>CM057384.1:22705000-27705000 GCA_030015415.1 Cynopterus sphinx | reverse complement strand
TTCAAAGAAGAGTGTTTTGTAAGGTAATATCAGTGAGCACTTTTATGTGAGGATTGATAGAAGAAATGGAGGCTCATTAGCTCGGAAAGAAAGAGAGACTGGGCCCCTAACAGTGTTTTCAAGCACGTAGCAATATATCAGATGAATCAATCACTGGACCCCATTTTGTAAATTTATATAGCACAATTATCTTACTTTAAGCTTACATGTTAGGAAAGTGCTTGAAATTTTATATTAAATAGTTATCACATTCAAAGGTAAAAAGTAGTAGTACATAGTAGAAATGATAGAAAAGCAGAATTTTTTACTTGATGTGCAGAAAAAACTTTTTAACAATTAATAGTTCTGAATAGAGTAGACTGCAAATTTCTGTGGGAGAAGGATTTCTTTTTCGTTAAAGAGATGTTTTACTCTTTAAAAAAGGGTTAACGTTATCATTTAAATAATTATTAATTTTTTAACATTTTTTTGCATATTGTAGAAATTCCGAGTGTCCCTCATTTTGTCTTTGTTTTTTGTTTTTTTTTTTTTTTTTCTCTTTGAAAAAGGATTGCCAACTGTTTCAAAAGATTAGAAGCTTACCGAGGTAGAGAAAAGTTGCCAAATTCCCACAGGAAATTAGAATTTAGTTCTCAGTATTGTCTGCAAATTCAGGTAATGATGACTCTAAACTGTTCTAGGCCTCAGAAAGGCATTTCTCAGCTAGGCTCAGGTTTTATGAAACTGGGCAACTAAAATAATTTTACTGTGAGACAGAATTTAGTTCGGATGGTTATTCTATGGTACGCTGTATCACAGTTGCTTGAAAATTTGTCTCAAAGTGTATATTGTTGGAGGTAAGCTGTTATTCTTGATATTCTGTATTTTTACTTGATTTATAACACAAGTTTAAGAGGATAATTTGTCTCTCTAGCATATTATTCTTCCTAGGTGACAGAACAGAGTCTAAAAGAATATTATGTAATCTCACTTGCTAAGCACAGGAAGAAAGACTGTTGGATGATGAAACTAGGTACAGCATAGTGCAGGATTACCTTTGAATGTGCAGTGGAATAAATTTGGCAGTGATTAGGTGATGAGAGATGGCAGTGTGGGGCTAACCTGATTATAGAAACTCTGGTACAGTTTATGCAGGAAATCTCAAGGATCACATCTAATATCCGTCAATTCATTGTTGTTATTGTTGTTTTTAGCCTTCATCTTTGTATTGAAAAGATTCATGTTTCTAGGCTGAGCCCCATGCCCCCCTCTTCAAGTAACAGTATCAGCTAATGTTAATTAACACATATTGCTGCACAGTCGTTCGTCATAGTGGAATAACAAGTGCTTTACATTAATTACGTCATTTAGTTCTAAATATATTTATAAATGAGGAAGTGAAGAAACAGATCAGAGAAGTTAAATATCTGAGATCGGACAGTTAGTGAATAAGGGTTTCCTGGTCCACCTGACTCCAAAGCTCATAACTTTCTTTATTATTCTATAAAAATTCCTAATATAGAGCAACAAAAAAACATAGCCCAAAATTGACTTGGTCTTTACCAAAGCCTATTTAGTAGTGATACAGATGTGAATGAAGACTAAGGTTTTTGATCTCAGGAGGCTTGCTGGTATGGCAGGAAAAATATCATTAAGCAGATAATGCTGATTAAAGACAGTTTTGACAGCTGCTACCAAGGGAAAGTACTGTTTAAACTATTATCTGAGAGTTTGAGAAAATATCTGATTATTCTTAAGTGTGAGATTACTGAAGTGGGGATTATGAGGTAGATATTGTGTATAATATCTTCGCTGTAGGCCCTCAGTTTTTGTAAACCCTGAGAGCTCATGACGAGAAAATTTTCCATATCTTTTAAGTCACACATTTACAAATGTTACTATGCATATAATTTCCCCCATGAAATGCATGCAAGTGGAATAAAAAATTATAAGTATCATCTTTAAAACTTTACCTAGTAATCACATACCTTAAGTGTAGAGCACAACCTAACTGAGGTTTAGGGAAGGTGCTGTCACTTTTTATGTGATTTATTTCCTCATCTGAGTACTACCAGTGATCCAAATCCATGTTTCATCAAAATGACACAGACCTTTGAGGTTTTTCAGGTATAGTGGAAATAGGGAATGTTAAATATATGAATCCTGAAATCTATTATAAGATATGCACGGACCCTGGAGACTTAGCCTTGAGGAGCTATCTAATAAGTATTAGATGCTCTTATTATATTTAAATATTGTCGTCATCAATATCATCATGTATACAAGTCTTGTCTTTCCACTTACTAGTTTTGTTACCTTGAACTAGTTACTTCAACTTTGTGCATCTCAGAGAAAGTTAATTCTGCCTTTCCTATGCATCTCTTTGAGTTGTAAAGGCCAAATAAAATGTGTTGTATGAAAGCAAATGAAATGATATATGTTGTGTGAAAGCACTTTATAACTGTAGAGAGCTATATAATGGCTTATTTTATAATCCCCAAATTATTTACCTGAGACATGAGTTCTTAAACAGCTAAACATTTTAATGAACTGCCAGTATTGATCACAGGAAGACATAATACTGTTAGAAAGAGGAAGAGAGCCTGGTGTTTGATACAAATCTAAACATATATCATTGAGGTGATTTTAAATTGTGAAAATCTTTTTATTTTGAAATCAAACTCTAAATATTTTATTTAGGGCCCTCAAACCCAAGATTTTGACCATTAGATGAATACCGGTCTAATGTATTCTCCTTAGGGATACTGAAATGACTTTTCTCTTTGAGAGACACTAAGGAAATCTTGAGTAGGCCTTAAAATATTTGAAACATTATATTTATTAGGTTAAAATATTAAACCTAAAACATAAAAAATATATTCTTAGCTTTGCCTGTGCCCTTCTCTTGATGATTTGGCAAACTCTCCTTCTCTTAACTATGTTATTGTCCTTTTTGCAGGTTTTTTCTCCTTTTACTGGGACATGTAGAAGGTCTAGGTGGAGGTTGTTTCTGGGATGAATCTGTCTTGACTCAAGTTGCACGAATCTAGATGTCTTTGAGATAGGCTCTGATGTAGTCATGTAAGTAAAAAAGATAAAATCCTGTGTGTATTTGGCAATTCTACACATCTGCTCACAGACTTCAGAAAAATACAAGAGGATCCATTGCTAGGAAGGTAGCTGATTATATACATTTGTATCCCTAGCCCTGGAAGTCCTTTTATTTTTGGACAGCAATACTGAATTTGAAACCTGCTGAGAGTGGCAGTGCAGAAGAAAGAAGGTAGTTGAGAATCGAAAGGACTTTAGTGTGTGAGGCAGAAGTGTGAGAGGTGCAAGACACAACTCCTAGGGAGTGAGAGCGAAGTTGAATCACAAATATAGCTCTAACACAGGAGAACAATTTGTTTTACAAAGAAAGACAGGACATTTTATGTGAAGATTGAACACTGCGACAGACTGATTTATGTAGAAAAGACAGTGATATCTGGCCAGTTGTTTCCAATTACAGCCTGTTCTTAGCAGTACTAGCTCTGCTAATTCTAGCTGTATATATTCTTAGGGAAACGGTGGTTTTAGGGGCCTATTTTTGAGGAAATAAATTATAAAGCAGTTCAGTTTTCAAAAAATTTTTGACAGGGACTAGAAAAGATCAGTTTTTATCCAAAGTAAATAATGTAGGAAAGAGAAGACAGCTATTGAAAAGGATATACAATTCACATTACTTGTAGAAAATATGACTCTGTAATTGTATACTATTGGATCTATTAAGTATTCAATTAGCTGTTCATAGAAATAATAATAATCACAATTCAATGAATTTTGAATATATTAGCAATAAAATCTGAGAATATTATCTGAAAAAGTGTATTCATAGTTGCAACTGAAAATATAAAACAATAAAAAGCTTATTACAGTTTATAAAATGAAACTTAAACACATGGAATGATGTGTGTAAATTTCTTTAAAATTTAATTAAATGTCTCATTTAATTCTAATCTGAATTTCATCTGAAAATATAAAGAAGTGAACAATTAAAAATTTAAGAAGGAATAATGAGAGGGCTGTTTTATCCAGATAGTAAAGTGTATTATAACAGCCATTTAAAACAGCGTGGTACTGGCACAATAATTGATCGAAAGATCAGGAGAACATAGCAGGACCCCTGGATCAGCCCCAAGGACAGTGGTTTGCAGTTTATTTGAGAAATCCTGAAAATTCCCAGAAGTTCTTTTAGCCATTGGAGGGAGTAAATATGGGGACTCTAAGCTCTTCTGTTTCCACCTCAGCAAGAGCAGCTCTGCTTTTGTGCATTTTATGTTTTGGGTTCCCACATTTATATGTTGGTTTTACATCCAAAAGAGTTTTCATTGCCTAATGTTAATATGTGGTGGAGAATGCTTCACTAACCATGATGAGCTTAAGAAACAAATTATGTTGGAGAATCTTGACTTAATAGAAAGTGGAAGACTTCAGTTAGTGTTTTGCCTTAGTACAAAAAGATAAATTACAAATGAATTTAAATATAAAAATATAAAAGAACTTGAAAGAAATATTTTTAGATATTTGCATGCTTCTTGAGTTAAGGGAATTTCTAAACATAAGAGCATTAGAAGTAACAATGGAAAAATCTGATGCAGTTATTAATATGAAAATAGAAAACTTTACATCACCCAAAAATATCCAAAAAGTAAGCAACAAAAGAAATGAATATGTATTATTAATATGAAAGTAATTAATATTATTCTTATTTTAAAAAGCTTTTTACACATTGATAAGAAAAACAGACATATCCCAAGTACCATATCCTACTCCCTATGATTCATTTGAAAACCTTTATCCTCATTAGTGTTTACAGAAGTATAATAAAAAGAACAATGAATTACCTGTTAGTTGACCTACTAAGTTGGTAAATATTACCAAAAAGTTCATGCTTAACACGGGTAAAGTTGTGGTGAAGGAGGCAGATTCAGTTCTGAGAGTATAAATTGTTAAAATATTTCTGGAAACAGTTGGCAGCGTGTCAAGAGACATGATGGAACTTAGATTTTTCAACTCAATAATATTCTAAAAATGTTTTATTCAGTGTATTCTTTGGAAATTTATATTTATTAATTGAATTTTTAAAATGATTAAAATGCCTGTCCTTAGTGATATGTTAATTATGATGCCCATTTTGAAGAATTCAGATTACATAGAGAAAAAACAACTAACAACATATACACAGACTTTGAAAAATTATATTAAAAATAATGTGTGTGAATAAAAAAAACTAGAAGGAAAACACAAATATTAGCAGTGGTTAATATTCTTGGTTATAGGCTTGTGGGTATGTTTTGTTTTCTATAATATGGGTGGCAAGTTGTATTTTTCTAATTTTTGTTATCAGAAAGCAAGATTATTTTCAATAATTATCCATGGCAAATTTTAAAATTGGATTTCTTATTTTGTCTCAATTACATTATTATTGCCCAAGCCTGTCTGAATCTGTTTTGATTATCTGAAATAGTCATTGGGCCTATTTGAGGAAAAATCTTATTGTGATAAATAGTCTTAAAAATTGTGGCTGATCTTACTCCCTTCCCTGCTCTATTGCAGCCTTGATTCCAGCATTTAAAGAGGTAGTTACAAGACGGAAAACAATTGGAAGAGCATGTTGAATTCAAAATAAGTATTACATAACCATGAAAACATAGTCAAATACTAGTTGTATTTGAAAATGTCATGAAGGATAATCCAGAAAGTGTAATTTTACAGGACATATGAAACTGTAATACATCAGAGCCAAGAGATTGTCGGGGCAATGGGCAGATACTGAAGCTAACATTTGGACCTGGTGACTTAGGGCACCATCTCACTCTGACTGCCGCTTCTTTCACTGTAGTGTTTGAGTATGGCTGCCTGAGAGTCTGATTCATGTCTCTGCTGTGTGTCACATTATTTTGATGGTATCAATGTTTGTTCTGTGAAGATAATTTCACTCTATCTTTTGTTCTATTAATGTTCACACAGCTAGTTCAGCGAAGCTTGTTCACACCCAGGAACCTCCTCTGTCTCCTTTCTCTGTCTTTCAGGAACTGAGGGTGGCTTCTGGTGTTTTGTGTGGCTTCATTTCCTTCCTGCCTCTCATCCACTTCATGATGTAATTCTTGGCACTTTTACTTCCTTTGTAGAGTAGGATGTGATGTCATAGAGAAGGGGACAGGGCTATCCAAATTCTCTCAATTGCTGGGAGGAGCTGCCCAGGTGTGCTGAGGGGCCTGTACTCAGGAAGAGAAACAGGGAATCCTCCACAGTGAGTAACCCCACTTTCGAGTGCACCCAAATTTCTGTTAAAACGTTGCCCAGTACACTGAAGTTACCTCTTCGGCCCTTTCTGGATTTAATCAGTGTGCCTTTTTGGACATTCCCAGTTCAGCTCAATTTTCCTCCTCTCCTTTCTCCTCTATCCCCTTCTTTCCGCCATCCTATGCCTCTCCCCTCCAATTTCCCCTTTCCTTGCTTGCTTACTTGTGTGTGTCTGTGTCTATTGACCTTTTGCCCATATCTTTTCTGAGAGACCATCAGTGTCCCCAGTGTTGCCTATCATTTGGGGGTGATGCCCACCCAAGTGGCCATAGCATCTCCTTTCAGTAATTCATGAGAATGTACTGCTCTACTTACAGTTCTTATTTTAAAAGTTCTGTCAGCTTTTTTGTTCTCATGTCTATTTCTTTTCCTCCCTTCTTTGTGATTTAATCTTTCCCCCCTCAGCTCTATTATGCAGTTTCCTTCTTGCCTTTTTTTTAAAACCAATATTTTTACACTTTAGTCCTCTTCCCTGTACAGCTTTGCCTATGTTTTTTTCCCCCTTTCCCAGTTTTAAGTTCAGCTCTCCAGTGTCCTCTGTGAGGACGTTTTCTTCTTTCCTAATGATATACTTGTTGCTATATCCTCTTTCTAATGTGGCTTGTATTTTTATATTCTTTAAAGAACTTACCAAGTACGACTAAGGGACTGATCCAAACTGGGAAAAGTGGGGAAATTTCCTGGGAACTAGAGAGGGGACAAGAAGAAAGTGGCCCTAATGGTGAGGTGAGGCTGGCTGTATGTAACTCATTGGAGGACCTTGATGAACAGAACCTTTGCTAGTGACCCAGTTGAAATTTGCCCACGGATAGATAGTAGGAGAGATCACAGAGCTCTTTTGAACAGATGTGAAAGCCTTTTCCATTTTAGTTTTTAGAGTACCCTATTAATTCTTAATAATTGTGATCCTTCTGGTAGATAATCACAAAATAGAACTCTAGAATCTTTAAGTTGTGTGGGGCCATGACTTGTGCAGAAGCTCCTGTACAGCATCTTTAAGTAGGTGTTGTCTGCCCTAGGAGGGAATCATTGTGAAGATGTGTGTAGACTTGTCTCTTGTTCTCAAAGGTGGTCCCTGTAGTTCAGGTTGGTGAGCAGTGTGCACACTGCTATTTACTGCTTTCAATATGTCTAGTTAAGTCTCTGGATAAATAAAGGAACTTGATTTCCAGGGCTGATGGTCTAATGCCTGTGGAATTAACTATGTCCCATGTATTCCTAACATTTTGTTTAAAAGAACTCCCTTCTACTCAAAAATAAGTAGGACAGAAGGGTAGAGGAAGAAAATGGGGTTCAGTTTATAAAACTGAGATGGGCTGAATGGGAAGAGGAAGGGGTTTACTTGAAATTAATTGGAAAAGGCAAAAGAAAGGAAACTGAGCTGAACTGGAAAACGTACTATAATGAGCCTTGGGTTTCTGTATGCTTCTTTCCATTTTGGCCACAAAGTATTTTTTTCTCATTTTATTTTCAATATAAAAGAGTTTGATCAAAATATAAATCCAATGACGTTATTTTTGACCAGCATTTTGTTCTTTGCTATTGGTACTATTCGGGTTCCATGTTTCCAAGGTTTTGGAAATTTAGGAAACATTTTAACAGCCTGAAAGCATGTCTTTAATCATAAAATACTAGTAATTTTTAATAAGGGAAATTATGTGCATTTATTAACTTGTGTTTTTAGGCTTCATGTTTCATTTTTTGGTGAATACACCTTTGTAACAGTCTTTGAAGGATGGCCCCCTATATGTTGCAGAAATTTCCATAAATGTCCAGAAAAAAAATTGTTACATTCTTACTTTGGACACTTGAGCTGTGTGATGGGACCTTATTTTGATATAACAGCCCCTTACCCTTTAAAATTTTAAGGAAACATTGCATGATTTGTACATATTTTCATTTTGTATGCTTATGTGCAATAATCTATGAATCTTATATTTATTTTTATTTTTTAGGCACTAGAAAAACACCCCAACTCACCAATGACAGCAAAGCAAATATTGGAAGTCATTCAGAAAGAAGGGTTAAAAGAAACAAGGTCAGTATTTATATTTACATTTCCTGTTTTCATTGGTTAATAATTGTCCTTAATTATAAAGCAATAGATATATTTAGATGTTGCTATTGTTGTTGATTGCCAGATAAATAAATACCTGCAAATTCTTTTGTGACTGCCACATAGTTGGATGACCCAAGATTTCCTTAGAACTGCGTGTTTCTTCATAAATTACATTAGACAGGTTGTTATAGAAGGTACTTCGTTAACAAAGAACAGCACTATGTGAATTGGCCACTTATGGGAGTCACTCCTCTTTCTCTTTCTTGTAAAAGGAGACTGTGTTTCCGAAAGTGAACTGTGAAAGAGAAACACTTTTACAGGCTTAATGGATAGATCCCAGGATATAAAGATGAGCTCACACTGATAAAATTCAAAGTGCCATTGAATGTGGTTGAAAATTTAGTTCTCTTATGTTTAGAATTTCTCTACTTGGAGTGCCATTAATTAGCTTTCAAGCCTTTAAAAAAAAAGTTTTATTGAGATATCATAAAGCATAAAATTCACCTTTTAAATGTACAATTCAGTAGTTTTTAGTATATTCATAAAATTATGGAATTATCACCATTTTCTAGTTTGGGCACACATTCATCACCCTAAAATGAAACTCCAATACCCATTAGGGGTCATTCCCTATTCCTACAGCCACTGGTAACTGCTAATTTACTTTTTGTGTCTATGAATTTGCCTATTCTGGTCATTTCATATAAGTGGAATTATACATTATGTATCCTTTTGAGACTGGTTTTTTTCACATAGCATAATGTTTTCAGGGTTCATCAATGTTGTGGCATAAATCAGTGTTTCATTACCTTTTTGTTGCCGAATAACATTCTGTTGTATGGATATACCACATTTTACCTGTGACAATCCTTTTTTTATGAACTTTACAATTTTAGCTCTAGTAAGCAGTTTAGGGCTAAATATATGATGTTACTTAAGGAGTAAAAAGTTTGTTAGAGAAGAAAATAACCATGAGTTGTCATATATGTGAATGTTGTCATCTGTGCTACAAAGTGGATTTTTTTGTATGAAGTTGTCCACCTGCAAACCAGCGAGCATGCAATAGTTGTAACTCGGTGAAAATTAAACCCGCTGAGCTACCCTTTGAATATTTTCACTGATACTGAGTTATTATAGCTGAGAAAAATGGATATCCTTCTAGGGCCAACTTTTCCTAGAAAATCAGTATTACCTACAACTCCTATAATTGTGAAGTGTGGGTAATATCAACCTCTACTTGTTTAAAATACATCTTTGGAAGTTTAATCCAGGAGCATCATGACTTAGTGGATATATAAGACACCTAGGCTCAGAATTTAATTTCTATTTTAGATGCTTTTTCTGCTTGTTCTGAAGAAACAGCCCGAGATAATATAACTGTACCATGTTTGCAATAATTGTTCTCCCATAGAGTGGAGGCAGCAATGGGTGGGGAAGTTGCTGACAGAGCCCTACAGCTCTGTTAGAGGAGATCCTATTCTTCTAAGCCAGATGTCAGTATAAGGAGTTAGAGCACAAAATGGGACACCTGGAAATTAATTTTCTCCTTGCCTCCTGTCAAAAACCCTGAAAATATTTGTGCACTTTAGAAAATACTGAAAATGTTTGTGCCAAAGCCAGAAGAAAAAAGGAGATAAAAATCTAAGGATATCAACTCATTTTGAATATGGGCTCTATTCCAGAAGAATCTGCCAGTGCAGACAGAAAAAGCAGATCCTATAAAAAGGCATTTGAAATTTGCCCATTACAACATTTTCTCCATAGGAGTGACTATGCTGCTATCAGTTGTTACATACCTTGAGATATAAAATTTCTATACCATGGCTGTGAACAGCATTTTAATTACCCTTTTTATAACAGAATTATTTTTTTCAAAATGCCAGTCTTCCCAGAATGGTATATTGAAGTGTCTTAAGCATACATAGTTGTGGTTAATAAAAACAAAAAACAAAACAGCTTCTTTAGAGAGTATAGAACAGTAGTACCTGCAAGGAATTCACAAGTTGAACGGGCAAAGAAAGAGATGATAGTCCCATTTAAGTTCTATTTTGTAAAATCAGCTGTGCATTGAAGGGCCTCAAACTATGCATTTTATGTTTCCATTTCTAAATTTCTTTAAAACTCCTCCCGCTGTCAGTGGGGACTTGTTACTTATGGCTGGGATATCTGTGACCACTCTTCTGTCTTTTCTAGTTCTAGTTTGCTTATTAGAATCATCTCTAAAGTAAAAATATATAGATTTTGAATGAGTCTTGGGCTTTCCTACATGTTATTATGTTTTAGGGAGCAGATTCCAACATTTATTTTGCCTACTCAGTATACTATTTTGCTACTTTCCACATTCTTAAATATTTTCCAAGTATTTAAGGCAGTTGAGTAATTGAAGGATAACTGTACCTATTTTTCTTGAGGTACATTTAGAAATCCCATCATCATAAGTTTAAATGTAGCTGTTTAATTTTTAAGTATTTATTAATGGTATATTTTTCAAGCAATGCAGGCTTGTGATATGCTTGGATAAATGTGGGGGAGTGACTATGAAAGTTACTAATGTGGCCATGACCTTCTGGTGGACTCTTCTCTATGGGTGAGAAATCATATTAATAATGGTCTTCCCCCAGACAGCCCACCACTGTACCTAGCATTCTAGAAGAGGAAAGATTAGGTTTTTACATCATCATCATTCTTAACATGGCTTTAAGGTAATGCTATTTATTTCAGGTACCTTAGGGGTCCATTATTCTATATGTCAGGTAGAGCTCCTGTAGCGTTTACTTCGCTGCACTATAATTTTGTCCTAGTATGTTTTCCCAATGGTCTGTGAGCTCTTTAAGGGCAGGGTACCTAATACTCCTGGCACTTGGCAGACAGTAATTATTTGTTGAGTAAATAATCTTTCTCGAGATGTTAATTTGCTGGTGCTTAGCAGTGACTTTGGCTTGCATTTAGAGTTAGAACTTCTTTTTAACATTACATGTTATATTTTTCATCCTTTCAATAGTTTGTTTGTTTTAATCAAAAGGAATTTAACAGTTTTATGGGAGTCCCAATTAAATATATGCATGATGGTAGTCTCCAGCCGATTATCTGTGAACAAGTAAGGTTATTATACTGTTACTTGTTTTCAAACACTATAAGTTATGCTATTTTAAATTTGTAACTTTGAGTAAAAAATACACCAATAGTTTGGCAATACTGATATGAGTATTTTAATGTGTTCAGTATATTGTTGAATTATTTGACTGAGCTGAGATTCCTGACACTGTATGCTATCTCTTCCTCTTTTCAAGTGACACTTTAAATTACATACTTTTCATGAAGACATGATAAAAAGAAGACAACTTTTTATATTATGTTCTGTGTATCTTTTTCATGTTATTGATGAAATGTGTAGTATATGATTAAATTCTATTTGGAGAAGCCAGACTGAAATAAGTACTTTCCATGTGGTTTTAAAAAGCTATATAAATATAATGAATTGTCATAAAGACAAATGGTTTTTATTGAAAAGAATTAATAATATTATGCCATGGTTTCTAGAACTGTTTTTTTTTTTAATGAAAATATATTTTGCTAAGTTTTAATTCCCTTATATATAATGTCATAGAAGACTTTATCATTACAGTTTTACTCTGGTCCATCTATATACTTGCTCTACTGATTCTGAGAGACAATGTTCAGGCTTCTGTTACTTTGCGTTTAAGTGAGGTCAACCATTGATAAGACATAGCGCTTTGGAATGCTTTTCAGATGATCAGAATCTTAAAATTAGTCACATAGCCATATTGCTTGTATAGAGGGAATAAAAATGCACATATTCCAATCTGCTGCTTTTGTGGCTAGACATCTGATATGCCTGCTTGGACTCTTAGCTAAACATTCCTACTCCCTCAGGGAGTTAGGGTGCTGCTGTAGAATAGTCTCATCTGCAGCAATTAAAATATTTGTAGAAAAAGAGGAGTAACACTAGTTACCATATTGGTTTGGCTGACTTTTGGGGTTTTCCTAAGTCTTCCTTTCTGCTTTTGGTTTGCTTGTTCATAATTGATAATTTCTTAATAAAGAGGACTGAGGGATTTTTGATGTCTGAGAATATATTTTTTTCTAAGCTCATATAAGTGTTCAAATGATGCTTCCAAAGAAATGTGTGACGGGTTATAGTGACACATCTGAATTGGAAGGTCAAGGAACGGCCATTCATCAGTGAGGCATAGTTTCTTATGAGCTGGGCATTATCATTACAAGATACCTATTAGCGTAGCATGAAATGGTTTTCATGTTATTTGATAATAAGTAAATCATTTTCTAATAGAAGTGAAGCAGTCACAATGTGGGTACAAATACACCCACACACACACAGAGACACACACAACAATAAAAAACCTCACTTGGATTGGGGCAGGGCAGTATTTATAAGGTACATTTTTATAATTTCATAGACAGCTTACTTTTAGAAAAATCTGAAAATGATTTATCAGCCATTTATAGAGCAGCAGCCTGTAATTACATATCCAAGTAGGTACATTTGAAAAAGTTTGTAAACAATCTCTGTTGGGTTTAGAATTACTCAGAGTATGGATATATTTTCAATTTTGCTGTGTGGAACATGCAATTGACAACCTAAGATTTTGTAATTATTCTGATATCAATGAGAACTTTTTATTCCCGCTGATAATTCTGAGAATAAATTTGTTTTTAGCTACTTGTCTTAAGGCTTTGCATGTTTTCTGCTTTGTAATCTCTGTTATGATATGCTAAAATTAGAATCTCTACTTTGTACAGTGGTTTATTAAAGATGTTACATTTTTCTAGAGGAATAAATTGTCAGAAAATTCTATTACCATGTATAGTGACAAACAATAAAATTTCTTGGCATTTCTCTCAGTGAGATTTACGTTTCTAATTAGTGCTATAGGAGACAATTCTTTCTTGCTGCTGAAATGTTTTGTCTAGAGATAAGAAAGAAACACAAATAATTTCTACTGCAAAATCAATTCTTATCTCCAGACTCCATGTTGGCATCCATTCTTTCAAACTGAAATGGTAGTTGAGTTTGTTTGTGTTGGGGCATTTTAAAATTACCGTGTTAACTCACAATGTCATTCCTACCATTTGCTAACATCTAATCCTCTCATTGGGTAATTGGTGTGCACAGACATCTACTTAGGGATGAATGAGGCAATGATGGTACTAAACAAAAACACAGGGAAATCTGCATTTATTTATGTGCGTGTATAGGCGTGTACAGGAGTGTGTGTAAACAAGCCTGTAGAATAAATCATGTATGTCTTAGTTGACATAAAATTTTACTTGTCATTACTCAAATTAGAAATCTAAATCAGGATCATTCCTAATTCTCTTCTCCCCTACCCTCATGGCCCATTGGTTCTTGGCTAGTGTTAGTTTTAGTTCCTAAATACACCTTTCTTTCTTTGTATCCCCACTCTTTGCCATTCATTTTTTCCCACTTATAATGTCTTAAGTAGATTAATACATTCTCTTCTTATCTCTTTAGATATAGTCTCTCCCTTTTAAAATCATTTCTTTTCTCAAACACTACTACTTATAGTAGAATTTTGTAACTGACAATCCACAATATTCCAGAGAATATATTGAAGGTGGTAAACTATCAGTCAAATGATATTGTCAGTTGTATGTTTGGTGATAATTAGATAAAACTGGGTGTGATAATCTTTTCCCAGCCACATGGTATCTGAAGAAATGCATGATATTCTGATAATGTAGGGTTTATGAAATAAATAATGAAAGCATACATAATAATTTACAGTTAGATGAGACTTGAATTTCCAATCTGGTCATTTTTATATACATTTGGTTCCCTCCAAAATATGTCACTTAAAATGTTGTTTGTCGGCATTGTATGCTTTTTCATACATCATTTGTTTTAAATGAACTGGTATAAAACTGGTGAATAAGAATTCATAATTTATACATGGATAATTTATACATTGTCTAAAGATAACTTTATAATCTGTCATAAATTAAACTATTTTTACTTAGTTTATTTTTTATAGTGAGAAAGTGATTGAAATAATTCATCAAGGGGGTGTGGAAACATGTCTTGAGTTAATAATTATGTGAAACACTCTATGAGGTCAGTTTCCAATTCCTCAGGACACCCCTAATAGTTTGAACATGGGCCACTTTAAAGCCTTTGTAGTCAAGAATCTGATACTTCAGCCACAGTTGATTATTTGCCTTTCACTGTGAAATTTCCCCCACTATCTTTTCATGATTTGGAAAGTAGAAGTAAAATCCTCTGAGGCATTCATGTATTGTGTCGTATGTTTGGGAGTGTGTACTCACACTCGCATGCACTTCTGGTAGTTATTGCATCGTTTCATGAGAAGCCTGTATGGTTGGATTACCTAATAGGGAAAGGAGCACTTTTCAGATAGAAAGCCTCACTAATATAAGAAGTTAGGAATAGGACTCTTCCTGGTTTCCAGATTGAAGTCATACTAATAGTAAATGACTTAGTCTGCTCAGGCTGACATTAACAAAATACCATAGACTGGATGGCTTAAACAATAGAAATTTATTTTCTCACAGCTCTGGAGGTTAGAAGTCTCATATCAAGGTCCGACAGGTTAGGTTTCTGGTGAGGCCTCTTTTTCTGGCTTGCAGACAGCCACCTTCTCGTTATGTCCTCACATGGCCTTTCCTGAGTGTGTGTTTGCAGAGAGAGAGAAAAAGAGAGAGAATGAAGTCTTTGGAGTGTCTTCTTACAGGCACACACTCCTGTCAGATCAAGGCCTCATCCTTGTGACCACAGACAACTTTAATTGTTTCCTTAGGGGTTGCCTCTCCAACCACAGCCACACTAGGGCCTAGAACTTCAAAATATGAATTTTGGGGGAACACAAAAATTAAATTTATAACAGTGATCAGAATTTTGAACTTTATATTTTTATAATTCATGGCATACCATAGAATATTTCTCAAATTTTGAGGATCCAGTTTATCTCAGAATGTATTCAAAACAACATGCTTAATATTGTCCTGTGCTTCCATTTTTACATACTTTTAATATGTGTTTCACATGTTTTTTCTAACATATTAACCAAAAGAATACTTAGGTTAAATTTCCCATTCAAATGTAATGTATATGTTCACATAACAAATTGATTTGAATTTTATTTGAAGCCTTTGGCAAAAATAGCTGTGGTGACTACATATAACCCTCAAGGCATCAATATTCACTAAGGTATACAATTATAGCTATGAAATGGCCACTTCTTAATGCGGCTTTTCATTTTGTCAAGATTTCTTCATTCTTCCAAATAGTTGAACAAAAAGGTAATTTAGCTGATTTCAGCTTTATCAAGATCCAGGTATAATTTACTCCAGAACTACCGAGCATTCTATAAATATTTCAGTGCAGAAATAGAAGCAGAAATGGATATAAAATTACATCGTATGTGAGTCTTTCTAGGATCCTATGCAGGTGAAAATCTTTGGGGAGGCATTTAACTGGGGTGATTTTATTTAATTTTTGTCTAAGTGGTGTTTTCCTTTTTATGTCTTCATTTCATTGCTTGCACTCTTAATTGCCACATGCCTAAATGATTTTAGTTTTGCTTTGTTGTTTTGAACTTGACAACATAATTCAAATGCAAAACAGTTGATGTGCTGACATGGAGACTTCTTTTTTTAGTTGATTTGTTTTTAGAAGAATAAAAATTATGACATTTTGTTAAGCCAGGTTTTCTAAAAGCTACAGTGTATAATTTCTAAGAATAAGTCTTCATTCTTTTAGGACAATTAGGGGCTATTTATCCTACATCTCCTGATGTGCTTATGTAAAATCAAATTGAAAATTATTGACTGGGAGTCTGTCTGAAATTTAGGTTATCCATATTAGCATTTTTTGTTTGTTTGTTTTAAAGTTAAGGCTTGCTCTCGGTGCTGCATAAGGCTTGTGTTCTGGCCTTCTTTTCTCTGCAGTCTGTTGGCAATCATCTTCTGGCCAGGTTCACAGTACTCGGGTGTGTAGGTGTAGAGCTTTCCAGGTGCTTAGTAGTTAAGTTGAAGGACATCATAGAAATGAAAATAAAGTTGTGGGGATGTAGATATTATAACATGAAATTATTCAATTAAATACTATACCTGCTAAGTGCCTACTCTGGGCTCACTGTATAAGATATTGGGGTGGAGGGTTGAATCTTTAAGCCATGTATTCATTTCATTAACATTTATTAAGCACATGCTATGTTCTTGAGACTATAGAAATTGCTAGATTAATAGATGAATAAAATGTTGTCCCTGCTCTTGAGGATTAAACAGCATGGTTCTAGAACAGTCTTCTCTATGTAATCTCTTTAGGTCTTTTAACCTCTCCTCCATGAAGCATGTTTTCAGTCCAATGTATAATGTCTTTTTTTTTTAATTTAGGGATTTCTAAATTCTCTATTGAATTCTTAATAAAATATTTGATCTAGCATGTCAAGAAGTGTTGTGTTTCCATCATAAATATAAGCTAATTAAATTAAAGAATGCACATCTTTATATCTATTAATTTACTTGACATAGTGCTAAGATATCTTGCTTTATGTTGTATGTCAATCAAATAAATGAGTAGGGGCTGATGATTAAAATAACACCTAATATTTTTTTTTCATTAATTTATAGTAAGCCTAGTGTAAGGACTTAACATGAAATGTCTTTTCAGGAACTTTAGAGGTGGGTTGATGATACTGTATTTTCAACTTTATAGTCTGAGAATCTGAGGCAAACAAGGTTAAGTGACTTGAGGCAGTTCATCCAGGTATCAAGTGACATGTCTCGGATTTGATTTCTGGTTCAGACACAATTGCATATAAACTTTTAAAATACTTGTAGCCTGAGCCTAATAAAATTTTGATTAAATAGAAGTACTGCTATATGATTCTGTTAAGTAAACGTGTCCCCCCTCCCCCTGCATCCCTTTAGTGGCTCTTCTGGCTAATTATTGAGTTTCTTAAAGTCTAGTCTATATATAGGTGTGTTGAGATGTTTTCAGTTTATAGCCTAATTGTAAATAGGATTGAAGGATGAAAAAAACTTTTTCATAACCCATTTACATTTGGAGGATGTAAAGCCTCAGATAACTTTAACTGTTATGATAGTCCAACAGGAGGAGGATGACTTTGAGTGATGATCTGGGCTTATGACAAGCAGCAAAACATATTTGAAATGTAACTTCTTACTGTTTGTTTTAGAAGAAAATGCTGTGATGGTTGGAAATATCCTTTGGGTAATGGAAGAACCAAGGACTTCGTAGGACTCTCACTGTTTTGTGGTTGATATTGGATTTATAGATTTGAACTTGTTTCTGGAGAAACTCGCTAACTGTGATCAGTCAAAGCATAGATGATAACAACATGTAGATAATCCAAAGGCAATTTTAGAGGGTGGCAGTTACTACACTCGTGAAACAACTGAATGAAAATAGTGGGACTGACTAAATCATGCTTAGGTTGGGAGAAAGGGAGGCAAAATTATTAACATTGTTCTGTTTTAAGAGACGCATCTAGGGAAAGGAAAGGAGTGCCGAAAGAACAAGTGAGTATAGTTTCAGAAGCAGCATTATTGCATGTTTTAGGAAATTTTCTTAAGCAGAGAATAATCAGATGTACTTGACTATTGTTGATAATTTGTGTCATAACCACTTATTCATCCTTCCTCGTCTCATCTATCCATATTGTATTTCCACTGAGAGGCATAAAAACACAACTATTTCTTTTTCTTTTTTTCTTTTTACAAAAGGTATAAAAATTTCAGGCAGAGCACATTCTCCTTCAGGCCACTGCGGCTAGCATGAATTCATTACTTAGTGCTTCTCTGGCTTGTCTGCATGAACTACAACAGTGTATACGATGATTATTATTCAATTTGTTGCTTAAATTGTGTTTATTGAAGGTGCCCTGCTGGTTGCTATATATAGAAAAATGACATTCATGAAGATTTAGTACAAGTTGTTACTAGTGGAATAGTCTAAAGAATGGCTCAAGTCTTAAATTCTTAAGTATTAGGATTAGCAAAGATCACTTTTGGAATTTTCTTGTACTTCCACCCAAAAAGGAAAGTGCTGAATCAGGACACAGAAAGTAGTATTTGGAATTAGAATAGTTCATACTGTCACTTCTTTTATCCATCCTTAATATTGAGGATGTTAACTTAATTTTTAAAATTACAATTTACTTTAGTTTTTTAGACACCATCCTTTTGAGTCAGCCATTTTTAAACTTTATTTTCAGTTATATAAATTAGTATGTCTATTAGATATAGTGATATATTCTTATAATTTCTTATAATAATGATGAGGAATTATGAAATAGTATCTGTAGAACTGTGAGTAGGAGCAGATAATTATCTAAATTTTAAATCTGGTGTTTCCCTTACTTCATTTTCAACCACCTGGTCACCAAAGCCTTTATTAAAATTGCTTCTTGTGATAAGAGAATACTGGACTGAATAATTTCTAATAGCTGAGGAATCACTCCTTTTGGTAAAGTTAGGAATAGAATAGTTTACACAAGGGACCATTTGCTGTTATCCAATTTTTAAGCCATGCTTTTGAGAATTTATTTGAAAGCAAGTTTTTCTAAAAACAGAGGATATTAAGAATAGCCTCAACTACATTTAGGATGCAATCTAAGATGTAAATAAAGTTTAAGTCAGAATTATAACATTTTGTTGGCAGTTCACATAGTCTTAAACTTCTATTTTACAGGTCAATAAACTAAGGCTTAGAGAAAATGAGCTGTCCACCATAGTGGAACTAGTAAATATTTGATTTGTCTTTAAATTTAGAAGAGGCTGAACATTTCAGAATTTGAGAAGAATGTGCAAAAGACCAGGAGGAAGTGAAGGCTAGACTGTATAAAGAAAAGATGGTAAATTCTTTGTTCTAAGGTACTATTAGAAGGTACATGTCTTTCAACCAATTTTTCTGAAGTGATGGGTTTTCATTGATCCAGTCACCCTTTATTACTTGATTTCATTGGTCTTCAGTAGTACATATTTGTAACTGTTGGCAGGAGTTAGGGGTACAAGAGAACTTGTACTATAATTTATATTTCAAACAGTGATCTAATATTCTTAATTCCGACCTCATTGGCTCCTTGTTACCATGAAGGCCTTGCCCAAAGGAGGACAACGAGAAGAACAGGGGAAGGAAGCTGTTGTGGCCACCTTACATTCCTACCTCTGTGGGCAGATGAAGAAAGCCAGTGAGCTTAGTAAGGCACAGTGCCTTAGATCATTTTATTAAATATGCTTATTCCATTTATTCTTTGGAATGCCTGTAATATGAGGTAATACACAAAGCAAGGGCAAATAGATTTGCCTGCAGACAATTTGAGGCAACCAGCTCATCCAGTACCCATTGTTCTCTTTTCCAAATTTTCTCTTTGGATTCTTACAACTCATTCTGTTCCTTCATTCACACTGTGATAATATAGTTATGTTTACTTAAGTGTTCCTCTGTTCTCAACAACACATAAATGGATAACAATTAAATATTTAAATTTAATAACAAAAAATTGAGTTATCTGAGATGTCCAGTGGGTAAATGAAAACATTGTCAATTAATGTGAAGTTACACTAAAAGTCTATTTTTCATTTATTGATTATTTTTTCTGGAATTAATAACTCATTTGATTTTTCTTTATAAATGATCTTTAGTATATTAAAGCAGTATACAATATTTATAATGATTATTTTATGGATTAAATACTATATAGATCTGTCAAGTACTTTTTGTAATGAATTCAAGATATGTTATCTTATTCTTCATTTGCAGTATGATAATTTTGATCTCTGATTTTTCCAATACCTAGTTTGTTTATATAGATTAGAATTTAAAAATAGATTTGAAAGCCTATTACAGTTGTGTATTACTGATTGTATTAAACCCTTTACAATTAATTTAAATATTTTTGGATTATTTTTTTAGGCCTTGGGAATTGAGAACCAAGACATAACTTTTAATTTGCATTTACTTTAAAGCATAGGCTGTTTATACAAACTAGTGTATATGTTTACATGGGTATCATGGAGTCCAAAAATAAGTGGTTAAATCAAATTCAAGTTCATTTCTCATATCATAGTCTGAAGGTAGATAGTCCTAGGAATGATGAGATAACTTTGTTTCATCAGAATATCCAGGGAGCCAGGATTTTTTCTGTTTTGTTGCTTTCTTATCCTTAGGATTTTGTCCTCATCCCCGTGGGCTAACATGGCTTGCCACCAAATCCATGTTCCAAGCAGCAGCTGGAAAAAGGGGTACATGCAGTTCTTTTATAGATATTTTCTGAAAATTGAGTACATCAGTTTTCTTCATGTCCCATTGGCCAGACAAATAGTTATATTTAGGTAAATGCAAAGCTGGAGAATATAGTCTATTGCAGGAGTCATATTCCCAGGTAAAATTTGGGAGACTTAACTGTAGGAAAAGGTAGTTATTGGGGAACAACCGCCAGCTTCTGCTGTATCTGTTTTTAAATTAAAACAGATTTGGCGTGATTTAGGTTAAATATGTATTATTATTTTTGACATTTGAAAAAAAATACTATTAACTTGGCTTTATGCAAA
This sequence comes from Cynopterus sphinx, assembly GCA_030015415.1. NCBI lineage: Eukaryota > Metazoa > Chordata > Mammalia > Chiroptera > Pteropodidae > Cynopterus > Cynopterus sphinx. The sequence continues at coordinate 27,684,017 of CM057384.1, read as the reverse complement.
TACCCATATATTTTAAGTCTCTCTGACTCTGCTCAGCCTGTAATGACCTTCACCATTTTTTGTCTTCCACTCTCTATCTTCAAAGCCCAATTCAATTGTCATATATCACGTCCTCAATAAAGATTGCTTTAACTCTTCATTTTGCCCTTGCTATTCCATTGTAACATAATATGCATGTTCCCTTCTTGCAGTATCTAATAAATTTTTCTCTTGTGATAATAAGACTGCAATTTCATTAATGGTAGAGTTTATGTCCTATTGATCCCCCTTCCCCATGGTGTCCTTCAAATAATAAGTTCATGATATTTTCTGATTTAGTGAATGAAAATTTGAATTCTAGTTCTACTTCTGCTTCTAGCATGATGTGTTATCTTGGATAAGTCACTCACCCTTTTTCCTTTCTTTTCATTTTTCTTTTTTCTTTTTTTCTTTCCAGTAAAATGAGGGAAAATTGTATCTCCATCTGAGTCATAAGGCTGTTAAGGAGAATTGGTAATTTGGAAAATGTGCTGTCAATTGTAAGATACTTGATTTATGAGACACTTTATTCAGTGTTTGCTGTATTATTAGGAATTTGGAGAAATTAATTACGATTGAATGAGTTGTCAAGTCAAATTTGTATTCTGAGATATTTCAGGGTAGTATTTTGGCACATTGGAGTCAAAAGGTTCATGTTTCAATAAGAAGTATATAATATTATTTAATGCTTAATTTTTATCTAAATTTTCCTGAGAAGTTAAAAAAGAAATTTTAGTTTGTGTTCTTGTCTCAAATTCAAACTTTAAAACCATGGTTATTGGATGAATCAGAGCCTGAATTGCTTTTAATATGATATCTGCCAATGAGAAATGTTGGGACTCCAGGATCAGGGATTTTCCTGATTTCCAATGTTACCAGTGAGTAAATTATTTTTCGGTAAATGCTTTTGGGGATCTTATTTGTAACTCAGAAGATGTATTTCTCTAGCTAGCTCTCATAATGGGCTACTTCTGCCTTTCAAATGTACAATATCAATGCAATATTTCCACTGTTTTCTCATCCTCTAAATTTACATATGTTAACATGTATCCTGACAGTACCTTCTGCTAATTATTTAACTAATATTTTGGGGGTGGGGGACGGGGAGATGTGTCTGAGTCCTATTTATACTATCATTCAAATTCTGTTTGAAATTTGATTATGAAACTTCAAATACATAAAATGAAATTTTGGAGAATAGACTGTAGGGGAAAAAAAACTTTGCTGTCTCTGAGGAGGTCAATGTATAATATGTAAGTAATGATTAATTACATGGAAAATCTATGCCATTATTTGCTTCTGCCATTAAGGTTCTCACAGTTTTTGCTTGTTTAATATTTATTGAATGTTCATAATATAGTAGGAGTTTTCCATTATACTGAAATAGTTTTTCTGTCTGTTAAATACAGGATAGAATATATTTTACTATTGAGTAGTGATATGATTCCCAAGATTCTGGTAAATTGCATATATGATAATGCCTTAGCCTCTATTGGTTATTACCATCACTGCCGCCCTTATATCTCCTTAATTAAGATACAAATCATCATCTCCCCTAAGAAACTTTCCCGGGTGTAAATATGGTTCCTTCTTTCATATTTCAAGAAAGGTTTTTTAATGTATTTTTATCACAGTTCTTTTTATTTACATGTCTTTCTCTGAACTAAACTCTTTAGTTCCAAGATAGCTAGTGATATATCTTACTCATGTCAGTATATGCTGTATAGCTCCTAGATCATAACAGAAATCTCAGCAGATGTTTGCTTGAACATATATTACTTATTGACATTTCTAGCTGACATATGTACAAGGGCTGGTTTGAGGTGACTCATGTTACTGTACTTGGTCAGACCCTCAGATTAAGAGGATCAATATATCAAACATGAGGACTAAAAGTTTAGGAGGAAAAGCATTGTATATTGCTAAGCACCAAGTGGACTGTAGGTTTGGCCTAAGCAACTAAGTGATCTGTTCCTTTAGGCATAATGTTTTCTGAGTCCTTTGCCTAGGTGTTCATTCATTCTTTGTATTTTTTTTTATGAGAACATGCCACTTTTTATGAGATTTAGTGAAATTAGTGGAGAATGTCCAGAAACACCTAATGAGTATTACATTTGGTATAAATCTCAGATCCAAATCTGTCTTTTTAAAAGGCTTTAAGGATATTTGACATCAATGGAATAATTGACTTGGGAACCAAAGTATTTACTAAATGGGTAGAGAAGGCAGTGTACCAGATGGATGTTACCAAGCCTTTTCGTTTTTAATACAGACTGAATGTAACTGACAAAGATTGGATGCATCTGGCCAGTAAAACAAGTGAAATGGAAACCAGACACAGAATTCTGTTAATTTTAAGTAGAATTACATATGACAGGCGGTCTTATAGATAGCCATTTATTTGATGAAAATAATAATTTAGGGTGAGTACATAGAAAATAATGCTACAGTGATATAACCCATTTAATTTTATTTTAGACATATTCTAGAACTAGAGAAACAAAATTTTGTGCTGGATTGAAAGTTTTAGCTGTCAGCTATATATTAGTTTGGGAGAAAGGGGCAAGTAAAAAGGAAATGTATAATTTCTAATTTTTGTAATAAAGATCTGAAGATAAAAATAGTGAATTCTCTGGTTAAACTTTGAAACTCTATATCTATCACTTTGTTTCTGAAAAGCCTATTCATTAAGAAGTTAAAAGGAAGATTGATACATTTTAAGTTTGTTCTTGCTTTTTAACATATAATAGTTCTCGGGGATTCCTTGATCATTTTTTATTATTCCTAATGTGTGAAGTTATTCATTTAAAGGTTCCTGGCCCTGTCTGCATGATTAGCAAGTGCTGTCAGTCTAGAGCTCCATGATCAGTGGAAAGTCTGATAATGCAGTTGAGGTGATGGTCATTAGGAATATGAAAGTGGTGTTGCACAGTGGGATTCAGGAGGAATAAGGCCTGTTTGGTAATACCAGACGGAGCTTCAGGGGTTACTTTGGCATTGTTCCATCCTCTCTCTCAAAAAAGACAAGGTTTTTCTTTTTCTTTTCTTTCTTTTTCTTTCTTTTTTAAAAATAATATTGGAATAGTTTGATCCTGTATACCAAGTTTAGAAGATTAGCCTTGAAAACCAATATTGTGTTTTCTCTCTTCCCTTCAGGACAAAGTATGTTCCATTTGGGACCGCCTCAACTACCTTACCAGGCAGCACCAGGTCTTCATATGCTTTCAGTTTACCCTCTACTATGGAAAGGATCTTTCCTTGAATGTTCATATTGTCACCTTGAGACGGCAATATATACATATATATGTATATAGGATGAGTTAAGCAGCTGTAAATAAATATGACATAGTAGAAGAGTGGTTTGTGGGAGTTTTACTATATATACACATATATAATATTTTCCAGTCTGGTTTCAGAACCCGGCATGGCTTGGAGACAGCGTTGGTGTGTATGAAGGATCTTCCTCGAATGAAGGATTTGGGACAACTTTCCATGATGATTATATTAGAGCCTCAGCTGCTTTCGTGTTGGTCATGAGGTGATGCTGAACCGAATGCTTGAACTAGCAGGAGTGGCTGGGATTTCATTGGAGTGGTTCCATTCATTCCTTCCGGGTAGGTACCAGCTAGTGGCGGGAGAAAATAAACATTGAGGGTCTTTCTGTATGGAACCGCACAGTTGTCACTCAATCCCCTGTTCATGTTTAGTGGGTTTGAGAAGACAACTAGGCACCTGAAGGCCAGGCAGTGCGATTTGAATGACTGTGTGGAAGGTTATGAGGGTGATTCCCAGATTGATGTTGCTCACATAACGTTATTTCTGTTTCGTCAGTGTGACAGTGCAGACTAGAATCGAAACTGAGAAAGTGTGATTTGTTGGAAAGTGAAAATCCAGGAGGCCCTGGTGTGCTTGCTAATTTCTCTGTCTGAATAACAATTTGTCTAAACTGTGGCCATATTTTGACTACAAATTTATCTACACAAGAAAATCTTATTGCAATGTTAGACAGAAATGTTTTATTTTCCTTTCTGATATATATATCCGAGCTTGCTTCCCTGTGAACATTGACTTCGTCTCCATGATCTTTCTTGCTAAAGTCGTAGCCTGCTTGTTTTTACCCTTTGTTTGGGGCTCTTTTAAGCAATGTAGCCTGACTACATTAATAAATATTTTTGAGGGTGATGACTGATTTTTCCCAGAGAATATTTTGCTTTATCTTCACTGAGAGTGCTTCATTATTCTAACCCTGTTTTACTAAGAATCAAATTGGTTTATACTATTAAGTTCTGCTGCATAAATACTGCCTCTGCTTCTCCTTAAACTGTTTGGGCATTTTAAGTTTTTACAGAGAATGTGCTAGAGTTTCTTTAATTTTGAACATGTTCTTTAGAAATTTGATGCCTCTTGGCTGTTATTTATTTATGTAATGTTATTTTAGTTATTTTCCTTTAGGGTAATGAAAATCTTTCTGAGCATTGAACATGAAGGAAGTTTATTAGGTCTAAGAGTAGAAAATAGGTAAAAACTGAAAAGAAGAAACACAGATGTAATGTCTGTAAATATCATTAGAACTGTCTGTTGAATGTCATTTTGGCAAAAGGGCAGGAAACTAACATTTATGCAGTGACCGATCAGTGTCAGGCATGGAGCCCAGCAGTTTCTGTTTTTTAGCTCATTTAATCCACACAGTGACATTGAGAAGTGAGTGCAAGTTCTTCATTTGAGAGATGAGGAAATCGATGCTGAGAGAAGTTAGGTGTCTTGCTAACATCACACAATTATAAGTGGAAGATCTGGTATTTGAGCCTGGTTCTGGCTGATTCCAAAGTTCAGTCTTTATATCACAGTCAGACATTAGGCCACAGGAAAATGTTAGGCTTCAAGTGGGGTGTCCCAAAGGGGGAAAAAAAGGAGAAAAAAATGCCTGTCAAAAGGCATCAGCAAACCAAGGAGGAAATGAGAGACGTAGGAATATACTAGCATAATGTTTGTTTTGAAAATTTCCAGAGTTTTCTTAAACCTCAGTTTAACAAAAGGAACAATTTTAGGATTATCAAAGGTTTACCACTTAAGGAATGAGAAATTTTAGAATTCAAATTTTATCTTTGTTTATTTCGTGTTTTTAAATGAAGTACTGATACCTCACATTGAGGTAAAGTGTCTATGTCTGCAAAACTTTTCAATGTTGGAACCTCAGTTTACCATTGCCTTTTGTATGTTACATGGTGCTTGTGACTGATAATGTGGTGAATTTTTGTGTCTTTTTAATTATTAATATATCTGGATTTCAGTAAATACTTGTTTTTATCTTTGGATGATGAAGTTTGTATCAATATTATCAGTTTTCTTTCTTATATTGATGGGCAGCTGTCTCCCATGATCACAATAGATTCATTTCATGCATAACCGGAGAGAATGTTGTTTCTTTGCATATAAACTATCATTTGGCAATAGAATGGTACTATTTCATATATTAAAGTTGTTGTTGTTATCCTAACATGATTAGCTGTTAATTATGCTAATAGTACCTCAGAAAACACTCCTTCCCAAAGAGGTAAATCTCTTTAACTATAACGTTTTTCAATTTCAACACTGTGTTTTATCTACTAGCAGCTCATGAAGTAGCAGTCATAATTGAATGCAGCACCTTAAGATTTCCTGACTTAGCTTAAGTGAAATATTGATTTCATAGAATTAGGTGGCAGGTGCATCGAGGAACTGTTTCTTGAAAGCTTTAAGTGGCTATATAAAACCTCAAGAATATTAATTCAGGTCAAATGAGTGAATTGAAATTGTGCTTACTTAAATGTTTGCCAAATGGCCAGAAGCCATGATGTTCCAAGTTTTGTATTTTTAAACAATGAAAAATAAAGGAAGGCAGAAAAACATTTCTCTTTTTGTTGCATCAACATAAATAGTTCTCTATAATTTTAGCAACTGTTTAATCAGTTACCATGTAGTTAGTTGATTAAATAGGGCTCCAGTTTTAAAATAATTTTTCTTGAATTGTTACCGTGGCTTACAAATTCTTTCCCTTTCCACCCCAATTACATTTACATATTGTTCTCCCATTTTGTTACTGGAATTATCTGGAGGATTTCTGTGTGCCTGGTTGGAACATTGATATTGCTGTAAAATAATGTTCAGGAATTCTTGTTTGTCTAAAGATACATTTCTCCCCATGGGTCATTAAAATGCGCATTTTTTCCTAAGGAAGATGTTTATTTCTGTAAAACAGAGGTAATACATATATAATATATTAGTGGCATTACTTTTAGAATTTATTAATATGTATGTGTGTATAAGTTTATAGTTTTCCAAAACCATTAGCCTGAAACTGTATTACTTATTCTTTTTACATTTGCATTGATCCTAGCCATTCTTACCTTTATTTTACTGTTTTATTCTGTATGGAAGAATATTAAAATGGCTTATAGCAAACATAAGCATTTCTGCAGGCCCTGCTCCCAACTTACGTTTCTCATGAATCCTATTTCCCTGAGGGTGAAATGAAACAAGAACTAGGCGTATTAAATTTCTTTTAGGACTCCTGACAGATTCTTATGTATTTTTAAGTGTTGGATACTAAGTTTGGGGAAGAGAAGAATGCTCACTGGTCTTTATGTTTATTCTTCCATTCTCAAAGCATATTGTTTACATAAAAGATCTTTCTTAGAAATTAGGCCTTTTCTAAGGTTCGTTTTTACTTTATAATTCTATCTGAATTTTGTGGATGCATTTCATGCCATCCCAAGTAACTGTAATATTTGAATTTCACAAAATTGTTTTATAGCAGAAAGCTGTGTTAATTAAATATTTTTTATATGGTAACACTTCTAATCAAAGCAGACCACTACCACTGAACAGACTGCCTTGAGAATATAAGTGGGCAAAGAAAGAGGGAGAGGAGGGAAGAGAGAAGAAAGCTAAATTAAATTTGTCCTGTGACATGAATGCCATCTTAACAGTAGTGATTGGTGTAGTTATTTTTAGTCATTTTCTTTATCAGACATTTAAAGGTAAAAAATTTTTTCAATAGCCAGCCAACTCTGAGCTGAATTCTTTTGACATTCTGCTGATCAAGGAATTTCCAATGAGCAGTACTAGAGTCTTCTGAAGAGAAAGGGTAGGAGGATGAATCAGAAATGAATAGACAAAGGAATTCTGCTCTTCTTTATGAACCAGAGAAAGCCATTAAAAATGATAAATATTTATTGAACATGTAATGTGCTACTTATGTTTATATTAAGGAAGATACAGACCTGATCAAAAATTTAAATACGAAAAGTAATACCATTGGGAAAAATTTACAAAAATTTAAATCTAATATTCAATTCACCTTTGACAGGGAAATGACTTTTCAGGGTTAGAAGCTGTAAAATAAACTATAAAGGAAAAGATTACGTAATTGACTGTATAAAAATTTATGAAAAATAAAGCATTAAATAGCATTGGGAGAAATATTTTTAGTTAATAAGCAGGAGGTATTATATAAAGAGATCACGAAAACATTAAGAAAAAATAATGAGTTTTGAACATTGTGTTCAAAGGACACAGGCAGAGGAGGTCTAACTCATAAAACTGAGGAATAAACATAAATGTGGATAAGAATTTGATCTTACTAATAATCATAGAAATGCAAGATAAAGTAACCATTGGAGATTTTTTTTAGTCTACCTAATAAATAAGTTCATGCACTGCACTCTGACTCTGAATGATACTTCTTATATAGTACTGGTGAGACTGGGAACCAAAACAACTCATTTAAAAAACCAGTTGGCATGATTTGCAAAAAGTAATTAGGTAACTTATATCTCCTGAATTAATATTGCCACTTCTGCAAGCCTATTTTAAAGTATTCTTGAATATAAGAAAAAGTATGTGCACTAAGATATTCATATTGGTGGTATTTCCATTATAAACAAAGGACATAATTTAAATGTTCAGTGGTGATATCAGTGGTTCTTAAACTTGGCTGCATATTAAAATCATTTGGAAAGATACAACAAAATGCTGGTGCCAAGGCTCCACCTAGAGATTTTTATTTAATAAGTTTGGAGTTACCTCAAAACTTGTATTTAAAAAAAATTCTTTCTAAAAGTTTTAACATACAGCCAGATAGAAAACTACTTACTTGATACAGTTGGTAGAAAAATTTTAACCACTTGATACATTTATGGTTTTGTAGTAGTATGGAAAAGGTATAATGTAAAATGAAATATTGTGATTTAACATTTAGATAAATTATAACTTTAAAATAGAAACACACCAGAAATATAGTCTAGAAGAAATTTTATAAAATGCTCAGGGTTGTTTTAAGGAGTTGGGATTTTGAGTGATATTTTTCATCTTCAATTGATATATACTTTACAATATTCTTACATTGTTTTTTAAAAGAAAAACTGTATTTAAAAGGAGAGTTCCTGCTGGCAAAATCTAGGTAATTTCCTGCTTGTAGGTTATTTCTACCTATGAATATGGAGATTTATTCTGACTTCTAAAATAATAATATCTTGAAGTTAGAGTCACACCTCATATTATTATAATAAAATCTTTCACAGGATTTCTCTCTCTTTTTTTTTAAATCTCAGAAGTACATTCTCATGTAATTTTCTGACTTTTGGAAAATATCTGCTCAAGTCAGTCATTTTTCTTTTATTATTTTAATCTACTTCTGTGCCTATCAGTTTTTACCTTTCTAAATACCATGTATATGCTGATGATTCTCCAATGTTTATCTCTAACCCCAACATTAACTCTGTGATTTGAGTGTGTATCTGAATTTTGGATGCATACCCCTAAATTTGCAAGTCCAGAACTAAATTTGCCATATTTTTTTCAAACCCACCTCTTCTTATATTGCATAACTTAATTATACCAACATTCACTCCTGTCCCTAAAGTGATCCTCAGTTTCTTCCTCTCCCTCCCATATCGAGTCAGTTTCTACATCCTGCTGATACCCCCTGCCCGTATTTCTCCTCATGTATTTTTTGACTCTTTTTCTACATCTCTGCCCTGCCTGTGTTTTTGGCAAAGTCTTTGTCATACTCCCTGAAGTCCAGTACTGCAGGCTCCTAACTGTCCTGTCTTCTAGCTATGTCTCATTGTAGACCTATTCTCATGCTACAGAGGAAAAAGGCATTTTCCTCCTAAAATCTTCTAGGGCTCTCCATGGTCCTCTGCATGAAGTCTGAGCTCCTTACCCGGGGATTTAGACTGCCATATAAAAGTCATGCATGTGGTGTGAATCATACCTTTCCTCTGGAATATGATCCCAGCCTTTACTCTCCCTCCCACTCACTGCTCTGGAAATACCAAATAATCATGTTTCTGTACACCATATTTCAATTCTGTCCATCTGTGCCGCCTTCATGCTGCTCCTCTACTAGGAATGACCTCTTCACCTCCATTTTTATTAGATTAACAAAACATAATGATTGATATTGTTCACCATTGACTAGAGTGGGAGAATTAGTTACTATCAAGGGAAGTAATTTAGAAATAATGATTAAAAATCTAAAAGCATCCTTTTAATCTAAAAATTCTACTTTTTGGAATCTATCCTAGAAAAATAGTTATACATATTGTCTTCGTTTGTTCTGGCTGCTGTAACAAAATATCATAGACTGAGTGGGCTATAAACGACAAAAATTTCTTTCTTACATTTCTGGAGGCTACAAAGTTCAAGGTCAAGGCACCCAACAGATTTGAGATCTCATGAGGGCCTGTTTCCTGATTCATAGATATTAAACTTCATGTTGAGTCCTTAAATGGAAAAGGGGGAGAGCACTCTCTGTGGTCTCTTTTGTATGGGGACTAGTCTCATTCAGGATTGCTCCATTCTCATGACCTAATCCACCTCCCGAAGTCCCCCACCTTGAAATGCCATCACACTGAGGGTTAGGATTCAACGTATGAATTTTGGAGGGACACAAACACTTAATCTACATTATATACATAAGAAGAATGTCAGATTCTTTGTGGCAGCACTATTTTCATGAGTAACATGCAAACTAAGCATTAAATAATAGGGAAATACTTAAAAATTTATGGTATAACATATCTAGGATATTAAGAGCATTATGTGAATATTAAGAGCATTCAGTATTCTCTAGACCATTAAGAGCAAAAAATATTCTATGGGAATAACTCCCGATCATGTTATTAAGCAAAAAAGCATGTATCTATCAGTATGCACTAAATGTTCTCATTTTTGTTGAAAATTAATTTAAAATAGTGAATCATAGAGTTGAATATATGCATTCACATGAATGTAAATAGAAAAAGCTCTGAAGGAAAACATGATAAATCTTTTAGTCATTACTTTTGGAGCAGTGGGTATGGTGGGGGGAAGTTCAGAGGGACTTATTACTTTTAACTCTGTATAATGATGGTATCTATACATTTTCCATATAATTTCCATGTATTTATTTATTTGCATAAAAATGTGTAAACATTAACATAACTTGAAACAAGGGAAGAATAGTGTAGATTAGAGAGAAGCCAAATCATGGGTAGAAGAACAAAACCATCAACAGCTTTTTATGTTTTGAATAATTTTTAAAATATAGTGATACTACAGACCAATCGCCAGCTGGAATTAATAGTTGTGGAGATGTTGTCATAGTTGTTTTGATTGCCTTTAAATAGAGCCTAGCAAAAAAGCTGAAGTTTCTTTAATATTATTCTCATCTCAGAGAGGCAAGCATGTTATATTCTGCTATATATTATTGTACTTCAGAATTTTATAGTTTTATTATGAAAACATCGGTAAAAGTATATCTCTCTATATAGCTGTAACTATTGGTGGACATTTAGTTTATTGACTTTTCTCCCTAAAACAAATAATGTATCTACGAATGTGAATTTTTCAAGGATATATACCAAAAAGTGGAATTACTAATCTGTAGAGCATGTACACTTTTTTTTTCTTCACTAGATATTGCCAGATGTCTTTCCAACTTGGTTTTGTTGTTTTATATACTCACTAGAGTATTTCTTAGTTTTATTTCTGGACATCCTCAACCAATATTTGGTATTGCCAAGCTTCAGATTTCGTTCTACTTTCTAAATTGTGAAATATTAGCTTATCAACAGTACCTGAGCATTCTCTGAGCATCCAAGTTGGCAGGTCCTATGAGGAGACCCTGAAGTTGGAGTCATTAGGAGCTGGTTGCTATCAAGCAACGTGGTGCTAGGTGGCACAGAACTAAATGCTGCAGTCATAGGACAGGCTGTAATGCTGCAGAGGTTCAGTGAGGTAATTAGAAGTTTTTAGGAGGTGAAGGCAAGAAGACCTTAAATGAGTAGGAAGAGAGGAGGATGGAGGGCATTGAAGATGAAAGGAGTACGAAGGTAGGTAACGTGGTTGAAATGAACAATAATAAGCCAATAGTTAAACCACTACTGATTCCCTTTGAAACCTTAACCACAAAGGCATTAGTAGAGCTTCAAAGTATACCTGCTTTAAACTCATTTTATAGATGAGAAAATTAAGGCCTAGAAAAATGAGTTGAGCTTTTATAAATTGCTTAGACATGTATCAAAAATAAATTGCGCAGGTGATTTATTGGTTTATTTAACTTGGATATCCAATAGGTTGATCTTCAACATGACTAGATAATACAAGAGTTCAAAGGATATCTTTTTTACCTCTCTTTGTACTTTCCACGTTTTGCTCTGCTTTCTTCTTTTTAACTTTATTCTCAGCAGGTTATATCTTCCTGGAGGCAGAGTTAGGTACAAGCTAATTTTTTTTTGTACCTTTACAGCTTATATATCTACTGAAAATAATGTATGCCCTTTCCCCTTAATTTTATATCAGTTTCCCAAAAGGTAACTCAGACTCCCACCATTTGACCAGATAGTTTAATCTGGCTAGCCTTTGTGGTGGGAAACAGAACCATTTTATCATTGGCTAACTGGAATCTTATTGCTGAGGAAGAGAAAGTCCTGAAGAGAAAGGAATGCAGGGCATGAAATTTATGAAACATTGCGATTGTAATACAGGGATATTATAAAATGTGTCAATATAAAGGAAGTAGTTAAAATTTTATCCTGAATGGTAAATGGAGCAAGTAAGTGGGATGTAATTCTTCTTAGAGTATTTCATATGAGCCAAAACAGAGAGCTAGGAAACCATGGAGGCACATGACTTACTGAGTTGGGTCAGATTATAGGAGAGTAGTCTGAGAGTTAGAGAAGGCGAAGACAAGCTAGGTGCCAGGTATGCTGTACAGGACTCTGATGTAAACTGAGGAGTTTGTGCTTCCTTTGCTTGGTAGACAATGTCCTGAGAAGTATAAGCAGTATTTTTTTTCTTTTTTGTGTTTTGGTTTATTTTGTTTTGTTTTTGTTTGTTTTAAATAGGAAAATTACTCTGGTACCAGTGTGTCGGCTGAATTGGAGCAGGGAGGTATTGAAGGCAGGGTTAGGGTTAGGGTTAGGGAGCTTTAGAACTGTCTTCTTGTGATATATTGTTCAAATTAGGACTTGAGGAAGTTAAAATGTAAATTGAAAGATGAACTGTGTCAAGACAGAATAATTGGAATTGTCTGAGAAATTTTTCAATCCTAGGTGACGAGGAAGGAAGGTAGTACCCATCAACGAGTGAAAAAAAATAGAGAATCAGGAGGTAGATCTCAACTAAGAGATTTAAGATGATTTTTATGTTGGGTGATATAATATTGCATATATATATATATACATATATATATATGTACGTGTGTGTGTATATGTATGTATGTGTGTATACACACACACACACACACACACACACACATATAGTGCTTTCAATTACACATGGATACTGGCTGTAAATTTTGTTAGACGGGAATACAGCATCCTACTTTCTGGAAACTTTTTGACACTTTTTTGGAGCATTACTTAGGACTGACACTCTATAGAATACTTTCAGGAATGCTGCTGTATGAGCAGCTACAGGTAGAACATGGAAGTCTACATTTTTGTATGAAACTAATTTACCATACCCAATATAATTATGTCTGTTTTTTTTTAATATATGAAATTCGCTATTTTATTTTAGAAGGCTTTTTGGGGGGCATAATTTTAACTATTCTTTTTGAGATTGCAGTGATAAGAAAATAGTATAAAGTCCTGAAAAGCCACTGGTGGCCATAAATTGGCTGCCTCTGTACTGGAATTGGTGCCATAGGAAACGTATGCATGATCCCATCTCAGTCATCTCCTTGGAATAAACTAAGAATAACATTTAAATTTCAAATGATTTTCTCTTGCTGTGCTACATGCCTCAAGGCTCCTTTCTCCTGAATCCCTTGTCATTTTGTATGTATTTAGAGAATTCAGTTCAGCTTAGCCTGGCATTTCTATTATGTGCAAAGCACTGTCAGAGTGCAAATTTATTTCAAGACTAGCTTGACATATATAACGTGTTCAATAAATGATTATTCAGTTAATGGATTGTGTGTTATTTTTTAATGATTCAGTTTTACAAAGAGGCATCTCAATTATGGATCTGAGTTCTCTGCATTAGCTCTCGGCATTCTTTCTTCCTTAGTTTTCATAGGTAGCATTACCTGAAAAAGATAACCAACAATATCTTCTACAGCCTAGTCTTTCTTTATTATATTTGAAATTTACCCTGGGATGGGGGGAGTCATCACCATAAGTGGCATTGGGTGAAGATGAAGCCAACCACCTTACCGTTTGCCAGCATCTAGCTTTTCTTTGTGTGTTTCCTTCATGTGCTAACTATTCTTTTGTTGTATGCAAGGTTAATTAAGTGGAGAAGGCTGCTCTGTGGAGAGAAAACGTGGGATGGTGGGCAGAGTGTTGGCCTTAGAATCAGTAAAATTTGAATTTCAGCTGTGTTACTTAGTTGTTATTTGACTGGAGTAATATTCTTAACCTCTCAGCCTCTGTTATATCTGCAAAACTGGGAATCATGCTTACATTTTATGGTGGCTGTAAGAAATATAGACAATATTTGTGAGAGCTCAGTCATAGTAGAGATGCTGAACAAATGATAACTATAATAATAGATATTTATTATTTTCATCCCTTTCCCTCTACCTTTACTGAATACATTAGTTTCAATTTTATTCATATATGAAAGGCTGTAGACTAGGAGTGTATGTACTCCCATGTCTTCACTTATTTTCGCTAATAAAATGAAAATGAAATTAGACAAATCTCACCTGAACTTGTTTAAACAAGCTATGAAATCTTTAATTTCTTTTCGTATGCCATCTTTTGTACCTCTAGATATTGGTTACTTTGAATAGTAGTTATATTCAATAATAATAAATAGCTCACAATTTTTGAACACTTAAAATATGTCAGACATAGGTTTGTTTTACATGTGTTAACTCTTTAAGTCTTTCGCATAATCCCTTATGAAATAGTTACATTTATTAGCTGAGGAATCTGAGACCCAGAGGCTAAGTCCAAAGTCACACAGCTAATAAAATGGTCTAGCCTCAGTTGAATACACACTGACTGGCTTTAGAAGCCACAGTCTTATTTATTGTACTCTATTACCTTTCCCAGTATAGCGTGCCATATGACGTGCATAGAAACATGTAGAGAAACAGTTGTCATTATCTAGCTATGCATGTGGCATATTCTTGACTCTATGTCTATAACCAAACATAACCACCTCACCTCATATTTTAGTTAGAGGTCTTTAAAAATTATAATTTAGATTATAGGCTTTATATACGTTTATAGGACTATTTCTTAATTTCCTTATAGAGGCTATTGTAAAATAGTACTGAGTAAACTTTTGTTTTAGTATTAATGTTTTGGAATTCTTGTCTCCTAAAATCAAAGGTCAATTTAGTGAATATGGCTATGGAAGTCACTAAAATAGATCTAAATAGTAGCTTGGTAGTGTCTATAAAGTAAATAAAAGGTTTAAGTTCAAATGTCTGTTTATATTCAAGAAGAATATCTTTTTTTATTGTTAAAGCCAATCAGAGACACATGTTTAGGTTTGGAATCTGAAATTGTTTCTCTGTATTTAAGAAACAAATTGTACAAAATATGTCAGTAATTATTTCTTGCCTCAATATCCCCACCTCATAAAAAAGTACTAGAACTACATTTCTAATTTTCCTTAGAGACATGTTGAATATTGTAAATCATGTTAACATTCTTCACATAGGAATGTGCAAAGTATCTTCCTCTGTAATATGACCCATCTCTTGAGTTAATTGGGTTGTTCCTATCTACTTCTATATTTTTTAAACTCTAATTTTTATTTCCCATCTGCCAGTGTTCATTAGGAACTTCCATTAGTGATCTTTTTAGAAGGACTGTAAAGTTTGGAACACTGCTCTTGTGTTCAAAATCACGTTCTAGGGTTGCTGTAGGTCACTTTTTGGCTAACATTTTAATGTGGTAAGATTATTCAGGTAACATATATAAAGGACTTCAGCTTTTAAGTTTTAATGATCAGTCATTTTTGGCAGTTTCAGACTAGCAGTAATATCTCTCAAGAGTAGGAAGTTAGTTTGGCTTGACTTTCTAGGGTAGTTTTTAATCATCTAGTTTATTGACATCAATTGATATGCACTATGTCTATATGTGTTTAGGAGTGATGCACATTTATGGATAGAAGTAGTTTAACCTTCTCCAGTAGTAATGACATGCCCATTAAGTATGTAAATAGATAGATAAATCCAAGGGTGCATTATTCATTTTTTAACATTAAAAATTTTTTTTGAAGTGCAGCACAGAGTTAAATACACAATTCCTAAGTAAACAGTTTAATTTTACATAATGAACACATCTGTATCAAGAACTAAATTAAACATTACCTGCACCCCAGGGGCCACCCACATAATTTCCTTTTAAAATGTTTTCTCTAGTTATTAGCACTGGAAATACTTGAAAGGAGCTGTTATTAATTTTTTTGAAAGGAGAGTAAAGATATAATTGTTTCTATTAATTCATATTTATAGCACTTAGCACAATAACTGTAATAATACTTCTTAATAGGTTTGTTGAATTTGTTGAAGTTTTAGACTGATGTGGTTTCAGGATTAATTTTTTTAATGTTCTCATATTTGAAAAATGAGATTTAAAAATGTCTCCAGGAAATAACTTTCATCTGATATCTTTATTGAGATACTTAATAAAATAAGTTTAAGATTTGGATTACTTAAATGTTGTCTAATAAAGCAGCATTATTTTATGTATAAAGGAAAGGAAGACCATGGTTATGTTATTTTCTTTGTCGTATCTATGAATATTCTTCCAATTGCATTCCCTAGGTATTCTTCCTGGTTTTTAAAATTATTAAAATAGGGTACTTATTCCCTTCACTAAGTAGGCACTATTAGTAAAATTTTATATGTTCTGTCATCAATCTGAGATGATAAAGCAATGTGTTTTTTTGTATTTCATATAGCACCAGGACTCTGCAAAGCATCTCTGGGGGTTCTTTGATGTCTAGACAGTTTAAATTATGCCTGCTCCCCTGCCTCCAGATTCCACCCCTGTTCTGCTTCAGGGGTTGTGGGAAATGAAAACAAACCAGAACGGTTTCACAACGCTACAGTAAAAACAAACAAGTAGAGTAAGCTGTATATCTACACTGGCAGGTGTATAGGAAAGGACCCAATTATAGTGAATACTGGAAAGAACAGAATTGAGGACAAATACTGTTCTGCTTATTTATTTCTAATTATATTTCAAATATGGACATACATATGCAGTGTGGACAAAATGAAAACATTATAAAAGTATTAGGAAAGAGCATAGAAGCCACCTTTACCCTGGTCGCTCAGTTTTTTCTACTCTACCAGCAGCCAAGTCTGAGTTTTGTGTGTTTCTTGTACATAGTCCTATTATTGAAATGGTAAGATTCAGGATTGCATTTCAAGATGAAAACCTAACTTCTTATTCTTTCTTTTTCCCCCTTTTATAAATCGGGATATCATGATTCTTCCAATTCATCTTTTTAGAAAGTAAGTAACTTTTGAAATTCCAGATTTTTTAATTGATGTTTTATGATTACATATGTACGCATACACATATACCTATTCTATTACAGAATTTTTAACTTTTAAATTCTGAGTGAGGTGATTAATCCTTATATTAAGTATGAATTAAAAAAATTTACATCAGTTAAAAAATAAGAGATGTTACATAGAAAGTGTTCTGAACTAAGACTATATACTGTTAACACTATTCACCTTATCTTCTTCATACCCTCAGGAAATCATTGTTATTTATATGTGTGTGTGTGTATATATATATGTGTGTGTGTGTATACATATATATATATATATTTGTATCTTTTAAAATATTTATTATATATTTATTTATATTTTTCTTAAAGTAGGCCAAGGCATGCTTGCTAGTTCTATTTTTTCCAAAGATAAAACTAATAAAAATCTAAATAGTACTTAATTTTTTATTTATGTTTTATAACAGTTGATTAAGACATTAATTTGTTCAAGGGCAGCAGTTCAAATTTTCTAGACTTCATGATATTGTTGAGAATAATAGCAATAAGTAAATGGTCTGAAAGATTTTTAAAATACATTTTCCTATGTATATTCTGCAGTAGAGGAAACAGTTACCTTCTTATAAGCACTTAACTCTTTCAATGTTAACATTTTATTGTTTTTAAATAAAATGGGTCATATAACTAGTTTTTTTTTCTGTGAAGAATTATAATTGATATGCTTCAGACTGAGTGATTAATAAGCCAGTGATTTGATTTGTAAAATTTGCATTTGATTGCAAAATGCATTCTCGTTCTTCTAAAATGCATATGTTATATAGTTTTGAAATAAATTTCATTTTTATTTGAGAAATATATGGGAAAATTATAGTAGTTGTTGAGACTTTTAGAGATATATTGTCATGTGATTATATATTACATATTTTTAAATATTTCTGTAGTGATTGTCATTTATGTTTGCAGCAAACGTAGCATTAAACTGCTATTTAATAGTCAATTTATCTTCAATTATTTATTTACTGCCCTTAAGAAAAAAATGTAAATTATAGTGATTTTAAATAATATTTCTTTAGTATTTTTTTTTAGCTGTCTTTAAATCTGTATTTTTCTTTAGTATTGTAAATCTGAGTTTCTGGAATTGTATATATTAGGACCTTAGAACAAAGAGCAGGAAGAATGTGTGTGAGGTTTGATGTTAGGTGGACAATTTCATGAAGTTGTATTTTTTAAACCCTACAATGTTTTATTTTTATGTATCAGATTCTATTTTGCTTGTAGTGTTAACATCATCTTGCCAAATCCCCACAGAAATTCTGTGTTTCTGACAGTTTCACTAAATTAAAACTCCACAAATCTGGCATAATAATTCCCAGCTTTTTGTCTGTGCTTTTGCCTGAAGAAAATAACAATTAAAAATATACTTTTTGCAGTATTCACTATAACACGTGTAGCATTATTTATCTGGAATTTATTCATGGACAGATATTTCTGGGGAGAAAAATATATTTTACTTTATAAGGTATGCCTGGCCCACTTTAAGTATGAACAAAAAATCTTATGTGAGAAAAAATAATGAAATAAGGCTGCAAGCTTGTAGAAGTTTCATGAGGATAGATATTACATAAACACACAGCATTATAACCATGTGTACTTTAGTGTTATAGATGCATTGTTCTATGACCAAATTTATATTAGGTCTCTTGCTTCCTGTCAAACCCAATGGAATTATATTGATGTGTTGGCACAGAGAATTGCTTTCTAAAATAATAAAGAGTACTCTTATTATTATAATGCTTATAAACCTTTATGACCATGATGCGTATGTATGAGGGTTTGCTATTAAGTGTGTTGTGACAACTCAGCCAATTTAGTTTTCATTTTCCTGGTGAGTTTTCATAATAAGTAAGAGATTTGATAATCTTGGTTTTTAGAAAACTTCTAATTCAGCACATAAAATTATGTTTCTACCACAGAAATTCAAACTTTAAAATCTTAATTAATCTTAAAGATTCTCTTGTTCTAGAATGTTTTGAATTAAATACATTATGTGTTTGAATTAAATACATAAATCAGAACCCCTAAGAGGTGAATGGGGTGGAATAGAGATTCTAATCAATATTGACTCAACCAAATATTGATCTTTTAGCATATTAGAGAGTAAAATGTATATGGAAACATAAGTAAATAAATGTAATAATTCTAGCTCTAAATTATAGTTCTTAAAGATAGCAAGCAGTGTTTCCAACCCCCAGGAAATATATACATTTCATAAACATCTTTTTATATGTCTGAGTAAATTTTAGTAATGTTTGTACATATGTTCTTTGATATTTTTAATCACTAGCTTAGTGCTGTTTGATTTCTTTAAAAAAAAAATCTGTTGATTTCATGATTCATCCTTACTACAGAACATAATTATTAGCTGGGCAGAATTCCCAAGCACATATTTCTTTATTTGACAAATCTGAGTAAAGGATGTCATTGTTGAAGTTGTGTCAGAGATATAAACATAGATATAAATTTTTATTTGGCCTTGTGAGAAATGCAATCCCATGAGTAACTTAAATACTTGTAATTTCAAATCAGTTCTTCCCTGGTTTCTTATTATTCCTTTGTTGCTTTTCAACCTATAGGATGGAGCTGTCCTTGAACTTGGTTTATTTGATCATTCAAGTGCAACCGTCAAGTTGTCTGTAATATTTAAATACTGAGGCTTCATGGTATTATTTGTAAAATAACACCACATAAACATTTGGGCCTTGGTTTCTTTGAAATGTAGTGTTGGTTGCTTTATGAATAAAAGCATAATTTCAATTCAGGAGACTTTTTGCCCAAAGCCTATAATACAGATGCATCTGATTAACTTTGGTGAAACTAGACTGCCCTGTTATTGTAATGTAGATGTTTTCAGGGTTGGGAGGATATTTTTAAAAGGCCTGTGAGAGGGTCTTTTTTTTTTTTTTTTTTAAGAGACTGAGAGAACAGTTTTGCCTCAGAAACTGCATATCAGACTGCTTCATTTTTGCACACTTTTATTTTCTAGTGGAACTTCTCCATTAGCCTGTCTGAATGCAATGCTTCACACTAACACTCGAATAGGGGATGGAACATTCTTCAAAATCCCTGGAAAGTCAGGCCTCTATGCTCTCAAAGTAAGTTGGATTGTTCTGCATATTATGTCTGTTATTACTATGTATCACGCATTTTTTTTCCCTGACATGTGAAGGTAAACAAAAGTGGATTTGGGTTAAGGGTAGAAGAATGACCCCTATACCTTTTAAATGTTTTCAGATGTCTTAAAAATGATTTCATGTTAAGAATAAACAGTGACATTTTTCTTTAAGGAAAGAAAGCATATCTGTGGTTTCACTCTAACATATGGTAATGGAAAATAGTTGTGGCTTTCTTAAAATTCTTGATTCTTAAAAATTTACAGGGAGGAGTGCCATGACTCATCAGCTAAGAGCTTAAAATGATCACAGTTGCCACAAACTATATGACCCAATAACCATCAGTTGATATACAGCTTCACACCTCTCTCCCTTTCTGTCTTTAATAAAAATAAATTTATCTATTCTCCTTGAAAACTTGCTGATTTAAATCAGTTTTTCAACTTTAAAACAATGATCTCAAGTTTTACTAACAATGCATATTTATTATATGAGAAGAATAGAGAAATATAAAGCTTTAGATAACCGAGTTTTAATTATTTTAGTGCAATTCTCATTCCCATCTAGAGAGGAAAATGGCATCTGAAATGCAAAATTCTAGAGGACAAAAGTTGATGATCTGCAGATGATTGTGTAATTTGGAACAAATAAAATCATTGTATTATTTCTTATAAATTAAAAATAAGTCACTGTTTAAATAAATGATGAATTACACTTTGTTCATTAATTTGCTTTGAGAAGGTTTTTGTTTGTTTGTTTTGTTTTTATTTTGTTTTGTTTTAATGCTAACTTATACCTGGCAAAGAAGCAAACGTTCTTTCTCAGCTACTAAGCATCAGGCTCTTGTCACTATGTGGGTTTCTGAGAATAACATAGGTTAATCAAAAGGACTCATATTACTTCATTTGCTTTTTGTAGCTATTGGGTGTTTAAAATTCTTGAGTTGTGAAGCTATTTCCTAACATAAGGAAGAATGTAGAATTGAAAAAAGAATTAAAATGACCTATGTCGAAAGGAACGTTAGTTTTTGTATAGATTTTCTTTTTTCTCTTTTTTTTCTTTTTAAAAAATTTTATTAGCTTCAAGTAACAGTACATTGGTTAGACATTTATATAGTTTATAGAATGATCCCCTAAAAATGTAAATAAGTATTGAAATTCCAAATTATAAGTATCTGCAATAATACTTTAGAATCCTGAAAGTATGTTGAATGTTTCTAGTTACTAATACATCTCCATAAATCATTTTTTAAAATACCATAGAAAGAGGAGTCGTCATGCCCAGCTGATGGGACGCTGGATTTAGGCTGTGAGTCTGAATTGGATGGCACAGAAATGGCGGAGTCCAATGCCAGTGAAGGAAATGGAGGTGAGTGTGATGAGTTTCAATATAAACCCTGTTCTCTTAAAAGTTATACAGAATTCCAGTAATTTACTAATTGAATTTTCTGCCACTGTAGGTGCAATTTTCTTCTGAGTTTTTATCACCTGTTGAGATTTATCATCAAACAATTTTGATTAATAAAGTTAGCACCTAAGAAAAGTATACAATTTTTTGCTTTTTGTTTTATTTATTTATTTTTAACAGTATGGACTTTCCTGGATAATATTCTTGAGTATTACCTGTATATTTTCTTGCAAGGTGAGAAGGTTACTGGAGGATATCGAGTGGTTTTATTCTTATGTGAGGCCTGAGAATGCTAATGTTTTATGTCTGATTATACTGATATTTCCTGTGATCACAGTAGTTTTATATCTTTGTTCCTAGGCTTCTCCACAGTAAATTAAGCTTAGTGTTAACATTTCTCACAGTGGAACTAGGGCCAAATAAATTATATTCTTGTGAAACACTTTTGAAAAGTGAACAACCCTGCCAGAATTCTTAGGGGGCATTTTCTCCCTCTGAATTCTATCCATGTTAATTCATTTTTATCTTTCTCTAGACATTTGCATTATGATTCCGTTGATATATGTAATTTTTGTACTGCAGCCTTGGAAAAATTGGTTTCACAAAAGCTGCTGTACATTTTTACCACCCTGCTGTTGGTCCTGCAAGTGGACCCAGATCATGCTTTGGGAGGAAGACCTTGTCATTAAGTTCTCTGTTGATGGACTCCTAGAAATCAGTAAATTATCTTTAAATAAATAGACCTTAAAGAATTCTTGCAGAAACATCATAATTCACTAACAGCCCAAAGCCAGTCATTTTATTAATGGCAATAGGAGTCCCTTTGTATACTGACTGGACACTCTTGCCTTTAAAACTGGTATGCTTTCTGTTACTCCCCCTGAGACTGATTCTGCTTCAGTGCCTATCTAATCTGCAGGAGAGGTTGTGAATTAGCGAAGGAAACAGATTCTTGTCCTACTAAAATGGCTAAAGTTGATCTTGAAGACTTATTTTTAACCAACTTTCATTGAATTTGATCTTTAATTCCTATACCTTTTGAAAACCCAGCTCAGCCCGCACCACTGTGATTGTACTGTGAATTTTAGCAGATCCTTGTGGTTAGGCAGAGAACAATGCAGAGTTTCATGGCAATTTATGGCATTCTGGAAGGGCTGGTGAATAGGGTAAGCTTTTCTCCTTCAGTGAGATGAAGAGGAATCTTATTGGGTCATTTCTCTGTTGTACGGTCTGCTTGCATGAGCACTGTCATGCTTTCTCTCTAAGTATATATTGAGCTTCTACTATGTGCCAAGCACTGTAGAGCCATATTGTATAGTTCCTTGACATTGGTTTTTTGTTCTGAGTGAGATTTCTAAACCAATGTAGGGGTTTTGAGCTAAAGAGACAGTGATCTCACTTAGATTTTAGCAGGATCAAGTAGTTATGATATATATAGATACAGATATATAGATAGAGATATTAATATAAATACATAGGGGAACAAGAATAAAAACAGGGAGACTGATTAGAAAGTTATTGCCATAATGTAGATAAGTGGTGATAGTGGTTCGAATAAAACAAGTAGCAGTGGATGAGATGATAAGTGATTGGATTCTGGATTATATATGAAGGTAGAGCCAACAGGAGCTGCTGAAGTTAGTATGATTATAAAATAAAGAAGACTTAGAGATGACTTTAGAGTTTGAGTGTGAGCAGAGAGAATAGCATTGTTTTTAACTTAGATGTCACATCTGCAAGAGAATCAGGTTGGGGCAAGGGATATTGATCAGAAGCTTAGTTTGGGCATATTAAGTATGAGGTTCATTTTCAAAATCCAGGTGGCTATGTTAAATAATTGGACTTGTCTGCCTTAAATTCATTGGTAAGACCTTGCTGGAGACACACACATACACACACACATACACATACATACACACACATATAGACACATACACACACATATATACATACATACACACATACACACACACACACACACATATATATGTGTGTGTGTGTGTGTATGTGTGTGTGTATGTGTGTGTGTGTATATGTGTGTGTGTGTGTGTATATTTGAAAGTGGTCAGTTGAAAAAATTTAATAAATGTAAAGAAGAACCAAAACTTTAATAGTTAGTTTATAGATGATATTTACAGATGGGAAACTGAATGAAATCATCAAGATACTGAAGGTTTATAGAAAAGAGAAGAGGCCCAATGACTGAGCTCAGTGGTACTTGAATTTTAAGAAGTTGGAAAGAGCAAAAGAGATTTAGGATAAATGGACAATGAGCACAAGTTGTTCTGGAAACCAAGTAAAAATGTTTCTGGGTAGGAAGTGATTCAAATGTGTCAAATGCTTTTGATGTCACCTTATAATAAAGACTAAGAAATAAGTATTGGATTTAGCTTTGTGAAGTTATTGATGAACTTGACAAGGACAGTTTTGTTGAATGGTGCGATCACAAGCCAGAATGGAATGGGTTCAAGCAAATGGGAGGATAGAAGTTGGAGACCCTAAATGCAGACAGTTCTTTCAAGGATTTTTGAGGTAAAGGGATGGAGTGAAATGGAAAAAATGGGTAGAAGGGAAAGTAGAACCAAGATCAAGATTTTTTTAATATGTAAGATAAATATTAAAATAATTGTGTACTGATGGGAAAATCCAGTTGAGGAGGAGAATTTGATAATGAGGAGAATGTCCTATCGCTATGTGATTGATTAGATGAAAAGGAATGAGATCTTTTAAACAGATGAAGAGATGGGTCTTATTTATAAGTTTGGGGAGGTGCTCTAAGGAAACAGTAGGAAAAGGCAGGGTGTTTGGATAAAAATGAAGGTAGTTGAGTATATGTAAGAGGGGCTTATGGAAATTTGCTTATTCATGCTTAATTTTTTTCAGTGTAATAAAAAGGTTTATTAGTGGAGGGAGAGGATAGGGGAGGTAAGTTTTATAGATTTAAGGAGAAAATAGAAAATGTCTAGAGTCTGATGTGTGCTTAATCCTGAATTTAATGAGACAAGTCAATATAGTTATACATTTTTCTATAGTCATGTTCATGACCACTTGCAAGTGCAGAGTAGATACAGGTAGATTTGACCAGAGTTGGGATTTTGCCATGTGTGAATGATGAAGTGACAGAGGAACAAGGAAGTTGAGAGTGCATGAAATAGAGTAGTTAAGATCAATCTCTATGGAATTTAAGCTGGTAGTGAAAGCAGGTGAAGACACAGTGTGTGAGAGACAGTGTGAAGGAGGAGGTCTCCTTGGGGTGGAAGGATGTTTGATTTGATGTTCTAAAGAAAATGAGTTAGAAGACTTGGTGATGGGAGAGTGGAATGCATGAAATTAAGTTTAGCATAATACTATGGATTATATGTCTAACACGAGAGGTAAGGAGGCAGGTAGGTTTAAGGCTGTTGCAAATGGTTGGGCATGTGTGAACTCTGCAGAGTGGCCTGGCCCAAGGGGCCATCGGTGACCAAAATTCAGTAGCCTTCCATTTTCCCAGCTTAGTGTCATGGTTGGGAACAGGGTCTATTGGAAGGAAACATTGCCTTTTCTTATTTGCACAATGTAGTAAAGGCTATTGGTGGCCATGGCATAAAACTGAAAAAGACAATTATGATAGAACTGGCATTGAAAGTGTATGACATTTAGGAGCTAAAATCTTCATAAAATAGGGAGAGTCCCCCAGGAGTTGTTAGATAATTACAGAAAGGAGAAGTAGCTGGTTGTATAGTCTGATGACATGAGATGTAATGCTGGAAGCATCTGAGGAGCAGGGAGGGAGAATAGAGGTCACCTATCCCATTTCCAGGCCCTGAGGTTTAGGATGTGTAGAAAAGGGCTCATACCTGAGAGGGTTCCAGGGAAAGAAGTGCCGATAAGAGAGAGCCACGTTTTGTAGATTAAGATTCAAAGGGAGTACTCAAAGAAAAAGTGGAGGTTATAGGATATTTTGCTAATGACTAATCTTGGATTTCAGAGGAAACAGTGAGAGGATTTTAGTGTCTGGGAAGGGGCTGGGGAGAGAGGAGAGCTTGCAGCCAATAATTAAACCAAAGCAGGTATAAGCAAACTCCCCTAACTGGAAATGCGAATAGGTAGTTCACAAAATTACACATTCCCACACATCTCCAGGTAATGTGACCAAAACTAGACTTTTCTGGCCTCTTTTGAAATTGCATCAGGGAAATTGCTTTGTGGGAATCTCTGAAAGAATAGTAAATAGCATATTTCCTTGAATGTCTTTGATTTGCCCACTTTGTATCTTATTGCAAACCACAATTGCTTCTTATAGGACAAATATATTTCCCATCCATGTAAATGCCATATACTTGTATACATAGTCCATTAACCCAGCCTTAGGATACATTTTCAAATCTAAATATTGAAAATCTAGAGTACTTATAATGCCCAGCCTTTGTGAGTTCTTTATATGAATATTGTTTAATCCTCACAACACTTCTGTGAGATAGTCGCTCCTAGGCTCTTTTATTTTATTTTATTTTTTTTTACCAATAAGGAAACAGGTTTAAAGTCTCTAAGTGGCGAGCCCAGACTCTAACCACGCTACACATTGCCAGGATCACACAGAACACTGTTAGCCAGGAGTCATTGATGCAGTTGGCCTTTCTAACATTTGTCCAAACCTGTCCTGATTATCAACTTGAGAATTTGACAAAAAGGATCCTCTGGTTTATCCAAATGAAGATGTGGGATGCCACATAATTTCTTACAAATTAGTAAAAAATTCCATGAAACAGAACAGAGTTAGATGATTTCCTTGCTTACTCTGTTTCTAATACATATTTGAACTAGAAGCTAGAATGGATATAATTTCTACAGTTCTTACAGCTGTGTGAATATACTTTGAAAATGTAATCAGGGAGAGAAGTAGGTCATGTGTGGGGATGTGTGGACATGGGAGAAAAGGCAGGGCAAAAGGAGGAGGGAAAGAGGAGGATGCCACCATCTGTTTTATCTTTGTTCCTCTCCTCTTTCGTTTCTCCTTGGAATGAAAGATTGGGAGGTATTGAGGTGAATACTAATAAATATCAAATGGGTAAGATACCCTGTAGCGATCCAGGGAATAAGCCCTCTACTACCAGTTACTTCAAATTAAAAATTTATTGACTTTTGCTGCCCTGTTAAAGGGGGTAAGCATAGAAGTACCTGAAAGGAAAGCACTTTACAAAAACCGATAACCAGAAAGAAAACTTAGCAGCTCAGTTCCAGTCAATAACACTGGAGTCCTTAGGTGGAGTGAAGATAATAATAGTAATGCTTTAGTCCTGTACTTGCAATCAACTGGCCAACAAAACAGATTCTTTTTAAATGGGAGTTGCTTTGCCAAGATATTTTGTTTTATAGTTCTGTTGAAAATTTTTACAATGTGGGAAAAGTGGTATATTATTGATTATAGAATTTACAAGACACAAAACTATAGTTATGTTTCTCTGACTCCAAAAGAGTTTCTCAAGTTAATAAGAATTAGACGTACAGACTCGAGAAAGTAAACTCTTCAGATTTTACAAGCTTAGCTCTAGAGATCGAAGAGTGATTTAGGTGAATCACTTGATTTATCTTTGTTGACAACCCATGACCATTTATGCCAATATAAGTATAGATCTATGTCACCCAAAGAAAATATTTTGAATTTTATGAGCTATTCTAGTCAGAGATTTATGGGTATGTTTGTGTCTGAGTTGTTTTCTGAACATAATACATTGGTATATCATAAGTTTGCTCACACACATTAAGCTGACTTACCGTGCAATGCTGGCTATAGAACCCATACATATTTTATATAAAATGATACCATCAGTAGATAGTCTTCACCTTCTTCACCTCCTACTTATAAATTATTATTAACAAGAAAATGAGTTCTTTTTTTGCCCTAATATACTTCATGTTTAAAATAAAAAACAACTATCATATTTATTTTTTATAAATGAGTGAATTGGAGAATATACAATTTTCATTGACAAAGATCAAAAAAGGTTCTGCTTGTCATTAACCCTAATGGCTTTCAGGGAGGGAACAGCAATCTAGCAGAGGAATTAATATTTTAAGTCCCTATTTAGGGGAAAAATTATAGAGAATATATATCCTGTGTTTTAGTCCTTAGATCTCAGGGTCAATAATAATTCCAACAGTTGAAGAATTTTATATGGTTCCTTTTCATTATTCATTATGGACAGTTTTATAAGTGGGTTTCTGATTGTATGATTCTTGGCAGAATTGTGTTAACTTAATGAAATGTTATTCAGCTCACTCTTTGTTTTCATTGGCTCTGAGGCTATGCTTTGAGGGGTCTGTTTTCAAAAGTGAAAAATTCTTTAAGATGGCCCGAAGTGTGTGGTTGGGATCTCAGTTGCGACATCAGCTACATACAGCTGAGGAGCTTCCTGGAGGAAGTGCGATGTGTAGTAATGGAGGTTCAGGTGTCCTCAGGAAGTAGCACTGACAGTTTGTCACTGGTAATTTTATACAAG
Source organism: Cynopterus sphinx (assembly GCA_030015415.1). Lineage (NCBI taxonomy): Eukaryota > Metazoa > Chordata > Mammalia > Chiroptera > Pteropodidae > Cynopterus > Cynopterus sphinx. The sequence continues at coordinate 27,655,984 of CM057384.1, read as the reverse complement.
GGTAAGGGAAAGAAAAATGAGGGGGCTGCGGAATTGTGAAGGGAGTGTTTTGAGTAACTTTTAAGGGTGTTGCCAACCTGTTTGGTGTCTTATTCCTCGTGGGGTTACTTCTCGTTTTGCTGGAGGGTTTTCAGTAGCTTGTCTGTGACTGTTCCAATGTGATTTTATATATGATGTGTGTGTGCCTTCATCTTGTGTTCATAATTAATTTCTCCCTGACAGCCATTCCTAAGAGTCTCATAGCTGAGGGAAAGGAATTCCTTCAGTCGCGGTACCAGGTCCCTTGATTTTCTTAGGTTAAACTAATATGACTTACCCAGCATCTGCATTTTCATTAACAGCTTTGTTAGCTCACAGAAGACACCTGTTCTACATTGGTGGCCCAGGGAAACTTAAGTCTGTGAAAATTATGTTGTTTTAGTTACACATGAAAGAAAATACAGAGGAAAGAGAATCTGTTCACAGTCGAAATGACCATTGGCAAGATATAAAACTTCCTCTGCCTACTCTCTCTCATTCTCCTTTCTTTCATCCCAGCCTGCAGCTTTCAGAGTTCATGAAAAGTTTGAGGGACTTCAGAAGCTCATGCAGGCCTATAGCCTCACTCATGCCAGCATTTTACTTAATCCGATTCATTCAATTAGATATTGTTCTAATAGTAAATGTCCAGAGGGATAGGAATCTCATAGTTCTTTTATATTTGTCTTTATGTGTTTTTGATAACTCTTATATTCAAGAACTTTTTCTGTATGTTAAAATATTTTGTGCTTTTAATTAATTTTCTTCCCGCCCCCGATGTCACAGAACAGCTGGGCATCATCTAGATCCCACCCAACTCCCTTCATCTAAACTTTTCCAAATGACTTAGCCTAACTCTTTCAAACATTACTTATAAATACTATTTTCCACTTTTTTTTAACCCATCAGGGATCTCTTTTTCCTACATATTTCCCCTTGAACTGTGGACCTTGTTCTTGTATAAATGGATTTTGTTCAATTTTAACAGCTCAGAGACATGGAGGAAAAAGAAAGTTTCATTTTTAAGTGCAGATAAATTAGCCCATTTAAGTGTACTTTCCCCCTCATTTTTTTTTTTGCTGTGAAAGAAATATTTCATAATATACAGATTGGAAATAGAGTATGATCTCACAATAAAAACAAACTCCCTCTCAAATAAAATCAAAATTAAAAGTATTCCCACAGTTACTCATTTTAACTAGCCAAATTTCTGTTTGATGTATATAGTCTGTGACTGGTATATAGGAACAAAGCACCCATACTCTTAAAAAATAAAGGACTTTTTAAAATCAATGCCAGATAATCCATTCTCTTTTAACTCTAAAGTGACAGTGTATAACTGTTTCTCATTTAGCTATCTGAATACTTTAACTTTTAAAATTTTTATTTTATTATTAGTTTCAAGTATATAGTACATCGGTTAGACATTTATATACTTTATAAAATGACCCCCTTACTTGCTCTTTCCTCTGGCTCTCCATCTTTTCTTTATTGTACACTGGAGTTATCTTTTCTGTGTTAAATTATAAAGTAATTAGTAGCAATGCCAATGAATGAAGCACTTACCCTTGACCTGTACCAGCCTTTTAATGATTTTCTTCCTCTCTGCTTTTTTATATTTCTCATTTTCTAGGTGGATTGCTGTATTTCTGTATAGATGTTTCAGGAATGCGATGTACTGTAGAACATCACAATTGTTGTGTAGTACAAAAGAAATAGCTTCTAATGTTTTTCCTCACGTAGGCAGCTTATGTATTATTACTGTCCATAATTCTGAGAAAGGAATCTAGGTGGCTAATGGCTGGTACCTATAGGATGTTTTTCCATTAGATATGCTTATTTCTGGTTTGAGTTTCTCTTTTTTTTTATCTGAGTTTAAAGAAATATTTTTTATTGATATCCAGAGATATTAGCATAACTAAATTTCTCTGGTTATAAATTCAATGTATTCCTTAGCTTGGGCTAATTAGGAAGCAGACTGTAAAATATAGTAAATATTTCAGATATGTTAGGTATATTTTATTCATAGATTATATCATCCTAAATATTATCAAGTATCAATATTTATAATGTTCAAATGCTTTTTCCCTTGAAAGTTTCTTAGGGGAGAATTGCTGTTTCCATTATCTTATTGCTTTTATTGCTTTATTTAATCCCTGACCTCTCTTGGTATCTCATACACTTTGAATATTTTTTTTTTAATGCAGCAAGAGATATCATTTAAATCCAGCTATACATATCTTGGAATAGGAGTGCTTTAAGATAGGACAGTTTCTCCTTAGTCTGGATCAAAAAAGGATTAAGGAAATATATTTTTTCTCTGAAAGAAATGGAGTTTAGAAAAGTTTTAGTTCAAGTCAGATGGGTTTGCCTGGTCATCATCATCATTTTAAACAGTTTTTGGCATGTACCTTGTTCCTGTGTATGTGCAGAGTATCAGATATACACAATTTCAAATGTAAGTATGATATTTACCATTATAATTCAGACATAACCTCTTTTGATTATCTGCCATCTAGGAATATTTTTGAATTATCTGCTTACTAATCTTTCAAAACAAATTAATATGATCACTCCTAGGTTTTCATAGACTTAATTTCCCTCAGGCAGATTTAATAATTCTATGCCTTTGTTCTTTGAAAAATATATTTCAAAAAATTATGGTCTCAAAATCTGGTCTTAGATCTTTTTCACTAACCCCCCAAAGTCCCCCCGCATTTTATACAGGGCTGGGCATAAAGATGCTCAGTGAAAGCTTTACAACTGAATGAATGAATGATTAATTAAAAAAAACTCCTAAAGTCCAGCCCACTTTTAAAATTTGGTTGAATTCTAACATTGTGCCACACAGGGTTTAATATACTGTGTGGTTTTTTATTTAAATTTTTTTATTTGTAAAAATTATATTAAATCTATAACATATGTCAGGATTTTTTTCTACAGATAACCGTTTTTATTTGATAACATCTAGTTTAAGTCACCAGAACATTGAAAGGGAGTACTTGGAAGGGGAACTGATCAAAATAATATTGACTGAAAGAGGACTCTCTTCTCTACTGTGATTATACCGTTGAATACCATTTACCTCAGATGCCTTGTTTTATACTGTGTAAGTTAACTTAGACATATAGCAATGAAGATCTTTGTCACAGTGACTATATTATGCCAGGTGTTTTGTAGTCTCTCCCCACACAGCTCCTACCATTTCAAGAATGCATTGTGATGTCTAATTTTGATATTTAAATTATTGTATTTCACTATGAAAACTTCCAAACTATGACCCTCTTAAAATAAGGCAATGTGTAAGGATGGCAGAAGAAAATACATTTATATTTAGTGGCAGGTCATGGGACTTCTCACTGACGTGCATAGGATGTTTTGTGGTTTGGTTTCTATATTTTCCCTATTTGACTTTAGGATAATTTAAACGTTTTTTTTTTAAGCTTTTTTTGTTTTCAAATTTTTAAATAATTCACCTTTTGTGTGTGTTTTTCCATAATGAACAACTGCTTTGCTGATCTCCTCTTCTATGAATTCTTATTAAAAACAGTAATTGGAAGCTAACTTTAGAAATAGATACTGTAGATAAATTTAATGAAAATCAAATTTGACAGTTTTGTTTAATGAACATTTATAGATCAACTGCTCTGTGCCTATCTTTGCACATACGTAATTACATGAGCTGCTCAGCTTGTGGGTACTGAGAAAGACACAAGCACCAGTTGCTGGGACTATTGTAAGTCTGTATACTGAGTTCTGAAGAAACATGGCTAAGGGAAGAGTAAGTCTACCTCAGAGACTGGGATAGTCAGAAAATCTCTGAGAGAAGCTGTTTGAGCTTGGTCTGTCAAGATGAGTTTGTCCAGTCATGTGTCAGAGGATACTTGGGTTTCCATGTTTTCGCCTTTGGAAATAATGCTGCAGTGGAACATACATGCAATGGAATACTCCTCAGCCATAAAAAATGAAATATTGCCATTTTCAACAATATGACTGAATCTTGAGAGTATTATGCTAAGTGAAATAAGTCAGATGGAAAAGGAGAAGAAATATAAGGTTTTACTCATGTGAGTTATAAAACACAGAGCAACAAACAAAACAAAACAAAACAAACTCATAGATACAACAGAATAGTGGTTACCAGAGAGGAAGGGGATGTAGGGGGAAGACAAAAGGGGGTAACGGGGGCCAAATGCAACGTGACAGAAGGAGACTAAACTTTGGAGTGTTGAGTAGGCAACAGAGTATACAAATGTTGTGTTATGAGATTGTACACCTAAAATTTACATAATGTTATTAACCAATGTTACCCCAATAAATTTAATTTTTAAAAGATGAGTTTGCTAAGCAGAGAGATGGAGAAAGGTACTTGGAAGAGGAACAATCAGAGCTATTGTAACAAATACTGTAAACATGGGTGTTTACGAAATGCCACAGAGTCTCGATTGGCTGGATCAGAGAGGGTGGGAGTTGAAGAGGCAACCAAGATGTGAGACCAGAAAGAGAGACAGTCAGGATGGTGTTCTGAGTTCTTCCTTCTTTGCATCTCAGATTAAAGGTTAAAGCTCTCTTGCACACCTATCAGTGGCTTAGTAATTAGATTGGGGCAGTATTACTCATACCTTCTCTCTAGTACTCAACTTTAAAAATATGAGCTCTAACCCATATTTTCAAGTCAAATGGTGAATGATAAAAAGAGAGAGGGCCATCTTGGAGACTGAGGAAAGAGGCTAGACACAGTCACCAGTTTCCTTGGCCTTCAAGCCTGTCCTATGATGACGTATAATCCTCCAACTCACTTCACTCCCAAGTTTTCTAAATAGAATATTTTGGAGGAGGGGTTTGGGAACTGGAATGTGAATGAGAGTAGAGGTAGATGGGCAGCAAATACTGAGAATTCCATTATCTGTTTGAATTTAGAAGTAGTAGATTAGCTTTTCACTATGAGTTTAGCTTGCCTGGTTTTGGCAGACAAGCAAAATACAGAAGGAGTATTTCTGTTCCTTTAAAAAAGTTTTACCTCAACTTCAGTTTCTCCACCTACAAAAGGGCAGTCAGTCGTGTGGGGTTTTGAGGTATAAAAATCTGGCATTTGTTTTGTGATGGTGCCAGTGCACAGTTAGAGAAACAAAAAGCTCCCATTCTGTCCTGAATGCTAAGAAGATATCACTTGCTAAGACTGTGTGTCAGTGTTTGATATTTATTGGATAAAACGTCTGTCCTACTTCTTTAGTTTCCTGGCTCCTGTTGTAATTTCATATACAGGGGCTTCCCCAGGTCCTTTCTTTAACGTTAATTTTCTTTGGCTTATATTTCAAGGCCGCATTCAGTTCCTTAGATAAATATTCAGGCAACTGTTTAAAATAAACCGTGTATTATTTATTTACCACATCTGTTATTAAGAAAGCTATAAAAATAAGTAAATGTGGAAACCATGTGTTTTGTCAGACTATGAGCCTTCCTGAACATGCACAATCAAACTACTTAGTGTTTTTAGATTCAGCCATCCTCATCATATTCATGGCAAAAGAATGAGCAACACTACACATATGTCCATGTTAAGATGTCTGTATTGTCAAGACACACACGTGTGCACACATGTGCACACGCAAACACACTGTTTGGAGTCTATGGATTCATTATATTATATTATACTCCACCCACTTTTTTTCTTGATTTCTTTTCATTGAAAATAACTAGGGTTTTATTCTTTATTATTTTTTAGATTAATTAATTTTTATGGTGACATTGGTTAATGAAATCCAATAAATTTCAGCTATATATTTAACAGTAAGGAATATATATTCACACTGTGTTCACCTCCCATAGTTAGGTTTCTTTCTGACACCACATATTTGACCCCTTTTATCCCATCTACCTACCCCCAGCCTCAAAAATAAGTGTTTTTAACCCAAAGGAACACACACTAACTTATAGATTTTTTTTCTATTACATTTACTTTCTTTTAGAGTCTATAATTTTTTTTTTAACAGAAGTAACTAATTAGTGAATAATGGTTTGACTCAGAGAAATAGGACTAAATTCCTGAAATAGGGATTGGGTAGGAAAATGATTATATAGGAAAGAATTCTCATAATGCATCAGTTGGGTCTAGGATAGAATGTAAGATAAAGCAAAATAGAGTTGAAAGGAAAAGAATTCACCTTAAGAAAAAAAAAAAAAAACGTAGTATTTCTTGATTTCTTGACGCTGTTTCAGTTTTATTATCCTGCCCTCTATCTGAAGCTTTGGGTTCTAAATTGAAAAGAAAAAAAAACAAAACAAAACAAAACAAAAACTTACTTTTGGAAACATTGTATGTAAATATATGTGAATCACTATTAATATGGTACAATAGTGAATTTAAACAAAATATATAGCATGCATGGTGATACTGAAATATAGATATCATGATACCCTACGATTTCCTGTCAGAGAGAAGTAGAGCCAGTTGTAAGTAAGATATCTAGTGTCCTCAAAAAGGACCACTGATTGTAGACGGCTTATTGTGGCAGTTAGAAAATATAGGGGAATGAGGCTTTAATTAAATATATGCTGATTCAGTGTTTGCTTTTTGATCCTGCTGCATTGAAGTTAACCTTAAAACACTTATGAATAAAAGCATTTCCTAGGAAAACTGGAAAATATGTTTAGATGCCCAGTAGACAGAAACACTCTCACATTTTTCAGAAATTCCATAAAATCCATGTGCTGCATTTGGTTATCCTTTTGAACCAATAAGTTTCCATTTTTTCTAGGTGGAAATACTGCTCTATGCATGTTAAAGTAATAAAACATATTTGCTAATGCACTGGCTGGGCTTACATCACATCTTTTTAGGTTTGTTAAATTAGGATCATATATCCCATCTGCCACTTCACTCTTACCCCCTCCCCAGTTTGTCACACTTCATAGAGAGTTCAGGACATTGAAAAGGCCATCCATGTAATCAGTATAAAAATAAATTAACTTTTATAATATAATCCAATGATTGATTCTGATGTTTCTTGATAAGTAAGCTTTGACAAAGTGTTGCAAAGTACTCTAGTGATCATTTTAAGGAGAAAAGCCTAGGAGCCATGTTTTATGCAAGCAGTGTTATAAAATGTTTCTTAACTAGGACATTTAGACTGAAGGGAAAATATCATATTGTATCAAATAGAAAAAATTCACCTGATCTTTAATTCAAGGATTCCTTCACTTTTGCTATTTCAACCATAGCATTTCTTGGACCAATCATTCTTACCCGTAATTCTCAATTTTATTTTATTTTTTTTTATGTCATGGACTAAATGACTTGTTCCCTGTACTCTTACTGACTTCTTGCTTCGATACTGTGCCAGCATGATGCAAGTGAATTAGACTTCTTTAGACACTGAATTTTCAGCAACAGTTCTTGGCTTTAAGGCCAGATGTTTTAAGTGAAAAATTGTGGGCCTGGCCTCAGATCCGAGCTCTACTGTTTCATTGGCTGTGTGACCATGGACAAGGTATCGAGCCTTTCTGAGCTGTAGTTTTCTTTCTCCAATATGGAGATAATAATTTTCCATCTTGCGAAAAAGCTGTGAGAATGAAATGAGGTCACATATGTACAATGCCTAGCATTAATAACTAACAGTTATTTTATTTTCCGAAACGTGTTCATTTTGGCTTCCTGATTACTTTGTGTTAAAACAAAACTTGATTAACTTTTTCTTCCAAACATTTTCTTTCAAAAACCACATTTTCATTTCTAAGCAATATGTGCTTAAGTCTATCTAAAGCAGCTTGACTGTTCTCAACACTGTGCACATCCATATGCTTCTATTTTTTTAATAGAATAATTTTTACTACACTTTTTTTTTTCTTTTTCTAAGCTCAGGTCAGGATTTTCTCGAGTTACTGTTCCTTGGAAATTTTTCTTGGATTAGTGTTAACCCTGGTGCCCTTAAAAAGTCATATTTTGAGCTTTTACAACATGTGCTCAAGTTATTTTCTTTCATCTAACTTCCTTTTACCTTCTGCCTTTGACATATGCCTCCATTCTGCCACAAATCATAGTGCTTCCTCACTTTGGTTTTCCAAGTAACTCCTTTAGTGTGCACAGAAAAGAGCCTGCACCTGCACTCCAGCCAAAGCCACTCCAGTATAAACCTTGTCTCTTTGGTGGAATGAGGTCACATTCCAGGAGGACCAAAAGAAGTGTTCTGGTTCCACCAGCAGGTTTCATAGAGCTGTTTGGTTATCCATGGCAATAAGACATTGGTTCCTCTAAAAAGTAGTCTTTTCAAAGAAGATGTCTTCTGTAGAATGGGCAGCAGAAAAACTTGACTTTGGTGCAAATGGCCAGATTATATTATAATCTGCAGAGAGCTCAATTTTCTTGAAAATAATTGTTTTAAGTTGACAGACAACCAGCATCTCAGATTTTATTTTTTTTTCTCCATGTTATGTGACTTCACCGATAGGAGAGAATAAACATGTCCCTAGTAGGCCATAAATTGTACAGAACAAGATCTATTAAACAGAAGAATCATGATACCTCTGAGGTTGATAGATGTAAGACAGCTTTTTAATTTAGATTATTTCTTCAGAATGCTACACATTGCCCTATCTCCATATTCAGATTTGGAAAGTATCTGCTGACTCCTAACTCTTGAAGCAGATATTGTGCTCTATTTTATGTCTGTACAATAGCCCTATGACATAGAAATTATCATCAATTAGGGGGTAAGGAAATGGAGACTTGGAGAGGTTAACTGTGGCCGCACAGTTATTAAATGATTCCTTCTTTCAAATCTAGAGACTCTTCTTTTCACTGTGCTATTTTGCTTTATTTTAGGTATCCATTTTCAAGTGGAGAAAAGCTCCGAGTTAATTACAGTGGATATAAAAAAAGAGGAATTCAAATTAGTAATATCATTATCTCTCTCTGTTTCTAGTTTGTGCAAAGCAGGTAACTGATGAAGCATCTTCTGCTCGAGATTCAAGCCTTACTAACACAGCAGTGCAAAGCAAGTTAGTGTCTTCCTTTCAGCAACACACCAAAAAGGCTCTTAAACAGGTAAGATAGTTGGCACTTGTTCTTTGTCCTTTGTCCTTAAGTAGGTCTACCTACTTAAGTTAATGGGTGTTATGCAGAGAAAGTAAAATAAAAATAACATAGCAATCAGAAGGCAATAGAAATGTCCTGAATTAAACCACTTTCACAATATTCAGTACAGTAATTTTAATCTATTCTAAAAACTGGGAGAGGCTTGTTTGAGAACTTTAGTATAAAGTAGAAGGAAAATGTGTTTGGAAACATAAAAACTTGTATTAAGATTTAGCTCTGTGTGATTTCTAGTAAACAGTGAGTTCATAAATGCATTGCATGTTTTGAAAATAGTGTCTCTATTTATGGTCTCGTATTTATCTGGTAGTTGATATAAAAATAAACAGATAACTTGTTTCTCATTACTGAGATGCATTAAGTTACAAATAAGAAAAACAGTAATTGTGGCTTACTTATATCTAGAATATTGATCAGCAAGTGTTGTTTGGTTCCGAGTGGAGGTTAACTTTGCAGTATCATCTTGATATTACATAAGCATTCTTGACCTATGTGTCCCTCTCTGGAGACGGTGGGAGGCAATGGTTATAGAGTTGGACTTTGGGCTCTGATATACCCTAGTCTCAATCCTTGCTACTCAATGCATAACTCTGGGGAGGCTACTTTTTTCCTCTGGATCTTAAATTCCTTTTCTAGGAAATGTGGAAAATAATAGTACCTTTCACATGGAAATGATCTGAGAATTAACGTGTGAGGTGATACATTGAAAACATGTGGTAGAGTGAGTGTATGGCACGTAATTATTAAAAAAAGTTAGCTCCCGCTGCCACACTGGCAGATACTGATTTGTGCAGGGAAGAGAAGGAAGAGAGGTTAAAGGTAGATGGGGACAAGGCACGATGGTAACAATAATGTCAGTAAATGGAAGGCTCACATGTTTAACCCTGATTCATGGATTTCCCTTGTGTGACTGCTTTGCTCTTAGGTTTTTATTTGGATCCTTCTTTGACAATCTCCTCCTCCTCTCTCCTTGCTCACCATTCGCAAATCTAGCATCATTCTAGTGATATAGTGTGTATAACAAGGAAAGAGAAACCATGTTTTAAAATAAAGTCACAATTTTCTTTAAAAGTTCCACCAACCAGTAAAGCTTCTTAATATTCACATCTAGTCTCTTAGACTTAGAATGTCTCTGCCTACTTCTTCTCTACTTCAAGCAAGAAAACTTAGGACAGAAACAAAATGTTTTTGTACTGAACTATGTTACTTTCTTATTCTGTATTAATTATTGAAATTGCAGTATTTTCATTCATTGGAATTATATTTATGGTATAACATTTCATCCTACACAGGTCAAATAATCTTTGCCATTTATAGTATTGCTCTTGTGAAAATGTTTTAGATGCCAAAGAATAAAATTCAATGTTGAGATCCCTTTTTAATTGCTGAAATAAAGGGTGGAAGTCTATGAAAGGCTTATTCATGCAGCAAATAGGATGCTGGCAATAAAATACTTACCGGGATAGAACAGAAGATACAAAACTGGACAGTGGTAGTCATAGCACTTAAGAAACCTAGATGTGATCATAAATGAGACTCATCTGTCCAAAGCGCAGTGATTTTAAAAATGTGCACACCATGAAATCTTGCTGTATACAAAAGTAAAGATAAATATTCACATCTCTAAATTGTCATGTGTCATGTTTTACTTTCTCCATTTTGGTTTCATATCATTTAATTTAAACATTTTTAACAATTATAAAAACGTTACACAACTTTGAGTTAGTGGGTTTTGTTTTGTTTTATTGTAGAGCATGTGTTCATGGGAAGTGCCACTTGCTTGCTTAGGATTTAAGCCTTGTTTTAAGAAATGTGGTCTGAATCTTAATGTCCTCAAAGAGGTATTTATAAATTTTATAGAACTTCAAATTGTTTAACCCAGTAGCAAATTAGTTACCAGGAGAATATGGCGCACTATGTATATAGCAGATATGCTGTTTGATTAATAATCAAATTCATATTGGAAATACATTTAGAAGGAAAGCTGTTCTTGCAGAATTTTGCTCAGATTCCCTGTAATTGCTGAATTTAAGACAGCATTTCAAAATTTGACTGAACATGAGGCATTTTAAATTATAGCAGCCTCAGCAAATCTGCAGCTTTTTTTTAGATAGTTGAATAGATAGCCATGTAGAATTCTGTGTAAGTCTATATATCCATATATGTGTCTCTATATATGTGGTATATTTGTGTGTTCTGTGTTTGTGAATGTTTTGTGTATATATTTACATGTATAAATCATAATTTTATGAACATAGGGCCAGCTGAATGACCCTATTAATAAATGTATTATCTGACATTTATTCTTCTGATTTTAGACATTATGCCCTGCATTTTACTGGTACTGTGTTCTTATACAAATTCTTTAAGGTATGTACTAGTATCCCTGTTTTTAAATGAGCCCAGAGAAGTTAGATAACTTTCCCAAGATTTTCCAGTAAGTCTTGGACATGACATTTGTTGCCAGAATCATAGCTTCAGATACTGCCATCTTAACTAATGCTTTCTTTCAGCAGATGATATGTAATAGGATAGGTGAAATTTTACATTATCCAAGGAAATTTAATTTTTGAGTATTTGTATAGAGTAAGGAAAGCAAAACAGGATAGTCATTAAGAATATTACTTTTAAACACAAACTGCTTATGTTCAGTATCAGCACATATTAATGGTAACCACTCAAAAAATATTAGCTTATTGAAGTATTTTGTGTGAGTCAATAGGGCTTTGGTAGTTCAACTATACATTGGCCAGTGCAGATTCTTAGAAGTAGGTAAAAAAAAACAAAAACAAATTCCAATGGCTTTGTAAGCATAAGGATAGTGAAAAATAATAATTTAAAACAAATTTCTGTACAAAATAAGCCAGACATATTTTCCAAACTAGGGTCTCCATCCCAACCTGGAGCATGTTGCTGTGGAGATTGGGTCCTCTGACTTTGCAGTACTGTTGGCTGCAGTGTATTTATAGGCTGGACAGTAAAAAGACTGTAATGCCCTTGGCTATAGATATAATTTTCATTGTTTCTAAGTACTTGGGTCCCTTCTCCTTTCTAATCATCAAAACGTTAGTTAACACCATTTGTTGAGTGTAATTGCACGACTAATATTATTATTTCAGTAGACTTTTTTTTCTGAATAAGCATATTCAGAATAAGCATATTTAGAAGCTTCTGAAGAATAGCAAATTACTGATTATTATCTTGTTCCCTGTCTTCTTTCTGTCTTGTTATTTTAGTTGTAATGATCCTAAAAAGTATGGAATGATTAGATTTTGGGTTTTAAAGAAGGATAATTATAAGAAAGATTAAATTTTGGAAGTTTTTAAATATCAGAATCAAAGGAAAGATTCAAAAAGGATGAGGTCTGTTATGGGAGGTAACATGGCACAGAACAGAACCTTTCCATGTTTCTGTTGGTTTATTTTACTTCATTATTTAGGATGGTAGAATTTATTGGCAAAGTTACACATCCTTTTTCCTCTTCATATCACAAAGCAGATATATTCTTGGTATTTTGCTTTAGCTTTATATGTTTGACCACTACTGTGAAATTCCAAAGGTTATGTTGCATGATAGCAGTTTGTGAATGTGGGCACTGACATTTAGCGTCCTAGCAACAATGCAAGTTGTTGGTGCCTGACACCGCCAGCTGTTTCGTGTGTGTGTGTGTGTGTGTGTGTGTGTGTGTGTGTGTGTGTGTGTGTTTGTAATTATTTTAGCATTCACAGCATGCAATATTTTCAGATTTTTTAGTGAAGTGCTTATTCCATTCAGTGCATTCTTCAGTTGCATTATTGGTGGTGTTTATTAAAATAAAGCAGGCATTACTTGCTTATGTAAATTCCAAGATAACACAGAAGCCTCTGATTTTAGGTTTTATTTTATTCATTAGGGTGGAAATGAGGACCATTTAATATTTGTAGGGTTTTCTGGCGAGCTTTCTGTTTTAAAAAAATGTTTATATAAAAATTTTTTATTTTGTCTCTTTTTACAAGAGAATATTGTGATTCAGGGCTAGAGAAAAGCCTGCTGAGTTGGCACCTTTTTATTTCTTTCTTTTCCCTTAGACCCAGAATTATTATTGATGTATGATATGATCTTTACTTTTCCTAGACTGGTTTAGCTCTGCTGTGTTTGTTTCCATTAAAAACTAACTTTCTTTCCAATTTTAAGCCTGTAAATGTTATTCATACTGATGGAACCTGGTAGTATTAAACTTTGCAAGTTTAATGTGCTCTGTGTAGCTTGAACATGACGACATAATACATGTGGGCAGCTTGAAGGTACATTTCTTCATAGCAGACTGCATTTATACTTGCCATCTACTTATTTATTTGGGGTTTTAAAAATTTATTTTTTGGGAGGAGTGGCATTTTTAATTTAGGTTTAGATATTGCTTCTTTCTAGAATTCCAATGTATTGCAAAGGCCTGAGTAGTTAGAAGTGCTTCATTGATATCATCCTTTTAAAATGTATCAAGACTAATATAGTAAGACTTATTGTGTAAAATCAATGTCAAAATAAAACCATGTTGCATATTAATCAACAGGATCCCAGGGCTAATTGAGACCTTTAATGTGGAATATAGAAAAAAGCTACTTTCACCCCAAGTTGTCACCACAACAAAAACGTTTTCCCCTTTCATGGTATACTTGTGCAGAATAAACCTTCCATGACCAACTAAAGTGGCCTTCCTAATTCTCTTTTCTTAATCTACTATATGGATTTATATTTTCTGGGCTGTGGATACCCAAACTCAGTGACAAGTTAAATCGCATTTACCTTCTATTATATTTTAACATAATATAAAATAGGAATTTTTGTTTTCTTGGAATTTTAGCTAAAGCTCAAAGTTGAGGACAGTGGGATGCAAGTGTGCCCTGTAGTGAGAGAGGTGCTAGACACAGCCAGATGGCCACTGACCATCTCCCAAGAGCCTATTTAGAAACAGCACTGTGGATTTCCTATTTAAAACAGCTTAACCAACACTATAATCTCTGTTTTACCAGGACATTTACCCAAGTAATTTACCCTGAATCACTTAGCTAGTTAAGTCTTCCAATGACTCTACAACCTTGCCCTTAATCATTGTACCACATAGTGATTAAGACAGCTCTGAATCAGCCAGTCAGCACATTAGAAGAGGGGGATTTTACCACCTCTCTAGGCAGTGGTCAGGCTCATTTATTTAGGGAGGTGAGGAGCATTGCGACTAGAGTTTAGTAGGTGTCATGATTGGTGACTTTGGGCTAACTTTGGCTTAGAATCATCTTGGTTGTGTCTGGCATGTGTTTAGAAACAGGAAAACTCACTAAGAATCCAGTTGTGTTGGTTCTCTTGAGTCATTACTGCCCCTTCCATTGGGGTATATGTGTCCCCACTCACTTTGACCTCCGCCATCATTGTCTTATCTCAGCCATGTGGTCCAAAAAACATTGTACATTTTTGAAGGAATTGTGAGGAAACAAGCAGGATCTGTGTGAGGAGTCAGTGTGTACATAGTTGCTGAAATAGTTATATAATCACAACAACCAAACATGAATAGCCAGCTTCTTTACTTTCTGGGTGTGAGCCCTACAAAAGTGACCAGGAATATAAGAACTATATTAACATGTATGATAAAGTTAGGCAGGATTTACTATATGACCCACTTCATGGACAAGACAGATGCTGGAGTTCTCCTGTTTGGAGCCAGTACAAACTATCCCAAACACCTCAGTTGATCAGCATTATTTTTCCCCATCATTCCACATCCTGACCTGCTTGGAGGGTATCCTCGGTGTCCAGGGTCCAATAAATCCAGCTTTCTAGAAAGTGGATTGGAATCTTCAAGGAGCCTAAAGTGACTCAGCCTAAATTGACAGAAGATGCTGCTTCTGATAAACTGGATTCTGATGTTCCTCAGAGTTTACCTAGTAGCCTGCTGCTTTACTACTGTGACTAGCATCATAGTAAACAGACTTTCCAATGACTGCTTATTTGCCCCTAGAAAAGTTATTTGGGGTCAAATATAATGCTTGTTTTTCAGCGGTAACAAAAAAGTATGTATATTTATTGTACACTTAAAACAGTCATTATAAAATTGGAGAGCATTTAGTATTGGTTACCTGAAGGTACATAGTGTTACATTTCAGTATTTTAAAAAATGTTCTATTAAGAAATATTGTTCAAATGATTGAATAAGAAATTCATTTTCTGAAAAATTCACTGAAAGGGACTAATAGGATAGCATTCCTTTTTTCTTACCTTGGTTCCACTTGAACTGTTTAAAATTTGAAATAGCTATGGGTTTTATTATTACTATGGGTTTTATTATTATTATTTCTGTCATGGTTTCTTTTTATCCAACTACTAATTTTTCTACAGTGGAGTCTTCTCAGCTTTAAAAATTGAGGACAAAAATGTTATTACTTATTATTTACCACAAATACTATAAAAAGACATACCATCTTTGACTTTATGATTCCAGCTTCTAATTTTCTTACTTCATCTTTTTTTTAACCAACATTTTCCAAAATACACTTCTCCACCCTGATATAAAATGAATATTTTTTAAATGCCTATTTGGATTGCCAAGGGAAATAGTTGAAATCAATGACATATAGACTCCTAAAAACTTGTCACTCTTCGTATAGTTTTTATTGTCATGTGAAGTCTTACATAGCTGGCAAAGATGTGCTTAATTATAACTTAAGGCACCATGTTGCTTTGTTCTTTTTTATTATTGGATTGATAGGTTAACATCTGTAAAGTGCCTGTGTTCTAACACAAGGCTAGAGAGATTTATGCAGTTATGTATACACCTTGATGGAAGAAAGAGCAAACGTCTTAAATATTTTATAGCACACATGCTTTCATTAAATGTATTATTGACAGCAAGCTAAAGGTGAGGAAGACAGGATGGCATCTTATTTATTTTTGTATCTCTTGTCCACCCTCAGTGACTGGTACTTTAAAAAATCTCAGTAAATCTAAGAATTGAAGGAAAAATGTCTTGTCTTATCATAAGCAACAGAATCATTTGTAACAGATTTCCCAAGCCATTTACTTTCCTCTCTGGTTTTAAATCTCATCTGAATATGCTTTCTCTTAATTTAAAAGGTATTTAATGTTTCACTTCTGTAATTATTTGATTGCTAAATTTTTGATCAACAAGTTAGACATTTGGCTAATACCCTTTGCAAATAAAATGGAATCATTTCTGACTGATATGTAGTCAGTGCATTCCAGGAGATTGTGAATATTGGTCAAAGATCATTAATCAAGTAACTGAGATATTATAAAATTGGTAGAAATTATGCAGAAACCAGGAATGAAAAGGTTTGAGACTGTCTGTGGTCAGCCTTTTAACCTTTTGAGGAATTATTCCTATAACTATGAATTTAATGTCTCTTTAATTTTGTGTGCTTAAGAACCTTTTTTATTACAGGTAATTTTTGGCATAAAGCGATCAGCTATATCTCAGAACTTTTAAATGTCTTTTATTACATTATCACCATCACAGTTGATCCATTTATGAAACAAAAAACACTCCCATTTGGAGAGATTTATTCTCACATCAGTTTTCTTTTCCTGGATTTGCCAGAACATCTTAATGTTCGTATTTTGAAGGTTAATGCCCAAAGTCAAGCAGACAGAAGCCAAGAGCTGCAAGGTTTCCAAGATTAGGACTGATTCCCTTCACAGAAATAAATGATTCCTGCCATGTTCAGTGATTTTGTGCAGCGCTCCCCACGGCCGAGTGAGTGCATCAATACTGTAGTCCTTACCTGCTGTACATACTGATGACACTCGGTGTTAACTTGATTGACTGAGCAGTGCACTGGAGAGGACGCACCTGCAAGAGAAGTGCAGACACATATATTTTTATCCTGGTCTCGAAACATTTATTTTACATTTATTTTACTTGGGAGTCATGGTTTCAAATTCCATGGGCTTTCAAGCCACACTGCTAAGGTAGAACAAACCTTTAAGTGCTGCTTTGTTTTCAGCATTATACCAAAAATGGTCTCAGGTTTATACCCTTTGCCAAAGCCTAATTTTATGCTTTTGAAGGAAAATAGCATGAAGGTGACTATTAAGAATCCTAACGAATTAGTAACTGGAATTTAAGTCTCTTAAGAGGTTCTATCTAATGATGGGCACATGGATCATTTAATTCAATTCTAAGAAATCATTGTGGCTATGTTTTTATGTTATGTTTTATTATCGTGTTTTATAGGCTTTGAGGCAGCAGCAGAAAAGAAGAAATGGAGTCTCAATGATGGTAAACAAGACTGTTCCTCGCGTTGTTTTGACACCATTAAAGGTGTCTGATGAGCAGTCGGATTCGCCTTCAGGTAAAGAGCTAAAATATGGTATGCTTGACCAGTTTCTTCCCGGAGGAAACTTCCTCACTGAGAGAGATGTCATGAATTCTCTCTGCAACTGAATAATATTTCCACATGAGCTTTTGTTTATTTTTTATACCCTTGACTCGGTGATTCAAAAAAAAAAAAAATATAGGGCATTTCACTCCTTAAAAAAATGCACCAGTTCACTCATCATCAAGGATTTCATTTGTCAGTAGATAAAAGATGACGTGTGGGACTGCTAGGTGAATTTTTTTGTTATTGCTTTGGCTTTTGTTTCAATGTTCAACTTTAGTGGTGGACCACACACTGATGTGTAATGCCGTCAAAAGCGGTTCTCCCATGAGTGGGAATTTGTTTTTCAATCCTCTGCTGCAAAATCAAGAATCCTTTATGAGTTTTTGTGTTCTGGCAAAATTCTTCTCACCTCAGTGCAGCCCTGACCTTTTATAATTTACCTTCTGTCACTTTATCAGCTTTGTACCATTCTATTTATTATAGACTGATATTTGCATTTTCTGTTCCTGTTTCTACATCAAGTTATTTATAAAGGTATCTCTCTCTCCCTGTAAGCCTCTCTTCTTCCTTCATCTTTCTATCTCTGTCTTGCATTGTCTCTAAATGATATAGTATTGTTGAAGCTTATTCGTGTATTTTACAGAAGATCTGAGTGTTTCTTTTAAAAGCTATCAGATCAGTGAACGTGTTTTTGACTCCACTATTAGGCCATCTGTTCTTGCTTTTTGTTCTGTTTGATTGATTTATTGGGCTTTTTTCTTTGTATCCAGTAGAGGAATCAGATTGTGGCCAAAGGTACTGAATTAACTTTTAGAAAAGGAGATTTTATCTACAGTTTTTAAAAACAATTTTAGATTTATCTTTTCAAGGACAGCAAGAAGAAGATAATGACATAATAACTATTTCCTTTTTTAGGATCCGAATCTAAAAATGGTGAAGCAGACAGTTCAGATAAAGAAATGAAACATGGGCAAAAATCTCCCACTGGAAAACAAACAAGTCAGCACTTAAAACGATTAAAAAAGTCTGGTTTAGGTGAGTGTTCAGTAGACTATGACATTTCACATTGTAGAGATTTATATCTTTTTGAATGAAATCATAGTAAATCTCAGAACATTTTTTAATGGTTAAACAAAAAGGAAAAAATTTAATCTTTCCAATTTATCTAAGCCAAAAAGGGTGCTAAATAAGGAAACATAGTTATAAAGGAATGCTCTGAAGCATTAAGATTAGTAACTTGTGAATATTGCTTAAATATTGCTTAACTTGTAAATGACATTATCGGATTAAGCAGAGGCTAAAGATGAGAGATTTAAAATGATATATGTGTTTAAGTAATCATCTGTCAAGTCATGATTCTATCTAATGTGCAATATTTTGTTTCTGCAACTGGATTTCACTTTATTGGAATATACTTTATTATATACTTTATTGGGGGAAAATGCAACTCGTATAGAGTTCATTAAACTGGAGAGTATATTGTTGTTGGGGTCCACTGCAGTAAAACCGCTTCCTTGCTTGTCATCTGTGCTGCTTGAAATATTCAGTAGTGCTTGCCTGAAAAAAGTGTACAATTGCTGAGAAGTGTGAGAGACACAGTCCATGGGTCTTGCAAGTCAGCACCAGGTTTTCTTGTGAAGATTTCCTTTTTGATAACTTTTCATCAGGAACTTAGTGGCAGCACACTGAGGGATAAAGGAATATGGGAATTAAAAAGATGAAAATAAATGTATACTGGGATGCACATTGCAATTCTCTGCTGAATATGCCTCGTTGGATATCTGGACCTAATGGCATCATTTTTCTCTCTCAGTTATTTTACCTCTGAGTATGGTAATGATAATGACCTGGATCATTGTAACATTTTGTAAAATGGTTGGTAGAAACTACAGGTTTATTGACCTGAACTTTATTACTGGTTCTGCCACTTATTTTCTTGGCAACTTAGGGTAGTTCTTATTTGCAGAACTTATCTGTTTATTAAATTCAAGCAAGATTTTGACCCATTTATTTTTATTTTTTAGTAAAGGCTTATTGATTGCCTACTGTATACCAGGAATTTTGTTTAATCCTAGGAACGTATTTTCAATAAAAAGTCTTTGATTAGGATTTATATATTCTTAGATAAGATCTCTTTGGGGAAGCACAATTTATTTTCATTTTAAATTCTTAAATGTGACATAGTCACCTCATTTGCATTATTTTCAAGACTAAATTTTATAGTTTTTGTGTAGCCTAAAATGTACAAGTGTATGTTTGTGTATAACCACATTTACACATACACTGATATATTCTTTTCTACTAGCCTTTTGGATGTTGTAAAGTCAGTATTTTAACATGGGAAGCTTCTGAAATAGGAAACTATAATGAGAGAATTATATGTAAAGAATGTCCTCAAAAATGCTATGTTATGATACCCTAAGTAATTTAAAAGTCAGTGACCATCAGTTAAAAATAGTCTGCTACCAGCTTCTGTAAAGTCAATGCCATAGCATGAATTTAAGAAAATTCAAGGCACAGAGAGGTCTATTTAATTACTTAGCTGAGAGCAGGACTGGAAGTCAACAAGAGTGTATACTAGGTAATCAGGACCTTCTCAGGCACTCAGGTCTTCAGTCAGGATCTCTTGAAATCTAATTGTTACTGACAAGTCTTGCATGCCAGTAAATGTCTTACATGTTAACGATTGTATCATCAGAGTATTTTATCTGACTTGTTAGCAAATTAAAAGGGCAACAAAGGAGATTATTTCGTTCTTTTCTACCTCCTTTCTTTTAGACTACAAAGTCATAGAAATAATGAAGCTACCTTAATGTAAGGATAGAGAAGTAAAGTCATATTCACTGCCCATATTTAATGTAGTGATCTAGCTATTTTGACAAACGTTATCTCATTTAGTCTTTACCTCAGTTATGTACAACAGAATTATTTCCATTTTTCAGCTGAAGAAACTGATGCCCAGAGGATTACAGTGGTTTGCCTATAAATGAAACAGCTAAGATTCAAGCCAAGGCATAGCTAGCTCCAAAGTTTAAACCATTGATTAACGTGGTTGGATGTGGTCTGACTGTCAAAACATCTAGTCTATATCATAGACCTGTAGCCACTACTGAGGAGCAGCATGGCACTCTGTAACCTCATGAATCTGCCATAGGTGTTAAAATGCAGGAACACAATTACACATAGAAGAGAAGTGAGGGACTATAAAATTTCCTGGCTGATCCTGTAAAATTAAACAGACTGTGGAAAAGATGGGATTTAAATCAAGTCAATTAGGGTAGAAATTTGTCAAAAGTAAACTGAATGTGATTACTGGGAAGGAACTGTGACTGACTGACTAACCTAGCAAGCAGCTGGGTGGAATGGCTTATTTGGTGCAAAATAGTACTTATTAAGTAGTACTTATTAAGGAAGCCTCCAATATATGCCCAGTACTAGAAAATGGAAAGTGAAAAAATGTAAAATGAAAGAAAGAGTGATAAATGTAACCATCTCCAGACAGTAACTAATATCTCTTTCGGAAAATAATAGTTTTGATGTTCTATGACCTTAGAAACATCACAGAGTAAAAAATTCCAGGAGCATTTTAGAGTCAGGATGGTATTTAATACTCCATAAGGTACATTTATGTACATTTTTCTCTCCCCAATTTGCCATTAAGTTGTTTATTTCTTGAGAATTCCTTTCTGTCCATCTTTGAGGTTCTCGCCACACGTACTATGTCACTCTTATTTAGTGGATACTGAATAAGTTTTGAATTAATTATTTGTAAGTAACTGAATGGGCTAGTAAGTTGGTCTGGGTGTATGAGGCATCCTGGAGAGGGCTAAGAGCACACAATACAATATGCAGGTATATCTTCAGTAGCCGTCAGTCATTCCAGTTCTGATAGTGATCTTGAAATCCTTATGAGAAATATCTCAGTCAGCATAGGAACCTATTCCTTTTGACTCTGATGATCTTATGGTAAAAAACAAATAAAACCTTGTTAGTCCTCTCCCATTTCTTAACTACACATGGTAGAAAACATTCTGATTTGCATAGAAACAAATGCAATAATATCTACAAGGGCTCTTTTATATCATATATCTTGAAAATTATTAAAGCAGTAAATGTTGCACTACCACATAGTCATTAGAAACCACATCCAGTGAGATGAAAGGTAGGCGACAGCTGAAAATGGGGTTTGAAATGTGTGTTTTCTTTCCTAATCAGTTGTTTTCATATCCTGTCTCCTTATCTTAGCAAAAGATGAAACTCAGTTAAAACCTCCCCTATGAGGTTTCCTGAGGAACCTGTGATACATTATAATCTTGAAGTCTGCAGGGCACTTAGAAGATGGATCTTGAACATTTAAAAAAGTTGCTTAGTGATACTCTCCCTTACCACTTGTTTTGTGTTAATTTCTCATATTTTTCCCTAAAATATAAGTTCCTTACATTAGGGGCCATTTGCCTAAATCAGTTTTTAATGACACTTCTTTCTATCCCATCACACAGTAAGAGTTTAAAAAGTGCCTGCTATACAAATCTGAGATTCTAGTAGATGTCTCTGAGGGTTTTGTCATAAATATCCTCACTAAGCTCAACTTCTGGGATGCATTCCAATATATTTTATTTGGTTTCATCTTTTTGTAGTGAAATCTTATAACTTTACTAGTTTCATAAAATGTTATATACTTTTAAAATAATGTAGAAAAATAAAAATAAGATTTGAATAATAACCCTAAATCTATCATGCAAAATAACTCCCCCCAGTATTTTATAAACATTATTTGACATCTCTTAATGTGTATGTATAGGCAGAGATCATCTTAGAAAAACTGCATTATATTATTTCAATTAAAAGTATTACATTTAAGTTTAGGCTGAAATTTAAAAAAAGAACAGCAGTAAAAAAAAGGAAAACAATTGCTAATCATTGCCACAAGATATATTCATATCTAAAAGTATTCTCCAAAGATATTTGAAATATGAAAAATCAAAATAGGAGTAATTTTCTTTTTAATTACTCATTTAACTATGGACCAGGGGTCCCAACCCCCAGGCTGTGGACCGCTACCAGTCTGGGGCTGTTAGGAACCAGGCTGCACAGCAGGAGGTGAGCAGTAGGCGAGGGAACAAAGCTTCATCTGTATTTGGAGCTGCTCCCCAGCACTAGCATCACCACCTCAGCTCCACTTCAGATCATCAGGCATTAGATTCTCATAGGAGCATCTGTCCCTGGTGCCAAAAGGGTGGAGACCACTGCTTTGGACTATATATTTTATAAAGGATAAGGAAATATTTGCAATTACAGCCTCTCCTGCCTCCATGTTTTTGTTAGTTATATTATTTTTTTAAACCTCAAGGTTGTTGACATATTTATATTGTTTTATAATCAGAATCCCTACAATGCATTAACCCTGGTACTATATTAATGGATTCAGTGCTCTCTGATAGACTTTTTACACAATTTTTTCATTGTTAAAGGCTATGGTGATTGATGTAGATGATTAGATTTTGTCCTCATGATAAAATTTTTTCCCTTAGACTTCACTCTTTAAAAGCCTGTCTTTCTTCTCTGAGCTCACTCAGAAGCAATCCTCCCTAATATCTTTGAGACAATGAAGAATTCTTTTATTTTGAACTATTTGTTTTTTTGGCCCATTCCTCCTGTAACAAAAAGCCCTGCTCTGCCTCTGGCATGTGCTTCTCTCTGGGTGACTGGTATGTCTCTGTCTCTGTGTTTGTGCATTTTATACATAAATCCCGTGTGGGTTCCCTTCTGGGAAGTATGAATCTTTCAGCCAGCAGACTACCCACTGATCAACAAAAGCTCCAAAGTCTACAGCCTTTTCTCAGATTGGTGCTCTTCCAACTCTCTTTGGTCAAAATAATAAGAGAATTTCCCTGGCTCTGGACACATTCTCATGATTTTTATCATGGAGTCTGTCTAGTGTCTTCTTACATAGCATACACTCTTATTGTGGCAAGTTGGCAACTGTTGCTTCTCCTCCCTCCTTCTCTCGACCTCAATTATGTTATACTCTGGTGTCCAGGAGTTAGGCACTACAAGACTACATCTTTTCCTTCATCTGAATACTTCAGGGAGATGAGCTACCAGCTTTAACAAGACAAGACAATCATATAATTGGATTGTTCCTAAGCCAATTAAGAGTAAATGCACAAGGATAATTAAAAAGAAATTAAACATTCTTTGGAGAAATAAGTTTATCTACTCCATTTTGTTCCAAAATTAAAAACATATTTTTACTTAGATGGACATCTTTGAAACAAGATCTTTTGGTTTTATCTTAAAAGACTATATACTTCTCTGAAATTCTTTCCATGATATTATTAAAGAGTTTGAACTATACTAAATAATAACCAACAGAATAAATTCTACTTCTCACATTGCTTATAACATAAATTTCAAAAGTTTTTCAATTTTTTCATTTCCCCACATCCCCTCACAGTCAGAATCACTCTTCGTAATTGATCTCAGTTCCTTCAGATTGAGGCTATTAGGCCATAAAAAAAAAAATAATTAAGTAAATTTCTTTCCTATGTTTTCAACATTTTTGTCTCTAGGTTTTACCTTTACCTCTTCTGAGAAAAGAAACTTCTTCCTAATTCTCTTTCTGTGGTCTTTTTTATCATTGTTGTGAAATACTTCAAACATATAGAAAAATACAGATGCTAATAAAGCAGACATCTACATTTCCATCACCTTGACTCAACAGATACTGGAGTTTGTCAGATTTACTTTAGATTTTTAAAATATAGGTACAACTTTTATACTTTTTATATTTATAAAAGATTGGCCAATAAATTTTCTCTTGGTTTATCCTTGTATGTACTTATTCTGGAATAAAGGTTATATTAACTTCATAAATGAATTTAAAGAGCTTTCTTTCTTTACCTACTCACTGAAATGTGTATAAAATGAAGTGGAAGGAGAGTTCCTTGATGAATTGGTAAAATTCATTTTCAAAGCTATGTACATAAGTGTTTTATGTGCATATGGGGTGGGAGGTTGCCTATTTATCCATTTTTGAAAAGTTTTTACAAACTTATTTAGGATTTCTATTTTTAAGTTAAATTTGAACATTTATAGACATAATAGCTTATTTGCCTTCAAATATATCGACCGAAGTCATTGTATTATGCTTTTTAAAATCTATTTCAATTATATCTGCCTTGTAAATCTATATTATATATCAGATTGTATTCCTACCGTTTATTCCCATTCATGTTCATTTATGGCATCTCTTACTAGAGGTATACCTATTCTGTCAGTCTAATGAAATAAAAGCTATTTTTTGTTGTTGATGGTCTTCATTGTTCTTATATTCGATTTCATGAATGTCTATTCTTATTCTTATAATATTTCCTTCTTTCTCCAGTTTTTATTCTCTAATTTATTTATTAGCTTCTTGATTTGTACACTTTTAACACTTTTATTTTTAATATTTTCCCACTCTCTCATATATACAATTTACCTCTAAAACTAATTGAGGTGCATTTTGTAAATTTTGGCACTTCCACTTAGAACTGAATATTTTGTTATCTTATTGCAATTTTTTTTCTTTAACTTATGAAATACTTAGAAGTGTCTTTATGAATGTGCAAGTATATATTGGGTTTGAGGGGATTGCAGTGTTTCTGTGTTTGGGTTTTTGATACCTAATTTATTTCTTTTTGGACAGTACTATACAGTTTTACATTCTTTAGTATTTGTTGAGATTCACTGGTCATTTTGTTTTGTTTTTTGTTTTGTTTTGTTTTGTTTTGTTCTCTTACTGTTCCTTCAGTGCTGACAAAAAAAAAAAATGCTTTCTCTTATGGGCTCAGTGCAGTACCCTATGCTAAATTAGTTTGTTCAAGATTGATCATTGAGTTGTTAAAGTACTCTGTATTCTTAATACAAGTTTTTTGTCTGCTATTTTAATTTCTGATGAAATATATTAAGGCTTCTAACTAGCATTGTGTAATGCCAGTTTCTCTTTTTAATTATCTGAATTTTAGATTTTGGATGATACACTGTATAAATGGATGTAGGCTTAAGGTGAATTGCACCCTTTACACTTAAGGAATTATCTTTTTCATATCCTGTAAGGTCTTTTAGCTTTATTTTGTCTGATATTAGTGTTTTAGTATTGCATTTTTCTGTTTTGAATGCCTAATATTTCTTAGTTTAACTCATTTTCATTCATTTGATGTGATTTTTAAGTAGATCTCTTGTAAGCAGCTTGTAATTGGATTAAATAACTTTTAAATATGTAAAAATTTATTTATATTTATTTTGATTGTGTCAGACTTAATTTTTAATGTTTTTTTTTTTCTTCTTTTATGCCTTCCATATGATTGAGTTTTCTTTCTATGCATTTGGGTGGAAGTTTTAAGTCTTTTTTGTTTCTTCCAGGAGCTACTTTAAAGAGTTTTAACAAAGTAAAGAACTAGTTTGTATCACTCTTGCTCCCAAACAGTGCAAGGATCTGTAGTGTTCTCATTTTAATCACACCTCCTCATCTTGCATGTAGTTATTGTCTATTTTATTTCCACTTTGTTTTAACTATCATTAGTTATTAGTATTACTTTTCACCATTAATGTTTATTTGGAGCTACCTGTCTATTAGTCTTCCATTTTACATTGCTTCTGCTACCCTCTCATTTCTAGTTTAATTTATTTGTTAAGAACATCTACTAGTGATTATTTCAGCAAGATTTCGAAGGGATAGAGTTTCCATTTTGGATATTGAATATGTTCTAATATCACTGCCATTTCAAGAGACTTCGTTATTAATGAAATTCTAGATTGACACATTTTTTCTTGGCCCTTTGAAGATATTTCACTAACATCTGTTATTTATTGATGATAAGATTTCTGTGTCATATTATCATCCCTTTGAAGGTAATCTATTTTTGTTCAAAATTATTCAACATTTTCTTTTAATTTTTGATGTTTTGTGATTTCTGCACATCAAACTTGTATTTATGCTTTTTGAGATTTGCTTTATTACTTAATCTGAGGATTTCTGTAATTTTCTCAATTCTAAAAGTTTCAGCCATTAGCTCTTCATATATTGCCTCTTTGCCATTTACTATGTTTTTTTTTTCATTCTGAAACTTCTATAATTGTACTTTCTGACTGCTTATTCTGTTCCCTGTATTTCTTCTCTATCCTGTTTTTTGACTCATCATTTTTTATGCTGCATTTTAGATATTGCCATTAACTCTATATCTTAATTATTTAATAATTCTTCCTCTGCTATGTCCATTGAATATATTTTTTAATATTTAAAAAATGTTTTTTTCTTAGAAGTACCTTCTGTTTCTGTTTCAGATTTGCCTACATATTGATCACAATGTTCTATTTTTTCATAATGGTTTTTATTCTTTTTGTTATCAATAATTATTTAAAACAAGAGCCAGCCATTTTTCTGTCAAGGATCAGAGAATAAATATTGTAGGCTTTGCAGTTCATGTGATTTCTGTCACAACTATTTAATTCTGCATGGTAGTGCAAAGGCAAACCTAGGCAATATCTGGACATGAATATGTTCCAGTTAAATTTTATTTACCAAAACAGGCACTGGACTGGATATAGCTCATACACCTTAATTTACTGACTCTTGATTTAAAACATACTCTATTAAAATCACACTCAAGTGGTTCTCTTAACACAAGTAGCTAAGAGTGGTAATTCTTCTGTTTGTTGTATCAGCTGACTGTCCATCACAGATTATTTTATTGTGTGTCACAATTCTGAGTTGTGAGCTCTGCATACAGCCTTCTGTTGGAAGCCAGTGTGCCTCGAGTTATAGAATTATTCTTCAAAACATACTGGCATTTCAGACCTTGCAGCTAATATTTTTCTAAAGGATTGCTTTTTAAATTATTACCCTTAAAATACCTTGAAAAAATATTCTGCAGTGTAGCATTTAGTGTTCTACCTGACACATGGGGGGCATACAGCCAGCCATCAGTGCGACCATTATCTCTATTAAAATTAATAGCACTGTTATTTGTTATTATTCATCCTAGGTCTTATAGAATCTATAAAACTTATCATTGTTGCCATTTATGCTCTCAAAGTTTTTGAAAATTCTGGTTAATTGGAAGATCATAATTAAAATACTTTTTCTAGACCTGCTGCTACTTTGAGTTAAAACATACATAGTATTAAGTGAAGCATCGATTATGAAAATTAAAGACAATTAAGGCAAGACTGAAACACAAAGAAGCTTTGGTGATTTTCTTCTGAGATATCATTTTTAAAAGGGATAGAATTAAACATATTTATGAATATGTATATTCAACATATACAGTATGAGTCTGTACAAGTTCATGATTTTCCGAATCTATAGTAAATTCATGCCTCTTACTTCTTTATCACAGGACACTTGAAATGGACCAAAGCTGAGGACATTGACATAGAAACCCCAGGATCTATTCTTGTCAATACTAACTTGAGGGCATTAATAAATAAACATACATTTGCTTCCTTACCTCAGCATTTTCAACAATACCTCCTGCTTTTGCTCCCAGAAGTGGATAGGCAGGTAAGTAGAAATTTAGATATTTAATATTAGTCACTAGTTATATTATTGTGTAGTGGCAAGTCTGTTATTGAAAATGACCAATAAGAGGATGGATTGTTTTGTAATAACACATTTATGTAATTTCTATACTTATTGCTAGCATTAGTGTATTTGTTTAATCTGCCAAAACAAAACCATTTTTTATTATCAATGTGAGCCAATTCAAATGTTAAAATATAGCACATTGCTGTAGAGTAAAAACTATAGACTTACCCACAATGGGAAAGGAAAACAAAGAAATCAAACATTCCATTATCAAATAAATTTTTGAAGTAGCTGCTCCTTTGCCCACAGGGAATATTGAAGTGTAGCAATAAAAAGCCAGGGTTTCTAAGAAATTATGTAAATGTTTTTATTCTCAACTCTTTCCAAAAGCATTTAAAATTTATGTCTGCTGTTGCCTTCTGAGAGTCTATCATCATAAATATGATTGCCTATAAATAATCACCTTTTATCTTTTTTTAAGTATAACTGGAAATGCTTTAAGTGTATTTTTGAAGTGTCTCTAGAATAAAGAAATACAAATATAGATACATAATAGTAAGCATCAATCATCTTCTAAAGCTGTTACCTTAGAAAAGAAAAGGAAAAAATTTTTTCAACATATAATCTTTTATTAAGTTTCACAAAAATTATTAAATGGTAAAAAGGAACTATTTCCTTGTGATTCTTATTTCAATAAATTTTGACACTATATAGTTTTCAGTTGATAGACATAATGTTTATGAATTTTTATCTCAGAATGATGGATACTTTCATAAATTAAAATGGGAAATTTTGATTCAGTATTTCTATATTAATTTGAATTATTTTTTTAGCTTTTAGCTTTTTATTTAATTCTGTTTTCTACTAACCCACCTCCTTTCATACATACTTAAAATTGGATGAGCTACATTCCTATGTATCTCTTTGGTAGAGATTATTGTTCATATTTAGCAAATCTTATTTTGGTTTTGAGTACATTTTTATTTGGGAGTTTGCCTTCATACTACAAAAATCTTTAATATTTAATTTGAATGTGATCTGTTTTAGGTGCTTTGAAATCATGGGTAGACAGTGACTATTAAATGTTTATTGAATCAATGATTAAATACACTCTAGTTGGATTTATAAGCTATATTTATAAATAATCAAAATATGAGGTAGAAACAGGTAAGCTTAAGAGGAGGAAACACAAAGCACAAACTATATGGTTTTCATATGCAGAAGGTAAAAATCAGTGATAGATTTAAGATCCTTGAATTGGCCTTGAAATATAGGCAAAATTTGAAAAATACAGATAAAAATGTGGCAAGTAAAAGTTTCAAAGATAGAAAATCAAGAGCTAGTTTTATGGGAATCTGGATTAGAGGAAGAACAGCGCAAACGAATCTTGCAAGACAATTTGAAAGTCAATTTTGGAAGATTCTTGAGTCTGAGGCTGAAGAATCTGAATAGTGTTCTCCCTGTGTTTATAATCCAAAGCCATTGAGGGCTTTTGAGCAGAGCTATAATATATAATATCATTGCTTTTTAAGAAAATTATTCTGGCAGCACTAAAAAGGAATGTTAGAGATGGGAAGCATGAAAGTAAAGATAGTTGTTAGAAAGCAATTTTAGTTGTTTCAAAAAGGCAAAATGAGGGCTTGAATTTTGAGAATAGCATTGAAATTAAAGAGGAAGATAATGCTGTCATCATCATCATCATCATCATCATCATCATCATCATCATCACTATGACTCTCATTCAGTGGTAGCAATTTTACATTTCGTCAAATAACAGTTGAAGTAAGATATAGGGAGAAGCCACTGAGGACTCTGGAGTTTCAAGCTGTGACTGAGAATTGAGTTCAGGAATTAAGAAAAACAATATTCTTATTATTATTGTTTTCTTGGTGTTGGTGGGGAACTGATTTATTAGCTACACAATGATTCTTCCACTTCAACATATGTATGGTTTATCTTGCTTACAATTCTGTCCCCAGCTCCTGGAATAAAATTTTACATATATAATATAGTCAATAAATCTTTTTGAAATGAAGAAATGACAAATTATCTTATGTTCAGACAAATATTTCAGTAACCTAGTTCAGTCTAAGCCCAATATTTTATTCAACCTGTAACAGTTTCTGTTACTCAGTTTTTTCTAGTCACTGTGAGAAATATAAATGAATAAGACACATTACCTGTCTTCAAATAACATCTAGTTCATCAGGAAATTATTTATTCAAGAATTATTTACTGAGTATGTATTATGTGCTATGCACACTTTGCTAAGTATAGAGGATATGAGAAACTTCTGGAGAAATAATAGACAGGTGAAAGACAACCTCATGTTGAAACACTATAAAGTATACACTTTTCTCATTACTAGGAAAGAAGTTTAATAACTGGATAAACTTACACTAAATTTAGCATAAGGCCAGGCAAAGTAATATGAATATCAAAATTGAAGTATAAAGAAAGTTCTCTGAGGTTACAGAGAATGAATTTTAGTCGGAAAGTAACACTGGAGAAGATTTCATGGTGGAAAGGATACTGAAAGTTGACCCTTGAAGGACTAACAGTTTTGTAAGTCCAGCCAAGAGAACATGAATTTTACAGAGGAAGAGCATGTCATTTACAAAGACTTGGTACTTGTGTTTCCAGACGATTCAGTAGTCAGCATACCTGGACTGGGGAAAAGCAGTGGGATATTGTGCTAAAGAATAGTATAGTTAACATACTTATTGACCTAGTTGCAGACTAAGTTCTTTGAACTTTTTCTGAAACCAGTGGGTAACATCACAGATTTTTCAAATGAGAAATGGCATGCGTAGAATAATTTATATAACCATTTCAGTGCCTAAACAGAGGGTAGGGGAAGAAAATCCAAAGGATAAATAAAATATAGTCTTTTCTTTCTCTTAGGAGCCAGTAGCCTTTTGAATGATGGATTGGACAAGCAGAAAGATGAGACATAGGGAGACGGGTTACAAGACAATTGTAGTAGTTGAGATCTGCAGTAAGGGTCTGACCTTGAGCACGGGCCTTGGAAATGAAAAGAAAGAACTGAATTCCATACATAGTTTCAACCCACATGAGTAGGAATAAATGACAGATTTCCTGTAAGATGGGGTTGTAAAAGGTCTAGAAGGTAACTGGTGATTTTACTGTGGGTGACTTGGGAAGACAGAAAGGCTCTGGGGGCCTATCAATATGTGATACCAAGCAACTTAGAGCTCTTTCTCTCTGTGTCTTGGGGTGAGCTCAACCCTCTCTCCTAGCAGAAAGGTAACTGATGCAACAAGTTATCAAAACTGCTGGTGTTTCAGTACAGCTTATAAATACCCAAATGGGGATGAACACCACTATTGGCCAGAATCAGTAGAAAAAGCATGGATATGTGAATCAGATTACATATATTGATTTGAGCCAATGTAAGGTACTATAATTATGTGAAATGTCTAAGAATTTCACTTGTATGAAAGGAATCTTCATATATTTTTACAAAATTTGAAATTCCCAGCTTTCTTGTTTTCTTCCTTTGAGTACCCCAGGTTTCTGCCTAAATTCTCCCCTGGAGTCCTACATGGTCTCTTACTCTGGACCATATGAAGCCAGGGCTCATACCATGATTACATCTTTAAAATATGGGAAGCTACGTTTCCCATTTATCTTGCCACTGCCAATTGTTACTAAATCAGCCCATCTGGTATTTTGTTTTTCTACATTCATACTTTTCTTTATTTTTAGAGGTATTTTTAATCTTAGATTACTTTTTTTAAAATTTATCCCTAGTTGTTTTATAACAGTGTCACATCTACTTTTGTACTTTATTTTACTGTTTATACTGCAAGTAACAGAAAATAAAACTCAAACTAACTTAAATAAAGTGATTTATTGGCTCAGGGTAGTTAGAAGAGAGAAATTAAAGTGGGCTTCTGGTATGGGCCCTGGTTTCAATTATTATCTATCAAGGACCTTTTTACTTATTGTTTAATGAATCAACTTTAAATCTTCTCTCTTGTTTTTTGCACTGTGCTAAGTCTGAATCTCTTTGCGGTAGGATGGCTACCTGAATCAAAAAATTGGTACTTGCCTCTTGGTTCACATTCATGGAGAAAATACTTCTATCCCAGTATTTCAAAGAAAAGACATAAGATTTACACTAATGATACTTCTTAGATCATATGACCCCTTCTCAATGACTCTAGCTAAAGAAATAGAACATGCAAATTGGTTTAAGGCAACCAGGCCTACTCTTGAAACTTAGCGCTCACTGTCTCCTGAAGTAAAATGGTATACTGTGTAGAGATTGGGGATACTTCAGAAATCTCATTTTTAGGAAGTTCTGTTAAAAGGATATGTGATGGGAGTAGGGTAAGAAGAAGCTCAGACATCAACTAACAGTGCCTATAGTCATGAGACAGGTATTGAGTGTGGTTTTAACATACTGGGTTGAGATGCTTCTATTATATGAAATGTCCAGAAATGATTGTATCTTCAGGTTTAAGATTAGATAAAATCTACATAACTTCTAGTGTCTGCTATGGGATTTGATGAGATTGTAAGTTATCATAGTCATTCCAGAGGAACACATATATTTGTAAGAGAGTATGGGTAAGAAAAAGTATGGGCAGGAGTCAGGGAATAGATAGAATATTCAAATATCTGAGAAATCTTCAATGTGGAGATCACATACAGGCAACAGTGTGAAATGGACATTAAGAGGTCATTGGGGCATTGGGGAGTAAGTTGTATGTCTTTCTTTTGTCCTTCTAGATCTACCCTTCAACCTTCTTCATTCTGCTTTGCTCCAGGAAGCTAACCCATATATGGACTAGTGTATCAGGAGGACCTTTGCCTTCTCTCTTTTTTTTATTTTATAGTAATCATAAACTTTTAGAAAATTTAATGATACATAAAGAATAAATTTTCAGCCTGATGATCCATCCTGTCCTCATTCCTGATAAACTATGACTTTTAAGTTTATATTTTCTGCAAACAAGTACATTCTCATACATATGCACAATCCAAACATTAAAGATCAGGAAATTAACAACAATCATTATTACTATGTGATTCTTAGATTCTTTTTAAGTTTAGCCAGTTGTTCCAATAGTGTCACTTTTAGCAACAAGATTCAGTACAGAATCGTACGGAATCTTTATCTCCTTTATTCCAGAACATTTCTTTAGTTGTCTCTTGACTTTAATGATTTTGACTCTTTTGGAGATTACAAAACAATTTGTGTGATGTTTCCTTGTGCTTAGATTCCGATTAAATGCCTTTGAGAGGAATATACTATGTGATGCTATGTTCTCCTTGCAACTATTAAGTAGAACACAATTTTGATTTGTCCCTATACTGATGATGTTCTGCACTTCTCCAGTGTAAAATTATTTCTTCTCTGTTTGTAATTAAATAGTATTTTATGAGGAGATTCTTTCAAACTGCATAAATATACTGTTCTCTAGACTTTCAACTTATTCATTTATTTGTATCTGTATGGTTATATTGTTTCTTGATTTTTCAATTGGTTATTATGCTCAAATTGTCCCACATTTGGTCACTGGGAGTCTGGTCAAGCAGTTCCTGTGTCTTCTGACTTGTCTCCATCATTCTTTGAGCACTTTATTATTTTAAAGCACATCAAATTGTTCCAGTTTCAACTTATACTTTCTTTGCCCCTGCTCAGTAATGTACCCTTTGTCGAAGGAGCCATGGTTCTCTTTAGTGGAGGATGGCATTTGAAAATCAAGATCTCACAAAATGTCTTCTCTTTGCTGTTAGGGTGTTACTGCTCCCAGATCTAGGACAGAGTTAGGAAATATGAATAGCACGTGAATGCATACAAACACAAGTGTATGTGAACATGTGCCAAGGTCCTGGTAAGCCCTTTACTGCTTACCTTTCAGGTCAAATACTATCCCCCATTATTAGCTCTAGTTTACTGCACTATCCTCTGTGGTTTAGCTGCACCTTGACCACACCTTTATAAATAGTCACATTAATTTATTATCCTCAAGTAGTCTTAACTTGAATGAGCCACCTGTGCCTACTGGGACTCCTGGCTAACTAATGACCTTTTGAGGTAGTAGGATAATCTGAATGTAAGCAAATTCTAGTGCTTTGGGGGAAGGAGTGAATATATAATGCATTCATTCAACCAATATTTAATATTTATTACGTATCAGATAAGCACTAATGATACATACATTAATAAGCACAGTACCTACCCTGAAGGAGGTAATGCTTCTAGAGGAGGAAGAGATATAAAAGCCTATAGTTACAGAACTATGCCATGATTGTAGTATATGCACTGTGCTATGGGAACATAAAGAAGAAAATTATATTCTGTCTGTGGTAGAGAAGGCTTCAAAGAGAAGGTGTCACATGAATTGTGAAGTTGGAATTTACCAGGTTAAGTCTGATGTGATTTCCTAATAGAGGAAACATTTGCCAATAATAATATTGATTACATAAAACAGTTTTAGGTCTTTTGCATAGATTATCTCCAATCCTTCAAACAACTCTCCAAAGAGTCTGTATTATTAACCCAATTTTCATATGTGGAAACTGAAGATCAGGGGGGAAAATAGGACTTGCCCA
Organism: Cynopterus sphinx; assembly: GCA_030015415.1. NCBI lineage: Eukaryota > Metazoa > Chordata > Mammalia > Chiroptera > Pteropodidae > Cynopterus > Cynopterus sphinx. The sequence goes on along the minus strand of CM057384.1, from coordinate 27,621,348 downwards.
ACCTCTTTCAAGTAAAAACATAGGAGCCAGAATTTGAACACAGATTTTTATGACTCTTCATTCATGCTCTTTTCCCTACATGATGTTCTTTGTCGCTAAGACATGAGCAGAGAAACATATGAGGTCTATCAACATGCAATTGAGATGGCTGGAGTATAAGATAAGTTGAAGCTAGAATGGCAGGTTGGAGAAAGCCTTTAAAAAAGGCCTCAGAGGTGAGCAAGCAATATAGAATATACCAAAAATTTACATTTGAAACATGACATTATTAGATTTATATTTTAGAAAAGAGGCTCTATTGGAGGAGTGAGGCATGAAGCAGAGGAAGGAGATGCCCCCACTTTCCACCTTGTTATGATTTAGCTATACTATCCTTCTTCCTGTCCTTCAACTTAATTCTCTCTTAGAGTCTGTGCTTGCTATCAGCTCTGCTAGGAATGCTTTTCTAGTGTTTTGACAGGGCCAGCTTATTCTCATCCACCAATTAAGTCTCAATAGCATTTTCTCCCAAAGACTTTGCTTGCCCTCCACTCCCATCTAACATAACTTCTTGAGTTGTTTTCTGTCTTATTTTTCTGTTTATTTTCTTCCTTGTATTCATAATTAACACATGAATTCATTCATGTCATCGTGAGAATAAAAGCCACAGGACAGTGACTTTGCTTTTTCTGTTCACTGTGCCTGGCATGTAATAACTGTTCAGCAAACGTTTTTGAATGAATGAATGAACACAGGCTAGGAAACCACTTACAATGCTAGTTTAACATGTTTGATAAATAGCAGAACTTTAGCCAAAGCCATTATAAAATGAAAAAGAAAGGCCTAATTTATAAGACATTGTATTAATTTGTTAGGGCTACCATAATGAAATATAGACTGGGTGACCTAAAAACAGAAATGTATTTTCTCACTGTATGGAGGCCGCAGGTCCAAGATCAAGGTGCTGGCCTGCTTGGATTCTCCCATTGGCTTGCAGAAGGCCTTTTTTTTTAATGGGTCATCACATGGCCTTTTCTCTGTGTAACCACATCCCTGGTGTCCCCTCCTCTTTTAATAAAATCAACACTCTTATTAGATTAGAGCCTCACCCATATAATCTCGTTTATGCTTAATTAATTCCTTAAAGGCTCTGTCTTCAAAAGCAAGGCAGTCAGGACTTCAGCATAGGTTTTGGGAGTGGAGACAAGTCAGTCCAATACAAACATTTCAGTAATAAAATCATTAAGATTTTGTAATTGAATTTGGGGAAGATGGAGGAACCAAATACATGTTTTTAGGCAGTGTTAATTGCACATTTTTGAATAGCAAATGATTAGTACTTTTTAAAGCGAGGATAAACTTAAACATGTTTTTGTCCTAAAAGTTGATGGGAGAAATTGAAGTTAGGAGAGAAAGGATTGACTTATTGATCAGAGTTTCAGAATAGATGGGAAGAAATGGGGATTAGAGAAGAAACTGGTTTAAGAAAAAAAAAAATGCTGATTTCTAAGATTAAAGAAAAGAGAAACAGAAAGAAAGGGGTGAAGAAATAACTAAATTGAAGAGTACATTGGAAAGTGAGGGGTTTTTCAGGTGGGTGGTGGTATATTTGATGAGATTAGAGGACTAGGGGTTTCAAGAGTCAAGGGCTTTGGAAAGCAGCATGATGGATTGTCCTATGGATTTGTCTGTGGAAAAAGTCATTGCTGAACAGCACTGAGGCCACATTTGAGGTTAGGTGGCAATGGACACAGTTGGTCTGCTTCTATGCTTTTTGTCCCAGCAGTGCTAAGTGCATTTAACTTGGTGATAGATATACAAGAAGTTGGATTTTGCAAGGATTGAAAGTTTACAGAGGCTCAAATTGAGGGAACCAAGAGATTTTAGAGGACTTGTGAAATGCTTATTAGTAGTGGTTGATTATGGGGTCCAGGCTAGATATGGAGAAAATTAAGATTAGGGGCTGCAGTGAGTGGAGGTCTCAGGGTATAGAAAATATGGGTTTGAAGAAAATATATGTTGTTGAATGTATATAGTCTCAAAATAACACTTTGAATGTGATCAGGTTTAGGTAAACACATAGATCAAAAGTCCTCTCCTTAAACAGCTTTTAGTTTCAGAGATCAAATATAAAGAAACTAAGGGATCAGAGCAGCATTGGTCAGTGCTGTTCAGGTAGAATTGTAGCTAGTTCTTTGTTCAGTCCTCATGTAGGAAAATTGGTTTAATAAATTCAGAGCTTGGGTTTGTAGCCAGACATGCCTTTGCGCATAGCTCTCTGCGAGCTATGCTTGAAGAATTTTTAGAACCTCCTTGATTATACATGGCAGATCCTCTTTTCTCTAAGGATTTGTACTTTATAAACTGTGTCTACATAGAACAATTTTGTGACCTTTTTAAAATATATGGCAGCTGGTGGAATAAATATCAACTAAAGTGAAATCATATTTAGGTTTTTATTACACTTTCAAATTGAACATCCCTAATGAATAGGTTGTTGTCATTTCTGTCATCTGTATCATTTTTAAGTGATGTTCATTTCTGCCTCCATTTGATGATATCAAGACTATCAGGGCTGTCTTTCTAAATACTTACAGGACCATTCCCCAACTGCTTCTAAATAAATTATGCCTATTATTTTTTGTCCAAATAGTAATTGCAGCATTTCAATCCATTCTTACTGATCTCTCAATTTTGTTCTGCATTCGTTTCTATGTGGCTGTGGTCTGTTAAATGACTAGCCACTGAAGGATATGTACTGTGTAGGCTCTTTAAAATTATATCTAGTTTTGTGCTCTTCAGGTTTTTACACTCACTGGCAATAATGCACATAATTTTAACTGTGGAGAATGTCATTAAACTAAAATGGAACATTTACACAGTCCCTTTTGCAGAGACTTTTGGACTAGGAAAATGAATGTGTGTGTCAGATATTTTACAGCACATGAGAATGTGATTTATTGATTTCTGATGGCTCTCTTGGCATCAGTGTATATATTTAAAGAAGTCACGCAGCCTTTATAAATGCAAATGGAAAAGGGCTTTCCATCTCTTTCCTCGATGGAAATAGCTCATACATTTGCAATAACTCAGGCTCCTCTTAGAGATTGCTCTATGTACCGTATATATTGATTTAAAAATTATACAGTTATTTTATTCTACAAATAGCGTATATAATGAAATGTCAATTTACCTAACAGATTATAAAAATTCAAAAGTATTAAAGATATGAAGAAATACTCATATCTTAAGCCTTTAGGTAAAACTAAATGTGTACTTGAGATGTAATTATTTTAATGGAACTGACACTTTGGCTTTTTCCCTCCTTCTGAAAGCATATCTTAAAGTACTTAGGAAATCCAATATTCCTTCTAGCCTAAGTCACTTACTGGTGATAGTAAATCAAACATGGCCGAAGATATTCTTTAGACTGGGCCTGGAGATTTCCATTCTTGCCATTTGAACTCTATGCTTATGAAGGAAAGTGATTTTATTTGAATAGTATTCATTTCTTAGCTAACTGCATAGTTAACATCGAATCTTGTTTATCACTATCTACTTCAGTATGTATCAAATATATTAACTGAATTGAATTACAGATAAACAAATAATTGTATTTAACAGGCAATCACACAAACAGCTTATTTCAGTCCTAAAAATGGTTAGGACACACTGAGGATCACACACTCATTTAACTTGGAGAATATTTCATTCTGTACATTAAGCCACTTTCTTCCTCTTTTTGTATAGGATACTTCAGAGGGTGTATTTGAGAGGTCTTGTATAATCAACTACCTTTACCATATGAAATTATTAGATATTTAATATTGTCATTTAATATTTACATAATTACTTTTGTTATTACCATATATAAATCATTTAATAATATATGTATATGTAACACTTAACTATCAGTTTTTATGAGAATGGAGAATAAGGAACTTTAACTTTGTTTTACCATAAAAATGACTAGAGTTTGAAAAAGATGCATGTGGTAGATTACACATTAGTGCCTGTCTTTTAGCAAGTGACATTCTAATGCCAAGGTCACCATGGACCATTATGAACAGGTATCATATAGTGAATGACTCACCCTTAAATTAGGCTTAAGGGTAAGAAGGAAGAAAACTGATTTTACTTATTAAACCACTTTTAGAACTTCTAGTAGATATTAAACACTATTTAAAAATACAGTTACCTGAGAAAATACTTTGATTCCATTTGTACTATTTATTAAAGATTATTGTAAAGGAATAAAGAATCAGTTATAACCAGGAAGTGAACACTGTGGTGACATTTCAGCTTCTGTATTAAAGTGGCAATATGTGTATTTAATTTCCTTCCTGGCATCTAAATTCTCATTAAAATGACACTGGCTTTTTCACATTATTATATTTCTTTATTAGTCCTGGAACCTAGGGAAGAATGTTATCTAGATGCCAAATTCTGTGAGAAATTTCTGCAGGAGATAATGAAGGTAAGACTAGATTGAGCTAAGATTTAACTAAAACAAAAGTGACTGCCTGGAAAGGCAAACTTTTTTATGAGATCTGACTGAAAGGGACTGTAGATTTGCCCTAGAGAAAACCAGCTCTGAGTGGTCAGAGCTTTCAGGAGGAGTAAGTCTCTGTACTACTCTTGCCCTCTGGGAATATTAACTGGGATTTAGACCCTAAAGAGAAGGAAACTGCAGAAAATGTTCCAGTCCATATTTGCTAAGGGGTTGTCTTATGTTCTGTGTCCAAAGGCTAACTGTTTTTCTAGCTAACGGGAGACCTAACTTCATTGATGTATCCTTAAATATACAGTTAAGACGTTCTTTATTAACGAATCTGTCCCTACTCCTCACAAGTGTCAAACTTCTACTTGTGCAAGCATCAGTGGGGCAAACAGGCATTTTTTTTTCAGATTCTCTATCTGAGCCTGAAAGACTTATGCAGGATCCAACTGAGCTTCTGACAGAAACCATCTCAATATCTAATACAGATCCAACACCTGCTGACCTCTCTCTTGAAATAAAAAGACAGATCAATAATGCGACATAGGAAAGATTTGGCAGTTCAAAAAAGAGACTCAGCATGACAATTCAAAGAACAAGACCCTTTGTGTGTCACTGAAACAAGATAAAAATGATTTCTACAATATCAGTTAATAAATTGAAGGTGATTCAGGAGAATCGAGTTATTTTTAAAAATATTGAAATTTTATGATGGCCTTTTATCAATGAGCAAGACATTTGGGATGTTATGTTACATGAGACTGTCATGCATCTACCTTCATCAAACTTGTAAGTTTAGCAGGAGAAACAACATTGGAAGTAGGACATGTACACAAAGCTCCCTGGGAATGATATTTTGAAGGAGAGTGAGAAAGTTTATGTGTGGGCATATGAGTGAGCTTGATGTAGTTATTTGGAAATAATGTGATACTTTGGAATTAAATTAAGATATCTTGGGCAGAACCAGAACAGTGCTCAGTGTCTGGCCAACTCTTCCCCATCATCAAGGCATGGGGTTTTTACAGTCTCAGAGGTGGGAACAGACACTATGAGAACAGGACACTGTGACCTCTGTCCATTTCAGGTAGTTCTTCCTAACCTCTGGGGTTTCCTCACATTTATGCACTGATCAAGACTCAACTGAAGAGCTCCAGAATTTTTTCTCTATTACACTCTTTTTTGGTTCTCGGATTTTCTTCTTGTGAACTGTAACTGCCTTGGTTTCCTCAGACTCTCAGTTTCAGTTTCTTTTTGGCCCAATAGATGGATGGTAGTGCTATTTACTGAAGAAGGTAAAACTGGAAGAACATGTTTTCAGCTTTGGAAATGTTCATCTGAGGTGCATTTGAGAAATCTATATGAAAACTTTAGATAAGGAATTGGCTATGGAGGTCTGAAGGTTAACCTGAATTCTGAGTTGTAGTGAATAATTATAATAATAAAATTCTGAGCTGTAGTTAATAATTATAATAATAAAATTAGAAACCACTGGCATATAGATATCAATTAAAACCATGGCTATAAATGACATATACTGTAGAATGAGAAGAGGACCCAAGACTAAAGCTTGAGATTTCCCAATCTTAATGTCTGAATAAAAGAGATTAAGCTTACAAAGGATGCCAAAAACTAATAGCCAGTGAAATGGAGAAAAACCATGAATATAAATCACTGAAGTTAAGGGAGTGTATATTTAAAGAGGAGGGTGAAATTTATTTAATAATTAATTATTGAATAAGATGGGTATTGAATGTTAACCATCAAATTTCACATATGCAGTTCACTGGTCATCTTGATAAGCACAATTTTGGAGACATGGTAGGGTAGAAACGCCAGTTCATAGTAGCTCCAAAAGCGAATGGAAAGAGAGAATTTTGATAGAACTCTTTTTTTTTCCCTCCATGTAAAGAGGAACAGAAATGGAACAATATAGCCAAGATTTTCTTGTTGAGTACATGTAGGCCACTATTTTTTAAATTGCTATTATAAATGGGGTCTTTTTTCCATATCATAGTAGTTGTGTTTGTGTACATAAATATGAAAGCTATTCTTTTCTTAGCCATCTTACTCAATTTTGGGTCATTTTTATTTGTTTTTATTTTATGTTCTTGAGTTTTCCAGATAATTGTATCACTTACTAAGAATTATCATTTTACCTCTTCCTTTCTAGTTAGTATAGTTTTTAGAACCATTATTTTGATGGGGAAGAAAGCCAAATTGGATTGGGATGAGGACTGAGTTAGAGAAGAAAGGAAGTCATAATATAGACATGTCTTTTAAGAAATTTGGTTATTCAGTAGAAGTCATACGGTAAATAGAGCAGTATAATTTAAGGAGAAAGGTGGGGTTTTGTTTATTTGAATTCTTTTTTCACCTGTGAGAGAATTTAGTATGTTTAGTGATCAAAGGAATAGCCATCTCTTTAAGAGGGAGCAGTTAAATAATCAAACAAAAAATGGAAATCAGTTGCTTACTATAAAAGGCAGAGATGCAGAAGGTAGTGATCAAAGTATTGGAGGAGAAATTTTCCCTAGAAAGGAAAACTGGAAGAGAGAAAGTGGGTAAAGAAGATAGATGTGAAGCTTGCTAGTGGAAAGTCTAGGATTTCCTGTCTGATCACTACAGATTCTTTTTTTCCTAGAAAAGTACAAGTCAAAATTATGGACAGTTAATGATAGGTAGGGTGAGGATAAGGAGGAAGGTAAAAAGCTTGAAGAAAATGGAGCTTGAAATAGTCACTGAAGAGTGAGAATGAAGTTCACTAAAAGAAGCACTGTAGGCTAGCTGGAGAGTGATAAGTTGCCCACAAGTGAAAACTTAATCATCAAACTTGTTTGCTGTAAAGAATGGATTTTCCAAAGTATTGACTATGGAATGGTAAGGTCCACCATGGATTGGGCCTTTGTCATATGTGTGTATCCAAATGATTAGAAGGACAAGAATCTTCAGAATGTGACAGACCTGAAAATCTAAGCTTTAAAAGGAAGGAAATGATGCAAAAAGAGGAACAGTGGATGAAGTGTAAGTAAAGGAAGGGGTGAGTGGACAGCAAGTCATAATGAGGTCAAGAGTGATTATAGTAGGAGTAGGTGAGCAAGCTGTCTGGAAGGAGGGGGCTGGGTCACCATAACAGATGATAAAAAGTTATAGTGATAGAGCAATTTGAGGGATTTTTTCCCCAGTTTTTTCCCAAATATCTAATCTTCTGACCTTTTTTATTGTCAGTAGCTCTACAGAAAATTTGAGTTTTCCCCTTATGGTTTGGAGTTTGTGTCTAGTTTAAGAATATATTCCCTACGTGAATTGTTATGAATACCCTTAAAATATTCTAAGAATTTTTAAAATATTTAAACATTTTTCTCTTTAGATTTTATAAATCTGAGTGAGTCCTGCATTGTTTTCTTTTCTTTTTTTTTTTTTTCAAGATTTTTTTGTCTATTCTGGAGCCCTGAATTACATATGAATATTAGGACCAGACTATCAATTTCTATAAAGAAGCCAGCTGGAATTGATAGGAGCTGTCTCAGATCTTTAGATCACCTTGGAGAATATTGTCACTTAACATTGTTAAGTCCTCTGATCCATCAATCTGAATATCTTTTCATTTATTTAGATTGTTTTAATTTCTTTCAACCATGTTTTTTAGATTTCAGAGTATAAGTTTGACAGTTCTTTTATATTTATCCCTTACGATTTTATTATTTTTAATGTTACTGTAAATTGATTTTTTTTATTCATTTCATTTTTGGATTGATGACAAGTCAGCTGTTAATGTCATTGTGGTTCCCTTGTAAATAGTGAGTCATTTTTCTCTTTCAAAATTTTCTCTCTAGCGCTTTTTACTATGATATGTCTGAGTGTAGATCTCTTCACGTTTATCCTATTTAAAATTATGTTGAGCTTCTTTGACTTGTAGATTAATGTTTTTCATTAAATTTGGGAAGTTTAGGCCATTATTTCTTTAACTATTTCTCTATTTTCTCCTCTCTTTCCTCTGCTACTTCTGATACCCGTTTGTTAGTGCACTTAACTGTGTCCTACACTGTTGTGGCCAGTATAGAATAGACCAAACCAGGTATGCTCTCAAAGGCTGTTGTTTATTAGCCGGCGGCTGTTGCTAGGGGCAGCCCAAAATGTAGAGGTATAGGGTTTCTAAGCCCAAAATCCTATTCTTCATTCTGTCTGAACACAAAGGTCTATTTTTCTTCTATTCACTACCTGTCAACCCACTGGTCAGGTGTGCAAGCAGGGGTACAGAAGCAGAAAGCTTGTTAGAATGTTATGTTTCCATAGTTAGTAGCCTATGTTCCTAGGACGATAACCAAACAGTAATTTCCAGCAAGTAGTTAATTTTCAAACAGTAATTCTCCAGCCAACACATTGCTGTTACAACACTTATCTAAGGCTCTGCTCATTTTTTTGTTTGTTTTTTTCTTTCTGTTCTCTAGAATTCATAATCTTTATTGCTGATTCTCCTGCTAGTTTAAATTTACTATTGATACCTTTAGTGAAACTTTCATTTTAGTTATTTTACTTTCTAATCCATAATTTCCAGTTGGTTTTTTCATAGTTATTATGTCTCTATTGATATTCTCTATTTGATGAAACATCATTGTCATACCTTCCTCCATTTATTTAAACATAGTTTCATTTAGTTATTTTCAGATAATTATAATGGCTACTTTGAAGTCTTTTTGTGTTAAATCCAACATCAGGGCTCTTACAGGCAATTTTTTTGCCAGATTGTTTTCCAACCAGTGGAGTCACTCTTTTCTGTTTCATTGTGTCCCTCTACTCCCTCCCATTCCCCTTTCCCTCTTCCTTACTCTTTCCTCTCTTTCTCTCAACTCCTTTCCTCCCCTACCTCCAAACTTTATAAGTTATATCTTACAGCATCTGTATACTGATTCTACACCCCACTCCCTTCTCCAGGGAGTTTTTGTTGTTGTTCCTTATTAATTTGATTAGAAACGTGGATGGATTATTTTAGTGAAATGGATTTTTCCTGTGCTATGAAGCCTCTGATGTTGTTTGTCCTTAAAGGGCACAGTTTTAGCCATGATAATAATCTTGCTGGAGTTCTCTTTGTTCCTTTCTCTGACCTGTTAAACCATTATAAATACCTATGTTAAATGTAGTTAATATTTAAAATATTTTTCCCTAAAGAAGGAGAGTATTTTTAAAGTAACTTCATCATTATTTATCATAATTTTGAGGAGTTTGTTAATATTTGCTTTGGGGAATGGGATAATCAATTTATATTAGGTTTTCAATGGTCATGATAAAATTACATTTGCCATTCATAAACATTATGAGCCTGCCTCTAAGTGGTCTGCTTCCATGGTAGGCAATGGGATAAAATTAATGGGTATAGTGACTATGCTCAAGGACTTGACAACTCCATTTGATATCACACTCAGCCCTTTGGCTTCGTTGGTTGCTGCCTAATCGCTTCACCAGTTTCAACAATGCCCTGGAGCATAAATTTCTGATTCAATTAAATTAGAACTCCATTGTAGGGGTGGCTTTGAGGCCAGTTTTTGAGCTTTGTTTGGACCCTAGGATGGAACTTTTTCACTGTCTCTTTTAGTTGACCTATAGTTTGGCTTCTTGCTCTCAGAGAGCTTACCAGTCTCCTCTTAATTGCTTGCCAATCAAACCTCCATTTCTTTCAAGAGCATCATTTGGCTTGAACTTTTCTATACTCAGTTTTAAGTAAAATCATTTCCTTTTTGGGAGACCACAGAAGTTCTCTATTCTTATGGACTCCCTGTCTACCTAGGAAGAATCTATAGCTACTGTTTCAGAGCTGGAGACAGGAGTGAGACTCCTACTTTAATAACAGAGCATTGGGTGTGGGTAGCCGCTTCTGGTCTCTTCATTTTACCTCTGTTGGCATGGAACCTGCACCCTGTGAGGGAGCTGGAGTGAGGGTATTTTTGGCCTGCTGCACCTGGGATAGAGTCACTACCCTCAAGTGATCACTGAGTAGCAAAAAGGAGCTCCTGGCCTCTTGGTTGTACTTGCCAAGAACTTAGCTTTGTGATTCAGGACTAGAGGGGTGGGACATTTCTGTTGGCCTGCCCCTCCCATTCAGTTGATGCATTCCTTTACTTGAAGCTGAGAGGAGAAGGAGTCCCTCTTTCTGGTCAAAACCACCTAGAGAAGAGTATCCCTCACAGGGAACAGTTGGATGAAGGAGTGGGTTGGGGCTTAAGCAACATGGACTCTTACTTGTGGTTACCAAGATGTAGATTTTTGAATAATTTTCTTCATTTGGTGTGTTCCCTTGGGGTAAATTCCAAAAACCTTAAATGATTGTTTTATTAAAATAATTTTCACTTATATGGTTGTTTCACTAAGGTACAGGTTTACAGAGTTTTTCACACCACCATTCTGGAAATGGAACTCTGCTACCTTTAGGTTTTTAATGTAATGTTTTATATATAGTAATAAGTAATTTATACTTAAAAATAAAATATTTTTCTCTACTGGACTACCACGTATGCCAGAATCATTTATTAACTAAACCATCTTTTTTCCAAAAGTGACACATTAATTATAATACACAGATTTTTTTGATATGTGTTATAATGTAGTAGGTAATAAATATTTTTTAATAAAATTCAGATTACCATCTTATTTCAATGAGTAAGAAACACCTCAGAAAAGTGCTCTATATTTTTTTCTACCATCACAGATTGTTTCATATTCAGATTTCAAAAAGGAGAGTTGCAGTTTTGCTAAGCTTGTTTATAGTACAGATTTGTAAAGAGGGGGTTGTATTCAACTATAGATGGTCTGAAAAACAATGGAGAGCCTGACAGTTTCCATTATTAGTACCTAAAGTAATTGCTTAAAATACTTTTTCCTCAAAGGAGAATATTTCTTTTGATCATACCTTTCATTTATTATTATCTTCCATATATTTGAAGAGTTTGTGTATATTTTCTTTGGAGAATGAGATAATTTATATTAGATTTTCATAGGTCACAATAAAATTGCATTTTGCAAATCATAAACATTGAACCTATTTTTAAGTATCTTGTGTCTTTGGTAGACATTGGGCATAAAACTAATAACTAGAAGCTTATACACAAAGACTACAATCTTGAAGAAGAGTCTGATAGGCAACCTGCAAAATTAGTGCAATAAGATCTAAAACAGAAGTATGCAGTTTAAATGTGGGAGTTCAAAGGTAATAATGACACTTAAAACATAGGTTTCATTTATTTTTCTTGCCTAGAGTAATTTTGCTTAAGCCTTTACAGATTTGTTTTTATTAGCTGATGTTTTAGTACCAAAATTTTGGTTATTTAAATCTGGTGTTTTGTATGTAGAGATATCATTAAATACATGGTTAAAGAAAATGCATTAATGAGTAGTTGTTCAACTGCTCCAGGGGATTCAACTTCTGTGTTTTCTTTAATCTCCTCTTGGGATTGTTTCTAGGATGTTACTTTTTATATTCTTATTTATATCATTCATTTAATATTTTATCTATTCAGAGGTTCTATTGAAGGGAAAAGAAGCAAACCAGAAAAAAATCTGTTAAACAGGATTTAATGAGCTCTTATTGATACTCAGACATTTTTTGATACATTTAATAGCTTAGGTATATTTATTGTTAATATATTTCAATCCATTAATATACATTTGATTTTTAAGAAATAGGAATATTTTTGTGTTTTGCATACCTTAAAATGCACATGCATACATTTCATATTACAAAAAAAGAAAACCTATGGCAATAATGAAGCTAAGAATTATTGTGCTTTTAATATCAACTAAATATATTTCATTGAGGAAGGAAAAGTATTGGGATACCATCCCACCAACTTTACATAGATCCATTCCAAAACCTGAATCTATGCTGTAATTATTTTATATTTAACTGGAAACATTTTCCTTATACTAAATGGATTTGACAGTTTTATTTAAATTTTAAAATGTGGTCAATTAATTATTACAAGCTTTTACTTTATATAAAAATGAGCATATTCAGCAGCAAAATCAAGTTTTTACTGCAGATTTTTAAAAATGTATGCTTAAACTACTAATTGCAGAAAATGTTAAACCTACATTATTGCAAGCAAGCCCCCAAATTTACCATGGCAGTTTCTGATTTCATCAATGCTAGCTCCTCCTTAGTGGCCACATTTATCTTCCTTGCTATTCTGCAGTTCAGCTGTTTCTTAAAATGAGGGAGTCATGGAAGGAAAACATAATTATTTCTTTGTTTTTTTGTAAATGTTTTATTGAAGTTAACATGCATATAGATAAATGCCCATCTGATAGTTGTATAGTTTTATGAATTTTTAAATAGTGAGCACAGCTTTATAACTGGCATACAGATTATTTTAAAAGAGGGAGCATATCCTGTTGGGAACTCTTCTCTCCTCCCTTCAGTAACACTCAGAAGAACCTACTATCCTGACTTTTGTTATTACCAATTAGTTTTTTAACTTTATATAAATGAAGTCATTCATTGTATATACACTTTGTTTTATTAAGCTAAATATTGTTAGTGAGGTTCATACATTTCGTTGTATGTGGCAGTAATTTATTCTTATTGCAGTGTGGTTTTCCATTGTGTGGTTATATCATATTTTCTTTATTAATTTTCTTGGTGGACATTTGGGGGTTTATTTTGGAGCTGTTTTGAGTAGTACTGCTCTGAACATTTTTTTGATCTTTTTTTTTTTTTTTTTGATTTGCTTAAGGACAAAAGTCTTTGGGGCTTATGCCTATGGGTTTGATTGATGGATCATAGAGTTCGCATATATTCAGCTTTTTAAAAAAGTATTTGACAGCTTACCAAAGTCGTTACTCCAGTTCCACAGGGAATATGTGACATTCAAGCTATTCCATATTCTCACCAGGACTGGATATTGTCAGTGTTTATAATTTTATATTGTGGTTTTATTTTACATTTCTCTAATGACTAATGAGGTTGAGTAACATTTTACATGTTTTATGTAAATTTTGATTAGGGAATGTAATCAATGTAGGATCAATTTAGGGAAGTATTGAAAATTTTACCATGTTAAATATTCTAATCCATAAATATAACTTGTCGTATTTATTGATGAATTCTCTAATTTCTCTCAGTAATGTTTGATAATTTCTTTAGGAAAGTTCTTATACATCTTTTAATAGATTCGTTCCTACACATCTACTGATTTTTGCTGCTATTCTAAATTGTTTCTATTTTTTGTTGATGATATAGAAATAAGTTTTTTGTATATTGATTTTTCCCAGTGAATGTGGACCTCACTTATTCATTCTAAAGTATAGAGTTTCTTTTGGATTCTTCGAATATACAATTATATTGTCTATAACAATTACAGTTTTATTCTTTTTAAATGCTCATATCTTTATTACATTATTGCACTGGATAATATCTTCAATATAGTGTTGAATAGAAGTGCTAATAGCTGCCATCTGTATCTTGTTTTCAATCTCAGGGAATAAAGATTTTATTATTTCATGCATATGCAGGAAGCTTAATACAGATTTCTTTTAATAGAAGCTTATATTAAGGAAGTTTTATTCTTTTTCTAGTTTTCTGAGTTTTAATCATAAATGATATTTTCTGCATCTGTTAAGGTGATTGTTTCTTCTTTTATTTTATTAATGTGGTAAATGACATTTCTTTTCAGATATTAAACAAGCTTTGTATTCCTAGAATAAACAAAATACACACACATACATATAACTGCCATTTGTTAATATTTTACTTAGGATTTTTACATTTATGATCTAGGGAGAATTTGGCCTGTAATTTTCCTTTCTGGTAAATCCTTGACAGGTTTTGCTAATAAAAGTAATATTACCCACTTAAAATCATTTAGTAAGTATTCTATTTGATGAGAAAATTTATATGGTTATTTCTTTTCAAAGTATTTTGAAAAATTTATTTGTAAGTTATCTAGATCTGAAGATCTCTATATAAAAATTTTTAATTACTTAAGATTTAAAAACTTAAAATTCAATTTCTTTAGCAGATGTAGAAATCCTCTTAAGTCAATTTTTATATTTTGTGTTTTTGAGAATTAAAAAAAACTAAGTTCTATTGAAGTATAATTGACGTAAACTGAATATGTTGACAGTAGAAGTTGATATATTTTGACATATATGTATATATCCATGAAACAGTACTACAAGTAAAATAACAAACTTATTCATCATCCCAAAGAATTTCTTCATACCCTTCTGACATTTGTATGATAGTAAGCTCCATTCCCCTCTTTTACTTAGATCTTTACATTTTAAAACATTTTGTAGTTTTCAGTGTACTGCTGGGTTTTTCAGCCTCTGCAGTAATGATGTTTTATACTGGATCATCTCTTGAGGTGGAGACTGGGCTTGGGGAGGCCTGTCCTGTGCTCTGTAGGATGCTGCCAGCTCACCTGGCCTCTCTCTACCCACTGGATGTCAGTAGGATCCCATTTCTCTAGTCTTAACAATTAAAAATATTCTCTAGATATTGTTGCTTGTCCTTCAGGGGACTAATCTCTCACATCTACAAAGAATAGAGGTTCTCACACATTTTTCATCAGGATTTATTTATTGCAAAGTATTGTTCATAGTAGTGTATATAGTATTATTCTGAATTTCATTTTCTACTTGCTGACATTTAGCAATGACATTGATTTCTATGGATTGTGATCCATCAATTTTGCTAAATTAATGGTAATAATTTTCATTAATTTAGGAAAAAACTTGGCCTGAAACTTCAAAAAGTATGTTATTAAAATAACCAATAAACATATGAAAAGGTTCTCAGCTTCATTAGTCATCAGGTAAAAACAAATGAAACCATAATGCTACACAACCAGGAAGATGGCTAGTATTATAAGCAAACGTAAAAATTTTATTTAAAAATGTATAGACAAAACAAATGCTGATGAGGAAGTTAAGCCACAGAACTCTCACTTTCTTGGGAGTGCACAACCACTTTGAAAAGTAGTGACAATATTTATAAAAGTTAACCCAACATTTCAATTCTTACATTTGTACCCAATAGAATTTTATATATGCTTATGAGAAGTCATGAGCAAAAATGTTTATAGCTATACTGATCACAAGATTCAAAACTTGGAAATTACTGAAATACCTGTAAACAGCAGAATGAATAAATAAATTGTTGTATAGAATTCCAGTGTTTGAATTTACTGCAAAAAGAATGAATGAAGTACCTCTGCATGTCACAGTATGAATGAATCTTACAAGTTGAGCATAAATGTCCAATACAAAAGTATATGAACTGTCTGACTCCATCTCCATAAGGGTCAAAGATGAGCAAAACTTATCTGTAGTGTACATTACCCTTGGGGGCTTAGTACCTGAGAGGTGGTACTCTGAGTGCTGTTTCTGTTCTGTTTCTTAATCTCTGGATACTATTAATAAAAGAGTGTGCAGTTTGTGAAAATTAATCAAGTTATATACATGTAATTTGTTCACTTTCTACACATGTTATACTTCAGTAAAATTTTTTTTTAAAAAATCACTGTTCTTTCCATAATTTGGTTCTGCTATAAGTAATCTGTTCTGTCACACTTGCAGCTAGAGTTATCTTTCTCTTTCTCACCACTACTTCCTAATCACCTCTACTCCCATCTCTACCCCCAGCCCATAATGTCCTGAGGTTGGTAGGTCTGACTTAAAAGCTGAATCATGGACAAAGTGTTATTTTTCTTCCTGTTGTCATACCTTGTTTCATTGGTAGCTCATTAAAGGTCAGCTAGAAAACTGTAATTAGCATTAGTTTCAGTTTAAAAAATTGTGTCCACAATTGAAATGTCTTGTCTAGAAAAAGTTGTTCATAATTAACTTTTTTTCTTTAATTTGAGTTTCTCTTTCATTTGATCATAGAGGGGTGCCTGTGCTTCTGAATATATGTTCAAAGACACAAAAGTAGATTTTCCCTCTATGTCTTGTTAAAGGTATATATTTCTATAGTCATTTTTAAAATAATGATTCCAACCAACATAAATTTTCCTTAAGTTTTGCCTCTGATTTGATTTTCCAATTTTGAATGACTTATTTAAATATAAATCTGTTGGTGAAAATTTTTAACTAATTTTCTTTCTCTTTTTTTCTTTCAAACATGCAAGTTTTGTCATTCAATTACTGCCTTTAACCATACAATGAAATATGTGTATTTTCAGTTTACCTGATCATATTAAACTTTTGATCATATTTCTTAATTGAATATTTGGGAAGTTTTATGTGCTTCATTGTTTCTGGAAATGAAATAATTTACCAAGCCTGTATTCTATAAATTTTTTAAAATTTATGATTAATTTATATATAAAATACTGTTGTCTTATGCATATTATTGTATTCTTTTGTTTTAAACTGTTCTTTTTATTTTTTCAGATTTATTATTTCATTTAGATTTTCTGTTTAGTTTCTTGTATTTTAGCCCAACAGAACAGTTTTGTCATTTTAGAATGAATGTAGATGCCATGGTTTTTCTTGGATTCATTTGTACATTACCTAAATTACATTTTATTTTATAAACAGATGTTTGAATTGATTTTATTGCCATAATTTCTCTATTCCTTTTGAGAAAATCATTTTCTATTTCTAATGTTGATCACATTTGCTCTATATTTTGTCTTTATATGCAAATTTAATGAATATTCTTCCCATTTAATTTTTGATTTGATTTTGTGCCATATGCTTCATACTGGCTTTAAAGATGAACATGATTTTTTCCAAAAATCTAGTTTGGCTCCCCTTCCCTAAGTTTGTGCAATATTGATATAACTACATTTTATCCCTGTTTATGAAGTAAGATCCATAACATGGACTATCTGAACTACCAAATGACTAATTGTTAACTTGTCAGTATATGGTTATTATATAATTAGATGGAAACAGTTACAATAATAATGAGTTGTGTCATTGTTAACTGATTTTTAAACAGCTGAGGGGGCAAAAAACCATTTGTTTTCTTTATCATTTAAATAAAATATGGTTGTTGACTTGATTGTGTGAACTTAGGTCAGATGTGTCCTGTGGGTAAGAGCATATGGTGTGGTTAGATCTCTCTGTTTGGGGTTGGCAGGGATTTGTGGGTATCCTTGCAGAGACAATGCTGCATTTTTACAGATTGCTTCTCTAAGAATTCCTCTCAGGGCTCCTATATTCACGTGTTTGGTCTAGTCATATGTATATCATTCAGCAATACAGAACTTCTTTCAAAAAGATTAAAATTCTGTCTATTTTTGCAGTTGTTGAAAAAACAATACAATCATGAAATATGCAAGTCTTGTTTTCTTACATTTTCATACTATAGGAATTAATTAGTTTCATATATGCCTACAGTTTCTAGTTTATGGACAGTAGATTGATTATTCTTTAGGCATTATTTGCTTGCTAAGATAAAAATAGAATTAAAAAGAAATGGATAATGTTTTGTTGAAAATTTGAGAACCATTGTTGATCTATAGTTGCTATTACTTTGCTAAAATTTTCATACTTTTTAAGTGTATTCGTTTATAGTGGTTAATCATAAAGTATGATTTTAGCTCTTTGTTTTCCACTTCATGTATTCATTGTAAGATGTTTGCTTTAGAAATCTATGCTTTATTAATGACAGAAAGAGGACATAGATGACAATATGTGATTTCTCCTATTTAAAGAATTGTATTATAGTTTTAAAGCCTAAATGTTTGTTGCTCCTAGTATTTACATTGACACACCTAAATAAGCTTGATATTCATTAAGATTACTTGCTTGCAAGCCAGAACATAGAATAAGAAGTATGAAAGAATTTAGAGTTATTGGGAAAGTAGCCAATCATTTCATCATGCTTTTCTATTTCAGAATGCTTTCCTATTTTACCTTTAAATTATGATACTAGCTGACAAAATGAGTTTCTTTTTGACTGCCTCTGAAAAAAAGCTCCTCTGATGTCCTGTAAGCTAGTTTACCTAATAGACTTTTTAGCGACCCTGAACACCACAAAATTTTTAGCTCACAGCACCAAGAAAGACTTTAGGGGGTCTATAAAATTCCTGAAATTTTATGCAGTATTTTCATTTATCTACTATTTATCTATTATATATGATATAATAGGTAACATAAAAGATATATACATATGTGTGTGCATACATGTGTCTGCATACACGTGCTTATGCATTTGTTTGTTTATTTGTTTATTTTCAGGGCATATTAGTCAAGGTAGAGGCTGTGTTGCTGTTATGGAGAGTTTCAGAAAAGGGTAGTTTAAACATAATAGCAACTTTTCTCTCACATAATAGTGTGCAAGCAGACAGTCCATGGAGATTGGGCATTTCTACTCTTTAGAGTTGCTCATTCCCAAAGGTTGAATCTGGGACACTTATTTTCAGCTCAGAGATTGTGGAGGAGCAGCTTACAGAAGTAACATTCAAGATACACACATCACATTTGCTCACATTCCTCTGTTAAGAACTTCTTTTGGTCACATCTAACTGCAGAGAGTCTGGGAAATATTTCTAATGCTGTTCAAACTCAGGGGAAGTGTTTGTTAATATGCAAGAAAGAAGGACAGATGGATACTGGGAGATAGTTTGCAATCTACCACACAGTTTCCATCCACAGTGTTTATCAAATACGGAAAAGGCATTTTAGACCTAAACCATTTCAAACTACTCATGTAGAGTAAATGTTCTCTGAAGAAATGACCCTATTTTTAAATAAATATTTGTAAAGCCCTTTACTGTCTTAAAATTTACAGAAAAGGTAACTTTCCTGCACACATATTATTAACAGTATATAAATAATGTAATTATAGTACACAAGAGAAACAAATCATTATTAATAATACCTTACATGTTTCAATATTCAAATGTCAGACATGAGCATCTGTGAAGGCAAAATGAAGAGTAGAATAATGCACATACAGGTAGAATGACTGTAATTGCCATAGCAGCAGTTGGAGACTGATACACATGTAGTAAATTGCCAATAGAAATTTAAAGTTAACTTCTGAACACAGTAAATTTTAGTATTTTCTCAAAATTAGGTGTAGTTCTAGAAAGAACATTCAGTATATATTAAAACTCATGCAAAAAGGTGGTTTTATATAGTCTAGTCTTGGATATTTATGGTAGGTGTTTTGCTTGTATGTATACCCATTGAGTTATTTGTAAGGCATGTGGGGTGCAGGGCAGTTCCTCATTATGTGTGACTATGTACACATTGCAAGGTCTCAGTATATTTATTTTTGTTCACAAAAGGTCAGGGGTACCCCCATAATTGTGAAAAATATCTACCCTCCCCCAACATACAGTTCAAGTGCCATTTCTTTTTAGAAAGTTTTCCTCCTATGAGTCCCCCTTAACATTTGTTTGGTGGTAACTGTGCACGCTCACACGCTTTCTCTCTCTCTCTCTCTCTCTCTCTCTCTCTCTCTCTCTCTCTCTCATCCTTTGCATCTCAGCCATGTCAGTTCACATGTTTCAGTATAACCACCTTCATGTATTCAGATTACCTTTAGTGCAGGTGACCACAAGCACGTGGACTCACACCACTCATTGAATTTTCGGCACCTACTTTCTTTCTAACTCAGTTTCACCCTACTTTCATTAAGTGGTGCTTTTGGGGCTTGACCTTCAAGATCACTGTCATCTTTTTTCCCCCTTTCCTCTACCTATGTCATAGAATATTGGATCTGGAAGAAACATTGGAGATCTATTTTAATCATTTCATTTTACGGACCTTTTAAATGAGTTTCATATGGTTATAGTAACTTGCCCAGGGACATATGGTTAGTTCTAACTCTAAAGCAGGCCAAAGATATTTCTTATTGCTCCCATATTTCCCTTGAGAAGCAAGCATTCTTTTTATTCTGTCCAAGTTTCCCTCAACTCAGCTTTAGACCACAACTCATTTCCTGAGTTAGTGGTATTCTCTAGACCCCTGCTGTATATGTCTCCCCACCTCCCAACCCCACCCACCGCACTCCATGGTCCCCCATCCTTCTCATCCTGGTCCTTCTTTCTGTGCGGCTCAAGATGAATTCATATTAGGACCTATATCACTTTTACTCTTTTTCTGTTTGCTTAAATTCACTTATTAGTGTTGAATCCATTTCTTGGTAGGGACCTTTTCAAGCCCCTTGTTTATATTTTTGATGGCAAGATCAGTTAAAATTTATAGTTGGTAAAGTTACTTAACTGAGAACAAGTTAAATGCAATGCTTTGAAATACAGCGAGCATGAACAAAGGTGCAGGGTTCTTCCACATGGCAGTAGTTTGCTTTCTTTTCTCAGCACAACTCTAAACAGTAAGTGCCTCAGAACAGTGAGCATGAAGGTCAAGTGAGGTCTCACTGTTTTCCTTTATTTTATTCCTGCTACCCAGCAAAGCACTTTGTGGTGTCCATACTCGGGCTGAGTACCATGTTGGAGACTACCGTTTTAGACTCCCTGCATGAATTTACTGAACTAACTAGCTAGTATGCATGTATGTATGTTTTTTAATGAAATTCTCGATCTACACGACCTTACTGAGACTTCTCAAGTTCCTGTTCTCTCTGGACTTTTGTCCGTTTTCTTCTGAAATAGCAAGTTCCATTTAAAACTCAGCAAATGTTTATTCCTAACACTCTAAAACCATGTACATTAGCATATTAAAAAACTATAGTAGGCCTATGTATTACATCCCAGTATTATTTCTTTGATTGTCACATTAGCTTTCTAAAATGTCATTGAAATATTTTATCACATTTTATTTAGCCTTCTGCTATCCCTCAAGCGACAATAACTGGGAGATTTTGCTGTAGGGAGTGGGCTCAGTACAGACTTGTAATTATCAAAAATAACATTGGTTAATGCCTAAAACATTATCGTGGCATAAGTAATATTTTTGTCATTAGCAATGATGTTTGTATTTTTACCTTGAGCTTTAGCAAGGATAATGTTTTTTTTTATTTAACAAATATTTACAGAAAAACCAAATATTTTATTTTTTATGATCTCTATATATTTAGAAGGTATTTAGATACATATAATATAAAAATCAAACTTTTGAGATATAGGTAAAGAAACACATGGCAGCTAATAAAGAGAAAGAGGATAGAATGTGGTCATTATATCAGAAACCCCCCTGAGTGAATGCTCTGCATTTGAGCACACAACGTAGTTCAGAGATTTCAGAGATCAAAGGCAAAAATCAAACACAAAAAGTCACATGGACCTCATTTTTAAAAAAATGAGGAATCATCAGCTTATATGTAGAAAGCACCAAAGAGTACTTGAATAATGTTTCAATAGCAGATTGATAAGAATGACTAGGATATGGTTTACCAAGGCCATTTTGTATACTAGCCTTTAACAGCAGGTTGAGAGTTCATTAAATTGGAATTTATAAAAATATATCAATTTAGGGATTGAATAATAGAGTCTAGCACTGTACTTCTCTAGCGCTCTGACTTGGTGTCCTTTAAATACTGCAAGGCAACATTTCCTACAGTAAACATAACCTGTAGAATACCATTCCCACAAAATATTCTATGGAGAACAGTGCTCTGAGCTTTCAGGAGTTTGAGAAATGCTGCACCATTTGCATAGTAAAGGCTCTAATGCTCTGCAGTGGAGAAAATTGCTGAACTTTGTGTAAACAATGTTTCTCAAACTTAAGTGGTTATAAAAACTCTTATTACTCTAGGAATATCTCATGGATTACTATCATAGAATGTATTTGGGGAAATGAAGAAGTAACGAAATGAAAGTTTGGCATGTCATTAATCTGCAACATAAGAATTTCAAATGTCGGGCGATGATAGGCGTTCTCTACTACTAATGAAAGGAGAGTTGTGTATCTTAGGATTTTCTTCTAGATGTTTGGTATCAGTGTGATTTAGGTGGCATTTTTGGCATTTTGTTATGAAAATTTAAAGGTTGATTTAGAGTCTTATCTTTATGAAAATCTACCCTATAGTGTGCTATAATTTGAACTGCTGGCTTGTTATTTGTATTGCATGCAACTTGTTCACGGTCTTTGGCTTTCTTTGCAAGTGGAATTTCCTTCTCCAATAAACTGCACACTTTCCTCAAAGTAGAAAATGTTTAAAAGATTACTCAGTGTAATATTTTCTAGTTGAATTTTTTTGACCTTGCTCAGATTGTGAGAAATAGTGATCTGCTAGTGGGGAGGGGAGATCTTAAAGTAATCACAGGAGTTTAACATGCATTGACCTCTCTATTCTTTTGTTATATGGTTCCGGGATATCTTTGTTCTTCTCAAGATATCTTTTATGGTATCTCAGACCTTATCTCTTTCCTTGAAATAGGGAGGAGGTGGTTAATTGATTATTTTAAGTCATAGCATGTTGCTCTGTGACAGCTTTGTCTCTGGCACTGATCTCTGGGCCAGCCAGCTATGGCCTGTGTAGTAGGACTGGTTTTGTTTAAGGCTAAAGGGCTGATTTCTTTGAAGAGGATAGCAGAGCTCAGGTGACCAGCCAGCACTAAGGCAGCAAAGCCTATTCGGTACACGAGACCCTCCAACTCTGATACCTAGTTTCAAAGCAGATAGTCTCTTCCAAATGTTGCTTCTTAGATATCATATCTGGTGATGTGTTCAGTAATGTAAACTTAAGAGGACATACTTGAGAATTTCAAGATTTAAAATATCACAAACTAAGCACTCCGTACATGATGGTTAGTATTATTATAAATTAATCTTTTAAAATTTCACTCATATATAGTATCTTTTGGACTTTCACTCCTTACTAGGTAGTATATTGTATTCTTTCCATTTATTATTTGTAATTCATGTGACGGCTTTGTAGGCATATTTGCTTTTCTCATTTAAACAATGAGACAAACAGAGACTCTAAACTGTTAACAAAATCAGAGCAACTTCAGACAGCTATGAAAATGCAGAGCTAGATCAGCAGCCCAGTTTCTTCAACTTTAAATCCAGTCCTCTTTCCACTGTGACAGCTGTGTTGCTTACTTACCAATGGAGAAAACCAGAACATGTCTTGCACTTATCAGAAGTTGTTTATATTTTAATTTCTTGAAAGGTATTAGAGGATCCAGGATATATATAAAAATTAAAATTTACTAGAATATTCCTTCATTTTCTGGATTGCACAAAATGGATTGATTTAATTTGAAAATATACAGTGTTCACATTTTGTAATGTTACATAACTGTGGTATTGATAACCCCTAACTGAAAGCTAAAATCTATTGTCTGCTTTCTTCTTTTTTGTTACATCCAAGCCAGTAGCTACAGGTAGCTTCTGCTATCTGTATGCTCCTTATAAAATTAGTTGTTTATATACCCTAACAAAAGTATCTTTTGGGGTACCATCATCTAAAGACTAGATGAGGTTACATAGATATATCAAATATTGATACAGCTAAACTTCAACAAAAGTAGTTCATTTAACAATATTTATTAAGTACCTGCTCTGTCATGGGATACAAATTTCAGCCCTCGTGGACACTGTAGTCTGCTCTTTCTTCGTGAATCCATTATTGACAATACTGCTTGGAATCCTGTGTTCTCTCTTCCTATTCCCCAGAAACAGATATACAAATACATAAACAGAAGTTTACCTGTCAACAGATAATCTTCACTCTCCCTCGTTCAACTGATAAAGAAGAAGCAATCAAATGTGTTTTTCACATCCGCCAATATTAGTCTTCCATGCTGTGTATTTGTATCTCAAATTTAGAGGCTTTAAATAGCACATATTTCTTATTTCACAGTTCCATGGGTTAAGAGGCTGGGCACAGCTTAGGTGATTTATTCAGATCTTATCAGGCTGAAATCAGGTCTTGGTTAGCTTCATTCTCATGTGAGCTTCAGATCCTCTTCCAGACTCATTCAGATTGCGGGAAGAATTTCCTTCCTTATATCTGTAGGGCTAATACCCTCATCTCCTAGAGGCCATGTCTCAACAGAGGTGGCTCACAACATGATTTTTTGCTTCTTCAAGGCCAGCAGGAGAGTGTTTGTGCCTGCTTTGGTTAGGATGGAGTCTCACATAACATAATATAATCGAGAGAGTGACAGCTCATCACCTTTCCCATTTTCAGTTGGCTAGGTTCTTCCCAGGTTCTTCAGGTCCCAGGTTCTTCCCACACTGAAGGGGAGGGCACTGTATGAAGGTGTGACTCATTGGGGTACACTAGGGTATGTCTGTCATACCTATTACGAAATAATAATTATTCTTATAGCTAAACTTCTTGAGATCTTTCCTTAAGCCAGCATTATACAGGGCATTTTACATAGTTATTGATTTAATCCTCACAAAAACTCTATGAAGTAAGTGATTTGTTATTCTTAGGTTACAAATGACCAAAATGAAGGATGGAGATGTGGCTCCTTCTCAGCTAAGACTATTCAGTTTTTTAAAAAGTTAAAAGACACAAACAACAACAAATCTTAGTGCCACATATTTCTTCAGCTACCACACTCTCACTCCATTTCTCTTTCTAACAAGCTTCATTACCTCTCTTTTCAGTTTTGGTGGATTCTTCTTTATTCACCCCAGAGTTTACTCCTCCCCAATCTTGAACCTACATCTCTGCCTAGGAATTAACACTCAGATTATCCTTCCTGCACACACATAGACCTAGACTAGCCTCACATTGTGCTTGTTAATTTTCTTTCAGTGGCCTTAACACAATTCGTCATTACCACTTTATAGGACAGGGATCATATCTTTTTTGTTCATTGTTATATTCCCAGCACCTAGCATATAAAGGTTTTGAGTAGAAGAATGAATAATTTCATATTAATTTAAAAAAGCCCCATGATTTAATGGAAAAGGCATCATTTTGGGGGGTTGAGTGCTGCTTCCTTACCTATCTTTATGGTTGTAGGTACTAAATTAATTACAGTTATTATTATATTTATATATTATAGCTATTGTTGAACAATTAAGTGCATTTGGGACCACCGTGTTACTGGGGAGGGGAGAAAAGAGGTGTAGACACAAATATTAACTACAAAGTGGGGAAGTAAAGGCTACTACATACCCAGGCCTGGAGGTTCTTATAGCATCTTTTCTTTCTCTGGGCACTTACCACACTATTACAGTAGACATTATCCTCTTCTCTTCTAGGTACTAAGCTCTTGTGGCTGCAGAAGCTGTCTGTCCCTTTCACAGTTTCTGGAACATAGGAGATGCTTAAGAAATGTTTGTTAAAGAAATGAGTGACTAATAGATAGTCACTTAAACACAGCTGTTCAGTGTATTATAAGTAGAAACAGTGATTCATTGATTCCCACTCTATTATAACATAACATTATTTTATCTATACAAGAACATGAGCTTGATTTTCACTAAATAAAGCATTAGTATTCTGTTTCACGGCTGGGCACATTGGAAGTTTGCTTTTTCATTTTCTTCCCACGTAGGGAACATTGATGAAAATGCAATTATAAGATAGATTATCTTTTAAGCCGTACATGCATTTGTCATATTTGCTAAAATTTATTCACATTTTATTTATATACATTTGGGCAAAAAAAAAATCAGTTCTCACCAAGGCCTATCAGATTGTCCCAATATGTGGCCAGCCATTGTCCACAAAGTTTAATGAAAAGATGAACCATTAATATCAAAACATACTTCTTTAATTTTGAAAAGTTGATTAAAGCTTGATCCGTCAGTGACTTTACTTTTATCTTTAGATGTCTTTATTTCATTATTCTCCTATTTCACTGCAGGCTACACCCCTTCTAAGCAGGAATGCTAAAGCATTGGAGACATTATAGCACTTCAAATAGGGATTCTTCCCTTTGAAATTTAAAAGAAAGATGACTCTTAGAAAAGGTGGCACAATGTGAAAGTATGGCTTTTGGTTTAATATCATATAGAGGTTAAGGAAAATCCCATATGTAAGTATAGTAATTGAAATTCAATAATTGAAACCTTTTAAGAATCAATATCGCATTCTGTTTTTCATATGTTTCTAATATACATTCCTCAAATATAGTTTTCTCAGTCATAGATGCTGAAATTCATAGTGGCAATTACAAGAAAATCTTTTTCTCTTGTTACTACAGAATTCCTTTTTCCTCTTAATTAGGGCCAGAGGTATTGCTTGCTAACAGGTCTCGCTCCAGGGGATGGCCTTCCAGCCTGTAATTGAACATCTCCTTGGCAGATTTGTAGGCTTGGCAGGTCGTGTGGTGGGACGAAGCATGTTTCTCCTGGGAGGTTCAACAAGAGATGCCATTCCAAGAGGGACCATTATTTAGCCAAGTGGTTGGATTGTTTACAAATTGTGTTTGTAGAGAATGAAGAAAACCTTACATGTGTGTGTATATGTGTACACACATTTGTATATACATGTATAGATATAGATATGGATGCTATGTAGATATGTTTATGTGCATTTTTAATGGAAAATGATAATCAGTTCCCACAAGACTAGTTATTATTATAGTTATTATTATGCCATCTTATAATCCTTGCTTTTCAAAACCTTTTGCAATTTATATACTCAAAAATCACATAATTAAGTGTACTTTTCCTCTTCACTCCTCTGCCTCTAGAACATTATTCTAGTGAACATTTACACCTGGCATCATCCTGCCTGTGGTGGAGCTTCTGTTTCCCTAATCCTTCCATGCAGAACTTCATTCCTTATTGATTTCTGCCCTAGTGTGATTCACAAAGCAGCAAGTTGTAGGAAAAAGCACTCAGAAGAGAGGCTTTTATTACAAAAGCAACTTTAAAGCCCTGTAATAACAGTGATAACACTAAAAAACCTTCCACTTTTCCATCTAAGTGTTTACTTTTTTTGGTAATATTTTCTCTCTCAGATGTCCCTTTTGTTCACATTAGCTTAATTCCATGTATATTATTTTTAATAAGGTGGGGGGAGGATGGAAATGGTGTTTTTTCCCTTTAACCTCCATGTAATTCCAAATAGTCTTGATGATAACTTTATAATGAAAATCTCTAATTTCTTAAAAGTTGTTATATGTACTTATATTTTTAAATATATTTTTTTTAAATGTTGGGTAATTGTTTCAAGAAATGGGCTTTGAAACAGGTTGTTTTGGCCTGTAGATAAAAGCTAATTATATCATCTTTTACTAGTTTTCACTATTTTATTAATTTATTTTGAATATTTGATTCTTGAAATGTACTAAAAATTATTCCACATCCAGAGATTTTTGTTCATTTGTTCAACAGAGATTTAGTATCTAGCATGTGCGAATCATTGTGCTAGGTTTACCCCATTTGATTGCTTCTGACAGTGATACGTTCACAACTTTCTTTTTAAATTTTATTTATTAGTTTCAAGTATACACTACATTGGTTAGACATTTATATAGTTTATAAAACAGTCTCCCAGACTGCTCTTTCTCTTCCCTGGCTTTCCACCTAGCCATTACATTAATGCTAATTACATTCCCTATGCCTTGCTCCCCATCCCTGTGACCATCTATCAACTAGTAATTTGTACTACTTTAACCCTTCACCCCATTCTCCCAGACCCCCAACCCTCTTCCCCCCTGGCTTTCACCAGATTGTCCTCTATATTTGTGAGTCTGCTTTTAATTAGTTTGTTATTTTTGTTCTTTAGATTCCACATATAAGTGAAATCACATGCTTTTTATCTTTCTCTGACTTATTTCACTTAGCATGATAACCTCTAGGTCCATCCATGTCATTGCAAATGGTAGGATTTCATTTTTTTAAATAGCTGAGGAATATTCCATTGTATATATGGACCATAACTTCTTTATCCAATTGTCTGGTGATGGACATTAGGTTGTTTCTGAATCTTAATGCATCATTTCCCAAACTGTGTTCTGTAGAACACTTGTTCCATGAGATAATCATTTCCCAAACTGTGTTCTGGAGAACACTTGTTACATGAGATAATTATTCTCCGATAGGATTACAAGGTTAAAAAGTTTGGGAAATACTGCATGATAGATATATTCTTAGGAGTTTAAAATAAATTCTGGCATATCAGAGAATACTTAAAGAAAACACATTTGATTTAACCATATTTAGTAAATATTTGACTATATTTATTGGATGGTAGATTTAGTTTCCTTTTAGCTAGATTACTCATTAATTTTAAAATACCTATTAAAATTTCTATTTTGCAAAGCACAGTTTGAGAAATATTGTCTTAATGCAGTTTTAGAAATAAGAGTCAAAAAGTATTGACCAGCTTGCTTTTAGTATATTGTTGGTCCTGTCTCTCTTGCTGATACTCTCTTTCTCAGCAGCCATTTTTTTTTTTATGCCCAACTTTATGCTTACAAAATTACATTTTCTCTTACGGATAAAACTTGAGCCATACCCTCAGACCACGATATAAGGAGGTCAGTGATAACAGCTTATAGTTCATCTGCTCATTACTCTTTTGCTATTATATTAGTCTCCCAGTTGGTCTTTCACTACCTAGGTTGAGTTTGCTCTAAAGACCCTATTGATTGTTTTTATTGGACACAACAGCTAACATAGTGTACCACACACAGTGTTGACCTGAATAATTTTACACAGCTTGATAGATGTTAGCACATACACAGTGCAGATCTTGAAACACCTTATGCCCTTGCATCTGTGATGTCTTTTGCTCTGATATTTTTCCTACCACTGATTGATTTTGCTCAGTCTTCCTAACAGGATTTATTTTTTTCCTGCCTATTCCTTCTGTGTTGGTGTTCCTTAGGGCTCTGTTTAAGCCATTCTCTCCTTTGGTAAATTCTTCATATACGTTCTCATCCATGTCCATGTTTTCAACTGTACTTTCTTTGTTAATTTAATTTTCTGTGTTTAATTCTTCCTCACTGTTGAGCTCTTCTTGCCCTAGTCTTAGTTACTAATTAGACCACCTTGACTTAGATGCCTTCAAGATATCCTTATATTAGCATATCCACAGAAAAACTCATTATTTCTTTGTCCAAGACGCTGCTTACTCCAACTTCTCTTTTCTGTCCCAATGTCTGCCACTAGTATCTACCCAGGTATTCAAGCTTTATTCCTAAGAATCATTTTTCATTTCTTTATTTCATTCACCACCCACACACATGCTCACTCAGCCCCATCAATTCTGGTTCCTGTCCCTCTCTTAAATGATATGCATCTTTGCTCCACTGCCCAATCTTTTCATCATTTGTTCTTTGACCTTCTCTTGATGCTTAACAGGAGTCCTTGTCTCTCTCTAGTGTTGCCTCTATCCAGGGCATCCTCTGCACTGTATGCAGAATGATATATCTAAGACATATACTGGGAATTATAATCAGTACCTCAACCTTAATTGGTTCAAAATCAGACCTCCTCCTCTCTTAGCCTTCTCCATTTTAATAAATATCAATTTTATAATTTTAATTGCCAGGCCAAAAGTCTTGGTGTCATACTTGCCTGCTCTTTCTCTCATCCAGTCCATTATCAAATCCTGTGGGCTAAACTTTCAGAATAGAATCAACCCAGTCATTTCTCACCATGTGTACTACTGTCACCCTAGTTCAAGCTACTATCATCTTTTTCCTGGATTTTCACAATAACTACATATTTATGTCTATAGTAACTTTTACCTTCTAAAACTATGCTGCCCAATACAATAGCTGCTAGCCACCAGTGGCTGTTGAACAGTAGAAATATGGCTGATCTGAATTAAGATGTGTTACAAAAATACACATTAAATATTAAAGAATTAGTATACAAAGGGAATGAACAATATCTCATTAACAGTATTTCACATTATATGTTGAAACAATAACATTTTGATGGGTTGCATTATAAATAAAATATAATAGAATTCCACATTTCTTTTTACTGTCTCAATGATTACTAGAAAAATTAAAATCTCATATGTGGCTCACATTTATATTGCTGTAGGACGACACTACTCTAAAGTCTTATTTAAACACAGCAGTCAGAGGGATCTTTTTGAAATGTCAGATCTTTTAAGTGTGCAGGCTCAAATTCCCCAAAGGCTTTTCAGCTAGCTAACTCAGGGGAAAAGCCAGTCTTTCCAGTGGGCTACAAGGCCTAGCACAGTCCTGGGTCCTCAGCTCCTGTTTCTCTCACTCACCAAGGTCTCTCCAGTTTTTAGGACTGCCTCACAAGCCCACATGAGGACTTCTGTGTTCACATCCCTTCCTGCACTTAGCACACTCTTCTCCAGATGCCTGCCTCACTTCCTCACTTTCTTCGGGTGTCTACTCCAATGTCTCATCAATAGTGAGCATCAGAGAGTCTCATCCTGAATACCCTGTCTAAAGCAGCAGTACGCCTGCCCACACACACTCAGCAGGAACCTTTTCCTCATGTTTTGGCTTCACTTTAAAATGTCTCCCCATCGTCTGTAGAATGAAGTCCAAATTGCTTACTATGTCTACACATCCCATTATTATTTAGCCACTGTCTAACTCTTCAGCACATTTCTCACTATTCCTCTAAGCCGCCTGCATGCCATGCATTCTGAATCACTTCAAGAAATCTAAGGTAAGAAAAAGCGATAAAGAATATGTTAGAGGGTTAAAGAATTGTATTAAACATAGATATAATTTCGCACAAAATTAGCATTCACCAAACTTCAAACACTGAATGTTAAAACATTTTAACCCTTTGAATTCCACTGATATCCATCACATAAAATGTGTATTAATATAATCAACACCAAAGGCAAATGATATACTCATCAATACTTTAAATCTTTCTTAAAGCATCTCTATATGAATGTTTCCCTTTACCTAATATTTATTTTCCTCAGTTGTAATTAATCTGATTAGACTTTTCTCCTCCTAATCCAAAAAGAAGCATAATTTATCAATAGCTTAGTTAGACACCTCGTTGTAAGAAAATGAAGGGAGTTTTCCAAATGAACATTTATATTGTGAGTAATCAACAGAACAAGAATTTATAGCTCAGTGAGAAATAAATAAATAAACCTTTCAGAAATGTTTATCGTTCCAGCTCATTAAAATGTTATGTCTTTTGGACTGTATTTCTTAAAGGCCATAAAATTAATAGCGTATTTTAAAAGTTTTATTGGCATGTATTTCCTAAGTCTAATTTAGCTGTAGTGTTTAATTGGGCTGTCTCTTACAGGCTGGAAATCTGGCAGTTAATATTATTTTTCTGTTTTACAAAGCAAACATTTTCCTCTAGGACTAGCTTCCATATTCGTGAATGTGTTTATTTCACACTGCCTTGCATTTTCATATGCTGAAATCTTGAGACTCTGTCAGAGCTAATCTGGAACTAGTGTTTCTTTGTGTCTTAAAATTATGCTAAAATTTCAATTAATAACTAATCGTGCCACTGGCTTGAAAGAATACATGAAACTAAAATCCTGCTTATTAGCTCCTGGGGTTAATTTTTAAGTCTTTTACTACACAAAGCAAGGACAGTGCACTAAGCATTTATTGAGTGTCTGTGACCTCTTAGACATTGCAATAACTACAGATGATTAAAGGCACCATACATGTCCTTAAATGTAGAAAATTTTAACCTTTCCACCATGCCTTCTATAAATGTGCTTCGTTACAAGCAATACTCTTTTACCTCTTCAGGGAACTTGCCTTCCACCTACTAGTGCATTTAAAATCTGCACAATATGAATACCTCTTCCTCTTTAGTCTTCCTAAGTGGAGTTGCTTTTGCTCAAGACTCCCGTTATAAGGACAAATAGTTAGAGTCAACATTCACAGAAAATTTCAGACTTTCTAGAGGCATATCATTCAGATGTACTATCTTCTCCTAACCCTTATTGTCTCTGCTGGACCTCCTTGATAAAAATACCTGAAGAATCTGTGCACACTCATCCTCCTTTTTCACTCTCCCCATCTCCTAGAGTCACCTTGAGCATGTTTAGTGTCTCCTGAAATACTCTTCCAATGCCTTAACTCCTCAGTCCTGAAGCCCTTCACTCCATCCAGAGTAACTCTTAGATTTGCCTTCTTTTATCACCTTTTATGAATGTATTCCATTACCCCTCTAGCAATGTCTTTGTTTCTGTCTTCTTCATTCCATTTTTTTTCATAGCTAATAAAGTGGTCTTTTTAAATACAAATATTTTTAGTTGTTTCCCATTTACTAGAGCAGTGCTTCCTACCTTTTCCTCATCGTGGCACACATTGAAAAAGGCAATAAATATTCAGGAGAAATTGAGGGGGAAACTTGGACCCAGAGGCCACAAACCTGGGGCCTCAGGCTGATTCAAGCCCTGCCTCAGATTTATCTTATGGTTATTCACTGGGCCACCCCAACACAGAGGATAAAGCCTAAATTCCTCAGGTCTAGTTATGTAGGATTCTCTCCTGTTCCTTTTTTCACAAAGTGGAGCCTGGAATAAGAACTTGAATATAAGTGGCTTTGCAGCAGTATAAGACCAGTATAAGACAAGGAGAGGAGAATCCTTCTAGAAACCTGGGGCTCAGTTCTACTAAGGATTCTCTGATAAACTGTGTAAAATGAGCCACTGAATCATCTCACAGAAGGACAATAAGAGAGTGGGACCTTTTACCACAAGCCCTTGTCAACCATGAATTGTGAGTTGTCCCCAGGGTTAGTATCTTCATTTCCAGGCTGCGTCTACATGCCATCTCAAAGACCTTTGTGCTTCATAAAAGTTGTAGAGTTCCATTGTCTTGAATAGGACAAGTACATTAACCTGTTTACCCCAGATTGTCTGTGCTCACACAGCCAGATGATATGGAATGGAGCATCACAAATGTCCAATATGGTCTGCCTCTGTACCATTCAGATTTTGTGCTTCCTGTTAAGTCCACTTTGTCTCTAAGGAATGGCTGGTCACAGTATGTTGGAGGGGAAAAAAAGAACAAGACTTAATGACCAGTAGCTCCACTACTCTCAAGACAGCATTGAGTCTATGAGTGAGGTTCAGCTCCCTTCTCTGATACCCATTTCTGACTTTCCTCATCCTTGGTTATCACTTCTGCTTATTTACCTGGTGAAAGGGCCCAGATTGTCTTCCCTAAGGAGTCTGAGTCCTTGATTGCCTTGCCCTTTCTGACTATCATTGCTGTAATCCTTGTTCACTGTTATCACCAGACATGAAAGTACCGAGAGGTCCAGTGAATCCCCAGCATTCTTCTCTCCACTCCTCATAGATACTAGCAGTCCTCTTTCCTCATGATGAGTAGGGCTAATCACACCACTTTCCCATAAACTTTCCTCTTTGCCTGCTGATCTACCATCTTATAAGGCACAGAGTAACCAGGTGGAGCTTTAGCTATAATGGAGACCTTAGCATACCCACTAATATGATGATCCTCAAGGGGGGATGATTTTTTCTCTAAGGGACATTTGGTGAGGTTTGGAGACACTTAATTGTCACATCTGGGAGAAGGTTGCTACTGATATCTACTGGGTATAGGTCAGGGATGCCGTTAAACATCCTACAATGCATAAGACATGCTCCCACAGTAAAGAACTATCTGGATCTAAATGACAATAGTGCCAAGGTTGAGAAACCCTGCCCTAGTAGAAATGATTCTCCCCTGGGAACATGGACTTATAATTCCACATAATCTAGAGCTGTGGGAACAGTTTGCAAGTGGTTCCCTGGGAATGATGGTAAAAGGTTCATTCATTCCACCCCTCAGTTCCCAGACCTGTGTACTCTAGGTGTTGGGGACACAGCACCAAATGGCATTCATTACTTCAGTGTATATACTGCATTCCAGAGAATAGTGTCCTGGAATTGTTCAGTTAGAAGATGAGAGGAGGGTTAGGACATCTATTCACTCACATCTTGGGACTGTGGTAAGACTATAAGGTGGGATACTGGCATGATGCTGTACCTGTTCTTTATAGCTGTGCTGAACTTAGGTGGGTGGGAGAGATGTACAAAGACCAAAGCATCTGCTGTATGTAGAATATTTTCAGACTATAAGGGCAGGAACTACTTTTTACTACCACTGTACTGTCAGCACACACAGGTGCCAGGTTCATATGAGTGGCTTAATAAGTTGAATAAAGATGAAATAACTCAGTAAGCAGTGAATCGAATGAATGAAATCATGAAATTTTCCAAGTGTATTGAATATTTTCGTTTTTCTTAGATAAACTCAGGTCAAACCTTAGATGAATATTTTTTTAAATGAAACTCAGTATCTCAAATCCATGACTTTCCTATAGATGTCATGATGGCAACCATCACTGTATCTACAGTTGTCACAGTGGCTGCCTTTTCTGAATTTATTGATCATTTTCCAGCTTAGAGTAGTTGGTATAATATTAACTTTTAGATTCAGTGTTCTCCTTTGCTCTTAAATAGTGGTTTAACTGGCACATACATGAAGGCATTATTTGAGTTAAATTTAAAATGGGGATATTTCAGTGGGTGAAGATGGAGTGTAGAGAAGATCACAAACAAACAAAGACATGGGAATAAGAAACTTCTGATTGTGTTTTTAGGTATTAGTGAGTAATTTGAGCTTAAGATATATGAAGTGTATATATGAGAGTAAGAGGGAGTCTTTGAAAATATAATTGGAGCTACCGTTTGATGGGCCTTTGAGTAGCATGGTAAAACATCCTCACACCTTCATAAACAGTTCAGCCAATGATTGTCTGTGATGTTCTGCCTCTACAGTAAAGCTTGTAATTTCTGGTAGTAGAGTATATGCTTTATCTCTAAAACCTTCTGTCCAAATCCTGTAGGTCTCTCAAGACCCTTCCCCATTTTCACCTCTGGCATCAACTTTCTCCTAAGCATTCATGTTCACATAGATATCTTCCCCTGGCTCTCATTTTTTTGCACTTCTTAATTCCCGCTCACCTAATGCTTAGCATTGTGTATGTGTTTTGTCTTCACTCTTCAACTACATAAAAATCTATCCAGGACTTTAATTCTTTCTATCTCCAATGTCAGCTAATGGAATACATTCCTTACATAGAGGAAGCAGTAAATAATTCGAAAGTTAAAAGCAGCCAGTTTGGTGATGGGTATCTAAATCTCTTCTATACATGATTTTTAAAAGAATTAATATGCTTGAGGAAAAAGGTTAGTAGCATCCAGTTGCACATATTTTAAACTCTTCTGTAATACCTGATTTTGTGTGCATCCAAAGAGATGAGAAAAGTAGAATGAAGAGTACAGTGATATGTATGACAGTGTCAGTGTGTTTATTTTAATATGTTTCAAACTTTTTGTTGTCTAAATTTCAACAAAGAATCCAAGTGATTAGACAGGATTTCTTAAGCTTTCACAAATTTTAGAAAATTTCATTTAAAAAGTCTAATGTAAAGATGTAAACATGTTGATTTCTAATTTGGTACAATTTCAGGCATATTAGAATAATAAACATAAAACTTTTTTGATTAATTTTCACACATTCATTATACTCACCACCAATAATGGGAATGACTAATAAAAATTTTCTTTAAATTGTATTTTGTTATTGTAATAGTCACTGTAAACAGTGCGGTTTTCATGCTAGGAGATGCATCTCATATTAGGTTTCTTTCCATCCTTCCTCCTACCTGAACTCTCTCACACACACACTTCTTTTCTGGCATATTTTTGCTTCTTTATGGCACAATTTTGCTTTGAAATATTCTTGATGAAATCTTGTTTTTGTCTCCTTATTGCCTAGATGGGAAGTGATGGAATTTTACGCCTCAGTACTTCAGCTCTAAATAATGAATTCTTTGCATATGCAGCACAAGGATGGAAGCAGCGACTGGCAGAAGGTAAATTTCTATTTTCCATTATTATTTGACATATTTGAGCATACATACCATACCGAGCTTTGCACCTTTGATTTCCAGGTCTTTTTTTTCCCACCTCTGAAGTATACTTTAATAAAAACGTACATCTTATTTCAAATGATTTCACTAATTCTTTTGTTATACTTGGCACTTTTGATATCTGATATTTTTGAAGAAAGCATGACATCTGGAACATAATAAAAAATGTTGATAGAGCAAGGTTTTCTTTGGAATGGTAATTTTAATTACTTGTTTGACGTTTTATGTATTCTATCAATGTCCTGGAGCCTAAGAATCTTCTTTTAATACTTTCTTCCCTTGAAGCTACCATTTCACCTTATCCTTTCTTTAGTCACCAAGCTTCCTGAAAGAAAAGTCACCCTGTGCTACCACGTTTTTACTCCCATAACCACTCAAATTGTTTAGTTGGGTTTGACCTCACTATATGCAACTGAAATAATCTCTCTTAGAGAATTAACAGTGACTTTCTAATGGTGAAGTTTAGTTTCCTCTTCTCAGTTCTTACATTTCATATTCCTTCTCCAGTATCTTTTTTTTATTCTCTCCAATTTGAAATCATCTACCTTAGACATTCATAATTTATTTTTAATAGTTTCCTGAAGCTACATTTCTGACAGTATCTACCAGCTTCCTTCAGGATCTCCTACACTATAACATCTGAAGGCAAATGTTGATGTCTCCACCATTCTCTTCTATGATATTTTCTTTTGTAACCGTACATATTTGCTAAGAAGCCTCATTTTCCTTGGTGTCAGCTATAGCCTATATGCTGAAAACTTCCAAATCTGGCTCTAACTCCTCTTTTCTATTTCTCAGTACTCAATTCCAAATGCCTACTGAATCCCCCTAGCTGACGTCAGGCACCTTAAAACCAAAACTTACTATCTTTCCTTTAATATCTATGATTCTTTCTGCCTTCTCTTTGTTAATGTCAGCACTGACTTCATAGCTCCTCACTCTGGAAACTTGATGATATCATTGATCCTTTTCCTTCTTCCTGGGTCCATCTAATCACAAAGTAATAGTTGTTCTGTGACTCTCAGTCCTCTTCAGCATTCCTACAGCTACAGGTGGTAAACTCCTCCTCTCAACTATACTACTCAATAGGCTCCTAGCTAGAGTTCTCCAGTTTCTTCACCCTGTTTCTTAGCTGCTTATTTGGCCCTATTCTTCTCTCATTGAATACCACCAGGACCTCCCTCTGTTTCTTATAGGAAAAGCTCAGAACTCTCATTAGACTACACATTGGGCAATTGGCCTCAGCCTACCTTTTCTCTTTTATTTCATCCTATATTCTACTCACAGTCTGCCATTTAAATGAATTTAAATATTCATATATCTGTGCCCTCTGGGTTAATTATGTTATAAAAACTTGATCATCCTTCAGAAGCTAACTCAAAAAGTCAGTTCCTGGATGTGGCCTACCCTAATCAATTTAGGCAGAATTAAGTACTTTCTAACTTCTATACTTTTACTACATTTATTCTATTCAGGGCTTTTGACATTATATTATAGTCAACTGTGTGCCTTTTCTCACACCAGACTGATTTCATTAAGGACAGTGAATATACACTCTTTCATTTGCAGCCATAAGTATGCAGTACATTTGCTAAATGTTTTAGAGTTCATCTGTGACTAAATGACTATTTAAGTAATGTTCATAAAAAGGGAAGCTATAGAAATATTATGAGTACTCAACCTTTTCAACATCCATAAAAGTTTACTCAAATTAATTACATGTTTTCTTTATTAATTAGCAAAAGAGATGACCACTTTTACTCAACATAGAAGCATTTTCTTTCTAGGAGAGTTTACTCCAGAAATGCAGTTGCGGATAAGGCAAGAAATTGAAAAGGAAAAGAAAACAGAACCTTGGAAAGAAAAATTCTTTGAAAGGTTTTATGGAGAAAAGTAAGTGCAAGAGCATTTTTTTCTCATTTTTCTTACAAGGAAATGAAAATGTAATTCTCTGCTTCACATAGCACACTCATATGCTGTAAAACTTAATAAACCTGTGATAAAAGGCAATAGTCCCTCAGTGTAAGAAATTGCTGTTAAAATTATAGTGGCATATCAGCACTTAAATTTTAAAAATTGCATTTTCAAGGGTTTATAACTTGTCTATGAAAATTCATTTTGGACTGAAAACAGCTCGTGAAATACTATAGAAGTCAATTTTGGCTTTCGTAAGTGGATTTCAGTAAAAAATTTTCTGTTTTTTATCCAAATATTTTTATCACTAAAAGCTTTAGACATTAGTAGTTTTAGACACATATTTTAATTCTCACATTTTCCCAAAAAATGTTGACTGCGAATATATATTTTAGTCTCTTTTGTAGAGAGAATATGAGGCACTACCTTTTACTCTATCCATTTTCCTCTTTGGGTATAACCAATTTTTAATTTATCATTTTTATTCGTGTATATGTTTCTTTTCAAAATAATACCATCCACACACAAGTGTGGTAGTGATGGAACTAAACTCAAAGTATTTTTCCTTTGCTTCATGATTATTTGGCAGAGACATATTCTACTTGGGCAGAATTAGAGTCTCAGAAACAATCATCCATTGGAGGGATTAAGAAGCTGACAATTGACAGTAACTTTGGATTCTTCTTCGAAGAATTTGAGCTTTAACTTCCATGAATACAATTAATGCTTTATAGTTGTTTTGTTTAGAGGACACTGAACCTGTACTATGTGATCTAATTTCACAAAATTTTTTCTGTAGATGGGGGGAAAAACATCAGAAAAAATCTCACGAGTGCTCTTCAGGAAAAGGGATCATGTGGCTAATGCCTGCTTATTCAGACAAAGTAGGCTAACCTTTGATGAATTGTCCTAAAGCAGGACTCTTGAGTAGGAAGACTTGTTTTCAGTGGCTGTCTTAGGACCTCAGAGGCATAAACATACTTAAACAAAACAAAAAAGAGAAATTAATGTCTTTTTCTCAGGAATTTAAAATGTGCCAAGTTATATACCTTCATATATAGTCATCAACAGTATTAGTCAAGCCTGACTACATCAGAATCCTCATTGGAGCTTTTAAAAATAAATACAGATTTCTAAGACCCACCCCAAACAAACTGATTGAGAATCTCCAGGAGTTGAGTGCAGGAATCTGTATTTTTAGATGCTTCCCAGGTCATGCCAATGCCCAGCAGGGTTAAGAAACATGGAGGATAACACCGAAGACCACTTAGGAGGCTTCCTAAGTGCGACTAAGGGAATGTTAGAAGCACTTTTTTCAGTAAAGGCGGAAGCACAACTGAAAAATTATCCAACATCTCCTCTGTGCCAGACACTGTCCTACCTGTCAGAGGTGCGGTCATCTGTAGGCCTTTGTAAGCTCTGCTCTCAGAGAGCCTGAATTCTAGAGACGATGCATTACAGAAGGCTTTCCTTCATCAACAGTCATTGGGCATACTCTGGATATGGTAATGTTTCTAAGAGCTTTGCAAATATTAATTCATTTAATTCTTCCAACAGTCCTATAAAGTAGATACCTTTATTATTATTATATTTAAAAATGGTTTACAGAACTGAGGGACAGTGAAACTTAAGTCATTTTCCCAGGTTTACAGTGTGGTTAAGTAATTTGTTCAGTGTCTTAATCCTGCAAATTCTTCTCAAAAAAAATTACATACACACATACAATTTTTTACATGAAATTTGGGGGCTTCACAGACTCCCATGCATATCAGGTTACAGGAGCCTGCTCTGGAGGATGACAGCAACAGTATGTAAGTAAATATGACTCCCCATCACCATCACCGAGCTCTGAATACAAACAGTTCTTTCACTTGACCCTTTTCTTGCTGTAGTTTATCCACAGATTTTCTGCCCTCTTACATCGCTGAATTTCTCACTTGGCTTTTTCTGTCTTTGAATTCATTTTGGATGATAGACGTATTTTGGACATTTCATTGACTGTTCTTCTAATTTTGCTGCTTTTAGATCACCTACATTCTCCCAACATGTAAGGGTTTTTTTCTCCTAGTATCAGATAATTTTCAGTTGACTGATTCCTGTGCCTTTTCATTGCTTTATTTTTCCAAGAATGTTGCCATCCAAACTTGCACCTAGTTAAAATCTGTTTTATTTTGATTTTGCTCTTTATAGTAGGTCTTTATTTTGGTTCTTGTTGGCTTCTTCTGCTTGTAAAGTAGTACTGTTCTGTACTCATTTTAGTTACTTAGAAATCTCTCGTATATATATACTAATGAAAAGTTATAGGAGGTGGTCTGTTGATTTGCAGTACAGATATTTGGAGGGCAGGGTTTTTCTTGTGTGGTTATGTGATGTGCTGTAAGCATTTTCCTTCTCTGGCTTATGTCATCTTAAATCTATTTTTCCATCAAAATAATAAACTGTTGACATAGACATATCTTATACAGTGCTATTTTCCATGGGATTACATATGTTTTGTACATATATGTTTAATATTAAATATATTTAATATGCTTATTAACAAATCAGAAACTTGGCTGCCAGTGGATAGTACTGTATGTTCTACACTTAATCTAATATTTATTAGTGGTATCTCTGCCTGACCTAGCTCCAAGGGACCTTTCTTCTAGTTGATACTTCTGCTTTAAATTTATCTGTAATGTAGCTATTCTGTTCCTCTCAGTAAAGTACAGTTTTAGTTTGAATCCATCTTAGGGAAAGTTGAAAGAAAAGATAATAATTATGACAACAGTATCATCTATCTTCTTTTCAGAACCTTCTGAATTTTAGTAAAGAAAGCAATCATCAAATACCCAAACGGTGTATGCAATTTTATTTTCCTTTTATTTTAAGGATGTAATTTAAGTAAAAGGTTGAAGATTTCACTGAGGTAGTTTCCTGCATTGATACTATTATAGCTGTATTTTAAGTACGTTTTTTTCCTCTGGAAATGTTCTCTCTTCTGCTTATATTTGTAATTGCCTATAGTACTCTAACTTCATTTAGAATAACATATTCCTCTACCATCTGCTACTATTATAACCTAGTATGATAGGAAATAGTGATTTGCAAATATCTTTGCTTGTAATTCTGATTAACTTTGTCTTATGACCTAAACATTAGGTGGGATTATTTCTTAATCTTCTTTACATTTTTATGGAATATTTTTAAATAGGAGATCTACATGGAAGAATATGTCTTGCTTTACACAAACGTAATCTAATTGAACCAACTTTGATGACCTCAAATATGTGTGTTATTCTTTAGTGAAATATCCATATTGTGTTAGGTTAGATACTTGGTTAGTAAAATAAAGTGTTGACTAACTAACACCTCTTACATTGATTTAAGAAAAACTTAATCTTTGGAAGTCATTTCAGTTTCAAGATTTTACATCACACTCCTCTTGCATTGAACTTAATGATTTGGATACGTTGCATCTGTTGAATTTTATGTAATTTTTATTATAAGATGGCATTTCTACTTTATGACTTTAAAAAAATTTCGATCTTATACATCGTTTTGCTTTTCTGTCCATATATCCTAGTCTTTTGTAGTATGTAATTTTCTAATTCCTTTTGCTAACACTTGGTAAGGTTCCCATCTCCTTGCTTACAGAATAAAAATCTGTATTTTTCTTAACCAGAAATAGAGTTTATTTAAGTTATGATTATAAGGTCTTAGAAAAACCAAGTCATTATAAACTTGTTTGCTTAAATTAAGCATGCTACTTAGTGATTATAAAGTTAATTTGACATATTTACTTTTATCGAATACTATATTCAGGAGAGATCCAAGTTGTACCTTTCATGTTTTGTGGTTGAACAATAGTGTTTCTAATTTCTGTTCAGGTTGGGCATGTCAAGAGAGGAATCCACAAAGCTCACTTCTGGACCAAACAATGATGGAGCTGAAAGTAGTTCTTCATGTGGGACCTCTAGTCTTCCAGATCTTTCCTCACAAACTTCCTTGGAAGGACAACAGCCAAAAAGCATGAAAAGTCCATCTTCTTCAGAGCCTGATTTCTGTGCTACACTATGTCCTATGGTGGATGTAGGTAAAGATGTTATGGCAGAATTGGAGTCAGATGATATCTTGATCCCTGAAGAATCTGTGATTCAGGAGGAAATTGCAGAAGAGGTAGAGACTAGTATATGTGAATGCCAAGATGAAAATCACAAGACAATACCTGAATTTTCTGAGGACTCTGAAAGTCTGACCACCTCTCATGAAGAGCCCCAAGTAGCACTTCCTGAAGATAATGTGGAATCCTGTGTTATGATGAATGATGTTTTAGAAACTTTGCACCATATTGAAGTTAAGGTGGAAGAGAAATCAGAATCTTCCCAGGAAGAAATGTCAGTGGTTATTGATCAGCTAGAAGTCTGTGACTCTCTCGTTCCTTCCACTTCATCTGTGACTCATGTCAGTGACACAGAACATAAGGAGCCAGAAACTACAATAGAGACCAATACTCCAAAAATAAAAACAGGATCATCTTTAGAAGGCCCATTTCCAAGTGAAGGAATTGCTGTAGATATGGAGCTACAGAGTGATCCTGATGAACAACTTTCTGAAAATGTCTGCATCTCTGACACTTCCTTCTCTTCTGAGAGCCCAGAGGAAGTGTGTACCAGCCTGACATCCCCAGGAGGGGAAACGCAATCCACTTCAGAAGAATCATGTACTCCCGCCTCCCTTGAGACAACGTTTTGTTCTGAGGTGTCCAGCACTGAAAATGCAGACAAATATAATCAGAGAAATCCCACCGAAGAAACCCTTAATGCATCTTTGATGTCAGAAATATCTCCAATATCCACTTCACCTGAACTATCAGAAGCATCTCTAATGTCCAATTTACCTTTAACCTCTGAAGCATCTCCGGTATCAAATCTGCCTTTAACATCGGAAGCATCACCCATGTCTGATTTACCTTTGACATCAGAAACTTCTTCAGTGTCTTCCATGCTTCTCACGTCTGAGACCACTTTCATGTCCAGTAGGCCACTTCCTTCAGAAGCCTCTCCAATTTCTATTTCTTCTATGAATGAAAAAATGGTGCATCAACAAAGAAAGTCACCTTCCATATCTGAAGAACCACTCTCCCCACAGAAGGATGAAGGCTCTGTTGCTTCCAAGCTTCTGGCAGAAAGCCTTCTCTCCCAGCAGAAGACTCTATCAAATTCTCCTGAACCCAACAAATTGGGTTCTTCTTCCATGGCTCCTGAAGCATTTTCACCTGAAGAATTACACAGTAAAACCCTGAATCAGCAGCCTTGTAAATCACATGTTGAAACTGAGAAGCCCTATTCTGCTTCAATTCCAGAACTTCCTTCTACAGAAATCATAAAAGTAAAAAATCACAATGTCCTGCAAAGAACAGAAAAGAAAGTGGTGTCTTCACCAC
This sequence comes from Cynopterus sphinx, assembly GCA_030015415.1. NCBI lineage: Eukaryota > Metazoa > Chordata > Mammalia > Chiroptera > Pteropodidae > Cynopterus > Cynopterus sphinx. Next base: position 27,577,813 of record CM057384.1, on the reverse strand, counting down.
TGGAATTATCTGTCTTTTCTGAAGAGACAGAGAGTAAAGGAAATGAGCTTCCATCAGCTAAATTACAGGACAAACAATATGTGTCACCAGTAGAGAAGGCTCCATTTCCAGAAGGTTCTAGAAATAAAACATATAAGCAAGGGAGTGCACAGAACCGCTTGGAGACCTTGCATACTTCCAAGTTGCCAGAGCCCTCTAAGTCACCCGACGGGTTAAGAAATGAAAGTAGAGAATCCGAGATAGCAAAGAGGAAAACAGCAGAGCAGCACAGTTTTGGAATCTGCAAGGAAAAGAGGGCAAGGATAGAAGATGATCAGTCGACCCGAAATGTGTTATCTAGTAGCCCACCTGAGAAAGAGCAGCCTCCAAGAGAGGAACCCAGAGTTCCGCCTCTCAAGGTATGCTATTTAAACAAGAATAGAAGAGAAAGGCAATTCCATGATAGATTTTTTTTTTATTTAGACATTTAATTTTTCAAAAATGTTTTTCTAGGTTTTATGTGGCAGTTAATAATCCAATATTTCCAGCATCAATCTAATAGTAAATGATTTTTTCTTAAGACTGTGCATTGAGTTCATACTATATATATATATACTATATATATAGTATGTATGTGTGTATATATAAATTTAAACATTTAGATTTTTAGAATTATAATGATTTAGTAAAAATCTCAATACAAGCAAGAGTTGGTATATTTCCTAGGAATTATATCATTTTCACTACTAAATAATTTAAATTGTTGATGTCAATATAGAAATCAAAATTCATCCATACCATATATATATGTGTGTATATATATGTGTGTGTGTATACACACACACACACATACATATATACATACATATATGTGTGTGTGTGTGTGTGTGTGTGTGTATGTAAGTATATAAGTATATATATACACTTAGACCTCAGCATTTAAATAACAATGGAGAACTGGGCCTGGTGGAGCCCACAGATCACAGAGGTAAGGCTCTTTTGGGGATTTCAAGGTATAGGGCAGATACTTACATAAACTTGGAAAAATTTGAAGATAATTAATTGTCTTATAAAAATTCAGAAGAGCTAGAGAAAGAAGTAGTCAGAAGTTAGAGGCGTGCACTAAAGAGAAGAAGGTACATATTATCCCTTCATTTATTTTCCAACGAACATTGAATACCACCATTGCTTAGCAAAAGAACCTGGCTTATGGAAGAGACTCATTAAATATTTCTTAAATAAATCAATGAAATTGCTTTGTGAACCCTGAGGGAAAATGCTATAGATATATAGGCATACTAATCCTATTTTTTACTTCCAAGATAGTAAAGAGGTAGTTAACAACAACAACAAAAATGCCTGTAGACAGACATTCCGATTTATGTTTTCTTTTGATCCCAGTAGATTTTTAACATTCAGAAAATAAATCTTTTATATAAATTGGCCTGCCTAACAAACTGAAAATTGAGGTTAATTTAAAAGAAACTGTTGAATTAAAAAAAAAAAATCTACCCACTACCATTTAAATTTATTTGATCCATTTACCTCAGTTCATTTATATTGTTCTACAATAAAATGGATTATGCCATCATAGGATTGGTCTAGAATTATAAACATACTCAAGCTTAATTTTTCTTAATCTCTCTTTATTTTACTCTGAGTTACATATTTGTATGTAAGTCATGATCTCCATAAAGTTGAATTTTAAGTGGTTGTAGTTATTCTGTTTAGTAAAGCAGTCCCCTTAAATAAGATTCTAGAGTTCTAAAAGATGGACATAAAACCCTGCTATGTGTCTTAATTTCTAAAGCAATAGAAAGAAAAAATGTAAGTATACTTTTTGTATGAAATATTCTTAAACATACCAATCTAGTTTTTTTTCAAAAGCTTATTTTCAAAGTGATATATACTTTATATAAAGGTATATGATAGAGAATTGTAAGTATATATGATATTTGTCCTTGAGCTCTTAAGTATACCTAGGCTTAATTTTTTAGATGTTTAAATTTTTTTAACTAAGGGAAATATTGGAGCCCTTGAATTAGAAAAGAGGCCTCACAGCTTTGATAATGAGAAATGAGATAACCTCAGAAAGATAATTTTATCTATCAAAGTTTCAACGTATAATTCCAAATTGATATGATTTTATCATATGTGTCATGTTTATAATGTAAATATACATATGTTAAGAAGAGAAATTAAATGTTTTCTAAGAAAATGCTAATCTGGAAGTCAGATGGGAAGGAAGCATAGTACATGTCAGCAGCTCTGAATGGGGGGCCCAGAGACTCTCCCTGTCACTCACTGTTATATGGCACCAGAACAATTTACTTCTAGTTTTTTCTAAGTGTAAAATGAGAGACTTTACTGGGTTCCTTCCAGTTCTACAGATCTATCACTCTAAGGATGTTCTTAGTGATTAGAACATCACAGTCATTGCTATGAGATGTTGGTTGTTAGGGCTTGGTGATGACTGCAAGTCTCTTAATTAACAAGAGTAGGTGAACAGTGGATTGAAACATTTACGAAATTCAGCAAATTGTGGATTATCAATAACAAAGGAAACTGCCCAACCCATACTTTCTTTTAGAGGCAAAAAACCAGAGTTGCCCTTGCTTTTATGAAAACATAATGATAATAAAATCCCCTTGGAAAGCAGAATACTCTTACAAATATAGTTTTATTTCATCTTTATAACAGTCCTGTGAGGAAAATAAAACAAATAACTAGTTTTATTTTACATATGAGTTTACAAACTCTTTTTATGTGCTTATTATATAAGTATAAGGTAGCATACTAGACAATATGAGAATACATAAAAACCATAGACTCTGGTGCAGGGAAGTTATTGGAGACACTGAAGGACTCAGGGATTTGACCAGCATCTATGTTCCTTTGAGTAAAACCAGGATGATAATGCTAGTCTCCTGACCTCTCAGCTAGAGCTTTCTTGGGTCAAATTAAGATAGAAACTCAAGTAGAGTTAAGGTCTCACATTTTCATGCCAGCAAGGAAGATAATTTAAAGACTAAATACCTACATCTCTCTCTCTTTCTCTCTCTCTCTTTTAGCTAGCCTCATTTTAGGAAGCATGGAGTTTGTTTCTATTAATATGAGGCGTTAATATGTTTCATTTCTGTGTCAAGTGAAGTCACCTGTTGATGTTTTTGTAGAGTAAAAACAGAAATTAAAAATTTAATTTTCACATTCATGCCGCATTTCATGTTGCTTTCTACCCCTAAAGGTCCATTCAGGGATTTCAGTGTAATTCATGTCACATTATAGGAAAATGTACTACTCTTTTGCTCTGCATTGTCACATGCCACCTCTCTCCTCTGTGATCATGGACTAAGCACTTTATCTTTCTATTCTCTTCTTCCTGTAGATCCAGCTTTCAAAAATTGGGCCACCTTTTATTATCAAGAGCCAACCAGTCTCCAAACCAGAGTCTCGAGCATCCCCTAGCACAGCTATCAGTGGTGGAAGGAACACAGGAGCCAGAACCCTTGCAGATATCAAGGCCCGAGCCCAGCAAGCAAGGGCCCAGCGAGAGGCAGCAGCAGCAGCTGCCGTAGCAGCTGCAGCAAGCATTGTCTCTGGAGCCATGGGGAGCCCAGGAGAGGGTGGAAAGGCGAGAACCTTGGCACATATCAAAGAACAGACAAAGGCGAAGCTCTTTGCAAAGCATCAAGCTCGAGCCCACCTCTTCCAAAACACTAAAGAGTCCCGGTTGCCTCCACTTGGCTCAAAGGAAGGTCCTCCAAGCTTAGAAGTTCTTTCTACCCCTGAAACAAAAATCGAAGGTTCAACTGGTGTCATTATTGTCAATCCAAACTGCAGATCTCCTAGCAACAAGTCTGCACACATCCGGGAGGCCACCACTGTATTACAGCAGTCTCTTAACCCGACTAAACTTCTAGAAACTGCCACAGACTTATCTGTGCAGAGTTCTGACGAAAATATACCTGTGTCACACTTACCTGAGAAAATTGTTTCATCTACCTCTTCTGAAAATAGCAGTGTGCCCATGCTTTTTAATAAAAATTCTGTCCCTGTGTCTGTTTGCAGCACTGCGATGCCGGGAGCAATTAAAGAACATCCTTTTGTGAGCTCTGTTGATAAATCCTCTGTTCTCATGTCTGTTGATAGTACAAACACTACAATTTCTGCTTGTAATATAAGCATGTTAAAAACCATCCAGGGAACTGACACTCCCTACATAGCCATTATACCAAAATGTATTGAAAACACTCCCCTTCCTGCCACCACCGAGGGCGCCAGCTTATCAAGCTCCGTGGATGACAAGCAGTTGCTCACACCAGGCAGCAGTGCTGGTAACTTAGTCTCCAGTCAGTACACCTCCGTGCCAACTCCCTCCACTGGAAATAACTTGCCAAACCATCTCTCCACTAGCTCTGTCTTGATTCCCCCAACGGGAATTAACAGCAGATATTCTCCTGAGAAGATAGCCATACCTGGGAGTGAAGAACAGGCCACCATGTCCATGGGCACCACTGTGAGAGCAGCCCTCAGCTGCAGGGATTCCGTAGCTGTCACAGACACTCTGGTCGCACGCCCATCCGTCGCAATGTTTACTGGAAGCATGCTAACAATAAACTCCTACAATAGTCCTCCCAAGTTAAGTGCTGAAAGCTTGGACAAAAATTCAGGGCCTCGAAATAGGGCAGACAATTCTGGGAAACCTCCGCAACCTCCTGGGGGCTTTGCACCAGCAGCCATAAACAGATCGATTCCATGTAAAGTCATCGTTGATCACAGCGCCACATTGACCTCCACTTTGTCTGTGACTGTCTCCATTGAAAGTGCGGAAGCCAGCTTGGACATCCAGAGCAGGTCGGTGAGGACAGAAGCTGCCGCACAACCCGTGGCATGTCCTCAGGTATCTGTTATTAGCAGGCCTGAGCTGGTTGCAAACGAAAGCATAGATCACAGTTCTAGTTTCATTGCGGCTTCCGTAGCAAAAAAAGACTGCAAAATGATGCAGGCTTCCTGCACAAGTCTCCGGGAAGCACCCCTCGTCGTTTCGGATAAATTAAATGAGGTGACTGCTCCTAGCAATAGCTTTGCTGAGCAGACTCGCGGCCCGGCCGCTTTCAAAAGTGAAGCAGACGCAACCTGTAGCAATCAGTATCATCCAGGCAACCGGATTTGCTGGAATGATGACGGCATGAGGAGCACAGGACAGCCTCTAGTCAGTCATTCGGGTTCAAGTAAACAGAAAGAATATCTAGAGCAGAGCTGTCCAAAGACTATCAAAACTGAGCACTCCAGCTACTCGCACATGTCAGAACTTCACCCCAGGAATCTCATAACAAGTGTCACTCTCCCTGTGAAGTCTGAACCTCATGAAGTGGACAAGGGTTTTAGGATGGATACTGAGGACTTCCCTGGCCCTGAGCTGCCTCCTCCAGTTGCAGAGGCAGCCCCCAGTGTGCAACAGACACAGAACGTGAAGGCTCCCGCCTCTGGCCCCGTGGAAGAGGCTATTTCTTTGGCTACAGACACCCTGAAAAGAGTTCCCAGTGCAGGGAGCTCAAGCTGTCGTCTGTCGTCTGTGGAGGCGAACAATCCACTGGTGACGCAGTTACTACAGGGCAACCTGCCTTTGGAAAAAGTGTTGCCACAGCCCAGATTGGGAGCGAAGCTCGAAATTAACAGGCTTCCTCTGCCTCTTCAAACTACCTCAGTGGGTAAAACAGCACCAGAGAGGAACATCGTTGAAATGCCGTCCAGTTCTCCAAATTCAGACACGAAGGGCTACTTGGCAGGGCCTCTTGCGCCACTCCAGATGAGAAAGCGAGAAAACCACCCCAAAAAGAGAGTGGCCAGGACTGTGGGAGAACACGCTCAAGTTAAATGTGAACCAGGGAAATTGTTAGCGGAGCCAGATGTCAAAGGGGTGCCTTGTGTCATCAACTCCGGCCTGAATCCGCTCGGACACGGCCAACCGTTTAAGCAAGAGTGGCTGAGCAAGCACGCCATGCAGAACAGAATTGTTCACAGCCCCGAGGTCAAACAACAAAAGCGGCTGCTCCCCTCGTGTAGCTTCCAGCAGAACCTGTTTCATGTTGACAAGAATGGCGGCTTCCACCCTGACCCTGGTGCCTCACACAGACAGCAGTTTTACCAAATGCCTATGGCTGCCAGGGGCCCCCTTCCAACTGCAGCTCTGTTACAGGCCTCTGCCAAGGCCCCCGTGGGCTGTCATGCATTTGCCTTCAATAGGCATCTTGAACAAAAGGGACTGGCCGAGGTGGGCCTTTCTTCAGCACCTCACCAGCTAAGGTTAGCCAACATGTTATCCCCCAATATGCCCATTAAAGAAGGTGATGACGTGGGAGGGGCTGCACACGCAATGCCAAACAAAGCACTCGTGCATCCCCCGCCCCCCCCACCTCCTCCCCCTCCGCCCTTGGCCTTGCCCCCGCCTCCCCCACCACCACCTCCACTACCTCCACCTCTCCCCAATGTAGAAGTCCCAGCCGATCACAAACAACCTCCAGTTACCATGGAAACCACGAAGAGACTTAGTTGGCCACAGTCCACGGGCATATGTAGCAATATAAAATCGGAACCTCTTTCTTTTGAGGAAGGGTTAGGCAGCAGCTGTGAACTGGGCATGAAACAAGTTTCCTATGACCAGAATGAGATGAAAGAACAGTTAAAAGCCTTCGCGCTAAAAAATGCAGATTTCTCTTCCTATTTGCTTTCTGAGCCACAAAAGCCTTTCACCCAATTAGCTGCTCAGAAAATGCAGGTGCAGCAACAGCAGCAGCTCTGTGGAAACTACCCAACCATACACTTCGGTAGCGCGAGCTTCAAAAGGGCGGCCTCTGCGATCGAAAAGTCCATTGGGATTTTGGGAAGTGGCTCCAACCCTGCCACGGGTCTGCCGGGTCAGAACGCTCAGACGCCCGTTCCGAACTTTGCCGACAGCAGCAACACGGATGAACTGGAACTGAAATGCTCTTGCCGGCTGAAAGCCATGATCGTGTGCAAAGGCTGTGGGGCCTTCTGCCATGACGACTGCATAGGTCCTTCAAAACTCTGTGTAGCTTGCCTGGTTGTGCGATAAGAGCTAAGTGAAAGATGCAGTATCCCTTTTCAACATGGAAAAGCCAAACGGCATCAGCAGCACCAAGATGAATAACTCAGTGGTTTATATCGTGTTAATTTATTTTCCTTTGGAACAGATTTCTCTGTGGGATTATTTTCTTGCATTTCTCGGAAAGGGGTGATCACATCCCAGCCGAGTGGCTCGGCAGCATGTCTTTTATATATTTAGTTGCCATTCCCAGCTCTGGAAAATTTCTGTCCGTGTGTATACGTGTCACAGCCCTATCGGGTTTTTAAAATTTCAGGTGTAGCTAGGAAAAGGACTTTTTTAATTAATGCTAACCAGAAATGCAGATGTAGAAAGAGAATGGTGAAAGTGACTTAAGGTGGGTATGCATTCTTCTCTAGATTAACCATTACAGCCAGGGTTTTCACGGTTCACCCTTCTGGAGCTACCTTTACCATGACGACTAAATCATATTTGGAGAGGGGAATCTCATTTAAATGTATGATTCCTTGTATTTACTCATATCACAAAAGATACATTAAAGGAGGTATGCCATTAATGAATTCCACTGTCCTTATTCTCTTTCCTCTCTTTTTACTCTTTTCAGAGACTGGCAGAAAATCTGCATCTGCCTTGGACGTTGTATACATGTTGTAGTGAAATGTGTCTTAGGCCTGAAATTGCAGTGTGGGCCTCATGCCCAGTAACCTGGTTCGAGTCCTTTGACACCTGAGACTGTAAGATCAGTTGGCCAACAGAGAGCCACAGGCTCAGAGGATTTCAGAGCTTTACATGTGGCTTTTAAGAGCAAGTATTAAAAAAAAATTCTTTAAAATTAAAAGTATGCTATATATGCAGACATATAAATGAGTTAATTATGTAAATATTGATCTATTATATTCACTAATACAATTACTAGATATTAAAATTTGAGGGGAAATGATTGTACCCCTTTATTGATGACACCAGTGCATTCTGGCTTTCAGTTTTACAGAGATTGGCCACCTTTTAAAAAAAAAAAAAAAAGTGCCATTGATGATAAAAGGGACTATAGAGGGCTGAACTGCTGACATTTTTCTGGACAATTTTTTTTTCTCATGATTTATAATCCATATAATTCTATTTTACTCTGATATAGCCCTTATTTTAAAAATTGTCCTAGGTATTGCATGTTTTGTTTTCTTTCCCCTCGGGTGAATTTAGTACATACTTCATATTTGGGAGAGTGGAACTGCTTTTGCAAAAGGGATACTGCATCTTGCAAATATCGTCAGTGTTCATCTAGTAAAGTCTGAGTGTTGAGTATTTGAGATACATTCCATATACTTTGGCCACCCTCATGCCAGAGAACAGCTTTAGTTCAGGAGGCTCTGTTCCCTAAAGCAAGTTCAAAAGCACATGCACATTGTGGGAAGATGAAAGACAACACAAGTCGAGCCCATTTAACTTCAGATTACAGAGCACAAAATGCGGAGTGTCATTAACCCATTGATTGAGGCTGTAGAAAATAAAAGAATGAAAAACATGGCAGGAAGGCGGCGGATATAATCTGTCCAGGGTAAGAATTTATACATGGATCATCCTAATCAATATAAACTTTGACATTCCTTTAAAATACGTCTTAAAAATTAACTGGAATGAACAGAATTTACATTCGTGGAAGAAAAAAAAACACTTGTGATATTTTTAAAAATATAGTAATTGACCATGGTATGTTTTTTTCCCTCCATATTTATTATTGCGATGTTGCCAAATTGTGAGTGAAAGAGACATAATTTTTATTAAAAAATTGCTGATAGCGAAAGATAGTGTATGTTAAAAGCAAAGAAGGGCCTGCCTTTCCGGCTGCTATCTGGTGCTTCGATATTGTCACTTCTGTTTTTTCACATTAAAATTAACAAATGACTGAGAAAATTAGCAGTGCACTTAACCAGCCCTTCCCAAGGACTGCAGCATAAGTTCCAGTGGATGCTTAGTTCACTATGTACCAGGTTGTATTTAGGTGGTATCCTCATCAGTGTTTTCTCAATGGTCTGCTTGGCTCTGATGTCATCTTGGTTCAGAAGATCATGCTCTAGTCTCAGAGAGGCACCCCTAAAATATAGACACTTGCATACCAACTCCTTCTACATTCAGTTGCTGCACCACCAGTGTCAGATACTGTCTACACCAGCAGATTCAAAACTACCACATCCAGTAACTGACATGTTGTTGAAAGAAACTCCAGTCTACGAAACCTTTGTACTCTGTGTATGAGCTACAATTGAAGCCCATTATCAGTTCCGTCATTGTGGAATTAATGCCTGCAAGTTGCTTACTGGGAATAAAGAAAAGTGTCCTTCTGAATGTTTTGATTTTTCGCATAATAGGTTGGGAGACTCAATTGTTCGTGGATTCTATCACCCAGGTCCAACTAGCAGAATTTTCTATGCCTTTGGTCTTTTTTTGCCCAGTTTAAATGTTCGCATATGGTTTTTATTACTGAACAATTAGCATCTTTCGGCTAAAAAATAATGGAAAGAAAGAAGTTCATAAGTAAAAAATGAATCAGATATTTTACAAGTTTCCATTTAAAATACACACACACGCACGGACACACACAAGTCAGTATGTTTGGACTTAGGTGGGTAGGTTCTTAGTTTCCTGATTTCCATAGGTGTCTGCCTATGCGCAAATGGAATGTTATTTACTACGTGGTTGTTGTGGTATAATGTGCAAATTTTAGTGTGTGCATTATCCTGATTATTGGACAATATCCTATCCCTATCAGGAATAGAACTTGCACATGTGACATGTAATTATTTTTAATCACAAAGGATGAATTTCCATAAGTAGCACTTTTGGAGCAGGGGAAGGAAGAAAACCGGTATTCCCTAATCCCCCTCCTATATGATATGCATATGCCTGATGTGTACAAAGACAGTTAGTTAATAGGCATGTTAATAAGTACGTTCTGATGCAAATTCATTTTCAAAATGAAAATACTGTCCTCCCCCCAAGTGAGAATAGCGGAAATGTTAGTGAACCAAGCGTCATAGTTCTAATATTTCCCTGCTAAGGTCCAATTCGATAAAGAAAACTTGAAAACAAACCTATGAGGTTGAGCCTGGTTGCTAAAAGACTTTGTGGTGGTGTGTGTTTCTGGAATGAACTCTAGAAGGTTTAGTTGACTTCTAGACATTAGATGGTCTTACTCATTCAAAATAAACATACAAAAGCAAACACGCTGATGCCTATGGTGCTTCATAATTCAGTCAACAGTAAGAATACGTGATGTTGCAGCCCAGTTTCTTTTACTAACACTCGCACAATTTGTGGCCTCGGTTTCCTAGTTCCTCTTTGGTCTGGTGAAGTCCCAGGTTACCGAAGATGAAGCCAAGGTTAGGGTTGTGTCGTCTCTCAAGGCCAAGAACCTTGCTAGCTGCCTGGTGGGAATGAGGCCGCTGAACACGCAGAGTCCAGAGTCACTGTCTATTTGTGTTTCCAGAGAACAATGTGAAGAGTCCTAGCAAAGGAACTCATCAGACTGTCAGGAGCCTATGTAGCCAAAATGTCACTGAATATAAAAATCTTGTAGTCTTTAGTCCTCATGCTTTGTCACTGTAAAGCAAATGAACGCATTTTTACTATAATTTAAAGGAGCTGCTTTTTTATAGCACATACTATTTCGCTTTGTACTATATTTGATAGTTGCAGAATAATCTAGATGGTAGAAAAACTTTGTTGTATTTGTACTGTTCATGAATGTTTCAAAAAAAAGTGCTTTACTTTGTTTATTTGCCATAAATTTCTTGTACTGCTGTATTTTTTCCCCGGCTTTATGGAAACCTAATCTGATTCATATTTTCAGTACAGTTTCTTTTTGTAATGTGTGTTTGTGTTTTTTTTTTTTTTTTGGGGGTCAGTATTCTGAATGTTTACATCTGTTTGACATTAGCCATTTAATGCCTTTTTTTTTTAAAGGCGGTATTACTCTTACAGTGTAACAGGAAAATGTGAAATGGACCCAAACATAACATGCATGACAAACACAGATTGGGGGCAAAGACCCTCAACATACAGACATTTTATATCAGCATACAGAAAAGTAAAACCCTCCTTCGGTCCTTTACCAAAGAATATATTATTCCCACAGGAAAAATTCAGAAAAGGTGTGTAAAATCCTCAGAAGGGGGAGCAGTTGATTCAGTAAGACTGCTACAATTTAAAACTGTTATGCTTGCTTTGATACCTGACTAAATGTGACTGAGTGCAACAAGCATTTAAACAATTTTTAGACAGTGTTTTGTTTAGAATTCAGGGATCATACATTCTTTAATGGTGCTGTTTGTTTTTATTTCTTCTTTTCTACAAAGACAAAAAAGTGTTGCCTACAAAAGTGACTGCTTACAATACCATAAGTTAAATGAAATGTTTGTCTTTTCATGTTTCTCTGTTTTTCCCTTTCTCAAAGTAACAATTTGGGTTTGAATATTAAACTATTCTGGAGAAAATAAAGAAATTAAACATTAAATAATTGTCATTTTTAATTTCTTTCTGAAATGAGGTAGTTATAGATACAAAAATATGTACTAATTAATACACTGAAAATTTTGCTTAAGGAAAAATTTATAGGGAAGACAAACCATGCATATACTGTTAAATTATCTACTCTTCTTGGTATGGTGAATTGTCAACATATGATTATAATTATTGTTAAAACAGTAAAAACCAAAACAGACCTTATAATTAATCATATCTACTGTGCTTATTTAAAAATATATTTGGGCCTTTTTGTTTTCATAAAAATCTTGTTAATTCTTTATACCAAAACACATTCAGGTCAAAAAATTATTATTATCATATTTAATTTTAACTTCAAAATGAATTAACTCATAGTTCTTTTTAATTGTGCTCATTTTTAAATTTCAGATTAAATATTATAGCTAGAATTATCTGAATAAAGTTCAGGGAATCATTAGAACAATATTGCCTCAGTTATATTTACATCGGTTAAAGTAATTGCATTTATTTACAATAAGGTGAATCCGAAAGTATTAAACAATTGGCTGTTACATCTAGTTCAGCTGTTTTCATCTACATGGAGAATGTTGTCTTTAGCCACCAGATGGCGAAAGAGGATGTTTACTTTTGGAAGAAAAGAAAACCTGCCTTCTCCTCCAAACACTAAATGAAGTGATTATAATGAAGTCCAACACAACCAAGTAAGTTAATAGAAGATAGATACTTCTAAAGTTCATGAAGTTATTCTCACTGCAATGAGGGCATTCCTTTTTTGTCCAATTAAAATTTCCTATTAAAATATTTACAAATTGCTTTCTTTATTTAGCATTGCAGGATTTTTTTTAATTGTTTGCATTACTCCCTAGACATCATCTATTCCAAAATTTATTAGAAAAATTTGAACAGTCCAACATTCTTTAAACACACTTATTGAAACAGCTAAATGCTTTATGTTTTAATTCACTTATTCTCATAAAATAGGTAATTTTTATATAAATTTTTTATTATTCTTAATACATTAATGTGACCTAATTTGAGTAACAGCTGCTCTTAGAATTTAAAGTATTTATTTGTAACCATCATAGTGCTCATCTGAGGACAAGTGATTTATCCAGTGATTCACCAGTTTCCATGTAGATACTTCATTGTCATCAAAGGTAAGTTTGTTATTTTGAAACAGCCTAGCCTGAAAAATAGTTGATAAAACCTTTTTGGGTTTCTTTCTACAGGAAACAATTGAGCAGAAATCCTAGAAAGTGTTTTTTCACTCCAAAAAATTATTTGAAGACTTTAGTTATAGGTTGCCTAGACAATATTTCAAGTTCAGACCACACAGAATTATTCACAGTGATACACAGAAATGAGAAGCTGGAGTAGTCCAATGTCACAGCTAATCTGGAAGTTTAAATTGAGCAATAAATCTAGTTGTTTTCCTTACAGAAACTATATCCAAGTTGCCAGTGTAATTAATTACTGTACACTCTTACTAATTGGAAGAAGGTCACTAGATTTGCAAAGAAAGGGCTGAGTTTTTTTTTGAGGGGGGGCATTTTATTTAAAATAAAGTTTCATTTTTCAGCTGTACTAAATGCTATCTCATCATGATAATAGACAATAAATAAAGCTGATATTGAAAATATTTAGCAGTCCTGCAAAGCATCATCCAATCCAAACATGCCAGACAAATCAAAAGAGATGGCTCTAATACAACAAACCCATGAAAATTGGCTGAATCTCGGTTCTGTGAATAAATGAGCTTGTGAATCTGCTTTTATTAATAGCTGGATTTATACTTAGTATATCCATCACAGTTATGGGGAAGTTTGTTTCTGAGTTACTTTTCTTAAGCTAAAATTTCCGTCTACAATTTCATTTAAATTATTTCGTTAAGGAAATTGTTTAGAGGTGGCTCAAATGTAAGCTTTAACCCAAACACAATAAAATATCCAGGAGTTTTCCCTATTTGTTTTTTCCAAGTACCCTGTTCAGTGGACAGTCCCCACAAATAGCAATTTGGTCAAAGGATTGGGGTACCAGGTGCTTCAACAGAGGGTCTTGGATACTTGAGTCACATAAGGTTCATCTTATTTTCTGTGGGCTCATCAGAAAGTCTTTTTTATTTTATTATAAAGTTGTAATGGAAACTAGGTTTTACCTTTGATTTAAACTTTTATCTCTAGTCTCAAATTACAGTTTTATTTCAGGAAAATGCTATGTTCCTAATCCTTATTATTCAATGATGGGGAACATAGGGAGATTTCAGAGGAGTGCAGAAATCTGGTTCTGTTTTCCTTGATTCATTAGGTTCTCAGTATCCAATTTGAGGGTGCTGTAACATCTTCCAGATATAGTAAAATGTGGTTGGCCTCAATGGCTATAACCAAATGAGCTTATCCTGGATGTTCTCATTCTGAATAGAAGTGGCAACATTTGTGCATGTCTATTTATATAGAAATAAAAAAAAATATGATTTCTTACTATTATATAAAATTCATTATCTAACCAGTTTAAATTTCAAAATGAGAAATCAAAAGTCTCGATATATGAGTGGAGACAGTTCTCCTTAATGGCATCTATGCAGAAGTTACTGAAACATTATTTTGTACCTTTTCTTCCTTGACATGTGTACTCAATGTAGATTTGGTTTGGGTTTTTTAGTACTACATGTTTTTCTTTTTCTTTTCTTTCTTTTTTTTTTTTTTTGTAAAATAATCTTTAACCTTCCAGGGGAAAGAGCTATGGGAAAAGAGTTGGCATCTTAAAAAGAAACATTCAAAAGTTAGAAAAAAAAATTTTTTTAACTACATTAAAGTAGAAATCGATGGAGCTTAGAAAGGTTCTTTCATGGAATTTTTTCTGTCCAAAAAGCATTGCTTGGCAAAAACTGGGAAATATCAAAGACACCACATTCTGCAATCTCAGTTTTCTAATTTTGATTCTCTCAGTAATAAATAAATCATTTCTAAGTCTTTAGCCTTCATGACCTGAATACGAAGGAGATTTTGTAAATTCCCCTCATATAAACTTTTAGAGATTTAACTTTATACTACACTAACTATGGCATTTTTCCAGAGCTGTTCCCAAAAGACAGATTGTCTTTAGTAGAACATAATAGATAAAACTTGTGAAATGCTATGGAATGTATAATACAGAGCATTTCATAAGTAGTATCATGTTTATCCCTAGAAAAATCCTATTAGTTAGGCACTGTTCTTCCGTCTGTGTTATAAATGAGGAAACTCAGGCTTAGAGAGTTGAAAGAAAAAACATGTAGCTAAGATCTGGAATATGAAAAGTTTTTCAGAGACCAAAGCCCATCCTCTCATTTGCTGCAAGACACAATGGCTGCTATATAGACTGCTAGAATACTGGGGCTTTGAAGAAAAATCAGAGAGTCTCAAACCTTGAAAAAATTATAAGACAATGGGAAAGATGATCAAGCAATTTTAATGTGACAAGATTGTAACCAAGACGTGTACAAGGTCCAGTGGGGCTGAGAGCAACCAAATGAGTGAAACCCTTTAGGATTGCCACTAAATGAGAATGAAGCCTCCAGAGATGCATTCTTTGGTCACACCTGGTATAGTTTCAGGGCAGTCCCACTGGAAGGAGGATATGCTCCTCCTTTCCCCTTGAACAGGGCTCATCAATAAAGACACAGTTTTTTCTGATAATGTTCACTGCAAGTTGTATAATCCTTACACATTTTAGACAGTTAGTCCCAGGCTCTTCTTACACGAATCTAAAAATTTGTTTAGATGTTGGTAGGGTTGATAACTTGATTTTGTAAAAGTTAATTGAAACAATGTGATAACCCATGTCCTTGGCAGTCATTGAGTTTTTAATACTTTTTTAAAATCAATGCAATGCACATTTCTATACTTAAAAGTCATATTATTGAGGCTATAGCCAAAAAATAGTTGTGTCCTGAAATAAATTGCAATATAGGCTATTTTTCTTTCTTTCTTTTTAAGGTGGAAACATTGCTTCTGACTATTTATGTTATTCAATAGGATTCAGACAAAAAAAAAAAGAGTGAGTGATGCTTCTGCAAGCTACAGGTCTGGACTGAAGTAAGAGAGCTCACAATACCTTGTCCAGTACTTCTGAGAAATAAAAGCTTCCCACTTTGCTGGTGATCACAAGAGGGAAATATTTTGGTCATTGGAGAAAATGAAAAAGCATAGATGAGGCATTCAATAGATAACATCAGGTTATATAATACCAGAGACAAACTTCAGCTGTGTCAATATATTTTTCAAGCAAACATTGAGTGGTTAAGTGAATCCTACTGTTTCATTTTTTCAAGCCTAGGAACTGGGAACATGAATGACAGCTGTTGCCATACACAGAAGCCCATTCTGTAGCACTTTGTGGCCTCTATCTTTCTCCTGTTTATTGTGCCACAGCTATATGAGCATGACTTTGGGTTTTTCACATTCCTGCTCAGTGAATCACCGTCTTCCCTACAGGACACAGCCATCTTTTATTACCTCTTACTCATAAATATTTTTCTTAAAGCCATCTAAGTTAATTTTTTTAAGTATTTTAATAACTAATTATTTGAAGATATGTTAAAGTAATTATAAATTGTGTGAGGAATCATATTTTGCCATTTCCAAAAAGAGATGCTTTAACTTTCCTTTCTGCTTATGGGGAGTGTGTCATCTCACTGACGATAAACAGAGCTTACTCTTTGACTTTCAATACTTGTAAGGGGATTCTAACAACTGAGGCACTTTTGGTGCCAAGATTCATCCAATATTCAATGAGCAAACATTTTTTTTTGGTCATCACTTCTATGCTAGGTGTTGAATTATAGGGGATACAACATTTTACTGCTGACTTGATTCTTCAAGAAAAATAAAGTTACCAAACTTTTTTAGTGTATTCTGCTTTGGAATTGTACCATGAAACATTTTCATAAGACAGAAGAAATTTTCTCAGAAAATACCATTCCAAAGAGTACCTTTCTAGAGAACATCCTGTTTTCCAGAACAGTTTGGGTGTGGATGGGGGGAATAATTGAGGGGATGGAAGTTTTGGAAGAAGATAAATCCTTTCTGAAATCATAATTTAATTTCTTGACCAGGTTCAGAGTCAAAATATTTAGGCAATATGGTATGAGAAGCAAACATGTTTCGGTATCTCTTACTGGAAAAATTATACATTCTCAGTTAAAATTTTTAAAAAGGGGGAATAAAAGCTTTGTATGGATATGGTCTGTCACTAATTTTGGCTCATCTGGAGAAAACACAGATGGTCTGGCAAGCTTCAGGATTGTGGTTTTGTGCCCTGTATAATTCACCAGAGAAGGTAAGTTAGCATCTGCTCATTTCATTTTGGTTCCACTATTGTAGTCATAGGTAGCAATGTACATTAACACTTTTTTGTTACTAGACCATAGCAGGAAAATGAATGATATCTTCTCGCTAAGTTAAAGATTATTTTCCCTATAGTTTTACATTCAAATTAATGAAGCGATGTTTAAAAGATACCTTTGCAAGCTTAATAAAATGTGAGATGACTTAGAAAGCCCTTTGTCCAAGATCTAGTAAATCATTTTATGAAGCGAATATCAAAATAATTTATCAGAAAAGAAAAACTTGGCTCTGCAATTGGCTATTTTTATACATAATCATTTATTAAAATGTTATCACAAGGGCTACTTATGTGTATAATTTTCCTGTGAGGATGGATACTTAAAACCTACTTCAACACATAAATTTGGCCTGTTCTTATGGTTTGCAGTTGGCTCATATAAATATTACCAAGAATGAAGAATAATTTTAATAATGGGAAATCTGATTTCTTGACTCATAGTTCAGCAAATAGATTAATAGGTTAACTCCTGCATTGGGAAGTAAATGTATCCTTGGACTGTGCACAATACACACCTATACATTCCTTTTCAATCACTTCCTAGGTTCAAGTTTATAGTTATAGGGAGAGCTACCATTCATTTACAGTGAGTCTTATGACTAGACTGAAACCTGCTGAAGAGCAGATAGAATATCTTATCAATCTTAGTATCTTGAAGCTTCTGTCCTGCATAATGTAGGGTTGTTCATTCTTGTGCACAACAGTGTTTATATTGTTGGCTTCTGTATCAGGATCTGTCATGGGGGTTACAAGTGGCTACATGAACAGTCAGAAATCTCTGAGTTTTTATTCATGTGCAAGGAGACAGGTAGCAAAGAGATAAAGGAAAATGAAGCATAGTAAGGGTGTAGAGAGTACCTTGGTGTGGAGGCTGTACACGCATACAGGTCTCACTGAGCCAGCGCTATGGAATAAATTGTGTCACTTCCCCCCACCCAAATTAATATGTTGAAGCTGTAATTCACATGTGACTGTATTTGGAGATAGGCCTATCAAAAGGTAATTAAGATTAATTGAGATAATAAAGGTGGGACCCGGTACTATAAGGTTAGTGTTCTTACGTGAAAAGATACCAGAGTGTGTGTTCTCTGCGCTGCCCCACCTCCCATGTAAACATACAGCAAGAAGACATGCAAGCCAGGAAGAGAGATCCCACCAGAAATAAATAGGCGAGCACCTTGTTCTTGACTTCCCAGCCTCCAGAACTATGAAAAAACAAACTTCTGTTGTTTAAGATGCCCAGTCTATAGACTTTGCTGTAGTTGACCAAGATGAGTGTAGATAGAAGGTCACGTCTGTATAGAGAATTGAAGAAGGCCTGAGGGTGCAGGAGTATCCCAAGTGGACATTTTTACACTTGAAATAAAAATTACACTTTTCCCCCTTAACACCAGTGTATAATGTATACACTACTTTCTGACTTATAGTTGATAACTGCATCATCTAAAATGCAAAAACTTTAAAAAAAATTCAAAAGAACGAATAAATCCAGTGTTTGCCTCTCAGTTAACTCTAAGATGTATAACAGAATCAGCTCTGATGTATTCCCTTGCCATCTGTAAGTATCATGGGGAAGAGACAAACTAGTAAGCGTACCATAACTGTGGAACCAGAAAGGAACTTTACCTGCTTACCTATACCTGCATCTTTCTGCCTATAGTCTGACAGAGTTGAATGAATACAGGTCATGGCACCAGAGAAACTTATTTAAATTCAGATTTTGACATTGACAATGTAACTGGGATTAATTTACTTAACCTATCCAAACCTCTGAGCTTATACATAAAGATGCAATTACGGTAACCTGGCAAGGTAGTTGTGACAGATAACAATACATATAAACTGCTTACCGTAATGTCTGTTGCGTATTACACTAACAATAAATGATCTCTGGCATATCTTCCCCATAGTGTTTGCAAAACTTACATTTCGAAGTTAGAAATGGACACTTGATAAACACCAGCATTCCCTTGACATCACCCTAACCTTAGGATATATTATCATTTCCATTTCATAAAGGAAGAAGTGGAGACAAATGAAATGTAAATGTTTTTCCAAGTTTGGATATTTTCTACTAATATGATTGTTTAAGTTCTCTGACTATCTAGTTTTACTCAGAGTATGCATTTACATCACTCAGGTAGTTTGTTAAAATGCAATAGTCTGGGCCTCAACCTTGAATTTCTGATTTAGGACCAGTCCAGGTAATTCTGATCAGAAAGTTATGATCAGAAATCTAAAAACACATTGCATCAGGATCTCTATATAAAATATTAATTTACCACTTGATATTAGAAGGCTGAAAACTATCAGCTGCCTAGCCTTTAAAATTAGCAACAGTTGTCAATAAGAGTGACAGAGAATATTACAGAAAATGGTAAATAGTTGATAAATCCTTAACAAACAAAAAGGAATTGGTTATATATTATTCAATCACTAAATATATTATAAAAGGACATTTAATGACAAAAAATAATTCATAGTATATTGAATAAAAAAAAGCAAAGTGTTAAGTAAAAAAAAATTATTATTGAAGAAAACCAACTACTGTACATCAAAAAAGACAATATATATAATAACAAACGACTATCAATGTTTATTTTAGGTTTTGGAATGTTGAGTAACTTTAATTTTATTCTGCCTTTCCTGAATTCATCAAGATTTATTCTTTGACTATATAAGACTTGGTTAGCATATTTTTAAAGCTATTAAAAGTAATTGCAACTTTTTAATTATTAGGAAAATAACATATGTCCATCTACAAAGTCATCCCTAGTTATATTAAAGATTTACATTCATGGAATATTGGATGATACGGTCGTCTTACAGTCGAATATGTTAGTTTATATTAGAGAGTTGTTAGATGAATATTATCAATCAAAAGACATTTTGTTGAAAATAACATTTCTTTTACTATGCAAAACAGTAAGATATAGAATAAAAAAATATGAAAGTACATTTATGCAGTATATTTATCAAATTTCTGCTGCCACCCAGTGGCTACCCAGTCTCTTTTACATATCTTGCTCACCTAGGTAATTGACTAGTAAAGTTGTTCCTGAAGAACACATTATTTGTAAGTAAAACCAGCCTGCCCCAAAGAAGCAGTGATCTTCTAGCTCTAAGAATGACCACTTAAACCACATCAGGTAACAGAAAAATTTTTTAGTAGAACAGCATTAAGAGGTTTTGGGTCCACATGAGTAACTTGCCTACACATCTTGTTTGCTCCACAACTTCTAGAATCTCTTTCTTGCTATAAACACAGTCCTTCTTAAGCTAATGTTCCATGAGTCCTGTGCAAGGACAGTTGCCATGTAATAGCAAAAAGTGAGTTAACACCTACTCACTGAATTGGATCCAGTCACCTTTAACTCTCACAGAAGACAAAAGATGAGGATGAAGCCAAATTACATGTGAATATCCCCAGAGGGCAGCCAAGTGTAGTTTGACGGAGACATACATAGACAAAAAGGGATTGGCAAGTCTGCTCCTAGCAGGTTCTCCAGAGTGTGATTTGAATGAAGACAGGTAAAAGCATGAAGGAACTGTAGGAAAAACAATATCTGAACAAGTTCCAATTTCAATGTAAAGAAATTTTAGAAAAGAAGCCATACCTAGAACACGAAAAGTGTGCTCAGTACTTGCATGGGTTTGCAGAAGACTTGGAGAAAGAATGGAGAGATATACACCAAAGTAATATCATTATGCACATAATGTGGATGAAATAAAGAGAAAAACTACCTTTCCCCCATCTCTACCTTTTTAATTGTTTTAATGAGTATACATAATAATAAACATATGTATATTTAAAAGCCTGTGAAATATTTATTGTGAAATGAAGAAAAATATAATAAACACTGGTCTTGTGGCTTCTTCCTGCATTTCTTTGGGTAGGAGAAGAGAAAAACAACCGAGAATTGTCTTCAGGGCTGTCAAAGAGTTGCTTTTCCCAAAAGAGATATGAATGTAAGAAAACGTGAAGGTCGAGATGCCTCAACACAAAATGAGGCAATTTAGGGACCAAATAGCAACTAGGTCAAACAAATGTAAAATGAAGACATCTTTTGATTAAAAGACAACTAACAAAGTTGAAGCTAATACTAAATCAAGCTTTTGAAAGGGGAATGTCAAAAAGTAATTTAGGAACTAAAGAAAATGAATAAAAAAGCACTCATATGGAATCATGGCATATTTCAAATTCTGATTGAGCCAGTGACCTGCAATGGCTGCTCTGTACAGGGCAGACTGGAAAACCCTTCAGTAATTGTGAAAATCATATTAGTGATTGGTGCCTATGGGTTATTAATTCTAAAGCAAGAAAGTGGGCATTAAACATTTGGAGTTGTAAATAATTAGATTTCAGAATTTTTCATACCTGTATAGATTTTTTTTTTGGACCAGGTCTTATTTTTAGTTTAGAGAAATGGACATAATTTTTACTAAAAATTTTTTTTTGTCCCTTGGCTCTTGTCTTTATGACACCTTTTTGGTTTGGCTCATTCCTGTCAGCTTTTGACTTCGAAAGTCTGTGACTTTGAAAGCATTTGGAGATCTGTTTTTTATTTCTCTAGTTTTGGAGAATTAGTAAACATAAGAAAGGTAAACTTTTGATTGTCTTCTACTGACCAATTTAGAAACAAAAATAATTTGTATTGTTAAATTGAGAACGTGAAAATTGACTTAGCACATGTCTGATTTATGTTACTGAATAGTTTGAAAGTCAGTTAATCAAAATTTATCTTATTAGTTTCAGGACAGTTACAATCAACATTTATATTACTGAAGAAATTATCAATGTTGAGTAAACAACAAAGGAAATACATTAAGACTAATTAAAGTATTTGTTGTCATGCCTTTATAAAATTAAATACTTGCTGACCACCTGTATAAAGTAGTCTTCCCCACTTACCTCTCTCTCTTTCCTTTATCTGTTTATTTTCCTCTGTATAATTATCATTATGGAAGACAATGCTTGAATAATGGCTTAGGATAAAAATAAAAGCACAATAATCAGTTATACAACATAGATATGTTGCTTTTATATTTTTCTGATCTCAGAGTAAGCTCAAACATGAGATTATTTTTTTCTTTTTAAAAGAAAGGAAAGAAGAAGGGGGAAAGGACAAGTTTCAAGCACAGTCTTTAAACAGTACTAAATCTATTTGAGATTTGATCAACATTACTATCACTTAATAATATTGTGATATTTTAGACATTTAGGTTTGTAATCAAACAAATTTAGACATTCAGTTATTAAATCTTTAATATTTGCATTTTTAGTTTCTATTTAATAGTTACATATCTTCTACCATAATCAATATAATTAGCTTGAAGCAAAGGTTTTTAAGTATTAGTGTGCCAAGAACCAAGTTGAATACTTGATGACAGGATATATTCCGGGTCTCCGACATCAGAAATTGGTATATCGGACATGGGACCCAAGATTCTATATATGCAATAGGCAGCTCAGGTGATTTTGATGTGCATAGTCTAGAGATTTAAAGTACATGACTGTCATCTGATTTTACTATATCCTGACATACAGTGTAACTCTAATAATCTCTTGAGAACTTAATTCCTGGAGAGAAGTAGACAGTGAAAGTCATAATGTGGATATCTTTGACAGGTAAGTTTACACTGAGGAGGCTAATTTGTTGGATTTATGGAAAAAGGATATAGGCTGGAACTTTGCAAGTATATGAAATGAACTCATTTCACAGTTTTGCACATAAGCAAATGATATCTTTCCTTTTCCTTGCTTTTAAAATTTGGTTTCAGCTCCAGCATTTCTCTCTCTTTCTTTTTACCTTTTTAATTTATTTGACTTTTTGCCCCATAGGTTATTTGAGCAGGGGGATAAAAGTAAATTTTGACAAATTAAAATCCACTCTATGAGTTTTCATGTACTTAATAATAGTTTTCTATTAGCCTTTTCATTCAAGATCATTTCATTTGGAAAGCAAATGTGTTCTCTGGTTAAAAGTGAAGTCTCTTAGCTTTAATTTATTTTCTAACTTGTAATCAGCCCTTGTGCTAAGTCAACTAGAGTTATGCAATTATTTATTTCTTCTCATAGAAACCAGGGTGTGTATTTCTTGAAAGGAAATTTCCATCTGAACAAGAATGTGTTATTCCAAATATTTTGTATTATCTTAGTTTACATGTATATGGAATCAAATACTGCAAATTTAATATGGAGTTAACTTTATTGTACTTCATTAATAAGGTTAATATTATAATATTCTCCAGCTAAATTTTGAATTTGTACAGTTAATCACTAACAAAGATTTTGCTAATTGTGTAACACTTGCCTTTCTAAATACTAATACATTATTTAACTTTTAAGTTTTGTCTTCTCTACTGTTTTATTCATACTTTGGAAATAAGTACTGATAGAATTTGGAAAGAAGAGACTATTTCAGATATTGGGTAATTAACTGCTGCTGTGTTAAAAACTGACAGTTGTAAAGTGAACTAATTACATTTTTCTCATCCTCTAGATTATAAAATCATAACACACCATAACAAATTAGATTACAGGTGAGGTCTTTAAGCTTTTGATCCACAGAAACCAGATGATCCTAGAAAAACCTCATAAAAGACACAGCAATAAAGATTCTTTTGATGTGAATAGTTGAGTTAACTTTGTTCTCATTTCCTTTCTAAGTATGGTTCTTTGAACCATTATAGAAATTAATGTGACTCATTGACTTCACTATATATTTCCTGTTCTGTGCTTGTATGTGGCTTTCTCTGTATCATCCTCCTGAAATGTACTGCCTGGCTTTCTCAGACTATGTGAAATTTACTATTTCATATATTCAGGTGAATTTCCATAAAACATAAAGTAGCTTGCTTGGAAGAAAAGAGTGTATTTTATTTCTGGTTAATATCCCGCAATGTTTTTTATAGGTAAAGTAAAGAACTTGAACTCTAGGGTCTCAGATCTGGGCTTTGAGTTACTGTCACAGCCATTAGTACCTATGTAATTCTTAGTTCTCTGATTATTAATTTTTTTGCTGATTTACATACATTACACTCAGGAGTGAAAAGAAAATGTATCATCTTTATAGTCCAACTGGGAATAGCATGAGGGAGATTCGGAAATTAAGTTTAGTCAAATCTGGTCACCAGTCTGATCTAATTATTTAAAGTTACTTTTTAAAGTAACTTTCTTTGATAATTGACTTTATTTTTAGAGCAATTTTAGATTTACAGAAAAATTGAAGAGATAGTAGAAATTCTATATACCCCATACTTCGTTTTCCCTATGAACATCTTATATTAGTATGATATATTTATTGTATTTAATAATATTGATGCATTATTATTAACTCAAGTCCCTGGCTTATTCATATTTCTTTAGCTTTACCTAATGTCTTTTTCTGTTTCAGAATCCTATCTAGGGTGTTACATGACATTTAGCATTATCTCTTCTTAGCCTCCAGTTGGCTGTGACAATTTCCTGGATTTGTTTAGCTTTTGATGACTATATCAGTTTTGAGGAATTCTGGTAAGGTATTTTTCAGGATGCCCTTCTGTTAGAATTTGCTTGACATTTGTCTCATGATTAGAATGGGGACATGGGTTTGGGGGAGGAAGAGCAGAGGTAAAGTTCCAGTCTTATCACATCATATCAAGTTAATACTATCAGCATAATTTAGCATTGTTGATATTGACCTTGATCCCATAGCAGAGGTAGTGTTTGCTGGGTTTCTGTACTGCAAAATTACTCACCTTTCCCTTTTTCCATAATGTAGTCTTCGAAAGAGTTCACTGTGCACATTCCACACTAAAGGCGCCTCCATGCTAGTTTCCTAGGGCAGCTGTAACAAATTACCACACTTAGTGGCTTAAAACGATAGAAATTTATTCTTTCACAGTTCTAGAAACCAAAGGCTGAAATTAAGGTGTTGGCAGGGTCATGCTCCTTCAGAAAGCTCTAGGGCAGACTCCTTTCTTTTCATATTTAGGCTCCAGGCCTTCCGTGGCTCGTGGTAGCATCATACCAATCTCTGTCACAGCCTTCACAGAGCTTTCTCCTCTGTGTTCTGTCTTCTCTTCTTATAAGGACATTTGTCATTGGATTTAGAACCCACTTGAGTAATTCAGGATGTTCTCATTTTAAGATCCTTAACATAGTTATATCTTTCAAAATAAGGTCACACCAACAGATTCCAGGTGGACATATCTTTTAGCAAGCCACCATTCAACTCACTATACCCTCCTTGAGTGTGGAGTATCTATATAAATTACTTCAAGGAAGAATTGTCTCTTCTCTCCCATATATGTATTTATTTAACCATTTATCAGTATGGACTCGGGAATACTTATTTTATATTTTAAGTTATAATCCAATACTATTTTATTTTGTTGCTCAAATAATTTTTGTTTTGGCTATTGGGAGCACCTTTGGTTGACTCCTGTATTCCTTTGGACTATCCAAATTAATGTAGAAGTATGGTCTTTTTTGTTTGTTTATTTTTAGCTTTGAGCACTTCTTTATTTTCTGGCACTAAAAGATGCTCGACGCTCACCTTATATATTTCCTGCCCCAGTCCTAGAATCAGTCATTTCTCTGAGGACCTTCATTCCTTTATTTGAGAATGGTATTGGAAATCAAGATCTGAGCTCTAGATGTGCTCATTGCTACTGAATTGTCATTGCTTCTAGGCCTCCTCAGCTGACAGAACAAGGAAGTGTATATGTGGATATTCTATTCATATATATATCTGTGTATAAATATTTTTGCATGTAATTATCTGTATCTATATTAAGTTACACAAGTTTATATTGATATCTCCAGCTCTAATCTATTATTATATATGTAATCCTAGTCTCCTCCCCTTGTTTATCTCTAAACTCCCACTCCACACTGAGAACGCAGTATGCCCAACCAACCATTGACTTAATTGTTCAATTTCAATATACATATATAACAATATCAGAAGTGTCAGCCCATATCACAATGGGAAACAATTTTATCAAGTAGAGTACAGTGCTTATGTGGAGTTCCTATTGCCTTATAGTTTAACAAAGTCCACTCATTTCCAAAGTTACTTATGACAGCACTTTTATTTTTTGCAATTCCAATCAGCAAGGTTGTTTCATACATTTGTAATACCATCAGATTCTCTCAATACAGTTTGCATTCCATTCTGCAATCCCCAAACCTCATAAACGATTGTTTTTTAATTTGCTTACATTAATGTTACTGTTTATGGGTTTTGAAAAATGCATAAAGTCATGTATCTACCATTATAATATATACAGAATTATTACACTGCCCTAACTATACCCTGTACTTTACCTATTTAACACTTTCTCTTCTCCCCAAACCCTTAGCAACTGCTGATATTTTCCCGTCTCTATAGTTTTGCCCTTTTCTAGAATGTCATATAATTGGAATTATATATTATATAGCGCTTTCAAAATGTCTTATTTCACTTAGTATGATACATTTAAGATTCATTCATGTCTTTTTTTGGCTTGATGGCTTATTTCTTTTTATTACCAAGTAATATTCTATCGTATGAATTTATCACAGTGTGTTTTTACATTTATCTACTAAAAATAATCTTGGTTGCTTCTGGTTTGTACGATTATGAGTAAAGCTGCTATAAACATTTGCTTGCAAGTTTTTGTGTGGACCTAAATTTAAAATCAGTTGGGGAAATACCTAAGAACATACTTGTTGAATTACATGGTAGATTGTTTAACTTTATTAGAGACTGACACACTGTCTTCCACAATTGCTGTGCCATTTCATATTTCCACCAGTAATGAATAAGAATTTTTGCTGCTCTACGTCCATCGGTATTGTCAGGATTTTGCAGTTTAGCCATTCTAATACATGTATAGTGGTATCTTGTTTTAATTCACAATTCTCTAATGTCATTTGATGTTCAGCATATTTTTATATGGTTATTTGGCATCTGTATACGTTCTTTAATGAGTCCTCTGTCCAGATCTCTTGTCCATTTTTATTGAGTTGTTTGTTTATTGTTGAGGTTGAAGAGTTTGTATATTTTGGGTACATGTACCTTATCGAATTTATGTTTTGCAAACATTTTCTCTAAAACCTTGACTTGTATTCTAATTCTCTACTAGTGTCTTTACAGGGTAGAAAATTTTAATTTTAATCCAATTTCATTTTACTTTCATGAACCATGCTTTAATGTTGTACATGAAAAAACATTTGCAAACCAAAGGACACATAAATAGTCTTTTATGTTTGTTTCTTTTATAGTTTTATAGTTCTGCATTTTACATTTCAGTATTCAATTGAATTTGAGTTAATTTCTATGAAAGGCATAAGGTCTATGTCTAGTTTATTTTTGCACATGGATATTTGTTTCCAGAGCCATTTGTTGAAAAGATGGTCTTTTCCCTGTTGACTTTCCTTTGATCCTTTGTCAATCATAAGTTGACTATTTTTGTGTGAACCTATTTATGCACTCTTTATTACATCCCATTGGTCAATGTGACTATTCTTTCATGAATCTCTTACTGCCTTGATTACTATGATTTTATAGAAAGTCTTGAAGTCAGGTAGTGTCAGTCACCTGATTTTATTTTTCTTCCTCAGTGTTGTGTTGGCTCTTCTGGGTCTTTTACCTTTTCATATAAGTTTTAGAATTAGTTTGTAAATATCTACAAAATAGTTTGTAAATATTTACAAAATATTTGAAAATATCTATATGATAGGTTTGCACTGAATCTGTAAATCAAGTTGAGAATTAGCAATAATATTATAATTCATGAACACAGAATATCTTTCCATTTATTTAGATCTTCTATTTTCAAAAAATCAGAATTTTTCATTTGCTGCATACAGATCTTGCTCATGTTTTATTAGATTTATATCTAAGTATTTTATTTTTTATTCTGTTGTGAATAGTACTGTGTTTTTAATTCTAAATTTTAGTTGTTCATTGATGTATAAAGGAATGCAATTGGCTTTGTATATTAATTTTGTATCCTGAGTATAATGTTCATTGTAGTTTTTAAGTTTTATGTCAGTTTGAAGAAGTTCCCCTATATTCCTAGTTTGCTGAGAGTTTTTGTCAGGAATGAATTGTAAATTTTGATAAATGCTTTTTCTGCTTAATTGACATGACTGTAGGTTTTTATAATCCTTTGGCCTGCTGATATAGTATTCAATTGAATTTGAGTTAATTTCTATGAAAGACAGAAGGTCTAATTAATTTTTGAATGTTAAACCAGCTTTGTATATCTGAAAAAATTCTCAGTTGACCAGCATGTATAGCGCTTTTTTTATATCGTTGGTTTAAACTTGCTAACATTTTGTTAAAGAAATTTGCGTGTATGCTCATGAGAGATATTAGACTGTAGTTTTCCTCATTTATCAGATTTTGGTATCAGGATGATACTGTACTTTTGAAAGGAGTTTGGGAGTATCCTCTCTGCTTCTATTTTCTAGAAGATATTATAGAGAATTGGAACTATTTTTTCCTTAAATTCACCAGTGAAACCATCCAGGCCTGGGTCTTTCTTTTTAAGAAGGTTATGAAATATTGATTTAATTTCAGGATATAGAAGCTAAGGTAACAAACAAACAGATAAACAAAACACCTTTTTGTGTGAAGTTTTGTGTGTTAATTTGGCTAGGAGTTAGGCTGTAATTAATATTTTCTGTGTCTATAGATCCTAGAGGCTTAAAATTTTCTCTAGTGTCTTTGTTTTCTTTGGTTTTCTGTAGTCTTTGGGTTTCCTTAAGAACACCTAAAATAAACCTGTGCCTTAAAGTGCTTCAACACGGATCCAAATGAAGCCCTGTTGATATAGTGCTAAGGAACCAGGGAAGAAAAGTCTTCAATAATTTTACTATTAAATTTCATTCTTTTAGTGGACCTGAGTCCCTGGAATATAATGTTTACTAGTGTTCTCCCCCACTACCCCCCGACACACACACATACACACCTTAGATGAGACATGGATCCTAAAGGTGGCTGGAATTGTGAACTATCCTTCTGCTCCCTAGGTGAGATAAAGCTCTGGTAAACTCTTTTTACCTGGAGAGTAGACCTGTATTATGGAGAATTCACTGAGACTATTTCACAGTGACTACTTTTGCCTCCCCCTTCCAGAGACAGAAGCTAATTTTTCTTGTCATTTCATCATGAGAAGCTGGTTCATCAATGGAAAGCCCATGAAAGTGTGGGTACCCCCCAAGACCATGATCCCCAGAAGTTTCTCACTTTCAAGCTAGCCCACACTCAATCCAGCAAGTTGTTAAAATTATCACTTAAGTATTCTTACAGTTATGGCTTCAGTAGCTTCTGCTTCAGGTAAGTAGATCTTGACTATGTTTCTCTCTACTCACCTGTCTCTTCAGATTTCATAGTGGTTATTTGCCCTATGATATCAGTTCTCTCAAGGATCCGTGACAAGTCATAGTCATTGACTTAGTTTTTTTCCCATTGATTTTTTTTGTTCTTGTAAGGATAAAAGCAAGTTTTTTTTCATTTCAGAGCTGAATTCAGAAGCCCAGTAACATCCTCTTTTAAATAATGGTCTCCATCCTCCTTCTCCTTCCCCTGCTCTTCTTTAAGACAGCATTTGGGCACCTGGGAGGAATGTATATGATCTTATGGTGGAAGGGAAGTAGAGAACCTTTCTATATGTTCCAAGGTTCTTGTTCTGCCCTGTGTCTTATTAGGTCTTTGCAGAACAGAGGTGTCACTTGCATATCTGTTTACGCTTACTTGGCCAAGTGTCAGCAAATGAAGTCTATACCTAGTGAGCCAATGATGTTTTTTTTCTGGCTCGAATGGTCTTCTCTGCTGACACACCTTGGCCTTGCTGAAACTGCAGACCTCCTCAATTATGGCAATGCATCTCATTTAATCTGCATCTGATCATCCTTCATGTAGCCCCTTACCAGGGCTTAGGCCAATCTGAAAGAAGAGTTTTTCTGAGAGTCCCAGATAGTCAATGGAATAAAATCTTCTCTGTTTATCTATGTTTCCTCTAGAATTTTAGCTCAAAAGGAAACTTGGTACACTGATATTCAAGGGCTGTCTTATTAAAGATTGGAATAATACAGTTATAAACCATTTGGAAAATTTTAATCATTATACCAATGTGAGTTTTTATTTTTTGATACCCTAAAGATAATTGCTAATAACTGTCATAAAATAATACTGAAACTATAATTCAGGAGTATATATTATATGTATTTGAGGCATTGAATAGTAAATGTTTAGCAAAGAAGTAGATACCATTCAATATCTAGAGATTCTTAAACTCACTACTTTAATTCTAAAGAAAAAAGATAGTTGCAAATATTAGAAAGTTACTTCAATAATGTGTTAGGCTATTACTCACTATAAAGATTTTTGTTTCACCTCAAAGCATTAGTAATGAATAAAGTTCTGCGTTTTCCCTTCCTTGGATAAGTATGACTTAGGCGTCTTTGCAGGCATCTCAAAATAATCCTAAGAAAGGTAATAAGGATTCCAAACAGGAGACGCATAATTTGTTTGATTACTCCAAAAGTAATCAAAGCAATGTATGCTATTTTGGGAATGTCGTGAATCTTCCATCTGGTTCAATTAGACTTCAGAATTAGACTCATTTTTAACAACAAACACACAGAAGAACAAATTCCTCAGGACAAAATGGTAATGGACATTTCAGCAAAATTTTACTGTGTTCCTGTCATAGGCAAGCTTCGTGGTAGGCTGTGGAGATAAACAATTACTCAAGGTCTTTCATTTTAGATAGGAAGATAGGATCTAAACAGAAATTTTTAAATAATGTTATGATATAGGTAACTATGGCAGCACAGAGAATCATTACCAAGGTCAGATTTGAAGTTGAAAATGGCTTTTGGAAGAAGCAATGCAATCTGAATCTTGCATATTGAATAGGGCTTATCCATGCAGATAATGAAGAGAAATATCCAAAGTAAAGGAAGAGTAGAAAGGTATATGTGAGTATGGCAGAGACAAGAAATTTTAAGCAGTTTATTGTTGCTGGAACATAAAGCGTAACTAGGGAATAGAAGTGGGATAGAGGCTGGAGAGGGAAACCAGAGCCAGTTTGTGGCAGGCCTCTCACACCAAGGAGTATGGGCTTTTTCCTGTAGGTGATGGTAAGCCAGTCAGGGAACTTTAGCAGAGCCGAGACTTGGTTGGTTTTGTGTTCTGGACAAGCCATTCCAATGTCACTGTAGGGAACAAGAAGAGCAAGGAGAGCAAGACAGCAAACAGAGGTATTCGAGAGGAGACTGCTGCAATAGTTCAAAATGGAGATGATAACAGAGATAATAGAGGATAGATTTGGGAGATATTTTAAAGCTAGAATAGACAGATTTTGAGAACTCCCTTAAAGTCACAGAGGGAATGAATAAATGGACATAGTTTGGGAGGCGGAGGCTAGGGTAATTCCTAGTTTTTAGTGTTGAGTACTTAATAGCACTGATATCTAAGTTACCCAAAACACGAGGAGCACAATTTTGGGAGTGGTGTAAAAGTTAATTTGTTCCTTTGATATGCTTGTGAGATATCAAAATTATAATTGTAGTCAGCAATTGAGTAAATGATTCTGAAGCTTTGGGAAAAAATGTGGCCAGAGATAAATATTAGAGTGTCATCAGTTTCTAAATGATTGTTTAGATCACTAGAATTAATGAGAACATTCAAGAATAGGGTATACAGAAAAGAAACCACTGGCCTGAGGACAGAACTCTGGAAATCCCCATTGTAAATGGGGCAGGATTCACAAGCACTCCCAAATGTGAATAAGAAGTCATGGTCTGAGTCAGAGAAAGAGGAAGAATAAATGACATGGAATGCAGTGTCAGCAGTAGCTAAAAGGGTGTGTAAAAGTCAGGATCTAAAAGAAGAAAAAAGGAATATAGTTAATAGTCAATAAGATTATAATAACTATGTGTGATGTCAGATGGGTATTAGATTTATTGGGGTGATCATTTCATAAGTTATATAAATGTTTAATCACTAATATAATCACTTGAAACTAATATTGTATGCCAACTGTAATTAAAAATAAAAATTATTATAAAAAATAAAATAAAGAAAAAAAGAAAAAATAATAAAGAAATCCTGTATATTTGGAATCATGAACTTAAGATTTCCAAAGCATTTGTGATACTTCATATATATATGTATATATATAGTAAGGGTCTGAATGAATAAAATAATGAAGTTCTACAATAATCCAAGGTGTTTTTTTTTTTTTTGAAGGGCCAGAGGCCACAACACAAGCAGTTGAGAAGTGAATTAAAAGGAATAAATTGAACACAGCAAATATAGACAAAACTTCTCAGAAAATTAAGAAAAGTGGGAAGACAGGAGCAATAAGAAAATTGTGATGCAAAATTAAGAGAATTTTCTTTGCTTCTGTTTTGCTGTATTTATTTGTTTGTTTGTTAATAGAAGAGGTGTTCGCATGTTGTATGAATTAAATTTCTTTCAGTCAGGAGGGGAGCTGTTGAAGATATGGGGAAGTGAGGAAATATTGGAGGGATGAAGAACTGGAGAAAGTGGTGCCGAAGAGTTGAAAATATTGGACTTTGAAGGATCTAGGTCAGAGAGAAAAAAGCTAGGAGAGGTGTAATATAGACAGAGTGCTGGACTGGAGAGAAAAAACATCATCTGCTAAGAGGGAGGGGACTGGGTATTGAGTACATATGTAAATTTTTCGTGAATCTTACTAGGTAAGGATTGCCTGTTAAATCATTCAATTAGAAGTACTTACTGAATCAATGCTTCAGAGCTCCAAGGCTTTGTTTTCAAAGATAGTCAGAATTAAAGCCTTTTATCTGGGCTGTTAGGCAGAAATATAAAAACAAGCAGTCACTATATTGACTTTCCTTCTGATTAACCTGCCCATACCATTTGAGAGGGAGTAAGAAAAACCACATTATGCCAGAGAGTTGTTTTTGTCCATTGCCTTCTGGGTTGTACTGTGTAATCTGTTGCCTTCCTATCTTTTATCTGTCATTCTAGGTTACATCTTATTTGTTCTATTCAGCAGCTGAATGTCCTTGGGCAAATTACTTCATGTCTCTGAGCCTCAGTGTCCTCATCTGTAAAATATATAGTTCACAGATCTACTGCATCGGTTTGGTGCAAGACACAAACTCTGAATGTATGGCCCAGTGCTTGGAACTCAGCAGAGCTGTCACTCACAGATCTTTTCTACGCTGTTGATCCTTAAAAGGCAGGGAGTATCTTAGTCCTGGATTCCCTGTTCTTAACACAACCCTGAACACACATACACACACACACACACACACACACACACACACACACACACTTATTAAATGTTTGATTGATAGAATGAACTAATGAATTAAAGAAGTTCTGCCACTATTCATATTTTATAATTAAAAAGAAAATTTTAATGAGAACAATACATACTGATACTGATTTGTTTTGAATGTCTCTAAGCAGAGGTTTTTTTAGATCCTGACCTCCCCTAAAAGCCTAGCACAATGGTAAATGGTAACTATTTAAAAAACATAATTCTGTACTATAGGTGCCTTTGATGCCTAGTGAAAAACAATTGTCCATTTCATTCCCTTTGTAATTTGGTATATTCTCAGGTAGAGTAGCTACTGGATAGTATAATGTGAAAAGCAAAATCAAAACACATACAGTGAGCAAGTGTACTTTTGAATAAGAGTTGATTGTTGTACGTCTGTCTTTTTCTGTGTAATTTTCCTCATTATGGTGTTTCCTCCCTAGCCTACTGGTTAGACCTAAAAACTTACCATATATAAAAGTAATGTGCAGTTCTGTGCTTTGTTTTAAAAGTTTCCAAAACACTGTAAGCGAGGACACCCATTGCTATCTGATTAAAATCTAGTTTGGTTAAAAGCTCCTGTTCCTGGGTTGTCAAACACTGAGTCAGGGAAGAAGGCTGCAGTATAAACAGGGAATATGAGTGCTAATCCTTGCAGAAAACAGATTTTAAAAATAATATTGGCTCGTATTTCCATGGTTACAGCTGATTTACTTATTTATTTTTTATGCACAGAGAAAATTGGTAACAGCATGGTCATTCTCTGAGTGGTGGTTACTGTGTTTTCCACGCACAGAATGAGGCTGAGTGGGAGGGATCATAGCATTTGCTTGCACTGGCCTTGTCTGCACTGCTGGCTCATTAGCGGACCCTTATAATTCTCATCATTCTTCACTTCCATATATCTGGACACACAAGAGGAAAATTGAAAATGGAAGGATGGATTCTGACAACCGTCTTCTGCTTCCACCTAAGGGAGCTGGGTGGAATTGCCACTCATATTTTTTCTTTCCATATATAGGTTTATTGCCTCTGTTTGCAATTAATTAACTTGATTGTGAAATGCAAATCAAGGTTGACATTATGTGTGAAACACAGAAGACAGTAGAAGGGGGCTGTCAGTCCTTGCTCAAAACTCAATGGAGCTCTCTCCCTTGTGGTTTGGCAGGAGCATCGGGAGAGCACAGGCTCCAGTAGGCAGGAGTGAAAAGCTGAAAATGGAAGGTGTTTTTTCTCCCTAGGAGGGGATTGGTAGTAGATTATTTAGACTCTTTTTTATCTCTCCATGTCATATGTTATCCCAGGGAAGTGTTACCACATGGCCTTATTTTAGGAAATTTTATTTCACTAGTCATCATAACTCTGCACAGGAAAGGTAGCAGTACAATCTCTGAGCAGTGGTGATTTTGGCAGAAATTTTTTTTGGTACAGATTAATGACAGATTTATGATGGAGACTATATTATTAAAAAAAGAAATAAAGCTATTTGTTTGGTTTTGTTTTCTGTAGTTTAATTGACCAGTAAAGTGTGAACCTGATTTTATTTTTTCTTTTTTGTATTTAGAGGGCAAAATTACCCCTCCCTGTCTGTAAGGACATCATTTATTTTAAAATTGCCTACTATTTTGCCAGTCATCAGCTTTTTCCACCTGTGAGACAAAAAGCTTTACTCTCCTCTGTTGGGCATATTTTTCAAAGACTTTTTTTCTAAAAAGTTGTTGTTTTAATGGTCTTCCCTATTAAGAAAGAAACTGATTACATATCATTTCAATCCAATTTCCTATATATTGGCTTGAAACGCTTCAGAAATGTAAAACTGGCATTTCATTATCCTAGGAGTGATCCGTCATATGTATTATTCCAGTGATTTTTCTCTCCAGTCATATTTTAGTTGTTAATCATTAATTTTTTAACTTACATTTTTTTTGATCTTCACCCCCTTTCCATTGGGATCAATATTTTCAGAACAACAGTGATAGTCACTATATTTTCAGAACAACAGTGATAGTCACTATGAATTACTGAGCATATACTCATAGATTGTCTAAGTGCTTTGCAAACATTCTCATTTAATCTTCACAACAGCGCTGAGGCACAGAATTGTCACTATGCTCACCTTACACCCTTCTAGTTTACACACAGCTGCTGCATGCCTGACTTGGGATTCTGGCCACATATGGCCAATAAAGGCCCTATACGTTTCCCTGAGCTTTACCAAACATTTCAAGCATTTATGATTATGTATTAAATATTTTAGAAACCAAAAATTTGGCCAAAAAGGAACCTGAATTGCCAGCATTAAACAATGATAAATGCATTTACTAAGCAGAAAATATGAATGTTGAACCATAAAATCAAATCTACATTTTATGTCTTAGAAATCCTTTTTTTAGGAATATTTAAAGATATAATTATAAAAAATATTAAATGCAGTAAAAACTGGAAGCAACATAAATTACTATCAATAGAGGACTATTAATATAAATTATTATTTCCAGGGCAATGCTATTCTATGTAGCAATTAAAAAGAACAAAAACCTGTATATTTTGAATTGGAAAATGACAATGACGACAGCAAGTTACAAAGCAGTATGTGCTATATTCCAGTTTTGAATAAAAATATGATATGATTATATGCACATTTAGCTATATCAGTATAAGGGCAGCAAAAAATGCAATGTGAAAATATTTTAAATTATATTTACCAAAATGTCAATAATGATTACCTTAGGAGACTGAAACAAAAGATAATTTTATTTAGTATAAGTATTTGGAAAGGAAGTTATGAGATTAGGATGACTTTTATAGCTTTCAGTTTTTAAAAATTAATTTTTAAATTAATTTTAACATCTGACCTTTACCTTAAGAAAGTTACTTTCTCTGTGCTTTCTCTTGAATACTCTTTTCTATGGGCCATATATTATCTTCATATAGCACCCTCACTTCACTGAAACTAGAAGAAAGTACCAGATGACAACAAAAAAGGTCATTATTTCAAGCTAATGACTATCTCTGGATACAAATAAGTTAAAGATTAAACTCCAGAGGGATGAGCTCTTCTGCATGAGAAAGGGACAACTGACTTTTCAATACTTAGGACAATTGTTGAGGTGAGGCAGGGCTGGGAGCCTGCACAGCGTTGCCTAGACCAGGAGAAGGCTTTAAGGAGCCCATCCACTGGCATGCTGGGTTTGAAATTGTAGGAGCCACTAACGCGAAGTCAATTATTTGGAGTAATTTTCTTACATAGGAATTTTGACAAGAGAAGCAAGGGACGGGGCTGGAAAGTGGAAAGAGATCTCACAAACTTGTGCTCTGCACTCCTACAGATTACTCCTGGTCTCGTAATCTCATGGTTTCACAGATGTACTGTCATGAGGTCCTGCAGTCTTGTCATCTGGTGTCGGGAAACTGGGGAACTAGTGTAGGGAGAGGACTAAACGTCAAACAAGTTGAAGCCAGAGATGAACTGAGTCTAATCAAAGTCCTAACCAAACTCACACCCAATTTAACTTCTGTTGAGATCAAATATATCAGTGCTGTGGCAGTTTAAGTGGGGCTGAAGAGCAAAGAGAGATCTATTAAACTCTTGGTCTTCTCTTTACAAAGCCCTGCCAAAGGAATTAAAATCACAGCCTCTCTCCAAGCCAGCTCAACCTTTGATTGAATCAAGCTGAACAACTTCTCACCCTATTTCACCCTAGCTAGCTAACATTAACATAGGTAAGTTTTTTTTTTTTTACATTTTTCTTTTTTAAAAAATAAATAAATAACACACACACATATTTTAGATACACTGTCCAGCATACAATAAAAAAGAATAAAAAAGACATGCAAAACAGCAGGATGACTCACAGTTAAGAGAAAGATCAGGCATAAAATACAAATAAAGAGGTGATAAAGATATAAGAATTATCAAACAAGAATTTTAAAATAGCTATAATAAATATGTTAAAGAATCCATAGAACTGATAAGTCTTCTGAATGAAGAGATGAAGAAGTTCAGGAAATAATTTTAAACCTTGAAAAAGACTAAACGGAAAACCAAGAACTGGTTATTATAATTATTTGGAATAACATTATTTACTGAGGAGGTAGGCAGGGGGGTTATCACCAGGCCAGACAGAAGGAAGGATCATTTAAATTTAAAATAAGTTAATAGAAATCATCCAAATGAAAGCAAATACAGAAAAAGATTGAAAATATGAAAACAGCTTTAATGGGAAAATATCAAACAATTTAACATTCATGCAATTGGAATACCAAGAAAAATAGAAGAGAGAATGAAAAAGAAAAGATTATTTGAAAAAAACATTGGATAAAAATGATCAGATTTGATTTAAAAAGAACACAGCAACTCAGGATGTTCAGGTTAAACACAAAGAAAACCATATCTAGGCTCTTCCTAGTCATAGTGCCAAAAAGCCAATTATGGTGGAGAAAAACCTTAAAAGTAGGCCAAGGAAAAACCAAAGAAAATACCCTCCAGAATTGTTTCAGTTATTCTAGTTTCTTTGGCTTTCTATATAAATTTTAGAATTAATTGATTGATATTTATTTTTAAAAAGCCTGGTGGGATGGTTATTACTATGCCTCAGTCTTAGGTAGACACTGTGCCTGGGTATCATTGGTGTGGCCTTGTCAGTATTCTTGTTTCTTCTTACGCTGTAATTCTGAGCCCAGTACTGTCCATCTGCCAGGAGGAGAGGTAATTTTTGCTTCCTTCCCCAGCTACAAAGGTTTTCTCGGGTGTTCTCAGGATGTCATGATCAACTGCCCCCAATTTTACCTCCTTTAAAGCTCTGATTCACTAGGAGAGACTAGAGAGAAAGAGCTGCTTGCAGCAGCCCTGGTCTCCCTCCACATACTCTTTTCCCAGACTTCCTTGTCACCAATTTTCTAATCTTAGTCCCTCCAAATTCTTGACCCTCAGCCAAATAATTAGTAGCTGCCTAAGGAGCATGTAGATGTGTATTTCTTGCGCTCTCACTCCAGAGTGAACAGCCAGATGTACTGTTTGAGGTCTTGCTCACTGAGACTGCCCTTTAGTACTGTCGTTCAGGGTTATCCTGGGGACTGGAGAAGTATATTTTTTCACTTCTGGTTAGTCCATCATATTTTAAAGATCCATTTACAAAACAGACTTGAGGTTTTTTTTCCTCAGATACCTTGTCATAAGAAATATTCCAGGAACCCATAGGTACATTACTAGGAAGCAGTGCCACCTGCTCATGCAACCTAGTCATACCTGCCTAAGCTTGGTGTTTTATGCAACATTTTATATGATTTCCATTTGATGATAGGTTGCTGCTCTGCTGCTGCTGCCACCTAATCTTATGGGTATGTATTTCAGACCCATTTCATGAAGGTGTACTCAGATCAATGGGTCACAGTCACCTGCTGTCCCATTGTTAGCTGTTCAGTCTCTACTAAGGTCCAATAAAAAAACCAGAACAATAAGCTGTTTCTTAAGAAGATAATAGTTTTCTGTATATATGTATAAGCATAGATGAATGTAGAGAGAAATATAAATAGATGAAGATGTAAGCTATAGCTTTTCCAGGATTTTAGAGATCCACACTGTGATTTTCCATGCTGGCCACATTTTCTGTGCAGCCTCCTTATTTACCACAGATACTGAGCATCATCAGATATGCTGAGTCATAAGTCTCAAGTGTTAGAAGAGCTTGCACTGCAGACTGAACTTACTTCAGAGCCTTCTCTCACTTTGGTCTCCACTAAAAATTGGCAGCCTTATATATGACTCTTTAGATAGGTCTGCATTACACTCAAATGTGATATAAGTGTTCTACATAATTTTAAAAGGCCTACCAAGCATCTTTTTTTTTCACAGAGGGTGATGTGAGGTATAGCAATTTATTTTACTTTTGATGGAGATACCTCTATATGCTCCAAACTACAGATCGCTCAAAAATTTTACTTAGGTGGGCCCCTGAATTTTTATTTACCTGGCACCCTCTAGCTCACATGTGTCTTACTAAGGCATCAACAACACATTCCACTTTCAGTAGATCATATCTAATATATGCACAATATCATCAATATAGTAGATAGTCCAATATTTTAGTGAATGTCAAAAAGAGCAAGGTTTTTGTAGACTAGATTTCTGTAGAGAGCAGGAGACCTGAGGTAGACCTCTGAAGGTGTACCCCTGGCTCAGCCACACACAGCTGCATATGAGGTGGCAGGGTCTGTGTTGTTCCAGTGAAGATACAACACCTAGAACAGCGGCTACATATTTATTCTCCAATATCTATGTGATTACTCTACAGGTTCAATTGTTGAGTAATATATGGGTTTTATAGTTTTCACCACTTGTGCCTCTTTCAAATTTTTGGTTATATCATCAATATCTAAAATTGCTCTGGTTATACAGCATGTTTCTGATATCCCTTTATAGGAAATGGGAAGTTCCAGGAACCTTTACTTAGCCCTTTCGATAATAATGGTCCAAATCCTATGAATCAGAATGAATATGGGAATTCTGACAGTTGCTAATTCTCTCTATTCTGATTATACATTCAGGAGCTGGGCACATAACCACAGGTGGTCCTGGGGACTAATGTGGCTCACTGTAAGTTGGACTTGAGCTAGTACTCCATCAACCAACCCACACTGGCATTTTTGGGTCCCCAGAAATTAGCTTCGGTTCAGAGCCAATGTCCACAAATCCTCCAAAAATTTGCGTGTTCCACTTTACTAAGGCACGATAATTCTAGTAAATGTCCACAGGTCCCTTGTAGGGAGCCATCAGTAAAGATTTGTCATAGGTAGCTGTGACTAGTGGTGCAGGGTCCTTCTTCATGAGGAAAAGACTGGGTCTGTAAACTGACTCAGGTTTAGAAACTAGATTCAATAGTAGAGTAAACCAAGTCAGATTTCTAGCTATCTGACCTAGAGTTGTTTTTTTTTTTTCTTTTTCTGATGCTAAATCTGTATCATGTAGAGTTCAAGCAGAAGACAGAAACCACACAGGAATTTGAACAGGGAAAGTTTAATATACAAAATTATTACCTTTAACAAAGATTGGAGTAATAAAGGTTGGACTAGAGAGAAGTAAAAAGAACACTTTTTACTTATTCTATGGCATGGCTGTAGCTCATTGAATAGCGGAGAAGTCACTAAGGGGCTATCCTGGTGGAACTTGCTGGAAATATGCCCTCTGTGTTGATGGCATAAGCTGCCCTGAGAGAGAGACTATTGAACTCATGGCAGAGCCTCCTGCAGAGCGACAGGAAAACTTCTGGCCACTGGCCACTGGAGAAGCCACACTGGCCGCTGGAGGAGCCGAGATCGAGGAGCACACCAGAACCAAAAAGAAATACCTTCTTCTTCCAGTATCATCTCTCCAGTAACTTCTGTTGATAAAACTTGACATTGTTTCAGTTCACAAAAGGAAAATATTTACAGTCCAGCTACCTTATCACAGAGCAAGTGACAAATGATGAACTTGGAGCCAAGTCAATAACTAGCACAGGAAAAAATAGAAGTGAACTCTTGCAAGAGTCTCATTTTGCATGTGAAGCAATATATTTCATCACTGTAGATTGAGATAGTTCCTCTTGTGGTGCCTCAGAAAATTAGCCTTCGTTTTCTTGAAAACACTTTGATAACCTTAACTAGAGTAGATGCTTGGAAGTATAAACCCTGATTCAGTCACGAATAGAACAAACAAGCAAGAAAATCAATCAAAAAAGTCAAAGAAGAGAAATTTATAAAATGGAATCATAACAGTGCTCAATTAAACAAAGAAAGCAGGAAAATCAAAAATAGGGAATATTGTAAAATCACTTAATCACAAACTTGACACCTTACATGAAAATGCAGTCCACAAATATTTGAATTTAAATATTTATAACCACTTATTTTTAATAGTCAAAAAATTAGGAACAATCCAAGTATCTGTTAACAGGCAGATAAATAAACAATTTAGGGCATATTAATACAATGGAACACTGGGCAGCAGTAACAATGAATAAACTACTGATACACACAATCATATGAATGAAACACAAATATGTTGGGCAAAGCAGTCTGATAAAAGAATACATGTCATATGCTCCCATTTCTATGAACTTCTGTAACAGGTGAAATTAAATACAGTTGCAGAATTTAGGTCAGTGTTTGCCTGTTGAGGGTGGGAGGGGAGGTGAGGACAGTTGACATGAGAGAACTTTCTTGGGTGATAGAAATATTTCACATCTTGATTAAGGTGGCACTTACATAAGTATATACATTCATTAAAACTCATTTAACTGCATATTTAAAACCTGTACATTTTATTATAATTATACCTCATCAACACTGATAAAAATATTAATTAACTGCTTAGGTTCTATTTTGTGCAAGGCATTATTCAGGGTATAAAGCCTTAACATACCATTTTATGTTACTTAGAAAAGATGATCTTTCTTTTGTATTTAGATGTTAGACTTCCCCAAAACTATGTTTATTAATCCTTCCATACTGTTCTCCACCTTTATCACCCACATGCAATCTAAGTTACTTTGGGTTTCTTTTAAATTTTTGAGACTAGCTTAAGGAAGAATAACGATTTTAAGTTTTGTTTGTTTTGTTAGTCTTGAAAAGTTCTAGCCACATTTGTCTTTAAAAAATTGGTACCCAAAAGCGATGAACAGATAATCACCCAGATTTCACTATCATACCTACCAGTTATTTCATACAGTAGTTCCACGAATGTCAGTGTGTTCTTGCCTTTGTACAGATGAAGACTCTGAAGCTCATGTCTAATAATGTTCTCAAATTCATGAACCAAGACAGAAAAACTCTGAGATTTAGGTGTCATGATATCCCCTTTTATAGTTATGAAAAATTAGTTTTCATTGTAAAATTCTATTTATATATCTCAAATATTCATCTATTTTTTCATGAATAAATAGTACTACTCTTGTCACACCATAATCCAGACCATGAAACTTGACCCTTCTTTATGTCTTAAATATCTCTTTTCCTTTTGGTGTTGCAGATGTTAAAAGAAAGCATAGAGTAAAAAGAAAAGTTAGTGATCTTTTTCACTGTTTTATTCACATTTCATTTGTATAACCTACATAGGTCTTGGCTAAAATCATCTAATTGTTTCTTGGAATTTCAAAAATTGGATTCAAAAGCCCCTAGAGATTTCCCCATAAATTTATGAGTAAATTTTTCTCCATTTGTATACTATTAGCCTTTTAGTGATTAGTTTGAGCCAAGATAGTCCAAAAGTGCTTTATGCTTTATTATGTATAAAGTATATCACTTTTACTTTATTTAAAATAGATAAATATATGTGTTCACCATAGCAAATTGGCCAGTTGCTCTAAGCATGATATAAAAAAATAGTCATTTGTTTTAATAACAACTTTTGGGTATTGGTATATAATTTTTAGAAATGTTAGAGTGGAAAAAGAAGTCATAGACTGATTTTGCAGAAATGTTTTTTTAAATCAATAGCAATAAATAATTAACTCATCTCATTGGAAATATTCTTCAACCTCAGACTAGCTCACAATTGCATTATTCTTTTTGATAAAAATGGCATAAATAGGCCATAAGCAAAACATTCTGTTAGCTTTAGAATCTGAAACAGACTTTTGATCATTTGCCTTTAGGCTTTTCCAGTCTTTGTTCTACTAGGCTGAATTTTCTCTGTGATTGTGATGAAAACAAAGTACCTAAAACATTGTATATTCTAGTATATTGCTACCCATGGTTCACGATACTCCTTTTTTCTCTCTTCTTCTCACGGCTATGCTTATATTGTTGTGTGTTTTTCCTATGGAAAATGTACTACCTCTCTGTTAAAATGAAGCCTTTTACCATTAAAAAAAAAATAGTCAAGTCAAAAGGAGACTTATACTGAGTATTAAAATACATACACATTAATTATGACCAAAGCCCAATTCATCATCATCTGCTGACTCTAAGAATATCAAGTGATTTGTTCTATGAATTAGTAGTAGGCGGTTTGTCTTTCCCCCCCTAGAAGCGACTGCATGTTTCAATCAAACTCAATGCTTTCTCCAGTGAGAGAAGTTTATGGCTTGTAGAATCTGTGAACGTTCGCATGAACACTTCGGGATTGTGTTCCTCCATTGTCACTTTGCTTTCCATTTTTCTGGCCTGTATTCTCTAAAGCCTGAACGGTGTTTCTTACTGGACCTTAAAATGGATGTTGCTAAAAATCTCAGAGTATCGTATGTGTGTGTGTGCGGAGCATGAGGGGGCATATCAAGTGTGAGGCAATGATAAATGTGACCCCACCCTGGCTTCAGCAGATAAAAGCTGAGCTTCCTGCCCCTACTTCATTGTAAAGGTGCTAGCTATAAAAGCTCATAAAACACTGAAAATTATCTTTAAAAAAAATCCAGCTGGACTATTTATAAACAAATATATTGTGTTACAGCCCCATTTTCTGGTCATGAAAGCTGAAAGCATGGATCTTTTGATGAAAAGTGGAAGGTTTTTTTCATTTGTATCATTTCTATTCTCCATTCGAGATCTGTAAATAGTTGTTGTTCGTAACTCAGAGAATGGAAAATTAGAGCTAAGTCATCTTATGTCAAAGAAGATTGAAGAGAGTAGGAAGAGCTAAAAGGAACTGTTCATAAGGCAAATTTAGTTATTCTGATTTTCTTACGAAGGGGTTGAATTAAATGCCCTTAAGAGGCAACCAGAGGACAGATATCTCATATATGAGGGAAAGAATCAATACCAACACACTGCTACTAATCTCCTAGGTCACTTACATTAGGACAAGCTGCCTGAGTTACATGGTGTCTCCTGAATGACCAACAGTAAGGTCAGGAGTTTGTCTCAGCAGGTGCAAAACCTGTTGTTTACTTAACCATGTTAGCGGCAGCTGCTGCTGCTTGTGGTGTTTCAAAGCAATTAAAGAGTGTGCTGTTTATTAGGTTGCCAGGTGCTGGCTTCCCTATGTGCTGTGACAGGTGGGGCAAAATTTCATGAAAACACCTGCCAACCTCCAAGACAGACCTGTGCTAACTGGCTGTGTACATAGCATTAATCTCCTGTGGGTTTAGCTGACAGAGCAGGAAGCACCCTCCACCAAAGTTTGAAGAGATATGATATGTAAGCACTTTCTTGCTTGCCACTGTAGACAAATATATTTTGGATATTATGAAGATTTTATGACTTTACTTTTGTTAGCTGTGTTTGGAGAGCACAGAAAATACCCCAAGTAGGAAAAAAAAAGTGTTATCTAGAGACATAGCACGTTAATTATTAATCATTACTGAACTGATTTATGAAAAAATAAATACTATCAAACAATTTTCTCCCAATGCTGGAAATCTCACTGTCTTTTAGTTATAGTTTTTTTTTTAGTTGACACAGGAAAAGTACCTTAATATTCAAGAAATAAATTACTGGAACTAAATAAGTAAAAAATCACTGTAGCTTTTGGATTTTGGATTTTTTTTGTACTTATATCTGTTGGATCTTTAGTTCCCTTTTGGCAAACAATGAGAAACTTTTTGTGGAAGAAATAGAAATCTAGAGATTTTCCAAAGGTTAGATCACAACTCTCTCTCCTTTGGTAAAATAATCCCAAATGAATTCAGGAGACACACACAGGTTTCTTTTTAAAATATGCTTGACAAGTTTTAGCCAACTACCGGAAAAAATTTCTCCCATCAATTTTAGACCTGTGGAAACTTAATAAATTCAATAAAGAAGTCCAATG
Organism: Cynopterus sphinx; assembly: GCA_030015415.1. NCBI lineage: Eukaryota > Metazoa > Chordata > Mammalia > Chiroptera > Pteropodidae > Cynopterus > Cynopterus sphinx. Next base: position 27,532,844 of record CM057384.1, on the reverse strand, counting down.
ATACTATTTTAGAGTCATATCCTTTGTATTTCTAATTTTTTCTTGAAAAAGTGTCCCCACACAGGGAAGCCATTAAGTGTTAACAGTTTGTGATATCTTGAAACTATCCCTCATATACCTCATTTTCCATTTACTTTTCTTTATTTAAAGTTGCCTTCCAGAAAGAAGTTTAAGAGTTTATTCATACTAAAGCATAAATGACTAATATAGAGTATCCTGTTACTCGTCCATAGAAGTTTGCTTTTAGAATAAAATAATAAATATTAAATCAAAGGTTAAAAAAACACTACCTGAGGTGGTAAGGCTTAGCAAAGAGAGAAGCCATATTTGGGAAGTAAAGGTATTTCTGGTTTGCACATGTGTGCATGACTGGCCCTTTCCCATCAATCCTTAATGAAGCTCACATATGTTTCCTTAGAAGAGGCTAAATGTTGGATAGAACAGGGATTGGAATTCAAGTTTGGCTAGTTGCCAATTAAGGCAAACATTGTAAGTCTCTGTCCCCTCATCTGTGAGAAATTGCATTAACAGTATCAATACCTCCAACAGAAGAATATTTTTGGAAATTTCAATTAAATGGCAATATATGAAAACACCCAGGAAAGTACAGGACACAAGTGAAGCACTAGAGAAACTGATTTTCTTCCTTTGCTTAAATTCAAAACTAGTTGAAGTTTTTTCAGTAAAGTTCACTCTGAAAGTTCCCTTGCTGGTTAATATTCACTAAGGTGGAAACTGGCCACATCTTGGCATTTATAGTTGTAGGGGACCACTTAGTATATGATTTATTACTTTCTGTGGGGAAGACTTTTGCATGAAATGTGAGTCTTTGATGCTCTCCTCCCCATCGTTCAAGGAAATAGTTCATACCACTGATTTAATGCTCATGAATCTCAAAAGTTAGTTTTATTAAGTATATCAAACTTCATGTGACCTTCAACTTCCCATTTTTTTCTGGCACAAACCTTCATTAATGTTCACCATTATTATTAAGGTATCATTTAAAAACTGTCAGAATAATTTAGAGGTTATTATACCGAAGAAAAAATATGCCACCATTTCCATGTAACTGCTAAGAATCTACAATTGCCTCTATCAAAAATTCTTTTAATCCATGTTAAGAAGCCAATTTTTTTAAATCAGGAAAAGCACCAGGTGGCAAGTAAACATTTTGTATAACATAGGCCTTGACTTTTTGCCGTTACTGAACACAGGAAGAGAAGAAAAAGATATGAAGTAGAAGCAGATGAAATTCACACAGGAAAAGAAAATTTTCTCCTGTGATAGTCCAAAGATATACTCCATCATAGATGCTATAAGAAGTTAATATTCCCAAATGATATTTGAGATATCGGACAGTTAATCTCAAGGGGAGAAAGCAGGATAGTGTTTTTAAAGGCAAAAAGCATAATAGAAGTCATTTTCTAGGTTGGAAGTTGGGAGGGAAAATAATAATGAACTACATGGTGAATGAAAAGATTGTAAAGAACATAGAGAACATGCATATCAGAGAAAAAAATATGAAAAAATATACCTGTAAAACTCCTAAGCCTATATTTATAAATACTAGAAATCAAAGGGAACTTGTTCTTTGTTTACTTTTGAAGGACTCAAAGCTATAGATTTGGCATGTGTTTGTTTTTGATGTTTATATTACAATTTTAGGTAGTTTTGTTGTTTTATTGACAGTGACTGCCGATCAATAAGGATTCTGAGTGTAAACAGTATACTCATGTACACCTAATGTGAATAGGATTTTGGAAACAGAAACGATAAAAGAACAAACTTGAACCAAACTGGCTTTGATTTCTTGCAATTCCAGCTGTGTGCTTTGGGTGAATTACTTCCCCTGTTTATCTGTTTTGTTTTTAGCAAAATGAGACAAACTTTTATATCTAAGAAGGTTACCGAAAAGACTAAATAGATAATGCAAGTAAAACATTAAAAGAGAACCTGGCTTTCAGTAAATAAATACTAATTGCTAACTATTGTTTTTACGTACAAAGATTAGATTTTAATTTATTTTTTTTTAGCATGTAAATTTCTTAGAAGTAATTTCTACAAAATGTACAACATACAATTCTTTTCTTTCTTGCTTACTTTCTGACCTCCAGAAAGTAAATTTTATCTCCTTCTTAGGTAAAAATGGAAAAACTTCATATTGCAAATGTATAATCTCATAATTGTTTTCTACTAATGTAATAATCAATGAAGATGAAATCTGAATTTATATTAGAATATTAATGTCTTAATATTTATGGAAGCTCCATGTCAGAGACTTAATAAAAAAAAGGAAATGGGTGTTGAGGAAAGTGATTATCATAGTTAAAAGAATTATATTAATGATTAAGGACTTATGAGCATGGATGGAAAAGAACAGCCAATTAGATATAGCTCACCATAAAGAAATTACCACCCAAGTTAGCTTAAAGAGAATATAAATTTGATTTACAGAAGAAAGAGGTAACAAGTTATGCCAACAGACACAGAGGGTGATTTTGTGTATGTCTGTCAAAGAACTTTGCACTCAAATATAATTGTGGTCTGCTAATCTATAGGACATTAGACTCAGAGATCTGAGTGTTTTTCTGACTAACAGAATAGCCCATATTATTTATCTATTGATACACAAGCCTGGTCAGTTCATTTTCAATTTAAATGAAAATACTTTCTGTATAAAATAAATTTTATAAACTAAATTAAAAATACAGTAATTTGCATGCATCATGAAGGTTGAGTGTTCTGTTCCAGGGAGATGAAACATGAGCCATTTAATGTCCCAAGAAAAACAAACACTAAACTAACTTGCAATTCCCAGTGAATATCTCCTGAATATTCAGGAAAAAATCTCCTGAAGAATATTACTCTTTTTTCAGTATCACAACTAAGACATAGAAAGAGACAGAGCCTTCATGAGTGTGAACAGAACCTTTTCCCCTTCTGACTTGTCTTTTACTGTGCTCTTGGTTTACTTTGAGTCTATGGTCAAAGAATATAAACATTCTAGTCTTCTCATCATAAGACTTTTAAATGTCAAGTATTGGCAAATAATATTCTTTCCCCCAAATTTATAAAATATTTGTGTAAATATAGTTTAACAACATTATTAAAATTTTAAGCTTATAATCTCCTTCCAAGATGTCAATATTATGCAATTACTCAATTTTAAATATTATGCAATTACTCAAGAGCATAACCAACTACCTGAGGAAATCTCCATCCTTTTTCTAGACAAAACCAAAGATCTGACAGTTTTGAATCACAAGCAAACAATGAGGAAGTTCCTCTTTGAGATTAACCAACTACAAGGGAAGCAAACTTTTTTCAGATAGTGGATTCCCTCCTTTGGGAGTCTCTTAGGTATTCATTGGATGGCATTCATGATTACATCATTTAAATATACAAAAGAAAGAAAACCCATAGGATTTTAATAAGGGCACTATAATGCTATTCCAGGAATTTCTTTTCTAAAAAATTCAGGTCTGAGGGTGCTGAACCATCATTTATTCGCCATTCTATTTGCTGACCGCAGATTCTTGAGTCCTCTCTACCTTGACAAGTCTACTTAAATGAATTTTTAAAGAGAGGCAATTCTCACCTTAACTTTTGTGTTTTGGTTTGGAAGTTCCAATGTTTCTGATTTCCTGCTTAATTTCACTTTCTCCTCTTATCCTTCTCCTCATTAATTTCTTCCTCTAATTTATATTATTATCATATATAGAGTTTAAGCATTTTAAGAGAGAGAAACAAACTATTCATGCTATGAAATAGTATTGAGATAGAAAGTTATAGTTTGTTAATTTTAAAATTTTATTGATGTAAAATAATCTTATTACACAATATATTAATTCACTGTCCTGATAATGAACATTTATATGTTTTCAACTTCCATAACTAAAAATCATATGTTGAGAATGTCTGGTTTCTGTCTGGTCCAGCATGTAAGGACTTTGGAAGTCATCATTCTTATCCTCAAAAAAGCTGAGTTCATTGAAAATTAATAACTCTTCTTACAGTCATCAGAAAATTGAAGTCATAAGATAAACTGCTGGTACCCAAAGTGAAGAGATGGACAGGTAGACACAGGATATTATAGCTTACTATTGCAGAAGCCCAGGAGCAGAAAAAGCCTCAGAAACAAGTACCAGGGTAGAAAAACTTAAATGGCAATTAAAAAATTGCTGGAGGCTCAGGGTAGACAAATTTGATCGTTAAAAACTCCAGTGGGCCCAGGCTCAGTGGAACTCTATACTTTAGTGAGTCTTACCTCCAGAAACCCTACCAAGTTCTCACAGTAATGATCAGAAAAAAAAATTTCTGAACTCATGGCAGGGAGAGAGGAACAGTAGTCATATTGAAATATGTCCAAAGCATTCTAGTCTTCTTAATAAAGCCTACAATAAAGGGAAACCATTTTACTGAAGCCTGACTGACCCAAGGCAAGGGAAATACCTAACTCCAACCCCCTCTACCTTTCCAGTCTCACCTAAAGGGGAAAAATAACTGAGAAATACTGGTAAAGGTCACATAACTAGGGGCGCAGGTTCACTAAAAGACTGAGACCTAGCTATAAGACTATAGAATGCTTCCTCTCTTCCTATATCTCACACTATATATGCAGTGCTCCTGTGTAAGAACAGGAAAATACAACAGAAAGAACTACATGTCTCAGATTTTATTAAGAAGAAGTCTCTAGGAAAATCTAAAGACTAGAAAAAGAAGGCCAAATTAAACCCAGAGTAAGCATAAAAAAATAAAATAAAATAAAAGCAAAAAATCAATGAAATTGAAAACAGGAAATCAATAGTGAATAATCAGTGAAACCAAAAGCTGGTTCTTTGAAAAGGTTGATAAAATTGATAAATCTCTCTTTAGGTGAACTATGAAGAAAAAGAGAAGACACAAATTTCTAATATCAGAAATGAAAGGGGCCATCACTACCCGTTTCATGGACATTAACATAGTATGAACAACTCTGTATTCACAAAGTTGGTAACCTAGATGGAATGAACCAGTTCCTTGAAAGACACAATCTACCACAACTCGCACGAGGAGAAGTAGATAATCTGGATGGGTCTGTACCAAAGAAATTTAATCTATAATTAATAATCTTCCACAACAGAAAGCATGAGGCCCATATGGTGAAGTTAAGGAAGAAATCATACCAATTCTCTATAATCCAAGAGAAGCAAAGGGACTACTTTTTAATTTATTCTATGAGGCCAGTATTAATCTTATATCAAAACAGATCAAGATATTGCAAGGAAGAAAAATTATAGGCTAATATCTATCACAAATACAGATGTAAAATTCCTCAGCAAAGTATTAACAAATCAAATTCAACAATATTTTTAAAAGTTTACATACCATTACTAAGTGGGATTTAGTCCAGGTATACAAGGCTGGTTCATCATTTGAAAATCAATTAATGTAATCCACTGCATCAGTAGGCTAGAGAAGAAAAATTGTATAATCCTATCAACAGATGCAGAAGAAAAGATCTTGACAAAATCCAAACACTTGACAAGTGGATTCAGTATGAAAATTCTATAAGTGTAGGACTAGAAAGGAACCTCCTCAAATTGATAAAGAACATCTCCAAAAAATCCCAAACACTTGCTGCTTCTGGAGAGTGGGGACAAGTAAAATTTTGGGATGATTGTACGGTTAAACTTCTTTTGCCATAAAAATATTCCAAGGTCAAAGATGAAGTTGTATGGGATACCATGAAAGGGAAGGAAAATCCACATTTAGAATACAACTATTCTCACAAGGACTGCAACCAGGGCCAGAAATGTTACAAGGCAGGTACAGAGACAAGGGAAAATGCTATGACCTCTCTCTTTCCATGTCTTCCTCTCTTCGTGTGGCCCACATTAGCCAAACTCACATGAAGGCCAGAAAGTAGAGACCCCACTCTACACATAGTAAGTAGAAAAAAAAGGAAAGAAAATGGTTCAGAAAGAGTGGAAAATTGGGAATAACCAAACACATTCACATTCTTATATTCTTCTTCCTCCAATAATAATGTCTGAAGCATTCTGAATCTCTCATTCTGTCTCTGCATCAAGATCAAAAGAAATATTGTTTCAAAATGGAAAAAGGATGGGGCTGCCTGGGTATAAATTGCATGCCAGCAAGCCAAGTAAGAGAAACATGTCTTGATTATTCTAGTAAACTGTCAACAAGCATGTGGCCAACTTGAGCTGGCAATAATAAACATAAGTAGAACCTTCACATAAAAAAAGCAGCTATCATGGACCATTGACACTCTTTGCCTCTCTCAGAGTAACCAAGTGCTAGAAGGAAAATGATGATCGTGAATGAAAATGCATTCTATTGGCAATTAAATGAAATGAGGTGGGCCCATAGCCAGAGAATATTCTAATTGTGCTCTTATTTTATTGCTCTAAATCCAGCTAGCTGAATTTTGTTAAGTATCATCTATTCAGTTTTTGAGATGGAGGCTTGGGCATTTATCATAAAATCTCGATTTTATTGCAGAAATATCACAGGGCTCTATAATTACCCACATAGAAAGTAGTCTTTGTTTGTTTGTTACAATATACATAGCATATAGTAAGTCCCAAATTACATTATAGTTAACAGGTTGCCCTAGAGGAAGCCAGACATGATGAGAGAAGTGAAAGGATAAAAAAACTGTCATTTACGAGTTGTCGGCAGTTTTTCTCTTCTCTAGAACAGAGCCTTAAACTCACATTTGGGTCAGAATTCCCTTGTGTTAAGGAAACTCCAGGAATCAGCCCTTCAGTTACACAAATGTAAAACATACATCTACATGTTCCCAAGCAGAATGTCATTTCCTGCAGAAATTTAATACATTTGAAATATTTCTTTGGTAATGTAATATTTATATATCTTTGAACCTGCTCTGGGGGATAAAATGTTTTTGGAGTTTATTAATCAAACCCATATTTTCTCTGAATTCTCACACATTTCTAAAGAGATTTTAAAAAATACTTTGAAATAATTCTAGACATAGAGAAAAGTTTCAAAATAATAGAGTTCTTGTATAGTATAGTCATCAACCAATTTTCCCTAATGTTAGCATGTTACATAACCATAGCACGATTATCAAAACTAAGACATGGACGTTGATATAGCACTGTTAATGAAAATGACTCGATTTGGGTTTACCAGTTTCTTCACTAACATCCTTCCCAACCCCTACCTCCATTATCCAATCCAGGATCCCACGTTGAAGTTAGCTGGATGACCACTAGTTTTCTCCAGCCCATGATATCAGCTCAATAAAGAATAAGGAAAATCAAAGTTTCTATTTTGCCTTCACTTTTTTTTCCTCTATGCTCTTCCTTTCTTTTTATAAATCTGATTTTCTGACCTGTAACTTTCCTTCTCTCTAAACAACTTCTTCTAATATTTCTTACAAACCAAGTCTACTGATGAATTTACTCAATTTTTGTCTGAGAAAATCTTTATTTCTTCTTCACTTTTGAAGGATAATTTTGCAGGGTACAGAATTCAGGTTGGTGGGGGTTTTTCTCCAAACACTTTAGTTTTTTGTTTTAATTTTATTTTATTATCAATTTCAAGTATACAGTCCCTTGGTTAGACATTTATATAGTATATAGTTTATAAAACAAAATAATTGATTGTTCTTTTTTCCCTCTGGCTTTCCACCTAGCCATTACATTAATGTTAACTGCATTCCCTATGCCATGCTCCTCATCTCTGTGACCATCTATCAACTACTACTTTGTACTTCTTTAACCTTTTACCCTTTTTTCCAAGACCAAACACTTTATACATTCCATTCCACAGTCATCCTGTTTGAACAATTTCTGAGAAGTCGGATTTAATTCTTATCTTTATTTCTGTTCTTTTTTCCTTTGGCTTCCTTCAGATTTTTTTTCCTTTATCTTTAATTTTCTATACTTTGGAAATGATACTCCTAGGTGTAGGGTTTTTGTTTTGTTTTCTTTTGGGGGGGCATTTATTCTGCTTGGTGTTCTCTGACCTTCTTGGATCTGTGGTTTGGTGTATGACATTAATGTGGAAAAATTTCAGTCATCATTGTTTCGAATATTTCTTCTGTTCCTTTCTTCTTTGTTATTCCCATTATGTTACAAACATTTTGTAGTTTTCTCACAGTTATTTGATATTCTGTTTTGGTTTTTTAAATGGTTTTCTTTGCTCTCCTGTTTTTGAAAATTCTATTGTGTATCCTGTAATTTAGAGATTCTTTCCTTGGCTGTGTCCAGTCTACTAATAAACCTATAAAAGACATTCATTTCTGATACAATTTTTAAAGTCTCTAGCTAGGACTTCTTTTTATTTTTATTTTTTTAGGATTTTCATCTCTCTGCTTACATTGCTCATCTGTCCTTGCGTGCTATCTGCTTTATCAGTTGGAGCCCTTAGCATGTTAATCTCAGTTTACAAAAAGTTCCCAGTCTGGTAATTCCAAAATCCCTGCCATGGCTTGTTCTGCTGTGTCTCTCCAAATTGTATTTTTGTCCGTTCAGTGTGGCCTGTAATCTTTTCTTGATAGCCAGACATGATGTAGTAGGCAAAAGGAATTGCTGTAAATAGGCCTATAGTAATGTGGTTTTGAGGAGTGGGGGGAGGGGGAGTGCTCTGTGAGCCAGTGTCTCTGGGTTGTGAACTTCACAAGTGGTTCTCAGTTTTTTTTCTTTCCCTTTAGTGGGACAAGGGGGCAGGATGGTTTGTGTGAGCTGGAGTTAGGTGTTTCTCTTTTCTAGGTCGGTTAGGTTGTGATGAAACTCCAACAGGTGATAAACCCCAGCAGATCAGGCTCTGGTTAATGAGTTTCTCCTGAGGGCAGGCCTGTTTAAGAAGAAAGTGCGCTGCTGTGTATATCAAAATGGTTCCTTTATCTTTCCCCTGCCTGATGCCCGAAGGGATTTTTCTCCAGTATTTACTGTGGGAATCTGGTTGAGCTACTGGAGGTAAATCTCATGTATCTTGGGGTGGGGGGAAAAAATGTAAGGGGGGGGGTCAGTCGGAGGTGGGGGCTCTATAACTGGGTTGCCCTGCAGTCTCTCTCAGCCTTGTCCATGCTGAGCCTCCAGTAGTTTGTGTTTGTAATTTACAGCTTTTCCTATCCACACTGGTTCCCACAGCAGATTCCACTGGTCGGTTTCTGCTCTGGTAAGTCCTATTCTCTTTTTTTTCTCCTGTTGGGCTCTCCGTTCATGAGGAGAGTTGTTTGTCCTGCGTGCGTGCCTTTTAGGGATCCAAGGACAGCTGATTTTTTTTTTCAGTCTGGCTTTTACTTGTTAAGAGGACTGGCAGCTTCTGAACTCTTTACATGAGAAACAAGAACTAGAATCTGGTTTCTAGAAATAATACACACACAGTTAAAGTCACTCTTGGTGGAGCACAGTTCAATGGGTTTGATAAGTGTATAATACAGGACAGTTCCATCACTCTTCCCCAAAAATTCCCTGTGGCGCCCCTTTGTAGTCAACCCCTAGTTGTATGACAAGTCCTGTCTTGTCGTATAGCAGGAATCAAACAATATGTAACCTTTTGGATCTTTAACTTAACAGAAAGCATTAAGGAGTCACCCATGTTGTATCATCAATGATTTGCTCCTTTTTATTGCTGATGTGAAATACTGCAGTTTCTGTGTCCTCAGATTTAAGGGCTTCTGAACTGTTTCCAGATTTTGGCAATTATAAATAAAGCTGTAACAAACATTCATATAGATATTGGGTGAACATAAGTTTTTATTCTGTTTGGTAAAATACTCAAGAGTTTGGTTGCTGAGTCATATAGTAAATGTCTCTAACTTTATCTGAAACCACCAAACTGCTTTCAGAGTAGCTGTACCATTCCGTTTCCCACCAGCACCGTGTGAGAGTTCCGGTTGCTTTGCACCCTCACCAGGACTTGGTATTTTACCCCTTTTCCCCCTGCATTGTAGCCATTTTAAAATTAGAATTGGCACATAATATACCATTTTAGTTTTAATTCGCATTACACTAATGACTGATATTGAGTTCTTAGGTAAATTTTTCTTATTTTTTATGCTGGTTGGTAGGTAGAGGGAGAGTTTGAGAGTTCTCTGCAAGAGTGGGTGTGGAGGGAAGAAGCTGAGGGATTTATTTTTATTTTTGCATGTGTGGGGGGTGCGGGTAAAATACTGGATATTAGCATTGTTGGTTTGTAGTCCAGATAATTTCCCAAACCACTCCATGCCCCACCCCCCGACAGAACTCAAGCATTATGTAATAAATAGGTAGAAACACTGAAATCACTGGGAGGCAGCACCCTAGACAGAAAATAACTGTCTTGTGACGGGTCGGTTATCAGAGGTGACAGGTCAGGTCCTCTTTTGTGTGCTAGAGCCTAGGGGAGTAACCCAGGATGAGTGTCACTCTTTATTCTGGTGGTGAAATTGTAAAAGGTAAATTTGTTTTGTAACTACTAAAAGAGGCATTAAATTTTAGAAATATTTCTCTTCTAAGACTGAGTACTTTGGGCAATACTGCGTTAATTATTACTAGAAGGATGATCTTAGCTGACCCTAAGTTGTAGCTCCCCAGCCCTTCCTACTAAGTACGCACACTGGATCTGATGACTATATGTTCAGGGCCTGATGTCAGAAATGGGAAAGCTGAGGAAGTGGACACATCTGTGATTTTTCTCTCCTGAGCCCACAGGGACTGGGCCTGAGTCCCAGAGAGAAAGGGGATATATAAAATCCAACAAAACATCCAACAACAATAAATCTTAAGAGACTGTTTTTACCAAGGTCATTTTGGCATAAGTTGTGCTGCTTTGGATTCTAGTAGACAACAGCGCAATGAGAGTTCTAGAGTCCTCAGTCCTCTGTTTGGGATATAGTGTGGCTCTGAGAGAAGAGTGAACACAAAGCAGTGCACACCCCAGATATTCTGCAGCTTTGGGACAGCAGAACCGGCCAGCGTGGCATGGAAGTGGTACTGTCCCAGAGGGGAACACCTCTCTCATGGAGCTTGCTGCCAGCCAGCGTGTGATTTGAGGTACACAGTGGGAAATTATCTACTCCAAGACCACATGAGAGACATCCTGGGGCTCCCAGCAACAAGCGAGGAGCCTGCGGGTTGTCACTGAGGTTCTGAGGTAAGGCAGCTATCAGCTCAGTGTCATCTTAATATGACCTCTCGAGCCCACAGCTGATGAGGCCTGGTGAAAGCTGGGTTACACCTGAGTTACTCTCTGTTGGTAGGCATTACCGTCTCATCAGGAGATTAATTAGAAGTGTGTGTGTGTGAATGGATTTAAAAAGCCAGGCTCTGGATTTAATTGACTGAAGGACACTTTGAAAGTATCCACCTTATATGAAAAGTAAAATGAAAAACGAAAAAAATCCCATCCCTCGTTAATGGGCCTTTTACCTGATCTATCTCCACAGCCTTCCACACTCCCCGGTGGATAAGTTTCTATACTCCCCATCTTTATAAGCAAAACGTTTTGATCTTTGTCTAACAGCATCATCTTTCTCTTTAGGATATTGTAGTAAAGTTATGTAGGTCATGTGACCTCACAGTTTCCATAGGTCAGGACAAAATATGGTCAAAAAGTCTTCATTGCAGAAGGAGTCAGAAAGTAAAGCTGGCATTTGTCCTGTTTGGTGTAATTGCAGGGAACAGAAAGATGACTGGCAATATAAATATCAAGGCATGAATGTTTTGTTTTTATTTTTCCTGAGATCATCCCAGTGAGAGAGCTCTAACAGCCCCAGATCCAAATATTCATGTGACAGGAAGAAAAACCCCTTCCCTGCTGTTTTCCTAATAATGCGTGTCAGCAGCCAGTGATTGCAGTTTAGCCCTTTTCTCAGATGGCTGCTTTCACAAGCTGATGCTCTAGGTTGACAAGAAGCAGCTGTTGATCTTTTCTTACCCATCTTGTCCCCTCCCTCTACTGATACTCAGGGAAAAAGAGGGCAGTTTCTCATCTGGCTGGAGAAGATGACAGCTCATGGGTCTGAATAGAGGAATCAGTTCTTCTTTAAAAAGCTGGTTCATCATAAGAGCACATTTTATACTTGTTACCTAGGTTCTCATGGGTGCTTGTGCCTCTGAAGGTGGATAATTTCAGCTGGACAGGACTAACCCAGGTAGTAGTGACAACTGTTTCCAATCTGTGACTTCTTTGGTTATAAAGTAACAGCAATGGTTTAAGGTACCATACCTGGGACATTAGCAAAGCCCAAATCTCCTCTGTCTTTGAGATATAACATTAAAAGTCCTTGGTTACAAATTTCCAGAAGTAATGGAGGAATGATTTAAAAAAAAGAAAGAAAGAAAACTGCATAACAGTATCATCAGTGATAGTTGCAATGGTTAAAGTTTCTCAGATGTTAATCTCTGCCAGAGTATTCAGTCTGTCACTCACAGCCCTCGATATTGTGAACTCAGCGTACTATTTCATCCTTATATCTCCATCACATTCCATTCCCCCTGTGACATCCTCTACCTCCAGGATTCTGGGCACTCTGAACTACTCATCTCTCTGCTCACTGCTCAATATTTTCTGGATTTCATCCCTTAATTATCCCCTCTCTATGCCCTTCTTTCTTTTTTCCTGTTCAAACTTTTTATATATCGAGAACCATTTCTCATGATGGTGAAATATTTACCAAGTCAGTAAGAATTACTTTCTTCTAAGATTACTCATTTTGTTTATACTCCTAGTTTATCATTTATCATTCTTGACATTAGAGTTTCTTATTGTAGTAGTGAATGTCCAGTATTCTTTCTCACTTTCTTCCTCAGTATTAGAACTGATCATTTTTTAGGAGCCCAGAAATACCTTTTTATCTGCTAGGAGCAGCTTTCTAAGTTGTGTCTAAAGGAAAAAAAGTAGAAATGGTGTGTGAAATAGCCAGAAAATGTTATGAAAGAAATGCACCACCCCAACCCACCCCCACCCCTGCTTTTTATTTTATTTCTTGCTGCCATTCGGAATTTAGATGCAATGGCTGGAACAGAAGTAGCCATGCTGGACACTGAGGAGAAGGGTGCATGTGATAATTATCATGGGACTCCCATAGTTACATTGCACTACTTACATTTAAGATGAAGGTGATACATTTGTATCTTACTTGATTCTTTTGTTTTGGGTTTTCTTTCTTTAACCTGATATCTAATCTTAACAATTAGACCTTTGTAAAAGTATCTCTCTCCCACTGGTTTGTGAGACCAGGGTGTTAGGTTTTATATCTTATTTTGCATCTATCTCAAGCCATTTCTCAGCAACTAGCATAGGGCATAACATATATCAATGGCCAAAAAATGTTTTACAATAATATATTTATAGAATCTAAGCAAGGCAAAAAAAAGTACTTCCTGGTATTTTCTTATTGCAAGATGAGAGACAGAAAAATAATGGACAACCCAAAGATACATGATGAAAGCAGTGACTATTAAGAACAATTCACTTGAAGAATGTGCTAAAGAAGGGGCATTGGAATCTACATGTATTAGACGTATATACTGAAGGGTGTTCAGTTTTAAGCACAGTTCTTGTCATTGTATAAGGGCATTTAAAGCTGTTAAAGAGATAAGGTGTTGACTAAATTGTATGTATTCTATCAGTGTAATTTTGGGGGTATCTACTGTTGTCAGGTCTAGAAGAGTTAGTAAAGAATGGTAGAGAATCAGGTGTGGCCTTGCCTTCATGTACGGTCTAATGAGAGATTTTTATTGGTTAAAAATTCTCACAGAATGAAGATAAATTATTCACATAATTTATAGTATATTATTTATAATAATTCATATAATTTATAATGAATACAAATTAATATAATTCATTCCTATAACTTATAATTTATAAGTATAACAAATACAGTAAAATAGGTATAGCATTCTATTAGAGTGCTGGAGATAGAATGGAAGACTTTGAAAAGAGAGATAGAGGGGGTAGAGAGATATGAGAATGAACATATGAATGTGGAACAGCTAGATGATTTTTTCCTTTAATTATGAGAAGTTTTGAAAATAGTCTTCATGGAGAATAGGAGAGTGAGCTCTCATAGGAACGGTCTTCCTTGTAGTTTTAAGTACCATTTAAGGCCAGCATTCATGAATTTGGCAGAGATAGTCTTCCATTATATGTTATTTTCTCCACCAGCTTTTGGCTTCATTGTTGCAGCCACAAAGAAATTATATAGCTATATTCACCTAGGGTCAGGGTTTGGCCCAGTGGGTATGACAAAAAGACAGATGGATCAGTGAATGAGGGTATTAGGTTACTGGCAAGAATTCATTCAAATGACCACTAAAGAGATCGTAAAATGAAAAAGAGAGATTTGGGAAAAAAAGTACAGGTCAACAGACTGGAAGTCCTAATGAGCCAAGTAATGGTCGCGGTTTGAATAGTTCGACAGGATAAGACTATCAGGTGGACAGAGTGGGTGGTGGCCAGTTGGAAAGACAGGAGACTGATTGACAGAGTGGGATACTTGAAATTTAGAGCAATAGCCCTGACAGTTAATAAGAGCCAGGCTGTGAGCATGGTTGTTGGCAGCTTGGGTGGAGGAGAGACAGTGACTTGGAATGAGGAGGGCAAGGACCAGAGTGACCCCACGCATCCAGGACACTGAGTGGGCAGGGTCTGTGATGATGTTAATATCACTAAAGATGACAGAAGGTGAGGATTTAGAGAAAGACAAAACCAGGTGGGGGCCTTAGTCTTCAATAAACAAGGGAGGAAGACTAGAAGTTTGATAGATAATTACAACAGGAGAGAGAGAGAGAGGGATAAAGGACTGGAATAGAAATTGTCTTTAAAAAAATTCTAACCCTAAAATTCTAAATGTTCTAGAATGAAAAATTCAAAACTTGATGTCTAAGAATCTTCTTTTATTTCTAAATAAGCTTATATGAAATAACTGTCTTTTAAAATAATAAGTAACAATGTTATCTGTTGATTTAATTTACCTTTAAATTATTTTTGTGACTGTAATTAGAAATATTAACTGTAATTCTCTTCAGTGTCAGGGGTTAAAAATAAATAAAGCAAGTGAAGCTATTTTAATTTCTATTTTTCTCAAATATTCCTTTTTAGTCTAAGCGGATTTGTAAATACAGATACCATTGTTCTATTAATTATAACTTCTGTGGCAGGATTTGTGGTACAAATAAGACTTTGGAGAGAAAGATTTGGAGGTATGGGAAACATGTTAATATTTTTTGCAAATATTTTTTCATTTATCATTTGCCTTTTAATATTTTTTATGACTTTTTTGGTGAGATATTTTATTTTTTACTAAGTCCATCTTTTTCTATATTTCTTCTTCCTTCATCTTCATTCTTAAAAAGTCCTTATTCCAGCCAACATGTTCTAAAATACTTATTTCACTTACACTTAGCATACACCATGCCCCAGCCTGAAGCCTGGGTGACTGCAGCCTGAATAACCCTGTCACATGTGGCCCCAGCTGGGTTGGTGGGCATCCTCAGGAAACGAGCAGAAGGCCCAAATTTGGCTGGCCCATGGCTTGGGCTAGGGGAAACATTATTTCCTTTTCATCTGGAACAGCCCTAGTTGACCCTTAATCATGAATGGAGCATACTTTCATCCTTAAAAGTGTCCTGCTTTACGTGAGAAATGGAGTCACCTTCTGGATTAGAGGGACTAAGCTCAAAAATATGAGTTAAGTTGTGTTACCCCTTTCTAGAAATATGAAACAGAAGCTCATGGAGTTTTTGCAGGTCATTTGCAGGAACATGAGCCGGTAAGTATGGTGTATATGGAGGAAGCCCACTCAAGTTATTTGGGGTGAGAGCTATAAGGAAGCTGGTCTGGAGGGAGGAAAAAGCAACAGATAGAGGGCACCAGGTTTAGGATTCATGTAAACTTTAGAGAGAGGTAAGACACAGAACCCAATGTTTTTAGTTTCCTATTATTTTCCTTGTGAGGACTGGCTCTATTTCATTTCCTATTCTTGTATGGAGATTACCATGGTAAACCTGACCATAAAGCCACTTTTTAATATAGACTGATCGAATCCTTCATTAGTGTGTAAGTCTAAAGTAGAAAAGTGCCATTCACTCCATCTGAAAAATGTTGGATAAGTTATAAAATTTGTGTGGGTGTGCATATAAATACATATGTTTTTAAAAATACTTGCATAAACTCCAAAATGTGTTGTTACATCATATGAAGAAAGATCTCTACTTGATTATTCCATATATTTAGTTAATTCTCTCAACATCATATATTGAATAATTATTTCCTCATTTATTTGACCGTTTCTTATAAAGTTATTCTCTCAGAGCTTCAAATATTTTCTTTTTAATATACTTGTTGATTTTTTTTTGCTAATACCACACTATAATTAAGAATTGTGATCTGTATTGATAATGAAAGCTTTTTTCAAAAAATTTTTATTCAGTTATAACAATTTTGAAATAATTTTATCAAGTTACCAAAAAAATTAATAGTGAATTTTTATCATAATTAAACCTATAAATTAATTTGGAAAGCTTTATCATTTTTATATCTATGCAGTAATGTGAAATAGTTTTCCTTTTATTTCAAACATTTAAAAAAAATCTTTTAGCTAGATTTTAGTCTTCTGGATAAGGGTTTGTTACAATTTTCTTTGAGATATTCTAAATTATCTTACATATTTTTCTATTGATGTTAAATATTTTCTCTATTACAGCCTCTAGTTGTGTTGCTTGTTTGTAAAAGGTTGTTATTATTTTCTTATACCTGTACAGTTTAACTGTGATTTCTTCTAAATTGTATAATTTATCATCATAACTTCTCTAGCTAGATGATCACATCACCTGCATATTAAGATAATTTTATCTCCTTTCCAATAATTATGTTTTTTAATTTTTATTTTATTGGTCCTATTTTAATTGATTAAAATTTAAAACAGAGTAATGGTGAGATGTAAATGGGCATTCTTTTCTTGTTGCTGATTTTCATAAATCCAGTAAAATATTTCCCAACATGTACTCTATGGAGCACTAGTTCCACAACATAATCCATGAAAATGAAACCCAAGGATTTCATAATTGAGGAAACACTGCTCGCTATATTGCCCCTCTAGGAATGAGCACTTTGCCTTCTGTCTCCTCAAATCTTCTGTAAAATATATTTAACTAGTAGCCGATTTTGTACTTCATGGAGTTTTTAATTTGGGGAAGAGAAGAGGGATAAAAAAACGATCTGACACTGGCTCAGAGAAAGCTAGGATGAGCTCACATGGGCAAAGTAGGAGTCCCTGTTACTTTGACAGGATATAGTTGGCAGTTTCTTAAGCACACATCCAAGTAGGGAATGAGATTTTATCTTGCAAGCATCCTCAGTCTTTACAAGTGTTTCAGACAGCTGTTCTCATATGGTTTGTAGCATAAAGCAAAAGCAAGAAATGCAGGTGGCACAAAACTTTCCCATAGGCCAGTGCTTCAAGACAGTGGATTTATCTCTTGCTTTGCAACATCTATCTTTTTTTTAATCCTTTGTTAACAAATTTTAAATTGTCTTTAAATTAGTTTCAAGTATAAAGTACACTGGTTAGACATCTATAATGTTCATAAAACAATCCCCCCAATTGTTCCCTCCCTCTCCTGACCCTCCACCTAGACATCACATTAATGCTAACTGCATTCCCTCTGCTGTGCTCCCCATCCCTGTGACTATCAACTACTAATTTGTATTTTCTTAACCCTTCACCCGTTCTCCCAGCTCCCCAATCCCCCTCCTTTCTGTCCATCACCAAATTGTCCACTATATTTGTGAATCTGTTTTTGATTAGTTTGCAACATCTATTCTTATGTAGCCTACCTAGAGGAAGGTAGGAGAGACCTGGGAAGATGTCACAGTAATGTCAGAGTCTTTTGCAGCTGCTTTCTGTAAACCCAGGGGGACTGAGGTAATCTGATCTCATTTTCTATAGCTCTCTTTAAAATGTAGGGTATTTTTTTCTCTTTGCCCTAGACTAAGAGCTTTAATAGCCATTGCCCCAAAATAGAAAATATTTATTGATCATGGTATTAAATGTTTTCAAGGAACAGTAAAGTGTTTACTGTAGATATAGAAAGATTTGTGTGTGGGTGTGTGTCAATTAAATATTTAATATTCAGTCTTTTGTTGGAAGAAAGTATAAAGATCTTTGAAAAGCTCTAGAAGAACCTGAAGGTTGTTTTAATTGGGAGCTTTGTAAATAACTATCAGCTGATAGCAAAGACTAGAACAAATGATCCCTTGAAATAGATTCCAACTCCAGGATTACATGTTTCTGTGAAATGACAAGTGTAAACCACATCACAATAATAATCCATGTTATTTTTCTGGCAATTAATTAATGCTTTTCAAAGAGTGACAAGCACTGTAATAACTATGTGAGATACAAAAACTATATTCAAAAATGACAGAACCATAGTAACATTACTGCTCTGTTAGTATGGTTCAAAGACAATGAGGCAACCACAAAAGTAAATTATTTCATCAGTGAATAAAAGGATAAATGCCATTCCGTTTACTCTAAGTGATAGCTATAGTTCAATCTAATATTTCTCAGGAGTACACTTAAAACAATATGGATTCACTTATTTTTATTTTGACCTTATTTTAAAGGTTTTAAGGTAGCTTACGAAGACACACAGAATAAAGCATGGAAAAAATAGCTAAAAACAAAAAAGAAAAAATTAGGAAACGGAGTTTATGTAAGATTAATCCAAGATAGTGTGGTTTAGTCCCCCCAAAAGCATGTCATAAAACACTTCCTATGTAAAGAGAAACTCCCAAAAGTACATGATTTAGAAGATTCATAATTTAGATCAAAATCAGTTTCTATTAGAAGCAAAATTATACCTGATACTGAGCTGACACCCATAGGTGTTCATACAGAGAGCACCATTTATTGCAAAAAAAAAAAAAAGTACTAGATGATATTAAACATAGTAAAGAATTTCATAGGTCTATTACAAATTGTGACATTTTAAACTAATGTAAGCCCGTATTCAAATAACTCTTCATGCAGTTCAGGTACCTTTCAACAGTTTTTTTTTAATTTTTTTTAAATTTTATTAAAGTATACAGTACATTGGTTAGACATTTATATAGTTTATAAAGTGATCCCCCTAATTACTATTTCTCTCCCTTGGCTCTCCACCTAGCCATTACATTAATGCTGACTGCATTCCCTATGCCATGCTTCCCATCTCTGTGACCAGTGTTCTTAGTTTCCCATCCAGCTATGACATTGGTGTCATTCATTTCACTTATCCATGTGTTGTTACATTATTATTATTTTAAACAAATTGTTACCTTTTAGACCAATTAAGAAGAAAAAATTTATTTTACTTTCATGTATTTCTTCTCCAGTACTTTTTCTTTATTTAGATAGATCCAAATTTCTAACCTATATAATTTTCCTCTTGAAGTTCTTTAACATTTCATAAAGACTGGCTACCTGGCAATGACTTGCATCAGCTTCATTTTTTTTTCCCCTGAGAAAGTCTTTATTTTTTTTTTTTTTTCAGTGTTGAAGAAAAATATTGCTGGTTGGGTTTATTTTATTTCAAAATTTTAAATATTTCACCGGCTACCTTCCTGTTTTCATGGCTTCTGACTAGAAGTATGCTTAATTCTTACTCCTGTTTCTCTATAGTTAAAATGCTTTGGCACCCCCGACCCCCGACTTATTTCAAGATTTTTTTTTGTCTTTGGTTTTTATTCTTTTGAATATGAATGCCTACCAATAGTTTTTTGCTGTTGTTGTTTCATTTTGTGTTTTTTAGGGTTTACTTTTTACAGCAGTTTTAGTGTCACAGCAATTTTGAGCAAAAGATATAGAGGTTTCCCATTTTTCCGTTGCCCACTCACATACATAGCCTCAACCATGTCAACATCCCCCATGTCATAGTGCATTTGTTACAATTGATGAACCTACATTTAATACATCTCTACAACCATACAACCATAGTCCATAATTTACATTAGAGTTCACATTTAATGTTGCATATTCTATGGGTTTGGACAAATTTATGATGGATATCTACTATTAATAATATACAGAGTAATTTCCCTACGAAAAATCTCTAAAAAATTCTCTGTGCTCTACATATTCATCCTTCTAACCCCTGGCAACTACTTTCTACTGTCTCCATAATTTTTCCTTTTCCAGAATGTCATATAGTTATAATCATATAGTATGTAGTTTTTCAGATTGGCTTTTTTCGCTTAGTATTTGCATTTACATTTCCTCTGTGTCTTTTCATGGTTTGAAGACTTGCTTTCTGTTAGTACTGAATAATATTCCATTGTATTCATGTACCACAATTTATCCATTCACCTACTAAAGGACATCTTTGCTGCTTCCAAGTTTTGGCAATTAGTAAGAAAGGTGCTATAAATATCAAAAAGGAGGTTTTGCTGTGAATATGTTCTCAGCTTCTTTGAGTGAATATCAAGGAGTATGACTCCTGGAGTACATGTTAAGAGTATGTTTAGTTTGTAAGAAACTGCAAAACTATCTTCCCAAGTGGCTGTACCATTTTGCATTCCCACCAGAAATGAATCAGACTTTTGTTGCTCCTCATTCTTGTTAGCATTTGGTGTTATCCGTGTTCCAGATTGTGTCCATTCTTATAGGTGTGTAGTGGTATATCTTATTTTAATTTGCATTTTACTGATAATATATGATGTGAATTATCTTTTCATATTTGCATATCTTCTTTGCTAAGGTGTGCCTTAAGGTCTTTGGCTCATTTTAATTGAGTTATTTGTTTTCTAATGGTTGAGTTTTAGGAGTTGTTCATATATTTTGGATAATAGTCATTTATCAGATATGTCATTTGCAGAATTTTTATTCCAGTTTGTGACTTGTCTTTTAAGTCTCTTGACAATGTCATTCACAAAGCAGAAGCTGTTAATTTTTAATAAAGCCTAGCTTATCAATTATTTCTTTCATATGTTGTCTTTGATATTATGTCGAAAATGTCATCACCATAACCAAGGCCATCTAGATTTTCTCCTATGTAACCTATGAGTTGTATAGTTTCACATTTTATGTTTTGGTTTAAAGTTGGTGGAAGTTTTAGGATCTGTGTCTAGATTCATTTTTTACATGTGGTTGTCCCGTTGACCACCACTTCTTGAAAGGACAATCTTTTTGCCATTGTATTTTGTTTGCTTCTTGTCAAAGGTCAGTTGATGATATTTATGAGGGACTATTTCTGGACTATTTTTTTTCTGTTCCATTTATCTATTCTTTTGCCAGTACCACATTATCTAAAATACTATAGCTTTATTATAAGTCATAAAGTCAAGTAGTGTCATTCTTCCAACATCATTTTTCAGTACTGTGTTACCTATTTTAGATCTTTTCCTTTCCATGGTAAATTTAGAATCAGTTAGTTGAGATCCACAAAATAAACTGTTGGGATTTTGAAATAGCAATCAGTCTATAGATCAAAATTGGAAGAACTGACATATTTACTGTATTGAGTCTTCTTTTCCATGAACATGGAATATCTCTGCATTTATTTAATCTTGATTTCTTTCATCAGAATTCTGTAGGTTTTCTAATGGAGGACTTGAACATATTTTGTTAGATTTATAAATATTTTGGGATTGCTAATGATATTGTGTTTTTATTTTCAAATTCTATGTGTTCATTGACTTTTGTATATAAACCTTACTTCCTAAAATCTTTCTGTAATCACTTACTAGTACTATAGTATTCTTGTCAATTCTTTCTGATTTTCTTCAAAGTAATGTTGTCTGTAAATAGTTTTATGTCTTCTTTCTCAATTTGTATACCTTCTATTTCTTTTTCTTTCCTTATGATGTTAGCGAAGACTTCCAGTATAACATTGAAAAGGAATGATGAAAGGGGAAATATCAAGTTTCTCATCATTAAGGATGATGTTAGCAGTAGGCTTTTTATGGGTAGCCCTTATCAGGTGGAGAAAGTTCATTTTCATTCCAAGTTTACTGAGAGTTTTTTTCATAAACGGGTGTTGATTTTGTTATCTTCTTTTTCTGCATCTATTAATATGATCTTGTAATTTTTCTTCTTTAGCCTCTTATGTGAGGGATTACATTAATTGACTTTTGAATGTTGAACCAGTCTTGCATACCTGTACAAAATCACATTTAATAATAGTGGTGTATAATTCTTTTTATACATTGTTGGATTTGATTTGCTAAAATTTTGAAGATTTTTACATCTATACTCATGAGAGATATTGGTTTATAGTTGTCTCATAATGTCTTTGTCTGGTTTCTGTATTAAGATGATGCTGGCCTCATAGAATGAGTTAGGAAGCATTCTCCAGGCTTCTACTTTCTCAAAAAGATTGTAGAGAATTTATATAATTTCTTCTTTAAATGTTCAGTAGAATTCACCGGTGAATCCATATGCACCTTGTGCTTTCTGTTATGAAAACTTATTAATTATCAATTTAACTTGTTTAAAAGATAACAGTCTTATTTGGATCATCTATTTGTGTGCGAGTTTGGGCAGAATTTCTCATGGAATTGGTCCATTTCATCGATTATAAATATTCATAGAAATCTGTAATAATGATTCTTTTTTCATTTGTGATATTAGTAATTTATATATTCTCTCTCTCTTTTCTTTCTTAGCCAATTATTTTGGTTAGAGACATCAATTTTACTGGTCTTTTCAGAAAACCAACTTTTGGTTTGGCTGATCTTTCTGTTGATTTATTTTCAATTTTATTGATTTCTGCTCTAATTTTTATTCTGCATAATTTGGATTTAATTTAGTCTTTTTTAAGTTTCCTAAAATGGTATTTTAGATTATTGACTTGGGATTGTTCTCTTTTATAACATTTGATGCTATAATCTCTAAATGCTGCTTTCATTGAATCCCACAAATTTTTAGAAATTGTTTTCATTTAATGTTCAAAGTATTTTTTTAGTATCTTGAAATTTCTTATTTTACTTGGGATTTTCTTATCCAGCATTTAGAACTGTGTTTAATCTCCAAATATTTGAGAATTTTCTAGCTATCTTTCTGTTATTGGTTTCTAGTTTAATTCTGTCATGGTATAAGAGTATGCATATTATGATTTCTATTTTTTTTTTATATAAATTAAGGTGTATTTTATGGCCCAGAATGTGCTTTTTCTTGGTTAATGTTTTCATGTGTGGGTGAGAAGAATGTATATTCTAATGTCATTGAATGAAGCAGTCTATAGATGTCAATTATCAATCCAGTTGACAAACAGTGCTGTACAATTCAACTGTGTTCATGCTGATTTTTCTGCCTGCCAGATCTGTTCATTTCTGAAAGAGGTGTTGATGTCTCCAACGACGGTGATGGATTCATTTATTTCTCCTTGTAGTTTTATCAGTTTTTGTCTCACATAGTTTGATGCTCTGCTGTTAAACACATTAAGGATTCTTCTGTCTTTTTGAAGAGTTGATCTCTTTATCATGTGTGACACTGCTCTATTCCTGATAATTTTCCTTGCTCCACATCTGCTTTGCCTGAAGTTAATCTAGCTACTCGAACTTTCCTTTGCTTAACATTAGCATAATATTTTCCCCCATTCCTTTTAATATGTGCTTTTATTTTTAAAGTGGGTTTCTTGTAGGCAACATATAGTTAGGTCATGATTTTTGATCCACTCCTGCAATGTCTTTTAATGGGTGCATTTGGGCTAGTGGCATTCAAACTTATTATTGATATAATTGGATTTATACCTACTATATTTTGTACTATTTTCTATTTGTTGCCCTTATTCTTTTTTTTCTGCCTTTTGTGGTTTTAAATGAGCATTTTATGATTCCATTTTTCTCTTAGCATACCAATTATATAATTCTTGGTTTTAAAAATGTTTTTAGTGTTTATGCTAGAGTTTGCAATATACATTTACAACTAATCCAAATTCACTTTTACATAAAACACTATAAAAATTCATAGGTAATCTGAGTATTTAATAATAAAAAAATAATCTTAATTCCTCCCTCTTATCCTCTGTATTATTGATATTATTAATTTTACTTATTCATAAGCATGCATAATTGAGTATGTTGTTTCTATGATATTTTGAACTGATGGGTGATGTGTGCATGCTTTATGGCCTGAGAATTTAAGCTCTCTATTCTTAATTTACTAATCCTCTTTTTGTTTTTTGTTTTACAAAATCTTTTGTATAGAAAAGTGTTCTTGAAATAGAAAATGTAGTATTTTAATTTCTTTCTACCCCATAAACTATACCTTGACCTGATATGTTTGTGCTTAATATTTGTGCTTACTATGGTTCTTTTTTAGGGTTTGCTGAAGATGGTGGTATGTAGGTTGTATTAGCAAGGGTTGGTGAGGTTTATCAATTATACAATAAGCTTCTCTAGAGGGAAATATAGCATTGCAAGTCCTTTAAGTTTTAGGCTGTTACTAGTAGTACTCTGGCAAATAATTGTGTAATAGAAATTGTCTAGGTTTATGGCTAAGCATAGTGGGATGTCTAATTCTGTTTGAGTCTTAGCTATCATGTAGTAAGGATTCTTAAAGTAACTTTTGTAGCTTATATTTATTTTAGCTATAGCTTTTACAGCCTAGTTAAAATTTAACTTTATTAAAAAATCTTTAATGTGCCTTATGCCAAGTTCTATTAATTTGGGTTAAGCATATGACTATGGTGATTGGCATAAATTTAGCAACCCTTATTGGTCAGTATAACTTAGTCAGACTTTTGTTTATGGCTTCATTTTTTTCACTGATGTTTCCTTTGGGGGTTTGGTTAAGCAAGGTATTCTGAAGTACTTTTAAGTTTCTTGATGCCTGTTCCTTTTAATCATTTATGATTTAAAGGGCATCTTCACCAGGATGCAGATGCTTGCATGTGCAATTTTACTAAGCATTGACAGAAAGTCTAAGGTGAAACAAATGTGTTTATGGAGTGAACTCATCTAGGCATTTTCAGTGCCTTGCTTTGATATTATGCTACATTAACATTGAATTTGGGTTGCATACAGTGGATTGATATAAGCTCTGGAGCATTAAATGGGCCCTCATTTGGGAATATTAGTGATTTTGGTAAATTTCTGGGCATCAATAAATATAGTTGTTTTTAGATATAAAAAGAAATGACAGATGTAGAATTATAGCTGTCTAAGGAAAATTAATTCATCAAAGTAGCATGTTTGTATCAAGGAGAGAATTTTTCTATTTAATGGTTTTATGAATTTCATTATTTGCTGGATTATATATATTAGTTTATTTTTATGTGTATGTATATAAGTAAAATGTATAGGAGATACACTTTACATATTATTGTATACTTGTCTTGGGCATTTGTCAAAATATTGTATGCGGTATAAGTTTGAAGAGGGCGATAGGAGGGTTTTGTTAAGCTAGTTACTAATATGTATGCATATGTGTGTGCGTAAATGTATGTGTAAATTATCATTATATCCTGTAACTATTGACTAAATTGTACCTTATGGTTGTTTGATGCTGGCAAATAGTATTTGAATTAATGTACATTCAATCCTGCCATGCAGGGAAGCCATGATTATGTCTTGTCACCATTAACTAAATCATACCTGGTCATTTTTTATGTTAGTGATTGATATTCTATATAAGCTTAGCTACAAGTTGTTTGACTGTGTTGAGGTCTTTGATAGTCATAGCTGGATCCTAGCATACCCCAAACTCAAAAAGTACCTAGGACATAATGCCACAGTTATATGTCTGCATGGGCTAATTAGTCATTAATCCAATGAAATGCTTATTTAAGGGGGAGGAGAGGGCGATTTTAGATGAAATGGTTCTAAAGTAAGAACCAGATGTTGGATATATCTCATAGAGAGAAATCCTCATGATTGATGGGCCCAGAGGCAGAAGAGCGGTGTGTTTGTGGTAGGGTTTTGGTTTTCTTGAAGCTTGGTAATTAAGAATTGATTTTCAGTTATGATACACATGCTGACTGGAAATGATTTGACAATATGGTATGTAAGATCAATAATGGTATGTACTTATGTACTAAGTAATATCAAACATGTTATTATAATATAGGTATTTATGTGGTGAAATAAGTGAGGTTCATTTGTGTATGTAATATATATAGTTTAATGAACATGCTTGTATAAATGGGATAAATATGTAATAGATGATTATACAAATATTATACATGATTTTTGTATTGTGTATGTAGTATGTATATAACTTAATGCATGAAGGACATAGTGGAATGAATTTGTAAAAATATTTCAATACTGGCTTAATAAAATTAGTTTTATTCCACTCATATAGGACCTACGTAGAATTTCAGCTTTTGGTGCTAATGGTGGAGCCTGAGCTTCTTCCTCGAGTGTTTGGGGGGAACTGTTGTTCTCTTTCTCTGGTTTACAAGACCAGGTCAATAAATATAGAAAATAACCTCTTAAAATGAAGAGTATTTATAGTATAATATTTCTGAGGGGTATTAATACAAGAATAAGTAAAAAAAAATATAGAATGGATATTAGTTGGCTGACGATAATAAATGGGTTTCAACTGGCCTTTCTATAATCCATATCAGAGTTAGTAAGTCTACTACTGGTAGTCAAAATAGTCATTGGCTAAGGAGTCAAAATGTCATGCTCCATTGTTTTGGTGTATGGAGAATTGATATAATAGCTAGGATTAAAAGTGAGAGGATTAGAGCTAGAATGCCTCCTACTTTACTGGTAATAGATTATAGGTTTGTACAAGCAAATAGCAAGTATCATTCTTGGTTGATGTGTGGGGAGTGTTCATGGACTTAGCTGGAGCATAGTTATCTGATGTCTCAGGAGGTCAGGTGAAAATGAGACTAATATTAATAATGCTAAAATTAGGAGTAAGAGTTCTAGGTCATCTTGGTTGTATAGTATTAGTGGAACGGAATTGTTTCTGTGTCAGATGGATTCCTATTGGGTAGTTAGATCTTGTTTTGTGGAAAAATAGTGTATGGACAATTACTAGAGGTGAGACAATAAATTTAAAGATAAAGTGGAAGGCAAATAATCATGTGGGGGTGGCTTTATGTACTGAGAACCCTCCTTAAATTCACTAGACAAGGTTAGCGCCAATGTGAGTGACTACTACTGAAGATAGATTTGCAATGACTTGCTCCTCAGAAAGATATTTGACCTCATGGTGGTACATAGCCTGGTGGTATAAATGCTGTAGTTATTACAGTAACAGTAAAATGATTCTGATATTTCATGTCTCTGTGAATATGTAAGATCTATAATATAGGCCTCATTTGACATAGAGGAATAAGCAGTTAAAAAATATGGATTCCCTTTTACATGTAGATAGATATTGGATAATTAAGCTAAAATTTACATCCTAGTAGATAGGTTACAGAGGAGAAAGTAGTTATGTCTGATGTGTAGTGTATAGCTAGGAAAAGTTCAGTTAGGATTTGTGTGGCTAGGCAGAATCCTAGAAGGGATCTAAAGTTTCATCATGAAGAAATACTTAATGTGCCTGGTAGGTTAGTGAATGAGTTGTTGATAATTTCAGTTGGTGAGATTTTCAAATGTTGGTCATTATTGTTCTTGTAGTTGAAATACAGTAATGGTTTTTCATGTCAATGGTCCTGGTTAGAGTCTCTTAAAGAATAATGACATATGTTTATTTTAAGTACTATTTCTCTGGTTTTGTTGTCAGATCAATTAGGAATAAAAAAAAAATAAAAGCTTTTAATTTTTTCACAAATTCTTTCTTCAGTGTTCTTCCTTTTTTAAGGAGATCTGAGTTTTCACCCCTTTCATTTTCCTACTTTCTAAAGAATTTCTTTTAACAATTTTTAAAAGACATTCCTATGGGCAACAAATTCCATCAATATTTGTTTGTCTAAGAAAGTCTATTTCTCTTTTATGTTTGAAGAATTGTAGATAGGTTGGCGACTTTTTTTCTCTTGATATTTTAAATATATCTCTTCTTTCATGCATGGTTTCTGGGAAGAAGAGGATGTAATTCTTTGTTCTTCTAAAGGTAAGGAGTTTTTCCCCAGGTTTCTTTCAGAATTATTTAAAAATCTTTTTTTTTTTTGGTAGTTTAAAAATAATATGCCTAATGTAGCTTTTTAGGACATTTCTCCGGCTTGGTCTCTGAGCTTCCTGGATCTATAGTTTGATGCTGATATTAATTTGGGGAAATTATCAGTCATTATTATTTCAAATATTATCCCTTTTCTTTTTTCTTTTTTGGTATTCCTATTAGGTATATGTTACAACTTTGTAGTTGCCCCACAATGCTCAGATATTCTGTCCTCTTTTTTTTTTGTCTTCATTCCTCCGCTTTTGATTTTCAAGGTTTCCATTGAGCTATCCTAAGGTCAGAGAATCTTTCCTCAGTTGTGTCCAGTCCACTAATAAGGCCATCCAAGTCATTCTTCATTTGTTAGTGTGTGTTGTTTTTTTTTTCCTAGCAATTCTTTTTGGTGTTTTCTTAGGATTTCCAACTCTGCTTGCTTTGCCCATCTGTTTTTGCATGCTATCTACTTTGTCACCTTACACTCTTAGTATATTAATTATAGTTGTTCTAAACTTCTAGTCTGATAATTCCAATGTCCCTGCTATGTCTGATTTCAGTGCTATGCATTGTCTCTTCAAACTGTTTTCTTTTTTTCCTTTTAATATATGTTTTCATTTTTTTCTTAATAGCCAGATATGATTTACTGGGTAAAAGAAACTGCTGTAACAGACCTTTGGTAATGTAATAAGGTGTAAAATGAGGGGAAG
Organism: Cynopterus sphinx; assembly: GCA_030015415.1. Classification (NCBI taxonomy): domain Eukaryota; kingdom Metazoa; phylum Chordata; class Mammalia; order Chiroptera; family Pteropodidae; genus Cynopterus; species Cynopterus sphinx. The sequence goes on along the minus strand of CM057384.1, from coordinate 27,504,134 downwards.
CCTTCTATAGACCTATGATTATGTCCTACTTAGTCTTTCAGTGAGCCTGTGCCTCTGGATTGTGCACTTCACATGTGCTTCTCAGATTCTTGCCCTCTTAGGTGGGACAGGATGGCTGGAGCGGGCTAGAGTTGGGTATTTCTCTCCGCCCAGTTGTTTCAGTCTGATAAAATACAGGTAGGCTAGGCTTTGGTGAAAGATTTTCCCTGAGGGCCAATCTTATTAAGAGCAACTGAACTCTCTGGTGTATTTTCAAATTGATTCTTTTTCCCCTCTTCTCGCTGGACAGCACAAGGGGATTTGTCTCTGAATTTGTTGTGAGCATCTGGCAGATCTGCTGGAGCTATAATTTGTGTGTGTGTGTGTGTGTGTGTGTGTGTGTGTGTGTGTGTGTGTGTGTAGTGGGGTCAGGAGGGCAATGACTGGATCCCCTTGGAGTTTTTAATCATCAGACTTGTCCACACTGAGCCTCTAGTAACTTGTTAATTATAATCCAGGTTTTCCAGTCCAGGTTTTCCCTATCCTGGCACTGCTTTCTGCTTAGAATTCTGCTTATGGAGGTTTCCCTCAGTAAGCTGTGATTCTTGGTGTTCACTGTTGGTCTCTGTTTTGGGGGCTGTTTTGCATATGACCTCACTTCTCTTAAAAATCTAAGGTGATTCATCTTTTCAGTTGATATTTTCGTTTGTTGTTAAAACAAATTGGCAATTTCTTAGCATCTTATATGCTGGGTGGACTAGGAACCAGAGGTGCTTTGCAGTATTTTTTTTAATGTTTATCTGACTGATAAACCTGCAATTTATGTATTCCTGTATCCGAGCTACCTACATTTCTGGTTGCATTTCTGTCATTAATTCTGGGATGTTTCCAAACCATTAATACAAGTATTTTTTCTGCTTCATTCTATTTTCCTCCTCTTTTCGTATTCTAATTATGCATATGCCATATCTTCTAAAATTGTTCCACATTTCTTAAGTTTTGTTTTTCTAAAAAATTTTTTTTCCTTTGTATTTCAGTTTGAGAAGGTCCTATTGTCCTATCTTCAAGTGCACTGGTTTTCTCATCCGGTCTCCTGATGAGCCCAGCAAAATCATTTGTGTTAGTTTTCAATTTCTAGTATTAATTTTTATTCCTTTCTAGAGTTTCTATCTCTCCATTAACAGTACCTATCTGATCTTTTATGTTGTCTTTTTATCCAATAACCAAATTGATCATTGTTATTTTAAATTCTTTGATAATTTTAACATCTGTGCCATGTGAGTCTGGTCTTATTCTTGCTTTGTCTCTTCAGATTGTGTTTTTTTCTTGCTGTTTTGCATGTCTCATAATTTTTTTTGAAAGCCAGACCTACTTTATTGGGCCATGGAAAATGAAGTAAATTGGTTTTTAGTGTGAGGATTTATATTCATGTGTCTAGGCCTAGGGTGTTTTTAATGTTTTCTGTAACTGTGGATGTCAGAGGTTTCAATTTCTTCTAGTGCCTTTGATTTGTCTTTTTTTTTCCTCCTTCTTGATTTTGACTTTCTTAAGTTCTTCTCAGAGTATTCATCCTGCAGTTTGTTTAGCTGTAATCCACTAGTATTATAATTAAACCCTGTTGGTGTTTATGATTAATGTTGTAATTAAACCTCAGTCTTTTAGCAGTCCCTGATCTCTGGGTATTGGCCTTCACAGTGGTTTCCATGGTAGTGTAGCTTCTTGCCACTTAGTTGAGACAGGAAGGACTGGGGAGAAGAAAGAGCCAGGGGGAATGCCTTTCTTCCAGTTGGGATGAGGCAATGACGTCTTTTCCTATGACAAGTAAGTTGTGTCTATGGAGTTTCTTATTTCACAGTGATTACTCTTTCCCTCTTCCTAAGACATTAGGGGACGTTGCTTGGTTCTTCAGAGTGACAACCCAACAGTACCCATGGAGATACAATCCTTGATCACGGGCCCTTTCCTAAGATTTTCTCCCTATCATGCTAGTCCACACATAGTCTCCTGAAATTTGTCAAAATTACATTTAAGTATTTCTACCAGTTTATGACAGTGGCTGCTATTCTAGGTAAGCAGATCTCAGCTATTTGTGTCTGATTTTTACACGTTACTGGATGGTAGTTTACTGATTCCTCACTTCTCTGATGGGTCTAGAAAAAATCATCGATTTTTATTCTGTTCAGCTTTTTCTTGTTATTAGTATGAGAGTCAGCTTCCAAGCTCTTTATATATCAGAGCTAAAACTGGAAGTCCCTTTTCTTTGATTTTTGCTCTATGAGATTACTTTTTAAAATAACTGTCTTCATCCCACTGTCCTTAAAGGGGTACTCATCTTAAATGGTGGAATAAGACTATTTGTGTCCTTCAATGGAGACTGTTGGGACTTTGAAACAAGATTTCTCAAAAGATTTGAGGATAACAGGGAAATTATCAGAGAAGGGTTACCTGGTTTACAAGATAAAAATTACTTCATTTAAGTTTAGGATTATCTACAAGCAATCTTTTCCAGGCTTCCATTCTGCTTCTTTCTGGTATATTATCTCCAACCTCCCAGAACCTTCTCAAATATTTCTCTATTCATCAAAGATCAAAGACGTTGAGAGTGAGAGGAGAGAAATTTTCCCAAGTATGTTCTAGCTAGAAATCTGGCTTTTTCACATTAGAGCTCCCTTGAGAGGGCAATTCACTCTTGGGTTAAAATCTTGTATTAAGGTCTCAGCTAGGTCAGTTCTCCCCAAAAGGCAGAGGAAAATTAAGAAAGGAATAGATTTATATGTCTTTTGGGGTAGTGATCACGCAGAAAGGATTTGTTTAGTCAATGAATGAATATAAGTCTAGGAATTTGAAGCAGAGGTAAATAGATTTAAAGAAAGATAATAAATTGGTTTTAAATGCTTTCTGATGATTCCATCCTTCTAAAACACAGGAAGAGAATACTGAATATTGATTTAAAAAATGAAGAAAAATAGTTGTTGCAATAGCTTGCCTTTATTAAAAAAAGGGGGGGATAAATATATTTTGGGCATTTGGAACTGAGAATGAAATTAAGGCTATTTTAATAAGCATAGTAACTTAACTCTTACCTTTGTACCTAGCCCTACCGCCCCACATACTTTTTGACTGCTTCCAATTTGTCCTCCATTGTGCATTTAAAATTTTCCAAAATATGATTCTGATTATATAATTTCCCTGCTAAACTTTCTGAATTTCTACTACCTAAAATTACATTGATTTTGACATTTAAGCTGATCTATTATCTTGCCTCAATCATTTTTTTCTAGCTACATCTCTAGTCATTCTTTCTCAAATAATATGTCCTTCAACCAAAACCTCACCAATCTCAACCTAAACCACATTGCCTATAGCTACGATGTTATATTTTGCTTGTTAAATGGCTGCATTGCTAAAAACTCAGCTCACTTCCTATGTTAAGACTTTACTGACGAGTCTTTCCCTTTGGCAGGTTCAGGTGCTCTGCACTATTTATTATTTAACCTTTTTGTAGTAGAAAAAAAATGAATTTATAAATTTGTATTGGTCCCTATGGGCAGCTGTATCCTGTTAACCAGTGGGCCATTGCTTACTGAGTAGGATGGAAGATGCGATATGAGAAGCAGTGTCCATGGCTAAGAGCACAAACTGGAGTTTTCAGCTGCCAACATCTTTCTGAGGATTAAATGAGTCAGTCCGCAGAGTATTGGAGCATAAGTGCACAATAATGTTTGTTATGTTCAGGACAATGAGGCTCATGAGGGTGGTGATGACACGCTACATTAGGGGGTAATGAATTGCTTTGTCTAAAAAGTGGTGGAGACATTCGAGTGTGGTTGGTGGAGGAGGTGGGGGAGTCCAGGAGGAAGAAAACAATAGTTAATGGGGCTGGGTAGAGAAGAAACACATCATTGGTACTATAGGGAAGAATGAATTTTAGGAAACAGGCCCATCTGTTTTTTTTTTTTTTTTTTTTTGCTAGTAATTGTGTGATGTTACCTTCCCCTATATCTATTTTGCGTATGAGATTCCTAAATGTATGTTAAGAATAACACTTTTGGTGCATAGGATTCCTTCTGGGTTGTGAAAAGTATTGAGTTCTGTTTCAGTGTAGTGTGGGGCACAAATACCATTTGTATGTGGTGACAGAGGACTTCAAATTGTAAGTGTGTATCTTTTAGCAATGAGTCCTGGAAGGTAGGACCCATATCTTATTTATATTGTAAATAACATTTGCTCTCTAGCTTTCACTGCCTAAGAGAAAAAATAACAAGGGTGACAAGGATGTTAGTATGGTCCCATAAGTGAAACCATTGAATCTGCTCTTAATCAAAATGGTTCTTCTTCCTATCTGATAAGAGTCCAGTAAGAGGTAAAAGCTTTCCTTGCCCTGATTTCAAGAAAAATGTCATTAGTGTAGCTTTAGACTGGGTAATGAAATAGAAAAATTAAAATAAAAAAACTTAGTTCTACTTTTGCAAAAGAAGCAATACATTCTCCACATGATAATTTCTGTGTCACTGTCCTAAAGGTAGGGGAACAACATTAACCTATAACCAAGAGGCATAAACACTGCTTTATAATGTAACTTAGCACAAGGTTGGGGTTTAAAGGTACTGGGAGATATCTTAGTAAATTTGTCTATTACACTATCTTGCTCATATGTCAGATGTTTTAAGCAAGATTTTGGAAGTGTCTGCTTGAAAGCAATGCAGAGTTAGCTTATTTGGTCAATGCTTTAAAATGTACAGTTTGGATTATTGATTAAAGTCCTATACCTAAGTCAGAATGTTGGATTGTAGGATGTTGTCCTCATCTAGATGAGCAAAGGATTATAGGTTAGGGATGACTTTATTTATCTCCACATAGACATGGGGATTGGTAGAGTGAGCTACTGAAAGGGACAAATCTGGGCAGAAAAAAAATCAGCCTTGTCTATAAAAGAAACATAGTATATTATAAAATATGCACTTTTAAATTTAAAGGCTTTATTTAAATATTATCATATTTATCATATACATGAAATTTACTCCATTAAGAGTTAAAGAGAAACCAAAGTAAATGTGAGTTAATATAATATAAATATGTGCTAATATTCAGAAAAAAAAATAATTTTTGGATGTTAGATAGCCCTTACATTCCTCAAGAAAATACTGGGTTGTGAGAGTTTATAAAGTGATAATTACTAAACAGCTCACCTTTTAAATATCTCTATAAAAAGAAAAGATTATTTTTGTTTTCAAGACATGTCTTGTATATAGGCTTCTTTTTGCCTGTTTCACCAATAGCCATCTTCTATCCCCCTTGATTCACTGTTTATTTTGGAAATAGAAAGGAATGGTGGGGGGAGGGGACGAGCAATTGAACGTGTAATTTACTCTGGCAAAGAAAAATATTTTGTTTCCAGGTTTTAAAAGTGCTTTTAGCCTAGTTACCATTTGTTGTTACTCTTGCTTCCAGTAGGGGGCAGGGTGTAGCAATCTGAACTCCCAAGCATCGAAGAGGTCAAATGAGGAGTCATATAGTGTCGATCTGGAGTGACTGTTTAAGTAAATGCTGATATGTATGTTCCTGATTAATTCTATTAAGTCCCCAAAAGACAGACTGTGATACTTTGCAAAATATACCATATTTCAACAAATCAACACCTAGCCCAGTTCTCCAGAGTACCTATATGTTTCCAAGGATTTCAAAAAAGTACTTTTCATTGTTGGTAAATGAGTAAATAGAAATTTACTGTATACGTCAATCTCTAATCAGATGCCATGTTTTAGGACAAGAAGACAATGTAAACATTTAGTAGGGAGGTAGATAATCAAATACTTAACTGAATAGCAGCATCTGAGCCTGACCCTCCAGGCTATGGGTTACAAAAGTGAATAGCACAAAAGCTCTGCTTGCAAGGAGCCTGCACTCTGCTGAAAGGACACAGAAGATCCACACAGAAATTATCAACTAAATACAATGATTGTAGGCACTCATAATTGTTAGAAAGAAAATGAAATAGGTTAGAGAGTAGAAAGATAGCCAGGTAGTCGGCTAGTCCTCCCTGAGGGTTAAGAGGCCGTCTCCAAATTCTACATGGGCTGTAATGGCTCATTTTTAGGTTCATTGTTTGCCACTGAGAACTGTTTTTCCCACTAAAAATATAACAAGGTGTTTGCATTCCTAAAACAGCTGATAAGACTTCAGTCAGAAAAAAAAAAAGATGATGTTTGAATTCTGACTGTAATACTTACTAAGCAGTCTGCTTTAGACGCATTATTTGACCTCTCTAAGATTCTTTCCTCATCTACAATAACATGATCATAATATAAATAGTAAGGTTGTTGAGAGCATTAAAGATAACTTACAAAAGGGGCCTAGTAGAGTGCTTGGCATACAGTAATAGAAGTAGATATCTATAATCTCTAATATGATCTTCTAGACCAGGAGTTGACAAGCATTTTCTGTTAAGGGGCAGATAGTAAATATTTTTGCATTTATGGGCCATGTAGTCTCTGCTGCATGTACTTAACTCTATATAGTATGAAAACAACCATCGGCAACATGTAAGTGAATGAATGTGACTGTGTTCCAATTAAACTTTATTTATAAAAATAGCAGGCTGGAATTTGCCCACTAGCTGTAATTTTGTGCTCCCTGTTCTGGAATATAGGTATATAGTTATAACTGTATTGATGAAAGTGTTAGTAATTGGACTATATCATAAGTAAAGCCAATCACCAAATGTGGCACTGACTGTGTGGTTATAAAGCATCCAGTGATCTTTCTCCATGTGCCAGAAACTCGTCTCTACCCTGTTAAAGACTGGAATCCCCTAACTATCCAATGTTTTCTTATTGTAAATCAGAAGTTCATGCCCCAGAGCCATCTTTCTGTCAAGCCAGAGCTGCAGAAGGATAGAGTGGAGTCTCTAGGAAGAGAGAGGTGATTTATCTATTGAGAAAGTAGCCATGGGGTTCAGAGCTTTTCAAGAGCATAATGTCATAGGAACATCTCTTAATCAAGGGATCTCAGGGCATCAGTTTATTTTCCTTCAGACCTGCCCACTTATCTGATTCAGATACAGCTATGAGAGGGTGCTTAGGAGTCTAGATTTTTAACATATAAACTGTTAAAATTTTTTGATATGCTTTAGTTAATCTTTGGATTTAAGCAAAAATTGATTCAATAGGGCAGTGCCAAAACAAATTAGTTAGGAGTACTCTACCAACTGGATTCAGGGGAAGGGCTTACACAGAGAAAGTACAGAAATGAAGAAAGGAAATTATTTGATTGGCTATGGCTTAAAGCTTCATTGTGTGTTTGGGATTTGTTGTCTTTAGCAGTTTGATTTTGTAACCTCAAGGCGTTTGCAGGTTCAGATTTTGTATTACTTAGCGGGCCTCTGCTGCATCAGAGCCACGCCAGTGTAATGGTTTTCTTAATTAATTTGACATAGCCTAGCTCATTCAGCAGGCACTTTCTGAGATGTACTGTTCAAGGATAAAGAATTCTTTGGCATCCTCAAGAAATGAACTGGCATAAAGGCTGGGCTCCTCTGAAGAAGGAAAAAAAAGCATCTTTCTTTTCTTTCTCTTTACCAGGCAATTCTGCCACCAGAGAAATACCTCTCATCATTTTAAGTAGTAAATTTGATATCCAGGGAAGCACACTGGAGAACTGAGGATGAAAGGAAGAGAAATGGAAGCATGCGTAAAAAGTATGCAGCTCATTGGGCTGCCTACCGTAATTTGCCTTGGAGGCTTGGCCCAGACTATGAGAAATTGGCCATTAGGTGCCTCCCTTGTGGCTAGAGAAGTGGCAGTGGTTGTTATATATGAATTGTGAGAGAAAGTATCCTTATTTTCACAATTAAAATGTATATCTTGCACACTTCCCTCTGTTCTCTGCACACACAGAGAAAGGTAATTAAAAGATCAGTCAAAACTTATTCAGCATCATTTTCTGAAAAATACTGCTCGATAGTAAAGAATTGTTTGGGGTCAGAGATATAGAATGGCATAAAGATAGTATTTATGGCATAAAAATTTTAGAATTAGAGAATTAAGTGGACTGGGAATTTGGCATGTGCATATGTGTTCATAGTGAGCTCATTTTATTTTCTGGTCATAAGTCAGTGCTTTATGTAAATCTTAGGATTTTTCTATGACGCCATGATAGTTAAAATTCTTCTGCTTTTTAGCATATTGGCTTTTTAAAAGTTAATTTTACCTCCCTGTGACTTAATATTTTCTTTATTTTATAGATGAGAAACCTGTTTTATATATGTGATAAAAGGTTAAGAAGCATCCCCACTAGGACAGGAATGCTAGCTGCCTGTTATGGACCAGGGCATCATACTCTTGATCTGGGACTGCAGAAAAGTAGCAAATTCTTCACTGATCTTACATTTTCACTTAAAGAGAGTAAAAAGGGCCAAGTTTTTTCTTTGTGGTTAATGGGAGCTTCTTATAGAAATATGGAATACATGGCACATGTATTTTAACAGAGTGGCCAAAATCATGGGCTCTGGAGCTGCACAGAAGTAATTCAAGTCACATCTTCACCACTTACTAGTGTATCGTAAAGGACAACTTATTAAGCTGCTGGTGCCTCAGTATCCTCATGGGTACAATTAGGATCCTAATAATACATGTATCACTGAATCCACAATAAGATTTAGAGATAATATATGGAAAACTCTTATTTCCTGCCTTATACTAAGAGCCCAGAAAATATTAGTCGTTGGCATTATTTCAACATAAGGCAGAAGGTGACTGACAAGAGGAAGGGGATGGGACATGGAATTCCATAGCTCTGCAGGAAGGAAGAGGGCCTCAAAACCACTTGGATGCCTTTTATAGATAAAGAATGTGGGCCTATCTGGATCAGAGTCTTAAGGAATTAGAAAAAAAAATCCATACAATATAAATTAAACATTTTATCTGTGATACTGTTCTTTTTCAAATATCCCTTTATTTAAAATGTCCCAATTACTAAATAACTGTATTGTCCAAAATAAAGAAACATTAGATCTGGCTCAACCTCATTTTCTGACTCTTTTGCCTTTAGTGGACATGCAGAGCCAGTAGGGACCTTGTGTGAGCAATCCCTTGATGTTCCATGTCACTTTCTCCCTAAGAATGCAGAATAGGACTGAGAAGCATGTTTCCTGTAAATACTGTGACAAGCTCTTACATTCTTAGTTTTCATGTTTATGTTGGTCTGTCAAGAATTATTATTTTCTAAACAATGCCGAGAGCTTCAAATAGAAATGCAAAAAGTAGTAGTATTCTGAGATTCTAAATTTTATTAATGTGTACCTCAAAACCTGTTGTATTTTCACATTTACTGCAGTGCTTATATTTGTGAAAGAGCTCATTCTCATTTTACACTTGGACAAACGGATCTAGCCCAGTGGCTGTCTGCATAGGGCCTGTGCCAAAATCATCACTGGTGACTTGCGACCCTTCATGTGTCTATTTCTTATCTAAACCTCCCACCTCTGACTCCAGAGGAGCACGGGGTTCTGCAGGTTAGAGGCATTTCATACGTTCTGGTTGAATGGCTTGCCTAATGAATTTTTATTAAGAAAAAGACTGAAAAACCTACAGGCAGAGGAGGAGAAAAAATTGAAAGATATTCAGGTTTGAATGTCTCCAAGGTTATAAATATGTCAAAGGATAGCTATCATAAAGGATTAGGAAAACTTAGATAATGTATGTTTGCAACATGTACAAAAATAGTTCTTTGAAATGCAATGTGAAATAATGGAATAGGATGGGGAGGGTGGCCGGGGAAATAAAAGGATTCGGAATTAGAAGACCTGGCTTCTTGTTTTGGTTGGAACAATTAGAGTTCCAAAACTCTGAATTTCAGTTTCACAATGTGATCATAAAACTGTGTCTTCCCTATGATACAGATCAAGTAAATCAATATAAGTGACAGTGATTTTCTAAAAGCTCTCAAATAGTCCACTAAAACTTATATTTTTAAACATAAATATTATGTGCTTGTACTTATGTACTATATTAAGAATATTGATGCAGTTTCTTGCGTTCAGCTTTATGTTCAGTGAGGTATTGAAAGGGGCTTGATGAGGTAGTGAAGGAGATAAAGATTATGTGATATTAGCCCAGCTGAGTTGGGCTCCTTTTTCTGAGCATCTATATCTATCTGTATGTTTAAGATTCATTTCAAAGGTCAGCAGGGCTGGCCTTTTATGTCACAGCACCAGTAGCAATGTTTAGATTAATGAGGAAAAAATGTTGCTGGCCAGGACGACTTACCACTGAGCAAGGTGCCCTGTACACAGACTTTGCTTCATATATGGGCAGATTCCCAATTCACAAAGGTGTTCTCCATTCCTTCTTCAGGCTTCAGCCTCACCCAGGGGTCTCTGTGACTAAAAACCTCTGCAGCCCATCCCCCAGGGCCCATGAGCAGGCAAGGTGTGAGGAAAGATTCCTGTGAGAAACCACTTCTATTCAAACATGGCATCACGACACCAGTTAGGAGTACAACTTCTTATGTAATTCAAAGATCTTATGTAGAAATCTGAATTTGACCTTTGGCATTAGCAGCGTCTGTAGCTGAGTTACGTAATAATGAAGTAGGGAGAAGAGTTGATTTAGATGTGGAACAAGCACATCATAGCATTCCTGCTGCTCTAAGATCCAGCACTACTCCCCTATGCATGCAACACATAAAGCATAAGTGATGCATCAAATGTCACATAGTCACGTCTTCCAAAGGACACACACAACTCATTAGGAATTCTTATTTCATCACCAAGAACAAAACAAAAACCCAACACGTGTATACCGTATTATGAGATTGCAGTTTTATTGTCAACATGGCTCTCTTCAGTGCCAGGTCCACTAGAGAAATTCTGATATTCTTTTTTCTAGTCTTCAGAGGTGCCGCCCTGTGCCTCTCCACCCCAACCCACCTCCCTCCCCAGTCCCCTGCCATGCCTGTTGTTGCATATAAGGCATCCCTCCTATGTATTTCTATAATGAATAGAAAATTTCTGCAGTAAGACTTTTCTGTTCTTAATAGCTATTGATGAAAGATTCCTTATAATGAAAGGTTTGCTGTAGGTGACCTTGTTACAATTTAGGGTTGTCAAATGAGGTGAAAAAATTGTTCCCTCATCTCAGTTTATTGTTGCAAGCAAAGCATTTATTGTAGAAATTTTATTGGAAAATATTCAAATGTATCTTTTTTAATTTTATAAACTCTTCTTCCCTGACTTCCTTCCATTCTTTATTGTTGGTTGGATATATAGGTGCCATGTAATTTCTTTGTATTTTATTCATATCTATGGGATATAGTCATTGTTTTTTTGTCCTCAGTGTGATTCAGTGCTCCCTGACATCTCTTTCCTCCTCTAAAACTCAGACCTCTCTTCATCCTGCAGCTGGATGGTTGGTTATTCCAGTTACCTCTGCTGTTATCTTGCCCAAGGCCACAGAGAGCAGATACCTGGGATATGTTGCTGGCCATTGAGGTTGGAATGCCAATCTGTGATTTTTTTTCTGCAATGTCATTGGTAGTTCAGTTTCATAACTCACTCCACTTAGGCAGGACTGGATTTGGGGATGGAAAATTTGTCTAAAGATTCCCAAATCCCCCGATTTCAGGGTGGAGCTTTTGACAGAGGCAATAAGACCCAATAATTCCTTTCTCCTAATTCCTTACCCTTTCTGCCAGCAGCTTTGCTTTTCTTCTTCTTTGATGAGAAAATCAAATATGACAAACGAAGCTCATAAGTTTTGGCTGCTGTGTTGTAGTCGGAGGTGGGGAGGAGGTAAAGGACAGGCAAAAGGATAGGACAGGAAGAGGGGGTTGCTGGTTGAAATCTCCATTTATTTTTGTAGAAAATTTCCCCTGTCTTTACTCTTCTGCCTTTCTCTTCCACCAGAGGACACCCAAAAATGGCAAGTCCTCACAGCTGTTCTACTCCTTCCTAGAGGATTGCTGTGAGGGTGGGGAGGGACTTGTGCTCTTGAAAGTTGTGTACACACTTCCCCTGGGCAGTCTACCCACTTCTCATTCTCCCTTTGTCCTAACTTGGGATTTCATAGTGGGGTTTTCAGTATTCCTTTTCACTCCTTTGTCTTTGCTTGGATCTGTTTCCTGAGGAAGAAGTCACATTCATTTGTGACATTTACTAAATTGTCCTAGCTCCTACTTTTCAATGTGTACAGGACAGAGCCATTCCTTCCTTCCTTTTCTGCGCATGCAATAACTTTTGTTTTTTACTTTTTAGGAATTTACTTTTGGCATGGGAGGTCCTACATTTCAGCGTTATTTCTTCTTCGCCAGAGTTCATGCAAACAGTCAACAGAGGAGCCAGCACACACTTACCACACACTTTCCTCATCCTCTGCAGGACACAGCCAAGCTCTGTAGCATGGCAGATCAGGCCCCACACTATCTGGCTCCTTTATTCCTCTCCAGGGATCTCTCTCCATTCTCCAACTCTGCCCTCCAGCCAACATTAAACTGCTTGAGTTACAGTGCACACCATGCTATTCCATGCTTCCTCTATCCTCTCCTCATGTTGTCTCCTGCTGTTGAAAAGCACTTCACTGACACATCTTTCTTCTGTTCTTCCTAAACACACCAATTTTTCTAGATATTCCCCACAGTTCTAGTTGTTGTGGCCTAGCAGCCCTCAGCCAACCCCTTTCCCACCAAGGCAAGGTCTTTGCCCTCCTCTTGCCCTGTCTGCCATGTTCCTCTCACTACATGTTGTACTGTTACTTTTTATCCTTTTGCATTATCACCAAAGAGGGACCTAATCCTGCCAATACTTATTTAACCCAGTGAGGCTTCCAGCATGTAATTTGTGTCTGTGATAATGTTACAGCCACAGTAGAAAACCAATACAGGTACACAATGTAATACCACACAGCCATTTAAGATAATACTTAAGAATATCTAATGATGTGAAAAATATTCATGATATGTTAAGGTTAGAAAAGCAGATAAAGAAACACCATGCAAATACAATCAAACAAAATAGTCTTAGTTTACGGCCATGCTACTCTGAACAAGTCTGATCTCAGAAGTTAAGCATGGTCAGGCCTAGTCAGTACTTGGATGGGAGACCACCTAGCAAGACCAGGTGCTGTAGGCATAAAAAATTAAAAAAAAAAAAAAAAGAAATAAGGGATTGTAAGCTGATAAGATCCTTGCAATCTGTGAGGTCAACCAAGGGTTGCCTCACCTAAAAAAATAAAAAATAAAAATATAAAAAAATTTTTAAAACTTCACACATTTGTTTAGACAAAATCTGAAAGATATACTATGTTATTCATGGTTCTCTACAGATACAGGGATTTTTTTCATTTCTCTATATTTCTCAAATTTCTTTTGTAATCAGAAAATAAACTTAAATGTTAAACATGATTGACTTTAAAATTGGAGATAGTTTACTCTACCAGTTGCATTTTCTCTCCTTCCAAAAATTTTTTTTCAGAAAGATGAACTATGATTAATATAGTAAGCTCCTGTAGGTTAGCTTGCACTCAATCCTTGCTTTGCCAAACATCTGCATTCCAAAAACACTTTAAAAGATAAACAATATGTTAATGTCTACCTTCCTTATTTTTAGATTTTTTTCTATGAATTAAAAGTTTATAACCCAGGCTATATGAAATTAGAAAATATTTTTGTCACACAAAGATTAATCTTTGAATAATATTTGTATTAACAGTGTCAGGATTAATTACAATAGCAGGATAACACCTGTATGGTGCCTAAGACTAAAATCTCATGTGAATGAACTTATCTTTATAGGTTCAGCTGGATGATCCCTTTTGCCTTTTTATCCTGGATTCATTACCGGCACCCATCACTGTTAGAAAGTCACTGCCTTCACTTCGTGCTTTATGTATTTTTCATTAGTGGTGGGTTTTACTGGTGCTCTTTATGTAGAGAACATAATTTAAAGGAAATTAAACCTCTATGCAGGATAAGACTGTCAGTGTTTGGTCAAATGCTTTATTTGATGTCAAGTAAGTTTTTAATAACTATTATGTATCTACACAAATAAAACTGCTAAACTTTAGTACAAAGGCGTGATTCCAAGTCATAATGCCGAATGTAATTATTTAGTACCTGGGAGGCAGCAGACGGCAGGGACCAATGGGGGTTCAGCATCAGGTGTGCCTGGGTTCAAACGATGCCTCAGCTCTGTCTCTGTGCTCCTGGCAAATTACTCCACCTCTTGAGCTGCCTTTGTAAAATGGACAGTAACTCTCGGGGTCTCCTGGGGTTATGGTGAACAAAATGCCTTTCCTCATATAAGTAATCAGTAAATAGTGGTTATCCATATAAATGAATAACCTTTTTACTGAATTTTGTTACTTGAACTACACACTTTAGGAAAATTCAGTAACTGTGTTCTCTGTGGTTATTTCAAGGCATGTTTTCTTAAGTGTGATAAAGTAATACACGTGTGATAAGAAACTATTGTACAGAAATCTAACTGGCAGAAGTGACAGAAACTTGTATTTGATCTGTTTATAATTCTCTATCACCTCATTTGAATGAAAATATGGACCTGTAGCCAGTTTCTCCAAAATGCTTTATAAAGAGGATGCAGTCTCTTTATTTTCCTGTGATAGTGTATAAAAGGACCAAAGCATTTTCATGTTCAAGTCATAAAAAGGAAAACAAAATGGCACTTCATTTTGGCATCTGAGACCTTCAAGGGAAAGGACGGGAGTCCCAGGACCCTCATTTGTTTAAATAATGTACAAAAAGCAGAAGGTATTGGTGAACTTGGTCTCTGGTGGAAGGGCATAGAAGTTATAACCAAAGATGAAAATTAAAATAAGAGTATCTTGCTGGAACTTACCTTCTCCACTTCATTTGCTTCATTATCACTATTAAGGATATTTCATGTGCATGCCAAACTCAAACCTGTGGGTTACTTTGTTAAATAGCAACCATGTCAAAGCCCCAAATAGTGTTATGATAAGACTCAAGCGTAAAACAGGTATATGTTTCTCCCAACTTAAATCTAGAGTGACTGAAGAGTCAGATTACTCATGTAAAAATGAGGAAAAAAAGATGATAAATCCTTAAATCACATTTAAATAATTAAAGATCCCTGGGTCTGCTAATTTGCTTTACTACTTCTTGAGATAAATTATTAAACTGAATGTTAAGATTCTGGGGCACCTTAGGATATTCTTGTTTGTTAATTTTAGGATATACAAGTTTGTTAATTTTGTGCTAAATATAGGTATGAAATATTTCCTGTTTTAAAAGCAAATTGCTAAAATTATTAAATCATTCAGAAAGTTTATAAGGTTTCACAATCATTGTTTTAACACAGAAATCTTTTTATTAAACCCAACAAAACAAAATTATACCAGCCCTCAATTTTTGAATTTTCATTTAAATAAGCAAACTCTAAATCCACACCTTAAAAGATGTTTGTGCATCTATGTATTTCCAAAATACTCATATTTCAATAAGATTTTCACATTATATTCACCAACAGTATCACAAAAGTTTTTTTTGTTTCTTTTTGTTTTTTTTTTTGTTTGTTTGTTTGTTTACGTAACTGTAGAGGAACAGTAATTCTAGAAACACTAGAAGAAAAAAGCATAGCAATGTCCACAGTTACAAGAAAAAGTGCACATTACTTGGTCACAATCACAGTCATTACTTGAAAAAACTATATATAACAAGTAGATAAGAAATATCACTTATGCCTTAAACTCATTATCGAAACCGAATTACATAAATTTACACGAAATAAGGCAAATTCAGGAATGCACAAAGAATTTGTGATTCAACCAAAGCTAAACAGAAAAAAAATTTGTACAAGAAGCGTAAACTGATGTTCTTCTCCCTAAATATTTTAAAAATAGGCTTGCTTCAGTGCACAAAGAAAACACCATTCATGTGTATCCAACACTATAAAATAAGAAAGAAGGGCCAAGTATGGGGACTAGGAGAGGAGAGTTCATTGTAAGTTGCAGCTGCATCCACTGAGAGTTCTTTACATCATTTTTACCTAGAACTGTAAATCATACAAATCATATCAGGAGAGGTAATGGTCTTCTGAAAACTATTTCTGAAACAGAAGAAATGAAAAGAAAGCTACACACAAGAGTGCAAAATTTCAGATTGTCACTTGCAACCTCTTAACATTCAGTCATCTACATCCAATTGCTGCTGTAGGACCGGCTATAACACAGCAGCAGCAATCTGGGGTGAGCTGTAAGAAACCAAGGTGTGACTTTTCCCCCCAATGATATGTCATTTTTAATGTTAAAAAATCCTGTGATGAAAACCTCTATGGTAAAGCTGCAGTGTTGCATGGGATGCTTGAGACCAGCATGAATGCAGAAATGCAGACTTCTCTTGAAGTAGTTCCTGATATGATGATTTAAAGAACGTAGGCAAGGGTTATTTTTCCAGCATCAAGTGTTATTTTTGTAGAAAGAATTTGGAAAAAGAAGGCAAAGGGATGTGGAAAAGGTACTTACAGTAGTTTCTCAAAACAGTTTTCTTTTAAGACCTATGAAAAAGTTACCAAAGTAAAAATGACAATTTTGAATGAAAAACAATTTTTCTTCTTATAAAAATTACATATATTTTTTTAAAATACAAGATCCTTTTCATTGTTATATCTTGTAGCAACAAGAAATTTTGGCTTTTTTTTTTTTTTTTTTTGCCAGATACTGCAGCTTTCAGTCTAATAAGTCAGTCGCAAATTCCACTAATATTTCAGGTGGATCTGGAACTATTCTTTATACCACAAGCTTCTTCGGTTTTATCCTTGAATCAGGAATATACAGCCTTTTTGCCCCAGATAGTTATGCTGATACACTAAAAACAAAAAGCAGTAGGCTGGACAAAAGTATCTCAAGTACTTCAGAGGTCAGAGTTCCTTTGAAGCACCTTAACACATCACTTTATGGATCAAGGACAATGTGGCATAATGGAAGGATTTCTCTTAAGACTGTGCAGTAATACCAGAAGCATCTCTGCTGGGGAATCAAAATGTCATTAGTGGAAACTGCAAATTTAGACCTCAGTGAATAGGATCGTCATTTGAGTCAGTTTTGTTGTAAAATGAGATTTTCCAGTTCATCTGCAGAACGCAATAAAAATGCAGCTGATTCTCGATATCCTGCCACGAGCTGTCTCACAGCATTGATTTCAGTTGGACTCAGCTGGGGTCTGGAGCTTGAACTGCTGGAGGATCCTGAGCTAGTTGCCAACTGCCTCTTCATACTGAGATCAGTGGGTCCTACAAAAAAAATAAACACAAAATTAGACATTAACAATTTCTGTTCTAGCATTTTGAAAAATGACCATAAATCACTGTTCACTTAATTCAGGTATTCTTTCATGAGAAGCTGCTGATACCTTTAATCAAATATCTCTCAGAAAGACTAATTAACAACATTGATGCAAAATGAGCAGCTGTGTATTCTTTTAAACTCCTTCCTTGTCCAGCCTCTGGCAAACATCTCTCATTGTAGAAAGATAGTAAAGACCTTTCTCTTAACAAGTGCTTTTTGGAAAATTTAATTTTAAGTCTACCTTCCACACGAAGAAGTTTCCCTGTAGTGTAAAATGATGGGAATTACAAATATTTATTTGCTATACTTAACAAATAACTTAGACCCTACCAATATAGAAGCTGAAACATCCTAGATTGTTATGCTACTGGCGCGGGATTACAAACTCATTTTAAAACAAAGGAAATAGCTGCATAAGTTAAATAACCTGTTAAGAATTCAACTTTTAAGTGATACAATAAGGAAGTAAGTTGGGTACATTTTCATTTCAAGTTAATGCTTTTTTCTCTCAGGTTGATGAATATTTAAAAATGTAGACATGTTAGAATGAAGTTTGCTTTCGAAGTGAGCAATAAGTAAATGACCAGTACAAACAATACCACAAAGAAACTAGACTTGGAATACTACTTTAAGTATTGGATTATTAACGTCCTTTATTTATTTGCATAAAACGTGTATCAAAACTTTTCTTACATATATTTAAACCAAATCAAATAGGCCTTTTGGATAACATTTTGTAAATTTTTACTTAAAAGTTTATATCGTCATTTTTTACATACATATGTGCCACATATTCTTTATCCAATCTGTTGAAGAACACTTCGGTTGTTTCCACATCTTGGCTATTATGAATAATACTGCAGGGAACTTGAGTACATATATCTTTACCAATAACAGTTTTCAAATTTGGGGGGTAGATACCCAGAAGAGGGATTGATGGGTCATATGGTAGCTCTAGTCTTAATTTTTGAGGAAACTCCGTCCCATTTTCCATAGCGGCTGTACCAATTTCCATGCAGTGTATGAGGGTTCCTTGTCCCCCATAACCTCTCCAACACTTGTTACTTGTCTTGTTGATGACAATCATTCTGATGGGTGTGACGTTGTATCTCACTGTGGCTTTGATTTGCATTTCCCTGATAGCTAGTGAGGTTGAACATCTTTTCTTAAATCTATTGGCTATCTGTATTTCTTCTTGGGAAAAGTGTTCAGGTCCTCTGCCCATTTTTAAATTAGATTGGTTTTATTGTTGAGTTATATGAGTTCTTTGTGTAGTTTAGATATTGACCCCTTACTGGAGGGATTGTTTGCAAATATCTTCTATAAACTTTTTGTTGATGGCTTCTTTTGCTGTGTGAAAGCTTTTTAGTTTGATGTAGTTCTAGTCATTTATTTTTGCTTTTACTTCCCTTGCAATTGGGGTTAAAGTTACAAAATCCCCTTTGAGACCAAGGTCAATAAGTTTAGTGCCTATGTTTTCTTCTATATATTTTATTCTTATACTCAACGAGGTCTCATATTCAAGTCTTTAATCCATTTTGAGTTAATTTTTGTGTATGGTGTTATCAGCCTAGTTACATTTTTTGTCGCATGTGGCTTTTCAATTTTCCCAACACCATTTACTGAAGAGATGTTCCTCCTGTGTATGTTTTTGTCTCCTTTGTGAAAAATTAGCTGCCCATACTTGTGTGGGTTTACTTCTGGACTTTCAATTTTATTCTATTGGTCTGTAAATGATAAAATACTGTCATTTTTTGACAACATGAATGGATCTTGAGTGTGTCATCCTAAGTGAAATAAGTCAGGTGAAAAAGGATAAGAGCCATGTGGTTTCACTTTTGTGTCAATATAAAATAGAAAGCGACAAATGAACAAACTCAGACAACAGGATTGGGGTTTCTAGAGGGGAGAGAGGTGGAGGGAATGTAGAGGTCAACTATATGGTGACAGAAGGAGATTAGATTCTGGGTGGTGAGCAAACAATGCAATGCAGATGCTATATATTATAGAATTTTATACCTAAACTTATATAACATATTAACCAGTGTTGCCCCCATAAACTTAATTAAACATAAATCTAAAGTTATTTAAAATCTTTAATTTAGACATTTGTGTTAAGATGGTTTACATCAATTATTGTCTAAGATTAGACTTTATTATATACCTAAAGTGTTCATTGCTACAGTTCTTATCATTCATTAAGCAGTTGCTATTATTATTAATTTACAGTGAGTAATATCTGTAAAATCCTTGAATGCAATATTACTAAGCACATAACTAAAGGCAGGCTCCAAAAGCAATGCTATAACTTGAAAGTATTTTAACAGATTTTTTCTAAACGTATAACTCTTCAGATAATGGTGTTTATTTCATGAACTAAACAAGGGATGCTATTTTATTCTTCTAGTTCTCCTTAAGGCATATGGACACAGGTCGAGGCACTACCCCCTTCACCTCTACACTAAAGGGAAAAGACTCCTATCAGCTAGGAGGCAGTTGTCCCACGACAGAGAAATAGCTTCACTTGTAATTTAATTAGTTCAGAGACAAGACTAGCACACAAGAATCTGACATCTAAGAGAAACATATTCACTTCTGCCATGGCCTTTCAAAGCTTTGATTTTCTAGCAGGAGTTAGCTTCCATTTGTTCATGATATAAAATCATGTTACTGACATAACAAGCTGGAAAGAAGAGAGGGAGTTCACACTGGCAAGCAAAATACTTAACAAGTATTTAAGCCAATCATTAAGAGCAGCTAATTTATTTGGAAGGTTCTAAATGAATTTAGAAAAAAAAATCATGAGGAATTTTCCTCTCAGCGATGTATATCTCCAGTGTCTGGTTGGCTAATTATCATTATTTTAGTAGAAGGCATAACATTCCGTGATGGTTTTGCTGCCAGGCCACGTTGCTTGTTGTCATTGTTAACTGGAATTGAGAAAGAATGGGACTGGGGCTCTAGTTCTTTTTGAGGTGAGAGAGAATGTGATTTTATTCAAATATAGTCACCTCTTGGTATCCACGAGGGATTGGTTCCAGGACACTCCAAAGATATCAAAATCTGTGTATGTTCAAGTCCCTTATATAAAATGGTGTAGTATTTGCATATACTGTCCGCACATTCTTCTGTATACTTCATATCATCTCTACATTACTTAATAAATACCATGTAAATTCTATGTGAATAGTTGTTATATACTCTACTGTTTAGGGAAGGATAAGAAACAAAGTCTGTATATGTTCAGTATAGATGCAACCATTGTGGCCCAGACTACATAGTACACATCAGCAGCAATGTACCTTTTTTGTTTTCAAACATTTTCAGTTTAGGTTGGTTGGATCCATTGATGCAGAACCATGGATATGAAGGGCACACTGTACTGCAGTTTATGGATTACTCTCCACCTTTGGCTCGAGGGTATAAGCCTCAAACTAAGACATGGTTTTCACTGTATTTCAGATTGTTATTAACATAGACAACTCTAGAGATAGCTCAGTAATTTAGAAGTCATTCTCTTCATATTCTGGAAAAAGGTTGACTTTGTTATCTTGCTTTCTTTTGGATCTACATGATTAGAATTTAGTATATAAATCAAAACTACAAATAATTATTTTTGATATGTGTTTATTATCCAAATCTTCAAAGTTATAAGGTTGGTCAGGGAAACAAAAAATATATATATATAAAATATTTTCACAAATGGACAAATTATTTAAAGTGCCTCCCAGCACCTTGACCCTCACAAGGGATTCATACTGTCCCCCTCAGAGCCTCTCAGTTCAGTGGGTACAATACAGCAGAATAACTGGTCCCATTTTAAAGTTAGAGAGATAGTTCCAGACAGATTCACAGGTTTGCCCCAAACCATAAAAAGTTCCTGGTCTTCCCTCCTGCACTACTGTATTCCAGCTCAGAGGAGACTTGTGTAGTTGGACAGAGTAGGACGAATGCTCTCACAGAAAGAGCAAGCAAAAGAGTAGAGAGTGGGGATACTGAGGGGTGCTGGCTAGGGTCAAGTGGGAACTGGGCTGTTCATTTGTTTTCTAAGCCAGAATTTATTTCTATTTTAAAATGTCAGAGAGACTATAAAAGGCCCAAGGGCCTGAAGACTTCTGGGTTTAGTATAATATCATACTGCAGTGGTGTCTATTGGCTTCTTCATGGCTCGAGCCTCTAATTTATCCTGGTTAATTATATACCCTCCCTCCCTCCGCCAATAACTTCTAGTTGGGTAGCAGTGATTTCCTCTGACTCCTGGCCATCAGTCCATGAATGGAGAAGCAGCAATACCAGAAATAATGACTGAATATTTGCAGTCTACTACAATGTCCCTCTTGCATTATTCTTTGAAACCAGGTCCTCAGCTTGGGTACCTGAGATCTTGAAGAATTTCATCTGGTATTGGGTAATCCTGGCATCAAAAAATATGTTGGGAAGTGTTTGATAGAATTCACCAATGAAGTCTTCTGGTCCTGGGCTTTTGTTGGGAGATTTCTGATTCATTTTCCTTACTAATAATTGGTTTGTTCAGATTTTCTATTTCTTCATAATTCAGTCTTAAATCTAGGTTTTATGTTTCTAGGAATGTATCCATTTCTTCTAGGTTGTCCAATTTGTTGGCATGTAATTGTTCATGGTAGTCTCTTATGATCCTATGTATTTCAGTGTTATCAATTATAATGTGTCCTGTTTTCATTTTTGATTTTTTGAGTCTCCTCTTTTTTCTTGGTGAGTCTACCTAAAGGACTGCAAAACTTATTTTTTCAACAAGTCCACTTTTAGTTTCATTGATCTTTTTGATTGTCTTCTTAGTTTCTATTTCATTTATTTGTGCTCTGATCTTTATTTCCTTCCTTCTACTAACTTCAGGCTTTGTTCTTTTTCTATCCCTTAGGGTGTAAAGTTTTTTATTTCCTTGTTTCTTGAGGTAGGCATTTATTGCTATGAATTTCCCTCTTAGAACTGCATTGCAGATTAATTACTTCCAATTGAAGATGATGCTAGAAGCTCTTCAATTGAACAGTGAAAGGGATTTGGAAATGTGAAAATTTACTTTTCTCTTGTATTAAAGTCCAGAAAACATTGCTGTGCATCATGTAGTGTGACAGTAGCTATATCTACTAGAAATTTGTATAGGGATTGAGATTTATTTAACCTCTTGTTTTAATTTTGACAGCATGGGAAGTTTATTAAGCATCTAGACATTACTTGTGATTACACAATGTTGGTCATCAGCAAAACAACTTTACCACAGCATAAAAGACGTAAAAATACTGTTTTGCCTTGTAATTTTAGATTATATTCATCAAGAAATTTACTCATTTCTGTAATAAAAGCCAATTTCCAAAGCCATTTAGTGTTTGAATATAAAGCTTGAGGGAAGTTCTTCTAGTTCAGAAAAATTTCAATATTAGTCCTAACCTAAAAAAAATTGGCAATAAAACTATACCACTAAGTAATCACACTGCTGTGTGATAGTACTAATTAGGGTATTCAGATTCTATTTCTGACAAAATTTCTCAAAAGTGATAATAAAATAGAGAATAAACTGGACACTACTTTTTGAATAATATGTGATAGCTTCAAATGTTTTCCGCAGTCTACCTGATGAGCAGTTCAAGGAATAACCAAATACTTTATGTATTAACAAACTTAGTGAATGTACAAATAAGCCTATTTTTTTGCTTGATGGATCTTAGGAGATTTCACCTCAGGTTGTACTTAGTTTTTTTCTAACTTTGAAAATATTTGTTGCTAAAGTAATTTTATTCATACTATTCATAGATGCTAATTCTTCTGTCACTTCAAATGCATGATTCCTCAAATAAAAGGAGCAGTATCAGTAACATCTCAACTTATTAAAGATAAAACCACTTGAAATCTGTTAAATTATTTTTGACTATTGATATTGTCAATATTTCAATTTCTTTGACCCTCCAAGCATGCCTTTTGCCATAATGCTAATAATCAAACAATTTTATTTTCTCTAGACATAATCCTTTAGCTACTGCAATCAAGCATTTTAATAAACTCATCTTAAGGGAAGTGACTTTCTTTTCTTGACAAATATGTGAGCCACTTTGAAATTTAGTTCTGTTGCAGGCTCATTTTATATTTTGATAAGGTGTTTAATAGAGGTATTTTTGGAGGTATTATTATTTTCATACTTTTCTGCCAAAGTATGAAAAAAAATTAACTATTCTTCAGCATCATGGCTAAATTAGCTAACATGTTTAAAGCATCCAACACAGCACGTGAGTTAAATAGCAAATACACATTATTAGAGTCGATACGCTAATGAGTTGCATTTATATTCATAAGTGATTGCAATATAATTTGCCTTTTTAATACTGTTCTGGTTGATAGAATTACAGTAGCATCACCAAATGAGCTGTGTACTTTCTATTTCTTTTTATTTTCTCTTTTAGAATTTTTTTGTATAAAATGAGGATTATCTAGTCCTTTGAGTTTGGGGAAAACTCATTTGTATTATAAAATCGTCTCAAATTTTTTTATAATAATTCAATTTAATTATTAAAGGTTCATTTAAAATAGCTATCCCTTTATTAGTCTATTGGCCAATTCTATTTTTGTAAAACACAGTATTGTATCTAAAATTTCAAATATGCTTGCATAAAGGTATAATTTATATATATATATGCATATATATGTGTGTGTGTGTGTGTGTGTGTGTGTGTGTGTGTGTATTAATTTTGCTTCCTTTCTCTTGGTTAATCTTGTCAGATATGTTTTAAAGTCCTTTCAAAGATTGCTGTTGATTTCGTTGGTATTCTCTATTGCTTCTTTGTTTTCTATTTAATTTTCTTCTATTACCTGCATTTTGTATTTCTAACTTCTTGAATTAAACAAGTAGTTCATTAAATTTTCATGTTTTTCAAATGTGTAGGCTAAAATTACACTTTAGTTCTATCCACAAGTTTGTAGTGTTTTCATCTTCATTAATTATAAATATTTCTGAATACAGTGCTATTGATATATTAATAATTCTTTGTCATCATTTGCTTGGGTTGTCAATATGTCTGAAAGAATGTGTATAATCAGATATTTGGGAGAAGTTCTAAATATAACCAGGTTAAATTTTATTTTTTTAAATTCCAAATGATTTTCTTTTCTGTCCATTAGTTTCTGAGAAAAGTGTATTAAAAGTCAATGACTATAATTGTAGATGTGTCAATTTCTTCATGTAATTTTGTTAATTTTTAATTTTAAGGTTATGTTATTGGGGCACATGGTTTCTAAACAGTTGTAACTTTCTGATAAACTATTCCCTTCACTATTATTAGGTAGTAAGAGTTTCATGCTCCAAAGCATTTTTTAAAGACAATTTTTGACATATATACATGTCAAAATAGAGCTACATTTTATTTATTCATCTACCTCAGAATCTGTTTATTAATAAGTAATGGACAGCAGAAAAAGACATGAGGTTTTAATATAAAGCCTGGGATTACTCCACCTTTAGGGACTTGTGTAAAGAAAGATAGAAGCCATAGTTCAGTGGGAGATGTGTTGCCTCTGAAATCTGTCAAACTGAAGCCAACGAGGTCTACTGTAAGCCTAATGATTTTGCTGTCAAATACTTAATTCCTCTTGACCTCAATCACGCTTACCCTTCACTACTTAATAAACACCAATTAATCAACATTAGGTTACCAAGAAACAGGGTGTTCATAAAATATGTAATAATTCACTGATTATATATATATATTCTACAGCCATCTAAGAAAACACAAAAGCAAAACACAGATCACTGTCAGGGCCAAGCAGCTGTTTAAGGCATTATGCCAGGTAGTAAAAAGGAGTATATGAAACATCCATATGCTACCCCCAAATTATGTCACCATTCTGAAAAAACTAGGGATTAAACACTGATAGTGATTACAGGGTAAATTAGATCTCTATCATAATATATTCCCATGACTGTTTGTGGGCAATTTTGTTTACACTAAACTATAATAGTCAATATCTTAGACATTAAAAAACATATCCATAATTGTCCTGAGGCAAACTTAGCGGAGTATTTGTATACCTCAAAATGCAAAGCTCTTGGAGCTGGCTTTAAAAACACATCTATTAAATTTTTCCTTCACCAGGTCCTCCTATATTTCATCTTTTTACTTCCTTGTCTTGATCCATTTCATTTTTTTCCTAAATATACCTTATTTAAAAAAGACTAAAGAGAAAAATTGTAGTTGAACAAACATCTCAGCATCTTCTCATTTCAATGAGGTTTGAAAAGATTTGTCATTTCTCCCAGTGGCCTTCCTAATCTTACCTCTACTTACATTTGTTAATTCTTGGTACTCAGCTCTGTAAATTACCTGATTAATCATTGTGATAAACTGTCACGTGACTAAAAAGAGTAAGTCACTGTCCCAGCAGTCTTAGAAATTTGTGAGGAGAAAGACTTTTAGCATTCTTGTTTTCTGCCTATTTTTGGCTTATGGGAAAAGACAAATATTGCAGTAGAGAGAGGAGTTACTGTTATTTTAATTTTATTGAATGAACTCTAATACATGAGCATAATTATTATGCATTTTTCCCCAAGTAACAAAGGGACCCCTAAAACTAGAAAACAACAGTGTCCATTTATTATTTTTCAGAGAGCTGAGGTCAAAAATATCAATTGATTGGACCGTTGGGTTCTACCTTTTTTGGCCATTGTTAAAGTCTTACCTTTCCAAAGATTAGCAGTATACAAGGTTCAGTCTCTAGAATGCCCTCAGAAAAGACTAGATAGTCTTCAGTTTTATTTTGTTCAAATTTTAAAGGAATAATAACAATGAGAATTTTTCAATGTCAGTTGCAAAACAGATCTATTTCCAGGAATATTTGAAGACACTTTAAAGATGTAAATTAAATAGAAACTGCACCTATGTTAAAGCACTGATAATAGTCAGAATCTACTAATGAATTTGGACTTGGACAAATCATTTACATTCTCTGATTCACAAGTAAAATATGACTACTTTTTCTATTTTTCAGGTTGTTGGAGAAGGTATTAAATTATGAATGCTAAATGATCCAATGAGTGTAAGATTTCTTAACTGAGATCTCATCCTTACATTAACTTATCAGTAATGATAGAGGATTCAGGGATTATTTGTTAAATTTTAAAGATTTAAGTTGATGTAACTCATTGCTATAGGGAAGGTTCTCCAGAGGAATAGAACCAATGGTGTGTGTGTAAATATATATAATAAGGAATTGATTCACTCCATTATGGAGGCGAGAAGTCCTAATATCTGCAGTTTTCAAGCCAGACACCCAGGAAAGCTGATGGTGTAGTTCCAGTCAAAATCCTAAGGCCTAAAACCCAGAAGTGATGATGTAACTTCCAGTCTGAAAATTGGCAGGCTCAAAACCCAAGAATTGCTGATATTTTAGTTCAAGTCTCAAAAGCAGGAAAGACCCATGTCCCAGCTCAGTTAGGGAGGCATTCCTTCTTAGCCTTTTTGTTCTATTCAGGGCTTCATTCGATTGGATGAAACCCAACATTAGAGAGAGCAGTTTCCTTTATTTAGTCTAATTCAAATGTTAATTTCATTCAGTAACACCCTTCCAGACACACCCAGATGTTTAAGTGTCTGGGTACCTCATGGTCAGTCGAGGTGACATAAAATTAACTATCACATTCATATATCTTAAGATAATTTCCCTGAACACAGCTAGATACAATGTTTATACCACAGTGATTAAGAATGTTGGATAACAACCATACCAGAAGTACTGATGGCTTATGCGGTAAGACATATGTGAATTAGTGAAGTAAAAACTCCTCTGAAATTGAGATTACTAAAAATCAAGTTGATGGTTATTATAGTAATATCGTAAAAATGCAACACTGATTCTCAGTTTGGTCATTATTATGGCAGACAATAAATTTTAGCAAAAGGTCCTTAAAGTATAATAGAATAATTCTCTTCTGGCTGTTTTAAAGAACAGAACTAGAGATTTTTTTTTCTTAAGCTATTTATAATATTCTCATCACTATCAGTAACTGAAAAACTGTAGGTATCTTTGACAATGTTTCTATTCATGTTTTAAATCTCATTGTTCATTGTAAGTAGATAATTATGGAAATCATATATGGGATATAACATTTATAGAATCCTATAAATATGAGCTTATAAGTTATTTATTTATAGAAATGGATGTGATATAAGTGTCATGGCGGAGTCAGGATGTTGCCTGCACACAACAGTCCAGGAGAAGGTAAGACAGGCAGCAGCAGCATGAGCACCTGAGAAAATGGCTCCATTCTCTGATTGCTTATGGTAAAGCCTGGTAGCAGCAATGGAAACATGTCTATGGCTGCCTGGCTATTGCACAGTGGTGCTAGCAGACATAGAGAACCAGGTAGCACACTGGGCTCACGAACCCAGTTCCCTTCTACTTGCCACCAGTAATCATGCCCCAGAACAGAGGTTACCTGGACACAGTGGGTATACCCACGACCCTGATCACCCAGGTAGCGACACCAATGACCACAGCTACCCTGGAAGCACAAGTAGCCATGTAAGAAAAAAACAAAACTTGCACTATAAAACCATCTACTGGAAAACAAACAAAAGGTCTCTATCAACCTGCTGAATTGTTAAAATCAAAGGGTACCTAAGTAAGAAAAGTGTTCACTACTTTAAAGACACTGTCAGAGGAACAATCAAGCATCACAAACAAACTAATAACATGGTAATACAAAGGAAATTATAATTCTCCAGAAACCAAACTCAAAGACATGGAAGACTGTGATCTAAATGATAGAGAAATCAAAACAGCAGTCATGAAGAAACTTAACAAGAAAACTCAGGCATTTCAGTGACCTCGGGAGTAAAATTAATGAACAGAATGAGTTCTTTGACAAAGAGATAGAACTACAAAAAATAACCAAATTCTGGAGCTGAAGAACTCAGTAAATGAGGTGAAGAATGCATTAGAAAGCACTTGAAATAGAGCAGACCAAATAGAAGAGTGAATTAATAAGCTCAAAGATAGAATTCTGAAAATGTTTTAGGTCAGAGTAGTGAGAGAACTAGGATTTTTTAAAAATGAAAAATCTATGAGAGCTATCTGACACCATTAGAAAGGATAACATAAGGATAATGAGTATGTCAAAAGGAGAAGAGAGGGAAAAGGGAACAGAGAACCTATTCAAAAAAATAGTTGATGAGAACTTTCCAAACCTAGGGAAGGAACTAGACATCCAAGTACAAGAAGCTAACAGAACACCTAACTACCTCAACACAGAAAGACCTTCCCCAAGATACGTTATCCTAAAACAATCAAAAGCTAATGATGAAGCCAGGGGAAAAAAAAGACTAACCTACAAGGAAACCTCATCAGATTATCATCAGATTTTTCAGTAGAAAGCCTACAAACCAGGAAAGAGGGAAATCAAATTAAAATATATGTGCCCAATCTGGGAGCAGCAGAATATATAAAGCAATTATTAAAACACTTAACAATAGAAAATAATACTGTAATAGTAGGTGACCTGAATACCTCACATTATCCAAACAGAAAGTCAATAAGGAAATATTGGCTTCAAATGACAGATTAGACCAGATATTTTTGATAGTTTTAGAGTTTTTTATTACAAAATGACAGAATACACATTCACATTCTTAAGTGGACATGGATCATTCTCAAAGACATACCATATGTTAGGACATAAAACAAGTCTCAATGAATTTAAAAAGACTGAAATATCAAGCTTGTTCTGATAAAAACAGTATGAAACTAGAAATGAACTACAAGAAAAAAGCTGCAAAATCACAGTGTGTAGAGATTAGATGACATGTTACTGAGCAACTACTGCGTCACTAACTCATTTGACAAAATGAGTGCTTCCTAACTCATTTTATGAGGTGAACATTAATACCAAAACCAGGCAAGGACATCACAATAAAAGAAAATTACAGGCCAATATCTCTAATGAACATAGATTAAAAAATCTTCATCAAAATACTAGCAAATACAGCAATATTTTAAAAGGATCATATAGCATGATCAAGTGGAATTTACTCCAGGAATGTAAGGGTAGTTTAACATTTGCAAATCAATGTGATTGATACATCACATTAACAAAGTAAAAGATAAAAATCCTATGATCATCTCAATAGACACAAACATTTTTTGATGGGATGTAAAACTCTTTTATGATGTAAAAAACCCTCAATAAAATGGGTATAGAAGTACCACAACATAACAAAGACCATATATGACAAACCCTCAGGTAATATCGTACTGAACAGTGAAGAACTGAAAGCTTTTCATCTAAGATTAGGAACAAGAGAAGGATACCCACTCTCACCATTTTTATTCAACACAATATTGGAGGTTCTAGCCAAAGTAGTTAGTCAAGAAAAAGATAAATAAAAGGTATCCAAAATTTAAAAAGAAGTAAAACTGTCACTATCATGGAAGGCATTGTTTTATATATAGAAAACCCCTAAAGATTCCACCAAAAATCTATTATAAATAATAGATAAGTTTCCAGATACAAAAATCAATATAAAAAGTCTAACAACAATCAGAAAGAGTAGAGAAAACAATTCCTCTTATAATTGTATCAAATAGACTACCTAGGAATAAGCTTAACAAAAGAAGTGAAAGACCTACTGTACATTGAAAGCTATGAGAGATTGAAAGAACATGAAGACATAAAGAAATTGAAAAATATTCTGTATTCATGGATTGGAAGAATTAATGTTAAAATGTATGTATTACATAAAGCATTCTACAGATTCTAAGCAATCACTATCAGAATCCCAATGGCATTTTTCATAGGAATAGAACTAAACAGTCTAAGATTTCTATAGTCCCCAGACAGCCAAAGCAATTCTTAGAAAAAAGAACAAAGTCTAAGGTGTAATACTCCCCTATTTCAAACTACACTACATGCTATAGTAATCAGAACAGTATGGTAATGGCAGAAAACACACATAGACCAATGGAACAGAATGGAGAGTTCAGAAATAATCCCACACATATGTGAGCAAAAA
This sequence comes from Cynopterus sphinx, assembly GCA_030015415.1. Taxonomy (NCBI): domain Eukaryota; kingdom Metazoa; phylum Chordata; class Mammalia; order Chiroptera; family Pteropodidae; genus Cynopterus; species Cynopterus sphinx. Next base: position 27,473,812 of record CM057384.1, on the reverse strand, counting down.
ATTACAACAAAAAAAGCCAATAAAAATGGTGTTCGGAAAATTGTATAGCCATATGCAAAGGAATGATTCTAACCCACTATTTTATACCATATACAAAATAACTCAAAAAAGATTATATAATTTGATGTGAGACCTACAATAAAGTACATAAAAGAAAACATAGGCACTAAACTTCTTGACATTGGTCTTAATAGCGTTTTTGTGAATTTGATTCCATAGACAAAGAAAACAAAAGCAAAATAAAATGAGGCTACATAAAAATAAAAGCTTCTGCAATCCAAAGGAAACCACCAGCAAACAAAAATGCAATCAACTGGATGGGAGAAGATATTTGCAAATGATACTTCAGTAAGGGGCTAATATCCAAAATATATAAAGAACTCTCACAATTCAACAAAAAACAATCCAATATTTAAAATGGACAAAAGATTGGAACAGACATTTTCCCAAAGATACACATGACCAACAGGCATATGAAAAGATGTCATATTAGGGAAACGCAAATGAAATCCACAATGAGATATCACCTCACACCTGTTAGAATGTTTATTATCAAAAAGATGAGAAATAACAAGTGCTGGAGAGGATGTGTTTAAAGAGACCATCACATGTTGGGATTGTAAATTGGTATAACCACTACAGAAAACAGTATGGAGATTCCTTTAAAAATTAAGGTTCTCTGTTCCCTTCTCCCTTTCTTCTGTTGGAATCCCCATTATCCTTATGTTACCCTTTCTAAAGGTGTCAGGTAGTTCTCATAGACTTCAGTTTTTTAGAATCCTATTCTGGGTATTTATCAAAAGAATCCTGAATATACTAATATGAAACCATATAGGTACCCTATGTTCATTGCAGCATTATTTACAACAGACAAGATGTGGAAACAACCTAAGTGTCCATCAACAGATGAATGGATAAAGATGATGTATTATATCTATACAATGGAATACTACTCAGGTATAAAAAGATGAAAACTTGCCCTTTGTGACACTTGAATAGATCTTGAGGGTATTATGCTAGGTGAAATAAGTGAGGACAAAAAATGTATGATTTCACTCATGTGGAATATAAAACAAAAAAAGCAACAAAATAAAAACAAACTCTTAGATATACGCAACAGAATGATGGTTACCAGAGGGAAAGGGTGGCAGCGGGGGTGGGGGGGAGGGACAATTGGGTAGAGGTGTCAAATACATGGTAATGGAAGGAAACTAGACTTTGGGTGGTGAGTATGAGATAGAGTAAACAGATATCAAATTAAATTATAATATACACTTGAAATTCATATATTAACCAATATTACTTCAATAAAGAAAGACTACTAAAGAGATGCTTTAGTCTTTTCATTTGTTTTTTTATATTCTCAGAAACCTTTTTATGTTTAACTTTTTCCAACTGAGTCTCAACAAATATATTTTTAAAATGTTTAAATGTTATATATACACTTTTTCTCTTAGAAATGGGGGTAAAAATGAGATGGGTAGATTCTGATACCTCTGGAGTAACTATTTTACTCTTAGAGTTCAATAATTAAAGACTAAGAAGAAAGGTTAAAACACTAACTTTGTGAAAGAACAAATAATAGAATTCTATCTAATAGACTAAAATTAAATCATCTCTATTAAATCATTAAATTGAAGCTAAAGTCTGTAAGCATGGTTAGTCTCCTGGTTTAAAAGAATGCCTCAGAACAATGCCAGCACCCAGATAGTAGTGTAAGTTTCTCTACTTTGTCTTCCATTTTGAATAGTGAATTAGACATCCACCCACGAATAGAAGATCCTCTGTGGGAAGTGTAGGGTCCATGCCAGGGGATATGCAAAGGAATCTTGACCACCTGTGCATCCAGGAAAAGGCAGGCAGACCTTGGTCTGGGCTGCAGATAGAGCAGAGCCAATGAACCTGCCACAACATCTCTCACTAGGGTTGTGAAAAAAAACCTGCAGTTTTTTTTTGCCACAACTTGGGCAAACACCCTCAGAAGGGAATTTGCCTTAAGTGCAGCCTTCCCAAAGAGGGATTCCAGCATACAATCAGAGGGAAAAAAATATGAGTTTGTTCACAATGGAGATGGTAAGAGCAATTTTCCCTATGTTGTCCCTACTCCCAAAACAATATGGCACCTGACTAAATTATCTGGCACTGTGACAATCTCTCTATAGCAGAGAAAAAAAAGTGGTAAGTGAGTGCCTAACTAGCCCAGTTCTGTGGGAAGCTGCTTGAGAAACCCATTTTTCTTTAGCAGCACCTGAAGTACTGAGGTGGAATCTTCACAACTGTGGGGGTGAGATCAGAAAAGAAGCAGATAAATCAAAGGGCATCAAAGGAACATAGTTTCTGCTAACTGTGCTTAGGAACCGAGCAAGAGTCTGCCGCCCACAAGTATCTGGGAGTACCTCATCTGATGATCTCCCCACTGGGTCCACAGGCACTCCTACCCCCAATGTACCAAGTGCTAATCTCACACCTCTCTTTATTATGCTCCTTATGCATGCTTCTGAGTGTAGTGTCAAGAGCAAATCCGGTAAGTGGAGAGCTATCACTAAAACATAAGGATCTGTGAGCAAGGGAGAAACCACAAACTTGGACTATAGTGCTGTCTTCTGTAAAACCCAGAAGATGGAGAAACTCCGAATACAATAGCACCAATAAATAGTATAGTCCACCTAAAAACAACTAGTAAAGATTTGATGAGTTATCTGCTACTTGAAATGTGAAAGCAGCAACACAAAACTACAAGGAACATGTAAAATCAATGACATGTGTCCTCATTAAAAGGTAGTAATTCTCTATTATACAAGCACATGGAATTTTGTGATCTAACTGAAAAATAATTCAAAATAGCTGTTTTGAAGTAACTCAAAAAACTATAAGAAAACCCAGAAAAAGAATTATATGAATTCAGGAAAAACATACAAATAAAATACATATTTACTAATAGGATAGAAATCATAAAAAAAAAACCCAAACAGAAATCCTAGAGCTGAAGAATTCAATTCATGAAATGAAAACTGCAATAGAGAACATCTGTAGTTGAGTAAAGCAAATGGAAGACAGAATAAGGCAATTAAAGGACAAATTTTGAAATAACCCATTGAGAGCAGAACAAAGAAAAAGAATAAAGAGTGAAGAAAGTCTACATGATCTTATAACATTCCATCAAAAAAAAAAACAAATATTAGAATTATTAGGATTCCAGAAGGGGAAGAGATAGAAAAAGGGGCAGAAATTTTAAAGAAATAATACCTGAGAACTTCCTAAACCTGGGGAAAAAGTTAGGCATCCATGTTCACAAAGGCAATATCTTACTCTATTATCTCAATGCAAAAAAAGAAATACTCTAACCACATTATAATCAAACTGGCAAAAATTAAAGATAAAGAAAGAATTCTAAAAGCCAGGGAAGAAAAGATTATAATCTATAAAGCAATCCCCCACTAGGCTATCAGCAACTTTGTCAACAGAAACCCTACAGGAGAGAATGGAGTGACATATTCAAAGTGTTGAAAGAAAAACCTACCATGAATACTCTATATGGCAAAGTTATTCTTTGAATATAAAGGAAAAATAAAGACTTTCTCAGAGAGACAAAAGCTGAGGGAGTTAATTATCACTACACCGACCTGACATGAAAGAAATGCTGAAATCAGGTCTTCGAGCTAAAAAGAAAAAAAGCTGATAAGTGACATGAAAACAAAATAAAAGTATACATAAATATAATAGATAAATATATAGACTTAGAAAATCTACATTTGTAATAGGATGGCATTAACCACTTAACATTAAAACAATTATAATTATTCTCATAAATATAAAATGTAAATAGTGGTAAATAAAGATATCAAAAGCATGAAAAGGGGCAGTAAATGGTGAAGCTTTTGTGAGCAAGTGAAGTTAAATTAGTATTAGTGTAAAAAGGGCTCTTTTATCTATGAGATGTTTTATGTAAGCCTTATGGTAACCACAAAACAAAAACCTAGAGTAAACTGACTAAAGAAACAGGAAACAAAACATACCACCACAGAAAGTCACCAGTTTACAAAGGCAGACAGAAACAGAGAAAAATAATGGAAATACAAAATAATCAGAAATATTAATATGTCCTTACACATCAAAAATAACTAAGTGTAAGTAGATCTAGCTTGTTAACCAAAAGCCATAGAATGTCTGGATAGATTTTAAAAAATTAAACAAAAACAAAAACAAAAAACAAGACCAAACTATACGTTGCCTACAACAAACTCACTTCAATTTTAAGGACACACATATGCTTGAAATGAAGGGATGGAAAAAATATTCAATGCAAATGTAAAACAAAGGAAAGTGGGATTAGCTATATTTATATCAGACAAAATAAACTTTAAGCCAAAAATTATAAAAAGAGACAAAGGTCATTATATAATGATAAAGGAGTCAATTCATGAAGATATGACATTCACAAATATATATGCATCCAACATTAGAGCACCTAAATATAATAAGCAATTATCAACAGATCTGGGTGGAAAAACAGACACAATAAATGCAGGGTTCTTCAGTACCCCACTTTTTTCAATGGGTAGAACATGTAGATAGAAGATCAAAAAAAAAAAAAAAAAACTGGATTTGAACCATACATTAGACCAAATGGAACTGACACATTTATAGAATATTCTTCCCAACTAAGGCAGAATACACATTCTTCTGACATGCACACAGAATATTCTCCAGGATAGGTCATATTATGGAACACAAAACAAGCTTAGCATATTCAGGAAGACTGAATCATACAAAGTATCTTTTATGATCATAAGGGTATGAAATTAAAAATCACCCAAAAGAGGAAAGCTGGAAATCTACAAATATGTGAAAATTCAAAAACAGATTCCTGAACTAACAATGGAACAAAGAAGAAATCAAAAAGGATATAAAAATGTATATCAAAACAAATGAAAATTGAAACAACAAAAACCTATCGGATGCTGCAAAAGCAGTCCTAAGAGAGAAATTTATAATGATAAATGAATATTTTAAGAAAACAGAAACATCACAAACAACCTAACTTTATCCCTCTAGGAATTAGAAAAAAAACAACTAAATTCAAAGTTAGCAGAAAGAAGGAAATAACAAAGATCAAATGAAATAGAGACTAGAAAAACAAACAAAAAATCAATGACAATAGCAGCTGGCATTTTGACAAGATTTTTAAAAATTGAAAAACCTGTGCTAGACTCCCCAAGAGACAAAGAAACAGGACTCAAAATCAGAAATGAAAGACAGGACATTACAACTGATAACACAGAAATACACAGTATCATAGAGACTATGTGAATAACTATGTGCCAACAAACTGGACAACTTAGAAAAAAATGTATAAATTCCTAGAGACATATGACCCACCAACACTGAAACAGGAAGAACTAGAAAATCTGAATGGATGAATAATGAATAAGGTGACAGAATTAGTAAACAAAATCTCCCAATACATAAAACTTAAGGACCAGATGGCTTCATGGGTGAACACTACCACACAATTAAAGAATAATCAATGCCAATCCTTCTTAAAATCTTCAAAAAATTTAAAGAGGGATCACTTCCAAACTCATCTCATAAGGCAAAAATTATCCTACTACCAAAGCCAGATAAGGACACTACAAGAAAAGTATAACCAGTATTTCTAGATATATAGATGCAAAAATGACCAAATATTAGTAAATCAAATTCAGCAACACATTACAAGGATTAGTCACCATGAGGAAATAAGATTTATCCCTGGGATGCAAATCATATGATCATCTAAATAGAAATAGAAAAAATATTTGACAAAATACAATATCCATATAAAATAAAAATTCTCAACAAATTGGGAATAGAAGGAACATACTTTCACATAATTAAGTCCATAGAGAACAAACCCACAGCTAATATCACATTCAGTGGTGAGAGGCTGAAAGAATTGTCTCTAAGATCAGGTACAGGACAAAGGTGCCTGTTCTCAACACTCTTATTCAACATAGTACTAGAAGTCCTAGCAAGACATAATTAGGCAATTTAAAGAAATAAAAAGCATCCAAATCAGAAAGGAAGAAGTAAAACTGCTGTAATTTGCAGATGATAGTATCTTCTACACAGAAAATCCTAAAAACAAAACAAAACAAAATTGTTGGAACTCAAAAACAAATTTAGGAAAGTTATAAGAAATAAAATCACATCCAGAAATCAGTTGTTTCTATACACTAACAACCAAATGCCTAAAACAGAATAAAGAAAATGGTCCCATTCACAATAGCATAAAAACTATAATATTTAGGAATAACTTTAACCAAGTGAAAGATCTGTGCAATAAAAACTATAGACCTTGATGAAAAGAAATGAAGATTGAAGCAAATGGAAAGATATTCCATGTTCATGGATCTGAATAATTAATATTGTGAAACTATCTGTAACACGCAAAGCCATCTACATATTTAATGCAATCTCTATCAAAATTCCAATGGCATTTCTTCAGGAAATAATAAAACAATCTTAAAATTGTATGAAGCCACAAAAAGACTCCATGTAGCCAAAGCCATCTTGCAAAAGAATAAGGCTGGAGGCATCATACCTTCTGATTTAAAAACTGTACTACCCAAGGCTACAGTAATTACAACACAATGGTAATGGCATAAAAATAGACACACAGCAAATGGAACAGAATCAAGAACCCATAAATAAACTCCATATCTACAGTCAACTAATATTTGCCAAGAACACTGAACAGGAAAGGGATAGTCTCTTGAGTAAACTAGATAACCGCATGCAGACAAATGAAATTGAAAACCTGTCTTACACTACTCACAAAAATGAACTTGAAACAGATTAAAGATTAAAAATAAGACCTGATACCATAAAACTCCTAGAAGAAAACGTAGGAAGTTCCTTCGACATTGGCCCAGGTGATGATTTTTTGGATATGACACAATAAGCAGAAACAACATAAGCAAAAATCAACATTTAGGACTACAATCAAACTAAGCAGCTTTTGCAAAACAAAAGAAAATTACAAAATGAAAAGGCAGACTTTGGAATGGGAAAACTATCTGCCAACCACATCTGATATGGAGCAAAATCCAAAATATATAAAGAACTCATACTACTCAATATTAAACAAATAAACAAACAAAAAAACAACATAAAAGCCCAATATATTCAATGGTGAAAAGTTGAAATCTTTCCCTCTGAGTACAAGAACAAGACAAGTATGCCCTTTCTCACCACTTTTAGTCAACATAGTGTGCAAAGTCCTAGCCAGGGCAATTAAATAAGAAAAAAATAAATAAGAGCCATCCAAATTGGAAAGGAAGAGATAAAACTTTCATTATTTGTGGAAGATATGTTACATATAGAAAATCCTAAAGACTCCATCAAAAAACGGTTAGAACTAATCAATGAATTCTATGAAGTTGGAGGATACAAAATCAATGTAAAACAACCTGTTGCATTTATGTACAATAAAAACAAACCACTGGAATAAGAAATTAAGAAAATCCCACTTAAAATTGTATCACAAAGGATACCTAGGAATAAATTTAACCAAGGTGGTGAAAGACCTATACATTGAAAACTGGAAAACATTGATGAAAGAAGGTACGATAAATGGAAAGATATTCTGTGTTCATGGATTGCAAAAATTAATATTGTTAAAATAGCCAAACTACCCAAAACAATACCAGAGGTGATACATCCCCCACAAAATTCCAATGGCATTTTTCATCAGAATAAGCAATCCTAAAATTTGTATTGTACAATAAAAGACCCCAAATTGCCAAAGCAATCTTGAGAAAAAAGAACAAAACCAGAGGCATCATGCTGTCTGATTTCAAACTATACTACAAAGCTACCATAATAAAACAATATGGTATTGGCATAAAAACAGACATACAGATCAATGGAATAGAATAAATAGGCCAGTAATAAACTCACACAGATATAGTAAATTAATTTATGACAAGCCAAGAATATGAAACGGGGAAAGAAAACTCTCTTCAATATAGAGTATTGGGAAAATAGCCACATGCCAAAAGAATGAAACTAGGCCACTATTGTACACTGCACACAAAAATTAACTCAAAATAAATTAAAGACTTGAACCTAAGACCTGAAACCATAAAACTCCTAGAAGAAAATATAGGCAGTAAGCTACTTGACATTAGTCTTGGCAATGACTTTTCAGATTTGATAGCCAAAAACAAAGACAAAAAAGGGACAATAAACAAGTGGGACTATAAACAACTAAAAAGCTTCTGCAGAGTAAAGAAAACCCTAAACAAAATTAAAATGTAACCTCTGAATGAGAGAAAATATTTGCAAGTAACACACTAAAAAGGAATTAATATTCAAAATATGTAACAAATTCATACAACTCAATAGCAGAAAAAGAAAAAATATGATTAAAAAATGGGCAAAAGATCTCAATAGACATCTTTTCAAAGAAGGCATAGAGATGTGCAACAGGTACATGAAAAAGTGCTCAACCAGGAAAATGCAAATCAAAAGCACAATGACACAGCACCTCACTCCTGTTAGAGTGTCTATTAGAGGGGGAAAGACCGTAAGTGTTGGCAAGGATATAAAGGGAACCCCTGTGCACTGTTGGTAGGAATGTAAGTTGGTACAGCCACTATGTAAAACAGTATAAAGTCTCAAAAAAATTTAAAATATATATAAAAATATAGGAGTACTATATGATCCAACAATTCCACTTCAGGGTATTTATTCCATGAAAAGGAAAGCATTAACTTAAAAGATTTATGTACCCGGTTCATTAAAGCTTTATTTACAATAGCCAAGATATAAAAACAACCTGTGTTCACTGATGGATGAATGGATAAAGAAAATGTGGCATATACGTACACACACACACACATATATGTTTTACTTAGCCATAAAAAAAGAAATCTTGCCATTTGCAACAACATGAATGAACCTTAAAGGCATTATGCTAAGTTAAATAAGGCAGAGAAGACAAACACCATATGATCTCATTTATATGTGAAACCTAAAACAAAACAAAACAAATAAACCAAGTTCATAAATACAGAGAACAGGTTGATGGTTGCCAGAGGCAGATTGTGGGGTGTGGGTGGAATGTGTAAAGGGGGTTGAAAGGTACAAAGTTCCAGTTATAAAATAAGTCAGGGTGATGTAATGTACAGCATTGTGACTATAGCTCATAATACTGTATTGCATACTTGATAGTTGCTAAGACAGCAGATCTTAAAAGTTCTCATCAGAGTAAAAAATTTTGTAACTATGAATGGTGACATACATTAGCTAGACAGTGGTGATCATTTTGCAATGTATACAAATACTAAATAATTATGTTGTACAAGTTAAACTAATATACGGCAATTATAACTCAAAATAAAAACCAAAATTTTAAGAAGCAGTATTTGGAGACTGAATGCATTTGCCTGCCTTTCCTCAATGATTTCTTATCAAATATTTGCTTTGTCAAAAATCAAGAGATTTAAAAGTTAATAAGCACAATCATTTTTATAAACCTAGACAATATTTTCTTGTATGTGAGGCAGACAGGGTTGACAGATTTCCATAGAGGTTAATGTTCTCCTCTCAATTTCTCACCTTTGTAAGTTACATAGAATGCAAATTAATTCTTTACAAGAAACAAGAAATCATGGGAGCAGACCATAGTTGGATAAAGGTGGGGAAAAAGTGGCCTGTGGAAAATGAAAATATGAAAGAGATGAGTATATTATAAAGACACAAAAAAACATGTCTGCTTTGAAAGATCACACAAAAATAAACACAGTATGACATTCTCTCACAATTATGGATAAACTGCATTTATGAATATCTTTAGGAACAAAATAATATTATCCCTACAATATTGCCCCCAAAGAACAATAAAAGATTAATAGTGTACAAGCTACTTTTAAAATCATTTGGAGTACTCAAGAGAATTATATTACCTCATGGTTTTAAAATACCAGAAATAATGTTTCTCCCTAAAACCATTGAGACATTGATTAGAATGTTAGTCACCACACATTTAATTTTGTAATTATTTGTTAATTCTGAATTTGGGTCAGTGGACCAAATATCAGTGCAGGAGGAGAGTTTGCACTGTGTGGACTCACATTCAAACACATTTACTTCCACTATTCTAGCAATTGTACATGGATGGGAGGAAGGCTTTCAGAAAAAGCATTTGTATGTTAGTCAAGAGCCAAATGTCATTTAAAATGGCCATGAGCCTTGAAATCACAAAAGGAATTATTTAGCATTGTAACTGTAATCATACTTCGCATTTGAAATTTTTAACATGAAAGAGAAAAAAAAATAAGGTGATTCTGGCCTTTTTTTCCTCTTGAAGTTACTCAGGAAGACAGATGCAGCCTGGTGCCTATTTCAGGAAGGTGCACTAGCTGTACCTGAACCCAGGGAAGAGGAGTCATAGAATATGACTAATTCAAGTTCCACACAGAGAGTGTGATATCTCTCACTTACTAGAAAAGTGGAACATTCTGGACTCCCCAAGAGAGCATCTTCCTGAGAAGTAGAGAGCTGTTGAGTAAAGTTATCTGAACAAAATAGTAGAAGTTAACTGGTTTATTCAGATAAATTCCCAGAGGATATGTCAAAGTTCAAAAGATGTTGTACAAGGAAAACAACTGAAGACAACTGTAAAGAGCCTATCTATACCACCTGGAAAGCCCTGAGAGCTATAACAGCAAATCAGAAGAGAGGTCCCAGAGTACTAATGAAATCTTTTTATTCCTCTCCTTCAGAGAGTAAGCACAAGACAAAATTCTCAAGAGGATCTTAAAAGTACATAAAGCTCCATCTTGCTCTATAGAGAACAGGCTTTTAGGAAGCTGCCGCCAGAAAAGGCTGATCAATATTGAGCTGTGAAACCAATTACACATGTTGGGCAGGTCAGGGCAAAAACAGGGCCACTCGCCTCCCTTTTCCGAATCCTTTCTCTGAGGCTTCCTGATATACAGAAATCTGGTGAAAGATTTGAGGGCTCAGAGAGACTGAAAAAGGGTTCATTTTAGTTTGCAGATAATATCATTTTCCTTACAAGTCTCCAGCAAATGATTAACATAATTTCCAATCATTAAAGTGTACAAATAAGTATCATTTCTCTGAAACTCTGTATTTAAATACATATGTGTGTTAATCATTCACACTCTCAGTTGAGTTCCAGGTTATATAGTACACATGGAAAAATTGGAAAAACAAGCTCAGTGGGAAAAGTGTGGTCACATTTCAAATATGTTAAGTTTGGGTTTGCTTTTTCTGAACATCACAAGTTTGAATTCTGTCACAATGAAATTCTTTTAAAATTTGGTGAAAGAATTTTAATCTAAAATGGAACCAGAGGATCTGTGTTGGGGAAAACAAAATTTAAGGACTGAGACTGAGCCCATAAATGCCTGATGTACAGAAAACTAATAATATTGAAATTTTCTTAAATTATAGGGAGCTAATTAGGGTTGCCTAGGATCAACCTTGGGAAGTGTTGCTTATGGTTTTCAGAGGCATCAACAAGAAATGACCCTGGTGGGGTTGGTCTCGCAAAATGAGCTGAACTGAACTTTGTTTGTGTGACTGGACTGGTTTTGTCTCCTTGGGGGATTTTCAAATCTTGTTTCCATTTGTTTTTGATCTTAACAGAGTCTAACAGAACTTGCCTCTCTTTATGTTCCCTGCCCATAAATACACTGCAAACCCTCAGTGGACTTGCCTGTAGCTTCATAAAATTTGTATTCTGAATTGCAATTCTTTGTTCCTGAATAAGCTCATTTCTTGAGCTTGCCTCAGTTTACCTCTTTATTTATGTTGACAGTTTCTAGTTTTAAAGTCATACCAGCCTATGTCAAAGAGGTTTTCAACCTGTTATAATTTCTTAGCAATGATCAGAACACTTAAATAACTGAAAATTATTTAAAATCCAAGCAGTTAAAATTAAAATCACTACTATTTAAGAATCACCATTTAAGTTTCCATAAGGTTATTCATTGACCCCATTTATTTCATTAAGGAGTGGTACACATATAATTACATGCAAGGAGACTGAAGGAATAAATGTACAAAGGGTTTTCTGCAATAATAAAACTATCATAATGGTGTAAGGTGAAAAGAGTCGAGTTTAAAATCAGTGTTCTCCAATGTAGTAGCCATTCGCCACTTTGACAGTTGAACACTTGAAACATGTCCCAATGTGACTAAGAAACAGAATTTTAAATTTCATTTAATTTTAATTAATCTCATTTTCAATAGCCAAATGTGAGTAGTGGCTATTGTATGTATCGCGCAGACATCGATAAACATATTTGAAAGAAAGAGAACACAATTGAAGTAAGGATACAAATAAGTGGGGTTTAAAATACAAAAATATCCTGATTAAGTCAGGTCATCGAAGGAATACACATGGGAGAAATGGGCTTACTCAGAATAGACAGTCACAAGTTGGACATAGTGAAAGAAAAATGTCTAGATACAAATTAAGTTTCACTATGAACTATAGAATGTGCTTTGACAACTCACTCCGATTTATTGGAGCTCTTTTGAGATATAATAACTGCATAGTCCCAATTATGTTGACTTCAATTAGATCACACAGTCACCTTTCATCACACGTTATCATGTGGATCTTCCCATTGTGTAAAGGGCATACAAATTAACCAGAGGGGATTGCTTAACTTCAGTGAATCAAATTTAGGCTCTACTCTATAAAGTCATTATCTACACAATTTAACATAATAGACCTGATGCATTTTTCCACACAACAGAAACACCCAGCTGGTCTCCTGGAGCAGGATGACAATGGTTCTCTCCCTGCGTATCTGCACCACTACTTTGCATGTGGCTAGTGAGCCAGAATGAGTTATTGTGAGAGTGAGGTAAAGGTAAAAACTATACCTTCCAATTTCTCTTGATAATTATGGTAAAAATTTCTTTCCTGAATTAGGAGACTTCAAAGGAATACACTTTAAAACAGAATCTCTGTATTTCAACATGTTTGTCTAAAATATTTGATATGAAATGCTTCTCTGCTTCAATATTGTGTTCTTTGGGGGTAGTAAGAGAAAAAGAGAAACTTCAAAAAGGTACCCTCAGCTGTGTAACTATTATTCCCATGCTCAGTTGGATTTAATTAAGTTCTCTAAAGAGGCACAATATTTTATTGGAATGACTTCTTTCACTGAATCTTTCATTTACCCTTTTAATATTAATTGAGCACTAATATAAGCCAGTTACCTACTGACACTGGTGATATAATAGTCAAAGAAAAGTCACCTTGCCTGCCCTCAAAGTGTACACAATCTAATACAGGAGAAAAAATAACAGGTTAAATAAGAAACATGATTCAAGTATTGCGGGAACATACAGGATGAAAACAACAGGTGAGGAAACCATCAGAAAATTATTACAGAGAACATAACAGCTGGTATGAGTCAGGTGCAGGGTAGGGCATTCCTGCATGAGACAACCCAAGAACCAGGCAATGGTATGTGTGGGAATGAAGAATTCATTTTAAAATAATTAAATATTATACTTCTTGGGATGTCTAGATCAAGGTATCTGGCAGACAACTGAATATAAAATTTTAAGCAAAGCATGAAGTGGATACACATTTTTTGGCATATTTTGCAGTTGAAACCATTGGAGTTAGTCGGTTCTCCTTTGAACAGTGTACAGAACAAGAAGGTTAAAGGGACAAAGTCATGATGTTAGGAGAATCCTAGCATGGAAGGGCATAAGTACAGAGAAAGGTCCAAGAAGCTGGCAGAAGAATTAGCTGATGAACACATGGTGACATCAGAGTGTTATCATGGAAGCCAAGAGAGTGGATGTTTCAAATCTCTAATCATCAACACATTCAAACATTCCCAAGAAATCTAGTGAGATAGAAGGTAAAATCATCTTCAGTTTGGCAATAGTGGAATTACTGATAAACTAACCTGACCAGGTTCAGCTAAATGATGTAGAGAAGCCCGTTACAGTATATTGAAGAGTGAATGGTAGATAAGCAGTGAAGACAGTAAATGAACAGAAGCATTCCTTAGATAATTTCAGATAAGTGATGTCTCAGAATGTTGATGCCTGGGGACAGCACTATCCACATACAAAGCCAGTTATACACTATGAAGCAGCTCTAGTGCGGTGGGGAATCCTATGGCCAACCTTCCTTAGACTCATAATTACAGGCCCTGATTCAAAGCATCTTTATAGCCCACGATCTTGAATATTAGTGAGGAACCAAGAAAATAATGGATGGAAAGATTTGGGCAAAGAAGAAAATGCCATCCAAATGTTAGTTATTATTATGGTCATTATTAATACAATTTGGTCATGTTAGATTTCAGTATGTATATCAGCCCAGTTTATATCAAAGTTGAAAAACATTGAAAAGTCCGCCCAGTAGAGTTTGTGGAGAGGAAACATCAGTAGTTAACTTACGCAGGCATTATGCATATAATTTAGACTCAAGAGATCCAATGGATAACCACAGTGAACCACAATTGCCCTCTTTAGACAGCTCAATGTGAACTTCCTCATAGAAAGAAAGCATTCCAAAGTCCTATGTAATTGGATGTGATGATAATGGGAGGATTGGCTGCTTGCTTGCTTCTCATTTCAGTTCGATAATTTGAATAAATTCTTTATGCAAATTGTAACTGCTGTCACTTTGATAACACTCCAACTTGAAAATTTGGATTGTTGGGTGCAGACCCTTGCCAGCTCTAAAAAAAAATGGAAGTTGGCTAACAGATTTGAAGGGCACCCTTTCCATGCTGTGAAGTTGCTGACACGGGCCAGCTTTTCCTATTGCTACTCTATTCAAAATTAACAGTTTATAAAACTCTTTGGAGCTTCCCACTTTCATCAACAGAATCCTCAATTTTTTTTAATTTTTCTTTTTTCCTCTAATTCTTTTCCTCTAATTCTAATTTTTTCCTTCTAATTCAAAGAAAAACCCTTCCCCCCATCATCCAATATACATATAATTCTCTTTGCACCTTTTTGACTTTTGGCACTGACCATTCTATTTTTAAAATTGTATTCATTAAGTCATCAAGGTTGGGCACTATTCTATGTCTGGTCTCGTTCAAAGGATGTGATAGTGAACAAGATGAGTGTCTGCTTTCAAGGAGTACATGTCTATATAGGAAAAGATATTTGAAAATGTATGTCACAATTCAATGGGATAAATGCTAGAATAAAGGCATATGTGCATGAGAGTGATGAGATGAGAATTAATCTTCCCAAGGGTTGAAGGGTGTCCAGGTAGAGTAGGTTTCACAGGGGATGTAGAGTTTAATCAAAATATTAAATGATTTTGATGTTTAGAACATTTTTTATCTCTGATCTGTTTCTTGAGGTCAGTGATTCTGCCTTACTCAACTTTGTTTCTTTTAAAGTACCTACCATAGAATGATGATTTGCATTCCTCTCAAAATTATTATATGGAAATCTAATCCCCAATGTAATGGGATTTGACGTAGGGTGGAGCCCTCAGGAATGCGATTAATGCCCTTCTAAGAGAGACCTGAGAGTTTCCGGACTCCTTCCACTATGTTGCGCACACAGTGAAAAGATGAGAATCTATGAACTAGGAAGCAGGCTCTATCCAGACAACAAATATGCGGGCACCTTGATCTTGGACTTCCTAGCCTCCAGAACAGTAAGAAATAAATGCTTTTTTGTTTGTTTAACCCACAAAGTCTGTGGTATTTTTGTCACTGCAGCCTGAATAGTCTACCAAAATACCTATTACAGTGATTTGAACATGAGAACCCTAAAATACGCTGTTAAGGTATCCTTTTTCATTTTTCTGCCTTTACATTCTTCTTGTACATAGTATAATCTGCAGTATATTTCCTTTAGTCTTTGCCCTCCCACACATACTTCCCAGTTTCTCTGTTAATGGTTTTCTGTTGATAGATTGTCTTTATCTGCTTTACAAATTAAGTCAGATGTAGAGCTAATTCAACTTGGTCTCTTGAAATTCCTTGCTCCTTTCCACATTTTTCAGGTCTCTACAATTCCTAAAATCAAGCAATCTCAGACTTAGATTAACTGGAGTTGTCAGCCATCAGATATAATGTTGGCATCTCATGTAATGCTAATCTGTTATGTCCTTTTTAGCTTTTAAGATTTATGTATATGTATGTAGTTTCTTTTTTCACAGCTTCAAATTTATTATAGGAAATTGACTATTCTGATGTCTTAAAAATGAAGAAATAAGCTAAAGATAATACCATTTTTAGAAATCAGAATGTTTGGGGTTCCCAGAATTGATGAAGAAAGTCCTCAAAGAAAGAAAATCATGGGACTGATCAATCTAGTTACCTTTATATGACAAGCAAAAAAAAAAAAAAAAAAATCAAAACATTGGTAGCCAGTACTAGTGTTACAGATAGTATGTGTTTTTGAGAAGACAAGTTATGTAGAGCTCTTTCATAACAATTAACCATTTTCTTTGCTAGCATTACCATAGCTATAGTCCTTTCTCAAATGTAAGCTGGGAAATTCTCTTTGGTCTAAGTCTAAAGGTGTTATTTGCCAAGACTAGTCTTTTGCTGCTTCCCTCCCCAACCCCTCCTCCTTTAAACCAGTGACATTTAACCCAAAGTCATTGCTCAGAGAAATTCACATAATTTTTGATTTGCTGCATGCCATACTGGTTATAATGCTACTCCCTTTTCTTCTCAGTAGTACACAGCCTGAATTGTTCAAAGCTGTTCTTTGCTGTGCCCTTATGAGATCTTTATGTCATGATACAGAAGCCAAAAGACGTATTAACTAAATACCCAACAAATCAACCTGTATAACATTGAGCAAGTCACCTAACTTTCCTGGCCTATTTCTTTCTTTATATCACTTCAAAAATAAAGAGGTTGTTATTAATTTTTTCTTAAGTCTCTTTAGACACTATCTATGATAGTGAGGTTTGGGAGGAGACATACAAACAAGGTGGACTTCATAATATCTACAGTAAACTGAATTTCTAAAATCTACTTTCTAATCATTTATATGGCTGCATAGCTAGAATCTATATGATCTCCTGTGTTGCTTTTGAGCACTACTGAACAACATGACTGAGTTATGTATATCAAGGTATTGTGATTACATGTGTGTGCACTGTGGTACATGCTTTGAAGGACAATTTCAGGATGCTATGAGAATTATGGCTATATTTGATCTAAACTTAGAGTTCTGGATTTAAAAGATGAACAATAAATTAGGGATCTAAGGGTAAAAAAAGGCAAGTCAGAGAAACTTCAGGTGGGTAGACATGGAGGCATGAAAAAGCTGGTTAATGTCATTTTGCTAAGAGCAATGAGAGTCCATTGAAAGGTTTTAGATAATGAAGTGATGTGATCAGATTTTTCTTAAAGATTACTTTGGTTTCTCTGTGGAGAATGAGTTGAAGGGCAGGAAAAATCTTTGGAGCCATTCTCATTACCAATTTATGGCAAAAAATGCACTTTAAATTCCCTCTCAATTTTCACTCATGGTTCCAGTTACCGCAAAGTTCTCCCTTCTCCTCTAATGCTTCCTCTGAGTTGCTAAATAAATCAAAGGAGTAAAGTGGGGCATTAAACATGTGTGGTCCCACAGGACCTTGTGCCCAGAAGACTCCCATGCTTTGTTTAATGCTCTGTTGTCACTGTCTTAAAATTCTCAATTTTTAAATAAGAGGCCCTACATTTGCATTTGGCATTTAGCTCCCAAAATTACTTAGCCACTTATGGAGCACAGATAAACTTTTTTTTTTTTTTTTTTGAGTAAAAGTGAGCAATACTTAATTTGCTCTATATTTGGCCACTACCATGTCCAAAGCTTTGCCCACTTTTTTCATTTTCAGAACTACTACAATAATGCATTGTCTTTCCGACATGACAGAAATAACTAATATTAGGCAAAACAGACTTAAAAGAAATGACTAGTGATAAAATTAAATGTTTTATAATGATAAAAGAGTGAGTCCATTAAAAAGGTACACCAATATTAACAATTATGTACCTAACAACAGAGTCCCAAAATAAATAAAACAAAACTGTCAGAATTGAAGACAAAAGTAAATAATTCAATAGTAGTAGCTGGAGACTTTGATACCTTTCTTTCAATAATGAATATAAAAACTAAGCACAAATATAGAAGACTTTAAAACAACATATAATCAATTAGGCCTAATACACTTTTACAAAACACCCTACTGCCAACATCAGAACAAACATTCTTCTCAGGTACAAGTGGAACATTGTCCAGGATAGACCATGATCTGGGTCATAAAACAAGCTTTGATAAACTTGAAAAGATTAAAGTTACATAAAGCATGTTGTCTAACCAATATAGAATAAAATTAGAAATTAACAGAAAGAAATTTGGGAAATTCCCAAATATGTGGCAAGTAAACAACATACTCCTGTATAAGCAATGGGTCAAAGCAGAAGTGACAAAAGAGATTAAAAAATATTTTTAGGTGAATGAAAACTAGAACACAACATACCAAAATGATGTGATTCAAATAAAGCAGTGCTCAAAAAGAAAATTATACCTGTAAATGCCTATATATAAAGAGGAAAAAAAAGGCTTCAAATAAAAGTCTTAACCTTTCATCTTAGACACTGGAAAATAGGAGCAAACTAAACTTAACATAAGCAAAATAAAGGAAATAATAAATATGCAAATGGAAATCAATAAAACAGAGAAAACAATAGAGAAAAATGAAACCAAAAGCAGCTTCTTTGAAAAGATCAAGATAATTGACAAATCTTTAGTTAGTATCACCAAGAAGAAAAAGGAGAACACTTAAATGATTAAAATCAATACTAATAGAGGGGGGATCACTATTGACCTTCCAAAAATAAAAAGGGGAGAAAAAGAAGCCTGGATCCAAAGAAAGAAAAAAAATCTCTCAATCTTTACAAAAAAATAAAAAAGGATTATGAAGAAATACTATGAACAACTGTGTCAATAAATTAGATAATTCAGCTGAAATAAATTCCTGGAAACACACAAACCACCTAAAATAACTGAAGAGAAAATAGGCAACATAATTAGATCTATAACAAGAGGCTGAGTTAGTAATCAAAAACCTCCTAGAAGCCAGGGTACAGATAGCATCACTTCTGAATTCTATCAAACATAAGGTAGTAATACAATTACTTCACAAACTCTTCCAAAAACAGAAAAATGTAGAATAATGTCTTAAGGAAAACATTCCATCTACAACAGCATCATAAAGGGAAATACTTGGCAGCAAAATTAACAAAAGAAGTACAAGCTTGTACTATAAATACTGATTCATAGTTGAGAGAAATTTAAAAGGAATGAAATAAATGTAAAGACATCCCATGTTCAGCTTGATATTCCTCAAAATGTTAGAGTTATCACAGTTATGAACCAACAATTCCACTCCTAGGAATAGGACAACAACACTGATTTCATATATATCCATATTCAACATACACACACACATATACACACACTTATCACTTATAAATGTTTATAGCAGCATGATTCATAGCAACCCAAAAGTGGAAAATACCTGAATGCCCATTAATTGATGAATAGCTAAGCAACATATGGCATATCCATGCAATAGAATATCACTTAGTACTAAAAAAGAATGAAGTGTTGATACATGCTATAACACAGATGAACCTTGAAAATATCAAAGTGAAAGCCAGACAAAAAGATCATATATCACATGACTCATTCACTACATGATATGTCTAGAACAGAACAACAGTTTCTGGAGACAGAGGCTATATCAGTGCTTACCAGGGATGATCACTTAACGTCAGTACTTACTTCCATTACATGTATTAGCTCAGTAATTTACAATGTTTAGACTGACATCAGAATGCCTGTGTTCAAATTCTGGCTCCTCTCATTATTATGGAGGGTCTTTGGGTAAGACATTCTACCTCTCTGAGCCTCACAAAATAGGTTTCAATCATGTTAGAAAAAAAAGGAAGTGGTGCCTGAAGCATTATTTTTTTTAAAGTGGGACAAATTTAATTCTAGAAAATATTCCCCCCAAATTGTAGAACATATTTCATAAGACTATGTAAGGAATTAAATGGAGATTACACTGATATCCTCAATAAGTAGCTGTTACTGTTATTAGTTTACATTAAATAAATAAAATAATGTCTTTTTAAATCTAGAAGACCAAAATTTTGTGTCAATAAAATCCTTAGTGAATAAACTGTTCTCCCAAGTTTTTGATTTGGTGGGTAAGTTATGAACTACCTATCAGTTCTTACTTCTTATGTAAAATACTAAAGAAGAAGTGTTAGACTTTCCAGCTTTAAAGGCTAAAAGAATGCTCAGTTTTTGCGTTTTCCTTTTCTGATCTTGGATTTGCTCTTTCCTGCTGATGCGCTATCTAAATAAAAATAAGACTTGAAAATAGCTGAGAAGGCTTACTAGCTATTGAAAACTGAATATACACTTGAAACAATTTCTTTTCAAAATAAGCTGCTTTCTTTTTACCCCTTCCACTTGAGGCACTGCTTATTTGAGCTAGAAGGCAATTGATATAGACTAAAGCTCAGATAGGCAATTCAGATTCTGTACTTAGGGGACCTTGAATTTTAAGGCAGAACAAGAGCCCCAGTCTTTCAGCCGAATCGCTCCTGAACACACACGGGGCAGATTTCCAGTATTGTGAAGATAAGAGATTTTCTAAAGAATATTGGACACAAATAATGCATTTCCCTGCCAAATACATTAAAAGCCCACCAAATCTAATTCAACTTTTCAAATTCACATTGGACTTTGTTTTCAGGCATTTCAATGGAAAATAATAGGAAATATGGTATTTTTAAAAAACAAACAAAAAGAAACATTGAGTTCTCCCTGATACTACCAATTCAAATACAAGATAGTGGAATTTTTGTTTAAACTGATCGATTTTACTTACATCTGTTTCTACTTTGCCCCCCGCTGAAAATCCCAGCTTTCACTGACACTAAACTAATTACAAATTTTCTTTAAACCCCAATACACAGACAATAATCCCAAAATAATAATATGATTACTGAAATAGTTTAAGGTTTTATTACAAGTTTGCTTACTGTTGAGTCAAAGTATGATTTCTGAGATCACTTGGAAAAGTTCCTGTCTGTGGAGCTATGTCAACCACTCGTTAAAGTTCATTTATATCATTTTACTTTTACTATTATGGATTCTTAAAGTCAGTTTCTTTACTAACTATGTAAATATGTAAATTGTTCCAAAGTTAAATTTACAAAACAAAGTATAAAAAAACAAGTATACACAGAGAATTCTGGCTTATATTCCCTTCCCCACTCTGTTCTCCCCCATTCCTACCCATATGTAAACTTTAAAAAAACTATATAAATCCTTCTTTAATGAATGTTAGCTTACTATAAGTACTTTCCATCATTTGGAGTATATAAAGATATTTTTCATTACTTTTCATAGCAGCATATTAGTCTCCTAATTGGGTACACTATAATCGAAACAACTAGCCATTTATTGATGAACATTTTTATTGGTAACCCTTTTTCTTTTTTTCATTTGTAAAAAACACTGCAGTGAATAGCCTTGTAGATATGTCTTTTTGTAATTGTCTTTGAGATAAATTCCTAACAAGAGATTCCTAAAGAGATTGCTGGAACAAATGGTAAATGCATACGTAATTTTGCTAGGTATTATGAAATTTCACTCTAACTTTTTGCATTTCTACAAGCAATGCATAAGAGTACTCGTTTCCCCCAGAGCCTTGTCAAAAGGCTACTGTGTTAATATTTGGATTTTTGCTAATCTGACAGAAGCTCCATTTTGTCTTATTGGGCCTGAGTGGGGCTGAGTAACTTTACCTATATTTAAGGAGTTTTCCCATTGGTTTCTCTGAGAGTTGTGCATTCATATTTCTAGCCTTATTTTTTAAAATATATATTGAGTATTTTTTTAAGAAAACCCTGAGACATTGCCCTATTAATCCTCTGTAGTATAGATAATAATATTTTCATTTTATCATTCATTTTTTTTACTTTGCTTATCATGTTTTTGGTCATACAAAAGCTGTGTGTGTGTGTGTGTGTGTGTGTGTGTGTCTGTGTGTGTGTGTGTGTGTAATAAAACTCATTTTCTCTGGAGTTTATATTTAAGAAAGCTTTTTGTACAACCCAGTTATAAGAAATTTACATATGTATTTTATTCCTAATATATGTATGGCTTTTTATTATACTTTTGGAATTCATTGTGGTATACAATCTCAAGAAATTCCCAAAGATTTCCAGGCACGAGCCAGTATGAGCTGGAGAGCCATGTGTTGTTTTAGTTCATATGTTCTTAGGTATAAGGACTGTGTGTTCCACCAAGTCAATAAAGTCCCTGGTGCCCCAAATTTTCTAAATTAAAAACTCTGACCGTTGAGAAAATGTATAATTATTCCTGAAGAATAGTATATTACAGCTTTGGAGAAGAATGTATAACAATTTAGCAAAGAAATTGCTATTTCTCTAGTGAGAATTTTTTTAGTATAAAACAGCAGGCCTTCAGTTGCATAATAGTGCTGCTACTTTCAGAAACAGTAGCAGGATAAGGAGATATGCTTTGGGCAGATGGATGTTATGTATTAAACAGTCTTGTCTTTAGCAGATTGGCACTGACTACTGCTTACAACGGTATATTCATTTATGTTCTCAGGTTTAGAGAATTTACTACCCGCAAATGGACATACACAAAAAACACAATAGATAATATAGACTCACCACTACTGGAAGCATCATTCAGATTGAGCAGTCCCCCTCCTAGCCCTCTGTAACTATGGTAACTGTAGGTCCCATTTCCGTTGATGTACAATACCTCCTGTGAACCTGAAACAGCTGAGGTTGAGTAAGTGGCCTGGGCCGCCTCTGGTTTACACTGTTTGTCAGCTGGAGCAGACTCATCCTGCAATGACAACAGCATTCCATTATTTATCAAATCCCTGTGCTATTTCACCTTGAACAGGACTATCTTATTGTTATCTACATGTCTCTTTTGAATAAGGAAAGATATATAGTTAATATTAAGTCAGAATATATGCACATTTTCAACAACTTTGATAACAACCCAAAAAGAGCACAACGAAGTAACAACGTGAGACACATTGGAGATAGAGCAATTCACAATTTTCAACTGAATTTAAAATTATATGAAGAAAGTTATTCACAGTAGCCAAGAGATGGAAGCAACCTAAATGTCCATTGGCAGGTAAATAAAAATATGTTATATAAACACTCTGGAATATTATTCAACCTTACAAAGAGGGAAATCCTGGCATATCCTAAACGTGGATAAATTTTGAGGATATAATGCTAAGTGAAATAAGCCAGTCAGAAAAAGACAAACATCATATGATTCCACTTACACGAAGTATCTAAAATAGTCAAACTCATAGACACACATAGTAGAAAGGTGGTTGCAAGAGGTTGGGGGGAGGGGGCAGTAGACAGTCGTTCACTGGGGGTAGAATTTCAGTCACGTAGGATGGGTGTAGATCTGGGAAGTCTGTTGTACAACAATGTGCATGTGGTTGACAATATTGTATATACTCGACACTTGGAAATTGTTGGGCGAATGAATTTTATGTCAAATTTTTTTTTAAAGAACTAGCTAAGCTTAAAAATTACTTGAAGAGAAATTATAATTTACAAAAAAACATTTGCAAAATTTGCCTTTCTTAAAATCTTTTCTTGCAGCCTGCTTGTTCTCTCTTCCTCCCTCCTTTCCCATATGCCTCTCTTGTACTCTGTTTATTTTATGGTTTTAGTAAAATTTATTGCATGCTGACCCCACAGTAGGCTCATTAGAACACATCACAACGCTCTGACAAAGACCTGAATAAACCTAGACCTTTCAGCTTGTTTTTTAAAACTCTACTGATCTCTACAAACTGTTCTTCAAAACTTCTAACCACGTCAAGTTGTAAGGATGTAGAAATTTAATTTTGCATAAAATTGTACATATTTTTAATAGCAAAACATTTTTATCAGCTTTGAGTTAATAAAGTCTAAAATATATGCAACATATATGACTTCACTTGCCTACAGCATTCTTCATCTGTTTCTTTTTTATTATTAAGACAATTATAAACAGATATCTAGTGAATTTTTAGAAATGTTTTTGTCAATCACAAGTATTTTTCAGCTCTTAAATTTAGAATGCATGTTTAGGAAAACATGTAACTTTCAAATACTTTGTATGTGTGAGTGTGTGTGCAGCACCAAGTACTAGAAAAAGAGGAACCATAGAATAAGTTTGCTCTATGGACCCGGTAGCATTGTTATGCTCAGAGATATTGTAACCTGTCATATAGTCAAGCATTACCATGACTATCAGAATAATGAAGTTACGATTTTGCTAATTTTTCTGATCTTTTCACATTTTACTGATCTATTAAGTTCAGACCATTACCCTCATATAATACATGATCTATGAACTTTTCATCTTTTCATTTCTAGTTAAGATTAAGAAATAAACAGCAAAATACCTCATTGTAAATTGAACTGAAAATAGAAAAAAATTCCCAGCATTGCCTGTAAAATAAAATATTAATGGACCTAAATTGCTGTATGAACTTAAATGTCTGTAATTCCCTTTTGCCATTTAAACCTTAGAAATCCCTGAGAAGGTTAAACCATAGAATAATACTTTTCTTGGGGAAAACCACCCTGAAGAAGGGACACAGATAGAATCAAATTTTGTTGGTATCACTGGCTCTACTATTTAGACTGGGAAGTCAGCAAGTTCTAGATATGTTTTTTAATTCGAAAGTTACTCTTTGCCAGTAAAATGGATCCAAAGACAGGGGGTTTTAGACTATGGTTCTCTAAAAAAGAAGTTATTGAGCTCTCACTAAATTTACCATCGCTATTAAGGACTTCTTCTAAAGACAAAAGAATATATGTGGAAGGGTGGGAGTGGTACTATGATAACATTTTATAAACAGTAAAAGAGGTTAAATAAGATATTAAAGATGATATTTCAAGGACTCTTATGTTGCTGGAAGAATGTGCCATAATAAGTAGGTGTAGGGTAAATAATCACATTAATTACAGTGCTACTATGAACTAGAATTATTAATAAAGCAGTATTAGTCGTACAGAAACATAGCAATTATTAGAATCTTAGACTTTGTGACTATCTTTTAAATGGCATGTTACAATGGCAAGGTGTGTGGAGAATGGTCAAACCAATGATGACTACCCCTCATGCAGTATCTAAAGGTCTTTTATAAAGGTCCAATGAAATGGTCCACATCTAAAAGCATAAATCTCCTTCCTGTCTGAGGATAGCCATTATCATTCATGTATATAACTATCTATCTATCTATCTATCTATCTATCTATCTATCATCTATCTATCTATCATCTATCTATCATCTATCTATCTATCTATCTATCTATCTATCATCTATCTATCTATCTATCTATCTATCTATCTATCTATCTATCTATCTATCTATTCACCAGTGGGTGAATAATTCATATTCACCAGTACTAGGATAGAGTCATGTCTTATTCATTTTAAGCTTATTAAATGAGTAAAGCTTATCAAAAGATTGATAGATGATCTGTGATGTTTACATGGTTAACTCTTTTCATGTATACAACTTCTGTCTTCTGTAAAGTAGTAGATTTCAAACTACTCTTTAGGAAACTGTAAGGCTTCTGCAGGAAACATCTCAGAGTCTTCCTGAGACTAGGGAAAGGACATACAGTTGCTTTCACATTGCATCCTTCTTCTTTACCCAGACTAGCAGGTCTGCTGTGCTCTACTCTATACTCATAAAATGACCACAAAGCATTATGAAAACTACTGGGCCATAAAGTATTTTTTTCTGTAAAGACGTATAGCCAATGAAACCTTGAAAGAAAGCAGAATATTCTATACTTAATAGCAATTTCAAGATCCATGAGAAGGGGTTGGACTCAAACAATTCTGCCACTAGTGTAACTTTGCAGTTTCTTGATAAAAAATAACTTGGGATGGTAAAATTTGAGTTTCTAGTCTGGAAAAAGTAAAGGCTCCTCTGAACATAGCAGTCTATTTTTCTGTGTTTCTAAAAATAACAATAAAACACATGGGAGAAGAGTTTAATGATAAAAAAAAAGAAAGACATTGTCTGCACAATATTTTCCCTTTGACTTTTTGTATGATAGAATTTGTATTATTAAACATTCTATATTTAAAATTTGCCTCATTATTAACTGTGATTCCAAACCACAGCAACTGCACTGAGCAGATAATTAATTCCATTAATAATCCAAATAGGCTTTGTAGGGAGTCATTTGTATTTAAACACAGACTTGCATTATTAATGTTCTTGGCAGTCCACTATTTGTTGAGAAAAACAACATATGAAAATTCTAATAAAATCTGGTCTGTAGTCTAATTTAGGCAAAAGTTTAATATATGTTTAATGTTTTTCTCTTGATTACTATTATTGGTTTCAAAGAAGCATACATTTTAATGACATAAAAAATAAATATCCCCCAAAGTCACATTTTATCTCTGTAAGCAACTTTTAATAATCATTAGTTCCCAAAGTCTCAAAGCTGACAGCTTGCCTCCTGGTTTGCTATGAAGATTATTTTCAAAAGAAGATAATATTAATATATTATAAGATTACATATCTAAGCAATGAAATACATTTTACTCATGAAACAGAAAAATTATTATCCCAACTTTTATGAGACATATTTCAAATTTTCTTTTAAAAATTCAAAAAAAGAAGAGAACATCAATGATTGAATGACTACTAGCAGTGCACTAGATAATGCAGTTGTTTTGATTTGGATTTCTTTGATTAAAAATATACAACAAATTCAAGAAACACTTATGATGACTTCTATAATTAGTTTCTGGCCTTATCAATAATATACTCTTCAAGGTCCATCCATGTTGCAAATGGCAGGATTTCACCTTCTATGGCTGAATAGTATTCCATCTTGTATTCATAACACATCTTTATCCTTTCACCTACTGATGGACACTTAGGTTGTTTTCATCTCTTGGATCATGAGGGTATTGTGCTAAGTGAGATAAGTCAAATGGAAAATGACACATATCATATGATTTCACTCATATGTGTAATATAAAAACAAATTGACAAAACAAAACATAGAGGCAGACAACTGATTTGTAGTTACCAGTGGGTAACAGGGTGGAGGGAGGGCAAAACAAGTAAAGGAGCTCAATCATATGGTGATAGACAGAAGCTGGACTTTTGGTGGTGAGCATCATGTATGTAGTACATAAAGACTGTGATTTATAATGTTACACACATGAATCGTACATAATACAGTAAATGTTAATTCAATTTAAAATATATGTATATTCTTGATATATATAATTTATTTTGTATTTTTAAATAAGCTTATAATAAAATGAATGATTACTTACAAATGGAAGGCAAGAATGGAAATGGTTTTAAAAAGTAAACATTATCTACTCATGCCCTACCGATTAATACATATGTTGAGAAGACTAGATTCTAATGCTTTGTACTCTTTTCATAGAAACTGGACAGAGGCAAACTTGAATTTGCTGAACTGATTTGGTATGTGGTCCACACAGATTGAATTATTTACTCATTGCAGGTGCCCAAGGAAACTATATTCAAGTAACTTACATAGATATTTTTAAAAAATGAAATGTGATTGATTCCACTCAACTTCCTGAGAGTAAGCTTCAAAAAAATTGGATTGGAACATGTTACATTGCATTTACTATATCTCCCAAGACCTCTGCTTTTTCTTAGATTTTGTATCCTCTACTGTCATTAAATATGCTGTATATTTTCATTAAAAGTTTCTGTCTATAAAGATAACCAGAAAACTCCAATAAAGCTTACAGCTAGATTTAATAATCCAGATCCTTTTCTTCTGTTTGCTTTTTACCTTACACTGTTTACAGCAATTGGAGCTTGTAAGGCATTGTTGCATAATATCAAATTACGTTTTTAGTTCAGCATTAAGGTGGTCAAGCACTAGTGATCCACTGTTTTAAGGTAAAAAAAAAAATGTTCATAGACTGCAAATAAACTTATTAATGCAAAGAAGTAAATACATGGTTTAATTCAGACATCAATTTACCTGAACTTTCTGTAAGGCTGCTAGTGGATTTCTCCTACCTTTACATGTTCTTTGTAGTCAATATGACAGAAATGATTTTACTCAAGTTACTGCTCTAAATTTCTCCTCTGCTCTATTAGTACAGATGGGGTAAGGAAGTGCAATTTATTTCACATATAAACTACTGGAAAACATCTAAACTTTCTGAAAGCTTCTCTTCCTCCATTTGATAGTAAGTATTCCAGAACTAAATATACTGCTAAGAGTTTCCAGGGAAATTCATAAAAGATCTGAGGGAAAAAGAGATCCCATTTAAATTGCTTCCCTGCTAAGAAAAAATGGTCTGCACTTAAAGAAAATGTGCTTATTACTTGGGATGATGAGAAGTGACTTATATTGCCATCAACACACACACATGCGCGCACTCATGCATAGACATAACACCCAGCAAGTAATTTTTCTCACATAGCTAGGAGCTTTCTATTCAGTCTCCTCCACTTGTTAGTCATATAAATGATTAAGAGGCCAACAAAGAAGATGGTTCTTTGCAAAAAGATGCTACCAAACCCACTAATACATATAATAAAGACATGTTTTGCCTAAATCCAAGAAACCTAATAAAACTTGAAATAACAGAGAAACTAAATTTTGTTTCTGACTTGAGAAACCAAAATTGTAGCAGGATAGCTGTTACCCAGTTTTATCAAACTCTCCAAAAAACAAGTTATATTAATAAACTCTCTGTGGTAATACTTAAAGGGGTGTATGCACACCCAATTTTATAAACAACGAAGGTTTGAGAACTGTTGCGTTAAAGAAAAATACAAAGTATATAGGGTCCCCAGCCCAGTCAGTGTGTATGGATACATGGCTTGCAAGAAATAACCAAGTACACTGCAAAGTTATCTAATGTCTTCCTGGTGGCCATAAAGTTTCATTAAAAATAAAAGTAGAGACTTAACATTTTTAAATTGAAATTTTAATGTAACACTCTGCCATTTAATTATTGACCCAAAATACTAAAAAGTCATTTGTATAGGTTTCTAACACTAAATTTTCAGTTTCTTTGTTCATATGAAAAATTAAAAGTAATGTTCCTTTAAGGTTCTAAATTCTGATTGAAGATATAAAATTTTTGGTCCTTAATTTTATATGTATATCATAGTATTTTTCACCTCAGGAAAAGCTTTCAATTTAACAGAGCAATATCAAATTGATATCTGTATCATTAAATTTTAATATATTTTAGGTATAAGAAATATGTTCTTCAATTCATATTTTTTGAGTCTTTATATTTTATTTATAAAAAAATCTATATTTAGAAAACCTCAAAACATCTTTGAACCCATTCCTTTAGCAGCCTTATTGGATTTTAAAAAAACCCTTTCTTAAATCAATTTTTTAAATACCCTTTAACACAATATTCTCTTTTGATAAGTCAGTTGTAATGCTCTACCTTGTGATTCATTGGCAGGTATGGTTTCAGATACTAACTACATAACTGTTACTCTTAAACTCTTGCTTTGTATCTTGGCTTTCCCTCTGAGACTTAAGTCTGAATTTCCTATTATTCGGTTACGTCAAATTTAACATTTTGAAATTAAATTTATTTCCTCTTTCCTCCAGATACCCCTTGCAAATTTTTTAAATTAAAAACAACAACAACAACAACAAAACCAAAACACTTGTTCCATCACCAATGTTTCTTGTTTTAGTTAACGCATCATGCTGGGGTTTGTTTGTTTGTTTGTTTTTATTTTTTTTTCATATACAGTCCTAAGCTATATAATACCCAAGTCCTCTCAGCTGCATCTTGGAAACGACCCTCATTTTCATATATCTGAGACACTCTCATTGCTAATATGTAATTCAGAGTCCATTGTCTCTCACTTGGGTTATTTTGATAACCTCCTGACCAGTGTGTCTGCCTTCTCATCTTGTCTACATCTTCTGAAATGTATCTTTTTAAATCACTTATTATGTTGATGTCTCTTTCAAAACTTTTAAGATTTCTTTTTTTCCCCTAAAAATTAAAACCCAAAGCTCCTAGCATCCAAAGCTCTTCAAAATTTGAGAACAATCTTATCAGCCATATTTTCTGACACTTCCTCTTGTGTACTCTGTACTCTGGTCATAACTTAAACTGAGAAAAAAAAAACCCTTATCACTGTAATATTCTGAGCCACCTAAATTGTACTGTATGTGCAATGTTTCTCATAGAATGTTTCTCATAATTATTGTATGTGTTATATCATATGATGATGGTTTGTCACCTAACTTTTTAATCTTATTTTCAGAATTTTAACACACATGTGTAATGTTAAATAGTGAATGATTTATTTTTCTTAAAAGATTTTTAGTACTCTTTTTCACCTTTTTACTTTTTGTTTGAAATCAAAAAGTATCTCGATAAAGCAGGCTTAGAAATGGCCTTCATCAAAAGCAAAGAGTTAAAAAATAGCACTTTCCTTTTTGCACATCTTTACTAATCTAAATTTCCAGATTAGCAAAATATTTTTCTCCCTAAATCTCTAATCTATCCCTCAGACACCCTCAAACAAAAGAAACAGGGCCAATTTATTTGAAATTCTTGTATGTCTTCTCCTGTATGCAAATTATCTTTATGACAAAAACTGCAAGAAAAGCAAATAGAGTAAAAGATAGCACAGGTGAGAACAAAGAATTTAACTATATAAATTAGTTCTTTACTTCTCAGATTGTCATTGATCAAGAGATCTTAAATCAAATATCCTACTGAAGATGGGCAGTAGGAAGAGTACCAAAAGAAGTATATTCTAAGAGATTTCCATCAAATTAAGAATCTAAATGTGATAGTTATGTTAGAATTTCTAGCTATAAAACATTGTAGCTGTAATAAAAATTCATAATAAATATTTTTAATATTAAACTTTAAGGAGCACAATGGAAGTTGATACATTTTTTTAAGATTTATTAGCCATTAGCCATTACATAAAGATCCCATTAACATGGCTAAGGCTAATACCTAAGTAAGGCTATCTAGAGTATGATGTTGGGCAGCAAGAGGTAGATTATTTTATCCTCAATGTAATCAAATCTGTAACACACAAAGGGGCTTTATAAAGGGATGTAATTGGTTTCTGGTAGTTAATGATTCTAGACTGGTAACCTGGCTATGTATTTTTTTTTATGATGTCCACATATAAGAATATGTATATATTATTAATGCTTAAATAAGGTCACAGGTATTAATGTTTTGACTAAAATTGTAGCTCAAATAAAATAAAAATAATGCATGTTACTTTAAAAGATAAAAGAAAAAAATGACTTTCTTTTCATTTCTGTGGATGTTAGTTTTCCCAAAGCACAAGGTTAGGCTGCGATTATGTTCCAACTATGGTTGGATACATCATCATAAATGGCTATATAAGCATAAGTCAACAAAATGTAGGCCAAGTACTTTAAAAGTAATTTCTCAGATACTATTTAGTTATCTCAGATGTCAATTATCCAAAATCTTCTAAGTATGGTCCTGGGAGTTTTCACAACTGGCTTAAGAAAATTAAGCTGAACTGGGAAGCAGACACTTGAAAATACAATTAAAGTTTTTTTAAAAACTGGCTATGGCCAACAATTTTCATTTTTTTTTTCACATTTCTTTTTGAGCAAGTAGAGAAACTTGACTAATGATGCTATTTCAACACTGATGTTGGGAGGTAATCATAAATGCTTTCGAAATTAGAAACAGGTGTGCCTGCATGCTTGAATGAGCAAAACAAAGAACAATTCCTTTCTAATGTCACTCTACATAATGGATTCCATCATAGCTACTTTCAATGAACATCATGTTCAATCATATAGTAAACATAATTCCATCTGAACTGTATATCTTGAAGGAGCCATATAATTGAGATCTTAATTCCTACACATTGAATAAAAGCTTACGGGTTATTATAATTTAATTTAAACTGGGCGGAAAAATTACCCATCCATTTTGGTATTTTGAGTGTATTAATTATGAAATAGTCAAACTAAGGTAATTAGAAAAGCCATCAAAATGTGATGCCTGAATTGCTGAATGATAATACTTTCACATTAATGTTAAATTAAATTTTAAAGGGAACGTGCATCAGACAACATGAAATAATCTAAAAATAAATAATCTAGTGATGAATTTAAAACACACTGTTTAAGCCTGACTACTTTTGGGTACTATGTTATACATAAGTAGAATACTGTTTTTTGTTAACGTTTCTCTCCTTAATAGTTCTACTTTTGTTCCTTGTAACTTAGTTTTGTAAAGTGCTCTGATCTACCATGTTGCCTATGGGTGTAGGGGATGTAGTAATAAAAGAAATTTCACTGCTGACATATTTATTCACATATCAGATATAAAGTTTATATTTTTTTCCATCCACAATGAAAAGCTCATTTGTTATTCAGGAAGTTATTTTTAGAAGTTCTCCATTAATATTCTTGAACACTGCTTGCATTTAAAAAGTAGTGGTATTACCTTACTTAAGATACTGGGTTTTATTACTCTACTCCATTATAAATATTGGTAGCAGCAGATTCACTCTAAGCTTCTCCTTTCCTTCTGTTTGGATTCTCCTTCAATTTGCTACTTTCTCTGCATAATTTCCCTCCAAGATCTCATCTGTGTTTATGCCTTCATCACCTCCTTCTACATCAAAGATCTCTAATTCTAAATCATAGCTAAGAGCTATTCCTGTGCCCACATTTTCAACTACCAACTAGACATAAAAACCTACATACCCCATGGGTGCTTCCAACTCAATATGTCAAATTACATACTTCTTACACTCTCACTTCTCCTGCCACATTTTCTCTTGCTCCAGAAATCTTAATTTTAATTAATGATACCTCCATCTGAACCACATCAACAGGCACCTTTTTTATTATCTCATATGTACAACACACGAGAAAGTCTTACATAATCCATGTTATTAATCAGTGGATTATTTAAACAATGTTCTATTGAATGTCTTCTATTTACCAGGCTACACATTCAGCTAGGTGCTGGGGATATATCATCAGATATATGTCAGATAAAACAGACAGGATCCCTGCCCTCAAGGGACCTACAGAAGTATGTGACAGAGGAGAGACCAGGCAAGAGAAGAAAATGAAAAGGATAACGAATTCAAACAGTGATAACCATCAATAATGAAATAAAGTAGGGTAATGTAAAAGAATGATTAGAGAGGCTGCTTAAGAGGGGAGACTTTTCTGAGAAATATACATAAGCCAATTAGCCAAAAGTAGAATGATAAAAAAGAGGTGGTCACGTGAAGATATAGAAAAAGTGCATGTGTGTGAATGTGGCACACATTGTTGACTGGTGCATAGACTTTTAAAAACCTATTTATTGAACTACACAGTTATCTATATCTTGAGTTTCCCCAAACCTCACTAGCCTATAGTATACATAAAGGGAGTTAAATTAAAGGTATATTCTATATACTTTTTAAAGTACATTACCCAAAGTTTACCCAATGCGCTCATGTAGGACCTCACATTCCTGAAACATCTGCCCTAAAGTATTTCTAAGAATCCATAGAGCATCTGAGCAGCTCGAGATGTTCCTTGTGCAGAGTGCCTCTCCTGGGCTGGACTGCTATTTGCATCAGTGTTGCCTCATCCCCTTCCAGGCACTGCTGCCTTCCTGCCAGTAACCATCACTACTTCTTCACAGAAACTCCATCTTCTGGTCAGTACCTGAGTCTCTGTGATGGTTAATTTTATGTGTCAACTCGACTGGACCAAGGGATGCGTAAAAACCTGGTAAAATGCTAAACACATGTCATCAGATATTTATAGGCAAAAATTCAACGTTTCTTAATCTCTCAAAATTTGCTAACTACCCCAAACTATAGCTTCAAGTACAAACAACATTCAATTATTTAGGACTGTTTTTACTCTAAAATAGCCTTTAAAATAAAATTAAGCAAAGTGAAAAATAATGAAACCATATTGGACATTTCTCTATGAATTCAGCATTATCTTCACTTCAGAACTTCTCTTTGATGGGATTTATTCTGTTTGTTTTAACCCAGGCACTATGCAGGAGTCTGGATTTGCTGATAATTTTTTCATTTCAGTACAAAATCAGCAAAGTGATTAATACTTTTAATTCCCAGGAGCCTATATTATGCAAATGTACTACAACTTTCTTTTCTCCTTTGCCTTTTTTGAGGCCTTGAAAAGAGTGTGATGGGGTATAATCTTGTATATAACCTGTGAATAGTTCATAAAAATGCTCTATTTCTTGTCAGTGGCTCATCCTGGAGTTGCAGTAAAACGATGAGCTCAGCAGCTCCATCATTTTCTTTTGTCCTGCTGTGTTTGGGTAGACAAAGGGGCACACTTCTGTCTGCCACGCAGAATCCATCTAAGTAGGGTTATATTAATCACTGTAAAGCTTTTTGAATACTGTAAAGTAAAATGCTGTATAGGTAAGGTATTTAATACCACCACCACCAACAATAACAAAATAAAACAATATGATCATCTTAACCTTTATAGGAGGCAAACTTAAAAAGAAGGCTCACGTTCTAAAATGTGTGCCTTCTGGGGGTGGCTGCCTTTTCCTTAAGGGTCTCTCTCACTCCTTCCAGGGCTTTACATGTTTCATCAGCTCTGTGGGCTTTCAGAATCCTTAATCAGAGGCATCCTTCATTATAAATGACTTTATTTAGTTAATTTATTTTTTTTGTTTACCTTATAAATGGCTTATAATTCTAGCTTAGAGACTCTGGCTTTATTTTTAAACTAAACATATCTTCACTATGACCAAACATAAATAATGTGTTTAACTATTTGGGGAGAGACCCAGAGGCTTATCTTCCTCTGAACTTGCCAGGAATATGAGGCAACTCATTTCAAAATGAATACTGATAGATACATCATGCCAAACAGATTAAAAAAATAATAATTTTGCTCAATTGTTTCCCTTTCATTTTGCATCAGGCAAGTCTGCTGGTTTCAAGTAGCTCACAGAAATCCCACACAAAGTTAAGATTTTAACTAGGAAGTAAATCTTAATTTGGTGGTTGGTTAAGGACAAAGTTTGTAATTCAGCTTGAATTTGATTTATATTCATATATTCTTACTGATATATATTCATATATTCACCTATTCTTACTGATACATATATTATTTCTAATATAGCAAGAATCTTCTCAAGGACAAAACTATATATTCTTCTATGCTAAAATATAGAAAAGAGAAGAGTCTAATTTAAATAGATTTCTTATTCCTATTTTAACAATTTTCTATTCTACTATAGCAATGTGTAGAAGAGATAGTATTTGTTCATTCATATAAGTTGGAATGGGTAAAATATCTAAGACTATCTTATTTCCCATCATAATGGTTTTTCTCAAAAGATTAACAGGCTTTAATTTTTAAAGCAAATATGTTGGAAAATATGTTCAGATGATAAAAGACTTCAAATACTAGGTAAATCAGTCTTGATATATTTCAGGTGGCAAACTCAACAACTCCCTCTAGGGACCAGGCAAGATACGTAAATGAGTTGAGACCCAGCTATAAGACAATAGGGAGTTGTGGGGACAGTTGTACATGCAAGAGCACATGCCTCATTGAAAAGCATTCAAATGCAAACACTTTACAACAACATTTGGGCCAAACAAAACACTTTTGTAGTCTGCCACCCGTTTGCCACCCCTCCTATATACTTTTGATATATCTAGGTATAATGTACTGAGAAATAAATAATTCACTTTTATTTTTGTTTCGTTTCAGAATATTGGAACAATGTTTTTCTCAGTTGCTAAAGCAAGTCATGTTACAATGCAGGGGTATATACTGAATTATTCCTGAAAATACTTGTAAGACCTAATGAGTATGATTCACCGTTGCATTGGACCCTGTGGCCACAGCTATAGCCCAGCCCCAGGTCCCTCATCTGTGCTTCTTGAACAGAAGCTCCTGAGTTATTCGATACAAAGGCAACCACTATGTGTGCTTCATATCTGAGATTCAAAGGACGCTGTCACAAAAACAGACATAGACCCAGCCCTCCTTCTGAGTGCCTTGCCCAAGCAGGAATAAGGGAAGGGATCTGTAGCCAGGCAACCTTAATATTTATCCTTTCAGTCTTTCATGAGGGTGAATTTGGGCTGTTAATATGATTGTTTTCATGCTAAGATACATACACCTTTTTAGACCTGCCTTGAATGGGTGCCTCCATAATTAATAAATCACTGTCAAATTTTCTACAGTGCTTTCATATTCAGAGAAAAGCAGTAAGGTAAACAAAGAAACAAAGATAAATATATGTTCATTTTAGTTTGATTTTAGAACAGAATATACACATTTAAAACTTGGTCAGCACTTCACAGCTGATGAATGGGCAGTACTTTTCAAGAAGCAGCTCATTAAAAACTGGTTTCCTCTTCATCATTAAGAAGCACTTAATAGCAGTCTAATTATAGATGGCCTCAATTAGGGGATACGTACAGGCTATGTGTGCATGTATCATTGAGCTCTAAAGCAGAAAAAACATTTTAAGTCTATATAGCATTCCCATTTTATACTTAACATTTATTTTAACTAAGCAAAATATTTAAGAAAAATAAATTTTTAAAAAAGATTTTGTGTATGGGGTGTGGAGGTACTTTACACAAGTATTCATTATCTGTTGGACAGTAACAGCATCATATATGTTTGCTACATTTATGAAAGGGCAAAGCATATACCAATAAGCAATAGGGCCAATGTTCAGCTTTTTAAAATTCCATTTTTAAGGTTTGTACTCTCCACATCTATCATTGATTTTGGATGACTAACATTTCCTTTTATTTTGATATAAAATTCCATTTTGTATAAAAGTTTATCTGTACTAGGTACACTATGTAGGAGAGAAAGACAAAGAATCTATGCCAGGCTCCTGATAAAACTCATGTAATTAAAAATAAATAAACAAACAAACAAATAAATGGTATCGACCATACTTAGTCTCACCCATATTAGATTTAGTTCATTAAGAATATCAAGTTTGAGACTTTGAGTTGATTGTGTTTAGATGGATTTGAGATTTAGAGTTGATACTGGGATGAGTTAAGACTTCTGATGAAGTTGGGATGGGTAAATGTATTTTGTATTTTGCAAGTGGAAAAGATATGAATCTGACAAGGAAGGCAGAGAGTTGACTGTTAGGGTTGATCTGTGTCCCCCCAAAACATATTTTGAACTCCTAATACCTACTCCTGATATCTGCAAACAACTTTATTTGGAAATAGGGCCTTTGCAGATGTAATCTAGTTAAGATGAGACCACACTGAATTAGAGTGCAGCCCTAATCCAATATGACTGGCATCCTTATGAGAAGGGACACAGGCACAGAGGGAAGGTGGCTATGTGAATATAAAAGCACTAATTGTTGCCACAAGACAAGAAATGCCTAGGGCTACCAGAAACTGGTAGAAGCAAGGAAGGATACCCCCCTCACCCCCAGAGGCTTTGGAAGGAGCATAGCCCTTCCAATGCCTTGATTTGAGACTTCTGGCCTCCAGAGCTGAGAGAAAATAAATTTGTTGTTTTAAGCCACGAGTTAGTGGAACTTTGTGATAGCAGCCCTAGGCAACGAATACAGCCCAACAGAGTGAACACTATTTTTCTTTGGTCTTTCAGCATTCATCTGCTCCCCTTTAGTCAACTGTATCTGATTTTCCTCTCCCACTCTGACTCCGTGTACTTTGAGGAGCTAAGTATACCCATGGATCCAAAACTGAGCATTTGACCTATGCATATTCTGTTCTCAGCAGTTGCTTCAGGAATGAATGTGCAACCCAGTCACTGTCAGCAGGGTGAGATGGGAAGCTGGAGCTGCAACAGCCATTTTTCTCCCATGAGAGACAAACTGTCTTAAGAACAGAAACAAGATGAAACAGAGCCAAGAGATCTCTGAGAGAGATCCTATTTATAGTTGACAATCAGCCACACATAAAGCCGGAATTTTGTTACTGCTAGAGTTCTTAGTTACCTGAGCTTGTGAATTCCCTGCAACCAGTTTTGACTACATTTTCTAACACTTTCAGGTATGAAATTTCTACATGTTAGATTTCCCAGTTCTTGTCACTGCCCTCCATCAGTTGCTTTCAACAGTCACTGAATGCCAGCTAGG
This sequence comes from Cynopterus sphinx, assembly GCA_030015415.1. Classification (NCBI taxonomy): domain Eukaryota; kingdom Metazoa; phylum Chordata; class Mammalia; order Chiroptera; family Pteropodidae; genus Cynopterus; species Cynopterus sphinx. Next base: position 27,435,562 of record CM057384.1, on the reverse strand, counting down.
TCCCTTTCTCTTGGGTAATTGCTAAACTTAAGATCAAAAAGGAAGCTCAGCTTTTGGTCTGGTGTTTCACTGGTTACCTTGTGATAAGTGAAATGCTTTGAAAATTCCTAATTCAAGTTATCTCGGAGAAAAAAATGTTAAACAGGTTTCCCCATCTTTAAACATGTACTTATTGGATACTTTAATATCTATCTTTCATATCTGGCAGACTGCAATACACAGACCTGTAGTAAACTGTATCTTAATGGCCTGAGACAGCAGACTGTCCCTTAACTTTTCCCTGAAAGAATAGATATAGAAGAGTGTCTCTCTTCATATACAATATATAGATTTAGATTAGATTGAGTATACCCTCAATTTTTGTGCTATTGAAGTAAATGTATGTTTTTAAATACATTTTAAAGGTAAGTTCATTATAATAATAAACTAAATTTTGGATATTCTTGTATCCAAACAAATTGTGCTTCCAAGCTTTTTAAAAAATTCTCCTAAAACAATTTTGATTCTGAATCTTAAATTCAGTTTATCATGTATGGCCTCTATTATATATGCATTCTTTTGTAATTTATGAATGTTGCTTTGAAATTTCTGTAGTAAATATATTAGACTTCCTCAAGCTTTAGGCAAAAACAAAACACTACTATCCTAAGTATATTTCTGTTTTCCTTTGTCAGTAGCATCATTTACATTTTCATCAACAAAATAAATAAATAAATAATGCAATTTTTAAATTTCTCTTAAAGGTGAAAATACATGTTTGTTTTAGGCATGTTCATCCAAGACTATCATACATCTTATCACTGAAATAGACATCAGGTTTTTTTTGCTAAAAATTATGCTGTTTTCATGTTTATCTGAATGTTTAGATTATATATGCATTAATAATTGTAACTGTTTATAAAATATTATATAATTATATATAATTTAATGTTACTATTAAGACTTCAGTTTTGGGGAGGTCATGTTCACATTAACACCAAATATAGCCTACTAAACCAAAAGTAATAATTTAAAAACTCAAATGTGTACCCCAATAATGATCCCAAAGCCTTTTTTTTTTTTTACATATTGACAGATATCCTCTAGTTTATGTGGACATAATGTGTGTGTATACATATATATACCTATTTATGCATAACTTTAAATAGCTATCTTTTGTGTATAAGGAGATGCATGCACATATTTGTGAGCAAAGAGTAAATTAAGGACAACAAAAATCGTTTATTTGTTGAGCATAGACACAGCATGAATAGCTAAAAAAAAGTCACCCCTAGTTTACAGCATCTAACCCTTTCTTTTGTTAGAACAGTGTTTAAAATATCTTCTCCCTAAGGAACAAGATACAAGGAACAAGATACCCTAGATACAAGATACACAGTATCTACTTATGGTAGATGGCTCTGCAAATCATCCAAAGGCACATAGTTGTCATTGCCTTTGAACAAGGACTCCTTGTGAAATGAGTACTTAACAATTAGATAAGCACCAAATAAAGGAGAAAGATGGCCACATTAAGGAACAATAAACAGACTTGTATATTAATGCTCAAGTGTGTTGCATTTAGGTTGGAATTTCCTCCAGAGCTTGCAGTAGCACTTGTATCAAGCTGCTCTATTAAGCCTGCTGCTATGACAACTATCCAGGGGCAAATGTCAGGTCAGCTCAGCATCTGTGTCTCGATGTAATTGCTTTGTCAGAAACCTAATAGCTGCCGCCTTTTTCACACTGAATAGTGAAAAGCAACAGTGTCCAAAGAACAAAATGTTGAGACATTCCTTATCCTCTCCCTAGCCTACACCTTTGGTTCCTATCATATTTATTTGTGGTTTTCCCTATTTGGTGCTAAAACTATTTCCTAGGCTGTCAGACAACATTTTAAATTGCAGTATTCATTCCATTTGGCCACGTATCACCATTCTCAGGCTTGAGCATTCATATTGTGTTAGCAGGCATCTCATTAAAAGGCTCTTTCCTTCCCTAAAACTTTTTGGGATGCTACATCCAGCTACATATGGATATTCATTTAGTCCTTCTCCTAATCTCAGTATATAACTTGGTTTCTTTGGGGGCTCAAAGTGATGAAAAGCCAAAGCTGTTTTAATCCTACAGAGTGATACAAAATTGTAGAGTCAATATTCCAAACGACATCTGGAGGCCATTACAACATTGGGATATAATCAAGTATTAAATATGTTGTGCTGATAGCTGCTACACAGAGAACTAGGGAAGGGACTTGTTTTTTGGGCAGCTGAGATTTGATCCAGGAGGTGTTTCTTAAAGTAGGTGTACTTTGAGATGAATGTCCAAATAAACATGGGAGTGGAATGGAGCTGACGAAAATCCTGGGAAAAGACATATGGGCGTGAAGTGTCAGGATGTGCTTAGAGGGTTAAGAATCCTGCTCTACATTCACATACTCCTAACCCCCCAAAATGTCATTTATATAGAAAGGAAACAGGAGTGACAATGAGGAACTAAATTTCTCATCTGTATAATTTTTAGTCATAAATAATAAGAGTAATGATACATACTTCAATGAGTTTTGGGAAAAAATTAAATAAGAAAGTATGTGAATTCATTAAGATATAAGAGAACACACACACATTAGTATAGTTAGGTGTGCATGTTTCCCATACATGTCCTGATTTATTTCCTATTATAGTTGAGTTGATACATTAAATAGTGAAGAACTTGGAATTTAAACCTGAATCTGGGCATTTGAAATGGTTTCAAAAAATTTTGTTCTTAGAATAACAATTATCAAATAAATGGTAGCTCCAGAAATTAACTTTATGTAAAAAGAAGCATAGAATGGATTCTGATTTTTAAAACTATCTCAAATATAGAATCCTATATAAAGAATTAAAGAAAATACACAGATAACTATGCAGTTCCTTAGAAAGGAAATTTTCCTCACAGATATGAAGACTGCAAAGCATGACAGCTTCATTTGACTTCTCAAACTTGCTTCATAGGCAATAATAAATGATAGAAAAATGCAATTGAATTAAACTAATGTGACCTTCTGAGTTCTGCATCCAAAACAGTACTCAAATTCTTGTGTGCTATGAATATATAACGGCATTAAAATTTGAAATTTATGAAGCATTCTGATTTTCATTACTCAGAACATTACCCTGAAATCAAAAGGGAGCTAAATTCTTTGTACTGTATTGGTCTTTTTTCTTCTCTTAAAAGAGAAATTCTGTTTCTAGTGAAATATGGAAAAATCACTGAAGAAGGAAGGAAGGAAGGGAGGTCAGTCTAAACTGAGAATAAACTTTTCTAGGCCTGTGTATAGTTAAAAACTTTACTTGTACTGTTTCTGGATGGAAATCAATGTCTCTGGAAATCAGATAAACTTTTTTACTTACATCTACCCATTTGATACTTAAGTTTTACAGTTACAGCTATGACCTCTTTTGTACTTTGCTTTCTGCAGTCTTTCCAGGACTCAGAATTCTGACTTCTATTAAATCTCACTGAGATTTTCTTAGAGGATTTGGGAACCAGAGGCTAAGCACAAATCTCAGGGATGAAAAAGTGACTGTTCCTGCCACGTGCCAGGAGTTCCTCAGATGTCCTTGAGTATTGGGGCCAGAATGTATTATTTTTTTACTTAAATAAAACTAGCAAAACCAAAACTAGAGGGGGAAAAAAACATGATATGTCACTAGAAGAATGATTTGATGAGAAGTTTGATCTTAATGTAGGAATCTCACTGGACTTTCCATTTAAATGTAGAATTTTAAATGTCATTTTGGTCTTGCTTTTACTCCAGGTAAAACATTAAAATGAGCTTGGAAAAAACATGGCTTGCTCTTTGATCTATATAAGCATCAGTTTCTCTTGATGAAAGAGTATAGGTAAGGGCTTTTAGAAAACATCTTTGCATAAACTAACACAGTGAGAAACATTCCTCCTTGCATCCCATTAATGGGGTGTAAATAAAAGCAAATTTAAAAAAAGCTATTGGTTTGAAGCACAAAAAAAATTTTTTTTAAATATTGTTGACAAGGCAAAGAACAGAAAATGGGGCTTTTTCATGGGGGTGAGAAACTTACAAAAAATTAGACCATTAGAGCAAAATTCATTGGAAAAGATAAACATTGCTGGCAAGCCTAGCAGAAAGTTGAGCTCCTTTCATCATTATGAGAAAGAGGTAAATTACCAAGAAAGCAAGTTGACCTGCTTCAGGGGTTTTCTTTAGGACTATATAGGATGATGACCTATTCTGTCCCATTCTGCAGTATCTATGCCTGTAGCTAAAGCTCTAATGCCAGCACTGCACTATCCTTAGTGCAGACAGCTTAATCCATCATTAAAATTTGTGATTAGAAGAATAATTTAATCCATCATTAAAATTTGTGATTAGAAGACTATCTTATGAAATAAAGATGCATTAATATTTTGGAAAGATTTCCACTAAAAATTAAAGTAAATTTAAAGGAAGGCTAATTCTCAGCTACCAAGAATATCCAGCTCTACAGGAACCCTCCGTTCCAAATGTGCTGAGCAAGAGAACAATGTGTTTCTTGAGGCCACTGGTTTTATTGTATCTATCATGAGTCATGTGAAACATCATAAATCTCTTTAGGAAGCACAGTCCAATTCGTCAAGCTATTATACTATCTAATTTTATAATAAATTTGTAATCATGTCTAAATTCCCCCAATATACACATTATTGTTGTATCATGATAACTAATGGGATTTAAAGTGGTTAGACTGAAGAGAAAGACAGGACAAGGAATAAACAAATTGTGATAAAATTACAAAAAATGAATATATTGGCATGAACCAAATATGTCAGATTCTTCACTTATCTGCTAAGCCTAAAAATAATTGTTTTTAAAATAAATGATATTAACAAAAATGCTATCTTCATAGAGAATCTAGTAAACCATATGTTCCCCTGACTTTGGCACTAAAAGAGTATCAACATTACATTGAATTTCTCTGTCTGAATTCAAACCACCTACTCATATTCTAACATTTAGACACTTAAAATTAATAACACATTAAGCCAACAATGTACCTAAAACTTAAAAAAAAAATCATTTCTATACAAATGTGAGAGAATTCTCAATGGAGCCAGAACACAAACTAGAATAACAGACCAGAAATCAGAAACTGAGGCTTGTTCCCACGTTTCCCGAAAAAACCCATTCACGTCATCTAAGAGAAATAGTTTCAGTGTCAGAGTTCCCATCCATGAAAGAGAGAAACCATTTGTCTACATGCTTCACATTACTCTTCAGGGACCAATAAAATGATGCACTGTACATCACTGCTCAGACATAAACAGATATATAAGAAAAATAGGTATAGTAAGAAAAAATACAGAAGTAACCTTATTCTCAATTTAAGAAGTAAAAATGGTTTGGAAAAATACTGTAATGTCAGTGTTTTAAGACACCATTAAAAGAAAATATAAAAAGATATTTAAGAGAGAAAGAATAGCCATCTTTGTACATAGTTACAAAGCTAAAACTATAGGAAAGCATTAAACTTTGATTCCTCATCAGCTGAATCAGGACCTCACCTTTGCCCCTGGTCTCATCTACTCTTCCTTGTCCCTAGGGTTCTGAAACTTCCTAAAAATTGGACTTGTCAGTTTCCTTCCCACTCCTCTCTGGCATGTACTTAAAACCCAAATAACTTCGCAAGGCTTATAAAACCCCTGCACCACTTAGTTTACACCTTCATACCCAATCCCCTCTCCTTCATTTCTTCCCGAGAATTTTAAATTCCCCTCACAGGAGACTGCTGGTTTTAATACTCAAGAAACTTTCATGTTTGGAAATACTCCATGTTTCTGAAATATCAACCTCTACCACTTTTGTCTCTCAAAATTGCCTTCTTTCTCAAGGTCTGGCTCAAATAGTGGCCCCTCTGAAAAGCCCTCCTGGGTTCCTCAGGAAGAATTAGGAGCACTCTCCCCTAGCAGTAATGACAATCTGATCACACCCTCATTAAAAGAATATCTGCAAAGCACCAAGTAAATCTAGTACCTGGTAATTCCCCAGTAAAGGTTCCCTCCCCTTGCTTTCTGACAGTTACGTAAAACAGGCTTGAAAAATGCCTTACGCAGTCCTGCATCCACTAACATTCTCCAATAGGAGAATGTTAATAATATCAATTATTAATTATAATTATTAGCATTAACATATATCTTATATCGTTACAATATATATTATTATATTACTATAATGTTATAATAATATATTATATTATTATAATGTTATATTATTATAACATAATATTATAATTTCTTAACATTGATAGTATTATAATTATTATTAATTATAATTATTAATAATATTAATAAGGAAAATGAGGCCAATTACAATCTGATGACTTGGAAAGTATATTCCATCTCAGTTTAAAATTACACATGGTACAAAGGAAATACAATGTATTTCAAGAACTACTTAGATGGTACTTTGTTTTTCTTACATAGTATATTTTCTCCTTTGGATGAAAGGGCAATGATGAAACATATGTTGAAAGAGTCAAAGATAGAGGATTTTCTCCAAAATATTGTATATAAAAACGTAAATGCTGTGAGTAGAATAAAAGTTGAGGAGAATTGAGAATAGGGGCAGGGACGTATGGGCTGGAAGGCCACAGAGTGGGTTTCAAACCATATCTCAGTCACTATCACATTGCTTAAATTTATGCATAATACCCAATTGAAAAAATGTTGCTTTTAGTTAGGTATTTCTTAATTATAAATATCACCAAAAAGACAAACAACTACAGTATGAAATATGAAAGAAAAGCTACCTGTCTAAAATCTTAAGTCTTGACCATTTGTAGTTTTCAGATACATCTGTGACAAAATAAAAAGTCTATATGAAAACTGCCACAACAGTTATGTAGCCATGTTTCAAACCTTTGTACCTACAATTGCATTGCTTTTAATAATATACTCACTCCTTAGTACCCTAACACAACAAAGGGAAAATCATGAAGAGATACAGGTCGCAGTGAATTCACCACTACTAAAGAAAACAGAGTAGGAGAAACTGTGGGCTTACTTTGGTCCTGGGCCCGCGGTTTCATGCTGGTTTACCAGCAGTGTTTTTCTTTTAACTTAGCGATACATCAGTTTTCAGTATGTGTTTCCTGCCTTCTCATCTTTTATTATGTCACAAACAACTAACATGCCACTTCTTCTATCCCCCCACAGCGGTCTTTTCAATAGAGTCAAAGTGCCACATCACATCTGTCCTAGTCACTACAAAGACTGACTGTCACCTAGCTCTCATGCTGCATTGTCCTTTGTGAAGGCTGTGTCTGTTGTGATGCTGTTGGGGATGCCCTTGACCATTGGTTTTATGGGATCCCTTCCATAAAATGACAAGCTAACTGGACTGAAAGAACTGAATAGATAAAAAACACCAAAGAAATCCTCACCATTATTCAGAAACCTAAACAAACCTAGGAATAAAATGTATTTCCTCTTTCAAAAACAGCAAAAAATACACACTAATCGGATATAAATCAACAGCAAGTAGCTTGGTCTAATCTCTATCACTTAGTCTCCCTCTATTTAGATAAATTATAACCAAGAATATTGATATCTTTGTTTTTAAGGGAATAGTGATGAAATAATATCCAAGTAATAAACGTAGAAAAAAAGGCTATCTTTTAGTTTGATGTAAGTCATATAATTGTAAAAGTGAACCCTATGACACTGCCCATCCTCTTGAACTTTCAAAGTGAGGAAGAATTTGCTAAAGTTCCAGATATTCATGTTAAAAGAAAAGCAATGCTGAATATATTATATAAAACATTGGGGATTGACCTCAGTCGTGTGAAATCTGATTCCTGATGAAGCAGAAGGTGCCTGTCCTTGCCACTGGCTTGCTTCAGGGCTGAGACTGCATAACAAGCAGCCTCCTCTAGATTCTAGTGCAAAGCTGACATATGAAATACGGTATTTAATACAACCATAATACCTTTCATGTTTACAGCTCAGAGAGCTTGATAAAATTCAATTAATTCATCATGCTTCTTAAACTTATAAGGGCATACGGGCTTCTTAAACTCATAAGGGCATAGCCCTACATGTGGCTACATAGGCAGCGGGCATGTGGCTGAATAGAATCCAGGTTAAACTGTCCGGTGTTTGAACTTTCATGTGCCTGCAGAAAGGAAGGGCCACTGTGAAGAATCTCCAAGTCACTGGCAAATTCTAAGAATTGTGAGTTGGGCTAAGATTGCTTGCAGCAAAGGATGATCTCATTGGCAACGCCCAAAAGAACCCTGGCTATCTCTACTATTAGATCCAATTAGGACAGGGCTCCCTGCATCTCCATGCTTTGGTGGGAAGTGCAAAATCATTTGCTAGAAGTCTTGGTGTGGTATGCCAAATGAAATTTATAGAATTCATAGTAAGAAGAAATATTTTTATTTAATATATTTTAAAATACTTAAACAACAACAACAACAACATACTAAACCAGCATTCACAGTACATAACCCATTCCCTGGATGATGTGAAATGCTGTGAGAAGTTTGTAACCTTTTTTCAAGCTCATAGGAAGACAAAAATGTCATGTTTGGAATAACTTGTTTACTGGAGAGGCCTTGTTTGATAGTTATGGAAGAGGACAAAAATCTGTGAATAAAGCAGATATTTTTCCCACAGAAAACCTCACTGTCAAAAACACTGTGAGAAGCACAAATGATATGAGTCTGAAGAATTTGTATCTGAACATATTTTTTTCCTTAGTGAACACAATGAAAAGGCATAGGATCAAGGAGAGATGGCAAGTGTCAGCATCACATAGTATGAATTTATATCCTGAACTTATATCCTATGCAGCTGAGCAACCTGGTACAAATTTTCCTTCTTCTCTGAGTTTCAGTTTCCTCACACGTAAGTGAGAATAATACTTGCTCTCATGGGTTGTTGAAAATACTAAAAAAAAAAAAAAAAAAAAAAAGTCTGTAAAATGCCTTTAGGTCTCCAATAAACTATAGCATTTCTTTTGTCATTTCTTCCATATCCCTACAAATTTCAAGCCCACCGAACCCTTTTAGACCCTGGAAAAGAACACTCCTATGTGAGGGTAATACTGGACCATCCATTACCAGGTGACAGTGACTTGCAATAAATGACCACTACATATAAGGACATAGAAAAAGCTTAATAAAGGAAGGAAGGGTCAAGCACCATTTGTCCCCACTCATTCCACTTCCTACTACTAGACCAAAGTAAGAAATCACAGTCCTCATTGCTAGCAGCTTTTCTTTAATGGGTAGAAGCTCTAAGAAGCAAATCTGAGCTCAATTTAAAGACCATCAAAATGATTACAGCTCTGTGATGACAGGATGTGTTTTAGTGAATAACAGATCTTTAGTACTGGAGGTAGGGTTTTTCTGCCACTTGGGGGATTCAAGCAAATGGTGAATATGCTGTATCTTTAACAATATATAAACTTATTAAATGCAGTATGCTTTCATACACGCTGCCTTATTAAATCCTCAAAATAAAACTATTAATTTGTATCCCCATTTTACAGATTTGGCCAACAGTGGTTAAGTAATTGGCCACATATTGGCCACAGCTTTGGGGGCTACTGTAGAGTGATATCATAGGTAGTACATAGCATGAATCAGACACTTAATTTTCATAAAAACTCTATGATTGATACTATGCTGGGATATTCTAGAGTGTAGACTAGGTGGGAGATATATCTACGTGGCAAAATGACAACCAGGAGAGTCCATTCAATCCCAGAATTCCACTATTCCAATTTCTAGAATTATAATCTTTTTTCCAATAGACTTAGTCTGACTTCAAAACTGCTATATATCTGATAGCACTATTAATGCTTCTTTCTACTTTTACTTATATCGATGCAATGAAAGGAAAACTAGAACATTCGTCAAAATCATCTTTGCTAGGCTGAATTTATTGATGCTTACCATATACCAGGCAAAATACTAAATACATAACATAAATACATCATTTAGGGTTTTTGCAACAGGCCTGTAGGTTTAGTGCTAATATTATGATCTTGCATATGAAGAAACTGAGGCACATAGAACTGAAGCAGCTTTCTAGAATTCATGCAATTAGTAATTGTACACTTGAGAATCAAAACCAGATGTATTTAACTCCAGAATGTTCAATCTTAATCACTATGCTAAGATGGTACTGTACATTGTGCTACAAGTCATTTTAGATAAGAAAAATCAAAGAGTTATAATAATGATAAAAGTCTCAACTAAGGACATATCTGTGTATAAATACTGTTGGTGAAAAATGATTAGCAAATTCAAAATCAGCTTTTTGATATACATTTTATCTGAGGCTAATACTATATTTTTTTAACTAAAGGATTCATCTTTAGCATTGTTTAGAGTGATTATCATATGCTATGTTCATAAGCACATAAATTTAAAAAATAATGCCATTCTGAAATATTTTTCAACATTCTAAACCTGGAATAGAAAATCTTTTTTTTCCTATGTCTTTGAAGCTCATTGGTTCACAGGAAAACCAAAACTGGATTAACAATCGTCTCCTCATCCTAACCTCAATTAGAAATAGAAAACACCCAGATAATTTATTGCAAAAATAATTTAAAAGTCAGAACACAGCATAATTTTATGTGTAATATTTAATATTATATATAATTTAGTTTTTAAATTATGAATAATTAAGAAGGCTAGAGAGAAAAATGAAATAGAGAAAGACATTCCAGACATGAGAAGGGAAGACAAACTAATAAAGATATACCAAGGAATAAACTGAGTGAAACATGAGTGAACAATGCACAAAAAATATGCCCATGTACACTACATGGATATACATCCTTAGAAAAGAGACAAAGGATACTTAATGGGTATACAGTGAATGATTCATTAACAAGGAAGCAAGCCCAGGATATATATTTTCATTATTTTATATCCCTATTTTATGGCTTTCCAGTCTTTCACAACATTTTATGCTTTCACCATCCTCAGCACAATCTGTGGACATTTAGCAGTGGACCAGAGGAAATTGAAATCATTTTCATTTAAAATGAACACAATCAAGTCATTATCATAAGTGGTCAGGTAAACTTATAAAACTACTGTCAGTGATCAATTAGTACCTCTTATTTAAATAAGTAATTAGCCTTCACATCAGATATTAAGCAGAATTATGACTCGTTTTTATGACTGTCTATTTTTCACTACAGAAAATTTTTGCTATTAGATCTCTGTTGACCTCATGACATGCATTTTCAAATTTAAATTTGAAATTTAAATTCATATCATAAATATTAAAAATTATATATTTGTGTACTTCAAAATCCATTGAAGAATGTTTGCTCTTCTACCCAAATTGGACTAAATTAACCGTATTTTCTATAGCTGGTGTACACCAGACCGTAATACTCTTCCATACCTGCTGTCTGTCCAGACGCATCCTCTTGGCAGCATTTCTACTCTCACTCTCGCAGGCTGACGCCAAGATACTCTCTGCAACTGCTGAAGTAAGGTGGGAAGGAATAGGTCGAGACTAAAAAAAAAAGAGAAAACATGAAAAAATTATTAACAGTATCATTAACCGGCCAATGCTTTTCTCAGAGGAGCTCACGGGATGTGCAGGAGTAGCCACTTATTTCAACTGAACTTATTCAATAAAAAGAGGAAATGGAAATTGCAAAGATGAAAAATGAAAACTAGTTAGATGTTAAAGCTATAGTTGGTACACAGATTCATCATTCATTCCCACAACTCCATTGTCACAAATACTTAGTCTGGACCATTAAGCTGGAGTTTGAACAAGCAGTGGAAAAATTGCTGACTGCGTTTTGCAAATAAAACAAGTTCTTCAATTCTTTTATAACATATGACAAAACAAAACAAAAACAAGTGACAGGGCTGAAACATAGTTGGAAAAACTGACACTCAGACCATGTCAATCTTAATATAAAATATTATGAATATTTACAGTCTAAGATGTGACACATTGATATGATTAAATCCTTTACCAATATTACTTTAGTTTAAATACAAATTCAAGTCAGTTCAAGAACTATTTTGATATAAAATTTGATGTTTTAGATAAGATGTATATGTCAACATGTTTAATTTATAAATATGAGTTAATATTAATAGGTACATGTTGGAAATCCATCTTCTACGTAGCCCTCATACAAATTAATTAATCCCCCAACTAAGCTCCTAATTAACAATAAATTGTTTGCAACTCTCCATATCATTTGTGATAATCAGAAAAGTTTTCCATTCTCTTTTCTCATAATTACATGCAAAATCATCTAAGTGAAAGATGAAGTACTTAATGATATTGAACAGTTTTTTTAATGAAGATAAGCAAATGAAAGATAAGAAATAACATGAAAATTAAACCAGATGAGATAGCAAAATATGAAATTACAAAATAAAAGTGTCTTTTGGGAATCTAGCATATATAGTGGCATGCCATGTTAGAGTTTTCAAAGCCTCAATCTAAAAAATCTATATGGATGCCACTTATTAGAAACCTTTAAACTAACAGAGCCTATTTATTTATTTATCTAGTAAATGAATTCGAGCATGACTTTATGGTACTTGATTCATTTCACTAACTCCACCATGTAAAATGTGGTTTATGTCTCAAATAATAGTCTAGAAAAGCTAAATTCAGACCACAGTGTTTTAATAGACACTCATCAGTGGAATTTGTATACTGTACAAAGTGACCAGGCTCTGCCCTTGCTTGAACTAGAAATTAATTTCTGTGGCTGTTTTAGCCAACTTCCTTATGCTTCTAGCTCCAAAGTAATCTCTGTAGACAATAGGTAGGAAAGGTATAGGGTAGAGTCTCCACTTGATAAACCTGAGAGATGTCTGAAATGATGGTTAGAAAACTTTGACAACAAAGCATCAGGTTATTTGGAATCCTATTTTTGCAAAAAAGAAAGAGAAAAAGAAGAGAGTCCCTTGATGTGGCAGGGAAAATGCAGCAGAAGTATTTTGAGAAGGAAATTAGAAAGGATTGTGGGCTGGGAAGAGAAAGGAGATTCAAATAAGGTAAACCTTAAAAACTGTCATAAAAATATAATTTCAAAACTCATACTGCTTCTTTATTTCATTCTGTACTTCACTGGTATGGATATGGTATTTTAGGCCAAAACCAAAAATATATTAAGCTACAAAATCAGTGTCCTGTTGGCTCAAAAATATAATCTAAACTACATGGGAGTTAAGTACATAATGTTGTCCTCCTCAATGGAAGTGTTTTGAGCAAAGGTGTTGTGGAAAAATTGGAATAAGAAGATTTCATTATGAAAAATGAAAAATTATTTGATTGTAGCTATTTAAATAGAAGTGAATGTTCACATCTTTATAAACCTTCATTTGGTGCTAGGGACTGAATTAACAGAATGTAAATAAAAATTATTGATAACCACATTAAATTCAGAGTTATGTATTTCTATTCTTTATTATCTTTATTTTTCTTCTATCAGGTATCTTCATTCAAAATTAGAAATATATAATTTTTGAATTATATGTGTATAAATATATGATATGTAATTTTTATTAGGGTGCTTAAATTGTAGTAACAAACTCACAAGTTCTTTAAATACATAAAAATTGTGAATAGAGAGAAAATGAGGTAAAATAGCCCTTCAATTAAAGTTAATAACATTTCCTCTCAAATTGTTTAAATTTTAAAAATAAAAAATGACTTTTATAGATAGTACAAGTTGTTTTACATAATTTATATAATTTCCCTTTCAGAGAAAATGATAGAGCTGTATCTTCCCCCCCCAGATATATTAAATTGGTCTTCTCAGAAACTAAACTGCCCTGAGTGAAACTAGATTTTTTTTTAAGGTCACTGAATAACCTAATACTTCAAGGTTTTAGGAAAAAAGTCAACTTCAAGATAAAGTAATCATGTATTCTTTCTTATTAAGTGGGAAAAATAAGTAGAAGCAAAGAAGTATGATTAGATATTGCCAATAATTAAACAGCATAATTTTGAAAATAGAGTTATTATGAGTTTATTGGAGAATTATAATTTAGTCACTAAAAATGGCTGTAGAAATCAGTCAGCACAAGTTTCTTTTCTAACGTCTGAAGAAATTTAAACCTCAACAGATTAAATTACTTGCCAAAGGACAAATTGAGCTTATCTAGAACCCAGGTTTTATGTCTCTCAATTCTTTCACTCATTTTATATTGTCATGATTAATATAAAACATCCTAGAAAAAAAATCTTTACATACAAACTGTTGTGCTCAATTAAAAAATAAGCCAAACAAAGATAGCCCTTTACCTGTATGTATTATGATCATAATACTGGATTCAAGCTCATTGGAGAGAAGGAAAGAAAGAATAAATAAAACCTACATCACAGCTTAAAAAATATTTTCTTCAAATAATTTACTTTATCTGAAATACATAATAAAATATGTACTTCCAAGTAGAAGACGAATACCATAATTTAATTTTAAGATAAATATTAATACCTAAAACTCATATTAAATGTTTAGGGTATGAAGGCATTAATACAAAAAGCTTAGATTTATTATCTAATTTAGTCTTCCAAACAATCGAGAGGAAAGTATTTACATTACTCATATTTCAGAAAGAAAAAATTAAAGTTATGAGAGATTGTGTAACTTGCCCAAGATCACACAGCTATGTATGTGGAAATATCTGGATCGATATTTAAATCTAATGATAAATTGGGAATAATAATCCCTACTAAATAATTTTGTATTATTTTGCAACTAAGGTCTCAATGAGCTTAAATAAAGCTAGAGCTCTTATGTACTACACAGTCATGCAGAGGAATGCATTTCCAACTCCATTTCACATTTAAGCAAAGAGTATATTAGGATCTCTCTTAAAGCCATCTCTTAAAGTGACTGAAATCCTTCTATTTCCTTATTATATTCTTTAAAACCCTCTTCTTTAATAGCACAAAGATAAAATGTCACTTATCTAAGTTCTGTCATGTGTTCTAAACTGATGCAATCTAAATTGATAAGATTTTCATGTTGGAGCAACCAGAAGTGGCAAGAAATTACTGTACATAAAATGTAATAAAGCTGAATTTCATACCCAAAATGAGAATGAGGAGCCAGGCAGATCAGTTCTTTTTTTCTTGTGAAGCAATCCTCCTAAAAATTTCCTTCATTCTAATACTGATGAGCTAATAATAAATGCCAGTGCTCCTCAACACACACACATACACACACAGCTCAATTATGCTGTGCCTGATTATAAAATATTAACTAAAAAAGGGTTTGTTTTTTATTTTGCTGATTTTCCTCCATGATTTGGTTTTTGTTTATTTTACAGGCCAAAGTGCTTATATTAAGATAGAAGGGAATTAATCAGTTTTGCTCCATACAAAAGCAATTTTATCACACAGAAATTTAAACCTATTGTTTAGTGTGAGTTCTGAGAGCCATCTTCATGGAAACACTCCCTTCCTTCATCACATTTACTAGGAGAGAGCTTATTCTACTATCACTGCTTTAGGGTCTTCCTGGAAGATCATTAGCAGTGTGTGTTAAGGGCTGTAGTCATGGATTCCACTATAAACAAGGGCTGAGGTTCCCTCTTACATCAATAGGGGTGCCTGCATGACACAAAGGCTTCCACGTGATAACTTCAGATAAAAATATTTTGACAAAAAAATCAAATACAAAGACTTCAATAGATAATTTCTGAAAAACAACACTTTTCCTTCTGGTTGAATATAGGTCAGCTAATATGCTATTTATTAATATGTGTATTTGTGATATACCTATTAGATTTTAAAATAATGATTCAAAATGTACATAATCTTATACTCTACATGATTTATAGATTGAGAAGATTTATTACCTATTTCTTTCTCTGGATATAATATAATGTTAACCACCCTTTGCTAATTATCTCTTCATAATTAACTGTCATTCTCAACTGGGATGAGTTGATCTTTCCCCAGCACTGTCCTTATCATAATAATTATCTATGCCCAAATCAGTGATGGCTGTTTCATTAAACAGATGGCTAAACTGTCACATGGAGCTTTAGGAGTTCAAAAATCACATTTTAATTAGAGACTTAAGATGTGATTGCTGTTGGCACAATGTACATGTGTTTTTCCTTATATATGCATGTAAAACTTACCGCCACATTTATAAGCTATTTATTTGTTGGTCTTAAAACTATAAACTAAACAACATTGGAGTCCTCTAAACTTCTGCTGTACATATAAGATGGAGAATTTTTTAAATTATAAAAATGTACAAAGAAATAAAAATGTGAGATTCTGTCCATGAGTTAATGAGGTAATGCTTTCTAGACTGGTGTTTAAGAATAGCCTAATCAAGTAGTAGACAAGGCCATAGCAACACCCACCTAAGATTTTAAGTAGAATGAGCTCTTCGTACTTAAAGTAAATGATTCAGTAATCAGAGTTTAGGTAGGGTCCTAAATTGAAATTGTTTCTCCTAATCTTATCTTATCAAATATATAATTTAAGAATTCTGCAGTTTGGATGATATGTATATCCTATCTCCCCCTGAATCGTATATCTATTACTAAAGGCATAATGGTTACAGGCTGGTAGAAGTTTCAGCTCCTAAGGGATCCCTTTTACTAACTAGGTAGCTTCATTTGTAGATTTTAGTGAAATAAAGTAACTGTTTAACAACTAAATCAGATTGACCTGAATATTATTTCATAACCAGACAGTTGCTTTCTATCTGTCTGACAGTTTTTGCTATTTAATATCTCTAAGCCTCACTCATTCTGCCAAGCAGCATTATTTCCATTTCTATAAAAGATAAAATTTAGATTGTCTGTAAATTATGAGTAGAAAAAACAATCTCTATATCATGAGCAGTTGTTAGAATCACTTCCATTAAGTAATGTACATAAAATCACTGATATCCTCATTTATTCAGCAAATATATTAATTAGCACTTACTATATATCAGAAGCTGTGCTAAGTCTAAAGACAATGGAGACAAATAACACTTTCTTTGTCATTATAGGGTTTACTTTACAATTTAGTACAATGCCTAGCATATAAGGCATATGCTCTGATATTCAATAAAGTATATTTATTATAGACCCAGAGCATTTTAGCAGCAGTTGTAAAATCCTAATATAGCATAAACTAAAAGATTTTTCAAAAACTTGGGGAAACTCAGTTAGAAAAAACTAACATGAGAATACTTAGTCTATCTTTTTCCTACTTTCTGTGTGTATTCATAACCTTTGTGGCAGAAATAATATTTGTACATGGGATGTTTTTTCCAGAATGCTCTGTAAGTGTCATGCAATAAATTGAATATGCATTCTACCATGTTCTCCAAATCTGAAGAATTCTGAATTCTGAACCATAGATGATGCAATATTTCAGATAAGGGTTATGAATGTAGTCTAAAATAGCAGGTCAGTTTTCCTTAACATGTCCTATATGGTTTTGGTGGAAATGATGAGCAAAGCACCTCATTGACCTGGCCCTGTCCACATGATTTAGGCTTGGACAATCTTGGGAGCTCATCTCCTTGTTCCCAATAACAAATCCAAGAGATGGACTATCATCCAAATAGAGCCAATCCAAGTCCTTTCCTGGGAATGGGGACCTGAAGCTGGAAGATTGCTCTTGGATTCTAAATTTTAAGAATAGTGGCTTATAGCTGCTGATGGCAGCAAGGACCCATCTAAGAGATAAACCAATACACAGGGAAACATAGTTAAGAAATAGGAGAGTGGCAAATCCCTGACAGTTGAGCCCAGGAATTCAGCTATGTGTGAACCTTTGGACTTTCTGGTTTCTTGAGAAAATTCCCTTGACTAATTTAGAAAGAGTTTGAAAATGCATTTTTAACAAAAATGCTAATTAACCTTCATTGGGGGTTTGATTATAAATATTTCATTATGAATTAATGATCTGTGCTTTGGCCTTAATTTAAAAACATTATTGGTCTTTAATAATAATCATTCTCAAAAATACATGGGGAATTCAGTCGTATAGATGATACTAAGAAGCTCACTTTAGCTAATGTCATATGATAAGACCCCTGATTAAGACAAGACAAATGAAATTATCAACTAAAATGACATAGTTTAATTTTTAACTAAATGACCACTTCTTTAATCTACACTAGAAAACATCTTTTGATTCTGAAAATAAGTGACTGCATATACTTGCGATTATTGTGTACCATGGCATCTTTTTCCTAATTGTTTACATGTGAAACCTACAAATATACAGAGTCTATTGATACAATTACTATCATACCTAGTCACACTAATTGCTAAATAGATAAAAATATTTTTAAAATAGTGTTTCAAGGGTTAAAAAGATAGTTAAAATTAAATATTATATAACTTTTTCCTTCAGGGGAAAAATTTTCTAGAGATTTAAAATATATTAGGCTAGGTTTTCAGTTGGCAGTAACTTTAAAATTCAAATACCAATGGCAGAATACTGTGAAACACATAGCACACAATAAAAGTTATCTCCCAAGTAATTCTATCACAAAGTAATACCTTAGTAAGTATCCATTCATTCACTCATCTTTCATTCAATAATTAATTCAATTGAATTGAACTTGTATTGAGCAGCTTTCATGAATAACTAATTGCACTATATAAGACATTCTGGGCGATACAAAGATGCACAAATTAAGAAGCATTGTACTCAAGAAACATCACTTCTTATTAGAGAGCTAAGGCAAATATATAAGTAACAGTAATATAAGACAGGATAAAATAAAACTACAAAAGAGGTACCACAAAGTACAATTTGCACACAGAAGAGAGAGATTCAAGGCTGCTCTTAGCTAGAAGTGAGGATTAAGTAGATAAAGATATACTTGATTCAGTCCTCCAAGTGATTCAACAGATTGAGACAATGAGAGTTTCCCAGTAAAGCAATTTCAGATTAGACTGCATTCTACCATGTTTCTCAGATACTATGTACCATGCTAGGTAAGAGTTTTACATGGTTATTGCAAGTGTTGTTAGTTTTCATGTGTAAGATGCTATCTGTTTCCATTTTTCCTATGAGAAAATGAAAGATCAGGTTCTCAAAGGCCACAAATAGCATCTGGCAAAGCACAGATGAAAACCAAGATCCACTGACTACAAAATCAGGGTGCTTTTCAGGATTTCATCACCAGTCTGCTAATTTTCCATTGTTTCCATCAGATTCAGTTGCTTTATGCTTAGAGGACATTTTTAGTTCATCCAGGGACAGCTTGTGAGTGGTAACCTCAGTGGTTGTCTCAAGTATCTCTTTCTTCCTCATTTTGGAAATGGAGTTTAACTAGGCATTGACTTGTAGATTAAAAGCAGTTTCTCTAACAATTCTGAAAACATTTTTTTTTTTCCTTAGGATTGTGAAGTTTGTCTTCTGACGTCTATTTTGAGAATAAGAATTGTGTTCATTCTGTTTTTCTGTTTTAGTTAATCTCTTGTTTCTTACTGGTGAAATTTAAGAATTTCTTGGGTCTGTGCTTGTTTCACTATGATATAAATAGGTATAGATTTGTTTTTATTTATACTGCTCATGACTGTTCTATTTCTGTTCTCAGAATTCAATGGTCTAAAAAAATTCTCCCTCCTTATCTGCTTGAATGTTGTCCTTATTTTAATTTCTCCTCCGGAATGCTCATTAGATAGATCTTTAATACTCTAGTCTCCATCTTAACTTTTTTTTTCATATTGCCCTTCTCTATTTCTTTCTCTAATTTCTATAATTATGCAAATGATTTTCTCTTTGGCTGAGTCTTATCTTCTATTTAACCCATCTAGTAAGGTTTTAATTTCAATGCTTATAAGCCTGTTATTTTATTCCTTAGAGTTGTAACTGAGTGTTTTAATTCCCCTTTAATAGAGAAGTAGCCTTTCCAGGGTCCCAGTTTTACATACAGTTTCCAGTTCATGTTCCTGCCTAGTCACAAACCAAAATCCACAATTTCTGAACTTGAGTTGGTATTCACACCCCACTTTTTCTACCTTCTTACTCTGTTACCCTATCAAATTAAGGGCTTACAACTCTGGCTATGAGGTTGTTTTTTTTTTTTAATTATTATTATTAATTTCATGGCCTGGAAATTTCTCTTTCTTTTGAACTTAGCTAGGTATTTAAAATTTTATTTTAATTAGGATATATTTATTTGTAGAGGGAAGGTAAGTATAGTGTGTGGGGGGGGAGGGGGGTATTCTGTGAGGCTCAGGTCAACGTTTCCTAAAACTAAAAGTTCCAAGGATGAGTACCTCTGACAACTATGTTGGCTATAGTCGTTATATTCTAGTTACTCTTCAATTTTAATACATTTAGGAAATAATGGGAGACTAGTACCCATAATCCCTGAGCCAGAAAAAAATCAGTAGACCCAAGAGAGCATACATTGAGAGAAGAGGCAGTGGTCCCATGTGATGGCCTAAGGTATGAAGGAAAATAATTAAGCATATTAAAAGAAAGGGTAGATAAGGGCTACATGTAGTACCCCAACAGTCCTCTCCTTTAGAAAAAGAGGCTCAGAAACATCACATAAAATTACAGTGTAATTAAGCTTGGACATGATTTGGGTCTCTCAGTTTCAAAAAGCCATACTCTAACATAGTTAAGAAATTTAGAATTTGTTCTAAGATGAAAAATGTCTGACACTATCAAAGCTAAAGTTGATGAAGACTACTCCAGGAGCAAAGGAAGATTTTTCACAAGACCAGTGAAGTTTAGGCACCAGAATCACTCAACCAGATGGGAATCTTAAAGTTTCTGGATATTGTAAGTATTCTAGGTAGGAAGGGGAAGCCAAGTTAAAAATCAGGAAGTATTTATATGTAAATGTGTCTGAAAATTATCTAAAGAGAGATCAGAAAAGGATATTACTCTTAAAAATTACTGTTTAAAAAATGTTTTGCATGTTATCTTTTCTAATGCAAATAAATATTAATCCTTCTACCTAATTTTTTGCTCACTATTTTGTATTACTTTTTTGAAAAGCCCAAAATTTCATGATTTTAAGACACAAATTCTGGTTCTGTCTCTATCTAAGAACAGAGAGTAGAGAGAAAGTACGAGATAGAAGTAGGGAATTTAATCAATAAGATTATGCAAGAGAACAGGTATGAGGTATGAAGAGCTAGAACTAAAGTGATAGCAGATAAAATTCAAAAT
Source organism: Cynopterus sphinx (assembly GCA_030015415.1). Lineage (NCBI taxonomy): Eukaryota > Metazoa > Chordata > Mammalia > Chiroptera > Pteropodidae > Cynopterus > Cynopterus sphinx. Next base: position 27,414,403 of record CM057384.1, on the reverse strand, counting down.
TATGGGACTAATTTGAGAAATACAGCAACAGAAGAATAAACAATTCAGTGAGTGGTAGGATGCAAGCCATAAGTGTAATGATGAGTCAAATCTCATTCCAAGTTTATGAACACTGGTATAAATGATAATAGGTGTGCTATTACCAGAAATAGGCAAGTCAAAATGAATTTACAAGTAATTTGGTAGATACGGTGGAAGATCAGTGAAAAGAATGTGATGGAGAATATGAAGAGTTTAATGAGGATGTGATGGTACATTTATCAAGTGTCTAGCTGGCACTTGGAATAAAGTACCAAAGCTCTGAGGGTCACTAGTATTCTACTTTAAGAGCAGAGTACTGTATGTATACAGGGGCAGACTTCTGTAGATGTGGACAGAGTAACAAGCAGTATTGAAAAACCCAGAATCTTAGAAAGGCCCCTTAGCAAAAAGGGGTACAATTCTTAGATTTGCTGCAAAGGTAGTCATGTGATCTTCCTAATTCAATACAGTGGTGAGAACCAGAATTTGAATGTGAGGGACTACCAAGGGAGATAGTTGTAAGAGGTATGATCTATAAATGTAAAATCATTTTAGAGAAAACATGGCAAAGAAAGATGAATTTGGATTATAAAAGAGGAGTTATGAGGTTAAATATTTTCTTGGAATATGGGAACTTATTCTAGCAGAAGAAATTTTCCTCTCAGTGAAGGAAACTGAATATGTGCAAGAGTTGGGATGGTTGATGGAGCAACATTCTGAATAATATTAGCCGTGCAGGTATTCTAAAGTTTTTAATCAAGATCTTATATGAATGGCTGGGTATATTTCTAATCAAATATTTAGTTTAAAGAAGGACTTTAATTCATTTTTTATAATATCTCTATTTGCTAAAGAAGGAATAGCAAGTGTCACTACAGCTTTTGCAATGTTTCTGATATCTTCAAAGCTATGAATTAAAAACAAATTTTGATCCCTCTATTCTGGGATGCAAATGACATAATTAGTCAAATTCCCTTCAAAATGTACTATTTCCAAAACATTAAATATTTGCTTTCTGATGAAAGAACTGTGTTATCAGAAAGTCATTTATCAAAATTACTGAAGAGGAGTATTATAGGATGTAATTTAAAAGAAATACTATGAAATAGAACTTAGAAGATGATGTGAAAGTAAAATGTTTCCATAATTATTTACATATTTGTTTTTAAAATTCATATCTCAGGTTTCCCCCTAAAATGGATATAAGAGCCACTGAGGAAATATGCACACTAAAATAAATTAAGCAAACAGATAATTGGGACCTTAGAAAGACTTTGGCTCTGACGTAAGGCATAACAAATGAACATACTAAGATACACTAAGTCCTAGTGATGAAAAAATATAAAAGCACTTTATTTTCACAGGAGAAAATTTTTTTTCTTCTAAAAGAAATTTCTGAAATGAAGTCATTTATAGTGGACATTAAGTAGCCTAATGAATGACATCTTTGGTGAAATTTTACAAAAAAATCACATAAGACTTATTTCTTCAAATAAGCAATTACATAATATTAAAATGCATGTAAACAGGTAATTTTTCAAGAGGCTGAGTTTACTGAATTCAAATATCTAGGATATTTGATCTAACTTGGTACAGTGGCAAAATCAGAGATACAGGACAAAGAATGAACTGCCCTAAAATTTTTCATTTTAGTTTTATAAAAATGTATGCTAATCTTTGCAGTGGTGAAAGAGTCTCTAACAAAGCTAACTCAAAACAAAAAGAGAAATCATGTCACATAACAGAGATGACACTCAAATATGGGCCAACACCATCTATTTCACAAAGCTTTTATAATCTTATCTATTATAGGTACTTGAATTTAGGATCAGGACACCTTGGAGAGATTCATTTCTTTTCTGGAACAATCAACAAGTATTCTTCAAAAAAAGAAAATTAAAGCCACATAATAGAACAATTAGATGTTTTTTGTCTAAAGATTCATTAAATGGCTGTTTAACTCATTATGTGTTTCAAACGTAAAAAGAAAAAAACTAAGATAATAATCTAGATGAAACTTAATTTATTTTTCATAAAACCTGCCTTTTTACTTACAACACTGAGGATTTTATGATTTGAGATGGTCTGTAAACAGTGCATCAGTGAAAATGTGGAAAAAAGTATCATTATAAGGTTAATATACTTTATGTATTATAGATTATTTGTAGCAATGACAGAAATTTTGGCTGCTTAAGCAATCAAGATTTGTGAGGTTTTGATAATTCCAGTGAAATAAAAATGCAAAAGCACATACTCCAATTATTGTATGCAAACAATTAAAATAAAGTCAATTAAAAACATTTGTGTTGGCATGTAAATTCTTAAGGGATAGTATAAAATAATTAAACATGAATCAACTTTGTATTGATGACAGCAGAAAATCAGTCAAAGTGAATGACAAGATTATCAAGTATAGTACTAAAATAGGCTGTGATAAACCACTTCTATGGGAACATCTCTTTGAATTTCCTAATATAATTCATCAGGAAACATATAATTCAACATTTTGTGTTTCACTATACTTAAGGAGTCTCCTGACTTCCATACACCAAGTAACTGGAAGAGCTATGTTTATTGAATGCTGCTTTTATTTCATAATACAAAATTCCCTACCAAATAATCCTACACTTAACAATTCCATTTTGAAAATATATTAACTTCTTTAGGTTGCCTTGTTAACTTGTTGAGTACTACAGAATAATTTGCATGTAAAAGCAATCACATACTGGAACTGATAATATTGAAGACATTTTCTTCATGTCTACCTATACTAAAGACAATAAAAAGCCAGAATTTTTGTTTAATGTTGTTTCAGTTAAAAAATACCTGTGGATGTTACATCAAATTTAAAAATCATAATGGCAAAAATATTGATGTACAATATTTAGCTGTGATTATTATCTGTCCTACTCATGCCTTTTCCTGTTTAAGGTAGAGATTCGTATTCAAATTGACACACATCCTCCCCAAGCTCTATGACAATGAAGTGATACATAAAACAAATAAAAATTTCAAGTGTCAACTAGATGGTATATTTAATTTGTTATTTTCAATAGTATATTACTGAGTAATGTATAAAAAAATAGGCTGCATTACAATATCAATTTTCATCCATGTTGTTCACTTAACATTTAATTATATTAGGCCTTCTGTTATATTACTTAAGCATTTCACTTCCCATAACTTGTCATCTCAATAAATCATAATAATCAGGGAACATGCTATATCTTCCTAATTTACAAGTCCGACTTCTCTTCTTATTACTTTATATAATGTTATGCACATTATACATATATTGAATAAATAATGAATAAAAATTATTGAAGTTAAATTTAGTAGCATTTCTTTACAGCATAGTTCTGTCAAGATTAGTTTATAAAACTACTTGACTTTGAATTAATCAACTTTTTGTCCTCTACACATAGCACAAGGTTTACAATACGTGGCCACTGAAGTAAATAAATACAATAAAAAATACCCATGAATGTCTTAAATATGCCTGAGAGAAATTAAGAATTTACATGACAATGATTTTTTTCTCTAAAATAGATTAATAAAAAAAAGTATCACAAAAAAATAACATAAATTTCACCAAAGAGAAGAATCTCTACACAACATTAATAGATTGGGAAGAAATAGCAATGCCAGATGCTGTTAAAATAAGAAAATTTTGATATATATAATCTTTATTGTTACTGAAAGAGAGAGGTATATATTGTATTTGGTACTCTGAATGAGACATCATTTTAATTGGGATTTCACATTAACTGCTAAGTGGTCCTGAACCAGATGTCAATGTCAGGATTCTGGACTTTTACTCTTGTTTAAATATATTTTTTTTCTGTCATCTCTTACCTATTGGGTGGATGATAATAATTTTTAAGTAATTCAGGAATGAGGAAAATAACTTTATTTTCTTCGAGCAGTCTCTCCTCTTATACCATAAATCTCTATTGTCATAATTTAGTTTGATCAGGCACAGCTATGCTATTTTTATTTTAAAAACATGTGTCACAAACTCTGACTTCAATGTAGTTATTCTGAGATATAAGCAAATACTTGGATGGAGAGTTTGGTAATTGTATAATGCAAAGACTTTGGGAAGCTTTTATTAGATGATTAATTAAATAATACTTGATAATACTTTCAGAGTTAAGATTTATTGAGTGATTACTGTGTCAAAAATGGCTTGTAGAGCTTTACATGTGACAATTTATTTAACTCTCACAGCTTTATAAATTAGGAAGTATCATCATCTCAGAGGTGGCGTCTGAATACAAGCAGTTGAAATGACTTGCCCAGGACACACAGTTACAAGCAAGTGGTGGATCCAGAACACCAAACCAGGCTCTCTGGGGACCAAATCCTGTTCTCATTACCTTCTAGACAGACTGCTCTCTGTAAAAATGGTCATTTTTCTCTTAAAAAATATCAAAGATAGTTTTGCAAGCCAATGTAGAAAAATCGAGAGTAGACAGTGGATTTGTTACTTTTGCCATTTGATTTACATCTGAAAAACTATTTCTCATATATGACATACTCTGAAGCCTCTACTATCTATACCAACTCCTACCCCATCATACCTAATAAATGAGGCACAGATTACACATTCTAACAGTCTCGGCTTTTATGGAGCCAAGAGAAAAAAAGGTTTCAGAAAATTTCCAATACATTTCTGGTCATATACATAAAAAAAAATGAAATAAAACAATACATTGTAAATGTATGCCTCACTGCTAGATGTAACAATTAGAGAGCAAGGTGAAATAGAATCAAGTTAAAAAAATTTGATATTTGATTTCCCCCCACAAATAATCTGTCAGCATAATCTCATCCATCTATAAAGCCCAGCTGAATACAAAAGCCCACGTTACTGTCTACAAGCACACAGGTACAGCGAGTACAACACAGTTTTATATTTCACATGAGGATTTTCATTTCCTGATCTTTACTTTCAAGGTTTGCTATCTGTTAACTGTCGGTATAAAAACAATAATATTTAGATGGATCCATTCATTTCTTTTTATTCCACAGAAAGCCTTTTCCACATGTCATTAAAGCAACAACTGATGCTTCAGTTCAAGACTTGATTAACCTTATATCCACTCCAGTTGTGACAGAGAGAAAACAAACATAAATGAGATGCTGGTCTCATGGGATCTTATTTATATCACCCTCATTTTCTATGACATGGTATCGTGTGGGCCTGTGAGCACTAGTTTCACAAGGTATTCCTTATTGAATAAACAAAGGGGGTAAATACTTCAGGAAGATGAAAAGGAGAAGGGGAAAAAACAAACAAGCAAACAAAAACCCCTTTGACCTGACGTTATGGAAAAAATAAAAAAGACACTAAGATGAAAAAAAAAATAGTGTCATGGTTTACATGTGGGATTTTGATGGAATCTAGGGCTGTGTTTTAATTCAAAACTCACCATCTCAAAACCACTTCTTTTCATCCGCCTGCAGGACTTGAGGTAAGTACGTATACGTTTTCTGGCACGCTCTTGATACTCAGGGAATTGTCGCCTGCATGAGTCAATGATAGCCTGGATCTTTTCTTTGGGCTGCTTAGAGATTGGGACCATTCGGTCCAAGTTTTCATCTACAAACAGCCTGACAAACATCTGTTGGCAAGAGGGAGACAGAGGAGAAGGGTTTGGAGGGCTGCTCTCTGCTGTTCCTAGCTTCCTGTCTTGATAACCGATAGGAAAATACTATTTTTTGGTTTATTCACTGGAGAACTTTGCAATGGAAAGCCAGAAATTTTAAGCAAACACTTTCTAAATGGTTGGATAAAAAATAGAGAGAGAGAGAGAAAAGCAGACAGACACAGACATACAGAAAAGTATAGACTATCGTGTAGAAAAAAATCAGGAAATAACAGTAGACTGTGACAATTAAGCACCCCATAAAATTCTCAATAAATACAACTGCTACATTGCTACACCACACAGTGTACTAATCTCTGAAAACAAACAACTGACTCTTTTGTCATGCATAATTAGATAAGCTGGGAAAGCAAAAGAAATAAATGATGACTGGCGTACTCTTCGGAGAAATAAGCTGAGGCCCCCTTCATCCACTAGGTAAACATGCATACTCACACAACACAACTCCAGTTTTCAGCTCACATTTGGCTTTAAAATTCTAAACAAAACACAGCAATTCTGGTGTCTGGTTGGCAAAGTGTGTTTCATGTACTTTTTAAATCCTTCTGTAAATTAAACAAACATGTCTCTAAAATATCCACATTTACCAACAAGCAACAACATGAAAGTGAAGTGGTAAAAATTAAGCCACACTGGGAGTGTGGCAGGACTCACATTAAAAGCTTTCAGCCGCTCTGCCTCAACGCCATCAGTCTCGTTAACTTTCTCAGAATCGTCGTGGTCATCATGATCATCTTCGTCTTCATCACCCCTGTTCAGAGACAGATCCTCGGCGCCTCGGTCTACACTTTCATTTTTGCCAGAGTCATAGCTTGAGTAGCTATGTGCAGGAGACTGAAAAGACAGGAGGAAATTGCTCTTTTTAAATTCATTGAACGAGATTGCACATTTTGTTTTATTTTTCAATTCGACGGTTTTCTCAGAAGTCTTATTTAAATGAGTTGATAATTCTAGAGCTGTGGCTATTTTAATTTAAATCCAAATTAGTAAAATTTAAATTAAATTAAAAATTCATTTCCTCAGTCACACCAGTCACATTTCAAATGCTCAATAGCTGCATGGAACATTTCTATCACTGCACTAAGTTTTATTGAATTTAGCTTTTTGAGAGCAATTACTGTTTCCACTCAATATCCATGTTCCAAAGAAAAGAAAAACCAACCTGTAATCAATTTTGCAAGATAACCTTTGAATCACATGTTTTTCAGAATGGAAATGACCTCAGAGCTTAGTCTAACTGCATTAATATTCTTTAAACAGGTAAGGAAAGTGAGGGGTTGGTAAGCTGAATTGACTTGCCCAACAAGGACAGACAAATATTATTGAGACGAAGTTGGTTATTTGTATGACGACATGCTTTAAAATTAGTTTATAAATTGTCTAGGAGTCTTAAGATGGCATCTGACTTTGGTTTAGAAAAAGGAACTAGGATTCCCCCTAATCATCTGTCAAGCCTGGTGTTTCCTAATGCATAAGAGATGATGAATGACAACAAAGGCAATTTCCACAAACTGGTAATTGTGTCCAAGACCAACCATGGGTCCTGCTGTGTTATCTCTGACTTCTCTGTCAGCCCATCATCTTTTCCTTTCAAGACACAACCTCTGCTGCACCAAGCGAAGGTGCCAGTCCTGTGGGCAACTTTCTCTACCTTAGGCATGCATACATCAACTTCACCTCCAGGTAAAGAAAACCTGCCTGTAACTGAAATCACATTGAATCTAGCAGAGCTAAACAGATTAGAAAAAGTCCTAATAACCTCATTTGAACACCTAGTTTCAACTCGGCCTGAAATTAACTCACAGATGCTTCAGGTGTGTGACAGCATACATCCTCCACCCTCCACCCCCTTTTACTTTTTGGCTTAAATCTTAGTTTGTCACTTGCAATTGAGGCTGGAATGATAGAGAAATCAATCATTATAAGGTCAGATTAATCATTACATGCTGCATATTTTACACACGCTAATTTAGATACATAGGTAGGCCCAGCTAAATAGAAGATAATATCTGTGAAAAACAAAAATTTTGAATAAACAGTGTTCGAAAATGCTTCTGTGCAATAACATGTATAGCATGCTTTAAGGATCACACTAATATTTAATTCAGAGAAGGAATTTCATTAAAGAAGGAATAATAAGAAAACTAGAATCAACCACTGACATTGAAAGTTAAAATTTAAAAAACAGCATTTTTTTACAGTTCAAATCATTAACAAGGTGGAATTACCTAATAAAACACAAGGTAAATATTCCATTAGTTTGAAAAATATAGCATATACATTTTTAAATGGCAATGTGGAATATTCGAAAAAATGTTATAATACACTGATCTAAATGCAAATATGCCAGGCTAATGCATTCTTTCCACACACCCTGTGAGATGCACGAACCAGTTACCTGCTATAGACAGAACTACTCGGAAGCATGAAGGATCTATAGTCCCAGTCACTTGGGGTGAAGGAGGCCCAGTCTTACAGACCTGAGAATATTCAGGATCTAAATCTAAAGCATAATCACTGTTTTTATCCAGAAATTTTTATAATTTTGAATTCTGTTTCTGAGCTAAAGTTCCATTACTTGCTCCTCTTACTCTGGACAATCTAACCAGCTTTTGAGGCCAGATTAAATTCAATTTCTACAAGATTTCCATTTCTACCTCAGTCAACCTTCAATCTTTGCTAAACTGTGAACTCTCGATAGACTGTGGCATTTGACACAAAATTAAACACTAGTGTTGCTCTCTACTTTTCTTTTCATGTTAATTTGCATTTTCCTTCAAGCTATATTGAGAGGCATCAACACATATCAATCTACATTTCCCCATTTCCTCTGACAGCATCAAAGAAATGCTCTCTGCAGTCCTGACAGTCAAGATTGTAGTTCTCTTTTTCTATAAAACTATTTGGTCTTAAAAATGGGAGAATGAGGACAAGCCACTGACTGGCAGAAAATATTTGCAAAAGACATGTCTGATAAAGGACTGTTATACAAAATATACAAGGAACACTAAAAACTCAACAAGAAAATAACCTGATTACAAAATGAACCAAAGACTTTAAGAGATACCTTCTTACCAAAGAAGATATACAGATGGCAAATAAGCATATGAAAAAATGCTCCAAATTCTAAGTCATCAGGGAAATGCAAATTAAAACAACAATGAGATATCTCTATGGACCTATTAAAATGGCCAAAGTCTGGAACACTGAGAACACCAAAACAGGTGAGGATGTGGGGCAAACGGAACTCTCATTCATTGCTAATGTGAATGAAAAATGGTACAGCCATCTGAGAAGAGGTTGGTTTTCTCTTATAAAACTAAACATATTCTTATTTAAATACAATCTAGCCATCATGCTCCATGTTATTTACTCAAGGCTTTAAAAATTTATGTCTATGCAGAAACTCGCACACATATAGATGTTTATAGTAGCTTGATCCATAACTACCCAAAACTTGGAAGCAATCAAAATGTGTTTTAGTAGATAAACAGATAAACTGTGATACATCTAGATAATGGAATATTATTCAACACTAAAAACTTGAATTATTAAGCCATGAAAAGACATGAATTTACTAAGTGAAAAGAGCCCATCTGAAAAGGCTAAATAATGTATGATTTCAACCAAATGACATTCTAGAAACAGCAAAACTGTGGACGGTCAAATGAAAAATGGTTACTAAATGTAGGTTTTAAGGAGGGAAAATAGATAAAACACAAAAAATTTTTAGGGCAATGAAAAAATACTGTGACATAAAAATAATAAATATATCATTATACATTTATCCAAAACCATAATGTAAACTATGGACTTTGGATAATTATAATTCATCAGGAAATGCTTATTAATTGTAACAAATGTACCATTCTGGCGAGTAATGTTGATAATAATGGGAGGCTCTGAATGTGTGGGGGCCAGTGGTATATGTGAAATCTCTGTACCTTCTTAATTTTGCCGTGAACCTAAAACATAAAGTCCTTCCAAAAGAAAAAATAAAATCAGGGAAATGTGAATATCGAGGTGATAAATAAAATCAAGCAATAAAAATTACTACATAGGTCTCCAAATAACTCACATAAAATATGGTAGTCATTGCCCCATAAAACTGGTATGCCTTAATAAGAACTTTGGATGACCATACTCTAGGAAACCTTCATTTTGAGGGCAATTATTTTTATGTTCCAGATATGCATCTAAAAAATCCAAATCAGATCTTAAAAAGACATTAAATACAAAGGCTTCAAAGATTCACAACGTAGGCCGTATAGAAGACACATACCTGTTTATCCTTAAAACACAGGTGTTGGTTTATAAGAATAAGGGTAGATTTAGCCTATGGCCCTCCTTAGCAAATACACTTGCACTTCCCTTTCTCACATGTCCCTTTCCTTATATAACTGCCATCATTGGACCTCAAAAAAAAATCTTCACAAGGAGGGAACTAAATCTGTTAGCACACTCTGTTCTCAGAGTATAGGATGGCTCAGACAGCAATACCACAGTGCTTGATGAGATGCGGCTGGGGCTGGGTGGGGAGTGCGTTTTTGAAAACACAGTGAAGGGAAATAAAGACAAAACTTTTATTTTTCCACTATGCCCTAAATAAATAAAGAACCACATGAATTCAGTACCAGGCACTCATACTTGCCTATTTTCCACACATATCTCTATCATAGCTCTGATCATTAAGTACTGTACGAGTTAGTTTATATATCCTTCTTCCATGGACTAAGTTACTTGGGGTGGGATCACTCGGAGACCATGCCTTTTCCATGGTCTTTATCACCTTCCTCAATGTCAAGCACATGGTAGAAAAAAAGTAAATGTTATCTGAATGAGTGACTGCATTCGCACGGGAGTTGGACAAATGATTTGAGATCATTTTTAAAATTGCAATTTAAAAATGTTTCTTGCCAGTTACTTTTAGAAATATCAGTATTCATTACTGAATCTACTGGGTAACCTTAGCATCACTAAAAGTGTGATGACCACACACTGTGTGCCTTCTGAAGAGATGTAAAAGGAAGTATACAGCATCACTTAAGAAGCAAACTCACCAAAAGAAAAAAAGAATTTGAATCTAATCGAACCTCAATCTAAAAAGCAGTAGTTCTCAAAGTGTGCCCGCCAGACCAGCAGTTTCCAAGTCTCCTAGGAACTTATTAGAAATGAGAATTATTGGCCCCCACCCCAGGCCAACTGAACATGGCACATTGGAGCATGACCCAGCAATTTGTTTAAACATGCCCTCCAGTGAATTCCAATGTACACTCAAGTTTGAGAACCAACAGTCCAGAGCTAACTTTCATGTGTAGGATACAAGGCAGGTAGAGTAACCAGTTAACGACACCAGAGAAAGTACACAGAAAAATCCACAATGTGAGACACTGTACAGGACAATTGACTTTGGTTCTGTAATAAGTTAGTGACACAGAAAAAACAGTGACAAGAGATTTAAGGAATGTATTAACATCAAATGTTTTGACCTTGCTTGTATCATAATTCAAATAAACCCCATACAAAAAGTCATTTTTGAGAAAATTGGTAATATCTGACTATGGATGAGATATTAGATAACATTGAATTCTCATTTTGTTTGCAGTAAGGACAACATTTTGTTAATATTCATGTAAAAATATGGTTACACTTGTTGAAGTATGAAGAGATGAAATAACATGGATATCTGGGGTTCACTTTAAAATATGACAGAAAGAAAGGAAACAAAGCAAAAAAGCAAACAAATGCAGGAAGTCTTGATCACTGCTGAATTTGGGTGATGGGTACAAATAGTTCTATATATTATGTTCTCTATTTTTAAATACATTTTAGACTTTCAAAGTGAAAATTAAAGTCTATAAATTTTGTGATGCTTGGCATATCTTCCATTTTAAATATTTTTTCATTGCAACCATTTGTTCAACAACTTTTAAAGAAGCATTACTTTATGCTTAGAGCATTGTTTTAGGCTCATAGGATTGCATGAATTCAAGTTTTGTGAGGCCTGAAAGTTATAACACTTGGAGAGAGGGCCCTTTTAAAAAATTAGATACAAAAGTAAATATTTAAAATGAGAAAAATCCAATAAGTGACAAGATTCAAAAAAGCTTATTTATAAATGCTACAAACATCACAAAATGCAGAAAAATATTTTTAAATTATTTTATTTTATTATTTCTTTTTTAGTCGAGACAACCCTTAATTGATCTCATAGATTGCAAGGACCTTGTCAGTTTACAATCCCTTATTTTTTTATTTTTTATGCCTTTAGCACCTAGACTTCCTAGGTGGTGTCCCATCCAAGTACTAACCAGGCCCAACCCTGCTGAGCTACTGAGATCAGATGAGATTGGGTTTGTTCAGGGTGGCATGGCCATAGGCAAAATATTTTAAAAATGAAATAATACCCTGGTCGATCTCTATAATATTGTATTCTTTCCACATTTCATGGCTACATGTTCTTTGACTGACTCTTCATGTGACAATACTTTTGTATTATCACATTCTACAGAGAAAAAAGAAAAATTATTCAGCCTTTACTTGAGGCTGTCTGATGGAAATGTACTTTTATTGTTGACAGTTTAGAAAGTTTTCTTTGCTCTTCAAATTAATTATTGCTAATATCATGCAAATTGTTAGATTGTTCTGTTTGAGGAAACCCTTAATCAAGTTCCTTTCATGTCTGAACCATTAATTTTAGAGCATTTCAAGTTTTCCTGGAAAGTGACTGATGTCTCCATTAAAGTGGCATTTATGAGTTTATATTTTCTTCATTGATACCAATGTTTTGTCAAATCCAATCTGAAACTTAAATCTTCTAACATTTTAATTCATTCCTCTTAAACCTACTTTTCTTTTTCCTAAAGAAATACTGCCTTTAGAGAGATCTGAAAAATTTTTATTAAAAGCCACTAAATTCTCAGTGTCAGAACAAGGCCTATTGATTTCCTATGATTTTAATATTCCCTTTGTTCCTTTATCTCCTGTTAGAAAGGGTCTTGAATCTCATCACCTTTATCTTTCCTGTTATTTTCATCATTAATATTCACTTGGTTGTCATCTTTCTGCTTATCTTTATATTTTGACCATCAGAATATTTTTAACAATAGTCATGTTGACATTCTGAAGCTCCTGCCAATATTTCACTTTTTATTTTTTACTCCATATAGGATACTTCCTTCTCTTTATGTATGAATTGTGGAATAACCAAGAATTTCTAAATATACAAAATTAACCTAAAATTAAGACATATGTATGTGTGTGTGTATGTGTGTATGTATGTATGTATGTATGTGTGTGTGTGTGTGTGTATATATATATATATATATATATAATCACTTCTGTTATTCTGAGCCACATAACAGCATTATCACATTGTCCTTGTATAATACACATTAAGTTCTTGATGAATCCATGTAGAAGTTTTGTTACTGGACAACATTTCTTTAAGCTATTTCATACTGTCAGTGGCAATTCTGCATGTCCCTCCTTCTTGAACTTCTAGGCCTCACCTAAAAAGATTGCATGCTTGATACAACATACTAAGATTTGATAGGTAAGCTGTATAAAACAAGTTCCTTCACATATAGATGGAATACCTTCTAGAGGTTTATGTCATAAATTCTACTTTGTGGGATTCCCATAATTAAAAAATATATATAGTGTGTGCTTCCTGAGTATTTTCTTCAAAGGACAGACATTTAATTTTTACTAGCTATCAGGAAGAAACAAATCTTCCTTTTTTAATGTTACATATATGATGATTAGAAGAATGTCCCACATTCTAAACGGTTGCTTCAAACAGTCCAGTCTTCGTTTCTCCTGCCTCCATTTCTCATATACTTTTGGTGAGAAAAATAGCAGCACATGTTTACGTCACGACCTGTGTGACCATAAATCTGACGCCAGGAGAGTTAGTGTTTGGATCCTTCCTGGGAGCCCTTCCTGTGTTGGCAGGGCTGGCAGTAACTCAATGTACCCAAAAGTGATAGTGAATTTCTTTTTTTTTTCCTCCATTGTTTTATAGAAAGTGCTTCAGGTGTAATAAGTTTATAGTTTAACCACTACAAGATGGTGTCAGGATAAAATGAGAAAAAAATGGACATTATTCAGAGATTCTAACTTGAAAACTGGTTATAATATAAATTTTGAGTTGACTTATTCTTATAGAGGAAGGACATATTTTCAGTTTACTAGGGAGAGTTGCATTTTATGAAGTAGGGAGGCTTTTTTATTTCTTAGAAATATAAGTATCTGATTTGGGTAAACTAAGAAAAAAAACAGTAAATATTTGTTACATTTTCCTATTTTTGAAGAATCCTCCTTCTGAGCAGAGCCCACCTCCCAACACAGAAGCTTAAACGCCTGCATTATAGTCGGGGAGTGGGGAACCCTTGCCCCAAACTTCACCTCCTGGATATACTTACCACACACTTTATATACAAGGTAGAAATATAAAGAAATAGAGATCATTTGTTCTGGTCAGTGTGGTGGCCAGAGAGCAGCTATATATTCAGATCCAGGGGCAGCAGTATCTGTGGTCCTAGGGATGATTGCTTATGCTCAGTCTTAAGGTATTTCCAACACCTGACTTCTGCTATGTGAATTAGGGAATTGTTCTTGGCTATGAAGAGTCCAAGCATGATTCTCCATCCCTCCCAGAGACTGCTTCATATAAATATTCTTTTCTGCTGCATTTAGACAGTATCTGCAACTAAAATCCCCGAATTATATGAACATCAAACTCTTTGATGAGAAAATTTACATTTAAAATTTAAAAAAAATAATTTTTAGTCCACAGATTAAATCATGCATTAAACTGCAAAGTTTTAAAAATACAATGTGAATATATTAAGAATGCATACAACTCAATAAGGAAAAGCAAATAACCTGGTTAAAAAACAAAGGACTTGAATAGACATTTGTCCAGAAACCAAATACAAGTATCTAATGTCAAATGAAGAGGTGCCCAGCATCACTAATTATGAAAGAAATGGACATCAAAAGCAAAATAAGATATCACTACACATTCATGAGGATGGATGGCTATTACAAAAATCTCAGAAAATAGCAAGTACCGGTGGTTAAATGGAGAAATGAGTAAGAACCCTTAATGCACTGTTGGTGGGATTATAAAATGGTGCAACCACTAAGGAAAACAGCATGTCGGGTTACTCAAAATTTAAAAATATATTACCATATAATCCAGAAATCCTATTTCAGGGAATGTATTCAAAAGAATATAAAGCAGCTCTCAAAGAGATATTTGCACATCTGTATTTAGAGCAGCACTATTCACAATTGCCAAAACATGAAGGAACACAAATGTCTATTGATGGATGGGTGGATAAACAAAGTGTGGAGTATACATACAATGGAATATTATTCAGCCTTAAAAAGGAAGGAAATTTTGTCACATACTACAATACAAATGAACCTTAAGGACATTGTGCCAGGTGAAATAAGCTAGTCACTAAAGGACAAATACTGTATGATTCCACTTATATGAGGTATTTAGTGCAGTCAAAATCATAAAGACAAAAAACAGAATGCTGGTTGTCAGGTGATGAGGAGTGAGTCCAATGGTGGGGTTGTTGCTTAATGGGTATAGCTTCAGTTCTATAAGATGAAAAGAGTTATGTAGATAGCGGTGATATTTGCACAACATTTCGAATGTATTTAATATAACTGTAGACTTAAAATGTTTAAATGACAATTTTTGTTATGTTTTTCACTACAATTAAAAAATATTTTAATTAAAAAAGGAACAACACAATATATACAAAGAAAGAAATCCTAACAGAAGTTAATGAATATCTCCCATTTTTTTTTCCTCTGAACTATCATGTATGAGTCTTCACAACTCTCTCTTACAATAGTGTTGGAGTCATAAAAAGGCAATCAGTTAAAAAATGAATAAGTATGGGAGGAAAACCACCCTCATGCCAAGCATCTCTTACTTTCCTCTCTAAATTAAAGTGGACTTCCTCTATACTTGGTACTGCTTGGGTACCACTTTTAGATGGTAAGCAGAGGTAGAGAAGACAGCTGTTTCTCCTGCTAAACACAAAACTTTACTCTTATGAATATAATTAGATTTGTTAATGATAGAAAGTCATCTGAGAGAAGCAGTTTTCGGGAATAAAGACATGCAATGAAGTCACAGACATTTAACACTAAACAAACAACAAATAATCTTAGAATCACAGAATTCATGGTGGAAAAAAAAAAGACATTGCAGAGGCTGCCTAAACTCTGATGGAGCAGGTGGTGGAGAGCATAAACCATCATTCTAAAATGGGTTTAGAACAACTGGTTCTCACCACTGTCTCCTAGCATACGTGCCTAGTATGCAAATTGGTTACTAAAGTTTTTCTGCCTGAGAAAAAAATTGCCCCATCATTCTACAGATTCCACTTAGAAAAAGAAGCCATAAGTCAAAAGCAATTAATTTGATTTGAAGTTACTATATATTTTTATATGAAGAAATTGCTCCTGAGTTTGATATATATATATTTTAATCAATTTTAAGGCTTTTATTTTTATTATACAAATATGACAGAAACATGTATTAGGAATGACATTTAAAGTTTCTTTCAACCCTAAGCTTCTATATTTACACCACTTTTAAGAGAAGAATCCAACAAAGTGTATGTACTTGAAGCATCTAGAGATTTTTTTCAGGGATACTGATTTTATCTTTTACTACAAGGTTAGAATATACTGATATTAGAGAAGTCTTGTGATCACTAAAAGTAAAAATGTGCATTCCCGATTTAACTGTTCTTCCAAAGTTTCAAAAACAACTATTAAAGATATTAACCTAGCACCCTGAAAAAGAAATTCCTAAATGGCAAAAGTCATCATTCTAATCTGTTTAGTTCTACAATTAAAATAATAAAAGATAAATGTAGGCATCAGATCTTTGAACATTACTTTGTGAATATCAATCAGATTTTGATCAACTACTTTCAAGAAGATGAAAAATGATATGCATACTGTTAATGCATTTCACCCCTGAACCCTGATTTTACTGTAATATTACCTCATAGGTTTCTAGAAGAATAATTTTTTTAGAGAATTAAATTTGAGTTGTAGAGACAAATTTAAGTAAATTAATCTCTCAGTCATTAATTCTATCACCAAACAATTCAAATAATTATAATACTAAAGTGGTTTTGTGGTACTATTATCATTTCTATTTTCAAAAGACTTGGGTTAAATATGTCAGACACAATCTTATGCCTTAAAATTGTAAATAAAATTATCTGTTCACCTTTTTTTAACCCATTCATTAAATGCTCTAATCATATTGTCTGACTCCATGTTTTGTTAACTGCACAATAACATATTATCTATTGAAAAAATATTTAATTTTGAAATTAGGAAATATTAGTACAAGTTCATCATCTTTAATTTAAAACCCTTGGTCCTGGATATGTTTGGGACTTAAAATCTTTTGGATTTATATAGGGCATGTGGGGCATAAACTACAGTTTAAAATATCCTAGAAGCATACAATATATTAGTATTTCTCCAGAAAAAAAAAATCCTATGAATATTTATACTAAAATAAAGACCATGACTAATTTCATGCCAATTTAGGTCAAATTTTGCCAAAAATTAGTTTGCCACAATTTATGTAAAAATAGTATTTTTGAGAGGCATTTAGATTTTGGAATTGTGAAAGAGGAACTGTGGGCTCATAATCCAATGAAATCTTCAGTGTTTACTAAATAGCCTATTCATGAAACAATTTTAATGAATTACAATTATTTAAATTTTAGACTCCTGTATGGTCTATTTTATTTTATTTTATTTTGTTATTGTTTGTAATGGTCAATTTTAAAACAATGTTTTTGGTGTTTTCTGGTTCAGGATGTAAGGAGCTTAAGATCTATTACTTAGTCTTAATAAGTAAAAAGGTGAATAAACACAAATCAACTACTCTTCCTAGATTTATTAGAGAATTGAGGTCACAGGGCTCACCAACTGCATCCCCAGAAAGACAAATCGTGACTTATTAGAAACCGGTATTAGAGTAGGAAAACCTGAACAGCAACTAATTTATTTCAGGAGTCTGAATGTGAACAATTCTGAGAGATAAAAACTTGCGGGGGGCTTCACAATTTGTGTTTTACCTCCAGGTGCTCTACTAGCTTATAACTGTGAATATTAGAGAAAAATCCCCTTGGGCTCATTACAGGAAGGTGAAAAGTAATTATTTTTTTAATTTTTTAATTTTTAATTTTTTATTGGAGTAACATTGGTTAATACAATTATAGAATTTTCAGGTGTACATTATAGTTTGACATCTATATATTCTATTATCTGATTACCACCCAAAGTCCAGTTTCCTTCAGCTACCATATATTTGATTCCCTTTACCCACTTCACCTTCCTCCTACCTCCCTATATTAAAAGTAATTATTTTTGAAAGAAGACAGAGAACTCCACTCTTCTTAAGAAGGTCTGCACTCAACAGAAACTATTTACCAGATCCTAAACTACTGGGGTTTTATCAGAGACTAACTGACTCAGAAGAAAAAAAAAAAAACAACTCTAGCCTATTCTAGCCTTCCAAGGTGGGGAAGTAAAATACCCAATACCAGCCTCCTCTTGTCATCCAGTACCAGCTACAGGGATGAAAAGAAAAAAACTGAGAAGCACTTGAGAAGTCACAACTGAGAGGCACAGGTTTACTAAAAGACTGAGACCTAATCATAGGACTATAGAACTCTTCCACTCACAAGCCTGACTACTGTATTACTAAAACCTGTTTTACCAAATACCTAATATATCATGATCATATTTCAACAGAAAAATTACAAGGCATGCTTTAAAAGAAAAAAAAAAACTGAAGAAATAGAAAAAGATTAGAACCAGGCCTAGATATGGCAAAGATGTTAGATTTATCAGACCATACATTTAAAACTATGATTAATATGCTAACGTTTAGTGGTAAAAGTAGACAAAATGCCAGAAAAGTTAGATAATATACATAGAAGGATGAAAAACTGAGAAAGAATCAAAACAAATGCTACAGATCAAAAATATTGTAACAGAAATTAAGACTGTCATAGATGTGTTCATCAGTAGACCAGACATGTTTGAGAAAAAAAATCTCTAAGCTTGAGAATATGTCAACAGAAACTTCCAAAACTGAAAAAGAAAAAATGACTGAAAAAATAAAAAAAGACTATCCAAGAATTGGAGGGCTAACAATGTAACATATGTGTAATGGAAATATCAGGTGGAGAAAAAACTGAGAAACAGAAGCAATATTTGAAACAAGAATGACAAACACTAACTCATAGTCCATGAAGCTCAAAGAACACTGAGTACGATAAATGCCCCCAAAATAAAACCTAGGTTTATCATATAGAAATTGCAGAAAATCACGATAATCAGAAAATCAAGATAAAAATTCTTGAACAAAACTAATGAAAAAAAATCACCTCACCTAGAGAGAAGCAAAGAATTACATACTTTTCCTCAAACCATGCAGATAAGTGAAGTGAAATATTTAAAGTGTTGAAAGGAAAAAAATAAAAAAACCAAGCAACTTAGAATTGAAATCAACCTTAAAATGTAAAAGAGAAATAAAGTTTCTAAGCAAAACAAAAGCGGTAGACCTGCTTTGCAGAACTGTTAAAAGAAGTTCTTCAGAGAGAAGAAAAATGACATACATTAGAAACTTGTAACTATATAAAAAAAAAGAAGAGGATTAAAAAATAAATGAAGGTGAAATAAACTTTTTTCCTATTTTTATTGATCTAACAGGTAACAGATTGTTAAAAGAATGTATTCAATGATTACAGTTTACACGTGAAATGAATATCAGCAATAATACAAGAGACAGAAGAAAAGAATTAGGAATCTTTTATTATAAAGCACTTCTACTACCTGTGAATTGGTATAGTGCTTTGTGACTGTGGACAGGAATTAGTTGTAAATGTATATTTAAAACTCTAGGTTGACCACTCAACAAAGAAGTATAATTAATTATGCAGGAAAGAGAAAATGAAATCATATAAAATGCTCAATTAAAACAATGAAATGCAGAAAAAAGAATAGGAAGGACAAAAAATAGAAATCATTAAAAAGCATGGTAGATATTAATGTGACTATATCACTAATCATTTTAAATGTTAATGGTCTAAATATACCAAAAACAAAAAATGACTCTAATTAGCAGAGTGGATGAAGAAAAACAAGGCTCAACCATATGTTGTCTATAAGAAACATATTTTAAATGTGAAGACAGATTAAAAGAAATGCTAACACTAATCAAAAGAAAGCAGTAATTCTATTAATTTCATATAGAGCAGATCTCAAAACAAAAAAAAATTATCATAAAGAGCAGCCTTATATAATGAAAAAGGGGTAAAATCTCCAAGAAGATGTAGCAATCCTTAATATATATGGGTCTAACAACAGAACAACAGTCCTTTCAATTAGACAATAATTGATAGAACAACAAGGAGAAATTGATAAATACACTATTGTGGTTGGAGACTTTAGTATCTCTCTGTATGGAAATAGACATATTCAGCAGGCAGGAAATCTGTAAGGATATAGTTACTCAATATCATCAACCAACTGGATTACTATAATAGACACCTCTATCCAGCATAGCAAAATGCATTCTTTTTAAGACTACATGAAACATTCACCAAGATAGACAATACTGGAGGCCATAAAAAGCTCCTTAACATAATTAAAAGAGTAGAAATCATACAATATAGGCCCTCAGACCACAAAGGAATCAATAACATAAAAATATCTGGAAAATCCCCTACTATTGAAGATTTAATAATGTATAGCTTGAAGAAGAAATCTCAAAAAAAATTTAAAAATACTTTGAATTTGATGAAAATGAAAACACAACTTATCAACTTTTGTGGGATACAGCAAAAATAGTAGTTAGAGGGAATTTTATAGCATTGAATGTGTATTTTAGAAAAGATAAAAGATCTAAAACCAATAATCTAAACTGCCACCTAAGGACACTTGAAAGACAACAAATTACATCCAAAGTAACCAAAAGAAAGTAAATAAAAATTAGAACAGATATAAAAATAGGAAAATAGAGAAAAGTCAATAAAACCAAAGTCTGGTTTTCTGAAAGATCAGTAAAATGTATAAGCCTCTTATAAAAAAGGAGAAATGACAAGAATTACTAATATCACATGAAACAAGGATCCCATGGACATCAAGAGGATAACAAAAGATTACTAGGAACAACTCTACGCCCACAATTTTCATAACCCAGATAAAGTGTACCAATGCCTTGAAAGATACAATCTGCAAAAATTCACACAGAAAGAACCAATCTGAATAGACCTTTATCTATTAAAGAAATTGAGTCAATAATTAACAGCTATCTAAAAGAGAAGGCATCAGGACAAAATGGGTTCTCTGGTGAAATCTATCACATTTGAGGAAGAAATTATACCAATTCTCTGTAATCATTTCCAGAGGATAGAAGCAGAGGAAATACTTCCTAACTCACTCTATGAGGCCCATCTTACCCTGGTAGCAAAACTAGACAAATGCATAACAAGAAAATGACAAAACAATATCTCATGAACAGTGATGCAAAAATACTCAAGAAAATATTAGCAAATTGAACCCAGCACTGTATAAAAGGTTATACACCATGACCAAATTGGATTTATCCCAGACATACAGTCTCAATCAAAATACCAAGTTATTTTGTAAATAACAAACTGATTCTAAAATTTATATAGACCAGCAAAAAGCCCAGAAAAAACAACTAGTTTGAAAAAGAACAGAGTCAAAGAACTGACACCTCCTGACTTCAATGTTTACTCCAAAGCTATAGTACGTAAGACAGCATGGTACTGGGGAAAGAACAAATAAATCAATGGAACTTACAGAGTCCAGAAATAGACTCACATAAATATAGTCAACTGAGCTTGGACAAAGCAGCAAAGACAATACAATAGAAAAAGGTCTTTTCAACAACAGTACTGAGACAACTGGACATCCACAGGCCTTCATAAACCTTAACTCAAATTGGATTATAGACCTAAATATAAAACACAAAACTACAAAACTCCTACAAGATAGGAGAAAATCAAGAAGACTTTGGGCATGGCCATGACTTTTTAAATGTAACACCAAAGACAATCTATGAAAAAAATAATTGATAAATTGGACTTGATTAAAATTAAAAATGTCTGTTTTGTGAAAGATATTGTCAATAAAATTAGAAACAAACAACAGACTGGGAGAAAATATTTGTAAAAGACATATGTGATAAAAACTGTTATCTAAAATATACAAAAAGCTCTTAAAACAACAAGAAAAGTCCTAACAACCTCATTTAAAAACGGGCAAAAATCTGAATAGCCACCTCACCAAAGAAGTCATATAGGTAGCAAAGAAATGTGAAATGTATGTGAAATGTGTTCAACATCTTATGTCATTAGGAAATTGCAAATTAAAACAAATATGTACCACCACACAGCTATCAGAATAATGAAAATCCAAAATACTGACACCACCAAATGCTGGCAAAGATGTAGAGCAATGGGTACGCTCATTCATTGCTGGTAGGAACGCAAGTTGGAAAAGCCACTTTGGAAGAGAGTTTGGCAGTTCCTTTAAAAACTAAACATACACTTACCATATGATTCAGCAATCATGCTCCATGGTATTAATCCAAATAAAGTGAACACTTATGTCTACACAAAAACCTGCACTCCAATTATTATAGCAACATTATTCATAAGTGCCAAACTTGGAAGCAACCATTATGTCCTTCGGTAAGTGGGAAGATAATCTGCTGTACATACAGACGATGAACTGTCATTCAGAGTTAAAGAGAAATGAACTATCAAGCCACATTAAGGAAGAACCTTAAATGCATATTACTTAATGACAGAAGACAGTCTGAAACAGCTATACACTGTAGGGTTTCAACTATATGACATTCTGGAAAAGGCAAAACTATGAAGAAAAAGAAAAAAAGCATAGTGATCATGGTGGGGAGTAGGTAAGGAAGGGATAAATAGAGCACAGAGGATTTTTAGGGTAGTAAAACTATTATGTATGATAGTATGTGGACTTTTCAGTGATAACAATATTTCATTGTGGGTTCACTGACTGTAACAAATACCTCATTCTGGTGAGGAATGTTGACAGTGGGGGACGTTGTGGATATGTGGAGACAGGGGGTTTATGGGAACTCTCTGCAGGTTCTAGTTAGCTATGAACTTCAAACAGCCCTAAAAAAAGTAAAGTGTATTTTTAAAACAACAAAAAACACTTTGTTTTGGCATAAAACCACTGTTACTTTAAAACCACTCACTGGACCTCTGGCATTCCTTTTTTTGCTTCCTTCCTTTTCAGTGTTCTAATTTAACACTCAGTTAAGACAATAGGTCAAATAGTGGCAGTTTCAAATTACTCAAATAGTTTGACAACAGTGAAAAGCCAGTGCTTAACTTGTAAAAAAAAAAAGAAGAAGAAGAAGAAGAAGAAGAAGAAGGAAAAGAAAGAAATAAAAATACATTTACTAAAGATTTCTCTTTTGTTTGCACATGATTTGAATCAGACTAAAGAAATCATCTCAACGTTAAAGGAGCTATAGCCTGTGAAAATATATATTCCAGGGTCATAGGTAACTGTCCTCACACCTTATATATAATAAGATGGACCAAAATTTTTCTTGCCACATCCGTTCAACAAGGTAACAGAGGATGTATTATTTTTTCCACAACAAATTAAATCACAATAAATTCATAATACACAATTAAATATGAAGAAATGTAATACAAGCTCAACCTTGATCTAATTTTCATCTTTACCTTACCCTAAGCCCAAATATAAAAGAATATACCTCCAGGTATATACCACCTCAGACTTTCAGAGAAATATTCACCTGGGTTGGCACTTGTAATTGCAAGCTTCCCCATGCTAGTCAATTTTATCATTAAAAACCAAAAGCAAAACAATACAAAACGAAGCGACTTTTGTGATTTTATTGCTCTAGAGAAATGTAATGTGGCTTCAAGGTTTTACAAATTATCAACATTCCTTCAAGGGTTATCTTTAACTTAATATATTCAATTCTCCCTCCCCCAATTGCTCTGCGTGACCTTGACTGATTCATTTCAGCTACATCTCAGGTTCTTCATTAAAACCTTAAGATACTAATAGTACTTGCCTCAGAGGATTGCAATAAAGAATAAATGACATGGTGTTTAAGAACAAAAACTGACTGAAAATTATTTCCCAAAGAGAGAAATGCTATAATGCATTAAACTAGTGACTAAAGTGAAGGCTACAATATGACTTAAAAATGTTTAAATTAGTTTAAAAATTCTTTTAAAATTAAACCAATCCTAAATGGTTACACCAATTGTAAAACCTCACAAGATCGTTTTCTGAGAGGATTGTTCTGACAGCTGGGGAATTCGGGCATCTCAGTGTTTACTGAGGCAGGACAAACCCTCTGGCAAAGGGAAAAGCAAAACTCTCATAGACACTTAATTGTGAATGCCTAAAAACTGTACTTTCCAAAATTTTGATTACTTGGGTTTTCGTATTTTGCGTATTTTAAAATGCTGTAAAATTTGTCTTGTATTGAGAAAAAGACTTCCAGGCCATCACTATCATTTCCCAATGGTTTATTACTTTCATTTATGCCTTTCCCTAAAAAATCTCCTTTCAGACATACTACTACTTTGATTTTTACAGAGTAAAAAATTGGAATATATTTGTGTAGATAATTACTGGAATTGGTTATAAGCCTTTGATCAAATTAACCACATTTTGCTGTTTTATTCTTAAACCAAATCAAATAAACAAATAAAGAAAAACAAGTGTGCCCAATATGAAATATCTTTCTACTTAAGTTGGGCTATAAGTACTTTATAGTACAAAATATGCTATATTCCCTTATATTTATCAGTTTGAAAGGGGTGCTTATTGAAAACTATATTTGATCTATTGATGTCTATTAATGTACTTTTAATAACTTTTAGACAATAATAACATCGTTTTATTTTATAATTGGGAGGCGCTGTAAACTAATGTATAATGTAAATAAGTCAGTTTACATGAAATAAGGAAGTCCAAAATAGTATTCTGCTAAATAAAGAGCTAAATCATGTACTTAATTTTTTTATGAAAACAAGTATTTTTAAAAGAAAAATTTAATTCAAAATTGAAAATTAACCAAGTTTATTATTTCCATTCCACAGATTCCTTATTAAGTTTAAATAATGACATAATCCTTCTGCAACAAAATTAATATCAGACCCAATTTCTAGTGTTTGACTCCTGTTATGAGGAAAGTTAAAAAGGAAACTCTTGGTGTAATTATTTTCCTGTATCAGTGACTAAAATACATCTTATTGCTCTGAAATAGTTAAGGTTTTCACCCAAAGTCCCTAGTTTACAGACTGAGAATACTTTATTATATGACTCATGAACTGCATAAGGACACCAACTATTTTTATTAAGAAAGTGAGAGCGAAGCTGTTTTTAAGGCTCATGTGGAATACTTTGTTATAACAAAAGAATATGATCTTTATAATGAGTTTAATAAGGATTAAAATGCCTACAAATTATTGGCTGTTACCATTCTACAAAAAAGTTAAGCCTTAATTCATAAAAAGTATGTCTTCAAATTATTAATATAATGCTTCGTTAGTAGATTAGTATAACTCTTCAAATTATTCCTCAGCATTGGCTGTTTTACAAATAATGTGGTACCAATATTGTCACTTACTTAAATAATTTTAGCATAGTAGTGACATCTAATCTATATGTCTTAAAGAAGTGAGGAATAGCCACACAGCTCTTCTTGATTTCGTAAGAGAGGATAGGACACAGAGCAAATGCTGCCCCCAAGAACAGAGAGACAGCCAGGTGAATACAGGGACTCACAGCTTACCTGAGCAGTCTCACATGTAGAAAATGCTTGGGAACCAGTGTCTCAATAGAAACCCCTGAACTATAACTGATGAATTGCGGGAGTCTCAGCGTTGAAAACCCAGAGTTAAAAACTCTAGGGGGAGTGCCCACAGTATGTGAGAATAACCTCAAAGAGCTCCACCAAGATTCCCACAGAAAATACTGGGGAAAAATCTCTGTGCTTCTGACAGAGAGAGGAGGTAAGAAACCATTTTGAAATACACCACCACACTTAAAACAGGCCTGCACTCAGGAGAAACTCATGAACCAAAGCCTAATCTGCTGCGGTTTATCACCTGCTGGGGTTTTATTAAAGCCTAACTGACCTGGGCAAAGGAAATACCTAAACTCCCACCCACACAAGTTATTCGGCCCCACTGTCCCATTTAGAAGAGGGGAAAAAACTGGAAACAACAACAACAACAACAACAACAACAACAACAACAACTGATGAAGTTCAGTCCAGAGGTACTGGCTTACCAAAAGACTGACACCTAATCATAAAACTCTGGAAAGCTTCCCTGACCTTCACAGCTCACCATATCACTAAAGGCCTGTTACAACATTTTCTTTTACCCATTGCATTGAATCTGGCTGGCTATCAAGAAAAAGTCTGAGGCACATCGAAAGGCCAGAAACACAACTTAAAGAGATAGCAGCCAGCATCAGAATCGGACATGGCAGGAGTGCGAAAATTATAGACAGGGGGTTAAAAAATAAACACGTTATTATTAATATTCTAAAAGTTCTAATGGATAAAGTTTTAAAATCATAAACAGAGACCAGTCTTGAAAATTCCCCAGCAGACAAAACCAGTTAAGTAATAAAAACAAAGTTTAATTTAGCTAATTGCAAGGTCATTTCTTGCTATGTCTCCAGAAATCATAAGCAAAACTGTTTCCCAAAATTGATATGAAATAGCCACTAACCAATTCCCTATCACTGAAGAAAATGCTAACATTATCATCAATCACTGTGAAGAATAGATAGTCTCCACCTTCCTTCTCTCTATACAACCTGCTATATAACAATATACCCCAGAGCCTCGTTCCACGTTTCGTTTGAGTGCCCCCAGCTCTTGAACTCTCTTTGTGGCATGTGCACAATAAACTTTTACTAATTACTACTTTAGTGATTCATTGCTTTTACTTCTGCTATTTCTGAACTTTTGACAACATGCAAGAAGAAATGGGCAATGAAGCAGAGGGGTGGAAATCCTAAGGAAAAAGCAAAACAAAATGAAGTGCTAAAAAAATAAAAGTAATAGAAATAAAAAATGCCTCTGACAGGCTTATTAGTAGATTAGACACAGCTGAGGAAAAAAATCTCTACACTAAATAATATGTCACTAGAATCCTTAAAAAAAGCAAAGAGGACAATGACAAATAAGCAAACAAAAAAACTCAGAATATTCAAGGACTATGGGAAAACTACAAAACGTATTATACACACAAAATAGAAACAAAAAAAAAAGAGAAAAAAAATATTTGAAACAATAATGACTAAGAATTTCCCAAAATTAATGTCAGATACCAAACCACATATCCATAAAGTTCTGAGAAGAAGCAGGATAAATACCCCCAAAACTATACCCAGGCATATCAGTTTCAA
This sequence comes from Cynopterus sphinx, assembly GCA_030015415.1. Classification (NCBI taxonomy): domain Eukaryota; kingdom Metazoa; phylum Chordata; class Mammalia; order Chiroptera; family Pteropodidae; genus Cynopterus; species Cynopterus sphinx. The sequence continues at coordinate 27,387,149 of CM057384.1, read as the reverse complement.
ATTACAGAAAATCAAAGATTAAAAAAAAAACCCTGAAGGAAACCAGAGGAATAAAACTTACCTACATGGGAAAAAATATAAGAATTATATCCAACTTCTTAGAAAACATACAAGCAAGAAGAAAATAGAATGAAATATAATTTAAAGTGTTGAGAGAAAATACTGCCAGCCTAAATTAAGTATCTGAAAAATTATCACTCAAAAGTGAAGGAGAAATAAAGATTCTTCTCAAAGAAACAAAAAATTGAGAGTATTTGTTGCCAGGAGACCTACTTTGTAAGAAATGTTAAAAGAAATTCTTTAGAGAGAAGCAAAATAATACAGGTCAGAAACTTGGATCTACATAAAGAAAGGAAGAAAGGAATAATTGAAAGGAAAATAAAAGCTTTGATTTTTCTTATTTTTTTTCATCATCATCAGAACAGTTTATTAAATACTAAATAAATTAAATACATTCAGCTGAGTGCTGGTAAATGTTTAACAACCAACTCTCTGGGAAAAAAAGAAAATGAATGTGTGTTAGCACTTGAAAATTTCTTTGGTGTAAAATCCTCTTACCCTGGCCAATTTCAAGCTGTTAAGATGACATCACTGAACAGGTAGTTCAGAAAAGTGATACACAGTAGCACACCCACATATATGATTTCCATCATATGAATGTAGTAGACATAAACTCAAGTGCGGCTAAAAATAAGTATAGCAATTAGTAAGTGATGCTTTTTGAGTATTTGCTAGCACTATTTAAAAAATTTATTGAAATGCAATTCAGCTTTATCTTTTTAAATTAAGGTAACATTTGTTTAAATTGAAGTAGCGTTTATTTATACCTTAGGTTTGCAACATTATAATTTGACATCTGTATATATCACATTGTGCTCATTACCAAAGGGGTCAAATATGTGATGACTGATGGAAACTAGAGTTTTATTTTCTCATTCTTAATAAACCTAACCTATAATAGTTTGTTCAAAATAATAACTGGAATAATGTATCAATTATGCATACTTATGTATAGATTTTATGTGTGTATGTATATGCTTATGTATGCTTATATGTAAGTGAAATAAATGACAGCAATAATACAAGGGATGAAAGAAAGGAATCAGGATATTTTGTTATTATACGGTACTTGCTATCTGTGAAGTAGTATAATGTTATTTGAAAGTGGACTTGGATAATCTGTAAATGTATATTGCAAATTCTAGGGCAATCAATAAATAGTCTTTTTTTTAAGTGTAATTGATATACTAAGAAAGGAGAAAAAATAAAATAATATAAAATGTTCAATTAAAACTACAAAAGGCAGAAAAAAGTGGAGGAAAAAATAGGAACAAAGAAAAGGGCAACAAATAGAAAACGGTAGCAAATATGGTCGATATTAATCCAACTATATCAATAATAATGTTGAATGTTAATGGTCTAAATATGCCATTTTTAAGACAGAGATTTTCAAAGTGCATCAAAATGTATACAAGAAACCCATTTTAAATATAGACACATAGGAATGAAAAGTAAATGGATAGAGAAAAAAATATATCATGCTAGCAATAATCAAAAGAAAGGCGTAGCTATATCATTTCAGACAAAGCAGACTTCAAAGTAAGTAAAATAATCAGGGATAAAAAAGGACATTACATAATACGAAGTCAATTCTCCTAGAAGAAATAACAATTCTTAACATGTAAGCACCTGAACAACATACTATCAAACTACGTGAGGAAAAATCTGATAGAATGGCAAGGAGAAATAGATAAAGTCACTATCATAGTGAAATTATTAACACATGGAACCTATAAGTATAAATCTCATGCATTTTGCTAAGGGAGAGAAGCCAGACTCAAGGCTATCTACTATGTGATTCAATTGGTATGACCTTCTGAAAAAAGCAAAACTACAAAGAAAAATCGGATAAGTGGTTTCTAGAGGGCTAGGCGTTTACTATACAAGAAAGAGGGAATTTGGTGGAAATTTTTTTGGTCAGTGAAACTTTTCTATATTTTGTATGAGTGCTTATACAGGTATATACATGTTTGTCAAAACTCATAGAATCCTACACTAAGAATGGTAAATTTCACTGTACGTAAAATCTACAAAAATGAGAATGAAAAATAATACCAGGTCCATATTTAGCTTTGGAGGAGTTGAAATGACCATGCCCGTGACTGGAGTTTAGAGTAGTAAGTCATTCATTGTCTGGAAGTGACCATGAAAGCTTCAGAGAAGCATGTCATGGGAAAATGACAAATGATAACCAGGATGATTAGAAAACATTCCTTAGAGTTTCCAGGAACTATCTGGGGAAGAGAATAGGGAAAATAATTTTTTTTCTTTAGAGCAAGATAACTCATCCCAGGAAATGGTTCAGACAGTATGGCCCTCCTACTCAGTTAAGAAAAGGCAGGATGCTGGTATAGGAAGGTAGGGGGCGGCCTTGTTTCATGGTCATTGTGACTATAGGCATTAGGTTCATTATTCACCACTGAAATGCAAGACGCATCCACCAAACAATAACCGTGGAGCCCTGAGGAATCACTGGTATAAATGATATAGATTATGACACAGCTGAAGACTGGGTAAGATTGATTACTCACTCCCACACCCACCTCCACCAAGGTAGCTAGCTACACATGCATCCTATAGGAAAAGAAGACACCTACACCACATAGTACAGACATTTTATATATCGGAATTATGTCAAAGGCTAAAGAAAAATATTATTTTGAAAACTCTGTCCCATATATACCATCTTCCCCTTTGGTGGACAACGGCACCAAGTATAATTTAGAAAATTCTATCAGTATTACTTAAAATAGATGTTTGAAATCAATGTCAAAAGTCATCCTGAATCAAGGCTAAAAAATAGACTGAAACTGATGTTAAAAGGATTTGTTGTAATTCACCAGAGCATCTTATCGATATGAATAATAGTATCTGTTAAATAATTATAAACCAGCTGAGTAGGAAAATACTAGAAATTCATAATACATAAGACAATAAAAATAATTTGCTAGAAGCCAACCCAATATATAAATAACTTTTAATATAGCATCTATTAATAGGATTTTTAAAAGTTTATATATGGCATCTGACAAAAAGGATGTGTTTTCATAAATATTCCCTGGCCCAGCAAAGAGCTAGTAAGGATATTACTTAACCTTATTGTAATATTGATTTTCTGTAGAGACACAGATGGCAAATGGCTGTCTATATTCAGCATATTTCAATGGTTGAAGCCAGATTTTTACAAAATGCAAAGCAAATTCCTTAGAGAACTAAGGTAGTATAGCAATTCATCACTAATAATTAATGAGTTAATATTAGTAAAGTTATTAGAATTCCTGGTATAGAGAAATACAACATAAGTGTTTGATAAAATAGAAGTAAGTACCATAGCTATGTCAAGTGTACTTCTTTATTGATACTTCACTATAGCTGTGGCATAATATCAACATACAATAGGTCATGTACAATGTCCAATAAGTTAGATATAACACTTTTAGCCTCTTCTTTTTTACTCTTACTCATGAAAACATAGCAAAATATAAATGAGTTAATTATTTTGTTTACCAAATATTTATTAAGTGCTTATTATGTACCAGGCACTGTTCTGAGGACTGGAAATGTAGTAACCAGGTAAAACGCAGATCCTATTCTCTTGGGAAACCATTGTCAACAGGGAAGGAGTAGAATCTGGTGACAACCAAGATAATTTCAGATATTGATGTGTATCATGAAAAAAATCTAATAAGATATTGTAATAATGACAAGAGGTTGAAGTTATCCGTTTAGTAAATTAAAATAACTTTATAAAATGACTTTGGAAAATAGAAGCCATCCATTCTCTCAAGCATCTTACTATGCTATGCTAGTCTGTGTCCCCATCTCTGAAATCCCCCATCCCGTGGTAAGCATACCCTTCTGTCACTTTGCAGAAAAGAACATCTCCTCCCTCTCCTCACCGTATGTTAAAGATAATCCTCCTCAAGACCACTGTCTTATCTCTATAATTTGCCCAAGTATACTGCACTTTGTCCAATTCCTACACATTACCAAGAGCTATAAATGAGCTTTGTATTGTTCATGTATTTTATTTTCCACATACTATAATGTTTTGATATCTTAAAAACTTTCTTTAATGAGGAGAGACTGCTTCTCCCAAAGCTAGCCAGAAATAGCAAAAAGCTCAGCCTGGATCATGACTTTGATAAGCTAACTAATTAGCCCAGGGTCACACCTCCTCCATCTAGCTCAGGCACTCCAGGAGGCAACATCCCTCTGCCTTAATCATCCCAGAGACAGGTACCTGGCCACTAAGGAATACTACTATAGTTTGGAGTCCCCTGGAATTATTAAAGTCAGCCAATTCTAAATTGTTTACTCTGCCACGCCTTTCCTACAGAAAATCCAATTAAGGCCATGGCCTAGGCTCTCCCCTAGCTCATGCCCCTTCTTCCTTCTGACTAATGCTGGTGTTTCCTCATGGAGCCCTGCCTGACATGCCCTGCCTCCAGTTTCTAGGACTTATGAGTATAATAAAATTTTGTTTTTCTGTCTCTTCTGTGTCTCCTCTGGGGGCTGCATAAGACTGACCATCAACTAAGAAAATACAGAAGAGACTGCTATACTCTTAAGATTCACGCTGTCCTTTCCAATCATTCATTTCTCACTGTTTTGTGAAAACAACTCTTAGTTTCAAGTCTATCTTGTCCAATTATAGAGCTCCTTATCCCTCCTTATTGGTCATCTTTTACCTGTTGTTCACTTCCATGTATTTAAATGTGTATTTATCACCTGGCCCACCGTCTTTCTGTCCATCCCAAATGGCACTATTTTCCTGAGTGATTTCAATTTCTTTAAAGATGATATATTCATCATTCAGCCTCATAATCTGATGTACTTCTCACTTTAAATGACATTCGTTTTCATGCCATTTCAGCCACATATACATAAGATTATATCTTAGATCTTGTTATTAAAAGAAAGTAGTCTTCTTTTGAAATATAAAAACCTCAATTTTCAATTCTCTGTTTACAACTTATTATCTTTACATCTTTTTCACTCTATTACATCTACTGTTACCCGACTTCATGAAGTTTTCCAATCCTTTGATCAAAATTTCTCCTAATTTAACAGTCCTTGCCCATTTTTACTATCTTCTCATTCAACCTAAAAAATAAAGTATAACTGTAAGCACTTCCTTAGCAATATCCACAACTAACTAACCCATTGATCTTTATATATCAATATAGAAAATACCTACCTTAACATCTTTCATTGAAACTGCCACACAATCTGGGAGAGTTATACAATTGTGAGATAAGATGTTCCCTCAAAATTGTGGTTGCCAACCTCAGCTAGGTCTCATGTTGCCCAACCACATCTGTATATATTCCTATTCATCTATCTGTCCCAACTTCTATATCATCAGAGTCAATACCTCCCCAGTTTACTCAAGTCCCCAGTCCCATTACCTGTTTTTATTTCCCCCATTTTTCACAGTTAAAAATCCCTGAAATTCCTGCCTCCTTATCTACATACCAACCTTATTTCTCCTGCATCCATCCTCTGCTTAGCCTACTTTAGGATTTCTTATTGGCCTCTAAATATTTTCACTGATCTCACTGCCCTAGTTTTGCCCAATTTCAATCCAATTTCCACACTACCACATGACTATGACTACATTTCAAAACAGCTAACTGATATTCCAGTTTTAAATCATTCAGTTATGACCTTCAGGATAAATCCATATTCCTACAATACTAAAACTGTATTCCTGTCAAGACTCATTTTGCCTCCCTCTGCCTCAATCTGAGAAGGCTGTGGTCCAAATGAACTGACATGGCTGCATTATCCTCTTCTTCCCATATCCTTTTACTTTTTTCTATACACACTACGCCTTGAGCTTTGTCAACAAGTGAACTCATATTCATCTTTCAAAATTGTCCAGAAAGAAGTCTTCACTGACCCCCATCTGCCCTTTTCAAATAACTGAGGCATCTGTCCTGTGCATTCCAATCTCAAACATTAACACATTTCCTGTCAATGATCTCTACTTGTCTGCTTCTTCTCTACAAAGGAATGCCTTCTGAGCAAAACCAGTTTCATCTTTGGTCTCCAGAACCTACTGCAGTGTGAAACAGAATGATTATTAAAAACTAATGAGGACAATTTTTATGTGAACAAAACTTTCACCTGTTTGTTTATATACATTGTGTGATAACCTATCACTCACATTGCTCTACATTTTATAGACCTTTCACGTAAAGACCCAGCTCAGTGAAATTATTAATAAGTTAATGTATATCTCCATTTCAAATTTAGTTTGTTTCAAAAGGCAACAATGAAAATAACAAATATTAAACTAGCGGTTTTATCTGTACTCTTTAACAACCATCCTTTTGACAGTCATTAAGTTATCTTGTATATTTGGTTTTTCTGGAATACAATTATTAATTCTTATTGTTTTAAAATTGAAATAATAATATGGCATTTTTTTTTACAATTATGGGTGGTGGTTAGTATGAGTTTGTGTTTGGGAATGAAGAAGGTAAGTAGAGAAAGGATAAATAAACTAATAAAGCAGAATTACCATTAATTGCTTTAGCTCTGCGATGTTCAATATATCTTCTAGCCATATGTGTCTATTTAAATTTAAATTAAGTATAATTAAAAGTGTAGTTGAGTCTTACTGGCCATATTTCCCATGTTCAATAGCCATACATGGCCAGTGGTTATCATACTGGACAGGGCAGCACATTTCTGTCATTGCAAAATTTCTATTAGTGCTGATCTAGCTAGACAAAATTCTATACCATAAGTAAATAGGTATCTATGAAGACATAAAATGAGGCAATATTAAGTCTGAAGTTTTTGCATATTTTGATACATCTGTAAGTAAAATAAATAAAATTATTTTTGTAAAATTAGTAGTGTTACCTCTAATTATAAACAGCCAAATTCTTCAAACACATATCTGTAAGCTTTTTACAGAAAGCACTTGACATTATAGATTCAGAGGTTAATTTTCCTATCAGTGCATGCACAAAACTTCTATAAATGTTAACAGGAGAATGTTAATGACAGATGTTCTAAGATCAACATGAGAATAGTTTCTGTACTATGAAAAGCTATTTTCTCTCCATGCTGATCTACTTAACCTGAAATTGTGCTTAGCACTGGCATAACTTTAAGTTGTGATTTATAATTAGATAAAAATTCCTTTTTAATGGCTCAACTCTAAATCTACTTTTCTTTTGTAGTCCAAAATTTATAGCTGTGTAGAATAAATTGAGATACTCTTCTAAAAATGCATTTAACCACCTAATAATCCCACTTAAATTTTATTTGTTTCATTAGCTTTCTGGTTTTCATTCCTCATGATCAATATGATTAGCCACACAAAACATTCGTGATAGAAAGCAATGCTCTTTCTCTACAAAATGGGAACCACATAAGGTGATGAGAAGAAATGTTGCTTTTTTCTGAAGTTCAGCCTGGACCTGGCTCTCCCATCTCATCTGTACTTCATTTGGTTATACACAAACTTAACCTAAGAGAAATGATGAGAGTTCATAAGAATATGAGTAGTTTATTTTAAAATGAATTTTAAAAATTATAACCAAAAATTTAGGAGAAGAGAATTATAAGCTCAATAGTCCTGTGCATTTTTTAAAAGGAAAATAAGAGTCATTAAAGAAAAAAAGCAACTTCTAAGCCTCTGAGCGCTGAAAAGAAATTTAGCTCTGAAAAGTTTTGTTAACAAAACATTATCAAGGAAACTCATGTTCCTTTTGTTTTTCCATTTCGGTCTCCTATTATTTTTATTTCTTTCAAACTTCTCTTTTTTTTTTTATCATTTCTGTGATCAAATCTGGGTTGACTTCTCAAAGGCATTTGCACGTGGAAGAGGGATAGTTTCTATTTCTCATTCTAGGGTTCCTTTTATAACACCTGATTCTAAAACATCCTGGAAATCTTTCAAAATTACTTGGTTTCACTTCCCAAAAGTTGACAGGCCATATAAAATTCTGTCATGACAGCATGAGGAGCTCTATGAACCCACATCTCAGCAAAACTGGAGAAAATTAGAAACAAAAACATTTAATGTCTCTGGAAATGTTTTAAAGGCATACAGCAAATGAAGAAACATATTTTTAAAAATCTACTGAAATTTGGTAAAAACAATGAGAGTCCATAATAGTTTAACCAAGACTACTCCAATACTGCCCTTTTCCAGCTCAGTGAGACAGAAATTCTCATCCAGACTGAGGCAGCCAAAAACACAGGGCTCTTCTCTTTCCAGCTCCTAGTAAGAGGGCTATCTTCCCAGAAGTGGCGGGATGTCATCATTTCTCATCCAGCCCTCAGCTCCCTATTGCTGATGCTACATTCTTGGTAAATTTGGTTAAGATGGGAGCTCCCTTGTTCTAACCAGTCCCCACTCATGGAATGGAGGCATTAGGCAGTTCGGTAGCCATGGGTGACCGAAGTGAAGGCCCAGCTCTGAAACCACAGGAATTACAACAATGGTGGCACAACCCAAAGCCTACCTCTAGGGCTTCCCAGGAACACTCATTTTTCAATTAACAACACCCCTACATCCTGAATCACAAGAAAATAAAAAGCCATAACATAGCAACTAGTTTAGGCCAGCCACAAACCCTTGTGCAGTAAGGACTACTCTGACCTTCTTTTCACCTAGGCCTCATCATACAATCATTCTAATATCATACACCTGCCTGGATGTTCATGAATCTAATTATCACAGATTGAATTCTGGGTAAGTACATGCACAATAAACAAAAGGTTATATAACAGCCAACTGTCTATCAAAATGATCTCAAATGCTAATCAGTTAGCATCACCCTTGTAAAATTTCGCTGATCTGTAATTACTAAATAAGCAGAAAGAACATATGGCCCCTCAGTACCACTGGGGCAGCGATGGATTTAGATCACCCCCAACGGTATCAGAGGCTCTGTCTTCGGCATGGCAGCATAGAGGGTTTGGAGAAAGTCAGAGAAACCTGAAGCTGCTGACCCACAACTAGATTTCTGCATCTAAGGCAAAATGCCTCTCCAAAAGAAGTGCACCATTGTCTTTACCCCCATCTCCAGAGACTTTTTTCCTGGGGGAAGAAGCAGATGGCAAAATAAGTAGCTCCTAATCTCTTTCCAAAAGAACAAACTTCATTTGTAACAGAACAGAAAGAAGATCAAGCCCAAGATAACTCTAAAAAACAGTAAAAGTTCTGGTAAAAGGCAACTGGAAGAATATTGGCACATAAAAGATGCAGACTAAACTGTAGGCTGGCTAGTTTATAGTACAGAACCCGGAAAAGAGACAGCTGGGAGGACCCCTCCTGGGGTCACAACAAATCTCAAATACTAATACTGGGAGCTATTTCTTAGAAGAAGCCTGAACTCGATATCATTAGTCCCATTGTATTGTTGAAAACAATAGATCTATTAGCCAACAGTTAGTAGCAACTAACAGTTGGTGTGATCAGAGAGATGGTCAAGGAGAGGCCTGACAAAACCACCCAGGATAACTGCTGGCATCCCTAGGGCTCCGCTCCCCTGAAGAGCTTAATGTTCATAGTGGAGAAGGGGGAACTTGCTTCACTCAAATAATACAGCCAAATAAACAAACAAATACCAACAACAAGGCCAGAGTGATTAGAAGGAGATTGGCAAATTGGTAACACCTCATTGAGTTTCTATAATATATACATTTGAAATGGCAAGTTTCAAAAATATATATATATATACATATATATATATATGTATATATATACGTGTATGTGTGTGTGTGTGTGTATGATATATACGAAAACCAGGAAAGTATGACCCATATGCTGGAAGTAAAAAGACAACAAAAACTGTGAGAGTGACCAGATGTTGGGTTTAGTAGATCAAGAGTTCAAAGTAGTCATTATAAGTATGTTCAAAGAGCTAAAGGAAATCGTACTTGAAGAAGTAAAGGAAGGTATGATCACACTACCACATCAAATAAAGAATAAAGCTGTGAAGACATAAATTATATTTAAAAAAATGAAATGTAGACATCCTTTAATTATAGGCATCAACATTATCCCCAGTTTCTCAAAAACAGGTGTGCCAGAAAAACTCAGTCATGTTCAATTTCTGTGTCCTTGCTTAACAATACTTTTGTAGGAGGTGCAGATGTAATTTTATTTTACATTTTGCTTTTGGCATTTAGTTCTGAAATCTGCCCTTTCAGTGAACTTCTTAAGGACAAGTGTTAAAGCATACAATTATCTTTTGACTTTTACTAATGCTTTTCTGTGTTCTGAAACTTTCAAGCAAGTATGCTGCCTCGTGCATATTACTATTATTGCATATGTTTTATTTTAGGCAATTATCTATTTATGTAACTGCCTCACTTAATGGATCGGGCTTCTTAGAACCAAGACAGCATTTTATTCATCCCTGCATCCTTAGAGCCCAGTGTGATACCTGGCACTTATTAGATCTTCAATACATGTTTGTTTGATGAATGAAATAAAAGTTTACCTTATCACTTTTGTAAATTTAGTATTTTGATCATATAAAACCGTAGTGATTTAGAAGAACGTACTATTTGGCTTTCTAAATGCAAATGAAATCACATCTTTCTCCTTACCGAAAAATCTTTTTCTGGTTCCTTTTTCCCTAGAAAATAAAGTCCAAACCCTTCAGCACACAGGAGACCCTTGTTGATCCAGCTCCTGTTTTATTTCCTCTCACCCCTGCCTCTCCTTTTGTCCTGAGCATACCCTACCAACTGTCACTCTCTTACCCACTTCACACTCATCCGATTCTTTAGCAGGACTGGCTGATTATCACTTGCTTAACCTACTTAATTGTTTCATTCATTTACAGTAATAACACATATAATAACAGCTTCTTTTTATTTTGTCCTAAGTCTATACTAAACATTTTATATTTTTTTCATTTGATTCTCATCACATTTACCACTTTTAGCATTTAACTCAGGGCTTAGCCCATAGTAAATAGTAAATGTATATTGATGACTAAATGAAGAATCATTGACAAAAAGAATTATTCCCTCATTTTATGGGTAAGTAAATTGCAATAGAGATTAAATAATGTATCCAAGCCCACACAGTTGCAGAAATCAAGGTCATCATTCTTCCTTCTTCTGAATGGAAGCTATTTTTCTTTTAAAATTCAGGTAAGATTTTCAGAGAAATCTTTTCTGACCACCCCAAACTCCCACTCCCACTACCCCTCTCACGAAAGGAACCATTTTCTTATACATGAGGCTTATTTTCAACCTTAATAGATTGCACTTAGCAGATGGGCAGATTGTAATGTGTTTATGTCTCTCTTCTTTATCCAATGTCCCTAGAACACAAATCTTTCTCTTTTCCATTTCTTCATTCTCAGTGCTTAGTACATAACTGGTGCTCAAACTATTTCCTAAATTCAGTTTGAAAGTCAATATTAAGACTATATTAAAATAGTAACTTAAACTTGTACTTCATTTTTATAATCATGTTATTACTCTAATCAAATGTAATTTTTAAAATCATACAAATCTGATGAACCCTTTCACTATACATGGCTTTTTCTGAGGAAACTGAAATTAGCTCACACCTCAGTCCTTTGAGCTCTGACTTTTTCTGACCACTAACAGCGCTGCCCTCTGGAAAGCCTCTGGGGACATCCAGGTCAATGGATCCTTTCACGTTTCCTCCTCCCCTACCTCTTAAAATAATCCATCCTTCAAAATGATCCATCACCTTTCTTGCACTCTGTGTTTTATGGCTTGGGTCTGCTGGCTGGTAGCTTCCTTCTTTTGACACTCTACACATGACTCCTTCTTCTTTTCTCCCCAGTCTTTCTCTTCACTGTTGGCCTCACATTCTCCCCTGTGGACCAGGCATACCTAACTGACTCTCTAGCACCTGAAACTCCATAATCTTACAACAGGTTGGCATTATTCTTGCCCTAGCAAAGGTTCTCTTTACCTCCCGTCTCTTGCATCCTCAAACCACTCCATGTAGTGCTGCGACATCCATCTTCCTGCCCAAGGCTCACACCCACTGCATTGCTTTCCAGCTCACATATTTCCATGGTTCCCATGCTTAAGGATGCAAACCAAGTAGCACATTAGGACTGGACCTGGAAAATATCTCCCTGACTCGCTTTTATGTAGTCCATTCAAATTTATGGTTATGTACTCCCAGATCACCTTGGTGCCTTCTTACTTTTGTGATTTTATTCTCCTCTTTCTTTTCACCTCCTCAAATTTCTCTCATTATAACTAAACTCTGAGTTTATACAAATGTTCTTTCTGCATGAAACTTTTTTCAATTCTTCACTCTTTTCACAGAACATTTTTGAATGTAAAGATTGACATTCATATATTTTTAACTTTTTTTGTTTATGTGGTAGCTCCTTCAGAAGCCATTCTATAGCCCCCAAAGTCTCTGGTAAGGCACCCTGCTTATACAAAAACTGAGGACAATTTAATGACTTGGACAATTGTGACCCAAGCATAATTTCTCCAAATACTAGTTTTATCTAATCACTTCAGTATTATAGAGGCTCCAGAGATGGGAAGGTTAACACCAGGAATAATATCTTAGCTAATAAAATGTAGAAATAAACATCATGGGTTCATTTTAGTTTTTAAAAATTTGCTTTAAGCAGTAGAAGGATGAATAGGGGGACCATGGAGGATTTTTAAGGGCAATAAAAACACTCCATATAATACATTAATTACAGATGCAGGTCATCACACATTTGTCCAAATCCACAGAATATACAACACCAAGTGTGCACCTAAGGTAAACTATGAGCTTTGGGTAATTAGGATGTATCAACATAGGTTCGTCAACTGTAACAAATGCACTACCCTGGTGGGGAATGTTAATAACTATGTGGGGGCAGAGGTTATGTGGGAAATCTTATACCTTTCCTTCAATTTTGCTTGGAAGTTAAAACTGCTCTAAAAAAGTCAAATCTTAAAAAAAATTGTCTTACATACCAAAGTGAAACCAATAAAAAATCTGCTGTGTGTGTGTGTGTGTGTCTGTGTGTGCGCACATGCGCACGTGTGCCTGATTTTAGTGTCCTATTCAATTGGGTCATTGTTTATGGTGAAAGTTTCAAAAGAGAATCTCTGGTCCAGAGAGATAAGATTGTGTACATATTACCTGGAATAGGGCATACTCATACCTCAGATTAAAATAAGAGTCAAGTGCATAGTGGGGAGTTTGGAGAAGCCAGTGTGAGCAAACTGCTGGTATAAAAAGGCGAGTGGGATAAGAGCAATACCACATATTTCCACTCACTGCATCTTTCTGGTTGAGCAAACATTTTGTAGGGAGCAAACCTCAGGCATGTAAGTCACTTTAGTGTGTGACCATGCAATCCACCACTGTATAATCCACCACTCACCACCTTGTCCTCATTCCTCATGGATCTTTTTCTCCAGAAGTTCAGAAAAGAAAAGGTTTTATTTTGTTTTATTTTCTTGGCTGAAGTGATCAAGATAGGTGTTGTAAAGAAAGTGACATTTGAATTGGACAGATTTCAACAGGGTCAGGAAAGTTTTAACAAGCAGAAATTGCAAGGTATCCTAAGGTTTATTCTATGAGTACATGTTATACGTTCAGAGAAATCGGTCCCAAAACAAATGCCTATAACATGTCTATAGGAATGTATTATATATTCTGGATTCTTGGAAAATAGGTACAACCAAAAGGAAACAAGAAAGGAAAAAGGGACAAAGGGAGGAAGAAAAGGAAAGTAGTATTTACTGGCTGAAATAAATTAATATGCATCTCCAAATTGCCAATCTCAGTAAGTAACTTGCAGACTATTAAAAATGAATATTCAAATTCATAAATAAATATTTATGAATTGAGTACAACTTTGCAATATTCAGCTAAGCCCCAAATTTTGGAGCCAATAACAAACACTGCAGCAATTCCATTTATTATGCACTTACATAATATGCACAGTCTTATTTAATCTTCACAATTGCCTATATTATTATTCCTATTTTACTCATAAAGTATCAAGGCTTGAAAGGTAAAGATCTTCTCAAAGTCACAGAGCTGAGAAGTGCAGCTTCCTGATCAGGGAATAACTGTGAGCCATAAAATAGCAGCTGGAGGTCTCAGCATCAAGTCAGATTTGCTAGTTCTCATTTTCAGGCCCTATCCCATGATTTCAACTTATACTGTAGTGGTTGAAATGAGGGCTAAATGATTTGGAATTTAAATCCAAATTCTATAAATTCTCAGTGTAGCCATATTTGTAATGTCTTTGGGTCTTAGTTATTCCATCTGTACAAAGGGAAATAATAACAGAGCTTAATTCCATTGGGTTATTATGACAATTACATGAGACAGTTCTTAGAATAGTGCCTGGCAACAAATCTTACCTTTCATTACCTTCACTGTTATTTTCTGGGACCAAGTTTAGACCTAATTTTTTAAAATTCTGTCATCCAAGTTATCTTTCTGATCCCAACTAAATCTAAGATCTCTATTTCAAAAATATACTTTATAAATGCTAATAGTGAGGCTATCGATAATTGCTTTTAGGGAAATACTTTAAGACCCATCAAATATTTAATATCTATGAAAATAATATAAACTATTATATTAAGACAAACTTGCATATATAGCTCTCTCTGTCCCTGGAATTAATTTTTTCTCTTTTATTCTTTCCCTAAATTTGGCTCAATATCAGTGTGCTTCAATGAGTCCTGGTAATACCAATTATTTGAGCAAAACAAATATTTGTATAAAAAGTGTTGCTGCAAGTATTTGCTATTTATTAAGGAACTATGCACTAACTGTGCTAGATCTCTGTCTCTCTGGATAGCATGCCCATCATAGTCACCATATGGCCCATAGAGCTGACTAGTCTTACACAGCATCAGCCAGTGTGGGTGTAGTGAAAAACACATGGACTACAGTGAGAACACCTGGGTTCCATACCAGGCTCTATTACTTAACAAATTGTATAATTAATGTCAGTTAAATAACTCATAATCCACTAGATTTTATGTCCTTATGTTTAAATGAGGCTGGTAATTATACTTGTTCTTACTACACTGAGTTGGTTTGAGTAATGAATATAAAAGTGTAACACAAGTGGTGTTCATCATTTTTAGAGTTGACATGACACCTCAGTACCAAAACTGATATACCCTATATCCTATAGCTGTTAAGTTTCCTTCACACCCTCCATCACTTACCAATTCCCAAATTCTGTATATTTAATATTCTAAAATTTCTTAAACCTATGCTTCCTTTCTATCTCTACTAACACCTCACTAAGGTAGGACCTCATCTTTTGTCAGCAGCTTCCTCCTTTTTATGCCACTTAAAGCCATCTTGTAACAAAAATACCACAGTGATTTACCCCCAAACACAATCTGACCATGCCATTTTTCTCTCTTACATCCTAAAGGGTAGCTGTGTCAACTGTAGAATGAAGTTCAAGTTTTGATAGGGCATTCATAGCCTACCCTAGTCTAACAATCTGACCTACCTCTTCAAATTTATCTCTCACCATTTCCATCTTCCACATTTATAGGGTTTACTTTAATGCTCTATTTATTAAGAATTCCCTTCTCCCTTTTGCCAAGTTGCTATCTCCTACTTAACCATTAAAAATTAACTTAAGAATTTTCCAAGGCACGGTTAGTAGTACTAGAAGGCACACCAACATATAAATTAATTTCCATACTATATCACACTTATTTGTCTTACTTATGTGTCTGTCTTTCTGACCAAAATGTCAGTTCTTTAATGACAGAGACCTTTTTTTTTTTTTTTTACCCTTTGCTCTAGCACCCAGGACAGTGCTTAGCACATATTATGCACATTTGTTAAATATATATTGTTGTTTCTACCCTGAAAAAGATCTGGGCTAAAATTTCTATATAATACCAAGAAGCTAGATATTGAAAATTATAAAATTAAAACAATTATGAGCTGGAATATTCACATAACAACGACCAACCTATAATAGTTAATCTATTTATCTTATGTTTTAAAAGGCAATCTCATTATTCCTAAGTATTTCAAAGAGATATTTTGAAAAATGAGCTTCCATTCATCACATCTAAATAAAATTGCATAGCAATTATTAATGGTAATTATGATAAATATTTCATATACTTTAATTTGAATGGTAATATCCATTTTGGTAAAAATTTCAAGGAAAGATTAATTGAGTAAATGTCACTTGGACCACACTGAGGAAAAATTATTACTTAAATAAAGTGAAAATTGAAGAGCCTTAGGAAGTGAGCCAAAAACCAAATATGCGGTAACCACACTGACACATTATTAACCTTCAAACAGTAATGACCCTCCTGCCACAGTTATTTCTTGAAACATTGCTCTTTTGGGATATTTATTTAGAATATTTTACTATATTAAGTAAAATGCAGCTGAGTCACAAATACTAAAAGAAAAAGAGAAAACTAAGAAGAGAAAAATACAGTTTTTTAAAGTTATGTATTTCTCCGTATTAGAGTTCTAATTTAGTTTTTATTCTCTTAATATTTTTTAAACAAAATTATACCCAGATTCGTGTATTCTTAGCCTTTCTTTTTCTATATAACTAGTCCCTTAACATTTTCTCATAAGTCTTATTTTCCAAGTTGTAATCAACATTTCTACTTTTTTCTGAGCTCTAATGTTACTAGTTGTTCTCTAAAAATCTGGCTATCTGCAAGTAGAAAATAAATATCACCTAAACTCTTTCAATGTAATATATATTTATTCTTTAGATTGGCTAATCTGATTCCATGTTAATCTAGTGAGTTAATTTGCATAATAATAAGCAATCAGTAAATGGCAGAATCCAGCACAGCAATTCTTTTTCAGTATTTCTGTTCACTGTTTAGTTTTTTAAATGCATTATAATCAGTTTTGTTTGATATTATTGATAATAAAACTGTGACATAATCAAGATCAAGCTCACAGGAATCTAAGCTTCTCAGAGATGCTATATAACAAAGCTTTTATATTCCTCCAAGGTAGAATACAGGAATAGGTAGAATACAGTAGCTTGAAAAATACTGGAAGAAATTGGTGGTAGTTTTCACTTTACAAATTTTCACAGAGGTGATGCAACAATTCTAAGAACTACAAAAGGTAGCATTGACTCCACAAATGAGTGCTAAACCTTTACTGTGAAGTTCCCCTGATAGCCTTGGGGTAAGACAAGTATTGATCCAAAGACAGGAACCCTAGAGCACTCTGCATATGAATTTGTATTGAAAGAAGAATCCTTAAAACAAAGGTCCAGAGAGTGTCTCCTTCACAATTAAAATGTTTCAGCTTTCCCACCCAACCTCTACAACTGTCTCCAATCCAATTTCCCAAAGTCTGTTAATTTTGCTTCTGCCACATCTTGAATGCAACTTTTAGGATTAACTCTTCTTACTGTCCAAGTCTAGACCTTCGCCTAAGATGGCTCCATTTAACCACTTATATCAGATTTGAAATGCCCTATACTTTGGCTTCTAAAATATCTCCTATTCTTATCTGGTTGCCTTCATTTTCCCCTTCAATTCCTTTTCTTCCACAACTCCTTTTATGCGACTTGTTCCTGATGGACTGATACATACCAGATATTAACCAATTGCTAGACACACTGCAGCAGGCAAGGTAGACACAACATTCTTATATTATATCCTAATAGGATGTATAGAGGTACAAAGATTATTCATATTGTACCCTATGGGAAAGACATTCCCAGAACTTTGGCAGTATATGGCTCTGAATAGCTTCTACAAATAAAATGTCAAAAGAACAAAAATAACATGTTCATTATTTTCTTTCTGGATTAATTGATGGCAAATAGTCTATCTTACATAATATCAGGCTATTCCTCAAACACCATGTTATGAAGTCAAACCTAGCTCTGAATGGACAATGGTCCCCTATCCTATGAGATCAACTCATTTTCTCTGTCTGCATTCTAAGTCCTTTACAATGTCTAATAGGAGACCCCTTCTGAAAATGGTAATCTTACATTTCCTTCAAAGTTCAAGACTCACTTGCTCCAGGAAGCCATCTTTATTACTTCAATAGAAATGTTTTCTTACTTTGGACTCAGTATTTTAACTCAGAAATAGATATTTGCCTATGCTTTAGCTAAGAAACTTCTCTATGTATACATACTTTCTTTATCAAAACTATTTATAAAGAAGGGCCTTATGACTAAAGACTCTCCTCTCTTTGAGTTGTGTCTGCTAATTATTCCATTGGTGCAAGAGTGACAGGTATCTAATAGTGTCCTTTTTGAAGGAATGAATAGAGTCCCTCTTCAATATGCTACCCAAAACTGTCCTCATAAGTTCCATTATTTTCCGTCTTCATCTTATTTGACATCTCAGCATTGTCCATTAGAGCTGACCACTCTCTCTTTCTTAAAAAGTAGACTTATACTTAGCTTGCATACATTGTACCCTTCTGATTTTTCTTCTGCCTCCCTGGCTATTCCTTATTTGATTGTGGAAGCTGTTCTTCCTTTACAAAATCATTAAACTTTCAGTTTCTCAGGGGTGTCGTCTTCTTCTTAGGACTATTTCTCATCTTATTCAATACATACAGCCCAAACAATGTGTTTTTTATTGTTCCATTTCAATAGAAGTAAAAATATAATCTCATTTTGTTTAATGTATGCAAGAGTGTATTTTACTGAGCATAGTTCCTACAGTAATAGTAAACAAGGAGATTAAAAAAAAGTGCAAACCATGGGATAATTTTAGAAAAATATTTGACAGATACATAGAGCATAAAAAGGACATTTCATGATTGTTTAGGTTTTATAAAAATAATTAGGTGGATGGTAGGAAAACTTAAAGGTAATTTTGTTCTGTAAAAAGTAAGACAGTAATCCAGATTCTATTAGTGAATATAAAATCATTTGTATTGTGTGAGTTGGATTTAAACCACTGAAGAGAATATTTGAGCATTTACCATAGTAAAAGTTATAGCAGCCTCCCACAGGCAGAAGTACTTAAGTGTCTGATAATGTCTAGTGACTTGCTTAAAAGAGGATAAAACAACACATCCTCAGGCAAGTATGAAGTATTAAATAGAGTCAATTTAGGAAGCACAGTGCCTCAGCAAATTCAGAAATTAATTCAGGTTAAGACATTTTGCTTTTAGGATCAATGCCAAAAGACCAGTTCTACAACACTAATTTAGCAGTAGGGCATGGGGCGTGGGAGGAAGAAGCCAAAATATATATTCTATAAGCCTTCATGTGTTGAAAACTATACCTTCAAAAATTATAAAATTTTCAGTGATATCACCATGCATTATTTCAAATGGGTAGTAATGTAAGCTTAATTTTTTTAAACAATAAATCAATTAGGAATGGGGAGGATTATAACTTTTTCTAATATAAAGATCTAGAAATTTAGATATATCTGAAACATGTGTCTGTCTTTTGTATAACACAGTTTATGATAAATTACTTGGTCAAGTAGTTATTTAATCCATACATTTCATCTAGAACACTGACACATGTCTTCTATGTGTAGTATATTACCAACCCAAGTCCTCAGGAATCTAAAGCAAACTCAAGAATTTATTTGAAACTTTATTATTATATACACCTATCCAATCTAGGAGAAATTAGATACTGATTTTTTTAATCGAAAATCCTGTTCTGGGAGCTAAACTTTCACATCTGAGCTCAACAAACTCCCAGAGACAGATCAGAAGATTATATAGCAAGAATTATTAAATCGAATGATTCCATGTATAGAGATCCTACCACTTGCAATGACATGGATGGACCTAGAGGGTATTATGCTGAGTGAAATAAGTCAGACAGAGAAAGGTAAATACCATATGATTTCACTTATACGGGGAATCTAAAGGACAAAAGGAGCAAACTAAATGAAAACGGACTCACAGATATAAAGGGCAATCTGGTGATTGTCAGAGGGGAGGGGAGGTTGGGGGTCTGAGAGAAAAAGGTGAAGGGATGAAGAAGTACAAATTAGTAGTTACAAAATAGTTATGGGGACATAGAGTACAGCTTAGGGAATATAATCAATAATATTATAATGGCTATGTATAGAGCCAGATGGGTGCTAGAGTAATCCGGGCATCACTTAATAAACTACATAAATGTCTAACCAATTTACCGTATACCTGAAACTAATACAAACCATAAATTTTTTAAAAAAGTGATTCCTTGTATAAAAACACACCAACAGCTTTGCCTGAGCAATGATTCATTTTCTTCACTGCTATTCCTAAAATGTATTGCTTATGTTATATGGACCCAAGAAATCTATGGTTATGTTTCTTGGTAATGTATTATTGGAATTCGTTTAAAATATATGTAGTGACAATAATCTTCATCTCTTATATAAATATGTATTTCTTTGTGACTTTCATGACCAACTTAAAATTTTTCTGAAAATTGTAATGTGACCTTACCTTGCTTCCATTTTCTCTCGCCTCTTGTTCCATCTTGAGGTCAGAAATTAGAAGATTCTTATACTTGTTTTTTCCATTACTGCTGTGGTCATCTATTCTGTATTCTGAAGTCAGCTGTGCTGAGAGGGGACTATCACTCAGGTTCAGTGGCTGCTCATCCTGTTCCAGCCCAGTTTTGCCATCACCATTGGAGTCACCCATCTCCCTGCTGTGTGTTCCCCCTGAAGCAATTGAACTGTGCCCCAGAGTTTCATTGCCATTAAAGCTCTCTGCAGCAGAATCATCTGTTGAAAACAAAAATTTATATTTTGGTTTTAATTAATATGCTATTCAGTTTCTATTTCAACTAGCATTCATTGAGCTCCTATTATGTGCTTAGCATTGTGCTAATATTACATGTAATGTGTAACTTATTTTTAGCAATAAACCTGTGAAGCAGCTATTGTTATTTTTAATCCAGTAGGCACATTTATGCACAAGAAGTAAAGTAACAAAAGAAAAAATAGAACAGTTTAATCTCAAATGTAATCTCAAAAAGTAAATTTAAATTAAGAGAATAATTGTCAATTATTTTGCAAATAGTTTTTGTTTTTCCAGTGAGACTATCCAGATTTGGTGAAAATGCTCTGATCAAAGCATCATTTATTCTATTTAAAAGATATGGAAAAATGTGAGTCACGAAAGATCAAATAAAAAAAATCTAGCTACAGAAGAATGTGGTTAATATGATCCTAATTTTGTAAAAAAAAAAACAAACACATAACAGAAGGAAAAGACTGAAAAGGTGTCATCTAAATTGTTAACAGTGATTTCTTCTTTACTGTATGGCACTGGATTTTATAACATTCTTTATTATCTACAACATATATAATTTTCGAATAACAAAAATAACTATAGAATAAAAGCAAAACAGGGAAGTGAAGGAAGCAGAGTTAATTAAAATTTTCTGCCTTAAAATAAATAATAAGCTTGTTTAGAAAAACAGTATAATAATGACACCTTACTGAGAGCAAGAAACAAGTTTACATAAAACAATCAAATTCTATTGCTCTTAATTTCATCTTTACATATATGATAAAAATTTGCTATTAATAATAAAAGATTCTGAAGGATAAAGGTGTTAAATTGTTTCCCTTCATTAAAGGCTATTAATGAAGCCATATAAATATGAATGAGCAAGAGTAATAATATTCAATATTTGTGATTTTTGTTTGATTTCTGAATACTTTCAAGCATGCTGTATTTTTGTTGGGTACAATAAAATATTCAATGTCTTCTAATCAATTAAATTCATAGAAATAATATTTAAATTCTGAGAGAGTAATATAACATGCTTTAAACAGCTGAAAAGTTGGAGGAAAGCATTTCCTACCTAGAGATCAGAAATGCAGTCACAAAGGAAAGAATATATAGAACTGAGCACAAAAGAGAAAGTAAGATAAAGAGAAACCTAGGAAAGGAGGAAGGGAATGTGTTGGGAAGCATTTTGTGTATCAGCTTAGATTGTACCATGAGTGTAAATAAGAACAATTTAAATTTATTGTGGAAAGTGATGTTAACACTATGTTTTAAAGAGATTCTTCTTAGTCTGATGAGAAAAATAGTATGAAGACAAGAAAAAACAGTATGAAGGCAACAAAATGGAAGTTAGGGAGACAAGTTAAATGATCTATATAAGTCATCTAAGCCAACACTGCTGAAAGCTCAAACTATAGCAGCAGGAGTGCAGAAAAAGAGGGGACAATAAAAATCATAACAATAGAGTAAATAAGACTGATAGTGGGAAAGACAAGGGTCAAGGATAAAGCCAGGTCTCTAGCTCCAGTAAAAAAATAAAATCAAAAAGTATTAATGTTTAATTTTCATTTAAATAAAATTTTAAAATAATTTTTCTAAAACTATTCTAAGAAAAAGTTAATGTTTAAAGATTCTACTCTTAAATTGTTCTTTTTATGTACCCATTCAAGACTTCATGTAGAGAAAATATATCAAAGAGAATTTAGAAACTAGCCATAAATAATGACATAGCACTTTCTACAACTATTAGGTTGAGAAATCAAAAACATCTTTTAACAACGAAATATTAAGGGTTTTTAAAATACATAATTAGGGAATGATACACACACATATGTATTATGTATGTATGTAAGTAATTTGGAAAATATGCATGCTCTTTTATGTCTGTTCAAGTCCTTATGCAAAAGTATGAAAGGTCATTTTGGATTATTTATGTTATTTCTTTCCAAGAAAGTTCAAAGGAAAACTTAATAGACATATTCATGTCCAAATTCTTAGTTCATGAAGAAAAATGAGATTTAACATTTTGTACTAAAATCCTTTAAAAATGGTAAATATTTCATGTAAGAATTTTTTATCAATATGGTGAAAGAATGAATAACCCTAAAGAATATTACATTTTAAAATCAAAGGTATATTTGCATAAAACAAATTCATTATCTATTTTAGTTAAAATTTAAACATGTTTCCTTAATCTGAAATCATCATACATATTTAGTTAATAGTGTACCAGTTGTTCATATTTCAGATAAGATAAACATAATTTATCAGATTATTTAATAAAAATCATGTATTTATAATTTTGCTAGAAACAAATAAAGGAGAAAATATTTTTAGACAGAGTAGTTCACTCCAGATGTTACCAAGGTAACTAAATTCAACAGCTTTACATATTCATTCCTGAGTAAATCAATATGTTTTATGAAGAACAATGAATGATTTATTCATTTGTATCAAATATGTATTCATATATTTTATAAAATAAATAGTAAAAGAATCAATAATGTCACATACCATGATTTTATAAATAAAAATTTAAAAGAAAGTTTTTGATATCTACATTAGAAAAATTCAATATAAAGAAGTGAGCAGATATTAAACAGGATAAATTAAGCATTTTTTATTGTCTAGTTTCCCGTAACCACATTAATGGTTTTTATTCTTTCTTCCTTAAAGATACTTTTTCAGTATTAAAAACCACAAATCTCAGACTCTTATTTATCATAACCAATTCACATCAGTTTATCCCTTTAAAGGGGAAAACTGCTTCCTTACCTAACATAGTTTGCTGCGTCCTGAATGGCTGCTGGTGTGTGGGTAACGGCTGCTACACAGAGGGTGTAGTGTTTACATCTATAGGTATAGCCTTAGGTTCACAAGCCCAGGATGGTGGTGATTCTCTCAAGTTTCAGCCTGAGTACCATAGCTTTGGAACCAAAGACTCTGTATTTGAGTCCCAAGGAAAAACAGCACCTGGAGCTTTGGAAATTAAGAGTGCCCAGGGTACCTAGCAACAGAAGAGAATATGGAATGTGATGACAGAGAAGTGTGGAATCTAGTGATATCAGAAGGGCAGCTGGATGTTTAGGTTGCATTTGTGCTGAGGTTAGTTTCGATGGGATGGACTTAGTATTGTGGAGAGGGACATCCAAGTTACCTGTGCTGCAGCTCTTGAGTACAAGGTGTAGCAACATGAACTATAAGTGGCAAGCCATACATTATCTCATTCTCCTTCCCTACTCTTCACTCTCTCCACAATTTAGTACGGACCCTAGACGTACTATTTGTTTAGATTATTTCTAACATTCCCACATTTTGTGTGAAGTAGTTTCATTAGTACCAGATTCAATGATTAGCTCTCTAAAAGTAATTAACTCTCTAAAGGTAATTAACCTATTATAGTATGTATATTGTGTCTGTATTTATCTGTCTGTCTGTCTATCTATCTATCTATCTATCTATCTATCTATCTATCTATCATCTATCTATCTATCTATGTCAACCTACCTAATAATGTGATAAATGTATTTGAAAATCTCCCAAAGCACCTGACCTACTTTCTTAGTCACTTTCAGTATCTCTTCATTATGGCCTTGAGGCCAAAAGCCTTGGGCAAAATAAATAGGAAAAAAATGTATATTACCCTCATTATAAGATTGCTACTTGGAAATTTAGTCCTAAAATCCAGGTCAGATGCTTATCGAATCCAAAAAGCTTTTTATCGTTTGCAGATGCAACAGAGTCCTCCAGCGAAAAATTTCCTTTCATATTTTACCATAAGACTAACTTCTAAACCCAAAATATACACATGCATAACCTTACTCCAGAAGATTAGTACTTTGATATGCAAAAAGGTGAAAAAAATTTCTAATTCTTCAAAATCTATTTGCAATGTAGAGTTTAGCTACGATTCTCTTTATCACGCTTGATCTCTGCTTCAAGTCTTCTCCCAGCTCTAGGGTCTCCAATAAAAATGTAAGTTTATCTATTATTAGATTAAACCTTATACTTTACACCGTAACTCACTTTACAACACAAAGCAGGCAATCTAGTCTAAACTGATCCTTTGCACCACTCTTCTCCATTCCTGGACCAAGCCAACTCTCTGTCTCATTCCTGCTTTTGTCACCTTTTTGTCCATCTAGAAATTCCTTCTGTTTGCATTTCCCTTCTTCAAGTCCTTCTGATGACCTTACCATTCTTTGAATTTTCATTTTACTTATCCTCTATAATATAGTTTTTAAAACTTAGATAAACACCTGCTCTGTTTTATATTTTCTTATATGCAAAAGCTTCAATTGTTGACTATGAAAGTTTTGTACTTCCAAGTCCTCAATACCACGAAAATCTTTGAACAGATAATCAAAATGCAATTATCTGTTTGTGTTGGTATTTTCAAAATATTACCCAGATTATATATTTAGTAACACTATCTTAAACATGTACAAAAGAGTGATGCTACATTTGAAGTCAAAACATTCCACACTAAGAAGGTTGCTAATGTAAATAAAAATGTGTAATTAAATATATATATATATATACACACACACACACACACACACATACATGACTTCTGCTACAACGGTAAAAGACAAAGTAACGAGAGGATCCGGTTTTCCACTAAATTAATTCTACAGGGGTTGTTACCCTTTTGTGGTAGCTCCTAATTCAGCCTTTGCCATTAAAAGAATAGGTTCTAATTTAAGGAGTGATACAGAGAAGGCACAGAGGTAAGCTGGTTGTTTCAAAGCATATAATTAAAGTACAGCACAATGCATTAAAAATATTCTGAGCTATCAATGAGGTATTTTATTCACTATACTTTAACCTAATACCTATTGTGTGGTAGACACTCTTCTTGGCACTGTGAGTCCACTGAGACTCCATATGAAATTTGTTCAGAACCTAGACTATAACAAAATAATCACAATGCAAGGTAGAAAATAATATCTAACCCAAGGGAGTTTTATAATATCTGTCACAGATTTTCAAGTTCCTATTCCAACCTTAATATTCTAGATTTTACTGGGGGTTTGTTTAGATCTTTTTCTCACCTTATAATACCTTGACATCTTATGGCTCAAAAATCTGTTTTAATTTCCAGTTAGACTGTAAGTGTCCATAAGGCATGTGTTTTACATTTTATGTTTCTTTGTGCTCCTCTGTAGAACCCAGCTTGGTGCTTAACACAAAGCTGACATGACAGATATACATCTGTTTGTCTCTATAGAGAGATCAATTAATTGATATATAAGACAATGTCATAGATAATATAACACACTCATGCAGTTGTGTAAGGTATTCATGTATTGGCAGCTTACTTATGAAGCTATTTATTACTACAAATTAAAAACAAAACAACCGTGTGAGTTTTATAATGTTCTGTTTCACATAACAAGCAGAATATACAATGATAAATTCTCACGTTAAATTTAAAGCAAATCTAAGAAAATCATTTGATAGCAGTTCAGTGTTTTCAAAGAGATTTGACAGCTAACCACTTGAGAGAAATGTCTCAGAAAACACACAATATGGTCAATAGAAATCAACAATCATACAGAATTACTATAAAGTCATTCTATTAGAAAATGATTTGACAATTTATAAAAATGGCTCAGGAATTTATTATAAATTATGCTAGACAAATAAGTAAGCTAAATGAAAATAATGTCCCAGAGTTGAGGTGAATTATTCCAAAAACAAGTTGGAATTAATGTTATCCAAAAGTAGTTTCCCTAACTTGGCATTTAGCCAACTTAAAAGGATTTTTGCTTGCTAAAAATGTCAAGAAATACTTTATCCTGAAAAACTGTAGCAACAACAGAAAAGAAGACCCAACAATAACAAGCTTATTGTTTGAAATAAATGTCTTGCAGCTGGGTAGGACTTTGGCTGTCTTCACATATTTATCTGGATTTCTTTGTTTGCTATCAAGTGTTTGAAGATTAAAACATCCCTTATTTCCTTAAGTTTTTATTTACACTGTTATACATAGGGTATGGTGGTGGAAGATAAATATACTAATTAGTCCCTTAACTGTATAATTTCAATTATCATAGAACTATAAGAGGACACAAAGAACAAACATCACTTGGTGAACTGGCCTCAGTTCTGAGTGCACTAACTGGGTATGACTTAGATTTAGTTCCTTTGGAGAAAAATAAGGTTGCTTGTGGTTTATGTGAAATAGGTGGTAGCATTCAGCAGAATTATCTTTGGAAGTATGAAAAGTTGTGTGTGTTTTAGCAGCCAACTTATGCTATGTACTAAGCCTCTCCAGGGATGAAAACCTAAAATTCCTTCCTAATATACAAGTATAGGCTAACAGAAGCATAATCTCTTACTACCCTGGAAAAATTTGCAGCTATGAGACAGAAAAAGGGACTCATTGGAC
Source organism: Cynopterus sphinx (assembly GCA_030015415.1). Classification (NCBI taxonomy): domain Eukaryota; kingdom Metazoa; phylum Chordata; class Mammalia; order Chiroptera; family Pteropodidae; genus Cynopterus; species Cynopterus sphinx. Next base: position 27,359,991 of record CM057384.1, on the reverse strand, counting down.
TTTGTCCTTTTATGTTAACCTCTAGAAAGGAAGTATAAAAATTATTGCCATTTTTTCCTAAAATTGGGGCTGCCTTTGGTTCTTACTTTTTCAGATTATTGGAAGACCAACTCCTTTATGAATTTTATGAGAAACTCCAGTGCCCTTCCAATTCATCCCCATTTTTGGACTTTTTTTTAAATTTAGCCAATGACAGTTTTTTAACTTGAAAAAGCAACTAATGCATAATATTTGTGTTACTTTTGAAAAAACAAGAAATAGAAATGTTAAGTGACTATACTATGTCCAGTTACAAAATATAACTTACATGTTGAAGGAACCTATATTTGTACTAAAATATAGTCAAACAACTGGGGTGTTCTAAACCTGAAAGAAGAACACTTCCAGAGATTATGAGAAGAGATATAATTGAATCCAATATTTAAAGATTTTAAAGTGTTTTTACTATCTGTCAGAAGATGAAGAATTAGAAGTTATACAGAATCAGTTTTTTGTATAATTTTATAGGAAACGATTCTGAAAAAAAATTATCAAAATGTCAAAAAAGTCTATCTCTTAGATGTGTGTAAGTATGAAATGTTAGCTATTGAAGGGCAAGTTCCAGTTCTTATTCCTTTATTAGTATGTGATTGGTGCATAGTAAATGTTCAATAAGTATTGCTGAAATGGACAATCGTAGATCATAATCACGTATCTATTTAGTATCTAATTAAAAACAGATTGTGAGTCTTTTTACATTTTTATAAGGGTGTATAAGTGCTCCTCCCTAATACCCAGAATCTGTAAATCTATTACTCCTGTGATTATAGTATGTCATATGAGGTACAATGGATTTTGAATAGGAAAATTACCTGGGTGGACCTGGTTTATTTACATGAGCATTTAGCACAGAGCCTTCTCTGTTTAGTTGCAGAATGAGAAGTCAGAGAGATTCAAAGAATCAAGGTTTTTCAGTATACCACTGATGGACTGCAAATGGAGAAGGTCACATAAGGAGGAATGAATGCATGCAGTCTTAAGGAGCCGATAGAGATCCCCGCTGACAGCCACCAAGGAAACAGGGACCTCAGTCCTACGATCACAAGAAATTAAACTCTACCAACAACTTAATTTAATTTACTTTGGTCGAGGCAGGGAATCTAGAAGCATTTCTTGTATAAGAATGTTGGGGCCATATGTGAGAAATTAACATAGATAATATCCAACAACTAATTGGTTGAATATGAAATTATGGGAGGCAACTGTTGATACCAAGAGAACTAAATATGACAGCCCTCAACTCTGAGTTTAGTAAGACAATCTGAGGATAGTTTAATACCATTAAATAAATCTCTAGGAAATTTTCAGAAAAAGAACCCAGCAAGCAAAGCAGTCTCTCTTGGTCAAAACTAATAAACAAGAGCCAGTGTGACCTCACTTAAAAAGACTCATAAAAAAAACCATGATTTTTCTCAAAGAGCTTCTATGTTTATTAAAAGGTTAAAGATAAAGATAGACTTACCGAAGTCAAGTATATGTTTGCAAAATTGAGTCTTTTATGTTTGTAAAGCAGAGCTGTGTACCATGTGCTGAAATCACTGTTGGTTTTGCTTACATAGTAGGAAAGAGTATTATTCTAGGGAAAATTATCAAAGATCTTCAAAGTTTGTTCTATGGTTCCCTCATGCTCTCTTTTCCATCTTTATGGCAAATCCTCCAGCTATTTGAATGCACACTGGATCTCTGTAAATTGTTTTACTGAGGAATAGATTGACAGATTGATTGATCATCCTTTGACTGAAACTCTCCCACAGAAAAATGTTACTTTGGCTAGGCATTTGTAATTTAAACCTTTTATCTCTAATTGTGGAATGACAGGCTTTTTTCTCTTGGTATTTTCAGCCATTAGCAAGCAGGTAAAGAAGTGTACTGTGCTTTGGGAGTGTAGAGGGAGAAATTTTGCAGTCATACTAGACCTATTTAATTTCCAGGTTTAACAGTAACTTAAAGGCTGATGCTTAGAAGGCATGTTCCGTGATGTTTCCTTCTAAGCCCCCCTTCCCAATTTCCTTTCCCTACTGTAGTGGATGAACCAAAACTATTCCGTGAGGAAACTGAAGCTACTGTTTTAACATTTTTGAGATAGCAAGAAACCTAGGCATCCAAGTACTTTTTGAACTTAAAGGATAAGTATATCCCACATTAAGTATTCCAAAAGGCTTCCCCCACATGCTTCTTCATTTTATCCTGGCAATTTGCTAGTTTGCTCTCAGATCTTTTCTTTTTCTTTTCTTTGCAAACCATTTTCCAGATTCCCTTGCCTACTGTCTTATGACTTGGTTAACTAATGGGAGATACTGATAAGAGACTAAAGATGGGAAGAAGAGAAAATGCCTGGCTATCCCTATTCCCCATCCCACACCCACATACCCTCTCTGATTCAGGTGATCTCTCCATCTCCAGTATAAACTGCAACTTCTCTATGGCCCAGCTCTTGCCAGAAAACATCTTTAGTGAATCTCATCCTACCAGGTAGCTCAGGCTCTCAGGCTCTAGGAATACCAACTCCTCCCCTGCTTTTCCACATCTGGCTGTAGCAGATTCTTTCTTCTGTTATTAATTTCTAGTTGATTTACTCTACCTTGTTTAGCTTTTGAGCTCTTCCTACACCATTGTAAATAGTACCTTGTATTAAGTTTTTCTGATGAATGGCATGGAATGTGCTTCATATTTAGATAGGATCACCACTGATACAATTTGCCTTACTTTGGTCTCAAGAATTCTGTTTTCTGGTGTCTGTAATGTTATTATAGTCAATATTTTGTGATTTTTTTTCTTAATGTCAATTTATTTTTTGATATCAAAGACATTTTCACCAAGTTTTCTTCACTATTTCTATCTCAGAAGCTGATATCCAATATCATCAGTGATAGTAGTATTAACAAACTTATCAGCCATCTTAAAGGATTCGACAAATTATAAAGTATTATTATTTAAATACTTGTCAGAGAACTAGTTTCTCCTTAACAAAGACTAAATTATTTTGATTTATTTAAACAAAAGGACTTATAATAGACTCATCTGAATAATAACAATCACTTTGAATCATTAAATACTTTAATTGTATAAGTCATCTGGGTAGTCATTACCTTTATAATATTCAAAATAGACAGGAATAACACTCAGATTTCCTATTTTAAAGATCTTGATACAGATAAAATGAAGAACTTGCTCTATTCACACTGACAGTGACAAACACAGGATTAGAAACTGGTTCCCAATTTCAAGCCAAATTTCTGTCTTAACCCTACTACTACCCCTTGGCAAGAAATATATTTAGGTAATATGAGAGGAGTCTGAAAAAGACAGGTGTTGTTTTATGTGTGTGTGGGGGGGGGGATGAGTTAACTATGGATTTAGGAGGCTCTTAGAGACACTACTAACTAAAAAGTGTCATCTGAGGTTACCCATTTTGCAGTAATTCATAATATCAGGAGTCACAATGATTAGCCTGTTACTACCTTCCACTCATTGTAACTAAAGTCTTCTTGCCATTAGAATGAATGGCCATGATGGTTTTATAAATGCAGATAAACGTTCAATATTACCATGATTACAAGAGTATAGGATAACCAATTACATGATATTTATAACTAACGATAACTGTATTTGACATTCAGGGCTAAATTTATAGCAAGTGAAATCATCTTAGGAAATTTGCTAAAGATTTGAATAAATAAGAGAAAAAATAAAATAATTTTACAAATATATGAGATAAAAGAAAACCAACATGAGCATGAGTATTTAAAGGGTACAGAAAATGAAAATCCTATTCTTGAAGGAGGATAGTAACATTTTTTACTTTTCTACTTAGAAAGCGATTTTCACAATTCATCTAATATATACTTCACAGGGACCCTGTGAGGTAAAATAGGTGTTAATTACCCCATTTCACTAATGTGAAAATGTCTGCATCTTAAAAAAAGATCCTGTGATTCACTAAAGGTAGCACAGTGAATGAATGGCAAAACTAGCACTTAGTGGCAGATGTCACTACCAGTACTTGGAAACCACTAAAAAGAATGCAAACTGAGGAGGAAGAGAAGGATGAGGGCAGAAGAAAGATAATAGTGAAAGTGGCTTGGAACAAATTCTAAAACAGGGAGCTGTCAAGGAGGCAGGAGAAAAAGTACCTGGTGAAAGGTAGTGGGGCTAAGCGTCAGAGGAAATATCCTAGGAGGTGTCAGAAATAAAATGAAATAAGGTGATAAAATCGTCATTACTGAGTATTAGTGTGGGGGTTACTGAAGTTGAAGAAATATCTTCCAGCTACGTACCCTCTTCCTCTTCCTCTGATGTCCAAATATACTAAATTATAAAGAGTGAGAGAACAGAGGCTAGGCTTTTTCTCTTTGTTGTATGCCCTGAAGCTAGCATCACGATTTGAGTGTAGTGAGTATTCCGCAAATGCCAAAAGAATTAAATTGATGATTCCAACCCACATTGATCCCATTTTCTAAGCTCATGCTTTTCATATTTTAAAATTTTTTCTATTACATTATACATTAATTTTTCACACACATAAGTCATATTTTCCCCAAATGCTCACGGAGAGTGTGGATTGCTTTACTACTGCTTTGCATAAAGTAGTATATATAAGGTCACCAAGTAGAAATACAATGTTTTTAAAAAGTCAGTGGAAGAAAAAACATTTTGTTTTTGCTAATGTTTCATTTATAATCATAAAAGCACTGGCAAAAAGTAATGTCAAATTGTGTTTGAGAAAAAATAAAAAACTAAGAATTGAAAGAATCCCCAGGTAATGATTTTTTTTTTTATTGTAGTGGTATATATGCTCATTTTCATTTATACTGTTTCATACATGATAAATCATTGAATCTTACAAATCAAATCAGAATTACAAAATATGTCTTGGTTGATCATTACAAATAATTTCTCTAAGTTTCTGTACTAACTGTATCAATTTAAACTCTGAATAATACCAAGATAAGAGCTCTTATAATATGATTATTTTTAATTAGCTAAGAGCTGCTCAAAATACACTAGCCACCTCCCAAACCCATATTTCATGCTGCTATAACAGGTTACATTACCACGCCATTTATAAAATCTTTCTTTGGATAAAGTACAGAAGCTTCTGGTTTGAAAGCCCTCGTTTCTTGACTTAAGCCAAAGAGAAACATTTTCTGGGTTTGAATGGACTAATTTAGAGAGCTGACTACCGCTGACGGCACCTTTCCAAGTCCCTTCCTCAGGGTCTCTGTGCAAAGAAATTAAACTAGACAACTAATTATATTGAACATATCATTTTAGGGTATGAATTTCCTCTCTATACTTCCTTCTGGAACAAATTAATTTGCCAACAGCCTACTGCCTTGGTAGTCAGTCATACGACCTCCCCTGGCCAAAACTGCCAAGGCAGGCACCTGACCAAAGGATCATCAAACTACAAAAGGTCACAGCCACAACCAATGTGGTCCAACCAGAAGGGTGAATTAGGTAAGAAAGACTCCATATCTGAGATTTTGATCTAGCACCCTTCTCCTCAAGGTATAGACTAATTACCTGTGAACATTTTTAAAGGCTACTCACAAGAACAATGCATCCTAACACAGCACATGCCCAGGTTAAATAGTCACAGAATTCTGACTTCCAATTATTCTATTATTTAAGGTTGTTTTTCCTTTTAGGAATCGGAATAAGGAATGGGAGGCAGGGATATAGTGGGCGACAAGGCACAATACTTGCTGCATAGTAGGTGCTCAATAAATTTAAAATGAATTGCCCAATAGAGGAATAAAAGGAAGGAAAAAAAGGAGGGAGGAATAAAGGTGTAAGGATATAGGCACATACTCTTAGGTAATCAGAAAAAGAATATAATATTCTTCAAGAAATTGGAATATTGGAATAGTTATTTGTTGATTATAATTGCTGATATTCTCTTGTATAGGCTGACAAATTTTCTCAGGTATATATCTATGTATTTCCTCAGGTGTGTGTGTGTGTGTGTATACACACACACACACACACACACACACACACACACATAGATAGATAGATAGATAGATAGATAGATAGATAGATAGATGAAAAACGAATGATTAAGGGGAACAGGCAGTAGGGAGGGCAAGTCATGACAGGGGAAGGGAAAAAGAAGGGAAGAGAAGTGAACAGAGGGGTAAGACAGGAGAGGGGAAGGAGAGAAGGTAGAGCAGATGAGGAGGTAAAGGGAAGAAGAAGAAAGAGGAGAAAAGTGGTTAAGGAGGAGAACTTATTTTAGTCTAAATAAATGATCACTTAGATATAGTTATCTGATTAATATCTGGCTCTCCCCAGAACCCCAGGCTGAGGGACCAAACACTAGGTCAGTTTTTGCTCCCTGCTATATCTAACACAGCTCCAGTCCCCAAAAGCAGGGCTTCTTAGACTATCTGTGATGATGAATTGGATCTTTTTATTTCCAATCTGGCATAAGCAAATAGTTTGTAAAATTAAAAAAAAACAAAAACAAAAACACAAAAACACCCTGTACATGACATTCAAAATACAAGCCCATTTATTTATTATTAAATTCTATAGACATAAAATTGTCTATTCCAAATCTTATACTTATCTCACCATGGACCAGTAATAGTTTTCAGGATCAACACTGGTCCACTAACTGCTCCTTGAAGAGCCTGACCTGGTAAACACTCATTAAAAATATGAAAAATAGCTAAACAATATAGACATCAGAATATTAACAGCTCAGCAGTAAATTATAATTGTATCATGGTTTTTCTGGAATTTGATCTTTTTTTCTGAATTTTATTACCACCACAAAGCTGAGAAGAAAACAGGGTGGTGATCATGACCCCTATTTTTAAGTGGTTATATTGAGGACAAAGGATAGGCTTGTTAGTGATGGTTCTTTACAGAGTGGCAGAATAGAAGGGGACTTAGTTCTCTTGACTCTCCCAGGCCACTGTTTTTTTTCATAGGCCTCAGTGGCTCTTTTAGCCTGTAATCAAATTGGACATGGAGCATTAATTAGTGAGCTGTAAGCACTTTCATTTTCACTTTGGCTAGCAGACTCCAGTAAATCTCTAATTTACACATTTCAGCTCTGCTGACATTTGCATACCAATATTTTGAGCTAGTTTTTTTTTTATTTGGCTTAGATTCCATTTCTGTATCTATAATGTTAAGATGTATATTTAAATGGTACTCCAGTAGAGACTCTGCCAATCATTCCCAAAAGTGTGCTCTCCTTTCATCCCACTTTTCCTTAGTCTGAAAATTACCTCATGCAGTAATAGCTAGTATAAAACAGCTAGTCTAAAAACAATATTAAAAACAACAGCTAGTATAAAAGCAATAGCAAAAACAGTGAATCGTTAGCAAAATATTCTTTCCAACAATCGATTTAAAATAATGATAAAAATGAAACCTACATTTGAAAACTTGATGACTATTTTTTAAGGCTATCTACAGAACTATCATTCATCTACCTTGTCTAGAAACATACACCAAAATGTTCACAGAAATTATCTATTGGGAGTTCAGTCATTGGGACTGGAGATTAGGGGACCCTTCCTTTCTCTTTATACATTTCTATACTTTTGGAAATTTTTTTCTCATAAATATGTATTTAAATGAATATGTAATATTTTATTAATATGTACAGTGATAGAAGAGACTCTAGAAAGTCTAAAAACTTTTATTACATATATTTTAAAACTTAAAATGTGTAATGTTTTATCTATTGAACTTTGAAACAGAACACCATGGAAGGCAGATTCTTAACCCTACAGTAGATAGATGAGGAAACTACTGTGGAAGGATGAGGCTGAGATTCCAAGGGAAGTATTTGTGATGCCAAAGTCTGTGCTTTCCATTTCCCGATGCTGCAGGGCAATGAAAAATGAGCATATTGTATTATTTAATGGGATCTCCTTTTCCTTCCGACTTAGGTATCATGGAGTAGAAAAACAACAAAAGCACCATTTGAGACATGCATCTGTGACAGTGATACAACCCAAAATTCAAGGTCGTCTTATGCCAAATTGTTCTTGTAAGTTTGGTTGGAAATATTTTCTATATTTTAACTAGCCTACAGAATTTTTTCCTTGTTATCATAAAATCAGTAAGAGATCACTTTAGTCTCTAAAAGGTTAGAGACAGACGCAGAGAACATTTTAAGTTGGCAAGGATCACATTCCACTGCAGGTAATCTTATCTGATAACCCAACACAATAAAAATATTTGCCAGATTATAAACCTAATTTTCTATTGCAGTCCAATAACACATAACTTGCTTCTAATTGATAATTCTCCCAAACCTAAGTGCTTAAAATATTTAAAATGAGTTACTAACAATATCATTGCTATCCCTATCTCTGCTATTTCTCTTGACCAGTTAAAAATTATAAAATACATTTTAAGGCCACTAAGAAAATGAAGTCTTGGGGTCAAGAAGAATCAATGCTAAATTAACAGGTGAAAATTCTAAGCTCTAAAGCAACCTTAAGAGAAAAACTTGGGAACAAGGCTGTGAGGATTTGTAACAAAAAATGAGCAGGAAATTTTTTTAAAAATCACATTCTTGGGCTTCTTCCACCCCCACCCACCACTGTGAAGACTGGCAACCAGAAGAAAAAATTAAGGCAAAGAGGACCCCTGGTATCCTTTTTATGGCAGGTGTTAAGAGAAGCACATGTCTCCTTTCTGAATGGGTAATGGTCATCCCTTGGGAACTTATTAGCTAAAGGGGAAAAAATCCCTTGGTTATCACCCTTAAATTTTCTACTTGCTTAGAGCAATTTCAAGAGAGAGAAAACACATGTATAGCATTCTCTAACAAAGCAATGGCTTCTGAGATTTTCTAAGTTTCTAAACTTCTTTCCAAGCATTAGAAAAGCACTACATGTGATTTTCCTTTCTTTCACTTTTTTCCCTTCCATCCTCCCTTCTTTTTTTCTTTCTTTCCTTCATTCTTTTTCCTCTCTAATAAGTGGAACAATCTTTATAAGAGAAAGTCTGAAGGTATAGACAGCATCAATCAAAGTTAATTTCTTATTCTCCTTTTAAAAAGTACATTTGTTTAACAAACCATTGTATTAACCATATTGGAATGTGAATTGCTGTTCTTAATATTTATCATACAGGGCTAAACTTTATAATCTTATAAGTTTTTTTTTACTAAAAAGTACAAGGTATAAGTAATTCTGTCATAATTATAGCAATAGCCTTCAAAGAGTTGACTGTTGCGTGGAGTTCTGCATGTGATTTGAAAGTATTTAATTGGGCAGCAATATAAAATTTACACAGATATGCTCTAAGGACCAAAAGGTGAAAAACTTTTTCTACATGTTACAAAGTTTGAATATATTAGTATATTTTGAGGTTTTGACTCAGATATGGACCCACTGACTCCAATAGAGACCTGATTATACATTTTGCCTTTTCCTTTCTCTGGCTCTAATTTTCTTACTATTTTCTACAACACATTCAGTGAAAAAATAAAGGCTGCATACGGAAAGAGGAAAGTTTTCTAGGCAGTAATAGTATCCTAGCCAGAATGGTATCACATTCGAAAATAAAAAAATTAAAAAACTCAAGACATTCCTTCTACCAAGCTCCTTTTTCTCTGTAAGTAAAAGAAAAAAGGAAAAAGAAAAAAAAATGAAAAATTGGGCCAGAAAATGTGATGGTGTTTTCTAAAGTTTGGAGATACGTCCATTTCCTATCCCAATTGTTATGAACCCTGATGGAGTTGCATGGAAGATCAAATGTGGGAAAAGTTGTCTGTAGATCTTTAATGAATCATCTCTCAAACTTTTAGCCAAAATGAAGAAAAGGTAGTAGATAACTCACAAACTGTCTGGTTATGAAATAATCAATAAAATAAATAAGAGAAAGAAAATGAAAGAAAACCCTTAGCAATCATTGAAACTAAAATTGGTATATGAGTGATAGTATGTGGCTGCTATCTTTTATTAAGCACCTGGTACAATACAAGCTTCTTTGTATTAGTTATATCCTTTAATTCCCAAAACAATTCTATGAAACAGTTATTACACAGAAAACTTATTTCTGCTAAGGCCTTCCTAAATGACCATCCCACAGTGTCTCCACACTTTCCTTTCTGTCAGGACTGTATCTTTTACTAATTATCATAGCACTTTTCACATTTGTGCAATAGGCAGAATAACATTGTGGTTAAGAAGATGGGTTTTGCAGTCAGACAAACTTAGATTCAAGCCCAGGTCTGTCACTTACAAGTTGAGTGATTTGGACATATCTCTCATACAACAAGGGGCAGGTACAGGATATATATTACAGAACAATAGATACAATTATAATGTGTTAATGTTTGCAGAGCATCTAGCGCCATACCTGGTCCACAGCAAGGAAGGGTTTAGTATTATCTTTGAAGGGAGAGGCAGCCTCTGGTTTTCTTCATTTTTCCTGTAGTGTGCCTATGCAGAAGGAGGCCCAGAGTAAGGGTTTTAAATGTATGATGAATGAATGAGTAAATGAATAGATGGATGAATAGTATTTTGAATCTCAGAACAGCATTCTTTCTGTGAAAGCTCCAATTGTCTTCATCATTTTCCTGGAGTAGAATACGTTTCTGTGATAGTAAATGGCTGCTATCATTTATTAAGTACCTAGTGCAGTACGAGTTTCTTTATATTAGTTATTACCTTTAATTCCCAAAACAATTCCATGAAATAGTTATTAGAAAAATTGGTCCAGACTGTTTCCAATGGCCTGCTTATTTATAACACAGGGCAGATGTATACATAGATACCCAAGACAAGAACAAAAATGATTGTTTCCTTGTCATTACCTCTCCATGCAGTATCCAAAAAATGAGTTTTGACAATGCCTCATTTAAGAAATGAGAATGTGCGATGCAGAGTGAGCTGAAATAATGCCCTGCTGTTAGTTTTATGACTTTAAAAATATTCCTTGACCTTTCTAGGCCTCAGTTTCCTCATTTCTAAAACAGAAACATAATAGTAATTATATGTTGCTGGCAGTACTGTGATAATTAAATAAGATAATGTGTATTAAAAAAGGGCATTATATAAGACTAAAGGATGAATTTTCTTTGAGGAGAGAGGCAGCTGCCTCCCCACCATCCCTTCTTTGGGCTGTCTTTTTGAAAGCATAAAGGTGTAATTAGAGGACCGACCTTTTGATTTTCAGTGTGAGACTAAAACTTCTGACCCTTTAAACTCTAAATGTCTGTCTTCAGATTTAGCTCAGGGGTTTCTCTCACAAGATAAATAGGAGATAATCGCAGGTGCATCTGTTTATCTCTCAATGAGCTAGAAAAGTCATTGTTCTTTATTCTACTTTACTGCATGTGTGAGGTTGTTTCCAGAATTTGTGGCCACTTTTATGACACCTTACATCCTTATTCTATAATAAATTGTGTTTTCTTTCTTCTCTATAGGTACAGAAAGATCTTTTTTGGTAGCAATTATAAACTGTAAAGAGCCATAAAATGTTAATTGTTGAGGATGTCATTGTAACTACTATAATTATTATTATTTCATGTCTACACTGACAGAAAGTTATGCCCATTATCCACATAAAAAAAACAATAAAATACTTCTGTCCCTAGCTAATCAAGTAAATCTTACAAAAGTAATTTTCTCAAAATTCAGCTGAATAGGTACTATTTTCTTATGTATTAAATTTATTTTTATTATATATTAATGCCAAGAACAGAGTACAAAAGTTACCTTGTTAAAAAATATTAAATTAAAAAATTGTCAGACTCCAGTAATAAATGATAAACTTCCTTTTGATCATACTAAAAAGCTATACTTCAAAAGAAAACATCATGTCAAGTTTTCATGTATCCTAATTGTCATACACAAAAATTAAAGAGGAAACAAAATAGAACAGTAAAATGAATGCCTAAGATGCTATGAAATTTCATGTGATAATGTGACCTAAAATAAACTTCATTATGGGTTAGATATTATAATTAAATGTAGTATTTGTTTTTTAAGGCTTGAAGGTCAAACAAGATGTCTAAGATGAAATTTATTGCTGCCTCTATTATCATTACTGCTCTCCCCACAAAGGCCCTCTTCCTATGGACTCTCCCTTTGGGACCCATGGGTTAGTAATAGCACTCATGGATTTCCAGATTTGAAGGTGTTTCAATGCTACCCAATCATCATCCAAGTCTGTCCTCTGTATTTGCTTTATCACACTGCTTATTATATTTTGATTTTTCTGTAAGTCATTTCCACCAGACTAAGTGTTTTTGAATGCCTGACCTTTAACATTTTGCTCTGTAATTCTTATCATCTGCCCTGTCACCTGCCACTTGACAGAGGTCAAATAAACCTTGGTTGGATTAATTAATACATGAAATTCCATAGATTATATGTCTATTATTACTTTCTTATCTATTCCCTACTTTATTATTTATTTATTTATTTCTTAGGCGAGACAGATTACAAGGACCTTGTCAGCTTATTTTTGTAATTTTTACACCTACAGCACTTGGTCTTCCTAGGTGGTCTCCCATCCAAGTACTAACCAGGCCTGACCCTACTTAGCTCCCAAGATCAGATGGAATCGGGCTTGTTCAGGGTAGCAGGGCAGTAGATTATTCCCTACTTTTGATATCAGTGCTTTTATGTTAGTTTAGGCTCTCAGTTCTAAGCACCGCCCCTATCGCCCATACCCTCTATTCATCCCACTCTACATTTGTAGGGTACAAAGTACTTGCTTGTATTTCTCACTCCTCGTTCACAAATGATCACTGACACCCCCATCTACCTTCAGAAGTTTGTCATCAAAAGTATGCAGCCCAGATTGACATTCTGGCCTTTCTAGATCCTAACTTCAACAATTGCTCCAGCCATCATCCCATTTACAATACTACCCATTTGCTTACATGCAACCCTAAGGAAACGGATAAACCTAGCATCTTACATATCTGTCCTGAGACATATAAAGTCAGACTTAGACAACATAAAGAGAAGCTTTTCACATCGGCATAAATCCCACAGTTTAAAATAGAAAAGAGGCATTTTTGCTAATTTACAGTTTTCTAGAATGGCCTAACTTAACAATGGGCCATAGAGTTGAATTTTACATATATAAGCATCCTGAACCTTAATTTGATTTTTAAAAGCATATACAATAAAGTGTTTATATCACAGAATAATCTTATGTGCTGAAGATTTTTATTTTGAATATTTACTGTAATATACATGTCAACCATCAACTGTACTGGGTAGTTTTAGTAGCTATTCTCAGATTGTATGAAAAGTGACCATTGTGAAATCAGATACTGTTTCCCCTGTAGTCATGTTCCTTAGCAAAAGTTTCTACTGTGATTTTCCTGTGCCATTATTTCCTCTTTTCTTTTTCCAGTACTTCGTTTTCACATGCAAAATCTCAGACCATTTTCAGATCACCTACTAATCCCAGAGCTTTCAAGAGAACTTAATGTCCTAAAAATTTTTAATTTTAAACGGACTTTTGGATTTTCCCAATGACATCTCAAACCTCTGAGACCAGTTCAAAAATGGAGCAACTTGTTTTTTCAAAGATTCATGAAGGGATGCCTTTTGAGAAATAATTAGGCTTTGGAGGAGAATCTGCTCCTCTCATAGCAAGACCTTGACAGAACAGTAGGGGCCCCAAATCAAACTAGCCCTGGGGAGATACCAAATCTCCACCAGTCTTCAATTTATAGCATATGACTTCAGTTCAATCACCACTTTATTTCCAAAAGAAATAAGCACCAAAGATGGGAAATGAAAAATTTTAACTGATGTAACAATTTTTTGTTTTGTTTTGTTTTTTAAACTGATTAAGAATACCTCTAGAAAAACTTTGGTTAAGGTAGTGAATGGGCTAAATCCCTGACTTAATTATTTTTCAATTATTATTTGGTTATGTATATGTGCTTTATTCTATCATCTCAATAAATGGTGTCCATTTCTGTTAGCCATCCATCTTCTTTCCCAGTTCTATTTTATTAATTCTGAGCTTAGCATCAGATAGTGAACACTAAGTTTCTCTCTTTTCAGCATAAGGTCATTAGTTTCCTCATTTTTGCTCAAGGTCAATAAAAACAAATAAGTTACCCTACATTGTTTTTGGTAGGGGAGTTTGGGGATTAAGGAAAAACAGCAGATTTGTTCTTTCTCTTTGTGATTTTTAAGGGTCTATCCTGAACTATTGATAGTCATCACTGAAAAGAGATTGTCGAAATAATTAGCAATCATTTACTGAAAGGGGCTCCTGACTTCCTGCTTTGTCTCCATTTTCTTAAGAGCATCAGGCTTCTGCATAGTTACAACCTGAATGCTATTAAGCCAAGTATGACCCTTCTAGTTTTGTATTTCCTTACATACAAAGAGAATAATTTTATGTGGCCTTTTAACATGATTGTTCCTTCAAGTCTAAGACCTATGGTCTATTCTAGCATTAAGTTTTAAAGAAAAGGAGTATATATGTATGATCTGTCTCTGCTTTTATAGCAACACCCAAATCTCTCCCATTCTGATAAATAAAAGCAGCACACTTCAAATGGCAATTAAATATTTTTTATGATAATGACTATATTTAGCATAAACTGCAATATTGATTGTAGTGTGGTAGTACACTAGTAGCCTAGGATTTGGTACATGAGAAACAAAACCCAGTTTCTAAACATACATTATAAAAATATGGCCATGATCGAACAATTAAAAAACATAATGAATGCAGCATAATACAATTTTTACTAGGAATACTTTAAATGGAAAAAAAATACTTTCAAGTTAATACACCCTGATAGTCAAAACCATACAGATTACATATTAGTAATATAGTATGTAAAATCTGTATATTCTTGAAAAAGTTTTTTATTATTTTTGAATGTAGATGAAAGTATAGTTTAAAGTAATCAAGTTTTTAAAAGACTGGATATCTCCATAATAGATGTCAATATCAAAATTTCAAATCTACAACAAGATTTCCCAGATATTAAGATAAAATATATTGAATCCTTAGTAATTGTGGAAAATTGTACAAATACAAACCAAGGGGGTAAGAACTACACAAACCCACATAGACAGCTCCCCACAGAACAAAATCCATTTGAGGTAAGCAACAGAAAATCCTGAAAAATTTACACATTACACTGCTTTATACTGACAAGTTGGAGCAGCAGCACCAAATAGAGAGCTAAATAAATCTTCCCCAAAGAATACCTTTTTATCATAACTACTGTAAAAGAACTACACCACTTGTATACTTCTAAAAGGATTTTCAAAAAAAAAAAAGTATAAATAATTGAAAAAGAACATTTGCAATCCTAAAATGAAATCTCATCACTTTTGGTGTTGGAAAAAACACACCTTTTTAGACATTCAAATTTTTTCATGAGTTTTTTGCTTTATGAAATTTTAAATTTAAAGGCACAAAAATCTAGGGCAAATAAATCAAGCGCAAAAGCATATAATATTTTGGGGGGCTTATCTAATTTTGACATGCTCCCAGGATTCTAATGGATGCTTCAAAAGTATCTAAAAATTTTCCTCAAGTTTCTGATGTGGTCACCCCTCTAAATACCTCCTAAACTACAAAAACATTGGCAGTCTTATCAGAGTCCCCTGCTGTCATTCTACTGCTGCATGGGACAGTTTTCAACAAGACTTAGACAAACCTCATTCATCAATATTCTACTCTGGAGGAACTGACACTTACTGTGAATTCTGCTCTTCAACTTAAATACCAGTGTCTGTGGAAGGCCAATTCTATCATTGCAGAGACAGCATCCCTCAGGCGAGGTCCAACCTTTCTCTCCAAGTGCACCCAGGGATTAGTCTGACTTCCCCTAAATTCTCTCCTTTGCACAGTAAGAGCTAATCTTTCCTGTATGAAGCAGGAGATGGTGTTGCTATGACAACAGAGCACATTCTAGCAGTGGGACTGAGGAGATGAGCCTTCAAAGACTCAGGGAAACATGCACTCAGTTTTCCTCCAGGGCGATGGGCTCTTTCCTTTAGGATTAAATCCCTCAACAAGTTTACTGACAGGCTGGGTTGTTGATTATCTATGCATTTTGCTATAGGGATATCACTGGGTAAGAATATGGCTGGAAGATCACAGAATTATTTAATAAAAGTGCCATTCTCAGCTCTAGTAAATTTCAGTTGTACAGCTGCTTAGAAAACACTACCATCATTTAAATTTAAAGCATTCTGCTTACTCGAAGTTTTTTCTAAAATGATATTGTGTTAAAAACAGTATCGTCAGAGAGAGCTCTTTTTTGTTTGCTTGTATATCATCACCATTGTATCAACTTGAAGGTTAGATATGCGAACACACACACACACACACACACACACACACACACACACACACATCCATTTTCTCTCTCCAGCATCAATGTCTGGAGCCTTGAGGCTTGGGGTGGGGGAGGGGATATGCTAACAAAAGCAAATCCTTGCAGCCACATTTTGCATTCATGTATTAGCCAGAGAATAATCACAATAAGTGTTAATCATTTGGAAAAATAATCATCAGTGGAATTTAAGTGCCTATGCAACAGCAGAAGAGATTTAGTATCAGGTCATATTGTATGAGGGCAGGTTATGCATATTTGCAAATACAGCTGTTACATTTTTTGGAAAATCATTAACATATACATTATTATACATTTTAAGAAGTTGATAGAGCATTTGAATAGTCTTAACTGTGTGCTGTTTGGAACAGTTATTTTTCTTCAGTCCATCCCTTTCATTAGAAGAAAACGACACGTGTGGGGACAGAAAAGTTTTCCCCTCTCAGCAGCAGAGGTTCAGTTTACCACACTACCTTGGTTTCCACCCAGGGAGTCATCCAAAATGTCCTTTTCTGCACCTTGATTTCCTTCCCCACTATCCTTTCCATTTCTCAATCCTTTACGTTTGGAGCACTCTTACTACATGCCACCCTTCCCCCACACTCAGCTGTAATTATTCTCCTTTGTAGCTGAAGCAACATAATCTGCATCACCTACATCTACTGTTTTGAGTACAGAAGGAGAACAGGACTTTATGAATGCTGCTGTCACTCAAATTTGAGGGGATCTACAGCTTAGATTCACTGTCTTATGGGCCTCCAAGGAAAACCACTGGGCTACCTTTAGTTACTTCTTGTTTATCATCCGAATGTTTGTGAAAAATCTTAAGATATGCACTGCAATGCCAATATTGCAAATAATGCATATATTTACATTTAGTAATTCATATAAAAAGGACAGAGCATTTTAAAACTCATTTGGATTGTGTTTTTAATTTTTATTATAGTAAAAAATAACAGTTAAATTTGTTTAATGTATGCTTTGGTAGATATTTCCAGGACACATATGTACTCACCTTACAGGTATAAGCAGAACATTGTTCCCTCATGATCCTATTCCCAAAGTTTGTTCTGAAGATATGTTCTCGTAATTCAAAAAGTTGTGACAACTGTTTTCATTATGTTTATTATTATCTAATTAGTAAAAAGGCTTTTTTTTTTTTCATTTTTCACTCTCATCTTCAGGGAAATGGGATAAATGCCAAAACATGTAAACAACATATGGTTTACTTTCAAAATCAACCAACCAGAATTACTTATTTCTAAAGAACCTCTTAGCTAAAAAAAAAAAAAAAAAAAAAAAGTTAAAGAAATAATTTCCTGCTCTAATCGCTAATGTTTACCATCTGCTAATCCTTTAAGAGTAACTACCTGAATATCAGTCACATTATAAATTGTCCAGCCCTCCTCTCCCTCAAAGACAGTATTACTTATTTTTTTTTTAAGTTTTTTAAGTAGGTTATGCTGAGAGTGCCACAATTTATATTTAAATTTTGAAAGGGAGTTATAACCAACTAAGGTAATATAAATGCTAAAAATCACTATTGTTAGAAGTTTAAGAGTCTTATTATTATCTCCCATGTATTATTTTTATGAACCCCTAATTTTTCAACATAATAATCAGTATAACTGTTAAACTACAATAATATATTTGTCTTGGAAGAAATATGATCAGGGAGAGTAAGGGGAAGAGCTTTTTTCTCAAAACCAGTTTTGAAGCTAAACCCCAAGGCAGTTCTGAGGAAAGAGGCTGAGATATTGGGGCTCATGGCAGGGGAAGCGAAGGGTGGGTCAAGAGCCATTTTACTAGAAATCACCTTTTTGTAGACAGGCTTAGGTACAGTCTCTAGACTTTAGCTGGACACTGGACACAGACAAACTATATTACTAATCTCTCTGTGCCTCAGTTTCCTCACTTTTAAAGTGGAAAAATAATAATACTTATAGAAATCTTATACAAATTCATAGAGTAAACATATATAAAGTTCTCATATCAGTGCCTAGCACATAGAAAATGTTAGGTATTATTTAGGGTTTTGAAGACAGGGACTATCTTTGTTTCTGCTGTTCCTAACACATGTCTTCTATAGGATATAGACTCAAAAATTTACAAAAATATTTTTCATATCATTTATATAATCTTAATATTCAATAAAGCAAAGGGAATATATAATATTTAAGGATACTAAAATATATCAGAAGAGAAATATAAATGTCTATAAAACTATTATGGGTTTTTAAAGTTCAATAAATAAACATATTCAAGGAATGAATGAAATAAATTTTAAATATGTAGCCCTCTTGCATACTAATTCTATTTTAAGAATTATTTGCTAAACAATACAATGAGTATGATCATCTTTGAATACGACTGGCATAATACCTTTAGATATTATGCTAGATGCTAGGATACTAAGACTTAGATCACTGTCGGTGTCTTCAGTGCGTTCACAGTCTAATGTAGGAAGAAGACGTTTTTATTCAACACGTACTCTATGTGCCAGGCACAGTGTGAAGTGCTGGAGATATAACAGTAAACCAAACAGAGAGAAATTTCATTTCTGGAGTTTACCTCTAGTGTGTGTGTGTGTGTGGAACATGAGTATGTGTGTAACTGCTGGAAAGGAAAATAAAGCTGGATTTGGAAAACAGAAGTATGATAGAAACAGAGATGAAATTTTAAGCACATATACAGGAAACAAGTTGATAATGGCTATAAAAGAACCCGCCCCTCCCCCCCAAAAAAGGGTCATGGGCCTGTATAAACAGAATAGCTAACTCTTCCCTAAGGAATCTGGGAAGGCTTCACAGAGGGAATAGGCAAATTCTAACTAAGAAATTTAAAACTCAATATGTAAGATCTTGTTTTTATATCATATAGTATTTTTTACATCATCTATATTAATAGAATACCTAATATAACAAGATGAATAAATAACATCTAAAAATATTACAACTTGTCTAAAGAAATATAAATCCCTTTACTAATTATCATGGGCTTCTAATATTCAAAAATATTGCAGTCAATTAATAACATATTATCCCAGTAACTGAAAGAATATTTGTGGAACTACAAAAATATTTTTCACTTACTTTGATTACTACTGTCTTATTTTCCTAATATAAAAAATAACTAAGGAAGCATAATTATAATTTCATTTTGCTTTGTATAACAAAATAAATTCTAGATAGTTTAAAATTTTTGGAATATTACTCAGCCTTAAGAAAAGAAGAAATACTGCCATTTGCAACAACACGGATGGATCTGGAGATTATCATTCTAAGTGAAATAAGTTAGCATGTCAAAAGAGTATCTAGGCGAGAACTTCGTCATGGTACGGGGAGGTAGGCATATGAAATCATCAAAGGAGCAATAGATGCAGCCATAATGGAACAGATTGGAGCAGGCCAATACCACCACTGACATAACCAGAAAAGCTAATTTTTAAAAATGTATGCCTGAAATCTGTTTGAAGGGTTCAGACAGCTAACAGGCAACCAGGATTTGAGAGCTCAAGATTCCTGAGAGAAGAAAATCAGAGAACTGTGAGCCAACGTTCTCTTAGCAGCTTTTCCCTCAGGACAAATGCTGATTTGCAGGTGGAGAGAGATCAAGAATGTCAGCAGACACTGCTCACAGGCAGAGAAGGGAGTAGAACTTTGGAAATCTCACAATGCTATAAAGAAAAAAATGGATTTCAGGTTGAAAAAGGTAGCCAGGATGTGAGTCAAGATCTCAGAGAAAGAGCAGTAGAAGGGGAGTGAAAACAAAACCAGATAACATTCCTGACACACTCTACTATTTTTCATACACAATGTCCATAATTTAATTGAAAACTTAGAGAGCATACCAAAAAACAGGATCAAGATAAAAACTTGATTATAAAAAAAAAAAACAGACAATAGAGATACAGAGCTAACCAGTTGTTGAAGCTATCAGAAACAGATTTAAAATAATTGTATTATTATGTTAAAGAGGATAGATGAAAACAGGTGGGAATACCACCAAACAAGAAAAAAAGGGAATCTAAGGAAATTCAAGAATTTTAAATATGAGATAATTAAAATTAGGCATTTAATAATTGGGCTTTACAGTGGATAATAGTTGGAGATAAAAGTAGAAAGTATTAATAAATTGGATGTAAATCAGTAGAGAATATTCAGGTTGAAACACTGAGCTAAGCACATGAAAAGTAGAGAAAAGTCTGTTAGAAACATATAGGAAACAGAAAAATAACAATATCTTTGATAAGCTGAGAAATGTTTAACAACCAGTTCTCCAAAACCTGTGTGCATATATTATAAATTTTACTTATATAAAGGATGTGTAACACACACTTCATATATAATAATAAAATACACAATATTCTCTATCTGTAAATGCTACATAGCAAAGTGATTCAGAATATTTGGCTTTCCATCAAATGTTCAAATACTTCATCATGGCAAATCGAGTGTCAGAAATCACCTATTTAGAAAACACATAAAACACACACACACACACACACACACACACACACACACACACACACACACACACACACACACCCTAGCATATATATGCCAGATATTTGATAGAATTTAATCTTCACAGCATCTCTCTGAGGTAGAGTATCGTCCTCATTTTATAAGGTGCCCCTGGTTCAAAGCCCTGTCTTCCTCTTCAACCTTGTTTCTCAGTGTTTACCAGGCATCTGTATTTTATTTTAAATAGGTGGAAGTTCTCAGAACACATCAGACCTTCCCTCTGACACCATGTCACATATAATGTCCCATTCCCATCTCTCTCTCTCTCTCTCTCGCTCCCCATCCTGCCGCCTTCTCATTGCCTGGCATATCCTTCTGCTCCTCATTCACTGGCTAATTCTGATTTTTCCTTTAAGGTCTAGCTCAGCATCCTCCTGTTCTTGGAAGACTCTCCTGAGTGCCTCCAGATGGATGGATGCCTTTTGTCAGTGTGTCTACAGTACCTTGTGCATATATAAGCACTATCTCCTGGAATTGTTAGTCACCAAAATTAGCCTTGAGTGATATGTGCTTCCCAGACTTTTCCCTTGTGTAATACTCTCTCTAAATCTGATCTGGTCTGGGACTCACTTTAATCAGAAAAATGCAGAGAAAGTGACTCTGTGGAAGTTCTGGACCTAACTGTTAAGTAAGTCTGGCAGTTTCTACTTTTGTACTTTGTGGACTCCTGAGCCTCCAGGTTAAGAAGTGTTGCTACCTGTTGGAAAAAACATGTGCAGAAACCATGTGCAGAACTGTAAGGAGAGGCCACACAGAGAAGAAGCCCTGATAGAGTGAAAGAAGTAGGCTTGTCTGTCTCAGTGCCCCAGTGTCCCTGTGTCCCAATGTCCTAGCTGAGATGAGACTTCCAGCTGCCTCTAAGCATGTTAGTGAGCCACCTGTAATGGTCCAGACCAAGAAACCCTCAAAGACTGCAGTTCTAGCAAACAATGGGAGAAAGAGAAGCACTACCAGCTAAGCTCTGTTAACTTGCAGGACCATGACATAAAATGGTTATTGTTTTAAAGGACTGTGCTTTGAGGTGGTATTTTTACACAGGGGTAGTTAATCAGAATAGCATGTCCTGTAGCCACGGAAGAGCGTGAGAGCAGAGCTCACACCACAGCCATTTTTGTACTCACAACCACGAGAATGTTGCTTTGTATGGGATGGTTGTCAATCAATGTTTACTAAGTTCAATTAATAAATTCAGCTCTCCTCAATTTCAATATGGAAAATTTTAAACTTTAAATTTTGAATGAATTTTTAGAGATATTGCTCTACATATTTGAGAACTTAAATTAATCCAATTTCTATACCAATTGGTTTAACTTTTTTACATATCCCCACCCCCACCCCCAGTGTTTAACTTCCCCCTCCCCTATCTTATTTTTCTTTTGTTTTTTCCCTCATCAAAATACTATGTGTTACTAATTTATGGTCTCCTCCATACCACTCCCTTCCTCCCATTAAAATATAAGTGCCCAGAGGGCAAGGAAGGGATTTTTTTCCTATTTGGTTTACTGATTTGTCTCAAGTACCTAGAACATGTGCATAATTTCATTAGTTGAATTAATTCATTATTTTAGGAGAAAATGAACATATTTGTGAGCCACACTGTAGGGAAAACAAAAGTATTATGGCAATTACTGCAGAGGGAAAATCCAGATGGAAATGAAATAATGTATATGAAACATCCTGACCTCCTCAGAATACAGGTGCTCGGTAGATGCAGAAAGATATCACATTCTGCCTTACTGTGTGATTTATTCTAAATTGCAAAAGTATTTCTCAAGATTCAGTATTTTTATTTCAGAAAACAAAACTTCAAGTTAACTTAGAGGAATATATAAAGCTGACATGCCCTCAGTGGCCTGAGTTTCATACAGAAAGAAACCTTAAGATGTCTTATAAAAGAAAAAAGCTTTATATTATCACGTAGCAGTCACTTAAATATACTATAAAGTATAAAAATGTCAGAGAGATGATAATTAAGAACAAGAAAAATATACATGTATTTAGTCACTAGTTCACAATATTTAAAAAACGTTTACTGAACATTTGTTGAGTAAATGAATAAACACTAACCTTACATATAATAATTTAAGTAACATTAAGATAATAAGCATTATCTTAATGGTGCTCTTCAAGATATAGTGAATAAAAAAATGGGGAAAAGAAGAAAATGAGGTATTACCAACATTCTAATCCTGTAGGCTTAGCTGTATGAGGAGAAGAGAGCTCTTCCAGTCTCTTATACTGTTTATTACAGTGGTTCTATGTGGAGGCAGCTCAAGAACTCTTTGGAAGAATACTATTACACAAGACGATCTTATGGGATGGTGACCAGGGTATTAAAATATTACCACAAGAAAGTCAACCAGTGGTCTGGCTAAACACTTTCTTTTAAGGTACATATTCAGCACTGCTACAGTTTCGCTACTGAGTTGATTATACAGTTGGCTTAGGGAGGATAAATTTGTTGTTTTCTTTAGTTAACATTATTTATCACAGTTACTACAACTCTTCTAGATATGTCATTAGTAACTAACTCTTGCTTCAATTACCAAGAAACTAGTGTGCATTATTTAGAATAATATACACCAGAAAAGACATTGTCTATCCCAAAAGGAAAAAAGATAAAGCAGAGACATGGAAGAAGTGAGGCAAGGACATGACTGGGTTAGGTAAGAAAAATAGGCAAAAGGAGAAATGAGGAATTAAAATAAATGTCAAATATTAAAGCCTAAAATTTTAATAAGTAACATGAAGATTCCTTTGAAAGAACAAAAGAAAAAGAGTTAATCTCACAGAAGAGCGATAATAAAAGATAACAGTTAAATAGAGAAGTACAGAAATAAAGCCCTTTGAAAATTTTGAAATGTAAAATATGTAATATTATTAACAACAGAATTATAATATAGAATTCAATAATTATGATATAAATCAATCATTACATAAATTTCTGTAATTTGTCTTTATCATTATTATTATCCATAATAAGGGGAAAGCAAAGTAAATAGAAAAAGATCTATATCTAATTCAATTATCAAAATGAGCATGCATGGGTTTTAAGATAATCATTATTAATATGCTAAATGATTTATAGCAAAAAAAAATGGTATACTAGATAAAGTATTAGCATATTTCAGTAGCAGATTGAAAGCTCTAAAAAAGCACCAAATGGAAATTATGGAATTGTAGAATAGTGTCAAAAATTAAAGTCCATTGCATGAGTTTCACAAAAGATTGGACATAGGTAAAGAAAGGACAAGTGAATTTGAAGCCAAGTGAAAAGAAATTAAAGCACAGAGAGAAAAAGATTCTTAAAAAACAACTCTCAGTAATCTGTGATATAATGTCAGTTAATATGCATGCAATTATGCAACTGGACTCTCAAAAGGAAAGAAGAAAGCAAATAGAAATTTTTTGGAGGGAAAAAAGTCTGAAAATTGAAGAAAGTAATGAAAAATCTCAACTCACAGAGCTAACAAGCTCTACAAACTGTATGTAATCAGATTTTACACACACACACACACACACACACACACAACCTTGGCACATCATAGGCAAATGGCTGAAAACCACAGATAAACGAAAATGTTAAAGGAAGACAGAGACAAAATATACCAATAAAGAATGAATATACAAATACACAATGGTCAGACAAAATACAAAACAGAACTCTGATCCACAGTCCGCAGCAACCATCCCCAGAAACTAGTCCCTTTTGGCCAGGAAGTCAGCTTCTTTCTATAAGTCAGACATATAGGAAGTCAGACAACTATCTCTAGTACTCAGCCAACAAAGTTGAACAATAACTCCTGTCACAACTCATCCAAAATGGCCAAGACTTGATTAGCAACTCACAGCTTCCCTAATTTTTGTCCCCACATCTAATTTAGAATCAACCAGAGAAAGCCCTATGCACTCCCACCTAATTGCACAAGGTGTCCCATCTCTTGCAAGTCCACCACTAGCTTCCTCATGCCAACTGTTTCCAATCAGGACATACCTAAAGCCTTTCCTTTTCTTCATTATAAAGCTTTTCTATCCCTCTGCCTACCTCTGAGTCTTTGACAAGCACAACTGAAGGTGGCTGACTCTTGCTATAGCAAGTTCTGAATACCCTTCACCTATTCTCATTTGGTGGTCTTCACTCATTTCCACAAAATATACAGAACAAAAATGACTGCTGATTACATATAACAATTCAAACCAGAAAACAAAAAAATACAATCTTTAGTGTTTTAGAGAGAAATACTCATACCCTGAAAGTCTACTATCAGTGAAAAAGTCCTTGAAAATTGCCAAACAAATATAAATCCAATAAACAACAACTGGGAGAATTTGTCACTAGCAGAATCTATACAACAAAAAGATAAAGTAAATCCCTCAGTACAAAGGCAAATAATTCCCGATGAAAACACAGCTTAAAAGTGAAAAATATAAATATATAGAAACCATAAAAGACCCTTTGTAATCTTTCTCTATAAAAGGCTATCAAAAGCAAAAATCATAATATAAACATAGAGATGATAAATTATGAAGTAAAATATGAAAGCAATAGCACGAAAAAAAGGTAGCACTTGGAAATCTATAATTTTAAGATTCTTATATTAAAAATAAAATGGTAAAGTAAAAATTCAAAGTATGCCATAATAAGGTAGATATACATTAAATCTTACAATCAAATTGTTTTCTTTATTGCACATGTAGTCATAATTACTTTGGCCAATGGGAAAAAGAATCCCAGAACTTACACATTTCCCCTCCCCTCCTTTTCCCAACAAGATGACACCACATTTTTAATTTCACTTTTCACCTTTACAAGAGAAGGGGGCTGAGCTAGATTAGAATGAGAGAATGATGAAAGAGACATTTCTCCTAAGCTTTGCAAGCTGGGACTCGTCAAAGGACTTACTCTAGGTGGAGGGGACTCTGGGACTACAGGGTGTGTCTTAGTTCTTTAAATATCACCTGTGCTCCATTAACGGAAGACAGAAAAGTCCCTTGAACAGTATTTACTGAACATCTCCTAAGCATGGAGTTCAAAGACGAGTTCCTTAATTCTTTCACACAGATCTCAATTACTACCTTCTCTTAGAGAAAAGAATGTATAATAGCAAATCATACCAAGTAGCACAGTAGCATTTAATACTTCCAGGGTCCTTAGCCAAATCTTCTACAAAAAAGTGGGGCTGGTAACATTTATTATTTCTAACAAAATAGAAAGCTTCTATTTTTAGCAATGTGACTGATAACGACATCAGTCCTTGAATGGAGAACTCTGCTTATGTTTGATTTATATGAACACTGCAAAGTCCCTGAAGGTATATTCACAAGTCAATGTGAAAACATGTAACACCCGGCAGTAAATTCTTGCTTTAGAATCAAATAAAATTCATATGGTCTACTGAATAAAAAGCAAGACAGACATTTCTTTAAATAATGTTACCACATATATACACATACACACATATTTGTGTGTGTATTAAAATAAAGTACACAATGCCTACTAACCTCATGTTAATAGTTGCTGTATGGTTTTAAACACAACTTGAAAGGAAAAACAAAACCTAATAAAACCAAACACGTAAGAATAAAACCCCCAAACTGCCAAACACCCTTATTTTAAGTTGAATTACAGTCCACAGAAGGAAAAATACATACAACAAAGAAGGAATACATTTAAATTCATATGAAATCATTAATTTTAAATAGTTGTAGAAATGAAGGACGTTGGAAGAAATTTGATATCAGTAGACCTCTAGTGGTTATTAGAGTAAATGATAATTTTACTATTTTCCGTTACTGTCTCTTTCAACATAAAACAGGGTCCAAGTGTTCCAGGATATTACCTTCCAAAGCAATAGAGCAAATAGTAGCAAATATCTACTCATGTCTAAAAAAAAAACAAAATAATAAAACTAACTTTCTAAGTATGTCGACTACTATCTACCAAAAAAAAAATATGTTCTATTATTTTTGCACTTAAAAATACCTTTACAGGTTTTTAAATAATTTTAAAATAATTTTCATGAAAAAGGATTCAATGTATATTTGTTATTTCTTCTAATCTTAGATAATTGAAATATTTTCATACTTTCTTAAAGCCAAGATGTTTCAGTATAAATTTAAATATGTAAGCAATGAATATATAATTTTACTTTAATGGAGACAATAAATACATGTTTTCTCTTTATGGGAGAATGAAATGAATGTCTGCATTGGTCAGGTCATAGAAACTCACATTATGTGGACACGAATTGGATTCTAGTTGAAAGTGAAATGTCTCAGGTGAAGTTAATTTCTTCTCAATTTAAGTCATTCATATGAATGATGGCTTTTGCCCTTTATTAATAAAGAGAATTGGCAAATTAAAAGGATGTCTTGAAGCAGCATCATTTTCAGCTGGCACTAGATGTCGTGGATATAGAACAACTCCCATGAGACAATGACACACACCCTCAATGCCACCACTTCAACAAACCATTTTCCACAAGAATGTGATCTTTTGCTACATAAAATCAAATAATTTATTTGAAAAAAGTGTAGAAGATTAAACATTTAAATAAGTCATGTTCCACAGGACTATGTATATATACCAAGTTAGTAATTCAATAATTATTCATGTAGAGTCAAAATATATAGCATAGTTTCAAAACATTTGTCTTGATCTGGAGGAGGATTTCTAAAATGCTTAATGATCCCTTAAAAAAGAACATAGGTACAATATGAACCTGCTTTCTAATTTCCCACAAGGTATTAAAAAAGGAGGAAAATTTATCAGAGTGATAAATTGAAGGTAATTGAAAGTTAACTTCTGTGCTCTGCCTCAAATTTAATGATGACTGCTACTGACATTTGCATTCCATATAGCACTGTATAAACTGACAAGGTCACCGTCACCAAACTAAAATGCACACAAAAAGGGAATTTTTCTTTTTAATCAAATTCAGTTTATTTGTCACACTTCTGGTTAGGGAGGGAAATTTATGCCAAATTAAGGTAGTTCAGTCATTTTCAGTGACGATTCAGTTGTTTGTATAACTATTCAGTCTCCTATAAACTAGGGGTCTCAGTGACATAATGGCCTATGAAGCTTGGAAGGGTAGTGAGAAGGAAAAGGCAGCTATTTTATTCTGTCCTCACTGTCCTTCAAGGAAGAGTGGCTTTCTCATCAGATGTCTGTCCTCATTGAATTTGCTGATGAGCATGGCCCTGCCAGGCCTTCCAAGTGATTGATCCCGGACATTTCATCCCAATCATGGAGAATCTCCCAGTTCAACAAACTTATCTGCTTCCTCCTGCCATCCCATCCCATGCTGGTGGTGTATGTGTTTCTGAGACTTGACTTGGGCCTGTTACCTAAGTACCTCATGGTATTCTACTGTATTCTTCAAATGCCATGTTGGTTGGACACAGGGCATTTCTCTGTGACATTTGCAATCATTTGGACTACACCCTGGATAATGAGGCTCACGCTCATTCTTTTTCTTTATCTTTCAAGACTATTTCAATTACCCTGCTGCCCTTGCCAAGGCCAGGAGGCATTTCCCAGAGAATCTTGCAGCTCATCTCTCTTTCCCACATATAGTTGGATTGCTAAGTTCTTTTGGGAAGAAAAAGAGTTCTTATGTAATTATGCATTTTTGTTCTTTCTATAATTTATTCATTCAGACCTCTAGGCTTTTGCTCCTATTTAAAGCCAATTTCTTAGAATTCTATTCTATGTTTAGATCTTGCCAGTCAGTAAAAGCCATGGTTTTAAAGATGTATATCTATGCTATTAACTTGAAAATAGTTACTTAAGCAAGCAAAAGCCAAGCAATTGATTCTTTATTCTTTCTATACCAAGCTTAGCCTGAGGGTAGGTCATTTGGAAAGCTCTAAATTCTTCTTGAAAAAAGACATGGCAGCAAATGTAAAAGGCTTTGAAAAATGAAGCACACATCGTTTAAACATCGAAATATTTCCCCATTATACCATAACAGTTTACAAAGCACAGTAGCGTTTGCACATGCTGTGCCTGAAGTGTTCTTGTGCCTCTCTTCACCTGTGAACTGTTGTTCATCTTCTGGATCTAAGTCACTCTTCACAGAGGCATTTCCAGCTACTCTATGGCCAGAGTAAATCAGTGCCACTGCTATATATACGCTCTAATGAGGCTCCTTCCATTCATAGTGGTTGCTGTAAGTTGTAGTTATAAATTTTGTCTTGTGTCCCCACCCTACCAGACTTTATATCAGTGTTAATAGTGTAGACCCCTTTTATGTTTTGCCCACTGCTAAATTCTCAGCACTTCATATAATTCTGACATACAGAGATGGTCAATAAATATTTGTTGTAAGTGACTATATTATCTTACTAGTTCCTAACATAGACCCTGCAATATTAATAAAGCAAATATTACCCCTAATAGAAAATGGAGGACTCTTGTGAAATGGCATGCATCAAGACACGCAGGTTTTGTCACAGAACTGGGATCTAAACTTCAGTCCTGTGAACCCTGATTCACTGCCATCCATGTACCGCATCCTTGTTCATTGTCATCTTTAATAATATTTCGAAATCTGCTTTATATTCTTAGTAAGCACTTGCTTAACAGGTTAAAACATTGTTTTTAGTAGTAAAAAGCAGCATGGTTTAACAGAAGGAAAACAAAAGACAGGATTTAATTTTGAAATGAGAGTAATATGTGACCCAAGAGACCACTTTGACTATTAAACTGTATGATAGTTATTATTATAACATCACCCAATAGGGTAAAAATCTTTTTTCAAAAGAAAAAATAACTTGCCTATCTGAAAGTTATTTATAAAATTTTCATAGAATAACATTTTGTAGTCTTTTTAAGAAAATAGGAGTAGGCCCTTGTTTATAGAGCAAATTCAGGAGCTGGCTTATTTCAGATTACACAATTGACAAGCCCTATAAAACATGTAGGAACATTCATAATCGTTGACAAAAAATAAGTCCAGCTGTTAACTGGTTCTATTATTAACCTCTGAATTCACCAAATATAGGTTCTCAACGCTACAGTATCTCACAAGCATCTAATAAACTTTATTGGTCTTTTCACAAATGCAAGTATTTTCAATTTATAATAGTGAAGTTTTCTTTTGAAGTTTGATGTTTTATTTCAAAAGTTTGTTCACATTTGGGTAGAGCTGAATATCCTATTATTATATAAATCTACTTAATCTGGATAATTTCCACATTATGCACACTTTCATATTATTTTAAAGATATTTTATTAGATTAATATGACTTATTATCATACAAAGTATGTTATTTTAAGACGTGTGAGTTGAATGATTGCTATTTCAAAATAGCCTATTCATTTGGATGCTTTATGTAGGAGAATAATACTCTTCATTAAAAAAAATGTATAACCTTTATTGTTATTTCATACAGAGCAAAGCTGAAATGTTATCCCAAAAAAAGCTTATAAAATAAGATAAATCGTTACTGTCATAAGTGGATGGCCATGAATGAAAAGCTTGGTCTTATTATT
The DNA here is from genome assembly GCA_030015415.1 of Cynopterus sphinx. Lineage (NCBI taxonomy): Eukaryota > Metazoa > Chordata > Mammalia > Chiroptera > Pteropodidae > Cynopterus > Cynopterus sphinx. Next base: position 27,329,609 of record CM057384.1, on the reverse strand, counting down.
TAGAATAAATCACAGTAAAATAAAATGAAAAGATGCAAAATAATAAATGCAGTAGAGGAGGTCAATCACAATTTTCTATTGTCCTTTCCATACCAGGGAAAAATAGGGGAAATAAAAGAAATTGTCAAAAGTCAATTACATATTTAACAGATAAAAGGAAATATGAATTTTAAACATAAGGCTATTATTGCCAAGAGATATTATTGAAATAGAATTTAAATTTGCTACTCCTGCTTGAGAAAGCTAGATGAAACCATAGATTTCAATGGCTAGAAATAATAATTCTTCATGACAGTGCAGAAACAAAGAGGATTAAAAAGCACAGGGAATACTAAAATATTAGCCAGAATATTAATTCTCTGTTTGGAAAATAAGAACATGATGGATGGTTGACCATTCATGGCATAAAATAAAGTATGTTAGGAAGCATAAATTGCAGAATATATTAAATTCTGGTTACAGAGGTGGATTTGTAACAACTTAGAAACTCTTCTTTAAAGACATAGGCTCAGGTCCAAAATGTCTGCATTTTGATTATATTTCTACCACTTAGAAGTTGAATGATGATGGGCTGGTTGCTTAGTTCAGCCTCAGTGCTCTCATCTATACCATAAAAAACAATAGTCTCTACCTCATACGATTGTTGTGAAGAACCTAAAAAGTTAATTCTTGGGACAGAGACTGGCATACAATAAGCAATCAAGACATTTTAGTTCTTGTCACCACCTGTCCTTACTTTCTGTTAGAAATATCTTAAAACAATAATTTAATTTTAGATGGTTGACACTCAATGACAATTTAAAAGTTTTTCACCAATTGTAAAATAGAATTATGCACATGACATTTCAGATAAACAAACTGCCGTTTGGACATACATTAGGAGTAAGCATGTCCTCACTGAGACCAGCTGAACACTGGCATCAGTATTTTGAGTACTAAACTCCCTAGTATCTATAATGGTATTTTCATTTCTTTTCATTACTTCATCATAGACTAAGAGCAAGCTAAACAGTGATGCGTACTATTTTTTACTCTGAATGACGCTAGGCTCTATTCCCGAAGATATTGTTATGCCATAGCAATAATATTAGTGAAATAAATCCCCATACTGAGACATAAGCTAACTAATGATATTTGACTGTTAAAAAAACACAATTTTAAAAATGTATATAGACATTTAAGGTTGTCAAAGTTTTAATGATGCTGCTGTCAAAATAAATCTTAAGAAACCCCCAACGCCTAAAGATCTCAGGATAAATTTTATGAAAAATACTTAAAGGAAAACAATCATTATTGTTGAAAGCACTAAAATACACACACTAACTCTCACTACACACACACACACACACACGTACATACTTATGTACACACATACATTCAGGAAGGAATAAGGGACAAGATTTCTTATAAAGTATGTTTATAAAAAAAGGGGGGGGAATTAATTTCACATTTTTGCAATACCCACAAGACTTTATGTTGACTACAGCTTCTTACCAAAGGCATGGAAGGTTGGCAGCAAAACAAGGCAGAGAATGACTCTGGGTGATTCTTGTGGTCAAAACTGGAGGAAGAGTAGGAAGTCTGCTCCATCAGTAATCACCTGGTTCTAAGTACTATTCATATGTGTATCTTGGGAGTAAAAAGGCTCTTTAAAGATGAGAAGGGCTGGATGGGAGGAGGATGAGGCTGTCGCCACCATTCTTTAATCTCTATCTTTCATCTGAAAAAACACTTCAACCAGTTTAGATGCATATAGAAAATAATGGAGTCCCATTTATTTTTTACAGAAAACTTTTGTTAGGATGAAAGCAATAGAAAATGTTATAGATGAGAAAGAGAATCCTAAAAGGGTGAACACTGAGTGAGTGTTCTGGAGCTAGGATGAGTCATAGAGGGCTAGCTAAACTTTTCATTTACAGATGTAGAAATGGTTGCCCAAAGATGTTACTAATTGTTAAATAAGGCTGCAAAACTAGTTACTGGAACAGCTGTGATATGAAACAAGGCCTCAACATTTAAAATTAAGTTTCTTTACGATGCCTTCATAATGAATTCGCTTCAGGATCTCATAGCTACTTTGTTGTTTCAGTTCTCCAGAGTGAATGTGGGAGGTAGACAAGGGAGACAACACAGGCATCAGGAACTCCAAAGTGAGATGTGAAAAGTCAGACCATTCATGGGCAAGGAAATCAACTACCTAAGGTTTGGCAAGAAACACTGAGTTAGAGGTTGAACACTACAGAAATAAGAAGCTGGGGAAGAAATTTCAAATGCCATTTTAACTCTAAAACTGTATTCTATGATATGTTAAACATAGTGCTTTGCCCCAAAGACAGTGTCCAAAAATGTCCAAAATACACTTGTTTCCTCCAAGGTGCCCTGAGTCAAGCAAAGAAGTGCAACCGATAAAAAAACAATTATACTCTAAATTTATACTGGATATAATAAAATATCCTTTCAACTGCTTTCTTCAATACCCTCCCACTGTCCTTTTCTTTTATAAATGAACTAATTATGATCTCTGTAAACCTAGTACATAAAAATTTTTTTGGTTAGTTTAGCCAAATTTTATAGTTGCTTTATCTCTCTGTACAACTCTCATGCCAACACCACCTTCAAAGCCCTATTCAACACTGATTTTCTTTTTTTTCTTTCTTTCTTTTTTTTTTTTTTGCTTAAAGGCTAATCTGTTCTTTAAAAAAAGGAATCACTAGCTGACCCACATTAGCAACAGGAAAGTTGTAAAGAAAAACAGCATGGTGCGGACTTACAGTGAGAGTTTACAAGAGCTAGTCAGGTAATAGTAAAAACAAATTAGAAAATTAGAAAAAATAGTTGCTAAAGATTCTTAAATTGGGAAAATTAACGTGGTTCTAATTCTATAATACAGCTGGATACATGCATTTCGATGTTCGAAATTTATTTGAATATTCGAAAGACTTTTCTAACAGCTCTCTAGTGTCATATGTGCATTATCAGATAGACAAAATTCAATACTCAAGACCCAAAGGGTCCAGTATCTGCTACTTGGTTATGACAGAATTTTAGTATCTCCTGGAGGTGCTGAAACACTGAACACTATAATCATTCATGGACCAGCAAACACTGTCATGAAGATAATGATGAACCACAGAGCAATACCTCAAAACAAAGAACTAGCCCAGAAGTAAAATTCCCAATTAATCTGACATCCTTCATTGATCAGATTAGATTCTCCAAGTTAAGCCTGGAACCCAGACAATTTCCCCTAATTTTCAATAGGCCCAGGACCTAGCTAAGATCGGACTAGTCTCTGGGTGTACAAGCTTTAGAATAAATTCAGTAAGCTAAATTTCTAAATAAGCACTCACATGAAAAACCACTTATATAATACAAGTAACAAAAAGCAAAATTTTAACTTAAAAATAAACTTTCAAATTTATGACACGAAATGGAAGAAAAAAAATAATATTCCCTACAAAAGTATTATAAATAAATGCATAACTTAAGCATGTTTTCTCCATACGTATGATGTATATGTAAGCTAAACTGCTATTCTGCTTTTAGAAATAGCTACTGCTTAAAAATATGTTCCAATGATTAAATACACACACACAAGAGTACATAATATTATAAAAGAATATACCAATCAAAACTTCTATTTCATAGTAAGATTCCTTCTAATTATTTTATCTATATTACTTATAAAGATACTTTATGTTTCTGCAAGTTATGGTAAAATTATTTGTAGAGCAACTACCATGAAGAGAAAGCTTTCTAAAAGCTTCATCAGTGTAACTACCTCAACCCAGAAAAACTAATTCAATAAATTTATCATGTAACTTATTTCATAATTTGGCATTAGAACAACTTGAATTAAGAAAAAGCAGCAGCGCTATATCATTTTCAGGTACCTAAAACCCAGAAGTGCATGCAACTTACAATTCAAGAACTGTAACACTATTAAGAACAAATTCAGTTCTGGAAGTCAAACACTTTATTACATTTATGTAAAAGTAAAACAAAACAAAAACATTATTCAAATCATTTTTGCTTTATGCAAAATTTCCTAAGCAATTAGAAACTATTAGAGGAAAACAAAGTTTTAGAACAAAGAAAATGTCTTAGACAAGACAATATAACCTCAGCAGGGAATTTGGTGTTCAGCCTAAAAATAAACTTTAATAGCTTTTCTAATTAAAACTCACCATCATAAAAAATTAACCACTAAATTTAATTTCCTATTAAGTATACTGTTTTACATCATTTTTATTAAAAACATGTTTTATTAGATTTTCCAACTAAATTAAATAGTGAATAGCAGTCACTTTTATTGCTGATTTATATGCTTTGATAATTACTTCAAACTATCCTATTCAGCTAAATTAGATGCAATTTTAGTCACATATTTTTACTAACATTTTGTTCACATATCCATAAAGTGGTAAAAGTATTATGTGTGTTTTTGTGCGTGTGTGTCCATAAATTAAATCCAATGTGTGCAAAATTCAAACAGAAAAAACTACAAACAGACTATACCCTTTGTTAGACTAGTAGAAGAGTGTTTTCAAAAATATTAAAGAACCATAGTATATGGCAGTTGTCATAACTAAGAAAACACTGTTAACTGAAACCCACACAAATGTGCATATCTATCCTCACTCAGGTAGTGCAGGTAGTGACACTGGCCAAAATCACCTAAATGACTCAGTAACCTTTAGACAGCTGTCATCTTGCCACTCCAAAACTCCCAGGTAGAAATGTAAGCAGTATCTTCAACAGTATGGTCTAGAACATTGGCTCCATGCTTTTTCCCATGTGATTGTCTTAGTCATCCCATCAGAGGTGGGTCTTCTGAATCTGTACCATTTTTTTTTTTTTTAAGTTCCCCAGGTAGGAGTCTATGCTGCCACCTCAGCATATAATCTAAATTAGGACAGAAGAAAAAGTGAATCTCCCACTATTATATCTTTCATCACTTATTTATCTCACAACTAAATTATTTTTTTTACTCCCTTCTATGTTTCCACTCAAAACAGGACTGTGGCCATCAAGACGTGCCTGATGTACACGTATACGCATCATTGTTCTGAAACAAATACATCCCAATTTCAAAAACATTTTGCTTTCATATCCTTCATGTTCTATTTAAAGTCAGGTAAGAAACTGGACTATTAAGTTGAACCATTATGGCAACTTCATGTGGTTCAACCTAATATGTCATGTTCATGCCTGCAACTTCATTGCATGATTCATTCTAGGGTTCAAAAGATATGTGAATCAATAATAAAATATTGAATCTCTCACCACTTACCCTTGACTAAGTATACTCAAGGCTCCAAATAAAAAACTTTTTAGAATTATTTCTCTGAATGAGATATTTGTCTCCATTTTGCCTACCTGTTCCCTAAACATGCTTCTTATTTTGGGTGAATGTTTTATCATGTAAGTTGTAGTGGGAGGCAAAGATCCTCATCATGGAAGATAAGATGCTCAAAAAATCTTAGAAAAATATTTAACCCTAAAACTATTTTTTTATCAATGAATTTGTTATTAGCACCTTTTTGGAAACCAGTATGCTATGGATTATAACATGGGAAAACTGTTTGCGACCAATATGTTCTTAAATAAAATATGTATGCACCCCTTGAAGCAGAAATCTAGAGTCTAGAGGGGAATATTTGTTCTAGCCATTTGTTCTAGTCTAACTATAAAGGACTTTGAAGACTGAGTGAACATCAGTGGGATTCAATTTTTTTCCCCCAAGGACATTCAAAACAAGATATTTTCCTGAGTTTTAGTACTCTCTTCTTAACTTTGATCCTGAAAGCCATAGCAGTTTTAAAAGAAAATTATAATTTTATTTAAAGGTAAGCAATTCAAATTATTAAAATGTAGAATACTTGCCTATTATTTAATTGACATGTAATATTTTATAACATATAAATTATTAATTTTCATTAAACTGATATTTATGGTAAAAATTTACCTGTTCTTAGCGGGAAAGTAAGGACCTGAAGTTCTTTAAAGTTTTGTAACTAAGTATAATTTTGTAAGATAGATCTATCTATCCATCCATCCATCCACACACACTGTAGTTTAATATTTGTATGCAAGTTAGCCACTAAATTCCAATTCAATTTTCTCCTGTTGATCAAAACTGGCCTGACCAATTGTAGCATATCAAAACATTTCTAGAATGCAAATGTTATGCAGAAAGGGGAAATTTTTCAAATTTTGGCAAATGAATTATGCATTTCAAAATGCTTAACAGAAGTATCAAATACAAATGAAAAAGTTTTTTTGAAAGTCCATCATAAGTAGAAGGTAAAATAAATGTTGATGAACACTTTAAGATAATTTTTAACTCAGAAAGTCCTTCTCCCTCTTTTCTTGTTTATAGACATTCCCACATCCCTTTGCCTGGCATGCAAGACGTTGTTTATTAAGATTTAAATGTATAGATAAGCCATTATTTGATACATTAATGAAGTACCAAATATTGAAAGTAAAAATTACATTAAAAAATTTCTACATTACTCCACCAAGTCAAGAGACAATCAAGGGACACTGAACATTCTCTTAAAAGCAATATTCTGTGATGCCCTGAACAAAATCATAAAAAATGAGCTAAAGAAAAATGTATGCTTTCTTCTATTGCAGTCTCTTAGTTTTAAAGCTGATTAAGTTCACGTGTAGAAAGTTGAGGGTATGCCTCAACTTCCCCTTGTATTGCTATAATCTTTTTAAAAGAGGCAAAAAGAAAAAATATAACAATTTTTATGTCAAAAAATATAGAAATTCTGTTGTTATATAGAATCTCTTTAAGTGTAATAAAGCACAAATATTTCCTTACAAAGTATTAATAGTTTACAATACAGTAGTAAGTCAGAAAAGCAGTTAAAGTGATTCTTAGAAAAGTATTCCTCTAGCAAATGAAATTGAATATTTTAAACTGAAACTTTGTCTGTTTCTAAATCTGACACTTCTTTCACCAGACATCCTTTAATAAATAATCTCAGACAACAAAAAACAAATAGATTGTCTGTTTTTAAAATGTACAAATTCAGAATAAAGTAAATAATTGGTTAAGAAAAAGAACATTTTTGAGTTACTCCATGTTCCCACTAATTTCTAGGATCTGCGATTTAAAGACAAAAGCCTGAGTGACAACATTTATACTTGTAATCCATTTAAATTAAAAGCAGAACAAAAACGCATACAAATTGATAAACATTTGAGTACAGAGCACTTTTAAGCTTTTTGATCCAGGAATGCTGTTCGAAATTCTGTAAACCACAGCCATTACATAGCAGAGCCTCCTACAATGAGCTCCTTCTATTCCACAGCAGCTTCAAAAACCTCATGCTTTCATGAGTAAATCAAATGATTATACAATCTTTAAATGATTTTAACCTGAAGGCATTATTTTAAGTCTATGAAAAACTTTGAAATAGCTTAATATCTTTTACTCAAAAATGATGAAGGTGGTCAAAAGGCAGAACTTCCAATTATAAAATAAATAATGCCTAGGGATGTAGTGTATAGTATGGTGGCTCTAGCTAATAATACTGTATTGACTATTTCAAAGTTGCTAAGAGAGTATATCTTAAAGGTTCTCATCACAAGAAAAAAAATTGTAACCAACTCTGGTGATAGATGTTAACTAGATCTATTGTGGTGATCATTTTACAATACAGACATACTATATAAACTATATTATACACCTGAAACAAAAATAATCTTATATGCCAATTATACCTCAATTTTTTAAAATAAGGGTATTTTGTATGAAAAGATTCAAACTTTTTGTGCATTTTTAAGATTATATTTTATTGTTAGGGAAGCATTTATAAAGTTAAAATAAGCAAAAGAAGCTGATTATGCTTTGATCTTGAAGCATTCTTCTCTTTTCTAAATTTTTCATTCTGGATTGTGTCATCTTATCCTTTACCTAATTATCTCGCCTGGTGATAGCAAGACATTTCCCTATTTTCCTTCCTTTCTCCAATATACATAATAAACATAGCTCCAAAATGATGTGTATTTTATAGTCTTTCTTTACCTTGGTACTGAATGGATTACATATCTTTTATAACCATAGTGAGATGAAACAGAAAAAAAGTGGATTTATCTAACTATAGCTGGTATACTATGTGATACTGGTTATATTACTTGCAGGTGTACAATATAGTGATTTGACATTTTTATACCTTATAATGTGATCACCCTACTAATTCAAGTAATCATCTATCACTGTGCAAACTTATCACAACATTATTGACATATTTCCCTTCCTCTTTTTACCCATCCCTCTACTTGCTCCCTTCTGGTAACCATCCCTTTGGTATCTGTTTCTAGGAGTCTGTTTTTGTTCTGTTTTGTTTGTTTTGTTTTTGATTTCCACATATAAGTGAAACTCTACCATATTTGTCTTTCTCTGCCTGTTTTACTTAGCATAACACCCTCTAGATCCATCCATGTTATCACAAATGGCAAGATTTCATTCTTGAAAAAAAGTTTTTTACTTCCCATTTTATATGGTGTCTAAGAAAGACTTTGTTCTAACTACCTGTGTTATAATCATTTGGAAGGATTTCTAAAAATCACAATATGCTATTTCAATTCCTTTAAAATCATATCTAAATTACTTAGTGTTAAAGAAAATAGAATATTTTAATTCAATTTTTTAAATTTTTATATTGTTCAGCCCAAACATAGGCCTAGCACCTAGAATCCCCACTGATTTGAGAAAGATAGGCACCAACTAAAACTTTTACTGCTATAAATTCTTATTTTTATAGAAGCAAGAATTTTCTCCCATTGATTAGATGAACTGTAACCAAAATTGAATGGTTTCATGTAAACTTTTACTCCTTTAGATTGTATGTTTCATGGAGGTAAGGACCATGTCCATTTTGCTCACAATTTATATACATCTCTTAGCATACAGGAAGCTCTAAAAGAAAGATTATATTAGATGAGAAAATCAAGATACAGAATAGTGTAAATGATATGAACCTATTTTTATAAAACAGTGATGACAAAATTTTCTGAGTGTGTATGTATGTTTATGTGCATGTGTGTGGAGAGAAAAATAAGGAATGACACAGTAATTTGTCACTATGTGTGACACCTAGGAGATTGCTATTGTCAGAGAGAAGGAGAAAGAAAACATTAAAATATATAAAACTGGTATTACAAGTCATAATTATGGTGAAAAGTTATATTTTAATTGTATATATAATGGGGCATTTAGGAACTATCTGAAATGGAGCAACTAAAGGAAAATCAAAAGCATAACAAGATACATTAATGAATATGGTTTTTGTATTCTAGAAAAGAAATATCTAATGAATAAGAAAAATAATATAACTTCACACAGAGATGAGTGCTCTGAAGAATATTATAGTTTAGGTAATAGATAGGGAGAGATAGCCTGAGCCCAGGAAAGATATCAGGGCTGGGAGCTGTAAATATGGGATTCATCAGGTTACAGGTGGTATTGAAAGCCACATGATTCCATGTGATTATCTAGAGAATGGGTGTGATCAAGTAGAGAATTGAGGGCTATACCCTAGAGCACTCTAACATCTATAAAATAGGACATAGAAAGGGAACCAACAGAGATGACTGAAAAAGCAGTCCACCAGGAAACAAAGTGCATGTTTTCCTTTAATGTCTGTGTTCAGGGAGATAAAGAGTAAGGTCTGACCAATGAATTAGACAACAGGAAAACTGCTAGTGATATTAACAACAGCAAGTGAAGTGAAGGCGCAAGGATGAAAGCCTACTTGAGGTAAGCCGAAAGAATAGAGGTGAGGAAGTAGAGACAGTGAAACAACTCTTTCTATGAGTTTCACTGTAAAGTATGTTACAGGAATGGTGCAGAGAAATGGTAGGCAATAAATAGAGGGGCACAATGGGACCAGTGGAGGCTTTCTGAAAAGGATATGTATCATATCATGTTTGTATGCTCATCATGGGAAAAATCTATGATATAGAAGAAAGAAGAGATAATTTCAAGAGAAAACTCAGAGAAGTATGAAGAAAAGCTTAGGCTTAGGTTGGAGAAAAAACAACTAGATATGTGCTTATCCTTGGGGCATACATCAGTATATGATGAGAAAGTGCTTTCTCCTAAGAGCAAGTAATATTTGAAGTTATTCTACTGTATTTTATTAAAATCAATATAGATTTATGTCACATCATCTGTTTCCTAGCCAAAGATCCACAACTGACCATTTTAATCAAAAAAATCATGATACTGCATCATGAGAGACATTTTATGGTTATTTACATTCTCCAAAACTGTAAACTAAAAAATATGATGGTACAAACAGGTAAAATATATGAAAAAATATTAATAGAGTGAGAAATACACATATATATTTTTCAGCTATTCTATGAACCCAGTGCTATACAATTTCCATTAAAAAATCCAACTCCGAAGATGTCTACTTGTATTTTAGAAGACAAAAGGTAATTTATATTTAAACCAGTATAACTTCATTCTTAGAAATTTCCCAAATAAATATCTTTAATACTGCAATAGCTATTCTACTCTGTAACAAATAAAATATGATTTTAAAATCACTGATTAATGCACTCCTCCTTTCTAACTCATGCCAACAAACAACATCTTTTAAACTCATATGAAGTATGAAAAAGAAGCCCACCCACGCCTCTTTTGGACTTTTTTGTATGCTTAAAACTAGGGATTTCTTAAATCCAGACAACATGAGCATAACACTAATAGCAGCTAGAAATGTAACAATCTTTTACAATGAGTATTTAATACCAAGTTTATAGATAGCAAGGAAAAACTTTTATTTCCCGACCTACAGATATAGGCACAAAACTATAGACATAAAATGTTCATGTAAACCTATTAAAGGAATAATATACTAACACTGAATAAAAATGGTCAATTTCCTTCTATTTATAACCCCTGATTTTCATTCACAATTATCCAAGGTACATTTATGTGCATGCATAATTTTACAACTTACTAAGACAAAAATCCACAAAAGTAGATTTTAGAGATCTCTAACAATATTAAAGCTTAAAGTATTTTAACCCTCAAGTCTACTTTCTACACATATTTAGTCTTCTTCCTGTCATAAACAATGAGATGATTCATGAATCTTCAATGGACCCAGAAAAACAAGAGATCATAACCTTTTTCTCCTTTACAGCTGAACAAAGTAGTTTGAATCCCCAGCAAAAAATTCTATTATCCAGGAAAATGACTAGTAAAATTGTATTTTTATACAAATGGTTTTTAGTAATAACTTTGTCTTTTAGTAAAAGAAAAATATTCAAATTACTCTTTTGGTCATATAAACTCTTAATTCGGTCAGAAGAATAATGGCCCAAGAAACCAAAGCTAGAAAACATTACTACAGAAACCTGAACTACACTGATACAACATATTTTAAGTTCAGAAAGCAAAACATGGGTAAGCTTGAATTTTTAAAACCAACATCTGTTTACAAATCAGTCTATCACCCTAGTTTGAACAAAGTATTTTGAGTCCCAAAATAATAAAAGGTGGATAATATAACCTGAGTACACAGAAAAAGTCCCCACAGAAACAAACAAACAAGAAATGACACAAGAATAAGAGGTGGTTGTTTTAATAAATTCTGACTCAAACTTTGTTGTTCCTTTGTTCCTTTGTTCTGTGTATTTGTTCAATTTGAAGGGCTTACCATCTTGCTGGCCATGAAGAGCCTGGGGACTCTGCATTCTTTCCTCAAGATTGGAGCTAAGATCAGAGTTCACTGCTGACATCCGTGTGGAATCGCTCATATCAAATTCATCACTTTCTATTGAACTTTCATCCTGAAAATAATTTTAAAATATCAGCAAGTGTCATAAAATATAATACGTCCAAATGGTGACCACTTTATTGATAGGGTCCATAAAATTTAGCCAGTACGTAAGCTTTTACAGAACTCAGTAAAATATGTTACCCATTAATAGAGACTTGAAATAACAACGGAATAATTTCTCCCTTTCAGGAACTTCAAAACTTGTGAAGTTGCTTTGAATAATACATCTATGTACAGGCAGGTTTAAAAGGTAAAATAATATGTTTAGGAAAGATGTAATTGGTGAATTATCCTGAATAATAAAAATAATAAAATAATTTTAAAAACCTTAACCAAAAAATATACAAAGAGGATGGACTCTAATAATAGACAAACTTACATGGCTACATGCCAAAGTCCACATTGTTGGAAAGCAAGATAATCTTAGGACATCCTTTCTTTTCTTACAAATGAATATAAATTGTATTACAAGCACAAAAAGGAATTCTAGGTAAAGTGATAAAGATGCATTTACTAAAAGCCAGTACACCAAATAGTTAAACTAGCCAAAGGCCAGTTGGCCAAATGGCCAATTCATTAAAACTTGTCAAACATCATCTTAACCAAATATAAAATATTTTGCTGTAGTCATTTCAGTGAAGTAAACTGCTTTAGGAGAACTGACTCTTAAATGGTGTGCTTCTGGAGGCAGGAAGGCCGGAGAAACCTGTGTAAATATTGTAAATATTTATTGAAATCACAAGGTTTCACTTTAATTTGAAATGTTTGACCTGAAAGTTTAACACTAATATAATAATTAACAGTAGCAGTGGTAATAGTGCTATTTATGTTGCAGACACTATTCTTCTTATTTGTTCATTGACTTCATCTTTATCATAACCTATGAGTTAGTACCAGAATTCATCCAATTTACAGATTGACAAATTGAGGCACAGAGCAGTGAAATAACTGGGATTCATAAGAGTCACCCAGGCTTGAGAAAGTAGCTTCTTTGAATAGTAAGAGTAACTGTGGCTTCATAAATGACATCTTGGTGTCAGCAAAGAAGCTGCTATGGGGACAGGGACATTCTGATAAACTTAAAAATAGGCCTTCTGATCCACAGGTCAGATCAAGGTGATTTGGCTGTCCTTCCGTTATCAAAGGTTTGATCATGTCTGGATACACTGAGTAGCACTAGCTCTTTATTAATTCAGCAGGGAAATGCCACCCTGTGAGGCCGCTGGCCAATCAGCCACACGAACTTCTCCCAGCGGCATGCCCTCTCTCTCGGTACCCTGTTTTCTCCAATTCTAAATGCTAAGAAAACTCAAAACATCTAAAATAAATATATATGTTAAAAGGAGAAAATAACAGAATTCAATTTGCACATCAATATTATTGATGTGTACCATATATCTACATATATATATAAATATACATACAAAATAGATGATATAGATATCCATTATATACACTGTACATAGTATCTGTCATGTGATAGTAATTTAAAACACATTTTCTAGAGCTAGACTACCTGGTTCAGATCCAAGCTCTGCCACTTATTAAATGTGTTATCTTAAGCAACTTTTTTGTGCCTCAATTTCTTCAACTATAAAATGGAAATAATAATAGTATCAATCTCATAGGGCTATATGAGAATTAAGGGGGTATAATATATTTAAAGTTGATAGAACAAGTTAGATATATAATAAGCACAAGACTTTTTGAAATATGTAGAATTCTATAGTGTATAATGTGATTCATACTTATTATAGGAACACATATAAAAATAAATTTAAATATGATGCCAAAGATGACCAACATGTGTTTATAAAGTAGCCTTATATTCTACATAAGCACTTATTATATATACTACAAATGGTTAACTATATGTAACCTAGTATAGTATCATTTTAATGGTGTGTGTCTATATGTGTCTCTAAAGAAAAGCTAGACAGAGTCAAGTCAGTCTCTGTTCCATGGAATGCTTATGTAAACTGCTATAGTACATTTTAAATAATCAGTATACCTTTTATCACCAGTAAATGACATTCTTGTCAGCATACTTTTTAAGAAATGCTGACAAGATTAAAATGTATAGGCAACCAAATGTATGTTTTGTATCTTTATGTTTTAAAACCCACTATTTTAAAGTATTTATGATCATAAGTGACAATGATTATGACTATTTTAAATATTTTCCTTCATGATATCCTATGAAATATAATTTGCATTCCACAGTTCTACTACTTATTAGAATATGAATTATCCAACTGCTTACTTATAAAGGGCTTTAATGAAATTAAGTACACACATTCATTCTGTAAGTTCTATTTTATTAACTAATTCAATTATCTTTCAAAAGGTGGCAAAGTGTATAAAAATATAATGTTTTTTTATTATTATTATCAACATAGAGATAGTGCTAATTACTCTAGGAAGAAATCAGTGAACATTGCTAGGAGTAAAGAATCAGAAAATTTGATTGATATATTATTTTATTTTATCATGATCATCTTTAGGCTATTCATCTAAATCTTTTCCTCTTTATTATGTTTTGTATAACAACCTGTGAAGAAAAAGAGTCTCCATATTTTACAAAGTGAGCTTATTTCTCATGTAACTAAAATCTCACAATAATAAGTCATGCCAACCATCATAGAATTCTGCTTCTTTGAAACTTAATTTGAAAATTAGACTAAATATTTATTGTGACAATTTTCTTCCCTCTTTTTTCCCTTTTAAAATGGTCCTTATTATTTCTCTTTTAAAATGGCACTTATTGATTTTTAATAAATTTTATTTTTGAGCTTTTATTTTTATTTTGAAAAGTTTCTTGAAACTCAGATTCCTAATCTGTTTCCTATTTCAGTTTAGTTTTCAAGTTCCAGATTTTACCTCTATGAGTCTCCACCATATATCACGTGATTTCCATTGTTATTGCCTCCATTGATTCAAGATCTTTTTTTCCATTTCCTGAATGATGTAATAATAGTCTCCTGTTATCTACCCACCTCCAATTTCTTCCCTACCAGTCCTGTTCATCAACTAGTGCCAAATTCATCTTCCCATATCAGGACAAGCCACTTTTCTGCTCATAAATTTGCAGCTATAACAAGTCAATCCAAATCTACCAAGTAATGCGTAAGCTACTCAAACATTCAGGGTTTTCCATAAGACTACTTAAAAACCACTCCCACCAACCTAATCTTTGTTGTGTTTTTCACTTACCTTACGCTCAAATTAACTTAAAGCCTACCTTATTATTAACCTTTCTGTGAAATACATCACTTCATACCTTAGTATATATGAGTATAGACCTTTTTAAAAATTCAGATCACCAACATGCAGTTCAATAAGCTCTAGGGGTGCCGCTAATGCTGGTTATTTAAACACTGCTAGTCAAGAATTTCATCATTCTGCAATGATGGAATTGCTATGAAATGTTCCCTATTCATCGACTACCAGCCACACTTGGCTACTGAGCATTTGAAATATGGCTAGTGTGACTGAAGAAATGAAAGTTTTAGTTCATTTTAATTAATTTTCATTTAAATTTCAAAATTCACATGTGGCTACCATATTTGAATAGTGCAGCTCTGACAATTCTCTTTGTTGGATCTTGAAAGTATATCCATCATTCATTATTAGCAATGCAATAAACATACTAATACATAAATTATTTCATATATCACGTTCTTTAGTATAAATTTCTAGCCAAATCATATAAATAACTTTTAGAAGTTTTCCACAATTAATGGCCAACTCTCTCTGAGAAAGTTTGTTCTTGTTTAAATTTCATCAATTTTATAACGAGGTCAATTGAACTTACATTGGATACAATATTTTGTAATCCTAAGTGATCCCATTTCCTGGCCTTCTTTATTTCCCATAATTTCATTTAGTATCTTCTTATACACACATTTTCATTATTTGCTTCTGTTATTGTCTGTCCCTCCAATATTAGAAGATAAGCTTAGTAAAGGCAAGATTTTTGATACTTTATTCATTTTTATTTATGTTTATCTCCATTAACTACAAGAGTGCCTGATATACAGGCAGTTCTCAGTAAGTATTGGATAAACTAATTAAATTAAAACTTAATATAATTTAAATGTAACTGATCACAAAGGACTAGCTCACTTGAATTTTATTTCAACATGACTTACCTTAATTAACTACTTTCTATCTTTCAATAATTACAATATCTAAAATTTTATAAATAATCTAACTTGTCATTTATTTGAATATTTCTAAGGCAGTATATATCCCATTTTGTATTTTCAAAATGTAAAGATAAGAGTTATTTTCCTAGTCCAGTTATAAATTTAAAAGTACCTATTTCCTTTGGGTGAAAATACTTAGGATTTTTTAGAAGCAGAAGGACTCAGCATATGTGAGTTTTATTGTTGGCACAAAGTTTATCTTCTTACTTTTTGGCCTAGAAATAAACATATCAACATTTAAATGAGCTTCCTACAAATAATTTGACAGCCCTAACTAGTTTATAAAGTTTTTAATATTTTCAATAATGTAATGAATCATAGAAATAATTTTCCATTTTCAGGAATTGATAGACATTAATATTTTGTTAATTGTCATTCATGTCTTTAATCCAATGATCTAATTACTATTTATTTAATCATTTATAGGTAGCCATCTAATATGTGGAATCTGACATTGCCACTGCATTAATACAGATCTTCTTATAGAGTGTACCCTTTATAAAATCTTTCGAGATTAAATAATTCTATAAATATCATTTTAAAATTAAATCCCTTCAAATGAAGAGGAAAACAAAAAATTTGATATGAGTTTTATAAATAGCTCAATGAAGTCACTTTAAAAGAATAATCCTTCACCAAAGAATGCTATATTTGAAAAATAAATATTTAACCATATTTTCTGTTCTAGAGAAATTTCAGGAGAGAATTTATTAGCCTGAGAAACTCTTCCTAATATAGATAATCTGAATATATCTGTTGATTAATGGCTACTAACTAGTTAACAATGGTTTACTAAGCCCCTATTGTAATGACTTTGGGGACATATATACAGGGTACAAATAGCACTTGGTCCTTGAGAGTTAATTGGTATACTATAGAAGAATATTCAACAAATGTGCATTTTATATCTCATATATGCCAACATATTGTAAGATTTTTACTATACAAATTAAATAGAATAATTTGAAATATCAAAACATCTTTAATAAGAAGAATCACCACAAAACATCTCTAGAAAATGCAGACTAGTAGACAAAAATGCATAGAATGGTTAAGTAAAATATAATTTAAATATATATGTGAGATTTACATAGTAGGGAAATAATTATATTTGAAATATCTATTAAATTGACTTTCTGGTTTTCCAGGCAAAATAGCCTTTGTTCCAAGGGCTTGGATACTTTGTTTGGATACTCGTTTGGGATACTTTCCCCTGAAGTTTCTAGCACTTTCCCAAAGCTAGCCTGATGGAAGTCAATTAAAGAAAATTAATCTTCTTGGGAATAAACAAATTCCTACACAGTATTAATGTAGATGTGTTAAGACGAGGAATCTCTGTCACCTCCTTCTGTGCAATCCCAGTGACATTCCTTTCATTAAAAACTAAATTACCATCTTCAAAATGCCATCATGCTTAATACAACAGTCATGGTTATCAAACTTCATTTCAACTTGTAAGTAATAACAAACATAGATATTCCCATTTTACCTCATCTTGCTGTGAGTTTAGCAGCTGCAGTTTCATGTGCTTCATATAGGCCATAGTAATTGGCATGTTGTAGTCAATCATGCTGGTCACCAAAGTGGGAGGTTTTCCATTATCTGTAATAAAACATTTTTAATGGGTAATGAAAGTGACACCGCATTCTACCTGTAATTTCAGAATGATCCAATTTGTCAAATTGAAATAAGATTCTAGATACTAAATGTTTAGGAGATCGGAAGCGGTATAGATAGATTGCAGAAAAGAGGCTGGTAAGTTTCTTCAAAGGTGCATTGGAACAAATTAGCACTAGGGATAAATTAGTTATTTCTAACTCCAAGGGAGCTTTTGATGTCCTGTATAACAACAAGTGAAGGCAAAATAGTGATTAAACATAACTATTTGTATTTTTTGTCTTTTTGTCTTCGCTCCAAACTTACTTCCTATATGTACTACAGGAGTATTTGCTCCTTTTTTTTTTTTCATTTTTTTGCCAGTCTACTCATTCTCTGACACATGAGTATGGACTAGCCTAAGAATATCTTTGAGACTAATTTAATTGCTGAGAGAATTTCATGGATTGAGAAAATGATTTTTTTTTTAATGAAAGCTAAAGCCAAATTATACTTTGTATGTAAAATCTTCATTGAAGGAACTCCATATTATTTATCACTTTTACAAATAAGCAATTTACAGAACTAAAAGGACACCAATAGAACATCAATTTTCCAGCTGAATATATCTAAAATACCATGAAATATACATAATAAATTAAATTAAAGTATTATTATAGGAAAAAAAGTTGTTCAAAAATCACTGCCTCCCACTTGAATAAATGAGATCTGACTTGTTGAACTGTTTCAGTCTACCACGTTTTTATAAAAATGTGAGATATAAATTGCTATTATGAATAAAATTACTTTAAATCTCACTATTTGACACTGCAGCTACCTTTATGATCTGTTCCATCTGGGTTTAAATGCATTCTTTTCTGGCACTCTGAGCAGCTCATTAGAAATCGTGTCACCGCTTCTCTTGGTAGGAAGGCATAGCTCTCTGAAATCTGCAATGATTCACAAAACAGAAATGTTATTATATAAGCTGATTGAGAGTGATTCAACAGAAATGATCATTGTATTTCCAAATAAGACGCATAATTCCATAGTGGCAGGAAGCACAATGAAAGCATGCACTGCATACCATGCATCATTTCAAGAAATATCTATCCAACTTGATAGCATGTCTCTTAATAATAGCTAATAATGCAAAGCAGAGAAAAAAATCAATCACATCTGAATGAATATCTGTTTATATTTTTCATTTCTCTTAGTAAGAATAATTAGCATACAGATATTTTTGTGAATTTTCCTTATTAAAAATTGCCAACATTGTTTTTAAAACTTACTGCTACAATCATCACATATTTATCCAATTTTACATATCTATTTTAAAATTTTGTCCCAAGAAGAATCAATAAACTTTGGATTTAGCATTAATGAGCACTTAGTCATTATTGCTTTTCAAAATATTTTAAGTAAAAATAAAAGAATTCTAACTGAACTCATGTATATTTACTGCAGTGAATCATCCCTTCCACAGAAAATGACACACCTGGAATAGCATTTTGGCCACTTATTTCATTTCTTACTTTATCAGTTTTTTGTAATTTATGTCCACAACAGCACACACTGATTGTCAGAGCAAGCTTTTCCAGTGCCCTATGCAAAGCTTCTATTTTCAGAATCTGATCTAGAGTCGAGTTAGAAATCAATACTCCTGTCATGGATTTTTTATAACACTCTTTTTAAAAAGCAAGCTATTTCTCTCATCAAAGAAAATAATTTCTGAAGTGAAATGGATAGATTGATAATACCCCTAAATAAAAATTAACACTGACTCGGGCAGTGCTACTAAGAAGTCTGCTACAGGGAATTAGTTTTCCACCATAGCACTAATACTGGTACATGAAATATGAGATAAGCAGGAGAAATAAATAAGTTGTAAATTAGACATAAGTGCCACAGACTTTTTCTCAGATGCATGCATAGCTATTATGAACACTAATGTGCTTTGTTTGTAGAAAGGAAAAAATAAATGTACCTTATGTGTAATTCAGTGCAATTCTATACCAATTCCATTAATGGTGATGGGGTCAACTCTCATTTATCCATAATGTAGAATGAGCACAGTATTGAGTAAAGCCTACATACTAAGATCTAAAGTTATAACGCATATTTTTCCCTGAATTAATATTAAAACCAGTTGGTGTCATTTTGCCTATACCATTGACTTTCAGGAAAAGAAGCTATAAGAATACTAAAGAGAAGGAACAGTCTATATTTAAAATTTGTCATGGATGATCCATATACAGGTAATCAAAGTTCAACTTTACTAGGATTTTTAAATGTGAATCTTGATTTTTAATATAACTATCATTTGTATATTAAGGTGTCCAGTTTTTTAAAATATCTCTTTGTACTATACAAGAAAATGTGAGAAAAATAAACAGAAAATATGAAATTATTTCATCAAACTATTTATATTAGCTATTAAATAAGGGAATATATATATATATAATTTAAATTCTCATTCATGCTCTCTTATACTCTTTCTCTAGGCATACACATGCACATACACACACACAAACTGGATTCCTATTCGTCTATTTTACAGAGGTAACTAACACCTTTGCCTGATTTATTTCTCTGATTAGAGATCAATTTTCTGACTCTCTGAAAATCTATTTTATAATAATGCACAAGTAAAAAAAAGTTTATGAGGCATGCCCAGCCGGTCCTGATATTTTATATTTTAACTCACATGGAGTTACAGTCCATTGGAAATAATGGGGCTGACCAGTAAATTCATTAACAAATAGGATTTGAGAAGAATGCTCCATTAATTTTCATAAAGGATTTCTATTAAATCTTCTCTCTCCTTGTATGAAAGCCTTCTATTGAAAGAAAGATAGGCAGTAGTGGAATTGAAGAGATGCTCCATTGGCTTCCATGGTCCTGATGCACTCACTCTATATTCTGCCCTTTTACCAGTGCTAATAAAGCGCATGTGTAGGAACCCCTCCTGGACAGATTTATGATTGGCCATACTCAATTATAATACTTGTCCTTGCTCTACTTAGCTCCAAATCAATTTGTCTTGGAATCATTATTAATCATATTACATTTCTTTATAGTATACTCTGAAAAGTAAGTACCTATAATGGTCACAAACATGTTTGCATTTATGTGCACCTGTGTACATAAGATATTCTAAAGTCCCATGTTATACTTTACAAAGATTGTTAGCAAGTATTTTATCACATTATTTTCTGTGGTGGTATTCTGGCATAATGCTTGGAAAGTCCCTATATGTTGCATAAGCAAATAAAAGCCCTTATTGAGTACATTTCTTGGTATTGAGAATCTTCTCTTCCCCGTGTCATGTTAACTGGGACCCAGAGACTATCGAGTCTTCTTATGTGCTGGGAGGAGAGATCCTCTGAACAGACTCTTCAAGTCTCACACTGATTTCTGAAACAATAGTTCTCCAATGGAGGTGAAAAGGAAAAATCATTCCTTTTTCCTTATTTAGAATCTTACTTCCCAGACCTCTTTAAAATTAAAAGTCCTGGGCAGTCTTCATTGTTGAGGTTATCAGAACATTTTTAAAAATGAAAACATATTCTTCAAAATTCTTAAATAATGGTTACTATAATAATTACATTTCAGAATTAAAGCCATTTGATGAAATCCTGTCTTTTGATCCTGCTGGTATCCTTTAGTAACCTCATTCAGAGATAACACTGAAAGCTAATGTGTGAAGCATCTTTTGAACTTGAGTCCTAAACACCCCAATGGCCCTGCCCTGATGAAAGGCCCTGTTTCTATGAATGTTTGAAGTGCTAAATCAACTTTAAATAGGTATTCATAAATATTGATAAAACTCGTGTTCTTCACAATTCATCAATGTCCTAACATCTTTCATGCAATGCATAAAAATAACTGTAAATAAAACCTAGTAGTAAGGGACAGAAAAAATTTTTGATTCAAATACTTGAAATAACATTCTACTAATGCTATAATTAATTATATAAAATGCTATATACATTCATAAATGTCTATTTCCTTGATCCACTTTTCATTTTCTAGGATAGAAATTAGACTTCAAATATACTGTATGGAATATTTACTTGAACACTGGTGAGGAGAACACTTGGAAATGTATTCTTAAAAATACCTTTATATTTGGGAAAGATAGTATCTCCCTAGAATTTGTTTAGGAACATGGAAATGCTGCATCTTATTAGTAATAAGAAGCAAAATATAACAAATAGATATTAGTCTTGCTCCCTCTGAACTAAACACTAAAGACAATTGCCATGTGATAAGCCAAACACATTGCTCACAGGAACAACTAGAACATAGCCATAATGAACCACATAAACTAATGACTTTAACACTAATTTATCAGGTAAATTATTTGAGGTATCTCTTTATGAGAAATGTTATTTTCTCGTTGGGTTTTTACATCCTCTATTTTAGAAAGTGGCCAAAACAGATTTTATGATAATGCTTTGATAAATATGTTGATGATATAAGGACATGAAATGAATTGCCATTGTTAGACAGTAGAGGACAAAACAAAAAGCTAAAAATCAAACCTAGGTCTCCCAAATCCTGGTTCTTTCTCTAGATTGAATGTATCATGGTGGGCTTATCCAACAGACAGAACAGACAAATGCTCAGGTGTTGATGAAAAGCAGAACCATCAAAACAGATTTTTAAAAATTTGGTATTTCAAAAAATCCTAGATATCAAAGTATTATCACAGGACAGTCAGTACTTGTGAAACTTCCTTAAACCTGAATTATAGTTGAAAAATGTGTTCTTATTGTTGTTAATTTTTGAATTCGCTATGGTGAGGGGTTGATGTGTGGCACAACATAATTTTTTCATTACTTACCACTTCTAAACTTCTAAAGACCTTAATTAATCTGTGTAATTAACATATGAACATTGATAATTGTTGTCAATGAAAAGATCATTCTAAGTCTTTTAAGACTCGAATTCATCAGTAATATAGAAAATAATAAATTATATATAACATAAATTACAAGTAGAAATGATTTCTCCCATCAAAAACTATGGTAATACATCTACATAAAAACAGTTACACTGCAGCATCTTTTGATGGACTAAACAATAAAATTGGCCTCTGAGCAAAGATAGTATGACATTAATAATCTAATGATAAACTTACCCACCTGAAGAAGGCTTAATGATTAATTTCCATAAGAGGCACTGCTACTGATATTCTACTCATGAGTGTGTGTGTGTGTGTGTGTGTGTATACATATATATATACACATATATATGTGTATAAATACATATGTATGTATGTATATGTATACATACACATATATATGTATATATGTGTATATATACACGTATATATACACATATTCATATATACATAGTTATATATTTATAAATATATATGAAACACATTTCTGAAAGTTTACTGATAAATATTATGATATAAAGGATGATGAACATTTTATCTTGCTAACGTCCCTAGCTTTCTGAAGAAAGAAGAAACGTACTTCCTTAAATCCCTACAACTACAAAGCCAAATTCTGGCAGTTCTTGAGTGCCACTCACCTTCCCCTCAACACAGTTCAGTTAAGGTAAAATGTCAGTTATCTGAAAGAACTGAAATAAAAATCAAATATAATTAAATTGATTTGCAAATTTCATCTTGTAATTTTGATAATACATACTTCTTAAAGTTTTCTTCCTTTTGCATAGCAGTTTTATATTCAGAATTAAATTTTCTTTTCTACTTGGATCTAAATACATAAAGTAACAAAGTTAGAAAAATTAAAGAAGTTAAAACAATGTAAGAAATTATTGCTTTGCTGTACCTTTTTAGACTGTGTGTCTCACAATTACATGGTGGAAGTGCATCTTATTGACTAAAGTCATACAATTTTGTAAATTAAGAGCAAAATCGATAACAGAGAATTATAAGACAGGATTATTTGTCCTGTATGTCTCTTTTCTTTGGTTCCAAGCATCCTTCCTAATTCTGTCTCATTTCTGAAAATTTTCAATATAAAGTTCTTTTAAATTTACTCATCTTGTACATACTTCTGCAATTCTGTGGTTTCTGAAATGGTAGAGGATTGACAGTTCTCGAAATTAAGATTCTCATTCATTATATAATTTAATTGCTTTGGCTGTTTTACAGAAGAGGAAATATTTCCTAAACATTATATGTGTGTTTAAGTTTTTCATTGAGTGTTTAATAAATGGATTATGTTAAGTAAGGATGTTACATGGATTTTATCAATTAATCCTTACAAAAATCCCAGGAATAGAATATCATCAGCAGCACTGTCATTTCTGTTTAACAGACAGGGAAACTAAGCCTGAGAGAGGCTGTATAATTTGTCAAACAGAAGAGAGAGGATAATCTTGTAGCAGATCCTAACCTTTTACTCACCACACTTTTATAGCCTTCCCTGATCATCAGTATATAAGACAAAAAGACAGAAAAGGAAAGAAAGAAAGAAAGAAAGAAAGAAAGAAAGAAAGAGAGAGAGAGAGAGAGGGAGGGAGGGAGGGAGGGAGGGAGGGAGGGAGGGAGGGAGGGAAGGGAAGGAAGGAAGGAAGGAAGGAAGGAAGGAAGGAAGGAAGGAAGGAAGGAAGGAAGGAAGGAAAAGACTGTCTCATTCATAGAGTGTTGCAATATTAACCTCACAGTATACGTTAATATTTATGCTAAAATGTTTACAATGTTCCCTGGTGTGAGGTTCTTTATAAAATGCTCTGACCTGTTTCAGGTAACCCTTCTGAATACAAGGGGCAGCTAAGCTCTCTGTACCTTGTTTTGGGTTACAAAGTTGCACAAAAGAAACACATTAGCCTATGTAGTCACAATACAGAGCTCCACCTGAAGGAAATTAACAGGCCATCTGTTCTGTTCCAGCAGAACTGATAGCTAAAGTCATGACTTTGTAATATTTAACAGCCAGTATGCAAAGGACTTTCCCCTTTAAAGGAATGTACAAGAAAGAGTATAAGTAGCCTATTTCTAAAGGAATAAGACTTCTAGTTAAAAGGAAATTAGCATTAGAGAAGTCATTCTTGGTTTAAGATTTGAACCTAATACCTGAGCTAAAGTGATTTGAACCTAACACATGACATTGGCAAATCATGAACATAAGCAATCACTTTTAAAGCAAAACAAAACAAAAAAAGCTAAATTCAAAAGATTTATCAACCAAAATCACACCATTGTGGCTTAAGGTTACTATGGATTTAACAAAAGAAGAAAAATAAAACAAAACAGAATTAATGTAATTAAATATCAGTAATTTGGAAAAGTAGACGAATGTTGGATTTTATTACAAGTTGCACAGAGTGAAGCCCTGGCATAGTTTGCTCCATTTCAGATACTGAGCTTTAGTGAAAAATAAAATTGACCTAATCACAGTATTTTTAAAAAATTACCTTCTCCACCTCTGCTTCATAAAACGAATATAGAGAATAGTGTTAATACTTTTATTTTAATGGAATAATAGCATTAAAACCATGTTGTAATTTTGCCAAATTCCACGCACTAAACTTATGAAAGAATTTGCCCTTGGGGCCAAACTTTTGACATTTTTCTGTAATAAACACTCTTGGGATTATAAATAAAAAATAAATTAGAAATCATCTCCCAGTGAAATTTATCTTACCAAATTTAATATTGTGATATTCTATCACAAGCCATCTGCAAAATACATAGCCAAATAATGAAACTGTAGAAAATTTAGTTTTAAAAACTAATAAAATTAAAATATGCTTGACAATAGCTTGTAAATCCAAATGCCATGAAAGACCCCCAATGTCCTCATTCTTAAATACACAGCACACCATAGTCCAGAGAGACTCCACTCTGAGAAAGCAAAGTCTTGGTTCTGGGCAATGTCTACAGTTCAACAAGGACCACTCTGCCTTTACCTGGTTTACACATTGCATATCTTTAAATATATCTGAAAGGAGGGCATTAGGATGTGTAATATATATATAATATATATATATTATATATGTATATATACATACATATATTATACACACATATATATAGATATAGATTTATAACCATATCTATATATGGCTTGCAAATGCTGTAACATTTGGCTATAACATTTGGCCCACGCATTTTTCTAAATGTGCTACAAAACTGAAATGTCCAGCTGATGGCTTGCTCTTATATTTATATCGTTTCTCTTTTACCCATTTCATGCATGAGAAAAAATGAGTAGCAAACATCATTGTACTTTTACAGAGGAAGTTATTAATTTGTGGAGGTGCATGTAGAAGCAGTCAGCAAAGATGAAGAAATTTCCAACTAAACATTTATTTATTCAACAAATACCTACTGAATCCATATGCACTATAATTATCACTGAATACTGTCAGATATGTTTCTATATAACTAATGTACCTGGATATATCAAATTATTGGAATCACATACTGGCAATTGTTTGGTTAATTTTGAAGTGATTCTGAAAAATACTTTTATCCAGACAACATAAATATAAATGCTCTTAGATAAAAAGTGCATTCATAGCTATAATCAATTGGACAAAAAGCCAG
Organism: Cynopterus sphinx; assembly: GCA_030015415.1. NCBI lineage: Eukaryota > Metazoa > Chordata > Mammalia > Chiroptera > Pteropodidae > Cynopterus > Cynopterus sphinx. The sequence goes on along the minus strand of CM057384.1, from coordinate 27,303,453 downwards.
ACATTTGGCCTGCCTAATCAAGTTTGCATTCACTCGGGACCTCAACAATTTTTGCTTCAGAACCTTAACCACTATTTTAGAAAGACTATGCTATGTTGCATTTGTCTAACTTCCAAACATCTGCTAAATAAACAACTAAATTCCTATACCAATACCAAAACCAGGATGCTACCAGATTTGCACTTTAACCCCAAACTCACCATTGCTCCCCTGGCAGAGGATTCTAGCATTTTATTTGGGTTCCTGTCAACATTATTTGTTTTGCTATGACTCTGATACTGTTATCATTTACTCTATTGTGATACTTTCAGTTCCTATCACTGTCCACTATTACTTTTCTGTATTTTTTTCTCTTATCATTTTCCACATTCAATCTTTATACCCATTCATCACCTTCCCTTGCCTTTTTCTTTTAGTTTAGGGCAGGTGGCATTGCCCAATCAGATATATATCTCGGATTAATTTTTAAATAGAATTAAGGTTGCTAGAGAAAATACAGCACACTGAATTAAATTTGAATTCCAGATAAATATGCAGTATTGGGACAAATACATTAAAAATTATTATCTATCTGAAATTCAAATACAATTGGACATCCTACATTTTATTTCTTAGATCTGGCCACCTTACATGGTATATTTATCTAATATGAATGAAAATATAGGTTAGAGCCTAAAGATGATTTTAAATTGGGAACAAACTGATGTGTCATGAAAACCTGAAAATACACCAAGAGCAGAAGCCAGAAGCAGGGTAAGTGGAAGTAATTCTTGGGCAGTTTGCAGCCAATTTGAAATCACAGTGCTCATTTAAAGTAATGTTTTTCAACTTTTTAGACCAACAGCACAGGTATGACTATATTTTACATCATAAGCTAGTATATACACACATTTATTTAATAAAATTGGTCATTTCTATTTTCTATTTCACTTTTTAAAAGTGATCACAACACACTAAATTGCCTTGACAACTCAATAATGAGTTGTGATACACATGGTAAAAATCACTGGCTGAAAGTAAAGCATGCATTCTATTAATCTAAAGACATGTGCTGTGGTGTTGAGAGAAGGTGGTTATATGGTCAAGTTTAAAATGAAGGCTGGTGAATCCAAAGGAGGTCTAAAGCAGGCAGGGCTATTTTTAGACAGTTCAGGTCATACTTAGACAGCCACAGGCAATTTGGAAATTTGAGGCAAATGCATCAAATGCAGGGTGAGAGGAATGAAAAGTGAATGTGGTGCAGTGGAATAGGTCAGTATCCTCCAGGGATGGAGAAATGGTACAATTGGGAGGCAAAAGGAAAAGACGATCAGTATGGGCAAAGGCACAGAAATTTACTACATGATAAAAAGGAACTAAAGGAGGAAAACAGAGGGGTATCAACAGTCTAGGAGAACATCAGATGAATTTGGCAGTATATCACTATAAATTAATAGATTAAGGTATAGGTAAACAAGAAATAGAATGTAATTTAATTATAATACATCACTTGTTATTGAAAATAGTTTTTGTTTCATTGATTACACCTCAAATTTAGCTGTATTGCTTTGTAATAAAAAATATTTTCTTTTTTTTATCTTTATTATAATGATGAACATCTTTAATTTGGAGTTGTATTTTGCAATAATTAAGTCATCAATTAAGCAAATGTAACAGACAATATCAAAAAGAGTCAAATAAATGATATATATCTGTAAACTTGTGTGTGCTATTTTTATGCTGCTTCGTATGTTAGAATATTTAGTTAAGAAACAGACTGTCATATGAATGATTCTTATATTAAATGACAAAAACAATGAGCAGATAGGCACTGAAAAAGTTTTTCTTTATACATGTTCCCTAATAGTAGAATTAAGAGAATCTCTAAATCTTGCGTGTAAATAAAATGACTCAGCAAATCAAGTGTTTATACAATCATTTGCAGCATGAAAACTACATTAAAATATGCAGCCACACATGGGGAGTATGGGACAATTTATTTCCTTCCTTGATTTTTTTTGAAGAGTGTATATAGAATGATATATTCGTGTTTTTACTAGGTCTGAGGGGATAACAAGTAGAATCAACCTTCCTAGTCTCAAATTCATTGGCACACTGAAGCTCTCCCTGGCTGCAGTCACAACTCCCTCTTAAAGTTTACTTTACTTCCCTCTGCTAGTCATTGGGAAGCAGCACTTCTCTTGAAATATGTAGCCAAAATATTGTTGCTGCGGTCACTCAAAGCAGTCAAGAATTAACCATCTTAGGGGAAATGGAAGAAAATGGAGAAAATTAGATTTCATTCTACTAGGTAGTCTAGTAAGTTGCACAACCCTCATAAATTTATGCAGGCAAAGTGCAGTCTGTGAGATGATGATAATATACCACGGACAAAGAATTCATTGACTTCTTGAACTGCTCATCAACTGACAAATAACGAAAACATTTTCATCATATACCAAGTAGTCATGGCTTCCCAGAAAATGTCTCTCAACTTGGGGCATTTACTGTGCTCTAAAGGTGACTTTTGAAAATAGGGAGTAGGAATACATTTTGATTATCACAATAACTGGAGTCTGTGTTGATGGAACATAATGCTCAGGGGTTATGTACATTAAATGGCTTGGGGTACTTGGGACAATGCCAACTGTCTGCCCAAAAAGCCTATAATGCCCTATCAAGAAATATCGCTTTTGACTATACATATAATTATACAACTAATGAATGCATATAACTAAAGAAATCATGTTTGCATGTTCTCTACTGAAGAGAAAAAAGCATATCAGGAAATAAATTTCTTATTTCAAATTCCAAATTCTCAGATGCAGCAGCTAGGTCATCACATTAGTTTCAGAATTCACCTCCTTTCTAATTACTATAGTCAAGGAGCAAAGCCCTGCTTAAATATGATCGTGCTATAAGTTGACTGAAATAGGATATTCTCAGAAAAACAAGAGTGGAGGAAAGAATGAGTAGTAGAGCACATAAATATATAAAAAATAGGTAAAAGCTGGTTTCTTTTTACTTATTGTGAAATGACTAAAACTGCTACTGATAAAGCTAATGAATAATAATAAATGATTCTAAGAAATAAATGAAGACGTGGGTGGGAAATATCCATAGGTCACTGAGGAGCACAGATGACACAAAGAAAGAAATAGTCCTTTCAATATCTTGTTAACAGAGAAAGCTGTTGACAGTACCTGTCACTCCACAAAATATTTCATATTTTTTCCAAAGAATCATGTTCTATTCACCTCAATATAATAATACTAGAAGCAATTATGTTAAAAACTTTACATGTACTATTTATGAGTTTCAAATCAACTCTATAATAATACATGTCAAAATCATACATGTAGAATTTTCTTTATCAGGATTTAAACCCAAGTCTAGCTGACATCAAAGCTGGCGTCATTTTCTTCTTACTACCTCACACAAGTTACCTGCATCCTATTCCTTCTTCCTGTTATATTTCATCCAAATTAAGTACATATGTAGGTGTTTATATAGGTACACACATGCATGGAAATTCAAAATATTTTATTTATTACACCATCAACGTACCCAGGAACACCTAAATCTCTAGATCTGAGTCGGAAAAAGCAGTAAATTGTAGTTTTCAAAGCTGCATTGGCTCATTTTCACCACAAGGGTGCACTAAAATAGCAATTTACCAGGCTGGCCATAAAGAGTTAATGAGGTTTCTCCAAAAGATTAATCCCCCTTTCAGGGAATTATGTATTCACTGGGACATTATTGTTTAATATAAAAATTATTAGTGATAAGGTTTGTGACATTAATTGATGATGAACTGGTTTGGGTGAGCTCTTATGTCTGATGGTCTCCACTATCAAAAAGCTTCTGAATATAAAGCATTTTATACTATTACTCTGCCTACCTGTGCTAATTCTACTACATGAGAAATACATCAATTCTGATAAATGGCAGTACATTATTTTGTTTTAAGATTGCCTTTTAATACTCTAATTGACATGTCACTAATTTGTTTTTCCTTCCGAGATGTTTTACACATCTGACATTAGTCTGAATATTATTTTTAGTTAACAGTAACAGGAAACTATTCTAACACAAAAGTGAATTTAATATTATGTGTACCACGTCTAACTGTAATAGCTGTCTTCAGTATTTAGAAATCACCTGTGTGAAACTTGACCTATTAGATAACAGTATGACTGAATTCAATATTAGAGAATGTCTATAAAAACTTTAAATTTTGAATTTAAAATTTTTTTAATCTCTTAACAGTTGTTTATTAAGCCACTCTAGTTTACAATAATAAAGTTAAATAAACATAGTCATATGCATTAAAAGGCAGTGTCCTATATTTGTTTATTTGCTGTATTATTTTGCTTTTTCTTTATATTAGATCAAAGAAGGTGGTTTATACACATAAAATTAACTGGTGTTATGCCTTCAGAATTGGAGTAAAACTGAAATATAGCCCCCTTATTTTATATGTGAGTGAACTGTAGCCTAAGCCAAAAAGAGGTTAAATTAATTGTTTAGAACTCTTAGGTTTTAGTATTATTTTTTCACACCACATTGGTTATAAATTTTGCTCATTAGTCTCATTATAAGTTGACAAAATTTCTGGAATTTTTACATAACAAACTAGCAGAAACTGATGCAAGTTAAAATATCCTATTGAGAAATAGAGATGCTGAACCAATAGGTACTTTTTTTTAATAAAAAAGGGACAAAATGATGCTAACTAAATAAGTTTAACTGTTCTAGAACTGATAGAATAAAGGTTTTCTTTTTAATTTTCAGAGTAGGAATGCAGAAATTCTGCATGATATGTTATTTTTCTATAGTATATCCCTGGAAAGAAATGTTCAATTAACATTAAAAGGAAATTCTTTAAAGAGAGACAGTTTTTAAATTTTTTAAAAAAATTATTTGAAATTGACAGGATTAACCATTGGAAAAGCAAATGGAATAACTGAAATTCTCATAAACTTCATCTAGCCGGAGAGCTCCTAAACATAGGAACTCTGTCATTCTTTCATGTTTTCTGTCAACCTAGTCACACCTTAGATAAAAGTTACACTGTGGGCTTCCAGGAAGAGTGACCTCTACGGGATGCACATAAAAATGTATAAGTTATTACTATTCTTATCTCCTGATACAGATGCATGCGGTAGGCAGAGGAAATTATATCCATAATATAATTAAGACAGTGATAGATTTCTGTTAATTGTCCTCCTTGTCCCTCTACCTGGAACATGCATAGTGAACAGATAAAGGAGGAGAAATAACATTCAAAAGTTTACCATATGTCAAACATGTCATGCATCTTAACTCATTTAGTTTACCACACCACGTATGTCATTATCCCCCTCTGAACAGAAATAGAAAAAGAAAAAAAGTAAATAATTTACCAAAAGTGACATAGTTAGGAAGTGCTAAATTTGAAAGTCGAAACTGAGTTTGTCTGGCTTCCAGCCTATTTTCTTCAAGCTATAGCATATGCTCTCCACTCTGAATTAAATAAATGTAATTATTGGCAGCTATGCATGTGAGTAATACATGTAAGTTTACTGTATCACACTACAAGTTGTAAGTGTGTGTGTACACATATATGCAGACTGTTCTGTCTATTGAAAACACTAACTTTCCCCCTTCATTCCCAGATTTCCTCCAGTTACTCTAATTTTATATGTAGCAAGAAAGATCTTTGAAACTTAATCCTTTAGTAGGACCCTGACTTAAGAAAGAACTCTGAAAAGGCAGCTGTGCTTAGCCTGTGATAGCATACAAGTGCTAAAAGACAATGGAGAAGAGTGATGCAGTCCCTGGAGGTGGAGGTCAGTAAGAAGTTGAGAAGTTAAGGACTAGAAGAACAAACAACATCCCACATTCATTTTTTTAATGTTGCATCATTAATTTTGAAGTGATTCTCTAAATTGCTAAGTACCTGCATTCACTTTCCATCAAAGATATATTTTAAGTTTAAATGTAAGTGATAATTACTATCGTTAAATATATTAAAGGAAACAAATTCAATACATCAGTAACACTTAATATGGACACAGGAACAAATGTAGAAAAAGCAGACCTAAAAGACACTAGAATTCAACAATGACTGAAGCTAATTATGATAACCTTCACATATTCCTAAAATGTGTCATTTTATGTGGATTTTTTCAAAGAACGCATAAGTAATTGAACATATACCCTCCAATTTTTATCTAGAGTCAAATTAGTTTGCAATAAAATTTAAGTATAATGCCTAGATATTTCAAGGAATGATATACTGCAGATAGGTAAAAACAAATAGCATTCAAAAGTTAATCCAATATTAAAGGACCACCATTTCCTGCAGAGTGAAAACATAGAAAGATTTGCAAAAAAGGCAAAGTAAATAAAATGACCACTAAATCTATTGATAATATTATTGAGACAATATGACACGCTTTAATGATTAGTTGACTAAGTATGGTTTCTTGGCCATGTAGGAAAAGGAAGAAAAAGAAGGTCAATAAACATAATCGTGCATGCTCTATGAGTTAATGTGTTAGAAATAGAAAAAAAATCTTAAACTAATGGAACCATTATAACTGCAATAGGTACCTAGCTGATTCTACCAATGACTAGCCAATTCCAGCATTAGTATTGAGAACTAAACTCTGACCCAACAGTCTAGGGCCCTAATAGCACTAAACCATTCCATTTCAAATTGCATTTAGTTTTATGCCCCATTAATTGAACATTTATATTAATTTTTAACATTAGACTTAAGTTCATTGTGGAGTCAAGTACACAGTTTTGCTGGCATTGCAGCCATTCTTTTTTTTTATTTCCTATGATGAATTATTACTTCATAAAATGGAAATGTTTCCTAATTAGGATTTAATTTAGAGATACCAGAAGGCAAAATGTTAGGCCAGAAATAACCTTCATGATATTTGGAAAAGGTGAGAACACTTAAGATGTGAAAATAAAAAATAAACCTGGGCAGAGAAGGATCTTCAAATAGAATGTTTTCACGAGGGAATAGATGTTTCAGATGTTGCTTATATTTTTGAAGTTGATAATACAGAAAATGTTCTCATAAAGTTAATGCAAAATGATACATGTTGGAAACTTGTTTGTAAACTTATTGTGTTTGTCATGCAAAATGACAATGGATCAGATTCTCTACATTTCATTTAAGAAAATACTTATGTTTCCACTTTAAAGTTCTCTATTAGTACATTTGAAAGAATAATCATTTTAAATTGCTTTTGGAACCTAATCAGATTTGGCTGCCACACTACTACTGACAATGAAGCCACTTGTTTTATGTCTGTTTTCCATTTAACACAATTAAATTTATGTATTTCTACCTTACAAAGTCCTATCAAGTTCAGGAAGCTAGTTCATGAAAATGAATTATCATGAGTACACAGTGATATTAGTAAATCAATATACAATTTTTTCCTATTATCACCTAGAGATAAAAACCTGGCTTAGGAGACAGGTGAAATGAGTATGTTCAGTAATATTAGTGTACATAAAAAATATCCTAAAGAAGATAGGTAATTGTCATTAGTCATGATAAGAATGTCTCCTGAGATAATGTAAGTCAAAAGAAAGTTTATGTGGCAGAGTTATGTAAGGAAACTTACAATAGTGCCTGCCCACAAACCATGCAATTTGGAAACAGCCAAGAAACAAAACCATAGAGAAGGAAAGATAAATACAACATGTATTAGGGGTTATTATGCAACTACAAAGATTCAATATGACCCTGGAAATATAGCAAAAAATAGTTATGGAAAAGAAGCTATTTCTTATGCTCAGTAGCTAATTTTCAAACATATGTACCTGTATTTGAAACTTTGAGCATTTCACACATTTTTCTGTATCTGAAAAAAAAATGGATCCAGACTGATATTGTGTATCAATATAGCTGAAAACAGTTAATATAAAGCAGCCAAAAGCAAAGTTCAATAAGATTTCTAAAAAAGGATATTATTCTGACTGCTGATAAAATACTTCTGATGTATACTTTGCTCATATCGAAAAAGAATAATTTACTGTTCAATTTTCCTAGAAAGGATGACATATCTATATCAAGACAATTTCATAAACTTTGTAATTAAATAAAATGCTAGATTAAAGTGTCTAGATCAAACTGTAAATATAATTAGACACTTTAGAAATATATAACTCCATTTTGACAATATGTATTTCAATTTCTAACAGTTAATTAAATCTGCTTTTTACATAATTTACGATAAAAACATTATATATTCATTTTAGAATGTTCAAGGGCATTTAATCTATGAAAATAACACATATCCTTTAATAATCTATTCTGAAATTTTTTTTAAATGTATACCCTTTAGGACAAATGTATTTAATATAAGGAGACATAAAAAAAGTACATAAAATTTCTTATCCATGTGATTATAAATATTAAATATGGAATACCTGAACATATCAATATAATTCAAAGGGGGTAGAATGTTAAGACTACAGTGGTAGTATAAAGGTTCATATATTCCAGTCCATAATTCATATATTATGATATATTGAATAAATAACATAAATATATCTTCCCATTTGTGGGCATTTGACTGGGACTACCACATTTTATGTATATTTAAAGAAAACAATATGAAAATACTAGAGACAGGTTTAAATTATATACAATAGACTTGGTGAACATAGGGCAAAAATAGAATCAGTAATAATTATAGTTTAAATATTGGGTGAGACCATAATATGGTCTAATTTAAGTTGAAGACAAAATATTTATAATTATTTAACCCATTTTTAATAAGCATTCATAATACCAAGATTCAAAATTCATGCCTTTTCTTTTTTTTTCTTTTTTTAAAAATATTTTTAACTTACTGCTTTGTAAGTTCTCTTTTGTCCAGCATGTTTCCGAATTTGTTCTCCATTTGGCCCTGTTTCCACATGCATTGAGTAGATAATGTCAAAGAAATCTTCAACTACAGCTACCCGTCGTAAGGACAGTTTTTCATCTACCCCTACGCCATCCTGGAAAGAAAACCAAAAAAAAAAAAGAACAAGATTAATTTTTTAAATTTGCATTTATTACAAAGCTAACATATAAACTTGTTTAATGGGAACATTTTCACTAATTGAACCAAATCATCTAGATAGGAAATTTTTTTAAATCACACATAAATATCACATCATTTAACCCATTATTTACATATAGAACTTTAAGAAGTATGAAGAAAGATATCTGGCATAGTTAATCATGCTTACTCATAAATACCATTTTTAATGTTTTATAATAACTTCTTTACAGCTATTAGTAGAACTTTCTTAAATTAAAATATATTTAAAGCTTAGTAATATTTTTATTATAATAATTTTATTCTAGATATTGATTCCTTCATCCAGTTAATATTTATTGAGCTGCTGGGTACAGGAAGCTGTGATTAGAGGAATAAAAAAATATGAAATCTCTATCTTTAAACACCACATAATCTAGAAAAGAAAATGTATCCATTTAGAGATACCAGAAGGCAAAATGTTAGGCCAGAAATAACCTTCATGATATTTGGAAAAGGTGAGAACACTTTATATCAATCTATCAATATTATATTAAGGGATAGTATGTGTTAAAGGTTAAAATGTGTTTTCTAGAAATTACCTAGTTGTGAACTTTGAATCTTCCACTCAGAAATTGTGTATTTTGTGCAAATGACTTAAGCCTACCTAAATTTCAGTTTTCTCAAATTTCAGTTTTCTGAATTATAATACAGATAATAGAGCCTGCTTAACAGAACTGTAAGAATTAAACAAAATATTCAACAAATGGTGGCTCTTGTCATTTTGATGATCACGATAAAAATATAAGCAAAATATCAGTTTCCAGAATAAAGGTATGACCTTGTGCTGAAGTAGTTTCTTGGAAGAAATAGAATTTGACATGGTGGTAGTTCAAGGAGGCAAAAGCCATGGCAGTGGGAAGTGTTGCAAAGAGCCAAAAGATAATGGAAAGGAATAAAAAGTAAGTTTGGAATGAGATAAGAATGAAATTTAATCTTACACAGGTGCAACATGAGTTTCTTGCTTGCAAACTCATATATATCCCTGCCACACCACACACACACACACACACACACACACACACACACACACACACTGTTCTTATTTAGAACCTGAGGCATAACCTGTAGTGACAAGACACAGCCATTAATGCTGGCACACAGCACAAAGAGGTGATTAATTTCAGCAAAATTATTATGCAGTCAATGAGTCAAATGTCAAGAACCTCCCTGAATAGTAGTCTTAGTAGACTCAGGTCATTGCAAAACTGAAAAGAAATTGTCCAGAACTACATTCTGTTATTTTGATTTTGATTTCCTTTTCTGATTTACAACAGTCCTCAGAAGTAGCAATGCATAAAGCAGCATATTCAAATAACTATATTTGTAAGAAGTTGTATATGAGGCCAAATAGCTAGGCATTTTGCCTTTGTTAAATGTGAAGTGCTCCCTCACAAATTCTCTATGATGCATGTGGAGCCTCACTAGGTTTCGGACCTTTCTCATACCTCACCTTCATCATCTTCTTTCTTGTTCTTCTTTACTGGATGCATGACTAAATTCTCCTTGCCCTGTGATACCAGACCAATATATAGATAAAGTGCAGAGAGGATGCATTGGGATGTGGAAGTGAACAGCCTGGAACGTTGTTGTAGCTTAGAGGACAATGCTTGGGAAGTACCACTTCGGATTCCCATCCCCACAAACCCAGCCTAGTCCCTACTCTTCAGTGAACATCTACTTTTCCTAGGCTTAAAATTCTAGCAAATCTTTACCCACCAGCAAAACCACCCACTTTTCTCCTTGTCATAAGTTTTTTATTGTTTCCTCTCAGTTCCTTTGCTGGTTAGCCAGAAATGTAGTAATTGTGTATATTCAGTACACTATGAGTGCTTTAAGAATCACGGCCTAGTTATGCATTCTTTCAACAAGTATTCCACAAAGACCAAATATTGTTAAGCCCTCTACTAAGTGTTGAAGTTCTCAAGGTGTATGAGACAGATAATCCAGGTCTTTGCGTAGTTTGCAGTCTAGCACAGAAAATGTAGAGCAAATCATTGCTAGAGTTGTACATTAATTATCTATGGTTTCTGTAACAAATTACCACAAAATGGGTGGCTTCAAACAAGAGAAATTTATTCTTTCATAATTCTGGAGGCTGGAAGTCCAAAATCAAGGTGTCAGTGAAGCTGTACTCTTTTGGAAGTTTTAGGGGAGAATCCATTCTTTGTCCCTTCCAGCTTCCAGTAGTTGCCAGCATTCTATGGTTTGGGGCCATATTACATTGCCTTCTCCTATTTGAGATATTGTTCCTATGTGTACCTTGTTCTTATAACAACCCACTTTATATGATGGCATTTAAGGCCTAACCAGATTATCCAGGGGAATCTCATTTCAAAATTTTTAATTTAATCATATCTACGAAGACTCTTTTACCAAACAAGGCAACATTAAAAATTTCCAGGAATTAGGACTTGAAATATTTGAGTGGCCATTATTTAACCAACTACAGATGGTTATGTATTAAAGTACAGGAGGCACAAGTTGTGATATGAGAGCATATATTGAAGATGCTGCGCAATCCCCAGTTAACAGTCAACATTATTTTAAGAAATTATAAATTCCGTGCTTATCATGACAGTATTAAAGTCACATATATTGAGAAAGGGAAATAATCTATTATCCTTTTGTCACATGGATCTGCTTACTCACAACTGTGATTCAAATTCAATTCATATCCACACTGCATTACTAAAACTCAAAAATGCCCAAGGGTAGGACCTACCATGAAGATGAGCCAAATGTTCTTGGTATGAAAATAAGGAGTAATAAGGTCCTTCAGGAACTGGAAAAACATATTCAATAAGCTTGGAGCTTAATACATTTCACATCCCACAGACACAAAGAAATTCACAAATAGATATTTTATGGTGAAAACATTAAACACCAAAGACAAATAGAAAATCATGATAGCAGCAAGAAATAAATGATTCATTTCATATAAGAAAACCAAAAGACTAAACGATTATTTCTCAGAAGAAACAATGAAGGCCAGATGGATAGGGCATGACACATTCAAAGTACTAAATGTAAAAAATTGTCAAACAAGAATTGATATCCAGAAAAACTAACTTTTAAAATGAAGGTGAATTAAAGATATTCCTAGATAAAACAAAGAATTCTATGCTAGTAGTCATGCTTTAAAATGAATACCAAAGCAAGTTTTTCAGTATGAAAGTGGTGACATCAGACAGTAGTTCATATCCACATTAAAATACCAGGAACTGCAGTAAAGAGAAGTAAAGGTAAATAAATAAACAAATAAGCCAAAGACATAATAATTACTTATGTATTCTTTATTGACTTATTTAAAAGGCAACTGCCGAAAACAACATGTAAATACCTGTATTATTAAAATATTAACATAAATGTAATACACTTGACAATAACTGTACAACAGAGGCAGAAACAGAGCAATATCGGAGTTTGAAGTAAGAAAATGAAACAGGATGGTAACAAAGCAGCATAACTAAGAAAAACAACAACAAAAAAAAAAACATAAGGAGCTGGAATAGTTATATTAGTATGACAGAACATATACTTCAAACAAAAAACAATGGACATCTTCAAGAAAAGAATAAAACCAGACCATATTTTTATGCCATACATAAAAATTAACTCAAAATGAATTAAAGACTTAAAACTTAAGCCCTGAAATTAAAAAACTCTTAGAAAAAAACATAGGTGATAGGTTCCTTGGCATCTCTCTTAGTGATGTTTTTATGGATTTGACTCCAGAGGAAAGAGCAACAAAAGCAAAAAAATAAACAAATGGGACTATGTCAAATGATGAACTTCTACACAGCTAGGGAAACCATCAGCAAAACTGAAATGCGACCTACAAAATGTAAGAAGATATTTGCAAATTCATACATCCAATAAGAGGTTACTATCCAAAATATGTAAAGAACTCATATAACTCAATGTCAAAAAAAGAATAATCTGATTAAAAATGGACAGAGGATCTGAATAGACACTTTTTAAAAGAAGACATAGAAATGGCCAATCGGCACATGAAAAGATGTGCAACATCACTAATCATTAGGAAAATGTCAATTACAACCACAATAAGATAATACCTGTCAGAATGACTATTATCAAAAAGTCAGGAAATAATAAGTGTTTGGCAAGGATGTGAAAAAAAGGGAATCCTCATGTGCTATTGGTGGGAATGTAAATTGGTACAGTCACTATGAAAAAAAGTATAAAGATTCCTCAAAAAATGAAAATAGAACTATCCATAATTGCACTTCTATGTATTTACCTGAATAAAACAAAAGCACTAATTCAAAAATATAGACATATACCCTATGTTCATTGCAGCATTATTTACAATAGTCAAGATATGGAAACAGTCTAAGCGTCCATCAATTGACAAATGGATAAAGAAGATATGGTATAAATATATAATGAAATACTACTCAGTCATAAACAAGAATGGAATCTTGCCATTCATGAAAACATAAACAGACCTTGAAGGCATTGTACTAAGTGAAATAAGGCAGATAGAGAAATACCATATAATTTCACTTATACGTGGAATCTAAAACAAACAAACAAACAAACAAAACAAAACAAATGTTATAGTTACAGAGAACAGATTAGTGGATGCCAGAGGAAAGGGGAGTTGGGAACAGGTGAAATGGTAAAGGGGATCAAGAGGTACAAATTTCCAGTTATAAAATAAACAAGTCATGGGGATGTAATGTACAACATGGTGACTATTTTTAATAATATTGTATTGAATATTAGCAAGTGTCTAAGAAAGCAAATTTTTAAAAGTTTTCAACACAAGGAAAAAATTGTAAAATTGGTGATGGGAAATAGACTGAGTGCAGTGATCACTTGGCAATTTATACGAACATCAAATCATATGTTGTATATCTTAAACTAATGTAATGTGTATGTCACCTGTACTTAATAAAATAAAAATGAAATAAAATAATACATTAGATTTTAGTTTCTGGAGAGAATCCTGTGTTGGAATACCTACAGCTTAGTTGAATGCAAAAAGCAGGGTCTAATTTCCAGTTTGAAATGAAAGCCAGGAAGGATACCGCAAATGGACCAGGTTTTTTGAGAAATTTTTTGGAAGATATAAAGCTGATAAGATTGACTAACTATAGAGTTAATAAAACCATACAATAAATTGCAAATATTTAAAGTATTAAAAACCCACAAACAACAAATGTTACTAATGATAAAATGGATATTTCATAATAAAAAGGTTGATTCATCCTAAAAGGGATAATAATAATAAACATATATGCACCGAATGAAAAAACTTCAAGTGGCATATAAACACACACACACACATTTGTGAAGCAAAAACTGACAGAATTAACAGCAGAAATAAACAATTCAACAATAATAATTAAAGAATTCAAAATCCCACTTTCAAAAATAGAAAAAGAAGACAGAAGATAAATAAGGAAACAGAAGACATGAACAACACTATAAAAAATAAACCTACTGGACATATATAGGACACACTCCACACAGCAGTATCAGAACATTCTCCAGGATAGGCTATATACTACGATATATAACAGGTCTCAATAAATTGAGAGATTGAAAATATGTTTTATATGTTTTCTGATAAAAATAGAGATAAGTTAGAAGTTAATGACAGGAGGAAAAATTGGGAAATCTATAAATATAAAAAATTTAAACACCCTCCTAAAAACCAATGGGTCAGAGAGATCAAAAAAAAAATTAAAAATACTTTGAGATGAATGAAACAGAAACACAGCATGCCAAAAACAGTACTTAAATTTACAACTGTAACTGCCTATTTAAAAAATAAGAAAGACTTCAAATTAGATATCTATCATTCCACCTTAAATAACTAGAAAACAATAAGCTAAAATCAACAGAAGGGAGAAAATATTTTAAAAAAGGAGAAACAAATTAAAGAGAATAGAAAACAATGGAAAATAAAAACAGCAAAACTAAGGGCAGTCTTTGAAAAGATTTTCATTTAATGATAAAACTTTAGCTGACCAAGATAAAAAGAAAGACAACTCAAATTATTAAAATTAGGAATAAAAGGAGTATCATTTCTGACCTTACCAAAAATGATAAAAAATACTATAAACTGTTTGCTAACAAGTTATATTAAGTATATAAAATAAACAATCCTAGAAATATGTACATTACTAAAATTGACTGAAAAAAATAGAAAATTTGAATAGGTCTGTCACAAGTAAAGTGACACACTTTGTATTAAAAAAAGAAAAAACTGTCCACAAAGAAAAGCCCAGGCTCAGAGGGTTTAACGGGACCAAACATTTAGTGAATTAAGGACAATAATACTTCACAAACTTCTAAAAAAATAGATGAGAAAATATTTCTCAAATTATTTTATAAGGCCAGTATTATATTAAAATAAATAAATCAGAAGGAAAAAAAGACCAATATATTTTACGAAGTTAGAATAAAACTCTTCAACAAAATACTAGTAAACAAAATCCAACCATATATATATATACACACACACACATATATATATATAAATTATTATGTACCATAACTAAGTAGGATAATCCCACATAGATAACATTGGTTTAACATAAGAAAATTAATTAATGCAATATACCATGTTAATAGAATAAAGGACAACAAGGTGTAAAAAAAGAATTTGAGAAAAGTCAATATACTTTGCTGACAAAAACTCTTAGTAAACAAAGAATAAAAATGAATATTCTCAGCCTGATTAAAGGACATCTATAAAAACCCTACAACTGATATATTATTTAATGATGAAAGACTGAATATTTCCCTGCTAAGAATAGGGGCAAGACAAGAATGTCTACTTTATCCACTTCTGTGAGCAGTGCTGAAGGGTCTAGTCAGAGCAATTAGGTAACAAAAAAAAAAAAAAAGAAGAAAAGGCACCTAGATTAAGAAGGAGAAAGTAAAAATTCTCTCAATTTGCAGGTGACATGTTCTTAAATGTTGAAATACTAAGGAGTCCACTAAAAGTTAGAACTAATAAATGAATTCTACAAGGTTAGGATTCAAAATCAGTATACAAAAGTCAATTGTATTTCTGTTCATCAGCAATAAATAATCCAAAAATGAATTATGAAAATTAGCTTCATTTACAATGGAATACTACATATAAATTTAAATATTACATAGTTAAAGCTAACAAAAGAAGTATAAGATTTGTACATTTACAGCTAGAATATGTTCTTATAGGAAATTTAAAATGATCTAAATAACTGGTAAGGCATCCTATATTTATGGACCAAAAAGCTTAATATTATTAAGATAACAATACTCCAAAAAAATTACTTACAGGTTCAATGCAATCCCTAATCAAATCCTACCTAGCTTTTATGCACAAATTGACAAATTAAAATTCATACATAAATGCATGGTACTGAGAATAACCAAAACAATCTTTTAAAAGAAGAAATTTGAAAGTCTCACACTCTTGATTTTGAAACTTACTAAAAATCTAAATAAAGACAGCATGGCATTGGCATTGGCCCTGATTTGTAGCATTTACTGATTTCTGTGGTATATGTATTTCCACCATATTTCAAGCTACCAATGTGAAGTTACAGAACTCAGAGTTGAGAAGAGATGTACAATAGTGTACTGTTTGTTATATAGTATTTTCAGTATACTGAAACTATAGACCAAAATAACCACAATAAGAATATAGATAATAGTATACTGTAGTAAAATAATTAGGCAGTGGTAAATTGTGACTATTTACCATCTTTTAATATAAATTCCTTAATGAGTCTATATCTTTTAATTTTAATAGTTATAAAATTCCTAAAATTTAACTATTAGCACTCATTAACTAGTATAAGCTAGCTTAAGGATACCATTGTTTTTATGTCATTCAAGGTAAGTGAATGACATTTTAATAAATTAAGTGAATATCTCATAGTGTATTTCCTGTGGTTAACTGTTAACAGAAAGCCTCTGATAACAGAAACTCAAAAAACTAACTAATCTGACACTTCAGCATGTTCTAAAAAATATAATTACTATATTACAAATAAAAACTTTATATTAAAGTTAATGGGATAGTAAAATGAATAAAATTTGTAAATTAAGTCTGTGATGGCAAGTCTGTGCTCAAAAATAATGGATTTATTTAATGCCCTTATCTGAACACACTAAAATGATACTAAAGAAAAACAATGGTTAAACTCAAAAATCAGTCACCCTCACTTAACTTTCTGCTAGCTTACTAATTACCAATTGATGAGATGTACACATACACATAAAAATTTAAGGCAATCATACAAAATTGATAAATGATAGAAATCAGGCTTAGAAATACTAACATTATTATAATAAAATTGAAAATACCATTTATGTTAAAAGACTTTCATGTAGTTCTATGTGTCTCTTTTTGGCCTTACAGAATCTATTTAGTCCATTCCAGAATTTCAAATTAAACTTTTTTTGCAATTCCTTATTTCCAACTGAATCATGAAGTAAGACAAAAATAACTGATGAAGAAAGAGGCATTATGGGCTAAATTTCTCTCCTACAATCCTTCCTAACTCCTATTCTCCACAGGAGACTGTATCTTCTTGGGAGGTAATATGATAAGATATGGATAGCCATTGACACTAGTATGTAATTCAAACATATTCAGATGAAAGCAGGATAGTTTTCCACTCCATTAAAAACGATATTTCTGGTCAAATATTTTATATATCAAATATGACATCTATTGAAATAAGTTTTATTTAAATTACAATAAAGAACTCAAATTAAGGCCAATATAGCACATTTATTGTCTAGTAACCAATGAATGAAAACAGTTATCACCTTTCTTTCCTCAGTCCAGTGGTTATCACAAATATTCTAGCAGGCAAAATCATGATCATAAACTAGTTGATGTGATAGATAGCAATTTTAATGAAATATTCAGAAGCAAAAGCAATATGAAGGGCTGCCAATTCATAAACAACATAATAAAAAAACAGATTATGAAATAAATATAAATTCACATCATCGGAGTTGGGTCCTAAACCCAGGAATTTAGAGAGATGATCTATAAATAATCTAATCTAATTTTCACCAATGCCTTTCAGGCCCTGCCTAACTAAACTGAAAATGTACCTTTGTTCTTATCCTATTCAGCTGACTCTATACGCTCTCCTTCCATTGGCAGATCAGTGGTCCTATGCTGAGTTACAGTGATAAGGGATAAAAAAAAATAGGAGGATTCAGTCTGTGAAGACAGAAATGTATCTAAAACACAACTTACTGTAAATACATAAAGACACTCAGATGCCTGGAAATAAAGTTCTGCAAGAGAGATGCAATCAGGAGGCCCAGGAGTGGGGCAATATGAGGAGATGTAGGTATTGGTGAGGTTTAAAAATTACCTTTACTACGTGCAAAATATTGTGATAGATCACTTTGGCCGGTTTAAAAAAGAAATCTTAAGCTTCCCTTCCTGAAAGAGTTTACAGTCTACCACTAGCAGTTTTGATGGCTATGCCAAAAGAGACTGTAATAAGTAAAGTACGATACAGCCAACATGCTCCAATGCTGCTTCTCAACCCTGGCTGTGCACTGGAATCTCTTGGTGAACTTTAAAAAATAGTCTGAGGCCTACGTTCCTCCCCCAGAAAATGTGATTTGATAGGGCAGGTATGCACCTAGCATGGGGTTTTTAAAAATATTTCCCTCAATGATTCTAATGCATAGCCAAGTTTAAAAAATTAGGATATAGGAGTTAGCTACAGATGAAAATGGAAGCTGGGAAGACACAATGTGATTGTGGCTATCAGATGTGGTAGAAATATATTATTTTATATGCAGTGAGAAACTATTCCAGGGTTTTTTTAACATAAGAATTCCAAAGTCAAACCAGTGCCTTAAACAACTACTAGCACAGTGAAATGCAGAGTACATCCAGATTAAATAAGGGAGGCAGGTGACAAGTGAGGAAAGGAAGGGACAGTTGAGAAAAATTCGGGAAGAAAAAATTCAGCCATTGTTAATGACTGTTTAAACATGAGGGCAAGATGAAGGAATCAATGAGTGAATTTAAGAGGAGGAAGAGAAGTGAATGAGACCCCTGCCCCCCAAAAAAAATTAATGGAAAAGTAAGGAGAAAATTGAAACAGAAGTTGGATGGAGTAGAAGCTGTGGGGCTGAGGAAGGAAGAAATGGCAGCAGCAACAGCTGCTGTGCGTTAAGCCTGCACTGTGCTCAGGCAGTCCCTGCGAAGCACATGTGGTCCTTTACTCTCTCAGCCACTCTTTGGGATCAGACACTGTCGCTATTCCCAGTTTACATACAAGAAGCTGGGCACAAAGAATATAAGTAATTTTCTCAAATCACTAGATTGTGCTAAAATACAAACCTAGGGCTGCAGAGCTCAAGCAGTTACCTCTAGAAAGATGAGAGTCATGAAAATGTACATTTCCACTCTTACTCAAGCAAATGTGCCAATTTTCAAAGTGGCCATCTGCAGCCCTAAACTCTCCTATTAGCCTCAGGGGTAAACCCTGCCATTTGGCCTTCAGGGCTTTAGTTCACTCATATATTTAAAAACAAACAGCAACAAAACATCTGGCAAACAATTTGTAAGAAATCTTGAGCTAAAAAAAGAAATCTCCAATTTTATATATTGATTATTGGAGAAATTCACCTTAATCATATGTAAAAATAATAGTATGTTTATAAACCAAATTATGAACTTTTAATCTGCAGCCTTCTTTAACAACTAAAATGTTTCAAGGGAAAACAAGAAGATAACTTGTAGAATTTTAAACAAACAATATTTCTGAGAAAAGAAAAAAATAGTACAAAGTAAAAGTCACATAAAGACTAAAATAAAGTATTTCTACCTAAAATACTTCAAGCTAAATAATAAGTTTTTGAGAGAGAAACCTATACAAGATGTATTAATTTTGTACCAACAATTCATTTGCAGAAATAGAGAAAATTTAATTCCACTTCTTTCCAAAATTGATGATTTACCCAAGAAAATAACTGAATTACAAATTTATGTGTCTTCAATGAGAAGATATTTATAATTATTTATGGAAAAATATTCAGTCTCTCTTCAGCACAAACAAAAGTCCAGGTTACTAAAAGGCCAATCCCTTCCAGCACAAGGAAGTTGAAAAAACACTGCTTTACCGTATGTTCAGATGCTGGCAAAATGGGCTTTGCTTGTCAGATAATGCCTTACAGAAACAACTTTTCACCACTTCCCTGATGCATGCTGTTGCTGCCCTTGAAGTACTAATGACTTTTGATTCTGAGGTACTGATTAACTGCGTATTATTTAGACTGCATGCTCCTCTGCTTTTTCATCATCTCACTGTAGCAATATCTGTTAACAGTTTATATAGTAACCAAGAAAAAGGTAAAAGTTCAATTTCTCTCCTTGAAAACTGATTTATCTTATATAAATTTAGGCTTCATCTGAAAATTTACCTTGAGGCATCTCTCTTGGTTATTATTGTGGATAATTCCATTTTTGGCTGTGACTGAGCAGTACAACTGCATGTTCTTACATTTTCCCTTAACTAACAAACATAATCATTACCTGAAAGAGAGGTAAAGCCTCTATAAACCTTTAGTACTAAGAACCAGAGCAAGGCAAAAAAAATGAATATTAGAGATGGTAATATTCATTGCAAACTTAGTAACAAAATTAATAGGTCAAAAGACATTTGGTGTCTATGGCCAATGGCCTATATAATACATGAATATATTTGGAAGAAGATGCCAATAAGAGAGAAAATAATTTAAAGCCTTGACAATTAAGAGGTTAATCTTGTAAGTCATAATCCCAGAAAAAAGAAATGACTTAATTTTAAGAAAACTCTGAGAGTAGTAACTGAATTACAAATTTCTGACCTATTATTATAAAGCAAGGGATCAAAGTCTAGGAAGAAAGGTTCTTTCCTTCTAAATTGATCAGAAGAGCTGCAATGGAGTTACTCACTTATTTCCCTATGCATCTACCTTCCTTAGTCCTTTCTTGTTTTTACAATTTAATATGCTATTTTTTTTTATTTTTATAATTTATGTATAGTGAAATGCTCAGATCTTGAGTATACTGTTCATTCAGTTTAGGTAAACATTTCAAATAGAAAACATTTCCATCATCTCAGATAACTTTTGTACTCCTTCTGAGCAATGACTAACGATTTCAACCACTGGACGTTAGTATTTGATTATTCCAAATGTTTATGTAGTGGAATTTTATAGTAGGTACTTGTGTACTTGCTTGTATTTTAGTTCTTTCATTTAGCATAATTTAGAAATTTGCTCATGTGTTTGTATTCATTAGTATGCCATTCTTTTATGTCTGAATAATATTTCATTGTATGGTCAAGTCACAATCTGTCCATTTTCCAGTTGATGAACATTTTGGTTGATTCTAGTTTGGGACTACTGTGAAAAAAGATCCTTACTCTGCACAATGAGCGCATCAAGAGAAGATGCTTAGTGATAATTATTTTGAAATTGTAATACATAGAGTAGTCCTTGGTATATAGCACTTGATCAGTAAACATATAATTAGAGTACAGTTTGTATCTTTATAACCTAGACAATATGTAGAATTTCTTTGCCAAACAGGGCTCATGCTTGTAGGTATTGGGAAGTGATACCACATTTTGCCTTTGTGAAGCAAACTACCATATTCTATCATTTACTTCTAAGTTTCCTTGGGCAATTCCTTTACATCTCTGTGGGCCTTGGTTTCCTCATTTGGAATATAAAGATAATTATAGCATTTACCTTGCATTTAATTATATCATTTTGGCTTGGTTTGAAGATAACTTGAACTTTGCATGGAATTTAATAAGGCCTCAATAAAAGCTAGTTGTTACTTTACTATAGATGTGTGTCCCTCAAACATCTAACTAAGGCTTTTATGTTAAGAGACATGGTTTTGGGAAAAGTCTCCTAAAACATGTGGGAAAAAGTAAAAGGCACACAGAAGAGCCAATACAATATTAAAGAAGAACAAAGTCAGAAGACTGACACTATCCAACTTCAAGACTTACTGTAAAGCTAATGTAGTCAAGACAGTGTCATATTGGTGAAAGAAAAGATACACAGATCAATGAAACAGAATGTAAAGTGCAGAAAATGACCCATATAAATATAGCTGACTTGTCTTTAACAAAGGAACAAAGGCAATATGATGAAGAAAAGGTAGTCTTTTCAACAAATGGGGCTGAAGTAATGACATCCTTATGCACAAGACAGACAGAGAGAGACAGAGGGGGGAGGGGAGCAAGCATCTAGGCATAGCATTGCTCACAAAAATTTACTCAAAATAGATCATATCTAAATGCAAAACAAAATTATATAAACTCCTAGAAGGTAATACAGGAAAAAACCTAGATGACATTAGGCATGGCAATGATTTCTTGTCCAACACCAAAGATATTATGCGTGAAAGAAGTAATTTATAAGATGATCTTCATCAAAACTAAAAATTTCTGCTCTGTGAAAGACACTGTCAAGAGATCGAGAAGACAAGTCATAGATGGGGAGAAAATATTTGTGAAAGACATTATCTGATAAAAGATAGTTATCTAAAATATGCAAAGAACTTTTAAAATCCAACAAAAGAAATAAAAAATAAGAATAAGATCTGAACAGCTACCTCACTGAATATGTACAGATGAAAGCAAGCAAATAAAAAATGTTTCACATATATGTCATCAGAAAAATAAAAATTAAAAAAAAAAAGACACCATTACACACTTATAAGAATGGCTGAAATCCAGAATACCGACAACAGTGTGGAGCAACTGTCATTCATTGATGATGAGAATGCAAAATGGCACAGCCCTTTGGAAGACAGTTTGGCCATTTCTTACAAAACTAAACAAACTCTTAACATGTTATGTAGCAATTCTGCTTTTTGGTATTTACCCAAAGGATCTGAAAACTTAGGTCCACACAAAAACTTGTACGTGGGTGTTTAGAACAGCTTTATTCATAATTGCCAAAACTTGGTAGCAACCAAGATGTCCTTCAATAGGTGAATGAATAATAAATTGTGGTACACCCAGTGCTAAAATGAATGAGCTATTAAGCCATGAGAAGACATTGAGGAACTTTCAATGCATACTACTAATTAAAATAAGCCAACATGAAAAGGCCACATACTAAATGAGTACAACATTCTGGAAAAGAAAAAACAATGGAGACAATAAAGGAATCAGTAGTGGCCAAGCGTTAGGGGAGAGGAAGGGATGAACAGACTAAGCATACATAATTTTTAGGGCAGTGAAACTATTCTTTAAAATATTGTAGTGGTGGATTAAAGTGTTGACCCTGAGAAAGAAGAGACCTACTAAAAAGGGTTCCTGGTGGCTAACTGGGTTCAAACTTATAGACCCTAGAAAACATTGCTAAACAGGGGCCTCTCACACAAGCTGTGGTTCTGGGAGAAAACTGCACTAAAGTGCCTGCCACCTGCACTGAAATGCCTGCCTCCCACACTGAATTCCTGCCTGGACTGTGTTCTTGCCAGTCCTTATAATGGACTTCTTAGAATCATATTTTAACCAATAGGACTGAGACTTTCCCTATCCAATCAGATCTGCACAGCAGTATCATTATTAGCATCTCCACTGACAAATCAAAGAATCATTTCAATCAATCAGATGAGTGATTTTTGGACCAAACTGAGGCAATTCAGACTCCTCATTTGTATGAAGACATACCAATTAGGTATCAGGGGTGGGGACTTCTCTCTACATACATCAGCTCCCTTCTAGCTAGGGGAACTCACTTTTCCTTTTCACAAAAGACTGAAGACTGTGTTTCCCCAGATGGAGTTGAAACACTAAAGATGTTTCACTGAGCTGTCTTGCTGTCTAGCTGGTGAGGGGCCTTGCCCCAGGGCCACCTCTTGGCCCCGCTGTTTCATAATTGAGCAGCAACACCAATGAGCTGCTCCTCAGCTGTGCTGTATCACAATTGAACTGTCTGCACTGAATAAAGTTTCTTTTTTCATTGTACCCCAAATTAGGGATTCCTGTTGGGATTGAACTTGTACCAATAACCATGAATTGACACATATCATTATATATTTATTAAAAGTTATTAATGTTATTCAAAAGGACCAAAAACAATCTCAAGGCATTTTTGTAAAGTAATCTTTATCAATTAAAAAAAAACAATAAAAAATTTACAGAAAATTAAAATGTAACAAAATTTATTATATCTCTTAATTGCATATATTTCTAAAAATATTTCTTTATATTTTTAGACCAACTCAAATTGAAAATAAAAATCTGCCAAGGACATAAAACATTCATTTCTATTGATGTTCTTTAAAAAAGAAAATTTCCACCAAAAAATAATTAGAAATGATTAATAGCAAGCAGAGTTTAAAATGCAGAGCTCTCAAAGGCAAATTTCTAGGGTCATATGAGTAATGGGCCATAAGACTTGTAACAGAAACTTCCACATAACAGGACCCTCATTAAAAAGGTAGACACATGAGTGAAAAGATGGAATAGAAAACAAATCTGCACATTTGTAAACAGAAATGAAAGGTGACTTGTCTTACTTTCATTTGTTTCTTGATTAGGACAAAAGTTTCACCTTTTGGAGAAATAATGGAGGAAAGTAATAGAGCTTTTGGAGAAGTAATAGAGCTATTACTCCTCAGATTTAAAATATGTGATAAATACAATGATAGATTTTGTTTCTAAAAGTCCATCCTTGAATACAACATAGTAATTTCAGATAACCACAGACTGATTATATTAACCAGCAGCCAGAAAAATAAAACAGACCACACTTAAGGAATGACCATTTGTTTGACGACAAATTTCTCAATAGTGACAAAGTCAGAAAACAGTAGAACAGCTTCATGGTTCTACGGGAAAATATATTAATTTCAGTTCTATAATCAGGTAAACTGTCATTCAAGAAAATGAAAGATTTTTCACACAAAACCCAAAAGCATTTACCACCCTTATTAAGGGAGCTTAAAGGCAGTTCTTTAGACACAAGAAAATTGCCAGACAACTCTTGAAAGAAAATACTAAAATTAGAAGTATAATTTATGTGTAAAATGTCAGATTATTAGCAATTTTTCCCAAAGCACTTTTTAATAGATAGGTTATATTCTTAAGGAGTCAATAGTCAGAAATTATTAGCCCCAATATTTAATTGAAAGATAAGCATGAGACTATTAAAATAAATATGCCAAAATAGTTTTGCTCCTATGCCTAGGAAACAATTGAGTTGTCTCTATTGTCTATTAAAAATAATGCTTCTGTGAACACTTTGTTCATAATTTTGGTATACCCATGCACTCATTTCTTTTGGATATATAACTAAGAGAAGAATTGCTTAGAGTCATAGAGTATATTTATTTCCATTGCATGATTTCCAATATTTATAAAATAATCAGAAGTTTCTGGGAGGCCTAGAGTCATAAAAAAAGGTGGGCTAGTTTTTTTAAAATGCTCCTAACTTGGGTATCTTTCTCAAACATACATTGATCTTCCATACTACGCCTTTGCTTAATTCTATGTCATGAATGTACATTAAAACTATTATGTAAAAATAAGCTTATATGTATTGAGTGCTTAATATGTACCCCAGAATGTGCTAAACACTTTATATGTGTTTTATCTTTTAATCTTCATAATAATCATCAATTATTCCCATTTCATAGTAAAGAAAGCTGAAACTCAGATAAATTAATACATTCTCCATGGTCATAGATATAGGAAAAAGAAAGCACTGTAAGAGACAAAATAATGAATACAGCACAGCCTGGTGGTCATTTCAGTAGGAATCTTTTAGAAATCTGGAAAAATCGGCCTTACTAAATGACAGAGGCACATATAAATCACTGTTTATAAAATACTATATTGAGAGAGAGTATATTGTAATAAAAAACCTTAAAACATTATAGCTTAAATGGAAATGTATTTCTCTTTCATCCAACAGTCCAGTGGGCTGAAACCATAAGCATGGTAGCTCCACAGTCAGAAACATGTGACTACCAAGGATTCTCCAGACTTCACTATTTCCCAGCAGGATGTAAAAGTGAAAGAGGATGTACAGGAATTAAGTTGTACTCTTGTCTGCTTATGCATCTTTGGGCTAAACTTAATCACAGGAGTACACCTACAGGCAAGGAAAGCTAGCAAACACAGTCAGTAAATTCACCAAATGCAATTAAACGTCCAGCTGAAATTCACAGGATTCTATTTTTAAAAGGAAGGAAACAATGGACATGGTGAACAAATGGATACCTCTGCCTCATTTAGTACTCGTGTGCAAAAATATGAGAAACAACTGGAACAGTAAATTTAACACCCAGCTAGGAGAGGTGTAATGCAGTTGGAAGAAACTAACCTAAAATAGTAGCTAATGAGAAGCCTTTTTAAAGATAAATATTTTTATTGAAATATGACAGTTGAAAATGCATAAACCATAAAGGTATAGCCTACTATAATCACACAAATAAACACACCCATGGAATCATCACTCAAGTCAAGAAATATAAAAGGAAGAGCATCCCACAAGCTCCCTCAAGCCTCTTCCCAATCACTAACCTTACCTCCCCAAAGATAACCACAACCTTAACTTCTCAATACAGATTAGTGTTGTCTGTCTTGTTACACTTTTATGTTTGTGGGGTTCATACATGTAGTGTGTAGCAGTATTTTGTAATACTTTACTGCTGCGCAGTATTCTGTTATAGAATATGCCATAATTTAACCATTGTTCTCAAGATAAACAGAGTTGTTTCCAGTTTTCAGATATTAAAAATAATATTGTTGTAATAGTTTCCTTCATGTGTTTGATGTACTCATAACTGATTTCTCTTAGATATATACCCAAGTAGTCAAATTGCTTCACAGAGTTATACATATGTTCAACTTTTGTAGATTATGCTAAATGGTTTTTCCCAAGTAGCTGTATCAATCTATTGCCCCTTTAGCAGTATATGAGCGTTCTATTTGGGCTGAATTCTCATCAACACTTGGGAATATCATTCTTTTTCACTGCAGCCATTCTTTTGGGTGACATTTTCAATTCTCCAATGACTATTCTAGTGGTTGTAATTTTCATTTCCTTGATAACTACTGAGGGTTAGAATTCTTTCTTATGTTTATTAGTCATTTGAAGAACCACTTTTGTTGAATATCTCATAGCTGCTTGCCCAATTTTTTTATTGTGTGGTCTTTTTAATTTATAGGAGTTCTATATAAAAGTATGAATATGAATTTTTTTCTAGTTTGTAACTTTCTTCTCAGTAAATAGCTTTTGAATTTTTTGAATGAAAGAGTGGCAAAAAGAGCACCATACTTTCTTGTGAAAAAAAATCTGCATAGAATACATAAAAATCAGGCAGAGATGTATTGAAAGGTATACATGATGTATACATTCCTTGAGATTCGTAATGAGGGCCTAATTTAGAAAGAAGACGACAATAATAGAAAAGAAAGATTAGAGATATTTTGTGAAGGACTAATTCATTCACTTATTTATTTAATACTGAGAAGACTTGATAACTAATTAAGAAAGTTATGAGATATGGCTATTTATAAAAAGCAGTGATTACTTCATAAAATGAGGCACTCAGTATCAGCAGATGGGAACCTATGAGAATGTAAGTGTGGAATTACTGAAGAATGTTTACTATGAAATCAGCAAGACATAAAGAAAACCAAGTAGCAGCAAGGCCCAATTTCTCCCAACTTAAGGCATCCTATCATTCTTGCCATTAGTAACAACTCCATATTCATGTTTTTCTTTCAGAGCACTCAAAAAGGAAGGAAGGAAGGAAGGAAGGAAGGAAGGAAGGAAGGAAGGAAGGAAGGAAGGAAGGAAGGAAGGAAGGAAGGAAGGGAGGAAGGGAAAATGACAAAATGTTGACTTAAAAATAGTAAGATTTTAAAAATCAGCAAGGAACAGAAAATTCTTTCCTCAAAGAGAGCTTTCCCAAGAAGGGATGTATGAGGAGTAGCAATCTGAGGTCACCTGTTTGTTAAAACATGTTCTATTTCTTCCTATCCTCAAGGCTAGCCATGATGTCCTTCGTTTTCTGATTCTTAGACTTGCTTGCAATTAGAAGTAAAGGCTGGAGAAATTTCCCCTGCTGGCTACATAAAAATTCTTATAAGAGTCCTCTATCCTAATCATCATCAACATCATCATTTAACATTTACTGAGCACTAACATGCACTGTATATTATATGCATTACATAATCACTGTAAAGTCCTGAAAAATAAGTATTATTACTATTATTGCTATTCTATTGCAGAAAGTTAAGGAATTGTCCCAAAATGACACAGTTAGTAAGTCATGGAGCTTGGATATGAACCAAGGCAGCTCAACTCTAGAGCCAGCTTTCTTATCTATTGTTCTCGACATTCTCCTCGTCAACTTTCATGTGACTATCGCTGACAGTTAAAGCTATAAAAGAATAAAAATCATAACAATTAGGATTAAGTAGGAAGGAACTGGATGTAGAAAGCCCCAAATGGCATGGTATACTCTAAGGACAGAAATGAGTTTGAGACCCAATCTGAGTGATAAAAACCACTGAAAATACCTTATGTCTGTTCACTTTTCTCCTTTTTCACTTCACACCCTACTATTACTAACATTTCTGTAGTCTTTAATTTCCTCTCCACCTTCAAACTGTCACACACCCCATTCATTCTCCACCCCAGAGCCAGAATAATCTTTTAAAATTATAAAACATTTCATGCCACTTTTCTTAAAAATATTCAATGGCTTCACACTGCACTGAAGATAAAACCCAAATTCCTTATCAAAGCCTGCAAAGTCCTGCAAAATCTGTCCCCTGATTCTTTTTTTCACCCTCACTTGGCTCTTCTCACCACACACTTTTACTTTAATGTCAAGTCCTTCTCCACCATGGGAACTTTGTGACTGCTCTTCTCTCTGCCCTATTTATTCTCTAACAACTTAAATGTGTGGCTTCTCATCCTTTATCTCAACTTAACACATAAAACTTTTCTTTATCATATAGCACCCTGGTTACTTCTGTAATAGGCTTCCTTTAAAAAAGCTGTAATTTTTCTACTTGGTTGTAAATATGTCAGTAAATATATCATTCTGTCTTCTCCACTATAATTAAGCTTCTGACTGCCTGGCACATGCTAGATACCAATAAGAAATCTGATTAGATGAATGTAAGAATCAATAAATGGCTCCATGTTTCTTATCTTGAGTAACTGGGTAAAGAGTAAGGTCATTAACTGAGACATGAAACACAGTAGGACAAATTAATTTGGAGAGGAATATAGTTTAGTGAAGGACAGGTTGAAATCAGATGCCTGCAGGAAACACAAGTAGAAATGTCCGTGAAGTAGCGAGAAACACAGGTCTAGAGTTCAAAGAAGAGTCTGCACAAAATAACACAGATTAAGAAGACAAGAGAATTATAGGGCAGATGAAGCTATTGATGTGGATGAGAAGGCCCAGGAACATAAGCTGACTGGATGGATGAAGCAAGAAACCAACACATAATACAAAAAAAAGAAAAAAATAAATAAAAGATTAAGAGACTTTTAAGAGGTCAGAGAAGTATCAGGAGATGGGAGAGGTGGATTTTCAAAGAAAATGACAGATTAGATCAAGAGGGTCTAATTCTTAGAAGAAGTTAAGTAAGGTAACAAAAAAAGGAGGGATCAGATTTGGTATTTAGGAAACTCTGGGGGACCCCTGGGAGAGATTGCAAACAAGTGGATTAAGACACTGAAAACAAATGTATTTCAAATTCATAGTCCATAAAATTTGAACTATATAAAAATCTCTTAGTGGCTTTGAAAACCCCATGACATAGAAAGTGTGAAAAAAAAATTATTAAGTATCTCACCTATCAGCTTTAGGAAAGAAATAGTTATCCTGCATTGTTGGAGTTTTCTAAAGGGGCAGTATTAAAGTCAGTTGAAAAGGCTAGTTCTATTCAAAATTATAGAACTATGTAAGGAAACTCATGATTATCAGTAGCAAAAGCTACCAAGGTGCTTTCAGAGAATGAAAGCTATATCATCCAGACATTAAATAGGAAAGAAATTTGAGAAGCAAAGGGTTGTGACCAACAGCAGTTGACAGAGCCTGCCAGGGCACGGCTGGCAATTCAAGATCACAGATGCCTCAACTTGCTCCAATCAGGGAATCCTTCTTGCTAAGTGCATTCATGTCCGTAGTCAGTAGAGATGCATCCATGCACTAAATCTTGAACCTGAGCTAAATGTAAGTATTCTAGGATAATTTACCACACTCCAGTTCAAAGGCAAAGCCAAGCTAAAATAACTCCCATTCCAAAGCCAAAAACTGATCTAAAACATGGAAGGAACAGAGCCCAGAAAAGAGATTTTAGAACTGGATTGGCATATAAAACTGGGGGGGGGGGGGGACAAAAACAAAAACCTAGCACACACAGAAGGAACTTCTGAACAGTTTCTTCTTTATTACGTCTCTAGATATTCCAGCACATAATTATTCCATTAATTTGTCAAAAAGTGGTTAATTTCAGCAAGAGAACATTCCTCTATTACTCATAGCCTATGAATGAAAACTAGGAATTTCACATACCTACAATAATAATAATAATGAGGATTAATAATAATAATAATAATAATAATAATAAATTTTAAAAATCTTTCTGTTGATAATTAGATTTGGCCCAGGACAGTGTTCTGTAGAACTAAACAAGCTGTTTGTTAACAGAAGAGGTGTGAGGCAGACACAGGACCAAAGGAACAACATCTTCATCCTCCAGACCTTTTATTGTGGAAAATGCAGAGATATAAAATTCTGGGTGAAAAACCAAACAGAGAAAGGCATGGTGGAGGAACTCGTGGTGCATTTGGACGGTCTGCCCTCTCCTTTCCCGTTTGTGGGAGGCGAGCCGTGGCAGCTACTGGGTTCGAGCTCCTGTAAGAGGCCACCGGGGCAAGCGAGGGCTCCAGTTGCTGCCTCTCCTACTCCGGCGGCGGCAGCGTCTGCTGCAGCAGCCGGTGCAGGTGAGGCTGCCCTGGCGGTCGCCATGGCAACAGTGGAGGGCGGAGGTGAGAAAGGCGCCCCCCACCCCGCAGGCCCCCGCTTTGCCTCCCCCAACCTCGTGCTCGCTCTCCGCGGCTCCCCCAACCACCCGTGACTGGCGCTGGCGGCTCGGTGCTCCTGCGGGGAGAGCCACGCTCCACGCTCCCCAGCGTCCCTGGCCAACAGCACCGTTGCCTTGGCAACGGCCCGGGGAGGAAGGCCAAGGCTTTTCTCCCTCTGGCGTTCCCGCCCCCGGTGCCAGGAGTGTTAAGGGCCCGGAGGAGATGTGAGTCCCCCTCAAGCGGTGCTGGGCCATGCATGTGCTGCTGCACTCAGGGGACGCAAGCTGGAGACCCCGGCCCAGATTCAGCATCCGCCTGAGGAGAGGCGAAGACCACCCATCTCCCTGTCTGGGCACCTAAGGAGGCATCTCCTCTCTCCTCGCCAGCAGCACCACTGAGGTTATGCATGTCACCTTCCAAAAGTTGGAGAGCCCCACAGAAGCTTGCGCACCCCAATCCAACCCTACATCAAAGCAAGGCCAAGGTCGCCTTGTGCAAGGAGTGCTACTGGCTGTGGGCTCTCTTCTCCCATTTTCTCCACATCCCAGCACACTCAGCAACATCCCCTAGCCAGCCCTACACACCTACCTAGGGTTATCTTCAAGGACTAGGACACTGAGTCCTCCCTGTTTCTCTCTCTGCCCTTTTCCCTGGTGTTCTGGGAGCAAACGGTAGAGGCAATCCAAGCCATGAAGGAGAAGGTGGCCAGTGCACCCAGACCCCCTAGAGGACCCAAGGCCTCAAAGCCAGGTCAATTGCTCTGCTTACCCAGGACGCCAGGACACGGGATTAGGGAGTAGAAAGGCGGGGGTTGCCACCAGGTGGTGTCCTGCCACCCCTAACCAGGTAAAATGGTTCCAGTAGAGAAACCTGATGCATCATTCAAAATTGCATACAGAAACTGATTTCGCTCAGAGCATAAAAGAACTGAATCGTCTGTTTATTTACTGGAGCAAAATGAGCACAGGCGGAGAAAAGTGTCTCTTTTGGCAGCTAAGTCAATAGAGACTGCTGCCTTGCTTTCAAATGCAACAAAAGGCGCCGCCGATTTTGAACGAAATAAACACTGTTTAGATGTAGACAAAGGGAAAGCGAAAGAAACTATTTTTCATTCTCTAGTTGAAATTTTGAGGTCAGTTTTTCTAACGTTTACAGTATGGATCTGTCATTTTCTTAAGCAATAAATTTTATTGCTATAACCAGGACTTACCATAATAAAAGCTTTTATTATCTTCTGAACAAGATCCACAGTTTGAAAAATAATACATTTGTAAGTAATTCATGTATTGCTGAATATACATTGTATCATTGATTTTTCCAAACACATATGGAGATGCTCCATGTGTCACTGTATTGTTAAACAATTGTTGGTTTCCTGGCATTTATGACAAAGATAATCTTTAACTGGAGAATATATGTAGGGATATAAAAACTATTTGTCAACTAGAATTAAGTTAAATTTGCCTAATTTTGAAGTGATTTGCTACATATTTTTATGTATGTAAATATATGTATATATTTAGATACTAAGTAAATTTGGATACTAAAACAAAAGATCTTTGAGAGTTTTGAGATTAGATATACTACTTAAAATGCAAATTGAAGTGTTGTTATCTTACTGGTAATTTAGGTATGTCTGGGTGTCTTTGCACTGGTATGCTCAACTTTATTAGACAGTTATTTCCAAAGATGGTTTTTCTAAAGACTTTCAGTTTAAATCTGATGTATAGTGAGGAGAGTAATAAAGACAATATAGTTTTAATTATCTTCCAAACCACAAAACTATTTCTATACTAGAAGGAATCTTTCTACTATCTCCCCGAGGATACTATCCATGCCCTCAAGTGCAAAATTTGCTCCTTTTAGCCCACACTGATTAAAGGCAAATGTACAGTCATATACCATAAAGACGGATACATTCTGAGAAATGTGTCCTTAGGTGATTTTGTCATTGTGCTAACAACATAGAGTGCACCTTGACAAATCTAGCTGGTACAGCCTACTACAAACCTCAGCTATATGGTACCGTCTATTGCTCCCAGGGTACAAGCCTGTACAACATATTAGTATACAAAGCAATACAAGATTAAATCAAGCACAAGAGAAGATGATGCAATCAAGAGCTGTGATAAACATGAGATCTATGAGACTTCTTGTGTAACATGGCATACTGTTTTAGAGCAAACATTTTATAAGCCTAAAAAATCTACTCTAAAATAAGAAAAAGTATAATATAAGTATATAAACTAGTAATATAGTTGTTTATTGTCATTTTAAGTATGTACTGTATATAATTGTATGTTCTACACTTCTACATGACTGACAGCACAGCATCACCACAAACACATGAGTAATGCATTGCCTTACTACATTACAAAATCTATGATGTCACTAGGCAATAGAAAATTTTCAACTTCATTATTATTTTATGGGACCAACATCATATATGTGGACTGAAACTTTGTTATGTAGTGCATGACTGTATATTTCAACTGTATATTTTCAACTGGAGACAGATCTGTATATAAGTCACAGAATGCATATGGATTGATGTTTAATAGCACAGATTATGTTCTCAAGATCTTAGGAGAAGGATCATGATCACAGCACCCCACATTCCAGTGTGTGGAAGTTTAATTGCATGGTAAGTAAACAGAAAAGATTTTAGCTTTCTGGACTGCCTCTTTTGCCATTTGAAAAGTTTAGCCTAGCTTCTTATGGCATTAGAAG
This sequence comes from Cynopterus sphinx, assembly GCA_030015415.1. Classification (NCBI taxonomy): domain Eukaryota; kingdom Metazoa; phylum Chordata; class Mammalia; order Chiroptera; family Pteropodidae; genus Cynopterus; species Cynopterus sphinx. The sequence continues at coordinate 27,269,554 of CM057384.1, read as the reverse complement.
TTTAGCCTAGCTTCACATGGCATTAGAAGCCTCAGCAGGTCTGCCATTCTTTCAGCTAAGTCTCAAAATTTGCACTTACAAGCACTGTTTCATTTTCTCAAACAGAATATATATTGGGGGATTAAAATATAGAGCATGACACAGAGCTGCTAACTGAAGCTTTTAAAATGAATAATTTTCTAATCATTTAATATTAGTGTATACTAGAATTAAGGAAACTGGAAAAAGAGAACTATATTAAGAAATGATTTTTAAAAACATCATATACTCAAAACGTAATTTTTGTTAATAGATATCTCTAGATAGTAGAACCAGAGGGTGACTTCTTTTCTTTCTTTTACTTTTCCAGAAATCTATAATAAGCAGGTATTATTTGAATAATAAACACATATTTTAATTGATAAATGTCTATACTTTGAAAAGCATGTCATACATTAATTTTAATCTATTGGTTATGATTAACAATACTATTTTTTTCAATGTTTAAAACCTTTAGGTTATACTATATATTAGAAAAAAACCAACTGAATGAAAATTTATAAAGTACATCTTTCTAAAAGCTGGAAAATTTACACAGGTTATTAAAACCAAATATAGAACCAGAAAAACTTGTATGTAAGTCTCTAGGTTACTCACTAAATAATGTTATATTATAAAAAAAATGTTATATTTAAGATATTCATTAACCTTAATATAAAACTGTCAAATCTCCAAAGCATCATATGATGGAAAGATGGCAGTTTTTATGTACTGTTCCATCAGAATATAGCCACATCATAGCTTATCTACGCTAATAGCTATCACCGAATTTAAAGTTGGAGTTAAGGTGTTTAATAGAAGGGCAATAAAACAGTAAAAGGATACAATATAAATATAGCCACCTTATAATTCCCACTTCAACGGTGTATGCCAGTTTAGGAGAAGGTTATTGCACCTGAATTTGAAGTAAATAAACAGACTCTGTCATACGCATGCAAGAGCAAACTGAAAAGTGCTGTCTTTTATAGAAATTAGATTACACAAAAAATTGTATATCTCCATTTCCCCAAAGTCCCATTATTAGAGGCACAGCATTTGAACTGGAGCCGATAGTAAATGTCTGTGAATGCAATATCTATTAGAGCACTAGAACAATATTAAATAAAGCTTATAAATTTATAACAAGTTGTGACTCAAACAGATATGGAATTAATAAACAATGTTCTGTTAAGCTTTAAAATAAATCACCCTTGATTTCTTACACCTCCCACATATCCAGTTACTACGCTTAATTGCTACACCATTCTTGAACCTGCTGATTAAAGAGACATTTGCCTATGTTTCTTGTTTATTTAACCTGCTTCATTTCGACTCCTCCAATTCATTCTTCTCAGAGTAGGCTAAAAGCATCTTTCTAAAACATTTTAAGGTATTATTGAGGCCACACATCACATAAGTATGGGAAATCCACAAGGATTCAAAAGTTAAAGTTGAAAATAAGTGGTAAAATAAAACCACAGGGGTAAGCTATAATGGAAAACTAAGGCTTAGGCTTCTCAGGGAGAAACTGCCTGTACCAGGAACCTACAGCATCTGTGAATCAGAGGAAGTGGTAAAAAGAAGAGATTAAGCTTTAGGTTCTGGGAGAGTAGGATAAATGAAGATGACCTGTAAGTGCAAGGAATTATAGGGAAAGGAAAGATACAAAAATGACTGCATTTGGGGCAATATCTTCACATACAGATTTCAGTTCACTAATTCTTTTTTCAATGTAATCTAAAAATCTATTAAAACCTTTGAGTTCCTACTTTCACATGTTTTTCTCTTATTATTTTCTTAATCTACAAGTCACTTTTATATCATTTCTTGCCTTCTATTTTTAGAAGACAGAATTTTCCATAACTGTTTAAAGTCATGAATTCTGTAGTTGAAGAAATATACATTGAAAAGACTAATTATTTTAAAATCTCCACCAAGAAACATTCTAGTGAATCTGTATAACACCAAAGAGATAAAAAGAAAATTTTAAAGACTGTCAAAAAAAAAAGAGAGAGAGAGACAGATTATTTACAAAGAGAGGACAATAGAAGTGGCAGCACATTTCCCAACAGGAGGTGTAATGGAATACAGAAAATAAAATTACCTTTTAAAAAAGGATTTAAAAAGTTAAAATAATAGGTCTAAATAAAAATATTTTTAGCCATAAAATTAAGAAACTTAACCACCCACAGACCTTAACTAAAGGAACTTCTAAAGCCCTAATTCCAAGGGGGGAAAATGCCTCCAGAGTAAAAAGCCCAATAGACTATGAAAATAAATGAGGAAACTAGTGAATTTGAAGATGACTCTAAAAGCAACTGTATCTTCAAAATAAAGAGAAATAATATCTGTTCGTTATATACAATCTGTGTTTTAAAGAAATAATTATATAAAAACTAATAGTATCGTCTACATTCTGGGGTCAAAAGAAAACGAAACAATTACACCCTTCATAACAAAAGATTGTAATTCACAACAATATGGCAGGAGTCAAATAATCAGGATAGTCAAGATGTAGAATTTAATAAGTATTTTTGGTCAAATTTAAATGGCAATCACTAAAATAAATCTAGTGTATAAATACCAAATTAGTAAAAGGAGAAGGTGAATAGAAAAAATTTAAATGTAATGGTAGTAGAAAAGGGAATACTAAAAACAGCAAAATAAATAGAAAAGAAAAAGATATTAAAATATATAGACATCTAAGAATAATCACAATATCTTTAAAAATGAAGACAGAATATATTTATTTTCAGATGTACAAAGCGAAAAAAAAAATCATTACTAGCAGGCCTATACTCCAAGAAATGTTACTTTCTAGGCATGGATATGTCTTTTAGGCAAAAGGAGATGATCAAAGTTGGAAATATGCTATAAAAAGGAATAAAGAGTCCCAGAAATGATAACCACATGGGTAAATATATTAGTACAGGTTTTATTATGTATATCTCTTTAAAGATAACTGATGTTTGAACAAAATATTAATGTATTATTGGATTTGTTACATATCTATAGGAAAAATACATAACAATAATAGCATAAAAGTCAAAGGGGGGAAGTGAAAGTATACTACTACAAGCTTCTTGAACCTATACAAGTGGTATAATTCTTGAAGGTAGACTGATAAGTTCAAGATGTATACTATAAACTCTAAAGCAGCCACCAATATATAATTCAAAAAATGAACAAAATGGAGGAAAAGAACAAAGAACAGATTGGACAAACAGAAAACAAATAGCAAGTTGACAGACTTAAACCTAATCACATTAAATATAAACATTCTAGTGAACACCTAATTAAAAGGCAGATATTAGATTGTAAAAACAAGAGCCAGCTGTATGCTATTTATAAAAAATATACTTATATTTTTAAAGTCACAAATAATGTACAAGCAAAAGAATGGGGAAAATATATATTTACTACTCCAACATTGTAAAGAGATGGGGTATCGCTGGGACACAAAGTTGGTCTAACATTTAAAAATCAATTAAATATTTACTGTACTAAACAAAAAAATGAAATACCATATGCTCAGGTCGATAACACAGAAAAGGTATCTGAGAAAAATGCAACATTTACTCATGATAAAAACACTCAAGAAAGCAGAAATTAAAGGGAACTTCCACAGTAGGTAAAAGGACAACACTTGATTACATTTTGTACTTTCCTAGCCTTTTCCATATTTGAGAGGCCATCTACATTCCTTGTCTCATGGAATATTATTCCATATTCAAAGTGTATCACTCCACCTCTGCTTCTGTCCTCACATCTCCTTCTTTGACTCTAACCCTTCACCTCCCTCTTATAAGGGCCCTTAAAATTACATGTGGCTCACCTGGAAATTCCAGGACACACTTCTTATCTCAAGATCCTAAATTTCACCACATCTTCAAGTCATTTTGCCACTAAATGTTCACAGGCTCTGGAGATTAACATAAGAACATTTTTTGGAGACCATTATTCTATCTACAACTAAGCTCAAATAGTTTTAAGAAAGGTAGGTTTTGAATTTATTAATATTTCAAGCCATTTTAAAGTGTCCTATATAGGAAAAATAAAATAGTCTCAGTAGAAAAATATCAAAGTAAAATTAACTTTTGTCAATTACAAACTTACTGAGAAACATGTAGTCTACATTCTAAACTAATTCAAAGAAAATTTTTAAGATCATTAATTTATAGCCTAATATGGCAACCCATGATCTATCAATAAGCACTGATGCTAAAACTTGCCATATCTATAGCAACTAAAATGAGTATTATTCTTGCTACATTTCCAACTACTGTCCTATCCTATTTATTTGGTTTGAAACCTCAGGATAATGTACTAATTCAAATACTGGGTGAGCTATTAATAGGAAATGTCAAACCAGAATGAGAATTAAGTATAATGAACATATTATACATATTAGATATCAAAACCATACATGTTTTCTCTGTTGGGTACTGTATAATCAATATGACTTAGGTAGAATTTATTTTAAAAATGGAGCTGTATATCATTTTATAGTATAAAGAATATTTGAATTATTAGCATCCAAACTTTGTTTTATCATGCTACTCTCAACCCTGGTCTCAGAATCAAAGGCTTCAGTCTGCTGATGAATACAAGAATATGCAAACTTAATATATCTGTCATTTCTTTAACTAATACATTAGTTTATTATTGTTTTCATGTTACTCAAGTACATATATTTTTCTCTTTCAATCTAAATAGGGTACTCCTTGAGACAAAAAACAAATATTTTATTTAAAAATCCAATCATTTCTAACCTGAGATATTACATATATGTATATAAATGTATTTTATATGTTTAAATACACATTGTATATATATATGCACAAAATATATATAAAACATATAATTGTATGTTGTTATATATGATATATATTATATATACAAAATATAAATATATAATCAGCAAATTATTACAAAATATACTTTGAAATCTAAGTGAGGTTCTTATATATCTGAAATTATCGAAATATATCTCTGCTATGTCATCACCTAGTATTATAATAGCAAATGACTTAAATATTTTGCAATAATTATATTATTAATATTGGTGTAATTATTGCAAAATATTTAATATTGATGTAATTATCAATATTAATCTACTGCCTAATATAATTTTGAATCATCCAGTTTTAAATGCTGATGAAAATAAGAAATTGTCATGCTTCCAAATTAAATTATTTTTTATTTTTTATATGAAAATAAAGAAGCAAACATTTTATAAATAGAAAATCAGTTGCTGTCATATCCACCAAATATATTTTTAAAACATCTATTTAAGATGCACCGAATTACTAACCTACTCTCAGGCTCCATATACCTTGAATTCTTGAATGGAAAATCTTTGCTACACTCCTAGATGTTACAAATATTTCAAAATCAAATCATGGTATTACCATGGTGTCTAAATACGCTTTTACTAAGAAAAAGCATCATCTCAACATAGGTGATATGTTTTTTTCAATGCCAATGCTACTATTTACCTTAAATCATCAGAACTGTTCACCATTTCCTCATCTGGGAGCCTCCCTTTGATATTAATTGATGTGTTTTATTAACTGTTTATTAAAGTTTAAAAATCCCTTAGGAAATAATGACTTTATAGAGTGAATCTGAGGAGCCAAATAGAAACACCATTTAACAATCAGAAAAGTGGATGATGGTTGGCAACTGCCTTGTATTATTTAGTGAGTAGTGTCCTAACAGTTTGTTTGCCCCTTTAGAGTGATCCGGAACTACAGTGCCAGCCTAAAACCACAAAATTTTGGTAGAGAGCTTCAACTGTAATATTCAAATTCAATGGATGGAAGTGATGTCAGCTAAACTGGCAGAGTACAGATATCTGAAAATCTGCTCTTCCTAAATGCAATGAAAAACTTGGCAAAATTTCTCATAATCAACTTTTCCAAAACACTAGGAACTCATCAAAGTCCTACAACAACCCAGCAAGCATTTGTTTAAAGAAAAAGATCTGGATCACGGAAAGAACAGGGCAATTTATGGTGCTTTAACTTGCTTTACCTAGTTCCATCTCCTAATGTGTTCCTCTGCAGTAGCCTTGAAAAATAACAGCCCACGTTATTAGTGCAGCCTGGTAGCCACTAGAGGGAAGAGAATAGAACTGCAGCCGTTTCAAAGCCTCAGTCCCAAGTACAGTCCTATTATTTTACCTGTTTAGTGGGTCCCTGGAAAACCCCACTCAACAGGCAGTCTGATACTGGCCTGACTCAGAGCTCACCCAAAGTGAAAGTCTTCACCTAAGGAACATTTATGTAAAACAATTAGAGAATTTTTTTTTTTTTTATCTCTGTAGCTGCCTACACATTTGAGTCAAACAATAGATTAAACAAAAGCTTAAAAGTCAAAACTATGGAATAAGATGTACTTTAGGTTTTGAAATACTCCAATATATTGATGTGTGCATATCTACGAAAGATCTAAGAAAGCCCTAAGGTCTCACTTCTAACTGACCTTGAGGCTCTATATAAGCAGTAAGTAAAGGTTAGGAAAAACTTGTCAGCTATATGGCTGAGTGTCAAAGGTTTGTCCTAAAACAGAGAGCCCCTTAGTAAATACTGGGACATTCATTGGTTCCAGGAATTTAAGGAAATCATGATTCCATCATTAGAGAAAAGTTGTTGTCTGTGGCTATACATGACAAGCAATACAGACTTTACAGAATTAATTCAGACAATTCATTAAACAGAAAACAATATACCTATAACAAGCAGCAATGACAAACCCTGGAGAGGAAAAAAAATTTTTCCAGAATTCCCACATCATGACATTTAAAACATCCAATTATCAATAAGAAATTAAATGATAAAGTCAAAGAAACAAAAAAGTATTGCCCATACACAAAAATAAAATCATTCAATAGAAACAGCCTCAGAAGAAACTCAATTGTTAGATTTATAAGAAAAATACTTTAAATCAGCTCTTTAAAATATGTACAAAGAGCTTCAAAAAATAATGTATAAAGAACCAAAAAAGAGCTCTGGGAACATCACACCAAACAGAAATATCAATAATTAGAAATATGTTATTTTTTTAAGAAAGAAACAAATAGAAATTCTGAGTTTGAAAAGCAGAATCAAAGAAATGAACAATTCACTAGCGGGGCTCAACAGAAGAAAGAAGAGAAAACAGCAGAAGCTATTTGAGCAGGTAGAAGAATCAACTAATATAAAGTTAATTAAGCTTATCCATTCTGAGAAACAGAAGGAAAATAACAAAGAAAAATGAACAACATCTTAGAGGTCTGTGGGACACCAATGCAAAATAAGAGAAGCAAGAAAAGAACAGAAAGAACATTTGGAAAAATAATGGAAAAAACTTTCCAGATTTGATATAATGAATCTGCACATGCAGAGAGCTCGCTGAATTCCAAATAGGTTATATTCAGATAGATCCATACCTAGTACTGTAGACTGAATTGTGTCTGCTCTAAATCCCAAAGTGATGGCATTTGGTGATGAGGCCTTTGGAAGGTAATCTGTGTAGATGAAGTCATGAGGGTGGGAACTACATAATGAGTTAGTGCCCTTATAAGAAGCAATATCAGAGAACATGTGCTCTCTTTAATCACTATGTGAGGACACAGCAAGTGGATGGCCATCCAACATGGGAACAGCATTCTCAACAGAAACTGACCATGCTGATTCCTTGATATTGTACTTCTAGCCTCCAGAACTATGTAAAAGTAATTTTTGTTATGTAAGCCACCCATACTACAACATTTTTTTATTAAAGCCCAAGCAGATAAGGACACCCAGATATCTCACCAAACTCTGGGCAGCCAAAGACAAAGAGAAAATATTGAAAGCAACAAGAGAGAAGCAGTTCATCATATGCAAGAGATCTTCAGTGTCATAAATAGTTAATTTCCTATCAGAAACCAGAGAGGCCAGAAAGCAGGAAGGCCAGAAGCCACATATTTGAAAGGGGTGGGGGGAACAAAAAATCTGTCGCCCAGAAACCTACATGCAGCAAAACTATCCTTCAAAATGAAGAGGAAATTAAAACATTCCTAGATAACCCAAAATGCAATGAATTTGTTCTTAGTATACTTGACCTAAAAGAAACACTGAAGAAAGACCTTCAAGTTGAAATGAGAGGAAACTAGACAGTGACTTAAATCCACATAAGGAAATAAAGAGCTCTGGTAAAGGTAACAATACTATAAATATAAAAAGAGATGTAAATATAAAACAATATATTTTTGTTTGAAATTTTTTTTTACCTAATTTAAAATACAACTACATAAAGTAACAGTTGGAAAGTATATTGATGGACACACAATGTATAAAGATGTAATCTGTGGCAATAACAGAATAAGGGGTGAGACTCCTCAGGAGCAAAGGTTTTGCATAATATTGGAATTATGTTAGTAAAAATCCTAACTCGATTGTTATACATTAAGAAATTGATACAAATACCCACAGTGACCACTACAAAAATAACTAAAAATTATAAAGTAAAAGAAACAAAAAAGAATGTAAATTGGTACACAAGAAAAAAACTATGGCACACAAACAAAAAAGTGAAGAGGAAACAGAAACCAAAGAGACATGGCATACAGTAAACAAATAGCAAAAATTAGGAATAAGTTCTTTCTGATCAGAATTATAAATGGATTAAAAACAACAAAGACAGATCACAGCGGGGATTAAAAAACATCCAAAAATATACCTGCAAAACACACACTTTATATCCAGACACAAAAATGATGAAGGATGGAAAAAGATATACCATGTAAACAGAAAGCAAAAGAGATGTGAAGAGGCTATAACCATATTAGACCAAATAGACTCTGGGATAAAATTATTATTAGAGGTAAAGAAGGATGTTTTATAAAAGTGACAATTTTTCAAGAACATTTAATAATTATTAACATGTATATGATGAAGAGCATAGCCACAAAATACAAGAGGAAGAAACTGACAGAAGTGAGAGGTATCACAGACAGTTCATGAATAATATCAGGAGGCTTCATTATTCAACTTTCATATAATGGACAAAACAACTAGACAGAAGACTAGCAAAAAAATAGATGACTTGAACAACATTAAAAAGCAACTAAATCAAACAGACCTCAACAGAGCACTCTATCCAACAGCAGAAAGATATATTCTTCTCAAATAAATATGTAACATTCTCCATTACAGGCCATATGCTAGGCCATAAAATAAGTGTCAGTGAATTAAAAATGACTAAAATGAAACAAGATATGTTCTAAAACCACAATATAAATTGTAAATCAATAACAAAGAAATTTGGAAAGCTCATAAATATGTGGAATATAAAACAACTTATTCTTCAATAACTACTGGATCAGTACTTTGAGATCAATGAAAACAAAAACATAACATATTAAAACTTATGGGATATAGAAAAAAAGAGCTTTGTGTAAGGTAAACGTGTGACATGCCGAGACAAGTCTTAAAAGCAAGCCTTTATTGGGAGAGGGCTCCCAGGCAAGGTTCTCTGGTCCAGAGAGGAGAGGGACCAGAGAGGTCGCACCCTGGGGCAGGAGGGCGTAGTTTTTATGAGGTTATGTGGGAATAGGGGTAGAGTGGGGAATGTTAATTAAATGTTAGTCGAGCATCCAGATTAGGGTGGTGGCACCAGGGCTCTAGGATGGGCCCTTATCAGTTGGGCATTTCGGACTTCAATGTCTGGCTGTAAGGTCTAGATTCCAATATTAAGCTGGGAAATCTCCAGGCAGGCATCTCGCTGGCCCTTTCCCCCTGCGGACCTAACACTTTGAGGAAAATTTATCATGGTAAATGCCTACATTTAAAATAAGAAAGGTCTCAAATAAATAACCTAATCTTTCACTATAAAACTAAAAAACAAAAGCAAACTAAATGCAAGACAAGTAGAAATCAGTGGGGAAAAAAAAATAACAACAGAAAAACAAGAGAGAAAAATCAATGAAATCAACAGTTGGTTCATGAAAAAGACCAAAAAACCATTAATAAATTTTAGCTAGACTGATCAATTGCAAAAAAAAAAAGAAAAGATTCAAATAGCTTAAATAAGGAATTTAAAAGGGAACATCACTACCAACCTATATAAATAAAGAGTACAACTGTTAAAAAAAAAAAACAAAACTAGATGATATAGTTGAAAGTGGACAAATTACTAGAAAAACACAAACTACCAAAACTGACTCAAGAAAAAGTAAAAAAATCTGAATAAATCTATAACAAATAAAAATATTGGAGTAATTTTTCAAAAATCCCACTAAGAAGAACCTAGGATCATATGGCTTCACTGGTGTACCACATCAAATGTTCAAAGAAGAATTAATGCTACCTCTTTATGTCTTCTTCCAAGACAGAGAAGAAAAAAAAACACTTCCCAACTGATTCCATAAGCTCAGTATTACCCTGCTACCAAAACCATGCAATGATATCACAAGAAAAAAAGAAGACTACAGACCAATATCCCTTATGAATATAGACAGAAAAATCTCCAACAAAATATTAGTGGACTACATCTAGTAACATACAAAATGTTATATACCATCACCATGTGGGACTTATCACAGAAATATAAAGTTGCTTTAACATATACAAATTAATTAATGTGCCACTCATATTAATAAAATAAAGGGAGAAAATATGGTCATGTAAATAGATGCGGTGAAAGCATTTGACAAAAATCCAATAATCTTTTATGACAAAAAAAAAGTTTAACAAAGTAGGGATTGAAGAAAATTTCTTCAACCTGATAAAGGACATCCACAAAAAAACAATAGTTAACATTATACTTAATTTCTCCCTAATCTTAGGAAGAAGACAAGGGTGTGAGCTCCTGCCATTTCATTCTACATTGTAGGGCATACAGTTTCTAGCCAAGGAAATTAGAGAACAAAAAGCACCCATGCTGAGAATAAAAAGAGGTAAAACTATACATATTTTCAGCTGACATAATTGTATATAGAGAATATTCTAACAAACCCACTAAAAAATGGATAGAATTAATAAATCAGTTTTAGCAAGGTTGCATGATACAAAAGCAATATATCAAAGTCATCTGAGTTTTTATATACTAGCAAAGAAAAAATCTCAAAATGAAACTAAGAAAACAATTCCCTTTAGAGTACCATCAAAAAATACAAATAAATTTAACAGAAAAAAATTACTTGTACATTAAAAACTCAAAATTTTTTTGAAATTAAAATGATTTTAACCCCTATATTATACCATACACAAAAACGAACTCAAAATGAATTAAAGACTTGATCACCTGAAACCACAAAACTCCTAAAAGAAACATAGAAGACTTCTTGACATCAATCTTGGCGATGAGTTTTGGGCTTTGAAACCAAAAGCAAAGGCAAGAAATGCAAATATAAACAAGTGGAACTACATCAAACTAAATAGCTTCCTCATGGCAAAAGAAACCATCAGCAAAATGAAAGGCAATCTATAGAATGATAGAAAATATTTGCAAATCACATATCTGATAAGAGGTTAATATACAAAATATATAAAGAATACAACTCAATAACAACAACAAAAAAAAAACTCTAAAAAATAAGCAGAGTCTCTGAATAGACATTTTTTTAAAGAAGACATAAAAATGGCGAACAGGTACACAAAAAGGTTTTCAACATCACTAATCATCAGGGAAACACAAATCAAACCCACAATGAGATATCACCTCATACCTGTTGGAATGGCTATCATCAAAAAGACAAGAGATAGCAAGTGTTAGCAAGGATGTGGAGCTAAAGGAATCCTTGTGTACTGTTGGTGGGAATATAAATTTGTGGAGCCAATATGGAACAAAGTATGGCAATACCTCAAAAAGTTAAAAATGGAACTATCATATGATCCAGCAATCCCACTGGAGTATATAACCTAAAGAAGTGAAAGCACTATATGGAAAGCATAGCTGCACTCCCATCTTTATTGAAGCATTATTCACAATGGCCAAGATATGCAAACAACCTAAGGGTCCATCAACAGGTGAATAAGATGATGTGGTATATATCAAAGATGTGTATGTATACATACACACACACACATGAAATGGAATACTATTCAGCTGTGAGAAAAAAGAAAATCCTACTACAACATGGATGGACCTAGATGGCATTATGCTAAGTGAAATAACTCAGACAAGAAATACTGCATGATATCACTTGTATGTGGAATCTAAAAATGTCTAACTAATAGAAAAAGAGAGTAGAAAAGCAGAAAAGTGATAGAGGAATTAAGGGGTGGAGAAATTAAGGATATTGATTAAAGGGTATACACTTTCAGTTATAAGATTACTAAGGTAGAGGATCTAATAAAAAATATGGTGACTATAGTTGATAACACAGTATCATATAAAAGGAATTTGCTAATAGAACTTAAAAAGTCCTAACTAAATAAAAAAAGATAATTATATGAATTGATGGATTGGTAATTAACTGAATGGGAGGAATCCTCTCACAATGTATATTGAATCACCATGATGTACATTTTAAATATCATACAATTTTTATGTCAGTTTGCCTCTAAAATGCTGAAATTTAATAAAGGTCAGATAGATGGGAAGACTTCCTGGGTTTCTAGATTAAAAGATTTAATATTTTTAAGATGGCAGTACTCCCCAAATTCATCTACAGATCAACACAGTATATATCGAAATTCCTCTTTTCTTTTTCAGAAATTAGCAAGGTGATCCTAAAATTTATGTGGAAATGTGAGTCTCAAAAAAGCGAAAAAGCCAAAGCAATATAAAAAAATAATAATAATAAAGTTAGAGAAATCATGCTTCTTGATGTCTAAATTTACTACAAAGGTAAAATAATCTAGACAGCATGGTACTAGCATAAAGATAGACATATAGATCAACGGAGTAGAACTGAACATCCATAAGTAATCTACATATTTGTAGTCAAGTGATTTTCAATATGGGTGCCAAGAAAATTCAATGGGGGAAAGAATAGTTTTCAAAAAACAAATTGTGCTAGGACAACTAGATATGCACATGAAAAAAAATTAATTGGATGTCTATCTCTTAGCATATCCAAAAATTAACTTGAAATGAATCAAAAACCTAAATGTAAGTGCTAAAAGTGTAGCACCCTTAGAAGAAAACATAGGTGCAAAACTTTACAACTCTTCTTTAAATAAGTTTCTTAACTTACAGCACTAGCAAACAAAGGAAGAATGGATGGACAAAAAATTTTGGTGCATCGAAAAATATTATCAAAGCAGCAAAAAGCCAAAACATGTAGTGGAAAAAATATTTGCCCATAGTCTATCAGATAAGGTTATAGTGTGTATATATATATATACACTCAGAATATATAAAGACATCTTACAACTAATAAAAAGATAACACAATTTTTTAAATGGGCAAAGAATTTGAATAGACATTTCTCCAAAGAAAATACACAAATGGCCAATAAACACTTGAAATTATACTTAACATTATTAGTCATTAGGGAAATGCAAACCACAAGATGATAATATTTCATATTACTAGGATGGCTATAATTTAAAAAATGAAAAAGAGAAAATGCTGGTAAGGATATGGAGAATGTGGAGCCTTCCTACATTGCTGTGAGAATTTAAATGTTACAGCTACTTTGAAAATAGTTTGGCAATTTCTTAAAAAGTTAAACAGAGTTACTGTATGACCTAGCAATTCTACTCTTGTATATATCTTATATAGCCAAGAGAACTGAATGCATATGTCCACACAAAACTGTGCACAAATGTTCACAGCAGCATTATTCACGATAGCCAAAAAGTAGAAACTACTCAAAATGTCCAACTAATGAACAAATAAAAAGTTTGGCATATCCATACAATGAAATATTAATCATACACAAAAAGGAATGATGTAGTGATACATGCTACATTTGTTTGGAAACATTATGCTAAGTGAAATAAGCCTAATGTAAGGCCACATATTGTATCTTTCCATTTATTTAAAATGTCCAGAATAGGCAAAATCCATTGAGATAGAAAATTCTGACAACATCAAGTGTTAGACAAGAGTGGAGCAACTGGCACTCCACACTTTGATAATGAGACTGCAAATGGTACTGCCACTTTGGAAAACTGACAATTCCTTATAAAGTTAAACACACATTTACCACATGACATTGCAGTTACATTCCTAGATACTTACCCATGAAAATGAAAACAGTCACACAAAAACTTGTATGCAAATGTTTATAGCAACTCTATTCACAATCACCAAAAAATGGAAAACACTCAGAGGTCCTTCAACAAGTAAATGGTTAAATTATGTCATATTCACTCACACGAATAGTTAAAAAGCAATTTAAAGGAACAAAGCATTGATTAATATACCATGAATAAATCTCAACTTCATTTTACTAAATGATTAGCCAGAGCCTGAAGTCTACATGTTATATGATTCCATTCACACAACATCCTATAAAGGTCAAAACTATAGGGACAGAGAAATTACCAATGATTGCCAGGTGTACAGGTTGGGGAAAGGAGTTGTCTAAAAAGGGAAAGAATGAAGAAATTTCAGGGATCATGGAACTATTCTATATTATGGTTCTGGTGGTTATACAGCACAAGTAGATATTTGTGAAAACCCACAGAACTGTATTTCACAAAGAGAATTTTAGTTTATATAAATAAAAATGGATAAAGCATACCCTAGGAATACAAAATATACAATTAATAAGAGATGAAAAGAATTAAATAAATGTAACTGCACAAAGAGCCTCCATCCCAATGCACATACTGACACGTACACTTACACAAACATAGTAAGCCTGGAGAAAAGAGTGGTTTTTGTGTACACTACTTTTGTGTATACTACATCAACTGAGTTCTTGTAACTGAAAGAGATTCAATGCTAATTTTGAGTAAGTGTTAAAATGCTCTGAATAAGAAAATGATTTATATTATTATTATTACTGTTACCATAATGCTATATATTATATACATATTATTATGTATGTATATACATATACATGTATATAAATATATACAATATCATACATTATATATAATAGCACATTAAAATTATGTTTCTATGAAAGATATTTCAATAAAAAGTAATATCATGAAAAATTGACAATTAAGATGGAGAGTCAAAGAGCATTTATATGAGGATAAACAATGCTTATCAATTATTTGCATTACTTTAGCATTACCCCTAAAATATTAGTAAAATCTACAACAAAGACAGAGAATGTGGAGTGTGGCCAGTGACAGTAAAGAAGTCAAGGAAGAGACTGAGTTCCATGTTCGGGTGATTTCAGTCTGATGACAAGGAAAGGCTAAACAGTGTATCCGAATAGGGGCTAGAATTTCTCTTACTTCTCACCTCACTACACTCTCTATTTTGTCCCTAGTTAAGGCTTTCAGCTGCCTCACACTCTACTATCTTTCCAGTTAACAGTCCACTTTTCAGTTTCACTTGCCTCCTTATCCTAGGCCCTCAGGAAAAACAATGTCTATCTTAAAACCTGGATAATTCTGTCAAGAACTGTGAAGAATCTGAAAGTTTGCCCCACTTGCGAACTAACAATTTTGCCTGCCACAGTTTCATGAATGCTGACAAAAGACACAAAACCCCTTGCTCAGTGACAAAGGATCATTAGTTATTATAGGAGTAGCAGTCAACAGAGTATCCATATTTGCACCGGTTTCCTGAACTCCAATACTCAGAGCAACAACAAGAATGCCAGATGCCATGTGCACATGGAGTAAGGTATGCCACAGAAATGAACCCCCAAGCTCACAGAATTGAATTTTTTTAAATGGGTAGTAAGCCTGCATGAACTTTTCTCTGGAGTAAGCTATCATCTTTATTATACTGAACAGTGCAAAAACTTACCCTTTGATTCAAAAAGAGACATCATCTCTACCCTCCAAGGCTACTCACTCTACCAATATCCTTAGAATAGCAGTCAGTGCCACTGATCATGAGACAGGTGTAGAAATGCTAAAGACACACAAAAACTCTCCTTCCAACTCACCTCAAATTTTCTCTCTTGGTTTTTTGGGCCCTACCTTTACTATGGAAAGTTATTAAGTCACACCTTATAGTATCCTTTATGAATTCATGCAAAAGAATTTGAGCCAGCCCTTACAGATACTTACCATTATTATTTTCATCTTTTGGATATAATAGAGGTCTGATTGCTCCCATCTGATTCACAGAGAACCACTGATAATCTGCAAAGGATGGCCTCAACACAATACATAAACCCTTACTACATAACTGCCCTGAACTGAACCAAAATCCACCTTCCCAGTATGTGAAATTGAGACAAAAGACTGACACAGCCAAGAATTGGTGCCATGGAAAGACAGTGCCATGTGCGAACTAAAGACATAGAAGATAACTGACTGTCTTACTTAAAAAAAAAAATAAGAAAAAAGGTAATCTTCACAGAGAAGAATGGAATATTGATACGGAAGGAAGCAGTATCAATATTCCAAGCCACCATGCAATCTCACAATGGGGAAGAAAGACAAGCTCCTATCAGGCCCAATTCTCCCCCAATTGTGTTCCATGAAAATTTTTTGTTTTCCATGAACTTATCTTCATATCCCCAAGTAATTTCATATTTCCTTTAACTTTTTAGAGTGGGTTTATGGGCATCTATCAATTCTTGCATAAGGCTGGAATACAATTTACATTCCTTCAGAACATCACTAAACCACTCAAATCATGACTCATCTCCTACTTCACTAAGGAGATAAAGGCAATTGTCATGAGCTCATCTTAGTCCACCTCAACAGACCTGCAATGCCATCTATCTAGAACATGCGTGTGATAACTTTTACTTTTACTCTTTATGCCAATATGATATGGCAACCAATAGTCCTTTGATAAAAATATTTTCCCCTTTGTATGTTCCTAGGTTTATAACTAGTTCTACATTATCAGAAATGAACATGCTTGTTTGGGCAAAGATACCATCAGTTCTAAAAAATGTCACTTTATTTTTTGGCGCTTCCTGACAAAAATGATCTATTTTATTGTGGAAAGTATCATTTTACTCTTGGTCTGAAAGACAGTTTTGATTGTTTTACAAAGAAATCAGTTTTTTCCTTTTTGGAAATTTAACAAAAACTTTTATGATGTCAAGCAGTATTTGATAGCTTCATTATTGGCAACATGCAGGAAAAAGAAGGTAAATAGACACAGTCATTATCATATTCGTTATCATATTTTCTAAATAATTTTTTTGGTCTGGTGGAAATACTACACCCACAAATCCATTTATCCTGGCATACACACACCTGTATGTTCTATTCTGCTCATTTTATTGTAAGTTATTTCACTTTGATCCAATGACAAATTATTTATTTCCCTGGACCACTTCTGTGAATTCAGGATACGATGCAATACAGTAATATGCAAATTTTACAAATATAAACAATAGTATGAAAGCACTTTAGCCAACTTGACCTGATCCCAGTTAACCAAACGTTAGCCAAGACCAAGTAACCAATACTTCTCAGAGTACTTGAGCAACCAAGGATATAGTAGTCACGAACCATTATTGAAAATATAATTGAGAACATATTAAGTACATAATCTGATGTTATTGACATAATTAATCTTGCATTTTATGTTTATTTCAATAGATGTTTCATACCTTTTTTCTCTAGAACAGCTAAACTGCCTGTGGACCATTTGACAGCCAAATTGTAAAGTAAGTCAAAGATTTTGCTTTGAGAAACACTCACTTCTTTGTTAGTTTCTTGAAGGTGAAGATTTCCACTCATTGCTGTCACTATGACACACCTAGACCAGCTGAGAACTAGCATATGCCCAATAAAAGTTCACTGTCCTTAAATGTGTATATTTCTTTTATCTTTTTCTTTACTCATTTTAACATTCGATTGACTCCAAGGCGACAATTTTTATAAGCATGACTTTCCAATCAAGTTTTAGCTCTCTGAATTTCTAAGCCTTATTACTACTTTCCTGCTATAAAATTTTCACATCTGTGGTAAAAATCTTCAAATTTCACATTTCCAAAACAAATTCATTACTATATTTTACCTAACACCTGACAGTCTTACATTTCCCCTGCCATTTATGACACTGTTGCATTAGCAATCCAATCTCAACATCTGAGTTTTATTTCCTTTCTCCCTTACCTATTGTCAGTATTAAATCTCTATTATCCTTTTAAATTGTTTATTTTCTTTATAATTATGTTTAAATTGCAACTGTAATATGGGCTTATTTTAAGAGCTAATATAATCCAAAGCTACATTATAAAATAGTCAATAATTCAACCCTAAGCTCCATGTCCTGTTCATTTCACACCATCAGCGTTTAAAGGGCTGATCTGTGGCATAATGACTATGAAATAAAATTGATTCTTCAAGCCCAAACTCATATGAAGTTTTTTTTTTTTTTCCATTTTTCAGTGCAGCTGTTCTGCCCTATCAAAATGGCAGTGAGTCTCTCCACTTTGTCCATAATCCATTCTATTCACTTCCACCATACTAATCTTAAAATCATGTTTGATTTTGCCACTCCAACATTTTTAAAAAGCTACTAATGACCAACTAAATAAAACCTAAAACTCCTTACTTTAACATTCAAGAATGTTTTGTAGTTAAAGCATGAAAAAAAAAATTGGACTTCAAATAAGGTAAATGAATTTATCCATTACTGTGTTATTATATCTCTCAACCTCCTTTTATCTATAGAATGAGGAATGTGTACATCAAGCAAAACTTCTTGCTAGCTGTAAAATTACACATCTGTCCTTCATATCTTAGCTTCTATTACTCCACTAATGGTTCTGTTTTCAGTCTATGTGTCATTCCGCGTAAAGTGATTCTGAGTACTACAACTGCCAAAGTTTTTGCCTTTGACATTCCTCTTGCATGCAATATTTAACTCTTAACTTCTAATAAAAGATTATCCACATATAACGGCTACATCTTTCATAAAATTTTCCTTAAATAGAACTAATAATTACCTTTTATAAATTCCCAAATCACATGGATTTTGCCCCTCTTAGAACACTACAAACCTTTTTTTATAACTATTTTAAAAATACTTTCTATTTTAGAGCAGTTTTAGGTTCACAGCAAAATTAGATGGAGTACAGAGATTTCCCACATATACCCTGCCCCTGTCCAATGCGCAAATGCAGCCAGTATCAACATCCCATACCAGTGGTACATTTGTTATACTGATGAAACTACATCATCACACAGAGTCCATAACTTATATCAGGGTTCACTATTGATATTGTACACTCGATGCATTTGGACAAATGTATAATAATATATACACCTATCATTATAGTATCATGCAGAATAGTTTCACTACCCTAAAAATTTTCTGTCTCACCTATTAATCCCTCCCCTCCTCTATAACCCGTAGAAACTACTGATCCTTTATTGTCTCCATAATTTTGGATTTTCCAGAATGTTATACTGTTGGAATCATACATTATGTAGCCTTTTCATATTGGATTCTTTCACTTAATAATGTGTACTTATGGTTCCTCCAGGTCATTTCATAGCTTTACAGCTCATGTTTTTATAACACTGAATAATGTTCCATTGTCAAGATGGACAACAACTTACTTACCATTCACCTACTGAAGGACATATTGCTTGCTTACAAGTTTTGGCAATTATTAATAAGCTGCTATAAACATCAGTGTGCAATTTTTTTGCCTAGAATAATTTTCAACTCATTTGGGATATATACCAAAGTGCGCAATTGCTGGGTCCAATGGTAAGAGCATATTTACTTTTGTAAGAAACTGCTAAACTGTCTTCCAAAATGGTTGTACCATTTTGTATTCCTACCAACATTGAATGACAGTTCAATAATAACAGCTGCTCTGTATCCTTACCAGTATCTGGTGGTACCAGTTTCTGGATTAATGCCATTCTAAGAGTGTGTATAAAGTCTCGTTTTTGTTTGAATTTATAACTCCTTAATAAAATATGATGTTGAGTATTGCAACTACTTTTGTACACATCATATCTCCATTTTAATTATCCACTTCTTAAGGGTAGCCAAAGTTATTCATTTTTTTGTCAGCCACTGAATGAAACACAATGTCTTGAAACAATTACTGAATAAATGCTAGAATTTGCACATAAAAACAAAAAAATTTTAAAGTATTGTATCAGTTGACTGGAAGAATGAATTCTATCTCAGGAGTGTCTAAGAAACAATGCCAGAGTTAATTATTGTTAAAACTGTAGTAATTCTGTATATTTGTATATAATTTGTTCACAGAGGTCCTTTCTCATAATAAATTAGATTTGTAATCCCAAGGTACAAGGCCTTAACGAGCTATATTTTCAATATGTTAATTCCTAATCGGACGTCCCTAAACTTTTGAGTAATGGCAATTTCACTTTCAGAGTTAATTCACCAAATATTTATTGAGTGTTTACTAGGAACTAGTCTAAACAAGATATTGTGAGCAAAAGCAGTTCCTGTTAATAAAGTTAATGATTGCCAAGATATATATTTAAGATTTCCCCCTATATCTAATATTTCAGAATCATGTACCATTCAATATATTTTAAATTAATGTTACTCTCATATAGAAATAAATCAATCTGAAAAGACAGACTACAATCCTTTAACTTGAGTTCAAAATATTTTACTTCCACTCCTCAATTGCGAATAAATATACATATACTTTTTAATTTCCATATGTTGAGATATTTGAATCCATAAAATTCACATTGACATTTAACTAGGAGATAAATTTTTAACTATCTTTTTGCTTATTTCTGTGACCTCATCAGATTTTCCATGCAAACTACATATTGGATGATTGTTTTTTTCTTAAGTTACAATTTAAATAGTAGAGCAAAAAAAAATTATATATATATAATATCCACTGCATACAGATAACATCCAAATGAATTTCAACATCTCTATTTTGGCAGGCATTCAGATTTATAAACAGCAGTCTTTCATCTGGAATTATAGTCTATATAAAGAGGCAAAACAGATTGATTGATATTCATTCACCATAATTTACAAGAGCTGAGAATGCTTATCTCTTGATAAAGATGGCTAGAGGCCATCTGTAACAGATCACATGTAAATGAAAGCTTGGAATATAAATTATAATAGTCTCTTAAAATGTAATGCAACTGGACAAATGATGTAAATGGTTTTATATACTTCCCAAATGTTCTCCTATAAATAAATGTCAACTTTAAATTCAGTATAATTCTATTATGTTTATATATTTAATATTTATATGAGGGAATGTGTTGTCCTTTATATATGAAGATAAAATCACCCAGTCACATGAGTAAAATGTGTGCTTTGAACTTTTGGTAAGATTTATCAGTTTACAGTGAGTCACAGTTTCCTCATCCTCTTTTTGGTATATACTCATAAATTGAGTAGAATAGATCAAAGAAAGAGTCCAAACAGTATTAATATACAAAAATAGTAAATGAAATTTTAGGCTTTGATAGTTTAAAATTTAAATAAAATTTTATTTAAATATACATATAATCATGTTTTGACAATGATTTTAAAACTATTTTGCATTTTATTACAGTTGTATATTTATTTCCCATTCTAAAGTAGCATGATTTCATTCATATCAGTATATTACAGGAAATTCTTTGTATTTTAAAACAATTATAAATGGCATTTTATATGTGAGCCTGGTGCATGGTGTAAAACAGTTTCATATGTAATTACAAAATTATGTTAACAGAACTGAAGAAACCCATTTGGGCCCACAGGTCGTAAGTATACTACATTGTTTAAAAGTATGGGGATATTGCTCAAAAATCATTGAATAAGCTAAGAAATTTTAATTTGAAAGCATAGCACAGAAACAAGAACTGAACTTTAGCTGTTTTCTTAAAAATATGGCTACACAAATATGGAACAGTTTTGGGAGGTTCTGGACATACATGATAAAGCAAGAAAATTATTTTGTAAATACTGGAGGGTATCTCTATACAATTCTACTAACTTCATATTGTCAGTTGAAAAAATGGTAGTTACGTTGTCCTCTTCATTCTGATTTGTTTAAATGTTTGGAAAAGTGAATAATATAATAGTGAAGAAAAATATACACACATATTTTCACATACATATGTTCACACATATATACATCATATATAAGAAAATAATTTACACTGAGTCAGTGAAGATGATTTTGCTATACTTAACAGAATAGCCTCATTAAAATTCCCCACACAATTAATATTTTGCACACAATATTTTCCAGCGGCAGTGTTATTTCAGATTTGGTTCTGAGTCAAGCAGATATCATTATGACCCAAGTAGGTACTTTCTTTCAATTGGTCTCTGTCACCCTCCCATGTCAGCTCTATCCCTCTAGTGACTGCAAGATGGCTTCATATGTCCCAGGCTTCCTGTCTACACACCACCTCATCCAACAAAGAGTTTTATACTTTTTTTCTTTTTCTAATCTACAGAAAATTAACTTTCCTGAAACCCCACAAAAGACTTTCCTTGGGTACCATTGGCCAGATTGAGTTTATATTCCAATGGTCTAAGTGCAAGGGAAGCTGAGAAAGTAAGTAGATATACACATTCAACTTTTACCAGGGGAGGCAGGAGAGAAGGGCCAGAGCGGGAGAGGGGTAGGGGGGTTATCTACAATTCTGCCACATCTCTAGATTTGTCTAATTGACCCTATATTATTCAAAATTCATCTACTTACTTACCTATCCCTTTTTCTCCACTGCATGAGTGTGCGCTCTCTCTCTCCCCCGTTACACACACACACACACACACACACACACACACACACACACGTACTCACGCACGCACTCTTCTCCTGCAAGTATTAGCTTATGTCAGTGAGATGCTGTTTATTATGATGTGCTAAGACATCCTATGTACATCTCTCCACTGTGTCCAGATTGTATAATAAGGTTCTTAAATCTTGGCTAGATTTTTACCTTAAAGGATTCAGAAGACTTTGTTGGCATCTGCAAAAACAAAGAGCTGTCCCAGGTTTCTAGCTCTTTGAAGTTTTAATGTTAAATGGGGGTGGGGAGGGTGAAGAAGAAGAAAGAAGAAAAGTAGCTAAAATTTTTGTTGGACTTATGTACCTATCTTTTAAGTTAGTTGGGGGAAATGTAACAATTCCCAGTATCTGATAACCTTTGTTCAAAATTCATATAAAAAATATGTTATGCATTTTGTTCCACCGTATTCATTTTCCAAGAGCTACTATGTTAGCTCTTTCATCTAAAATAGTTTTTAGGTGATAGGGCTGTGGACCATTTTTTGCATGTAATTAATATAGAAACTACTCACCTAAATGAACGTAACTTTTAAAGAGCTAAGATTTAACATACAGATATTTAAGTGACTCTAGCCCAATTCAGATTGAGAAAAGTTTACAGTGAAAAGGGATTTTTCAAGTGACTTACCAGAATCTTGTAATTGCAGCCTTGTACAAAGTCATTTATAGACAATATTAAAAATGATTATCAGAAATTATGGAGAGAGTATTCACAAAATACTAAAGTATGACTGCATCATTTCTCCCAAATGTGCATTTTATGGATTTTATTACTGACCTGCATAGGCTCTTTCTAATTACTTTCTCAAAATTGAAATTTAAAAAAGACTAAGAATGAGTCACAAGTAGCAAAATTAATATTTAGCAACATAGAAACCCAAGCAGCCAAGTAAAAACAGAAGTTGCAAATCTCAATGTTTCTATTAATGCAAAATAATAAAAAGGCCAAACTCGGTTTGTGTAAATTTCATGTGTCTATTGGTAGATGGTGGTCTTCTAAAATCAAACTGCCATGTTTTCTTAAGTCTCAGTGTTTGTAAAACGAACATTAGTTTTCTCAAAAAGAATGCTTTTTAATGTTAATAAAAAGAATGCTATTTAATGTTAATAAAGCCATGTAACTGTTTGTGCCAAAATTAGCTTTTATGTTGTCATTGCATTAAGGCCAATTATGTCCATCTACAAGTGGATGTATGCATTTTATTTTCCTTTAGCACTGGTCACGATATCTGAGACCTTAATAAGTGTCACCTTGTCTGGGATTCTTTACTAGCACTACTTTTGTAAGGGGAAATACCATGGCATTGGCATCATGTGCACAAATGGATCAGTAGTTCTTTAAATCCCTGCCATTATATAATGAATTCATTTTTTTTATTCTCCAAGCTAATCTCTACCCAACTTTCCCAATTAAAAAATCAGATTCCTATGGAAGATTACACAGGAAATAGAGGTATTCATGAAGATCCATAAAAGATAATAAAATCTCATTTTCTGACCCAAAAAAAGAATCATTTTGCACCATGAGCATGCACCTTTTCTTTCTCATGTTTGGAAAAATATCTTAACTATTAAATAACAGATTCTCTTCTGGAATGTCATGCTGAAAGCATTGTTTCCCTCATAGGTCTTTAGGACACAGAGTATTTGTATTATTATATCTGGTTTGTGAAATCTTAAAGATAGCAGGAGATGGCGACTTAAATGTTTGGACATACTTTCATAAAAACACTAAGGACGGTCAAATAGATTACAGTCTCCATCATTTTGTTTTAATCAAAGTATGAAAATGTCACACCATCTTATGAAAATTGCTCATCAGAGTCGTTTGGGACTGCAAACCACACACACTTTTTAATTTGCAAAACATATAAGTTTGCAGCAAATCTCCATACAATGGAAGGATTATTGGCATTTATAGAATCTATTAGGAAGAGACTTTCTCTTGCAATACTTGAACTTATTTATTTGTTAACTATTATTTTTCTTTATGTAGAGAAACCACATTTAAAGGTTCAAGAAATAACATTCAACAAATGAGTATTTCCTCCAAATCAAATGGTTGTAATTTAATCATTTATGGTACATTTACGGTTTATGGTATAAAACCAATTTTATAACTTCTTACACATTTCTGATAATGCTCCTCAAGAAGGTTTTGTTCAATTGATAGGCAGATATTTTACAGCTTTTGGAGTAAATTTCTGCTGCCTTTGCAGTCTTCAAATGTCTTTAAAGAGTAGATATAAATTTTGAGTTTTTAGGAATGGAGAATGTAATGTTGAATTTGTAAATATCCATTACTCTCATTTATACAGGATTATTTGTGGGTTGAGAAAACAAAAGAGTGCTAATTCACATAAAATTACAATATATAACATAGGAATTAAGCAAGTTTCAGAGAGTCAACATACTACTCTATTTCATTATGCCTTTACAATTAAGAAAATAGGAAGAATTTATCTTTTTTTCTGGTAAGTTCATCCCTTCAAAGAATAGGTGAAAAATGTCATTTCAGAGTTGAATAGATCCACAAGTAAAACCTAGCCCATTGCCTTCATTTTTATAGGTCAGAAGGTGAGGTCACGAAAAGGGCCAAATTAATATTTGATTTAACTACAATAAACTTATTTGTAAGGACTGAAAATGCTGTAAAAGAACAAAGCCATATGGTTTTACTCAATATTTACTGTTTGCTTGCTTTGTGCTAGAGGCTGTACAATAGTGGGAAAAAACAAATTCTGTTTGTTCCATGAAACTGAACTCATGGAAAGAAAAAACTTTCATTAAATAATCACATTTAGCACAATACCATCATAAAGCAAGATACATGCAAAGAAATAATGCTAATGAGACAGAAAAATCTTATGCCTGAAAAATGCATTGCTTGAGACAAGACCTGAAGAATGTATAGCAGTTAACTAGGTGAAAGGAGTTATGGGATGATGGTTTGAATTCCTGGCAGAGGGAACAACATATGCAAATGATTTTGTTGGGGAGGGAGTGTTATGAATTTAAGGACACGAACAAAGATAAATCAATAGACATTACCTAAGAGAGAAAATGGATTGAAAATAGTGAACATAACTTCAATGATTTACAAAAAAATACAAAAGTTTCATCTAATGGGTACCAGAAGGAAGGGAGTCAGAGAATGGGGCAGAGAAAATATTTGAAGAAATAATGGGTAAAATTTTCTCAAATTTGATGACAGACACAAATTTATATAAAAATTCATGAGTAAAGAATCTCATCAAATCCTGAGAATACAAAGAAAACCCCATCTAAACATGTATTAGTGAAACTGCTGAAAACCAAAGATAAAATGATCAGCTTCAAAGCAACTACAGAAAAAAAGTCAACTATAATTTTTAAAAACGAAAGTATCAAAATATAATTTAAAAAACGAAAAGAAAAAACAACACAATTTATATAGAATAACAACTTTGATTATTGTTGATTTCTCACCAGAAAGCATGCAGGCTGAAAGTCAGTGGAAAAATATCTTCTGAAAGTTTTGATTTACTAGTTTGTAATATTTTATCTCTTTCAGATTATTATTTTTATAACTTTATAAATTAACAGGATATCTCACTGATTTCAGTCCTGCTCATTCCCTGTAAAGAGGAGAATTAAAAGTGACAAATACCAGTGTGACTATATCACAAAAATTCTAATATATTTTTTATAACTTACTTTAAAATATTTTCTAATGTCCATTTTTATTTTTCATTAAAGAGTTATTTAAAAGTCTGCTTTTAAAATCTCTGATTATGTTTTCAATAATTCACTTTTAATTTTAACTTCACTAATCTTGGTCAAAATGAATGTATGAATCAGAGTTTTAGAAATTTATCGAAACCTGTTCTTATGGTATAATGTCACAAGAGAAAATTCTGAAATGTTCTAAATTAAAATTGACCAGAGAGTGACAGAAAGAGACAGAGCTGTTAGTTAATGGCTAAAGACCAACTAAAGACTTCTCACATTCTTTCTATGCCTGTTGGAATTTCAGGTTAATTTCCAGGTGCCTATTTCCTTAGATTATTTTAGCCAGGTACCAAGTTATTTACATGTGGGCTTTCTGGACAGCTGCCCACAGTCAATACTCAGGAGTGGACATTTCTTTTTTTTTGAGACTGCACCTACCCCAGCTGGCTTCTTTTCATCTTTTCCCATCCCTTTGCCTATACCCAATGTATATTCTTCCAGACTGCTTACAGCTTTCTTCTCCCAACCCCGTACTTGATATATAAAAACACTGGCAAACGCCCAGAGGATGGACACGTGCCTTTTCCACCTAGTCATGCTGCTAGTGGGTTTGGATTTCATTCCCTAAGGATCTTCTTACTGGCTGGCATTTGCAGCACAATAAAACCTTTCTTAAAAAGTATTTTCAACCCTGTGGAAGTTAAAATTTTTACTTAAAATATGTGTATTCAATATTTACAAATGAAGAACACATTGAGAACAGGTGAATGCTGTAACTGCTAGGTACAGGCTAACTATATAATCATTAGACCAAGCTTGTTTACTATTAAATTAAACTTCATATTTCTTTAGCAAAGAATAATCAAATTTTGAGAGATATATGATAAACTTCACACTACAACAACAGCTTTGTAAGTTACCCATGTAATTTCATCAAATTCTGCTGTAAATATAATAAAGGTCACACTATCAGCAGCATACAAATTTAGAATTATGTTTTCTTTTTGTTTATAGAACGCTTCTTTTTATCCACAAAAAACATTGTTACTAACAATATAATTCTATTTAGTCTGAAGTAAATATATTCACCTCTATGTTAATATTCATTGCAATCTTAATTTTAAGCTATAACTTTTTAATTTGATATATCACTTGTAAAGATTATTTTAGCTGGACTTAGATTTTTTATCTAACAGCCTAATTTTTCCTCTCTAATAAAAAAGTCTAGTCCCTTTATTTTATTGCATATACTAATTATATTTGGTCTTAATTCTGTTAGATTATTTTGTGCTACTTTCTTTTACATGTTTTTTCTCTTTATAACTTTTTTCCTCTTTATAACTTTATAGCTTTTGCAAAGTGATTTTTTATATCTCTTTTTTCTCTACCAAACTGAACATTAGTTTACTTATATTCTTATTGTAATAAAATATATTATTTTAAAATGTATAAAGCCCAAACCTGAACAATATCTTACCCCTCCTTTTAATCAATACAAACTTAAATTGCTTTAAATCTCATCAGTCATTTTCAACTTAAAAAGTAATTTTTGTCCAGAACTTTGCTACCACTTTTTTTTCTCAGTATGCCCTGTTTTCTAATTTTTATGATTACAATTTCTTTTGACAATCTAATTTCTCTGACATCTCTATATTCCTTCTTCCTAAAAGATACACACACACACACACACACACACACACACACACACACACACACACACACACCTTTCAAACCTCATCTCCCTTATATTTTATGCTCTAACTATGGAACTCTAATTAAATTCTTTTTTGACCTCATTCTATATTTGATGTGTCCTAACCTCTCTTTCCTATTTTCTATTATTTTGTCCATCTATCAAACCTAAAGAAATTATCCAAGTTGATCTCTCAGTTCACAAATTCTTTATTAAACTGTGTCTAAGCTTCTGTTTAACTTCTCCACAGATGCTGGGAGAATGCCATGTGAGGACTGGAGTTATGCTGCCATACCAAAGGCACACCAAAGATTTTCAGCAAGCCAGCGGAAACCAGGATTGAAGCATGGAGCAGCCTCTCTGCCTCAATCCTGGCCCACAGACAAGTGTCAAAATGCTAATATCTGTCTTAATTAGTATTTTAAGTAGATGAAATCTAGTTAAAGAGAAATTAGAATTGACAGGGAAATTAACATGTTACTTCTCATCAGAGTAGGAAAGAAACACTACTGTGAGGAAGAGCCCTTTAGAAACTTCATTCTGAGTCACAGCTTTCACCATCTCAATAAATTGGGCCGCACAACCATGTTGATTTGACAGCATTTCATTGGCTATTCTTCTATAATCAATAGATTCTTAGAAACAAACTGAACAAAATATGTACCCATAAACAAATGGGGTTGTCTCAGTTTTGGTGCCAATCCATGATACAGTTCTTGCTATTTGAGGAGAAATAATAAAAATAAAGTTAAAAAGGAGTTTTTTATTAAGTTAAACTCACTCAATTTAAAGTGCTCTTCTTGATTCTCAGATTAAATCTTTCCTAGTTTTTATTTTTTGTTGTTGTTAAGTTAAATTTTCTGTTATTTTATAAAATGTTGGTAGAATAGACAACAGAGTCAATTTTTAATGCTCTTATAACCTAACATGGCAAAATATGTAAAACAAAAATCTAGAAAACTTGGTTTGGCCTCACATTTAAAATTTTTTAAATTTATCAGTCCATGAACTGAAAATCTCTAGGAACCTGTGTGAAAAGGTAACATATTGATATATCGCACATAAAGGTTCCTAATCCATTCAAGTCAGGCACTTTGGCCATGACACTGAAGCACCAAAAGTCAGCTGCCAAGAGGTAAGGATGATCAACTGAGAGAAATAAAACACATACTATTGGACTGAGTAAACAGGCTAATTCAGTGAAATCGTTCAATGTAAAGTTTCTGTGTGGCAAGAGTGTCCAGAATGAAAAAGGATTTTTTTTTCTCATAATGGCCCTGAACAACAACAGAACAGTTTCTTATGGTGTAAGTTTCAAAGAAAAAAAAAAGGTGAAGCTCAACTGCTAATCCAAAACAGCAGCTCATTTTTGTCTTGACCTAAATTAACTTTCACAGTACACTTTCCTTCTAAGTTTCAACCTATGTACAGGGTTAATGTTTTGATGTTTTGTATGATAAGGCAGAAAACAAAGAAAGAAAAAAAAGATAGACACACACATACACAAAGAGATATGAGAGAGGAAAATGACATTCTATTGGCTTTATACATTATCACTTCTGAATACACAATTTTTACTTAGCAATTACTTGTATAGGATATACTATGTCCCAGACATTTTTCTTAGTGTTCCACTAACATTAATTCATTTAATCTTCATAAAAATCTCATGAGGTAAGTACTATCTTCAGTTCATAGAATAACAAAGTGAGATGAAGAGACATTAAGTAACTTGCCAAAAGTAAATATGTAATAGAGCTGGAAATCAAACCCAGGTTGTTACTTGCCTTTAGAGGTCATATTCTTAATGGCTTCCCTTGCTGCCACCATGAATTAATGGCAGAAATTGTATATCCCAAAGATCAGAAAAGCAAAATAATCACTTCTAAGGATTGTGAGAAGTAAATTATATAAAGTATATTTAAAAATCCTAATTATATTATACTTTTTTTTCCTCAGCATCATTTCTATATTAGACATAAAAAATTGTTTCTTTTATATGCTACCTCTTAGCTCACCCAAGTGACTATTAGGTCACATCCACTAAATTTCTTAGTTTAAAACTTTATTTGGGGGTCTCAGTTCAACTATAGCCTCTTGGAATTTTTCAATGTAAATTCACGGTCAGAATTTAAATTACATTTTTAAAATACTCGTAAATTTTCTATTTGAATCTATGTTTTAAATATACCTTATCATAAATATAAATCTTTTTTTAGTGCTATGAGAATACCAATACTCTATATTAACATTGTTGCAGTATTAAGATAAATGGTTTTTCCTTTCATCTAGATCTGTTTATTTCACATAAAAATTTTTTATTACCTAGAGTTGTGCAAATATCTTCTTTATTATCAATAAATATTTGCTTATTTTCTTTTGTGACCATTAAAAAAGTTAAAGTAAAATTAAATTATATTCTATTTTTTTCTGAGTCTAGTAATCTGTTAGAGATGTAGGACCAACAAAGCTTATTTCAACTTCTATTGACCTAAAAAGTAAAGTCTAAATCCCACTTTTGCTACAATTTTATTCTTTAATTATATATTTACTAAGTACTTTCTAAGTTAGATACCACAGAAGTCTAGGGACACTAAAATTAATGAAAGTGTTGCTGCTGTCGAAATGCTTATGCTTAAGAGACAAATTTTGGCATTCCCTGTTTAATTTACCAAACTGTTTGTTAGGCAATAAATTACATGTCTACATAATTTATTGTAATCTAGAGTCTTCATTGTATTATCTTTGTCCTAGAGTTAAAAATCAAATCCTTCCTTTCACTGCCTATAAACATTAGCCTTAAAAGTATTTGTTTCCACAGTTTCCATTTTATAAAGATAGTTGCTGGTTGGGTGATTATGCATGTCAATTTTTCTACTCTTGGCTATATAAGGGAGAACTATTAGGAAACTTTTCAAAGGAAGTAATGTACAGCCTTCTAAGTAATATATACAGATGCTAGAGATAATAAATTCAGTAAATATTCATGATTTTTCCAAAATAAAAAATGGTTTGTGAAAATATTACAATGATACATCTACGGCTGTGCATGTGTCAGAGACAGTTATCCTCTTACACCAACTGGATAATTGCTCAAGGAGAAAGTATTACTTCTTAATGTTTTTATTGGTATAAATCATTGTCCCCATTCATTTCATAATGGATAGGATAAGAAACTGTGTCACGTGCACATAGCTGGTAGGAAAGTGAAATGGTACAGACATTCTAGAAAACAGGCAGTTTCAATAAAACATGCATTTACTCATTTGCACTGTTGGGCATTTATCCAGGAGAAATGCTCACAGAAAAAACCTGTACACAAATATTTATACCAGTTGTATGTGTAATAGACCCAAACTGAAATCAGGTCAGGTGTCTTTCAAGAGACTAAGGATTAAACAAATAGTAGTTCATCCATACCAACTACTTAGCAACAAAAAAGACACAAACTATTGATACAACAGCTTCAGTAAGTTTCGAGGCAACTACACTGAGTGAAAAAAAGTCAATTCCAAAAGGTTGTCGACTATCTGATTTCATTTTGAAATTACAAGTTTTAGAAATGTAGTATAGATCAGCAATTGCTGGGGGTCAGGGTTTGAGATCTTGGGGGGATGAAGGGTGCAGGAGAGAGGTGGGTGTGGATATAAAAGGGTGGAATGAAAAATGCTTGTGTGGTTGGAACTGTTCAGTATCTTGAGTATGGTAGTGGACTCACAAACTTGCGCACATGATGAAATCGTGTAACATGAACACACAAATAGTACAAGTAAACTGGGGAACTCTAAATAAGATTAGTAGATTATATCAATATAACATTCCAGGCTGTGATATTATATATTACTTTTGCAAAGTTTTAACCATTAGTGGGAAGTGGGTACAAGGGATCTCTCTGGAGTATTTTCTAAACTGCGTGTGAACTTACAATTATCTCAATAAAAATTTCAATTAAAGAAAGGGGGATTAGAGCTGGAGCAGTCTCTCTCTAGCACACGGTCTCAGTCTCTTCCTCTCATCTCCTTCTCTCCCTCCCCCATCCCACTCCCTCCCACACACACACACAAACACACACACTTTCTGCCTGGAAAGTAGCATATCTACTAGAACTAGAGCTGCTCCACAAGTGAAATGAAAGTTATATATTAAAGATAGTAAATAGGAATATGGAATAACTTGGGTCCTTTTTGACAATGGAACTCTCTCACATCATTTCCATACTCCTACATTTGGCCTTTTTTGAATGAGAAAAAAAATTAATTTCTACTTGTTTAATAAAATTAACAAGTGACCAGTGCTAATAAGGCAGCATAGACAGTATATATCTCTCTTAAACCCTACCATATATGATGCCACCTTATATAGTTCTAAGTGATTAAAAATACTATTCACCCCTAAAACCTAAATATTTGCATTTGAAATATATATAATACCCTATTCTTCCACAATAGCATACATGATATGTCTCCCCTGATCTTACTGTTATATAGTCTCCTCAATAGAAGATCCTATACCCTTTGACTCTGAATTCTAGTCCCTTTATTGCAAATAAGATCAGCCAATGATAAGTTTTTTGTGGTCTGCAATGTGTTTTTAACCATGGGTCCCTAAGGCAATCTTTATAATAAAACTGTTTATAATGTTTGTCTTATATTGTTCCTTTTTATTTTAATATTCTGGGCTTCTCTAACTCTGGATTTTTATCATTTAAAATATACTCTTTCAAATTGATCATTTGGTTTACATGAAGAGACTATTAAAATGTATTCCGGTAAAAATCTATCATGGATAATGAATAGGAAAAATAATGTATGAGCAGGTCCCTATTCTAATGCCAAGGCCTGAGCCTCTCTTCAAGTATATTATTTTTCTGAATTGTTTCACAGATAATTGCATAGACTTTAAGACATCTTTACACTCTCTTTAGATAAAATGATACTTTAGAATTCATTTGTTTATGCCAATTGTATTTATTGAAGCAAAGAGGTGACAATGCTTTTTTAAAAAGGAAAAATTAATATTTAATTCTTAGTTGTCAGAAAGTGATACATATATCACATGTATTGACTAATTTAATCATCACAATAACCATAGAAAATAGATATCATTTACTCTCCCCATTTCACATATATTGGGAGAATTTTGAAGTGTTCACTGATTTTTTTTCACTTGCATTTCTGTGTGTATAAGTCCTTTTTCCAAACAAAACCAGACATTCCAGCATCACTGTTCTGCAGATAGGTTGATATAATGTAACCACACTTTAAAAAAAAAAGTTTGCTCTTAATGTTTCAAAATTTTAATTAGAGTTGCAAGAGCCTGGGATTTTGAGCTTTAGAAACCTAGACTTCGGAGAACTCATCACATAATACTGATGCCATAAGAAATAGATGTGAATACATGTTGATGAAGTACTGAAGTTTTCACATTTCCAATGAGATAACAATTCTCTCA
Source organism: Cynopterus sphinx (assembly GCA_030015415.1). Classification (NCBI taxonomy): domain Eukaryota; kingdom Metazoa; phylum Chordata; class Mammalia; order Chiroptera; family Pteropodidae; genus Cynopterus; species Cynopterus sphinx. The sequence goes on along the minus strand of CM057384.1, from coordinate 27,235,898 downwards.
GTGAATAAGGAAAGAGACATGGAAGTAAATGTAACCTACATATTCATGAGTCCTTGAGAAGTAGCCCTGCTTGCTCTCTATGCCTCTCTAAAGTCTAACTCAGAGTTCTGAGACAATAAACCCAGATAGTTTTAGGGATTCCTGCAATCCCAAAATATAACAGGTAGATCACATGTTTGTTTCTTTTAATTTTCTGCATCCAACATCTTTTATCAGCAATAGAATAGAGATAGCTGAAGCCAATACATACTGTATGAGACAGCCTTACAGGTTCCCACAGGAAAATAGGTAAATTCATCCCATGACATCAAGAAGAACACCAAATACCTAAGAGGGTTCTATACTTGCATATTCCCTATGTGCAGAAGCTAGGTATACTACATTAACAATCTACATAATAAAAGCAAATTTTATGAAGAAATGTATATCTAAGCGATGTAAACATCAGCAGCAGATAACCAAGGCCCAGTTATATGAGATATGACACTGTATAAACCATCCTTAAATCTTAAAATCCCAAGCAAAGGGGTACCTCAGACTTACTCATATAGCCAGTAATTAACTAAAATTAAACTTCTGCTTTTGCTGGGTTTCATTTGCACTTCTTTTTCCAGTTCCTAAGGTAGAAGCTTAGATGGATCCCACAGATTTTGATACACTGCTGCTTTCATTGAGTTCAAAATACTATCTAATTTCCTTTGGGATTTCCTCTTCCACAGATTACTTGAAAAAATATTGTTTAACCTTTAAACACTTGGAGAATTACCAACTATCTCTTATTGATTTGTAGTTTAAATCTTTCATGGTGAGATAACATCCACTGAATATTATACAGTGTCATATGTATCACATCTACATAGATTTAAAATCCCACCAGAAAATGCTATAATTTTTTTCAACATTTATATATATTTTAAAGAATTTAGAGGATGAAAAGTAGTGTATGTATATACTATTTCTGTTGTTTTCTTTATTAAGTTCCACATTTTCTTCTAGTAGCAATCCCTTTATCCTAAAAAACTTCCTATTGTATTTATTTTAGAGCAGGTGTGATGAAAAATAATTCATATTTTATCTTTATCTGATAATATCTTCATATCACCTTCTTTCCTAAATATTTTCATTGGATATGTAATTCTTTTCTTTCAACAGTTAAAAAAAAAAATTGTGCCTTTGTCCAGTGGCTTCCATGGTTCTTGATGGGAAGTCTACAGTCATTTGAATTATTGTTTACATACATATAATGTGTTGTTTTTTCCTGGGCTGTTTTCAAGATTGTTTTCTTTCAGCCATTTTATTATTATTTTATAATATCTTTTTTAGCTTATCTTATTTGGGTTTCATTGAGCATCTTGAATTGGGCTGTCACCATATTTGGAAAACTTTGAGCTATTCTTTTTCCAACTTATTTTTTCTTTTGTACACCAATTCTTTTATTTTCTTCTATGATTTTAGTGGCACAAATGTTAGATTTGTTGATATTGTCCCACAGATTCCTGGTGCTATGTTTATTTCCATCTTTTCACATTCTGTTATTCAGATAGGATACTTTCTATTGCTATATCATTATATTCACTGACTCATCTGTCATCTCCATCCTACTATTGAGCCAATCCAGTGACTTTTCATCAATTATTTTTTCTGTTCATATATTTGCATTTTATACATCCTTATAGTTTTCTCTATGCTAAGAGTATCTGTTTTCTATTCATTTCAAAAGTGTTTTCATTTTCTCCATGAAACATTGTTATATCTGCTTTAAAAATTCTTCATAATTTTAACATCTGGCTCAATAAAGAGTTGGCACTTTTTCTTTTTTTTTCCTTTTTTTTTTAACTTTTAAAACTTGTCCCATTTCATCATTTGTAGATGCAAAATAATTTGGGGTTGTTATCCTGAGCATTTTGAATATTATTTGTGGAGGCTAGGTCCTGTTAAAATCTTCTAAAAAGTATTGTAATTTTATAGCATGCAGCAAATCCTCAGAATCAGACCACAAGTTCTGTCTTGCCTTCTCATCAGTGATTCCAATATCAGTTCAGTTTTCAAATTCTGCTATGCTTCTTTGGATCTACCCTGTGTATGAGCAGCTTAGGTGTTAATCTGGGCTATGTGCAGTGGTTTATGTCATACTTGTGTGCTCAAGGACTTGGCCATGGTGCTTTGCATATGTTCTTTACATTCATAGGTTGCCAGCAAATTCAGTTCACACAAAGATTTAGGAAATCTCCTCTCTAGTATTTTCCTCAATCTCTTATTCCCAAAATCTACCCTTTTTCTGATTGCTCTGGCATGAAAATCTCAGTTCCTCTAAGAGTCTTTAGCCTTCTGTACTTTGCACAATTCCATAAGATTGGGCTATCTTCAGGAAAATGTAGCAGGAAAAAAAGAGAGAAAGTAGTAATGGGCTCTCACATAGTCTTTGAACCCCAGAGACCGCTTCTCTCTATTCCTCTGGCCAAAGAGGCTTTTCCATGAAGAGTTTGAGGTCCCTCTCCACCAGCACTGCCACTACATGGCAGCAGTGTAGCTCCAGGATTGGGGTTGTCCTCATGATAGGGCTTTCAGTGAAAATAAAAGAAGAAAAAGTAATTATTCAGGTGGCAGAAGCTCCATTTACCTCATCTTATGAAAAGAAAGATTTCTTTCAGAATGGTATTGTGTGTCCTTACCATGGTAGTCCAAGACTGAAACTGCCTTTGGATTAAATCCAGTATTTAAAAGCTGGGTGGTGGGGGGGAGGGGTGCAGGGGGTGGAGAAGGGGGCAATGAAATACTTTGTATCACTGCATTTGTAGTTGACTTCTATCCCCATTCTGCCTGCTATTGTTCATTTTTCAGAGCTTTCCAGTAAATCTTTTGTACTCTCTCCAGAGTTTTTAGTGCAATAAGTGGAAATGTAGTTCATATGGGCTTTTTGACCAGCAATGGAAACCTACATAGTAGCTTTTAAGAAACAAATAGTTGTCAGCTTCACCCTGATGCTGAATCTCCATTTTTATAAGATTCCCCAGGTGACTGGTAAGTATCTTAAAATATGAGATGTCCTAAACTAGATAACTGGAAAAAATTCAAAACTCTTTTGGAATGTAAATAAAAATGAAGCCCTTCAACCAGATCCAAAAAGTCAATCTTAACACACATGTACATATACACACATTTTTAAATGAAAGAGTAATGTAATTCAGTGGAAAGGAAGATTTAAAACAAAATAAATAAAAGGACGCAACATATAGAAATGTTAAGGAAATTAAGTATTTTTGAAGCCATAAAAATAATAATTGAGACTATGTAGTATCTAATAAAATTTTAAAAATAAAATAATTTCTAAAAAGACTAGTACCTTTGGAAAAACATAATTATAATAATTTTAAATAAAGAACAATTCAAAGACATATTAAACTGTTAGTATGTCTAAAAAATATTCCAGGTAATATATTTTTAAAAATAACTGAGTCAAAGAGAACAGCTACCAGGATATCATGGGAACTAGAAATCAAGAGAGAATGACTGCACAAATGGAAAAATTCTAAGTGAGTTTAGTTATGGTGGACCTCATTTTGTTGCCTTCCTCACTTCCATTTCTCCCCCACTTCTTGAAAGCTCTCCAACATTTGTTTTGAGATCTCATCAGTGCATTTAAGTTGATTAGACATAGTCATTCTAAACTCAACCAAAATTCAAGAGACTGTAGTATAAACCTAAGATTACTTAATTTATACTGAGAAACGTGACTGTTAAATATTTCTGATGTTGGAAACAATTCTACCAGTGATTTCTCTCTCTTTAATCTAGTGACATAGGAGCCCATATTATCTAAAAGTGGCTTATTAAATGTGGCTTTAAGAAGGATACAATAATACCAAGTGATTAAGTTATGGCATCAGGCTCTTTGGGATGGAAACATTTTTCTCCATAATAAGAATATACCTCAGGAAACACCAAGTTCCTCTATTATCATGATAGTGTGGCTATTTTATGAGCACCACCAATATTTATATCTTTTACTCATATTTCTATGGCTGATCAAAATGAATGATCACTTTCTTTCTATATCAATACATAAAACTCTTCCTCAACAAAATATTAGCAAACTAAATTCAACAATACATTAAATGATCAAGTGGAATTTATTTTAGGAATGCGAGGATGGTTCAACATGCACAAACCAATCATGGCACTTCACCATATTAACAAAATGAAGGATAAAAATTATGTGATCATCTCAATAGATGGAAAACAAACATTTTACAAAATTCAATATGCATTTATAATAAAAACTCTCAACAAAGTGAATATAGAAGAAATGTACCTCAACATAATAAAGGTCATACATGACAAGTATCACACAATGGTGAAAAGCTGAAAACTTTTCAGTTACAATCAGGAACAAGACAAAGATGCCCACTCCCATCACTTTTATTTAACACAGTACTGGAAGTCATAGCCAGAGCAATTAGGTAAGAAAAAGAAAAAAAAAGGCATCTAAATTGGAAAGGAAGAAGAAAGACTGTCACTATTTGCTGATGGCATAATATTGTATAAAGAAAACACTAAAGATTCCACCTAAAAACTGTTAGAACTAATCAACAAATTCAGTAATACTGCAGGATACAAAATTGATATACAGAAATCTGCTACGTTTTTATACACTAATAACAAACTATCAGAAAGAGAAATTAGAAAAACAATTCTAATTACAATTGCATCAAAAACATAATAAAATAAAATAAAATACTTAGAAATAAATTTAACCAAGGAGGTGAAAAACCTTAACACTCAAAACTATTAGACATTTATGAAAAAAATTGAAGATACAAATAAAGGAAAAGATACTGTCTGCTTGTGAATGAGAAAAATTTATATTAAAATGTCAATAGTACCCAAAGAAATTTATGCATTCAATGCAATCCCTAACAAAATTCCAATGGAATTTTTCACAGAAATTGAACAATCCTAAAATGTGCATGGAACGACAAAGAATTCTGAATTTCCAAAGCCATCATGAGAAAAAAAGAACAAAGCTGGAGGCATCATGCTCCTTGATTTAAAACTATATTACAAAGCTATTGTAAACACAACAGTATGGCATTAGTATAAAAACAGAACACATAGATCAATCATATAGAATAGAGAGCCTAGAAATACATCCACATACATATGGCCAATTAACTATGACAAAGGAGTAAAGAATATACAATGGTGAAAGGACACTTTCTTCAATAAATAATGTTGGGAAAACTACTCAGCCATAGACGAATGAAACTGGACCACTATCCTACATCATACACAACAATTAACTCAAAATGGAGTAAAGACTTGAATGCAAACCTAAAACCATAAAACTACTAAAAGAAAACATAGGCAGTAAACTCCTTTACATGTCAATTATTTTTTAATTTGACACCAAAAGCAAAGTCATCAAAAGGAAAAATAATCAAGTGAGGCTACATCAAGCTAAAAAGCTCTGCACAGCAAAGGAAGACATCAATGAAATGAGAGACAGCCTATTGAATGGAAGAAAGTATTTGCAAAGCATATATATGATAAGAGGTTAATATCTAAAATACATAAAGAACTTATGATTCAACAGCAAAAAAAATCTAATTAAAAAATGGGCAGAGGATCTGAATAGACATTTTCCAGAGAAGACATACAGAGAGGCAACAGGTACATGAAAAGATGTTCAACATCACTAATTGTCAAGAAAATGCAAGTTAAAACCACAATATTACCTCATACCTATTAGAATGGCTATCAACAAAAAGATAAGAGATTATAGATGCTAACAAGGATGTGAAGAAAAGAGAACCCTTGTACACTACAGGTGAAATTGTAAATTGGTGTAGCCACCATGGAAAAACAGTATGGAGGTTCCTCAAAAATATTTAAGAAAGAACTACCATATAATCCATCAATTTCTCTTCAGGGTATTTATCTAAAGAAAATGTAAACACTAACTTGCAAAGGTATGTGCATCCCTATGTTTATTGCAGTATGATTTACAATAGCCAAGATTAGATAAACAACCTAAATGCTCATTAAAAGATGAATGGATAAAGTGTGGTATATAATGAAATATTATTCTACCATATAAAAAAATGAAATCTTGCCATTTTTAACAACATGGATGGCCCTTGTGGGCATTATATTAAGTGAAAAAAGTCAGACGGAGAAAGACAAATACCATACGATCTCACTATAAAGAGCCTGAAGAAAAAAAAAAGCTCATAGATACAGAGGACAGATTGTGGTTGTCAGAGGCAGAGAGTGGATGTTGGGCCAAAATAAGGGAATCAAAAGGTACAAACTTCCAGTTACAAAATAAGTAAGTCAAGAGGATGTAATGTACAGCATGGCAGCTATAGTTAATAACACTGTGCTGCATATTTGAAAGTTTCTAAGAGAGTAGATATCAAAAGTTCTAACACAAAAAAAATATTCTGTATTTATGTATGGTGATGGATTTAACTAGACTTATTGTGATGATCATTTCACTATATATATATATATACACACACACACACACACACATATATACATATATACAAATGTATATACATATACATTTAATCATGATGTTGTTTATCCAAAACTAATGTCATGTTGTATGTTGATTATACCTTAATAAATAAAGCAAGCTCTTGTTATTCCACTATGAAGTTGCTCAGTAACCAAAAATAAATAAATAAATAAAGTTGGAAGGCATAAAAGATATATATACCTTAATATCAAATTTTTAAAAATATATATTATGTATAATTATTTGTTAAACTTTTTTTGTCTAAACTTTTGCAATAGGACAAAGATCCTTTAAGTATGGGTGTACTGACTGACATTCCAAGTGGATAAGCCCTCGATACTGCATTGCTCTGATTTACAGTTCCAGTTACTTTAAAGTAAAATGATGTTAATCGTTACTTGTAAAGAAATCAAGGCAGCACAAAAACCTAAGTTTTCTTATTTTCCCCCTATTTTTCCAGTTATTCTTAGTGATTTGCATTATTTTGAGTTTTTATAAGCATTGAATGTATGTTCTTGTACTAATTTCATCAATTTCTAAAATATTTAAAACATCTATAATAAATGAAGCAAGTACAAAAGGTGTGGGAGAAATGAGACCAGTGCTATGCATACAAGCCAATTTTGTGTGCACACATGGCTAGTAAATACAGAATAAACTGCTACAAATGAGTCTATCCACACCTTAGGAATCAATTCATTGTAGAGGAAAGAAAGAGTTTTGGTTAATTCACTAGTTAGCGATGCTCTATTGAAAGCTTTGATTATATTTTCAGACAAAATACCATCTAATTTTACAGCTTGGTAGTCATTCTGTCACTTAAATGTAACTTTAAACATCACTACTGATTAGCTTTGTTGATTTTAAAGTTTTAATTCTAGAGGGATACATTATTTCCCCTATTTGAAAATTCTAGGAGACACATTACTGTTATGCTCTAAGTACTGACAATATATAAATGCAAATTAGCTAAAGGGTATTTAATTCATAACGCCTACTTTATTAAGTAGTGAGCCATTTATAATGAAATGGACATATGAATTGTTTATGTGAGGATAGAGCCAATTTAAGGAAAAGTTTTTTCTCATTATAGAAGATAAGCATGCCCCCTCTGCTATCTCATTATGAATTTTTAGATAAATCCTCTTTTAATAGGTAAATGGAATTCTACCCCTGTTCAAATTAATGCTAATTCTAAATTAACATGTTCCACATTGGTGAGACCAAACAAATCATCAAATGAATTGTTTTGTAATGGTAGCTTTCATAGAGAAAAATTAGCTGAAACAAACATAGCAAAACTTCTTCCTGACTTCAGGTAAACATCAACAAGCATGTAAATAGACACTAGTAAGAGAACAATGGCCCACATCTGAAATTCAAATAAATCTTTGATATTGGATTTGAAAATCTCATCTAATTAGGTCAGTTGGTTGGAATATGGTACTAACATGACCAAGCTAGACATAAGATCCTCATATGTGCCACTCAGCTTTGGCCCTAGATTAAACCCCTAAAATCCTCCAGCCATCTGGCAAGTGCAGTTAGATCCACTGAAAACCAGAAGAAAAGCTGCCTCTGGATCACCTCAAGCCCATAGGTATCCTCCCCCGCCACACTCACTCTAATATTCAACCAGAAAAAAAAATAATCTTCAAAAGATATTGTTGACCAATCTTATTTCAATGACTACTATCTTTATAGCTAATGATGAGACACAAATATTCAAATAATATTTCCTGAAAATACATTATAACTAAAAAGGAAAAAATACTAAAAAAAAAAAAAAATAGCTCTTTGCCTGTAAGACAGGTTATGCCTTCTTAATACCAAAATTAAGTTTATAACTTCCTGAACTTATACTCTGAATCTCCTTCTCAACCTTCCAGTTTTCTAACAGTTGCAAACACTTGAAAAATCAGTAGCTGTGAGAACTACCACAAATGAATATTTGATTAAAATTAGGAAGAGTGGAATATAAGAGCCTATTGAATAAACCTCATAGAGAGAGAAAGCAAGAAAATCAAAATAAAGATTTTCCCTTCTGCACATAGAGAGGGAAAAATTATTTTCAATTTCGAAGAACATCTGCCTATTACTGTTACTTTTCTATATTCTATTCCTCAAATATTATGTAGATGTTTTTTAAAATACATGCTATATAAAATATTTTTAAATAAAGTTATAGAATGGTTATTTCTAATAAATAAAAATAAATGTTATATTTTGTTATAGTTTCTTCTATGTATTAATTTGATACTTAAATGTATATTAATATAATTCTGTGAATAATACTATCTTTTGATATGTTCACTCCTCTGTCTCCATCCTCTCATGAAAACTCTACAACAGTTGGCCATCTTGTATTCTATTTAGGAGATAGGTGGAATATAATGAAATAAAAAATATTTTAAATTAAAACATTAAAAGAAAAATCAAAGTAATGTGTGTGTGTATGTGTGTGTGTGCGCGCACGCGCGTGTGTATACTTAATGGAGGCCATCATTAAATAATTCAAGTGACCTGTTAAAAATGATACATTTTACTAAATTATGGGCCATTTCATCAAAAACTATAAAAATGGCAACACATTAAGAGGAAAGGACATTTAAATTGTTCCCAGCTGTATTTTAAACTACAAATAACCTTAGTGAATATGCTTTTTTAGATAGTTGACTTGCTTTAACTGCACAAATGCCTTGGGGAAAATTAATACCAAAGGACTATGTATTTGTTATGTTTGCTACATAACTGATCATGACAAACTGGGTGGCTTAACAAATCACAAACTTAGTATCTTACAATTTCTATGGGTCAGAAATCCAGCCCAGTTCAACTGAGTACTCTGCTCCAGTCCTCAAAGTTGAAATCAAGGTGTCAGCCATTAACTGCATTTTTATCTGGAAACCCAACTAGGATAAGATCCACTTCCAAGCTTCCTTGGGTTACTGGCAGAATTCATTCCATTGTAACTGTAGGACTTGGGTCCCCATTGTTTTGCTAGCTGTTGGAAAAGCATGCTCTTGGCTCCTAGAAATTGCTGTCTACTATTAACCACATGGCCCCCTCCATTTGCCTTTAAATCTATTCTTTCTTAAGTTTCACAGAATCTTATTTTTAATATTTTATTATAATTAATGTAGTCTGAGATCTGTACAGCATGATTCTATTACATAGCAACAAGCTATTGGATAGTATTGATTTACTGCTTGATAATTTGATTTTAATATTTGTATAAAATTAATTTGTAACTGTTTCAAGCAACATATTGAGTCAAAGAAACTAACTTTTCTTCTTTACTCATCTGAATTATATTCTGCAACATAAACTACTGAGAGACATCAAGTCCCCCTACCTATAAAGACCTACATCATGACAACCCCTGTTTCGACACTTAATAAAAGCCACTTTCTACAGAGTGAAATCAAAACATGGTAGTAGAGGCTTCCCATAATATTTCCCCAGCCTATTTCTTAAACCTCATCTTCCACTATACCCTACACTTCAAATCTTCTTAACAGTGCACTATCCTTTGATGAAATAACCTCTCCCTTTGTATCAACACCAAATGTGTGTAATTGTTTTATGGATTTCAAAGGTTTGTATGGCTTAGATATTATTTTAACATTGTTTTGGTTAAGTACAAAGGCATATACTGTAATAGAGGTGATACTTTAGCTAAAGCATAAGGTCTTCACCACAATGTTCAATTGTGAGAGAATAGTGTACTATGGATTAGAGTAATCACATCCAAATTGGTATATGCACACCCCAAGGATTACATGAGATGACCTATTGAGGTGAAGAAGACAATGCTAAAATTTATATTTATACTCATTTTAATATCATCCCTATTTATATTTTCAATGTTTTAAATGTTTGTGTTGTTTGAAGCAGTAGCATATCTATTTTAAGTTATAGAAACACACATATGGGTGGAATATTTAATTTTTTAAAAAATTGTAGTGCAGTATTTAAAAAGTCTGGAGACCAAAGCAAAGACTTTGGAATCCAGCTGAAATGGTTTCACTTTAAAGCTGTGTGACTTTAGAAAGTCACCTTAAATAAACCACAATTTTCTAAAGTATGTAATTTAAAGCATTAATATCATAAGACTATTGTGAACATTAAAGACCTTTTGTTAAAAGTGATTAGACCAATCTTTATACAGTGAGAACTTGATAAATTTAAGGCATTATAATATTGTGTTATATTAAATACTTGCAATTGACTAAAGAAGTATACTCATTGAAGAACTCTAGATAAGAAGCAAAGTCACCAGTTTCTTAGCTTTAAAGAGTGCCCACCCTTGTGCAGTGTTGGTAGGATTATAAAATGGTACAACTGAATTTTTTTCCTAAAAAAAAATTAAACATTGAACCATCAACCATATGATCCAGCAATCCTACTTGTGGATATTTATCCAAAAATATTAAAAGCAGGGTCTTGAAGGGCTATTTGCACACCCATGTTCACAGAAGCATTATTCACAATAGCCAAGAGGTGGAAGCAACACAAGTGTCCATTGACAGATGAATGGATAAGCAAAATGTGCTGTGTACATACAATGACATATTATTCAGCTTTAAAAAGAAAATTCTGTCACACACTATAACATGAATGAATCTTGTGGACATTACACTAAGGGAAGTAAGTCACAAAAAAAGACAACATATGATTCCACTTCTATGAGGTATCTAAAGTAATCATATCCATAGAAACAGAAAGTAGAATGGTAGTTGCCAGGGGATGGAGGGAGGGAGAAAAGATAGAATCGTTGTTTAATGGGTATACAGTTTCAGTCTTGCAATATGAAAACGTCCTTGTGATCTGTTGTATAACAATGTGTATGGTATACTTAATACTATTGAACTATACACTTAAAAATGGTGATGATGGTAAATGTTATGTTGTTTTTAAATCATGATTTAAATAATCAAATAAATAAACAAATAAATATTTTTTTTTAAAAGTGTCCAGTATAGCTATGAAACTAGCTATTGTATCATGGTAAATAAGAAGGTCCCATGATATGGTATCAGGCTCAGAAGTGATTTTCATTTATTCCATTAATATTGAGCACCAAGGATGCATCACACATCATGCCAGGCACAAGAGATCAAATGCCATCCTTCAAAATAGGTTTTGTGAATATTACCAAATTATCAAGCAATGGGCATAGGATGGTAAGGTAAAGGTAAAGGTAAAGGTAAAGTTGTAAAGGCAAAAGTAAAAAGGTAAAGGTAAAGGTAAACATAAACATAAATGTAAAGGTAAGGTAAGAATGTGACAGATTCAAAAGATATTAGTTCGGTAGAATCAATAGTATTCTATTGAGTGTAAGGAGGAAGGAAAGGAGGGAAATCAAAAATGTCACACAAATTTTTGGCTTAGATAGGTGAGCAAATTATTGCCATTCATAGAGAAAGGGGAAAAAAAGAGGTGTCAGCTTGGAGGTCGTATGATGGAGGAATGGAGAGAAGAAAAATTCATCTTTGGAAATGTTCAGTTTGAGGTGCTTTGGGATATATTGGTGGAAACATCTAGTATAAACCCAAGAATACAGATCTGTACCTCAGAAGACATGCATTAAGTCATCAGAACAAAGACACAACTGAAGCCAGGGACAAGAGTGCATTACTCAGTGGAAAAAAATAATTCACAACATACCTTAGTGTAATTTAATTTCAAGGAAAAGAACTAAACTTCCCATAAAATTTGAAAAAAAAAAAGTTTGCCTTTGAATTTTCAGAGAAACACAGTATCTACAATGTTCTGGTCAAAAGAGTGAAATAAAAATTTATACCTAGTTAAGTTGTCCTTTATGTATAAAGTGAAGAATGAATATTTTTAATTGCATATAAACCTCAAAAAATAGAACACATGAACATTTCCTTAGAGAAAAAATAGATAATCAGGAATGACAGCTAATCATATGATGAAACAAATCAAAGAATTCAGAAGCAAAGAAAACTAGGAAAAAGAATGGATAAGCATTAAAATATGGCAAGTGGAGAACAATTTTGAGAACCAAATTATATACTATGACATAAATATTAAAACTTTGACAATAGAAATAATTATAATATCTAACATCATATATTGGATATACTAAATATAATAAAATATATAATAACAATTATAAAGTAATAAATGTAATATAATGTAAACAGTAGGTAACAAAGGAAGTGCAAAATGAAATAGGTTTGTTTCTTATCTACCATTGGAGAAAGTCAATGATACCTATAAAATTGAAATCTGTAGTTAAAAAAATAAATAATTCAATTTTTTAATATTTTTCTTTATCTTTTCTATTAACTTCAGAAATAAATACCTCTGAGAAGCATATATCTTTTAGCAATATTTTGAATTTCATGTATTTTTCTTTTGCTATATTTCGGTAATATTATATTTTATTCTTTATACTTAAATTAGCACATAATTATTATCTCAGTTTTGGAAAATTACTCATGCCTGTTTATATCAGTCATTATAACAATCATTATATCTAATCTTATGATATAAATGTTTAGAGACACATTTATAATAATGTTCATAATTAGCTAATGGTGGATCTATTTTGGTGCGGAATTTAGTGTGACTTTTTAACTTGTTCTTTCCTTTTCATTTAGGTTTTTTGTTATGAGAATGTACCATTTTTACAAGAACAAAGTCATTTTTATTTTGTAAAAATGGAGTAAGGAGGGGAAATATCTGAATAATACATACATATGTATATTACCTTAGATTTTATCTCTTTGTTGCAGTGTGATTTTCAGTTCATAACACATACCTAATTATAATTACATCATGGTGATTTTGCATTTGTACTAATATTTAAAAGGTTTTGTTTTTTTTTTACCATTTCCTCTGTGGTAGGCATACACTATCTGCTCAGGAATTATTATTATTAATTCTTATTCAAAATGAGTTAGGCAAGTATTGTTATTGACGTTTAAAAGGAGAAATCTCATCTTTAGTTAAAAAACTTCGCCTAACTCACACCTCCAGTAAATGTCAACTCCAGGATTTAAATCTTGTTCTGTCATCTATACCCTGTCATTTATGTCGTCCATGAAGTTCATTGCATCTTGTTATCCCAAGATTATGCAAACAAATGTGATCTAAAACATATTACATTCACTTGAATCTTTCCCAGTAAAAAGTCTTAGCAAATATAGCAGCTGTTAGGGGAAGGTCTGCATGCACATCACAAGAGATTGAAACTCTTGAGAATTATGCCAACGTGTCCCTGCATGTGATTCTTCGTCTTTCCTCTGGCTTATGCATAAGGTCTAGAGTATAAAATCTTGAGAAATAGAATCTTAACTAGCTCAAGAGGCTTACAGAGGAAAAATACATGAGTGCCGAACCCTGCCCCTTATTTCCACAATGGTTACTAATAAGACAAGAAACCAATAGAAAAGTCAGAAATTGTATCTTAGAAAATAAGTGTGGGTAACTTTCATATGCTAACACTGTCCGAGTTCCTTCTTACTGTCAGGGGAGTTACCTCTACAAGGCCCTTGGACCTTAATTCTCATGCCAGATTGGCTTCTAGTAAAGGTACCTACTATTCATTACACAGGCACTGTGCTAGGGACTTGACATGCATGATTTATTGCTCACAACATCTCACAAGGAACCACTAAAGTCAGCTAATAAGGCACATTGCTGAGATTCATACTTGGGAACTTTTGACTCCAAAGACCGATGCCACAGGGTATCCAAAAATACTTAAATGAAGAAAAAAAAATATCACTTATCCACAGCAATGCTGTGAAAGTATAGGAGATAAAATTTTGTTTTCCTCTCAGTGACTACAATTATGATTTGTCTCTGTGCCACAAACACAAAGTATCATAATATAGAACTGGTGCTGTTCTTCAACTCTGTTTTCTGGAATGTTTGCATCAGATTCCAGATCGAGGCCTAACGTATATGTTGTGTTCCTCAGGCATGAAGTTAGGCCCAGTAGGTATGTGTTATACAGCCTCCTTGAGAGGCATCATTTCCTTCACTCTGATGTAGCATAAGGAATTTACAACCAGAACCATAGCCAGAGAACTAAAAATAGAATAATTTGATAATTGTTTTCAACCAGTACATGAATATTCAATCTAATCACTGTATAGTAATCAATTAGTATAGACAGAAAGAACAATGTGAAATCTGAAGTTACAGATTACAGAACTGAATAAATCATCCTTTTTAAATGACATAACTAAAGGTAAGGCATTTTCTTTCCTGAATGAAAAGTTAATTTCTTGTTTCCCAGTGGAATAAATATAAGGGGAAAAAAAAATACATGAAAGGCAAAAATTAAACCTCTCTCTATTCCTACAAATACAGGTCAAGAAAAGCATCACTCATATTGTTTGATTTTACAGTTTGGATAGTCATCACCTTGTTTGCATAAGACTGAAAAACAAATAAAAATGGGAGTTTACCAAATTTACTAATGTTTTATACAGTGCAGTGGGCTTTTAAAAAGACACAAGAATGCATTAATCATATGAGTAATGGAAAGGTTTAATGGTTTTTCTGGGTATTTTATAAGTTTACCTTTCATAATATCAAGTGGTATAATGTGTTTTGGTAGCTTAAATTGCAAGTGTGATGTTTCAACTAACTGTTGCCATAAAAAATGTCAATCAAGATGAAAAACTTCTAAAAACAAACTAAACTAGGACTGTCAGAGATGTAAAATAGAGTAACCATAGTAACGCTAATTTAGAATGATCACTGATTAAACATTTTTGTAATCAATGTCAGACATTCACTATATCTTTTTCAGAACTGTTTTAAGTTAACATTTCATTCTAAATTTCTGACACCCTTAGCATAAGAACATATAAAAATATTAGTAGCAGTATGGAAAAAGCCGCACGATTGTGTACGTGCACGTGCATGCCTGTGTGCACACACAAACAAGGTCCCACTCTAGACTTAAAATGGCTGAGTTGTAGGATGTTGTTGCTTGGTGACCAAACAGTATCTCCTCAGCCACAGAGTAATCTAAACAGTGACAGATATGTCCCCTCAGCTTTAGGCATTGCCAGGACAAATATTAAAGGGCATGTTTATCTTTTCCAGTATTCTACAGTTTTATTTTAAGCCAGTTGTCACTTGTTTAATTTTCTCATCAGTTAAATTTAGGCCTTAGGGGAAACAGTATTTGCAAAGCTACATCTATTCTTTTGAGGAAACAAGAGGTATAACCTACCTTCTTTCAGACTGAAAGATAGCCCTGTTTCAATTAAGCATGTGTGGTGTATCTACTCTCTGCTAGTACAACCTCCCAGTTGCTATCAGTCTCCCATTCTTTCATTAAACACAAGTAGTTAATTAGACCCAGCCTGTCCTCTCCCCTTCTTTTTTTCCCTTTTCTCAGTAGTAATGATGTCTAATTATCAACAGCAGTGGGTTACTGCAACATCAGGCACAAATCTCCCTCACTGACAGCAAAGCCAGCATCTAATAGCTGAAATGATTCTTAGTCTACTTGAACATACCATTAAAATGCAGTATTTTATTCAACCAAGATATGCCTTTGAAGGAAAAAAAATTTATTTTCTCTGGTGATTATACTCTTGCTTTATAAAGAAAAATCAACATATTTTTAAGGAAGAAATAATTTGAGCTGTAGGAATACACATGACAAAAAAAGGATCTTTTATTTATTTTTTAACTCATTGAAATGACGATTGGCTGTCTCTCAGAGAAGGAGGAGCCTATACTTCTATGTCAGGAGGAGCATAAAAATTTCATAAAGAGCAATAGAAGAGTTCATGAATTAAAAACCTCTTCAACATTTCAAAACAGGCTTGAATGAAGAGCAGAACTGTTAAATACTACATGGAAACCATTATCTAAGGATATCACTTGATGGGATTATATTTTCTCCCAGAAATATACGGAATCTTTACTGAAAAGAGAAAAATGTGTTACTTTATTACTAACTCTGGAGTTAATACTCTATATTAGATGTCTTAGCAGTAATTCTTTAACAACTCTGCATTAATTTTTGAATGAAAATATGGGTATCTGGGTATGAAAATTGCTGGCATCCATGTTTATCATAATGCCTCTATAACTGTACAGAATTTGTTATTCAAAATTTTAAGTTAATGTTTTAAAAGGGCACCTGGTTTATACATATAGTAGATGTAACCAAATCCACGCAAGGACAAACTCATTGGACAGATTCAGGTGAAGTTATCAAACAGGTTAACAGAGGACCTAAGTGTAACATGAAAAGAATGAAAAACCAACTTCTCAGTTAGCAATATTTTTAAAACATATACAGTATTATTAAATAATATTTAGGTAAAAATATCTTAAATTATTTTATTCATTTAATTAGCTCAGTATTGCCCAGAGGAAAATAAATTCTCAAGTCTGAATTCCAATGTACTTTATTTAACAATAATTTATTTTTAAAAATCGGGTTCTTAATGTTACTCCCAATACAAATAAATCAAAATACTTCATTCTCTACAACAGACTTCTGGCTCATCCAGATGTAAATAAACCTCAGTTCTAATCCATGCCCATCTAGTCCTCATTATTTAGTAATCTCACCATTGTCTTTAACTATGCCACATGCTAAAGGAGAAGGCTGCCTTTATACGTCTACCTCTTCTCAGACACCCTCCAACAATTGTACATTTTTTTAAAAAAACTTTTATGTGTGTTTTCATTTTACCTTTATTTCCATTTCCCATCTAAATTCCAAAACAAATACACTTCCCTCAAGCAACTACACCTAATTAATTTCAGGAAATTACAAACTGATTTTCAAACCTAAATGAGTCCTCCAAATAATCCTTTGAAAAATCGCTCATGCACATATTTCCAATTCAATATACCTCCGTCTGAGATAGAAGAATGGCTTTCAAGACATCTCTTTTCTAGCATCCTCCAGTAGTACTGCACGGGAAACAGTTGCCAGGAGGGCGGGTGGAAAAGGAGCAAATGTTCAAGAAACCCTAAAGAGAGGCAAAAATGCAAAGGATGCCATATACCCTCCCCCGCCCCTACTCCAGGCGAGTACCCACCTAGCACGGTGAAGAAAGAAGTCTCATGGATCTGATCTGCAATCCTACTTGTAGCCCACAGTTCCCATCTTCTTAAAAAGGAAATTGACGCTGCCGCGGCTCCCCTCTGCCTCGTGAGGCTGAGATTTACCGGACTCTCAATGCCATTACCTTGCAGTGTCTGGGCTTAGAGCTTTGTGGACAGGAGACTAAGAGCCATTCCAGAATGCGGAACAAATACATACACCATTTGACTGCGCCCAAACCCATCTCTCTTTGTTGTTCATCTTGTAGCTACGGCTTTATTTGTGAGAGGGGAAGCGAGGAAGGTAATGGGGGCAGGGAAGTAGGAATCTCCAGGACCTCATCTACAATCTAAATAGTCGTGGCAAGATCTCTGGGAGTGATCAAGGCGGTCGGACGGACCTGTGTCTCCCAGGCGGCGGTCTAACAATAAAACCTGATAGTGTCGAGGGGAAAACCCCACATTCATGACTTGCACCACATTCGGGCTTTGTACCAATAAGGAGGCACTGTAGACTATCGATCAGAATCGTCTATTATCAGAGCGTGCAGCTGGGGTTCCGGTGTGGCCTTTATGCGCGGTGGCGAAGGCGAGACACACGCCAGGCGCCCAACAAACGACGTGGGACAATGGCCCAGCCCGAGGACGCGGGACGCCGCCCGACCCGGGGATGCGAGCTCCAGCAGCGGGGCCGGGAGCCAGGACGCCCGGAGCGCGGCGGACTCTGCTGGTGCGCTGCCGCTTTAAAATAAAGGACCACAAAGACTCCACCGTGGGGGAAACGCGCCTGGCGGATACGAGTGAGGACGACTTGGGGAGGGGGTTGAGAAGAGTGGGGGCATACGAGCCAACGGTGGCTCACGGAACCCCCCCTCCTTTATTCCCCCTCTCTCCCCCCTCCCCGCCGGGCTGCTTTGGCAGACAAATAACAGAGGAAGGCGAGTCACTCACCGTGGTCTTGACGGGCACATAGAGCACTTGCTTGGCGCCGCCGCCACCCCCGCGGACCTCGTCCGGCTGGCCCAGCTGGAAGCCCTTCGATTTAACCCAGAATTTAAATTTGGCGTTGTCCGTGGAGCTCGACTCGGAGCCGTTGAGGAGCTGAACGATCCGCTCGTATTTTTTACGGGTCACCGTCTTGGTCTTGCCTGAGTCCCCGTAAGTCCTGAGGCACCAGTCCTGGAACTGGCGGTACATGTCGCGCTCGCTCTCCATGTTCCCTGCGCCCGGCCGCCGGCCGGATGCTCCCAGCGCACTTCGCACCTGTTCACCCCGGGCTCATGAAAATCGCAGCCCCCGCCACAATGCAGGGACGCGAGGTCCCGGCCGCCGCCGGAGCCTGTCTCGGGTGGGGGGAAGGAATGGGGAAGGGAGGAGGGTCCGGTTGGGCACCAGCAATCAGTGTCCTGTGCTACCAAGTCTCTGGTTCATTCGTAATCGCAGCGGATGTCTTGGATGCTTTTTACGTCCTCTTAGTGATGGGTCTCTTTAATATTGTGTGAGTAGAACCATCCCAACAGCATCTGGCCCAGAGAAGCTGGGGTTTGAATAATTAAATTCCCATTCCTTGGTTATTAAAAATCCCAATATTGACTGGAGCGGGGTGGGGGTGGGGGGCGTCCCTCGATGCCTCGCCCCGGGGCTGTGTCCTGGGCAGGGCAGGTGGAGCGCAGCGCCGCCTCCCCGCGCGCGCCCCGGAAGCTTCCCCAGCGGCCGGCCTGGCGGTCCAAGCGCGAGGGCTGCGCCTCTCTCAAAATCAGCAGCACCGCCGAGCGCCCTGGAGTCCCGAAGGGCACCTAGGTCCCCGGGCTCTTCTTCCTTCAGGGTCCTTGTTCCTCGTCGGCCTTCCCTAAGTCGGGTGTTAAGAGACTAGAAAGAGAAAGTTCTTACCTGTCATGATGTTAACCCTAGTAAATCCTGTTAACACAAAAAATTTTTAAAGATATTTCTAAAACGGCTTAAAATGTCATTTCTTCAGAGGCATTTAGGCTAAATTCCAGCCCGCAGGTCTGTTCCAGGAGTTAAGTCCCAGAATTAGCAAAGCATTCGTGGAGATTTGGCCACAGTTCTATAGGATAGACAGTGGTACCCCAAACAGATCTCCGTCCAGGGGGAGGTGGGTAAACGAAGGCAGGCCGCTGGCGGTGGGTCTTCCGGATAATGATGGGGTCCCCAGACAGGGCTCCTCTGGTTTCTGCTGAATTGGGCACAGGCATAGAAGTTTATGATGCTTAAAACCCTTTGCATGAAATTAAAAATAGAGAGAGAGATGGTTTCCCCCTTGCTTGGTTACAGTTTGCAGTTCACACGGGAGGTTTCGGGTGTCTATTTTCCCCCCTGCCACGTCATGGACACCCCCTCCACGGCTCAGAGTAAGCAAATATGAGTTCCTCCGGACGATTCTCTCAAGCAAATAAAATATGCGGTTCCTCCATTCAGGATTCCCATCGTCTGTTACAGAGCTGGAAACAGGGGAGTTCCCATCCTCCTCGCGCTGCGACTGCGGCCGCTCTTTATTCTACTCTCTGCGGAGGCCAGCGCCCGTCCCGGGAGGCGGCTCTGCCGGGAGAGCGGCCGGACCACTGCCCGACGCCTGGTCCCGGTCCTAGCCCACCTTCGCCCCCGGTCGTCGTATGTCCAAGACGAAAGCCCGGAATGGGAGCGCGGAGTATTTGTAACCACTGCGCCGCAGCGGGTCCCGGCACTTGCAAAATGGTCAGTGGCTCCTGCCCGGCCGGGCTGAATGTGTGCGTGTGTGAGCGAGGGAGCGAGGGTGTGCGGTGCGCGGGGGGTGCGCTGTGTGCGCGCGTCCCCGGGAAGGTCTCGCGGCGGCTGGGGCCGGGACTGACAGCCCGGGCGGAGCGCGAGCAGCTCCACACACGAAACCTCTCGCCTCTCCCCTCACCCCCACCCCTCCCACTCCCCTCTCCTCCCACCCACCCCCCTCCCGGCCCCTTCCAAGCTCTCTGATTGGTCAATGGGACAAAAGTTTCTGTGGAGACGGCTGGGCGCTGACGTCACGGGCAGAATTGTCCCATTTAGGGATCCCGGGGGCAGTGCGCATGCTGCAGGCTGCAGGTTAGAGGCAGGAGGAGGTAGCAGCGGGCCCGGCGGCAGCCAGGTGGCGGAAAGGAGCACTCAGCATCCAGGTGGGGGGATGACTCCAGCAGGGTTTCCATGGAGATTCCTCTGGGTCTAGCCTAAAAACAGCAGATCAGCTGACACCATTAGCTCAGGACCTAATTACTGCTTATTGGAGCAACAAATGAGGGAGAGGGCCAGCTGCAAAGGAAGAGTTTTTATCCACCCCTCCCACCCCCCTACTCCTCCTTTCTCCCCTCTCAGTCGTTCTTGAGTCCCGGGTGAATTCTCATTAACTTGCAAGATTCCTGCAACAACAGCTCCCCTTCTCTAGAGGCCACCCTGGTTGCTTTGATTATCTTTATTTCCTTCTTTTGTATCAAAAAAAAAATGTTAAAATAAATCAGCTGTTCTGAGTCCTTGAATTTTTGACCAGTAAATATAAAGCTAAGAGTCCACTGTCCAACAGAAGTCACAAGTAGATCTAATAATCGAATACAAGGGTAGCCGGTCACTTTCAATTCACTGATATTTAGGCCTTTCACTTTTTTTTTTTATTTTAGTATCTTAAATACGTAAATAATTTGAAACAAGTAATGGAACAGAAGTATCTTTTGAATCACCTACATGTGGGATAACTCAAAGGAACAACTTATTAAAAGTTTCCCTGTGGCATCAGAGATAGAAGATGATTCCAAGCCAAGAGATCTAGATTCTATTGTATATTGGCCATATGTTTCCTGTAAGATTCTGGAAGTGTAGTTGGTTCCCGGGTGGTCATTCATTCAAGAGTAAGCTGGTTCTATAGAGTTTACTTTCTCTTATGGTTATCACTTCTTTCACAATTTCAAAATTCTTTTTGTCAGCTCTTTCATCTGAAAAGTCATCCTATCTGCTCTAAGTCTCATCCAAGTGCTTTCTGACCCATGGAGTACTTAAGCTTTCCTTAAGTTCTCCAGTTAAAATAATGTCTTTAAACTCCTCTGAATAGTGTCTTTCATTTTGTAAGCGTTGGCTCATAGTAAGATATACATTTTACATTGGCATATAGTGCATGAATACATTTGTCCTCAAAAATTTTTATGAAAAAATATTTTACTACATGCAATACACACTATTTGTCATTTTCTCCTATTTATTATTACTATTATGTAAATTGTGGTCCTAATTCAGTAAATTTATTTTATGACACAGCAAAGGATGACTGGCAAGCTACAGTTAGAAAACATTGTTTTGGACCGTAAGAACTATACCTCTCCTTGTTTTATATATTTTTCCTGTGAGTGTGTTTCATTGGTGAAGTAGACTTGAATGGAAGACCCTTGACCGTTGGCATTTTCTTTTTATCCAAGTAATTTTAGCACAATGAACAATGCACATAGTAAGTACTTAGTAAATATATGTTGAGTTAATAATGGGAAGAGAGGAAGGGAAGGAAGGAAGAAGCCAGCAGGCACAATCCTTGATCATCCGTTTTGACTTCTGCTGGGTAGTGTTGGATAAAACTGATCTTTACTTAAAGAAATATCAGGACTTACCATATGCATATATTCATTTTATTAATGACTATACATGATATTCCATTTAAAAGAAAGTAGAACTCTTTCAACATAAAAAACTCACAGAATAAAAGCAAATATGTAATTGAATCCCAGCTGTATTAACTAGATTTGGTATACAAGCAAAAATTTAAAAAATAAATCAAAAGAGATCATACAAGATTAATTTTTAAGAAGTGGTAATGATTAATTATTGAAATAATATTCACATTGGACTAAAGGAATAGAGAGGCCTCGGATTCTAAGAGCCAAGCTTTCAGAGCCCTGTAGACTCTTATCTCCAATGGAACCTAGAATGTACCCTATTCTGTACTTGTACTCATTACTGATTACACAGGCTGAGTCAACATCTTTTACTATATCTTGCCCCACTAAGAGCATAAACAACTGACAAAACCTAAAATCTGTTTCAGCAACTTTGGATTTAGTTCCCTCCTTTACTTCTAACTTCTTTACAGTGAGGTCTTCTCAGCTCCACCTGGAGGGTCATACTGAACCCTTCCTTCAGCCTGTTCAGCCCATTTGAACAGGCTGCCTGGAATTTAATTTGACATTTCCTAAGATGCTCACTTCAGAATTATCTTTCTACAGAGCATCTCTCCAAAAAGTGACTCTTCAGTCCCACATTTAAATACAAATCCCTAACCCCAGCCCAGAGTCCTGTTTGCTACTTATAGGAAGAGGAAATCAGAAATTGTTATATCAGAAAATTAAATTTTCATTAAAGATAATCCAAATTTTGGAGTATAATCAACATGATTTTCTTATCAAAGTAATATTTCTCCCACCCTCATGGTCATTTGTATATGACATGTAAAAAAAGTCTAAAAATCTTATACTTTCAAATCAACCACAAATTTTTATGTGACTGCATATTTATCAGCAAAATGTTACAGTGCAAACAACACATAATCTGTAATCATAAAATAGTGTTCAAAGAATAAACAAGCCCTCATTCATCCATCCTAATAATTATGCTTTTATTCAACAAATTCTTACTGGGCACCAATTACTTTGATAGGTTCTAGGGTTAAAGGAGTCAAGACAGGAACATATATGTGGTCCTCATCTAATGGAACTTTAATTTTCTAAGGAAAATAGGTAATAAAAGAAATAATGGGTGCTTGAGAAAAGTGCTCTTCTCTACAAAAAGGCAACAATTTATCATGGGACCTGAAAGATGGCAAAGGAGTTAACCACGTGAAGGTCCAGGAAGGGGAATTACAATCACAGCACAAAGGTCCTAAGGCAAGAGTTCTAGGCATATTTGAGGAATAAAAGAAGTCCAGTGCAAATGAGCTTATTGGGCCTAAAAGAAAGAGGTAGGGTTTGAGGTCTGAATATTCTTCTGTAGCCAGATCTTGTAGGGCAGTGTTCTCTGTGATAAGGAGTTTGCATTTTATTAGTGGTCTAGTGGAAAATCAATAAAGGGTTTTAAGCAGGAGAATTACATGAGATGCATTTTTATAAGTTTCACTGGCTACTTTGAAGTGAAAGGATTGTAAAGGGGCAAGCATAAAAACAAGACAACCAGTTAGGAAGCTTGTGGTAGTTGTAGTAGCTTAGATGAAGTATTATGGTGATGAATTAGAAAGGTAAGGGTCAAAGTAAAGGGAGATATGTGATAGATTGAAAATATGTTTTAAATATAGAAGGCTTGCCGTGGATTGCATGTGGTAGGTGATAGAAAGATTGCTCAAGGATGGTTATATGTCTTGTAGCCTTAGTAGCATAGCTAGTAAGGCCACTGACTTAGAGAGGGAAGTTTGAGGGAGAAACAGATTGGGAGTTGGAGGCTGAGGTAGAAGCAGAAGCGGGTTGGGTGAAGAGACAGGAAGAAATAATTTAATTTCAGAAAAGTTAAATTTGAAATACTGGGAGAGTTGTTCATGTAGGCATTTGAATATAGAAGCTAGAAAACTACAGAGAAAAGTCTGGACTAGAGATAAATATGGGGAATTTAAAATCATAAAAATGAATGACATCACCTCCACCTACATTCCTTCATTCCTCAAAAGGAAAGCCTCCATCTTTTGATACTGATTTTTTATACAGTAATACCCTATAACTAAAATAGAATTCCATGTCCTAAACAGCAGAAGTTGGCCTGTGTTGGTATAACACTGGTAGTAGGAAAGCCTGAAAAAAAGAGCAAAGTCATTTGGATCAATTCCTGACTGGACCTGAACTACTAGTGAGTTCCAAAATTTACATGATCTTAAAATTATTTACAATTTAAAAATAAAAGATTGCAAGCTTTGACTAGACCTATTCTAGATTAGATCAGGGCCTGGAGGCATGTTAAAATAGGGATCTAAAAGTTGAGGAAGGCCTCTGACCAAAGCTATCATTGAAGTGATCAAATAATGACTGTCTACTGAGTTGAGTCAGAGAATTTGATCCATTTTAGCTAGAGTAGAGATTGTGTTGGATTATACTTTCTACTTTGAAACTGGGAAGTTCTGAACATCTTTGTGCATTCAGATGCTTAATGGTCTATTAATAACTCTTTCAAGCAAAGGGAATTTGTAAAGGAAGCAAATAGCCAACTCAATCAGCAACTTGATTACCATATAGCATGGTAACTTTTCAAAATAAAACAGAAAAAAAACAAAAAGCAGAAATGTATCATTTGTGCAGATAAATTTAGGACCACATAAGAAATGTCACAAATCTGACTTTATTTGTTAATTTCCATTCTATTGACTTTTCTCCCAAATGATTTTGAAAAGAGTCTATCTTTAGTATGCTGTAGTTATCCTTTGGTTCAGGAAAGAAATGATTTTGAGAGTTTAAATAGTGTCTTGATCTTTATGGCTGTCATTACTAAGGCACATAAAAATGTTTCTTTTTATTTGTAAGCTATCAGTACAAGCAGTACTAACAGAACTTTTATTCTATTTTCTAATCAAAATACAAAAAAAAAATAGAAATTTCATATTTGTTCTTTGACCCCAAATTAACTGATACTTTTGGTCATCAATAAATATGATGTATTTGTCAGAAGTTAATTTCCATAAATATTTAAGTGTATAAACTAAGAATAAATTAGATTTAATAATCTAGTAGAGTTTCTGAATTTCTCTTTAATTCCTACCTTTAGTATCTTTATACCAGCAAGTCCATGGCACAGCCAGTTTCTGCATTTTGACAGGCACATATGGATTCATTCAACATTCATCCACCCAGCATTTTTATTTAGCTGTTATAACTATGATAAAGTCCAAAGTTAACAGTCTGGTATTCATGTCCCTTGTAATAGAAAAGAAAATACATTTTTTTTCTGGCCTCAATTATTGCTTTATTTCCCACTAGCCATATGGTTTATCTTTTCTTCCAAAATATATGTCTTAAAACAGTAATCCACATATTCATCCTCAACTCGATGGACAGTACTATTGTAGAATATCTACATTATTTTTAGAATTGTAATTTTGTCATGGAAAATAACTCTAGAGGAGAGGAAGGAACCCATCTCTGCCCAACTTCCATTATACTTTTCCATGTTTTTGATTTTATTGTGATTTCTCAGAGTGAGCCAATTAATGTCTTATCACAATCATCTAGCCCTTATATCTTAATTATAATACATTACTGAGTGAACAATATTTGTTTAATTTGCAAGTAAAAGTGATAAGAACAAAAAGACTTCTTGGCTCAAACTACAGACTCTAGAAATAGTTTTCACAAGGGATCCATTTGAGTTCAAACATCGAAATCTGGAAAACACTGTAACAATGCTATAATACTGGAGATTTTTTTCCTGTTTTTGAAAAAGAAAGGGAAGCTGAAGGAATAACTACTTCTAGTTTCACTGGAACTATAGTAATAGGCATTGAAAAGCAAGGCATAATATAAGGTTTTAGGTTTTCCTTTATTCTTCTCTAACATAAATATCTCCCAAGTCCATAGGAAAGTCTTTAATTAGGCTTCTCAATCAACAAGCAGAGTAACCATATAGAAATTTCAAGCATTTGAGATTTTTTTTAAAGCTTGTATTGAGTTTTGGCAATGAGTTAACTTTTAAAAACTGAAGGATTCATCTTATATGCAAAAATACATAGTAGGCAATTTAATTCAAACTGTGTGCTTGGTGATTCTCCTAGCCTGGAAAAGCAACATGGGAGTGACACTCTTTCATTTATCTCAATACATTGTGAATTTTAGATTGAATCAATCTTCAAGGCAGAGTTTTACACATTTGTGCATGAGACACAAATTGCCTAACATATAATACAACATAATTTATTAAGAACATTACTAGGTACAATATAGCTATGAGTCAATCAAAACTTTAAGAGTCATTTTAGTCATTAATTTCTAATTTGGTGTGATGATTAAATGAACCCCCACTTACAAGAGGAAGATGAAGCACCTCCTTGAGGATCAGTGACAGAGGATGTCATACAAAGACAGCTATGTTTCTGAGTATATTTATGTGCATATATGTACTTCTAGAAACACAAATATTCGTGAATTTTGAAACTACAGTTGTCCATGATATATCAAGATTTCTTTGGCTAAATTAAAATGATCTGAGCATATCATTTCGTTTGAGTATTAAATTTACTAACCCCAAGTAAAATGATTTCATGCATTATGCTTTTTTTAATTGTTTCAAAATATTCATACAACCATTATTTTCTAAAATATCACAAAACTTTGCCATTTATAGGTATCAATCAGTTAATTAAGATCTATATAGTGATAATATTGGCTTATTTTTTATGAATATAAATTAAGGTAAAGGCCTAGTATTGATTTATACATTTAAGAATAAAATTAATATAGATTTCTGTTTCTAGTGCTCTGGCTCACTAGAGACTCTAAGATCCCCTTTTTCAAGAAAGAAATTCAAGGATACATAATGAGTACCTTGATTGTATCCCTCGGCTCTTTCGACATGGGAAAAATATCTCACTTTTCACTCCAAAAATAATCTATTAAATACTGATCAGTAAGCAGTCAACACACCAAAGAGAATAGAGTAACTTATGAGAGAAGTCAAAGCAACATTACAATAGGAAAACTGAGCATTAAATCAGCAGCACAATGCTGGATTTGTGCCTGAAATTTCTGTATTAAGCCAAAGAAACTTGAAGGGTGCTAAAATAATTATGAGGTTGGCCTTGTTTCTTAGCTTATAGTAGAGTAAATAAAAATTATCTGTAGATAAAAACATCCACAATTAACTAGTCAGGTTTGTCTCAGATTAAGATCAACCAAATGTGAGCATACAATTATAAATGTCCAACAACAATAAAACCTACTGTCATCTACAAAAGACAGCACAAGTAACAAAAATAAAATTAAACCACCAAAGATTTCATTCAAAAACAAACTAACCTTTGGTAGCAGAAGTAAGCATAATGGTTCTTTTGATTGTAGTGACCGGTAGAGGACACTAAAAAGTTTTCTAAAATGCTAGTAACATTCCATTTCCTAATCTATGTGCTAATTACACAGGTGGTTCACTTTGTGAAAATCCATTGAGTTATATACTCATTATTAGTGCACTTTCCCATGTATGTTAATCTTTAATTAAGTAGTTCACTTTTAAAAAGCAAGAAACATGCAAACTTTGTAGAGTAATCACTAGCAGTATATTTAAAGTATAATTGTTATACTGAGAGAGGAGGTAAAATGGAATCATAGAAAATACTAAATTAAAACCAAAGAAGATAAAGATGGGAGGAAACAAAAACAAAGATTACAATAAATACAAAAAAAAAAAAAGATACGAACGTGGCAGGTATTAATCCAATGATATAAAAGTGATAACTCTAAATGTGAACGATCTAAATACACCAATTAAAAGATGGAGATTGTCAGAGTGATAACAAAACAAGAGCCAACCATAAATTGTCTATAAGAAACTCATTTTAAATATAAGAATTCATATACAATAGAAGTAAAATAAAGGAATAAAGAAAGATATACAATGTTAACACAATTAAAAGGAAGCTGGTCTGTATATTAATTTCAAACAAGCATACTTCAGAAAAATAAAAAGAAAAATTATTAGGAGTGTATAAAATGAGTGTATATATGAAGGAGTATATATAATGATAAAGTAATTGGTTTTTCATTTACACATTTTCATTAAACAACTCTTATTAATGTGTATGAACCTGACATCAAAAAAATGTCAGGCAAAAACTGATAGAATTGCAAAGAGAAATAAATCCACCACTACAGTTGATACTTCAACAACTTTTTGCCAGTATTGATAGAAATAAATCCACCACTACAGTTGATATTTCAACAACTTTTTGCCAGTATTGATAGACAAAGCAGGCAGAAAATCAATGAGGATATAGATGGTCTGAACATCACTATCAATCAACTTGATCTAAGATATTTATGGAATACTTGATCCAAAACCAGCAGAGCACACATTCTTCTCAAGTACGCATGAAACAGTTATCAAGATATACCACATTCTGGGCCAAACAACAAAACTTACAAATTTATAACAATATAAATTATACAAAGTATGTCCTCAGAGTATATAGAACTCAGAAATCAATAACAGAATGATAGCTGGAAAAAAAATCCCCAAATTATAGAGATTAAATAAAACATTTATAAATAATGCATGGGTTCAAGAAAGTTTTAAGTGAAATTTTAAAAATATTTTACACTAATTGAAAATGAAAACATATCTTATTAAAAATTTGTGGAATGCAGTAAAAGCAGTGCTTAGAGGGAAATTCATAACATTAAATACAACATGTAAATGCAGTAACCTATCTTCCACCTTAGAGAACTAAGAAAAATGAGCCAAATAAGCTGAAACAAGAAGAAAAAAAATACTAAATTAGAGGAGAAATTGATAAGATTGAAAATAGGAAAACTAGAGAAAATCAACACAATCAAGAGCTGGTTCTTTGAAAAATACAATAAAAGCAACAAACCTCTAATAGACTAACCAAGGAAAAAAAGAGAAGCCATAAATTACAAAACTCAAAAGTAAAAGATCATTACAACTTATTGCATATACATTAAAAAGTTAAGAGATACCATAAACAACAATATGCCCACATATTTGATAACTTAGTTAAAATGAACCAATTCCTTAAATAACAAAAATTACCAAAATTCACACTAAGAAATACAGATAATCTGAATAGAGCTATATCTATTACAAAAATTTAATTGATAAAAATCTTCAAAAAAAAAAAAAAAACACCAGGCCCAGAATTTTTTATTTGTAAGTTCTACCTTTTGGGAAAAAAAATGATTCTGCTCCACAATCTCTTCTAACACCTGGAAACAGAGTGAACAGTTTCTAACTCATAATGTGCCTATCATTACCTCAGTACCAAAACTAGACAAAGACATCTCAGGAAAAATTACAGACCAATATCTCTTATAAACACATATGTAAATATACTAAAGAAAATGTTAGCAAAACACATAGAACAATATATTAAAAAATACACCCCACTTCAAGTTAGCGGGATTTATTCCAGATAAAGAAGGCTGGTTCAACATTTAAAAATCAATTATTATTATTCATCAACCAAGAGGATAAAAATATTATACAACCATATCATAATTGACTAAGACAAAGCATTTGACAAAATCCAACACTACTGATGATAAAATTCTAGCTAAATAGGAGTAAAGGAACTTTTTCATGTTGATAAAGAACATCTATAAAACCCCTAAAACTAACAACATATTTAATGGTGAGAAACTAGATAATTTCCCAATATTTCAGGACTAGGCAAGAATGTCCCACCTCATCACTCCTATTTAACATAGTATTATAAGTCCTAGCTAGGGCAATAAGATGAAGAAAGAAAGAAGGGGAGGGGAATCTACATTATCTTCAGCTTGGCAATGAGAATTTGGACTTTATTAAAAATAAAAATGTCTGCTCTGTGAAAAACACTGTTACTAGAACAAAAAGACAAGCCACAGATTGGGAAAAAATATTTGCAAAACACATGTCATATCTAATAAAGAACTTGTATCCAAAATATACAAAAAAAACCTGAAAACTCAACCATTAAAAAACAAACAATTCTATTTTTAAAATGGACCAAACTTTAAACATCAATCTCACTCACAAAAGTAAATATACAGCAAATACACATATGAAAAGATGCTCAGCATTACTTGCCATTAGTCCATTGTAAATCGAAACAACAAGATACCACTACACCTATCAGAATGGCTAAATCCAAAAATCTGACAATACTAATTACCAGGAAGGATGTGGAATAGGAGCTCTCATTCATTGCTGGTGGGGTTGTGAAATGGCACAATCACTTTGGCAGTTTGGCAGACAGTCTGGCAGTTTTTCAAAAAGCAACACATAGGTCTGTTAATTGTACTCTTAGGTTTCTACCCAACTGATTTGAAAATCTAAGTCCACACAAAAACCTGCTGTGAAAGTTTATACCAATTTTAATACCAAAAACTGGAAGCAATCTAGAGTCCCTCAAAAGATGATCAGGTACACAAACTATGGTACATCTATACAATAGATATAGTTTAAGAGATACTAAGATAGAGATAAATCTTAAATGCGTATTGCTAAGTGAAAATCTGAAAAGATTACACACTGTTATTTCCTAATTATAGGACATTCTAGAACAAGCAAAACTATACATATAGTAAAAGCGTCAGTGGTTTTCAGATGTTTGGTGTGGGGATGGTTTTTGAATAAGTGAAGGAGAATGTTTTTTTAGAACAGTAAACTATTCGCTATGAAGTATAATAGTGAATTCAAGACATTGCATTTGTCAGAACTCTTGAAACTTAACTGCAAAAAGAGTGATTTTTACATAATTTCAGAGGTCAAGAATCCTAGGATGGAATATAGAATACAACAAAACAATCTAACCAATTTATAAATGTATGAATATAACCTCACTAAAGAGGAAAGTAATAGTGACCCAAGTAACTTTGGAAATGAATGGAGTCTATGACAGTAAAGGCAAAAGAAAATTTATACAGTGATAAATATATTTCCCGTGGATATAAGGATTAACATTTTTTATAATTCTGTATATTTATACTTGAACTGAACAATTAAGTAAATGAATGTTAGGTGGTTGAAACCAGATCTCCATATTGCAATGGGAGTTTACACATAAGCAAGGAGAGAAAACTAGAACACCCTACATGTTAATATTAGTTGGAATAGAGTTGGAGACCAGTATGAATTCGTATTTAACTTAATATAGTTAAAGATGTTTGCATATGGAAATATTTATAGGTATGTATATACACAAGTTTGTAAATACATTGAGTAACAATTCCTTGCTCTGTTATCTGAGAGGGTCTAGAATAACTCCACCTGATGGCAAGAAGCATACCTAATGCCCACATCTTGGTTTTTAATACCCTTCTAAAACAGAAGGGTCTACAGCCTGTCACCTTTGAACAAGCCCCATCCCATCTGATCTCAGAAGCTAAGCAGGGTTGGCTTGGTTAGTACTTGGATGAGTGACCACCTAGGAAGACCAGGTGCTGACCAGGTGCTGTAGGAGTGAAAATTAAATTAAATTAAATAAATGAAATGAAATGAAATGAAATGAAATGAAATGAAAAAGGATTGTAAGCTGACAAGGTCCTTGCAATCTGTGAGGTCAACCAAGGGTTGCCTCACCAAATAATAATAAATAATAAAATAATAATAATAAATAATAAATAATAAAATAAAATAAAATTAAATTAAAATAAAATAAGATAGAAGAAATCAGGCCTCCTTGGAGCAATGGATGGTTATGAGACTGGGACAAGAAATAGATGAGCATGTAGCATCTAGTAAGTGCAAAAAAAAAAAACTCAAAACAAAAGCAGAAATGGTGTGTGTCTAAGGGGATGCAGGAGCTATTTTCAGGAGCTCCCAATGGCCAAAGCTAGGTAATTTGAGCAACCAGAAAGGTGCTTTGTGCAGTAGTGTTTGTGCTTTGTAAATGTGTGAATTAACTAAAGCTTACCTCCCTCATTCCACCTGTCAACACTGTAGCTCTCCTAAGGATGGAAGAACATAACTGTCTTCCCAGTACTCACTATTATTATGATGCAGTTGTTTTAAAAACAAATGCTGTTTATACTGTCTTTGGACCATAAGAATCCTAGAAACACATAAAGATCTGAGAAGAGTATGGACATAGAAAAGTGAAAAAAATAAACTGTCATCATCATCATCATCATCATCATCATCATCATATCATCATCACACAACACTAAAAGTTTAATATTCTATGTCTACAACCCATTCTAAAAAGGCTCTTAAGGATAAAAAATAGTCATACTAAGGTATCATGATGTAAGGTCAATGCCTGAGTCGGAATCAAACTTGCCTTTCTAAGACACTCACTGAAAAATCTCATCTCCTTGCCACTATTTAGAATTTTCACTTGAGGTCTCCTTCAAGCCTTTGCAGAATGAAAGGCAAAACCTGTATCTCAGAATACTGGGAGGTATAGTAATCCCCAAAACAAAAGAGAAAGCTCTACAAGAAGCTTTTAAGTTTATTAAAACAATGACAAGAAGAGGTACTTTTCAGATGTGTGTTACCATGCTCATACCCTGAAAATGTTAATGCATTATTCTCCAACTGAACTGAACCCATCTGAATAGGTGGATATAAGAGCTGACACATATTTTCGAACAGTCTAACATTATGTTCTGTATATATAATGTTGTTATATATGAATATACATTTATTATAATAATGTATCTATACCATATATTTGTATATATGGTACATGTATATTTGTATATATGTATGTATCACATGTATATATACAATAAATGTTATATCTAATGTTAATATCATATTGAAATGTACTATATTGGTCAGTTCCTACTTTTTCATTCTTGTCCTAAACTGTCACCCTATAGAACATATTATGGATCCTGATCTTCAGAATCATCAGTTTGGATTTGGCAGATTCCCCTGCCTTCTAAACAGTTTAGTGGTTAATACTTCATTGAATTTTTGGAGCTGTTTCTGCATGGACTCCAGAATCTTAAATGAGAAATCAATAACAGAAAGATAGCACTGGAATAAAAATACTTGTATATAGCTATAAAAAATACACAAAATCGATATGAGGAAAGCTACAAAACTCTGATGAAAGTAATCAAAGAAGAACTTTAAAAATGGAATGGTGTCTCATATTCATGTATTGGAAGACTTAATATTTTTTAAATGTCAGTCCTTTCCAGGTTTATAAGTTTTATGCAATCCTAATTAAAATATCCACAAGCTATCTTGTAGATATCAACAAGCTGATCCTAAAATTTATGTGGGGAGTTAAAGAAACTAGAATAACCAACACAATATTGAAGAAGAACAAAGTTAGAGGACATACATTATCCAATTTCAAGACAATCCATCGGTGAAAGAATAGAAACAAAACATACAGCCACCAAACAGACCCAAACAAAATAAAACTAACTGATTTTTGCAAAACTGCAAAGACAACAGAGACAGGTGGTCTTTTTTAAGACATGGCGCTGGAACAATTGGGTGTCCACATCAATGTACACCTAGACACAGATCTTATCCTTTATACGAAAAGTAACTCAAAACATATTTCCATTTCGGCTATCTTTCTGTTATTGATTCATAATTTAATCCCATGTGGTCTTAGGGCATACTCTGTGTGATTTTTATACTTCTAAATGTGGTTTATTTTGGTAAATGTCTAAATGATCTTGAAGAATGTGCATTCTGTGTTGGATGCAGTGTTCTAAAAATGTAGCCTAGATCCAGATGATTGGTGATGCTGTGCAAGTCATTTATATCCTTATTTATGCTTGTTCTATCAATTACTGAGAGAGGGATGTTGCAGTATGCAACAATATTAGTGGATTTGTCTATTTTCCTACAGTTCTCTCAGTTTTAGTTTTATGTATTTGGAGACTGTTGTTAGCAGCATACATGTTAGTGCTTTTTATGTATTCTTAGGGAATTGATCTCTTTATCATTATGTAAAGCTCCTCTTTATCACTGATATTTTTTTTTGCTTTGATGTCTGCTTTGTCTGAAATTAATATTTATACTTCATCTTTCTTTTGATAAGTGTTAGGGTGGTACATATTTCTCCATCTATTTACTTTTAGTCTATCTGAGCCTTTGCATTTAAAGTGGGTTTCTTGTACACAGCATATAGTTGGGTCTTGTGTTCTTATCCACTGTGACAATTTGTCTTTTGATTGGTGTATCTGGACATTCACTTAAAGTGATTAATGATATAGTTGGATTAGTCTCTACCATATTTTTGTATTTTATTCATTGCATTTTTTTTGTTTCTTCTCCCACTTCCTTTAATACCTTTACTGTTAATGAAGCATTTCATGATTCCATTTTAATTTCTCTCTTAATGTACCAATTATATTGCTTTCAAATTTTTTAATGGCAACCCTAGTATTTATAATATGTATTTTAAGCTAAAATAAGTTTGCCTTCAAATAAGATTATACCACTTCATGTTTACTTCCAGTATCTCAGTATCTTATATCTGAGGATTACCAATTTCTCCCTCCCATTGCTTGTGACATTACTATCATTCATTTAAAGTATCCATATACTATAATAATTCAATAAATTCTTACTATTATTGCTTTTAACAATGGTTATCTTTAAGATCAATTAAAATAAGACAAAGAAAAAATTTATTTTATCTTTATTTATTCCTTTTCTAACACTGTATAAATCTGAGTTTCTGATCTAAATCATTTTTCTTCTCTGTGAAGAGTGTCTTTTAACATTTCTTACAAGGAATATCTACTGGTAATGAATTCTCTCAGTTTATCTGAGAAAGTCTTTCTTTATTTTTAACAAGATGTTTACTATAATTCTCATTCCATTTACTCTATAGTTAAGGTGTGCTTTAGATATTCTTTGTCTTTCATTTTCTCAGTTTAAATATGATACGCTTAGCTATGTATTGGTGTTTTTGTTTGTTTGTTTATTATAGTTATGCTACTTGGTGTTTTCTGGGCTTCCTTCTGCCTGGATCTGTTTTATGATTTTTTGATTCTACTCACATATCTTCGAGCTCAGTGATCTTTTCCCTTGATGTGTCTAGTCTATTGATGACTCACAAAGGCCTTCTTCATTTTTGGTACAGCATTTTGATTTCTAACTTTTCCTTATGTATCTATCTTAAAGTTTGCATCTCTCTGCTTACTTCTCTCTTCTTGTGGGTTGTGGGTTTTCTACTTTTTTTCCATTAGATCATTTAACATGTACATCATAGTTACATTAATTTCCTGTCAGATAATTCTAACATGTTTTTTATATCTAATTCTGGTTCTAATGATTGCTTTGACTCTTCAAAATGCATTTTTTTCCCCTTGCCTCTTGGCATCACTTGCAGTTTTTTATTGAAAGCTGGACATGTTGTATCAGGTCATAGCAATTGAAGTAAACAAATCTCTTGTTAATGTGAGGATTTATGGTCATTTAGGTAGGAGTCTGGCTATGTTTAATGTTTCCTGTAGGTGTTGGAGGCTGCATAATTCTGTAGTGTCCTTGTTTCTGTCTCCTCTCTTGATTTTTTTCTTCCCTAAGTATTACTACTCCCCAGAGATAGTCTTTGTTTGCAGTTCTTTCAGCTGTAATCACTGTCATTATGTCGGGCTGATAAGCATCATAGGAAGGTGCAGATTGGGGACATATATATTAATTAAATCTTAGTGTTTTCCTCAGCCTATGTCTCAAGGCTGTGATCATCTAAAGTATTTTCCAGAGGAATAGCTTTTTATTTCCTCTTGCCACCAGACTATAGTATTTTCAATTTATTTCCTTGAAGCCCTGACCCCTAATGACTGTGTTTCTCCCCTTTTGGTGAGACAGGAAGGCTAGAGGTATTCTTCCTCCAGTTGGGATAAGGCTCTGGCAGGGTCTTCTACCCTAAAGGGTAGGACTTGAAGGCTTTGGGCATATTTCACAATGATTACTGTTCTTCCATGCTGGAGCTTTGAGTATATCTTTCTTTGATCTTCACCCTGAGAACCTGGTGAGATTCTTGGAGGGAAAGACTAAGAGAACATGGAGGACCTCCTAAGATGATGGTCCCCACAACTTCTCACTCTCATAGTAGTCCTAACTCAGCCTCAATCAATTCATTCAAATTACTTTTTAAGTGTTTCTACCCCTTTATAATTTCAATGGCTTCTGTTCCAGTTAACAAATCTTAGCTGTATCTGGCTAGATATATCTGTCTCTCCAAATTTCAGGCTTGCTGTTTATTCTGCAGCCTCGGTTCTCTGCTGAGTCCAAGAAAAGTCATCAATTTCTAGTCTGTCCAGATTTGTTTTTGTTGTAAGGACAGAAGTGAGGATTTGCAAATTTTTTTAAAAATCAGACCTAGTCCTAGTCCATTAAGGCAGCTATAATAGAATACTATAGACTGGGTAGCTTATAAACAACAAACCTTTATTTCTCACAATTTGGAGGCCAGGTAATCCAAGATCAGTGTGCCAGCATGGTCACACTTTCTTGAGGGCCCTCCTTCTGATTCATCAATAACACCTTCTCACTGTTGTCTTCACATGGTGGAAGAGGTTAGAAATCTCTCCAGAACCTCTTTTGTAAATCTTTTTGGAGGCTCCTATTCATGAGGTTCCAGTCTTATGACTTAAGTACCCCTCCAAAGCCCCACCTACTAATGACATTGGGCATTAGAATTACAAGGTCACCATGAAAATAGTTTGTAGTTTTGCAATGTTTATATTCTGGGTTAGTAAATGGGTTAAAATGCGGTTAAAATTAGTCTTTTTATTTGTCTTTATATGTAACTATATACACCAAAAACAGAGATGTAGTGATACTTTAATCCTCTTATTGTATAATTTCACATTTTATCTAGATCAGCATTTGTCAAAGTGTGGTCTCAGGACTAGCAGTATCAGGCTTTTCCTGGAAACTCGTTAGAAATACAAATTCTTAGGTCCCTCCCCAAACCTACTGAATTGGGTGGTGGATCCAATAAAATATTCATTTTAACAAGCCCTCCAGGTGCTTCTGATATTATCTTAAGTTTGAAAACCACTGATCAACACTAAATTATAATTGCAGTTGTACCTGGAATATAGTTATAATTTTCTTATTAAATTGTCTGTTAACTTTGTACCTGTTGTAAAAAAAAATAAAATTGGTACTCAATTAGTCATTATTAATGATTCTATTACTCTGGAGATTATCTCAAGCAGTCACAAAATGAGTTTCTAAAATCATACAAGGTTTCAATGTGTGAAAATAGAATGGCAAATTTACAAGTTTTATGTCTACGAGGATTGAAAGAGAAGATTCTATCTTTCCAGATAAAATATTTCTTAATTAAAATATTTTTAATTTAATTTTTATTTTTTAAACTTTTTATTTTGAAATAATTTCCTACTTCCAAAAATGATACAAAGAATTTCAGATACCCTTCATTCAGCGACTACAACAATTAATATCTGATATAACCATAGGACAATGATCAAAACTAGGAAATTAAAATTACTTTTAAATAGTCTGCAAACCTTTTTCAAATTTCACCAATTGTCCCATTAATGTCCTTCTTCTAATCCAAGATCAAATTCAGGACTATGCATTGCAGTTAATTGCTCTAAACTTGGACAGTTCTTTGTTTCTTTGTTTTTCATTACCTGGACATTTCTGAAGTGTGCAGGTCAGCCAGTTATTTATATCATTTAATTTAGTTTTGTCTATTTTCTTGTGTAATTCAAGTTATGAATTTTTGATACTGAAATGATATTAAGATCCCTGCCTTATGGAATATATATGCTGTTTCAATTTGTTCTCTTTTCTAAATAAAAATGCAGGATAAAAAAATAGGAAAATCTTTAATGATATACAAAGTATAGGATACATAATTTTATACAACTGAAACTAATTAGGTACAAAAAGTGAAAAATTTTAGACCTGGGGGAAGTTCATTGGAATGAAGATGTTCAATTATGTGTTAAATAATGATACAAAATTCTGACAATATATAACCACCTAAATGCAAAACATTAAGGACTTTACAATATGGTCTTTTAAATGTACTGCACACAAATACTCTGCTTTAGACTATAACTTATTTTCTACAGAAGTATGTGTTAATAATTCTAAAACTATTTTATGTGTGGTCTGAGACTAATATAAATATATTTTGGATAATGACAGTCAAATGTCTTTTTTATTTGTAATGAAAAGTGGTTATATTACTTAACCCCTTTAATGAAGGAATATAGTTAGAATGAACCATGTGCCGCTAGATTGGAAGTGGAGGCATCAGTATTAACAATGATTTCACATGTACACATATTTACATAACTACACAGATATAGAGATATTCCTCATACAGCTATTCTAATTCCAGAATTTCTACTTTTTCTCTCTATTTAAACCATTTTGTTGCTCCTAAATTCGCAATAAAAATATTGAATTTGAAATAGTGCCTCAAATTATATCAACCTCAGGCTTTTAAAACTCCTAAGAAAATCAGACTAGTAGCTGATCTTGTTCTGATTTAAAATTATTTGTGAAGTTATTTTTGCTTAAGAGTGTTGACTGTTTTACAATTATGTGACTTATAATACATGAATTTAATTCACACCTCTTAATAAATAGGAGTTCTTACAGATGGTCATTGTTTCGATGAGAAATTTAAAAAGTGAGGGTGAAACTAAAATATTCTTTCATCTCAAAGTATTTTTTCTCAGTGGAAACACAGAATCCATTTGAATAAAATGTACTTAACCTAGAATTCTGCTTACCAGATATTCCTAGAGAGAAGAGATGCATTCACTGCTATTTGAAATGTCTTTCTTTTGAAGACATCAAATGCCTCTGCTAAATAATAAAGAAAAGAACAGAAATAAAACTAAAATATATTTAGATTTATTGTGCTCCATTAGTTTCTTCTAGAGTATAATTGATTATTTTAAGAAAGTTGATCACTTACAAATTAAATATGATTTTAATCAAACATCTGTAAGCATCAAAGACTAATTGGAAGAAGAAATTTGAAGGAGAAAATAACTAGAAATTTCTTATTTTATGTCTTTTACTTTAAAATGTAGATGTGTTTGTCTTAACTAAGCTTTTGGAAATCATTAAGTTTATTTGACTAGGTCTAAAGTGGTCATATATTTGGAATTTAAAAGAATATTTGAATTGTATACTTTTAGCAAAGAAATTATTATTTTTATATAATGGCAGCTATAAACATGCAATAGAATAATACCTAATTACACAGGTTATTATTCTTCAGGAAGATTTCTAAATATAAATTTTTATTAATTGTTCTCATTATTCTATTAAACACCAGTTTAAAAAGACTTTTACATGTATATGTTCATTGCAGCATCATTTACAATAGCTAAAATATGAAAGCAACCTATGAATTAATTAATAAATGAATAGATAAAGAAGTGGTACATACTCAGCCATAAAAAAAAATAAAATCTTGCCATCTACAACAACATGGACAGACCTAGAATATGCTGAGTAAATTAAGTCAGACAGATAAAGACAAATACCATATAATTTCACCTACATGTAGACTCTCAAAAACAAAATACATGAACAAACAAACAGAAACAAAATCATAGAGAGAATACTCTGATGCTTCCCAGATGGAGCAGAGGAAAGGATTAAGAGGTATAAATTGATAGTTGTAAAATAGTCATGGGGATGTAAAACATAGCATAGGCAATATAGTAAATAATATCGTAATAACTATATATGGTGTCAGATGGGTACTAGATTTATCAGAGTGATTGCTTTGCAATTTATATAAATGTTTTATCACTAAGTTGTACACTTGAGACTCATATAACATTGCATGTCAATTATAATATCAAAAAATTAAAAGTGAATATACCTTTTGATCTAGCAATTGCACTTCTGGGTATTCAACCAAAAGAAAAAATAATAATAATAATAATTTGTAAAGAACTATGCACTCATATGGTCATGATAACCATAATTTATAATAGCCAAGATATGGAAGCAACCTAAATGTCTATCAATGGATGACTTGATAAAGTAGTTATGGTTTGTATATACAATTGAACATTACTCAGCCATTAAAAGAAGTGAAATCCTACCATTCACAATGACATGGATGGACCTAGAGGTTATTGTGATGAGTGAAATAAGTCATAGAATAATAAATACCATATGATTTCACTTACATGTGGAATCTAAATAACAACAACAACAAAAATTCAAAAACTGACTCACAAATATAGAGGACAGTCTGGTGACAGCCAGAGGAGAGGGAAGTTGGGGAGCTGAGAGAATGGGGTAAAGAATTAAAGAAGTAGAAATTAGTGGTTGACAGATGGTCACAGGGATGGGGAGCATGGCATAGGGAATGAAGATGGCATTAATGTAATGGCTAGGGGTAGAGCCAGAGGAGAGAAAGAGAAATTAGGGGGATTGTTTCATAAATTATATAAATGTCTAACCAATGTACCATGTACTTGAAACTAAAAATAAAATTTTAAAAATAAAAATTGTTAAAACATGAAAAAAGAATAACATATGTACTAAGAAAGTGTGATAAGTGAAACATATAGTTACTGAAAGACAAATATTAATTAAATTAATCATAAATACGTGTTTGACATATATCATAAACTCTATAACATAGCTATAACATATTCCAATAAACTAGAGTCTAAATTATGAAAGCATTAATTTAATTGTGAAATTAATTTAATTTAATTTCACAATTAATTTAATTGTGAAAAGATAAATTCATACATTGGGTTTTGAAATTTTAATTTCTAAAAGATATAGCAAATTATTAAAGATAATTAAATTATAAAGCTAGATAATTTAGCAAAAACAATTAAAAACAAAATGATATTACCTATTTTGTGGATATATCTTAAAGTATGTATCCAGAAAAACCCTCCAAAGTACTGAACAACTAAAAAGTCTAGATTAAAAAAATTTCTCAAAGCTTTAACTTGCAATACCCAATGTTTAGAATAAACAATTGTTCACATTTTTCTATGTGTGCATAAGTATATGTAGGTATATATGTGTATGTACATATGTGTATTTATATGTATATTTGTGTACACATATACATATATACATATGTTCTGAGTTATTTGAAAGCAAGCTAAAGGGATCATGACAGTTACTCATTAAATATTTATGCATTCATCTGCTAAGAACTTGCTTCTACATTACTACGACAGTGAGATAACTATATTTATAAGTCAACTTGGCTGGGCTACATTTCCTAATACTTGGGAAATCATCATTCTGAATGTTTCCATGAGGGTATTTTTGGATGTGATTTACATTTAAATCAGTAGATTTTGAATAAAGGAGATTTCCCTCAATAATGTGAGCAAGTTTCATGCAATCAGTTGAAAGCCTGAATAGAACAGAAGTTTGAACTCTCTGACTAAGGAGAATTCTGCCAGAAGAAGACCTGTAACATCAGTTCTTCTGGGTTTGCCAGTAGATTACCTTTAGCCTCAAGCTGTAACAATTCCCTGACTTCAGTCCATCAGACTTTCTCATCAGGTTTTGGACTCATTAAGCATTTACAATCACATGAGCTAATTTCTTAAAATTATATGTATATGAATATGGTTCCATAGTGTAGCAGTTAGCAGGTCTACTTCACATGCAGAAGGTCCTGGGTTCACCCCCCAGTGGAGCCATGGTCCATGGTCTATGGACATGCCACCCTAAACAAGCCCAATGTCTGATCTCAGAAGCTAATCAGGGTCAGGCCTGGTTAGCACTTGAATGAGAAACCACCTAAGAAGTCTAGGTGC
This sequence comes from Cynopterus sphinx, assembly GCA_030015415.1. Classification (NCBI taxonomy): domain Eukaryota; kingdom Metazoa; phylum Chordata; class Mammalia; order Chiroptera; family Pteropodidae; genus Cynopterus; species Cynopterus sphinx. The sequence continues at coordinate 27,193,889 of CM057384.1, read as the reverse complement.
TGTAGGCATAAATAATAATAATTAAAAAATTATATGTAAAGAAATTTATGTACATACATACACACATCCTAGAGGGTCTTTTTTCCTTTGAAGAACTCTAATATGAACATTCTTATCATCATTTTTATAATTTCTAAATTTTCAAATTTTCATTTTGAAAATTAAATTTTCCGCAGTATTCTCCAAAACATATTTAGCTTTTTTTTTTACTTTGATTCACTCAAAAATCATGCTTCCTACTTTTCTTTTTCCTATGTCATCAGACATTTTGAACAAGGTCACATATATTGGAATCCACATTTTCCTCATGGTATCATTTTTCCTGTTTTTCTAACTGCCTCTCACATTTTCTACAATCAGGAGATAAAATACAAAGGCTTGATTTGATTCAGGTAGTACTTAGAGCTAGTATTCAGGTATAGCACTTAGACCTATACCTGAATACTTAGCATGTCCTGCGATACCTTCTTAGGAGGTACACAATGTCACATAATCCACTATTAATGAAACTACTTTTTATCACATGGTCAAGATGGTGATTCTCATATCTCTCCATTATAAAGGTATTTTTCCCTGCGCATTGAATTTAGCAAGTGATGGGGGTGGGGGTTGGGGGATGATATGTCAGTCTCAGTGAGTATCCTATTTTCAAAATTTCCTCTAATAATTTTAGTATCTCGTGATTCATTTTCTGAATTTTTTCCTTAGAGTTACAAAATGGTCATTCTCTAATTCTATCATTCCCTCTCCTTTTTAACTGGCATTTTAAAACTTCTACTTAAGAAAGGAGAAAGAGAACTTCATCTCATTACCCATGGGCTGAACTACACTTCCTTCAAGGGTTATGCTAACTGCTTAATTTTGCCTTTAATGACTAATTTTGAGAATAAGGAGTTAATGTAATAGTCTTCTCCTTGGTAGCATACCTCTCACTCTCTGACACCACATTGGGTTCAAAGGCTTTTGTATATTTAATGGCTACAGTCAAGTATATTCATTGACTTTTTAATGCTCAAGTTATTCCAAAACTGGCTCCTAGGTCCTTGTGACAGGTTTCCATTCTTTGAGAGGTTGCTTTTTTTTCTGGCACAATAAGCTGTATCAGGCTCACTATGTAGTTTCCCTAAGCCAGTCCTAGAGCAGACATTTCTCCAAAATAGTATTTAGAAACCACAATCTTGTCACAGGTGTGCTCATTGGATATTTTAAAAATAATGTTTAAATTCGTAGATATGGCACAGACATAAGGAGGTTTTGGAGACATCTAGAGAGGAAAGGGAACATTATGTTGACTTATAGCTTGGGGCTTTAATGAGACACAGACATGGAGAAAAATCAAAATTACTGTTTAGAGAGCTCTCATAAGAGGAAAGTTGAATCAGAAACCACCTCAAAGAGGCTGGGATCCTGAAAAGCAGTACACTCTGTGGTTGAATTAGAAAGGAGAAAACACACACACACACACACACACACACACACGCACACACACACACAAAGTGACATGGTAGAATATTTGCTTAGCCTGGTCATCAATCTATATTGAGCTGAATATAAAAAAGAAAAATTCCCCTGAAGTTTTCCTAAGTATACGTTTACTTTAAATTGAAAAGAAATGACTAATGCTACCTACCTGGCCCCCCAAATCCATAAATCAAATATTAAGTGATCTTAAGTTGTTACTGTCCACACTCATCTGCAGAAACCAGAACAAATCTTCCCTGAAGAAATTAATTTTAAACTTCAGCCTCAAAAAATTCCCAAAATGAGGAAAGTAGTTGCCATGAGAGAGAGAGAGAGAGCACGCATTAGCAGAAAAAAAAAAATGTTTAAGCCTGCAGAATAATACCTCAAAAACTACATAGGTTGATGTTATCAGGTAAGGAATATAAAATAAGTAGTTTTAAAGAAAAAAAAGGCAAAAGTATGATACAGAACAAGAGATTTTCAAAAATGCCCATTTCTAAAATAACACTTTTAGAAATGAAAAATACAAATATTAAACTGAGAGACTCATTAGATAGGCTAAACACTAATTTACCATTGATTGAAGGGAGAATTCATGAATGAGAATACTGAATTTAAAAGATCACCCAGAATGCATGACAAAGTTGTAAAGAAATTAAAATATGAGAGAGAGGTTAGGAGATGTTGAAGATAAAGTAAAAAATCACTATATCTCTATTCAGAGTTTCTAAGAAAAGAATAGAAAGAATGGTAACAGGCAATATTCAAGAATTTTCCAGAACCAATAATGATACCAATTCTCAGACTTGGAAAGTCTTATGAATTCCCAACAGGATTACTAAAAAGAAATGCCCATCGAGATGTAACACAGAAACTACAGTGGAACTACAGATCAATAAAGATTTTAAAATGTCAGAGAGAAAAGACTTTCTTTTTTTATGAAGGGTAAACAAAACATCTGAATTCTCCAAAGCAAAAGTAGAAGCCAGAAGATAGCTGAAAGAATATCTCCAAAGAAGAAAAAGTAGATGCCAGCCAAAGCTATCATTTAGGAATGAAGGCACAATATAGACATGTTTAGAAAACAACAAAATGAAGATGAAGTAAAGGTGATGTTCAAACAAAAAACAAAAAACTTTACTAAGGGAACAATAAATACACTTTAAAAATAAGTAAAATTGTTTCAGATAAAACTAATCACTCATACACTTGAAACATTTTAAATATACTATTAAATAACTTCAGTCAGTGTGTAAATACTAAAAAGAATTGGGACAGTGATAATGTTACTATACATCAAAAAGTATTGGATGCAGAAAAGCTTTACTTAGGAATACCTATAGGCTCAACATTCTTATACTTGAAAAAGAAAAAACTTGAAATTAATGAGGTAATATTTCAATTTAAAAGGCTAGAAAAAAGAATAATAGTATAAATATATAATATAGTTAAAATAGAAGAAAAATGAAATAAAATGATGACTCTAAAATTTGTAAAAATAAAAATAGCAATATTTTTGTAAGAATAGTTGTTGGAAAAGATTAATAATCTGATTATCATTTGGTATGACTAATTAAGAAAAAGAATATGCACCAGAAATTTGAAATATATAAGACATTTAAGTTATTGTAATAAATAAGTTTCAATGTACTTGGCTCCCTATGTAATTTGATGTGTTTTATTTTGTGCATTTAAAAGTATTATTTCATGAAGGGGTCCATAGACTTCACCAGACTACCAAAATAGTTCAGGAGTTCATGATACAATAAAGTTATAAACCTTTGGTGCAATTTAAATATTGTTACAGAGTTTTAGGATCATTATCTTCTTTACCTGGAAGGTTCAGAAAGTTGGGCATTTTTTATTGTTTTCTTTAAGACCTGCTGGATAGATAGAACATTGTAACAGAGAGACAAATGAATTAATAGACAAATGGATATGCATATCTCCAAAATATTGGCATATCTACTTGCAAATACAGTGAATCTATATACGAGATATGCAATTACCAATACATCTTGGGTTTGTTTACTTTTATGATTCTAAATTTTTCATTCAAATGTTTATGTTGTCTCATATTTTCATTGTTGTTTTCCTTTAGCAATATCTTGCCCTATTCTTGGTCATAAACTTAGTGAATCTGATCAGCGATATGCTAGAATTAATTAATATCTATATGCATTTTCTTTTCACTTAATAAAAATCTATCATAAACTCATCAGGACTTGCAGTGAAAGTTGTCAAATTTAATGCAAATAACACTCTCTCCATCATCTTCAAATCCACTGATACACATATTTTTAATATAATATTTTTAAAATATTAAATTTATTTATTTAAATTAGTTTCAAGTATACAGTACATTGGTTAGACATCTATATAGTTCTTAAAACGATCCCCCTAATTGCTCCTTTTCTCCCCTGGCCCTCCGCCTAGCCATTATATTAATGCTAACTGTATTCCCTCTGCTGTGTTCTCCATTTCCGTGACCATCTATCAACTACTAATTTGTACTTCTTTAACACTTCCCCCCATTATCCTAGCCCCCAAATCCCTCAACCCTCTGTCCATCACCAAATTGTCCACTGTATTTATGAATCTGTTTTTGATTAGTTCATTCTTTTTGTTCCTTAGATTCCGCATATAAGAGAAATCATATGGTATTTATCTTTCTCTGTCTGACGTATTTCACTCAGCATAATAACCTCTAGGTCCATCCATGTTGTTGTAAATGGTAGGATAACATTTTTTTAATGGCTGAGTAATATTTCATTGTATATATAAACTTTCTTTTAAAAAGTAAGCCATCAGTATGCAAGGAAATTTGAAGGAATCCTAGCTAATAAATAGGATCAGATGGAAGGAAGAAACAGGAAAGAAAGAGCTTCAGGCCTAAAGTTTACATGATAATCGTTTGCTTCTCAAGGTAACCAAAGATTAGCTCCAAATTCCAACTCAGCAAAGGTAAAGAGAAGGAATGAATCACTTAATCAAATACTTTGTAAATAATGTTTTATATAAATAATTTTCTAAAAGTGGGAGTCGATCTAGGTATAGAGTAAACCTACCATTCATATAGGAGCACCAAGAGGAAAGCTAAGAGAGGGGATTTAGATAGCCATAGCAGATGCTGAGGTAAGAAAGCAAAGAGCAGAAGCAGTTTCATTCAAAAGCAATATACACCAAAGAGTTTTAATACCACAGTAAAGCCCTCTTTACTTTGTCTAATTATGCAAGTCCCCAGTCATCTAGACTGTTCCATGCTCAATAACCTACAGAGCAGTACATAGCTGACATATCCTATCCATGTAAATAGAGCCCTTCTTCCATAAATAAATAAATTAATTAATTCATTAATAATACACCTTTCATGGTGGAGAGTCTGTCATACCTAGCTTTCATTCTAATCTATTATTCACTAAGTATAAACCTATGTCTAAGGATCACCACATACTGGAGGAAAAACAATAGCATTCATGGCAAAAATCAAAATGAATAAACCAAAAAATTGACTTTATAGAAAACATACTTTAGGAACCAACATGAAAATTAAAAATATTCAAATTAATTTCTTCAGAGAAGTTTAAGAGGATATTGCATACATAAAACAAGACTAGATTATTATAAAGAAAGGAATCACCAGAGAATAAGAGTCTATGGAAATTAAAATTTTAATTGTGATTATGAAAGAAATCAGTTAATACACTATATAAGAGAACAATCAAGCAATACCAAGCTAAGTATTGGAAAGATCATATTTAAGAAAGTTCCCACAATGTAGAATATATGTATATATGTATATATGTATATGTGTATATGTGTGTATATATGTATATATGTACATATATGTGTATATATACATATATTATATATAAAGTTATATATAAATAAATGAGTTATGTAGATATATATTTTTAATATGTGTTTTAACTCATGGAGGTTCAATTCCAGATTGCCAATGTTAATCTAATAAGCACTCCAGGAGAGGTTGATGATTGAAGAGAAAGAAATAATCAAAGAAATAACAGAAAAAATATTTAATTAAAAGAACCTATGAGGTATTGAGCTTGGTATGTATATAGCAGAAATTTATGTAGTGATGTATTCTAGTGAAATTTCAGGGCTTCAAGGATAAGGATGAAATTAAGAAACCTTCCCTAGAAAAGATAATAGCAAAAATAACATGTACAACAATTAAACTGAACTGATTTTTGTAAAATTAGGTGCTGAAAGATAATGGAAAATACTATTAAATTTAAGTGGAAAGATGATTTAAATAATAATTTTACATCTAGTTTTCTATTCATCAAGTTTAAGAAAGTAAATACATTTTTAAGATATAAGGACAGGGAAGGTTTACAAATCATCTCTATCCACCATGAATTAATGACACTTGGACTATTATGAAATAAGAAAAAGAAATGCAAGAGAAAAGAATGCCATAAGTGAAGAAGGCATTAGTCTGAGCATGAACTGAAAGAATGGGCCTCAACTCCATATAAACATTAGAATACATCTGGAGTTTTAAAAAGTAGTACTGTCCAAAGAGAGGAACATCTGGGATGCTGGTGGTGGTCTATCTATGTTTTGAATTTTAGATATGCTGATATGTTCACTTTGTAATATCTAATCACAAAAAATCCACATGCCTAATTTCTACCTCAGAGTTATTAAATCAAAAACTCTAGGAGTTGAGGCAAACTATGGACATTTGTTAAAAAGCTTCTAGGGTCATCAAAAGTTGCATCCAAAATTGCACCACTGCCTCTAGAAGAAGCTAAAATGAAACAAATTAATATTTTTAACCTTTGATGCAAAAGGTTAGCTTAATCATGTTTCTTAATTCGTGCCCCTCTTGTTTTATTCTTTCTTTAATTTATGCATTCCTTTACTGTTATCTCCTACTCCCATTTTCCATTCTGCCCCAGACCACCATGCTATTGTTTCTAATGTATATCCTTTTGCTTATATGTTTTTCATAAAATATAAATTGTGGATTCTTGTAATTTTAATTTATTTAAAATATATTGTGTTCAATATCTCATTTTGTAACTTTAGACAGTTACTGCCTAATATGATAAATCAAGAAATAGAACAGAATTACAAAATTTTTTAATATAATGCTTAGTACTAGAGTGAAGCACAAAGCAAAAACTATTTTCTAATATTTAATTTTAGAGAATATAACTGGGCAAGAGCAGAGAGATTTCATTTTATTAGACATTAATTTTCAAGAGAACTTTTTCAGAGAGATCTAATCCTTTTAGTTTTGAGGACATCTAGTACCATCATGGCATACTGCATAACATATGTTTAGTTATTTTTTTTTGTAAAGTTTGAATTTAAATATTATAAGTCTTTTTGGTATATTAGTGTCATGTTTTCGACAAATTTTTATGCTGTTTTTAACACAGCATAGCTTAATTTCAAAGTCCACGGAATGATTTTAGGCTCCTGTCTTGAATATGGAAAACATTCTTTACAAATGATATCTCTGATTGCATTGCTTTGCTACAAAGCTTAGCTTCCAACCAACAAATTTGTAATCTCTTGAAAGTAGCATATTAAAAATGTGAATCTGTCACTAGACAAGTATAATTAGATCTGAAAAAATAGCATCTATTGTGTGTATGCACATACTTCAGCACACACACACTGGAATTCATTTAATTAAACATATTGAAATAGTAAAGCATATGGAAAAGCAGGCAAAAAAAAGATGTAGAAAGGTACAAACTTTTTGGGTATTTATAATATTCTGATTGCTCATGAGCATAAGTGGGATGATAAAGTAAATTCTTTCATTCCACAGACATGGATACCAAGAGAGGAAGAAGAGCTCCCACCTGCCATTGGGAGAGACAGCCAGGGATGCCTTAGATGGTCAGAAAATGAGCACCAAGCCGAACCCCCAATAAAAGGAAAAAGCAATTGTATATGGTCATTCTATTAGTGAGTTTCTTATTGAAACACCTTTATAACTGAAAATCAGTTAGAATTGTCAAGACCATGCTGTGATATGATATGGAAGATAAATAGAAGAAAATTTTCACCATGTGGAACAAAAATGCACATATCTGAAAATGGAATTTTAAATGAAATTTTACCAATTATTACTGAATAATTTTAGTAGTTCACATTGGTGAAGAAATGAAGACAGTGTGCATCTTTAGAAGCTGTATTTTCCAGCAGAAAAGTGAATTAGCCTAATTTACATTCACAGGACAGTTATAAGTTCACAAACTGTATGTACATAGACATAAAAGTCATGATCCATTTAAAAGAGTAATTTAGGGCAAGGTTGAATCTGATGACCCTATTATCAACCTGTACACCCTATAGTGTATATCTGATTTCAGAGGAAAAAGAATAAAAGTTCATATATATCCTTATGCCACATTATTTGATTTGAGCTACTCAATAACCCTGAAAAATAAACAATACTAGTGTTGAGCATTTCTGTGTTACAGCTAAAGAAACCAAGAGTGAAATAAATAGATGACTTGCTCAAGGTCCTATCGCTAGAGTCAGTATGAGGCACAGAGCCAGGTCATCAGATTCAACATCATTCTGCTATATATTTAATCTTATGACTTCAAACAGCCACAGGTAGCTGCAGTTTTATGTTCACTTACAAAGTAATTACTAGTTCTCTGCCTTTATACCCACATTATCCTTGATTAAAATATTCATACTGCAGAATAATCTCTAGAATTTGTGAATATGTTAAGTTTACACGACAAAAGAAAATTAGGTTGATATTCAACTGATTTGAAAAGTGAGAGATCATCTTGAATTATCTAGATGAGTCCAGTGCAATCACAAAGGTCCTTAAAAATGAAATAGGAAGGCAGATATTCAGAGAGAGCTGTAACTATGGAATAATGGTCAGAGATGCAATATTGCTGGGTTTGAAGAGGGTAGAAGAGAGCCATGAGCCAAGAAAAGTGGGCAGCCTCTAGAAGCTAGAGACAGCAAGGTAATAGATTCCCCCCTAGAACTTTCAGAAATGCACACAACCCGTCCAACATCTTGATTTTAACCAGTGAGACTTGTTTGAACTTTAGCTACAGAATTGCGAGATAAATTTTTGTCGTTTAAACTGATAGGTTTATGGTAATTTGCTACAACAGCAGTAGAAAACCAATACATATACTTTATTAGTTGAAGTGGCAAACACTTACTTCTTGCTCTAATAATCTCAGGTCAGTAAGCCAGCTGTGGCTCTGACAGGTTTGGCTCAGTTCTACTCTATGAGTTTCCTCATTGTAGAACCCAGTTCCGAGAAAGAAATACCATCTGGCTCATGCTCTTCTCAAGTAAAGGGTGGGCATGAAAGATGTAAAACCAAAACAAAATAAGTATATTAAAAGATTTGGCTCAGATGTGCAATACGTCACACATGACCAAAATGAAAGTAATGGAATGAGAAGGATATGGTTTACTGGCCACAAGGAAAGGGAACATGTATTTGGCAAATATATAATACAACTTGTCACAGATCTGAAGAACAGTGTATCGAAGCAATGAGAAGCTAAATTTTCCTATCCACCTTTTGCTAAGCTAAATTGACCATCCCTGGGAAAGTCAAAGCAATGTGTTCTGGTAACAATTCTCCATGGTTCCTCAAAGAGACAGAGAGTGCCTGTTCTTAACAAAAAATAATACAGAAAGATCTTAAACTACACGTGCTTTTTACATCTCCAGCTTCCGGATTAAATAAACCTACATGTAGACATTATTCTACACTTAAAACTTCCTTTCCTCTATATTATTTGTACTCAATACACATTAATGTGCCAGGGACTGCCCAGAACACGGGGTAGAGTAATTTGCTGCAGAGAAGAATGAAACAAATAGGGGGAGGAGAGAGCTTATGAGATTGATTCAGGGCAATGTTGCAAAGAAATTAAATGTAGTTTTGCCTTTGATACAAGCCTTATGGTTTGTATGTTTATTTTCCTGGCAGTTCCTCTTTGCTTACACTAATCTCTAACATCAGGAACTCATGTTATACCTTGTCTGTCTGTCCAGGCCCATGGCACTGCCCCACCCTGTCTAGAGTTCTTGCACTGAAATCCAGTGTTCTCAAATATCATATTCCTCTTTTGCTATTAAAACTAACATGTCTTTTTGTCCCGGTTCATAAGACTTTTTGAAGAATGTGAACAATCTTAATTGGTCCTTTCACTGATCCTCTCCACCATACTACATGCTCATCAGAGCCACTTACTGGCAACATGGACTTCTATAGTGACAGACTAACTGAAAATGCAAATATGTTTCCTGAAGAGATTACTACTTAACCTCCAGTAACAAGTCCACCTAATAAACATTTATTAAACTTGCAGTCCACCTGAAGTAGTGTGCAGGGAGTACAAAGCTGAAGTTGCAGTTCCTCACATTCTTAGAGAGCAGACACCTACATAAACAAACACAGTAACTGCTGTGAGCTGGTGCAGGACCGGTTTGCCTCTTGATGCATGCCTCAGCCTTGCCCTGTTATCTATCCTCTGTAATACAGTGGGCCAAGACGTGTTTCTCAGGACGTGTTTCTCAAGATGCTCTGTCAGCTGGCTTTCTGCTAGATTCAGCCAAAGGTAGGTGCTACCTAGAGACTGTAGAGCATTAAAAAAGGGTAAAAAAAATTTAATTAACGAAAACTGAGGCATGGAGAAATTATTAACTTGCTAAAATAACACAGTAGGTGGCAGAGGTGGAATTTAAAACTGGAACTAATCAGTAAAGAGCCCCCTTTTTTTTTCACTCTCCTATATTTAACACAGTAACCTAATACCACACAGTATCACTTAGCAGAGCTGTGAGGAAGTGGGACAGGGACAGACCGACAGGTATGTTCTAAAGGGTGTCCAGACGGAGAGAAGATCTTAGAACATGGGGGAAGCAACAGAGAACCTTCCTGTGCAGTGTCCTAAAATTGTCAAAGAATGAAATAGAGAAAGGGAATTCAGGTAGTGGCAGTGATGAGAAAATGGGGTAAATTAGAAAGAAATGGCAGAGAGTGGGTTCTTAGGGCTTATCCTGGGTCGAGGTAAAGAAGAGTGAGATAAAAGCACAGAAGGAGAGCATGATGCAAACATTCTCAAGAAATCTTTCTACGAGTTAGGAGACTCCACCAGCTTCACATTCTAGGTTGAGTCCTTGGTACAGGTGTTTAGATGCTTCCTTTCATGCCTTCATGCTCACCAGTAGCTTAGCGATGGGAACTGTTGCAGAACAGGCACTTTTCTCTGAGTATATATGTGTTAACAGCCCTCGCTGCAGTGATGAGTCCACAAAACAAAACAAAGGCACTTTGTGGGGTGACATAGAAACTAAAAATAGGCTAAGTCTTTTTAGGTTATGTAGGCATTAGTTGAGAAAAAAATAACAAAATAAACACAAAAATAAGTGCATGTCTACTTATAGAAGACTAACATTATTATAGTAGCCTTGTCTGTTCTCATAGTCTTACTTCTATTTCCCTGGGCATTTGTTCTCCTCTCCACCTTGCCTCTTGATCTGTAAAGAATGTTGAAAATGAATATGGCCATAAAAAATAGGTAGTATCTGGATCAATGTAGTTCTGACTGACTAACATATAATTAAAACAGGAAAGAAAGAAAAATTGTACATACTTGTGTATCCATATCCAATACAGCCAGGGGAGGTACATAGGCCTAAATCTGAGGGTCATTCTATTACTAAAAGAAAGCCATGAGAAACTCTACAAAATTTTATATATACACAAATGTATGAATAAGTAAAATCTATCAAAATCTGAAGCCCTGGCTGTGCACTATAAATTCTTTTGAGGGAGGAGTGTTGATCTGCACAAAACAAGCCTAAGCATTAGCATACTTAATCTCCTAGCTGGGCACCTAGGCTGAGCAGACCAAATGCTGAAGGATCTTTATTCTCTCTTACCCAGAGATGGTTCCCACAGAAACCACAAGGAAAGCACAGAAGTGAGTTGATACAGGTGGCTGTGTACTATCATTGCTTATCCTGGCTGTTAAATTAGTAGCTGTAGCAAGCAGTAAAAGTGACTCTAGAAAAATCTTCATTCATCCAATTGTTTTTCTGTTGCTACCGTATGCCAAATAATGTGCCAGGCATTAGGGATATAATGGTGATCAAGTTAGGTATTGTCCTAGCTTAGAGACCAATGAAGAAACTGAAGTTTAGAGAAATTAGAGTTTGTAACTTGCCAGAAATCACACAGGTAGTTAAAGTGAAGGCAAGACTCACACCAGCTTCTGTTTGACCTTTAAACTCATTCCCTCAAACACTATCCTACATGACTGTTTCGTTCCCTTTTTCACTCTGAAATTTTCTCTCCTGTAAAATTTGTATGGGGCAGCTTATCCAGTTGCCTACTGAATATTTCTTTAAATATCTGAAATTGAAGGTCCCTGGAACTGTGTATCCAGTTGTAATTTTGTCTTATCTGATGAGCAGTGTGGAGCTGGGTCTGCCAAACCCTGGCTTGACTGAATTAATCAGCCTAAGGCTGTCCCAGGAAGCCAGCAATTCTGCAGTGACTTTCCCCATACAGATGGCCCCTTAGTCAGCTCTGAGAATTCAGAGAGAAGTCTGGCTTGGCATTTCAGCAGCAGACTGGATGGACAAAGGCCTGGGTGGACACAGATGCCTAAGCAATTGTATGGAGTCTATTTCCTGTCATTTAAATCCAGTGTCATTTATTATTCAACTCCAAGTGTATTTTGGAGGTTCGATTTGTAGGGTATATGACACACATAGTAAATTGGTATGTATTATTTCAGTACATTTGCTGGAGGACAGGTGTTCACATCACAAGGACCAACAGCCCCATCGACAGTAATTGGTGCCTTGGCTGGCAGTCTGAGCCTAGAGGGCAAGGACTAAAAGTGCATGAAGAATGAACTAATAATCATTTCCACATGCAGCACAGAGTATTTTACTTGAGGCTCTCAAAGCACATTTTAGTCATTCATTCACCCTCAATGCAACATTGCCTGGGCTTGCTATCATTTCCTTGCTGTAGCCAGGAAAACAAAAGCAAAGAAAGGCAGCCTAAATTCAGAGGAGAAAACAACCGCAGGATGGGGATTAAATACTCAGGAGGCCTGAATCTTTGTTCTCTCTCCTTGGAATGTTACCATTTCCATTTCCCTCTCATTTATTATTTAATGCCTTAGTTAAAATATTATTAAGGAACCTAGATTGGTGAATTCAATTTTGTTCAGGTTAATTAATTTAAAAATGTTTGCAAGTCTGCATGGTGCACAAAATCATACTCAACACAAATTAAAACAAACAAGCAAACACATTTACAGTAACACGCAGATTGTATGATTAAATGTTTCTGTATGAACCCAGGAAAGTCAATCTGGGTAGGATGTAAGGATATGTAGGAAGTGCAGAAACTCCAGAGCCTAGATATTATCTTAACTACATATCTAATGTCATTTCAGAATACTCTGCATGTTAAATTCACTTAAAAATATGAAATTAGAAAACCTCGTCCTTGTGGGTTTTGCTAATAATGAGTAGAGAGAAAAATGGAACTTTTGCCCTGAAGCTCAGGTGAAAAGACGTAATTAAAAATACTGCACAGGAAACAGCGACTTCTACCTCCCAGGTGGCATTTAGTTTCTGCTTACTTACAAATAGCCATCTATAACAAAACCAACACTCAATTAAGCTCCTTCCACTTATAACAAATGCAGTTTTCTTTATCACCATTTGAGAAGTTCCAAAGGATAAACTGAATTAATGGAAAAAGGGATTGACTGTCATCTCCTCTTTTCAAAGGTAAGGTATGCAAACATGAAATAATTTAAGAGTCTTCTGACCTTTGGGAAATTAAATTTGACCAATAACATGATGAAAGGATACAAGATTACTCTCTACAGCCATTCAGTCAGTACACAGTATAACTCCAGAGAACCCCACAAGCTGAGTGAGAATGGAGACCCTGGAGTTCAGCAGTAGTGACTCAGCACCCCGAGTGTTTTGGGAGGATAAATGCCCTTTACATTAAATTCAATTTATCTAGTTAACTACCCCAGCCTAAGCAGATGATAAAATTATCTAAAACTCTTCATAGATAATAAGCAGTTGTCAGCATTTGACACAAATTCCAAGATATAACTAATAATCTCTACAATCATGTTGTTTTCAATATAATTCTCATTTTAATCTAAAATAAAAGTGAAAGAAAGGAAAAGAGGATCCTTAGAGCAGCACCACAATATGAGGAGAAAAAAAAAGGCTCAAAAAGCTAAGGTAATTGGTCCAAGCTAGTAACCAATCAGAGCATCTAGAAAGGTTTGACTCTAAGGGATGTGATTTTTCCAATTCCTTACAAGTTCTTAAATTTCATTCTGTTGAGAGGTGTGACCATCCTATCTAACGAGCTTCTCCCAAAGTTAGATTCCATAGCTAAATAGGGTAAAGCTCCATTTGCAGAGTAAGCCACCTCTGTAGCTTTGGGAACAGGTTGTAAAAAGGAACAAGGAGTCAAGTTGCATACTCAGTGTCTCCCTAGCCTCATAGTCTGCTCTATCAACTAAGTTCTTACCTTCCTCTGGAGACATCTTGTATCCCATCTACCGTGATTGCCTTCTGTATTTTTACGATGTCTCAGTCCCTCCCTTGAAATTCAGTGTGCCTGTTTTTCTCATCGCTTTTCTCTAGTCCACTGCCAGGACATGCCTGGTTCCTGGACCATGGCCTCCCCCTAGTCACCATGATCTTAAACTCAAGAGAATGAAAACCCTAGTCATTTCAAGAATTTTAAGTTAGTGTTATATCATCTGAAGACCAAACATATCTTTCTTTATTCTAAAACTAAGACGTATCAAATGAATTTTGATGATTTCTGTCTTCATTAAGAATTAAAAAATTGCCTGGTACAATGTTTGTCACATCTACAACAGTGCCTGACACATAAGATAGCCTCAATAAATTCTTGCTAAATGAATAAATTAGATAAATTAAGAGTATTTGGATGGCAGATTTTTTCTCTTCTCAATATTTTCTTTGCCTTCTCTTTAATTCCCCACAATATGAACCAGAGCTTTCCATCAAAGGTAATAAGTATCAAATAAATGGACTGATGAATGAGAGAATGAATAACATCAGTTATAAAATATCTTTATGATATGATCTCAAATATGTCTAAACATACATATTTAAGCATAAAAACATTGTACCAGGGAATACAGTGCAATAAGAATAGTAGTTATCCCTGTATTGTATGATCATATTTTGTTTTAATTTTTCTAAAATTATTATGGATAACCTTAATTTATATTACAAAAATCATGGCACTTATGATAAAAGAAATTTTAACAATATCAAATTGGTTTAAATATAAATTTTGTTTTCATTGCAAACCATATTCCTCAAAGGTAAATATTATTAAAACTTTGGTATGAACACAGTAACACACACACACACACAAATAATATATAAATATAAGATAGATCAATTATACTATGTTTATCATATTGTAACCTAAGTTCTATGATATGATATCTAGATATATAGATATGGATGTAGACATAGATATATATACATATTTTATTCTGTTTAACAGCTGCAAATTATTTCATTGAATTGATGCACCTTAATTTATTTCATTAATACTTTTTTAGTGAATGATTAGGCTATTTTCAACTTTTTAACAGTAAAAAAATAAACTATTTCACACTTGTCTAATGTTTCTATATGAAATTACTAAAAATATATTTGTAATTAAAAGGTTTTGATGCATTTTTCAGATGGGTCTCCAGAAATGGTATATCAATGTACATTCCAATTATGGATAAGATTTTGCTTTCCTATAACATTTACTAAAAGCAAACATTATCAAGCATTTTAATCTTTATTCATTTAATAATAGAAAATTGCTATTTTAATTTATAATTTTTTACTATTATCTATATTTTCATTTTTATTGATATTTGCTGCATTGTGAATTAGTGTTTATGCCCTTTGCCCATTTATATTTAGAGGTATTCAACTCTGTATTTCTATTACATATTGCAAATATGTTTCTCAATATTTTATTTGTCTCTCAATTTAGTTTACTTTTATTTTGCCATATATGAACTAGTTCTTTGTATACTATATAGTCAAAAATGTTAATTTTTTTTTCATTGTCTTTGGGAATTATATTGTACTTAGAAAGTATTTCCTATAGCAAGAATATTAAAATATTCTATAGTTTTCTAATATTTTTAATAATCCTAATATTTTTATATCTTTTATGTTTACATTTACATTTGAAACCCATCTGGAATTGTGCCTGTATATATTATGAGATGCAGAGATCTGAATTAACTTACTTATTAAATAAAAATCCAATTGTGCCAACACCATTTATTGAATAATCTCTTCACTGAATGTTTTTAAGCAAAGAAGTAAAATAATTAAATTAGTGTTTTAAGTAGATTAAATAGGGGCTGATATAGGGATATTTTGAAGAGTATAGCTGATACTTGATGTTTTCTGGCTGTGGAAAACTTGATGTAGGCCACAGTTTAGTCGAGTCCTTAAAAGAGTCATATGTAGATGTTATATATTTATCCAATTCCAAAACATAAACATTAATTTGCAAAAAACATAAATCTACACCTATAGTTTAAAGTGTAAAAATCAACTTGAAATGGATCATAATCTAAATGTAAAATTTAGAAAATAAAATATAGCAAAAAATCTCTATGACCTTGGGTTAGGTAAGGATACAAAAGCACAAAAGAACCTTGGGAAGAAATATTTGCAAACCATGTATCTTATAAAGGAACTTTATTTAGAATATCTAATTTTCACAACTCAATAAAAAATGGGCAAAAGATTAGAACAGATAGGTCCCCAAAGAAGAGTTATTGATAGCAAATATGCACATGAAAATATGCTCAACATTAGTCATCAAGAAAGTGCAAGTTAAACCATATACTTATTACACACCTATTAAAATTACTAAAATTTAAAACTGACAATATCAAGTGCCTATGAGTATAAAGAGCAACTGGATCTGATATATTTCTAAGGTAAATGCAAACTGGTATAGCTCCTTTTTTATAAACTTTGGAAAACACTTTGGCAATCATAAAGGTGAATGTACACAGATATACATATACCATATGACCAAATAATTTTACTCCTAAGTATCTACTCAAGAGAAATGAAATGTATATTCACACAAAACCTATGTCAACTGTTCATAGTAGTTTTATTCATAATTATCCAATACTAGAAAAAGCCTAAATACACATCTACTGGTAGCTGGATAAATTATGGTACATACATGAAACAACATGGATAAATCTTAAAATAATTATGTCGATGAAAGAAGCCAGATACAAGTGACTACATTCTATATGATTCCATTTATGTGACAATCTGGAAAAGGCAAAACTATAGATATAGAAAGAAATCCATGATTGCCAAAGGCTAAATGTAAGGAAAGGAAACTGATTTCAAAAGGGCACAAGGGATCATTTTGAAATCAATTCAAATATTCTATATTCTGCTTATTGTTGGTTATATAATTGTTTATATTTGTTGAATTTCATCAGGAATAAATTTTACTGTATTTAAATTATATTTTTAAAAAAACATAACAAAATATCAAATAAGGAAATATCTTATAAAAAAAAAGAGGAGGGTTCTGAGGAAGTAGAGTTTAAGCTGAGGCCTGAAGGATGGGTAGAAATGAGCCAACTAAAAGACTGGAGAAAAACGGTTTGAGGCAAAGGGAAAAGTTTGAGCAAAGCTCTGAGGAGGAAGCATTTGGATGTTAAAGGAAATGACCTGAAGTCAACGTGGCAAAGGCATTATAAAGGAGAAAAATGTGACAATTGAAATGGGAAAAGAGGTACACACCAGATTATTTAATGTTTTATACCAACTACTCAGGATTTTAGATTTTATTCTAAGTATAATGGGAAGTTGCTGAAAGATTTTAAACAGAGAAATAATGTGATCTGATATAAATTTTTAGAAAATCATTCTGGATGCTTTGGCAGGAAAGAATTGTGATGGAAAAAGTGAGTATGAAGAGACAGATTAGGAGAACATTACAAAGAGAGATGACGGGAGCTTGGACTATGGCGGCATTTGTGTAGAGGGAGAGACGGGCCATATTTGGGATAGATTTGGATCCTCAAATCCATCAAGTAAAAAACAAAGTTAACAATAACATCTATATCATGGAATTGTTGTCAGAACAAAATGTATATAACTAGTTTGCAACTTTGTTCATCATATTGTAAATGCTCAATACATGTTAGCTGTTATTTAAAAAGATGAAAATAAACTAAACACTGTTTTCCCTGTTTCTGTTCTCATCTACATCCAGGTTGCCTGGAAGACCCTCAATGCTTGCACATCTTCCTATAAGACCTTGCATTTTTCCCCCAGCATTACTGAGATAAAATTGAGATGTAACATGTGTAAGTTGAAGGTATACAATGTGTTGATTTGATACAGTTATATCGCTAGCTAATAGATTCATCACTATGACCATGACTTTATCATACATCTATGTGAACTGGTCCACTCCTTCCTTGGTGACAACCTTAATGCTGGTTGGTTTTCTCCCAAGAATATGTAATAATGTATGATCAAAACCATGCAAACACCAGAACTTCACTACTAGTTATAGTTTACAGATACCAGGTAGTATCAAAGTAGTGTTGAAGTGACTTGTTTTGTTTTGTTTTTTTCCTGTAGTTAAACATGTGAGTACTTTTTTCTTGGAAGGGTGGCATGGTACAGATCTATTTTCTTTAGATATGTGTGCCTACTTTTATAGAACATCAAATTGATTTTTATTATTTTTATTTTGCTCTCCTCAAAAAGACTATTATAATTATACAAATGTAAATAATACTGGCTGAACAAGAAGAATTAAAGTGAGAAAGGAAAGAGGTAGAATTATAGGAATTTAGAAATAAGACTCAAAGATCCAGGGTGAAAACAGAGGGTCATGAATATGAAATGTCAAGAACAGCTCTCATTTTCATTCCTATTGGCCTGGGTAAAAATCTCACCACTGACATTGATAAAATGTCAGGATATAAACTATTTGGAGGAACAGAAAGAAAAAAATAATAATTTTCTTTAGAAACAATTGAGTGTGCAGCAATAATAAAATTTCCAAATAGATGTTTCCAGGGACAGATGTAAGCTATCAGATGGGCGTTTAGTCCACTTGAGCACCCCAAGTGAGACAGGTAGGATGCTGAAACTACATTGACCTTTCAGAGGATGATAGAGGGCCAGAATTTCCCAACAACTAAAGATAGGAGGAAGATAAGTTAAGCACCAGGCAAGTCAGACATTAGGTAATAAGCAAAGGTTCAGACAGGCTGATTTTGGCATAAGAAGACAAAAGCAGTAGTTCAGGGATTGTAGTTCAGAACTAGAGTCTCATTGTTTAGGAGAATTTGGAATAACTGTAGACAACAAAACAAAGACATGCCTAGAGGCACGGGATATGCACCAGGAGGATCCAAACTAGTCTCCTCCTCTACAAACACAGTGACATTTGCCATTCTAACACTCCAACTTGCTCTCTAAACCTAGCTTTAAGTACCTAACTGAGAGCAATGAGTTTTAAAATATAATTTATGATCTTCCTTCAAAGAAAAAAGTCATTAGCCTCAAAAATTATACTTAAGATATGTACTCAGTTTTTGTCTCAGAAAATCAGAAAGCAGGAGCAGTAGAATTTTAAATCTTCTTACTGATTTATTTTCCTTGAATATTATTTGATGGAAGTTTTTCTCATGAATTCCTTTTACTTCAACCATTACTTCTTGTTATTTAGCCTTATTTGTAGCCTCTCCTAATTTAAAATCATCTGTGAGCTTAACTGACAACTGGCTGCTCCTTTCTGTAATTAACACAGATGTAAAATAAGGCTATCATACCTTAACTTGAAACACTGCCATTTGTTATCATCTTTGTTTTTTATGCTTTATTGACCTCTCACAGAATCTGTTATATTATTATTATTATTATTATTATTATTATTATTATTGCAACACCCTACTTCTAGACACCAATTTTCGAATTGGAAAGAGTCATAGTAGCCTGAAACTCTAAATATTGGGCTTAAAAAGATGAAATTACACATCTCATTCACTCTGTGTCTACTGTAAATCACTTTGCTCCATGTGGTGTTCTTCATTGCGGTACCCAGGCCAGTTGAGAAGTCTCTATCTGAGATGCTGATAGTCTTATGGTAATAAAAGAGCAGAAACAAATTTTGGTGCTTCAAGCTATTCTCTGAAAGTGAAACATGGCGATTTTATTCATACATCAATGACCAAAGCAAGTCCAATGGCCAAGCTTGATGTCAGCTGGATGGAAGTAAATATTCCCTTCATGAAGATGGACAGTGAATACTTTTAACAACTCCAAAAAATCTGATCAACTATAATAAGGTGTAAATTTTTAGAAATTAGAGATAAATAGCAGTGCAGAGAGCGATAAAAGTATCTCAACCGCTGAACAACGTTCACCATTATAATAAAAATAAAGCTACCATTTATTAAGTACATAATAAGATCTTAGACCCCTGCCTCCATTTAACTTTCATAAAACCTAAGCAGTGTTGGAAACCGGGGCTGGAATTGCTGCTTTACCCAAGATTATAGAGCAGCAAGTGACAAAGTTGAAATTTACATCCAGGTTGTCCTGAATCCAAAATCCATTGCAAAACACAGTGACAGCTACAAAATGGTTTCACACAGTGAATGAAGGGTGGGATTGATATTCCCTAACACTGGCTTTACCAGGATTCTTTGACTGTGGATGTTTTTTAATTAGAGGTTTTGACGAACTCTTTATTAAGACTAAGATTCAGTGGATATAAATTGGCAAAATAATATTAATCATTAAATATTTTAAAACTGTTTGTAAAAGGCTGTTTCAAACCTTGTCCCTGGCTCTTTAAGATAATCCCCCTATAGGAATTTTCCATTTAACCCTGCAGCTAACACCTGGCCTAGCCCCTGGCCTAGCCAGCAGCCCACAAGGGACAATAGAAGAAGTTATCCAACAATGCCAGTAACAGTAATAGAAGAAAATGTTAATGGGAAATAGCTCCCACACATTCTGCTTGGCTTATACATGTAACTGCAATGACACACCTGAGTCCCACCAATCAGGGAAAAGGTCACGCAACCACCCCCCGAGAGGGTATAAAACTCAGGGGAAAGGGGGTCTCAGGGCTCTCGCCCTTGGTGGGGGCCCGGGTTCGAATCCGTGAATAAAGCGCTTGCTGTTAACACCTTATCTGGAGGTCTCTGTCCTTCGTGGGGGTCTCGAATCGCCATACAACACTTTTGTTTTGGTTGGCAAACAGTGTTTCCAAAGCCCCCACAAATATACCTTTCAGATGTGGTTGAGAACTTCAGGACTGTATTTTGATTCAGCCATTAAAGGATTAATTCTGCCCCATTAGAGTTTCCTCAGGATTCTGATCTAAAGCCAGGACCATGCCCTTGTCAAATGGTCACTGCTTGTACCTTTTACCTTACTGATAGTTAAATATTTTGACTATCACCCTACTCTATAACTTTGTTGAGTCATAGGTGAGCTAAATAGACATTAAAATTTATTCTGAAGGAAATAGTCAATTAGAACAGAACTGTTCATCCAAAAAAATTAAGATAAATTAACTATTAGATATGAAATATAAAAGGGTCATATGTTGGAAAGGCTTAATCATGAAAATGCTTAATTTAAATTACTCAATTGCAATGGTCTGATTATAACTAAATAGATACATGTTTTCATTTGTTGAAGAGAGAATAGGAACTCTGTTCAGCTAGATCATGTTTGTCTTTCTTACCGGCTATTTTGTGTGATAATTGATATCAAATAAAGTGAAATTTAAATACTCTTCTGTCAATAATGAGTATCAAATAGGAGTAAGTTTCATGAACTCAAAAAGTATTCATAATGAAGGTTTAACAGTAAAAAGAGAAAACACTTAAATGCCTCCCTATATTGGTGGTTCTGCCTTGGCTACAAGTGGACTTGGGGAACTTGCCTAGGCCACATCCAGAACAATTACATAAAGACTCCTGATGGAGGGACACAGGTATTAGTTTTTAAAGATTCTTAGGTGATTCTAATGCACAGTCAAGGCTGAGAACCACCACATATACCATCCAAGCCCTTCCTTTGGGAAATTATGTTCCTTAGTTTAGATCCGTTTCATTCCCCTAGTTCTCAGGTATAAATAAACCAGGAACTAATAGCAAAAGTCTTGGTTTGTCAGGGACCAACAGCTTCCCAGGATGTGGAACTTTCAATATTAAAACGACACCTAAACAATCTCCTCTGCCCTTTCTCTGGGGGTGAGTACAGCTTACTCAGTTCCACTCGCTGGAGTATGAGTTCAAAAAATAAAATGAACAAAACTGTGAAGGGAATTGAACAATCTATGTCCCTTTATAAAAAGGTTTATAGCCTATAAACAATATAAAAATGGTGACACCTATGAAAATTCTATAATAGTGAAATTTTTGCATCATTGGGAGTTTATTCTGAAGCCTGAAATGTTTGCACATATAGTAGCAGTCAGCCTTTTCTTATTCTTCTTACACCCTCAGGCACTTGATCTACTGGTCCCTGCTAGGCTGGAATTTAGTAAGCTTTGTCAAAATAGACTAATTTAATCAGTATGGGGGGGTCATATAAAATATATATATAAATATATATACATATATATACATAAATATATATACATATATATAAATATATATATATGTATATATATAAATATATATATATTTATTTAAGGGGCTAGACTGCTTTTTTTGGTGGGGGGAGTTGTTCTACAACTTCGTGGATTTCTGTTTTTGTTTTTCTTTTAACCAATTACACATAGCCTTCTAACGTGTCTCACATAATTCAGTCAGCATCATTTGCATATAAAATATTTTGCTTTTTAAATTTGCAATGAGTACAAAAAAAAGGTGTTTACTGGCAGTTAGGGAAAGTTTTGAATCACAGTGCAGGACAATTTACACGTGACACCTGATGACAGCACCACTAACATCAGCACCCTACCTTATGAAGGTTAACTCTTCTGAACAATGGTGAATAGGCCACAACCGCTGTTGGGTTGCCCTAAGGATGACATTGACTATTGATGTGCTTTGAGATAATCAGAATGAATGGTTTTTAGCTTACCTTCTCTCTTAACATTTTTTGTGGAGACATCTGCATGCCTACGAGGTTTGTCAGTCCTACCCTCATGCCTGTATCCCGCCATAATGCTCTGGAGAATAATAGGTGAGCACTATAATGCCATTAGAACTTGCCTCCCACCTGTTTTTCACTTTCTTTACTGCCACTGTCTTGCTGCTATTCCTTCCACTCTTTGCTGGTTCATTCCCCTTCTTTATCTTGACTTCTTTTTCATTTTTATTTCACCTATTTCTTGTATCACCTTTACTTGCACACCAGCAACTTGACTTTAAAACTAAACTTGTTTCCTTCTGATCAATGAACTGTCTTCTGCCAGACACAATCTTTGGAGCATCTTCAAACTCTCCAACGACATTTTCCCAGGAGCTCTTCCTTCCTGCCAGAGTCTATTTTTCTGTTTCAGACTTTCAATATGCTTCCAGTTCCTTAAAGACTAGCTTCTAGTTTCATGAGGCACAATTATATTTTTGTGTACTTAAGCATCATGGAATCATATTTTCCAAACAATGAATTGCCTATCTGTGTCAAGAAAAAAGTTTTGTATTTTGGGATAAGATTCCAACAAATAATTACCCTCAACTAGAAATAATGATGGACATACTAAGGATAACTAGTAGATTATACTTAGGTTTTCTTTTCTTCCACATGCGTTCATTAAACACTGCTCTGTGTCAGATACCAATTTGGGTATTAGAAATGTGAAAGTGAAAGGGCTGTGGTTCAAGTTTTCTGGGGGAATAGACCCACAAACACTAATATTTCTTAAAGTTTTTTTATTTATGAAACCCAAATTTAAAAATCTTTGACTTTAATATGTTTTCTTAAATACCTTTCTGACATTATAGGCATGAGACTCCAAAAATACTCTTTCAAAACTGACACTATACCTTTTATATATGGGCATTACTTAGTTATTTTTTGGAGGACTATTTGATATTCAAATAACATCGGATATTTGTTATTACTATCACTCATGAAATAAAGACATTTGAAATCATTGAGAATGTTTTAATCTTTGGACAATGTTACTAAGTAGTAAGAAATGTATTACATTTTAATGGAAAAGTTCGATTTATTTTTATTGATTTTTTTACACTGTTCCTTTAAAAAAAATCTGCCTATGTCTACAGGTATATATTATGGAAAAGTAATCTAACACTTGAGTGAATAGAAAATTATAATTGTTATTCATAAAATACTGTATATGTATGTTTTCTGTGTGTACATGTGTGTATATCTGTGATTGTGTATACTTGTGAGAGAGATGAGAAAAAAACATTTTAAATATTTAACCTAAAATTAAGTTTAATAAATAAGTAAAAACATGGAGTATAAATCTTAGGTCTAAGTTGCATTATCATTCTCTTTGGAAAATAAATTAATATTTAGCAGACGCTTTAAAGAAGTATAGCTTTTAATATCTTATCATAAATATGCTAGAAGGTTAAAAAGTTTTGATAAATAGCCTTTTATATTTTGTTTTTAAAGTGACATACTAGCATGGAAAAAGTGATGACTGTCAAGTTTTTTATTACATGACATATCTTGAAGTCCACTGACTGGATGTGTCCATGATTCTGCTAGCTTAAAACGTCTCTGAGATAGGCTCTTTTCACTCACCGTCCTCTTGGAGCTGTCTCTTTGGGGCTCATTTTGAGAGTCTTTTTCCCAATTTTATAGTTCAAGTCTGATCTGTGGTTGCTCTATCTGACTTATATTTTTGTAGAATTTTTTGAGCATTAATTTTATCAGCCATTTATAACACACTCTCATATTCATCACTTGAAAGATACTATTGAAGAAGAGCTTACTTAGATGAGATTGATTCCACCACACACACCATTACACGTTATCAATATGTGTATAGATAGGTGGAAAGATAAAATGGGGAAATATGCTTTTCTCTCTCTGACATACTATTTAAATATCACCATTAACTTATTAATCATCAGGAGCTACATGGAACATATGGCTTTGGTTTTCTGAATTTTGATTGATATTGAAAATCAAGTGATAGCACTTTTGAATAGCTACTCACTGGTTTAGAACAAATGCAACTCCACGTAGAATAAAATAAAATTTTCCTAAATAATCAGTTCAGCACAATTATTTATAGAGAATCAGGCTGTGTCTTTAAAATTTAAGTAATCATACTGTAGCATGGATGAGCTGGTTATTTAAATCAGGATTGTCACAGTCTATATGATTATCCAAATATTACATATTAATAAATCCTAAAATACTCTGAATATGCAACAAATAACTTCTTTTCAAATGTATTCACAGTTTCCAGTAACTTCTAAGGGTGGAAAATGAAGAGAAACCATGCATATTTCACCTCATATATACCTTCAGAAATGGTTCCATTTTTTACATAGATACCAGAGCCCACATTTGGGGAAGTGAAAAGGGAAAAGCCTTTTTGGGAGGAAAACAAATCTAGGAAAGGGGTTAAAAAACAGAGTACACAAAGCTAAGCAAAACCTAAAGTCGTAAAGTAAAATGCACAGCCAGAGCAGGAGAATCTGACCATAGTAATAGCAAGCATACATAATTATGAAATTATATTCCCACTGCCACACTCCATAAATGGGACACAAGCAAATGAATAAGTTAAATTAGAGGACATCTATTGTCTTACCTTGAGTCACTCCACAATGTGAAGCATGAGACAAAGCTTTCACTCAGGCAATTTATTTTGCCAATTGATTCCAAGGAATAAGAGGATGGACAGACAAGGATAACTCAGGGACTCATAGTATATGCAGCCTCTGATAAAAAAAAAAAAAAATATCTCACCAAGAGCTATCTCTCTCTCTCTCTCTCTCTCTCTCTCTCTCTCTCTCTCTCTCTCTCTCTCTCTCTTTTTTTGGTAAGAGTACATGGGCAATGACTTGTCCTTTGCTTCAGAGGGAATAACAATATTCCCCAGACCATTGAATTTCATTGATATTGCAGGTCACTGAATCTCCATGGTATTATTCTCTTACTTTCTGGCTCATATATGTCTGTCTAGGGAATACACAATACTTCCCACTTCCCAATCATCAAGTTTAATTAGCATATTGTCATCAGTATAGTAAACCAACATGCTGTTCTTTAGAATATCAAATTGATTGGGGTCCATTAGAATTATATTGTGACAGAGAACAAGATTAGTGATTGGAGCTCTGGAGCTAGAGAGTAGATGGCCTTCTCACACAACAGAACTGCTTTGGGTCTTCTTTACTAATGGGATAAGGAAAAATGCCAGTTAAATAATAATTACATGTAATGCCAAAAACTGTTCTAGTAAAGGTGCCATGTCCAACACAATAAATGCAATTGAGACTACCATTTGATTAAGTTTATGGCCATTCACCATCATGTACCACAAACCCACAAAAGTTTTGTGGAGGCCTCATAATTAAACTGAATAAGAACTCAATGAGAATTGCCATTCCTGCATCCTTTAAGACTTTCATGTTAGCTCTAATCTCTGCAATTCTTCCTAGAGTGTGATCTACTATTTTGGCTGAGCTAGGAGTTAGGAGATCAGTAAGGTAGTTTCAGGGTCTTCCATTTGGCCTTTCCTGTAACAATGGCTACTAGTCCATAGGCCAAGGAGCCAATGAGGGCTCTGCCAGTTGCAAAGTATATACACACCAATTATGTATTCAGGAATGGAGTAAATAACCACAGGGTAGATCCTTGAATCCAACAAACCCAACATCAGTGAGTTTGGGTCTGGACTTTACCTCCTGTTTTTTATTCACTCTAATTACTAAATCATGTTGAACTGTTTGTTTCCGAGTGTCAGGTCAGATGTGGTATCAAAAACCACTTAAAATTTCTAAGAATTTCCTCTTCTCCAAGTAAATGGCTAAAGGTCACTTTGGGGGTAGAACAGGGGAATAAGTAAATATTTGCAATAGCACTGCAGGGTTCTCTCTCAAGGGGACCCTGCTTCCACCTCAATCAGTTTATCTGGGTCTGAGAACTGATGTAGATCTGAAAACTGGTAGCCTCAAGCCCTTACCTGAAGCGGTGTCAAAATTACCAAGATTTCCGTAGGTGGTAGAATGAGCTGAGTACAAAGGACAGGGAAACACTGGTTTTGTAATAGCTGGGGTTCAACAGAACAAGGACAGTAGTAAGTGTAAGGGCTGTGGAGTTGACTGGTTCGTGTAAGTGCTTTGAGAAGCTTTGAAAACAAAACAAAACAAAATGGTAGGCTCAAGTCAAATCACTTAATAAATGAAGACCCATAAAAAGAAGCCATAAATGAGATCTTTCTCATGTGCTTCTGATATGCACTAGTGGTTTTACACAAATGCTAGACTGCATGCTCCAGGTCATATGGATGGAAACTGCATCTCTGCAGTTTGCTCTGGCACATTGCTTGGCCCATGGCAGCTGCTTGGATGTTCTCAAATGAATTCATTGGTGAAAATTCATGGTTTCATGCCTCAAAGTAAGGTTTAAGTAAATAGGTTTGGAGATTGCATGGGCCTCATATTATGGGAGAAACTATTGGCTCAGGTTTTCTTCAACATGACTGCCATTTGTTTGGCATATTGTATAACACCACAGTTTGAAGTTAATGCCAAGGTAAAAAATCCATCTCCCAATTTTGGATAATATGATGTGTGGGAGCTCGGAACTAAAATAAAAGGAGACAAGTTTTTCTGTTAGTGTTTAGATAGGTATGTTAACTGTTATTTAAAAAAGAATCAATCTCATTGATCAAAAAAGAGATGTAGTCTTTGTCTTGGAGTGACAGGAAAACTTGAGGGAGAAAGAGAGGGAAATAATAATTGCCAGGAGAACCAGTATCACACCAGCTCTGCCAAGTGATACTTTTAGCCAAGTCTCTTCACCTTGCTGAGGCTCAGGTTCCACATCTGTGATCTCAGAGTCTGATGAGATATGTAAAATTCCCTCCAGCTCCAACCTGTTCTGGCTTCAGGGACACCATGACCCTTTACCACATGTTCACATACCTTTGCATTGCATGCCCCCACTGGATATGGAGTTCTATAGCTTAAACTGTGTGACTTGGGGCTCCAAACAATTCCTCACAATGGAAAGGCAGCAATTACTCTGCTAGGGGATTAGAAGAAGACCCAAGTCCTGGCTTCCATTTGAAAGACTCCCGCTTGCACAGATCTGAACACTGTTATTCCCATTTCCCCTGAATGTGCTAATCCCCACCAGGCTCCCTGTTTATGTTTCACCTATAATCATAAATCAATACCTTCTTAGGGAATATTTCATCCATACTTGACTGCCATGAATTGTCCACAATTTTGCTGATGGTCAGTAATCTTAAATGACTCATTCCATCTCCTGCCTTTATGCTAGCTTCCTTACTGTGGACATCACCCCTGCTTGCTGTCCTTTGAATATCTTTTTGAAGTTTAACTTGTTCTTCTCTGCAAGCTTGCTTACACAAACTTTTCCTATGCTGTTTTGTTTTAAAAGCAGTCTTCTGACCACATCAGAGCCCTCCTGACCACCCTTCTCCCTGCTTTACTGCCTACCTCTCAGCTAGGCCCTCAATGGGATGCAAATATTCTATTCACTGCAGTCCCTTGTCCTTAGCACATTCTGTCACTTTCTAGCTCTATCCTGGTTGGCCAGGTTATTTGCTGTGCTACACACTGAGTTACTCTTTAATACCAATGAATTGTGCACTTCGAAAGGGATAAGGTGTGTCTGTTAGTATCCAGGGGTGCCAAGATACTTAGCATCTCTCCCTTTTCCCAATATACTATTTTAATCAAAGTAGAGACTAATTGCTAGACAGTTCAAAGCTACTTTAACATGTTCCATTGCAAAGGCAAAGTGAATGCAGGAGGTGTTCAGTCCTCTTTCTAATTAGTGGGTTCCCTGAGTTACTGATTAAGTAGCTAAGAGAAGCACTTCTTACCCTGGAAGCTAGATCATGCTGCTGCAGCCTGGGTCTGTAGCGCAACTGCTCCCGGGCCCAGGAAAGCCTGTCAAAGCTGTGTACAAAGGCTGCCTTCTGAGACAGAGACTGTTTTAAAAATTAGGCTCCCAAAGCTTGATAATTTCTGGCTTTAGATTTACATTTAGCTTTTTTTTTAGCAGTTGTAAATGAAGGAAGAAAGGCACTGCTTGCTCTTCAATACACACAATAACATATTCATATGTGCCCCGGCCGGCGGGGCAGGACAACGCGGGTCGAAGAGGATCCTGTGGAGGATGGGGGGAGGGGAGAGACAGGAGATACGAAGAAATGGAGGCAAGACAAAGTTCTGATCAAGCCTCAAATTTTTTATTTTCTCATGGCCGCATATATACGGGGGGAGCAAAGGGAGGCAGGACTGACTAGGCAGGGGGATACTTGTTACAATTTCATTGGTCCTTGGTTGATGGGGTTAGGGGGTACAAAGGTTAGAAGTGAAAAGAGGAACAAGGAGGAGGGGCCTTGGGCAGGTCCACAGCCATTCAGTAGGTCCTTCCTTATCCAAGTGGTATGTTAATACATTCTGTGGTTAACTATTCTCTGGAGCATTGTCTGCTCCTGCATTCTTTAGATAGTATACAGGTTTGTTAACGGCCAGGTTCTATGCCGGGGGCTGGGCGGTCAGGATGAAGGCCTTTTGGCTCCCAACATCTCCTCCCTTTTTGTTTTATTTGGGAGGTGGGCTTTCACCGAGTGAGGGAGTAGTGGCCTGACTCCTCCCGTGAGCCGTAGTGGCCCACTAGTTACAGCTCTTGGTATCTTTTGGGGAGGAGAGGCAGAGCCGTTTTAAAGTAGTAATTTTTGGATACCAACCTCTATGCAAGTCAGGCATACTCACAGGGAAATCTAGAGGAAGTCATACGGGACCTTCCCTTGCGATGCTTCTATCGCACTCAGCTCGGTACCCATACCTTCTCCTTTTACTTGAGGAGGTGGTAGGCATGCCTCTAGTTATCATGCCGTCCCCGTAGGGAGGGAGCCAAGGGACTCTTCACGAGCGTTCTCAAAGGTGGCTAAACGCTGATAGTGAATCTGGATAGGTTTGGCCAGCAAGGCATCTACCTGTTGTTTAATAAGGTCAGTTATGCGCCGGAAAGCCCAGGGTCCAAAGGTTATAAGTAAAAGAACACAGGAAAGGGGGCCGAGGATGGGAAGGAGGTAAGGAAGGAGCCCATTTAACCCAGTTAGAAAGGGGTTCTCTTGGAGCCTTCTCGTCTTTGACGAGGTCTTCTTGAAGTTTTCTTGATCTTATCTCGCATAATCCCAGATCTGTTGGTGAGAAGCAGCAGCGTTCCTGTAAAGCCAAACAACCTCCCTGCTCTGCTGTAAGAAGGTCTAAGCCTCATGCGGTTTTGTAACACTACTTCAAGCAAGGAATCAATTTGATCTTGTATGTCGCATGGTTCCTGAGAGGGCTTGAACGTCATCAATTAATTAGGCGGGACAATTTGTTGTAGGAGTGGATCATGACACCAACTCCAGCTGAACCAGAAGCGAGCGCTCCAGTGATTCCTAAACTAACAATTAGGGGGATGGCTTGGATGGCTCGTTTGTGTCGTCCCGCTATGTAATCTAGGCTAGGGAGGGGGACCGGTTCGTCTCCCGGTATGATGGAGATGTCTGGAAAAATATTAGCTAATATACAGAGTCCAGTCCAATTTTGTGGCAGGGCAGTATAGGCAAGGTTATTCCCACATAAGAACACTTGTCCGGGGGCAGGGCATAAGGGCCTAGTGTGATTAGAAAAACTAGAGCAATTAGTAAAGGTGACAAACCCTACATCAATGTCGAAAGAGTTATTTTGAAACGGACCTTGGTAGCAAGTAGAGGAGTTGAAACCTACAGGCTGAACTCTAAAAGGAGGGCTGAGACTGCAATTAAGGGTATGGTCAATAGACGAGTTGAAGACTGGGATAACAGTGGGCATAGGAATGCCTATAGTCATGCATAGCCAGCAATCTTGAGCAAGTTGAGGATTAGAATTATTTAAGGCCCATAGAGTAGTTTCCAGGATACTACTGGTTTGGGTGTTTATGTCAATATTTCCTCGGGATCTAGGAATAGCTAGGGAATGATAAGAAGGGGGGCATAAAGCCGTTTGGAATTCCTCAAATTTTTGTTGTAAGGCCAGCAAATTGTTTTTCCAACATCCTTAGATGCACCCCAAAGGGCTATTGGGAAGCTTCCAGGACCTATAGCTGACAGGGTATTGGCCCAGTCGCCAGTGTTAGGGGCATAAGGTGCCCATCTTGTTAATTTAGCGGTGTAATATGTCTTATTACCCTTGGTGCATTCAAAACAAAAATCCTACTTAGATTTTGTTGGAAAATTTGTCACTATGTTATAAGGTTTGATCACCTGGTTAAACAGGATTACAGGTCATTATGAAACAATACTTAGTTATCTATTTAACCAATGCAATAATAAAAGATTTCAAAGGTAAATATGACTATAAAAAACCTTAGCATTCTTAATGTTAAGACTGTTTTTAAGTATCAGCATTTAATAGATTAGCAAATTTATGAATATACCAATCTTATAATTTTGTAATCTTGAACAACTAGTAGAATTAGCATACGCATGACCTGACGAATACAGGTAGAATAAAATTGTATTTCTGATAACTTGAAAGATACAACTTACTTTTCCTTAACTTATAATATTAAACTATTCTTATTACCAAAGATTATCTCAGATCATGTAGATTTGATAAAACAAAAACAAAACATTTGAATTAGTTTCTATTTTTCTGACAATTTTAGGAAGACGTAATTTATAAGATTCCTATTTCTTTCTAAACCAATTAAAGCAGAGATCTTTTATTAATTTATTTTCCAATAAAAATAAATTCCAACCTAAACTGAAGAAACCAGCCAGAAGGAGACTTGACTATTCAGGACTCGCCCCACAGACACTCTGTAAACACTTAATCAGTTTTATGTTTAGTCATTCTTCAGACCTAAATCTCTAACACAAATGCACATTCTCTGCATTGTTTTAAAAAGAAACCTATGATTACCACAGATGATATCTCTGCATCTCAAAGGCTGTTTGCAGGTCGAGTGGCCCTCTGATGGTTACTGTTCCAAACGTGGGCTAATTTAGCTGGCAGAACCTTTGAAGGTTGAAGGATTGACGCTCTAGTCTGTGAGGCGTGGGCTTGTTCCTGAAATCCTTAAAATGGTTAAAGAAGTATTGAAGCGGGGGAGAACATAGGGACGATTTGAGAAGGAAGCCTGACCCATGTTAGTGAAAACAGGTAAGAGAAGAGAAAAATCCCACAAGAGCCAATTCAAGCCAGGGCTAGGATCAGCCTTTCACCTAGCATCCAGTCGGGCGGGGCCACGGAGGCCAGACCTAAGGAAGGAATCAAAATAAGTATAGGAGGGTAACAGTACATTCGGCCAGCCCAGACAGACAGACACAAAACAGACAAGACAAACTACAGATAACACAAAACGCTAGCGCATCAGAAACCAGAACCAGAACATGTACAGGGTCAGAGTCTGACGCCTCAGACCGACCGCACTAGGGAAGTATCGCTGCGTCCAGCCTTCCACTAGTTATCCAAGGGCCCAATCAGACAGGAACAGAACTCAGGCATCTAGATAGATGTTAATGCAGTCTTATTCACCGGTGAGGCTGCTTTAGGTGGCTCGTGCCCAATTACAGTTAAAATGAGACTTCTTTTCCTCCTGTCCTCCTGAGCAAGGCTGCTTGGCGTTGGGGCTGAGAAACATCTCTCAGCGGCCGCCCCCTGGACGAAGCAAGTCCTTACTCAAGGTGGCTGGGGGTTTCAGGTTTTAGGAGATCAGGAACAGAAGTTAAAAAGAGAACAGAAGTTAATCTTTGACAAAGCTAGCAGAAACTGGTCATTACAAAGATAAATGTAGCCAGGGAATTTGCTAGTTTTAAACATGGCCTTGCAGATGTTCTCCTTATCTGTGCCCTGGAATTTTGCGCTCTTAGCATATGAAAGAGTTCATTGTCACAAGTTTCATAGCAGACATTAAGCAGTTAAAAGTTCTAGGAACTAGGCATTCTTGTCCCAATTAAAAATTGCTAAGGTATAGACTTCTTTTGTCAAGTTTTGGGACTTTTAATTAACTTTTACCTTTTTTACATTTTAGTAGGCTGTCACATTCCCATTGGTTTTTAGGCACATTATCAAATCTTTGATGTCCTTTAAATTGCGGAAACTGAGATATCCCTGTTACTTGAGTAGAAAATACTATTAATTTAACAGCCTGGACTCCCTGTTAATGTACTTTATAAGGCAATTTACTATATATGGCCCAAATAGCAGTCCTAGAAAAGCTAATATTAAAGGTCTTTGTTTTACTAAGGCTAGACTATCTCGAATTATGCCAGAGTGGTTGGTATAAAAACAGTAGTCTTTACTTAAAGTTATACAATCAAAGTAAGATCTATGCTTTATGGACACATTAGTCTTATATGCATGAATTAATACTCAAGATTCTTAGTTCATTTTACAGATTTTGAAACTAAGCTGCTTAAAAGGTAAAATTTGAGACTATGGTTGATGCAGTAAATGAATATTGAAACAAACAAAAACTCTATCTAAATATTTACATTTGAAATAATGTTCTCAACTATTCAATATACTGTTTTTATAAGTATAATAAGTACAATTACTTATTTATAATTGGCTTTTAACAATATGGTACACTAGTAAACAACATTTTACAGCAATTATCTTATGTGAAATCACAAGTGAAAAACAAATTTCTCAATAACAGTGAGTTACTAAATTCCTTTATCCAATAGTTGTTACAAAATTTTTTAAAAAGCCTAAACACACAAACCTGATTTCTTTGATAGTAGGCGGGTGCATTGTGCTCTTAAAAAGCTAAGGGAAGGAGGCTTACCTAGTTTTCACTAATTTCTAATTCGAATTTAGTCAACGTTTTCTTAAAAGTCCTATTTATCCTTTTTCCTGACCTGAATTCCGTGGTCTATAAGCACAATGCAATTTTACTCTATTCCTGGTAATTTTCTATAATACTTGGCGTTTTATGAAAACCTAATCTCGACACCTATTGTGATAGGCCCTGAAGTTTTTCCTGAGTTTGCTGCAGCTGTAGCTGTTGCATCTGGGCAGCTAATGAAGTGAAAGCGTTTTGCAAGCGCTGTACCTCTGCCCACAAGCAGATCGCGCCCCAGGGGGGCTGCAGTTCCCGCCAAGGCCAATCCTCAAGCATATCTATGGAAATAGAATGGCAGACTGAAGGAGGACGTGAACTTTCTTTAAGGGCAGTTTTCCCCATTTCTATTACTTTTTGGATATCTGGATCATGGGAATGAACTTTGAGGACATCATTAATTAAATTCCAATATGAAAATGCAGAAACAGGAACTTTAGTTGGACCAAAAACAGTATAGTAATCATTTAAGCAGTCCCCAACTCTTTTCCAACACTTTATATCTATTGTTCCCTCCTGGGGGAACCAAGGACAAACATCAGAGAGAAAGGTAAAAAAATCACGCAAATCTTTTTTCCGAGCCTTAATCCTTCGTATCTTGAGAGAGTCTTTAAGACCCGAAATGAAGAGCTCTTGAGAGCTCAATTCCTGTCCCATAATGATCACCCACTTACCTCTAAACCGATCGCTCCGGCAGGGCGGCTAGTCCCGCGGCGATCACTCACGGGTCAATACCTCGTGGCGAGCCTAACTCACTCCTCGTGGAGGCTCAAGGGGTCCCAGGCCTGGGCTTCTCTAGTGGGTGTCCTCCGCAGAATTCCGTACTTCGAGCCCCACGTTGGGCGCCAATTCTGCCCCGGCCGGCGGGGCAGGACAACGCGGGTCGAAGAGGATCCTGTGGAGGATGGGGGGAGGGGAGAGACAGGAGATACGAAGAAATGGAGGCAAGACAAAGTTCTGATCAAGCCTCAAATTTTTTATTTTCTCATGGCCGCATATATACGGGGGGAGCAAAGGGAGGCAGGACTGACTAGGCAGGGGGATACTTGTTACAATTTCATTGGTCCTTGGTTGATGGGGTTAGGGGGTACAAAGGTTAGAAGTGAAAAGAGGAACAAGGAGGAGAGGGGCTCCTTGGGCAGGTCCACAGCCATTCAGTAGGTCCTTCCTTATCCGGCGGGTATGTTAATACATTCTGTGGTTAACTATTCTCTGGAGCATTGTCTGCTCCTGCATTCTTTAGATAGTATACAGGTTTGTTAACGGCCAGGTTCTATGCCGGGGGCTGGGCGGTCAGGATGAAGGCCTTTTGGCTCCCAACACATATGCACAAATAAAAATAAACTCTTAATCAAAATATAAATATATATACATACATACATACATACATACATATATATTGCATTCCAGGTCTGTAATTTCACTATTATCAACTCAGTACCTGAAATACAATATTTTGGTTTTGGATGTTAAAAAAATGAATATAATTGGTTTCAGAAATAAATACAAAAGCTATGTTTTAGCAGAAGCCCACTTGAATAGAAATCATATACCAGAGAGAAAGACTGTATCAGATCCTTACAGCTCCATGTGTACAACAAACACAAATAGTCATAATTATCCCTGCCCCAGGGACTTAACCACTTTGGGAAAAGTCCAGACTTCCATCCTCCTTATCAAACTAAAATCATTTTAAAATATATTTGTCATATCTTCCAGCTCTGTTTAAAAATGTTTACAGATAGATATTGTTTGTTGGTATTGTTTTTTTCTCCCTTCATTTTGTTTTCAGTGTTCATAAGGACAATTAAAACCCTAGCTGTAATAAGGCATCTGTTGTAAACAAGTTCAGACAAAGAAAGCAATTTTCTGGCAAGTCAAGGGCATGAGGACTGTATTATAGAAAGCATAGATAATAACAGAAAAAAAAATGCCTTTTTGCCCCCATACCACTCCTTCACATACCTTGTGGATCTTAGTGGTTAAAATCATCAGCTTGTTTTAGGATTGTTAGACATTAAAAATATTATTAAACTTCAAATTGTTTTTATTCTTATTGGTCCTGGACATATCCATTTATAGATTTTCAAGTTTCTACCTCTTCTAGACTAACAGTAAATAGGCATTTGCCTACAGCATCAACTGGAATATTTCCTGATGGGTTTTGTACTGTACATGTGCACACACACATGCATAGACATGCTAACATAACATGCATACATGAACCAGTCATGTGCACAGAGACACACTTGTGCACCAACATGCACACACACATTCTCACATATGCAGAATCATACACAAGCAAATCATGTGCTCAAACACATATGTGCACAGGCATGAGCTCAGAGACACACACATGTGCATGCACGCTTAACATGTATACACATACAGAGACACACACTTCCCCAGTTCGTCACTGAGAGAAGGTATCTCTTTTACCATGCCCT
Organism: Cynopterus sphinx; assembly: GCA_030015415.1. Classification (NCBI taxonomy): domain Eukaryota; kingdom Metazoa; phylum Chordata; class Mammalia; order Chiroptera; family Pteropodidae; genus Cynopterus; species Cynopterus sphinx. The sequence continues at coordinate 27,157,839 of CM057384.1, read as the reverse complement.
GTTTTAGGCCTTTGGGCTTCTTTTCATCACTGAAAATAATCATCTTCAGCTAAACTTTTCACAGTGCCTCAAGGAAGTTTTTTCCCATTGCTTCCTTCATAACCCCTTCCATATTACGCCCCAAAGCCAAATCTTTCCATTAAAAAAAAAATCACTCTCTTCAAACTAGGCAGCATCTATACGTAGCCTAGTTTAAGGACCCTGTTTTGTACATCTTTCACCAAGGTATAGGAAGGTGACACAGAATCCTAGAGGCTTCCTTCTCAAAAATTACTAAGTGGTAACCTGCCCCTTGGCCCTTGAACCTAGAAAGCCAATGGAGCAGCTACTAGAAAGCTTAAGTTGATTTTCTCACTGCCCTGGTCAAGCATTGTGTCTTATTCATCTTTACATCTGCACTGCCTAGCAAAGTGCCTGTCACAGAACAGGATTCAGTAAAGATCTGCTGAATAAACAAAATCCCAGCATTAGATATTTCCCCCTTAGTTTCTCAAATCCGAGTATACATACTCACAGGAATATATGCCCATGTCCCAGGGAACATGAAAAGCTACAGGAAAAACATAGTACATATTCCTGGAAAGTCCATTTTATCTCTGTTAAACCAAGTATAAAAGATTATTTTTCTACTACAGCAAACACTGGATAAGGAGAATCTAATAAATGCCATATTGGTAGTTATGATAAAGATCTGGGGCTTCAAAGACAGTTTTAAATTCTATACCTACCACTGATTAGTAATGTAGTCTCTAGTAAGTTTTAAAAACTTCTCCAAATGTTTTAATTCTCAGTTGTAAAATGAAGATAATAATAACTTTTTCATAGAGATTTTGAAATTTAAATAGAAGAATGTATGCAATGGAAATTAATAATGACACTGAAGGCAGTTGCTACAGCAGTAAATATGACAGCAGCAGTCACATTGGCAGTTGCCACGGTAATGTTGACATTAACTGGGGCAATTGCAACAGCCACGGAAATAAATAACAGAATGAGAAAGGAAGAGTGGAAGGGAAGAGGTGATTAAATAAAGGAAAAAAGTAAGACAAGTTAACCTAAATGTAAGGGAGCCAAACTTTAAGGTGAATAGCCACCATCAGGAATCACTTTATCCAATTACTTTGTTTTACAGACAAAAAACCGAGGCTCAGAGAACTGAACAAAGTGACTGGACCACGTCCATCACAGTAACTGACAGTGTCAGGTCTAGACCCCATTCACTATTCCAGTTCTAGGGCTTCTAGGCTGCAGTATAAGCTCTCCTCTCTGAATAAAATCATTATTCTTATGCAGTGATAAAGAGACATACATATGCACAGAAGTGGCTGGTTTATGGCCACACATGCTGTAGCAGAATAAACCTAAACTACAGAGTCCTGAGATTGAAATACAGCTCTGCCATTTCCTAGATTTCTAACTATAGCCAGGTTATTAATCTCTCTGAAAATTGTTATCCACATGTGGAGTGAAGAGGATTGTTGATCTACCTTGCAGGTTGATGAGTGAATTAGAGAAACTGTGTCAGAGTACCAGGTGGTGTATAGTAGAAGTCACTAAATGATAGTTTTTATATATTTATCCATTTTCTTTATCTATTAATTCTTAATAATCCCTACAAATACATTGACCCATCCAGTAGGAAAAATAACTATGCCCATAATATATTTCAAACATGTTAGAAACTAGGGTGATGGGTAGATTAGAAATTTAGGGTTTTTGTGGCTTCATCCTGACAGGCACAGGAAGATTAATAATATTAATGACAATAATAACGGTAACTGACTCTTTTATGGCTAAATGTCTTCACCACTAAAGGGTGTGTAGTATAAAGGAGGGGGCAGTGTAAAATAATTTGAAAAGTATAAAATAATTTGAAGAGCACAAAATAATTTGTAAACAATAAAAGCAAATAATAACTAAAAGCAGACTAAGCACTTGAAATAGTTGTATCATAATATTTTCATTTTGAATGTGGTTTTATTTTTTCTTCTTCTTTTTTTCTTCTTTTAAAAGATCTCCCACACTTTGAAGAGCATGATGTCACATTTATGTCCTGATCTAGAAATCAAAGACCTATACTGTATTCATGGCTAAATAAATAAATAAATAAATAAAGGATAACCATACAAATCATTTCTCTACACTTCAGCTAGCTCATCCCTCAGCAGCAAACACACACACACACACACACACACACACACACACACACACACACACACACACAAAATATAAATAGGCGGTATAATCTAACAGTTATTTAAAGAAAAAAATATTTAGTATTATTATAAACATACTAAATTGTTCTGATTTTCCTCATTTCACCTCAGCCTGGTGAAAAGCCCACCATGAAGCAGCACTGGCTGGTTGGAAGAAGCTAGAGACTAGACTGGAAATGAGAAGGCTTTGGCTAGTGCCAGATAGGCCAGCCTCTGTGTGACCCTGAGTTGTTTCTGATTCTACCTCTCTCCTGGTCTCAGATAGATTGGACTCCGATGACTTTTCCAGCTCTTTTATAGCCTCTGACTCAACCCAGGAGAGTGATAAGGATTAAGACCATAACTCTTCCTACAGCAGAGTACACTAGTGTGCATCCTCCAAGTCTTGCAGCAATGCTGATAGCAGAACCAGGGCGAAGAAATGGAGTTAAAGGAAGCAACTATTTTGAAATAGTGTGCCAACCCCTGATATACACAAACCTTCTCCCAGATATCCAATCAAACACTCTCTAGGTACTAATATGAAAACATTTTGCAGATGTAATTTAGGATCCATGTCAGTTAATTTTAGGAAAGGGAGATTATCTGGGTGGGTGTGACTTAATCAACCACAAGAGCCCTTTAAAAGCGAAGAAATTTTTTTCTCTGGCTGGTATTAAAGGAAGATGTCAGAAAGACAGGTTCTGCATAGCCCAGAAGATGCAAACACCATGTAGTTAATTGCCTTTGGGGGTCGCATGGCAAGGAGCTGAGAGTGAGCCCCTGGCTGACAGCTAATAGGTTAATGTGACCTCAGTCATCCAACCACAAGGAAATGAATTATGCCAACAACTGCTGAGCTTGGAAACAGATTCCCCGCTGACCCCCCCCGCCCTGTCCCATCCCCGCAGCTGCCCTAGACCCTCCAAAAGAGAACTCACTCCAGTCAGCATGTTGATTTCGACCTTGTGATACTCTGAGCGCAGAACCCAGCCACACCATGCCCAGACTGCTGACCTACAGAACTGTAAACTAATAAATGAGTGCTTTTTAAGCCACTCAGTTCATGGAAATTTATTACCAGCGATAGAAATCCAACACACTTCTATAAGTAGAGAAAATTTAATAGACTTTTCTTTTATAAAAATAAAATACTTCTTGATCAATTTATAATTTCTTCTTTATTTGGCTCAGCTGAAATGTTACTCTGCCTTCTTTAAGTTATCTATCAGACAGAAATCACTAAGTGAGCCTTTTTCCAGGTATGCTGAACTGGACCTTCCTCTGCCTTAAGGCAACTTTCTCAGGAGAAAACACAGGCTCCCCAGAGGCAAAGGCACTTCTATTCCACAGCATTCCCTACCCTAGGACTTCTGTGCTTTGTGCAGATTTGAAGTTTAAATTGGAGTGACTTCATCCCAGGATTCCATCCTTTATTCAGATTGGTTAGGAGTCAGCAAGCTGCTGGTCAGAAAACTGGGGTGTGCTGGAAATTCCCCAGTGATTCATTTATGAAGAGGATGACAGGGGCTCTGAACGGTCAAGGACAGCAACAGTCACAAGAAAGAATTAAAAGTATCTTTAAATCAGCCACCTATTGTTCAAAATCATGCAGTTTCCAGTCTTCACTTTTGGGTCGGTGACCAAAACTAAACTGTATGAGTCAAAGTCAGGGGCACCTGGAGGCCTCTGAAAGAGGAGAATGTTATAGGGAGGATATAGAAAAAGTACTAAAAAGACCATTTTTTCCTAAGACCACTGAAAGCTGAGGAGTAGATGTTTTTTGTTTTTGTTTTTTTATTTCATGTTTGATCAACCGTTTTCCTAAAAAGAAAACACCAGTGATTTCTCTAAAGGCACAACTAGAGTGCCACCATGTGGTGGAGCCTTTACAGATTGACACGGATTTACAATGACTTGCAGACTGAGGGAGTATTTCAAGAAAAGAAAACTTATAAGAATGAGTAAACACACAATAGTAAAAGCCAGAAAACTTAGTGCTAAAGATTATGTGTCTTCCGAAGCTTAGTGATAGGCTTGATTTTTTTTAACCATCACATTCCTAGAAGGTGTGACAATGACTCTCACTTCTATATTTAATACCACAAACTTATCATTGATGTGATTTTTAAAGTGCAGTTATTTTATTTAATTGCCTTGATTATTTTCAAAAAGAACATCACTAGCACTAGCACCCATCATGGGACATAATGGTGTTTGCTCTGGTTCAGAAATATCCATATTTATGCAAATTCCTGATGGCTATCAGCTAATATTTGAGTGTTACTAATGATGGTGGATTTTCAGTTTGCTTTGTTGTAGGTTGTTGTTATTGTTGAGCAGATAAAAAAAGTGTCACCTCATTTCTCAACTAGAGTGGTCGGTTTTAATTACTGTGTATCCTTTTATTACTCTGCTCTACGTTTAAATTCTGGAAGAGAATGTTTGATTAGATTTGCTTGATTATTCAATCAACTTTGATCCAAGGATCTGGATCTTTAAACTGACCAAAATTACATCCAATGAAGGGATAGTTCCCAAAAGAGAAAATAGGCTAATAGCAGCAAAGTAACAGGTTAAAAAAGAAAAAAAGAAAAAAAAAACAGATGACAAACACTTTGTGCTGATTTTAGGACTAGTCCACCTCTGGACACTGCCACAGACCAAAAGTGTGGAACATGTGCCATAATATCCAGTGTCTACTTACCCATTTTATTGTTGAGTGACAGAGCTTCTGATTAGTCAGAAGTTTTCTGGTTCCTGAGCATTCTGCCAGTGTGGGCTCCTCAATTACAGTTTCATTATCAAAGTCACTGAGGTCACCTGTCACTTGATTATAAACCTCCCAGAGATGACAATATTTGAGGGCCATTTCTGAAGACATTTGTGTTTTGGTTTAATGCTGCATATTGATCTAAGTCTCAATTCTCCCCTATTTCAATGGGAAAAATCAAGAAAGTATCCACAAAGGATCTGAGGCCTTCTTGACACCTCAGTGAAATGACTTTTCCCTTTTGTAAGATTAAGGCATCAATAATACTGTTGCTGTTGGTTTTCTGTAAATTGTGCTAATGTCTTTGTGCCCCTTCCAAGACAGAACTTGCCCATGAAAAAGATTCATCATGTGCGAAGATCTCTTAGTAAAAGCTTTTCTTCGATATTTATACTGTTTAAATGTTCTTTGCCAAATAACAACAACAACAACAAATCTCCTATTCTTCGAGGACTTATGACTGCCTACTCTTTAGGTATTTTATAGTCCATATATAGATTAAAGAAAAATACTAGGATCAGTGTCCCAAACCAAGGAGGAAAAAAAATTATTATAAAATGTCATTTGGCCACTTAATATATCACCTGGATGAAATTATAAAAGGGGTCAGAACATTCCTGGCCCCAAAATGGCCAGTTGTAGCTGAACAGACTCATTCACAAGCCTCCAGCAATCCCTGAAGCTTTGACCTCCAAGACTAGGTTTTTTTGGTGTTTCATGATTTCTATTTCATTGGAATCAAAGAATTGGTACATCTGGTCCCAGAGAGACAGTCCAGACTTGCAGGCCCTCAGACTGTTGCTTCCAGGAATCCACCGCTCTCCACAACTGTTCCACTTCTCCTGTGATCTTTTCTCTCACTGATGTCTGCATGGTATTATTCTCATAGAAAATTGTGGAAATAAAGATTATTAAAATCATGGAAGTAACAATTATTAAAATTATATAAAATAATTATTAACATTAAAGGTTATTAAATTATTGCAATAATAAATATTAATATATTAAGATTTAAAGGAATATTTAGTCATATATATGCTATCAAATATTAAATAGCTTCAAAATCTCTTTACAAACTGTTGCTATTAGGTTTGGTTAATTTCTGAGCAGATAAAGATTCCAAGTTTCTCCTAGTATTACAGCTTTTAATAGTTGATTTCTAAGATTTTTTTTCTTGGAGAATTATTTTTTAAACTATTTTCAAGGTAAATTGTCATACTATAAAATCTACAAAGCTACAGGGCATTTTTTCATTTCTGTAGTTGATTCATTTTAACATTTCATCTAAAAGCTGTTCTCTACAATAGCTTTTTTTCTAATTTCTATAAAAAAGTCATTAGAGGAAATAAGTCTCTCAAAAATGTCCTATTATTTCTAGGCGAACAGCAAAAACAATTTGTTGGTTGAAAAGAGAATCAGCTGAGGGAATGTATCATTGATATATGTGTATGCTGCCTTTGTCAGGTTCTTGGTAATTGCTGTTCAGGAAAAACAGTACACAATTGAAAAAAAAAATAGATTATAATGTGTCCAATAATCTAGTCATTGGTAATAATTAAAAATGTTAAAAATAAGAATTTTTATTCACCTTGTGCTTTTTCTTCTAATAAACTTTCTATCTCTTCCTTTTGAAGATGAACAAGTTGATTCATAACCAGTTTTATAGTACAGAAGCTCATTCTGTGACTTTCCACAGGGTAAAATCCAACTCCTTAAATTCATATATGAGGCATTTCACAACGTAGCCTTCATCCCTTTTAATTCAGCTCATTCCTAGCATTTTTTTTTCTGGCTATCTTCATGTTGCCAATACCCAAGGATACATATACATTCTTGCTTCTGATCTTTTGTGGTGTTGTTCTCTGTACCCGGAATACCTTTATGTTACTCGTCACTCGTCACCTAGATTAGGAGTCAGTAACTATGGTTCATGAACCAAATCTGGTCTGCTGCTTTACCTGTTTTTATAAATAAAGTGTTATTAGAACACAGCCAGTTACCTATGAACTATGACTGCTTCCATATTACAGCTGTCAAATTGAGTAGTTAGAACAGGGACCGTCTGGCCACAAAGCCTAAAATACTTACTATCTGGCTGTTTATAGAAAAAACTTGCTGACCTCCAATTTACATCAATATCACTTTTCTTATGAAGTAATCATTCCATCTTAGTCTCCTCATCAGTAGATCATTTCTTTCATTCTAGAGCACTCTTGACAAGACACTAAAGAGTACCTCCCTCTATTTGTAAATGTGATTATATATCTATCTTTCCCAAAGCAACTGTTTCTTCCTTGTAGACAGAGACTACTTTATTTATTGCTATATGACCAGTTCCTAGGGCAACGCCTGAAAGTGAAAGTGCTCAGGCCAGGTTGGTGGTCTAATAAATAAAGCATGAGAGGAACTCAAACATTAAAACATGTAAACTAGAAAGTTATAAGGAAAGCAAAATATTTTCTATTGTCTTTGAGTATGTTATTTGTTATAGCTTTACAGGGATTAGAGACTTTTTGATTGGTGGGGGGCAACTTTCTCTAACTTAAATGGCTTCCATAAAGTAAAATCAAATGATGCTATAGTCAGCAAAGGCCTAAGACTACACTGCTTTCAGGAAACTCAATGTAAAAAGAGTGTCTATAAAATATTGTCCCTGACTTCAAAAATCATCATCAAATATATCAACTAAATGGACACAATCCTTTTTTAAAAAGTTCATTGGAAGAGACCATATACTCCTTCTAGAAATTCCATTAACTGAAACTTGTTCAAACTATCTATTTGGGAAATTCATTCCCAGTCTGTGGCACTTGAATGTAACAATCTCCAATGATGATGATAAATCCTCTGCCTTGGGGCAAAGGAGTGTTTATTTTTCTCATATGTTCCAAAGACATCTAGTGACATGTGTTATGAATAAGGTAGCAGATAAAAACTGGGAAATGCTTTTTTGACTTTAACAAAGTATTCTTTAAAAGCACGTATTTGGAATTAGCTCTTTCAACAAACACTGGCTGAGTTTTCATTGTACAAGAGTGTTCAGAAGGCAATTCCAAATGGGGTGTTTCAAAAATGTTCTGAGAATGGAAGCATCATAAGAATGCATATGAGGCCCTGTAAACACATAATGAATATTTATTTAAAAATTTTTTAATCATAAAAATAAAAATTATTAAAATCATATAAAAATAATGATTGATATTAAACATCTAGCCATATAGAGTCAGATATGACTGGAGGACTAATGCAAACTCAGACCATCAGACCAAAATTGAACAAGGGAGCATCAGCCTTTATCACTGTGGGAATGGGTGTCTTCCTCCTTTTCAGGGGTCAGTCACAAGAGCACAGCTGACACAGGATTGGTATGTAGGATCCAGAAATCTAACAGATAAGGTCGAATGGGGGCAAAACTGAAGCAAAGAGCAGACTTAAGAGTTGGGTTGGAAAAATTCAACCTAGAGTTAGTTATATCTCAGAGCTAAGTAGGCTATTAACAGGAAAGCAATAGGCTAAGAGCTGAATAAACAGAAAAGCAGGACAGGGGACAATAGAATGAATGACAATGATCCAACCAAAACTTCATGAACAGGGTGTCTCCTAGAGTTCCCTTTTCTTACATGATGACAAAGTGGAAAGTGTGTGGGTCAGAATGGGCTAAAGGCACAAGGTCAGAGCAAACAGATTCCGTGTTCAGAGTGGAGGAAACAAGTAAAAGGAGACAACAAATCACCCTTAATAGCAACCTGCTACTTCTATCTTTTCATGTTGAAAGTATTTAGAAATATAAATGTAGGCCACTTCTGAGGATATAGTCTTTAAACTGGTGAACACAAAATGCACCTACAAGGAAACTGCTTCTCTGATATTTTTTTCTCTGCTGTCTTCCCTCTTTCCAGCCCTCAGAAAAGCCTACAAGGCAGATACAGATGAGAAGTCTGTCAGGAGACACTCCCTTTATGACCCATATATTTACAGTCTGAAGCACTGTAAGACATATAACTCCTCCAATAATCCACAGAAGGATTTATAGTGAGGCCTCTCTCAAAAAGAAAATGCCTCCCAGGCACAAATTATTATCCTGTTTTTATTTTGTGGTGTGAATGGTGGTTATATTCACCTGCAAGTGAAGGATAAAAAATACTGCAATTCAGAATCAAAGATCTGTGCTTGCTAGTTCCTTTTTGTACTGACAAGAAGCTTCATACAAATAGAACTGCAATGATGTTTATTTTTCTGGCACCTGAAATTGTAATGCTCTTACTGATATATTCATCTTTCTGTAGCATTCTTGAAGACTAAGAGAAAAAAAAATGACTAAGCAACCACAAAGCAGTAAAAGGACATTGAAAGTATCTGTTTGTTTGTTTTACCATAATGGACCTTCTTAAGCCTGGATTGACTTATAAGGTCAGGAGGAATGTGCCTAGTGGGGTCATTGTTACAAGATACACTCACCTTATAAAACAGAAACTTTTTCTATTGCCCTCTTCCAGTTTGTCTCTAAGAGACAACTCCATTCCACTCCTATACTAAACTAATAATTCTTTAAAAAATAATGAGGAGGAAGGGAACCTGAGAGTACATCTGGAGGTAGATTTCCAAGCGAGGCTAATTATCAGTCTCCCCTGGGAGCTATCAGAAACTACAGAAATAAATTAAGAAACAAATCTCTAGGCTCAACCTCCTGAGAATAAGGTTCTTAAAATCTGGGGTGTGGCTCCCACTTTTGCATATCAAAGGATTCCTCAGCCAGGTTTAGGAACTACTGATCCATTCCATTCTCCCCACACAGAAAAGGCCACTCCTAAATCATCCCCTATATGACAAAGACTCCTTTTTTAAAGAAAGAAGAAATGTTCTGGTTTTCAGTATAAAATACATTTACCCTTCAAAGCCCACCTAGAAACAATCTATATATCTAGATTCTATTTAAATAGTTACATTTAGATTAAGATCTCACCTCACAAAGTAATTCATTATTAAAATTACACATGTTCTCTCTGTTACTGTTACTTTTACTCTTAAGCATTTTGAAAAGTATAAATAAAAGAGCAAAGTGTAAAAGTAAAAATACATTGTCCTGAATATGTTGATTTATTTTTATATTAGCCTCAGATCTTTTTTGTTATTGTCAGTTTATTTTGAGAAATAAAACTTTGGAGGAAATGTTAAGTTTCCTCTATTTCTCTCACCAGTTCTGTTCTACATACCATCTCTCCTTCTCCAACGGGTTAAACACTGTCACAGATTTGCTATATCAACAGTTTACAATTTTCTACTTTCACTCCACATCTGTATCCATTAACAATATACACATTGATTATTTTTTAAATTTACATTAATGGTCTACCATATTTAACAAGAAACTCACTCTTTTCTTTCAACATTATATTTTCAAGATCTAGCCATGTTGATGCATGTGTATTGCATTAGTTAATCTTAATACTATATGAACATTCTGTCATATAAATATACCACCACAATATATCTCTATTCTCTTATTGGTAGACATTTGAATTTTTTAAAAAATTGTTGCATTCACACACACAAAAATTCTGCTGGAGCATCAATGTATTTCCCTCTTAATGCACAAGTACAAACATGTCTATAGGTATATGCGTTTAACTGCAAAAGTTGTCAGCTATATACATTTTTCAAATTTACCAGATAGTATCATATCATTCTCCAAAGTACTGATTATAACTTTAATCAGCAGCTTCTGATGGTGCTTTAGTTTCCTGCATCTTTGCCAACATTGACATTATCAGTTCCTCACAAATTGTATGAATCTGATCCATTAAAATCTCAATTACTTGTGACATCGAGTATATTTTTATGTGTGTATTGTGCACTCAACATTCCTTCACACATTTATATTCTGAGCAAAACATTCCCTTAGAGAAATGTCTTCACCTGACATTTCTCTGCCTCTCTTCCCATTTTTACTACCCATTCACCCAGTTTGCATTTATTATCAACAATGATGGGTCCATTCAAGGTAGAAATTTATCATGATGAGAGGATGATTAAAATAACTCAATGAAAATTCCAAATCACCTCAACATGTTCTATAAATATTTATTGAGCACCTACTAAATGACCACATAGTATGGTAAAGTGTGCCATCTATGGAGCTGAACTACATGATTTCGAATCCTGGCTCCACCGTTTCATAGCTGGGTGACCAAGGAAATTTTCTTAACCTCTCTGAGCCACAGTAGCCACATATATAAAGTGAACATTATATATAAAGTTGCATTAGATAATAAACATGAAGTATTTAGTACAGCTGTCAGCACATAACAAATACTCAAATATCAGTTATTATTATTGTTATGAAGATGTCATTATTGGTAGGAGGACAATAGCAATAACTGTCATGTGTTGTGTTCCCCAGAAAGCATACTCTAGTTAGAGATTAGCATGGAGAAGGTTCATTAGGACACGTTCTTGGGATTACCATATGGAAAAAAAGGGAAGTAAGGAGGATCAGCCAAATTAAACCTGTATTAATGCATCTGTTCAGTGATTCAATATTCATATTTACAACCTATCAGAAATATCAAAAGTATTACCCTCAAACCATATCAATTATAAAAAGGAGGGGGAAGAGAAAGAGGAAAGGGAGAGAAGAGGCAGAAAAGAATAGTCTCTGGAACTATTCTAAACATTTTACACATGTTAACCAACACAATCCTCACAAAATCCATATAGATAATCCTGTGTTAACAAACAACAAAAATGAGAGAATTTAAAAAACTAGCCCACACCCCACAGCTAGGAAGTAGTATAGCTAGAATATGAACCCAGAAAATGCAGCTTCAGAAATCATGTTCTTAACCACTGTCCAGTACTGCCAGAATGAATGTGAATACCACCAGGAGGCTTTATTAGTTTATCATTGTCATTTCTATTATTGCTCTCTACCGGACATTTTGCTAGATATTTTATTGACATTATATCATTTAATCTAATCCTTATAATAACTTAACAGCTATATTTTATCTCCATATATAGCTGGAGAAATTAGGAGATGTTAAATTACTTCCCCAACGTCATAAAAATTATGGTTGAGCCAGGATTTCATTCCATGGTTGTTTGACTCTGAAGTTCAGTGTTCTTTCCTATTATAATGTGGTTTTACTTTGACAAAAGACTTTCTCTTCCAGCAAATTGATGACTATATCATACCTCTTATGTCATGTCTTCCTTCAGATAAATAATATCAATTTGTTAACTTCCTTATTGTTAGCATTGTCTCATATTGGCATCCTTTGAATATTCTCCATGTACACTGCTATATTTAATTACAGAAGCAGAATCGAGCATGTAGAGGTTTTGACAATTTTGAGTATAGAATGGGAAAGGTGCCAAGTCTTTCTTACATTCTGAATTCTCATTTAGCATTTCAATGCCATAATTACCTTTTCCAGAACAAAATCGCTGTACTGACTCATATTTAATGTGCTTTCTGAAGTGACCGATAGACCTCTTTCTATGGTACTCTTAGTTTAGATTCCCAACATGTGCTATTTGTATAATTGCTTTAAAAGTATCCTAAGAATTTTAACTGCTTATCAAGTTTGTGTGACTATTACCCACTCCTAATAATCCTATTTTTAAATTTAAATATTTTACTGATATTAAAATTTTTCAAAATCTTTCCTTACTAGATTTACCCAAGAGAAATTTTTATAAAGAAGATATAAAATAAGAGAAGTTTTACATAAATCTAATGTTATTTATCTATCGCTACCCAAGGGTACAACTTAAAAGTTGTTCTCTTTCTAAAGTATCTTAATTCTAATTAGGTGCCTCAAATACTTCTTAGAAGTATATGTATGCATTTGTACATGTTTATTTATTCACATGTATATAAATTGACATAATGAGACTCTAAGAAACTGCAACAGTCTAAACAACTTGCAAACTTCCATCTCCTAAGAATATCTTAAATATATCTATGAGAGCAATTATCTTATTTTGTTGAGAAACCACCAAATGGGCCTTTAAGTTTTGCAAAGATAAAACAATCAATACACATTTTTCTTGAGGAAGCCCCTTCAATGTGGTATAATCCAAATGTAATTCTTTTAGTCTGAGACAATAAATATTCGGGAGTCATATAAATTCTCTACAAACACTCATTCTGTGTTGGAAAAATGTTTTCCTCTCTATGGATTTAGACTGACTTTACTTGTTCTTAGATACTCTTTTTATCCAAACAGCATCACAAAAATCACAAGTAGTACCCTAAGGACTCTCTAGTTGGACATACATGTATATCTCTGGCCTCACACTGGAGGAGGGGAAGGACATATCTGAGGACAGATCTGTGTTTGATGCATCTCCACAATGACAGATCTGTTGGTGACTCACCATTCAGAAAGATTCTGAAGTCAGATTAGTTTATTCTGATGAGTTTTGGGGGTTCTAGAGTAAATTCATATCCCTCTGGGTAGAGATGCTGTTTACTTTTAAAGAGATAAATTTACCTACTGAATCATCAGTCATGCCTTTTCTATCTACCCCCACGATGTCATCCAGTCTCATGGCATTAAGTAAAATGTACATGAAAGCTTCTAAATGTTTATCCTCAGTTCAAACCCCTTCCTTAAACTCCAGAATCATAAATCCGATTGCCTACTCAAGATATTCACTTGGATGTCAAATACATCTCACACTCAGCATATGTTTAAAATTGAGCTCTTCATCATCCCACAAACTTATTCCGCCTTCAGTTTTGTACTTTTTGGTTCCAGACAATTCTATTCCTCCAGTTATAAACCAAAACCCTTGAAGACATCTGACATATCTCACAAAGCTACATTCAAACTATATATCTAATCTGATCAATGCTTACCACCCCAACTGCTACCACAGAGTACAATACACCAAAATCTCTCCTCTGGATTATTGCAATCAGCTTCTAACTTATCTCACTACTCTGTCCTAATTTTCCCTGCAGGCAATTCTCAACCCAGCAGCCTGGTGACTTTCATTTAGATAGTGTCACTCCTCTAACCCATATCTTCCCTTCATTCAGAGTTCCTTACAATTACCTACAAGGTCCTTTATAATCTAATTCCCCTTGGGTTCTCTGTGCCCTCCCCAACCTGGTCCAGCTACATCTCTGACTTCATCTCCTTATATTTCCCCATTTTTCATGTCATGGTAGACATATTGGCTTTATTGCTGTTCCTCACATATACAAGAAATTCTCTCAATTCAGGGCCTTTGCATCTGTTGGTCTCTGTGACAGAAATGTTCTTCCTTCAGATGTGCACCTGGCTTGCTCTCTCATCTTCTGAGGTCTTTCTTAGATGTCTCCTTCTCAGTAAGGGCTTCCCTAACCACCTACTTGAAACTGTTTCTTAAAATAAATCACATCAAAATTTTTCATCCCTTTCCCTGCTTTATTTTTTCCCCAAAGCTTATCACCATGTAATAGCAACCTTAAGTATTTGTTTATTATCTAACTTCTCTCACTAGAACATAAGCCATATAAGGGTAGGAATTTGTCCTTTTTATTTATTTATTTTTTTAACCACTGGTTTCCCAAGACCTAGCACACACTTGTTCAATAAATATTTGTTGACTAGATTATTAAGTGCCTCTTAGAAAAAGAAGAATCTGGGATAGGAGATGGAGAGGCATCACCAAAATCATGTTAGGGGGCCTGGTATTACTTTGATCTGTATGCCCAAGGCACTCCCAGAGTAGGTGGGAAAGGGGGATAGGGTACAGTGAGGGAAGTCCTGAGAATATGACAAGGGGCATTTAGTGATTTGGAGGGTAACCAGCTCTACATATAAAATTTCTAAGCATATTGAGATATAAAAGGAACATAGCCTCCATGCATGTGTTCAAACCAAAGAGTCTTCTGCTACAAACTATTATGCAGAACTATTAAATATAATTTGGGAGCAACATTTGTTTATGATAGAATTTAAAACACCAATTTAGATTTGAAGAATTGGTTTTATTAAAGGTATATGATTCAGCCTCCAGAGGAAAAATCCTTGAAAAATAAGGTCCCAGCATAAGTATGTTCACCATTATTGATCTAAAGGCTTTCCAAAACAATCCTAGGATCCTGTTCAGAATTCATGTTCTCCATTTGGATTCTAGTGTAGGGCCTTGATCACTATCAGAAAGATACAGAGCTGTATGGGCACTTTGACCCTTGTATTTATTAGGCTTTATTCAGAAAAAAAAAGTAGCTCTAGGAGGAAAAATTAAAAATTAATATATTCTTTGTGTTAAGAAAAAAGACGAAGTTTTTTAAAAACAATTATTTAGGGCATAAGAATTTTACAGCGAAGGTAGATTTTTAGAGAGGTGGACTAAACACATATAGCTAGCTATATATACAGCTATATAAGTGAAAAAGCTCGGTAAAATACTGGCAAAGAGAAAGGTGTGGGTACCTAGGACTCTGAAAAAAGGATCTTAGATGACCCAGGAGCCACCTGACATTGTTTATCTCCTAGTTTGGCATATGTCCATGGTTCTGGAAGTAGAGGGTGCCTTGAAGCATCTCCTGCTGCGAGTGCTATACGCCACCATCCAGGTCCTTTAAATGCAAATGATATTGCTTCAGAACCCTGGATCTGTGCTATGTGAGAAAGAGATTCTGAGAAAACTGGTGAAGTGTCTGGGTTTTGTCTCTGAGTGCAGAGAGAAGGGCAATAGAGCAAACAGATGCAGGATGTGCCATCAGCAAAGACCATAGCTAAATAAGTAACTTATATTTCACGGGGGCAGTGAAGTTCCACTGACCTCTGGGCTTTAGAGAGAGAACAAGGAGAGATAAAAAAAGAGAATGAGAACATGAAGGAAATAAAAGTAAATAAATTGTTTCTGACCTTTCATCCCAAGCATTTCACAGCAGCTGTTCAGCCTTCCTCACTTCCTGCCCACACAATATCCACCTATGGGAGTAATGAAAGCCCTCAGGAAGCTGTGTAGAGACAGTTAAAACACACAAGGTACTTGGAGTCTCATTCCATGTCCAGAGAACAGTTAATTCTATGTTTCTCATCGCTATTACAGCCTTAAATGCCACTTCCTTAAGTTACCGCTCTCTTTCCCTACTGATTCATTCTTGACCTAAGCAACTTCTCACCTAAACATCCCATTAAGTAGCAATTTTGAACTTTGGCAAAATAGTTGACAACGCTAATCTGAGAGAATTAGATTCAGTTGGTTTGGGGAAGTGCTCAGACATCAGTGATTTTTATAAGCTCTGGGGGTGATTCTAATGTAGTCAGTTGAGAATCATTACCCTCCACAATCCTCACCTCCTAGTCTTATCTTAAATTTGGTTTCCCCCTCCAAATTTTGCTTTCCTTTGAGTGCTTTCAAGTTCAGGCTTTCTTTCAGAAATCTCAAATGCCTCAGGACAGGGGATGTCACTTGTCTTTTAGCTACTAAATGCTGAAAGAAATTCCTACAGCAATCCTTCCTTCCATAGAGAACTGAGGCTACTGCACCCTTTATTTTTACTCATTAACATTAGTTATCCACCTTCATTTTCCAAGCCAGCTTCTGCCACCATTCTGAGGACTTCTGGGAACATGTAAACCCCCCATCTGGAACCCTGGCTTTATAGTTCTTTAACCTTTAGAATTAATTCTAATTATTCCCTCATGACCGCAACTTGGGCTTTGTTGTTATCAACAGCTGCTCCAACTCAGAAAGCGTACGCACCAGTGTTCAACCAGCCCCGTGTAATCTCCTGATCTCCCAGTTCTCACCTATTATACCTCCAATCTCTACTTAGGGTCTGATCCAACCTTTGAGTTTCACCAATTTCTCCCGCATTTCATCCTGTGAAGGGTTTCACTCCCTTCCACATTCACTCTAGTCCACTAGGCACATTATATTAATCACTTCACCATCCTTCTCAATCCCTTCCTTCTTGTTTGGATTCACCTGTCCTGCAAAGTCTCAAACATGAATTGAGCCAACTGTCTAGTTACTTTCACTCTTTGTGATATATACACATTCACAGTATCTGATCTTGTTTGTGTGGTCACAAAGAGAATAAATATATTCCTAATTCTAACCAGCAGTTTGTTCCATTAGCCACGAAAAGTAAATACAAAGTACTAAAAGTTTATATTTAATGTGAACTGTCATTTAACCTTCAAATTAATCTTCATAGGTAGTTGCAATTATTATTCCCATCTTATACATGAGGAAAACAAAGCTCAAAGAGATGAATAACTTACCCAAGGTCACATAGGTCTCATGTGGTAAAGCCTACATTCGAATCATTATCTATTTGACTCTTGAGTCTCAGTTCCTGAGCTGCTATTTTATATTGCTTCTATATTTAATTGTGTTTCTATATTTAATCATTTATTTAAAAATGATTTGGTTATGTTATATTGCAAAATTTCTCATAATATAAACTAATCTGTATTTTCTAATTAAATAAAATTTAGAATATTAGTAAAGTTTATTTACTTATTTATTAAAAATATTATAGATTTCAAAGAAAGTAGCTTCTCATGTCAAAACTACACAGGTAGTAAATTCAAGTACAACTAAGAACCTGAGAATGGCTTACATGTTTTAGAAACTAGTTCTGACATACTGTATTCTGAAGCTACTATGTTAGTTTCTCCCAAGGGAATAGAAATTTGTCTCTACAACTACCTGTGCTTTAGAATGGACAATTCCCCTTCTTTGGGCATCATCCATTTCTCAGCTGGTTTCCCCATCATCCATTCCCACTCATGTCCACAGTCACTATGTTTTGCATGTTCTGAAGTAGAAGATGTGCCAGTAATCAGTCAGACTGTGAAAACATAGGAAACAATCAAAGGCCAGCTATTAAAGAAAAGCATTTTATCCACATGCCCTGGGTGTTAATGTGACTAACCATCACAAGCATGAGCACGGGTGAAAAAAATCTGGATTCTAAATCCCATCCCATCATATATATGACTTATGGGCCTTCCATTTTAGCTCTCTGAACTTCAGTAGTCTCTCCTCTTCAAAACAGGAACAGAAATATTTGACCTATAGGACTTGAGTCAGACTTTTTCTTTGAAATACCTTTAAGAGATATGATAGGTATAAATAACAGAATACAATTCATGCTTAAGACTGAAGTCAATAAAAACTCTATCAACATTTCCGCCCAAATGTAAATAATGTTTATTTCCTTATAACTTAGTTACCAACTAAATTAGGTTGATCTACATTATGAGCTTTCTAAAACTGAATTGGATTTGAAATTTCTAACTCATTCTCACCGTATCCATTTAATTCTTCCTATTTTTACACTGTTTTAAAATATTTTCCAAGACAATGAAAGATGGTGTAACTCCTCTGGAAGGTAAATAATTAAAAATAAAAACATAAAAGGACATAAAGCAAATATTCAAGCTTCAAATGAAATGTTCTTGATAGTTATGCAAGCTTGATTGTGCAGACTTACTCCATAGATTTTACTTGGTATCAGTGCTAGCAACATACGGGCAGTGGTTGATTTCTGCCCACACTTTGTGAGTAGCTTCCCTCATAAATCCCCAAAGTTAATCAAGACAAAAAGCAGTCTTGTCTATTCCCTTTAAAAGCCTGAAGCAATTTGTTCAGAAACCACATTGCTAAGGTAAAGATAAAGGAAAGGAGCACTGAGGGCAACAAGAAAGGATCAAAAATGTGGAAGAATGTGTACAGAATTAAAACCACCATGGTAAGGAGTGACTACTTATGGATCATTTCATCTTATTACTCTGGAAAGATATTGCCAGTTATAAGGGGGAATTAAGAAACTGAGATTTTAGGAAAATGGTCCTGATTCATTCTTCTGTGTGCTAGGCAAGTTCTGACTATAAATTTACTGTTCCTTATTCATTCAATGATTGCAAAATAAATGAATGTAAGTTTTATACTCAGCAAATTGTGCATGTAATAAATGGTTAAAGAAAGACGGAAGAAAAAACAAAGCAGAACACATAAGCAACCATCTTCACAAGAGCAAGCTGAATTCAAATTAAAAAGGAAGAAAAGGGTCTGGGGTCAGGGATTCCTGCATTCCAGACATATTCCTCTTGACCCTCATTGTGTAGAAGCAACCCACTTCTCCTTGAGAGTCAAAAAAATTTACCCCGCCCAGTACAGTAATCCCCCTTTTTTTTTTTTTGCCTGTTGGTTCAATGTCAGAATGCCCAAAGTGGTCAGATATTCTCAATTTCCAATTCAATGAAGTATATCTCCTAGTGGAAGCACTCCTCCCTTTGGAATTATAAACTCTAGTAAGCAGAGCCCAAAGTTCTATCCCATGATTTCTGAACCCTGGCTATGAGAATCTGGGATATGACTGAAATAGTACCGTATATGGGATGCTGATTTAGAGCATATGCCATATCCTGGAGCATTGCCCCAGCCCCACAAGATACTGCACCCTAGCTTGTGCCATTACTGAAAGGTCCTTAAAAGGTCATTCCACCATTCTATCAAATCAGTTGTTTTAGGGCAATGATGAACATGGTAATAACAGTAAATTCTATGAGCAGGAGCCCATTGCCACATTTCATCTTCTGTTAATAGATTTCCTTGGTCATAGCAATGCTGTACAAAAGCCATGAAAATGAATAGAGAATTCTACCAGTCCATAGATGATAGTTTTGGCAGAAGCACTGTCAACAGGCAAGGAGATTTGGAAGGCAGCTTGAGTACTCAGCAATGGCTGTAGCCAGGTGGCCTTGGTGAGTAGAAGTTTATGTTGCTGAGCCCATGCATAACCTCCCTTCCTGCCACCATAGCCTTTTTTTCCCCTTAGCTCAATGGTGAGTGACAGGAGTGGCTAGGGAAGGAGGCTCACTGACATTCACAAAACACATTATCTCGTCTACCTGATTATAAAAATCCGCTTCTGCTGGGATCACCCTTTGGTGAGCATTCACATGGAAAACAAATATCTTCACACTGTGTGTCTATTCAAACATCTGTTCACATACCTCTTCCCCAGACTTTCTTGTCACCAATTTTCTAATTTTAGTTTTTCCAAGTCCCTAACTATCCAACCAATACTTTAGCCACAGTCCAGAAACCAGTAATTCACATCATCTTGCCTTTTAAGAAAAATGAACGATTTGAATTTCTGCTCTTTATCATGGTCTTTCAGGGGTATTCTAGAGTGGTGCAACTATTCACCTTTATGTAGAGCCTATATGCTTTGCAGAAACATTTGTAAAACCAGCTCAATTTATTTCTTCCACAGTCAACTGGTCATAGAGAACTCTCAGAGATCATAGGTTGAGAGGTTAGAAAAAAGAAGGCAATGTGGTAGAGGCACAGGCTATGGGCATCTGGGCCACTTCCTCATGTGACTTGTGCATTCAGGAGCTACTTGAGCTAAATTTAGTATATACCCTTTCCATTTGATAACAGAATGCTGCTACGTGTGCCCCAATTTATAGCATGATGGGTCAAACCAACAGCTCAGGTTACCTGGTAACTTTGTGGCCTGTCGTTAAAGGTTCAGTCTCTTCTTAGGCTCAGTGGCAAATCAAAAGATGCTTCTCAATAGAAAAGAATTTTCTCTCATAGAAGATGGCGAAGTTTTCTCCAACATTATAATAATCTTCTCTATTGTTCTTCTCTAAAATCCTGCCAAAGATTTGATACAGCATTCCTATCCATTACTGACATTTTAAGTCACATTTAATCTGCTGGAGGTTCTGTTGAGCTGGAGGATTTCCTTCTCAGATAGCTCACCCACATGGCTCTTGGCAGGACACTAGTTCTTTGTCAATTGGGCCTCTTTGTAAGGCTACCTGAGTGTCTCCCCCCAGAGCAAATAAATCAAAAAAGCAGCAGGAATGAAACAGATACATTTTACAATCTAGTCACACACCCATCACCTCTACCATATTCTTCCAGGAAGCAAGAAACTAAGTCTTCCCCTCACTCATGGGGAGGTGAATTTGGCTTCCCCTTTTGGAGGGAGAAGTTGAAAATTTGGGGACATATTTTAAAATGACTACCACACCTTATTTATAATAATGAAAAATAAAAATCAGGAGCCTTATACAAAAATATTGAACATACCTCTCATTTTGCTATGATAAATTTTCTAAAAATTAACTATTAAATCAAAGCATAACAATTTTTTGGCAGTTTCTAATATATATGGCAAACCAGGCTCATAATGAGTCTTTACTAAGTTTGATTTGTTCACAAGCAATGGATGTACATGATTATTTCACTGGACATCAGCCAATGTCAACTTAGTATTTTTTTTAAAAAAAACTAATTTAAAAAATTTTTCAGTGTTTTATTAGTGAAGTTATATTTTTTCTATCATGATTAACACTTTATATTCCTTCTTGCATGAATTGCCTGTGGAAAAATGCTGCTGATTATCTATTAGAATGTTTTATATATTGATTTGGAAAAACTAATTATAAAATTATTAATCCTCTACCAGTTATTTTTACAAGTATTTAGCAATTTCTCATCAATTTAATATTTGCCTTTAGGTACCAAAGTTTTAAAATTTGAATTGTCAAAAAAATCTATTATTTCCTTTTGTAATTGCTTGTACTGTTTCTCTGTTGCTATGTTGTCATTAATTTCAGGAAATCTTTTAAGGAAATCTTCATTTCAGTACAATAAACTCATTTGTTCTTTATAATAAATGTTTTTGCTTCAAAAGTTGGAGGCTGGCTATGTTATTTTCAGGACCTCAGGAAAAATAAAAATGTGGGGCCCTTGTTTAAAAAGCAAACAAACAAACAAACAAACAAATAAATAAGTGTGTGGTTAAAAGTACTAAAATTTAAAATCTTTTTCTTTCTTTATGGTGTTTCTCTTAACTTGTCATGGTGTTTTGTATTTGCTACTTATTGTTATTCTAATTAAATAATAATTAAAATTTTAAAGTATTAACATAAATTTTATTATTTGTCTTTATATTGTCCGATAGCAATTTTAGAGGCAAATATAAGGGCATTTAACTTTCATGTTAAGTCACTGAAATTCCATAAATCAAATTTATAGCTCATACAAGCATATGCATTTTTTTCTTACGAAAATGCTAGAGAAGATGCACAAAACTAACTCAACTGTTTTTATTTTGCTTCTTGATCTACACACATTCTACCAACATTCTCTACCTTTGGCTTCCTGATGAATAAGGAAGAACTGAAAGAAAAAGAAACCATATGTCGCCCTATGTTTCCCTATCCCACTGTCATCATTTTCTTTTTAAGTGATTGGCTAATATGAGAGATAACACAAGTAAGAAAGAATAGGATGTGGCTCCTTGGTAATTTATTTTTAGAACACTATTGCCTTCTTTATGTTTGAAGCAAGTTTGTATTTCAAAGAAAAGCATGGCCTCTCTGGCCTATCAGTGGCCCTGCTTATTCTGTGTAACTTTCTTAATGTGTGCACCCTTTGAATTTTGGTAAAGCTCCACACATTGAGTCCACCAAAAATCTGTACTGACAGGGCACTCTGAAGTGAATGAAGGCTATATGCAATGAAGAGGCAAGGAGAGGCAGATGTCTTACGGTTCACATCTCCTCAGTTTGCGACATGTTTCATTGCCCTTCTGAACTTCACTTACCAATCACAAATTTGCATATAAAATAATTATAAATTTAAAGACAGAAACAATAATAGAGCACTAAGTCAAATGTGAAGCCCCTCAGAGTGTGGGAACCTAAAAGAACTATAACCACCTTCCAGTAATGTTTGATCATAGACCACCAAGTTACTATGTAACCTAGGCTGCTAGTGTTGTTTGACCCACAAAAAATAAATCACATGAAGTGAAGGTAAATGAGAGTCATAATTAATAAAAATCAATGACTGAAAGAAAATGAAAATAGTAAAAATTTAAGTTTAAAGTATACACACAATACACAAAGAAAGAGGCATACATAGACTGATACCATTAACCAAATGATTTGAATTGACATTTATAGAATATTTCATCCAAAAAAAGCAGAATATACATTCTTCTCAAGCTCAAGCATTCACCAAAGGGGGCAATGGCAGATTTGGAGAGACCCCACAATGGAATATTACTTGGGGATAAGAAGAAAAGAGCTATCAAGCCATAAAAAGACATGAAGGAATCTTAAATACATAATGCTAAGTGAAAGAAGCCAATCCAAAAGTCTAGTACTGTATGATTCTATGACATTCTAGGAAAAGCAAAGCTATACAGGCAGCAACGAGATTAGTGATTGCCTCAGGTTTTGAAGGAAGAAGGAAGGGATGCTTGAATAAGTGGAGCACAGGAGATTTTTAGAATAGTGAAAATTGTAATGGCATAATGCATAGCATTATACATTTGTCACAACCTATAGAACCTTATAACACAAAAAGTGAACCTTAAAGTAAACCATGGACCTTGGTTGGCAATAATGTGTCAATACTGGTTTATTAATTATACTAAATGTACACACTATCGCAAGATGCTAATAACAGAGGAAACTATGGGGGTGAGGTTGAATAGGGGGCATAGGGGAACTCTCTGTGCTTTCTGTACAAATTTTCTGTAAACCTGAAACTTCTAAAACAAAATAAAACCTATTAATAAAAAATTTAAAAATCTAGTAAAGATAGTCCTTACTACCTATTTACAATCTATAGAATTGCTAGAAGTAATCTAACTCATAAGAATTGAAAGTTACCATTTAATCACTATATTGATAATAAGAATGGACATTCAGAGATCATCTTGTTTAGCCTCCTTAGTCAATAAATCTTTTCCAAGATACATATTTAAAATATATAACACATAACAAATAACAAAGAATCTAAATAATAAAAATACAACACATAATCCAGGGCAACAGACCAGCATTGACACAGATATAAAATACATATGAATCATAAATATAAGTGAGTATGTGTATCTATGTTTGTATGGGGAAAGAAAGCAAATATCCATTATCTCAGGGGTAGCTGCACAAAAATAAGTATTTGAGAATTTTGGCACTAATCCCTCTAATTTATTTTCATTATTCTAAGGGCAGTCCATAGAACTTCATAAATGAAAAGATTGTCAAGGCCAGTAATGCAGGTCCTGGAATAAGAACTCAAGCTGAAACCCTGAGGAGGCTTTCATTAAAGTGAGGGATAATTCTCCATACATTACTTTTTAAAGACAAGCAGATGTTACTGAATATACTCACTTGGGATTCAAATCTGAATTTTGTACAAAGAGGTATAAGAAGTATCTAGAAAATTTGCCACAATCTACAACATGATATCAGACATATTCTTTACCATCAAAGTTCCAAGAGACAATACAGTAGAAAATATTCAGTGTTACAAAAATTGCTTCACCAAGATTCATTACTGCCTAAACATCATCTAAAGATGTTAAAATGCAGTTTCTCTGGTTGGTCCCTAAAGATTCTGATTCGATAAGTTTGAAAGAGGACCTAAACATCTGAAATAAAACCTATAGTAAAATTATTCTATACTATCTAGAAATCAATAAAAATATGGACCAAAGCTGCTAACAACTGTCGCTGGCTGACATTCAATCACATGCCTCTCTGATATCCTTGAACCTTACCTCGCCTTCCCGCTCTAGAACCATCCTGACAAAATGAGATACAAGGAGAATTGGGTTATTGCCCCTTAACTTCTTGATAAATATTCTCCACAAACATGTTAATTATAACAACTCCTAGGCACTCAAAAACAGCAAGTGGAAATAGGAGATATCAATATTTTGTATTTTAGTTTGCCCTCATTTTGTAAATCATCTACAGTTCTCTGATCACGTGAACTTGACACTGATGTGGGAGGTGTGCAGACCACACGTTATTTCTCAAATGCCCCAATATCAATTTAACATAGTCAATATAATACAGGGGATGATATCTATACCTCTCCCCACCAGCTCAACATGTTTCCTCTTCTCTTCTAGCAGGTGTGCAATAATTAATGGCTGTGGTTTGAAAGCACTCTTCATCCCAGGAACCTTTGAAAATATGCATGGGTTTCAATGCTTTATGATTCATGGGCTGAATTTATGATAAAGTATCTAAAACAGTGATGAGAGTATTTCTCTTTTATTATCTATTTATAATTCTCATTCTCTTTTGGAATTCATTTAATATTAACTATTCCCACTTATGGAGAAAGTGAGGCTAAGAATTTAGATAAGCCAGTTCTACTTCAGTAAAGTCTTAATTCAAACAAATTTTATTCCAATGATAATATTTGTTCATAGGACAAAAAAGAATATTCTGTCTTCTGTGGAGATGTACAGACAGGGCAGCCTCCATCCTGTTCCCATTTTCCTTAGGGCAATTCACAATATTCAGTAAACAAAATGTCTGCCAGGGGGCAGCAGAATGTAATACTTTCATTCCCAAGAGATTTTAGAAGGGTTTATGAAAGCTACACGCATATTATGATAATTAACTCAAAATTAAAGTCTCATGATAGTCATGTTACACTACATTTACAAGAAAAGATTTGTCTGAGGGTTCCTTATTAAATTATAGTAAGGACTTGAATAAACTAAAACTATATTTTCAGACATAAAAATTAAAAAGAAATCCTAATAGCTTAAATTATTTGCTACCTAATTCAGTCCTTCATAGCTTCCCCAAGTTTTCTTGTTCTTGTGAACCATTTATGGACAGTCATATTGCTTTTTACAAGCAAAATAATATATTTAAAAATTTAAAAAAATACATAAATGGCTATGTTCTCAAAAAATGTGACTCATCTTGAAAGAAGCTGGCCACTATTATTTTTGTTGCTTATGACAGAAAAATACCCTTCCATAATAAGCTGTAGCAGAATTATTGTAGCAAATTATTTCTGAATGTGACATTAAATATATATGAACTAAAGAACTGTGCTGTAGCAGGACAGCTCCAGGGAAATGAAGAGCCATATCAAATCCTTCTCAAATCTTATTCTAAGTCCAAGTAATATTTATTCAGAATCCCTGGCAGGGTTTTTTCAAGTGTGTCCTTTTCCTGACTGAGTACTGTCTTGTATAAGTATAAGCTTGAAAGGTACCTGGGCTAGTCCTTCAGGGAATTCCAATAGTTGAAGCTGATGTCCCAGATTTTATAAAGTGGGCTTTCAGATTTACCTCTTTTAAAGTAATTAGTTTTCATCTGTTTGAAAGCCCTATTTATTGTGTTTACATTGTTCTGCTATGAGTAGTACCCTTTTTAAAAAAATGGTTTCTAGGGACTTTTGATTAAAGATACTCCACCAAAATAAAGTAATCCTTAAAAGCCATAAAGCCAGAGACAAAAAAGAACAGGAGAATAACCAAAACTGAATTCTGGAAGCTAGAAAGCAGATGGCTATGGGGTGACTGCTTAGAAAACTTGAGAAAGATAAATTCTAAGCTTCTGTGATAGAAGTTGCACAGTAACATGAAATAACTGCAGAACTTTCAAATGGATCAGAAACTTATGGTTGTGAGGGCAACGGCATGATTGAAATTCAGGATACCATTCAAGTATCATTTTAAGGAGCAGTTAGATCCTGAAGTCTCACTCTTACTCAGCACATCTGGGCAAACTATCTCTGCCCTGCCTCAACAGAAAATTGAAGATTCATTCTTTGGATAGAAATAAAATAAAAGTCCTATCATTGAGAGATATTTCTGTAATCTATTCGTATATAACAAACCACTTTCCAAAAGGTATTGGCATAACATCACCAATTTTTGTTATACCTCATGATTCTGTGGGCTGACTGAGTCAAGTTGAGCAATTATCACTAGAGTTCTCTAATGCGGTTATAGACAGATAGTGGCTAGGCTGGAGTTTCTGAAGGCCTGAATGAGTTGTAAGTCCAAGATGAACCTTAGCTCACATGCCTGGCTCTTCAACTGAGATGCCTAGAACAGCTAGAGGATGAACAGATGCTATTCTTTCCACACAGCCTCTCCATGTCACTAGTTTGCCTTCATCACAGCTGGGCCGTCTCCGGTTAGTTGAAATTCTTCCATGGAGGTTGGCTTCATCCAAAGCAAGCATTCCAAGAAGCTCAGGGAAGGGACACAAAGAGTCTATGACATAAGGTTAGAAGTCATGCAGCATCACTTCTGCCATATTATATTGGTTAGAAGAGAGTAAAAGGCCAGTCCAGATCCAAGGCAAGTGGACTATACAAAAATGTGAATACCAGGATGTGTAGTTCATTAGGATAGGAGCATTTTTAGAGACTAGCTTCACAGAGAACAAACACCATGTATAGCTGGGGTGTGGAGATACAAAAACAGAGAAATTAAATAAAATATTAAACCTTTCTTTCCTTTCCTCATTGAACCCCCAGAATATCTCAGACTACCTAAAATTAAAGTGCTCTGATTGAGAAGCCTGGAATACACACATAATGCATCAATTCAGTCTTTTATTCTCTACTTATAGATGTGAGAAGACAGTTCAGGAGCAGCAAACAATACACCAAAACAAAGAAATGAAAAGGAAGTGAACAAACAAGCAATAGTGAGTAAAGGAAACTTCAAATTATATCTTTAATATCATCAGAGAGAAAAGGGAACATAGCAAAATCTTGAAACAAAAGCAGGATTCTATAAGCAGTATTCAATGAATAAAAAGAGCTCTTCAAAATTACACACACAGAGACAGACAATGTGTGGATGAATGAGGTATTGTGAGTTTGTATATGATGGAAAATATGAAAAATTAAAGTATTAGAAGATACAGACTTTAAAATAAAGACATGACAAGCAGGGAAAATGTTAATATAATTATAAGATGACACAAGTCCTATGATCCAAAACACAGGTGTTCCAGAGAAAACAGAAAAAAAAATAGAAAATTTTTCAAAGAAACAAAGAAAATTTCTCAGAACTAAAAGAATCAAATTTCTCATTCAAAGGTGCTGCTATGGGTTGAACTGTGTCCTCTCAAAGATGTTGAAGTTCTAACCCCTAGTACTTCAAAATGTAAGTTTATTCAGAAATAGGGTCTTTGCAGATATAATTAGGTTAAGATGATGTCATTAGGTTGGGCCCTAATCCATTATGACTGGTGTCATTACAAACAGGAAATTTTGACACAGGTATAGATGCAAAGAGAGAAGAGGCCATTTGAAGATGAAGGCAGAATTTGGGGTGAATTGTCTACAAGACAAGGAATGCCAAAAATTGCCAGTAAACCTCCAGAAGCTAGGCGAGAGATATGAAACAGATTCTCTCTTGCAGCCCTGCTACCATCTTAATCTCACACAAGTAGTTGTCAGAACTGTGAAACAACAAATTCCTATTGTTTAAGGCCTCCACTTTGCAGTATTTTGTTATGGTAGACCTAGGACACTAATGCAGGGGCCCACTGAGTATCCAATAATATTGAAGAAATAAAGCCACAGCAAAGCACATGACTGGGAACTTGAGTGAGGATAGAGAGAAGATTCTAAAAGCTTATGAGGAATGTAGAAGACTAAACTACCAAGTGCTAGGGTAGAATAAAGACATGAAGTTTCAAATATTTCATTTCTCAAGCATCTGTAGAATGATAAGGGCCACCAAAACAATGGAGTAAACAAAGAGAGGAAGATTCTGGACTCAGGAAACAAAACCCAGCATAAGAGACAAATGGAGGGTGTTTTCAAGATGGTTATGAGAGGATTTTTCAAGATGAGGGCTGTGTATTGAGCTTAGACAACAATTGGATTCATTTAGAGCATGTCAGTTGACTCTAAACAAGGAGAGATTAAGAGAGAGACAGAGACAGAGACAGAAGGATCTAATTTGTTTGAGGAATTTTATACTTAAGACAGAGTAGTCGATGAATGAATAATCATTCATGAAAAAAGAATTCTCCAAGGAAATAAGAAAAAGTTATCAAGAAGAAAATTAAATCATACTAAACTACAGTTGTAAATAAGATTTTCATAGCCTTATCAACTTAAATACTGAATATTAATTTAAATAAAAATAATAACTTGAAAGGACAAGAGAGAATTTTTTTATGTGGGTAGAGATGAAAGAATACTAAATATTCATCTTGTACAGTGAAAAATTAGTAGATAAAGCTTAACATTAAAAGACAGAGGTACAAACATTATATTTATGGGCACAAACCAATAACCCCAAAAAGTACAAACTGATTGCCTTTGGAAAATCAGAATGGAGGAAGAGAGATACTGCTGTTTTTCATCACAAGCCTTGTAGATCTACTCTAACATTTAAATAGTACCCATGTATAACTTTGAAGGAGCTAAAATAATTGAGAGAGAACCACTTTCAAATAAGTCTGTATTTGAAGTATAAAGGTAAATCTGTGGCCATTTACTCTAGGCCATTGACTCTCGAAGTATAACATGCCCAGATTCACCTGGTATCTTGTTCAAAATGCAGGGCTGGAGTGTGCATTTACCACTGCTCTCAGGCAGTGCCAATCCTGCTGGTCCATAGACCACATTTTGAGTAGCGAGACTCTAATATAGTATTTTCAACGTGAGCCACATATTTTAGTGTTTTTTAAACAATGCAGATAGGTAAGAACTATTAAATTCCTTCAGTGACCCCATATTGCTTTTAGCCTAGAGGTCAAACCTCTCAGAATAACACAGAGAGCTTTCATACATCATCCTTGCCCAGCTCTGCTGCCTCTGGCCCTCTTCCACAAACAACTCCAGCTACTCTAAGCCCAAGCAGTTTAGAGTGCCTGCTGTACAAATGAGCCAAAGATGGTCTCTGTGTACTGGCTCCTAGACTGTTTACGTCTTCACAGCAGGCTGAGATCTCTTAGCTCAAAAGCTGGCTAGTGCCAAACTAAAACTTTTATACATCTATTTATTTGTAAAATAGCCCAACCAAACAAGCAGATTATTAGCTATTTAGAGTGTGCTTACTTTGCATACCCCCCAAACTTCACCTCCCATCTTGTGGCAATAAATAAACCCCAGGCCATAGCGGTCCCAAGTTGCAGTTGCTCTTTGTCCCTCAGAGCCCTCTGACTCAGAGATTGCCTGTATCATCTAGACATGTAAGTCCCCTCTCCAACTCTTTGAGCTCTCTCTCCTGTCCCCATTCCCACCAAATTCTCTTCCTCCCCTTCTGAGTAGCAGTACTAGTACCAAAGTCTTGGACAAACTCCTGCTTTGAGCGACTTACCCTGCATGTGTACCTGGCACAGCGTTGCTCATAAAGTTGCATGTGCTACTGCCACATCGTCATCATACCTTTTTCCTTGATTAGCCCCCAAATCTCTCGCCCCTCCCCCAAGGCTTTAAAAACCTTACAATCCACTCTGCTTTTATTGACTAATTCTTTTTTATTCTTTAAGACTTATTTTAGGTGTCAAGTCCTCCAGGAACCCTTCTTTGGCCAACAACATGGACAATTAATTAGTGCCCTG
Organism: Cynopterus sphinx; assembly: GCA_030015415.1. NCBI lineage: Eukaryota > Metazoa > Chordata > Mammalia > Chiroptera > Pteropodidae > Cynopterus > Cynopterus sphinx. Next base: position 27,127,513 of record CM057384.1, on the reverse strand, counting down.
CCTTGCAATACTACTATGTGGAACATAATCACAAATAAGAAGTTCCTAGAGATTTTTTGTTTTTTTACTACCTTTGCTGATCTCTAAAATATCACAAGAAGAAGCTCCCTTTTCCTATAGATAAATGAGGGCTGGGTTTTCATTCAGTCTACCAATGTTTATTGAGCAAAAATTGTGCACTAAGTATAATCTGTAGTTCATATTTTTCAAAAATAATGGAGCTTCTGTTCCCTGGAGTTTAAAATCTACTGAAAAAGTTAGGCATTAATTAGTCACATTAGTAAGTGCAATTGGGATAAATATGATGGAGAAAGGTACTGAGAAGAGATTATAGGCCACAATTTAGGCCAGGAGTCCAGAGTACAACACAGACCAAAAAAATTTAATTTCATCTTTTCTTGAAGTTAGGACCTTTCAAACTGCTCCTCTCTTTCTAGACTCTGCTTCTGGCTGTCCACACTAAAAGCATATGCCTAGCTATGCTTTATCATTAGGAACCCTGGGCCTTTGAATTTGTTTACTTATAAATGTCACTGAACTCAAATGGACTTTCAAAGAGAAGCCCTGGCATGGTGGCAGGTGCTCTCTTGGCTAAACCCAGCATGGGGATGAAGGAACCAAATATCATGGCACATATCCCATGAAGATTGTAAATTATCTTCCCTTCATTTAAAAAAGTATTCTGAATGTTTCATCTCATAGACTATTTTGAAAATACAATTAAGTTTAACAAAGAAAATAACCTATAACCAACACCAATACATGAACATGGTTGACATTTTGTTGTATTTTCTTACCTTCTTTGTTTCTATGTCTCTGTAACAGGAGAAGTATATTAACTGCTGTGTCAGCTTATTCCAGCCATCTCTTTGCTGGACATCCAAACTCCCTTCAGAATTCAGTCAGTTTGACTAAGTACCGGTTGGATGGAGGCAGATGTTCTGGGGCCCAACTACAAAGCTGATAGTTGGTGAAACTCCTGAATTAGCAACAAGAGGACTGCTTGGCATTGAGCGAGTGTCTACGTTTTCCTGGTACTTGCAAAAGAAAGCTCTATTTTCCTTCCCAAGAATTGAGGTCTTTTAGCTCCTTCCTCCCATCTGCTTGTTCTCAGGCTGCTTCTTCCTCTTCGCAGCTCTGTCTTTCAGGGAACAGAAAAACCTGCTCCTCGAACAAGCCTGTGAATATTTTTATGCGGCACATCAGTAGTTTGCAACTTCTGTCTGAGATTTACCATCTTCAAAGCACTTACTGATGTGGGTGGTTAATGCCTATCATGTAAAATGGGCTTGGAAAAAGGACCTTTCGAGTAAGAATGAGAGAATTCTATGACCTAAGGAGGAGAGGAAGACTCACGAGAATTATACCCTAATATAGATTAATAATCTGGCCACACATATATGTACCCTTTTTTGGTATAATCAAAAGCTGACATAGTCAATTTTGCTTCTTGACCTTGTTTATTGAATACTATACTGTAAACATTTTATCCAAGTCTTAAAACATTCTTTGAGGACTTCATTTTGAATATTGTAGAATATTCCATCCTCTGGTCTAGTAGCTGCTTAACTGGTTGCTAATGGGTAATTTCCTGTAAGAAGCTCAGGATGTGGTTGCAAACAGCCCAGGTCTCCTTTCCACCACCTCTGTGACCCCTCAGTACTTTCTCTATAAAATTATTTCTCTGCAAATAGGAATATTAATATTACCTACCTCATAAAATTATTAGGAAATTTAAAAGTTAATATATATAAATAGCTAAAAACAGCAAATAGTCAACACATGTAGTTGTTGCCATAGTTATTTGATTTTTGAACTATTTCTAATTTTTCATATCTATAAACAAAAAGAATATATATGGGTATATAAATCTTTGTCTTTTTTTTTAACCTTTCTACATAGAATTGTAGAAGTTATAGTAACAGGACAAAGGCTATGAATTTTTAAAGGCTCTGGATATATTTTTGTCAGGTCGTTTATCAGAAAGATTATATAATTTTACACCCACATAGCAGTCAGCTAAATGTTCTCCCTTCAATAAATTCTCTATCAGTAAAGAGAGTAATCTTTTTAAAAAACAAACTGAATCAAGTACCTCCCCAAATATTTAGCCTGGCTTTGGGGGCTCTGCAAACACTGTCCAAAGCACTTCTCCACCTCCTCTGCTGCTTCTCTCCAGCTGGTTCACTACATTCCAGCCATACAGGCTTCCTTTCCATTCTTAAAAAAGCCAACTATCATCCAACCTCTGGATTGCAGGGTCTTTAAGCATCCTATTTCTTTTGCCTGGAATATCTTCCCTCCCCCAGGTCACCCCATCTGCCCAATTTTGTCCAGTTAACTCTTAGTCCTACAAATATACACTAAAGCATCACAATCCTTTATTCCTCTTTATACTCTCATGACATGATTTCTTACTTCATAGCACCTCATGCAAAGGTAATTAGTTCATTGATAAATTAAGTAATGATTTCATTAATCTTCTTCCTCTGGCTTGTCTCTAGGCACCATGAAACTGGGATTGAAACTGGCTTTTTAATAATTATTGTATTCATGTGTCTTTTACAAGTACATAGTAAATACTAAACAAATACTTACTGAGTGAATGAAAGAGAAGAGGAAAGAAGATACAAATGACTGGTTTTTACTCTGATATTTTTTGTCTATTCACCTGTTAAAGTGCATTTTATACCTTTCTCCTCTACCTAAATATCCCATCAGAAGCACCAGGATAAGACTCATTTGCTTTTGAGCCATCTTCCCCATAATCCAAGGTAAAGACAGGCTTCCTGGAAAAGCTGAATTGAGAACCTCTAGACTGAAATTCAGAGGGAGAACTGGGGAGAGGAATTGCACCATGATGAAACAGTGGGATTAACTGCGCTCCCTCCCTAGTTCCTTACCCCATTTAGCTCACTGAACACTTGCAGTGGGTTTGTAGCTATCAGACAGAGGTTGGAGGATTCCTTTCTGGGTAAATTGGCCAGCCCAGGATACTGACCCTGGAAGAAAGCACTTAATGTAAGAGAATGAAACAAACAAACATAAAAAGGAACATGGATAAAACAGAAACTATATAGACAGAAGAAGAAATTTATAATGTTTAAAACTATAAAATAGATAAGAGAACAAAAATGTAATACAATTTTTGAAGAAATATTTGGAAAAATATTTGAGAAAAAATAAAAAACTCAGAAATTAAACACAGAAAAGCAGAAATTAAAAATTCAATTGAAGGTATGGAAGATAAATTTGAGAAAATTATTCAGGAAAAAAAGCAAAAAATAGAAAATAGAAAATAAGAAAAATAGAAGATAAATATATTTTCTATTTAGAATAGCATCTAAATGATAAATGTTCCCTAAAAAAATAAAGTATACAAATTTTCTTTAAAAAGAACAGACAAGAGGAACTTATCTATAGATATATGATAGATGATAGATAGATTAGATAGATAGATGATAGATAGATAGATAGATAGATAGATAGATATAAAGCTAGACTAAAATATTTTTCAGAAATTTAAGATTTCAAAGATAAAGTCTCCCAACCGAGGTAATAACCAAAGGAAGAAGATGTGAGACCCTGGGAATAGGGAATTCAAGAAGGGAGAGAGAAGGAGATTTCAAATATAATGGTGAATGAAGTTCCACAACAACAGTTGGGCAGCAGACTCAGACAACAACCAGACCAGACTAGAATAAGGAGAGATGCCAAGGTATGAACTGATGTGCTTGGCAATATTAAAAGGAATTTTACACTGCCTTCAGAGAATTTTAGGATAAATAATTGACTGTATTTCTTTAAATCTAAGATAACACATGTTCTAAAATATACCATCATTTCATACTCTACTAAGGAAAACAATGTTTTTCTAATTATATCTAATGTTTTATTTATATATATGAATGTTTAGACTTAAGTAGACATAGATTTATATCACACTGACAATATATAAACAGGAATACAAACAAAATAAATTGATAATGGTATTTCTAAACTTTTATTTGTGGAGTTCTGATTTCGGATGTATTAACATGTAAAAGAAAAAGACAGCATGTCTTAGACTCCATAGACTATACTAGAAGCAAAATAACAAATCAAAAGCAAGAAAAAAATTTTAAAATAATAATATTTTCAAGATAGAAAATGTAATAATAGAACATCATTTGGTTCAGCTAGAGTAACATCTACATAGTGATTATCATTTAGAATGGCACTGAGACATGAAAAGTATATAAAATAAAATTGAAAGTTATTTGAATATCTGTAGATGTTGTGACCTTACCAAACTTGAAGAATAGTATAAGAATTTGGAATACATCAACCAGAATAATACAATCAATTGATAAAACAATTTGATTTTGGAGGTATGAGCGTGGAAAAATCCAGACTTAAATTAAACTTAAAAATTAAGTAATGAGTTACTGGAATCCCAGGAACATGGACTAGGTCAACTGTTTTTTAAGGGCTTACCTGGAAAATATAATAATTTTTGGCTTGGGTTTGGGCCAACACAGTCCAATGAGACATGAATCCTAACTTACTGAAGAAGAAGTAATTGTTTCCCTAGTGTAACAGTCTTTAACTCTAGGAAGTTTAGAGTAAGTATAAAATATTATATTAAATTTAGCCCATAACAAATATGTTAATACAGTTGCTTTAGTTTGTTATAAAAGAATTTGGCATTCCAACAGATTAGTTAATTCAAAAAATTAGTCCTAATATTATGGAGTATTTGATTTTGTCTTGAAGATTTTAGTTGGCAAGGATAAGATGATATTAAAAAATATATCAGCTATGTTGAAATATTTAAGATAACTTGAGAATTACCATATTTATAATTTTACTTTGCTAGATATACCAGAATTGTTTAAATTCTTATTTTTATTTATCACTCAGCAAAATGAAATACTTTAAAATATTAAATAGGATTTTGCAAAGCAAAGGAAACCATCAGAAAAAAAAACCTCCTGAATGGGAGAAGATACTCACTAATGATATATCCAATAAGAGATTAACATCCAAAACTTACAAAGAACTTATACAACTTGACACCAAAAAAAACAAAATAACAAAAAACAAACAAACAAACAAACAAACAAAAGCAATCTAATTATAAAAAGGCAGAGGACCTTAATAGACAGTTCTTCAAAAGGACACACAGATGGCCAACAGACATATGAAAAGATGCGCAACATGACTAATCATCAGAGAAATGCAAATTAAAACCATAGATACTACCTCACACCTGTCAGAATCCCACTGTTGGTGGGATTGAAAATTGGTGTAGCTACTACAGAAAATAGTATTAAGATTCCTCAAAAAATTAAAAATAGAACTACCTTATGATCTAGCAAGCCACATCTGAGTATTTATCTGAAATTAAAAACACTAATTTGAAAAGACACATGTACTCTTGTGTTCACTGCAGTATTATTGACAATAGCTCAGATATGGAACAACCTAAGTGCCTATCAAAAGACTATTAGATAAAAAAGAAGTGGTACATATACACAATGGAATATTACTTGGCCACAGAAAAAGAATGAAATCTTACCATTTGCAACAACATGGATAAGTCATACAAAGACAAATATTATATGAATTCACTTATATGTAGAATCTAAAGAACAAAATAAATGAACAATCAAAACAGAAACAGACTCATAGATACAGAGAACAAACTGATGGTTGCCAGATGTGAGGGGCGATTGGGGGCTGGGTGAAAAAGATGAACATGTTTAGAAGTAAAAATTAGCAGTTATAAAATAGTCATTGGGATGTAAAGTACAGCAGAGGGAATATAGTCAATAATATCGCTATAACTACATATTGTGCCAGATGAGTACTAGATTTATCAGAGGGATCACTTTGAAAATTATGTAAATGTCTAACCACATGCTGTACAACAGAAACTAATTAATATAAATAATATTAACATCAACTGTAATTAAAAAATCAAAAATATATTAAATAGGAAATAAAATTTTAAACTATAGGATTTTAATAAACTAAATTTATAAATATGAACAAATATTAATAAAAGACTGCCTGATAAGTGACAATTAATACTAACAAATTATAAATAGAACAATAAAATTTGTAAGTTGAACTTAAAAGCTTAGAGTAAAACATTTTAGAAGTTATAGCATCAAGGAATTACATCATCATTTAAAATCCTGAATAAACACAAATATTGTTTTATTTGTACAAAAGCTGCTACCTTGAACACACACACAAAATGCCAACTGATTGACTTAACCCCAAATTGTAGAATAATTGTATTTGGAAGGTGGGAAAAAAGTTGCGTGTAGGTGGGGGATGTGGTGGTAAGATGGCTAATTGTTCCTCTTTCATAGCAAGATGCACTAAAACTAAAACATGTTGAATGTTCAAAAATAAAGAAAGAACAACATGAGCATCTTATTTGGAAGTAGAGAGTAAAATAACAGAAGAAACAGTTCTAAAGTTGGCTTTAGAAAGCTTGAATTAGGGGTGGGGAGGAGTGAGGAAAGTAAACTGCTGTGTTTCATAAGCTTGTTTGAAAAACACGATTCATATGTACTACTTTAATAAAAATAAAAGTTAAATTTCAGAAAGAAATACTGAGAAAGTCACTCAGCTTTAAATTCTAAGTACACTGAAATTTTAATCTATTTTCATAATTATCTAAAACCAAAAATTTCAATATTTTTGAGGTCTTCATTCCCTTTTCCTACTTCCTCACTCAAAACTATTTCTCCCCTCCCTCCTGCTCTATATCCCTAACCATATGTCCAAGCTCGTGCAAGCATTTATCAAGAGGCCAAACACAGGAAACGATTTTGCTGGTAAAGAGTTAAACATCTATTGCATCCAGAGGTGAATAGTTCAGTCCGTAAGGCTTCAGAACTTGCTATACAGCCATTTGTGACTGGAGCCTTAAAATAATCACAACTACACTCTCCCAGATAAAGCCAGATTTTGAGAAATTAATTGCGAAGTTGATTTGCATTTGTACTCAAATCAATACACCCTTGGAGATCAACATATTCTACCTTCTGCTTGAGCTTCTTTAGTCTTTTCTCAGAGCCTATTCACCTGTTGATCCAAATAAAAATTTTGATTAAAAAAAAACAAAACATCCATACTACTCACATCCCCATATGGGCTATGACTATTACCAAAATAGTCATTAAAAGTTAGTTTTTCTTTCCATCCTTTAAAACATCTCATATCCAGACAAACCAAAGAGATTTAAATTATTGCAATTTATTATTTTTAAAGTCACTGATAACATAATAAGCAGAATCGTAATGTCTTTATTCTCACTTCTTTACATAGACTTTTTTTTTCTTGTCCTCTACCTGCCTGGCAAAATGGTCTTAATTTTCAAGACTCAATCTAAGTGTAACTTGCAAGTCTTTCTTGATCTCACCAGGTGGAACTGGCCACTGCTCCATGTGGCCAGTACAGTGGTTTGGACAAGGGTGCTAGATATAGTACTAAACGTACATGAATCTCAGATATCTATTTGAAAGTAAAGGAGAGTAGTCAGGAATGGCTCCTAGAATTTTGGCTTGCCATTTTCTAAGATGAGGTCAATGGCATGTAGAATGAATTTTGAGAAGAGGGTACATCATTGAACAGATTTAGATATGTTAAACAGGCAAATGGATATGCTTGAAGTTCAAGAGAGAGATCCAGGTAAGAGGTAATTCGGGAATGGTAAGCATATGATGCTATTTCTGTGTCAAAACTCAGTTGAATTCTTAGACATTTTTCTGGTGTCAAGAATTGCTTCATGTTGTGTGGGAAATCTCCCCCAGCCCCACATGCATTGGAGTTGGGTCCAGGAAACCTAAAAGAGTTAGTGTCAGTGAAGTGGAATTTGCTAGATAATTCTTGACTCACAGAAAAATGTACTTTGGGAAGAGAAATGAAGAAACAGTGTAGGATGAAGCAGCTTTGATTCCTGGGTAGCTACATGGTCATCCATCACATGGAGTAGCACCTGTGCTACAGCTATTAAAGGTAAAAGTTATCAATGAAATTTAGAGATGAATCCAACTCTTGGTGTATTGGTTTACTGGATGCATAATGAAATGCAGACTAATAAGAAAAAGGCAAAATATTCAATCCCTTGGTTATTGTTATCTGTAATAGTAAGCTAAAAAAAGGACAGTCAGACCTTGATGTTTGACCAAGCTCGGAGTTCAGTGAGTCTGAGCTTTCATCACTAGCCTCAAAGCCTTCCTTCCTCACTCCCAAGGGAGAAATTACAAAGGGACAACAGAAAGTACCTCTAAGAACTCTAGTTATGAAAACATAGTAATTAATGTGGGAGAAAGGCAAAAGCAAGAAACTACTGAAACCTGAGAATGTAGTGTGAGGAAATTGTTCCATTTGTAAATCAGTATTATCACAATCCATTTACCAAAATGAATTGTGAGAGTGATTCATTTAAGAGGAATATCTTTGGTTTGGAAGTTTCATAGTGGAGGAGCACTTGTGGGCTGATGCAGGACACTCAGCTCTCTACTGAACAATCACAGATGGCTATACATAATCCAGACACACAGGAGATTATTCCCCAGGGAACAGCTAATCTAGTGGCCTGGATTAAAGTCACTGTAAAGTCTATTTACACTGAAAAAGAGAACTGGCAGACTCCTCCTATGATTGTCAAGTGGAACACCCCAGGTGAAGCATCTGATAAGCTTCCTATGCAAACCATTGGGTGATGGCTTCATGATGACTGGGATGCTCACCTGCTGAATATGACAGTTACCTAAGTTACGGTAAATGCTGTGGTTAAGGAGGTCCCTTTTACCTGGGCACCCCATAGAACCTTATTGCTGCAAAACAGAAAAACAGTTCTAGAAGCCATATGAAATTTTTTGTCTCAGTTCCTACTCACGAGTCTTATAGATACTAATAAAAGCATTAGGTGATTAACAAGAGACCAAGGGAAGAGTCACAGGGTTCTTCCAAAAAGGTGGAAAGTATGAAATGGTTATTAAGTAATATAAAGGAGTAAAGCAAATACTGACAAGGGTAAAACAGTAGAATCAGAAAGGGGAGAATCATGAGATTCGTCCCAGCAGGGTGGAAATCTCTAGACAGTTATTTAAAATATCATGAATAACATGAACATTGATGGGATTAAAACAAAGATTTTAATTCATCACTACCCAAGGTTGGGTGGGCCAAAGGAATCCTCGATGGGTCCCCAACATTAAAAGGCCCCCCAAAGTCCACTTTATTTACCTCTGTTTGTAAAATTTAGAAATTCAGAGGTAGAGATTATGACAAACCTGACCAGTAGTCGTGTATGCCAGTAGTTAGGCAGATTAACCAAAATAAAAATTGACAAAAGGACCAAGCTTCTTTGGCTCAACTCCTCAGTGGACACTCAAAACTGTTTGTACAGTGGGTAAAATGGTCAGGCAGTGGAGGAGAGAAGTCTCTGAGACTCCTTGATGTAGAAATTATATTGGTGAAGCACCGATTCAGGCTAGAATTAAATTGAGAGGATTTAAAAATGTAACCATTGATCAAATTATGAAGTTGAAATGTTTAAACAGATATTATATAAAGAAGTTGTGGAAACTTTACCTGAATGTTTTATGGGAATGATTATTATGTCTAGCTGGGGAACATTTCCCCTATGTATATTGTATAATCAAAAGCTATTCATGAAGTCCTAACAGGGGCCACAATTAGGAATGTGAGTGTTGATGGAATTAAGGTAAAATTTTATAAGAGAATTGGCATGTTTAAACAGGCTTTATGTGAAGTGGTTGTGTCTCTTTTACCTGATGGTATTATGGAGATGAACACTGTATCTGACTGAGAAACTTTCCCCTACCTAGTGTTGTAAAACAGAAGGTATGTAAATATGCCCTTCAAGCTATGTTAATTAGACAAATGGGAATCAGCAAGATGCCTGAGTTCTCACATGGTAGGATAAAAGCTGGAGTGCTGGTAGGGACAAATCCCCTGGCCCTATGTGGAGCCTAGATTAGGACTTATGGAAAAGCCTTTGAGTACCTCTCAACAAGCACTAGAAGTATGGACTAGAGAATTTACACATGAGGGGCATTTTCTACCCTGCTACTGAGCATTAATTGGAGCTACATCTATGGCTGAAGGACATAACAAGATCTTGAAACCTGAAATACCCACAATGTCTTGCATAAAGTCAGAGCAATGCTCTAGTGGGGATGGAAATGGTTTATACAGTATCACGCTGCCTGGGAATTACAAAGAGGACATATTTACACACAGAGAGCCTCTTTTTCCCTAGGACTGACTCTGGAACTGCATGAAGAGTTGCTAGAGTCTATTGTCCTTTAGACAGTGCCCAGGGAAGAGCTCTCAACTGACCAACAAAGAGCTGATTGGTTTGTGGACAGCAGTGCCACAGTGAATGGACAACATCTTGTTTGGAAGGCCACCACTCTGAGCAAAGAGGAAAAAAAACCCAATCAGCTCTGGAGCTAAATTGGATGCTGCTTTCCTAGCAGTGATGGAATAATTGAATGTGGTAAAAGCACCTATGTTTGGCTTTTTTACTAATTCATTGGCAGTGGCCAATGGCCTGGCCATATGGTCAGGCAGGAGGACAATGGAAATCTGGCCTATTAAAGCAATGCCCTTATGGGGCTTAGCCCTATGGAAATTAGAGGGGTGCATTAAAGTAAAATATGTGGATATCCATCAGAATAACAGCCTCCCAGGTTTGGAAGGTGATTGAAATTGACCACAGATATCCCCATGTGCTCCCTTGAAATAGCCACCTGGACATGGGGGTACTGCTGCAGTGAAGAGATGGACTGAATCTAGACATATTCCTCTTGCACTCTCTGAGGCACAAAATGCCAATAAAAGCTGTTCTGTCTGGCAATAAGAGAGACAAAGACTGCAGATGGCTATGTGGCAGATTCTCCAGTGGGAAGGTCCTGAACATAGCTGGCAAAGCAGACTGGTGCCAGTAGCCCGGGGGGCTACAATGAGCCCCGACTGGAACAGACTCTGACTTTGGACTAGGCTTTGCTTACCCAGTGGCAGATGCAAATGCTCAGAGTATTATGAACAAATAGGAATAGAAGATAACTGCACCATTTGGAATATCTGTGAGGGAAGGATATGAAAGTCTGACTGAAATGGGTTTAATCTAATCTGCCGGTAAAAATGAGACAGGGAACACAGACAACACTTTCAAGGAGCTTTGCTACAGAAAAAAAGAAAGAAAGAAAGAAATGAGGGGAAAATAGGTCAAGAGATGTTTTTGTTTGTTTTACTTAGTTTTGTTTTTCAAGATGAGAGAAATTAAAGCATATTGTGAGTTAGTGGAAATAATTCAGTAGAAGAGAAAGAAATTTAAGTTTCAAGAGAAAAGAGAATTTCTGGAGAACTGAGCTTAAAGAATCATGAGGGAATGGGACCTAGCAGGCAAGAAGACAGGGTGTACAAGCACAAAACACAAGTAGGTGGATAAAGGTGATAGTGTGACCTTGTGGGAGTCTTCATTTCAATAAAATCTGAACAAAGATGTCAGTTGAAAGGAAACAAAAAGAAGATTGTATTAGATGTGCAAATAGAGAGGAGAAAAATCTTTTAGAAGAGTGTTAGTAAATGGCAAAGGAAATCTGGTATAATTGCCAGAAAACATTAAGAAGCCACTTAGAGTCAGAGATCACAGATCTAAAGTATTACCAGTTGTCATTGTTGTGTTTTTCTTTAGCATTGGCCAACTCTATGGGTGAAGGCACAGTGGATGCAAAAGACTGGATTTAACTGGATTTTTATTTAGCTAATGGAGTAGGATACAATGAGAGATAAGGAGTTTAAGAATATGTCCAAGGAACAGTGAATAGTAGTAAGAGCAACATCATTTTTTGTCTTGCATTTATGTAAATAATGTTTTACTAAATATATTAAATACAGGATTTCAGAAATAAAAGTATTTTTAAATCATTTTCACATCTAAATTAATTTGTCCTGTAATTTGAGATATAAAATTGCTTATAATAAAATACGAAGGACAAATAAACAGAAATGAAGATTCCATTTATTCCACAAATGCTTATTAATCACATATTATGTGACATGCATTATGCTATGTCTAGGGTGTACAATGAGGAGCAAAGAGTAGACATGGTTCCTTCTTTTGCAGATGCTACAGTCTGGTAGGATATACATGTCTTAAAATAAATTACAAACAAATGAAACAATAAAAAACAAAAAAATTTTAAAAACTAATTACAGACCTAAAGTGATTGCTATGAAGTAAGAAGAACATCATTTTATTAAAGAATTTAACACAAAAATGCAATTAAATAATGGAAATGCGAGAGTATAGAAAGTTTTCCTAAAGAAGCAATCAATACTTATTCTAAGATCAGCAATAGAAAGAGTTAACAAATGAAGGGGGGAGGAAAGAAAAGAGGACAGAATTTCAGGTGAAGGAGGTTTCTGGAAAAATATACGATCTTCTTCAATGTTAAGGTATCGTCTTCACCCAACCTTCCATTGATAAAAATATCCAATATATGGAGTTATGCAAAATAGTAAAGTTCCATTAAAAGTCTAGCACTATGTCTTCTTTATGAGGATTGTGAAAATACATTTTTTTTAAGTTTTGTCCATTGAAACAATATTGTTGATGGTAAAAGCACAGAGTTGAAGCCAGATTGGCTAAATTCAAATCCAAAATTGCTATCTATTATCTGCAGAATCTTGGAGAGGTCAATTAGCCTCTCTTTCCCTAATCTATTCATTTGTAAAATAGGAATAAAAGCAGAAGCCACTCACTGTACAGATTAAATTAATTAAAGGATGTGAAGCCACTTTAAAGAGTTCTAGGTATATCACAGATACGGTACATACAATAAGAATAATAGCTTTTATCAGAGACAGTTGGCCTTCTGCTACAATTTAATCTGTTTTTGTCCCATACATGCTATGAATTATTAATTATGTTATAGATCACATGCACACTAATGTGTGTATCTTTCTTTGCACTTGATGATAAATTGCTGAGAAGTGGTATGCTTTGACCCTCTGGCATTGCATGGATATGCACCCATATTTTGACCAGCATTTAGGCTTTTTTTGGTTATAGTTGAGTATACCTACTGTCATAGAAATTTTTATCAAGTGGAATGTTGTATTGAGCAAATTGTTTAATAAAATGTAGGTTTATCTTGATGCAATAAGATGAGAGAAACATAAAGAAAAATTAAGCTGGCACCAAAAGGAAGACGTTTACAGAACAGGCAAGACTTATACCTCATTATTTCATGGGAGAATAAAGTATAAGCAGTAAACAGTTCTACATAAACAATAACTATGCGTAAGGGCAGGTAAAGTTTCTGTGATTGCTTTCGTAAAAATGGGAGATAGCATTTTATTAGAGGAGTGATTATGACATAATTATTGGTTACATAATTAGTCTTGTTTTGATTCTTTTAATACCTCCAAGAATGCCACCAAAAACTACAGCATTCAAAAGTATGATCTAAGACCAGAGTTTAAGAATCACTGACTTATACTCAAAGAAGATGTGTAGGACTTCATCATGGTGCATTTTTCTGTTGGTTTAATTTATGGATCCATTTTATGCCCCAATCAATTAATTTCCTTGTTGTATTATTCTGTTTTAGTCTATGTTATTTTGCTATTTTTGTAGTTTTATAAATCATCTTGTGATAGGCATAATAAGGGCCTCCAGAGATGTTTACATCCTAATCCCTGAAATCTGTGAATATATTTCATAGCAAAGGAGATTAAGGTTATTGATGGAAATAACGTTGTTAATTTGCTGACCTTGAGCTGGGGTGATTATCTTAAATTATCCAGGTAGGCTCAATGTAATTACAAGGGTCCCCATAAGTTAAAGAGCAAAACAGAAAAGTCAGAGTCAGAGTGACTTAATGTGAAAACACAAACCATCATTGTTGGTTTGGAGGATGAAGAAGACACCATAAGTTAAGGAAACACTGACAACCTCTATAAACTGGAAAAGGAAATGGATTCCTCTTTACAGCTTCCGAAGAAACACAATCTTGTTTACTTCTTGATTTTAGCCCAGTGAAACCATTCCTGACTTCTGACCTCCAGAACTATAAGACAATAAATTTGTATTGTTTTAAGCCATGTTTTTGGTAATTTATTAAAACAATAATAAGAAACAAAAACTTTTATGAAACGTGGTGATTTTTAAATAAAAAAAGTGAATAAAGTTTCTCTAAAACAGTCACCAACTTTTTAAAAAAAACATGGTAACAACATATGTCAAAACTCAAATATTAAGTCAGAGTAGAAAATTCAAAAACTTACACAACTCTATTTAAATCCTTAATTAGAATTGAAGTTTTAGCTATTTATTTATTTATTTTCAGGATGGGTGATTATCCTAGAGATACTCCTACTGTGATAGATACTCTTACTGCTAGGATCATCCTAGAGATAACTCCATTCAAAATTTCATGTTCCATTATTCAAATTAGAAATAATCTTTAACTTGAACACTGAAAGGCATATATTCCTATCCTTGCATTAGCAAATTCTGCTGTAGGTAAGTGAATGAAGAACTCGCTATTGCATCCTTCAGTACTATTGGTCACTTGCTTAATGCCTTTAACACACTACCATCTCCATGGTTTCCTATTTATTGTTTTACAAAAAGAGAAGAGAGAAGAAGAAAAAGAATAATTATGAAAATAATATAGAGAGGATTTTAAAAACTCTGGAGATTGGACCTTCAAATTGGTGCACTTTCAAAAATGCTTTTATTCAGAGAAGGTAAATGGTATGTGTCAGCGCCAAGCTAATCAAGAATGGAAGGCTTTGATGGTGAGATGCCCAGGTGAAAGAATGCAAGAGGTGCTGCCATGAGAATGAAATGGCAGGCACCAACTTTATTGCCGGGAGAGCATGGTTCTGTACTAGTGGACAGTATGGGCTTTATATATGTCAGGGAACAATATGCATTCTGCCACACATGCGTAATAAAGGATAAGCTGAGTAATACCTGCATAAGTTAGGCAAGGCACCTTACTACATTAATGTAACATTTTAAATCCGGAGTCCTATCCCTAGGCATTCCTGGGACCCACGGTATGCACAGGCATTTGCTTAGAGCCTACATTCTGGTAGGGTCCTGGAATGTGGGTTGGGTATTAGCTATTATGAGTTAACCTTATTCTCTAGAAAACTGATCCTCTGATTTGAGAAGGCCTGAGCTGACAAATTTCACCAGCATTAAATTCAGCATAAAAACTCAGTAAAAAAAAAAAAAATGTTAAAGGATGCCTCTGTGGAAAATGCTAGGACCAAACTCATGGGATAGAACAACATGTTAGAGCTGAGTCTCTGAAAAGATACACATCCTCATGGATCTTTCGAAATCTCTTGGGTACCAGGTAAGAGAACCAAGGTTTGCTACCTAGTTTAGGTCTGTTTGATATCATTTTCCATGTTGAAGACAGATTTTAGAGACAATTTTTCTGTAATTTCAAGCAAAAAAAAAAAAAAAACAGTAGGGCATTGTTCTTTGCACACCCTCACATACACAAATTAGTGCTGATCACATGCCTACAACTACACAGCAACCAGGCCAAAAATAAAATTGGGCAGATTGGAACATACAGAGATAATCACAATCCCTTCAATCAAGATTTCAGACACCAGTAACGAGATGTACATTTTTCATATAAATCTTTCATGAGCCATTATGTCTAGATAAACACGTAATCATTCATCAGTTTATTCGCTTAGGAACTGGCAGATATTTATTGGGCACCCATTAGATCCACCCTCTGCAATGAACACTGGAGACACACAACCAAAAGTTTTGGATTTTGTGAGCCTAACCATGAGACTAGATAGATAAATTTCTAACAGAAAGATAAGTGTTGTTAAAGAAATATGCACAGAGAGCTATTATTGAAGTAGAGAAGTGTATACTTATATCATGAGGAGAGATATAATTTGTTTCGTTGTTCTTGTTGCCCATTCTGCATTTATCCTAGTTGTAAGCTGACCCTGAGAAAATGATTCAAGTACAAGGTGATTACCTGGGAAATAATGGAAACATTACTAGGGAAGGGAAGTCGGATCAGAGAAGGAAATGCAGCCAATGAAGGTCATTATAAAGACAACTGCCACAGTGAGAGATTAGAGCTTACTCTCATTTGGGAATTCTGGGAAATGTTTTAAAACATAAATCTCATAGTCATCCCACCCAAGGAGAGAGGGAAACTCCCATCAGCACTGAGTTCCTCCAGCACTTATGGCTAGCCCAGTAAATGAGCAAAACTATCTTTACTGGCTTTAGAAATAGCCTTTAAGGAAAGACACTGGTAGTTGAATGTCAAGGTCAATCAGAGCATATGGGAGTGGTAAATTTCAAGGGATATGAGAAGGGAACTACAGTTCCTGACACAGCATCTGAACTTCTTCCCAGCTTTGGATAATTCCTTATTTTATGTCCTTCGGTGGAAAACAAAGACTACTTAGCACTATGAAAACATAAAATCTGAAGTGCCTGCTTTCCCAGCCTCCTTTGCAGCTAGGGCACAGGCATATAAGCTAGGCACACCAGAGTGATTTAAGCAGGAAGTTCAGCAAAACTCTCTTCTTTCATCAAAGTTGATAGCAGTAACTTATCATAACCATATTTAGCACATCAAGCAGATGGCTCTTCCTACTTTTTCTGTCTCCATCTTTTATTTTTCTGCTAAACAATAAACACACGAGGCCAGCTACAAAATTTGTAGGACCTAGTGGAAAATGAAAATGTGGGTTTTTGTTCAGAGTAGAGGAAAAGCACCTTTCAGGTACATGTAAAGCATTTTTTCATGTCTTTTTTCATGTTGTTTTTTTCTTTGCAATTTAATGTCATTCTAAATATAGTAAAATAATATGCAAAGATTTTAAAAATCAAAAGATTTAACCTTCACATTGATGTACTTTCAAAATGTTTTTATTCAGGGAAGGTAAAGGGTGGGCATAGGCATTTGCTTGGAGCCTGCTGTCTGGTAGGGTCTTGGAATGTGGGTGGCATTAGCTCTTGTGAGTCAAACTTATTCAAACGTATGTTAAATTTTCAGCATAAATTTTACCATTCATATTTATATTGTGCAATGCCAGTCTTAAATGCAAATATCAGAGTATCTAACTTGTATGTGACATCACCAAAATTATGAAATTCCTTTTCTGTTGTTTATCCCCAAAGGGTGCCTTGAGCTGGTTAGGAGAGGCAAATAAAGCCAAAATCAGGAAAGTGGAAGGAGGAACAGAGAATCCCTCCAGTCACAGAACCTTGGAGTGAAGCCATCATCATAGGCACTAGGGTGCTCCTTCTTACCATGTGGAGGGCTGCGTCCCTGCAGCCTTATGATGACCCTGATGCCCTTGCACCAGCCCCCACTCCAGATGGTATACCCCAGGGAGCAGCAGGGTCTGTAGAAGTCTAGACCGTCATCTCCCTTTCCCCCAGGCCTGTCACTGCAGGCTGCACAAATGGGTAAAACCCAATAATCTTTAAACCTCCACTCTGGGAAGTACTAAGTACCTGGGTCTAAGGTGGACTCTAAGCTAGTCCCTACTGACAGGTGGCCTCTGGCTGGCCACTCACCAAACACCCCATGATGCTGTCAGCTGGTGTGGAGACACTGTCTCCATGCCCAGCTCAAGACCTAGCAGGATTTACACGCCCAGCCCTGATCCTTCTCATGCCCATACCCAGGCATTTTTCAAGGGCAGAGGACAGCAGCCATTATAGAGTGGTGGCAGAAAGATGAAGTCCAAATGGACCTAGAGGGCCAGAGAGTTGGAGATCAGTAATAGAAAAACCTCTCCTCTGAAAGAGACAGGACTGCAGGAAAGCCAAAGCCCTAGCCCCAGTGCATATTTCATTGCCTGATTAGCCCTCACTTATAAAACACAAACTAGAAGTTATTAAGAATATCAACACAGCAATGGAAGAGCATTAAACCCCAAGCATAGGGCTCTTGTGAGCATGGGGCCCCGTGTTAATGCACTGGCCATACAACCTTAAAGCCAGCTTTGGGTGTATATATACCACCTCCCTGATCACAGGCAAGCTTCTTGAAAAACAGTCCACATTCACCATCCTGTCTTCTTCTCTCCCATTCATATCTCAACTCATTGTATCAGGCTTCTATCTCCAAAATCAGGAATGGATCAGGCTGTGTAGGACCTAAAGCTTACCCAGTTTTGAAGTCTCCTTTAAAAAAGACAGATTACAAAATTATGAACATGAAGTTAGGAATATGAAGGAGAATATGCATTTGAGTGGTCCTGACGCTTAAACTCCATTACCCTCACAGTGAATCCTCCTCTATGCACAATCTCTAACTGCTCCCCCATTGTCTCTCTAATTGCCAAATCTACTGGACAAATTTAAGCTTGAGTTTTACTTGATTCCTTTCCTGTAATTAACATACATAGCATTAACTCTCACTCCTTGATAGCCTTCAAGTTGGCTTCTAATACGTCATCTATCTTCTGACTAATTCATTTTCTCACCTTTTGCTGGTTTTCTCTTTTTTGATTCCTTCTACCTGTGGTACCTGGATAACTTTTAGTATACATATTTGTTTTTAATGGGAAGATACTCCTTAAAACCACGATGATATGCTATGTGTGGACAATGATATACTATATATGTAAGTGCCTTGTAAATTTAAAGCACTACATAAATGTGAAATATTAGTATTACTAGATTGATTCTATAATTAGTTTAATGAAAACTTTATCTTGATTTTCCAAATCATCTTTTTATAACCTAAAAGAAATATATGTATAAAAGACTCATGCAAGCTGTAGAAATGACTTTATAATTTATACAGTTTTTTACTTGTTTTACATATTTTGTGTTCCCCATTACAAAATAAATAACACTGAAAAATTAAGGAAATGATGTTTATTGTGTGCATATTGCTGTTTTTCTTGTTATATGAGTGAAATTTTTATTTTTCTGAAAATTAGTTACATGGAATGCAGGCAAAAATATCTAAATGGGACAGATATATTTCCCTAACCAGAAATTAATCTATCCAAAAGACAAATCTTTATGTTTGATCATTTATGTCACTCAAATTAATGGCTTCATTTTGCTATGAATTTTTTTCTACTGAATTTTTTGAGTAATTTTGTCTCTGCATTAATAAAGATCAACCTGTCTGAAGGCAGTGATAACATATGTGTTATTATCACCTTGTCTCAGACTTAATCAAAGTTCCAAAAACTATCTCCAGCATTAAAAGAAATCTACTTATGTTTATCAAGGACTTCATATAAGAAAATAAAAAACATGCTTCTTAGCTGAGATAATGATTACCAAAAGGAAAATGATAGTTTCCTATTTATATTGGTGATTTATCATTCTTCTAAAAAGTAAATTAGGCATCCATGATCTTCATAGTTGTAAATCAATCATTATAACCAAGAAAACAAGTTTTTATGGCAAAACATTCTTTTAAAAATTACCATTAAGCCTCTTAAGAGTAGAAAAGCAAGTTTTCATGGCAAAATATTCTTTGTAAAATTACCATTAAGCCTACTACTGCCTTATTTTAAGTTTAGTTCAGATTTTTGCTTTTGTTTTTACATCAGAGAAAAAAAAATCCTATTGGTTTCTCTAAAAGTAAGTTTTCCAGGGATATCTTGCTTCAATGCCAGCCTTATTCATCTCTTGCCCATAAAATAATGAATCATGTTTCCTTAATGCCCATATGGGGATGGTAACTTCCTTAATAAACTCAATGAGTTTTGAAACTCTATCACAGAACAATAACAAAAAGAAATTAACAACACTGGTAACTATTACATGTCATTTTATGTTTCTGGACTTCTTTAACAAGCTCATTTTAGGGAAAGGCATTATGCCAAATGTATTGTAGTGGGTTCTAAAAAAAGTCATATTTTCCAAACGCAATTAATTTAACAAGTATAGATCTGGTACCCTTTGATGGGCATGGACATCTTAGCAAAACTCCAAAGACATCACTTTTTCCCATAAGGCAGGACTAATCTATGGGGTCCTACCAGAATGATTATATACATTTCATGGCCCACAACTTTAGAGCTGCCAACAGAACTGAGGCCATACCTGTAGCTATTATTAACAGTCATAGCTCAAGAGGACTACAGCTCCTACTATCATGACTTATGGAATAACACCTGCCCTCCAAACTAATACTTCAACCTTTTCTAAGAAGAGTATTAACTGATCTTTTAAATAAATGCCCTTTACTACAGAGAAGGCTGACAAAATTATCAAGGGACTTTTAAAAAGTGTTTATCTGTTATCTTCTATAAAAAAGTAATATTTAAATGTGTTCAATCAATCAAGTATTCAACAAATATCACTGAGCTCTTATTATATATAACAGAAGTCCCCAATCCTCGGCCCATGGACTGGTACCAGCCTGTGATCTATTAGGAATTGGGCCACACAGCAGAAGGTTAGCGGTGGGCAATCAAATGAAACTTCATCTGTATTTTCAGCCGCTCCCCAGAGCTAGCCACCACCTCAGCTCCACCTCAGACCATCAGGCATTAGATTCTCATAGAAGCATCTGTCCCTGGTGCCAAAAAGGTTCAGGACCCTGGTGTATAAGGTCACATTTTATACATATTTGTTAGAAAAAATCAGTTCTATACATTAAACATTAAATATCATGAGAGCATATAAAAATGCGATGCATTTTAGGCGGTTCGACTTGGCTCTTAAAATGTAAGCAAAGTACCTCATGTGTTCTGCAGCAAATCATCTGTCCTACAGCTGCAAGAAAAGCTAATTGTGCTAGAATTATTGAAAGATGTTGTCTTCTTTCTGATTTCTATTAGTAAGGTAAAGTATTTTTAAGAGCATTTTCACAGGTTTAATTTTTGCTTTATATGCAAATTTTAAACTCTAACTGCCAATCTGCTGCTGACCTACCTTTTACATTGAGATTTCACTCTACTGTGTTAGGTATTTGGTATGGAAGACAGGAATTTTAAAAGACCCAGTCCTTCCCCCCAAGGGATTTGTACATTAGAAAGAGAAATATATTTTATAAGTTAGTTCTCTATGTGAGGCAATATCCAATACCTGCAAGACAAAACAAAGTCCCAGCAAGCAACCCTCACCAAAATCCATCTCATTATTAAAAACTTTCTTCCACTAAAATATTGAGGAAAAAAACTTTAAATAATGAGAAAGTTTAGCTGCCACATTACACATCTCTCAGATGTTTTACTTATCTGTAAGTAATTTTATTGGTTTGGTACTCATTTAATCATGGCCTTCTGCTTGCTAAAATAACAGGTGTCTACCTTGAGCATAGGTATTTTTTTTACCAACAAATTTTATTTGACAATTTGCCTGACAGTTATAAAATTCCATTTATAATTACATATATTATACTCCAAATGACATATCGAGAAACATTTTCATTAAAAAGTTATACAGAAAGTTTTAAGACCCTTGTCAACTTCATTTAAAATAAATTAAATTTATAAAATGAGAAATTACTTTTCTAAATTGATAATATGAAATTTTAAATCTAGACTAAAGATGTACCTTACTGTTTCTGTTATCTATGTAAGTTTCAAAATAAAAAAACTGATCAAATTTTTGATGAAATATAAAAGAGAAGAAAAGGCAAGACATAAAGAGCCACACTTGTTTAATTTTGTACAATTGAAGAAAACTTTTTCGTTTTAATCTCCAAAGATTTTTCTCCTTGTAGTTGAAAAAGATTGTATATTTTAATGTATATGCTAGTCAATTTTATGTTAGATACCACTCATCTAATCACTTATTTTCTCTCTCACTTGGTTTATTTTCTATCCCCACCCAAAACACTTCTCTGATTGTATGTATTGAAACTTTTCTGTTCATCAGATGACTATCTGCAAAATAGTCTTAGTCTCCCAGTTGTCCTTTTCCTTGATTATTTCATAAAACAAAAATTTTAAGAGGCTTTATGTACCAAGAAGCCAGAAATTCAAAAACACATAAAACATAATCCAGTACCCTCAGTGAATGGTGGAGACACACAAGTAAACAAATAGTTGTAATAAAACATGAAAAGTACTATCGTAGAAGTATCTACAAGATACTTCAAGAACATAATAGAAGACACGACCTCTCCCAGGTGTGGAGTATAAGGATTAGGGGAAACCTCACAGAAGATGGTAACGAAGCTTAGCTTCTATTTAAGCTCCACTTACGTTAAAGTTCTCCAGTCTAAACAACAGGGTCAGGTCAGGCAGAGAAAACATGTGCCTGAAACCTCATGGTACGTTCAGTGCTCTAAGAGCAGGTAAGCTATTGTTCATGAGCCAAAGCTGGCTTGCCACCTGTTTTCATGCAGTCTTTGAGCTAAAAATGCTTTTTACATTTTTAAATGGTTGCAGGGGAGAGACAAAAAGTAGAATAATATTTCCTAGCACATGATGATTATTTAAAATTAAATTTTCAGTGTTTATAAAGTTTTTTTTAATGTATTGTTTATGGCTATTTTTGTGCTACAATGGAGAGTTGAAATAGTTACAACAGAGACCTTTTGTCCTCAAATATTTACAAGCGTAAAATATTTACTATCTTGCTCTTTATAGAAAGTATGTCATGTCCTGGTTTAGTGTGACTGAAACAGAGAGTCTTGAGGAAGTGAGACATGAGGTAAGTATCCTTCCTAGATGTCATGCAAGCAGACTGCATGTGTTGGAGAGCTAGTGAAGCAGAAAAGTTTTAAATAGTATAGCAATAAAATTGGATTTCCACTTTTGATAGCTCAAAGAGCAAAGCTATAAATAAAGAGAACTGTTAAATGGTTATGATGGTACAGGTATGAATTGGAACAATTATAGTGGGATCAAAAAATGTTTGGGAGATTGAATTAATACAACTTTATGATAAACTCAAAATAAAGGGTGAAAAGAATAGAAGACCTTAGTCTCTGATTTGGTTTCAGGAGATTGGTCGTACCATTAACAAAGACAAAGACTAATTCTTTTTTCTTCTTTTCTGTCATTTAGAAAAACTATATATATAAATATGTCCCAGAAGTCTCTCCAGAGGATGGACCCAGAAGATGCATGGGAACATCAAACAAGGCTCACAGACGGTAAACTACAGCACTGACTTGTGAGTATGGAGAAGAGTAGTTAGGAACGCTTCAGGTATTTTAGCTACCATGTGGAGAAAGCCAAGAGATTCTGGAAATGAAAGATATTCAATACAGTTGGAGGTTATAGTTTAATGCAGTTAATAATAAAACAAGAATAGAAAGTTAGTTGGAGCCATATTACACAAAGACTTGCTAAATAAACTAAAGAGTTTAAACAAACACAGTTGTTAATTATGGAGAATTTAAGTCACAAGTAACAATCAAAATCAAATTTGCAAAATATCACTCTGGCCGTGATTTAGAGAAAAAGAGCAAGGCTTATGACAAGGAAAACAATTAAATTAATACTGTAGATGAGACAAGACCTTAGATCTACTCTGAGGTAGTAGCAAAGGGGATAAACAAGAATGGGAGCATTTGAGAGTGTTAAGAGTAGTAATTCATTGGCTGACAATGGAGTGAGAGGGTATAATGCAAGAAATCTGGATACCTATGAAAAAGGGGCTGTCATTCACCATAATGAGAAACAAATTTAGAGGCAAAAATGAGTTTCCATTTGGACAGGTCAAGGATATACATTGGTCTGAATTAAAAGGAGATAATCTGGTCAAGACAGAGATTTGAGCAGCATTAGTACAAGAATGATGAGAGTGCAGGATGTACCTGAATGTGATCACCCAGGAGAAGTTTACAAGTGAGGAGACAAAAGGACTGGGTCAGAACCCTAGTAAGTACCTACTCTTAAAAAAAAGACCTTGAAGGAGACTTCAGGTTTAAGAACACTTCTAGAATTCTCAGTCACCTCCTTTCTCTTTCTCTTGTCACCTCAGTGATATATGCCCTCCTTGTATTTGGAAAGGGGCATCTGGTCACAATGTCATCCTCTATCGCTAGTCTCTGCTGGTGTAAGAATTATTTATTGTTGTCTCAGTGGTTGCCCTGAGTTTGTTCTGCTGATGACTCTAACTAAGGACTTCTGTTTTCTCTGCATGGATAAAGTATGGTGGTCATTGTGTTGGAAGTTAGCATTTACTGGTCTTTCTTGATGTTCAGTCCCTAATTCATCTCTTATTAATAATTCTCTGAGTTCATTTAGAAAAAACCCCTGGGAGGCACAGTGGTTCTTAAATCTCAGCTATCTGCTGTACCCTACTTTGGCACATTGGAACATTGCTTGTCTCCATTATTTTCCACAGGAGCTTAAAGGCTTGAGGAGGCACTCATCTCTCATCCTCACCACCTCTACTCCACTGGCATTACGGCAGACTACAATATGGCCTCTCTACAGAATTCAGACCTCCATCTCTATCTAGAACTTCTATTGCCCCTCCTTCTCCAAGGTTTCTTCTCTGAAGAAGAGGCAAGAGGATGGTAACATGATCTAAGTGTTCTTTCTATCCTTACCAATGTTCTTCAGGTGCCACTTTAATTCACAGGGATCGTAACCTGTTCTTCAAATAGTGGAACACTAGTTTTTGTTGTTATAATTCAACCTTTTGGGGGGGGATTTAAGATATGGAACACAATGCTCTGATTCAGCCAGGCTTTTCATTTCACATGCAAAGAAAAATCCTTAACACGCCAAAGCATTTTTTCTTCTCAAGTGCTTGCCTCTTGCAATTCAGAATTGCTTTTAAGATACTGCTTGTTATAGACTTATCAAAAAATACATAATGAAACTCAAAGTTAAAAAAAATTGATTCTTCATTCTCTTTGGGTTTTTTCTCTCCCTTAATAAACCTTAAAATCTTTTTAGAATATGTACATTCATATTAATTCAAAAGGTCTAAAGAACAATATCTTAGCTAGGGTCCATTTTAGTCCATACAATTTAAATATTTACATACACTTAAGCATAGGAAAAAAATGTTACCTTGTTAGAACATAGGTTTAAAAGATTACTGAGACGTATTGGTTTTGACACTTACACACTTATGACAACAAAAAATTACAATTTTAAAAAAATGCACATAATGTAAAGATAGTAAAACAAGTATATCTTTCTTATGCAATGAATGATATGGTATTATACAGGAAATTTTATCACTGTAGTCTGCCCAGCCTGGTCTGAATGATGAAATTTGCTGAATAATTCTTTAATCTTACTTTATTTGTACTTCATAAATAAATACTGCTTTTTTTCTTCCTTCTACATATCTTAAAAATAAAATGACACATGCTTTTTTAAAAAATAATTCAAATTTGATCCTAATAAGTTGGCAAAACTCATTTTAACATTAATTTTAAATACCTTAATTCGTGAAGATTTTTATTATTTTGAAATCTTATTTTAATATTAGAAAGGTTTCAGGGTGAAAGGAGTCACAGAGACATAGATAGAAACACATATTAGATAATATTTTAAAATATTAATGCTCTATAGTCTTTTATAGAAATATCTCTTTCCTCCTCTCATTCTCTAACCTGGTTAATTTTAGCTGCTCCTTCAGCACTTAACCAAGTGAAGAAGAACCTCATCTTTACCTCTCTACCTGTATCTGTTTTATAAGACAAAATGCCTTGCCTACATGTACCTATGACACCTAGAACATAACTCTAGCTTGACATTTATGATACTATATTACAATTGCTTATTTACAGTTCTGTCTTCTCATTTAGAGTGCAGGCTCCTTGACAGTGGAAAGTGTCTTATTTAATGTTCTATATCAATAACTAACATGTTATCTAGCACAGGAGAAACAGTAAATAGTTGCTAAATAAGTAAATGAATAAATGCTGGCACCACTTTACAGGTAGACGAACTGATTGATGTTAAGGACACATTATTATAAAATACGTCTGCTATATATACAAAATAAAACAATAAACATATAACAAACTGCATAATTTTACAAAATATTGTGTCATTAGAGTAGAAGCAAAATTTTTTTTTTTACTTAAACATTCAGCAAAAACTATACTCAAAATCAGAAACTAACTTACTGATTATAACTTGATAGTTCACTTAGAGTAACATGACATTTATTCAAGTCATTATGGTAATTTAATATTAAAACTTTGAACTTCTGCAGAAATGCAGGTTTAAATTCTAGCTGTTTAACTTGGATGATTTATTAGACTTCGCTGAACCTAGATTTTCTTTACTTCTGATTTCTTTCTTCAATTTATCCCTCATCTGAAAAAATATTTCAGGATTAAATTTGGCCCTTATAAGATAAAATTAAAAATTTAAAGATCTGTAAAAACAGAAAATAAATTAAAACTAAATGTGTATCTAATTACTGACATAGAAAAAAATTGTTTCAAGTGACATTAAAACAATAATTTCACTGCCTACTGGAATATAATTTAAGGATTAAAATAACTATTAAAATAAAAAATTTTAAACTTCATTAATCATATATTGACAGTAGTATTGGTAGTTGGCAGGTTGGTATTGTCATTCTGAAATAACTATACATGGATTGAGGAATAAACTATTAAGTAATTATATTATATTCTAGTTATATTCATTGCGTGACTGTAAACCAGGATTCTTTATTCTTTCTGTGGTTGTTGGTGGGGGGAAAAAGATGCAAATAAAAGATCTTAGGCAAAAAAAAAATCGTTATAGTCCTGAATTTGATTAGATGTATAATAAAATTCATGATAATATTATATAAGTATTTATATTAATATTCATTTATACTTGTATACGTGTATGTATTTCCTCACTTTATCCTCTGAAAGAAAGCTGAAAGCAATGATGAACCCAGTAGCAATGAGCATCTTTAGTACCCAGACTGTGGTCTCTAAATACATTTCACACTAAAAGGAAATAGAGATCCTTGGAGAAATGGCTAATTCCTGTTCTGCAGTACACAACGTATAAAATAAATCTGAAACATCTTGTCATAACAGATATTAAGGAAGCTATCAATGACTATTAAGGTCCTGTCAGGACGTAAGCATCAGTTTAAGAGGTACAAACTGGCCAAAACAGGCTATGTTTAGCTTCAAAAATGATAATTACCATGAATTGAAAACCCAGTATGAATAAGTTCATAAGTTCACAAGAGTAGTAAATAATAATAATTGAATTGGTCACTTTTGGAGAATGATAAAGAATTGTCATTGTTTTGAGTATTGGTAATTAAAAGGAATATACGAATCATTTATCTTGTTTCCTAGATGAACTATACCACTGGGTAAAGTCAAATAAGAGATGAAGAGAACAAATATTTACAAAATATCCCAAATAAAAAATAATCAGAAAAAGATAGTTTGATAGTTTTATAATGTTATCATTTTCTAAACCCCCAATTGAATTTAGGCACGAAGTATCAGTTGTTACATCAAAAGAGAAATAGCCAGACATTGAGTGCCTACTGACAGAAGAATTCACCATCTTGCCAAGGCAATCAAACCTGAATCCAATCAATCCTTGACAGCTAAATTTAATTTATATAAAATTTAGAACACAGAGAAATATGTTAAACAATTCTGCAAGGATACAATCCAGACTATGAGAAAGTTTAGAGAAGCATGTCAATCAATCCTAAAATATGACTTATTTGAATTCTGATTCAAATAAATAGAAAAAAGAAAAATAAATAAGCCATTATGATGGTTATGAATAATTAAATAATGGGCTAGCTCAAAGATCTCAAAGATTTCTATTTTCCTTTGCTACAAAATATATGCCAACCCAACAAAATTTGGTCAGAGTAGTAATTAGCTTGGTCAGTATGAACCACATTCCCATAGAAAGACAGTTTTGTCTCTTACAGTGCCTATGAAACATTTTATTAGTTATGATAATTTGTTTTTAATCTTTTCAGTTAATATACTCAGAGACAATGGAATTGGAAGTTAAGAAGGCAGAAATGAATACAATAACACATAAATCTAAAAGCATTAAATAGCAATTCTATTGTTTGGTTTCTAAAATCTAGTAGGCCAAAATATTTAAAGAAACTATAAACTTTTTTTTCCTTTTGTTATAATAATTATAGAATTATTTAAAATCATAAAATTATCATTTTATTGGATTAATATATTGAGTATAAAAATGAAAATATTGTACCTCAGATTAACAACTTCCATTTAAAACCAATGTATTACTGGGCATTGATTATCTCCTTAGAAATAATGTTCTATTTTCTCACATGTCTGGAAAATTATTTTCCTGAATATGGTACTTTTATAAACCTTATGGCTTAAAACCTGAGACTAGTTTTTATTTTCTAATAATGTATTCAATTAAAAGTAAATATTCCACACAATGTGTGACTTACTATGTTTTCTTTGTCTGTAATGAGGAATGCCACTGATATCACCTTTCGCTTTAAGGCTCAAGTGCCTACGATTTCAAACCAGACAATGCTGGCTTGAGAGCTTCCAGGTTTCCAATTCTGAGCCTCTAGATATTTCAAGCAAAAGTGATTCTTTTTTATTCTGAGTTACAGAGCCAATTTTCACTTCTTTATTTTAAAGCTGTCCTTTCTCCCTGGGAGAAAAAATAACCATTATTTTCCTAACAGAATCCTCCTTTGATGCAAGAAATAAGTATATACATCAAAAAGGTACTAGCCTCTTTTTAATTTTGTTTTGTAAGGAAATAACAGTTCATAGGCATACTAATGCACTATCTTTTCCATCTGACTTAAAGTCATCCTTAATTTTGTTTATGCCACTGAAATACACTCATGCTGAGAGCATGGTGAATTATAATCTTTGTTGGGAAATTAAGTAATATAAACATTTCTCCTAATGCCAAACTAGCTAACTTTTCATTTAAACAAGTAGACCACTTTTTCACATTTCAAAGGATCCACTTACTACTAAAATAATATTCTTTTTCTAGGACTCATAGGCAATGGTATTGTGATCCCCTTATAGATAGATGAATTAATTAATTCTTTAATGAGACTATTTTCTCCCTTACAGAATGTATGAAGAGCTAAAATTTCTCTTAATGAAATGTCAACAATCTTTTAAACTCATTATTATTTATTTACTAAAATTTCACCATTTCAGTGAATTTTTAATTATTTTTGAAGCTATTAATAAAAAAAGGAATGAAATTTAACAAAGGTGTTAACAAATATTTTAAAACCACATAACTTCAAAGTACAAAAGTCATTCATTAACATCACAACTGTGTCCAGCACATAGTAGAAGCTCAAACAATATATTCTGAATAAATATGCAAATAAATATTGTGGCAATTATCATAAAATATACCATAATGCAGTTTTTGTATATGTATGTTTAGCCAACCACACTGTAAACTCCTAGAGGGCAAAAAAGTGCTAGAACAATATCTGGAATGTAGCAGATAATAAATAAATACTGAAGGAACAAAAGGAGTGAGTAAGCCTCTTAAAAGAAAATTATCCATTAATGTTATGCTACCTTTGACTTAACAATTAACTTTTTAGTGATACAATGGGGTGTTATGGCGAAGTATGCTCAGGGTGCATATTATGATTACTAAACAAGCCTGTGAAATCAGGTTGTAAAGCAGAAAGGCTAGATGCAACTATTAAAGACTACAAACAGTTCACAGTCAAATTTTTTTTAATTTTCACCTTTTCAAAATTATCAAACGATGTATGCCATAGACTTCTTTATCACATCCTTGAGCTTCAGTCCTTGTCTAAATGTCACCCCATCCCTGAGCCCAGGTCTGAGATATGGAACTAAGGGAATGAACTGAGTGCAGGAATTGAGTGAGTGACCAACACAGGTGAGTTGTAATACTTTGTTTTTAAGGGTCTTTGTCCCTGGTTCCTAGCACAGAGTTACTCAAACCCTTGGAATTTCTAGAGTAAAAGGGTGACAAAAGGATCTTTTTTTACTATAGAGGTAATTCTTGACAGGATCCTTGGTAGATCCAGGATAAGGATTGGGGGCCAGGAAAACCAAGCCTCCAGAGAGGGAAATGGACTGGTGCTTGAGTTAATCAGCAATGGCTAAAATATTAATCAATCATGCCCGTGTAATGAACCCTCCATAAAAATACTGAACTATGAGATTCAGAGAGCTCCGGAGTTGTTGAGTACATCTGTGTGTAGGGACAATGGTATACCTCAGCTCCACGGAAACAGAAGCTCCTGTGCTTAAGGACCCTTCCAGACCTGGCCCTATACACCCCTTCGTCTGGCTCTTCATGTGTATCCTCTGTAATAAAACAGGAAATTTAAGTAAAGTGCCTCCAAAGTCCTGTGAGCTATTTTAGCAAATTATTGAAACTGGGGAGGTAGTCATGGAAATCTCCAAATTATAGCCGGTCAGTCTGAAGGACGCGTGGCCCAGGACTTGCAACTGATGTCAGAAGTGGGAGCAGTCTGTGGACTGAGTCATTTAACTTGTGGGATATGATGCTAACTCTAAGCAGTTCGTGTCAGAACCGAATTTAATTGTAGGATACCCAGGTGGTGTCTGAAGAATCAGAGAATTGGTTGTGTTATTAGAAAACACTCCAGGGTCACTAGTACTTCAAATATCAAAATGTCTACAAAGTCAAAATGTCAGGCACCAGAAAGATTTTCAGTGAGCTGAGTCCTGAAGGGTGACTTTGAGTTTAGACAACTGAGGAAGTGAGAGGAGAGGGGAGAAAGCCGTCATAGGCATAAGGACAGGATAGGTAATGATGGAGGAATGCGAGAGAATGTGACTTGTTCTGGCACATGAGAAGCCAGGACATGAACCTAAAAGAGGTGAAATTAGAAAGGTAATCAGGACTGGAGTGATCAGTGAAGGGCTTTGTGTTGAGTTCTGAGCTCAACACAAGTATGGTTACCGTACTAAGTACGGTTATATCATACTTATTGTTAGACACTCCTGGAGGGTCGTAAACAAGAAAATGGAATGACTGTATTTTTGTTTTACAAATATTAATACAAGACCAAAACTCCCATTTTTGTCAGGTCTATATTTATTGTACACATTCACTGTGGATCACTAGCTACGACTGTGGAACCATCACAGGTTCAAATGCTTTTGCAGTAGAGACACTTCAAATAGAAACATTCAGATACAATTTGAGGTCCCTAAAAGAATTTTCAGGGGTCTCAGAAAACAGGCAACTCTTGCCAGTACGAGATATTTGCTAGAGTATCCCACCTGTGGCAGATGCTGTGCTCTCTCCACATAGAACTTGGTCCGTAAGAAAAGAAAGTATGCCTTCTCTTATTTTGCCTTTGGACCAAGGAACAAATCCATATCAGACCCTCTTTTGGTTCAGGAATTTTGCGCGGTTCTCAGGAATATGCCTAGCTTTTGCAGTTGAATTTGAATAGCACT
Organism: Cynopterus sphinx; assembly: GCA_030015415.1. Taxonomy (NCBI): domain Eukaryota; kingdom Metazoa; phylum Chordata; class Mammalia; order Chiroptera; family Pteropodidae; genus Cynopterus; species Cynopterus sphinx. The sequence goes on along the minus strand of CM057384.1, from coordinate 27,096,125 downwards.
TATACACTCACTTAGTCTGACAAATTACTAAAAATTAATGATGGAAGGTTAGCTGAGATTCTGAATTCCCAAATTCTGAAACCTCCCATCAGCTTCTATAACACCACCCTGCTAGGTTACCCTGCTAGGTTACTAAGGGGGAGGATGTGCAGCTCAGAGAATATACTCATAGTAGTTCTTAAAGTGTGATACAGAGATCCTTGCAAGGGGCAGAGTCAAAACCATTTTCAAGGGGGTCTCAGAAAACATTTTGGGAGTCCTCAAGGTCAAAACTACTTTCATAATAATACTAAAATATTGCTTGCTTTTCTCTGTATTGATATTTGTACTGACTATACAGAAGCAATGGTTGATAGAACTACCATGACCTTAGAGCAAATGAAGGTAGTGGAAGCTACCATACCAGAGGTCTTTAAATTCTTCACTGCGATACACTTGCAATGAAAAAAAATAAAAAAGGCCAGGTTCACTTATGAATGTCCTTGATTGTATAGTAAAAGGTATTAAAGTATTCGTAAACTCAATCTATGAATGCATTACTTTTTCATATTCCGTATGACTAAATGAAAGGCACACACAAAGTACTTTTGCTATACTCCAAAGTATGATAGTTATTGCAAGAAAATGTCTTTTGCGTGTCAGGAGCTCAGCTGAGCTGAAAGATAGAGAACTGAGCTGACATGTGTCAGAGTGGCCCACTAAGGCAACAAGCCCAAAATCAAAGGGTTAGTCACATACTGCGATGGTATAATCAAGAGGCTAAAACAGGAGAAAACGCAGTGTCCTCCCATGGAAAGGCACACCAGTCAAGGGTCAAATGGATCAGCACAGATGTTGGGGTCATCTCACTGCTAAGGGAGCCTCAAACAAAAGGCTCTGGCAGTCTTATGGGCTCTGAGGTCAGCGAGAAGGGCTCAGGGTCAGGATTGGGGCAGAAAAGTACTAGGACTGAATCAGAGTAGAGGAATATGTCTGCGAGGGCTTCCCCTTCTTCCCCATAGGCAGAGGCACCTGAGGAAGACCTCTGCCCAAAGCCTCAGATTAAAAGATCTAGAAATAAATGTGCATGAGCCGGGAAAGAAAATATTATGCAAAGAGCATGACAGACCAGGGCGGACTGAGAGCTTGACTGCAACTCTGTTCAGAGATTGCAATGCACTGGCTGTGCTCCGAGTGTGGTGTAGGGAGGGAAGCTTCCCCGTGGGAGGCCTGCGAGGTAAAGCCTTTATAATGGCTTATGGTCAGGCCTAAGCAATCACACAAAAGTTTTTAACCAGGAGCTTGACTTATTGAATGTCACAGGGAAAAGTGATTGAGCTGCAAGCTGAACTATGTCCTTTTTTATGGAGCACCATTTTTATTTGAAAGAACAAATGACAAACTACGGTTATTGAAAGTTAGGTATTTGGCAAGCATTTTCTTGAAAATGAACAAAGTGAGCTTGTCACTTCAGGGAAAACAACCGAGAGTATTTGTTGCCAATGACAGGATGCAATGTGCCAAGCAAAAATTAGAATTTTGGAAAACTTGTATCCACCACTGTGAGCCTGACCTCTTCGTGGTAATTTCTGACTTTCTGGAATGAATTCAGTGATGATGTTGATGATTACAATTGTTATGGCTTGAATTATGTTCCTCAGAAAAAGACATGTTGAAGTCCTAACCTCTAGCTCCTCAAATTGTAGCCTTATTTGGAAATAGGTTCTTTACAAAAATAATCAAGTTAAAATGAGGTCCTTAAGGTAGGCTCTAGTCCAATATGACTGGCATCTTAATAAAGAAAGAATATTTTGATGCAGATGCACAGAGGGAAGACACATAAGGAGGATGATATATGAAGATTTGGATTGGTATGATGTATCTATGAGGCAAGGAACACAAAGATCGCTGGCAAACCTTCAGAGGTAGAAAGAGACAAGGAATGGGTCCTCCCCTACAGGTTTCAGAGGGAGGAGGGCCCTACTGACACCTTGATTTCTGACTTCAAGCCTCCAAACCTGTGAGACAGTAAATTTCTAAGACACCCAGTTTGTGACATTTTGTTACAGCAGCCCTAAGAACTAATAAAGCATTTTTTTCCATATTGTAAAATAAAATGTGTCAATATACCAAAGTTCTGTATACTACAATGGAGTAATATTTTTCTCATATTAATGTGTGAATTTATAAAATTGTATGTGGGCAAAATATCCATTCAAGATTTTAATAGGTTTTAATATAAGAGTATATATAAGAGTATAAAGAGTTCATTGATATGGTTTTACACATTATAACCAAGGCTTAAAAAACTACCACTGGTTAACTTTTGGTATCATATCGAAGAAGAATGTAGAATGGTCTGAATGGTTTTTAAAATATTTCTCCCTTTTTAAATTACATATTTATACGAGGCCACATTTTTCTTCATATACTTCTAACAAAACACACTGCAACAAGTCAATTGCAAAAGCAGATACAGGAACTGTTTTATATCAAGCCAGATATTAATAATATTTGTAAAAGTGTAAAATATAACATCTCTTCTCACTCTCCTGAAAAAATATAGTTTTTCAAATAAAAATATGCTAATTATGTTAACTTCCAATGAGTTTATTTTTTTATTAATATTCGTAATCTTCAGTTTTCATGTCCAATACAGCAAATTTTGAAATATTGAACATAAAAGCTTTCTGTAATTATCAATAATTTTTAAAAGTGTAAAGGTGTACTGAGATCAAAAGTTTGAAAATCATTTGTCTAGCAAATGCTCATTTTTATAACTTGCTAAAGTTTGGATCCCTTAACTCTGTCTAATTTCCCAACCCTGTGAACTGAGTTAGGCTGGTTGTGAGCCTAGGGATTCCCTTCCTTCCTCTTTCTGGGGCCCAGCTGTGTTTTCTAATTCTGCTTTAATGAGTGGGGATGGACATCTGGGCCGATTTACTGCCTGTGCTAACTTGGGAGAGGTCTTAAGAGAGAAAGCTAAGTCACGCTCTTCCCACGCTCAGCACATGGTGGACTTGGGAGAGTTTCAGAGCTCCTCTTGGTGCAGAGGGAAGGAAGGATCCTAGGAGCCTTCCCATCACCACCACCAACATTCGATCCAGTACAGATTCTTAGAACCTACCTCAGGTGACTCTAAGGTCTGAGCTGAACTCCAGAATCAGAATTTTCAAGAAGCAGCTCAGATGATTCTGAAGCAGGTAGTCCCTGGACCGCATATGACAGATGGGGTCTAGGAAAAGAGTGTGCTTCTAACCATAACCAAATGTGGGAGAAGGGTGCTGCTGAGCTCAGTGCTAAAGGCTAGGTGATTATCAAGACAAACGTTTCAATGACATCCAGGAAGAATGCCTTGCCTCATGATTTTGCATAGATCAGGAGAGATGTGTGCTAGTTGCCAGCAGAACATGATAATTAATCTGGTTAAATCTCACTGGAAGAAAAGATGGATTTGTCAGTCTGGAACCCTAGCTGGGAGAGTAAGGCCTTGAAACAAACCCACCTGGAAAATGAAACTGATGCAAAATGAATGCCAATTACCCAGTGGGCCTGTTCATCTTCACTTTTTTTTTTTAACGTGTCATTTGCTAGGTCACACTTGCATAAAGTGTTCATGACAGTAATTTTCAAGTGCCCTTTAGACTCTTGAGAAATGCACAATTCGTTTAACTGTCAAATGAAACACAATCCTTGTTTCTCTTGACAAAGAGACAGAATGACAGTGTCATTGTGGGTAGAATCAACACTGGAAAATCAACACTATATTGTATCCCTATTTAATTTGTGAACTTTTTTTTAAGTTAGAAAATATCAAAATCACATGTCGTAGATGTAAATATTGGAGTTACCCAAGCACAAATAAACAAATTAGCATTTTGGTTTTTTGAATTAGGCTACTCTCAGAGTCTAGTGGAAAATTCTTTCTGCTGCTAGGATTTACTCCTCTTCACTCAGGCTCATCTTTCTAAAATAAAAGATTCCTTTATAGCGTGCCGTGCTACCACACCGAGTACCTTCCATGTGCTGGGCATTCAGTCAGATAATATGGCTTTCACCTATATTATCACTTTTCCTCACCACGGGCCCATAGTATTCATCTCACTCTCCTCATGTCACAATTAAAGAAATTGCAGCTGAAAGAGCTTAAGCCCAATCATCTAGGTAAAGAAGCTATTATCTGCTTGAGCTAGAGCCCTTGACCAGTTAGAAGGTTCCGGTCCCTAAGCCTACTGTCTAGCACTCCCTGCCACCAGCCTGAGGATTCTCGGATAATTTGATAGCATCAGGTTTCTAAATCAAAAAGGCTAAAGTCCGTTGCCTTGGCTGCTAATTCCTGAAATCCACAGAAGGCTATGCCCATTTCCTAGAGTAATACAAAGGGATTCTACTGGAAAACAAACTATATAGAAGGACTAGTTAATTTGACTTCACTAATGTCCCACCAAACCACTGAGTGGAGTCAGAACTCTTCAAAGAATGCCAAAAATAGCTTTGTGTCAAACCATTGAATCACATAGCAGCACAATAAAAATAAGAATGACTAATGCTTTTTAGTCTCTGTCACGTACTCTGCCAAATAGCAAAAAATAGAAAGATGTTCCTCAAAATGTCAAATTAGAAATAGTTCAGGAATGGTTCCCACATTGTACATGTAAATATTACTTCAGAGTCTGAGGACTGCTGCTCACACAGGGATGTACCTGAAAATCTTACTTTTTTCTAGTCTTTAAGATTCCAGACCCCTTTCGATAATCTAATGAGTTGTGCTTTAGGGGAACAAACCAAGAATTAAACTTGAGGAATTTAAATTATTAGAACAAAAAGTACTTTTCAGTGTATTTCCAAGTGCTGAATTGGATTTTTAAGATTAAATTGAAAAATCTGGTATTTATCAACTGCACTTGCTTCTTTTTTAAAAAGACTGTCTGTAGTAAAAACAAACAGCAGCAAAAGAGAATTCACATATACTTTATAAATGGACTCCTAGAATTACTCAAATTCTCTCTGAAGTTGTCGCATGATAGCATTCTTCAGGTCAGAGCACTCAAGAGTAACGAGTCTCTTAATATCTATTACCTAATCAATAAGAAATAAAACTTCCAGCACTAATAAATTGCCATTTCAGCAAAAAGACATTTATTTTGCTTGGCTTGTATTTCCTCATTAGTAAAGTAAGTGCAAGAAAGTCTGATTTATCTGGATTTTTTTCCCCACTGAACAAAAAGTAATTTGGTGAACCTAGAGTTTTATTTTTCATTGTATTGTATTTTTTAATTAAAACTGGCCAGTGGAACTTCTCTATCCCCAAATCACTGTATGTATTAAATTTCAAAGAATCCTAAAGCAACTAGAGAGAATTTCATTTTTAGCGAACTGCAAGGCATTAAAATCAATAAACGGGCTGATGATGCAATTAATATACTAGTGGCCTTTAATGGAAAAAAAGGAAGATTTAATGTGAACAATCATTACTTCTCTCAGTTAAAGACATTTCTAAGCCTGTGTTTTAGTTAGTAAACTATATAATCAGGACCACTGAACAGTAGTTGTGTTTTCATTATACTTAATGTTAATTAGTCTGTTTATTTTTGGTGTGAATATCATTAATTTAGATGCTGTTTCCTATACAGCTTCTGTATATAATTCATAACCAAGAATCCATGCACTAGCATGGTAAAGCATTCCAGGAAGAATTTCAATTCACAATATTATTTAGTAGCTAATACAGAATAAGTTTAGCCACGATCTTACGGGAGATCAGACTCTCCTCTAGTCACCGCATCCACTGGCTCTGTTATAAAAATGGCAAGAATAGAGGCATTTAAAATATTTTGACATTTATATTGTGTTCTAAAGATATCCAGTTATGTAAATGATTACAAATGAAAATATAAGAGGCTTAAAGCAAGATGTGAAACACTGCAAAGTTGTGGAGTATGTCAAGATGGCTTCAACTTGAATCCTGGCATGAAGGAGTTTACAATCTGGTAGAGGTAATAAGATTTCTACCCAAGTGCTCAGAGGTCACAGTGATTCTAGATGAAAGTGTATATCCTTTGGGGTGGGAGCAACCTCGCTCTATTTCCTAGGTTGGAAACTCATAGTCATAGGAACTTTGGTAAATCACTCTGCTTCTCAATGTCTCAAATCCCTATCTATAAAATAAAAATAATATCTAACATGCAACCTTATTTTAAATAAAATGACACATTAAAAATCTGGTGTGGTGCTCTGCTTTTAATAGGTTGTAGTGGGAAAACCTACTTTCCCCTCTCATACTAAGTTCACCTCACTCCAAAGTTCAAACAGTTTCCATGTTCAGGTCAGCCCCTTTATCCTCAAAGGAGTTCCATAAACTTGGATGGGGACAAAAAATACATTGCTTTTTACTAACTAATTTCAGTTGGAGAACCAAAATTTAGCATTTCCTTCAATGATAACAGCACACAATAAGCCAGAGTAGTATTCGCAGTACCTGTGACTTTGTCTCCAACATAAATCAGATATCTTTTCATATCACATAATCTGTTGCTAGGATCTCAAAATATTATTGATGTTTATCATCACTTCCAAATTTAAGTCATTATTAAACTCAGTGTTAGATCTTTTTATTTATTGTGTTAATCAAGAAGCACAAATATAACTATGATACACATTTTAAACATTTTATGGTAAATATTTTTAATATTATAATCCTATGTACTTTGTTCTATGCTTTTGAAAGCATTATTCTGAGAAGAAGCCCCTAGGCTATACCAGACCTCACAAAAGCACACAATAAACCAGAGTAGCATGGCTTATTGTGCATGAGTAGAAAGGGTGCATGGTAAAAAATAGTTAAGACTCCCACACCTACCCCCTGCCGGCATAGAGGGAGCCCATCCTGATACGGCTTAAAACGACTGATAGAGACCGAAATAGAGAAGCCACAGTCTGAGCAATTGGAAAAAAAAACCCTTAATGATAACAGATACACCAAACAAAATTGTAAAATCTCTTGACAAATCTAAAGGATAAGACGAGGAGGACAGAACTTAAAATACTGACAGAATTTTGGGGTAGATTTTAGGAAATACTTCTTGTAGATAGCAGCTTTACACTTCCAGAGATGAGGCCAAGAAAATTGGAATCTCTGTTCCCTTTCTTTCCACATCATACATGTAATCTATTATCAAATCCTGGCTGCTCTATCTTCAAAATGAATCCAGATTTTGGTCATCTCACCCACTTCCAATATTCCTACCTGGATACATGTCACCAAGATTTCTCAATTGATAATTAAATAAACTCCTAACTACTCTTGCTATTTCAGGCAAAGCCTGAAACATTCATAAAATTTTAGAAGCATATGACAAAGGCACAGGACCAAAAATACCTTTTGAAAAAGTCTGGAGAAATCTTCTCAGAACACATCCCTGGGGTTGAAAAAAGAAGTGGAAATTAAAGGGCTCTACACATGATTCATTAAAAATATGCCTCAAAATAAACCCCTGCCTGGGGTAACCAGAATTGTAAATTTTTTTAATTGAAAGAAGTCACCAGGTCTCAAATGCCACTAAGGATGATAGAAGATAATGTGCATAGGCAATTTTTTATTCCCCCTTTATAATGACTCACTCATGCAGGAAGATTTCTCCCTATTGTTTGCAGATTATGAATCCGGGACAACAGGATCAGACTGAATAGGATTCTGGAGAAGCAGAAGCCAAGGTTTTCCCTGTCCCGTTCCCTCAGGCATCACTGTATCTCTGCTTTGCCAATATAAAGTAACGGGTCTGGCAACATGTGCTTGCCTGAGACTACTTCATTAGGCATTGGCAGTATGTGTTTCATCTTAAACATCATGAGTGAGAATTCATTTTGTAATGATTACTTGTGTGTGATCTGGATACTAACAGTGAGGTGCATCAGAGGCCAGAAGGAACTGCAGCCATTCCAGTGAACTTCAGCCCAGATGCAGCAACTGAAGAGTTGTGACTTTTCAGGAGGACAACACAGCTGGACATAATTTGGGATGGGAACAGAATAAGAAGTGAGATTTCAGTCTTGAATACAGAGTGGCCTTGGAATCTTTTAGGATAACAAACTGTTTAGGTATATTTCTAAATCTTCTTCTGATACAAAATGTTCACTCAACAGCATTCCTGGGGAATCCATAAAGTGTGATGAACAGAAAGCAGCCATGGGAAGGTAGACGCAGGACTTCTCAATAGGCTGCTGGTCAGTTTTCTAGAGGATAGACATACCTCTGGATGACCAGAGGCTTAACGATAGTCGGAAGACTTAAGGAACAAAAAACTAAGCAGTGTTAGGTCTATATTTGTATATACCTCGCATGGTTTTCATGAGGAAGGACTATCACTAAATACTACCCATTTCTTGCCTCATGCGGCCTTGCCCACGGAATTTAAGTAAGTTGCCTGAGAGTGTGAGAGAGGAGCTGGGTATTCAAAGTGCATTTCCTTTCTTTCCCTTCCCCTTGCAAGTCTGCTGCCTACAACAAGCACAGAATGGTGCCTTCCTCTACACCATAAATTTTACAGGAACAGCATTATAATGACAAAGTGGGTAAGTAGTGCTAGAAATCATATTTTTGCTTTATCAGTAATTAAGGGGCCATTTGATTCCCATCTACTCAATTTTTATTTCTCATTTCATTCAAAATTCAGATAAAAAAAGAGGTGGCTGCTATGTGCTGGGCCCCCTAATACTCCTTGCATTAGCAGTTCCATAAATAGTTCCTTAAATTAATCTATGAAAGTAATGTGTGTCCTAAGAAAAACTGAGATGGAAAAAAGAGATTTCTGTGATGGCTGAGAGAAAAATAAGGTCCTTTGGTTGCTTGGTGGATAGAACATTTCATTGAGGAAGTAAAACACGAGGTGGTACTTGAAGAGAGGAGGAATTTACATATGAGGAATTGGAAAAAAACATAAGCAGTTGGATTCATAAGTCTGTCTTCCATCTGTTACCAGCCTATTCTCAACTGGTGTTAATTAAACAATCTTATCTGTTTTTTCTCAGCATATATCAGAAGGAGAAACCAATTCTGAAAAGTTATATCCAGACTTTCCAGGCTGAGCCCCTAGCAGGCCACCTTTACTGTCATCTCCGTGATATATGCATGAAATTTATTTGTTGGATCTACCAAACACAGAAAGTGCTCATACCTGTGTCTAAAGGATGTACTTACTTAATCTGGGTAGATAACCACTTCAAATAAAGGTTAGGTTCATATCTCCTTTTATATGCCTGAAATTCTAATTCTTACAATATAATTAAGGGTATATATTTCTCCCATGGGGATCCATTGGGATTGGTAAAGTGTGACTTTTGTCTGTTACTCTTAAGTATAGAAAAATCTCGGTACCTCTCTCTAGTAATAACAGAAATAATACACAATGTTTGCAAGTTTTTTGTGAAAAATCTCTGTCTAGAAATAATGTTCTTGTTCTTTTAATATTTTTATGAAAAAAATAGAGAAGAATATAACAGGATCTGAGAAGGCTCAATAAATTTCATCCTTTAGTTTTTTCCCCCAAATTCTGAACCAACTACATAAGAAGAAAAATGAGAAGGCAGGTGGGAAAATAAAATTATTACTTTCAGTTTTGATAGAATTGATATGGAGAATGTGATGTATGCCTATGGACAAGGCAGATACAAGACACATCTGAGCCTTCAAATACTAAATCTGAATATTGGACTAAAGTTGGTATAGCCATAAAAAATTGAAAGCTTCCTAATAGAGGGAACTACTTAGTAAAACTCATGGAGGAATAGACCAGAAACAAGACCTAGAAAATGGAATTGTGCCTGATTCCTTTCTAGTTCCTAAAATAAACCTAGATTCCTGTGAGACATCTATGTCCACATCAGCTAAATTCACCCTGGTGATCAACACAGTGACTGATTCCTAAGGTAGGCCACTCTGTCCTATATCCCTTCTAATTGAAGATGTTTTTCTTACCTCACACATCTCCCATCATTTTGCTAGCAAAATATCTAGGAGCTGATATCTCCAAGAAAAGGTCCTCACATCTTTTCTGTGATTTATTTTCTGACTTAATAGATATTTCTGATTTTTATATTACTACAGAAAAAAACATAATTTATGTTTTATAATTTACATAAACTGGTTTTATGTAGTTTTAACAGTTTTTTTTTTTTTAATTTCTAGCCCATGGGACAAAAGAGTTAGGGGGTCCTAGAGGAAGTCTGTGGTGCTAAGTGACTTCTGTTTCTTTACACCTTCTCATTCTATACTTTTGCTTATGAACCTCTATCTTAATACTTACATATAAATTTTCATAGCATAGAGAACAGCTTAATCTCATTTACACAGTACTCTCTTTATTGCATTGGTTCTTTTCTATCTAAAAATGTATTACAACTCAGCAGAAAAATATCTCTGTGCAGTCAGGAATAAATTACTTGACTATTTCATATAACAACTGTAAAGAGAAAAGTTACATTTTTACTTAATTTTTTTTATTTCATCCTGTGAGTTTTTATTCCGATTGTCAGTAATCCTTTCCTAACTTTCATATTTTTAAGGAGAATAGGCACGCTTTTAATTTTTCCTTTAAAATGAGTCTTGCAGAATGCAATCATAAACAGCTTTGAGAAGCTGGTATACTTTTAGATCATTATTATAAACTAATAATAAATCAGTAATTATATTTTTTGAAAGGTACTTTAGCTAATTTGAGTGTTAGAAGTTTCTGAATTGTGTACTATATAGATTGATAAACTTAACTCCCTCCTAAAAGCTCTCACAGGCAATACATATCTTTCATGAAGAATAAATAAACTACAGACAACTAATAATTTACCATCTCTCTGCTTAGAAAAATATGAATTTTTTTCTCTAGTGTATGAGAATTTTAACAAGAATAATCTGTTAATAGGAAACAATTAATTTTTTTTATTATATCATATCCAATGCAGTAATTCAGGTTTTCCCCATATACTGACAATTCCACTACATCTTTCTTGAAGAAATAGTACAGTTGTGACTAACTGAAATTAGCCATTAGAAATGGTTATGCCTTGTTAGCCATTAAATATATAATTACATACTTACCTATCAGCTTAGGGGTCAAAATAATGAAAATTCCAAAGGCACACACACTTTAGATAAATGAAGACAGATAAAAGATGCAAGTTGTCTTGCAATTTTCATAAAGGTGTTCCTACACAATCTGTAAACAAATAGAAATTCATTACTAGATAGCTTGGAAAAGACAAATTACCTAGAATTTATGGGTGAGTACTTTCTTTAAGTCATGATAATGAATCTCCATTATCCAATATTTTTAGTTTACCCTCCAGTCCTCAGAAATTGCAACAATGATTACAGGCTCTAGTGAAAAATCGTTCCCATCTTCTTTCTTTGATTCTCTTACATAGGAGGAAATGGGATTCTCTTTGCACTTACCTTTGCTGAGGACAGGTTTATAGTGATGAATGTGCCAATGTTAACATTATTTCTAAAGGTTATTCCTTATTATCATGTTACTAGGTTCCCAAGTAAGAAATTAAAAAGAAAAGCAGTTCTCAACTTGAAAGCACATTATGGTCCAAAACACTGTACCTTGATTTTGTTTTGTTTAATATTGGAAATATTTTTTTCATGTTGAAATAACATCACAAATAACCACCTGGTTCCCAGGAAGATTAAGTTCCCCATCCAGATGAAAATACTGATCAGCTCATGTCTCCATCACAGCAGCAGGATGACGCTGGTTGATGACATAACCCTGAGCAACTTGATCAAGGCTAGAGATGATGTCTCTCATGCCGAAATTGAAGCAATCTGTGCTTCAGCTAGGCTGATGGGCTTGGGAGAACCTAGAATTAAAGTAACAAATGAAGACTTCAAGAAATTTGAAGAAAATTTTCTTCATAAGAAAAAGAAGGCACTGTTAGGGGCTGTGTCTCTAGCAAACTACAGTTGCCTTCAAGAAATTGGTTAGAAGTGTCCTGACTCCTCTGAGGAATGAGGTGGAGGAAGTTGCCTAAAGAAATCCATGTTCCTGTTGATCTTATTATTAGGAAAGCATACATTTTGTGTATCTTTTATGAGCTCAATGTATAGAATGCCCATTAGGCTGCCTTAGTCAAGTGCAATGCTCTCTTCCCAATAAAGCCTCATTTTTCTCAAAAAAGAAAAAAGGAAAGAAAGAAGGGAGGAGGGAAGGGTGAGAGGGAGAAAGGAAGGGAGGGAGGAAAGAAGGAAGAGAAAAAAGGAAAGGAAAGGAAAGGAAAGGAAAGGAAAGGAAAGGAAAGGAAAGGAAAGGAAAGGAAAGGAAAGGAAAGGAAAGGAAAGGAGAGAATAGAAAAGATAAAAGTAAATTAAAACCATAAAAGCTTAATGTAGCCAACCAATAAACATACAGATATATAATATCAATAAGTAGATTATGTTTGCAACTTACCAGAATTACTCAGGACTACATTTAAATAAATACTTATAAGAAATTCTCAAATTTGTACAAGAGGAAATACATGTTGTGGGTATTAAATCCAGCATCGCTGGTAATACCAAAACTCAGAAGCCGCACACTGTCTACTGATAGGTGAATGGAACAAGATACATATTACCTATATTTTTATTTATACACAGAATATTTTTACACAGTTAGAATATTTACACAATTATAATTGTACAAATATTATACGAGTATTAAAGAAAATGAAGCATATCTACATGTACCAATATTGTTAAACCTCAAGACATATTGTTGACAGGAAAAAGGTAGGTCGCATAATAATGCATGTCATATCATAAATGTAGTTCAGATAATGTTTGAAACCTTAAATGGTATATATGGTTGGTCAATATGTGTGTATGTAAGGAAAGTATACAAGCTACAAGCACGACGGTAAGAATGCATACCCACTTGAAGATAGTAGTCATATCTAGAAAAGAAGGGTGGCAAATAAGTTTTAGATTGGAGAAGATAAAGTTTCAAATATACCTGCAATAGTCTCTTTTTAAAACTTAAACCTTTCAGGTAGCCCATGAAGTCAAAATTATTTTCCTAATAATTCTAAAATGCTCGTCTTTTTTCACTGTGTTAACATGTGCAGATTGTAGAAAAACAATAGAAAGTATAACTGCTGGTACCTTAGCATGATTCAAAGCAGTAGCACCAAATTGTACCTGTAGCAGATCTGCATTCACAGCAAAAGTTCCAGATTCACTCAAAATGGCATTTAAGAAGAAAAATTAATTTTTCTACATCTTAGACCTTGAGTATATGTACTTTCAGTATTCTGTGTGACAAAATGGAAAGTTCACATAAAGCGCTTCCTTTGTATTCCAGAGTAGGATGGCTGTCGAGGAAAAGCTCCTGTGCAATTGAGTTGCAAGTAGAACTAATTAAATATTTTTATGAAACACTGTTTTTTTCTTATAAGAAACATTAGTATACATACTATAGTTATTCAGATTTGAGTATTTGGCATACTTTTAAAAACATAAATAAAGGTGAGCATCTCATGTTGAGTAAACGAATTTTGCTACCAATGATAAAATTTTGCTTTCAAGAGAAAATTCAAACTTTGGACAACTGGTATCTGCCATCATGAGCTTTTCAGTTTTAAAATACTTAATGAATGTTCTGATAAGACAGGTGGTGATATAATGAATATGATTTTTAAAATACATAATGAAATGTCCATATTTAGATCTGCATCACTCCAATGAACAGTGCATGATATAAAATCTTACATGGGCAAAACATCTATTCAAAGTGCAAAACTGGCCAATGGATTTCAACATATAACATATTAAGGAAAATTCTTTGATATTATGTGAGAAAACACATTGCAACTAACCTCTAAGATACTACTAATCATTGGAGTGTCAAAGAATATTTCTACTATCTGAAAAGGCTATTAAAATACTGCTCTCTTTTCTAAATATTTATCAGATAACTCAACCAAAACAACAGAGAGCAACAGATTGAACACAGGGATTATAGCTGCATACTATGCCTTATTTATCTAGTTCCAGTACAATGTCTTAACCAGTGATCCTGAACACTGTCTGAATTTGTTTATAACATGTTATCTTCTTCTTTAGTTTTCCTTATAAAGTGACAATTGCCTTTCCTCTCCTATTACCCGCCTTTACATTAATTGCCCTAATACTGCAACTAAAGAAGGAGGCAGCAGGATACTCAGGTAATCCCTGTCAAATGAACCACATTGTGAAGCAGTCAGCATGGTACCATGTTTGGGTCCACCTGGGCTGCTCCAGGAATGGAGTTGCATCAGTTCTCCCCGAACAGATAAGATGTAAATTTATCAAACTCACAAGACACTGTTTAGAAAACAAGAACACCAGTTTATTAATTTAAATTAGAATACACATCAATACGTCTGCCCACTAGGCAGGGCAAATCCTTTTCTATAAATCAGGCATTGAGGATGGTAATTAGAAACATCTATCCAGTGTACATAAAATAATAGATCATTAGATGTTTTTGAAAAATATTTCACTCAAGTTATAGGGAAGTCTATCAATACCCGAACACACACACAAAAAAAACATTTTTAGAGACATAGTACTTGAGCCTGCCAAATTAGGATGCCTTTCTCTGTTCTCCTAGAAGAGTACTGCATATGCATACACATTTGTCTGCTCACTTCTTTTTAAAACATGAAAATAACAACCACATATAATAAAGCATAAATCAATGCACATTTTTAGTAGATTTCAGAATCCTATGTATCATTGGCATTTGAGCTATAAAGTTTTTTTTTATTTTTGTTTTGTATTTGTATGTGTATGTGTGTGTGTATGTGTGTGTATGTATGTATGTATGTATGTATGTATGTATGTATGTATGTATGTACGTAATCAATAAATGTTGCCTGGGATGGAATTAGTCCCCAGGTACAGCTCTGGAATTAAGCCCTGAAATTTTTCCCATTCAGGACCAATTAAGAAAAAGTACCAGGACCTGAGCACAAGCTATGGTAATTGATCTCCATTTGGATGGTATGTCTTAAGGATGTGAGGCTTGTCTTAGGCATTTTGTGAGCAGAAGGGGAGCCACATGTAGATTCTGAAGATGAAGCTGACTGATGTGGAAGCAAAGCAGAGAGACAGAAAAGCCAGATCTTACTAAAATTGTTTACACAGCTGGCTGGATCAGTCCTCACTCAGAGCTAGCCTGTACCACTGAACTTTTAAGATAAAGCCAGTGTATAATTTTTGTCCATTTGTTTTAACTGAGTTTTGTTTTCCACTGAACGTATCTAAAAGATTTCTGACATAGAAACTGATAGACTTGACCTCAGAATTATATGGAGTTATGATATAATGTATTTAAGAGGCAACACAGTAGATAAATTTATTTCTGCATTAAAAAAAAAAAAATCATTGAACACCTATTTCCTCCAGGCAATGGAGAAGTGCTGAGGGTATAGCAGTAAACAGAACATGTATGATTCCTTTCCTAGGAATGTCTTGCTACATTCTAATAGATAAGAAAGACATTTAAAACTGACTACACATTAATTCATTCACTTCAATTTGGAAAGGGCTTTTAGGAAGAGCAATAGATGCTCATGGAGGCTTATCACAGGGAAATAGCCCTAGTCTGGAGTATATTAGTTCTCTATGGTGCCATAACAGATAACCACAAACTGGGTAGCTTGAAACAACAGAAACCTATCCTCTCCTTTGGTTAGAGGTTCTAGAGACCAGAAGTCTGAAACTGAGGTGTTGTCAGGGTCCACTGAAGGCCCTAAGGAAGAGTGTCTGACTCGTCCTAGCTGCTCGTAGTTACCAGAAATCCTTGGCATTTCTGGGCTTGTAGCTTCATCATTCCAATCTCTGCATCTATTGTCATATGAGCTTCTTCCATGTGTCTCTGTGTCTCCAAATCTCTCTCCCTCAGGAGATTATGATTTTAACATAACTTTTTTGGGGGCATGATTCAGTCCACAACAGGTGGGTAAGGAAAGAATTTTTCAAGGAGATCCTCTTCAGTTGACATCTAAGGATGAAGAGGTAACAACAGGGACACATATTTCTGGTATATGTTGTGTTTGCTACTATTCCATTATTTCTGTCATGGTCAATCATTGCTCCTATATTACCTTCCACTCATCCATCCGGAATGCCGACATTTTAAAGAAGAGAAATTGTGAAAGAGCAATTTTAATCATGATGATGATGATGGAATCTCTTGGATGGCCAAAGACCCACATGATAAATGAATTTCTTGCACTTTTATTCATTAAAAATATTTTTTATCAATTTTGTTTAGAATAAATGGTAGGGTAACTAGGAATTCTCTCTCTCTCCCCATCTCTCTTTTCTTGAACATAAAAGTATATTTAATAGTTGCTTTTATCCTAGAAGAAATGAGCACACAATCTACTTTCTACCTTTAATTTTCACTGTTACTATTAAACTATTAGCACATAAATTTTATTATTGGCAGAAATTTATTTAAAATTTTCTCAGCTAAATGTTCTCAAAACAAAATTTAGACACACTGCTATTAACATTTCCAAAGGAATGCTGGGTTTAGACAGCTTAAATAAGTGAGTTCCCTTACTAAGAGCTTTTTTTCAGAACATACACAGTTTTGTCCCACATAACCTTCTCTCCTGGTCCCTCATTCATTAATGTCTGAATTCATTGTCTTTTCTTACACAGGTGATTTGTATATGAACTTTATTTAACATTTTACTACTTACTGACCATGGGGAAAATTAACTAAAATTAAATTCTATCTCTCATATTTTATAAAAACTAAATATATTTGCTGATCTACTAATATACTCTCACATAACTATTAATATGCTAGTTAATAATAATGTGATAGCACAATTGATGCAATGTAATTTTAAGTTTGAAATTTTTAGGTGGAAACAAATTTTTAAAGTTTTAAATTACCATTTAATGTTTTTTCTTTTATGGATATTGGCATTACGAGCCTTTTAAATAAAGAATGGTGCAAGGGAAGATGAGCATTAACGCACACACTGCCATAGGAACTTCAAGAAGATCACTCTGAGAGTCTGAGGAGAGTGTCCCATGAAATTTTGGCCTGAAGCAAGAAGCAAGAAAAAGGAGGTGAGGAACAGAACTGAGAATGAACAGTTTGAACAAACAGTGGGGCAATGAAGCATGAATATTCCCTTGGGCTAAGATAATTGTTGCTAATCTTTGGAAAATACAAACCTGAGTTCATTTCAAAATGGATTCTCCTCAAGAGGTTTATTTTCTTTGGAGAACAAAGAGATCCCAACAGAGATAATATATGAGGGGTAGAAGCCAAAACACCAGCAGGTAAAAAGAGAGTGGGAAATGTACAGCCATAAGAGAGTCATTTATGTGGCAAAGAGATGCCTTGGAGGGCTCTCTAAAAATCACAAAATGTGCATTCATGAGAGAAAGAGTCAGCATCTGTGTGCATCCGCCAGAGAAACAGCCATGCAGTACAGTGCTTTTTCCCCAGTGCCTTCTTTCCGGGGCTCAGAAACACTGGATACTAGATGAGGGACAGCTATGAAACCAGGAAGAAGAGGGGAAGAAAAATAAACAAGAGGATAATAAGTCAGTCCTGCTCCTTTCCTCTGCTCAGGCTTCCTGGTCTTAGCTGGGAACAGGGAGGTACTTTAACTTGAGAGACTTTCAAAGTCTGCTTATTACATTGGAGAGACTTCTATTTTGTTCAGATGAGATCATTCTTGTGACTCAAAAAGAGTGAGAAAACCTATAGTGCATGTCAGTGATCTCACAGAGAAAAGAAGAAAAATGAATTCATGGAGTAAGTATAATGAACAATGGTAAAAATGGAAAAAATGCATGGTTTCTATCCTTACCAATTTTAATAAAACAATTACTTCTTTATCAATCATTTACTATGTGCCAGGTACAGTGCTAAGTGACTATATACATGTATGTACAATACATATATATAAATGTGTGTGTGTGTGTGTGTGTGTGTGTGTGTGTGTGTGTGTGTGTATATATATATATATATATATATATATATATATATATATATATATATGATGGCATTATTATCCACTTTTACGGGTGAGGAACTAGAGGAATTAAAGATATTACTCAAGGTCATCCAGATATAACTACTCTGCAGATATTCCTACAGATATTGCTTTCATAGTCCACCTTAAGCTCACTGTATATAAAGTGATGAAATAGATATTTACTCTATTTCCAGCTCTGAAATGTTCTCCTAAAGCACAGCAGAAAGATTATGCATCTAATAATAAGTGCACCTATATTAATTCTATATACTGTGTGCCACATATATTATATATTAACTCTAATGTCCAAAACTCCAAAAGAAGCTACTGATTTTATTTTCCACACTTACTAAAAAAGGTTGAGTATCTTGCCTGAGATTTCACAGCTAGTAAATTTTGCTGCCAGGATTCAAATGTAGATCTGATTCATCCTAAGAACTGCTCCTTCTACTATTCTCTACTTCCTCTTCTTAAGAAACAAATTAATGACTAGGCTTACAGAGGCTAAAAATTTTGTCAATCACATTTAAATGGCCCATGTAATGATATATTTATATGAATTAAATAATTTTCACATATTTCCTATCTAAAATATATGATAGAATTATTAATTTACTGATAGGACTACCGAAGCCCCCAAAATTCAAATGTCCACAGATAAAAAACACGTTAATGACACAAACAAAACTACAGCCTATATATCCTTATTTGTATGCCTCTACTTCATAATATTACCCACATTGATGGAGGCTATTAGATGTATGTGGACAGATACCTAGACAGTGGTTACTAGGACTAAAATGGTGAAAGAAAGAATATTTTCTTTACATGTACTTTCCAAAAATAAGAAAACACTGCATAGATGCTGTTATTATACACTGGAGAATGTGAAAAGTAAATATCTGAATATGAAAAATAATACTAATAAAACACAGGCCATTTACTAGTTGTAAGGTAAGAATTATAACAAAATTTCTTTACAATGTTTAGGGTATAAAGTATTTTTCCAGCAATTTAACTTACTACTTATTTAACACAACATTTTGCTTCACTGTTCATAATAAAATTCCAAGACAGAAAATGCTCGGTGTCAAAATATCTAATTTTATATTCGCAATCATAACAATTGCATTATTTCCATTAGAACTTTTTAGAACAGAAGTTATAAGCCACAATTATTACAAAGCCAATCTGACAATACAAGTTAAAAAAACAGAAATCACCTCTGTGATTGATCATTACCTATACTTACCCATCGTTTCACCGTAATTTTACACATTTGTCTGTTTAAAAGCTGAATTGTGAGCCAAACAGAAATGATTATGTTTATATTTTCTCTTTCTTTATAAATAAATAAAATATAAAGAATATGGCAGTTACATTTTTTCTAGATTTTTAAATCACTTATCTACTAAAACTAATGCTTAAATTATATGAATAAGTCTGAAGGGAGAAAATAAATACCATACTTGTTTATTCCACAAGTAATTTTCCCCATGCTTCATTGATCTAGCTGTTTTCAAGGATCAGTTGTAGTACTTTCATGACTGTTTGACTTTGCAGGATAATGTGTTTTATATCTATTGATATTTTGATGCTATGTAGTTTGAAAAGAATATGGATTAAGCATGATTATTATTCTCTCTAATGAAATTAGTTCTGTCTGTACTGGTTTGTCTTTAAAAAAAAAAAAAACTTTCAACCCACTCATTGACCACAAACTCTATAAAGGTGGTAAAAATTTCACATAGTCCATTTTCTCCCACCACCTTCAATTTTATTTTTTTGTTATAAAAATAACATTGCTAAAAATGAAGATAGCTTTATTTTTTTCCTTTGCAATTCATTTTCCTTTTATGTATGTTCCTTTTAAAAAATATCTTTATCAAAATATAGCTAACATACAATATTGTATTGGTTTCAGATGTATACCATAGTTATTCATACCTAAAGAAGTGGTCACCATGATAAGTCCTGCAACTATCTGACACCATACAATGATAACACATTATCACCTATATTCCCTACACATGACATGCCTATGACTTATTTGTTTTATACCTGGAAATTTGATCCTCTTATTCCCCTTCACCATTTTTTCCCTTTTTGATTTTTCAATTACAATTGACATTCAGTATTATTTTATATTTGTTTCAGGTGTACAGCATAGTGGTTAGACATTTATATAACTTACAAAGTGATCCCCTTGGCACTATACATAATTATTGCCATATTATTGACTATACTCCCTATGCTTTATTTAAATTTCCATAACTATTTTGTAACTACCAATTTGCCTTCACCTTTTTCACCCCACTTCCCAACCCCTCTTCCATCTGACAACCATCAGCTTTTTCTCTGTATCTAAGTCTCTTTCTGTTTTGTTTGCTTATTTTGTTCTTTAGAATTATATATAAGTGAGAGTATTTGTCCTTCCCTGTCTGCCTTATTTCACTTAACATAATTCCTTTCAGGTCTATCTGTATTATCACAAATGGTAAGATCTCATTCTTTTTATGGCCAAGTAATATTTCACTGTATATATGTACCACTTCTGTATTCAATCATCCTTTGATGGGCATGTGGGTTGGTTTTTTGTTGTTGTTGGTTTTTTGTTGTTGTTTTGTTTGTTTGTTGTTGTTTGTTTGTTTTTACTTTGGCTACAGTAAATAATGCTGCAGGGAATATAAGGTGCATATATCTTTTCAAACTAGTGTTTTGAATTTCTTCAGATAAATACTCAGAAGTGAAATTGCTGGGTCATGCAGTAGTTCTATTTTTAACTTTTGGACAAACTTCCATACTGTTTTCCATAATGGCTACACTAATTTGCAATCCCACCAACAGTGCATGAGGATTCTTTTTCTCCACATTCTCACCTATATATGTTGTTTGTTTATTTAATGAGGATGGCATTCTGACAAGTGTGAGGTGATATTTCATTGTGGTTTTACAGTTCTCTGATGATTAATGACATTTAGTATCTTTTCATATGTCAAATAACCATTTGTATGTTCTCCTTGGAGAAATGTCTATTCAGGTCTTGTGCCCATTTCTTAATTAGATTATTAGTTTTTTGGTGTTAAGTTGCATGTGTTCTTTATATATTTTTAATATTAATTCCATATCAGATGTATCATTAGCAAATATCTTCTCCCATTTAGTAGATTCTCTTTCCATTTTGTAGATGCAAAAACTTTTTAGTTTGATGTAGTCTCATTTGTTTATTTCCTTTTGTTCACATTGCCCAAGATAACTGATATCAAAAAGAAATAGTAATAAGAACAATGTCAAAGAGTTTATTGCCTAGTTTCTTCCCAGGAATTTTAGGGTTTGGGATCTTACATTTAAGTGTTAAATCCATTTTGAGTTTATTTTTGTATATGGTGTAAGAAGTTGGTCTAGTTTCTTTTTTTTTTTTTTTTGTATGTATCTGTCCAGTTTTCCCAACATCATTTATTGAATAGACTGTCTTTACCCCATTACATATTCTTGCCTCCTGTGTCATAAATTAATTCACCATAAAAGCGTGGGTTTATTTATGGGCTATTATTTCTGGGTTCCACTGATCTATGTGTCTGTTTTAGTGCCAGTTCTATGTTGTTTTGATTACCATAGCTTTGTAATACAGTTTGATAACAGGTATTGTGATACCTCCAACTTTGTTCTTCTTTCTTAAGCATATTAGAAAGAAGAAATTAATTCACATTTTTGAAAACCTTGTTTCTATAACATAGTATATAACTGCTTCATATTTAAGTACGAGTTTCTTAATACATTCCTTTCCTTTTATAGAATGTGTTATTTTACCAGAATAGTGCACCTTAATATATTTCTTTCATTTTAATAGCACCTTGTGCTATAGCTTCACTTTTTATTTTATTTTAGAATGCTATATATAAACCTAATTTCTTACCCTACAGGCATAACTAATTCTTTCATTAAGCCAACAGGAGTTCAAGGCTTAAATTAAAGCCATGCTAAATCAATTCTTATTAGTGTCCTGGTAGTATGTGGAGAGAGGAGAGAGGGAGACGTAAAGGGAGAGAGAGAGAGAGAAGAGAATGCCAACTTCTGGTTTTGGAAGGTCTAGAAAATCAAAGTAAATGTAACATTGGTATTTTATAAAAGCTACTATGAATAGTTTCATTATCAGCCAGGATAGCTCTGCTTCATGCTCAAGGTGACAAAAGGGGAACATACATAGAAAATCACCACTGCTATTATCTCTTCTGACACAAAGAATTAATTATGAAGTATTTATTACAAAAATAAATGAGTTCAAATAATATCCCCTTGGATATTAAAACTTCATTTCTGCATCTCACAAATTTCTCAAAAACTTGCAAAATTATGGCAAGGTGTTATATTTGTGCATCTGAGACATTCATTCATTCAAGAAATATTCAACATCTTTGATAGTCTAGACACTATTCTAAGTACAAATGGAATCCAGCAGTGAATAAAACATTTGAAAGTCTCCCTTCTTATTCTAATGGAGGGAGACAGACACCAATAAACAGACGAACAAGGATATCATGTGGTATTTGTGGTAGACAATTCAAAAATATCCCCCAGTGACATTTACCCTTGTGTGATGCCCTGGCCTTGAGCTGGGGTGGAACCTGTAAATATAATGGAAATTACTCCTATGATTATGTTACCTTTTATGAAAAAAAGAGATTTTGTAGATGTAATTAAGGTGCCAAATCAGTTGAATCTAAGACAGGAAGATGATCTGGATGGGGCTGACTTAATAACATAAACTAACATAAACCCTTATCTGCATCTGGTGGTCGGAAAAAGGAAAGTCAGAGATTCGGAAGTGTGGCAGGATTCATGTATAGAAGATTCTCTGATGCTGATGATAATGGGAGCCATGTGGCGAGGACCTGAGAGCATCCTTTAGGAGCAGAGAGTGGCCTCTGGCTGACAGCAAGAGAAATGGATCCACTTCTACTACAGGGAACTGATTTCTGCCAACCTGAATGAGCCCCAAACCAGATTGTCCCCAGAGCCTCCAGATGAAATTTCAGCCCCGCCAATACCTTAACTTCATTCCTGTGAGATACTAAGCATTCCTCCATGGCATGCTGAACTTGAGACTAACAGAATGCTTGCTAGTAAATGAGTATTGTTTTAAGTTGCCAAAATTGTGGTGCATTGTTATACAGCAGTAGAAAACTAATACAGTATTTTAGGAGCCAATCAATGCTATATAAGAAATAGAGAAAAGATGTGACAGGGCATGCTGGGAATGGGAGTGGAATGGATGGAAACAGAAATCTAAGAGGTGGCCAAATTTAAGTAAATTGTACGATAAAGCAAGGGATCCAGGCTTGTGGATATATAGGGGGAGACGTTTCCAGCAGTGAGAACCTCTACAAAGACCCTAAGTATACCTCGGGACTTGTCAATCGATTAACAGAGTCTATGGCTATTCAAATGAAGTACAAGTTATAGATTCTGCCTGCTTTTTAAAGAGTTCATAGCTTTGATGTGAAAGCAGTCCCCTTTTCCCTCTCCCTTAGTTCTTTACTTCCCTCCTTTTTTCTTTTCTTCTTTCCTTACTTTCTTTCAAACTTTACTTCTTCCTTCCCTTCTTCTGCTCTCCTTTCAATAAGAATTTACTATATGTCTACTTTGTGCCTGGAACTGTGATAGACAATGGAAATATAATACTGAATAAGACACAGTCATTATCCTTAGGGAGTTTACCAACCGGTGAAGTAAAGAGGTAATCACCAGCAGTACAATAAGTTGTATAAGGAGACAAACTATGGTACAAAAGAACAGAAAAGGGTAGGCTAGCCCAGATTTGGTGACTCAGAGAAGCTTTCTCTAAGCAAGTGATGTCTAGGTTGATGTCTGGAAAGAAGAGTGCTGTCCAGGAGAAGAGGGCCAGACGGAAGGCAGTGTTTCCTAGCAGAGGGGAGACTAACATGTTCAAAGGCCCTGAAGGGATAGATAGATAATGCTTACAAGAGGAATTACAAAGAGGTCAGAAGTCGTGGAGCATGCAGTGCAAAAGATGCAGAATGGGGAGAGGTGGGGAAATGTCAAAAGTAAACCTAGGAAAGTAGACTGGGGCCAAAACATACAGGTCTTTTGAGCCATGTGAATGAGTTTAGATTTTGCGCTAAGAGAAAGAGAGCCACTGAAGGGTTTAAACATGGGAGTTCACCTGTTAGAAAGATTGTCCCAGTTGTTATATGGAATATAGATGTTTATGAGTTAACACAGGAGAGAGAGAGTTCAGTTAGGAGGAGGGTCCAGCTAATCAAGAGAGAAATGGGGAGTACTTTGGCAAATAGTACAATTTTACAAATAGTTAGAAAGGAATGGGTTCAGGACGGTTTTGGGAAAATTGATAATAATATAATCTGAAAGGACTGAAGAAGTTCCAGAATGACTGCCAGGTTTCTGCTTTGGTCTACTCTTGTAAAGGTCATTAACTGAACTGTGTCTAATATATTTTAATTAGATGCATAATTAATTACAATATCAATGTAAGTGGAGGTGTGTAGACTGTAGCAGTTGAGAAGAAAAGAGGAATTTGGATAAGTGCAATGTTCGAAAAGTCTTCTGAGAAAAATGGAGTTTTGCTGGGACTCAAGGAAAAGTGATATTTGTCAGAGGGAAAAATGGAAGATGCTTCCTTTGTGTGGAACAGCATAAGCAATGGCAGGATGATAAGAAATATGACTGATAAGGGTGAATCGAGACAGGGCTGAGGGAATGAAGGATGTCTGTAGAAGTAAGATCATTTCTCTAAAAAGGGTCAGGTTACAAAGGAAATTCAAAACAGGCTTTAGAGCATGAGAATGATATAACAGGGAAGTGTGGGCGGTCTTTGAGTAAGGAAAAACAATGCAAGAGCTGTGTGTTTTGGAGATTAGTCTAGCTTTAGTCGACTGGATACTTTGAGCACGGAAAAGGATACCTGGGTGCAGGAAGAGAAGGTAAGATGTTTCAAAACTCCAAGGACAAGGTAATGATGTCACATACCAGGATACGTCTCCTTGTCAATTAACATAGGAAGAAATGACAAATAAACACAGTTATATTTTTGAACCAGAAGGACTAGACACTGAGCAGATAAACCCAGCAGCATATTTGGGGTGGATTCTTAATATAGCAATCAGAAGTTCTATGAGGTGGTTATTATTAAGGCAATCTAATGTGAACCAAACGAAGTTTGCAAAAGAGTTAGTGAGGAATCCACAATCATATGACATTTAGAGACCTGAACATGAAGGTAAGCAGCACTGGTGGCTTACATCAGGAAAATCTGCCAACAGTTGGCAAAGCTGCAATTAAC
Source organism: Cynopterus sphinx (assembly GCA_030015415.1). Taxonomy (NCBI): domain Eukaryota; kingdom Metazoa; phylum Chordata; class Mammalia; order Chiroptera; family Pteropodidae; genus Cynopterus; species Cynopterus sphinx. The sequence goes on along the minus strand of CM057384.1, from coordinate 27,070,798 downwards.
AAGCAAGGACTGAGAAGAAAGATCCAGCCCTTAGAAGATATACTGACAAGAGCAAAGCAGATACCTTGGTCAAGGAGGAAGTGGATCACTAAACGATTATTAATACAGGGGCATTGGGACAGAGAGTAAAACCAAGATCCATTCACTGTAATGGGGGCAATGTGAAAATCAGGGTTAGGGAAACATAAATGGTCAGTCCAGATTTGAGGCACATAAAGGAGAGAAAATAGAGTGGAATAGAATATTTGGTGGCTGAATTTCTTTATATTCACCAGTTTAAAGTGAAAACGGACACACAGTTTTTAAAGAAAGGTCTTGCCTACTATTTAAGTGCCAAGAGTTGTTAAAAGAGGAATAAAGCAGAATATTTAGAATCAGGTGGGCATGATAATAAAAGCCCAGAAATAAATAGTTCCACATTAATAAACATCTACTATATCCCAGGCACAGTGCTATTGTCAGGACCTTATTTCTTCAGTGCTCATATCAGCCTTGTAAGGAATGAATATTACCTAGGTTTTCTGACAAGGAAACTAATCCATTAATAAAATCACACAAATAGTAAATGGTAGGGGCAGATGCATTGAATCAAAGCCTCTGTTGTTTCAAAACTCAGTCTCATTTCAGAATATGGCTTTGGTGTTATAAATGCTGCATACTAACAACTGTGTAGCAGATCTGGAGATTAAGGAGTGAATCCAAAACGTCTTCCCAAGGGAGATATAACAGATTGGATATGGAAGATATAAAAGAGGAGAGAGAAGAATCACAGATGATGAAAAAGTTTGGGCCCTGGAGGATTATAAGATTGGTCAAGATAGAAATGAGAAATGTGAAGAGAAATTGTTTTGGGGTGATATTTTGATATGTGTGTGGATTGTGTGAGATATGTGTGTGAGAGAAGAAAGTGGTGAAGGTGAAAGTTGGACTCAAAAGTTGGTATGATGAAGTGAAAATATTTTAGAAGCATTTGAAAATAACATTTAAGAAGAGATACATTGGGAAGCACATTTTAATTTGATTCTATTTATTAACACAGTATTTGGACTAAAAGAAATTAAAAATACTGGTCTCTGTGGAACCTGTGACCATTTTTATAATTTAGATTGTGAGAAAGCTATTATAGATATGTTTGTGTATGTGTGTTGTCTTTAGGTTATATATCATTAGGAATGTATATTCAAACCATGTATATGAAACAGACTATATACTTATGTACTATATGTGAGTGTGTGTGGTATGTGTGTATGTATGCATTTACAATTGCCAATAGAATATTTTCACTTAAAGATATTATACCTGAAATTGAGTCTTTCTTCTTTACCTTTTTCCCCCAGCAGCAACCCACAAGCACACATATATAGTAAATATTCTGTTATATATAATTTGACTGTATATCCCTAATTATACATAGTATATACCAACATATTCTATACATATTTTTTACTGTTTGCATAAATTAAAATACGGCCTTTTAAAATATACTTTTAAGAATGTCAATTCTATATAAAAATTCACTAGATTTTAATATTTTAAAGTTTCAAAGATATGTGCAGAATGAAAGATATATATATTAAAGTTCAATGCAAATATAAAAAGAAAAATGTGGGAATTAGGAAGAATCACTAAAATACCTATCAGAGAAGTCCCTGATTAGAAAAGGGGAGCCCTGTTGACATATTATGCATGTGCCATGTGTTAAGAAACCATTTTCAGGATTCTGTTCTGTAAGGGGTACTGTTCCGTACTAAAAGAATTAGAATAAAAAAATTATATAATCACTTTTTACTATAAAAGCTATAAATTTTTAATGAATGTCCAGGAATTTAAAAAATAAGGATCTATCTTGAGAAATCTACTAGGGAGTAAGCTTCAGATAACCAAAAGTACTAAAGAGATAGCAACACAAGAATTGGTAATTTGATTTTGAAATTGTATGAATACCTTTGCATAATTATAAAACTAAATTTTAACAAAGAGACTCAAAAAATTGAATATAAAATGAAACAATTGAACCTGAATGGGAATATAGTCTGTGGCATAATTACATTAAAAGGCACAATTCCAAGTGACTTCAAAGCATACAAATTTTACTCAGATATAACTTAAGACAGAAAGAACTAGAAACTTAATAATAATTCAACTATTTTAAGTAATCTCAGTTTTGGTTTGTAGTGCTGCTGATGGAATCCTGAAACTGTTATACATACATTTTTAGAATACAATACAAAATTATGTAATGCTCTAATTCTTATTGCCAATGTTCTTGAGACCTTATTTTTGGACAGGAAAAAGGTGATTAAAATGTAGATCTAAATTTGAATTAAAGGTATAAGCAAGAACTCATAATGTATTTTATATATTTTTTTCCTGAATTTGGACAATAGAAAGGCTAGAAACAAAGAGCAAACCAATGGCAACAAGGATCCTGAGAGAAGAGGTTGATTCCAGATCTAGAGCCAGAAATGTACAAGAGAATTTGGAATACTGGATACCAAGAAAGCTATCAAAGGCTATTAAGATTGTGTCAATAAGATGTATAGCCAATCTGAAGAAGGTTCCACTGGCCAAAGATGGAACAACTTGATTTTTCATTAAGAATAATAACTGAAAGACATCAATGTGTTTAAATTCATGAACTCCTAATTATATTAAAATAAAGAAATTAGTCACCACTGGAGGATATAATGAGCCAACTCAATATTTTTTAAATAGTAATCAAAAGAATTGAACATTTCTCCTGCCTTCTCAGTATAAATTATACCACTGAGTAACCAAATAGTAGATAAAAGAAAAATTTACCTTTAAATTTTTTTAGCAAAAGTATTCTAGACAACTAATGAAGAAGAAATAATAAAATACAGACACTACCATTTTGCAACTCCAAGTAAACCTAGGCTTTGAGAATAAGTGTCTGCTAACATCACTAAAAGAGAGGCAACTAGAGGTTAGATGTTTCTTGATGGGAGAATGCAACACCACTTTTGAAACGGTCTTTTAAAAGCATACAAAACTAACCCCAAACCGATAAAAACCCTTACCACTGTCCAACCACTAATTTATAGGAAATACAAAGTTTAGAGAGACATATTGCAAAACACAATGGAGATGTAAACAGCGAATTTCAAATTGTAGAATATCTTTTAAACAATTATGTCTTCAACAAACAAATTGCAAGAGAAAAAAGAGAAATGGGTGAGGAACCAATGGATTGAAGGAGAACTAAAAGACATAATCCATTGAAATGTGGAGAATTAATCCAAATTATTAAAAGTGTAATATAAGACAGCTATATAGTGGAACACTACATATCTAAGGATGTTAAGGATATCAACCAAATTTTTGTAGAAGAAGTGATATAATTTCTAAAATTTCATCAAATAATATGGAAAGAGAGCAAGTGATTAAAGGTATAGATGAAATAAAAATGACTGCATTGATAATTATTGAAATTGAATTTTGGGGTTTTTTACGTTGTTCTATCTATTTTTGTATATGTTTGAAATTTTCCAAAGAATATATACATTATTTAGGACAGACATGTATCCTGTAACAGGAAATTGGTGATATTATCTAAATATCAGCTTGAACATCAGACTGTACCCTTGTTAGAAAGAATCATAGCTATGAGATATACAAATGTTCAGTCTGGTGCTGACTGGCATAGATCTGCTCAATGCAGAATAAATAAGTAGATTATGTGGAATCTGATTTCCTAAAGAAGAGGATTTGGACCAAAATCAGAAGAGATTTTTCTAGCTACTCTTAGATTAGGATATGATTAGCACTCATTAGAAGTTGTGCCTGGCAAGAAACAAATGAGATAATCAAAATCATCTAACTGAGGAGATTGTAATGAAAGGACCACTTGCAGAAGAGTGGTCAGAGTGACAAGAACAGGCAACACCCAGGAGGTAGAACTGGAAGCTGTGACAAGTCCAGGACCTAAAGGGGGAGAAAATGTTACACCTGAATCCTATGAGAGCTGAAGCTCTAAAGTGGTCTGCCCAATAGGAGCAGGGGCCATGGAGTAGGCAACTACCACCACGACCACAGTGAGACAGCAGGAGAGAAGAGAGAAATGCTGAGCTTGTCTCTCCCACTGCCCTCTGAACTCCTACAACTTCTTCTATTAAACTAGAAGCCAAAGCGCAAAGGAGCCAGCCTGGTGCCGTCCTTAGAGGTCTTTCTCCCAGGGCAGGACATAGAAAGGCAGGCAATGCAGCTAGCTGGCAATAACCAATGCAGAATGTATTGTTCATGAACACCAAGGCCACCTTATACGTCTGTAAATCATTTGTTTGAATCATATGGGTGTACATACTGACCATGTATTTTCATATGTATGTTTGTTTAAACATAGAAACACATATTAACTCCTTAGTATGTGTGTGTAGGGGAGGGAAGGGGGAAGGAGAGAGAGAGAGAGAGAGAGAGAGAGAGAGAGAGAGAGAGAGAGAGAGAGAGAGAGAGAGAGAGAGAGAGAGAGAGATCCAGAGTATGGATTTATTTCACTTTACATTTAATTTTTCAGTTTCAAGACTACAATAAATTCCTGAAAAAGAAATACAAATGTCTGATAAACTAAAAGGTGTTCAATGATGCCAGAAATCTGGGAAATGAAAATTTATAAGAAGATACTAATTTTTGCCCAACAATCAGCAAATATTTAAATATTTTATAATGTCACATATTGGTGAAGGTGAGGAGTAAGGGGAACTCACACACACTACTAGGGAGAGTGCTAATTTGTTTAACCATTTGTTCAGTTTGGTGGTATCTGTTTCAGAGACAGTGCAGGAACATGGTCAAGAGCTAAGACATACTCTGGGCTCGGATATCTGCTCTGCCATTGAATCTCAATATCATTTTCGGTGAGTTATTTAATATCTCATATCTTGGTTTTCATCTTCTTAATAAAAATACTTAACCACCCTATGCCTCAGTTTCATGATCTGGAAAATGAGGAAATAATAGCCACCTCACAGTTATAAGAGCGCCAGGCATATTAGTGCTCCGTAAACGTGAAAAATGTCAACACACTATAAGTCAGCAATAACATTCCCCCTATACTTGCATAAAAAAAGCTGACACAAGAATATTTATTTTGTTATTATTTGTAGTTAGCAAATAAATGAAAACAACTATTAGTATTTATTGCTAGCTATGAAAACATTCCTGACACATACTGTTGAGTGAATAAAATATCAGTAAAAAGTATATGTTTTCCATGGAGGTCTATTTTTATCTGCTAACAGCTATAATATACTTACATCTATATAAGTTTTAGAAAAATTGTGGGAAATATATCCAAAATGACAATAGTTATTTTTGCTAAGGGACTAGGATTAAGAGTGGGGAAAGATAGTCAAAGGAGCTTTTTATATTTATCTGTTGTGTTTGAATTCTTACAGAAAAAAATTATTCATCTTAGTTGTGTGATTAAAAATTAATACAGTTTTGAAAAATAATTCAAGTTTACCTGACTACAAAACCAGTGTACATAATCACTACATATCAGAAAACCTTTTCATTTACCAGGAAAGTCTTTCCTCTGTGTCTATTTCTTCATTGAAACAATAAATGTTGCTGCCTTGCTGAAGTTGTTATGTTAATCATTTATTTCCCACCAAATGTGAGTCATATCAAGATGCATGGATGGTAGCAGTGATCTATATTACTTCTGATGATCTATATTACTTTTCTCTGTTATTTTCAAACATCAGTTTTTTCTTGGAAAAAAATGACAACAACTAAAATAGAGTTACGGTTTATAGTTACTTAACATTTTCACATAAATAGTAGGTGTTTAGAAAGGCAACTTAATTATTTTCCCCTAATGAACTGTAAATAAGATTTAAAATATGAGATATAGAGTTAAGGAGACAGAATAAATGTGACTAATTCAAAGTTTAGAATGAGTGATTATCCAAACTTTCAGATGAAATATTGAAGGAAAAAAATGGCAAGATGGGAAGCAGATAAAATTTGGCGAGGAAAATATAAAATTGTAGTTAATTGTTTGAATATGTTTGAACAAGTTTTATAATGATTATTACAATATGTATGCAAGTGTTAGTATAGACAGTTGTTAATTATTGTTATTTTTATAATAATATTCTATCTTGTAGAAAAGCCTAAATGATTCAATTGTGTGTTTATCATCTTTTTCCCTTTTGGGGTCTCCAAATCAGAGAAAGCATGTTTTTTTCTAAACAACTATAAGCTTAAGTTTCATGTGGGAGACACTACCCAAACTGGGGTCCTAGGGTTTATAAGGAAATTGCCTCATACACAATCAAAGAAGCCAAGTGATAAACCCATAAATTAGATGTCACTAAAATTTTTAGCCAGCTCAGTTTATCCTTGCATGTTGATGCCCTCCTTGATTATCTATTATGAATATATAACCATTTGAAAATTATAAATCATATTACTTATCATCATTGACCTTGACATCACTTGTTTAATTGGTTGGTTATTTTTGCACAACAGTAAAATTAATAATGATAAAGAGTAAAAATTCAAGCTCTGTATAATTTCTTGAGCCTATGTCTTTTCATTTATTATAATATTTCTAATGTTGTCAACAATAACACCATAAAAATTATAGGCTCCCTTTGGATTATCTCCCAATTCCCAGATAATTTCTCCCTACAAAACAAAAAAAGTACTAGCATTAAAACTAATATTTCAATTTGGTTTTACTTTAAGAATGTGGTGACATTTAAATAATGTAATTAGTGAATTTTAGCAGTTGATAATCACCATGTTCTGTAGAACTACTGTTTTCATTAGGGATGAAATATATTAAAAATAGGTGTTTGACTTAGTTTAACATATGTTTAATTTGCTGAGAGACATTGAACAAATTCCAAGTAGCTGATGTAAGCAAATTTCAAAATAATTAATTCTACTTTTCTTTAAAACTTAAAAACTAGATAAGTGGGTTGTGTGGGTTTTTTAATCTGCAAGAAGTACAGGAGTATCATTCTAGAACAATGGATCATCTCCTTCTCGTCTTCCACTACAAATGGTGGAAAATAAATATACAGTTTTATTTTTTTTAATATTTCAAAAAATTATTAAATTTTTAAATATGCAGATAAAATAAAAGAAGAGAGTAAAAGTCACCTTCAATCTAATTACCTAGAGGACCTATAATTAATATTTTAATGTACATCTTTCCAGAGAGTATTCTAGACATAGATGAGCATGTATTTAGTTTTTAAACACAGAAACATATATAAATATAAAATTTAACATATATAAATATGTTTTAAAATTTGTAAATAAAACTTCCATTAACTAACCTTAATGTTAGTTATTAGAAGACTGGTTAAATTTTATTTAAGTTCTCCCAGTTATTTATTTGCAAAAGGCCTTCATAGAACCATGTAGCCTCTGGTAATAGTTACCTTCTCCTGCTTCTGTTGGAGTTAGGGAACAGAATTTACTTTGGATTTTGTCTCTGCCCATTTACCAGCATCATTGAGAAAATTTAGTGTTTTCTCCTTTGTTTATTAAGCAAATATTTATTAATTTCCTAAGATAAAATAACATTGACATAATGTTTCTTCTTGATAATTGTTTGATATAACATTTTACCCACTTGTTTCTGTTCCTCTGGGAATACCCTAGTAAGCTTAGAAGCATATAATGGATGGTGGTGTAGAGAGAGGAATAAAGAGGCACAATGCTAATGACCAAGAGGCTAAACAAGAGTGAAAAAAGCCAACCAACTAGAAAACAGAAACTGGTTAAGAGGAAGTAGAACTATACATATTTATGTAGTCAACCATTCTTCACCTAATAGACATTCCTTAACTATCTGGTATGTACTCAACAGTGCGCTAATTTTAGTGAGAAGAAACATTTGTAATCGGGTGTTAAGTACTGCAAAAGAGGTAAACTCAGATAGCTCCTATGAAAGGCAACTTTTCCATAATCAAGGAATAAAGTTGTGGTCAGAGAGAGAGAGATGTTGCAACTAAGAATGGAGATTAAGCATTTGGAGTATTGAATTAATTCACTAATTACTTAAACAAGGAGGACATTAGACTGAGGTGACTCAGATACTATGGCACCTACATAAGCAAACCTAAATTTAAGCCTGTAAACGCCTTATGGTTATAAATTTGAAACCTAAAGACAACCAACCGATCACAAACAGCCATCTAGGCTTTCAGATCTAGTTAATCAATAATCTCCTTACTTGGTTTCCGCTTTTCTCTGTAAAACCTCTCCCTGAGCTTCTGTCAGGGGAGCACTCATAACTACTTCCACTTTGGTGCTGCATCATTCTAATCAATTTTTGCTCAAATAAACTCTTAAAATTTTTAATATATTTCAGTTTATCTTTAAACAAGAGGTTTAAACTATGGTATCTCTTATAGTCTTATCAGACTCACTGATTTTAAACTTCAAATGCAGTTGCTATAGAGATTATGTAGCAGCAGAGTTAAGAAGTCCTGTTAAAATATAGGCATATGTCTGTTAATAACATATAGTGTCTTGGAGATTATCAAATGCAGTAATAACCAGGAATAGGTGAAGATTTGAGCCCAAGCTCTGTTACTCAACTCTCAGTTGGGTGAACCCTCGGTTTTATCTGCTTTCTAGGATTATGAAGAGAAAATAAATTAAAAACCATCATGTATGTGTCAGCATTTTATAAAATGTTAAGGTTACCAGTGTAAAATCTGCTACAGTAAACATTGCAGGAGCAGCTTGAATGCTGACACCATCTAAGCAGTGGCATATTAAAACTACACTTAGCACTACATATTTTGTTCTGACAAAATAATGAGAAAGATATGAGACATGCTAATCTATTAACCTAATATCTTATAGCCCTTATCATTAATTAAAAACACTGCTGCTTACATTCTTCTTTCCTCAGTGACTCTCCCTTAGACATGTTAATATAAGCCTAATTGTCTTTCCAACTCGGTTCATTTCTAGTTAAAAAATAAATATCGTAGAATAATGCAATAAGTAGAGATATTTTATTATTTGGATATATATATTCAGCTTCCCTCTAGTCAAAATTCTGATTACCATTGGTTTTAAGAAGAGAAGTTAGTGCCACTAGGTGAAGTTGAGAAAGTGTGTTTCTGTCTGGTATGTACACACAGACTCCCCAAGGAAGAGTCAGGAATACTGAAGTTAAGCCCCTGTTGAGGATGGTTGAGAGGTGGGTCTCCCTTCTTCTGGCCAGTCTCCACTAATGAAACAGAAGTTCTAGCTTGAATGTAGTATGCCAGAAATATTAGAGCAACGATTGCCCTTCCTCTGCTTGTGAAGCTGAGGTTCTATGCCAGGAGAGGCAAGTGGATAGTGCCCAGGTTGCTGGCCCCACCCACCCAGTGCTCACTTTTAGAGTGGGTGTGTCCTTTTAGAGGGGGTGTGTCAGTCGGTCAGAAGCTTCTCATTATTCCTACCCTCAGCTTTAGAGCCCCAGCTCAAAGATTTCATCTGCTAGGGTAGGGGAGAAAGAGGCCTTAAAACAAATAGCTCTTAAACTCTTCCCCAAGGAACTGATTTCCTTTACAACAGACAGAAGCTCATGCCTAAAGGTGTTCTGAAGAAAAGTAGAAGTTGTGGCGATAGGGTACTTGTGGAGAGCCAGTTGTTAGCTGACAAGGTCTTTGCAATCTGTGAGGCCAACCAAAGGTTGCCTCACCTCCATAAATCCTCCTAATAGGGAAGTAGGAACTGATCAGAGAACAATGTGGGTGTTGAAATGCAAATGATTATAGCAGGCTTGTAGGGTGTGGCAATCTACGAAAATGCAAATGATGATAGTAAGAGGTAGAGGTTAGGTGGGGGTGATCTTATTTTAGCCAGCAAATGTATGCTCTTGTATAAAAGCAACTTGCAAAAATAAAATCGCACTCTACTCCATCATCAGTGGATAGTGGGTCTTTAAATCCAACTCAGGATTATTTTCCAGGGCCATGCTGGATGTGGCAGGATTAATCACTTGCTGGACACAGCAGATACTGGGAGGATGTTCAAGACATAGGCTAAACTGTAAACCAGCTAGTTTGCAGGAGAGAACAGAGGAATAAGACACTTGGGAGTTCTCCTGAGGTCAGAATGAAAATCAAGCACTGACCTCAGGAACTATTTCTTCAACGGAGCCAGAATTTGATTAAGTCTCACTTCTTTAGTAGTTCAATAGAATTCACTAGTGCAACCATCTGAGCCTGGTACTTCCTTTTTCTGCAATGTTAATTATTATTGATTCAATTTCTTTAATAGACATAGACCTATTCAGGTTATCAATTTTTCTTGTGTAGTTTTGATAGTTTGTGACGTACAAGAAACCCAAACTATTTTATTTGTTATTAAATTTGTAGGCATACGCCTCTGGGCTGTCACCTATACAAGTGTATCTCTGTAAGAGGTTCTTTTTTAGATCTGTAGCATGAGAACCTGGAGGGGTTCCTAAAAGTAATACCTCTAAAAATGTGGGGGTGCCCACAAAGTAAGGCCAAGAATTTCTTATTCACACTAGTCTGCAGTCAGTCTCTAACCATTTAAGTGAACCATTGAAATCTTTCCTCCAGTTCATGCCTTCATTGGCTTCTGTTCCCTATATCTTGACTGAGATTCTCTACATTTGCCTCTCTCTTAAGAGTTCAGGGTAATAGTTTTCCCTGAAACCTCAGTTCTTTGATGGGGTCCAAGAGAAGACATTGATTTGCAATTTGTTCTGCTTTTTTTTTTTTTTTTTTTTTTGGATATATGAACAGAAGTGGTGACTTTTAAGCTCTTAACATGTTAGAGCTGCAATAGGAAGTGGTCAGTTTATTATTTTTCATTGCCAAGTAGTATTCCATTGTGTAAATATACCACAGTTAGTTTATTCATTCTTCTGTTGATGGATTTTTGGATTGTTTTGAATTTTTGCCCATTTTGAATAAAGCTGTGGTGAGCATTCTTTTAACTGGCTTTTGGACTATAATTTCAGATCCAGACTAAACAATAGATCACAACTATGTCCCTGTACAGCAAATGAATCACCCACGGCATAACTGACTTTGTGACTCACTTGGCACCAGCAAACTGGACATTGTCTGCAGAAAAGAGACGTGAGAACATCTAACTTAACTGTTGGTGGACTTCAGCCTGAGAACAGTCACTTCTTATAACAGAAGCCATTAACTCAAGAGTACATAAAAGTATGTTTATCTTCCTAAAACTACATTTCTGTTGAGACATGATTTGACTTGGTGACCACACATGCAATCTAAGTCATTTCCAAGTAAACCCACCCAGTCAATAAAGATTTCATATTCTTACTCACCTCGTTTCCTTAATTTCCCTTTCTGATTCTCAGTTCTGGGGTGTATATAATGCTGTTACATCAGTGAGGAAGTGACATCTTGTTCTGCTCTGTGCTGGCTATTGCTGAGTTAGACAATTTCCTAAAGATACCTTTATATCATTGAGGCTCTTTCTCTTTTGAAAACTTACACACTACTTTATTCTGTCAACTGAAAGTACCTCCATTAACTGTAACAGGTTATTATCAAATATCTGCAATTAATTTGTATTTAAAATTCATATCACAGTACACAGGTTGTCTGGAAAATCATATCCCTTCTAATCTCATGTTATAGCAAATCATCAACAGCTGCAACTGATTCACTTTATAAGTTGCATGTGCTTAACAGAATATTGTACAACCAATAAAATCATCTGGAATAGATTATTTCACTGCCACAATGAAATATGTTTTAATTCTTAATCTTAATGTTAACCTATATGTGGCAAACGCCTTTAATCCTCAGGATAGAGGAGAATGATTCTCCTCTGTCATTATCATACCCTATTAAGGGCTATTCCCACTAAATATTAATTGATTTGCTTTTTATAATCAGCAAATTTCTGCCTTCACCCCAGACACATACACACTAATAAAGTTTGAGAGATTTTACTATGCCATTTAAAGTCCACCTTTGAATTTTATGAGACTCTTTATGATGTTAGCAGGGTATAAAGTGTGAGCACTTTTTTTCCTGGGACCAAGAACATCTTAGATACAATGAAAAGTCAGTTCAGAACTTGTCATTAGCCAGTCGATAAAAATATATAAAAAATTGAGCTTCATTTGAACATCCTTGAGATAGTTTATAATGGTCAAATTTGGTAAATTTTTGATCTTAATGAAACTTAGGTAATATGGTAGATATAACGTGAACCACATAATTTTCAAAATAAGTGACTTTATGCAATGATTATTACAGTGGTCATTTAGACATTAGTAAGTGTGAATTGACATTTTTATGGTTTTTAATTTTTTTAAATGGCAGAAGACATGAGAAGTTGAATTTAATTAGCTCTAATACTACTTACCAGTCAAAAATTTTTAGTTGTCACTTAAATTTATCTCCATGGGAACAGAAGAGAATGGAATGCCTAAAAAGTAAGGGAAATGGCAAAAGACATGAGGGCTGGAAAGTAGATGGCATGTTTGAGCAACAGACAAACAATTTGACTACAGTAGAAGGTTTATGTTGGAATTAGTATGAAGTAAATCTTAGATGGTGAGTTGGGGCCAGCTTTTAAAGAGCCTTGAATGATGGGATGAAGAATTTTGTATTTCATTCTACAGATAATGGAGAGCTATTGTAGAGATTCAGGTTAAGGTGAGCATTAAAATGGTTTTAAAAGAAATGATCTGATGTTAACAATTAGGTATGGATTAAAAGAAAGCTGAGGCTGAAAGAAGAAAAATCAATAGAGGGGATGTTTTCTAAACTAGGTATGAGCTAATGATGGCTTGAGCAAAGTTGATGTCAACAAAATTTATAGAGTAACAAAAGCATGTAGGAAAGAGAATCATTGAAACTGGCTGATATAATATACAGAGCTAATGAGAAGAAAGAGTCAAAGACAATTCCAATTTAATGTTGGAAGAATTATGTCTCCACTTAGTTCAACATGGAAAGCATTTAAAGAAAATAGAAAATGCGAGTTCGGTGTTAGGGACTTTTAATTTGAAGCATAAGTAGATACATGAGAGGAAATATGCTGTGTGCAGTGGAAACTGCAGAACTGGGTGAGAGGTCAGGGATGTATCCATTTTAATTTTAAATAAATTTCACTGAAAAAATAGGCAAATAAATATTAAAGTTTCAACTTGAACATCACATTTGAAAACTGAAGAATATAGTCATTCATATTACTTATCAGGTGTTAAATTTATACTCAAATATATTGGTTAGATTCTGCATTTAATCATGTTTTTTTTTACGCATGTGCATTGCTAGAGCATTATAAGCTGTGTCTTCTGATTTGGCAGAGATTAGCTTAGTAAACTGAATGAGTATTATCAAAGGGGATTTTTTTTTTATCATTTAAGTGAATGTTCCCATTTAATACTTTCAATAAAATGTGAGTGTTTATTTTTCCAGCAAAAGAGGTCTCTGGATATGCTATGTCTACATAATATCAAAGTAACTAAATGGTTCAAGGCAATGGAAGATACTCTGTTTTATAGAACTTTTTGGTTAAATCACAATAAAAAAATTTAATAATTTTGTAGATAAACATTAATTTACTTCCAAATAAACATTAATTTTTTGTATAGTAAAGAAGCTCAAAACATGTAAGCAGTCAAGCACATAATTCATCTAGCCTTAGTCTCCCAATTTGTGAAGTGAGAAGTTAAAATAGCAGCTAAGTTTCCTCTTAGTTTGTAATTTTTATTATATGTAAACACTAAATCTTGAGGAAACAAAAATAGCTTATTATTAAACATGCTAGGTGTACTAAAATATACCAGAAGAAATAATTGTCAAGAAAATCTGAAATCATAAACTGTTGTGATTGATATTATCTGGAATTTTTTACACAGTCTTTTTATCCAGGTAGCTTAATGAACTCTATGGTTGTAGAAATCACAATATTAAAAGGAAGAGAATAAAAGTGAATATTCTAAGCCCCACATTACTTGACACAGTGAGTCAGTGGTACAACCTAGGTGGTCAAAGTGTACTCCTCAAGATCATAGGCATCACCTGGGATCTTACTAGAAATGCCAAATCCCAGAGTTCCCTCCAAAACTACTAAATCAGAATTTGCATTTTACCAGGATTCCCAGTGATTCCTTTGTACATTAAAATCTGAGAAACACTGATAACAATTCTACTGGGTCTACACTCACTGGAGAAATTTATAATATCCACTTATAGAGATACCACCTCTGTATTGTCTTCAATTTATCAAACTTTATAATGTCACTTGCTCTAGTGTCATATACTTAGTAAAAGAAGATATGTGAAACTGAAGAGATCCATCTTGAAGGAAATAGCTTGAATTAGATTTCATATAAAAATAGTACAAAGATAAATAAATTCTGGGGATGTAATGTACATCATGATGACTGTAGTTAATAATGTTGTATTGTATATTTGAAAGTTACTAAGAAAGTAAATCTTGCAAGTTCTCATCACTAGGAAAATATTTGTAATTATGTGAAGTGATAAATATTTACTAAATTTATGGTGGTAATCATTTTGCAATGTACACATACATTAAATCATTATGCTGTATATCTTAAACCAATACAATGTTATATGTCAATTGTATTTCAATAAAACTGGGGGAAAAAAAGAATGATTCAGGTCCTGAATGGAAATCTCCTCTACTCTAGCCAAGGAGTATCCAGAGAAATTTAGTTTCATAAACTATACAAATAAAGAAAAACACCCATCAGTACATCACAGTCAAACTGATGAAAACCGAAGATTCAGAGAAAATTGTGAAAGCAACCAGAAACTCAGAGGTAAGAAATATGTCGTCAATTTTAAGCCACTGAATTTGGGGGTAATTTGCTATGCAGAAATAGGCAACTAACATAACTATTATAGTTGGAGGTATCAACACCCTTCTCTCAATAATTGATAGAATGAATAGATAGAAAATCAATATGTAGAAGATTCTAAAAATATCAACCAATCTACCTTAAATGTAATTTATAAAATACTTCAGTCAATAATAGAAAAGAATAAATTATTTTCACATAACAGATTATTTATTAGGATAGATCATATTCTGAACTATAAAATAACCAATAAATTTAACAGAATTAAATCATTCAGAGTATGTTTTCTGTTCACAATGAAATTAAATGAGAAATCAACCACAGAATGTCTGAAAACACCCCCTTACATTCAGAGATTAAAACCAGACTTCCAAATAAAATAGATCAAAAAAGCCATGACTGAGAAAATTAGAAAAAATTTTTAACTGAATCTAAATGAAAAACAGTATATAAAAATATGTGAGATGCAGATAAAGCAGTGCTTAGAAAATTATAACATTAAACTTTAATATTAGGAAAGAAGAAATATCTCAAATCACTAATCATAATCTAAGTTTGCACTATAAAAACTTGAATAAAAAGAGTAAATTAATCTTCCAATAAGTAAAAAGAAGGGATAAAGAGTGAAATCAATTAAAAAGAATAGAACCCCAAAAGAGACAATAAACCAAAAGCTGATTTTTCAAATGGATAAAGAACATTGATAATCTCTATAAGACTTATCACCAAATATTTACCAAAGAGCAGTGAAAATATAAATTAAAAAAAATAAAAACCATCAGGCATATTTACTCAAGGGATGAAAATATAGACCCTCAAAAATGCTTGTATGTAAATATTCATAGCAACTTTATTTGTAAATGCCAAATACTGTAAACAATCTGACATCTATCAACAGGGGAATGGATAAACAAATTGGGATATATTTATGCAGTGGACTAGAACCCAGCAATGAAAAGAAACCAATTATTGATAAACACAATGACACTGGTTCTTATGAATCTCATAGACATAAAACAGAGCTAAAAGAGACACAAAAGCATATATGCTGCATGATTCTATTTACAGGTTGTCCCCCCTTATGAGAGGAGGATATGTTCCAAGGCTCCCAGTGGATGCCTTGTAGGATGCTACTCTACCTTGCATGTGCAGTTTTTTCCTATACATACATATGATAAAGTTTAATTGATAAGTTAGGCACAATAAGAGATTAACAATAACTAATAATAAAATAGAACAATTAAAACAATATACCATAAGTTATGTTAATGTGTCTCTCTCAAATTGTCTTATTGTATTATACTCACCCTTCTTGTGATGATGTGAGATGATAAAATTCCTTGTCGAGAACTTTTGCTTTTTCTCTCAAAGGAAGCACTTTTACAGCTTCTCTTTGGCACATACAAATTGCCAGCACCACTACTCTTACACTTTGGAGCCATGATTAAATAAAATAAGGGTTACTTAAACACACCACTGTTGTATGACAACAGTGGATCTGATAACCGAAATGACTACCAAGCGACTAGGTGGGGAATGTCAACAACGTGGATACACTGGAAGAAGGGATGACTCAAGTCCCAAGCAGGACTGAGTAGGATGCCTCAAGATCTCATGCTACTCAGAATAGAGTACAATTTAAAACTTATGAATTGTTTACTTCTGGAATTTTTAATTTAATATTTTCAGACCCGGTTGACATGGGTAACTAAAACCTTGAAAAGTGGAAACACGAATAAGAGGGGTACTACTGTATATGAAATTCTAGAACAGACAAATCAAAACTATAGTGATAGATAGCAAAACAATTATTATCTCCCAGTGGAGGAGGTAGGCGAGGATTTACTAGAAAGGGGCACAAAGAAGTTTTCTTGGTGCCCTGTATCTTGATTCGTATGAGTAGGTTACAAGGGTGTATAAATTAAATCATCAGATTGTTTGCCTATGATGAGAAAGAGAGGGGGAGAGGAAGAAGGAGAGATGATAGGACACAGAAAGACTATGAAAGAAAGAACAAATATATATATAAATAAAAGAACAGAACTGGCCAGTATCTTGGGGTCTACATTAATCTGGCCCAGGTATAAAGGTGTAAAGGAGTTACGAAACAAAACTGACTTGGAAAACTCAGAAGTAAATGCTAAGAAATAGTCTCTAAAGAATGGACAGGAGACTCCAGGAATGAACAGTCTTTAAGTTATTTACTCTACTTCTCTAACACTTGTAATTGTGTGTGTGTGTAATATCTATTGTATAAATAATCACAGTGGCAATAAATGTGTATGTGTGCAATAAGAGCCAAGTTAAAAATTGTAAGGCCCCTAAATGCAGATGATATTATAGTATTTTGTTCTACCTATCTCCATTATATAATTCTAAATTAAAAGAATGCAACTGTAGACTGAAATATCCACGGATGAATATATATATATGACATCTAGGATGTGCTTCGAAAATAATATGGGTAGAGACATGAATGAGTAGATGGATGTGTTTGGTCATGATTTAATAATTGTAATAGCTGGATAATGGGTACCATTATGTATGTTTGAAAAAAAGTTAAAACTGTAGTAACCATAAAATAAGTGTGTTAAGTAAGGCCAGCAAAGTTTTTATTTACTTGTCATGAATAACTACTTAGAAGCTTTAAAATATATCTTTTAACTATTTTAGTGCCCCTGTTACTCATGTTAAAAGCCCACAAAGAACATACCTACTAGGTGATCCCATTCTGATTAGACTGAGGATTGTTACTGTCTTATCTCAGGAAGGTTTCACAAGTTAAAGGAGCCTCTGGGGCAGTGCAAATAATAATTAAGAGAAGGAGCCAAATCCTGCATCACTGCTTGGTAGGAAGCATCCTAGCAAATAAGGGAAAGGACCAGAAATATTTTTACGTCAAATGAGGCAGAAGTACTAGCAGAATGGATCCTAGTGTAGTTTTTCTATTAAGGATATAAAGAAAATTATAATTGAGATTTGGGAAATAAAAACGAAGGTAATAAATTTGAATTTCCTAAAGACTATTGATTATAGATTGCAGCTCTCTGATATGACCTATTATAAAACAAATGTACTTAATAGTCATTAGGCATTCCATACATATTCTCAGAATTGAAATATTTGTTCATTAAACAAATATAAGCCATTCTGTAATATGATGAGCAAATAACTGGAAAAAATAAATCAGCTTAAATTTTTAGATTATCAAAAATTCACGACACAGAAAAAATACCAAAGAAAATCCTTTATACTTGAATACTTCCACGTTTATTTTTTAAAGTTTCTTAAACTAAAAATTAAAGTTATATTACTTTAAATGAATGATACTATAGTAATCTTATCTGGTTAAGGTAGAAACTTGAGATCATAGGTAGTAATTACTCCTGGCAACTAAACAACAAATTGATGTGGGTTTAATTCTTATTTATTAGTTTATGGACATAGAAGGAAGACTTCTGTTATCAACTTTAAGTCATTATTATAAAAATATTAATAATGTCCTAAGAAGATATATCTAAAGGTTTGAAAAATGCACATAGATTAACAATAAGTAGAAAGAGAACACATTACTTTCATTTTGGGAGTAATGTCATATTAAAACAGTAACCTATTTTTGGTTAATCAACAAAGCAATCAGCAGGTATTTACTAACTAGAAGATGCTATGAAATGTATGAGATACGTAGGATAAGGAGTACACAATCTTGGTGAAGGAGTGGACAATCCTGATGTCTAATATACATAAAAATGATTAGATAAAAACAGAACACATTATGTAAATAGGTTTTAAGACAGTGTTTCCATGAGTAAGTCATATGAGTTCAAGGAGGGTTAGATGACACTAGGCTGGGGAATGTACTTAAAATGATGGTAAGAAAAGGACAGAAAGGATTTGAAACAGAATACTTTAGGCTCGGAGTATAATTCTTTAAATATTCACTCCTACAAAATAAGCAAGTTATTTCTACTATCTTTGAGATTAAACAACAGTCTAAAATAGCCACTACTTCTTTTAATGTAAACTATAAAACATATTTTAAATGCTGATATAGATGAGTGGAGTTACAATTATTGTTCTTTGTCAAACTGAAGAAATATCATTACAAAGAGAAAAATATACTGCACTATTAATCACAAGATTTAAATGAATATCCTTATATGTATATAATTCTGTCATCCAAAAAACTTTTTTTAATTTGTTTGTTTTAAACATACAAAGAAAAAGTTGTATGTGTCCCAATAGCAAAAGCAAGCTATGGTATTTAGTTCAGTCTGTTCTTATAAAACATGCAAAAGCATGTTCTGTCAAAGGTGTTTTCAAGCTTCAAAGAATTGCTTCTATATGCTGTATAGGGCAAGAAGTAAAGCTTAAAAGAATTGTTTCTATATGCTGCATAGGGCCAGAAGTAAAATTTTAATTTTCCTCACCATCATCCTTATTTTATGCCTGCAAGTATTTTCCAAGCACCTCCTATATGAGATAAAAGTGCTTAATTCTCTAGGGAGGAAAAAAAAAGAAAGGATGTTTTCATAATGGCCTCTGTACTTGAGAATTGTAAAATGCTTTTTGAGATATATGTAAATTTTTAAAAAAATGACTATTTCAAAATCAAGAAATTTTCATGTATGTGTAGTGAGAAACACCAACAATAATAATAATTGATTAAGAATTGAGTACAAAATAAGCTTTGTGGTTATAATAAAACATTGTAAAATGTCCAGTATTCCTGTTCCTTTCAGTCTAGCAGACAGGCATAAAAAACGAAAAAAGTAAGAGCAATATGTAAATGAAAAAGCATTGAAACCATGAAGAATGTTCAAGCTGATAATGGTGATGCAGGTCAGGGATAAAAAGAAAAAAAAGAAAACAGGAGAATGACACAAGATATTTGTGGCATAAATTAAAGATAAGCATCTTAATTAACAAAGAAAATTTGCATATTAGTAAGTATATAATCACCTCATAGGAATACACTTTGAACTATCTCAAAATATATTTCCCTATAAGGCAAAATACAATTATTTCCAGTAATAATTTTTAATTATAGATCTATCAACATATTGGTCATAGAGTTTTAAAGATTACAATTTGATTAATTTAGCTTCCTCTCCCCATCTCCCATTTTTTTCATTAAGGTTTCATAAAACACAATGCTTTGCAACATCAAATAATTATATGGTATTTTCTGCAAGGATCAACTTTTAAATTAAAACATGCACCTGTCAACATGCTTCCTGATGATATAAAGGAGATTTGGGCTATATCTATATAATATGTAAAAAATCATTTCCCTGGGAAATAAGTTAGGCAAACTAATTTCACATAAACAAAATTGTTTTGACAAAGCTTTTTACTTTGTAGCAGGTTTCTTTGGTATTATTAAAAACATTAGGCTTTATTTAGAATCATCAAGAAAAATTTTGACATTTTTCTGAAATAATATGAACAGCTATTCAAATAACTTATCTTCAATAAATAGCACTTTTTGTTCTTAATTTTTTAGACTGGTCATCAGCATTGCTCAAATTTTATTTTCTGTGATGTTTACTATTTATTCAATATTATGTTTGGTTCCATGTATTAAAGTACTCTGTATTCTTAGGCAAAACAAAAACAAAACATTCAGCTTTAAAACAATTAAAAATAGAGTCAAAAACAATTCTAACAGCAAAGTTAGTAGATTATAAGCACCCTCTGATAAACTGTACTCTCTAATTGGCTTTTCTTCACTGTCTCCATTGTGACAGTACACTTAAGTTTCATTTGAAACATTTGTGTTTTATTTATGGTCCACTGAGAAAATAAATTCTCCCAGGAGTAAAGGGCACACTAGTGTGATGTCATTGAGAGATGTGAACCACCATAATATGTTTTTAATGAATTACCATTGCAAGGTGGAATCACAGCTACTTAAAATGCAGATTTGCCAACACCAACATGAGAAAACAAAATATACTTGACTGCTGATACTCATTCTTAGTCTATATTCTCCCCTTTGGTCCCAGGAGAACAGGGAGAGAGTAAACAGTATTTCTCCTGAGGATCTTAGAAAGATCAACCAAGGAGACACTGTGGCACCATAATATATACTGCCAGAGCAGCTGAATTACTAGGCCCTGCCCTGAGTGCAGGAGGCTTCAGTTTCGCTAAGGAGGCAGGGAGCACAGGTGGGATGAAAGGAATACCTCTGTTAAGCAGTTATTCCTTAACAGCTGACAGGACCATGCCTCAATGCAGAATTTCTCAGGCAATTAAATATTAACTTTAAGTTTATAAATATGCATTTTGAAGTGATGTATAAAAAGACTAAATGACCAGCCTTGGTGTTTATTACACACTTATGTCCCCTCAGCTTTCATGGAGGTCAAAAGACTGTTCTGTTTGAGGTTGATGCATTCCAAAATGGGGGTATCTTGAAAAATCAGAGAACAGCAAATGGTTCTTCCTGCCCACTTTGGCCTCAAAATTTGATAGCTCTGACACTAAAAAAAAAAAAAGAAAGAAAGAAAGAAAAAGAAAAAAGAAAGAAAATCTAACCATGAATCAATCCTCCAGTCACAGCTCATCATTTTCAGGTTTGTATTAGACTGCTAATGAACTTTTCATTCTTGAAAACTAATCAGTTTCTTAGGGAAGCAGAATTTATATATATACATTGTGTTTTCAAGCCCCATATCATCCTTCCTTGGAATAATAGTTTACACCAAGGGGATATAAGCGTTGCTAACTGATAAAATAGCAGTCTTCACTTCTTCAACTCTTTTTAATTCATTTCCTTTTCTACTCTTGTTATTCAAGTCTTTCAAAGGCTCTGAAATGTTTAATTCCTCATGCCCCAAAACTATTAGCTGCTTATAGATAATAGTAATTACTCTTATTTGACCTATAACACATACGCACTCTATATATCACTATGTTTATAAGAGACATACACACATATGATTTCACTATAACACAGTTAATATTCTGATTTTATTTATAGCAATCTCATTAATCATGAACTATTTTAAAATTTGATAAATTATAAGAGCAAAATAGTAAACATTGGTAATTTATTTTCCTTGGTAAAGATGGCCTAAATTAGCATGAAACATAAATATGTGTACATAACCATATTTAATATAGTTTTCCTCACTTGAAGGTTTTCTGACACAAACTGCTAGTAACTGTTGAGCCACTGAAGGTATAATGCATTTCAGAAACATGGTATAATCATGAAACCTAAATACACCTCTAATTAAAATAAATCCTGCTATGAGTGTGCAGATCAAAAGGAAAGTGCTCTTAATATATTGTTGTTCAATTTGGGCCTCCAGTTCTGCAAAAAATCTCCCAGAGATACTGCAAAGCCATTAGTGTCTGCTACATGCTAAAGCTTCTAGTTTAACTTCAGTAGTCTGTGTAAAATCCTAGATTATAAATCACTGTTGTGACCTATGCCCAGAAATCCATCTAGTCATATTGTTTATGAGGATTGGAGGAAGGGATACTGAGCAACATCTTTAAGGTAGACTGATCAAAAAATATAAAAATATTTCCAAAACAATGAGTGAAAATTTTTAGCACGTCTCTATTCGACATATAGAAAACCAGGGAGAATTATCATTTCAAATGAAGTTCACAAAGGTGCCTCCCTCTAATTATTATCAGGCTCCATAAAGGCTGCAGGAAAAGCACTTTGAACAATCTGAAGTACTTTTAAAAAATATATGATGTTATTATTGCTATTTTGCAAGCCTAACCCTTCTTTTCTTCCTCTAATATTCCTGTGCCTTTGTTTTCCCAATCATGTCCCTGAAGTTCGGTGTTAATTTCTTCTTAAAATGTTTATGTACCACAGCTATATAATCCTATTGTCATTTTTATTATTACATTATATTGATAGGTCAGTCTATTTCTTTCTTCTATTGAATCCTATACTTGAATTTTAAAATTGAGATCATTCAGAGTAGTCTCTGCAGGACTGACACCTGGTGTCTTTGCCATTAAATTTCTGTAAGCTTATCAAAAAAAATTTTTTTTGATAGCACTAAGAAAGCAAGAAACTCTATGATTTCCTAAATTTGTTTTCCATATGGCAAAATGTGGAAATTTATAGCTTTCATTTGAAAGTTCATTCCCTTTTTTGCTCCTTTTGTTTTTTCTCTTCTCCTCTCCCTCATCTTGTAATTCCTCAATTCTCCCCCACCTCTTTTCACTACTTACCCTTCTATCTTCTCTTTGACACATTCTCTCTCTTGCACCATTTCTCTTTTCTTTGTATTATTAGAAGGCTGCTGAATTTTCTGATATATGTAACCTAAACAAAAGATGCTCTTTGTGAGAACTTTTACAATCATAAAAAAAAAAAAATCCCCATGTAGTATTTATGTGAGTAGGATGATGTATATGTAGGTGCAGGGCAAATTAACTTATTACCTTGGCCATTCAGATGCTGTGGGGGGTCAAAGATGGACTGAAATATGGGGCATAAAGACAAATGAAATAATTTTAATGTGGAACAGAAATTAAATAGATAAAAAAGGGAGTACATCTTATACTTTCTTTGTGACAATTCACAGCATTAGAAATAAAGAGTTTCACCTGGACTTTCCAGTATATATATCTTGCCTCAACAACTAGATGTAAACTAATAGAGGCAAGGTTCCAAATATTAAACTTCTCTATATCTTTTAAGACATAGCACAGCTCTTTATATATACATCGGGCACTTAAAGCGGGGTTGAGTGAAATATATAAATCATTGTCAAATTGGCAAGCAACCCCAAAATATTGACTAAAATTGCTTGATATTATTGCAATCTAAGAAGTTAAACAATGCATATGAATATGAATATACATACAGATACAATGACATACAACATATACACATACCCCTCAAAAAGAAAAAATTATATGAAAACATAGATATATACAAATGCACAAGAGATATATACAAATGCACATTATATAAAAATATGTACATATAGAAAAATTAATTTATTATTTAGTTTGCAATCTTAGTAGATAACTTAAAAATAATCATGAATATCTTCATTAGTATCTAAAACCTAAGTTTCCAGGAACTGATTATAGTGAATAAGCAACCTGTGAGTAGCTGTACAATTAATATTGATAGTGAGATATTGACTTATGTGTACTTGGATAGGTCATGTTATCTGACCTATGTTTCTGTGTCTCTGAAGTGACTACTTATTTGCCTTCTCATCCACCTCCTCTGCAAAGATGCTCTGCAAATAAATGAGGTAATGCTTGCAGCTTGGGAAAGAAACCTATTTCATACTCTCAGATATTATTACTACTCCATGTTCGGGCTTGGTATATTATTGCTTCTGTTTTAAATTTAAATTGCACTGTTGGAGTCCTTGGGTTCTGACCAAAATATGGGTCAACATAAGAGGATGATTATTTTTTATTTTAATTCTGAGGCTCTGCTCGGATCCCTTGCACGTGTGAGGAAAAACTGAGGAAAATAAACAAAGCACATAAATCAAGCTTTGAAAGAAAAAATATCAGGAAGGATTTTTTTTTTTTTCAATGGAGAGCGTGAACACTGTATTTCCCTGGAGGAAGATTTCGGTCCAGGAAGGCGGATAGCGCATGCAGTGTGAGTGTGCATGTGCGTGTGTGTGCATGTGTGTGTGAGAGAGAGAGTGTGCTGTGCGTGCGCGCCCGCGGAGAGGGGCGGGGGAGGCGGATGAGGAGGATGAGATCATAGTTTCAGGATCCTCAGGAAACCCTGGTACTGGCAGCAGCCAGCCTCTGCTGTGCCCACATGACCCACAACTCTGGCAGCGGACCCGGCACTTCTAACATTATTAAATAATAAGAGAGCAGCTCCGACTCCATGCCCGAACCTCCCTACGGACCAAATGGACACCTTCTAAGAGTTGGGCGAGTGGGCGACAGCGGCGCCCGTCCATTCCAAGGTGTGTGCAAGGCGTTTTCCTCTTGACATCTCCGGAGTGGGGGCGGGGGGGAGGGCGCGTGGGTGGAGGGGGTCGGGGTGACCAGCGAGAAGTGGGTGCCGGGCCGGGCCGCCGCGGGGTGCCGCGGAGCCAGCCGCGAGGCGCGAGATGCTCCTGACGCGCCGCCCGGGGCTGGCTGCGCAGGGACCGCGGCCGCCCACGGCGCCGCGGCTGCGGGACCCGAGGCAGGCGCCGCGCAGCGGGCCAGGGCGAGCGCGCGAGCGGACGGCGAGCGCGGGCGAGGACGGGGGAGCACCCCCGCGCCCACTCGCGGGGTTCCCACCTGTGCGCCGGCGCGGGCCGCGGCGAGCGCGCAGCATGTGCGGGGCGCTGCGGCCGGGACTGCGGCGGCGGCGGCGGGCGGCGCCCCGGGGCGCGGGGCGGCCGTAGCGGCTGCGGCAGGGTGGCCGGGCCGGGCGCGCGGGCCCGCGCAGGTGAACCCCGCCGCCGCCACCCCCTCCCCTCCACGGCGCCCCGAGGGGGCAGAGCCGCAGCCCCCGCCGGTGTCGCCGCCGCGCCGGGGCGGGCGATGGCAGCCGGCTCCGGCGCGTCGCGGTCCGACTTGTTTAGGTTGTCATCGCTGCCCTTTGCGTCGTCCTCGCGGGCTGAGCCGGTGGGGGCTGGCGTGGCCACATCCTTCAGGGATGACACTCACGTTGGGGAGCAGACTGGGGAGTACCGACCGGGGCATCCGCGAGGGGTTCCTTAACGCTTCTGCGCGCGTTGCAGGGCACTGCGGGGCCCCGGCGCCGGGCCGCGTGGGTCCTTCCCCGGGGGTCGCGCCCGGCGGGTGGTGGGGGACCGGGGGTGAGTGAGTGCCTTCCGCTCTTTGTAGCCTGTTGCCCACTTTGGGAGTTTTCCGCTGGTTCAGAAGGCGGATGGAAGGTTGGTTCTGGTACCCGAAGTGGTCGGTGGACAAAGTGTCTGTCAAAAGACCAAAGCCAAGGAGAGAAGAGGGGTGGTGACTCAGTGCTTGGGCTCAAAGGTACCATGGCTGGGACCTGGTAAAGTAAAACTTTCCCTTTTAGCAGGCTTGGGGTATGGCTTTGAGAAGGTAACTGTAGATTTTAGGGGGGGAATATTAGCTGTACACTCGTGAAGCTAACCACCATTAGGTTCATTCTTGCTCTAAAAAATGGTCTTTTGAATTGATGTTTATGTTCAAGTTGTCCAGCTATCTGTCATCACTTGGTATCGCTTGGTATTTAATATGTTTGTGTTTTCTTCTGAGTATACATTAGTTGTTGAAGTATGAAGAGTTAATTTATTTAACAAAAAAAATCATTTATTTTACTGTTGCCAAAGGTAGAAACTTGTGTGTGAGGGGGGTACAAACAAACAAACAAAAAACAGCTTCCTGCGTATTCCAGGCACAGTTCTATGTTCTTTAAGCCTTATTTGCTCACTTAATTCTTACGCAAACATAAGGAGTTGGTAATATTATCCACTTTTTACATATGAGGAAAGCCAGATACAGAGAGGTGAAATAATTTAGCCATGGTCATACAGTTATGAAATGTTAGAACACAAATGGTCATTTGATGTACTCTTAACCAACTCACATTTTTTATTCATAAAAAGAGGACCCAATTATACCTAAACTCTTCTATATTTGATATATTGCCCACATTTCTCTCCCAAGATGAACCCCTTAACTGACTATGTGTTACAAGTTGGAGGCAATTAACTCTTTTTCTAATTTTTAATACTATAATTATGGCAAAGATTCTTTGAGTAGCTTCCTTTCACCTCAATTAACCACTTTTCCTACAACAGTTATAGATTAATGTAGTATTTACCAGCACAGTTAAGATTTTCAGCAGTTAAGATTTACCACCAAAGTAAATAATTCTAAAGGAGATAGCTGAATGTATGTATTTGTTCGCACTTAATTTTAAACTTTCTAAGATATTAGTCTGTCCTTTGCTCAAAGCATGATCATTGATTTCTTCAGAATCTCATCTTGTAAAAATTTTTGGATCTTTAATCCAATCACTCTCACAAGAGCTTTGGCAGTTTTAAAGGAAGAATTATGTAATTCTCTTTCAAGTATCAGTAATTAAAAGCAGGCTATATTTTGAGGGTATTTGTGTGTGTCATGCCTTTTAATCAATTGTATATACATATGCTTTACAAAGTTGTGGAGCAGTGAAGACCGAAATCAAATTTCTCATTAGATTTAAGTCGAAATACTTTTTAAATCTTCACTTGTTTTAAATGAACCATAATGTCGAGAAAGGTTTCAAGTGGTGTAATCTCTAGACATGTTTGGAGAATTATTCTTTATTAGAGTTTATCATGCAGCTCTTGTGATATTTATTCTGTTGGACAGATATCTCTCTTAAATATTTATCTGTTATGTTTTCAAGTAAATTTAATTTCTTCACATAACAAGTTTCAAAATTATTTTGAAATTCATAGATTTCCTTAATTCTTGTTTTTCAGTTTAATTAAATTCGATACATGTATTCTAAATCCACACCTACCCAACATTATAAGTGAAGAGAGACTAGAATCCAACTGGAACTATGGAACCATGGAACCATGAATCCAATGGAACCATGATCTTTATATGTGAAAAAAAATTTTTTTTTCTGATTTTCATTGGTTAACCTCTTCCAGTACACTCCCAAATTATGGCTACAGTGTTATTTTGGGATGTTGGAGTGCAGTGTTGTGGTCAGAAGAGTTGCATGTCATTAGACACAAATGTTTTTAATACTGAAATTGAGTTTGAATTTTCCAAGACTATTTATATAGAATGTTGATTGTCTTTAAGGCATAAATCTTATGACACATACATAAGTCCTTTCTTAACTGAATCAGAGCTGTTTCAGTTTTCTAATTTCTGTTACTTATTTTAGAGAAAACATTCCCTTGCTACTTTTACCTCTCCTGATACATTTGACATGACTTTTTCCTTTTAAGTTACTCACCTGTAGTTTTGGGAGAATTGTACTGTCTCAGCTTCTTGTGAGCATCTCTGTTCAGTGGAGAACTGGAAAATCAGTAGTGAGCAAAAAGTTGAGTGAGCCCTGCCAACACAGAGGGTCAGATGTTAATAAAATAATGATACAGATAAATCCTTATTTACATATTGAAGTAAAGTCTCTGGAAGAAGGAATTTTATAAGAATGTGTAATAAGGATTCTGGACCAGACATGGGGGTCGAAACAAGATGCCCATAAATCGCATATTTATGGAGGAATGACATGTGAGGAAGTGTTCATTAAGTCAGGTGGTCTTAAATGCTTTCATAAATATTTTCTGAATTGTTTTCTGAGTCGGAGACCTATGTCTCACTCTGGTTATCTCTACACTTCTCTGTTCACCAGAAAACATACTATTTCCCCTCATTATCCACCTATGGAAATGAGAAGGTTTACAAAACCCATATTAATAGTTTTTAAAGCCCACAGAACCATAACTTATTTGGTTATTATCCTACTTACTGAGAGTTATTTAAGTTTAATGAAATGTAGTCATTTTCTTTCTTTTCCTTAACAACTACTTTGAAATTTTAAAAATTGTGTGTGTGTGTGTGTGTGTGTGTGTGTGTGTGTGTGTGTGTGTTGTTTAAGTGAAGGAATGTCTTAAAACAGGAAGGTTTGTGATTCATCACCCAGTACCTAAGACTCTATGAAATGTCCAAAGGAGAAGAGGCCCCAAGGTAAAGGAGGTGGTATTAAGTATTTAATATGCTGAGGAAACAGGTATTAACAATTTAAAGGAAACATAATAATATCTAAATTATTGAATACTTATTATGTGCTGGACGTCATTCTATGGGCCCTATATAAATTAACTTATGTATTCCTCAAATTAGCCTTATGAAGTCTGCATGTATTTGCATTATTCCCACTTTATAGAAGGGAAACAAGTACAAGGAGGACAATAATCATGACTACTGTCGCATAGGTAGAGATGAGCCCTAAACTCAAGATTTCTGATTCCATAGTGCATACATGAACTATTGATGTGTAACACCTGGTTCATAAATTTACTGGTGCACTAAATTCCCATCATTGTTAAAAATAATAATATCTCTTGATTTGATCTTTTGGTTAGTTTTCCCTTCATAAAAATCAGTGGGAAAAAATAAGACTTTCTTTGTATCAATGCTTTTTGCCTGTATTTTACAGTGCCCCTCACACATGCATATACATACACACACACACAGACACACATACATATCTATGTATATGCATATGAAGTAAGAGACATGTGTGTGAAGTAAGAGACATATGAATACCTAGACAAACATTGGTGACTGCTAGATTATGAGAAATGTCTCATTATATATTACATAGTTTTAAAATTTAAAAAAGTAACGAGTACCACTTGAAACTGTTGAAATTTTTAGCATCAAGAATATGTACTTTAGCATGTCAGAAATTAAGGAAATATCTTTAACAGCTGATAGTTCTATGAACATTAATAAACTTAAGAATTTTAAGTCACCTGTTTTATCTTCCCCAAGTCTTTGTCCAGAGTATGTGCCACAAGGAGGCTATAAAGTTTAACATAAAAACATTTGTTAAATTATCTTGGTAAGATTTTTAAAACCCTGTCAATTTTTACATTGAGATCTTTTGACAGGGATCATAATTTTCATGATTTTTTAAAAACTTAGTCATTTTAAACATTATCCAAATAATGTTAACTTAAGACAGATGGCACATGTCATTAGCAAAGTGAAGTGCTGATTGGTTAAATGTGCTAAAGCATAAAGATGTTTGAACTATGTCTGAAAATAAATGTTAGTCGATGTTATTTCTCCTTCCAAATAATGGATAATATGCAGTTTATGTGATTAATGTTAACATTAAACATGAATCACAATTTATACATAGTACACATATCAAAAGCTTCATGAGTCATAGAAAATATATGCTCCACCTTAACCATGTTCGAAAGCATGCTTAAACTAGAGCATATATTTTCTATGACTCATGTATCCCTATTAAGAATGTGATATATCATTTCTCTGTATGCTCAGCTTCATACAAAGCTTTATATCATAGAGTAACCAGCAAACTACTGCTCTAATTTATACCATAAGGAAAGAGATGCAAGACTTGATTTTGCTTTTTGTTTGTATGATGTGTGTGCATGCATTATCAGAATGATGGATGCCATCAAATACGCCAAAAAATAACTCATTAACTGGAGTTTACAATTTGATACCATAGTGCAGTATCCTATTCCAAAGAGTTTGGTGCGATTAATGTAAATATAAAATACATCCATCATTATAACAGTTTAGGTTATGCAGTCCTAACAACTCTAAAATCTCAATGACTAAAAAAACATAAAGCTTTGTTTCTGCTAATGCTATGTCCCTGTGTTGATCAATAAAAGACTATATCTTTTTCACTTAAGGACTCAAGTTGATAAACCCCCCATCATCCAAAGCATCTTCATCCTTCATCGGGCACATGGGAACATAATGAATCACCTACAAGTTTTTAAAGGCTTTCATCAGGAAGCAGTACTTGGCCAATTCTATTCATATATTATTGGCCAAAGCAAGTCATATGGCTGTTTCTATTAAGTGAAGCTTTCATGTGCCCAGATGGAAGAAAACAGCAAGATTAATGAACAGACCTATGTTAGCCAGTTTCATTCAATAGTTTTATCATCTAAAAAATTATTTATCATTTAATGTAAAAGTAAAATCGCCCAACAACTGTGTTTTAGAACTTCAGCATGGGAAGGTAGTTCCCGCATAAAACCACCAGCAAAGAAAGTAGATACTGAACTTGTGAAATTGATGATATTCTTAATTTTCAGTAGGGATTGTATTTAGGCAAAGAATGTTAAAAGCTATGGTTTATTTTTAGTGAATGCATGAGGTAGCCCATTTGACAGCAAGCACAAGCCAAAAACAGTGCCAAGACCTTCATACAGCACCAAAGCTGTGTTTTCTGAAAAGATTTGATATTGTTAACATGGCACAGAATGCGGAATAGCTATATGTGTATCTTTTTTGCCACCTGTACCAAAAGGGACAAAAATATTGTAGGTATTACCATATATTATTATAAAAAGCAGTATAGTTAAAACATACAAATCATACTGTGTTTATTTTATATTGCCAAATATAATCTACAAAGTTAGAATATATTTAATCTACATTTTTAAATTAGACCTTTATTTTCAGATAATGGGAGAGTTACACACCATTGGAAGAAATAACACAGAGAGAGCCCATGGTTCCATTTACACAGGTTACCCCCAATGGGGCAATGGCACCATCTTAAAACTTAATAGAAAAATACAACCAATCCAATTAGAAAGTGTGCAAATGACGTGAAGAAACATTTCATAAAGGAAGATATACAAATGCCAAACAAACACATGAAAAGATGTTCAACATCATTAAAGAAATGCAAATTAAAACCACAATGAGATATCACTACACACCTATTGGAATATTCATTGCAAGTATATAAAAATTTATTGATTTTTGTATGTTTATTTGTATCTTGGGAACTTGCTCAATTTATCAGTTCTAAGGGATTTTTCTGATTTCTTAGAATTGTCTATGTAGACCACCATGTCATTCAAAAATAAGGACATTGCATTTTTTCTTTCGGATCTGAATGCATTTTGTTTTCTTTTCCTGCCTTACTACAATGGCTAGAATTTCTGGTGCTATATTGTATAAGAGTGGTGAGAGTGGACATCTGTATCTTGTTACTTATCATCAGGGAAGAACATTCAGTCTTTTACCATTGAGTATAAATCAATTCTTATTTTCTTTTGTACATGTTCTTTATCAAATTGAAGAATTTTGCCTTATTTCCAATTTTTCTGAGATTTTTTTTATCATTAATAGGTATTAATTTTTGTCACATGCTTTTTTTTTTACCAAGTAATGTAATCATTTAATTTTCCTTCTTTACCTTGTTAATATGGTGGAGTATATTGATTGATTTTGGCTAGAACCAGCCTTACATCTCTATAATAAACCCCATTGTGTAGAATTCTTTGTCTGCATTATTATTTACTAGTATTTTGTTAAAGAGTTTTACATCTACATTCATGAGAGACATTGCTCTCTAGTCTTTTTTTTTGTACTATATTTGTTATTAGTATCAGAGTAATACTAGCTTCATAAAATGAATTAGGTTGTGGTCCCTCCTCTTCTATTTTCTGAAACGGATTGTATAGAATTGGTATTTATTCTTTAAAAGTGAATTCTTCAGTGACTCCATCTGAGCTAAAACATTTCTTTTTTGTATTTTTTTTTCTGGTTATAAACTCTATTTTTTTTAATACTTGTATTTGTTTGCGTGGGCTGCTATAGCAAAATACAACAACCTGGGTGGCTTAGACAACAGAAATGTATTTTCTCATAGTTCTGGAGACTTGAAAGTCCAAGGTTAAGGTGTCAACAGGTTTGGTTTCTTCTGAGGCCTCTCTGCTTGTTTTGTAGATGGCTGCATGCTCACTGTGTCCTCCCATGGTCTTTCCTCTGTACGCCTATCCTTGGTATCTTTCTGTGTGTTCAAATTTCCTCTTCTTATAAAGACACCAGATTGGACACCATTCTGTTACATTTTAAATTAATCATGACTTTAAAGGCCAAATCTCCAATATAGTCCCATCCTGTACTAGGGTTTAGGGCTTCAACGTATGAATTTTTGAGGGACCCAGTTTAGCCTGTAACAATACTCATAGGCTAATAATCTGTTTAATAATCTGTTTCATATTGTGGGAGGTGTGTCCATTTAAGGTTTATTAAGGAAGTAGTTCGTTTCATATAAGTTGTCAAATTTAGTTGAGTAGAGTTGCTTGTAGTATTTGGTTTTGTTCTTTTGATGTCTGCAGGGTCTGTAGTGATATCCCTTGCTTCATTCTTGATGTTGGTAGTTCATGTCTTCTCACTCCTGTCAGTTTTGCAACTGGTTTGTCAATTTTATTGATCTTTAAAAGAACACAGTGTTTCATTGATTGTCTCAGTTGTTTTTCTGTTTTCTATTTTATTGATCTCTGCTCTTATTATTCCCTCTATTCTACTTCCTTTTGGTTTATTTTGCTTTTCTTTTTCTATATTCTTGAGTGAGAGCTTAGATTATTGGTTTTAGGTTTTTCTCTTTTCCAATGTATGCATTTTAGTACTATAAATTTCCCTCTAAGTGCTGCCATAGCCATGTCCTAGAAATTTTGATGTGTTGTGTTTTCATTTTACTTTGGTTCAAGTACTTTTTAAAATTTCTTTTCAAATTTCCTCTTTTATCATGAATTATATAGAAGTGTGTTGTTTGTTTAGTTCCCAAATTTTTGGAGATTTTCCTGAAATATTTTTGTTGCTGATTTCTAGTTTGATTCCATTTTGGTCAGAGTACACACTCTGTATGTTTTAAATTTTTAAAAATTTGTTGAGGTTTATTTTATGGCCTAAAATGTTTACTATTTTGGGCTCTGTTTCATGCACTTGAAAAGATTGTGTATTTAACTGTTTGGTTTAGAGTGTTTTATAAATGTTCATTAGATACTTTTGGTTGATGTTACTGATGAGTTCTTGTATATGTCTAGTTGTCCTATTGATTATGGAAAGAGTATGTGAAGTCTCCAGTTATAATTGTGGATTTGTCAATTTTTTACTTCTATCATTTTGACTTTACATATTTTATAGCTCTGATGTTTGATATATACATATTTAGCATCACTATGTTTTCTTGGTATGTTGACCTTTTTATCATTATATATTATTCTTTCTATATCTAGTAATTTCATTTGCTCAGTCTACTATAACTGATAATATAGACACTCCTTTTTTCCTTTGATTTTTGCAGATCTCTTTTTCTATCTATTTACTTTTAATCTGCCTATTTTTATATTTGATGAGTTTCTTATAGATAAGTTATAGTTGGGTCTTTATGTTTACTACAATCATTGACATGTTAGGGCTATGTTTGTCATTTTATTTTTTGTTTTTGTTCTCTTTGATTTTGGGGGGTTTTTTGTTTGTTTGTTTGTTTCTCTGTGGTTTTTCTCTACCTTCCTGTCAGTTACTTAAGCATTTATAGAATTCTATTATTATTTGTCTATAATGGTTTCAAGTGTATCTCTGAATAGATTGTTTAGGGGCTGCTCCAAATATTACATCACATACATGTAATTCATTACTATTTACTACTCTTGTCAGTTTATCAATTCAAGTGAAGATAAAGACCTTACTCCCTTTATATCCCTCTACCCTCCTCAATTTATAGTATAATTGTCTTAAATATTTCCTCTGTATACATTTAGAACCACATCAGTGTTACAATTTTTGTTTCAACTGTCAAATGTAATTTTGAAAGCCCACGAGGAGAAAGCCTATTGTATTTATTCATATTTTTGCTTACTTTATTTTTTCTTCTTTCATGATGTCACAGCATTCCTTCTTTTATTGCTTTCTTTTTGCTTGTAAGATTTCCTCCAGCCATTCTTTTAGAGCAGGCAAATCTGCTGGTGATAAAATATCTTTGTTTTCCTTTATCTGAGAATGTCAATTTCTCTTTCATTCCTGAAGGCTATTTTTACTGGATATAAGATTCTAAATTGACACTTCTTTTCTTTTTAGCACTTGAAAAATGTTGTGCCACTTGCTTCTGGCCTCCATGGATTCTCATGAGAAACCTACTGTCATTCTAATTGATTTTCCTCCTAAAGGTGAAGTGTTATTTCTCTCTTGCTCTTCTCAGGAATTTTTTTTGTCTTTTGTCTTTATAAATTTGACTATGCTATGTATGCCCTGTTCTTTTTACCCCCTCTCCTTCCAGGTCTCCAAGTATGAATGTTATATATCTTTTGTTGTAGTCCCACAATGCATTAGTTTCTGATGGCTGCTATAACAGATTACCACAAACTTGGTGTCTTACAACAACACACATTTATTCTCTTATAGCTCTGGAGGCCAGAAGTAAGAAATCAGTTTCACTGAGCAAAAGTCGAGGTGTTAAGGTTAGTTCCCTTTGGAGACTATAGAAGAAAATATGTTTCCTTGCCTTTTCTAGCTTCCAGAGGCCACTTATCTTCTTTGACTTGCAATTGCTTCCTTGTACTGCTCCAATGTCTGTTAACGTATCTGTCATAATCTTCTCTCATCACATTTCCTACTTCCTTTTCTGTAGTCAAATCTCCCTTCATCTCCCTCTTTTATGGATGCTGTGATTACAATTAGGACCTACCTAAATAATCTCCCTATCTCAAGATCTTCAATTTAATCACATTTACAAAATCTCTTTTCTCATCTAAGGTAGCAGTCGTAGTTTCCAGGGATTAGGAGCAATCTGGAATTCTTTGGAAGCTATTATTCAGCCTGACACACACAGGTTTCCGAGGCTCTGTTGTTGTTTTCAGTCTGTTTTCTCTGATATTTAAACTGAGTGCTTGTAACCTGAGGAGTCTCTCTTGTAACTTGAAGGGGCTCCTTATTACTATGAAGCAGGGTAGGGATTCAGACTCCTCACCACATCTTCAACTGACATCTTCCTAGCTGGGAGTGGTAGGAATGCCTCTTTTTTGTTCCCCTTTTGGCCTCCACTGACAAAATGAGAACAGGGAGGCAGCCTGATTACTGCTGGGCTTTAACGACAGTCCTGACTGTCCACTAGCCTCCTGTAACATCACCCAGTGGAGGGGGGGGCAGCGCGGAAATTCAGTACTGCCAGGTAAGGGTGGAAATCCAGACTCCCCACATAGTCTCTATGGATAACCCCATGGTGGTGGGAGGTGGGGAGTCTCATTCCCACATGGTGGGAATGAAAGTCTCAGCATCTTACTTGACCATCTGTGATAGCATCTTGGTGAGGATGAGGGGAGTTGGGGCACCTTGCTACAGCCTAGTGAAGATGGAAGCATAAACTCAGCTTTTACCAGCATGGGATGGGTAGAGCCACAGTCTTATCTGTCTTACATGGCTGGAGTAGAGCAGTTGCTATCTAAATGGTTTGGGTTTTCTTATGCTGCTTCTTTCCAGATCTTTTGACTAGAGAGAGCATAATTTTCTTGGACTCCTCACCACCACCACCACCACCACCACCACCCTGCTTTTTTTTAAACTGTGCTTATTGGCATTTCTGGGTTTCTGGTTTCTTTAAATCCAAGTCTGAGATATATGAAGCAAAACAAAAATCCAGGGAACTTGCCACCTGTCATGCTTGGGCCCTGAGGCTCCAATAGCTAGTTTGCCATTCCTCTAACTTTCAGAGTCTTTTATGTTTATTTTATTTATAATGTCTAGGGGTTTTAGTTGTATTTAGTGGTAGGAAAAGGGAAAAGTACTTTTACTCCTTCACAGAAGTCTAATCCATATTTTTTCTGCAAGTGTAAACTGGAAAATATCAACATTGATTCTCAAGGATGAATCTCAGGGGATTACTGCTGATCTGTTTCCGAATAATAAGCACTTTGCAGGTCAGTGGGATGAGGGAGTCCTTGGACAATGATGCAGAAAGGATCACAGAACATTCCATCTGTGCTGAGGTTCAGGGACCAAATGGAGGGACTCTTACTCCTCCAAATCAATGCTTTCTCTTCTCTTGGGAAAATATTGTGGCAAACTGTAGCAAAACTAAATATTTTCCCCATTCTTATAGGTTGTCTTTTCTGGCAGTTTTCTAGAACTACATCATCCCAGCCCTTACTGTATTCTCACTAATTACTCTTGGTACCTGGGAACATTATCCATCTGAAATGCAGTTTTGAAACAGAAAATGTGTGGGAAAGTGTTACTAAGAAAGAAAATAGTGAACTCAAAATCCATATTTAAACTGTAACTAAGGAACACCCACCAGCAAGCATTCATGTTGATTCTTTTAATGTAAACATTATACATTAAAAATAAATGTATTGATTTTGTCAAATTATTTGATCACTATTCAGTAGATTAAGTACAAGAGATAGAGCTAAGAATTTTCTGCTCAAAACCAATATGCTGAGGGATAACAGTTGACAGGGAGGCAATCACAAAGAAAAATAGCGTAGGAAAATTCTCCCAAAAGGTAAATCAAGTTATTGACATTGTAGTTAACCATGAAGTTATTGTATTAGAGCAACTTTCTCAGAGTATGGTCATCAGATAAGTGGCATCAGCATAACCTTTGAACTCATTGTGAATGCAAATTCTGACTTCACTGCAGATGTACTGAATTGGAAATTCTGGGGATAGAGCCCAGGAATGTCTTGTAGCAAGCCCTCCAGATGCTTCCAATGTATGCTAATAAAGCTGGAAACCACTGGATTGGAATAACACCTCCAGCCATTGCAGAATACACTAAGTTTGTGCTTTTCATCATTCTTGACTCATCAGTTTCATTTTTTGGAAAATTTTATTGTATTTCACATTTTGTGTTCTTTAATTATAAATATTTTTCAAATAAATATAGTAATGAAATTAAAGTTTTATTATTCCCCCATGGCCTCTTGAAACACATTGTAATGATTTGGACAGTTATTTTGTATCCTTAATCCAAAGAGTCATAACTGTTTCATATCTGATTCTGTGGTTGTAACGCAAAACATGAACCATGTCTACACTTCCCTGTCTTTGTTCCCCCAGAGCTGCCAAATCATAGAGCAGTGGGTTTTTTAAAGCTGTTTTTATGCTCTTTTCTAGAGCTGACACCAGTCATGAAGATATTTGGAGAAAGGGGTGGGGATGTCTCTACATCCCTTAACAGAGAAGCTTTTTAGGAGATTCTGTCACACAATATTGTTAGAGACAGATGCATATGCAGATGTCTGGTCTCATCATTGTCATTACCACATCAGTTTTACCATTGGGGATTCACTGTCTACTGCACGCTGGCATTTTTCTCTGGGGTCATGTGAGATTAAAAGAAATCTTGACTACAAGGCTGTCCTGAAGACAGAGAAGCTGCATTTCTGAATAGAGATTTTCAAATTAGGGTACAGTTAAAAAACCCTGGTTGGGTTAAAACAAAATCAGTAAGAAGTAAAAGATTAAAAGTTTTAAAAATGTTTTGTGATTGTAATAAAATATAGATAGAAACAGATTTGAGAAGTAGTCTGTGGCTTCCAGTCCTATATATGATTCACTTTTATTTTAAGGATAGTATTTTATATTATTTTACTCTTTCAATTAACAATTCACTAAACTTAGAGAATATAATAGATTTGAGTTCACTTAATAACCATCATTTTTGGTTATTCATATTTTAGCTTTTTGATTGGTTATCACATTTGATTATTGTAACTTGCAAGCTGAATTTTTTAGTTCTATAGATCATAAATTTCTGTTCCATATACGTTTTAGTCCATATACCTTTTGAAAGGTATGTTGTTCTTGAGTAAGCTAGGGAAATGGCTCATGAACAATTTATCAGTTTTTGATTTAAAGTGACACACATTCTTGGCTTAGAAAATATTATTCCCTCATCCTTTCAATATTCCCCCACTACCAGTTGTACTATGTTTTTCATTCCTTCTGTTCCCTTTGTGCATTCAATCTGATTCTATTTCTCATTTACTCATTTTGCTTGAGTATTTAAATGGTGTGCCTCTGCAATGTTTTGGGGATAAGACTTTTCCAAACCTTCATTATACAGTGTTTGTTAAATAATACCATTTGGTCAGGTTGGAAGAACCATCCCTTTAAGAACATATTTTTAAATGGTGCAGCAGATGTTTCTCTCACACAGTCATCCTCTATAAAATAAAGGCCCCCAGCCCTGGCAATGCTAGCCAGATATCTTCATTCTTAGAGTAATCTCTTGGTTGGCACTTTTTAAATGTGGCAGTTAAATCATCCCCACAACGCTTAGATAAGGCTTAAATGTGAAGAAAAAAAGCTCTTACACAATAAATGGGGGCAAGAAGAGGGGGATTCAGAAAGGTAAGAAGTGCACATTGTGTGTTCTGTGGGTGGCAGTCCAGATTTTCCCCTACAGTGTTAGCTTCTATTTATAAACAAAATGTGTCAGGTGATTTTTTTTTTCCATATGCAGATAAATTCTGCTTCTTCCTTTTAACTTTAACACTGTAAAAGTAACATTTACCACTTGAATGTATACAGAATAATACATGTTGCTAATACTGCTAAGCAACTTTTAGGAAGTGATATGTGAGTCAGGTTGATTTTTAAATTTGATGAAACTGTGACTTGGATTTTCAAAACAGGAGAACATTTCAAAGCATCTGGCTGTTCTTTTTTGTTTTCCTCAGTGTTGGTGTAGTACTTATGCCTCCTTTTTTCTGTTGTTTGTTTGTAGAGTTTTTATTTTCTTTTGGGTTTTTTTTCTCATTTATTGGCTTAAAATTTTTTTCTCTCTCTTTTGCATATTTTCTGGGAGTGTATAACATAACAGCTATAAATTAAAAGTCCTCTAAATATCTCTGATATTTTTAATGTGAGATTGAGAGTTGCTCAGTATTCATACAGTTTGGGATTCTTGTATAGACAAGGAAGAAAACAACAGACGGGACCCAAAAAATTGTGATGTTCGATTATCAGTCCTGTGGACTAATTATAAAGGCAAAATAATCCAACTTCACCCAATCACTGTGGTTTAAGAAAAAAATAGCCCCATGATTTCACATGAGTGAGCATGTGGAATGTTTCGGGGGTTTTGTTTTTATGATTCAGCTTGGTGATGAAGGTGGGAAAGGTAACAGATATCAGTGCTTCACTTTTTCTTTGCTTTGATGGCTTCTGCCCATTTGTGAACAGGTGATAATTTATGATGCCAATAGCATTTGTTCTTTCCTACCAATTCATCTGTTCTCTCCATTGTCTTGTTTGTTTCATTGTGTTTTTCTCTCAGCTTCTCTCTTTCAGTACCCCCAGCCAGAATCCAGCTGAATTGGATGGTCATGCAAAGAGACTCAGCAGTAACCTTGCAAAACTAGAAACATTTTAGTCCCTAGCTTGTGTTCCTCCAAGTTCTCATCAAGCCCATGACCAAAACTACATCTTTAATTTTCCCTTCTCTCTCCTCATTAGTCATTACTTATTTTTCACTTGAATTTGGTATTTTATGGTTTTCTGTGGGAGAATTAGTGTTTGGCATAGTTCGTATTTCCCTTACCTTCTGCCTTTCATGTGGCTATGAAACTGGCCATCCATTTATTTTTTGCAATGTCACTCAAAATATGTTTCAGGGACTACCTGTAACAGAATTGTCTGAGGTGTTGTTAAGGACAGGTATCTAAACCCCATCCCAGACTCACTGACTCAATATCTCTCTTTCTGACTTTAAGATTTTAAGGCTAACACTAATTATGGGGAAGAATCTAGATCTATGCTTCACAACCCAAGGTAGTTTTTTAAAAATAAGAATGGATGGATCTCATCCCTAAGTTTTTAATTTAAAAAGCCTGGTGTGATTCTAACATGCAGCCTATGTTAACAGTCGGAAATGAGCTACAGTTGGAAGGAAAGAACAGAGATTGGTGTTGACAGAGAAGCATTATTTCAGTGAATTTATCAAAGTCCAAGGATTGATTCTCTTTTATAAATTTCAGAAACCAAATCTTTCTCTCAAGGGCATAATCACATGAACTTAGCTTATAGAGACTGAGCTATAAATAAGAATGCCAGTTTTAGAATTATCATTGTCACTAGGACCAGCATGACTAGCGCATTCTTGCCCTGTAGGCAAGAATCTCCGTGGAAAGAAAAATTATCATCAGAATTTTGTTCCCTGAATTTCAAGCAAACTAAGGGAAAATTAGTTGAATAAAAGATATACTAAAGAATTACTATGTGTCAGGAAACTAAAACATTTCACATGTATTATTTCACTTAATCCCCCTCAACAAACCCTTTGCAGTGGTATTATTAGCTCTGGTATTATTATTTCTAGATGAGAAAAAGATTTAAAAAGAGAGAAAGAGGCTGTGTAACTTGCTCAATATGACAGAGCTACTAAATGATAGAGCTTAAATTCTTGGGCTCTATGACTATGTTATCAGTGAAAGAAGAAAGAAGCTACTACGTAACTTTAGAGTTGCCTAGGCCCTTGCCATCTAAGGAAGCAATCAGAAGGGTTCAGAATAGCTTCTAGCTGATGGAGAAGAAAGGAATGTGCAAACGACTGCTTGTGTGGATAGGATGCTTTCAAGTCATGAGTAATTAGGATGAACAGCCAGTGGCTGGATGAAGAGTGATGCCTTGGGCAGACTTTGTTGTTCATCTAACTGACCTCTTTATAGTTGTGATTAAGTGAAATATCTATACAATCAGGTTCTGCTCTCAAAAACACTTTTTAAAGATGTATCACAGCCCTACGGTAATAGCAAGCCATAAATAATAAGTAGTCATATAGGCATATTTAAATATAGTAGACAGATTTTCATATATCAACCTTATGGCTGTCCCCATGTCCTTAGGTGAACTTGTCTCAGAAAGTATGAATGGATTTGGCTTGAACTTCCACTCGCTCCACTCAGGCATATTTTCTATAATTTTAATGGATTTTCATGGAGCTTATAGTTTCCCTGTGCCTCTGTTCTAAGTGTCTTCATCTATTGAATGCCTGGTTCCCAATCCAAGTTTTGTTTCCCAAGTTCAATGCCCGTTTGAGCATGAGATCATCTACTGACCCTTGATCCTTTATTCCCCCAAATACCACCAGCTCCAGGCTATGTGTTTAGTAGACTTTGCTGTAGGATTTGGGCAATGGAGTTAAATTATGAAATAGAAATATTAGATACCCTTGTATTAAAACCCTTAATCATTTCTGACAAAAGTCTTGGTTTGTGTTTTTAACTTATGCTTCAGCATCTTACCAGGTGAGAGATGAAGTTATTTTTAAGTGTACAGATTTATCTCAAAAGTGGTAGATATACGCTAGTAAGTCATATTTTTGATTCTCTGTTTTCCTTAATGTATCTGGTAGGAACTGTCTATCAGATTTTTAGCTACTATTGAAATATAACCCTTGCTATCTCAGAAAAGCAAAGCAAATGACCATCTCATTTATGAAACAACAGTCCCTGAAAAACACCTCATCACATATAAATGTTACATCCTCCAGTGGTGAATCCAGAAGACAAATAGCATAGTTGCAGTCCCTACCTCCACAGCAGTTGTGGCCATACCATTCACTGAACGAGACTTGTGAGAAGTTCGTAATCTGGTGAGAGTTGGAAACTTTAGGGCTCTAGGTATGGAGGACATGATATATCCTTGAATGAATATTTTTCAAAAATAAAACAACTCCAGTATGAGAGACAACTAGTAACGAAACTTAAACATGTTTGCCCCTCACCATGTTATGGCTTACCAGATTTTGCATATTTGGTAGAAAAAGTAGAAATTTTCTACTGTAGTAGAAAGTAGCAACTGAATTATGGGATATAAACTATCTAGGCTTAGAAGAATGATACTTGTTTCACATTAGATGTGACCATTGCTATAATCAGGATGGTTACAATGAATGAGTTCACTTGCATGGATCTAATGATTCATGGAAAACGTTAGAAGTTGCTTAAGATTTGGTGGCAAAAGTAATAGCCACACTGTTCTAGATTGCCATGTATTTAAACAGACATAGCTTTTAGAGCTCAATTTATTTTCCAAAAGTCTTTTGCCAATATATTTTAAAACTGTCAAGGTGTATATTATTGTGGGCTAGATCTGTTGTACTAATCTCCATGTCCATGAACCCAGAAAACACTGATTGAAATTAATGCAAACCTGTAAGATAAATACAAAGATTTACAACAGATATATGCTACTAGTAAATTTGACATAGAATTGTTACAAAATTAAAGAATTTATCTGGTCAAAACTTGTGTCAGTCTTTACCTACTGTAGACTAAGAGGAAAATATGGCAGGTCTCAGATACAAAAATATTTTTTCTTTAGTAATACCTGAAATCTTACTCTGGCCCTGCCAGGTGCTGAGCCTACAACAGAATGAGTTGCTCTAAGTTCACTTTAGAGAAGCCATCAGTCTATTACAAGGTGACATCCCAGCTACCTAGGTAACTCAGTGTGGGACTGGAAAAAGATGAAGGTGTCCATTCATCAGTGTCTATGTGAAGGCTGGACCACACAGAGTAGGTCTTTGTCCTCAGGGAACTTACAGTCTACTTGGGAGATGCAATTAAGAAGAGAAATAATTAGTGAAAAAAGATGACATAGAGAAAGGTAAAATTGTGTTGTTGTATGAAATATGAGATATATGTAGGAATTCCAAGAATCAGGAAGGCTATCTATCAGGAGGTATGTGATGTCTCGGTAGCTTTCTTGGATTAAAAGTCAAGGACTGCGTGAACAAGTGGGTATCGCCATTACCTACTGCCTGTAACCTACCTCGCATCCCTGCAGTGAAAACATACACAGGCGTCCTAAGTCTCTAAAAAGGACGGAGCAACAGAAAGGTAGTAGGTGTCCAGTCCTGTGGTACATTGCAAGAGTTCATACATTGTGCTCAGCTTTGTTTCTGGAAAGGAAATAGTAAAGAGGAAGAAGAATAATATTTTTAAATTAATGTATATGCAATGAAATAGAGCTTGCAAAGAAATTTTCTCACATAGTGTCTTATTTTTTCCTCACAGCAATCCTGTGAATTAATGGTCCCTTACTCCTTTATGCTCAGAATTGTGATCTGCCAAAGATCAAACAGCTAGTAAGTGGCCCAGCAAAAACCTGAGTGTTCCTATATTCTGGATTCTTTGTCCATACTACAGTGTTTGAGTTATGACTCCCGACAGAGGAGATTCTCCTGCATATAGAGAACTGGAAGACTGGAATAGAAAATATAAAATGTGGCCTATATTGTGCATAGATATTGTTGATAAGAATTTCCTCCACAGTCGATATTTAAGGCCTATAAAGTTTGCCTTCAGCTCTCAAAGGAAGTCATTAGGATGAAAGACCAATTTTCATTTTTAAGGGAATCTGTGATTGTATAATCTTTTTCCTAATACTACACCAACTCAGAGCAGAATTTGGGACCCAGGAAATATGAAGAGAGAGAGAGATAGAGAGCTAGGGATAGTGATAAAGATATGAAAACAGGGATTTAAACTTTTAGAATCACCTGAAGGGCTTTTGAAAACACAGATTGCTGGGCCTCACACCTAAAGTTTCTGATTTAATAGATCTGGTGTGGGAGCCAAGAATTTGCATTTCTAACAAGTTCTCAGGTGAGGCTGCTGCTGATGATCCAGAGATCACACTTTTGAGAGCCATCACTATGAGATGTAAGGACCATGGTGAATTACACTGATTTTATTATAAAGTACATTATTTATACATCATATCTAAAGCATCTTTAAAGAAGAAATGGACCACTGACGTGTGGCCAAAGAAGTGTTTTAATAGCCCATGAAATTCACCCACTGTGCAATTTTTGAATGTTTAGTTTTATAAGAAACTGACACACTGTTTTCTAGAGTGGATATGCCATTTTACATCCCCTCCAACTTGAAAGATCAAGTATCCTCACCGGCATTTTAGTATCATCACTTTGTTTTATTTTAGCTAGTGCCTTATTTTGCTGGTGTCAAAGCACATCTTTGAGGTACAGTGGCATTCTAGGGGTCACTTGTGGTCCCCAAAGCACCATTATGAAAAACAAGCCTATTTTTAATAGGTATGTCCAGATGTATTTAAGAAATGGACTTAATGCACTCACTTTATATGAAAGATGACCATGATGTTTTTTCCATCTTGCTCTCTTAATGGCCAGGGTTAGCAAACACTTTATGTC
The DNA here is from genome assembly GCA_030015415.1 of Cynopterus sphinx. Classification (NCBI taxonomy): domain Eukaryota; kingdom Metazoa; phylum Chordata; class Mammalia; order Chiroptera; family Pteropodidae; genus Cynopterus; species Cynopterus sphinx. The sequence continues at coordinate 27,026,309 of CM057384.1, read as the reverse complement.
TTGAGGGCTTAGAATATTGTGTCCTTGGGCAGTGGTTTCAGTTATGCCCAGAGAACACTTTTAAATTATATATTCTGGGATTCAAGATTTTGAATCAGTAGAACTGAATTGGATCTTTAGAATCTCATCTTCTACAGCTTCCCAGCTGAGGCTAGAATTGTAGGACCATTGCTCTGGGGTATATCACAGGACCTCCAGAGTTGCCAGTGCTATGCTCCTGCCATTTCCCTTCTAAGTAACTATTGCTTTTAAACACTTAATAAAATTACCATTTTTTCTCTCTTGATGAGAACTAGAACTTGTTCTGCCCTATCTGAGGCAGCCTGTACGCACTCATCAAACCTTTCCTCAAGTTACATCTTAGAGGCAAAAGATGGTGTCGGCTTGACAGTAACAACGATAACAACAACACTATAGAAGCCACCACTTATTGATCATTCACTATGTGACAGATGAGTTCTTAGTGTTTTCACTTTATTTTCTGAACTTTTATAGACTTTTATTTACAACAGCTGAGTCAGTATTTCAAACATAACACTCTTTGCTAACTCTCTTCCCTGATGTAGGCTTCTATCCCATTTTCCCTCATCTCAGTGTGTTCCCAGCAGTCAGCCAGTTCCTCATACCAAGATCTTGTTGTGATTCTTGCCTTCTATTTCCTCAGACATCCATAACCAATCCAGCAATAAATTCTGTCACCTGGTCTCTCAAAATACACTCCAGTCTTCTCCCTGTTCCATCTAAAGCCCTTTGATCTGAGTTAGTATTATTTCTTTTCTATATTATTTTGGTAGCTTCTACTTTTGCTTTTTATGGCAAGCCCTTCAGAGATGAAGCAAGAATAATTGTATAAAAGTACAAATCAGAGATCCATTCATCCATTGTCCTAAAACCTTCAATTTCTTTCTATAACATTTAAGTTAAAAATCAACATCTTTAACAAATATTACCTATCAGTTCTACATGGCCTGATTAGTCTGTCTCCAGTTTCATCTCATATCACTCTATTCTTTGTCCTCTCTCTCTACTTCACTGCTGTTCCCTAAAAAAGCCAAGCTTTAGCCCACCTCAGGGCCTTTTCATCTACCTGGAATGTTCCTCTCACAGAGCTTCCCAAGACTCATTCTCTCTCTCCATATGGGTCTCTGTTCAAATATCATTCTCAGTAAGGCATTCTCTTCCCATTTCATCTGAAACAGCACTCCTAGCCCCGTTTTTTGTTCCACTTTTCTCCTCATGCTTTACAACTACCTGACATTGTAGCATACCTTTATTTGGTTGGTTGTCTCTTTCCCCCACTAGAATACAAGCTCTGTGAGGGAAGAGAAACTGTCTGTGTCTTGTTTACCTTCATGTCCTTAGCACATGGCTCATAGTCAGTGCTCATTTAGTATTTGTTGAATGAATGAATGAATGAATAAATGAATGAATGAATCAGTAAATATAGCAGTTGTTACCCTCTGGGTTCTTCTGTAGTAATGGCTTTGATTCTTGTCCCTCAGACATACATTGGAATTTCTATAAATGTAGGTGACATATGTCATGACTCTGTCAATTATTTTATTCATGATTTTGTTTTTCTTTGTTACTGCTCTTTAATATTTATAAAGAAAAGAGTCATTCTTAGATCAGTTAGTCATTAAAATATTTTGCTATTATCCCTCCATTCTGAAGTCTCTTGGCTTTGCCTCCTGTCCTTTGCTTCAGTGCTCTCAGATTTAAGTTGAAAGAGAGCTATAAAGAGGGCATGGCACATCGGGTCTTCATTTCCCCCCTAGACAGGGAAATACTCCATGAACACTCATTGTCTTGTCCCACCCAGACCTTTAGACAGGTATATAAGAGAAGGAAACATACCTTTACATGGGACAATGAAGATGCTCACTTCAAGACCTCCAGGTTAAAGATCTTTTTACTTTTAACACTAAATATGTATAGATGGACGATTTTCCTCCCCTTTCCTGCATGGTTTTCTTGTCTCCTAAGAGCCCTTTCCTACAGGAAGTTTGCATGCGTTCTGTATTCACTGATGCCTGAAATACTAGTGCACTTCTGCCCTCTTTTTATTCCTACTAGGAGCATTTGTTTTGTGACACATGAGAGCCAACAAGTGTGGTCAAGTGCAAACAGACCCATATGCAGGTTGGGTGGAAGGGCTCCTTGCGGAAAGCTAGCTCTCATCACAGTGCACCCACACACAGACCCTTGGAAGGCTGGCAGTTCTGATAAAGTAGAATAGGCCAGCTTGCCAGTGGGCACCTCGCCATCGGAGCAGATGGGCCCAAGCAGAGGCAAGCAGCAGAGCACGCATGTCCATTCTGGCCACATGCATATTTGTTGTTTGTGTCTTTAATTTATGGAGACAAATTCTGGAACAGAAAGGCAAGTTTGCAAAGTAAGAGTCAGAAATGATGAGCTTTCAGCCCTTAATTAAAACAGTCAAGCAAAGAAATTGACGTTTTGATCTCATTTAGTAAAGCCGATAGCATAACTCGTTGCAGACCCTCTTCAATCCCAAATCACTCATCACTAAAGGAGATGCCTTGTCTTATGCCAGCAGTTTTTTACTTGCAAACTCATGAGGTAGCCTGATCTTTTTTTAAAAATAAAACAAACAAACAAACAAACAAACAAAAAACAGGAGAATCATTGCCTGCAGCTTATTAATTTTACCAACGTACTTGCTATTTGAAAATATTATTAGAATTATTTCCCATACTATTCTTCCTTTTTTAATTTTCCTGTTTTAATAGAACAAAGAATGAATTTCATTTCTTTTCCTGCTAACCTCAGAAGATGACTATATGGTTATAGAACTGAAATTGCAACATAAGCAAAAATATTTACATGTTGAAAGTCTTCTTTAATGTTACCTGTATAGTGTCCTTTTTGCCCAAGAGGAAAACTTGAAAGAGACAAGAGTAATTATGATTATTAAAAGATATGCAAATCACCTTGGATAATTTAAAAGCATTGTATCCATCTAAATAGAAAACAAAAGCAGAAACATCTCTCACAGATCCTATACATAATTCATGGGTATGTTATAATACTTAACATTTACATAGCACCTTATAATTCCCTTATAAAACTAACAGTTTTCACATACATTGTTTCTCTTGAGCCTCATAGTACCTTGTGAGGTAAGCAAAATGGGTCTGTGAGTCTCACTTTGCAGCTGGGGAAACCAAAGTTTATGCAAATAAAAATGACTCAGCTCAAACTTTAAGGTAATTTGTCTTTTATCACTGTAACTTTAGTTTGAGGGCCAATATACAATGACAGCTTCTCTAGTGATGACTTCTAAGTTATTATAGCCTTCACAGTTTTGCTACTTTTTATTTTGTTAATGAAACTGGTAGGGGAACTTTTATGTTTCCAGTGTCAAGGCCACTGATTTGGAGCTGCTTGTTGACTTCTGTGTATTTTTTTGACGACACTCCAGTCTTCTAAGGGCTTTGAGTAGGTAGGTTATGGGTTGCCCAGCATGTGTTAAATTTTAAATAATATGCTGATGGCTTTCCTGATCTTTGGTTTACTGTATTCTCTATTAATTCCTCTTAGAGATATTAAAACAATATCATTGCTCTAGAGAACTGTGGGTTGAACCATATGGTGCTTTTGTTGCTTTACAACTCGAATGGTGACCTTTATGCAAGATAACAGCAATAAATAGAACTCTGTAGTAAATTGCTGAGCTCTGAGGTTCCTTTGTATGAAAATGTCCTTGTGAAAAAATATAAATTTTCATTTTGTACGACTTTGCCTAACTTTGTGATTTTTCCCTCCAACTGGAAATACTATGTCCTTATTTTAACATGCTACCAAAAAAAAAAAAAAAAAGCTGTAATTACTGTTTACATTTATCAGTAAAAACTATAGACTTTTGTTTAGGACCTAAAGCTGATAATGCAATTTTCCAGGCTTGAGAACCAGTCAAAAATCTTTTGAAAGTCAGCTCCCTTAAAGAAATCAAGGAGACCACTCTCATGAAACTTGAAAGGATATCATCTGACTCCTATTATAAATAATCTGTTTAAAGAGATAGCAGTAAGTTAAATTACAAACAGTTTCCCAAGTAATCGATATTCAGTACTGGATTTAGACAAAGCAGAATTATTTCTTATGGTGGTTCGCACACTGGTATGCAAAGATAGTGTGCCTTTTCTATTCTCAGTGGCTTGCAGAAAAATTATCCTTTTTAAAGTCTTTGTGGAGACACGAGAGGATTTTTTTAAACGGTTTATACATGTCTCAGACTCTAAAAGAAAAATATTTCAGGAAGCTATGACAGCTTGGGCATTTGTCTCTGATAGAGGACTAAATTTAATCACTTATGCAGAGAGCCTAGCACTCAAGAGCAAGTGAGTTTGGGGCATACTGGAGCTGTACATAATAGACGTGGACTGGATGACAGCTACATTTCTAAAAGCCACTAATTCCTTAATTCTGCCTCATAAAAAGGGGAACAACAATTAAATTTAACATATACTCAAGGTGACACATTTTTGATATCTGATTCCTTTGTAGTCCATGTGGAAGCCTCCATTTTTGTGGGTACCAAGATGGAGTTTTTTGTTGCTCAACTCTCAAAGTCTGCATGAATTCCCAGAGAACAATAAGCAAAGTGGGAATGTATAAATATTCTACTCTCTAAAGCATCAGGGTGTCTAGTGGTGTAGGCAGAGTGACATTTGCTTTTGCCCAATGCCCCAAATATGGGGAATCATTCTGAACAACCAGAGTCAAGATACTGTTCCTCTGCTCCATTCCTTTCTCCACTGCTCTCCCTCTTCCATCTCTCACTTCCTCTCCCTTTTGTCTTTTCTCGAGCTTGGCTATTCCTTTTCCTCTCCACTGGTCTTGCAGCTCTTCCTGTCCTATTCCTGGAGTTCAGTAGTGCCTACCTTACACTGAGTATAATCTATCCCTGCTTGAGAGAGTATTTTGACTTTAGGTTCGTAAGTTTTGAAAAAGCATTGTAAGACTAGAGGTTCTTCTTTGTCCTTTAGGACATTTTTTTAAAGGAGAGCAAGCATATTCAGAAATCATATTATTCCACAGTAGGCCATTTCACTTTTCAAAAAAAACTATTCCTCTGACACATGGTGGTAGAATGAGAAATAAGTAACTCTTCAACACAGTTTTATTGATCCAGAAAGAGCCAGTCGGTTTTAGAGGAAACCAAAGAATGTGATCCATAATAATTCCTATGGAATTATTTGGAAATAATGAAAACAAAAAGGCAATAGATTTAGTAGTCAAGAAGCCTCCAAGAAGTTTAAGTTATCCATGCATCTCTTCTATCATTCATGCATCGACCCTTCCTGTGAACAGGTTTAATACCATTTCTACATCACAGTACTGAAGCTGGGCTCAAGTCCCCTGCGGTCTAGCCCATATTCCCGGTGTTGTGGGGTTATGATAGTTGGTACATCCTTGAACTCAGCACTCCTCTGGAACACTGAGCCATGCTTTCTCATAATGTTTTCTAGCAGAAAGGTATGGCTAGTGATATATGATGAAATAACATGGTATCGACACATATTCTGGTTAGAAACCATAGATCCATTATTCACCTGGGCTTTTGTTGTTAGAGTTTGGAGAGATTAGCAAAATTTCATGCAATTTTGTTACATAGAAAAGAACTAAGAAACTTAAAAGGAAATAGTTGTGATAAAATAGCTTTTGTCTTCTGTCTTCTTCAGTGTACTGTCCTTCCACTCACTAGGCTAATATTTATTGATTTAAAAATATGGTGAATATAAAACACTCTTAGATGATAGTGCAGTATCATGATTTAGAGCAGGGACTGTAGACTCACGTAGACTGAGCTCAGAGCCTAACATCCAACCCTTACTGTTTGCATGCTCTTGGGAAATTTGCTTTGAAATTTTCATCTGTGAAAATAGGGATGATAATGGTGCCTATATCATAGGGTTATGGTGAGTATATGCATACTGAATGTAAAATACTAAAAACAGTGCTTGGCCTATATTAAGCATTCTCTAAGTATTAACTATTATTATTAGAATTAACCAACAAAAGAAAGATGCTACATTTCTATATTTAAATCATCATAGAAATATTAATTCTAATAGTAGGAATATGTAAATTATAGTTTTGTGGAATCGTTTTTCACAGCTAACTCAATCCCATGCAAACAACATCTGACTAATCCTAGCATAAGAAGTTGACCTATTATTTAAAGATGCATTATATTACTCTTGCTCATTCTTGAAATTTTGATGTTTTCTCAATAAACAAGAAAAGAGGAGCCATTTCTTTACAGGTGTTTTCCTTGATTACTTCTTTTTAATTTAAAGTTGGAACATCATCTTTCAAGTGTGTGTGGTTTTAATCTCCAAGAGTCACTGGGATGATCTATTAATTCCACTAATAAGTAATAGACACTGATATCTTAGGCAGGATTTCATGAAAGGCTCTGCTTGCTTTTCCTGCTATTTTTCCTCAGGCTCACTACTTTTAAAGCGTTTGGCCATCATTTTTTTCTTCTCTTTTCTCTCTCTTTATCTGTCCTTTCTATAACTCCTCCTATGTATGTAAACACATAGATATATTGCATACATGAAAGTGTGTGTGAGTGTGTGTGTGTGTGTGTGTGTGTGTGTGTGTGTGCGCGCACGCGCGCGCGCGCGCATGCTCATGTGCATGCAAGTGCCTATTACCATCCTTGGATCTGGTAGGTAAGTTCTTTCTGCTAGAGAAGTATGGCTGTCAGACTGAATAATTAGGAACTGCAAAGGTCATTTCGTCAAACCCTTTTATTTCAAATAGCACTTCCCATAAACTAAGGAAAATTGTCTACTCATCAAGAAGTACATTTCTTATCTTCCTTTGGTCCCATACAAAAGGGTACTTTTAGTGGTTCACCAGATGCTAACAACAGTTAATAAAGAATGACATTTTAATAGTAGACATTCTAGATATAGACAAAAACCTCAGTGAAGCAACTCTGTTTCATTTGTTTTTACTCAAGGCCCTGGCTTTGGACAAAAAAAGGTGAGATCATTTAAGTGGTGAAACAAGTCTATATTTAGAGTGGAGACACATTGTTACTAGTTTAATTTCTCCAGTTTTGCGACTTGTAAATTTGATCTACCATTTTTTAAAGTTATTTTTATTCTATAGGAGAAAAATAAAAGCCTGGAAAAGTAGTTCTATAGAGTCAAATGCCTAGTCCAAGGTCAAAAAAAAAATCATTGGTGAGACAGAGATTGTAACACCCAATTTTCAATTATTAGACTGTTATTTACACCACTAAGCCAGAATAGATTAGTTCAGATACTACAGTTAAAATTCCAAGCATTGCTTGAGCCTGTCTCAAGCTCAACAAAGTCACCTATTTGAGGAAATTGTGAATTTTTCCCTGAAGTGAAATTACTACTTAGACCCCTGTTGTCCATTGAGAGTGCTCTTATGCCCAACCTTTTGCAGAATATTTGCAAGAGTGTTTTCTCTTTTTGGTGTACATAAGAATGTTAATATACCTGCTACTGTGATTAATTTATTATTTAATTCTATTTTTAATGAGTGAGAGTCTTCATGCTTCTGTCTTAAAACCCAGCTGTTTCTAATACATTGTTGCAATGAAAGCATGCCCTTGAAACTCTGATTTCCTCTACAGCTATTATGCATTGCACAAGACCTTGAAATTAGACAATTGACTGAGCTCAGGGAACTTCTTCAAAATCTATTAGAACTGATTGTCAAAATTGGAACTGAGGAACATTGTTAACCTCATAGCTTGGAGTTTGTTCCGTTAAAAGCTTTAGAATTGCTAAACCAGCTGGTTGTGCCTACTCCAGACAGATAAACAGTCATGGATTATCCATGTCAGCTCTTACAACTGGGTATAGCTACAAAACAGACTCTAGGAGTTGTAGTAAAGGCAATATTTATAGAAATAGTGCCCTGTTAATTTCGTCTTCAGAAGCACCAAATATATTCATACATTCTTTATTATTTAAATAAAACTAAGTAAGTAAGGATTTATAATCTGGGTAACTGAAAGAGTTTTAGGTTGAAAACTTTCTTAAAGAAAACCACTGCTCAGAATTAATGCATTGGTGCCATATTCCATAATGAGTTCAGCCTTCCTGGGTGCAGGGCCTGCTAAGTTGTCTGCAAAAGAAATACCTTTCTATCATCAGGCTTTATTGTACTCCTTATACAAACCACCAATTGTGTATGTGCCTCTGTATTTTAAACATGATCCTCTATTTTCCTTGAAAAGTTAGGAAATAGAGAATATGACTCACACTTGACCTGATGGTTGAAAGTTAGGGTCATTTTAGTAAATTACAATATTTCCATGGTTAATGTATGTGGTACCTAATCTCAAACCTACTCACTTGTCTATACCTACTCTATAGGTTGTAAATGCTACAGATTGTCTTTTCTAGTCTCCCTTGTAAGTGTGGGTGACAGTGTGAGTTTTAACTGTTGACACTGTCCACTGCTTCCATCCCTTTTATGCTGCTTTGATGAACAGCAGAATTAATAGACCTGCATGCCACCATGCCACCATGAGGAAAAGACCTAAAGAATCTTAGACATTTATGTGCAACATGGTGAACAACTAAACCCATACCAGTGACTGCCTGCTTCTAGGAGCCTTGTTACCTGAACTTTTAGAACTAACTCTCTCTCTCTCTCTCTCTCTCTCTCTATATATATATATATATATATATATATATATATATATAAATATATATATATAAATATATATACACACACACACACACACATATATAGATAGATAGATAGATAGATAGATATAGATTGATATGCCCTCTGTTTTTTATCCTGTTAAATATCATAGTATAACTTTATCATTAGAAGTACTGATCATTCATTTATTCATTATTCATTAAGTTATCACACGACTCAAGTCTGCATACAATATGACAAGATAAAATTAATGTTTAGTGATGAGAAATATAAGGCAAAGAGAATATAATGGTCAAAAAGAAAATTAAAGCCAAAAGAACACAAAAATATACCTAAAAGTTTAGATATGTTTTAAGAGATTAGACAAAAATTTGGCACAAAATTTCCTGTATCCAATGAAAACGAGGACACATGATGAATTATTGAATTTACAATGTCCATAGAGAAAAACAAACCTGTTACTTAGCAGAAGGCCAACTGCTACTGATTAGGAAATGATAGAGACATTTTCCCCAAAGAAAGCCACAAAGTGGCCATTGTGTACTATAAAGAACAAAATCTTCAACTGTTTTCATGCAGTTACGCGTTTTATAGATTTTTTTTCCTTGGGCTATCTCTTAATATAAGCTGATATTATCATGCCAAAGTGCACTTTAACAAAAACAACTTTATAGTTCACCAGTATAAAGCAATATAAATTCATGCTTCTCTGAAAGTCTGGTTTAATCCAGGATAGAACTGAGAGTATTTAGAAAAATGAAATATGAAAATGTGCTTCACTAAGTTCTTCTTCAGTGTTTTTTTCAACCATAGTTTTGGCAGTAACTAAGAAACACCGAGTAACAAAATATTTTTCATAAATATAATTATGAGGGCTTATCTGGATTCTCTGAGAAGATAGATAGATAGCATGTTTCTTTCACACTATGCAACTATAAACAAAGGCAGTAGCTCACTCTAAGCTACTTTATCCTTGGAAAAATATTTGATGGTATTTGGTTTTATCACTCATGGTTGGGGAGAGTGAGCTAGTCGGGCAACTCACCATCTTCCAGGACAGAGCAAACTCCCACAATGATTAGTCAAAGCCTGATGTTAAGAATGAGGATGTGAACATCTTCATCAAGACTCATTTATCCTCATTTGGACTTTAAAGAATGATGGCATTTTAATAAAGACATTAAGTCTTTTAAATGGACCATTTACTCTTAGTCCTCTTGCGTTCATGCTTCATCAATCTAGGTACTTCTCCTTCAAGAAAAATGAAATCATGACAAAACTGTGTTGTAGTCATCACTTGGAAATCTGTCATCGATATCACTTTTAGTTTCTTTTCACAAATACCTTTCCTTTTTTTCATGTGCCCATATCCATTTTCACCCAAACCTGCATCTCTGTTTTTTATTATAATATCATACATGGACAAGCAGAATTAATAATTCTGTACTACATCAACTACTACTAATAGCTAAATTGTTATTTAAAATAATAGCTAAATTACAGAAAAATTGATAATTCTATACTCCAACTACTAATAATAGCTAAATTATTATTAAAAACAATAGCTAAATAAATGATAGCTAAATTATGAAAAAATAGATAGTTTTATGTAACTGCTACTAAAAGCCAAATTATTTGACTTATTAGACGCCATCATTTTTGCTATGCACTTTTACATATTTTATATCATTTAATCCATGTAACAATGACATAAAGAAGATAACTTTTTATCTCAATTTTACTGGTAGCGAACACTTGTAGAAGTCACTTTAAATGGCCAAAATTCAATCCCAAGCTATCTGATCCAGAGCCTCCCACTCTTTACCCCTTCTACTCTCCTTCTAGAAGTCCAGCTGACAGTCAAAGAATAGAACAGAAGTTCTTTGTCATTGTTACTAAAGAATCATCAGGGAATGCCTTCTCCTCGTACATCAGCATCCCTTCCCTCCCACTCACTCTTCCCCCACCTCCACTCCCAGAATGCTGTGGACAGCATGTTTCAAATGTCCAATGGGATATTTCTGTACAACCACACAGTAACTAGAACTTGGGGAATTTATTTTTCTAATAAATTTAAAATTTGGGGGGCTTCTGGAAAGTCACTGATGTGAGATAGAGGTGATTACACAGTTGCTTAGTTTCAAGAGATTAGTCTGGATGGGAACGTGATATTAAAATTGAAGGACAGAAGAGAAACATGGGGTTTTTTTTTGGAAATCTCTACCTCAGCTTATGAACTGTATATTTGACTCGGAGTTTAATTTATTATGCTCCTTGGGGCATCAAGACCTAACACTAGTGAGACAGCAGAGGGCTGATGGTCAGTTGATGGGGATTCCAGTCGAGCTCTCACTAGCTGTCTGTGTGGCTTTAAGCCAGAGATTAGTTTCCTCATCTCTCTTATGGAAACACTCATAACTCTTCTAAGACTCCCTATTACATTAGTGTTATAAAGACTTGATTAAATAAGCTCTTTTTTTTCCTTTCAAAGTTTAAAACTGTGGTATAAGTAAAGGATAACAAAAATATTTTATTCTCCTTTTGTCTTTATTTGCACATTCGTTTTCCAGTTTATAACTGTATGCTCTTTTTTAAATTTTATTTTGTTTTACTATCACTTCATTCATTGGTCTATAGTCTGTGTAAATTATTCAAATGCAAATGCAAACAGAAAATGTTTAATAATTAAGACTTTGTAATCCGAAGGTACAAAGCCGTTTAATATCTCAGTTAGTCTCAGTCCAGTTTTTTGAATTAATCTTAAATTCATTCATTGTTCTCTGTCCAATCAGGTAAGAATTCTAAACCATTTCTGACTCTGGATCTCGAGAATTTTTTTTAAAGCGTCAGAAAAGCCCTGGAACAAAGAAAAATAATATTTTGTTTCAACGTGATTTTAAGATACCCAAATGGAAGTTTTTATCTATCCTGTGAAAAATTCTCTCCATCAGAGTTGAAACAAACATGAAACTCTTCAGCAAAAAGGTTAGATCTTTTGAATAGAGGGCCTTACAGGGAAGTGCCTGAAGGAGATCTTGAAGAATAAACGTGCCTGCTCAACCATTTAATTTAATTTAATTCAACAAGCATTTACTGAGCACCTCCTAGGTATCGGTTATTGTAAAAGCCCCTCTGGGGAATGCAAAGACAAATGAGAGTGGCACCCTGCCTTCTATTAGCACACAATCCAGGGGAAGAAAAAGACCCATGCATAGATAGTTACTTGGGCAGACCGGGATAAGCATTAAATGGAAGCAGAAAGTGATGTGAGGGAGGAGGAAAAAAATAGATTAATTCTGACTAGGGCGTTTTTTGCAGGCTTCACTGAGGAGGTGGGGTCACTTAAACTGTTCCTCGAAAATGATAAATAGGCCATTCTAGGCTGAGAAACTAAAATGGAGAAATGAAGGGCTTGAATGCCAGACTGCAACTGCAGAACTTGCAATCTACCTATGCAATAAGAAACAATTGAAGATTTCATTTTTTTTTGCAATTGACAACTTGAAATGAAGTCTTACCTACATGCCCCTTTACTAATGTCATAGAACCTTATGCATGCCACCAGAGTATGTATCACACTGCCTACTCACTTACCTCTGGCCCTAGGCTGTAAACCGTTTGAGAGTGGGATCTGTCTCTGTATCAGCATCTAGCTAGTATAATAGGAGACAAATGAATTTTACTTTTTTCCCCTCTGACTCTCCACCTAGCCAATGTATTAATGCTAACTGCATTCCCTATGCCATGCTCCCCATCCCCGTGACCATCATCAGCTAATTTATACTTCTTTAACCCTTCACCCCATTCCCCCAGCCCCCAATTTCCCCTCCCCTTATCTGTCACCAATTGTCCACATATTTGTGAGTCTGGTTTTGATGAGTTTTTTCTTTTTATTTCTTACAATCCTCATATAAGTGAAATCATATAGTGTTTATCTTTCTCTGTCTGACTTAAATACCTTCTAGGTCCATCAAAGCAATATCTTTTTCCATCTTCTTCCTTTTAGTCTGTGTGTGTGTTTTAATCTAAAGTGAGTCTCTTATAGCAGCATATGTAGTAGTCTTGTTTTCTCATCCTTTCAGCCACTCTATCTTTTGGTTGGGTCACTTAATTTTTTTTTTCATTTAAGGTACTTATTGATAGGAATGTAGTTGTTACCATTCTTTATTCCTGTTTTTGATACATGTTTTTTCTTCTTAAAAAATTCCTCCAACATTTTCTGTAATACTGGCTTGGTGTTGATAAATTCCTTTAGCTTATTTTTGTCTGGGAAGCTCTTTATCGGTTCTTCAACTCTAAATGATAGCTTTGCTGCATCAATTATTCTTGGTTGTAGATCTAGGTCTTCAACACGTCGAATATTTTTTCCAAGCCCTTCTGTTCTGAATAGTTTCTTTTGAGAAATCAGCTGCCAGTCTTTTGGGTGTTCCCTTATAGGTAACCATCTGTTTTTCTCTTGCTGCTTTTTAATATTCTTTCTTTGTATTTAACCTTTGGCATTGTAATTATGATGTATCTTGATGTGGACTGCTTTGGAGTCCTGGTTTTGGGGCTTTTCTGAGCTTCCTGGGGTTTTATGTCCATTTCCTTCACCAGGTTAGGGAAGTTTTCCATCACTATTTCCTCTAACAGCTGTTTAACATCTTGATTTTCTTCATTTACGCCAATCAGATGTATATTTGGAGCCTTAATAGTGTCCTATATGCTCCTTAAATTATTTTTATAGTCTTGGGATCTTATTTCTTGCCATTCTGATTGAGTGTCCTTGGCTTTCCTGTCCTCTAGATAGGGCAGTTGATCCTTTTCTTTATTCACTTTGTTTATTCCTTTGTTTATTCCATTTAAGATACTTCTCATCTCAGATAATGTGTTATTCATTTCAGACTGGTTCTCTTTTATAATTTCCATTTCCATTTTTATGTTTTTTATCTCTTTGTTGAAGTTCTCACTGAATTTATCTACCCTTCCCAGAAGTTCATTGAGTATCTTTATAAGAGGGGTTTTGAACTCTGTATCTATTAGATTACCTGACTCCATTATATATGGATCTCTGTTCTGTTTTCTCATATGGTTTTTGCTTCTTTATCTTCCTATTTTGGCTGCCTTTTTGTGTCTATTTCTATGTACTAAGCAAAGTTTCTAAGACTCCCAGTCTTATTAGTGTGGATTTGTGAAATAAGTGTCCAGTGGCATAGTCCTGAGAGCAGTTCAGCTGCAGGCCAAATTTAGCCGAAGCCTCTACCCCTCTTGGAGCCACCTGTTAAGATTCAGCAAGCAATCCACAGATGCTGTGCTTATAGTTGCCTCAAAAGGCCACACCAGAAACTGTGATCAGCTGCCTCCAGTGTGAGTCTAGGCGCTGCTCAGCAAGGAGCACCTGACTTGCTGAGGATACACCTGATTGTGCGGCCGTGAGTTGAGGGAGGCAGGGTTTCAGGGAATCCTCTGGACAGAGCGACCTCTGTTATCCAGTTTGTTGACATCTTGGCTATGGCAGTGTTGTGTCCCACGCTGGGAGAGGGAGAGCTCAACATGGAACTGTGGATACCACTGGCACTTCTGTACATATGAGTATTGCCTTGGCCCTCACTCCAACAGTGTCTCCTTGTAAGTTCCTGGAGCCCCCTGCACACAGCTGAATGTACACTAGTGTCAGAACTAGCTGGTCCATTGCCATGAAAATCTGCTTGCAGACACGGCCCCTTTAAGAGGCGTCTGCCACTGCTGCGCCTCCATCTCACTTAGCTGCTAGAGACCAGGCAGCCCCAAGTCCTCATCCCATCCTACCTTCTGACATTGCGGGGTGATTTCTTGTATTTCTCCCTAGTTGTATGGATTGTTCATCAAGATCCTAGGTGATTTTTTCTTGCTGCTTGCTCCTTGTTTCTGTCACACCTTTGATTTGGTTGTCAGAGGGATGAACAGAACCTCTATCATCTATGCCATTTTTTTTTATTACTAATTGTTACTTTATACACAGTATGTTCATAGAATGAACACATTAAAAAAATTAGAAGCCATGTGGTCAGGATTGTATTTTAGGAAGAGAACTTGGTGATGATGAATAGGATGGAGTGAAAGGTGGGAAGTAAAGAGAGTCAAACACAGCTTTTGCAGCTTTCCTGGGAGGAAGAAAGAGGGACTGAAGCAGGATATTGAGGATGCAATTTGGAAAATATTTGGTGATTTCATGAATTTGAGAGTAAAGGAGAGGGAGTAGAATGAATGAATTTTTTTGAGATTTTTAGCTTCTGAAGCAAATAACTTACTATGCCATTAGCTAGATAGGGCATAGAATAGAAGGAGCAGGTTCTCATATGGGTGAAGGAGAGGATAAATTTTATTTTGGATATGTTCAATCTCATGGTTACCACATAAATGATTACTATCATTTTAAGTCTGTCACTTACAGAATGTCAAGTCAAAGATAAGCAATAGAATGCAACCATCAACATATTGTTTATTTACCTGCAATGTGCCAGATGCTTTTAAAGCACTTTATATGTGTAAAAATTCACATAATTTTTAAATAACTCAATAACATGAGTATTATTATTACCTACCTTTTACAGATGAGAAAATGAGGTTACATAATTTACCCAAGTTCATGCAGCAGTTAAGTGTTAGAGGCAAGATTAAAACCCACACGGACTAACCCAAGAGGTTGAGCTCTTCACCAGTCTATAACACCATAATGCAGAAATGCAGGAACTTTTCATTAGTGAAATGATGTGGAAGACTTTGGAGATGGGCAAAATGGTAGGTTTTTGTTCTCCCAAAATCTGGCTGTCAAAAATAGACTCATAATTTCATTGATTAAAATGCACACAGTGGGTGATGATGATGCCTGCCAAGGGTGATGGCCCCTTTGTCTGCCATCTTCCACATTTATTCTCTGATAAGTCTAGTTAGGAGACTTATGTAATTAGCTGGGACTAAGAGGCAACCGTCCATCAATAAGAATCACTAAAACAGCCTTTTAGTACACTTCTCCGTAAGGGGATCTTCAAGGACATGAGTTATAATTTAGTGACTCATTTACAGCATGTATTTTCTGAAAGTTCATTCCTTTCTCAAGGGCAGAAATCATTGTGAAAATGTATGTGATATATGCCTAAACTATACAAGAAACAAAATATGTTTATTATGTAAATATCTGACTCTTTTCAGGACATTATATTAAAAGGTCTTGATGGAGGCACCTCATAGTACAGATGAAAATCTGATGACAGTTGTTCTAAATACAAGCCAGGGCTCTAGCTTTTCTGTGTTCCTTCAATTTGATGAGACATTTTTGTTTGGCTTCTGCAGGAGCAGTTGAAATGACTGAAAACAATAAATTTTAAAGAAAATAAATATTTGTATGGTTATCAGTCTTCTAAGACCTTAACTATTTGATACTCAGTTTCTTTAGCACAAAGTGTGAACAGAAGAAACTTCGAAAACATATTCTCTTGGAGAATTAATTAAATAATGCTTGAAGAAAATATTTTATAGAGAAAGACTTCAAATATAAGATATTGTCGAGTCAAAACAATTCATGACCAGTAAAGAAGCAAACTAGATGGAAGCTTCATCAGTTCAATATTTCCTTGCCATTACAACTAGAACAATAAAATTTGTTAAACATATACATGCAGAAATGCTGGGAAAAATTATGATTTCTTCTAAGAGTCTTTGAATATTAGGATAGGACCAAGAATAGATTAATACCTTTCCTTTCTCCCACCTCCTTTCCCTCTTTTCCCCCCATGAGTATTTAAGCCTCATTTAGGCTGCGATATTGATGTTAACACTGGGGATACAACAGTGGTCAAAAGCATCATGTTTCACCCCTTCCTTTCTCTCTTCCCCAAAATTTGTATTTTTGTTGGCATGCTTCAGGAAGTGGAATCTTAGCTATCTCCAGTAAGAGGTGTTTGGGGCTACTCCTCAAATTCCAACCATTTATAAGCAACAGATATTTCGTGTCAGGCATTATGCAATGATAATAGCCTGGCCTTTACTGTAATCTAAACTGTCCAGTAGGTGAAGGCTATCCCAGTTCTGTAATTAACTATCCATACTTAACGGGAAAGTGAAAATAGTGGTAATTGACTCTCATATCAGATACAGCAAAATAACTAGTGTGGTTGTGTATGTCAGTGTTTCCAGAACTGACTTTTCCATTTTATTTGTATATCTTTTTATTCTCAGACTTCTTTCATCCCTTTCCTTTTGGCTACAAGCAAACCTTAAGGGTGAAGGATTAAATATTTCTGATCACTAACTCACTCTCTGAAAGAACTGCCAGCTTTGGAACTAATTGCTTGCCCAATCCCTTTTGGTTTTCTCCATTTCACCTACCATAATTCCTTTTCTCAATTACTGAGGACAGTGTGTGTTTTAAAAAAGATTACCCAAAGAGTTGTCACTGGTTTGTTACTGGTTTGTAACTTTGATCCAGCCACTGACTAGCAGTTGACATTTGTCATATCCCTTAGTTTTCAGTTTCTTTATGTGTTAAATGAAGAGGTTGCACTGGGTAATTCTGAATTTGCTTCCAGTTTTAAATTACTCATTTTTTTGTTTATCTGGAGTTAAGCAAAAACAAACTTCACTGAAAGTCATCCCTCATCTTTCCCAGTGGCTACTGTGATGTCTGATCTCAGTAACTCCAACTCTTAAGCCTATCAAACTCAAACTTCTCTTTAAAACATATATTTTGTCATTTCTTATATTCTCCTGAAATAAAATTCATAGATAATACAACCATAATTATAGACAAAATAAAGGTAATCCTCTAAGTGAAACATGAAAAAGAAATTAAAGGAAAACAATTTAAAATGAAATAACATATTTCAACATCTAAGTGTTTAGATCTCACTACATAAAAAACATAATGAAATATTATTGCTTGCACCATGGAGGTGACAGCTACAAATACAGAATGTGATACATTTATGTTGATACAGATGTATTGTATTGATGACTCAAATAGTATTCAGTGTCATTGCTGTTTGTGATAGTATTTTCCAGGCTAGTAAACAGGACCTGGTAAATTTCCCAAAAAAGTACAAACTTCCTTCAAATCCTATGATAATATATAAAAACTACTTTGTGGGTTTTGTTGTTGTTTGTCTGTTTGTTTGTTTAGGTTATAGGCTCATAAAATTATAAACAATTTTTCCCAAGGGACATTTATATTGATACAGAAAGTTTGGGGCAAGTTTTCTTATGAAGAAATAAGGCAGGTGTATGACAGAGCATTAAGCATCCTTGGCCTCTGTGAACTGCATAGTAAGAGGAGCCATCACCTGCTTTGAAAACCACTACAGTAAATTAACAGACTCACTATTTTTCTTCATATTAGAGCAGAATATTTATTTGGTTTAAAGTACTCAATATGAAATTGAGCTGTGTATTTATTTTACTTTGAGTTTTGGCACTAGTTTGAGCTATCTAAGTAGACAGGAATTTGGACTATCTTTTGAGCTCTTGTGTCCTCATTGTCTACCATATTAGAAGATTAAAAATATGTGATTGGTAAAAGAAAGAGGGAACATATTTTCCAGCCTTTCTTTATATATGTGCCTATTAAGACAAAGGTAAACAATAACAAAGAGGTTTTGAGTTACAACCGAATGGACTAAAATACAATCATTTATAAACAAAAGAGAATATGGAAAAGAAAATATGTAGTAATATAGTATTGAGAAAAGCATATTAAGAATGCTGGGGCCAAGATAAACATTTTGTGGAAAAGGAAAAGAAACAATACTTTTCTTCTTAATGGAAGATAAAGTAGAAATTTTTGCAGGTATTTGCCTTCAGCATTAACAATAACTACTAACACTTACAAAGTGGGCACCATGTGCCAGACAATGTTCTAAGTACTTTACACATATTAAATTATTTCATCTTCACAACAATTCCCATTTTACAGATAAGAAAACTGAGGTTCAAAGATGTTTAGTACATTGCCCAAGGTCATAGGTCACACAACTGGAGTGAAAGACTTGGCATATGAACCTAGATATTCTGATAGCATACCAGTGTCTTCAACCACTGTTCTATATTATTGAGACCTATGTGACAGTCACTGAAAACAGTATTTTAAAATAACAATATTTCTGTTGAGTAAATTAGGTTCACTGTTGCAATGCTATGAAAGATTTAAAACAATGTGATGGAAAGTGGGAAATGTCAGGATAAGTCTCAGTTGTGGAACATTGTGCCACGCACGTGGGCAGGACATCAAGCATCTTTGACTCCTGCCCACTAAATACTAGAATTTTGTATTTTAGTTATTCAAATAGCACATGAATGCATTCTCATGATAAAAATTTAAATACAGAAGTTTATGGAGTAAAATTGTCTTCTTTCACTCTGATTCCTCTCTCTTCCTCAAAAACAATTCCTCTCTCTTCCTCGGTTTGGGTGCTATTTGTCGAAATCACTGAAAACTGTAATTTCAACATAACAATTTTCTAACATAAACTTAGCTGTGAAGTATATACATTTTTTTCTTTGCTTCATTTATTTTAGTGATTTTCATACCTTAATGTATGAACCTTTCTGGTTTCTAATGGTTGCCTAATAAAACATAATGATATGCTGGTAATTTGTAAAATCATTCCTGTTACTTGATTTTAACCTTTTAAACCAAAAAAAAAAAAGTGAATTTGTCTTTCTTGGACAAACATCTTTATATTCATTGCAACTCTAGATTTCTGGAAGTGGAGTGGTACTACTAACTTTTCCTCTAAAACAGTTTTCACAACTTAGCTTAAGAGATGACTGTGCCATGTTCTTCTGTGATTGTATGATCTTTGTTCTAATACTACATCAATTTAGAAAGATGGAATTTTGGATCAAGGATATACATAAAACAGTGGTTCCCAAACTTGAGCAAGCATCACAGTCCTCGGGAGGGCTTCCTAAAACACCCGATTGAGGGCTCCCATCTCATAGAGTCTGATTCATGAGGTCTGGGGTAGGGCCTGAGAATTTGCATTTCTAACAAGTTGCCAGGAGACACTGAGGTGGCTGACACAAGATGAATCATTATGTCGAAGTGTCTTAATGAAGAATTAAGTGGTTCAAACACAGTTCTTAAAACAGTTCATTTTTTTTCCTAACTCATCTGAAATGTCACTGCTTTCTATGAACTAAATTTCTATATGTATATGAATCTATTTTTCAACTATCTTTCATTCCATTAATGTGTTAGTTGATTTTTAAGCCAGTGTTACACTATCTTAATCACTATATTTTTTAGTTCATCACTATTGCTATCTGATAGGGCAACTTCTGTAATGGAAGTTTTGTGGTTTTGTTTTTTTTTTTCAAAATAATTGAAGTTATTCTAGACTACCTTATCCTTCAGATAATCTAGAGATGTATCTTCCCAAATTCAATTATGAGAGTTTAATTAGGATTGCATCAAATTCACAAATAAACATGGATGTACTTCAAAAATGTATCCTTCTGAAATGGTCTCCAGAAAAAAAAAATTGTTTGTCTCTCTCTATATACTCTGGTCTTCTTTTATTTCTGTCAAAAAAATTCAAGGATCTACTTCATAGAAGTCTTTAACATTTCATGTTTGTCTGGTTTACAGGTATTTTATATATTCCTTGTGGTACTGAAGGGATTTATTTTACTTTTACATTTTGTTGGGTTATTTCTGATATAAAGCTATTGATTCTTGTAATTCTAATCTTACTAGTTCTAATAGTTTTATAGTTGACTATCTTGAATTCTTTTTGTCAACCATGTTCTCTCTAAACAAACATTTAAAAAGATGTTTTCTCCCCTTTCCTAATTGCATTGGACAGAATTTCCAGATTAATGTCTAATAGTAGTAATAGTAATGGGCATTTTTGACATTTTCTTGATTGTAATGAAAAAATTTTTAATGTTTCATCAGTGAATATAAAGTTTGCTATTAATTTCTTATGGATAGAATTTTTCATAGGAAGTTTCTCCTAATCATATGTTACAGAGAGTTGATGTCAGGAATTGTTGTTACATTTTAGCAAACAGTTTTTCAACAGTCACGAAATTATTACCGTTTTTACCATTGAGAAGTTTCTTCTTTTAATTTATTAATATTATTTCAATCTAATGTATATGCTGCTGTTAACCATTTTAACTCTACTATTCTGGTAGTTCTGGAAAAAGCTTGTTTCACCAATATATTTGATCTCCTAATAACTAAATTTTATGTTCTAATATTTAAGATTCTTACAGTTATGTGCATAGTTTACATTATGCTATTTTTTCCCTACTACTCTTCATCTGTTTTTGAAACTGTTATCATGCTGGGAGATTAACTTTTTCAGTGCTTTGAAATAATTTATTTACTATAAGAAGTATTTGCTTCTGGAACTTCACCTTGAAAACTGTCTGATTTTATACATTTTGGGGTGTAAATTTTTGCCTGGTTTTCAGCCATTTCTGTGGGTGTTGAACTGTTAAAGTTTTCCCCTTGAGCACTGCTCTAATCATATTAGGTTTGAATATGTAACCATAAGTTTGAATATGAACTATTCCCATGATGATTAATCTGAATAGCAAAAATATGTACATTTTTTCAACTGAGCACCTTTGGGCACCAGATGTTTTTAATATAGCAAAAAGTAAAGCTGACAAGGCTCCTTCTCTGCGAGAACTTACACCCTAGTAGGAGGAGGAAGGGCTGAAGAAATAAACTCAACCATACATAGGATATCAGATGATGATAAGTGCAGTGAGGGAAATGCAACAGGATGATGTGATAGGAGACAAGTAATGGTAGTGGCTACTTTAGATCAGTACTCTAAGGAGAGGATAATGAAGCTATGAAATGAATGAGGGAAACGAGCCAATTATACAAGGATACAAGAGAAAAGGGCTGCAGACAGAAGGAACAATGTGGTGGTTATTGACGGTGACATAACAAGAAAGAGGAAGGCAGGAATAAATCTATTAATTATATGACAAAAGTCTACTATATCCTTAGTAGTAATTCATGTCCATATTAGGACACATTTCCTGAGAAAGAGGATGCTACTAATAATTGTTTAGGAAGAATAGTTATAAACAAGGACCATCAGGCAAACCAGGACATACGAATATCCTCTTAATTATTTTTCTCTCTACTTGATTTGTCAGTTGCTGAAAGAAGAGTATTGTGATAAACCATCCCATTTATTATTACCCCAAATCTTCTTTTTCTATGAAACGCACTCCATTTGTTTACTCTAAAGCTCTTTCCCTTTTATTTTATTTAATATTTATATTGTCCAAACTGCTTTCTTTTTGTTAGCATTTATTTGGTCTACCTTTGTCAGTCCTTTTGTTTTCAATTTTTATTAACCATTTTGCAGAGTGTACCTCTTGTAGGCAACCTGGAGGTATTTACCCAGACTGAGCAATTCAGATAACTTTTTTTTTATTCACATTTATTATGATTGTTAACAATTTGGATTCATTCTTTGTATTTATTTTTATATATACTTTCTTACTACTTCTTTTTGCCTCTTTCATACCTTTAAAAATATTGAACAAAAATATTGAACAATTTATTTTGATTTTACTTTTTAATGATTCTGAAGTTATATATTCTATTTAAAATCTAATAATTACTCATAAATTTATGACATACTTTTTAAAGTTTATAATCTTTCATTGACGTCTAATATTAGTCTACTTTCCTTTTCCCCTTCCCATAAAAGCCTTAGCATACTTTTTCTTCATTTTCCAATGCCACCCTCTTTACTGGACCCCAACTATGTGCTAAATATGAAATTATAGTTCTAAGTTATTGTTAATTTTACCACCGACCTTTCCTCTATGTATTGTACTACAGCCATTCTTTCTTATTTTAATGCCATTAATCACATTTGAAGTGACTAAAATTTCAGAATTTAAATGTACTGAGGTAAGTTTTTGAGAATTATAACTTGCTCTCAAGGAGTATGATATTGTAAATGTACTTCTTAGTTTTCCTTCACATGATGTCACATTTTTAATAAGAATTGCATTCTAATATACCAATATACAGTCATACGCCACTTAACAAAGAGAGTATGTTCTGAGAAATGCATTGTTAGGGGATTTATTGTTACACAAGTATCATAGAGTTCACTTACACAAATCTAGATGGTATAGCCTGTAATGTGACATTAGGGTGTCTATGACACCACTACATGATAGGAATTTTTCAGTTCCATTATAATCCATGGGATAATCTATGGTATCTGAGGTATATAGGTGACTGGAATGTCATTATGAGGCACATGATTGGTAATAGAATTTTCTTAGATTTCTTCTTTTTCTTAAAAATGCCTTCAAGTGGTATTTATGTGGCTTTTCTTGTGGTATTCATATTCTTATTCTCAGAATTACAAGTTTTCTCTGTGCAGATTGTCATACTTGCTATGGTAGTGAGAAAGAGTAAGTTAATAGAAAAATCACAAATACATTCCATTATGCTAAGAATACATCAGATATTCATATTTTGAGTTATTAGTAACTTTAGTAAGATGTAAGAATTTGTCTAAGCTCCTTACCTGAAGGGGCTTAGTTTAAAAGTTTAAAAAACAGCATTTCAAAAATTTAAAATGACATGATTTTGCCCTAATAGTCATGTGGATTTAGGCAGGTATAGTGATAAAAAATAATGTTCTCATAGTTCATAGTACAGAGTTTGACTTCAAGGGAGCAAAGAAGAGAATATCTTTCTTTTATTGTCCTGGCATGTTTTTTCATTTATCCATGTCACTCTGCTATTATAAAAGCAGCTAGCTGACTTACATTATCTCTGTACCTGAAACTCAACAAAGGCACTTATATCCTCTTTATTCCTTCCCTCCCATGTCATTTGCTGTTCAACAAAAGAGAGCATTTTAGCACTGATATATTTGAACACTTTTATACAAGTATTAGGGATATTATTGTTATAGCACAGAGAAGAGGGTAAATTGATATATGGGTTTTTATTTATTTAATTTAGTAAATAGGTAATACATATTTCTAAAGGCAATTGAAAAAGAAACCCAAATAAGATGAAAGCAATACGTTATTATTATCTAAAAATTGAATATGTTTCCTATGTATAAAGTAAGAATACATAGACAGTGTGTTTATAGCAAAGATTAGGATTTGAGAAAAATTTGTTGTTTTTCATGTTATGAATCAAAAGTAAATTTGAAATATATATATATATACATAAAACTGTTACTCAGGAATATTTGATTTGGTAATATTTATAACCCCAATAAAACTTATATCTGGCTCAACAATGGAAACTATTTGACCAAATTTTCTGCTTGTGGCTATGACAGAATTCACTCATGTCATTTTATAACCCTATCACACCAAGGCTGCAACCTCAGAATCATTCTTAATGTGCTATAAATCATTATCAATTGAACTGATGTTAAACAGAGTGAAAAGCTTTGTGCTATGAATTTATGTTGATTAATATGATTAATGGGTAGAACTAGGAAAAGAGACTTTGGTAGAGCTAAGGTTGAATGATGAAGGTATTCATTACTTGAGATTCAATGAGGTTAGGGTTAGGTAAAAAGTAAAAATCACTAACAAGATTAATGCCTAAAAAGAATATTCTATCATTTCAAGCTTGTTTTTTAGGATTTTGGTCCGTAGAAGTAAGGGAAAGACATGAGGTAGACAGGACTTGTGATGAAAAGATGAACGATTTGCATTAGGAAGGTTCAGTTTTTAATTAAGAATAAGAAGGAAGAACACAAGTTGAAAAAAGAATCAAAGAGAAGATCTATGGGTTTGGTTTTCATGGAAAGCTTTGGCTAGAGTTGAGAGAGAAAGAGAGGATGTTTTAGAGATTTGGGGAGGTAACTGCCCTCCATGTAAAGAATGTTGAGAATGGCAGCTATACTATTTTATATGGGTTTTAAGTCTATTAAATCATAATGCTATATGGCATTCTTTCCTTAAGAGATTGGTAGGAATTGTTCTTAATTGCTTCTTTGACTGGCAGACTGTTTTTCTACATAGAAATGTGCACATTATCTGAACTACATGAAACCTTAGCTATGTGTGGGTTACACTATCTGGTTGTCCCTAACCCCAGTAGATTTTTTAATTTACATTTACTTACACATCCTCAGAAATTCAAAAGTAAAAAAATTAGAAGTAGGTGCTTTGGTTGGTTGGTTAGGTAGTTAACAATGTGCATGCCACTAAAAGATGTGTTTGGTAGTGGCATTGCAGGTGCTATCTTTTCTACTCTTAATGAGTCGATATAAAAAACACTTGTGCAGAGAAGTCATTGATATTATTTGTATAATTTCTTATGTTATACAAATAATAAATGCTCTATTTTTATAAAATTAGATTTAAAATCACCTATATTCCTAATTCCAGAGATTAACTCAGGTTTGGGCATATTTTCTTCCAGGCATTTTTTTTTCAAAGCACTTGCACATATTTCAGATTATTCATTATAAATATTTTAATGTCTTAAATATTTTCACTCATCTATTATATAGTTATTTTTTCATTCTATTAATATATATAAATGTAATTTTAACTTAACTTTTGACCATGCCATAGGTAAATATAGTACATTCTAGTAATATATTCTCATGTTATATATTCTTTCTGTGTTAAGTAATTACACTTTACAATTAAACTTTCCAAATTAGAAAGCAGACTTAGCTACTGTAACAAAGAGACCCCAAAGTACAGTGGCTTAACTATGAAGTTCATTTCTCTTCCTCATGTAACAACCTACGGGTAGCTAAACTGCCTTGAGCTGGTAGGTGATTCTGCCATCCTCAACATGGGGTGCTTACTTGTGGGCTAAAAATGTTCCAGCCATCTCACAGCTTGGAAGAGGGAAGAAGAGGGTTAGGGGAGAATACACAATTATTTTAAGGGCAAGATTCAGAGTGGCACACAGCACTACTGCCCACATCACATTAATAGAACTTAGTTTGTCATGCTTAGGTCTAAGGAAAGCTGAGTTTTATGCTGAGCACCCATGCATCCACTTAAATTCTATTAGTGTGAAAGAAAGAAACAAGGATATTGGGAGACAACTAGCAATTAATTGTACTTTCAAATAGGATGTTATGGGAATCTACATAAATTCAGGAAATAAAAGCCAAGTAAAATCAATATATGGTTATTTTGAATACCCTTTTAAAATCAAATCACTACAATTCCTATAGAAATTTTCTAAAATGGATTCTATCTAATGACTTGGTTACTTACTTAAAACTGATATTGATTTTTGCCTTAGTTAATTACAGGATTATTGTCTCTTACCCTAGATTGACTTCTAAATTTGAATCTAGTTTTCTAAAGTTAGACTGGGGAAAAAAAATGACTAATCTTAGCTACACACTGGAAAATTTATGAGCTAGGAAGGCAATGGCAGTTCACTGACATGTTAATTTAGAAAAATTGGAGGCAACCTACATTTACGAGTTCAAGAAATGTAATGAAAGGTCAGGAATAAGAGGTTCCAGATAGCCCAGTTCTTATAATTACCATTGTCATCATACTTCATTTCATTTCTTACAGTATTTCATTTCTGTTAACACAGCTACTGTTGCTTTTGGCCTATGGAAGCAGTCATATTATCTGCTGCATCAGTTTTGACTTGTTAGTTGCTAGCAATAGCTATATCACTATCTATATGCATGTATCTTTTTCTTTTAGGGCAAGAATTTTAAAGACATAAACTAACTAAATGGATTTAAGGATGCCATGAATTATAATGTGTTGTCTTAATATCTATTAAGTGACAGTATATAACCCCAAACGAAAGAGTGACATCTACTTTATATCTTCTTCAAAAAGTGTTATTCTATTTATTTTTTGACCATTTAGCACTAGAACATTAATTGTTGCTACATGTTGTCAGAACGTCATCAATAGTCACTCTATTTTATGAATTTTTTAAATGAGGATATCCAAGAAAATGGAATATCTAATTGCTATATTTTTACTTACTTATTTTTTTCTTTATTTCACAAATATTTTGACAGATGTTATATGATAAAAAGAATTTTTTAAGTATGAACAGAAAAACATAGAAGTTGAAAAAAGGAGAGAACAGAGCACAAATATACAAGCTATAAGATTCTACATACACCTAATGATTGAAATTAACATTTCTGTCTGAGCTTATTGTTGGCCACAGTGAAAATAGAAATCATTTATCTGATTGTCATTGTACAAAATATAGAAACATAATCTTACTGCAGGCTTTGGACAATAAGATACAGTGGATGGACAGCAATCTTATTAATATTCTTTCTACATATGCACCATCAGATTCCTTAAAATGATATCTAGTATTATTTTTCAATGATATTTAAGGTTGTGGCCCCAAAGCATAACTAAATAAAAGAAGGTCTGTGAGCAGCCAAGATAATTTCGCCCAAGGATAACCTGTTCTAATAGTCTCGTTTAATCCATAGGAACAGTTTAGATCATTTAGGCAAAATCTAAACATTACAGAAAAAAAAGTCTTCATATTTTTTAAATTATGCTTCATATATACTACTACTATAAGTCAGACTTATGATGTGTTGTACAACCCAGAGTTTGAGGTTTTATTATGGTCATTGTACATATTTGGCATATTAAATAATTTCTCTAGACATATTGTTCATTTATAAAAAGCAGGGTCTTTCTGTTGCACAGAAGCTCTACTGCATCTAGAACAAATGTGAGTATCTACTAAACCAGCTCAGGTATAGTAGCTGGATTCAATGAGATGAACATTCTCATTGTCTCTGAAAAATAGATTTCACAGGAAGACAATATCCTCTAGTGTTGAGAGCCAAATGAGATTTTAAAAGCATTGTAAAGTGTTAATCCCTTTTCTGTCTGAAAATACCATAAAATTACTTCTATAAAACATTTAATCTTGAAAAAATTTTACCTACATCAAGCACAACAGTTTTAGAAGTCAAGTGATGATACCAATGTAGTAAACATTACTTTGATTTTGTTTTAAGCTTTTTTATTTCATGACTTTTTATCATGCTACTCCAATTTAAATCTTATAAAGAAATATGTATTTACAAGGACCATATTATATTAACTGGCATGATTTCATAGGGTAAAATAATGTCAGCATTTAAAATACAGATGTTAAAAAATATCTTTGATAACTCATTCATCAAATATATTCTGAGCAACTACTACAGTAAACAAAACAGATAAAGTTCAGTCCAATCTCACCATTTTATTGGAGTCATTAAAATTTTGTTCTAATGGAGATCAAATCAAACAACAGAACATGTGGAAAGCGATGTAAAAAGTCACGCAAAGACACACACACACACACCCCACAGAGATACTGATAGATTAAAAAAAAATTTTTTTTTAAGTCAAGTAATTGGATGGAGAGTAACTAAACTTCACTATTTATATGAAGGAAAAGCCTCACAGAGCAGAAACCTGAATAAAAAGTATGAACAGATCATCTGGATTTGTGGGGAAATACCCTTGACTCTTGAGCATCAGGAATGTGAACTGCAGAGAGCCCATTTGTATGCAGATGTTTTCAAAAGAGTTGGCCCTTTGTATTCACAGGTTTTGAATCTGCAGATTCAACCAAGTGGGGATGGAAAACAGTATTTTACATTCCCAGTGGCAGATTCCCAACCTCGGTTTAGTAATGTGGCTAGGAGGTTGGGAATGTGAAAATACTGTTTTTTATCTGTGCTTGGTTGAACTTGTGGATGCATAGGATCAGCTTTCACTAAGTTTTTGGGGAGTCAAAAGTTATACAACAATTTTCGACTGCACTGGCATTGGTGCCCCAAGCCCCCACACAGTTGTTCAAGGGTCACCTGTATTCACCAGGGTTCTACATTTGTGAGAGTTCTTGAGACAAGAAAATGCCTGAATTTTTTAAAAAATTGACAGAACACCTGTGTCAACAGAGCAGCGTGAATGAGGAAAAAAGAGTAAAAGGAACTAAGGGAGGAGCAAGGAACAAGAGCAAGTTCAGGCGGGACCTCACAGCCATGGTAAGACATGAGGATATTTTTCTAAAGTTATGAGAAGCCATTGAAGAATTTGGAGCAGCTGATTGACATTATCTGATTTATATTTTTAAAAGTTTACTCAGGTTATTATGTGAGAATTGATTTTAGGTTAAGGATGGGGGCTGGGATTTGGCTAAAGAAGCCAAAAGTGGAGGTAAGGAGACTGATTTCAACTGAAAGATGTTGGTGTAACAAGGTGGTAAACAGTGGTTACATCTAAATATGTTTTGAATATAAAATCATTATTTGCTGGTGGATAGGACATAGGATATGTAAGGAAGAGAAAAGTAAAATACGTCTTAAAGCCTGAGTAACTAGGTGATTTTCTGAGATGAGGAAACTGGATGGAGAAAACTTAAATGCATGTTACTAAGCAAAAGAAGCCAATCTTAAAAGACTGTATATTGCATGATTCCAGCTATACAACATTCTGGAAAGGCAAAACAATGAAGATAGTAAAAAGATCAGTCGTTGCCAGAAGTTGGAGATGGAGGGAGGACAATTAGGGAGAACACAGAAAATTTTTAGGGCTGTGAAAAATACTCTGTGTGATGTTATAATAAGGATATGTCATTTTGCATTTGTCCAAACCCATTGAATGTACAACACCAAGAGTGAACCATAATGTAAATTATAGAGTGATTATGTTGTGTCAATGTAGATTCGTCAGTTTTAACAACTGTGCCACTCTTGTGGGGGGATTTTAATAATGGGGGAGGTTATGCATGGGGACAGGGGACCTAAGGGAAATTTCTATACCTTCCTCTCTAAAAAAATAGCCTTAATTAATAATTTAAAAAAATAAACAGGGACTAACCAACAGAAATCACGTTCAGTAAAGGTTCATTGCAAACTGAAAAAACAAAAAGCCAAAAGAACTGTGAGAAAAGCTGCTGTATGGTGGAGGAGTATGGGATCAAGGGTTTAAATTTGAACATCATAAATCAGAACAGCCTATCAGTCATCCAAAGGTGATATTGCCTCGTCAGTTGTATATATAAACCTGGATTTCCTGGAGAATATATAGCCAAAGTTATAAATGTAAAAAATAGCTGCCTTTAGACACTACTTAGAGGTGGGGCATTGGGTGAGAATGTTTACTGAGTGAGTGTGCTTAGAGAAGAGAAGGAAGTTGAGTAAAGAATTTCTGGACAGTCTGACACCTAGATGTCATGATGAGGAGCTCCACTTGTAGGAGAGTCTGAGAAGCCAAGAAAGGTGGTGAAATAAGACATTTAACTGAAGCATGTGTTTCAGCAGTGAGGAAGTGTGTCAAGTGCTACTGAAAGGTCGGGAATGATGAAAACTGAAACTTAACTATTGGATTTGGGACCACAAAGTTTACTGACACTGTTAGGAGCTGTTACAATGGAGTGGTGGGAGCAGAAGTATGATTACATTGAGTTAAAGAGAAAATGGAAAAAGAGCAAATTTGGGGTTCTCCTATAAAGTGGAACATAGAAATCTGACAGTAGCTGGAGAGGGATATAGGGTTAAGGATAAATATTTTTTAAGGTAGAGATATATTTCTTTGTCAGCTAATAAGACAGATCCAATAGAGAAGTGAAATTAATAAAAAATTGAATAATTGCAAGAATAAATCCTTGAGGTAAGAAAGGATGGGAACCTTGGATGTGTGATGCTCCAGCTTGAGGTAGTAATTCTGAAAATTTATCCACTGTGTTGAGAAAGGAAGCAAATTATATACCTACAGATGTCATTAGGTTGGTAGACATGGTGGTGGGAAAAATGAGAATGTTCTTGTTGTTTGTATTATTGCAATGAAGTAAAAAGCAAATCACTAGCTGTGAGAGAGCAATGGTAAAAAAGTGGAGATTTGAGGGGAAAAGAAATGGTATTAAACTGAGAACTGACCGGAGCTGAGAATTCACCGGAGAAGAGAAGCAAGATTTTTTTCTAGGCAGTGTTGAAAGCCTACTCGTAATTGTAAATATAGAAGGAGAATAAGCCAAAACTAAAATCGTTAGCAAATGAAGGAAGTGACCAGAGCCGTAGATAATTGTACCAGGACAGGTGTTAGGTGCTATAATTTGATGGCACGAGCTTCAAAGGAGTTGAGTTTGTTTGGTTGTTTGTTTGTTTTTAAGGAAGAAAGGAAAAGGGCCTGGAGGAGGAAGTAAGCCAGACATTTATTGAAGGCTGGGCCCAGAGTGCAGATATGTGTTCTCAAAGGATAGTTATTTTAGTTAACGCAAGAACATAATGAGAACATTCACAGAAGAGGTTAAGAATATAGAGGATTTTCTTTATGGTGGACACAAAGGAAGGGTTTAGGGCAGGGTTCCCTAACCCCTCTGGAACCGGTACCAGTCTGTGGCCTTTTAGGAATTGGGCTTCACAGCAAGGGGTGAGCAGTGAATCAGTGAGCGAAGCTTCATCTGTATATGCAGCTGCTCCCAGCCCTAGCATTACCACCTCAGCTTCATCTCAGATCATCAGGTATTAGATTCTCATAGGAGCAGTGGTCCCTGATGCCAAAAAGCTTGGGGACTCCTGGTCTAGGGCTCATTGAGATCAAAATGGAAGATGTCCAGGAATAAGTGGAGAAAATTGTCATGGAGAAGAGGGATGACTTAGGAGCCATTGACTTCTGAAGTAACTAAGCAAAGAGCTACAAGGTGTGGTGGATCTAGTCCTGGCATTCAGTTAGGGATGAAAGGTAAACAATTCTAATTAATGCCTCCTCCTTAAGAATAAGAAAATTATAGGAAGTTTGTGGCATAGAGGATAGGGAGAAGCTGGTGGCAGTAGGGAAGGGGGCAGAGAGGAGTGTTGGTCTCACAGGAGCACACAGAAATCTGTGGTCCTCCCCTTCCGTCTATCTGAGGACAGTGTCTTCTGTAGACTGGAGGACATGGAGAGGAAGAGAACTAATGAGGAATGTGGAGTAAACTATTCCATTTCTTGCCAACGTTGACTTTTATTCTTTTCTTCACCTTATATTTCAGAAAGTTTTCTGATCATCCAAGTCTAAAATTCTACATTCACTTTTAGCATTGTAGTGTACCACTGAGAATGTACAATAGAGGACAGTGGTCCAATTTCAAATTGCTTAAATAATATAAAGTTTTCCAGCTCCCTGAAATGAATCTCATGAAATTCATAGAAATTAGGTAGACAGGAATCTGTACTGTGGTGACACATTCCCTCTCATGGACTGTTTTTATTCTTTCTGAACTGAATACTTTTTTTTTATTTTATGCCCACTGATTAATGCCTACATAGCAATTCACTTCTGACAAAGTCCAATCTATATTGCCAAAGTGTTTCACTTCACATACTTGGTGGTTAAGGCAGCAGTAGAATCTGAGGTGTTCATAATGTAAGTCATTACTTAATTCAAATTTCTAATTCATTCAATTGCTGAAGAAAAGTAGAGGGACTGTGGAAAATCTGCTTCTCTTTCATAAAAAGTGCAAAATTAAGAATTAAGGGTGAGGAGGTATTATCATAAGTGAGTGTTAACATAAGACTTTAGGATTTCACATACCTCTATCATTTTCAAAAATTAAAAATGGAAAAGTGGACACAGGATGATCAACCATTAAAAAAACTACTGACACATATTTTCACCAACATTTTATTAAAACTTGGTGTTTTCACACTTTAAAAAGTGACTGCATTTCACATTATGAGAAACATATCACATTGCCCTAATTTTTTCTTCTTTATATCAGGTACTCATGAAAATAACAAATTGCAGACCAGAATTAAAGAAACTTAATTAGCTGACCTCTAAGCCCTTACAAACATGATATGCCAAGATAATATTAATTAGTAGTATGAAAAATTGTGCATTTGATTCTGTCTACTTCTTTAAGCCCACTTAGAGCTTCGGTAAATTTTCCAATTGTCATCTATATCTAGATATCTCTATATATTTACTTTGCTGCAGCACCTTCAAGCATTGGTACAAGATCTGGTATAGCTAGCCCTTCAGACTGTCCAATATAAATATATTTTAATGCAATAATTTGGTAAAATTTTTTTCCAAATGGTATCTTCTCAATGATACCATTGAAAGAAAATTACAATAAAAAATCATGCATAATTTGTCTTAAGTTTAATATTCTCTCTTTATGGTATTGCCTAGTATTTTTGTGAATAAGTTTATATTTTTGAATGCTCTCACCATAACGTACATGAGCAGACCTATTAGCACAAAGGATTCTCATAAAAAGAGAGCAAATTCACTGAGTCATAGATTCTCAGGTCTATAAAATACGTAAAAGCTCATCAATTTTAACCCCATCAGTTGGACACTTGAGTTTTCTTTATAGCCTTACCTTGATAATATCTAGTGATGGGGAATTTCTCCATGAAACGCATTTTATTATCTGTCATCTCCAAAGTTAACTTTATTTTTCATATATATTGCTTCCTGTAATTTCCACACTTTTATCCTTTTTCTGGACTTGAACCACACAGAGAAACGTACTGTTTTTTTATATGATGGCTTTTCAACCTCATACATCATTCCTCCTCTCAGGTTCTCTCCAGACTCAATATCTTCAGTTTTTATGGTTACCACTCCCCTAATGTTTTCAAGCCCACTCAATAGTCTGGATTCTTTCCATAAAATGTCTTCCCATTTGTCAGTCTGACATTGGCTCCACACAATACTCTGGATGGTTTAACCAGCACTAAATACAATAGAATTAGCGCTTTTAAATTCTGTATATAAGATCTAATTTTATTTTCCTCCCAAATACATCACACTATAGATTAATGCAGATCTTATATTCAACTAATAACCATATATTCTCCACAATTTTTCTATTTCTATATTGTTCTATATGGCATATTTAATTAAAATTTCACTTTGTTAGATTTAACCCCTCTTTTTCAGCTATTAATACTTTAGGTCTCCCTTCTATGGGTCTGTATCCCTCCCAGGTGTGTTCCTTTTACTAGTTGGGGTAGTTGTTTCCAGTGCCAACCCCCAAGCCCCCAGCCATAAATGAACTGATGATGACAGGGTTGAGGTGGAAGCATGTGAGCTGCCAGAAATAGTAGTTCAGTTCTCTGCACTGTCAGAGATTCATTCATCAGTGTCTTCCAGATGAAATCCTCCAAACTCATATCTTCCTGTCAGCACTACTTATGTTGTTTTCAAATTTCTAAAATTACCTATCTATGCAAAGGATTGTGTTCATTGCTATGGCTATTAAAGTGATTTATACATAGATTCATTGGATCCTAGTAAACACTGTTATAGACCCATCTTTCCACCTTTAATATATGCCACAATTACATAAAATTACTGATTATGAATTCCATTTTTAATTATTTTATAAAGACAAAATTTTAAATCCACTATGCCTTTGTGAGTATATTAGTACTTATATATAATTTCCATTTAGATTGTATATATGTACAAACACATAAGGATGAAGAAAGTTCTCTCCTTGCCCTTAGGGAGCTTACAGAGGCTCCCTCAGGCCTTGAGCAATTCAGATTAATTTCATGTACTTAGTCTTCTCATCTAGGGACATTAAGAAATGAAGCCAAATTGCACTAATTTTTTTCCTTAGCAAACTCTTCTTGCTTCTCATAACCATCTCTTCCTTAATGAAGTTTCATAAAATATCAATTTTATTATGAGATTGTGGTCTGTTTCCTAGAGTTAAGAATGGTCTTCTGATCACTTAAGTCTGACATAACAAAAATAAAAATTTGTTATTGATTATATTAACCATATTTATTGACTGCTTATGTTGTAAGTAGTTTTCATGCATTATCTTCTCAGACCCTATGACACCGCTTTATCATTATCCCCATGTTATAGATAATAAAAATGAAATTCAGAATGGTCAAGTATACTCAGGGCCATTTGCTACCAAGAGATGGAGTCAGATGCAAACCCAGGCTAAAACCAAATTGTAAATTTTTAAAAATATGCCTCCCTGTCAATGCGAAGTCTCATATATGGCCCAGAATAGCACAAGAAATACAGAGCCATAAACCATCACATATATAATACATAATTGCCTCCCCCCCAAAAAAATTGTATGATAATAAAGAAATCTGAGGAAGTTGACTTTAGCAGACATTATACCACTTGTGTATAAAATGTCACAAAGTCTACCAGCAGCCAGAAGTTCACAGAGCATTGTTAGCCCCTCACATTTGTTCTTGTCTAGAAAAACTGCCCTCACCCAGGTACCTATCTACTTTGTAAGTATTACATTTACTCCTGTAATTAATTCTTATGGAAATTTAACAACATGATACAATCATCCAAAAGAAGAACCAGGGCGATGCCTCTTGCCCAGTGCTGTAGCTGCCTGCTTGCCACAGTAAAATAGAATATATGAAAGCCCCTGGCAAGATGTCTGGAACTTAATAAGCCCCAGATGAATGTTTGTTAATTCAGTCATAATATCAGTGCACTGGACTTAGAAAATACCAGCAACAGAGGACAACAGAATATCCCACAAAATGAAAAAACATCACACAAATACTGTGCATGTGCACACACATAAACACACAAAGAAACACTTGGAAAGTAATACTTGATTCACTAGAAGTGCTCTTCAGCCTGTGGAAAAACCAGTAGACACCTGGGAAATCAGAAAGATGAGAAAAATTAGCCTAAGTTATAATAATCACAATGGAAGGATGTGAAGGATGGGGCTTTTTTTGTACAAAATTTTGAGGCCAGCTGTTAATTATAAGCAGTGGCTGTGAAGAATGACAAGTGTGAAAGTGGTCGATTCTTTCACATAAAGGGCCAATTAGTTTTGTGAGTACAGGAAAATATTAATTGTGCAAACAGGAAATGAGAGTATTTTCTTAGGCTGTATAGATTAGTATTTTCTAGCCACTGACCACAGGTAAACCATCATTGGTGGCATCATTTACAGTTTAAAAAAATAGCAGAGGTAGGGCAAGATTTTATTTCCATGTAAAGCATGCTACACTTCAGTTTACCTTTTTAAAAGTACATAACATAGTATACTACAGTGTTATATATTTCCTGTCCTAAGTCTATGGTTAAAAAGAATGGTTTTTTTTATATGACAGTAGGAACTCTTGCTACACTGGAAACCTATTGACATAATTGAGTAATATTAAGAAAGTCCTGTTTCAAAGGCCACTATCTATTGAAAGAAGGCTATACAACGTTCAACTAACTAAATAAAATCATATTTGGGAACCACCTTTGATCCTAAAACAGAACTGAAGAAGAAAGTCAAGGAATACAGTCTTGATGAAATTTTCCATGTACTTGTAAACATTTTATGGAGAGTTCAAAAGCTTAGTTGATATATCAGAATATTAGAGGATATATACATTTATAATAACATTAACAGCATTTTATTTGGGAAATTGATAACCATTTTTTATAGCATCTTTAAAACCTGTTTAGGGAAGTTTTAGGTATCTGCCTATGCATTCTCAAGGACGCATCTTGTTGTGTGTGATTGCCATGGTAATTACCCTGACCCCCCTAGGCAGAAAGAGTTCTGGGTTTTTAATGTTGAGGAGGAAGCGAGGAGACTTGTAATGGGTAAAAATCATTGGCCAATAAATACCCAATGCCTTTCGGATAGTGTCAGAAGCATTTGGTTACCTCCGACTGGGTTATCCGGACATCAGATGCAACCTCAGGAAAATGTGGTCATGTTGAAATCTGTGATTCTGGCAGGTGGCAAGGATAGTTCAAAGAAAGTCAATAGCTCCTTGTCCAGTGGCTATTCCCTACAAAGTGAGTACAGGAGGCCCAGGTGCAGAATCGTCTCGCAGGATGGGGCTGGTTAAGTCGTTGGCACATTTGCAGTAGAGCTTGTCGAGGGCTAATGGAAAGGGGACATAGTGAAGTATGCATCAAGGCAGCCAGTCAGAATAGGGGTTCTGACTGGCAGTAGAGCAAATGACAGTGACATGAAAACCCCTGCAGTCTGACTTGCCAATGGATGTTCGGTCTGGAAGTCCCAATTAATCGAGTCCCTTTGGGGTGAAAGGGAAAAAACACTGCACAGTGTTACAGTAGAGGACAAAGATAAGCTTTAAACCCAACTTTCTGTTGCTACTAGGACATTCACTGCATAGAAAATTATTAAACTTTTTTAGCATCTCAGTTATAGTTTTGTCATATATTTTCTAATGTGCGACAAACTCCAACAGGCACCACAATAGTTAACAACAACAAAAAATGCATTAGTTGATCTTTAAATGTAGAATACATTCCTTAAGAAAAATATATCTAGCACTTTGGTTTCACAGTAGCAGGTAAAATATTGAAATGGTCTGAGGTGTACCTTCATTCCACCCTCCTTGTTTAAGCAATGTGTGTAACAAAATTTTCAGATACACAGGTATGGATAACAGAACTACCCATTGCCTGTAGACTCAAACTTCTGCCCAACTTTAGGATTTCCTGGATTATACTTAACAATATTAAGTTTTAATAATATTTTTAATATCAGTGATAGGAGAGGGAGATTAGTACTGTTGTTTAATTCAGTTTCCTATTTTGTATAGTAAGACAGAGAAAATAATTTTGTTGGTTTCTCATGGCAGGTTGTAGGAACTATTGTTCATGGGGTCTGTTTCTTTTGTGTCGTCATTTTCAGCAAAACAATAGGTGCCAAGCATGTATAGCTTTCTTAAAGCACACTGTGTAGTACATTTATTCAGAGATAATTAATTAAGGAGCTACAGTTGCCCAGCTCTGTACTACATAATGTAGAAATATATTTTTAATACAGCTTTCCTGTTAGTTGGTCACAAGCACAGAAGAAATGCCCAAATGCTTTCAAAAATGATTTTATTTACCCCTGATACGAAAAACGTGTTTCTCCCCACCCCTAGTGGTAAGAAATTTCTTCTTATGTTCACATGCTATCTCTTTCTGGCCTCTGTCTAACCAAAGGCATGAATTTCAGTTCATCCTGAGTGAAGACTTGGGTTCACTTGGCAACATGGATCAGTGGTATTTACTGATTTATATAGTTATTTGTCCTGTATTTAATTTACATGAAAATTTGTCCTATAAACTGAGCCCAGTTAGTCCAATAGCTATATGGACTCTAAACCACTAATGGTTCATTCCATCCAGCATTGTGCCTCAGTCCTGAAACACCCTATCTGAATAAATCAGGGAATATCCACCATTTTTACATTCTGAGATGTTGTAAGTAAGCCCTTATTTACCCATCTCACATTCTACTAGACAAGGATTAGCTTAAGATTTCAATAAACATTAGTAGTTAGCTTAGTTTTGTAACTTTGAATTAATCACACCCCCTTAATAGGTGAGATGCAGAGTCTCAAAGATTGAGATTACCAAGGATCAGGCACAACTTCCTGCTTGACTAACTCTATGCTAATAAGCCAACAACAAATTAATTACATAAGTTCCATTCTACAAGAAATTCAAAACCCAAAACACAATCAATGCATCCAACATTATCTCATAAACATTAAGTCAGCACTAAACCTTTAAAAAAGGGTGAAGTGACTTTTTGTGGGTAAAATATGTCATCTATGAAAGGATCATGGGGAAGAGGAAGCTACCTAGCAATTTCCTGCTCTTATTTTGTTATAATTTCATATGATTATAAATCAGTTATTATTATATTGTCTAAAATTACAGAGGGAATAATTATAACATAAATTATTATATGTTGAAGATTTGCTACAAATGTAGACAATTTTCACAAAGATTGGAGATTTTGATAATATTTTGAGAGGAATTATATTCTGCCTTTTACAAATTTGATCATCAGGCACTGTCACTCACCAGCAAAAATATATATATATACACACACATATTTCAAAAGCTGGAGAACCTATTTTTATCCTCTAATGACAATTTTTAAATTATTAAGTTTCTAACTTTTTATGCCAGGGAGCCTCAGTCAACCTGTCATCCTCATGCTTTTTCTTTCCCTGTGCCTCCGTCAAGGAGTTATAAGTAGCAATAATTGATCTTGCAATGGATTTTGCTGTGAGCTGCAACCAGCCAAGGAATTATTCTATTGTGAGTGTCACCACAAGATGTCCTGGGAGAAGTATTACAAGGCAAGAATTACTCTGTGTGCTGACCTGCATGCATTCAGCATGACTCAATGAAAATTACAGGCTTCCTTGATGCAGACAAGTTTATGAAAGACACCCATTATTATTTTTCAAACTACATTGGGTTCTTAGAAATGTACCTTACTGTTTGCCTTGAATGAGCTGTTTTCACTTTTTCTTTATCAGAAAACAAAACATTTCTACTTACGTGAACTGTGTTCTTTATAGATATAGGAAGACAAACTCAGCATTTGAAAATCACTTCTAAAAAAAAAGTAGGTTTGAGCTCAGATGACGAAAGTTCAAACTGATTGTTTAGAAGAAGACTATTATGACTTGGTTGTAAGAATATGAGTTTAAATCTATTCTAGGTACAATGTGTGCCTACATATATCAGACAAATTATAATCACAGCAACCAAACTAAGTGTTAACGCAACCAGAACCCTTTCCTGGATGGTTTTGAGATAAATCTAAAAGAAATGAAAGTAAACAAGATTTAATGAAAGATTAAAAGAGTATCATAAATATATAGCTAAATTTTAATGATTAAAGAGTAAATACTTTTGAAAGTCAAGGCAGCCTTTTACTTTCTGTTTCCTTGAGGCCTGAGGGCTTTATCCTTGGGGTTTTAATTCCATTGAGACTGATTTTTCCCTTTTAAAGAATGACATCCTCTTTTTTCATGCTGCCTTAGGTGCATTTCTCTGCAAGAAATTTAGCAAATGGATGTTTAATTGAGAAGTAGATAGCCTCCCTTGCCTGAACAGACAGAGCTGTGCCCAGTCTACCTGCGCGGTCTGCTTGGGTTCATGCACTTTCGTTATTCAGGCAGGTTAAAGGAGCTCCCAGACAGGGAATCAGAGCCCGGAGGATCAGGGTCACCAATCAGTCCAAAGAGGGAGGCTCTGTCTCTCTTGAGCTCAATTCTTTTTTTTTTTCTTTTCTTTTCATTTCTTTTCTTTTCTTTTCTCCTTTTCTTTCTTCTTTTCTTTTCTTTCCAGTAGAAACAATCTAATATGAAGACAGTGATAATTAACATTATGCAGAGCAATTTATAATTCAAGTTTTTCTTTCAGCGTTAAAAGCTAAAGTATTAAAAGGAAGGTATCAAGTGATTAAAAAGGAAAAAAAAAACCATGTGCTTTGATTTTAGGGTGTTTAAGGAAACATACATCATTTGATCATATCTACGCATATTTCTTCCAGACACCAAGATCCCTGGTAGGCCTGGATTAGTCTCCTAAGTGTCCCAACCCAGGAGTCAAACTGGCTCTGCCTCCTGGTTCTTTAAAAGCTTAAACTGGTCCCTGAGCAAAAGTAACTTTAGACATTAATAGAGGTATTCTAACATCACTAACAGGGAGGACTGCATAATGGCATTGTAATTGTCCCTTTGTTTTTGAAATAAATGCCTGGTCAATCAAAACCATTGTGCCTTGAAGGAGAAACAGGAAGTGAGCTTGAAAGTGTCTGGCCCTCTTAAAATTTTATGTTTGAACATATGATTCTTATCAAATCTAGAACAATTGTGCTAATGAATCTTCAGCAATCTTATCATACTGTGGTGTTTCCTCTCCTTATTCTCATCTAAGCAAGGAAGGGTACCACCTTCTAACAGATCTCTTCCAAGCCAGACACAAATGTTACCTCTAGCCTCTCCCTCTCACTCCTTATAGACTTGCCTCCTGATGATTCTTTAGACTGTTCCTCTCACTGCTCCCGTTACCAAGATAGTTACCAGTGCTAGTCCTTACTGACCTCCTGCCCTTCTATGATCTATCCACAGTAGAGCCAGGGGGATTTCTTTAGTACATAAACCTTATATCAGTATCTTCCCTAAATCCAACCATAGAAGAATCCCCTTTGGTTTACAGAATAACATTAAAAAGCTTCAGTCTAGCTCACAAAGTCATTTAGAATCTGGACCCTTTCCTAACCATGTATTTTCCTAACTCCCTTTATCCCAGTTTTATAGGAACCTGGATTGCCAATGCAGTTTATGTTGCTCTGTCTAGTAGATACACCCTACTTATAATCCACACCCAACTCAGTCACTTTTTCCTTTGTGGAAATTCCCCTGACCCCAAAGTGAGTGAGTTGCCCCCTTGGACTCTTCAGTACCCAGCACTTCACTCTGACCTAGAACCTGTCACAATGTACCTTACTTCTTAGTTTCAGTCACTTACATATACATTACATTAACATTAGGCTGTCATCTAACACATTTGTTAGTTTTTAATAATTTGTGAATTGCTCTGTGCATTGACCTGCCATTCTGTTAACGTCAGGTATTTTTGTTTCTTTTCCTATTAACTTTTGTTATAATTTATTTCCTTGTCTTTTGCTATTTATTTATTTATTTATTTGCTTCTCTGAACTTTATTTTAGAGACAAATTAGATAAGATTATTATCTATGGCAACTACTGACTTTATCACTGATGCTAATGATTATAGTTACTTTGAAAGTTAGTTCCTAAAAGGGGTCTCCTAAAAAGTAACT
Organism: Cynopterus sphinx; assembly: GCA_030015415.1. NCBI lineage: Eukaryota > Metazoa > Chordata > Mammalia > Chiroptera > Pteropodidae > Cynopterus > Cynopterus sphinx. The sequence goes on along the minus strand of CM057384.1, from coordinate 26,985,044 downwards.
TTGAACCTGATCAGGTGATTAGTATATTTGGCAGATAAATCAAACTTTGAAATTAAATGAATGAATGAATTTGTCTTGATGAACTTCAGACCTTAAAAAATAACTTAGAGTAAGTATTTTATTTCAGATGTTATATTTTACATCTTTGGTATGTTATTAATGAAATGGTTCAGAATGTTATATTAAAGAAATGGTTCACCCTCTCTGCCTTCAAATCTTAAAATGTGCTCCAGAAAGCTTGTACTAGTTTCCTCTTATTTTCTGTTATGTTAGTATGCCACCTTAGCTGATTATCTACAATTACAAAAAAAGGACCTGCTGCCTTCAATATTATTATAAACTAGAAAATTGCATGAATAGGCAGGGCAAGGGTAAAGTTTTCTCAGAAATTCTTGTCAGCATTTCCCGTATATGTACTCTTTTCCAAGAGACACTTGAGCAAAGAGTACTACCGTGGCCATTAAAAGGTGCATGGGGTTGGTTGGTTGCTTTGTTGTTTTATGGTTTGGAGATCTAACCATGATGCCAACTGGATTTTTCTTGTTTACCAAGAAAGTAACAATAAGATGCTGGATTATCAGAAAAGAGTTCAGATATCAATTTCATGTTTACATCATATCAGGGTAGAAAGCAGGTGTATGAAAATATTTTTATTTATTTTTATTTTTTATTTTACTTATTTTTAAATTAATCAATTTATTTTTATGGTGACATTGGTAAGTTTCAGCTGTACATTTTAACAGTAAGACATATATATATATATTTACATTGTATTGAACATATTTTTAATACATTTTCCCAAATTATCTAGTTAAATTTTTAGGTGCCCTTTAAGTCTAAGAATTTCCATTTGAGATCCATATATGTTTTAAAATATAATCTAAATTTAGCACATTGTTAAAAGAATAAGAACTAGCTGGTTTTGTTCTGGTTGTATTTACCTAAAAGTCATTAAGATATCAAGTTATTTCAGCTCTTTAAGTTCTTTCATTGTATTGTTATTCAAAGATCTTCAGGTTTCTTTTATTACTTTCATGATTCAGTAAATGTCGGCATAGTTTTGAATGGATTATTCCCAATCAAAAATATTTGCAACCCTCTAAAAGAAAACATTCATATTTTCTAACAGTATTATGCTTTATACACACTTCTCCTGATCACCATATTTGTTTCTATGGCTCTTCAGTTCAGCGTACAGCTTTCTTTGCTGACTTTGCTTGTATTCTATGTTGTTCAATAGAGCCTCTCCTTGGGCACTGCTTTTAGTCCCACATGAACTGAAATTTCTTTTAATCCACACTGCAATGGATCTTTTATTTCCTTTGCTGTGAAATATAAGGCCATCTGTTGAGCCTGATCTGACATTATTTTCATCATCACTGAGACTAGACTGGACTCTATTCATGCTGTCTTGATGGATCTATCCTGTCAACCCTCAGAACAAAAAAGTTTTGTTTTAGCTCTCCTGTCTTATTTCACAGCAATTGATCATTTCTCACACAAGCTCTTAGAGTTTGTGAGCCATTCATTTTCAGGCTCTCCCTTGTTTATCTTCCATTCTGCCCATGTCTGAAGCATCAGCAGGTCAAGTGGTTCTGCCTCCAAACTATACCCCACAGGTGTTCACCTCTGCACAGTCATTCACTCGAATCCAAGGCACCAACATTTCTTCCCTGAAGTATAAGAAGCATCTTCTGCACTGGTCCTACCACTCAACTAATGCACTCTTCACACAGCAGCCAAAATACTTTTCTCGTTTTACTTTAATAGGAGCTTTTTTTTGTCTGTGTTTATTGGCATTTTCAGGTCGTTATTCTCCAGTACCCAATATGGGTTATTTGAGGTAAAAAGAAAACCCAAGAAACTCACTGTTGTATTGTTCCTCAGGCTTCAAGGTCCCTAGCCAGTCTGTCTTTTTTTCTCCAATTTCTTATGTTTCTTATATCAGAGTCTTCTTATGTTTGTTTTGTGTATAATGTCTAGGATTTTAAACAGGAGGAATGGGAAAAAAATGTATCTACTATATCTGATGTGGACCTAGAAATCCAGAATACCATTTATAAGCATAAATCACATTTTATCACTCTCCCAAGTTTAAAACTTTTAAGTGGTCTACCATTGTTCTTAGTATGCAGTGCAAATATAGGTCATTGATGTACGAGACCCACAATAATTTTTGATCTTGGTCTGTTTCTTTAACAAGCTAGTTACCTTGTGGCAGTTGGCTCTCATTTCATTCAATTAGCCTTTTATATCTTTCAATGTACAAAGACTCTTTTCCCATTCAGAATCTTATCTCATGTTGGTTTCTTTGTCTTGGCTATATGTCATCAATACTACTCTCTTTTTGGCTGCATCTCAGCCTTCAGTTTAAAAGCTGCCTCCTTTATAATGCCTCTCCTTAGCCATTCTCATACTTTCTTTATGTTTCAATATTCTTCAGGAATCAATATAAACCATATTTTCAGTCATTACTTTTCATAGTCTATGTGAACAGGTTTCCAACATGGCCATTGATCTTTTGAAGATACATTTAGTAAACACCTCATTTTAAGATGCTAGTGTATTAGAATCAACCATTGTACTAACAAACACCAAAAAAGGCTTTAAGTGACAGACCAGTCTATCATCATAGACTCAGTTGTTAGTTTTAGTTTGCTCATTTTTGATTCACTTAATAAATATTCACCAAGTGCTTCCTATGTAACAGGCACTATTCTAGATGTTGGGAAAAATGAACAAAAGTCCTTGTTCTTATGGAGCATACATTCTAATAAAGGGAGAAAAATGATAAAAAGTAAGTAAATTACTTGATAAGAAAGAAATGTAGAGAAGAGCTTGCAGGGAATAGACATATTTTACACAGGGTGGTCAAGAAAGTCCTCTCTGTAATAAGGTGATATTTGAGCTGGGACCTAAATGAAATTGGGGACCAAGCCATACAACCATTTAGAGGAAGCAGAAGGAACAGAAAGGACAGATATTCTGAAACTGAAATGTATATGCTGTTATTGAGGAACAGGAAACTGGGTAGCTGGAGCTGAGGGAAGGATGAAGTCAGAGCGATACCCACTGTAAGGCCATTGATGAAGGTCATTCACAAACTTTGACCATGACAAACTGCATGTGTTTGTTACACCTGGCCATCCTTAATGCTGGCTACTAAAAGTACTACCCATTGGAACATGCCAACAATGTCACCTGTAGAAGCAAGCTGTATGGTGAGATTTAATTTAAAACATTTGATAGCTTGAAGTTCTTGTAAGAATACTACATACATGACAACTATAGAGACTAATTTCCCTAGATGACTCTAGGAAGAGAATGAAGAGAAAGTAAAGATAATTAGGGCAAATTATTAAAAAGTAATTAGAAATGATTCTAAAAGGAAATGAACTAATTGTTTCAAAGTTACTTAAAATTCCAAACTCACAGTTGTTTAATTGCCTTCCTATATTGCAGTATAACCAGTGCAGGCAATTGAATCAAGTTCTGTGGATAAGTGAAAAAGAAAAAAGAAAATTAATGTATTCCAGAAATACCAAATGAAAATTAAATGCATACAATCTTTTATTTTTAATTGAAACTTGAAAACTGTACTTAATGCATATATAATGCAGTGTTTTATTCACATTTTGTAAATATGGGATAAAAACTAAATGTCATGTCTAATATTACAAAGAATATTAGTTGATTTCCTGGACAGGAGATGCAAAAGGAAAGAACTGGCCCATTTCCTCTTTGGCGTATTTATCACCTCATTCATCCATCCAGGCTCATTAAATGAAGACTTTTAAATCTGATGTTGACTATATCAAATTTAAACAGAAAATAAAGATTTCATCTTCATTTTTTTTTACTCTACTTTCTTCTTAAATCAGAAGAAGGGAGAGCCACTTTCTAGAGGTATTCAGCCTTTGCCATCCATTTCCTCCTTAATTACCTGGGACTAATGCTGCATCTCCTTTGTCGTTACATGCACTGAACCACAAAATATGTGCAAAAAAGTACAAATTACACAATGCTTGAACATAGTACTTTTCATAATTATAATCATGTACTAGATCATTCTAACCTTAATAAACCGACAGAGATTCTTTTATTTTTACCCTGCTTCTTTTTTATTATTATTATTATTTTCACTCATAACCCCTCACATAGATATTTTCCTTTATTTGGAATGTCTTCCTTCCTCACCCAGTTGCACTTTTCCTATTTATTTTTCTGGACTGAGGTTTTAACTGACCTCTTCCTGTAAGCTTTCCCTAATCATCCCTTTTTGTTTAGGTACCTCTTTTCACTTTAGTGCTCTGTGTACTTATGTTATAGAATTTAACACACCGCAGTGGTTTTTGCTTTAGATATATCTTCCTTAGGAGACAATAAACTCCTTAAATACAGGATTATATCTTAATTTTTCTTATAACCACAATATATAACACAATGCCAGGAACATGGCTAGGCAGTCTAAATATTTGTTGAATGATTGAACAAGTATAATTCCAAAGCAAATTTTATATTATTTAACATGAATATAATGAGAAAGATATAGTAAATTCTAAGACCCTGAAGATATTTGCTACTTAGAATTCCTTTTAAAATAAATGCACAATAGTGTTATCATAAGTTCTTTGAGCTGAGTCTTGATTCCACTGAATATCCTGAAATATTATGCATCTTACTTTTTCATGGTAGTCATTGAGAATCTATGGCATTTTTAAACTTTGAATAATATTTCTTTACAGTATACTATTTAAACATTGACGGTGAACAAAAATATTTCAAATGATTTGGTTTAACATTTTAAGTTCTGTATTTTCAATTTTGACCTATTTGCATTGAATACTAATTATAATCTACACAATGAATTTGATAGTTAGAAGATATGTCATTTGATAATGATGATAATAGAAAAGACAAAAAAACATATTTTTTATCCTTCAAGATATAGCAATACTTTCATAAATACATAATAGAGAAAACATGGCAATGACAATTACAGATTTTAACATCACTTTCAAAGATGAAATAGATTTCCCTAAGAATATTCTGTATTCTTAATATCCTTAAAAAAATTGAGATGAAATTTGAAATGCTGTCATTGGTATCCTTAAGAACTTTACAGAAGTACTCAGACTGAAACCACTGCCCTCTAAGGATGTATTTATAAGTATTTCAAAATACATATATATGCTAAACAATTATATTCTTTATAGTTTTGACATACTGCCAAAGGAACCTGTTTTTCCTTTAAAATTATGTATTTGATATTGCTGCCTTCCCAACATGATAGTTGAGTCTGCTGGAGTAATGACTTTCTTACAATGCTATTAACATCTGAAAATGCTTTGGTTTCTTCACAAATCAATTATTTAGCTGTATAAGAAATAATCCATTTTTTCTGTACCTCATAACCAATAGAAAAATATTAAAATTTTGCTACACATGCTTATTGTTAAAGTTTATAAATATATAATTATAGCAATATCCTGATTTATAACTTTCCTTATATTGGCAGTTTTGCATACTGTGATTTTTTTATTGATTTAGTTTCATTTTTGCAACTATTTTTGTCTACCTTTATTTATGCAGAGAAAAATGGAGACTGCTATATTGCAACAACTATTCAATTATATCAAATTTATAAGTTAAATGATTGCATGTGTTTTTCTTTCTGTTCCCCAAATTATCATCATTAGTATTTTAAGACGTTTCTATTACTACATTTTTTTCTGAATGTTGAGCCTATGGTAAAGTTATATGGCTATATTTAAGGTGTTTTCTATAAAACTAGTTTGGAGCTGTTAACTATTGCTCAACTGCTGCAGGACATTCATTTATTCAAAAGCTGTTTCTTAAAATGAAAACTGTCATAATAGTCAATTTCACTAAAAATTTAACACATAACACACAACACCTCTATTTGAATAAAAGAAAGTAAACCACGTATAGTTTTACCATTTTTATTACTCTTTACTGTAGTTGCTTTAAGTCCACCAAAATTTAGAGACACTAAGCTACATTCAGAAAATTTGAGGAAAAAAAAAAACGTTTCCTATTTTTTAAATATAAATTCTAGTTCTTCAGGAACCCCAAGTTAGCCAATGGTATAATCAGTTACTTCATTCCGTTCTTAGAGTTCTTCATCAATTAGAAGTTAATGATAAATATATTATTTTTCTTTTCTTTCTTTCCTCACTATTGCTTTCTACTTCTCTTCACCTTTTATAATAACTGTAGAAGGAGGAAGCTAGGGAATGAGGGGAAAGACCTCTCTTCCTGAAAGTAATAGGGGTGAATCTCAAAGTGCAGTCCCTGAGTGTGAGCATTAAGATCACCAGGGACTTGTTAGAAAGACAAATGTCTAACTGTGAGGGCGAGGCCCAGCAAATCTGTATTTTTAACAAGCCTCCAGGTGACATGAAGCACATTACAGTTCTAGGACCACCAATTTAGGGAACAGTTACCATGACAATCACCCATTAGAGAGTGCTCAGAAAATTCTGTGCTATCCTTGAAGATCTTCCCCCCAATCTTTCATTTAACTGCAGGAAAAATTAATGGGATGAGGTTCTGTGCTTTTGAACATATTACAAATTATGATAATTTATCCCAAACAATTGTGACTGTGGGGCATTTATCTCACAAGATACAATATGAGGTTTAAGAACTCCAGAGGTTGAGGGGTTGTACTGGATTGAATAGCCTCCCCCACAATGCATATCTACCTGGAACCTCAGAATATGACCTTAATTGGCAATAACATCTTTGCAGATGTAATAGTTAAGATTAGGTCACACTGGATTAGGGTGGGCATGGTGTCCTCATAAGAAAGTCATGTGGAGAGACACCCAGGGAAGAAGGCCCTGTAAAGGAGGCAGAGATTGTAGTTATGCCACCACACAAACCAAGGAGTACAAAGGGTTGCCAGCAAACATCTTTGCTAAGAGGCCTATACAATTTCTCCCCAGAGATCCCACAAGAAGCAGACCTTGCTGACACTTTGATTATGGACTTTAGACCTCTTGAACTTTGATAGAATAAACATCTGTTGTTTTAAGTGAACCACTCTTTGCTAAATTGTTTAAACTAATGTGGGAGACTTTATAGGGTTTATATCTTATGAGTATTTTTTGGCTTATTCTTTCTTCATACAGACCTTCTCATGAAAATATGCTCTGTAAAGAAAGCTGCCCTGCAACCCCTCCCAACTCTCGTAATTCAACCCTCCTCCTCTGCTCATTCACCCCACTCTTTTAAAGGATTTTCAAATAGTCTAGCTTTAGCTGTGAATATCATATTATTTATTATTGGAGGAAAAAAAAAACTTTCCTAGAAAAAAATATTGAATGTAAAATCCCTTTCACTGTGGAGAGATAATGCATTTGTATATTTTTAGAAATACACAGATTATGTTAGAAATTATGCCTATTGTCTCCCGTCCATCTGTCTTTTAGTAAAATTATAGATTGAGGTGGATTATGTTTTTAAGCTGCTTTATACTCATTTGTCCAAATACATACCAAGCCTTTTAATTGGATCATTTTATATGCAAATAATTAAGACTACTAAGTGTATCTGTGTCTCCTTCTGTTGCTGTTTTAGTTGTGTCATAAATGTACCGACCTCCACAAACAGGGTTAATTAGAGTAGTGTGTGAATGGGTGTGTGTATGGTGGCTGCCAGCTGTAGATCTAAGATAAAGAATAGAGATTTATTGAGCAAGGCGCTTTGTCTTTGAAACAAAACACATGTAATTATGAATGGTATATTTAGGTAGCCTGCCTTAAGGAAATGTATTTGTGTTACTGTTCCTTATATGAATAGCTCCACGTACTCCTTTGCTATGTTTTTCCCTCCGAATGATTTAGCAAAACATTTTAATACACAAATGTGTATTTTAATGATTAATACAAATTGAAAGAGACATTTAATAAAACAGCTTTGATAAAATAAATGAATCAAAAGAGCTATCTTTTAAAAGATTTGTTAAATTTAATATTTAAAAACATGATGTTTAAGAGCATGATTTTTCTTGTGCTTTCGTCCATTTTTCATATCTATAGCTCTCATTTCTGAATCTGTTAATGTTTCAAGTTTCTTCTAAAACTTTAACATGCTTAGTTAATTTGCCAACATTGTTTTCTATTGTCTTCTAGTATTTTTCAATTATATTTTTGAGCGAGCATAAAGATCTCAAAGATATTTTGAGACAATTCCCTCAGCACAGTGAGATCAATACCACATTTTAATCTAACAGTGGTAGTGCAGTTTGAAATCCTAAGGTGGCTGGAGTTTACTTTTAAAAATCAGTGTAAATGATAAATATTTTTGTGTAAGGGATAGATTTTAAAATATTATGCTGAATATGACACTATTAAGCAAGACTACTTGAAGATGAATCTTTATTGTATGTAGATTTATGCTGTTTCTATACTAACTATTTGAACAAACACAACTGCTTTGTTTCATTCTTTCAGCACATCTGCTATGTGTCAAGTATCAGGTATTAGGGAGAGAAAAAATTCAGAGTTCTGCTTTCAAGGAATAGTAGTCTAATAGAGAACAGGGACAGTAAACATCATTATGAATCAACTTAAATACCGAGTTGGGGCACTTGGGCTGGGGGAAATTAAGAAAGGGTACTGTATCGATTTCCTAGGGCTGCTGTAGCAAACCTCGTGACTTAAAAAACAAGTTTATTCTCCCATTCATTTGTTCTGGAGGCTGAAAGTCCAAACTCAAAGCCCCAGCGGAGCCACACTCTGGAGGCTCCAGAGGCAGATCCTTCCTTGCCTCTTCTAGCTTCCGGTGTCTCCAGGCATCCTGAGCCTGTGGCTACATAACACCAATCTGCCTCCATCTTCATATGGCCTTCTCTGTGTGGCTGTCTTCTGTCTCTTCCAAAAGCATAGTCATTGGACTTAAGGCCCTCCCTAATCCAGGATGATCTTATCTTAAGATCTTTAACTTAATTATATCTACAAAGACCCTTTTCCAAATAACATTACATTCATAGGTTCTGGGTAAACATGTATTTTGGGAGCCACCATTTGACCTCCTGTAGCTATCCTGAGGAGGTGATACCTCCATTGCAGAACAGGGTTGAGGAGAGGGGAGAAATGCTGTGAATTCTGTCTGAGGCATTGACTGTGATAGGCTCAAGCCTTTTGCACTTTTGGCACATTGCCTGGCACAGAGCAAGCACTCCATGCCTGTGAGATTCTTAATAAACTATGCTCATAAAAATGTTCAGTGGGTGGGTGGGCATACAAATCAGGAGAAAGATCTGGGTTGGGCAGAAGAATGACTAAGATTACCAAGGGAGAGCAGGAAAGAGTAAAGCATGGACCAAGAGACAGTTTATCTTTGAGGAACTTGCTGAGAAGAGACTGAAAAGGGATTGCTGGAAAAAAAGAAGAGGGAAACCAGGAGAGAGGAGTGGCATAGAAAACAAGAGAGGAAAAGTCTTTAAGAAGGTAAAGAAAGAAAGAAAGAAAGAAAGAAAGAAAGAAAGAAAGAAAGAAAGAAAGAAAGAAAGAAAGAGTCAGGTTCTCTTAAATTGATAAATAATATAAAGCCTGGATTTGGAAATTTTGATATAAGCAATTCAGAAGTTATGAAGACAGTTTTCAGTGGACTTAAAATGGTAAAAAGTTTGACAAATGTTTTTAAAAATTTCCTAATGGACAAAGAAGCTAAACCAAGTACATAGGCTTCCCACCATAATCCCCAATGTACACGTGTCAGAGAAATTGTTTTGAAAATTTTTCTATGTGAGGACACATGTCCCTGACCTCTCTCCGTTGATCCCAGAGACAGACTGTGCAAGTTGTTACAGACTGTCAGAGCTGCTGTGCCGGAGTGTTCACTCATAACCTCTCTGCTCAATACTGGACATGTTATCACATTCACAGTGGGAGAACAGTTTCTAAACTGTGATTGTGACTCTGATCTTCCATGTAAAAGAATGTTCTCCAGGCATCCCATTGAATCTACTATAAAACATCAGTTAGGCACATATATAAATAACATGGACTCAGAGACCTTCCAGACAAGTAGTGTGAAATGTATTAAGAATAAGAGAAGCATTTATTTTTAAATGCTAGAGATTTAAAAGCATATTATGCTTTGATGCCATCATCAGCTGTTTCCTTTACAACATCTGCTGTTATGTGCATTTTCAGTTAATAACTGAAAAAAAAAAAAATCCTGGGGCTTATAATCTCATCTGTTGGAAGGACACTGAGCAAACTTCCATGGCATGTGGGCAGTATGCCACAAATTTGACTTTTCACATCCATGTTAAGGAATGGTTGAACATGGCCATTTTTAAAAAATAATTTAGTATTCACCCACAACACTCTTGAATTAGTAACAATAGTAGCCATGTTCTAGTTCATTTGGGTCAACTAATTTTTTTAAGAAAAGTAAGTCTGGACATTTTGGATATTATTTTAAAGACTAACAATCATTGGCAGGTTTTCAGTCATCATCTCTGCTTTATAAATTACGATTATGGCAAGTGTGTTAGTTTCAAAAGACTAAAAATGGACTTCCTATGACTTACCTTAAAAGAAGAACTTTAAAATCAGGCAAAATAAAATAACTTATTGAAAACAAACTCTTTAACTGTTACATATTTTAAAATGTTAGAATTTGGATGCAAGCCTTAAGGGAATTATTTAAAATTCTGTTATACAAAGATTTTGTTTTAGACTTTATATATCAGAATTAGAAAGTATTTTGATCAATAAGAAATTATTAATTTGGAACATGTGCAAAATATGATTATGTTATTTTATTATGCCATTCTATAATAACACATATATATAATAGATAAACATAAGTTTTATCTTAGGATTGAATCATACAATGTTATGGATCTTTTATTATTCTATTGCTATTTTGATAATGAAATTCAATTAAGGCATGATTCTAAGACTTTGGCACAGCTTAGAGAAATCCAGCAGTGTAGTTTCTACTCTTTTAGCATTTATATTTGCAAACTACATATATGTAGCTAATTAGAATTTAATAAGCCTTTTACCCAAGAGAGAATTCTGATCTCTGTAAAGCTTTTATCCTTGCCCTAATTATAATGTCACTATCGGTTCTTTATTCTGCAGTTTTATTTTTTTTATAAATACAGTTTTATGTTATTTTTCTACATGTTACAATTATGCAGTTTTCTTTATATGAATACTGCTTTCTGGAGAAAATAATCTTATAAATACTAAGAAAATAAAAACCGTTGTATCTATAGAAATAGGAATATTCTTCATGAGCAATAGATCACAAAATGACACACATTCAACATGAATCTGAGTCTTTGTTGTTCACACTAAGTGAAGGGTAATTTTACAAAAATAAAGACAAGAAAAATGAAATCTGGAATTTCATAGTTTATCAGAAGTCAAACATTATATACTGCCAATAATACAGCATAATATAATCTCAAACCACACTGCACTACATTGTGTGTATGTGTGCACGTGTGTGTACAGTGCTATGGCTTGTCCAGGCAATGTGTCATTATAGATTTGAGAGAGACAGAGAATTCCACTGAAGTTTGTTTATAAATGATGTTATTTTATAAAGAAAATGACATTCAGGTTCTTAGGTGAAATAATATTTTTGTGCTTTTGTGCAGGTCTTAGCTCACTTCCCCCAAGTCTTCCTTTGTTTCCAGATTTCCCTTCCTCCTTCTCTTTTGTCCTTTCATTTTTCCTACTTCATTCTCTAACCTTTAGTTCCTCTGTGCATAATCATAAAGGGTTCCACTTATTATTATTCCTTTTTAGTTTATCTGCAAATAATCATCATTTATTAAGTGATAATTCATTACTCAAGGATGTTCATAACTTGATTGGCCTGAGAAAACGCATGTTATCATTCTGAGTTCATGTCCTCTCCAGTACAAACTTTGACCTTTAACGTTGATTCCTGCAATGAAAAGCCACTTACCATTCACTCACCTTCTTGTGAAATGGCCTGACAGGATCTGAAGTCACTGCATGTAGCCCACTGGGAGATTAGATCATATTTCTGAATGTACACACATGAACATTCATCTGTATAGACATACGTTAGCATGAGAAATCTTGAGCACAACTTAAGGGAAAGCAGAGAAGAAATTGCAGCTCTGAGAGAGGAGAATATTATTGGACTAAACTCTGAAAGGAATGCTTGAGAAGGATCTGGAGCACATGTGAAAGATTAGTCTTAGGAAGGAAAGGGAGTATTTTTTCTTTGAAACAGGAGGAGTAAACCAGTAAAGATAGAGGAACTTTTGAAATAAATAAAAAAGAAGTTGAAAGAAATCATGTTAGGTGGCATCTGTTTCTTGGTGAAGCAGCAAGAAGTCAATGGTGGGACTTAAATCTTGAGAACAGGAAAAGACTCATCCAACTCAAAAACGTACCTATTAGGGTTCTGCAGAGAAACAGAACCAATAGAATGCGTGTGTGTATACGTATATGAGTGAGAGAAATTTTAAGATTTATTTTAAGGATTTGGGCTTTTTAAAATATGATGATGGAAGCTGGCAAGTTCAAACTCTGCAGGATGGGCTGGCAGGCTGGAGACCCAGGAGTAGCTGATGTTGCAGTTCAAGTCCCAAGGCTGATGCTGGCAGAATTCCTTCCTGCTCCGGGGAGGTCAGTCTTTGTGCTATTAAGGCCTTCAACTGATTGGGTGAGGCAACCTCACACTGTGGAAGGCAATCTGCTTTATTTAAAGTCCACTAATTTAAATGTAAATCTCATCCACAAAAACAAAACAAACAAAAAATTTCACAGAAACATTCAGAAAAATTTTGACCTATAATCTGGGCACCATGGCCCAGCCAAGTTGGCACTTAAAATTAATCATCACCCATATGTTCCCTTAGCTGCCTAACTCCAAGCTCTTCAAGAATCAGTTCTCCCACCTTTTCCTCAGGAAGCCTTCCCATAAACCCATTCTCAAGTGGGAGTTTGCTTCCCTGAACTAATTCTCAGATGACCCCTCTCTCATGTGTCCCACTAGAATCTAACTACCTGGGGATTTAGATTCTAAATCCTAAAATGTCATCACAAAATCCCAGCCCCTAAAATGTCACCAGCTATATCATAGGTACTCAATAAAAAGTTTATAATGAATAGGGGAATGAATTTCTTCTAATTTATGTCTGTTAGTTGTACTATGCTATGAACTCCTGGAAAGCAGGGACAGTCTTAATTACTTTTTTATACTCGACACCAAGCACAAATTAAGAGCTCCATAAATGCTTACTGAAGGAATAAATGGGTAAGTGATCTACCAAAGGCTTACTGCATATTTTTCTTGTCCCTGATTACTTTTATTTTATTCCAAATATTTAAAAAATAAAAATTTGAAGAATTTACACAGATTTGCATTGCTTTATGTGTGGGGAAATTATATTAACAACTAAGATTATAGATCAGAAATCCTGATGGTAGGAATCAAACGTCAGCAGTTTTCAAAGTCCTGCAGGTGATCCCAGTGGTTTGGGATCCCTGTACTAGATCTAGTTAAAGTAGAGGGTGCTACCTAAAAACATTAGATATCTCTGTGGAAGGCAGGGCCATATGAGGATACCAAGTTGATGTTCTTTCCACAGCAAAAGTATTCTCAACCCTAATAGCACCCAAATCTATTCCCCATTTGAGATTTGTTAGAATCTGCAGGTCAGAGGCCCAGGAATGAATATGTTATTCAAAATTCCATTAGTGTTTTGAACGTGCTACCAGGATTGAAAACTACTACTACTACAAACATAACTCCCTCTCCATTCTGCCAACCCTCACGCTGTGGGCTCACAGGTGCTCTCATCTAGGAAAAAAGACTTGACTCAATCAGTTTATGAATGATCTGCCTTAAATTCAGACAAGGGAGCCTGAATGGTCAAACATTTGCCAGGTAATTTGCGGTGCTTTTAGTAGATGCCTGCTTTGATGTTAGCGGGAGTTTTATCCTGTTGTTACTTTGAGGTAATAGGATGGATTACACCATGCCTAGTCTCTGATTCTCCACAAAGGATTCTGCTCAATGCCACTCTGCCTTTGTGGGTTTTATAACACAGCTGATACTTTGTACATCCTCTCCTATTCCAAAAATAGGTAATTCTGGGACATACAGACCCACAAATGAAACGGGGCATGGTAGATGTCATGAAGCAGTTGTTAACTTTAAAGTCAGATATTCTATTAATTTAGTGAAAACAGAACTAATATTTATTTTTATTATAAAAACTTGCAGCTAATGTTCATGATCACCGACTTCCTGTGAAATAAAATGCATTTTTACAAGTCCCTGAAATTATATCAATATTCAATCAAGTATTTTGATGCATGATATATATGTAAAATGATCAGTTTAATCTCAATCTTAATAAGAAATATTAAGGGAAAACCATAAAAATAGATAATATAAAGTAGTTCTCTGCCCTGGCTGCAAGTTAGAATGTAAAAGGACTTTTTAAACAAGTGCTCACAACTTATCCTCCTTCCCAAGATTGATTAGATTGATTCATTTGGTCCATTTTGGACACAGTTACAATTGTATTAAAAGCCCCTTAGGTGAACTTTCACTGCAGTGAGGATGCCTTTTAATGAGAGAATATTCTGATTCATATATTTACTGTCAGTGATGATAATAAGGATGATGGTAATGACAGTAAGTTTAATTGAATTTGCTATATGCTAAGCAACTTTTCAACTGTTTTACATATAGTAACTCATTTAGTACTCACAACAGCTTTTTTATAAGAGCAATATTATTATCATCATTTTTGCAGATGAGAAACAAGTATAGAGAGATTATGTAATTCAGTGCAGGACTTGGCAGAGATAGAATGTGAATCCAGAGTCTCGCTCCAGGACCCCATACTCTTATATCCTCAAATGATATAATGAAATAAACCATATTATGTCATCCCACCTCTCCCATTAGTTTCATTTCTCTCTTCTTGATTTCCGCAGAGCCTAACCTTGGCACGGGTTCACCAGTCCCACTAATTTTTAGGTAATAAAGACCATAAGAGTCCTCCCCACTGACATCTAACCCCCACACTCATAGTGGTTGCCTTGTAGTGGAATAGCACGAAGTCTTCAAGATTCAAGAAAGTACTGCTAGGCAACTAATCTGTTTGTGAAAAGAAAACCTCTTTATTTCTCAATACAATAGAAAAATTTAAGGCTTTGGAATCAGACAGATACAAAATCAAATTGTTTATTTTTATTTATTAATTCTAGGGCCCAGACAAGTAATTTAATCTTACACTCAGTTACTTAATCCATTAAATGGAAATAATAATTCCAAAATATAGAATTTTATAGAATTAAGTGAAAGAATGTCTATAAAGGTCCTTTGCCTGTAAGTAGGCTCTCAGGGTATGTGGCCTGCCTTCCTTTTTACTCTGCTCCCATTCCACATACACAGTTAGCTTTGTACCCAGCAACTTTTGTTCAGATTCCACGTTTCTGCTTTCCTTGATTCTTTTAACCTCCGTGTTTAAAAGGTTCAATGGTGCAGCCAAGTATGTATAAAAAGGCCTGCCAGCTAGAGAGCTACCCATATAACTTTAGTACTGCAAAAATGTTAGAAACAAAAATGCCTCTTAAAACCTTTTTAACCACCACCCTCCCACTACCAATCTATCCAAATGCCTAAAATCCCCACTTTTCAGACCTCACCTAAGAAAAGATCAGAGAAGACTGCATTTGTTGAAATAAGGCACATGTCACCTTATTTTGTTGACACACATGTTTGCTGGCACCCCCACAGCCATTGCCAGTAATACACATAATGAGAGCAGGTGAAGGACTGAAAAAAAGGCAGATACATTTCTTTTTAACAAATAAAATTGTACTTGAGCTCACTTAACTATAGTCTTAAACTATAGAAAATAAGATTTTGGCAAGCCAAAATAGCCTTAAAGTTTCAAAATATGTCTAGTTGCTCTATCATTCATGTAAAATGCCTATTTTTCTTAATGTTATTTTGATCTGCTTAATCAAGTCATAATATGATACTTTTACTACACAAAGAGTACAATCAGATGGAAATCATTCTTTTCTATAGATTTGAGGCTCTTCAAGGACATGATAGAACTTCCCATCTCTTGTGAAACATTTCTCCTCTTTCTCTCAACTCTTTCTTCCTTGTACAGTTAATTTCCTGTGAGGTTTATTTTGTTTTCTTTATACAGTTCAGTCCTGAGTTTATTGTAAAGCTTTTCAGACTAACTTTCAACCTTTGCATTTTTTGATCCTAAAGATGCACAATTGCTTTGAAGAGTTTCAATATAATATGTAAGCTCTTTTATCTTCTCTAGCTAATTTATTAGATATTTAATTTATTTTTTCCAAGGTTGTAGGAAGTATTTGCTTGATGACATACATATGTCTTCAAAGCTTCTTATCTAAGTGGTCTCCAATTTCTGACCTTTACATTATTTATAGCTCCTGGTGACCATCACCTATGTCATCTCCAAGGATAGCAGAGAAATCTGTCATATTCAACAAGCGTTCACAATATGCATCTTTAATTTATCATTGTCTACCTTCATAGAATATAATTAAAGGAACAGTCTGAAGAACTTACAAAAGTATAATTCCATTTACTCACATGATGCTCTTTATTTTCTTTTCGTTATATATTTTATTTACTCACAGGCAGTAAACAACAAAATATGTTATTATTTTTGTCTTAAATAGTCATTAGTTTTTTTATGTGGCTAGATAGATAAATGATGATAGATGATAGACTGATAGATAGATAGATAGATGATAGATAGATAGATAGATAGATGATAGATCATTTTTCAAAGGTCTTTTATACTTAACCAGATATTTATTCATTTATTCATTTTAGTGCTTTTCATTCCTTTGTATAGATCTAGACTTCCATCAAGGATAATTTCTCTTCACCTTGAAGAAAATTCCTTTCTCATTCTTGTACATCTGTGCTAGAAATGAATTCTCTCAACTTTTGCCTGTCTTATTTCACCCTCATATTGGAAGATATTTTTACTGAACAGAGAAGTCTGTATTAACAGGTGCTTTCCCTCATCACTTTCTGGATATGGCATTTTCTTACCACATCAAGTGTTATAGAGGAAAAATCAGACATTATTCTCCAGTTGTTTCCTGTATTTGATGTATTTTTAACTCTGGCTGTTTTTAAGATTTACTCTTTTTCTCTTTTTTTTTTTCCAGCAGTTTAATTATAAAATGCTTCAGTGTGTTGATATGCTTTGGGTTTTTGTTTTTTTGTTTTGTTTTGTTTTTATTACATTTATGCTGCTTGGGTTTCACTTAGCTTTTTTCATACATAGATTGAAATTCTTCAATTTTGGAAAATATCTACGATTTCTTTAAATATTTCTTCTGCCCCATTTTCTCTTATTTATTCTTCTGGAGTTCCAATCATACATATGTTAGACCATTGGACGTTGCATTACAATCGCAGATTTTCTGTTCTGTTTCTTCATTTTTTTTCCTCTCATATTTGAACGATTTTATTAACCAGTCTTAAATTTTGCTGATCCTTTCCTCTGCTTGGTTCAGTCTGATATTCAACCTACTGAATGAATCCTGTATTTATAGTACTGTTGTTTTCATTTTATCATTTTTATTTGGTTCTTTCTTATTGTACCATATCTCTACTGAAATTCTTTAACTGTTAATGTATGCTTCCCACTTTTTTCATTATATCCTTTTAACATATTTACCATAGCTTTTTTTAGACCCTTGTCTGCTAAGTCCAACATCTGAACCATCTGAGGGTATGCTCCTATTGCTTATTTTTTATTTTCATTGGTGGGGGGAAGTCACTTTTTGCTTCATTTGTTCTATAATTTTTTATTGTATATAAGTCTTCAGGGGTAAAGCATAGTTGTAAATAATATTTACTCCCAGAAAAGGGCCAAACCTTTCTTTATCAGGCCACTAATGTGTGTGTTTGGCAGCAGTTTGAGGGGGACTGAATCTAATATGTACTAGATCTGAACCTGGTCTTTGCTACAACTTCAGTTAATTTCAGTTCTCCATTGGCTTTAGAACTATTAAAGAAGGAAATATGACTTTCCCTTTATCTAGACTGAGCTTAACGATGCTCTAGAAATGTCTTTATGTCTAGCCTAGCTGACAACATCTGAACCACAGGAAATCTCTCTCCTTTACACTCCAGGCCACAACTGTTCAAGCCTAAAGATATCTTTCTCCACCATGTTGCCTTGACTCCCGGCTACTGCAGTGAATGAAGTAAAGACCTTGTGTACCTTGAGGCTATCTTTGTCAGCTCTTCTGTCCTGCCCTAGCCTGTCTTAACCACCCCCAAACACTCAGTGAAAGCCTGCAGGAAAGAGTTGGCAGACAGGTACAGATTCTCTATGTGGCTGGGGTGCCTCAGGTTTCTAATCTAGGATACCAGCCCACTTGCATCTTTTAAAAGTTTGTTAACAGTTAGGCTGACTGTCCTTACATCTGCCCTTCCCTTTCCCACTGCACTGCCACATCCCCCCAACAACAATGTGGTAAATGTGCCCCTCCTCTCACCATGTCTCAGGAGTCCTAAAAACTATAGAATTCTTCTCTACAACAAAGGGTTAATCCCATTTTTGAAATTAATTTGTTGAAGTTTCTTTGGATTTTCAGCTCTTTGATGGGTTACTTCATACCTACTATAGCCACTTCCCCATAAATAACAATCCTTAAGCCACCTCTATGCCTTTGAGGTGTGCATACCAGAGGCAGGTCCACCATAAAAGGCAGACCTGGAAGTAATCTCAAGGACTTTTGAGCAAGGAACTCCAGAGTCCCAAGTACCCAGAGCATGGTGTGGAAGAAGGTATCTGAGTCTTCTTCTAACTCATAGCTCTGTGGGGAAAGACACAGGCAGAGGAAAACTGGACTAACAAGTTCTACTGATGTGCCAAGTCCAGGACAGGGTGTTTCTCCCCCTTGCTTGGCTAGGTCTAAGGGTAGTGCTGATGATTACATAGGAGGGAGAGAGGGCAAATGTGGAAGAAAACTAAGGATGACCTTTGACACTTTGCCCAGAGTCACCTCTTATCCAGAAATAATAAAATGTATACATTTTCCCTTCAATATTGATGGGATACTTTTAAGGAAATAGAATACAATGTCTAGAAAGCCAGTGTCTCCAGAATGGAGACAGAACTAATGCATAAAATGGTTCAAGGACAAAGCTTGCCTCAAATAATAAAATACACAAATTTGGCTCATATTAGAATGATTATAACATCTTAAAAGGGAAATGACTTCACTATCATATTTACATTGTATTCCAACCAAAAGCAAATACAAAATGACTGCTGAGATAATTTTAAGATACTCATCTTTACTCAGTAATTGTTTAATTGATAATTTAGGCGGAACTGCAGTTATAAAATATATTTATTTTCACTTTTTAAGATACATAGCTTTTGCATATGAAGAAATTATTTATAATTATATGTGTCCTTATAATTATATATATGAAAGTTTTAATGAAAAGGGACCACAACCCACTTCAGAATAAAGAGGTAACTTTATTTTAATTGAATGCCTTTCTTCACTGTGTCTGATGTAAATAACTGTAAATCTCAGTAAATTGGGATTTAGCTTTCATTTTAGCATTGGATATATTTGTGAAGAATTAGGAAATTATGTTGCCCCCCCCCATATAAAAATAAATTCTGAATTTGTTGGGATCATTTTCAAGAGCGGTCAGTACATTTATTTCCTTTTTAAAGCAGTGCCAAAGAGTAGAAGTTGAGAACTACACCTAAATTTGTGGTTGGAACATGCACTCAATTTCACACTCTGCCCTCCATAGCAGCCCTATACTGATAGTAAAGAATAAGTACTCACTAGACTAAATAAGATGGGAGAGCATAGAACATTAGAGAGCTATTGACATTGTTTTTTAAATGGAAAGAGAATAGATGAGTGGTACTTGATTCAGCTGATCAGAGATGTGGAAACTAAGGTGCCTGCAGAGGAGATGCCAACAAGATGCAAATGGAGACTCCCTAGAGAACTCCCTGGAGAACTTGGGAAGCTCAAAGGCTGGAGGCAAAAGAGACTTTGAAGCTAAGGTGAGATGTGGAGCTGAACATAGAACTTAGTTGAAAGTCTTAAAAAGAGCAGTTGGAAAAAATAAATAAAAAGAGCAGTTGGACTCTGAAATCCCCTTCTCAACCATGTGCAGCCTGGCTACCACCCCTCCCTCGCCCTGCTGGAGACATGGTAGGCGGCATTATTCTCTGGAGAGACTTAACTAGAGAGGCTGAAAACAACAATGTTGGAAACAGTGGCAAGTGGGGGTGAGGTGTAATACTGAAGTCTGGTAGATTAAGTGGAAATATGCATGCTGAATGGTATTAAACCTCCCTCCCTTTCAAGCTTTCTAACCCAGCTTTGCTCCCAGGATACTGACAACCACATTTGTCCCTCCCAGATAGGACATTAGTGAGGGACTTCTCCAGAAGACCTGACTACCCAAAAAATCTAAACATGGGCACATAGAAAATTAACTAAGTAGAGAGAAAGCTGGTTACTCAGAAGTGTTTCAGTGAAGGCTCAGGTTTGTCTAATTGCCTTATGATAACATCCTAACATTACTTGAGCAGATAACTAAGGAATATCAGATGTGGCAGAAAGTCTCTAGCATAAAAGAGACCCAAAGAAACAAATAAGAAATTAAAGGAAACAAAGACTTCAGGGAAGAGATGAAGCTTTAAAAAAAAAACTTGAAATGTCTATTCTCATAGATATTAGAAAAACCATGTCTATGAGACAAAACATGGTGTTATGAAAAGGAACAGTTAGAGACAAATAACATTCTTAGATATTAAATGTATGATAGCAGAAATAAAATATTCAACATAAGAGAGATGAGGAATTATTCCAGAGGGGAGACAACAGAAAAAGATGGGAAAAAAAAAAAGATTATATAATTACAGGATCAGTCTTAGGGCTCCAACATCTCACTTAAAAGAGTGTCATTTCAGAATGAAAGAACAGGAGAAATAGAGCTTAGAAATTGCTAAAGAACTATAATTTTTTCCCAGAATTGGAAGATATATGTAAAAGACCGTTGAGTTTTAAACACAGTTAATGGGGGTATAGGCAATACGACACCCAAGTATACCATCATGAGATATTAGAACACCAGGGATAAAGAAGAAATAATAAATGGATCAGGGAACAGAATGACTTCCCAATAACAACACTAGAAACTACAAGACCATGAAGAAATTCCTTGAAATGTCTGAGGGAAAAGTATTTCTCAACAATGCACTTCAACCAAGTCAAGCCGACAATTAATGGAAGAGAATAAAGATATTTTCAAGCATTCAAGTTCGCCAGCACTGTATTTGTTTCAAGCATCTTTCTCAAAAGCTACCGGAGTACAGGCTCCCCCCTCCTCCCCATCAGTGAGTCCACCAGGAGAGAGGAGAACAAAGAATTCAGGAAATGAGACCCAACGCTGCAGAGAAGCAAAGGGCAGTCCCAGGAGGACAGCTCAGTACACTATTGCCACAGAAAAAGGACTGGGGTAGGGGAGGAAGGTGTCTGAAAAAAAATAATGAATGTATTTATTCATATTAAGAGGAATGTTTTGGAGAGTTTGAAAAATGTAAACATAGGCACATAGAAAATTAAGCAAATAGACGTATCATACAGCTACAATATCAGGAAAAAGAAAACTTATAAGAAGGGCAATGAAACTATAAATTCCATGTGGTTTACATATGAGCATGTGTGTGTGTGTGTGTGTGTGTGTATAGATGATATAGATATAGATAGATAGATATAGATATAGATGATGATATAGATAGAGATAAAGATAGAGATAGAGATAGATAGAGATAGAGATGAGATAGAGATAGATAGACATATATCGCCATAATAATGTAAACACCAATTAGTGCTTCATCTAAAACTGTTGTGTAATTAAATTGGGAGGATTAAGGAAAGAAAAGTGTGTATGGGGGCAGTGTGTGTGTCTGTGTGTGTGTGTGCATGCGTGTGTAAGAGAGAGACAGAGAGAGAGAGAGAGAGGAGGGGGAGAAAAGGAGAGAGGGAGGAATGTGAAAGGAAAGAGAGACAGGGACAAAGTTAGGGAGAGAGAAACATGCTGGAGGAAGTGAGTATGAGAACTAAATCCTGATCTTCATGCCAGGAGACCAGTAGATATTATCAACACTTGAAAAATCACAAAATATGTATATGAAAATATAATTTTGGAAATGGATGGTCATCAAAATTAACAATTAAGAGTTGCAGGTGGTTGCCTCTGAGATTCAAGAATGGGACATTCCTTTAAGTTCTATCATTCTATGTGGCTTCTAAAATAAGTGCATAATCTTTTTTTAATATATAAAAGTGACATTATAAAAATGTGAGTATTAGAGCTCAGTCGTTTCAAGCTGTTCTCAGATTCCTGGGTTTCTGGAGGGACTGCCTAATGGAAGAGGAGCTGGGTAAGTCGGGCCCGGGGCCTCACGCCTGAGTTTCTGCTAAAGGAGCTATGGCCTGTCATTGTTAAGTTTCATTTCATTATTTCCTTTGAACAAAGGTTCCGTAGCAAAACAACAACACCAACAAACAAATTTGAAAAGCACTCATTAGTCATATAATTATCTGGAGAAAAATTGCTCTTAAATGAATAAACTGAATATAATAATTACCAGACTCATCTAGTTTGGCTATCACCTGTCATTTTCCTTTACCACACAAAGCAGAATTGTCCTCTGTCTAAGTCATCATAAATCTCGAGAAGCTTAGAATAGAAACATTTGTTTGGATTTTAGACATGGATTCGTTGTACGATTATGAAAATTTACACAGGTTTGAAATGATGACATTAAATACATATTTGTTTTGCTCCCAAACCAAACTGCACCCTCACTCTTAAGAGACATCAGATATGGTACACACTGCCAGAGTTCAAATAATTGGTATAATAGCAGTATCTCTGTGTCCCTAGGATGACGTTGGAAATTCTAGTTTTGCCTAGTGATGGATATGTTTATGATCATGCTCTAATTAGGGTTGATTTTGGTCCCACAAAGGAAAAATACCCCTACCCAGCTTAACGGAAAAGATACAAATAAAATCTTTATTTTTAATACTGAGGATGATTTATATCTTTTGTAAATGTGTAATATTGACTATTTTCTGTGCTGTAGAGTCTCTCAAAAACAAAGCATCCTTA
The DNA here is from genome assembly GCA_030015415.1 of Cynopterus sphinx. Taxonomy (NCBI): domain Eukaryota; kingdom Metazoa; phylum Chordata; class Mammalia; order Chiroptera; family Pteropodidae; genus Cynopterus; species Cynopterus sphinx. The sequence continues at coordinate 26,961,812 of CM057384.1, read as the reverse complement.
ACTTGCTCAGTTTAATTTAGGGAAAAATCAAATGCTGAAACAAATGCTCTTGATTCCCTCAGTCAACCAATATTGATCTCTCCTTCTCTCTCTTCCCCTCCTACCTATACCTCTACCAACATATACACAGTTTGAACTGTTGTGCTTCTTCTGTAGGCTTCCATTCTTTCTCAATCTAAAATAACTGAAAGCTTCTTTGAAAAATAACTACATATAATTTTATATAAAGTATAAAATATAGATTTATTTATTTTATAAAATTTATATTTTCTTACTGTATATGCACATCTCATTTGAGGTTGACAACAACTCTATTATTATTCCCCTTGTAGAGATTAGGAAATAGTGACTCTTGGAGATGACTCATCCCAGGTTTCATAGCTGATAAGGAATAGAGGCAAACAAAATCTACATCTTTAGAGTATTGTTCGACTTGGGCCAAACACCCCTTAATAAAAAGGCCAATCTTTACAAAAGCATATATATAATGTAAAAAATTAAAGATTACATAGATAGGGTGACCAACTCATTCTGGTTTGCCTGGGACTTTTCTGATTTTAACACTGAATCAGAGAAATCCCTCAGTTCTAATAAAATTGGTATGTTTAGTCTTCTTACATTGAGTGCTCAGCCCAAGAGGCTGTAGGAGATACCTACATCATGGGAATTGAGAGAGATACAGGAAATGAAATGCAAGTAGAGAAAAGTGATAAAGAAAGTATATTCAGACAAGGGTGAAGATGATTTCTTACCCATATCAAAGAAAACCAATTTTAGCAACCACAACAAGATAAAATAATTAGCAGTAACTTTTCAAAACTGTTTGTGTAACAAAATGTATCTATAGATTTTAAGATCCATGTCAATATTATGAAGTGTCCAAAAGACACGAATTTGACACAATCAGATCTTGAGAGGAAAAATCTATCTTAAGTATTTCATGAGAAGAAATCACAAAACACACAGCCAGATGTCGTAGGGCCAAACAACCTAAATCTCCTCTTTAGACTTTGGTCTCCTCCAAATCAACCTCATTAAAATAGCTGTTCCCCATTCTGGCTTACGGTCTGGTTTCCACTTCTAAGTGTGTCAGATTTTGTTCTCCACTTTCTTCCCTTGTTCTCACTGATTCCTTTAAGGTCACTCTTTTCTTGACCTTTTTTTCCTCTATGACCTTTTCCTCTATGACCTTTCTCTATGACCTTTCTTAAAATCAATATAAGTCCTTTTAAGCCTTTTCCATGTCTCCTTCCATATTGAAGAGCCTCCCTAATCCCCTCCCATTCCCCTCACAACATCCCACCTACAGGACAACAGACCCAGAGAGGAGAAATAGAGATGCCTCTTCAAAGACAAGGAGGAAAGTAAGGCTGAAATTGTTCTTACTTGAAAATTTTGTGTGTGTTTGTATATCCACAAATCATTTTGGTAGGTTTCCTTCTAGCCAATATCTTCCTTCTGGTGCCCACAGATGCTGTAATATGGTTGAAATCATGACATGTATATATCTATATAGTATGATTTTTAACCTAAGCATTAGCCCATGTCTCTTGTCATCAAAGCTATCATCATTCCTAGCTTTTCTCTACCAGACATGATGTTATGATGTGTATTTTTATACATATGGCCCTTTCTATAATTAGGACTATTTTCATACCATAGGCATTAACAGTGGGTATATATTTCATCCAATTTTCAAATTAATTATCATTTAATAAGATTATACATAGTATGCTGCTGTTTTGAATCCCTTCTATATCTGTTTTCTAATGTTTATATACAGTTTTTCTAATTTAAGTCACCTTCTCCCCACTCCCCAAAAAGCATCACTTATGCATAAATAAGTCTTAGTCTATTCAGGCTATTGTAACAAAATACAATAGACTGTGTGGCTTATTAACCGAAGAACTTTATTTCTCATTGTTCTTGAGGCTGGGAAGTCCACGATTATGTCTACAACACTTGGTGCGTTTTGAGGGCCAGTTCCCTGCCTCATAAGTGGCTGTCTTTTTGCTCTGTGCTTTCATCGTGGGAGGAACAAAGGAGCTCTCTGGGGTCTCTTTTATAAGGGCACTAATTCTATTCATGAGGGCTCCATCCTCACGACCTAATCATTTCCCAGAGACCCCACCTCCAAATACCATGTTGGGTTTCAACATACAAATTTGGGGGGAGGGGGACACAAATATTCAGTCTATAGCAAATAGTATATGCTTCCAAAAAATGAATGCTATGCAGAAGACAAAATCATCTGCAAAACCATCACCTGAGAATATTCTCTATGCATGTCTCTGAAAGATCACATTGAAGAAAAAAATAACAGTGTAATTGTTTTTCAATGACCAGATTCTTCATATACATGGATGCCTCACAGATCTGCTAAGACCTTAGTTTGAATGCCTTGTTCACCTCTGCAAGGAACCTGCTACCAGCATTTGCCATCCACAGAACTGTGCAAACACAGTCTATTTCTGGAGAATGGTGCAGAGGTTAACTGTTTGTTCATGATAAATCAAGGGTACTTGATTTGCCAGTTACATGCCCAGTTTTCTTTGGAAGCAAGCCCTGGAAGCTATTTTTCTGATCAAATCCTAACTCTTATGTTAGTGCTTATGAAAGAGAAAAATAACGTTTACTCATGATAAATACTAAGTTCTAGCCACTATAAATCGTATTGATTGCCTTGTGAAGATTAGGGGGAAATAAAGAAGAAAAAAATTCTCATCGTGCTCAGTCAACCTTGAGTTTGGACTACTACTACTGTTGCAAACTGTTCTGGAATGTCCATGATTGGCACAGATGAAATACAAGGGGAGATAAAGTTGAGAACTTAAGGAGATGTTTGATTAATGAATGTTGCACTGTAAGGCATGGGCGATAAGAATTCAATAAAGAAAATTATTGTAGCTTACTAGTTATGTGAAATATTGCAAAGATATTACATTTCCTTTTTTTACTCTTTTTTTTTTTCTTGGAAGCCAGCAAAATCAACAAAAATATTCTTAACAGTATTAGCCATGTTGATAGTCACTCAAACGACACAAAATGCACGATGATTTTTAGAGGCAGGGCTTTAGCGAAGGTACACAGTACCTAATATATCTTCCATATAATCTTTTGGTTCATGGCTTGAAAAGAGACATCACTTTTTTATGAAAAAGATTTTTAAGAAAAATGCAAATGATATTTATCTAAAATGTGAGCCAAAATATAACCATTTTCCATAGGTTAAAATAAACACATTTGAACAAGTAGTTCATCAATTTCAACAAACATAGCTTGAGTGTCAGTTATGTGCTAGTGTCCACTCAGAGTACAACATAAGTGAATAGTGTGGCTGAACGTGAACCAGATGGCCTGCCGCCAACTCTGTCCACTTTGCTTAGTTCACATGTGTTTTGACACCATCTGTTAGCTTTGGGGAGGAAGGTTGTGAAAGAGGGAAGAAGAAACTCAGGGACAGGCACGCTTGCTCTCTGGGTGAGTCTTTCTTTCTTTCTATTTATTTCTGAAGTCTTTTGGATGCCTTTACCTATCATTTCATACAGCCTTAACAATATTCGCCAAACTTTGGAAATAAGAATAAGGAAATTTCTTCCTTCACTTCCTCCTTCTTTTAATCATTTTTTTAAGATATCAAGTAGCAGGTTAAGGAGTGAGCAAGCTGGTAAGATCCCAGCCTATCTGGGACATCAAAATATCACTGAAATAAATTAGTAATATGGTGCTGGTTAATTATGTTTTCACTCATGGGTCCCTAAAATGATTTGTTGTAGAAGTGGTAAAAGACCACCTAGAACAGAAAATTTACAACCAACCACAAACAAACAAAGAAAAAGCTGGTTTTTTAGAGCCAACTTTTTGCCGTTGAATAGTTTCGAGATGTCTGTACAAGTTGCAGGGAGCAGCTGCAGCCACACCACCACCCTGAGCCTGCCAGCCGACAGTTGCCTAGAGTTGGCAGCCACAGCCAGCTGAAATTTGGAAACCCCCAAATGCTTGGGGTTGTGGTCTGTTTGATTCCTGAAATTATAATTCCTTAATCAGACCTTTCAAGAAGTTGTCTAATCTATAAAATTGCATGTAATAAATTCACTCTTGATCATGAAGAGGTAAATTATTTTCAGCAGTAGGTCTTTAGACCTCAGTGACCATTAAATAAATATTAAACACAAGTTTATTTAATGATTTAAAGGGAACCACATTATTAACCTTTGTCAGACCTTATTTGATGAAATGTATGTTTTTCTCATTTCCATTCATTCATGTTCTCTTCTTTCAGATATATGTATATCACTCACACACACACACACACACACACACATGCACAATTTCTTTCCCAGTTCTCAGTTTGCAAGACTGCCTTGGAAAAAATTTTTGACAGCAAAGTAGAAATGTTTGTACCCTCTCCTCCTCCTTTCTGCTATACATCGTATAGGACAATTGAAATCAGTGTTTTCACTATTCTGTAAGCAAGATTTTTCTCTCACAGAAAAGCCACAGTTGCTCTCCAGAAAACTGTCAAGCAGGCAGTTTCTTCCTCTAATGGGACCCAACTCATTTATTAATAAGGAAATTCAATTTTTAACTAAAGATTTGTCATTTCACTTTTTAACTATATTCATAGCCATTCGTGGTAAAATTATGTGTGACTATTGAAACGTAAATGCTCTGTGACAACAAAGATATTTGTAATGCCCCCAAATATTTGCTCTATTCTCCTCAAAGTTAGGAAAAGTGCAGAACACTTACTTATTTGTATTCTGTATACCTGGGGAGTTTTTCATGCTGAGTAACAGAACAAAACTTGAGCTGCCTTGCTTTCTGCTTCCAGGAATGCCAATCAGAGAACATTCTTTTTCAGACAGCCAAGTTTGGAAGTCAGTTGGTTTCTGGCAGTCAGTAGGGGGAGGGAGTGACAAGGGAAAGCACAGTGAGTCCTCCTGGCTGATATTCAATTTCCAAGTGTTTCCGTAATAGCCATCAATGAAAGCATCTCCTTTTACCCACGGGGAGACAGGTAAAGAGACAGCTAAGTAAATCAGCGTTAGATGGAACAGCGGAAGCTCAGTCCGAGGGAGGAGGGGGTGAAGGGAGGACGTTTGAAAGCCTGCCATTGGTGAGTTTACCAAAGGCATGTGCCAGTGGGACTTCAGTGGAATGTGAAACCAAATCATTTTCAAGTTAAAGATAGACACAGTATACACCAGGATCTAGAAGCTGGATTTTAAACTCATATCTCTCCCAAGGATTTCAGAGAGATCTGTTATGATCTCTACTGTAAGTAACAGTCTGGCTAACTTTTGTTCTTTAAGTGAATGTGCAAAGAATCCATGTATGTTCTGGATGTACTGGAATTGAAAGGAGTTAAGAGATCCTGCTGTGCATACTCTAGGGTAAGTGAAAAGATTGGTTTTCAGGTGCATCTCTTCTCTGAGAACGTTAATGTTGAATTTTTCTTTTTAATTGTGTGAATGAAAAGGTGATAATGAAGATTTTCCAATGTAACTTTCTTACCTTTCTCAAGACATCTGGCGTTCTACATTTTGTGCAGCAGAAAGAAATAGAGTACTTCAGCTTAGTTTTGAAATTTACCTTGCGTATCTAAAACTTCTTACCCTTGCTTACTTTTCCCTCTATTAAACTCCTCCTTCAACACCCTGCATTTATTGAATTACAGTGTCAGTAGTTATATGTCACTGCACAAACTGAATGTTACTGTGTCCATGATGCCACTGGATGCAACTGTAGTATTATGAGATGGAGTTATTTCCCTTGTATGGCACTATGGCACGTCCTAATTAAAAAAAAAATGAAAAGAGGAAAAATATTTTAAAAAGGGGAAAAGAAGTAGTCTAAAAGGTGGTCTAAAGTAAACATGGGACCTTTAGGAGATATTCTTTTTAAAAAAAGAGAGAGAAATAGCCAATTTTCCATTGAAGAGAACAGTTTATTAATAGGAGTTATTTTTTGGTTTCACCTCATTAATTCCAAGCAGATTCTCCTCCTCCCCCAAAAAGCTGGTGTTTGCTAAGTGAAGGGAGGCGTTCTGATTATCCAGAGCTTGCAAGTGGAGGAGGGAAAGAGTTGTCTAATTTGCTGTTGCCACACTGTGCTGACTGTGTTTTAAGGATTTTAGAACTTTTTTCTTTAAAAAAAAAAAGAATGACAAACTTTAGTTCCCTTCATGTTTTGACCATGTATAGGTTTGGTTTCTTGTTTTGTCAAATGACCTCTCGGCTCTGCTCTTAGAGACGACTTTTCCAAACTTGCACAGCATTCCTTCAGAATAAATACTGTCCATAATAGTCACAGAGTACATGGTGTGAATTGGAAATTCTACTTTATATGGGGAAACTAAATCTGCTGACGTTCTTATTACAAAGTGTGAGGCTGAGCAGTTGTTAAATGCAACTGGCCGTTTTTCTTCCTCTGCTAAATAGACTGAATTCTACTGAACTAAGTTGGCTAACCTAGGTACAAAGAATGAATGACAATATGGACATCTCACTCTTTGATAAGAATAAAAAATATACTGTGTTACCCTTCTAAAATGAAAAATGAGCTTTATAGTAGTGATAGAGCCACTTGATTTTACAACTACTGAATAAGCCAGCAAAACAAAACAAAATGTAAAGTTGGCGGAGCTCAGTTTTCATGTTCCTTCTGTTCTTACTTTACCCACATTCTTTCTCCGCCTTCAGCCTTCCTCCTTCTGGAACCCTGATGAATATCACTGCTCAGTATTCTCCTTTTCTTACAGTCAAGACTTATCTTCGAAGGAGAATTTGACTGTAGACTGTTTTAAAGTCAGTGCACTAAGTCAGTTAGTAATATTTGCATTTCAAGATAAATACCTCACCTCCAAACTGTATAGGCAATTTTGTTAAATCACAGTTAACCTTCCCTAATACTTATAATTAACCCATTAGGTTGTAAAAGTTGCAGTTAATTTTCATTTCTCTGAAAGTGGTTGGTACCTTTGAAAATTTTCCCTAGTGACATTGAACACCTGTTCTCCTTGCTTTCCCTAGCTGTATTCTGAACTATTGACAGGAGTGAGCCTCGTATAAATTATAGGTGTTTTTAAGAAATTTATGAGTGCATGTACATGTGTGCTCACTGCACACACATGTACACACACAAACATATGTAGACTTATCTTTTTAGTTAACTAATATATTTCTGATTGAATTATAAATATAAATAGAATTGTTTTAGGTTTATGAATGTGGGGTTTGTTTTGTTTTCCATGAGTCAAAAGAATGTACAATTTTTTAATTCTAACATATAAAAATTTTAAACTACGTGGCCAAATACTTTTGACAAGTTAAGGAGGCACACAAATATTTCTCTACTATTATGTCACTCATAGTTTCTAGTTCCCTGCTGAACTTGTCAAGCTTTGATTTTATTTCTTTGAATATTGTAAATATAGTTGTTATATAATGTACATCTGCTAATTATAATATCTCAAGTGTTACTGGATTTGTTTCTAAATTATTGTTTCTATCAGTTCTCATTCATGGTATCTGGTTTTCTTGGTTGTTTGAATATCCTTGACTACATGCTGGAAATGTATTTTAAAATTATTTGTAAGAATAAGTTGAGACCTAGTGGTGATGATGTTTTCCTCCAGAGAGATCTATGGTTTGCTTCTGCCAGGCACCTGGGGGCAATGTCAGACTAGAATCACCTTGGTCAAAGCAACACCAAGGTTTCCTGAATCACTCCTGCACAAGAAACAAGGCAGCAGATCCACGAGAGGAATGGCTTATTTTGGGTTCCCTCCTACCCTGATGGATGTTATGGCCTTTTGACATCTCAAGTTTAAGTTTGGTTAGTTTATTAAAGCCCTTACCTCAGGGCCACTGACTTTGATATTCTCAGGAAACCCATAAAGGCTGCCCAAAATGTAGCTGATTTCTCAGATCTTTCCTTGCTGATATTCACATGCCCAAGGGCAAAAGCTTTCAAAGGTGAGCTTTCCTCTTTGAATCTTGGTCTTCCTCTAATTTTCATGTACAAAGTCTTTACCCTCTTATTAGCTCTTTACTGTTTTTATATTTTAAATATTTTTAGTTACCTCAGTGTCAGTCCAAGTTATCTTATTACTATTACCAGAAATGGAAATTCACTCTACTGCTTTCATAGTCTTTTTAATTTTTTTTCCATCCACATTCCTCATTCTAGAGAAGATATCTGGCAGTCTGCAGATATCACTGATGATTTCAGGGAGTGTTTCTGATTTTATTTTTTAGTTGTGACCTGATCTGTGTAGATTTTTTTGGAGAAATTTGCAAATTCATGCTGATCAGAAGATTCATGTATTTCAACCTTATTTAAGTTGTCAACAATACTTAACAGTTCTTTTATTTGTCCCTAGCTGGCCCCTTTCTTTAGTAATCTTTTTAGTCTCTCTAATCCTCCCCCACTGCCATGCCTCTCAGCTGTTGACCTTGACTCCTCTCGCTTTCTCTTGGCCTATATCCAGTATCACCAGATTTAAAGAATTATCTGAAATAAATTTCTTCCTTTCCATTCTCTTTGCAAATGCTCTGGTTCAGGTATTCATCGTCTCACTTGGGTATTATTGTGGTCTCCCAGTTCTCCTTAGTCTAGTCTCTACCGTTCAACACATCTCCCACACTAGCACCAACACACCTATCTTCTAAAAATTATAGGCGTGAATGGATTGCTTCCCTACTTAAAAATCTAGTGGCTCACCATACTCTTCAAATCAAATTTTTTAGTATGTCTTAAGGCCTGTCACGCAGCCTCAATCTGTTTCTCTAACGTCATCTCCACTACTTCATTGGTTATAAACAACACTTTAATGACACATACTTGCTCCCTTCAGTATATTCCGTACACTAGCATACCATTGTGCTAGTCTACCTATTGTTTTTAAAAAAATTTGGCCCAGAATGCCCACCACTTATCTTTGTGGGTAAAACCTAATCCTTCAAGGTTGATCTCATAAGTTACCTTCAATGTAATTTCTTTAATTGTGTAGCTCACCCATTATTCTTGGAACCCCAGATGGCAGGAATTGTGTCTTATTTTTGTATTCTCGGTAACTGACACATAGAAACCATTCAATATGTGTTTTAAGTAATGAACAAGTGACTATTCTGAGGAAGTATTCTTCAACAATTCTATTCCTTTTCTTTCTAAACATCGTTATTCTTTGATATTAGACTTTTAGCAATAATATGATCACTAATGGTCCTCTATGTCAAATAGAATCAGTTAAAAATGTTTGTTTGGTTATTGCTGTTTTGTAGAGAAGGAGGTTATCTATTTCTATTTTTGCCAGATGAGACTATATAACTCAATTGTCATGACAAGAAAGGTAATAAAAATTTAAATATTGATAAATTAGCTACATATTATCAGAGAGATTTATAATCAAAAAGAAAGTTGTAGAGTTGGGAAACTGACATTTCAACAGCTCTAGTCCATAATGCTAGATAGCACAAATGGAAAAAGTCAATGCAACACAAATAAATTAAAATGATCTCATTGCACACAATCTGAATCTGAAATATCAGAAAACATTGGAATGTTTTAAGAATACAGGGTGGAGTTAAGTGAAAAGCTGTTGATTGCTTTTGTAATATGACATTATGACATTAATCTTAAAGTTGGCCAAAAAAATTTTTTTTTAATTTTTAAGGCCTTGATGAGCAATGTTAACCTCATTTAGCTGTACTAAGTAAAAACAAACAAACAAACAGAAAACTACATTTGCTTATTAAAAATTGAATATAGGAACCAGAGAAAGATGAAATATGGCTTACACATTCTAAGCTTAACTAACTTTACATTTCTCAGATCATTTATAAATTTTTCATTCATTTATTATAGGCCTTTGATATGCTAACTTCTGAGATTTAGAAAAATAAGAAACTTGGCATATATATTTTGTTTGTTTGTTTGTTTGTTTGTTTGTTTGTTGTTTTTCTCAAACAGGGCCCTCAGACCTCCACAAAGATAAAAGCCCCAATATGGGTAGGGTCAAAATTTATCTTTAAAAAACTTTGAATATAATTATGTTCAAAGTCAATATTTAGATGAAAACCCAGAATATGCCTTCATGAAATATGAAAATATCATATTAGCCTTTTCTACTTTACCTCATTGATAAACTAGTACTAAGTTCTTGAAAACTGGCTGATTTTATATTGTAGTTTTCAAGTAGCTGAGCTGATTTGTCTTATTAATTCAGCAAATCTCTGTCCAGCTCTACCTAGAGCCTTAGCTGTGCTGCACAATGAAATTATTTAGCCCCCTTTATTGGACACTAACACTGGAGTGTCCTTCATTGAACACTAACACTTAGTTGTGCTGCACAATGAAATCATTTAGCCCCCTAACACTGGACACTAACACTGGAATATAAATTTATATTCTTAATTTATGTGCTAATCTCCAATCTTGTTTAGAAATTCTTTTTTTTTTTCAGCAGTTAGTGTTTTCCTCTCAGAAAGCCAAGTATTATAATAGTCTTGAGATTAGTTTAATTACTTTAACTCTCATAGTTAGCCGATACTATTTTCATTATAAAATAGCTTAAAGAGACCTGAACGAATTCTAAAAAAAAAAAAAAAAAATTAAAAAGAACATGCCTTTTTGTCACATAGGAAATTTTGTTGTATCTTACTATTAAATAAACACTTATTTGCACAAATAAAGCTGGATTTTGCATTCTTGCAAAATATATATGGTGTAAAGATGACTCAGAGACACCCTGAGTCACGAAAGCTTTGTAAAGCTCTTTGTATTTTAAAGAGAGCAAGAGAGTTATTTTTATTATTTTCCTTTTTTAGTCTCTCATTGCTTTTTGTATCCTGTTTCTATGTAGTGTGGCAATACACAAATTTATGAGTGTTGAAAGATAAATTCACTGAATTAATCACAGTTGAGGAATACAAATGCCTTTACTAAATTTATTAAAAGATGTAGATTAATTTTGAATTAAATTTATCTTCTAATGCATATGAATTTCCTAGTCTTAGACTGTTCATTACTACACATTTGTAGAAACATTTACATAAAAGATGTTGTTTTTAACACCTCAGATGAGTGTAGCAATTCTCTTCTAAGATGCATCCAATGTTTCATACTGTTTTGTAGATAAGAAACATATGTTGTTATTTTCTTCAATGTATGATAAAATTAAGATGCAGACATATGAAGTACTCCAGATATATATTACATTTGGTCTCCTGAGGTGACAAATAACCCCAAAACCTCAGTAGCTTATAAAAATAAGGTTTCATTTTCACTAATGCAAATTATTCATCCCAGGTTGGCTGAAGGACCTATTCCCTGGAAATAATCCATGTTCCTTATACTCTCTCATTTCCTGAAGCATGCCACATGTTCACATCTAAGTTTATTTGGGTGAAGAATACAACCCTAACACATGTCTGGAAAGTGAAAGGACTGAAATATTTATAAAGAACTCTAATGAATTCCACACTAATGGATGATGGACAACTCCAAACCCCCAGAAGAAGAGAGATCTCAAGTTAAAGTCCTATATACCTGTGAACAGTAATTTCTCCATGTATGATAACCTGTAGGCAAGCTACCTGCAATCTGATGCTGCTTGTCTTTTGTCTGTTTACATCCTTTGACTCGCATTCCCCCTGAGACTTTTGGTTCTCTAAATCTTTGTCATTTCCAAAGTATATTTGACCTTTCCTATCACAGCTTTTCCAGTACTTTGGAATCCTAGCATTTTTACCAGTCTTCATACCTATCTCTCAGAGAGTCCTGTCCAGAAGCAGTTTGAAGAAGAGAAAAGAGATTCTGATAAAGCAGTTCGTATGGAATGTAGGGAGCAGATACAAAATGTTAACACTTTCCATCTCTAAGAACTGATCATGTGTAACAGAGAAATGGAGAAAAGGGTAATTGAACATAATTCTAATCCCCAGTCTGCACTCTTTTCAAGAGGTAAAGTAAAAGAACTAGGCTTGGGGAGGATGCCACACAGGAATAGTGATCTATGTTATACATTAGAAATGCATAGTTTTATTTATTTATTCATTTGTTTGTTTGTTTGTTTATGTTTAAGTGCCAGTTTATTTTTTTCATACTATATTTACATAAATTTTTTTAACATTTTGTTTTTTAATTTTTCTCCTCCCTCTGTCCATGAGTCTCTGTTTGTTTGTCCTGCTCATTTGTTGCTTTTAGGTTTATATCCCACATATGTGATATCATATGATTTTCAACCTTTTCCATCTGCCTTATTTCGCTTAGTATGATTATTTCAAGGTCCATCGATGTTGTTGCAACTGTCAGTATTTCATCTCTTCTTTTTGCTGAGTAGTATTCCATTGTATATGTACCACAGCTTCTTTATCCTGTCATCTATCATAGGACATTTCGCTTGTTTTTATGTCTTGGCCACTATGAATAATGATGCTATGAACATCAGTGTGCAAATATCTTTGCAAATATGCATTTTCAAGTCTTTTGGGTAAATGCTCAATAGAGGGCTTGCTGGATCATATGGTAGATCAATTCTTAGTTTTTTGAGAAACCTTCATACTGTTTTTTATAGTGACTCTACCAATTTGCAGTCCCACCAGCAGTGTATGAGGGTTCCTATTTCTCCACATCTTCTCCATCATTTTGTTATTACTTGTCCTGTTGATTATAGCTATTCTAACAGGTGTGAGATGGTATCTCATTGTGGTTTTGATTTGCATTTTTCTAATAACTAGCAATGTTAAGCATCTTTTCAAATATTCGTTGGCCATTTGTATGTCCTCCAGGGAGAAGTGTCTGTTCAGGTCCTCTGCCCATTTTTTGATTGGATTGTTTGTTGTTTTTGCTGTTATTGAGTTTTATGAGTTCTTTGTATATTTTGGATATTAGGCCCTTATTGGAGGTGTTGCTTACAAATATATTTTCCCATTCATATGGTTGTCTCTTTACCTTGTTGACGGTTTCTTTTGCTGAACAGAGCTTTTTTAGTTTGACATAGTCCCATTTATTTATTTTTGCTCTTACTTCCCTTGCCTTTGAGGTCAAATTCATAAAATCCTCATTAAGCCCAAGGTCCCTGAGTTTAGTTCCTATGTTTTCTTCTGTGAGATATGCATTGTTTGAATAGTATTTTCATCACTTATATGCTCTACTTTTTGCTTTACATTTAGTTTTAAGTAATAACAAGTTAAAACTGAGGAATTCAAAGATTAATGAGACATTTAAAAGTTGAAAAATTATTAAGCCAATATTTTAAGGTCTTTTGGGTTTTAATATAAATCAGCAAATTTGATTTATGTTCATTGGAGCAATAATTCTAGGAAATGCTATATGGAAGAACAAAAGTTGAGGATCCTGGCTCAAATGAATTTGGAGAATGCTATGTGTAAACTGTATTCCTCTCTTGGAGACTTAGGCAACCGTTAGCATTAAAGGTTGGTAAAGTTTCACACTAAAGAGACATGTGTGATTATTTTTAAACCAGTTTTTCTCAAGTTTATGAGAATATGTATAATTTGAATATATAAATATAATACACATTAACATATATTGACATTTTATATATATATACACATATGTGTGTATACATCTCTCTCATTTTTTAACACACATTTTAACACACTTGGTAAATTCTGGTTTAAATCACTCCATTATGTCAATAATTAAATCAATAATTATATCAATAATTATATCAATAATTAAAATTCTGATGATATGGTAGCTCAGAATACTTTGAGATTGTAAAGCTTAGAATTTTAAAGGACTTTAAAAAATATTTTTATTTTGGGGAACTTTGTATTCTCTTGATAAATGACATTGATTTTAAATACCAACAGAAATCAAATTTTAAACTGATAGGTCATTCAATATTATTTGTTTAATTTTATGAAGGCATATAATTTGTGATATAGCCACCAATAAGGAGACCAGCTATATTCATCAGAACCCAGAACTCAAAAGGGTTGGTACCATTTTACCCATTTCATTCAAAACACTAAAACTATTAATCCATTTTAGATTATCAATTTATTAAACTTAGTTATCCTTCCTTTAGAAAGACCTTGTGAAAAGTCATCTTCAACATCTCTTTCTTGATTTTTTTTTTTTGTCCACCTCCTTTAAGTTCAAATTTTTGAAGCTTAAAAAGGAAAAATAAACCTTTGGGTTTCAAAAGATACTCTACAAAAGTTACTATCTATGGGAGGTAATAGAGGTAATAGACTAACAAGAACAAAATATCCATGTTTTTCTTTAGAATGTGTGTTGTACTCAATTAACTTCTGTGACCACTTAAAATGGACCAATTGTTCCATTAACTTTTATACCATTAGCAACTCTATTCAAAATAAATCCTAGATATTAGGTACAGTTATAGGCATCTGGGTGGTTATGCGTGACAGGGATCATGTGTGCTTTCATCACCTTGTCCACTCTGGCAATATCGTTCTGCTTTTCATTTATCAGCATTTCAGTTCTCCCTCCGTTTTAAAAGAGATAAATAAATACATTTTTAAAAGAAGATTATTTAGGAAATGTCTCTTCTTTCTGCACCATAGAGAAATCTCTTCAATTAAAAGTGTGAGTGGCATAAATTCTTTGCACACACTTTTTCTCTGATTGATTTTTGTTTATGTTTTTGCCTGGGGTTATAATAAGATTCAGAAACCATAATGATATCAGTAACACCTCTAAAAATTCATTGCAGTAGGATCTGAATATCTCTTCTCAGCATTGCAGAGCTGCTCCTTTGCAATTCTTTGAATAGCCACACAGCAGAACTCTGTCTCTGCCTTTTGTCTGTCAAATTTTGAAGTCAGCTTTGCCTACATTCTGAAACTGCCTCGCACCTAAAACATTTGGAATGCTGACAAGTATCCTGTGTAACCATTTACCAGACACCAGAACATAAATCTAAGTTACTTAGATTTACAGTACTATAATCTCCTTTAAAATGACATGAGGGAAGTGTTTAACTTAATGAGGCAGAGGATCCTGGTGTGCAAGTTACATTATATTTTTCATTGCACAAGGGTAAATTATTGCTTCAGTCTCCTATATGGTACCCCAGTGGCCTCAAAGACATGCCCAAGAATGTAACCAGAAATGCCCAATTTTATCTTAGGCAATAACTTACTCCATGAGAGTGCGCTTTCTGAAAATTACCCATAGCATTTCTTGCAGTAAGCTGACTTTCTTGAAGGTCATTCATAGACACTGATTGAATTTGCCTCCACCCCCACCACCCCAACTTAGGAACATTGACTAAAGTGGTAAGTCTGCATGCATTACTGTTACAAAAGAGAAAACTGAACATTTTCTTTCTGTCTAAAACATTTAAAAAAAAAGCAAAAAACTTCTCAGTAAAAAATTAAATTATAGGGCATAAGTTTGTTTTTAGCATTCTTTCTCTGATGTTGCTATTAAAATTAATAAGCATGGGGTTTTTTACAGGTAGACTATAAAGGTTTTAGAAAATAATAATGAAATATATTGTTCTATGTTTGCAGGAAAGAATCTTAATCCTATAATATTAGACACTGTATGTATGACTCTAAATGTATATGGGAACTTTTAAAACAAGATTTGCTTTCTGAAAATAAGGTAATATTAGAATTGAATTAAAACAAACAAAAAATACCCTCACCAATCAGTGTTGCAGCATTTGGGTAAATGTTAGAGCTTGACAATTTTCAAGACAGAGACGTCACTCCAGGCCTTCTGCCAAAACAATACTGGTAATCTGATGAAAAGAGATGAAGGAAATAAAAGCGCTGCTGTCTGGCTTAGTTTGATATGCATTTGCTAAAAGAGAAGCTAACACATTTCTTATGCAAGCCATCAAAATTACAATTTAGATATACCTACACAGTGCTTTTACAAGTCTAGAAATATACACGTTAAAATACAATTGTGCTTCCTGGGATCACAGAAGTAGCAGACACAGTTCGGGTTGACTGGATACTTTCTTTATCTTGAGTGTTGTTATTGTTGTTGTTGTCATTGTTGTTTTTTAATATACAGCCACATGTCTCTCAATGGCTGCAGTGGAAGGAATTCAATTACTCATATCTGGACAAGAGTTAGGATTTCCCCTCAATGGATTAATTCTAGTGACTACTTAGAATCTTTCATTGATAAATGGGTGGTTTGGGCTGCTGTTTTTGGTGGTTTATTTAAATGATTTGGATAACCATCTATTTTGCTGTAGTACTAAAAAACAATTTATGTAATATGATAATAAGATAAAGTAATCAAAGCACACATTGTTCTAAAAAAAAGACTGAAATGTTTTCTTTGGAGGGAGGAATATCGAGTAAATAACTGTGATTATTTGCATCTATTATTTTGACCACTGGAGGGCTCTTGGATTATTTTACTTTAATTCTTTAGAAATCTATTTGATATGGTTGAAACTTCAGTGTAACAAATTTAAATCGTGGTGTTATAAAGTCCATATAGTCTTCCAGCTCACACAATGGTGTATATTTTCAAAATACAAAATGAAAGAAAAATCAGGTTTAATTTATAGTGTTCTTTCAGCATTTTACAACAACAACAAAAAAATTCACAATGAATAAAAAAGAAATTAATCATGTGTTCATTTTTTTATAATCATTTCATAATCAAGACTTGTGTCAAAATTATGTGATTCACAATCTGTATTTTAAAGTAAGACATTCCTAAATCTCAAAGTTAGACCCTTTATTAGACATTTTAAGTGACCTATGCTTTGCCAAGCCTGTCTTTAAGGACAGGCTGGAAAACAGGTACATATGATTCTAATTTAGTTATAGTGTATGAAGTGATGGAAAATGAAGGTGCTCAGAGATGTCCTGAAGAAGGTTACAACTATATTGGATTTTGACAGATGAGAAGGAGTTACCTAAATAAAAATGGGAGGGCATTCAAGAACGAGCAAAGAGAAAATTGCATGGTGTGAATAGAGGATGATCAACAGTTGGGTGTTACTAGAAATTGAAGCCAGAGTGAAAAATGAATTTGGAGAGTTAAATAAGTACTCAAACACGGGAGGCTCTTTATGTCATTCCAAGAGGTATGTTCTCTCTTTCTTAGATTACTTAGTGCTTCTGAGATCCAAAACTCTTCCCAGAAGTAAACAAAGCAAAGAAAGAAAGGAAAGAGAGAGAGAGAGAGAGAGAGAGAGGGAGGGAGGGAGGGAGGGAGGGAGGGAGGGAGGAAGGAAGGAAGGAAGGAAGGAAGGAAGGAAGGGAGGAAGGAAGGAAGCATGCATACTCAAAGAAGGGTCTAGAGCTAGAGTTCAAAATGGTCGGCCATGTATTTGAAGTTATAATGTATTTCCATTTTACTTCATAATACATCCTTGTTTCAGTCAACCTAAAAGTATTCTCCAAATTTCCAGAAAGATACACTATGTCTATGAAATAGCTTCTCATTCTCCCAACACATTGATGGTGTCCTTTAGAATTTCCTTTGATTGCAAATCTCCTTTGCTTGAGAAGCAAGCTACAGGTACTGAGTTGCAAGGAATGCATTTTAGGTAAATTGATCACTCTGGATGATGATTTTTTAAAAGATAAGAATGGAGGCACAAAAGGGAGGGTATTGCAATAGTCTGCTCCTGAAGTGTTGTAATTTTAACTTATTCCATAATGGCTAGTTATATGGAATATTACTTTGACCACTGGGAAGAGGGGAGGTTCTTATATTTATTTAAGTTTAATTCTTCAGAAATCTCTTTGATATAAGCTGAATACTGTCTAGCCTAATTCCAAATGGACATTCTAAGCAAAGTTTATGTAAAGAAGAGACTATAGTGCATTTTCTCATAGTTTCAGCCCTTCTGCAATACTGTGAATAACTATTAAGAAGGATAGGAAAGTGTTCGCCACTATAATCAGCACTCTTGGCACAGAGGTACTTGTCATTACCGTGACTATGCTACCCTTTAAATTAGACCTTTCAAGACAGTGTTACTCCCTTCAAATTCTTTTAGAACCTTTGTCCCAACTCTGAAGATTTGCCTCTTGGCATCTTGTGGCAATCTTCCATAAACACTGAAAGTTTTAAGTTTTGCTGGACAGTGCTTCATTGACTCACATAACCCACCAGAATTACATAGATCTACTAGGAGAAAGGCAAAAGAGATACTCTTTTGATACTCAATGAGGAAGATTATTTCCAGATGGCTCTGTTTAATAAATAGTGAAATGTGAGGTGGAGACTATCTCAGTGCTTAATCTGAACATGTCTATGACTCTAAATTCCTGTGATTAGAATCCTAAGTGGCTATGATGCCAAGTAAGGGGAACTCAGAAGAGGAACCCCCAGTCCTTGAAAAAGCTGCCCAAACATTATGCTCTTTTGACAGACCCCATTTCAATTTTAAATCTTATAAAAGGAATTATGCCATGTCCTCCTCATTTTATCTAAGTAACTGGATGTGTATGTACATGAATTTGAGACATGCTCATGTACCCAAGCCTACCGAAATAAAGGTAGTGTGAGCTATGATGATGACATGGTTTAGCTAGCACAATCAAGAATGCTCTTAATATGTAGCTATGTCTTTTACAAATTCCATAAAGAAGAAACACTTTACATTAACAATGTTAAAAATAAAATGTACATCCTCTAGTATTCAAATGATCAATACTAAATAACTCTACTAGAACGATTTCTTCATATTTCTTAATGCCCTGGAGAGCCCATCCTTATGTCTTTCTACTCAAATATTCAGGTAGTTGACAAAAGTATTTCTTAAGTTTTTTTGAGGATTAAGTTGGTGTAATGCCGAGAACTACCCGTAAAAATTTATATGCCCAAATTGTTTCTTTCATGCTTTAAGGAATTTATAAAATCACAAGAGGAGATTCAGAACTTTTTTCTTTTTGATAAAAAGTTTATACTACTATTTATATTTCAGAGTGACCATCTTTGTTTGAGAATGTGTCAGACTTCTTAATTTTTCCATCAGAATGTCAACTCTGCTGCCTTTTTAACTGCTGTTTAAACATATAGATCTTTCAACCACGTAAAATACTGCACTTTTAACAGCTGTCAAAAGATTTAACCTTGAATTGACTGTGCTATGAGTATGCCAAAACATCTTCTGTAAGTGCTGCAGTAAATTAGATTACATTCATAAAGCTTGACTTTCTCTTCCCTTCCCCATCCATATACATACAACTAATTACTGAGTGACTAATTTTGTGCCTTTGAATACTGTTGAAGTTTACCAAAATACGTGGCACTTTGGGAAAATAAAGAATGACTTTGAATAATAGCAGTAATATTGAGCTAAATGTTACTTGATGTCTTCAGAATAAGGAGATATGCCACACAATTCTCATAGGAATTGGTACTAGGAAAAATTTTCTCAAGATAAACTTGTTAGCTTTCTTTCTTTTGCAAGAAAAACTATATAATCTATCAATTTCCTTTTTTGTTGTGACTACCTAGATTCTCTAGAGCTAAACTGAATGCTCAGTTGAATTAATCATCTAATTTTCATTGCCTGAGATAGTTATTGTCTTGAAATTTTGTTTCTAATCATACCTTAGCAAAGCACAATTTACCTCCTCTTTTATAATAACATTAATCTATATCATTTGGGTGTAATTTGTGCTTTCTCTACTTGTGATGTCTGACTTAGGTGATACTGCCTAGTGCTCCACTGTTTCTCATCATTGAGCAGACAGTAATATTTGTTGACTTAACAGTACTTTTCACCATCCTGTATTTTTTTTAATTTTCAGTTACAGTTGACATTCAATATTATTATATATTAATTTCAGATATACAGCATAGTGGTTAGATACTATATATAATTTACAAAGTGATTCCCCCCCTCTCCTATTCTAGTCCCCACCTGGCACTATACATAGCTATTACAATATTCTTGACTATATTTCATATTCTGTAATTTATATCCCCTTGACTATTTTTTAAACCACCAATTTGTACTTAATTCCTTCACCTTTTTCACCCATCTCCTCAAAACCCCTTCTTTTTCGGCAACCATCAGTTTGTTCTCTGTATCTATGAGTTCGTTTCTGTTTTGTTTGTTCATTTATTTTGTTCTTTAGGTTCCACATATAAGTGAGATCACATGGTATCTGTCTTCCTTTGTTTGACTTATTTCCCTTAGCATAACACATTCCAGTCCATACATGTTGTCTCAAATGGTAAGATTTATTCATTTTATGGCTGAGTAATATTTTATTGTATATATGTACTATTTCTTCTTTGTCCAGTCATCTATTGATGAGCACTTAGGTTGCTTCCATATCTTGGCTTTTGTAAATAATGTTGTAGTGAACACAGGGGTGTATATGTCTTTTCAAATTTGTTTTGGATTTTTTCAGAAAAATACCCATAAGTGGAATTGCTCATAAAATAGTTCTATTTTTAATTTTCTGAGAAACCTCAATACTATTTTCCAAGGTGGCTGTACCAATTTGCAGTCCCACTAACAGTACATGAGGGCTCTCTTTTCTCTACATCCTTGCCAAAACTTGTTTGTCGGTTTGTTGATGATAGCCATTCTGACAGGTGTGTGGTGATATCTCATTGTTTTAACTTGCATTTCTCTGATGATTAGTGACATTGAGCATCTTTTCATATGTCTCTTGGCCATCTGTATGCTTTTAAAAAGTATCTATTCAGCTAATTTTTTGAAATGGATTGTTAGGGTTTTATTTATGTTGAATTGTATAAGTGCTTTATAAATATTGGATATTAACCACTTATCAGCTGTGTCATTGGTGAATATCTTCTATTCAATAGATTGCTTTTTGGTTTTATGATGGTTTCCTTTGCTTTGCAAAAACTTTTTAGTTTGATGTAGTCTCATTTGTTAATTTTTTTCTTTTGTTTCCCTTGCCTGAGGATATATGTCAGAAAAAGAATATTACTAAGATCAGTGTCAGAGAATTTACTGCCTGTGTTTTCTTTTAGAACTTTTATGGTTTGGGGTCTTACATTTAAGTCTTTAATCCATTTTGAGTTTATTCTTGTATATGGAATAAGAAGGTGGTCTAGTTTTATTTTTTTGCATGTTATGTCTTGTATATTTTTAATATTGGAATACTCCATTTTGAAAATAGAAAGTAAAATTTAAACCATCAGGTGTGACTATGAAGACTGTTGAGAATAATGAATAAATAAAATTAGTAACATTTCTTAGGGGCATTTTAAATTCGATTTCCCCAAAAACCTTGGTGATATTCTTTTATTCTCCACTCCAGTTTTTCTCAGTGTATATTTATTGTTACCAGTCAAGGCACATTTTATTTTACTGACTTTTATTTTTACCAATTTTTAACTTTCTTGGAGTTTGCATTAGAGGACTCTTGACAGAATAGTTAAGCAAAAAGGTCATGCTTGATTACAATGTGTTTATGTCCTACTCTAGCAACCAAGGCAATTAGCCATGTATGTGAGGAGATTTCTATAGGCTAAGGAAGATCTCACTTGTGAAATTGTCTTTATGAGAACTGGGTGAGTCAGACTAACTGTCGCTCCTAGGGGCTGGTGTTGCCCATCTGGAAGTCTTTGACATCTAGGAGACTGAGTCTAGCATGATTAATTAATTGTCAAAGACCAGAACAATTCCTTCTAATAGCCAGTCTAAAACCCAGGTCTCCTGATTTATAATTCAGAACTCTTTCTGATACTCCTCAGATGTGTCTCATTGGTTCTCTAAAGCAGCATATTGAAAAAAAAAAAAAAGATGACCCAGCATTTTCTTATTGTTGACATGGTTATACAGACCACTATTTGGGGTTGTGGAGTGTGGTCATTTGTCTCTCTCATACCAATGTCACGGACAGATTGCTTTTAAGTACATTTCAAAAAATGGATCAGTCCAAGGGAGTGCAGACAGGGGAGGGACAGGCTGAGTGATAATGCACACTTGAAAAGGAAATAGCTAAGAAAACTATGGTCAGTCTACTCAGTAAAATCTTACATTGTCTTTTATGCTTTATGCTTGCACATTTCTTTCATGAGCTAGACCAAATATCTTTCTGTAAACTGTGTTGGTTTAACTTTAACTTTTTATTCTCATATATTAAATGAGGATGCTGAAAAAGCTGTGTTCTAGCATTGTGGAGAGGATTCCATGAGATAAATCTATGTAAAGAATTTATGAGCTCAGCCTATTGCACATAGCAGAGTGATATCTATAAAAAGTATTAATGATTTGGGGAAATGCTGATGTCATAATGTAACAATAACACTAAGAGCAAAAGTTGTGCAGTTGATCACAATTATGTAGATATATTAGTACAAAAAGCCTAAGAAGGAAATAATTGCATGTATCTTTAAATCTTGATAGTAGAGATTATTTTCTTCTTTGTAATCTCCTATAAACACAAATTTTCCACAAAACATGTACAAAATATTCTTAGGAAGATATATAATTTACAAAAATAACTCTCAACCCACTAAAATTCCTTCTTTTTGATCTTAACAATTCTTAGATTCTTGGAGGGAACTGGTATGGTTTTATTTGTGTACAAGTACTTATCTGTTAGTGTACATCTAAATTACACTAAGGAAACAGTACCCTCCTATTCTGGTCTAAATCCTTTCCAGCCTTATAAGCCAGTTGATTTACATGTAATGAAAATTTAGCAAGTACTGGGTGATGTGATCTGTTTTGAGAAGTTTCCTCCACTCTTAAATGTTGAGGTCTATAAACCTTGATTCTTGGCCCTTATTTCCTTCCCCAGAAACTGTCATTCTTTCAGCAAAGTTAGAGCTCTAAAGAATCATGTATTCTTGAAAAACATGGAGGTGTATAACTGTAGTAACATAACATCCAGACTTCAAGCATATTCTATAGCACCTCATCACTACTGAAATACAAAGAACCAGAAAGAATCTTCTCTGTCCATGCTGTGATTAGCTGTATTGATGAGCAATAAACAAGGAAAGGTTGTTGTCATTTATTTTTCAGCACTTACATTCATCAGTAAACATTATTACGCTTTGACATTTTCAGTTGTGCTCAGCTTACCTGTAAACAGTTCCCCGCCTTACCTTATAATTATGAAACACTATATGTTTTCATCTAAATGTAGATATTATACCCGTGAGAATTAATCATGACAAGCAAAGGTCTCAGTGCATAAATCAATTATAATGAGTTAGTCTTCATGCTATATTCATTGCTTTTAAAAACTGGTATGCATAATTTTGTGAGAACCTACTCCTCCACATACCTCCCATAACTCTTTGATAATAGAATTTTCTAATATTTTAGTGAGTCCAAAGAAGCTCATCTCCAGACTGAATTACCAAATTTTAGATCTGGGAGCAGGCGTAGACATCACCTAGTGACTAGTTCAATCTGTTAGTTCTATGGGAGAGGAAACCACAGCTTAGAAAGATTATCCAAGAACACAAGGGCCAACAGTAGAACCCAATCCAGTTCTGTTCTGTTCTATCTTGGTACCTTTAGAAATTCATGGCAACCATTCTTTGGCCCTTATAATAATGATTGGCCAACCTAAGCTTCTCTTTTTTATGCAGTTCATCCTGCTTTGGAATATTGTAGGCAATATCATGAAATCATTTTTGAAAATGAAATACTAGGAAGAGAAGGATAAAAATTGGTCAGTAAAGCATTCTAAATCAGTAGTGACTATAACTCACTGTTTTATTCAAACACAGTATCAGATCATTGTACATAGAGCAGGCAAATGGAAAACATTTTTCAAAGGCTGGAGCAGCAGGTCATAATTCTGTGATGAGCAGTACAATCCTCTCAGTTTCTCAGTCATTTTTTATTATTCCTTTCTATCTGTGTTACTTTTGGAGGCTTAGACTAAACTGGTCATTCTTAGTAAGTGGTATCTTTGATGTTTTTAAGCATTTCACGCTGTGAATAAAGAGAGAACTTCAAATCAGTGTCATGTTGAAACAAAAAAAATTACTTGCAATCATGATTTATCATTTTCCACTTTTATAAAATCATTGGTAAAATGAATCGCCAAGATAATCTGTATTGTTTAAATTCCTTTTTTTGTTCATTCACTGTCTACTTTGGTCACCAGCCAGGTACGAATTACTATATGAAGTCTCTCAATGCCATCTCTGTCCTTAGGGAGCTCACAGAGTGCAGGGGGAAGAAATACACACAAGCAAATCATGATAATTTCGTGTGACAGATAACACAACCTAAGTCCAAAATGGCACAATAGGGCAGAGGATTAATAGAAGGAAGGATAAATGAGCTTAAACTTGAAAGATGACTCCAAGTTTGACAGGCATATTTGGGGGAAATGGTGTACAATATCGATGCAAGCTAATATACTGGAAGGAGTAAACATCATTTAAAAAGTATCAGAAGAGGAAGAAAGTGTGATATTTGTTAGTAAATAAAAATGGTTTGGTATTAGTAAAACAAAATATGTCATAATAAGTGATACATGATAAGACTGGACAGATAGGAAGAAGTATCATAAAAGGTCTTTTATACTAAACAAGGTTTAGTATAAACAAGGTTTAGTCAAGAATTCTGACCAGGCAATGTCATAATCAATCTGAATGTTAGAAAATCCACTGTCACCCCAGTCTGAAGAAAGGCTGGAGGGCAAGGAACCCCAAATTAGGAAGAACTGCAAAGAGGCAATACACTACCAATCCCAAGCAAGAAGCATTAGAACTTAATCTTCTAAAGCAGGGGTACCCAACCCCCAGGGTACCAGTCCATGGCCTGTTAGGAACCAGGCTTCATGGCAAGAAGTAAGCAGCAGGCAAGAAAGTGAAGCTTCATCTGTATTTACAGCCTCTCCCTAGCGCTAGCTTCACCACCTCAGATCATCAGATATTGGAGTCTCACTGTGGCTTCCTTAGAACAGTGGCCTCCAATCTTTTGGGACCAGAAGATTGGAGGCCGCTGTTCTAAGGAAGCCACAGTGATAATATCAGTGAGGAAAAAATAGGGAGGACAAATCCAAGAGAAATTTCATAAATAGAATCAATATGATTTAGAGACTGGGGAGGAAGCCAGGAGGAAAAAGGAGATATCAAAGGTGGTTGCCACATCCTGGATCTGGCAATGGGCTGGATGATAATGTCTTTTGTGATGATAGGAAATGTGAGAAAGGCTTACTTATGATAAGAATGAGCACAGTAGCTTTGGATATTTTGAGTTGGAAGCTTTTGTGGGATAGCTTCCAACTCAGAATGTCCAGTAGGCAGCTGGATAAGTCGGGGCGGGGGGATGCCTTGTATCGAGACATCGATTTAAAAGTCATTTGTGTAGAGGTGGCTAAAGCTATGAAAAGTGTAAACTATCTCGAGGAGATGTATGCCAAAAGGAAAAGAAGATTGAGGAAGAACCCAGTGAACACTAGTGATTTGGGTTGAGGAAGAGGAAGAGCATCTTCAAAAGACATTGGGAAAAATTATCCAGAGTGACATCGCCAAAATGGCAGCCTTCGTTACCCCCACAAAGATCAATAATTTGTCATCTGTTCGTGGACAAATGCAGCTCTGGGAGAGCTCTGGGATCCATATAAGAAACTTCAGCAACACAGAGGAACAAAAATCCTGAGATGTCTGCATCATCCTGTCCCAGGCCAGCATTACTCAGTGCCAAGAGAGAACTCTCCAGCTGGAAAGAGTTCCCCTCAATGAGAAAGAAAGATCGATTAAATGACCAGCTTTCAGAGAAGGTGGCCAAATGGGAACTTAAACTACAAGACATTTCTTTTTAATATCATTTTTAAATATGACACCTTAAAAATATTTGAATTGCTTATATGAAAAGAGTTCATGAACATGGATAATTTGGAGACTCAGAAAAAAAGGGAGAATTAATAAAATTCTAGGAGTCTTAAAAGGAAAATCCATGGAACAGGCATTTGCATGCAATATAGCTCACTTATTAAAAACTAAGAAACACATTGCTGTTGTACTTGGCCTATGATTATGTTTTTAAATTATGGTTAAAAAGAAAAACCTATTTTGAGTGACTGAATTGCTTTGGAGGCTATTTCATGAAAATACCTTAAAAAAACTTCAGCTATTTATTGTGAATTTCATATGCTGCTGTTTCTTGATCAAGGGAAGATAGATCGATACAATGCTAGCCTTTGGTCTAGAAAAATTTCCTGTTTTCAATTTTACAAATGATCACATAATGTTTGAAACAAGATTTCTTAAAATCTTTATTTATTATAACAATATACTTCAGCAGAAAATATATTTAGAAAAACCTAAATTAAGAACTGGCACTGCATTCGTAACAAAGAAAACAGAACAGGCTTAGAAAAATATTACAACTAACTCATGTTTTCATCAAGTGTGTTTTACATCAAAAAAACAATTTGAATTGTTATCACTAAGCCACACTGGTTTAATCCAAAATGCCAATTTGATATTATGATAAGGGTAACATCACACTCTCCTGAAAATATGAAGATTTTTTTTCTTAAAAATTACTGTGGGATAAAGTAATTTACCATAATTATATATATATATATATATATATATATATATATATATATATATATATATATATATATATAATGGAATATTACCCAGCCATTAAAAAAATGAAATCCTACCATTGGCAATGACATGGATGGACCTAGAAGTTATTAGGCTAAGTGAAATAAGTCAGACAGAGAAAGATAAATACCATATGATTTCACTTATATGTGGAATCTAAGGAACAAAAGAGAGCAAACTAATCAAAAACAGGTTCATAAATATAGTGGACAATTTGGTGACGGCCAGGGTTGGGAGAGTTGTGGGGCTGGGAGAATGGGGTGAAGGGTTAAAGAAGTATAAGTTAGTAATTGATAGATGGTCATGGGGACAAGGAGCATGGCATAGGAAATGCAGTTAGCATTAATATGTTGGCTAGGTGGAGGGCCAGGGGAGGGAGGGAGCAATTGGGGGGATCATTTTATGAACATTATAGATGTCTAACCAGTGTACTTTATACTTGAAACTAATTTAAATAAATTTGTGTGTGTGTGTGTGTGTGTGTATAAATACATACCTATATATAAAATTACTGTGGGATGAAAAACTTGGCCAGGTATTCCAGCTCATGACAGGACCACCATGGGCCAGAACTCACAGAGACACCATTCACATTAAATTCATTAGAGATGCACGACATGGAAATTCTGCCATTGTGAGGTCAAAGGCCAAAAGATTCAGGCTTCACCAAAACAGAGAACAATCTGATTCAGGAACCAGAATCTGAGCCTCGAGTAAAACCAGACAGGCAGACTTTGCAGGACTTTCCTTTTGGTTCTGCAAGAGCTACAATAAAAATTAAAAACAGTGAATTTCATTCATACTTTATGTTCCTTGGAGTTGGATTTTTAGAGGATTTTCTGGTAGATGAAAGTGCCTTTTCAAAGAAAATTTATAATAAAACAATTTGTCCCCTTGTTTGCACAAAGGACTTTATCTTTCTGGAGACTTTGCTTCTCTATCCAATTTTCACTAATTAGTCATAGGGGGCTCAAGGGTATCATTATATTAGGACTCCTTCTATTCTAGAACCAGTAACTGCAGTTAGTGTGGGTACAAGAACATAAAGGGACTAACACAAGGTTTTTACATCTCTTCAATTAATTAATTTATTCATTTATTCAACTCATGCTTTTGAGCACCTGTTATGTGGCAAATATATGCTGTGTTCTGGCCGTGTGCCAGGCAAAGAGGAATTAAGTACATTCTGAGTAAAAAAGCATTATGTGTAGCTAGAAATGTAGTCATGTAACTGAATGAAGCATCAATGTTGTTTTCTGAAAGTTGCATTTTTAAAGCCATAATTCTTCCAAATGTGTTGAAAATTGTCCTCTGAAGCTATTTTAACTTTAGACAGACACAGCACTTTTATAACAAGAAAATGCTCATATTTTCAACTCAAGTTCTTAAGTGGTGAAAACGTGGCAGATGCTTTTGCTAAGTTTATGAGAATGATTTAAACTGAATTTTAATTTAAATTACTCAAAGGGTTGGTGGACAGTTTTCTCATGACTATCTGAGTCCATCAAAAGTTCTGTCCCCTCTAAAAAAAAAAAGACAATGCCATACTTAAGATAGCAAAAATATAGAAGCTAATCACTTATGGATTAGTTAGTAGGTACTATTTAATATTATATGAAAAGATAATTTTCAGTTTACTTTTGCCAGTTATAGATATGTTAATGTATAAAGATATTAAAGTCAAGTAACTAACACTGATATAAAACCTTATGCTGAGAACAGCATAGAATATTAATATATGAATGTTTCTATAAAAATGCCTACTATGTTAAATATCTATTTTTTTCCTTTTTTTGATATAACAAATGCATCTTAAATAGTTATGGTCTGGCAACACAATTGATTAATTTATATTAAACTCAGATTTTAACATTATTTTTGAGTGAATTAGGAAAGGATCAAACTTTGCTTCTCACATGCCAGATGTCAACATAATTTCTTCAAGTATGATTATTTTTAACTGGAAATTTTTGTTCCTCAAAAAGTGGACTATAGAGAATGCTGCCACACTAAAACTGAAATTTAATATAAAATTAACAACAATTGTTAAATTCTTTTTATAAAACTGTGCTGTTTTAAATACATGAGAGATAAAAAAAAATGAATTAGACAGGTCTGCAACTCATCCAGACCTCACAGTATACAGTAGGAAACAGCTGTGATGCATGCTTTAATAGCTGAATAAACAATATCCAGGCTGAAAGTATGGCAGGGAGAGGAGACGTTGATTCCACTTGGGTTAAACCTTTTAAATGATATATGCCAAGTGAAGCATTCTGTGCAACAGGGAACATTAGCACAAATGTATGACATGGCGCTTTCCTTCGGGAACTTATCATCTTCTTAAGATAAGATTTATACATAGAATAGTTAAAGGACTCTAAGAGAAAATATGAAATATACAATTACAGACAAACGAACAAAAGTTCTCTAAGCAGAAAGTCTCTAAGAGTTCACAAGAGGGAGAAATTGATATCAGCTGGAGAGATACCAATGATAAATGATACCTTGGAGAAGATGGACCGTGAGATGGTCTGGGAAGGGCTGCAGGTACTTGCAGAAGCAGAAAAGGGGAAACCTAAAATAATGAAAACAGCACAGACTGGACTGACCTTCAGAAGCCAACCTGACTCATGCAGAAGACCTCTTTGGGGAGCACTGGAAGAATATTGTATAAGAAAAGGAAGGGTGGAGGTGCACCGTGAAGCTAAGATGAGGAATCCAGACTTAATCTGATAGGAACAGGAAATTTCTGTCATTTGTCCGGTTGCCTGGTGACATGTAGAATGAATTAGGAAGACACACTGGAAAGATTAGTCTGGCAGTTATTGCTTTTCTGAAGAATTGTTTTACATAAAGTTCATCTAAACAGTTTGGAATCTATAAAGCATTAGACAGATGTACAGTGTTATTATGACCTTAGATGCATGCAGAGAAGTAATGAGAGTGTATACAACCCTAACACTTGCAGAAAGTGTTCTGTAGAATCTTGTAACTAAGATGTAGAAGAAATCATTTAGTCGGCCTGCTCTACCAGAAAGGAGTAGATGAAAAACAGATACAATGGATTAGCATTTGTGTTAAAACAATGTGAGAGAGATAGAAGTGGAAATATTTCATGAAAAGATTTACGTCCTAAGGGACCTTTCTCAGATATTTTAGGAATCTTCTGAAGGTGTCTGAATTAGTTGAAAATAAAGAACTTCCTTTCACAAAATTTTTTTGTGAAAAAATTACAAACTGGTTGTCTCAATTTAGTATCTGAGAAGAGACAGACTCAACAGGTTGCCAGCAACCAGCAGAGTATTTACTGTAGGTGGCAATAAACAAGACCTTATGAAGAGAAAACCAGGGCAGATCAATTCAATTTCCACCCAAGACAGAGAAATAGATCTTTGTGATAAGGAAGTTGTAATGTGGCTACATTTTCATAAGACTTTGGTGTCTGTTCTACTTGGCATCTTTTTTAATAAGAAACACAAATATAGTCTGTGGGTCTTGCATGTGGGCATAGCTGATGAAGGTTTATATTAAGATGTTACTTTTTTGAATATGTCTCACCATTTAATATGAAAACATTTTTCTGTAGCTGAAAAACAGTGATCAAAAGTTCATGCTAATGGTTGTCTAAGAAATGGAATTGCCCTCCAAGTGGACTCACTTTGTCCTAGAGTCACACATTACTAGCTGGGCTCATTCCTTCCTACTGAATCACAGTGTATTTTGTTGTCACTAGAGGAACCAGAAAAGAATGATTGAACAAAATAAATCCACCATCATTACTAGAAGAAAAAATTTTCTTAAATCCTGCTGAGGCAAAAGTCTATAAACACAGATGAGTCTGACAGTCAAAAAACCTATCACCTCATTCAAAATACCTACCACAAGAAAAAAAACTGATGGCTTAACTGACTTGAACTTTTTTTTTTCACTTGATTAGCCAAAACGAATAAACTCATTCGCTCTCGGGACCAAGAATGTTTGTATGCAAACATCTAACAGTTGGAGAATCAACAATCATACCAAGTGGTGCCTGTATAAACTGTGTTTACTCTTATCCCACTGCTGAAGTCTCCACTGTTCTCTTCAGTCCCAGAAAGCTAATTCTTCCCAGCTCCCCACTGCTTCTTCTGAATCCACTCCTTCCAGGTCCCCATTGGTTTCCATAGCATCTTTATGCTCTGTTGCCTGCTCCTAGCTAGTGCCCACATATCTATTCAGGTTATTCTTCAATCTCTGCAAATGAAATGACTCTCAGGCTTTGCATAGTCATCTGTATAATGCCCTCCCTCCCCCATAGACTCTGCCCTTTGCTTCACTGCAACATGATAGCCCACCTCAACTTCCTGTGTCTGGGAAGGAAGGAAGCAGTACTTGATCTTTACCAGTGCAGCTGTGCTTATTGAGAATTCCACCCACAGCCCAGCCTTTATTTTGGATGTCTGCTCAGCCTGGGCAAAATATGAAAGATTTTCCTTAAAATTCTTCATTCTGTGTCTTTATTATTAATGACTTTCAAATACTGCTAGCATTTCTTCTAACAGTAGTTACTTTTAGGAATTTCTGATACATCTTTCTGGCTATATCCTATTTCTAAAAGTATGAATTCTAATCGTTAAGAATAATCAAGTTTTCTACAGTAGCTATTAAACACTGAGGCTTTTCTTTAGGTCATTTCTCCAGCTTTAAAAAAGGGCATATGACATTCTTATGCATTCCTTCTCTGCTAGCCATCATCTTTAAATCATCTTATTATTAATAAAATAGTAAGTTAAAAGATATAAAATGACTCTGTGCCAAATGAATTCTATTGAAATATTTCCAAATGTTTTGGTAAGGGACTCATATATCTGTGTGACACAGTGATTTCTTTTAATCCCCTTTTACCATAAGGATCTTTAGACATGACAGTCAGTTTTATAAAGAAAGCTAGCCATCAGGTTAGTGATCCATTTCTCTTGGCCTCTACTATACTGTGTTCAAATTGCATTATGTTCCTTGAGATTTTTGTTTTCATTGATCCAGATAAATCTTGCTTGATGCCTTTTCAAAGAACTGCTTATCAGAGAATTTCCAGTAACCTTCTGGCATTTCAAAATTACATATTCCCTGGATAACAGTATTATTTGTTGTAATTATAAAGCTTCAAAGTTCCTAAAGATATAGCTAATACAGAAAGACAGCTGTGTGAAGTATTATTGGCTTCCTTGATTTCTTTCAAGCTCTTTACTTTTCCTTTTTTTCATATTTGAACTTGTCACACTTGACATGCTTATATTTTCAACTTGTTGAGATACTTTATGCCTTACTGTATTTATAAGCCATCAATTATTTAAAATGTATATTTACAATATAATGTTTTTTGATTTCAATGTTATTAATTTTATTTACTTCTTTTTTTAGTAACATCAATAGTTTCATATGGTTTATTACAAATCAAATATTTTATTAAATTGTAAAATAACATATCATATAAAATATTATAACAATAAAACAATTCTCCCCTATGTTTACACAAGGTCTTTTA
The DNA here is from genome assembly GCA_030015415.1 of Cynopterus sphinx. Lineage (NCBI taxonomy): Eukaryota > Metazoa > Chordata > Mammalia > Chiroptera > Pteropodidae > Cynopterus > Cynopterus sphinx. The sequence continues at coordinate 26,929,771 of CM057384.1, read as the reverse complement.
GTTTCTCAATTAATAAAAAAAAAAAAATTCAGTTTTCATTACAGTTCAATTTCAGTTTCAACTAAAGCACAGAAACTTTACTACATTATTTATATTTAAAAACAACTGTGATTGTCCTTGGTGCTTTAACAATTTTCTTATTGTATTACCTCAGAAGTGCCTTCAATTAAAGCAATACTTACCAAAGTGTAATCTGTTTATCTGACTTGAAGGAATTTCCATAAGTACTGGAACTAAGAGTCAGTAAGTAGGTTGGGGACTTGGGAGTTCAGAATGGATTTTATTTTTATCCATTTATCTTACTATTATTTCTTATTGCCATTGTTGTTCTGATTCCTGATAATTGTGATACTTTCAGTAGTAATTCAAAGGGTCTCTAGTGTTGGTCCTAGAAATTCATTTAATAAGTTACTTGTCTTCCTGGGCTAGGATTTCTTCAGAAAAATGCTAAATCTAAGTCTTAGTGAAATCGTTCCAGGAAAATCTAAGATGCCCTATACACCTGGGCTTCTGAGGTGAGTGCCAGTGAAAACCTACAGTTTCCTCAGTCCTCCATGCTACTTATACCTGTTACCTTTGATCAGCCACAATCCAACAGATAAACCACTCCAGTCCTTCTCCTCTATCACCAGACACAGCATCCTGCACTACTTCCCTCTTAACTCTTTCCACTTTGGACTAACTACTATTCTCCACAACCTTCCACACTGTCACTCTCTTCACTCAGCATTTCTCCATCTCCTGGCCTTGATAGAAGCCTTCTAGGCTTCTGATTATATGGTTTCCACAACAGCCCCCTCCAGGGAAAGCTGCTGCTTCTACCTCATTCTCTCCACCACACAATTAGATAATGTGGTTGGCATTGCCCTCCTTTCCTAAAGTGGTTTGCAGATCTTTCTGTACAACCCTTGGATAAAGACCTCATCTTGGGGCTTGCGAAGTCCACCTCTGTTGATTATTGTGAATCTAGAAGCCAATACATGGTAATCTTCACATTCTCAGCAACTGCTATCTGCTTAAGTGATAATCACATCTGAGGTGGGTAATCCATGAAAACCATAGCCTCTTAGAATCTTGGCCTCCTATCCAGCCATCTTCTCTACCTTACTTCAGGCACCCCACTGCCTCAGTTGCTAGTCGTACACAATATGATTACTCTGCAGTAATCATGTGTTACTGAGTTGCCGTGAGGGTTAGTTAAGGATAAAATGAAATGATCACTAGTAACTGAAAGAATTTAAGAGGAGAGATTAGTAGCAAAGATGCTAGTGAAAATTCAGTTTTATTGACAACAAAGATGTTCTTGGGAGCCCAGACTGAAGTAGCAACATAGAAAGTAGAGAACATCAGTTTCCAGAGACATGAATGAGATGAGAATTTGGTATTGATAAGAATTGGTAGCATTTAGTAACCTCCTATAGTTAGAGAGAAGCAAGGAGTAAAGACTGGTTCCAGAGTGTCTAGCTTGGGAGACTAATTAGGTTGTAGCCCTATAAATGGAGCTGGAGAATGGAACAGTTAGATAATAAATTTTAGGGGTTTCTAGTCAATCCATGTAAAAAGAAGGTATATATATATATACATATATATGTGTGTGTGTGTGTGTGTGTGTGTGTGTGTGTGTGTTTGGAGTTCAGAAGGAAGGTCGAAATAGAAGATGAAACTTGTGAAATCATCAGCACAGAATGTAATCGAAGTTATAAAAGTAGATGAAACTACCCAAGGAGACTATATGGAATTATAAAAAGCATAAGTTTCTGAAGAATCCTAACATTGTAGGAGTGGCTAGGAGACAGAGTCAATTACAGGGCCAGAGAAGGAAGAAATGAGATTAAAGGGATGAAAACAATAGTGATAACTAATATGTATTGAGCGCTTATTATTGCCAAACAATTTTGCTAAATGTTTTACTGTGGCAGTACTTAGCACAGACAGTACTTAGGTTTACATCACAACTCTGTCAGTTATTAGCTGTGGCCTTTGGCACATTTCATAAGCTCTCTGTGCCTCTATAGCTTGATAATAATAAGAGTACCAACCTTATTGGATTAATGTACCACACACAGCAGTGCCTGACTCCCAGAAAGCTCTGTATAAGGGTTGTTATTTTTATTATTTTAATTTATTTAATCTTTACAATAACTCGATGTAGAGGTATGATTATACCCCTTTTTTCAATTGAGGAGACTGAGATTCAAAAGATAACGTTACTTACTGTGTTAGTATCAGAGCTGATTTTTGAAAAGCATTTGTCTGACTGGGAGCCCATCTATTTAACTAGCAAGAAAAGATGTTACAGAAAACAAACAAACAAACAAAAGGAAATAATTTTAAGCAGAGAGTGTTTAGTTGTGTTAAATGCAATGAAGCTGTTATGAAAATAATCTGTAGGCCCACCTCTTCTGATTTATCAGGTTGAAAAACAGCAACAAAGATTTCGGTGAGAATAACATGATTTCAAAATTGGACACCTACATGCAGCTTTCGCTACCTGGGAGATGAGCTAGTAGGAGCCAATTTATGCTCCGAACCTGAGCTAAGTACCAAAGATTCCCATGTATAAACTTGGTCATCACCCAAGAGTGACTGTGCCTGGAAGAGTTTGAGGCATGACTTCCTATTACGTCAACGCAGTGGGACAGCTGGGTTATCCTCATGTTGAGTCATCGCATTGTGTTGTCTTTAATCGCATTTACATGGCTCTATTCATTCTCCAGGTTGAAGAATTGCAGTCTTTAGCTTACTACTTGGCACCATCCTAATGAACTTGATATAATCAACATCATCTTGTGTGTCTCGTAATATTTTCAATCTAATACGCTTTTAATTAAAGAAAGTAGAATTTATATAAACTTCACACTAAGGATTTATAAAATCCTTTGGTTTCAGAAGCAGAATGCTTGGCATTACACTTTTTCTTTCTGCTTGTGTGATGGCACCAACATAAATGGCTTGTCCATTTCGGAAATTTTGTTTCAACTTTTCTTTATGAGTCCAAAAAGCTACATTTCCTTTGTTAATGCTCATTTAAGGGGAGGGACATTTAGAAGGCAAGCCGAGTGGTTCCTATTGCATTTCAGCTCTTTCTCATGTGTTAGCTGCACACTCTGAGTCTGTGCTTAGTCGTGGATTCCTACATAACTCTGGGCGTGGTGCCTTACTGAACAGCTCCCTAGTGTTATTTTGGAAAAGTCCTCTGCAGAAAAATGCCAGAACTCAGCTTGAACTCTTGTCCCCTGTCAGGGAGAATCTTTCTATCAGCGGGATTTCTCATCTGTTTCAAAAATCATTCAGCACTTTACTAGTAAATTTTGTTTCTGTGGAGTATGCCAACTGTAGCTTACCCTAATTGTTCATCCTAAGAGCTTCTGAAGCAAAGTATTTGATGAGGGAATTTCAGTCTTTACTGCAATTTTTTTTTCTGTTTTTTGGAAATCTTCGTTTTAATTCACAACAGATTTTCTGTTATTTTTTAACTCAGCATTTAAAGCACATGAATGCTTACTTTCATTTTAATCAATGAAATGAGAATTTATTTTTCCTTTAGGACAGTCCCACCTGTAATTAATAACATTAATTAAAAGTCAGTATATCTTCTGTGATGTCGTATACCAGATTCTTATTAATTTTTATTCCTATGGTGCTGCTATTATTCCCATTTGTAACTGACAAAACTGAGACATAAAAAGGAGAGGAAATTTTTGTAAGTTAGTAATAAGTAAACCAATATTGAAATCCAGACAGTCTTACTCCAGACCCTGAACACTTAAGTGCTGTGCCATATTTGATGAATGAGGAAGATCCAGAATTTGAAGTCAACTTGTGATAAAGCAATGGTAACTATTTTGATATCTGCATTAAGACAATTCTTTACAACCATATTGAGTTCCCAGAGTCCACTGCAAGTTATTTGTTGTTCAGAATACAATGTAGTGTGTAATCCAATCACAAAATCCTATTTAAACTCTAAATATTTGAAATGCAATGTATTTATAGTAGCCAATTTGGAGGCTATGATGTTGTAATGTCAGAAATCAAGGAAAACATAAAACAGTAAGAGACTTTTAAAAAAATCTTGAATAGTATTGCTTGGATAAATGTTAAATTTAATTATAAAATAAAGAAATATATAAAGCACTAATGTAGAAAGGAAGGGGCTGAGTCAGGCACATTATAAGGCATGATAACATCTAATGAAGTGGAAAAGTTGCAAGCTGAGAAACAGAAAAGAAGGCAGATGGGATGGGAGGAGAGCTGGTATGCAGAAAAAAAAATTTGAATACACACATTACTAACAATCATATACTTAAAGGACTCCTGTAATTGCTAAATGTAATATGTTTTATGTAGAAACACCACACCACATTTTTACATCCTTATCTGACCACCCATCAATATATTGATAAAAGAGTTGCAGTAGCTCCAAAGACACCGACACCTGAAGGATTAGAGTTGTATGCAGTTTCCTAAGATTTTAGCTTTAGGAAAAAGGAGAATAAATGGAAAAACAGAGCCTGCCTTTCTTTAATATTCAACTAAATATTTGGGCATCATTAAAATTGATTTCTATGGACTTAAGTAGGAGTAATATCAATTTAGTTGATAATTGAGATAATTTATATAAAATCCATAGTAAATTATGCAGCGCGTAGTACAATAGGTGGTAGTTAACAGTATTTCTGGGGAAGCCTGAGGTGCTTATTTAATCCCCAACCAAAGAAAAGAAGAAAAGAAAGGTAGTGCCTATTTGTTTAATGTAGTTTAAGCCACTTTTTGGATTTGAGGTTGAGATTTGGACAACATAACCTCCCAAGATTTTATCTTTCATTCTTCATGGTTCGGATTCATCATCCTTTCTCTCAAGTATTTACTTTCTTTGTGCAATTCATTTCTGTATGTTAGCAATTCTTAAACTTTGGCATCTAAGGGCCTCTTTATACTCTTACAAATTAGTGAGAACACAAAAGAACTTTTATTTGTGTAGGTAACATCTACTAATATTGTCAATATTAGAAGTTAAAACTAAGAAATTTTCAATGTTTTATTTATGAATTCAATCCAAAACAAAAAAACATTGACATATTAATGTAAACAATATCTTTTTACTAAAATAGCTAATTTATAAACAAAAATTAGTACGAAACATGGCGTGGTTTTACATTTTTGCAAATCTAATGTCTGTTTTGATAAAGGACAATTGAATACTTATATCTGCTTCTGTTTCTATGTTTTGTTGTTTTGGTTGAAGTATGTGAAGAAAATCAAGACTCACAGAGATATATAGTTGGAGAGGGCAGGAGTGTTTTCATAGCCTTTTCAGATGATTTGTGGCTATTTTTAGATATGACACCTAAACTCAACAAGTGATTGTTTCTCAAAGGTGAGATGGAGTATGGAATTTTAAACCATATCAACGAATTTTGCATAATCTGTTATATTAAAATTCATTATCTGCTTCATACTTTGTAACCTTTTACCTTTGATTTTACAACATCATGCATCATGGAAAATATTGGTTTACTGAGTTATACAGAGCTTCTAAATATTAACACATTTTCACTTTAAAATATTTTTTAAAATACTTTTGTTAATATTACCATCATTCTCATTAGAAACGTCTTTTAGTTATTGGGAAGCTGTCCTGCTCATGGTGGCAGATGCCAGCTGTCCAAAATTCTGATTTTTGCTTGAAAACTCCAATTTTATCATTGGCAACAAACACTGTCATTTGTTTTACTTGAAATGACAGCTCACTTCGTTCATTTTTGAAAAAATATTTGTGAAATACCCAAACCTTAATAACCATAGTTTGCCTGTCAGTCTTTCATTCACTTAAAATGGTGCTGCATGAAATAACAGCTAATCCAGCTCAGAGTTGCTCAAGTGCTTTACACACACACACACACACACACACACACACACACACACACTCACACACTCACACACACTTTGGTGTACAGCAGAGATATTTTATGCGTATTTCCAAATTGATGACACAAAAATTTTAAAACATGCATATTTGAGACTTGAGATTCAATAAAATCAAAATTTAATAATTTTTATTGTTGCACCAAGGACAGGCTTAAGTGAAGCAAATGCTTTTTGTAAAACTGCAGTGAAAAACTGCTAGTACAGTCTAACAAAACTCCCTCCATTCTTACTAAGATGCTGAAAGTATTACCCACCATTGCTCTTCCACCATCAGTGCAAATGATAACATGATGAGTAAAGCAGGAAGCATGTTCGTATTATTATGAAAATATGAAAATAGTATTGACCTTGTGTATACCCTGAGTCTCAGGGACCCCCTAGGGGCCCATGAACCATAGTTTGAAAAACACTACTGTACAGAATGCCTCTTTCTAAGTTTATCTTGTTCTTTTTTATTTTAAAGCATCTTTTCCCTACCCACAGCTTTTAAGTCATCAAATTACAGAATCCAAAGTCATGACTATGTCATAAGGACAGGCACTTGTCAGCTAAAATGGAGATTATTTGTGTTGGTTCAAATGAGTTATCTGTTAGATAATGTTTTTTAAATGCTGTAGGAGAAATTGATGTTCATGGATATTTAATAAGAAACTGTCATTGATCTCAACTCCCAGGTCATTTCTTCTAAAATTAGCCCAGAAAAAGGATGAAATACTTGGTGCCAACCAGCTATTGTTAGCCTCCAGGAAGACTGGAGCATCTAAGTAAATAAATGTCATGCTTACTTACACAATGCCTTGCTTACTTACTTGATGATTTCCCCCCCTAAATTGTTCCAAGAGAAAGTAAATGGATGGAAGTATGGCATAATATTGTGCCAAGAACAAAGAAACTAGTCATATCTTCAGCCCAAGCATAATTTGACTCACAGCCAGTCATGGTCGCCATCATTGGCACATTCTTCTACTTACTTTTAGCAATCAGGGTTTAATTCAGTTCATTGCCCCGCTTCAGCAGCTCTTATCAGATCCTTCAAATTATAAAGCCACTATTGTTGCCTTAAGAAAAGCTGCCCATGCAGGAGGAAATTATAGGAAAAAATAATGTATTTCTACCCCAGAATTGGAAAGAAAAAAAGTACCCAAAAGGAGGATATATACAAAAAGGTCAACTTTTGACATGTATAACTATGGTAAATTAGTTAATCAAAATGCCATTTCATCTGGCTGTCAGATACAATTAGGCAAAAAGAACTGAGTAGATCTGAGTCTCTACCTCACAGAGCCCTCAGTCTGGCCACTGATGGTGTTTCTGCTGAACGTTACAGCAGGCGTTGGACCTCTTGTTGTTTACAGAGTTATTTCTCAGATGTAGACTTCTGTAATCTAAGCTCATGTAGATGAACTTACGAAACCACAAAGCAGTTTATTAAATTTTACACTAATGGATGTAAATGCTACAAGTGTACTCTTGTCAGCTAAATTTCTATTTTTTACCTGTGTGCAGGAGTAGGAAAGGAAATAAAATGAAAGTTGTTTAATATGATTAAATCAGTTTAAGGGAAATTAACCGAGGTCATTAAAATATTTGAGAGGGTTGAGCATATATTTCAACAGCAAAAGTAAATTTGCCATCAGAATCTTTTCCATGTGGACTGATTATTGTCATTTTTGACTGGGCAACTCCTCTTGCTCTAATGGAAAGAGCAGGGATTACCCATTGTCAGGCAGGTCCCAGGCATCTCAGTGCCATTTCATACTGCTATCTGTCCTTTGATTAGTCACTTGGCCTTCTTTAGCTGATGTTTATCCCTGGGAATTAAATGGTGTAATGGATACAGAACATGAGAAAATTCCTAGCATGTGATAGGAAAGCAGTAAATATTAATTCCCTGACTCTAGGGTTTCCATGCTTTCATTGCAGACTCTCTCCACAGTTCTCATATACTTTATTTTTTTAGATCTGCTAATATCCTAAATTATAGTTCAGTCTTCTAAATAACAGCTAATATTTACTGAGGGCTCACTATGTACTTACTAGTCACTGCATTTACTAAACCATTTTAATACATTATTTCATTTCCTCCTCATAGCAAGCCTGTGACAAGTGCTATAATTATTCCTATGTTATATAGGAGGAAACAGACTTGATATTCAGCTAATTTACCTGCCTGGAAAATGTGAAGATTTGAATCTAGGCAATCAAACTCCAGAACTTAAGTTCTTAGATGGTGCTCTAGGCTGACACTTGAGTGTGACTTGCCTCAGTACCATTCTTTCTCTTCAGGGGGTCCTCATATACCCTGGCACAGTTCATTATGTGTTGCTTTATAGTCTCAGAGGACATCTTAGTTGCTCCGTTTCTATGCTCTTAGTGGGGGCACCTCACCATCACCTTAGTTTATAAGCATTTATGTTTGCTTTATTTGTGAGTGCGCAGAAATGTGGTAGTCATGCCCAGAATGAAAACAAAAAGTTTATTTCCCTAGGTGGAAGAATATTTCCTGACATTTATTCATATTTTTAATAAGTACTTATTAATCACCTCCCAGTTTCCAGGCATTGTTCTAGAAACTGGAGCTATAGTCTGGACCAGAAATTCTCAACTTGATCTCACTGATATTTTGACAAATAACTTTGTTGTGGGGCCTGTCCTATGCATTGTAGGATGTTTAACAGCATCGCTGTCATCTACCCACAAGAGGTCAGTAGTATCCCCCTCCCCAGTTGTGACAACCAGAAATGTCTCAGAAGTTGCTAAACATTTCCTGGAGCAAAACAGTAAAACCACTCTGGTTGACACCCATTCGCCTCATCCCTCCTCTCATGGAGCTTACATATAATTGGGCTAAAAAAAGGCGGGGGGGGGGGAAGCGATAAGTAATATAATTTCAGGTAATATCAAAATAAAGCGAGAAGCATGATGGAGGAGGGTCCTGTTTAAATGAGGTAGTCAGAGACCTCACTCACCTTCAAGCTTTTTCACACCCCAAAACACTTCTAAAACAATACTCCCTCTGATTGGTAAATGGCATAATAATGCAAAAACTCATCCCAGCAAAGACCTTTATGGGCCTGCTTGGATTAAAATGATTCACGCTCAAGCTATAAACCTGTCTCTCCTTGATCTACTCCAGCTCTCAGGAAAGAACTACAGGTTAAATTGAAGTCAGAGTGGGTGGAGGTGTTCGAGATCTAATTCTTCTCCTGCTTTCATGTCGCCACAGCATTCCTCTTGCTTGGAGATGAAGAGTAGACTGCAGGGTCCACTGATGGCTTGCAGTTATCAGCAGGGTATTTTGAGAGCACCGGCTTCACTCCAGCTTTCTAAACCATGCTAGTTCTTTTGAGGCCAAACATCTACAAATAAAGGCTCTGTTAAACTTCTGTTCGTTTTTTATTTGGACACATTTCCCTGAGATTCACTGAGATTGGGTTTCTTAATAGTTCTAAGGTTGTTTTCTACACATCCCAGTGAATTCTTGAAAATATGCTATCTTTTAAGATATAAATGATGATATTTTAAAAGTCCCAATAAAAGCCTTTGATGAAAATTTCTGTCAGAAACAGCTATTAACTGCAGTTCGGGGACAATCAGAAATAATAATCCTTTTTATATTTTCATATTATCAACATCATTTTGTATTACAGACCATTTCATTACCTCTTCTTGCCCAAGTGTCTACAGATTTACAATTCTCTCTCCTTGTTATTTAGACAGTTGTCCTGCTTTTATTCTGTATTGGTGCCCAGGTCCAGTAATCAGTCTCTGTCATACTTCCCACCCTTTATCTCTGTTCTCATGGGGTCAGCAGCCTTGCCAAGAAGACCCAATACACACAATAAGAATCCCTGCTGCCCAGTTACAGACATATGTTCTTTTATTTGTTTGCTCATTCATTCTATAAACATCCATCAAATGCTGCTATAATCCAGGCTATATGCTAGGGACAAGTGTGTGTGTGTGTGTGTGTGTGTGTGTGTGTGTGTGTGTGTGTGTGTGTGTGTGTGTTACGTGCCACTGAATCAGTTCTGACTCCTGGTGACTCTGTGAATGACTGATGTCCACAGTGTCCTTTACTCAGTAGCCCCGCTCAGCTCTTGCAGACTCATGCCTATGGATTCTTTTAGAGAGTTAGTTCATCCGATATTTGGTCTTACTCTTCTTGCTGCCTTCTGTTTTTTCCAGCATTATTATCTTCTTGAAAGAATCCTGCCTTCTCATGATGTGACCAAAATAGGACAGCTTAAGTTTTGTCGTTTTTGCCTCCAGTGATATTTTGGTGTTTCAGGCTTAATTTGGTATAGAACCCAGTTGTTCATCTTTCTGGTGGTCCAGGGCATCTGTAGAGGTTTTTTGAAACACTGTATTTCAAATGAACCAGTTTCTTTCCTGTCAGCCTCTTCACTGTTCTTCTTTTGCATCCATGCATAGCAATTGGGAATACGAGGGTGTGGATGATCTTAATGTTGGTCTGTGGTGACACATCTTTATTCTTGGTTATCCTAATTCTTCCATTGCTGCTCTTCCAAGTCTCAGCCTGCTCTTGATCTTTGGCTGCAGTTTTTTGAATTTACGACTGAAACAAGGAAAGCAACCCTTGTTACTCCTATCAATCTTTCTAGACCTCTTGCTTATTGCCAGGTTTTCTGGCACCATGCTTTTTCCAAAGTGCCAAGATACCTCCCAATGTTTGCATCTGATCCCAGTTTGATTGTTTGCTTCATCTATATAAATTAAACCAGAATTTAGATTCCTTCCATTTTTTACCTCGTCTACCCCACAACTGCCAATTCTCTATTTTCACATTAAAATGTCAAAAATTACTCTTCAGAGGGTTGCTTTTTATCCAATGGACTTCTAGCTGTTTTTCATTGCATATGAAGGACTAATTTTTCGTATTTGTGTGTGTGTATTTTGTTTGTGTTTTTGGGGAGTGTTTTTTAGGAAGGAATTTGAAACTTTATTAGATATTGTCAATTTACATATCTCTAGACTAGGGATGAAGACTTCATTAATCAAATAATCGAGGTGATAATACATAATAAATTTTACTACTAGTATGAATATATATGAAATTAAAAATCTTCTAGAAGATTTCTGGAACCCAGAGTAGATAATATGTTAACCTAAACCAATGATGGGAAGACCTCATCAAATCATAGACTCTAAGAGATCTATAGGAAATTATTAGTCATTTATCAAATCCTACATCTAAAAACAAATGTAAGTATTACTTATGTGATAGTTAACATTTATCGAGCAAGGCATGTGATTAAGATAATTTATCCTGGAAAACTGTCTTTTCCAGTGCTGGGAACTCACCACTGACCTGGGCAGCCCAGGATGTTTCAGGGCAATTCTGAGTGAGTTCTCCCATTTATCATGTTCAGACTTTCCACTCTCACCTTTGTTGTCTCCCAGAACTTGGTTAAACAGGCCCAGTCTCTCTTACACCTGGTTGCCCTTTAAGTCTTTGACAACAGCAATCATATTTCTCTTAAATCTTATCTTCTCCAGGTGGAACATTACTAATAATTTATTTAATCAATTCATCCTCTACTGGCACAAGACTCTTTTCTAGGAGAATTCTCTCAATCCTTTGACTTAGTCTTCTACTTCCCATCAGATATCAGTGCTTCTAAAAGTGTGGCCTAGATAACCAAATACTGTTATTTCTCGTGTGAGTAGTGCTGGGGAATTCTCTCTTTGGTTCCATAGTTTATTTCAGTGTAAATAAGTTGACATGACAGCCTGCCACTTAGAGTGGAAAGATGGTGAGAAGAGGCAGAAAGCAAAGACAGAAAACATTGTGTACTAGAAAATCAAGTGGAATAGATTGCATTACATGATTTCAGACATGCAGAGTTTTAAACAGTTACCCTGGAAAACGGTTACATAGAGCAGTCTTAGAAAACCATAACCCACCAAATAGGCACTGATATTGTTCCTAGTACTATTACTCTAAAGGATTGTATTACCTTCAGAGTACTCATTTTATTTATTACCTATATCTGCCTTTCAAGTAAGAAATGTTGATTACCCACTGGATATGAGGTAATACTGTAATAGACAGAAACTTTCCAATGAAGATCTCTCTACATCCTTTCCACTACAACAGAGAGTCTGTGAGGGGTGAATAAGGCTTTCTTGGAATCCTATGGAGCATCCTAGAGCAAATCAAAAGAAGCTGAGGACCAGAACAAAGGCACTTGGAGTTGCACTGGGGTCTGCCTTCGTTTTGCCCAAACAGAACCTGGGCATCTCTAGGCAATTCCCTCCATCCATGAGGCTCTAGAGTCAATTGCATTAAAAATGAGCACCTTTCTTCACTATTTAAAACTCTCGAATGCTATTCAAATACACTATCTTACCACTTCAGTAGAGGGAACTCAGTCTCCTGACAGGAAAACAGCTTGCACATTCCACTTTACTTCAGGCTGACTTTCCTGGGGAATCGTGTTGCCTTGGCTCCAGTGCTAAGTCTCTTTGCTTTAAACCCTCCCAGAAATGTCACAGCAGTCTGCCCTGTCTCAGGCTTGTTGAACACTAACCTGGAATCCATGCCAATAACTAGCATGCCATAACTCAGCAACAGGCTGTTATAAAACATCTCAGGATATTAGGCTGGGCTGAAGCCTGTGACTAGGGGAGAAAAAAAAAAAATTTGGTGGCTATTTCTGGTAACATTCTTTTACTTGGAGACACTGCCAGCCTTTGGTGGATAGATGAATATGGAACTTAAAAGCCAAGTGGCAAAATGTGTCATGTTGCTTAGCCCCTCTGGGACTCTCCAAATTTACTACTGGTGCTTTTAACCACAGTCAGAACCCAATGTTTCTCATCATGGTTAGTAAGACAAGTGCCCCAAATATTTTAAAAATCAATATTAGCAGAATGCATGATTTTCAAAATTAACTCTTTTTTAAAAGTATGTGACTTTCATTAGTACATTCTTATTTTGTGACAAGAGTCTACAAGAAACACTCTTCAATGACAGTAGCCTAGCCTCAACATCCAAGTTAAAATATAGTATGAAATCAGATCTATCATGGATGTGCTAATTAGCTCAGTTCTGGTATACCTGCATTTCCATACATTTAATAGCTTTAATGAAATCTGTTTATTATTATTATTTGCAGAGTTTTGGGGATATATTCACTGAGTGAACCAGAAATGGTGGTCTCTATCTCACCTAATTCCAGTTTCATTGTCTAGGCTGTTGGCCAGAAGTATCTGACCATTATCTCAATTTTATCTTTAAATGTATTATAAGATACAAGCTGTCTTTTTTAAAAACCAAAATTATGTTTTCTTCTTTACATTTTAGGATTAGTTGTCAATATAATATCTTATAAAATTACTATTACATAATCCATAGCAATCAGATCATATATTCCTTAATTACATGATTTGTTAAATTCTTACATAACCTTAAGCATTATCTTTAGATACCTGTAAAAGTTGTAAACTTCAATACCCCAAACTTAAATTGCTGAAACAAAACTCTATAGCTCATCAAATAGTACACCTTTCTTCAACTGTATATTAGATTATTTTCTCTAAATTATCTATTATTTGTATCATGGCAATGTGATTATGGGAGATAACAAAAAATAGGAATAACACAGATATTTGAAACCTACAAATAAGCCAAACCTCATTTAAGTAAGATATATTAGCCTTTCCTCAACAGATCCAAGTCTATTTGTATCCTTTCATTGTCCTACTGACCCTCTAGTGGAATTCCTTTTTTCTTAAATTTTTAAATTTAAATTTATGGGGGTGACATTGGTTAATAAATTACATATGTTTCAAGTGTCCAATTCAATAATATATCATCTGTATATTACCTTGTGTGTTCACCATGGAATTCTTAATAAGCAGTGGAAATACAGAGAGGGAGTGAACTATAGAGAAAGAAGGGAGTTAGAGGGTCCAAATAGTTACAAAGCCAAATGATTCATGGGGCATGTTGGAATCAACCCTGTGATTATCAAGAGGATACTTTTGTGAATGTTAACTATTGATAACTATTTATAATCTTTGTATTTATTAGTTTAGATATATAGAGAATACAGTTACATGGCAGCCAATCAAATAACTTTTGTAAGATTCTTGCTTAAACATGGTCATCATTTCAAAAGGCTTTCTGGAATGACAGACTTTGAAATGTACACTAAATACTCCTGGGGAGCTAAAAGGCTCTTCCAGGATTCATAGTCATTTAAACATCTCTAAGTTTATTTTCAAGTTACATGTTTGGTTTAGTCACTCTTGATTTGTGTACTTGTACTCACCAGGAATACTCTAGAAATATACAATTTAGCACCTCACTTTATAATCTGAAGAGAATGTCACTAATGTTTTATTAAAATTTTGAGTAAAAGAAAACCATAATTTGCAGTTCACTTCAACCAATCTTTTTTCTTTAGCCTATTATGGATATAAAATGTATCTGGCATTAATTAGTGTTTCCTAGTATTGCTGTAGCTTGCCAGAATCTGTAGACCTTTCCGTAATGAATCTTTTATTATAGTAAATATAAAAAGACATAAGATTCTAAACAGCTCATCACACTCCTTCTAATGTTTCTTCTACTCAAGAATATATTTTAATGTTTACTAAATATTTGAATTTGTTTTCAAATGGTAAATTCATTTTTTTAATTGCTGCCCATTAGGAGTTCGTAGTACACATTTATGAAGTTGTGAACTAAATACATTAATTATGATCACCTTCACACTGGAAGAAAATTCATTCTTTTCCTGTTTCTCAAGTTTATTTATTACATAGCTTTTTGACAGAATGTAAGCATTGTCAAATCAGAAATTGAGATTATCTTAAAGCAAGGCTCTAGCTTGGAGAATTTTACATCATTTGGAGGACATAGATGAATGGTGCAATTTTAGAGGTGTTTATTGTCCTCAATATTATTCACTTGTAGCGTATCCTGGATATATCTGCTAGGGTAGTGTTCTTTATTGTTAATAAGAAAGACCTGCACATGATTTTTTGAGCCTATTCATGAAAAGGCTGAGTGTGTTATTAATTCCACCCTGTAGTGTGGGCAGGTAATTGAGAATTACTGTTGACCAAGGGAAGAGAAAAATTACTTTAAAGGGGTATTAACTTTCTAATACAGCAGGCCCTCTCCATTCTAGATATTTTTGTTCATAGAATAATCTATAAATATGTATCTCTATATGTAGAAGGTGAAGAATAGACCTCAAGAAGGGATCAGATTATATGGACGGTCTGTGCATACACTAGATTCAGTGAATGGAGAGGAATTCCTCCACCAGGCCTTTGAGCAAGCACATGCAATAAATGTGACTGAAGCAAATGGAGAGTCCCTTGAATGCATTCAAGGGAGTGCTTCCTCAGCTCGCTTGACTCTAGAAGCTGGCTAACATTATTTTCTACTTTTTAACTCATTTTCTAGTCTTGTAACTTTTGTGAAATGTTGGGTCTCATTTATTAATATTTCCTTTAGGCACATTTTCGTTAATCAAGAGATCAAGAAAGAGGGGTGGAAACATACATCCCAGACATCTCACACCTTTCTCTTTATGTTCTGAACTGATCATTTTAATTGCATTGACTGAATATGTATTTGCATAATTGGTTTATTTTGTTGTTATTTTGGGGAATGTTTGATTGTGCTTAATTTTCTAAGAACCCTTACACTTTAATTCAACACTTAAAAGTTTGTTGTTTCAGTTACATCAGAATGGCCCAAATAACAATAAAACATTTCTCATTGGATGATGAAAAATTATAGTGAAAAACTAGACACATTACTCAAATTCCTATGTCTTATTTATCTATATTAAACTCAAAATTTAGTTATACTTAGGATTACCAATAAACTTTTCTTTTAGATCTAAACATTTTCAACTTAGTTTTAAAATTAGAAGGATGCATCTCATATAAAGAATAACAACAAACTATATATATCATATTTTATACTTTATTTTAAAAACAAGTATATTATATGTCCAGGTATGATATTTTATACACAAACAGATGTATGTATGTATGTACGTATGCATGCATGCATGCACACACACGCACATACACATACATAAACACACAATTTTCCATTCTGTTCTCCTTTCTTTTCCCATTCATTCTTGGATTGCAAATTGATCTGTGTCTGTATTTATTATCTTGATAAGGGACATCATAGTGATTTCCCAGAGGCATTAGGAGGGCTATTTTAGTGTTTAGTATAATAAACATAGCTATGTATATGTAAATATAGTCCAAAAGTCAGTTTGAGCTATTAAGCAAATTATAGTTGACCCTTGAACAACATGAGAGTTGGGTGCTGACCCCTGTACAGTCAAATATCTGTGTATATCTTTTGACCCCACCAAAAATTCAGTCCTCGCTTATACCTGTGGAATTGGTTCCAAGGCATCTGCAGATGGCAAAATCCACAGATGCTCAAATCTCTTCTATAAAATGGCATAGAACAATGCATACAATTCACCCTCCATATCCTCAGATTCTCTACTGTGGATCAAAAATACTGCTTTCAAGTAGGGGTTGGTTAAATCTGTGGATGTAAAGTCTCCAGGGATATGTAGGGCCAGCTGAATATTTATTGAAAAAAATCTGAGTATAGGTGAACCCATATAGTTCAAACCCATATTGTTCAAGGGTCAACTATACATTGATTTACTGAGTAATAATCACCAGTTTTAACTTTTAACAACTTGGTTCACCATGAGTCAATATCTGGGATAAAATGGCCATTTTATATTACTTTTATTTATAAATAATATGACATCAGAATTACCAAATTTCATGCTAAATGCCTTTTAAAGCATAGGCCAAATATTCAAGTTATTTATTGTTCTCTATAGATCTTGACATTGATAATTTTTATGCTTAGAAGGTTCACAGAATTCTGAGAGGAATTAAGGTGACCTATGGTCTCATTTCAGTGAATGTGAATATAAGGGAAACTGCCAAACAGCCTCCTTTAGGAAATATCCCAGAATTCAAAATGGGAATAATGCACAGTGACCACTTTGGCTAATATCTCTCAATGCTTATGTTTGTGAAAAAGTCACGTTTATCACAAATTAGGTAGTAATACCTTTGTATTACAAATAATTCCCAAAATTTCTCTTTCATGTGCCAGTCTCAGCTAAGCATTCTTGGTAAAGAGGAGGCTTTCCCTCATGTGATGATTCAGAGTGCCAGTCTCATTTTGTCTTATGACACTGCCATCCTCTTACACGATAGAGCCCTCTGCTTCCAGCCAACAGTGAAGGGAGAAAAAGCATAGATGAACAAATAAGTAAGCTTTATAGGGGCAGGCCTGAAAGTGGCTCATATAATTTTTGTTCGTATCCCATTGGCTAAAATTTAATCACATAACTTAACTTCAAGGCGATCTGGAAAATGTAGTATAGCTATGACCCCAGAAGAAGAGAAAGCTCATGGTTATGGTCTTTGCCACATGTACAATTTTATATGCTCCTGAAAAAGAGGAAAATCACTAACCTACTGGGGACTGGCTTCTGGGGCTAATTTTATCACTAAAGAATTATGAAAAATTTAACAGGTTCATCTTTTTGCCTTTGTACTATTTGGTCTCATAGAGCTCACAGTCTGAAAGAAAAGACAGACATCAAATAAACACACAAATAAATGTATAATTACATTACATGAGAGCATGGACCATGCCTCTCTGGCACCTAAAACAGTGCTTGGTGCAGAGTAGGGGCACAACAATAATTGTGGAATGAATGCATGCCAAATGCATGAATGAATGAGTGAATAAAGGAATGAAAATATATGACAGAAAAGAGTAGGTGCTATGAAAGAAAGAAGTAGGGGAATCTAAATTCATTTGGGTTCTCAGGGAATATCTTTTTGAGGAAATTATATCCTGAAGGATGAGTAAGAGTTAACAGAGAAGAGTTATTGGTGGACAGAATTTTCCAGGCAGAGGAAATTCTAAGTTCGAAGGATCTGAGTTTGGAAGAGATTGATACATTTCAGTAGCTAAAAGGTGGTCAGCGTGACAGGGACCTGGACAGGGTGGATGGAAATGATGAATGTAGGCAAAGGCTATGCCAGGCAATGATTCCATGACATATTTAGCATTTTGGTCTTTCCTGCAGACACAATGGAAAGCCAGTGAAAAGTATCAAGAAGGAAAGGGAGCAACGTGATCCTATTTTTTATTTTTGAAGATCATTTCAGCTTTCTGTGAAGAATGGGTTGAAGTTGGGTAAGAGTAGAAACAGAGGAACTAGTTAGGAGGACATCATTAAAATAGGATGGCTAAACCAGAGCAGTGATTTAGAACAAGGTGAAAGAAAAGCAGGTGGAGGGACTTGAAGTACATGTTGTAGTCGAAGGGAAATTAAAGGAGATGTACACAGGCACCGATTGAGCCCTCTGGTTCTATGCTGCATTATTATTCTTTTTAAAATGTTACAGTGACTGTGCTACCCTTTAAATTAGACCTTTCAAGATAGTGTTACTTCCTTCAAATTCTTTTAGAACCTTTGACCCAACTCTGAAGATTTTCTCAAATATGGGTCAAATAGACTTTTAAGTTTGGGCCAAATTCTTGGAGTTCTTCAAAGTTCATTCTATGTTATGTTGTATTTCTGTTTTTCTTTGTCTTCAAGGAATTGTTTAGGCACGTTGAATAATTCTAGTAGAGTGGTGTGTGTGTGTGTGTGTGTGTGTGTGTGTGTGTGTGTGTGTAAATATATCTTTATCTTTGGCATCCAAATATTTTACCCATCAAACTTTTTTGAAAGGTAACTTCTGGACCATCTTTAATGTGGTACTGTTGGTTCCATTTTAATTTTTTAATTTACTGTTTTAAAAAGTAATTCAGATATGTAATAATGTCAGAATTTTATCCTTAAAGCCAGTGTTCTACGTCAGAGTTAGTTATAATGGTTCAGGCCTTTATTAGAATTTCTTTGGAGATAAGAACGCTCTGTACAGCAGACTGGAAATTTGATGCTCCTGAATTCCATTCTGCTCTCCTCCCTCTTCTCATTCATTCTTGGCTTGCAAATTGATCTGTGTCTGTATTTATCATCTTGAAAAGAGACATCATAGTGATTTCCCAGAGACATTAGGGGAGCTATTTTAGTGTTTATCAATCAGCTTTTAAGATGATATGGGTAAAAGAATGTTATGATCTTGGGAGTTGATATGTCTGCAAAATGGCTGGAACACACAAGTGAGAATGCTGTGAAGCCCAGGCAGCTTTCCTACAGGGACATCATACCCACAATCAGTGAAATACATCTGGTAGATTCCCTCCCTCATTCTAAAGATAGAGCATCATTTCTGGGACTCTTCTGGCAATGACATTTATATGCGTTAAATGTTGTTTCAATTTTAAATAGTTTACTTGAATAATTTTCACCCAAAATGTGCTATTTTGAGCCACGAGTTCGTGGATAAAATTCTTTGGTGGCCTGTTGATCTTCAGAGAAGAAAACTTAGAACTGTTATTTTTACAACGAAACATTTCATTGTTTCTTCCAAGCACATTGAGGTTTATAACAATTTTTTTTTATTTCATCTCTATTGGGATTTTCTGTGCTTTCTCTTTGATACGTGCCCCATTCTGTTTAGAAACATTTTTCCAAAAAAGTCTTTAAAGTTATTTCTTTATTTCTTTATTATGTTCCCACTCTTTCTTGTCGTATTGCCACCTCACTTCAAGGTGGTGCTTATGTAATCCAAAGCAGCCATAGGAAATTGAGAGAATCTTGTAAATTCACTTTGTTATTCTGATGTTAGCTTGTATGTGGAAGTAGGAGAGGAATATAAATTATCATAAAGCTTGCTTTCAAATTTCAAGGTGTATTTTATGATTCCAGTTAGGTATTTACATATTTCACTTATCTCAAAATCAGTACTTCTCACTCTACCAAAAAAAATTCAGAACTCAAATTTTTAGAGAAAGTCAGTGGCATGGGAGAACTTGATAGTCAAAGAACCTTACATTTTTTTAAGGTTCCCCATTGTCCAGATGAGCCAAACATCTCTGGTTACACTGCTTTCTGGCACCTGGCACAGAAAACGAAAATCCTCACATCCTAAGAGCAAAGTATTTGAAGAGAAAAAGTTGACCTTCCAAACATCTGGGTTTACTGCCAGAACACTAAAAATGAAACATAAGCAGAAAAACTCTGAATCAGGTGAACTCTTCATTCTACCTCAAGGGTAAAAAATTCCAGTTTTGTGAATCAATTGAAAACAATGAAAGAGGCGTGTGTGTCTATGTTGTTTTTTTTCTACTTGTACACACCTGCTTTGCTCCTGTTCTCCCCTTGGGATACAGTCTTTTTATAGTAATCGTGGTAATTAGATCCCTTCCTTTTTAGATGCTCTTAGTCATCTTTTGGATCTGAAGCCAATGTCTCTGCCTCAGAACAGAATAAAAATTCAAGTTCTAAGCCTATGGCACCCCTGGATACTCCCTTACTATTCAACGAATGTTGATTGAGCTTAGAGACAGACGTTATACTAGGATTATATGAAAAAGCTGCTTCAGTTGAGTGTTTATGAATATCTGTTCTAATGTTGGTAAAGAACCAAAAATTAGTACATTGAATCAGACTCTTGATCCTGTTAAAAACATGGTTTCTTTCATATAAAGTGGCACCAGGAGATATGTTATGAAAGAATGTAATTATCTTTCTTACTCAGATTAAGAATTTTCCTCAAAATCCTAATGTCCATTAGTAACTTATTACAGTTCTATGACTCAAGTCATTTGAATATTTAGAAATTATTTTCTATTTTCAACCTACTCTTAGTAATATTTGGTAGTACAAAACTTTTATGAATCTTTAACTTACCTCTTTGAAGTTTCAGTGGTATTTCAGTGGATAAATCTTGTCAGCTTTTCTGGATCATTCAAAACTCTATAGACTTATCTTCTTTTTAATAGCCCATATTTTTTTAGTCTTCACGTTTCAGCTACCTATACAGCTACCTCCCTATTCCCTTAAGATACATCATATATACCTTGTGAGCTGTGGTAGCTAGAACTATAAGTAGTATTTAAGGTACAGACATGATATTTTTATAAGGTGGCCAGATTTTATTTATTTATAATTGTATTTATGGTTTTATCTCTTTATTAGCAATGCCTTCCTTATGAGATTACTATGAGGATTAAATGAGATAGTGCTTGGAAAGTAATTAGTACAGTGCTTGGCATAGTGAGCACTCAATAAATGTCAACAATTGTTACTATTTAATTTTTATAATATTTTAATGACCACACACCATTGCCAGTAACTGTTATTTTTAAAGCCTGGGTTTCCCTCATTCAATAATGCAGGATATGCGCTAGTTAGGTTAGTGTTCCTAATACCTGTCTCTAGTCTCACTTGTTTCATTTATTCAACAAATTCAGGTAACAAGTATTTTTTTAGGTGAGGCAACACTTGGATGACCTCACAGATTGCAAGGACCTTGTCATCTTACAATCCCTTATTTTTTTATTTTTTACACCTCCTGCACCTGGTCTTCCTAGGTGGTCTCCCATTCAAGTACTAACCAGGCCCAACCTAGCTTAGCTTCCATGATCAGACAAGATCGGGCTTGTTCAGGGTAGCATGACCATAGATTATTAACAAATATTTTAGGAACAGAGCAAGGTACTGAGGATACGGCTACCAGATAGGCTAGATCTTCACATTCAAAGAGCATGCCATAAACAGGGGAAACTAATAATTAATAGGTAATTATAATAAGGTGCCATGAGAAGTGTAGGATCAATGAGAGAACATAAAAGGGGGAGCTAACCTAATACAGGAGACAGGTAGGTTTCCTGGAAGAAGTGACATTAAAGCTGAAACCTGGAGATAAGTAGGAGAAGGACAAAAGTGGAAAGATTACTGGGAGGAAAAACTATGTATAATACTTGGAAGTTAGAGAAAATTCTTATTTATTGAGAATCTGAAGGAAATCCAGCATGAGCAGAGAGGTAAATAAAAGACAGAGAAGGCTGGAGAAGTGGGCAGGCACACCAGATCTCAGAAAGCCTTGGGATTCATGTCAAAGAGTTTGAATTTTATCCTGCTGTGCTGTGAAACAATCAATGGCTTCTCTTAGTCCGTCTAATATCATCTAGCCTTCTTAGCTGAATTCTATGTGATTTGGCTCCATCCACCATTTCAGGTTTCATTCTTATTATTTCTCCCACATAACCCTGCCCCCTGTTCCTACATTCCAGTGTGCTGTTCCTTTCTTTGACTAGAATGTCCATCTTCAAATTCTGCAGTTCAATTCAGGAAGCATTTGTCAAGTAATTGGTGTGTGCCAGGCATTGTGAGCCTTCATCCTTCCAGTGTCTTTTTATTCATTCATTCATTCATTCATTCATTCAGTATTTATTAAGCATCAATATGTAGAGGGAGCCATGGTACTTTTAAATGACATTTCTTCTGTGAAGGCTTCCAGATGCCCCAGCTAGAATAATCTCTTCCACTTTTCTTCATCCTCTGAAATCCTAACATTTGAAACATGTCTCTCTTCTGGCTCTCGCTACTTTTGATACCGTATTATAGCTAATTATTTCATGAGTTGGATACGCCTACAAGACCTCTGTGTGATGGGTCACATGGTCCAGGACTAATTTATCACTATATTTTCCAGAGCTCATAACCTTGAATTATTCTAGGAGCTACAATGTTCATAATAAATATAAGTATGAATAAATATATTTTTCTGAAAATGGGTAGTAATAACATTTTGATACTTTCTAATGACACACATTGCCAAGCAGAACAATTAAATTATTTGTTTCAAAGTGATTAAACCTGAATCTAGTACAGTTTCTCTAAAAAAAAAAAAAAAGATGGGAGGGGGATCAGTTTCCGACAGGATTCCAAGATTTACATAAAAACCCCATAGATAAGTAATACACTATAAGCGATTACTCATCTACAGTACTTAAAACTGTATCACCTCTATTATCCACTCTGTAGTATGCATTTATTCATGCCTTTTGTGTGTTCTTATGATTGTGGTAGATTAGAAAAGGAAAAAATAGAGTAGACTTCTACCTGTTGATTGCTAAAAAAAAAATTCTATCTTATCTTTAGCTTTTTCAGTTTCAAGCTTTCTGCATGGGTTCACAGCTGGCATTTTTAGTGATTACTTGTGCATTTCCTAGGCACACCAATTGTACTTCTGGCAGGTTCTGTGTTTCACAGTGAATACTGGAGTTGAATCCTGATTATCTCCACAGTGAATGCTGTAGTTGAGGCTTGATTCTCTCCAGTTTATTAATGGTCTGTTTGGATAAAAGAAGAAGGAAAAAACCACTTAACCCTAAGGAATTTTTAAGTACCACTGAGGAATTCATGATGAAATATCAGACAGTGTTGAACATGTCTTCAGATGACACAGTGCCCACTTAAGTTTGCTTGAGCCTACCCTTCCTTGTTAATGCTGTTTGAGTTCTATTTGAAACTAAAACAGTTTTAGGACTTTCTTTGACAGCTTTCAGAAGGCCATTTCAGAAAATCTGCAAAAACCAACATTCAGATTATTCTTCAGAGAGGTCTTGGGTAGGGTAGTGAGTGGCTCACTAAGATTGGGTGGCCTGTCATTTACCTGGTCACTGTACTCTATATTTTTCTTGTTATTGGACTGTAGTGTTCCAGCTGGATCAGTTATATTCTCAGTTAGTTGCCATAATAGGGCTGTTGCAAATTGAAAGGGAGAGATTTTCACTTAATAAATGACTCTTTCTAAATGTCCTGTGTCCCATTTCTATTTAGTGACCTCCCACTCCCTACCTTGATTAATAATCCTAGGGCAGTTATCAGTTACTGAGTGACAGCTGTGTGCTAAGCACAACACATTCATTATCTAAATCAATCCTCAGGATTGCTCTAGGTAAGCACTGTTATAGCCTTATATTAAAGATATAAGAAAATACCTGTTGAGAAAATAAATGAAAGCTATAATTCCACGCTCTGATCACTATGCTATACTCCTGCATCTTGCACAATCATATACTCAAAGCACATGAGGTAACCATAATATGAGCTGGGACAAAGTTTAGTTGTGAAAATGAATTTCCTAGGCACATTCTGAAAATATGCTTTATGTTTCAAACCCAAAATTCAGAACATTTTGGAATTTATCTTCCATGTGGCATAATTGTCCACTATGTATATAGATTTAGAAAGTTGACTCTAAATCTCCAAAAGAATTACACACACACACACACACACACACACACACGCGCACATATATACTCTTGCATTTTGCCCACTCAACTGTTAATTTTCTTATGTTTTTACATTTTATCTCAGAGAATTTTATAGGTATTAATTCCTAAAAACATCCAAAGGGTCACTACTCAGGTTAAATTATGTTCTTTTCTACAAGTAGTTAGGTTTACTGAGTAATAATATATAAAATTTTCTAGAAGTTATACTGTCCAAATATTTTTCTGATCAAAGAACTTAATGCAATTGAGTATAATAAAAATTATTTTGTTGGAGTATGAATGGGTCAGTCTTTCCAGGAGTCTTACAGTTTTGTCATTGAGGAGACAGACTCTGAGAAAAAGGTCAGTATTCCTACATACAAAGAAATTAACTCATCAGTTTACATTCTACCTTTAAACGAGCAAATAAGAGAGGCTTTACACACACATGCACACACACACATGCCTGTATGTTTATACACACAACACACACACAGTAATATTTGGTTGTCATTGTTTCTCTTGCTGCAAATGAAAGAATCAAGGTATATGAATGGACATTACATACTTTTTTTTATGGTGACATTGGTTAAAGAAATCCAGTAAGTCTCAGGTGTACAATTTAGCAGTAAGGTATATAGGTAGGTAGGTAGGTAGGTAGGTAGGTAGGTAGGTAGATAGATAGGTAGATAGATAGACAGACAGAGTTATATTACATTGTGTGTTCACCACCCATAATTAGATTTCTTTCTGTCACCACATATTTGACCCCTTTTACCCCAACTACACAGTAATTCTACGTTTTGAGAAACCCCATTACAGGACAGCTTGTATCATTAGCAAATTTTAACACAGTTTATAAGTTTCTTTTATAAACATAAGTTCCTTTTATTTCTTTAATTAGATATAGTCAGAATTTTATTTCCAAATTTAGTGTCGCTAAACACTAAGCACCAACTGTCAACCCTAGAAAAAGTAAAGGAAGCCATTCATTAAAGTGATTCATCTTGGTTAAACCAGGCAAGGCTGCATAATTTGAGTTTTATCTTTGCACACTGTCCTACTAGAAATCACATTCAAAGAATAGAGGAGCTCTTCTTACCTTAAATGTCTGAAAATTGTGTCATTTTGCTACTTTTATTAATGGCAATGGGGTGCTAAAAGGACTTGAGGTGAGCTGCCAATCACCAGTAGACCCTTTCTTTCTGAACTTCCAGGTCAGGGAGCAATCCAAAGTTGCTTTTTAAAAACTCTCACAATGAAGTCCTCCAAGGTCTGTCAGGTTTCTCAAACTACATCTTACAAATGTCACAGTCTTCAGTGGTATGACCTTTGTTTGGTGACCCTGAAAAACTATTGTTAACCTATAAAATTTTAGAATAAATAGGATTCTGTTTGTTATTATATTTTTCAGTAATAAAATTTATAATAAAGAGAAAGTAAGATTTTAATTGTTAAATGTTAAAATGTTTTGTTTAACACCGTAGTGCAGTTGTCTAAATACTTATTTAAATTAAATCTTTAGTCTATTTTACATAAACTTTCCATATTTGCATTGTCTTGCTCAGCATCTTCTTAATCCCAGCCATTAGAATTAGATAATATAAGGTTGCTATTCTGTAAATGGCTGGAAGCTTGTCCTAGCTTCCTTAAACTTTTCTTTCTTTTGTATATTTTCCAAATATAGGTGCTTTTCTTTTGATATCCCTCAGAAATGCTTGTAAAGAATTTAGACTTAAAAACAAAAACTTGTCAAAAAGTGAAATGTGGCATAAATCAATTTCCTTTCATTGCCCAAACTAAAAGAATTTAAAAAAAAATTACCCTGAAGAGCGGCAAAAATGTTTATTGACTTTTAGCCCTTATGAAAATGTTTATACTGTAATACTCAACTTTTTTTTAGTAAGAAACCATGTGTGTGAAAACATATGAAAAATTATTAAACTATAAACCTGTTTATTTTTCTCTAAAATATTTTTATAACTTTAAATGAGTGCACTAAATTTCGCATATATCATTTTCCATTTACAGAAGGGAAATACTAGAAAGAGATTTAAGAGGAACATGATGAGCCATTCTCCAAAAAAAGTCCCCAGAGACCTGTTTGAATTTCTGAACTTGAAGGAAAAAAATAGGTATTTATTTTGGAAGGAGGAGAGATACTGCATGACTGAATGAAAAAAAGATTTGAGGAATTTCACCCTTTCTTCAAACTAGTTCAGGAGCTAGGAACAATGCCATCTTCTTATTGCTAGAATACACCATTAGACAGTCAATCAGAATGGCCCAGCCACCATTAGTGAAAGCTCTGCTTAGCTGTTTGTTTGACAGCTGTACTCATAAAAATTAGTCAATAGTTAAAATTAAAATGGATGAAAGAGTAACTTAAGGAAAAGAGGTGGGTGACTGTGGAACCCCAAACTGGCATCTTCCAGTGTCTTTAAAGTAGGTGTTAGCTAAGAAGAAGCTGAAAGGAGATGGGAGATGCAACTGATTCAAGGACTGAAACTAAAAAGAATGGCGCACACAGCAGGGTTCTGGAGAAAGGCTACTAGAAACTTCTCAACACTAGTCAGAATCCAGGAGGATAATTTAATAGCCATGCCAAATTCTACTCAAAACAACAACAAAAATGTGTGTGTGTGTGTGTGTGTGTGTGTGTGTGTGTGTGTGTGTGTGTGTGTGTGTGTATTCGGGCATATGTAGAAATTATGATTTTTCCATTAGTTGATTTAAGTAGTCAAATTAGTGTCTGGATTTTACTGTTATCAAAATCTTTATTAAGTCAAAGTTTTAACCCAATATGTTATGATACACTTTTGATGACCATAGTCAAATATTCTTGAGAGCATCCAACTCTAAAACAGAACAGAATAGTTCTGGAAGTTATTTACCCATTCACTTCTACAGAGCTTATTTTGTTCTTCTATAAGAATGGTAAGGAGAAAAATATTTCTCAGTATCTTTGGCAGTGCCCTTTCATTCTTAGTAAATGGCCAGGATTAAACAAACTATGACAAATGCCCTTTCACCGCTAGACCCAGTGCTAAGGCCAATTTGCTATTCAGGGTAGGATGTTTTTGAGTGCTGTGGCTCATGTTATACCCATTCTTTGGCATAGAGAACTGGTATCTTCAAATCAGCACCTTAAATGGAGTTTTTAAACCCCTTCCTATCTATCCCTTTCACACATGTGTGTGCGGCAGGGGGGAGGGGAGATACTAGAATGAAATATTAAATATATTCTTCGAATACAGCACTGAACAATTGAAATATGATGTGAACCACATCGATGCTTTAAAATTTTCCAGAAGCCACATTAAAAAAAATTATAAGAAACAGGTGAAATTAATTTCTATATTCTACTTAACCCAATATATCAAAGACATGATCATTTCAGCATATAATCAATATAAAGTTATTAACGAGATATTATTAATTTTTTGTACCGTGTCTTTGAAATTCAGTATGTATTTTACACTTACAGCACGTCTCAGTTTGGATGAGGCACATTGCGAGTGCTCAGTGGCCACACTAGCCAGCTGCTAGTAGATTGCACAGTGTGTGTCTAAAACATGGCTCCTTAACACAACAACATCCCATTTAAGATGCCTCCCTTCCAGCATTTCAGCTCTCAATCTGAATATGTTTTTCTTTACAGAAGAACTCCACATATACAAATATTTTAATCTAGGCTCTAACACACAAACACACACACGAACATATATACACAAACTAAAAGCTGGGCTGTAATGACCTATCTGGATTTCCTTCTAAATTTATCTGAAAAATAAAATATTTCCTCTCTCCAGTGCTTTCTGAAGGAGCATGTGTACCTATTATCTTGCACGTTAATGGGTTACCGTATTTAGTGTTGTCAGAGCTGCTGACTCACCGCCCATGAACGGCCCTGCTGCCCATGGTGATTGTTTGACAGAATGCCAATAACCGGCTGCCCACGGCTTCTGAAAAGCTGACCTTGTAACAACATCAACATTCTTTGGGATGGTTTTGCTGACATGTTCTCAACTCAAAAACAGTCTTTTTTTAAACAAAAGTATAATGAAGTATTGAGCTTCTAAAAGCAGTTGTATTTTAGTTCATTAAATTATCAAAGTGTGTCAAGGAGGTCAAAACAGCAAGGAAATGAGTATACAGAGGGAGCCATCCTTGAAAGTTGACATTTGAGCTATAAGCATATAATACTTGGGGGCAGTGTTCTAAGACAACATGGACATTCAGACGAAACAAAGCTGTCATGGGATCTATTTTTTAACTTTCTCAAGAATCTTTACTAGTTCTAGATTAGTGACCTATTTAAAATTCTATTTTTTTTCAGAATTTCAAAATTTATCCCATTTCTCACTATAAAAATGTTTTCCTCAAGTTAATCTTTTAAATAAAAGGATATAAGATGCTCTTCATTAATTATAAGTGCTGAGTACTCTTAAATAATTAAAATAGGGATCAAATTAGCCGGTAACTACTAGACACCGCTTTAGCTAGTGGATAAGATGATCCTTCACACTGTACTTATCTATACACATAAAACACAACATATATCTTCCAGCAGGTACTACTGGCCCTGCCTTCTGTTCCAGTGCAAGTTTTTAGATCTTTCTCTTCCTGGTGTCTAGGGATAGAACTCATGCCTTCAAAGTCTCAAGCCCTTTCTTGAAATGATTTCTCTGCTCTTTATTTCTGTAGCCTATTCTCTCAGAGTCAAACATGAACTTATAGTAGAATTACCATGTGGTTCAGGTCTCACACACAATAGCCAGAGTCTGTGTTGCTGATTTTAGTGAATGTTATTTAGATGAAAGTTTTCAATAAATAAACAGAATAAATGAATGGGTTCAGCTAGTTGTTTTGGCACACTTTCTAACCACTAGAGGGAGATCAAGGCTCCTCTCTATCCTCTTTTCCCACCCTCGTGCCCCTAAGGAGTGATGATAGAGAAGAGTCAAGTGCACAGGTTATTGGTCCATGAGATGGACAGGAAATGAAATTATATCTTTAGAGAAATCCAAAATTTGGCAGTTTGCAGACACTGCCAACATTTTGTTTGGCCTATACAGTTTGAGGCAACATTTATAAATTTGAAGATTTCATGTAAAAACCTGGATTTCTACCCTGAACTGGAAAATAGGAAGATGTGGCCATCCTGGGTCCATGCCTCTCCACGTGGCACAGTGAAAGGGGGGTGCTGTCTTTAAATAGGGCACACTCATTGCAACTCCATCACTACCACTCCCTATTATTTTTCCAACACTGAGACCAAATATCATGTTACTTATAAATAAGATTACATTGTTGTTTTCTTGTTAAGAGCTGTTTTGTTTTTCTGTTTTTTGTTTTTTTGGGTTTTTTTGTGTGTGTGTGTTTGTTTGTTTTGTACTCAGGTCAATAGCAAAGAGGTAAAAATAAAAAATAGACCAAGTAAACCTCTTATAATAAGAAATAAGACAGAAATAAAACAATAAAATAAGACAGAGCATATTCCTTTGAGGCAGTAAAAAAATATTCATAGGGGTAAAATATCCAGTGTGCTTGGGTCTATTTGACTTATATCCACCCATTTCCCACATTAACTTCAGTTAGATGAGCCTATGAGCTTAGAGTTTTCCAGCACTCACTTAAGGATCTCTGCTAAATTTCTGTCTGTGAGAGTGCAATATACTCAGAGACATATGTACATGTGTGTGCACAAGTACACACACGCACACTTTTTATTGAGGAAAATACTTTCTTTCCTCCTTTTTTCCTCAAAGGCCATTTTCTTTAAATTCAGTTTTCTCCACAAGTAGTAAAATCTAGAAGACTGTGAGTAGGCCAAGAGTAAATATTCTAGGAAAAGACAATTCTTGCGTTTGTTCTAGGTCTTAGACAAAAGGGGTCCCTGTGACTCCTCATGATCTAGCTTCCTGGTCATAGTGTAACCCATTGGTAACAACCTCTTCCCTCACATGTAGGCAGCAGATCAGGGATTGGAAAATGTTGGGTCCTAGTCAAAATATCACTTCTCATTTGTCATCACTAACTCTTAACTACCAAGAACTATCTCTCATGACTGACTACGCAAGTAAGGATTTACAAAATCCTCATATAAGGGGCAAAAATCCATCTTTTTATTCAACATAGAAGGAAAAACACATATCTTCATGTAGTTTGTACTCAGAGGAAATGCAGAACTAAAATTGGATTGGTGTAGATAAACAGATTACAACAAACACAGCTGATATTCTGATTTACTCACATTGCTTCTTGATCTCAAAAAGAAGTGATGATATAAATATTAATGATCATAGTTGACATCTGTTGAGTTTACTGTGGGTCATGCACTATACTAAGTGATCTCTTTTAATCCTTCGAATAATTCTGTGAGGTAAGAGCTGTTCTTAGTTCTGTGTTAGAGGTATGGAAAATGGAGCTTGGAGTGGTTAAGTAACTTGCCCAATATCACACAGAGACTGAATCAGGAATGAGAAGAAATTTCCCAAAGGTTCTGTTCAACCTCAGAGCTTTCGCCCAACCACCTTACTATATTCCTTTCCTTTCAGGGTAATTGTTCTCAAAGTGAAGTCACCAAGACACTTTCAGGGGCTTCTTGAGGTCAAAACTATTTTACTGGTAACTCTACTATGTTATTTGGCATTTTCACTATGTGGACATTTGCACTGATAACATAAAAGTAATGATGGGTAAAACTACTGTGGGACAATGGTTGTCTGGAAATAAGATTTGTGTGCAAACTGAGCTAGACACTTCTTTCTTAGATCAACATGCTTCCTTGGAAGAACAACTGGCAGACAAACTATGATTATTTAGACATGGTATCTGGGAATTACTTCCTTGAAAATAAATGAAGTGAGCCTGTCACTTTAGAGGAAACTTGACAGTGTTTTCTGACAAAGATAAAATTCCAACTGTTAAATAAAAATTAGAATTTTGGAAAACTTGCATCTGCCACTGTGAGCTTGAAAGTTTCCCAATACTTAAAAGACTTTTCTGATGAGATTGATGGTGATAATAACAAATATGACTTTTGTGTTATTGAAAATGAAGTGTATCAGCATTTGAAAGATCTGCATAACTCAGTGAACCAATACTTTCCAAATGACTGATTCATGATGTTATAAAATAAAACATAAAATTTAAAAATCTATACAAAAATCTATGAGATAACAGATTTTAATGTAACGAACTATGCAAAGTTCATTGATGTGGTCCGGATTCCACATTGCAGCTCACCTTTAAGAAACAGCCACTTGTTTCACAATTATCTGAAGGCTTTGAAAATATTCTACCTTTTCAAACT
Organism: Cynopterus sphinx; assembly: GCA_030015415.1. NCBI lineage: Eukaryota > Metazoa > Chordata > Mammalia > Chiroptera > Pteropodidae > Cynopterus > Cynopterus sphinx. Next base: position 26,898,287 of record CM057384.1, on the reverse strand, counting down.
ACTTATCATTGTAAGTTTGAAAGTTCTTTCATGTTCCTCAACCAAAACAACATATTGCAGTAGGTTAAATGCAGAAGCAGATATGCAAATCCGGCTACCTTCTTTCTATTAAGCTTGACATTAAAGAGATTTCCAAAAAGATAAAACTATGCTATACTTCTCGCTACATTTTGGGGGGATTGGGAAAATATTGCTATTTTATTAAAAATAGATATTATTTGTGTGCCATTTAATGGGTTTATTGTAATGTAAATAAATTTAGAAAGAAATATATTTTTAATTTCTAAGCCAATTCTAATAGGTAAATATTGATAGGTGTAACATACATGAACAAAAGATCATTCAAGGCCTCAGAACAAAACATTTGTGAACCTATGATACAGAGTATAGTATCATTTTTATTTTTAACTCTAAATTGACACAGCAACTTACCAATGCCAAATTAAGTGCTATATCTTATATCTCCATTTTTAAAAAAGACACTCATCCCCTCTGAGTCAGATGAAAATGATAAGTCAAGCTTCCAGTAACCTTCAGGTGGCAACTAAGGCATATGGCATATTTGAGGCCATCAGTCAAGGTAGAAATGCGTCACTGAAGGCCAAGACCTAAATGTTCATTCCCAGAATTAGATCCTTCTGTCTCTTGATGATTTCCAAAAATAGCATTTCTTTGTCTAAGAAAACACGCATCCACATTATACATGTAACTATTCTTTTCCTGGGGAAACAAAATATACAAGATATATTGCAAGCCAAAAAAAAAAAAAAAATTAAGCATCTGGTTTTCATGCCAAAGAGTTTGTCACCAAAATTGTGTCCAAATAAGCACTGCAGTAGCATAGATGTTGTTTTATGAAACTGAGCTTTCTGATTAGGGAAAAGTCATGTTTTCCAAAGATATAGCATTCTATGTGCTTAGTACAAAATTTAATTTAGGATGTTTGTGGGAGGTATCGTACCGTGCATGCAAACATTTACTCCCATTTTTAATGTTATTAATGTAACTGGTAAAGGTCTTAGAAAACTTTTTTTTTTTTTTTTTGCTGTTTCCCCCTAAATCCAGTTTCACAACTTCCTTACTTCCCTTCTTCCCTACTTTTTCTCTCTCTCTTTTTGTTTTTGTTTTGTTTTGTTTTGCTCTTTACATCATGGTGAAGTCAGACACACTTATATCAAATCACATTGTATTATTAATGTCTTAGAAGTGATCAGGACTTCAACAAATGAACGAATATACAATATGAGCAAGACGTCAATGGTCACATATTACCAGGGAAATTTCACTGGAATCTATGCTATCCCTGCATGTGGCTAAGTAAAAAAGTTTGTCTTTAAAAAATTAATTGGATAAATCTTTCACACATCACATTTTGATTTGACCCTCAAAGTTTAATACCATTCTTTTTGACCAATTTGGCAAGGGTACTGAGCTGCAAGAGACAAAGGGCTGCACTTGGGTAAACATTTTTTTTCCTGGTCAGTAAAAATATGTTAATTTTTCTGCCTTACTTGGAATTAATTAAAACATGGAGAGTTTAAAGGTTTAATGAGATCACCTCTACAGGGTAGTTTCGGCCTGTACTATGTTTCAGTTGAATATTGTTCTACTTAAGAATTAAAAAGAGATTTCCACCTAAGAAAACTTAAGAACTTCAGTGTAGTGATTATTTAAGTGATTTTGCAATTGTATATTTTAAAAGATATAAAATGAGTTAATCATTCTCTTTAAAAGTGTATTCTGAAAAAATGACTATTTTCTGATATTTTGGGATACATGGGTTTCATACAGTAGAGGTTTCTACAACCCAATATCACTACTATAAAATAAAATAATGACCTACTGCCTTACCCTAAAATGTAGCAAAAATGTGTTCTGTGTGAATGAGTGAATATGAAGTACATAAAGAAGCATTTGATGATTATGTAGGTCCCATATTTTCTTATGAGTCATATATTTTATTTAGCAAGTTTGATAAAATAATCTCACAAGCATAAAATAGGAAGTATTTATGCTGAATATTTATGGATGATTAATAATAGGAGGACACAAAGAGTTTTTTTAAAAACTTGAAACAAGAATATATATAGTTTATAATTCCCCATGGTCATTAAAACTACTTGTGTACATGTGCATGTGCATATACATATATGTGAATATATAATTGGAAGTAATATATAAAAAGTCTTCGTAGGTTCATAGAAACTGTCTCTGGGTAGGGGAATGTGGGTGATAGGAGTTTTCTTTATAATTTATTGTATTTTCCACAGTTCCTAAAAGGAAAGTTACTTTGATTAAAAATAACAACAACTTTATAAGTTTCCAGCCATCTCTTGACCTATTTTTTTTTATTAAACTTGCCTATTCATAAATACTGATATGTAGCTAATTTTTTTACATTTCTTATTTTGAAAAAGAAAAAAAAAAGTGAGTTTTTAGTGATTGAGCTCCTCTGTGAGCTCATCTGTAGGTGCTGGGCAAGTCATTAAACATGGAAAGAAAATGTTCTTTTAAAATGCAAGTATCATTTGGGTTAGCAACTGCCTTAGCCTTATAGTAAGATGCAACAAAAAGAAACGAAAGTATTCCCTCTAAAAAAAAATTCTGTGTAGGAAACAGAGCTGAGAAATCCTTTATAAACCATCTATTTGCTTCTCAGCACCTTTAAAGAGTGGACTGATTACCCAGCTATACTGATGTTGACAGGCAAGTCACCATATTTTTTCCTAAACATTTCTGAATGTCAGCAGGATTCTAGCTTTATGGTGTAAAAATATTCTATATTCAGGGCTGAATGTATATGTTCGTTCCTTCTGACAGCTGTTTTGTCCAAATATTATTGTTCTCTCCGTTTTATCTTATTTTAACCTAAGTGATGAAGTATGCTTTTTTTTTATCCCTATTAGTGAAATGTCAAAAGTGAAATGCAGTACTCTGCTACTGTCTTTCACTTGCTCAAATATCATCTTGCGGTCCTGTTATGTATTACAAGGAATATTAAAGTAGGTGACTGAGAAGTGAGGCAGGCCGTGACTCTGCTTTCCCTGGATAGGTACCTAGTTTGTCGAATTGTAAAGTACAGCCCACGTTTCTGCTATCCTTGGGCTATAATTTGATGGAAAGGCATTACAGAAGCACAGCTCCCTCTGAGATCAGATTAATTTCCCCAATTACTTGGCCAAAGACTTAAAAACTTCACAGAAATATAGATGGCTGAATAGCACAGAGCAGATGGAGCAGGTCTCAACAGCACTTCCCTTGGCGCCCAGAATTCCTGGCTCAGGGTTCACCAGACTGTGCGGTTTTGCCCTTCTGTGATGGGCCACACTGGGTCTGCACAGCTGAGCTGTCCCAATGCAACAGCCTCTTTATCCTAGAAGCTTAATGTAACAATCTATGCCCTTAATAGGAAATATGTTCAGACATCCAAGACCTTCCTTGTGCTCAGGCTGAGCTCTGCGTCAACAAGAACAAATTTTAGAACAGAGAGGCTGCCCAGGTTTCCCTGAGCATTCTGTTTCCAGCCTGAAAGCAGGCAGGCTTATCTCCCAGCTGTCCTCTCCCTGACTCTGACCTAATATCCTTGCTTCTGAATTTTCTCCAAAGGCCACTATCCCAAAACCACTTTGCCATAGCTTCCTAAGCCACTCTGACTTTCTTAGGCCAGTAACTAATAATCTGGTGAAATGACTTGAAGACATTATACCACTCCTCTATGTAGGAACCAAGTGAGAAAATGCTGAGCTTCATGTTTGCCACTTATTCCACCATTAATCAAATAAACATTCAGTGAGGATTATTCATCATTAAAGATGAATTGTTAAAGATGATGAAGTAATAAATAAGACAATTCTTGCCCTCCAGTTGCACACATTGAGAGAGAGAAGAAAATTTTTGGCAGTTGTACATGGCAATGTGTGCTCCAGTAAAGGAACTCGGTGGGTGGTGTGGAAACACCAAGGTCTGGGTATAGAAAAGTAGTTCTAAAAGTAGATCTGGAATGTGCAGGAAGGAGCTTGATGTGCTGTAGAGTTGGAGCAGGCTTCAGAAGAGGAAGTAAGCCAGAGGTCTGGATGAGACCTGTAGTACAATTATAAGATCATATAAGGAATTATAGGGACTTGAGCAATCCAGACCAGGGTTTCTAGCTTATGTACTGCTGCCATTTTGGGCTGGATAAATACTTTTCGTAGGGGGCTGTCCTGTGCATTATAGGATGTCCAGCAGATCCCTGACCTTTACCTACCAGGTGTCTCTAGATTTTACCAAATGTTCCAGTAGCTAGAAGCCAGGAGGGCTAGGGATGGAGCTGCCTCCAGATTAGACAGTTGCTTTTGGGTACTGCCTGTGAGAAACAGGTTGAAATAGAGGACATGTCTTGGTGGAGGAAGAAGAGCAAAAACTAAAGCCAGCTTCTGATCAAGATACTGTGCAAGTTGCAACTTTTACTGGAGTCATAGGTCCCAGTTAAGGTGCAACCCGAGCCACCCTGTGGGGTATTTCAACAAAGAATCTCTATTTGAGCCTTTTCTTATCTTCCTCCCAGTCTGTTGTAGTCTGTGATGACCTGGGGAACTGGGCAAAAAAAAAAAAACTAAAATGCAAAACATCCTTCCCAAAATTACCAGGTAGAGGAATAGCAACCGGTGGCATGATTGTAAGAGGTCTCTAGGCCAATACCAAAGGATTTCTTGAACAACCATCTTGCCAAATATGGTTGGATCTAAGTTTATCTATGTGTATGAACCTTATATATAACTTTGTTACTTTATAAATAAACATATAAATAAGATTTTTTCCCAGATGCATGGGTCTAATTTACCTGAACTTCAATTTTTAAAAAGTAGTATGTACTTTATGAAAAGAAAAGATATCTGAAAGTACTACCATTGTAATAATATATTTAATGCAAAGAATTCCAAATACATGTGTGTACCTAGAATCTAAATACAAGGAAGGATGGTTGGATTCTAATATGGCAGAACAAGGTTAATTGTGTCGTGAAAACTTCTTTATCTGCTGTTAAATAAATCTCATGCAATAATGAATATATCTGAACTTGGATTAGAGGCAGAGGGAGTTATTGCACAGAATTTTCTCTATGAACCTAAAATCATAGATTTCCCGAAGCCATGAAGCTAAATAATTGTAAGTTTAAATAACCTTGGTTAAAGAAAATAATTGGCAGAGGAAAGCGCAGGCATGGAGCTAGAGACAGAGAGCACCTTTGCCCCACCCAGGGCGCAGAGCTAGGCTTCTGTCTTTTCTTTTACCACTCCCACTGCCATCTGAAGCCTTCTCCCCTTTATTTTCTTTGATTGCCCTCCACACCCCATTCTTTTCCCTCACCTTATCATGGGATTCCCTGTGCTTCAAATTTCTGCTGCTTCCAGCCATCTAGCACCTGGGAAAGTAACACCAGCTTGTGTGTTGGCAAAAAGGAAAGGGACAGGAAAGAGGAGAAAGTGGTGGCTGAAAGACTAGCTGATGGGAGGTGGTGAGCAGAGTGACTGGGTCACTACCAAGCAGAGGGACAGGGAGTCTGTGCATTGGAAACTATAGTCTCTTTCAGTTCTCATCTGTAATTTTTTTCCAGAAGGCAGAAACTTATTAAATTGTTCAGCTCCATTAAGAAACATAACAGTTTTACAAATTATTTACTATTTATGTTATTACTATACAACATAATAAATCATATGGAAATCTACTTTTGGCTGCTCAAGCTTAAACTAGTAGAGGAAACGCTGGTCTAGGAAACTGATTCAACTTTAATTTCCTTGGCTTTAGTAGAAATTATGGTGATACAGTATTCTAGAAAATTACCTACTTGGAAAACATAGAAGATTCTGTGTTTTTCTGTTTCTGGGTTTTTAATCAGCCTAAAACACAGAGGTAGGGTTCAAGGCCACTCTGTTACTAACCAGCTGCTTAATCTTGCACAGTCACTTCACCATCCTCAACTGAGAAAAATTTCTGGCACAATGTCTATTTTTCTAATATTTCTTGTAGTAAATGAAAACCAGGCTTCTGGGTTGAGTATTATGCTCTATTTAGATCTGCCTGTTCTGCTTCCTGTTTCTGTAATAAACATGTAAGTGTGAGTTGCTTAACTACATAAAAAGTCTTTTTTCTCATTGCAGATAAATAGAATTTACCAGTCCCTGGATGAAGTGCTTGGGAAGTCTTTAAATGCCATAGTCAACTGCCATTTCAGAGGAAAGATAGATGGTTTTGGAAAGTTCATGCTGTTTCTTCATTGAATTTTAGGTGAGTGTGTCTGAGACAAAGAACTTAAGATGGACAAAGAGTTCTTTTTTTTTTAAAGTGCTTCTCTCCTTGCATGAAAAGAAAATGGGGTTAAATATTATCAACGTTTTGTACTTAGTGAGGTGCCAGAGAATGAAAGACTTAGTTTCTGTGCCTTTTGTTTATTTTTTTATTATTATCAGGAACTATTTGAAGTATGAGACATGAGATGTAGGGATGGCCTCAACATCGCTTCCTGGTTTCTATCAAGCAAATGCCTTAGTACTTCATTCTATGTTACCGACCATCTAATTTTTAAAATGTATTAATGCATTTAATTTCAGAGTAGTAAGCCAAAATGAGACAAAACCCTGTTTTAATGGCATAAACTAGAGGAAATTTTCATGGTGGTAATGGCAGTTTAATTATTAACAGCCTGTGTGTGAGAAAAGGCTAACTTTTCAGAGGCTGCTCATGAGGAGATTTTATAATGCTTAAATTAAAGGAGGGCATGGTTTAGGTTAGATGCAGTTTCTAACTCATGTGTACAATTAAGAGCAAACACATGCTCACATATATTAAGCTTGTTTCTCCTGGCCATCAAATGGATGGATAAATATTTTTATGTCATCATACATAATTACCCTTCCATGCGGCAAAAGACATGATCCTACAAACTGTTGCTTTACAATTAGCTTGCAATATGCTCTTGTCATTTCACAGCAAAACAGAGGACTAGAGTATGGTCTTTTTGAGGAAATTGTGTATCTTTCCACCTCCTCCTGAGCCTAGTTTTCAAAATATGGCTTTATTATTTGTTTTGAAGAATGATGCTGTACAGAATGTCAGAATATACCTCTATTCGCAATTCTGAGTAAAAACAGAGCATCGATCATTGTCTAAATCAAATGCAAAAGACAGTGATACTTTATACTTTTGGTTAACTTCAAAATGAATGTGGATAATTTATCACACTCTTAAGGGTTTATAAATTTGGTTTATTGGGATTGTATGTGGAATGAAAATGGTGATTTCATTCATTTACAAGACTTTGGTTGGATGCAGTTCCCAGGAACTAAACTTGGTGCCCTTTAAAAATATTAGTAAATCAGTTTGTCTTGCGTGACATTTCTTGGGTGGAGAAAATGAAAATGGAAAACTTATTTACTTAACTTTCTATTTTCCTGTTGTGCCCCTCTGTACCTCTTTTTACCTTTACCCTACATTCCTTGCCCTGTTTCTACTCTTCTGGTTCCATGGTGGTCTGACTCCTACTGGCTGGGTTTTCTGGCCCCAAACCCAGCACCTTTTACCTTTTACCTCTAGCTTCCCCCAGTGACTTTGAACTCTGGACTGCAGTAATATCACTTCTTCCCTTTGTCCCTTGAGACTTGTGGGTGGCAGTGCCTTTAACTCTCTGTTGCTGCTAATCTCCAGTTTGATTCACTATCCCCAGTTTAGCATCTCAATACTTTCATCATCTGTGTAATCATTTACCTGGATTAAATTCCATCTGTTTTAAATGTTTAAGTGTTTTCTCCTTTCCTCGTTAGATCCTAACTAACCAATCAGGACTTCATTAATTTCTTCCAAAATTATCGGAAGAAAAGCAAACAGGGATCACTTGCTTCTCTCAAGGAAAATAAATGATTCTCGGGAAATAAATTTAAAGTTAAATGTAAAATGGGGTTTTCAACACTGAAAAAAAAAATTAACAATATATTTAAAGCTGTATTCTAAGCTATACTATATCGTAATGTTAATTTGTTGCTGTTAATAAAATAATTGTTGGTATTTCTATCTTGCATGTCAAATTAATAGGAAGATTTTTAAATTCTCAGCTACATAGCAAATGTGATTTTCACTTTTTAATATTCACATTTCACAAACTTCTATATGTATGATAAAATAACATCTTCTTAGAGTATCAGTCTCATTCCTGCATTCACATTTAAATCTAGAACTTCAGATCTATTTTGTTATAGATCTGACCTTTCTCTTTCAGAAACGGTTGTTTGCTACTTGATGCCTTATGATCTGAACATTTCACATTTCCCATAATAAATACTGACTATATTGGAAAGCAAAGTGATCAGGATGCCAGTGTCTGTCTTTTTTGACAAGTAAACAATTCACCAACAATCCCACTCACTCTAAAAGGCTTCCTTGGTATTAAAGTAGCTTTTCGCTGAATCATTTTGTCACTTTACTTGGTTATTTTAAATGCAAGTGCCCTGCTATTTTCATTTCCTTCTCATTTATTTATGTAGACATTTCCCTTTTCAATATTTTCTCAGAGGTTGTCATGACTGCTCATCTGCCCATTTTAACATATTGTGAGTACTCTCAAAGGGACATGTTGCACCCCTACCAATAATTTTTGTCTATTCAACCAATGTAGTACCTGATTGCGAATCCTTTCAGATAATGTGAAATGCTATCAGGAGCAAAATTACTTTTGGATGCCCCTTCATAATCTAAAATTGGGAGACACAGGGATGAGTAACTTTCTAGTATGGTTTAAGATGCAGTGAATAACTGATGTTCTCAAAACACATCTTCCTTGGTTTGGTACAACACTGAAAATTCTAATTATTAACATTTTCCTTCAGCTTCTGGAAGCGAGGCTTTATAGTCATGTTTAAAGTAAAATACTCTTGGAGAGAGAAATTAATATTCACATTTCACAAACATTCATAATGGATATTACATCATGGGTGAGGGAAGTGAATTAGCAAGAAAGAGAATCCTGGGCCAGCAGTGCAAAATCTTAATTTCTAAGGGTTTAGTACACACAAGTTAGGAAGAGACTACCGAAATAATCTCACTAACTTTATACTATTGCCTGGAGGGTCAAGAAGAATGCCTTTCACAGATAACCAGGCTAAACATATCTTAACGTCATCTTGGAGGAGGGGGAATGAGGAATGGAGGAATCAGTTCTTACACAAATGAGCAACGTTATGAATAGAGAGTTTACATCACCAGTGTCCAAATAGTTCAGGAAAGTGCTTTAACCAAGACGCAGTCAGTAGTGCTTCTGCTGAATCACAGATTATAGTGTGGGAAAAATCAAATGTGTTTAAAGGCAGAAATCATCTGTTTATCCGTCTTTGTATCCCTGGAAAATAGCCCAGTGCTTGGCACTCTACAGATACTGTCTAAATAAAAAATTAGTGAATAAAGACAAAGGCACAGAGCTACACTGGCTGATACTTACTGAGTTCCTCCTTTATGCCAAACACTGTTCTGTATACACACATGCTTCATTTCATGCTTAAACAACCCTATAACATAGGTAATAATAATCTCCTTTCTTAAAGATGAGGAAAACTAGAACCAGAAAAATTAAATGATCTACCTGAGCTTAAATAACATGGAGTGAACATTCAAGTCTGTTTTCAGAGCCTGAGAGCTTAATTATTTTCTGTACTGTCTCTCATGTAATATAGTCATAAAATAATTTAAAAACACAGAAGCAACATTGCTTATCATTAACAAACTGGTCATTTCAGAATATACTCATATTAAGAAATCTTGCCCAAACCTTGAATTGTCTTGCTTTGAACACAGATTTTCTTTTGTCATTGTTCCTACTCTTTTCCTTTTAAAGCATGAGTGCTTAAATCAACTTCTTAATTTACATTCAGATCTCATCATTTCCATTCTTTAATGGTGTGCTCTGAAATTAATATTTTAAATATCCTATTGTTCCTTTCATGCCATTTGCTTAATTTAAAAATGTGTAATCTTGAGCAGCAAGTCACTTAAGCTGTCTGAGCCTCAGATTCATCGCATGAGAAGAAGTGTCTAATTTGTTGTGAGGACTAGAAAATAATGTTCATAAAACAACTAAAACAACAAAGTAAAGTTCTAGGAACTTAACAGATGCCTAACAAACAGTAGCCAACATGACCTAATTGCCTCCCACCCACTTCAGGGTCAAAGCCAGTGTTTGCTGCCCCATCAACTTCAGAGCATATTCTATGTCCTGAATTCTATAGCATGTCATAATATGGGCACAATAAACCTCTTGAGTCTCACTGCCCACCTTTGCTGCTCATCAGTTGACCTTTGCTAACCTTAGAATGACCTGCCTTCTCTCAGCCATGCTCTGTGCCTTTACTTTTGCTCATGCTGGTTCTTCTGACTATACTCTTCTCACCACCCTCTCCACATCCCCTCACCCGCAAGCACACATGAACTCTTCAGTGGCTTGCAACATCCTAGTCATCTTTCAAGATCCGTCACAGCTGTTGCTGTTACCATTACAGTGAGGTCACTGATAAACCCCTCCTGAGTCAACAGTTATCAGTTCTGTCTCTGAATTCACATAGCTCTTTAGGCCATTCCTAGATTGGCTCCTATGGTAGACAAGAGAAGTAAAAATAATTTCATTCAGTTGCTCACAGGCTCGTGTTGGAATTTCTCATGGTATCTGTCTGTCCTCACTCTGAAACTTTCATCAATAGCAAATACCAAGTCTTTTATCTTTGAATCTCCGGTACCAAGTTCAAAGTAGTCTCCTTTTGGTGTTGGATGAAGTATGGAGGGTCATGCTTATAGGTATGCTTGAGTGGTTCCAGTGTGATGAAGATTTTAACATTTCACCCAGTCATTACAAGCAAAAAGAGAGCTCCATTAGAGAAAAAGGGAACTTACAGAGAGGATCTGTGCCACTCTGTGCCAAGTACCAAAGATTATCTTATTTATTTTCATAATAATCCTTCTCATTAGCTATTATTTCTCTCCTTATTTAGATAAGAAAACTAGGATTCCAAGAGTTTAGGTAACTTGCCAGTGTCATATTTCTGGTAAGTGGCAGAACGAAAATGTTAAGCCATATATTTTCACTGCAGCAAACTGCAACTCTAAAAGAGCTTTCCAATTTAATCCTATAAGAACATGTGTGTAAGACAATGCTGGATTTTTCCATTTAAAGTATTTCCTGAGAAGTAAGCTATTCATAAGTCTACAGATCTCTTTTTATTGGCAAATAAGTTTATGTTTAGGTTGATGCTAAAATTAGCATTATTCGTGTGCAACAAGAGTTTAAAAGATGTAGCACCTTGTGGAGCTGAGACCTATTTATGCAGAAACTTCATTTATGTATATGTGAGCATATGCCTGAAAATGATGATGTCTAAAACTGTAGGCTGATGGGATATTAAGGCTGCATGTTATCCAGAATCACCACTAGAGGTAGGAGCTTTTGAAGACAAGGATTTTGTCTCTCTTTTTTCCTTTTTAAGAATATTTATGAAATGAATATTTATGACAAATTATGAAAGGGTTTGTTTAGAATGCAAAATAAAAATTTCCCTAGACATAGCAACACTGTTAACACTTTTTAAGAGAGTACATAAATGTGCTGTGAATTTTTTTTATCACACTATTCAAGTAGTACGTATAAGAATAATAATTGATATGAATAAAACTCAAAATTTTCAAAAACCACTCTTCTAACTTCATTTTAATTGGAAAAGCTAGTATCTATAGAGGATTCCTTCCTTTTGTGAAAAATCCTGGTGGTGCCTAGGCCACATTTATACCTATAATGATCATTCATTCATTTGTTCTTTAGATGTATATTATACATCTCTCATATTCTCTGGCTCTGTGCTAGGCACCTGGGAGCCTGAGATAAATAAGGTATAATTATTCCAAGTGATACCCTCGTTAATTTTACCACAGATTAGGTCTCAGACTTACAGAATTTAAGCATCAGAAGGAATATTTTTGGAAGTCTATCCTAGACTCTCGTCTTAGTCCATTTAGGCCGCTATAACAAAATACCACAGACTGGGTGGCTTATAAACAATAGAGATTTATCTCTTACAGTTCTGGAAGCTGGAAGTATAAGTTCAAGGTGCCAGCCTGGTCGCGCTCTGGTCTGAGCTTTCTTCCTGGTTTATTGATGATAGAAGGGACTAGGAGCTCTGTGGGGTCTCTTTTATAAAACACTAATCCTCTTCATCACGGCTCCACTCTCATAACCTAAGCACTTCCCAAAGTCCCCACCTCCTATATTGTCATATTTGGCATTAGGATTTCAACATATAAATTTGGGGAGGACACAAATGTTCAGACCATAGCAAACTCCTAATTTTACATTTGAGGAAGTTGAGACCCAGAGAGGTAAAGTACTATCCCAATAATTAGCAACAAAGCCATAACTAAGAACTATCTGAGACTCTTACCACCTAGCCACTTTCTACCATACAACAAATGAGCCAATATTCCTATATTCTTGATTTTCCCCCCAACAGAAGTTTTGAGTCTATGGAGAAAAGATTATGAAAATAAGATTGATTTTGGTTTTTATTTATAATATATAAAGGTATATTTACTATTCATCAAGTAGTTATTGAGAATTAAGTGAATGTCTGGAGCTTTGCTAGGTGCTAAACGTATGGCTGAGCAAAACCAGAAATGTCTTCCGGGCCCTCATCCTGCTTACTCTCTTGTGTGCATGACTGTGAGTGAGTGAGTGAGTGAGTGAGTGTGTGTGTGTGTGTGTGTGTGTGTGTGAGAGAGAGAGAGAGAGAGAGAGAGAGAGAGAGAGAGAGAGAGAGAGAGAAACACCCAAAAGCCCTAAACTGCTTTTTAGTGGGAATACCATAATAGTCCAGGCGATGACAGGCATAATGTGGTGCTAAAAATGGCAACTAAAAGTGATTATGACATATGAATTCACTTTTTTGAAAAAACATAAAACAGTGTGTTCCATAAATTTTGATGTATTAGAGCAAAAAGATACCATTCTATGTGTTTGGTCTACTACTGTCTTAAGGATAACTTGTTAACATTCCAGAAGTGAAAAAGAATTTTTAAAAATATGAGCAGCCTGTATACACTGTTGTGTCTATCTTTGAGTAAGATAAGTATATATCTTAGAAAACATAATAATTCCATCCACATTCTCAGGTTATGTCCCTGCCTTGTTAAGTTGACTTTTGTTAGTCAATTGCCCCTATATTTCCCCCCAGAAGAATTTGCATCATGCTGCTTATCTTTACATAAGTATGATTTTTAAAGCTGTGATCATCACAAGAATGGATGGAGCAATGTTTTTCTATCAAAACCCGACAGTTTATTTTTTAGCTTGTATTTTAACCATCAATTGATTTTTGTAACTTCTGAAACCTGATTTTTAAATATGTGTATTTCATTTCAGCGAAATCTTAACTTCGAATCTGATAGTTTCAGATTGTCAAAGCAAGTGAATAATGTAGCTTTCTATTCTTTTAATTCCTAACAATTCTGTAACAGTGGACTAGAAATTTTACTGTTGTTATTTGTGTTTATAAAATGCTTTCAGACTCAGATAAATACATATATATATATTTTCTAATTCTAGTTGCATGGATAAGTAAAGTAGCTGTCTTTTTCTAAGAACAGGTCTTTATTATTATACTGTTTCTTCCTAATATATATAAGCAACTCCACTGTCACATAGTTTCCCTTCTGAAGTTGAATTTCTTCCCAGGGCAATAGTATCTACAGAAGGCACACTTGGAGAAAAAAAAATCCTCACTACATACCAGATAAGGCTACATTCTTCCCATTTAGCCACAGCAAATGAGCCTCTCATAACCTCAGCTCACCAGATCTCCATTTTATACTGCCACAGATTTAGTTCCCTTCAGTTCATATACCTTCTCCACCACCAAGGGTGCCACCGTAAGTGAGAGAGCATGCCACACTTAAATCCCTGGCACATTCCCACAGCAGCTTGAATTCTCCTTTGGCAAGAAACATTTGCAGATATTAAGCATAAAGGTGAAATTATTCTAGTATAAAAACCTTCTCATTCTCTCTTGCATGAGTCCCCCCCTCACCCCCACCCCTCTGCACAGACCATTGCCTGTTAGGAACCAGGCCACACAGTGTGCAAGAGGTGAGTGGCAGGCCAATGAGCTAAGCTTCATCTGTATTTGTAGCCACTCCCCAGTGCTAGCATCACCACCTCAGCTCCACCTCAGATCATCAGACGTTAGATTCTCATAAGAACACCAGTCCCTGGTGCCAAAAGGTTGGGGATGACTGCCGTCTTGGATTCTCCCTTCCTACAACACAAGGAGCAAAAGGGCCTAAGAAGCAGGGTAGGTAGTTCTGTGTCTTAAACAAGACACAGTTCTTAACAAGAACTTAACAAGTTCTTAACAAGAATTCCTCTATCTAATAAAAAGAACTTCGAGATTTTTCCATATCATCCAGCTGTTGTATGTAGGATTATCACCTGTAAGCACAAAGGCTTTTCAGTAAAATATTATTAATCCCCTTTCTGAAAGATGCTTAAGGCCCTCATGTTTTGCCTCACCTAATAACAAAGATAATACTCTAGGTTAGCTCTTGATTGCCTTCTCGTTAAAATATTTAGATCTTTTTCATCCACATAGCATTCATGCTTAATGTGTACTAACTATTGTAAACTCTTGTTGCCTAGTAACCAGTGGAAGCATGTCTAAGTGTCTGAAGAACATAAATGAATAACTGAAACACTGACATTAGTTTCAGTTGGGTGACCCAAGCCTAAATTCTGCCCTTGCCATCACAGACATTTCCAATGGGCTGGTGAAAGAGTAGCTTTCTCAGAAGTAGCTCATTAATCAGAAAAATAAGAATTGCATTTAACATAACATCCTTCTCTGTGGTCTGATTGGGGTCCAGAGAATGACTGGAGAAGCAAAGGGACTGGATCCTAGTATCTTTAATATAATATTTACAGAATATAGAACAAAGCATCTAGGACTCAGTCCCAAACAGCTTCTTCCAAATGTTTATGATTGTGATTATTCTGTGCTTTTTAAAAAAAAATATTTTAGTGTTTACTTCATTGTTTGATAGTATAATCTTTTTCAAATTTAGTTTTTACAGATTTGAAACATTTCTCTCCATTTTGAAAGGCCATTGTGTTAAAAAGCGGTATAGAAGCAAAAGAAGCACGAATAGTAAGAGGACTTTTAGCTACATGGTGAAATTAACCCATAAAATAAAAAATACCTTATACTTTCTGAAAAAACACCAACAACTCAAAGTGCATCCTTATAAAGATGTTCTGTTTTAATTGGACTACTTGGTTGTACGCCTGGACTTTCAATGTCCCAGGAGGAAATATCATTCCTTGTTAAAATGTTTTACTCAAGTAAAGGGGAAGGGGGACATTACATTTTTATAAAAACAGCCATGAATATACTATTGAGTTGAAAGCAAAATTAGCATGAATTGTTAAGGGGAAAAACAGAACATCAAAGAAATGTCAGCACTGGAAAGTAATTCTGAGGTCAGACCCCATCCTTGTGAACTGCCAATACTTCACCTTCCCATGCCCATCAAAAGGGAAATTTGAAGCAACCCAGACAAGATATACATTTCAATGCTTGGAAAAAAGAGGGTTTCTTATTTAAATTAGAAAAATGTCACTACTCATCAGAAAATCATTTGTGTGGTCTCTGCTCTGCATATCTATAAGCAGGAGAGAAGATCCATCAGCTTTTTGGTTTCTTTCTGTGTCTCCCATTTGAGTGAAGGGACCTTCCCATAAACCCTATAGAATAGTTTCCCAGGGTTTCTGTAACAAATTACTATAAACTTGTTGACTAAAAAGAACAGAAGCGTGTTCTCTCATAGTTCTGGAGGAGAGAGGTCAGAAATCAAAGTGTTGGCAGATCCATGCTCCCTCTGAAAGCCTTAGGGAAGAATCTTTTCTTGTCTCTTCTTAACTTCTGGTGGCTCCAGCAATCGTTGGCTTCCTTGGCCTATAGCTGCATCACTCCAACCTTTGCCTCCGTCTTTACATAGCCTTTTCCCTGTGTGTGTGCCTCTGTCCAGGCCCTCTCCTCTCCTTGCAAGGGTACCAGTCATTGGATTTAGGGCCCACCCTGATTCAGGATGATCTCATCTCAATCCTTAGGTAATTACATCCACAAACACTCTATCTCCAAATGAGGCCACATTCTGAGTTTCTTGATGAACATGAATTTTTGAGGGGCACTGCTTGTATTAGTCAGATTTCTCCAGAGAAACTGAACCAACAGGATGTATAAAGAAAGAGATTTATTATGAGGAATTGATTGACACAGTGACTGAGGCTGAAAAGCCCTTAGATCTGTAGTCCAAAGGCCCGAAAATTAGAGAATCCAAAGAGGTAAATTTCAGTCTGAGTCTGAAGGCGAGAGAGGACCAATGTCCCAGCTCAAAGACCACCAGGAACTGAGAGCAAATAATGTCTTGCTCGATGTTTTGTTCCATCCAGGCATTCAACAGATTGGATTAGACTCACTCACATTGGGGCAAGCAATTTGCTTTACTAAATTTACCATTCAAATGTTCATCTCATCCAGAGCATCCTCACAAACATCTCTAGAATAATGTTTAATGAAATTTCTTGGTACTTCATAGCCGAGTCAAGTTGACACATAAAATTAACTATCGCACTACTTAATCTACTGCATTTCCCTGGACAGATTTTCCTTCATATTTTATTAGCATCACTGGCAAAAGGATGGCAACAACAGTGATTGATTTAGACCATTCCTTCAGACCTGTGGAAAAATGGGGAAATGGAAATTGAGTAGTTAACAAATCTGCTACATTTCCATATTTTTCTTTTTGGTGTAACAGACACATCCATATTAGTTTTGCTTTGTGTTTGCAGGTGACTAAAAAATATCACTCAAGTTAGCTTAACTTGGAAACTGTTAGGATTTAAATAAAGAGTATATTCAGGGATTCCAAAGGTAGGCTCAGGGCCTTGGCTCTTCTCTCTTAGCTCTATTTTCCTCTGGCATTGGATTAATAAGGAAAGAGGCTGTATCAATGCAATGATTTTTTTTTAAGCCACCAGCACCTCTAAGCATACATAACCTACCCAGCCATATACACAGGAAAAAAAAGAGTTTGACTCTGTCTCCCAAAAGACATTAATTGTCTCTGCACAGGTCACATACACATCCCGACTCCAACTCGTATCTCTAGTCTTGATTATTTCATTATACCTATGGGTTGATCTAATCAATACCTTCCTTATATCCAGAAAAAAAAAATTCTTTCATTTGACCTCAGCCATTTACTTCTTTGACCACTGAAGCTAGTTCAGAAACTGAACTACTTCCATAATCAGAAAGAAAGATATCCCATTCTCTGAGCACCGCATACCCTTCCAACTCTTCTGCTCTGATCTCTACATTTGCAATCTCTGTGTTCATTGCAGGATCTTTTGGTCCTAGTTCCTTCTCATTACCAAACAACTTCCTCCTATCCTCACTTTCCTCCTTGCTGGCTTAGATTCCATGGCCTATCTGTTACGCAAATTTCTCTTTTAGGTGCCATCAACTCCCTTGCAAGTCTTTCCTCCCATCACATTCACCAGGTAATAGGTAAGTACTGGATAAACCCACCCACCTGGTTTACCTGTACTTGTACCTGCCTGGCTGAGCTTTGTTAAAGAAAACCACACAACAGAGCATGCTGGTATTATGCTAGGCTTCTGATCACTACTTCAGATGTGCTTGCATCACTCCATGGCTATCCTACTATTTCTGTAGTCAGCTCACTCTCCTTTCCTCCAATGACTAGTTTATTATTTCTCCACTTGCATCAAACATCTTCTCGCCATTCCTCATCCTGAGCTGGCAATCTTGTTTCTTACTTCGCTGAGATGATAGAAGCCATTTAATAGGAACTTTCTATCCCCAAATGTACAAATATACCTTTATCTGTACCCTTCAACTCCTCCCTCCCTCATTTCAGGGGAGGTAGTTTCTCTCCACGTGTACCTTATAGCCTACTGCTTTTACTCTCTCAAGGACTGAGCACATTCAATCAGCTGTTTCCTTCCCCAGATCTCCAGCTTCTCTGCCTTTATTGGACCACTCTCCTCAGCATGTATTTTCTAGTCTCTTATATGGCAAATATTCCCTTGATTTCATGTTTCCTTTGAGTTGCTCCCCTACTTCACTCCCCTACATATCCAACTTTCTCAAGAAAAGAAAAATTGTTCACACCGACTGACTTCAGTTCCTCACCTCCCATTCTTTTTCTGTCCCTCACCTTTCCAAAAAAAAAAAAGTTTCTTATGAAGATCACTGATACTTAATGTCTCATAGACATCTCAAGTTCCACACTTGCCCTCACACACACCTCACTCCTCATTGCGTTCCCTCCACAAGCTCCCGCATCCAGCTACTGTGTTGTAGTAAATGGCAGCTCCAATTGTTTCAGAATGCGGGGGCTTTTTCCTTATACTCTATTCTCACTCATCCTGCCACATTCAGTCTATGACTGATTCCTATCAACACCACCTCCAAAATAAATGTCAAATGTGTCCACTTCTCACTGTATCTATTGTCAGCATTTTAGTTCATCATCATCGGTTAGCCTCCATGCTGGTTTTACTTTATCGACTCTTGGATCTTCTCCCATAATTCTCCACACCATAGCCAGAGTGTTATTTTTAAAATAAAAGGTAGATTATGTTACTGTTACGTTTTCAATCCTCCCAAAGCTTTCCAACTGCACTCAGAATATGTTTCAGAAGCTCCAACATGGCCTATGAAGCCCTGTCTCTGCCAAAGTTTTAATGTCATGACCCCTGCCCTTCACTAACAGCACTCCAAACAGCAGTCTTCACGTGTTCCTAGAACACATCAGGATCAGAGATCTCATATGTGCTCTTCCCCTTGCCAGAAAGGCCTCCTCCCCATCCATCACAGGTCTCATCTCAAATGTCACTTTCTCAGAGAGCTCTGAGATACCGCCAAATCACCTCCAAGAGGATGTTTTTTCCTGATACCCCATTCCAAGCGTGGACACAGACAGAATTATTCACCGTGAAGTTAAGAACAATTCTCAAGGCTTTTCTAAAATCTTGACAATAACAGAGAGATAATACAAGTCATAACATTAAAAATTAGTCATTGACATTATTATTCCTTAGTCATATCCTTTAGAAGGGGTCCCACGTTGGCTCTCTCCTCCTGGGCCACCATGTTTTAGAACCTGCCTCCCCTACAGGTCTGAGTTCCCTTTGAGCTGTGTCTTGCTCCCCATGTTCAGAACTTTAATGCCCATTCTCTCCAGATCTAGTTCCTGGACCTGTTTCCATTCCAGTTAATAATTCATAATCTTCCAGCTATTCAACCCATAATCAGCACAGCATTTCTAAGTGGCTTAGTTTCTCTTCTCTCCACCACTGTGTTCCAGGCTAGGTGATATATAACCAGTAGGCCCATTAAGGTTTACTCAAAAAAAAAGAGAGAGAGCACTCTCAAAGATAGTCATAAAACCTGTAACCTCCCTTAAAATACAGAAAAGGCTGCAGTTTAAAAAGTAACAAATCGTTTTAAAGTCAAGCTACCTATTTACATAGAAACAGGCATGTATGAGTAAATACAAAAAAAATGTTAACTGTGGTTGGTGGGATTACAGTGAATATAAAATATTTTTGCTTACTTTTACTCTTTAATTGATCTACAGTGTTTATACTAAAGATATCCTGAAGCCTAAAATAGATCAAACAGTGTTTGTGTTTAATACTTTGGATATTATTGCTACAAGTATGATAATGTGAGTGGGCAGTCCAAACCACAGGAACTAATGTGTAACTTAGGATTTCTGCTCAGTGTGTGTGGATAGGAGCATATAAACACGTAAGTTTCTCCATTTCACATGCCACTGTGAGGCTGTAAACAGAATACAATGGGAAATAAAGTATCTTGACTTATTATACTGAATACAAGTGGCTAATATCCTCTGAAGACACTTTTTATCTCTGATAAACACCATAGAATGCTAATCCTTTTCTTCCCCATATTAATTAAGCCATAATTTTGATAGGACAGCAGGAGGTCTGTCCTAATGTCTCACCTGGTAAAAGCACATTGTGGTGCCTTCAGTTAAAAAAAAAAAAAGAACACCTGCTCATCATTATTTAAGTGCAGCAATCCTTTCAAATGCTTAAGTGCTTTCTTCATAGGCTTCTATGCCATTTCCCTTCCTGTGTATTACTCATCATTGTATAATGGTTTTTTCCAATTTCTCCATTTGAAATGTCACTGTGGAGCTATAAACAGAATGCAATGGCCTGATGAAGAACTGACCAGTGGGAAGTGTGGAGCTCAGATAATAATGCCCAGGTTGACTCCTGTGACCCTCTGAAATGCAGATGGTCCCTGTCAAGGGAATATTTGCCATCAAAGACATCCAGAAAGGTCCAAAGTGCCCAATATCTTTATATTATAGATCAGTTTATATAAAATGAGTTTACCACATGAACCTTTCTTATTCATTCTAATAGTGGAATTCATTTAATAGAATATAATTTATTTATATAGAATAAAATTTTAAATATTAGTTTTTTATTTGTCTCAGTTTATTCAATAGTGTGTATTTCTTCAGGATTCTTTTTCTATTACCCTTTTGGGATAATTTTGCTATGTGTTCTCTTGAACCACATATGCTTCTATTTTTATCTTTCCCCCTAAATCACCTTTTATTCTATTGTTTCTTAATTGGTGTTTTTCCATAATAATTTATTCTTTTACAGTCCTGCCTTAATTTTTCTAACTTGCTTCATTTTCTGATACAATAGTTTTATCATAATTGTCATCAGTAATTAACTTTTACTGAGTACCTACTGGGTGCTTGACATTGCATTTGCTTTTTGGTCCCTTCATCTCACTACTTGTGATATATACACATATTGCTTCATAGGCAGTTACTGTCCACCCTCCCCCCATCTACTTGCCACAGCCTACTTAATTACTTATCTTTTCCCAGGGACACATTACATAGAAAGGGAGAAATTCAGTAGCTTCTATCAGTCCTACATCTACTCTTAGTTACTGAATATGTTCTTACGATACATAGCATCCCTCCATAGGCATTTAGAATGTTTGCTGTACTGATATATTCCAAGTCCCTGAACACAAAGTAAAAATCTGGGGAAACACACCTAATATCCCAATAGCAAATGCTTTCCAAGCTTAGAGCACACTGAATTTGTGCTTTTTCCCCCTTAATGTTCTGCCTAATTCTCTGTGTACTGCCAAGTCTATTAATAATATATATTTTCATATTTCTACAGTTATATTTTTGTTATCTATAGTCTTATCTCCCCATCTAGGATATAGGTCATTTATATTTCTTGCCTACATCTTATACAATATGTACTTTTAGAAGACACTTAATATTAAAAGTTATTGAATTAATATAAGCCACACAGAACAGACAAAAAAAATCTCTAAATACTGTGTATTCAGACTAATAAAATAAATTCTTTGAAGAGTGAGGTCACAGGAATCTGCTTGTTCCCTTGACTTCACAGATAGACTTGATTTTCAGAGATGTCCTTCTCTTTTCCCTTTAGACAAGAAAAAAATATATCCTTTCAAATGAAGATATCATTATGGCTATGCAAAGACACCTGGGTTTACAGGATATGGGATTATCGCAGAGGAATACCAGGCACATTCTTATTCTCTTATGACTTACCTAGCAGTCTGACACTGCAGTCACACAGATCTTCCATTTTTACTGACAGAGTACAAGGCCATAAAAGAACTCAGAGCCCATCAGAAAGCTCTGCCTAATTTGATAGCTATTTAAACTCTAACTTTATGAGCATCCTGACTTCTCAACTCTCATGGAATCTTTTTCTCTTCAGATCAGATTATGGCCCAGGAGTGTATTTGCTGCTTCTCAGTATCCACTCTGTTTTGCTGTTGGTGGAAGGTAGCTTTAGCGATCCTACCATGCGGCTTGTCCCTGACAGGAGAGCTACCATCACCCACCTCTAAGTGACTCTGATTCCTGCCTTGGACTCCAGAGCACATTAGTGGAGATTTGCAGATTACACCAAACTGAATCAGGGAAGGAGGCTCTTAGAGATGAACTGCCATTTAGAGTCAGCATGGTGAAATTGTAGAAAGCAAAGTGAACTCATGAAGAACCCCAGTTTCTGGTCTAGCACTAGAAGAAATCATGGCAGAACTTTGAGCCAGTCATTTCACCTCATTAAGCCTCAGTTTCCTCATCAGTAAGATAAAGTATTATACAAATTATGGGTACGGATCCTGCCAATTCTAAAATTCTGTGCTTAGATTTTCTAACTTAAATTCAGCAACCTCCCTCTCCCACAGGAATCTATGCAAAGGAAATAACCGTGGATATTACCAAAACTTTATATACAAAGATATATTGCTTATAAAAAGAAACCTGGAAAAGCCTAAATATATATTTAATAATAAGATATGGTTAAATAAATTATGATATATTCAAATGGTAAAATCTTATGCAACCATTAAAAGATATTTCCAAAGAATATATAATACTATACTGTATTTATTTATATATCTTTCATTTAAGAAAGCAATATTCAAAATTACCCAAGGGTTTTAATATATACATTGAAAAATACATCAAAATGTAAATATTGGTTATCTCTGAAAGTTGAGTCATGTGTCCTTTTAATGTTATTTCATAATTTTTCTGTATTTTTCAACTGGACATGTGATATTAACTTTTAGTGAGAAAGGGGGCAAGAAGTATAACTTTTTATTGTTAAGTTGGAAAACCAAGTATGCTTTTCACTAAGAAAAAATCTAGAATAACTGTATAATAATTAATTTTAAAGGGGTAAAAAATGCAGAAACAGACATTTGGGAATAAATTTTCTTAAGTGAGTGAGGCAAAATGATTCAGGGTTCACAGTAAGTTATCTATAAGATATGTAGCCATCGATTTTACAGTGCTATTTAAAAACAGCTATTTTCTGTGATGTGTCAACAATAGAAAAACACAAAGAAATCCTTATTATTTAAAGCACCATTAATACAATTCGAAAGAGGAGTGCATTTTTTTAAAAACATCTTAAGGATAAAATACACTGTCTTGATACTAAGCTATATAAATTAAGGTGAATTACAACAGCCTTGTTCTTTCATAAGAAATTATCATGAATCAAAGATACTAATGCGATTAATTTTTTTTTTAGGTCAACTGCTACAAGCAGCTCAAGAAATCACATTCTTACAAGAATTGTTCAGTAAATCAGTCTTTTATTGTTGTTGCTGTTAACAAGTTTTGTTGTTTGATTTAAACCAGTGCCCTAAAAATAAAACACTTTGTGCCATTAAGAACGAAGTAATAATTTTTGAAAGTAACTTCGAAAATTGCATTTATAAAGGTTCTAAATGCCTTTTTTAAATGTTATTAACATTAGCAACCAGTTAGGTTTTCGGGGGTGTTTTTGTTTGGTTTTTCGTTTTGTTTTGTCTTGGGGTTTGTTTGTTTGTTTGTTTTTTGTTTGTTTGTTTTGTAGCCATCCTGCTTGATTCAAGCTCCTTGACCTCTCAGCCCATGTTGTGACCTTGAGTTTGTGGGAAATTATGTGCCCTCACCTCTGAAGAGAGAGCAGAGAAGCAAATAACCATGTAGATTCCCTCCCCTCCCTATGGGTCCAGGGATAGGCAAATTGACTTCCTGGGGTACTTTCTGAAGCGTTATGTCTCAAAAACTGTTTCTCCCTAGGTGATTGGATTCTTCATATGAAATTAAGTGGGTCACACCAGCCAAGATTATGTTACAAAGTTTGTTCACACTGAGCGAGAAATTAATCTTAACATTTGCAAAAGGGGATTTAAAACTTGGGGATACCAAACACGCCGACATCATATTCCCTGATGCTTAAGAGAATCAAACGAGTTGCTTTAAAATCTGACAAAGGATGTTTGCTAACCATGTTAAACTCTCTCATAGCAGTCTACATTAACAATTAGATACTAATCAATCTGTAGGAGAAAAAAGGCACAAGGTAAAGACTCCTAAAGAAATTAAAGGAAGCAGTAAAAGTCGCTATTCAACCAGCCACACATGAGAATAGTTATGAATTATTCAAATTGTGGTTTTATTAGTCTTTCCTTCATCAGCTGTCCTGAAGAGGGGTTGGGGGTGATTTTCCAGCACATGTGCTTCTTGCCTTTTGCCCTTTCTGCCTTACTTACACCCTTTATAGGACTGTCATCATGAGTCACAAGAAAAGGATTTTTCAGAGTTATAGCAGCACCAAAGCTATTTTAATAATTTCAACTGATTTGTTGTAGGGCTTTTTTTTTTTAAACGATAGAGAAATCTTGCAAAGCTCGGCATTCATTTTTTTCTGGCAACATCCTGTGATGAAATTTTTTTCTTTGCCACAGGTTTTGTGGTTTTTTTGTTTTTTTTTTTTTAACCCCTGGTTACTGCTTCCCGCTATAAGTCTTCAAAGGGATTTTAATGCTAATTTTCCTATGCATTTGGCTTTGGTGGCAGGTAATTTCCTGAGTTAGATGACTGTAGAGAAAAGCAGCTAAAAGTATTAGTGAGCAGTTTACAGCTCTTGTTACAGATCAAGGTGACCTTTTAAAGGTTACTGTTAGCACAACGTCAGTAAATTGTCAAAAACTGCGATCTGGATAAACAGTTTTTATTCTGAAGCTCTCTATAATGAAAATGCTTTCTACCTCATTTTAATTTGAAAAAAAATCAGTAAATAACTTATAGACCATTTTTTGAGAATCCGATACAAATATCAAATGACCTGCTTTACTTAGTGTATTTTTCTATCTTTAAATTTTTCTTTAACTAAACTACCAACTTTAACACTCTTCCCACAGTTCATTTTGCTCTGGGAATATGTGTAACCTTTTGACTTGTCAGTCCCCCTAGTTTCTAGGTAGATGTAAACAACCCTTGCTCTTTACCTGAAATGGTCATTGTATTTATGTGGTGTCGTTACCCAAACTCATGTTATAAATGAATAACATGTATCTCAGTGAAAAAGACAGTTTTATTCGCAAAGGAAAGTTAAGTGTCAGTGAGGTTATTCATTGTCCCTCTTGCTCAAAAATCATAAACATTTTTACTAAATCATACTAGCAATAACTTATTGAGCATTTAGTATGTTTCCAGCTCAGTCCTTGTTATTTTCTCATTTAATACTTTTTCACAATTATAAAGTAGGAATTTTACAGAAAAACAACTGAGCTTAAATAATCTATCCAAGATCACAACACTAATTAGGATGAGAGTCTGGTTTCAGACCCAAGTCTGTGTAACTACACAGTTGCCCGGAAGGGCTCCTTGCCTCCTCTGCGGTGTGGAATACTAAGGAAGCGCCTGTGCGGATTTCTTAAGAGTTTAACCACAGCAGGTAAAGCTGCGAACGCAGGGGAGGCTCCCTCCACTGCACCGAGGTAAAACATTCATTTTCTGCTTTATCCACTTAAGAAATAACCACTGAGTCCTACCTTATTGCCAAATCCTTTGCTAGTTACATGGTAGAGAAAGACATATAGTACAGTGTTCCCTTTCCTAAGAGAGTTCATTCATGTCTAAAGAGAAATGATAGATATGTGAACAAATTATGATGAAATATGAGCTAAATCTGAGGATTAAGCAAGGATGTGGAAGCAGCAGGGTGACAATGCAAGGCCTGAGGAACAAAGCAGTCTCTGGCTGAAGGACAGGGTCCACTAGCTGTGAAGGATGTCCAAGGTAAGAGAGAGGGACAGTGGCTGACATGAGAGGAAGCCCCAGTCACCCAGGAGGCCCATCAGCCTTCATTAGAGTACTAAGAATAAACTAAAGGTGATTTTTTAAATCTTAATTATGTAGCCCTTGGTTTGGGGGGTCCGAGGATTATTCAGAGTTGATATTGTCCCAACTGCAAGACCTCTACTGTTAATGTAGAAGCCCAAATATAATTTGGTTGATTCTAGCAGGCTGTATCTACACAAATCCAAATGTGTGATCATTTTAAAGAGAACTGAGACCTAATCTGTTTAAACAATGGTTAAACATAGGCTTTTGATGGGGGAAAAAAATTAAAAAAATTTTACCTCCCATCTCTGAGCTGTAATTAGAAGTTTGCTCTAGAAAAATACTCTGAGACTAGCCCTTTATATACTGATGTAGCAGTGTCTTCAGTATCAGTGTTTACTGAACTATTTAGTGTATTTTTTTATATTTTTAAATGAGCTGTGAGATTATTGCTGCATTTCCTGTAGAGTTGATAACTGGCATTTAAAAATATTTGGTTGGCAAAAATAGTACAAAATGATCAGTATTTCAAGGGATTAGAGGCCACTTAAATATGCATATAGTTGTTTAATTAGTTGGTTTCAAAGTTTTAGAGATCTTTTATACTAATACCTCTATTCACGTTTCTTTTTTGTTTTCTTATTCACAAAGTTGAGTCAGCAACAGAAACATATTCAAATTAGCCTTGTCATACAGAAAGAAAATATCTGACTTTTTCAGGGTGGGTGGAGGGGAAAAAAGCAACTTTTTGTCAGTCTTTTGTATTTCAGCAGCTGGATTCATTGCTGCCATGGTAACGGACCACATGATGAGGTGTATTAGATTGCTCTGTGTTGAGTACAAGGGGAAGAATGAACACAGCATTTTATTGAAGTTAAAGGTTACTTTGGAGTTTCTCCTGTGGAAATGTGTAAGGTCAAATACTGTAGCTTTCAGCATATGTAGTACTTCAGAAGAAGAATTAGGGGCATGTTGGTGCATTTAACTACAAAACCAGGTAAGGTACAATTGAATCGATGAAACTGAACTCCTGTTACTTCTTCTGTTGCAGTGGCATAATTTGCTGGGTGGAATTTCACTGTTGCCCCCGCCTCCACCCCCATCCCCACCCCCACATAGGCACAGGACAGATTTCTCTCGTTCCCCACCCCCAACTCTTCCACCTTCAATTTCATCTGTTTTTGATTTAAAAGGCTAAAATGTTGTGGATTTTTATAGTTCTACGGTAATGTGTGAGAGTGTATGTGCAAGTAAAAGAAAACTGGAAAGGAAGCAAGAAGAATGCGATGATTAGTGTCTTCAGACCAATGTAAAACTGAGCAGCGTTTCCTTGTTTTGTTCTTTGAAAATGGTCCACTTTTCTTAGAGGACATATTAGTGGCTTTGGTCCGGAGTTGCTTGGCTCTTATACTAAATTAAGCGGGAGGACAAAGTTCTCCAGCATGTTATTTAGTGTATTTATTGTATCTGGGCTTTTTTTCCTGCTTTCATCATATTAACTGCTAGCCTCATCCAACATGAATAGTTCCCTTTTATCTATAATTTTTACAGCATATTTTATTTCCATTAGTGTTCTGTTCTTTCAGGCATTGTGGCCATATGTGTCTTAAGAGATTTAAAAATAGAAGTAAATAAAACCTGGGTTAGTATAAAATGAACTCTTACTTACAGGGCAGTAAGAGCTGAATGTAAACAATTCAATGTGGTTTCGTAAAGCATCAATTCCCAGAGCGCAGAAGCCTCCTCCTGCCTTGTTTACAGATCACCCTAGCAGCTTGCTTCTGAAGGGGAAGCTTTGATAGGCACAGAGCAAGTTAAAGAAGAATATTGCTTTATTAAGAACTTATTCTGGTTTCTTGCTTATGGTTTCTACTGATGTTTGATGTCTGGCTTCCTCATAAGACATGATGATTTACTTTAATTTTTAGCTAAGAGCTAATCTATGCAACTGCTCTCTCATTAGAACAAAGTTGACTTGGCAGCTTTAGAGACAAAACTTAACCAAACAGTAGCAGAGCCTCACTGTCATTCAAGTATATTCAATGTTCAGTATTCACTCGAGCGTTTTTATTTAGGAAAGCCTTTGAAAATTATTTGTTAGGCTGAAATCAATTATTTGCCAATAATTGGCACTGTTTGGGATAAAAGCCAATAAATTATTACAAGTTTGGTGTTATACCACTCTTTATTCAAAAGGATACTTAAATTTTGTTAAATCCACTTATGCTGTGTAATTTTCATTGCTATTTCTTTAGTCTCCCTAGTTTTTATGTGCCTAGAACATCTTCTAAATTTGAGCAAGGAGTTATAGTCATTATTCAAACTTTTTTTGCCATAATTGCAAATAAAGGAAACTATTTCCATGATAACAAATATCAAAAGCATAATAGCACTGAGTATTTGTAAAATGCCCATATTTGTATGTTTTCCTTTTCTCCTTTGTTGCTTTGGATGCAGAGGAAGCAAGCTCTAAGCATGTCCTTCAAAACATAAAACATTTCCACAAGCATAAGTTATTACTTAAGAATATGAAATTCCTGAGAATTAATGAAAAATGGTACCTGGTAAAATATTTTAAAGGGTGAAATTCTCAATACTGACAATATCTGCGTCAGGAAGTGGTCAGTTTTTATTAAAGGAAAAATAAAAGAGGGGGGGGAGAAAGAAGAAGACAGAGACAGACACAGAAGGCACAAGAAAGGAAAGATAGAAAAAAGGTAAAGATAAAAGTATAAATGATCTCTTAACCAAGCTCTCTTCTTTCTCATCCCTGGAATGGATTAAATATAAATAAAAGAAGAGGAGAAGAATAGTGTAGATGAGATGAAATTAGTAAAAAGTACTATTGTTCCACTACTCTGTGTTTTAAATACTTGTTAGGTCATAGATAGTTCCTTTCTATTGATTGAAATGAAAACAAATTCCTATAGTTGAATTTGTTTCAGTTTTTGATATTGTGGGCTAAGATATCAGCCAGCTTAGAAATTAGAGCTAGAAATGTGTAAAGTTCAATATATACCCAAATTTCTGTGTTCTTATTCACCTGACATTAGGCCATAAGTACATGTCATTTCTGAGGTCACCATAACTGAAAGGTCCATAAGATGGAATTTTGTTTTAAAATTTTATTCTTTACATTTTATTTTTTAAAAGAATTATATATTTTAAGCAGTATAACATAATGATTTGATATACATATACATAGTGAAGTGATTATAATAGTCAAGATAATTTATACATCTTCTGAAATAGTTACCATTTTTTGTGTGTGTGATGAGAGCACCTAAAATCTATGCTCTTAGCAGATTTCTAGTATCATTAACTATATCATTATCATTAACTATAGTCACCAGGCTGTACAGTAGGTCTACAGATTTGTTCATCCTACATGACTGCAATTTTGTACCCTTGACCAACATCTATCCCTCTGATTCCCCCACCCCACCCCACCATCCCCTGGTAACCACCATTCTACTCTGTATCTTTGTATTTGACTTTTTTAGGCTTCATATATAATTGCAGTCATGCAGTATTTTTCTTTCTGGCTTATTACACTTAGTAGAATGACATCCAGCATCATCCATTTTGTTGCCAATGGCAGGATCATTTTTTAAAATACTACATACTACAGTTTCTTTACCTATTCACGTGTTGGTGGACACTTAGGTTATTTCCATATTTTAGTTATTATAAATAATGCTGTAATAAATATGAAAGTACAGATATTTCCTCCAGGCTCTCTAGCCTCTCAGTTAAATACCTAATTATCTGCAAACGTTTATCTTTATTAAGGAGATAAATGTTCAACAGAGTTTTGATAAAGAAGAATTATATTAACTGTTGTGGCCTCTTCTATAAAACTAATAATAATCTTTGAGCATCGAGACAATATTTCTAAATAGATGAAGACCAATCCAATGAATGGTGATTCAATATCAGGTAGATATTCTATTTTTAGAATTGCTATTTTTAAATATATAACTTCATTAAAGTGAATTTTATTAACAACCACGTAATTTTTTGTATGAAAAGAACTGGACTCTTTTTTAAACATTCTTAAATGATCCTGTATATAGTATAAGGCAAGTGTTTTTAGAAAGTGTAAATTTCTAATGAGTGCTTTAATATTTACTCCACAATTTAATTAATTCCATTAATAACATTTACAGATCACTAACAATAGATGTGCTTATTATGTTCTTATCATAGCTTACAATAAGGTATGTTGACTTTGTTCAATAAGCAGTAGGGAGGTTTATCAATAACAATTAGAGTTATCAAGAACTGTACAATGTATGGGAAATATCTAATAGGAAGAGAATAAATTTATTGCTAGGAAGAAACAATTTGTTACATTTCTAATCAAAAAACAATTGATTTCACTTTCATGATATTAGCTTGATACATTTTAGAGCAATATTATAATAATTTCCCATTATCTGGCTTGCATGTTTTATATGTTAGCTATTGACACTATTTTAATATTTTAATTATATTTCTAAATTATAAATTATTTGTTTTAAATAATAATATTTCATGTATAACACCTATCAATTTAGGTTTATATAAGTAATAATCACACTCAGAAAAAGAAGTATTTGCCTCTACCTCTCACTTAAAATAAAATATCAGATGGATTAGATTGGCAATTCTAGTATAAAATGTGGATCCATCAAAGTAATAGAAGAAAATAAAGAACTTAAGACAGAAAAACACACCTTTAAAGGCAGAAACCATCTTGGAAGCTAAGCAGGGTCGGGCCTGGTTAGTACTTGGATGGGAGACCACCTAGGAAGACCAGGTGCTGTAGGAGTAAAAAATAAAAAAATAAAGGATTGTAAACTGACAAGGTCAGAAAGAACAAAAGGAAGGAAGGGAGGGAGGGAGGGAGGGAGGGAGGGAAGGAGGGAGAGAGGGAAAGAAGGAAGGAAGAAAGAAAAAAGGAAGAAAAGGAAAGAAAGAAAGGCAGAAACCATTATTCCTTTAGTAATGGTTAAATAAAAAGTTATTACTTTGGGGAGAAAATGCTTTAAACAGAATTTTAAAAAAGCAAACTAGAATCAATATTTGCAACATATATAAAAGAGAAAAAGTGAGTATTCATCATCTATAAGGCCTCATAAATCAATATAAAAGAATAGCTCTAATTATTTTTTAAGACTGTTTTTAGAGCAGTTTTAGGTTTGCAGCAAAATTGAGAAGGAGGTGCAGAGATTTCCCTTATATTCCTTGCCCCAACACCTGCAAAGCATCCTCCATTATCAGCCTCATTCACCAGAATAGCACATTATTTTTTTTTTACCAAGGATAAACCTACATAATACATTATTGATCATCCAAAGTTCATAGTTTACCTTAGGGTTCACTCTTGGTGTTATACATTCTTTGGGTTTGAATAAATATATAGAGATACATATCCATCACTATAATATCATATACAGTATTTTCACTATGCTAAAAATCCTCTGTACTCTGCATATTTATCTTCCCTCCCCAGCCCCTTCCTGGAAACCACTGATCTTTTTATTATCTTCATAGTGTTTCTTTTTCCAGAATGTCATATAGTTAGAATCATATAGTATGTACCCTTTTCATATTGGTTTCCGAGTAATTTGCCTTTAAGGTCCTACATGTCTCTTCATTGCTTTGTAGTTCATGTCTGGATATACCACAGTATCTATCCATTCACCTACTGAATGGTTACTTGGTTGCTTCCAAGTTTTGGCAATTATAGATAAAGCTGTTATAAATGCCCTTGTACCATGTACAGATTGTTGCGTGGACATAAGTTTTCAACTCATTTGTGTAAATATAAGGAGTGCAATTGCTGGATCATATGGGAAGAGTATGTTTAGTATTGTAAAAAAACATTAAAGTGTCCTACAAAGAGGCTGTACCATTTTGCATTCCCATCAGTAATGAATGAAAGTTCCTGTTGCTCTACATCTCCACCAGCATTTGATGTTTTCAGTGTTAGGAATTTTGGATATCTAATAGGTGTATAGTGGTGCCTTATTGCTGTTTTAATTTGCATTTCCCTGATGACATTGATTTGGACATCTTTGTCTCTGCTTATTTGCCATCTGTATATTTTCTTTGATTAGGTATTTGTTTAGGTCATTACCCATATTTTAATCAGGTTACTTTTTACCTTATTGTTGAATTTTAAGAGTTCTTTCTATATTTTGAAGAACACTCCTTTATCAGAAGTGTCTTTTGTAAATATTTTCTCTGAGTCTGTGGCTTGTCCTCTTATTCTCTTGATACTGTCTTTCACAGAGCAGAAGTTTTTAATTTTAATGAAGTCCAGCTTATCAGTTTTTTTTTCATGGATCATGTTCTTGGTATTGTATTCACTAAATATTTTTAAAACACCAACAAATTAAGCAAAAAATACCATTTTAATCTTTAGCAAATATTTTTAAAAGAGAAAAATGAGGAGAGGAATATAATATCTGTTGTTAGGGAGGGTGTAGGAAATGTGAACTTCTGTACACTGCTACTGAGAGTATGAATTAATACTTTGGAGGAGGGAGTTCAACCTGACAATGTGAAGCAAAGGCTTTAAAGATTACATCCCCTTGGCCCCAACAATTGTACTACTAAGAAAATATCCTAACAAAATAGTTAACTGTATGTGCAGGATTTTTCATCATCATGGTGTTTATGAGTGTAAATAATAGAAGTCATTCAGAAAAAAAAAAATCTTCTGAGAAATGTAACAAACATACCAGCTCAT
Organism: Cynopterus sphinx; assembly: GCA_030015415.1. Taxonomy (NCBI): domain Eukaryota; kingdom Metazoa; phylum Chordata; class Mammalia; order Chiroptera; family Pteropodidae; genus Cynopterus; species Cynopterus sphinx. The sequence goes on along the minus strand of CM057384.1, from coordinate 26,865,721 downwards.
ATTTCTGATCTGATAGCTATAAAGTGGTAAGAAGTCATAGGCATGGCTACATGCTTTCCTAACTGTTCTACTTTTTTAGTCTTTAGATAGAACATGTATAGGCAGCACGGCATAGAGATAAGCATCTTGGATTAAGTTTCAGAATGCCCGAACGCTACTATGGACTAGCCAAGTCAATGTACAGATATAAGGCACTATTAAAATCCTAATGTTAGAGAGTAGAAAAAAAAGTCTGAATCCCTTTATCCATCTATATTCATTTGTCTTCACAACTAATGTTGCAAATAAAAAGTCCCAAATCAAATGGTGGACAGAGGGTACAATTTTAAAATTTCACTGAAACATAGTACCCAGTGGTAAAATCTGGATGCCTTGATTTTGATAGAAAATAGTAAAATATTTGGAATAGTATATACTTCCAAATTATTATTGTTTAAAACTTATTTAAAATAAATTTCTGCTCATATAAGGATGTCCAGAAGATCATTTGTCTTGCATATAACCTAGCATTTAGGCATAGTGGAAAAGCTAGCAATTTAGAGCAGTGTTGATCAGTAAAACTTTCTGTGGTGCTAGAAATAGTCTGTGTCTGCACTATCCAGTATGGTAGCTACTTAACCACATGTGGCCGTCGAGCACTCAAAATGTGACTAGTGTGACCGAGGAACCAGATTTCTAAATTTATTTAATGCTAAGATATTTAAAGAGCCTCATGTGACTAGTGTTGTCTTATTGGACAGTGCAGCTCTAGAATTAAGGACCATAAATAGGGTCTTTTTTTAATGTGGGGATTCATTTCAAGCATCTCTGATGAATTAGGGTGACACAAGAAGTTGAATATAATTTGTGAAATTTCTCTTCGATTCAAAGAAGTTCTGATCATGGAGATCCTTTGATTATGGTGACTCATAAGTCCAAGATTTTCAAGAGAAGTCTTGGTCTTGAACAGTCTATAGCCTTGCTCACTTAAGAATTCTAATATTCATTTATTTTCTCGTTTACTAAAAAAAAAACTTAATTTAAATTTCTATGTGTCAGTGTGGAAGAAAAATACACCATTCTCCTTTATTCTCTCACTACTACCATACTTAAAATATTTTTTACACCAAATGACATCAAATGTGTGAATTTCCCACACCAAGCAATTCTGAGCAACTTCCTGGAGTGAGTGTCAGATCCCACAAGTCAAGGGCTCAGTCTCACAAGACTGCCCTCTCTCCCACTTCAAATGCCAATTGCAAGTCAAGGTTGTCACCTGTGCTTCTGACTGGCTGTGAATTAGAGGTTTCCACAGTGCCCTCTTTGTTTGATCATTTGCTAGAACAGCTCACAGAACATAGAGAAACACTTAGGTTTACCAATTTATTATATAACAAAGGATATTATAAAGGATGGAGATGAATAGCCAGGTGAAGAGATACCTAGGGCAGGCTCTGGAAGGGTCCTGAGCACAGGCGCTTCTATCTCTGTGGATCTGGAGTGCACCACCCTCCCAGGACGTGGATGTGTTCACAACTCAACAGCTCTCTGAACCCCATACTTTGGGAATTTTTATGGAGTTTTTACCACATAGGCATGATTGATGATTAACTTAATCTCCAACTCTTCTCCACTTCCTTGGAGGATGGGGGTGAGGTTGAAAACTTCAAGCTTCAAATCATGGCTTGATCTTTCTGATGACTAGTCCCCATCATGAAGCTATACAGACGCTCACCAAGAGCTACATCATTGGAACAGAAGACACTCTTATTACCTAGACTGTCCCAAGAGATTAAGGAGCTCTGTGTCAGGAAACAGGGACAAAGACCAAATATCAGAACAAAAGATGCTGCTAATGTTCTTAACACTTAGGAAATTGCAAGGGTTTTAGGAGCTCTGTACTGGGGACCAAACACAGAGATCAATATATATATATTTTCTATTATTTCACAGTCAGGCACTGTACTTGACTTTTAAAAGATAATGATTGTCTAGAGTTCCTAGATTCAGTTTCTTTGGAATATGCTTAGGAGTCACATGATACAGAACAGCTACTATAGAGGAAGGGTGAGAAGACGCAGTGTAAAAGGAAGTTCTAGGACAAACTTTAAAAATAGTGAGCATTAGAAACATGGTGGTGTGAGAGACGTTTCCAGATCTCTCCCCTTGAAACAACAATAAAATGAACACTTAAAATTCAACAAAAAACACCCAAACTGCACACCAGCACATCTGAGTGTGGGATCTGTGCATGAGAGCTACCACAGGTCAGAACGCCAGGTGTTGGATGATAGACTGGGAGAAACAAAGAAGCTAGAGCTCCCTGTAGGAGGAGGGGAAGGGGAAGAGGAGTGATGACTTCCATGAACAGCCCTGCCTGAGAGTGCTGTGAGCTCCATGTGGCCGGTGGCAGTGCCCAATCATCAGGGCAGAAGGCAGAGATACAGGGACAGCAGAAAAGTAAAGACAGCAAAGAAACAACAGTTGATTGATCTTTACCATCTGCGATTGCAAAACTGAGGCTGAGCCACAGCCCCTAACCCCCAACCCAGAGGGCCCCACCCTCATACCCTCCGAAACAGAACGCTGCGAAGCCCCAGGGGAGTCTGAGCAAATGCTACTGAAACTGTCACTTACACTGACAGGAACTGAGACTGAGAGTAGCAAGCATGATTAAAAGTCTATAAGGAAAAAAAAGACATTATTAACACTTTATATAAAGCAGGGACCAAGAGGCGTAGACATCACCTACTGGAAACCAAAAGAAGAACACCTATTTGCAACAGGCTAGGGACCATTATATAATAAATCTTCTTTCTGAGGGGTGGGGAGGGAGGAAGCAAAAAGCAGAACACACTTTCATTAATGCCCAGGTGGAGAAATAATCCATTAAACACCAAGAACAACCAGGATAACAAGGATTTCAGAAAGAAAGAGAAAAATCTCCAGAAAATAAGCTTACAGACCTAGAAATATGCAACGTAAATGACAGAGAATTCAGGATGTACTTCTAAAAGCTCACTGAGATCCAAAATGAATCATAAAAATAGTGAGCATTAAATAGAAGGCTGGGGAAAGGAGGACCTATACAGAGAAAATAGTATGAAAATATCAGGGATGGACAAGAATCAGAAATCCCAGAAAATGTAGTTTAGTCATGAAATATAAGTTAGCCATGTAAGTTAGAGCTCAAAAAGCATCCAAGGACTAGATCATCATCATCATGCCATCATTGTCACAATGACTACCATCATCATCATCACATCATTATCACAATCACAAAGGACCATTTATAGGTCATTTGACATTAGGACAAATCATTTTCATGTATTATTTTATTTAATTCTTGCCACAACCAATGATATAAATATTGTCCTCATTTATTGATGAGAAAACTGAACTGCCATTAATTGCTAAGTAGAGTGTCAGGCCCAAAGCAGCCCTGTTAAACTATGCTGAGTCTCCATTCTGTGAGTGTTCTTGTCTCTCATCTTTGGAATTTAAACCACTTTATCCTGAATACTCTAGGAAGCCATATGAGGAAATCCATACTGACAGCAGCAAAGAAAATAGATTAGAGGAAGGCCATGTTAGATAGATGGAGATAAGTGAAGATGTTAATGCTATAATTCAGAACAAGCATGAGGAAGGTTTGAGCTAAGGGAGTGAAAGTAGAATTTGAAAAGGAGTCATTTTGAGAGGCATTTTTTCAGTTGTCTGCTTTACAGTAAGTCAGGTAGAGAACATCTGACATTTTTTTAAACCTCCCTGAAAATTACCAATTACTGCATAAAGCACTAGAGTATGATGGTTGTAGTCAAGAAAACAACGCATCTTATACAAGTTTTCCTAACAAGACTAGCATTCATTAATCATCCGGTTAGAAGCCACCACATCATCTACGTTCTTGAAATGTGTGGGACATCACAATATTGTTTGGGGATATGATATAACTGAGGTGGGAACTTTATGAAGTTTTTCCTTTCATTAAAATCTTAATATTATTTGATATTGACCAAAAAATGATTTTTCTTTCCAACATACAAAATTTTTTTAAATATATAATTAAAGCTCATTTAGAAAGGTCAAAAACAGTTACCTTTATCATGTAAAAGCAGTCTTCAAATTGAATTTTTAACTTGGATACATTATTGCCCTGCCATTGCCCCTTTTAGGTTAATTTTTTTTTCTTTTGGCAGTTTATCCAGGTTCATTTACAGGTTGGAAGATAATAGAAGCTATTGTTTTCAATATCAGAACCTCCACTGTTTTTATGAGAAATTACTTTTGATTTCTTCCAAAGTCTTATGATTACTGTGTTTAGAGAAGAGTGTTGAGAAAATGCAGCAAAAAAGTTAGAAGAGATGGGTTGTCTTAACAATAAAGAGCTGAAAGGAGGTTGTCAAAGGAGATGCACAGTAGCCTGGCTCACCACAGTAATAAGAACTTTGGTAGTAACTGCCAGCAAAGGGAGTGAGGAGAAAATAGCAGCCATTTGGGAAGATGCTGGTCATATCATTCTTTCTAGTATGTGGGGTGACAGTAGGTATGAGAATTCCGAGAATTCTTAGATATAATGAATAGAACACTTTCTAAGTGCCAGATACTATTCTAAATACTTTTTGTTTAATTCATTTAATTTAAAGTTGACGAATTCTCATTTAGAGAAAAATACCTAGCACATAGGAATGAATCACTGAATATACGTAAGCAATGATCTCTTTGTTAATCTTCACAATAACCTCATGAGCCAGGTATTTTTATTATTTATCATCTTTATTTTATGAATGAAGAAATTAAAGCCAGAAAGGTTAAATAATCTCTGCAAAAGCTTACCATTGATAAGAGAGAGAGAGCTCTAGTTAGTGGCTCAACCACTTAATAGCTCAACTACTAAGCCATCCTGCCAACTCTTAATCTATATAAAGTCTCTTATAGGTAGAGATAATACTTGTAATTTGCTTACAAAGTACCCAACATAAAGTAAATCCTTAAAGATGTTAGCAATTATTATTATGTAATGCGATTTAGAAGATTGTTCTGGTATTTATGTCCTACACCACATTGCTCAGAAATAATAAGATTTTAGGGCAGCTTTGGATTTTTCTTCTGTAAATTTGAGTAAAGCTTTGTTTAGGAGTATGCCTATTATAAATTGGGGAAATACTTTTTCTTCCTAATCCTATCCATTTGTTTGATTGGCACCTTTGAAGTTGTCACCTCAAAGAATGTGCCTCATAGGAATATTTCATATACACATCTACATATTTCTGACCTTTTGACAGAGAATGACTACTGCTAAGAGTATTAATATTGAGAGCAAGTGGATCCCCTTTCCACACTGGGTATTTGAATGGTATATCAATTTGTTCATTATGGTCTTACTAGGAATTAAATGCTCTGACATTTGCATAACCTAAGGGAGCTAGTGAGAGATGGGCAGCCAGAAAAGGGAATCAGGCCAGAGGCTGATTCCACCTAACGGGAATCTTCTAAGGGGATGGATTGGCTATAGAGTTCTCAAGGTCACATGGGTGTTTCCAGGAAGAACCCAACAAGATGCTAGAACAAAGTCAGGTATGAACTTAGGTTCTATTCTCTTTTCCCTATAATATAGGTTAGTTGGGGCTAGGTGAATTTTCATCCTCTGTATAGAATTTTATGGAAAGTTAGGTGACTTGTAATCTTAGTGAAGTTAGAATGTCAACAGATGCAGAATTAAAGATGCTTAAACTTTATGGATACAAGCAGTGCATGAACAACACTTCTGTTGTGCTAGAATTCCTGGAGAAAATGATACAGCTCTGGGTTGTATGTGAGAAATGAGCAACAGAGCAAACAAAGGAGGTTGGAGGACACCATGGCTGAGGACAGCAGAAAGGTGAGGACTCTAGAGAGATTCAGGAGACTGCAGAAGAGAGAGGGAAAGGTGAAGCCTCAAGTCTGGGTGACAAGCAATTACCTTGTCTTCTGTATCTGTCATTCTTACAGCTCCCTTGTCTTTATCTGTGTCTTCAAAGTGTTTTAGCTAATGATGTCATTGAGTAAGTATGCCAGGTGACTACCCCAATTTGAGGACAAGGAAAAGGGCCAGCAGACCTCCCAGAGAAGGGCAGGCTGGGGTTGTGGGGTGGGAAAATCTCTCTCTAGTTGTTTGTCCTCTGCTATATCACCCCCATCTCAGATGGCTGCTTCTACATGGGCTTAAATGAAATAGTTTCTTTCAATTGTTAGAGAGTGCGTTGATAATGTTAGTAAATCCCAGGGTCTCTCATCTCTGCAGATGTTATGTGTTATCACCTGGAGAAGTAACAAGGTTTTATTAATCATAATAACTAACATTTGCATTGTGATTTACTGTTTGCAAATTATTTCAATTGCATTATATTTGAATCTCTAGCAATTTTACAAGGAAGATGACATTATCATTTTCTTTTTAAGGAAGAAAACCAAGCTCAGTGAATTTCCTGATACTGAGTTAATAGGCAAAGCATAGATTTTAATTTACTGGTCTACTGATGGATGCTGCTTCACTCAAAGCCCCTCGCACCTCTAAAAGTAAAACTTTTCTCAGAGATAGCTATTTGGCTTTAGAAAACCACTATTACAAATAAAGAGCATTTGCGTTTATTCAGATTATTCAGATTATACTTTCAATGTAATTTATGTGCACAGTATATATTTAATAAATGTTAACTGCCTGATTATAGTCTCTTTGTACTCCTCAAAAGTAATCATTCTGATTCTTACATATATGATGAAAAGATTGTTTTGAACTAGAAGAAAGTAGTCAACAATTATAATTCCCAATGTGAGAAACTAACGTGGGTGAAAAATGTGAAGCAATTTGTTTTTCTAACCTCTAACATCTAAATGAGCAGATTTAAAATAACTCAGAAGGCCAAAACAAAAAGACAGAAAGGCAGCCACTATATGCCTATATAAAACCAATAAAAGGAAATTATTATGAGCCCCACACTACTCTCTCCTGCATTCACACAACCACCAAACAATATACAGTATTATCTTATTGATACAATGCCCTGTTATATTCCTAGGTGTATATTTTGCCTTCATATTACACACCATCTATCTTCTTTACAACCTTTTTTTTATACCCAACATTGCCTTTGAGTTTAGTTATCTTTCTTGTCTATCAGAAATATCACAAATGCCCCCACCCTCAGGCTAACTCTCTGTGAGAACCAAAGATTAAAGTCTGAACAGGAGAAACAAAACTAGAGCAACAGACATTAGCAACAGGTTTTTCTATTTGGCTAAACTCAAGTTCTTCACTCTGCAAGCACTGCTGCTATTTGGGCTTTCTTTTGCTAATACTTTTTCTTATTATGTAAAAAAGCCATTCTGAATTACAACATTTATTACCTTTGCTATTTAAAATGTATTAAAATAATTCTTTGGATTTAAATATTCCCTTCTGACAGTAATGCTAAATTCTGAGACTCTTGTTCAGGATTAGGGTGAGGCAAGAAAAGAATATTAAAATGAAAGAGAGCTTTTCTTACCAGCTATAAAATATATTTTAAGCTATAATTAGAATTAAGTTGAACTATAATTAAAGAGCGTGTTGGTGTAGACAAAACTCTGGAGTATGAACAAATACTAGCATATGCATTAATGTATGCTAGAGGAGCAATACATATCTATCAGGGAGATGATTATTATACAACAAATCAAATCATATTTGGAAGGTAAAGGTCTTCGCACTACAAAAGAAATTCCAACTAGATTAGACTTATAATAATATTTAACACATAATAATACAATAATACCTATAATAAATGTAGCTATAAGAATTCAAAGAAACTATAGAGGAATTTTAAAAACAGCTTTAGAAAGTATAATTGACAACAAACTACATTGTTTAAAATGTACAAATTAATAAATTTTGACATAATGCATATACACTTTAAACCATCTCTAGAATCAAGATAGTGAACATTTCCAATATCCCAAAGTTTCCTCACACTCCTTGGCAATACTTCCACCCACCATTCCCCCACCCACAGGTAACCACAAATCTGCTTGTGGTCACTATAGATTATTTTGTATTTTCTAGACTTTATAAATGGAATCATACACTACATACCTTTTTTGTCTAGTTCCACTTATTCAACATGATTATTTTTAGGTTCATTCATGTTATTGCAGGTATCAATAATATGTTCATTTTTATTGTTTTGTTTATTTATTGTTTATTTATTCATCTGTTGATGGACATTGGGGTTGTTTCTAGTTTTCAATGATTACAAATAAAGCCATTATGAACATTCATGTGAACATCTTTAAGTGGATATATATTTTCCTTTCTTTTAAGAAAATGCTAGAGAGATTTGAAATGATGTGTGAAAGGAAAGAGTTTTATAAGTATAAAAATGAAGTTTCAGAGTGGAAAAAGTTATATTTGACACCATTAACATTTTAAATTTCTGCACATCCATTGGGGAAAACACATAAGCGGCAAGACTTGCTATTGACAAGTCATTAAGAATTGTACATCTGTTGTATTAATTAATCTTCACTGCAGTCTTAAACGGTAGGCACTGCTATTCCTGTTTAAGGCAGCCTCAGAGAATGTTCCATATTCTAATGTAGAAAAGTAAAAGGATATGTGAAACATAAAAGTAATTTATAAAATGTGTATGTCTGATACATGGATGTGAGATAATAGGTCAATAACCTTAATATATAAAGAATTTATGCAAAATATGTAAGAAAATTCTTAAGACAGTGGTAAAATGGAAACAAGACATAAATAAGTAGTTCGCAACCAAGTGGAAGTAAAAGTATATGAAAAATATTAAACTTCACTTTTAGTCAAAGAAATTAAATGTAAAACAACCCTATAACACCTTTCAAATTAGCAAATATTTTTAGATATTTTGATGTAGGGTTGTTTTGCTTTGTTTTAATAATGGTAATATGTAATGTTAGTGAGGTTGGAAGCCATTCTCATACTTTATTGGTGGAAGTATAAATTAATATGCTAATTCTGGAAAGCAATTTGACAGTATCAGTAAATTTTATTGACTTTGGAAATAATGGCACCTCTGATCAAAATTGCAATTTGGATTCACCTGGCGAAATAATAAGGAATGGATATAAAGATATATATTCAGAGATTTTTTTCAGCATTATTTATAGCAGTTAAAAACTGGAAACAACCAAATGTCTCATATTAGGAAAATGAATAGCTAGTCATTCCATAATTAAGAAATCTTATGCAGTTACCAAAAGGGTGTTTATCAAGCTATATGAAACTATTTGTAAGAGTGAGAATTGCTACAAGTTTTCTGGAGAGCAGTTTGAGAATATTTTAATTGACTTAAAATGATTATGAGCATTAACCTTGTAATTCTACTCTTGGAATATCTAAAATAGAAATACTTTTGCACAAAAATTTATGTATGAGGTTATTCATCGCAGTATTTAAAATAATTAAAATTTTAAAGCAGCCAAATGCCCAACAATGGACAAATTAAATAATTTAATAAATTATTTAATACATTAAATTATGATACATTCATATGATGGAAACCATTTTAAATGTTTTATAAAAATGTTTAGTGAGAGAGAACATGTTTTTTATAAAACACCATCTACCATCAACTCCTAATATTAGATATTAAAAAGTAGAAAAAGTTAGAAGAAAGTAAAATGTTAGTAATGATTAATCTATGGGTAATAGGTTAATTTTTCTCTTTACTTTCCTGTGTTTTCTAATTTTTTTTCCTGTGGTTATGTAGTACTTTTGAAGTGCTGTGATATAAATTAGGTTGTAGAGGCAGAATTTAAAATTACATACTCAGTGTGAATGAAGCTGTGTATGGAAAAAGAAGCAAAAAGGATATCAACCAGAACATTAATAGAATGATTTTATTCTTTTATGTTGGTAAACAAAAAATTTAACTTCCACAGCTGAAAACCTTCCTAAAAGAAAGGGGTTTTTTGAGCCATATGCTAGCTGAAAAGGACCAGGTACTAGGGCATGAAGTCTAAACCACCAGCAGCAGCACTAGGTGGAGAAAGCAACTTGTCTTCAGTCCTGGAGTTGACAAGCACTTTTATAAGTTATGTTTTAGGGAAGAAAGACTTAAGTTGTTTTGAAAAAATTTTTCATTGGCTACAAATAAGGGGAGAGGGAAAAGATGAAGCGGGGACAGTTCTATGACAGGAGCACAGTCTGTAAGGAAGAAATATTTACTCCTATTATATGGTTACAATCAACAGTCCAGAAAGTTCATGCATATTCAGGATGCAGTGGCATCTAGTGGTCAGCTAACAGACGCCTGGAGGTTGACTCAGAGCTCCAACGTACATTCAAGAATGTATGTGAGCAGTCTTGTTAACTGGCCCACAGCTATTAACTGGTTAACTGGTCCTGTCCCTTTCTCTCTTTCTCCAGCCACTGTAATTTAATTTAGAGCATCTCAGAATTTTTCTAAATTGTAAGGAATCAGGGCAAAAACTATCCTGAGAAAGAGAGGGAAAAAACCAAGTCTCTTTAATCTGTGAAAAGTAATGCCTGGGAACAAAAGGAAATTATAATGGGCTCTTCCTGCTGCAAGAGCAAGAAATACCACTCCAACCAGTTTAAAAGGAGGAATTAACTTTTGTAAATAAAAAACACCCATGTATACTTGGATTCAGACTTGTTCAGATCCAGAGACCCAGAGGATACCCCAGAGCTCTGTCTTTCCCTATTTCTAGTCTCTGCTTATTTCTGCTTAGCTTTATTCCCAGGAAGTCCTATCCAACCAGCATAACTAGATCTTGTGGCCCCCAAATCACATACCATCCCCTTCAAATCACCAGCAGGGGATTTTTCATAGTGACTCAGACAAGATCCCAGCAAGTAAGTGGCAAAGGCTGACTTGGGTTGTACGCACAGCTCGGAACAGTCACCATGACCAGGGGGATGGGGTAGTCTGACCTCAGGCCTCGTTCAGTTGTCCACTTCCGCATCTGAAGGGAAAAAAACCACTCAGTTCCTCAACAACCACCTGGAATAGATTATAAGAGAGGGGAGGAAAGGGAATGTTAGAAGTACAGTATGACAGATGCCAGTAACAGAAACTAATAGGTACAATGCCAGACATTTTACAAAATTACCTATTCAATTCTCTTGGAATTACATAAGGTAAATTTCCTTCTTAAGATTTTAAAGAAGGAAATTGAGGGCAAGAAAAACTTATTTGCCCAAGAACATGCAGGCAGCACATGGCAGTGAGGAGATTCGAACTGAGGTATGTCCAATGCCATAGCACATCCTTCCCTTCAAAATGTTTGCCTGTCTTAAGCTCCTATGACTGCTTCATCTGCAGTCAAGGGACAAAGAGAGATGTTCTTTGTTTCCGAGTATGAGAAATGACAAGGGGGCAAACAGAAGCTTTAATACCTTCCGAATGACACATCTAGGTGACTGGTCGCTTCTCTCTCCCCTGAGAACACTGCTTGAAAAAGCTAACGAAGAATAATATAGCAGAATGTGTGCCTTGGGTACAATGTTGGATATTTTCCATATATTAAAATCGGGTCTAGGATTCAAATATATTAAAAGAATTTCTCGCTCATAATTTTAAACTTTTTTGAAGAAGCTTGGGTACATTCCATATTAACATCCAAAGAGTGTTTTCAACAACATGCTAGGTGCTCTCAAAGATATAAAAGTAAGCATAGTCTAAATTAGGACACGAAGAAAAGACAGGAGATAGGAAATTCAAGGTGGAGAGACATAAATGGCAAAGTGAAATAATGGTCTCTGTAGATCTGGCAGTTTCCCAGCCAAAGCAGACAATCTAAAAGGAACCTAAGTTTATTTATACCTGCTGAGGTTTTACTCTACCTAGTGATTAAATCTCCAGGACACACTAGATAAGTTTAGCAGAGCTCTAAGACCTCGAGGTTTGTGTTCCCTTAACCTTCTTATTTCCTGTGCTCAGTTCTGCATGAAAAACTCATCTCCCCACATCTAAGAAATGATTCCAAAAATAAATATAGGCATTTGCTTGAACCAGGACATTATGTCCCCAGTTTTCTTTTCAAAGCCTACAGGAGGTACAAGTTGCTCTTGAAGTCTGTCCACAAGCACAGCAAATGCAAGTTTCACATTTGCTCTCCAGCTGAGTGTCTGTGCTTGGCAAAGCTTCCCATTAGTAGATAATGTCCATGAAGGAACTGCTGGATGAGTAATTTGTAGTAAAAAATACTAACAAATCCTTGAGATTTGTTTAGCACAATTTATTTAATTCTTCATTCAGAAGTAAAATTCCATACATTAAGTAATGTGTGTCAAAGCACTTTGAACTTTAAGCTTTAAAGCAGTACCCAAATTGCAGGACTCTGACATGAGAATGGCCAGCCTGTCTGGAGCTAATTCCTTCCATAGCCAGAGAAGGTGAGAAATAAATCTTTGTGGCCCCTGGTGCCCTTCTTGACCAAACTGGGAAAACTTGCCAAAGTAAGAAGAGTACAGACCTTAGAGTCAGATTTAGATTCAAATATAATTTTCATGCAATAACTAGCTCTGGAGCCCCTCTCAGTCCACAGGTTCTTATTTGGATAATCCACTTGTCAACTGAGACTTCCTAGCGCCTTAGGGAGTAAGATAAAGTTGGTGTGAATGCGTGGGAAAGTCTAAACCCTTCCCACATCCTTTGGGAATTCTTGGGGATTACTGGCCCTTACCCTATTATTTCTCTGGCTCAAATATTATGCAAGCTGTGTTCCTATTTTCTCCTTTATCAGATTGCAAGTGAAACTCTTTCCCCTCTCCAATGTCCCTCAAAGAATCGATTCATACTGGCATGTCTAGTAACTTCACTGAAGGTTTAGGGTTGGCAAGGACTGGTAGGACTAAGAGGGTGAAGTGTGGGGGACACACAGCTTTTTTTGTCTTTTCAGAAACCTCTGTTCTTATCCTTTTTTCACTCTTCTCACATGCTTCCAGATTGTTTCTTGGAAACTACAAATATTTTCCCTCTTGCTATACAGAAAAATTAGCTCTTCTTTTCTTGTTCCAACTTTCATACTCACATATATCAAGATGCTAGCAGAACAAAGAGCATCCCAATGGGCTCCTTGGAAGACAAATTACAAATAGAAAAAAGGAAATTTTCCATTATCTTTTTTAAAATAATGACAATAATACCGACCTTGCTCCTTTCTAAGACTTGTTTGAATTTTAGATGTAAGGGATGTAAAATAGTTTACACATAGCAAATGCATAATAAATGCTTATGATGATGATGATGATGATGATGATGATGATGATGATTCTCTGCTAGATAGCCAGTGTTTGCACTAACTATACCTCTGTGGGTATCACTTCTCATGATTATCATTAATTATTTTTACAATCATATTTTAATGTCTGTCTCCCCTATAAGACTGTAAGTTCCCTGAGGGCAGAGACTCTTTCTGTCTTGTTAACCACTGTGTCACCAATGTCTCATGCAGTGCTTGGCCCATATATTTAACTCTTCATTGCATTAATAAATAGATGAATGAATAAATTGATAGATGGGGAGGATTTTTCTCTTTCTTTAGGGTTAGTGACTTTATAGGAAGAAGGAGTGACAGGGCAGGTGAGTGAGGGTGAAGGCAGGTATAGGATAGTCTCAGAATGAGGTGAGCTAAGAGTTTGAGAATGATTAGCAGAGCCTCGATTTTTCATTCACTTCTTGTTTCTGAGAGTTTTCTGCTCTCCACCATATTAGTCTCTTACCTATTCCTATTGGGTTTATTGGTCTCTCTGAATCTTAAAAAAAACAGACATCAAAGTATTTGTTTGCCTACCTCCACATTGCCTCACTAACACAACCCATGATCATTACATTTACAGACAAGTCCAGAAAAACCTATGCTATCCATAATTTCTTTGAAATAGTTCTGTGTTTTTTTGCCCTAATATTGTCCCATGGCAGATACCTTGCTTTTTAGCTACCTACTGGAACCTAAAAATCTAACTTTAATATTACAGTATTTTCTGAACAGGAAAGTGTCTCTGAAGCTTATAAATTAACCTTAGGGGACATAAGTCATTCCTGTACTACAAAGGTGCCTACGTATGCAGTGAGAGCATGTTGCAAAGACCTTGGATTTATAGTCCCCCACCATTGTGGACCTCTTTTTCTCATCTAAAAATGAGGAGACTGAGCCAAAGAAATGGATTTCAAATAGTAGCAAGGGATGAGAGGTTGAGTGAGCTGGGATCAGCTCTTCTACCCCTGCCAGAGCAACTCCTTGATTATCTGTTTTAGATGCTTGGCTCCAGTTAAGGAATTAATTTGAAGAAAAGATTCCATGGCAAAAATAAACATCATAAAATGGGGAAGAGACTCTTTTATAATTCAAAGTAAAGAAACTTAAATCACCCAACAAATATTTTCTGCATCTGAACTGCTATATTAGTAGGATTGCCAAATAAAATAAAGGATATGCAGTTAAATTTCAAGTTCAGATAAATAATAACTTTTAGTATTTAAGTAAGTCCTCTGCAATATTTGAGACATGCTAAAAATATGTTTTTATTTGATAAATCTGACAACTTTCTATACAAGGCACTTTGAGAATGGGTGGTGATGATTATATACCAAGAAGAGCAAAAAGACATTACAAATTAAATTGAATTTTTTGCAGGTGATTTTCTCTATAGTAGTAGTAGTAGTAGTAGTAGTAGTAGCAGTAGCAGTAGCAGTAGCAGTAGCAGTAGTAGTAGTAGTAGTAGTAGTAGTAGTAGTAGTAGTAAGTATGGCTTTTGAAAATTCATTGCATTATTTCATTGTCTTGTCTCATTTCAACACTCTATCATTCCACTTGCAAGCCAGAAGAGGCAGCTCTACCTGGACCTAACTTTTAAGGTGTACTGTTTACACAAGGCCACTAAAACTGTGCATCAGAAACCAGCCACTTCCTCACCTTGATCTCTGCCTACTTTTATTATATCATAAAGGGTTTTTACTCCACCCACCCCTAAAGACTACTTCCCATGACTTTACTACTTCTGGGATTTATTTCTCAATTGAAAAGTGAAATCAATGGGAAAATAAGGTTCAACATACAGAATTTAACTTTATAGCAAATATACCTAGCAAATGTTTAGACCATGGAGTTCAATGCCCTGCATGTGGAAAGTGCTAAAAAAAATACCGATGAGGGAGTACTGTAGTTGTACCTTCAAATTTGCCATTAACACCAATAAAGTTATAATCACAAGAGAGCAAAACCCCACTAAATTCTAAAATGTTACTTTCCCGAACTAGTATTTGCACACTGCATATACATATGCATACAGTATTTACTGTTTATCTCCATGCATTAGAGGTTTCATTTCTAAAATCTGTAGCAGATAGATATTTTTCAAATAAATTATATGTGAGCCATACATCTACCCAGGCAAAACATTCTAAGATGTACATATCCCCTTGGTTTTATAGTAAGCAGTTGTCACCAAATGAGAAATTGAATTGCTTTCCGTAGCCACTGTGTCATAAACCTTAAGTCATAGCTAAGGGTAGAGGAATGAAAGATTGTACACATAGAATTAAATTCTAGGTTCTAAAACCACTAGGCTGGACTGAGAGAAGGTGGAGTCAGCTTTGTAAAGGTAGAAATCTCAGTATTCTGTCATTTTTGGCTTTATATTCCTTAGAGTGACATTACGGACTCCTGAAATTTTTTCATGATACAGTGTAACCCAAAACATAACGGATCAACTAAGTCATTTGAATGTAAGTCCTATTTGAAAATAATGACAGAAAATTTAGTAGTGAATTTTAAAAAGTTAAAAATAACCTATCTGATTCTAGAAAGTACGAAATACAGGAAATCTCTACTTGTTCCTCGTATAATTTAATCTTCCAGCTTTGCCATACGTCCTCAGTTTCATCATGAAGGACAAAGGCTCTTCAAAGCAACACATCTCATCTTCTTTGGCTCAGGAAAGTATCTCCATTCAAAACTGGAGAGTAGTGGAAATTAATTTGTATTCATTTTTAAACAGCTATATTGAGAAAGTGTTAGTATTTGGAGGTATTTAGCTTTGAAAATATTAAGAGTTATCCAAAATTGAACATTTGAGGCATACCTGAAACAGAACTGTATTTTTTGATGTATATAAAAACTGTCTTAATCATCAAAGAAAGAGCAAAGTAACATTTATTAGAGACATTTAGTCTAGTTGTACAGTGTAAAATGTAGAACAATATATGTGTGCAAAAATTTTGTAAATTGATCAAGAAACTTGACTTATTTAAGTCAAATCTTAATTATTTCTTCTAGGATGGTCTGTTTTTCTTCACTACATCTTCCCAACTTTTAAATATATATTTGAAGCTATAAAAGTGAATGATTTATCTCATTTTATTTCTAAGTAGTTTCTCTTAGCAACAGCCAAGTCATCTCTGTTATGGTCCTCCCTCTTACTGTATATATGACCAAAGGCTGACCCGGCAAGAGGAAGCCCTCCAGTTCTCAGGAACAGCTCTCCCTATGTAAGTTCCACTGCCAGCCCTTCCAGGTCGAATCTTCCAAAGCCGCTAGTCTCTCCCCATCTTTAGTTTATCCTATATATTTACTGTCAGATTAGTATTCTGAAATTACTGCTTGCATTGTTTAACTCCTGTGCACAGGAATCTTCCAACAAATGTTGCTAAGATAGTACACGCCATCAGTGAAACTGATAGTCTTATGAGTGATGCAGATATCAAAAAACTATTTCATAGATTATTTTATGAATATAATTGTGATAACTGCTATAAAAGTAAGTTATGGGGGCATAAGGAAAACAGATAAATAGAATGTATGAGAGAAATTATGGAAGGCCACTCTGGGGTAGTGATGATAACAGAGCTGGACAGATTTGTGGCTGAGAGAGTTGGGGTAAACATAAGGAAGGAAAAAGGAATATTCCAGGCAAAGGAATCAGCAGAAAGGAAGCTTTGAGAAACACATAACTACAATGCTGTGAGTGAACAAAGAGACATGGGCCTGGACAAAAGTAGAGGCCAGATTGCTCAGAACCTACAAAGCCATTTCAAGGATTTTGGACTTTAAAAGTCAGTAGGAAGTTCATCATGCTTTTACTTGCTATTCTAGAAAATGCAACTTAGTTTACTACAAAGGCCATTAGATACAGCATGCATGGCTGCTAAGTTAGCTCGTGTGATCACAAGCTGCCCTAACAGAAGTACAAGGAACAAGGAAGGCACACATAGTAAAGGCTTGGCTAGTGAGGAGAATATTTCAGGTCTTCATAAATTAAACAATTAAATGTGTCAACTTCTTTCGAAACAGAGGTGTTCATATTGGTTGCTTGCCATTCAAAACACATGGTTTATTAAAAACCCAGATTACCAAGTAAACCAGGCTAAGTCTGGACACATTCTTGAGGTGGAGTCACCATCCTCCCGTACCTCCTCTCTCCTATTCCCACTTACTGCACCTTAGCCTCTTTATTTTGTCCTGTCTGCTCTTCTTTTTTTTTTGACTACCCATCTAATCATTCATTCATTTATTCATATGGTGACTGCTGTTCTGATCTGATGAACCCCTTCTCTCCACTATCAGAAGTCTACCATTTCTGTAAGAGGAGAGCATTTGACAGTAAGTGATGCTGCTGATCTAATAGTAATTCCCCTTCCAATACCCCTTATGTCTAGAGTTTTGGCCAGAGTTAACAGTCCTGGAAGAGTTCTGGTTCTGAGAGCCCAGAGCCACGAGCAGCACATTAATGGAGGATTAATACTGCAAAATGCTATGCTGGAGAAAGTTTCGCAGATCAATGTTACAAATTACTCTTGACAAGTTTTACAGAGAAAAGCTAGGTAATTAACTTGAACTTTTTAAACTAAAAAAATCCACTTGATTTTGATTCTGCATGATTAGGATATAAGCAGGCTCTATATTAAAAATAAACACATTTGTCGTACATGACATTTTAAAACTAAAAATGACCATGACTTTTTCTTTTTGTTTGGAGATAAGAAGTCCAGTTCTCTTTCTGTTCCTCACTATCACAGATAATCTCCCCCCTACGCACCTCCATAAGATAATGATGCAATCCTAAAGTTTGGATGAACAAAGGCACACCAGGCTTTTAAAAACTCTGTCATTTCAAGGTATCATTAGCTTGGCTACTTTGCAGACAATCAATGGACCTTGGAGAATAATAATTCAAGTTTAAAGCAATTCCAGGCTGATGGTGCCACAGGGCAGTGACTTGCTTACCTGAAAGGACTTCTGTGGACCCTTGTGGTTGTGACCATAGTTTGTGAACTCAAAGGTACTCATTCTTCATTTCTCCTCCTATCCATATCACCCCACATTTATTTCTTGAAAGGAGATCTCTAGAGAGTCTTTACACTCTCAAAGAAATACATCTGTAAATCAAAACAGACAAAAAGTGTCATGGACTTGAAAAGGCAATATGATAGTTGGAAAACATCTCTAGCTTGGACTCAGAAAGTTTACATTCTGATCTTGGCTTTGCTACTTCACTGTGCAGCTTTGGACCTCTTGCTTGCCTTATGAGCTTCATTGTTCTCACAAAGTAAAACCATAAAGTAGGGGAACTCCAATTCAGACATATATTACAAATAAAACAGTAACGATGGAAACTTTATAGTCTGACTCCTTTATGCACCATTTTTGTTTGCTCCTGAAATGTTATGTAGGCTCTGGGTTTTATTTGAAATAAACTGCCTTTATGTAACAGGACTGACTCCTATTTCAAGCCTGATAATGTAATAGCTCACAGCTGGAAGAGACTGATGGCTTTCTACACTGTATGAGCTCAAAGGATACTGTTGGTCACATATAGTAAACTTCCTAAGTCCCAGAATCCCTTTCAACAGCTTTGTGGAGCTTTTAAAAAACAGGTTTTTTTTCTGTAGTTATTTCTCTCAATGCCTAATCGTTTTCAGGGAGTAGTTTAGGCTCGTTTAGTCTCTGAAGTCACTAAGGGGCATCAATGCTCTGGTGCATTGAAAGAGAGTGAAATGGCGAGTGCTAGTCTGTGTGCCCAGCACCATCAGGAAATGGCTTTAGTACGCCTCAGAAAAAAGCCTTTGTTAAAAGAGAACTGATTGTTCTGTCTGGTACACTGAAGCTGCTGCTATTACTCTTTGCTATGTTCTCATGAGGCCTATGGACAGTCGTTTCCATAAATGCAGACACTGTAGCATCAATCTGGAACACTGGCTTTCAGTGTTCACAGATTCAGAGAGTGAACACATATGAACGCATCACAAGAGTGATTTTTACAATCTCAAAAGTATGTCCACAGTGGTGTTAATGCTATTTGGCTAAAAATGGTTTGTTCACATGCTACATTCTTATTTTGCATCACTGTGACTGTTTCTAGTAGTATGTCTATGAAATAAGGGTAGTTTGAAGTATGGGAATGAGTCAGAAAAGCATTGAGAGTTTGTGTGTGTGTGTGTGTGTGTGTGTGTGTGTGTGTGTGTGTGTGTGTTTTGTCTCATTTACAAACACTAACTCAAAGGAATTATAATTCAAAAATTAGCTTTGTTTTCTGGTTTTCTGGGCAGGTCTGTTTTCTACACAATTGTATTATATATCACTTTGTCTTTAATATTATCATAAGAATAACATAACCTAATAAAAGTATGTGATCCTTTAATCAGGTTAATGTAATTCATTGTGGTACCAGCTTTTGGGATCATAAATTTCCCAGTAGTAGGCACCTCATTTCCACACCCATTGGTTAGCTAGCTGCTCTTATGTTTCAGAATATTCTATCTATTTTAAGCAGGGTGTTCTCCCATCCAGATGATTTTTGATATGCGATAGACTAGAGTTCCAATGATAGTCAGATGTGTTAGCTCATATTTTGATAATCTAAACATATTCTTTACTATATTTACCTCTATTGAGTTTGACCATTCTATGAGAACTAATTAAATGTGTTGATAGAGATGGGATCAGTGTGCAGGCTGGTTAATTCTAACCCAGAATCCCCGATTGAAAGGGTTTATGTCAAAGGTAACTTTTTGTACAAGTATTCCAGCACTAAACCTGTGGAGTAGAATATTTCTAGAGTGTAGCTGATATTGTTACTCCTGTATGAACCATCCATGTGTGTTCAAGAATTGCTGAGAGAGAAAGTACTTGAATTTGAGTTTGTTTTATGATAGCATTTAGCAGATGTTCCATAAATGCTGATCAAACACACATGGCAGTAGGATGAAGAGGCTAAAAGCTTGGAGTGAAAGTCTGTCAGATGAACCTAGGTTTAAATTTCATCTCTTTAAAATCTCAAAGTCTCACTTTACTTGTCTGTAAAATGGGGATACTAATACCACTAGATCTGAGGATTAAATAAAATCACAAAAATTAGTAATTAACATAGTAGGTCTAAATAAATGAATAAATTATACTTAGGAACTAAGAGTCTAAGGAGGAATAGGTTGGTAGTGCAACATGAGAGCTAAGTATATAGCCTCTGAGAGACTTCGGAAGTGCAAATCCTGATTTTGTGGCTACTAGAAATGTGATCTGGTAAAGGTTTCTTAAA
The DNA here is from genome assembly GCA_030015415.1 of Cynopterus sphinx. NCBI lineage: Eukaryota > Metazoa > Chordata > Mammalia > Chiroptera > Pteropodidae > Cynopterus > Cynopterus sphinx. The sequence goes on along the minus strand of CM057384.1, from coordinate 26,845,185 downwards.
CTTTCTCAGCCATACTGGTTTCCTGTTGCCGCAATAACAAATTACCACAAATTTAGTGACTTAAAACAACACAAACATATTGCCTTACAGTCATGAAGGTTCAGATGTCCAAAATGGTTCTGGCTGTGCTAAAATCAAGATGTTGTCAAGGTTGCTTTGCTTCTGGAAATTCTAGAGAAGAATCCATTTCCTTGTCTTTTCCAGCTCCTAGAGGCCACCTGCATTCCTCGATTTGTGGGCCTTTCTTCCATCTTTAAAGTCTCTCTCTTTCCCTTGTAATTAAATTATACCTAGTTAATCCAAGATAATCTCCCCCATCTCAAGATTCTTGATTTAATCACATCACTAAATTCCCTTTTGCCATGTAAGGTACCATATTCATAAATTCTGGGCATTAGGATATGGGCATCTTTGGGGGTGGGGTCATTATTCTTTTTACCTCATTAGCCTTGGTTTTTTCATCTATAAAACAAGATAGTATTATATGACCTATTTCCGAGTTAGGAAAGAAATAAATAAGATATTTTATGTAAAATGCTTAGTTCTGAGCCTATCCACACACACATGATAGGCACTTAATTAATGTTGACTGTTCTTATTATTATTACCAGTGAATGAACCTCACTGTCCCTTCCTGCTGCATTACCCAGGCATTCATGCCCCTGCCTCAACAGGATGATTCAGAAGGCCTGAGTTATTCAAGACTGAAAAAGGAGCCGTGTTCTCACCAGTTATTTTTCCCCACTCAAATTTTTGGCAGCAACCAACTTAGAGCCATGGCTCTCTCAAGAAACAGAGATTTCTTCCAGTGGTTCCTTAATTTCAGACAAAATCCTCTTGGATGGAAGGAACATAACTAAGAGGCTTATAATTCATAGAAACAGATCCGGAAGCAAGAAATAAGGACTGCTTCTGTTTCTTCTCTTTCCATTCTGTACTCCTGTCATACCAGTCAACCCTTGTCTCAGAGAAAGGACTATGGTGTGCAAAATGCCATTGTTTATTGCTGGGGATCTTGCAGCCATAAGTTTTGGCTGCTCAAACACTCTGCCTGTTTCTTTTCCATGTGGCCTACTTAATTTTGGCATGTGCATTCATTAACCCCATACAATTGGCTATGCCTTTATTGGATAGCAGTCATCAGAGTTCCTACAATATCCTTGCTATTTTCTAAGTTGTTTGTATATTATATCAGCCTGAGATATTCTTCATAGATAGAATGTGAGCAGAGAAAGGGGAAAAAAATATCATGATATTAATTAATTTAATATTTAACTATGGATTGGTCTTTATTCAACTTTTTACTGAGACATACAACTAGATTGAAAAGTGGTTAAATGTAGATTTCCTCAAGTCCTCATTTTAAATGAGAACAAAATAACTCCATCTGCAATCTAGAATTTTTTAGATTTACCCTTTTAAAATATTTGTTCTGGCACATAAGAATTAGTAGAAAAGAAAGAAATATTTTTAATTCAGTAAATATACCCTATGATCTTTTTCTGTCCTTTATGGATTGCATTTACACCTGTTTTTTTTTTTATATTTTGTTATTGGTTCTGAATCCATAAATACATAGTAATGGTCATATTGACATCTTCCCACCTACCTACAATAGCCCTCTTCCACAATTAACCCTCCCATCTCCCCTATTTCAAAAGACAGTTTCCCATATGGCATCTGGTGTATGTCATACAAATCTGACCACCCTAGGAAGCACGTGAGAGCCATGATTAATATTCCTTGTCTCAGTCAAGCAAAATTGTCATGTCCTCAGCCAGGTATTAAAAAGAAAACAACTAAATTAATTATGCTAAGGTGAAGTCTCAGATTCTCTGAGGGAAATTTGTACATTTACAGGAACAAAATCAATTTTTCCTAGCTTTATTTGGGTATAATTACAAATAAAATTGAGTGTACAACGTGAGGGCTTCATATACTTATGCACTGTGAAATGATTTCCACATTCAAGTTATTTAACACATCCATCACCTCACAATTACCTTTTCTAAATTTTTAATTTTTGATGAGAACACTAAAGATAGCTGTTAGCAAATTTCAAGTTTAAAATACAGTATTATTAACTATAGTCTCCATTAATTAGAGCCTCAGAACTTATTCATCGTTTCATCATACAACATTTTTTTTTCTTTTTTTGCTACACTTGCCTGGTCTTTCCTTCTCAAACTAAGATCTGTTTTGTTGGTTTGAATGATATTCCCTAAAACACAAAAATGAGGGTATTAAATAAAGGAACTAAGTTAAGGAAATAAAACAAAGTGCAAAGAGCTGAAGTAGAGAAAAAATAAGATGTGAAGAGGATAGGTGGAAGAACATGAAGGGAGAGGGAATGCAGAGGATATAGACACCTTATGACATGCAGATCTCTTCCCTTAGTGAAATTGTGGCATTGCGTAGCTCATTAATTCCATCCTGCCCAGCTCCCCTTGACATCCACTAATGCATATCTTAAATTATGCTTTCGCCCATTTTGGTGTGTGTATATGTGGGCAATGACCTACCACCACAACCCTTAGGGAAAAAAGAGCGGTTCCCTTGAGTTCTATTTTATACGATGCCACTTTGGTCTTTCTTAAGAGGCCCAGTGGGTACTGTATTCAGAAACGTCTGAATTTAAACCCTAAATTGGTCATCTGGGCAATTACTTAATCTTTCCAAAGCTCAGTTTTCATGTTGGTAAAATGGGAATGATAATACCAACATTATGGTGTTTTTCTAAAAACAAATGAGAAAATTTCTGCTTAGTACTTGGAACATAATAAACTTTTCTTGTAGAATTGTAATTGTAGTGTCATGACAATTATTCTTAATTTTATTCTCATCATTTCTATTTCTTCTCCCAGAAAAAGTCAGGTTTTCTTATACTTATTGCAGAAAACTTGTCCTGTTGTAGAAAACAATATACTTATCTGCCCCACCTTTTTCCACCTCTCCAAACTCAACACTCTCCAAACCTAAAAAAAAAAAATGTTTTTAAAGGAAATTTTAAAGCACATAGGCCTCTCTGGCCTACGTCTTGATGCTCGGTGTTCTATAGTGCACTTTTATTCTCACTGTCCTTTTCCCAATTTTCATGGAAATCACACTCCTAGAAATTGAGCTAGCAGCTACCCCAGGTCAGTAGCAACCTCAGTTGGTTTTCTCAGCACATGGGAGTTAGACCAGAGAGGTTCTATTTCTTTTTACTACTCTTTTCAAGATCATCCAAAGCAAGAGATGAATTAGAATCCTTTCAAGCACTAGGAGTCAGCTGTTAGTGTCCTAAAGCACTTTGGTTTCCCAGATGGGAGTCATTGCCTAAAACCTGAACGTCAAGTTTGTATACCCAGCCACTCCGGTTTTTGCCAAATGAGGAGCCCATCACTGCCTTCTTCAATCATCTCTGCTCCACTTTGACATCTTCCCTCTTTTCTTGGCCTTATAAAGTCAGCACCAGCCTTTTTGCCCTCTCCCCCAGATAGTTGCTCTGTAAATGCATCCATTGAGACTGGCTGCTCCCTTTCACTGAGAGTTGTTCTGCCTGTAAAATAAGGCTACCTTTGTTTCTTATCAAATCCTGGCCTTCTTCCCCTAAACCAGCCCATGCAAGGAACTATAATTCTTTATTTGTGTACCCACAGATGTGAACATTTTGGTGGGGTAAAAGTCCATATCTTATCAAATCATTAAAAGTGTCTAAACTTGAATAGAAATAACAGACTAGACAGCTTTACACTGCTTAATTAGCTTATACATTCTGTCTTGTCATGGCCTTTTACTGAGAAGCCAAATTTAACTCAGTTACTTGAAAAAAATTGGAATTACAATCTAGTTTTCCAAATTATTATATAAATATGTGTGTTTATATGTACATATATATATACATATATATAGTACAATCCCACTATAACGAGATAAGTGGGGCTCAAAAATTCTATTACAAAATTTGAGGTCTTATTTGCAAGATAAATTAAAAATAATTAGTCTAATTATGGAAGGAAGAGAATTTCCATTAATTTGTTGTCATATATTAGATATTTAGGGAAAAGAAACAGACATATGTTTATAAAGAGTGCCATCTTGGACTGAACTGAGAATGTTCCAAATGATGAGAAGGTAGTCATTTCCTAACATCCACCCCTCAGAAGTTAAGCCTTCGGCAGTCCCAGCAAGAAAGCAGAGAAGACTTTCGCACAGTATCAGAGTCAGCCATCATTTTACCATGACCCAGTGGGCCTATACGTACAGCATTACTACTCTTAAGAAATATAAATGTGCAGAGAGAGAGAGAGCGCCATTGTCCCAAAGGCATATCATATTAGATAAAACATCATTTTCTTAAAAAATCTTAGGTCCCATTACAGTACAGCAAACAGACGACACCCTTCTTAAGGTCATCTCCCCTATGGACCCTTGAGCAACTTTTTATTAAGCGCTTAGGCAGGGCTCCCAAATACTTTGGTGACATTCTTATAACTTTGAACCTCACATGACAGCCCAAATTTTGAGCATTTTCCTTCCAAAAAGTCCCTTTTTACCCATGCCAAGTTGCTCCCAGCCTTGCTCTGCAATCTTTAAGCCCTAACTAATAGTAAGAAGAAGGTTACAGTGATACCAGCTGCTATCGAGCAGAAGTCCTAGATTCATACCAAGTCAAATGAAATAAAATAAAACCAAATAAAACCAAATGTCCTTAAACGTCATATATATTCTTACCCTACAACAGCAGGTTTCTGCCTGACTTAAAAGTATGACTGACAGTAGTTTTGTTTTCCCAGAAAAAAAAAGGTTTTCTCATTTTTAAGGGCATTTTCTATTTTTTGATGTTTGACTCATTACATGCCCATATCAGTAGATGTGTATGTATAAGTATATGTATATTTACATTCTCCAAAGAATTAATTATCTTCTCCTTTGGCTCGAAATATATTTTATAGTGTGTCTTATAAGCTAGAGAAATATATTACAAAGCAACATAAGAATTCCAACCTAATGTTGTACAAATAAGTTCATGGTCAAACTCAACTAGCACCATTTTTCTAGCTCAAACCTGGCTGTGTATCAGGAGCACCTGTGGTGCTTTGAAAAAGCACAAATGCTCAGCTCCAAACCCAGATTCAGTAAATCTAGGTATTTGATTTTTATTTATTTATTTATTTATTTAAACTGGTATCAAGTGTACAGTGCATTGGTTAGACATCTATTTGCATTTTTGATATGGTCTCCAGGCTGGTGTGATGGGAACCACATATGAGAACTACTATGGCAGATACTTTCCAGGGAAGATCAAACGCCTGATAACACATCAAGGAAGTCATGACCCTAAAATAGTGAGCTCATGTCCCTTGCCCCCCACAAAAAAATGCAAGTTCCAAGATCAGAAGATGACATTCAAAGTAAAAGACACAGTTGGAAACCCATTATAGCCATTTATTTAAGAAATGGCATTTTCCTACTTTCAGGGGCTCATCTTAATAAAGGACTAGGAAATAAAAGCAAATGCAATTATACTCAGGAAAGAGCTCTGAATACTTCTTTCTATTATATTGCTAAGGATTAGAACTAGAATGTAAATCTGAGAAAGTCATATCAGAGGCCTCTTTCATTAACAGAAATGGAAACAGGCATTTATACGCCACCAATAAATCAATTAAAGGAGGAAAGGAGCTGGAAATGGACTTCATTGCAGCTATTAACTTCAGAGAGTGCAGTAGTTGGTGATTGCTGAACCCAGCATCTTCTTGTCATCCACCTAGAGCAAAACAAACAAGAATAAAACATGGGAACAGTCTCGTCGTACTAAACACAAAGTCTGCAAATCTTAAGTGTTTGCTAAAGTGAAGCAGAAGCAAAGCAGAGCCAGACATTTCCAAAAACATTGTTGGCTTTTGTGGATTGAAATTGTGAGAGTGTGACTCGGAGTGTGACTCCTTGGAGTGTTGTCTGGGTTTACATAAATCTGGATGCTGGGAATTGTTTTAATCACCATGATTATTTCCAGTATAACAGTTTTAAAATAGGAGGATTCTATTAAAAAGTATTACAAATAGGAATTCCTCGGTGAAATTGAGAAAGCTGTGGACCCTTTCCTTTTCCATCCTCTTTTTTGGCCTGTTAATCATCAACTTCTGTCAACTTCTTTTCAGTTTACCAGTTTCCAAAAATCTTAAATTGTGTTGAACAGTGGCAGCTGGAGTAAGATTACTGGTTATTAGAATTTATACTAGCCTAAGAATTTAAAAATTAAAAGCAAAAAAAAATGGATTCAATTTCCTGTCCTTCCAGAAAATACTATGTATGTTTTGGGGTATCTGCTTTACCTACCAGAGCCTTAGGTTCAACTATAATTTGGGAATAATAATATCCACCCACCCCCTGACCTCCTCAAGGAGTTATAAGGAAAAGCACTTTATAATCTTCAGAAATTTATACAAATGTAAGACACCATTAGGTTAAGCTTCTACCTTTAAAATGTCTCCTATGTCATGTGTAATAGAAATATATGTTTATTATGGATGATGTTGGATTAAAGATGTGAAGGAAGTAACTTAAGGATGTGATATTTCAATGTGAATTTATTCTCAGTGAGCCAAAATACAATTCACATTTCTTCTAACACTCTGTGCCCTACATTAAACTTATTATTTATATTCTTTATAAAGGGCAAAGTGTTTGAACTCTCCCTATCCAGTTTTCAGCCCTCTTTTAATGACTAGAGTGGAACAAGGGTGACTTAGTGAACTCACCTCCTACAAACTCATTATTGCCATGAGGACTGCAGATTGTTTTCTAATATGTGTGAAGTGCTGTGGGAGAGCAAAAGCTGAGGTCTTCACCTCTGCACTTCTCCATGAGGCCTGCCAATTACCAAACCCTAATGAAAGTGTCCTAAATCTCTCTCAAATCAATCCCTTAGCACAAAACAGAATATTTTCACTCCTGAATCACAGAAATATCCTCCTAACTGGCCTCTTAGTCGTGTGCTCCCACTCCCCTCCTGCCTACACAGTCTCTTCTCCACTTCTATAAGAAAGCCCTATACTGTCTAGATGTGACAAATGAGACTCTGTAGATCTGATGCCTGTTCACCTCTCTTGCATCTCCACGTACACTTGCACTCAGCAATACTAAGCTATCCCCAGTTCCCAAACATGCTGTGTACCCTTTTAAACGCACAAAGCTTTTGCATAATTCTTTTAACTCTAATTGCCCTTCCTTTACTCTTTTCTATCTGGAAAATTCCTGTTCATCCCTTAAAACTCTATTCCAGAGTCACTCTTTTTTTTGATGCCTCTTTTAGATCTTTCCAGAAATAAACTACTGTGTCTAGCAGTACACACTTTCATTATTGTACATATTATGCCAAATTATAATTATTTGTTAGAATAATTTGTTTTCCTTTCTAGACTGTGAGCTTTTTAAATGCAGTGGTAGTAGCTTATGATCTTTGGATCTTGAGAAACTAGCAGAGTGTCTGAGAAATTATAGCTATGTTATAAATATTTCTTAAGAAAATAATAGATGGATTCTTATAAGTGAAAACATATCCCTTTATGATTCATGAGACTGATCTAATCTCTAGTAAAAAAAAAATCTGATGGAAACTCATCACTTCTTTATCACCGTTAGCTCTTTTCTACTCTTTTGACATTTATGTAATCTTCTGGTAAATTCTAAAGTTGTAAGCATTGCATCTATATTGAAGGGCAACATAAACCAACCAAATTATGCCTGCTGGTGAACAATGTACTTTGTGACATTGTATCAGAGATGGATTATTTTCGCCTCGTCTCCTCCATATGACTTTGAGTAGCTATACTTATACTGAAATTCATGAAAAGCCAAGCTTCACAACTTCAGAGCAAAATTGCTCTGTAAAAGCACTGCCTCCTTCACCTACTGAAAGTGTTGCTCTTCTCTCTTTCTAAAGCCATGAGAATATGGTCAGGCATTATGTGTCTCAAGTCTTACTGGTCAGAGTTAAATTGGAAACTAAGGCGCCCAAAGTGAATCCTATTGGATTCATGAGATTACTTTGTCCACAAGTCCTACTATTGAATCTGTGTAAGCTGTAAACTAGCATGCCTTGTTCACTATTATGACTGTGATCAATGGGTAATAAATGAGTATTTCTCAATTTTATCTAACAATGTTGCTTCCCAGGAACTCTGGGGTAAAATGAAACATGTGTAATTTTTCCTTTTATATTTATAATTATATTTCATGCTTTCTATTATTTCACACCAATGAGTTTTTTCTTCTTTTCCTCATAAGGTACATGTTTTACTTAGAAGTGAGATTTAATACCTATTGTGTAACTTATGATGGTTCTTTTATGAGTTAATTAACCAAAAAAAAAAATGGTGATGAATAGACCAAAAGGTGACCGCAATGGAGTTTGCATCTATTTCAACTCCTGTTTCGTAAGACAAGATTTGGCTTTAAAATGTATTATCTTAGATTATAATAGATATAAATTAGTTTCTCTCATTTCAAATAATAATTTCTGAAACTAGTACAATTTGAATTTCACTCTTCAATGTGTCAGTTTTTGAAAATATAATTGAAAGTCCATTTCATGGAAAGGAGACTTAGCTCTATTTTTCCGTTTCTTTGTTTTTATTACTTTTTGTGTGTGTGCAATAAATATATGTAGAATATATTGATTGGATTTTGCTAGGCACTGTGAAGAATTAAAATTTTTTGATGTTGTTGCCCTCAAAAACCGTCCAGAGAGACACAGAAAAAGTTAACTTGAAAAAGAGATGTCACAAACAGTACAAAAAGTAACATAAGCAGCAAGCACCAGGAGTTCAGAAGCCAGTCTTTACCTCCCTGACATTTTCAGTCAGAATTTCTAACCTACCATTCTTGTGATTTATTTTTAATTTTTTTTTATCTCATTCCAACATATAGGTAGACGCAAAAACATATCGTCGGTTCTATCCCCTATTTCTCTTTTGACTCAGCTTTCCTTCTGATCTTTTGAAATAAAGATTGGGAGCTATGTCTGTACTATTTGTGAATGTCAGATTCTTATGTCCCACTTCCTCTGGAGTAAAGGAGATGGGGTTAAGTGAATCAGGAAGGGTGTGTTTTTCTTTAGATCTCTGTACATCGACCATACCTACATATTTAAAATCTTATAAAAAGGATTCGATCACTTTCAGTGGTGAATTGTTATCAAAGCTTCATTAATAACTCTTTCCAATTATTAACAACCCTTTCCAATTAATATTTAACCTGACCCTGGTTATGTTATTACCCATTGCAAATGGGTACATACTTGCCTTGATTATGTAAACCAAGGCTGATCCTCGCTCTTCTTTTCCTTCCTCGCAATAGGCAAATAATCCTTGACTCATAAAAGCAACTTTGTGAGGCTGTTTGAGCAGTTAAACTGATATCACAATGGTTTCACCATTTTTTTTTCTTTCACCCTCGAGTGAGTCACTTTATACACATCAGTCTTCTGTAAGTAGTACTGTTAAACTTACCTCCAGGTATTCATCCTCTCTCACATTCACATACCTTTCTTTCCAGTTCTACAGCTGTAATTACCTCATTGTGTTTTCATTGCTCTTATGCTTTTGTATCTCCCCCACTAGAGTGTAAGCACCTTGAGAGCAGGAGCGGTAACTTGATCACAGTTTACACCCAGAACTTTGTTGTTTGGAGTATAGAAGGTACTCAATAAAGGTTTGTTAAGTTTAGCATTAAGAGAAAGGCATTGTAGGCTATGGAGGCTCAGAGGAAAGGCATCAAACCAGCCAATCATGGAGAGTTAGGGGGAATTTCAGAGGTAGATAAACCTAAATTGATACCTGAAAGGTAACTGCAGGTTAGCTAGGCCTAGGGAGAGGGCAATCCAGACCAAAATAAATAGCATGAACAAAGACCCATATTTGAGAAAGAGCAGGTAAAAAGATCACCTATGCCTTATATTTACTATGCCTGAGAATCAAAACGGTGGTATACATATGTGTGTGTGCGTGCATGGGGGAACTTTATCTTTTAAAAGTTTAATTAGATATAATAAAAAATCAACTCTCATTAACCTATACAACCCTTCATATTTAGCCCCAAACTTTTGATCTAACTAAACATTTCCATTAACTTTCTTATTATTTTCTCTTTCCTCAAGTCAAATTTTAATCTTTTGTATCTTATTATATTATCTATGCTAATTCTTGGTATTTTTTAAAATAGATCTATTATGGACAACAGTATGTTTATTTAAGTAGAGAAATGTGAACCCAACCACCTTGAATAAAATTATGTATAGAAAACTTACAGGTTTCACACACTCGACTTAGAAATTAACATTTAGAAAATCATCTGTTTCTTTTTTTTCTGGATACACACACACACACACACACACACACACATTTTTTATGGTGACATTGGTTAACAAAAGCCAGTAAGTTTCAGCTGTACACTTTAACAGTAAGGTGTGTGTGTGTGTGTGTGTGTGTGTGTGTGTGTGTGTATATATATATATATATATATATATATATATATATATATATATATATATTTTACACTGTGTTCACCTCCCATAAATATATTCCTTTCTGTCACCACATATTTGACCCCTTATCTCGTACACCTCCTCCTTCCCCCTTTCCCCCTAACCTCTGGTAACCACTAGTCTATTGTCCATGTCCATGAATCTCTGTTTGTTTGTCCTGTTCTCTTGTTGCTCTTAGGTTTATATCCCACATATAAGTGATATCATGTGATTTTCGACTGTTTCTGTCTAATTTATTTCTCGAGGTCCATCCATGTTGTCGCAAATGGCAGTATTCATCTCTTCTTATGACTGAGTAATATTCCGTTGCATATATATATGTACCACAGATTCTTTAGCCCTTCACCTATCATAGGACACTTCAGTTGCTTCCATCAGTAGGAAAATATCTTTTTGGATATGGGTTTTTAAGTCTTTGGGGTAAATATCCAGTAGATGGCTTGCTGGGGCATATGGTAGATCAATTCTTAGTTTTTTGAGGAACCTCTATACTGTTTTCCATAGTGGCTGTACCAATTTGCAGTCTCACCAGCAGTATATGAGGGTTCCTTTTTCTCCGCATCCTCTCCAACATTTGTTATTACTTGTCCTGTTGATGATAGCTATTCTAACAGATCTGAGATGGTATCTCATTGTGGTTTTGATTTGCTTTTCCTGAATAGCTAAGGATGTTGAGCATATTTTTATATACTCATTGGCCATTTGTATGTCATCCAGGGAGAAGTGTCTGTTCAGGTCCTCTGCCCATTTTTTGATTGGATCCTTTTTTGTTGTTGTTATTGAGTCATATGAGTTCTTTGTGTATTTTGGATATTAAGCCCTTATCAAAGGTGTTGCTTGCAAATATATTTTTCCATTCATATGGTTGTTTCTTTATCTTATTGACGATGTCTTTTGCTTTGCAAAGCTTTTTAGTTCGATGTAGTCCCATTCATTTATTTTTCCTTTTACTTCCCTTTCCTTCAAGGTCAAATTCATAAAATCCTCTTTAAGTCCAAGGTCCTTGAATTTAGCTCCTTCATTTTTTTTCTATGCATTTTATTGTTTTAAGTCTTATATTCAGGTCCTTAATTCATGATAAACAACAGTCTAGTTTTATTCTTTTGCAGGGAAAATCACCTCTTTCTAAATTGAGATTTTGGGGTATACAAGGAACAACTTGCAGCAGAATGTGGTGGAAGACATACTGGTCTTTGAGTCCAAATGTCTATGCCATTCCCTTCACTAGGTTAATGTGACTCATCAGTCTCATCATTTGTTGAATGAGATCCATAATATCTGCTATATTATTCATAGGTATTCCCAAAATTAAAGAAAGGCTATATGTGAAATGAATTGCCTAACCAATTGTAGACGGTTGTATTCAGGATTGTATTAAGTGATAGCACAAGGCATCTACCATTGTAGTTATTCTTTGGTAGAAAATAAAAACTGTATAACCCCTCTAACAGCAACAGCATTGTATGTGAAAAAAATATGTACAGCAATTTAAGTTAATGAAAGTAAAACTATCCTTTTGAAATACACAGTTTTAAATAGTTAGTCTCTGTGTTTATGGCATAACTACAGCAAGTGGGTTTTAAATAGAAATGGCTGTTTGCCTCATTAGCATGAGGATAATACACATTGTAACCATTTTGTCTTGTAGAATGATTGAAGATAGTGGGAAAAGAGGAAATACCATGGCAGAAAGAAGACAGCTGTTTGCAGAGATGAGTAAGTATGGAACTTTTAAGGAAGACTTTACAGTTAACAATGAATACTCATGGAAAAGCTAGAGATAACCACTCAATCTTTTGACATGTGTACTTTTTCTTAAAATCCTAAATTTCTTGCATAAAATGTACATTTGGGTATTTTTCCCTCCTATTAGGTAAAAGTTAGTTAGTGAATCATCACTGTGTATTTTATATGAAAGAAAAAGTGTCATGGACACAAATGTATACATACACACATGAATAGTTGATAAACTCATGTTGGCACTAATAGAGTCCACTAAACTTTAAAGTCTGTGTACATCTCTCCATACTATCTCAGTGTTGAGCATACTATAGGCACTAGATAATATTTGTGAAATGAGTCACTGAATGTCTTACTTACCTACAAAATTATATCTTATGTTCATATTGAAAACAAGAATCAGGCATGATTACCAGAACAAACTATAAGCTATCATCTGTACTTCATGCAGGGGGGGTGGAATCCATCCTACAAACCAATTTCTAAAAAATGAAAAGGAAAACAGAAGTTAAGAAGAGCTTAGAAATGACCTGCTGTACAAGAGAAACCAAACCAAGACTATATGTACTGGCTCCAAGGGAGAACCCATTAAATAAAGGCTATTGGTTTATGTAAATGCAAAGTTGCCATATAAGTCGTTGGTTGGTAGTGTCTCCCTTGTAGACCATGTTTCTTTTTCATAAGGAGGAAGAACTTGACATTAGGGGGGGACATACATCTAAATTAAATGTTATAAAGAAAAGAGTACAATTTTTTCCTTCTCCACATAAAGAATGAGGATGAGCAGAAGTGAATTGTAAGCCTTTTTCCCTGAGAGGGCAGTAGATGAAATTAGGTTTCTGCTGAAGATTGGAACTGATTGGCAACAATGAGGGTCAGAGGAAATAAAGGAAAGTCTCAGATAATAAGATTTATATTTACCTTTATCATTTCCCAATAATCTGGTGGCACCATGACAGTGTTAAAACTAACAAAGAGAAAAGAAAATTAAAATTGATGTGGAGAATCTCAATCATGCTCCTTGCTTTTTCTACTTTTAGAAACATGTCTAGAGTGCCTGTGAGTGTCTCAGCCATGACCTTCCAATTTTCTAGGCCATGTTTGACACTGTATGTTCACTTCTGGCATGGCTGGTCACCTGGAATTTTGACCTTGTTGATACAACTCTCAGAGCAAGGAACCTGGTTATTCACTGGCCATCTGAACAAAAGCTAAAACAGCACAGGTATCCTTCCATATCATAGATTCTTAGACTGAAAAGGCAAAAGTCATTTATATCTGAGCCAGTTTTGACAGAAAAAGAAAAAATATGTTAATATATAATATAAACAGTAATGTCTTGGGAGAAATCTTTGAATTTGTCAGTGTTACATTAGATTGTATCAGCAAACACTGTAAGAATTATAAAAGTATGCCTCTAAGTGAAGAAGGGACTGGAAATCAAAGGGAGATACATGTAAGTATTTGACAAATACTGTTGCATAGTTGAAAGGCAGACAGCCCTTCAGAATGCTGACTACAATCAGCACATACACAGTTGGAACTGACTCTAGAGTGTGATTTGCAATGCACACTCTGAGTTTTAGGAAAAACTTTTAAAAATTCAGAAAAATGACATGAATGGTCCCACTACCAGAGGCCCTAGTGGATACAGTGACCATTTTCAGTTTCTTATTCTTCTTTCATGCTTTTTAGCCACTTTAAGATGTTACCACCATGAGTGTTTAGTCTGTAAATTCTGTCTTACATCACCACCCTAGTCCGGGCCCCTGCTTTTTCTATCTCTCTTTTTCTGTCTCTTAGTACCCTTCAGAACCCCTGAAGTCAGATTTTAGCAAATTTTGTTCTTAATTTCTTTCCACATACAATTTGACTTTCTCTCAAGACCTCATAATTACTGTTATGGCTTCCAAGGATTCCTTCAGAACAATCTCCCATATTCTCATGAACCAGCTTATCTGGAATTATCAGCACATATACTGAATGTCCCTTTCAGCTTTGCCTTATCCTGGTCAAAGCTTCTACTGATGAAATAGTTTGAAATGGGCTCACCATTAACTGCACTAACAGTGCTCATCTCTGAAAAGGGAATGACCAAGGCTTCTGCCTTCCAGGATTTCCAAAGCCATGCTGTCCTGAACAACTACCAAACAGTCTGGTATTGTTGAGAAGTGAGAAGGAAGTTTCTGTTCCCAGTTGTGTGACTCACAATTTCATCACCTAGAATGCAGAACGGTGCGCACAAACTCCTATTGGAAAAATATTACTTGTGCACGCAGACTCCTAATGGAAAAATATTCACAATCTTGCCCCAGTCAAGACACATTGCTACATTTTACATGTTTGTGTGTGTAATAATTCCTGAAATGTATATCATAGTCAGGACTTCCAGATGCATGTATCCAACTGCCAATGGATAGCTTCACTTGGACATCCCACAAGCAATTCAAACTCTAACTAAACTCTTGCTCTTCATCCACCTACAAATCTGTTCCTCCCTGTTTGTACCTGAGCTTAGTTAGAGGCATCTCATCCCATTGAGTTGTCTAAGAAATTTGAGCATTGTTTCTGATCCTCAAACTTCTTTACCTCTCATTCTACTTCTCTGTGTGTGTGTGTCTCTGTCTGTCTCTCTGTGTGTCTCTGTCTCTGTCTCTCTGCCTCTTTCTTGCTCGCTCTCTCTCTCTCTCTCTCTCTCTCTCTCTCTCTCACACACACACACACACACACACACACATGCATCCAGTCAATCACCAGGTATAGGAAATAGTTCAGATACAGGGTTCATAGGCTTCATCTTTATTCTGTAAATATTTGTTAAGCTGAAA
Source organism: Cynopterus sphinx (assembly GCA_030015415.1). Lineage (NCBI taxonomy): Eukaryota > Metazoa > Chordata > Mammalia > Chiroptera > Pteropodidae > Cynopterus > Cynopterus sphinx. The sequence goes on along the minus strand of CM057384.1, from coordinate 26,830,086 downwards.
AATGAATGAGATATTTAAGAATCTGAATGACTATTTAAAAGAGTTTATAATGAGCTATCAAAACATAGAAGGCAAACATTTATGAATTGTATTAAACTGCTCAGAGTGTAATGAAGCTAAAGTAAGATTGGTTGGTAGGATGGATGGATGGATGGATGGATGAATGGATGGATGGATGGATGGATGGATGGATGGATGGATGAAAAGAAAGAAGGTAGAAGGAAGAAAAGGAAAAAGGTAGGGAAAGAGTAAGGAAAGAGGGAGCAGAGGGAGAAAAGGATGAGAAAAAAATCTTGAAAAGGAGAACTAAATAAAGGAAAAACAAGATTTGCAGTAGATCACAGTGTGATCAATCAGAATTTCTTAATTTTTTAATTTTTATCTCCTTCTACTATGATGTGGGTATGAAAGGTTTGAGGAGATAGTGTAAGAGCATCAAGTTGCCTTAATTTTAATTTTACTTTAATTTTTTTGTTATGAAAAGTTTCAAATGCATATAAAAGTTGAAAAAGTAGTATTCAGCTCTACCCTTAATTATTTACCATGTTTCACACTATATTACTATGATGCCAATCTCAAACATTATTTAAATTAATTTAATATCCATGTTTTAAAGAATTATATCCCAGTGATATAATAATAATGGGAAAGAACACTAACCATGATTTTGAGAAAAAATGAAGAGGAAGCACATTACCAAAAAAAACAGATAGAGAAAGACTGTACTCATTTTTTATTAAAAAGGGATAATATTGATTCTTGAGAGTCTAGGGTATGAACTTGATTTAGGTTTCATGATAAGTGGATTTTTTTTTTTTTTTGGATCATGAGCAAAAGAGAGTTGTAATCCTAGATATTTCAGTATGCTAAAAACAAGGATTTCTCTATTGAATTCATTTTCTTATTCATATATTCAAATTCCATCTTTTTTTGTAAAGGAATGAAGTCAGGTAATTTCCCTTTTTAATAAGGTTACTAGACTGTTAGCTCAGGAAAATACCATAGGATAAATTTCAACAAGATACTGACAGGTTGTACATGTGTTGGAGAAACATGGGCTGGAAGATTCCGTTTACAATCCTGTACAGGTCCTTGGGATTTTTTGGGTTTTGGGGGGTTTTTAGGGGGGGAGGGGATTAATTATTTTTCAAATTTTTCTTTTATAGTTGGCATATCATGTTATATTAGTTTCAGCATTAGTGTACAGCATATTGATTAAATATTTATACAACTTACAAGTGGTCATCCTGATAAATCTAGTACCCATCTAACATCATATATAGTTATTACAATATTATTGACTATTTTCCTCATGCTATACCCTATATCCCTGTGACTATTTTATAACTATCAATTTGTATTTTTTAATCTCTTCCTCTTTTTCACCTAACCCCCAAACCCCCTTCCATCTGGCAACCCTCAAAATGTTCTTTGTATCTATGAGTTTGTTTATATTTTGTTTGTTTATTTTTCTCTTTAGATTCCACATGTGAGATCATATGGCATTTGGCTTTTTCTGTCTGACTTACTCCTCTCAGGACAGTACCCTCTATCTAGGTCCATCCATGTTGTTGTAGATAGCAAGATTTCATTCCTTTTTTAAATTATTTTATGGCTGAGTAATATTTTATTGTATGTATTTACCACCTCTTTTTTATGAATTTACCCATTGATAGAAACCCAGGTTGCCTCTATATCTTGAATACACATGTCCCTTCAAAGTAGTATTTTGAGTTTCTTTGGATAAATACCCAGAAGTGGGGTTATTGGGTTTGTCTTTGTCTCTTGTTATAGCCTTTGTTTTAAAGTCTATTTTGTCTGGTATAAGAATTGCTACCCCTGATTATTTTCATTTACATTTTCATGAAATACCTTTTCCATCCCTTTACTTTCAGATTATGTGTGTCTTTGGACCTGAAGTCTCTTATAGGCAGCATATGTAAGGGTCTTATTTTCTCATCCATTCAGCCATTCTATGTTTTGATTGGAGTATTTACTCCTTTTTCATTTGGAGTAATTGTTGATAAATATGTAGTTATTGCCATTTTATTCATCTTTTACTCTATTGTCTTCTTCTTAAAGAAGACCCTCCAATATTCTTATAATACTGGTTTAGTGTCGATGAACTCCGTTAGCTTTTTCTTGTTAGGAAGCTATTTATCTACCCTTTGATTCTCAATGATAGCTTTGCCTGGTAGAGTAATCTTGGTTGTAGGTCCTTACTTTTCATCACTTCGAATACTTTGTGCCAATCCCTTCTGACCTGCAAAATTTGTTGTGAAATTAACTGACAGTCTTATAGAGCTCCCTTGCAGGTAACTAACTGCTTTTCTTTTGCTCCTTTTAAGAATCTCTTTTTGTCTTTCAACTTTGTCATTTGAATTATGATGTGTCTTGCTGTGGACCTCTTTGGGCTCATCTTGTTTGGAACTCTGTCATTCTTGGGCTTGTATGCATATTTTCTTCACCAGTTTAGGGAAGTTATCTGTCAATATTTCTTAAAATAGGTTTCAACTCTTTGCTCTCTCTTGTCTCCTTCTGGTACCCCTGTGATGCAAATGTTAGTATGCTTGATGTTGTCACAGAGGCCCCTTAAACTATCCTCATTTTTTTTATTTCTTTTCCCTTTTTCCTGTTCTGATTGGGTGTTTTCTGCTACCTTATCATCCAAATTGCTGATTCACCTCTCTGCATCATCTAATCTTCTGTTGAGTCCCTCTAATGTATTATTTCAGTTATTACATTCTTCATTTCTGACTGGTTCTTTTTTATTTTTTTATCTCCATTTTTATGTTTTCTTTTTCTTTATTGACGTTCTCACTGAGATCATCAAGCAACTTTATAATTAGTGTTTTGAATTCTGTATCTGATAGGTTGCTTGTCTCCATTTTCTTTAGTTCTTTTTCAAGAGCATTGTTCAATTCTTTCATTTGGGACATGTTTCTTTGTCTCCTCATTTATCTATGTATTAGGTAGAGCTGCTATGCCTGTCACTCTTAGTAGGTCTTATGTAGTAAGTGTCTGTGGGACCCAGTGGCACAGTCTCCTTAGTCACCTGAGCTGGGTTCTCCAGGTGTATCCCTTGTGTGGTTTGTGTATGCCCTCCTGCTATAGTAGAACCTTGATTGCTTTCTGCACATCAGTGGGAGGGATTGGCCCTCAAGCTGATTGGTTGTGAGGACTGGCTGTGACTACAGCAGAAGAACTGTGTGCAGAACCTGACCCCGTGGAGCAGGATTTGCTTTAACAGGCCTTTGGTGCCTGCCCAGTCTGCCCTTCGGCTATGTCTTTTGTGAGGGTGGTTGGGTGGTACTGTTGTGGTCTGAAGCTGGCCACCAGGTATGTTGGTTCTGGGACCTTTGGGGAGGGGCTCTATTGCAGGCCATGGTCAGCCATTGCCTATTCCCTGCCAGAGCCACTTGGTATATGCTAAAAAGTGATCTGCAGATGGCTTGGGAGAGGGTAAGCTGTGAACCAAGGCTGGCTGCCACTACTACCAGGCTTGGGTCTGCTTTGCAAGAGGTACAGGGCAAGCCAAGGCCAGATACTGCCTGCTGGGATTTTGTGAACCACTGAGAGATTTTAGGAAAGTGCACAGCATGAGCCAATATACACTGTTTGTATGGAAAAGCTACTGCAAGTGATTTGGGTGGGCTAAATTGTTGGATGGAACATAATTCCATGGAATCACCTGAGCAAGGCAACCTGTGTTAGTGAGATGGATGGAGACTCAGATATGGTGGCCTCCTACATCTGCATGCTGGGAGGTGGGAGGGCTCAATACAGGAACAATGGCTTCTGCCAGCACTTCTGTCTAAGAGAAAGTTTCCCCTCCAGCCCTCACCCTGAAGCCAGACAATTCATTTCCTCCCCATATGTCCCTCATGCTTTTTGAGCAGCTGACCCATTGCTGGAGCTCAGAGCAAGTGGTATGTCAGTGAGTAAATTCATACCTTTGAGGAATATCTCCAGCTTCCACAACGCTCTGTCTTGCTCAGCCACAAGCTCCACTGGTTTTCAAGGCCACAGGTTGTTCCCTCTTTTGCAGGGGGACTACTGCAGCCAAGATATTCCTCCCAATTCTCAACCATCACATGCAATTGTGAGACCAGCCCATTTAGCATTTCTATTCCTCCTACCAGTATTGAGGTCACCTCTTCTATATGTCCCCAGTTGTAAGGCTTCTTTTCAGCCAGACCTCAGGCGACTCCCAATGATTGTTGTTTTGTAGTTTAGTTGTAATATTGATGTGGTAGAGAGAGGAAGCCAGCACAGCATCTACCTACTTTGCCATCTTGATCTGTCAGGTCCTTGGTTTTAAGTAATAACTTGAACACAGAAGACGGGCAGCTATTCTCAGGGCGGCTATGAATTTATAGACTTTTAAGAAGAGACTTCTAATGTAAAACTGAATTAACTATGGTTTATTGGGGCAGACACAAAGAAATTTATTTTAACAAGGTGTTTAGACAGAGAAAGACTCTGCACACCATGTTTCAGGTCAATTGTTCATTTATTTGTTTGTTTATTTGTTTCTTGGTCCCAGAACCCATTATAGATCCTGTTGCCACTTACGTTATCTGTGCAATGTAGTGTACTACTATATCTAAAAAGCTAAATTTAATTGTTCACCACATCCCTTTTAATATTCAGAGTTCACATCCTCAGCCAGGAAAAGCTTACACAAATAGGAAATGTTGACAGACCTCCAGACCCATTCTTGATTTTTAAATAGAGGGTCAGTTAAGTCTCTATCATAATAGGGCAGGTGAGCAGTCAGTGCACTCCTGTTTCTAAGCATCATCTCTACTCCCCTCTTATTGCATCCTGAAGAGGTGCACATTTGCCATATTGCCTCTAGACATATATGAGAGGGAGGTGCAAAGGAGCCAGGGTTTCTGTTCTTAGAGGATAAAATCTTCCTGTAACTAAGAAATTTAATTGTCTGCTGCTTCACAGTCCTTTGCCCTGGAGCTTGAATCATTTTTGAAGAACTTACACAAATAATCTATGCTCCTAATGTCTTCTTTTAAAGAATTATTTACAGATATTGAGATTCTCCTGATTGTTGAACCAAACTCAGCATCAGTAAAATGACTTCCTCATCCAAGGGAAAAGGCAGATTTAACATTCAGGTATTTCTGATAGCTGTTCTGTCTGGTTATCCAGCATCCTAGAGTGTTCATTTTCCCCAATAGCATCTTAGATTTACAGAGAACATGAAACTGGGAAGCCCCTTTGAAATGCTAATGACAAAATAAAAAATTTTTTTAAATATCGGAAACATATGAAATCGTGCCTTTAGCTTCCAAATAAGCATTTAAATAGAAAACAAGAAAAAAAAATCTGACTTAATATAAGCACATATGATTCTTTTAAACTTGCTTTTTAAAGAACTGCAGGCTTAATAAGAGCCCAAAGAATTAGTCATCTATAAAAATAAATTATTAGTAATTTTCCTCATCAAAGGTGGTAATAATTGCTTTCTATATATTCTATACAGGTGAGCCCTTGGCTGTGGCATTTGGGTTAATTTTTTATAAATCATTTCAAAGAGATATTATCCAGCCATGGAACAGGATGATGAGAATGGTTAAGGGTCTCAAAACCTTGCCTGATAATAACAAGAATAATAATAGCAGCATTTATGTATTGAAGTCCTATTGTGTGCCATGCTCGATGGTAGACATTGCACTTGAAATGATGGCTCAGTTCAACATCTTTAATCTAAAATGTCAAGGAGAAGCTACTTCCCCAGCTAAACTCTAAACTCCATGATGACAGGACTTTTGTACATTTCAGATGGTAATGAAGATGTTAATAATGATAATGATAGTGGCTTCCCGGTGTTTGAGAAATAAATTATCAAGTGCATGGAGAAAAGATTATGTGGCTCCAGAATGAAAGCTAGATCAAATGGATTGAGCTTACAGAGAGGCAAATTAAAGCTCAAATTAAAAAAAAAAAAATCTGACACTTATTGTTACTCAGAAATGGCACAGGAAGCCTCTAAAGAGCCCCATCTGCTGTTAAGCACTCACTATGTACCAGCTACTGAGATTACCAGCCGGTAAAGTTGGTGTTGCTATCTCCATTTTATATGTGAAAAAATTGGACACCAAATAAAAAAACCTGTCAAAGTTCACACAGCTACGAAGTGACAGATAAGGTTTTATTGGCTTTAAAGTACATTCATTTTCACTAAGTTATAATCATCTCTATCATTGAAAATAATCTTCCATGATCATTGGCTAAATATCTACCTCTTGAGAACATGTTTTAGGGGAATTCTTGATTGAGTGAGGGTAAGTCCTTACCTCTTTTATCCTTCAAGTGTTCGGTATTAATGAGTCAGCTTGTCAAGGAATAAACATTCATAAAAATGGATGTTTAATTACCTGCAATATAAAACCATAAAGTAATAGGAGTATTGATAGTATTTTTAAATGAATCAGAAGAGATCAGTTTGAGTTGAGGGAATGCTAAATGCTCTCAGTGAGGGACACTTGTTAATTCATCCCGAGTTTCACTAGAAAAGCACTTTATTAGCCTCTTAATATAATACCTTCCAGGCCAGTTCACTTACTTGCTACCCTATTATATTCTGAAGCATTTATATACACTGTTTACCGGTAAAGAGAAAGAGTTCAATACTTGCCAGAATATACCTATGTGCCTTTATATCTGTTATGAGCCATAAACATGGCTTGAGGAAAGCCAAGTATTTAGAAGCAGAGAAGGACGGATGTTTGTTTGAAGTACTCTGTTCTAGACATCTTCTAGAGGTTAGCCCACTCAGAGGAGGATGGGAGGGCCACCAGAAATTCAAGTATCACGTAACAAGCAGCCCATCTGCAGAGAATTATGTGGAAATCAGACCAAATCTGACAGAGGTTCAGGCTGGAGAATAGTGGAAACTGTCGTTGGGTAGACAGGATGGAAAGAGCCTGGAGAGGGGCATGCATTCTGAGCAGAACATTCAGACTCGCTGCTGTGGGCATCACAAGCCACGCTGGATCCCTGAGTAGAAAACTGGAATAGGAAAAGTAGTTCAAGAATATGGGGAACATGTTCCTCTATGTTAGGAAGGAACTGAAAGCCACAGTGTAAGATTAGTGATTGTTTTAAGAAAGGAGTCTCCTGTAAGATAGACATAAAAGCTTACGGGAAAGATACTGGTCATAACAACGAATATTTACATAGCATTCACTGCGGTCAGGCAGTGTCTCCATGCTTTAGGTATAGTCAACTCATTTATTCTTGTGACAACCTATGGAGAAATAGTAGTGTGATCATCATCCCCGTCTTCCAGATTAGAAAACTGAGACTTCTAAAAACAACCGGGCTAAGGTCAGGCAGAAAAGCCACCCAACATTCAGCGCATGCTCCTCTCTAAGCCTGTTCTAACGATCAATCGCAGTGCACTTAAAATGCTTCTTTGATGATAGTGCTATCTGATATCATCTAGCTGTTTCAGTCACAGCTTGAGCAGGTTGTTCTCTGAAGTGACAGACACTACAGGGCTGAGATTGTGTTCTTTGGCCAGTGAACATGGTTGACAACCTGCCCTCCAGTGTTGATTACATGCGCCCCCCTTCACTAGAACCTGAGGGGTGCAAATCAGACCTTTTCAAGTCTTAAAGTTACATGTATATTCTGATAAAAACAAAATTAAGTGTATAGGTTTTATATATATATGTATATATAGTTGTTTTATTTATGAACATTATAAAATACTTCCCACAGAGATGGCCTACCCTGTGTATATGTTTTTTCTCTGCAGGGGCTCAAGATCTGGATCGTATCCGACTCTCCACCTACAGAACAGCATGCAAGCTTAGGTTTGTTCAGAAGAAATGCAATCGTAAGTACACCTGTTGTTTGGACTAATTACACTCATGAACCCTATAGTTTACATTTGTTACTTAGTATACTAACACTAGGTTTTCTTGCAATATTGATAAAACTATGTTTATACAATAAAAAAGTATTATGATACACAAACAGTAGAGAGACTATTCCTAAGTAATTCTGAAGGCTTAATTACTCTAACTGCTAACGTATTCCATCCTGCCATTGTAATAGCTTAAACTTGGATGGATGTTTTTCTTCTTTTCTTTAGTCTCAATATTGTAAATGCCAAATCATCAAAATGGTTTCCAAGAACTTTTTAAAATGCCAAACATTAAGTCCTCCTTATATTTGTATTTCCTTTACAAGTTTAAGAAAATGATCATAAGCTCCTGGAAAACAATCAAGTTTCTTTCTGAAACTAGAAAATTCACCCTTTGTGTCAGAGTATTTACATTATTTGCAAACATCAGACAATAGCAAGAGAAGGGACAACAATACTTATAGAAACGAGGAAACTTGTTTCAGCTTTTTCCCAAAATTTAAAATGTAAGCAGCAAGCTAGATCACTAATTACAGTGAGCAGATTTACATTCCCTGCTGGTTCAATGCTTCAGTCATATCACTACCTTCATTATCTCTTTGAAAAAATTATTACTCTGTTTTGAAACTCTTCTCTTTTCTAGTTAGTAGTGGATGAATTAAAAAATGAAAACCATCATGTTCTCCTGAGTACATACACATAGTTCTTGAATAACTGCCATGGAAACTAGGCATTTTGTGAATGTGGAAACCAGCCATGTCCACATCTCTATCCTCCCCGAGTCTCCAGCAGATGTTTCTGGTGGAACTATGCAGGCCACCCCCAAATCCAGGCTTTTAGGCTTTCAATGAATCATGACTCTGGGATGGGCCATATGCCTTTTTTTCTCATATTACTCATATGCAGCTTATTCTCCAATCCCAGTTGCTCGAAATGGGGCTGAAGTTTGGGGCAAGAGAATAATGGAGGAAAAAACCATAGGTTGGTAAAACATCAAAGACATGTTTTGACTATTCTTAGGAAGGTAAACTAATGCCCCACCACAACTACCAACAAAAACAACTACAACAAAATCAGCGGGAAGAGCACCACAGATATGGAAAGGAATCGGTAGTTGTATTTGCAGTCCTGTGTATTGATGGGTCAATAAAAACTCTTTCTAGCACTAGTATTAAGGGACAAGGAAAATGCTCTCAAAGAAGAAAAGCTTTTCTTCCCCATTCAGCCCTGCCCATATGTAAACCAAAGGAAGAATCTCTGTTTTCAGCAAGAAACAGTAAGGGGATCCTCGCATTTTCTTACCTCATTACCAAAATAGAGGGAGGGGTAAGAATTCTTTCTCCTTAAAGTATTGCCAAGCAAAGCCTTTCTAATAAATATCCTATTTATTAGGATATTTTAAAAAGACTACAAAAAGGTAAGGATGAATGAATAAACAAACAAATAAATAACAGAAAAAAGGAGGGGAAAAAAGAAAGGAAAAAAGGAGGGAGGGAGGATGGAAGGAAGGGGAAAAGAAAGAAAAATGACTCACAATGAGACTAGTTTGTCAACCCTGTGCCAGCATTACAAAAGGCACACACTACGTTGGCCCTAACTGACTCCAGCCACCCGCAAGCCATATTTCATTCCTCCTGCTCTCTGATAAAGGCCCTTTCTCCTTCTTGGGCATCTATTTTTCCTTTTCCTTTTTTTTTTTCTGGTACTCGTTCTTATCCTAATCCAGAATTGTGGCATAGTCCTTCTTAGAAAACGGTAAGGAAAACAGTTACCATCTTGGAAAAGAGTAGTAGTAGTCCACTCCTGGGTGAAAGAAAACCTTCATATACCTGTCCTGTTGCCTTCAGTGCATCCATTTATTTACCTCTTAATTTAGTAATCTTCTGATGAACTACTACATGTTTAACACTGTGCTAGGTACCAGGGATAGAAAAATGGTGAATAAGATGCAATTCCTACTTTGAATCTGCCCAAAGTCTAAGTGGGTAGATGGAATTTTAAACAGACTTGTAAACCAGTATATAGAAGAATAATGACAGGAATATGTACATGTTACGAGAGCACCAAGGAGGCAACGCCCTGACCTGGGCGTGGGGGCCTGAGAGCAGAGAGACATCTAGGCTGAGTCTTAAAGATTTAGTAGATATTAAACAGAGACATATTATTTGCTTTATAAATTTCATACATCTTAGAATGAGAAAAGATACTACATTCTTTGCAAACTAGATAAAACTAAGGCCCAAGGAAGAAAAACAAGAGTGTATTGAATGCTTTGCTAAAATCGAGTTTCTTTTTCAAATTACTTCTACCTTGATCACAAGTGTTAAAGGCAAGTACTATATGTATCTGCTGAGTTTTCCTTTCTGACAATAAATGCAAGAGTTGTGATGTTAAGATACTTGCAAAATGCTAACACAATTGAGACTGGCTTATTTTTATCAAAGTTAGAGCCTTCCTTTGAGGAGGATGACCAGAAGCACTGGTGTTTATGTGACATAATATTCATCGATATTGAACATCTTTCTGTATCAATGGAAGATAATTTTTGTTTGCAATAAATCCTAGCCAACAATAAATTGTGGTACCTTATAATGTAGTTTAACTCTACAATAAAAGAAATAAGAAAATAACCCAGGTAGTGTGTCTATAAGAGCATTGCCTTATTGGAAACTCTTCCACAGTATTCATAGAAATCGATGGACCCTAACTGAGAACAGGTTGTTTATTTTTAGGTTCAGACCTTACATATAGGTAAAATTTATTTTGTATTTTATCAGAACTAAACTTAAAAACTGTATAATGGAGGGGAAAAAAAACATAAAAACTGACACCTGTAAAGTCATTACCTAGAAAAAATATTGTTTGGATACAGCATGGAGTATTATAGATTTTTAAGAGATTTCTTTTTTATCTGAATTTAATGATTAGAAATGTTATATTTCCCATATTTTCTTCCCCAAAGTTCTTGCTGACTCTGTTTATGGTTTCCCATATAGGGCATTGATTCCTATTACTGACACGTTCATTTCCTGTATTACACTTCCTGACAGCTGCTGAGAATAACTGGTTCCCAGTGTTTTAAAAAGAGGCCAGAAAACTATGGCCCATGGACTAAATGGGCCCAGAAGCTATTTTTGTATGGACTGTTAACTAAGAATAGTTTTACAGATGAATATTTACAACTGATTTGAAAATTAGGAACACTGACCTGTAACCTCAGTTAAGCAAAATGTTATTCTCACAATAAAAGAATTCCAGTTTTCTCATTTGTAGACAAGCATCAAAAAAATAAATTTTACTCAATTATTATTTTTTTAATTTCATTGCCAAAATATTATGGAAATGTGTTTTCTCTCATATGTATGCCAACATAATATCTATATAATATTAATCTACAGTATGGTGGGGCCTCTCAGTCGACAAAAACATTTACCAATCTCTGCTATAAAAGAAGACTTTGAGAAGCCCAATTTTAAGGCAGAAAATAAATAATTGAAGGTAACTTTTCTCCATAGGATGTATTTTCCAAATTAGCTTCTTCCCCTTACCATTCACTTTTGTACTCCGTTATACTCCCTCTCCAATGCTGTGATTAGTACATTTGCTAATAGAATAAAAGAATGAATGTCTCTAAAAATTAGGGGATAACCGTTAGCTATTTCATTTTCTAGGAGGAATGGAACAGAATGGAGAACACAAATAATATTTCTAATGCTCCTTTCTAATCAACAGCCTTCTCTTGGGCTACCAGATTTCCTGGTAAGCTTCCACAAAATAAATATACTGTATACCATTTATAAGCATGTGTGCAAATGGCAGCATTTTAACCTTTATGTTAAACAAATAACTGTTTTCTGCTGGAACATTATTTCCTCGATCACCATTGACATGGTTAACGATCCAGATACCCTGTAATGTCAGCAGATCTTTCTTCAGAAATTACTTTTAAGTCAATGAAATGCAGCCTTCAGTTCATGAACAGTAAAAGGCAACAAGAGAAAAAAATCAGGAATCTCAAACCCCTCCTGTTTAATAGTGGAATAAAAGTAAGGAGGCAAGGGGATGCTCTCCTGCACACCCACAGCTGACATTGCATCTTTTAGTTCTTCTGATCACAATCAGAATAGAATTTTCTTTCTATCACTTGTATCAATTGAAATTTAATTAAAATTTGGTTTAAAAGGAGACATTTGAATTTTCAGATTCTCCAAATATCTTTCCTCTAATAAATAAGCATTTTTTTTAAGTCTCATTTATCTAGATATAATTTAAGGTTAGAGCACATACTTTTGTTTTTAAAAGATCTAAACTGCTTTCAGGATGTCTTGTGAACCAAAAACTATAGATACTACTACATGTTTCTCTATCACTGCGAAATTAACCCAAGTGAGTGATGTACATGTAGTAGGTCCTGAATAAATGTTCTTCTATTAATGAATGACTATGCTCTACTTGATTCATTTTTCAACAGCCAGGTGACTCATCTTATGCTGGAGAAGTAGCCATTAGGTATTTTTTTAGTAATAAATACTAACATCGCATTCCTTTTTCATCAAGCTAATGTTCCAGCATATTTCTTCCTTCTGCTTCATTTTTAAATATGTGGATTTTTGGCTGCCTTTATCAGTTTTCTATCATTGCATAACAAATTACCACACACTTAGCAGCTTAAAACAACACACATTTATTATCTCACAGTTTCTGTAGGTCAGAAATCCAACACAGCATGACTGGATTCTCAGCTCAGGACTTCACAGGGCTGAAATCAGAATGCCGGCTGTGTGGTGGTTTTCATCCAGGGCTCGGAGTCCTTTTCCAAGAGAATGGCTGTTGGCAGAATTCATTTCTTTGTAGCTGAAGGATTGAGGTCTCCATTCCTTGCTAACAGTCAGGGGACTACTCTCATTTTCTACAGGCCACTTGCATTCCTGGCCACATGGCCCCCATGGGCCATTAAGAGCATAAATGTTCGCTTCTTATTCCAGGTCATCTACAGGGTGTTTCTCTTCCTTCTCTGTGACCAGCCAGAGAAAACTTTCTACTTTTAAAGGACTTGTGTGATTAGGTCAGGCCCACTCAGATGATTTCCCTATCTTAATGTCACCTGATTCAGGACCTTAATTAAATCTGCAGAATCCCTTTCCATCAGTACCTGGATTCATGTTTGATTGAATAACTTAGAGAAGGTGTGTAAACACAACAGGAGAGGGCGTGGGGAAGGAGACACCTTAGGATTCTGCCTGTCACACTGCCCAAGAACAAAGATTTTTCTGTTTTCCAGATAATGACATATAGAACATTGGATGAAAAAATAAGTTTAGAATAAAAGCTCAGTCAGAGAAATAGATCTCCAAAAAGAAATGTATTTAAAAGAGAAAGTTAGAAGTACTCTCTCCAGTCAAGGAGTCAGATGGAAGGGCAGGAATGTTCAGTTAGGGAAATAAGGTGGCAGGTGACAAATCCTTGGAGTATAATTATCTTTGTTTGTATTGCTCCAAATGTTTTTGACACACATTTCCATTCGTGATGATGAATCATTCTAGACACTTGTTTAGAATAATGAAAAGTTTGTTGCTTTAATACAAGGTTCCCCAAAATTCCCTGCGGGGAAGTTGGTACTGGCAGCAGAATGTAAACAAACCCATAAAGATGTCTGTGTCATAAGGCAGTAAAAAACCTGCCCCTCTCTGGGCACCCTGGACCTAAAGCAAAATTGTTTCCCCTTTATCAAAGCAAACTCCTGATAGAGAAAAGCTATAATTTCAAAGTCCTGGTATTTGTGATATGGGTTTAACTAAAGTTGTTCTGCTCTTTAGTTACTTTTATTTTTTAGATCTTAAAGATTCAGGCTTTTGTTTTCTTGTTAGTACTTTTATTTTTAGGAAATGCCAGAAGCTTTGTCTGCTCAAACTGCTGCCAGTACCCAACTTGTGAACTAAGCCGACACCTTTAGTCTTGTTTCCAGGCTTCTAGATGTAATATCCATCACCTTTCATCCCTTTCTCCCATTTCTGCATTATACCAGGAAGCTGTGCCAACTAAGCACTTTTACTCTCACAATTTAGGAAAGCGCATCATCTTTGAAGGCTCCAGTCAGTTGGGAAAGAGTGATGCATACAGAGAAATGCCTCTCAAGCTTTCCCAACCCCATCAAATGGGTGCCAAAGCAAGATTCAGTGACCTTGCCTGAGTGGGCTGCCAACCCGTGTGTCTGGGAGCTGCCGATCAGCCCAGAGCCAGTCAGCAGAGCAATGAAGGGAAACCCAGAAGGTGCTGTTCCACAGCCTGACTCCCGGGACCTCAGGGCTCTGGGGAACACAGAGAAAAGAGAAGACGGTCAGGAGGACAGGGATGGGAGAATGGCCTCCTCCACATAACCACATCTGATACTGCAGGAAAGTCATTCCTAATGCCACCTTTGTTTACTCCTCACTGAGGTTTTGTTCACATTTTGTTATTATTAGCAGTCACTCATTTATTTATCCTTCAACAAATATGGACTGCATTTTGCTAGACCATAGGGAAAAAGGTGTGGTAATATCCCTTAGTGATGAAATTTAGTATTAGAATAACTTCAAGTTTAGAATCTAATAAATGTGTTCTATTTATTATAAAGCTTTGATTTTGTAATATCTAATGGTGCATATACCCTAAAACTTTGCTATATAAACATATTACCTTTCATCCCCTGAGAAAATTGTCTTCTGAAGAAAAATAATTACTTATAAGTATGGTGTTTAAAAGAAATCAAGTGTATCTGTAGCTTTGAAATATGTTAATTTCGTAGCAATTTTTACTCACTCATGGTGTTGGGCTAAGAATTCTACTTTACATCTTTTTCAGTCAGGAATTGAAAAGTTCTGTTTGTTTCAGGTGAGGAGAGCAGAGCACTAAAGATATTAAGTGGCTTCCCTTGGATAAACACCAGATAAAATTATACACCTGAGAACTCAACTTTTAACTTCCAAATATTAGCCAATTGCTATGATAAACAGAGTCACTTAATACAATATCTTTCAAGCCTTGTCATCAAAAGACAAGCATGGGGATCAGGGAGCCTGCTGCAAAGCTAATAATAATGGCACCAACTTTAAGTAGCTTGGTATCTCAGAAAAATTATGAACTTCAATGTCATATCAAATGTGATGCATTTTATTTTTCAAAATCAGCACTGCTGAATAGTGATATTGTGAAGAAGGAGAAGTTGAAGAAAATTTATATAATTAAATAGAATCAGAACCTACTCTGAAAATGGTCAAAATCATCATTTTCTTCTCATTTATTATTATGGAAATGTTCTTGAATCACTAAAAGACAAGGATTTTATTAGAATCAGTGCTTTAGCCTGCCTTTTCCCAAAGGCCAACTCCACAACAAGGCTTTTGGAAACCCATCTGAACCCAGAGCAGAGTTGGAACAAGAAATGAAAGTCAGTAGACAGTACAGGAACTTTTAAAAATCCTTATGAAAATCACCCCAGGACTGTCCACCCAGGGGATAAAAGGAAGAGGTATTAATCCAGTTGCTCTGACCTGTGGTCATCTCCACGAGTTAACACCCCTGCCCTTCTGGGTTGTGCATGTGTGAGTGTTAGGTAAGTTCCAAGTGTTCATGCTCAGGCTTCAGAAGTATGCAGATAGAGCCTGAGGCCAAGTGCTGTCTGGTTGTAACTGCCCAGAGCTGGTTTGTGCCGTGATGGTCACTTCTGCAGGGGCTGGAGAAAGAGGTGGAGCCAAGATTTTGAAAAGGTATAGGTGTTTGAAACATTACCTATTATGTGCCTTTGTTTTCTGCATTGGAGGTTTTCTCATCAGTATTTTCTACTAACTTTTAAAGATTCTTTTTTTACCAAAGATACACTTCCCACATTCTTGACCGCAGGAAAGATAATCTGTACTGTAAATTAGCCATCTAGAGATCTTTTCATCCCAAATGCTAGCCCAATTCGCAAAAATTTTCCATGCACTGGAAAACTAGGCCATGGCTATTTTCTGAGTGGGTGAATGAAGTGCGTTTTCTATTTTCTATTATTTACTCTCATTGCACAAAGACAATTAATTATATATTTAAACAGAATGGGGTGACTGCAGAAAAAAATAATACTTCCAAGGTGATTGCTGCTTGCTAACTCTTCAGTGTCCCTGCATATTTTGTCTAAATTAGTATTCATGTTAGTCAGATGGGCACATGATGCACGATTACTGAGATCAGTGGCTACAGAGGAAACGTAGAAGACAGTCCTCATGGTTGCTAGCTCTTGTGGATGCTCTTTCTCTTGAAATGGGGCCGGCCTCTGGCACCTAAGTTTCTGGCCATCTGCTCAAGTCACGATATGCAAGAAATCATAAAGGTACTGTGGGAAACCACACTCACTACATCCCCTTGAGCTGTCTTAGAATACGGAGGCAAAGGAAAGCTTCTAGAGATGATATGTAGTATCTGACAAACAGTAGGCACTATATTCCATTCCCCATGCATTACTGAGCACCCAGTTTGAACAAGACATTATGCAAGAAGCCATGAGGAATATAAAGATAAACAAGACATACTCCTTGTCTTCAAGTTGCTCTTAATTTAGTGCTGTGGATCTTAGGCTTCTCTTCCCATGAATTTTTTGGAGATTCTGATTAAAATCGCTGATGTTTTTCCCTGAAAACACACATGACCTTTAACATAAAATTTAGCTCATCATTTCAGAGACCTTCCTCTCCCCTGAAGTCCAATCAAAGGTTTAATCTAAAAATTGGAAGGGACAGCCTACTGATTAATAACTGTGGGAAATGCAGAGTGTCATAAATGGCCTAAGACATATGTGAAGATATCCGGCAGCAACAAAAGGGAGAGTAATTTCACCTGAGGGCTTCCTCAGGGCCATGTGTGTATGCAATACCTTGAGAGGTAGCAGACTGAAAGTACATATCATGAAGAGAGCAGGCTGATAAAGGCACATATAAGACAGCCAAGGGCATGTTTTGGAATTGTAAGAAGTCCAGTGTGGCTGGAGGATGGGGCTCAGTAGAAGCTGGAGAGTAATGGGAGATGACGTTAAACATTAGGAGACTCAAGTCCAACATTGGTTTTTCCTGCTTCTTGTGTTTTACTCAATAGGCAGTGGAGAATGGCATCACCAGAGCTGAGCCTTATATTTCTTAGAATAGATGGAAAAGGGCAGAAACTGGAAATGAGTGAGGAGGCTGGCTGTAAAAATCCCAAAGACGGTAAAATACTAAACCTTGGGGCTAAAATGTAGAGAATAATAAGAGTACAGTAAAAGAACCTATACAGAGTTATCCAGTGAAGTCTAAAATTACTAGCCAGAGGGCAGATAAGATATTAAATGTCCTTGCTTCTAAAGTTATTAAATATATTCTGGACAAAGTTAAATGCTAGCAGTGATAAATTAGTTATTGTTTAAAGCATTCTTTTCATTTACCTTCTCTTTCTAACTCTTACTATTTTTATAATCCTTGGTACACAATACTTTTAAAAAATAGGCTTAATGAATGCTTGTTCAATTGAACAGCTATTGAGCCAACAATTATTAGACCTCATTTCGAATAATGATGATGGTCTACAAACAATTTAAGCCACTGAATACTTCTTCCTGGTAGACATGGAGATACTGCCAGGGCCTCTGAGGACTGGTGTGATATTCAGTTTGATTTTATACTAAAAATATGTTACAGACCTTTTCCTGAAGCTCTGTTACATCATCTAGATTAACCAGGAAATTAAAGTGAAACTAAAATTGTTATCTTTGTAGGTTATCAGGCTTTTCTTAGCAAAAAGAACTATCTTGGTGATGAAGGCATACTTTGGGAGCAAAGAAGATGTCGAGTTTAAATAAGATAATTTAGTGAACTACTCAGATATTGTTTAGATTCATATTTTAGAAAGGTGTGGCTCACTAGTGGAAATCAAATCTGAAAACTGTGCTTTTATTAATATTTTTTCCCAAACTCAGTGTTTGGTTAATGTGAGTGATAGCTAATATTGTCAATGTAATTACATCAAAGTTCATTTGTTGATTCAGTTAAGCATACCACTTAACTGAGTTCTCCCTCCCAACAGCTTTTTAAATATTATTCTGTCGTGATGAAAGTCCTAAATAACTGGAAAACAAAACAACAAAACAAAACAAAACACTTTCTTTGAGAACATTTTAACTGGCTAATTTGCACATGGATTTCTTGACAACCATGTTTCTGAGATTCTCATGATGCCTTTTAAATATATTCCTCTGAATCAAATGAATGTCAATTCCTGTTCTTCCTGTCTCTTGTCTAACTCAGTCCTTAAAGTCATACTCCATAGCAGTGGTTCTCAAACTTTATATCTCGGGAGACCCTGGCCGTACTCCAGACCTATAGAATCAGAGACACGATTTGAGACCTGCTCACTGCTCAGTAGATCACCTCTGGTTTTCACCACTGGACTAGTTAACTCTAGATGGGGATGGGCATTAGTTGGCATGGTGCTTTGAAGAAGAAACTACGCATTAAACTTTATAGGTTACAAATTCTCAGTTTTTCTATTTGCTTACTGAAAAATTAGAGAAATGTGAAATAACGGGCAATAGAAATAGTTATAGACCCTGCTTTCCAGTAACCCCACCTCCCACCACCTTCCATATGAACTCCTATGACCCAGTTAGGTCAATACAAGATCTGAGTGCACCATCTTCATCCATTACCCTGTGCCACTGATCGCTCAATTTTCTTCTTCCTGGAGTATCTCCCCTCCTCCTCAACATGTATTCATATCCTACTGTGATTCATTAAATAACTTGAGCCCTACCTCCTCCTCCTCCTCCAAACCTTTCCAACGTTTCCAGCCCACAATAGTGTCCCTGTATTTTATGCTGCAGTGGCTTTTTTTTAAATCTGCACTATGAATGTGAGCTTTTAATAACGTAGTGTGTCGTCCTGATCTTCGGTTCGGCCATCTGAGTGTCTCTTTCCATGAGAATTACAACCTTTTTTATGGCCGGGCTCCTATATTTTGTTAAATCACCTGTAACATTTTGTAAATCACCTGTAAGAATATGTATTGTAGAATCTTTAAAACTACTGGTTGGATTTCATTTCTTTTGAAAATATTTTAGAGTCTCGTTTCTTACTTCCTTTTCCAAATCCGTGCCTAGAGGCATATGGCAGTCTTTCTCCATATGTTAATGTCTATATGTGCAATAGATGTGTGGTAAGTTAATGATACATTAAAATATTCTTATTTTCTCATAAGCAGAGGCTCTTTGAATTTCAAGATAAGTATTTGATCTGAAGTGAACTAAAATAGTCATCGCTGTGATACAGTCTCTCATAGATTTATAACATATCACATCCATTAAGAGGAAAACAAACCTCAAATTATAGATGAAAACTTGTCTATAACTGACAAAGTGAAACAAAGAATTGAGAGAATATGAGGGGAGAAAGTTTTATAATTCTATCCAAACATGACAGTAAATTTTAATTCCTGTTTTCTCTCAAAAATAATAATAAATAATAAATAATAAAATAAAAACAGTTTTAAAAGGGTGAATACTATTCCATTGTGTAAATGAAGAAACACCCAAATCTAAGTCTACTATCTCTAAGCCAATTTTTTTTTCTATAAGAGAAAATAAATTATTGTGCACATTTAATGCACTTGTTTGCTAAATATCTCTATTCCCCACCACCTATAAGTTCTATGTGGTCAGAAACCTACCACCTCTTTCACACTAATTCTAGAACCCAGAACAGTGCTGCTACATAATAAGGGCTGAATAAGTGAAGTTTTAGCCTCTACAGTAGAAAAAAAAAGAAGGTGGCTACTTGGTGGCTTAGGGTAATGAGTTTGAAGAGGAACCTAGAGTCATTTCTGCCACTCACAACAGGATAGGTTCCTCTCCCTATCTCCTCACACCCCATCCCTGTGGCTGCTTAACCCATGTGTGCCACCCCTTAAAAGTGTTTTTACTTACAATCTAGTCGGCATTTAGAATACCAAATGGAATTTCCAATTGAGAGTTCTCAAAGGAAAAAGACAATGCTTATTTGTGTGTTCATCTTTTAGTTCTAAGGACATCAGGGCTTTATTAGATAATAAAAGAATGAATCCCCATAATTAACTTTTCTACAAGCCAACAAACATATTTTAACAATCTGCTATGTGAATGAACACAACTTGGCACTTCAAACTCACAGTGTAAACTAATCAGAAATACCACTGAACTGGGCTGTCGTACTCTGAAGAGTGTGTTTACAATGGAAAAGCGTGCTCGGGATATTGCACTGAAAGTCAGGAAACTTAGGTCTAAGGAAGGGAGAATAGGATGAGTTTTCAGGGGAGAAAACCTGTTTCCTTTGCTATGGGAGTTGATGTGTAAGTCAATAGCAGAACTCTCTGCATTTACTTGAATGTCTCAGAAGCAGGAAAACAAAGACTCAGACACCAGTCACCATCACTCTAAGCACCGGTAGCCAGGGTGGGTTAAGAGAGTGTGTAAATAGATGCACACAAAGACACACATACCACACACATGCCACACACACACAGTGTATGCACTAGAGGATGCATATACCCAATGGCATACATAGTCCCGTGGCATATCAACAGGTTATCTTTAATTCCCAGCCTAACTGCAATTTCCTTTTCTCAGATATAAGAAAGTACATCATAATGCAATGAGTGACTTTCCTATGGATGTAAATCTCTAAACCCTCTAAAACAAAGTGTATACACATAATTATATAAATCATTCTTAAACTGCATAAATTAATTGGTAATTACCAGCTTCTTGCAACACACCTCACAACCTAACAGGACACAGAAGGCTGTCTTGGTGCAAAGACTAAAAACTACTGACTTCCAGCAGTGCTTCTCATACTTTAATGTGAATACAAACTGGGGATGTTGTTAAAATGCAGATTCTGATTCTCTAGGTATGGGGGTTGGGAATGACTGAGAGTTTGCATTTCTAACGAATCTGATGATGCCTTGCAACTAACTCCAAGTAGGGTCTAGACCAGCCACAGCGGCATCACCAGGGAGCCATTTTCCAACCTCATAGGTGATTCCAGTGTGCCAGCACAGTTGAGAACTTCTCCAAAATGATGCAAGTGAAACCACTATGAGATGGTTGTTTATTGACCTTCCCTAGATGCAGGCCCCCTGAGAGCCTTCTAAAGGTATATAAAAGAGTGGTTGTCAGAATCACCTGGAGAGCTTTGTCAAAACCTGTTCCCACTCCCACCTTCCTCAACTTTGGAATTTTGAGATCTCCAAAAGGACATCGTGCTTAGATTCACTGACCTGGACCCAGTCTCTCTGATGTAGTCCAGGGAAGGCTAGTCCTGTACTAAATCATGAGATAGACTAAATTCTAAATTTGTCTTTTAATATCCTCTTCTTTATATTTTACCCTATTTACTTGATTCTACTCTTTCTAATAAAGTTTATGACACCAGTCATTTCTATTAATTATAAATGCATTTGGCTTTTTTGCACTTTTCCCGGGAATTCTTGGGTTTAAGTCCTCTCTGACTATGAAGTAATAGTCCATCTCCTATTAAAATAGTGTAAGATCAGCAAACAGATAAGAAACATTGCTTAAGATCCACAAACTCTTCTCTAATTGTGTGGAAACACTCCCCTTCTCCCAACTCCTTCTGACCCAGCCCTTTCAACCTGAGATTTCTTGGATTTAAGGCAAACTTTGTCTATTTCTATTTATTTATAAAGACAAACTACTGTGAGGCATTAATAATTACTATCTGAAATTAACACTATAATTTTTAAGATTCTATGAAATAGTAAATTATACTTTTAAGAATACATTTTATTCTTGATATGGTTAATGTGAACTAAATAATTGTACTGCGCAAACCGTTGCCTTCTCTAGTATGTTAGTATAAGATGTATCCAGGTAGGTAAATGAGGAAACTCCACTTCCTATCGCCTGTACCTAAGAGCAAGTACTCCGTGGTGGAGTTACGGTTTAGGATTTGTTTAGTAAAATGTGCGCACTGCCATCTAGTGGTCTGTCATCATTACAAGCCTAAACATCTTTTTCTAAAACGACTTGATAGCTCGCTCGTCAAGCAATATATTTATACAACTGTCAGACTTTGAGACAGACCTCTTAATAGCTTCCCAATGACTCTCAACTTAGCACATTCCTCGGTGTTTTCATTTAATTAAGCAAAATAATTGCAATGCTTATCTTCCTCAATAGTAATTAATGGATAGTGAACAGTTATTATGCTCTAAGCAGTGTATGAAGTACTTTACATGGATTATCTCATCTGATTTCCAAAATTCCTATAACCCTATAATGAAGGAACTATTGTCTCCACTTTACATATGAGGAAACTGAAACTTATAGAAATTGAGTGACTTGCCCAAGGTCATAACTAGTAGGGGAAGCCAGCCGAAACCCAACTGGGAATCTGCACTACTCTGCACAGTGATCTGCACCTTCCAAAGTAATTACTAATGAAGTTTCTAAAAAACCTTTATGAAAAAGGCCTTTCTCACTAGGTCTCTAATTATCAAGACAGTAAAATCAATTCAAACTCCACTAACTTGGGATTTATGACAACTAAACTGATTAAGTATCTGCTTTTGTGGCTGGGATCTGATTTGTGCTGCTTTTATAGTACTCAGATAATAAATGCTCAAAATTATATGTTGATTAAGTTTACTGAATTTGAAGGACTGAGCTAAAACTTAGATTTGAATTCATAGGTCTGATAAATTAATAGTAGCATAGCGTGGCTGTAGATCAGAGGCTGTTCAATTATTTTAACACTAATAGCTATCATTTGTTCAGCGCCTATTATGTGCCAAGCCCTGTGGTCAGCACTTGTATATGCCTTTTCTTTTTTACCCTCACTATAAATCCCTCTGGGTGGTATTAGTTTCCTCATATCTAAAATAGGAATAATAAAATTTATAAGGTGAAATCATTTTTCCACTGTTTTACCGTTATTAGTAGAGCCAGGAATAAAACCTCAGTCTTAGTGATTATAAAATCTATATTCTTTCCACTTTGCCACTCCTGGAAAATAAGTACGTATAAAGTGCATGATTATAGTTTCTCTGTGTACTACCACCCCCTGTGCAAGAATGCCTTCGTCTCTTACTTCGACTAAAGCAGTCAGCTGTAGCTACTTCTTTATGCATGCCTGTCCATCTCTATTCCTTTCTTCCCTTACAGTCAAAAAGGTTATTTTTAAGCTTCACTTCTGATTGTGTCACTCTCTCTCATTTAAAACCTATGTCTTCACACTCTCAACACAAATATCAAAATCTTTATGGCTACAGTGCTCCTCTAGCCTTACCTAGTGCTTCTGGCCCCTTCATGACCATAACACAATCCAGTTTAGTACCTAGCACTGTGTATATCAGAATAAGTCATAATTCCAATTATCTGTTTGTGTGACTATCAGTCATGTGTGCATCCTCTTCAGACTGTCAGCTCCCTGAGGCAGGGGCCTCATCTGCATTGTTTGTCATTGAGTCCCCAGGCCCTACCACAGTGCCTTGCACATAATTAGGAAAACTAGTTTTATTTAAGTTATTTATAATCACCTAGTCTCACAGCCAAAATTAGTATTTTATTTTTCCTTATATTGAGAACATAAATGTATGGAAATACAAATATAGATCAGTTATTTTTAGTAACTTTCATATGGTTTCTGGACATTTTATTTGTCCATATTATTATTTTCTATGTTACATGCCCTATTCCAAGCATTTCACAGGCACTACTCCCATTTAATCTTCATAGTAGTCATCTGAGGGTAGATGCTTTTATCAGCTCCCTTTTCCAAGATGAAGACTCAAAGAAGTCAAGTAACATGACAGATGATAGGACTCAACTAAGGCTTTTGAGATTCTTTATGACTGCCCTATTGCTCTTTAGTGATCAAACACATTTTTAGAAGACCTTATTTCACTGTTGAGTCATTTTATTGTCATTTGCTAACTTAGTCAACAAATATTCATTAAGCTCCTATGATGTACAAGGCTGGGGGTGTGAACAATTTTCATGACAGAGTCTCTTCCTGTGATACATGTGACATAGAGGGGGAAACAGACAACTAGCTGGTCTACACAGAGCGTCCAGTAAATGATGGGGACAAACAGCGTTCTAAGGTAGCATGTGGGAGGGATACAAAACCTAGAGGCAGAAGAGCCAGAAAGGCATCCTTAAAGAAGTGGTCCTGACATTAAGGTATGATGGATGAGGTGTAGAGGAGAAGTTGAGCCAGATCAAAAAGAATTTTGAAGAGTTGGATTTCAACTCAATTGGAACTTATTAAAGAACTTTACACATTATTCAAGTAGCATATCAGATTTGCAGTTCAGAAATATCATCCTGGCTACAGTGTTTAGAAAGAATTAGAGTTGGAAAAGAATGAGGTGAAAGAACTGATTTAGTCAACAATGTTATCACAAGTATGAGATAATGGTGATAACATTGGGTGGTGGAATTTGGTGATGGGAATCAGGGTCTTTGAGATGGAGGATTTAAAGTGATATTTAGGAGATAAGAATCCATAGGACTCAGTCATCAATAGCATGTGGGATGCGAGGACCCAGGGGTGAAATCTGGATTCTAACTGAGGAAGAGGGAGGGATAAGAGGGTTGGGGCCACTCAGTGGAAAGGCAAACACAGAGTGGAGATAGATGAGTGTAGAATGGGCAAGCAGAGGCTGACGTGCCTGAGGGAACCCATACCCATGTGCATACTGGCCACTTCCATGGACCTGTATGATTTCACCTCTGAGAGTCTTGAAATCCTCCCCATGCCCTGCAAAGGCTTGACCTGGAGAGACCTAGGCATCCAGATGCCTTTCATCTGCCAGTAGCCATTTCTCTTTCATGGCTTGTAGACATTTCCTTCCTATGCCTCTTCTCGGTACCTATTTCACATGATCCATAACCAGAAACCAGATGAAAATAGGTCAGTAGCTTGCTTCTTATAGTGACCCGGCCATAAATACCAATCAGGAATGACAGGCCAGATATTATTACTGCTTCTTTTGCATCCTGCACCCAGACATATCCCCAAAGACTAGATCCAAAAAATCTGTAGATCAAATATATAGGGAATAATGATAGAAATCCCAGCTATTTCCCTCAAAAATTAAATAAATAAATTCATCTTGTAGATACCATAACTTTGGAAGTGCTTTTGTTGCTAAATTGAAAAATTAAACAAATAATATTTTTAAAATACAAATAATTTCCTTATGTGGTACACATAAAAGTTTACAAATTTGGAACCCTATCAATCTGAATTCATCCAGATTTAACATTGACATAATTCAGTTGGAAAAGTGATTTGTATTTTGCTGCCCCTAAACCTGAGCGCTATGTCAAAATATTTTTGACATGGCTCACATTGTTTTTTGTTTCTTGTGTCTGTATACCAGGTACTACTGCTTTTGACTCCATGTATTTCCCATTTAAGGAACACCATCCCCACTTCGTAGGTGCAAAAAGGAGGGTCTAACAAGTCTTTGAAGCTAGGAAAGTATGCACTTGTAGTAAAAGAGCCATATTTGGACTTAGGTCTTTTAAATATAGTTTCAGAAATGAGCAAAGATGTAGGAGACTGAAACTTGGGAGTTGGCAGTGGAAAAGCATGTGTGGAGCACACAGTTCTCAGGGACTGAAACATAAGTATGTACTTCAGTAAGAAAGACTTGTACTTTCAAATACAAACGTGTCATGAACAGTGAACCTGAACTTGGTGAAGTGGTAGAGAAGCTGGAACTCTCGTGGACTGTTGATGGTAATGTAAAATAGTACAACTACTTTGGAAAACACTTTGGAAGTTTCTCAAAAATTACATCCTTTCTAAGTACTTACCAAGAGAAATAGAAGCATGTGTCTATACAAAGATTTGTACATGATTATTCATAGCAACTTTATTCATAATCACCAATGCAAACATCCGTCGAAAGGTGAGTTGACAACAAAATTGTGATATATCCATATAATAGAATACTGTTCAGCAACAAACAGGAGCAAACTATTAATATGTACAACAACATGGATGCCTCTCAAAATAGTTACACCAAGTAAAAGAATTCAGACCAAAAAAGAAAAAAGAAAAAGAAAAAAGAAAACTATACACTGGATGATTCCAGCCATACAGACTTCTAGAAAATCATGACAGAAAGCAGATCTGTGGGGTTTCCTGGGATGGGGAGTGGGGTGGATTACAAAGGACCATGAGAAAACTTTGGGGGATGATGGATGTATTCATTACCTTATTCGTGGTACAGTTTCTGAGATGTCATAACAACATCTGAGGGCAAACAGAAATAGAAATGGATTTCTTGACTATTCTAGTGAAAGTAACCATGACTTAAGATAAATGAGCTGGTCAATAATGTAGCCAAGAAACTGTTTTTGACCAGCATAGTGAAGGGGTCTGTGACTTCGTTCTGCTCCTGCATGTGGAGATAACTTGTCCTTTCCTCCATCTTCCTTCCTACCTTAACTTTCCCTTTTCTTCTTATTTCAAACCTTAAACTACTAAAAATATGTAAATGAAAATATTTTAAATTCTCAAAAGCAGTTTTGATATCCTTCCAAATAGTAGAATTTTAGGATTTAAGTGTTTTTCTCTCTTATTTTTAGGGGTTAGGATGTACAATGGGAAATGCTTTTAAGCCAAGTAGACTGGTTAATTATAAACACTAGTGTCTACTTCAGAGTTGCTGGGAAACTAAATCTTACATGTTCTTACCACAAAAGGGAAACTATAATTATGTAATATGATGGATATAAGATATAGTGTTTGCTAATGCTGTGCTGTAATCACATTGTAAATTAGGAATGTATCAAATCAACACATTTTACAAGTTACACAAAGTTATATGACAGTTATATGTCAATGTTTTTAAAGAAGCCAGATAGACTAGAGCTTGAATGATTGTTTTGTCATGGACTTGGACCTTTGCATTTTGTCAGTGAACTTTCCTGATTCTGATTCCTCACGTTACTGTAGGGATTATAGCTGTATTTCAAGAGTCATTATGAATATTAGAAGTAGCTATCCACTGCTGTGTTCAGTTAATCATTTGCTTGCTATTATACATTGTACACCAGGTCTTTAAGATCATGCACTATGTACACATACTTATGTCAACCCTTAGAGTAGCTGAACACATACCGAAGCCTGAGGCACCTTGACAAAACAGGACAGGTGGTAAATGTAAAATAATGAGGTTGCCTTTCCGTGCACTTTGGGCTGATGTGTTCACTCTGTTTTCATTTTATGTAGTGCACCTGGTGGACATTTGGAACGTCATAGAAGCCTTGCGGGAAAATGCTCTGAACAACCTGGACCCAAACATAGAACTCAATGTGGCCCGCTTGGAGGCTGTGCTCTCCACCATTTTTTACCAGCTTAACAAACGGATGCCAACCACTCACCAAATCAACGTGGAGCAGTCCATCAGCCTCCTGCTTAACTTCCTGCTGGCAGCCTTTGATCCGTGAGTGCCTTTCGAATATCTATTACTTTCTGCATGTTTCGTCTACCTGTCCTCTCGTCCTTCTGGGTCTTTATTCCAAATAATTTTCTAGAGCAACCTACTGCCTCTTTTTTCTTGATCAGATACTTATCTCGATAAAGTTTCTATATGTTTAACATACATTTTAAATGCTGTGGAAAAGACTAGAGAGTAAAATAGTGGCAGGACATTGAATACAGTTTTATTTTATGTGCTGACCTTTATTTAACTCATCCCACACTTTCTAGAAACTATGGACACTTGAAAGTGTTGTGTGATGGCATGCCTGTGAAGCAATTTAATGAAGCATGAAGCAGGAGGATGTTTTTTAACTCTCTTCTTTGCAAATTGCCTAACACAGTGTTTCTGAGGTGTCATAACACCCTAGAACAAACAGCAAGAGATTAAAAAGGATTTCTTGACCAGCCTCGTGAAAGTAGCCATGACTTGCGTTAAATGGACTGGTCAACAGCCTGCCACATAACACAGTATGATGCCATCCATGCGCCACAATTGAAACTCGGCCTCATTACCTTATAATTTCCCCTCATAGAATCAGAGGATTTTAGAGTTGGCTGAGATTTTAAGGACTGTTCTTCTAA
Source organism: Cynopterus sphinx (assembly GCA_030015415.1). NCBI lineage: Eukaryota > Metazoa > Chordata > Mammalia > Chiroptera > Pteropodidae > Cynopterus > Cynopterus sphinx. The sequence continues at coordinate 26,802,069 of CM057384.1, read as the reverse complement.
ATCTTTCATTTTACGGATGAAGGAACTAAAGAACAAAGAGATTGTCACTTGCCCACTGCCTCTCAGCATGTTAGTGGCAGAGTGGGGACTTAGGTATTCAGCGAAGGTTTCTTTTTCAATGCTTATGTGGCAGCCTTGTGAAATGTAAAAACTCCTCTGAATTATACTGTCAGCCTAAAATTTCAAGGGGCCCTTGCTAATAGCCCCTGGTCTGGATATCATATCAACACCTCTACTTTCACTACTGGTTTTGAATATTAAAAAGGAAAATTTACTAACTTGACCTTTCAGCAATCACATTTTAAGACTCTCAGAAGACTTTTCTCAGTTTCATTGTCTGGCCAATGATTGGGAATATTTAAGCCCAGCACTGGAGATGTTCCAGCCAGGCTAATGTTATTATGCCACTTACGTACAAAAGTCAACAGCTGTCACTTTGTGACCTAGAGTGGTAGCAGAATAGTTTGTGCTCAGTTCGAAAAGTATACACTATTGTCTCTGTGATGCTTACGTTTTGAGAAAGTCTCTAGTTAAAATAAACTACTTTGAAACAAGCAATTCAGTGTGATAGATTCTGTTCTCAGTCTGTGCAGAGTTCAGAACCAATGTACTGCTTTGGGCTCATCACCATGGTAAACGCAGGGTGGGTAGTGGTGCTGTGGTTCCACATGGCAGGTAGCAGAATGGAACCAGGCTATGAAATTGCTATAACAGTGTATCGGCTTTGGCCCCTTAGCAAGAGCATGGCAGCTTTCAGACTTTCCATTAAAGTCTTCAGGGGACTGATTGGTTATAAGCATAGCAACAGAAGATGTAAAAAGAGAAATATAATGTCCTGCTAAATCTTGGAGTGTTGCTAGAGGATTCATAAGGAATCAAAGCTAAAGAATAATTTTGACCCACTCTATTAATACAGTAAAAGGGTCAGATTAACAATGAGTAAGGGGGATTTTGTAAAATATATGGGAGTTAAACTAATAGGGTTAGATTTTTCACTTTTGTTGAGAAATATTGGGAAAACCATTTCAAAAAATAGAACTATAAATGTTCTCTAAATAACTATGATAATATGGCAGAATTATTTCAAGATCGATGAATATTAAGTTTAAGGGCAATATCAAGGTAAGGGACAATTCACACAAATGTTCAGAAGAAATGTTTGTTTGGTCCCTACTCTTCATACAGATAGGAAGACTTGTAATGTATACTTTCAGCAGTCTCACTGTAGATTTATAAACACATCCACATAAAGAAATCTCACTGAAGAAATGTATAGACACATCCACATAGTGACCCTAGTCTGCAGACACTTCTGCCTTCTGTCTTTGACATAGCAAATGCGTCTAAGCAGTTCTTCTGATACTCAAATTTTCCATCTGATAGCTTTTCAAGTTTTAGACAATAGGAAATGTAAGCCATCAGGAAGTACTGATATCTGAAAATACAACTTAGAATTGAATATAAGAAGAGAAACAAGAAAAAAAATGAATGCTTAATTCTACTTCTTACTATAGTAAATTTCTATTTATCCAAATGAGATCCAGTGTGGAAATTTGATGTCACTTTCTACCACTTATCCCATGACAGAATGACAGAACCCAGATGTTTAAAGGAGCCTTCTACATTTTGGTAGACATGAATGAGCCTGATACTAATAGATCAAGGATATGCTCCGGCTATTATAGAATCACTGAAACATTTTTTTAATTTTTTTTTTATTTTTTTTATGGTTACATTGGTTCATGAAATCCAGTAAGTTTCTGGCATACAGTTCAACAGTAAGGCATATATATATATATATATATATATATATATATATATATATATATATATATGTATATATATATTGCACTGTAGAATCAGTGTAGAGATTTTCCCTTATTTACTATATTTTAAATGAAGGTATTTAAAAAAAGAAAACAGAAAAAAAATCTAAATAAAAGTTAGAGATGCCTTAAGAACCTGAACTCTAAAGAGAAATGTAAAAAAAAAAAAGGCTAGATGGGGGAAACAGTTTAGCAATTTAAACTCAAGAAGTATATGAACTTGCTTTCAAAGAAGTGTGGTCATATTTTGGTGGTACCTTAAAATTAACTAGACCCAGCCAGATGTATTCTGCCAAGAAAATGGTCTGAAATGAGGGTCAAAGCCCACTTCATTTGAATGTATCCCTGGGGACCCACAACCATGGTTCCTCAAGAATAACACTTCCCCTTCATCTCCCCCAAAAGACACTTGAATTTTAGTTCTCATGCAGACCCTGATCAGTTTCCTGGTTCCAGGGTTACCCTGTCCTTTGGCTAAGACAACCTCTTAGGAAATATAGTACGTAGCTATATACATAGGACTGACAGAATGGTAGGTTTAACCTCAGTGGCCTATGTCCACGCTTGCCATTCTAACACTGAATAGGCAATCTCTCAAGTCCAGAAGGTTTTTGTCCTTTCTGCCTTTTCTTCTAAAAATGACTGAATTCCTGGGAGGGGGTCAGCCAATGACATTGTCAGCCAACTTCTAGGCAGACACTTTCCACACCCAAAAGCTAACTTCTCTAAGGTCTCTAGAGAAATGGAGGGTTGTACTGGGAAGGATGAGAAAGGGTGGCAGAAGAGGAGAGAAGGGTTGGGGGTGTGGAGGTGGGAGGAAGAGAATATTAGGAAATAGTCTTCACCCAGTCTCCTCCTCTTGTCTGATTCCTTCTGTATACTTCAAGAACTGGCTTGCCCTCTTTCCTCATTTGCTGCCAGCAGCCGTCCACTAGAGGCTTTCTCCTTCAGAACCCACCAACAAATTGGCAGCTTTTCCTCTCACCTCTTGTCCATATCCTGGGGCGGTGGCGGGGCAGGGATGGAATCTCTTTGGCTACATTCTAAGGACTTTTATTGTTATTATTTTTTTAGGAAATTCAAAGTAACAAAAGAAAAGCAACATGACAGAACCTTACAAGATGAAAATAATTATTTTTTAAACAGCTTTGTTGGGGTATAATTGTTACTTTGAAAATAATCTTTAAAAATCTATAATGTGTGGCCTTTTTGAGAGGTAAGGTCACAAATCTGATACACAGTGAAGCCCTGTACCTCTCATGGCCAAGTTGATCACTTTTCTCCAGGTGCCATAGTTCCTTTCACAAAATTCTGCTATTCTTCTTATAGTGCATGTCTTACTGCTTGTCTGACTGCCTCCCACAAGTTACCTTAGAGGGGTACCATGTCTTCTTTGTATGCACAGCATCTGAAACAATAGCCAGCTTGTAATGAATCACCAAGTGAATGAATGAATGAATGAATGAATGAAAATCAAAGGTTGACTTTTCTTATCTCTTGTCACACTAATTTATTCTTTTTTATAAGATTTAATCTTTCTTAATCTTCAGTATATCATCAAGACTAATGAGTCCAAGTTTGCTTTGTTACCTAGATTTATACCCTCTAGTTTTATTTCTCCACAGAGAAGAAAACCAGATATTCATAGTGGCTAATGGACATGTCGTATTTTCACAAAAAGACTTCAATATACTTCCCTTATGCTCTTTCTACTTCCCGAAGGAACACTACTAATTTTAGTCTGTTGATTTAATCTCATTGCAATTCAGTAGAATCTTACTTCTTAGGACAGTTCCTCATAAAGTAGATTATGTGACAGTGGCCTTGTTTTTAGCAAATATTGTTTTCACGTATATTCAGCCATTCAAAGCTTATAGTAGGCAATGACAAATATGAAAAGTAACAGTGATTTTTTTCTACATTTGTGTTCAAGCTATATTCTTAATGCCAGTTCTCTAATAATAATAATATAAAGATTGTAATAATAGCTAAAATGTACTCATTTGCTGCATGCCAGCAATCTTACCAGTTTGGCACTATTATTATAATTTTCTAAGTTGAGTAAGAGATGAAGCTGAGACAGAAAGGATGAATAGTTTGCAAGTCATATAGCTTCATACCAGTTGAGATGAATGGAGAAAAGAATCATTTTGTTTCAGGAATCAGTTTAAGTTCAGATCTATTCATGTTTTCTGTTTCATTTTTTAAAATGAGAATTAATGTACTTTTTTTCTTAGGCTTATCCTGCTTATTACAGGATGTTATTATTATATTCGCATTTCTAACCTTTCCAGTGTGTGGTATTTAGACATAACTTGACAGACTGTATGTGAAAGAAATATTTAGACTTAACAAGTTTAGCCTTGTAGATTTAGTCAGTTTTATGACAGCCACCCAGAACTCCAAATTCATGGTATAATCGACTTTCATAGAGAATACAGAATCCTGGTATTTTTCTCTATGTTTGACATATTGTACCTCGCTGAGCCATCTGAACATCTATTTCCTCTGCTGAGTCCCCTACCCACCCCCAACACTAGGAAAGGTACCACAGCACTATTTTAGATGGATGGATGTGAAATAATCTTAGAAATCTGCCAAAATCTTTCTGCCTATTAAGTTTTAAAAATGATTCTGATGTTTAACATGAAATGTACTTACAAAGTACACAGCCATTTCTCTGTGACAACAAAACATATTGTTCAATTTTGAGGCTACATAGATGTGTTAGAGCAAAGGAAAAAAAGATGAGTCACATGAAACTAAATTTTCTTCTCTTTTTTAATTATCTATATGGCTAAAACTAAATATTTAAAATAGTGCTTATGTGGTTTGGTGATTTTTTAATTTACACACATAAATTCTGGATATCCATAGAACATTCTCCTCTAAGTCACTAAATTGCGTGGTAGAAAATATTTTTTTCTAAGATGCCTACATGTTGCTAAAATAAAATCTCTTCTGAAGAATTTTTACAACTGTAGATATATTGAACATCTTTAATGTCAGTCACCTTTCTATCAGACTTATACTTCAAATGAGTGGCAGTGAGATTTCATAGGGGTGAGAGAGACATATCAACAGTATTGGTCCCTTTCGTTTTTGAGAAACTCTTGGCAAACACTCCTGGCAAACTCACCTGGCCCGGTGCTATGAGAAACTCTTTTCCCAGATCTTTTGCTAACATTATGGACAGCCCAGAGAGATGCCAGGGCTAAAAAGGGGTTTTTATATGTTCATATGTTAACTTCACTATCCCAAAAGCAAGAGTAATTACGTATGTGATCACATCTAAATTCAAGGTGTCACATGACTGTACAATCTAATATTAAGGGCAATTAAAGTCAATCTTTAAAATTTTAGTCAAACACTTAGTATTTCTCAATATGAAACTTAAGTGGTAAATCAGAAAGTTTGTTTTCCCCTCTGGATTCATTAATTTAACTAAGATATACATTAAGAGTTTGCTATATGTGCCAGCAGGTGTTATGATAGGCTGAGGGTGAAAGTTGAATAAGATGAGGTCCCCGCCCTTTGTAAAAATGTGTTGCATTAAAATTAACTGGTTTTTTACTTTTCTCTATAATAGACCATGAGTAAATGTCCCCAGCCTCTTAGCATTGCCGGTAAATATCTATTGAGTTACTGAATGAGTGATACATATGAACAAAATAATTCCCAGATAAAGAAGCCAGAAGAAAAAATTCTCTGTTAATTAAACCACTAAAATGTATGAGAAAGAGCAGTTTGACTGCCATGCCTTTGCTTATCAAAAATACCAAATATTTTTGTAAAATATGTTGGTAAAATAAAAGCTTCTGATTTTAGTATTCTTAAAAAGAGAAATAATCCCTCCAGCCTGTTCAAAAAAGAATCAGTCAAAATTTAAATCTCATTTTCAAGGGCTTGACATTTCATCAGGGGATCCTTTAACTTTAAACAGGAAACTCTCTTGGCAATTTGGACAAAATTTATATTCTATTCCAAATTTAGCCTGGCGTTTCAGACCTATCCATATCTATTTGTTGTTTTTTTCTTCTAGTCAAAAGCAGATTTTCCCTCCCCAAAACTTTTCTCTAAATGTAATATCTTATTAGTTTTTTAAAAATCTGTCTTTTTGAAAGTCACGGAAAATTCAGCCTAGAATAATGCAGTTATTCACTTTTTATTATGACGAATCAAACTTTGAAGTAATCCATGTTTTTAAGACAGACACTTTAAAAATCTATATGTTTTTTTTTAACCAAAAGGTAAGTGCTTTCTTGTTTCTATTTCAATCAGTTGGCCCTCAGAAAAATTTGAAAATTTTCAGAGTGAGAAAACAAAGTATAAGAGGGAAATAAAATATTTAAAGAAACATTGATTTATGAAGCAATTTCAATTTGTACATTTGATAATTGGTGTGTTCTCTGAAATACCCTTTTAGGTATTACTTAAATACCAATATAACAATTTAATTGGGTATTTTTTTTTTTACATCAAACTAGAATGGGAAATAAAATTTGCATAGGCAAAACCTTCAGGGTAATTGGCTCACAAATGGAATATATTCCATTATGCCAAAAACAAATAGTTGAAAAAAAAGAGTGAAGTATGCATTATACATTGCGTTCTTGCTCTACAATGAAAGGGAAAATACTAAAACAAGTAAAATCTTTACATTAGAAATAAAGCTATTCTTTAATAAAAATTGATAAGCTATTAGTAAATATCTTTTTAATCCATTTCCCATATGCCCTGAGAATACTCGCCAGAGGTGCTTGTGGATGTAGCATTTGCCCCAAGATAATTCACAGATTACTGTCCTAAATGTACTCCCAAAGTTTGCCATAAAATATCTCACTTTTGATATTATTTTCATATCACTCCACTATAGCAATAGTCTTGGGAAACAAGTGACATCATTCCATTTATAGCTTTCTGTTTTTAGTAGAGGTATTTCCATTTTCAAAATTTAGTAATTCTCAATGGCTGAAAATGTCAAATCCTAGAAAACATAGCATTCTTATGTGCGATGTTAAATTTACACGGGCAGCAACTGCGCTTTCTTTTTCTAAACGAGAATTAAAGCTTTTGCTGTTACCTTTTATGCTACTGAAAAATCAGCAGCACTAGCAGCTTTTATTCACAAAGAAAAGCTTATGTGGTCATGTCACTTATTACTGATTCTAAGGCCACCCCAAAAGTCAGTGCTTCTAAATGGATACTCTGTATACTATACACAATACTCTCAAACACATCTGGCTCTATTACATGCCTGCAGAACTGCACATGAAATTGAAGGTCTGCTGCCATAGTTTTTTATATAAGCCAGAAAATAACACAGACTTTTTCAAATGCTCTCCCTAGTATTGCCCATTCAACTTTGCCATTTGGCCTGCAGCATTAGGGCCAGTCTATGTTTTTCATCCTCAATACACTCTGGCAGGTCTGCTTCCTGAGTTGGGGCCAACAGCCAATATTCCATATATTTAGTTTTACTACTTTACTCCTAGAGGCATTTTAGGAACACACTCACTTTGTAACAAGATGCCACTTTCCTACAAGTTTACATAAGACTCCTGGGAGCTTCCTGTTATCCATCCTCATAAGCTGACTTTCTTCCACTTCCTAGACACTTAAGGGATTTCACTGACTGTTAGTGAATCAAACTACCCCGACTAAGGACGGTTTGTAATGAAAGTAGCTACATTTGGGATGTCCCGACTTCTCCCTACTGCTTGCTTCTTTTGTTAATGAAATGGGCCAAGGTGACCTTTTTTAAGTAATAGCCTCTGTTAGGAAATCTTGTCAAAGGCCTTTAGAAAATCTGTCCCCTTACTCCCTACTCCCCGCCACCCCCACCCTTTTCTTCATCCTGTTTTTTTACATCCTAAAAATGTTCTTTTAAAAGATACATTTGTATTTAAGTCTTTGGTGCTCCCATTTTCCATTGTGGAGTAGCTATCTCCACTCATTCTTTAAACTCCTTAAAGGTTTATCGATGCCAGGGCTGAGCAAGGTCTGAACTCACCCAGTGTTGGTGTGCTTACCAAGACCTACCTACCTTCATGCATATCCCCGGAATCTTTCTTCCTGACAGGGGTCACATTGGCAATCTAGCACAATAGCTTGCATAACAGTACATTTCAGTGGCCTAATTTCACCCTTGAGTTCCTGCAAAACTCTCATTGAGCTGCCTTCCACTTGGTGATTTATCTAGATTTATTATGTTGATTTGGCAGAATAGCTCTATTACAACAGCTGTTGGCTTTAATAGCATTAATCTTGCATTTCCAAAAATACAAATATATATATTTATATTGCATTTCAAGGAACAATACAGGACGGACAGTATCCCTATGATCATTAAAAGCTAAGGTTTAAGAATTCACTCGTGAGCTATCATTTCAACCTCTGGAGATTGCTCTATTCAAACATCATCTATGGTCCATTCTCTTTCTTGAGTTAAATTGTTCTCTCTGATTCATTGAAAGAAACTTTTATTGTTCTTGAAGTCTCATAAATAATGCTCTTCAATTTCTTTATATTTCGAAGACATGTTATAGCTATATTACTCCTATTCTTTCACACCTCATAGACTTTCCTGTTATTATTTGAATCATGTTTCAGCCTAGGAAGAGAAGCTAACTCTTTCCTAAAATACAATTTTTGATACTTCCAGATATTCATGCAATGAGAATGCTAGGGTCATGGAATAATTTTGAATGAGGTGGTTTTTACAAAAATTATTACATTTTTATTATAGCTGCTTGCTCTAAAATTAGTAAACAACTTAATGGATGGTCACTCAGAATTCTAGGGGCATTTATTATACTGATTAATAGTCGTTAATTAATTTAACAAATTTATTTTTCACTAACTCTGTGTGAGACAAAGTGCAAGACACTAGAATTCAAGTAACTCAGAAATTTCCCCCAAAAATTTCTCAGTGTGGACTCACATGCATACATGTAAATAAACCAGTCATGGTCACATGGTGTGGTAGGTGACACATAATAGGTAAAGATGAAGGGGAGAACGATTGCCTCCACATCAGGGGGGGTGGTGGGAACTGTCTTCAGAACAGAGTGAATGAATGATGCTATTAATTTGGGTCTTGATCACTAGAAAGGAGAGTCCTGTGCAGATCACTCTGGAAAAGGGCGAGGGCATTAAACAGTGTGACTGTGGCATGGAGTGCAGCAGAAATGGTAGCAGATGAGATTGGAGAAGGCAGATAAAGCTAGAACTATATTCTGTAGGCTAATAGCGGCAGTAAGGGTTTAAAATAATGAAATAATATGGCCAAATTTGTGATATGAGTGTATCAGCAGAGAGATCATTCAAGATGTTATTACACTGTTAAAGCAAGAGCTGATGGAAGAAATGGCAGTGGGAATGAAAAGACGGGAATGGGTTCAGTATACGGTAAAGAGGTATATTTGAGTCCCTCAGACATTTGTTTGGGGCGGTAGTGAATTGAGGAAGAGCAAGAAATCAAGGGAGACCCCACACAGGATTCATTTTTGAGTAACTAGGTTCATGATGATCCTAACGGCCTGTACCTAACTGTAAGAGGAACAGCAGGTCAGTAATAGGATTGGCCTGGCTATTAAAGGAGAGCTCTTAAATTCTATTTTGAATACACTTGGTTTGACCAGGGGTATCCAATTGAAGATTTCCAATAAATAAGCCTTGTCGGCAGGCTTAGAAATATAAATGAGAGAGCCACTAGCATAGGTACAGTCAGTTTTGCATTCTGCCTAGGTGTTTTTCAGGTACTATACTAACAATGACAGTGGCAAAGATGAATAGCAAATGATCTCTGAAGTCTAGTAAAGAAGAAAAACACAGCTGTTTATTGTATCTTACACTTCTAATACATCAGCTCTATGAATCTTATTCATATAAATGATTTATTCTATATACTATACCCTTGTCAATACAGATTTTTCTTACCTTTCAGCCACATTATTTTAAATAACTCTTTTGATCATTCTAAAGGGTCGCAACTACCAAATCAGTGAATTACTAATATTGATATGCTTTCTGATTCCAAGAATATAAGAATAAACAGTTTATCCCAGCTGGAAAATCTTTTAGCTTAAATATTATGCTTCTTAAGTATGCCCTTTATATCACATTTTGCGAAGGGCAAGTTAGTTATACCTAGTATATCAACGAACATTTGACAGCTCTAGTGTCATTGAGGTGAAAGGAGAATGATTCAAAGCTCTTATTTTTGCCCCCTTTAAAGTACTGGGACAAACAGAGATTCATGGACATGGACAATAGACAAGTGGTTACCAGAGGGTGGGGGGAGGAGAAGTAGGCAGTAGATGGGGTGAAAGGGGTCAAATATGTGGTGACAGAAGGAAATCTAACTATGGGAAGTGAACACACAATGTAATATATATATATATATATATATATATATATATATATATATATATACACACACACACACACACACATACACATATATACATATACACATATACATATATATATATATATATGCCTTACTGTTAAATTGTACACCTGAAACACTGGATTTTGTTAACCAATGTCACCATAAAAAATAAATTTAAAAAACAGTTTTTAATAAAATATAATAAAGCACCAACTCCCTTTGAAAAGTAAATGTATAATATAAGTGTAGTTGACTTGTGGGGAAAAAATGATGGGTGAAAAAAATGTGTAGTGAAAAAGTCTCCATAGTTAGCCTAACAAAATTCAGTTCTCTAACCAAAAAGAAAAAAATTTATAAAGTCTTGTTTAAAAACATTAATAGAAAAATGAAATCATCATTTATAAAAGTATTTTATGAAATCCAAAATGAAAAGCATGCTTTATAATTTTAATCCATAGTTAAATGGCACATATCCCTCTGGCTACAAGTCCATGCTTTGAGAAATTTGATATATACAAATAATAACTTGAAGATGCTGCTATCTCTTGAAAAAAGGAAACATTGATTAGACAGTTTTTTTTGAAATGTTTGAATTGTATTCACAACCTTTTCTAAAATGGATGTGGTCACATAATGCATGCAGCTACAGTGTCCTATGAATTTTATAGAACAGAAAATGTCAAACCTTGTTACTGGAAGTTCTCCAAATAAGATTTTTTTTTTTTTCTGTTATCATTAAACAGGGAAGGCCATGGCAAAATTTCAGTATTTGCTGTCAAAATGGCTTTAGCTACATTGTGCGGAGGGAAGATCATGGACAAATTAAGATGTAAGTTACTCTCTGTGTCTCTGCTTATTCTTCTCCTACGTACCACATTTTCTTCCCCACCATTCCTGCCCCATCTCCCTGCCAATCTGTGACTTACTGCATCCTGTGAGAGTTGTTAGAAATGTGATCTTCATTGATCTTGGGATTTTGTCATAGAAATATTTTTATAGTAGATAAATGTTAATGAAATGAATGTTATTCTTCTACTTACAGGTTATTTATTATTTATAACTTGTTCAACATCACCAGACTGTGATATTAAAGTAAAATACACATTCTTTCAAGTTCATTGTACTCTACTGCCCTACAGGCATAAGTCCATCTTCATAGGAGAAAGAAGGCTTTGTTCAACCACCTTTCTTTTTAAAATAATCTAAAACCAAAACTCCCAGCACATTTCTTTATTCTTCTCAGCCAGAGCTGGTCAAATCACTAGGAACTCCAGCCATTTTTCAGTAAGCGTTGCCAGGGTGGAGGCATAGTAACTGCATAGAGACATTATGGACTGAGAACTAACTAGGTACCAATAAAAACAGGATAACCACAGTACATTGAGTGACTATGGGCCTTTAAAGTACCTTTTGTCACTAAATGCAGTAGAGTTTTTAACCAACAAAATAGTGAGTTTTTTTGGTTGGTTGGTTGGTTGGTTGGTTGGTTTTAGGTAAAGATGCTGACTCAGAAAGTTGAAGTAAATCACATAGCTAAAATGGTACCAGGATTTGAACCTTGACTTTTTCTTCCTATACCAGAGGTTCTCAAATTTTATTATGTATAGAATCACCTGGAGGGCTTTTTAAAACATCAATTTCTGGGTCCTGCTCCCAGAATTTTAAATTCAGTAGGCCTACAGTGGGGGTAGGGAGCAAGAAGTTTCATTTCTAACTAGTTTAAAATGTTGTAAACGCTGCTGTTTAAAATAAAAATTTCCATTTAACCCTTTTCCTTACTCTAAATAGTATGAGTTTTATTTATAAGGCTGTGTGAGAAAGAGCACTGTTGTGAGAACTGGGAGTCTAAAATTGAAAGCTTAGCTATGTGACTAATTTGCTGAGTTATCCATCCTAAATTTGGGGATTTTGTAAGATACCTGTGGAGTACCTCCTACTTCAATCATCTGTGACTCAGTCCCTCTTGTGACTGTGATCACTTGCTTCTTGATACACCAAGAGGGAAAGAATGAAGATACAGAAAACGTTCTTTGTTCCTTTGGAATTTCCTTAGACTTGCTCCAAGGCAGAGTTATGATATTGTGCTATAGGCATGTGGAAGGTACACATCTTCCTTCACTTCCACAAACCTCCTTTCATGGAATGGCCAAATGCAGTCCGATGAAGAGAAGCCCAAACAGACTGTATAACAATCAGTTTAGTTTCTCCTTAATTAGCTTGAAAGATTTTTTAAAATTCCAAAATAGCTACATCAGTGCTTGATTGAGAGTAATAGCGAAATTAGATGGTAACAGAACCAATGTGGCTTTTTAAAACATATCTTCAGAGTAATCTAAGAGGCATGTTCTTCAGGGTTAGGCTTGGAAAAGAAAGTTTAGCCTGTGCAAGGATAGAATCTCCTGAAGGCTTTGAATGTTGACCTCATGTCACGATTGGGCACATACTGAGGACATTAGATAAATGTTTTAAATACAGAAGTCTAAGGAAACATTTCGAAATACTCATTCAATGTTATATTAATAAGAACCTGGGGAAAAGGTCCCATTAAAATAAATTTGAGGAAAACAGGGAATCAGTGTTCTGCACTTCAGAACTCAGAGCCTTTCATGAACCAGATTAATTCTGTGCTGTCAAGGACCCAAGAGCTTTTCATCTTTCTACTCAGCTTTCCTCAGTGTCAGATTTTATCATGCTCTTGGGGAAACAGTGGGAATGGCAGTTTCAGGAGTCACATTTCATTCCAAAGTCTCATTGCTCAAGGAGGTATCACAGGCCAATTGCAGCAGCAGTTACTGATAACAGAAAAGGGATGACCTTGACAGTGATGGCGTAGTCCACTCTCACCTTCTAGCCTAAGAAGGGCTGCTGCTTTCTCTTAGCTTAGGACGAAATTTGGGGCCAATAAAAATGAAGGGAATGGTTGTTGGGTAAGCAAGAAACAATGTCTGCACAATTACAAAGCTCAAAATATAACCAAGTATTTGAGCAGATCTTTACTAGTTGTCAAAACTCCTACATTTCTCTTGCAAGTCCACAAATTCAGAGCAAACAATGTAACTGCTACAGTGCTTTTTCCTCACACCATCCTCATCACCCACCAAAAAACCCACAATTGGTGAGCAAAGAATGCTATCTAGTTGCCAAATCCTCTTTAGTATGGTAGAAGAAGTAACAAATGCATGAGTCCCATTGGAAGTAAACTGCGTTCTCCAGTCTGCAGAAAAAAGCTTCTCAGTATCACAAATTCTGTAGAAACACAGATAATGTGATCACAATATGTCACGTTGCCATCTCCCAGAGCTGTGGACCTAAATCACAGGCTGATGTGTCCCCACTTCTCTAACTAAGGAGTTACTCTTCACAGAATTAATCCCAGGAAAGTGATTTTAATAGTTTCCAGTAAGTCGGTTGAAAGTGATTTGGCCACAAACAATTGAAATGAAACCAGTTTGGTTGAAAGAACCTCTCCAAAATGTTAATTAGTCAAAAATGAACATTCTTAGTCACCAGCGATAATTATTGACCAAATGAGCAAATACGAACAAATCTGCACACAGATAACAATGGCTGGCTCTTGGTGAGTGGATTCGTGGGTGTTTTCTCTAGTCTTCTTTTGCCAGCTTGCATTTAATAATACAATGGGCAAGGTAATGATTTTCTGCATTGCTTTTGTAATAAGAAAAAGTAAAAGGAAGGATATGGAATTTCTCAGGATTTGAGGGGTTGGTGTTCCCTTCTTTAAATTCTAATTCATTGTAAGCCTATATGCCAGCTGTGCTTGTCTGGCAATTTTTTTTTTATTTTTGTGCACAGAAATGAAGGATATTTTGTTTGTTCCAACCAGCCTTTTAATGCTAGAGAGTACAGGGCAAGAGTAATTGGCTGGAAATAAATCAGAGGTTTTAAAAGGCGAAAATGGCTCTTCCTCAGCACTGCCTACAAGGTGGTGGCCATCTCCTGTTGGGCATCATGGCTGCCTTCAAACCCCTTGTGAAGCTTGGTTGTCACAAAGAGGACCGAGAAGTTTATCTGGCACCAGTCAGACTAATATGTCAAAATTAAGCATAACTGGAAGAAACCCAGAGGCATTGACAATAGAGTGTGCAGAAGATTCAAGGGCCAGGTCCCAACACCCAGCATTGGTATGGGAGCAACAAGAAAGCAAAGCACATGCTGCCTAGTGGCTTTTGGAAGTTGCTGGTCCATGATGTCAAGGAGCTTGAAGTGCTGCCGATGTGCAACAACTCTAACTGTGCTGAGATTGCTTACAATGTCTCCTCAAAGAACCGCAGAGCCACTGTGGAAAGAGTAGCCCAAGTGGCTATCAGAGTCACCAGTCCCAAAGCCAGGCTGCACAGCGAAAACACTGAATAGACATCTTGTGTGCACATCGTATTTGTGTTAATAAAACCATAAAATTCTAAAAATATATAATAAAAAATAAAAAACAAAACTGTAGAAAACAATAGAAAATTTTAAACAGTTTTTAAAACTGCTTTAAAATGCATTAAATGGGACAACCGCCCAGGTTGCACCACAATTTCCAACACTCAGAGCCGCAAGGAAGCAATATGCAGGGTATTTATTATGCACCTCCAGGCAGCCTAGGATACGAGAGCATGCCCTGAAATCATAGGACTTGACAACCTAAACATAAACTGACCCAATATACTCTTTCTGTCAAATTTTCTTGGTCCCAATATAGCCTGTTGTTTTACTGAAATGAAACACTTGTTTATACTTCTGCCTTGGGTCCCGTGGGTAGTCTTAAAGATCTTATGAAATTCTGAATCCAGTGCTGTAAGCCTGGGATGCCAGGCGCCGTTCTAAAGCTTCTGGAAAGGTCTTGTTTTGTTTTTGCTTAAAAGACTACATTATGGCAAATATAGTGTATTTATTGAGTTTCTATTACTGAACTGATTGTTCTGCCTCCATGCCTACTCCCAGGATAATACTTCTAACTCACTAGTCTGCCTTAAATTCTTCAGTATCTTTCCCAACACCTTCTGGACACAATCTAAACTCCTTAGTGTAACTTTCGAAGTTCTTCACCTCCCACCATGCCCTTATGTGCACACAAGCCTCTGGCACAGTGAACTGCTTCAAGATTTTTAAATGCATCATGCTTGAGCATACCAATGCACATCCTGACCCAGTTTCCTAATGCCTGAGTAGCCCCTCATTGTCATTTATTCTTGGCCCAGATGTCACCTTTGTAAGAAAATCTTCCTCGACTCACTGCTCCCTCTGGGAATCCTCTCTCCATGCTCCTGCTACATCTTGTACACCCTCCTATTTCCATATTCACACCACCATGTTACAGTATATGATGTCATATGATGCATGATGTGAGCATGTCTCTGTCATCCTTAGTAGACCAGGACCTCCCAGAGGACAAGACTGGGACCTTCTGATTTTTCTGTATATTTCTTGCTTAGAACAATTTCACACAATTTACTATGTGCTAAGTTAATTTTATTTGAATGAGTTAATGAATGTAAAATCTTCTGCAGTGTTTACCATTTTGTGGTACTGTGGGAAGTACAATGGTGGTTTAGACGATAATTTGGAACATTAAAGAATAATTCCAGTGGGGAGGCAAAGCCTAAATATATAAAGTAAATCACAGGAAAATGTGATTTAAATTTAATAATAAAAATAAGTAACATTTACTGTGGACTAGATGTCAGGCACTATTCTACGTGCTTTAAATTGGTATGCTTTTCACCTATTAACTAATTTAATCCTGGAAATAGCCCTCTATTTGATATACATATATGTATATTACATTTGAGAAGCATATTATGTATGTATGTATATATATGTAATATATGTAAAACAGAGGGCAAAGAACTAAGGTGCAAACACATATTTTGTTAGCTTCCTCAGAGTCCTTTCATTTCTTTTCAAAATTCTGAATGGCATTACCAGTCACTTCCCTTTAACCCCAGTGACTTAGCCCTAGTTTACCTATTGCTTTAACAAAACTTCATTAAAATAACTGAGTCTAATATTAGCTTCAAGTTTATGAAAGGTCATCGTTGGTACTTCTGCTTTTGCTCTGGTTAGAAATGTTGTCTAAATTCTTTCAGTGGCAGATTTGAAAGTTCTAATCTACTTTTTTAAATGTGCTCTGGCCTAGAAAATCCAAGCCTAGAAGATCATCAGGATGATCCAATTTTAGTTAATCAACCTGCTTGAAAACAAACAAAATGGCAGCTCTAATAAGAAAGCCTACAATTTTTCCTATTATTGAGTTCCTATAAAGAATTTTTTGCTGTAGTATGAGTTTTTCCCCCTTTGGCACTTCTTTTTTCTTTTTTTCCTTTTGACTAGTTATAATGAAATATAAGAGATAAAATTCACTAAGTAAACAACTTTGTGAAGGTGGATGAGAACCACATCAATTTTGTTGCTCAGGTAGAATTTCTGTAGCCTCCTAATTGATAAACTATGTGAAGCACAGTGGAAATCCCTTATAACTGGAATATTTAAAGAAAATGAGAACCAATTCACACCCCAAAATTGTAATTCAATAAAAACCTGTGACATACTGAGCATCTGACTATAGTGTAAAAACAGTATCTCCAGACTATATTTTGACCTTGAAAACTTAAGCCCTAAAGGAACAGAGGTAGCACACTGAGTTTACAACAGTTTATCCCAGCAGTCGTGCTAGCCTAGTTATAATCTAGCACGGTGACAAACTATATGTTAACAGACCCTTTTATTTCAATAGTGATTTTCACAGAGGAATTATAAAGTACCTTGGGAAATTATGCCATTAATATTCATTAAGTGCACATAGTGGCAGAAACTAAAGAACAGAGGTTCAGTGAAGCCACCGTCTCTACTAAGAATAATCTCAGACCCTGACTTTACCTCATTGATCATCCACAAGGCCAGTCTTTCTCTTGACTGTATGACCCTTCACTGTAAATCAGATGCCTTCCGCCCAGACCATTGTGATTTATAGAAAGTTTTCTGCTTCTGTAGGGAATTAATCAAGTGTTTTCATTACATCCTTATCACCATTGTGTCTTTCATTTTTCAGTATCTTAAACTAAACTCAAAAGTTTTAGGGATATCATAGATGGGTAAAGAGCTAACTAGCTACACACACACCAGTGCTATAGTAAAATTTTCCTTGTGCATTTCAAATGAGGTTAGCATATTTCTCATGTACACAAAAATTTCTCCCATTGAGTTATATATGAGTTGATAATTGACCTCAAAATAACAATATGATGTTCTCTTTTTTATCAAAATATGCTGATTTTACCCAAATTACTAGTTAATACAATGGGCCAGATTCATCTATAAAGAGACAATAAGGAAAACACTGTACCAGGAATAGGTTAGCATAAAAATTAGATTTTATATTATTTTTTCATAAGTATTATTTGTTCTGCCACATTTTTTGTTATTTGCAGCAGATATGTTGAACTGAAACAGTAGGGAATTTTTATGTGATGAATAAATATCTTTCCTTTTCCTTCCATCAGATATTTTCTCAATGATTTCTGACTCTAGTGGGGTGATGGTTTATGGACGATACGATCAGTTTCTGCGAGAAGTTCTCAAACTACCCACAGCAGTTTTTGAAGGTCCTTCCTTTGGTTACACAGAACAATCAGCTAGATCCTGTTTCTCTCAACAGGTAGGAAAGAACGTATTTTAAAAACGATCTTTCAAACAATGGTTGCTCTCCTTCTCATCTCACTTCAAGTCACAACTTAGTTCTTTTTCATAACCTGTAGTGTACTTTCCGCCTCTGACAAATGACCTGTGAGTCAATAACTAAACCCAACACACCTGGATGATAATAATAGGCAATATTTATTGACTGTGAGCCAGATACCTAAGTTCTTTACTTGTATTGTTTAATTTAATCATTATAACAACCTTTAGCCTCAGTATCATTATTACCACTGCACTATCAAAAGGGCTGAACTGTCACTCAGCTTCACATGAAACACAGGTCTGACCCAGCATCAGGTTTCACCAATGTTTAGCAAAGGAGACAAAAAAGGATGTGGCACATGTCATATCTCATTCTAGGAGACCCAAAATATGATAGACATGGCTACCTACATCTTCCACAACATGATACATTTGAGAATCAGAGAGACATGTTTTAACTGGGGCTTTAACTGGGTAAAAGTTAGCCCAGGGGAAGCTGCTTAGTTTTGGGGACACTCCATGTTTATATCTTCCCAGTCATGTAGGAAGTCCACATCTAGCACCATTGTCCAGCACAGCACAGTGGTAGTTTACAAATCTATAAATTGCAGGTTTGTTTACAATTTTTTTTAAATCTAAACTAACCAAGAATGTCCTCTTAAAAGATCCCTTTAAAAAGAAATCAGTGCATAGCAGCAGCCAGTATAAAACTGCATTTACCGTCCTGCTAATAAACTTCATCAGTCTGTTCATTTGGTGATCTAGGAGATCAAAAGTACATCTGGTATCTCAAAAGTAATGGATTTATGTAGAATCATAAACATATCCATACAATTAATAAGAGAGGGATGGTTCAATACAATAAGTGCTAACTCTTCTCCTGTGGTATCTCTCCCAGGAAGCCTTGCTGACCCTTCCCATGTCCCCACCCCAAGATTGGCTTAAGGTGCCCTATCTCTGCCCCCAGTTCTGAGAAGTTCTAGGAGATGAAGTTGGAAAAAAGGAGGCCTAGGTGAATGGATTTGTGGTCCTCTTTTTATTTCCCTTTTGAGTTGGTGTTAGAATGGATTTATTCACCAAGTCCTGCTGATTTTACCTTCTAGAAGTTTCTCAGTTCTCTTCCTTCATCATTATCTATCATCTGGCCTATTGCATTAAGCCCCAAACTGATCCCTCTGCCTCTAAATTTGTTTGTTATTTGTACATTTGTTGATCTTAGGTAGTGGTGTATTGTAGAATATTCAGTAAATATACTAATGCTTTAGAATTTTTCACATTAAAAACTAGCTAAAATAATAGGACTTTATTTAATTTATTAGGACATATATTCAAAAAGAATTATATAGGATGTCAACATTGATCAAAATTCCTTTTGAAATATTCTATAGATTGTCACATGATATAATTTTGTATACATTCTTAATGATGAGAAATTTATATATGTTAAACTCATAATAACATTTTTTTTGACTTCCAGGAGTGAGTTTTATGATAAATGGCCAAAATGCATAAGATCATTTGAAATGCAAAAAAAGCCACACAAATAAAAATAATAAGACTCATTTATTTTTGGGGCTTCATAAACTGGCTATAACAGCAGTTTGAATGATGAAATTTTAAAAATTTTTTTAATTGCTTCATTGGAAAAATAACAAGCCATTCCAAGTGATTGTTTTAAAAGACAACATTATTTTAGATACATAAATTGTGGTCACTTTTTAAAAGATACTGCCTCATGACATACTTTACATAATTTAACTTTTAATAATAATGTTGCTATCAATCCTACAAAAAGCTTAAAGTATTTAGTATTACAAGGAAAGGCTAAAATTGTAAATAGCTGCTAATAAAAAAAAAAGATTAATTAAAGAGTACCAAAACAGTTATTTTGTGAATTACAAGGACTAGGATAAGGTGTAGCCCTTGAAAAGGCACTCCAGCTCTTCAGGACTGATTTCTTATCTAAAAAAAAAAAAAAGTATTTCATCTAACTTCATATTATAATTCCAAATCCCAAATAAAATGATGATTTTTTTTGCATGTAAACATGTAATTTTTATCATACATACTATTACAATATCATGTATTAATGTAACTTTATTTTTGTCATCTTGAAGAAAAATTATAGATATAATATATTCATTTTCTACATCAGAAGGGACCAAAATAATGAGACAGAAGCAGACTGAATTAAGAGGAAAGGCTTATAAGGAAAGGAGAGAAGAGAAATTTTCTTTAATGTAGATTGTTCTCTCCTAAAAAGAAGAGATCACTTCCTCTTAACAGGATTCCCTCCTAATCTTGTATAGCGGAACCATTCATGTTGACCATGAAATATTTAGTACTTACGGAGGTTGTGGAAGTTTGAAAGGATAGTTATTCTACAAATTTAGATTACTGCTATAGGAATAGCAGAGTGTGCCAGGACACATTATTAAGTAAAAGTTTATGGAGAATGTCTAATCATATTTCCTCATCATTTTCATACTGTCCCTCATATTTGAAAGTGATGCTCTGAGAATGGCTTTTCTCCTTATGATAATATTGACTCCACCTCAGTGGAGGTAATTCAGTCCTGTTTATAAGTATAAAATGCAATTAATGTTTAAATTCAAGTTCTGTTTCTTATATGTCAGAGGTTAACTGAATGTCTTGCTTCTTCAAACTCAAATGTATCTACATATCAGATAAATTAAGACTATTCTCTGTTCTAAATTTTTGTGGGTTTTTTGATGCAGAAAAAAGTCACTTTAAACAGCTTCTTGGACACCCTCATGTCAGATCCACCCCCGCAGTGTCTGGTCTGGCTGCCCCTTCTGCATCGACTGGCAAATGTGGAAAATGGTGAGTAGTTACCTTTGGAGCAAAGACAATTTTTTAAATCATTGAAATTAGGCCATCAAGCCTATAGATATTAGGCCCAGGTCATTGTTTTAGGGAAGACTCTAGTCATTTTGAGCTTTGTTTATAATGGAACTAACCAGTCTTCCTGATCAGTAAGGTCATATAGGTGCAATGCAAAGTGAGGACCGTCAGTTCTAAAAGCTTATTAAATCTCACTGGTTCATCTCAGTTACATGTCAGTGTGGCTTAAAGACTTAACACAATAGAAGAATCTCAATAGGAATGTGACATTTTCTAATATTTGTTTTAGATATGAATTTCCAATATTGATATATGTGACATTATTTCTTCCTAGGCATTCAACCAAGAATAAGGGAAATAATTGGATGATAGAGCTTTACTAATCTTCTGTCATATGCTGTGAATTATAAACTTTCAATGGTTGTATTTATGTAAAAGATTAAAGTAATGTAAACTTTTATAATGTGCTTTTATAATAAAAGTATTTCTAGGATGAAAGTAATCAGTATTGGTATATCCAAATTCAAATATGGTATATCCAAATTCAAATATGAACTACAGTTCAGAACAAGATTTAAAGAAATTTAAACATGGAACAATTCAGTGCCTTCATCTAATCTTTACATGTTCTTAGTTATTGTTTAACTCTGAGGTTTCTCTGGACTTAGATAGAAAATAATTTATTCTGTATTTCTTATGAGAATCTTAATTTTTATACATTTCTTTAATATACATTTGGGGTAGAATTAGCTGTTAGCATCTGCCCTTAGATCTCTTAGTTAAGTTATAAATTTATCCTGTTTAGCTCATGGAGATTAAAAGAATGAACTCACTAGGTTCTCTGTAATCACTACCAAGTGTAGTTATATTTTTTATGTTTCTTACTCATCTGTGGCAGCAAAGAGCAATCAAGGTCCAGATCATGCAAGATGAGTTATAATTCCAGAACTAGTCATCTTCCAATCATAAAGTTGTAATTTCATTCCTCTAGCTCCCTATTTCCTGTTGCAGGAAATTATTGTCTTAGGCCGTGTCCCAGAGCAGTTGTCTCTAAATTCAGGTCTCATTCAGTCTTTCCTAAGAGTCAGAGAAGGGAGAATACGATGCTTATTCAGAAGGCAATACATCCAGAACTCATTATGTCTTTGTTTTTACAATACAATTCGCATTTCATCTTCATTTTTTCTTATTTACCTTATTTTCTCTAGCTGGCTACTCAGAAAATAACTTTGCCAATTACATTATTTTCCTTAGCTTGTTATCCAGAAATTAACTGTATCAATTACATTATTTTCCCTAACTGGTTACCCAGAAAATAATTTTACCAAAGGCAAGAACTGTTGTTCTTGTTTAATATCCTTAGCTCACAGCATGTAAACAATTACTCGGATTTGATCATTAGTTAGCTTCAAATTTTAACTATTTTACCTGGCCTGCTTAAAAATCTAAATTTTCTGCTGAAGAAAGTTAAGTGTCTCTCCAACTATCTGAAGTAGAACTGTATTCAGATGATGAACACACCCCCTTGGGCCCTATTCATTTGCCTCTTAGGAAAGAAAAAAAATCTATTTATTTAATGGAGGCAATGTCACTCATTAAATAAGCCCATTTGCTACTCCATTTTAAAAAATAACAACTCAGCTAGGGGGAAAAGGTGAAGGAATTAAGAAGTACGAATTGGTAGGTACAAAATAGTTACAGGAATGTGAAGTACAACATAGAGAATATAGTCAATAATATTGGAGTAACTATGCATAGTGCCAGTTGTATACTAGACTAATTGAGAAATCACTTTATAAATCATATAAATGTCTAACCACTATGGTGTACACCTGAAACTAATATAAAATAGTATTCAATCTCAACTCTAATTAAAAAATGAATTTTAAAAGATTAAAAAATAATTCAATTTTCTCACCCAGCTTTTCTACTCTCCCTCCATTTCTCTCTTTTCTTCTTCTGGTTTTCCATTTCTCTAATATTTATTCTTTACCCACTGGATAGTCAGCTGTGTTCAGCCATTGTGCTTCTGAGTCTTCAGTGTGCTATGCTGGTCTCCTGGAGACAGAGCAATTTGGGGGAAAGGCGAGTCAGTTTGGGTAATTTATATTCTTGTAGTGTAAGAGATGGGAGTAGAAAGAGCAAATGGCATCACAGAGATTTGTTGTTAAAAGAACACCAATCCATCCTATTTCATTTCTTCCACCTCCACACATATACTTGAAAAGGGTGGTGAGACTCCGGGAATAAACATAATGCTCCTCTCAGCCAAAATTGACTATCATCTGAAATCATGGCAAACAGCAGAAAAATGCAATTCTCATTAGGCTGCATTTTTCCTTATTCTGGCTCATACTTTGTTTTTCTTGTTTTTTCTTCATTTACTGCCTGCTTAGTCTTCCATCCAGTTGAATGTTCCTACTGCCACAGTGAGAGTATGATGGGATTTCGATACCGATGCCAGCAGTGTCACAATTACCAGCTCTGTCAGGACTGCTTCTGGAGGGGACATGCCGGTGGTTCCCATAGCAACCAGCACCAAATGAAAGAGTACACATCATGGGTAAGGCAAGGTCCAGGCAATACTTAAAGTTGGATGTATGAGTGTTGTCTCTCAGAATGTAAGGGAATATCAAGGATAGTAACAGAATTAGGGGACAAACTTACCTTGTAGTCTAACATTCCTTTCCCCTTTCCTCCCACTCCCCACCTTACTGGGATCTTTAAGTTATTATATCTGAACCCAGTGTAGTTTTCCGAGATTTGAAATATAGGAAGACTCAAACTATGTTACTTCTTGGAATACAGGCAATTCGGTTATGCTATAGGTAAAAACTGAACAGCAAGTACCTTCTGGAACATAATCTCATTTTCACAGTAAGTTAAGGTTCTTTTCAAGTTTCATTTTGTTTTTTGGTGGGAATTGCTTTAAAATGATTGTTTATTTTTTCTTAGATTCTTGGAGTTCTCTTAAGCACATGACTAGAAGATAAAGAAAAGACGTGTGAGCATGTGGGCTTAATGATGCTGTTCCATTTTACTTTTTTGGAGGAAGGGGAGTTTGCAGTTATATTAGCAAATTAATAAATAGTACAAGTGAGCAACTTGCTGAAGGTGACCTGTGAGTGTCGTTCCTTGTGATAGATGTATTCTCAGGAGCACATGGTTCTAGGTCTATGGGAAGGATTTGACTTCTTAAGCTTGCTGTTCAAATGGTTTACAGTTGGCTGACCTGTAACTCAGTTAAACTCAAAACCAGTATCCGTGATGTTGTTCTTGTACTGTGAAAGTATTGTTCCATGTACAGATTGCTTTTTGTGGAATGTACCATAGTCCCTGCCAACCCCTCTTGAAATAGTTCTTTCACAAGAAAATGCAAACTTTTATGAGTTTTTTCCATATTTCAATGTATTCCAATTCAATATATAGTCTTTACTTAAAAAGTAACTTATTTTTTTTAAAAAATCTTTAGAATATGCATTTAAAATCAAAATGTTCTTTCTAGGAATTATTGGGAACCAATATTTAGCATAGATGTATTAATTATTTAGCACCTCTCAGATTCTGAGTCCAAGTAACAGTTCCTCACTAAGGCATTGTACACTGAGTGCTTCGTGTCAGTTTCAATTCCACTCTTTACTATTGATTATGTCATATGCTAAGGTTAGATATGCTAACAAAGATCATGAAATACAATTTTGTATAGAAGATGAGAGGAAACATTTTCTATTTTCTTATTGTCAATGCATTTTCTTACTTCTTCTATCTCAAATCCTGGAGGATTGGTATTTGAAAACTAATCATTTTTAGTCGTTGTTGTATGTATATGCTAGTGTCAGATAAAGAGCCTCTTTCTTAGGCGTTGTGGATGCGAAAATTATATGGCAGAGCAATGTCTTTACAAAGTAGGATTGGACTCCTCAAGACGATAAAGGGGCCCTGATGTTTATGGGGTGAAGAGCTATTGTTATTGCTGTTTTAAGTGTTCTGAGAATTACCTCTCCTAGCAAAAGTCAAAAATGGAATTCTGGAACAATACTCCTACTAAATAATGGGGACAAAATCAATTCATTATCTTGCCAATTATAGGCTCTATGCACAAAAGAAAAAGACAAAACTGTAAATGGCTTCTCATGGAAAGGGAAAATTTAGGTTAAGATTTATTACATGTAATATCAAAAATAATTAGCCATGTATATATGGTCTATTTTGATAATTTTGGCTAGGAAATATTAAGATAAACATTCCAACAGTCTAAATGAAAAAGAAGTAGCATGATGCTCTGAAAAGAAAATGAATTTTAAATTCTCAAGATTCAGACTGAGATTCCACTATTACTGTTAATTGGATGGATATATTCTGACACACCTAAACTATCCTGCACCTGGATTCCTGCAAAACATCTTGTTCATCTCTTTCCTTCTTTCCTTCTTAAGTGGGAGCAATCCATCTAAAATCAGATGTGACCCTGTCACCCCCGTATTTAAACTCTGCATTCAAGATAAAGACCACAGTCCTTGATGTTACATATAAGGATTTTAATGATCTGCCTCCTGCTTTCTTCTCCAGAACAGGGTCTCTACTTCCTCCAAGAATTACCTTCCTAGTTTCCTGAATTTTTGTCAGAAGGACTCATGTTGGTCCATTAAGTTCCAGCCCAGGTGTCCCATGAACAATGAATACTTCCATTTTTCAGTGTTTGCTGACACTAAGCAGCAGGAGGCAGGTACCCTACTGGCTTGTTGAGCACTGAGCAAACTCCCTAAATTTGATACTCAAAGAGGATTTCATGAATGAATGAATGAATGAATGAATGACTACCACGAAGCAAATCATCTGATGAAATGTTACATAAACATTAGATGTTATCACTTCTATAACTGTCTTCTTTCCAGAAATCACCCGCTAAGAAGCTAACTAATGCGTTAAGCAAGTCTCTGAGCTGTGCTTCCAGCCGTGAACCGTTGCACCCCATGTTCCCTGACCAGCCAGAGAAACCACTCAACTTGGCTCACATCGTGTAAGTATCTCTGCTGTCCAGAATTAGAGAAATCCTTCTTCATTGTCATATGTTTGGATTCATACAAAGGCAATTTCAGTCATCAGGGATCATGTTTTAAAATTTAATTAAAGAAAAAAGAGTGAACATAATATCATTATAATTTTTTTATTGTAAAGGTATACAGTACTTCACCCCAGTAAAGTGTGCAACACTGATGTGATTCACCTAGAGATGAAAAATATTCAAAGAGCATAGTTATAAAATATGGATGTTAATGGAGTTTACACAATCGGAAGTTAACAATCAATGTAATTACTGTAGTAAGAAAATTTTAAAGCACACTAGACCTTAATATCATATGTGCTTTGAGTCTCAAATATAAAAGCCCTTCATTTCCTTTCTCTGCAGAGCCAGTCCTCTTAAAGATGGCAGCAAACCTGGAATTTGCTGTTGTTGTTTTAACCCAAGCTACATCACTTTAGGAGATTCATGACCTGTGCAAGGAGAGGTTGAAGAGAGGGGTTGGTGGGAAAATTCATCAAAACATCCAAAATCAGACTTTTAAAAAATGTTTCTCCAACGTATGTGTGAGTTTGGTGGGCAGAAGGAGTAGGGCCAGAGAACAGTTCTATCTCCCATCCCTTCCTCCTCCCAACCCCTAGAGCCTCTCTCAGGACTATGTGGCCAAGAAAATAGAAAAGCCTTATGTAGAAGAGAGTGTTTGACCTTTGGTGTTATCTTGGGTTCAGAAGAAGAAAGAAGCTCTTTATCTGTTTCAATGCACAATTAGGAGTTATTGCTCACAGGTGCCTCAGAAAACCTCTAGAAGAGGTAGATCTCTCTCCTTATGAACTGACTTTTGTTTTGCCCAGTTTAGTGGGACCTGCCACACTGCAAGGTTTATATTTACATTTTGATGTCAGGAGGTGGCCTGACCAGACCTACTGGCCTTAAGAATTCACCAATGCAAAGTTCATGCTTCAGACAGTCAGAATGTGACCCATAAGCAGCACTGGGGTGGGTATGAGATCCTCATGAAAGCAGTAACTCTTTTGTCTGATGGAACTGAGTGAACACCGTCAAATGATTTGTGATGTTGCATGTCCATGAGCTTTGTATATCCGGAGCTTTGTTTGGTTTGCTCCCAAGTGGCTTTGAGGGTCCCCTGTCCTCAGCAATATACACAGTCTGGAGGCTCCAGTTGCTGACATGGACTAAACATCCAAAAAACTAATGCAAACCAATTATGCAGAATGCAGTTAACTTATTTTTGGAAATTTTGCTCCTAAAAATAAGCCTTAAAATAAACCAGGGTAAATGAACATGAGGAGTGTTCCGAAGAGCCAGCCACTTTCAGAAAGTGATCTCATACGAGTTGTTCTTATTATCTCGACTTTCCTTCCCACAGCCAGGGACAGTCACTAATCTTTTAATGAATGAACAAAACGAAGTGAGGGCAAGTCTGTGCTCTCTGTGCTCTGCCGTAGAGCCACTCTCTACCAGACCTGCCTGGAGTTTCACTCCCAAATGACAGCATTCAATAAGAGCTTTGGAGTGTGAGGAAGGCAGGGAGAGTAGGTATGAATGGCCTGACCCTTAAGAGCTTTGCAGTAGAACAAAATTAGGATGCTGCCCCCCACTTAAAGAATTACAAAATGAGGCAGTGTAAAATAAAAGTTAGTCACATCGTCAGTCACACTGCAGTATTACCTAGCACAGGCCTTGTACCCAGCTGGTTCAGGGTTGGTGTGTGTGTGTGAGTATGTGTGCACATGCATGTGTGTGCACATGCTCGCGCAGACATACATTAATTGGCTAAGTAAAAATTTTTGGAGGCAATATGAGCTAATGTGTTATTCGCTGAACTGAAGGCAAAATCAACACAATTTAGATT
Source organism: Cynopterus sphinx (assembly GCA_030015415.1). Lineage (NCBI taxonomy): Eukaryota > Metazoa > Chordata > Mammalia > Chiroptera > Pteropodidae > Cynopterus > Cynopterus sphinx. The sequence goes on along the minus strand of CM057384.1, from coordinate 26,774,404 downwards.
CCACATAGAGTTTCAGAATTCCCTTAAAATTCTACACAAAATGTAACTTTTTTTCTGAGAAAAGTTCCATATATTTAACCAGATTCTCAAAATGGCCTTTGAATCAACATACTGATCTATACTTGCTGTTAATATATTTTTTCAGGCATAAGATCTTAATTTAAAAGTGCAAATTGTGAAAAATATTTAATTGTTGAAGTAACACAAGAAATCCTGGATGCCGAAGGTCTGTCTATATTAGAACAAAATTATTTTTCTGTTTTTGACTTTAAATATTTTTCTCTGCATTTGTTTTTTAATTGTTAGTGCCCTGAACAGACATCTATGTCTTTTTTTTTAACATGGAGATACCTAAGACTTCTAATTTTAAAATATGCTTTTTATCTATTTTATGTTATCGTAGACACATCATAGCCACTTAAGTAGTGACATTTTAATATTTTGACATTTATTCTTAGCTATTGTATTACTTGTAAATGTTACCATGATTAACAGTCTCTATTCTATTCAATTTTTTGCTGCCCAAAGTGATACTTGGTAAGTAATTCCGTAATCCCTAGTGTATTTCTAAAGACTAGTAATCATAAGTGGTTATGAGACATAAACAAGTGAGTGATCAGAGGCTAATTTAAAGCTAATTCTGCCTCAAGCTGAACACTTTCAGTTTACAAGAATACCAGTTTTATAAAAACGTTCCCTGCGAAGGTCATGTTCAGAAAGGAGATTTTGCACTACACCCTTGTGGCTTTATCTTGTGGAGCTATTTCTTTTTCATAAGAATAACTATGTTTAAAAATCCAATGTGACCTATTTATTACATGAGGTAACTTATCATTTGATTATGGAGGAAATAGGCACTTCAGTCCCTTTGAAAGCCACAATTTGGTCCCAAGTTCAACATTCTTATGACGACCCTTATACATGAAGCTTTTTACTAAGAAATTGCAATTTCAGCTTTGCAGTGACCAGGTTTAATAGAGTAAGTTTACCAGGCTAGTTAAAAAGCATTTCAAATCTACTTGTTTTCTCTATGCCTAGCAATCGAGAAAAATGGGAAAAGTTTTTTTTAAAGAAAAAAGAATGCCAGAAATATTACTTTAGTTGATTATTTTTAACTTTTTTATAAAGCCACTGTGTAAGATAATTCATTCTGTTTAATGTTTTAAAATCTGAAATACCTTTCAAAAATTCATAGAGGACATTTTTATAAAATCAGCATTCTTCTTGTAAAGAGAAAGAGTTCTATTCAAGGCAGAATTAGTTTTAAACTAACCTCATGTATCAAAGATACATTCCAGATAAGTAATACAAAACACTAAGATCATTTTCAGAATTTTGGTAGATGTTTAGACTAGATGAAATAGTGAACCTGCTGTTTTGACTTCATCCAAAAAACAATATGTCTTCAAAAAATCTTAGAACACAGTTTAGCACCAGTAACCAAAGCGTCAATGAATTTTTGCATATAGTGCTGACATTTTAAAAACTGTATAACATCATGTTCATTCCCTTAAATACATTGAGATAAACGAGTCTAATTTTTTCCTAGAATCTCTTCATTGTAGAATCCAAACTAACTCTGATTCCCTAAGATAAAAATTAAACCATTATAAATTTGGCTCTTGCTCAGGACAACACAGGTAGATTCTATAGGCTACTCTAATGTTTCATCTTCTAATGTTATGTCATTAATCTCAAGTAAAGAATTATAGTGAAAATGAAAATTTCTTCTAATTCAGAATGATGCTCTGCCTCGTCCTCCATCTCTTGAGCTGTAAATTCCATCTCATTTTACCATGGATTATTTTATAGTAAACCTAAAATCAGACTGAAACTGCTTGGTGGTGAGATAAGGATCTTTGCTCTGTCATTTTACTTGAATTAAAACATTAGTGATAAGGAAAAAATGACAGGATGAAATGAAAAATTGGGGCACTGGGAGAATGGGGTGAAGGGTTAAAGAAGTACAAATTAGTACTTGATAGCTGGTCATGGGGATGGGGAGCGTGGCAGAGGGATTGCAGTTAGCATTAATATGATGGCTAGGTGGAGGGCCAGGGGAGAGGAGAAGCAATTGTGGGGATCATTTTATGAACTAGATAGATGTCTAACCAAGGTACTGTATACTTGAAACTAATTTAAATAAATAATTTTTTTAAAAAAGAAAATAAATAAATTGACAAAAGGAAAAAAGAAAAACCGGGATGACGGACCAGATTCAGTTGATATTTAGAGTCAGAGACAATTCTGAAGAATATTGAACCCTTTTTTCTCTCTCATTATACAAAAAATGGTGAAGTTTAGGGGAAGCCTTGTACTGTGTGCCCTGTCATATGGATCATCCTGATAACAGAAAGTTAGTAAATACTTGTGGTGCTTAATTGCATCTTCACTTTGAACAAAGAGCAAATAAAGCACAATATGATTTTGCAGTGCAGTCTTTACAAATTGCATGTTGGGAAAGGACCACTGTCATGAAAAACAGAAGAGGAAGTTTCCAAAGGTTGAGAAATCCTTTTCTTTCCAAGAGGATGTAGATTCTGATTATCACCAAGTTTTCAGAGCTTCTCCCTTTAGAAAGCAGGAGATGTAAGGCTGCCTCAGAATCCTCTCTTCATTCTAGAATATGACTCAATGCAATGCCAAGGCTTGAAGCTCATGGGTAAACATTCCTGTGGTGTCCAGAGATCTTCCTCCCAATATTTAACTGAGATTCTACATTCTCAAGAAATATAACTTTAAAACACTTGAAGAATTTAATTGGAAAATGTCAGATTTCATGTTGTACCTAGGTAACACAGAAATCTGGTCTTTCTAGCCCCTCTCCTTGAAGGATGGTGGATAGTTTTTAACTTGTAATTTTTACTTGATCTAACTTTGCATCATACTGTACTTTGTTTTAGGCCTCCCAGACCTGTAACCAGCATGAATGACACCCTGTTCTCCCATTCTGTCCCTTCCTCAGGAAGTCCTTTTATTACCAGAAGGTAAGTTCTAATCCTATCATATAATAAGCGCTCTCTGGTAATGAGCCTTGATTCTGTAGCAAGAAAAATATTCTATTGTAAACCAAGAGCAGAAATTATTGTTAGAAACTAGTTATGTAAATATCTGTCACACATTTTCCATTTCATTCATTTGGATACATTTAAGAGGAATGGGCATAGCTTTTGGTATTAAAGTCCCTTCTGGAAACTTGCATTTACAGTGCATCTACAGTAAGAATGTGGGGTATGTTTACATTTTAGTACTGACATGCATGCATTCTCTTTCATTGAGAAAGTCACTTTCATAGCATTTAGAATGGTCCCATTAAGCCAGGATATTGGAATTTCAAGGTACAATTGGGGAAAATATTATATGCATTCTGAAACATCTCTTAATTTAAAGCTCCAGATATAAAAGAATTATCTTCTTGAACTCTGGAGTTCCTGAGGCTAAAGGCTGAAGATCAAACTTGGAAATGTAGTTCCCACATAAATAATTTCATGAGTAATAACAAGAACTTTAAAAAATGGTGGATATCTTTTTGAACAAGATCCACTCCCATTATGAGCAAAGAACAGGTGAAGCAGATAACTTCTTTTTGAGTCAACATTACAAATATTCAGGGGCCAAGAGGTACTCCAGGTCATTTGATCAAATATCATGAATAAAGCACCAGAGAATTATTTTATAAATACATGGAGAAGGCTCACAGGAAAGCAGAAACAAAGGTAAGGAAATTTGGAATGAGTAAATGAACAGAAAATTTCAAATGCCTTCCAGTAGGAAAAATGATATACAGCCTCATGTTTCACAAAACAAACATAGTCCGTTTTTTACCCAAAGAGGTTTCAGAGATACCAATTTCACCGTGATATCCCAGTACATTGTAGTAAGGATTCGAAGACAGTGAGACTTGGAACACTGCTGATTTTTACCCTGAGTTCCTGTACATGCCAATGAACAGGAACCTGAGATGAAGATGTTCCCCATAATTGTAATTGCAGAAGAAATGGAATGTGGCAATTTATGGTATTTTCTTCCTATAAATTAAGCAAATCTGTAACAGATGGAAATGAAGACCTAATAGAGTGACAGAACCTCCCAGTGAAATAATATGGTTTAGGACCTCAGTGTGTTCTTTTTAGCATTCCTTTTCAGAACCAGCTAATTCAACCATCTTTTCTAAAACAAAGGCATCAATTATAAAGTCTGTAAGAGACATAGGCTGAGATCTTGCATGATGTTAAGAATGATGTTGTGTGTTTACTAGGAAGCTCTGGATTCTGCAAGTATCAAGCAGAAATAAACCCCATCCTTACTGAAGGTCATTTTATATCATTTCAGCTCGGACGGTGCTTATGGTGGATGCGTCTAGATGGATAACATGGCTTCCTCTACTCTAAAATATTCCTATAATACTTTGAGCTGTTCTGGTTCCTCCAGGGTGCATGGTACCTATTCACTCAAAATATGATCATTTCCCTTATTCCCATTTTCATTCCTTTTGGAATGTTCCCTGTGAATCACAGACACGTTGTTTAAAGTTTGCAGTTTTTCTAATCACCATGGAGATTGGCCTTGGGTTCTCTTTTAAGGGTGCTGTTCAATAAAGCTATGTACACTGAAGTCCTTCCTCTCTGAGTGGGCCTTGCTCTGTCCATAGGAGATTTTAATGAGGTCTCATTGTTTGAATCCCTCAGGTTACCTGAGGGGATAAGTGTATCCAGCCCTGTGGCTGAGGAGCATTCCCTCATAAAGCTGTATGTAAATCAGCTTGACCACAGCACACGGTCAGTATTCCAGCCCTAAATCACTAATTGTAGTAGTAGTTCCATAACTAGACTACTAGTCATTCTACTCCATCACTAAAATCGTCTTATAGTGTCTTAGTGGAGAGAGAAATCTTCTGAGTTTTCATGATATTCCATTGAAAATTCCCAACTTGAGCTGGACTCCTCAGCTCTTTCTTCTCTTTCCACTTATTTTATTGACTTAGTAGCCTCATACCAGTATACGTGACATGTGTGTCTTTAAAGAGTACCAAACTGGATCTCTTTCTTTGGATGAGTTTCTGCTTTTATACAGTTTGCAAGACCCCAGATGGTGATTTCTTAGACTCTTGAATGAAAGCGCATCTTGGACTGACCTTTATCACTAGCTGGTTCAGGCCAGGACAATGCCACATGGCTGGACCATATTGCAGTAAAACACTTGATGACTTAAATTATTCTGTCCCACTGGGCCTGGCCGTTTTTTGTCAAATGTAGAGCAGTCTGATTCTTATTGAGGTAGCAATTTCAAAACCAAGTTCATACGATTAATGCTTAATTTCTATCACTTGATAATGCTGGTGATAATCTACTATTTATTTCTTAACCTGTCTACACACTAAAATTGATGGAAACCTAACTTGCCAAATATAGGCATAAGCTAAAGGAGCTATCCTTGCTATGATTGGAACTGAACTAAATAAATATGACGTAGAGTCCTGCCTTCATTTCTAATCCACCCCAACTGCCCCTTTTAAAATCAAATAAAACCTAATAGCTTAAGCCAAGAATGGTGCCGGTCAGTCTTAAGGCAGTATTGAGAAAGCAGGGAGTTTGCCATGCAGATATTTTATTTAGCCTGAGTTTTCAGTCTTTTGTGACAGATCTTAGAAAGATAAAGTGAAATGAGAATGAATGGAAATCACTCCAGAATCCTCTCTATCAACTCCTGGCATTCTCACCTGGAGTCCTTTGCAAGCATACCATTTTGATCTTCAAAGGACACTAGGGTATATCTTTGAAGTCTTTGACATCCTTGTAATCTGCCTCACATAGATTTATGAGTGTATAACTCTAGTTACCACCACCATCTGTCGCATCCTCTTCTCTCATATCCATTTCTAGCTATATACTTGATTTACTTTTTTCTTACTTAGAAGAAAAAAGAGAATTCTCAAAGGCCTTCTCCCTTAACCCTTTTAAGTCTTTGTGTGTGTGTGTTGTGTGTGTGTGTGTGTGTGTGTGTGTGTGTGTGTGTGTATTCAATGCTCATTAACAATTAGGTAGAATGTGGGTCAAATAATGCAATTCATGGACTAATTCACCTCATTCATTTTCTGGATCATAACTGTATTCCTAAACCAAGATTGTTTTCTTATAAATGTATGAATTTATTTTTAAAAATGGCTGGATCAATGCAAATTTATTATCACCATTAGAAAGAGCTTTTAGGGCTGTGTATGGTGAGGCAGCAACATTATCTAAGCTTATGAAATGTAGCCTATCACTGTTGTAAATACTGCAAGCCTACCTCCCAGTCACTGCCCACAGCAGTGTGCCTCTGAGTGTCTGCTATCTTTGTTGGTATCTTGGCAAAATCCTTGTCTAGTTTATGTGAGAAATATAATCACTCTTTTCCTATGTAAAATAAGTTTTTTTTTAATTATAGCCATCTTCATTAGCCACATCAAGTACGCTCTGAAAGTTTAAATGGCTAGATTCTTTCATCTCCAGTATTAGAAATACCTTTTCTTTAAGGTTTCACAGATATTTCTATAGATGCAACCTCTATAGTAGTGATCACTCAGAAAAAGAATCACATTAGCTATGATATATAACATCTAGCCAGATCCTATCATTCTCCCAAATATTAGAAAGTTGCTTGAGTCATAGAGTTTGTTAAGCACAATCTAATATGCTATTTTCTTGTTTGTCACAATAACATCTGGTTAATTACTTAATACTACACTAAGTTCAGTAGTGCACAGGGGGAAGGCACAGCACTCACCCCAAACTTTTCAAATCCTGATTCTTCCCAGTGGAGAAGGCTTCATGAGTTATTTTTGTTGGTTGCCTAATTGGTCAGTTGGTTAATTGGTCTGGGTTTGCAACCACAGAAAGGCTAATTCTCTGTATCTTGAATTTTCAGTGTTGTTTTTTTTTTTTTCAAACACTTTGCTTAACCAAAGATTCCTTACCTAACAACCAGGATTTTTAATCTGACTTAAAATGTTCAAACTAAATTTTATGCTTTGATAATTATAACTGAATAAAAATAAAATTGAGTTACTAAATTCAGCCTTTGATCAGAAAACTGAAGTTTTCTCCATGTTTAATATTTTCTAAGATGGAAGCCCATCCCTTTTCAGTCAGAAAAAAACAGATAAATTTACAAATTAACATCATAAAACAGATGAACTTAAAAATCAGCCATCATGAAGATTTCTTTACTCTTTTTACACTTTCTGGGCACCTTATCTGAAATTTCATGAAATTTGAAATAATTGCTCTCTGCAGATATTTCTTTATTCCCTGTAGCTCCAGCGTTTCACTGATATACTAGATTTTTTTTCAAATTTGAAATAAACCAGTCTTCACACTCAAGTCTGTTTCCTATACTAAAATGTTATTGCATAATTAAAACTGTCATCACCTCTCTTTTCACCTCAGTAACCTTTATTCTCTATTAGAGTTGCTTTCATCGTCTTTGCATACTCTGTACCCAGCCAACTTTTCTAGAGGCTCTCTTGAAAAGCATACAATTGATATGGTTTGATGATATCTGGAGAATAACACAGTAAATGTAGTGAATCAAATATGAGCTAAGAATTATTATTTCTTCCATGGTACCTATTTAAGATGGTTTGATTTCCATGCCAGCCTGAATTGGCAACAACTAATTTTCCCACTGAGACACTAAGCTATTTTTTATGCTCATTTGCTGATTTGCATGTGGCAGATGTTTTATGTTTCAGATCAAACGTTTTGAAAGCTAGAACAGGAAAGGGAAATACAATTTTTCAAGAAATTATCTCCTGAAAAACTGACTCGTGGGGACTACCTCAGCAACATTAATTACAGTGAGAATCAGCAAAGTTTTATTCACACCGATTGTTATGTTAGGAGGAAGCCAACTTTACCAGTTATTCTTCACAAGTCCAAACACCACACAAGTTTACCAATTATTTAAAATCAATAAAAATTTAAAAATTTCTTCTTAATTCGCTATAGTTCAAATATCATTTTCCTATCAATTATGATAGGAAATTATGATATTGAGTATTGCACATTATATAATTTATGTAATAGTGTTGCTCTATGAGACTGCATCCAGGAGTTTTATTTAAATCCTTTTATTTTCATATTTAATAAAAAAATAATGTCTTTGATGAGGGCTAATATAGTAGCCAACATAAGCAGAGGTGGTTTTCAAAAATATATTTCAGATTTAAGCAAAAATCCAGGGAGTTTTTGTGTGTGATTTTGTTGTCTTAGAATACCCCCAAAATATTTGCACTAAAGCAAAACTACTGCAATCACTTGTCACCCTTCAAATCTAAAGGGTGGATTTAAATAAACAAATATGAAATATTTTTAAATTGTTCTATCCTTCCAGAACCGTGTGTGTGTGTGTGTGTGTGTGTGTGTGTGAAAAAATTTGGTAGAAGAGCACTTATCTTTATATGTACTATTTTCCAGAGAGAAGAGAGAATTTTTTAGAAAAACAATAATCTACAGGAAAATTTCTGACTTTTCTTTCAGCAGAACACATAAATTTCAAAATTTACCTTGCCATACCCTCCAGGGTATAATTGTCAGCACACCCATCAATGGTAATATGCATGCAAAAAGATGTGCTTATACATTGGCCAGGGCCTAGTAAAAAGAAAATGACAATAATAAGAGAAAAGATATGTATACATAAAATTTTAGGGATGGCAGACTTGCTTCTCTTTGGGACTCGCATTAAAAATGATTTATTATTCATCGTCAAGAGGAGTTCCAAGTAGTTTCCAGTTCTGAAGGTTAAAAGGAAGGATGCATTTTGATTTGAAGACAGAGCATTTAGAAGAAACAGAAACTTCTAGAGCTAGATTTATGCAAAAGCTACTATTACATTCTGATGCACTGACATACCAGAAGCACACATTTCTTGGTGAGAATATAGGTTACAGTGTGCCTGACCCCAAAGCCCACAATGAACTGGACATATCACCTACCTTCTCCAAACAAACTGCTGAGCTACAAAATGAAAGTTTAAAAATTTAAATTATGCTGTAAAATATCATGAGAGTGTATTGCTTTGAATAAATCATAATAAACTACATGTTGTTCCTATCTTCACAAGAATGCAGGACATTTTTTCATTTTGCCTCCTTTCTTCAAGTTCCTTAGGAGCTGCAGAAGAAATTCTGGAAAAAGTACTTCATGAAAAAAGGCTTTATAGACCCCAAGTTTTAGGTGAAACCTGCCTCCTCATCAACTCTCTAAGTTCTAGATCCATTTCATTTTGAAAGAATGGCCTTCTTTTCTTGTTTTTGTCATATACTTGACTTCACCTATACATGGTCATATTTTGGGCTTCCTAGAAATAATTGATAAGGAGAAAAATTTGAGGCTAGTATGTAGACAGTGAGTACCAAAAGTACTTTGGCACTAGACATTAACAACTGTAGCAAAACAAAATAAATGGTTGAATTTTACAGACTCATAAATGTATGTAGTATCATCCCCATATATTCCAAGAACTGGTTTACCCAAGAATTCATGTGAGAAGGAAAAGGAACATGAAAGGACTTAAAATTGACAGGGACCTATACAGAGATACTGACAACAAAAGGAAAAGAGAAGTGTGTGTACATAGAACATCTACTCATCCCTTTGAGGGAGGAAGGGACTTGGGAAGAAGGAAGAAAAAGAGAAGAGGGTAAACAGACAAATGGAATAGAGTAAGGAGAGAGAAACCCAAAGAACTTGAGAGAAAGAATAAGGCCACCAACAGCAAATCTGGACACCTGCTCCCTTCCTGCCACCAGCTCCAGCACCATACTGAGTAGGGCTCCTCCAGAGGTAGTGCTTGTCAGTGGCCAGGTGGTGGGATGGCACTTCTGGGGCTTTATTGACACATCATCTTCCTCCCATAAGACTTCACCAGATGTAGTTTTTAGCAAACACATTCTCTAAAGGTCCTCCTATGTTTCTTTACTGGTCCGTTCTTCCTGTACATTCAGTATCAGAGGTTGTATCTTTGTAATTATGATTAGAATTTTGATTTAGGAAATATCACCACAATTTCTGGGAGTCAGGGGGCATAGAAACATAGCAAGGAAAGGAAATAGTTTAATTTGGAGGAAAGGATCATTGATTTATCACACAGTGTTTTAAGTGGTTTTGCAAGAATCTGAAATCATGTAGTAAGTACATTAATCTTGAGTTGTAAAAAAGAAAGTTGGGAGGTAATTAGGCAGCAGGGAGAATGTACTTACCTGATAATGAACACAGAGGAATATACTTCAAGAAACAAGATTTGGAGTGCTGTCTTGGTGGAATGGTGGGAAAACACCAACTATGATGGCTTAAAGTGGCTATTTAGCCTTGATGGCCATAGTCTTAGAAGGTGGAGGAGACCAGTATGCTGAGAAAAAAATCTTAAAGTTCATCAGGATAATAAATTCTTCTAGAACATTAATCATTTCATTTTTTAACATCAGTTTTGTTTGTGTGCAGTTATACTTTTTAAATACAGCAATACTTTGTGTAATAGCAGATTCTTGAAAAGCTGAGTGAAATCACACATTTAGCAAACATGACTACCTACCTACTAGACATGTTCTGTACAAATAAAGTTTGATTTTAAAATTACCAGAAACTTTACTATTTAAGAAATCTTGTAGTATATACTATTATAACACAAATATTTCAATTATAATGTGCATAATTCTAATATATGCATTTATAATATTCTATTTTTTAATATTTAGTGGTTTGAAAGAATGGTATTTGTAGTGAAACCTTAAAATATATCATTCAATTTTTAGTTTTAACTACTTTATAAGTCATACATATATGTGATTCAGAACTTCTTGAAAAGTTGGAAAAATTTGTGGTAAACCTAATAATTTCAATCCCAGCAATTAAAAACTTGGTATTTCAACAAAGTCATATAGTTAATTTTGTATTCTCCTTGAAGGAGGTAGGATAGTTTTAGGTATGCCAGAGTTGTAGAGCTTAACCTACAAAGGAGCAAACTAAGCACATTTCAAGTACATTTGTAATACTACAAGTCAATACTCTATTTCCCAATGAAGCATGCATATTCATTATAGTATACCTTAGGTGACTGGTTTGACCACACTTTATTAATATTATATTTCCATTTGTCTTTCAATAAAACTACATTTTAAACTTTTAAACTGTCATTTAAATTGTTAAATAAAATGAGTGTTCCTCATAATGAATCTGATATGATAAGAATTTGCTATATTGATGGAAGTCCATTCACCAGGTATACACACAAGAAATATGAATATATATTTATAAGGCTCAAAGATTTACTTCTCAATTTCTTTGAAAGTTTTCTTTGCAGCTTCACAGCCAAGTTTAGGTGACTTGTGCTTGAAGTGTTGAAGCACTTTTAATATTACAGTAATGCCTTACCTAGGTAATTTTCAAGTCTCTATTCAACCCAGAAAGTTGGAGAATATAAGGAGGGCTGGAGAAATAAACTTCTTGAGTGAGATCTAAATGCTGGCAGGACTTAGTGAACTATTGGACTGTTTATATTATTGTCTGTAATGAATGTTGAATGAATTTTCATGTGTCTAGGCATATGCAGTCTATTTGTTAGCAAGTAGCAGAAGTCAAATCTGGGATCGTGGTGGCTTGTGTAATTCTAATTGTGGTTCTCAGGCCAGGCTTCTACTCCTAGTCAACTCTGGAAATCTGAAAACATCTTGAACGTTTCAAAATAATAAGAGAGACGTCCAAATGGAGCTTGGATCTAGACTTTGGCGTTTCTGTTGCCAGTTTTATCCTTGAATGCATTGCTGTGTTTACGCTCTTCTTGGCTTTCCCATCTTATTAACCAGCTCTCCTCCCAAGGACAGTGAAGTAGAGCAGAACAAACTGCTGGCTAGGGCTGCTCCAGCTTTTCTGAAGGGCAAAGGGTAAGTTGAAGCCGGAGTGTACTGGTACCCTGAATTAACTAAACTAAAAATGGAGATTTCTTTTGTCGACATGCTTTGTGTTTGAAAGACCATTTCTGATTTAGTAAAAGCAGCTTCATTATAACTCCATTAACAGCACCAAGTAGTTATTTTGAGTAGACACATCTGTGTTGTTATTCACTTTCCCTGATTTCCTTTCTTTTTTAAATACTAAGCTTCAGATTTGATTTTCCAAAGCCTACTTAATCTTTGCTTGCAACCCTCTTCAATGTGTTTACTGTTCTGATGAATTTCTTGGCCTAAGTGGTTTGAAGAATGCCAATCTGTTTTCTTAAAAGTTTCTTAACCTAAATGGAAGTCTTTGTTTTTAAAGTTAGTGAAATGCAATTGTGAATTTCATTGCTTAGACTTCGTGTTTTTCTTAGAACATCACTTATTTTCCCTTCACTTGCTTGGTTTTCTAAATGTCTTTTCTACCACAAACTCACTCCTACCTGCTCTGTTTGTTTCTATCTACGTCTCCTAACAATACCCTTTCTTTCCTCCTGCCCTGTTTCAGGATACAGTACAGCCTGAATGTGGCAGACAGGCTAGCTGATGAACATGTTATCATCGGGTTGTATGTCAACATGCTCCGGAACAACCCATCATGGTTAGTGCAGGTTTGGCTGCTTGACTGTCCTTAGAGCAACAGTCTCATCTCTTGACAAGCAGTCTCAGCAAGGGGTGAAGGCACTGGATGCCAGAGGTATCCCTAAGGCAATTGTTAACTGATTCAATTTAAAAGTCACTGGGAATGTTAGTTTGGATATTTCTAATTAATGTCTCATAGAGTTGATATCTTTGTTTATCTTAGCTGAAGGGACAACTTGTATAAATGCATGCCATTCAGGTGGATGCGGAACTCGGGGTCACACCAGTCAGTTCTGGGTTACAAGTGCCACATCAAAATATCACACAATGGTGATGCAAGATTTTGTCTTATTCCAAAAATCTGTGTGTCTCTGCTGATTTGGAGAACGATGCTCCATTCACCTAAGATAAAAGTGAAAAAGAGGAAAAGCAATGCAGTGGGATCATAGCATGGAAATTGTTTCCTTAACGGTGATTACAGTGAGAAAATTACCTTTCAACTTTTTTCTTACTTACAAAGATCTCTGGGAGGCCACTCTATAGAGCCTCTTTCTAAGTCCCAGAATATGCAAAGCTTTCTTTCAAATGTGTTAAATGTGTGGATTCAGATAGCCCTATATATTAGGATAAAGGCATTCAAAAAGTTTCTCTCTATTTTAATTGTGACCAAGGAGATTTCCCCCATTGGTTAGTTACTTTAATTTAATAATAAATGTACATTTCCAATTTGAATGAAAATAAATGGACAGACTATGCACACACACACACACACATACACATGTGTATGTGTGTGTGTGTATAATATATTTCAGCCTTGTTTAGACAACTGTTTTACATTTTTAGCAAACTAGTTCCTTAGAAATATTTCAATTTTTCCTAATAACTAATTTTCTCTGAACTAACGCCGATGGATTTTTTGCAGTTATAACTATTAAGTGAACCAGTAGAGAAAATTGTCTATAAAATAGCTGGTCCCCCTTTTCTCTGTTATATTATAGAAAGCACCCCCAAACACTTGATGCTCATCACCTACATCACTTGGTATTGTTAGTCGCTTATTTTTTTCTAGAACATTCCTCCTTTGACTATTTCCAAAGTTTCTTCCTGTTTCTGCTTCTGATAACTTAGAACTATTTTTTGCATGATTAGTACATAAGATGATTTTAGGTGACTCATTGATGAACGTTTATTTGTTACATATTTATCTTAATTTGTATTTTTAAAATATACATAACCAGAGTGCTAGTTTAATTGTATACTTTATTCCTACTCTGTCAAGAGATAAAAATGAATTCTTCAGCTAAGCCCATCTCTTTGTTCAAATTTTTCCAAGCTTGTAATTCAAACAGTTCCTCTTCTTACTCACATCTCAGCCTCACAAAACTACAAATGGAAAGAGTGATTGCTTTAATCTTATTCCCAATGAGTTTGGTTCCACAATGTTATATGGTGGCTGAAACAATAGAACTCAAAGTACTAAATTACAAAAGAAAAAAAAATTGTATGAGTAATTTTCAAAGAAGAATATGGTCGATATAGATTTAATTATGTCTGAAGACAATGATATGATCTCACACTGTGTCCTCTACTCCATAATTCTAAGGACATTCTGATTATTTCTATCACTTTTCTTTGGCCTTTTGTTAATTAATGTTGTAGCAAAGAAATCTTCAAAGAGGAAAGCTTAAGAGTTTGTTACTCCCAGCCCTCTTCCCTACTCAAGTAATTAATCATATTGACTTGATGGTCACTTACAACCATAAAACTCTCAGCTGAGACACCTTACATCTACATAATGAAAGCTAGGTGTGATTTGTATTTTGAAAACAAAGCAGAATTTAAGACTGATCAATGAAGCAGACTCCATTTTAATAGCTGCTGCCCTCTATATTCTCAGAGCTTTTTTCAGTCCTTAAAACATTCCAACTTCTCTTTCAAATTTCTCATTTTTCCTTCTCTTTCCTTTCTGTTTAATTAGATCCTAACAATTCTCCACACCTGCCATGCTTATTAAGTAATGTAGTGATCTCTCACCTTCTTTATCATCATTACAGCTATAATCTTTACCATCATTCAACTATGGTAATAATCATAAGAGCTACTTTCTTAAAAAGCACCTGCCTCATGCTAAGCACTGTGTAAAATCTTCATTTACATAATATTATATAAATTGCATATTGCATAATACACACAAATCACATAATTCATAAATTATTTACATAATTTATAATTACAGAGTTATTTACATAATTTCCCCTAGTCCTTAGAGTAAGCCCATAAAATAATACTATATTATCACCCCCATTGTATAGATAAGTAAAGGGATCAGTTAAGAGAATTATATGACTATCCCACAGTCACATGGCTACTAAACAGGGGAGCAGAGATTTTTATCGTTCTTTACCCTATCACAAGCTCATAACCACCAGGCAACATTGCCACTTATAAAACCTACATAAACGCATGCCCTCCAGAAAGCTTTTCTGGACACTCCTCTACACTGCAGCCACCACATATCTATTTCCTGACATTACATATTCTACTATGTTATTTTATTGCATTTTAACAAACATTTTGAGCACACCCTAGTAATAAGAATGGTGATAATGAGTTACCATTTTTGTATTTTTTTCTATGCATTATGATGTCTCATTTTGATTATAAGCTTCAAAGGGGCAGGGATTTTGTCTTCAGCCTTTTGTATTTCATCACAGCAGCCAGAATAAGTAAATTTAACATTTATGAAGCACTTCAAAAATTCAGAGTCCAGAGTGCTAACCATTACACTATGGAATCAGAAGCGCTTCAAAAATTACAATGCCCTTTTCCACACATTAATTAGTTTGCTTGTCAAAGCCCTATGAGTTTGGATATTATTTCCATTTGGATAAGTCGCTGAGACATTAAGCGACTTATCCAAGGTACATGCTAGCAAGGGCTTGTACACAGGTCTTCTGACACCAGGTCTCATCTGTTTTCCACATCATTCCTCAGCCTTCATGTCTGTGCTACAAATAGGAACCATATAGCTGTTCTTGGTTAAAAGGTTTGTTTTTGTAATTATTCATATATGCTTCTAATTAACTCTAGGTGGGGACCTTCTACTCCACCTCAACTGGTTAACACAATGGGAAATTGACTCATTGGTAAATAGTCTGCTGACAAATTAAAAAAACTCTTAGGTGTCATTGTTGGTTCTAAAGTCAGAGAAGCCAAATAAATAAGCTGTAGCTCAAGGGAGAACGTCTGCTTTATTCCTAATTCAGTGAAGTTTTAAAATCCTTAATGATTATCAAACACCTTCTCCAGCGAGGGAGGAATGGGTCTCAAAATGCTGTACCATGAGGGCTTTTTCTGCCCTTCCCTAGAGCTTATCAAGTGCCTGGGTTTGCTAGTGGTTTATAAGGACTGATTGTGACAGGCAGATCAAAGGATCAGAAATCAGCTGAGAACTTCCAGCTCTCACCTTAATTATAGCCTTGATAGTTACCATTCAGAAGTTTCTGGCACATTTCTCTCAATTCTGAAAAGGCCCCTTGAGTAAGGGAGGGAGGGGTACAATTAAAGCCTATAGTCTATGTCATGATCAATTGCAGTCACTTAGTCTCCTGAACTCACATAACCAGGTTAGAATTTGTTCTGCTTATACATTATTCTCAAGGACAAGAAATTATACATTTGATGCCTATTTTTAGGTTTTATATACGAGGTCTAAATTTTTATTGGTTTGACTGCTTGGACCCTTTAGTAGATTCCTCTGACATATAGTTTATAACCCAGAGCCCTCACGATGGCCTCGAAGCCTGTGTGTGGTCTAGCCTCTGCTTGCCCATCTCCCAACCTTAGCTGTCAGGGGTTCCCCCACTCAATCACAATACTAGTTACATCGGCTTTGGATCAGTTTCTAAAAACAATTCCTAAAACTGCCTCAAGGCCATAATTCTAGTTCTATCCTATGCCTAGGACATTCTTCTCTATTTTACCCCTTTCTTCTTCCACACACGAGTGCATTGGCTCCTTCCCTGGCTTCCAATCTCAGGTTGAAGGCATCTCTTCAGGTCAGTCTCCTATATTAGTCTCTATCATGGCAACTATTTTTTTCATTCTTACCATAACTGTAACCATTGGTTGATTGGTTGGGTGAGTTGGTTGGTTGGCTGACAGGGAGGCAGGGACCTTCTCTGACTTGCTTATCAGCATTTCTCTGGTATCTTGCACAATGCCTGACACACTAGAGGTACTCAGTAAATATCTGTAGATGTTGTACAATATTGACAGTATTTTAGGTAAAAATTCCTTTTCACCCTAAGTAAAATTTTTAGGAGTCTTCAGAAAACCATTTTTACTAGTAAAAAATTAATACTTTTACTATCAAAAAATCATCTATTATAAATCAGCCCTTAAACTGAACATTTAGTGTAAGAGTATAAAGTAGCTGAAAAAATAGAGAGAGGTGGTAAACTTGGATAAAGACAAGCACTAGCAATTCATTGCTGTGGGAAAAGCAACTCATGGGAGACGAAATAAAAAGACTAAAAGTGATATTGGGCAAGAATTAAAAATATTTTTCACATGCTCTCTTGTCTCTTTCATTTTGTATAATTAGTTCACTAGGGTTACTATAATAAAGTACCACCAAATGTGTGGCTTGAACAACAGAAATTTATTTTCTCACAATTCTGGAGGCTAGAAATCCAAGACCAAGGTGCTGGCAGTGTTGATATCTCCTGGGGTCTCTCTCCTTGACCTGCAAATGGCTGCTTTACTGTTTCCTTACATGACTTTTTATCTGCACAAGTACAACCCTAGTTCTCTTCCTCTTCTAAAAAGACACCTGTCATATTCAGTTAAGGCCCCACTCTTATGACCTCATTCAACTTTAATCACCTCTTTGAAAGCCCTATCTCCAAACAGATATGAACTAAAGTGTTGGGGGTTAGGGCTTTAACACATGAATTCCAGGGGAGACAATTCAGTTCACAACACATTTCAACACTGTAATCACTGCATTTTATGCCTTTAATATTTTTAATATTTGGGCTAAGAGTTGATCAACTCTTCAGTAAATGTTGATTTTGAAAAATGCAGGTTTATTGCAACCTGTTGGAAGAGAAAATAAATTATCTACACTTACTGACAGTTTTTTTTACATGAGTTTTCATTTCCTTGTTAATAGTGCTCATTTTTTTTCAGTAAAAATGTTTAGGAGCTTTAGTTATAGGACTAGACTTTTGAGAAAGGTATTTCCTTAGAAACCTAGAAATATAAATCTAAAGAACATCACATGACATGACCAGTGTGCATATCTGCATTAATTATGTTGTACTCAAGAGGTTTTCTCAGTATAATCAGATGATAAATTGATTTTAAGATGAGTTCACTCCTCTGTTGTAGATTCTAATACATTTTAAGTTTCCATGGAAAATGAGAATGACAGTACCAATCTCATGAGGTTATAGATGTAAATTAGCTAGCATAGTGCTGGACACATGGGAATAATGCAGTGTTAGTTCCTCCTTTAATTTTGAATAGGACTGAGGCATATAAAAACTTAGATTTTAAATTTTTATTTTGTAAACCTGTCCATTATAATAGGGTAAAAATAAACTGATAGTTCATGTATGTTCATCAATATTGTTGATGGAATGAACTTCAGGGAATGCTTTCTCTAAATGTGCTAAAATAAAGAGTTCAGAATGGGATATGGTCTCCTATGTTGTTCGATAAATTTTACAAAAAGGACATTTTAATTACAAGTTCATGGCAGTGTGCAGCTTTGCACACAGGAGCAAGGAGAAAGAAATGAAAGCTATCACTGTTAAGCTAACTCCTCCCTTTGTCCAGGAAATGAGAGATATAAAGACCACCTTTTGCTTATGTAAAGTCATTAATTGATTCAACTAAATTGTCTTCTTTTTGGTATAGCTTAATATACTGCCTAATAACCAATCATATTTTCTTGAACAAAAAGCTAATATATAGATAACAAAAAGATGGTGCAAAGATGGTCATATCAAGACAGCGTTACCTGCTTTTTAGAGGTAAGAGTAGCAAGAAGTCTCACAGTCTTACTGTGTGCCCTGCGCTAAGCAGTTTACATGATACTCCTCCTGAGAAGCTATGAGATAAGTTACCATTGTATTCCTGTTTTTATAAATGAGATAACTGAGGCACAGAGTTGTTACATAATCTGCCTAGAGTCACACAGCTGGTAAGTGAGAGGGCTGAGATTTGAATCCAGAAACAATCCAGCCCAACTTCCCACTCAATCTTTTATAATATCCCTACCAGTGGTTCACCCCTTCTAAGAATAAGCATTTCTGTTGAGTGGGAGCTTATTTACCCCTTTCAGATGCCATCTTCTTTCCTAATCTTTAAAACAACAACAACATGTGAACCAGAAGAGAATTTGCCATGATTGGGGTTAGGAAAGATCTAATGTTTGTAAATACTAATGTATATGATGCCATTTCTATAAACTGTAGCACCTACATAAAGTAAATAAGGAATCTGTATGCATCCATAGAGTGTATTTTGATTTTTAACTCTGCCAAAAGTGAATATTTCACAGTTTTATTTTAGATGGCATGGCTAGTTTTAAAGTATAGTATTTCGTCTGTATTCTGATTTTCTCAAAGTGTTGAGGATTCGTGCAAAGCCAAGATAGACATAGAAGAGGTGGGCCAAGGACCATGACATTGCTAGCTTAAGAGAGCTAACCTTTATTCATTCTTATGTCAAACTAATTCTTAGGTAGTTCCTGCTGTGTTCAAAGCACTATGCTAAATAGTCAAGATCCATTCTGCCTTCAAAGTTATAGGTTAGTGGAGGATAAAGACAAGTGAAAAGGCAATTAAAATGCAAAGGGATAACAGCTATAATAAGGGCAGCGCCATGTAGAGTGCTACAGAATATATGTGAGAAGCAATGAACCCGAATTTGGAGGTTGGAAGTGAGGGTAGGAAATGAAAGCTAAAGCCAATGGCAGGATGAAGAGGAATTAACCAGGTGGAAGTGGGTGGAGTGGGCAGAGAGATTGGGACAGAGAGATTGTTTGGAGCAGAGAAAATATGGTGCATCTGAGGAATTTAGGTTTGGTGAGGCTACTAGAGTAATGGGTGAAAGATGAAGCCAGATTAAGCAAGACCCTATAAATCTTAGTTAGGAGTTTCAAAAATGAGAACCTATTGAAGGATTTTATGCATAAGAATGATACAGCCAAATACATTTTTAGAAGATCACCGACTACAGAATAGAAAATGAACTAAACGGAAGAATAAGTCTGAAATCAAAATGACCTGTTGAAAGAACTTTACACTAATCCAGGCTAAGATGACACTAACCTGGAACACATCGGCGACAGTTGGAATAGAAGGAAATGGAGGGATTTGAGAGTTTGTAGAAGGTAGAATGCACGGCCTTGTATATGATTATAACATAGTGGGTTGTTAAAGTCAGGATCTCAGTAAAGGAGCATGAAGGCATCCCCATAGAGAAGCCATTATTATGCTAATGTTTATTATTATTATCCATGAAGATTACCATTTCTTGATTGCCTATCTTTTCCTTTCAAACCAGTCATTACGGAGCCAACATTTGATGCTTTGAGAATTAGTTCATTTCCCTCCCCATTCTTCAGTCCTATAAAATTATTTCTTGGGACATGATATCACTTATATGTGGGATATAAGCCTAAAAACAACAAATGAACAGGACAAACAAACTGAGACTCAAGGACATGGACTATAAACTAGTGGTTACCAGAGGGTGGGGAGTGGGGGGAGAGAGAAGATAGGGTAAAGGGGGTCAAATATGTGGTGACAGAAAGAAATCTAACTATGGTAGATGAACAGACAGTGTAAATATATATATACGCCTTACTGTACAAGTGTTAAAAAAAAAATTACTTCTTGGGGCCCAGTATCACTTCATTCTCTTCTACCCTGACCCTTCTGCTCACTGACTCCTAAAGAACTGAACAGGGCTCTAACCCGTAGCATTTTGCTCTTAACCAACTACAAAAATAGGATATAACCTCATAAAGTAATCCCCCATTTAGTGTTAACTAGTAACACCTTCTCAGGAAGCAATCCTCCTATTAGCTATTTGCATTTTAATACTTGAGGCCTAATGACCTTAAAAATTAATCTGCAGTGATAAAATTCCTATTACCATTTAGACAAATGGAAAAAATATTAGGAGAAAACATAGAAGTATTTCTGGTGGCCTTGGATAACATTATTATTTGATTGACTTTCCTCCTGTAGAAATCAGAACATGCCTGCAAAGAAAAAGAAATGTGACTAAACCCTGAGTTCCCAGAAATCTTTGCTAAATCATAATTTAGTAAGCCCTAGTTTAGCTAGGCCACTCGGGTTTCTTAGAATGCCATTTTGAAATCACTGGCAACGGCCATTAGCCATGTATTTAAGGTAGAAAGTGAAGAGCTTTCAAAATAATAGATCTTCCACTTCAAATGCAGTCTACACAGAAGCCAGGTTTTAATCCATCATAGCCTTGTAGCAAGATTTTTGATTATAGAGTCTTGAAATGAATATCCAAGGATGGAGAAAGTATTGGAATCAGTATTTCTTTAATGATTTAGGGATTATTGTCCATTTATTTTCAACTATTTGTAATTGAAGTCTTGAAATAATGGAATTTATCAGAGAAATGGCTCATTCACTCTTGTATAATTTGAACATACTGAAATAGCACATGTGGACTCATAAATCGTTTGTATGCACAAAGAGGTAATATATCACTCCACCCCTCATTCCATCAGTGCTAGCGGGGAGGAAAGGCATGGAAGTATGAGTTATAGCTAACTAGACAGAATCCCATAACTTCACATCTTACATTTTCAGGAGGTATTTTTTATGTAACCTTCATATTATTGATGCTTGCTGGTCATTCATGATAAAAGACACTTTTATCATGAGGTTTTATTATCAAGATTTTTTTATTATTTATCAAAAACTCACAAGTGTTTTTGACAAAGTCACTTTCATTCAGTCAAACAAATCATTGTCATAGGCTTGGAACAATGGGCCCTGTTGTCTACATAGTGTTGAATTAGGCTTATAGTCACTAATGTACCAGCCAGAAATGAAAAACATGTTAAAATCAAATTAAATTGTTTTCTTGTGTTCTAGGCATCATATTAGATTGATGCTTTTTACATGCATTATTTTGGGCAAAAGGAAAGAGAAGACTCTTTCTGAGGATAAAGAAGCGACTTGGCAAATGAGAAATTCAGGAATATTCTAGGTACTTATTGCAGCCTGGAAAAAAGGGCTAAACCTAGTGTGGAAGTCTTCAGGATAAGAACAGGTATTATTTACACATATGAAGAGTATAGAGTAGTGCAGAGATAATGGATAGAAGAGTATCTTCCAAATGATGAGAAACGAAATTCTACAATAATGGTTTCAGCCAACCAAGGAAGAGATAACTAATATGTCACTGGAAGCACATAATGATTTTCACTTTTCTCACTTTAAAACAAAGATTAAAAGACTATGTTGTATATTTACTTACATGTAAATGTATATACAAATGATATAAATGTATGCTACTTTATATGGATCCAAAACTTTGCACTGGTTATTCCTTACAACTTTCATAGTAGCATAGAAGTATGTCATTGTTAATGTATAATGAGTACTCGTTTTTTCTTTAAGGAAAAGCCTTAAGAATAAGAGTAAATGGAGAAACTAATTTCTAATCTTGATTCTGACCTGTTACAGTAATAACTGATAAACCAAACTGTGACCAACTCATCTTTAACAGGATTAATGTTACTGGTGTGTTGCACAGAAATTTTAATGGCACCCAAAATTTAGTCTTGAGTGTAGGGCCTTCTGAAATATGGAAGAATTGATATTTGTATTAGTGTGTTTTTTTTATTGCTTTTGCTTCTATTTGCATTAATTTTTTAGAGACTCGGTTCATCTTTATTCTTGGACAATTTCTATAAATTTATAGTAGGCATTAAACAATTCTCATCAGTGTCATTAGCAGCCACTATTATAATTCTACTTCTCTGGAAGAAAATATAAAATAACAAGTTACCTAAGTAGTAATATTATTCATGAGAATCTATATTAGTTACCTATTGCTGCATAACAAATTGTCCCAAAACTTAACAGCTTAAAACAATGAACAGTTGTTATCTCACAGCTGGTCAGGAATCTGGGTTTGGCTTAGCTGGGTGCCTGAGGCTCACGGACTTTCACAAGGTTGCCATCAAGCTGTTGGCTGGGGCTGCAATCCCATCTGCAGGCTCTGCCCATGTGGACTCATTCGCAAGGTGCCGACTGGCTTCATTTCCTCATCACATGAGTCTTTCCACAGGCCACTTTATGACATGACAGCTAGCTTCCCACAGGGTAAGCAATCAAAAAGAGCTCAGGAGAGAGAAAACATACCCAAGATGGAAACTATGGTCTTTTAATAACCTAACCTTGGAAGTGACATTCCATTTCTTCCGCCATAGTCTGTTTGTTAGAAGCAAGTCAGTAAATCCACTAAAGGGAGAGGATTAACACAAGTGTGAATACCAGAAGGTGGGCATCACACCAGGCTAACCACAGCTCATGGTGGTGGTTGTCATTTTTGATCTAGCTTCCATATTTGCTAACACATCTGTTTTGCATATGTATTACCTGTGTAATAAGGAAATAAAAATGTTAAAGGCAGTAAAATTAGAGAGAAAATAATATTTTGTAAGAAATGTTGATCAGAAGAGTAACTCCTCTTTAGAGCTTTCTTAGTAAGACAATTAAATTGAATGTAGTCAAGATTTCTTAATGACTTTTCTGGCCACGTGTTAAATCATGTTTTGAATCCGAATCTGAGATTATTAACCTAATAGGGTTTTGTATAGCTTTCAAAATTTTTGTGCTAAAAAATTGAAATAGCAAATCCCCCTAGTGGTAATATAAACATATGTATCTTTCTCGTTAGCTAACAGTCTCCTTGCTCTGTGTTCAATAGTATGCTTGAGAGTTCAAACCGGCTTGATGAAGAACACAGGCTGATCGCCAGGTATGCAGCAAGACTGGCAGCAGAGTCCACTTCATCTGTAAGTAGTTTTAGTGAGAGGACGTCATGTTCATTGACACTTTTTTCCTTTTCAACTATCATGTTCGTATGGCATAAATCATAACTTGAGGTATTCTGTTACGATATTACTGAACAAGCCTAACATCTGATTTATCTGGGTAATTCCCAATCAGTTAATATAAAGAGCAAAGCTGTGACTCAATCCACAACTGGCTCAGATAAGTTTTTACTTTTATCACTATGTAAAATACATACAAGAAAAATTATGTAATGAAATCAGAAGAGAAACCTAGGTCACAGGTTTTTACCACACTTAATCTTTCCTGCGGTCATTTTTCCATACATTAAAAAGCAGGCTGAGTTTCTCCATGTCTTTGGGTTTAGGCAAGCAGTGCCATTTTTAAAATTTGGTGTTCTTTGGTAAAAAGATAAGTTGTGATTTTTATAATTTGTTTTAAGAACAATAAATATTGACAGAAATTTCTACAGCGTACCATAGACCAAGCAAGCAAGGCACAGTAAAGTACACATACTCGACCTTGTTATTGTAGAACAATGACAAATTAACCCATGACAAAATACACATATACATATGTACATATATAAATATGACATTTTATTACTTGTATATACATGTATAGATGTACCTATGAACATGTAATCACATATCATATATGTTTATATGTGTATTTAATCAAGGACTAATTTCTATATTACATATATAATTTGTATGTGTATATATATATGTGTATACCTATATATATAATTTTGTAAGAATAGAGAAAGCTATGACTGCATATACACCAGTTGTTAAAGCTAGTTACATGACCAAGAATGATGAGGTATAATTGTAAAAGAAATATATATGTCAGAAAAATTAAATTATATATACGAGTAAAGAACTGCTAAAAGTATGTTGACCAAAAGAAAAGAAAGTTGTATTAAATATAACTTTAAAACTGTGACATTTTTAATTGTACATTATAGTGATGAACAGTAATTCTAGACAAAGCATTATCTCACAGTGAAATGTTTTCTTATACCCACCTACAGTGAGAGAACAGTTGCAATGTGGAGAGCATGGCAAGAATGAAATAGTTCCCCAAAGACTTCAAATCAGAAAGTTAAAAGAGCAGTTTTTTCTATGTTTTGTGTATGTGTTTGCCTGCCAAAGATTCTATTCCGCTTTCCATTGCATAGATGTGCTCCAGATCCACAGAAAATTTAGTCCTTAGGGGAGGAATAGCATCTGATTTTATGTATTTGCTTTTTTGTTGTTGTGTTTTGAGAGAAATAGTTTCTTCTTTCTTGTCCACATATCTCATAATTCCTGTCTTCTCAGTCACACATGGGTTCCCATTTCCAATATTAAGTAGTATAAACCATATGTTTTACAGCAACCAACTCAGCAGAGAAGTGCTCCTGACATTTCCTTCACCATCGATGCAAATAAGCAACAAAGGCAGCTGATTGCAGAGCTAGAAAATAAGAACAGGTATGGCTTCTTGGATGTGTTGGCTTTTTTGATCAAAATGTGTGGTCATTGATAACCTATAGTCATGCTTTAAAATATCCAGGTTTTTGCCCCGTATGCATGTTTAAGGGAAGATGTCTTGAGCCAGTGAAGATGGCTCAGTAGAAGCTAGTCTTTAGATTTTATATCTTCAGAAGCTTCATGAGAAAACATACATAATTCTGAGATGTCAAAAAAAATTAATGTCTTCTCTCTAGACAGTTTCATTTCCCTTTTAGGACACACTTATTTTTGTTAAGGAGCCATCTAATGCAGAAGGGCCTGCTTGAGTGATAGAAGGAAATTATCTTTGCCATCCAGAGACAAATAGAAGGCTCTCCAAGGAGGGACCCTGTAAGGATCCCAGACAAAAGAGGCATTTGAACTGACCACCATCACTCTGGTGTTTATGCTTAAAATTTTCATGTGCAGTCCATCAGCATGTTCTTTCTTTTTTCAACACAGACTGATTCATAGTCTACTCCAACAGCTTATCCCCAAAACTATCCACTTTATCTTCACCATGACCACTCACTCCAACCTGCCATTTTACCAAACATAGATCATATCATGTGATTTCCTATACAAAACTCACTGATGAGTTTTTCTCACATTTTAACTAAAACTCATCTCTCTTACTGTGATTTGCAAGGTCCTGCCTACCTTTCTAGCCTCAGCCCACCTTGCTCATTACACTCCTACTTCTTTCTGTCTTTACAGTCTTTGCACTGTTTTCTCAGCTTAGAAATCTCATTCTCAGGACCACTGCATGGATGGCCCCTTCTCATCATTCAGGTCTCAGCTCAAAAGACCACCTATCTAATCTTGCCCACTACCTCCTACCCCAGGAACCATTCTTTATCACAACCCTGAGGAGGAGGGGGAGGAAGGGAGCAGCGAGGAGACATATGACTTATCACCCTCTGAAATAATTGCCCTTATTTGTTTGTTTCCTTGTTTATTGTCTGTCTTCCCTGACTGAAATGGAAGTTTCTTGAGAACAGAGGCCATGCCAAATGGCCCCTGGTTCCAGAACCATGCCTGGTACATTGTAGAAGAATGGTAAAAATATAAAGTGAAAAGAATAATATATAACTGAGTAAGATCTCAAACTCAGTGCTGAGAAAGCCCAACATAGGAACAACATGTACATTCTCCATTTCATAGAACAGCACCGAAATGTCTTAATATTTAATTCCATTCTTAAACACTGATGTTACTTCTGAGATCAAACTGGTAAAGGAGAAGGTTGTGATAATTGTTTCATACCTATATAGTGTGACCTGAAAATTTTATAATAAATGGTCATAGTATTCTTTAAAGTTCTACAGAAAAAAATAATTACAAGGAAGGTACAAATTTTGTTATCACGTTTTTATAATCTTAGAAAGAGAAAAGACTAAAATGAAAACTCACTAGCCCACACATATTTTATCTTGGTTACAGTGTTAACCTACTCCCCCGCCTCTCCAAAGCACTTTGTTTTCCCTTCCCATCCTCTTCTTTCACCCAGCATGAGGATAGCATACTTCAGGAGAAATCATGACTTCCTTTAAGGAAATACCCGGGGATATCTGCCTTTTTGTGAGATTCCAGAATCAGCAGGAAGCACCACAGATGTTCTAATGGCCTTGGTTGTGTGGTGATACTGCTCTTCCTGCTTGTTTCTAGAATGTTTTTGGACTGTGCTGTCTGAATGCATATTCTTCAGGACCAGAGAGAGAATAAAGAAATGGGAATTATAGGGCAGAAAGAGAGCCCCGTCCCATGCCTGAGTTCTTTTGTGGCCTCTAGATTTCCCCACCTCAGGTTGATGAACCTCTAATCCATCCTGAACTAAGCCAGTGGCTTCATTTCTTTCAAAGACCCCAGAGACACGTTCCAGAAACTTATCGATGTCATACTTCTGCACCATAGAAATTTACTCCATGAGTCCCATCGTCTCCAAGGTGGTAATTAACCCAATAATCAGATCTCTGAGCTGCAGGAGGGGATAGAGTTCCGTGCTTCATGACTACTCTAGGTCATTCATGAACATTTCATCAACAACTTTAGAAGATAGTACTTCCTTACAGCACCCTTGGAGGAGCCAGTGGTTTTAGTAGTAGCAGTAACAGAACTCCTCAAATTACGTTGTATAAGTCACAGGCTGCCTAGCCTAGGCCTGTCAGAGCAAGTACCAAAGCCTGAGGGAGTCTGATATATGTGGCCTTTGAAGCTAACAAGCCTAAGTTCAAATCACCTCTATCACTTCTGTATTATCGAACGTGGGCAAGTCTTTTAACTGGTCTGTGCTGTGATTTCCTCATTCATGAAACAAATATAATAGTAGTGCCTATAGATAACAGAATTATTATGAGGACTAAATAAGATTCAAGAAGACTGCACTGTTCCTGGATATAGACTAAGCCCTCAATGTTCATTATATATCTTACTATTATTTTTTCTTTTCAGAGCTGCTGCTTCTTTGGGCTACATGGTTCTGTCATGATTCTGTCCTTAGAACCAATAAGAACTAGTGGGAGTCATAGAATGTCAGAGTGTTAACCCTGGAAAAGATCTCAGTACACTGATTTTCAGACTGAGCCCTATGGAATCCTGGGGACTCTGTCAAGGGGGCAGAAAGGGCTAGGAGCACAGGGCCCACCCTATATTTAACCAGAGCATCTCTCTCCTGTTTGACACATGGTGTTTCCATGGGAGATTTCTTTTAAAGAAAGGTTTTCACCATGGGACACCAAGGAGAACAAAAAGAGGTTGAAAACCACTGAATTATAGTCCAGCCTCTTCACCATAATCATGAGATGTGTGGTGGCTGGTAATCAGCTTACTGATGCTGGTGTGTTTGTGAAGCAAGCAGTTGTAAATTAGCCTTTCAAATGGAAAGCCATCCCTCTTGCTCACTAAGTTCACCTTCCATTCTTGGTGCTTTGTTCCATCTTATTGGTTCTTGTGCATTTTGTTGGGTAGGAGACTGACCCCTCTTCCAAGAATACATGACCTGTAACCTTGCTTAATGGCTTCTAACTCACTTAGGGATAATTTGCCCTACACAGGTCACCCATCTATTATGGCCAGCCTAACATCCACCTCAGTGGAGGGCAGTCCAGGCCTCAACACCAGTAACTGACACATCTCGCCCCAGATAGAGGTCACAGCAAGAGCACTCTTAGGTCACAGACTTAATCACAGTGAATCCTTTTAAAAGCACTTTCCTTCTAAGACTGCCCTCATTGAGATTCATTGTTAAGGCTGAAAATGTTAAGAAAAAGAGAGAACATTTTGCATAACTATGGTCTTCTCAGATAAATTCAGTGAGAGGAATTTCATTTCTGGTGAGAGAATGAGGTTATTAAGTTTTATGAAATGAGCACCATTTATCCTTATTTTCTCTCCAAGCACCTCTTACTTGGTAGCTGCAGTTACTTTATGGTGTTAGACGGTGAACATAAATAATAGAAAGACACATTTTTTTCTCTTAAGCAGTGTACTTTTCAAGCTGCACACATTACCATGGCATTATATTATTACTAGAGAGATCAGTAGGTCCTGGTGAGAACACTCAGCTTGAAGGCTCCAATGACACACTGCAGAATCTTCATGGTCCGTGTGTACTGGAAATAAAATCAGAATCCTCTCACCCACAGCACCCAACTAGCTACAGCCAATGCCTCGTAAACACAGTTGGTTTTGTGAGGGTCAGTCCTTCTCAGAACCATAGGATGGCCCCTTCTTTGCTCTGGTGGCTCTGAGATGCTCAGATGTTAGATCCTGGATAACCTAGAAGTTAACTGACCCTGGTTCCTTATCACTCTCCTCTCTCCTAAGAGAAATCTTACAGGAGATCCAGAGGCTGCGGCTGGAACATGAACAAGCTTCTCAGCCCACTCCAGAGAAGGCGCAGCAAAACCCCACTCTGCTGGCAGAACTCCGGCTCCTCAGGTAAGAGAGGGAGCCAGAGGCGTCTCAGGGGATCCAAGTACTCGAGATCTTCAATAACGTCTACCAGTGTCCAGCCAGATCTTTATTGGCTTTTTTTAATAGCACACACCTAATTGCCAATATTTGGGGATTTGAAGCAGAGGAGGTTTATATATTATTCTTTTATCTGATACAGAGAAAAAGGAATAGTTCTTTAGGTCAGAAACAAAATCTCTCGCTAGAAAAAAAATTAGTTCAACTCTCTTTATAGTTATTTGCACTATCAACAATGTGTTTATGATACAAGTGATCAATAAGACAAACACATAAACAGCTAAGTAAACATCACAGATTTTTACATTTAAAAATTTACCCGTAACCTGTAAAAGGGAGTCTGGTGTTTCTTTGCCCCTGATTACTTACAGATCTTTAAAAATAGACTTCGTACCTTCTTATTCTGCAAAAGAGTTAAAAGACATGGTGTTACCTATTCTGTCATCATAAAATATTTGAGTTGGAAAGGATCTCAGGTCATCTGGTTCAACCTCTGAATTTCAGTGCACTTTTCAAAGTCAGAAAGGTAGAAAGCAGGACAAGGATGAGGACTGTTGTGCTTCCCCTGCACCCGTGTGCAAAAGGCAAGTCATACTGTGGGCTCCAGGTCAAATGGCTTTCCCCACATGCCTTGGACATGGCACATACTCAAACCTTTGTGTAACAAACAAAACAAGCATAAATTCAAAGATTTTCTCTCATAGAAATGTCATATTTCACAAAGCACTTTCAGTTGGCAATATAGCACTCTTTCCATCTTTTGGTTTGAGTGCCACGTACATTTCAGGTATATCTAACTCTGAGGCATCCTTTTTAGGTATAGTCATGTACCTAACAACGTGTCAGTCAAGGATAGACTGCGTATATGACAGTGGTTCAGTAAGATAATGGAGCCGAAAATTTTCTCTTGCCTGGTGAGGTCATGGCCACTGTGATGTCACACACAGCGCACCGCATTACTCGCATGTTCGTGGTGATGCTGCTCTAAACCAACTTACTGCTCTGCCAGTCATATGAAAGTATAGCACATACGATTATGTACAGTACACGATTCTTGATGAGAATAAATATTACTGGTTTATGTATTTTCTATACTATGCCATATTTCCTATACTATACTGTCATTATTTTAAAGTGTACTTTTTCTACTTATAAATAAGGTTTGCTGTAAAGCAGTATGCCGTATTATGACAGTGTCACTCTCACACATCTCATTTTTGCTGTGTCGCTTGATTATGATTTTCTTTTGTACTTGATCTAATCTTGTTTTGCATAGTGATGTGCTGTACAGGTTCATAGCTTAAGAGCAGTAGTCTATGCCATTTAGCCTAGGTGTGTAGTAGGCTGTACTATCTAGGCTTCTCTATGGCATTCACATGATGATAAGATCACCTAAAGACATATTTTTGAGAGCACATCTGCATTGTTAACTGGGGCATGGTTGTACAGAACCTCTTCTCAGAAACCCTTGTGAGAACTGGAGTGCCATTTGCTTTTTCCATACAGGGAGACTAAATTAAGCAGGTTCTGTATGGCTGTGCTTGGAGTGTACCAAGTCTTTATTTATTGTAGCCCTGGATGTTTCCAGGGGTTCCGCACTAGCCCTGCCCTTTGAACAGGTTCCCATCTGAGCACCGCAGTACACCTGGCCCCACTGCAGGCCCTGTCTGCTCTCAGCAGCAGCCCAGACCCTCCAGGCCCATGCACTTGGCTGGAGGGGCCAACGCCCCAAAAGGCCTGAGGTACAGAAAGGAAACATAAAAACCTGCAGAGTGGTGGGGGCTGCTTGAGGTAAAGAGATGACATCTTACTTTAGAATAACAAAGTAATTTAATGGAAGAAACAGAAATTCTTTCTTTTTGACCTGTATGATTTCTGGTCCTACCTTCAGAGAGATGTATTAGAAATCCTTATATATTCTACTACACCATTACCCCAAAAGGGCTGAAAATGAAAAGAAGGGTAAAATGATGTTTCTTGTCATGCTCCTTCTCAAAGGTATATAAAAGTAAATGACTGCTTGAAAGTATCTCTCAAAAATAGGATTATTTAGGCCTTTCAAGCTCACAAGGTGAAAGTTAATTCTAACATATACAGAAATATAACTGAAATATAACCAACTTGGAAACAAAGTACCTTCCTCTGCCTAAAATGTCCTTTGTGCCTCTGCCACTGGTCGCCCCATTCTCCAGCACAGGGATGATGATAACTGGGAATTTTTCATAAGCGTTCTCATCAGTTCCCACTAGTTAGCATTGGCTTTCCAAAATATCCAGTTCTATTTGGATAATACAGTCTGGGAAGGCATCTTGATGTGTCTGGGTCACTGATAATGAGCTTTCCAACTGATCTTTCTTCCCTCCTTGACCGTTGCTCTCTTATAAGACTGATAATCCTCTAGCCCTGGCTTGTGGGCATTCCCATGGCCCCAGCTAAACCCAAAGCTACATTAAGGAGTCCAGCCCTGTAGGAACTTACATAATCTTGGCCCTTAGTGTCAGCTTGCGGCCCACACCTGAGGCTTGAGGCCTGAGGCCTGAGGCCTGAGACACCGAAATCCCAGCTGATTTGCTTGCCTACCTGCTTATTCTATATCTCTCTTTTGCTTGGAAAAGAAAAAATACCCTCCCTTAAAGGGTAGTCCTCTAGATATTTATAAACCGTTTATTCTGTGCTAAGCACTTTCACAATTTGTAGATTTCAAAGATACCCTGACATTCCAGATTAATAAATCCACTCTGGGTGTCTATGTTTTATTCTTTAGTCATTTTATACATCAAAAGCTCTCCAAAACAATGGCCTCTTGCACAGTTACTTTGGCCTTACTTCACACTGACAGGTGGCCATGTGAAGCCACAGGAACGCCTTGCTGTAGCTTTGATAGCAGTCTTCTTCCATTACATCCTTTTCAGGGCCTCTTGTGGGGACTCCGACAGGAGACCTTTCTTTCACCTCGAGGACAGGGTTGGGAAGAAAGGAGCAGAGTTTTGCTTTTCATAAACATGTCATTTATTTTTGTCTTAAGAGCACTATGGCCTTTTTAAACAATCATATTTTCCTTTTCATTTTAGCTGCAAGAAAGCTGAAAGCTAAGCTTGCGATCCAGATCTGGCAGCTGACTAGGATGATGTGATAGGCATGTCTGTGTGCAAATCTGACACTTCCTATGCACTAAGTCCTGCATACACTGTCCCCTATAAGTGCCATAATGAACATGAGAGATGGACATGATTATACTCCTTTTATAGATGTGGAAACTGAGATTCACAAAAGTTAAATAATTTGCTCAAGAGCCCAACAATGAGCAGCACAGGTGGATTTCATACTTTTGCTTAGGTCTTAATAATGTTATCTCCTGCCAGAAAGATTATAAAGAGCACTTAATTGATTCCCAGCATCTGGTTCATCTACACTGCTATCATAATTATCTTTCTTCACTTTATTATTCATTTAACACTCAACAAATATTTCTGAAATGCAGTATGTCCGGAACTTTTCTGGGAAACTTATACCATGATGCATTGGAAGAAATAGTGTCCCTAGTCTCACGGAATTTGTAGTCTAGTAGGAAAATGACATAAATCAAAAACTCACACAAATAAGAATATAATTATAAATCTGAGATAAGTGCTATAAGGCCTCTTTCTTTAAAAAAAAATACATAATTTTCAAACCTGCCCTTCACTGGAGTCAGAAGGGGCTACCATGAGGAGGAAGGATTATTTGAGTTGAAATATGAAGGATGGGACATAAGGAATGAAGATTAAGGATGGGGAAAGGGGTTGGGACAGCTGAAGAAAGGGTCCTCCTGGAAGGTAGAGACTATATGTATAAAGACCAAATGGCAGGAGCAAATCTGGCACTCTTATGAACTCAACAGTCTATAGACTTAAAATGTAGTGAATGAAGTGGTTCATGGTAAAAAATAATAATAATAATAATAAAATAAATAAAATAAAATAAAATAAAATAAAATAAAATAAAAGATGTCGGTAGGGACAGACCATGATTCTGTAGTCTTTCAGACTATGAAGATATTACTATTAATTCTGCAACAGGAAGCCATTGAAAAATGAGAGTTACATTTTGAGCTAACATACTGGATTAGTTTGCCAAGTCAGACTCACATGAACCAGAGCTCTTATTCCAGTATTAAGCTTTACTAATGATTTCAAGAATACAGGCACTCAGGAGGCACAGATGAAGCCGAGATGGATCTGAAACATTCCATATGGTTGCCCAGGGCCTTTGCTTTCCATATGAGATGTAGCTTCTGAGAGAAATTTTGCAAGATGGTCTAATGAGCCTTCTCTGACCTTCTCAACTATATAGAACTTGCCATCTTCTTTTCATTGTTACTACATATAGCATGTTGTTCTTATTTTTATGATACACTCACCACTGCTGTTTTGTACTTTTTCATTTCTGCTTCCTTCTCACCCAAGGACACAAACTGTTTCCTACTCATTATTTTATTTACAATATCTTAAAAGTGCTGAATAGATCAAATGGATAAACTGCACAACCATTAAGAGACAGCTAAGAAATGTGCAAAGACAGTACCATCTTCTGCACTGAAGAAAACATTTCTTTAAAACTATGAAGCAGCTAACTTCACTCTACACATCTCAAAAAAGAAATAAATCATTTTCTATATCTATCCCTTGCCTAAAATATAAGTATCTTATTCTATGCCCCCAAAATCACACTCTTTTCAATGTATATAAAATTATTCTTTGTGACAACTTGTTAATATAAAGTAACTTTTTTTGTTTTACCAATTAAAATGGAATTGTAATCTCTGATGCAAGTCTCTTGAATACCATAGACAAGATTAGATTTTTAATTATTTGGGAGAAACAGCATAAAGTGCTTTTCATGTTACCATATAATTATATTTTTTTAAAACCTACCATCATCAGTTGTCACAACAGTTTCATGAAGGATATTATGTTTTAATTTTTATTTTGAACAAGCCTACTGAGGAGTCATAAGAATATCACAACGAATTTCCTTCTACACTTCACCTAGAAATTCAAACATTTTGCTGCATCTTCTCTATCTCCCTATGTATGTTTATATATAAACATATATAAATATATAAATTTTTGGTATATATATATTTTTGATGAGCCATTTGAGAATAAGTCACAGGCATCATAACCCTTTGCCCCTAAGTACTTATGTGTATATTTCCTAAGAAAAAATATATTCTTTTATATAACCATGCTATCATCATCAAATTCAGGAAAGTTAATATTGATATTTATTATTCTACAATATATAATTTATATTTAAATTTTCCTCTTGTTCCAACACTGTCCTAAAAGGGTTTTAACACATATAAAATTAGAGATAAAATGACAGAATATCAGAGTAAAAGATACTCTTTTAGAAATGAATATATTTAGCTCTATGAAAATAAAATCAATATTTGACCCTCGTTTTCTCATTTCTGCTTTGAACAGTAGAAACTATACTACAAATTTGATATCAGACTCACATTTGGTAACCACTGGTATAAACACACAGAATAAATAATAAACACATGTCAAATGAGTGTTTTTTAAAATATGGATATAATTCAATCAAATGCATGAAAAAGTGAATGTCATGTTTTGAAAGATTATGACTATAAGGTAAATGTACAAAGAAGTTTTTTTAATATTGATTAGTTCTAAACTAATACTATTTAACTTCTTAACATTTTCTTAACTTCTTCTTAACACTAAGTGTTAAGAAAGGCATCTGAAAACTATCAGAAGAAGTTAACTAGTATATTACCTATAATATTAAAATTTTTGCCTCAAATTTCTTAAAGTGTTCCTGTGGCCAAAAGGCCAAAAATTCCAGAGCAGTATCTAGAAAAGAACGGAAAATAAATCAAAAAGATTGTTTACCCTTCTGCCAAACCCCACTGTTGGGTGGATGTGTTTGAAACACCATGTGCAGAGAAAATCAAGGAAAAAACAGCTAATGGTTTTGTCATTGAAGAATATTTTTTAATGCGGCAAGACTTTCTAAATTAGAATACTGCAGCCCAGGAAGAAAAAGACTAAAAAAAGGTATTATTAAAGTCTATAAAATTATGATGTTCCTTGTCCACAGGATTCAGAAAAGAGGCAATTGTTAAAGAAATCAATGGAAGGATTGCTCTGGGAGTAAGTTTTATGTGGCAATAAAAGCTGAAAATATCAAAATCTTCAAAATTAGTTGAGATATGATTATAAATTTTAAATTCATAATTCATTATAAAATAAGCTGATATGAAAGCAAATGAGAAATGTCTCACTTTTATCTATAACCTGACTTCCCACCAAATATCTTTCAATTGGATGAGCCAGTGACCTAACTCATTGTGACATTTTTATATTGTTGGTTTTTCATCATAGTCTCTGCTATAGCTCTACTTACTGTTGAGTCTGTGCCATTGAGTTTAGGCATATTCATTCGTATTTAATGTATATATAGTTAATGCATCCACACATTTTTGAAATATAAGTTTCAATATTTTGAACTCAGAAGCCTTTGGGGCAAGAAAAAATGTGTATATTACTTATACTAATGGTCATAAAATAATAGATTTTAAATTGATTTGAAAATATACGTCTATGTTTGTTAGAAATGTGAACCATTAATATTCTCCATACTGTTTTATTTCTTTTCTCTTTTAAAAGATATTTTTGATACCTCTTAGTATCAACATCAGTGATAGAATATAGATTGTCCTTTGTGGTTTCAATTCCACTGACAGTTTAATAGAAGTTCTACAAAACAAAATGAAATTAAACAAACACAACCCTTGAAGATTATTTTCAGTTAGAACAATTATGAAGGAACTCCTACATTCTGGCTTCACTTTTTGAAACCCAAACCAGAAAATTTAGATTGTCTATAGTAGCTATGCTCCATTAATATTCCACCTCTGAAAGCTACCACATTGTACATTAAGATCGAAAAATATGAAAAATTTACTTTTCTAAATCCAGTTTTTAAATACTAAGATAATCAGCACTTTCTGTGAGATTTATAAGAGTTCTTGGGTTTGGAGGGTCTGTGGGATTGGCCTTTTTCAGTGATAGTTAGGTTTTTGTTTGTTGTCCCCAGGAAGCCCAAAGCACCACATAGGGCCATGACATAAGAAACATTTAGAAAAGATTTCATTAAATGGCTAATTCACGGTAAAAAGGGATGTGTCTAAAAGATTTTCAATTCTGATTCAGTATGACTTCTAATAAATAAATGTATACCTCAAGCTATAATTGTTCACTCACTTGACGTCTTCCTGCCTAGTAACCATGTCAAAGACCCAGAGATGCCTTCTTTCACTAGTTGCAAAAGATTGGAACATGTGATTCAGTCAGTATATTGAATGCTGTTTCTGATGACAACTGCTTCTTTCTTAGACAGCGCAAGGATGAGCTGGAACAGAGAATGTCTGCTCTCCAGGAGAGCCGGAGAGAGCTAATGGTCCAGTTGGAAGGTCTCATGAAACTACTAAAGGTAAGATGTTTCAAAAAAATAGATATTTTCTAGACCTAGGACTATGGCATTTGTAAAATTTTTGCACATAATGTACAATGGCTTATCCAATTATTTGATTTCCCCCAAAATGTAGTTTCAAACTCAGATATAGGATTTTGTCATAAATGCATCAAATGGTAGCAGTCCATTATAGGGCTCATTCTTACTCCTTTTCTGGAACCAGAGTACTGAGGACTTTCATGGGAAATTTCTTCTTAGCTTATTTCCAGTTTCTTATGTCCTTGAAAGTAATAAAACTGGATTTATTTAGAAATATTTTACATTTAGTAGCTTTTATTAGTTATGACTAAATTGAAAAGAAGCTAATATCTAATTTATAAAATGAAGATAGGCATTAAATAACTTTGGTGGTAATAGTTTAAGAGGAGTCACTTTAATTTCAGTCAAATACTTTATCTCTGTGGCTTTAGCAAGTCACATAACTTCTATGAGTCTCAAATGCAACATGTAAATGGAAATCTTACTATTCTTCAGACAGAGCGTTTACTATGATGATCTATAGAATTCCTCTGCAGAATGCTGTAATCTGTTGTTTTCATTGGAAAGTGGCATTCTTCCTTTCATAAACCCTTATTGTCTTCTTCATTCAATATGCACTAAATTACATTTTAAGTCAAAAGTAGACTAATTATGGCCAAATGTCCACAGTCAGCCCCATAGAAGTGTCAGTGCTGTGTGGTCATCCTGCCTGATGTAAATAAGCATGAACCAATATGGACTGAAACTGTGACATGCCAAAGGTGTCCTGACTGAGTCCACAGCTCCCCCACATCACTAACACACCATTATTTACGGGTTTTGTATTTCTCTCTCTCTCTCTCTCTCTCTCTCTCTCTCTCTCTCCTCTCATTCATTCATTCATTCATTCCTTTTATTTAACAAATATTTGTTGAAACCTACTGCATCCCAGGCATCTGCTGTTAGTGTAACACTTCTTTTGTTTTCTTTATTTTTGTATTCCTTAATCAACTTTGCCTGCCATCAGTGTTGGGAATACTTTATCTTTATTTACCAAACAAAACTTACTTTTCAGTATATAAATGTAAAATGTAGAATTCAATTTTTGTTGTACTATATATGTTAGGACAGGACTAGATAATTAATAACTTGTTGCTCTTTCTGGCCTGTAAGCTCATTTGATGATCCAGAAAAGCTCTTTCTGCTTTCCTTTTCAAATATACTAAATGAATAAAGACAATCCTATCTTTCCCTTCACTGAATGACAGGAAGCTTTGAAAACATCCCCCTGCTTATATTTCTATAGATTCTATCACCATAGCATTGGGATATGAGTCTGTTTACCACCAGCCATCTTGGCATCAATCTAGCCCAACAGAGCAGTCGTTGTATCAGGATGTACAAACACCAGGACAAAGAGATGGTGTCGAAAGGTTGTTGGACACAGGAAGAAAAGAGATGGGTCTATAGTTTCAAATAGCTAAAAAGACTTAGAACTGAAGTCACTGAGGTAGAAGAGACTTGACCTGCCATCAAAGCTATGTTGATGTTTCCCCACCGTGCATTCCTTTACACTGTATTGGAACATGCTCTTATTGGAACCCTGGGTAATCTAACTGTTATTGGTTCAATCTTTCTGTAGGAAGAAGAACTGAAGCAGGGAGTAAGTTATGTTCCCTACTGCAGGTCTTAACTAACAGTGGAGGGGCCTGCCGTCCTGCTGTTTTTCTCATTGCTTTTGCCTCTAATGTATGTTCATGCTTCAGTTTGGAAAGAGAAAAAAAAATCATACTAATTTGCTTCCTTTTCGATGTAGTGCTTGAATTGAGATATATAAAATTTAGCATTTTTTATAACTATTACTACTGTCGGCATCAAAAGAAGAGCTATTACATCTTTGAGAAGAGGGAACAAATTGTAATTTGTTGGACACTTTTTAGATCTCCAGAGGTCTAAATTTCAGGCCAGTCTTTTCTGGGTTGTTGACCAAACCCTTTTCTTAATAGAAAGATACCCACTGCAGTCACTAAAGTTACACTAGGTAAAACCCACGGCTCTCAAAAACTAACTTCCTCATCCCCTAACACTGTGAGTATCCAGTTCAGTTTCCACTTTACTGAAAAGATGTGGAACTCTTTTTATAAAAATTGGCCAATTACATCTCTTTTTATTATATAATTATTAAGCCCCAATTCTCTACTGCTCAGTAATTGTTCACTTTCCATTGTTTAGTTCTTCCCAAGCAGAATTCCTAC
Source organism: Cynopterus sphinx (assembly GCA_030015415.1). Taxonomy (NCBI): domain Eukaryota; kingdom Metazoa; phylum Chordata; class Mammalia; order Chiroptera; family Pteropodidae; genus Cynopterus; species Cynopterus sphinx. Next base: position 26,735,535 of record CM057384.1, on the reverse strand, counting down.
TGTTGGTTGAAAAATCTCAAAAGAATAGGTAACTTTCAGCTTTTCTCTTTTCACCAAGAACCTTTCTGCTCTGGGATTTCACAAGGTCCTCAAATATATCTCCAGAAATAAGGGCATTGTGACTGTAGCCTAAACTGACCCTGTGGTCAGGTTCAGAAGCCAGCAGAGGGAGCAGCGTACTCAAAAAATAATAATAAAATGAAAGCAAAATAAAAGCTGCTTTAATTTCAAGTGCATGTACCAAGCTGTGTATGACAATAGACCCCACCTGCTAGTATTATCAAACATTTTCACATTATTTCCATGGATCAATTAGAACCGTAGCCTGTCCAATTTCAACCTACTTTTTAATTCTTCTGTATTCTCTTTCCTATTATTCATTGTGTGTGTTTGTGTGTAACAAAGAATGTTTGCAAAATGCTGGACACATTTTTACCCTTTATTCCCATGGTCTGTAAAAAAGGAAAGTGTAAAACTAACCTGTAATGTCAGACAATAAAGACAATGTATTCCATTATTTTGTATTTTGTGAAAAAAAAAAAATCACTAAAACTAAAGTCCAGTTTTATTGAGGAAGTGCCCCTCCGTGAAGGACACACATTGACAGCCTGTATAATTGCTCATAAATGCATACATGGGGTATTTCTATGTACTTCCAACACTTAGATCATGGTAGAGAAAAATGCCTTGCTGTGGCACTTCTCTTTGCAATCAGCCTCTTTTCTTTTCTGTCTCGTACTTAGCATGTGCATTAAAAAAAAAAGGCGATAAGGCTCCAATGTAACCTTCCTCCTCCTAGTGGAGAGAGAGGGCAATCATCCTGTAATCGGTCAGCCTTGCTTTATCCATTTCCCACGGGGACTCCTTCTCTACCATTTCTGGGGCAACACATTCTTGAAAGGCTCAGAGGACCAAGAAGTTCATAAACAGATGGATGCACAGAGGCTGGAAGTTCATAAACGGATGCAGAGACCCAAACCATGGCAGCACCCATAAGAGCATTACTGCCCACTTTTCTTCTAGCTCCTCCCACTGAGCCCAAAACTGCTGCTGCATCTCTAAAAGCCAGCCTGCAGTGAGTACTGCTGCACAGCTACTTAAGGGCCATTATTGGTAACACCCAGATGTCAGCAGTGCCTTGTCTGGAAGGGGGTCGAGTTTGCCTGTTTTAGTCATTCCTTTGCTTTTATGTGCAAACCTCTTTTCAAAAAGGACCCGGGGCAGCTAACATCAAAAGGCATAAACAATGACTTCATAAAACAAAAATAGAAAAATCAAAAACTAAAGAAAAGAAAATGCAGATATGCTAATTCTAAGGGACAGGAGTGTTACTCTGAGATTTCTGGCAACGAGGCGAAAAAGGAAAGCATATTGGTGGTTTTATTAGAACAGAAACTATTTCTTAGGGGACCAAATTTCCGTTGGCATAAAATATAAAAAGAAAGTCTCACTCAGAGCTTTACAGGAGGAGTACTGGAAAAAAATGGACAAATGCAATAGTAACTTTCATATGGCTGATACTTATACTGACTTTCAGTCAAAATTAAAGACAACCTCACATGTTCCAATTCTGTAAAGGCAGTTCTACAAGGAAATAAACAAATGCCATCCAAATATATAGACTTCTCATGGTATAACATGATCTAAGGAGAGAATTTAGAGGTTTTAGTCTGGCATCTGCTTCTAAATTCTGTTTTCATTTATAAGCTTTTCCCCTTTGGGGACATTCTCTTTGTAAAATCAGATTTAAAACGCTGCACACAACAAATCGTGCTTGATTTAATAGCCTCTACTTGCTTTATCCTAAGTCTGTGTGGTTCAATGTATTTTATTATATTGGTATATATAATTCCTAACTATACTGTTTCTTGTTAGAGGTAATGCATGAATTTATTCCCCCTGAGGAGCGAACATGAATTTTTTTAAAAAATAGTGCCTGTAATATAAAATGATGATTATGATATCATAAGCAATAAATTTTTTTTACAAAACTTGAATTGAAATTATCCTACCCTCTTTCTTCTTTGTGTATTTTTGAGATTTATTGAAGGAACCATAAAAAGAACACATAAAAAGTTTAATAACGAAGGCAGCTGCGGTATAATTGCAGTGACAGTATGTTCCAGAGTTTCTGGTATACTTCTAGTTTCAAATATTATGTTCTGGTCTAAAACCAAGCATCCTGACTTTGAGTTCAGAAAATAAGATATCAATAATAACTTCTTAGGGAGATTACTAGAGTTAGACCTGAATTATACCAGTCCCAGCTCTCCTGTCACAGTGTAAGATGGGTAAGTCAGTTCACTTCCTGGTAATTTATTTCACACATACGGATAATACGTGATTTAGCAGATTGTCGTATGGATTTAAAAAGATAATGGATGTGCAAGCACTTTGGAACGTGTGTATATACATATATAGAGAGGAATATGTAAATTTTCTAATTTGACCCATATTTTGACACGCACACACGAAAACACTCATGCATTCACGTCTCTTCCTTACAGTTAACCAACAGAGTTTCATTCAGGGAGAGAACGTCAGCCATCATTTCAGATCTCATCTCCTGCCTTCATTCTGTTCTCTATTTACACACGGATGACCCAATTGATTCAGGAAGTCATAGTCACTCAGGTTCCTACTTCTTTCACTCAAGGCTATAAAAAATATGAGCAGACCGGAAATGACAATTTTACCAGCCTAAGTGTCACCTTTCTCTATTTCCCTTGCTCGCTGTCTCTGGTGGGTATTCGATAGAGTAATGAAGCAATCAAAAGTGAAGGTGAGGACATGGATAATACACATCGTAAATAATCAGTTGCAGTATAAGGACTCACATCTAGTGCTCCCAGTCTCTCTCTCTCTCTCTCTCTATCTTCCTCCCTCCCTCCCTCGCTCCTTATCCTTCATGCATGCGTGAGCACACACCACACACACATCTTTTTTAAAAATTAGGTATTGGTTAATTCATTCTAGAAAATTATTAAATATTATTTTTCTGCTTTAAAACATTGAAAGATGACCCTCGAGTTCAAGATAAATTCTAGCCCCTTTTATGACATTGGAGGCCCCCAAACCCAGTTCTACCCCTTCCCAGCATCATTCTCCTACACTCCCCGTAGTGAACCTGGCCCTTCAACAATACCGCCTTCCCAACCCTATCTGCAAAATCCTTCACACTTCCCATGCCTTGCTCGTGATACCCCAAGGCCTGGGATGTTCTTCTCTCCGCCCAGTACTTTCTCTTCTCTGCCTAAAAATCTCAGCTGTTAAGACCCAGGTCCAATGATGCCTCCTACCTGAAGTCAGAATCAGTCACCTCATCTGTGTTCCCGTAATACTTTGTACACAACAATCCCTATGATGATAGTCAGTGAATGTGTATTGGGAGAAAGGATGAAAAGAGGGTTGGATATAGATAAACACTGGTTTGCTCTACCTTCCCAGGCTGATAAGCAAACCAGACCTGACGAGGCTGTATTCTCAGTCAAACCTGAGAGGCAGATGTTCCAGGTTGGGAGGAGGATGTACATAACATCACCCACTCCTATCTCATGGTATCCTCTCTGCCATTGCTCCAGGCAGTGCTGGTTCAGCAGTTAGACATTTGGACCCTTCCTTAAGGCATCCCTCCTTTCTGGTGCTGAGTGGAAACCAAAATACTTCCTAGAAAAGAAAAATCAGAAAATTTATGGATCTTGTCAGACTTTTTAAAAATTGATACAACAGCACATTGAGTGGACTCAGAGGATGGAGCGTAGAAATGAATTTTTTATTTATTCTCTAGGAAGAGAGCTATTTTAAATTTGCCAAGTATGATGTATGTTTTCCTTCTTTCATAAATCAACTCCCTTCTCAGGAATTTTAGATCTATATATTGATCTGCATGGACCATCATCCCTTAAGTCTTTGCTCCATTAATCATCGAGTAATTTCCAGAAAAGGATGTTCACAGAGATTATTCACCCTTACTGTTCTAAAGTAGCTAGCAGACAACATGTTTTATGACCTGGCAGGAGGCCACCATTCTATAGAAGCCACTCCCTGTGAAAGTGAATTCAGTGATATCTACCCCACTGATTTACCCCAGTGCCAAGAGGCAACTGCCCTCTCCTGAGTGGCCCTACAAGAACAGCAGAAAGGGAGTCCAGAGCTGGCAGTAGGTCCTAAGAAGGTACTGTGCATCAAACTGGATGGTGTCTTCACAGAGAGATATGGGGCCATGATGGCACAGGGAGCCAGGGTCCTCCCCACAAAAATCTGGGTAAAGACCAGACATGACATGGGAGTCACGAGTTGCAGGTAAGATACCACTGAATATTTTCTTCAGCTCAGAATCTTCCACTAAAATTATTCACATAATCAGAATTGATTGGAATTGCACCAGTTAGAGATTCATTTAGGAGAGAGTGACGATTAGTCATTCACACATTGATGTAAGTTAGATTCAGTCAATTGTTTTCCCTTCACACATAACTACAAGTCCATTATTTTTCTCTTACCACAGAACCATTAAAGAGTTTTGAAGAAAGGAAGCAGGCAGAAAGGAATAAGGAAAGTTGGGTTTGGAGACCAGGCATTAAGCAGGGAGAGGTAAGGCTGAGAGTGCCTCAGACAAACATAGTTAGCAAGAGAGCTGAGTGCAGGAGCAGAAGGGGGGAGCATTGCCAGAGGTAAGGTACTCACAGACTAGACCGGGCATAGAGCCCAGAAAGAAGGTGGAACAAGCCCTCAGGGCACCTGACCAACATCAGTCTTCTCTGAGAGACACTCCATCTGCCAAAACTCATTCAGATCCCCACAGCCCAGGGCACTCAGAGGGCCTGAGCTCGGATACCAGCACAGACGACATCCTCGATTTATCTCCTAGGCAATTCTTTTCACCCCTCTAAGCACTGGAGTCTACAACTATGCATTTAGAGTAGTGATACCTACTTCAGTGGTGGTGGAGAGAAATCAGTGAGCCTGTACATCAAAACCCTTCATCCATGGCAAAGTACAAATCAAACGAGAAGTCGTTTATTATTGGCATGAGACGCAGAGGGAGGCCATGGTAGCTCAGAAGCAAAGGTTTCGTGGTAATGAGCCTGAGCTGCCAAAGTTTGCTGGGGAAAACCAGACCTGTCGTCCCTGTCCCCGAGTGGGCTGGGGCAAGCAGGCTGCAAGGCATCGCACGCGGGCAAACTTCTCTTCCTTGGGCTCGGACAGACCATTCCAAGGTACTGTTGAGAGTGAAAGAGTGGAAACGTCCGCCCATTGGGCATCACATGAGTCTGTGTTCTGTTTTGCTTCATTTTCTTAATTCTGGACTTTTCTCAATTTTTAGATTTGACTTTTATGTGTGATGCTGAGCCCTAGAAAGCTAACAGCATGGCAGGCATTGTACAGGATTGATGTTGTGTGTTTTAACTGCAAGCAGCTGAACCCACAGCAAAGATCTAAATCGAATATTCCAGAGCACTGCTCTCCTGGTGCACATCTCAGGGGGTTTGAATGGGTTGATGAACCTCTGGCCTTGCCATGGCAGTCTTCACTCTTCTCCCTGGCCAGACTCAACAGATTGAAATGGAACTTAAACAAATACCTAATCTGTTATGTATGCACTTGAGGGTCTCAGTTGCATTTTCTTATTCGTGACTGACTTCCTTTGCAAACTAATTATTAAAAAGGGAAAATATTTCTAAGAGACCTCACTATAGAGACGAAGCTGTGAAATTCAAGGTGTGACAGTCTCAGAACGGTTTCATGCTGAAAACTGTAGTGCAAAGATATATGGCTTTTAGTTGTTTTCTACTTTTTCTTTACTCACTTTTAATTCTCACTATTCTTTCTGCTAGAATACTGCTTTTTCATAAGCCATAAGAAGGACATTTCCTACAAGGAAACAGTAGCCCAAAACTAGAAACCAAGATTTCTTTTTTCTCTTCTCCATTGGAATCCCTGAATCACAGAGCAACTTGACAAAGTCAACTTTGTCTATAAAATGGGAAGTAAACAGTTTATACCCTGTTTCTTAATTTGAGACTTAATATGCACAATATTGCATGGCATGATTTGAAATATAAATAATTATCCTCTACAGATGATGCCAGGACAGATGGGTTGAAAATTTAGTAAGCCTGTAAGCCACATCCATCCTAAAAGAGTCTCCTAGCTTATAGTTTCTCCTTCAATGGCTCTTTATTCTACATAGAACTTTCCTTCAAGGAGAAATAGACACACCTTGTAATTTTCACTGCGTAACAGTAGTTCATCACCTGGGGACACATCTTATGTATTATTGAACAATGCTGTACTAATATTCTTAGCTTTCAAGATGTCATGCATACTTAAATAATGTATAAGAAAGTCCTAAATTATCTACACTTGCAACTCAGGTTTAGAATGACCATCTCAATTACCGAGGATTTCCTCCTGCTTTGAAATTTCATTGTTATGGTTTTTAACATTTGAGGCGTTGGGGGATGCCATTTTCTTGGAAAAACAAATTAATGGCTTGCATTGTCTCTTCAGACCCAGGGGGCAGGTTCTCCTCGCTCCTCCCCCAGCCACACCATCAGCAGGCCCATCCCCATGCCCCTCCGGTCGTCTGCCTGCTCCACCCCGACTCACACGCCTCAGGACTCTCTCACGGGAGTAGGGGGAGATGTACAGGAGGCATTTGCACAAAGTAAGTGGCTTTGTTTTGGGTGTGTTCTGCTTTTATGTGACAAATAAGTCATCGCGGTCTGTTGCGTGGCGTGGGGTCATCAGAGCCACACCGTGGATGGTGTAGGGCATTCCATGACTTGGCCTGCAGTTTTGAGAAACTGTTCATCACCTCACCACTTTACCTTCCTTTGGCTTCTATTGCCATCCACCATTTTTATGAGTCTTTGTTCATTAAGGGAACAGAAATTCTTTCACTATCTCAGGAAAGTACAAATACAATCCATTTTAAAATGGATTTTAAAATGAAAGAATTGTCCTGCTTTCTTACTCTTTACAATAAAGCAAACTCAAGATCGAGATTAAACAATCCAGCTCTTTAGCTCTGAGGTGATGAAGAAGGACATTTAATCATTTTACAGGTGCCCTAAAGAGTTGAATCACTGCCTCCGCTATAGGTCTACACAGTTAGGACCCCACAGTTAATAGAGGATTGCGAACAGTGAATTGAGATGACAAACAACATTCACCCACGGGCTGCCTCTTCATTTACACACAGGATTGGGGTGGCGAGTGGTTTTTTTCATTGGAAAATATTTTAACACTTTTTAAAACTTTTTCTTGCCATTGCTTTTTAAATTTACAAAAAACTAGGGAAAAAATTTTTCTGCAGATTCTCACACTACCAATCTCATTCCTAGAAGTAACTACTATTAACAGTTTGGTTCGTCTCAACTTTTGCTTGTATATAAACATATGTGTTTACGTATGTTTTTATAGACACATACTCTTTATTTTTCACACGAATAAGATCATGCATCACATTTTGGTCCACAATTCACATTTTCTTTAAATTAGCAGTATATCATAAACATTCTTCCTGGTCTTTATGTATAAATTTAAGGAAGAGAGACATATTTGGTTACTAGCTTTAAGACAAAAAGAAACTAGGTAAAAAGTTTTTTAAAAAACAAATTTGAGGAAATCATTTCTGGAATATATGACAATCAAGTTTATAATTTCAGTTAGATGTAAAACATATAGAGATCAGTATGAAAAAGACATCCCAAAACAAAAATAGGTTAAGGATATGAACAGATAGAAGAAATATAAATTGCCAATAAATATATGAAAATAATTGTAGAAATAAAAATTTTACTTAGCAGTGAAAAAAAAATTAACTTCAGTGATATCCTCCAATGACAAGAGTTTGAAGAAACAGATCCTCTCATCCATCATGGATAGGGGACAAAATCTAACATTTTAAAGGAAGAGAATGATGTACTCTCTATTAAGAAGGAAAAGAGAAGATCCATACAGGCTGTTTTCTTCTGAAAAAGAAAATAATTTAAGTTATTAAAATGTGTGTGTTTATACAAAATAACTATATTTTATTTTCAGAAGGAAAAATGTCCTTTTCGTAAATATAATTGTAAAGAAATTTATACAGTATTTTAAATCAATTTGAGCTTTCTATTACAATTAATGTTTTCTCAAACTACTTTGATTTTAATTTACATGTTTTTATTATTCTGCTTATTTAGTTCTACTTTCTGAGACATGATGGAATGACATGCAGCCTAGCTCACAAAGAGCTTATGCTGCATAAGTTCATCTGTAAGTCAGGTATTTAGAATCTTGAGCCCTTTTTCCAAAGATATTATGGTGATTAACCATCTGTTCCATTTTTACCTTGACCAGGTCCTAGACCAGCCCACAAATATCCATTTAACTCTCCGTGTGCCTGAAACTTCATAATCTTTCTCTACCATAAAGTAACATGGTCTAAGTTCCAGTTCAGAGGTTCAGACATTTATCTTCTGCCCACATCTTGGTAGCAGGAGCAAGAATCCTCGCCCCTTTTTCACACTCTGGGGGCATTTGTTGCATAGGGTTCCCATTTCCAAGAGGTACCTATAAAAGTAGAGGGAGCTCTGGGAGCTCTGGTGGGAGACAGAGGCTGTAAGTGATGAAGATCAGAATCCAGTGGGCCCAGCCACCAGGTAACAGCTGAAATGATAGCAGCAGCTAGGAAGGCACAGCATTTTTATGCGTGGGTTATTCATAAGAGAGGTGACCACACATACTGATTTACCTGGGACCATCTCAGTTTGTCCCGGGTCAACTGGTCTTATTATTAATAACACTCACTCCTTTTCACATGCAGAATTGTCCCAATTTAGACAATAAATTATATAAACCCTCATCAGTTGCCACATCTTCCCACATCAGAGTCCACTGCCTAAGCACAACATTCTTTTTTTCAGGAGATAAACCAAAGCACATCTGAAAAGGAGAAGTCTTGGAAGTGTTTTTGCTTTAGAATGTCAATGGAAATGATAAACAGTATAAAATCTTGGAAAAGAAAAGCTTTTATTTTTTTTTTAATTGTCATTTCTTCTTCACTTAAGGTACAAGAAGAAATTTAAGGAATGACTTACTAGTGGCAGCGGATTCCATCACTAACACCATGTCCTCTCTCGTGAAAGAACTGAATTCTGGTGCGTCCCTTCCTTGGTCCTCTCCAATTTGTCTGCTCATTGCAGAGGACCTCAGAAGTGCTAGGTGCTTCTGTTAGAGACTGCTCATTGTTGAAATATGAAAAGATTTTTTAAAGATTTATGTGATCCTTTGTTGATAAATTCAGATTTTTAAATTAATATTTATATTTTGCTGATGAGAAGTCTTAACACATGCTTAATACAGAAAGCCTAAAAATGCAGAAAAGAATTTAAAAAATATTAAAAATGTCATTTCTAGAAGCCAAAGATAGTCTTTGTGAACATCTATCATGATCTAAAGTGACAAGATGCTGAAGTTATTTTACAAGGTCAAATGTTTTTATTACTAATTTAGACTCTCTTCATTTGGAATGCATGGCTAATTGAATGAGGCTAACCTGGTTTACCTTTATAGTATCTCTAAAGAAAGATTTACCCAGAAAACAAATAGCACAAAACTATGAAAATCTCTTTATCCTAATTACACTATCCAGTTTTGTAAACTTTAACAGTATGATTTTCAAATAACTATAGTACCAATTACTAATACATCTCATCTATTTCTTAAAGCCCATCTAGGAAGATATTTGCCTGGCAGGAGTGTGGTCATATAGTTGATAATACAATCATAAGAAATAAAACTTCAATGTTAAAAAAAATTTGGATTTAAATTTCTTAAAACCTCTATCATTATAATTAAAGTAATGAAAATTATTGCTTCTATTTTAGATTGAGATTACTAAATAGGATAAAAATGACATTAGTTAATACATCATGATCAATGGTATGTACCCAGTGTCCTGGCAAGTGATGACTAAAAATGTTATCCTTACTGTGTAAGTTACAAGTTTATACTCTTATAAAATACTTTGAAATACTAAGTGAATGTGATGCTTTAGGTTTGTATTTCCTAAATTAATATTAAGCAAAAGTAACAGTTTTAATGATGACTAAATGGAGAAAAACAGTTTTAATGAGTTAAGTCAGTTATTCAGACAAAAAAAATTCCTCATGTCATTACTGAGATAAAAAAGACAATACTGTATACCAAATGACATTTTAGTAATTCATAGCAAGTGTCACTTATCATTTAGAAAAAAATAAACACCTGACCTACATACAGTAACTCATTAATGTTTTATATAGCACAGGTGTGTTTATGTTAAGCTTAGCTCTTTATTTGCTGATCATAAAAATATATAACGAGTCATTCTTTATTCTCTTTCATTGTGCCTAACAGAGGTGGGGAGTGAAACAGAGAGTAATGTGGATTCTGAATTTGCACGGACTCAGTTTGAGGATCTGGTTCCATCACCAACCTCTGAAAAGGCTTTTCTAGCACAAATTCATGCCCGGAAACCAGGGTACATTCACAGTGGAGCTACCCCAAGCACTATGCGCAGTGATGTGTGAGTATCTTCTGCTCAGGGTTATTTTTCAGGAACAGAACACCGCAGGGAGCATGCAAAAGTGAAAACACTGTTGCTTCATTCTTTATTTTGGAAAGGGATGATGCAGTTTCTTTTTCTGCCAGAAGGGATTAAGGGTACTACATTTAAATTTGTCATTGTGACTATCCCCCTGCCCCCGTCACAATTTCCAGAGAGTATCAATAATCAAAAACAACCAGTGTTTATTGAGAACTTGGCTCACCCAAAGCACTGTGCTAATTTTGTAAAAAAAAATCACTCCCAGCCTTCCAGGTTTCACAGACTAGTTTGGGAGATAAGTCATCTTATCTTTTGAACTTACTGTAGCTGTATGTGGAGGATCCCATGATGCTGGAGAGGCCTCTGTTCAGAATGGGTGTGAACATCGTAAAAGCACTAGGAACCCAAATAAGTACACTGTCGTGCCATTTAAGAATGGGTATGAGCTCTGAGAAATGCATTGTTGTGCAAACATCATAGATGCACTTACACAAACCTAGACGGTACCGTCTACTACACACCTAGGCTATCTGGTACAGCTTGTTGCTCCTAGTCTATAAGCTTCTACAGCAGGTTAATGCACAAAACAACACAAGATTAAATCAAGCACAAGAGAAAAATGATGCAATCAAGAAACACAGTGAATATGGGATGAATGAGGCTACTGCCAAAGGTACATGGCATACTGGTTTACAGCAAACTTTTTATAAGTAGAAAGAGTATGCTCTAAAATGATGATTAAAAGTATAATGTAGTAAATACATGAACTAATAACAGTTGTTTATTATCGAGTATTATGTATGGTACATAATTGTATCTGCTATACTTTTATGTGACTAGCAGTTGTAGTAGGTTTGTTTACACCAGCATCACCACAAACACGTGAGTAATGCATTGTGCTATAATGTCATAACACCTACAATGCCACTAAGCAATAGGCATTTTTTAGCTCTACTATAATTTTATGGGACCACCATCATATATGTGGTCTGTCCTTGACCAAAACATCGTTATGTCATGCATGACAGTAAATTTATAAAACCTTGTTATAAAGAAATCCAATTTGGTTGACATGTTGCATGTATATAAATCTGAAAGACATTTGCAAAGGTTTTTACCTAATTAGGCTTCTGTAGCTTGACAGAAGCCTACAGAATTAGTGACATACTCACTCGACTTTCTGTGATGCTGGATCAGCTCAAAGTAGTCAGGCAGAGGAAACCAAAGCTGAGAAATAAAGATGAAGCTGAGACAGAGCTTCAGAGCCAAGCACAATCGGGAATGGAGCAAAACAAAAAGAGCCAAAAATGGGCCTTTAGGAGGGTGAGGCTTATGGACTGTGAGAAATGTGGGCAGAGGCTTGCCGAAAAGCTGGAAAAGGGAATTGCTAACCATTTAAAAAACTACAGAAGGGTGATGGTGCTTAATGTGAAAAGTCCTGCAGACTGGTCTACAAAAATAAACTGGTTGTTTTAAAGACCCAAAGAAGAAAATTACCAGAGGCCTCTATAGGCCTTTCTGGTGTTTTAGCTCTCAATCCAAGTAGTGAGTAAAAGACCAGTAATAATGGGGAATTATAAATAGACATGGTTTGAAAGCCAGCTGTGAAAAGGCAGAGTATAAGATCAAAACACAACAGTTTTAATGTAATTTAAAATGGCAGTGGGCTGCTGCTTTTAATTTTAGTTTGCTCTCTTGTTCTTTCCTCTATAATTTAGAATTACTTGATTTGTTTGTTATTTAAAACGGTGAAGTAATTGTCATCAGTTTAGTCTGGTAAACACATATCTGTTTGACTTTCAATAATTAAGCATTTACATGGTGGTTACTTAAAATTTCCTTGTGCTAATCCTAGGTTTCAAGACTACAGTTAAAGCCACCTCACTCTACCGTCCCCCTGATGCTGGTGGCAGTTCCAGCTACCAATATGGCCACGGGAGTTGGGGAGAGAGAGTTCACAGAGGCCTCAGACCTATTTAGGCTGACCCCAAACCTCTAAAAATAAAAAGAACATGCTGTACAGATATAAATAAACATGTGCATTGACATTTAAGTTCCAATCCAGAAACTTCTCGACCGCTTTTTTAATTTTAGTGGGTATTTTAATATCTGTACTATCGAAACATGTATTGTGTTTTACCTTGAGAATATTTTAGTCGCACTATTCAGGTAGTTCCAGCAAGAGCTTTATATATACTAGGATGACTAGATGGAGAGAGAGTCACACATTAGTAAATAAGATCATACTTATCTATTTATTTCATAGTGGAATTGGAAAATTAAGTGGATTTCTTAGATTTAGAGCTAGTATAAATTTTTAAAATCAAGAGCTATGGGTTAGAGGATTAGACTTCCTGACTTTGGTTAGCTGATATTCTAGAATTGATTCTACTATAAGAATAAAGCGCATGGGTGCACATGTTAACACACATGCTTAACACAAAGAAGGTTAAATTATGAACAAATGTCCTTAATCATTATTTCACTAGAGGGCTCACTTTCCTTATAGAAAATGTTCTTGGATTCCATTAAAAAGAAAAGAAAAGAAAAAAAAAAGCTCCAGATTGGGAAAACTATATCCACTCAAAAGACAAGCTTGCCCTTTTAAAGACTGACCAATATCTAAAAGACAACTCATTCCTGTACACCCTACAAAAACACAGATAACCAATGATCACCATGATACCATAAAAAAACATTATATGTGAGAGTACCTTGATTATATATTTTCTTAAACTTCCAAAGTTTGTTTTTTTTTTCAGTGTTCTCTTAGGTAACAGAAGACACGGCATTGAAGTGAATCGAAGGGAAGAAGTGGAGGACAAAGGAAATGTGCCCCCCAAATTACAACTAACACATGACTTTTATTTTAAGATTTGCTCCAAAACTCCGTCTGTGGTTTGTTCCCAGAGCTACAGAAGACGGGGACCCCTATGTGCGGCCCGAGGATGAGAACTACGAAAATGACTCAGTCCAACAGCTGGAGAATGAGCTCAAGATGGAGGAATACCTGAAACAGAAGCTGCAGGATGAAGCCTATCAGGTACGGGGAGCCAGGCCCACACAACCCGTGACTTCTGCCCCAGCCCCTCTATAGGCAGGTCTCTCACATTACTCGAAAAATCAGTGCCTTCTCCTTTCTACCCTCCCTTTCTAGAATATTCTGACTATATTCCTAGCATATTCTAGACACTGGAAATGTTAAATACTTCTTATATCTGTCACTTACCATGTATTCTTATCAATGCCCATCTAGAAAGTGAAAAGAGGCCTTGTCACATTAGTGGAGACATGGTAACTAACAGTCCATACTCCTCCAAGATCATTAGGAAAGATGCTTTTTCTTATCGAGGGGGAAAAAAGATACAGAGAACAAAGCCCAAGGAAACTGAATAAATATAAATATATCTTCTCTCTTGAATCACTGGTCCTCAGCCACTTTCAGTACCTACCTTGTGTCAGATGTAAATAAACGGGCAAGTGACAAACATCACCAAGAAATGTTGGGGGGACTACAGGCCCCGTGTTCAGCAGCGTATGGATGGACAGATTGTCATAAATAGTGCAGTATGTTAATCCCTCTGAGACTTTACTGAACATAACACCTGCAATTGGGAATAAATATAATTAGCAACATCCGAAAAGAGATGCATTTTCCCCAGGGAAATTGTTCTACTGCTATGTTTGTGTTTCTTGTGTGCTTCCTTTCCCTGTCATTTCCCAGTGTTTCCCGGGGGTTCCAGGAGTTCAGAGATGTTTACATGGTTGAGACCTGGTGCTCCCCTGCCTCCAATGGGTTATTTTATTCTCAGGCTTTCTGTCCAGTGGCCAGAGAAGCTTTTTCATGCTTAAGTCAGCAGTGCCCCTCTCTTATTCTGTAGTGAAGGAAGGAGAAACAGAGAGAATGAAAATTATCTTCTACTTTTCATGTGTTTATAGATTAAACTTTGAAATATTTTCCCAAAAAGAATATAGCAAGAGAGAAATTGAAGCCCACCAACCTCACCCCGACAATATGATACTAAAGGTTTGCCTCTTTGGAATGTTCCATTCACCTTTTTGCTGTAACAGCCGCATTTCAGAAGCAAGTTAAATGGTGGCCTAGTCATACAAAAAAAATAACCAAAACAGTCACTATATATATAATGCCATGCTTCGACACTGCAGAAACAGTCAAAGTCGCCAGAAGAACAGACCCACGGAGAAGGCTCTCTCTTTGTGACTTCTCTGGCCCATCTACAGAAGGAAATTAGCCTGGATGAAGCTGCCAGGGTGTCTCTGGGAGCTCTGAGGGATGGCAGTCCTACACATACCTCATTTGGTTTTGCGGCCTAGAGAGAAGAGAGATGTGGTTAAAAAAAAATCAATATTCTGGTTCATGCTGTTAGAAGTGCCTATTAGGCCTTCCTCTTTGCCTTCATATAAGTTTCTGGATTTTGGTACAACAGTAACTGAAATTCTAGGGTTTGTTTTTTTTTTTTAAAGGGAGGCAGCCATTTTATATAAAATGTTATATTTTTATTTATTTTAACGAATTAGGAATTTCACCTTACATGAGTAAAATGAAGAGAAATTCTATGATTAGCTTAAGATCCATTCAGAGTTTTTGCCATCTCTGGCAAATCTTAAGCTTCTTCTCTCTCCTTTCCTTACCATACCCAGTGACTTCAGGGAAAGGCAAAGAAAAGGGCTAGGAGGATACAACAGGCCTGTGTCCCCACCCAAGATGTATGGTCTGGAGAATGCTAAAGTGGATTTCTTTGCCTACGCTGTGACAATGTGGTTGTTGATGGATCAGAATGCTACTGTCAGTCATTGGACTCTGTCACTCTTTCTTTCTTTGTGCATGGCTTCCAACCAAATAATTCACCAGCTTGACTGCATCACAGACTTGACATGTCACCTTTCTTGTTTGTGTCCTTTGTCACCCACAGGTCAGCTTGCAAGGTTGAATACAATATCCTTTTATCACTCTCCTCTCAAGTAAGTACCCTCTTCTTTAGAAGGAAATGTGGCCACTGTACACCGATTTCTGATAACTTGTAACCTAAATTCACAATCACTCTCTCTTAGGTGTTTCTATGTGATAAAACATCTCCTTCCTTGCTCTTGTCAAAGAATCTTCTCAGCCTATGGAGCATTTCATTGTAATCTAGTGGAGATTTGGCAAACAACCTTGGGAATTGACTTTTTAACTCTATTAATCAGGAAAAATGGCACAGAAATGTCTATAACACCAGAGATGCCCTAGAAATATTCCGTGGCTATGAAGCTGCATCACCAATCCGTAATAGCACCCAAGTTAAAGCCTATCACTTGATAAGGAAAAGTCTAGGCTTGCTCAGCACTTCCAGAGATGGGTCAGCTCCTTAGTCATGCTGTCCTCAGGGCCCAAAATCCAAGCTGTGTCCCTTAACAAGTGAAAGCAAAACCGAAACAAAAGCAAAAACAAAAAAAGCAAAATGTGTAGAAGAAAACACCTACAGCCTTATATTTTTTGGACTAGCTGATTCAAATGCCTTGTGGAATTCAACAAGATACAACAATTTCGAATATCATTTATGTGGCGTTTGCTCAATAGAGAGAGAATACCACTTGACTGGCAGGATCACTTGAGTGCAGTGATCTGAAATTTAGGCCCTGGACTGTATTACACCTGATTTTAAATATGAGTTTTACCTAATCCTAGCAGCATAGCCTTGGACATATTCTTAAACCTCTATGAACCACCCTTTTTTCTTTACAACCTACATCGTAATACCTACCTCATAGAGGAGCTGTCCTCACTGGGATATAGTTTTTAAAGATCTAAACATAGTGGCAGGCACACTATAATTTTAATGAGAGTGTGCAAACAAGCAATTCAGTTCCTGGGAGCCACTATAGTTATGATGTATGGGAACCCCTGGGACTCAGAACTAGCTTGCTCCCTCTGTTTTTATAAACAAGGCTAAGACTCAGCTATGTGCAATGATTCGATACTCCTTCAGCTACACTGCCCCATAAGTCTAGGTGGTTTCTCTGGCTCCAGCTAATGGCCACTTAGATACCCTTTATTACAGTTCACAGCCAATACACCTCTCACAGTTATCTGGCCGCACTGGCCCAAGGACTTGTATCTACTGTAGTTATACAGTCTTTCCCAACCATGGAATCCCATAGCCTATCGTGCAGTTGACAGTAGACTCAACTCCGGCTGCTAAATTAAAAAAGGGATATATATATGTTCTAAATGACATATCGATTAGTAAAGATTATATTCTAGCTCAAATACTACTGACCTCCTTCTCAGTCTTCAGGTTAAGATTAAGTAAGTAAAAACCATAGCATAATTGCTATCATGAAATATACTTTTTGAGCTATGAGGCCCTTTTTATGTGAAAGGAAGGATCTTAACTGACTGCATTTTATTCTACCTCCTTTGGGTTGAAGAATGCTATACCACATGTTCTCCTGATACGTTATGACTACAGTGAAAAAAATCCCAGGAGCTGTTTCTGAAAATATTCACTCCGGTTATAACAAATCTAGCCCCAAAGGAGCAAGTCTTTCTTTTAATAGCATTTTCTCTCGTAGCTCCAGCAATTTGATCATTTTTATTCTGCACAGTATTTAAAGAGCAGTAGCTAGCTTTTAGAAAAATATATTTTGTAAAAAGCCTAATAATTTGTCCTTGACATAAACCCAGATAAAAAGTAGCTTTTGGTTCTTATACCTAAAAGCCAAAAATTTCAGTACTTTGAAAGTTCTTAGGCCGTTTTTAAATCTTTGGTATAAATTTAACAGTGAAAATTTTACATAACTGTGGCATCTGCCATTTAATGCATCTTGTACCTACCTAGCTGGCATTCCACAGGACTCTTAAGATGAGCCAGCCTGTCACTCAATCAACCGGTTGGGTAAAATTCATTTAAAACCTGATAGAACCCTGCAAAAGCTAATAGCTTTTCTTCTTTACAAGTAGTTCTACTGTAATTTTTCTTGATGTAGCTAAGAAATACAGCTGAAATTTTAAAGCAGTTTGTGGTATTAAAATCTGTTTGTTTGACTATGTGACTGTGCTGCAAGACCAGAAATTATCCAAAATATATGCCTGTTATCCAAGGGTTCTGAAGCTGGCTTCATGGGTTTCAATTACATATCTACCGACAAAGCCCTACCTTTGGGTAAGGGGCAGAAAGTGATACATCTCATCCTCTGCTCAAAAAGAGTTTTAGGCCTAGTTGAAGATAAATATAGACTTGTTAACACATTAACAAGAGTGAAGAGAGTAAAACCTGGATTATTGCTTTTCATCTAGCCACTTTAGAAGGAACAGTATACATAAAGATTAGCTCTCAAGTTAGAGTCCGCCAAAACTCCATCTTGGCCCACTCAAATCTTGGATTTGTCCCTTGTCCATCTCTCTGGCCATATGGCGTTCCACTCCTTCCTTGGCCACCTACTTCCTAGAAATTGAAGGATTTCAAGATCGAGAGTGAACTTAAAAAAATATTTTTAATTAGCATGGCATTCTCATGGTGAGTCAGTGCTCTCGTCTCCTTGTCCAAAGGACAGCACAAATATCTCTGTTTACATTGCTTTAACCCCCCATATGTCATAGATATCCACTAAGGAAGAGATTCAACATGGAGGATTCTTGTCCTTTCTTTCAGAAGGTGCAATAGCATACAGTGTCCCAGGACATTCATTGCCAATTATCAGAGGAAGGGAGTAGAGCAAGTGTGTGTGTGTGTGTGTGTGTGTGTGTGTGTGTGTGTGTGTGTGTGTGTGTGTGTCAGGGGAAAGGGGAATCTTAAGCTTCATAACCCTGATGTAGAGAACAGTTTTCATTTTTAAAAAGAAATTACACATTCCTTATTCCCAGGCAAGCTATAGTCAGACAGATGATGACAGTAACACGAAAGCTGGTGATGAAGGGGAGCGCTGCACCCACCCACACAGAGGAGAAGACAGCAGCCTGAGAGCATCCTCACCGAAGAGAGGAATCACCACATGCAGCAGCTCCTGACTGACCCCCCCACACACTCCTAAAGACGTGTTCTGCTGACTATAGTGCAGCTAACTTTTTGTTCTAAGATTTGTAGTTTTTAAGTGTGTGTTTTAAGAAGAAAAAAAAAAAGACTTCTGTTCAAAGCTAACTTATTAGCTACATCCTCTGTAACATAGCTCATCCCTGGTTAAAAACAAACAAAAAACCACAGGCTGAAAACCCATGCTGCTGTTACTCATGATGGCAGTATTAACAAGCATTTAAAAACTTTGCACATAATATTGATTCTGTTCAGTTTACAATGACAATATTAATACTGTTTATAGCTAGAAGTTTGATTTCTGGATTCTTTGAGATTTTAGCAAAACAGTTTATTATACAATGTACATTTTTTTTCCACAGCAATTGGGAAAAACAACCACTTGCCATTATTCCCTGACCTTGAGTGTACAAACTCAGAGCCCAGAAGCCAAGAAGGGCCCTTGGCCTGCATGGTCTGCAGCTGTCTCCAAGTCTCTGTGAGCAGTGACTTGAACCAAACATCAAGATAATCCAGTCTCTGGGGCCTCTTTCCAACTTGAGGTTGTTTTCTTTCAAGATACTCTAATGAATCAGCCATAGAATTTAGTGTAAATATTTTTTCCAAATAGATATCATATTCAAAAAGGCAACATTCAAATTATATAGAATCTAGTTTTTAAAATTAGCACAGATCTTCTTAAAAAAAACTGTGAACTATGTTTTGAAATACTCGTTACTAAAGCTGTTTATAAACCACAGGTGCCATAAAACCCCCAAATGGACTAAAGTGATCTCTGCTCTTCCATGGTCTTGTTCCTCTTGTCTTAGCTTTAGGGAGCATGTCTCTAACAGCACCGCTCATCCACAAGTTCCCCTATCAGGTTGTTTGGAGGCCTTCAGCTTTAAATGTACAGGCTTAAAGTGCGCTTGCAAAAATGTTCACTCTCCTTTTATTTCTGAATGTTTTTTGCCTTAGCTGGCTACTTGGTGTTCTGCATGCAGCCTTCTGTGGTCATGTGAAAGGAAACAGGCTCTTCTAAGCTGAGTTGGGATTTTGCACTCAGGGAAAAGCTGATGTGCAAAAGAACTGTCGAAGAAGGGAGAATGAAATTCTCTGTTGACGGTCCTTTATTAGGGCCTTCTTTGGGGAGTGCTAAAGACCTCCCTTTGGGATTCTTGGGAAATGAAAAAATAACCTATTTTTTCAAGGTTTGATGAAATAAAAATCCAGCAGCATATTGGATACATTATACTTAAATTGGTAGCCTCTCTGGAATTCCTGCTTTTCCTTTAAAAGAGAGAACAGTGGTTCTCAAAGGTGTTCCCTGGACCAGATGCATCAGCATCACCTGGGAATTTATTTAGAAATATAAATTCTTAGGCCCCAATCCAGGCTCACGAAATTAGAAACTCTGGGGGATGGGCCCAGCAATCTGTTTTAATAAACCTTCCAGGCGATTCTGATACACGCTAAAGGTTGAGAAGCACTGCTGTAGAATAAAGTTGTATAATGAAATCTCTGAAAAGGCCTTATTCTGAATAAACAAGAAAGGTTCTGACTCAACCTCAAAGCTTCAGTAATTCACATTTGCTTCCAGGGCTGGCAGAAACCTCCCACCCACACAATCAGTAGTTGGTAGGTGCCCAGCCGAGAACAGACATCCTGTCATCTTCCAGCTCTCTCTCCAGAGGGCTCTAAGATGTTCCTATCTCTGCATTTGGTCAGAAACCATCTCCTTGGCTGCCCTTTGGAACAAAATCACTTGCCTTTGGGACAGTAAAGCTCTTGGTTGGCCTTAGCAAGGAGACCATTCTGTCCATTGATGTACTTAATCATACTTCCTTCGAGAGAATGTCCCTGAGAACAGGCTGACACCAAAGTGGCACAACTGTACAGTTCTCAGATTTCTTTGCACAGATGGATTTTATTGCGGGTTTTGTTGGTATTTCTTAATGTTCATCTCCTTTCCACTGCCCATCTTCTGTGAAACCATACCTCTCTAGATGGAGCAGGTGGCCCGTGGTGCCTCATACTCAGTACTTAAAACCACTACTTCCCAGTTACCTACATTGCTGTCAGCTCTAAATTATAGCCAGGTAGTTCTTGAACTCGGAATCTCTGACCCTGCAAGTGACATTCAGCCATTGACTGGACCGAGCTGACATCTGTCGTCACTTTATGTTCCTACATTAAAATGTTTGTCTAAGGTTTGAACTGTTTTGCTGATAATCTTCTCCCTTGTCATAGCTTTGATTACCAGCTCCATCACACGGTTGTTGATACCATCATACAGAGCCATTTCAAGGACTCTGGAAACTGCTGCCAATGACCAGTTCCTGACTAACCAGCCACCTTTTCTTTCTCTTAGCTCCACGTCAGCACTGAGACCAGACTCAAGCACCCTTGTCCTGTAATCGAGACAAAATGGCGTGTATTGTTTTGGGTTTTTGTGTTTTTTGGTGGGTTTCTTTCCTTGGCTCTCCAAATTTACTTTTGGGGCCTGTTCTAAGTGCAAACCCAGCAGGTCTTACCTGTCCTGTCCATTGGATACAATTATATCTTTTGAGGGGTGTTTCTTTCTTGTTCCACAATGAATTTGCACATCCGTCTCCATCAGAGATGATAGCCTATTAATGAGCACTGGTCTAACACAGCCAACCCTCCTCCACAGCACCATGTTAATGGAGGTAGGAAGGAGGGTGAAATCTACTGTATGGGATTCAGGAATCAGTTGTGGTTGGTCAGGACGGAAGTTGGGGTAAGTTTGGTTGGTCAGAGGGAGATGTGCTGGAGATTGTGAAAAGTGGACTCTTGGATGATAAGGCAGGGAAGGTTCATTTGTAAGTAGTAATGTGAACTGAAATGCATAAGAGTGTGGCCTTTGTTGTGATATAGTATGTATTTTCTTATATGCATGAGCCAAACTGTTGCATCATAATTTAGCACTGATGTCTGCTTTTATTTTGATCATCTTTGTCTACCCTTATTAGTTCTTGGCTGTTAACTGTAGATAAACCTTGTAAATACAGCAACTTTGGGTTGCTGCAATCACCTTGGTTTGATTCCATGCAAAGAGCCACTAACAAGAACTCCACTGTGTCCTCAGAAGAAAGGGCATTTTTACTTTTGAACCAAAAAAGAAAAAAAAAAGTCAGAAGCATTACATCTGGAGGCTAATTAAATATAAGACATTTTTAGTTATGACTACTGTAATTTGACACCATTTGAAATAACCAATTCAGAGACCCTAAAGATTTCACAATATTCATTGGTATTGTAACACAACTACAATCATATGAGTTTTTGTATTGCTGTTAAGTATTGTTTTGTGTGTATGTGTGTGTGTATGTGTGTGTGTTGGAACCTCCTGGGGACATGTTATATTTTGAAGTGATTAAACTATTTAATTGTGTGTCTATATTTTGGAATGGAATTATTTCTTCATTAAAAATTGTTTTTAAAAACACTATATCTTGTGTATTTTATTCCTTTTTTTCAGTGAATCTTTTCTAAAGTAACATGGAGTCAGTCTGTTCAAAGGAGAAATCAGTACTTGCAACAAGAAGCAGGAACTATCCACTGGGTTTCAATCAACTGAGGCAAAATATCTCATCTTTGGGAACACATTTTTTTTAGTAGAAAGCCTTGGAATCAATATGGGGTTGAGTTTGAAAATACTAACAGCTAACATATTTAGTGCTTACTTTATATCAGACACTATTGTTAAGTTACTTCACTTCCTCCTTTAAATCCAGAGCATCTAGCCAGGTACTTGGCAAATATTACATGCTCAACAATTATTTGTTGAGTGAATGAACAAATGTTGCTGGCTTTTTTGTTTGTTTGTGCAAGGTCTACTGAGAAAGGAGAATCAGCATTTCAAACAAGTTCTCAGGTGACGATGATGCTTGTCTGAGGACCACACTTGGAGGTGCAAGGCAGAAGAGTTCTTTTAAATTTAAATAAGTCAAATTATGAGGAGATTGTTACTGGTAAACAAGGCACAATAATCTACCCCTAACCTTTGGGGATTCCTGTACATACCAAATAAAGATACTCAAGTCTAAGGACATGAACATAATGGAAGCTCTGTTTTGGGCCAATCAGGAAACATTGCAGCAGTGAATCCACACCAGCAGCACTGGAAGCAGCTGTATTTAAGAATTCTGCCAAAGAAAAAGTTTTCATTCCCAAGAGTTGAGGCCTCTGTCTCCATGGTACAAGAACTCACCCAGGAGTAGACTCCATAAGCCTAGTAGTCCCTAAAAGGCAGATTGGCAAAGTTGGGATAGGGTCAAGTTGGATGAGGAGAAATAGGCAACATTTTAGAATCATCATTCCAGCAGAGTACATAAATTACTGAGGTACCCAGAGAGAGGTTCTCTGGGTACCTTGGGAACCTGGGATTCTGCCCTCTGAGACTATGATGCCACAAACATCTAGGACAACTATGCTATGATGCAGCCCACACACATACACACACACTTGAAACCCCAAAGATACATATGCAATTAGAATTGACCCAAATGGACAATAATGTAGAAGCACTTAGATTATTTATGCCATGATATGGTAGGCTGGACAAGCCATAAAAATGATGATACAGAGATATATTTGTCAACATGGAAGACATAAGTCAAGCAAAAAAAAAAAAAGAATGTTAAGAATGACCCAATTATTAAAATATTTAAGTGGCTATGTAGAGAAAAATACTCAGAAAAATATATACTAAGAGATTGGTGATCTAAATCATAAGATTATGGATGATATTTTTACTTTCTTCGTCATGTTATTCTATCTTTTTCAGGTTCCCTACCATAAATAGAGTAGATTGGGTGGATGTGTGAATGGATAAGAAACACTTGAACAGTTTTTTCGATTTGGTAACAAGGCTGCTTGAGTTGGCCAGCATCTTGGAAAGGTATGTCTAACAATGAGAAGTTTCTATGCCTTCAGTAAAGAAAGGATTCTCTTTTTGCCTGTGAGATCCTCAATAGCATTATTATGCTATAGAACATTGGAAGATATGTTTGTTTACTTTAAAGAAAATCTAATAAAAATATTGGAGGCTTGAATCAAGTTAAATAATGTCAATATTTGGTCCAGCTCCCAACCCTAATTGGTACAGTACAAAAGAATTAGATAGATACAAAGCAAGCAAATCAGTAATGCAGGCCATGCAGATATTCTCTATCTCTGGTTTTGCAGTCTCATATGTCAAATGGGGCTAAATCATACCTATGCCTGGCTCCTTGGCTTTCAGGTCTCCTTATTGTGCCCCACATGAGGAGTACAACTACAGGTAAGTCTCACAAAAGCTATTATTAAAATACAAATGGTACTAGGTAAATGGTTTCTTTGACATTCATTTTTCTGGAAGTCTCTTTGTGACTGTTCTTGCTTGGCAATAGCTATACCCTGAGAATACCTGGAAAGGGCCCAGTAAACCAGCTATCTGCTTTAGACTTCAAAGTGAAACTTACTTTTGCTTCCTTTGGAATTTTTTTCCCTTGGCAAACACCTTTCCTAGAGCAAAAGTAGGCCAAGAGGATAAGGAAAAAGGTATATGCTCAGGTGTCTCTGCTTTGGGTGTCTGGGCAGAGGGAGACCTCCATACATACTAGTTTCATTCATCTGCTGTGTGGAGCAAACATCTTATGGTAATGAAGAGTGTTCGTTTGCCTAAATCTGTCCTCATCTTTATCCATTCTCTGCCAAATAACCTAGGTTTATAAATAATTTTATGCATCTATCTTTTACATCATGTAGGAAATAAAAAGTGGTATTACCAGCAAAAATACAGTTATGCTCCATTTTCACCCAAGTGGTTGTATTGCAATTCGATGTTGACACTAACTACCCAGAATTAACACAGACCCCACAGGTTAAGGGCAGGGTCCTCCACAAGATTGCCCCCACTTCAAATGCCAGTCACAAGTTTCAGGCATGACGCACACCTCTGACTAACTGGCTATAAATTCAGGAATTCCCACTACACCTTCCAGTTTTGTCAGAACTCATAGAATTCATTGAAAGCATTACACTTTCTATAACAGCTTTATTATAAAGGATGCAGATCAGAAACAGCCAAATGAAGACATATACAGGGCAAGGTCTGGAGGAGTAGGGGTAGGACACAGAGCTTTCATGCCCTTTCTTTGTGGAATCTGGGCAAGCCACCATCTGCACATCAATGTGTTTATGAACCAGAAAGCCTGTGTCCAGAGATTTTATTGGGATTGCATTATGTAGGCATAGTTGATTAAACCAATTGAAGTCAATCTGCAGACCCCCCTCTCCTTCCCAGAGGTCAGGCGGGCCCAAATTTCCAACCATCTAATCACAGGGTTCTTATTTCTGTTGACCAGCCCCCCCCCATCCTGAAGCAGTCTAGAGACCCACAATGAGTTACTTTATTAATGATAGGCATAAAAAACACTCCTATCACTTAGGAAATTCCAAGGATTTTTGAAGCTCTATGCCAGGAGCCAAGGACAAAGACCAGATATTTTCTCCATTATACTACATGATAATACTCAATTTTATATTTGCCTGAGTACTTTTATTGGCGACCTTAATTCATATAGTATTGTTACTGTCTAGTGTCCTTTCACCTCAAATTAAGAACTTCTTTTAGCATTTTTTGCAGGGCAGGTCTATTGGTAATGAACTCCTTGAGCTTTTATCTGGAAATGTCTTAATTTTTCTCTCATTTTTGACGGACAGTTTTACCAGATATAGAATTCTTGGTTGATAGGTGTTTTTCTTTCAGCTCTTTAAATATGTCATCCCACTGCTCCATGGTTTCTAATGAGAAAATGACTGTTAATCTTACTAAAGCTTCCCTGAACATGACAGTCCCTTCTCTCTTGCTTCTTTCAAGATTTTCTCTTAAATCTTTATCTTTCAACAGTTAGATCGAATGTGTCTCAATATGGATCTCATTGAGTTTATCCTACTTGAAGTTTGTTGAGCTTCATGAACATGTAGAAACAAACTCCACAGATGATTTTGCAAAATCAGAGTGTCACTGCAATAATCTAGACAAAAAAGATAATGATAGGTTACCCTAAGGGAAGAAAGTGGTCAAAATCTAAATATATTTTGAAAGTAGAACCAAAAGATTTTCTTTATGGATTGGATGTGTGTTAGAGAAAGAGAAGAAACAAAAAGGATACCACAATTTGGGAGCCCAGATAACTGGGAGAAAGGAGTTATGTTACTGAGCTATGAAAGACTAAGGAGAGCAAGTTTTGGATGGGAAGGATTTCAGAAGCTCAGATCTGGACATAATATATTTGAGAAGACTGTTAGACATCCAAGTGGAAAGGGGGAATAGGTGTTAGAAATCTAGGCCTAGAATTAGGGAGGGAAGTCTAGACAGAGCTTTAAATCTTGGCATCAGCATAGAGATCATAAAGGGAACCAAAAAGGAGTGGTCAGAAAGTTAGGAAGAAGAATATCAGGGGCTACGGTGCCCTGGATGCCAAACGATGAAAGTGCTTCAAGGTGGAAGGTATGATCAACTGTGCTAAATGCGGCTGATAGGTAAGGAAAGCCAAGAACAAGGAATTGACACATTACATGTATAAACTCAATCACATTTGAAGAATCTCTTTGTTATTCTTAATTTCTATATTCTTATTAAAACCTGGAGGAACACTGAGTAGAAATTCATGTTTCCTATTCCGCTCATGGCCTTGGGGGAATTGTTGCACAGCCTAATAATCCACTGGGTTGACTCTGAATTCCATTTCCATACTCCCTCAGAGGCCAGCTCCCTTCCTTCATTCGCATTTAAGGACATCAACCCACAAAGATGACACTGACAACTTATGTATTGTGATAGGCACAATAACTAGATAATGACCCTATTGACTCTTAAAAATGACACTTTTAATGAATATAGTATTCTAATTGTTATTTTTGGAAAAGGAGCCTTCCTTTCATTGATGTTGGAATGTGGTCTGCCTCAGTTATATTTCAGAAGAAGAAAGAGAAAAATAAAATTCTACTCAACTCTCTGGGTATGTGAGAACAAAATTTAAAAAATGTCTCTCCCATTATATTTCAACGTCTGTTTGTTTGACATTATCTATTGATTGCTTTAAAGAAAATGATACATGTAAATGATACATGAACATGAAGGAAGCTCAGGCTATGTCAGTTCCTTTTCTTTTCTCCCCTGTGAAGTTTATAATCCTCATTCATAAAATGGGTGGCACTAGTTTTGTTTTCAGAAAAGTCACACAAAAACAAATTTAACTTAAAAACAAATATAAGGAAGTCTAATCAACCCCATTAGCAATGAAAGACTAGAAATTAAAACTTTGTGATACAGAGGGATTTAGTGATCCTATAAACACTAAAATCTGAGACCCTCCAGCCAGCTTTCACCACTAGCACACAGAACTTGGGCAGCCAAGCATTGACTCTTGAGACAAAAGATGAAAAAAGTATTCTTTGGGGTATCTAACACCTGCCTCCCCACACCCCACACATCACATCCCTAACCCTTGCCAAAAAAAAAAAAAAAGCCCTAAAAATATTGGCTTGGAGCCAAACAGAGCACCCTACAGAAAAGCTCAGATGTTAGACTACCAATCAACTATTTAGACCCCCACTCTTACCTATGAGCAGACAACCAAAGATAACGACACATTTGAGAAAAGCTTTTAACATGAATGATAGAGACCAAATCAAAGAGAAAAAGAGAGCACCTGAGAGGAACTATGCCGAGGATATGGTAACACTGGCTGCTAAAACAAACTCACATAGAACAGTGACTGTGGAGAGCATAAAGTCCAAAAGAGGAATTCCTGATGAGAAGGCTCTTCTCCAAACAATGATGTAGAAATCCCGACTCCTTCCACCTTTCCAAAATTTGCAATTTGTATTGTTTCATAGTGGGTTCTCAAAATTGTATAACATCCATGCCAACCAAACCCGGACCTATTCCTGTTTATACCTAGAAAAGAATAAAAAGGAAAAACAAGACAATCGTTAACAACCAAGTTAAAAGAAAAAAAAAAAGTAATCACAGTACACCATGTAGCTCAGCTTTGACTCTCACGCTCCACATAGCCTCCATATAACAACAACACAAGCCAGAATGCGGGTCCACCCAGACCACACGTACCTCTGTTCTGGAAGCTAGGCCATGGGCTGTGGACGAGCGCTAACTTCTCATCTTCCAAAATGAGGAATCCATAGATTTTTGCCTCAAACTTTTTTTTTTTTTAAGACACCGATGTGCCCCCCAAGGTGCCCCAAGGCCAGCGACTGGGTGGTGGTGTGTCCGGGGGTCAGGGAAGCGCCCCTTCCAGGTGGCGGGGGCTGACGACTGACCCGACGGTGCCCTTGACCGAATGCGTCTGCGTCATGCCGTGCTCTCCCGCACCAACCAGGTAATGCACAACTTTTGCATGAGCCCAATGAGGCCATCGGGGGAGCCTGAGGAGGCCGCACAGGCCTTCATGGCCCCGGCCCCCCACACTCACCCAAACCCACCAGCCCTGGCCTCTCAGAGCTCCTCTGCAGGCCCATGGAGGAGAAGTGGCGGGAACCTCGTGCCCTGGGTGAGAAAGCCTTCTCTAGCCATCCTAGGGGGTGCCAGCCACTGCCCCACCTACCCAGGTAGTAGCCACCCATGCGACAACCATTCCATGTCCGCAGGTGCCCTCTCTGCGTTGAGGGGTCTGCAGGAGGTAGGGCTGAGCACCACCCTTTGCAAAATTTAATAATAATAATAATAATATAATAATAATAATAATGACAACAAGTAAAACAAAAACAGGATATGCAAAGATGTTATTTACTGGTAAATACCAAATGAATAAACTAAAAACAGTAGTTGTTTCCGAGAAACGGAATTTAGGGAAATAAATAAAATAAATCATAGACTGTGTGAGCATTCTGAGTTTTAAAAAGAAAAATGGTAGAACATGCTTTACTGTGTAAATAAGAATTGTCTTTGGATGATGGGTTTGGGGACATATTTTTAAAATACTCTCTCTTCCATTTGTATTTTGTACATTATCTAAAATAAACGAGTTATTTTTATGATAGAATTATTAGATAAAGTTTTGGAGTTATATGATTTTTTTCTGTCTCCAAAGTTGTAAGAAGTAGATGTGAAATACTTTTAAAATAATTGGCATTTTTAATTAGTTAGCTATTTTTAAGTAATGGAAAAATGTTTTAATTATTTAGCTATTTTTTTACTTTAACAGGAGATGAGTTTTCATGAGATTAAATTACTCTTCTCATTGATAGAAAACTGGCATATATCCTTTTGAAAAAACATACCAAATATGGCCTTCCTCTACTCATTTTCTTTATTTTTTTCTTAACAATAAAATAAATGTTTTTCTAGAAAAGATGATAATTTTTAGGGCCATTTCAAGACATGCTTAGCTAGTAATTAGAATACTCAGCTAGGCTTTAACTGTTTGTGTGAAGTTCCTCTTTTTCCAGTATCATTTCAGGTCATTTGTTCTGCTTCTCAACCACAAATTTATAAGCATCTCAAGGTCAAAAATCCATAATCCTCCTCTTTCTTTTCTTCCTCTTCTTCCTTTTTTCTCCCAAAATCCAAATATTGGGAAAAAAAAATAATTAACATTTGGGTAATCCTTTACAACTTACACAAAACCTACTTGATTTACATTTAATCCTCACAATACCTATTTTAGGGGTACTTAGTCATCCAGAAGTATATCGTAGGAAATTGTCTTTGTTGTAAAAAAAAAATCTGCAGACAAGGCTGAAATGGAAAGAAGACTCAACATGCCATCAAACAAGAAACGGAAGAGAAAACACAAGAAATTTCCCACTTATGAGGAGATGGTATGCTTCTGGGAGGAGTTTCAGAAAGCAAGTTTCTCCCTTTATCCAGGGCTAGGTGGACTCCAACATACCCCTCTAGATATGATATCAGCCAGCAATAAGATTCATCCAAAGGGTTGTGCTTAATTCCTTGGCTTCCGTTTAATTCTTGCTGCTGTTTTCTAGTTACCCTAGCAACACATATTAAACTTTGAGAATTTTTTGTTTTACACATTATTTGAGCTAGTAAAGGAGAACTGGGAGGCTATGGAAAGGTAAAAAGAGATTTCCAGGACCAATTTTTTCTTAGACATCAGACCCTGAAGCAAGGCTTTGATGTACACCAAGAAGCACCCACTGCTCAAAACATTCCCCTCAGACTTCATCGGCAGAAATCAGGAGTAATGGGGCAGGTCTGGTTGTAAAACATGAGAAAAGCCAAGGGTAAGAACCTGTTCCCTGGTTCATAGCCGATTTGGGAACAACGATCCTGTGAAAAACAAAATCCAATTTATTGTTGTTTTTTAAAGCTGCCTTTGAGTGGTTAGTATATAAAGAGAAATATTTCCCCTCTATTGCAAAGAGATCCAAGAAGCCTTCTTGATGAAGAGAGATTCAAATATTATAACAGAATAAGATTATAATTGTACTAGAAAACCTAAACCAAGGCCAAGAAAAGATACTGAAAACTTCATGTAAAACTTAGCTTCCTGGCTCTCACTGTTCATTACAAACAAGCATGCTTACTCAACAGCCGAAACATGTTTTTCCAGCTATTGTGAAGATCTCGGTCTTTTGAGCATCAAGCGGTATAAAGGACAGTCTTTGATTTTTTTTATAAGCACCAAGTCATTCTTCATATGACCATTTAGCATAATGCTAAATTGCAAGTATGTGATGGCAATTAATGTTAAGCCAACAGGATTTATTCCAGTATTATAGCTTTGTCTTGGCTGGGCCTAATGTAGGGACAAAGCTTTATAAATAATTGTATGTTTACTTATTTGCCTTACCAGAGTGAAAGCCCATGGGTTTTCCTTTCATGAGAACGTCACCTAACCCAAAGCCTGGTGCAAAGTGGTTGAGCAGTAATCATAGAAGAAATGAAGAAAATAAGGAGGACACACCATTCTTCAGACTACTTTTCTAAATATCAGTAGTCACAGCCAGTATTTTTAATTGAAGGGATGAAGCTTTGGAATAGATGAAAGTCTATTTGGAATAGACTCCGGTAAGCACTGGAAGTGGGAGGTTGAGGAGACCACCATGTCCTCCAAAGCTAGGCAGAAGCGAGGCTGGTTTTGACCAGTGGAAACACTGATTTTCTATTCTAACCTCTTGACTGCAAAAACACCTGATAACAGAACCAGCGCTTTTCTCAAAAAGTGATTCAGCAGGTTGCCTGAGACTTACCCAATTTTAGCACTGAAAGCCCAGAGTCCTGGGAAATGCCCCAATCCTGGTAAAATCAGAGTTGTAGTCACCCCAAAAAGCAATCAAAGATACCCACAAGCACTCAGGCAAGTAACACATCTCAGGTGAATTGTACATCATAAAGAAAGTAAGATATTACTCTAGTGTGAAACATTTGGAGAACAGAAAAATGTTTACTCTACTATGAATGAATCTTTTAAAACAGAAGTTTAACTTTTATCAGGACTATATTCTGATGTCCTGCCAGGATAATATTAGCTGCAGAGTTCACTTTGGCTAGTATCTAAAATGAGATAACCTGTGCACAAGAATTGTTTAAACATCTAGATACTAGAGAGTCTGCAAAAAATCAAGTTAAATTTTGACATTGCTGACATTGAGCTTTTTAAAAACAAAATAGTGACTGAGAATTTATTCTTGAAGCTACCTCAGAAATTTTGACTAGGCCATTAACTTGCCCTCCCATTTCTCTGAAGAGAGGACATCATTCAGTTCATCTAAGAGTAGAAGCAAATTCTTTGGATATGAGTTCAGAGAGGGGAGCTAAGATTCAGCCCTATATTACCATTTCATTGTTCTGTCCGGTGCCCATTCTAATCCACTATAATCTCCCTGGGGTGTTGGACAGACTGTGGAAGGAAACCAATAAGCCTGGACTCTCTTGAGAGAACATACAATCTGTCCTTTAGAGATTTATTTATTGAATCAGATACATGCTGTAAAGGCTTGTATTCTCAATTAAGCAAAAAACCACCTAGATATTTCTGAAATAGCTGCTATGTTATAGTGGGATTTACATATAACGTTATAGAATGCTCCATCCTGTAATTTCTGGAGAAAACTTGTTCTAACATTTTCTTTTCAATTTTCTAAATAATTTGAGATTTGAAATACATAATGTGCAAATTCTGATGACCCAGCAAAACTGTAGAACACAGCACAGATTACCTAAAAGTTTTTTAAGACTTCCTAGGTAACATGCTTCAGCAGTCACCTAAAGAATTCACTTTTTGAATAAACTTTCATCCCTTCCTATAGTTGATTACTCATTCAGTTCAACAGTAACTGCCAATAAAGACATTTTTGGCTGAAGATTTAGCAGGTATAAATCAGTCTTAAATCAGTTTTACTCAGCTTTATGTTCCAAGTAGAGTGTATTCCTTGAATACAAAAGTAAATAAATAGTCCTAATATTTTATATCAGAGGCATTATTTTCCTGATACATATCTCAATGCATATCTCAAATACATCTTTCATTTATTATAGTAAAAAAAAAAAGGCCATTGTAATCACATTGCTGACATGACACCCACAGGTTTCCTTGTTTTTAAGTCATCGACAAACTTGGCTCTTTGGAGTTTTATGTTTTAATTCTACTTTTTTTGACTAAAAGGTAATTTACAAATACAAGCAGGAGGGCCTGTTGTTTATATTTGGACACCAGCTATTAGAAAATATTACCAGGATCTGAAAGTTACACACGAATTGTCACAGGAATTTTGCATTGGGAAGGAGGACAAATATGTGACACCTTCTAACTGCCTATAAGTATTTAAGAAAGCTTGGATTACAACATGAGAAATGCTGGGAGGAAGGAAAAACTATTTTGGAATAATCATGTTTATTTTCTCTGAAGAGGTACACCCCTGGCGAATTGTTTGTAACTGTAACTAAATCTTTATATTTCCCACAAGTCAGCATTTACTGGACAAATGTAAGAGTATAAATGATTACCGTTCCCTCTCTGGGAACATCTGTTTCTAAAGGAATTTTGGCAGAGTTTACAAGTGATGTCAGACTGCCAGGCACAAAGATTACAATCCGGTTAATTCTTGCCCTGGCATTGCTGCCTCCAGGGTAGCCTTGTCTGAATCCATACAAGCCAGAGTTTGAAATGGATTACTGTACATTCACACTGAAAAACAAACAAAAGAAAATGCTTAGAACTAGAGTTTTATTGAGTCTCTTAAACATTTATATTCAACATTCCACAGCATATACCATTGTAAAGATATTTGGAGAAATAAAATAAAATTCCAAAGAGAAACATTTCCAGTCATATTATTCAGCATCAACAAATATTTATTGACTAGCTAACTCCTTTGAGATATAAGCAGCCACCAGGTTCTTTACTGACTAAAGCAGGTCCATATTATTCACAGGACAGTCATACCTCAGACATCTAGTTGGCTAATTGGAATTGCACAGGATCCTATAGCTATTTTCTCTTCATTAGCTTTCATTGGGTCTCCATAAATTTGGTTAAGAAAGGATTTTGAGTGGGTTACCTTGCTAAGAACTCTGATAACCACTTTTGATTGAGATGATTCTTTATTGGGAACATTTTAAATATAGATAGAAGGAGATGGCATTTGGGTTTGATTATAACCTAAGAAACAATGGTTCAAGGAAAGGCAACACCTTTGAAATTAAGAGTTGATGGATAAAAAGAGACTTTGCCTTAAATTAATTCAAAACAATTAAGTGAAAGCCTTCAGTGACATCAAGTAAAAATCAGTTTTAGTGCCAAAAAAAGAAGTAGGGCATCCAGGGGCCAGGGTTAGGGGGAGAGGCAGGATAGAGAGGAATGTACCATGTGTCATTGCTTGGGCTCACAGGAAGCAGTAATGACTCCCCATCGTTAGTTCTTCCAGGTCAGAACTAAGTGAATTGAAAAACCAGGATGTACCTTAGAGATTTTTTTTATGGGATTGCATGTAATCATTATTGTATTTCAGCTGTTAAGTTATTATGTATTGGCCATTGTTCGGCATTTCCTGAAGTCAGATGATACACTGAAAAATAACATGGCTCTAGGAATCTGGTTTATGTGACCCTAGGGAAATCAATTAACTTCTCATTCTCAACAAACTTTTTAGAATCTGAATGCCTATTTTAAATTCTTTACAGATTTATTATGATAATCAAAAAAGTGATATAATGAAGTATAAATATAGCCATATAATAATTTATAGTAATATGAATGAAAAGCATATGAAGATATAATCCATCTTTCATATATAAGGTATTGTTGTCACATACATTAGTTCTAGCAGTTTATCTTAGTTAATTTTATGTTCAGACAATTTACTGTGATCAGTTCTCACCATGTCTTCTAAGAAATCAAGGGCATCAGTTCATTTCAATGAATAACAATATTCTAAAATTGATTCCCATAGAAAAATGGGTCTGTTCTGCAGATACCAATTAACATGGTAGTGACCCTTGCTCATTACCAAGTGACCAGCACCCTCCCAGTTCTCATTCAATCAGACAATTAGGGTGAAGGTTACATAACTGCAGCAGTTTCCTAACATTCAAGAGTAGGTTAGCTTTGTTGTCCATAAATCAGAGGCCCAGTGTAACTGTTAACCAAGAAGTTGAGACATACTGCACAATGATCACATGTCCCCTCCTCCTGCTATTAGACAGGTACTGCCCAACTAAAACCACACACACACACACACACACACACACACACACACACACACACACACACACACACCATGTGATAGCAAAGAAAATCTGACTCAGTTGTAAAAGAATGTTGTCCCCTCCTCTAAGTAAATGCAAACGTGTATCTCATTATGAAAGATCTGTCCAGGAGGGTTAGCAGACTCTGGTATTAAGGAGCCTGCTGACCTGTCTGTCATTCACTAGCCCCAAAGATTTAGACAGGAACTCAAGGGACATGTGAGTAGAAATGATAGAGGGTTTTTGGTTTTGGGTTTTTAAAGAGTGAGATATTGAGAGTTGGCTTCCGTTCCATGGCTACGGACCTCCTTTAAATATAAACAGTGACAAGAGCTGAGAATGACTGCCATACTTGAATGCCAAATAAACACAAAATGACAAGCACAGATTTTTGGCTTTCAATTAAAGTTTGGTTTTTCAACAACCCCTGTTGTTGCTTCTAAAGACAATGGTTTCAGTGTTTCTGAGCCAGATCCCCAGGATTCAGAGCAGGGCCTTCCTTGCCACACCCACCCCAGTTCACTCTCCAAACAAGACTAGTGTCCTCTTTGGGTTTGAGAGCAAGCCATCCCTCCCTTCCTGGCCCACTGCTGTAGAAGCATTTGTTTATTGAAACTAAAGAGTAGTGGTATATGAAACTTGCAATTTGCTGACCAAGCTCTGGGGTAGTTTCATGAGGGATGTGCTCAGTGGTGTCTACTTGGTTGGCAAACAGTAGCTGAATCAAGAGTCTGCAGTGGCCTCAGTTGGAGGAAGTGAGGATTTTTCCATTTCATTAATTCCTTGGAGATATAATTTTTTTTAATTGGTGTTTATCATTTCAGCTTTATGTAACTTAGGGGTAGCAATAATTGACAACATGGAACAAATGAACTTTTTACTCTCCTTCCTCTCTAGCAGTTAAAACAGCTCCCAAATTCTCTTACATGGCTTATAGTAAACATCTTAGGCATTTCTACATGTAAGTATCTTAGTACAGCCATATGAGCCACCTAAGTAAGAAACTGTCTGGTCGTGGAGACTACTTTTTCCCCAGACATTGCCTTTTTTGAGCTTCCACATCAGGGGTGTAAAGTTCCATTGCAGAAGCAATTTAAACACTCAGGGTACTTATTTCTTACTCTTTCCTTATAATCCCACAGAGGATGTCTGCTGATTTTTTAACCTCAAGGAGGAGAATTGTATTCAAAATTATACACTAATATTTTAATTATTATTTCTATAACATAATTTCTAAGTTTAATTATTTGCTTAGATAAGTATAGTAAGTTATTAAGAGAAATGAGTTGAGCATAAATATAGTGACATTCATTACTGGGTTTCTATCACTTCAAAATTAGTGACAGTGATAACCTAATGGGCTTAATGGCACTCAGTGGCACCTTTGCATTTTATCTGTGTGAAAAAAAGTGATGGTTACAACACGAGACAATTCCTCCTATTTCTATAGCCCTTTGCAGTTCACAATGCACATTAGTAACCATTATTAGGCTTGATCACCAAAACCATCTTTATGAAGGGATTATTATCATCTCCATTTTATAAATGAGAACACTGAGTCTTAGAAAAATGGGGTGATTTGCTAATGGTCATGCTAATAATGTGGCAAAATTGTGATTGAAGTCCAAATCTTATCTTGAATCTAATGTTCATTTGGGTGAAGTATGAGATATGAGTAACAGGAAAAATAACATAATGTTTGTAAACCACCTGGTGGAGATGAACATAGTATTGTTTTATTGAGGCTTAAGAAAGAACACATTTATTCAAGTTTAAAAAGCTATTTTGTGCCAAAGAACAGCTCCTTACACATTCACAGTATGAGGATTGGGTCACTGTGAGAATTATCTGAAGAGGTCATTCTCGGCCTACAGTCTATTTCTTCATTCATTCATTCACTCAGTTTCTTATTTACTTATTCACTTATTTATATTAGGAACAGTTTTTCTCTCTTATTCGCACTGTCATCCTTGGTAAACTTGATAAAATAGTCTAACATTTAAAATAAAAGAAATAATAATGCTGGCATTTCTCAAGTATGTCTTGAAGGCTAACAAACAAAAATTAACATGACACTTAGCAACTACATTGTCCTGAGCAATTTTACAGACATTTATAGCTTGTTTCAATGGAATATATTTGTTCCTTTCATATTAATAACTATTTCCAACTCAAATTTCACTACCTGTAAAGAAGCCAGATGCACTCTAAAGAAGACATTCTTTATAATTCTACCACTTACTTCAGCATGTGTGATAGAATAACGCCGGAGTCCAGCTCCGGCAAGACCAGAGTCCCGGAGGGAGGTACAGGTGCGGCGAAAAAATGATGAGCATTCAGACGAGATGGTGGGTGGAATGCTACAATCTTTATTTTGCAAAGCCGTTATATAGTGCAAAAACAATTTATCACCCAGGGCAAGTTGTCAAACATAATAATTACAATGGTTGACTTATGGGTTTAATTGATCATATCTCTTTCGTTTGCTGTTCTTAAGAATAGACAATGACTTCTGTCCCTAAGCATGTGCGGGTAGCCACATCACTAGGGTATTATTTTCCTGTTCTTTTCCTCGTTCTTGTTAAAGATTACCTTCTACCCTTTTTTCATTCTGTCTAAACACAAAGATCGATTTTTCTTCTATTCACTACCTGTCAACCCATTGGCCAGGGGTGCAAGTGGAGGAATGCTTATAATTACTAGTCTATATTCCCATGACGGTAGCCAAGCAATAATTTTCAGCTTATACACAAGTGATTGTTTCTTATGCTATGTAGGTAAGCAGAGTCACTCAGGCAGTTAGCGTCTGAGCTCATTGTTACAAGTTTCATGATTAACAGAATGTGGTAAATTCCTGTAAGATTTCTAAGTAATTTCTACTAATGTTTCTCTTTCCCAGTCCCCTATTTCATTGTTATATAAAATTCCTTTCCTTCACTATTCCTCATTAATGCTATTAATATAAAGTTACAAAACATGCAAGGAGAGAGAGAGGAAGCCAGTCATATCTCGCTGCTCTGCAGCCGAGACTGTCCCCCGGTGACTCTGTCATGCCGCAGAGGGGTGTTTTGGCTCCCGACATCTCCCCTTTTGTTTTAGAAAAGGTGGGCCTTAACCGAGTGAGGGAGTAGTGGCCTGATTCCTCCCGTGAGCCGTCATGGCCCACTAGTTATGGCTCTTGGTATCTTTTTGGGGAGGAGAGGCAGAGCCGCTTTTAAAGTAGTAATTTTTGGATACCAACCTCTATGCAAATCAGGCATACTCACAGGGAAATCTAGAGGAGGTCATATAGGACCTTCCTCATGGCTGCTCTGCTCCGCACTCAGCTCGGGTACTCCATACCCTTCTCCCCTTTAGAGGAGGTGGTAGGCATGCCTCTAGTTATCATGCCGTCCCCGTGAGGGGAGGGAGCTAGGCTCAGTGGATATTATTTTCTCTCTGGTAGTCACAGGACCTACTCCATCCTACCTATTATCCTGCTGTCCTGAAGTCTTACTAGTTTCTGAATTAGCAACTGATTTCTAATAATTGTTTAAAAAAGGGTACACAAGCTGGCTTCTATTTATGCTATATTTTATCTCCTGCTGTAGTAATTCAATTATATTGGCCTTCTTGATACCCTCAGGACATCTAAACATCAAAAATGGATTCTCCCCCTTTCTTATTTTTTAAACGCAACATATGCAGATCAAGCCGTATTTGGTGTAGGCTTCTTTTCATTAGTCGGAAGAGGACTGGTAAAAGGAACAAAGCAAGAACAATAATTACTACTATTATTCCAAAGTTAATTAAAAATGGAAACATAGTTT
This sequence comes from Cynopterus sphinx, assembly GCA_030015415.1. Taxonomy (NCBI): domain Eukaryota; kingdom Metazoa; phylum Chordata; class Mammalia; order Chiroptera; family Pteropodidae; genus Cynopterus; species Cynopterus sphinx. The sequence goes on along the minus strand of CM057384.1, from coordinate 26,697,396 downwards.
TACTGTCATGGCCTTTGTTTTAATATAAGCCCCTTGTTTCTGAATTGTCAGGTCTATTTCTGATATTCATGATATATAATATTTTATAATAACTGAAATTATAACTGATATTATACAAGAACATATGAATAGCAAAGATATTGACAAATTTCTAAGAACTTGATACAATATCTTAAACACTTGTATTAATAACATATATTTATAAAATATAACCTAAAAAAGGTCAAGCATTATTTATTACTTGATAATGTTTTTTATATAATTTAATATATCAAATAGACCGAATTACTTAATATTTATTTTGTACAAAGTGACAAAACTAAGCCTTTGAGAATTTCCAGGGGCCCTCTGGGAAGTCTCAAAGTTATTTTGAGATAAAACAAAAATCCTAGTTAGATTTTGTTGGAAAATTTGTCACAATGTTATAAGGTTTGATCACCCGATTAAATAGGATTACAGGTTATTATAAAACAATACTCAGTTATCTATTTAACCAATGTAATAATAAAATATTTCAAAGGTAAATATGACTATAAAAAACTTTAGCACTCTTAATGCTAAGAAGACTCAGTTTTTAAGTAATTAAAGACATAACAAAGATTATAAAGCACAATAAATTGTTTTGATAAGATGTAGAATCTTTGTTTCTTAGGTGGTATTGCTCAACAAGTAAAGAAAATCTTTTATAATCTCTTATTAGGAACAGACTAATAATCCAAACTCTAGTCTTGTGCCAATACACTCTTGATATTAAAATTCTTGAAACCTTATAATACATACATTTGATTTTAGTTAACTTGACCATATAAAACAAGATTCTTTTTCTCTTTTCTTTAAAATACATCCTTGATATTTCAGAACACATTTTATTTCCCTTGCATACTTTGTATACAGTCATTCTTCAGACCTAAATCTCTAACACAATGCATATTCTTTGCATTGTTTTAAAAGAAACCTATGATTATTACAGATGATATCTCGTAGCTCAAAGGCTGTTTGTAGGTCGAGTGGCCCCTCTGATGGTTACTCTGTTCCAAACGTGGGCTAATTTAGCTGGCAGAACCTTTGAAGGTTGAAGGGATTGACGCTCTAGCTCCGTAGGCTTGGGCTTGTTTCCTGAAATCCTTAAAATGGTTAAAGAAGTATTGAAAGGGGGGAGGACATAGGACGATTTGAGAAGGAAGCCTGACCCATGTTAGTGAAAACAGGTAAGAAAAGAGAAAATCCCCACAAGAACTAACTAAGCCAGGGCTAGGATTAGACTTTCATCTGGCATCCAGTCGGACGGGGCCACGGAGGCCAGACCTAAGGAAAGAATCAAAATAAGTATAGGAGGGTGACAGTACATTCGGCCAGCCCAGACAGACAGAAGACAAACAAGACAAACCACAGATAACACAAAACGCTAGCGCATCAGAAACCAGCACCAGAACAGGTACAGGGTCAGAGTCTGACGTCTCAGACCGACCGCACTAGGGAAGTATTACGTCCGGCCTTCCGCTAGTCAACCAAGGGCCCAATCAGCCAGGGACAGAACTGAGCATCTAGACAGATGCTAACGCAGTCTTATTCACCGGTGAAGCTGCTTTAGGTGGCTCGTGCCCAATTACAGTTAAAGTGAAACTTCTTTTCCTTCTGTCCCCATGAGCAAGGCTGCTTGGCGTCTGGGGCTGAGAAACATCTCTCAGCGGCCGCCCCCTGGACGAAGCAAGTCCTTACTCAAGGTGGCTGGGGGTTTCAGGTTTCAGGAGATCCGGAACAGAAGTTAAAAAGAGAACAGAAGTTAATCTTTTACAAAGCTGGCAGAAACTGGTCATTACAAAGATAAATGTAGCCAGGGAATTTGCTAGTTTTAAACATGGCCTTGCAGATGTTCTCCTTATCTGTGCCCTGGAATGTTGCGCTCTTAGCATATGAGAGAGTTTATTGTCACAAGTTTCATAGCAGACACTAAGCAGTCAAAAGTTCTAGGAATTAGGCATTTTTGTCCCAATTAAAAATTGCTAAGGTAAAGATTTTCTTTTGTCTAGTTTTGGGACTTTTAATTAACTTTTACCTTTTCCACATTTTAGTAGGCTGTCACATTCCCATTGGTTTTTAGGCACATATCAAATCTTTGATGTCCTATAAATTGGGGCAACTGAGATACCCCTGTTACTTGAGTAGAAAATACTATTAATTTAACAGCCTGGACTCTCTGTTAATATACTTTATAAAGCAATTTACTATACATGGCCTAAATAGCAGTCCTTTAAAAGCCAATATTAAAGGTCTTTTGTTTTACTAAGGCTAGACTATCTCAAATTATGCCAGAGTGGTTGGTATAAAAACAGTGTCTTTACTTAAAGTTATACAATCAAAGTAAGATCTATGCTTTATAAACACATTAGTCTTATATACAAGTGAAAACAAATTTCTCAATAACAGTGAGTTATTAAATTCCTTTATCTAATAGTTGTTACAAAAATCTTTTAAAAAGCCTAAACACACAAACCTGATTTCTTTGATAGTAGGCAGGTGCATTGTGCTCTTAAAATTTGTAGGGGGGGGTCTGTAGGCGACCATGGGCCCCTGCAATGTCTATTACGACTGAGGGAGACTTAGAGGAATTTTATCAGAGGAAAGAGAAACCACCGAGGCCGCCGAGACAGGGATGGAGAGAAAAGCTGTTGTTAATCCGGGTCATCAGATGCTGCTCTACAATGTCACGGATAAGCCCCCCAATAAGAAAAAGACGGTTGCAGGGACACTATCCGGCCTTCCGATTTAGTTTATTATTTAAGTCTCCCGACCTTTTGCCATTTTTTTCCTGTGTATTTCTGGCCCATTTTACAATAAACCAAGGACAGACATTATCGACAAACACAAAGAATTTTATCAGGTCTTTCTTTTTGACTCTAACCCTCTTTCCCTGAGGGATGTCTTGAGGTCCTTAATAAAGAGCGCCCTTAGAGAGCCCGCTGCCCATTTTTATCTTTCAATGAGAAACTAATGGTTGGGGTTGGCAACGCTTGGATTTTTCCTTTTAAAGTTCTTGTTTAAAAAAGCAAGTACAAAGGAAGATACCTCCAAGAAATATTAGGTGCTAAATAGCAGAATGATTCTAAATTCTCAAGGTCTCAGTCGTGGAGCCAACACAAAACAAAGACAGAACTAGAAGGAAGATGAATGCCACAGTCAGGAGGATGGTGAAAGGAGACTATCCCGCAATACATCCTAGGGTATGTTTCTTTACATTACTCAAACTCTCTTTTTTTTTTTTTTTTTTTTTTTCTAACTCCCAATTTTGGGGGGTCTCCAAAGACCGAAAACTACCTTCCCCAGTTTCTAAATTTACAGTCCCTTCTTCCGGGAAACCAAGGGCAACAGTCTTGCACAAACACATAAACTTAGTTATCTGTGCCCCTGACACTTTTCACACCTCTAGCCCTAACATAGTTTTAAGAATATCAACGAAGAGTCGCTCTCTTTGACTCTACGTGGGCCCATTGCTTAGATGTAAAGTTCTGACTACCTGCCTCCTTCTCTTCTTACCTGGCCTTCTCCCTTCTACCAGGGGGGGTCTGCAGCACCCTATAGGCAGGGTCCCACCTGTCCGAGAGAAAAGCTTACCCTTCCGTCCCTGTTCGAAGCGCCACTCGCTGGAGTCCAGCTCCGGCAAGACCAGAGTCCCGGAGGAGGTACAGGTGCGGCGAAAAAATGATGAGCATTCAGATTTAGATGGTGGGTGGAATGCTACAATCTTTATTTTGCAAAGCCCTTATATAGTGCAAAAAAAATTTAAAACCCAAGGCCAGTTGTCAAAAATAATAAATACAATGGTTGACTTATGGGTTTAATTGATCATATCTCTTTCGCTTTGCTGTTCTTAAGAATAGACAATGACTTCTGTCCCCTAAGCATGTGCGGTAGCCACATCACTAGGGTATTATTTTCCTGTTCTTTTCCTCGTTCTTGTTAAAGATTACCTTCTACCCTTTTTTCATTCTGTCTAAACACAAAGATCGATTTTTCTTCTATTCACTACCTGTCAACCCATTGGCCAGGGGTGCAAGTGGAGGAATGCTTATAATTACTAGTCTATATTCCCATGACGGTAGCCAAGCAATAATTTTCAGCTTATACACAAGTGATTGTTTCTTATGCTATGTAGGTAAGCAGAGTCACTCAGGCAGTTAGCGTCTGAGCTCATTGTTACAAGTTTCATGATTAACAGAATGTGGTAAATTCCTGTAAGATTTCTAAGTAATTTCTACTAATGTTTCTCTTTCCCAGTCCCCTATTTCATTGTTATAAAAATTCCTTTCCTTCACTATTCCCTATTAATGCTATTAATAGCAAAGTTACAAAACATGCAAGGAGAGAGAGGAAAGCCAGCCCACATATCTCGCTGCTCTGCAGCCGAGACTGTCCCCCGGTGACTCTGTCATGCCGCAGGGGTGTTTTGGCTCCCGACAGAATAATAATTCATTTCACAAATGTAAAGAATTCTATGCATCAAAATTACATTAAAATTTAAAAAACAAAAACAGCATTTCTGATGACTAAAACTTGGTTTGTTATATTCTTAAATGAAGGATTTTATTATTGTCACCACTGGGGTGATGTGAAATCCGTCGTCACCCCAGTGGTGTGGGGAGGAGGAGGTGGAGTATAGTGGATGGTAGCATTGTGTGTTGTTCCTAGGTTTTCCCCTGCCGACGCAGTAAAGAATTACAGGTTAGCAAGATTGAAGAGAAGTAAGATTTATTGAAAGTACATTTTAGGAGACCTGCTGCACTAAGGAAGGCTGCAGCCCTGTGGAATTTGGGAAGTGAAGAGATAAGATAGTACACCCCAAAGGGAGGGACAGGTTTCCAGCCAGGACCTGTAACACTGCAGAGGTGGGAAGGCTATTTATATTTGGGCCATGATGAGGATGCCTAGATAACCCACACGTGCGGTCACCTTGACTGAGGGCTGCTGTATAACACTTTGCCTAGTGTGCATGTGCTTACCCAGAATTTAGTCTGTTACAGATTCATGAATTTCTACGCATAGTCATGATATTATAATGATGGTATAATGAGAATGAAGTTATGGCCAGTAGGTGTTTGTAGCTGGTTTAGCCAGCAGCTTTTCTGTCTTAGTGCCCTAGAATTTGGGCTAATTTATAACCGTAAAAGGGAGGTATTGCTGGGAGGTCCTTAAGGAAGGTCTTCAAGGGAAGTTTCTATGGTTACCGAGCTGGGCCTTTGCTCCTGTTGTTCATGCCTGACTAGCTACCTAACATCATGGAGATCATTTACTATCAGAAGTTTTTAATATCCATACTTAAAATTTATGAAGACAAAGAAAATAAAAGCTGATAGTATTAAAAGATACAGATTCTCTGCTTATACATTCTCTATAATTGCTGCGCAAACTCAAACTAAACTCTGAATCTGGTGGAATTAAAGAGAAGCTGAAGTTTCTACTTAAATACAATGAACTTTGGACCAGAAGCTTCATGACAGCCAAATTCTTGTGTGTACATTTTTAAAGTTCTCCATTTATCGTTCCCCAGCCAGTATTTTCTGAACAAAAGAAAGCAGCTGGAGCGGGGCCCCAAACCATAGCCCCAAGCTAGGATTCCTCAGATTAATTGTATTCAAAGGCCTGAGCAGGGGCAAGTGAACACTTGTAGGTAAATTTTACATTAGATAAAGCTTCATTTTAAAAACAAAATGTCAAAAGAGGATGAAAGAAAAAAAAACTGAATGTTTGCTACGCTTGTCATCATTAGTGATATAGGTTTAATATATCTTGGGGCCTAGAAAAACTTTAATAAGTCAACAAAATTTTTCTTAGGTATGGCCCATAATTAACAGGGTGGGGTGACAATTCACAATTCAGGCAATGACATCAATAACCTGAAGAAGGAAGAAACTGATGAGATCCTCACTTTCTTTTTTATTAGAATTCTTCTTCTCCTAAATACTTTCTTTCAGATTCAGCCTCGTTTTGTTCACTTCTGGGACTATGTATGAATTTTGCCCTTACTAAAGAAAATATAAAAGTATAAGCAAAGGATAAAGGATAAAGGATAAATCTGGAGAACAACATTCACTTAGGGGATGCTAGGAGTATCATTTTGAAATTAAAAAGGTACCCTAGAGAATTAACATGTATCTTTTCCAAAATCTTTCTCAGATTTACTGTTTAAATCCAGGTTATTTGTGTTGTTTGTATTAATAATGTTCACTCAAAAAAGTAAAATCAAAAGTCATATACACTAACCTTTTTTTCCCTAAAGTAAAATTGAATTAAACTTGGCTAAATAGTTTAAAAAAAAAAAAAAAACTAAGGGAGGGGAAGGTGGTTAGATAGGAACTCAAACTTCTCAAAGTTCCCTACAGGGCTCTGGTATTTGATCCTGTGCCTCCAGCAGTTTCCTATTAATCTTTCTTTTCTTAGAAATTCTCTTCAGAAATTCCTACATATCCCATCAACCTTCCTTTGCTTATGAGCCCAACCTGTCACGTCAGTATCATCATTTTTGAAGTCGGCCTATGTTTATGCTCTGAGCTGCTCTGTCAAGTAATTGATTAATAAAATTTTTAGGCAAAAAAAAAAAAAACGAAGAAACTGACAGATTGGGGGGGAGGGGCACAGTTCTTTCCGTTAAATAAAATTTTTCTCTCCTGGTAGCCATATAGGCATGAGAATTAAACTGATTAAGACTGTGATCCTTTAATTGAATTTCCTTTCCTAGACACTACCCCCAGCAAAGCAATCTCAGATCTTAATCTCAAAATCTCTTATGTTACCTGACCTAGTATGTATTCTTTCTATTGTAGGGCTTCTTTGACTGCAGAAAGCATTCCTTTGATTAGAATTTCAGGTCAGCTACCAGCTGGATCCACATTCCAAAATCCCTGGTGGTTGCTTTACAGCTAGCTGCCCAAGCTGATCCCACTCAAGGATGTCAGAGCAAATCCTGGCCCTGCTAGCCACAGAGTGGGCTTTCTGGTATCTCACTCTGGAACCTGAAAGAACCCCCTGTGGAGGAGGAAAAAATAATTTTCTTTCAACTTTTCTAAATTCTTCTGGCTGGTCTAATCAAATTGAAATACAGATTAACAGGAAGATTAACAGGAGAAAATAAACCAAATTTAATAAGTATATACATCGTGGGGATTCTATAACAATATGGGACCTGAGGACAAATTGTGGTTAATATGCCATCTTGAAGTAAGGAGAGGGGTGGGGTGGGGTGGGAGCAGGTAGTGTTTTGGAACTTCAAAGGTCAAGAAGGAAGTTCACATGGGGATGAAAAAATCAAAAGTTTGGTAAATAAATGTTTTCTGGACCATCTTTAACAATGAGACACAGAGAGGACTTTGATCACATGGGCCTTGGTAGTTTCCTCCTCGTCTACCACACACTAGTTCATATTAATTATAGTCATGATGGTAGCTCCCTTCCTGGAACAGGTCTTCTATCACCCATACACATCAGGGTCCAATAGGCTCGGCCTCAGTCTCCCCTGACCCTTGGCAGGGCGTGGTAAATACATATTGTTCATCACCATGACCCTTCTGGATGCAATGGAAATACTTTGCCTCATACAACAAAGCGAAGATGGAATTTTAAAGATTCTATAGCCACAGAGGAGCAAGGAGTCTAGGAGGAACCACCAGCATGTCTCTGTGTAGGAGTGGACAAGAGCACATCTTGAAGTTGTCCCAAGGCACTATATTTGCTTTTCTGCTGCACTTTATGCACCCAGCCACTCTCTGTGTTTTGTGAAGAGCTCCCCAAGTCACCAAGTTAAAAGGAAAAGTTTTTCAGATTAAAAAGAATAACTCCAACTTCATTTCCTGGGGTCAGATTCAAGATAGCAATAGCTTAATGCTATGTACAAGAGAGAGCTGCAAACTGTTGATATAGACAGAGAGTAGCCAACAGGAAAAGTATTTTTCAAAATGACAAGCCACTTGTGGAAGTTTGGGCATCATTTCCTCCAATGACTGATAATTATTTTAAAAGAAAATATTAGAAATTGCACGAACCAAAATAGTACTAACCAAAAGCCTGGTAACAATAAATTCTTTATCATTATCCATGAATAAGATCATCAGCTCTGAATAATGAAATCTAATGCTTTTGTTAGAATGGAGACTTTTTTTTAGAAACGGCTAATTCATATTTAATCTAGAATGATCCTAGCCTTATTATACAGCTCTCTTCTCAGAGAAAAAACACAGGAGTGTTTTGTTATGAGAGGAGAAATTTGACCTGGGAAGAGTATTTAGGCATTCTTTCAGACAAACTGTTGATTTCCACATAAAATTGGCAAAAGAGAGAGCCATCTGGGATAAAATGTTATGCACATTGTTGATGTCTCACTGTTAGAAGTGTATTACAGTTTTGTACCACAAAAAAAAACACATGATATTGTGCAGCTAATAGAAACTATTTCTCAATAAAATCACAGATATATAAGAAACCCAGGAATGATGTATTAATTTTACCCTTTTTAAAAATCTAAAACATGATTTTTTAGATGAACATTTGGTGCAACTATGTACTTACTTTTAGACTTTTCTATAAAATGAGTCCTCTGTTCCCAGATTCCATGTGGAGACCATCAGAATACTTAAGGAGTTAAGGGTTTTTGGTTCTAGTCATCACTCTACCATTAATTTACTATGGGATATTGTGCAAGACATTTAATATTACCAGATATATTAGTCAACATAGCATTAGCTGTGTAACAAACACCAAAATCACATTGGTGATAATAGATTGTTTCTTTCTCGTAGGACAGTTCGATGCAGGTATTCCTGGTCAGCAGATTGCTTTCTTCCCCATGGTGCCCTAGATACCCTGTCACCTTCTTATTTTAAAACCACTCTATCCATGATGGCATTAAGTCCTCTGCTTCTTCCTAGTGGAAACGGAAAGAGACTATAGAAAAGTCCCAGCCATTTTGTAATAGTCTGGCCTACAGCTGACACATCTCACTTCCACCTTCACTCCAATGTCAAGAACTAGACATATGCCCAAGTCTGATTGCAAGGACAGGAGCTAGGTACTAAAAAATATGGTCCAGCCAGGGAGAGCATGAATTTTGAGTTCACGACTGTAAACATTTCTGCCACTCCAAACCTCTACTAATTCACCTGTGCAATGGGAATAATACCTGGCCTGCCACTCCAGGTATTATTAATTAATGTATTATTAAATAATTGTGCTTTGAAAATGGTTCCAGAGAAGCATAGCCCCACAAGATAGCATTTCCCCTACTATCTGCCGACTTATTTATGCTTTCCAGTATTTTGAGATTCAAATCCACCTACAACTGATAGAGTTGTAAGGTAAGAAGAGTACACATCTCTGTGTTCTCTGTGTTCATCAACCATACCCTCCAGCATCTTTTGACAAAACCCAACCCTGAATCCATGAAACAATCTACTTTCTTAGCTTCCACATCATGGAATTCTCCTGGTCTCCCCCACTTTCTCACTCCTCCTCCTCAGTCCACTTTGCTGAACCCACATGTTTTTTAGTACAACACCTTAACACTATTCTGAGTCTTATCTCATTTATTCTCTAGACAATTTTATCTTTTTCTGATGGCTGCATGCTGAGAATCCTCAAATTGTATATTGAGTCCAGGCTGCTCTTCTGAGCTCCAGACTCCCATATACCATTGACAGCATCATCTAGAAACTTCACAGGGAGCTCAAACTTCACATGGCCAAAACAGAACTCCTGATTTTCCCTTTGCTGATCTTTCCTTTCCTTCGCTAATCTTCCCAGATATAATCTTCTCCATCTCAGCAAATGGCATCAGTTTCTCAAATCCAAAAGCTTGGAATCATTTTTTACTCCTCCCTTTTACTTCCTATTGGAAAATCCTACTACCTCTACCAAGCCTTTCCTCAAAAATTTTCTCTCTGTCCACTTCTATCTAACTGCTCTCTCCCTAATATCTTACTCAGATTGCTACAGAAGTTTTTAACTAGTTTAGCTAATTCCACACTTGTTTCTTATAACCCATCTCTGCAAATCAGCAAGAGTTACAGATCTCTAAAGTACTCACTTGTAAAATACAACTGATATACAAAAGGGAAAAAAAATACCATTTAGACTGACACAATGCTTTCTCATTAAATCATTTTTAAAGTACATCTTAATATCAGAGATGTTAAAATTTGGAGAAAAAAAATAGCTAATGGTGACTGGCTGATTCTGAATCTGCCCACTCGCCCTCCACCCCTAGGGAAAAACATACCCACAAAGAGAGCAAATAAAATCATGCATAATCAACATCTTTAATAGTACTATGAGACAAAGTATCATGACACTTAAATTACCTGTAAGTTGAGAAAATTCCAGCTGAGCTGCTGCTGCCACCCCCACACTGCAAGCTTGTGGATGCTGAGAGTAGAGGAGGGGGTCTTCAGAGACTCCGTAAATATATATTGAAGGGGTACAGAAGACATACAAATACATACAAAATCATCTCAGAAAGAGAAAATCCAACAGAAATTACTGACCATTAGAATATGGTAGTTAATAGCACTAGTTACAGAGAAGGACCTTGGGAATGGTGGAACCAGAATCAGCAGTCTCTTAAAAGCGTTACTCAGGAAAATATCAGCTGTACGAAGAGGGAGATACAACCCTTGAAAACAGAGCAGTGAAGGAAAATAAGGATATAAACAAAAAACATAATTAAATAATAGATAAACAAAATACACCCACCTTGCTGACATCATCAACACCACCATCCATAAAGCAGCACAAAAAAGGCAGAACTGTCAGAACAGAGAATTCCCAGGAGCAATAACCACAAAATGAATAGAATAGAAATAGCAGACCACATCCATGCAAAACTATTACAAAAATTCAGAAATTAAGCATCTGATAAAAGATCTAACCTCCCAAACAACCACAGAGCTGAAGAATTGTGATACAGCCCTCCAAACTGAAAGAAATATTTTCACACAACCATTTGTAAATACGAAAAGTCTTGAATCAGAAATACAAAGCCTAAGAACAGAAATGAAGGAGAAGAGGATGAAATAAAACGAGAATTGATTGAATTCAGGAAAGAAAAAGAAGAAAAAACTAAATCATATCAGAAATGAAGACTAAATCACAAGTTCTGAAAGATTAGGTTCCATAGAAAACTTAAAAAGAAAGGTAGTTTCCATTTTTTGCAATTACAAATACTGCTACAATAAATAACCTCTTATGCACATGTATTTCCATATTATTAGTCTTTAGAGTCAATCCTTAGATGTGAAACTGCTGGATAAATGGTTAATGCATATGTAGTCTTATTAGATATTTCCAGTTATTTTTTAGTTTGAGTTAACATTCTCGAATGTGCTATCCCTCTGCCTAGAATGTTCCTCCCCTCTCTCTTCATAACACTAACTCTTTTCACTCCTTAGGTCTCAGTTTAAATTTAAAGTCCTCTGAGATGGCTTTCCTGAACATCCTACTTAAAGGTTTCCTATTTAAATCGGTTTTTTGACTCATTACACTTAGCACTGCATCATTTCATTTATCTTTACATTTACTTCTTTTTAAATTATTTCCCCATTTGAGTAAAGGCAATGGATAAGGTGGTCTCAGGCTCCATTGCACCCACAGGACCTAGGATTTTGCTGATCACATAGCAGCTACCCAATATTTATTAAATAAATGAATACATCTTTTTTCATAGTTACACTAAGACTTTGAAGACTGAATAATCTATATTGCTTAAGAGAAGAAAAAATATAAGTTTGAATATAATTTTGAGACCTAGAAACTGTTTTAGTAGATTAAAAACGTCTTAAGAAATGTTTTATTGCAGTTTCATTTTCTGCCCACTCCAAATATCTTGCATAACACCATACCCATAACATGTACACAATAATGTGAATTTTTTGCTCCCAATTATAATGCCAATTAAGTCAGCAAAGGAGCCAGGCAGTACTAAACTGACAATACTATATCTGAAGCTGTAATTCTTTCTTTCAGAATTTACTATGAGAATCTAAGTGGGGCCAGGTTGGCATTGGGGGAAGAAAATTTTCCAGGCAAGTGGATTGGAAAACTGTAAATATTTACTGAATGAATCGTACATCTCTGTAACTAAACAAATTTCACAAAGTAAGAGACAGAAAGAGAGAGAAAATCTAAAACGCTCAATCATTGAGCCAGATGAGTAGAACCTGTCAACAACCATCATAAACTGTGATGTCAGTTCTGCCTCTGGATCTTAAATGTTTCCAGGTCCCATGAGTTAACTATCGATTATTTATGAAAACATTACTTAGCCTCCTTCTCTTTTCCCCATTCTACTCTATCTCTTAATGAAGCTGACCACAGAGCTGGGTCACATGGGGGCAGGAAGGTCAAGTTCTAAAATGCTGCAATTATAAGATTTAAGTCAAAGTGTAAAATGTGACACCCCAGCTGTCTCGGTTCTAAGGAGAGTATGTTTCCTCATCCATAAAGTAAGAATAAGAACACCTACTCTATGTACCTCAAAAACTGATTCTAAAAATCAAATAATATACTTTAAAAGTACTTTAGAAACTGTATAAATACCAAAATTCAGTTACAAAACAATCTTTTTATTTTTTTTATTGATACAGATGTGTACTCAGATAGTTATAAAGCTCCCTAATTGCTTACATTTACCACAAAGATGAAATCTCTATAATTATATAGTTCTTTATAAGCACCTAAGAGCTGTTGGAAAAAAATATATGATCCAACCACATATGATGACAGCACTTTTGGAATAGTTCCAGATATTCACTAAACCTAAATAGAAATCCAGATTCTGGCTCATTCTCTCTCTCTCTCTCTCTCTCTCTCTCTCTCTCTCTCTCTTTCCATCTCCCCCCCCACCTGCTTCCTTCCTCCCTCTCTCTCTTTCTCTTCAAAACGTGGTCTCTTTAAAATGCTATCACAAAGAGAATCAAGAAAAGAACTGATGTATGAGATATCTGGCAATGCAGCTCTACTTCTCCCTTTGACTAGTAGGGAGATTATGTCCGTAGTTTATGTGAAATCCCCACTTCCCAGTCTTAGGCCACACCACAAATTGGAGTTGTGGTTGTGAATGATTCTCAGAATAAGGTGTATTCTCCAACCTCTTGACCAATCATAGTAGACAAAGGAAGAAAAACTTTTTGGTGGAAAAGTGCTAAAAGGAATCAGCCCTGCAGCAAGGCAGCTTGTCTTCTAACCTCAGAAACAGTGAGAAAAGCTAGGGGGACCACATTTCCATCCATGAGGAGCCTGTGTGGCATACAGGTTAAATAATGGGCTTTATGGTCACTTAAGAACTGTGCGTGTGCACATGGCAATTGACTTAATCTCACTGCGCCTTAGTTTCCTCATCTGTAAAATGGAAATGATGGGAAAACTCTCAAAAGAATGCTGGAAGGAGTTAAAAAAGTAAAGTGTATACTGAGTTAGCTTACCAGTCACATGGCAGGGATTCAGTAAATGCCTGTTACTACTAATAGTACTAAACAGAGCAATAAAAGAATTATTTTTTATTTTCCTTTTAGACCTTAGGGTCACAAAGCTTTAATGCTGCTCAAGTTAACAATACAGTAAGAGATGTTCAAGAGTTGTTTTCCTGAGATACTCCTTTTACCTAAAAGTCTGCATACACATCAATGACCATGAATTTGACCAGTTGCAATAAAAATTAAGTCAAAGTTCCAATGGACTCATTTATTGGAAGATTTTAACGTTTCTTTTTTTATTAAGTTTATTGGGGTAACATTGGTTTATATTATATTATATTATATTATATTATATTATATTATATTAATTATATTATATAATTTTAGGAGTGAATTATCATTTGACACCTGTAAATGTTATTGTGTATTTACCACCCAAAGTCCAGTTTCCTTCAGCTACCATATATTTGATCCCCTTTACCCTCTTCACCCTACCCCTACACCCCTATATTTGACCCCCTTTAACTGGTCTATCTCCCTGCTCCTCCCCCCCCCACTAATAACCACTACTCTACAGTCCTCTGGTAACCACTAGTCTATATATAGTGCATGTCCATGAGTCTCTGTTTGCTTGTCCTGCTCATTTGTTGCTTTTACGTTTATATCCCACATATAAGTGACATCATATGATTTTCAACTTTTTTCTGTCTGGCTTATTTCACTTAGTATGATTATTTCGAGGTCCATGCATGCTGTTGCAAATGGTAGTATTTCATCTCTTCTTATGGCTGAGTATTTTCCGTTGTATATATGTACCACAGCTTCTTTAGCCAGTCATCTATCATAGGACACTTCAGTTGCTTCCATGTCCTGACCACTGTGAATAATGCTGCTATGAATATCAGTGTGCAAATATCTTTTCGGATATGGGTTTTCAAGTCTTTTCAAGTAGAGAGATTGCTGGATCGTATGGTAGATCAATTCTAAGTTTTTTGAAGAACCTCCATACTGCTTTCCTAGTGGTTGTACAAATTTGCAGTCCCACCAGCAGTGTATGAGGGTTCCTTTTTCTCCGCATCCTCTCCAACATTTGTTATTACTTGTCCTGTTGATTATACTATTCTGACAGGTGTGAGATGGAATCTCATTGTGGTTTTGATTTGCATTTCCCTAATAACTAGCAATGTTGAGCATCTTTTCATATAGTTGTTGGCCATTTGTATGTCCTCTAGGGAGAAGTGTCTGTTCAGGTCCTCTGCCCATTTCTTGATTGTATCCTTTGTTTTTTGTTGTTGTTATTCGGTTGTATGAGTTCTTTGTGTATTTTGGATATTAATCCTTTATCAGACACGTTGCTTACAAACATATTTTCTCAGTTGTATGGTTCTCTCTTTACCTTGTTGATTTCTTTTGCTGAGAGAGAAGCAGCTTTTTAATTTGATGTAGATCCATTCATTAATTTTTGCTTTTAATTCCCTTGCTTTTGAAGTCAAATTCACAAAATTTTTTTTAAGTCCAAGGTCCTTGAGTTTAGTTTCTATGTTTTTTTTCTATGCATTTTATTGTTTCAGCTCTTATATTTAGGTCCTTAATCCATTTTGAGATAATTTTGGTGTGTGTTGATAGACAACAGTCTAGTTTCATTCTTTTGCAGGTGGCTTTCTAATTTTCCCAGCACTATTTATTGAAGAAGCTTTCTTTTCTCCACTGTATGTTTTTGGCTTTTTTGTCAAAAAATTATTTGCCCATGTAAATATGGGTTTACTTCTGGACTCAATTCTGTTCCACTGGTTTGTGTGTCTGTTTTGCTGCTCATACCATGATGTTTTGATTACTGTCACTTTGTAGCATAATTTGAAGTCGGACAGAGTGATGCCTCCTGCCTTATTCTTTTTTCTCGGGAGGGCCTTGGCAATTTGGGGTATTTTTCTGCTTCTATACAAATCTGATGATTTTTTGTCCTATTTCTTTTAAAAATTCTGATGGGATTTTGATGGGGATTGCATTAAATCTGTATAATGCTTTAGGTAATAAAGTCATTTTAAATATGTTGATTCTTCCAATCCAAGAACATGGAATATCTTTCCATTTCTTTGTATCTTCTTTGATTTCTTTTAATAGGGTCTTATAGTTTTCATTATATAGGTCCTTCACTTGTTTTGTTAAATTTATTTCTAGATATTTTATTCTTTTTGTTGCAATTACAAAAGTAATTATTTTTTCCACTTCTTTTTCTGACACTTCATTATTAGAGTATAGGAAAGCTATGGATTTTTGAATGTTGATTTTTTTATCCAGAGACTTCACTGTATTTGCTTATTGTTTCTAGTAGTGTTCTTGCGGAGTCTTTAGGGTTTTCTATATAGAGAATCATGTCACCCACAAATAGTGACAGTTTGACTTCTTTGTTTCCTATTCGGATGCCTTTTATATCTTTCTCTTGTCTAATTGCACTCACTTCCAATGTTTTATTGAATAACAGTGGTGATAGTGGACAGCCTTGCCTTGTTCCTGATCTTGGAAGGTTTTTAGTTTTTCACCATTAAGTGTAATGTTAGCTGAGGGTTTGTCATAGATGGCCTTTATTCTGTTAAGATTCTTTCTATACTGATTTTGTTAAGTGTTTTGATCATAAACAGATGCTGTATCTTGTTGAAGGTTTTTTCTGCATCTATTGATATGATCACATGATTCTTATTTTTTAATTTGTTTATGTGGTGTATCACATTAATTGATTTGTGTATGTTGACCCATCCCTGTGCCCCTGGGATGAAGCCCACTTGATCGTGATGTATAATCTTTTTAATATGTTGCTGTATTTGGTTCCTTGGTATCTTATTTAGGATTTTTGCATCTGTGTTCATGAGAGATATTGGTCTGTAGTTTTCTTTTTTTGTGTTATCTTTAACAGGTTTTGGTATCAGAGTAATGTTAGCCTCATAAAATGAGTTGAGAAGTATTGCCTCCTCATCAAATTTTTGGAAGAGTTTGATGAGAATAGGTATTAAATCTTCTTTGAATGTTTGGTAGAATTCACTGGTAAAGCTTCTGGTCCTGGACTTTTACTTTTTGGTAGGTTTTTGAGGATTGTTTCAATTTCCATACTGCTGATTGGTCTATTTAGATTTTCCAGCTCTTCTTGATTCAGTCTAGGAAGGCTGTATTTTTCTAAGTACTGGTCCATTTCTTCTAGGTTATTAAATTTGTTATTATGTACCTTTTCATAGTATTATTGCATGATCCTTTATATATTAGTCTGCAATATTAGTCGTAATTTCATCTCTTTCATCCCTGATTTTGTGTCCTTTCTCATTTTTCTTTAGTGAGTCTAGCCAGAGGTTTGTCAATTTTATTAACCTTCTCAAAGGACGAGCTCTTTGTTGTATTTATTTTTTTCTATCATTTTTGTTTGTTTGTTTTCTGCTCTAATTATGATGATCTCTTTCCTTCTGCTGACTTTGGGCTTCATTTGTTCTTCCTTTTCTTGTTTTTTAAGATGAAGTGTTAGGTTATTTGGGTTTGTTCTTGTTTTGGGAGATAGGCCTGTAACAATATGAACTTTCCTCTTATGACCACTTTTGCCATGTCTCAAAAGTTTTAATATGTCATACTATCATTATCATTTGTTTCTATGTATCTTTTGATCTCTCTTTTTATTTTTTCTGTTACCCAGTTATTCTTCAATAGCATGTTGTTTAATCACCATGTATTTGTGGTGTTTCTGATTTTTTTTTCTTTTTTTTGCAGTTGATCTCTAGTTTCAAAGCATTATGATCAGAAAATATGGTTGGTATGATTTCAACCCTTTTATATTTGTTGAGGCTATCTCTGTGTCCCGACTACAAGTGTTTTGGTCTGTTTCTCCCTTTAGTTCTGTTAGTAATTGCTTGACATATTTTGGAGCGCCCTGATTGGGAGGATAGATATTAATAGGTGTTATATCTTCTTGGTGCATGATTCCCTTTATCATTATGAAGTGTCCCTCAGTATCTTTCTTAATTTTTTTTATTTTGAAGTCTGTTTCATCTGCTATTAGTACCACTACTCCCGCTTTTCTCTGAATACCATTTGCTCGAAATATCATTGTCCACCCTTTCACTTTGAGTCTATATTTATCTTTGGAGCTGAGATGTGTCTCCTGGAGGCAGCATATGGTTCGGTTTTGTTTTTTGATTCATTCTGTAACTCTTTTAATTGATGAGTTCAGTCCATTTACATTTAGGGTAATTCCTGAAATATGAGGTCTTCTTATAGCCATTTTATCTTTTGCTTTCTGGATTCACAATGTTTCTATTGCTTCCTTGTCCTTGTGCTTCTTATTTCTTTATTTTGGTTGGCCTTTGTGGGTTTTCCCTCTTCTTGTTTTATGTTATATAGTTCAGTTCTGAATCTTTGGTATGCGGTTACCATTATGAATATAAAAAAGATAGTTATATATATACAGTCATCCATTTTCTTCTGCACATGCTTTATCTCCATCCCCTTTTGTGAATTTGGACCTTTGAATCCCCTCCGCTTTTCAGTCATTGTTATCTCAATTTGTTCCTATGTATGCTAAATGTTCATTGTTATCTTGTTATAACAATTCTCTTATTATTTAAGCTTATAATGCCCTGTTCTTTCTAAGGGTTGTACTTCTCTGCTTCTATTTGCCTGATAGTCACTTTACTCCTAATTATGTTTTATTTTTTTCTCTCACTTTGTTTAGGTGAACTGACCCCTTTCAGTATTTCCTGTAGGGCAGGCCCTGTAGTGGAGAATTCCCTCAGTTTTTGTATGTCTAGAAAAGTCTTAATTTCTCCTTCATATCTAAAGGAGAACTTAGCTGGATATGTTTTTCTAGGCTGGTAGTTCCTTTCACTTAGTAGTTTAAATATTTGATTCCATTCCTTTCTGGCTTGTAAGGTTTGCGTTGAGAAGTCCAAGGATAATCCAATGAGTTTACCTTTATAAGTTATTGTTTTTTCTCCCTTGCCTCTTTGAGAATTCTCTTTATCATTGTTTTTTGATAACTTTAATATAATGTGTCTTGGTGAAGGCATTTTTGGGTTGAGATAATCAGGTGTTCTGTTGACTTCTTGAATTCCAAGCTCCAGCTCATTCCTTATATTTGGGAAATTCTCGTCTACTATTTGTCTGAAAATGCTTTCAAGTGCCCTGCTCCTTGAATTTCTCTTTTATTATTTTTCATTCTTCAGTTTCTCTCTTCTCCCTTCTGATTTATTTCTATATTTCTGTCTTTGATATCACTGATCCTTTCTTCCATTTGGTCAACTCTATTTTCCAAGCTTTTTATTTCATTTTTCAACTCCTGCAGTGTGTTTTTTTTATTTCCAGAAGATATATTCTGTTCTTTTGGGGGGTTTCCATCTCCATGCTCTGCTCATCTAGTTGTTTTGTTTTGTTTTTTAATTCCGAAATTATTGATATGACTTGTTTTGGAACTCATTAAGTTTTTTCAGAAGTACCATCCTGAAGTCTCTGTCATTTAAGTTGCATATTTCTATGTCTGTAAGCTTATTTTCTGGAGATTTTTCTTTTCTTTCTGACATGCCTTGTCACCTTGGTTGTTTATGGTGTTAATGGATTGTTTCTCTGCCTGGGCATTAATAGAAATGTATTCTGCTGTTTTTCCAGAAAGAAGGTTTATTATATAAAGGTCCCTTTTAGGCTGTTGCAAAGAAGGCACTTTTCTTTTGGTTTCCAGTAGGTGGCATCTAAGCTTCTTGGATCCCTGCCTTATATAAAGTCTTAAAATGCTGTTTTAAAAAAATTTCTTGCAGATATTTTATCACACTCACTACCCTCAGTTTCAGTCCCTGTCAGTGTCAGTGACAGTCTTGGCAGTGTTTGCTAAGGTTCCCCTGGGGCTCCACAGTGATCGATCTCAGAGGGTATGGGGGGAGGGAATTGAGGGCTGCCACTCATCCTCGGTTTTGCAACTGGGGCTGGTAAAAATCAACTGTTGTTTTCTGCAGTCTCATCCCACTTTTCTGTCTTTTGCCCTGACGACTGGGCCCTTATGCCCAGCACAGGTTGCTCACAGCACTCTCAGGCAGGGCTATTCAGGAAGTTCCTGCACCTTCACCCCTCCCCCTCCTCCTGCAGGGAGATCCAGCAGCTGTGAGAGGCAGCTTCTTTGTTTCTCCCAGTCCACCGCCTAACACCTGGGGTTTTGACCTGTGGTAGCTCTTATGCTCAGATCCCATGCTCAGATGTGCTGGTGTGCAGTTTGGGTGTTTTATGTTGCATTTTGAATGTTCAACTAATTGTTGTTTCAAGGGGAGAGATCTGGGGATGTCTGTCACTCCGCCATGTTTCCTCCAAGTTAACTTTCAAAGAAAATCTTCTGTTGCATTGTTTCTTTCTGATTAAATAATAAATAATAAATAATAAAAATGTCCCACGGGGTCTGAAATCGCACTTTCTAGGCACAAAGGTTAATCAGCCTTGAAAATAAATCTATCTAAATGTCCTTGTGTCACATCTGAATATCCAGGTCCCCTTGGGTCACATCTGAATATCCAGGCCAAAGAAGACAATTGATTAAAAGTTGCTTTGAAGATGAAACCTAGAATTATATTTCTTTAATTTCAGGGTCATTCTGAAGCTGTAAAAATCATTTATGTTTTAACTGTAAAATTTTTTTCTAGTTTCTTATTTGGCAATTCTCTCTTGATCATAAGAAACAAAAAACTTCATGCAATTTCAATTACTTATTTACTCATTTGGTCATTTATTTATTTGGTAATTTATTTATTTATTCATCATACACTTATTGTTGATACAATGTACAAGTTTTGGGATCATAAAATTAAATAAGAAACAGTTCTTATGAAGTATAAGATCCAGATACATCAACAAGTAATTGCAATATAATGTTATAAGTGCTTTAATAAAGATATATACCAAGTGGTAAGGGAGCTCAAAAGAAGGAGCAACAATTTTTTCAGGAGGAGTTGGGAAAGGTTTCACAAAGTAGTGAAATGAGGTAGATAGTCACAAGTAGAAGATAAGTAGAAATTAGGGATAAAATTAATTATAAATTAGATAATTAAATAAGTAAATATATAGAAAAGGTTCAGACCATTGATTGGTACACAGTAAGTACCATAGATATATGTTAGCTGACTTTAACAGTACCATCACCATCATCATCATCCAGACAAGAAGAGTCATCAAAGTGCTTATCAGCTCCAGTGTCTCTTAGGTGATGATTGCCTATGCTGACATCACCATTAGCTTTAACAGATTCAAGTTTCAAAGGTTCTATTTAATAAAAATCCAGCAACACTAAGGTAAAGCATGACTAATGACCATTAGCCTACTCCAGCTCGCACACTTTCTTTATGCAGCTAAAATACTGGGCCATAAGTAAAAATTTTGTAGTACAAGAAGGGTATATATAGATGAGATATAGGTTAAAACTCTGTATTTAATTTATAAGCTAAGGAATTGAAGAATGGAGGGCAAAAGTTAGGGCACTTATTCCTAGAACCAAGTCAATGTGCTTAGGAGTTTTGTCCCAGGATATCTGAAGGCAATGGCAATGAAATTTCAGACATTGGCTGTTTATTAATCAGCATAGGATAAACTATGCTTCAAAACCAACAATGGTAATTTCTCAGTGGATTAACACATAGCAAATCTGCTTGAGTCTAGAGGCCCTTTAAAACGGCAGTTTGGGGACACAGCCTAATACCCATTTATATCTATGCCATCCAGAACACATGGCTTCTGGGTCACCACAATAGAAAAGAGAGAACTATAGAGTCACTTTTAAAAATGCTTTGGCCTAGAAGTGACCCACATTAATTCTACTTCTGCTTACAACTCATTGACCACAATTATTCATATGACCTTATTTCACTATATGGGTATTTGGGAATTTGTGGAAGTACATGGCTATTTAGAGAGTACAGTCTCTCTGCACAACTAGTCACAAGGATTCAGCTATATTATATTCATATATGTATACATATACACATAGTTTTAACTTTAAAACATTTTTGCCGAGGTAGAAATTGCGGAGAATGCTATTGTTATTTTTTTTTCCTTCTGAATGGTTTCTACTAGTTATATTCACTCTTCTTAGTAGACTGAAAATCACTGAGTTTTTAAACTTTGCTCCCTAGAACTTAGTACCACTGCTGATAATAATATTTCTTGAATACCAAACTAAGTATGTGAATGAACTCTATATAAAATCAGATTATCCACTTTATTGCAAGACAAGTCAGAAGTTGCAACTAGAACTTTATCATGGTGATTACACTGATTTTATTCTTAGAAAAACAGATACATTTATTTTTATTATTTGAGGTATTACCTGAGGGTACATTAATTGAATTGACTCAGTTTTTTCATTGTTTACAAAAATGAGCACTTCTACATGTCCCTACATGGTACACTAAACTACCTAACATATGACTTACCATTTTATCTACAAAGGATTTCCTCTATGATTTTTAGTGTCTCACTAAAAAAGTCTTCTTTTTTACCTAAAGATATTTATAAGAAAAAAAAAGAAAGCTCACATTATTTTTTCCACATATTATTACCTTGGTTTGTTGTTTCCTGCTTCTGTAAAATTTTAATTCATATTAAAGGAAAATATTTAATTCAACTCTCTTTAAGAAAAAAATAACATTCATTCACTTTTAATTATTTTTTGTCAAAATATTTTTTAATTTCTTATTTCTCTCCTGTTCTCTATGTCTTTACCTTCCCCATTTTGCAGATCTTGTAATTGATGATAATGCATGTAATTAAATTACACCTTTACAACCTTTAAACAGCATCTTAGTTGCCAAAGAAAAGCAGTCTTTCTCTTTTTTCTAACAAAAAAACATACATAGCCTGCCCAAGCACAATAATATTTATTCAAATATGTCCAAGTTCTAATTCTCCAAACTCTCCTGAAAGGATAGCCAACCAGAGGTTCTGAAAAACCCTAATTGATATAAATGACATCCATTTATTATTCTTATCCATAATTCATCAAATTATATGCCCAGATGGGTCATCATAACCTCCATAAAAATTACAAATGATTTAAAGTCCTAATGGAAATAGATGTATTGATTTCAAAATTCCATCATAGCATTTCTCTTGGAAGCATAATCAATAGTACTGTTGGTCGACATCTCACTTCAATAAAATCAGTATGTTGCAATTAATTCAGGTCCTTAATTTCACTTTCCAACAGTAATAGTGAAATCTTGATAACTCATAATGCTTGGGTGTTTTCCATAGCCAGCATTCTGTAGTCTAGCAGTCATCAAACATGCTATCAGAATAGACTAGTGTGCAACAATCAAGCATGAGGCATGCTATAGTGTATTTGTTGCAAATAATAAAATATCATCATTTTTTCAATATATCTTTAGTCTCTCATTCATTTACTTTGAATATTTGACAACAATGTATAAACACAGCTTATCCTGAATAGCAGTTCACAGTTTGCCACAATGGCAGTGAATTTTAATTGTTGTACAAATTATACACTATGATGTGTGATAAAATACTGAGAATTTCTTTGACATCTGGTTATTTCCGTGGGATTCAATCACACATGTGAATGTCATGAATATCACAACAGAGAAAAAATTGGAAATCATGGCTCTGGGTAAGCTGTGCAGAACACTCCTTAAACTCATTTTCTGCTACATTTTGTCTAAAGAAAATATAATTTTTTTTGCTCTAATTCTGTGCTATAAACTTTCCATATTCATCCACTTAAGAATTCATATCTGAAATATCAAGTTAATAATTTGGTAGTTTTTCTCCTCTACTGAAACCATTTTTTAAAAAATAATTTAAGTTCTTTCACTAATAGTACATTCCCATTGACCCCCTTTAAACTAAGCAACTTAATGCCTTCTACCAACAATTCAAACATTTGTAGCCACTTTAAATAGTAAAGAGAAAAAGAGAAAGCATTTCAGTTCCAATATATCAGCTGAATGACTTCAAGAAATATTTTCCCAAGTGCTCACTTGTGACTGTTATATCATTAAATTAAAACCACAGTGGTATTGTGAAAATACATTGACATAAATGACACATTTCTTATGAAGTATGATACTTTTATACAGAAGTTCTAGGAACTCAAAGAGCTTATCTTAAAAAAAAACTCATGAAGATATTCCTTAAATCAACAATATTATGTAATTATTTAAGATTCCTTAGCAGGCTCATGTAACTGGCAAATGAAGTTTAATCATATATTTAAAATACTGTTCTCCATTTGTTTACAGCAACACGCTTCCAGGCCACAGGTTAGCCAAAATGGCTAATGTAATATGAAATATATGACCATGTAACTCATGTGTGTTCTCTAGAAAGCTTCACCTGCTCTCAGAAAAATGTATGTAAAAAGAAATACTTTGGCAGTTTTAAACTGTCTTAAAGCAAAAAAACTGTAGTTGCAATAGACATATCTAAGAGATTATATATAAGTAAAAGTCAGTTGAAGAATAAAAAAAATCCCAACACATCTGAAACCACTTTTATCTCCTATTCTAGGGGCAAAAACAAAACAAAACAAAACAAAACAAAAAACAGATAAACCAATGTACAATTTATTTAAGTTAAAATGAAGAACACTTCTAAGATGGGTATATTTATTGAAAGGCTCTATTCAAAAAGTAATGTTTATAATGTCAAACTTTGCCAGAATCCTTAAGTTTAAGGCTATCACATGAGAGTTTTCTAAAAATTTTGCTTGGGAGAAAAGTATTAACTTATTATTTTAAATGCCCAAGAATTATTAAAAACCATTTTAGAAACACTAGGAAAGATGTTAAATGAAAAAATTACCCTAAATCCTTTCCCTCCAACAAAATATGTTTTTAAGTCACCTTTGGGAGATTTCTCAAATATTTTAATAATAGATGAATTTTAATGACAGTTTTGCTAATTGTGCCATAAAACTTTACACAGGATGAATAAAAAAGCAGTCATCCCAACCACTGATCTTAAAGGCAACATAGAATAGAATAGATATGTCTATATTAATTTTAGCAAGAAATTTTATGTAATTTGTATCTACGGGCCTTTCTACCACCAGGAAGCCCCTCTTCCCTGCCAGCTACTTCTAGCCAGGATGACTCAGCCAAGTCCTCTTATCCATGAAACCGTCGGGGCTGGTTGTGAGGCTTCCTGACTGCTCCCAGGCAGATTGTGCTTATCCCGTTGCAGCGTTCATCCCACTGAAACATCTTCTTCACTTGTCAGTATATCCCACTAGCTGAAAGATTCTTCATGTCAGTGGCCATGTTTCATTTACTATGTATTTCATGCTCCTATCACCTAATAGGAGCTCTGTAAATAATTATCAGTTGGGGGGCTGGGTTAAAAAGGTGAAGGGATGAAGAAGTACAAATTAGTCATGTGGACATGGAGTACAGCATAGGGAATATAGTCAATATTATTGTAATGACTATGTATACAGCCAGATGGATGCTAGAGTAATCAGAAGAATCACTTCATAAATTATATAAATGTTTAAACATTGTACTGTAAGCCTGAAACTAGTATAAAATTTTAAAAATATTTTTTAAATTGTCAATTGGTGCTAAAGGAATGATTCTAAAAATACAGTATAAGAACTGATACTTGAAATTATAAAAAAAAATTGTTCCAGTATAAAGAACACATTTTCTTGAAAATGATAATTCTGCCAGTATACATTTAATTTAGATGCTGGGCTAAGGGCTTGGGGAAACTTATTTTGAGACTATTCAGCCTTTCTAAATAAGCTGTATAACAGTTCCTATGAAATTCGCTTATAAGCCCCCCTTTTCTATGTTCTCTTAGTTAAAAAACTAAAATTATTGGGCCTGTTCTTCCACTGTAAATATTATTTTGTTTTTCAGCCTGAGTTCCTCTTAGTAGCTTTCTAAAGTTCTGTCACTCTTCTTGAGTTCTCTGCTAACTCCCCACATCATCACTAGTGATGACCTCAACTCCTTCTTGGATTTGGTCTTTGTCAACTCTGCCCATCCCCATCCTCCTCCCGAATTTATCCTCATCTGACTACTTCCTTATTGTCTATAGCATACTACCTTGAATGTGCCTGTTTTCATCTCATTACTACCTTATATCCTTTCCTTCATTCTAAGATGAAAAGGCATTCCACCTCTTATATTTGTTTCAGGATACCAGGTTAACATACAAAAGTCAATGTCCTTCCTGTATACCAGCAATGAATATATAAAATTTGAAATTAAAAACACATTACCATTTATATTATCACCTCCAAAATTTAAATACTTAGGTATAAATCTAACAAAATATACTCAAGATCTGTATGAGGAAAACTATGAAACTGATGTGAAAAAAGCAAAGAACTCAAAAAATGAATGGATGTTCCATGTTCATTGACATGAAGGCTAAATATTGTCAAGATGTCCGTTATTCCTAACTTGATCTATAGATTCAATGAAATCCCAATCAAAATTCTGGCACATTATTTTGTGGATATCAGCTAACTGATTCTAAGGTTTATGTGGAGAAACAAAAGATGCTGAATAGCCAACACAATATTGAAGAAGAGTAAAGTTGGAGGATTAACACTACTTAACTTCAAGACTTACTATAATACTACAGTTATCAAGTCAGTGTGGTATTTGTGAAAGAATAGACAAATAGATCAATAGTATAGAATTGAGAGCCCAAATACAGTCAATTGATCTTTGACAAAAGAATAAAGGTAATACAGTCTTTCCAGTTGGTAAAACAATCTGATATCCACATGCAAAAATATATATATATATGAATCTAGACACAGTTCTTGCATCCTTCATTAACTCAAAATATATTGTAGACTTAAATGTAAAGTTCAAAACTATAAAATTCCTATGAGAAATATAGGAGAAAACATAGATGACCTTGGGTATGGTGATGACTTTTTAGATATAACACCAAAGGCATAATCTATGAAAGAAATCATTGATAAGCTAGACTCTATTAAAATTAAAAATTTTTGCTCTGTGAAAGACAATATCAAAAAAATGAGAAGACAGGCCACAGAATGGGAGAAAATATTTGAAAAAGACACATATGATAGAGGACTGTTATCCAAAATATACATAGAACTCTTAAAACTCAACAATATAAAACCTAGCAAGCCAATTAAAAACTGGGCAAAAGACCTTGACACCTTACAAAAAAAATGTATACAGATTACAAGCATGTGAAAAGATGCTTTACATCATATGTCATCAGGGAAAAGCAAATTAAAACAATTTTGCAACACACCTATTCGAATGAACAAAATCTGGAACATTGGCAACACCAAATTCTGGAGAGGATGAGGAGCAATGGGACTGTTCATTTCATTGCTGGTGAGAACTAAAAAATGGCATAGCCACCAGTTTGACATTTTCTTACAAAACTAACCATACTATTACTATATGATCCAGCAGTTGCACTCCTTGGTATTTACCCAAAGAAGTTGAAAACTTATGTCCACACAAAAACTTCTACATGGACATTTATAGCAGTTTTATTCATAATTGCAAAACTTGGAAGCAACCAAGATGTCCTCCAGCAGGTGAATAGATAAATAAACTGGTACATCCAGACAATGGACCACTATTCAGTGCTAAAAAGAAATGGGCTATCAAGCATAAAAAGACATAAAGGATATTTAAATGCATATTACTAAGTAAAAGAAGCCAATCTGAAAAGACTACGTAATGTATATAATTCAACTATATGACATTCTAAAAAAGGCAAAGCTATACAGGCAGTAAAAAGATCAGTGGTGACAGGGTTGGGTGAGAGAAAGGGGAGGGATAAATAGGCAGCACACAGGATTTTTAGAGCAATGACAATAGTCTGTATGATACTTATAATGTTGGATAGATGTTATTATACATTTGTCCAAACCTATAGAACGTGTAACACCAAGAGTGAACCCTAATGTAAACTGTGGTCTCTGGACGATTATGTTGTGTCCGTGTAGGCTCATCAATTGTAACAAATATACCACTCTGGTGAGGGATGTTGATAATGGGGGATTGTGCATGTGTGGATAAAGGGGGGTTATGGGAAACCTCTGTATATTCCCCTCGATTTTGCTGTGAACTTAACTGCTCGAAGAAAAAAAAATCTTTATATAAATAAAGAGAGGTAAAGGCACTTGTCAGGGTTCTTATTAAAAGAATGAAAATAAAAGGTAGCTTAAAGTTCTTGAAGTTCAAACCCTACATTTTAGAAACAATGAAAGGGAGATCCAGAGAGAAAGAGGCTTGTCCAAGGTGAGAAAAATTCCAACTTTATGAAAAGTTTCCAAGCAAAAGTATTGCTCTCATCTTTACAAAGGGAATAAAAGCATATGTGTGTGTGTGTGTGTTAGGTTACAAACAAATCCAGTTTGACATAATCTGTTTATGTCTTTACAAAAAGAAATAACTATATGAATATTTTGTATCAAAAATAGATCTTCCCTGGACTATATAGGTAATTGGAGCCTTGTAAAAAAAATTTTATTCAATCGTTTAAATTATTGCCCTCATTCTGTGCTACACTTTAATACATAGACACCAATATAAAGTACAAATTTAAAATGCTATACCGTTTAGAAAGACCTCCATCTTTAGAGCCTATTAATATTTATACTTCCATATTAAGTCTCCAGAGCCTAATTAGGTAACAGATAGGGGCTAACATATCTGAGAAAGGAACATATTAAATGTAACCGACCCATCAGCAAACTAAACCTAGAACTTTCTATAAAATTTGTGACTTGACTCTGAAGGGCAATTCTGACCTGCTGAGCTAATAGCTTCCTGTCAGCTCACTTGTCTGCTCTTATTATCTTAACACACTGGGAAATTTCCCAAAATTGCCATAGAGGTCATTTATTCTTTCTGTCATATGTAACAAGGAATAGCATGCCTATAAAGAGACCTAGGCAAAATATTGTTCATCTCCCATCCATCACCTTCCCAAACATTCAAGATAGATTATACTCTCTTATTTTTTATGTCATTTAAAAGCACTGGTGCATTTTAAACAGTGAAGAGCATCATTCGGACATCTCTGGGATGGTGGGGACATTCTGTCTCTGACTGCCCAGTTCAGTATAATTTAATAATAAAGATTATAAATGTTTAGTGTCTCTTCATCTGAAAGTAAATGCATTGAGGGCTTTAATTCATTTCCATTTTTGAAACATTTCCAGCCTACAGATCAGAACAGAAAAAATACAGATTCCCGCATCCTTACCACCAAGATTAAACATGTTAACTGTACCATATTTGCTCCAACCTCTATATCTATCATCTATCTATCTATCTATCTATCTATCTATCTATCCATCCAAGCCTCTCTTTCATGTTCCCCCTGTTTCCTCATAAGCAGACCACCGTTGTAAAATCTGTGTGTATTATTCCCATGAACAATGAGAAGGTGCAAGAGGAGGAGACAATGCAAGGGGAGGATAAGAAAATGCAGATGTTTTAGTATTTTCCAAATTTATTACGATGAACATATATTACTTTTGTAATAAAAAAGTCATTTTTAAAATAAAAAATTTAAACTATAATATTATCTTATTTCAAGAAGTGCAGATGGAAAATATTCTTGAAAGGTTCTTTTTTGTCACAGTTTGGAATAAGCAAGAAGATAAAAAAAACTTTGACCTAAACTTCACACCTTAATAAAAATTTAATTTAAAATAGCTCATGGAGGGGTATCCCTTTGTAAGTTATATAAATGTCTAACCACTATGCTGTACACCTAAAACTAATGTAATGTTGAATATCTATTATAATTGAAAATTTTTTAATTGAATATCAAAAAATAGCTCATAGATCTAATAAAATGCAAAACCGTAACACTTTTAGATAAAAAGATAAAAGAAAAACTTCATGTTCTGGAGTTGGCTAAGAGTTCTTAGACATGACACCAAAGACATTATTTCTAAAAGAAAAAAATAATAATAAATTGGACTTCATTAAAATTAAAACTTTTGCTCTGAGTCTCAGGAGGATGAAAAGACAAACCACAGACAGGGAGAAAATACTTGTAAATCATATATCTGACAGAAGACTTATTTACTCAGCAGTAAATAAAGTCCAATTAGAAATTAGGCAAATGACTTAAATAGATATTTTACCAGATATTTTTATGGCAAGCGAGCACATAAAAAGATCCTCAATATCTTTAGTCATAAGGGAAATGTAATGAAAGCAACAAGGAGATATCATTACATACCTGTTAAGATGGCTAAAATAAAAATACTGATAATATCAAGTGCTGGGGAAGATATAGAGCAGCTCTAGCTCTGCCCTATTGTTGCTACTTCTTGCGTGTCTTAAATTATTTTAAAATAAAAAGATATTTTATAAAAAGTGGTGAGAGCAGAAGCCTGATTGCAGGATTGTTCAGGGAAGGGGAGAAGAGTAAGTGAAGTCAACAAGTAAAAATCACTCTGGAAAATTATCTGACTAGTTATCTTCATAGAACACAGCCCTCAACAGCAGAACATGGTCAGGCAAATCCCAAGATGGGGAGCAGCAGCCTGTGCCAGCATAGCCAAGTGCTAAAGAACATGAACTCCAAATTCTTAGGTTTGACACTAACTCAAAACTTAAAGTTGTATGACCTTAAAAAACAATCTGTGTTTCAGTTTCCTGATCTAAAAACAGGATAAAACATAGTATCCACTTCAAGGGGTCATTTGGAGGACTAAATGGAAAACATTGCTCATATAATATTATAAATAAGCAATCCATTTTAATTTTTTAATTGTCATTATATTTCACCTAGATTTTGCCTAGAATTTAAAGTATCAAAGTATCTTAGTTCCTACTATTCATTTTCAATACACTTTTCTCAATATATCTTGATCCCTGTTCCCATCTGCCTTTTCTCTGCTATTCTACATATTTTAAACTGTTTAATTATTTTTGTTTTTTACTGTAAATTTAAATATTTTTAATTTTTTCAAATGTACTTATCTAAAACTGATCTTTAAAAAATAAGTACATTTAAAATAAAATTTAAACACTATATTATTTTATTATATATCTGTGCATGAATTCACATAAAAGTGGTTCAATTAAAAACACCAAACAGAATATCACTAACTATTAAGGAAGTACAAATCAAAACCACAATGAGATTCCATCTCACACCAGTTAGAATAGTATAATCAACAGGACAAGTAATAACAAATGTTGGAGAGGATGTGGAGAAAAAGGAACCCTGATACACTGCTGGTGAGACTGCAAATTGGTACAGCCACTATGGAAAACAGTATGGAGGTTCCTCAAAAAACTAAGAATTGATCTACCATATGATCCAGCAGTCCCTCTACTGGGTATTTACCCCAAAGACTTGAAAACCCATATCCAAAAAGATATTTTCCCACTGATGTTCATAGCAGCATTATTCACAGTGGCCAGGACATGGAAGCAACCGAGGTGTCCTATGATAGATGATTGATTGGATAAAGGAGCTGTGGTACCTATACACAACAGAATATTACTCAGCCATAAGAAGAGATGAAATACTGCCATTTGCGACAACCTGGGCAGACCTCGAAATAGTCATACTAAGTGAAATAAACCAGACATAAAAAGTAAAAAAATCACATGATATCACTTATATGTGGGATATAAACCTAAAAGCAACAAATGAGCAGGACAAACAGAGACTCATGGACATAGACTATAGACTAGTAGTTACCAGAGGGTAGAAGAGAAGGGGAAGGGAGAGGTTAGACAGGGTAAAGGAGATCAAATGTGTGGTGACAGAAAGAAATATAACTATAAATATAACTATAAATAGAAATAGAAATATAACTATAAATATTTACACAGTGTAAATATATAAAATTACCAAACAGGCATAAATATTATAATGAAAGAGGAAATTTTATCCAAAATCATTAAACTATAAGATGATCGTGTGCCTATTTTTTTTTTATATGAGGTGAAATTATTTTCTTGGTCCTTTGAGGAGTAGCTCTTCTTATTAACAAAGAGCATACCTGTTTTCCCCCAAAGTACCATATTCTTAGGAAACATTAAACATGATTTAAGTTGTCAGTGGATTAATTCAGACTTTTCATGAATAAATTATTCACATTTTTCCCTGCAATAATGACTAATGGAATATGTGGGAAGTTTGGAATCTATTCACATTTTGACAGTCATTTTTATCAGAATCCCAAAAGCACATGTTCTTAAACATTTATCACTGGAATTCATTAAAGTTGGTAGCAGACAAAAGTAACAAGAGGAGAATCATTATTTAAAATCCCGAAGTACAGAATGATGTGATTATGACCTTTAATTAATATACTGCTTTATACACAGGAACGTGCAATATACATGCCTGACATTGTGGAAACTTCCGTTAAGTGATTATTAGATCAACATTAAAACCCTAAGTACATAATAACATGGTAAGTCACACATATTTAAATTTTTGATCTTTGACTTGGGGAAGACCACATTCTGAATGACAGATGCACTGAAATATGCGTAAAATATGAAAAAGCAGTAGTGTTTTACTCTTCCTCATACTTCTTAGAGGCTACAAGCACGTTCTTCTAAGAGGTAAATAAACAGTTAATTACAGCAATGTGGCAGTGCAGCCATAGGAATATGTATATTGTGAGTGAGAAGAAGGTGATACCTGTCCAGCATGGCCTAGAAACTGCCAGTGGTGGCAGACCACATAGTATCTGTCTAGCCCAATGTGTACCAGCTTGAAGCAAATGCACATGATGCAGACGAGTATTTGGAGACCATCCGTCTCACACTTGTGGACCCACATCAGTTGATTTGAAGATGTAAATAGGGCCCAGGGTTTGATTCTAAGTGAAAATTAAAATATAGTGGTATTATGTTTTCAATAACAGACTCATCAGTGTTATGGTTTGGCTCTCTCCTGCCCTGAATGTGCTAACCAACTGGCCCATTTTCATCTAACAGTCAAGGCACAAGTACTGATTATGGAGTGCATTTTGTTTTGCCTTTAAAAAAAATTACAACCAGAAAGGGAACTAACTGAAAGAAATGTTAGCTTTCCTTTAGAATAAGATTGAGCTTTGTTTGTTGCTCTTGTGAAAGCCTGTTAAACAGGACTCATTTGCTCTGTGCTTTCTAAGCATTCTATGGGGGATAACAGAGAGAGTAAGCCTCAGACCTGGATTCCATTCAGGAGTGGGTTTCTAGGAGGCTGTAATGACCATACAAAGAAGTTCCTCCAGGCTTGCTGCCCACCTACTTAACACCATGACACACAGAGCTGGAGCAGGACTACTGACTTCCCAATAATTTTATTGATCTGGGAAAGTAGATAATGAAGCAGACCTGTTCACTTGCGACCACACAACTGAGTTGAAACAATCAACTAACTAATGGCTCATATAAATTGGCTTCATGAAAACCAAGGGTCTAACAGAGACTCGACTCATTTCACAGAGTTTATATTTGCAGGTATATACTCAGTGTTACAGAGTATTCTTAGGGATCTCCATCTCCCATCTGCAGCCAATTCAAGATGCTGCACGGGGCATCTTTCCAAATGAGAAGCATTGACTGCCTAAGAAGATTCCATTTGGGATGTATCTATCTTTCAGTCTTCATATTTTACAAGACTACCCGGAAACTCTTCTCAGGGGTTCCCATTCACTTTTATAACCACACATGACCAATCATTTCTTTTAGCAGCCAGTAAAGTTTTGTTCAGGACCTGATTTTATGGTGGAGTCACGAGCTCCATCAGTGTGTTATAACTCACTCAGTTGGAGTGTTCTGTCATACTGGTCCATAAGCAACCTGTAGGCAGCAACTGTGGAACCTGGCTTGTATTACCCATAGTGCCTAATAGAATGCTCTACACATAATAGATTCCAAATGACAGCATAAATTTCAGTAAATGGAAAACCTAATGCTTGACATACATGTGATAATGAAAATTGCCAAGTGATGTTGGCAATCAGAAGAACTGATTCTGCTTTTTCTATAAACACAAAAAAGTTTTTATCTTGCTACTGCTGTTTATTTAGACTACCTTACCACAATTAATTGTGCTTCCTTAGTATATCTTCAGAATATATATGTCATTAGAAAGTAGCTCAGACATAAAATTTTGTTTTAAGGTTTTCTGACAACTGATATCATGTTCCTTGCTTTAGACTTTTGTGTTTACAAAATTGTAGAAAGCCAGAAGTTGTATTATGGTCATCATATTTACACAAGGCCAACTGTGGTTCATGTATTATCAGTGATAATTGCCTTAAATCTCTGGCAATTGTATTCTTTTTAAAAAATTCATCATGTTAAGTATTAAAATAAAACTTTTCTATTTTCCTACTATTTCATGGTACCAGAAAGGTCCCAACCCTCAATGCCAGATCATTTACTTATTCTAAAATACGCATATTAATGCCCACAGTGTTAATTTCTCTAAACAAATCCCCATCTGACTATTTGCATATGACTCATATTCTTTTCTTTTTCTAGTGATTCAAGAAACATGTTTATTTTATTCCTTCACATCTATATCTTGGAGTCTTATTAGCAGAATTAAAATGAATAATTTAGCTTAAATAGCTCAGTTTAGCAAATCTGTCTTACCCTGCAAATTCACACTTATTATCCAGCACTCTGAAAATGCCTTGTACTTAGTTTAAAGGCTTTGGTAATTTTGAAAATTTTAATATTCTTATTTTACATAATACCAGAAACGTATAGCCTAATAAAGAGGAGGGTATGGGAAAAAATTAATTAAAACAACACATAGTAAATGCAGTTGAATGAGATGAGACCATAATTCACAAGGTGAGTGGAGCTTTTATTGAAGCAAGTGTAAGCAAAAGATGTAGTTACCTGGGGCTTTCTCCCTATCCATTGTCTTAACTTTCTACCTAATATAATTTAGGAAAATGTAAATGAGGGTACATTTCCAAACCATTTTAAAATTCAGAACAAGGTAATAAATAATAGTGCTTAAGCTCTTAGTGCCTGGGTAGTTCATTGTTGAATTTTTTACAGCATAATGTGAGATACCACAAAATAAATAAGACTTTTTAAAAACTAGTTTATCACAATGGCTTCAGTTTACCAATAACCATTTTTAGTGACAGGAATATATATGTGAAGAGAAAAATGGTCTTGAATAGATGAACATAACCTTGAACCAGGGTTCAAAAACTCCAAAACTGTATTCTATCTTTGCCAATAAAACTTCATTTATCAGCCTTTTCTTTCTAGTCCACTGGAAGTTCCACCTCTACCATTAACTACTCCATGACAACAAGCAAGTCTTTTGAACACTAAATCATAATAATTTGCTTAATTCACATAAATAGGAGAATCAAATCACATAATAAATCTAAAAATATATAAACTTTTTAAAAGTTCTTTATATAGACAAAATATAATGTTATTAATATATTATTAATGTAATACTCGTGAGTGCAGGGGCCTTTAATAACATAATTGGGGGAGTCAGTTTTGAAGCCATTTGAAACTAAAAGTAATTCAACACTATAGAATCCAAGAAAAAGAAAATAGACATTGAAAACTCATCCATTCCTAGGCCATTTTAAGTAGTGATCTACAGATTCTTTAAAAAGAAAAATTTGCTCCCATTTCCAACATGGAGAACTAAGTGTACTATATCAGTCTAGTTTATATCAGTCTTAAATAGCACAGCAAAGCCAAGTTCTAGATTATTGATTTCTTTTTGGACCATTCCAAAAATATAGAAGCATCCAAGCCATATGGTCCCAAGACTATGTGCCATATCCTTCCAAGGGTACTGGGCATTTATATTACATCTTTCTTAAAATTAACTTTGATCATGTCTAAAACATCATGTTTTTCAAGTCTAAAATGTTATTGAATATAAGATACACTATTTTTATTTACACTACAAAAGAAAGTTCTATTAAACTATGACATGCCATGACACATCCCAATTTCAGAGATTTTAAAATGCAGTAAAAAAAAGTTTGTCTTAGAATCATGAATACAATAATTGCTTTCTTATAAAAGTAATCCCTACTTGTTGAAAAACTGGAAAAGACCGTGATTAGCAGAAACATGGTTATAAAATAAAGAGTTTGTGAAACTGCAAATCCAGACGAAGGATAGAAGTTAGGGTTGATTTAATTTGGGGACTGAAGGCTATCTCAATGGCAGTTTTTTTCCATCTCTCTGTTCTACCTTCCATGATGTCGGCCCTTCTGAGACCAGCTTCTTTCAGGGCTTCGGTTCCAGGTTTCCCATCTGTACAACACTACATTGGAGATAGGACTTCTATCCTAGCACTTTGGGCAAGAATACTAAAATTCACCTGCACTGCTAAGGTCATCTAGGTCATCTCACCTCACCTGAGCTGTCACTGTTGCTGAGAAAAAGGAAATGTACCTGAAAAATTACATAGACTGCACCGAGAAGGGAGTAATAATACCCAACTGTAAAATCTGCCTTTTACTAGAAATAAAAGGAAGGAAGGGTAATTGCTTAAAAGCTGTAATGGTTAATTTTTGTGTCAATTTGTCTAAGCAATGATGCCCAGATGCTTGGCTAAACACTAGTCTAGATGTTGCTCTGAGGGTATTTTTTAGATGTGATTAAAGTAGTTTACCCTCCATAATTTATGTGGGCCTTATCCAATGAGTTGAAGCCTTTAAGAGAAACGTTTGAGGTTTCCCAAAGAAGAGGGAATTTTCAAGACTGCAACAGCAACTCTTCGGCCTTCAGTCTTTTGGCTTACCCTTTAGATTTCAGACTTGCCAGCCCCCACAATCATCCTACAATAGTGAGGTTCAATTCTTTAAAATCTCTCTCTCTCTCTCTCTCTCTCTCTCTCTCTCTCTCTCCCTTTGTCCCTTCCTCCCTCCCTTCCTCTCTCTCTCCCTCCCTCCCTCTCTCTCCCTCTCCCTCTCCCTTCCTCCCTTCCTTCCTTCCTCCCTTTCTCTCTCTCATTCTCTCTGTCTCTATCTCTATCTCTCAATCTCTCCTAATACAGAGATTGAGGTAGAGGTAGAGACAGAGATAGAGATATATATAGATTCCCTATAGTCCAGGAGTACCACCATTTTAAAATATTTTCTCCAAAGTAATTTATTTATTTACTTATTTTTCTATGCATAGAAACATATGGAAACATTTTACTCAAATGACATCATCCTGGATATATGATTCAAAACTTTTTAGTTTCTTCTTTGTCTCTTACTATGTTATGATCATTTTTCCAAAGCCCTAAATATTCTTAAGTGATTTTTTTTTAGCAGTTACCAAAACTTCATTGCATAATTGAACCATAATCTGTTAAACTATTTGGCTATTTCTGGGATTTTTAATGATTTCTTTTTTTTTTTTCTTTTTTTTAATACACAGTCCTTTCCCCTAATGTGAAAAGCCAGTAAGTTGCTGCCTCTGGAATCTCAGGTCTCTACAGCTCAGGGTCAAAAATGTGACACTTGGCAGATGTACACTTATCTCCAAACTCAACAAGTTGTGTACATTAAATATGTACAGTTTTTTGTATATTTCACTTAGTTCCACTTGATGCAGCCTAGTGATCATCATGAATAAACAGCATGTTGCCAATTCAGCCTTGAGCAAGAGTGAGTCTGATCTGGCATCAAAAAATATCCCTGTTCTGAAGATAACCACGAATATCTGTATCCACCATAAAGGTCTTTGTGACAGCGATGTGGACTCCTGACCCCACTCCTAGGTCATCATCACTGATGAGAGCTCACATTTGTTTTCATGTAACTTGAAATGTTTGTGACTTGTCCAAATTTGTTTAATCTTATAAGGTCCTCCTAAGAGTGGAAAAAAAAAAAACAGCAAAGAAAATAAAGGGAAAGAGAAGCTTTATGAAGGAGTCTGTGTGGAATCTCAGTAGAAATGAATTCTGCATTTTATATTTACTCATTTACTCTCCTAATTATGAGATAAAAGTGAATGTGCACTCATGAGTGGTGAACAGAATGGATGTTCTTGGTGAACAAAGAAACACATGGTAGCATGGCAAACCATGTCAGCATTTCTCCAAAGCACAATTGACTGGAGAGTTTCAGGGCCTGACTCTCCCACCACTGCAGATTTCACTCTCTATCCATTATCTTCATTTAAGGTCTGATCCAAGTCCCCAGAGCCAACATATGCTCCCAGCAGCTGGATTTCTCTGAGATGGTTTTAAGGGGCATTTTTCCAAATTACTCTTCTTAGATTTTAAATGGGGTGTGGTGGGGGCAGGTATATTGTAAAATGGTGATAATAATGTCAAGAATTAATATGTAGATTTGGTTAATGCTATTTGAGCAAAGCTTTGAAATGTAGCATATAATTAGTGCTTCATTAATCTTTAAGAAATTAATTTTTAGGTCTCCTGTTCTATTATTTTAACATATTTTATATTTTTTAATTTATTTATCTATTTGCCATATTTTGGAGAGAACTTTTGCTTAGCAATGATAGGTTTTATTTTTTAAGACTAAACTTAATCTTCCTACCTAAATATTGCTGGAGACTCACATAAGATATGTTTGTAGTCTTTATCTGTAAGCTAAAAGATTGAAAGGACTTTTTCTACTAGATGTGGAAAGATTAAAACTTATTATATATATATGAAAATAACTATTGTACAATAAACATATTAAACTGAGTTTTTAAAAAATAGAGTTGTTAAAATATAGAGAAATGATACAATATGGTAAAGAAGATTTGGATTTTAAAAATAGAAAAGAAGATAATTCAAATCAAGACATTCATGAGTGTGTTCTGTTACCTTATTTGTATATTCATTCAGAGATATTTGTTTATCATTCACAATGGAGATAGAACAGTAAACAAAATGAACAAAAGTTCTTTCCCTCATGAGGTTTTCATTCTAGTGGAGAGAGAGACATCTCTGCACTAAAATTAATTCTATTTTAGTAAAGAAGTGCATAAGTGCTTGAGATATTAAATAATGAAGTGCCACAAAATCATGGTATAAGAAATTTCAAATTTTAAATAAATATATGTTTGGCATCATTCAATTGCAAACTCTTATTTATGAGACAAATGGTTAGAAATAGAATTGCATGAAGCCTGAAAATTAACTGGTAAATTATCTGCAAAAATTATCTGTAAATTATCTGCAAATAGTAAGTATAAGGTAAGGAATTGGGGGAAATGGCACGGTGTGAAAGGCATCCTAACTTATCAAGAACATGCTTTGGCAGGTTGTTCAATAAACAGCATGGAAAGGATGGTGGACACCACATTGTGATTTTACGATGCCCGTGATTCCTAAAGAAGGGACATGTGTACAGTGGAATTAGAAATCATTCCCAATGTCTACAGTATAATAAAAGAAAATAAGTGGCTGGCTTAAACAACATGGTTTTAGGTGTGAAAAGATAGCATGTAGTATGAGAGAGAGTGACTATCTTACAACAACTATAGCCTAGACAGCACTTGAGAAATAACAAAATAGTAAATACAGAAAACCAGCAAAAGGACAATATACTTTTAAAGGGGTCAAGTAGAAGGCAAAACCAGCCTAAATGTCCAGTTAAAATTCTAAGATTGTCTGTTTAGTGATGATGTGTTACCATTATGCAATGATACGCTGATTCTTAATCATTTTTATTAAATTTTAAATAATTATAATTGTTAAACTGTTGTGTTAATCTGTCTTTAAATGAAGGGATATTTTTTTAAGACCAGCAGTTGTAAAAAGAGCTGCAGACTGAGAAATAAACTACTATAAAATCTGTATCTCCAAGCTCTCCTGAGTTCATATTTATATTTAAAACACTCACTAGTCATCTCCCAGGAATCTCCTGGGCACCTCTGACTTAAAGTGTCCTAAACTGAACTCTGTATATTGTTCAGTATCCTGTGTCCTCATCTCAAGTAACAGTTCCACCATCCACTCAGACTGGCAAGCTCTGAACCTGAGACCCACCTCCTCCCTCTACCCTCCCTTCTTCCTCTCCCCTCTTCGCTTCCGCTTCCCTTTCCCCCCTCCCATCCCTTTTCCCCTCTTTTCCCCTCTCCCTCTCCCCCATCCCCTCTTCCCCTCCCTTCCTTCTCCCTCTTTCCAACCCTCATGCTTTGGTGATCTCTCCATCACTGGTCCTCATCAGCTTTCCTCTGAATCAGGATAGTAGCCTCCTGGATGATTTCTGGACTCTGGTCTCTCACCTTCCACTCCACAGTGTTGTTAATACATCTTCCAAAGACACTTTTGTTCTAATACCCTTTCTGGCTCTCTTCTGTTTACATTCCTGTAAGTTAAATATTTCTTATCTCACACATACAAATTCATTTATAAATAATATAGATATATACCTACTGCATTATACACCTAAAAACATGCCATAGAATTGAAATTTAAAAGAGTGAAGATAAAGATGAAATAAACTATTTTATGTTCTGTTTCTTAATGATAGGCAAAATCTTTTGCTATCACTAAAATGTTATTTACTGAGAATAATGTGGTTTAATATGCTTTATAATTTTTGGAAACATTGCCTTGTGATGGAGCAACTTAAAATCTGATTCTAAGTGCAGTTTATTTCAATGTTTGGTTTGATGGCTGTCAGAGCTACAGAACATATATCGCAGAGAACCACATATACAAACAGTAAGTCGATCACTGGATGAGCTTATGAAATTATGATATTCATTTTTCAAAATTATCTATGAATTTTACAAGGACTTTTGTGAAAATTCATAATGTTTGTATTACTCATGTTATCTCCAATATTTTTAATTTATCCATTTTATGAGGCTTAGATTAGTCAAACTAGATAATATACATAAATCCATTTAACCAGGTATGCATAAACTAATAAGTGGTAGTTTGCTTTAAGAATGAGTAAGGAGGTTAGGGACATGCTCTCTTGTGGATCTCAGGCCTTGCCTGAGAATTTGATGCACCTGGCAAGTCCCTCTGCTATCTGACATACAGACCAAGTAAAACCACCAATGTCAGTCCATATGTTCCTTATTAGTCTAGCCTAAGTATTTTATCATATTTTCAGATTGATATCCAAGTTTTCATACTTTCCTCCCACACCCTAGTGTATCATCTCATAAAACATTAGAGTGTTCTCACGCCACTTGCCAAAGTATTACATCCAAATGTCTGAGCTGGATACATCAGGCCTTTCTTAGTCTACTCCCACTGACCTCTCCATTCCACACACCCTATCCTTCAGCCACATTGAACTTCTCTTCATTCTCAAACGTCTGATTATATCTTTGCTTTCGCATTCCCTTTGTGGAACACTCTGCCCACACATTCTGCCTCACCCCAAACCATGCTTACCTGGTACATTCTTCTTCATAAATGAAAGCCCTTCTCTTATGTTCTGCCTGACTGTCCAGTATCCTCTCAGCATTTTGCTCATACCTTTTAACGCCCCTCAAACCACACTGTGCACACATTCACCTTTCCCTGTGCCGTAAGACCAAAAATCATTTGGGTAACTGCAGCGTAGAACAAAGTGACTGTCCAGTAGAAGGAATCACAAAACTGTTAAACAAAATAAAACTTAAAAGGACTGAAGCAATTTTAAAATTAGAAACACCAAAGAAGAACAAATTTCTGTTGAAGAATCAGACCATCAGAGGACTCTGAAAAGATGCAAGGAATTGATTACCTATTATTCTCACATTGGTTGACCAACTCAGGGACAGGATATAGGAGAACTACAAAGAAAATGCAATTGGCAAGGTAATGTTTAATAAATCAAGAATACCTTTCAATTCAACAAAAATTGGCTGCATTGTCTCCCAGGAGATCCCAAGGTGAGACGATAGTGATCCCATAGCTTCTAGGTCCCTAAAA
This sequence comes from Cynopterus sphinx, assembly GCA_030015415.1. Lineage (NCBI taxonomy): Eukaryota > Metazoa > Chordata > Mammalia > Chiroptera > Pteropodidae > Cynopterus > Cynopterus sphinx. The sequence continues at coordinate 26,656,108 of CM057384.1, read as the reverse complement.
CACTATTTGGGCTTTGGGCTCCATGGAGTTGGACTAGAAAACCTTAACAGCATTTATTGCTTTGCCTCAGAGACTGAGGAGGTAAATTTGGAGATAGTGTCATCCTTTAAGAAATATTACTAATCAACAATATATTTAATTAATTAAATATGTGGCCTTCAAAATGTACTGTGACAAAAATACTGAATTCAGAAAGGGTTGATTCTTCTATGACTGTTCTACATCTGTTCTAAGCACCATATATAATAATATACATGTCTAACTTATTTCATGGTACATGAGTTTTTTTTCAATGTGGTATAAAATCATAGACACTTAGACCCCACAGTGGCTTTGCATGAGCCATGACAACATTTTGCTTTTGCCATAAGTAAGCATACCTAGGATGTATACACCAATATATATTATATAGTAAACATATTCTTGTTCTGCTATTGTTTCTTTACAGAGGCAGCAGTTTTTGCTAGTGGACATAGCTAGAAAATAGGACTTGAATGAGTCATTTAAGTTCTTCATCTATAAAAAGATTGTACTTTCTAGCTAAATCACAAATATTTACTCAGAACTCAAACAATGCTTTGAAGGCAGTATTGTTTTTTATTTCAGCATTTATTCCATAGTGAGACACTTGAGTCATCACAAGGCAGTGACCCCTGTGAAGTTGTCATCTTATGCCACCATTAATATTTATCTTAATAATTGCTATCATACCTTGGTAATGAACATTTTCCTCTCAGTCTTACATGGTATTACCAATACATTTATAAGTGGTTCACTGTACCATACCCCTTGAGGTTATGATTTATACTTAAGCAGTATTACAGTTTAGCAAGGACTCAGAGCTAAAAATAAATCAGATAAAATGAAAATATTTGAACAATAGTTTAAATATTAATTGATAAACTCTGTCTCTCCTTTTTAATCCCTCGTATTTGTGGAAATGTGTGATTGAAGCTCTCAGAATATTAGCTTTAGGAAGATGCTGATGTTATGTAAAAGTATTTATTTGGGAACAGTTTTATAAGAGGTGAATGTTTTTTAAAAGATGTCAGTGATGGAAGTGGGCAGAGACAACATAAAATTGTTGCAATCAAAAGCACTGTTCAGTGGCAAGCAACACATTACAATATCCTATATCTATGTAGCATTTTAGAGCAAATAACATTCATTAATCTTTATCTCTTTAAAGTGCATGAAGTGTAGAAGCAAGTTCAATTGACAGAATCTTTGCTCTTTGGAGTAAAAAGCCAAAAAGCTTATTGAAAACCATGATTTTACTTTTTTTCACATTGATATGAGAGATTTTTTCTTCTTGTTTATGAAATGATTTTTCCCCTTTTTCATGGACTTATTTTTACTCATTAGACTACATTTCAACATTCCCTTGAACACAAGAAAATTCTTTGTCAAAGCACAATTCGGACAATTATGGGGGAAAACATGGGATGATTTGATCCCACTATTTTATTCTTCATAGATACACATTCACTCAAGTGGAGAATGACCGTCAATGTCAGCAAAACTGGCAAATTTTCTTGTGTTGATGAACCTTACTTATTAAAGGTTGGTGTAAAGGTATAATCAAGATAGAAGATATTACCTGGCTTCTGTGTCACAGAAGAGTTTAAATGATCAATGCCTGGAGTAGCTGACCTGGCTACATCATAAAGTGAGCCTGACAGGCAGAGAAACAGAATTTTTCACTTAGAAGTGTCTCTCTACATGATAATATTGTAAACTAACAACAATAATGTTTCTCCAAAGAGTCCACATATAGCTGGTACCTTCCTCCATCTAGTAATCTATGCTCACTCCCGACTATAACTAGACTTTTCAGTTTTTATCCATTGCCCCACCCCCTCAAATGGATCCCTATGGTGGGGGATAGACATTACTCCAGGATTTCTACTCTCCCATTCCTTTTGAGTACATACCCCTTAAAGTTAGGTAATGCCCATGTGACTTTCTTTGACCAGTGAAATGTCAGAAGTGATTTGTGTCACTTCTGGGTGAAAGCATATAAGGTTTGGTGTGCAGTTTTCATTACTCTCACTTGCCATGGCATTCATGGAGAGGTCACAGGCATGAAGCAGACTGGCATGATGAGTCACCATGAAAGCTGCCCTAGAGACTTGGAGACTTTGTACAAGCAGAAAATTAGCTTCTGTTGTATTTAGCCACTGAGATTTTGGTGGCGTTTGTTACAGCAGCACAATCTAGTTTACCCTGACACAGTCTCTCACAAGCTCAGTTCCCACTGTTCACTATTTAGGCAGCAGCCCACAGCTGCATATGTGCATGCTACACCAGTAAGTTATGTTTACACATGAGTTGGCCCAGTCACTACTGAGGCAAAGTCTCACAGAAATATCTGGGAACAGCAGAAAGGTAGCTAGGATAATCATAATGTGTTTCTCATATCCTTGCTAGGTCTCTGAATTAGCATTGAGGACTACCCCCACGCAAATAACTATCTTGATTTATTACCAAGAGGTATCAGTTTTATGGGAGGAGGGAGGAGTTTAATTTAGAGCACCTCGAAACTTCTAGACTAGAGAAATTCAGTGGAAATGCCTAGTAATGGTAATGCAGGGCTTGGAAACAGGTTAAGAATGTAGGTGTAGATTTAGAGGTAATCTTCAGACACTTGAAAATGAAATACAAGACATGAAAAAGATTCCCAAAGAAAATGGCAGAAAGTAAGAAAAATAAAAAACCAAGAAATATATTTAGAGGGCAGAGAGAGGAAAAGCAAGGAAGGGAGATATGAGAACTGTAATGACAATACCCATTCATTTTGAGAGCTAAGAATACCACATCTTCATTAATAAATTCATTGAAATTTCAATTTCAGGGTTTTTAATGAGGATAAAAATGTATTACTCCTTAACAATCCATTTACACTCTCAGATATTAAAATGGATTATCCATCCAACAGGCAGCTGGACATTATCTTTAATAAAAAGCAAAATGATTTTTTAATTCACTGCCTCAGAACTAATTAATCAAGATTTAAAGTTTTGCAGAAGAAACAGAACTTTTTAAAAATATTTCAAACCTCTATTAAACATATTTTGGTATTCATTTTCTTTGCAGTTTGTTTCATGGGATTTTCAGGTTAAACCTGAAAATTACCTTTAGTAGTTTTACAGATCAGTGCTATAGGCTGACAGAACTGACAAAAAGAATAGATTAAAAAAAATTTAAAAACTGTTCAAATGAAAATAGCTTTTATATGGTGCTAAGAAAGAAAACACAGGTACTTCTGTTTCAGAAAGTTTTCACATTTTGATCACAGATTGCTTTTTCAAGCCACTTTCACTACTGGAAATTCCCTGATAGTATAAACTGTCTGGTTCACTGGAAACAGTGTTCTCATAAACACCTTTTGGTGTATTAATTTTTTTTATAAAATTGTCTCCACTGATGCAGAGATCAAGTTCTCCCAGTATTGAGAGCAGTGAGAGCAGTCCCCTGCCTATCAGCACTTCTGAATGCAGATCCACAATTTCCACCAAGCAAGGTTCCTGCTCAAAACTGAACTGTTAAACATGCATGATTTGCTCTGCATTATAGTCCTTCACTTGTTCAACAAACTTTTTCTACATATCTGTCTCAGGCTAGGCACAATGAGGGCGCAGTTGTCATTCTTGGGCTGTCTCCATTAACCCCCATGCCCATTTCACACACTACTCCCCCTGCAGGTATGTTGGACTTTGTGCCAGCTTTCTTCCTGCAAGGATGACCCAAAAGTTAATTCGTTAATATTTTCTAAATCCAAATATATGTGCTAGGAACCACACTAGGTGCTTCAGATGGGTTTTCCAATTTAATTTTCAAGATTGTGGTGGATATTAGTATCATCTCTATTTTACATCTTGGGAGGCTGAGATGTTAAGAAACTTGCTTAGAAAGACCCTCTGTGCCAGAGGGAAAAGAGCTCTGAAGACTTTCACATGAGTGAAGATGACATTTCACTTCCGTTCATAACTCATAGGCCAGAAACAGTCATATGGCTTTGCCCAATACCAAGATTGCCATAAAATACATTCCAAACTTATACCTGGAAAGGGGGAGATGGGAAATATTTGGTGAACTGTATCATCAATTTTTTACAACACAGTTTAACCTTTATTGAATGGCACACACCAAATTTTAAATAAAAGTATGTATGATTTTTTTTTGTAGGCTAAAAAGATAATTAATTAATTAAATATTCTTGAATAAAAAAGAAACTTGCTTATGGTCATTAAGTGGTGCAGTCAGTACTCAAAATGTGTTGGCCAATGCCAAATTGGGTACTCTACACCTGGGCGCTCTACGCCTAGCTACTCAAAATGTGGTCCTCACACCAGTAGCACTGACATCACCTAGGAGTTTGCTAGATGTATAGAATCTCAGGTCCAACCCCAGAACCACTCAATCAGAATTTGGTTTTAACAAGGCCTCCTGATTATCCCTCTGCACATTAGTTTTCAAAGAACTGTGCTAAATCACTGATATACAGACTTCTCTTGAATGGGGAGGTGGAGACAGTCTTTCTTCTGAATTGCAATATAAGGACGGGGCAGGAGAGGGTGGGAATGTCTGTTATGTGTTCTCCCAGTGCAAAAGGAAGGGTTCAGACTACAGGTTCTTGCAGTTTCCAGCACTGGTGATCAGCAAGGTTTGGGACCATTTCCAAAAGGAGCAGAGACTGAGCTGCATCTTGAAGCCAGAACATTTTCTCAATTCATTTCATTCAAAATAGGTTCTGTTCCAAATGGACACATGCCCACATCAATACTCTGGAGTTAACTTATCCAGCCTGGATTCCATTTTCCAAACAGAATCCAAATATCAACAGCACCAAAAAGCAGATTTGAAAACTCAATAAAACTTGCTGTTATAACCTTGTTCATCGTTCTTGTTCGGTTTAGAATTGCCCAGTTTAATACTGTTCATGACAAAACTAGTTTGCCTCTCCATTATCCATGCTTCCCCGGTATGAGTACAAACAACTGGTGTAAAAAGCAGATGCGCGTCGCTTGACGTGCAGGCCTCCTAGCCACAGGTATTTAATTCCTTGTGTGGCGTCTCCTTTTCAAGACCCTTGTCCAAGCCGCGCCGGCCACCTCCCTCTCGGACGGGGCCTAACAGCCCAGCTCATTTGCCCAGCTAGCACTTCATCCCCCGTTACCAACTCACCCTGGCTCCCTAGGGTCCTAAACAGCGAGCCACCTTCCAACCGACCCGCTGGCGGGTCGCCCCTGACCTCCCCGGGCTTCCCCTCGGATGCAGTGCCCACCCCGCAACCCCGGAAAGGGGTGGTGGCGCCGGCCGGGCGCTCGCGGGTGGACCAGCCCAGCCGCGGTGGTGGCAGACGGCGAGTCACGTGTGCAGCGGGGGCGGAGCGCACCCCGCGGGGTGGGTGGAGAAAACAAAGCCCCCAGCTGTCAGGAGAGGAAGGAGGCGACAGCGCCGGAGCAGGTGAGTCAAGTGCATTTAAAGCGGTACCGCCCTGGCGCACCCCGACACCCCCAGCCTTGGCGTGGTCCCTTCTAGGCCAGGCTTCTGGCCTCGCCTCCTCTTGCCGCCGTGTGGTCGCAGTCCGCTGGTGGCGGAGTCTGCAGGACTGGGGGGTCTCCCAGCCCGGCAAGAAGTTGTGCAAGGGTCGGCAGCACGGCCCCTGGTGTGCACCCGCCGCTCTCCCGCGGCCCGCAGCTCTCCTTGGGGGACCCCAACGCTGCGCACCCCCGGGAAAGGGGAGGGAGTCGGGGCTGCCACGCTGGCAGAAGCAAAGTGGCCCGGCTCGGGTGAGGCCCGGAGTGTCCGGGTCAGGGACACTTGGCGCTGGTGGAGAAGGGGGTCTGGCGGGTGCGCGTCCGCAGCGCGCGGACCTAGAGGCGACAAAGTTGGGGCGCCGGCCGGGGCTGCGCGCTTCGGGGCAGACCAGGAAGCGCAGCGCGGCGCGCTGGCGCCGGCCGCCGGGGGAGCCAGTCCGGGACCCCCATCCCTGCCCACACACCAGGCGCTGCCCCCGGGCGGGATCAGCCCTGCCACTGCCCTCTGACTCCCGCTCCCTCTCCTGCCCCAGGCTCCTGGGACTCGGGAGCCGGCCTGGTGGGAAAGAGAGGGAGTCCTTATTGTGAGCCTAAGTGGTTCCTCCGCAGGGAGCACCCTCCGCGCAGAGCGAGGGCCACTCAGCGACTCCCGGCTGTGCTTGGGTAGGAGATTCTTCAGTCCACCCTTAGAAATGCCAGGCCAGGAATCCCACAAAGGGCTGAAGGAGGAGTGGGCACAGAAGGACCCTCCCCCTCTGAACCTGGAGCGCTCAGAAATTCAGACTTTCAAATCCCCCCAAAGCCAGTTGATTTGGTCATCCCTTGAGTCACTTTGCCAGTCCCGTGCCAAAGGCCGCCCAGCGCAGAGGGCAGAGCTTTAAGCCCGGAGGAAGGGGCGCTGCAGCCATTTGATCAGGAGGAGCCTTTGTCTTAACCCCCAGTCCCTCTCTGCTAGTCCTCGCCGGGTCAGTAGCGCGTGGAGTGATTAATATTCCGAATATTAGCCGTCCCTTCATCTCTGCACCAGCCAACACTGCTGTCCCCTCCTTGCGGGTATTCTCCATCACTTGCTCACGTCTCCTTTTCAAAAACCAAAACAAACAAAAAAAGGAATATGGTCCAGACCCGCTAGGCCAGAGGTCACTAAACGCACTACAGCGCAGTCACGTAAAATCAAGGGTTAAGTGTTCAAATCTGCACCCGCCCGCGAGAAGTCGGAAGAACTTTCCGGATTAGCATAGTATCTGCCCTGGGGCTGCGCTGCGAGGCGGCGGTTCCGTCCCAGCCGCAGTGAAGCGTGCAGTCCCGTCTTGACTGAGTTTTGGACGCAGCACCTGCTTCTGATCTGAGAGGACCCAAGGCTTACAACTTTGCGGAACAAGGCACTGTGGAATGAAACAGAACAGAGATCAAAAGGTAACCAAAAGGACAGCAACGTTTAAGATGTTCCTCTTGAACGCTAAATCTATGTTTTTAGCAAGCAAAAGGGAACGGGTCCTTGTCTGGCCACTGTCCCTACTGCAAACGTCCCATTGCTTTGCTAGCGTCCTATTCTGCCAAAATAATTACGATAACGGGCTATGTGTGGGTCAGTAGCTCTCTGAGGTGAGAGGTCTGGGAGCCCACCGGTTTAGGTTAACTGGTAGGTTTCCCTTGCGTGGGAAGAGCGATGCTTCTCCGAAGCGCAGGTTCCCAAACTTTGCTGCCTAGTAGAATCACCTGAGGAGCTTTGAAAATTCCTGATGTCCATCTCTCATCCCCATCCATTTAAATCAGCCTGTTGGGAGATAAGAGCCAGGCAGCAGTATATATGTATATACTGTGCAGCAGAGTCTGAGAATCAGTCCAAGGAAGGGTTCAGGGGCCAGCAGCCGCAAGCGTTGCAAGACAAGATGCCACCGTAACTACTGGGATGGGTGGGGGTGAAGACGCTGAACCTGGGGTGCCGCTGAAGAACGCCCGATTGCGGGGGACTGTCTTCCCGCAGCTTGGCTGGCAATGGTATGTGCCAAGTCGTTTTTCACCCTCTCTGCCTAGGGTCTGGTTCTTAGTGGAAAGATCAAGGTTCACTGGCAGTGCCTCGCTGCTGCACGGTGGGTTAAGGAGACAGGTAGAAACTTTCATTCCCGGGATGACTCACGTGGAGCAGGCAGTGGGGAGACCCAGCAGAAACCAACCCGCCGCAGTCTGGTGAGTCAGCAGCCGGCTGCACTCCAAGGCGGAGCCCGGGAATAGGAAGTAATTAGAAGGAGTAGTTTATTGACACGCACAGACGCCACTCCTTTGAAAACATATTTGAATATCTCTCTGATCAGGATCTCTTTGCTTGTAGGTAGGAGTCGCTCGCTCCCTTTTCCAGCTCCCATTTTACCTTCAAATATAATGCTCTCCTGTTAGAAGGGGAAATACAAAGCCAACTAGGCATCTTGTAATTGCCTTGGTGTTGACGCATATATATATATAAAAAAAAAAAAAAACTTGGGAAAGTGTAAATTAGTTTGGGTGATTTCAATTATGTGAAGTAGAGAGGATAAATTTGCAATATGTAAATTTTGAACACAAAAAAGTCAAATGCTGTTTGATTACACATTTGAGAGTGGATTAAAGGATCTGTTTAAAGAGAAATGGTTATAGCGAACATTTTATACGAAATTTTATGTTTGCTATTAACCAAAGGTTTCCTGCTTAAAAAAAAAATATTCCCAAGGGATGAGCCTAAATAAGATGATCTGTTTAAAAATGTACACAAAGTTTATTGAATACACTTAATTTTCTTATTTTTATTGCTTTTACCTTTAGTTATTATATCTCTCCTTTCTTCATTATTCTTTATGTCAGCATGACTCTACCATTGCCTAAACACTTTCTTCCCCATTTTCAGTTTCTTTAAGAAGCAACAGTGACTGACACATAGCAAACTTTCAATATTGTCAGCTATTGAACTTTGAACCTCTCGTAACACTTATTTACCCTGCTTGATATTCTGTTATCTCTTAGGGGCCTGTGTGTCTGCAGCTCCCATAGCACAGAGCACAGGGCCTTTCATGTTATCAATGTCACTTGTTTGTGCTCAACATTATCAGGCGATGGGCTGAACATTTGTAAGCAGTTTCCTGAGTACATTCAGTTTTGTATTTTCACAGACAGACATTCTGAATATGTAGGAGCCAAAGTCTGTTACAATTCTTAAGGGCTCTAAAATGGCAGCTCCTTTGTTCACTTACATTTTTACACAAAACAATGTAGCATTCTGAGCATAACCAACAATTGTTATAGTACTTTAACCACACTCTCCATGGGCCAAAGATTCACATAAGGAAAGTTTACTCTCTCTACCTATTATTATGGAAAACAACACATATCTAACTATATAGATGTCTAAAGGAATTTATTAGCTAGGAGAGTTATTTCAGAGCAGGACAAATAGCAAGTTAATAATTAAACAGCTTTTATTGTCATCTGCCTACTGCTTTCATTAAGATAGCACAAATACATTTAATAGCCATCATATTTAAAAGTGGAAAGTTGGATGTATTCTTTGACAGACAATACCAAAAATATATATATTAATAAGAATATCCAAAGGCCAAAATGATGTAGATTCATCCACTCTTATTTCTGTGCAGCTTAGGAGAGGGACAGGGGGTGCACTTCTGAAATTCCAACCACTTTTTTGGGAGATACAAGGTACCAAAAGGCTGAAATATAGACTAGAAAAATGGGACTAATCAGACGAATCAGAAACTATTCCTCTGAGAATGGTATGTACTTAGCTCTGTAATGTTTACAAGTAGGACAAAAGGGTAAGGTAGAAAGAAAGGGTGTTATCTCAATTTTAGGAGCTCTTAAGTTTTTGAGAATAGATGAGAACCACCCAGTCTAATTACCTTAAATTTATACAACCCTCTAGTTTTATGTACATGTCAGGGCCTAAACATAATTCCCATGTGCCAAAGAGCACAAGAAAGCCCCCAAATTATGTGATCTTCTAAAATGGCAATGCCAAGGCAAGGAATGTGGCGTTGTGACTCTTTTTCCAGTCTCTATTATTTCATACTACTTGTTTCTTGAATAGGTTGTGATGTAATCTTGCCTGGAGGCATTAGCAAGACAAGCTCAGTTCTAATTATCTCCTCCCTCCTTAACATAGGAGAAACTATTCACATACATCATGCTCTCACTGACTTTATTCTTAAATAACCTTTGGACTAGGCCAACCTCAAAATTCTGAACCATGATTAGCTTCTAACTTAGATAACCAAAGTAAAAAGTTCCTAAATCTTTGCCTAAGTCATAGATGCATAAGCTCTCTTGCTTTAAGGGCCCTTAAAGGTTAATGCCACCAGTCAACAAAAGCTTAAACACCCTTTCCAGCATCTCTACTAAATATTCCTCTGAGTTATGCCTCATGTCTCCTTCACAGTACATTACATCCATCAGAGGTTTTCTGTGGCATCCACCCACTACAGACCACAAAGATTAAACCCAACTCTTTCACATATTCACCTGTAACCATCCTAAACATTTAAAGTGAATCTCTTCTGGAAAAAATCTGACTATAGTCTTTCAGATCTGTTCATTGCACAAAATTTTGTTCTGAACTTGCACCCATAAATTTCCAGAAAGGTATTTGAAATTGTGGTTTGTTAAACCAGAGCTCTGTAGAATAGAATCACTGGGAAATTTACTTCCAAAAGATCTAATCCAATTATCTATACACTTCAAAATTGACTGCTGACAAACTTTATGCAATGACATTCAGCTCAGGATGAGTGGAAACCCACAGTTCCAAGTATTTCGGGGATCAGCAAACAATGGCCTCCACTCTGTTTTTGTATGGCCCAAGAAATAATATTAGTTTTTATATATTTTTAATGGTTGAAAGCATTAAAAGAAAAAAACTATTTGGGGACACTTAAAAATTACATAAAATTTAAATTTCACTGTACAAAATAAAGTTGAACACAGCCATACTTATTTGCTTATGTCTTGTCTAGGGCTGCCTTTATGCTACCTACCTCAGCAAAGTGGAATAGTTACACCAAAGACCACATGGGCCACAAAGCCTAAAATACTGACTTACTGTTTACAGACAAGGTTTGCAGACCCTTGATTTATACCAATTTGATACTTTCAGTTTGTTTCTATCTATCTGTCTGTCTGTCTATCCATCTATCTATTTATTTATTTATTTTAGGTGAGGCAACCCTTGGTTGACCTCTCAGATTGTGAGAATCTTGTCAGCTTACAATTCCTTATTTTTAATTTTTTACGCCCGTAGCACCTGGTCTTCCTAGGTAGTCTCCCTTCCAAGTAGTAACCAGGCCCAACCCTGCTTAGCTTCCAAGATCAGATGGGGTCCGGCTTCTTCAGGGTGGCATGACTGTAGACCATATTTCAGTTTTTAATGAAAATTTGTTCACTTAAAACCTTAGTCTTTGTCCAGTTTTTTTTCCCCTTTAGGGAAGGGGGAAATAAATTGTTTCCAAACTAATCACTAAAGATAATTTAGTCTTATATTCCCCTTTTGTGTGTATTTACTCTGCAAAAGCAGTACCTTTCTAAATAATATATGAACTTTAGTGATATGGTTGACCGTAAAACTTCTGTACCCGAACAAGCCCAAACAGTGCAATACTTACATTGAGCTATGTCACTGTTTTCAGAGCTTTAGAAAATGGGGTAACACACCCTTGACAGCAAGCCCAGGATGACACTAGCCTTAACTCTGTAGCAATAGCAACTTCCTTTTCCTCCAACCTGTGAGGGCATTTGCATGCTTCTTTGTTTTATATATGAAGGCATGATTTGAAAATTTATTCAGATTTAGGAAATTTTCACTGACTGTCACTTCATACTGCTGCTTTTCGAAATACTGTTACTCTTCTAAAGTATACATTTAAGGTAAATTGCTTGCTACTTCTTAAAAAGGCAGTGGTCATTAAATAATAAGCAGATATGCATATAGTTAGTTATATCACTAAAGTCTGACATGATGCCATGGACAATTAGTTTGAAATTTCCAAATTCAAAAATAGATCAGATTATGATCCAGAAAGTTAAATTCTTTGCCTTCTGCCCAAGGCCGGACAGATTTTTTTTTAAAGAGTTTAGAAAAAATACTTGAAAGAACAGTAACTTCATTGATAGGAACTGGTCTTAATTTTTTCTTGTAAGGGTTGCCTCTTAAAACTTCCTTCAGTTATGAGAACTTCCTCTTTTTGATGATTTGTTAATGCCACAGAACATTTGCAAATGAGTTTCACTTAGATTTATGGAGCAACTTTAAAGGTTATATTTAGCTGGTGTCCTCTGCATCCCTTCTAGAATCAGCACACCTGTAATTTAGAGAGCCCCCCACCAAAAAGAGTTCCTTTTTCACTAAATCAAACAATGCACTAAAAAAAATGCAATGTTTGAGGTATGTGAGATCAACTAAATGATTTCAAGAAACAAACAAAAACTATTTGATCCCTTTCTAGTACTGTTGGTAGTAATGGCATGTGGATAACTAAGTCTCAAAGTAACTTAACCCTCTAGTGTTCCTGATGGAGTAATTGGGGGACAAGGAGGAAGTGGAACAACTAGCACTAAACTGTATAACCCCTGTGCTGACTGGGACAGAAACCAGTTCAAGTGAAATTAACTTTCCTCCTTTGTCATAATTTAGATTTCACATTTTTACTAAATACATTTTTATTTAATATACCTTATGTCATATATATGAATATCATTTCATAGTTCTCTCCAAAGTCGTTCCTAAATTAGGAACTAAGTGGATTTACTATATTTTTAATTGAGTAAGGAACTCATAATTGTCAATTGCTGAAACATGGACAAAACACTTAAAAGAATTTTGCTAACAGGCACATTTTGCTTCTAACTTAGAATAGGAATGACTTGGTGTTTGAAATTGGTAGGAGAAGGAAAAATAAGCAAAAAAAAGGCAGCTGGAAAATGAGGCCGTTTCTTTTAGCTTTACTAAAGTATTTGAATTTTTTATTGGACGTATACATAAAAATTAAATCAGAAGACTAGATTCCCTTCTTTAAGGTCTGGTAAAGTCTGTTTTCAACTGATAAGAGGTAGAGAAGCCAGCAATCATCTTACACTTTCTTTCCTTCTTTCAAAGATAATCTTAAATCCAATCAACTTGTCAAAATTTGACATAGTAAGAACCTTTCATGATTCTACCCAAGAATCCACTATCTGCATTTCCCCCACTAAACTTCTTCAGCCCTTCAAAGGTGGAAAAGAGAGGGAACTCGAAGAAACACCTTCCTGCTTTGCCCAACCTGGGCCTTCCCAGCAAAGGAAACTATCAATGTAACACTTTTGTTAGCTTAACTTCCAGGCTGGCCTCTATCATAATTCTTTTTGAAGTGTGGTTTTCTGGGTACAAATATCCCAAAAGGAGTTTCCACAAATCAAGAGCAGTAATAACTGAGTGCTCTACATGCTACTGGCAAGTCCAGAAAGCAATTTTCTGTGCAGCTGGAGTATTTAAACAAGACTACCACTGGGTCTGTTAATTTTATACCCAAGCAAGCACACCTCCATCTCTCAGCACTTCAAGATCAGTTAGAATTTGAAGTGTGCTTTTATCTAGGATTACCAGGTAAAATACAGGACGCCAGTTAAATCTAAATTTCAAAAGCATTGATTTTTTCTTAATATACTAAGATTTTTTTTTTAGTATAAGTAAATCCCATATATTGCATAGGCTAGACTAATACCAAAAATTTTAATCTGAATTTAATATGACTTAATCTTTAAATCTGAATTTCAGATAAACAATAATTTTTTAAGTAAGGTATGTCCCATATATTAAATGGGATATACTCATAATAAAAAAATTTAATATTTTTTCAAATTTAACTGGGCATCCCATTAATTTTGGTTGTTATTAGTTTGGAGTTTTATTGTTGTTTCTCTTTTTATTCTTGCTAAATTCTGTAATCCTACACTTATCCCATAATAAATTTCAAAATGACTAGCTTTTCTCATTTGTAAAATGTCTGGTCTGAGACTATATTTCTGGGATAATAAATTAAAATGTCTGAGATGCCTTCATCTATTAAAGAAAAAATTCAAGCCGCTATCTGAAATTTTCTGCACAATTTGTTTAGCTAAGAAGGAAACTAAAAGGTAAATTCAGAACTAGAAAATTAGCAATCTTTTTACTTCGTAAGATATTTTAAGGTACTTTCTTTTGATAGATGTGTCAACAGGTAAATTGTTAGCTCAAGTGGGGCAGCTTGAGCAACCCATCAACCACGTGGAGGTTGCTAATCGAAGTTCACCTAATCTTAGATGATTCCACTGAAGTCATCCCCAAAATGGTTCTGATGATGCCTTGCTAGTCAAGTGTGGTCACAGGACCTTCAGCACCAGGACTGCCAGGCAGTCCTTTGAGTGCCTTAAAATCAGAATTTCATGCCACACCCCAGAACCTCTCAGTCAGAATCTTCACTTTAACAAGATCCATAGGTGATTCATATGCACATTAAAGTTTGAGAAACCCTGAACTAGAAAATTCAGTTTCTCACACAGAAATGGGTCTTTTTAATACCATGTTGAAATAATCTTTAACAAACTCTTTTAATACCTAACAAGGAATAGTTTCTTTTAATCAAACATCTTCAGGATATGCAGCTATTGTATTTCTATTTTATTCATATAAAAATCCTAAGTGACCATTTCTAATATTGTTTTACAATGAGCATATATAACAAGACAAATGTAAGTTTGAAAAAGGCCCTCATATGGACTAATGACAGTCTATTATCAATAAGAGTTTGGGTTGTCCTTGATTAATAACCTATAAGTTAAGGTGGCACATATCTCCTGTCTCTCAAATCACCAGCAAAATCTCCTTCATACTTCTTCATTTCATGTATTATAACTTACATAAGAATATTCATGTGCCAACACCACACATTCATATATTTGTAGCTGTAGGGTCCTCTTAAAACTGAATGGAGGGCATGCAGATTGAGCCTATGGCAAATTCCAAATTACTTTTGTGAAATTCTAGGTTTTAAAAAGTCATTAAAAAGTTCCATAGATTTTAATTCCTTTTGAGTTCAAAAACCTCACTTCTTTATGCCAGCCTACCTGTTTTTTAGAGGTTATGGTGTTGTATCATCAAAAGAATTCTGGAATTGGAGCAAGAGCATCAAAAGCCCTGATGTTTAAAATGTTCTGCTGCTGACTGGCTGGGTGGCTTTGCAAATGTTACTTAACATTGTCCATCAACATCCCTCAAAACAAGTTTTCTCATCTGTCAGATGGAGACATTGGAGGCTGGCATTGTCCTACCAGATTCTTGTAGAGATCAAATTAGATAATGTGTGTGGCAATGTCTTCCTGATGACTTTTATGTACAGTGATGATTTGTTTCGTGATCTGCTTCAGATAGGGCTGGCTGTTGACTAATTATATGGCATGGTTTCCTGCAACATGATCAATTTGGAAGAAAGGTGATGTTAATTTTAACAATTCCATCTATATACTGAGAATGGAACCATAGAGCCCATATCTTATCTACATGCAATTCGTGTCTGTATGTCCCCATGTCCCTGACAACCACAACTCCCCCTTCTGCTCCTTAGAAATGTAAAGTTTTCCTGGCTGTTGGAACAGTGACTTGCTCCAGGATGCCAAGCAATATATTCCTCATCAAGGTTGCCACTTATTGCTTTGTGAAGCCAAAGGACACAAGAGTTGTTTCTTTTTTCCTGCCAGTATTCTACACAATTCCTCTTGCATTTTTCCCCAAGAAAAAATTAACAGATTATAAAACATGCTTTTCTGTTTTTAATTACTCAACTCTTCTAATAAAATTATTCCAGTGATGCCTCGGAATAGTATTTCTTCAGTTATTCTACTGATAACATATGCTTTTCATGTAGCCATCATAACTATGTTATTACTTATTATTATTATAATAAGTTAGCATGTAGCTTTGTATTTTATCCAATAACATCATTCCAAATTGGAAGAAGTTGCATGGTCATTTGTTAAAAGTTATCCTCAGTGCAAATTCCCCCCATCAGAACATGGAGAAGAAACTTATTCACCTTTTGGTCATTGTTTTAATAAATAAAACATAAATTCATTAGTGAGAATCTGAAAAAAATGAGGGTGGGGCATGAAGGGGCACACTCCTAAAACTTATCACCTCCATGCAACAATTACAAAAACTATTTTTGTGTAGAGCTCTTACTGTCTGTATTCAATAATTCACATAAAATTTTTCCTTAGCATGTTGAAAATTGTTTCCCACGTCCAACCATGTTTCTAGCTTCAGTGTCTTTATACGTTCTTCTGCCTAGGATAACTGGTTATCAAGCTCAACCACAGTTTTATCTCAGGTGTTAGTTCCTCTAGGTCCTTGCTGCTCAGAGTGGACTCCATGCACCGGTGGCATTAGCATCACCGGGGAGCATCTTACAAATGGTGAAGCTCCAGCCCCACCTCATACATTCCCAGTCAATCTGTAGTTTAATAAGATCCACAGGTGCCATTGTTATAGGGTAACCCTTGAGACACATTGTTCTGGAAAGCCTTTTCTAACCTTCTAATCATTACCTCCCCCTGACTCTCGCGGGCCCACTCTTCCAGGATAAGTTAGGTGGCTCATTGTGATTTGCTTTAATTCTGCACACATGGGCCTTCCTAGCACATAAATTGGTTGGGGACGTGGATGGACTCAGTTGTTTTCACATTCCTCAATCCTAGCATAGCACTTGACCTGGAAGAGTTTGCTTTTGGTAGAATTGTTTCATCATTTTCCAACACCACTGCTTTATAGATGAAGAAATACAGATGACAGTTTTCTTCCGTGCTGGGAAATGGGGTCCTCAGGTAGGGCTCTCTTTGTCATTGGTCTGCAGTTGCCTTTGGTCACTGTCTTTATGGCAAAACATCTCGGCGGTGGAGTGAGTATGCTTCTCTCTCTGCCAATAATTTCTCAAAGTCCAGTGCCGGAATTTTGTCACTTTTGCTTAAAATTTTAACATCTGTTAAACATCAATAACCCTTGAAAGAACTATACTCAACACCTGATGTGAAGGTTGAGCAGTTGGCAGGTTTTGGTAAGCATTTGGGGAGAGACAGAGATAATGGTTGTTTGACAAAAGAAGAAAGGGAATACAAATAGGTTTCCAAAAAAAGGTGGAATGCTGCAGAACGACTTCTAATTCTGATGGTGTTACAATATTGTTTATTTTGACTCATACAATAGATCACTTTTTTATTTGAAAAAAAAATCACATCTCTCATCTATAAAATCTCAGGATGGGAATTTTTCCCGCATTCTGCCTTTCATTCTGCTTTCAAAACAAAACACTGATACCCTGGGTTTTCGTATTTTGTTTTCTGACATTTGTTTTAAAGATGTAGACAAAGTGCAGATCCTTTCACTCGTGTTTCTAAACTGACGTTACAACTAAACTGACAACTGTAAGGAGCTTGCAGTGTGTTCAGGAACCACTTGGTCTTTTCATTGTACAAGGAACGTTTTGAGAGCTTGGGATTGGACGAGCTGATGTCGGGGAGGCTCAGCCCTGAGTCTGCTATTTTGAAGTAGCAGGAGACTGGTGAGGACTTTGGAATCAAATTGTACCCAGAAACAAGACACGTCTGTCCTGCAGGGCTATTGTTTATCTTCTGCGAGAGGAACCAGAGGCTCCTGGTACTGCTTACCAACAGCTCTCACAATTAGCCACACAGACCACAAGGAATATAATTATATTCAAGAATATGTGGCTTTTCCTGCTTTCGAGTCTTCTGCCGTACTTAACCATCACCATGGACACCAACTTCTGTGGAATTGTGACTGAGTCAGGTTTATCTCTTGTGGAAGCGTGTATTAGGTTGTCTTTCTGTCCTGAACTGTTTACCTGAGTGTCTGATGATGATGCTATTCATGGTAATTTGCCCAGACCTGGGACCTTGGGTGCGGTTTTGTAAGAGTGAGTTGACATCTTCTGAGTGTGCTTTGTTGAGCAATTTGATGGAGGTGAGCAGTGCGGGATGGGTAGAACAATTGTGTTCTACACAATGTAATATCAAGCCCAAGTCTATTGAGTCATTTTCCCATGGGGCTTGTGGCCCATCCCAAAAGAAAGATTTTTAACAACATATTCCTGTGAGGCTTAGTGGTGTTTTAAGGGTTGCACTTGGAATCTGAAAGCCATGTACAATTTTTTTTCACATTTGTGGGATTTGTTTTAGAATATTAGTTACCCACCTTGGGCTTTGTTACTATTTTATATGACTATAGTCGAGAGAGTTTTATACTTTTGATTTCTCTGAAAAACTATGCAAATGTTTACCAACCATCATGAGCAGAAGCTATAGAGATTTAAAAATTAAAGGAGCAAGTTAAAATTATTCCAGATACTAAGAGTTAGAGAAATGATATTCAAAAAGAAAGCAGCAACATTTACCAAAATATTCAAAAGTAAAATAAGCGTGAATAAAGACAAAGAATGGTTGTCTCTAGCCCCCTTATTCAAACAACTATCTTCTCTTTAAATTTTTGCAATTAGACAAACATTCTTATTTTTATTTTCTTATTCTCAATATTAAAAATAAGTCAACTTAAACTGATTGTCAAGGGACTTGGTTCTCATCCTGGCTCTGCTTAAAGCACAATCCAAAACACCTCAATTTACCTGTGGCCTCTAGCTGCATTAATAAAGAGTGTGTCTTATCTTTGCCTATCCTTTCCCCAAAGGATATCCCAGCACTCTGAAAAGTGGTGGTTAGCCCATCTTTCTTAGATTACAATATAAAAGAAAATGCAATAGGAACTATATTTTTTCTTTGAAGCATCCATAAATTTTCAAAAAATCAGAAAATATAATTTTGATGCTCCATTAGCACACTGAATTTTTTTAGTTAAATTGGAATAGGCAGTGGTGATAAAATTCAAACTTCCATTTAACATGTGGACAATGCCACTGTAGCTCCTCAAAACATAAAAGCAGTGTGATTTCCAGCGGAATTTTTTTAAAGCATTCACTCAGAAACCCTCCTGAGCTCGCTTTTCTCTGTGCATGTGGTTGTTAGTGTTGGGTCATCTCTCCACCGGATGGCCTGGGCTGAGATATAAAGAGGTATCTTATCCTGTCAGGCACAAAAAAAGACATGGAGAAAGCAGAACTGCTAACTCAGTCTAGTGTTAAGTTGTATTGTTCTGCTCCAAATACAAAGACAAAAAAGGCCTGCATCCCATGGTTTCATGCAGCTACACCATTATTGGACTCTAGTATGGCATCTGCCTAAGGCTCTAGAGCATGCAAGGACAAGAAGGAAAATAGATTTAAAACAGTCATACTCAGATCTCACATGTTACCCTTTCAACATCTATGTTACTGCATCACTTTGGATGGGCAAGCGAATAACACTGTAAAGACAAAAAGCGTGTGAAGCATGGCTTTCACTACAGCTCAAATGCTAAATCTGAACCCTGGGTGCTAAAGGGGAATCTGATACCACTCTCTCTGCTGCGTTCCTGTTTCAGGAACATTCTGCTACATTTCATTATCAATCACACTTATGAGGAAAGGAACCAACTACTTTATTTTCAAGGATATCTGATTAAAAATGGATAAAAGCATAAGTGAAAATAATTATCAAAAACTTAAAGAATTAAAATGCATGTGATATTTCTCATGTATGTAATTTGTCTCATGTTTTTTTTCATTTTTTTTAGAATTTTTCTTTTGTACATTTAGCATTATGAATATTCTATTTTAGAATAGAAAGGGCAGTCTATGCCTGCTATGGGAAGTAGCAGATGGATAAAGGAGGATTCTAAGATGGGAGGGTTAGGCTCAATTTGTATGAAAAGAACTGCCTTTCTATTTTATTATAGCTATCACATTAGATAGTTTCTGGGGATTATCTTTTATAGAACTCCAAATCACATGACCATAAGAAGTCTATAACATCATTACTGTTCTTAACTTATACCACCAAAATCCCATTATTAGCCAGCTATGGTTTCTCAAAAGCCCTTAAACACACAATGTGGTTCATTTGGTCGTTTGCCTTTCTTAAGAAGACAAATGTTTTGTACTAAAACACCCAAGATTCAGTGTAA
This sequence comes from Cynopterus sphinx, assembly GCA_030015415.1. Lineage (NCBI taxonomy): Eukaryota > Metazoa > Chordata > Mammalia > Chiroptera > Pteropodidae > Cynopterus > Cynopterus sphinx. Next base: position 26,636,449 of record CM057384.1, on the reverse strand, counting down.
TTTGACCTTTCCTTGTCAGATAATGTCATTTGGTTTTGGTTTCCCTGGTGTGTGCTCCCCTCTGTGCTTCCCAGCAGGCGTGCCTGTAGTCCCCTGGGGGGAGTGGAACTGGGCAGGCTCTTGGCCCCCTTCTTCACCCCCTGGGAAGGTCCTGAGACCACTAATTGAGGAGATGCTGGTGAAGGCGGAGCTCTCTGGAAGGCTGTTATCAAGTAGTATCAGCCTAAGGATTAATAGCCTGTGACCTTCTGTTAATGCTTACAAGCTGCTTTATTCCTAGAAAGCTGTGGACCTCCCACACTAAAGAATGTGATATACAACTGGAGTGATTCAATATCTCTAAGTAGCTAAGGGGAATTTGGAATGTAAGCTGTAGCTCATTCTGAATATCCAGAGATAGCTCAGTCAACTCCTGAGAGGAAAACCTGGGTTCAGGTCCCAGCGGTGTTGTCTTCTTGGAAACGCTGGCTGGGAGCAGCTGGGGAGGCAGTAATTTCTATCTCTTTGTGGGGAGAATGTTTTAACCTTGAGTTGATCAGAAGCCTCATTGGCTAAATACATAGCACTAAGGAAAGAGAGCACTTTTCCAATTGCCTGGCATGACTGGAAATATTTTTACGGCCCTTTTTTTCATTCTGATATATGTCATGTGCCTGTGGCTTTCTGGTCAGACAAGAAAGCAGTCTTTGATGGGGGGAGGGGTATTATCTAGCTAGCACTGACAGTCTCCTGTGCCTCACACATGGGATGCTAGCATCCCAAGCTTGTTTAAAGAAAGAGAATTTGAAATTTCTAGAGGGTGAGGGAAAATGGATTTTTGTAGAAGCAGAGAATGTGCTTTGTTAAAGAGTTTGACCACGTCATGATTCTTATCCTAACAAAGATATTCGGTCTTTTCAATGAAAACAAAACCAACGAACCCAAGGAAAGCATCTGGCTTACGGTTGCTTATTTCTGAGAAACTGCCTAGTGCTCAGAGTAAGAAGGGTCAAGGTCAGCATGGTGTCTCCTAGCATGAAGGGAGACTCAGCAAGCTCCTCTTTATGTGGGGGTGATTAAGTTTATGCCTGTACTAAGTGTGTGGCCCAGGTTGGAATACAGAACACCTGCCTTGTCATCCAAAAAGTCCACCAAGAATGAAATTCTATTCCGGTGTGAATAATAAGATGTGGGAATTTGGGAGATTCATGGTTAGCATGAACAGGAAGTTATGAGAGGTCATTTCCAAAATGCAGAGGTATCAAACTGGTACTTAGAAGTCACTTTTGGTTTTTCGTATGTGTATTTGTATCAATATTTTGAATTTTAATGAAGGGTTGGGAAGGTAAATATAGGAGAAAGAGGGGATAACAGCAGAGAAAATTCCAAACAGGAAGTTCAAACAGCAGAATATTGGCGGTGGTTTCTGAATGTTAAAGTCATGCTTAGGATTTTTCCCTTGGACCTGTGCAGTGTGGAGCAAATTTCCCACCTTGTCTTGGCCACTGCTCTGGGGCTTTGTTCTTCTCTGGAGAAGTAAGAAAATAGAAGGGCGTGATCATGTTCAATCCTAGTTGCTGTTCCACCTCATGGTTTTTTAAAGTAAACTCTATTTTCAGACAATTGTACATTGGCATGTAGTTATAAGAAACGATACAGAGATATCACATGTATCCTTTACTCAGTTTCCTCCTCAGTGGTAACATCTTGAAAATCTATAGGACAGCGTCACAGCCAGGATATTGACACTGATGTAAGCTCAAGATACAGAACATTTTCGTCACAAGGATCTCTTTGCCCTTTCATTACCAAACCCACTTCTCTCCAACTCACTCCCTCCTTAATTCCTGGCAAACACTAATCTGTCCCATTTCTACAGTTTGCTCATTTCAAGAATGTTAGATAAATGGAGTCATATATAACCTACGGGATTGGCTCTTTTCACTCAGCATAATTCTCTGGAAATTCACCTAGGTTTTGCATATATCAATAGTTGGTTCTTTTTTAATTGATGAGTAGTAATCCATAGTATATGGATGTACCACTGTCATTGGCCATTAATCTGTCAAAGGTCATCTGGGTTGTCTCCAGTTTGGGGTCACTGTGAATAAATCTGCTATAAACATGTGTTTTCATTCCTTTGAAAAAATACCTGGGAGTGTAATTGGAAGGTTGTGTGGTAGTTGTATGTTTAGTTTTTTTTTAAAAAAAAAAAAGCCAAATGTTCTCTGGGGTAGCTGAGCCATTGTACATTCTCACAAGTAATGTATGAATAATTTGGTTTTTCATCAGCATTTCATGTTGTCACCGTTTAGCCATTCTGATAAGTGTGTAGTGATACCACACATGGCTCTTAATTTTCACTTACATAATGGCTAATGATGTTGAATATCAGTTCATGTACTTATTTGCTGACTGTATATCCTCAGTAAAATGTCTGCAGATGTCTTTAGCCCATTTTCTAATTGTTTTTTTTTTACTGTTGAATTTTGAGATTTCCAAATTCTAGATACTAGTCTTTTGTCAAATAGGCAGTTTGAAAATATTTTCTCCTAGTTTATGCCTTATATTTACTTCCACTTCGTATGGGCAAAAGTTCTTAATTTTAATGAAGTCCAGTTTATCAATATCTTCTTTTATGGATTGTGTTTTTCACATCAAGGCTAAGAAGTCTTTGCCAGGCCCTAGATTCCAAAGGTATTCTACATTTTTTACTAAATGTTTCATAATTTTACATTTTACATTTATGTAGCAATACATTTGAGTTAATCTTTCTATAGCGTGAAACTCATAGACAACTGCTCTATATCTGCCAAATACCACAGAAAAAATGTTGCCTCTCCTGCCACCCCCACTAGGGGGAGCCTAGACCGCCCCCTCACAAGACTTGGTCTTATTGAGCACCTTCTCTGTCCCAGAGCAAGAGCTGTCCAGGTGTCCAAATCAATGGCAGTGCCTGGCTTTCAAGGTCGCATAATATAAATGAGATAAAGATGATAGTCAGACTCAATTAGAATCTAGATGTGTGATATTGGGCAAACTGCTCCGCTACTCTAAGCCTGGTTTTTTCAGATGGTTTTGAGGATTAAATTAGATAAAATATGTAAAATAACTTGTGCAGGGGTGTTCAATGAATGATCTCATTCTTCTTCAAACTGATCCATTACAGCTGCCAAAAAATAAGCAATAGTTTGCTGTCAGAGAACAGAAAAAGGCCAATTGTATAGAGCCATACCCACATTTTCTAAGGGCTAATTATCTGGTTTATAGATAAACTAAGAACCTTATGCTCTTGCTTCCCAGCTTGGTGGCCAATGCTTTCCTACTCAGCTATGTTACTAGGCAAAGAACAAGAGAAAATGTTATTCTAATTCAGTTACTATTTCTATAAAGTTGGAAAACTTAGGAAAGGAAACTGATATGCATGGGAACAAATTTTCTTTAAACCTGATTTTTTAGTTTTATCAACTTTCATTAGATTATAGGAAAAAATGTGTAATACCCATAAAACTGAATTCTGCTTTAAAACAGATAAAATTCTACCTGATTTATCTAAAGAAAAAATTGTCAGCTTACCTGAGTGCAGTTCTTGAAACTATTCATGTTAAATTTTCTGATTTTTAAAACAAGCCAAATTTTACAGACTACTTTTGTGCTTCCTTGTAGAAGAGCATAACATTGAAAACTCAATTATCACCTTTACTTTTACTCTCTAATCACTTACCATTTTTCTTTTTCTTTCACAATCTCCTCTTTCCCCCATAGGAAAAATATAAAATTCCTCCTCCCTTTCTTAAAATCCTTCTCCCAATGACATCTCCAGTGTTGGAGCTGCCACAGATATTTTATTTTTACACAATTGATTTTAAGCTAAATAAGCACCAGAGGCATTCCTGAAAGTAAATGATTACAAAATATATTGTATATATTTTGAAGTTTGATCCTGGAATTGCTTCTAATGCTTATCCTGTTAAAATTAAACACCAGTCTTTTGACTAGAACACCAAGCCTATGATGATACTAGATATAAAACATTCAAATTAATCTAAGTTTGGAGAAGTCCATATTTTAGTTGATGGCATTTGATACTCCACTAGAGATAATGCTTACCTGGGTTATCTGCTGACACATGAGTCTCATCACATCAGACTATCAGGGAAAAAGATTTTTTTAAAATCTCTTTATAGGACTGATATTATACTAAATATTCACAAACTATAATAAATCAACCTAAGAATTGATCTAATAACATACAGTGAGAACTCTATTATTTGGCTAACTTAATCTCTCTTATAGTAAAATCAACTGGATTTTGTGTGCATATTTTAATTTCCTTTTCCATTACTGGCCATACCCAATGAACTGAATTATAACTCTTTGCTCCTATGTATTCATCGTATTAAATGCTCTCTCTTTATTCTTTGTTTCATTTTTACTATTCCAGCATCCCATTTCTCAGAGAAACAGTTCGTCTCGACAGCCAGGGAGAGAGCCTGGATGCCCAAGGTAGGAGAATTTAAATATAAATTATGTTGTGTGATTTATAGATTAAATCATTTACAGGTTAAATTGGAGTGTTATTAATGCCTTTATAACAAATTTTGTTTTCAAAATTTCCTTATACAATAAAAGTAAATATCTGCATAAATATACTTTGTTAAAACATTATCTTTCAAACTACTTTTCATTTCCCACATATATTTAGGGCTAATTAACTGCTATAAGCAATTCTTCTAAAAATAGTAAAGCTGATTAAAGTTTAATTTTGGAGATCTTATTAATAATAAGTGGAGGAAGAGAATATCTAGATACAATCAGACTTCATGACATTTCTAATTGTAAATTAGTGATTGATCTTGTTAAAAATCAAGGCAACTGCTCAGTTGAACTTACTATAAAGAGAGCTGGGTATCTTGAAAGGAGATGAAGATCCAGAAAGCCTCATTTTTTCAGTTCAGGATTTGTGTTGAAACACAACCAATTTGACCTTCAGCTATTTCCCGCTGGTACTCCAAGTCTGTCTAGTAATGTCTCCAAGGTTCACTTCCAAGGAGCTCCCTAGAACAAAGGAACAATTAACTGAAGTTCCACCAGATGGCAATATTTGGAAAGTCATCCAGAGGTTTCAAAGCTATGAGTTACTGTTCACAGTGAGATTAGCCTCACAAAGTGGAACATTTTAGATTTCATCAAAGGTACTCTAAACATCTTTTGTTTGACTTCTTTTTTTCTCCATAGCATCAAAAATTTTTACTAGGGGCAAATAAAACATGTATGTCGGGGTGGGGGAGCAGGGTGTATGTATTTTCTCTTGTTTTTCATTCTGGAATGATAAAATTAGAACTTTATTCTTATATAATTTTCCAATCTGTATTGGTGAGTATTAAAAACTCAAATCAATGGATAATATACCATATTTGTCTTGGGGTTTTTTGTGATAAATGCTATGGCTGATCATTTTTAAATAATTTATTTTAGAAGAGAAACCTAAAATTCTTCTAAAGAATAGAATTTTCAGGAGTTACCTTGATATTAAACCAAGTGAAATTTGCAGGTACAAAAGTATTTATATTGTATTGAAATAATTAAGGTTTATTTAAATAGGATGAGTAAACTTTTCCCCTTTTGTTCTAATGAAAGCAGTGATACTGAGCCCTGAGTTGTGTCCAAACAGCTGGACTCTTCAAGGACCAGAGCTGCCTCTAGGTCAGAGTTGGGACAGAGGGAGTAGAAAGGTATCAGAGGAGAATTGAAATAGGAAGCACCAAAAAGAGGAGTCACCTCAGGTTTTTTTGTACATGTAAAAGTATTTCCTAAATAGATGTTGAGAGCCCTTTGCAACCTGTTCTTGCACTGCCAACCATTTTAGTATGGGGCCCATATGTCTAGTGTCTGGGATAGTCATGGTTTATTTCTGTTGTCATGGAACATAGTGTATTTAGCACCCCCTTTACCTTCAAAAGTGTTTTGGTATAGATGATAAGCCATACAATCACCCTATCTTCCAGGTTGGCATGTTTGAAGAAAAAGTAATAGAAAAAGGGGGCCTAATATCTAAACTGGGTGTCAGTTTATAAATTTTCTTATATATCTGAAGCTACAGGACAAATGCTTCTTTTTTTGTAAAGAGCCACATAGTAAATATTTTCTCCTTTGTTGATCATATAGTCTCTGTGACAACTATTCAACTCATTGTCATGTGAAAACAGCCATAGACAATACAAAAGTGAATGGGCTTGGCTGTGTTCCAATAAAACTTTATTAGCAAAAACAAGCCATAGTTTACAGACCTTTGAGAGACAAAATGGTAAAGGGATATGAGATGATGGAGAACCAAGACAGCCATCCTAATTTCTCTTCTCTTCATATCCCTTCCAGATGCAGCCTCCTTATTTAACTCTCTCAGGAACTAATATTAATAATTTCTTTGAAGGAGTAATCTAATCATTAGTTGTATAGTTTCCTGAGATTCCTTTGCTGGGTCTAGCTGCTTGCTTCTCACTCAAACCTGTTTCTGCACCAGGTACAATATGCCTGTACTTTATACATCATGACATAGACTGGCATTCCTACTCAGGCATCACTTGAGTCCTAGAATTAAGTACTTGAGCAATAGCTTTTTAGTAGACAACTTAATTTTGTTTTGGTCCTTGCTAAATAACTGTCATGAGAAATAGAGCCCCATTAAAGAAAGGTTAATGTTGACCATATTTTTTATTATAAAAACAATCAATTTAAAGGAAACTCTGGAAAGAAGAAAATCATACCACCCCAAATAACTATTTTTCTATTTTTGCATATTTGCTTTTCCCATGAGTATTCCTATTTTTCAACAGTGGATATCATAGTGCATGTGAACCTTGTATTTTACTTAGCAATAGTCACAGGCATCCTTCACGTGTTCCCAGAACTATCACTCGAAAGGAATAGCATTATGTTATATCAATGTGCCATAACGCTTTCCAGTTTTATAGCACTTTAAAACTGCTATACTAATTTTTTTTGCAGATATTGTAGTTGATTTGGCTGGTTTTGTTTGGTTCAGTTTAACTTGTATTTTTGGTTTTGTTGTCCATCTATTTCCTTAAGATAACATTCCAGAAATGAGATTATTGTTCAAGAATATGACCATTTTTATGACCTTTTATCCAGTGTACCATTTTTTCCCAAGAGGCTTGGAGTACTTTACAGAAATTTACAGCACAACTTTATCAGAAATAACATTTCAATAATATTTACCAAATGTATGTAAAGCACTGTACTAGTTGCTTTAGTATATAAAGATGAATAATGTTCTTATTCTACAAATATGTATTGAGAGCCTACTATGAAGTAGGTATTACAGGGTTTCAGTGGTGAGCCAGAGAGCTCTTAGTTTGACCTTATCAGAAAGTAAAGATACGTATATGAAGAACTATAATCTGATATAGAAAAAGTGATGTGCTATAGGAGAAATACAGTTAAAATATTGAGAGTTTGATAGAGGTGGGGAAGCCGAGCCTTGAAGGTAAGTTGCATTAGGATGCTCAGAAGTGATGAAATTTGCCATTCATTCCATAAACACTCATTAATTGCCAAATATGTGCCAAGTTCCATACTACAATCTAGGGCTTTGACGGTGAATAAGACAGAGCTCTTCGAGCTTACTATCTAGTGGAGTAGCGAACCCTTAAAAATTATTGTAAGTGTGGTAAGTAGGATAGCTTCTCCAGCACAGGATACACGAGGGTAGGGCTGAAATGGGGGTTTCCTTTGAAGAGCTTTTCCATGGCTCCTCTCTTGACACAATCTTCATCACCAGTTATTGTCAAAATCTGTGGGCAATCTGCTTCTGGAACGTTGAAGGTTATTCTAGTTGTATTGACCAACATTCCGATTAAAATTGGCCTCCATTTACAGGTAGTTTCCCCAGTCAATACATTTACTGAGAATACATACAGCAGAGGGCCGGATTCAGCAAGACCCCTATCCTGACTCTCAATAGCTGATGATTGAAACAAATCAGTAAGAACTATAGGGTTTTATTTGTTTTGGTTTTTTTTAATGGCTGGAAGGCAACTCAGTAATAGTCTAAGCCAACTCACTCATTTTACAGATGAACATTCTTGTACGAGGAGAGTTGACTAGCCTGTCATCAGTTTGGTGACAAAGTCATGACACCAGAACTGTGGCTTCTGATTGTCACATGCTCATTCTATAGTTTCCTAATTTTTCCCAACCTGAGCTATATTGTAGGAGTAAAAATAACTGGAAAGAGAATTCGCCTGAGCATTCCTTGTACACATATAAACAGTAACATGTTACAGTAAAAAAAAAATATATACTTTTAAATTTTTTAGTAATGAATAGATGAGTGGAAGGAAAGGAAAACTTAGAATAGATTCCTACATCTGCCACTTACTTCCTTTAGGATCCTGGCAAATAAGTTAACCTGACTTTTTTACCTCTTGAGTTTGTTGTGAGAATAATTTAAAGTAACATAAATGTTGGGTACATCACGGCACTCAAATGTTTTTCTTTCTCCTTCCCTCCTAGAGCTACAGGTTCTTCACAGGTTTCCCTTTGTTTGTTAATGGGGTTACTTTATAAGACTCATGAGAATTAAGGGATGGAGTGAGAGTACGTTTATAAAATTATCTGGTGCAAAGCTTAATGTTCTCATTTCTGAATTTTGCTTAACTATGCTGAAGTAGAGGTTTAGAGTTTTTTATTCCTGGTTCTTATTTTCTTCAGCACAGCTTGTTTTACATGGTCTGTAGACACGTTGGTGGGACTTAAGAATGTATTTTATCTGTGACTTACTTTGAAGTGATTTGTCAAATATAGAAAGATGATAAATGTGGCTAGATAAAGAAACTATGGTAAAATGTTGTAATTACTAAATATAGCTGGTGGGTGTGAGTCTATCTTATGCTGCTATACTATTTTTTATATTTTACTAGGTGTTTGTAACATTCCAGTACAAACTTCTTTTTGAAGAATTAAATATTAAGCCTCTACCATGGCCCCATCACTGTAAGATGCAGAGGGTACATTTTGGGCAGCAAATTCAAGATCTCAGCCCTGATGAATCTAAAAGACACTGCGGGGACATTAATGAAACAGGAAGTTCTACTACAGGGCTCTAAGCACCATGGTAGGAGTACAGGATGCTGTGAAGCCCCTGTCAGTGACAGTGAAGGCAGAAGTACTGCAGAGAGGTCAGACAAGGCTTCCAAGAGGTGGTGATATCTAATCGGAGACCTGAAAGAAAAATAGAAGCTAGCAGGTATTTGGTTTGGGAGTGGGGCTTTAGAGAAGGAGGGATTATTTGGGCAGGAAAAGTATTGTCTTCAAGGACCTGGAGAGGAGAAAAATAAGAGAAATATATGGCATCCTAGTGAAACTGAAAGAAATTCAGTAGTGAGCTCCGGCATCAAGGGAGAAAGTGGTGAAAGACAGGGCTGGATAGACAGACAGGTCTAGAAGGGCCTCATGAAGCCAGTGAAGAACTTTGGTTGTATCCTGAAAGTGGTGGTTAAAGTGTTTTTAGTAGAGAAGTAAAACTACATGTTTTATGCTATCTTGGAATAGCCACTCTAGCAGCTACTTGGAAAATGATCAAGAGGGGCTAAGTAGAGAGACAACATGAAAGATGATGAGAATCTGTCTAAAGTGGTAACAGCTGGCATAGAGATAAGTAGGTGGATTTGAGGAGACTAGAAGACAAAATAGACAGGCTTGGGTGAGGAAGAAGTCAAGAATTAATTCATTCCTTTGACACATGCACTGAGTCTTTGCTCTGTGGTATTATGTCAGGGCTGAGAAGAAAAATAAGGTATGGTAAGAGCTATAGGGAGTGCAGGGCAAGGTGTTGCTATTTTATATAGAGGGGAGTAATGGACAGAGGTCTTTCACGGAAGCACACATGGATCCTTAAGAGGATGCCCATCAGGGATGCCAAAGTGAGAACTACTCCCCTTGTGACTGTGGAGTCCAGTGGGCTTCCCAGGAGCTCTGCCAGTGCTGTGATGGGCAGAGGATGATGCACAGGTTCCTGGTAGAGAGAAGTCGGGAGTTTGGTGGTATTTACAGAGATAGGAAACACATGGTGAGGGAACATCGCAAGGGGGATGATAACAATCAGAAGCTCAATGTTGTACTCATTGAGTGAGGGTGCCTGTGATGTCCTAGGGGATATATAGAGGGACTTGGGATCTGGACCCTCAAAGAAAGAAAATGAACCACAGTATAGTTTTGGGAGTCACCAACATGTAAGCAGCAAATGTACTGCTTGTATAGGTAAAATTGTCCAAGGAGAATGAAAAAAGGAGTCCAGAGCAGAACCTTGAAGCTCACCAATATTGAAGAGATAGATTAAGAAAAAGAGAGAGTACACCATGTTCATAGCAGCAGCATTCATAATATCCAAACAAGGGGGGCAACCCAAGTGTCCAGATGAATAAACAAAATATAGTATGTACCCACAATAGAATATTATTTAGCTTTAAAAAGAAAGGAAATTCTGTTACATGCTACAACATGGATGAACCATGAGGGCATTATGTTAAGTGAAATGTCAGTCACAAACTGACAAATACCGTATGATTCCACTTAGGTAGCTAGAGCACTGAAAATTCATAGAGACGAAGTAGAATGGTGGTTGTTAAAGCTGGAAAGAAGGAAATATGGAAAGTTATTGTGTTATATAAGATGAAGAGTTCTGGAGATGGATGCTGATGATAGTGGCACAACAATTTGAAATGTGAATGTAGTTAATACCACTGAACTGTACACCTCAGTGGTTAAAATGATAAATTTTATGTCATGTGTATTTTACTAAGGGAGGTCGTTCAGAATCTTGATGAGGATAATTTCAGTGGCATGGTCAAGGTAGAACCCATCATGCAAGAAGCTGAGTGAGGGAGAAATGGAGAAGTGGAAAAGGCAGGTGTAGATAAACCTTAATATATTTGGGTACAAAGATAAGAAGAAAAAGAGGGACCTGAGAAGAAATGGTTTAAAGTGGAGGAGACTTGATACATTCAAATGGTACTGGGAAGGAGCCAGAAAAAAGGGTGTGTAAAGTTCTGGTTGAAAGTTATAGGCCAGATCTTTGAGAACGCAAAAGGCAACTGGCCAGGATATACCTCTTCATTGCAACAAGCAAGAAGCAGAATAGGATGGCTGGCTACCTCTCAGGTAAATGTGGAGATTAGGGGCAGGAAACTTAAATTCTTGTTTAATGGCTTCAATAACCTCCCTCTGTGAAGTAAGAGGCAAGGTTTTTTGCTAAATGGGAGCTGAAGGTAGAAGGATCAGATATAAAGAAATGGAGAAAGTATTAAAATGCCTGCTTTATAAATAACGACAGCATGCTGGCTAGGGACACAGAAGGATGCTCTGGGGGCACTGATACCCCCTTGGGTTCAGAAGCCATGAGTTATAGCCAGGCTGGTCTTCTAGGTAGAAAGCCTTTTATTCCAAGCAGAGCTCTGCAGAAACATAAGTGCCTGGGCCGATGAAAACTTTTACATCTTTACAAGAATTCCTTTTTGGGGAAACATGAAAATTAATTATGAGGACAATACCTTTATTTTAAAGTGGACTAATGATTTATTCTTTTTAAAATGTTGTAGGAGCCACGTGACTGAGTTAACAGCTACTGACTGGTTTATCATGAGTTTGAGGTTTGTACAGGGATTATAACTAACTCAGGAAGGCCCCCTGTTGACAGAACAGATTATTGGGGACCAGCCTTAATTAGTTAATTCAACTGATCCACAGTGAAACTAAATGGCTTATTGAGTAGTTCAGTGTCACATCCCCCATTCACAAACCTGGATTGCCTGGGTACTTGTGGCATCTATTTGAGGCAACTGCTTTGTGGCATCCTGAAATACAACTACCAACTGCTTAGCAAAATTTTCATACATTGTAGGTCCCTATAGGAGATTTCTGCCTCTTGCATAGATACCAGGATCTGGTTTAGTATTTTCATTCTTGCCAGCAAAAAATTCACTTAAATTACTCTGAGGTTGACATATCTTATCAAAGTTTTCTTTGCAAGTGGGCTGTGGTATGTGGAAAGAATGCTATTGATGTCTCCTAGGCTGGTTCCTGGAATGCTTGTATATATCGAGGCTCCCTAATCAAGAAATGTGTTTGTTCTACACCCTTCACTATCTGAGTTTATTTTTTCCCATCTGGATATCATTAAATATAAAAGAATTAATGAACAAAGATGATGGGCACTAACACTATGACATTTCTTATCCGACTGATAGCCCCAGAACTTCAGAGCTGACCCCTAAATGTTTTGCAACATGCTCTCTACCTGTGCCACCTAATTTGGTAGCCACTAGCCACACGCACCCATTGAGTATTTGAAATGTAGTTATGTGATCGAGGAATATTTATATGCATTTTAAATTTAATTTTAATTAATTCAATGTAGCCACATGTGACCAGTAGCTATTGTGTTGGACAGCCAGCTCTAGAAACCAGATTAGACAGAATTGAAGTTTTGAAAAGCTTACAAATAGAACCACCCCAGGAAACTCAATCTGGTCTTTGATGTCCAAACAAGTCTGGCCTGGCCTCATCCTGCCATCAAGTTGATCATAGCCTAGGGTTTCTGGTCTGTGTAAGGTTAAGCATGGGGGAGGGAGCAAGATCTGAAAACAACCTGCAGCCAAACTGGATTCACCTTCATCTCTTCCTAAACTGTCTCTCCAGTACCTGAACACAAGAGTCCTGTGTTCAAAGGGAAAAAATGTGGGGGAGAGAAGGAACTTTGTACAAGGACTCTGCTAGCAACTTCATATCCCTTATCTCAGTCTTTATACGTCCTATGTGAAACTTGCTTATGCTTTTTACAAATGAGGAAATTGAGTTTTAGAGAGATTACTAACTTGTTGAAGGCACGTAGCTAGTAAGTGGTAGTGACAAGATTAGAACCCAATCAAGACTCAGCTGGATACACATGTTTGGAACTACCCAGGAAGCAGAAACCCTTCAGGGTCAGACTGGAGGTAGATCTGTGTCAATAAGGGGTAAATTACTTTAATTCTGTGTGTATGAGCACACATGTGCGTTGTGTGTGTGTGGGTGTGTGTGTGTTTAATCCTGATTATCTCAGATATTGTGCCTGTATTCCCCCCTTCCTCTCCCTCCTGCCCTCCCCACTTCAGTTATGTTGATTATAGGTTACCCCTTCATGGAAGCACTACTATTAGTGTCATATAGGATGTATAGTTGCTCATCTGGCCTAAAACTACTCAGGAAACAAAGACATATTTCAGCCTCTTAGTTATGGTCTAGGTAAAATTCTCAAGCCACTTGGTACTCATGTGTACTTATGATTTATGCTAGATTATCAACAATCACTTAAGCAAACATCACATGGAGTTCCGCTGCTACCTGCCTTCTCAAGAATCTCTTACATGTATCTTTTCTCCTATTTCTCTAGTAGTTCCAAAATTTCCACTATTGAAAATAATAGTCAAAATCATAATAAAATATCACCTAAACCCCACCCTAACCAATCATTTGTATCTTTTTTCTAGTCCTCCACATAATTTTACATAGTTGTAACCATACCCTGTGCATGCTTTAGTATACTGCTTTTTAACTTTGCCAGCAGTTTTCCCTGCTGCCACACATATTCATGATGGTAGTGTTAGTCTGTAGGATAGTCTCTAGAGCTGGCATATTATTATTCCAACCTCTATTGTGTGGTACATGGAGTCTTTTTTCCAAGCTCACTTTGGTAGGCTTTAAACTGGTAGGTTGTAACTGGTTAAACAGTACCCTGGTTAAACTGGATGGCAATCTTACACTTGTGTGTTCCCACAATCCCTGTGGATGCAGTCGTTATTGAATATTACCTTGGATTTAAACTTTTTCCACCTATATAATTTTTAATTCCCAAAACATAATATTCTCAAGAGCAATATTTGATGATACATTCTATTTTAATTCTCACCCTCCTCCCAGACATTAGGCACTTACTATATGCTTTTCGAGTTCTGTATAAGGCTATAAAACTGGCTTGGCTGCAGGTTGCCTAGCAACTAGTACTGTGGATGACACAGATCTTCAGCATCCCTTACCTCAAATATCATTCTGCTTAAAATGCATGCACTGACGTGTTTGTCTCTGTTCTAAAGTTAGTCATGTTTCAGTCTTCAAGAAAGCAATTCAAATGAATCAGATTATCAGGTTAACATCAAATTACATTAGGAAATATGAACAGTAAAGGTCAAGATATGCCTCAGTGACTCCCTAGTGGACTAAATTCTAGGCCATCAGGTTTCTGTATTTGCCAATATTTCATACTCCTGCTTTGGAGTATGGTATTAAGCCTTTACTGCACCATGATGTTTCAAAAGGTTGATGTGTTATTCTGTTATGATTTCTCAAGGCAACAACCAGGCTATATAATATCTGCTATGTGGAGTTTGTCCCACGGGATTCTAGTCTCTAACTTTATTTTTGCTCTTGGGGAGTGATATGTTTCAGACCTGTGTGAGGTAATGCCGCTCATGCAACATTACTTTGGCTTATGAGCTGGACTGAACCATTAGTATCCTTTTCTGGTGCCTGGCTTAGAGGAAAAACTTGGTTTTGTTTGTCAAAAATATGAATCGAGTGCTTGGAATGTTGTGTGATGACATCATTGCCGCCAACCAAGAATAACAATTCTATAGTGCTGCCTTGAAATAAGAATATCCAACTGCTCTTGACTCCTGCTCAAGAAAATATATAATAATAATTGCCTAACTCAGGCACACTACTTAATTTTTTTTAAAGCTACATCTTATTCAAACTTTGATATTTTTATTATATGGCAAGATGATAAAATGTGAAGCAATTGGATTTTAGGGTGAAAAGGGTTAAGGAGAAAATTTGGGTTGGAAAATTGACATCGCTGGCACAAAGAATAGAATTGTTTGCCTGGACAGGACTCAAATGTTTTTAAATAATACAGAATTTTTGCTTTCCTAAGATTGTCATGAAGGTTTCAGAAAAGATGGACTTTGAGCTAAGCCTACTTTTGAAAATATGGGTAGGTGAAAAGGAGGAAAAAAGACATTTCAGGTACCAGTCAGAAAGTACACAGAACAGAGCATAAACTATCTTAAGGGGTGGTGGTGGGGGAGGTGGTGACTGATTTGTTAATGTGAATAGTGGAGGATTAGAGGGGGAAGATAAACTGGGTCAAATTATGAAGTCCCAAATACCAGACTAAGTAATTTAAACTATATTTTAGGTAGTAAGAAGTACTGAACATGATGTAAATACTCTAGGAAAATCAGTTTTATTTTAAGATAGTAATTAAACAGTTTTGCTTCCCTTCACTTCTGAACTTAAATTGAAATAGTAAGTATTTAATAAGAAAAAAATCAATGCAAATCCAAAAACATGAATGGGACCAGAAATTGATAAACTTCAAGAAAAGGAAAGAGAGCAGGATTGTATTTCTAGCTAAAGACGAAGAAATAAAAACCATGAAATAATTTAGAGAACAGAAGAAAACCAAAACATCTAATTATTATGCTTAGATAGTACAAAAAAGTGTTGGCATCCATTAAATTCCACTATTCCTTCTCCAAAAAAAAAAGTTGCAGTGCCTAAGAAGCAATTAGAAAACACAAGAATTCTTACAAATTAAAATTCTAATTATCAAATTAAAAGTCAAGAGAAGGCTTTACTGAGTGTGGCTAGGGTATTTCAGAGGATAAAACAAAAGATAAGATGGAAAATATGAGAAAAATGTTAGACATACGAAAGGATGGCCTAGAACAAGGTTCCTCAAGCCCTTGGCTGGGACCGGCTGGGACCGTACAGGTCAGAGGCCAGTTAGGAACAGGGCCGCACAGCAGGAGGTGAGCAGTAGGCAAATGAGCAAAGCTTCACCTGTATTCACAGCCACTCCCCAGCACTGCCATCACCACCTCAGCTCCACCTCAGATCATCAGGCATTAGATCTTCAAAGGAGCACCGGTCCCTGGTGCCAAAAAGGTTGGGGACTGCTGAGAAAGTCTAACATTAACAGTGTCTTTAAAGGGGAAAAAAAAGACATTGGAGAAAAAGAAATGAAGGCAAAAATATTCAAATTAAATGAAGCCACTGAATGTTGAGCAGGATAAATTTAAAAACCTGAACTTAGCTTGCTGAAATTTCAGGATAAAAGACATCTTAGAGCTTCTGGGGTAAAAAGTCAGACAGTGAGAAGACTTTCTCCAGAAGAGATCACCTGAGTGTCATAAGCTTTGATAAGCAATACTGGAGATTGAGACACAGTGCAAACATCCTTTCAAAGTTCTAAGAGAAGTGACTGGAGCTATAGTTCTATACTCAGCCTAACTATCAAAGTATGAGAGCAAACAGGCATTTTTTTTAACATGTAAAGTCTTAAAAATTACCCTTCTTGCTTCTCAAAAACAAGACATAATCCAGGACAGTGTAAATGAGAAAAATATAAAAGTAACATAGCACCTAAAATTCTATGGAATTAATGGAAAAGTCCAATTATTAGAAATACAAGAAACACAAGGAGACTAAGAGTAACATCAAAGTTATTGGTCCAAATTAGGTAATGGGTTCCCTGAAGAGTGTCTTGAAAAAGTCAAGTTCTGTTATAGAAATTTAGACCTAGTATCTGAGTAGTCTTATCATGACGGTGGTATCTTTCTTCTGCCCGCTCCCCAAAAGTAGTTAAAAACTCTAGGGAAAAAAATTATATAGATATAGAGGTAGATACAGATATGTCAAATATTTAGATATGTTAACATTCAACTTTAATCTTAAAACAGGGCATGCTTTTGAACAACTAATGGCATGTGAAAAAAGAATTCATTTGATCTCGGTGTTTTTATTAGTCTATTTTGATTGCGAGGTTTAGAGAAGGTACTTCCTTCTCTATGGAAGCTAAAGCACTTGATTTTGGAGAGAATAAGAAATTACATAATTGTAAATACTGCTTATTAGACTTCAGGTTTAGAAGCAATCTATAGTCAAAACAGAGAAGACAACTCAGGAATATAATGTAAATATAAAGGATAAAGGAGACATAATGGTAAAACCATGCAAATTTAAAGCTGAGAAGGTTAAGAAGAAACATAATGGAAAGTCAATAGATATATTCTTTGGAATGAGTCAAGAAATATAATTTTAAGAATGTTAAAATTATAAAGGTAAGTACTAGAATAATTTTAAAATATTGCCAATAATAGAGAGGAAAGGTAAAAAGTAATAAAAGTATGTTAAATTTCTTAGTAGAAAAATAGATAGTACTTCTATCTATATTTTTTATCATGTGGATAAATCAGAATATATCTGAATCTCTAGAGATACAGTTGTAACCCCAGAAGAATTAAAAGCAAATAGTTAAATATATATAATTATCAAAAATGAGACTAAGGTAAAGGAAAGTAGTAAAATAATGTTCACTCTTAATATTAAACATTTTGTAGTCCTCAAATTCTTAACATGTGCATTTTCTATTAATTACAAACAAATTATTCACATTTATAGAATAAATTGGAAGGAAAGGAGAAAAGACAGACTCTTGGAAGTTACTGCATTTGTCTACACTTTAAGTCATATAAATTTGTTGGAAACAAAAAGAAAAATTGAGGGAGGCAACTGGAAAAGAATTGATAGGATTTGGTAGTTGGGTAGATATTTGAGCAGGACAGGTTTTAAAGGCTGCATAAAGATGTATAATATTTTCAGATTCATTGATTAGGGAGTCTAAACTGAAGCTACTGACAAAATGATACCCAGGATAATATACTTATTTTTAAATTTATTAATGCCTTGATGTATCTTACCCAGTAGTATTTCTCCAGGCTGGTTAAAAAGTGAACATACAGCCACTCATTAGGTGATATTTGTAATACAATCAAATATTTGTCATCATAAGAATGTGATAATCTAAATATTCATTAATCATAAGGGTCAAATATATTACTATAAGGAACCACTAACTGCCACAGTTAAGAATAAGTTAAGTTTCTTTGGTCAAAACCTTTGTATAAAAACAAGGAGCTGACACTTCAGGTTAACAGTGTGTGCTGGCTCTATAAGACAACTTTCAATGATGTGATTTATGGCAAGAGGCAAGTGCCCAGGTTTTATTGCATTAGAAGCACTCAGAGTTCCAGAGCTATGAATATTTGTTGAGTTTTCAGTGAGCTTCTAATCCTGCTCTGCTACTATGAGCTGGGATTTTCGCAAATTCCCCCATCCTATTTAGTAAAGGTTTTTAAATTTCTAACTTGAACCTAAGGAGAATAGAGATTTTTTTCAACCCTCTTTGCAAATTACAAATTCTCAGGGTTCCTCTTTCTTTTATTCACACACCTACGCCATCCCTCACTCAGAGTATCTGTTGCAATTATTTGCTAAAAGCCTTTTGACTGCAAATGCTATTTTTTTCAGAATGCAGTAGGACAAAGTATTTTATATAAATAAACATATTTCAATTCTACTGATAACTATAAAACGTGCTTTTCTTTTGCAAATAAAAACAAGTATGCCAAGATTAATAAAATTTATCAAGATCTGTGGAACAGGATCCAAAAGTTCACTTAACCTCCATATCCCATTTTGGAGAGAAGTATAATCATGCGGAAATCATGCAGAAAGCTTGGCTCTCACATTTGCCTGACAGATATTCAAAGGGGATCAGAAAGGGGTCTTTTCAGTATTTAGTATCTTCCTTTCTACAACAGACAAGGTTATGGATAGTGACATCTCTCATCACTCTAGGGCATTGTCTTTTGCCAGGTAAAATGTGAAGAAGCTGTGAAATGTTGGACAGATGTTTTCTTTTGGTCTGTGGTTGGCTTTTTCCCTTCATGTTGTGAATGGGAAGTGTGATGAATATAAGGAATGGAAATAAATGATACTTTTGCTTGAAGGAGGGAGAGTGGAGAAAATAGAGTAACACAGGTTAATTATACGTTTTAGAATTGCATCATTCAGAAACATAAGTGGGTTATTCTTAAAATTTTTTAGTGAAATCTCACTTCTCACCTTGATTCACACTGCTAACAAAGCCATATTTCTTCTCTTGATCTGAATGTGGCCTTTATATAGTATTTGTACAGTGCGAGTCATAAGCATGGATTTGCAGCTGTTTCCTAACTGCTGCAAAGTTTGTTGGCTCCGCTCCACCGCCCTGTGTCCAAACTTCAGGAACTCTTCTCAAGTATTGTGCATGTGGGAGGAGGCCACTTGTGGAATGATTTACTTTACCCAGAGCCCAGTGTTTTGCGTGCAGAATGTGAGGCTGCTGTTCAGCAGGTTGTGTTCAAGTGTAAGTGACCAGCCAGAGAAACTTTTGGGGGTGGGGGGGTTGTCATCCAGCCTCACAACTTAACCCTTCAAGGAACTGTGTTCTAACTAGCCACAGGAAATTACAGCAACCCTGTGATTCTTTCTTTATTCCAAGCAATAATCACCTATGAACTTTTAAGCTGATAATTTAGTTTACTGAAAAGATAATGATTCTGACTTTAATGATGTAATCTGATCGGTCAGAGCAGTTGTGAAGATGAGGTGGCAGTGGCCGAATGTTCCTGGCTCTCCTGGTCCTGGATGGACAGGGATCCTAAGGAGAGGATAACTCAGATACTGTTACATTTATATCATAATTCATTTGACTAAGTTGCTATCTTCTTCCTAGCTTTATAGTGAAGCCAGCTGAAGATATTGTCAAATAGTAGCTTAGAGGTCTAGCAATCCCACTAAACATAACACTGTACAATAACCAGATAGAAGAATCTCTTCCTACAAGAGTGTATGTGAAGGATTCAAAATAGGAACACTTTCAGGCTCTTCTTTCTGCTTATTACACATATGGAAGTCTTTCTTTATGCCAGTACCAGGAGACAAAACTAGCATTCCAGGTTAAGAGGTAACTGGGTTAAATCTCATCTTTACTATCTGTGGTGGGAGATATGTTTCTAAAAGTAGTTAGATTGTATAAGGCTTTAAGTGCCAAAAGTAAAACTCTACATTTTTATACCAAATCTGATAGAGAACCACTGAAGACTTTTTAAAAAGAAGGGAGGAGAGATCAGTTTCATGGTTATAAGTCATATGCATTGAGAAGAGTCAAGAAGCAAGAAACCCTCTCCAGAGAGTTGCATGTGGGGGGGATGTGAGGCAGGTGTTAGGAGTGGAAGAGAAAAGGGAAGGTCCTACATGTTGTATTGTGAAATAAACAGGTATGGTGACCAAATTGGAGAGATAGGGGAGGGCGGGCAACAATTCCGAAGATTCAAAACTGAGTGCTGAATGTGCTTGGGTCTAGTTCAAGCAGGAGATATAGAAAGTGGGGGAGCCTTAGAGGAGAAGAGACTTCCTTAGTAAGTGCATTGTCCCAACCAATAGTCTAACCTAATTTCCACTTCTGCCTCTGGTCTGCTTTTACTTAGAATAATGAGAGAATGCGGTGATGGCTATAGTCATCATACCACAGTTTTATAAGATGCTTCTAGAAACAATGGAGATTTGATTTTATGCATTGCTCTCATGGCACTCTCCCTCAGGAAAATCAACTGGGTTGGCAAAAGAGGCCTATTTTCTGCTGATGTTTCTGTCATTACCACATGGGGTCAAGTGTGCCCCCCTAGCGCCCAGGAATATTTGTCAGCTCTGCACCTGGCCCCTCCTGTCCCTGTCCGTGGTGAATTGGGAACCTTTGTGTGTCTTTGCCAGCCTTCAAGATTCCAGATATAAAGTGAAAGACAGGTTTTTTCTACTCAAATTCCCAAGCCTGCATGTGATGTGGCTAGAGATAGGGGAGAGGGCAGGATCCCTTCTCAGGGACCTCCATCAGCCCCTGCCTCGACAGTCTCCAACTAGTCACATAGTTTTATGGCTCACAGCATGACATTTAGGTTCTGAGTCACTCAGCAATCATGAGCTTTTGATACTTGAAAATTACATAAGCTTTTGAAACTTGAAAATCAGAACTTTTCTTCAGGTTATTCTCTCAGCCATGGGCTTAAAAGTCTATTTTGAAATTCGATACCTGAACACTGGTTTATTTCTTCTCTCAAATTCCTGCTTTAACAACCACATGCTGAGGAAATGGGGAGTAAAAAGGTGAAGCAAGGTATGTGTAACAGAATTTATTTTCCAAAGATGGCTATCACACTAGCATATTACATGTCTTTGACATTTATGTTGACATTCTTTCATTTAGCATATCAATGGAGTTAATATCCCTTCCTTTCTTGTATCTGGGGGACTTTTGCAGGTGCCTTGACCAGCAAAGTATGACAGAAGTTATGATCTGTGACTTTGAAGGCTAGACTTTAAAACTGCCTTACCCTTTAGGGAAGTTAATGCTGGGAGCCTAGCAGCCATGCTGTGAGAGAGCCCAGGCCACATGGAGAGGTCCACAAAGGTGTTCTACCAAATCCCCAGCTGAGGTCTGAATCAAAAGGCAACATTGACCAGTTATGAGACTGAGGAAGCCATTAAGATGACTTCAGTAGTCATCCACCTTCTGATTACAGCAGAGTTCATAAGTGACAATCATCTAGCTGAGCCCAGATAGCCTCCAGAATAATAAGAGGTAATAAAATGATTGCTGAAGTTTCAGCCCACTAAGTTTTGGGGTGATGCATTAGGCAGCAATAGAGAACTAGCAGGGTGCTTCTCTTAGTGATTACTAACAGACTACCCCAAAACTTATTAGCTTAACCATTTTATTATAGCTCATGGTTTCATGGATCAGGAATTCAGGAAGGTCTTGGCTAGGCAATTTGTCTCTGATCTGCATAATAGATCACCATCAGCCGTGATGGATGGGTCCATAGGTCACATGTTTGGAGACTTGGAATTCCATGGGTTCACTGTCTTTATCACCCCCTCTCCTCCTCTCCTCCCTACAGCATCATCTTCCAGGGCCTCTCTACATGGCTTGTGCTTCCCACAGCATTGTAGTCCCAGAATAGTTGAGCTTCTTACAAGATACCTGGCTTCCACGAGATTGAGGCAGAAGCTGCCAGGCATTGTAAGGTCTAGACTAGGAAATGGTTGGCATGACTTTTACCAAAATCCATTGTTCAAAGCTACCACAAGTCTGTGCAGATTCAAGGTGGGAAGAAATAGATCCAGCCTTGGAATGGAAGAGTGTCACAAATTATTGCCCCAGTGGACAAAGCAGGAACCTAGCTTTATATCTCAAAATCTCACCTTGTAAGTCTTAGATGAAGAAGCTGAGGCTAGAAGAAGTAATTGGCTAACATTACTCAACTTGTAAATACCAACATCTGACTTCAAACCTATTAGTCCAGACCATGATCTCTTTCTACTTCTGTGCAAAATATAGTAAATGTACAACTTATACTATATTTTCTTCTTTAATTGAGATAAAATTGACCTTAGTTTCAGGTAGACAACACAATGATTCAATATTTGTATGTATTGGTACATGATCACCACAATAGATCCATCACCCCACATAGGTATAATTTTTTCTTGTGATGAGAATTTTTAATATCTATACTTTTAGCAACTTTCAAATACACAGTATTATTAACTATAAGTACCATGCCATACATTAAATCCCCAGGACTTATTGATTTTCTAACTGGAAGTTTGTACCTTTTTGCTTCCTTCACCAATTTCTCCCATTCCTCATCCCTCACCTCTAGCAGTCTGTTCTCTGTATCTCTGTATCTATGAGTTCAAGATTCTGCACATAAATAAGATCATAAGGCATTTTTCTTTCTCTGTCTGACTTATTTCACTTAATATAAGTTCCATCTATGTTGTTGCAAATGACGAGATTTCATTTTATGGATGAATAATATTCGTGTGTGTGTGTATGTATCATATTTTCTTTATTCATTCACCTGTCTATGGACACTTAGGCTATCGTAAATAATGCTACAATGAACATAAGGGTGTGTGTATGTTAGTGTTTTTGTTTCCTTCAGATAAATACATAGAAGTGAAATTCTGAATCATATGGTAGCTCTATTTTTCATTTTTAAAAGAAACTTCATACTGTTGTCCAGAGCAGCTGCACCAGTTTACATTTTCACTAACAGTGCACAAGTGTTCCCTTTTCTCCACATTTTCACCAACACTTCTTGTCTTTTTGATAACAGCCATCTGACAGATGTGAGGTGATCTTTCATATATCATTGTGGTTTTGATTTGCATTTTCCTCATGATTAGTGATGTTGAACATCTTTTCCTGTACCTGTTGGCCATTTGTATGTTTTCTTCAGAGAGATGTCTGTTCAGATCCTCTGCCCATTTTTAAATCAAATCATTGGGGTTTTTTGCTGTTGAGTTGTATGAGTTCTTTATATATTTTGGAAATTAACCCTTTATCAGATAAACGATTGGCAAATATTTTCTCTCATTTGGTATGGTGCCTTTTCATTTTAGTGATGGTTTCCTTTGCTGTGCAGAAAGGATGCAGTCCCACTTGTTTATTTGTGCTTTTGTCGCCTTCACTTTTGATGTCAGATCTAAAAATTCATCGCTAAGACTGATGTTAAGGAGCTTACCACCTATGGTTCCTTCTAGGAGTTTTATGATTTCGAGTCTTACATTCAATCCACTTAATCCATTTTGAATTAATTTTTGTGTATAGTGTAAGGCAGTGATCCGCTTTTGTTATTTTCCATGTGACTGTCCAGTTTTCTCAGCACCATTTATGGAAGAGACTGAGCTTTCTCCATTGTATATTCTTGGCTCCTTTGTCATAAATTAATTGAGGTATATATGTGTGGGTTTATTTCTGGGTGCTCTGTTCTGTTCATTGATCTATGAGTTTGTTTTGATGCCAATACTATATTGTCTTGATTACTATAGTTTTAGTATAATTTGAAATCGAGAAGTGTGTGATGCCTCCAGTTTTGTTCTTTCTCAGGATTGCTTTGGTTAGTCAGGGTGTTTGGCAGTTTCATACAAATTTTAAGATTATTTTATTTCTTTATGCCATTGGAATTTTTATAAGGATTGCATTGCATCTATAGACTACTTTGAGTATTATAGACATTTTAACAATATTCTTCTAATCTATGAGCATGGAATGTATTTCCATTTATTTGTGTCTTCAGATTTTTTCATCAATGTCTCATAGTTTTTAATGTACACATTTTTCATTTCCTTGGTTAAGTTTATTACTAGGTATTTTATGCTTTTTAAATCAATTGTAGTGGGATTGTATTCTTGTTCATTAGTGTATAGAAATGCAACAGATTTTTGTATCCTGCAACTCTACTGAATTTATTAGTGCTAACACTTTTGGGGTAGAGTCTTAGGGTTTTCTATACATAATAATATCATGTTATCTGCAAACAGGAGTAGTTTTACTTCTTCCTTTCTGATCTGGATGCCTTTTATTTTTCTTGCCTAGGAATTTGTACTATATTTTCTTAATTCTAAAATGCTATCTTTAATAAGGAAAATACTACCTCCCCCCTTACTGCCCACCCCCACACACACACACAAATACACACATTGAAGCTCTAATTTTTACAAATCCTAGAGAAATATTCTAAGTGGCTTGGCTTGGGTCACAGGCCTAACTCTAAGCCAGTCCCTAGTGCCAGTAGAGTGGAATATTATAATTGGCAAGCTCTACTTGAACCACATGGTTTGAAGGAGTAGTTCCCAGAAGAAGGAGGGGAAAACAAAAAATAATAAAAATTCACTAGACATGCCCTTTGCACTACATGCCATTCATTACTTCTCAATGATCCCATTGAATCTTTGAAGGCTGATAGCATCCTCCCTGAAGAGACTAGAACTGGGGGTTTGGAGGAAGGTATGAAAGGCAAGCTTGGGGAGTTAATCCCAAGAATTGATTTAGCTCTATCAGCTGACTATTAATTCATTTCAGCTCCCTAAATGTTATTAAGAATAAAATCCCTTTGATTTCCTAAAGGTCTGATTCTTTCATATAGAAATTAAATGGGAGCTACTTGAAGGTGACCCTTTATGTTTTCATGCTCTATAGTTGATCCCCACATTTTATAGATATTCAGTGAATGTGAACTGAGATCATGAAGATACTTGACATTATAAGCTCTTGAGTAAACAAGATATAAGCACTAATTAAAGCATTTCTAATGGAAACTTAGTCCTTATGATTTCCATTTGTATTCTTTTTCTTTTTTAATGAAGTAAGCTTCTTTAATTTTCTTTTTAAAAATTTTATTTGGATGAGGTCAGAAATTGGGGGATTTCTCTTCCATTACTCACACTGCTTCCCAGATGCCGGCCTCATGTTCCCTTGACACACTGTGGAGGAGGCGTCCCTGGTCCCTGAGCCGTAGCTCTGCTGCTGTACACACCAGACTCAACAGAGAAGCTCCAGGTTCAGGAAGACCCTCCCTCCCAATGTCCCTGGTTGCCATTGGTGGCCTGGATTCCGAGTGGCTTTAAACTCTGGAGGCCACTGATACCTGTTAGAACTATTGTCCTCCATCTCCACCCCCATTGACTTGGCATTTATATCCAAGAGTCTCTTCTCTCAGTTTAGACATTTTAATATCAAAGTCAGAGATAAAGCCCAGTGGGTTAGCTGACTTTTGAGAGCCCTAAGGAAATCATCGTTGAAAAATTTTTGAGACTTCTGGAAGATTATTTATTTGTGAATGGTACCTAGAGTCTCCTCATTTCCCTTGCCACCAATTGAGCCCGAGGCTTTTTAATTCTTTTTTCAGTTTTCCTATCCAGACATTTCAACAAGATGTGTTTTATTTAAACATGGAAATAAAATAGGGGGAAGAAATAAAGAATTTCATGAACTCGGGCATGGATACATTTCAATGAGAGCATTCAAACAGGCATGTCTGGAGCTAGATGGTTGAATTATAGCAGTCTTGGCATAGTGAAAATGAAAGCAGATTTTAGCTTTGAAAACAAATACCAAAAAAAATGTCTGTGGCCTCCTCTCCCCTCCAAAAAATATCAAAGAAATGGACACTGATAGTCAAGGCTTACTCAGAAAAAAAAATCACTATAAATAAGGATAAAAAAATTATTTTTCTCTATTAATCACATATACTGCTAACCCCAAATCCTGGTATCTCTTCCTCCTCCTTTTCCTTAGCCATAATTTACAACTCTTATCCTTCAATTTATTCTAATCTCTTACTCCCACAAATCCTGCTCTCCTGTACAGTCTCCCATCCCCTCTTCATTCTCTCTTACTCCAGCCCTTCTGGCTTTACCTCCTTGCTCCCTAGACTGAATTGCTGTCAGTGCAGCAACCTACATTATCTTGCCTTTATGTCCTTCTGTTGTTTCATCCCTGCTAGGCCCCAACCTTAGATTCTGCCTATTCACACCAGTTTTTATCAGACTCTAGTGGAAGACAGGATGTTGGTGAATAAGAATGATGGCTTTGGTACCTAGTAGGTATGTTCACACCCAACTTTGCCACTTCCTGGCCTGTGATCAGGTGAAGTTATTTGATTGGTTACCTCCTCTGACAAACAGGATTCAAAATTGCCCCTTCCTCAGAAGTTTCTGTGAAGATTAGAATAATGACTCAGTTAAAGCATAATACTTGGACCATATAAAATACTCAATAAATGTTAGGTATTGCTATAATTGTCATTGTTATTAGAATTCTACATCTATGCCAACAGACACTGCTAACACCGCTACAGATTAATGGTTTTGAACTTTGGTTTTAAGCCAAATTCTTTACAATGGCTGTTCAAAGCCCTGTACATTCTATTGCCTCTGTGATCTTTCTGACCTCATCTCCATGACTAACCCTCCTAGCTCACAACACACACACACACACATTCAAGAATAAGTTCCACAGGGCAAGGAATTTTATATATTTTGTTAATTTCTACATTTTCAGCACCTAGAATTGTTCCTAGAACATAGTAGGTGCTCAATAAATATTTGTTGAATGAATGATTGAATCCTAATACAAATAAATATCACTGCCTTGGTAAAGCTTTTTCTACTTTCCCAAACATGGTTATTTTCTTTTCTGTACCCCTGTGATACTTAATACATTCTGCAATTATAACATTTATCACGTTGTATTTTTATGGAAAACATATTTAAAACTCTTAAATTTAACCAGATGGTATAATTCAAAAGCACATTTTTATTTAATAGACTGAAACCTCACATTGCATAGATTTGATTGAATGATTACAGAAATCATAATACTCTCAGTGTTTTTAAATGGCATTCCCATCATGTTCTATGAGTTATTCCACAAAATTAAGTCCAAGCTTGAGAAAATCCAAAAAAAGCAAATTAGGAAATAAATTCCAATACTGAGAAATCTTATGCAATGCTGTGTTCTGTGTTTTGACATTACAGAAAACTTGCTATTTTACTAGCAAATAGGGAGGAGGCTTGCAAGATGCTACCTTGTGAACATATCAGCATAGCTATAAATGTGGCTGATAAAAATCTGCAAAGACAGGTAATCTCAAAGGTCAATCTTGGAGGAACATACCCGTTAAAATTGGCTTTCAAGAGCATTTCTTCATCTTGGGGAAAATATAATTCACCAGCTTTTCTTAAGGAAAATTCTTTTACTAAAAGCCAGCAGGCATATTACATATCATACAAATCTCCTCAGAGCTAAAGGAAGAATTAATAAAATCTTCTATGCCTCAGGGTTTAGGTAGTGAGCAAGGACCAATCTCAGATACATTTCTGTGCCATCAAGGTGATTTCAGGGCCACTGCCCCTGGCTGACCAATCACATTTATTCATTGCTATCATTTTGGGTGTGAAGCATATTTTAAGTCATTGATTGCAAAGCTGTTCTTGTCATTTCCTACTGGAAAATATCCTAAGACATACACATGGGAGAAATTATTTGTCCCAGGACAGGAATAGTGACAACTAAGTGAAATCTGCGTGCATTCGGAAGGAGGTGATAATAATCTGAGGAAGCCCCCATCTAAGGTGGCGTGACAGCTGTGAATGCCTTTGACTGTAGCATTTATCAGCTCCACTCAACACATTTTAACCTAGAAAAGGCATTTGTGATAAATAGATCCTTCTGGGATGGAATCAGGATTAACATCCATTTTGGCTAATGATTTCATATCAATGATTTCCATATCTTCTCTGCTATGGTATTTTGGATTTTTCATATCCAAGGCAATGTAAAATACCTGTTCCAGATGAACCTTGCATGTTGGAAAAGTACAGAGTCTATGACTTCTGCTAATACACAATTATCAGTGCTCACTGGCCAAAATCTCAAGAGAAATGGGATTGTGCTATAACCTAGGAACTCTGAAAATTAAAATCTGGGTTGGTGCCCAGTTTTATCTTTCTTGATTGGATCTGTGTGCTGGGACTGCTGCTGGCTTCCTTTTATGCTTGTTCTCATGGCTCTGGCTCGGTATCCTCTGGGTCCACTAGTAATCTTGCTTTCCAAACATTTTTAAATATCTGATCTTTTTTTTTGGTTGTGGGTGGAGATGGGTGGCTCTTAATTCCTCTAGAATGAGGGCTCAGGTAGGATCAGTTTGTCTGGTGCCTAATGGGTTCCTGTTATTTAACATATTGGTCCCTCTGGTATTGTTGGGAGCTTTTTAGTGTAAATACTTGTTTTTAGCTAGTTGCTGATATTATATGTATGACCCTTGATTGAATATCTCCTTCAGTATTTTTGCTAGGTCAGAATATTAGTAACTTTGCAAAAAATTGCAGCTTTCCCTACGATCTGAAATCCAACCTTTTAAAAATATCTTTGAGGGCACCTTATCAAAGGTAGTGAACACTTCTCTGCCTTATCTAATTCAAACTTTCTGTGACATTTGGCCCTTGAGACTTCTCCCTACTCCTTCCTCTCCTGAGCCCAGTGAAACCACTCCCTCTTGTGATTTACCCCACTGGGCAGAAATCCTTGGCAGTCTCTTTTTGCAGGCTTCCTTTTTATCACTCAGCTTTTAAAGAGTTTCATCCCCAGCCTTCTCTTTCACCCTGAGTGAGGGTGTCAACACCCACAGCTTCAATTATCACCTATGAGATCATTTCCTCCAAAGCTCCAAGTCAAACATGTCTCATAAGTTCAAAAACTCACATATTCCCTTATTTAACAAATACTTAATGAACACCCACTATTTGTGAACTCAGGTGACCACTAATTGTTCCTACTAGGAAGTTTATAGGTACTTCTCTAAATATCTAAAATATTGTGAGAGAACCTTTCTTCCAGAAGGGTGATTCAATCTGTATTTCCTAGCTTGATAAGTGAGACCATTATCCACTTGGTCACTCAAGCCATGATCTTGGGATTCATTTGAAATGTATCCTTCTTTTTCACTACATACATTTAAACCCCATTCAGGGTCTCTATCCACATCCAGTTAGATAGCAAACCCCAACAGTTTTACCCTCTGAAAACCTCTAATCTGTGCTTTCTTCTTCAAACCCCCATGCTTCTGTTTTAGTTTAGTCTTCATCACTGTTTGACTCATTTTAATCTTCTTCAATATATCCTCCACAGTACTGCCAGCATCAGACCTTCTTGGTGTGAATTTCACCATTAATTTCCTTCCCTAAAGTACTTCAAGTTCCAAAATGCCTTCAGAATTAAAGTTGACCCGTTAGCTTGGCCCTACCACCTTTCTGGTCCTGGTCCTTGCCTGTCCCCTGCCATTGCATACTCTGTTCTGGGTCCATGCGAAACAACTTGCTGTCTCAGAGACATCAGATTTTTTCCTACCTTTGTACCTAAGTATATCTGCTTGAGAAAGCCTTTATCTTCCCACTACAGTAACCATTGCTCTTTTATATGACAGTACAGCCTAGTGGATGAGCTTGTGAATTTTCGGCCTGAGAAAACCTGATATCCATTCCCAGACAACTTACTTTTCCTCTTTGAGCCTCTGCGTTATTAGGGTTGGTTTGAGAATCAGATCAGGTATTTGTTGAATAAATTACATATTTATTTAGTGCCTACTTCCTGCCAGGCCCTATCCTTGGAACTGCAGAGCTATCAGTGAACAAAACAGCCAAAGGCTCTGCCCTCATGGGTTTACAGTCTGGTTGGCACATAGGAAGTCGACAAAAAAGTTATTATTCATCCTAGGCTTAGGTAATAGTTCCTTGGGGAAACTTTTTCAGACATACTTCCCAATTTTCATTCTGAATTAGGTGCTCATCCTCTACAGTCTCATATTGCCTATGTGGTACAATTATGACAGCATTATGTCATATCATAATTGCCAAATAATTTTATCTTAACCCACAATGAGTTCCTCATGGACAGATTTCTCAAAGACAAATTTTTGTCTTATTTTGCCAGCTTTCAGTACACAAGAGATCCAGTTATAAGTGTCAAGTGAATGAATGAACATTTTAGGGTATGCTTAACATTGTTTAAAAATAACACATACCACTAAGAATTTGCTGTATGCCAGACACTATGTTGACTGTTTAAATATATTATGTAATTTAATCTTCACAGCAACACTGTGAAACCACTGTTATCACATCTACTTCATAAATAAGGAAACTAAATCTTAGAGATGCAAAGTAACTTGCTGGAGTTACAGAGCCAGCAAGTGGTAAAACCAAGTCAGGGTCCAGAGGCCCAACTCTAATCATGATGCTTGATGAGAGCAGTCATTTCTCCATTGGGAAGTTGAAGATACAGGACCATGGTCTACATGTACTTAGTTTTTGATATGCCTATGTACATAAGACAACTTTAATCCACAGTCGATTTATATGGACATTTTAGCTTAGTTATATTTTTCCGTAATGTTCTATGTGATTCTGCTTACTCTGCTGAGGGATGGAGAAACAGAAAAAGTTTTAAACTTGCCAGTTCACAGTATTAGAGCCTCTTCCAGTTTAGAGTGTCTTTGACTAGCTCTGTTTCTTAAGGGAATATTTAGTCTTTAGATGTCCTTCCCCCTTTCCTAGCTCCTCTGCCTAAAGATACCAAGCCACTGATTTTCGTCTTTATTGTGACAGGGCTGAACCTGTTTAGGGAGTAAGGCATCAGGGTAATATTCTTAAGGCAGACTTTTTCTTAGAGTCTCAAATGGGAAATGAGACAAAAGAAAGTCCTTTTGGCTGAGAACTAAGCCAATACCACTCTATTGCCTATCTCCCTTTAAGGACCTGGAGATGGGAGAGCCTGCCTTTTCTACTTTCATCCCTTCTTTCTACACTCAGTTGGGGTTGGGAAGGGTAGACTTTTCCCTCCCTCTTCCTGCCCTTTGTGAACTTTCCCTATATCCTACCATCCTCCTTCCTGAAATGGAATTTGTCCTCCCCTTCTTCTTAGGGTTAAACTGAGGAATGGCTGCCAGGTCACCTGATTTATGTGAGGAGGAATGAAAACATCTGTTCAATACTTTCAAATTATTACCTTTGTTACCCCTGCATCTCAGAGGGTATTCTCAGGTCTCCCAAGCTCTCTGGATCCTTTTATAGTAACATGGCTCAGAGCAGTTCTAGAGGAAGATTTACAAGGGTTCTTAGATACCTCCTTTACCTGACTCACTACCTTTCCCCTTTCAGCCCATAACCCAAATTCTTGGCCATAGTCTTGTCCTTTACAAGCAGCCTAGAAGCAGTGGGAGTATTCCCTCCACAAAATTAGTCAGTATAATTGATAAGCTATACATTCAAATTCTGACAATTTCATCCCTCTGACAACACCAATGATGTCTAATCTATTACTTAAATATGGGATCATGGAAAAGTAAACTGTACTAAAGAACCCAAAATGAGAGGGCATACTCTGAAAACATTAAATATTTGCTTTGTAGACTGTCTCTCTCAGCTTCAGAGTGTCCATAAAAAAAGGGGAAGCCTTCGTGAAAGGGAACAAGTTAGTAAGGAAATTGACAACCGTAGTGGGCCCAGTGACAGAAATAGTAAGAGGAAGCATGGATCGTTGTAGCAGTGACTATACTCTGAAGCCTCTTCAGCTCCTTATGCTATGTGAGGCTTGGTGTGTATCTCTTAGATATAACTATATACCTTGTAAGTTTTACGTCAGAATTGGATCTTTACTGTATGAGAAAAAATTCTCATGTACGCTGAAATATGGGTGAAGAAATCAACTTGAACACTGTGAATTCACTGGAGAAGCAGAAAATAAGATTATTAAAATATAGCCTGAAAGGAGAATATAAAATAAGGAAAAAAAATGCCCCTTGTTTGAGAATATCATTACCATCTGGGTTGTAAACCATTTGATTCTAATTCTAGTAGCTTGTTGCCAGAAATAACTTATTACCAGGGAGACATGCTGGAGAATTGTCAGGAAAGACAAAGTTTTTACTTGTTTTTAATAACCGTATCATAAAATGATAAAGCTAATGAACCATACAATGATGTGACAGAATGAGGCATATAGCCTAGTATTTTCTGCTGTACACATTTATGCTGTTTTTATATCCCAATTCTTCTTCCTTTCCCATCCCACAAAAGGTCAGAAACCACTTTTGATAAGCAGAGAATCCTTCAAACTCTCTTCCTTCTGGAGAAAAGCATTGGACACATCTAGGGTCTGTTGAGAGTTTTATAATCTAATCCATAGACTGCACAATCATAGCAATTTATATTCACAGCTTTCTTTTCAGTGGCCATGTTGAGAGTGTACATAAAATACTTGATTCTTCCCTGATCTACAATATTTGAGTTCACAGTAAATACAGTTCACTACTGTCCAACCACAGTGATGTCATTTGGGAGCTCCAGTTCACACTCTTCTAGCCATGTGACCTTGAGCAAGTTACTTAATCTTACTAGTTTACTCATCTTTGAAGTTGGGATAGTAATAGTTCTTGTTCATAGCCAGTGTATTTGAAAACTGCTTTGCAATGAAGTAGAACAGCTTGAATGTTGAGAGCTTCCAAATCCTCATTTGGGTGTTTAATTAAAATGAAAATGAAATAAATGACAAGGAGTTAATTATTTATATCAGGAGGTATGGTATAAGAATTTGCATTAGAGGGTCTTGAATAACCATGATCTGAAGATGGTAGTTATCTTTTTCACAAACCTTTGGGGATTCTTTTGTGCAGAAAAAGCTCTTAATTTGCAATCTTCAATAGTTATTAAAGTCTACGTTGGTTAGGGGGATCTGCAGCTTCCTCTTAGGTATTCAGGTTTGGGGCTTCTTTGCAAGAGGAGGCCGATGCCGTTTGGGGAATGGAGCGGGAAGCTGGAAATTCGAAACCCTGAGTCCGATGCATTTTCTAGAACCAGGCCCCCGGGTCTTCCCGTTATTTTTCTGAAACCAGACTGAGCTGAATTCGAACGGTCATATGGACTTGGCGTGGAAGGAGTTAAAGGGTCTCCCCCGCCCCTCTGCCTGAATCGTTCTTTTGTGTACACAGCTGCAGTCGGAGCACGGGTCGGAAAGGAAATGGTTAGAGGAAGAGTTGGTTTTCAGACCAGGCGAGTCTGCGAGGGGGGCTGGGGGGGCGGGGGCAACCCGGGGTGTTCCACGCCAGATGCAGGCCGGCCTGCCCCGGGGCCTGCCTGGAGGCGCGGCCCGAGCCGCGCGCAGGGAGCCGAGGGGATGAGTTCGCGCGTTGCTATGGCGACGAGCCGGGCCACGTGACCGCGCTGCTGCAGCCGCCGCCACCGACGCGTTGACGTCAGCGGCCGGGGGGCGGGGCCCGGGCGGGGCGGGGCGGGAGCGGGATCAGCGATCGGCAGCCGCCGCGGGCACTCGGTCTGCTCGGCGCGAGGAGGAGCAGGCGCGCGCGCGCGAGCGAGCGGCAACCCGGACGGACGCAGCCTCCTTCCTCAGCCGCCGGCGGCCCGCAGCCGTTCCGTCCCCCCCTCCCGGGAGTGCGCCAATGCCTGGTCCGACCCAAACCCTGTCCCCAAATGGCGAGAACAACAACGACATCATCCAGGATAACGGGACCATCATTCCCTTCCGGAAGCACACGGTGCGCGGGGAGCGCTCCTACAGGTAATGGGGCCGGCGCCGGGCGGGCGGGCGGGCGCGAATCGGCCCGTTATGTCGGGGCAGACGCTGCCCCCGGCAGGGCTGGGCTGCGGACGTGCGCGATGAGCGGCGGCGCTGGTGATGCTTCGCGCTCCCTCCTCCGTCTCCGTCGTCGCCGTGTGTCCTGTCGGGTTATGCCTCGAGGCTTCCCGATTGCAGATGGAGAGCATTTTGTGAATAGGGTTGCAGCCTGCAAGGAAGGGGTCTCCCTCCCTCCATCTCTTTCCTTCCCTTCCACCTTGATCAAAATGCAAGCAATTTCCCCCTCTCTGCAGAGAGAGAGAGGGGCTGTAGCACTTCCTCTCCCCCTGCTCCTCTGAGATTTTAAAGGAGCCATGAGGTACGCGGGGCCCGAAGACAGCAGGATGGCTGGAAAAGCTGTCTGCGTCTGCCCTGATGTGTGTGCGTGTGCGTGTGCGCGCAAGAAAGATGGAATCCTCTAGATGAGGCTGCAGTCTGTGATGCTAAACCGCCAGATTGATGGAGCTTTGTACGAATCCTGCTCGCTGATTGGTGCAGGGATTGACAGCAGAGGTCATGGTGTCAGGCATTCACCAAAATTTTCTCCACAGATTCCCAGGTTTTATTAGAAAGCGACTAGACTGCAATGAACTTGAAGAAGACTGGGTGCAGTTGTGCCTATTCTTAGGAGTTTATGGCCTCCGCATGGGTGGGGGAGCCCGCCCTCCTCATTTACAATAGGAAGGTAATGCCTGGTATCTGGCTGAGGTCTGATTTGAGGATGGGGCTGATCGTGGTCATTGTCTTGTGAACCTTTTGATTAATGAGTCGGCCTGTAAGGTTGGCATCATTTTTACATTAGCATATCTGGCAATATGTTCTTGTAGATAAGCTCATTAAAATTGTTTGCATTGTTTGATAAGGATAACAATGTAATGGAGAATGCAGCTAGAGCCTAATTCAGCTCAAGGCCAGACTTGAAGGGAGACTGATAGCTTCACTCGTATTTCCTCTGAAGTTCTTTTGTACCAAGTAGTTATTTTTAAATTTTACCTTGATAACCACTAACAATGCTTTTGCTTTGAGGCAGAGCACTCATACCTCTAACGCGCATCCTATCAGCTAGTGAGCAACAGGAAATAACTTTTTTTTTTTTAATGCCTTCATCTAAACATTCAGATGGCATTATGGGTAGAATATGCAGTGTGTATAAATGTAGCATGTTTATAAAATGGGAGCAAAAGTACCCCACTTCCTCTCTCTTTGACTGAAGAAACACTGTTGGCTCAAAAAAAGAAAAAAGCAACATTTGCCCCATCATCTCTGGCAGTTATGTAAATACTTGGAGTTAATTTTGGCTGTGCCCCTGAGGTCACCAAAATCTCATGCCTTATGGTTCCAACTAATATGTTGACATGGCATTCTTACGGATTCCAAGTGCTTGTTATTCTCTTAATATAAACTAAAATTGGTCCACAACCTCTGAGATTCCTTTTGGAGACCCTTGTGATTGGAAGGTTGGGTTCCTTCTCTCCTTTACTCTTTACCTTTCTCCGTGAACGTTCTGGAACCTAAAATAAAATTAACAAAAACAAAAGCCCTGAGTTGCTTTTAAACCTCACTTATTCAAACTGTTCTTACAGGTAATATATTTGAAGCCCTCATTTCTTAAATGATTTATTCTCTGCTATGTAGATAGTAGTTGCCTTTAAGACGGAGTTCAGATTTTACCACGTGGGCCAAAGGATGTGGCCCAATTGGGTTTTATTAGTCATGTAAACTAACTTAAAATGGCAGTGGAAAAATCACTTGGCGGAAAGCTTAAATGCTACCTTTTGGTGATACATTATTGTTTTAAAATAAAAATTTACCTTTTTAATTCAAGTTGTTTCCAATACCTAAAGTATTTTCAGTTTGCTTTCTGAGTCCCTTTAATGATACCTGGAATTATGTGAAAAACAAAACCGAATTTGAATAAAGATCTGTCTGAACAAATTCTTAAGTCACCATGAGCATTGTTGCATTTGTATTTTATGTAATAGGATTACTGAACACTGTAGTGAGACATGTCATAGGTTAAATGAAGAGGGAAGCCTCCAAAACTGCATTTGTGTTGTATTATGTGAAGGGTGCACATGGAGACAGACACAGCTGATGTTGTCCTTGGTCTGCTTTTCTTCCAAAGTAGATGACCAGTGTCTCATAACTACCACTTATTTTTTGGTAGGGCCATAGGGGAAGGAAAAATGTGACACATTTTCCTATTCAGGAACCTTTCTGTAATTATTTTGGCATCCTGAGGCCGGAATAATATCGCAGTTTAATTGCTAAGAAAACTTGGAAGGTAATTTGAAAGCCAGAGTAAGGTGTAACCACATAAGTTTTACTTTGGCTGTAGGTTCAGTATAGCCCTACCGATGAGATATTCTCGAGAGTTCTGTTTGAGCCCCTGTGGAGGGCTTGTGTAAGCCCAGAGCCCCGGGATGATCAAAGGCAGTTCCCTTTTTGGTTCCTTACTGACTTCAAGATATAGGCCCCTTCAGGTCCTTTATCTTTTTAGAGACACCTGCATTTGCTCATTACATATATCTCACTGCATTCTTATAAAGTTTTCGTGAGGATAACTTCACACATTTAAGACAAAGACTTACTTAAAAGAAAAAGGCTACATAAATATAAAAATGCTGTGCATACTGAAAGGGGACTCTCTTAGGAACGCCAGGACAAGAACACCCCTCACCTAGTAGTGCAGCTGAGAGGTGGAGGAGACAGCTAAAGAACAAGACAGTGCTTCTCAGCGCTGTCAGTGAGCTAGTGGTCACTCTTCCCAACAGGAGACATTATTACCATAACATTTGCACATAGTGTTTATAAATAAGGGTCAAATATGATTCATGACCCAGACATCTTGACCCAGGTATCTCTTAGTGTAAACAGAGCCCGTTTTTCCAGCCTGGACTACAGTGGGTAGTAAATCATTATTGAAACCTGTATGCACTTTGGTGAGAAGAGCAATGTTCCTTTAGAAAATTACCCCTCCATTAGTCACATCAGTTGAAAGAGCAAACGCAAAAGTGGCTCAGCAGAGCCCTGCAGACTCTTTTCCATGGCTCATGTCCACTACTGTGCGATGGCCTCCTCCGCCCCACCTTCCTCATTGCAGGTATGGACACTAGAAATCCATGTATGTTAAGAGATGCTTAAAATGAAATAAATGTGGTGTGGGGCATTTGAGGTGACACTTTAATTCACAGAGCGAGTCCTGCTCTGGTTCTCCCTGGAGAGGCCACTCCGTATAGCTGTTTCTTGCAGACGCTAGGAGGAAATGAGATTTATTAGCTGGCCCTCTGCCCACCAAATCTTTGTTTGCATACTCCAAGCTTTTAAGAATGAACGTATAAGTCCAGAGGACTATTTCCACGTGGGTGTTTGAAAATGCAACTACAGTAGCGTATGTTTCTGAATACTTAAAAAAATTACTTGGCCCCAGGAAATGGACTATAAAGAAAAACAAAATGAAAACTTAAGCCTAAAACATTGACTCTGACATCTAACTTTGCCAACGTTGAAAAATGAACTCTTGTTAAGAAAAACAAAAAGAAAAATCTTGTGTGTGTATAAAAAATAGGGTTGTGAAAGCTTGTTCCATTGAATAGAAGCTGTTGTAACATGGCTCACTTCAACCAGAATGTACATTTCAGATCATACTCTCCCAAAGAGTGCAGCTACAGACAGCAAAAGTATAATTTTATTCGCCTCCATTACATATGGATTAGTATCATCTGGGTATACTACTATCATAGGAGGTTTTTGAAAATAATTATTTTTGTCCTTAATTTTTCTTAGTGCTTGTAAAAATCACAGGATTACTTGATGCTTTGATTATTAGGTGCCCAATTTTTTAACTTCTTATCAGGGTTCTTTTTCAGAGTTTCTATTACAGGGATGGCCTTCTGGGTGCCCTTGGTGACAGCTCACCCCTGCTCAGCAGTGGTTGTTACCACTCGTATCTGTTTACAGTACATTATCTTAGCAGAACAGTGGTTTGAGATGGTCCTCTGAATTTAGGACGCTGATTTCCATATGCAGTATCTTTTCTGTATTTACAGGGTCCTCTTGAAGCTGCAGTGATATTCCCTTAGACTAATGGAGGTGGAAATATTGGGACTAATCTAAATATCTTGTTTGGAGAACTAATTTGACAAAAATTTAAGAATCTCCTCTGGGCAAGCTCTCTGCTAGATGCCTCTTCAAGGGCCTAGAGTTCTAGCAAAGTCAGATGTGCAAGCAGCTCATTTTGTAATAGATATATTTGCCTTTTGAATATTTGGCTTGCTTACAAAAGTTTCCTGAGCCCACAGTGACAAAGTAGAAAAAGGTACCCTCCAGGCCAGTATGCTGTGAGAAGTTAAATGACACTGTGGGAGACGAAACATTTGGGTGAAAAGAGTGTAGGCTTTAAAATCAGAATTTTCTTTGGCCTGGCAAGGTGCACATTAGGCAGTAGTGGAAAATAAGGCAGGAGCATTGAAAGGCAAGCAGGGTGGTCAGAACTTGAACACGGAAAGCCACTGAAAGCTCATTAATTGAAAAACTGCATAATGTAAACAGGAGTGTGCTTGCCGAGATTGTTCTCCTGTTTTGAAATGAGAGTTAAAAGGAAAATGAAGTTCCAATAGTGCCCCGTGGTGCAGAGTCCAGAAGTACTAGGAATCCTTAATTCTCCATGAGAAAACTCTCTCAAGCCACAGTGTAGCAGTCAGGATAAGGTGGACTGGCTTGAAGCATCTTCTCCCAAGTAGGAGCAATCAGCATAGCTTCCTCCCGTAACTGGACTGACTGGTACTTGGTTCTGGCAGTGGCTTCTGTGCTTGCTGAAGCCCCCTTCATAGCTAGCAACCTGACTTCAAGGGGTGGCTAGTCTACATTTATACTGTTCTGATTCTCCCCAACTCAAAACCAAGGTGTCTGGTACTGTACTGCGAAGGATACTTCTGAGTCATTTAATGCCATTACTGTTGCAGACATGACTCTGATGAAACTGTTGAGGGTGCTCCATGTGAGCCCGCCCTCCCTCCCCGCTCCGTGCCAATTTTTCTGACAGCTGGAAGGTGGTCACCCTGACGCAGGCTCCAGTAGACTGAGAGTTTAACTTGGATTGTGTAGGTTTGTTTACTTTTGAATTCTGTCAGTTTCATTTTAAAGGAATAGAATAGTATCCTTTCCCACAATGAAATACATTAGAATAGTTTCATTTTCCTGACTTTAGGTTGTCTTTCAGCTATCACCTTCTATAATACCAAACCGGATATGTCACACTTATATAGTACCGTAAGCACTCTGCCAGCAGCCTTTTTCCCACGCACATCCCATTTGTACCATATGAACATTGTTTTAGTTCACTTTAAAATTCTGATTGTTTATTTTCATCTGTTAGGC
Source organism: Cynopterus sphinx (assembly GCA_030015415.1). Taxonomy (NCBI): domain Eukaryota; kingdom Metazoa; phylum Chordata; class Mammalia; order Chiroptera; family Pteropodidae; genus Cynopterus; species Cynopterus sphinx. Next base: position 26,597,112 of record CM057384.1, on the reverse strand, counting down.
CCTCAGAATTTATATTATGTTCAGAGAATTCTTTCAAAATGGAAACTTACAGTTTACATAGGCCAAACTGAAATTATAAAACTTTTGCCTTTTAGCATGAATCAAAGAAATTTCTCCTAAATATATTTTTGTTAAATGCGTTCCCAAATGCTCATTTATTTTAATGACAATAAATCATTAGTGACGTAAAGATGAAACAGTTTTATAGGTCACCAAGAAATAATTTCTTAGTAGGTTACTAAAAAAATTCTTGTGCGTTTTCACTGTCAACTCTCCCTGGGCTAATTAGGGTATTACCTAAACCAGGACAAACTTTCTCACTTAGAGCATTATTTTGTTTTTTGCTGAAGAAGCAGAAGGTGGTGATATATCCATAGAATGGTCGGCTGTTTAAATGATAGTGTCCTTTTGTGTAGTTTATCTAGTAAAGAAAATATGGTTAGAGCTCAGTCTTCCTACTGTTTATAGACCTCATTTGGTTTATGCAGGTAAAATGTGCCAAAAGGACCAGATTTGGGCCATGACGTGAAACAGAAGAAGACTAGGGCAAGAAATGTGAAAGAGCACATGTTAAATAATACAGCGTGCACTGGTGGGAGTCCATAAAATTGTGATCTTGCATACAGAATTGGTCCTGAGGTTTATGGCCATTGTTTGTCGTTGCATAATCCTAAAAGGACAGTGCTTTTCAGATGAGGTACACCTTAGATTTCTGTGATCCTGTTTTACTTTTCCTAGAAATAGCATTTGTTTTTAAGACATTAATTCCTTGTTCTTCACAGTCAGCCTACCTGGCAAGGTCCTGAGAGGTAATTTATTCAAAATACCAGAGGCATTGACATCTCACGGAGGTATTTTTCTGTTCAGTTGCACTTTGACTGTAAACAGTAAATCCCTTCATTTAAGAGCCCTCCATGATTCCCTACAAGGTTTGCATTTGGTGCTTAACAAATCAGGAGAAATCGAAGCTAACTAAAATGGGCTTCTCACCCCCACCCAGTCTACTTCTTTTTTATCATTTTGGAATGCTAAAACATGTTTTCAGGCTGCTAACAATAAAAAAAACAAACAAACAAACAAAAAAAACTTAATTCCTACTCCTTAAAAAATTACACAATTATTGTTATATTAAAATGACAAATCAAAATTCTGACAGTCTCTTAAGAATCTAGTCTTTCAGCAGACTTATGAGTTCCTTCTATATGCTAAATTCCATGCTGGGCACATGGAATATAAATAAAAGTAATGCACAGCCTTTCCTTGAAAAGCATCTAGTATCAGGGACAACAGGCAGAGAGGAGGCAGTGCTTGAGGGGTGGAACCTGAGATGGAAAGGTATCCACATCTGACTCCAATAAAATAATTTTGTGATTATTGTGCTGATACCTGGCAGAGGAAAATTATTGTTTCTATAATTTTAAAAAGCTTTCAGAAAATGAGCATGTAAATAAAAACGGTTTGAATGTGTGCGTCCTCTACTACGACCACTGTGTATGTTTTCATATTGCCTGGAGGCACGAGTTTGAGCCTTGTTGAGTGACTGATATAGTGGGAAGGTTACTTCTTTCTTACAGAAAGCTACTTGAGAAAAAGTAAAGAGCTTCTCTCTCTTGATCCCCCAATTTTTAGATATTTGTATTGGCCATCACTAGGTTAAAATAATACAGTATACTTTTATGTAAAAAGTGAAGAAAATGAGAGTATATATTCGTATTTACTTGATGTGCCTGGTGAAACTGAAAGGGCATAAACTAATAATGGTAGGAACTGGATGGATAAGTCCCCATGTACCTTTTTTATAGAGTCTTGATTTTAATGAGTTTTACATGCTGAGATATACTGGGAAGCATCTCAAGATATTCATGAACTTAACTGAAGTCACATGGATGATATTAAAAATTTGCCTGATGCAAGTACCACACTTACATTAAAACATCACAGATCTCAAATGAAATGTGCTCCTGCAACATCTGCCCGTTGAGGTTTCACACATCACAGTCCATGGTCCATATTTTGTTTCATTTTTCTCTAGAGTACATTGACGCTGCCTCCTGTGGGTTTGTGTTGTTTTGTTTTGTTTTTGTGATATGTCTAGCCTGCTTATTATACACCATGAATCTTGCACTAACTGCAAAATAATCAGTCCTCTGTGAGGATTCTTTTTTAGTAAACTCTTTGAATTTTTGTTTTCTTATTTTTTTGAGTTCTGTGTGTCAGGTACTGTGTGGGGCCCTAAAACAGATTACAGGTTATTGCTTTCTTTTGAGCCATGTTGCTGCAGTCCTCTGACCTCCCCCAACTCTTAGTCTAACCTCCACTTAATGGAAATTATTGAGCAATATCTGGCCTTCGTGTGACCCCTGCAGATAGTGGTAGTGCAGCACTGGCCAGGAAACAAACCATCTGCATTCACCGTACTCCCCTGCTCCAGCCCTGCAACCTATTATTGGTCTGGGTGAAGGACTGAATGAATCCCCGTGGAGACTGATGTATTAAGAATCAACAAAAGGAGACCTTTGAATTCATCATCCCAGCTATAGGGACTTGCTCACCTTCAATAACCATGAAATAGAAAGCTTGTGGAGCTTGTGAGCTGACGAGCTCTGCTAGAAAAGTAGAGGATATTTGGTGGGTGCAGGACAGAGGTAGGTGAGCCCAGCTCAGGGTGGGGGCTTCTTATGTGGATGTACCAGGCCTCTGCTTCTCCCTCTTCTCTCCCTTTCTGTTTCTGGAGTCAGAGTAAATATGCCCCAACTACACTTGTTCTCCAGAGGAAAGGAGGAAGAAATGAGTCATCAGCCACCTGGGAGCGGGGAGTGCTGATGACAGGGAATGGGGACCTGTAAGTCTTTCCACAATCCCTTAGTGAAGCTAGCAACACACAATAAATTGAAAAGCAGATTTGGTGTTTAAGAAGCCAGTTTTTCTCTCCCTGGAATTTCTGACAAGCAGCATTGTCGTACCACTGACTTTAAGATGTCAACATGAATAACAGTGAAAATGTTTCCAACCCGTGTGATGCGTATGTCACTGCTACCTCAATTCCAGTTCAAAACTTGGCCTGGGCCAAAAAGATGGCCTTAAACCCTCTGCTCCTACCCCACATTGAGACCAACTGGGGTTCTTAAAGTCCCAGATTGCTACTTGGAGAGATAGTGAGGTGTAGTGACAAAGCTTGGGCTCTGGTGTGAGACTTATCTATCCCAGTTTCACCTCTTTCTAACTATCTATACGATCTGGAACAGATTTTTTAGCCTCTGTAAGCATCATTTTTCTAATGTGCAAATGAAGATAATAACAGCATCAACTTCACAGAGTTCTTAATGAGGATTTAAATGAGACAGACTATAAAGTATACCTGGCACATAGTTGATGTTCATTAAAGTCCAAATTAAATGTGGAAAATATTCAAACAAATTATACTTTTGTCTTTAACCCTGTTATCAACATTAATAAAAATTTACATATGGTAAATTACATCCATTTAAAGTGTGTGATTCAGTGAGATTTGGCACTGTATATGCCCTTGAAGCTCCCAGAAGATTCTTGGTGTACCCTTTGGAGTTCATATGTCCTCTGTCTACAGCCCTAGGCAGCCACTGCTCTGCATTCTGTCACCTAGTCCGGGTTACATTTGTTGTCAGTAGAATCATACAGATTATACTCTTTGGTGTCTGACTTCTTTGACTCAGTGTTAAGATTTTGAGATTCATCCAGATTGGGTTTATTGGCAATTCAGTACTCTTCACTTCTGAGTAGTATTCCACTGTGTGGTTTTACCATAGTTTGTTTGTCATTCACCAGTTGATGAACATTTGGGTTATTTCAAATTCTCAGCAATTATGAATGAAGTCCATGAATATCAATGTACAAGTCTTTGTGGGAACATGTTTTCATTTTTCTGGGTTAAATACCCAGGAATAGAATGGGTCATATAGTTCATGTTGTTGAACTTATATAATATTGTATACCAACTGCACTTAAACAAATGAATATTTTTTAATTTTAAAAAATTAAAAGAGAAACATGAAGCTGTAAATAATCGTCCAAGGTGGCTATACCATTTTACATTTCCACCAGTGGAATATCAGTACCGGCTGTTTCGCATGTTTGTATTGTCAGTCTTTTAAATTTTGGTTATCCTCACGGATGTGTAACAGTATCATTTAGATTTTAATTTATGTTTCCCTGATGATTAGTAATGTTGGGTATATTTTCATGTGCCTATTGGTCTTTTGTGTATCATCTTTAGTGACGTGTGTTCAAATTTTTGGCCCATTTTTTTTAAATTAGGTGTTTTATTATAAAATGATTTTAAAAATATATTCTGAATACTATAAGATGGTCTTGACTTAGATTTTATTGGGTATAAGTCTTCTGTTCTTAACCTATATAAACTTTGTAAGAAAAAAAATAGTTGTTTCTCCCTGGTTTTTGTCCACGATGCCTCTAACAGTTAGGTCCAGCTCTCAGCAAGTACAAATGATTATATTAAAAGAGACTGCAAAGTAATAACAAGATCATTATTTTAGCTTAGGGGAAAAAATAAAAAACATTAAGCCCACTCTAAAAGGCTGATGTGAAACAGTTAAATGTAGCAGCTAAGTTTTCTTTAGGGTCTTGATAGATAGTAGATGCTCTTTTAATTCTGTGGAGAACAGTCCTGTAATTATGTAGATATTCTTTGCATTGTATCCCCTTAACACTAAATCAGATTTTCCACTATTGAATTTAAGACAAAAATGTGTGTAGAAATGCTTTTTTTTTCAAAGACAGCAAAGAACCATTCTCATATTTTCAAAAATTTGCCCACGATAATGAAAACATTGGATGCCTTTCCCACCTTTTTTTTTTTTTTAATTCTTAGTCAAACTCTTTCCTACTCTTCCTTGCTCCATTTTCATTCTTTCTAATTTGACAGTTTCGTTATTGCCAGTTTGACTCCTGACAATTTCTCCCTTAGAGAAATAAGAGAAATTACCTTAAATAGAATTTAGAAACTGGGAAGCAAAAACCGGGTAAGGTCTTGGGTTTACCTTAAAGCAGGGGTCCCGACCCTCAGGCCTCAGGCCAGTATTGGTCCATGGCATGTGGGGACCCACCCCCCCCACCCCCCCACCCGGACCACACAGCAGGAGATGAGCAGCGGGAGAGCGAGTGAAGCTTTGTATCTGCAGCCGCTCCCCAGCACTAGCATCACCGCCTCAGCTCCACCTCAGATCATCAGGCAGTAGATTCTCATAGCTCCCTGGTGCCAGAAAGGTTGGGGACCGCTGCCTTAAAGAATATACTTAGAGACTGTGTGAAATTTTGAGATGGTAGGGATGCTTGGTTTCAGAACCTTTGCAGCTAAAAGCCAAATTTCTTAGCCATGTTTCAAAATCCAAACATATGAAATATAAGGTCACTTATGATTTTACAAATGCCCCAGGCTTACTAGTAGATTTTTATTATTTTTTGCATTCTGATCGGGACTGAGCAGGTCACAGCCACCCAATTATCAGTTGAGAGTTGAGAATTTTTTTTTTTTTTTGCATTAATTGAAGTTGTTCCGTGAAAGGAAGCCAAATACCATTAGACAGGATATCCTGTGATTCCCTTAGTTACCATGGCCAAGGACGTGACTTTTTTTTTTTTTTAATGAGATGATTGCTTGCTTCCTTTACTGTTAACAGGGGAGCCCAGAACTGATGATGTCCATTTGGCTTTAATGACTCTAACTAGCAAACACCTAACTTCTTCCCTTCCCCTACCCCTGAAAAATTACCCGAAGAATAATAAGTAACTTTTAGTCTTTACTCTTTCCCAAACTCAAGGGTCTTACCATGTGTCTGCTCCTCTGTTATTTGTGCACCTGATTAAATTTGAGCAGGGCTCAGTTCTTATCCACTTTTTACTCACATGCTCAGTTTCTATACTTCCTTTTGAAAATTACAGTGTTATTACACTGGTGATAGTAATGTTTTAACTTTTGATCTATAACAAGGCAGTACATAAGAGAGCAGAGAGGTACTACAAATTGTGTGTGTGTGTGTGTGTGTGTGTGTGTGTGTGTGTGTGTGTGTACATGTGTACGTATTGGTTTTTGTCAAGGGTTGATGAGTACTTCTGATGCAAAAGTCTCAGTTCCTTCTTTATTCTTTATTCCAGTAAATAAATGGTAGATGAGGCTGTTGGTTTAAAAAAGGAAAAACTCTTCTTCCAATCCAATATACAAGGAAGATAGGACTGGTATCTGGTTGCCCAGATAAGCATACTAGAAAACTAGGGAAGGGGAAAGAAGAATGAACTCCACTATGAGGTGGAATTATAGAAAGATAGAGAGAAATTCATTCACTGGCCAAAATGAATCATTTCAGCTGGGAAAGGAAGTTTTGGGGACAATGGCCTGGAGAACTGGTGATGAAATGTTGCTCCTAGTTTGGATAGTATTTCCCTAGTTTGAAGAGCTACACCAATTTGGCTGAATGTTACTAATCTTAGTTCAGTTACAGCAACAACCAAAATTTCCATTTCCTGTTCTCATAATGTGCAGCCATCTCATGTAATCTGCAGTGTGTTCTCTGGGGTTGGGGTATGGGTTTATGTGGAAGCTGATCAGTACCTTGCCCAGTACCTTAAACTAATATTTAAGATGTTTAATGTTGCAATTACACTGTTACATTTTGAAATTGGCCATTTTGTATTTTGTGGCAGAGCCTATTATGGAAAGAATGGAGGGTAGATGGCACCAAGAGGTAGAGTCAAATTCACAAATTTTACCACTGGCCTGCACTTCACTCATCCTTTTAGGCTTAATTTTATTTTCATTTCCATTTCAAAATGTTCTCATGAGTTTAAAAATGAATTTTATCATAGTGAAAGTAGAGACCTTTATTTAGATAGGCAGCAATCTCTAAGAGCGAGATACCAGGAAATTTATTTACTTTGAAAGTAATAGATTTTTCTAAACATGTAGTCAAGATATCAATCTGAAATCTTTTATTAGTGTTGAAAAAAGTTATAAGCAGTAATTAATTTGATCTCTTTTTATTTTGGCTAACCTACCACAAAAGCAAACTGAGAAACTTAGTAGTAGCTGGAAGTGTAAAATATGGTGATTCCTAAAATATTAGCATGGCTTATATGTTACAGCTGGCAGGTTTTTGAGCCAAAAATCATTCCCAGTAATAAACTGAGTTTATACATCACCCAAATCTCTACATTTCAGGCTTTTCAGAGAGAATGCTAACAATGACCAAATCATCTTGGTTAAAGTGAAAATGTAAAATGAGGCCTTGGTAGATCTAAAAAAGGAAAATGGTTTTACCAAAGATCACATTTGTGTCCTCATTTGGAGTTCCTTTTTCTTCGTACTTACTGTCATGACATAATAAAGACCGAGAACAGAAGGGGACTTGGTTGAGGGCAACGATCCTCAAATCAGCGCTAGGTCAAAATCCCAGTTCTTCCACTTAATAATTGTGACTGGGCACATGTTTCTATCCTTTCCCACATAATGGCATAAAAGCAGTAGCCATCACATAGTTTTGTTGTGAAGATCAAATGAGGAAAATGCATGTTAACTACTTATTCCTGTGAAGTAAAGGCGATGCACAGAGGCGAGTCACATATGCCCAGGTTTACCCATCGGGTTGATGGTAACTGTGGAAGCCCACACCCCTGACTCCTAGATCAGTACTCTCATGAAGTTGAAATACAACTGGTGCGCTTTTCATACAGTGTTGGAGACATGGTGAATGGCACATTTTTCTGCCTCTGGTTTTTAGACATAGAATGCAAAGTTCTTTAATCCACTCAACCCTAACTTATCCCCTCCTAACCATCTCCCATAGCACTAGAGACACATACCGGCAGTTGCTTACATGGTCTAATTTCAGGGACCCAGTGAATTTTCCCTCCCCACAAAACTCTCCCAAATGTGCATTCATTTGGCTTTTATTTACTGTGCACCCACTAATGGGCCAAGCACCACTGTCGACCCAGTAGGTACAGCAGTAAACAAAATATATTCTGTAAAGGACCTGCTCCCATACAGCTGACGTTATAGGGACAGGAGGTAGTAGACAGACAATAAACAAATGAGATAATTCCAGACCGTGTTAGTATCACCAACAGTGTGATGTGTGAGTAACTGGAGGAGACCACTTCTGAGGGTGGTCAGGGAGCACTTGCTGAGGGCTTGACATTTGAGCCCATCCTGAAGCATGAGAGGCAGTCAACAGTGCCAAGTGCCCAGTGCTGGGAGCAACCTCTTCCTTTGCATGAGGCTCTGAGCCCCAATTATCCCTAAGAATTAACCTTGAAATTGCCATCCTTCATTTTTTTTTTGTATTATTATGAGTTTTTTTTCCCCTCCAAAGGATTTATTTTTGGAAAGGAATGGATCTTCAAGAGAAAAAAATGGGGCAGAGAGGTAAAGAATAGAAAATAAATACAAACGTAAGCCGATTTGCTAATTATTTTATAACCACAACAAAACGAATACAGAGAATTGCCCTGTACAAAACAACAAAAAGGTTTAAGATCAAAGCATTCCTTTAGACAAGGCTGAAGATTTCAACCTCTGGTATTTGGAATTTAGGCTGCAGTCCTTGATTTTGGATGGATCACTCTGTGTGTAGCATAGTTCATGCTTTTAACCAGATTTGAACAGAGAAATGGCCACTTGGCCCAGGTAGAAATAGATGAAGTGTTTGGTTTCATGTGTCACATAAATACCAAAGTTCCTCCCCACAGTGCAGTGCCAGGTGGAGTTGTACTTCTTGTCAAACTTCTTGATATGGGACGCAGTGTCCTTCTCTGATATATTTCTCCAACGCCCGAGTAGCACATCCACTGAGTCCTGTTGCTTCTCCTCCGATTTATCAGCATTTTTGATCACCACCTTTTGGTCGCACGTGGTTGCAGTGGGGCGGGGGGGGGGTGGCCACTACAACTGTCTCCTGGGGGAGGGGCTGCCGAGGGTCAGACCCAGCAAGAGATGCTATCGCTACTGAAGCCGTGGTGCATCTCATGAGAAGGTTCAGAGAACGTAAACAACCGAAGATGCTAAGTTCCTAGAGAACCAGCACCACCGAGAGCACAAGGTAACCCAGAACGAGGAGGTGCGGTGCGCTCCCAGCAAAATTTGCCCACCACAGGCCTTCACCCACTGGTGGCATGTGCATTCAGTTGCTACGCTTCTGCTATATTTTATGCACACCCGGGTTTATGCGGGGTGGATTAACAGCTGAGCATGACCTCTCTTCATGGTGGCAGCAGTACCCAGGCCCTGAATGGTTGACCCGTGGTCTTGTGGGGCTGGGGGCAGGCTTAGGGCCTCACTAGAAATGACTTCGGATCATGGGAGAGAGCTAAGGTCAGGGTGAGAGGGAACAGGGCCAAGTAGGGCTGGGAAAGTAAACAGAAGGCATATGGTCAAGAAGGAGCCAAGTTGTGGGGGGGCGCTGAGCGAAGTTGGTGCCTGAGGAGACCAGCCAAGCCCTGTGGCATGGGAATGAGCTCTGGGTCATTGAAATTATTTTCAGAGCATGGATACCAAGCCACTCACTGTTTGAAACAGATGGACATTTAGGCAAATATAATCAACGATAATCAGCTGCATTTCTGACCATATGAACAAACGTATGCCCTCTGTGTGTGTGTGTGTGTGTGTTTATGACCTTAGCCTTTTACTCTTCCATTATATGCAGCTTTATTTTATTCAAATCAGTGAGCATTATGAACACCACAAAGAACTTTTTTAGAATTCCAAAATTTCTTCATTTCTTGGATAAGAGCCAAGTTTCCAAGTCATTTCAGGGCCATCGTTACATCGTTGTTAATTTTGAGTTTTAAAAAACCAAAACCTCTATATGCTGTTTTGAAAGTTGCATTTCTGTTGCATTTATTTACAATGTTCTGGGTAGTCAAGGTAAGCCACCTACTGAATAAACCTGATGGGGTTAATACAAATAATGACAAAGCTATTAAAATGGAAGTAGATTTTCAAGCCTACTTACAGAATCTTTTTTTGCAGGCAGTTGGAGAAATTTGTGTTTTAATCATATTCTAGTTTTTTTAAGTAGCTCTTAGAATACGTGGTGATATGTCAAAAAAAAGAGTGCCATATTTCTGTTTTAAAGAGTAAGTTAATGGTAAAATCGATGGACACTCTGAAAAAGAGTATTATTTTCTGTTCATTCTTTCTGAGAGGTAGCAGTTATTAGGTGGAGTTGAGACTTCGGATTGTCACACTTAAATAGAACTTGGTGCCCATATTAAAGACATGATCATTAAGCAGTGGATGATAATGAAGAGCATATTAATAATTGCAATGGTAGGGTGCCTAGAAAACACCTGGAATAAAAAGCAGACAACTCTGCCTTCTGCTAAAACTCATGTTTTATCCAATGTTTTTTTAACCAGCTTAGTACTAAATTTCTTGACACTCATTTTCTTCACTAGCTCTAAACTGTGAATAGCCTAATTTTAAGAAAATAAGTTATAGTAGTTCAATATCTGCGACTGAATGAAATATACATATTTTATAATTGTGGACATGTCTTGCTGTTTCTGCACCATCCTTGTCTAAGTCAGTACTGCACCCCTAGGAGGGCCTACAATTCATTCTTGGCAGCTCTCCAGGGAGGAGCATGCCTGGAGGAGTTAGTCTTGATTGTCTGTCTAATCCCATAACAGGGTCATGGAGCCCTACAAAAATAAAACAGATGCACATCTGCCCACGGTGGCTCAAGTGCATTGTTATTAACGAAAAACAATAAATGACTTCTTAAATTCCCATCACAGCCAAAAATCTATGCATGCGTCAATTTTTCCACAAATTTAATGGAAGCTTTAAAACCCAATTTTAAATGAAACTCAATATAGTTTCTGTAATGTCTCTCCAGAAAGATTTCATCTTTTCAAGATTTGTCTTTCAAAGATACCCTCTCTGACTCCCACTTCACTCCATCCTGGTCCTTCTCCTCAAATACAGTCTCCCTGCCTCCACATTTCAGGTCACCACTAAAGAGAAATTGATGAACCAAGAATTATCTGGAGATATTCTTTCCTTGGTTAAATGTTGAAATGCTACCCTTTGAGGTATTGAATCTAGAGAATGAATTATGCACAGCTAAAAGCAGGGAAGTTTCTGGTTCAGGGGACACATTGACACTTGATGCCCAGTTCATTATTAGGGTCTGCCACAGGAGACTGCACATCAGCCTTTTGTTAGGAGGGAGACAGGACAGGGAGGCGCTCAGGCAGAATCTATTTGTGGTGGTGTGAGGTTTTTCAGCGGAAAACACAGTTTAAGTGAATGTCTGCTGTGGGACTGAACCTCTTCATCCCTCCTCAGGTTGATGACATATATTCTAGTGCAGAAGTAGTCTTTGAAAACAACTTTTGGGATTTCTTCTTTTGGCTCAGTATTTGAGATGTGAGATATAAATGTAAAAATATTTTCTTCCAAATATTTACAGGTTATTTCAGAAAGATATTGCTTGTAAGAGGAGGACATGTTGTTATGATTTAACCAATCATTGGATTGGTTAAATCTGTTTTTAAAAAACTCTATCATAATGTTTTTGGATACTTAGAGAAGTATTTGCAAAATGGCTATTTCCATTAGAATGACAAAATTCTTCTGACTAAAAAGCCATGTTTACAACTGTTTTAAATAATGCATCTCCCTTTACCTGGTATGTAGGAACAGGCCAACGTTGAGAATCCTAAAAACTTGAACCAAAGATCACCCTGTGAGATAGGAGTTAAAGGTGAGGCCTTCACCGGACCAAGCGTACATCCAATGATTGGTAAACAGAGGTGTTCTTGTGGCTCACAGGCATTGCTCCCACCTTGGTGTGTATAAAGGCATGATACCAACAGAGGCTTCTGAGGCGCTTTGAAAGGAACTAACACCTAGTCAGTGAGACAGGGCTTCCTATGAAGCACTGATATCTTTAAGCATTATTTAAGAAACCACTTGGGTTATAGATTATTATAAGGGTTTCAGAAATTCATATGTGCCAAAGTTCAAAGAAATAAGTTCCTGAGATAAAAAGAAAAATACCATATTCTTTGTACCTCTTTTCTAGTCTGTTCTTTGTTTTCGTTCATGTGAAACTGGGCGAAGGATAGACTGCATGTATTTATCTCTCTCAGACTACTGGAGATGGAGTACTTCTCCCAGTAACAGGGGAACATGTTGAGGATAGAAATTGTTACAAGAGAGAAGAAAAGCAGTCATCACTATAGGTATAGTTGTTAGTTGTCAGTGTAAAATGTGTGAATGGAGTATATTTGCATGGGGAGGTAGAATTTTTAGAATATTTTACACTGAAAGTGAAATTTCCAGTTGCATATGGACTCTTTAGGGAGTGTTAAAGCAGGTAACAAGTCAGGAAGGGCTTTTAAAGGTTCCACTTCAAAATGGGTTTGGGGTGAATATAAGCCAAATGAAGCCTCCTGACAGAGCTGCAGACAATAGTCAACCACTTGCAGAGAGCTCTTCTTCTGCAGATGGTCATATCTAAACTTGGGAAGCCTGGCAAACTCAAATGTTAGTTGCGAAAAGCAAAATCAAAATAGGTTCCACATGCCTCATTCCCAAAATTAATTTCTCAAACCCCGCTCACATCCACACACCCAAAACAAGACCAGAGCCAGTATCCTAGGACACCTGGCCTGTCGTGAGCCTTGCCGGGGAGGGAGAAAAACACTGCATTTTCCTCCAAAAGGAGTGATCAAAGTGTGAAGGGAGGAAGTGAGGAAAAGTGGCCTTCTCACCAAACACACAAATTTCTCCCTCCCTCAGCCCCCCTCCTTCCCCCTCCCTCTCTCTCCCTCCCCGTTATCTATTTGTAAGAGTTAAGGTAGAGCAGACAAAATTAATTACATAAATAGTTTCATTTAATGGCCACACATAATGCTAGTTATGACATTTTATATATTTGTCGAATTTTGAAGGGACACTTTTCTGGAATAATTCACACACCTTGCCAAGTCTGTTCTTAGGGGAAATTGTACAATATTTTGTAATTGCTTTCGGAGTCCATGGTTGGTAAGGTGGTAGAATTCATATTCTGGTTTCCACAATTCAGGACTTATCAAGTTTTTATCAACGCTTTCCTCAGTAGGCTGACTCAGGGTCTCACATAGTTGCATAAAATTCCTTTTGTTTCAGTAAGCAGACTTGCAGTTTCTAACCTTTAGGGCTGAGTCACTGCTGCAAAGCCTAAACTTGCCAGACCTCTCTCCTTACCACTACCACCAAATGCTGAAGACAGGGTAAAATGGAGGCAAAATCAACACACTGGCCCTCAGGCTGAGGCTGTCCTTTTTGTGAAGTCATGTGTGTCAGTGGTCACTGTCCACTGACAAGCCAGAAACGTGACTTAGCCTGTGGGAGGTATGAAGGGATTTTTGTTTTTGTCTTTTTCTTTCTCCTGTTTGCAAAAAGTATATTGCCAGCTTCCCAGAAAGGCATTCAGACATTCACAAAAGCAGTTGGTAAATATATTGTGATTATTGCTTTATTTTCAAGTACAAGTAATGTATGCAAATGCATTTCAAAAAAAATTTGAAATGCCATATCACAGTATGGTAACCAGAGACTCTGATACTAGGTTTTAGTGCCTTGCTTACCTACTGCTGTCAGTGCAGTTTTTCTTACCAGGCTTTAAACATGTAGTGATCTGTTTAAGATTCTGACTGAAAGCCACAAATTGAGGGACAGTGCTTCGGCTTCCTTCTTTTGCAAGGATGGCACAGAGAAAAGCTTACATCCCAGGGACCAGGTGGCATGTCACATAAGAATAAACTATTGTTTCTATGTGAAAGACATGCTGAAAATCTAAACAGGAGAATAAACGCACGGTGTATCGGTTCATCATTCTGTAGCATATGATGTTACTTTACCTTTCTTAACCATTTATTTTTCTTGAATCTTGAGAAATTATTCAAATTAAACCCTTCAAAAGGACAAGGAATTCACATTTGTCAGGGAAGAATATAATTCCTGCTTCCTTCACAAGATTCTTTCAAGGATCAAAATGGGAGTATGGAATCACTTTAAAATGATAGAGAATTTCCTTGATGTACACACAGCATCTCTGAAGAACAGGCAGGGGCAGGTACTTTTACTTTTATACTGTAAGATAAGTTGACGCTCAAGAAAATAGAATGAAATCTTAGGATTTTAGTGGGTGTCCACAGAAGAGCTAAAACTATTAACTACTGTTTTATCAGCCTTGAAGGTTTTAGACAAATATAAATTTTCTTCTGTAACTATTTAGCCACTGGATAACTTAAAAGTTTGAATATATTGGAGTTGCACCTGGAGAAAAAGTGAGAGCTGAAGGAATTGGGACGAGAACAAATGGCTAGCAGAGCAGGAACAGAATTGTTTTTTCCACTTTAGCTGCCCCTTGACTTACTAGAGGTTAGGAAGAACCCTTTCCTTTTGCAGAGAGGGAATCTGGACCCAAAGCTCTCTCACCTAAAATCAGAAGGTATCACCAACAAAAGGAGTAAAAGACAATCACAGGTGACGTGAATTTAGTGTATCTTGGTGGAATTTGGAATTAGAGTGGTGAGCCTAGTAACTAACTGGAATTTTTCCAAAGCAAAAATCAGGTGCTGTTTTATTGTTCACCCGGTCATCTTACTGGGCTCCTTGAAGGCAGATAGTGAGCTGTCTTTGTGAGCTACAGGCCCATTTAGATGTGGAAGGATGGCTGTCCTTAGGCAAACATTTTCAGTAAAGACCCTTAGGAGTGATTCATTGACAGAACCTACAGCAAATGACTTGCTTCCTTGTTCTCTTGGATTTTTAAAAGCTATCATAACTCTTTTACCTGTCCTTTTTTGTTCCCTTCTTTCTGTTATGTAACCACAGAATATTTTCACTCACTTAGAGATGGTTTATCTTTTTAAAGCACATACCTGATCGTGTCTCCTGCATTATGTTTAGTTTTCTTTTTAAATCATCTGGAGCAAAAATTTTATCCCAATTTGGTTTGGTGCCATCTAGCACAATTCTGGGCCTCATACCTCATCTTTCATTGATTCATTGCCAGATAAAGCTTTTCTGCACTGCCTGAAAAAGAAACCATTAGAAAAGTGTACCAGCTGCTGTAGGTTATGCCTGTATATGAAAATTACATCAAACAGTCCACAATATTTTAAATATTGAATTACTTTTAAGATTTTATATAATTTGTACAAATGATTAAAAAATCTGGGTATTAAATGTCAATGGTTTTGTTTAATAAATGCTACACTAAAGAAAACAGAAGTTAGTAACTGAAATGTCCATCAACAGATGATTGGATAAAGAAGTTATGGTTCATATGTACAATGGAAAGTTACTCAGCCATAAGAAAAAATGAATGAAATCCTACCATTTGCAGCGTTATGGATGGACCTAGAGGTTTAGTGCTGAGCTAAATAAGTCAGACAGAGAAAGATAAATACCACATGATTTCACTTAAATGTGGAATCTAAGGAACAAAAGGAACAAACTAAATGAAAACAGCACGACACAGAGGATGGTAATGGTGTCTGCAAGAGGGGTAGGAGGGTTGGGAGGCTGGAAGAAAAAGGTGAAGGGATGAAGTATAAATTAGTTACAAAATATTACAGCATAGGGAATATAGTCAATAGTATTGTCATGGCTATGTGTAGAGCCAATATGGGTGCTAGAGTAGTAGAGGGAATCACTTCATAAACTATATAAATGTCTAACCAATGAGCTGTGTACCTGCAACTAACAAAATAAATTTTAAAAAATAAAAAATAATAAAAATAAAATAATTAACTAAAGTGAATAATAAGATGACAGTATATCATTTAGATAGATGGAGGTAACATCTAAGAAAAAGAGGAAAAGTTTTTTAAAAGGCAAGGACAAGAGATTGTTATTTATTATAATCTTTTCTGGTTTTTTTACCATTTTATATTAATAAAATAAAAATTGATGTTAAAAAAAAACAGAAATCATTAACCAACAAATAAAACAGCCTATGATAATGTAGAAAAGCAGTAATTATGGTCACATTCTGAGATGCTAGTACAATGATTTTTTTTTTCAGATCTTCGGTGAAGAGAATTTAGAGATGAGGGTGTTTTCAAGGATAGATTAATGGATAGTTGTAAATAAATAAAATTTTCTTTTAATATTGTAAATAGCCAGTCTTGTTGCTTTCTTTAGACTTAATAAGGACCCTAAACACAGTTATTCCATAAATACATAGATTTTTGTGTAAAACCTGTAAATCTATAAAAACTATAAATCTATGAAACCATAGACTTTTTTCTGTCATACAGTCATGCTTAAAAACATTATTTCTAAATACCATTTGCCATTGAAAGGACTAAAGAACCCTTGGAGAAATAAATGACTAGTTTTAGGTCTAAAGCAGGAAATGTCCAAGCTGAGCCTGGAACACTTTGTCATACCAGGAAACAAGGATGTTGTTGAAGACCAGGACCTTGTCAAAAGAACTCAGAGCCCATCTTCAGTGAGCTCTCTGCAAGCTTATTTCAATAAGGATATAAATTGCGGTGGACTGAGTTCATAATTATACTTCAAAAGTGAAACTATGTTGGTCATGTTTGGAAAATATTAGGGAACTACCGCTTCGTTTTGAAAACTGATAAAAGGGAAAGAGGCATCTATCTTGCCTTTCTTAAATGATTGGTGCCGCAGAAGGGGAAATTTCTCTTTATAGAATTATCCCAGCTAACAAACCAAGAACAAGTAATAGAATATCACTTTGAAGTCTCTAAAGAATTGTTAGATCTAGGCAAATACTACCAAGGACTAACAAATGGCAAAAGGAGCCAATCAAATATATCATGCCTCCTGATGGATGTTCAAACACCACATGAAGTGGCCTTGCCCCCCACCTGCAATTAGAACTTGATTGGATCAAGCTTCTAGCTCGAATTACCTGTGCGTGGTAGTACAAGGGACAGAGGAATATGTTAAATCACACCAATGGGATGCAGTGAGCAAAATCCAGACTGTGAAAACTCCACAAGATAATCTAGTTCCTTTAGCAATAACACAAAAATTGCAAGGGAAATTTTAGAAATGGAGAAAGAACCAAGATAAAATAAACTTAAAAGTACATATCAAGGAATCACAGTATATGAACCAAATTTGAATCCAGATTCAAGTTCACTGAAACAAAATTATAAAACATTATATGATAGTAAGAAATTGTTTTTATTTTTAGGTGTGATCATACTTTTATAGTTTTTTTCTGTCTTTTTAGAGACATACTGAAATATAGGTGAAATGATGTGATGCTTGGCATTAGTTCAAAAAAATCTGGCTTGGGGCGAGGGAGTGATGATGAATGTATAAAAATGAAACAAGATTGTCCAAGTACTGATAAGCATTGAAGCCAAGGAATAAACACAACCGATTTGTTGTTTTCTTCTCTCTCATTTTGCATGTATCAGAAAATTTCCAAAACGAAAGTGTGTGTGTGTGTGTGTGTGTGTAGATACACACACACACATCCATACATATACATGGTGATGATAGAGTGGGGTGAAGGGGAGGCTGGTAGGAGAAGATGTCAAGGAGTGGAATACATGAGGCTTTTCTCATAGAGTTTGGTGAGGTGAGCAGCCATTGGAGGGTTTTGAACTAAGGAGGAAAGGATCTAATTTATGCCGATAGGCTCACTGTTCCTCTTGTGTTGAGACCAGGGCATGGGCGCGTGGATGCAAGATGGGAGAGCACAAAGAGACCAGGTGAGAACTGATAGAAGTTTGGATCAGGGTAGCAGTCTCTGAAAATACTTAGTGAAGGTAAAGCAAATAAGATTTGCTGATGGATTGGAGATAGTGGTGAGGGAAATTAAAGAGGCAAGAATAATAGTGTTTTAGCCTGAGTAACTGGATACAGTGGAGCTGCCATTTACATATCCAAAGCTGAACAGATCACTGTTTGCAAGTAATGAAAGTTCTGTGAAATAATGTGAAATCATGAATATGCCTAAAAGATTACTCTAGTGTGCACTGTTAGAGACTCGATAATGTGTTAAAACCACACATAGACTTAAAGACAAAAGTGAGACTGAATTGCAGGATAAATTAGGAATTCAGAAACTGAGGAACACTAGAGCCCAGTTGAGGGAGGTGTGAAATGATACTGCATGAACCATATATGAAATTTAATCATTTCGTGGCAAATGTGTAGAAAAGAAAGAGGGCTTACACAAGAGGACCTTTTTTAAAAATCCTCAGTTCTGCCTGGGATCCTGACCTTGAATAGGTGTCTTTTGTTTCTGGGTTAATTTTTTCCCTGTAGGTAAATAAACTTGTTTGTTTGTTTTCTAGCTGGGGAATGGCAGTCAATGTGTATTCTACCTCGATAACCCAAGAGACTATGAGCAGACATGACATCATTGCATGGGTTAATGACATAGTATCTTTAAACTACACGAAAGTGGAACAGCTTTGTTCAGGTAAGAGATTATCTTTTAAGTATTTACCTAAATGTTTACTGTCTACAATGTGAAATGTGATTTTATGAAGCACAGATGGTACATTTGGGGTAGGAAAAAATACAATCAGTATCAATATATAATTAAAGGGGGAAAGGAAACTCAGGTATAACTAAAGAATTGTGGGGGAATCTTTATGAACATCTAAGAGCATAGAGCCATCTTGACATGTGTTATGAACAGCCTCACTTGAGTCCTCAAGCTCTGTAATGCCTCCCAACAGGTTTTCCAGCCTCATCCCATCAGCCACCATACTTCTCTTGCTAAAATACGGATCGAGTCTTTTAACTTTTATTTTTAAATCTTCAGGGCTCTATGTTGTTCTTCCTATAGGATAAAATTCAAACTCTAAGGTCGTTTCTTTTCTAGCCCCAATCCATCTCAAATTCATTGTCCTCATCACTCTTTCTTGTATCTCAGCCCCATAAAACTCTTTGTTCCTTCCCTTTTGCATCCCATAGCTTTTTCCATGCCCTCTTTGCTGAGAAGGGCTTTCCTTTTCATTTATAGTAAAGCCCCATTGACACTTCAAAATCTGACTCAGTTGTAGCTCCCTCTGTGAAGGGTTCCCCACCCTTGCAGAATAAGTTGCAACACTGCACTAGAAGTTCTAACTCCCCTGAAGTCACCAAGCGTCCTTGAAGACAGGACTGTATTTTTTTTTTTAAATGCCTGCGATGACACCATGCCTGGTATAAAGTAGGTCTATAAGGAATGCATATTGAGTTAAACTTGTTTAAAAAGTAGAAAGTTTCAACTTCTATGATAAAGTAGAGACATGTTATAAAAATGTGCCACTAGTAAAGTAATTCATTCGTAGATTAGTGTATTTATCAGAGAAATAAATAGTCTTCCTTTGAAAACAGGAAGTGTTTTCTTCTTGTGAACTAATAGGTGAGAGATTTCCTCTCTGGCTCTCACATGAAAATGTCTTAGAAAATAGAAAATATTACTGAAATGTATTCATGTGAATTTCTTTGAGACATAACAGACACAAAGGAGTCATCAAGCTTATCCGGTGCAGTGGTTTTAGGTGTTCTGCTGTCTTTCCCGTGAGTTACATGTAAGATTTCAGCAGTACACTCAGAATTTGGAAAGCCCCCAGCAGTCGCTCTCAGATATGCCTGACTGCAGTGCCCACCAGTGAATGAATATACACTCCCTTTGCCAGGTCTGGATTAGATCCGAGTAGACTCAAGAACTAACTTGCAACACTATTGACCCCTCTTCTCTCATGATCATTTTTCACATGAGGAAAGACAGTGAGATTGGCCAGAACCTAGGCATTGCCTCACCCACCCTCTTTGTGCCCAGGCCTCAAACGTGAAATCCTCTGGTTTGTGAGGTCAGTAGTGGGTGCTAACTAACCAGTTCTTTGCTCTTCATTACAAGCTAGAGAAAAGCTGATAAACTATGATGATATAAACTGTGCGGTCTACATTGTTGGCCTACTGGAATGGCTTTTACAGCTAGTGTCAGAAACAGCCCTTGTGGCAGCTTATTCAACTTCAGATCTCCATTCAATCAAATTTTAATTGTTCTTGCTGTGTGTTCTGGAGCTTATTATATTTTATTTTTAATTTGCTCCCCCCCCCAAAACCCTAAAAACAAGTTTCTCTGTTAATTAGCAATCCCTTTGTTAATAGCACATACCACTTTGTATTGTAGTTAATGTATATCTTTACCCACAAAGTAGACGTATGTACATGTGCATAAGGAGGATGGTTTTGGTTATCAAGAAAAAGAGACACAGGATGGAAAAGGCTAAGGAAAAGAGTCAGAGGAAAAATTCCCAGTCATGGTTCTTAAAAGCTAAAGGAATCTGTGGAGATTCCTGTGCAATAATACACTTGAAGAGTTTTTGCTAGCAAACAAAATGAGAGCAAGTCAGGTTTTTTAGATACAATAATAAATTTTTGAGTAATATACATAACTCCTTTGCATACCTTTCAAATTTCTCACAAAATTTTAAGCAGCATTTGTAAAGGATTCTTGTACAGTTATCAAAAAAAGCATTGGTGTGCATTTTGCAACCATTCATAGCAGTATCACTCTCAAGTGTGGCTTGATGACATCTATGGAAACAATTTTGATACTGCCAAACAGATCATTTCCATCAGGATAACTCACTGACTATCTAAGGTTATGAGGTGGATAGGTCAGAAAAATAAAGATTAGATTCCTTTCTGCTCTGAAACTCATACTTTTGCTGGGATAAAAAACATGTTAATCTCCATAGTAGAGAGGTGGGTCTTTTATTTTAGGCAAAGGTTTCTTCAAAGTATAGACTGTGGGCCATATGCATTTATAATCTCCTGGAGAGCTGCTTGAAAATGCAGCTTCTAAGGCTCCCTGAGCTTTTAAATCAATATCTGGGGTACAAAGCCCAAAATCTGCATAACAAGCACCCCAACTGTTTTTTTTCCTGCTGCTGCCAGGTTTGCAGTACATTTACTAGAAACCCCAAACCACTAAAAGTATAGTTAAATTATCCAAAAACCTATCTGGCACGGTCTCCTTACTCATAATTTAGTCTGTGACTTTTGTCTTTAGCGGTGGCATTTAGCCGGGGAATGCAATCTTTCTGTTTATTTATTTATGAACTTATTTATTTATACCTTTCATTGTTCCAGAAGGCATTTAAGGCAGCCAGGATAGTGCTGTTAAAATAAAAACAAAACTGAACATTGTTGTCCTAAGTGAATTACCCTCATTATACTTATAAATAGTCAAATTTCTTGGATAATATTTTTTCTTCAACTTTTATTTTAATTTCTTTAGATTAAAATGTGTATAATTTTATTTTAGTAGTATGCTGTGGAAAAACATATACAGAATATCTTCACATAATTAAACTTATTTTCTTGTTCAGTAAAATTATTTTTTACTCTCTTTCCTAAAAACTTATGCTCTCATCCTGGCAGTCCCCTTTTGGCATTTCCCTCCCCTCCCCTCATTTGCATTATTTCCTTTTTCTTTTTTTTATTTCCAGCTAAGAGATCTCCCTCCAGCTAATATTAAAACTAATTCAGCTTTTATTTAGCTCATAAAAAGCTGAAATACTGTTTGACATTTGTGTTCCATTTTCTTCAGGATTTTCGGCTTTTATATAATATCTCATTTGTTTTTATGTGAGCATTTTAAAAGCTCTTAAAGCAAAAATGGTGTGAGAAGGTATAACACTTGGAAATACATTGCAGTAAATTATAAAACAATGAAATGACTCACTCTTAACTCCTTTGATTTTATTCCAAGGATGTAACCTTATGAAAATTTTCTTTGAATAGTAAATGTGAGTCATGTAATCATGTGTGTATTTGGTTTGCATTCATTTCATTTCTTGTGAAAAGCAAATTCAAGCAAGAAAAAAATGGGCTGTATAAATGGAGAGCGGGTTATCAATGAATATGAATGCTATCTTATAACATGAGAGTATGACAGTATACTGCTTACCTAAATCTCTTTTGAAAATAAATAATATTTGTAGATTTCCCATAGTGGAATGGGGAAGTTGAACCACATCAAATATCAGATTGGTTCTGCTTAAAATATTTTATATTTTAGTTCAGTTGTTTATAAAATTTTCAGGGCTCTTTGCAGAGTGAGGAGATGTTTTGTGTTTCCTTTAGTACCAGCTCAAACCAGTTTCCTAGGTATTTTATAAGATATTCAAGAGCAGAAATGGGCAGGTAGGTGATAAAAATCCCTAAATTCAGGTTAAGCAACTTGAAATACTGTTTTGGAGATGATAGAAAAGATAGTGGTTATATGAAGAGAAAGAACAAAAAGAAATAGAGTAAGAGAAGTGTTATGAGAGTAGAAGAAAAGTATCACTCCCTTTTCTTCTTCATCCCTCATCCCTGCCCCAACAAGCAAATCTCCTTTGAAACTTTTCCCGATTTCCATTTTTCTGCGTCCCAGCCCTCTCTCTTAGGCTGGGATCTAAACAGCAAAGCCATTGGGCCCGCTGCTAGGTCACTGCAAACACTTGGCCAGCTGAGCACCTATCTGCCATTCCTCAAAAGGTGACTGCAGCCTCTTTTTCCCACTCACTCCACAGGCCAGGCAAACAGTTCACTTCTTACAGATGCTGAGATAAAATCTATGTGTCAGGCGCACACTATGCTGATCAACAGCTCAGTTGTTTTTCCAAGCATTTTAGTGTTTTAATGAAATGTCATTCAAATTAAACCATTTTTTTTAGGTGGAAAGTTTACTTTGTTGACTCTTTAAAAAAAAAAGACAAAATGATCAGGATTTGATTCCGTTTCAATTTGTACTTTTCAAAATTGTTTCAAGCTTTGTGTTAGATCAAGTTTCTGGTATTTTCTTCTTCTAGGAAAACTTCTGAATCCAGTTGATCATTTGGTAGTCATTGTAGTCATGTTTACAATTGTGGGTCCTTGATGGCTCCCTGAAAAGGTCTAGGCTTTGCAGTAATTAAGGTCCACAAAGGTGTGGCTGTCAGCCTTACTGGGGACCTGTAGTTTCAAGGGCACCAAGCCCAGCAGAGCAGTCTCGTCACCATTTTTTATTGCAATATGTGCCTGTTAAATAGGCCACTCCCATCCTAGTGTGGTGTCCTTATGCCTTCTTTCTTCTGTCTGCAGAGACCGCTGTCATGAGGGCAGGTTAGTGATGAAATCAGCTCAGTCTAAATTTAGTAGACCTTCTCTTGTTGGCTCTCTTGAACTGAAACCAAGTAAGGATATTTCATCAGTATCTGTAAGCTCAAGAGCTTACGTACTTAGCTTTATAAAATCATAGACTATTATTTGCTGTAAAAAAAAATTCAGTCATCTGGGATTGTGTTACTGTTGTTAGAGATGTAATTGTATTATAATAGAATATTTGTTTGTGATTTATTATGGAGAGAGTGTTTTTTTGTTTCTTGCTGACAGTTTTTCTCCTTTTAAAATCAGTTTACGTGATTTCAGCATACCAACTAACTGCAGAACATGAGTTGGATAATGGGGGAAGGAAGGGGTCCAACCTCACATTAAGTTGGTTGTAGTGGGCAATATACTCCAGTGTTTCAACTAATGTGCTAGTTGAAAGGGAGTTTATTTTCTGAACAGAATATAGAATACAGTCATTTTTCATTCTAAATGTATTATTTACATATATTTTGATACTTTGTTGCTGAAAACAAATGTAAATTGGTATTTTTTTACTGCATTTTGTAATGCTAAATACCATTGGGGAAAAGTGTGTATGCATTTGCCCTCATTTATCAACGTATATGGATGATATATCTTTGAAAGCAATCAGTCACATCTTCATCTACCTCATTACTGTAGTCAGTTCTGATAATCAATTTAGTTTTATTTAACATACATGTTATGAGGTCTTCTTTGAGCTAGGCCCTGAGGACCCAGATAAGTAAGACTGGTCATTGTCTTCTAAGAGCTCAATACAGCAGGGTACTGTCCTATAAAAGACTAGAGACCAACACTGTGGTTAGTGCTATTTAGCAAAAACTTTGAGCATACAAAGGAGGGGCATGGGGAGCTTGTGGAGAAAGACCTTCATTCATATTCTTTCGGAGTGGCTGAGTACTGGCTGGATGACTTAGAATTGCCATAGTTTGGAAAACACCCCAGAAATCCTCCCTCTTGATCAAAGATCTGAATATAAGACCTGAAAGAATAAATTGCATAGAAAAAAAACATAAGTACTAAACTCGGTGACCTTTAGACTTAGAGAGGATTTTATGAATTTGACTTCAAAGGCAAGGGAAGTAAAAGCAAAAATAGACGAATGGGACTATATCAAATTTAAAAGCTCTGTACAGCAAAAGGAGCCATCAACAAGACAAAGAGGCACCCATCTGAATGGGAGAAGATTTTTGCAAACAACACCTGTGATAAGGCCTAATATCCAAAATATACAAAGAACTCATACAACTCAACAACAACAAAAATAATAATCCAATTAATAAATGGGCAGAAGACCTGAACAGATGCTTCTCCAAGAAGACATACAAATGGCCAACAGACATATGAAAAATGCTCAACCTCACTAGCTATTAGGGAAATGCAAATCAAAATCACCATGAGATATACCACCTCACACCTGTTAGAATGGCTATCATCAATAAGACAATAACAAGTGTTAGGTTGTGGACAAAAAGGAACCTTATACATTGGAGTGTAAATTGGTACAGCCACTGTGGAAAACAGTATGGAGGTTCCTCAAAAAATCAAAATAGAAATACTGTATAACCCAGCAATCCCTCTTCTGAGTAACTACCCAAAAAACTTGAAAACATTTATCTGCAAAGATATGTGCACCCCGATGTTCATAGCAGTGTTATTCACAGTGGCCAAGACATGGAAATAAAGTGTTTTTTAATAGATAATGAGATAAAGCAGCAATTCATTATGCAATGGCATATTAGCCATGAGAAAAGATGAAATACTGCCATTTGTGACAGTGGGGATGGATCTTGAGATTATCGTGCTAAACGAAATAAGTGAGACAGAAAAAACTGAAAGCCATACGATTTCACTCATAAGTGAGATATAAAACTGAAAGCAACAACATGACAGGCAGAGACTTGTGGACATGGACAGTAGTTTAGTGGTTACCAGAGAGGAGAAGGGGAAGTAGATAGGGGGATTACATATATGGTGATGGAAGGAAGTGTAACTTTGGTTGGTGAATACACAATGCAATACACACGTGATGTATTATTGAATGGCATATTTGAAACCTTTATGTTTTTATTAACCAATGTCACCCCTATAAATTTAATTTTTTAAATGTCAAAATGCAAAAAAAATTCTCACTCTTGAGTCAGATGGGATGACAGTAATTAGGATAATGTGTTTTATTAGATGTAGCCCTTAAATATATGAAGCATGTTGTCTTCTCTAAGAAAAATGTAAAGAGTTTTTCCTGGTGATCTCATCATATGAGTATGTGAAAATCGTTTTTACTCTTTGAAGCAACTGCATACATGTAAAGTATTCTTTGGAATCTATAGAATTGTTCATTTCTTTGGGAGAAATGCAGCAGATGATGACATATTATTAGAAACTTAAACTAATGGTTGTCTTTGAGAATTTTCAATAAGATGCCCAAAATTTAGAAATTATAGGAATTTGTGCAAAGCAATGCCCTTAGTTAAATCTTAGACTTTCAACTATTGTTAGCTGGGACAATTCCAGTCTTCAGGGTTCTTAGTAAGTATATCACTAATTCACAAACTCTGTCACACAATTTCCCCTTGGGTTCAGGTTCTTTTTCTTCTAATCTACTGTAGTAAGACTCTGCTGAGTTTTATATGCTCAAAAACCATGAATGGGTTTCTGGTTGTGAATCGTTGAGAACTGTTTTGTACCATGGATAGGTCATCAGAACAAGTACAGGTGGGTCTAAGTGATAAGGGTGATACTGGTGAAACTATAGGGCTCCAATGAATGAACCTCTGAAGCCCCAGCATTGAGACTTGATTGGCTTTACTGCCTGGTTCCATGACTCCTTGGCCCCAGGAATCTTAGTGAAGGGTGTAGGAAACAGGGCTGGAGCCCAAGTAGTGGATTTAAGACTCATTTGTAATTCATAATTCTAATTTCAGAAACCTTTAGAGCCCCCTCTCCTGATTTCGTCTTTGTTTTATAATAAGATGCTTCCTTTTAAAGCATATGATATGTTTATTTTGAAGTCATTCACCATCTCAAAAAAAAACAGTATCTTAACAAGAAAAAAAAATGTATGTTGCAACATATTGTAAGTTATTTTTATTTTTCTAAAGACGTCAGTTACTTTACGTGATGGGTATGTTTTTGTGTTCTTGTTGCCGTTTTTTCCTTTTCTCCTTATCAGTTTTAATCATCTCAAGACTTTAACAGGAAGACTATAAAATTGGGGAGAAATAGTCATTTCCTTTTATAAATGAATTTATGATTACTTAAGCACCTCATATTTATCTGGGGAGAGATTTGAGGACTGGAAAAACCCTCAAGTGTTTTTCAACAGATAAACTAGAGGATCTTAGGAATGTGTTCCTACCCTTTCTTTGCTGGTGGAAGGCCAAGGACCTCATTTTGTTCTTTGGTTCTTTGCCCTTTGAATCTAAAACGCACATTTTGGAAATTCACATTTTATATCTGAAACAATCCAATTAAATTCAGTCCATTTTTATAGCTCTGATTATTTTAACCAGGCACATAATACATAGTTTTATACTTTAGAAGCATAATGATGTCATAATGCCTCAACTTTTATTTATCTCTCCTTACTGTTTTCAGAATGCTTTTATAGATATTATTTATTTTTAATTCTTATGACAACCCTATGTGGAAGAATCAGACTTTTTTATTTCTATTTTATATAAGAGGATAAAAGCTCAGAGAAGCAAATGTTCATAGCTGTTTCTAGATTGGGGTCTCCTTGTACATCCTTGTGCTCTCCTTGTTATATATATGATAGCCATGGATGTGATAGAGGAGACAATGTGTGTGTACGTGTGTTTCTCTTTTTTTTCCATATTTATCAGGAATCCATTGAACATCTCTTCTAGAAATGGGCATTAGAAAAGAAATCCATATCACCATCCTCTAAATTACGTTCTATAAAGAAATGGGACACACCTGATAATTATTCTATGAATGACAAGGGCAGACCCCAGTGGTACCATCATCAAGAACTTTCTTACCAAAGATAGTGAGACACTAGTAGAAACACACAGGCATTTGTTCGCAGTCTTATAAAATTCTTCCTTGTTCTATCTACCCAGGGTGGGCTAGGAGAGCCTCCTCTCTCTGCCTATTCCCATTGCTCCCTCCCTGCTCCGAACTTTTTTCCTCTAAGCAAGGTGAGGTGGTTCTGAGATTTCACCACCTGCCTTGGAAGAGCTATTCAATTTATCAGAGTAATTTCTGGTGAGTGAAACAATAACCAGGATAATGATTCCTTATAATAAACACACCCCTGTACATGTGTATGTGATCCACCATTTGAAGCCCAAGAATCTGGCCCTTTTTATGTTGAACCAAGGCCTGCTTTAAAACGCTTGTACCTGACAGGACTTCACATTCTCAATTCCTTCTTCCTGTGCTATTGAGACAAATAGAGCAACTTCTAGGATAGTTTTTTTATAAGCCTGGTCCCACAAAGGATTTGTACCTCAAGGTATTAACTGTTTTCCATGTATTTAAAAGAGTTCAGTGAACCTGTACTGCAGTAGCTATGCTAAGAGCCTCCATCAGTACTTCTCTTTCCTTTAATATGAGAAGTTGATGTTTTCTTAATCTCTCATCACAGGACATGCTAATGCAACATTTAAGAATAGTCATCCATTTTCCATCCATTTCTATCCCCTTATTCCCATATCTGTTTCCCAACTCCAGCCAGGTGGCAGTTCCTAAACCTTTTCCATGTAGAAATTCTAGAGCACCAATGCTTTACAGTCATAAGCTGTGCTAGCACAGTAGAAAGATGAATTGGCCACCGTCCCCAGTCTTGAAGAGTTACCAATCAACTAAGAGGAATAACTAATTAAAATGCAAGTCATATTACTTTTTGGGCTCCCATATACATTGCAGTGAAACAGTTAATTCTGCACTAGGAACCAAAAAACTTCCTAGAGGTGTTGATGTTTAGAGTAACCTTTAAAGAGAGAAATTTCTATTCATGTGTAAAAGGTGGCAAAAGAACATTTTAAGCATAAAATGTTTGAGCAGGGCAGAGAGAGAGTGCAGTGTTTTACATGTGTGCATGCATGCATAAGACTCAAACATTAGGATGCAAGACAGCAGGACAGTAATGTTTCATCTAATAACTGCTGTAGTATTCAAAGAAAGTAAGGTGGCCATGCATGAGGATATCTGAAACATTAGTAGGCCATCCCGTTCCTGTGCAACTAAGAGGATCAAGTTCTGCTCTTGAAGGGAGAACATTTTTCTAGCCTACTTTTTTTCTGAATTGTTTTTTAAATTTACAGTTTATCAGCCATGTAGACACCATAAAAAAAAGGAGTGTCAAAAGTCATTGTCAAATGCTTGGGCATGTTAAAATGGCATACCTGGAAATAATAATTGAATTGCTTAGCAATTCTTAAAATAACCACCAATCTACAGATTGTTTTTTTCTGTCCTGTCACCATTATGTAATTCTGGCATATGGCAAGTTACCTCTTTTTGTTCTCTCTCTTCCCAGGGTTAGTTATTACCCAAGTATTAACACTCATAAGCATTTGTGATCAAGTTATTTGGTAATAAGAACCATGTAAATATGAAACTCATGGCATCACAATATCTTACAGCTTCTCAGCATTCTCCTTAAGGAGGATCATTCTCCACTTTTATTTCTTCTGGATTACATTTGTATGGCAATTCATGGAAGAACTTTAGAAAACTGATGAAGTAGCCAAATTTTAATGAAAATGAGTATATCAGTTTCAAAATTACACATAATTGTATTTAAATCCACTTTTAAAAAAGAAAACCAGCTCCTGTCTGTCTTTTTCTTTTTAACTAAAATTAAATTTCATTCTCCTTTTATTTCTTCTGCACTCATATGATTGAATCCCTGAGATAACTTGTACATTTCTCATACTAATTTGGCTTCCTCCTAATACTAGAATTGTGCTTAGAAAAGCAAAGTGTTCTGGGATTAACCTGTGAAATATAAAGAAGGCAATTCATTTTAGAAAAATACTCTCTTAGTTTTCATGGTCTGCATGATGTTATGTGGTGTTTCTCTGTAATAGCACAGGTCTGCCTTTGGTATTACCCCTGGCCTTCTGGGCTTTCTCTGTCCAGTAGGCCTCTTCTCAGGGAGCTGTGGGGGGAGAGTGCTTGCTTCTGGAAAGTAGAGGATGTTATCGGTATTGTGAGTGCTGGTGGACTAGATTGAAGTAGAGAGTGGCAATAAGAAAGGAGCCCTTACCTGCAGGCCTTGGAGAGAAGGTGAGATAGCTTAGATCTGGGAAGAATTCTGGAACTTCCAGTCCCCAGTTCCAGGGACAGTGACCTCTGCCATAAAAAAGCAAGCTGAAAAAGTGGTTCCTTGTGTAGAAATGGACTATGGGTTTGTGCTGGTCAATTATACCGTTAAATCTTACATCATGCTAAAAGCCTCTTCTTCACCTATGATACTTGGAGTTTACTTAATGGCCTAGCATATAGAGCTGTTGATAGAATAATATAGGCAATGATTCAGTAGAAATTCCCTGAGAAACTGGAAAAAGTATATATAAGTTTTAGGTTTCTTACCTTTAATCACATTTGTCCTTAAAATAGATATGTTCTTAAAATTGGAGCATTAAAGTGTCATATTTTAGGCATTTTCTCTCTAAAGACACTGTGCCTAGAAATAATCTTTGGTTCCTTACTACCTTTCAAATTAAATAAAGCTTTTTTCCTGGTTTTTTAAGTTGTTAGTAATCTCATGTTAATGCATCTTTCCAACATCTCTCCCCATTACCCCATCACCACCCATAGCCTACATTTGCTCAAACTCATCTTTCACCAGATGTTCTAATTCTCTGTCTTTGCTTGGAATGCCTCCTCTGAGGGTCATCTCCAGTGCCACCTTTCAGCCTTTTCTTCCTCATCACCTTAAACAAGATGTGAGCTCTCTCTCTTTTCAGTTTCAGAGCTCTGCAAAGTCTTAGGGTCATTGAACACCTGTAACCTTAACAGCAGAGGTTAAGCTCCTCAAAACCTGGATGTGACAATACAAGTTTGACTTAACTTTATCTGTTTGATAATATTGATTACTCTTTTTTGGATTTTTAATTGGGCAAAATTTTGAACTGACTCCATGAGTAAATGCTATGTGTCTTTGCCATAGAGTTTTTTACTTATAGTTGTTTTGCTCTTTTGTTGGTTTTCCCATGTGTTTTTCTCTCATTTCTCAAAACTAAATTCCTGGGTTCTTTAAGAGTAAAATTATATTCCTCAGTAAGTATTTGTGTATTGGTTTTTCATTGATTAATATGCAAAATGATGTCCCTCTATAACACCTACAGATGGGCATTTCTTTAGCAGTGACCTGTAAACACAAAAATTAGTTAGCAAATCTCCCATCTTTTCAGATTCTTACCTCCTACTCAAGCTTTTCTTAAATCTTCCCTTTTTACAGTCAATCATGTAATTTCAACAGTTCAAAAAAAATATTTGTCCATTAAAGTAGAGGAGGGTAATGCACACAACTATGTGAAAATATGAGTGTACACAGAGAAACTGTATCTCCTGATATTGCAGATTCCAGAACTTTCTATTTTGATGACCCTACTAAGAAAACTGACCTCTTCAGAATGGGTTTCATATGTACCTTTCTAACTTGTTTTTCATTTGTAATA
This sequence comes from Cynopterus sphinx, assembly GCA_030015415.1. Taxonomy (NCBI): domain Eukaryota; kingdom Metazoa; phylum Chordata; class Mammalia; order Chiroptera; family Pteropodidae; genus Cynopterus; species Cynopterus sphinx. Next base: position 26,566,290 of record CM057384.1, on the reverse strand, counting down.
AAGGCTTTTTGTGCCTCCCTTTTCTCCTCTATCTGGAATGCCAAGTTCTAACTTGAGCCCTATTCTCGAACTTCAGCCTTTGGGACATCTCGCTGCCAGTTTCTGTATCAGACTCCCTGAAAGCCAGTGACGTTTTGTCCTGCACATCATTCTTGCCTGTGCTCCAAGAGCCTCTCCCACTTCATTCTCAGTTCCCATGTAGAAACCAAATCTTATACAAAGCTGGTTATATCAGACAGCTGGTTTTGGTAAAATTTGATGAATACGTTACCCTAAAGGAAATCACTGTCGTTAGAAACTAGAATTGGAACCGAGCACCCAACTCTTGGTCATCAATTATTAGATAAAACCTTCCAAACCAACAAGATAATTCTTCACCTGCCATTTCTTTATTCTTTCAATTGGCTGAATCTTTTTCTGTATTAACAGACAGATTTGAGGTTTTGTTTTTCTTCCTAAAGCATTAAAATGCAAGATGACAAGTTACAGGGTAATTATGATTTAGTTGAATAAAACAACTGTAAATAGTTTATTTCTACTTCAGTGTTCTTTATGTCCTAAGTTTCAACTCAGAGTTATAGTTAATTGCTATGTAAATTGTTTTCACAAATACCACTCTTAATATATCAGCTCTCTTGAGAACTATGCATTTTATCGTAATCTAGTTATTCCTCTAAAATTTACTTTTTAACAAACATATTAATACCTAACATTTAATCGAGTGCTTTTTTGTATGCAGATTTTTACTATGTCAAAATTTTCTTTAGAAAGATAGAGGAAAATAGTCTTCATTCTTTCATGATCTTTTGATGAAAAAGCATGTTTAAATCAAGTCAGTACACTGATCTTAATATCTGGTCCTTTTTCTCTACAATAGTTCTCACTTTTAACATTGTTCTGCAAGTTTCTTAACAAAAATCTGTTTAAAGGCAACATTGCTTTTTAAAAAGTATTTTTGGTTCTTAAAAGCAGGTAATAAACAGAGACTGTTGGTACCTTTAACTGCAATTTACTGCAGCCTTATAAGATTCTTAAAACAGTTTTATATCATATGAATTAGTAAGAACCTGAGCACATATATCAGATGAAAGCCCAACCACATGGTATGACAAGGCCTTTTAATATATCTGCTGATACTCTTAAAAATCTGTCTGCTGGAATAATGATTGCTGGCTTATTTCTTTTTCTATAAAGGAAAGGAGATGAAAATGTTTTTTGACAGCTCACTCTAGGGCAAGGATGGGGTGCTTTTCAGCACTGCACAATTCACATCAGCCTTCTCTGTCTCTGTCTGCGGGAGCTGAAATCTTCCTGCTGGTTATTACTCCTTTTCCTCCTCATGGAATCAGTTTGAAAGCTACTTATCTTTGAGTCTTATTTAAAATCTGAATTAAAAGTTTCTGACATAACTCCAAGCTCAGTTGAGGACCGTGGGAATTGCCTGGAACAAGCTCACTCGAAACCAGATTTCTGAACTCTAGAACTTTCTTTTTGCTTTTGTGACTTGGGGCAGGTGAAGTAGACAGTGTCCTAAGTCCACTTTAACAGAGTTAAATAATACTGTGGTAACTGAAGCTATCAAGCTGCTCCTCTTGCCAGGGATGTGAAAGATGCCTATAAAAACAACACACAGCTACTACTATTTCATCATATTTTTGTTGGATTAGAAAAATGCAGTCAAAGTTTAGGATTTTAAATTCTTTTAAAATATTGTTGTTTCAAAGCATTATTTCCTAATTGCTATTAAGCCTCTTTGAGCCTTCTGTTTCTGTAGATGGGGAGATTTCTGCTGATGTATTAGAAATAGGTAACCCAGTGTTTTGCCATCTCTCTTGCCTTGTTAGGAAGCCCTGATTTCCCAAAGGGGAATGCTGCCTTCAGCATGAGATTTGGCCCTTGGTAACATGCATTTCTGCAGTAAGATCAGTTCAAGGAAAGACAGGGCTGAAAGCAAAAATAGAGCTGGAGTGATTTAGTGATTAATATGAAAGCTATTTAATATTCAATTAAATTTTAATTCTAATATGAAAGATATTTCTAATATGAAAGTATTCAACTACTGAAGATGACAGAAAATATAGTTATGTTGCTGAGTATATAAACCTCAAGAACTCCAAAAGGTGTATGTGGAAGCATCACCAGATCTGTAATCTGGAAAGGGTGTAAGTGGGTGGGAGTCACACTTCAGGTATAGCTGTGTACTTGAGTCTTTGATAGCAAGTAGGATAAACGATGGTCAAGGCCAGAAGCAAGAGCACTGGCAAAAAGTCCTAGTCATATGAGGTTGAAGCATTATCTTCTCATTAGCAGAAATATCAAGTATCCCTTAAAAGAGAAGTTGGTGACAGACTGAGAATTAGAGAATCATCTAATTTTAGCTCAGAGATCTCTCCAAACCCGATGTTTTGCGGATAGGAATACTGCTGGCTTAGAAGGGTCTGATGACATGGTACAGTTCATTCAAGATGATTATGGCTGAGATCCAAGGACCAACAGTCTGGTTCTCCTTCCCCACCCCTCTTTCTGGTCTTCATTGATATTAGTTGAGAGAATAGCTTTTTTACAAATTGTTTACCTGTAATGAGATTCCTGTAATGAAAGGAATAATTACATAGATGTGTCCAATAAATTAAAGTTGTCCTTTTTTTCTGACCCTCCATCAGTACCAAATAAGGTGTGGAAAGTTGTAACTTAGTCCTTCAATGATATAGGCAGATCTGTATAATAACTCCTTGGCCTGTGAAAAATTCAGATGGGTAGTTTGAGTAACTGGCAGAACCCAGTATAGCTTCATGTCTTTCTCCACAGATTATGTCACATTTCTGGGAAAGTGCTGTGAGATTTGATAGCAATAGTGTGTGTGTGTGTGTGTGTGTGTGTGTGTGTGTGTGTGTGTGTGTGTGTGTGTGTAGAAAAGGGGGAAGGGAGATACACACATACACACACATACATACATACACCATATACATGCACAAAATGAAATTCTTGTAAGTATATATACTAAAATATAAAATCATGACTTTGGAGCAGATGAACTATCTGTTCCAAGATTCTACTATGAGTAGGAAAAGTAAAGCTGATGCCTCTAACATCAGTTTGTAATATTTACGTGTTCTCTTGCAGTTTCCTTTGTAACTTCTTATAATCTAGAAAATTTTCTAACCTTTCTTTGAAACTTTGACTTTTCAACTTATCTCCTAGAAGCAGCATACTGAAAAGGAAAATTTTTAAAAAATTGAAGTTCAGTTCTGAGTTTAAATTTCGCTTGTTACATATTTAGCTGAGCCTGTTCCCAAATTTATAAAATGGGTGATGGTAATAAAAATACTTACCTCTGCAAAGTTCAGTAAAGCTTTCATAGATCTTACACAAATAAGATAAGGTGTTTTCATTTCTTATGTCTCTTGGTATAACATATTCTATAAATTTATTATTACTAATATTTCCTTTTTGTTACATGAATATTTCCTTTTAAAAATGTCCATTTATCCTGATATTATTCTGTTGCATTCCTGAGATCTGTCTTATCCTTTTCATTATTTCATAGACTTAAATCATAAATCTCTGAATTGTTTCAGTATGGATATTCATTTTAGAGTTCTGCCTCATACAGCTCCCTACCTGTTTAATTTAGATTTCTTTCCCCCAGACTTTTCAGTTCCATTATGTCACTTTCGACATGTAACAACTGCAGGCATTCTTGGGGTGGTAAGTGTGGACATAGCATGGCACTGTGCAAAGACAGAATATTTTTCTTTCTTACACTTATTTTCCAGTCATGTTCAGATTTCTGTTGAACTTCATAACTACAGTAGCACCTTAAGTTGAAGGGCTCAGAGCATAGCCCATCATAATTAATCTCTTGGTGGCACAGCATTGTACATTTGGATTGCTTTTATTTAAATGTGTTATATTTAGCCTTTTGAAGCTTTTCTTTTTTCTGCAGACTTAGTTTCTGGAGTGGTTCTTGTTTTCATGTGTGTGTTTGTGTGTGTGTGTGTGTGTGTGTTTATACTCCATCAATTCTTAAAAGAATATATAGCAACTCTTCAAGTAATACCTATTACTGGGGACTTTGGTAACATTAGAATTTTATTATTTACTAGCCTTTGCTATGGTTCAGCTGCTTCATCCTGTAGGGCTTCATTCATTATAGCAGCTATTTATTGAAGCCCATGCTTTGCCAGGTTCAAGGCTTGGATACAGAGGGGACCAAGACAGATAAGTTCAAGCTTTCTTAAAATCTGCATTCTACTGAGGGAAGCTAAACCGCAAATCAACATAAGAATTAACAATAAAATACCAGACATAAAACAGGATGAGGTGATGAAGAGTGACTATAGAACCACTTCAGATGGCATGGTAAGGGAGGGCTGGAGGAGGTGGCATCCAAGCCTTGATCTGAATGGCAAGAAGAATGTGAAATCTGAGAGGAAACAGCCTGTGTGGATGTCCTAAGGCAGGAACAAACCTGAAGTGTTCTAGGAACAACAAGGAAGCCAGTGTGAAGGGAGCTTCCCAAAGTGAAGTCAGGCAAGGGAGAGGTGGACAGAGGACTGAGGGCCAGGGAAGTTTAGACTTTGTACTGTTTTCGTAGGAAACCATTGTAGCATCTTTAGCAAGGGATGGTCCATGATCTGAATAATGGCAACACTGGCATAGTTTGATGAAAGCAGGATTGGTGTAAACTATCAGCCACATTCTTGCAAGGTTAATGAATTGACCCAAAATTCTGCACACCTGTCAGTGAGGAACATTCTTATTTTTGGCTGTCTAGAAATCCAGGACAATGGCAGTGATTTCTGAACTTTCCAGTTGGTGCTCAGTTTATCTGAGTACAGAAGAACATATAGAATTTTAAAAAGGAGGGAGTGAGTAAAGGAGCTAAATACTATTCAGAGGTTGAATTGGATAAAGAAAGAAAAAGGACTGTTAGATTCTGTAACAGAGAACTATCGATGACTTGACCAGAATATGGTAAGATTGGAAAACAGCTGAATTGGTTTGAATTATAGTTGAAACAATGAAAATAGGGACAATTTTCTCAAGTTTTGCTGTATTTAGGAGGAGTTAAATGGTCAGTAGCTAAAGGATGAAATGGAATTAAGGAAGGTTTTTTATTTTATTTTGTCAAAGCCAGATTATACTAAAGCATGTTTGCATGCTTTCAGAATAACCAATTCAGAGAAAAATTGACATGGCAAGAGTGAGAGAGGTTAGTTTCAGGAGTGAATCAATGAGAAGGTGAGAGGAGATGTGATCCAGAATGCCAGCATAGGGTTTGCCTTTGATAGGAATCTGAAGACAACGGCCTTGTTCTGGTGATGCCTTAGTATGGTTTCCTGCCCCAACAACAATCCTTGGTGATGTTCTGAGTAGCAAAAATTAATTTCAGGGTACCCTTTTCATAATGTCTCTCAAGTACTAGAGATTAGAGAAGCAGAGTTGAAAATGCTCAAATGGGTATGCCCCAGGGGTAGGGGCAATAGTAATAAATCTTCAGAAAAGCTCCTAAAGTCAATAAGATATTTCTTAAAAAGTCTCAAGCATTCCTTTGACTCTAGAAAATATGACATGTGATATTACACCTGAAACACCATGTAATATACCATTTATTGGAAAATGTTAATATGATCTACCCTTTCTACTTTGTTTATTGAAAAAGAGTATTTTTCTTATATGATGTTCATTTGATTCTGCAATGTATAGAGGAGGTGTGAAAAGCCCAGACTTATAGGTAGTAAATTATGCACTTAGAATTCTATACAAAAGGAAAAAAGCTTGCTTACTTTAGTGTAAAAGCTTTTAGACCCTTAAAAAATATGGAAATTTTCCCAATTTGTTTTTTAAACTTAAAAGAACCATGAGAAGAAAATAAGACAAAAACTGTTGCGGGCAATCTCAAAAGTATAGGTGCAAAAATCACAAAGTATTTGTGAATCTAAACCAGTGCCATAGTGAAAACTTAGTAAACATCACCAAGTAGGACTTACTTCAGGAATGCAAAGATGATTCAACATTAGGAAATCAGTGAATATGATTGATCATATTAATAGCTCAAAAAAAGAAACTTTTTTTCTATCTCCAAGGTATCCCTTCCTGATGAAAACTCCTGATAAAACTTAAAATAGAAGAGTATCTTCTTAGTATCATAAATCAGTGGCCAATAACAGACTTAGAGGACAAACATATTAAAGAAAAAGGTATATATGTAAATATATGTACATATATAGTACAACAAATGTATTATTTTATGCATTATGTTTCTCTCTAGGAAACCAAAAAGAAACTGAAAATTTGTTATAATTCATGAGTTATGAAATCAGTGTTTAAAAATCAATAATTTTCCATAACCAAGATGAAACAGATAACCACCTAGAAAAACATAAAATACTGAAATTTAAGAAAAGATAGAAATTTTGAATAGACCTATATAACAAGAGATTGAATTAGTAGTTTTTTTTAATTCCCACAAAGAAAAGCCCAGGCCCAGATTACTTCAATGGTGAATTCTAACAGATGCTTAAAGAAAAATTAACACTAGTCCTTCATATACTTTTCCAAAAAATAAAAGGAGGGAATACTGAACCTCTTTCTGAGGCCAGTATTTCCTTGATACTAAAACCAAATAAAAATATATGAAAACTACAGACTAATATCTCTTATGAATATAGACACAAAAATCCTCAACAAAATACTAGCAGAATAAATCTGACAACATATAAAAAGGATTATATACCATGATCAAATGGAATTAATGCAACGTTGGTTTAACATATAAAGAGCAACCAAGATAATACACCACATTAACAGAATAAAGGACAAAAGCCGTATGTTAATAATCTCAGTAGATGCAGAGAAAGCATTTGATAAAATTCATTACCCTTTCATAATAACACTAAAACTAGAAAGAGAAGGAAACCTCCTCAATCTCATAATGCTGTCTATGAAAACTCCACAGCTAACATCATCCTAGGCAGTGAAAAACTAGATCCCCCTAAGACCTAGAATGAGGCACGAATGTCTATTCTAAGCACTTATTTCAACATAGTACTAGAGGTTCTAGCCAGAGCTGTCAGACAAGAGGAAGAAATGAGAGGCATTCAATTTGGAAAGGAAGAAGTAAAACTATTTGTAATGATCTTTACGTGAAAAATCTTAAGAAACCCCCCAAAAAACTATTATAATTAGTAAATGAAATAAGGTTGCAGGATATAAGATGAATATCTAAAAATCAATCATATTTCTGTGCTTTAACAGTGAACAATCCAAAAATAAAATTAGGAATACAATTCCACTTACGTTAGTATTAAAGAGAATAATATAGTAATAAATTAAAAGAAGTGCGAGACCTATGTACTGCAAACTTTAAAACATCATTGAAAGAAATAAGTAGAAAGAGAACTAACTGATGTTCATGGATTGGAAGACTTAATATTGATAAGATGACAACACTCCCCTAATTAATTTCTAGAGTCAATTTAGTTTCTGTAAAAATCTCAGCTGCCTTTTTTGTATAAATTGATGACCTAATCCTAATATTAATGTTGAAATGCAAGGGACCCAAGATAGCTGAAACAATCATGAAAAGGAAGAACAAATTGGTATACTTGTACCTTTGATTTCAAAACCGACTCCATAGTAATCACGACAGTATGTTACTAGCATAAGGATAGACATATAGATGGAATAGAATTAATAAATCCATACATCTGTAGTTAATCAATTTTCAACAGAAGTGCCAAGGCAATTAAATGGTGGAAAGAGTTGTATTTTTAACAGATTGTGCTGGGACAACTGAATAGTCAAATGCAAAATAATGAAGTTGGACCTAAACCTCATACCATTTACAAAAATTAATTCAAAATGGAATATGACCTAAATTAAGAACTAAAATTACAACTTTTAGAAGAAAATGTAGCTGTAAATCATGACCTTGGATCAGGCAATGGCTTTTTAGATGTGACCAAAAAAATTGATAAATTTTACTTCATCAAAATTTAAATTTTTTGTGCTTCACAGGCTACCATAAAGAGTAAAAAGACAATCCACAGAAGAAAATACTTGCAAATCACATATCTGATAAGAGGTATATCTAAAATGTAGAAAGGATTCTTACAGTTTACAAAGAAAATAACAACCCAATTTAAAACTGGGTGAAGGATTTACATAAATATTTCTCCAAAGAACATACACAATGGCTAAAAAACATATGAAAAGGATATTAAGTATTATTAGTCACTAGGGATGTCAAATCAAAAACACAATGAGATACCACTTTATGCCTGCTGAGATGACTAGAGTCAAAGAGCTAGACAGTAAATGTTGGTGAAGATGTGGAAAAATTGGAACCCTCATGAATTGCTGGTGGGCATATAAAATGGTACACATCCTTTGGAAAACAATTTGGCAGTTCCTCAAAATAGAATTGCTGTACTCCTAGGTATGTCCCAGGAGAATTGAAAACTTATGTTCATGCAAAACTTTTGACACAAATGTTCACAGCAGTAACCCCAAAGTGAAAACAACCCAATGTCTATCACCTAATGAATGGATCAACAAAATGTGATGTAGTCATACAGTGGAATATTATTCAACCATAAAAAGGATTATGAAGTTCTGATACACACCACAACATGGGTGAACCTTGAAAGATTTTGCTAAGTGAAAGAAAGCAGACATAGGCCACATACTTTATAAGTCCATTTACCTTAAATGTCCAGATTGGGCAAATACAGAGAGATAGAAAATAAATTAGTGGTTACCAGAGAATAGAGAAGAGCTGCTAACTAAGTATAAAGTTTCTCTTGCAGGTAATTTAAAATCCTCTGGGATTAGATAGTGGTGATACATGCACAATTCTGTGACTATATTAAAAACCACTAACTATATTTTAAAAGATTGAACTTTGTGATATGTGAATTATCTTAAAAGTTCTTTTATTAAATAGTAAATGACTAATTTTTAAAGAAAATCTATTTTCTATATGCCATGAATGACAAATTTTAAAAATATAATGGAAAGAATAAATGCAGAATGAAATTAAGAAATTTTTGAGAAGGAGGAGAGGGAAAATTATTCTACAAATAGTAACACATATTAATTGTATTTAAATAATGGGACAGACAAAAAAAATTAAAGTCTAGAAAGACAATGTCTAGAAAGAAACCTAAATGTGTATTAGGAAGGTAATGCATAGTAAAGATACTGCTTCTCAGTGGGAAAAGTATAGATCTTTGGTGAAATAATGGTGTTCAGCCTCTAGCTAACTTTATCAGTTGGTATTTTAAGTTAAAAGTGCAGAAAATAATCCTGGAAAGCTTAGAAGATGAATTTTAAGGAAGGATATTGGGTTACCCAGCATCAATGGGAAACCAAGCTCAGAAGATGACAGCAACCGAAAGATGCTAAGCAGATGGGAACAGAGCCTGCCTTATGCCACTGAGCTAGGATGTAGGATGCCACTTTGTTGCTATCACTGCTTCAGGATTCCAGACCCTCCCACTGCCGCCGTGACTAAATTCTTATGGTCCCTCCGTGTGTCTGTCACTGCCTCAAGACTCTGAGACCAAGGCAGGATCATCCAAATGCAGAGCCTAGGTCACAGGGCAGCATTTTACTACTGGGGATAGGGAAAGAGAGGTCTGCCCACTTTCACTCCTGTTGGGGAAGGCAGGGAACTGTAGAATCAACTCAGATAGGAGGGTGTCCAAATGCGAGGGAGCCAAAAATGACAGATTTCCGCTAACATTTGGAATAACTAAAATTAGAACCATCCTGTATATCATAGACCAAAATAAATTCCACATGGATTCAGAATATAAATGTAAAACTTGAAACCATAAAAGTATTTGAAGAAAATAACACGTGAATATTTATGTAATCTTGGTTTGGGAAAGTTGCTAAGCATGATATAAAAATCAGAAAGCCATCAAAAATGTCAGTAAAGAAAAGTACATGACTCAGAAAAGGAATCATGGTCCATTAGATTTAAAAAAAGAAAAAATACATACCAGAACTTAAACAGTGGTTTTCTCTGGATGATGGCTAGAGACAAGCCTGCCTGCCTTCTTTCCTAATTCCCTTCTTGCTGTCTTCCCTCTATTAAAATTTGGTGGGTTTCTCTCTCTTTTTTTTTTTTTTCATAAGCTGTTATTTTTAAATTCGGAAAGTGATTTGATGGGTTGCTTTGTAAGAATGCATGGATATCTGGGTCTCCACAGCTAAATTTTATGCTAAACTCTGCAAAAGTGAAAATAACTCTTGAAAGAGCAGATGAGACCACTGTATTTAGACATGCCCATTTCTGTAAAAATAATGTTAAAGTGGCTTTTAGAATTTACTCCATCTATTGGTACTTCAAAAGGAAGAACTGAGTAATTGGACAGTGACTATAATAAGTATGCGCGCCCCAAGTTCATGATGTTTCTCTTACCTCTTCTGAGGGTTTTGTTTGTTTGTTTGTTTGTTTGTTTGGCGGGGGGAGGTCCTCATTTTTAAGAGAACCTATCTTCTTGACTAGAGACTGGCTAGTTAGCATTCAAGGTACTCACATCTAAGGGGAAGCATCACAGATGAAAAGATTCTGCAAGACATACTTATTGTGGCTTATGTTTCATCACTTTATGCTCTTGCCTAGAAGTTACCCCTCCATGTCCTATTCTAGCAGAGCTTAGATTCCTGATACTTGGTTCCCTCTTATCTTGGATTCCCATCTCAGTAAAGGCTGTTCGGCATCTATCTGACATGAGAGACCAAGTGGGTTCTTCCCATGTAAAGTCAAGTCGCCTGAGTGGAATGAAAGGCTTCTCACAGAAACCTTGATACCACAGGGTGAAAGGAGGCCTGCGTATTCCAGAAAGACCTGTCATTGGTGAATTATAGACACAGATCACGAGATCTTTAGGAGCTAAGAAGGAAATAGAGGACATAAAAATGGCCACCTATTCCCCTTCTTAGCACTCAGCTGCTTTTCCTCTGGCTTTGACTTTCTTTTTCTGAATGCCTGTAGCCTTTAAAGAAGACACAAATCAGTGAACAGGATCTGGCTAGGATTTTCTAGTTGAAATTGTCAGACTTCTTTAAAAAAATTGAAGACTTGCTAATAAACTCTCTTTTCTATGACCATTTCCTCAGGGGACTCGTTGAACATTTCTGTTATTTTTATTTCTCGGCCGTAAACAGCATGACTCTGAACTTCTATAAGTTTCAGAGTCTTCATGTCTTCATCCTTCATGTTAATATAGGAACCCCATTGCTCTGGACTGGAATTAAACTGGTGTACAACTGTTTTAGGAATTAGATGACTTAGTTATAGTTTCACCTAAGCCATTTCATACGATGGGGAAAAAAAACAGTTTGGGCATATGTACATTTTTTGAGCTACAAATTTCATGAGAACTTTAGTAGCTTCCTCATGTATAAATTTTCTGCTATTTTTGTCTTACATTTGATGACTTGGAGCAAATAGCAGCTAAATGGAAGAAAAATATACATTCCTTTTATTCCTTTTTTTTTTAAAGAACCTAAGAAGAGTTGTTTTACCCTAATTTCTGTGTCATTAAAGCGTAAGGTTGTGTTCATTGTTCATGGAACCTGGCGATGCCCTGGTGAACACATCAGTACCACAAAGGTTAGGAATGGGCAGTGGCAGAAGCTGCCTTGAGGCTCTGCTCCTTCCCCCCGCCCCCCGCACCCAGCACCAGTGGGCAAGGAGGTTGTGAGGAGAGGGGCACACATGGCCATGGGGGGTCAGAGTGATGACGACTGCCTCCTGCCTAGCAATCCTCATTCGTGGGGACAGACTCACACTCGTACTTTTCTTGTCTCTTTCCAGGAGCGGCCTATTGTCAGTTCATGGACATGCTCTTTCCAGGCTGCATTAGTTTGAAGAAAGTAAAATTTCAAGCAAAGTTGGAGCATGAGTATATTCACAATTTTAAACTTCTGCAAGCATCATTTAAGCGAATGAATGTCGATAAGGTAGGAGACTAACTTGTACCTCTATAAAATGTGTTTTCTTTCTTTAAAATTGTTTTTGCGCAGGAATGCAAAAATCAAAAAAAAAAATGTCAATGGGATATGTCTTGGTATCAACAGTAGGTTGGGGTCTGCACATAGCATAAGGCATCAACCTAAACTTCCCGTATTTGTGTGAGGTTTTTATTTAAGGAGATTTCTAAACTTGTAACCATTAGACTAAAAACTCTATGAGAAGAATTACAAATGTTAAAACATTATTCTGTTTTAGCATTGCAAATGACAAATTTTTATGTTTGCCAGATGCCACTTTGGTTCTTTGTATACTTCATTCCCTTGGAGAAACATCATGCTTCAATGGAAGCACAGTGGGTTTGAATCTCAGCAAGTTATTTAAATTCTTTGAGTCCAAGCTTACCCATCTGTAAAATAGGACTAAAACCTTCTTTCCTGTGGTTATGAAGTTAAAGTGCAGAATGCATGTGAAAATACTTGTCCAGCATAGTCCATACACTCAGATTCTCAGTCATTGTCCATCAGTTGTCCTTTTTCCCTCTTCGAATTTTATAATTTTGTCTTAGAGTGATACAAGTGGAGTTAGACTGGAGTCCTCTCCGTCCCCCTCCCCCATAAAGTACTGTTGCTAAAGTCCATTCAGTTTTTATGTTTCCTGCTATTCAAATACGTATTTAATTCATATTATTTCTTTAGGATATATCTCTTGGAGTAGGTTTGGAAAGAAATACATTTTGAACAAGGGGGAAAAATAAACCAGAAGGGGAGAAATAGAAAACTTTTCTTTGCATAAATAGCAATAAATAGACTATGGAAATAAATTATCGGTTGTTGAGAGAGGTTAAAGAAAAAAAGTTTGGTAAGCTGTATATATTTTTAATGCAATTAATATCTTCCTAAGTCAAAATGTTCTTATCAAAATATTATTAAATTCTTGGTTTCTTGTTTTCTCAGAATTTTTTTTCAAAACATTCTAATGTCATAACCTTTCAAATTATTTTCAACTTTATATCCTTTGCTGTGGTTACTTTCCAATTACATACTTCAAAACTATACAGGTTCAGAGCTATACAGGTTCTCCTTACTTATTAGCAGCCTCACTTATGTCTTTTTCATTCATTTCTAAATGCATGCTTCTGGACTGAAAAGAAACACCCATTCATATGATTATTCATGGAACTTCACTTATATAACAAACTAGGGGGCTCCATATCTCTCCAGAAGTATCCATACACACAGCGGATGAGCCATTGTGAAGAATATTGCAGATAAAACTCTTTTAGTGGAGGGAGATTGGCCTTGATGACCTTTGTTGGCCTCTCTCGCTTAATATGCTGTGGTCCTACCCATAGGTCTTTGGATAGAGACAGTGGTCCCTGTTCATGTTTGTCACAGCCTGACAGCACATGGGAAGCTTCTGTACAAAGACTTGCTTGCCACCTCACATTTTGAATTTATGCCCTTAGAACTTTCATTTTGATAGGAATGCAAAATTAAATCAGAAGACGTGAAAATATTTAAGTAGTACAGTGAAGAGTCGGGTAAGTGCACATGTGGAAGGAATTCAGTTGGCCAGCCTTCCCTGAAGTTCGGGAGAAGCAAGAAGAGAAAAGTTTTCGGCACCCCAGTCCCCATTGCTGGCAGAGTCTTCATGAAAGATATGGTCTCCTCCAAAAGTTCGCTTCTCTTTATTTTGTTCCGTACCTGACTTAGTTTCCATTATAGCTGCATAAAAACATTTTAGAAATGTAGTGCTAATGTTGTGTCTTCATGGATAACCTAAAATGCTTTGGTTGCTTTTTTTCTTTCGAGTTGTCATGGATATTTGAGGTCTTACTTTTTTTAAGTGGTCCCAATGACCCATTTTAGGACATCAGTGGTACATAGTGCATGAAGTGGCAACACCTTGATGAAAATTTAATGTGTAGTTTCCATTTATATCATTACACAGTGAAGTTGCAGTCTTTGAGCACTAGGTTTCTGTCTGAATCTCACGCTCATACACACACACTCACACACACTCATTCACATACACGTGACCCGACTGACTCCCTCGCATTAGCTCTCATGGCCCACATTCGTGTAGCATTCCAACCCAAAGATGAAGAGGTAAGGATCTGGTGATGGTGCTCTTTGGGTAGCTAGGTACCATTCCATTTTCCTTCAAAAATAGCTGCCCTCTAAATTAAAGCGAAGCAGTCACACCACATATTTTTCTGTCATAATTCTGAAGGGTCCTGTAAGACTTCAAAAAGGACCTTTAGGTTGCCAATATTAAAGGAAAAGCTGAGGTTCGTCTCAGAAGTTGAGGTGAATGCTGTGCACCTCCTCATCCAGAGTGCCTTCTGGACTCCCCTAATCAGCCTCCATTTCTCTTCCTCTCCCTGCCCACAGCACATTGGCTGTGCTTCTGTGTAGCCCATGCATTACTGGGCCCTGTACTGTGGTTAGTTGTTTTGGTTCTTCTCTCTACATTGTAAATAAGCTCTCTGGAAGTTCATTTTGTTTCATAAGAACCATTGGGTTGGTATATGTTTTCATTGATTTGAGTCATTCATTCTCACTTTCTGGTAGGAAGTGTTACAAAGAAATAAGGAAAACGCAGCAATCTTGAAACGGACAACCCAGGCCCATGTTTTTTGGGAAGATGCTTTGGTAATAAACATACTATATAGAGAGAGGTTCAACCCTCTGTTGACAGCTAAGGGTATTCCTTGTTTTGTCTGGTTTGTTCAGAAGTATCAAATATTTTAAAAGAACCAGCTACATTTTCATTCTTATTTAATATGATGAAAAATTATATGAATTCTAGAATACAGCTGGCTAAGAAGCTGGGGAAGGGACCAGTAGTCATGAATTGCAGACATGCAGGAAATAGTTATATTTAGGGAACACTTCAGTTGTATTAAATCTAAACAAACCTGAGGTTTGTGACTCACACGGCAACTTTATATTGCAGGTAATTCCAGTGGAGAAGCTAGTGAAAGGGCGTTTCCAGGACAACCTGGATTTTATTCAGTGGTTTAAGAAGTTCTATGATGCTAACTATGATGGAAAGGAGTATGATCCTGTAGAAGCACGACAAGGGCAAGATGCAATCCCTCCCCCTGATCCCGGCGAACAGATCTTCAACCTGCCAAAAAAGTCGCACCATGCAAACTCCCCCACAGCAGGTATTGTAACAATGAAATCAGAGTCACTTTCATTTCAGAAAATGACTCAGGCCTTCCTGTGCTTAATCGATTCTTCCCAGCAGTCAGTGTTTTAATGCCTCTGGATGATTTTTATTGTTTGACCACATTTATCTTCCTAGCAATGACCTTTCTATAATAAGTCTAACAATCGTGATTTAACTGTTTAAAAAAAAAAACAGCTATTCACTTTAAGTCACTGAAACTATATGTTAAAATAATACTTCAAGGGTATATTTCATTTTCCTTGTATTTTTTTTTTTTTTGAGAAATTTAAAGCAGTCTGTTTAGATTTCAACTAAAATATTTTTACTGCTTAATTTCTGGCAGCAAAGAATGCATTTATGTGTGGATCATCGTCTATAAACCTTCAAAGGAAAATCGTGAAATCTGTATTTTCTCTCTTACCAGAGGCAGTGCCAATTTTTATGTGATGATATTCAGTAAGATTTCACTTATTCAGCTTTGTCAAAAGTGAAGTCATAGAGGATAAATACCTATAACTTTAAAGTTGTCTAAACTTTTGTAGATAAAAACCTTTCTAAAATATACTATGAACTTCTTTGCCATAAAAAAAAAACAGTCTTCACCAAATAGAGTGTGTTTTTATAAAATTAAGGTCACTATTATAAACAGCAGTTGTGGTACTAGACAGTTAAAAAAATAAAATGCTCAGAAATCATTTCTATCCCGAAAACCAGTGTTCACACTTGTTAAATCAGCAACCTTAATTTTGTAAATAATACAAATTCCTTATTTATGCCCAACCTCCGATCAGAATGGATAGAAATGGTTATGACAATATTGATATTAAATAATGCACGCACATGTTTGGAATTCAAAGAAATGTAGGCTAGAGGTAGACATTGTGGGTCTTCCATGTACCCATGTAATTGAAGCTGGAAATGAGTCCTGAGTGAGAAGGGGAGAGAGAGTGCCTGGAGGAACTCTGAACACTAACATTTGGGTAGAAAAGGCAGGGCTTGCATTGGAGCAGGGAAGATGCCAGAAAGATGGAAGGAAATGAGGGAATGACATGTCAGGGAAGCAGAAGGGAGCAGAATGGTCAACACGACAACATCTAAATCTGCCAAGGAGTCGAGTAAAAGGAGGCCTGGGAGAGTCTGTTGGAGTCCTCATTCTGGGGGTCACTCAGTGGAATGATGGGATCAGGAGTGGGTTGAGGAATTGGAGGGAGGAAATGGAGACAGCATAAAATCCAACTTAGAATCCATAGTGTGAATGAACTTATGAAAAATGAACTGAGTACAGATCGTTGAGAATATACACAATTAAGGGGCAAGAGGAAAGAGGAAGCAGAGAAAAAAAAAATGAACATCAGGGAAAAACCAGGAAAGCTCAGCATCAGAAAACAAACAGTAGGAAATTTCTAGAGCGAGGAATCACCAACAGTGCTGAATATTAATTGTGCAGAGATCAAATAGGATGAGGCTTGAAAATAGGCCAAAGAAATATGACTCCTAGGAGGTGATTAATAATCCTTCAGAGAATTGTTCTTTAAAATGCTGAGTGTATACACCTATATTGCAATGACTTAACAAGGACATGACATGACAAGTGTGAAAGTGATTTGGTAATAATAGATTCCTCCTTCACTATACATGTCAGGAACGTTGAGAAAAATAAAAACGTTTTTGTTGATGTTGGAAAAAAGCTGACAGTAGCTTTAGGAAGTAAGATTTGAAGGAGAATGGTGTTGTCCTTGGTCTGTTTTTGTTTGCTTTTAGGTCAAGGCACAACAAGCAGGTTTGTAAGATGAGAGAAAGGTCCATGGAGAAGGAATAATAGGTAATAGGAAAAAGGTGGGGAAATCGGTGGTGCATGACCCTGAAGCTGGAAGGGGAAAATGAGATTAAGGGCATTGGAAGAGGTTTATAGAGGAGAGGGAATATTTACCTTTTCAGAACAGAAGCACTGGAGAGAGGCTGGGTAAAAATTAAGCCACACGGAGTTTGGGGAACAAAAATTTATGGTGATTCAAACTGGCCTTCAACTTTTGTTAGAAACTTTTATTAGTCTAGGAGCTAGGAAAGAAAATCCCCAGAGTTGGGGATTTGGCAGACAGATGGGAGTGGGAGGACAAGAAGGTGAGAAAAGCAAGGATGTCTAGTATTTCTCATCGTAAGATTCTTTTTCTATAGCTGTTAATGAAGTAGAGATTCATCTTATAACTCAGCTGCCACTTTTTCAGGTTTTTAATAGTAAAATTGGATAGGCCTCAGAATATTTTTCTTCCACAATCATAATGTGTCCTTAAATTGGCACCAACCCCTCCACTCCCTCAAACAGAGCTGTCGTTACGCTGCTTTGGCCTCATTTTCTAGGAGTTCCCTCATCTGTCTTTCACAAAAGCCACAGAGAAACTTTGCCATTTGGATAGGAAGAATGTCCAAGAACCTGAAGGAGAAATATTTTTTCTAGAGCTTAAACCACTCAGTGACAAAGCTCAGAAAACACAGTAACATCAACAGATAATAAATTTAGTTTTTAATGTTCCAGAAGGTAGTAATTCCTGAGATGTTTGTTTCCAATACCTTGACCATGTTTACCTAATTGGCCTTAATCAGAGAAAAAGGAAATTTTCAGAAGTCAAATTAGTCATACCTTTTTATAAAAAAATATGTTCTGACTCTTGGACATTGTGGAGTAGACATACTACAATGTGGAAAAAATTACAGCAAGTGTACATAACATGCAGAACATTGTTTTAAAAGCTATAAGGGAGAAAGGCTTCTTTAAGTACAGTAAGACCTCGTTTTTCTAGAGGGTTATATATATTCCAGCTCTTGGGAATACAGTCAAGAAAATGCAAGCCAGAATGTCTTCTAAGAGTCAGAATAGGTGTTGTAAAACCTGTGCTATAAATTCACATACTTTATGTGTGAGAGTTCCTAGGGTACTATCCAGAGTCTCTTTGCTCTTCTTAATTTAAACATAATTATAACAAACATGGAGATAAAGTACATGGAGCAAGGAGTGCACCGATATCAATAGAAAGTACAAGCATCGGTAAAAAAAAGAGCCAAAACACTTAACCAAAACTTTATTAAACAGCCCAGACACCTGAGACTTTTATTGCAGAATCTAATAGCCCCATGCTGCTCAGTAGCCCTCACAATCTGGATGACACTAGCATGCGCTCATGGATGTCCTCAAGAGTTCCCTTCCAATTCTTAAGCTTCTTTTTAATTTTCTATTATAATCATCTCCCCCACGAACTTGCTTACATCCTCTAAATGATCCTCCCTTCCTCTGCTCTGAAAGCATTCAAGGCCGTCCTCTTCATACCAAGTCTGACTTTGTCCATCCAAAATTTAAGAGAAATGAAAGTGTTTGATGAGGTGAGGGTCAGCTGTCTGGGGAGTTCACATCTCTATATCGCAGTTATCTCACAGTGATGCCGGGTCAGTAGCATTCAGGGGTAATTTCTGTTCCCACCTCTAGGCGTGGTTATTTCTTCATCTGCATTAGTGGAAATAAGCAACGGCTGGTATAATCAAAAACAGGAAATGAGATGGTCTTTAATTGTTCTTTGACTTTAGCTTTGGAATACTTGATTCATTTTGCAGTGGATTTTTCTCTTTCCAAATATTTCCTTAGAATAATATTGAAATTAACTTGCATGTCCAGACTATAATAAGTAGAAGCCCCAGAGCATCTTGTGGCAAAGGGGCCATGTTAGAGTGGGAAAACTGACCGTGGAATGGATTATCCACATGTTGATAATTAAGAAAGGACTGTCTGGCAAGAAAAAAATTGTTTGCTTGTGAATAAAATGGATGCACTCCACATATTTGGTGCATTCCTTTTTTGTGAGAATGTGCTGGATTTTTTTGCCATTTCAATACAGACACAAAATGTTTTCCTGTGGATTCAGAGAAACTGTAATACCCATTGGTGTCTGTGTGTAGTTTGGTGACTTACCTGGATTGTAACAGGCTTCACCACTAGCAGAGGCTGTCACCTAAGGGTGGGTGGCTGCCTGGCAAGTCTTCTCTCTACATTTTGAAGAATTGTATCTTGAGTTGCTTTTAATCTCCCGACAAGGAGTGTGTATTAAAATACATATTTTCATAATGATAGATATTTATTAAGTGCATATATCATCATGAGTCATGATGTTTGTAAATTTATTGCTATGAGCCATATCTGCTATTCGAGATAGCTGTTGGTGGGGATCATTTTTTATGTGTGAACACTTACTAAACTTAAAAGGAAACTTGAAGTTGCAGTTCCTATAGCAACCACAGCTTAGATACATTACGAATTCACATATACTAATGTATTTAAATCAAACTCCCATATACAAATATAGTGTGATGAATTTAGAGTTGCTATGGAAATTGAGTCTAAGCGTTCTCTTTTCCTTAGAGACTTCAGTGTTCCAGACTTAAAATCAAATTAATAGAAATACTAGGAAAATGGTTACAAAAAAAGCAATCAAAGTAATATAATAAAGTATTTGAACAATCATAATTAAATCCCTAAATGTAAATTTAAATAATCCTAACAGTGTTTTTCAGAAACTATATCGAATGTGTGAATACTCTTTCTCTTGATTATCTTTAATTTGGGGTACTCTAAGGCCGTTCATACAATCTTAATGAAGTGACTGTGTCTATTGATCTATTTGTTTAGCAGTGTGCGCATTTGTTGAGCACCTGTTATCAAAATAAGTATCGCCTATCACCTGCTATGGGGAAAGAAGTGTTGCTTTTACTTCCCCAAAATGATTGTTTTGTTTCTTAGGAGAGGCACTATAAACTGAAATGTTCCAGTTTATAGTGGTTTTTATCCTTGTTCTGATCTTGATTTTTATGGCCCAGAATGTGGTCTTTCTTGGTCAATGTACTACATGTTATTGAAATTAATATGCATTCTATAGTTGTTGGTTGTATAGTGTTTTACAAATTTTAATTAGATCTAGGTAATGGATAGTGTCATTCATGTCTTCTATGTTTTTACTAATTTTTTTGTTTATTTCTGACAATTGCTGTGAAAAGTGTTAGCATTGACTGTGGAATTGTCTGTTTCTCCCATAATTCTCTCAATTTTCATTTCCTGTATTTAGGGCTCTGTTACTAGGTTTCTATGTATTTGTAATTGTTATGTCATCTTGATGAAATAACCTTTGTATTTAATGATGTGTTTCTCTTTATCACTGGTAATACTCTCTGTCTTGAAGTTTATTTTATTTGATTTAATATAGCCACTCCAACTTTCTTATGCTCACTGTTTGCCTGGTATATCTTTTCCATGATGGGTTAAATTTTCACTTATCTTTGTCTTTATATTTCAAGTATGTCTCTTATACACAGCTTATAATTGAGTCTTGCATATTTATTCATTCTGATAATCTCTGAACATTGGAGTATCTAATCCATTGCAACTTAGCATAATTATTGATTTGGTTGGATTTAGATCAACCATATATTATATCATTTGTCTTCTGCTTATCCCTTTTTTTTGTTGTTGTTTCTCTGTTTCTCCTTTCCTGTTGTCTTTTTAATTTAAAAATATTTTTGGCATTCCATACTAATTTATCTGTTGCCTTTTTAACTATACCTCTTTGCATTAATTTTTTTAGCATTTGCTATAAGGATTACAATATTTTTTAACTTTTCACAGTGTACTTAAAATTAATTTATTGCTGCATGTAAAATGTAGGAACCTGGCAGCCATCCCGCATCCTTTGTTATAGTTGGCATATGTATTACATCTGCATACATTATAAACTCCACAAGAAAATGTTAAAACTTTTGTTTTAAACCAATACTGTCCAATACAATGGCTCTTGAGCACTTGAAATGTGCTTATTCTACTTTGAAATGTGCTGTATATATGATGTATGTTGACTTTAGAAGACTTAGTGTGGAAAAAATAACACAAAACATTAATAATTTTTATATTGATTACATGTAGAAAATATGCTTTGTGTATATTTTGCATATATTAAAGTTAATGTCTTTAAAAAATTTTTTTTCATGTTCTACTAGAAAATTTTAAATTCCATGGTTTACATTATGTTTCTACTAGGCAGCGTCCTGGACATCTGAGTTCCCTGCTGGCTTCATTTGTCTTCAGACTGTTTAGCATTTCTTGTAGAGCAGGTCCAATGGCAACAGATTCTTGGAGGTTTATTTTTTTCTGTAAATATCTTTATTTCACCTTCATTCTTAAAGAATATTTTCCCAAATAAAGAATTCAAGCTGATCTTTCCTTTCTTTCTTTAAGCACTTTGAAAATGTTATTCCACTGTCTATGGCCTCCAAAAATAAGAAGTGTGTGTTCATTCTAACCATTCTTCTCCTGTATGTAATATATTGTTATTCTCTGGGAATAGTCAAGGTTCTCTCTTTATCTTTGGTTTTCAGTAGAGTGGCTATGATGTGCCTAATCATGGTTCTCTTCAAATTTATCTTGTTTTGGAGTTTATTGAACTTCTTAAATCTGTAGTTTATGTCTCTTACTATATTTAGGAGGTTTTCAGCCATTATTTTTTCAAATATTTTTTCACCCCCATTCTCTCCATTTTATCTTTCTGGGACTCCATTTATCCATATGTTAGAGCTTTTGGAATTATCCCATAGTCCCCTGAGGTACTTTTCCAGTATTCTCTCTCTTCTTTAGATTAATATATCTATTAATATATCTTCAAGTTTACCCTCTTTTTCCTCCATCATCTCCATACTACTATTGAGCTTTTTTTAAAACTTCAACTATTATTTTTTTTCAGTTATAAAATTTCCATTTTTTTCTCTGCCAAGATTGCCGACCTTTTCATTTATTACTGAACATAGTTATGATAGCTGCTTTAAAATTGTCTGCTAATTCTACCATTCTGACCATCTCACAGTTGTCATCTGTTGATTATCTTTTCCTTTGAGAGTATATCACATTTTCTTGGCGCTTCATATGTTGAGTAATTTTGGATTGTATCCCAGACATTGTGATGTCATGTTGTGGAGACTGGATTTTGTTATATTGCTCATAAGAGTGTTGACGTTTATGATTTAACAGGCACTTAACTCAATTAGGGTCCAAGTAAAAAGTATGAAAGAAGTTAAATTCCACTCAAGGGGCCCCAATCTTGGCTCAGGCCTGTATCTTTATGCAAGACTTCCTTTTCCTTGTTATTGTCAAGATGCAAGTTTGCATTCGCTTTTCAAGAAACTCTGCTCTTTAAACACAATTGTTGGTCTCCCCCCAAAGCCATTATTTATTCTAAGAAATGCATTTTCCCACATCTTCTCTTTAGAATAGTACAGTCCATATTGGCATCTGACTTCCTAGAGCCCTGTTGGGCACAGGCACCCTTGACCTTTCATGGTCTCCCTATCAAGATGAGTCATGCCTATTTATTCTTACAACTTCCCAGTGTCTACCTGCTTGATACTGCTATCTCACAGTCCCCAGCCACCTAACCACATCCTGCACTATCCTCATATCTACTTAGTTCTTCAAGGACCAAATGTTAATTTTAAGAGACCATGCAGTATCAACTCAAAACAAGAAAGAGATGGATTTTTCTTACCAGTCCCAAAGTTAGTAAGACTTCTTTTCAAATAGATGTTAGCACTTCTCATTATTATGTGAACAGTGGTATGTATCTTTTACCCAATCCCTGCCCTATATCCACATTGCATCCCCTTGGCCTGTTTATATTAAGAAATCACCTCATTGCTAAGGTGCATACATCAGTTAATGGCTGCTCTCTTAGCTACATTTAGAACTGCAAAAAATGGAGAGAAACACTTATAATGGCCCAATTAAATGCTTAGAGGACATCCCCTACTTCCTGGAAGGAGAGAGATATTTGTGGTTTTGTTCCTCCAGTTACACATCTACCATATGTAAGATAAATAGGATACATTGCTAGATATTGGAATACTTCTCTCCTTAAAGAATGATTAAAGTTGCATTTCTCTATTCTTAATAATAAAAAAAAAAAACACATCATGAAATATGAGAAGTGCTTCACCTTGCCAGGATGCTGAATATCTATGAGTCTGGAATATTGGGCACAGACAGGAGCAACGAGTCATGGAGAATTCAGAGGCCTCAGCTAGGACTCTTCTGGCAATGTCTGTGGACGAGCCCTGCATTTTTCATTTCCATCCTAACTCATTTGCTTATTGAGACAGCATCCTTGACAAATTATTTACTAATCCAATTTGTAATTTTTAATGATTTTGCCTTTTTAGAATGAAGTATGCCATAGTTTTCTTTAAAACTAGGATGTTTTCAAAGCTTAAGAGAGCAAAACCTAAAAACTGTTGTAGCACTATGACCGTATAACTCTTTAATAGAATTTTTCATGTATGTTAAGGAAAAGGAAAACATTTAAAATGTAAGACTCATCAAATTTAGAGGGAGTTAGCAAATATTTACTGAGAACATACTAAGTACCAGCTTTTGTTCTGAGCACTAATATGTACTACTGCAGTTTAGCCTCACAGCAATCCTGAATGGTAGATAGTATCATTACCCCTATTTTAGAGTTGAGGAAACTAAGGCACAGAGAGGTTCAGGAACTTGCCAGGGTCACACTTTAGAAGTAGGGACACAAGATTTGAAGCTTGACCTGTGATTCCAGAGTTCATACTCTTTTAAACTCTACTCTTAACCATTGTATTAGATTGCCTCTCTCAAAGATCATGGAAATGGTCTTGTTTTACGTTCTTATCTCCTCCCCATACTATACTGAACCACAGTAAACTGTCACAAACCAAATTCAAATTGCAGAGTGTATGAAGGACATAAAAGGCTCTGCAGTGTGTAAAGGCTTAAAACAGAACACATGCTATTCTATTTGGATAGCATTTATGTTTTTAAGATAGTAATAATTTTTAAGAGTTCAAAAACATTCCCATTTATCCCTGCAATAGGCTCTTGGGTGAGAGTTACTATGTTTTCTCTACATTCATAAATGCAGAAACTATAAAGCCACTGGTACCAGACCTCTTATCAGCTCCAGAGCAGAAATGTGTCTAAAGCCCAGAATTCTGAGCCCTAGGTTAGCAGGGTTACTAATCTCCGATTTCCTAGTCCTTCAATTAAAATAATTCTCTGAGTAGATGGTCTGGGTAATTTCAAAATGAAGAATAAGCCCCTCTGACAAAACTGGCATGTATTTAAGCATGCCTTACTCTGTCCCCTCACACAGGACTGCGGAAGAGAGTCAGTGGCCCTCACTGTTGTCCCACCTAAACCTGGGAAGGAAACCATTCCTGCCCTTGTTTAAACAGTATTGGGTCTTTTCATAACCAGCACCGTGTCATTCTTATACAGCTGCTCCCTTTATATCTTGAAATATTAATTAGCTCAATCCCACGTGTTGTTCTGGTGAATGTTTTTTTTCTCTTTCCATAAGTACAGTAATTTGGTGTTTGGCTTCTCAGCCTCACAATAAAACTTGTCAGGCCTCAAAAGGCAGTGACTTAGCATGTATTCTGTTTCCATAAGCAGAATATCACAGATCACCAGGGAACTATTTTTCTTTATTATTTGTGACTTTCTTGTCATTTGGTATGCTGGGTGGAAATAGAAAACAGTTTGACTTGAAGAATTTTCTAGACTCCCTTTGAATTGGGTGAACTGAACTGTCAACCAATTCTGTCTTGTTCCATCTTTGTTTCTCCATTGCCTGATACATAGACATTTCCTGTTTAGTATTTGTTGAATTTATTTAAATTGAACCACCATGGTGTCCATTTGGATCAAGGGAAGTGTAGTACTTTAGCCAACACGTGGCTGTTTTTGAAGTTCTCACCAATCATCTCCATCACCTGAGGAGCCCTTTATACTGTAGCTTAGAAAATAGCATGATGTACTACACAGAAAGTATTTCTTAAACAATTCCTATTTATTAGATTCCTTATCTTTTTTGTGAGAGCTATACTTGAATTCTCATTCATGTAGTCTTTCAACAAATGTTTTAAAGCACAGTCAGGTTTCATAGAAACATGGTGATTCAAGAAAGTTACAGCCTAGTGAGGAAGCCCAAAAAATAAATGAGACAATAACAATAAAGTAAGGTGAGGGCTCTCAGGGTGTGTCGGAAGACCATCTGAGTTGGTCTCGTGTATTCTAGAAAGGTTTCTTGGGAAAAAATGAAGTTTGGCCAAGACATAAAGAATGAATAGAAGTTAACCAGGTAAAGGGTGTGGAAAAGAGCACTGCAAGAAGAAAGAACAGAGTGCTGAAGTCGGGAGAGAATGTGCTGTATTTAGTGAAGTGCTTTTGTTCTGTACGAACAATGGTAAGAGAGGCTGCAGAGATGAACAGGGCCCCCATATAATGGGTTAAGAGGTTGTATTCATGTTCTGTTGCTGCAAAAACAATTACTACAAATTTAGCAGTTTAAAAACATCACAGATGTATTTGTCGACAGCTTCTAAAGTCCAGGCACAGCTTAGCTATTTTCTCACCGGGATGCAATCCAGGTATCTGCTGGAGCTGTGGTCTAATCAGAGGCGCACCTAGGGAAAGCTCCCTTGGGTTGTTGGCAGTTTTCTTGAGGCTGCAGGATTGAGGCTTCCGTTTCTTACTG
The DNA here is from genome assembly GCA_030015415.1 of Cynopterus sphinx. Lineage (NCBI taxonomy): Eukaryota > Metazoa > Chordata > Mammalia > Chiroptera > Pteropodidae > Cynopterus > Cynopterus sphinx. Next base: position 26,540,532 of record CM057384.1, on the reverse strand, counting down.
GCAACTGCTCTCTGTTTCTAGAGGCTGCCTGCAGTTCCTTGCCATGTGCATTTTTCCAGCATGGGCGTTTACAACACAGGAGCTTACTTCTTCAAAGCCAGTAGGGAAGAGTCCCTCCAGTGTGTCTGCAAGCAAAACAGTTATAGTACTGTAATTATAGACATGCCATCCCATCGCCTTTGTCATATTCTGTTGGTTGAAAGCAAGTCACAGGTCCCACCCACACTCTTGGAGAGGGGACCACACAAATATGGGAGCATCAGGAGGTAAAGGTCATTATATGTGTGTGGAGACACATTGGATTTGTCAGTCACAGAGGTTGACACTTTAAATTAGGGGGACTACAGGAAGTCATTGAAAGGTGTTAAGCACAGGTCTGTTCTGTGCTGCAGTGTACATGTGGAAAGGGTACAGTTATAATCCACAGGACTAGCTAAGAAGCTGTTGCAGCAAACCATGTGGGAGAGGATGGTGGCCATGTGGGATTTTAGAGTCTTTAAGGAGATACAATCAACAGAACATGATGGTGATTGGATATGAGAGGTACAAGAGAGTGGAAGCTTAGGACAAATGATTAATAAACAAATTTCTGGCTTGGTGGTTGGTTGGTGGAAGCAGAGAACTCTGAGCAAGAGCCAATTCGAGTAAGGTAGAGTGGATGATTCCAATGGGGCTTTGCTCTGGTTCTCACTCACCTGAGGTCCAACCTGCTCTGTGGCCTCAGACCAGGCCTCTCTTTGCAGGGGAGTCTGGGTAAAAGAGTGTTAATGGGAGACAACAGACTTACACCATCAGAAAAACAACCTAAAGCACTAGGCTTGCCAGTGGAAGTCAATAGGGACTTTGAACATTGTAAAGTAATTACTTGTGTTCCCCCAAAATGGCCATCAAAGTTTATAAGCTCTTCGCCTGAATGACTGCTTTTGCTAGGAGTGGCACCCAGTATGCCATTGTCATGGTTATATCTCCCTGTCTTTATTTTCACTGGGCTGGCTCAGTTTGGTTCTTTCAACTACCAGCTTTCTTCATTGCTGCAGTAAACAGACAAGGGGATACACGCCTGAATTATTGTTGCATATTGTATTCATGGGGGTGAGGGATCCTCAACATTCCTAGAGAGAACAATTGCTCTGAGAACAATTTAAAAACAGGAATTTTGAACTGAGATGGTGATTAGTTGGCACCTACTGTGTTTCAGACACACTTAATTTTCTAACAAGACATGAGATATATGAAAAGTCAGACGTTTATTGACAGATATATATACCATGTTTGAATAACTATTTAAAGGTTAGAATTTTTAATACTTGAGCCATTTAAAGATGAAGAGATCTTTCCTGCATTTTTTTTTTCCCCCTAAGAAAAATTCTCTGAAACCGGAGTGACTCAAGCAGAGCTTGGAAAATACTGGAGAATCACATGATGGCTAAAAATAAGCACATCATCTCTAGCAGGGACAGTAACCAGGGCAGAAGTAACTCAGTCTGTGAATGCTCACACTGCCTGGACGTGCTCAGTGGAGTCAGGCCCCCGTGCCCATGGCAGGGGCAGGCTTTGTGACACTGTCAGGAAGGGGCGCCCTCAGGCACCACTAGCTCTCAGTGCAGCAGCAGCTGCACCCTCGCTGGGGCCCTGACTCCCTGTGTAGCTCACTGCCTTGTCCTCCCAGACGGAGCAGTTATCATACTGTGTAATAACCCTTGAGCAGTGGATTGGGTGGGACACCAGCTGACTCATCACTCTTGTCACTGCCTACTTTTCCTTCAGCACTCTCCTTAGGATCTGTAGCTGATGCTATGGATCACAGAATGTCTTTGTTGATGTTAATGTTACAAAATGTAGCTTGTATAAAATGGCTGGACTTTCGGTGCCTGCTCTATAGGGTATATAATAGGGTTTTTCTAAACTGTAGCATTGCATATGCTTTGTCAGCAACAAAACAGAACTCATCTTCAGCATTCACTACTCACCCCCAGGGGAATAACTCCAGTAGCTTCCCAACTGGCCATTGTGCATCTATCCTCGCCCTCCCTACAGTCTGTTCTGCACACAGCCGCAGAGTGAGGAAGTCAGGTCCTGTCACTCCTCAGGTTAATTTCCTGTTTCCCTCAGAATGAAAGCCGACTTCCTGACAGTAGCCTGTATGGTCCGACATGACCTGCCTCCTCCAGTACCTCTCGAACCTTCTGTCCTTCTGCAGTGCCCATGCTCACTCTGCCTAGTTCCCAAGTAGGCAAGGCAGGGCCTTTGCACGGGCACTAGGCCTCTCCTCTGCTTGGAATACTCTGCTCCTGCTGTCCAGAAGGCCAGCTTCCTCACCTCCCTTAGGTATTTGCTCAGATCTTTCTCAGTAAGGCTTTGAAGAGGTAAGGGTTACTCCTGCAACTGGCTTGTCCCTTGTGGAGATCCTGGAAGTTGTAGCAACGGAGTTGTTGGCTTCTGGGAGGAATGAGCCTTCTGAGCCAGGGTGACACCCCCCGCCACGTGTCTGGTGTGGATCTTGCTCCTTGCATCTGTGCTGGACTCCTACCAAGAGAACTTAATGTTCCTGACCCTGTCTCTCCGAGTGGCCTCGGGCTGTGTGGCCCCTGGAAGTGCTATGGGTCTGAGTGAAGAAGTGAGACTGGAGAGGACACGTGGTGGGCACTCAGGCCTTCCCTAAAGTGCTGTTTAAAACTGCCGCGTACCCACCCCACCCCCCCGGCTGGCACACCTTACCCCTTCCTGCCTACTACTCTTCTCTCTCCCACAGCATTTACCTTCTAGTTTACTAGGCCACTTACTAATGTATTACGTTACTTCTTATTATTTAATGTCCCCCATTAGAACAGAAATTCCACAAGGACAGGCATGTTCTGTGTTTCATTCATTGTTTTGTCCAAGTGCCTGCAGTTTACAAAGTATACAGCAGGAGTTCAGTAAATATGTGCTGTATGAGTGAATGAATCAGAGTGATTTTAGAAGCAGCACAGAGACTTGAGCTACAACAAACTGGAATGGGGCAAACCTTGTGGGAGGAAGACCTGGTGTGGAGTTGCGATCCTTCACTTTGACCCTAAGGAGGCAGTGGTTAAGAGTGAGGGCCTATCAATAGGTTATTAATAAATTTTTGTAAAGATTTTCTTTAAGCGAATCTCATTTCCTTATTCCGGCAGTTTTTTACGTTGCTGGTGTTTAGGAATGGGAAACCTGTGTACATTTTCATCATTAGTTGAGTCTGGTCTCATTTGCTGAGTAACAATAATGTAAGCTAATATTTTTTGAGCACTTACTAGGTGCCAAGCTCTTATGTAAGAGCTTTTCGTCTATTCATCTATTTGTCTCCACTCTGGGAAGTAGGCACTGCTATTCCTATCTAAAACATAAGAAAATCCAGGTAGCAGCAAAAATCACACCACTCAGCAGGTAGCAGAGCCGGGATTCCTTTGAAGGCCACCTAGCTGCAGGTCCCCCACCCAAACCACTGCCTGCCTAGGGGCAAGGTGAAGGATACCCAACTTCATTCCAGGTCTTCCTTCCTACACAATTAATATGCTTCATGCTTGGCTGTACACAGTGCCCCAAGCTGCTCGAAAGAGGAGCCCGCCTACTTTTACGAGCTGACTCCTAAGTAGCAAAAAAGAAGATCCACACTTTGCCACTGGCTGCATTAGCTGGACAAATCCCTAAGGGCTATGAACTACTAATTTCAGAATAAAAGAACCAACCTCTTAATGGTGTCATGAGTCAGGGCATCCTGGAACCCTGTTAAAAATTCCATTTGGGCTGAACTCTGGCCACCTAGGCACTTTGTTTTTGTTTTGTTTTGTTTTTTCCCTCAGCAGATTGTAGAGTATACACAGTAAAGGAATGGAGCCACTTTTGATGGAAAGGATTGGATCTTGAACTTGCAGTAATAAGAATTGTGTGGGAGCTGTCATATTGCAGTGTGATAGCTCTCATGTCAGTATAGTCACTTAGAAGACCCTCTTTCTGTGGGAATTCTCTCATCAATCCAGCTCCATTCTCTTTCCCCCAGCACTGGCCTTACTTATTTAACAGCTCATTGTCTCAGTTAAAAATTAAAATCTATTTGCCAGTGTAAAGGGGACAAGGAAGTAATGTCAGACCCATCCACAAACAACTAATCAACGTAGATGAGATGTATCTTCTGCCACGTTTTGGTTGTTCTGTGGGATTTCGATTTGTTTTTATTGAGCTATAATTGACATATAAACATATTTTAGACGTATAGCTCTGGGAGGAATGAGCCTTCTGAACCAAGGTGACACCCCCCACCACATGTCTGGTGTGGATCTAACCACACATAGTTAAACAGTTTTTTCTTGTGATGAGAACTTTTAAGATCTATCTTTGCAGCTTTCAAATATACAACACAGTATTATTAACTATAGTCACCATGCTGTACAGTACATCCCAGGACATGCATTTTATAACTGGAAGTTTGTGCCTTTGACTACCTTTCACCCATTTTGCCCATGCCCCACCTCTGCAGGGTTTTTAACTGAGTGAGGCCCAGGGGTGGAGGGAATATTCTCTCAGAGAAAGGGATGATCAGAAGAGTGGTTGCTTCCTGAGCGTGTGTGTGTGTGCATGCACACATGTGCGTGTGTGCATGCACATGCTTTTAATGTCTCTGTGGTTCTTGTCAACAGCATTAATGTCATATTTTTAGCTCTTCTGCTTATGATTTTGGCACACAGAATACGGCAGATTATGTGAGGAGAATTTCTAAATTCCATCAGAGCCCTGGCCATGAAGGATAAGCCAAGTTCAGTGCTTTTATTTGCTACATCATTCTGAATTCACTGGGCCTCATATGCCCAAAATGTAGCATTTTCCATAGACTTTACACAAGCTACTAATTATTGACATTAGATACAGTGATGCTCTGGCTTCACTAAGGCAATGAATCAAGCCACTCTTTGTTTTTTACAAGTATGGTTAAAATGTCTTAGAATCATATTTATACCCCAAATCTTAAAGGCATTAAGACCCAACTGCTCCAAGACTAGCATTATAAATTATGTCCATATCCAGTGGGTAAAGTAAGAATTACAGGAACTTGTACAGAATTTGTCTATTTTCCTCTGCTTCTGTAACTCTTTTTAATTTTGAAAAGGAAAATTAGGGAGGGAGAGAAAAGCTTGAGGGAAAATGATTCTTGTAAAACAGTGCTACCGCTAATTATGTTTTCAGGACATCATCAAATGCAGCTTGAAAAAAAATTGAAATGTTTGGTAGCTGCAAGAAAAAAAATCTGTATTTGTATTATAGCCAAAGTAGATACTCTTTGAAAGCCATTATGTAAATGTTTTTCACGTAAGTATCATTGAGCCAGGAGTCATGGGAAGGCAGAGTACTATCACCAGTGGACTTGGGGGCATTCTAGGAAGCAGGAAGGCAGCTGTCAAGGACATTATTAGGTCAGTTCACAAAACTGGAATACAAACGGTAGCTTACATAAAGTATTCTATGAATGTTAAATTTACTGACATTGATAACTGTACAGTTTTCTGATAACATCCTTATTATAGCAACCCAGGCAAGTGGGAAAAGAGTATTAGGCACCTCCAAAAGCTGGGTACACTTTAGAGAATGGTTTTTTGAAGGAGACAGACTTTTTAAAGCAAAAAATATAAAGTTCTTAACTGTCTAATGAGGGTGATATACTGTAGGATATTGTCTACTACTATTTATTCTAAAAAGTAAACCATGAAATCATTAAACATAATGAATAAATGATTTCATTTTCATTTTTATGAATTTTAGAATTTGATATTTTTTGGTGTCTGTTAATCAGGTGATAGCTGTGAGAGGTAAATTACTTCCATATCAAATTACAGCTTGTGATTTGAAGAGCTCACTTTACATTCTTTTGAAAATAAGCATTTTAGTTTAACCTTTAATTCCATGTTTTTTCAAAACTCTAAACTTCTAAAGATACTAAGAACTACCTCCTGCTTTTCCTGTTGTTCTCTTTGTATTTATTCATTAGAAGGTATAAGAGTACAGTTAACTAGTGCTAATCTCTCATATCATCATTCATCAGATATTTATTTCCCTCTATTATGTTCCTTTCAAAACAACTTAATCAAAATTTCAAAACCCCTACTATTTAAATTTCCAATACTACTTAATGGATCTATTACTAAAATTCCCAGATTTGTTTTTCATTCTTTCCTTTCTTCAGCCTGCACTGCACTCCCAGTTAGGGGCTGCCAAGGGCACGACAGAAGCTGTTCCATCCTCCCTCCTATAGCAAGTACTAGTTACAGTGTGGACCAAACCACTTCTCCACCATCCCCAGAGGATGCCCAGCCTGATTTCATTGCCTTCATCTTTCTCACCTCAAATACCCACATGCTTCCTGCATGTGTGCCAAGGTGAAAGGCCCGGGGGCTCTGAGCCCCAGCTGACCTTCACATTATCCATGAAACACACATGCCACTTTAAGGCTGAGACTGAACCACAGTTTGGTGAGACAGACCCCCACAAGTATATTTAAGTAGCAAAGGATGTGTTTTCTCAAGAAAAAACAGGTTTTCCTGTGAGGCTATGCACAGCTGGAAATGGGACAACAGTAACTGCTGTCAGTAACTGCAGCAGTTCTGGCCTGTGCCATGAGCCACATAGAGCGTGTCTCCCATGCTCTGTTTCCCTCCCGGCCAGCTTCCTCTGCTTATTTATAGTTTCCTTTCCCTGATAACTTGGACTTGCATGGGGCTTTGGCTTGCTACGACCTTTTCTACTTTTACTTCGTACCGAACATTTCAGGTTTTTTTCTAGCTGCATTTGTGATGTCCTGAAAATATAATCAGTGGTAGCCCTGTTTTACAAGCAGCCAGCTTCTATTCCTTTCATGGTTTGTTTTTTTTTTTTTTGTTTTTTTTTTTTACAATTTACATGAGACTATATAACACAGAACGTATAAGAACGTTGAGTGTGTTTGATGAACCTCGGTTATTATACCCAGCCACATCATAGTTGCTGACCTGCTTAGGGAGGACGGGTGGGGGTGGAGGGGGGTCACCTGTTCCCCAGGGAAGTCCCTTCTGCAGGGCTGTCTCCTTCAGAGGAGACCAGTGAACCTGACAGAGACTTAGACAGCCCAGACACAAACCACCTTCCTCCTCCTTACTCAGAGTTAACCGTTTACTGACTGAATTTACTCACTGTGATTGGTGCAGGAACATAAAGTGGTAAACAAAACAGATGCACTGCTACCTTGTAGAGTTTGTCTAACAGGAGAAGTAGGCATTAATAACTACAGCAGTCCCTTAAATCCACAGGGAATACTTCCAAGACCCCTAGCTGATGCCTGAAGCCATGGATATACCAAATCTTATATATACTATGTTTTTTTCCTATACATACAGACCTAAGATAGTTTAATTTCTAAATCAGGCACAGTAAGGGATTAACAACAGTAATAAAATAGGACAGTGATAACAGTATATTGTAATAAAGTTATGTGGATGTGGCATTATTAAGTAAAATAAGGGCTACTTGAACACAAACACTGTGATACTCTGATAGTCAATCAGATAACCAAGGTGGCTACTTAGGACTAATGGGCTGGTAGCATATACAGTGTGAATACGCTGGACAAAGGAATGGTACAAATCCCAGTGGGACAGAGCAGGATGGCACAAGATTTCATCATGCTACTCAATCCTTATGCAATTTCAAACTTATGAATTGTTCACTTCTTAAATTTTCCATTTAATATTTCATACAGCAGTTGACCACAGGTTGAAACTGCAACAAGCAAAACCGTGGATCCGATAAGGGGGAGAGTACTGAGTACCATTACAGCTGGTGGGTGCTATGCTGTGGCTTCTCAGAGCAATTAACATCCAAGCTGAGACCTGGAGGATTGTAGACTTAGTCACTCAGAGGAGGAGGAGTGTTTTAGGTAGATGGAATACAGCCCAAATCATACTCTGTGGTCATGTAGTCTAGAACACTGTGAATGCTGGATGTGGCCATGCCTGGGGATTCTTAGATGACTGTCACTCCCACAAGAATGTCAGCTCTCAGAGAGCGGGGAACACTACCTGGCTCACGGTAGGCACGCTGTTAGTATGTCTTTAATTTAAAAAAAAAAAAAAAAAAGTCGACCATAGACAGTCTTTGATCTGCTTTCTGTTAAACTTTCTTTATATTGAAGTATGATGTATTATGAAAAAAAAAAAAGGTCTGAAGTAACTTAATTTTTCAACAGCTGCTTCCAGCCAGGCTGGCTGGTGACTGCTCTTAGAGAAGGCTCTTTGCCAGGTCAGCATATTGTCACCCTGCCTCTCCTGCTGTTCTCCCTGTTGGCTTGGCCTTTACTTAGAGAACCTGGCCAATGGGACATGGACATAGTGTTCCGGGAGTGTTTCGTATGGGCTTCTACAGAGATGAAGGACCCCAAATAAAGCAGACTGTCAGCTCTCTAGAATCTTTGGGAAGTTCTGCAGAGATGAGATTTCTGAGTTACTGAAGAGTTACCCTTTGAATAAGAGAAATGCCTGATATATTTTAAGTCAATCAATTTCATTTTAAAATATTTTAGGCATTTCTCTTATTTTAAGGGTATGACGCTATCAGTGCCTCTTAAGGATATATATGACTGCATCTAAAACTTAAGACTTCAGGCACCTAATACATATAAGTCTAAGTTTTACAGTCCTCCTGTTTGTTACTTTATAATTAGGAGAGTGTTTGAAACTTGTAACTGCTGTCAGCACACTTAGCCTTCATGACCCTTTGCCTCTACTTTCTAATCTGTAGGTACTGATAATCTGTAAAGTTAGTAATAAATGTAAAACTGAATGAATTGTTCATTCAGGTTTTATTTGCTTGTTCATGTTTTTATTTAAATATTTTTTCCTGTAACGCATATATATTCAGCCAAGCATTGTGCTGAATATATATAACTGGTGTTGCAAAGCAGAATGTAACATGCTCCTTGCCCTCCAAGAGCCTTGTAGAGGAGCAGAGTATGGGACATTTTGGTGGAGAATGGGGCCAATAGGAGCACACAGGAGGAGCACCTATACCGAACTTAGCTGCCACCTAATCAGAACCACGTTGAGAGTAAATGGGAATGTGTGGGCCCTAGTAACAACCCTGAATTTCTTAATCTGAAGTGTATAAACTTCATTGCATAACCTTGTACTTTCTGTTTTGGCTGCTGAGGCCATTTCCTGTATCTGTGCCATTTTCTAGATAGTGAGCCTATCATGAGCCACGTTCCATGTAAGTGAGATCTTACCTGAAATCACTGTTTTTGTTTTTGTTTTTTTTTTATTTATATCCTTATTAGTGATACTGTTAAATTATTTGGTTAAGGTGCTGATCCCCGGACCTCCCTGTTATGTAAAAGTTTATCTTTTCCCTGTATAATAAGTAATTATAAGGTAATACCTTGACATATGTGAATTTCTTATTTCCCAAAAACCTCTCATTTAATGTTTTAGTCTATCAATGAACCTTTCTTGAACTAGTTCTGAGTGTTGCAAAGGTGTGATTTGTCTAGTTCTAACATTTCTTCTACTGTCAATGTTCTCTAAAGATCTTTATATTCCTCCCTCCCACCCCGCCCCAATAGTATGGACTAGACTTTTATTTAATCAGTGCATTACAGTGCACTGCTGCCAGTATTCTTTCTGGTGTGCACTCTCTCCCAAGTATGGCTAGTTGGGCGCCCCATCGAGCTGGCCCCTATATATAGCCTTTGACACTAACCCTTGAGCACAGCCTTTCTTTTGACACAAGGTGTTCCAGCTCACATTGCACTCTCCCCGCCTCCACTCCTGGAATCAGCTATTTCTCAAATAGGCCTTTAATTGCAGAATAAAATTTTAAAACCAGCACTTGGAAACCAAGAATGTTCACTGCTATGGAGACGTCACTGTGCCCAGGCTCTTTCAGTAGCTAAAGCCATAAAACATATTAAAAGAGAAAAATACATTTGTATTGATATCTCTTCTAAAATATTAATCTCTGATTGGGTCTTTTTCTTGTTAGAAATGAAGCTTATAGGGATGCTTTGAGTTTAAGAACCTTTCCTCTTTAAAAAAAAAAAATTAAAACCCTCTTCTGTAACTCTTATCTCTCTGGAAGGAGAAAGGACAAATGCATTAATCTCATGTTACTTGAGGAAAAAAAACAGGAATTTAAATTAATTGCCCAAAATGACACTGTCATTTTATCGTGTGCTCTTTCTATGTGTATTTGTGCTACTTCTGTTATGGGAGGGGATCACTGGCAGTATCTCTTATAAATTTTAATAAACTTTTTTATATCATACATTTGCTATATTTCTAAAAAGCATTTTTAATGGTGCCAATATTAAGAATTTATTCTGGTTACTTTCAGGTGCAGCTAAATCAAGTCCAGCATCTAAACCAGGATCCACACCTTCTCGTCCCTCATCAGCCAAAAGGGCTTCATCCAGCAGCTCAGCATCCAAATCTGATAAAGATTTGGAAACACAGGTCATACAGCTTAACGAACAGGTAACTCATCATCCCTGGCCCTGTCTCTGGGGCAGTGACAAGTGTAAGGGGAGAGGAAGCAAAACACTCTAGGCCTGGAATAAGGCTGGGGAGGTGAGGCACAATCAGTGATTGCAAGTAAGAATAAAAGGAATTGTTGAGGCTGATAAAATCAACGGCTCATTATGAATAAAAGATATTAGTCACAAACTTCAAAGCTCTACATTGAGACAGAAGGACAGAAGACTCAGCCCCAGGTGAATGCAGGCTTGCCGCCCAACCTCCCCTTCCCCATAGCTCAGTACTGGTCATGAGCTCCAGGCTAGACCATAGCCTACCCCACTTCTAGCCCGTCTGGATGGAGTTAAAAGCTTTAGGGTTGGTCCCCCTCCCTCCTTTCTTCCCTTCAACAACTATTTGCTAACTAAGCCTGCTGTGCTTGATGCTAATATATATAATGGTAGCAAGATAGAGACCTTCCCTCCCCTCATAGAACTTACAGTGATTGTGCAGGTTAGACTGTTACACAAGCTAAGCCAAAAAAAAAAACCTGACACTTACCACAACAGCCAAAGTTTGTTACCACAAAAACACCGAAACCAATTTTGGGGTGGTCAGAAAGTCCACAGTTGTATTTTAAGTAAACTTTCCTTTTTATCTAATATATTTCACGATTACAATAAACCTACTGCCATTGAGATTTTCTATATAAAAGCTTAGGTATGCTTTCTAGCAAACTATAGCTCATTTTGCAAAAGATTATACATAGTTTTCAAAGTAATAAACCAGTTAGTAGGGAAGGGCTCCTTGCAAAAGCCACCTACCCTGGCCCTGAGTTAGGAGGGGAGGGTCTTTTATTCTGGCTCCTCCCATACTGGAGAGGAGCCTTCATGTGAGGTCCTCAGGCTGTTCCCAGCTGGACTGGCTGGGCCATTCCCAGTGAGTAATCTGATCTTGATGCGCCAGCAAGAGTGTGGAAACCATTTTTGAAATAATTGTATATTTGCAGTCAAGAACCTAGTTTAAAAGCAGGCAGTTGTACAGCAAGGGTGTTTCTTTAAATTCTGATCACTTTAATGAAAAAGGTAAAACATTATGTCATCCAGTGGGTGGGACTTTGATTTAGAAACTGTAGAATGTTCTCATTGCCTGCTGAGTCTCAGTTTGAGCCCCTACAGCATTTCTAGTAATGAGTTCCCAGATGAAAGGCAGTTAGAACAGCCTTAACAAGCCTTGAGCCACATGCCTCAGGCTGCAAATAAATGGGGTAAACATAAAAAGCATCAGGCATGGGTCCATGATACTTTAGGTTTGTGACTCTTTTCTCTTTAGCTACTCTGATTCTGCTACGTTTATTATCTCATGTTTGTTCATGATTCGGCTCTTCCCTGTCATCCTCCTCTACCACACCCAGGTTCCCAACCTTCCAGCCCAAAGTGTGACCACATGGGAACCCCAAGGTGCTTCCTGCCCTTCTCTCCCTTACAAATTTAACCAGCCAGCCCCACTTTTCCTTCCAGTGGGCTCTAGCTTCCATTAGCTCTGCAGTCACACAAAGAACCCCATGTCCCCAAGGGACTCAGACCTTGTCCTACCATCCAGATGCCACTCTGGAAAGGGGAGAGTGAGAAGCAAGGAACATTCCAGTGGTCTTCCGCCTCATTATAATTCCCTCATTACTTCCAAAAGGCTTCACTTCCCTACCTGCCCACTGAGGCATTCACTTGGAGGAGTGTGCCTGCCCCCCACCTCCTGTCATAGGTCAGAGGGAAGTTCATACTCACCCTCAATTGCAAGCCTCCATTCAACTAGTTAGTGAGCTCTTACTCCAGCTCCATTTCCATGGTTCTGTTACTGCTTCCACCATTTTCTGTCCTTGAAGCCTTCAGGATGTCCCCTGAAGCTGGCAGGGAGCCACACAGGCATCACTGTGTTAGATCAGAGGACACTAATACAAGAAATGGCTGAGTGAAAATGCCTGGGCTAAAGAGTGACTTACAGTAGCAATAGAGAAAGTGACAAGTGCCATAAACCTTAAGAATCTCATTTACTCAGCCTCGTGCCTTTATTCAGGCAGTCCTCCCATGACGTACTATGGAAGTGCCCCTGTGCCAGATGATTCCAATGATAGAAATGAATCAAAAGACATAGGGGAGAAAAAGACATCACTAAAATTAGGGACAGTTTCTAGAAAGCAGGTTAGCAAACAGGCAGTGGGGTAGAGTTACTGCTCTGCTCAGGTATGGGGGGCGGAGGGGGGGGCAGGCGGGGTACAGAGAATGGGCATTGGTTAGCCCAGGGAGACACCGTGGCTCAGACCGTGAGGCTGGGAGGACCTGCAGTGTGGACACTGAGAGGGGAGAATCGGGAAAAGAACGTGTCCCCTCCACTGCATAGGCTTCCCTGTGACTTGTGAGGGGGCAGGGAGGCATTGGGCTTTATGAGTGGGACTGTGAAGATGGAATTTCAGTTGCCAATTGATCTTTCATCATATAATTTAGCTCCTGTTGGTTTTTACTAGGGAATGTTTATAGCTGTGCATCTATTACCTAATGCGTCTGGAATACCACCAAAGACTGACTTGGGCTGGGTATTTCTACAAAGGCTCAGCTCCGCTCATTATGCAGACCTAAGTACTCTTTAGAGGCAGGCAAATCTAGTTTTTGTGAGTCAGATGTGTCCAGAGACCCTCCTTGCCTGTGCAAGGGGAGCTGGCAGACACCTAAACTGCCACAGATCCATCTGCTGGCACCAGCTCAGGCTTCAGATGGATTCTGTGGCCAAGCCCGGGGAGGGTGTTGATCTGTGTTAAAGCAATGTAGGCTTTCTAGAATAAAGGGAGTTTTCTTTTTCCTGGAATTCAGGCTGCTGGTTGCCTTCAGTTTTTACCAATGTACAAGCAATTGTATTTTCAGAAATAAGGTGTTAAATGTTAGCAAACGAATGTTCTACTGCTTGGTGAGCAGCTACGTGAGGTCGTCAGCAAGGTGAACTCTGAGAAAACAGCATCCCTGAGTCTCACAGGATGGATTCGAGTTTGCCAGGTGCGCAGGAAGGGCTGGACACTATGTGTGCTCAGTACACTTGAAGGAATCACTGATTCCACATAGATAAATAGTGTGTACAAAAGCCCAGTTATTAGAGAAAGAAGAAAAATGTCCATTCCCAAAGTAATTCTTGGAAATTCTGTTAAGAGCAATTTTAACATAAAGATTTCACCTGAAGAGACCCATGAAAGACTTAATTTACCTTCTAAAAAATATTGTCTGCATAAATAAAAAAATGCATAAAGGATAAAAAAAAAAAAAGTTGAGGGACTCTCAGAGAGCAGGAGTGGGTGATAGTTTCAGCTGCCTGGGGTTTGAGCCCCGGTCTGTTTACGCCCCCTTCATTGTTTCTGCAGCCTGGGTGACAGCTCTCTGGGGCTCTCTCTGCCTCACCGTCGCCTCCTTCCCTTCACTGGCACTATCTCTGTAGCCACTGTGAGAGGCTCCACAACCCCAGAAGGGTCTTCAGAATACATCTAAAGTGATCACAGTGACAGCCTCTCTCCTTTCCCTCCCCCGCCACCAACCTCCCCCTCCCTTGTTTTCTCATCTCCCCTCCCTGCAGAGGATGGGCAAGTTAGGAGTAAGAAGTCCCCTGGCCCAAGTTAGCAGGAGAGGAAAGCTTAGAGCCTGGAGAGAACCATATCAAACAGAACAGCCCCTCTCACCCTGGCTAATACACACCGAACTGACTGAGGGGAATGACAGTGTGCAGTTGAGGCTGGACATTTTGGCCCATGCTCAAGCCACAAACAGCAGCCCCCTTGTTTCTCCCTCAGACTTGCACTTCAGTTATTTTCTTATGTCTGGCTTTTCATGTTTGGGGTCTTTCTACACAGGCAGGTTCGTCACTTATTTCTTACACTGTATTTGGGGCTTTTTCTTCTCCACCCTCACCCCCTTGCAGGTACATTCATTAAAACTTGCCCTTGAAGGTGTGGAAAAGGAAAGGGATTTCTACTTTGGGAAGCTGAGAGAGATTGAGCTTCTCTGCCAAGAACATGGGCAGGAAAATGACAACCTCGTGCAGCGACTAATGGAAGTCCTCTATGCTTCAGACGAGCACGTAAGTGTGACAGGCCCTGGACACTGTGTTCTGAAGTGACACTTGTGGTCACAGTGCCATCATCCATGTGCCTTAGGATACAGCCTTGGGACCTCGGTGAGAATTATAACTCAGCCAGAGCATTTAAGATTCCCGGAGGAATAGATAGCACTGTCATCTGGTCCACTGACCCATGTCTATGGGACATGCATCCATAAATTCACCTGGGAAGAGATGGGTGGGTGTGGGGTAGGGGAATGAAAGGAGACATTGAGAAAAATAGGCTTATGCAGCCAAATCTCAAGTGATTTTCAGCTGTCTGAGCAAATGAACAGTAACTATGTAAGGATTTTTTTTTCTTCATGAAAGACCAGAGTATGGTTAAAGGGAAAAATTGACTAGATGCTTTCTTCATACCCATAAGCCCCACAACTGTTTTTATTTCATAGCTGGTTGTCTTGGTTACTCATCGCCAGTACAGACCATCACTGTAGGACAACCCTTTGTTGAAAAAAATATTTCTAGAAGGCCTCCTCTGTGGGGAGGACCTGCCCAGCAGGGTTGCTGCTCATGAGTGAATATGCAGGAGACCCAGAGTGTGGCTCCATCCAGTGATGGAAAGCAGATGTGAGGAGCAAGGAGGGGCTGGGTTGGATAAATGGCAGAGACCAAGGCAGGTCACTCCCAGCCTACCCATGCAGCGGGGGAAAGGCCCCCACAGCTGGCAGCAGGAATGGCAGCCTGATGGGGCTTTACCTTCCTCAGGGCCCTGCCGTGGAAGGCGAGAGAGGACGAACTGGGGCTTCGAGCTTCTTGTGCCAGGTTGAAGCTGGGAGAAGCGTTTGTGACTGTCTGTCCAGGCAGCCTGCGGATGCTCTGAGGGCTCTGTGGTTGAGTTGTATGGATGTTAGTATTTCCACAGGATGTAACAAGCCACTAGTAAGTTTACTTTGTCTTATTCCAGCTGAATACCAGGCAAATGTTTATTCCGTATAAGATTAAAATCCTGGCCATGAAAATTTCCTGAAATATAAGAACCTATCTGGGGTTTGGGGACATTCCACTACTTTTTCATTTTCCCTAGTTTTTAAGCTTCTTTCTCGGTTATCATTAGGTCAAACTATAGATTTTGAAGCCCTAAGAATCTCCCTGATCAGGTCTTAGACACAGTGATGGCCTCACAAAATATAGTTTGTAATGTGTCTGCGCCACCCAAAGTAGAAATGGACATAATGTTTCATATGTAGTCAGTGCTTTGTAGTCTGTCAAGCACTGGATAAATTATGGTTATTCTCTCCACAAGCATGTTTGTGGCTAAATCCAATGAGGTCTACACAGCACTGTGAGCCTGAGTGAACACTGCTGGGGTTTGTCCGTGATGGTGCCCGTTAACTGGGAGAAAGGTGGCAGGCAAGATTAAATATTCCCAGCCCTGCACCGCCAATGAGAAAGAGCCTTAGTCTAACTGAGAGCTAGATCTTATCCTAGAGCAAGTCCCTGTGTAGGAATGCTATCAGGTGAACTCCAAATTAAGGGTTGACATGGGCCACTGAATTCCTGGCTAATGACAGGCAAGGCCAGACTTAGACATGAGCTCTTGCCTCCTGAGTGTGATTTCAAGGGAGTCTGCCTCAGTCACTGCACTCAGCTTCCCTTCTGCCATTCTTATCACCACCACCGCATACACACACCCAGCTGGCTGCAGTCTGGGTCCAGAGAGCCATTCCTTCAATGTCCGGGTAATGAATGCAGACACCCCAAGCAGAAGTAATACTTTAAAGCTTCGTCAGTCATTTAGACTGAGTAATGGGTTTAGCATGTCCATTCCTCAAACACTTGGTTATTATCCTCTCCATACCTTACCATTCTCTAACGAGTTGCTCCTCCAGCATGGAAACCTGTACCAGATGAGTAATAGATTATAACAAGGGGTCTGCCTCAGGCAGACATGCTACCAGGTGAGAATAACAGCCGAGCAGGAAACAGGAAGCAGATCTACATCATGGGCTGTTAGTGTCGGGGTAACCATCTGACGCACTGAAGGGGCCTGGGGCTCTGTCCTGTGTCACAGCAGATTCACTCATGATGTTCTTCAGTCACTGTGTTTGGTTTACTGTTTCACAGTAGGAAACTATGAAATAGGTTCTGTGAAGATTTCCTTCTGAAACAAAAGGGAAAGTTTGGTAAAGCCTGATGACTGCTTTAGGGCAGTCTGTTCTTTGATGGAGCAAAGCAGCAGAGACATCTGTGTGTGTGTCCTTTGGCTCCTGACAGTAGGGCAGTACTTGCATGGCGCGTTGTTTCTAAACTGGTATTCGCCACAGCCTTGAGACACTGTGTTGAGCAGTGGGGATGGGGCTGAGGACACTGCAGGGCCGCTGACACAGTAAACTGTTCCAGCTAAAGCTTCCCCCCCACCCCGCCCCACAGGAGGGCCACCCAGAAGAGCCGGAGGCAGAGGAGCAAGTCCACGAACAGCAGCCCCAGCAGCAGGAAGAGTACTGAACCGTCTTGGCAGCTCTCGACGCTTCCATTTTGCGTGGGAACTTTTCTTCTGGAAAATTGGAACACGTGTGGCCTCAAGCTCAACAGAAATCAGTTGTTCCCAGTCTGCCGGTAACATCAACGCACTGTCGCATACGCCAGCCACTGCGCTCGGTTCCCATTTCCTTTGCCAAGACACATTAGCAGCCAGTCATTTGGCGGCCTACCTGAGAGATCATGGGGTCACATACCTTCAACTTCACCACTTGGCTGCGTGAAATTGGTTCTGCTCTTTTCATTTCTTTCCAGAACAACTCTTCCCACCCCACTACCACCACCAACACCCTCTTTTTATCCTGGTGTGAAACAATGGTAATTTGATATATGGTATTTATATTGGCATTTCTCAACCCAGTGTCACTAGATGTCACACACATTTGTGGTGCTTTGATGTTTGCAAGTCTAACCTCTGAACGTAAATTTGGTCAAATAATAAATTGGAACAAAGGGAAAGAGATACTTGATATGAAAGCCATAATGACAGTGACTTGTTTCATACGGAAAAACAGTCAGTTTCTCAACTCACAACACTAAAGGGAAAAAAGGAATGGAATCAAAACTAGGACTGCAGGGCCCAGCAGTGTTCATACAGCAAGCAGCACGGTAGACAGCCACACAGTGTGTTGTTAGTTTCTAAAGACATTCACTCAAGGAAAACACCATCTCAACTTGGCCCTCTAACCACTTGCCCCACTCCCTCCACCCAGGTTCTCATGCTGTTTTCTCTCTCAGGGTCCTCTTTGGTGGGCAGCCACTCTCCCCAAGAAGCTGTCATCTGTTATCTGCAGTCCAGAGGGGGTCTGCATAGGTACAGGTCCTCCTGCCTCTTGGTGTGGGTTTCAGCACTAATCCTGTCATCCACGCTAGGGAACTCCAACGCAAGAATGACTTCAGGGTGTGCAGCCCGAGCATCAAGGCTCTGCAGCATGCTGCACGCTTGCTATAGGTGAAGGCCTGCTTAGGAGGAGTAATTCCAAGGGAGAATCATGGTTCTGAAGTCTAGTGTTGACACTGGAATGACAACACACAATAATCTATGACTCCCGGTACCTTCTGAAATAAGGAATTTCCCCTCTTTAATACTGCAGCCCTCTTTGTCAATGACCTTTGCTATACCGTGGCAATTCACAAATTGAGGAAACAATGAATTAAAAGCATTCCTTATTTTTTAACTAATATTTGCACATTTTCTTAGTATCTTTCCAAATCTTTGCCTCTCTTTTATTTTTCTTTGACAGATGGTATTCCTTCCTGGATCATTCATTTCATTTGGTCTCTAACTTTTACCTTCACTTGTTATTGGACTTAGCAGGTGCAACAAAACAAACAATGTGCCCACCCCACTTTTCCTCTTAACTGAAAAGCTTAAAATAAATTTCTGAATTATGTATCATAAAGCTTTGACATTTCTTTATTGGTAAAATACTAAATTCTAGCATTGAAGCTTTCCAGCAAAAGAAGTCTTCTCAAAATAAATCTTTTGCAGCAAAGTGGTATTTATTGAGTTATATGTGAAAAAGATTGCTTGTATTTTTGAGGTTATTACAAATGCTGTGCAGAATTGGACAGATGTTCTGTGGTTGGTTTCCCTTTCTTCTCTCCTGCTTTCTCTGCACTACAGTGGCAGCTCATTTCTCTCAGGCTGGAAAGCCTGGCTCTCAGCAGTGACATCCTCCCACACCTGTTTACAGGTAGTGGTTGTGCTATACGCAGCATCCTGCTTTACGGTGTTCCCCCACACCCCAGGCTGTTGTACTCAGAGTTACCTTTTTAAAAGTTTCTATAAAGAGGTACAATAAATACATACAGATTGTACTTCATTGGTTCCTACACAGCTTTTTGCCTGCCCTAGACAGCTCAGTAATACCCACTGCCGGTTGCACATGATTTCTGTGCCATTTGCATAAGCCTTACCAATGACATCCACTCAGCCACTCCATTTCTTCCCAAATCCCCTACCTTCTCAGCTATAAACATACTGGCCAGATAGCTTGCAAAGATAATTTTCCCCACTCATCATTTTTGTTCTTCCCAGAGTCTTGGGTCAATTCATTTATTCAGAGACCTATAAATTCCTCTTTCTGTCCCCATCTGAAACATCTTCCATTGCTGCATCACATGTGACAGCACTGATACCTTGGGGAATCTTTAACAGCTAAGTTTCTCGGTCCTCTTTGTCTGTACCCTTTCTGTGCAGACCGCCTCTCATTTGCCAGGCCTGCTCCTTCCTCCCTGATGGCCATGCACCATCATTCCCTCATCTCGACATCCAGAGCACCCTTTCCTCAATGCCCTCCCACACCATCATGCTGGGCCAAGAAGTTGTCCCTTAGTGTGTGCCCTGCCCCTCCCTCTCAGAAGCCAGAAGCCGGACTTCATTCTTAGTCTCCCATCACACCCACTGTAGCTGGTTATAGCACTTCCACTGCTCGTGTCAGATAGGAAGTGATTGAAGCAGGGGGCAAAGAGAGCCTGCCTTCTAAGCAGAAAAGCAGAAAAAGAAAAGACAGACACCCTGTTGACTCAAGAGAAGTAAACTCCAGAAGGAAACCAAGAACTCTTCCCTTCCTTGGTGAGTATTTCCATTATTCCGTTAAGGTTTAATACGCATTCAAATTATGTTTACTAAATAGTACACCATAAAGCTTTTGTTATATATTAAATGTAAACTGAAAGGAATGTAAACATGTATTGTTAATTATAAATATAGATAAGTAATGACATAATAGATGAAAAGGTCTTATCCAGATGTATCACATTCATTTTACATTACCCACCTATTGTCGCATGGTAGAATAGCTTTTTGTCTCTGAATATGTGAATAACTTGACTTGCAGTTATCTTTTTACATATTTAATAAAAAAAAAGTATATGTTAAAATCGGCTTGGATCTATAGATTCTTAAATTTTTATGCTACAGGTTTCCTTTTGAATGAGCAAATACAGATGAGTAGGCTACTCATGCAGATTCACACACCTACCCATATTTTGATTTACACTGGAGGGGGTGGCACAGATTCTGTGGTTGTTTTTTTTTAATGGCAAATGTTTTAACAGGAATTACAGATTAGTATTTGATATCAAATGTAGCAGCTGTGATACCTTTTTTAAAAAAATTTACCAAAAATAAAAATAAACCATTCCCTTTGGAAACATTCTACTTGCAAGCAAAGCAAAGCCAAGCTCCCACGGGCCCAGCCTGCTCCATCTGGATGAGACAGGCCTGGGCAAATAGGAAACAGTGGGAGAAGCAGACAAATATTTTAAAGTAAAGCTTTGTGGCAAAACTACCGATGATTAGCAAAAAGCTCTTTGATTAAGTGTGTTTCCTCTGGTGTATTGACTTTAAATAATTTAGGAAGGATTCACAGACATGAACGGAATACAGAATTTAAACAAAAGTTCTCATAAATGTATTCAGAATTTTAATCTGATCCAAGTTCACAGGTTACTACGAGGATACTTTTCCAACCTGATATATTACATGGATAAAATGAGATCTCTTACCAACAGAACATTTTTTTTTTACCAACTTGAAAGTTTTTTCAAGGCAGAGGAATAGGTGAAAAAAAAGAAATGCTTTAGAACTGGCACAGTGGGCCACCTATAGAGACTGTAGAACCAGTGACAACAGATGAAGACTCCCCAGGGTCCTGCAGGTTACAGAGGTTCAGCCAATACCCTTCACCCCAAAGGATGTCAGCCTTTCCTAAACTGCTTTCAAGCTCCACCTAGAGGCCAGTGTTGTTTCTGTACTATCCTTTGGCACCTTTTCTTCATTCACTTGCTTAAGAGAAGTAGGAAAACAACAAGACAAAGATATTACTACTCTTCCTTACCTATACTCATTTCTCCACAGGGTGCGCTTGTGACAGATTCTGTGAGCCATTACCTGCCTGTGAAATCTCATGCCCAAAGCACACATGTTTACATTTAATTCACCAAACCTGGGGTTTTGAACACTGGACCTTCCACTTAGACATTTGTCGTGTGCTCAAGAATACATGCGATTCATTTCACTTAAAAGGCTCACTGGCAGACTCTAGTAAACACATCGCTAATTGTTCAAAAGTGGTGAAATACCATGTTTGTTTCATTTTATTAAATCTGAGATCATCTCTAAAAATTTAATGTATTCCTACGGGTATTATGGGTAGGCCCATGACTTGGGAATGGGAGGAGGATGTTAATTCCACTAAATTTAGATTATAAAATGACACTTCTCTAAAACAAACAACTTCATTTCTGACCTTATTATTTCTCTTGATTACTAGAACACAGCTACTGTGATTGTTACGGCCGCTATCACTACGTAAACATTTGCTGACTCAGCTTCTCAGCACTAACACAGTATTGCCAAACAGTGCAAGTGTGAGAGCAGAGCATCTTCCAGGCTGTCTGAAAACTGTTTTGCTGAACTGAGATCTCAGACATTCTCCATTCATTGGAAAAGCTCTGGCTTTATTGCCTAATGGAAGGCAAAGCTTAAAATCCATTAAGCCCTAGAGAATCCTCAAATAACACCATGACATCGGATCACAAGATTGCCCCAGGGCAGACCCCCTCTCCGAAGCTCCGACCTGGACCCCACGCCTGGTGTGTGTAAGGTTTATGAAGAGGGTGTACTTGCTAATGCCTTGCCGCCTCCTGTGTTGGGTTTAGGATTGTAACAGGGAAAGCCCAGCTTTCCTTTTTCTCTTTCCATTGACAGAAAATGTTGAACCTTTTTAGCTGCCCATTTCTTAAATAGGCTTTTTGTGGTATTTTATAACTATTTTGTCAAGACTGGGTATAAATTATTTTTAAAGGATTAAATAACATACCTTTGAATTTATGATATTCAGTAGGAACTAGCCCAGTACCTAAATGTGTTCTTTTTTCAAAGAACAAAAAAGTTAAGTATACATTTATTCTGTGTAGCAAACATCTCTCATATTTTTTTACACTATGGTATTTCTTTAGATCTTGATGGTTATCTGTATAACTTTTTAAAATTTGTTTTAAAAGTTATTTTTTATTCACAAAAATATTTTAGTCAAACCTGCCTGTCTTCTAACCTTTAGAAGCCATAAGTAATGAAAAGTTCTCATAAATGTCTCCAGAATTTTGATCCAAATTCACGGCTTAGTGATAGGACATTCTCTATAATTTTTTTAAATTACAACTTTTTTAAAACCAGCTTGAAAGTTTCAGAGAAGGATCACAGAAAATCACTTTAAATGTTAGTCTCTTATAAGCTAATCTGTCTCAAAAATAGGTTCAGGGACCTTCCTGTCCTATAGACACCAACACTGTCCAGTCACCTGAGCTTAAAAGAGGTGCAGGGGTGTAGAGCAAAGAGGAAAGTGTGAATTTTACAACGGAACGTTTTCATTTTTTCTTTAGAGGATGGGTTTGAATTTAATATCACAAGATGCTGACTAGTCATAGCTTATCTAATTCTCCTTTTTTAAAATTTGGTACCATTTACTTAGGGATGAAAACATATTCCTTTTAAGGATTTAATAGGCACAGAGTGAATGGTTATGTTTGTCATACCTATAGTAGATCGAAAAGGGCTTGAATGTAATATTTTTCCTCTTCAGAGAATATAACGTTGGAAATTGGCAGACATGGTTGTATCTCTACCATTTTTCCTGAGCAAATACTGTATTTACAGTATAACTAATCGCTAATTAGAACACACAGTTATGTTCACCACTGAATATTTAAAAGAAGCCCCGAACATCTTTGATTTTAAAACATTCATAATAGCCACCTTCCATACACCTTCAAAATGGTACCTTGGACAATCACAGCGAGGATAGCACGGAAATGAAGCCAGGAGTAGGGTCATTAGCCTCACATATGCCCTCTCCAGACTTTACTAGGACCACGGGGAAAAATTACCTTTGAGTGTCGTAGTTGTCAACAGAGAGAGGGAGGTGACCATTACTCAATTTAAAATGTCCATAAGCTGAAAACAAATCAGTTGCTTAGGAATACAGATACTTAAGCCTATGAAATTTTTCTGTGGCTCCTCCTCGGAAGAAATTAAATGACACAGGGAGACTTCATAGCATCTTACAGCAAACACAGCAACAGTCCAACAGGCCTGTCTCTATTAGTCATCAGAACTAATCGTTTTGACATAAAATGCCTAGACGTAGTTCAGTAAAAATCCAATCTGCCAAGGACCAACATTGCATGGAAATAGCTCCCAGAGTTTGGGGCCGCATCCCAGGATAAAACAAAGTACCTAGCAGTGGTGGGGGCCACTACAGGCACCACTCCTTGCAGCATGGGTTTAGGTCAACACCGAAGGGCACAGACAGAGTGTGACCTTCTACTCCCTGATGGGGACTAGGGGGCGGATACTGAAAGTTGCTGATCAAGACGCACTCTTTTCCTAACAGCATATGAGGGTGTGGGGCTGCTTTCACACTGAAGGCTGAGGAGCCTGGCTGGAACACGCACCCCACGCCATAGAGATGGGAGGAGACCCATGGGCAGGGTCACAGTTTTCCCCAGCAGCTCTTGTGTTAGGATCTGATTTGTTTTTGTTTTTTAAATTATCCTTGGCATTTTACTGACAGGGCAATTCTCAGTGTAGATGAAACTATTGGCTATTATGCACTCCCATAACCCTCAAAATTATCTCAGAGACAGGAAACATACTATTTGTTAGTGAACTAAATTCAAACACAAATCCATAAGGTAAAAAGGGAGCATATATTAATAAACACCTTACTACATCTATAAAATTCTTTATAGATTGCAAAATGGTTTCACAAATAACCATATAGGGGAAAAAGAATAGGCTTTGAAAGTGCTCTGCCCAGAAGTCAAATCCCAAGCTCCTGACTTGTAGAAGCGTGATTATGAGCAAATTACCCATTTCTTAGCCTCCATTTCCTCATCTGAATATGTAGATTAAATCTTCCTTGCAACATTGAATAAAATCTGTATAGTACCTTGCACACAGTAGATATTAAATGGTAGCTCATTGTATTAATTTTGGCTTCAATAGGGAGGTGATATCGATGTTTTAACGTTTTAACTGCTAACACCATCGCTGCAGAAGGAGAAACCCTATGGGCTACCACAGAATCCTGGCCCCTTCTTGCCACACCTGAGTCCAGACTGGACATCTATCCCAGGGGCAATAAATCTAGGGTTACTAATGACCACATGGCCTGATTCCATGAACCAGGCCAACCAGATCTTCCTCCCTCCCTTTTTATTTGTACTGAGGATCAAGGACCTTAGTGGTGGGAGGTAGAGTCTGAGAGCATGTAGAGCACAGGGAGCTGTGAGGAAAGACCATGGCGAGCTGATGTGGTACATAAGCAGTTGCTCTGCAACAGACGATGGACAGAGCAAAAGGAGAAGTGAGCAGTCATTTAGGAAAGAAGTTAGGAACATTTTAGATAAGATCCACAAATGTTTGCTGCTTCCTTGAATCCAGAACCACCCAGTTTTTTTTTTTCTGATATCTAATTGATCAGTTTTATTGATGTTGCATATATGTGTAATCTTAAAATAAGTCAGCTAACTTGAATTGCTTCCTTGCAACCTAAGACATTCTCATGAGGTGAGGCTCTTAAGAGAGAATAAGTTGCACATTTTTGCAGAAGAGCCTTTCAAGACAATCCAATCCCAAGACCATCTCAGCTCCCAGGTGACAGCAGCATCACCTGGCAGTTATATGTGTGAAGAAACTGTCTTAGATACCCAGTCCCCTTGATCCTTTAGATGCCTCTGAGAATCTGCATCTGACAGTGACCAAGTAAGAAAGGCCCAGCAAACCCATGGAACCACAGGAATAGTAATAAACTGCTTTAATTCATTAAGTGAAAGGTGGCTTGTTACACGGCAATGGATGACTGGAGCAATGTCGATGACAGAGAAAGACAAATCTTATCCTGTTACTTTGTGCAGGCATTGTGCAAAGAGAACGTGATTTTAGTCACATTTCATGTGAAACTAGATACAGAATATGAAAAAGAAGTAAGAGTTGAAGAGTCAAAGGTTTTTAGGCTATGCAACTGGGAAGAGTAGTGCCTCTGTCAGTTCAGAATAGTCAGGTTGGAACTGGGGGAGAAGGTGCTGAACCCAGTGCTAGGTGGCAGATCCTGAAAAGAAGATGTCTGCACTGTCTCGATCTCTATTCAGAGACAAACTGCAGGAGAGGTAAGCAGTCAAAACCAGTGATAAGGACTTGAGGATTATTAGCCCTCTCTAGTGACAGGTGGCATCCCAAGGGTGAATAATCCCACCAAAGAAGTGAAATGTGGAACAGAGCTTTTCAAGTCAGAACCTGGGGCAAGGGGCTGCATTTCTGAGTAGAAGTTAAAGAAGAGCCTAGGAGAAGCTGAGAAGGTCCACTCGGAGACCAGAACAGTGCAAGGCCCTGAATAGTATCTTGGCATGACATAGCCGTGGGCGGGTGGGAAGATGGAAGGTTAAAAAAGTGAAAGAAAACCAGACAGAACAGTTTCAAGGAGGACTGACTGGTCAATAATACCAAAACCATAGAAAAGATACAAATGGTAAATTCTGAGAAGCCGATGAAGTTGACAAAAATCAGGTGATTGTCAGCTTCAAATGAAAATTTTCAGTAGCACAGTGGGCTCAAAACAGTACATGAAAACTACATGGAAAAAAAATCTAAAAGCAGAAAGAAAGAAAAAGGATGGGAGAAATAAAAAGGGAAAAATGAGATATTTATATTTGAATAGGTCTTGACTTGCTATGAGGTACAAAAAAAATCCAAGTATCAGAGTTTCTGTATAGAAAAGAATTACTATGACAACCGCAACTTAGCCTGCACAGAAAATATAAATAGGAACCAGAATGAGAAAATTATAGAGAAATGTGACTTTCTGATTTGGAAACAATTTCAACTACTATTCTTTAGTGTTCTGCTCATTTGGCTCTGATATGAGAACATGAAAATATTCCTCAGTTTCAATAGCTTCTTTGTATGAAAATTAGCAGACCACCATTTAACAAAAGGAAAGTGGAAACAGAGACCGTCTAATGACTTAGTCCACTAGGATGCCCTTGTCCCCTTCTAATATTTAAAGGACCACATCAACAGAGTAGATGTGCATTAAATGTATCATACAGCAGGCCAAACAGTACAAGCAAATAACAGAGAGTGTGGAATTAATACATCTTTAGCTGCCAGACTATGAATCTTCAAACCAATTGTAAAGGACCAAAGTTTCCTACCACTTTTCCAGCATTTTCCTTTAACCATGACAATTCCTGAGACCCTCTGTGAGGTTTGCTATGTGTTTGACTGGTGAGGCAATGTAGACTAGGGCATAGTCAGATATCACCAACTTCTCTTGGGATAGCCTATTTCTGGAGCTCATTCTCCTGAAACCAGGATAGTCAGATCTGTAAGCCCAGGGACCCTAACGATTCAGGTTATGGTATTCAGTGATTTGATTTTTGCACAGTGCATTTGCCTTAAGAAATTTTTATTCCAACATAAATAAGCTGGTTACGTATAGCTCCCCAATTAGCTAGGCTGTCCAACTCTGCCCAGGTTCCTATAGTGTTCCGCCTCCTGCCTACCTTTGTATTCTCACTTCATCGGTCTAATGTTTTCAGATATCTTTCCATAGCCTCATGTCCAGTCTCTCTCTCTCTCTCTCTCTCTCTCTCTCTCTCTCTCTCTCTCTCTCTCTCTCTCTCTCTCTCTCTCTCTCTCTCTCTCTCTCTCTCTCTCTTTCTCTCTCTCTCTCTCTCTCTCTCTCTCTCTCTCTCTCTCTCTCTCTCTCTCTCTCATCTGGCTTACTCTTTCATCTAGTTTGGCATACACTCAAGCTTTTGCCTGGATGCTGTCATTCAGTCTCTGTGCTCTGTAGCCCAAGGGCCAGGCCAGCCCTGCCCTTCCCCTGAACTTATCTCCAGCTCCAGGAACCCCACTTCGTTGCAACTCTGAGCCACTTGCCTGTCAGATGGAGTGGTTTGGACATGGATCAGTTCTAACTACAGGGTGTTCTCCAAGAGCACTGAGTTTCCTCCCTTGTCACCCAAGATCACACCTTCCCAAAAAGAAGGAAAGCAGTTCAATGATTCAATGAGCCTGACAAAAACAATCACATATATGGGAGTCTTTCTGATGCTGCTGTTGAACTACAAGGCTTATTATCCACTGTATTAACCAAGCTAATTAAAATGTCAGTCATACTGTAATAAATTATAAATTAGACCGTTAATGTCACCATGTTCAGAGTATAGTTCACTAGATCATCCATAAGTAAACTCACACAACAATATGTAATTGTTAGCAGGTACAAATGTCAAAACATAAGTTGTCTGATTTAAATTCAAGTTCTTTGCATCCAGGAGCTTTAGTTTTAAAATCTTCTATACACAAATGCATATAAACTTCAAGTCTTTATATAGGATCAACAAATATGGGAAGGACATCCTGAAATAACTTGCTAGACCAGCAGATGAAGGCCTGAAGCTCTCTTTTCAAAAGCTAGATAGTCACTACATGTGCAGTGTATATACTGGCTGGATTTATCAAAGAAAGCTTGGTTCAGGGATTTATACCTCCACAGTGGAAGAGCCTTTGGGGTTGCGGAGGATGGGTATGGGTTAAGTGACAGCCTATTTTTCTCTAACCCTATTTGAGAAGGGCATGGGCGCTGTGACTTTGCTCCCCGCTTGCTGTTTTTCCCGCTGCCACCATCCAATCTAGAGCAAACAAGTATTAGCGGCTGGCCAGGTCACCCTTCCCAGGAACCTGTGGAACTCACCCGCGCAGCCCCCGCACCCTGCCTGAAGGCTGAGGTCACCCAAGGCTTCTCCAGAAGAGCCTTTGAACAGCACTAGGGATGCGCCTTGAGACTCTCCAAGCACACTGGAGAAGGCAACACAGATGTGAATATAAACAATCTGAGCTGCCTGCTCAACATGTCACGTGGAGTAAGACTGCCCAGAGAGTAAGAGAGAAAAACAAGGCAGGAGACACCAAGGGGAGGAAAGCTTCATAAAATCTGTAGGATTTTCTTTAGCTATTCCCTATAAAGAAAAACATGCAAATACCTATTAGAAGACTTCTAGTCATCACAATTATTCTCAGAAGTCTAATATGCTTTCATCTTGACCACAGAGAAGTATTTGAGATAAATACTATCTTTCAAGAGCATCAAGAGCCTCACTGTTGAGTATACTCGGCCTCACTGCGCTTCACCTTCCACCTTTGATCTCCTACCAACCACTGAACAAGGTACAAGCCAATAATATAGATGAGAAAATGACGTGAGAAGTGCAAATGTTGCCTTTCATCTTCTGCTCTGCTTCTAGTCCCACTAATGCCCCAAGCCCAGCTGGGAACGATGGTACCTCTTATGAAAGATGCCTCTCTCTGCACACTGGACCTGCATCAGACAGAATTTTGTGAAGCCCAGGGTCTTTTTCCAAAGAATCTAAAGAAAAGTAGGAAACTGTGACGTTACTTTCACAGCTGAGTTTCGAACCCAAGCCAATCAGAACCAACAGCTCCTTACTCTTTCTTTTTGGGCCTTCTGGTTTACCTTTTTAGGTTGAAACTTACTTATAAATGTTAAGCAAAGTCTTCAATAACCAAAAACCACATAGCAGGATGGGGAGGTGGAAACAGACGTTTATAAATGAAAGTCTGTTACAATTCCACAATGATTAGGTGTACCACAGTGATAACAATAAATACTTTACTATCTTAGAAAATAATATAGTTCTTGACCACATACACTAAATTGCTGCCTGTCACAGTAGTCATATCTCTAACATAATAACTGGTGGTGTTGTTATGGGCTTTTATATATATTATTTTAGAAGTACCAGCTAGCACAGGTTGTTTGGGTTTTTTAAACCAGATGCCCAGTGTTCCTAATTAATACATGGTAGAAATTTAAATTTCAAAGAAAATGTCAATGCCAAAACAATAAATGATTTTAAATGTTCCTCCCACAGAATGCTGATTCCACACACCATAGCCAAGTGTACACATGTAATTATTAGCAGGTTCATTGGCACACAATGGACCAGATGTGAACATGACTCTAAGCTGCTCACTTAATAACCAAGCTCCCCAGACACTGTCAGTCCTGAAAGCACTGAATCAAATGCACAGATCAAAGCATTAGGAGTGAGAAGGGGCTATGGAAGTCATTATACCAACTGCTCATTGAGTGCATGAGTCTCCTTATAAGATCCCAACCATGTAGTCACCTGACTGCATGCCACAGTTATCTGTGACACCTGGCTACACTGAGAACTCACTACATCCCGGAGAGGTCACCATCCTGTCATTGGACAGCTAGCTCTATTTTATTAGTTGTAACTATGAGAATAAACAAATCAGTGATTCATCTGAGGACCTGGATGCTTGTTTATTTTTCTCTGTAACACAAGTCAACAAGAAAGTCTATAATCAAGTAAATCAGAAGAGGATACAAAATAGTTGTGACATATATGTTTAGACCAGTTGAAGCAGATCAGGTCACTAGGCCAGTGGTACCTAAACCACATGAATAAGCTCACATTATACATCCACATTATATAGTTTTTTAACTCAAATAAGTTTGCCACCGACTTGAAAATTTTTTCAGATTGTTCATTCAGTACTGATAGGTACGTAAATGCAGAATTTTGGCCAAAAGACCCAGGTTTCATCGTTTATATCAGAGAGTCACTGGGCAAGTTGAGTCCTTCCCTGGCCGGCCAGCTTACTATATTGCAGCCTAAAGCTGAAACAGCAATGTCAAAGTTGCTGAAATATTCAGATGGCTTGTGCAAGTCTATGTAATAGCACAATTTAGAACTAGCTTTCTAGTCATAAAATATAGGTATTGTAAACTTAGAATGCAGCATGTTAAAAAGTGATCTTACCCATATTACAGACTGCCAGGTAATAGACACATATTCTAGTCAAAAAAACAGCATTTCAGAGGGCCACTTTCAGTTCTTAAACTAATACTTTTTTAATTTTAATATTTTGGAAGGTTTTTGTTGTTGTTGTTTGGTTTTTGTTTTTTAGTTTTTTAGTATCCTTTTCTTAGATGAAAGGTTTTTACCTCAAGTAGTGAAATAGTGTAAGGGCTTATAATCTAAGTAAATAGCCTAAATACATCTTTTCTCTATGTACATTCTCAAGATTATAACTTGGATTCTCTGAGTTTAGAGAGAACTAGAATTAGACTGTTTTCCATTAAAAAGAGAAAAGAGTAAGGCAGAAATTCAATAAGTGTTCAAGTAAAATATAGCCATCCTAACATCTGTATTATATTAGAGGAGACACAAGACAAAACAATTGACTCTTGAGGTTAAAACTAAATTTTCTGCTGCAGTTCTGAAAGAGTTTGAGAGTTTAGATCAACAAGGCAACAAAGAAAACAGGCCAAAAAATGTCTTAAAGCAACTTTCAAAGGCAATGAAATGCCAACACTTGGTTATTTCTTCAAAGTACCAACATAGTTGGCAATTACCTAATAGCCACAAACAAGAATCAGTGAAAATTCTGCACCATCTCGTCTTTTTCTAAGTTAGGGATGATACACCTGGGATCTGTGTGTCATAGGAGGTGCCAAATCACCGCCTCTGATTCTTCATCGCTCTTATGGGATGTTGTTGAATTTCCACATCTTCCTCTCAGTGTATTCTTATGTCATGCTTGAATTTCCAAAGATATTATTTCAGTCTCCTTTGGCATCTACTGTTCTTTAATTACATATTGCAAAAAGAAAACTCAAACGCCCAAGTCAAAGGTCAACAAGCAAGACAAATTACCTCAGGGGGAAAAAAAAAAAAAACTAAAGAACACAAAGCCAGAAACCAGGATTCTGACAATCTTTAAGTCTGGTTTAAGAGCCTTTATCAAGCTAGTGCGTAAAAGTAAGTTGTAAGAAAATACTGCTGACCTATTAGCTTTGGTGGCTCTGTGGAGGCATCTCTAAAAGGCCATTGATCAGACACATACATGTACACACACATACACACATAGATGAAGATTTTGTTATTCTGAACAACTCAGAATGAAACAGCCTCTCATACCAAATTCTATCATAGAGTGAGGTGCATTATCTCTAAACTCGAACATTACAGAATTTTTCTCCACCACAAAGATTCTGATTGAATCAATGAACTGGAAATTAGAAGGAGAAATTTATCATAAAGTCAATTTAAACAAATCTTATGTCAACTTATGCCTCAGTTTCAGCATCTAAGAAGTATAAATTCTAGGCTTTGTCTGCAAGACCTTTCACCAATTTATCCCTTGTCCTGCCTCAACAGATTATTAATCCTCTTCTATAGCCAAACAAATCCTGTTGCTATTTTTCTACATTGCTGTTACTCTTTCCCAGTTTCTCTCGTTTCTCCCCTTAATGTTGGAAGGTTCCAGAGTTCAGTCCTTGGTTCTCTTTTCTATCATCACCCACACCTTTGGAGAGTTCATCCAATCTACGTCTGCCAGTAGCTCTCAAACTTATATTTTCAGTTCAAACCACTCTGCTGAACTCCAGACTTATACATATGATGGCCTTTTTAATATCTCCGTTTGAATTTCTAATAGACGTCTCAAACTTATATGTCCCAAACTGAACTCCCGGTTTTGCCCTACCCCATCCCACAAACACATTGCCCCTACAAGGCTTCCTCCCCAGCCGCTGACAACTCCATCCTTCCAGTTGTTCAAGACAAGTCTTAGTGTCACACTTGACTCTTGTTCTCCACATTCAATCTGTCAGAAAAACCTATTGGCTACAAGAAAGCAATCAAGAAAACAGTATATTCAGAATTCAGTATATTCATCACTTTCATAGCTACTACCCTGATCCATGCTCTAATATTTCTTACCTGGGTTACCCTAATGGCCTAAATGGTCATTCCTATTCTAACCCTGCCTCCCAGAGAGCCAAGGAGATCCTCTTTACACATCAGTCATGTCATTTCATTTTTCTGATTCAGCTCTACAGTGACAACCCATTCCCATTTCTTTAACATAAAAACCAAAAGTCTTCATAATGGACTTGTTTTCTATTCCACCCCCCACCCCCTTGTTCAACCTCCTTCAATCACATTGGACACCTGACTCTTCCTTAAACATCTT
Organism: Cynopterus sphinx; assembly: GCA_030015415.1. Classification (NCBI taxonomy): domain Eukaryota; kingdom Metazoa; phylum Chordata; class Mammalia; order Chiroptera; family Pteropodidae; genus Cynopterus; species Cynopterus sphinx. The sequence continues at coordinate 26,508,312 of CM057384.1, read as the reverse complement.
AGGTCCCTTGCACTGGTGCTTCCCTCTTTCTAAGATGCTGTTCTCTCACCTTCAAGTCTTCACTCCTAAGTTCCATTTTAGTGAGACCTGCACTGAATACCTATTCAAAAGTGCAACCACCCTCCCTCTTGTGCTCTCAATCCTCTTTCCCCTATCATACATTTTCTTCATGAAAGTACTGATCACTTTCTAATATTTACTTATTTATTTTCTGTTTCATCCCACCACACATACATCAAGAATGTAAGCTCCATGAAAGCAGTGATTTTGATGTTTTGTTCACTGAGATATAACCCACTGCCTATAATGTAGGCACGCAGTTCACCACTCTACGAACTTGCCTGTTCCACTCTCTGAAGTTTTATTTGTGTCATGTTTCTCTTTTTGGACTGACTTTCCCTAACCTCTCTAGCAATATAAATACCACTTTTCCTTCCTTCGATCTCCAATTTTAAACCTCCTTCTCCGAAATCTTTTCTATGTTAGCTCTGCTGTATTTACCGTGGACTTTAATGCACTTAGGTAACAACAAAAAAAATTGTATTAGCACCTTTGCTTGTGAACTCTGTAAATCTTAAGTCATGCGTGCATACAACTAACCTCTAATTTCTTTGTCTTACAATAAATTTTGTTTTTCTATGGTTTGATGCCTTTAAAAACATGACAATATCATTTAAATAATGGGCATAGTGCACATGTTCAGTTACTCCTCTCTACAGATTATAAAAAAAATAAATACATACAAAAATGTCAAGGACATTCTGAGACTTAGAACACTGAAATTTGTGGATGTTTCATGTCTTTAAGAGATGTATCCGATGAAGAAAAAGAGAGATTATCAGAGACTTCCTTGGGTACAGGGTAAATACTGAAAAGATTATAAGTTTTATTTGAAGAGAAACATAAATCCATTGTTATGGGTTGAATTGTGTCTCACAAGGAAGATATGTTGAAGTCCTAACCCCTAGTACCTCAGAATGTAACCTTTCTTAGAAATAGGATCTTCCAAGGATAAAAGTTAAAGCAAAGTCACTTGGGTGGGCCCTAATCCAATATGAATGGTGTCCTTATAAAAGGGGGGGAATTCTGACACAGAAACAGACATACACAGAGGGATGATGTTGTGAAGATTCACAGAAAAAAAACATCATGTGAAGAAAAGAATAATGGATCGATCTATGAGCCAAGAAATGCCTGAGGCCACCAGAAGCTAGGGGAGAGGCCTGGATTAAATCCTTCCCTAGCACCTTCAGAAAGAGTAGGATCCTGCCAGCACTTCGATTTTAGACTTCTGGCCTCGAGAACTGAGCCAATAAACTTCTATTCTTTGAAGCCACCCATTTTGCAGCAGCCCCAGGAAACCAATACATTATTTAGGTGCAGTAGATTGAGCTGAGCTCCAGTTAGATATCCACATTTTCAAATGATTCAGGTTGCACCATGTGCCCTGAAACTTAAATTCTTCAACTGACTATCTCAATTCCAGAGTAACTTTTTAATCATTACTTTACAATCATTTCACTGATAAAAATGCTTACTTGGGATAAGAGGATTGTCTTCTACTGTAGTAACAAAAACATCCTGTCCTGTGAGTACAAACATCTTCAAATGAGGATCACTCAATGCACTTACAGTTTCTACAGACAAGCTGGCCTACAAAACTGAAAGTCAGAAAATATTCTGCACGATTAATTGGCAATTATATGTTTGAATTGGATCAACATGAGGAAGAAACAATTTGGAAAATCAATCGAATGATATAACCACATATAATTTCCCTGGTTTTGATTTTAGAAAAATGTCTGGTTTAAGCTGCCTGGACCAACTACCTACGGTGCCATGCTTCCTGGCTCAATATATAATGCTTTAGTGCCAGGTTCCAAACCATGTTCTAAAAGGGAAAAATTGAGAGCCTCTCTTTTAAAGTTTATACTTCAGGTATAAACTCAGCTCTGTTCTCTTGCAGGCTGAGAGACTCAGGTTCTTAAAACTCTCCTAAGTACAAGCGTGAGAACTGAGCTCACTGTCACATGTGAGCCTGAAGGACTCTGATGGTTTCCTCCCTACTGTGCCTTCAGAGCAGATGACAGCTGTCCAGCCTCATCTCTTCCTTGAGCTAAATGTCAAGAACTCACTTTTTCCATCTCTGCAATGCTTGCAGGTCTAGAAAGAATAATTAAAGTTAAAACATTCCTGTCAGTTATTGGATGTTTTCCAGTAAATGAAGACACAATTAGCAAATCAGACACACAAATGATTTAATACTGCAAATTACTGAAGTGCCAGATGTTTTCTATACATTATCTCTAATCATCACAAAAATTATTCAAGAAAGATTTATCCTTCATTTTACTGCGGAGAAAATGAAGCTAAAAAGCAGTTAAGTGGTAAAATTAGTGTTTAAACCCAAATATTCCTGGCTACAAACTCAACCACTGAACAAGTAGCACTACAAAGAGAGTTCTCACTACTTCCCAGAACTTTACTTGTATTACCTTTAATTTTCATAATAACCCTCATATCTGGGTATTGCTATGATCCCCATGTCACATCTGATTGGACTTGTACTCAGAAAGGTTAAGTGACTTGCCCACTAATGCACAGTTACTGGGCTGTGGAACTGGATTGAACTTTGAAAGCTTTTCCTTCTAGTAATAAATAAATAAATAAATAAATAAATACACACACACACACACATATATATATGTATGTGTGTGTGTGTGTGTGTGTGTGTGTGTGTGTGTGTGTGTGTATATATATATATATATATATATATATATATATATATATATATATCTTCCTATGTTGAATACTGTCCTAAGCTATTTATAACCATTACAAACCATCCTAAAAGGCAGAGGGGTATTAACCTCATTTTCCACATGAGGAAGGTGAGGTTTAGAGCAATGACTTGACTTTGCATGTCACAAAGCTGTGGTAGAGCTGGTATTCAAATCTCCCACTCCAGACTCTATACCGGGCTCCCTTTCCCTGGGTCCTTTTGGTAATTTAAGCCAGTGTGTTACAGGATATTTGACCCTGCCAAAATGTGCCCAGAGACATCTGGTCCGTGATTCATTACAGAATACAAATATTGGACCTCATTTAAATTGTATGGGCGTTATTTTTCTTGTAGCTCACAAGCAATCTTGGATTTGACATTGATTCTTGTTCTCTCTCATACTGAAGTTTAGCAGGATTACTCTAAAGATGATGAGCAATTGCTCTTGAGTATGGATCAACCTGAGAATTGGCTTTCTATTCCTTTTATGAACAGTTTCATTGATACAGATCTGCTTCTGTTGGTATCATCGTGAAGTTGGCAGATGTATTTGAGGGTGACCACTAAGAACCTGGGTGATAAGTTGTTCATGGCTCAGCTGTTTGTCTTTTCACACTTCAAGGACTTTTCAGTGTGAACCAAATGTCTTTGTGGACATTTTGGGACAGGATCAAATATCAAGAACCTTTCGGCATAGACCAAATGTCTCCATGGACATTTTGGATAGGACCAAATGTCCACTAAACAAGCCAGTGTCACTGAAATGCTAGGCTAACTTTCAAGGGCCTGTTATAGAGCAAAAAAGAGCATTAGAGATAGCATGAAGGATCAAAGTAAAATGACAACATAGGAACAGGAAGAAAAAAGTATGATCTAGGGTTGCAACAGTCAAGTTTGCCTTGTCAATGTACAGAGCACCAAGCATTCTCTATTTTTCAAATAATTATACTCTTAATTTGATTGCAAAATGGAAATAAAAAATTTACATAAAGGATATGCCAGCAGGAGGAGGAAAGTACACATTGCCAGGTATGAGCTAGGTATCAAACGGAAAAAGACCAAAACAGGAAATTTCTATTTACTTATTTTTAAAAACTCATCCCTGCCTATGTTCTCCCCACTGCTTTCAGTGATAGTATTTCTCTGCCTCTAACCAAAACGTTGGTTTGACAGGAAATGAGGAAGAGATTCATTTTGAATTCAGACTATTCCCCTATGATTAACTCTTGGATCAGAACCACAGCTTACAAAACAATATCATTTCCATGACAGAATACAGTGTTACAAAATGCTTCTTCCTATATTCTCTCATTTGATCTTCACATCAGACCTAGGAAGTAGACTAAGTTTACATCAAATTCCTTATTTTACTGACAATGAAACTAAAATCTAATTAAGTGACCTGTTCAAGATCATACAACCAGTAAAACCCAGGCTGGAAGCCGGTATTCCGTTACTAAATTTCAGGTTCTTTGCACAATAACATCATGTTCTACATTACTATCTATTTTACTGTATAACGCTGAACATCTCTACAGCTGCTATTGCAGTTATTATGTCATAATTTATTATTTTTTATAGCAACGCCAGTTATTTTTAGAGCATTTTTGGATTCACAGCAAAACTGAGCAGAAAGTACAGACAGTTCCCATATACCATCTGTCCCTACACACATATAGCCTTTCCCATTATCAACATCCCTCACCAAAATAATACAATTAGTAAAATTCATCATTTTTTAACTATAAAGAATCTTCATGTTCTTACTAAATAAAAATTAAGAAGATACACATAGATAATGTAAAACTTTATGGGGCACATGTTATGTTTGCATGTTTTGGGACATTTAACTCTCACTACTCTGAGTAAGCTATTATTTTTATCTTTATATCTCATGAAACTGAGTCTGAGAAAGGCCAACTGACTTGCCCACACCTACAAATGGGGAGCCAGCATTCAAAATACTTAAAAGTCTATGATATTTCTGAGACACTGGGAATCAGGGGAAAGAGTTTGTAAACAATCTCACTCTCCAATTAAGGCAGAATCACTCCTAGAATAATTCTTGGTCTACTGGCTTCCTTAGGAATCTACCCCAGCCTTTAACAGCCATCAAGTCAGTCAGCTGTTCATTACCTAAAAACAAAACAAAACAAAAAACAAGGTTCTGCTCAACAAGTGAATGACCAAAATGTAACGAAAAAGCTATATTATAGCATTAATATGAGGAAGCAGTTTGAGTCCCACCTTGCATGGTGCAGCCAATAATGCACTCTTCACATCTCATAGAATTAAGAATCTTTCTTGGCTTCCACCACTCACTTGTGAGCCTCAGTCTCTAGGTCAAGATTTAAGTAATTTTCTTTTACTCATGAGATAACAGTCATAAGATTGAGTACCAAAAAAAAGGAGGAGGAGGAGGAGGAGGAAAAAAATGAGGGGAAGGAAGGATGACAGCGAGGAGTGGGAGGGAAAAGGAAGTTCCCTGTATTTTGGGAATCAGTGCTACCTAGGACTCCACCCACCACCACTACCAGGTACACGTATCACCAGCCTCTCCATCTCAGCCCTCAGGGAACACATAAAACACCTCAGAAGGTGGGTCTCCCAGTCCCTTTATTTCTGTCTAAACTCTCCCTAAAACATCATCCTTAATTTCAACTGGGCCTGAGTGATCAGGAAAATGGAGGAACATTTCTAACAGGCCTTTAACTTTTATAGTCTGGCAACAATCACTATCACGATATTACTGCAGCACTATACTGACAATTATACTGATGCAATGAATAACAATGGTAATAATAATTTATTGAGTTCCTATTGTCTTTCAGATGTTTTAATCTTCTCTAAAACTTTATGATAAACAGTCCACAAGCCTTATCCACAAAATACAAAAGTTCTGAAAACCCAAATGTTTTTTCCTAAGGAAACTCTTTTGGTGGCAAAACCTAATCTGAAACAACACTGGTATTTTTTATATAGTCTTTATTTATCCCCTTAGTGTGAACATTCATACATTTTGTTGCAAAATGGGTTAATGTGCTAGATTCTGGGGCACTGCCCTAGGCTCTACTGGGATGTAATATAATATGTATAGAACACACACACCTTTTTCTTTCTAAAATTCAAAAATAACCTAATTCTAAAACACACCCAACCATGAGGACTTCAGATATCTCCACTTGACTAATGCAAAACTGAGATTCACAAAGAACACAGTTTTATTACATATTTCCTCTAGGTCATCAGAGCCCTTTGACTAATTTAATAGTCAATGCTCAATTTTTCTAATTCAGAAAAATATGGCTATTCTGTCTGCATATAATCTAATAGTCATATTTAAGTGGATCATGTCTCTGTACACCACTATCCAAACTGTAATAAATGCTACTGTTTTGTGGCTGATCAGAGAGGGCTGGAGCTTGCATTTATCAACTCTTATTAGCCTGCCCCGTCTCCAGTGAGGAAATCTCAGTAACATATCGAAGAACAATGATTTACTATGTACCAGGCACTGTTCTAAGTGCTTTACCTAACACCACATTTAGTCTTCACAACACATTGAGATGGGCACTATTAGTCTCACTTGATAAATGATGAATCTGAGGCACAGAGAGGTTAAGTATATTGTCTACCTAGTAAAATGGCAAAGCCAGAATCTGAATCTCAGCAAAAATCAGACAAAAGTCCTTATCTTCACAGAGCCTATGGGGAGGAGGAGGGATAGAAGGTAAATAAATAAAATAAATAACCAAATTACATAGTGTATCAGAAGGTTGAGGAGACCCATAATGAGGAACAAAATCTGAGCTTTTAACTACTATACTATACTGTCTCTTCATGAAAGCAATGCCAGGTCTGAAGGGTAAAAGAGAAGAGAAATTTTAGCATAAGTAAACTGAATAGTAAACTACACAGTCAAAGCATTACCTATAAATGATTTTTTTAAAGAATACATAAGAACCTCTACTTCTAAGTATCATGGAGTAAGAAGGATTAGATTTACCCTTCTGAAAGGTTCAAAAACAAAAGCAAAATACTGACGAAATATGTAAAACAATGGTTTTCAAGATCCTAAATGTCAGATAATGGAGTACAGTGATTCCTGAAAAACAAGAAATAAGTGAGGTGATTCCTATGGTTTACCTAGCTTACTGACTTGTGAGAAATCCCAGACTGTGGTGCAGGGAGGAGGAACTGAGGTAGAACTCTCTTGTGAGATGCCCCTAAATTAATATTTAAAGGGAAATGTATAGCTCTTCCTCTAACAGAAAAAGTTCTCAAATCAATGACTTCAGCTTCCACCTTAAGAAACTAAAAAAAAAAAAAAATTAACTCCATAAAGATCATAAAGATCTGAAAATGGAACAATAATAAAGAAAAATAGAACAGTAGTAAAGAAAAATCAGTGAAACCTGGTTCTTTGAAATCAATAACATTGATAAATCTCTAACAAGGCTAATCAGGAAAAAAAAAGAGGAATCAAATTACCAATATCAGGAATGAGAGAGAAGACATCACTACAGCATCTACATGTATTTATAGAATAATAAAGGAATATTGTGAACTTTGTGCCAATAAATTCAATGACTTAGATGAACTAGATATACAACTTGAAATACACAAACTACCAAAGCTCACTAAAAAATATAGACAGATAACCTGAATAGCTCTATAACTACTAAAGAAATTGAATTTGTAGTTTAAAACCACTGTAAAAAACAATGACAACAAACCTCCAAGCCCAGATAGTTTCACTAATGAATTCTATCAAACATAAGGAAGAAATAGTATGCAATTCTATAAAAAGTCTTCCAGAAAATTGAAGATGAAGGATATTTTCCAACTCATAGTATGAGATTACCATTATCATGATATAAAAACCAGATAGAACCAATTAAAGAAAAATACAGAATGAATATTCCTTATGACCAAATGTGTAAAAATTCTTTTTAAAAAAAAATTAGCAAATTAAAGCCAATAACATATTAAAAGAATAATACATCATGACCAAGTGTGGACCATTCCAGACTGCTAGGTTGGTTTAATATTAAAAATTAATCAATGTAACATACCATATTAGCAAACTAAAGGAAAACCATAAAATCATCTCAACAGACACAGAAAAAACATTTGACAAAATCTAACATTGATTCCTGATTAAAAACTCTCAGCAAAAAGTAGACAAGAATTTTCTCATCCCAATAAAGGGTACCTATAAAACTCTACAGCTAACCTTATACTTAAAGGGAACAGACCGAACACTTTCCCTGGAAAATCAAGAACAAGACAAGGATTTCCACTCTCACCATTTCTATTTAATATCATGCAGGAGATTCTGACCAGTTTAATAAGGCAAGAAAAGGAATAAAAGATAACTGGATCAAAAAGCAACAAATAAAACTGTCTTAATTTGTCTATGACATAATTTAATTGTCTATGTAGAAAATCCTACAGAATATTTTTAAAATTGCTAGAACTGATCAGTGAATTTAACAAGCTTTCAGGACACAAGCAATATACACAATCAGTCATATTTCTATATATGCTAGTGATGAATAATTGGAAATTGAAACAAAATATTTATAATAGCATCAAAAATATGATAAATCTGACAAAAGATTATGAAAATGTACACTGAAACTAAAACACACTGCTGAAAAAAACTAAAGACAACTTAAATAATTGGAGATCTACTCATTGTTTATGGGTCAAAGACTCAATAGTGTTAAGGTGGCAGTTTTCCACAAATTGATCTATAGAAACAGTATAACTCCTATCAAAATCCCAACTGGCTTTTTGTAGACAAGGACAAGCTGTTTCAAAAAATTCATATGTAACTGCAAAGGACCTAGAATAAGAAAAAAGAAACATTTTTAAGAGAACAAAATTAAAGGACTAACACTATCTGATTTTAAAGTGTGTTATAAAACTACAGAAATCAAGACAATGTGCTATTGTCACAAAGATAGACAAATGCACCAATAGAAATGACTAAAGAGTTTATAAATGAACCCACAAATATATGGACAACTTATTTTCAACAAAGATGCAAAGGCAATTCAGTGAAGAAAGGATGAAGTTTTTAACAAACGGTGCTAAAATATGCATAAGTGAACTTACATCAATATTTACACAATACAAAGATTAATTTTAAATGTATCATAGATCTAAATGTAAAACCTAAAACCATAAACTTCTGGAACAAAATATAGATGAAAATGTTTATGACCTTTTATTAGTCAAAGATTTCTTAGCTACAACATCAAAAGCATGATCCATAAAAGAACAAATTGATAAATGAGACTTCATGAAACCTACAAACTGTTAAGAGATTAAAGACAAGCTAGATTGAGAGAAAATATCTGAAAAGCATAAGTCTTATAAAATATTTGTATCCAAAATATGTAAAGAATTCTCAAAATTCTAAAATGAAAACACCAACAATCCAATAAATACATAGGCAAAAGATGTGAACAGATATCAGCAAAGATGATTATATGAGTGGCAAATAAGCACAGGGAAGGATGCTCTACATCATTAGTAATTAAGGAAATGCAAATTAAAGTAACAAAGAGATATCACTACACACCGATTAAAATGGCTAAAATTACAAAGATTCACAGTAACAAGCGCTGGTGATGATAGTGAGCAACTTTAACACTCATACATGGCTGGTGAGAATGTAAAATGGTATACTCACTTTGAAAAATTTTCTTAAAAAGTAACATATACACCTGCCGTATGATCCAGTCATTCCAAACAAAGATTTGTGTACAAATGTCCATAGCAGTTCTGCTTTTAATAACAAAAAACTGAAACAACCCAGATGGCCTTTAACAGGTGAATGTTAAGTCTCACACTATCATCATCCTGCCACATTCCATTCTCTAAAAATCAAATAACAAAGGGCAGTTCACATTCAAAGGATGGGGGAGGGGCTAGAGTCCACCTTTTGATGAGAGAAATGTCAAAGAATTTGCAGATGTGTTTAAAAATCACCATATACTATGCTTATCAAAAATGCAGATTCCTCATCATTTCTTTCAAATACATGGCCAGGCGCTTTCGTAAAAGGAACACAGCATTGTGACTCTGGGACACTGGATTCAAATTCTGATACAGACTAGGAACAGATAAAGTGAAAATCGAACAGAAGAGGACAGGGAGAGGGGAGAGGCAGGCTTAAGTATTTAGTTCAAGTATTTAGCAGAGAAAGGCAGTGGAGGCACCAGGCAAAACACAGCATATGGACTCCAAAAAGAACACTTAGAGCCCCTGATGGGTCAATCCTATAAAAACAGAGTGGAGAGTACTGGTGGATAAGCCAGCAGCCACCAACAGGGAAATCTTACAGCAGGTTGCAGGTGGCCTTGAGGCCAGGATTGGGTTTTGGTATCTCTGTTCTTGGGCAGAAATATACTTCCTCTGGATAGCAAACATTCTGCTATTATTGCATCAAATCATAAAGAACCATCATTGCATGCTTATATGACCAGCTCTCCTACTAAACTAATGTGCTCCATAAGGCCAGGAAACATATTTAATGCATTTTTTAACCTAAGCATCTAGCATGGTACCTTTGGTGCCAGGAGCTCAGCAAGTGCTAATGAATAAATGGAACTGAATGATCAAGGTCAAAACAGGGAACCAGTCTTAAGAAAGTAAGGGTCTAGGGCAGGGTATCAGGAGAAGATTTAAAACCCAGAAAAGTAAAAACTTAGTTATTAAATGGTATAGTGGTGTAGTTCCTAGGCAGGTCGTCAGCGCTGAGGTTGTAAGTATGATTGGCCACAAGGCTGACCTGCCTAAGCTCTTAAACAAGGGTTCCTTAGTTTCCCCTAATTTCCAGTAGTAAAAGCCCACAAGAATCAAGGGCAGAGACAGAAAGATCTGTGGCTGTCACTTGGAGAAGACAGCACCAGTCTGTGAGACTCCTTTCTGCTTTCTGCTTTTGAGTCATTGTGCTTACAGAAAGGAGCTGCCTATGAGCCTAACACACTCTGGACAACATGCCCAGGCATCTGACTGTACCACATGGCTTCTCCAGGACAGAGCCCTCTGCTGTGAGTTCATCTGTCTGAATGCCCCAGGCTTCCACAGTCATCAAACAGAGCTCATCACCATGTTCAAAGCATCATGTTCCTCCTGCATTCCCTAACTCCACACAACAGAATCACCACCACCCAGCCGGGCATGCAAGAGCCAGGCCTATCCTCGAGACATCTCAGTCATTCCCAACTTGCCAGACATGTCTTGTCGATTACAATTCTATATTATCACTTTACAGTGTCTCCTTTTCCAAGAAGCCCTTCCCTAATCCTAAAATGTTGAAATGTTCCTCTCCCATCTTCCCATGGCACACCTCAGTCAGATCCTGCCAAACCCCACAAGGGTCTGCCCTACTAGACCTTAAGTAACCAGATCCTGGACTATATCTTACTACAGTGCCCAGATGACATGGTTGTTCAACAAATGTTTGATGAACAAAGAAATTAAATACATCCATTGTAAACTGTACCCCAATCAGCACTTCCTAACCCCTTCCCCTTTTTTTCTTCCTCCATAGCACTTATTATCTCTAACGTGCTATAAATGTGTTTATTTATTTTATCTCTTTGTCCTTAACAATCCCTCCCCACCACTGAATGAAAGCTTTGTGACAAGAACAATTTTTGACTATTGGTTTACCTCTAAATCCTGAGTAGAATTGCACCTGGCTGTCAGTAGGTACTTAATAAATACAAATAAAACACCAGCCTCCACAGCTTAGCTGGGTTCAGATAGCCATGGCCTTTCTTAGTCAGTGACCCTCCTAGGTTCCCCAGCAATTACACCTCGCTGATGTACCACCCCCTCCCCAACAAGGACACACTTTCCTCACTTGCCTCGACGATGGCTTTCTGCAGGGCAGCTGTTGTTGCAGCAGAACCTTCTACCAAAGGAAACACATCTCATCCCAACATCTGGAAACTCATTCAGAGAGGTTTCAACCCTCAGATGCCAGGAAAAGTAACTTTTTCACTTTTACAGAGTAGCCAAGTAATTATAAAATATTATTTTCAAAATGCATTTAAAGAGGAACTAGCTGGTGCTTAAAAAGTCAAATGCTTGTGGAAATTTAATAGTTTAAAAACTTAGTTTCAGAAAATATGAAAATTGGGGTTACTCTTCTAAGTCAGTGGTAGAGAATATCTTTATTTTTATAATAACAAAATCGAGTTTAGGGGTTACCTATAGTCCAAAAAACTATGCTGTTATCTTTTTTTTTTTTTAATTAAATATGTGGTGAAAGAAAGAAATCTAACTATGGAAGGTGACTTCGCGATGCAATATATGTATGCCTTACTGTTGAATTGTACACCTGAAACTTACTGGATTTCGGTAACCAATGTCACCATAATAAAAATAAATAAATTTTAAAAATAAACAAACAATCATATAGAGTTTTTAAAAGGCCACTGAAGTGATTTATTCATGACTGTCTGCATAAGAAGGCTGTTTTTAAGCACTTACCATATGGTAGACACTTTCAATGTCATGCTGTTTAATTCTCATGACTTTGGGACATAGATATGATTAGACCCATTTCAGAGTAGAAGCTGCTCCAAATCAGAGCAATGAAGTAATTGCTAAAACATTTTATTTCTTAACAAAAAGAGATCTAAAATTAATATGTAAAAATAAGATTTAACAAATTTAAATCATGGGTTAACAGTTATTGTGTATACTTCTTTGTGAACTTGAGATAGTTCATAATAAAAATAAATCAATAAATGATGCCAACAATTCATCCATGTTACTGTGCTAATTAAGGGCAGAGCCCAGATTTAAATTCACATCTGTTTAACACAAAAGTCCATGTTTTTTCCCACAATATTGTGCTGCCTCTCCAAAATGGAAACTATTACATTCGCTTAAAGTATGTAACCAAGTCGGAATACCTGTAAGGTAAGTTCAACTCATCATTAAATAGAATTATTATTAGCAGGAATAATAATATAAATGTGAGAAACATTTTTAATTTATATACTACCTTTTTTTAAAATATCTTTGAGATGGTTTGGTAACCCTAGACTAGAAAATGTGAAAATTAGCCCTTATTCCCAAATTTTAGGTTGTAACCCACAAGCTCAGAACCAACCCTTCTTATAGTTCAAGACATACTTAAAAATAAGGGTTAAACTCAAAAAATATTACAAAAGAAAAAAGAAAAATGAGTAAACTAAACAGAGTAGGTGGGTAGGAGATAACTGCAAATGAGTTTTGGAAGAGGAATCCTGACTCAAAGGATAAGAAGGAGAGTAGAAACTATTATATAAAGAAAGACGGTATAAAAAGAGACAGAAGATGAAGTTGGAGAAAGACTAAAGTTAGAGAAAAAAATAGTAGTATAGAACAGGAAAAATTTGAAATTAGAGAAAAGAGACAAAGAAATAGTGGAGTAAAGTGAATGAAATAAAAAAGGCAGATGTAGCCTTCCAGTGATTTCATAAATGAGTTCCATGTCCCGCCATGTAGAAAGTTTTCCCCTCCTGGCATTAACAGGATCAGCAACTTTGAGTGATATTTTGCAATAGCAGGGGTAATAAATTGAAAGCATCAGTGAGTAAACAGACCCCTCGCAATGAAAATTAAGCACCGAGGAATGCAAATTAAATTCCAACATGACATAATACTTAGAAAAATGGCGCATGGCACAGAAACATGATGTGGTTATGGAACCATTTTCGATTCTGCAGCAAGCCTCCAGACTACAGGCTGCTGTTACAGATTTTATTTCTTGCCCCATTAGTCCACCAGGATGTGGACTGGAATCCAACTCCATCTTCACTACTGAACGAGCAGGAGGAACCTTCATGAACACATCTGCGCACCCCCACCCACACCTGCCAACACCATTAACCAGCATGATGATGGGCTGAGCAGACAACAGCAGTAACACAAACCAGAGGTAAGGTGGAGTCCGAATTTTTTTTCTCTATCTCCCTTCCAGGGAATTTTTTAAATCACATTCACAGCGTGCACACAATGTCAGAGCCTTTTTAAATCTACAGCTGTAATCAATTTTTCTTCCAGATTCAGAAGTTTCCTTTTTGTGGATAACTATTTCCTTCTAAAAAAGTAAAGATTAAAATACATAAAGATGTAGAGAGAAAATCAGTAAAAATATTAGCTTATATTGCCCAATTAGGCACGTGTTCTTCAGCTGAAGTTTTTTTAAAATTACATATTTTAGTCATTCATCTGTCTACAGAGAAGTTTTAGGTTAATTCCATTTAGGTTAATTCAATAAGGGCTTAGGTTTGATCTTTCACAAATACCTACTTATATCAAGTTGCTATATCTAATCCACACATTATAATTAAAACATCGACCATATGCTATGATCTATTAACCCATTTTCCATTCAGAAAAAAAAGTGCAGCTTGCTGCCAATGTTAATTTAATTTTACATAAACACACTCTTTGAGGCTGAAGCAAATCTGACTGGTTTTCAATGTGAAAATAAAATATGAAAACTGTTCTTGGAGTTGTTTCTAAGCAGAATTTGTCTCTAATCCTAATGTAACAGAAATGTGTACATAAATCGGATTCATCAAATGAATTTTCAGCTAACAACTGTTCGAGAATAATGTTAACATCACGCATAGGAATGCTATGTTTTCTAGGATTTGACATTTTCAGTGATGAAGAATTACTATATTTTGTAAATGGAAGTACTACTACTAACAACAGAACGCTATAAATAGAACGATGTTATTTGTTTCCAAAGACTATCAATATACTAGAGCAATGTGAAAATAAGAATTAAAGTGAGATATTTCATGGCAAACTTTGGGAGTAAGGTGAGAACTCTATCTAATCTCTGGGTAAACACTGCAGATACAAATGCCACCAGAGGGTATTCTCCAGGCAAACAAGAAATGGGTTCAAAGTCACCTTTACATATAAGCAGCTTCTAAAGAAAAGTGACCTGAACATATCAACAGCAAGCACAACTCACTTATTCTGCCATTATTTCAAACTCCTACCAGGAAGACCACCAACCTCCTGTCATGGCTGGGAACTACCCTAAGCCCTGGACCTCCCCTTCCCATCTCCTTCCCTCATCTCTGCTGCCCCATCAGCACTGTGGTCTCATTCACAGGTCTCACTCACCTTAAGTCCCTGAGGACTTACCCAGCCTCCTGCCTGTATAGCCTCTGCTTTCTGAGCCCTGCATGGAACACCCCAAGGACTGCATTATAGCTGCGAAGTCAGAGGAGGAGCAGAAAGTGGTCTCAGACTGAGAAGAGCTGGGTTTGAGTCCCAAGTCCTCCACTTACTAATTGTGTGGCATGGACAGTTTATTCAACCTCTTGGAGTTTCCATATCTTCATCCTTAAAATAGGGAGAGGATCTGCTCTACCATCTTTATAGGATTGCTCTAAAGACTTTATGAGCCTCCCATATGGAAAAACATTTTCTAAGTACTATCATGATACATACTTATTCCGAAGTAATTTAAAGACACAAGGTGGTAAACGGTGGTCCAATTTTATAAATTATAGTACACTGGAAAGTCACAGCTTGAAATTCAGGAAATGTGGATCCAGTCCCCCTGGCTCTGCTGGATAACCCTAAACAAGTCACTTAACTTCTCCAATCCTTTGTAAGATTGAATGCTTTTACTGAGCTTGAAGATCTCTGAAGACCCTTAGGTACTTAGTCTGAGTCTAGAGCAGCGTTGTTCAATTGCACATGTGTTAAATAAGCTTTTCGAGGCCAGCATGGGAATGTAACTAACACTATAACGTTGCTTATATGGAAAATGAGTGATGAAAACTGGCTTACAAGTGAACTTTTGGAACAAAATCAATTCACAATTTGGAGATTGTTTGAATCACTACTACAGATTTCCATTACAAAAACATCTTTGGTTAAGTTAGGAAATAATCTCCCACGCTCTTCTGGAGTTGATTTTCCACAACATTTGTGCTTTGACATGATGGAATCTGGGGTGTACTCAGGTTCTTGGTTAACTAAACTACCACCATTTCTAGGGTCAACAGTTGAATTCCCTTTTGGTATATGGTGCATGTGTACACGCATGTGTTTGAGGGGTAAGAAAAAAAGATGACATGGATTTTACTTGAAATCTGATATATGAAATTATTATACATTATGAAAAATGTTTTGAATTCTTAGAAAAAGAAATCTATCATATCAACTTTCATTTTTAACGTTTATTTCCTCACATCACTCTGACATTAACTGTTTAAGGTGAAAAGGGACAGTGTATCCTTTAAGCAGTCCCAATAAAGGCAGTGGGATCACTAGTACTTTCTAAAATAAAATTTAATAGAAAAGGATAAAATGAAAAGACTTTATTTTTAATTGCCCACCCCAAAGCAGGGAATCTGTGGACACAAGTTAATCCCCAGGGCTGCATGTTATAGTAACCTTTTGATGATATGAAGGAGTATGAATACACCATGGGATATTCTTACCAGAGAAGTTTGGGGTAATATGACAAGAACTTTATTGGCCAGCCTCTGAAAGGAGAACAGCCCAGATGGAGGCAGAACTAACAGACCCAGAAAATTCACATTAAAACCTGACCTAGTATATTCACTGGCTCATCTCACAAGTAGCAAGACTGAGGTTTCAGTGTGTGATTGGTACAATAAAAACAATACTATCTAAGAGATCATAAAGATTTTACTCTAAGAAATTCTCTCAAAAATCTTCCTTCTAAGATGAATTAAGCTGTAAACATTGTCGAGAAGGTAGTGTCTTTCCATTCAATTAAATTTCATGTTCTAGTTAATGTTTTATTATGAGATTCACACATGCCTTTTCCAAAAACATTTTTAAAACATCACACTGTTACACAAAAACAAAATGAACTTCCCATAGTTACCTTCCAGAAAAGTCCAGTTTTTCAGAAACTATTCCAAAGACCTTGAAGTTAATGTGTTAAGATGATTGTCCTTTTCCCTACTATGGTGGCACTGTATGTCTCATGGCCTTTTTAGAGTTATTACCAGACAGTAGACATTATCACTCACTGGCAATATAATGTCTGTGTAAAACAAAAAATTAAAAACCAAAAAAGAGTGAACGGGGTCAAAGGTACAAATTTCCAGTTATAAAATAACAGGAATGTGATCTACAACATGGTGACTACACTTAATAATACTGTGTTGCATATGTGAAAGTTGCTAAGTGAGATCATAAAAGTTCTCATCACAAGAAAAACATTCTGTAATGAAAATATCAGGTCATGTCTACAATAAATGTTTCCCTGGTTTGAAGAGAAATAAAAGTTTTATCTGTAAGCATTTTGTGTACTATGCCAGGATTGTTAGAAAACACAGTTCTCTTTTTTCTAATCATTTTTTTAAAAGATGAGATATATCACTTTGTGATAGGATCATTATAATAGGAATCAAATTGAGGGTTCCAAGATCTTATGAATGAGACAATTCTGGGGCAAGCAATAGAAGGAGGTGCCCCTTGCCCTCACCAGAGGATCAAAACAACCCTTAGGGGATCCTTGTCTCAGTCAATAGATCCTTGTAAGATCAAGCCCAGGGTAGGCATACACTAAAAACCTGATATTTGGAGGAAGAGGAGAAGGATATGGTGATGATGATGAAATACTAGCATTTATTTTTTATTCCTACTAGCAAAGCATTACATCAAGAGTTTTCTCCAAATTGGTTCATTTAATCCTTACAACTCTCTGGGATAGTATTAAACCTGCCGTATTTTTAAAACATCACACTGTTAAACAAAAATAAAGTAAACTGCCCACAGTTATGCTCCAGAAAAGTCCAGTTTTTCAGAAACTATTCCAAAGGCCCTGAAGTTAATGTTAAAAATTACTGTCCTTTTCCCTCTTAGGGTGGCATTATAAAAATAAGCTTATAGCTGAATAACTTGCCCAAAGTTACATGGCTAAGCAATAGCAAGGCTATGTGACTCAAGTTCATGATAGGTCTGTGTGCTGGGCCTCTCCATTTGCCCCTTAATCTCTGCACCAATCTTATAAATTGTGCCAACTTTATAACCAGGTGGGGGGACCTCTCTGAATTGCAGCAACTGCTTCCTTGCAGTTGTTTCCACCAGTGGGAGCCAAGGCAGGAGGTCAGAGGACAAAAGGATACAAAAGCTGGGGCGCTTATTCCCAGGGTTCCATCCATGTGAAGTCACCTCAAGGTTGTGTCCCTCCATTGAAGATCACGATCTTCTCAAGTTGATGCTCTCCACATGACTCTCCCTCAGGGTTCCTGGACCAGTCACCCCCAGCCCTTCATCCCTTCACACCAGTGACAGCAACAACTACACTGTTACTAGCTCCAAGGTACACACTGTCCAGTGTGATTTCTCTCTATCCTTATAAATCATCCCTGAATTAAATCCCCCATAAATTAAACTAATTTGAATGTATCATTTGCTTTCCATGTGGACCCTGTTACATTCTGACTCTGGGAAACATGCTCTCAACTACCATGCTAAACCACCTACAAAATTATTTAAGAGTCTCGGACACTCTAGGATAAACGTTAACCAGACTCCAGCATTAGAATAGTTCTGAACTCTGAGAGTCCTCCTGGAATCCAAATGTCTGTTAAATAATTTTCTTACACCTTCCCTTTACTACTTTATTCCTTTCTATATCATATTATCTTATAGCATGGAATTATCAGTTGAAATATTAATACTTATGAAATTAATCACTTCCAGTAAAATTTTATCTCAAAAAACCCCACGCTCTTTCCTTCTAGGTCTCAGCTGCCTGGGACTTAGTCTTTCTTCTACAAAAATCTAAGCAGTAAAAGACTGCTGTGAATGTTTCTGTTCAAGTTCTTTAGAATACTGAAACACAAAAACGTTGGAGGAAAAAAAGCCACCTTTATTTCTGAAGTCACCATACCTAGAGTACTATTTCCCAACCAATGCTCTGGAGTGCTCTGGTACATCACAACGGTCCTGGGATTTCATGAGACCCAACAGCCAACTTCCGACTGGGACTATTAGTGTGTAGCTCACTATATTCTGCAGAAAAAAGGGAGCTTGTGGTGTGTATATTTGTAGGTGTATAAATTATACCCACAAGCAGTGCTGGTCCCTGTATCCCTGCAAGAAGTACTGTCACTGCACTCAAGGGACTGTAATGTGACTCCAACACTGCAGCTTGGAATGTAATTTCCCTTGAAAATAATCTTATAGAATCACAACATTATGGCTGGAAAAGACCTTAGAGATAAAACATGAAGATGTTCCACCCCTTCATTTTTCAAATGAGTCAAAGCACCAGGTCAAGAACTCTCAGTCCTGGGGTGCCTTCCCTGTTCCTCCACGATTTCAGTTAGTCCTCAAAACCACCAAGGGATTGACAGATTACGTAATGACCCAAAGTACAGCCATGTGCCACATAATGTTTTGGTCAGCAGCGGATCATGTATACAACAGTGGTCCCGTGAGGTTACAATGGAGCTGAAAAGTTCCCATCGCTAAAGGACATCCTGTCCTAAGATCAGAGCACAACGCAGTGCTCACGTGTTTGTGGCAATGCTGGTGTAAACAAACCTACTGGCGCTGCCAGTCGTATAAAAGTATAGGACAATTATGCACAGTACGAAGTACTTAATATTGATAAAAAATGACTGTTATTGGTTTATATAGTCATTATACTATACTTATTTTAGAGTGTACTCTTTCAGAAAAGTTTGCTATAAACCAGTATGCTGTGTCACAGCGGCAGCGGCCTCACACATCTTGTGTTCACTGGGTCTCTTGATGGCTTCATTTTCTCTTGTGCCTGATTTAATCTCATGTTGTTTTGTACTGTGCAGGCTTGTAGCCTAGCAGCAACAGGCTGTATCATAGAGCCTAGGTGTGTAGTAAGCTATACCGTCTAGGTTTGTGTAAGTGCACCCTGTGATGTTCACACAATGACAAAATTGCCTAACGATGCATTTCTCAAAACATATCCACATCATTAAAGCAGTGCATAACTGTAAACACTTAAGTCTAATACGTTATAAACAATTTCACATGTTATTAAATATTTTATAAGATTTTTTAGGACTGCATAGCCTTTTGGCTTTTGGGCAAACTGTAATTTAATTCACCAATGCCCTGTGTTTTATTCATCTCCTCACCCCATTGGTGAGGAAGAAATTTCTGCCCTAGGATTAGGGAGGAGGCTGGATACATGACACCTGACCCTGAACAAGTTAGACTGACAGCAGTTTATTAGACACACATACCCACAGTCCAGGGAAGGACAGAGCATGCCATACAGGGCCACATGGGGGTTGCACTTGAAAACAGAGTGAATAAGCAGGGTCTGTGGGTGGCAGACTTGTAGTAATGAGAGAGTGAGGTGCCCCCTGGTGCCTACAGGAGGATGTGATGGGCTTGTTTGAATAATACCACAGGCTGGCAGGGAACTGAAAACCACTACTCAAAGATAAGCAGCCACTGTGCCTGATCCCTGTCATAAAGAGGGTTTTTGGCTATAGTATTTTGTCCACAAGAGCAGAATGGAGAAGGGTTAACTTGCAGTTAGGTCATTTGAGCCTCCTCCCCACACCTGGTTTTAGACATCAAGGCAGCACATAATATTGAACCTGAATTCTAGGTCTTTACACTACACCCTGTTGTTTAAATTCCCAACACTTCACTCTCAAAACAAAGCTGCAATAGGCATCTTCAAACATCTATCCTTTTACCTCTCATTTCCTTAGGAAAAATTCCTTAATGCTGAATTTAAATGGGAAAAAGAAACAATAAAATATTTATCTACGAGATACATTGGTAGGGGCTATATTCCATCCCATTCCTGTCAAATAATATTTATATTCTAGGCAGAATGTTATATTGCCTTTATTTTAACTACATGCTTTATCATTAGAAAACCTATAAATTCTTATGAAAACATTTAAACAAGACAAAATCATATAGAGTGAAAAATAATTCTCCTTCACCTACTTCCAAGCCCCACTACCCGGCCTCTCCCCTAAAGCAACCATAAAATGTTTATGGATATAGAAGCATACCATAGTATACCTTTTAAAAAATTTTTTTAATCAAATAAATGGGAGGATACTGTATCTTATGTTGAAACTACATTGTACTTCATCAGATGGCTGTCATATTAGTTCACTAGTGCTGCCATAACACAATATCATAGACTGGTGGCCTAAACAACAGAAGCTAATTTTCTCACAGTTCTAATAGCTGGAAGTCCAAGATCAGGATGCCAGCAGGTTTGGTTTCTCCTGAGGCCCCTTTCCTTAGCTTGCAAACAGCCACCTTCTCCCTCTGTTCTCAAATGGCCTTTTCTCTGTGTGTGCCCTGTGGTGTCTCTTTCACTTCTTGTAAGAGCACCAGTCATATTGGCTTAAGGCCCCACCCTTAAGACCTCATTTGTACTAAATCACTTCCTTAAGGCTCTGTCTCTAAATACAGTCCCATTCTAAGGTTCTGGAAGTTAGGGCTTCAACATATGGATTGGAGGGGTACGATATAGTCCAAAACAAATGCATTACAGATTTTGCTGTTTCCAGCTTTCTAATATAACAATGCTGTGATGAACATCATCATATCTTTGTATGTGTGGGAGTATATCCATAAACTCCTAGAAGTAAAATGGCTAAGTCAAAGGAATAACTTTTCATATATATTGTCAAATTGCCCTCCAAAAAGTTTTTGTCAATTTTAAATTTCCACTGACAGTGTATGAGAATAATCATTTCCTCTCATGCACCATGACATGTTACCAAACTTTCTTCTTTGCCAATTTGTAAGTAAAGAATATTATCTTATTTTGGTCTGCTTTTTCAATGATCAGTGAAGTTTTAAACAATATGCATTTTTTATAATGACTACTGTTCTGTTTTCATACATGCCATTGTATCTACAGTGGTTAAATGCTTATATTATACACAGTATTTTAGGAAATAGAAATTGCTAAAATGTCTTTATTCAAATCTATAGTCAGGTAATTGGAACATTGGTTCCAATATACCTAATCTAATTTTAAAAAGTATTGCCACATATGTTTTGCATAGAGTCTGTTCCAAATAAGTACTTGCTGAATGAAACTGATCACTGATGGCATCTGCTATCCATCATCAACAGTGATAAAACCAGTCCTTAATTATCAGTGCATTGCTGAGTGGTTGTGTATTCCTCAATAACTGAATTAATTTGAAGATATTTTCCTCTACCAATTTTTTTTCCAGTTGAAATGTATGCTATTTCCAAATTGCATTGAAAGATAAAGGTTCTTAATTTTAAAATTACCTGAAAACATTTGGCAAATGAATTTAATTTTTAACCTGGAACTAGTGCAGGCTTAATTTTTTTTGTACACCACTATGTTTTTTGGGGCCTCTGCAAGACATGAGACCAGGGCAACCTCAAGATAGGAATTCCTACCAGAACAATCAGGCAGTGTGGACGAAGACAGGTTCAAATGAATAGGCAAGATACTGGGATAAGATGAGGATGCTTGCTATGGAACATAAAATTTCCAAAAGAAAAGCTGCCTGCAGGACTTCGATATGAGTGTATTTATTGAGAGAGGGCCCCAGAGTGAGGAAGGAAATCATTTTCATATTTAATAGAACAGTCTAGGTTCCCTAAGTGCCTCATAATAGCAGCAAGAATATTTACGAACAGCTACACTAGTCATTTCTGTTTGCCACATGTAAATCTAAAAGTGCACATTAAGTTTGCCATGTTTCAGGATTTCATCATGTTTTTGGCAACAGTGTTTACACATAAGGAGACCTTTTGTTAAACCACATAACTCTGATCTTGTTTATGAGCTCTAAAATTAAATTATCTCACATAACTACTCAGAAGGTAATTTTCATATTAGTCTCAATGGTCCACAGTACCACCACAAAAGATCCAGTCACAATTCATTCTGTGACATAGGCGGCCTGTTGGCTTGGTACAATGTGCTGCTTCGTGGGAGTTTCATGACCTACAGACTCTCACGCACTTGGAGAGGCAAAGAGTAGCTGGAAGCACTTTTGCTGGATCTGTGGCAAAAGCATTTACAATTGAATAAAGGAAATATACCGGTGCAAAATAGTAGAGACTGTAGTTCAGAGCCTGCAAACTTTCTCTGAAAAGGGCCAAATAATAAAAATTTTAGGTTTTGTAGGCCATTATTAGGTCTATGTCATGACTACTAAACTCTGCTGTTGTGTCATGAAAACAGTAAGGACAACTTACAAATGAACAGGTGTAGCAGTGTTCCAATAAAACTTTATTTACAAAAAAAAATATGTGGGAGGCCAGTTTTGGCCTACAAGCCATAGTCTACCTATCCCTTCTCTAGACTATATTGAGCTTTCCCTTCTCTGGTATTTTCTTTTTCAAACATGCAGACATTACTATGTATCAGGCCCTATTTGGCTTTTAAAAAATTAACTTATTTTTTTCTTAAAACAACTCTACTAATTATCTTCCCATTTTATAGATGAGAAAACTAAGGCACAGAAAGGTTACATAACTTCCCAGGATTGTATAACTAGTAAATGGCAGAACTAGAACTTGAATGAAGGTAATCTGACTACAGAGACTGCAGCGTGCTACTACTCTATGGTTTTAAACGTGTTAAGAGCTCTCAAAAATTCATCTACCCTTCCAAGGACTCCTGAAGCTCTCCAAGTCTGGCTTGTACCCACAGCAGATTATTTTTGCTGCTATTCATCCTAGTGGATTCCCAGGTTAATTCCAGTTCCATGTTAGACTTCTAGCAAGAGAAACAAAGGACATCCTGAAGCTTCCAAATCCACCCTAGCATTTGGAGGTTCTCAAATGCCTTAAGGCATCTAGAGCTTTATCCAACACTTTTCCTCCAATTTTCCATAAGCCTAGAAGTTACTGTGTACCCTGGAAAATAACTTGGGACAATACTGTGTTACTAAAATATGTTACTTAAATAAGACATTAGAAAATTGCCATATTTCATGTAAAATTAATGACCTCGGAAATAAAAATTTAGCCCAAAGTTCTCCTATAACACAAAACTATGGTCATCTGAATGAAAAGAGATGATAATTGCCACTGTAAGTAATGGAATGCTGTCATGAGGTTTGTAATTTTTCTCTGGTAAATCTGAATAAAGTAAACAAACCCTGACTCTTGGTGCTCTGATGGTACTGAGAACAGGAGTTCAAATCTAATTTTCTGCTTGCCTAACATTCTTCATGATTTGACCTTCCCTCCCCATCCCATTATACTATCTAGATTTTTCTTCTAATCAAAACTTACTTCTTTCAATAGGCTTAAAACCACCATCCCATCTAATTAAAGAAGAAAGTAAACTGAACATTCCATGTTGGAACATGGAAACTTCCTATGGTTGCCAAAAAGAACTAGAAATGCTTTCAGGTTGAGATTATACATTCAGTCAAATCAGCAATTATAATTTAATAGCTTTGTGCAAGGATTTAAAATGTGAGTAGAATGAGAAAAGAGGTCTGTCTCTGAAGCAGCCCCTGGGAAAGGGAAGTGGGTGTTTTCATGTCCCATTCATAAAAGCCAAGGATGAGTCCATCAACTTTTGTATGGCCTTTAATACAGAGAAAAGAAAACCCACTGTTGCCATTTGTTAAAAGACTTCAGCTTTCATATTTCGGGAGTACAGAGAATGTTTAACTCTAAAGGGGAAGGATATTTTTGTAAGTTATAAATAAAGGATATTTTGTCATGTAAATGTGTTTTGTCACTCATTAGGAAACACCACTGTGGAATTGTGACCTGGGTCCCCAATGAGCTCAGTAGTTTTCATTGAACGAGACAGATATGAAAGGGCAGGGGAGGAAAAAACATGTAAGCCTACTATATGCCAGGCTCCATGCTAGGAAATTTAACAGTTACATTAAGAACTAGGGAGTTTAAGATGTCAATTTCTGTCTTCAAGTTTGAAGACTGCTGATTATTATTTAAAATATTTCATCTTATTTGAAACTATGTGTGGTGATAAATGTTAACTGGACTTATCATGGCAATCATTCTGTAATATCGTTGACCTTTGAATAACATGGGTTTGAATTGCACAGCTCCACTTATATATGTGGACTTTTTCGATAAATATACAGTCGGTCCTCTGTGTCCCTGGGTTTCACATCTGCAGATTCAACCAACTGCAGGTCAAAATCTATTTGAGATATAAACAGACTCACAGATACAGCAAACAAACTGGTGATTGCCAGAGGGGAGGGGGGTTGGGAGCTAGGTGAAAAATAATTTAAAAAAAAAAAAGCAGTATCTTTGATTAATGGCTGGAAATCCAGGGATGCAGAGGGCCACTTGTATGCATTGTTCTTTACCATTTTGTACTAGGCACTTAAGCATCCACAGATTTTGGTATATGCAGAGCAGCATCCTGGAACTAAACCCCCACAGATATAGGGATGGATACCTAGAGTTAAGTTTTGGATGAGTCAAAAGTTATATGCATAATCTTCAATTGCATGGGGTTCAGTTCCCCTAACCCCAGCATTTTTCAGGTCAACTATATATACAAATATCAAACCATTATGTTGTACACCTGAAACTAATATTTTATACGTCAATAGAAAAAATATATTTTTTTTGTTTCAATTGCTGTTTGAAAATTTTTTATTTTATTACAAAAACATCTCTTTCTTTTACACTAACACCTTAATTTAAAGGAGGCCAAGGAAGATTTACTTGTAAAGAAGTCACTGTCCTGCTTGAGGTGAAGAATTGTGCCTGCCCATCTTATAACTGTCTTATAAGAGCAATGGAACCTATGGAGCATTTTTGTTAGTTATCCAAAGCTTCCTTTCCATCTCCCATCCCCCATTATAAACCAATATATATTTTAAGATGAGGACTCTTGTGTGTTCATGACTGTAATAAATGAGGCATGGCTTTGCAAGCAGCTAGAATATCCCCTGGAGAAGTCGTTTACATAATTAAACCCTGAAGCATCTGAACATGGTACCGTGTGGGACCCACTCTTGCATCTGAGATAACTTCAAAGCAGCATCATACACTTTCTGCAGTTGTACACTCAGATCACTCCTAAATCCTTGCTCCCCCACAAAACCTTCCCATGGTACCTGGCGAGAAGCTTCGAACACAACTAGCTGCCTTCTCACACTTCCTGCTTTGATTTTGCTGAAAACTCACTTTCCTCAACTTAAACTTAGTTTTTTATTGTAGTTGTTGTTATGTTTTCTGTGTCCTGGGAATCTTAGATGTTTTACGTTTTAAAACAAAGGCCATGGGGCTCTGCCTATAATCATTTACTGAGTACCTATAAACCCAGTGTCATACTGTTTGCTCTATTCAGATATCTGTACGTTCTTCTCACAAATAATTAAAATGTCCTCACATAAGCTTCATAACCCAGGGAGGTATATATTACTATCCCCATTTCACAGAGAAGTTAGAAATGGGTAGGATAGTGATAATGATTCAAACCCAATTACTGAATTCCAAAACCTGCTGTTCCTTACCATTAGTCAATACTGCCCATAGAGTGGTTAACATAAACCACATATAACTACAACCTCAGAAATTATCTTCAACTACATCTTTAAAGTATATCTTGAAAAATGATTTTTGTAAGGTTACATTTAGAAGAGCGTGTTCTTAACATTGTTTTAGTTGTGGATGCCATAGAGAATTTGACAATGCTGTGGGCCCTCTGCCCAGAAAAAAAGCACACACCACACATACAACAGTCTAGGTGGCTTCCAACTTTAAGGGTGTCTCCACTAACAGGTTAGAATCCGTCTTAGTCAGGCTAATTTTACCAGGTCATCGCTCGCAGACATGACCAGCAAGCCCTCCCATTCCTTGCTTTTATTTTCTATTGAAATGAAATGTACCATTTTCATTGCTACATTCTGGCCATGATGTTTGGAAATGACTCACAATGGACCTTTCCCATGGCTGAATGCCTATGTCTTCAATAATGATGTTAAAGATTGTGTGAACTCTCTACCCCATCAACCTTAGAGATCTGTTTTGCTACTGTCAGTACATTTTCTCTTCTGTTAAAATAGTCTTGACTTATATTTTAGAACACACATAATAAGGCACAATTCATTCTCCTGGCATGGAACCATTCAGAGAGAAAGGGTTTAACCACAGGGCATAAGAAAAACACTTAGAAGTTAGATGTTAAAGGCAGTCTAGAATTGCATGGAGGTTAAGTACCCAAGTTTTAGAGGTAAGGCAGCTAAGTAAGACAACTGTTGGTTCCACTCTGGCTTCTGCCACTTAACTTCCAATGTGACCTTGAGCAATTTACTTAACCTCTTTAACTTCCTTTTTTCTAATATGGGTAGAATACATATTTTATTTTCTTAAATTTATTGGGGGGTGGCAATGGTTAATAAAATTATTTAGGTTTCAAGTGTACAATTCTATCATACATCATCTGTATATTGCTTTGACTTTGCACCACCCAAAGTCAAATCTCCTTCCACTCTCTGACTTTATTAATCTGTGGAATAGGGGTAATATTATAAATCCTGCATGGTTCAATTTAATGTTAAGATATAGATGTTAACATTAGATGAGAAACATAGAGTTTGGCACATAGTAAGCACTGAATAATGGGTGATATTGTATTATTCTTAGTAATTATTAATGGACTGGTTATCTAGTATGATTATAAAAAATGATATTCTGATCAATTGATAGTTTCCATATATATAATCATTGTTAAAAAGTAACATGTGGGATTAAACTATGGACTTTTTGCCTATACCCAAAAGGAAATTCAATAAATTGCATTACTGATTTTTAAAGAATTGGAGCATAATTAAAATGCTTAAAGATGAAATCACATGAATTACCCTATCTTTAATTATTTGAAAGGATTCTCTAGGCTCAGGGTTACACTAATAGATATTAATCATCATTTTTATATAATAGATATGCAGAAATACAGAGTAAGGGAGGTTTCCAGATGGTAAACTATCAATTATTCTTTTACTGCAGTACAATATTCTGTGATGTATCCTTTGTTAAGGAGTCATCTAGAAGATTTATTTTTAAAAGACACTGAGAATGTAGTGAGTACTCAATGAATGTTTATTCAAATAAAGACCAAATTGAAAACCATAGGCGCCAGACTTGTAAGTATTCTCTCTTATTATGTCTCACATTTCCCTAGTCGGACAAAGATTATATACCTACTTTGTTTGAAGCAATTGTGTTAGAAAGTTTAATTTGCCAATGTACACATTTAGTAAATTGTGTAAAGTAACTAGTAATTAGTACATCAGCACTCCAACCTTGGCTTTACTTCAAAACCCATGTTGTTTTTATTGTCTTCTACAGTCATATTTTACAATGAAAAATTTAATTTTCAAACCAGTCAGGAACTCTGCTTATAAATATCCTCCTCTCTCCATTATCAATATAATTGGGGAAGGGAGGAAGATGGCAAAATTAACAAAATACATGGAATGTGCTGTCTCTTGAATAGAGAATCCAAACTCAAAAAATAGAAGGTAAAAAATGTAGAATTCTGATCTCAGACAACAGTTCAATTCCAAACTATAATGCCCTTGTTCTGGCTTATTATGTGGGTTCATATGAATGAGCTGCCATCGGAAATTATTAGAACATCAGTTGTAAGCATAACTTGGCAATTGATTACTTACTAATTTGAATAAAGAATTGTAAAGGGCATATGAAAACTGTATGCATAAATAAAGAAAATTGCTCCAGCTTTAATGAATCATATCTTTTAGGAGATAAATCACAGTTAAAAGTTAGTTTATATGCCAATTAAAGAAGTTATAATCATAAACAATTTGTCTGTGCCTAGAATAAAATTTAATCAATCTAGGATCATTTCCTTGTCATCTGTGAAGAAAAAAAAATGTAGTAACTTATTTAAGTATTATCAAGAATTTTTTAAAAGTGTTAGAATCCAAGCACTAGGGGAGAAATTCAGCATCGACTGGCAATCTAACATAGACTAATAATTCAGGTACTTCCATAGGTGCTGCTAATAAGAAAGAAGTATCAGCTTAGCCCTTGAAATATCACTTGTATAGCCAAATGAGCCAATGAAAAAGACTTATGAGTTTGATAAGTCTCATACAACACAGAGAATGAAGAAATTCAGTAGATTTCATTAATGTTATCACCTCAATATCCCAGGCTTTTCAAAATAGTACCAGATTATTTTGTTGTATTAGTTATCTGCCTTAATTTTTCAACTAAAATCAAATTGTTATCAAGAGTTGGAAGTGTAGGTACAAAAAGAAGTATAATGTGTAAAGGTAAAGTAATGCAAGTTAAGGCTCAGTTAGAAAAGCCAAAAAAACATCCAAGTGCCTTATTTTATTCATGAGATTGTATCAGAAATTATTAACAGAAATGAACCAGTTAGAACATCTCAGCCAAAGACAAAGATTTCTCTAGAATTCAGTTTTCCTTCCAATGTAGTTATATCATGCAACCCAATAATGAAGTTCAGAAACCATATTTTTTATCATTTTATAAGGCACAGACATGCTCAGTGTTAAAATGTGTATATTAATAAACACCAAATCATAGCACTCTGTCTCTGAACAAGACTTGTGATATAGACAAGTGTGCTTAAATTTAAGTAGCACCAGAATTCAGTGGTATAGGAAGAGGTGATTAGAGGTCATGAAACCTCCTCTCATGGCTACTTAGGCATTTATTTTTACTTAATCTTTCTTTGAAGTTACCTAAGTATTAAAGAATGTTTGGAAAATAAAGAAAAATCATCATCCATATCCCTGCCACCTTAAACTATCATTTATAATATTCTCCTATTGTTTTTTCATGTATACAAGATCCTTTATGTTACATCAGTAGCAATATATTATATGCACCTTGCTTTTTTCACTTAAAATATTTCAAGATGCCTTTACATTGGTATTTAGAGCTGTGTTATTCTTTAATATCCCCTGTTTCGATAGGATACTAAATAACTCATTTGCTATTCTTTGTTATTATAAACAATACCACAACAAGCATTCTGGTATTCATGTCTTTATGCAGATATGCAGGTATATTGGTGAGATAAATTCCTAAAAGTGGATCTTCCTTAGTCGATGTCTTATGTCTTTAAAGTCAGAGTTCATTCCATTTTTTTGCATTTTATTTATTTATTTATTATGGTGACATTGGTTAATGAAATTCAATGTTTCAAGTGTACATTTCAACAGTAAGGCACACATATGTGTGTATATGCATATGTAATATATACACGTCTATATGTATATATACATACACATATATATGTATATATGTGTGTGTGTGTGTATATATATAATCATTGAGTGTTTACCGCCCATAGTTAGATTTCTTTCTGTCTCCACATATGTGACCCCTTTTACCCCATCCACTTCCCCCTATGTTCATTCAGTTTTGCAGCCTGGATATTTCACAATGAATATTCCACAGAGAGAACTTTTAGATATCATATAACCTCCAAGATTAAAGTTTTTAGTAGTTCATAGTTTCTTATTAAGGAAATATACTCAAGCTTTCCTCTAGTGTTAGGCAGTACTAGCATTTCTAATTACTTGCTTCAGTGAATAATGCAACATCCATCCTCATGCACTGTATCTTGCCTGGGCCTCCACCCTGGTTTCTCCCTCACTGATCTCTTCTTCACAAAAAGACATCCCCATTCTAGAACATTCTCCAGGTCTGCATGACCCTGGAATTCCTTGCCTAAGTGGCATGATATATGCTACAACATAGATGGACCTCGAAAACATTATGCTTAGTGAAATAAACATTCAATTGTTTGGGAATTATATTTTTAAAAATTCTCAAACTGGTTATCATTAGAAAGTTTAAACTTTTAATGTAGTTCAAATCTAACTCTATTAAGAAGTTCCCCTCCCTCACTCCCACATTCTACCACATTATAGAAATACTCTCCTATGGCTTTATTTGCTACATTCAGATCTTTTGTTTGTCCCATATGTGTGTATTTGTACAAACATAGCAAAAGGATGCATACTGAACTATTAGCACTGGTTATCTAAACTTGGCCTTTACACTATATAACTGGGCCCTCTACTATATAAACTTTATAAAGAAAGAAACAACAAAGAATACTTCCTAGTTCCAAAAAGAAAACAAAAATAGTAATGTAAACATTGCCATCTTCACTGCTAAGCTGAGAAAATAAAACAATTCATTTGGGAGTATTCGAATGTACTCAGCAAAAGCCAAATACCAACCCAGCTTCCAAATAATATGTCTTTGTAAACTTTAAAAGAAATTTTTCATACATTTTTCTCTCAAACAGTGTATTCAGTGGAAGAGTAAATAAACCCATATGCCATTCAAGATAAAATGAACTTGGAGTTCACCTAAAGATTATGCTTAGGCTAATTAATGAGAGAGAGGTCAGTCCAGATGATGATAACCAACCTGAGGGGAAAAAGCAGCACATGAATAAGAAAACACATAACCCCTTGCAATTTCACAAACATTTTTGATTTGGATGGATGGCCCAACTAGGGGAGATCTTTAGCTTAAGCCCTTCCCTTGAGACTCCTGGATGACTCCAATGATTTGTTCAGTTTAGAGCACTTCTCCTCCCAGAAGTGGCTCCCATTATTCATAAAAAGCCTAATGTTTATATCAAGCAAGCACAAACCAAGAGTCCGCACTCCTTCAAAATCGCCTGCTAATTCTACTTCCAGCCTCAGACAGGCAGACTGCAAAAGCATGTTTTTATCTTCCAAAGATCCCATTTAAAAAGCGTAAAGATTGGAAGGAACCATACCTTACTCAAATCATTTTTTATGTACTTTAAGCCAATGCTAACAAAAATTTGTTGCCACAGGAAAGTAGAATCAGGCCTCAGGACAGGGCCCAAAGGTGGAAATGGGTAAACTCAGTGAAGAGAAACAGAAAGGAGCCAAAAGCATGCTTCCATGTATTTCTCAATTTTGCTTAGAACAAGCACACCCTGTACCACTCGCAATCAGCTCAAAAGGGCCATAATGTGAACCATCCATCCAAGCCAAAGTGTTTAATAAATTGCAAATGGCTATCACACAAAATTGAAAGAGATTCCAAACAAAACCATAGATATTTCTGACAGGTAGAATAAATACATCTAAGTATTTTCTTTTTCAAGTAAACATCTATAAAAAGGTGAAGAAACAGATATAGACAAGGATTCTGGCTCAGTCTAGCTTTGAATTTTTCAAGGAGTTGCAGCTCAAAAAATAAAAAAATATTAGTAGTTTTTAATTTCAGTCTGAGGTTACTGTCATTATCTCTTGGGTTTTGTTTTTATCTTTTTCTAGCTATTATTATATATAACAAAATATATTATTATAGATAATATATAATTATAATAATTATAGGTTTCAGAAATTACCAATTGGGTTTGAATCATTATCACTGTCCTATCCATTTCTAACTTCTTTTGTAGAATGAGGATAGTAATACATTCCTCCCTGGGTCAGAATTATATATTATCTATAATAATATATATGATAGATATGTTATTTAAAATAAATACTTAATATATATTTTATATTAAAATTATATTTACATCCTTCTCTGTATTAATCCCCTTACAAACCAGAGTTTTCTAATTACTATTTCTCCTGAATTCAGTACTCTTTTCATTAGGAAAAAATTACTTTGCATTAAAGATTTTTTTTCCCAAATAACTTCATAAACATGTTAAACAGGAAAAGGAAGTTGGAGTTAGGAATTGGGAGGCTATAAGAATTTTTCATTTCTAAAGGATTGGCTGTGACTGCCAACAATTTTGTGGTTTTAACTGCTTTCAAAAGGAGGAATGTGATAATAGCTCCTGGGTGGACTAATTTTGGCTGGACTTGATTAAATCTATGCTTAAAACTTACAGAGAACAGCTTGAACTGCATTTTTTTTTTTTTTTTTTTAAGAAACTGCTATGCATTTTATCTTACCATGGCCTTGCCAGATCCAGAGCCTTCTGGGAGTCTGGCACTAGATTAGACACTAACAAAGCAAGCTATGATACCCTGGGTGATACGAGTTACATAACCCCAATCAACACTAATGACTATGTGTCTCACTAAAACCCTGAAAGTGTAATTTTGGAAAGGAATCCTAAATTATTCTAAGGTCTTCTTTCACAAAGATCAAGGTCATTAAGCTCTCAGAAAGCAATCAGTCCAAAAAAGAATTATAGGACACTGGCCACATTCAGCTGGGATATTGATTTTCTTTTGGTAAATAGTTCTACATTCCCTATAAATGCATCTAGATTTTGCAACTAATATCTTTTGTTCTTGACATCATAATTTGATGACTTTAGGACATATGATTTTAATACCACTAATTGTAATTCTAGAGTACTTGAAAAAAATCACCTCTATGTTGAAGAACTCCTGGAGTCTCCATTTTCCAAATCTGAATACAAATAATATTAAATAGTAAAAATGATTCCATGGGTTTCTGGTTCCAGGACAAGATGGCATAACTGTACTTCTGCTCATTTTTCCTGCTAAGTACAGCTAAAATCCCTGGACATTACATAGAAAACACATATGACTCAGAATATTTTTCAATTGCTGAAAGAAAATAATTCTATATCCTGTGAAAAGATTCTTCAAGAATGAAAGAAAAATCAGAACTTCTGATTAAAAAAAAAAAAAAAGATTTTTGTTGCTAGCAGACCTGCCCTATGAGAATAACTAACAGAAGTCCCTGAATCAGAAAGGAAATGACAAAAGAAGGAACCTTGGAAGATGAAGGAAGAAAGAACAGAAAGAGTAAAAATTTAAGTAAATACAGTAGACATTCCTTTACGCGTGAGTTTTCTAAACTGATGGTTGAAGCAAAAAACTATAACATTATTTGATGTGGTTCTTAATGAATGTAGAGGAAATGTTTAAAACAATTAAATTGTTAATGGCGTGGGTAAAGGGACTTATAAAGAGGTAAGGCTTCTGTACTTTATTTGAACTGGTAAATGTCAACACTAGCAGACTGTGGTATTATGTACATGTGACACAATGCCTAGAGCAACCACTAAGAAAGCTATAGAAAGACATGCACTGAAAACAGCAGAGATAAGTCATAATGAAATTCTAAAAACAGTTTTAGTAACGTTCATAAAGGCAAAATGGAGAAACAGAAGAACAAAAAATAAAAATGGAATACTTAAGCCCTAACATGTCAGTAATTACATTAAGTGAAAATAGTCTAAATTTACCAATCAGAGATTGGCTGAGTAGATAAAAATCATGACCTAACTATATTCTATCTATAGCAAACTGTACACAACTTTGATAGCACTCAAAGGGCATGATGCTGGATGGAAAAAGAAAAAAAAAAGCCCTCTGGTAAGGTCATATAGTGTATTATTCCATTTATATAACATTCTCAAAATGTCAAAATTACAAATATAGAGCAGACGAGTGCTTGCCAGGGGTAGGGATAATGGGGGTGGCAGGCATAAAGAGAGAGCACGGGGAAGATCTTCTATGTGAAGGGAAAGGTCTGAATCTTAATTGCAGTGGTGTTTACACAAATCTACACATGACATAGAATGGTATAGAACTACACATACATTGTACCAATGTCAATTTTCTAGTTTTAATACCATACTATGGTTTTATAAGACATAACCCTTTTCCCCGTCTCTTCAATGATTATGCTGCATCTTATGTAACCACTGTGGAAAACTGGGTAAAGGGTACACAAAACCTCTTTGTACTATTTTTGCCGCTTCCTGTAAATCTGTAGTTAACTCAAAAACAAAACAAAAACCCTGCCAAAATTCAAATCCAAGCTTTACCACACCCTACGTGAACGTGGGCTCATCTAATCAATCTGTGCCTTGGTTTTGTTGTTTTTAAAATGAAATAACCATATTTACCAAGTTATGGTAAGAATTAACTGCAAGAATACATTAAAACTGTTCTCTGAGTACTGATTACGCTCATATTTCTGATTGCTCTGTGTCGTAGAGCTAGTCAAGATCAAGTCCTCTTTTTATCTTTGATCACTATTCAGGGGTCCCCAACCTTTTTGGCACTAGGGACGCGTACTCTTATGAGAATCTAATGCCTGATAATCTGAGGTGGAGCTGGGCTGCAAATAGATGAAGTTTTGCTCACCTCCCCCTTCCCCCCCACTCACCTCCTACTGTGTGTCCTGGTTCCTAACAGGCTGGTACTGTTTTGTGGTGGGGAGTTGGGGACCCAATTTCATTTTGTACAATTACCTGGAACCCTACGTGGCTAATAAATGTTTTAAGCATCTAATACATCTAAGAAAATGTTGACCTTCAGGATAAGCCCAGAAGGACTAGACACTAAGCTTGTCAAGGTGGCAGGCACGATGGGCAGCTCTACCTTCTGACTTTATTCACATTTTACCTTGAGAATCAAAATATGTCTCCCAAAGCACAGGATGTTTACAATCCCATGTTATTCACTGAACAAAAAACAATAAGTGTATTAATGTTTAATAAACCAAAAGCCAGTTACAAAAACTGACACATATATTGCCAGACAAATCCAGAGGAACAGATTAGGAAGCCAAGAAATAAATCAAATACATATGAGGATTTAGTACATGAAAAGAATATCATCTGAAATTAGTCAGGGAAAGATGGACTATTCAATAAATTGTGTGGTAACAATGCGACAGCCACCTGGAAAAACAGACTACATCAGGACAAATTCTAAATGAATTAAAGACTTAGATATAAAAACAAAGAAATAAAAGTACTAGAAGAAAATAGAATTTTCTTCTATAACCTGGTAGTAAGGAAGGCTTTTCTAACCATGATTAAAAAGAAAAAAAAATGATGAAACCATAGAAGAAACAATTAACAAAATTAACAATATAAAAATTAAAAAGTTCTGGATAGAAAAAAAGACACACACATACACCAAAAAAAATAAAAAATAAAAATAAATAAGGGAAAATCATTCACAGAAAATAGTAAGGTCAATAATTTATTTTTAAATGTATACAGTTATTCTTGGTCACATTGTTTAGAACAAAAGACTGAAAACAACCTAAATGAATGTATATCAAGAGGAGGCTAATATTATGGTTAAACAAATTTTACATGACAGAATATTGTACAGCGAAAGCTCTTTAAGAATATGGAAAGATCTCTAGGTATGTTAGTTTAAAAAAAATCAAAATGAAGGCAGTACATGTGTTACCTTTTGAGTAAAAAGGGTAAAATAAGAAAATGTATTAGATTTGCTTTTATGTGTACAAAGAAACTCTGGAATGACACATAACAGGCACTTGCAATGGCTAACCAGAGAATAAGAGGGTAGGTAGAACTAAGATAATTTTTCATTAAATATCTATTTTTTTAAAGCAAAAATTATCTTTTTGAGATATAATTCACATAACATTCACCATGTTAAACTGTGCAATTTGGTGGATTTTATCTGTTAAAAAGCTTGAGTTAAAAACAAATTTTAAGCATATTAGGAAAAGATTATTTTATTCATTTTAATCTCTATTAAAAGGCATCCCCAAGCAATTCTTTTTAGACTGAAAATATTCTGGTAAACACTTTTCATCAGAGACTAGAAATTTTAAGATGCTGCAAAGAGCCTGAGTCAAAATGCTAAAAGATGACTTCCCGGTTAACAATCTAAGAAGTTATTTAAAATTTACCTTAATATAGGAACAATGATCAAATATTTTAGCAACTTTTAAAGACATTAAGAACAGAGTCTTATGAAATTATGAGATATAGAAATGCCACACTTTTTTAAAGACACATAAAATATAAGAAAATCACAATGAAAGTGAGCAATTAGCAGTGGAGAGAAAGTGGCTTTTGCAATAAAAAGGTGACAAGTAGAAAATACCAGCGATCTACAGTTTATTACAGTGGTAACCTAAAGCTTGAGAGAAATATTCCAGAAACTCATTGTCTGAGTATATGCATACTGTTTATTTATTCATTTATACATTTATTTGCTTATTTTATTCATTCATTCATTCCAGGCTGGCAGCTTGTCCTTTTGCTTTAAACAAAATAAATTTAAAAGTAGAAGAGAATTATATAATCAAAATTTACAGACGTAAAAAAATAAAAATCAATTTTAAAAAGCAGTTCTTTACAGAACATTAACCTATATTACAAGAGGAAAGATAGCACATGTATGGTATTGGTAAGTGATCATGAAAAGCAAAAGTGGTAATTCCTAAAACACTGAATATTAAATCCAGAAAATTGTATACACTTTCACAGCCTCTAGTCATTTCTAAGCTTTATTATTAAATTATTCACATCTTAACTATGGAAATAGCAAACAATTTTTCTAAATTTAAGTCTTTTTCCTTGGGAGAAAGGAAAAGGAGGAAAATTTATAATGAATAATATTCATTTTAGATAGAAATCTAACAATATAAAACTATAGTTTAAATATTTGTTATGGGAGACATAAATTTAAGTCTATTTGTCAACTATAAACTAGTGCACCTATTAAACAATATTTACATTAATCTGCTTTGTTGTTTATTTCCCATAATCCAATTGGGGTTTGGAGTTCCTCCTCCATGTTCTTAAAGCACTCTGCGTGTATTGTACCTTATTCTGTTGTTCTAGATTTCTGTTACTGTCTTCATGTCACCCTCGCAACAGGTTGCCAGGAGGCAGGACCCTGTGTCTTTTAGTCAATGTGGTAGTCACAGGACCTAGCAGTGTGCTTGGTTCAGTGCTGCTTAATAAACATTGTTTATTTAATTAAATATCAAAAAAATTTAGGTCTTGTAGAACACATTTTATACAATAATGACATTTTAAATATCCAATTTTTCCATTTAGGCCAAAGTTACTGAGTTTTCATGTATGTCATCCCTTTATAAAGCTATGACAAATTTGCAAGAAACTGAACCTTAGCAGCTTCACTATGAAACTCTCCAAGGCTAATTTTCTTTCTATTTATACAACTCTTAACAGAGTTTACTCTTTTACAGCACCTTTGTCTCCATGTAACTCTATGGAAAGTATTCCAGACTATTTTATTGCTTAGACTGTTATATGATTTTTTCATTATAATTTAAGTATTTAATTAAATGTTGAAAATCGAAATTTTTCATGTTCAGAAAGTGTTAAATATTAGCTGGAATGAGTAATTATGCTGCTAGCTAACTCCACTGGGATCCTACTGCAGCTGCCTTGTTTTATCTGGTCAACAGGTGGCAGCATGCTCCAGGGAAACATCTCAAGGATCCTGTAACTACTTTTCCTTAGGAGTATTCAGAACTGCCAATGAGCTGTTGGGCTGTGAAATACAGGGTAAACAAAATCTGTTTACTCTGTTTCTTCTAGCCAAACTATTTCCAAAGCAGAAGCAGAAGTCATTGTATGATTTCAACCATTTTACAGAGATCCAGTGTCACCACTGTTACTAATTATCACCTTTTTGTTAATTCACAGCAGGTATACCACCACAAAATAGCAAGGTCCCTGCCCAGCCAGACAGGAGAGGTAAAGTACCAAGGGAAACTTGGGAAAATGAGAAATTGAAAAATGCTTGAGTGATCTGGAACATCTCTCATATGCACATTTGATAAACTTTCAATCTAATAAACATGATAAATATTGATATATTTTTACTGTTTATAATACTAACCCTTTCATATAACTATATAATTAACAGATACTAACAATAATTATACACTTACAAAAACTAATGAGGATTTTAAGGTAAACTGATTTAGTCATTCTTTGTATAAGTAAATGCTTCAGTAAAAATGGAAGAATTTATCCCACATCATGGGTACTTCTGTTTAGACCGACATTCAACATCTTCTTACATTTTATTATACCTGTAGAATGTTACTAGCATGTGATCCTTTTATAGACTAATAAAATTACGGTAAAATGTTGAGCAAGTTAGATTTAACAAATAAACAATTACTTTGAGTTTTTTATTTTGCTTGTTTAGATTCAGTCATTAGCAGAATGCTTTTGCTTGTGTGTTTTCCTAATTCTGCTATGTCATCATGCTTACCTACACAAACAGTTAATTAGTATCTTTGATTTTAATGCTTTATCTTGACATGCTCTCTAAAAGGTTATTATTTGTATGCCTAGTTTCCATGCAGTTTCCTAGGGAACTGAGAAATCAGTTGCTCTTTAAGTTGACTATACATGTTTAACAGCAAATTACTGACATGAGACTTGCGTAAATGATATAGGAAAGTAGCTGGTAAACTTAGAAATGTGTCAAGTATTAGTCAGATTATGACCTTGAATTTCAAATGAAACTTGGAGATTTTTGTGACATATCATGTTCTCATGCACAGTCTCAGCTAGGACTCTGTTGGCTCTGGCCACACGGCACCGGAAGAAGTAGAACCACTTATCACTCCAGGTCTACAATATAGTTTCTGAATTAGTGAGTACAGGAACAATTGTTAAATCTTTCCGTACCCCAGATGTATGCAACCAGTCTAGACTTTTGTTAAATATGTCAAAGTGATTATGACAATGATGATATTAGTTTGGTTTGCTAAGAAATTGAACATAAGAAATTCACCAGATAAAGAACTAAATGGTAATTAAAAGTATTTTTAAGGATAATTTCTAAAAACAAGTACTTATAATTTTAGAAAGAAATAAATAGTTTGCTCAATAGTTAGCTAGGTCCAAGGAATATTAACATGAACAAGCCATAACAGAGCCCTTCCTAGCCAAGGAAGGCTTCCCAGGGAATACAACATAAAATGGCCTTGAAGGATGCTGCAGATTTCAATCAAAAGTAAAAATCAAAAAGGTCATTAAAGACAATAATCAGAGCAAAAACAGAAAGTTGTACAGAGTAGGGTGAGAGAAATGGTGCATCAGCTTTTGAACCTGAGTACACAGTGCAGGGTGGGGGGATGAGGGGACAATAGCTTTCGGTCAGAAGGGGAAAGATGCTGAATGGCACAGTAAGGGCGTGCACCTTATATTCTGAAGATATATCAAGGCAGCAAAGACAATTACATAACTGGATTCATTTTAAGACTCTGGGAGTAATCTGAAAGATGGATAGGAATAACAGGGCAGATAAAAGGCAAGATCCATTAAGATATTACAAGAAAGACCCCTCAAAAAAGGCCTAAATAGTAGAAAAGATAAATTCGAGCTATTTCAGATGATTACTCTAAAGAACCAGAGGTTTAAAATGACCAATTCTTCCCAGTCTCTTACACTCACCCTAAAAATTATTAATCATGACAGAGTGAGGCAAAAAAAAAAAAAAAAGGGCAAGCTAATACAGTGAGACAATTATTTTATTATAATTGTTTCATAATAACAATTCATTATAAGATTAAAAATGGAGAAAAGTAGTCAAATTGGATTGGGCTGTGCAAATGTTGAAACCTTGGTGGGCTCTCTGTTAGGTCCGTGGGGTAAGGGCCAGCCGGATGCCTGCCTGGAGACTCCCCAGCTTGACACCAGGAATCCAGACCTGAATAGGGCCCACCCTCAAGCCCTAGACGTCAGCACCCTAATCTGGAGGCTCAATTAGCATTGATTAACGATTAACGTTCCCCACCCTATACCCCTACCCCCACATAACCCATAAAAGCCACGCCCTCCCACCCCAGGGCGCGAATTCTCTGGCCCCTCTCCTCTCTGGACCAGAGAACCTCGCCCGGGAGCGGGAGCGCTCTCCCAATAAATGCTTGCTTTTCAAACTTCTGTCGGCGTGTCATGCGTTTACCTTACAAAAACAAACAGAAAAATTAGAGTTGTCGCACCTGCTTTGACCCTAGAAGTAGATAGGACATTGGTCATATTAAATTGAACTTCAATTCAAACCCCTGCAAGTACTTCTTAGTACCCTGTTGAGAGAGAAACAAAACCATTTGCAAAAGGAAATTTGTCCTTTTACATATCCACAAAGCAAAGCCATCAACAAAGTGAAAATATTCCTGTATTTGATCTATCTTTCTGCAAAAAAACTAAAATTCAGCTGCCATAACTTCTCTTTCAAAACATATTAGACTTGGCAATTAGCCAATCAGACAAATACAGAAATCCAAAACCCAAGGAAACTAAATCTGGTCATATTTGATTTTCTGTGGCCAAGTGGCTCAATTTCCCAATTCAAGGTAAAACCACAGGACATCTTCACCACCACAAAACCATCAACCCCATCACTTTTTTTTCGATTCTAAATTATTTCACTTAATATGAACATCAGGTCTTTAGACAGCTGAGGATTCCCCTCTTCAACATGAGGGCTGTGGCTTGTAGTTTATTTTTTCTTGAATAAACTCAATGCTTTTGTGACATGAAAGAAAAAAAGGTTTTTTTGTTGTTTAGTTTATTCAAGTCACTCATGGAGGTGTCTTACAGTAGGAATTCCAGTAGACTAAGGTCTATAAGCACAAAAATTAGATTTTTGTCAGTTTTATTCTCTGCGGTATGCCCAGCACTTAAAAAAGTCTTTGGTACATGTGGACATCTAGACATAATTGTTTAAAAAAATGGATCAGAATCCACATGTCAGATTCTGAAGTGTACACTATTTACCACATCACTGTTTCCCAAACTAATTTGATAATAAGAATAATTTGAGGTATTTGTCAAAAATATTAATTCCTAGAATCCTTCCTAAGTGTTCTAACTGAAAGGCCTAGAAATGTTTATTTTTAACAAAGACCCTAAAAATTTCTTACCATGAGGCAAATCCAGACCTGCAAAAATGTTCCTTTTTCCAGCCTCCACACTTACCAACTCAATCCCTCCTCCCCCAAATACTAACAATTCACAATCATGGAGCACTGTTCTAAATGGATTAACTCACTTGATGCTCAAAGATCTTCCATGGTAGGTACTATAACTATCCCAATTTTTTCAGAAAAGGAGACTGAGGCATAAAATATCTAAGATGAACAAGGTTACAGAGCTAATCATTGATTGAGAAGGGATTTGAATGCAGTCTTAGAAACAACTTGAAACCGTTATGTTACATTATTCTACTTGTACCCACTAGTCCCATTTTTCCCCAAAGCGCTGGCCCCAAATGTTCCCTTTGAGTACTCAGTTCCACTTCTATCAATGAAAGTCAATCAGTAGTCTCTGTATACATAATCGTGAATTTCAAACTAGTAGAATATATAAAGTTCCACCAAAAGAGATTTAATTAGATATTTTTAATTTAACCAAAATAGTCATTATAAGGAATGTGCTATTACCTGCAGAGATAATCCCAGGCATAAAAACATAATATGAGATAATAATTTTTAAAAGCAAGACAAATATAGAAAAGCTAAGTGAATTAGGTTGTGCCCCTTGAAAAATATTTAAAACTATATTTGGCATTGAGACAGCCTGCAGGTAATATTGGATAGTGTATCAATCATTTACCAACATGCTTCCTAACATGATTGAATTCATTTCTCATTAGGCACTGTCAAACAGAAATCCAATGAGTGTTCAATACATTCACTATTCTGTAAAAAAAAAAAAAAAATCATTTGAAACCTAGATCTTCTAGATTGCTACAACAGAATTTATTTTTTTACAACAGAATTTAGACAAATAATGCAAGCTTAAAGCAACCAAACCAAATTTTTAAACATGTCCAGTTTATCACAAATAATAGACATAATGAAATGAAATGTCTTCAAGCATTCTAGTCTTTTTTTAAGCTTTTTTTAAAGGTATTTAAGATACTTTTAAAAAAAAATAAAAAAAGATTTTTCTCCAGACTCATGTTTCCTAACCACAAAACCCAAAACCATTAGGAAATGTTTAACTCAGCTTCTTTACCTGAGTTGCTCTTTCCATTATTCATACTCCATGCACTGAGAAAGGCATTGCCTTTCCTCTAATCTTAGAATGTATCACCCCTCGGGCAGAACAAAATCCTAGCTCCTAGAGGAAGATCTTTCTGAAGTGGCTGACAGGATTAAGGGCTAGGATAGGATTTGTCTTTGTGGTTAAGGGAGGGGAAAAGTGAAAGAATAGTAAGAGCCTACAGGTAGCTTTAATTCTGCTTGGCATGACAAAAGCAAGAATGCACCTCTTGAGCAACCTCAAGGGCTTTCTTTGACTCTGAAGCAAAGAGAAACCACCTCTCAGTAAATAAGGCCTTTGTTTACTGTCCTAGATATTACAAATGAGCATTGTCTCATTCTCTTAATACAACTATTAGCTGTCTCTAAAACAATTCAAAGCTAAATTAGTAACATCATGGTAAGAGTAATGGAATAAAATAGTGTAATAAAAATTCTTGATAGTCTGTAATTGGTCACTTGACATCTAAAGTCACTGGGCCATGCGAATGGCCCAAGATTTTTTGTTTGTTTGTTTGTTTTTACCAACACCTCCACCATTAGGCCCTCGGAAATCTATCACAAATCTCCAACCACAAGCTTCAGCTTTGTTTTGCTTCCTGCTCAATAAGGGACATCCCACCTACTTATTTCCTGGCAGTATAATAAAGGTTTAGTCCCAGTTTTTTCTCTCTTCACTCACCCCGTTTAGCAACCCCGTGTGACACAGTGTGACAGACACACAGTGCTTCCCACCCTCTGTGGAGCTTCTTTGAAAGGCAGTTGCCTCTATTATCTTATCACACCTGATTAAAGTAAATGCCAGGTTAAAATAAATGGTCTAAGTATATTATTCAAAATTTTTCTTTCTCAATACTCCACTTCTTTGAATCCTTCAAATACTAACACTACTAAAAGGTAAACTGAGGTACACAAAAATTTTGAAGGCTTTTTTTTTTTTTTTAGCAAATATCTATAGGAATCGCGCAATGCCAAACTGAAAATGGCTAAAGGCACTCCACCAGCAAGAGCTAAGGGAAAAGCTTTATACAGCAAAGGCATTCTTTGACTGACTGTAGGTAGCTTAAGTAGTTGCTTTATTTGAGAAGCCTAGTTGGCTATTTGTGATTACTTGTTCTTAAGTTTTGATTTCTTAACCTTGAGTCATTTACAGGTATCAACTCTGGCTTAGGTTTGGTTTGCTGAATAGACTGCACAGGCATTAGAGCCACTTCAGTCTAATGGCCGGTGTTCTAAATTACTATAATAGCACCAGTACTCTCTCTTGTATATAGGTATGCTAGGACATATTGGAGAGAAGAGTGGAAAAACAAAACCCCTGCTCCTAGGAATTTACACTCTAGAAGTTAGTTTTAAGTGGAAATGAAGTGAAGAAGCCATCTTTTATTTCATTTGAATACCCTCACTTTTCTTACCAGTATTTCACATACACTAATGTTCACTAACATTTGCTAAATGAAGAAATGACCCATTTCCCTTAAGCATCAGA
Organism: Cynopterus sphinx; assembly: GCA_030015415.1. NCBI lineage: Eukaryota > Metazoa > Chordata > Mammalia > Chiroptera > Pteropodidae > Cynopterus > Cynopterus sphinx. The sequence goes on along the minus strand of CM057384.1, from coordinate 26,464,234 downwards.
AGCCATTTTCTCTATTCTTTATTATTGAATTGTGGTTTATAATTAAGAGACTGTCGATAAGTTTAACACACTGATGAACAGCATGAAGTAAAGCACTGTTGAATGATATAGTAATTCAAGCAGTTGAACTTCACTAAATAGCTGTACTCACCAATCACATTTATGAACCAGGAAGTGGGCCCTCACCAGACACTGAATCTGCTGGCACCTTGATCACAAACTTCTCAGCCCCCAGAACTGTAGGAAATAAATGTCCATTGTTTATAAGCCACTGAGTCTAAGGTATAAATGCTTTTAAAGCCCAAAAGGACTAAGACACTGTGTTAGAGAAAATTGTTAGTCAAAACTCTTAAAAGATAATTGGTTGCTAGCCCTATGAGAATATAAATCAAGTCCTAGTGTGCTGGCTGGAAAATTACTGCTTGGCTATCACCAATGGGAACATAGGCTATCACCCATAGGAACATAACATTCTAACAATAAGCTTTCTGCTTCTGTACCCCCACTTGCACAACCGACCTGTGGGTTGACAGTAAATAGAAGAAAAACAGACTTCTGTGTTCAGGCAGAATGAAGAACGGGGTTTAGGGCTTAAAAACCCTGTACCTCTACATTTTGGGGCTGCTTAATCTGGGGTCTGCACACCCCTGGCAGACCCAGCTGGCTGAATAAAGAGTGTGTTTCCTATAACTCACTGATTTCTGGTGGTCCGTGTGTCCATGTGGCTGGCAGCTACAACACTAGAAATCAGCTATAAATCTTTACCTACATTTCTAGCAACTAAGTAATTGCTTTGTATTTTAAATACATGAACCATCTTATAAGGAATAATAGGAATTTCAATTTTTTCCTAATGGGTCACTTTTTTACGCAATGAGGTTACCTACTGAGGTAAATGCTACTACTGCACAATCAGTATTCATCTATCCATCCCTCTTTTCTGTCTTTAACACTTCTGCCTTTTAAACATAACCTAATGTTGAGAAAATTTTCCAAGGTATACTGAAACCGACCTCCAAAGAGCCAATAGACCGAAGAAACGCTGACAGCTTCAGACCTAAACTAAGAGCTTAATAAAACTTACCAACAGAAGCAGAGAGTCAAGCAGCAGCAAAACAGCAACTCTCCACACCCAAAAAGCACTGTGGCTTCTTATATGTGGTGTCCAAGAACACAGGTAATTTGCAGCCCGTGTTTAACAAGCTGCAAGCAAGTGGCACATGCTTGTTAAACAGGTGGTTTGTAGCCAGGTGACCAGTACTTGCTAAGCATGTTCTTGTTAAGGCTGTATATTTCAAAGGAGTAAATAACTTAATGGTCCTACTTTTCTTTGTAAGAACATTCTTGTCAGGTAACAAGGAAGGTGAAACTGGCAATCATTGAGAGCGACTTGTTCCTTAAGATGACATAGGTCAGGTCAAGCACTAGATCCCAATTTTACTAACACCCTAATTTTGTTCACCTTCCCCAGATTGTCTGTGTCTTTCAGGAGAGGCTGGCCCCTCCTCAGTTCTGGGATATGAATCTCAACTGGAAGTCCATCATGGAAGCCTCACTCTACACACCCCCTTGTTGGAGATAGGCATTGTTGGAACATAATGACCCTTAACTTTTCACCCCCTCAAACCCTGTAACTTTCCATTTACCTGAAGTGAAGCTGACGAAATCCCCTATCCCAGGATGCTTAGCAACCCCACTGGCGCGAAAAAAGCCGCCGCCAAAAGCCCCCTCCATCTTAGTCAAGGTCCCAGAGACCTAACAACACTAGCCCCCCCCACCACAATCCAATCAACACCCTACACGAACACTAGCCGTCCCCAACCGGATCCTCCCCCTATATAAGCTCGCTCCTCCATTTAATAAATTGGAATTCCTCTCGGACTACCGCGCGTTCTGGTGATTTCTTTCAGGCATAGACTGTTGAAGCAATTTAACATAATGAGATGTGAGGGAAAATCCACTGGACAAAGAGGTTTTTCTTAGTCTTAAAAAAAAAAGGAGCTGGAGATCAGGGTGTTCCCTTTTTCTACTTCTAAATATTAACTGTAAACTGAACTGAGGCAACCACCTTAGGATCACAAGGGAAGCCAGACTGGAGAAAAGGCTAAGACACTAAAGACGGCAGCACAAAAAGAGGGAAGGAACCTGGTTCTTGACAATATCATCAAGACATTGAACTTAACCAACCCTGGGAATGGCCTTACATCTTTGTGAGATAATATAAAAACTTAAACAATAAAGACATTTAGTAAGGTTTTCTATTCATGTAGTTGAAAGTATTCCTTTTTTCTTCAAACAGTTCTATTCCTAAGTCGTAGGCTTCTCAGTATAACAAAAGGTATGTATGGTAGATTGGATGCAAAAGTAACTGCCAAGTTTATCTATGTTTAAGTTGTTCCTCCTATTAAAAATTGGAGTCTATTTCTCCTTCCCATGAATCTAGTCCTTTTGCCAATAGAATACAACAGAGTAAAATAATGCCAGTTCCAGGCCCTTCACACACTTGGAAGCCAGGAATCATGTAAAAAAAGCTTAGGTTAAACTCCTGCGTAATGAGAGGTAACTCTACCCAAAAGGCAGCACCAAGACAACAATGGGAATGAAGCCACACTAGATGACACCTCATTAAGCAGATAATAGCCATCTCTACTAAGCCCCAGCCAAATTCCCGACCACAGAATCAGGAGCAATAGAACACCTGCTATTTTTGGTCACCAAGTCTCCCAATTTGGTCACTCTATGCAACAATAGGTAACAGAAACACAAGGTGATATTTGTTCTCTTGCTTTGTAAAATTTCTGTAGTCATTTCACTATGATCAAGAATTACTTAATGTCATTAATGCAAGCCAATGATTTTTCCAAACATATGTATTTGTCTTAGCTCACAAAGGAGACTTCGATGTTTATGTCACCCTGTCCTAACATTTTTAAAATAATGAAATGCAAATAAAAGGAGAAATATTTATAACAAATGAACTGATATCCTTAGCAAGTAAAAAATGTTCACAGATATTAAAGAAAAATAGCGACCCGCCTCAGCTTCTAAAACGGGAAAAGTCACTGCTTTGAAGAACCGGTCACTAAACAGGAGGGAAATAACCTCAAGGCAACCAACTTAAACAACACGACACAGCATTTTCACCTATGAAGTAACCAAAGAAAAATTTAAATCCTAAGACTTCATGCCACCTAGGTTCCAGTAAAAAAACAAATTGGAAATCCTCACGTTAGGAGGGCTGAGTCAGGGTTCTAGTGTCCTTCAACTACAGGCACCTCGGCGTCTGATCGCAAGCCGCTTGACTCTGGATGTCTGTGGTGGGGATCATATAGCTATTGCACAGGGCTGTTGTTCGGAAGGGGGTTACTTTTCATTCAGCTCGTTTAGCCACGTGTTAACTTTTGTCGAAGATCCTGGAAATCCATGAAAATCTGAATACTTCCCAAAACATGGGCGACGGAAGGAAACCAGAAGTGACATGACACCAGGCATGGTGGGTGGCGGTGGGGTAAAGGGCCGGGGTGATGGGGTCTGAGGCGGGGAGCGGGGCCCTCCGGGAGGGCCGCCTCCCACACGCACCCCGGCCCTTCAGCGGCTCCCAGCCCGGGGTTGGAGCTCCGCGGGAGGAAAAGTAGGGCGCGCGGCGCTGATTGGCTGCCCGTGAACAGGGGGCGGGGCGGGCGCAGGCGCAGGCGTGACCGCGAGCGGAAGGCCGTGGGCGGGACTTCCGGCCTTTGTGGCGCGGAGCGGTGGGGCTGCGGCTTGCTTCCCGGCTTCTGCCGGGCTCCGCGGTGAGGGACGCGGGCCCCGAGCTGGGTGGGTGGAGGCTGGGGAGGGCCTGTGCTCCGGGTGGCGGGCGCTGGGTAGAAGAGCCCCGCTCCGAACCCCGGGTCGCTCGTTGGGGCGGCGTCCGCGTGCGTCCTCGGGACACAGAAGAGGCCAGCAGCACTCAAGCCTCTGCTTTGCAGCAGGAAGGGCAGTCAGTGCCCCGTCCCGCTGATTTCTCGCATGCCATGCTTTAACTGGGATGTAAATAATAGGCTCGTGCGGTCAGGCTAGTTAGTAAACCATAGCTTTGTAGCCTGAATGTTCGGATCTCTAAAGTTAATGGTAGTTATGGTTAATTTTACTGATCGGTCCTGTTAATTCAAGGGCATAGCCTCCCACCCTAAAATCAGATCATGTTTAATCAGCATCATAAAATTAAATACACAATTGTTGACGTATTTAACTTTTTTAAAGAGCGTACTTCGATATATTCTAAGCTTTTTGAGAGCTGAGACCTTTCCATTTCTTTTGTATCTGAATTCTGACGTTTTTTGAGCGCATGGTAATAAACACTTAAATATTTCTTGGTGAATTCCTCGGTAAATTGATTCAGGAACAAAAACCTTTGTATCCTAATACCTGGCTCACGACGGAGCCCATACTAATTGTCTCAATGTTTGTTGAAATTGAGTGAATACCAGAATTGATTAAATGGCAAATATTCAATATTTTTACTTAAATCAACTCATGTTTAATATGCATTTTAAAAATGTTTTGTTACTGCCTTAAATGAAAGTCAGTATTTGCCATAGGTGACTACAAATAAATTTTTATAATCAACATTATTAAATTCTAGCTAGATACTGTTACCCTTGGAAGTTTGAGGCTTATAACTTTATTAAAGAGGGAGTTTTGCAAGATTTACAGACACCTTAAAGACATATTTTTCTCCTTGATGAATCAGGATTGAAAGAATTAAAAATGAAATTTCTCAGTATGTGATTCATGTTAATACTGCATTCATTTGCTTCTAAAATAATTTATTAATTCTGAAAAACAGGAGACACTGAATGACATGAGTGAATGAGTGATTTTTAGTTTGTCACTTTATTATTTATTACAGTATATAACTGATGAGTGATGTTTATTATAAGTTCTCAGAATTTTTTTCACTGCTAGAAGTTAACAGTGCTTTTATTTCCTTCAGGAAAGAAAAGATTATTCAAAGAAATTCTGAAGTACGGTACCCAGTTGTAGTGAACTTTTTGATAAGTTGTTTCGGCCCAGAATGGCTGTGGAATCCACTGCAATTTCCACCCTGGTACCTCGGAATCCTCAGAAACAAGAACTAATACTCGTGAAAGTAGAAGAAAGCCTTTCCTGGGGTCAGAAATTAAAGCAGAATGAGAGTACCCAATCCTGCCAAGAACTGTTTCGCCAGCAATTCAGAAAGTTTTGCTACCAGGAGACACCTGGGCCCCGGGAGGCTCTGAGCCGGCTCCAGGAGCTTTGCTATCAGTGGCTTATGCCAGAGTTGCACACGAAGGAACAGATCCTGGAACTGCTGGTGCTGGAGCAGTTCCTGAGCATCCTGCCAGAGGAGCTGCAGATCTGGGTTCAGCAACATAGTCCAAAAAGCGGCGAAGAAGCCGTGACTCTATTGGAGGATTTGGAAAGGGAATTTGATGATCCAAGGCAGCAGGTGGGAACCGGGAGATGCAGTATGTTGTGGGAAAGGATTTACAAACTGGAGCACGTGGTATCATCAACAGTAGGATAAAACTTTGTCTCTAGTAAACCATAACCCTGAAGTGACCACTAGGGCCATGCCAGTTTCTATCCTAAAATAGCTCTTTCTTCCCTATTCCTTATCCCTGGAGATCTCTTTGTTGACCTCTGAGATTTTCACTAAGCATTTTCCTAGGGATTTTCTCACAAAGCTAACCATAGTTTACCGATTTCAGGTCCCAGCTAGTCCACAAGGACCAGCAGTACCATGGAAGGATTCAACATATTTTGGAGCATCCCAAGAGTTAAACATCCAACTCCAGTCCTTAAAGACACAGTCGAAACTATGGGAACCTTGCCTTTCCCCCAAAACTGGTAAGAAATAAGAACTCATCTAAGAACTATTATACAAGCTTCTGGTTTTGTGGATACAGAATTAATTGCATTTTACAACTGTGTCACATAGAAGCTTCACTTTTATCCTAGATGAAGTTAAACTGAGAGATGCTCACCTTAGCTATGTATTCAGCAGCCCTCACAAATTGCAGTCATGCTACCTGTGTCAGTTTCCCTGTCATTTATTCACTTACTCCATTATGTATCTTACTAGGGTACTAATACATGTCTGGTATGATGATAAGCACTGGGCCTCTGTCTTTAAGGAATTTTCCGATCTAGGTGGCGTGGTGCACAAGCAAAAAGTACAGTAAATTATAGACTAAAAGTAGGCAGTGGATACTGTGGGGGCACATAAAGACACCTAACCTTAGAGGTTCAAAGAAAACTACTTAAAGGAAGAGGCATCTAAGCCAAGACTTGAACTATGAATAGGAAAATGCCAGGTAAATAGGTGGGAGGAGGAGTGTCCCAAACTAAAGGAGAAAATTGTTTCTCAACACTTAGGACATCGTTCACAATAAGCAATTCTGACAGATGCCACAGGTTAAGGTTTCAGTTCTACAAGACTGGCCCCCCACTTCCTATGCCATTTGCTTGTAATAAGTTCCTAGATTAGCCATACTTCTGATTTGCTGCAAATCGACAGTTCCACAACCCCCTCCTCAGGTTTCATATTTGCTATAATGGTGCACAGAACTCAGGGAAACACTGTACTTACTACTATTTGTTTATTGTAAAGGGTACCAAAAAATGAACAGCAGTATATAGGGTGAGGTCCAGAAGGGGCCTGAGTGCAGGAGCTTCTGTTGCTGTGGAGTTTGGGGTGTGGCATTAGGATGTAGTCACCATCCCAGAAGCTCTCTGAACTCCTTTGTGTAAAGTTGTATGGATGTTTCATTATGTGGGCATGATGATTACGTTATTAGCTGATGGTGATTAGCTGATTCAGCCCTTCTCCATGGAGGTCAGAGCATGGGACTGAAAGGTCTAACCCACTAATCACTTGGTTGGTTCCTTTGGCAATAAGCCCCACTCTCCAACAGTCAGCTTATTAGCAGAAATCCAGGTATGGATGGTAGGGGCTTATAAATAATAAAAGGCACTCCTCTTCTGCCACTTAGGAAATTTCAGGAAATAACAAGGCTTTTAAAAGCTCTGTGCCAGGAAATAGGGATGAAGGCCAAATATATATATATTCTATTACAATATTAATATTACAATATTACATAAGCACAGGCCACAGAGTCATAAAGGTGAGAGATTACATCCCATCCTGAGAATTGCAGATAATTCAATTTAACTTGAATAGAGAATTCATAGGGAAGAAGTGGTGAGGAAAATGGGGTATAGATTGTGAAAACTTGTATGTCATCCTAATTAGTTTGTACTAATTAGTGTAGTGGGGTACTATTGAAGGGTTTTGGACAAGGGAGTGACATGATTAGATATGTGTTTTAGAATTTAGTTGCAGAGTTGAGAATACATTTGAGGAAAGCAAGAGTAGAACCCTATTTAGAGACTTGTAATCCTGGTGGCCACGGTGAATAGATCAAGATGTATCAAGGTGAAAGGTGGGGAAGACAAAGCTGATTCTACTAGCATTTAAATTACACTGCAATAGCAGTCTCAAAGTGGAACATTTGGAGAGGTGTTACGAATGATGTTCAGGTTTCAGTTTTGAACAGCTTGGTTATTTGTAGTGCTATTCATATAATGGAAAACAAGGAAGAATATATCTAATAATGTGTTTAGTTTGGGACACTTGGGTGCTTGTGAAACATGCACAAGTAATATTCCAAATTAGCATTGGCTTTGAGAGTCTAGAGCTTAACAGAGAAAACTGGGATAGAATTGGGGATCTGATTAGCTTGTAATATCTACATGTTACTCATTGACTCCTATGAGTGTTTGTAGAGTGAGGGTACACAAGAGCCCAGAACAGTCTGAAGGAACTCATGTTTGAGTGGCCATGAATCTAAGAAGGAACAGCCACAGAAATCAGGCTAATATAGATGGAAAAGAATGTTTCTAGAAGGAGGATATTGTCCTTGGTGTCTGCACTACAGAGAAGCCAACTAAGTAAGATCTAGAAATTATCCAGTAGGTTAAGGAGTTATGAAATTGATGACCTTGATGAGAGTAGTATGGGGATAGGGGGAGGTGTGCAGCTAAGTCAGAAATCAGATTCCAAAATGGAAATGAGTACAGACAGTCCTCTTGTGAAGCTTTACTCTGATAGAAATGAGGTTGCATGAGGGAGATGTGTAAACAGTGAGCTTAATTTTAACTGATGAGAGATGAGCTTATTTAAATTCTGATGAACAGGAAGGAGTCAGTGGAGGAAGAGGTTGAAAATAATAGGAAAGGAATAGTAGGTGATTGATCAATTGATGTCTCAGAGGAGGGAGGAAAGTATAAACTGCAAAGTGTAGGCGAGGCCTTAGTATTAGAAAGGAGGTCCTTATGACCAGTTAAAAGATAATATGTGGACAGTGACATCTTTCATTGGTAGCCGCATCTGTTTTCTCTCCCACAGAAAGTGAGTATTTAGAGTGACTGGAGAAATAAAATATCTTTTTTGCTATTATTTCAGATTGTGAGAACAGCGAATCAGCGACAAAGAAGGACATTTTGAGAAAAAAATCAGGACTTCCCCAGGAACCTTCATCTGGAGGAGTTAGTGAACACAAAAGCAATTTAGAGTGGCAGCAAGGAAGTGCTACAGGAGAGAAATTAGGAAGATCTCCTTCCCAAGGAGGCAGTTTTAGTCAAATAATCTTCACACACAAATCTCTAGGAAAGAGAGACCATCATGAGCCCCCAAAAAGCCCGATTCTAAGTACAAACTCTGTAACATATAAGAAAGGTCCTACAGAAGAGAGACCTTATAGATGTGATGTATGTGGGCACAGCTTCAAACAACATTCCTCTCTAACACAACATCAGAGAATCCATACCGGAGAAAAGCCCTATAAATGTAACCAGTGTGGGAAGGCCTTTAGTTTGAGGTCATATCTTATTATTCATCAGAGAATTCATAGTGGTGAGAAAGCATATGAATGTAGCGAATGTGGGAAAGCCTTCAATCAGAGCTCAGCCCTTATTAGACATCGGAAAATTCATACTGGTGAGAAAGCTTGTAAGTGTAATGAGTGTGGCAAAGCATTCAGTCAAAGTTCATATCTTATTATCCATCAGAGAATTCACACTGGTGAGAAACCCTATGAGTGTAATGAGTGTGGAAAAACCTTTAGCCAAAGTTCAAAGCTTATTAGACACCAGCGAATTCATACAGGAGAGAGACCCTATGAATGTAATGAATGTGGAAAAGCTTTCAGGCAGAGCTCAGAACTGATAACTCATCAGAGAATACATAGTGGGGAGAAGCCCTATGAATGTAATGAGTGTGGAAAAGCCTTTAGTTTGAGCTCAAACCTCATCAGGCATCAGAGAATTCATAGTGGAGAGGAACCTTACCAGTGTAATGAATGTGGCAAAACGTTCAAAAGGAGCTCAGCCCTTGTTCAACATCAGAGAATCCATTCTGGGGATGAAGCTTATATATGTAATGAATGTGGGAAGGCTTTCAGGCATAGGTCAGTCCTTATGCGCCATCAGAGAATCCATACTGTAAAGTAACTTGTGAGTACAATGAATATTGTAAATAGTTTAGTCAGACGTGTATCTTTGTTAATCAAAAAGGTTTACTTTGGAGCAGTCAAGATTCTGAAGGTTGTAAACTACTAGGTCTTGAGTTTATGCAATGCTTTCCAGTGCTCATGCAAATTTCCTTGAAAGCTTTTCCTGTAACTAGTTAGAATAGCAGATGGAAGAATCCTTGCTTCTAGCTTTTTCCTTTCCATTAGAAATACTCAGGAAATATGAAAAATGGGACTATACCAATGATACCTCATTTTCTGTGAAGAGGGTATAGTAACCCAAGCCCTGTCACTGCATCTGATTGTTGGTGTGACAGGTTTGGGGGATGGTGTGGCTAATATGAGGGACATTGAGAATTTTAAGAATTTTACTGATCAAGTAAGAAAGTGACAGGACAGCAAGACAGCTGGGGAGAGTTTCATCAATGATTTATTGAGCCCAGGGAAGGCCAGAAATCAGACAGAAAAATACAGTATATTCAGCAGTTAATTTTTTGAGTGCCTGCTTTGTGTCAGGAACGATGGATATAATGAAAGACAATCTCTACAGTTTAATGGACAGGGCAAACAGGCAATGACACTGGTATTGTCAGTGCTATGTAACATTAAGAGTACCTGACCCTTGTATGCCAACTATAATTGAAAAAATTATTGTACAATGTAAATATGAGCAATTAAATATAATAAAAGAGTACCTGACTAGGAAGATTTATGAGAAAAACAATAAGAATGCATAGGTGGTAGGCAAACCAGGGAACAATTTCCAGTAGGGGGAGCAATAGGCCAGGAAGAAAGTCTGGCAGTGGATAAGTTTCTATTAGACAAAATCTGGAGTCCTTAGACCACAGTGTGGTGAGAAGTTTCGACTTGATCTGATGTTACCTCAGAAAGAGTTGATATGTAGTTTTCTTGCCAACCTGTACTCTAGGCTAGACCTTCCATGGGGCGGGGGAAGAAGGGAGTCAGAGCTCAACTAAGAGTTTAAGGGTCTGTTAGAGTTCCAAAATCTCTTCCGGACAAAGAACTTACGTTCTTAAAACTGTATTCGCTGCTGTCAGCTTTCTCCTGACTCCCACAGCTGGGTCAGAAATTGCTGTGGCTGCCATACCACTTGTTTCTGGGCCTTACCCCACAGTTCCTAGTGCACTCCCCTAGGTTCAGGTGCTGAAAAAATCCTCAGTTGCTTGGTCTGTGACTTATTCACATATTTGTACATGTTCAGTTTTGTCTCCTATCAGTATTGCATTCACTGCCTTGTGAATTTTGTTAAAAATGGTGCTAAAGGGAAGTGACAACAGAAAGTAACAATCATAGTCCATCCAGAGACTCCCTCTTCTGAGGGACTCGGCAGGAAAAGTATCCCTGGACTGATGCTGCTCAGTATCATGTGGAAAGGTTTGTAGGTCAATCAGCAACAGGAAGACATGTTCTTCACAGTGCTAGTACATCATCATTATAACACTTTACCAAAAGTGTACATCTGGGAATCTAGAATCTGCATAGGAAAAAGTTTTCATGTGATAAACAGTGAAGTATTGCTCCTATTGGGGCATACATAGATGTGCATGTACTAAACAGGAATGGTAAGAGGGCTAAATGTCAATGTTTGGAGAGAATGTGAAAAAAAGGGACAGGATTATTTGGAAAAGATAACATGTAACCAAATGGTAAGAGCTAGTCAACTCATTTTCCTCTTTCAGAGAAAAGACCCAAACTGAAAAGAGTAGGACAAACATTAAGAATTGATAAAACATATCACACGAGGGAGATAATCTGTATAAAAGATTTCCTACTTATAGTGATAAGAATCATACTTGTTACGGCTTTATATATGTGTATTGGTTATTTCTCAGGCCACATCTTGCAGATGAGGAAGCCTTAGGATCATGGCTTACTCAATGTCATATAGCTAAAAAGTAATGAGGTTAAACTTTGACCCCAGACAGTAAGAATCAGGAACCCTTCTGTAGAGCCACTTACTATACTGTCTCCCCATGAAAAAGTCCCTACGGAAAAAAATGGTTCTTAAATAGACAAATTACAGAAGAATAAATGTCAATAGTAAGTGTTCAGCCTTACTAAGATTAATGTATATTAAAACAAAAGATAGCATTTTTTTTCCCTCATAAAACTAACAAAATAAATGTTGCCAGTGAGATGTGAATTGATTCTATCTCTGGCAATACCAGAAGCCTTAAGCATTGTCTTTTGACTTAAAATTCTACCTGGAAATGTGTACTTCGGAAATCATCATGGCGGTATACAAAGTCTTAAAAAGCTGTTTAAAGTGATGTTAATGTTACATGACAAAGCATTCAAATCTTAAGTAAAAATATAAGATGTACAATATGATTCCATGTAAAATATATTTATGCAATAAAAGTATTGGAAATGTACAGTCTCAGTGCTGTACTGGTTATCTTTGGATGATAATATAGGCAGTTTCACGTGTATGTGTGTGTCTCCCAAATTTTCCTACAATATCTGAAACTTGTAAAATTAGAGCAAAACAGTTTAAAAGGGATTAGAAGCCCAGGATAATTGAGAAAAATAAGAGAAGCACATGCTTCCCATAGCATCTCTGTCCCTTCCAAGGCCTAGGAAGTTAGCTAACTTGTTAACTCTGATCCTTGACTTCCTCATTGGCAAGTGGCAGATGTGCCCATCTCAACTAGTGTACAGTCTCTTCTGCAAATATAAGCAATTTGCATGAAGGAGATTTATAGCTGAAAAAAAAGCAGTAGCCTTGAAATGGAGACTTGTTCTTATAGTTCCTTCCCATGAATTCTGCAGCTGCAAGCAAATCACCTCACAGTTCTGGACCCTCAGTTTAAAGGGGCTGAAGTAGGTGATCTCTTAAAACTTCAACATTGTATTTATGAAATGGGCAGGGGGGAGGACACAGGGGGCATTAATATAGGTAGATGTCAAAAGTAATTCTGTTTTCCTTCACTAGCCTTGCTGGAGGAAATGTAATTAGTTCCTTTCCCTTCTGCTCAGGGCCCTCTTGTTTCTCTTGACACAGAGGCAGTCTCCGGGGTGTGGAGGGGGTGTGTGACAATGTTCACCTTAAATGGATTTTGCACATATTCACAGATTTTTAAAAAGATAATATGCAAGTTAGACAATGTATTTAATATCAGTTTCCTACCACTCCCCTTCTCTGTCATTTCCATAGGCTGCAGTTAACACTGTCCAGCAGAGAAGATTGGAAATCGACCTTGGTCACTCTCAGCTCCCCTGTGAACTCCTGGCCCCATAAAGTGAATCCTCAGAGCAAGGGGGAGTGCCAGTTAGGAAAACTTCCTGTGCAGAGGGAACTGACCTGGAGTTTCTGCAAAGTTGAGAAACAGTGGGCACTATGGGCAGACCCAACTTATACTATACTCACCCACCCCCTGCCTTCTGATGGGCCAGAACCAGACATTGCTGCTAGTTAGTAACTTTACCACTGGCAGCTGGCTTGTTAGCTGGCACAATGATCACAGATATAAAGGGTCGTGGATTTTTTTTTTTAACACAAATTGAGGACCTGCTGAGAAAGGAAGAGAAAGCCATAGCAGTCTCTCAGGCTCTTGCTGTTAAAGGTGGAGAAGGGTCCTGATGCTGGTGGACACGTGTGTATAAAGGAGCTACCTGTTCTCATTACCATGGTCTTCCCACCACAGTGCAGCCCCAGATGTCCTCCCAATTTTGTGACTTCACCTGATGAACTAGCTTTCGATTTCTAGGCACTTTTTGGCCCTGGAAATAAAAGCTAAGTATACCAGTTTCCTGACTCCTTCCCATGACTCCTTCCCCCATTCTAGCCCATCTCCATTCACGTTGCACCCCCTACTCCTGAATGAATAATTTCAAAGCAAAACTAAAACTCAGATTTTATTACAACTTGCATCATATTCTAATATTAAACAGTTGAAGTATATACTCAAAAAATAAATGTTAGAATCAATTACAAAAATTATTTACCAAACAAGATTTTTACCAAAAAATATTGGGGATGGGGGAAAGAAAACTAATAGAAAGTACTCCAAAATGTTAATGTTTCTCTGGATAGTAGGATTTATACTTTCTCATTTTCTGTATTATCACAATTGACAATTCACAATCAGGGAAAAACTACTAAATGATATTAAAAACATGAAATCATCTGATTGTCACTTATAGGAAGAGGCAACTCCATTGGCAAGGTCTCTTTAGACAGTTTCTGATTGACCTTAATGATAATCCCACAATTTATGGACATAAAGACCACCCCACAATTTCACCTCCCCTCTTACCCACAACAGTTTGATCACCAAGTCCACTTCAGAAGTGACAGTATCTTGAAATCAAGACATCTTAGAAGAGGAACCAAACTTTCAGGTAGCGACTGCCTTCAGTAATTAATTAAAACTGCTAAAATAAAAACTAGCAGAGAAATGTTTTAAGGAATCTGAGGGGGGTAATTCAACAAATATTCATTGTACTCAAGCAGCTTAGCATCAGGAAGTGAGGGGACAGGGAATAAGGAATAGTAAAGCGTGGGAAGGCAGACCTCCCATGCCTGTGTTCTTGTTAGCTCCCCATTTCCTAAGCCCCAGGGTCAAGGGACACAAATACTCCAGTCCTGACTGTTCCTTTAGCCTCCAATATGTATTATTTCTTGGTGTAAACACATGCCGTTTTTCATACAATTCACCAGTCCTCTATCACACAAATTCTCCTGAGTACTTCAAGGTCTCTTAGGTCACTCTGGGTCTGGGGTAGCTACCCAACTCAGTGATCATAAATAAGAAGAACCAACACATGTTCTGGCTTCTGATCCAGGGTCTATAAGAACCAACCCCTGCCAGAGAGTAGTCTTGATGAAGGGATGTCTCCATATCCTCTCCATTACACTGTATGTCCTATAACTTCTGCCTATGTTCTCCTCCCTCTTGCTTTGATCCAGCTCACTTCTACCCATCTTTTATGTCTCAACTGAGATTTCATCACATCCAGGAAACCATGGACCAGGTTAGGAACCCCTGCCCTATATTTTGACAGAATCTTGGATATATCCTACCAAAGCACTTATCACACTTTTCTGTTAAGTAAGTATATCCCATTAGCCCTTAATTCTGGGAGTGGCAATGGCCATGTCTTCCCCTAATGGCTGGCACATAGCAGGTGATCGATAAATAAGTAGACCTCAATTGACCTTAGCAAGAAGCTCAGGGCTGAGGAGAGAGCTGGTGAGGGGGCGGAATGAGCTACCATTCCCAGATGCTACTAAACTGATCCGGGGCAAAATTCAACATTTCACAATCACACAATTCAACATTTCAGATAACCAAATAACTGAGCACATGCCTCCAACTGTCAAATGCATAATGCTCTTGCTGGGAAGAGATCCTTGACATTGGAGACTTCACCTCTTAATCCATTTATAAGAAGCTCTTTCAGAACCTCTGACCCAGTCCTAGAGTCACTGCGAAGGTGCCCATTCAACACTTTAACATACAGCTTTGTGTACTAAACTGGACTGGAAGGACAGGAACTCTCAGGAAACTTCTATCTTCTGTAGAGTTTCATACCAAAGTGAATTCCTTATAACTCACAATTGTACAGCTCTTACAGAGTTAAACTCTAGTGTGAGTTCTCTGATGCTGCATAAGGCCTGATCTATGCCTAAATGTTTTCCTACATTCACTACATTCATAAGGCTTCTCCCCAGTGTGGATTCTCTGGTGCTGGGTGAGGGCTGAGCTCTGATTGAAGGATTTTCCACATTCATTACACTGATAAGGTTTCTCTCCAGTGTGAATTCTTTGATGTTCAATAAGGATAGAGCTTCTACCAAAAGCCTTACCACATTCAATACATTCATAGCCTTTGTCTCCAGTGTGAATTTTCTTATGCTGAATAAGGGCTGAGCTCCGGCTAAAAGTTTTCCCACATTCACCACACTCATAAGGTTTCTCTCCAGTGTGAATTCTCCGATGCCTGATGAGCTCTGAGCTGCCCCTGAAAGCTTTTCCACATTCACAGCATTCATAGGGTTTTTCTCCACTGTGAATTCTCTGATGTCTACCAAGGTCTGAGCTCAAATTAAAGGCTTTGCCACATTCTTTACATGCATAAGGTCTCTCTCCAGTATGAATTCTCTGGTGTCTAATCAGCTTTGAGCTCTGGCAAAAGGCTTTCCCACAGTCAAAACACTCATAGAACTTTCCTGCAGTGTGAATTCTCTGTTGTGTTATAACATTTGAATTCAGACTGAGACTTCTTTCACTTTCATCACACTCCAGGACACTCTCTTCTGTGGAGATTTTATTGTTAAACATTGCCAAACTAAAATGTCTTTTCTGAGAAGGGGGCTGACTCATTTTGTTCTTTGCAGCATTTCCTTTTGGCTTCTTAATGTTTTCCAGACCTCCTAAAGCTTCTTCAACTGTCTGTCCTGAAGGAGTTTCCCTAGGGATTCTTCCTGGTGATATCATGGCTGTTGATGCTACACATTCAATTATTTCTTGCTTTGCTGTCAATACTTTGTTAGCCACCAGCTTTCCACCTAAAAATGTAAATAGAAAATGCAAGTGTCATTTGCTCCCCATGTTAGAAGAAAGGAACCTATTAAAAGCAAGAACAGAAAATAAACCAAGTGAAATAGGTATTTACCTATTATGAGGAAAAGTCTTTAAAACTGGCTTCCCAATCTAGAATTTAGAGAAGTGGCTTAGGATAGTGAAAGGTGGCACACTCAGAGAGTAAGACAGACACAAAATGGGCGTCATCACTGAAGAGGGGTGGTGAAAGGGAAAGACATTAGTTAGAGGAGATGGTGATAAACAGGAGTAGCAGTGAGATCACAAGCTAAGAAACACCCCTGGGTTAGAGGAGAGGATGTATTTTTAGGTAATGAGGATAAGAAGAAGTGATAGAAAGTAATTGTGATAAATATGTCTAAGAGTCTTCAATCAGTAAACAAAAAAGTAGAGTGAAAGGTACAATTAGAAAATGTTTTTTGGGGTTAGGATTGGGCAGAAGTAGGTGGAGAGGAACTAAAACACAAGGCAATTCCAGATTCTGGCAGGTTCTCAGTTGCTCAAGTGATTATGAGCAAATAAGATACGCACAGCATGAGAAAGGGATACTGTGGGCTCCTAACTCATTCTGGGGTCAGATGGGATTCCTATATGTTCACTTTTTTATCTGTAAATGGTCAAAGAAGGTTCATGGAAACAAGAGGCTGATGTGACTTCCTGGAGCCAAACCTTCAGCTCTCATACAACATGCCCCTCTTGTTTCTAAATTTCTAATAACTCAGAACAGAAGACTACTAGATGATGGCTGAGGTAACCTGATTATTTTGAGGTGAGAAAATCTAAAAAACTGTGAAGTTACTTCCATCTTCCCCAAAGTCCTCTAAACTCACATGCATTTTACAGATCAAGAAACTAAGGCTCAGGAGAGGCAACATCTCCTATGTAAGGCCACAGAATTAATAACTGGTAGAGTCTGAATTCAAACAAAGATGCATCGAGGCTTGCAGTTTTCTTGTGTCATCTGCCTTCCCTATTGGTAGGATGCAGGACTATAGTTGCACTGAAACAAAAAATAATTTTTAAATAATTTTTATTTGGTTTTAGAAAAAGCTTATGTTTTTATATGAAAAAAAATTCCGATACTCTTTGAGTTCACAAACAATAAAGTCTCACAATGATTACCTGACCAAAGCAGATATCTATCCAGCTTTCCTTTCCTCATTTCTTATCAGAAATTACAGATTTGGACAGAGTACTAAAATTCAAACTGTCTTTGGATAGAAATTTTAATTAAGGCTATGCTTGTTCAAAAAGGGAAATTTTATGAAAAAACCTATTAGCATATAATAAAGGCAGGAGAATAATAAGCACCAAATTGGTTAAAGTCAGCCTAATGAGAATCTAATGAGAAACTCTCCGAAAGTAGTAAATAGGTAAAATTATAAAGAGTATAAATTATAAATGGTATAAAGTGGCAATAAAATTGTGTAGGGACAAAGAGTTGTGAAAATTAAAACAGCAATGTAACTTGTAGGATTTAAAATACCTCTTCAAATTCTGTTACTACAAGAAGTCACTTTATAAGACCGAAGATCAGAGAAAAAGCTTGACCTTAGATGTATAGATCAGGAAAACAAGATTTTTATTTTTTCAACTATATATTTATATTATACAAAAATATTAAATAGTTAAATGGAGTGACTCCTAGGAATGACAAATAAAAATTGAAAGTAGAATAAGAAATGATCACTTGAATATTTAAAAATAATGACAATCCAAATAACCTAATTAATGTCTTCCAAAAATGAATGTTAATTCATAATCAAGCCTAAAGTCTGGAGGCTGAGGGTGAGGCACAGATTATAGAATGCACTTTGGAGGAGAAATAAGCTATAGGTTTCTCTGTAGAAGAGCTCTTCTCTATAACACCCCTCCCCCAGCTATTTTCCTACCTGTTCACTGACCTGTATGGTCTAAAATCCTTTTAACTAGGGACATGGTCTTTAACTGTACATTGACAAATATGCTTTAGCCTTAATACTATGTAGATGATGCTCCACTGTCCATCCCACCTCCTTTACCAATATAGTGCCTTCTTCCACCAGCTGCTGTTAAGTGTTGGTTCCCAACTAGTCACAACTGTCCCCTTCTCTGGAGAGTGGCCCTGGCTGATGAAAGCCACCTGGCACAGAAAGTCCCTTTCACCTTCACCATCTCCTCCACCCACTGCCTCAAGAAGGGACAACTCAGCAATGCAGTTATGCTCCAGGGGGTTCCCCAACCCCATGGATTAGACTAAGGCTAGATTACTCAAAACCACATCATTGCTTGATCTTTTCCCTTCCTAACCCTATTTTTCTCCATGACAGATTTCTCCTGAAGAGCATGCCCTCAATAAATCACCTGCACTCAAATCTCCATCTCAGGCTCTTCTAGCAAGACATACTGTTAGGCTAGTGAAGAACCTACAGTAAAATTACAACCAAGGCTGTAAGATTGTAAAAATGACATGGTGACTTTTATAAGCCTATCAAGGTGGATCCCTACAGTGACTTAAGCCTCATGATCTAGGTGAAAGATGCATAATGATCAACATTAATTCTTCAGAGGTAGGGCTAAAACCCTCAATACTAAAAACATACCAGCACAATGAGATTTATCAGGAACAGTCAAAGCCTTTCAAGACCAACACTTGAGGATTAGGCATAAATGGAGAATGAGGAAATTTTGTTAAACCCAAGGAAGGTTGAAAGATGGAATCACTGTTCTCATAAGTGGACAGAGTCAACAACATAATGGCACTGTGAAAGAAAAAACAAATAAAAGATACAGTGTGCAACAGATTAGAGTTGAGGAGTGAATCTACCTTGTATTTTAAATTAATCAGATCTTCTTTAGAGTATTTTTTATCCCTGTACTTCAGGTGAATGTGGAGAAACTGAAGCATGTCCAGAGAAATGTGCTAAGATGATGGAAAGATGGAACATAGTTGGAATCAGAGGTAGTGAAATGCTTAGTTAAAACAAGGTCAAAGATCACTGTACTCATCACCTTCAGGTAGAGATTATGTGTTATAGAAGCTTTGCTACACAAATAAAAGGAAACAAATTAAAGGGGGGAATATTTCATAAGAACAGAGAAAAACTTTAATATTGTATTAGTTTGCTAGGGCTGTCATAACAAAATACCACAGACCAGGTGGCTTAAACAACAGAAATTTATTTTCTCACAAATTTGGAGTCTAGAAGTCCAAGATCAAGGTGTTAGCAGGTTGGGTTTCTTCTGTGGCCTGCCTCTCCTTGGCTTGCAGATGGCCATCTTCTTGCTGTACCCTTATATTGGCTGTCCCTTGGTCTATGCTGTTTATATCCCAATCTCCTCTTCTTATAAGGACACCAGTCATATTGGATTAAGGCTCACTCTAACAATCCCATTTTACTTTACCCCTTTAAAGGCCCTATCTCCAAATACAGTCAGATTCTGAGGTCCTGGGTTTTAGGGTTTCAACATATGAATTTGGGGGGACCCATAACAATATGGGACCCATATTTCAGCCCATAACAATTATCAATATGAAAAATCCCAAGAAAGACTTAAAAAATTACAGCAGAGTCTCTGTTCCTCAAGACCTCTTTTAAGAAAGCAAAAGTAACCCACCCTAAATAATTTAGACATACCTGCTTTAAGGCATGGTCCTTGAAGAAATGATTTTTTAAAATTCATTTTACTGTAGCTCCTGCTTGATGCAGAAGATATTTAGGTAAGCTCACTTGGCTAATGATGCAATGGGGAAGATTGGGAGGGAGTTCCCCAGGAGGCCTCAGTGCAAAGACGTACAGATTCCTTTGGTGAATTGCCAAGGTCTAGGGTCTGGACCTTGACCTTATCAACTCATCAACCTAATTTTTAGCATCATAATGAACACATTTACCTCTTAGGATGAACTCTCATTAGCCAAGTTCATGAAGCTGAGCAATAAAATCAGATTGAGAATTCATAAGTAATGTGACCATCACACAGACCAGACTGAACTGATGTATGTTCTTACTATAGCTAAGCCATGGGAAGTTAATAAGATTGTTTGCTGAAGATGAAACCAGAAGGGTAGTTGGATATCACAAGAGTTTAATAAGAACAAGTTAATAAGCCTGATGTATCTGCCACCTATAGGAATATTTGCCAATCACAGAATCCAAGTCCTTTTGGTCCTAATCCTTGACATCTGTGCTAGCTATTTGTTGACTCTCAACTTCAACTTTATTGCCTCTCAGATTCAAATCCACCCTTCAATGCCCTGCCTGTGATACTGAAACATTTCTGCTGGCCAGCTAGCACGACATAAGTTTTAACGATAGAGGGAGGTGGAAAGGTCACTGAAGGAGGAAGGGTGTTTTATTCCTGGTTCTGGTGTGCTCTGTTTGTTCCTGAAGCACATGGAGCACCCAGAGTGCTCACCAACAAATGGTTAAGAGGCTCCATCCACTGGTGGCTTCCAAGCAAGTTCTGTGTCATGTCATCACAGACGCCCCAGAGGGTAGCTTCTCAGTGAGTTCTGCACCACCACACACACACCCTCCCCCTGCACCCTGTGAATGGCTTCTCTTAGTACCCTGAAAAGCAGCTTCCCAGCCAGTTCTACCAACATAGCACTTCAGCGAACATCTCCATCCAGTGGACCACAGCTGTGCTCTCTAAAACAAGATCTAGATCTCAGCTCTGGCAGGGGAAGGGGAGGATATGGCACCCTCTTATAGATTTGCTCCTTCCTTAGAGATAACCTATATGTGTTATTCCTGTATTCTTTAGAGTGCTTTTTTACTACTTCATAATTAATGCCCTATTATTAAGCTTTCCTTGTTCAAGTTACTATGATCCATTATTCACCTCCATCTTAGGGAGATGCCAATAGAACCACAATAGTAAAAAACTGTAATGTTGGTCTTTGGATATTATAGATATAATTAGAGAATTTTATTAGAGACCTAATTCTTAACCCAAAGTTAGAAATTATATGAAATTTCAGATTATAAATAAAGCCAATAGAAGAATATTTTCAGTTGAGGAGGTCTTTCCACAATGCTTAATAACAGAAACAAGAGACTGTCATTAAGAAAATGAATCATGCTGCAGATGAGAGCCCTCACCTCCATGCGAATCCCCAAAAGGACTGTGGCTCCTCACCTCTCTCATGGAAAGCCTGGAGCTCCTGAGTCCCACTCTTACACTGATTCTCCAAGGGCTGGAGCTGGATACTCAGAGACTTCACTGCTCCCAAGTTTGTCATTTCCTTCCAGATCATTCCTTGGCTATGAGCTGTGTCCTAGGAGTAACCAAGTACCAGCACTATGATTCAAAGAATATACAAAAGGAAAACCCCTAGAATAACAGGGCAGGGCAGCTGGAATCAAGAATTCATTCAGATAACTACAGAGTAAACAGGACTAAAGGCCCTAGTGACCTGATCTCAGAGGACAAATAATAACCCAAAATACAAAAATTGCATCATTCTTTGATAGTCAAGGCCACTCACAATGGTTTCCCCATTAACTTACAACAGGTAAAACAAGTAAACAAAAACACCTTCTTCTCACCTGTTGCACTGGTTCATAAGGCTCTTTCTCCAGCTCCTCCAGCATAGTCACAGCTTCCTCTCCATTCTCTGGCTGGTGCTCTCGCAGCCGGGCCTGTAACTCCTCAGGCAGGATGCTCAGGAACTGCTCCAGCACTAGCAGCTCCAGGATCTGCTCTTTGGTGTACATCTCTGGCTTCAACCACTGATGGCAAAGCTCCCGGAGCCGGCTCAGAGCCTCCCGGGGCCCAATGGAGTCAGAGTAACCAAACTGCCTGAACTGCTGGCGGTAGGTCTCCTTACTACAGGCATTTCCTTGAAGGCCAAAGCCCTGCCCCCAAACATAATTCTCTTCTTCAAACTTCACAACCTTTACAAGTCCTTCTTGTTCTTTTGGAGCATGGTAGGCCAAGGCTGTGGCCTTTCCTGACATCCTGGATAGAGACAGTCTGAAAAGGCTGCTCGTTTTAAGGCTGGGAGGGGATGAAGGTCTGTGTCTGAGAAATTCCTTCTGAATTCCAGGTCTTTAGGGAGCTCCAGAGGTAGATGCTAATATTACACAGGGAAAAAAACATGCTTAGAATATAAATACAGGTTTTTGAAGATTGGCTGCCAAGGAGTGTAACATAAAGGAAACTGACTGAAAGGAAGCTTCTGTACAAACAATACATTTATAGATGATTCAGTGTTTTTTCAGGATGTGAAATAGAAAATTTAAGTATCATCAAAATTAATTCAACCTTTAGTAATAATGTTAGGGACAACATTAGAGATAATAAGTAATGCTGATAGATCATGGAAAGCAGGAAAAACACTGTATTATTACTTCTAAAAAAATATTGTTTTATTGAGCACCTACTAGATGCCAAGCACTAGCTGCAGTTAATAAAAATTTTACATAATTTCCCTAACAATTCTATAAGAACCATCATAGTTATGCCCATTTTCTAAATGAGGTAACTGAGAACCATAAACTGATCAAAGACACATAGGCAAAAAGCAGCAGAACTAGGCTCTGCAACCAGAGTATTCAGCTCTATTATCCCATGGAATCTCCCCCAAAGAAGGGAATTCGCACTTATTAAACACCTAGGATGGTCCAGGCACTTTACAAATACTATTTTATTGGGGATTGACAATAACAATATAAAGTAAGTAATATCATCTCCATTGTACAGATGAAGAAACTAAATTCTTGAAAGTTAAGTAATTTACCCAAGGCCCCAAACTGGTATATAGCAAAGTCAAGCCACGAACCTACAGTTGTCCAGCTCTAAAGCACTTACTTTATTATTATTATTATTATTATTATTATTATTATTATTATTACAGAAGGGTTAATACCCAGAGCAATAATAATTGATATTACAAATTAAGAATGATGGTGAAAATTTTTGGAAATGTCATGGAGAATGGCCAGGGGGAATGTACAAACAAGAAAGACTTATTCTTGACTTTAAGTCACAAGGTTCTCAAACAGCACAAAATAAAGAGGAACGGAATCCTTCATCCATTATTCCAACAGATACTTGTGCTATGTGCTACGCAGTGACCTAAACAGGACCCTCAAGATTAAAAGGTTTGTTCTCAAGCACTCCTAGTTTAGTATGGGAAAGAGACAAGTTACAGGTAACACACTGTGATAAATCAAAGGTGGAGGGAAGTAGACATGTAGCACAGGGAAAGCTGCCTTCCTGGGGAAAACATTTCAGCAGTCTGAGTGAGCTGGGTGAGTATGTAGAGGAAGGTCATTCAGGCAAAGAGAAGAGTGGCTATTAAAGGATGAGGATACTGCAGGTAGTTTAGGGAGGTCTGACTAGTGGTTGTTACCCCTGCCTATGGCTCTGAATCATCCATGAAGCATGGCAGACTCTCCATGGATGAGGCTACAAATGTAAATGCTACAAATGCTTCTCATGTGCAGCCAAGGTTAAAAAAAAAAAATGAAAAAAGAAAAGGAAAGGAAAGAAAAACAAACAAAAACAGAAACAAAAAGCCAGGGCAACAGAATTAAAAAAAAAATAGTGTAAGAAGGGGCCAATAGAAGAGCCAGGCCACCAAGGTTCTGAGATGTAACAAGAGTTTGCATTTGATACACAAGGCCACAGGATGGCTGAAAGTTCTGTTCACCCACCCAGTAAAAATGGGAAGGCTTCTGTTGCAACCATTTAGGTAATGAGGGCCTGAGCTATATGAGCCAAATAACATAAAGATGGGAGATTTAACAGAACTTAAGGACACACTGGATAAGGAGTTGGAAGAGAGAACAGGACTCAGGTTTCTGGCTGACTCTGATGGCTGAAAGGATGATGGTATCATTTACAGAACTACTTATGAAGAAAGTTAGGTCTGAGATGCACACAAAATAGCATTTCCTAAACTGTGCTTTGCCAGATTTAAGAGATGTGCCATACACTTACCTAAATACAAAGAAACTTTGGGCTATTTTCTTCTTAATGTTTTAGTGTAAGAAAAACACTAAATACATTTCTTTTGTTCTTATGAGACAACTGACATTTAAGAAATGCCCTGACAAGACGTCATCAGATCTGTGTATTGATTGGTATGTAGAATATACCAAAGCCTGCATCACACTGATGTTATCTTTTACTTGGGAATCACTGGTCTATGTCGTGCCTTTTAATTTCAATAGGTTTGTGGTATTATTCAATTTTTATTATAAATATTATGCCTCACCAACTTGGCCACCATGGTGTGTGTGGCTGAAACAGAAGATTTTCATTCTAAAGCACTGTCTGTTCATTCTTCATCTCCTTCACTGATCTACAAAGTTCCATAGGTTAGTCCTAAATCCGCCAGGCTTATCAGTGGGGGCATAAGTTGACAGCTTTGGACCAGAAGCCTGGATTTGTATCGGTTGTTTATGGAGTTGTCTGGGGAACCCAGATGCCCAACACGTTAAGGGGTTGGAGGCACTGAGCTTGGACACCGCCCTTCCTAGTTCCAGCTAACACTCAGCCCAAACAACCCACAAGGTACCTCCAGGGCAACCCCGGCTGCTGAAACACAGCCGTTACCATGTATCTGCATTGCTTGCTTACTTAATTATAACAGAAGACACTAATTGAGTTTTCCTTATAGAATCGTTCAATCACTGTCTACTTGTTTTAAGTGTCATTTCGTTTCCACATTACTCTATCTTCTAGCTTCTACTGTTTTACTGAAGAGAAACAGGAGTTATTGTAATTTGCTCCAGGTCATATGGCTTCTAAGTGATGTAGTCTGGACTGTTTGGAAATCAAAAGGTCTGACTCCAGGGTCCACACTCTTAGAGATGCGTGCTCTGCTGCATTTTTCACTTCTGTCTCCCCAACCAACCCGAGGATACCCTTCACAAAGGGCATTTTCACACATTTCCTACTTCGTGCAGGCACTATGCTGAACGTAGTTATGACTAAGACTGTTCTAGAGAGAGGCAAAAGTCAAAGAGGAAGCATACATAATGACCTGATTTAACGGCGGTAAGAACTACCGAGGGGGAAGAAGTAAGTGCTCCGAGAGCGACTGGTAAATAACCTAACGAAGACCGGGTAAGTCGGGACGGAGGGCTGAGGCCTGACTCGACAGCGAGCTCTGGCGGCGTGAGGAGATTCCCTCTCTGCACCTCGGACTCCTCCACCGGCGGCCTGGCGCACAGAAGGCGCCGGTTGAGTGCTTGGGGAGCCGAAGGACGCCAGGGCGGGCGGATGAGCGAGCAAACGGACAGATGCAGGAAAGGCCGGACCGACGGGAGGATGGGCGGGCGGGCGGACGGGCATTACCGTCGAGGAGAGGGGGCCGCCGGGTGCGGCCGCAGGCGCTGCGTGCGACACAGCGGGCCGAGGCGCCCGGCTCGGCGGCGGGGAGGGGGAGGCAGGGCACGCGTGACTTGGGAAGCACCCGCGGCCGCACGTCGGGCCGCCGCACTCACCCTTTGCTCTGCGGGCTGCTGGGACCGACGCCCAGGAGGGAGCGGGACCGGCCTGGGCCGCGCGCGCCGGAAGTGGGGGGTGAGGGGGGCGACGTGCCCCTCTAGGCAGCCGGGAGGACTGGAGCTCTGTAGCCCGTGCAACGCAGGCCTGGGGGCTAGGAAAGAGGGGTGCAGGGTCGGGGAGAACCATGTGTCTGTGAGTGGGGCCTGGTGGGTACAGCCCCTAGTCAAAATAGTTGACAAGCGCGTGCAAGAGAGGGAAGGAAAAAATTTTTTTAAGAAATATAAATGGAGAGAGTGTTGTAGCCGCCAGCCCTGGAAAGACACGCAGCCCACCAGAACTCAGTGAGTTACGGGAATCACACTCTCTGTTCAGCCAGCTGGGTCTGCCAGGGGTACGCAGACCCCAAATTAAGCAGCCCCGAAAAGTAGAGGTACAGGGTTTCTAAGCCCAAAATCCCATTCTTCATTCTGTCTCAACACAAACGTCTATTTTTCGTCTATTCACTACCTGTCAACCCACAGGTCAGGTGTGCAAGCGGGGGTACAGAAGCAGAAAGCTTGTTAGAATGTTATGTCTCTATAGTTAGTAGCCTGTGTTCCTATGGCGATAGGCAAACAGTGATTTCCCAGCCAGAGAGAGAGAGAGAGAGAGAGAGAGAGAGAGCGCGAGCGCGCGCGCAAGAGAGCGCGAGCAGTTGAGATTGCATCAAGGAGATAAAAACAGAACCCACGGTCTAAAAATTCTGGTGAGAGGAGGACCAGAGCACATTCACACACCGTAAACACGTCTGCAATGACAGCCCTAGAAACTACGGGGGGAGGGGATAGTGGAGCGCAGGGGCAGGGATCCTGCCCAGGAATGGTGAGGTTGCAAGGCGGGGAATCGACCCAGCAATGGAGTGCAAGAGCGTGGGGGCGGGACGGAGCAGGAGGTCAGAATAATTTGGTCATTGAATGCGCTACTCAAGCTGAGCCCTGATGAATGACTACAATGTCGGTTTAAAGAAGTGAAAGGTATCCCATGCAGGGAGGGCAGGAACTAGAGTACATACAGCATGGGCAAGTCCGGGGCACATTCGAGAACTAGCCCAGCATCTGGGCTGTCTGGAACCTAGTCCACGGGATAGGTTGGGGTCAGATTTGGAGAGTTTCAAAGGCAAGCCTCAAGAGTTAGAAATATATTTAGTAATCAGGGCAGATCATTTATATATGACATGCCCAGAAGTGTAAACTTCAGAGTATTATCTGACAGTGTTAGAGCAAATTGAAAAATAGAGAATTGAGAAATATTGATGTTTGGGCTGTAACGAGAAAGAGCAGATAAAGATGAGGAGCTGCTCAGAAAGGGAGAGCCCAGATGGATCGAACATTATAAAAGTCAAGAAAGCATTTCAGGAGACGGAACATGTAACTAGTAGATGCCGCAGAGAGCTGGAGGAGTATGAGAACTGAGGTTAAGCTGCAATTAGGGGGAGGGGCAGCAGGAGGGCCAGAGAGAGATGTTATGTGTGGAATGTCCTTGCCAGGGATTAAGACAGTGTATATAGTGAGGCACTGAGAATACATAATAATTCCTCTTGAGAAAATGTGATAATGCAGGAAGGAAAAAGGGAGGGGCACTGGTTGGACTAGGCAATAGGATTAAAAGGTGTTTGGTTTTTTTTAATGGAGACCTAATTATATTTGTACAAAAGGATAAAGTGAATGGAGAGAGAAATTGAGGATAGAAAAGAATAGATGATGGAAGGAGAATGAGACAAAATAGGCAGGTAGAATTGTCTCAGAAAATAAGGTGAAACGTTGTAATAAAAATTTGTATTTTGGTCTGTATTGTAAAGCTTTGAATGCAGAACAGCCAAATATTGGTTAGTAATGCTGATTTTACAAATAAATAAGTGCACATATAGTTTGTTGAACATTCACACACTTATGTTCCTAGTGTTTAGATGAAGAAACAGAATATTATCAGTCTTCAGAAGTCCCCCTTGTGCTCTCTTCAATTAACTACCCTCCTCTAGCCCTGAAAGGTAGTCATTACCCTGAATTTTGATCATGATAGGTTGATCTTGCCTGTTTTTGTTCTTTATGTAAATGGAATTCAGTATTTACTCTTTTAAGTCTGACTTCATTCAACATTGTGAATTCCATTCATATTGTTTTGTGTTGTACACTGTACATTCTCATTTCTAATAACATTATTTGGTGTGATTATGCCAGTATTTATTCATTCCATTATTGGCAAACACTATTGAGAGTGAGGTATTTAAATCTATAAATATATTAACTTTTTTTTGGATGTTAAACCAACTTATATTACTGGAATAAATTCCATTTGGTCATGGTGTATAGTCCTTTTAATGTATTAATGAATTTAATTTGCTGATATGTCATTGAAGATTTTGTGTTTGTGTTGTTATAGATATTTGTTTTATTTTCCTGATGTCTTTGGCTTTGTTATCAGAGTAATTACTGGCCCCCTCTATAATCTGGAAGATATTGTGACGTTTTATCAAACTCAAACTGTTTGATAAAACTTGTTAGTGAAGTCATCTGGGCTTGTGCCTTTGTTAGAAAAAAGTTATCACTCGATTTCTTTACATTTTATACATTTATTCAGTTTCTATTTTTTTCCAGGCAGCTTGAGTAATTTGTATATTCCTAGTTTTTTGTCCCTTTTACTTATGCTGTGTAATGTGTTGGCATAAAGTTGTTCATAGTATTTCCTTATATTCTTAAATTTATGTAGTGTTGGTAGTGATATCCCTATTTTCTGCTTTTTTTTTCTTGGTTAGTCTATAAGCGTTTGCCAATTTTTGTTGGCATTTTCAAAGAGCCAATTTTTTTTTGTCTGATATTTCTCTAATGTTTTTCTACTTTGTATTTCACTAATTATTACTCTAATCATTATTATTCTGCTTTGTTGTTAAGTTTGCTCTCCTTTATCAAGTTTTTTAAGGTGGAAGCTCGGTTACTGATATTTTCTTTTGTAATATAGGCATTTTAAAGCTATAAATTTTCTTCTAAGCACTGCTTTTGCTGCATTTCATAAAGTTTCAATTTACATTTCATATTCATTCAGTTTAAATGATTTTCTAATTTCCCTTGTGATTTCTTCTTTGAACTGTAAGTTATTTATATTTGTGTTGTTTAATCCAAATGTTTGTAAAGTTCCCAAATTACTCCATGGCTCAATCTGCCCTCTGGGCCAATGGAAGCCCCATCAGCTCCAGGTTCTGGGTCCACAGAGACTCCATCAACTCTAGTCTCTGGGCCACATGAGCCCCACTCATCCTCGAGCCACTGTCAGCTGAGGTGGCCTGGTCTCCCGGCCTTCAGCAATGGCCCTACACTCTGGACACCACATTTCTTGCATGTAGAACTTCAGAAATCTGACAGCTATCCTTCATTTCTTCCTGTCTCTATCCAATTCAGTCTGAGCTGGCAATGTTTCTGGTGATATAACATTCTCAAGAACCATATTGGTCTTCCATAGATATCAAGGGGATCCACACAATTAGTTACAAGGGTTCTCCATAGATCCTTCCTGGATAACCCCATTTCTATTCCTGGTTCCTACTGAGGTAGTTGAATAAATCTATGAATCACACATCTAATCTCTTCATCAAAGGGTTATCCAGATACCCTCATAGCTTTGTCTCCATGCCATTTGGACAGTCTGCAAATTTCCAAATCATCAAGTGCTGATTCCTTAAGAATCTTTGCTTAAGAATTCTTTCTTTAATTTATCTCTTTTCTTTCACACTTTACTATAACCAGCAAGGGAAAGCCATGCCACACCTCCACACTTTGCTTGGAAATCTCAGCTAAATATCCAAGTTCATCATTTAAAATTTGTATTTTCCAACTAAAAGCAGAACATGATTCAAGCAGTTTCTGCTACTCCATAACAAGGATCACCTTTGCTTGTTTACAATAGTTTTCTTTGTCCTGCCTGAGTCTTCACCAGAAATATCTTTAAATGCTCATTATTTCTAGCAACATTCTGTTCATGAGAATATACGTATTCTCTAAGATGACAGAACATTTCTCTACTGTCCTTTTCACTTCTTTCTGAGCCCTTGCCAGAATCACTTTTAATGTCTATGTTTCTACCAACAATATCTTCAAGGCATCCTAAGCTTTTTCTATAATGAGTCTCAAAACTCTTCTAATATGGTTATGCTACCCTGAACACCCCCAATCTCATCTGATCTTGGAAGCTAAGCAGGGTCAGGCCTGGTTAGTACTTGGATGGAAGACCACCTAGGAAGACCAGGTGCTGTAGGTATTTAAAAAAAAAAAAAAAGTCTTCTAGCCTCTAGCCATCACCCAATTCAAAATCTACATCTGCATTTGTAGATATTTGTTATAGCAGCACCCATTTCTGTTACCATAGTGTGGCTTAATATAACAGAAACTTATTCTCTCACAGATCTGGGAGTTAGAGGTCCAAAACCAAGGTGCTGGCAGGGCCATCCTCCCGGTAAAGGCTCTAAGGAAGGATCTGTTCCATGCCTGCCTCCTGATCTCTGGTGGTTACTGGCAATCTTTGGCATTCTTTGCCTTATAGATACACCACTTCAGCCTCCACCACCACATTCACATATCACTTCTCTCTATGAGTCTCCTCTGTGTCTGAATTTACCTCTTCTTGTAAGGAGATCAGCCATTAGATTAAGGCCCACCTGGACCTCATCTTAATGTGATTACATCTGCAAAGATCCTATTTCCAAATAAAGTCTCATTCACAGGCACCAGAGGTTAGAATTTGAACATATCTTTTGAGGGGGGGACACAATTTAACCCGCAACAACGTGGTAAGTACAAATCAAAAGTTGTTTAAACTGCTGTGACTTGATTTTCAATTACTTAGGTTGAAGCCTTTTCAGACTGATGTCAAAGACCTTATTCAGTAAAGATAAAGGAAATTATCTGATCTGAATTCAATCTAAAAGCCTTGTGGAAGTCTGGTGTTTTTTGATACAAGCCTACTTATCTCTGCCAAAGTGAACGTTGGGAACTCTGATTATATTGGCCATTATTTCCCTTTCTGAATCTGATTTTTCAACACTGGTTCTGTTTTCAAGAAGTCAAAGTCAATTGGATATGCATATAAAGATGCCATATTGTCTATAATTTAGGTGTCTTTCAAAACAAAGAGCAGCAATCAACTTGTTAACATTTATTTGATCAAAAGGAAAGGTATGTGGCTTCACAATTTGTATTTGCATACCTTTTTAAATTGGAACTAAAAATTTTTATTTCTATTGAAATTCATTCTTTGTGAAGATTGCTTATATAGTTTAAGTATAAAATGAAATTTATTTCTAATACTACATGATAAGCAAAAGTTTACATGTGAGACTTTATGTTCAACTTTCTGAGGATCAGATCCATAGTTTTCATCATATTCTCAAAGGAGTGCATTATCTTAAAATGATTAAGAACCACTGCTCTAGAATCTATGCCTAAATCAGACATGTTTAGTCTAGTTTCCCTCAAGAGGAAATGGAACAGGAAATAGAAAAAAGGTAGAATATTGGTAGATGGCTTCTGAGTTTCATTCTTGAGAATCTCATATCAGTTCCCATGCCTGTATCTCTGTATCTGCTGATCTCTCTGGAAACCTCTGAATTCCTTTACCTTACTGAAAAGAACCTCTTCAGTGTGAGCTTGTGTGAACTACAGTTGGGTCTAGGTTTGTTTTGGCCAATTCAGCAAACTCTTAAACTCCAAACTGGCTTCTCAGACTCACATACAGAGTGTAACATCTCTGGTAAGACTGCCCAAAGCGACAAATCTAGTGTAATCTCAAAGAATGGTTTGGTTTCCTTGGTTAAACACCCAGAAGATGTATATTAATATCGTCACTTCTGGGTAAAAGTACCCTTAGCCTTTGTACATGAGAATTAACTTTTGATTAACTTTCTCATTCTGTTTTACTGGAAACCTGTTAAAAGTAATATGCCAGTGATGACATTCTCATATACTGCTGGAATGCAGAATGATTCAGCCACTCTGAAAACAGTGTAGCAGTTTCTGAAAATGTTAAACATATACTTACTATGTAAGAAAAAAAAAGCATATGTCCATATAAAGACTGTACACAAATGTTCCCATGTTCATAGCAGCTTTATTTGTAATGGTAAAAAGCTTAATATAACTCAAATGCCCATTGGTGAAGAGACAAATTGTGGTATATACATCCAATAGAATATTATTCAGCAAGAAAAAAAAATGGACTATTGATACACATAGCAACATAATCTCAAAATAAGTGAAAGAAATCTAACTAAAAAAGAGTGCATCCTGTGTGATTCCATTTAAATAAATCTCTGGAAAATTAAAACTAATTTATTGTAACAGAAAACAGAACAGCGGTTAGGGGCTGTGAGAGGAGAAAGAGGGATTGGAAAGAGGAAACTTTTGGAGTTACTGAACGTGTTCACTATTTTGATTGTGGTGGTTTCACAGTTGTATGTATGTGACAAAACTTATCAAATTGTATACTTTAAATATTTGCTGATTATTAAATGTCTTTTATTGTATGTTTTTCAAAAAGTATCTGCAGTTGCTACTTATGAGGTCTGGACTTAAAATAAGTTCCTTATAGGTATGTCTGGGTCTCATTCACACATCCTGAACATTTCGTCTATTGGAAGAGGGTCTTGCTTTGGGACAGAAAGCCCCCTTCCTCTCTTTCAACCATCACTTCAGCCGGCCACCATTTTCTCATACCTGTACCTTTTCTTACAAGCATTTTAACCCAGGTCCTATGTCTCACCTGCCTAAATCCTTCTTTTAAATCCCCCATTATTTCCCAAGGTATTTCCAAAAACACAATAATATCCTTTCCTATTCTTATTACTTGTTCCCCCCGCCCCAGTTACCTGCCGCCTCTCGCCCCCATTTCAGATCCTTCTTCTCGCCCTGACCCTTTAGTCACAATGAGGCGTGTACTGGCAAGCAAACTATTTTGAAAGAGACCCCGTGCCCTTTCTTGATGGCAGAGTAGATGAAAACCAGCTTCCCAGCAATTCAGGGATTAACTACTGAGCATTTCTTATCTGTACGGCAGCGGTTCTCGAAGCGTGGTCCCGGGACCAACAGCATCAGGATGACATGACAACCTGGCCTCCCGAACCTACTGAGTCGGTGGGGCCTCCAGGGGATCCCGAGGCACGCCACCCTCCTGGGAGAAAAACCAGGGAGGACGGGAAGAAAATGAGAACGGAAGCACACCAGCGAATCTGAGAGATGGAGGGCTGGGAGGTGGCAAAAAAGAAGTGACGAGGGTAGAACGCACTACTGCGTAGTCAGAGAACCCACCCTGCCCCAGGAAGCGTTCCCGAAAGCGGTTCTCCGACATTCGGAACAAGTCCCACAGATAACAGGGCGGCGAAGGATCTGCCACCCGCCAACCAGGCCCCGCGATACCGCTCGGGGGCGGACAGCTCCGCGGCCGCTCGGAGGTTAAACCCTCAGCCTCGCTCGGCTCCAGCCCACCCACAGCGCCGCCGCCGCGCATGCGCACGCCCGCCCCCGCCGCCCCCGCCGCGCAGGCGCACGCCCGCCCACGCCGCCTCCGCCGCCGCGCATGCGCACGTGCGACGAGGCCACGCGCCGGAGAGCGGAGCGCTTCTCCCAGTTTTCCAGAGCCGACCCGGCGAGGGCGGGCTTACGGTGGGTGCGGCGTGATAGCGCCCTGGAGAGCGCGGGGAGGTATGCGTGAGGTCGGCCCTGGGGAGGCGGGGAACCCGGGTGAGGTCGCCTCTCGGGCGTCCTCGCGGCGCTGCTGGGCCAGCCGCTGGGGTCGCTCCTGAGAACGGCGCGCTCGGCGGTTCTCGGCCTAGCGTGCTGTTGGTGCCCGGCCCGTCCGTGCCCGGCCCTGGGTTCAGCCGAATGGACGCCGGAAACTTTGGGAGCGGGCGGAATCAGGAGCGTGGATGGGTCCCCGCGAATCCGCCGACCCCGGCGGGAAAGAGCTACCTGCATGTGTGAGTGTTGGGAGGAGGGAAAGACGGAAAGACACAGATCGTGATGATGGATCGATCGGTGGTGTCATTTTTGGTGTCGGAAGGGAAACGAATAACATAGTGTTAACCACGGGGACAGAATTCTCAGATTCCCTCCCCTGCCGTATCTTTCCATTTATATCCTTGTTGTGGTAGCACTAATCCTCAAAGATGTTTGAAGATCTCTAGATTTGGAATGGAAAATAAATGTCCAGGAGAGGTAATGCCTGACTCCTGGATGTTGAGAGAGGTTAATAAATTCTTAGAGAAAAGCACTTCGAAATTAAATGAGATCTTGTTCTCTCCTATACTTCTTTTATATCTAGAGGATGTTTCTGGTGGTCTGGCATCGAAATTTATATCTCCGGTCTCTGTGATGATTCCCTTCTAATTCCCTTTTAAGCCCAGAGGAGCCCAGTTGCTTATTGAGGAAATGGTAATTCGCCAGTTGCTCCCTGAGGTGTCTCGTGTCCATTTGCAGCCCATGGAGACCCAGCTCAATTTCAAATCTGAAGAGCACCACCTTCTGACAGGTGAGCAGCAGTGTATTATATCTTTCTTGGTGGTTTTGGGGGGCGGGTGTCACCATGCCATGATAATGTCTTCAAGTGCATTCTTCATTGCCTACCCTCACTATTAGGCAATGCCATCTCTGCAGGGCTGCAAGCACAGTCACATGACTTTACTGTGAATTCTGGCGATCAGATTCTCATGAAATTCCTTCCTCTCCTTGAAGTCCCCCAAATCATCCATTTTTCTCATTATAATCACCTTATCATCAGTTTATCAGTGTTTGATATTTCCCCTTTTAAAATCTTTTCAAGTCATCTTTCTCATTAACTGTAAGGGAGTAGTTAAAAGTTTTGCAGTCTGACAACCTGGATTCATTTACTAGCTTTGTCATTTACTAGCTTCAATAGGTTACATTTTTTTTTATGATTCTGTTTCCTCACTTTATAAGTGTATAATAATTAATATTTTGGAGGTTATTTTGAGGATTAGGTCTATTCCTCCATAATAAAGGACCTCCAAACTTACTGACCTAAAACATCAGACATTTTTAAACCGTGTTATTTTCTTATGATTCTGTAGGTCATCAGCTTGGGCTGGGTTCAGCTGATTATTTTTTTTCTCCCTGTCTTATCTGGGATCACTCATGCTGTCATCTAGGGCAGTGGTTCCTAACCCTGGTGCCCCTATGAGAATCTAATGCCTGATGATCCCGGGTGGAGCTAAGGTGGTGATTCTAGTGCTGGGGAGTGGCTGCAAATACAGATAAAGCTTTGCTTGCTCTCCAGCCACTGTGCAACCTGGTTCCTAATAGGCCACAGACTGGTGACACCTGATCTAGTGGCTCAACTATGGCAGGTCTAAGCTGGTATCAATCATATATGTTTGACTATTGGTGTTGATTATGGCTTGGATCACGTATATTCAGCAGTCTAGCCCAGACTTTTTCACAGGGCAGCTAGTTTCCAAAATCAGAGAGGGGGTTAAGCCCTGGATGCATAAGCACTTTTCTAACCTATTTCTGCATTAGATTTGTTAATATGTTATTGACCAAAGCAAGTCACGTGATCAATTCCAGAGTCATTGTTAGTGAGAACTACACAAGGATGTAAGTATTGGGAGATAGGGTTCATTGGGCTCCATTACTACTATAGCAAACACCACATGCACTAAATGAGACCTTGCATGTAAAACTCTGAGAATAGACCTGGCTGGTAGTAAATTCTTTATAAATGGTAGCCACTGTTATTTTTCAGTAAGCTGGTTTTGATCCCAACTTTGTTCAGATGTTCTGCAAGATCTCATCCACATCGCATTTTGTTGGTTTTTGATTTTGGTCCTCCCATTGCCGCTGTTTTGCCTATGAAATTCAACTTCTATTATCCCATTCTTTTACTCTAAATCTTCTGCCTCTTTAGTTTTGGAGCAAATTTTGTTTTATTTTGTTTAGATTCTCTCACCTGTATTTAGTATGTATCTTTCTTTAAGAATCTGTTCTAAGGCATCTAGCTCTCATCTTTCCTGATCATCTCTGCAGGAATTGGGCCTCCTCCTTTACAGTTTTATATAAATCAGTATACATATTGTGCACCTGTTTGTCTCTCTTAGAGTGTGTATATCATTTTTTATTATACTAAACATTTATAAAATGTAGAAAGGCACGAAACAGGTATAAATAACGTACAACTCCACCATCTGAAGATAATCACTGCTAACATTAATGTATCCTTCAAATTAACCAACTATTAAACACTTAATAAGTAATTATTAGTTAAGATAATAGCTTATTATTATTAACCATATAATATTTTTTTTAGTTACTGAAGGCTTACTTTGTGCCAGGCACTGTTCTAAGGGGATATAGTAGTGAACTGAACAGATATGGCTTTGCCCTCAAGGAGTTTACATTCTCTGGGAGAAATAGGATAAATAAATATACAGTATAGTATCAGATAGTGTTAATGGTTATGGAGAAAATAAATCAGGATGTATCAGTCAGGATTCTAGCAGGAAACAGTTGGCTTATTCAAATGACATAATTCAAAAGTTTCATGAAGAGGATGGGAAGGATTACAGAGTCAACAAGGAATGGAGAACAGTCTTGGAGAAAATGACAATAAGAAGCAGTTACTACCTTTAGACCTTAAGTTACAAGGGGAGAGATTGATTACCAGATCCAGGAGAATGTAACTAGGATAGAGCTGCCCGACCGGAACTTTGGCCTTTGCTAAAAGAAACACAATTACTTCCAGCTCCTGGCCCAGCCAGAAGGGAACCAGGATGCAGAATGACCAACCTATCCCAGTTTGCCTGGGATTTAGCACCGAAAGTTCCATATCCCAAGAACTCCCTCTGTTTTGGGCAAACCAGGACAATTGGTCACTCTGTGATACTCCCATGACTTTTGGCCCAATCTAATTTCAAGCCAGAGGGGATGGAACCCCAAGTGATACAGTCCGTAAACTGATATCAGCCTCCTGGGGCATAGAGCAGGGTGAACAGAAAATCTAAAGGGGGGAAAGGAGGACATCCATTACAATCCACCCCTTTTAACCTATGATATCCACTTTTGTCCTTTGGATTGCTGTGTTCCCAACACAACAGGAAAATAAGTCTCTTAAGCTACTATTTCATCACATGTTGACATATAATTAAAGCATACTCCCACCTGAAACCTAAAACTTCACTACCACCAGTGCTCTTCATATGAGGTAGTGAGGAGAGAGGGGAAAAGACATAATTAACAAAATATAACTTACAGTTTTTGCTGGTCATAAGCCTAAATTGGTAATCATAACTATCTTCTCCCATCATCCATTCCGTATTGCCCTTATCCCCTGCCAGAATATCAGTGACACAGAGTTCTTTACCTAGCTAAGTAACATAAATCTTTCCTGGGTGATTTGAGCCCTTAGTGAGTCTCTCTTTCAGGTTATACTTCAGTGTACCATTTATTGGGCCTATTAGACATTAAACAACCAAGAGGCACACCTGAGTGAGTCTTCTGAGTTCCAGACATATTCTTCTTGCCTCTATTACATATCAGTAACCAATTCTCCATTATTAATTAGTATGTCATCCTGGCAAGTAGAGTGACCTTTCTCTACCTGTTAGTTAAACACATAAGGAGCCCAAAATGGCCAAGAGGCAGACTAAGCTTCAATCTTAACAAAATCATGAATTTTTTCCACAGTAGAATTGTTTCTCCTTTGAGAACCAGAACCCAAACCCACCAAGCCCAAGATTATGGGAATAGGAAGCAAAAATCATGTAAGTGGATTATTAGGCATATAGTAAGAGGAGACATTCTTACTATTTCTCCATCCTTAGCTCCTAAACCCACATAGAAGACAATGCTCTTTGTTATCCTCTGTATGACAGCACCCATACAACAGCACACCAAACCTACCAGGTGTTGTTGCCTAGCTGGTACAAAAACTGAACCTTCAGCAAATCATTCCACCATTATCACAGTCCACTTCTGAATGATGGGACATGTGGTAAGACCCATAATTACATGGGTATGGCCTTACTGCTGTACTTCCTTCCCTATAAAATGGGTCTTTCAGAGGCAATATTGAACAGAATACCATGGCAATAAATATCGCATTCTCTTAAGTCAATGCAAATTTGTATCTGGACTATCTATTTAGTTCTTTGAAAACAAATTGCTGCCCTCTCCATGATAGAAGGGGTCTAGTCTAATGAACCTGCTCCCCAGTGGCTGGCCACTTCCTCTCCAGGGAATAGTACCTTATTAGAAGCTCAGTGTTGGCTTTTGTGGTTAGGTGCTTGGACACATAGCAGTAATTACAGGCATAGCATCCTTGATAAATGGAGGTCCATATTGTTGAGCCCATGGATAGCCTCTATCCTTGTTGCTGTGATCACTTTGTATATGAGTCCATTGGGCAAGTATTGGTAAAATGGCTGATTGACACTGATAATATGGATTGTCATCTCCATCTGATTGAGAAGCTTCTCCACAGTGGATACCTTTTAGTGAGGCACAAATTTATTCATTTTTGACCCATTCTAGCTGGTTCATCCTTGTATTTTTCCTCCAGAATCCTTGTTTTTAATCTTCAAGTCTTGTTCTTTCTGAGTACCTAACTAGTCAGATAACCCATTAGTCACTACCCATGAATCAATATAGAGATATTGCCTTCCATGAAAAGTTGACATCCAGTGTATATCTGAAATTCTGCCTACTGAGAAAATTAGCCTTCACTGGTGTTTTAGGCCACACCTTGGTATAAGTAAAAGCTGTTCACTTTCAGCTGCACCCACACACAGGGCAGGCGCATCTGTAAACCAGTTCTGTACTTTCTATTCCTCTGTTAATTGGTAATAGGAATTCCCAAGAGGCCCTGAATATAGGTTGAGAAATAGAGATGGTGGAAGCAGGAATAGGTCCTCTGAGAATCCAAGTCACTAGCACATGGAATTCACTTGTCTTCTAGACTTGCTTTCACAATGGATGGAATACTGGTTTGTACATTCAGTTTTATGATTTGGTGGCTCAAATAACAGCTAGTACACAATGATCAGTTTGTAATAGTTTCTTGGTACTCTGTGATCAAGCAGTAAGTCTATTAGTGCCCAAGAACAACCTAGGATACGCTTTTGACATAGAAAATTGTTGTTGGCTAAAGAGAGTATGGCCTTACTTTACTGTGATTCTCTTACAGAGAGGCTGCCTACAGCATCCTTAACTGCTTGAGATACTTCCGGTACTATTGATTATCATGTTTAATAAGGTTATGTGACAGGACAGCTTGCATTGCAATCTGGACCTACTGCAGAACCTTTTTTTACTCTCACTCAAAAATAGCAATCTTACTTAAACTGGTAATTTCAGCACATTCAGTTGTGCCTCAAAAATGAAGGCACCTACCACCTTGCATTGTGACTCTAAGTTAGTAAAAATGGTTGGACATACAATGAAGTGAGAACAAGTCATGTGACTATTTGAGAGAAAGGTGTTCCAGGTAGAAGGAATAGCAAATGTGAGAGGTCCCTAAAAGTAACAGGAATAGAGTTAACCTGGCATAGACAGGTAATAGGGGCAGTGGAATGAAAAAAGGACAGAGAGAAAGGGACCAGATCATATGGAACCATCTAAGCCATAGTAAGGGTTTGGAATTTATTCCCAGTGCAATGGGAAACCAGTGGAGCTCTTTACACAGGATAATAACATAGAAGATCTCTCCAACTGTTGGATGGAGAATAGGAGAAAAGTAAGTTAGCGAGAAGGAAACAAAGGTTTTAAGAAGAGAGTAATCAACTATGTCAAATAAATCAAGAATAGGATTGAGAATTGCCCTTTGGATTTGTCAACATGAGCTTACTAGGGACTTGAATAAGTGTAGTTTTGATGAAGGTATAGAGATAAAAGCTTGATTACAATGGGTTAAAAAAAGAGAATAGACTTAATGTTGGCTAGAATATCGAGCAGTGTGAACTCATACACTCTTGCTGGAAGTGTGAATTGGCTTAACTACTCTGGAAATATCTAGTCGAAGACCCAACAATTCTGATCCTAAGTTTTTATAACCTAGAGAAACACTCGGATATGTGCACTGAGATAGATGTACCAGCATATTCATATTGGCATGGTTTGTAATACCAAAATGTTATTGTCCGTTGAAGGAGAATGGGTAAATTTGGTGTGCGTCACACTATAGTAGTGAACATGAATGAACTACAGCTATACACATGAATAAGGATGAATCTTCCAAACATAATGTTGAACAAAAAAAGCATGTTGCAGAATATATGGTATAATTCCATGAATTTATAAAGTTTGAAAACATTCTGTATTTTTCTGCTTGGGGTGCTGTGCATAACAAAATACCACAGACTAGGTGGCTTAAACTACACACATTATTTTCTTACAGTTCTGTGTGTTAATTTTAGTCATCTGCTTTCTCCTAGAACTTTTACAATTTTAGTTTTCATGTTTAAGGTTTTAGGTTTATGTTACATTTCTAGTTAATTTTTGTGTATAGCATAACGAAAGAATTAGGATTAATTTTTGTCATTATGATATCCAGTTCTGACACTTTGTTGAAAAGACTGTCTTTTCATTGTTGAATTATCTTGGCAACTTTGTTGAAGACATATCTACATATGTTTGGATCTATATATGGATTACTTGTTCTATCCCATTAATTAACGTCTATTGTTATGCTGATATCACACGGTCTTGATTACTGTAGCTTTATAGTAGAGCTTGAAATCAATGTAACTTCTCCCGTTTTGTTCTTTTTAAAATTGTTTAGACCTTTCTGCGCCTTTCTATATAAACTTTAGAATCAGTTTGTCAGTTTTGCACAAGAAAGCCTTTTGAGATTTTTTGGGGGGTTGCATTGAATCTATAGATCAATTTGGGGGGAATGTCACCATCTTAACAATATTAAATCTGCCTATCCATAAATGATGGCATATATTTCTATTAGTTCATCTTTAATTTCTATCAGAATATTTTGTTATATAAACATTGCACATATTTTATTGAATTTGTTCCTAAATATTTTATTTTTTGGTACAATTGATAAAAATGTTTAAAATTTTCATTCTTATTGTTCATTGCTAGTATACAGAAATGAAAGTTGTTTTTTGTATATTGCTTTAATAAACTTATTAAAAGTTCTAATAACCTTGAGACACTGGGATTTTCTGTGATCTTGTAGTCTATGAGTAAAGACAATTTGACTTTTTGCTTTCTTATTTGTATGTGTCAGTTATTTTTCATGTCTTACAGTATTGGCTTGAAATATTGAAGTTGTACAATATTGAATAGAAGTAGTAAGAGAGGGTATCCTTGCTTTGCTCCCTTATTCCTAGAAGAAAAGCATTCATTATTTAACCATTA
The DNA here is from genome assembly GCA_030015415.1 of Cynopterus sphinx. NCBI lineage: Eukaryota > Metazoa > Chordata > Mammalia > Chiroptera > Pteropodidae > Cynopterus > Cynopterus sphinx. The sequence continues at coordinate 26,423,266 of CM057384.1, read as the reverse complement.
AGTATGATGTCAGCTATTGTTTTGGGTTGTTTTTTTTTTTTTTTTTTTTTTTTGCTTTTTATTGTAGTTATTTACATATAACAAAATGTTTGGATTTAAATGTACCATGTTCTTATTTGTTTTTATTTATCCCACTTTTTCTTCCTTTTTAGCCTAATTTTACATTATCAGCATTTTTGTTTTTCCTTTTTTCTATTAGCTTATTGTTTGTACATTATTGTATTATTATTTAATATAACCTTAGAGCAGCCTTTCTCAACTGTGATTCTTGTGAGAGAATTAAGCCCAAGTACTTTTAGGTATCAACTGTAAGTAATGTGTTAATTCTATCCTGTATATCTATTTTGGTACTGTGTACCATCTTTGGTAGAATTAAGAAAATAGGCACTCAAATTATTTTATATTTTATTTTCTTATGGAACCCTGGTTGAAAAAGGCTGCCTTAGAAATTACAACATACACATTGAAACTAATCTGTTTCATGTTCTCAGCTCTCTAGACCATTTGTAGTCTGACAGTGGTGTGTCTTCTGTAGTAAACACCACGTAACAGTGAGCTGACAATCAAGAAATTCTCAATAGAGCTATCACATTCCCTACCATCACAGGCAATAGGTATTGTTGAGCATGAGAATGGCCTCAAAAATCAACTCAGAGTTCTCACGCCGTATCTCTTTTTTTTCTGGTTTACAAACTTTAGTAAGGAAGTTTGATCAATGAATTTGGGTGTTTCCAAAAAGGAATCATGTATTCTTGGCCAGTTCTTTGGTAATAATCAGGACAGAAGAAGTGGAGGATTATATAGGCCTATTTTTGAAATTTTAGGATTCTCTATCAACTCTAATTTAGTCAGACTTTCCTACCACTGTGATTAGGTTTCAGTATTCCCAGATCTCCTGTGACAAACATACAGAACATATCTGGTAAGCCATTCTATAAGTGGTTATTATGATCCATTACTTGTTGATTCTTCCTGCTTTCCCGCAGAACACAATTTTCAGTGTTTTGGAGCACTCTCATATTATGACATTTTATAAGTAAATACTGATCTGTTTCACCTGCAACTTTCTTACAGTATGGAGAACACATTCCATTTGGATTTTTTTATTGTTTTAGATGTTGAGACCAAGACCAAAATTGAAGATCTGGCTTCAGAGGAGGAATTTACAGCAAAACCATTGATTGAAGAGTCTGGCAACCCCAAAGATAATGTTCTCCAGGATTCTGAATGCAGAGAATTCCATGAATTGGGGGATAAATTAAATGAAAAGGATCAGAACCTTTCTAAAAGAAGACAGCATAACTGTGATGAATGTGGACAAAGCTTTGCTTGGAGTACAGGCCTTACTAGACATCAGAGAACCCATTGGAAAAAACCCTATGAATGTGATAAGTGTGGAAAGGCATTTAGTGTGAACTCAGCTCTGGTTCTGCATCAGAGAATTCATACTGGAGAGAAACCTTACCCTTGCAGTTGGTGTATTAAAAGTTTCAGTCGGAGCTCAGACCTTATTAAACATCAAAGAGTCCACACTGGTGAAAAACCTTATAAATGTAATGAATGTGGGAAAGCCTTCAGTCAGAGCTCAGACCTTATTATACATCAGAGGATCCACACAGGAGAAAAACCTTACCAGTGCAATCATTGTAGTAAAAGTTTTAGCCAGCGCTCAGACCTGGTTAAACATCAAAGAATCCATACTGGAGAGAAGCCTTATACATGTAACCAGTGTAACAAACATTTTAGTCAGAGTTCTGATGTTATAAAACATCAAAGAATCCACACTGGTGAGAAACCATATAAATGTGATGTTTGCGGAAAAGCCTTCAGTCAGAGCTCAGATCTTATTCTACATCAGAGAATCCACACTGGGGAGAAACCATATCCATGTAATCAATGTAGCAAAAGTTTCACTCAGAACTCAGACCTCATTAAACATCGAAGGATCCACACTGGAGAGAAACCCTATAAATGTGATGAATGCGGGAAAGCTTTTAATCAGAGCTCAGTCCTTATTCTGCACCAGAGAATTCACACTGGAGAGAAACCCTATCCATGTAATCTGTGTAGCAAAACTTTCAGTAGACTTTCAGATCTTATTAATCATCAGCGAATTCACACTGGAGAGAAGCCTTTCCCATGTAACCAGTGCAGTAAAATGTTTAGTCGAAGATCAGATCTTGTTAAACATCATAGGATTCATACAGGCGAGAAACCGTATGAATGTGATGAATGTGGGAAAACATTTAGTCAGAGCTCCAACCTTATTCTACATCAGAGAATCCACACTGGAGAGAAACCCTACCCATGTAGTGACTGTGCTAAAAATTTTAGTCGTCGTTCAGACCTTGTTAAGCATCAAAGAATACACACTGGAGAGAAACCGTATGCTTGTAATCAGTGCAATAAAAGTTTTAGCCAAAGCTCAGACCTCACTAAACATCAGAGAGTACACTCTGGGGAAAAGCCCTATCACTGTGGTAGTTGTGAGAAATCCTTCAGTCAGAGTTCTGACCTTATTCTTCATCAGAGAATTCACACTGGAGAAAAACCATACCTATGCACACAGTGCAACAAAAGTTTCAGTCAGAACTCAGACCGTACCAAACACCAGAGAATCCACACGGGGGAAAAACCATATAAATGTAACGAGTGTGAGAAGGCTTTTAGTCAGTGCTCAGCTCTTATCCTACATCAGAGAACCCACACTGGGGAGAAACCATATCCATGTGATCAGTGTGACAAAAGCTTTAGTCGGCGCTCTGATCTCATTAACCATCAAAGAATCCATCCACGTTGGTGAAAAGCCTTATAAATGTGATACATGCGGGAAAGCCTTCAGCACGTGCACCGATCTTACTAAACACCAGGAAATTCACACCAGGGAGAAACCTCACAGGTGTGTTCAGTGCAGCAGGAATTTTACCCAGCTCTCTGATCTAATTGATCATGAGAAAGTCCATTCTACACAAGATAGTCTAAATGTGATGAATGTGGGACAACCTTTAGGGTATAGACCATCTCTATTCAGTACCAGAGACACTATACCAGAAAAAAAATCTTATGAGTGCTATTGATGATTATGAAAAAGCTTTTAATCAATGTTCAACTCTTGTGCTACATTAGAAAAAAAAAAGAAACAATTTTTATAATGAAAATTTAAATCAGAGCTCATTACTGAACTTAAAATTTCTGAGGATGAAATCCTGTGAGTTGTGGGAAAACATCAAATGCAAATTAAAATTGTAATAAATAGCAACAATGGAAATTTGTATTTGCCATAATGTAGAAAAATTTGTCTTATTCAAATACAATCCACAAGATGACAGTATTATCACTGTAAGAAATGTATAACAATGTTAATGCAGAACCTTAATCAGATATTGTACAAAGCTGTTGTGGGTATGCAGTCAGACTCAGAAATATTAGTGCTGTAAGCTCAAACCTTTAGTGAGTCCAAATTACCTATGAATATCAGAGACGGTATTTTAGATAATGTAGAGGAAATCTAAATCCCTTCCATATTGGCATTCACTCTGATATCACACTTATCTCTTAACAGCTGGAGAATCCTACCTATGCTAATGCTAGTTATTAAATTCCCTGTGTGTGAACATACTATCCTGTTTTGGTATTAAATTTATTAACTACAGACAGAACTCTGGTGACCTATTTTTTCTTGGTCAAGTTTCAGGTTTCCTAGTGAGAATGAGTTTTCAAGTTCCTGTGATGTTCACAGAAAATACAGACATTTTACTGTCAGTAATGAGCCCATAAACTTTAGTGGTTTGAAATAACTTTTTCAATACTACCATTTAGTCACAGCATCTAAGTGAAACAATTTCTTAAAAGAATTCCATGTCAAAGTGAAGATTTCTCTATAATATTTATCTTATTTTGGAATGAACAAAATGATAGCCTAATGATGGTCAAGTAATACCCACATGACCAATTTGTACAGCACATTATATCTAAAAATAAAAAGACCTACCTACTGATTTTTTAAAGTAGAACCATTCATCAGACTTTGCTTGTTGATTTGTGACATTGATAATGGGCTATATATATGCAAAGTTTTCAAATGAAAAATAGAAAGTTTTTTAAAAATAAAAAATTCAAAATGTCTTTCTGGTATGGACTATTTGTTAAAATTCTGGTACTATCATTTATTTTGACTAGACCTCATAATTATCCAGTTAATATTTCAATTCAGCAGACATTGTTACTATGTACAAGTCCATTTTTTATGTTTCATAGTGTACATGATGAATATATATTGTCCTCACAAAGTGTATTGTATAGTGCTAATAATGCATACAGAAAACATAGCTCAAAGTAATCATAAAGGTAGACAAGATACTTAGAGCTGAGAGGAGGCATGGTTTAATTCTGATGAGAAAGAAAAATCTTGGAGTTTCTGAGATGTGAGTTTTGAAGGACGAGTAGAGGCTAAAAGCAGGGAGGGAATGAATAGTCAACAAAGGACAAGAAGCAAGGGAGTATAAGAAATGTGGAGTGTGTTGCTTAAGTTATTCAATAAATATTCAGTGTCAGGTACTGTACTAAGTACTCAAAACAGCAGGGGTGGGGGGGTTCCTGTCCTCAAGTTTAAGTGTCATGAAAATAATGACTGAAATGCATGGTTAAATTAAGGATAAGGTGGAAATAAAAATGAAGTAGATATTAAGGAGCATGATAGTAAACAAGCAGCACTTAAACTTTCTGAGGTTTAGTGTCATCTATAAAAAGTACTAGGTATGTTTAGAGATGTATTTATGCATTTACTCTCAAGCTAATGGAAAACCATAAGAGTTTCTGAACCAGGGAATGGCATGATCATCTCCCTGCTTTAAGAGTCTAAGATTAAAAGGAGGAAAGATACATCAGAAAGGAAAACTTTGTAAGTCTAGCAATCATGAGGTCCAGAAGTAGAGGAGTTTGAAGGCATTGAAACGATAGGTTGAAAAGCGAGTAGGGAGAAAAGTGTACAATCAAGTATTGCCTGTTCTTTGGGGAACTAAAAAGTGAAAAAAATAGGATGATCAAACTTAAATTTGAAATTCAGCCATCTCTCCTGAGAATAAATTTTAAGAGCCAACTGCTTACTACATGATAGAAGTGTCCTACAGGTAAACTCAATTCATGGACATTAACACACACAACCATGATATCTTCTTCCTGAATTCCCTATCTTGACAGATTACACTATTAAACACCTTGCTATCCAGATAAAATAACATGGCTATCCTACACTCCTGATTCTCCCCTAGTTTTCTAAATCCAGTTGCTCACTAGGTCTTAGTAATGCTACTTACTGTAAAAATTCTAACAATAATGAAGTATACTGAGTAAAAAGGAAGAGAAATGCAGAGTATTGGGCCTAACTTTATGTCAGTTGATTTTCCCAAGCATTTGCTGATTCTTAAACCGGTAGGACCAAAGGCCAGGAAATCTAGTTAAAGGACACTGGAAGGTTAAGTGGAATTCTTAGCAAACTCACTATGTATGATAGGGAATAAAATTTGGAGTACAGAGCATGTCAAGGAGGAGGTGCTCTTGTAAATACCCCACCATCTCAGTGTAAATATTGAGGCAATATGCTAGAAGTGAGAGTGAAACCTGTGTGGACCAAGTCTAAAAAAAGTCTGAAACAATCTCAACTCAGGTCAACTTTTTAGTGAATTATCTGCTCCTAATCCAGCTGCCAGTTAGAAGGTGAAACCTCTCTAGAAGATGACAATACTATAACTTCATGTGTTAATATTCAGTGTTCTTTAGAGTCAGACATCAATATGCACACACACACAGATGAGTAACAGACAAGCAAATATGGAACATGTGTAAGTGGGTTAGTATATATACCTCTATTACCTAGCTGTGCTCTCTGAGACCTAGAAGTAATGACACTTCAGTATTAATGAGCATATCCAGATCATGGTTTGTAAATGCCATTCTACAAATAAAAGGAACCAGGGCTCCTTTGAGAAATGGCTGATCTTAAGGATAGGGCAGGGAAAATTCAAGATGAGTCTGAAGCATCTTATAGTAGCAGGAAGTAGAAGCTTAAAAACCAAAACAATGTGGGGCGTGTCCAAGGAACATGAGTCAACCTGAAAGAACTACCAAGAACAAATGTACACGAGTCCATGCTGATAGAAATATGGGAGAAGTGACACATCTTCCTTATGGTAGGATTCCAAGTAATATATGTAGATTTACCCTCCTTCAGGATGTGAAGCTTAATCCCAACTTTCAACCCCTAGAGGAGGCTGGACCTGTTGACTCACTACCAAAGAATAGCATATGGAAATAGAAAAAAACTACAGTGGAGAAACCTGGCAAAAACTACTTCAACCTAAGTTTTCTCAACCTCAGCACTGTTAACATTTTTGGCCAGATACCTGGCTACCTACATATATATTTGGTATATATATGCCACTTTTTCTGAATGAAGTTGCGAACACAATGCCCTTTGACATTTAAATAGACTAAATAGGAAGAGGATTTTGAATAGAGAAGTGACACAGTCTGATTTATATGATCTGGCTGCTTGCTGTGTTGAGAACTGAGTGAAGGAAATCAGGAAAACAGGGAGGTTATTGGCCTGAGCAACTGGAAAGAAAATTGCTCCTTCCTAAGATGAGGAAGACTCTAAGAACATATTGAAGGAGAAATTAAGTTCGTTTAGGGACATTAGGTTTAAGATGCTCATATAGGCATTATGTCAAGCCCAGCTTACAAGCCTATTTACAGAGCCAGGGTTTCTGCTATATGATAATGATGACCCTCTAAGAAGAGTGCCTACAGTGTCTATTCCTGAGGTTGCAGGCCCACAGAGCTGTGGGAAGAGGGAGCAACTGACTCCCATTTCTGGGTAATTGTGTCATCTTGGAGCCTGACTTTCCCAGTGGTTGCTGCTGGAGAAGCTTCATGGTGACGCCTGGAAGAGTGGAGAAGCTGATGTTATGTGGAGGAAACTGACCAGAGGGAGGCGGGAGTCCGAAGTCTTCTCCATCCACCTACTCCATAGTGAGGTGAAGGTGAGGTAGTTCAGACCATTTGCATTCTAGATGCTCAGTGAGACCAAGCAAACAGCTGTACTTCTTAAGCTGTGGATGGCTCAGTAACAACTATTTGTATTTGTTCTCTCCCTCCACTTCAACTCTTTATCCTTAGTCATCCTCTTCTGGGATTCCATCACCCCAATAAAGTTTAGCAATAATGTTTTATTTTAGGATGTTTCTTAGGAATCCTGACTAAAGCAAGCGTCAAACTAGAGATCTCTGGTAGGCAAAGAGATTGATGAGCCTGTAGTTCAAAGAGGTGTAGGCTGAGACATCGATTTTGGAGTTGGAGACTATACTTTAAAGACATGAGACCAGAAGAGATCACCTAGCAAGTGAATATAGGTAAAAAATAGATCTGAACACTGACTTCTCAAGCAATTTAAGTCTGGAAAGATGAGGAAATACCAGCATTGAGACTAAGCATCTCACAAGGTAGTGTTGTTCTTAAAGCCAAATTGTCAATTATGCAAACTATTGCTGATAGCTCAAGCAGTATGTCTAATAAACGAATATTCAAATCAGCAGTATAGAGGCTGACAAACTTAAACTCTATGTGGAGAAATAATTATATCATGCAATGTCACACCTCTTATTCCTGATGTTTATTTTTTTTTCCTGGTCAGTCTGGCTAGCGGTTTATTAATTTTATTAATCTAAAAGTTCACTTTTCTAAAGTTTCTCCTATATTACCTTCAAAAGAAAACACATAAAAATTGTTTTAAGAATTCAAATATAGTTGGACAGTCTCTCCTATCTCATAGTCCTACCAATGGCTAACCAGGTCTTCCAGAATCTGGCCCTGCCTTCCACCCTCACTGCTTTTAACCTCTCTGGCTTCATCCACTACTTCCCCCCCCGCCCCACATTCATCCTGTTCCAGCCACACTGGCCTTCTTGCTGTTTGGGATCACGCATTGCTCCCACATCAAGTCCTTTGTACTTGCTGTTCACATGCCTAGAACATCTTTCCTCTGGCATCAGCTTGCTTCTTTACACTCACTATCTTTCATCAAATTTCATCCAGTGAAACCTTCCCTGGACTACCTATCAAAATTGCAATGCCTGTCTTCCTTGATGTTTTGTATCCCTTCTCTCCCGTCTTATGTTCTTTACCACTCATATGACAGACAATATATGTTTTTCTACCACGTGTAGTTTCCACACACAGAAACAACAGATGTAAACCCCAGAAAAGCCTTGGACTCATTCCACAGGCAAGAGTAAAATGAAGGACCCTGAGAACTCACCATGGAAAGGGAATGCAGGTCATGGCTAAGGGCTCCAAAGGTCACATATAGGAGCTGTCTGAGGAAGACGATGGTTGGTGAGCGCAGCACAGACTTAGCAGTGTAATATCGTGTCAGTCTCAGGTTAATGAAGGATAGGAGATGCCAAAGATGTGACTGTGAAAAGCTTTTCATCCACAGACATTCCCAACACCGATGTTCAGTTATTGTTGGATTGTAAAATATTATGTGTGTGGTATAGAGTGGAGTAACAAATGGCAGAGGGTGACAGAGGCCAATGGAAGGCCATGCTAATTTTATTAACCTATATAGTGCATAAAGTCTGGAATTTAATATTACAAAGGTTTTCTACAAATCAATAAGAAAATACAAATAACCTATATTAATCTGGACAGAAACCCAATTCAATTATCTTAAACAAGAAAGGGACTTTATTGGCTCACAAAACTTTAAAGTCCGGAGGTAGGGCAGGCTTTAGGCACAGCTGGATCTAGGGCCTCCAGAAAAGTGACATCACAACTCAGTTCTCTTTCCTTTCTGCTAGCCTCTGAGTTTCTCCTCAGACTCTCCACATGGTACAACTTCATGCTTACATTGTCGTCAGTTTGTGGGTTATCCGTAGAGCCTTCTTTCCAATAGTTCTTGAAGTTCTGTTGTGGGTTCTCTTTAGCCTGGCTTGAGTTACATGCCCATTCTTTAATCACTGTGGCTAATGAGCTGCAGGACTCAGTAAGGCCAGACCTGGTCATGTACTCACCTAAGCCACAGGGAATGGGTTCCCCACAATAAATAAGGGTTGTTACCAAAAAATGGGGAAAGAGATGCTGAACAAACAAACATATATCCACACATGACCCAATAGGAAAACAGGTAAAAGATATGAACAAACAATCCATGGTAAAACTATAAATGGCCAATAAACATGAAAGTAACCTCAACCACACCATTAATCAGGGAAATGCAATTAAAGATTCTTTTTTTTTTTCTTTTTTTTGCCCATCATATAAAAACTATCAACTATAGGTAAGGCTATATGGGGGAATGAGCATTTTTCATAGAGTTGGTAAAAACAGAAAGATATGAAAGCCTTTTGGAAGGCTAACGTGGGTCTATCAGAGAACATACCCTTTGTTACAAAAATCCACTTTATACAACTCCATCCTAGTCATACGAATGCACAACGATATATGGAAAAAGACTGACTTTGACAACGTAATAGCAAGAGACAAAATAAGGGAAGAGTTCAATAATGGTATGTTCATAGTATTGAATCCTATTCAACCATTAAATAAATTTAAAGACTTAAAAATAGGTATTTGAGACATTAAAAAAAGGCAGGCTGCAGAACAATTCATATATGTGATCCTATTTAAGAAAAAAGTTTTTATTTATGTATAATCATATGGAAATGCATGGATAGGGACTAAATAGATGTATAACTAAACTCTGGACCGTGGAATGTGATTAGAGATGCTAGAGAAAAGGGTCTCTTTGCTCTTATACTTGTGTATTACTTAAGTTTTATACAGTGAGTTGATAGGCATTTGTACTTCATAAAGAAAAATGGGTAAATGCATTTCACAACAGGAAATGCAAATGGCCAATAAAAGTATGAAGAGATGTTCCCCCTTATTAATACTCAAAGAACTAAATATTACTTATCAAATTGGCAAAAATATTTAAAGATTCAGGGCTGGTGGGAGTGTAGACAAATAGGCACTTTTACTATTGATGGAGCTGTAAATTGAGACAATCTTTTGGGTGGCATTTCTTAAAATGTTAAATGTGCACATTCTCTGACCCAAAATGTCCATTTCTATTTATCCTACAAAAATACCAACACAGGCATCAAAATATGTGTACAAAGATGTTAACTATATGTTTATCTACAATAAAAACCGGAAAGAACCAAATTATCCACCAATAAAGGGTTAAATAAATTACAGTATATTCATGCAACGTAGTAGTATGTAGCCATGAAAAACAATGTCTGTATCAAAGTGGAGGGGAGGCAAGATTCAGTGCAGTACATGTAAAATGGGGATGTGTACCTACCTCATATGGTTGCTGTGAGGATTAAGAGTTAACCCACGGTAAAGAACTTCAAACCATGCCTGCATACAGCAACCACAAGTGTCAGCTATTAACACATTTTTGCTTAAATCTGTATATGCCTAGGTTTGGAAGAATAACTACTTAAGACCATGAGAAGGAATGTCTGTTTTCATTTTACATTTCTGTACTAAAGAAAATTCGATCAGGCATATTTAATAGCTTTCATATTTGTTAACCATAAGATAAAACCTAAAATCAAGGATTAACAGCCATTAATCATGGCACTGTGGAGGAACATTATGTTCTGGAGTTTACAGAACTAGATTTGACTTTTAGCTCTACTTGGTCACATGCAAATTACACGATCTTTGAATCTTTTCTAGTCTACAAACATCTAAATGATAGGTATAGTCTAATCCAATTCCTGGCATGCAGATTATTCCTATACGTATAACCCTCCCTTTGACTTACTTAAATGTGATAGACATAGTGCTTAATGATCAAGTGCCAACTGGGTGTCAATGTAGGGAGTTTAACCTCAAGGAAAAGAGAAAATTTAGCAGTAATGAGCAAATGTTTGGTGGCTATTTGGTAGGTATCAGCAGTCTGCATGCCATTAACACTGACTACTTGTATGCTAACCAACCAGATGCCAATATCTGGCAAAAGCCACTTGAACAGAGGCTGGGCCCCCAGAATTGCTATTATCTGTGTGGATATAAATGAATGTATCGATGAAATCATAAATCACTAGTTATCTGAAATCTATTTGTCTCCTGGGGACTTAGCCTAATCAGAGACCACTACTTCCTTTTCTGGGTATCACCACCTAGTTTTTTTTTGGATGCAGACATTTTCCCCATAGAGCCTTGCCTTAGCTTAAGAATTCTTTCTAAATAGGTATCAGAGCTGGCAAGACAAACACATATTTGCCAGCTCTAATATTACTTTTTCTAAGCTCTCACATTATACCAAACATCTTTGGCATTTATGACAAGTTTACTACATAGAAGCTACTTTGTATATAAAATCTAAAAAAGCATGAAATTTTAGCCACTGAGAGTTTGATCCCTTCTTACCTACTCTAATAACTGTCATCCTAGAATTCCAAATATGCCACCTCAAAGCCTACTTGGAAAGCCAGTTATAAATAAATAAATCAACTCAAGATCGTTTTATCTTACAGTAGAGGAATTTATACCTTTATTGGTGATTGACTTATTTCCTCTCAGCCACAGAGAAAAGACCCAAACAGAAGTCCCTACATTTTCTTGTATAACTTAAAATACATTATATCATTACTACATATTTATACTTCAATAAATCTTAATCTATAAAGCACATTTCTTATAATTATCAAAAAATCTATAAACAGGCTCCATTCTGCCTCACTTCTCCAACAGCTGGCCTTGCATTTATTATTATGCTCTTTAAAAGGCTCATGCAAATCTCACTTTCCATTTTTAAAATTTGTTCCAAGCACCAGATGTAACCAAAATCTCTGGAACTATATTTTTATTCACATGGGTCATTTTCTACACAATGATACCCATTATAAAAAAAAGCCTTTTTTCATGTTCTATTTTAAATTCCAGAGTTTTCCACTAAACAGTAGAACCACAGTACTTGGGATTCTCAGCCAAGGAGTATATAATCCTACTACTACAATGTATTACTTTCATACATTTTTAGAAATGTGTTAAGACTTAAAATTAAAAAAAATAATTCAATCCTGTTAATAAACTAGTTGTTAATAACCTAGTTATTTTTTTAAATAGAACAATCCATTCAAATTAACATGTAAGTACAACCTCAATGCAACTAGAGATTGATTAGTTTTTTTAAGAAAACCCACAAACCTCCACACTGTGATAGCGAGTATTTTGGACTCACCTCTGAAGAATCCTGGAGAGATGGCTAGCTCTTTGAGCTGTCTTCCCTTCCCCCAAATACAACACCCTGGTAAGAGAACTATGGCTCTGGGAATTTCAGAGGTGACCTCCCCTAGGACTGCTTAGGACAGGGATTAAGAGGCTAACTCACATGAAGCAGCTTTGTACCAAACCCTCAATAATTTACAGTGGAAGAAATACCTACCTACTTATGGTAGGGTTACAGTACCTAGCACAGTGTCTTATCGGTAGAAAATGTTTTAATAAATGAATATGTGGCTGCTTAGTTAGCCTGGTGTTCAAACCTTTTTTACCAAAGTAATAAAACAGCAAACCTGATTACTTGTTGCCTGTCAGGGAATTTTCTGTCCTTAAAAATGAAGGCAAAATAATAATGAATTGTATCTTCAAGTCTTTTTTGTTTTCTACAAGCCAAGACAGACCATTACTCTTTTACATTTGCCCTTCAACACTGCCATTCACTGCAATTTCTCTTCTAGTGTTATTTCTACTTTCACAGTTTACGAATATTGTTTAGACTGTCCACTTTCTAATGATACATGGGAGAACATTATTTCCATTTAGTGGGATGCCTCCAAATTATAGACAGGATGTGCCATTTTTGAGTTTCCCTGCAGGCAGATAATTACATTTAAATTCTTGATACACTTCAATTCTTAGATCAAGGTTATTTTTGTTACCTTCTCCAATCTAGGTGTCCCGTTCACATTTTGTTTCATCACTATCACTTCTAATTTTACTTTGAAGCTTTTAGTCAATCTTTCATCTTCTATTTTCTGAAATGCATATCCAAATTGGGTAAAAGGAAACAGAAGAGTAAATTTTGAAAAGATTGTTTCAGTTTTGACTTTATAATTCCAATGTTGCCTTTTAATGTAGAAGGGAATGTAACATTTCAACAAACAACAAAGAATAATGTATCCATCTAAAAAGAAAACTTTTAAGAAAGGGACAAAGAATTAGATCATTATTTGGAAAAAATAGTAAGAATATAAACATCACATGGAAGATTTAGGCATTAACACCTGAATTAAGTTTAAATTTTCAGTTTCTAGGCAGGTATGACACCATTTCTTTCAAGATAAAATAATAATGGTGGGTGATGATATCCTACATTTCCCAGTGGATTTTCTAACAGTCTATAGGGAAATAAAACTATTATGTATCATTCCATGTGTTTAATTTTGTCTTCATTTCTGAAGAAAAAGACCTGAGTGTTGACTTCTTTTTTAAATTTCTTAAACTTTCACAACATTCAGAAGTTTTTCTGCATTGTGTCGTCGCTGATGTCTAAAAAGATTTGAGCTTTGACTATAGGATTTCCCACACTGAACACATTCATAAGGTTTCTCTCCAGTATGGATTCTCTGATGATTAATAAGCCCAGAATTCTGGCTAAAAGCTTTTCCACATTCAAGGCATTTGTAAGGTTTTTCTCCAGTATGGACTCTCTGGTGTTGCACAAGTATAGAACTTCTACTGAATGCCTTCCCACATTCAACACATCCGTAGGGTTTCTCTCCACTATGGATTCTTTGATGAAGAATAAGGGCTGAGCCCTGACTGAAGTGTTTTCCACATTCATCACAAATATGTTGTTTCTTTCGGGAAGGATTTCTCTTTCTTTCAAACCTGCCCTTAGGGAAACAGGCTTCTCCATATTTAAAAATCTGAGGAACACCTATATTGAGAGTGCCAGGAACTTCATGAGATTCTACTGCTGAAGGAATCTCCTGTTTTGGAGCTAGTGCTCCATTTTCAGTCCTAGCATCATCATCTGGAACAAACAGAAAATGTGAATAATAACATTTGTTTCCTATTCTGGGAGAAAGGAAGCTGAAGAAAAAAAAATTATTTAATGAACTAAAAGTAAATAGTTTGCACCCATCTATAAACAGCACTCTGAAAACTGGTGTTAACGTTGCCTACTTTCAAAAGAGAAATAAATGAAATGGCTCATTATGAGGCTAATGAGGTAATAGCATAACATAATGAGGGATAAAACAGCTATATTTGAATAAAAGAAACATAGGCAAATGGGTTATAAATGGTAATCAGAAAATAAAGAAAAGAAAGATGGTAAATTTTAAGACTGTTAGACAGTAAGGACAATGAAGCTAGATCTGGATGAAACTTTATAAGAAAAATAAGGTTGGTCATTAGGAAATTATAATTTTTTTGTTTTGCTTTGAAAAAGGGAGAAATTACATCAAAATATAATGGTGTTAAAAAATAAGCAGTCAGAAAGTGACTATTTCTGAAATGAGCAGGACAAGGCAGACTAAAAGCAGAACACTAGAGTCTTGACAAGAAAGGGCTTAAGATAAGCTGGGAGCATCCTGTGTTAACTGAAGACAACACTTTTTTGTCATGGTACCTAGATGAGTAATTTCTAAGCCTTGGTTACATGTGTCTAGTGAAAGAAAAGCCTGAATTACCAATACAAGGTAACATTACCCCTCTGCAGGCAAGATTCATTTAAGACTTTCCTGAAATTTCAAGCCTTGAAGAGTTAAGACAGTTTCTACAGGGTGAGCAGCAGTCAGAAAGTGGTCAACAGTCAACAGGTAGATAATAAATGATTAAGAAATGGATAAAGTCAGGAAAGAAAGCTGACAAAAAGAGACTGAAGGGCTGGAAGGGAGTAGTGAGGTCTAGAGACTTGAAAAACAGAAGTTAGCTTAAAGATTAAGTGAAGACAAACAGCACAGAAATAAGTAAGTTATTGAGTGTGAGAGAGACTACACTGCTGAAATGAGGTATTTAAAAATAGTTGAAAAGTATTCTAAAATTCAGGCTGGGGACAAGTTTTCTACCCAAGAAAATGCCACCTCATAAAACCAAGGACAGTAGTGCTCAAACTTTATTGCACAGGAGAATGTCCCATGAAACATGTAAAACTGCAGATTCTCAGCAGACTTCAGCCACATCCCAGGAGTTCTGGTACACCAGATGGAAAGGAAACCTGCTCAGACCTCATTCTGTGACACTCCAGCATGACCTCCAACTGCCTCAAAGGACGATTCCCAAAGCAGTCTCAAACAAAATTTCATTTCAGTTCATGTAAATATGAAAGAGAAATCTAGCAGTTTTAGGAATATACTGGGTTGTATAAAAGTACTCAAATAAGTATGTGGTATTAATTGCCAATATATTGGAAAAGATCAGTCTAAGTGAATTATTAGAATTATGTGTTTTTTATTTACCTTTCCTATATTTAAAGCTTATTATAGCTAAGGAGCCTATTTTTGCATAAATAGTAATCTTACAAAAGGTAAAGAGCTTTAACCCAAATATCATTTCTACAAAAGAACTTTCTTTGGAAAAAAATGACTCTAAATATTGAAAAAACAAACATAGCTAAAAATTTAGAAAGATTTCAATGATAAATAAAAAGAGTAGATTTGAAAGGTTTCAAGTGAGCTTACGATACCAATAATATTAGGCAGGAGATTACAAGGGCATGTAACAGATAACAAATAAGCAATACTACATGCAAAACAGAGGGACCTGGTCTACAGGTAGGTGCTGGCTCAGAGTAAGGCAAATGCCAACCTCAAATGGGTAGGTCTTCAAGAAAGAGGTAAATAGGAAGAAAAGGCTAACAGTAATGTCTGAGGAAAAAAAAAACTGAAGTCAGCAACCATTATAAGAATCAAGCTCCTACAGTGTGTCTAGAAATTGGGGAAGGTAATAGTCCCCACCCTCCAACCCCCAACCAAAACAAAACAAAACAAAACCCCACAAAAGAAAAAACAGAGTCTGGGACAAAAGGCCCACACTCTCTTTTACCCTCTAGCCCACAGGGAATTCTGGTCCTCACCGCAGTGCCTTAGGGAATGGAGTTCCCAGGATGCCCATTTGAGGTGGTTTTCCACAGCATCAAGCTCAGAACTTGGTAATCCCTGAGCTTCTTCTTGAGATACAATCTCCTCAACTAGCACTTCTCGTTTTCTTCGACGGAGAGAAACCTGGAAATAATAAGTTTTGATTGTTGATAAAAAATTGAATGAGAATTAGAACTAAGTGCACATAAGAGAAACCATACAAAACATATACTGTAGTTGGGTAGTTAATTCAGCAGCTTTGCCTACCGCTATGCCAGTGCATCTGACTCAGCAAAGTGACACAAGAAGGCTCACCGGCTGTCCAGGGTCATCTAGTTCACTCTCTAAATCCTCCAGCACTGTCACTGCCTCCTCTCCATTCTCTGGATGATGCTCTCGAACCCAAGTCTGCAACTCCTTGGGCAGGATGGCAACAAACTGCTCCAGCACTACCAGCTCCAAGATTTGTTCTTTAGTGTGCGTCTCTGGCCTGAGCCACAGACGGCAAAGTTCTCGTAGCCGGCTCACAGCTTCACGGGGCCCAGGTGAATCCTGGTATCCAAACTGCCTGAATCGCTGCCGGAACACCTCTGGATCAGGGAGATGGTTCCAAGGGATACTTGATCCCTCTTCACCATCAGGATCCTCCTCCAACTTCACTCTCAGAATTTTTTCCTCTTCATCTGGAGTTGGGATGATAAGTATTGAATCTTCTTCCACTGACTGTGCAGACATCTTGATTTATACTTCAAGAAAAGACAAGGTAGGATACAGACCTCAGAGAAATAATACCTTTTTCTTCACAGGCACTCCTGGGGCACAAAAAATAAAAAATATGTATATAAACGACCAAATATCCTAAGAATTTAGACACGAGCTAATAGAAGAAGTAAAAATATTTCTTCTTTTGCTGGATTAAAAATTCCAATCAATAACCTATACCAGAAGTTGGCAAACAACAGCTCATGGCCAAATCTGGCCTGCTGCCCATTTTTGTACTAATAGTTTTAATAGTTTTCACATTTTTACATGATTGAAAAGAATACATTTGAATGTGAAAACTAAATGAAATTAAAGTGTCCACAAAAAATTTTTATCTGTTCACAGTTCATACAATGGCAGAGTAGTTGCAACAGAGACTATATGGCCTGATAAAAACTGATATTATTCTCTGGCCCTTTAGAGAAAAAGTCTGACCTACAAAACTAATAAACCCTATTTCAGTAATCAAAAGATTCCAAGTTAAGAACCAGCCCACCTCCGTGTTTTCTAAATGCATCTGACCTTTGACCACATTATTTGCAATTCAGACTGGTGTTCCCTGCCAAACTTAGGTCAACTCAAAAGCAAGGACTTTATTATCTGCTTCAGAAAAAATTTAAGATAAAATGTGTTGTTAAAAAAATATTTTTAAATGTTTATGAACTCCTCAGACTTAAACTATATGTAAAAAATTCTTCACTTAGGAACAGATAATGTAATATTGAAAAAAATGAGCCTCTCCAGGTTATACAATGCAAGTATTTATTCGGTCACACACCACACCATAACTACATTTAAATTTATGACGACAGGCATTAATGACGGCAAATTTTTAAGAAAAGATATTCACATAACTACCTTAACTTCTTGCGGTGGGCCGCAACCTAGTCCTCAGACTAGATGACTCACAATTTCCCCAGCTTTTACCTTCAGGGAAACCTTATGCTATTTCTGATCCCTTCCTTAGTATCTGCACAGTCATGCCCGTGCTATTGTTTATCATACATATATCAGGAATGAGCCATGCAGCGACTCGACTTATCTATTCAGGGCCCAGAATCTGAAAACCAGTAATATCAAAAACACTTATTGTAACCCTATCAAGATGAAGACTAGATATCAGAAAAGGCTTTATCAGGCAGGGAACACGTCCGAGTGTAGGTACTCCGGAGACTGATGACCTTATAAATAGGATTCAAATATATATCAGGGTCCCATCTTACGGAGGGCCCAAGCATTCTATATAAAGGCATTTCCTTCTCTGCTCTGATTTGGCCCCTGCTCGTGAGACGTGAAGGAGGTACCGGGAGGGCAGGCCCGTGGTCCCAAGCCTCGTTCCAGACGCTCTCCCCACCTCACCCCTGCGGAGCGCCAGCACGAAGTCGGCCCCCGAGCAGATGGCCTCCGTACCACTCTTCTCCGCACTCACGGAGGCGGACTTCAGATGCCCAGAGGCCACCGGGCCACAACGCCGAGGACAGACACGGCATTTCCGCCCGGGGGCGCGGAACTACAGGTCCCGGCGGCCCCCGCGCCTCCGCCCGCCCTCTCCCGCCTCCGCCCGGCACGAGTCCCAGAACTCTCCGCGAGACGCCGGGGCCTCGAAACAGAACAAAACCGGCCGGGAGGGGGGAGGGGAGAGGACGGCGGGGGTCGCAGAGGACGGCCGGGACGGCGCCCTCTCCGAGTGGGCCCGAAAGCCCGCGCTGGCCTTTCGTCTCCCCCTCATCACTGCGCGACTTCTGGGCGCGGAGGCCTCGGCCTATGCCCCGCGCCTCCAGGGCGGCCCGAGGCGGGGTCCCTGCCCGGTTTCCTCGCTGGCTCCGGCCCGCGGCCCGCAGCCCCGAGCCCAGCGCGCCCCTCGCGCCCGTTCCCCCCGACTCTGGCGCAAACCTCCGTGTCGGGAACCGCGGCAGCCCCGCCGTCCACGGCAGACGCAGAAACACCGCTCACGGCCGTTTCCCACAAGCCCCCGGCGCGGGCTGCTTCCGGTCTGCGGGCCCCGGGGAGGGGGCGGGGGGAGGCGAAGCCCCGCGTTGCCATGGAGATGCGCCGGGGAGGGGGAGGGGCGGCCCTACGACAATGACCGCTTTGAGGCCGGCCTTGGCCTTGCTCGTTTCTCCCAGTTGAAAGACAAGGAAAAGAAGGAATTCTGCCGTTAAGATGGTGTTTACGGTGTCACAAACCCCTTTACATGCATTTTCTCCTGTGATCGTCATAGTGGTCCTCTGACATAAAAGCTCGTGTCCGTGAATGCTTGCTACATTGTACCAGGTACCATCACCATGCTTTCCGTGTATTGTCATTAATTTTCACAACAATCCTATGATGCAGCCACTTTTGTTATCCCCATTTTACAGCAGAGATAACGAAAGCAGAAGTGATTAACCTGCCAAGAACTCATAACTAATAAATGGGAAGTAGGATTTGAAACCTAGACATGACTCCCACCTTTGGCTCCCACTGGCTGTTACAGAGCTTTATTTTGACCAAATTATCTATTATGGAAACAAGATGAGGCAGGTTAGAGCTTTGTCAATGACCTCACATAGAATTTGCAGAATGCATGCTCATTTTCGGACTTCAGGCTGGGCATTTTATATCATAAAACAGCTGCTGAAGTATTTGTCTAATAACTCAAATCTGACTATTTCATTCCCTATTTAAAGGCCCTCAGTGGATCTCCACTGCTTTAAGTATATTATAAAAATTCCTTACATTGGCCTGCAAGCCCCCTATGGTTTGTTCCCTACCCTCCCAGTCTGTCCTCAGCTTAGACTCACTATGGCTGAGGATCCCCAGTCTCCATGACCGCCTTCCTCCTGGAAAATCATTGTAGCATTATCAGAAGTAATCCCTCTTATTCATTTCCCTGTTTTTTGTTTAGTCTTGTTTGGGTCTGTAAGTCCCATAAGGGCAGGGACCTTGCCTGTCTTCTTTGCCACGGTATTCCCCACCTAGTCCTAGGAAACATTTGTTGAATAAATGAATGAATTGTGGGCTGGCTACATTGCTGCTTTTGCTAGGTCATATTTCAGGTATCAGAAACTGCACAAAAGAGCCCTGTTGTTTAAGGTCTATATTAGAAGTATAGATCCAGCCTTTCAGGAGCATTGTAAGATTTTCAGGCTTTGCCTTTCTGTCTCATTCAGGAAAGTGCCCTCTGCAAGGTGCCCTCAGAGGGCCTCTGATAAATTTGTGAATGAGAACACAAGTTAGTGAACAGTTGATGGTAAAGCACTATATACTCTGACCGGAATTTCCTCTCCCTAGAATCCTTGATAACTCTGATCCTCTTCTTTCTTTCATCATTTAGGAGGCTTCAGAAATCCAGGCTTCACTTTTCTATCTGGCTACTGTGATTAACTGGGTTGGGTGCTCTTCCTACCTTCCCCTCTTTTGTGATCCTAAATGCTAGCCCAAGACATTTTTGTTTTGTTTTATTTTACTTTAAGAGTTTTTACATCTAATGTTAGAAAAGATACAAGATTAAAAAAAAAACAAGGAAATTTAAAATGTTGCAAAATTTTACAAAACCCTTTGCTGGGGTTTCTTTATACTATTCCTAATTTTTTCTAGGAAAGTACATGGAAACCACAATGAGGTTTTCCTCACTCATTTACTCTTCTAAGGGCAGAGACCAACGCCCACATTGAAACATTGCTCTGAGCTTCACTGTGTAGGCTCTTTCATGACTGGTAGTACTTGCTGCCTTCTTAAAGATCTAGTCAAGATGGAGCATCTTATTTCTCTGGGCAACCTGAGTGTAGGGAATAGCTTCATGTTATTTTCTATATAGGTAACATAGGCAAGGTTTGAACTGCAGCTGATCTGAGCCTTGGCTGAACACCTTGTGACCCTTCCTGAACATGAGAGCATGAGAAGCTTGTAAGGAGTTGCTATAAGGCTATTTGCCACTCAGTTACATGCCTCCTGAGAAGGTTGTCACGAGACAGTTTCTCATTGTTTCCTGGGTCATGGTAAGGCTTTCTGCTTCACCTCTCTACAGTATAGCTGCAGACTATAAAAAGGCTTAGATGCAGCATAACATTAGTCCATCAAGACCAAGGTGTTCCACAACTCATGTTGCACTCACCTGGCTCCTTTTGTTTGGGTGTCATCCTTTTGGTGTGTAAGACAAAAGCTCATGAGGAGTTGGTAATTTGGGCTACTCTTGGTTTCACTGTCTGCGCAAGGAATAATCTTTCTAAATCTAAAAAGGACTCCTTGTTTCTTTACCAGGCAAAATTTTTAACCTTGCCTGAAAAGTATCTCATTCATTAATAGTAAAAAATTAAACAAACAAAAACAGATACTCCATAGGTTCCAGAGAACTAAAGGTGACTAAAATAAAGTTATGATTCCTTCTTTTAGCATCACTATCTCTCATCAAGGAGACAGACAGGGAACGAGCATTTACAAGGCAGTGGAGAAATGCTATAATAGAGACGAATAGAATGCCAGCAGGGGCACCTATAGAATGCTGGGGGAAATGGGAGGCACCCTGAGGCAGAAGAAAAGTTTTTACTTTGGAAGAGATCTGCCCTTCAGATTTGGTATTATCAGATTTCATCCAAGAATTATCTTTTCTAGGCTTTTCTCTAACGATAATTTTGGAGCTCTCAGTCACTCCCCTCAGCTCAAAAGTATTTTCCCCTGGGTGCTTTCAGTACACTGGTTAAAGATTTCATATTAGCTGATAAATGCACTGCAGAGGGAGAATTTTGGTTGCAAGTTACTAAAAGCCTAAATGTGTTAAGCATGGTTAGCTTCCTATATAAAGCACAGCCCTTAACTTCTTCTGTGCCCCTAATGTTTTAGATTTGCAGGGGTGGAGGTGGGGGTAGGTAAAACTGTGCCCAGCAATAAATAGGTTGATAAGTTGTAATTGAACCAAGCTATCCATGACCATCCTGTTTCTTTTTTGCCAGATAATCACTCTGCCTTCTTGGCGGCTAGGAATGGCTATGTGATTTAGTTCTGGTCAATGAGATAGATGTAAGAGGAAGTAGTTTGTGTCTTTCAAGAAATATATCTAATTCACATACATTGTCAAATTTATTGGCATAAAATTGTTCATAATATTTCCTTTTATACCCTTTTAATGTCTGTAGGATCAGTAGTGATATCCCCGTTTTCATTTCTGAAATTAATAATTTCTGTTTGGGTTTTTTTTAATCAATTTTTCTTAAAGTTTATAAATTTCATTAAACCTTGCAGAGAATAAACTTTTCACTTTGTTTATTTTCTCTATTACCTGTTCTCTATTTTGTTGACTTCTCCTTTAAAAAGTTAATATACAGTAAAATTGACTCTTTTTGACATGTACTCTATGAATTTTAACATGAATATTGATTTGTGAAACTACCACCAAGATCATGATACATAATAGTTTCATCACTCTATAAAATTGCTTCAAGATGTACTCACAACTTTCCTGCATCCCTAACCTATGGCAACCACTGATTTGTTATCTATCAAAATAGTTTTGACTTTTCCAGATTATTATAAATCATAAAGTATATAACTTTTTACATGCTTTTTGTTTGGCATACTGCCTTTAATATTTCATTCAGCATGACTGAGATTCATCTAGCTTAGTGCATGTCTCAATAGTTAATCCTCATTAAATTTTATTGCTGAGTACTGCTGAGTAGTATTTTATTGTAGGTATAGTTTGTTTATACATTCAACCATTAAAGAACTTTTGAGTTGTTTCTAGATTTGAGCAATTACGAATAGCTACTTAAATACTCATGTATAGGGTTTTGTGTGAACATATTTTTCTAGAGTAAATATCTAGAAGTGGGATTGCTGGATCATATAGTGTATGGACTGAATGTGCTACTCCTTCTCCCCCTCCCCCCCAATTTTAATATTGAAGCCCTACCCCCTAATGTGATGATATTGGAAGATGGACCATTTAGGAGGTAGTTAATTTTAGATAAGGTCATGAAGGTAGGGCCATTATGATGGAATTAATTCCCTTTTAAGAAGAGACAGAGGGAAAAAGCTTGCTTTTATCTTTCTATACTATATGAGGACCCAGCAAGAAGGTGGCCATCTGCAAACCAAGAAGATAGCCCTAATCTGGGAACTAAATCAACAGGTATCATCATCTTGGACTTCCTAACCTCCAGAACTGTAAAAATAAATTCCTATTTTTTAAGCCATTCAGTATATAATATTTAGTAATAGCAGCTAGAGTTGAGTAATATATGTGGTAAGTATATGCTTGTTTTTATGGGAAACTGCCAGATTGTTTTTCAGAGTAGCTATACTGTTTTACATTCCCATCAGCCACAAGTGTTCCAGATGCTCCACATATTCACCAGCACTTTGTATTATCTTTAGAATTTTGTCAAATACTGCATCAATTGATATGACTACATGGTTTTTCCTTTTGAGACTGCTAATCTGGTGAGTTACTTTGATTTTCAGTACTGAGCCAACCTTATAGTCCTGGGTAAACCCCACTTGGTGAAGGTGTTTTACTCTTTTTATGCATTGCTGGATTCAATTTGATAATATTCTGTTGAGGATTTTTATGCCTAAATTCATCAAGGATTTTGGGTTATAGTTTTCTTGTACAGTCTGTTCTGTGCTGCTTTTCAATATTTTATTCTCTGCACTGTTTAAATAGGATAATTTCTATTGATCTATTTCATGTCATCTGCATTCTTCCATTAAACTCAGTGCATATTTTATTTTGATTGTTGTGATTTTCTGCTCTAAAATTTTTGTTTAGTTCTTGTTTATGTCTCATTTCTTATCTGAGGTTTTCTATCTTTCCAATTATTTACTCTTCATAAGCATGGTTATAATACAAGTTGTTTTCTGATAATCCTAACATCTTTATCATCTAGGTATTAGCATAGTTTTTCTTTTCTCTTGCAAATTGAGATACCAGGTTCTTCCTATGACTAGTCATTTTGCGTTGTATCCTACACATTTTGAAGGTTATTAGATTCTGGGTATCACCTAAACCCTAAAAAGGTTGATTTGTTTATCAGGTAACTGTCCCAGTTAGGGCTAGGCCACAAGTTCTGATCTGCATTAGGAAGACTACAGTTCCAATGTCTGCTTAGTTTTCAAACACTTCCAGTACAATTTGAATATGTAAAGGACATGTGCTGCCCAGTGGCCACTCTGAATCCTCGGTGGTAGTCTACTCCAGCTCACTTCTAATGCCTGTTGTCTGCTGTTCAGAGTCAGATCCATGCATGCACAGTTTAGAGATAAGCAGAGAAGTTCATACAGTACTTTTAGGGATCACGCTTGATTACCCTCCTCTTTGCAATAAACTCAACACTTTCTGGCCCCATGAGGCCTCCTTTACTAGTTAGTCTACCAGCTAGAAAACTGGAGTTTTAGTTTCCTTGCTCTGCTGTTTACTTCTCTCAACTATCCTGTATATGGTCTAAGTAGTGAGAGGACGCAGAATAAAAGCAATGGGGATTGGCACCATGCTCTTACAACCAGAAGTCCTTTGACCAGAGTAAAGGGTACCCCTCCCTAAGAGTTTAAAGTTCTTCCCTATGACCTCTGTCATTGCTGTGCTACTGCCATAACATTGCCTGAAGGCTAGACCAGAGAGGAGCAACTCCTCTTTCATTTTGAAAGGACAGAGAAGAAATTACAAGTGAGGTGTGGATAAGTTGGACAGTTTGCTGTTAAGAGGTAGTTAGAGTTGTAATCTCTTTTTCCGTAATGCAGGAGGCAAAATCATAATCATCTGCCCGCGATGAGTTAGGTGGCCAAGGAGCATGGCAAACACTGTTGGCTGATCCAATGCTGTTCCCAATCTCCTTCTACCCTGATGCTTTTTTTAGAAGTGGGAAATGTCGCTTTACCAGATACACAAGGAAACATAAACAGAATTTTACTGATGTTTCTTGGAAAGCTTTTACTTTTCCTAATAAAGAAGATAGCCACATCTGTGCCACTCTACCTTTCTTCCTGACTTGACCACAGATGTCATCCCTGGAGATGGGTGAAGCTGTCTTGCATAGCTGAGAAAATAAGCATGAGGGAAAGGCCAAAAGAAGGGCAGATTGACCAGCCAGACCAGTCACTATTCAGTTGCTGTTTGAGGGTCAGCAGCAACTCAGCCTCCAGATTTCTGGTTGCAAGGTTTTATTTGCTTAAGTCATGAAAGGTGGGTTTTGCATCCATAAGCATTCCTGATACAGGACAGTGATGTATATGTTTCAAAGAGAATGGGAGCAAGGCAAAGAAAGAACATTAAATTATAGATAAAATATTGAAGGTCCAGATAAAGTTAAATTCATTTTAAAAGTATCAATTTCATTTCGGAGAATTTATTATCTGTGGAAATTAAGCAATCTAATAGTGGCACTAATATGCTACTTTTTATCAAGGTCAGCCCAAGTCATAGTAATTCTGTTTAGATAAACTAGCATCTTCTACATTAGAAGACCTATGTTGAGTGCAAGATAACTCAAAGTACACAGCAACACCTTTTAAATGTTCATCATGTATTTAAATATGATTCATATCACTTTCTGGTGGAGAAATTCAGATTATTCACAATAAAGAGAATGCAATCTTCCAAAGTTTATGGCGGCACCAAGTGAAGACAGACAATTCACATAGTACCTAAGAAACTGTCTTTCCAAGATTAAGCAGTAATTCACAATACAAATATCTCTGAGGCATCTGTTGCTTTAATAGATGACTTATTCCTCACTTTAGAGAATGAACCCTAAATACTCCTACAATTTTGGTAACAGAAAATATACGAAACCCAATATATATTCATATTTCCTGAAGCTACAACATATAATCACTATCAGAAAATTCTATAGCTAAAATTTACATTTACTTTTCCTACTAATCTTACATTTATCAATGTACTAACTAAACAGAGCAAAGTAACTCCCTTTTTTCTGGGGTTACTCTAAACACTCGATATGGTTAGGTTTTCTGATAATGAAATGTTTACGCTTCATGAGGAACCCACTCAAAGTTCACAATAAGCTCCTTCTTTTCTCTTTCCAAGGACTTTCACTTCTGTGTTTGTCTCCATGTTGGGTAACTGTGGCACCATGAGAAACACAATTACACATGTATTCTTATAATATATACAGTCTTACCAAGAATCCCTGAAAAAGGGAACATTATGTTGTATATTGTTATAATTTTAATAACATACGAATCAGTCATTTTATATTTAAACAGGGGATCAGATTGAATTAAATATGGAAAAAACTTTGGTGGACTCTAAACTGACTTTAGTGATTTCCTCTTTAGTACAAGAGCATCAAAATCCAGGGTCTTATTTCTTGACAGCTTTGTCAAAAAACTCATCTTATTAAGAATGCATAAGGCCCTTAAAAGGTTGTCTTGTGATGCCTGAAACATGTTCACAGCTGAGTTATGCCAGAAAAGGGACCAGGAAGAACCCTGAAGGGTTGTCACCAGCTGTTAAGGGTTTCCCTTTCCATGTAAGCTATGGTACCCTTTTCCATTACATGCTGTACTTGCCAACATTTGTGTTTCATCAGTCTTGTTTGGACAGTCTTTTCTTCATCTCTTTTTCCTTTTTATTAAGATGGGCATCAACCTTATATAAGCACTCCTAGATAGCCCTGTTTATTATTAGAGCATTCCTTATGTTTAGGCCACTCATTGAAGGCATGTAATCTTAATGTTTTCACTGAGTTATTTCCAAATTACATTGTAAAGATTTTATTTTTCCTACACAGGATTAATGTGTAGGCTCGTGTGAGTTTTCTTAAGAGATTAATCCCTTTACTCACCTGCCTCCTAACAATGACTCTTGACATTTCCGTCTAGGTCTTAAGGTACCTATTCTTTTGGGCCTCTTCAATCCTATTTTTATATTTTGAATCTGGTAACAGAAAACCAAATGGGGAAATTTTTTTTAAGTGCTTAATCTTCTTTGGTCTGACAATTCTAATTCTCAAAGTATATAACAGAAGAGAAGGTCCATTTTTATACTGAGCAACTCACACATTTTCTTCTTAACAGAGAAAATGTACTTGTCTAAAAAAGAATATACAGTCATCCCTCAGTATTTGAAGGGGATTGGCTCCAGGAACACCCCCAGCCCCTGCAGATAACCCAAATCCACAGATGGTCAAGTCCCTTATATACAATGGCACAGAACAACACATATAGGTGATCCTCCACATTCGCAAATCAAAAATACTGCTTTCAATCTGCAGCTGGTTAAATCTGCAGATGGGAAAACCAGGTATACAGAGGGCCTACTATGTATTGAAAAATATCCACATACAAGTGGACCTGTGCAGTTCAAACCTGTGTTCAAGGGTCAACTGGGCTATTTCATTATTTGTGTTCATAATGGAAATAGTAGAACATGTCTGAGAATGTCTTTTCAAGAGCTACCTAAGGATGGAAATAGTTGAGCTTTAGAATCTCAAACATTGACAATGTATTGATAAGCAGAAAAGCAAACAATGCTTACATAAGACAGTCCAAATTCTCTTCTGTGGCTTTTACGACATCTGAAAGGAAACTGGTACCCATCAAAACCACTGATCTATACTAAGAAGGTGTTTGTGCTTTGTATTTTCTTCCTCTATTGGAAAAGTTCTGAGTAAATGCTTTGATTCCCTCACAATACCGATGGGACTTTTTCCTCTAGTGTGACTTTTTCTATGTCTGAAAAGATTTGAGCTCTGACTAAAGGCTTTCCCACACTCATGACATTTGTAGGGTTTTTCCCCAGTGTGGATCCTTCGATGCTGAATCAGGACTGCACTTCGGCTGAAAGCCTTTGCACACACGTCACAGGCATAAGGTTTCTCTCCACTGTGAATTCGCTGATGTAGGATAAGGGCTGAGCTCTGACTAAAGGTTTTACCACATTCATCACATTTATGTTGTTTTTTTTGAGAAGGATTTCCATGTCTTCTTTCAAATCTGTCACCTTGTTCACAGGTTCCTCTAGATGTAAAACCCTGGGAAGTATTCATATGAACAATGTTAGAAACATTGTAATGCAGTTCTGTGCCTGAAGAAGTCTTTGGCCTGGGAGGTGATTTCATATTTATAGCTCTGGTGTCTTTATCTGAAATAATACATAGAAAAGCAAATGTCACCAGTTCTCTGTTCAGAAAGAAAGAAAGGAAAATAATCCAAATGAAATATATATGGATAATTTATTAGCTAGTATGTTTGTAAGACAGCATCACAATGAAAAGGATGAAAAGAATAAGGCAGAAAACACTGAGATCATAAGACAAAAGAGAAATGTTTATAGTCTGAGGAGGCAGTCAACTAGAAAGATGAAAAACTCTATGCAAAAGGTAGAATATTGAGTAGGGTAAAAAGATATCAGAGGCTGAGAAAAGTCTAGAAGAAAAGTAAAGGTCTAAAAGAGAAATTGTCATTTCTTATCAAAATCTCCTAGAAGAAATTAACCTGCTTAGCTGATCAGCCATCCCTAAAATATAGAACCAGTGGTAGAGGAGAGGAGGAGATTCCCCCAGCTAAGGTTTTCCTTTTCATATCAGGATATCATTTTATCCAGGATGATTACCTAGATGGAGGGTCTCTGCTCAAATGTCACTTCATTAAAGAGTTCTTTTCCACCACCCTATTTAATAAGACCTTGTCTCCACTTATTATTATTATTATTATTAATAGTAGTAGTGGTGGTAGTAGTAGTAGTAGTATGTACAATAGAAGAACAGAATGCTATGCCAGCCATTATGGAACGCTTTTGTAAAAAGTGATGTGAAGAACAACAGAGACCAGTTTAGAATGAAAAGGAGAAACATATTCAAAGCATTGTGAGAGAGCAAAGTCGTCTTAGCAGTAAAGGGAGAATCTGATACTAGATCCCACCAGTATTGAACAGGAAGTTACACAGAAAATGATGATGTAGATCAGTGGTCTTTAGACTGTGACCTTAGGGTCCCTCAGAAGGGCCTCAGCTCAGCTCAGGGGATCCTGAAGATAAGAGGTGGGAACAAAGCCAAGTTGGAGCCCTTGTGGGCTGAGACTACTTCAGAGTAGCTACATTTTCATCTGTTTTATAAATTGAAACTCCACATAAGATTTCATTTGAGAAAAGGTCATGCTGTTTTAAGAAGGTTTGAAAATCCTGATGGAGATGTCAAATTTTTTAAAAATCTGCATATTTTATAAGACTCTATGAGAAAGAAACAATAACAAAATACTGAGAATGTTCATTAGCATGACATACTGGTGGAAGTTTTCAGTGAAGAGGAGGCAAGGAGATTTGAGACCTCTTGCAGAAGGCAGCTGAGATGTATGCAGTGGGCTGAGAGGCCACCTTTGCCCCAGACCATGAACTAAATCCTGCCCCTCACCATTTTGTCTGGAGGAGTGAAGCTCTTGTGATGAACACTGCAGCTGCTTCTTCTCAGGTTTGAGCCGGGTACTTGAAGACTCCTGAGTGATTTCCCAAGGTGCTAGTTTCTCTGTAGGCATGTCCTCATTTTGTCCAAAGACCTGGAAACAGGATATTGGAGGCTGAAGAAGGGAATCAGGTTGGGACTTCAGGATAAAGTCAAAGAGAAGAAGCTATGCAGAAAATATCCTGGGACACAGAAAAAGGGAAGAAAATAGAAGAGCAACATTCTCTTTTCTAGCACAACTAGGAGTACATCCAGGTGTGGCAAGTGGGAGTATAATCTGAGAGCTCTACCCCCAAAGATGCTCCAGAGGTCCTGACTCAACCTGGTCTTTCATCCCCTCAAATGCCTTCTTACCTGTTCGGTAGGCCCATCAAGCTCTTTCTCCAGCTCCTCCAGCATAGTCACAGCTTCCTCTCCATTCTCTGGCTGGTGTTCTTGCAGCCAGGTCTGCAGCTCTTCTGGCAGGATGGCCAGGAACTGTTCCAGCACCAGCAGCTCCAGGATCTGCTTCTTGGTGTATACCTCTGGCCTCAGCCACTGACAGCAAAGCCTCCAGAGCTGGTTCAGAGCCTCCCGGGGCCCAGGTGCCTCCTGGTAGCCAAACTGCCTGAAGCGCTGGCGGAAGGTCTCTGGGCTGTAGCAGCTTCTCCAGTGAAGGCTGGAGTCCAGATTACAGGCGTCCTCATCTTCCATCTTCACTACCAGAATGCTGTTAGGCTCTTCTGAAGTTTGTGGAAGGAGTGTTGACGAATCCCTCAATTTTGCAGACATATGGATTGGGAATAGTTTAGGACTGCTAGACTTTAATTTTCAAGGAGGTAAAGTACTCCTTATGGATACTCCTTAAATATGATTAAAGAAACAAGTGGAAACAAGACAAAGACAAAAGCTTCTTAGAACAATAAAACTAAGACTGGAAACAAGGCTGTACAGAAAGTACCGCTCTTAATCTTAACATAAACCGGGCTTTCAAAAAACACTTCCGTCTTTAAGAGAATCAAAGAGCCAAGATTAATTTATATGCATGAGTAACTCTGAAAATCATGCCCACAAGGCTAAAGAGCACAATGAGAGACCAGCCAGGATTGCACAGGAGCTCCTGGAACATAGAAATCAGGAAGCCCATTAATTTTTTTCTAGCTTGCTGCTAAGAGCTCTAGGAAATAGTCTCATGAGAGAAGTATTATTGTGTGGATTTTTTTAAATGTTTACTAATTTTAAAAACAATATTATTTTGACATTAAAGAAATCATTAAAAAAGTAATTGCAAATATTTCCATCTAACTGTATTTCTATTTTTTTATATTCACTTCTACTTTCTGTTTATAACATCTATGTTATTTAGTTAACTATATCTCTATTGTAGACTATTCGGTAATCTCTAATTTTGACTATTATAAATAAATAATACTGGGTAGCAGAACTTCATGAATATACTATTTTTTTTTCCTTTCAGAGTATTTTCTTCAAGCATGTCCCAAGGCCTTATATTACGGGAGTCAAAGGAGAGTGGCAAATTCTGTCTTGCTATGTATTAGTGTCTCCAACTGTCATTAGCTTGTTAGCAGGAAGTGGGTGGGAAGACTTTTTCTTAGTATAACTTTACTGAGTACCATTTTAATTAGTACCATTTTAATTGGTCAGTAGTTATCTGAGTATCTGATGACTAAATAGAAACTCTTATACGTGTCCCTATTTTTCCTTTATGTAGCCTGCCATTTTTTTCCCACCTCACCAAGCAGTGTTCTAGGCATGGAAGATACAACAGGGACCTAAGCAAAGCCTGTGGCTTTATAAGGCTTAGCCTCCAGCAAAAGAGACAAAAACGTTACCAAAAACTTTATATAGTAATGTGATACCCTGCAAACGACAGCTGACACAGATGACTTCACATGTGACAAGCACTGTTCCGAGTGCCTTAATAAATATAAACGCATTTAAATCCTCGCAAAAGCCCTATGGTTATTTCATTCCCAAGTGGTAGACGAGAAACCCACCACCGCAAGCGCAGGTGATGTGACTACGGGCACACGGACAGGGCTGGGGTGTGAGCCCAGGCCATCCACGTTTGTTCACGGTTCCGCATGGTCCAGAGGCCCGAGGCAGAAGTCCCCGCTCAGAGAAGCGGCAGACCCTGGGCGGGAACAGGGTCTGCGGTCAAGACGGGGGCGGAGCGCAGGGCTGAGGTCCGGAGTCTGGAGCTGTCTGTGGGCGTTGCGTTGCGGGCCTTACACCAAAGCGGCCTCTGGAGGCCGGTCGCGTCCCTATCGTGGCCGTCGCACCCGTGCCATCTCCACGGTCGCGCTCAGCTTTACACGAGAGACGGCAAAACCAACAGCCCCCCCGCCCCCCAACACGCACGAGCGCCTGTAACGAACCGGGTTTCTGGACGGGAGGCTTTGCCCCGCGCCCCAGTCCGGGGCTCTGCGGAGCAGACCCTGCCTCGGTGCGGCCTCCGGGAGGACGGGCGGCCTGAGGCCGGGCCCCACCGCCGCGGCGCGCCCTCCCCGGCAGGGACCGCGGGGCGCGTGGGCGACACGGAGGGCGCGCGCGGGGGCGGGGGTGGGTGGGGGTGAGGGTTTCAGCTGGGGGGCCAGGCCCCGCGGGAGGGGACGAGGGGGGCGCCGTGCGGCCGTGCGGTGAGAGGCGGAGAGATGCAGGGACCAGGCAGGGGCCGCAGAGGAGAGCGCGGGACGTAGGAGGGAGGGGCGGGAGGAGGTGTGGGGAGGGGGACAAGGAGGGGATGCGCCGCGCCCCCCGCGGGACGCACGCGTCTCCCCGCGGCATGGCGGCGGAGAGGCGGCCTCGGCTCTCACCTCCAGGCCGGCGAGGACAGCCCGCAGCGCCGCGGAGAGGCAGGATGCGCGCGAGGCCGGAAGCAGCGTCCGGTCCGCGCGGCGCGGGGGTGGGGGCGGGGCCGGCGTAACGGAGCGGTTGCCATGGAGACGAGCCGCCGCCGCCGCCTCGGGCTTTCCGAGCGGCCGCCCCTGAGCGCGGGGCAGGGTGCGGTAACCTCTGCGTGGGCGTCTGGCTGCTCCGCGCGCCCGTTCAAATAAACCCGCGGTGCTGTTTCTCCCAGTACTTTTACTCACGTTAATCCTATTCTTCCAGTCACCCAGCAAGGTTATTTCGATTTTACAAGGAATAAAAAAAAATCCTCAGGGTTACGTGACTTGCCCATGGTCATAGAGAGGGGCGAGGGGAGACTCCTGTGCTTGCAACTGCTCGGCACCACTTTCCTGTAGTACCTCCCCGCTACCGAGGCTGACACGCCCCACGTATTTAAGTTTTAAGAAGGTTTGAGACGCCCCCATCCATGTTTTCACAAGGGAACCTAATGGCCCTTTAAAAAGGTGAGAACCTGCTCACGCATATTTTGAGATAGATAGATAGATAGATAGATAGATAGATAGATATAGATAGATATTTAGATGTAGATATAGATATATAGATGTAGACGTATATAGATATAGATGTATATAAATATAGATATAGATAGATATATAGATGAGATATAGATGTAGATATATAGATTTAGATGTAGATATATATAGACATAGATGTAGATGTAGATATAGATATAGATAGATATATTTCCTCAGAATCTTAAGTAAATTTAAAAATAAATTTGAGCTAAATGAGCTGCAAAGCCACAGTCCCGCATATTGGCTTCCTCCTCCATCCACTTTACCCAGGGACTTTTGGAAATGTACTTGTAAAGGAAGTGAGGAATTAGCTTGGAAGGGGACAAAGATGCTTTGAAAACCACTTGCTAATTAATATATAACAATAAAAAGAAAAAACTCTTTTAGTATAACAACAAAAAAAAGTATGTTAGCATTGGTGTCCAAAGTGTTGAGAGAAAAGGCTGGTTTAGTCAGTCTAAACCAGAACTAGGGAGTTAAGGGAGAAATGTGCACCTTAATTAACCTACAATTACATTAAATTTGAAGAGATTCTTGCTTCAACAGGGAGCTTTCACTAGATAACATTTATCTGTTGCTGAGGCAATTGCTAACACAAAATTGTAGAAGGAAATGTGTTTGTGTTGGTGGTGGTGGGTTAAATGACTCCAAACAATGAAGAATCTGAAACAATTCTTCAAGGGTAATGCCAGCAATGGTGTTAAATCTTAGAAGGTTGTCTTCAGGAGAAAATGAACACCAGTAAAAAACAGCAAGAAGAATAAGGAATTGTGAACAGCCGTAGGATTTGGCAAGAGGTCAGGGGTGAATTCATGGGTTCTGATTCCACCAAATAGCCAGATCCAAGAAGCTAAACTTAAAAAAAAAAAAAAAAGAGCAAATTAAAAGATTGCTTATAAAAGTTTCACAATGAGATAAAGGACAGGTTTTTGTTTGTTTGCTTTTTATTAATGTTTGAGGATAGATTAGAAAGAAGGTCCCAGTAGAGATAGCATCTGCTATATACCAGATGCATGGTAAACACTTGGAATTCAAATGTAAGATACAGATTCTTACTCTTTAGGAACTTATAGATTAGTTAAGGAGAAGGGTGTATAAATTGACTATTCCAGTCAAAGTGGCATGTTCTGATGGAGCTGTCTACAGATGCTATAAAAGCCCAAAGAAAGGAAAGTATTATGGTTAGGGATGGATAGACTGGGATTGAAGGTGATGGGGAAAACTGTGTTGATACATTTCTGGCTGAAAGACCAGTGTGGAATGTTTAGATTTACTGAATTGAGAGACAGCAGGCCATGAATGGCTGAAGATTAGGATGAAGGAGTAAGCAAGAATCTAGTTTTAAAAGATTTGGCAGGCTGGGTAAAAGGCTATGTTTGGACAAAAATTTAAAGCAGAATCTTGAGTAAGTGGCACGAGCATATCTGCAATTCATATATAATTCTTTTCTGGCAACAAGAAAGATAGATTTGATTGGAGACAAAATTCAAGGCAAGGTGACCAACTCTGAAGCTATTTCAAGAACCCGAGATGAAACTGATGGAGGTCTGAACAGTGCAGAGACAGCGAGGATGGAGGCAGATTCAGGAAACACATGTAAAGCTGGTGCGTGTTTGGATAGCAGAATTACAATGGATTGGGTAGATAGTGTGTCATTCAAAGAAGTATAAAAAAACATTGAGGAGGTTTGATAGTGGCTTATGTGAACATTTGAGGGGATTTTTTATAGACTGGTCTGACAGACTGAGGCTGAACGAGATGCTACAATCAATACCCTGCACATAATTAAACATTTTGTGAGATTATGTGAAAACAAATCAAATGTGCTCTATATCTGAATGCTTTTCCTATGTAAGAATATTAAATTCTCTGTAAATTTCATAAACCACTTATAAACACAGTGAAAGAGGAGGAGGAGGGCAATCATTCTACAATAACATTACAAAGTCATTCACTCCTTGACCTTCTATTCTTCTTCATCAATATATTTCTTCACCTGGTTATAAGCTTTTAGGGATAGGGATGCAGTCCTGGGGAGCAGTACCTGGTGGTGGGATGAGGAGAAGAACTGCCCTTTTCCATTCTATGTCCATTTGACTTTTAAATTATGCGTATTATAACATCACTTCTAGAGAATAAACTGTAATTGCACCTTCCATTCCCCTTTAAGCCTTCTATATTGAGGCTTCTACCCCCACCCTTCACTTGTCTTCCTTATTACTAAATTCAATTCACTCATCTTCTCAGCATTTCACATTAATTATAGTGCTTCCACTTGGAACTCTCTGTCCTTCATTTTCATTACTATACTATCTTCAGGTTCTTCTCCTTCTGAACATTCCTTATGGTGGTTCCTCTGGTCTGCAACCCTGCATATTATTAGTGTTCTCCATTGTTCTGTCTTTGGTGCTTGTACTTTTCATGCTATAGACTATCTGTGGGCTAGCTCATCTATCTTCATCTATAAGGCTTCAACTACCATCTCTAATTAATGAGTTCCAATTTATATCTTGAGTTTGATCTTTTTTGAGCCTCCTCACCATAGAGCCAACTGCTTACCAAACATCTCTGTTTCACAGGTACATTAAACTAATTGAGTATTCCTCACTTTCCCTACATTCATCTCTTTTTCCTCCTTATTTCCTGCACTAGTACTGCCATCCACCCATTCCCCTGGGAGAAATCTGAGATCTTCCAAGACATTTATGTTTGACTCATATGCATGTCAGTTAGGGTCTATATCCCATTCATTCCGTGCTCTTTGTATCCTTTGTTCCCTTTATGGTGGCTGGCACATTGATCTCTACTTAATTCATGCTTTATACATATATGAATTAAAAAAGGAGAGAATCAAGTTGATTAAAGGGTCAATTTCTAATTAGCAATGGAATTATGGGAGTGGACTGGAATAAAAAGGATATGAAGTTTGATAAGTTTGATTGTTGTTGGTAATGGGAGCTCAGGGTAAAGACTGAAAGAGATGAAGGATAAAGAAGCCATAATGTTAAATATG
This sequence comes from Cynopterus sphinx, assembly GCA_030015415.1. NCBI lineage: Eukaryota > Metazoa > Chordata > Mammalia > Chiroptera > Pteropodidae > Cynopterus > Cynopterus sphinx. Next base: position 26,387,562 of record CM057384.1, on the reverse strand, counting down.
AAATTTAGCAAAGACTTAAGCCGTATTTAAAAGCATAGTTACCAGAGAAAGCAAATAATTCACAAGGAGGAATGCCCACAGAGCTGCAGCAGGTAGATAGATTGAAATAAAAGCATGACTTGGTGACATTTTAAGGTGAAGAGATTGAAATAATAAATTTCATATAGTACTGAAAATCCATGTCTGGGAAGACAATAAAGCCTACTGAGAAAAAACTATGGTAGAGTTTCAGAGTCTGCTATAACTTTGAGTGTTTAGCACACTGTCGACATGGAGTCTTGCTACTCATCTCCCTCCTAAGAGATGGAGTTGCATGTATTCATTCATATATGAGTTGGTTCTTCTCCACAAACTGGTAATACCTAATTTGGTGCTGTATATTAGTTTCTAGGGCTGCCATAACAAACTACCACAAACCTAGTGGCTTAAAATAACAGAAATTTATCTTATGGTTCTCGGGGCTGGAAATCTGAAATCAAGGCATCAGCAGGGCCATGTTCCCTCGGGAGGCTCTAGAGAAGAATCTTTCCTTGCCTCTTCCTAGCTTCTGATGTTTGCTGGCAATCCTGAGTCACTCTGCTTCCTTCTCTCTGGATCTAAATGTGGCTCTGTGTCTCATTTCCTCTTAAAAAGATACTGGTCATTGGATTTAGGGTCTATCCTAATCTAATATGACCTCGTCTTAATTAATTATATCTGAAAAAAAATATGCTTTTCTAAATAAGATCGCATTCTGAGCTTTTAGGTGGATGTAAATTTGGGGGAACACTATTCAACCCAGTACAGTGTCTTTACTGGCTACCAACTTATTGAAATTTACCCTTTTTTGCCTGTTCTGTAAACATTAAATGGGCCTCATAAGTATTTTCCGTTTATCAACAAGCACAGTGTTTTGATTTGTCAGTAAGAGGCTGTAGAGAGACATTGCAGGAGGAGGGGCTTCCTTTCCTGGTTCTGGTCTGCTGGCTGTGCAAGCTCTGTGTGCAGCTTTTCCAGTATCCAGCAGTAGTTTTGTTTTTGTTTTTTTTTTCTGGCTGCTGTTTCCTTCTGCATCCTCCTGGTCAGTTTCTAGCAGCCTGCCTCTAGCGAGACTCTTCCCAGTGAATGGCTTTTTCTTATAATCTAAAGGAAAGATTTTCAGCAAGTTCCACTACGATGGCCTAATAGTGACTTCTCTGCTATCCAATGAGCCATGTATGTGCACTGTAGAGGAGGCTCCTAACGATCAGGTGGGCAAACTGACACACTCATTGGATATAAGTCAGTCTTATCCCAGTTACCTCAGGCTTGCTTAATGGGCCATAAAAGAGGTGGCCTCAGAATGGCAAGGATGGAGGCTATGTATGGATTTAGGAACATAAACTGCCTTTACTCAAGCCTGACTTGGCTAACATTACTGCCCCTCATCTAGCACCACTCCCATTGCGGACCAGCCAGCCACCTGGTGGCAAGTTGATTACATTGGACATTTTTCATGGAGGCAGAGATTCATCCTCACTGGAATATACATCTATTCTGAATATGGATTTGTCTTCAGGCCTACTATATTTGTGCATACGAATGCTTTCTCTGTTATCTTGGTATTCTGTACAGCATTGCTTCTCATCAAGAAGACCATTTCACAGCAAAGGAAATATAGCAATTGGCTTATGCATGTTGAATCAACTGGTCTTACTACATGCTCCATCACCCAGGAGCCATTGGCCTAATTGAAAGTTGGAATGGTTTAATGAAGACTCAGTTGTGGTACCAGTTGGGAGACAACATCCCAAAATAATGAGATTATGTCTTACGGGTACAGTACCTGTTTTGGATCAGAGTCTATTATATGATGTTCTCTCCTAGAGCCAGAACACATGAATCAGGGTATCATGAGGTGGAAGTGGATTCTCCCGCTCTTAAACTCAATAACCCATTTACAGAACTTTTCTTTCTGTCTCAGTAATTTTGAGCAATGCTGGTTTGAAAGTCATAGTCCCCAAGGAAGGAATGCTTCCACCAGCAGATACAGTGGTTCAATTGAATTGGAAAGTGAGACTGCCTCCTTGATATTTTAGACTTCTTATGCCATTAGACCAAATGGTTAAAAAAAAAAAGTTATTCTAGGTGATATACTTGAACTTGGGTTGCTACCACGAAATGTGGGAAAGGAGGATTATGTCTGAAACCCAGGGAGTTATCTGGGAGTTCCTCTTAGTACTTCCTTGCCCAATATAAAAATTACTAGAAACCTACAGAAACCAAAAAAGGCAGGACTGAAGACTCAAACCCTTTGGGAGTGAAGGACGGGGTCACTCTGGTAGGTAATGAAATATTTGTAATATGGCTTAATTTCTGCCTGAGGATAAGGGAAATGTGGACTGGGTGGTGGAAGAAGGAAGACACAGATATCATTGACAGCCTTACAACACATCAAAAAAAAAAAAAAAAAAAGGACAGTAGTCGCTTTGTATATTTTCTATTTACTTATTATATGTATGTGTTTATTTTATATGCTAACCATTTCTTCTCCTTCACATTGTTATTTTATGTATACATAATTGAAAATAAACTTAACAATTTATTCTTTAGGTAACAGAATATTCAATGGGACTCCACCTGAATGTGAGGAGTAATTAATATAACCAGTGATGGACACAATGACTGTTGGGACAGTGTATCGTCACATTTTGAGGAAAAGGTGGGAACTTTACCTTTAAGACAGACAGCTGTATTTTGTTATGGGAAAAATTAGAATTGGTTTACTGATGTACAGAAGGGTATAGGAGGGTGCACATGGAAACTGAGAAGCCAAAAGATATTCATTTGTATCTCTGTGCTTTTGCTAAAACTATTCTTTGAATTTTAAATAGTTCTTATCCTTTCAGTTTTGTTACCTTTTTCCTCTTATGTCTCTGAAGAACTTGACTATATCACACATTAAGCACCTAATTATAATCTTAATGTAATTTTTCTTTAATTATTTGATGTATTACACTGCCCCTCCACCAGCCCCAGTCCCCTGGATCCTAATTTAGGACTATGTTTCATTCCTTTTTGCATTATCCATCCAAAACATACATACAATGAGTCACTGCTTAATGAATACCTCTTAATTAAATAGCTATTCTTATTTGCTGTACTGATTAATCTTTTTCTTGCTACAAATTCAGTGTTTTAGCTAATACAGTGTTTCACATCCTAGTTTGACTAGAGAGCACCTTTAACATTAATATGTAATTTCTCAAAACCAGTTGGAAATTAAAAAATAACTCCAATTTTTGCTTGATATAGAGCAGTAATTTATGTAGGATAGTTTATTTTGGATTAACATGTTATACCATAAAATTCTTTTAAAAATATACTCAATAATATTTGTAATATGGCTTTTCTTCATTATTTAAAAATAATTATATAAAATGAATTAAAATGACATACTAACATCCCTCAAAAAATTAAAAATAGAATTACTATGTGACCCAGTAAGTCCAATTCTGGGTATATACCCAAAAGAATTGAAAGCAGATTCTCAAAGTGATATTTGAGTTCATGTAGTTCAAGTTCATAGCAGGATTATTTACAATAGACAAAAGATGGAAGCCACACAAGTGTCTATCAGCAGATGAATGGAAATAAAATGCGCCATATATACAGTAGAATATTGTTCAGCCTTAAAAAAAAAAAGAAATTCTGACATATATGCTTACAACATGGATGAATCTTAAGGATATTATGCTAAGTAAGTAAGCCAGTCACAAAACGTAAAATACTGCAGGATTTCACTTATATGAGTGAAATCAGTAGAGTAGTCAAATTTATAGACAGAAATTAGAATGGTGGTTGCTGGGGGCTGAGGGAGGGAGAATGAGTAGTTATTTAATAGGTATAGAGTTTCAGTTTTGCAAGATAGAAAGAGTTCTAGAAAATGGTTGTATAATAACATGAATATACTTAACACTACTGAACTTAAAAATGTTCCACTTAACCACTTAAAAATGGTTAAGATGGTAAATTTTACATTATGCATATTTTACTACAATTAAAAAAAATCCAACAGAGTCTATAAAATCAAATATAGAGATGATTATTCAGGAATAAGTAAAAAGATTATTGAGAAAAATTAAAGACCTAAATAAATGGAGTGATATCCTATGTTCACAGATTAGAAGACCTAGTATTATAAAAATAACAATTCTTTCTAAAATTATCTGCAGATTAATGCAATCTCAATAAAAATTTCAAGACTTTTTCTGGAAATTGAAAAGTTTACACTAACATTTATATGGAAATGCAAAGAGATAAGAAGAGCCAAGACACTCTTGAAGGAGAGGAATTAGGTGGTAGGACGTGCTCTGTTGGCTATTAAGATGTAGTAAAAGTCTGCAGTAACTAAAACGTTGTGATAGTGATGTAAGAATAAATAAACATATCAGTTGAAGAAATGAAAGATTCCAGAAACAGAGTCACACATACATGGTTACGTGATGTGTGACACAAATAACACTGCAAAATAGAGGGTGAAAGGTGGCCTTTCAATAAATGATGTTCAATCAATTAAATATATAAAAATACATAAAGTAAAATAAAATTTTATCCCTACCTCACACCATACACAAAAATCATTTCCAAGTCAATTGTAGACCTAAATGTGCAAAGCAAAACAACAAAGATTTTGGAATATAATGTAGGAAAACATCTTCAAGATATTGGAATAGGGAAAGATAAAAAAAAAATAAGGTACTAAAAGCACTAATCACAAAAGAGAAAAAAATGATAAATTTGACTTTTTAAATTCACAATTTCTATTCATCAAAAGACTGAAAATGCAGGAAAGTGTGGGATCCCAGGATGATAGCTGTGCAACAAATGAGAGTGTAAATAATGAGCTCGTTTTGAGCAGTAGCGTTGAAGATAGCTCCACTGATTTTTAAAAGTAGTATTGTTGAAGGTTATAGATTTGTTTAACCATATTGAGAGGATCATAGCTTCAGCAGAGAATTTGGGCATTCATTTTGATAAGTGTCCATAAAACTAAGCAAATAAAAAGTTAAGCAGTGTAATAATTTCCTAGGAAAAAACACACAAGGACATTACCAGAAAGAAAACGTAATTATACAATACTTCCTGGTTCCTCTGTGACCAGTACTTACAAAATCATAATATGGTAAAAGTGGTTTATTAATATTGTGTTATAACTACATTTAGAAGGGAAGGGAGGAGGTAAGGGAAGAAAGAAATCCCCATCTTTCAAGGTACTAATAATGTAGTGTTCTGTGCCCTCTTCTCCACAAGAGGGCACAAGGTGACTAAGAGTTTTGAGTGGGTTGTTCCAGTGCTGGCCTTTGGTTACTAACAGCCGACTTAACAACTACCATTTCAGTAGAGTTGACAGACTGTTATTTTAATATCCATGCTACTGTCTTTGAGGTCCAAATCACTTTACAAGATGAATAAGACATAATTCAAAGCACTTACAATCTAGCGATATCACAGAGGGATCAAGAGTGATATATTTGAAGGACATCCTAAAGGGCCCAAGGAATCTGCAGATAGTGAGCTGGAGGTGTTCTTGCTGGAAGGTTGAAATGGGGGGCACTGTGTGGGGGCACTATGTGCAGGTGGCAGCACACCTACAGCAGTGTCAATGACACATTTGGGTGAGGCGGTGGGGATAGGATAGATTACATACACATAGGGAGATCAACTGTGGGAGCACTGAGGGCCCAGGGGGCTTTGGAAATTTAGGAAATAGTCTACCAGAAGGCTTGGGGGCAGTGATGAAAGAAGAGAGTATTTCTTAGCCAGGACTCTACCTGCAAACATTGGACAGACTCAGAGGTTTCTCTCTTTAAGTTTTGAACATTCCTTTCAAATTCACACCGCACTTCTGTTCTTCTCCATACTCCACCCCCTTGCAGCCTGCTCTGTTCTCTCAAGGCTCATGATCTTCACTCACCTCATCCCCATGACCTTTTCCGGCTGTCCTTTGCCCTCTCCTCACAGATGCCATTTTCCTTGTCCAGGGCCCTTTCCTCTAAAGGACTGGTATTTTCCTCTAGACCTTTCCCCTTGACTGAGAGTTTGTCCTCACCTGTCAAGCCCAGGCTGCCTTCTTGTCCAGGACCTCTAAATTCCTCTGACTTCTCTCCCTGGTCTTAGCCTGTTTCATCTCATAAGCCTCCCTGGTTTTTTGGTATCTTTTCTTCACTTGGACCCATCCTCTTCCAACAAAGATGGAAAGATGGGATTGCCATCTTTCTTCCACATCTGTTGCCTGATCAGCTTGCCACTGTCAGAACCTGAGAGAGGCACTGGCTCTCAGAACCCATGAAGCTCTCATGAATATGGCTGACACTGTAAGCACCACGCTTTTAAATCTCAAACCTGGTTCTCTGAGAGTATTTCCGATTGAGCTGATCTGCTGTGCAATATAATGTTGTAATGGAAATCACACCGAACCAGGAATCACTACACACAGGACCTTCTCTTGGTGCTGCCCTTCCTGGTCAGGACACCTGGGGCAGGAGAATTTACCTCGTGAGTCTCAGTTTCCTTATCTGTAAAATGAAGGTAATGATAGTAATTACCTAATAGGATTGTCCTAAGGAATAAGTAAAGTAATAAATAAATGAGGTAGTTGTGTCTAGGAAATTCATTATACTAAAAGGAAACACTAAATAAACAAAGCTATTAGTATTATTACTACTGCTATTATTTCTTCATCTGTGAAACTCAAGTGGGGTTGCCAAGAGAGGACTTAATGATCTCGAAGAGGCCCCTTCAAGTGTTTTCCTCAGGTTTTGTCAAATATGATTTGTCATACATGCTTTCATGTTTTATATATAACACAATCCTTATAGCTTCTCTCATCTGTTTTTCTCCTCTGGCAACCCCTACCTGACCCCAGCCCTTGCAACACCTTAGTAAACAGCTCCCCTCTGCTTGAAAGAACAAGTAGTTTCTTTTCTGGATGCAGTGGCTTCACCATCTGGGGGAGTCAGCACCAGAGAAGTGGGGCACACAGGCCAAACCAGAGGAGTCTCACCACCTTTACTCACACTCAGGTTTCTAGATGAATACGGGTCAAAAGACACTGTATTGGTTGCCACGACAAAGCACCTGGTGTATAAAAATGTATTTATTTCTATTTTGGTGGAAAGTATCACGCTAGGAAGGTTGCCTTTCTGGGCCTGAAGAGAGCGCTGAAACTTCACTGATGTGTTAAGCTCATCAGGTTGCCTGGTCCATTTTAGGCTACCTCTGTTTCCTGGCTTTTTGCTGCCTTCCTGCTTTAGAATAACAGCAGCCATGACTAACTCTCCATTAATTGCACAAGCAACCAAGCACAGCAGGATTTGAAAATGGGGCTATTGTTGCCCAGTTCAGGCTAAATGGCAGGTGCTGCATCCCCAAGTGACCATAAAGGCTACCTTACAGAGGAGGTTTCCAAAACTGGTTTTGAGACCCCATCCGACCTCCTCCCTTTGGCTAGAAAAGAGGTTTTAAAAGGCTGAAAAGATGCTGGGAATGAGAAGAAATTTTGGAGAGAGCTACCTGTGTACTGCTCTTAAGCTGTGCTATAGAGGGTCACAGAACCAGTTTTGGCATTTCCATCTCCTATGGCTCCCACATAGCAGGGGCCTGTGTTCCCACAGTTTGCAGGGACAGAGGGAACCTGTGAGTATTTCTCAAGGACCAGGATTGGGCCACTCAAATGAGAAAGCTGGCACGGGGTTGTTTTCTATCCCAACCAAGGAGGCTACCTGATGAGAAGAACCCTACAGTAGAGTAAGTTCTGAGGCTCCATCAGATACATAAAGGCTGAGGAAGATGTCTTGAGTGATTGACAGAGAGGTCCCCAGAGACAGGGGGTCTCTGAAAAACCCACAAAAGCACCTCAGGGAGGAAAGTACTTGTTTCACAGAGAGGACTGATGCCAGATCATCATGGAATTTTTCTGCCCCACCTTCACCACCTCCACCCTGGGTGGGGTCAGAAATCACTGCAAAAGGAGGAGTGAAAGTCAGGAAGGAGGTTAGAGGGAAATGAAATGATTCAGGACCTTTCCCCCTGCAGGTGTCATGGCAGAGGAGGGGAAATCTAGCCCTAACATGATGTTTAAAGTTTTTTATTATTATTATTATTATTATTATTATTATTATTATTATTATGCTGTATACCACACTTGAATTACTGGACTTAAGTGACCAGAGACCCTTTTATAACTCATAAGTAACCAGAAAAACCTTAGGAGCTGCCCGAGTGTTTCTCCATGGGGCAGGGAAGAACTAGCCCCACCATAAGGGAAATAAATGATGTTCTCTGTTCCCATCTCCAAGAAGCCCATTGGTCCATGTAGAGATCAGGCCAGCAATCCATGCCAGAGTTAGGAGCTCAATGAAATGACATGAGGAGTGGCAGCAGCTGTGGGCTTTATTCTGGAGCAGAATCCTGAGCCCAGGAGGGTTTCTGCCCCATCCCTAGGAGCAGAGGGCTGTCACTTCTCCCAGAAGCGGTGGGTCTCTACAGAGCTTGAGGTGCGATGGGGAGTAGAGGCGAGAGGGGAAGGTGTGAAATAGACTTGTTTAGAGGAAAGGGGCATGAATTTGTCCAAGGAGTGCAGTGAACTGGCTGGCAGGGCCTGTGCTCATATTTGTGAAAGAATCATCCTAGCGGTGACATCCCTGTTCCTTTGGCTCTGGCTACTCAGATCTGATGTCTAGATGGTTCTGCTTAACCAGTACTGGAGGTTTGCCCCAGTAGAGAGAAAAGACAGTTAAGGGTATCAGAAGGCAAGTGGTATCAGATAGTCTGAGCTGCATAAGGCTGAAAGTGAGATGCTGGCCCTGATGACCATGCTCTGTGGGTCCAAGTGTTGGAGCTGGGATTCTGTAGAGAGTGAGAACCATAGGAGATGGAGGTGCTGAGCATGAATTTGAAGGAGGAGCATTTATTTGTAAAAGTAAGATCTGGAGTTAGGCTGTGGACAGCTGAGGTGTAGAGGCAGAGGGTAGTTGTTGAGATAATGAAGGACTAAGAAGCTAGGATGTGGTGGTTCATCCTTGGTACAGGCTGAACAGGACCAGGCCAGTCAGGTGCTAAAGTTTCTGTAGAGTGAGGAGATAAGTATAAGTCAGCCACAAGCAGGGTCATGGGTGGTGTAGTCCTTGGGGCATGAACTTTAAGGGAGGACAAATGGATTAGCAATGGATGTGATTGGTAGGAATGACTGGAATGCTGCAGTGTGATATCCAATTAGTAAGCTCTAGTCCTTTCACTACACACACGCAGCACAGCCTGAGCTGACCGAGGTTGAGCATTACTTGGCCCCAGTTCAGGACAGACTGGCCCCCACAGCCCCATCACTGAAGCACTCCTAGGGATGGAATGTACTACAGAGTGAGAGAGGCAGAGATGGCCTGAGGTGTTTTCCATCTGCCTTTCTTTTTCATTTGGAAGTGAGAATTATTTGCCTTGGTACCCAGGCTGGCCACAGTGCTCTCCAGTGGCTAGTCACAGCTCCTTGGGGTGGCTAAGGCTGGGGCACTTTACCAGTGCCTGCCTCCTGCAGGAATCCCCACCCTCCTGCAGGAATTTACAGATAACCTTCAATTCACAAATACCAAGTGCTCAGGGTGGGTGGGGTGCTTTGATGGATGTGTTGAAGGACAATCCCTGCCTTCAAAGAGCCTACAGATTGGATGAAGAAAAAAGGCTTATATGAGCCAGGCAAAAGAAAGAGTGAATAACCAAACGTTCATGTGCTAGGGGCAAGCACAAGGGGGTGGAAGACTTCCTGAGAAAGGCAGCTGCAAGCTAGGCTGGGAAGGAAGGCTGAATCATAGCAGGAAGGTTGAAACTGGCAGTTGGACACAAGCATGGTTAATAGTTTCTGGTGTTTGAACCAGCAGCCATAGAAGGGTAGTGTCTTTTGTCACTCCTCTGTATATATTCATATATGTGTATAAAGCAAACTGGAGCAAACATCTGAATGTTTTTTTTTTTCTCAGAGGATAAGTTTCAACATATAAATTGTACTGCTCACAGCACTGCAAGACAGCAAAGCCTTACTCAGCGTTTCAGGTTGGTATACATTCTGTGTTTGCATGAAATATCAGATTATAATGATTTATCTGTGGGAACACCTTGCCTCGCATACTTTACATTTCTCCGACTCTAGATCTACAAGCGATACTGACTCGTCAGTGTTTAGATATCAAACCTGGAAGCAGGAGGCATACCCTTAGCATTCCCACTCTCTTCCAGCGGCCTTAATTTTCCTCCCCAGAAATCTGCTCAGAGTCTAATCCAAGGCCTGACACACTCTCCTGATCTACAGTCTTCTTTCTTTATCCCTGGCTCTCCCTCACTAGTGGGGTCATCAGAGCCACAGAAGCTCTAGTTCTCCTGGAAGAAAGAGAGGGTGGGGACGAAGACGCAGAAAAAAACTGGAACAGATGAAAAGAGAGAGCAGAAAGAGGGGTGGCAGAGAAGTAGCGGAATTGAAGGGGGTGGGTCTGCAGTATCAGCTGCTGTCCCTGTAAGCAGGGCAGAGCTGAGGGGAAACTGCAGGAGCTAGTGAAAGATGCATAGGAAGGCTGGGGGTGGGGTGTAGAAACCAGATAGCAATCAGGCCAGGTGTGAGAAAATGGAAGAAGCAAGTGCTGACAGTTCTTTCAAGAAGTCTAGCTGAGAAAGGGCAGGGAGAGATGAGGCAATAACTGCAGAGAAAGTGTTTTTATGATGGGCGAGGTTTGGGCATGACAAAAACTCTGTTTTTTATTTAAATGCTCCTTGGGTGTAGGATGTTAAAGCCAGCGTGATAACTAGTCAGCCTGTAGGCAGGGACACTCACAGAGTTCTGCCTCTGGTAAGACCGTGATGGCACATGATCACATGTATATCACAACGCCAGTGGTTCTCAGACAAAGTTCCACTCAGGACCACCTGGGCTGGGGAGTGGGCAGCATCTGGATTACTTAGAATCCCTACAGGCTTATGGCAAAAAATTAAAAAAAAAAAATAATTCAAGAACAAGGGAAGAGGAGAAAATAACTCAGAAAAATTTTCATAGAAATGGAAATTATTTTTTAAATTTATGAACCTCTAAAAGTTAACTATGTAGGATTTAAAAACATTGCACCCCCCCCCCAAAAAAAAAAAAGCTCTAAGAGGCTTGCATAGAAACAGGGGTTCTACGCACATCCTAGGGGGTGGTGGAATGATATCTTCAAGGTGCTAAAAGAAAACTGTCAGCTAATAGATGGTATAGACAACAAGTGCTCTAGCAGTTCATAAGTGGGACATTCACTTAGGACAAGAGAGAGATGACGAGATCTCAGGAGATGGGTAAGGACTGAGAGGTCTACTAAGGAGACATTAGCAAGTGTTATTTCCCTGGCAGATGGTCAGGAAAGTTCAAGGTCTACTGGTGGGACAATGAGCCAATCTGTTTGGGTGATGCTGAGCAACAATTACTAGGGGTGGTATGGAAACTGAGGCTGGAAAGGGTCAGTAGGAGAAAGACGGTGAAAGATCTCATCCTACAGATGTTGGGAAATACTGAGGGTGTTTCTGTAGCATCCCTAACTTTTTTCTTGGTAGGATGCTACTACTAAAAGTCTTGCTCACATTTTTCTGATATAGATATAAATCATGCTGTCTCTTGCTACTTTACTGTGAGTGAAATGGAATTTAGATAAGTGCCAGCTTCAGCAGGCACTGTACTTTCAATCCCTTGAGAGGAAATATTATTAAATTACCACTTTTAAGGAATCCAATTGCCATAAATCTTATTTCATCTTTGATTTGCTACCCTGGAGCCAGTGAGACAATAAATTAGGGAGGGAAGGGGAAATAAAGAAGTTTCCTTTCAAAGTCATTTCCCTATGGCTGACCTTTTAAATTATTCTCTAAGAACCAGTTTCTTAAAATATTGTCATTACATCCATGTGCATTTATGCAAATCTTCCTGTATTTCACGTTTAATAGCTATAGAAATAGAATTACCAAATAAGATATGTTTAAAGTGTACAAATTAGTAGATTTTGACATACGGATGAATCCACGAAGCCATCACCAATATCAAAATAGTGAACAAAGTCTTCATCCCCCCAAATTTCTTTGTGCCCCTTCATAATCCTTTTTTCCTATCTCTCCCTGCACACTTTTTTTTTCAACCAGTGATTGCTTTCTATAACTATAGATAAACGGTTTGCATTTTCTACAATTTTTAATAAATAGAATCACACAGTAGGTACTTTTATTCGGTCTGGCTTTTTTTTCACTCAGTATACTAATTTTGAGGTTCATTCATCTTGCAGCATGGATCAATAGTTCATTTTTTTTTATGGGTTCCTCTCTCAGGCAAACCCATTCCAAGGCGTCCTGCCCTTCACAGATAAAAAAGAAATCTCCCCAGAGCTTCTCCCAGCTTCTCCAGGACGGGTTGCATTACTGTACGGATAGTTTATTCCTTGTTATTGCTGAGTCGTATTTATTTCCTCATGTAGCTATATCGTAAATTGTTTATTCATTCATCTGTTGGTGAACATTTCAGTTGTTTCCAGTTTGGGGTTATGACAAATAAACATTCGTGTAAAAGTCTTTGCATGTACATGTTTTCTTTACCGTTGGGTTGATACGTAGTAGTGAAATGGTTGGGTCGTATTAGTAGGTGTATGTTTAACTTTTTAAGAAACTGTCAAACTCTTTTTCAAAGTGTTTGTACCATTTTATTTTTTTATTTATGGTGACATTGGTTAATGAAATCCAATAAGTTTCAGCTGTACACTTTAACAATAAGGCGTGTGTGTGTGTGTGTGTGTGTGTGTGTATTTACACTGTGTGGTCACTTCCCATAGTTAGATGTCTTTCTGTCACCACATATTTGACTCCCTCTACGCAGTCTATCTCCCTCCTCGCTCCCCTCTGGTTGTGTTTGGACCATTGTACATTCCCATAAGCAGTGTATGAGAATTCTAGTTTCTCCACATCCTCACCAACAATTGGTATGGTCAGTCTTTGTAACTGGAGCTATTCTAATAGGTGTGTAGAGGTATCTTGTGATTTTAATTTGCATTTCCTGGACTAATTTGCCAAAGATGTTGCATATCTTTTCATTTTCTATCTATATATCTTCTCAGTGAACTGAATTTGTATGTTCATCTTTTCCCTGTTTTAGAGATTGGGTTGTTCTCTTTTATTATGCATTGAGAGTTCTTTATATATTCTAAATAGTAGTCCTTTATCAGATATGTGATTTACAAATATTTTCTACCTGTCTTTCACTGTTTTTTCATTGTCATAACAGAATCTTTTGAAGAGCAGAAGTTTTATTGACGGTATTTTTACATAAAGAACTTTTGTATAGAATCTATTGTATATATGTTGAATGTATGAAAACCTTGCCTGATTGATTAAAAATGATTTTTTATGTTTTATTTCTAGAGGTTAAATTGCTTATATTTAGGTCTATGTTTAGTTTTTTTTTATGGCTACATAATAAATTACTACAAATGTGGTGGCTTAAAACAATACAAATTTTTTCTTACAATGTCTGTAAGTTAAAAGTCCAGCACAGTATGGCTGGATTCTCTAGGGTAAAATCAAAATATTGGCCAGGCCTCAGTTCTGATCTGGGACTCAGGGTCCTCTTCCAAGCAAACTAAGGTTTGGGGCAGATTTCAGTTACTTATGGTTCTATGACTCAGGTCCCTGTTCCTTGCTGGCCAATGGCCTGGGGTCTTTCTCTTAGCAGTTTAACGTTGCCCATATTTCTTCTCCCATGGTCCCCTCCATGTTCAAACCAGCAATGGCACATTGATTACTTCTCATGCTTTGAATCTCTCTGACTTCCCCTTCTACCTTTTTCTTGTGCTTCTAAGGACCTGTGATTACACTGGGCCCACATGGATAATCCAGAATAACCTTTCAATTTTAAGTTCAAGTGATTAATAATCTTAATTATATATGTAAAAGTCCCTTTTGCTCTTTAACATATACACACTCCTGGTGATTAGTGCATGGAATCTTCTTGGATGACATAATTTTGCCTGTCACAGTCAAGAATCCATTTTGAGTTCATATTTGTGTATAGTGTGGGGTATGGGTAGAGCACATTTGTTTTCATGTGGCTATCCAATTGTTCCAGCACCATTTTTTGAAAAGTCTGTCCTCTTTCTACTGAATTACCTTTGTACTTTTGTCAAAATTTCATTTTGTGGGTGGGGGGATGAATAGGTAGAGCACAGAATTTTTATGGCAGTGAAAATACTCTGTATGATACTATGATGATGGATACATGTCATTATATATTTATCTAAACCCATAGAATATACACCACAAAAGAGTGAACCATAATGTAAACTATGAGCTGTGGGTAATTATGATGTGTCAATTTTAATCAATGGACCACTCTGGGAGGCTGTGCATATGTGGAGGAAGATTTTACTGTTAAACTACTCTAAAAAAACCAAAATATATCTTTTTAAAAATCCATTGTCTGCATATATGTGGGTCTATATTTGGTCTCTTTTTCCTTTGATCCGATTTGTGTTGCCGTGCCAATATGACACTGTCTTGATTACTGTAGCATTGTGTTGTCTAGAAGTCTGGTAGGGTTAGCCCTGAATTTTCCTCTTCTTTTTCAAGATTATTTCAGGTCTTTGCATTTCTATATCAATTTTAAAGTCAGCTTGCCAATTTTTATAATGGGATTGTGATTGCAACTGCACTGAATTTATAGATCAATTTGGGGAGAATCAACATTCTTGGGATAAACTTTAATTGCCATCACCTAGGTATATGGTTGGGGCCAGGAGCAAAATAATAACAGGATCTGGAAAACCATGAGAGAAGGGATTCAAGTTCTACATAAGAAGCTTCAGGAAAAAGCTTCCAGGGTCCCTATTATGAGGAAAACAGACATAGAAACCTCATGAGAAAGATGAGAGAAAAACTGAGAAACTTCTTTACATAAATTCCTAGGCTGTATTCAGTGTTTGTTCAGAGAAGAAGGGTGGATGTAAGGCCCTTTTTTTTCCTCTCTAAACAAGGATTTCGTCACAATAAGAAAAGTCACTGTGGAACTTGTTGATTTATGTTATATTGAATTTGAGTAAGACATTTGAGTGAAGGGAAAATTAGAACAAGGAAAACATCAGAGCATGCCTGTAACTATTTTATCTGAATTTTAGTTTAAAATAAAACTGTGGCTACCACATGGATTGTGCTTCTTATATTTATCTGCTCAGCTTCAAAAGAAAGAGGAGTCCTACCTTTGTCCCATGCAAGCTGTGTTCAATGAGCTACCAGCTATTCATGGGGCCAGTGTTGGAGGACTGGCATAGGGACCTCAGATACCCGCCAGGCTCCTCTCCCAGGGACTTAGGAGCAGAACTCTCTTGGAGCCTGCGTGGGTACCTCATACCCTGCCCTCAGCACTTACTTTGGTCTTGCCAGCTTTTCTTCCAACTCTGCCAAGAATGTCTTTGAGTCAGAGACTGATGAAAAGAGAATGAGTGGGAAACAGCTCAAATGAGGTTTAACTCTAGGGGTTTCACAGCGTTGTTTGTGCTCTTTGATTTGAGACTGTCCTTCATTTTGAAGCATTGCTCAGTCCTGTTCCTGAATCTGTGACTCTAGAAAGTTTGGATAACCCCTATGGGCAGATAGGAGAAACAAAAGGAAGCCCTGTAAGCCTGCACCCTGCTGTCATTAATCACAAAAGGCTTCCTTCTCTCTCCTACGTTTTGTAGGGGGAAGGGTTGGCAAAATCTAAAAGATCTCTCTTTGTTTCCAAAGAGAAAATAGGAGGCAGGAAGAGAGAGAAGGACGGATAAGTTGTCTTTGTTTGGGGAAACTTTGGGTCTGTAACAACAAATATCAATTGTAGCTAAGAGGCCTCAGCCTTCCTGAAGGAAATCCAGGCCACATTAAAATCCAGGGAATTTGCAATGGCGGCAGTTGTGGTGGCTTGCAGATTTCCACTGATGATTTCTTTAAAGCCAAAGAATTATAATTAAAATAGAAACAGATCCAATTATATCTACCCCGTCTCAAAGCATGTAGCTGGTAACTAGAATCACATGTCTTAACTGCAGTTTCTTCTATTTCCAAGCAAGTCGTCCCATGAGAGAAAATCCTTCTTTTCAGCAAAGCTCAGTAAACCACATTTCTCCCTCCTCCTTGGCTACTGTGGTTTTGCCCTAATTTTAAATAGTCCTAGCATTCGAGTGCAGTCATAGTAAATGCTCTCATTTCTCTCTCCTTTCTTCTCTTTTAAGATATGTCAGGGTGTTACAACATATTTGTTTGTTTGTTTGTTTCAAAGAGACAGAGATCAAAAGAGTCAAAGTGCTCAGTCTTAATCAGCCAAGATGCACCCTAACAGCAATGACAGCTTAGGTGGCTCAAGCCATTGGCACCTGGATATTGTTAGGCAGTGAGGAGACAAAGAGGTGGCTAGGTGACCCAGGGGAAGTCAGGAGGAAATTAGGTGGCCAGGGGAAGCTAGTCTTGGGGAGAATTTTACATAATGGGTGAGTTAGACTCAAACATAACGGTCATCAATATGCCTTGAAAATCACAGACAATCCCCTGTTACTGGGGCAGAGTGCATGGTTGCCAGAAATAGATTACATAAGACTGTTGCTCTTATCTTTGTTACTACAACTACTCACTATAGCTTTGGTCTTTGCGAGCAGATTCATTCAAGCTTGCCAGGGGATCCCACCACTCCCTTTCTTCCGGAAAACCCGAGAAGCAAGAACAGTGACAGAGCCTGCCACCAGGGCCCAGTGGTTATAAACATTCACAGGCAAGTTTTTGTGTAAACATGTTTTTGTATCATTATTAGTCTCCTTAGTGAAATATTTATTAAAATCTTTTGTCCATTTTTAATTGAGTTATTTGACTTATGAAACTGAAAGAGTTCTCTGTATATTCTAGATACAAACCCATTATCGGACATAGATTTACAAATATTTTCTTACGGACTGTAGTTTATCTTTTTATTTTCTTAATGGTATCTTTTGAAGAGCAAAAATTTTTAATTTTGATGTAGTGCAATTCATTAATTACTTCTTTTGGTATCATATTATGCTTTATGTACCATATCTAAGAACTTTTTACCTAACCCAAGGTTACAAAGATTTTCTACAATGTTTACTTCTAAAAGTTTTATAATTTTGCTTTTATGTTTAAGCCTATGATTCATTTTGGGTTGATTTTTATATATGTTGTGAAGTAAGTTTATTTTTTTGCATATAGATTCCCAGTTGTCCCAATAACATTTGCAGATTACTCTTTTTCAATTGAACTGCTGGTATCTTGTTGAAAATCAATGGACCATTAATCTATATGTCTATCTTCATGCCAATGCCACATTATCTTCGTTACTGTCACTTTGTTGTAAGTTTTAAAAGTGTGAGGACTCTAACTTTGTTCTTTTAGAAAATCGTTTTGACTATTCTAGATCTTTCATATTTTCATATACATTTTAGAATTGGCTTGTCAATTACCACAAAAAATTCTGCTGGGATTTTGATAGGGATTCTGGTGGTCAATTTGGGGAGCACTTCCATCTTAATAATATTGTTTCTTTCAATCCATGAAGATAGAATATATCTACATTTATTCAAACTTTTAATTTCTCTTATAATGTTGTATTTCTTAGGGTATAAGGCTTGCACTTACAAAGTTTACTTCTAAGTACTTTATCCTTTTGGATGCTATTGGGATGTTCATAATTTCATTTTTTTACTGTTGCAATTGCATAGGAAAATTGATATTTTCTTTATTGATCTTTTATTCTGAGTTTTTCTATGTATTGGATCATGCTGTCTGTGAATTAGAAGTTTTAATTTTTATTTTCCAATTTGCATATAACACATTTGGTTGATCCTTATTTTATTGTACTGGCTAGAACCTCTCTAGTATTATGCTGAATGAGAGTGGTGAGAGTATGTGTCCTTTCGCTTTCAACCTATTTGTGTCTTTGAATTGAAAGTGTGTCTTGGAGACAACATATACTTGAATTTGCTTTTTTATCCAGTCTGACAATCTCTGACTTTTGACTGCAATATTTATTCCATTCATATTTAATGTAATTATTAATATGGTTGAATTTACATGTGTCATTTGCCATTTGTTTTTTTATTTGCCTCATGTCTTTTTGTTATTTCTTTATTCTCTTCTTTTATGTTAAACAAATAATTTTGTATAACATTTTACTTCTTTGGTTGATTTTTAAACTATATTTTTGAGTGATTGTCTTAGCATTTGCTCTAGGAATCACAATATGCATTTTAACATATCACAACCTACCTTGGGTTAATACTAATGTAATCCAGTAACATTTAGCAACTTTGTTCCAACATAGCTTCATTTACTCCCTACACCACCCTCACTTTTGTGCTGTTAGTGTTGTATATGTTACTACTTATATATCTAGATATAATTATATTACTATAACATATGTATATGTTATAAGCTCCCAAATACATTTGCTTCTTGTAATCTTATGCCATTTAAAGAAATAATAGAAGTAGTGATAAAAATATATATAGTGTTTAAGTATTTTATAATTACTCATATATCTTTACTTTGCTTCCATTTTTTGAAAGATAGTTTTGCTGCATATAGAATTCTTGGATGACAATTGGTTCTTTCAGCACTTTGAATATGTCATTTCATTCACCGCTTTCTGACCTCCATTGTTTCTGAAGAGACTTAGCAATTATTTGTATTGTTGTTCTGTATATGATCAGTTTTCCTCTTGCTACTTTCAAGATTTCCTTTATTTATTTATTTTTATTTTTATTTTGCTATTAAGAGTTTGATGTGACCAAGAAAAGATCTCTTTGTGTTTTTTTCTACTTGGGATTCATTAGGATTCTTGGATTTATAGATTAATGCTTTCATCAGATTTGAGAGGTTTTCAGCCATTATTTCTTCAAAAATTTTTCTGCCCTTTTTTTCTCTTATTCTGGGACTCTCATTATGTAGTTGGTATGCTTGATGTTCTTCCACAGATGTCTGAAAATTTGTTTTCTTTTTTCATTCCTTTTTCTCTTTATTGTTCAGGATGGGTAACATTCTATTGATCTATCTCCAAATTCACTAATTCCTTCTAATATCTCAAATTTACTGTTGATTCCATAGCATAAAGTTTTCATTTTGTTATTGTATTTTTCAAATCTAGAATTTCCATTAGTTCCTTTAAAAAATTCTGCTGTTTTTATTGCTATTCCTACTTGTTGAGTCATTTTCATAATATTTTTCTCAAATTCTTCTACCATGGTTTTCTTTAATTTTCTGAACATATTTATAATAGCAGCTTTGAAGCCTTTGTCTATTAAATCGAACATTTGGGTCGCTCAGACAGTTTCCATTTACTTTTTCTCCCAGTTATGGGTCACACTTTTTTTATTTTTATTTTTTTCACAACTTAAAAATTTTTGTTAAAAATTGGATATTTTAGGTAATATATCCTAGCAAATCTAGATTCCGTTTTGTGTGTGTGTGTGTGTGTGTGTTTATCCTCTGATACTTTGTTTTTAACTTGCCTGAACTTGATCTATAGAATCTGTCACCTTGCAGTTTTCATCTGCTGATAACTCTGCTCAATTTTTTTTTTTAATTTTAATTTTAATATTTTCTTTGGGAGCCTGGCTTCTTCTGGGTCACCTCTGTGTTTGTATAGTTTAGTGACTACTCAATGATTGGTTGGAGGTTGTGCTCAAACACCACCCTCTGCTGGTAGATCTGGGTCTGAATTGTCCCAGCTGTTACTTTAACACCGGGGCCTCTTGGGTCTCCACTGTGCATGTGCACAAGTTCCCAGACAGCCAGGTTTGTGTGGAGTGCTCATCAAGACCTCAATGGCTATCTCATTTCCAGGATCTCTCTAGTAAATTTCTGGCTAGTCGTATATTGCTCATCCTAACCTGGATTACAACTTTAGGCTAGGAGATCTGCAGGCTTTTCCCATTTGCTACTGGCTGTGTATTTCTACTCTTCACTCCAAATCAAGTGGAGGCCAGTTTTGTCCTGATAGAACAACCAGACTGATGAGGCAGGAATGGGGAAGGGTGGAAGCAGTCCTAGGCGAGAATGCACATATCCCCACTATTTTTACCTGAATCACCACAGTTTGTGTGTGTGTGTGTGTGTGTGTGTGTGTGATTATATGTTTCTCAATTTGTTGTTTGTCTGTAGTTAATTTCCAGAGCCCTGAAATGATTGTTTTTTTTTTTTATAATTATGTCCAGTTTTATAGTTTTTAGGAGAGAGAATTTGTTGACCTCTTTACTCCTTCATAGTTGGAAATTCCACCTACATACAACATATTTCTAAAAAAATGCATTTTATTATTTTATTATTTTAAAGTATGACATTTTATCATTTTGGCTATGAATGAATACTAATGAATAAAGTTAAGTTTAGAAAAAACGAATTGCTTTTTGGCCTTTTTGCTCAGATCAAAGATAGAAAGACTGCAGTTCACGATAATGTGACTTTGATATTTTATGAACAGAAACAAAAAAAACTTTTCAGAAGACATTTTGAAATAATTCCTAAGATTTCAAGTCTTTGAAAAATCTATTTAACTGAACAGCAAGAGTCTCATATTTTATAGCAGGACATTATTTCAAGCTTTGAATTTAGCAACAAGCCTACACATGAACTAGGGTGTAAATGAAAAAATTCCAAGTTTATTCTTGACCTTGGTTATTATTGAGGCATAATATAAATATTTCCCTGGTATTCTGTGAGAGGTTGAGGGAATTAGAAGGAGGTGTCATCATTTATATATTTCCCATCCTCTTTTTAAATGGATTCAGCTGTAATGTTATGGCACCAGGAGAACATGGAAGTCTGCCCACAAACCAGGATTGCAACTATTTCAGGTCATACAGACTCCTTCTTCTGGGTCCCTTCCAACTTGTCTCATTTTCAGCATTTTTCTTTTGCCCCCGGCTCTGATGAAGACATTGGAAGAGGGGCTACAGTATCTGGAGGACATCAGCTCTGGTGTCAGAGGCCACATGGTCACCTGGGGAGAATGAGATGTCTAGGACCCTGGAGCCATCCTTGAGGAGGATGAAGGGACTTCTGGAAAAGAATGTCTTCCTACTAGAACCACCACAAACTTATCTCTGAAGTTTTAAGCCATTGACTTTCCCCTTCTACTTAAAATTCTCCTTCTTTGTTTTTCTTAAAAGCTCTTATTTTCATCACTGACCAACCCATCTTTCTTTAAGTCTCACTCTCTCCTAATGAGGAGCTCCAAGGTTTATCTTTGTCTCCCCAAGGCTGAGACCATAAGATAATCTGTTTGTACCATTTTCTTGATGATTCCCAATTCTTGACCCTTTTAATCCAGATATCTCTTGAATTGTTTCTTTCATCCTGCCCTTCTCAACCCTAGAAGACTCTGTATTTCCCATATCACTTTTCTGCTCAGGACTGGGTGACTCCATACTCCCTACCCAAGCCAGTTCAGGTCCTGCTGGCTTCCTGGGACTCCTATGATCTGACGTGACCTTACCTACCTCACTTATTTCCCAACTGGAAAGTGTAATGACCATGGGGTGAGGGAAAGGGAGAAGAACAGTCGTTCAGGCCCACATGATTATAAACGACCACAGCATTAATAAAAATGTTTTAGCTTTAGGAGTATAAAAATACTTTTTACATGAAATCAATAATAGAAACATTCAGAATAAAGCATGTTTTAAAAGGTGTTAGTGGGAGTGATTCAGAGTTAGCAGATCCAGGGTGTGGATGTGAGCTCAGGATAGTTTTTCTGATGTAAGATCTGCAACTCAATCCCACAGTTGCCCAGTCCTTTCCAATCACTGTTTCTTTCTTCTCATGGCATTGCATTATGGGTTGAATTATGTTCCCTGAAAATATATGTTGAAGTCCTAACCCCAAGTACCTCAGAATGTGACCTTATTTGGAAATAGGCTTACAGATGTTAGGATGGCATCATTAGGGTAGGCCCAAATTCAGTATGACTGGTGTCCTCATAAGAAGAGGGAAGAAAATGTGAAAATAGGCACAGGGAGGGTATAATATGAAGACACAGGGACACTTAGATGTAGAGGAAAGTCAGCCATGTGGAGATGGAGGCAGAGACTGGAGTGATGCTGACATAAACCAAGGAATTCCTGGTGCTATCAGGATCTGGGAGACCTCAGGGAGAATATGCCCCTGCAAACATCTTGATTCCAGATTTTCATCCTCAAGAACTCTAAGAGAATACATTTTTGTTGTTTTAAGCCACTTAGCTTGTGATACTTTGTTACAGAAGTCCTGCGAAACTAATATGCATGTTTTGTCAAAGTTGGTTCACTCTATCTTCACTGTTCCCATGCCCATTCCCAACCTTGGACACCAGCCTGTCTTCCACGTCCTCCTCTGGGCCACACAGTCATGTCATGTACAGATCAGTAACTTTGGGAAGCAGGCACATTTTATGGATTTAGATGAAACAAACAAACAAACAAAAAACCAACCTTGACCATTTTACATTTCCCATAATTTCTCACACTTATCAGCATCTGTTATGTTATAAAGTATCTTTCATGTTCACTGTGATAACACAGCTTTTTCGTGACCACTATTGAAGAACCAGACGAGCCTGATTCTGTGACTCCTTGAGTAAGAGAAACGGCAGGAGTGTGAGGCTGGTGCCCTAGGTAAAAAGTGCTGACCTTGGCAGAGACCAAGTGGGGAGTCGGCCGATTGCTGTGATGGTGGTGCATGACTGTGTCTCTGAAACTTGTCTCTTCTACTTCCCAATTCAAGTCCTTTGCACAGCCTTCTCTGCTGGGGACTCTAACTCTGCTCATTCTTCCACTAGGTCTCAACCTAAGTGTCACCTTTTTACCTAAAGGAGCACTATCGCCCCCCTCCTCATAAACACCTTCTCCAGCCCATTCTTTGCTTGCTTCATAACCTTTGTTATGATTTGTCACTATTTTATTTATTTGAGTGCTCACTAGTTTTTTGCCATGATGAGCTCTTTGAGTTTCTAACTGGTAACATCTTGAAAATCTATAGTATAACCAGCACACTGGCACTGATACAGTCAAGATACAGAACATTTCCATCCCCACAGGGATCCCTCATTCTGCTCTTTTCCAGCCACACCCAAATTCCTCTGGCCCCACCTACTCCATAACCCTGGCAACCACCCATCTGTGTTCCATTTTATATTTTTTTCATTTCACGAATGTTAAATAAAAGGAATCATACAGTGTGTAACCTTTTGGGAATTTATTTTACTCAGAATAATTCCCTGGCAATTCCTCCAAGTTGCTCGATGTATTAATAGTTCTTTCCTTTTCATTGCTGAGTAGTATTCCAAGGTAAGGAGGTGCCAGTTTGTGTAATCATTCACCTGATGAAGGACAGATTGTTTCCAGTCTGGGAAATTTACAAGTAGAGCTGCTATGGAAATTCATATTTAGGTTTTTGTGTGAAAACAGGTTTTCATTTCTGTAGAATAAGACCCTAGAGTACAATTGCCAGGTTGAATATTAATTGCATGTTGAAATTTGAAAGAAACACTGGCTATTTTAGTTTGATCTATAAACTCCCCCCACATGCTCAGAAACATCTAACACCTTTTACACTACTCTATTTCTATCTTTTCCACAGCATTTCACCTTTTACTAAACTGAGTGATGGGCTTTTTAGGTGTATTGTGTTTGATTTCTCTTCCACATCCCTCCCACTGTCAATCTAGCCAGAG
This sequence comes from Cynopterus sphinx, assembly GCA_030015415.1. NCBI lineage: Eukaryota > Metazoa > Chordata > Mammalia > Chiroptera > Pteropodidae > Cynopterus > Cynopterus sphinx. The sequence continues at coordinate 26,363,816 of CM057384.1, read as the reverse complement.
CAGGCACAAGGAGAACTGACTCAGGCACCAGAACTGACCGGTGCTCTCCATTGAGGGAGAGCTTTCTGGGACCATGAGGTCACACAAAAGCCTATGTGCCCACGAACTGTGTAATGTGGTTGTAATGATGAGACCTTGTGCACAAATTGCCAAGATGAAGCAGTCTGCAAGGGATACAAGCAAACCACATTGAGCTCAAAAATCAAATTACTGCTATCCCTAAATAAAAGTTAACGGTGCAGGAAAGTTTTAACTCAGAAACTCTTGATTTATGACCTGGCTGAGCAGATCTACATAGAGACTCCCACACCCCACCCCCTCAGCGGTGTTTCCAGGCACCCGCCAGTCCCAGGGGAGGGAGTCTTTTTGCAAAAGAGCAGAAAGGATTCTAGTTAGAAACATTTAGAAACATTCAGAGAGCCCCAGAGGCAGGAGAATCAAGACAAGACTGTATTTCATGCTGAAAAGTGAAAAGCAAATAAACAAAGCTGCCTGTCATGGCACCTGGCCAGCTCAGCTGTGTAAGTGAACAGCAAAAACATTCCCCCCTCTGTGGAAGCCCCTGGAAGAAATCCAGAATCTTGTGTATATAGCCTGACAGGAGGGTTGTTGTTACTATTATCATTACCATACATTCATTTATTTCTTAATATAATGGTTTCTTTCATTTTGAACATTTGTTTGACATTTGTCTTGACTAGGTGAATGCTGAAAGAAATGATGAAATAATATTGTAAAATAATGCTCTGGCCTGACTCAAAGTGGAAATGTTTACAGTGTTCCCGTTAACAGCAGATGATGTCAGCCTGACTATTGTGCTGCTTTTTCAAAAACAGACAGGGCTGAAAAAAACCTTCACAAACAATCCAAAATGAGTCAAGTCTCTAAAAGACTTTTTCTCCATAAACACGCTTTTCTGAGTTTTGGCCCCAGCAGCAAAACCCATGAGGATGTCGGGAGTGTGGTGGCTCTGAATGTTGGGAACTCACATGTCCTGTCATTTCTAAGCGTCATCCAGAGAGATGAGCTGGGTGTCACTGTGGACAAGCACCACCCGTGTCTCCTCCCAGTCTGGCTCTGCTGCATCTGACGTCTCTTTGCTTTGAGTCCCCACTTTTCTTCCTGACCCTTTTTTCTCCTCCACTTTACCCTTCTTTTTCTTCCCTCTTCACCCCACCTCCTAACTAAAACAACTAAAACTAGACCTCGGTGTCCATAATGGAAATATAGCTTCAGTCTTGGTGCCATAAACAACCATCCTCAGCCAGGAACCTCGACTCCCCAGACCACAGGCCCTTATGCCTGGGCAACTGGAAGCTCAGAGAGGGGACAGTGCCAAGGGCAGTCCTCAGTGTTCTCCATGCAGAGACCAACCTGCCCCTGCCCAGACCCACTCCATACAAGCTCCACCTAGATTCTCTTCTGTCTGCCCTGGGCTTCTTGAGTGCCCTGGAGGTCCATAAGAACCACGGGAGGCAGTCCTTGTTGCAGAAATGTTGCAAAAATCAGACCTGCAAGAAACCAAGTAGCACTTGGAGAGTTAGAGAACTTGGGTTTATTATGCCTGAGGTCCCAAGAGGAGCTAGTGCTCTGAAGATCTGGTCCTTGATTTCATGGGCAACTTTGCTTTTATAGAGCTTAGTTGGTATTGTCCAAATGGCTAATTTGTCCTCAGACTGTAACAAAGCGCGAGAGTTGCTAAGGGTTGCAGGCAGTTACATTTGTTGTTTAGACAGAACAAGCAAAAGGGAGGATGAGTCTTTAGTTAATTTAGAGGTCACCCTGCCCCATGGCCTATGCAGCAAGCATATTTACAAGAGCAGAATAAAGAGCTGATTATAAGGTTAGACTTTTGAGTGAAAATTCTTTTTCATCTTCATAGTGTCCTGGGATGGAGGACGGAGGTCAAAGGAAGGAGGTTCCATTGCAAGCTTCAGTGTGACCTCTGGTTCAACTCATGAGATAAAAACAGAGATTCTTAAAAAACTAAATGCTCATTGAGCACTGAAGGCCAGAGAGGGAAGGATAGGTAGGTGCTTGCCCAGGCCAGCAGCCCTGGGTGGGGGAACCAGAGTAGGAAACATTGTCCTCAGAATCAGTGGCCATGGAGCCTGAATCCATGGGCCAGGACACGCTGAACCAATCTCACAGTTCTGGAGGCTAGAATCCCAAGATCAAGGTTCAGCAGGGTTGGTTTCTGCTGAGGGCTCTCTTCCTAACTTGCAGACAGCAGCCTTTTAACCATGTCTTCACATGGCCTTTCCTTAGTATATGCACAAAGATAGAGAGATAGATAGATAGAGATAAAGAGAGACAGACAGACAGACAGACAGAGACACAGGGGAGGCAGGGAAGGGAGAGGGGAAGGAAGAAGGGAGGGAGGGCGTACATGCATGCTTTCTGTTGTTTTTTTTTTGTTTTTTTTTTGTATAAGGACATTAATTCTATGTGATCAAGAACCTACCCTTATGACCTCATGTAACCTTAATTACCTGTTTATAGGCCCCATCTCCAAACAGGCCCCATCTCCAAATATAGGCACATGAGTGGGTTAGGGCTTCAACATATGAATTGGGGCAGGGGCAACACAATTTAGTCAATAGCAGCTCTTTAGGAACTGGTGTTCCAATTCCTTAATTGGAAAAAGTCCAGGGGTTCCCCAGCATCAGTTTGGTTCCAGTCTGTTCATAAAGTATGTGTGCTGCTCTGGATAGGGCTGGGGCAATATGGGGGTACCTCTTCTTTGGCACAAGAAGTTCTGCTGAGAATGGGGAACATTATGCTATATGAGTTCCTTCCAAATGGAGCTAATGTAAAAATTCAGGAGATGGGTGCTGGTGCTCAGTTTCAAAAGCTGAATGGGGAAGAATTATAGGCCATGGTACATTATAGGCAGCTCACTGGCCTGCATGTGAAGGCCAGACATCCTCTCCCCACTTCCCTCACTTTGGCAGTGGAGATAATACAGTGAACACTGTGCACGGTTAGGGTTGTGTGGCATTGTGTGAGCTCTGTATATAGGCCCTGAGAAGTGGAGGAAGAAACTCTCAGGAGGGAGAAGCAGGAGAAGATTAGTCTTCTCATTTTTTAATGGTGCCATTGGAAGCTGGCTTATTCTTTAGGATTAGGATGAAGAAGGATGCAAAAGGCCTTCACTACCATTGTAATAGCAAGATAAGTCTAATGAACTAAGAATCATACTTTTCTATTTGATGATGAGTTGCAGATGTATAGAAGCCCCAAATTAACTGAATTTCAGGTAGAGATGAGCCCATCATGGTTGAACCAAAAGTTCCAGCTAAGGCAAACATCTAGCCTGGTGCAGGTAGGTGGAAGAGCAGCTCTGCTATAGAGGAAGACAATGTGGGCAGAAGTCAGCCAAGCTTTAAATGACAAGTTTTAATTAAGCAAAACTAAATAAATTTAAACTCACAAACTTAAGAAGTTGAGCAAGTCACACTCAGGTACTTTATAGTTAAAATGCTGATAGCAAAGTTAAAGAAAAATCTTAAAAAGAGCTAGAGGGAAAATATGTTATATACATACAAAATTAAATCTAACATTTCATCAGAAAAAATGAAGGCAGAAGACAATGGAACAGAACTTTTAAATGTCAAAAGAAAAACACCTGCAATTTAGAATCTATAAACTACAAAAATATCTTATAAAAAGTAAGGCAAAACAAAAAAATTTTTGTCTATACAAAAGCTGAGGGTCATCTCTAGTGAATCCATACTACAAGAAATATATTTTTTAAAAAGGTCCTTAAGGCTAACAGAAAATAATGTCAGATTAAGTTAACGAGAGGAAATGCAATTTCAAATATCAGTAATAAAGGGGAATTATTAATAACAATCCTGAAGACATAAAGGATTAATAAAGGTTAATAAAGCATTTTTGAACAATATTATGCTAAAAAACATTGACATGCTTGATAAAATGGACAAATTCCTTGAAAAATACAAATTACTAAAACAGACCCAGAAGAAATAGAAAATCTGAAGACCCCTATATTGATTTTAAAACTTGAATGTGCAGTTGACAACTTCAGTTACAGATGGCTTCACCAGTAAGTTCTATAAAACTTGCAAGGAAGAAATTATACCAATTATACACAAACTGTTTCAAAGAATGGAGGAAGAAATCATTTCCCAATTTTTGATTTTTTTGTCCTGTCCGATCCTAATTCCAAAACCAGATAAAAACATTACGAGAAGAGAAAACCACAGACCAATATCCTTTATGAACACAGACACAAACATCCTTAACAAAATATTAGCAAATTGAACCCAGCAATTTTTAAAGAAAGGATAATACACCATGACCAAAACCTGGGACATTTTTCCAGGAATGTAAGTTTGTTTTATTTTTTAAATATCAATATACTTCATCACATTATCAGAATTAAAGAAAAAAGTTCTATGACTATCTTAATAGATACAAAATTCAACACCTCTTCATAATACTCTCAACAAACTAGGAATGAAAGGAAACTTTCTCAGCCTAATAGGATTAAAAAAAATCCCTACAGCCTAACATTATACATAATAATTAAATATTGAAAGTTTTACCTTAAGATGGAGAGCAAGGCAAGGCTGCCAGCTCTCACCAGTTCTATTCAACATTGTGCTGGAGATCACTATTTACTGGGCCTATAGGGCAAAAAAGAAATAATAGACATAAAGATTGGAAATAAAGAAACAGTTTAGAACTAATAAGTGAATTAAGCAAAGTCTCAGAATTCAAGATCCACATACAAATATAAATTGTATTTTTATATACTCCAGCAAATGATTGAAAAATTAAACTAAATATACTATTTGACAAAAAGAGTTAAATTGAGGAAACACTTTGGGGTCAGGTAATCATGTTTTTGGTGGTGGTAAGGGAGGGTCTGACAATAGAATTGAGAAAGCAATTCTATTACTACAATATAAGAAAGAATAACATACTTAGAAATAAATTTAACAAAGGAGGAAAGAGACTTGTACACTGAAAATTACAAAACCTTTCTGAAGGAAATTAAAGATTTAAATAAGTGGAAAGATATCCCATTTTAGTGGACTGGAAGACTTAATATTGTTAAGATGACAGTACTACTGAAAAACAATATACAGATTTAAAGGAATCCCTATGAAAATTCCAATGACATTTTTTTTTTGTTTTTTTACAGAAATAGAAAAATTTATCCTAAAATTCAAATGGAATCTTAAGGGATTCCAAATCACCAAAATGATCTTGAAAAGGACAAAGTTGAAGGAAGAATACTTCCTGATATCAAAACTTGCTAAAAAGCTGCTGTAATCAAAACGGTGTGTTACTGGCATGAGAACAAATGTATAGACCAGTGGAATAGAATAGAGGGCTCAGAAATAAACCCTCACATATTATGGTCATTTGATTTTCAACAAGGGCCATTTAATGTGGACAGGACAGGCTTTTCAACAAATGGTGATGTAAAAACTGGATATCCATATACAAGGGAATGAACTTGGGTCCTTACTTTACACCATATACAAAAATTACCTTAAAATGGACTATAGACCTAATATAAGAACTAAAGCTATAAAACTTTTAGAAGCAAACATACAGAAAAAACTTCATGACATTGCATTTGACAATGATTTCTTGGATATGAACACCAAAAGCACAGGCAACAGCAACAAAAAATAAATTGGATTTCATCAAAATTTTAAAAGTTTTATGTATGAAAAGACAAGCTACAGAATGGGAGAAAATGTTGCAAATCACATATCTGTTAAGGGTCTAGCATCCAGAATATCTAAGAAACTTTATAACTGAACAATGAAAAGATAAGAACCCTATTAGGAAATGGGCAAAAAACTTGAGCAGACATTTCTCCAACAAAGATATACAATGGCCAATAAGCACATGAAAAGATGCTCAACATAATTAGACATTAAAGAAATGCAAATCAAAACGACAAGGAGGTATTACTTCATACTCACCAGGATATGGCTATAATAGTTTTTTAAAAACCAGAAAATAAGTGTTGGAGAGAATATGATAAAATTGCAACCTTAATACATTGCTTGTGGGAATGTAAATATGCAATTGCTGTGGAAAACTGTTTAATTTATCCTGAAAAAGTTAAACATAAAATTACCAAATGATTCAGCAATTCTACTTGTAAATATATACCCCCAAAGAATCAAAAACAAGTATTCAAACAAATACTTGTATATGAGTGTTCATAGCAGCCCTGTCCACAGTAGTGAAAAGATGAAACAACCTAAACAGCTATCAGTTGATGAGTGATTAAACAAAATGTGGTTTATCAATACAACAGATGAATATTCAGCCATAGAAAGAATGAAAATACTGATACATGCTACAACATGGATGAACATTATGCTAAGTTGAAAGAAGCCAGATGCAAAAGGTCACATATTCCATGATTCCATTTATAAAAATATCCAGAATAGGTTAAGTCCATAGAGATGGCAGGATAGTAGTAATTGCCAAGGACTGGGGAAAGAAGGAGATAAAGACTGCTAATAGATACAGATTTCTTTTGGAAGATCTGGAAATGTTCTAAAATTAGATAATGATGATAGAGTATACTAAAAATCACTGAATTATGAACTTTAAAAAGTTTTTTAATACAAGTAAATTATATCTTGGTTTAAAAAATTCTGTGCAACCTAGAACTATACACCAGAAAAAGTGGTTGCTACCACCACATACCTATTAGAATCACCAAAACTCAGAACACTGACACCACCAAATGCAGGCAAGGATGAAGACAAACAAGAACTCTCATTGCTGGTGGAAAATCAAAATGGAATTTGGGGAAAAAATTTTTGGAAACTTTAAAGACAGTTTGATGGTTTTTTACAAAATTAAACATACTCTTACTATACCATTCCTTGGTACTTACCCAAAGGAGTTGAGAACTTTTGTCCACATAAAAAACATGCACATGGATGTTTACAATAGCTTTATTCATAATTGACAAAGCTGGGAAGCAACCAAGATGTCCAATAGATGAATAAATTGTGGTACACCTAGATAATGGAATATCATTCAGCATTAAAAAGAAATGAGCTGTCAATTCATGAAAAGACACAGAGGAACTGTAAATGCATATTACTAAATGAAAGAAGCTAATTTGAAAAGGCTACCAATGTATATGATTCAACTAGATGACATTCTACAAAAGGCAAGACTATGAAGACAGTAAAAAGACCAGTGGTTGCCAGTTGTGGGGGAGGGGAGGGATAAATAAGCAGAGCACAGGATTTTTAGGGCTTTAAAAATCCTCTGTATGATACTATAATGATGGATATAGGTAACTATACATATCCAAACCCTGACATCATACTCAAAATAATTAATTCAAGAGGGATAACAAACCTAAATAGAAAAAAGGAAATATAATGCTTCTAGAAGAAAGAATAGGAGAATATCTTCATGACCTTAAGGCAGGCAAAGATTTCTTAGAACATGAAAAACACATACAGGAAAAATAAAAGATTTCTTAAAAAGAGCATCAAAATGAAAACTCAACTCATTAAAAGATACCGTTTAGGGAATAAAAAGAATGAACAGTTCTGTTGACTTCCACAGCCTGATTAGTAAGTAGCAGTGGGCCCCAGCAACTTTTACTGGCTTCTCATTCTCCTGCTGCAAAGGCTTAGGCCATTTAAAAGACTTTGTCAACTCCTGCCCATCTTTTCTCTCACTCAGGTTCATAGATTGAAAGGTTGCAAAAGATGTGTCTGGTGCTGACCAATTCAAGAGCTTTGCTTTCTATCAACAAAGCCTACACCTCTAATATTGTTTCTGCAAATACCAATCGGCCATGGTTTTCTCAAGCTTTTTCGTATGTATTCAATTAGGAGCCAAGTTCCAGGCACTAAAGGCCTTAATAATCACATTTTGAACACCATGATGAAATTGAAAGTTCCAAAACAGCCTGCATAAGACCTCAGCTTGCTCAAGAAGCATCTTCTGTCATATTTTATAACCTGACTGGTGGGGCACTTCATATCTGTAGCACCTCACGAAAATTTCATATTTTCATGAAATTTCACTGAAGCTCCACAACAGGTGAGGATTTTTACCTTGATTTTCAGATAAGCACATTAAGAGTTCTAAGCATTCTTTTAACCTACCCTTTACCTGTCTAATAAGTAAAAGTCCAGAGCTCAAACCTAGATCCTTAGCCTTCAAATCTAGCACTCTCCACCTCATTGTCAGGCCTGGATGTGAGACAATGGTGGAAATAGTACCAATCACTAACTCTGCTTCATCAGCATGGGGATGAATCCAAGTGCAAACAGTATTTAGCAGAATTTACAGAATGAGGATGGAACCAGTCGGACATTTTGCCTATCCCAGCATGACTTTGTGTGGTGAGAGCAGCCAACACGGGCCACTGAAAGTTCTAGGGGACCAAAGTTTTATTTCGTGGAAATAAGCTGCACTAGGACCTCCAAGTATGAGCAGACCAGATTTTGCTTAAACTGGAGAGCCTTTAGTGACAAATTACCAGTGGAGGGGAAGTGAGCAAAACTATCTAGAAAGGTGAATCTCGTCAGGCTACTGTTCCAGTGTGGGCCACGTCGGAAATGAGCTTTCAGATGTTGAAATCATTCAGTTGCTCTGCAGCTTTTAGATTGGCTGATTGTTTTGTGAGCTTTCTAATCCTTGTTTCATTTTAAAATCCTTGTTTCATTTAAAATCCCGATCATTGCTAACTAAATGAGACAAACTGAAAGAAGCGCTTGACAAAATGCCAGTCTGTGTGCTGGCTCTTATTTCTGACCTGATTCACGCAGGGGTGAAGGGTATGTTCTAGACAGGGAAGAACATGAAACAAAGAAGAAGGGGGCAAGTGGTAGAAAACAGGGTACAAAGGACTTAGGTGTGACGAAGCACACGAGACAGAGACAAGAGAGCCAAAGAGATGGCTGGTAAAAGAAAACAATGAGATGTTAGGATTTCAGCGGTGGGGGCAGGTCTATGTGACAGGGTTCATAGTGCCTATCTAGGTTTTTCAAAGGCATTTGCTAGTCTACTTATTTTCCATTCAACAGAAAGTCTTCCATAACTTGATTCCATGATTGTATCATGATATGTCATATGCCACGAATAGGCAATTGAAGGCACTAATATTATATTTAAGATATTTCTACTGAGGACAAGAAAACCTTCTTCACAACTTTCCCCTTGGTAACATCTCTCCCCTTCTCAAATCTTCCCATTCTCCTAAAACAATAACACGAGAAACACATGCTGAATGAAATCAGAGAAACATATTGATAGCCTCACAAATTGCTCCAAGAAAGAATGGGCCAGACTTTTTGCACATACACAATAAGATATGGACTCTATTTGTTTTGAATTTGTTGTACCCAGCTATTATGGGAAATGACTGCTTAGTTATCACAGTTTCTACAAAGGTAGAATGTGGTAGAGCCAGTGAGCATTCTGAGTCATTTCCAAAAATGCTTTTGAGGGAAGTTCTACAAATAATACTACTTCTTAAGGGAGAAATAATTTTATCAACCATTTCTTCTTTTCAAGTCATACTAAGTAACATATTAATTTTTTGAATCAGAAATAAGTCAAACTAGAATATTTATAGTACATATTAATAATAGCTCTTGTGGATTGTATAATATTTAAAATAGCAGTAAAGAAGATTAAAGCAGATGCATTTTCACTTAGTAACTAGTTGATACTTAGTCATGCCTATAATTTGAAAGGCAGCATTTAGGACCTATGAGTAAGGTGTTTTTTTTTTTTTTTCCCCTGTCATATGTGATCCAACAGCTGGGGGTTGTAGGATGACTTTTTAAAAAAGCCTTAATATTTCTAATAAAATTTTTATTTTCGAACAGTTTTAGGTTGCAGGAAGAGGGTCCTGAATCCAGATACTATTACAGAATGAAAAAACACAGAGAAGCCTGATGAGGCAGGGACCTGTGCTTCTTAGAAAACCACAGTGATTTATACTGCTGAGTGACAAGATTGCTTCCGAGGTTAAAAAAAAGTGACTTTTGCCTAATTCTACCAATACCTCATGAGTGGATGCCCCGGAAGAGTTTTGACTGTGCTCCAAGGAAGCCCAGGGATCCTGAAAGTGGGGAGGGGGCATTGTTGGTGCAGGTGAGGGTAATTTATGAATGCAGATATTTGCTTCGTGGCAGAGGCTATGTTTAAAATGTGAGCCTCTTTTGATAGATGGTCACAGGGATGGTGAGTACGGCATAAGGAATGCAGTTTGCATTAATATGTTGGCTAGGTGGAGGGCCGGGGAGGGAGGGAGCAACTGGGGAAATTATTTTAAGAACTATAGAAATGTCTAACCAATGTACTGTACACTTGAAACTAATTTAAAAATTTTTTTTTAAACGTGAGCCTGTTTAAGAGAGTCTCCTAAATAAAGTAAGGCAAAGGCATTACACAGATATGGCAGGAACTGGGCTTGTAGGAGAAATGTGCCTGAGGTTTGAATCCATAGGTTAGCAGCTGCAGAGTATGCGGATGCTCCAGGCTAGTCTCAAAAGGGTTCGGCACAGCTCACGGGCTGCTGGGCTCCAGAAGGTAGGAGCCAGCCGGGTCTGTAGTGAAGCTGGACCTCAGCCATGTTTCCTTCCCAATCTCCACTGCACCTTGGTGATGGAGAGTTTGCAGTTCCACTCTTCTCTCTTTGCTCACATTTGAGGGCTCGGCCTGGCATACAGGCCAGAATCCTCTTGGACTATGGGTTTCCATATATGCTCCTACATGGAAAGTCCCCGGGCTGATCCAGGATGTCCTCAACAGTGCCCCATCCTGTCCTTATCGCAGTTGCAGGCAGCATGACCCACATTCCTCCTGCCTGAATCATTGCTCCGGGCTGCAGGCTGCCTTTTCTTCACCTTGGCATACAGACCAGCCACTGTCCGTTCCATCTTCTTGTTTTTTCCTTTATTTTTTTCAAAAATACTACAGATTTATTTTTATTGCCTATATGAAATGGCTATTTATTATCCAAAGAAAATTTTCCATACTTTTCCTTTTCTTTATCCTTCTCAAGATCTAGCTTATCCCATCCCTGCTGCATCCCTCTTATAACTGCATTATTTGTATATTTCTTTTTACCTAGTTTTCCTTGACTATTATGACACCATTTTGACAGACGTCAACTGTCCTTTTAGGTTTGGTCCCCATCCACCAATTGTTGTTACACTATCAGCCTTCTTGTTTATCAATGTCTTATCTCCTTGACCAGCTTACTAACCCTCCTATGGCAGGAAGCTTCCTTTGCTCACATGAATGGATAAATGAATGTAAAATGAACAAACAGCAATGCAAAATGTCTAAACCCAGTGATTTTGAATTTGTTCAGTTGACCAGAAATTTTGAGACCGGGTGAATCTTATTTATTTTAAATAATTAGCAGTTTCCTGGATTCATGTCATATTGAATTTCAAGTTTAAAATACCTATAACTCATAATTTGAGGCTAAATTTTGTGCCGATTACTAGATTCTAGATAAACAATACGTAATGCCAGTGGCTTTGGAAAACTTATGAGAGGAAAACTTAAAATTGAAAACATTCTCTTCATGGCCATTGACATTTTTTTTTTTACCCCAAAATGACAGTGGCACTGCCTAGTAGCCCCACAGTACAACTTAGGTCATGGGATATCCTGAGCACAACCCTCTCACTTTTAAGAATTATTCTATAAATTTTGAATACCCATATGTATCAGGCAAAATAATTAGTAATTTCTAGTCATTTCCCCATATGAAAAAGAGATATTCTCTAATTTATTCACTTCCATTATCTCCTTGGTTTAGCCAATACATGTTTGCCAAGCTCTACTGTGTGCCAGACACTGCTCTGTGTCAGGCTTCCTGCCATGAAAAGCTCAGCCTAGTGACTATGTAAGGCAACAAACGTGGATCCTGTGGACTGCCAGGGCTTTCTTTATAGGAGCGATGGGGAGTTCAGGGGCAGGGAAAGGACTGGTAAGCTTTCTGGAAGAGGTAACTGCTAAGCCAAGTGCTGAGGGATAAGGGAACTCTCTCAGTGATAGCGGACAGGGAATGAGCCTGCCACATACTGGGAAATGAAATGTTGTGTTAGACACAAGTTACATAAAAAAGAGGTGTTAGGTCAAAATTTTTAATGGGAATTAAGAAGCAGTCTTCCATATCCAGAATATAGCCCTGAGGATGGTGAATCCAGGATATAAAGTCTCAATCCCTTCATCTGGATCTGCTCCTCAAGAGGCGGTAAGGCTTGGTGAATGGGAGTTCCAGAGAAGCCAGGGTACATCCTCCCAGACACCTTTTTTCTTCTTAGCAGCATCATGATGCCGGTGTAGCCCTGGGAAGACTGCCCAATATCCCTGAGCCTCAGTTTTCCTTCACGGTTAAAATGGAAGCAGTGATGCTCCCTATTGGGAACTGTTTCTTTGGGCTCCCAATGCAAACAGTGCAAGGCAAAGCACCTAAATACATCCATGCTGGTCTCAGCACTGTGCATATGGTAGCGAGGGAGTATTTGTCTGTGGTAAGGGGTACGTGGACAGAATGGGACCTGTACAGCGAGAGGTCCAGGGCACCTGGAGTGGGAATGAGAGGTAATAGTGTCCTCTTAGAGCGCTTCGTCAGGCCTTATCTGTCCCCACTTATGCTGATTTAAAAGATAAAACAAAACTACAGTTTCTAGAATGATGAGTCATGGAAGCTTCAGCAATGGAAGGCTCCTCACCTCTCAATGCTCCCACTCTCCCCTGATTTAATCAATACAATTTCTGTTCCTTTTCATTAGATTCAATGACTCATTAGAGCAGTGGTCCCTATTCTTTTTGGCACCAGGGACCGGTGCTTCTGTGAAAATCTTATGCCTGATGATCTGAGGTGGAGCCGAGGTGGTGATGCTAGCACTGGGGAGAGGCTACAGATACAGATGAAGCTTTGCTTGCTAGCTTGCTGCTCACTTCCTGCTGGGCAGCTCAGTTCCTAATAGGCCACTGACCAGTGCCAGACTGTGGCCTGGGGTTTGGGGACCTCTGCATTAGGGAACAAACACTAGTTTAAATAAACATCACATCTGGCAAAGCCATTGAGCAGTTTTACCTTAGTTTTCAATCAGATATTTATGAAACAAGTAAGATGTACAAGTCTCACTGCCGTGTGAATGCCACTGAAAGGTACTTTAAAATAAATATGCCCACCCAATCTTTTCCTTTAAAGAAAGTAAATATTGGTCAGGGTTCTCCAGAGACATACATACATACATACATACATACATACATACATATGTATATATATACACATATATACATATACGTGTGTGTGTGTGTGTGTATGGAGAGAGAGAGAGTGTACATACATCGGGGAAGAGAGAAAGATTTATTCTGAGGAACTGGCTTACATGGTTATGGGGCTGGCAGTCTGAAACCTGAAGAGCAGGCCAACAGGCTGGAGATCCAGGAAAGAGCTGGTGCTGCAGCTTAAGTCCAAAGACATTCTGGAGGCAGAATTCCTTCCTGTTCCAGGACCTCAGTTCTTTTTCTCTTAAGGCCTTCACCTGATTGCATGGGGCCCAATCATATTATGGAGAATAATCTGCTTCATTCAAAATCTCCTGGTTTAAATGTTAATCTCATCTAAAAAATACCCTCTCAGCAACATCTAGACTGGTGTTTGACTACGTATCTGGGTACTGTGGCCTAGCCAAGTTACACACAAAGTTCACCACTGCAGAATGCCCCATGGGAAAATGCACTTGCATGGTAATTTCAGCATTCTCATCTTACATCTAGGCAGAGTCCCTGTGCTCCTACTCACCCTTCTCAGGTAGTTCCAAGCCAACCTTCTCCTGCCAAAGGAAGCAGGGGCTGAAAGGAAACTTGTGTGTGGATGGAGGGTTCCTGGCTCACTGCCCTCCCTGCCTCCTTATAGATGTGTATTTTAGCGCCTTGAACTTCAGTTTCCATAGGTGTAAAGTGGACACGCTGCTATAGCTAACTTGCAGGACTGTAGTGAGTATTAAATGGAAAGAATGCAGTGGAGGAAGGGGAGACTATTCTTTGCCTTCCATTAATTACAGTCATTGGTCTGTCAGGAGTTCCCTGACACAGAGCAGGGCAGAGAGAGTCTTGATGGACAGGGCGGGGTGGCAAGGCTTTCCTGACAGACTGAGGCAACTGGGAAGGAGGCTCCAACCTCAAGGACAAGCCTGAGTTCCATGGGAAGGTATGTACTCCCAACCCAGAGCTCCTAAAATGAGTTTTTTGCTTTTTAAAAATTACTATGTGCTCTTTCCAAAAATTCCGGATTTCAGAGTAAAAAGTATATAAGTTCCCTTCTGAATCATACCTACCCCAAATCCATTCCCTTCTCCATCTTTTCTTATGGATTTTTTTATTACTATAAAAAAACTTTACCTCTGGTTTTCTAAGTTTTTACATTCACTTAGCAATATACCCTTAGGTGTTTTTTCATGTCTAAATCCGACTTTTTGTGTAGTGAGGTTTTTCTCCACCTCCCCCTCACTTACTTAGAGAAAAAAGACAAAGAAAAAAAACAAATAAAAAGCTTTTTACAAATAAAAGATAAACCTCACTATAGGCCTGGGAAATCAGCTTTTTGGGAGAATATCCATGTAGTTCAGCCCCTATTTCTCTGGAAAGGGCCTGGTCCCAGGCAGTGCTCTGAACCCTTGCTTATGCTCTCCCAGACCCAATGTGCACTCCAAAGTCCCCACCTACACATTCCTGTCCTAGAATGTTCCATCTTGCCTTTCTCCTTTGCTCCTGTAGCCATGTTTGCTTCAAGACAAAAGCTACTGGCCCTCTGCCACTCCATAAGCAAAGAAGTGGCAGCATCGAATTTCAGAGGAAATGGTAGCAAGTGGGCACAAATACTTAGGTTCTTGATTCCTTACAAAACCTTCCAGAGAGGCAAGCAAGAAGTTTGGAGAAATTGCACTAATGTATGTATTTTCTGCATCTCTCATTTTCAAGGTCTGATACAGTCTCTGAAGGGACTTTTTCTTTGAAAAGACCAGAAACGCTCTCATCTTTATCTCTGTTAGCAGTTTCCTCCCTAGTTGTTATGAGGGGAGCTATCAGTCACCAAGGCCTCAGTTGATTCCTGAAAAAAGCCCTTGCAATAGTTTGCATTGTAAAATCCAGGCCGTGCCCTTCTGCATTTACACTGGAAAGATCGGAGGCTTCGAGGCAC
Source organism: Cynopterus sphinx (assembly GCA_030015415.1). Lineage (NCBI taxonomy): Eukaryota > Metazoa > Chordata > Mammalia > Chiroptera > Pteropodidae > Cynopterus > Cynopterus sphinx. Next base: position 26,348,599 of record CM057384.1, on the reverse strand, counting down.
CTGGGCCAGTGGAGGTGACTCATCTTCCTGACACTGAGTGGAGGAGAGCTGTGTGTTTGGTGCACACCATGTGCCTGTCAGCAGTCAGCATCCTGTTGGTCAGGAAAAAACTGCCTCTTCCCAGGAAAGGCTTTATCTGCAGCTGCAGAAGCACCTGTGGATGGAGGCCACCAAGTCATGGAAGAAAACCAGGCTGAATCCAGGGGTTCTGTGTTTGCAGTGAGAGGAAAGGGGCTCCCTTTTCACACCCAACCCTGTCACTAAAACAAATAGGCAGCTTCTGTCCACCTTTTATAAGCGTTTTATGGCCTGTTATTATAGGGAAACAAACAATGGTAGCATAAATAATGAACACCAAGGAAGGCATACAACCATAATGATTTTTAAGAGGTGCAGTAGGTGGTTGCTGTTGGCCCTCCTCTCCCTCTTATTCTAGAGGAGCTCATTCATTAGAGTTGTCTCCTCTCCACCCCGTGACTCCTCTTTTCCCCTGGCCTTAGTCACAGGTCGCTTATTTATTTAGCTAGTTATTTACTCCTTCCCTTGTTCCATAAAAATGTTGAGCCAGCTTATAAAAATACACAGAATAAAGGATGAAATAAATGACCAAAATAAGCAATGAAGAAGACAAGGGGAGGTTGATAGAGCCAGTAATGACATGAGCACATGGAAATGTTGACCATACGATCTTAGTTACTACAAGTAGGCTGCAAATTTGGATCTGAGACTCCCAGGAACCACAGAAAAGAGAAAAAATGAGGCAGAAGGTGCACGCCTTCTGTCAAGAAAAGATCCAGTATTCTAATGCAGGGTGTCTCCACTCCCATTCCTAACCCTACACAGGAAATAATCAACAAAATGAAGACCTCTGTTAAGAACATCACCTGCCTTGTGTCTCTTTTCTTTCAACCTATTCTTTGTGAAATGCTTTAGGAATTGGATAATCCCCTCTATTAAAGATCTGATACCACTCAGGCAGCATTTCTCAAACTTTCAGCATCCACAGGCCACTTCAAACTAATGCAGACTACCAATTTTAGGTAAAAATTCATCATAAGCTTTAGTAACAACATAACACGCCAGACTTTTAAAAAACTTTTTATTATGGAGAAATTCAAACATATAAAAGTAGGATAGCTATAATGAACCTCTATGTACCTATCACTCAACTTCAACAATTATTGACTCACAGCCAATCTTATTCAACACTACTCTCATCCACTTCCTTTCTTCCATATTATTGTGAAGCAAATCCCAGATATTATCATTCCCTCCATAAATATTTCATTATGTGTCTCAAAAAAATATGAATCCTTTCCTTCCACACTACAAGACCATTACCACAACTAAAAACACTCACAAGGGCTCCTAAATGTCATCAGATATCAAATTTCCAATTGTCTCAAAAATCATTTTTTAAGTTTTTTTTTGGTTTGAATCAAGATCCAAATAGGGCCCACACATTTCCATCGGACAGAATGTTATTTTAAATAACACTAATCATTTCATGCATTTGTAAGAGGACATCATTTTCAATCTCTTCTCAAAGTATCTGTCCCATTTGTTCTGTCCTATTTTGTCAGGCTTCTTTACTATGTACTCACTCCATCAGTTTCTTTCCTTACCTTTTATTTTTACTAAGTTAAGAATTCCCAGTGCACAGTTGTAAGTTACTAGAGATGAACTCAAATGTCTGAAGTCTGTTTCCAGTGGCCAGGGATTCAGAAATGAGAGATTTCTCATTGAAAATATTTTGGGCCCAACTATAATGTATGTTTAAAATCTGGATTGATGCATGCTCTAACTTGGGAGAGGGGGGCAAATGGGTCCCCCTCAACCACATGGACAATCTAGTTCAGGAAAGCATTAGTCCAACATTACAGGTAGTTCTAAACTATACCTGATAACAGACTGATCTCTTAAAGTGAAGACAAGTATCAGATATTGGAAAAGAGTCCAACTCCACTCAGAGCAGGCTGGACATCAGTTTAGTCTTTAGAAAACAATCTGATTTCTCAGCTAATTGTTTTCTCTTTTAAGAGGCTGACTTTATCCTTTGGATCCTATAGGCCAATGCCAGAATTAACAAGGTAACTGAGACAAATCACCCGTGGACATGCCATGACGGGCAGTCAAGTTCTTACCCAAAGTTGTGGGAAGGCCCTCTGATGGCAGAGGAGAAAATGGAGGGGCTGGGATCAGCCTGTCGGAAAGAGCAGTTAGGAGAACTCTAAATGTCCAGGCAAGAAGTGATGTGTTCCTGAAGTTGAGTAGGAAGAGGGTAGGTAGAGGGTAGGTAGAAGAGGAATGTGAGAAAAGAACTGTGAGAAGGAAGAGGGGATTGGGGCCTGATTGAACGTGGGGGTAAAGATGGAAGAGGAAGGAGTCATTAGCGACATTCATGTTTCCAATTCCAGTGCTGGGTGGCTGTGTGAAAAGGATTCCTAAACACACACTCACACACTCACGTGTGCATGCAGGCACACACAGAGAACCCCTTTCCAAATTTCCCATGCTCCTGGGATGGGAACAGCTAGCTGATCTGTGAAGAGAACAAGAAAACATACCTATGTGAAATACTCTGTAGTCACAGCAAGAGTTCTCAACACTCGTTGCACATGAGGATCATCTGGGGAGTTCAAAACATACTATGCCTAGGCCCCAGTTCGGGCCAAGTGAATCAGAATCCCTGGGTATTTTTTACACCTTCTGCCTCCTCTGCCCAACACAATTATCTGCCTTTTCCAAAACTCGTAGGAGGACTCATTGTTGAAATGTTCACAGCTTGAAGCTTAGTTTGCCTGACCTTCCGAACTCAGTTCTCTAACAAAAAGAGGCTGGCAAGGACAGCCTGGCAGGGGAACAGGAAAGAAAGGAGCCAGGTGTCCAGCACACGCGCTTCCCCTCTGCCTGCGGAAAGTGGTGGTTCTTACACTTCTGTGAGTCACATTCAACTAGGATATTTGTCAAATGCAGATGCCTGAGCCCCACTCCCTGTGTAGGTCAGGTCTACCATGCATGGTTCAGGAATCTGCATTTTAATGGGTCCCAGGTGACTCTGAAAGAGGGTTCATGGCATACAGTCCCAGAAACCCTGAGAGGCCTGCAGGGGCAATAGTCTCTGAGACAATGGGTCCCCATGGTGGATATGTGCAGGGCAGAGATTTTCTTTCATCTTGAATCCTATCCCAGGAGACTGAAGTGGCAGGTCTGAGGAGACTGAAGTGGCAGGTCTGAGGAGACTGAAGAGGCAAGTCTGAGGTAGCCTCCAATAATCAGTGTTAGAATAGTGTTAGTGGGGCTCTATCTAATTTGGGGGGCCTTTATAGGAAAAAAAGTGCAACTGTCCCAAGTTTTCATTGTATAACTGAAAGTGGAAGCAAGGCAGGAAGGGCCTTTTGCTCACTCACGCCATTTCACCAAAAGGGAAACTGAGGGGTTTTCCTGGGCTGATTGCTGACAGGAAGTGCAGGAGCACGAAGAACCCAAGAAGCAGTCTCTGGTCTTTCAGCGACTTCATTTTCAGCAGTAGGTTTCAATGGGAGGTCCCTGGACCAGCAACATCAGCATCATTTGCTAGAAATGCAAAATTCCAGGGCACCACCCCATACCTATTAGATTAGACCCTAGGGGTGGAGCCCCTAATCTGTGACAACAAGGCCTCAAGTGATTCTGATGTTCAGGTTTGAGGACCCTGTACCAGAGGCTCAATGCTTTAGTGCTCATGGGCTTAGAGATGGTTCCCCACCTCTCCTGGCCATCGCCTCAGTCCCTTTGTGTGGGAAGAGGAGAAAGTCACACAGCACCCCTCCCACTCTCTCCACTAATTATTGAGGAGTTGAATGACACAGGGGCTGCTTTGTCCAGAGAAAAGGAAGCCAGGTTCCAGACAGCTGATACCTGGGATGGTCTCCTAGCTGACTCTTGGCTTTGTTTTTCTTCTCTCCAAGCCTGAAGAGGGGTGCAGGAGGGACATTCCCTCAGAAAGAAAAGGCACCTTGGTGCCCACAACAGAGGCAGCTCTGGCTCAGTTCTGGTTCCACTGTTCTCCCTAGAGAAATATGGGAGTAGGGCTCAGGGCACGTCACCACACTCTCCTTCTGGCCCAGTACTTCCTCTTCTCGTAGGATGGGGAAGCAAACGCTGCTTCTGGAGCAGGCTTTTTGAGTCAGTGGGGCAGCATCCTGGACCAGGACAAAAGCCCTTCTTGGAAGGGGCGTCAATGTTCCTACCCACACCTCCAAAAATGGGTTTTAGTCAGCTCAGGATGCTACACTGAAATGCCACAGACTGGGTGGCTTAAATAACAGACAAGTATCTTTCTCAATTCTGGAGGCTGGGAAGAGAGGCTGATTAAGAGGCTGAGGCACAGGGTGAGGACTGGCTGGATGCAACAGGGCGAGCTACTCAGCCCTTTCTTTTCCAGTCCCAGGTCTGGACTTCTTCCAAGCATTCTGATCAAAGAGAAAGACTAATATGCTCTAAAAAAGGAGTCATTGGGATCAAGAATAATCCAGCTTCACTGTCAGTATTCATTATAGTCTTTAAACACATTGTAAGAGAGTTCACAGCTTTGAAGCCAAAATTCTGGAACGTACTTGGGTTATATTAAAAGCACAATTTTATATTTTCTTGTCAAACAACTTTACTTGAGACAACAAATGAAGTATAATTTAACTCAACAGGAAATATCACACTTGGAGGAAAAACATAGAAAAAAAAACAAACCCTTAAATTAAAGCCAAATATTCTTTCCAAGGCACAGCGTTGACATTTACAGATTGACAGCAAAATGAGTTTGTTTCCATGAAACAAAATTATGACTCCAAAGTCTGCCTTTGAAACAGTTTTCCACTTCATCTTCACTTCTCAAGGCTCAGGGAACGATGCTTGTGGCCTTTCTCAGGGCCAGGTAGCCAGTGACGACATCGGATGGCAGCCTCCGAATGTAGGAAAACTCTTCGATGGTGCTGAACCGCAGCTTGCTCTGGGGGTCAGTGTAGTTGGCCTGGGTAGGAAACAGGCACAGAGAAGGGCAGAAGAGGTGGTGGTAGTGGTGATGGATATTTTAAGTTGGAGTTAAAATTTTTTTGTTTTACTGAAAGTGAAATATATCTTCATTATGTCTTAACTCTGTCACCAAGAACACTAAACTTCTCACTTGGGCGAAAACTTGTTACTCTTCCGAGACTTGAGAAATACTACAGGGTATGGATGGAAGAGGGATAACCAAATCGGTCACTAGGATTCTTCTGGTTGGTGCCTCAAGGGCTGCAACCAACAGGTCCAAAATTGAATTCATGATGATCACCCCTCCTGGATCTCTGCCTTCAATCTAACCATCTGCTTCAGAAAAATGTTCCAGATCTATTCCCCAAGGCAGGGAGCAGCACATCCACCCCTCCCTGCCACCCTCTACCTACTCCAGGGCACTCCTCTCCCATTCTTCCGCCCCCTCTCCATGCCACTCCCATGGCTCCCTGGGCTCCACTGCAGTGTTGGACTGGCCACCCATACCCACTCTTCCCCTGGAAGACATGGCCATCCTACAACTGCAGCCAGGGTCATCTTTGCTACCTGCAATTCTAATCATGTCATTCTTTGTGAAACCTCTCAATGGCCCTTCTTTGTTCTCAGGACAAAGAAACAAGTCCTCAGCATGGCTCTTTAGTCTCTCTTCCTTTCCATACCTTTTCCTCAGCTACCTGTTGTCACTCACTGGTTCCATCTACCCTGCCTCTAAGTCTCTCCCCTCCTGTTGTGCCCCATTTGCCCTTTCCTTGGAAGGGGCTCCCATCCTGACCCACTTTGCTCAGCAATCACCTGTTCATCCTGTAGGACTCAGCTCCCAAAGTCATATCACGGAAGCCTTATCTGTCCCCACAGAGTCAGGATCCCATGCTCACTCTTACCTTACCACTGTTTTCCTGTGGAATGCTTATCTCTGATGCTTTTACATTTATTATCTGCATAACTCTTTGACTAAGGTCTAGGCCATGAGGCTCCCTGAGGCAGGAAGCCTGTGGTGTGCTCATCACTGAACCCAAGCCCCAAGTGCACAGTGGGCCTTCAGCCAGTGTTTGTACAGCAACAATAAATAAATGAATGAACAAAAAATGGACAATCAGGACCATTACAGAAAAAAAACCTTGTTTTCCAATTGACATATCAAAATTATCTTTTGGTCTGTTTTTTTTTCCATGTGGAGAAGACAACTCCCTATGTACCTCGAGGCACATGGCTCCTGCAGATTTTGAAACAGAAACCACGAGGGTGAATCATTTGGAGCTCCTTTAAAAAAATTATAAAGGATGCCATTAAAGTCTAGACAGATAACATCCAATTACTCAAGTGTGGCTTGTCTGCTCCTTGGTTCATCATCTTCTTAGAAGAGGAGGCAGCAATGATGAGATGTGAGCAGGGAGGGGAGCGAAGAAGCAACAAGCCGAGGGGAATTGAGTCATAGATTTCTCATACTCTAAAAAGTTTTCAATTCTGCCACTGGAGATCTCCTTAGGCTTTTCAACATCTATGTGTCAGGAAAATGAGATTATTTCTAAAAAACTAAGATTAATTGAAGTTCTGCATAAAATAAAACTTTGATCCTTTGGCCTGATCTAAATAGTGCCTTTCTTTTCCACATTCCCTTCAGTGACAGTAATAGAAAGGAAAGCTTAACTAGAAAAACAGCAACAGCCCCTTTGAGGCTCCTGGCCAGGCGGCAGTTAGATGGACTAACTGGCAGGAGGAGGCTGCCCCACAGTTCCGAGCAGGGGCGCAGGCATGTGCATCTGGCTTTGATCATCTAGCCTCTGTATACGAACCAGCCCTGGCCTGGCTCCATTCCTGTGGCTGCCTCACTCCCACCACCAAACTGTCCTGAGCCGCCCAAGTTCAGACCTCATTGCCAAGAAGGCTTCTGAATACATAATGCAGAATACAGAGATACTGTGGCACCAACAGAAAGGTCATCGACAAGAACTTGCACAGACTGGACTTGACCTAGTATTCTGAACAGAGGGGAGGATGCCAAGTGACGCTGCAGAGTTGAACAAGTAAAGAACTGCACTCCTACAGTCAGAAGCTTTTCTGGATTCCATCCCCAGGGCCTGAATGAAACAAAGGCTGCCTTCCGGGAGGGCAGGCAGGGGGACAAGGAGTACCCATCTTTGCCGAGCCACAGTACTTTCCATGGCTTTGTAACAGGGGCTAAACAGCTATGATCCTGCTCGCCTCCCTGCCACACCTGCACACGAGGGAAACAGTCACTTGGCTGGCTGTGAAGGGGTGGGTCAGTGTAAACGTGAGCTGGGCTTTATTTTTTAATTAAATAACTTTAATATATACAAGTAACAGACAAATATATTTTGCTCTAAAAAAGAAAAAGAAAACACGAGTAAGACTGAAGTCCCCTTCTACCACCACCTACCACCCAAAGTCCTTTGCCTTCCCCTGAGGAAGCCGTTGATGTGGGTGTCCTTCCAGACCTTGATTATATATACCCTTACACATGTATACGCACACACCAGAGAAATTACCCTCTAGTTTTTTGCAAGTGTGTGTTGATTTTTACTTCGGTGGTACCATGCTGCCTATACTGTTTTGTACCTTTCAGTAAACAATATTTCTTGGAAGTTTATCCATGTTGTTACATACACATCAAGCTCACAGCATGGTATGAAAACACCCTTCTCCTTCCATCGATTGACTTTTATGTTGTTTCCAATATTTTGCTAACACATTTTCTCATAAGTGTTTTTGTAAGAAGCTCTCTGTACACACTATTTCTCTAGGGACATTGCTGGGTCATTGGCTTTTGCTTTTATTTTTTGTCACAGTAGGTAGTGCCAAATTGTCCCCCAAAGAATCCATACCAATGTAGATTCCCACCTCAAAACACCAATGTATGAGGATATCCATTTCTCTACGTTGGTGGCAGTGTGTATGATCAAACATCTTCATTTATTCCCTATCTGACTAATCTTTTTCCTAATTATCAGTGAGGTTGAATATCTACTTACTGGTCATCTGTATTTCCTCCCTGTAATTATCTATTTACATCCTTTTAGCCAATTCTTCTATGGGATTGTCTTTCAATGATTTGGTAGAATTCTTTGTATATTCAGAATTTCTTAATTCTTACATACAATGGGGCAAGAGGCTTTAGGTTATGTATAACATGTCAGATCCTTTGCCAGTGGCATAAAGGGGCCTGGAAACGATGCTTCTCACAATGATTCTCATGCTTCCTAATATCTGAAAACCACTGCACTAGCAGATGAGCTGCCGGATAACAGTAAGGGTAAAGAGCTACATTCTAAGGGACCACTCACCAAGTATGACCATAAACCATGACTTCTATAAACCCAGTGCAAAATAGTATAGGGAGAAATTTCCACTTTGGGTCATAACAGAATAACTGGCACCATTAACTGGTACCAAGCTAGCTTTTCTGCTATAAACAACTATATTTTTCCCCTAATTCCCCCTTGCCCCTTCCACTCCTGACCTATGGATGTTGCCGTTTCCCCTTAAGAACTGGATCTCCGAAGGCGGGGTGCATCCTCCCACATGCTCGTGGTGTATACCCAGGGTATGGTATGAGGCTCTACCTGGGGCATGAACCTAGGACCTTCTGTGTATAAAGCAGATGTGCTAACTACTACACTATGAAGCCACCACATAAACAACTATTAAAAAGAGTCAAATATACGAGGTAACTATTTTCACATAGTAGACAATAGATAGTATAAGACAATATTTCTCTAAAGGTGAAGTTCCCTTAGGGGACCTTTAGAAGGAGATACATGCCATGAATGGATGCGAAAAGAAGCCACCACAAACACACACCATTTTATAGTGTTTCTACTCTCTTTTTCATTTTTTAGCATCCTCGTGTTTAAGGATCTATGTTAAAAGTTTGTAGTACACTGAGGAGTGTGTGTTCTCTGAAGGAAATAAAACATATGACTAATTCAGAATATAACTAACATTATTTTCAAAAATACAATAACAACTCAAATCCTTCCAATGTAAAACGTGTTTCATTAATTTAGTTTGTTACAGAAGCTGGAGTCATGCATTTTCATAAAAATGTAAAGCATTTAAATGATGTGAATGCGTTTTAAAAAGTGAAGTGACTCATTATTTCTACAGTTATGGAAAAAAGCCTATCTTCCAAATCAAATAGTGATGCAGAAGGTGAGCTGAAAGTTCTATCCTTCCTCTACAGTCTGAAAAGAAGGAAACAAGACTCTTGGAGGTTCCTGAGGTTCAGTTACTCTCCGGAGTCCCACTTCTTCGACTATGCTGTTAGTTTTCAAACCGAGTTCCCCAGGAAGGGCCACTGTGGTGGGAGTAGGGAGGAGAACAGAGGACAAGATCCACACCGGGACACAGTGGGTAGGTGGGCTCCAGGGAATTCTGTAAAAGATTCCATTTGGAAAGAAGTTCTGGTGCTTAAAAATATGTTTGAAAATCACTACTTTAACTATAGTGCCCCATTAGAGAAATTTCAATATTTAAAAAAATCATCTCTAAAATGCAAGTTTTTTAAACTTGAGCCGTAAAAAAAGATGTTTTCTGAGTGTAATTAACATACATATGAAACATATACGTGTGTGTGTGTGTTTTCATACAGTTAAGCAGAGGAAGGGAAAGTGAAACTTGGGTCTGCTGCTTTTCAGGGCATTCCTCTCTCCAGGCTGCCCACACGGATGCCCCAGGTGGCAGCCACTCCAAAATAAATGTGTGAATGCTTCAGCACAAACCCCCATTACCTATTCAAAGTTTATGGGCTCCCGGCAGGACCAGCGGTGGGCAATATTCAACACTGCTATGTAGAAAACACTGTGAAATCTTCCTTTCAATTCAATGTTATAAGACATAGAGATGTAATTATACTCACAAGAAGACCTGAAACATCAGAATACTTCTTAGCTGGTTTGAAGGATGGAGGAGCGTCAATACTGAAATCTGGAAAAAAAGAAAGAAAGAAAGAGAGAGAGAGAGGGGGAGAGAGAGAGAGAGAGAGAGAGAGAGAGAGAGAGAGAGAGAGAGAGAGAGAGAGAAAGAGAGAAAGAGAGAAAGAAAGAAAGAAAGAAAGAAAGAAAGAAAGAAAGAAAGAAAGAAAGAAAGAAAGAAAGAAAGAAAGAAAGAAAAAAGAAGATAACTAAGCTGGCTTTAAAACATTTAGATCCCTTTTTATCTAAAATACTGTTCAATAATATTTCTGAAATTTTTACTTCGCGATTAAGTACTCAGAATTCTATGGGGAAATTATGCAGTATGTCACAGATCAAGTGCAGGCTCCGGATCTAGCTTTGCTCTGTTCCTAGGAACACTCTATTCTAGCAGAACCACCGAAAAGCTCATCTGCCCACAAGCGACTTTCACTGTCTCAGGCTACACCGGCTGATGGTGATGAGCTGCCAAACAACCCACTGTTTGGATGCTCACATCGAAACACTGGAATGTCCACTCCCAGACAACTGACTAGCTCCCTTGTCACCAGTCTGAGACACCCCTATGAAAGATGTGCAGTGGGATGGGAGATGGAGGAAACTTTTACCTGTACTTTCCAATGAAGTTGTACAGAACATATGATAGTGCCTTCAATAAAATTGGAAATACTGCAGAATAAAGCATTTACTCTGAAAAACACCAGCTCAGAGGGTAAAACAGAGCTGGTCTTTAAGCTGGTTGTTAGAAAACTTTCTAAATCTTGGGCAACCTTGTTCTTTGAAACAATTTTTAAGAGTAGACTTCTGAATAAGAAGTTTGTCAAATAGAAACACCAAAATTATCATATCAGGACCTATTTCACCATACTGAAATGTTAACAGTGACACTAAAAACTACACATCCAAGACAATACAGATTCGACATAGATACAGTCATGAGGAAATATATACATAATTTCCCTACACTGATGCTACTACAAAATCCTAAGCTAGAAATTGTTTCCTACCTTAACATGAACACAATAATGTAGGTTTGTTATAAGAATGTTTCTAGTCTAAACATTATGAACTCATAGAAGGCTCTAGACAGCTCACAGTTAGGATCGTTCAGTTGCCACGGCAATGCCCTTTCAGAAGCGAGAATTTGTTTCAGGTTCTTCCAGGTTCTATTCTTCTTGCCAGCTACTGCACCACCATGGCCAGAGTGCTGGAATTAAAAGCATGGATTAGATGAAAAAAAATTCATCGGAAAGTACCATTTCAGAATTTGACATTTATTCTTATTTATAACAGTAATATACCCCTCATTCTGTCAGGAATCATTTATACCCCTAAGGCTTTTTTAAAAAGTATCACACTGTGTATTTTAATCTTATTTATAAAAAATAATGCTTTTGAATTGTCAAAACCTATGAGTGAGTTAGTGACAGAGCAGAAATAAAATGTTATTTTTTTACATACACACAGAAAATCATTATTGGGTTGAACTTTGAATTCATTCATGAATTTCCCATTACTTCAAAATAAATTTACTACAAAGTTGGATTTAAATTCATGATCACCTCTCTAAACCCTTCTGAGGGCAAGCCTTTGCCTTGCAAAGTACTGGTGATCCTGAAAAACCCAAATAAGGTTCAATCATGGCATGGCAAGCCTTCTGGATTTTTTTTCCTTTTGTCCTATGAAGATGACAAAATAGAATGGAAAAGAAGGCCAAAGTCTGTTGCAGGTATTGGCAATACTGTATTTTCAAAACGAATTAATGAAATGGAAACTTTTAATTGTGTAACCTGAATCACTATAATTTCTTATATCCTTCGAGAACAAAAGGAAGAGTAGCCTTTCTACTTTACAGCGCAATAGCTTAGATGTACTTAAAGGAAAAGCCTGTCTTTTCCTGCCCCCAACCCTCCCACAACAGCCCATGACAGAAGGCGGTGACTTGGATGGAGAAGGGGACATCAGGCTACCTGGGCTGCAGGCCCAGCATGATCAGAAGCGATGGTATGGTTGTTTGATTTTTTATGTATAAAGTACCTTAGATGCTTACCACAAAGTTGGGATCCTTAAATGGCAAAGGTTTGGCAGTTTTTTCCATAGGTCCTGTGCTAAAATCAGAGTGCACCATTTTATTCTCAGCCATGGCTTCCATGCTGATACCCTTAAAACATAATAAGAGTAGTAGGAGGTCAGTTTCTTTTAGCTGAATTCCCTAACTCAGCTCTCAACAAGAAAAGATGATACCACAGGACATTTGAGGGCATACATGTACCCAGAGCCCTTGTAGGTGGCCTGCACCAGAGGAGGGCATACCAGACTGGTAGCCGTACCTGCAGTGAAGAAGCCACAGGACAGTCAGCCAGGATCCCAGTTGTCATGCTTTCTGGCCTCTCTATGTGCCAAGCACAAGAATGGGTGTCCTAGCTGAGTTGGCTCATTTAACCCTGACAACTACTACAAGGTAGTGCTATTATGCCCAGGTTACAGAAAACAAACAAAACAGTCTTTCCATGATACCACATGGCCCCTTACTTCTGCTAACTTTGTCAAATAGTCTTGAAACATTAAGAAAAAAAAAGGTCCAGCCCCTTTAAGGGTGACATCAGCCAGACAACCCAGGATTGAGCTGTTATGCATAAGGGGCACAACAGGATGTGGACATTCTAAGGAGAATAGAGGGAGAGGAGGCTAGAGGGTCAGCTGGCTGTGGCCAGAATGCCCTGACATTCTAATATGAAAGCTAATGTGCTTTAAAACAAAAAATCTTTTAAGTTGCAATTAAAAAGAAGACAAAAATCACTCCTGATTTATAATGCAATTTCCAATCTTCCCAGACTGCAATAAACTTTTAAACTGATATATCACTGACATACAGAGAAATGCACAAATCTCAGGTTTCATGAGTTTTGCTAATGTTTACACTTGTGCAACCTATGTCCCTATCGAGATATAGGACATTTACATCATCCCAGAACATTCCCTCTTGCCTCTTCCTATCAATGCCTTCTACCCTTGGCCAACCACTGTTCAGATTTCTACCACATCACCTTTGCCTCACATGAGTGGAATCCAGCAGCATATACTGTTGTGTTAGCTCAGCATAAAGTTTCTGAAATCTATCCATGCTGTTTCATGGATTAATAGTTCGTTTTGCTGAATTTGTATACAATTCAGCGGAGTAGTATTCTCGTGTATGGGATGTACCCCAATTTGTGTACCCATTTTCCTATTAATGAAATTAGGTCATTTTCAGTCTTCAGCTATTAAAAGTAAAGCTGCTGTGAAATATCTATACAAGCCCTTGTGTGGACATAAGAAAGTTCTGGATGAATACACACACACAAACACACACACACACACACACACACACACACACACACACACACAAAATCTTCCACTCCACCTCCCCCACCAACTCTACCACTTCCTGCGATGGCATCCATGTGGGAGGAAGGGGAATGGGGGAGACTGGGAGCATTCATTCTGTTGCAATAGTTCTCTAAACAGTTTCTTCTCAAACACCTGCCCAGACTTCCTCTAGGATCTCTCCATGTAGGCCTGTGCTCCTTCTCCTCTGTTCTTACCACCTCTTCCTGTCTGGACTGTTCCTCACCTCATCCTCTCCCTATTCATAGTCCTTCCCAACTTCTCTCCCCTCCAAGGCCCAGCTCAAATGTCAACTAACCAAGAACTAAGAGGCCTCCAATTTCTCATCCTTTTCCTACTGTCTGTAGCCACAAGTGATGTCTCTCTTCTCTCCTTTCTTTCATTCCCTCCTTCCTGCCCCCCTCTGCCTTCCCTTCTTTGCCACAATTCTTTGCCCTTATCTGGCACCTTCCTCAGATATAAGCTTCAGAGGAGTGACTCTGAGTACACATCTTGCCTACTCCATTCCCTACAGCACAGTCAGTGTCACAGTTTTAAATGCAAGCGTGATGTCAGTCCCCTACTTACAACTGGCAAAGGGTTCCCACCGCCCTGGGATGAGGAACAAATTCAGGCTCCCTCTCCGGCTTTGTCTCTTGCTCCCCCTCCTTCATGTATTTTGTATTTTCTGTTGCAAAATCCATTAAGTCATTTTCTATACCGCACAAATAATTTCTAATTTTTCCATTTTTATTTATGCTTCACCAAAATTATTTTCATCAGGATTAGTCCATGTCAGATTTAATTTTACAACAAAGATTAGAAATAGCATTTTGTACATAACTAACTTTTTTTTACCTTTGTGATTTTTCTCTCATGGTCATAGCATTTCTGTCAGGAACATGTGTCCTCGGATACACAATCTGATGAGGAAGATTTAATTTTCCCATTACATATAATCATTCACTGATGTTACCTGTGTACCCAGTTGTCGATGTTATTTTGTGCCGTTTGTTAGAGTAATATCTATTATAAATTGGATACATGACTGATAGCTTGTATTTATGTCTTAGTCAATGAAAAAACAGGAGCTTTTGAAACAGGGAACAACAAACCAGAAGAAGGAGAGAAAAGGTGAGAGGTAAGCAGACTAGGAAAGGAGTCAGAGTGAGAATTCACAGAGGGGTCAAAACATCCTGCTTCATTCTATGGCTCAGTCTTCTGTTCTCTGCATCTAACCCCGTGCCTGGCACAGAGTAAGTACCAAATCATCACTGACTGGCTGACTGACTGGAGTTAAGGAACAAGACAGCATGGCATAACTAAATTTCAGCATCAATATGTATATGCTCAGGAGTTCATAGTAAGGAATCGTTCCTGGGTGGAATGCAGTAGCTGAACACAAAGAAACACAGGAAGGATAATTCAGAAACAACTGGGCTTGGTTACCTGCAGGGCACAAGGAACAGGGTGGAAAGGACAGGGAGATGGGAAGAAAGAGGAGTAAAACTTCTCTAAGTACAGCTTTTTGTAGAGTTTTGACCTTCTGAACCATGTTAAAGTTTTACATACTACTACTACTACTACTACTACTACTACTACTACTACTACTACTGACAAAAACAAGGATGGGGAAGCAGGCAGAGAAGATGGAACATAAACACAATCAAATTGGCCTATCTATATTTGGAATGAATAACAATCACACTGAAAGAGAGGAAGAAACATATAACTTTGGTGACTATAAAAACAGTCTTTTGACAATATAACCTTAAGGTTAAAGGCAAAAAGAACATTAACAATTCATAGGTTTGTTTCTCACAATGGTACAGGTTAGCAATTCTGCCAATATATATGCATTCTAAGATGAAGTAAATAGGAATGGGGAAGGCTAAAATGAATCTTGCATAGTAGATTAAAATCAGAGATAATCAATATGAACTTATGGGTTTTAACATATACACAGATAGATAAACACAGAAATAGATACAGAGGTGTGTGTGTGTGTGGGGGATGGGTGTTATGTACACACATACCTATATCTCCTACTTCTCTCCACTCAGAGGGCTAGAAACAGCGAACAGCAGGCACGCCATTGTCCAGATCCTAGTTTCTAAATATATTTCTCAGGAACTAGTGATCCTTGAAGAAAAAGATTCCAGGGCTGGGACAGGAAAGTACAAGATGAGCCTTGTGGTACCAGAAAGTAAGAAAACTACTGCATCAGTTTGCTAGAGATGCCATAACAAAATACCACAGACTGAGTGGTTTGAACAACAGAAATTTATCTTCTCACAGTTCTGGAGACTTGAGTCCAAGATCCAGGTGCCAGCAGGGTTGATTTCTCCTGAGGCCCCTCTCCTTGATTTGTAGATGGCCATCTTCTCCCTGTGTCTTCACATGGCCTTTCCTCCATACCTCTCCCTGGTGTCTCTCCTTCTTCTTATAAGGACACCAGTCTTACTGGATTAGAGCCCTATCCATGTGACCTCATTTAGCCTTAATTACCTCTGTAGTGGTTCTATCTCTAACTACAGTACAATCTGAGGTGTACTAAAGGTTAGGACTACAACAGAGGAACCTTGGGGGGGACATAATTCAGTGTATAAAAGCACTCAAAAAATGGTAGAGGTATATTAAAGGTTACAGGAGCCAGTCTGAAGAGTTCCCGCTAGCCAAATGTGGGCAATTTGAGCAACAAAATAAATAATGCTAATTCAGATTATATAAAGAACTCTTATGACTCAATGACAAAAAGACAAGTAATTCCATTTTAAAGGCAAAGACTTCAATAAAAATGTCTTCAAAAAAGATATACAAATGGCCAGTAAGCATATGAAAATATGTTCAGCATCATTAGTCATTAGGGAAATGTAAATCAAAACCACAGTGAGATATTATTTCACACCCACTACCATGGCTATAATCGAAAACATAATAGCATGTGTTGGCGAGGATGTGGAGAAACTAGAACCCTCAGACATTGCTTGTGAAAATGTAAAAGGCGCAGTCGCTTTGAAAAACAGTTTGGTTACCTGTTTTTACAGGCTAACCTGACAGCGAATGAGCCAGGAGTTCCACGAAACCTGAAGAGGAAGCCTTAACTGGCATGCAGGTCGAGAAGAGTGACAGTCATCTGCTCTTTTAAGAGGTGGCCATACATGGGGAAGGAAGGAGTTTGGCCCACTGGCTGGAAGGCACATGAGGTGAACAGGTCACCAGCTAGTGTTAGAATGAAATGGGCCATTCTCCTGAGGAGTCTAACAATTAATTAAGGGTGATCACAAGATTACTCAGGGAGGAAGGGCCAATGATTGTGGGCTGTCAGGAGGCTGGGCCTACAGAGTGGCCTGATTTAATTGAGAGAAAAATAACCCTAAGAACTATGCAGTGAGCTCCCATCAGGGAGAAACCATGACAGCTAGGGACAACTCAGGGAAAACAGGCAGAATATGAGAGCTTTCCTGGTGTGAAATATACTTTGTTTCAACTTGGTTGAGTTTTTCATAAAGAAAATGACTACTTATATAATATTATTTTCATTTGGGAGAAAATAAACAGAACTGCTACAGAAGCAAAGAGGAGATACTAAAAGGAAATGAGGAACTGGGCCCAAAAGCCTCCAATGGTGATAATGGAACCAGCCACAGAACATGCCTAGCTCAGTGCTGCCAGCCTCATGCACTGGTGTTAGCTTTATCTCCTTTGCCAGAACTGCCGAAAGACCGCATTTTCCCCTTTCTGTTCATGCCTCTTCTCTGATTCCTAGTGGGGAAGGTCAAAGTCACAGTGAAATCCTGGGAAAAAATACAGGGCATTCTTTTAATGTAGGCTGTTCCAGGCCCAGGGAGACCCAGGAGAATGCCATCAGGCAGAAATGCTTCACAGAGACCTGGGCAGGTAGTGCTGCCCAGGGACCTCAGTAAGTCCTTGTGAGTTGGAAGATCTGGGAGCTAGGCCAAGGGTGAGGATACAGCATTGGACAGGTGCATCTGCTGAGAGGAAGGGAAAGGAGAGAAGAGAGGGCCAGGAGTTGGCATCACATTCTGGGTGGCATGCTTGAGCACAGTCAAGAAGATGATGAGCTCATGCACTGATTTCCAAAACTCACCCATCCTGCTTGTGTGGCTACTCCATCCTTTTCTCTTCCCTTGTCAGCAGGCCAGATGCCCTCCTAAAGAGTCAAGCTGAAGACAAGGTTGAGAAAGGAAGCCATCCTGAGGTGAACTGAGCTGCATCATTCCAGAGCTACATCCTCTGAAACAGTAAGCACCCTTTTCCCAGGTTCCAAAAGAATACCCAACTTTGGGACCAGAACTGGGTTTTCTGTGTTTCTTTTCTCTTTAACTCCACCTTTCACATTACTGCTCCCTCATTCTTTCCTTCTCTTGGGCTTCAGCCAAGCTGAGACTCTTGAGTCTATTAATTACAGAATGTGAGGGAGAGAGCTTCAGTCAAAGGGAGGATCAAATCAGTGAGGTGGGATGCAATAAAATAAAATTTAATATGATGTAGTTTTCATATTACTAAACTACTATAACACTTAGAGACTTTACAAGATGAACTGTCCCACCCCAAGACACGAACACCCTACCAAGTGGAAAGAAGTAACACCTAGCACTAAAACGGCTGATGTAAGTCCCAGGGAAGAGAAACCTGGCCTGCTTCAAGAGGGTCAAGAGGGACATGCTTGACCCAGACTGAGACAAGTCAGTGAGGCCTCAGCTCTGCCCAATGGTAGAACCCAAATAAATAGCTTCATCTCTCCAGACAGCAGCCTGCATGGCTGACTCAGACATAAGGATAGCTTGGGCATTCTGTCTGTGGTTACTAAGCAGAGAAACAAATGTCCTTTGTCTTATCACTGAAAAACCAAATGTCCACTTACACCTAATTAATAGTATTCTAGATTCAAAAGCTGACCCTAGTCTAAAACTATAGGCTTAATGTAGGGTTACTTGAAAGAGCAAACCTGTGAGATGCAGCCTAAATATCCAATATGTCAATTAAATAGAGCACCTAATCCCTTAAGAAGTCTATCAACATAGAGAAAGGTTAATGAAATAATGTTAAGTCAAAAACAAGGCACACAATGTTATACACCAAATAAAATGATAAAAAACTATATCTACACACAGGGAACATCAATTATTATAGTTGTTAAGAAGAAGATTAGGTGGCTTTTTATGTCCACTTTAAAAATAGAAAAAACTTCTTAAACTTACAATTTTTTTAAAGTTAAGGTAGAATGACTATTTTTTTAGATGAATAAATAAAATCAGTCCAACATTCTCTGGCTGCCTCCAATTACAGAAGAGTCTGTAATCATATGCACTCTGCATTAACCTTCAAAAGAAGCAACTGCTGCCTCTCAACTTATTTAGATGTTTCATTAACCTTTTTCCCATTTAGAAAAAAAAAGTGCAGCTTGGATAGAAATGCTCGGTTTTCTAGGACTTGACATTTTCAGTAATGCAACTAATAAAAATGTTATAATAGAATTATTCCATTTATTTCCAAAGACTATTGATATACTAGAGTGATGCAAAAATAATAATAAAAGCAAGACATTTCATGGCAAACCTTGGGGGTAAGGTTAGGACTGTAATCCACGAGTTACCTTGGGGAAAACAGAAAAAGGGTTCCATCACAAAATAGTCTTATTATGTAACAGTCAGGTTATAGGCAAGTTGGGTTTCAAGATTTTACCAACTTGAATAGGCATTTGGAAAATCTAAAGTACCTCATATTTACTTAATAAAATTCCCTCAAAAAGCATTTCTCTGCACCATGGATTTGATCATATCAGATGTGTAATTACATCTTCTAAGGCAGAGCAACAAAAGTGATATCAAGAGAGGCAGTCAAGAAAAAAGTATGTAGACTCTGGACGGTCAGCCTGGGTTCCAGTCTTTGCCACTTGTTAGCTGTGTGACCTTGGAAAAGGTACTTAACTCTCTTTGCTCCTGCTTTTTTATTATTATTATTATTATTATTATTATTATTATTATTCATAGAATAACAATTCACAGAGGGTTGTTTTGAGGCTTAAATGAGATAGAATTTAGAAAGTGCTTAGAAGAGTGCCTGGTATGTAGTAAATGCCCAATAAATGTTAATTATCATTACTTATTATGATTTCTTTCATTTTAGCACAGTGTATCTGTTCTCCAACCCAAGTCAGCACTAATCATTTTCATAGTATTATAACCAGAATGGACGGGAGATGGCACTCTCCAGATTATGATATTATTGATCAATAACTACATTAGTTACACTTAAAATATAAATCCAAACACAGAATTGTAATTCTGTGACAATTTGTACAACTTAGCAAGCACAAACATTTAGTAATTTCTGTTGATTCCTAAGGACCTCTGAGTATAAAACCCTTTAAATGTCATCTATTCACTCAATTTTACTTTAGAAACAGCATGTACATTCTGGAAATTAAAACCTGTCTTTGGACTTCATGAAGTTATTTCACGTTTCAAAAAGCACTCTAATGTCTATGTAAATGTTATTTGTAAATTTTTAAATCCCACATAAGTTTTATAGACATTTCTTTTTTTTTAATAAGAAACAAAATAGCAAAAACAACCAAAAAAATAGATGAACTACTGAAGTACGGAAATTTAGATACTGACAGGTCTGTAAAGTCTCTATTAACTAAAAAAATTCAATCATTTATATTAAAAACCACTCATTTCCCATTGATGAAACCCTGAGCAATCTGATACCTGTTCACAGCTCCAGCCCTGGAAGGCCTTCCCCAGCCAAACCCACCACCCTTCAAAGTCCACCTCAAGTCCCTCTTCCTCCCTACCGCTCCTCTATCATTGCCTACAAGAGTCCTTATCTGCCAGTGTTCCACCATAGTAGGACACCAACACTAGAGAATACCTATAATCAACTTTAGTACATAGTTAGAAATCACTGTATTTTCTCACTGGTTTCACATATGGGATAGGCAGAATTCTAAGATGGCCCTTAGGAATCCCAGTCGCTGGTATGCACATACCTTTTCTCAGTTATTCAAGCAGAAAGCAATATGGGTACTGCTGTGAAGGGTTTTGAAGATATATAAGGTATCAAGTTAGCTGACCTTAAACAAAGGAGATTTACAAGGTGGGTATATAAACCCTTTAAATCAAGGAAAGGAAAAGTCAAAGATATTTGAGGCGTGAGAGGGATTTGACACAGGAGATTCTCCATAGTTGGCTTCAAAGATGGAGGAAGCCATGTGGCAAAGAATGTGGACGGTGGCTAACTGCCAGCAAGGAGACAGGAACCATAGTTCTGCCACTGCAAAGGATTGAATTCTGCCAACAATTTGAATGAGCCTGAAAAAAAGATTTTCCCCCAGAGCCTGCAGACGACCAACCAGCCCAGCCAAAACACCAATTTCAGCTTTGTGATACCCTGAGCAGAGAACTAAACTAGTCATGTTGTACCAGGACTTCTGGCATACAGAACAAGGAATAAATGTGTTATTTAAGTCACTAATTTGTGGTAATTTGTTACAACAACAATAGAAAACTAAAACACTATGTAAATGTCATTTTCTCCTCCTTGGAGATTTTTGAGAGGACAGGGACAAGCTATAATCCCTTAAAATGTCTTAAGTATACTGCAAGGGACATAACAGAAATACAATACAATAAATTCTTGCTGATTGAACTGAACTGAAACAGAACAGAAAGGCTAAGCAAAGGACATAGGTAAAGGTCACCTAGGTAGATTCCAGACATCCAGACTACCCTTAGGGCAGCACTGTGCTAATGTCACAAATGCTGTGGAGCCGGGTACTAGGTTGGAAGGCTGTGTTAGAGCAGGAAAACCATCTTAAGACTCCTTTCTGGAGACAGAGCCAAGTTTTTTACTTCTTCATGGGATGCTGAGGGTGAGAGTAGGGTAACTGGTTATATACTTCATTAATTAAACACCAGTTAGGGAGAGGACAGCAAAGATAAAAGAATTCACTCTTCCAAGGAATGCCCTACTCTTTCCTGCCTGAGAGTTTGCTGAAGCTGCTGAGATGAATAAGATCCACAGGGAGCTCTTCCCCTCAGTGAGATTTGTGATTTCTACCAAGTCGGTTACTGGGAATGTCCATCATCGTGAAGGCATTTGGCCACTCTCTGAAGCTTGCTGTGGTGGGAGCTGATCAGTGCTATTTTAGGGTCAAAACAATCATTTGACCAATGTGTAATGACTACATTCCTCAGTCTTGGTACAGTTGGATACTCACACACATACTGAGGGAAAGTACTCACAATGCATATATATGTGGCAAAGAACTTCAATCAAGAGTATATTAACTCCTAAACATTAAGTTTTTAAAAAAACAACCCAACTATAAAAAGTCAGGCACTTCACAAAAGATAAAGAAATGGTTGATAAGCATATAAAAAGGCGATTGATACCATTAGTAATCAGTAATCAGAGAAACAAAAATTAAAACAAAAACGAGATAGAACTACATAGCCATCAGAACGATTAAAATTAAAAGTGGACGATGCCAAGTATTGCTGAGGATGTAGAGCAACTGGAACTCTCCCATTTTGCTGGTGAGAATGCACACTAGCGCAACGACTTCGGGAAATACTGTTTTAACAATTTCTGAGCTGAATGTGTGTCAACTTTATAATCCAGTGACTCCCCTACTATCCATTTACCCAAGAGAAATGAAAGCCTGTGTCTACACAAACTTGTACAGGAATGTTCAGAGCAGCTTATGTATAAAAGCCCAAAATTGAAAACAAAACTCAAATATCCATCAGTTGTGGTATGTTTACATGGTGTACCAAACATACTGATATAGGTAATAGCATGAATGAACCACTCTCAAAAACAGTTTCACAGAGAAATCCAAACACAAAAGAATATGTTCTGTATGATTCCATTTATATTATGTTCAAAAACACAAAGCCAAACTATGGTGAGTGGTTACCTCTGACAGAGAGGGAAGACAGTAATACCTGGAAAGGGTCACCGGGGACTTTTCTGGAGCTCTTAAAAATTCTATTTTGCCACATAGGTGTATACATATGTAAAAGGTCCTTGATCCGTATTATTAAGATTTGTGCATTTTACTGTATGTAAATCATACCCCAATAAAGTATTTTTAAAGGGGGGGGGTGGAGCACTATTAATTACCAGTGGAAGGAATGACAGGCAGTTAACATCTCTAGAACATTGTGCTGGGTGAACGATGCCACCACATGTCCTGGAGAGGACACAGTCTAACACTCCACCTTTGCCCTCCTATTGTTTTAAAATAAAACGCAGAAGCCAAGACAAACACTCATGGAACCAAGCTAGCTACTCCTCCGCTGAAAATTCTTTGCTGGAGGCAATTTTGGAGCCTAGATTGTCCAGATGTCCAGAAGTCTGCACCAGGTACTGCGCTCAGGGCTTTATGACCACGATCTCCTTGAATCCTTAACAACAACCCCATAAGGTAATAACAAACCCACTGGGGACGGGGAAACGGAGGGTCAAAAGAAGGAAGCACTTTTCCAAGGATGAGGGGGAAACATCCATATCAATACACCTCGGTATTCCTCCAGGCAGGCCCTTCGGGAGCTCTGCACCTTACAGACACTCGGTCAGTGTCTGCCGAACGGACGAGGGTGACACACGTTGGTTAACTTCTGCTTCCCTGAAACCAACCAACTAACGGTGAGGGCGGTCCTGAGCCTGGCTAGGAATTGCAGCCTTGATGAGAAGGGACCGTCCTGCCCCTCAGTCGGGAATAACCTGCCCGCCTCCCCTCAAGGACAGTGCAACGCGGGTGGCTCTTCACCCAATTCCTACATGTCCAGACTAAGGGAGAAGATGTGTCATCCGCACCAGGGGCCAGAGGAGAGAGGCCACAGGAGCGGCGCGCGCTCCCGGCCCCGCCTGCCGGTCGCGTCTCCGCCTGCCGGTCCCACCCCCCCCGCCGGGGAGCCCTTCGCCCCGCCCCGCGGGGCCCGCGCATGCGCCCTCGCCCCGCCCGGCCCCGCCCCCCGCGCATGCGCAGACCGGCCGCGCTGCCTCGTACCTGGGCAAAGCCGGAGGCGGTCGCCTTTCTCTTCTTACTGGCGCTGTATGCCCCGGCGCCGCTGCCGTTGTGGGAAGGACTGGCCGGCCTCTTCTTGCTGTTGCGGGCTCCCCCCGGAGTGCTGGCGGTGGCCACAATGGGGATTTGGGCCGCCATCCCTTTACCCTCAGTGTCCGTCCTCCCCCCTCCCCGCTTCTTTCTCCGCGCAGGCCCGGGACTTCCGGCTCGCGCTGTTCCTTCCGTCTTCGTGCACGAAAACCCGGCCTGGACTCGCCGAGCCCTCGTTTGCTTCGTCCTCTCGGCCGAACCTAAAAGGCGGAGCTGGGTGCAGCCCGCTCCGTCGGGGCGGGAAGGTGCCAGAGGGTCGCTGTCCTGCTACTTCCTCCGGCTCTCCCGACCCGGGCACCTGCCTAGAAATCCCCAGTGATTGAGGAATAGGACATCTCGCGATTATATATATATATATATTCACACATATATGTGTGTATATATGTGTGTGTGTGTGTGAATATATATACATATATAAAATTTTAAGTAACTGGGCTTAAAAATAACCGTGTTTTCTTCCTCCCCCCCGCCCCCACCTTAAGGCAAAAGATGGATCACTTCTGATAACTAAGAAGAAAAGTAGGGTCATTCTCGGTGGCTTAGACAGCCCCAGCACGCTGCTAGCTTTCCCTGTGGTCGTTGCCTTTTGGCACGGAAGAGGTTAGTATATCAGTACGTGCCCAAATAGGATAGATAGAGTGGTTCTTAACCTTTTAGGGGGTTTCATGCCTCTTTCAACATGTAAGCTGTGCTCTCCTCCCTCTCCCACCCCAACCAAATGTACATGGGCATGGGCAAAATTTTACAGAGGCTTCAGGGAGTTCACACACAGGTCTGCTCAAAGCTGTTTCTGAACTTTGGTGGAACACCCCCTCCTCCGCCTTGTTATTTGTACATACTGCTCTGCACTCTAGACCTAAACTGTGTGTGGTTTATAATTGGTTGGTTAGTGTCTTCTGGCTTCTGCGGGAATGTAAACTCTGTGAGGGGAAGGAGGGTGATGTTTTGTTCATTTATCTTTCCCAGGTCGCAGTACCTTGCAAGTCATTGGTACATTATAAATATTTTAAAATAACAAATGAATGAACCCCCTGCAGTAATTAGTTGAAGTTACTGTGTTCCAATACAGGAAAGTGGCATATATGAATCTGGATTACTTGATAGGCTGCGGAGTGATTTAGAGGTAAGAGAAAACGGTTAGGGAAACTGGCAGTAATGTTACTGACAACTTTTCTTCTATGCAGAACCTTCCAGTGGTAAAATGTTCTCTCCCATGCCCCAACCTCCACTCCTGTCCTCAACTAAATCTAGGCTTCCTTATTCTTTATCTCAGTAACTATAACTCTAACCCGCTAGTCCCCTAAGCCAGAAGCTAGACATTGACCCTGGCTTCCTGGGCCCACCCTCTCTAGTTAAACACACCCATATCCCACTCCAGTCAGCTACCCTCTCAGCTCACTCCTTCAACACTCCTGCTCTCAATAGCCTCCTGATGGAAGTTTGGGCCTCCATTTTTTCTCTAATCCTCCCTGACCCCAGGCCCTCCTTCCCACCAGCTGCCAGAATGGGCTATCTAAATCACAAATTTAGTCACACCACTTATACTCTTTGGGGCCCTTTTACTTCGGTATATAAGGTCCTTAATAACTGGCTTTGCTCCTTCTCTTGCTTTATTCCCAGCACTTAATTTCCTCTGCTTCTGCCAGGGACTGACTTTGTTTCTGAGAATGTACACTGTTCCCTTAAGTCATCATGCTTTTGTTTCCATTATTTCCTCTTCTAGGAATCCTTAACTCCTTTGCCTCGGTTTAGATGCCGCTTCCAGTGAAAAGCTTTCTGCCATCTGATGCACCTTTGTTTTCCCCTATTCCCACCATGTTCATGCCTCTCTGAGGGCACTGAGTATACACAGTACTCTGCTGATCAGCTTTCTGTAATCCCTCAGTAAATATTTATTGAGTTCAAACATCAATTCTCTACTTTTAAGGAACCAGATAAGTGATTATACCACCATCTGGCTTCCCATCGCTAAATTCAGTCCTGACCTATCTGATCCCCTTTCTTCCTGAAATCCTCCTCCTGGGGTCTGGAACGCCACCACGCTTTTATTTTCCTTTCTTGTAACCATTTGTCCTCTTTTTGTCAACTTTTACCAAATGATTTCTAATCCTACTACAGGCTTTTTTTTTTTTTTTAATATAGGTTATGTAGTCACATTTCCCCAGCAGATATATACTTTTTAAGTTTCCCAGGTGATTTAAATGATAAGCCAGATTTGGAACCAGGCTTTTCCTGCTCAGTCGTGACACACTGAGAGCTCGTTGGTACTTGGGCAAAAGCTCTGTTCTTCTCAGTCCATAATCTTTCCAACAATTTTACCAACTCTGCTTTAGATAACATCTAAATGTAGATCACTTTCAGATTTGCATTTCTTATCTGGGTCTTTCTCCAAAGATACATACCTAGATATAAAATTCCCCATCAGATTATAGGCATCTCACAAGCCATGGCAAAAACAGAATTTATCGTCCTCCTCGCTTCTCTAAAACATGTTCTTCCTTCAGTGTTTTCCTCTCTCAGTTAATATCATTGTTATCTATCAGTTGCTCAAACCAAAAACCTGGGAGTTATCCTCAGCACCTCCCTTTCACCCACCTCTGCACCATAACTTTATTCCAGCCACCCCCATCTCTCTCTTGGATTCACACATTGCCTTATTTGTCTCCCCGCTTCCACCTTTGGTCCTTCCAAACCAGTCACCACATGTAAAATTCCATATGACCTCTTTAACAATGCAAATGGACATATTCAGACCATGTCTTCTACTTCAAACACGTCAGTCGCTTCTGGAGGACCCTAGAATGAAGTCCAATGTCCATAACATGGTTTCAGAGGCCTCCAGACACCTGTCAATCTCTCCAAACTTGCCTCTTGCCCAGCTCTCTGCACTCCAGTTTAGTTTTCACTTTTGTCAGTTCTGCCAACCAGCTGTGCTCCCTCCTCTCTTAGGGCTTGACACATATTCCTTCTGCGTGAAAGCTGCTTTTCTCCCAACACCACCCTATTCTGATCTCATTTACTTCCACTCATACTTTCTGTTTCGGCTGACATACTAATTTTTATAGCCTTCCTTATTCCTCTGGTTTGGTTAAAACCAATCTATGTTCCCATCATTCACAGTCATCCAGTACATATTGTCTCCTCTGTGCCAAGCCACAAGGACAGAGACAAGGTCAAATAAAACAGAATAGCCCCTGCTCTCAGGGAGCCCCCAGTCCAGCAGAGGAAGAGAGACGTTAGATTTGTCTTCTCAGCTGAACATAAACTTCCTGTGGGCAGTTGCCAGAGCCATCAAGAATCGAGTGGCAGAACACAAATAGATGATGGCAACAAGGAGAGGGAGAAATGAAGGATATTCAGTCAAGGGAGCAAAGGCTTTGGCCTTGGGAGAAACCTATTCCATGTCCAATTTGGCAGCACCAGTCACTGCATGTGTAACTCATGTGTACTCATATCTATCAGTGAAGATAAATTAACAGTGATAATCCATATTCTGCTAGCTTCCGTGTTGAGGTGAAGCCTAAGTCTTCCCTAAGTCCCCATCTCAATTATTCCTGAGACTTGTGAGGCATGTCTCACCTCAGCTGTAGTGTGAGCCCTTTCATGTGCTTCCTCTCTGGCTTTTCTGGTACTGTGTCCCTCACCAACACCACACTTCCTTTGGCCAAAGCTACTGTGGCCCTCACTAGAATGCTGATGCCCTCACTGGGGGCCTGGCAATTAAGCAGCTTCAGCCAGTCTTGATCCCAGTTCAATTTAATGATTAAGAATGTATAATGTGCTTTTTAAGAGGCCTCATGTAATTTGAGACATAAAGTACCGATTTCATTGTCCCAAATCTCTCAGGGAGCACAGTGGATATCTAAGGTTGTGCTGCTACTCGATGGAAGACATGCTGCTCATCTCTCGATAACTTGTTTAAAATCTGATAGTCATTGCTCACTATAAACAATGGCTGCTCCAGCTGATATGAGACTCATGGATGATGTGAAGAAACCTAGAGCCTGCAGCCAAGGCGCTCAAAATCCCCCCCTCACAGCCACTGCATATTTTGAACTATGGGGACCTGTAACCCAAAATAAACCTACTGCAACAAGAAGCACCCTTTTCACCTCTTGCTCCACTGGGCATTGTGAGGTGATACATTTGTGCACTTGTGGGAACCTTAATTCAAACATCTAGCTTCATCCATCTCTTCCCCAACCCTCACCAACAGTCTCCTCTTTACCACACCTTGGGCCTAGGGGCTTACGTATTGAACCCAGAGACAAGGCCCACAGAGGCCCTGGAAGCAGGCACAGAGCCATTTGGGCAGGTGATTGTGGGGTCCCCAGTACACAGAGCATGTTCTAGAAGAGGGGAGTCATGACCCAGGTGGGCGGGCACGTGTCCCTGTCTTCAGAGACCCCTTGCTCGGTGCAGAAGGGCGTGACCAGGAGAGGGTCCTCTTGTGCAAGTCAGGAACCGGCCTGTTACTGGCTCCAGTCCTGAGAAGGTATCAGATGAGGAGTGTGAATAAGGGGCAGGGAATTCCTGTTTCCTTTAAAGGACAGGGAAAGAAGCATCAAGGTGTAGACCTATTTTGGGGTGAGGTAGTGAGAAGTTTGATTTCTATCTCTGAGCCCAGGTTTTCAGTGAAGACAGAGGTAGCATCACCTATGTGGTGGAGGTAGGTGGACAGAAGCTTGGGAAGGGCCATAGATAAGTTTGAAAAAGGCGACATTTAACAGAATTGTGAGAGAATCCTGAGAAGGAACCTGTGAGGAATGTAGTGGCAGTGCTGAGGGCCTGCCATGGCTACCCATGAATACCTAGGCATGGTGGGCATTGCTCAACTCCAAGTTGCAGTGTTTACGTCAACCACATGTGACGGCAGCCCCTTGAGTTGGGCATTGTGTCTCTTGCACAGCAGCACCTTGTGGACCCAGGCTCATGCCATCTTCTCTCTGAATTTTTACTTCAACAGTTAATATTGCTTTGCAAGTTCTGAACAAAAGAAACTAGTTTTAAGGACTTTGGAGTCTTTGAATTGCTGGAATTACTTCTTAAATCCGTGCCTGTTATGTCAACATTACACATGTCCCAAAAATGTTGACAAAGGTTTTCCCAAATAATGGGGTACCTACCTTTAATTCTGAAAGCCAGAATCTTGCTCCTAGGATGGTATTTTTCTCATCCTTGTTACCTATCTAGCAAACCCTGCTTCTAGCACTCCTTCCCAGCTCTCTTAGCAGAGGGCCCACCCATTACTTAAAATGAATTATTATTTTAACACTTACTCATTGTGCATACCATAGAGAAAGAAAACAATTTTAAGTACTATAATTCTCCCTTCTCTGAGATCCCCTCCCTATTTTGCTTTCCCCAAACTTTAAATTTACTAATCCCCAGGGTGTGAGGACACCTGCCTTCCTAAATTGTCAGCCTGCTTCGATTCCTTACCCTTCCGCACAACCCCCTTATGGTTCCTAAATCAGCTGCTATGTTGTGGATTTGTTTGTTTATATTCACACTTGACATTTTGTTTCACCAGCTGTACTTGCACTTTGAGATAGTACTGGAGAAAGTCAGTCCAAAAGCTTTGAGATCAGTTGGTTGTGGGATAAAACAGAGATGATCTGGAGGCTCAGAGCTGTTCTGCATTGCTGCTCCTACCCTGAGGTGGGCCAGCTAACCAGTCTTCTCCCAGAGCATGCCCCAGCCCTGGGGACAGGAGCAGGGCCAAAAGAGGGTTTGGTGGGTGGTAGGGGAAGGGAGACCCATTCTGAACAAAAGGATAGTGTCAGTCAACTTCTTCCTCAGTAAGACACTGGAGAGGCCCAGAAGCCTGTGGGACACAGAAGTATCTACCCTCTTCCTTGTCCAAGAAAGCTGGCCTGCCATTGATTGGACGAGCAAGAAATAGAATGTATGATTATGCTTACAGTTTTGTTATTTTTTTAAGAAAACTATTCTATAAAGTCTCAAATTACTTATGATTCGCTATGATTGATCTCTTTATCTTTCCGTTTTAACTCTCACTGGGGCACTTGAATGTTGAATGGGTTCTGACCAAGTCCACCTGCCTAGCCCTTTATTCCCACTTCCCTCAGGGCTCCCAAAGGGCTGTGCCCACCCCAGCCTGGCTTAGCTCCCAGGACTTGTGTGTGAAGTAGCTTCTGGCCTTTTGCCTTGGCCTATGTTCACTTTTGCAACTATCTGATCTTACTGTGGATCTTTTTCAGAGATGACTCATTTGGTTCCCTACCTACTTATACTAAGGAACTGAATTTTTAGTTAGGCCTGAGAATCATCAGTGTGAATTGAACACCTGAACATTTGTGTTCTGCTCTAATAACGAGGAGGTTCTCATGAGGTATAGCCAGTGCCTAAGGCATTTTCCTTTCTACTTAAGGATGCTGCACCAGTATATAGTTTTAGTTCTTGCCTTCTGATTTTCACTTTTGTCATTAAAGTGCTGGCTTCAGACATCTCTCCCAGCACATCCATGTACTTACTGGATTTTCTGTTTTTAATGTGGTGTGGACAAAAGTGACAGATCCCCAAAGGTATTAGAAGTATGCTGAAATCATCACAGATGCCCATGAGTGAAGCCCTGGTAGGGAGAGGGAGGGTGTCCAGGGACCAAGGTATGTGCTTCAGTGTTTGGGCTTTGGGAGATTTAGTTTGTAAATCAAGGACCTTTTTTTTTAAGTCTTGTAACTTTTTTTGGGTCCTGATTTTATTATCTGTAAAATAAGTTAACCTTGTTTATATGATTTTTAGAGATTTTAAAAAAAAAGCTTTTCTTGCAGTATAACTCACATACAAAAAGTACACAAATGACAAGTGTACAGTAAGGTGAATTTTTACAAAGTAAGCACACTGGTAATTCATGCCAAGAGACAGAACACTATCAGTACCTTCAAAGCCCATTTTCTGCCTGTTGCCAATTTCTTTTTCTTCTTAGATGTTACCACAGTCCTGGCTTCCAACACTAGAGATTTGTTCTGAAGTTTTTATAAATACAATCATACACACTGTATTTCTTTTGTGTCTCCTTTGGTAAAATTCATCTTTGTGTCTTGAAGTAGTGCTTCATTTTCCCATTGTGACAATATACCATAATATACCCATTCTTCTGCTGGACGTTTAGGTTGTTTCCGGGGTCTTTTGACTCTGTTGAATTAAGCTACATTGAACATTTTACATATCTTTTGGTGTACCCATATGCACATTTGTTGAGTGAAACCAAGAATGGAATTGCTGGGTGATAGGCTATGGCTTACTGCCAAAATTTTGGTAAGTAATTGTACCGGTTTACCTTCCCACCAGCAGCAAATGAAGGTTCCAAATATTTTAAACGATCAAGGGATTTTTCATTGAACTTTATAATGAATAACTGCGTTTGTCAAATAAATGCCCCTAGTAAGAGAAGAGGCATAGAGTATGGAAAAATCACACTAAAATAAAACCTCAAGTGAAGCATACAATTGTTCTGGACCATAAAATCCTCACTATAGAAGCAGTGCTGATCTCTGAGACCATCTTCATCTAAAAAAGTCTTGGATCCTTTTGTGATTTTCATGAGCTGTGCTCCATTCTTTCTGGCTTCTCCCTGTGCCAGGCACAGGAGCAGCTCTGTGTGGACACTGAGCATCAGATGTATGCTGTGTGTCATAGATGTACTGCTTCGAGTGCAGAGATTGATGGGAGCAAACACTCTAACTAACTAAAGGCTTAGGAAGGTGGCATGCAAAATAAATGAGAGAAATTTGCAAGAAGAGTTCTTGGCCCAGAGTGGTGCTATTTTGTTCCAGGCAGCAAGGCTGAGCTGGCAGAATGGCCCACATCCAAAAGGAGCCAAGGGCAAGGCAGTGCTTGGGCCAATTCTGTGGTTAAGTCACCACACTGCTTGGCAATACAAACCTACCTCTTTATGCCCAGGCAAGACAGGTGGCTGCCACCACCTCTGCCAGCCTCCTTCCTACAGTGCTCTACTGCCTCAGAGTCTGGGCTGGGCCTTTGTGTGGTTGGAGTTTGTGGTCTGTGCTCAGGCCCAGGCTGCAAGAGAGACTTGGAGAATGCAGATCTGGCATTTTCACCTCCTTTAGAGGGAAAGGACCATAAAACCCAGGAAGGGTTTCAAGTATTGGACCACTAGGGTTATGGTTACTGATGATAACAAGAGCAAGGCAATTTCCATTTCTTCATCCTTCCTGGCTTTTTTTTTTAACATAACTAAAGAACACTGAAACACTTTTTTATTTCTCATTGTTTTCTATAGTTAAAGCTACTAGGATCTATGCCTTAGGTCTACCCCAACCCCCAAGGACACATCTGTCATGTGTTCAGAAGTGATGTACCTTCTGAAAACCATCCAAGGTATGAAGGAGGACTGGCCAAACCTGAAGAAGCTAGCAGAGCAAGTGTTTGTTCCTAGACCTGGAATATAATGGTTTGCCTCCTTCAGACAAAGACCTGATCAGGTGGTCATTCTGAGAACAATGGAAATCTGCTTCCTCTCACCTGCCCAGATGCACAGCTGTGCACTAACAAATACACACATGCCATAAACATACCTATGTTATCATCTTCCTTAGCTCCCGGCCCTCCTGGCCACTCCCCTGTGGCTGGCCAAATAAGCTGGCTTTTCTGTATTGCTGAGTCTTCTTCATGGGGCCAGTTATGGGCAGACTGTGAAATAGCCACATCTGCCCTTCCTCTGCCTTTCTCTACCTTTCTCCTTTGTGCTTTCTTTAGCTAAGCTGCCCCGTTCTCTCACAAGGTCTTTTCCCCAACCCTTGCTATAGGAAAAGTAACCAATCCACTCAATCTGAGAGGAGGGGGCTTGATATAGAAGAATATGACCTAAAATAACTCATGGGTAGGAGCCCCAGAGCCTTTCCAAACTCCTGGGAGAACCACTGTAGACACTGCTTTCACCTTGAACCTTTTTTTAAAAGGCAGTTCCAGAAAAGTCAAGTGTTGAGTCACCCACCCCCAGTGTCCTACTGTGGGTTATTTTTGTCAGATCACTTTCCTCTGACCACAGAGTTTTTAGGGGTGGGGAGAGCTTCTAAAAGTCAGCAAAGGGAGCAGAAAGGAGACCTGCTAACGGATATGATCCAGGGCTCTTGAGCCCCCGTTCCTTTTTCCAACTAGCTACTATGCTTTCCTTTGCCCACCATCAGCCCCCAGGAGGAAAAAAGGCACAGCTCAAGCTGGCTGCCCATACAGCACACTCTGGGCTCAGTTCTACAACTTAGCAGGTGCTGGTCCACACCTCCTATCTGTAGCCTCCCTCCCCACTCTATACCTTGTTCCTCAAATCCCAAACCATTACACCTCCTGACTGCATTCTCAGCAGATCACATTG
This sequence comes from Cynopterus sphinx, assembly GCA_030015415.1. Classification (NCBI taxonomy): domain Eukaryota; kingdom Metazoa; phylum Chordata; class Mammalia; order Chiroptera; family Pteropodidae; genus Cynopterus; species Cynopterus sphinx. The sequence continues at coordinate 26,315,757 of CM057384.1, read as the reverse complement.
CTCCCCTTGCTACTCAGCACAAATGTAGCAAACCAGCTGCTGGAATGACTCTTGGCAGTTTACACATAGACTTATTCCATTTAGTCTTCACAATAAATCCACAGTGAATCACACTGAGTAAGCTCCATCTCTCAACTGAAGGATCTAGTTCCTCACATGGATGCCCCTGTACTAGGCCTTCTACTTCCAAGTGCCCACAACAGCTATACCCGGAGAAATTTAGAGGTTACTCTACTCACCTATCTATTGCACCCTTCCTGAGGACAGGGCCAACCCCAGCTCTGGCAAGAAGCTGAAAAAAGGAATACACAGGAAGGGAGAAATGTGTAGAGATTACTCTTGCAAAACCCTAGCCCAGACACACAGGTCAAACACAAGAAAATCAGGGATTAGAATGGTAAAAAAGAGGGCTGCTCAGGCAAAGAGGCCTCCTTAGCTTCCTTAAATCCTTAGATGAACAGGGGTCAGACAGCTCCCTCAGCTCACACATGCCTTTGGCCTTTAGACCAGTCAGGAAATCTCTATCTAGGGCCTGGGTTTTCCTTACTGCCAAAATAGACACCAGTAGCTGGTTCCAGCAACCTCACACAAGTGGCACAAAGTCAAATACAATTGCATGACCTGAAATGAAAAAGAAACTCTGAAAACTCTGCATAAAGCCACTCTGTATCCAAAATTTCTCTAGTTGTCATCATTGCCAATTACTGAGGTCCTTACAGAGACTAGTTACCTCTGTAATTCTCCGAAGGATATATTTAGGCCATTCTTGTTTTGTAACTCTCTTTGGGACTTTGCAAAACAGTTTTCAACTAATTTTAAACATGCACAGCTTACCAACAAGTTGTGTTCCAAAAGTAGATTTGCAGGTTGGTTAGTTGGCTTTTAAAATTCAGTTTCACATAAACACCATGCTAAAATGAATCCATGATACATGTGGGAACTAGTAGAATATAATACTGTTACAAAGTATGATGCCAAACAGGAATAAAAGAGACCAAGTAATAGTACATTCACTAGCTTTAATCCAGGTACTTCTAAATTCTTCATTAATGCTTGAATGCCGCTGTTTCCTGCATCTTGAAGGCTTATGCTAGGCATAAAGCAAGTGTAACAAGGAGGGATGTGGAAAATCATGATGGAATTCCTGGCAAGTTGGAGTAACCCACCCATTTCTCCTCTAAGACTTCCCAGAGCCAGTTTCTTCCACCACCTCTGTTCACTGGCCACTTCCTGACTCCACACTACCCTTGACACGTGCCCCCATTTTTCTCCAACTCTAGCACAAATGAGAGCCACATACAATGTATTACCATTTAGGGAAAGGAAGGACTGATATTTCTATTTTAAAATTTAGTAGGATAATTTAATTGGGAAAAAAAGAAAGTTGCAAGCCCTCATTTGCTAGGTTCTAAGCTAGCCTGATCTGAAGTGGCCAGGTGTGCTTTGGCGGCACCATATCTGGACCAAGGAAACACGTGGTCCATTCTAACTCGGTCTCTTTCTCTATGTCTACCATGGCTTTCCCATGTAGCTTCCAGATCATATGGCCAGGACAGACTACATAATTTGTGGGACCTAGTACAAAATGAAAATGCAGGACGCCTTGTTCAAATACACTTAGAGAGTGGCAGCAGAGCATTAAATCAAACATTGGATGCTTATAGATGGACTCTGTGTTACTGTACAGGTCACAGACCACTGAATCCAGCCCTGAATGTGGCACAACCTGATTGGACATCCTTGACCTTCATGAATCATGGCCAAATTCCTGTCCAGATTTCCCAAGTGACTTCCTTTAGCCTCGTTTCATTGGGTAGACTGTGCAAAGGTGCCTCTTGGTCTCAGAGACTCCCTTTGCCCCTGAGGCTCCACTATCTGTGGCCTAGCAGAGAGTGCTTTAAATCAGCACTTACATTCCACCTTTCACTATGGTTCTGTATAAAACCTCCCCCATTCAGAACTTTCAGAAATAGAAACACAGTGCTCCAGGGCAAAAGCAACAGACATCTTCAGTGGTCACGCTGGGGCCTTCCTGTTTCAACATCTGCTTTTTCACTGGTCTACACTTTCAGCATGCTGGCTGCATCCCGGCCTTTCTTTAGGTCTTTCGTCAACATTAAACTCCAGAGTGATGATTAATTTTATGTGTTGATTTGACTGGCTCATATGCTGTCCAGGGTCTATGAGGGTGTTTCTGGATAAAATTAACATTTAAATCAGATCACTCCTCACTCCCCCAGTGGGGGTGGGCATCATTCAATTAGTTAAAGGCCTGAATAAAGCAAAAAGGCCAACCCTTTCGTGACTAAGAGGGAAAAAACACCTGGGATGTTGGTCTTTTCCTGCCTTTGTACTCAAACTGAAACATTGGCTCTCCTGGATCTCCAGCTTGCTGGCTGCTGATTTTGGGACTTCTCAGCCTCTATAATCTCAGAAGCCAATTTCTATAGTAAATATCTATCTATCTATCTATCTATCTATCTATCTATCTATCTATCTATCATCTATCTATCATCTATCTACCTCTATCTATCTATCTATCTATCTATCTATCTATCTATCTATCTATCTATCTATCTATCATCTATCTAAAATAAATGTTTGTTTTTATATGTCAATGGATATATGTACATATCTTATTGTTCTGTTTCTCTGGACTTTTGACCATGAAATTCCCTTCTCTTACAGAACAGCTTAGCTGTGCACTAACTTAGCAAAGATGTGCTAGAATCAGCTGAAGGAGTGGCAGGAAAGGGTTACTTGGGGAGAGAGATGCAACTGATGAAGGTGATCTCTCACACATTTAACCATTCCTTTATTCATTTATAGAACATTTATTGAACACCTATCACATGCCTGGTGCCATGCTGGAGACTAGGAGTAAGGAAATGAACAAGTCCTGATCTTGGACTCTAGGCCTTAAAGGGCTCTAGGTCTGGAGGACAGACAAGTGTCAGAATATGGCTGACCATCTCCTGGCTTAAGTTCAACAAGAAGAGAGGTTAGTTATAGGGCACCTTAGTTCTGAGACACATGCCTTAGGGTTCATTTTCCTGAACAAATTCACCGAGTTACTACTATTTGACTTCTTCCACTTGTAGGAATTTACAATTTTCTGAGGCTATAAGTATGTATTTCCTTAACCAGATTGAACTTTTGTTAAGAAAACAAGTAAAAATAAATAAGCATTAATGATGTAATTATCTAACTTCTTCAGAGGTAACAAAGCTATGTGCAGCTGGGTCCTGGGTACCATGTACTCCACTATGGACATATCAGCCTCTGTTGTTGAAGAACAAAAGGCAGCAATGCCAGCTGTCCTCTATAGGCTCAGTGACATCCTGCCTGGTTGCCAAGGGTCTGACTGTGGCTTCTCAGATGGATTGGACCCAATCATGGATCATCAGGTATTGAGTACTTATTATATGCTAATAGTTTAAAAGACACTTTATGCTTTTTAGTCCTCTTGGTAACTCTGTAAGATAGGAACAACTACTATTTCCTTTCATAGAGGAGAAAACTGAAGCACTAAGTAACCTGCCTAAGGTCACACAGAGCTAGCAAGTAGCAGATCTGGGGCTTGAACTTAAGATCTGGGCCTTGAACTCAAACTTGCACCACTTTAGACCTGGCCTATCAATAGCACTCTGAAGAGACTATTTAGTCTTTTTTCCTTTCCTCCTACTCCAAAACTTTAATGTCCCTGCAGCCTGTCGGTTACATGGGTGGTAACTGGCCTTCATGCTATTTTTGCTCTTAGAGAATTGGAAGTGCTTTCTACACATATCTTTACTTCCTGTTTGGTTTATCTTTTCTAAAACTCAAAACACCCAAGAGAGAGCCTGAGATACTTCTTTCAGGTAGCTTCTGGAGAGCCTTCCAGAACCATGGGCCAGCACTTAGCTGACACCAGCCCAGCTTCAGGCTTCCTGTGGCTTGAGGGAGAATTTGAGAGGCTCACTGGTGCTCCTGTCCCAATACCTGACAGCAGTCCTGGAATGCTACAGCAGTCACCACTGGCTCAGTGAGTGAATTATTAAATCTATAAGACATAGAAAACAACCTCATCTGCCAGTCCAGTATCCATCTTTTCTACTTTTAGTTATAGAATTTTAAAAAAGAAGAAGAGGAAAACCTAGAGAGAGCTCTGCCTACCTAGGTATGGTGTCTGAGCCCTCCCTCCTCTCGCTTCGTTTTTTCCTCCCTTTGTGAGGAGCCACTACCCACCCCACTCCTCCTCAGCCCTACATGACCCCACTCTTTCTCTCCCCCTTTCCATTCACATACAAGATCTCCTTTCCCTCTGGTAAGGTCCAATCTGTAGTGACTTCTTCCTAATTCAGATCAGTGTTCCTGTGTTACCATGGCAACCCACTGCGACGAAGGCTTTTCAGCAAAATCACTTCTTCACTATATTTTTGACAGGAGATTTGCATTCCAGATCTTGTCCTTCCCAACTTGCTACTGCCAATTTGAGCAAAACTCCAGCTCTAGATCCTCCAATGTCTTTAAATGATTTTAAACATCCATATCACTTTTAAATGATTTTGATGTATTTTGAATAATTTTATCTATAAGGTCATCAGTTTAGCTAATTCCAAATATATTTGTAGTACAGTTTTCTCTGTGGAGTGTACCTCGCTTACTTAGTGAGGTGTGGACAAGTTGAATTTGTACTTACGCAGGGAGGCATTGACAGGAGCTGAACTGTAAATACTGACAGGGAAATGGTTCAGGTGGGACTATTAGTGACTCAGAGGGAGGGCAGAAACAAACCGGAAACCTGTCTCAAGGAAATTGTCCAAACCACAAGGTCAGGCATGAGCCTGCAAAAACTGCAGCCGCAAATATACCCAGAACTCAGCATCCCCTCCAGGCCCTTGCTGAGCAGAAGGTAACAAATCTTATGTATCATCTTGGGGTTGGTGTCTGTTGATTATCTTTATCCTTGTGAGTTGTTGAGATTTTTCTGATTCTTCATTTGGGACATTTTGAATATTGTTTATTGAATATTGTTTCAATATTGTCTCTATTTTCCAGTGTCCAGTCTGGGACCTGGGTGTTTATATAGCCCATAATCCATTTCTCAAAGCTTTCTGTATGCTGTCTAGGGTCAGATCTTTGAATTCGTAGCTGAGGAATGGACCGAAGTGTTTATATACAACTTTATGGTACTGCTTGTTGAATTTCTTTTTTCCCATGATCACTGTGACATTTCTAGGCCCCAGGGGCCTCTTCTGGTCATCTGGCTAGAATGCTGAAGTTGTAGTTTCCCTACTCTGTGGTGTACTGCTATGTCTATCTCCTAACCCAAGCAGTGGGAAGTTGGACAGAGATAAATGGCAATGCAAGTTCTCCCTAGGCTCTTGAGATCATAGTTTCTTTGGTCAGGGAAAAGGGTTCCTTCCCTTAGAGTTTTAGGTTCCTGTTTAGCTTCTGTTGCCATTGCTGTCACTGCTACCACAAGGCTGCCTGGAAGGTTAGGTAGAGATAATGAAAATAGCTAAAAATAAGGGGAATTTCCGCCATTATCTCTGATGTTTATGGTTCCCCTTCCCATTGTCAGACCAGAAGGAGAGAGCTTCTCCTGCAGTTCTTTCTCCTTACCACAGGTGCATGATTCTGTGTTTCAGGCTGCTTTTGATTATGGAGCAGGTGACATTGGTGGGAAAACACAACACAGGAAACTCATCCATAAATCAACCTTATCTGAAATTTTGGTTTTCCTCTCCAATCTTCCTGCTACCATTTTTTTTTCTCTGAAGTCCTTAGCTGCTCCTCCATATATTTCATCTGTCATTTTTAGTTGCATTCAATGGGAGTCAGGGTAGAGTGTGCTGAAGCCATTTTAACTGAAACCAGAAGGGATAATGGCTTTTGATATATAGTAATTTAATTACAAAGATATTATGCTAGGTGAAAGAAGACAGTCTCATAACATATGATTCCATTTTTATGGCATCTAGAAAAGGAAAAACTATAAGAAGGTGTATTCGTTTTCGGTTGCTTCATAAAAAATTCCCACAGATTTAGTGTCTTAAAACAACACACATTTATTATCTCCCAGTTTCTATGACCCAGAGGTCAGAGCTCAGCTTGACTGGGTTCTTTACTCAGGGTCTCACAAGGCTACAGTCAATGTATCATCCAAGCTATGTTCTCATCTGAAGACTCAACTAGGGAAGAATCCACTTCTGAGCTCATTCAGGTTTTTGACAGAATTTATTTGCAGCTATCTGACTGAGTGCCCCGCCTTCCTACTGGCTGTTGGTTAGAGGCTAGCCTCAGGTTTAGATGTTGCCCACAGTTTCCTGCCACATAGCCTCCTCTTAGGCAATTACACGATTATTTTCTTCTTCAAGGCCCACAGGAAAGTGTCTCTTACGTCAGACTGAGTCTTATATAATATAATGTAATTATGGGAGTGACCTTTGCTATATAACACAATCTGACCAAGAAAGTAACACCCTATAACCTTGGTCATATTCTATTGGCTAGAAGTAAGTCACAAGTCAAGCCCACACCCAAAATGGAGGAGATTATATAGGGTGTAACACCAGGGGGTGAAGGTCATGGGGATAATGTAAGAATTATACCTACACAAGGAGAAAGAAGTGGTTGCAAGAAGTTAGGGGTCAGGGAGAGATTTAACTACAAAGAAGCAGCAGAGCAAGTTTTCAGAGGCGATGGAACTGTTTGTATCCTATTTTGGTGGTTATGTAAATCCATACATGTGTTAAAACTCTAGAACTGTATGTACATATGCCAATTTATTATATATAAATTTAAGAAATAAAGAAGAATCAATGTTTATTTTCTCGTAGTTCTGGAGGCTGAAAGTCCAAGATCAAGGTGTCAGCAGGGTTGGTTCCTCCTAAAGAAGGATCTGTTCCTGGCCTCTCTTTTGTTCCCTTTATATGGTCATCTCTACTATTGTCTTCACATCATCTTCCCTCTGTTGGTGTTGATATCCACATCTTCCTTTTGTTATAAGGGCATCAGTCATATTGGATTAGGTCCCACCCTAATGACTTCTATTAACTTAATTACCTCTATTAAGTAATTTTTACTCTAAACAGTCAATTTCTGAGGTACTGGGAGTTAGGACTTCAGTATATGAATTTTGGGGGACATGATTCAGCCCATGACACTAACCTAACCCCAGTACCTGGTACAGTGCCAGGAAAATGGAGGGGCTCAGTAACTGTTGAATGTATCATGGACTGCTGGAAGATAGCAACTAGAAAGCAAGACTGTGCTGCCTGAATGTCTTCTTGCCTTAGTTTTAACAATGGGGTTCCTTTCCCTATAGCTTCTTGGCCTGAGTTTGTGGCCACTGGGGGATAGTTAGCAGGAAAACAGTGCAGGGCAGATCAGGATTGTGTTTTATGGCCACCACAGGTCTGACAAGCTCTGTCATATGCCCTGATTTACTGGGAAGTTGGTTTTAGTAAGAAGACAATCAGATGAAACTGAGTGTATTGCCCCAGGCAGGGTCCAGTGGAGCCTGACAGGCCCCCTGCATTCCCCAGACTGGTGCTTTCTCCAACCACAATTGCCTACTTAACCTCAAAATAATGAATACTCAGAACCCAGCTCCTCAAATATGAGAGGAAGACACAAGGTATCATTAACAGATGGGGTTTTATTGAAATGTTTAAAAGCCAAGAAGGCCTCTTTAATTTAGCTTTATGCATTAATAACCAAAATGAAACAAGTACATTTCTATAATAAAAAAATACAAAATAAAATCCTTTCAGTCTCAAAATACATTTAACTACTTAACTATAGATCCATTTATTCCTATGATTTTTGCCTATGATGTAAAAGATTAAGAGAAAATTAACCAATTCAAAGTTATTGAATGTATAACCTATTTTTAAATTATGTTTAAAGCCTCAAAATGAGGCAATTACAGCAATATTAAACATTTAGGATAAATGCTGTTTTGCCAGGCTATTTCTTTTCTTTCAATTTCTGATTTGCAAATTTTAAAAGGCATCTTAATTTTTAAGTTAATTTTTTCTGATTATAAAGGTAATACATGCTCATTGAAGAAAATTTTGAAGACATAGAAAAACATAAAGAAAACAGTTAATCTCACCTTCAGAGAGCCTTTGTTAGCCTTTCAGTGTATTTTCTTCCAGTCTTTCATTAAATATTTAAGGTAATGTGATTATTCTCTATACAGTATTTTAATTCTGACTCAGCATCGTACCACATCTTTTCTCCATGGCGTTAGAATTCCTTGTAAACATAATTTTTTCTTTTTATTTATTTCTTTATTGGGGTATTTCTTATATTAAATAAGTATGTAAATCTTAAGTGTGCAGATTGATGAACTTCAGTGTATGTATATCCCCACATAACCATCATTCATATGTATGTATCTGAATTATGGTATATATAATATTTTCAACGCTTCAGACTCCTTTTTGCCCCCTCAAATTTTGCCTATTCTTGAGCTAAATATAAGTGAAGCTGTATCTTGAATACTTTTCCTTAGCTGACTTCTTTCACTAAATATTAGCTCTGTGAGATTTACTCATATTTTTGAGTGTTCCAGTATGTTCCAGTGTTCCTAACACGTTGTATGAGCATATCAATGTTTTATTCTTATATTTTATTATGAATAGAAATAGGTGTCTTTTTTAATTTGGAGCTATTACGAGTTAAGCTACTGTGAACACCTTTTTACCTGTCTCTTTATACCTAAGCACCCATTTCTCTTGGGTATACAACCAAAAGTAGAATTGCTTTAATATATGATAAATAGATGCTTAGCCTTGGTGGATGTCTCCAAAGCACTTTGCAAAGTGGTCTGCCGGTTTACCCTCCTATTAGTATCTATGAGAGTTCCAGTTGTTCCCATTCACACCAATACTTGGTGTAGTCAGTCTTTTTCATTTGAATCATTCTCCAGGGTATGTAATGGTTTCTCATTGTGGTTTTAATTTGCATTTTCCTGGTGACTAAAGATGTTGAGCACCTTTTCAATTTAGATATCCTATTTGTGAAGTGCCAGTTCATATCTTTTGACTTCTTCTATTGAGTTGTCTGTTTTTTAAAATCTATTTGTAGAAGTTCTTGATGTTATATCCTGGATACCAGTCTCCCATTCTGTAGTTTGTCTTTTCGCTCTTAATGGTGTCTTTTAATGAAATGAGAGTTCCTAGTTTTAATGAAGCTCAATATGTCCATATTTTCTGGTTTGAGCTTTTTATGTCCTGTTTTAAAAATCTTTGTCTATAACAAGGTCATGAAGATATACTCCTAAAACATCACTTTTAATAAAATAAATTCACCATTTTCTATTTTTGGATATTTAGGTCATACCCTAATTTCCACTACTGTAAATAAAAGTACTAATACTTATGGACTTCTGTGGGTCAGTGTTAAGTTTTTACATACATTCTCTTAAGAACTGTCCAGCAGGTACTATTTTCATGCCCAGGATAAAGAGGGGCTGAGAGAGTTGTTTAAGTTACCCAAAGTCATATGACTATTTAGTGCCAGAGTGAAATTTCAGTCTAGATCTCTCTGCATAACCAAGGTTATAAGCCACTTCATTATTTACTTTTTCAGTGATTCTTTCCTCAAGATAAATTCCTGGAAGTGGAACTCATTGCGTTAAATGGTAGGACCATGTTAATACTCTTGGTAGATGTTCTGAGTATCCCTTCCATTTTAACCTCACCATTCACTTACATTGCAGAGTACCTATCTTTCTGGCATCTCCACAGGAAGAGATCGATGTTTTCATGTGATAACAGTTTTACTTAGAGTAAAATTGCTATAATTTTTTAAAGTTACCAGTTATTGGAAGCTAATCGTGGGCCAGGCACTTTATATACATGCTTTATCGCATTTAAAATCCACAATCCTCCTGCAATGAAGGCAATGCTCTTAGTATTTATAAATGCACAAACAAGATCAGAGAGAAAAAGGAGTTTGTTCAAAGGCAGGTGTTTAATAAGAAGCAGACTGAGGACTCAAAACATTACCTAATTCTGGTGCTTTTTGGCTGTTCCCCACCCATCAGCTTGGTAGGTGCAATAGGTAGCTTCTGCTGGCTCCTCCTTCCAGCTTGTTTTCCCCTGCCCCCATGTTGTGCCCCAGGAGACAACCTGTGTCAACCAGATCTCTGGCTCTCTGTGTTTGAACAGTGAAGAGGGGCCAGCAGAGATTAGTGGGAGAAAGGAAGAGAGTGAGTTCCAGGTATTTTTTTCCCTTCCTATGTGGTCTCAGCTGGCTGCATCTCCAGACAGTCTGAGTCCCTGTCAAGCACTCTCTCCTCGCAGCCATACTACCTTCTTCCATCTCCAGGTTCTTACAACAGAGCCCTCCTCTTGTCCCTTCAGTGGAGTGACTGTGCCTGCTGTTTCTAGCCCCAGAGTTCTAGCCCATTCTTTGTAGTTTAATTGGGACTTTGAAAGAATCAGCTGCATGCTAGCAAGCTTCAACACTGCATCACTAACTCACACTTGGCCCTTCACCAATACATTAACTATTCCAGCTGAACTCTTCTTACAGGTGTCTACTTGCCACATCCACCCCAGGTAAGGGAGTAACCGAGTCTCCTCTCTCCCTGCTAGTACTTTTCTCTCCTGAGATGTTGGGTCACTTGGTTATCATGTAACTTTGTCTCTCTAATGGGCTTGAATAAAATAGTGAATTTGAAATTAGTTTCTTCTTTTTTTAAAGATAAGAGTGATGCTCCTTTTAGCCCTCTATACAGCCTTTGAGTGGAATGAAGTGATTCTTCTAAAAAACTTTTCATTCTAACATAACTTCAGATTTTCAGAAATGTTGCAATTATATGATGCAGAAAACCCTTTTATACTTTAACTCACCCATTCTTAACATTTTTCCACATGTATTTTGTGGTTCTTTATCTAGCTATCCATATCTATCTATTCTGAATCATTTGAGAGTAGGCTACATGTCTCATTTACTTATTAATACTTTGTGTAGACTTCCTAATAGGGTTATTTTCTTATAGAACTCTGCTATAATTATTGATTTCAGGATATTTAATATTGCCACAATGTCTTTAATCTATAGTACATATCACAACTCTGTCCATTGACCTAATAATGTTCTTTATAGCAGCTTTTTTGAGGGAGACAAGAAACTTGGTATAGATTTTTCTCCTCTCAATCTCTCAAATAGAATAAAAGCCTGGATCTCTCTGTGTGTTGGGGGCATGCATAGTAGAAGACAACAAGCACTGCTTCCTCGGGGCATTGGTGAAAACTCACTGCAGCTAGGAACAGGGAAAAAGAAAATTGCTGTGGGAGGGGCAGGACCGCACAGGGCCCACAACTGCAGCTAGGAAAGTGGTGGGAGAACTAGGAAAACCCTTTCCTTCATTCCCAGTACTAGGGACATGGTACATGCCTAAATCTGAGGTTCACTCAGACTAACATAAAATACATTTCCTCTATGCCTCACTCCACCTCCCTGCACTGCCAAGCTATCCAGTTTTAAATAATAAGTAGCAGAATACTGGGATAGGAACTGGAGAGAAACAACAGTGTTCAAACAGATCCTCTTAGATCAAAGCACAAAGGGAAGACCTAAGCTCAGGAGTGAACAGATATTGCTCTGATAAACCAATTCTCATCTGAAATTCAAAGTATCCCTACTGGAATTTGCATCTTGTGGTACACCACAGGCAAGCATACCTACAATTTACCCCTAACCCAGTCTAATGCCTATGTACATTATTTCAAAACCTGATAACAAATGCTTAGAAAAGGAAAGACATGCCAATTGCCAGGCATAAAAACAATGACCTCATTTTTTTTGTTTTGCCCTAGATGTCTAGCTTACAATAAAAATTATAAGGCATATACAAAGGTATGAAAAAACATACTCCAGAAAGACAGAGCAATAAACAGAACCAGAGTCAGATATGACATGGAAGTTCGAACTGAAAGAATATTTTAAATAAAGATGATTCATATATGATTAATGGAAAATATTGACAACATGAAAAGTGAGATGAGTAATTTCAGCAGAGATATAAACTATAAGAATCAGATGGAAGTGCCAGAAAGGAAAAGCACAGCACAGCTGGTTCGTCAGTAGACTCAGCACCATTGAGGAAATAATCAGTACATTTGAAGATGGTTAATAGAAATTTCCAAAACTGAAATACAAAGAGAAAAAAAGAGTGTATGTGTGTGTGGGAAAACTAGAATATTCAAGGAACTGTGGGACAATATCAAAACTCTAACATAAGCATAATTGGAATTTCTGAATGAAAAGAGAGAACAAATAGTCTAGGAAAAATATATGAAGATATATGGCTGAGAATTTTCTAAAATTAATAACTAATACTAGATCACAGATCCAAGAAGCTCAGAGAATGCCAAACTGAATAAATACCAAAACAAACAAACAACACACACACATATTATATAAAAGTTATTAAAAACAAAAACAAAAATGAAATCTTAGTGAGACAGAGAGAAAAATAAAATTACATACAGAGGAACAAAAATAAGAGTTGAAGATTTATCATAAGAAAATAAGACAACAGAGTGACATCTTTAAAGTACTGGAGGGAAAAGCTTTCAAAATGAAATCCTATACTCAGCAGGAATATCTTTTTTTAGAACGAAAAAAAGGGGAAATAGTTTCTCAGACAACATACACTGCAGAAATTCATTGCCAACAGATCTACTCTACAAGAAATATTAAAAGAAGTCTTCCAGCCAAGAAAAGAAAAATTAGACTGATACCTGGATCTACGCAAATAAAGAGAACTAGAAATGGAATAAAGTAAAATTTTGTTTTCCTTGTTTTTAATTACTCTAAGACATAATTTACTACCTAAAGCAGAATACTAGTAATGTATTACATATTTAAAGTACATGTAAAAGCGAAAGATGTGACAATAGCACAAAGGATGGAAGGGGAAAGTTGAGAATGTATTATTTTAAAGTCATTATATTAGACACAAAGTGCTAGATTACTATTTCAAGTTAGATTCTGAGATACATATTTTATTTTATTCTTAGATATATATTTTCATATATATACATATATACATATGTACATACATATATATGTATGTGTGTGTGTGTATAGAGAGAGAGAGAGAAGGCAAAATGAAATCATAAAAATTGTTCAAATTACCCAAGAGAAGGCAGAAGGAAAAAAAGGAAAAAGGAAACAAGGAAAAGGTAGAAAAGAGATCAGCCAGCAAGATGGTAGAATTTAATTGAATCATAGCATATCAATAATCACATTCAATGTGCTTAAATAAAGATATAATTATATAAACACTAACCAAAAGGAAACTGGAATGGGTATTTTGTTATCATAAAATAAACTGAAGAACAAGGAATATTATTAGGAATAAAAAGAGGTATCACATAATGATAATGAGATAAATTCTCCAAGGAAATGTAACAATCCTAAATGGGTATGCACCTAACAACAGAAGTCCAAACTCCATGAGACCAAAGCTAATAGAACTGAAGGGAGAAGTAGTCCAGTTCACAGTTGTAATGGAAACTTCAATGCTCTTTTCTCAGTAATCGACAGAACAAGTAAACAGAACATGGTAAAGATAAAAAGGATGTCCGCAACACAATCCACAGAATTGTTTCCCTTGGCTCGCAGTGGTAAAAACCAGTTCTATTTCCTACTCTTTCTGTGTGGCTTTCTCCTATCTGGAAGCCTTTAGGATCTCTCTCTCAGGTTCTGAGATGTCATGCTAATGTTTCTCAGTGTGGATCTTTTTCATTTGTTGGTTGGTGTTTGCATGTTGGCCTGTATAATCTAGAGATTCTGTTTTCTTTGATACTTTCTTTTTTTCTGTTTCTGTTATCTGCTTTTGTGGAATTTTTATTAGATGTTAGATTCTTATATTAAGCTTTCAATTTTCTTATATTATTTCTCCAATTTTTCTGATTTCCATATCTTTTCTTTAATTTACCTTCTTGAAGATTTTTTCAACTTCATCTTCTATGAAGTCTATTAAAATTTTATATTACATTTATGCCATATTTTAAATTTCCAAATGTTCTTTCTTGTTCCCTGATTTTTCCTTTTTGTTTTTCATATACTCCTGTTTTTATTTCAGAGTGTCTTCTTTTAACTTTCTGAGGTTGTTATTTTTGTTTAAGCTTCCTACAGCTTCCTTTATTGTCTGTTTTTTCAGGTTCCTTTTTTCCCTTTCCTATTTGTTTTGCAATCTGACTTAAATGTCTGATGATCTTGACAGGAAGGAACTATTTATATTTACGAGCTAACTAAAACTTAATAATGTATAGAAAGATGGGCTTCATTATAGAGTGATGGGGGCCTTTCTATGGGTTACTTTCAGAGATTTCTAGGAATTTCTGGAAGACTTTTCTTTGGTCCATTCAGCCTGTTCAGAAGAGGCTCCATCAATAAACGTGAAGTAGGAGTTGTGGTTAAAAACCTAACCAAAAAAAAAAAAATGTACAAAAAAAATGGGGGAAAACAGGCAGGAAAGGGATTATTGGAATCAAAGAACATGGTGAAATAAATGGTGGAGGATTGGGACTTCCTTCAACCCAAATAAAGTAATAAAAGTTGGAAAGTGTTAGTATAAAAATTGGTACGGAGAAGTATTAAATATGTGGGTTATTTGTGTTGTGAAGACAAGGCAAGGGAAAGGATGAAGGATCTAGAGTTCAGCCTTTGACATTCACTTCATTTTCCCTGTTGACAGGCTTGTACTTCACTTCCAGCCCCCACTGCACTCCGCACCACTGCATCTGGGCCTCATAAAACGAACTACGTAATTCGTGGGCCCTGGTGCAAAACGAAAATGCAGAGCTCCTTGTTCAAAATTATTAAGAATTTCATGGGGAAAATGGGGAGGTATTGGTCAAAGGTTATAAACTTTCACTTATAAGATGAATATGTTGTAGGGAATCTAATGTACAGCCTGTTGACTATATTTCATGATACTGTATTGTATCCTAGAAAGTTGCTATTGGTGTAGAGCTTTAATGCCTCACCATTAACAACAGCGAAATAGTAATTATGTGAAGTAAAGGATGTATTAACTAACCTTATTGTGGTAAGCATTTTGCAATACATTGGTGTATCAAATTATCGTATTATACACCTTAGACTTATATAATGTTATATGTCAATTATTTCTCAATAAACCTGGAGGGAAAAAGGAAGTAGCTGTGGTTGGAATAATGAACCAAATCACATAAAGATTAATGCAATAATAACAGGTCTGATCTCAAACCCTTTATGTCCAAATTCCTACTGGCAAGAAATAGAGCCACCAAAAAGACAGGCTTTAAAATTATTTTAAGTATCTAGGCAAAGGAGAAAACCTTTATGTCTGAACTTAACAGAGTGAGTGAACATTTTATTCAATTCTGTTGAATGAGTGGATTTACTTAGCATGAAAAAAAAAAAAGGAATTTCAACTTGGTGACAGCCCACAAGTTGCAGAGATGTAAAGCAAGCCCTTCCAGTACAGTTTCTGAAAAGAATAACCTTCCTGTGTCCCAGTTTGGAGGGAGGTGGTATAGGATGAAGATATTTAAGGAAAGAATCAACCTGAGGGTCCTTTTGCCCTGGAGGCAGCCCCATAACTCTTTTGCCCATGGTTTCTGAGGCCACCAAAGAGGTGTCTGTTGAGGTTCCAGGTGAGCCCTCTCTCTTCTCATCAGAGGGCCATTCTGCAGCTTCTTCCTGAGCTTTCTAAAATCAATTCTCTCTCCTTCCTCTTTCTGCTCATCTTTTTAAAAAACGTGTTCAAATTTCTTATCCATTGTTGTCTTTAATATTCTTTGGTGAACCTCATGGGGGAACATATTCCTTGTTTCTTTACTATGTTTAGCGGGATTTTAGGAGAAGCGGAGTTAAGTGCATGAGACTGGTCTGCCATTTATGACCTTGAAGAGGAGTCCATAAAAAGGTAAGCGTTTTTGAGAAACCCTGGGACAACAGTAAGCTCATAATGGACTTTTGGTGAAATGTTGAATTTAAATCTCTTTGCTGGGCCGGCTCTGGAACCAGACTGCCAGGGCTCCTATCCCAGCTCTACAACTGAGCAGCTGCATGACCTGGGTGTGTTACTGCTTCTTTTTGAACCTTAGTTTTCTTACCTATACAACAGGGATATAATAATAGTTCCCACCTCATAGCATTGTTATACAAAAAATGAGTTAGTACCTGACAAGCCCTGCAAAAGTTTACTATTGAAATGGAGAGGGGAAGGTGAGTCTTTGATGGCAGAAGCACATAGCACATCTGTCCCCTTTAAATGGGAACATATAATGGGCTTTGGATAGAAGGGTAGGGGGTCTTCTTAAAACTTAACAGCTGTTTTCATTTTGCTTTATATAGATGCTGATTGCTTGGTTTACCAGGTTGACCTTGGCCCAGAGTCCGGAGGAACAAACCACTACTTCCACATCTGAACTGTTTGTTGAGCTACCCTTATTTCTCTCCTCCCATCTGTTTGGGCTTCCAAGTCCAGTCTGCATGTCTGGAGTCTCCAGATCTGGCACTGTCTTCCCAGAAGTCCAGTTACTAGCAAGGGCTGTCAGTGACTGGGATCCCACTAGTATGAAGGGCACACATATTGTTCAAGGATTTTTTGGATACTCATGACAGAAACCCAGATAATATAAAGTTAAGCAAGAAAGTTTTGGCTAAAGCGAATAATGCATGACAAGGCAGGTAGAGCAGATATCAGAGACAATAGAACCTCATTTTCTTCATTTATATCTTGGCTTTTACCTGTGTGCAGCTCCATTATCTCATACTAGTGTATGTGCCATGGCTATTAGGATTCAAGCCAGATAGCTAGCTACTCCAGTCTTCTACATGAGTATGTTCATAGATTTGTGAAGTTATCAAAGATGTTGTTCACACACCTAGAGGAGTATACACGTATAAGGGTTAGTGTTTCATTTTCAAATATACAAGCTAGCTCTGTGACACTTCTGAGAGAGTTCTTATCTCTTTGGAACTTGAGCAATAGTAAGCAAAAAATGAATGACATCGGGAATGAAAACCAAAGACCTTTAATCTTAGTCTACCTGGGCTAGCTTTGAAATGAGCTGTGTAACCTACAAGCACTACAGATATTCTGGTGCAGAGGCAATTCACTGTACTGCACCTGAGTAAACAAAGAGTCATGAGATTGCTTCCTCACTTCCCCTTCATCAGAAGCTGGTTCCCTTCTTAAAAGGAATACTCATATTTCTGAATTCATATTTTCCCTGCCAAAAGAGTGATTTAATATTATTTTGATGCCACTTGATAAAAGAGGTAAAATTCCTAGATCCATTGGAAGACATTATATTAATTCTAGAAAGAAAAGAAACTAGGAATTGAAAGATTCTGAAGAAGTGATTCAAAAGTCTACCATGCAAAATAAATCTTAGTATTAAACAATAAATAGATAAAGGAATATAGACACTTGTGAGAAAAGTTTTAAAAATATCTGAGAAATATTTAAAAGTACCTGAGGGTGGAGGAAGAAAAAACAAATATGGCATGAAAAGAAGAATAAGAGGGCAAGAGGTTCCCAATGATTCTCCTGAGGAAAATAGTTGAGAAACAAAATGCTTATAGCCTCAGTTTCCTCAATGTACAGAGAAAGACCAATAAGGTAAATTCACCATTTTAATGACTAAGGCCAGTATGCTAAAATTCAAAAGTAGAATGTGATGAAAACTTGCTTTATTCAAAAGAAACATATGTTAGGTAGCATATCAAGAAAATGTGCAGCGACCTTTATGAAGTGAATCTATTTATCTAGCACATTCAGTGTGCCAGGAACTCTTCTAGATTTTGGAATCCAACATGTGCTGTCAAGGAGCTTATAGTCTACAATCTCAAACTGCTTTTCAAATTCAAGGAGGTATAGCTGGTGGGGGCTTGATATTTTTTCTTAATTAATTTTGTTTAACTACAGCATACATACCCCAAAGTACAACAATCTCAGCTGTATTGCACAATTCATTTTCACAAACTGAACACACCCATATAACTAGCACCCAGATTAAAAAATAAAAAGAAACAAAAACAAAAAACTGCCAGAATCTCCAAAAATCTCACGGCTACTTCTAATCTTTGCAGACCCCAAACACCATGCCTGGCCAAAGCTAATCACTGTCTTGACTTCTAAGACTATTATCTCAGTTTTGCCAAAAGCAGTTCACTTTCTTAAAACTACTTTGCTAAAGTATAACTTGTACATATTTAAGTATATAATTAAATACCACTAAGTTAAGGTACTGAACATTTATTTTCATAACTCCTTTGTAATCCATCCCTCTCTTCTACCCTTTTCCCTAGGCAACCTTTGATCTGTTTCTGTCACTATATGTTAGCTTGCATTTTCTGGAATTTTATGCAAATGAGATCATATACTTTTTTGGAGTGGCTTTTACTCAGTGTAATAATTTTGAGAATCATCTATGTTACTTTTTAAGTCAGTGGTTTGTTCCTTTGTGTTGATGAGGAGCATCCTATTGTGTGGATATACCACAATTTGTTTATCCATTCGTCAGTTGACAGACACTACGAGTTGTTTACAGGCCTATAGGTATGACAAATAAAGTTGCTATGAATATTTGCGCTCAAGTCCTTGTAGAAATATAAGCTTTCATTTATCCTGGATAAATACCTAGCAGTGGAATGGCTGGGTCATATTGTAAGTGTGTGTTTAACTTTTTAAGATACTGCCAAACTGTCTTCCAAAGAGGTTTATAATTTTATATCTCACCAGCAGTATATGAGAGTGCCAGTTGTGCCACATTCTCACCAGTACTTGCTATTATCAGTCTATTAAAAGTTTATAATAATGGATGTATAGTGGGTTCAATTTTCATTTTCCTGATTTCTAGTGATGTTAATCATCTATTCAAGTGCTTCATGGCTTTGTTTTTATATATTTTTTTCCGAATTGTCTGAGCGACTTTTTAAAAAATGCCAAGATGAGCAAAAGGACTTAAATCAATGTTTGTAGGCAAGGGAAGGGGGAGTGGATAGTAGATACAGTGTTGACAGATAATAAGGACAATGCAGACTCTTTAACATTATTTGCTTTAGCACTTAATTTCAAAGAGAAAAGTCTTCGGGAAGAAAGGTCATCTCATATATAGGAAGAAATAGTAGATCCATAAGGAATATTGAACAGTGAGGAAGAGACCTAGTGGCTCACCAATAATCATTTCCATGTTTTTTTAGAACCTCAAAATTTTAGCTAAATATAGAGTGATCAACCTCCCTGTTTGCTTAGGACTAAGGGGCTTCCCATAATGCAGGACTTTCAATGCTAGAGCTGGAAAAGATTTGGGTAAACCGAAATGAGTTGGTCACCATAGGTATGTCCTTGGCTATCCAAAATGAAGATGATTATTTCCCAGCTAGATATGGTCATGTGATTAAGTTATGACCAAGGAGATAAAAGTAAAAGTGAGGTCTAAAATTTCTGGGTTGTTCACTTTAAAAGAAAGAGCATGCTGTCCCCTTCTTTCTTTTTTGTCTTCCCACTGGCTCAAATGAAGAAATTAGAGAAGGAGCAAGCATGGCCATCCTAAACTGTGAGATAGAAGCTGCCTGTTAAGATTGCCAGCATCAGGAGAGAAGTATGTCGAATCCTTGATTATTATGAAGCTGCCTTAACAACCAGAGGTGCTCACCCAGTTTTTATTTGAGAGAAATATACTTTTATTTTGTGTAAGTCCCTATATTTTAAACCTCCTTTTACATCTGCCTACTTAATATAATATATAAGATCTCAATCAGATAGGCTACAAGGAAGAGGAAAGAAGGCATGGTCCATAAACTCCCAACTGGTGTGTCTGATAATAACCTTGGGTCATTTTTGGGAGTAGATTAACAAAAAGATGTTAATGAGTCACTTAAAAAGGCAGCAGAGATTGCTAGGCTCTAAAATGGTTGCACCAAGAACAAGTTTCACTCTTTTGAGATGGTTGCTATACTGGCAAGTCAACAAAACATGTACTTGCAACAAGGCTACTGACAAGAACATACATGACATTCCTGCAGACTTTTTCTTGTTACAAGTACAATGGGTAGATTAATAACTGGTTGAACAATTATACCTAAAGGGTATTAAGTAATTCATCAATGTCAGCTTGGAAAAAAAATTTCAAGAGGTAAGCCTTGATCTAGTTTAATATTTTATCAGTGATTTGGATGACTAGATAGTGAAGTTGGCAAATAACAAGAAAAACAGTAAAATTAATGAAGACAGAATCAGGACTAAAATCTTTTGCTAGCTAGAATGGCAGGATGAAACTAATAAAGTGAAGTGATAAATGTGCATTTATGCACTTAAATTTTTAAAAAATACCCATCCAGCAATATAAGAAATGGAGGAGATATGAATTAGTTTTAGGCATGGAAAAAAATTGGAATGTTTTAGATGATGGCTCAACAGTCAACGCTGAAGCAGTTCTGACTGACTGCATTAATGGAGTGACAGTGTCTGCCATGGGAGGTATAGCTCTACTAGCAATATTCACAGTGGCAGTTCTCACACTGCTATGGGAAAGATATAAAGGCACAGCTTGAAGGAGTGGAGAAAACATGAAACTGACCTCATATATTGGAGGGCAATCCTGTGACTCTCTAACTCTACACAATCATGGCCCTGTCCCTTACTCTGATGCTCACATTTCATTCCTCTCTTTTATCTATCTACCTGTTCCTGACCTTCAGCATGACCCTCTGTTCCTGTTGCTTATGTTCGCATATTGGTTCTTCTTGCTGTTCTGCTTTGGGAACATTGTCTTTCTGACCCAAGATCTGATGTCAAGAATGTCAAGTGAACACAAGAATGAAGGAGCTAAGAGTAAGCAGGAGGAATTGTTGTTGTCCGAGTACTTTCTCTTAAAAAGATGTCTTCAGATTGTTAGGTGCATTAAGAAGATTGTCTTTAATGTGTTCTTTTCTCTGAATTGTAGAAGTTTCTGTGCTTCTGAGGGCTAATGGGTAATATGGGTAGTATAATTTACTATATATCTTAAATAATCCTCCCAAAGAAACAACAAAAACTGCTGAATAAACATTTTAAATACATCACTGAGTTTGCAGTAAAAGCCTCACAAGCCAAAAATAAAATGAAAGTTGAAATCCAGATAGGAAAGACAGCTCTGAAATTGGCTTTCTCCTTGAGGCCATCATCTGCCCAGCCGTGGTGACCTTGAGATTTTCATTGGTTAGCCCTTCAGGACACAAAGAACAGAAGCCAAAATCCAAGGCCTGTCCAAAGTACAAAATCTAAAAGGCTATCCTGCATAAAGTTGGGAACACCAAGGTGTATGGCATCAAAGAAATGATAAACTACAAGTAAATTTACCCTCATGAAAAAGACAACAAGGAAAGTTGCTATCTTAACTTTGGCATTGGTTGAAAGTGAAAAATAATCTTCTCTGGTAATGTGTAAACCTCAGCAGAACTCATATGAGGCTTGGCCTGAATTCAAACTATCTACAAGGTTTTCAAAACCTCAGTCTAAAAAGTTACAGTAATTTCAGGGAAACAGATAAGCAAGCCAAATCTTTTATGAAAGAACATACCTTCAAGTCTGGACTTCAAGAGTTTCCACAGATAAAGTTTGAAAGAACAGAAGCTCATTGTCAAGTATTACAGAATATACAAGAAAGCAAGACAATATGAGTGAGAGTTAGCAAATAGCAGACTCAATCTACAAAAACTTTTATTGATTGGAATTATCAGCTATTAAATATAAAATAAATTTGTTTAATTTGTATACTGAAATAAAAAGGGGAGGCAAAATATAATCAGAGAGTTAATTAAGTATAATTTTATAAAACCAAAAAGTTTTATAAATGAAAAATATAACAATATTTCAAGAATTAGACAAAAGGTTAATAAAAAATTATTTAAACTACACTGTAAACTAGTTAGACCTAAAGAGAACATATGCTAGGACATAAAGCAAGCCCCAGTAAATTTAGAAATCAATGTTGAAACCGTGAAAAATATATTATCTGACCACAATGGAACAAGATCAGAACTTAATAACCGAATGAATTTAGGATATTCACAAATATATGAAATTAAACACTATGCTCTCAAATAGCCAAAGGGTTAAAGAAGAAACCACAAAAGGAATTAGAAAATACTTTGAAATGAATCAAGAGGAAATACAGCACACCAAAACTTATTGGATACAGTGAAAGCAGGGCTTAGAAGGAAATTTACACTTGCAAATGCCTATATTTAAAAAGAAGAATCCCGAAACAAAAGTCTAATCTTTTACCTTAATAAACTAGAAAAGAAAGAACAAATTAAAAACAAACAAACAAACAAACAAAAAACAGAAGGAACAACGTCATAAAGGCTAGAGAGGAAATAAGGAAAATATAGAATAGAAAAACAATAGAGAAAATCAACAGAATCAAAAATTTGATGATTTGAAAAGATCAACAAAATTGACAGAGTTTTAGCTAGACTAACAGAGAACAAGAGAGAAGATTCAAATTGCTAAAATCATAAATGAAGGTGAGAATATCACTTCCAACCTTTCAGAACTAAAAACGATGATAAGGAAAAACTATGAACAACTGCATGCTAACAAATTAGATAAACTAAATGAAATGAAAAAAATTACTAGAAAGACGCAAACTACCAAAATTGATTCAAAAAGAAAGAGAAAATCAAAATAGAGCTATAAAAAGTAAAAACTTTCCACAAAGAATAACCCAGGCCCACATGGTTTCACTAGTGAATTCTACCAATTTTTTAAGGAAGATTTAACAGCAAAAGCTTTCACAAACTGTCCCCAAAATTATAACAGTTGGTACGCTTTCTAACTCATTCTATGAGGCCAGTATTATTCTGACACCAAAATTAGACAAAACATCACGAGAAAGCTATAAAACAACATATCTTATGAATACAGACTTAAATATTCTCATCAAAATACCAATAAACTGAATTCAGCAGCATATAAAAATAATTGTACACCATGGCCAAATGAGATTTAATCATAGGAATACACTCTTGATTTTATCCACCTATTGAGTTTTTAATATTACTTATGATTCTTATAGTGACTTTAGAATGATATAACTCACAAACCAAAAAGTTCATTCTGTTTCTGCATGAACTTATTGTTTTTAGTATAGTTACAGAATTGTGCATTTACCAGCGTCATCAGTGTCCGGAACATTGCGATCATCTCAGGAAGAAACTCCATATCCATCAGCTTTCCCCTCTCCTCCCAATCCCTGGAAACTACTAAGATACTTTCTGTCTCTATGGATTTGCCTGTTAGGAAATTTCATATGAATGGAATCCTTCAATATGTGGCCTTTGTATCTGGCTTTTTTTCACTTAGCATAATTTTTTCAGAGTTCATCCATGTTGTTTCAGTACTTCATTCCATTTCACTTCAAAATAATATTCCATTGCACATATCATGTTCCATACCATCTTTTATTAAGCATTTATCAGTTGATAGACATTTGGGCTGTTTTCTACTTTTTGGCTGTTATGAATAATGCAGCTATAAAAATTTATGTACAAGATTTTGTGGACATATGCTTTTGATTCTCTTGAGTTACTGGGTTATGTGGTAACTCTATGTTAACCATTTAAGGAACTACTGAACTGTTTCCCAAAGTGGCTGCATAATTTTACATTCCCACCAGCAATGTATGAGAGTTTCAATTTTCCTACATCCTTGCCAATACTTATTATTCCCATCTTTTTTTTTATTGTGGCCTTCTTAGAGGGTGTAGAGTGCTATATCTCATTGCGGTTTTGATCAACAATTTCCCGATGACGAATGAGGCTGAGTATCTTTTCATGTGCTGATTGGTACATATCTCTAGTTAAATTTTTTGTCCATTTAAAAAAATTGGGTTATTCGTTGTTTTATTTTTGAGTTATAAGAGATTTTTGTATTTTCTGAATGTAAGTTCTTTATCAGATAAACAATTTACAAATATTTTTTCTCATTCATTTCACTTTCTTCACGTTGTCTGTTAAACAACAAGTTTTTTAGTTTTGGTGATGTCCAATTTTTCTACCTTTTCTATTGTTGCTTGTGCTTTTCATGTCATATCTAATAAACCATTGTCTAACTCAAGGTCTTGTGTGGTTTTTAAAAGAGTTTTATACTTTTAATTCTTACATTTAGGTCTTAGATTCATTCTGATTTATCTTATGTATATGATTTAAAATAAGAGTCCAACTTCATTCTTTTGTATGTGGATTCCAGTCTTCCCAGAAGCATTTTCTGAAAAGATTATTCTTTCACTTCTTGAATTGTCTTGGTGCCTATTATAGACTGAATGTTGAAACTCTAAACTCCAATGTATTGGAGGTGAGTCCTTTGGAAAGTATTTAGGTCATGAAATGGGGCCTTCATAAATGGGATTAGTGCCCTTTTAAAAGAGACTCCAGAAACTTCTCTCACCTGCAAGCAAGAGACATTTCTCTGATGTCTCTTATAAGAACATTAATTCTATTAGATTAGTGGCCCACCCTCATGACCTCATTTAAACTTAATTACCTCTTCAGGGTCCTGTTTACAAATTCAGTCACATTGAGAGTTAGGGCTTCAACATACAAGGGGATATGATTCTCTCCATAGCATAGAATGTGTTTCCATTTACATAACATTTTCAAAAATAAAAAAAATATAGAGATAGAGAACAGATTAATGGTCGCCAGAAGTTAGGGACATAGAGGGTTTGGGTATAACTATAAGGAAAAGCATGAGGGTGATCTTAGTCCTAATAGAACAATTCTGTATCTTGAACTGTGTAGTGCTTGTTAGAATCTACACATATGATAAAATAGCATAGAACTATGCATAAACATTTTACCAATATCAATTTCCTCATTTCTATATTATTCTATAGTTATGTAAGCTGTAACAATTGGGGAAAACTAGGGGAAGGTTTAAAGGACCTCTCTGTATTATTTATTGCATATTCCTGTGAATCTGTAATTCTTTTGAACTGAAAAGTGTTTTTTAAAAATCAGCCAGAAACAAAAGACAAGTTACTTATTAATAAATAGAAATTTGACTTAAAGCTAATTTCTCAATAGTGACAATGGAAGCCATAAAACAGTGGATTAATGTCTTCAATATGCTGAAACAACTATTAATCAAGGATTGTTTTCCCATTGAAATTCTGTCAAGAATTAAGATGAAATAAAGATATGTTCTGACAGTTTATTACCAACAGACTCTTTTAGTAAATACTAAATATTATTATTAAATGTTGTATTTTGGGCAGTAGCAAAAGTTCTCCTAGAGAAGGGCTAAGATATAAGAAGAAAGAATTAGCAAAGAAATCAATAAAATTATCAGTAAATCTAAATATTTTTAATCTTTCTTGAAGAAGTAGAAATAGTGTATATCATCTACAAACTACTAGAGTAAAAATAAAGTGAATGGGAAGCAGAATACAGTTTTTAAAAGATAAGAAAGGACAAAAGACAAAAACGGAAAGATATGACAGTGTAAAATAAGTAGTAGAAATAAATTCAAATATAATTCTAAATAGAGTAAACTCAAGTTTCAACGACAAACTGCTGCACAGATTTTTAAATCTAGTTATACGCTTTTTTCAAGAGACATACCTAAAACATAAGGCACAGAAAGTTGAAAATGAAGGAATAGGAAAAAAAATACCAAAAACAGAAAAATTGGTGGTGTAGCCTTTTTATGTCAAACAAAATATATGTTAAACTAAAGGACACTGATTTCCTGTCAATGTAAGAAAGAAATTCCTCAGGCATGAATAATCTCTGGAGTCAATGAATTCGCCATCCCTTGAGAAACTCAAATCTGAGGTAATGGTCAATCGGTTGGTATCAGGGAAGGCATTAAAACACCACAGAAAAGATAGGACATAATGACCATACAGTTTCTTCCTATCCTAAAATCTTAATATTTTATCTCATTTTCTCATTCTCTTTCAGATTATTCATCCTCTCATGGCTAGAAGATTTTCTTATTAGGCATGTATCAGAAGGAAAGCTCTGACATTCCCATCTTATTATAACTCTCATCTCTAAAAAGTCTGATGCACATGTATATGTATTTGTAAGAGCATATGTGTGGTGTAGATTGCATATGTACACATACATATTCATTGTTAGAATTTCAACTTCCTTGGCTGTAAAATTTGTCTTCCAATCGTTTGTCTGAGAAAGTATGTTGAGAAAACTCCCAGGGGAAATTATAATATCCTATCTCATCTAATTTATTCAATAACAGTCGTCTGAGTTACTATCAGATATGCAAAGTAAGGTAAACATTGCAAGGCCTTCAGAATATGGCAACACTTTTTGAGGGTGGGGTGGGTGGTAACTCTTTGGTAATAGCATTCAGCTGTTCTTTTGCAATTCAGATCCTCAGGTTTTTAATTGATAGATCAAAATCTATTTAGAAATCTCTAAAAATCTCCTGGAATTTCTCTGGCACTGGACTGAATAGAGCCAGCTCTACCTGCTCCAGGATACTCCAAGGGTGGAGCCCAGAGAGTCATATCTCTAATGAGCATCTCCAGAGGATTCTGAATCATACTAAGGATTGAGAAACATAAAGTTAAGGCATCTCAAGGCTTCAGTAAGAAAAAAGTGAGCTTCTTTTCTCATGCTTTAAAATATAAATCTCTCTAGAATATTCTTTGATTGTTTTATTTTATTAGAGATACAGAGATTATAAAGACATTTAGAGGTGGTATTCTTTATTCATTTTTGAGGGGGGAAGGGAGAACCATCTTGGGTCTTTATTTCCCATCACCTCTTATTTATTCTTGTTTACTTTGAAAGGAGATCATATTATTTCTCACTGTGATAACAGGAATCTGGACTTAGTGGTCCAGGTGATCTAGGAGTGTACATACAAAAAAAAAAAAAGACAAAAACAGTCATGGTTTTATTTTCTTTGCTGGTATAGATGCCTAGATTAGGGGATGTGAGTCCTTTGATCCTAAAGGAAAGTATAGGAATGGTTTCAGGAGGACAAACCAAGCCAGTAAGTAGCTCATTTTAGATGTGATCAAGTTGCAGGACAGCTGAAAAGAGAAAACGAAAATAATTAATTCCATCTTCTATAGTCATTTACTAAATAAATGGCCTATTATAATATAATTTAAAATATTTATTTAAAATTTGTTTTGACAGTAATGGAGAAGGGTTAATAGGAAAAGGTAACTTTAAAGAGGCAACAAAGCAAAGGAATGGTTGACTTTGTTCCCTCCTCATAGTTATAGAACTTAATATGATTACAAATAGGTACAAAAATAAATAACCTCTCCTATACATAATCTCATCAGACCCAAAACAAATGACTGAATCCAATCTGGTCTATTAAGAATTCATTATGTAAGAGCCATTTAAGAATTCATTCTTTAGCTAGACTGCAAATGTCTATAGATTGAATCTCTCTGAGAAATAATTGTGCTCCTTTTGTATGAACCCCACATGTCTTCAACACTACTGACCATGGAATAGGATATTAAAAATGCCTGTTAAGTAATTGACTGCTTTTTATAAAGCACTCATGAACTCACACATCCTTATGAAATTTCAACATACTGAGTTCTTGAAGGTTATTCTTAAAAGCTTCCTGAGAGCAAAAACAATTCATTTGCAGAGGGATGAAAATTATGTTAGCTTTCAGATTTTCCATCTTTAAGCTAGAATACAATGGAACAATGCCTTTAAAATGCTAACAGAAAGTGGCTTGGAACATAGAAGTCTATACCTAGCCAATTTATCAGTCTGTAAGTCATACTGAAAGAGATCAACATTTGCCTTCTTTTCTGGAAAAAAATTAACTTGAGCATATGCTTTAAGAAAATGAAAATGAAAATCAAAATAGATGAAGATATGGAATTCAAGAAATAATGGCCAAAATTCAGAAGAGCATTAAAAGAACCCCTAGGATATTGGCTGGGCAGCAGGTATAAAGGCAATTGGTTCAAAGTAAAACATGAGAGAAGACTTGCAGACAAATGTATTTGATAAGAAAATGGATTCATTTCAACAAATAAATATGATTTAAGGAGGTGTATGAACCTAGTGATAAAGCAAAGGCAATTATTTCTTCTGTCAACAAGAAAAAGGTAAGGCAAACAGAAAATCCTGAAAACTAAAAAGCTCCACAGCAAAATCATTGCCTATATAAAACAAATTACATGTAACATGGTTCTGAATAAAATATGGAGTGTAATGAATGATAAAACATTCAATCTTGGTTTTTTAAATATTCGTTTTGGAGCTACACCTATTTAGGAAAAGGGTTTCATTTCTGTCTCTGCAAGTCCGACCACATTTCTTGATTCTGCAGAAAATAATATGTAACACAATTATAGTATTTATGTATCCTTTATCGGATTTAGTTTTTTGGGTCAACTTACATACAAAGCATAGAAGACTTAATTATAGTTTGAAAACAGAAGGAAGATCTTATAAACCTTCATAATGTATGAGTTGTGAGATGGAAAGAGAAGAGTGGGTATGAAAGTATAGGGTGTACATACCCTCATTTTTTTTATGAAGCCTTGAGAGTTACTATTTGAAATTGAATGATTATGAAAGTACTTTCTCTGTATAACAAAGTTATAAAGTAAGCATCAGAATTTAATACTACAACTAACAAAACTTTGAAAACAGACAGGAGATATAGTGTTAATAGACTCAATTTCTTATTTTTTAAAAATAATTTATTGAAATTAGTTTCAAGTGTACAGTACATTGATTAGACATCTATATAGTTCATAAACCAATCCCCCTAATTGCTCCCTCCCTCCCCTGACCCTCCACCTAACCAATGTATTAATGCTAACTGCATTCCCTCTGCCGTGCTCCCCATCCCCACGATCAGCTATCCACTACCAATTTGTATTTCTTTAACCCTTCACCCCCATTCTCCCAGCCCTCCCAACCCCCTTCCACTCTGTCCATAACCAAATTGTCCACTATATTTGTGAGTCTGTTTTTGATTAGCTTGCTCTTTTTGTTCCTTAGATTCCACGTAAAAGTGAAATCATATGGTATTGATCTTTCTCTGTCTGACTTATTTCATTCAGCATAATAATCTCTAGGCCCATCCATGTCATTGCAAATGGTAGGATTTCATTTTTTTAAATGGCTGAATAATATTCCATTGTATATATGAACCATACTTAATTTATCTAATCATCTGTTGATGGGCATTTAGGCTGCTTTCATGTCTTGGTTATTGTAAATTGTGCTGTCATGAATATTGGGGTGCATAGATCTTTAGGACTTATTGTTTTGGTTTTCTTTGGATAAATACCCAGAAATGTAATTGCTAGGTCAAAAGGTATATCCATTTTTAATTTTTTGAGAAACTTCCAGACTGTTTTCCATAATGGCTGTACCAATTTGCAATCACACCAACAATGTATGAGGGTTCCCTTTTCTCCACATTCTCAACACTTGCTGTTCTTTAATTTATTGATGATAGCCATTCTGACAGGTGTGAGGTGATATCTCATTGTGGTTTTAATTTGCATTTCTCAGATGATTAGCAACCTTGAGCATCTTTTCATATATCTTTTAGCCATCTGTGTTTCCTCTTGGGAGAAGTATCTGTTCAGGTCTTCTGCCATTTTTAAATTAGATTGTTTTTCGTTGTTGTTGAGTTGTATGAATTCTTTATATATTTTAGATATTAACTCCTTATCAGATGTATCATTAGTAAATATCTTCTCCTAAACAGTTGGCTGTCTTTTTGTTTCAAATAGAACAGGAAGATATTAAACAAAAACTTAAGTTCTTTTACCCAACAGCATCACTCTATTTGGAGGTTGCCACCCCTACTTCTCCTGATAGATAGATCCCCTAATTCTAAACAATATACTTATTGTTTCATTGATGGTTTCCTTTGCTGTACAAAAAATTTTTAGTTTGATATAGTCCCATTTGTTTATATTTTCTTTTGATTTCCTTGCCTGAGGAAATATATCTGAAAATAAATTCCCATTAATAATAACAGAGAGATTACTGCCTATGTTTTCTTCTAGAAGTTTTATGGTTTTGGGTCTTACATTTTAAGACTTTAATCCATTTTGAGTCTATGCTTGTAAACAGTGTAAGAGGGTAGTCAACCTTCTTTTTTTTGCATGTATCTGTCCAATTTTCCCAACACCATTTATTGAAGAGATTGTCTTTACCCCATTGTACATTCTTACCTTCTTTGTCATATATTAAGTGAGTGTGTAGGTGTGGATTTATTTCTGGGCTCTCTATTCTGTTCCATTAATCAATGTATTTGTTTTTATGCCAGTATCGTGCTATTTTGATTACTGTAGCCACGTAGTATAGTTTGATATCAGGTAGTGTGATATCTCCAACTTTGTTCTTTCTCAAGATTGCCATGGCTTCAATTCCTTATTTTTGATAAGAGAGAATCATTAGAAACTTACATGTGGTAGATCAAATCATTGTTCTCAACTATTTACTCCCTTTCTGTAATAGATTATACATTCACACTCTTTGTCATATGATTTTTGCCATACCTCCTGGAAGGGCATATTCGTGTCATTCCTATCCCATTGATTCAGGGTTTGGCTGTGTACAATTTTTGAACAGTGGAACTTGGGTAGAAGTAACAGTGGCTAGTTCTGAACAGAGGTTTTCAGAAGTACTATGTGTTTCTGTTGCTTCTCTTCAGCTATTGCCCTCTATCATGGGAAGAGCACATCCCAAATAATGGACACCTCTCTAGCCCAAGTCCCAAAATGAGAAGACACATGAGCCATATCTAGGAATTCAGGAAAAAAGAAAAGATTAATTTGACAGAAGATGTACAAAGTAGAGAAAATTGCACTGGAACAGAAACCTTGGGGATTAAGAGAGGTAGAAGAAAGTAGGCAAAGAAGAAACAATTAGCATAATGTGGAGAGTGGGGAATAGTGAAGTGGTGGCATGACTGGAGCAGAGAATTCTTATAGGTAAGCAAGAGACCTGTGACTGGTGAGAAAGGGACCAGATTGTGAAGGGCCTGGAATGGCTGACTAAGTTTCTGTGTTATAGACAGAGAGTGGCTTCATGAACTGGGTGTTTTAGGAAGACCAGTATAACAGGTTGTATAGGATGGATTGCATTAAGTAAAAACAGATTCCTCCAGGCTAACTTAGAAACTATCTTACACGTCATTTAGGCATGTGTTGTGGCATATATCAAGGTGTTGCTCTTGTTCAGGTAACCTCTTACCGTATCCTTTGGGCCTCAATTGATTAAATAAAGCGGTACCTCACTCTTTTGCTAGAAATATGTAGATCATTATTCAGATAGACAGGTGCTCTATAAGAATGGGAAAATATGGCTTGGGGTAAGCAGAGACCAAGAAAACATATTTTAGAAATCTCTAAAAGCCACTCTCAGCTGGAAAAGACCTTGAGTCTTTTACACCACCCAGTGCTCTTAGAATTTTTTTCATTCAGTCTTTCTAAATGCCATCCAACAATAGCGTTAATTCATGTGCACTCGTAGTTAAAATCTTGGTCATCTTATTCCACAGAACCTCTTTTGAACCAAGCACCCATCATCTCTCTATTTCTCTTTATATCAGGTTCATGCCATTTGATTTCCTTTTAAGTAGTGACAACACAAATATACTGACAACCATGACTTGCTTCCATTGTTTTTGATAATTTTTGTACCTTACTTAGGTTTTCCTTCCATTCTGTCACCTACTTTTCTTAAAATTAAAAAAATTCATATCGATGACTTGTCTTTTTTATTGTTAGTTTCTTAGGTTCATTTCTGCCCACCATCTTTTTTATTCATGTGTCCCAATAATATATCTGGGGCCTTATCAGTGCAAGGCCTATGCCACCTGCATTGCCTCAGGCTTGCTCTTCTCACTGTCTCAACTTTTTAAGTTCTCCATATTTGCTGATTCAGATTCCACTTAGTCTCTAATCTAGCAGTGTCCAGCATTTCTCTCCCATTTTTTCCTATATGATAAACAGTATAACCCATATAAATGTTCAGAGCGCATGTGTGAAATCCCCAGGAAGCCAGAAATAGATCTTCTCTTTCCTCTCTGACTCAAGAAAGCCTATTGGAATGCAAGAAGCTGGCAGTGACATTGTTAAAGAAATAGTCTGCGACCTGCTCTAGTTTATGATTTAAAATTTTATTCTTAGCTCCTGGTTCCAGACTAAGATGGAATAGTGGATAGAGTATCCTTCACTTTTAAGAATGGCTAAAAGCTCTGGACTTTGTACATAAAACAAACATAAGAAGGCTGAAAGTTAACAAGGAGAAGGCAATCGACTAAGGACCTTGGGATTAAGAAATGAGAGGGCAATGAGTTCCCTCAGTTTTCTTTTTGCCTCATATATTTTGAACTGAGTGCTGGAGAAGCTGGCAACCTGAAAACACCATGAGAACTTGGAAATTTTTAGAAAATCCCCATGAAAGGCTTGCTTTCTCAAGTCAAAGGGTTAGGAAAGGGTCATCCTAGAAAACTTTTAGATAGTAACTGCCTTATTCCAGCTAAACACTACAGAAAAAGAAAAAGGCAACGTCACCCCTTGTCCCAGTCAGAAAAGGTTGAATAGAGAGCCTAGACTTCCACCTTCACTGTGGTGTTACAAGGTACCCCTGGGGACTGCTCTAACCCCTGTTGGAATGGTGTCAGAGAAAGCCAGGTAGGGACAGAGTGATTAGCACAAACAAAACAAAACAAAACAAAACAAAACAAAACAAAACAAAACAAAACAGACCTATGCGCAAAGGTATTATGCTGAGTAAAAAAGAGCCGGTCTGAAAGGTCACATACTGTATGGTTCCATTAAATGACATTCTTGGAATGACAAAATTATAGAGATGAATTGATAGTGGTTTCTGTGGGTTGAGGGGGTGGGGGTGTTCTTATGGTGGGGTAGTGTGAGGGAGGTCTTTGTGGTGATGGAATAGATTTGTATTTTGAGTTTGGTGGTTGTTACAGGAATCTGCACATGTGATAAAATGACAGAACTATACACACACATTGTACCAATGTCAATGTCAATGTCCTGGTTTTGATATTATACTATAGTTATAAGTTTATAGCTTTTCGATGAGTTATAGTAAGATGTAACTGTGGGGGTACAAAAAATAAGTTCTCCTGACAGGTAGAATAATCAAATTAACATGAGAGACATAAGGAGAAAATGTCCAAATTTATTACATATATAGATTTGAGTGTTCCACAAGAACATGAGAACAGAGGATGGATTGGGCAATTGAGGCTTATATGTTATTCTAGACTAAAGAGAAGAGGGCAGGGGACTAGGTTTCAAATGGAAAGCAGGAAACTCATAAGTGAATGAAAAGCACAAACGTATGTTAAATAAATTCTTGCTGGGCCACCCCAAAACAATGAGACAAAGAGGGGTGTCCAACGAACAGGTTTTGCTAGATTTCTTCCTGTCTATCATTTAATTCATAGATGTGGATAGCTAAAGTGAATAGCTCCCTTTCTTTAAGCAGGATTTTCTCTTTTAATTCTTTTAGGCAGGTAAGGTGGGGGGAAAGTCAAAGGTTCTTTCTGAGTTTTTTGTTTCTTAATAACCAGCTTAAAATCAATATCCTAAAAGGCATATTTTGGGGTGGCAAATTCTGGGTCCCCATCATAACCACTGGGGGGGAATGAATGAAGGGTACAAAGACCTCTATGAATAATTTTTACAACTTCCTCTGAATGTAATTATTTCAAAATAAAGAGTTATTGTCTAATTTTGTTACTTCTGATAGTCATTAATATTATAATCCAAATTTTGAAGCCCTCTGCTTTCTGGGGACAATGCTGGGCTATATTGCCTTTCTCTACTTCTTTGCAAGTTAGATATGGCACATGGTTTGATTTGGGCATTGAGATGCATACATAAAAGAGACATTTGGAGAGGAAATGTTAAGAGACGATGTGCAATCTGCCACGTGCGTTCCTACTGTCCTTGCTAACGGGGAACTACATACTACCCTGGATTCTTCTTTAGCTTGAGCTGAAGCCCTCACTTACCATCCAAGAACATGGAGTGTGGCCCCAAAAGGAAGTTGTGTAGCTTAAAGCCACCAGGATTTGAGACTTTTGGATATAGCCATCCAGTCTAGTTCTATTAGTCACCATTACCTGCCTACCCCTTACAAATGCCTATAGTGTAGTGCTCTCATCACCAGATCCAAAGCAAGGCATCCTCCTGACAGTTAATTATCCACTCTCATCCTCCACTCCACGAACTGCCCTCACCATGAGGACATACTTTCATGCCTCACCTTACCCATGATCACCACCTGATGGATGAGTGGACCAAGAATCCTGCCTTCATCCAATTTGCTCCTCTTGTTCCTGGGTGTTAGAGCAGTGCAGTGGTCATGACAGTGATCTTACGCTATGAGCAGGATTGCTAGGAGAGGAGGAAGGGCACTCATGTTCCTGAGGCTTCGGTCACGAGGCAGGATTGTCAGGCTTTTGGTTGGCAAAGCAAAAACAAGGAGTAAAAAAAAGCGTAAAATAATAGCGTTTATGCGTTCTGCGTCAGTACCACCTGTCTCATTTTATTTGAAATCCTGTGTGGGCTTGTGTTTGCTTGTCCCTCATTCAATGTCATTCTCTTCTGTTCTTTCTCATCCAGTCAGGATGTCGCACACACAATTCTCTAGTCCTGCCACTGCAAGTCAATTATTCTTGGGCAGTTTATCCTGCTTTAGGGAATCACCCACATACCCCCATTACAATGAATCCATTCCAGGTGCTATTCTCCTGCTTTCTAGTTAAGTGGGAACAAACACTAGTCCTTATTCTCATGTTAAAAGAATATTAGTAGTTTTCAGGTAATGATCATTTTAAAGAGGGTCTGATAGAAACAATGAAAGCAGTTAATCATTCATTCAAAAGAGCAGCATCCCGTGTGTGCTTCTCAGAGGCTGTGGCAAGGAAATGTCAGGGCAGGCAGACTACTTCCTGTGGGATAGGCCACTTTCAATGCGTCTTCACTAATTAATCTTCTAGGGACTAAATTCTTCTATGGTAAAAATCATAGAAAACATAAAAAATTTATAAAATAATGAATAAAAATTCCAAATCTCAACATTATCCATCCCAAGGCAGTATTTTCACTAAAGCACACATCTGGATGACTGGAGGAAGCCGGTGAGTCCAGGGCACAGGGCCAACCGGAAACAAGAATAACATTGGGAAGGCTTATATCATTGTCTTTACTTTGGATTCCCAAGCTGAGCCCTTACACCTCCTTGTTGTAAGGCATCTAGCTCTTTCTGCTCTCAAACGTGCTTACAATTTCTACCCTATTTCCAATTCTTTTAGTAAGGTCAAGATACATTTTTAATAAACTAGAGTAAGTAGATTGAAGATGTGGAAGGATAATTGTGCTTGGTTATACAACAAACGGAGGGAGGAGGCAAGATAACTAAAAGCTATACTCAGAGACTGCAATATGCTGATCAGTCTGCAGCCAGACCATGAGGAAACCTGCAGAACAAAGAAAGATTTCTGCTGGGATTGCTAACAACCCATTTCCCCACACTGTGAAGGGAAAACAGGAAAAATAGAGTCTTTAAGTGGTGCCCTACACAAAATAAAATCATTCATCCCCTATGGCTAAAACCATTAGGGAATCTATGGATTAAAGGCTGAGAACTGCCAGCAGGCCTTTCATGCTACATAGCTTTTCACCTATGTCCGTTTATCCTTTCTCATTGTACATCCATGTCAAAGGAAAACGGGTAAACAAAATCTTTAAACTGTAACTCATAGTAGCTAAAGAATAATATATAATCTGAATTCCCCTAACACTGGGGTCCCTCTCAGTACGTTTATTCTGTCTCTTTCACTGTTCTCATCTCTCTGTTGTCTCTGTCATCTCAGTTTCTCTTAGGCTCTCTCACTCTGCCTGAGAGACCACATTTTATGGAGTGTTACGCCTTCTCTAATAAACTCTCATTTAGACTCTGACTTTGGTGTGTGTTTGAATGCTTTCTTACACTCTGCCAAGAACCCTTTTGTCTCTGTGCGGGGCTTGAGTCTCCCCCAGCTTGGGGAAATTTGCCTTGTCTTGCATCGTAACCAGTTGCAAAGAGTGTATTTTATTACCCTGTACTATGCGAACAGCATACAACTTTCCATTTGTTTTAAAAAAAATTTTTGTTTTTAATTGCAAAGAATGGTTACATCCAGATAAGGTACTATTTTCCTGGGCTACTTAATTGTACAGATTTTTTTAAAAAATGCTTTATTGAGGTAAAATTTATTAACCATAACATTTACTAGTTTCAAGTGCACAATTCAATGATTTACAGTAATTCTATGGAGTTGTGTAATCTTGACCACAATCCAATTGTAAACATTTCCATCATTCCAAAAAGATCTCTTGTGCCCCTTTGCAGTCACTAAATCAATTGTCTGTATAGATTTGCTTTTCTTAGACATTTCATATAAACAGAATCATTCAATATGTGCTTTTTTGCATCTGGCCTTTTTCACTCAGCTTAATGTTTTTGAGGTTCTCTATGTTGTGCCTTCTATGACTATTTCATTCTTTTTTATTGCTGAATAACATTCCATTGTATGGATATACCACATTTTGTTTATCCATTTATCCATCAGTTGCTGAACATTTGGATTGTTTACACTTTTCATATATTATAAATAATAATGCTATGAATATATATGTACAACTTGTTATATGGATGTTTTCAAATTTCTTGGATATATACCTAGGAGTGGAATTGTTGGTTGTATGGTACTTTTAGATATAACTTTTAAACAACCTAACATAGTTTTCCAAAGTGGTTGCCCTGTTTTACATTTCCCTCATCAATGTATGAGGGTTCCAATTTCTCTGTCTCCTCAACTGATGCTTTTGTCAGTTTTTTATGACAGCCATTGTAGTGGATGTGAAAAGCTTTCTCACTGTGATTCTGATTTTCATTTTCCTAGACTATAACTATAGTGACAGCACATTATAGTGACAACATGTTGAGCATCTTTTCATGCTATTGTTGACCATTTGTAGTTAATTCTTTCGCCCATTTTAAATTGAATTAGTAGTCTTATTCTTGGGGTCTTCATACATTCTGAATGCAAGTCCTTTATCAAATGTATTATCTGCAAATCTTTCCCCGTGAGATACAGTATTTCTTTTTTTATAGGTATTTTTAAGAAGATACTAACTTCAAAGTGAAGTTTCCTTGTGGCACATTAACAGGCCAATGATTCACTTTGTTTCAAAATATTATGTAAGTACTTCTAAAAAGCAACTTTTTAGTACATTTAGAGAATGTATTAAGCGCAAAACAGCATAGTAAAATTCTAGAGATAATCTTCAATAACTTTTTTTTTTTTGCTTACAGCCAGGCTTTTGGCTTTGTACATAGCATTTATTAAAAAATAAGACAATCTAAATGACATTACAAACACTAGTGTCTTATCATTTCATCTCTTGGCTGGCGAGCAAGACACGTAAACCTCTGAATGATTTAAGCGGAAAATTCATTTTTATTAAAAGAATGGTTGGTGATGCCTAGTGAGTGACAGAGGACCATGGTTGTGTAGTCTCTTCAGGTGGCTAGGTGTTGGAATCAGTGCCAAGAGGCAGTGTTTTCCAAGGGGGCACGGCGGAGGGGCCCCTCTCCGAGCAGGAGACACTTCCCTAAGAAGTCCTCACGCTGCAGGAGACCGGGCGTTTCAGTCGCCGAGGACTGGCTGCCTCTTCCGGCGGTGCCGGTGGTGGCCTCCCCTCTCACCGCCCACCCTGGGTCCTGGACCTCCTGCATCCCTGTTGCCAGGCGCAAGGCTTAGCAGGGCCAGACGGAGGGGCCGAGGCTTCCAGCTCCAGGCCCACCTCGGCCGCTGCGGGCGCACCCCTGCCGCCCCCCCACGGGTCAGGAGCAGCGCTGTGCTGGGTGCCGGGGTCCATCCGAGGATCTCCTCGGCGCGGGGAGGGCGCCCGTGTTTCCTCCCACCCTGTGGTCTGGTCGACGTGAGCACGGCTCCGCTTGGATCTCTCTCGGTGCGGCAGTCTCTTTGTTCCTACAGGGGGTTCAGGTGGACACCACCCGGCTGGACTGCACGGCCGAGGTCGTCGCAGACCGAGCCTCCCGCTCGGGGGGGGGGGCCGAGGGGGGTGCCCTCGCCCCGCTGTCCCTTCCCGCGGGGTCCCCAGTCCGCGGTTCCCAGCGGCCCAGGGCGGCAGGGGCAGCGGCGCGGTGGCGCCGGAACCTCCCGTGCCCCGAGGGAAGCGCCGCGGCCCCGAGGGGGGCTCGCCGCAGGGGCGGGGGCGGCGCTTCCGGGTGAGCGCGCGGCGCCCCCGCCTCCCCCGCGCAGCCGCATGGGCCGCCGCCGCCGCCGAGCACGCCGCGCGCCGTGAGCACCGCGCCCGAGCGGCCTGCCCGCCGCGCTGAGGCGGCCCCAGCGAGCGGCGGCGGCGGCGACGACGGCATGCGGGGCGGCCGGCGGGAGCGTCGCTGAGCCTGCGAGGCCGGGCGCGAGGGCGAGGGCGGGGGCGGAGGCGGAGGCGGGGCCCGCGCCGGGCCCGCCCGCCCGCCGGGGGAGCCGCCGGCAGTGGCCGAGGAGGCGGCCCGGCGGACGGCGGCCCGAGAGCAGCGCCCGCCTGCGGCCCGCGGCTCCGCTCCGCGCCCGCCCGCCCGGGCCGGCCCCGAGGAGCGTCCGCCGCCGCCGCCGCCGCCGCCGCCCGGGACGAGGTGAGTGTCGCCCACGCGCGCCGGCGGCCCCGCGGGTTCGGGGGCGGGGGGAGGCGGCGGCGGAGGCCCGTCAGCGCCTCCCCGTCCCTTTGTGGCCGGGGCCGGGGCGCGGGAGCGCCGCGCGCGCGGGGTCTGGGGCAGCGACTCCGCGGCCGCCGGACACGCGGCGTCGGTGGCTGGCAGCTGCGGCGAGCGGCGAGTTTCCGTCCTGGTTTGACATTGAGTTAGACACCGTTTTTCTCTAGAAGACGGAAGTTTGCTTTATTCACCCCCAAAATACAGCTCAACATGGCTCCTGGGTTCAGCCTCGCCGTGCCGGGCTGACCCTCGCGGGGCTGGCGCGACGAGGGAGGGCGGCCGGGGTGCGGGAAGGGGCTTCCCGGCCCCCTGCGCGCGAAGAGGCCGCGGCTCCGGCTTAGCGAATGTCTGATGCATGGGAAGTAGCGGGCTTTCGGCTATGTGGCGGTCCTTGCTGGAAGAATGAATGAACGAGATGTCATTTGCGCATCCATGATCAATACCGTGTCCGCTTGAAGGTTTGCCAGGAATTGTCATGACTTGCATTGTCGCTGCTGCTCTTACCCGGTCAACTCAGCTAAGTGAGGGTTCCCCTTCCCCCGAACTTATGACCTTGGCCTGATTCTCAGCGCCACCGAGCTAACCAAACTTACCGAACGCGCTTCGCATTTCCTGGCAAGTGTGGGCGGTAGGTAAAGTAGTCTTTGTGATTGTCAACTGTTTGGGGAAGGCAAGAGAACGTTTCCTTTAGTCGTAGTTTATGCTTAATTCATTCATTTATAAGACTTTCTGTCAAGAACCCTGAGACATGTGTGTATGTGTGTGTTGGGGGGGGGGAGTCTTGTCCTCATTTCGCTGATGAAGAAGTTGGGGCCCTAAGAAGTTGTAACTTTGCAGGTCACAAACTAAGCAGCGGAGAGCTGGGATTCAAACCTAGGCCTTATTAATCCAGCCCTCTTTACATCACCTTTTTGTTTAGACCTGGATTGTCCATTGTGGTGAGCGCTAAGCACATGTGACTTTTTAAATTACTTTAAATTCAATTTAAAGAAATTCAGCTCTTCACTCGCACTAGCCACATTTCAATTGTTCAGTAGCTAAATGTGATCAGTGGCTACTATTGAACTGTTCTTGTCTAGACCACACATCCATTTATTTGGTAACTAAATATTTATTGAGTGCCATCTGTCCGTGAGGTGCAGTTTTAAGTCCTGGGTATACTATGATGAGTATTGTGTGTATATAGAGGAAATGTCCTTGCTTTTATGGAGCTTACATTTTACATGATAGTTTCAGGGATGTTTCCACGGTACTTCAGAGTCTTGCTAATTCAAAGTGTGTTTTGTGAACCAGCATCAGCATACCTGTCATTGGGAATTTCAGAAGAAATGTAGCAGCTCAGGTCCCAAACCACATGAACTAAATTAGCATCTGTTAAAGTGATTTAACAGATCACAAGTCATAGATTAGAGACCTATCTCGGCTGATTTGTGTTTGCATTGGAAGCCTTATTCCAAACACGAGAGATAACGGTTTAATGAATGATCTGATGGCTTTTAAGAAGCAGGCTGTAAAACTCTTGGGAGCATTCACCATTTATGCAAATACTTGTTAAATGCCTGGCTTCTCCCACAGAGCATAAACTTTATGAGAGGAGAGACTGTATCTTCCTTTTAGAGTCCTGTTTCCCCAGAGACTTCAAAGTGCTTGTTAAGCAGTAGGCACTCAATAAATGCTTGTTGAGTACAGTCTCTTGTGGCATGATGTTTTAGTCAACAATGGACCGCATATATGACAGTGGTCCCATAAGACTATAATGGAGTTGAAAAATTCCTATCTCTTAGTGATGTCATAGCCCTCGTAAGTCGTAATGCAACACATTGCTTGTGTAGTTGTGAGGATGCCCGTATAAGGAAGCCTGTGCTGCCAATTGTATAAAAGTATACAATACGCGCAGTACATAATACTTGATAATAAACGATTGTGTTACTGGTTTATGTTTTCACTATACTAGACTTTTAATTGTTATTTTAGAGTGCTCTACTTATATAAAAAAAAAAGTTTGCTCTAAAACAGGATGCCATATTCCACAGACAGCAGCTTCATGCATCTCATGTTTACAGACGGAGTCTTTTCATTGCATCATTTTCTCTTGTACTTAATTTAATTTCCTGTTGTTTTGTACATGCTGTAGAGGCTAGAAGCAGTAGACTATACCATATAGCCTAGGTGTGTAGTAGGCTATACTATCTAGGTTTGTCTAAGTACACTCTATGGTGTTCACACAGTAATGAAATTGCCAAAGACACATTTCTCGTATGTAACTAATTCCGTTCTTAATCAATGTGTAATTGTATATGAAAGAGCAGGCTAGGAAGTCAAAGCTGGTGGTTAATCTCAAGCAATTGCAGGTAAAGGTAACTCTCATGGCATTTGGTAAGGGCACAGGACCGAGGTCAAAATGAAAGTGGTTCTATATGTAGTTTTTCAGCTTCAAGCCCTGGCTACTCTGGCCCGAGTTTCACTCTTGGCTCACTTGCATGCCTCATCTCTTTCTCTTTTTAATGACATAAAATAATATTAATAAATCTTAATCTTATGCTAGTGCTATATTTTTTTAAACTAAATTCCAGACTATTTGAATTTTACCACTTTTTCTATGATCTTTATGTTCCAGGATCCAGTCTAAGGTATCACATTGTATTTAGTCATTCTGTCTCCTTAGTCTTTGGTCTTTGACAGTTTCTCAGTCTTTCCTTGTTTTTTCATAACTTTGGTACCCTTGAGGAGTACAATCCTGGCCATCTTTGATGGACAGCTTTTTATAGACCAGATAGGATCCTCCAGTGATGGTAAAAGGCTCATATTCAGGAAAGTAAGGCAACTGGAATATCTGTTTCTGCTCTTATTTGTTCATGTAATATATACATCAGTTATGCTTATGTAATACCATACAATTTTAGTTCTTGTTTTTGTTACCAGTTTTCTTGAGATACAGTTCCTAATTGGTAGAGAATCAGAAAAGTATTACAACATTGTAATTGTGAACCACTGTTTTAAAATAAACTCGAGTTTTTAATTTTTATGATGGGTAAAGAGTTGGGCTGAGGTGGAGGAGCAAGGAAAGAGATTAGCAAAAAGAGGTAGATCAGAGAGGGACCAAGGTGAACGGAGTGAAAGATAATGGAGGAAAAGGAATGGGAAAGCTGCACAGAAGAGAGGTAGGAGTGAATATTTATCGTTTGTTCATTTATTAATATTTATTGAGTGCTTATGGTGTGCAAGACCCAATGATAAATACTCAAGATAACTGGGGGTGGAACAGCACAAAATACATGAACATACAGAAAAATACATAATAATTACAATTTGTGATGAGTGCTATAAAGAAAAAGTAAAGGGTGCTGGAGGGGTTGTGGGTGGGAGGAGCTGCAGCTTTTGGTCATTTGGGTTGGTGAGAAAGGCTTCTCCGAATGACATTTGAACTTCTCTCTTTGGCTTTGGGGACCCTCCATAATTATCACCACAGTGTTTATCTCATCTTTCTGTTATTTCACAGCATACACATGCCTCTTTCTCCATAGGCACTGTGCTTATTTTTAGTTCTGTGTCTTTATATATGATTTCTTCTTCCCAAGATGTCCCCCTCTCCACCTCCACTTGTGGAAGTGCACCTCTTGGTCAAGGATTTGCTAAAATCCCATCTCCTTTATGAAGTATTTCACTGTTGATTTGTGCCTGTTTGTCAATTTACTTGAGTGTATGGTGTTTGAGGATAGAAATCATATATTTATATGTGTGTGGCCTCAACTTAGTACATACAGCACAAAGCCAAGATTAATAAAGGGTGGTTTAAGAGAATAGATCAATTCTGAAATGTTTACATTTGGGTATTGAACCATAGAGCAGTAAGTGAAGGTCCTGTATTCAGTTAAACTTTTTGTGACATAATTATAGCTCTGCATGCAGTTATAAGAAATAATTCAGAAAGATCCACATACCCTTTACACAGTGCTGCCAACAGATGGAAATGATGTGATTTTTCTTCTTTAGCCTATTGATATGAATTATATTAGTAGATGTTTGAATTGAGCCAGCCTTGCATCCTTGAAATAAACTCCACTTGGTCATGGTGTTTCTTTTTATATATTGTTGAATTCTTTTTACTGATATTTTGTTAAGGATTTTTTGCATTTATATTCATTTGGGGCATTTAACACTATAAATTTCCCCCTCAGCACTGTTTCACTTCTGTCTCACAAATTTTGATAGGCTATATTTTTTATTTTCAGTCACTTCAATGTGTATTTTTCCCTTGAGACTCTTTTGACCCTCAGATTATTTAGAAGTGTGTTGTTTAGAAATGTGTTGTTAGAGAGTTGCAAAATATGTAAAGCTAATTTCCAAGTGTTTGGAAATTTTCATATTTTTCTATTTTTGGTTTCTAGTTTGATTCCATTGTGATGGAGGACAACTGTTTGATTTCAGTTATTTTAAATTTGTTGAGCCTTGTTTTATGGTTCAGTCTTGATATGTGTTCTGTGGACACTTGAATAGAATGTGTTTTCTACTGTTGTTGAATGGAGTGGTCTGTAAATGTCAGTCAGATCCTGTTGGTTGATCATGTTGAGTTCTGTGCTTTTGCTGGTTTTCTGCCTAGATAGTCTATCAGCTGTTGAGGAGGGTTGTTGAAGTTTCCAGCTACATTTATGCATTTGTCTAGTTCTCCTTTTAAGTTATATACATTTTTAGCTTTACATATTTTGCCACTTTCTATTTGGTGCATGCACAATTAGGATTGCTATGTTTTCTTGGTAAATTGACTCTTCCTATCATCATATAATGTCCTTCTCTGTCTCTGGTAATTCTCTTTATTTTGAATTCAACTTCATCTGATATTAACATAGCTACTACTTTTCTTTTTCCTTTGATTGCTCTTTCAACCTGGCTGTATTGTTATATTTGAAGTTTCTCATAGATAGCATATAGTTGAGTCATGTTTTTTAATCGATTCTGCCAATCTGTTTGATGCATTTAGACCATTTACATTTAATGTAATTATTGATCTATTAGGGCTTAAGTCTACCATTTTACCTTTTTTTTTATCTGTTCTCTTTGTCCTTTGTTTCTCTTGTAC
Organism: Cynopterus sphinx; assembly: GCA_030015415.1. Classification (NCBI taxonomy): domain Eukaryota; kingdom Metazoa; phylum Chordata; class Mammalia; order Chiroptera; family Pteropodidae; genus Cynopterus; species Cynopterus sphinx. The sequence goes on along the minus strand of CM057384.1, from coordinate 26,271,872 downwards.
CCCTCCCCTTCAATTTCCTATGGGTTATTTGAAAATTTTTTTAGAATGCCATTTCAATTTCTTTATACTGTTTTTGAGTATATTTCTTTATGTAGTTTTTAAAAATTAAATTTATTTTACTGGTTGCTCCAGATATTACAATATATGTATATTATATATTTTAATATATATCTTATTGTCTGCTGGTGTCATTTTACCTTTTCAGTAGAAACCGTGCTTCTTTTTATGTCCCTTTACCCTCCATTTTAATACAATTGTAAATATTTTTTCTACATACATTTAGAAGCACTTCAGACAGTGTTATAGGTTTTTGCCTCCACAATCAGACATACATGAGGATACTCCAGGGGAGAAGGAAAGCCCTATTTACCTGTATTTTTGCTTTCTATGTCTTTTTTTGATTTCTCAAGATTCCTTTTATCATTTCTTTTGTGTTTTAAGAACTTCCTGTAGTCATTCATTAAGGTAGGTGTGCTGGTGACACATTAGCTTAATTGTCCTCCTTTTGAGAATATCTTGATTTCCTCTTCATTCCTGAAAGATATTTTCTTTGTGTCGCTTTTCTTTCAGCACTTGAAAAGTATTGTACCACTGCCTTCTGGCCTCTTTGGTTTCTGATGAGAAATCTGTTATTCAAAAAGTTTTTCATTTGTAGTTAAGGTGTCATTTTTTTTCTTACTGTTCTCAGGATTTTTTTGTCTTCAGTTTTCAGAGTTTTAATAATGATACATCTTCATGTAGATTTCTTTGAGTTTATCCTGTTTGAAATTTATTAAGCTTCTTGAATCTATAGGTAATGTCTTGCAAAATGTGGGAAGTTTTCACCATTATTTCTTTGATTATTTTTTCAGCCCACTTTCTTCTCTCTATTCAGGACTCCGATGACTTGAATGTTAGCTCTTTTGTATGGTCCCACAGGTTCCTAAGGCTGTTGATTTTTCTTTAGTTTTTTTACCTCTGTTCTTCAGGTTGGGTAATTTATATTGCTTTATCTTCCATTTTCTTTTCTCTGACCCTCCTATTCTGTTGAGTCCATCTACATAGCTTTTTAACTTGGTAATTTTCAGCTCTGAAGTTTTCATTTTGTTTTTCTGTATATCTTCTATTTGCTGAAGCTATTTTGCTTGAAATTATTTGTTGAAGTATTTCTGTCACAGCTTCTTTCTAATCATTGTCAGATGATTCTAACATCTGTCATTTTGCTGTTGGTGTCTACTGATATTTTTTTCATTCATTTTGAGTTCATCCTGGCTCTTGGTATGATTAATGAATTTTTAAAATAAAAACTGGATATTTTCATATTATAGTATGAAATTCTAGATCTTATTTAAAGTGTCCGTTTCAGCTGGCTTTTTTTGACACCACTCCAGCAGGGGAAGGGGGTGATATACAGTACTGCCTTGTTATTGCTAGGAGATATTAGAAGAACAGACTACTCCCACTTGGCCTCCCTTAACCCAAAAGGTACAGTGTTTTGTTACTGCCAGGTAGGGGTACAGGTTCAGGATTCCCAGGAGAGATGGTGTGGAAGGGTGCCTTCAGTGAATGCTGGGCTCCCTACATGGCCGCCTAAGCATCACTAGTGTGAAGAGGTACCTTGTTACAATGCATGTAGAAGTCTAAAGCTACTCACTTGACCCTTGCTGGCATGGGCAGGGCCACGGGCAGGGCCACAGTTTTTTCTGTGGTGTTTGTCTGGAGTAGAGAGGTTTTTTTTTCGAAGAGTTTTCTCTCTTGCTAGGATGTTTGTTTTCTGGTCCTTCAGCTAGAGAGAGCAGACTTTGGGACTTTTTTTCCCAGTCTGTGCCTATAAGCATTTCTAGGTTACTATCTTCTTCAGCTACAAATCTTCAACATATGAGGCAAACATAAAACCCAGGGAACTCACCATTGTGTTGTTCCTTGGGGTCTGAGAACCCTACCCAGTCTCCCTGCTTCTTTCCATACTTGTCTTTTTATATTTGTTTTATATGTAATGTCCAGAATTTTTAGTTGTACTTCATGGAGGTGATAGGGAAAAGTGCATCTAGTCCACCTTCCCAGAAGCAGATGTGTCTGGAAGGACTAGTTTTTAACATTTCCCCTTTGTCTTCGACTGATTCTTTTCTAAAATACGTAAAAATTGAATTATAAGAAAAATGAAATAAAAAAACCTACAATATACAACTCCCATCTTTTTACTACTTTCAGTAGATGAAGAATTTCTGTCAGATTGTTATCCTAGTTTCCAAATGCTTGTTCTCTGTACTCTCATGGAGTAGGTATGAGCAGTTTGCTATCTGGGGACTGTGCTTTGATTAGCACTGCCTAGAGTATTACTACTTGATTCTTTTTGAAATTATAAATCAGTAATTAGCTATTCAGTTTAGTTTCTCCTCTGCTATTTTTTTCCTTGTATTTTTTTTTAGAGACATCCTCAATGTGAAATCCTTTAAGTCCTTAAAGAGAAGGAATGTTTGAGATTAATTTTAGGACAGCTGTAGCCGCAGTGATGAGATTGCATTTCTAATTTTGTGTAATTTATTTCTCCTTTCACTGTTAGAATTTCTATATATTGTTATGAATTTTAAAATTCTTAAAAGTTTACATAAGAGTCCTTTGTACTCTTTGTAATTTATGACTTCTAATGTTACACAAAGAAAATGCAACTGCTCTTGATTCTGTAAAGATGTCTAAGTACATAGGCTTCTGATATGTTATCCTTTGGTTGACAGCCTCAGCTATTGGAACAAATGCTGAGGGACACTAGGTAAAGCTTTCTGGAGAGGCATGAGGTGATTTGAACACAGTTCCTTAGGTTTAAATGTTATGGTTTTTGCTAGATTTTTGTCTTTGGTGGTTATGACATCCTTCTCATTATTATTTTTTTAAGTATCAAGTCAGTTATAAAAAAGAATAGAATTTGTATTGCATTGGTAGAGGCACATGCTAAGTTGTTGGATCATTCTTTGGAAATTACAGTTTACATTTTATAATTATTTTCCTTAAGGTTAAAAAGTGAGTGAAAATTTCTGGGAATGTTGTAACTTATTCTATCCTTAGGAAGTAGCATATTTATCAATAAATACTTTACTAATATTGACAATTCCTGTGCATAGTAGGGCTTTTAGAGATTAAGAAAGTAACACTATCATTGTGTGAGGAATGGCTGCTTCAGAGATTGAAGTCATATTTTGCTCATAATAAGACTGCAGAGTTAATTTTAATTATTTTAAGTGTTTCCTTGCAAAAAGAATACTATCTGAATAGGACTATTGTAAGGAGTGTGGCCATGAGAGTTTCAGTGTTTACACAGTTTAGGGGCATAAGAGAAAGAGAACAGCTTTGTCATTTGGCATGGAAAATGGTGATAAGAAGGTCTCTGATCTGAAACTTGGCAGGGGAATGAGAAAGTAGAGGGAAGAAGAAGGTCAGTTGTAGACTGAGAGTCTTTGAACAGGGCTGTAAATCCTGTGATGAGCAACCTTTGGGTCATTTCAGTGTATGTGATATAAAGGTACACTCCTGGAGAGGGAGGAGCTTTGTGGCAGAGCTTTTGATTGTCAATACCCTTGAGTTGGATGAGGGAGTACAATACGGGCAGCTTATCAGCTGGTGTTTCCCTTGTCATAGGCTCTTGTTACCGAAGGGAAAGTTTGAGGAGCATTAGGGGAAGTTGGTTCAAATAGTCTGGGATGTAGGCTATTGATGATCGGACACAACTTAGAACACAATGCTAATATAGCAGTATGTGTAGCAATGACCAGTGTCAGGTACTATTCTAAGTGTTCTACTCATATTAGTTAATTTAATCTTTATAACAATGCACTCTTATTATTATCCTCATTGTACAGATGAAGGAACTACGGTACAGAGAGGTTAAGTGGTGAAGCTAGGATTTGTACCTTTCCCTGTGTCTGTGCATTTAACATGGTATTCTGATCTTAACCACCAAACTGGAGGGACTTGCTAGGATGATTTGGGCAAGATTGCCCCTAGCAAGCAGAAGATTATGGATGTCATTTGGAAGGCAGTAGGGAGTTAGTGAAGGATTTTGATGAGAATATTGATTGTCATGATCAGAATTAAGCTTTAATGTACATGTAGGTGGATGGTGTTATTTTAAAAGGCTAGACATAGGAAATGAAGCTAATGTCTTACTTCAATTGACTGTGTGTACAGGAGCATAGAGGTGTTTCTTTCAGTGGATAAAAGAAAGAGGTAAGTAAATCATTTGATCTCCCAAGAATATGCCACCATTAACAGCAGTAGGGGAAAAAAAAAACAGTTTATTTGAGAATAGTTAATGAATGTGCCTGGAGACCTGCCCCACTGCAGCTGTCAGAGAGAAACTGCAGGTGAAACTAACCAGTAGGCATCATAGTTGTGGATCTTGATCTTGGGAGGAAAGGTCAGCTCTGGAGGTACAGATAAGCACTATAAGCAGTGGGGTGATGAAAATAGGGGTGGTAGAAAGGGCTGAGACATAAACCTGTGGAGAAGCTTATAGTTAGGACCCTAGAGAAGGAAAGAATCTTTTACATCCTCATTGAGCAAATATTTATTGTCTGCTGTGATTACAAAGTGAACAAAAGAGACATGGTTTCTGTCCTTGTTGATTATACAATTTAATGGGATAGATAAAAATAGAGACAGTTAAGTAAAGAATGAAGGAAATGACTTTCAGCTAAGACTCAGGTCAAAAGGATTTTAATATAAAGAGTAGGGCAAGAGAATTTCAGGTAAAAAGAATGGCAAATGCAGAGGCCATGTAGCATAAGAGGACACATTCTGTTTAAGGAACTAAGAGATCATTATGGCTAAAGGGCCACTGGTGTGAGGGAAAGTTGGGTGATATGAACAGAAAAGTTGGCATGGGACAGATGATGCAGGACCTTATTCTCAGTACTGTTGAAAGGTTTGGCCACAAAAAAGCTGTTTTGAATTTTAAGCTGATCACTCTGCTGCAACATGGAGAATGGATTTGGGTGAGAGGATAGGATGAGTAAAAAAAGTCAAAACCAGTGAGGAGACTCTTTAGGAAGCCTGGACTTAAATAATGGCAGTGCATCTGTTTGAGGCTGAAGATTGGCTCCAGTGTTTCAGTAAAGCTGGTCTGGCCTTCCCTGGCCTTCCTTCTCTTGGTGTTTTTTTTCCTCTATCAAATCATGTATCATGTTGACACTGTCAGCATATCTAACTGTGTCACTTGTAGACTGTGAATTCCTCTGGCAAGAGTAGGGACCTTCTCTTGCTGGTCTCTTAAGCACCATTGCCTATCACCTGAGAAGTGATCAGTAAATGTTGGATAAATAAATGTACTTACCTTCAGAGGTGCAAGACTCTGGTGAGGTTTTAGAATGAGTCTTTTTCTTGTTTTTTTTTTTTTTTTTTTTTTTTTTCTGGGAGAAACTCCAAGACGTGAGTTGGCTGGTAGAAGTGTTACAGGAGAGGAATATGCTGACTTTTGGGGGCCTATATAGGATTCAGTGGTGTTTTAAGATGTGTAACCTTTGGAAGGTCTACACAATTTCCTCAGCAGGAGAATTAGAAGAGGGCAAAGTCCAGAAATCCAAAAGCAGGGGTCTTCAACTGCCAGGCTATGGACCAGTACTGGTCCAGTCCATGGCCTGTTAGGAACCTGCCTGCACAGCAGGAGGTGAGTGGTGGGTGATTGAGTAACGCTTTATCTGTATTTGCAGCACTGCCTCAGCTCCACTTCAGATCATCAGACATTAGATTCTCATAGGTGTACTTGTCCCTAGTACCAAAAAGGTTGGGGGCCATCATATAAAGAATGACGGGCACTGACATTCAATATTGCTGAGCAGGCAAGAGTGTGAAAAAGATTTCTTCCTCTTTCTTGTTTTCTTGTTCTCTGTAGTTTCAGCAGAGTGGTAATAGCAGAAATCATATTACAAGGGAGTAGGAGTGATCACATGGTGTTAAATGGTGACAGCAAACATAGACCATTTCTTGAATTGTGGAGAAGAGGAAGAGGTAGGTGTAGCTTGGCGTTGGGAGTATTTGAGGGAAATGTCTTTTCAGATGGGAAGGAGCAGGACCTATTATTTGTAAGATGTACGATATGACCCATGAGAACCAAGGAAGTAAGGTGGATGAGAGTCAGTGTGGGTTTGACAGAGGGCAAGGAAAGGGTATTGTGGTGCCCTGGAGATAATATAAATGTCCTATTGAAAGACAGTGGCAAGTAATCACCTCCTAGGATTTTGCTGTTTGAGTATGCTCACTTCCTGGTGGCAGAAGATTCTGTTTTACTAGAGCAGCCAGCAGTCCTGAATATTCAAGTGAAATGTCTTAATTTTTAAAATGTTGGTGAGTCAGTTTCAAAGAATCTTTGTGTGTGTGTGTGTGTGTGTGAGAGAAAGAGGGGGGGGCAGAGAGAGAGAGAGGCGGGGGGGGGGTTGTCAGGAGAAGAGGGTGAGGGTAGAGGGGAGGAAAAACCCATATCTCTAGGTGCAGTTTGGCCTGAAAGTTACCTTGGAAGAGAAGTCTGGTGGAATCTGTTGGTAAGTGAGAGAGGAGAGGAGTATTGTGGAACAAAAGTTTCAAAGTTATACGAAGGGATGCAGTTAAGGGTACAAATGGAGAGCATTCTCCTTGAAAAGGAGGAAGGACTCTGTGAGTGAAGAACAAAGGTAATGTGAGGTGAAAGTGACATGGAGGAAACTTGAGTCTGAGGAGATGAGACTTTGTCAAGTCAGAGGGCAGGATTGGGTCAGGTGGTCTGTGAGAGTATACACTCATGAACTGATGTGTGTGAGGGGGGAATACAGGAGAAAAATAGTAAAGAACAGTAAGGGCTTCTTCACCTGGTTAGCGAGCATTGGTTTACAGTGGAATCAGCCAGTGGTAGCTGAGTATGTGAAACCAGAAGCCTGGTTAGGTAGGAGAATAGGAGATGATGTGGAGGCAGATGGAGAAGAGCAGGTTTGGCAAGGTGAGAGAGCTTAAGTACCATATGGTTAGGAGATCATGGTTGTGTTTGCATTTGGGTTTGATTTTGACTGAAGTGTTAGTCTAAGGTATTGGTAGGCAAATTGATGTTGGACCTTAAGACAAAAGACTGGTTCTAGGCTGCTGAGGACAATGACAGTGTCAGAAGGTGTCTTGAGATTTGCAGCCAACAGAGGATTGAGAGGGTTTGAAAGTGGGGAGGTACAGTACTGATGTGAATTCATTGGGGGAGGTTGGAGGGTACCTTGAAGATCAGTCTCAGAATATAAGGATAAATCTGTTGGGTGTGGCTTAAATGAAGTAGCAGATTTTGACTAATCCTAATTCAATTTAACTATTACAATATTCTGCTGTAATATTATGGAAAATTTCTAATGTAAAATCCTAATTTGTAACAAAAAAATAAAATAATATGTAAAAAGATTTGGACTAATCCATTTTGCTTAGGGCAGACAAGGTGGGGTCCCTCTGGGATTCACTTCACCCACACCCACAGAGATGCTCAATTGCAGCCATGACCTGTTCTGCTCTGATTTACCAGCAATTCCCAGACTTGTAAGAAGTGGTAGTGACTAATCTAGTCATGCTATCACCTGGGAACCTAGATGCAATATCACTTTCTGAGAGGTCAAGGGGTTGAAAAGGTCTTCAGATTTCCTTCAAACTTTTAGCAGTGGAAGAGCATCGGTTTGTGTGGTTAGTAGACCATAAACCTACAGAAACAAGCTGCTGTCTGTCCACTTGCCACCCTCCAAACAAAACTAAACAAAAATGATTATAAATTTAGGGATGCCTTCATCTCCTCATCTGATGTCCACATGTTTCTGCATAAAAATACTATTTGGAGAATGAGTGGAGTAAGGTAACTTTTTTTGCATTATTAAATAATGTGTATTTTTTTTCATAGAAAAAGTAATGTGTGTGTGGTCAGATATTCTGCCAGTACCAAAAGGTGTACAGTGAAAAGTAATTCTTCTACCCCAGTATTTATTTTTTAATATAAATTGAAGTCATAGATATTTCTGGGACAGATGAGAGTTGCCTCAAAAATTTGTGTGCATGTGTGAATTAGAATATTATAAGGAATATGATAACTAAGCTACAGGGGAAAGAAACTACCAGTTGATGAGTTGCTGGTAGGCACTTTTTAAAAAGTTAGATTTGGGGTGCATTTTGAGAAATGGAAGAAACTAGGGAATATATTTTGGAGAGAGAGAATGCTGTGAAGACCAAGGAAAACAGGAGAGTGTAGGGAGAACTTGGTACACTAGATGTTAAATATAAAGGTGAGGGTAGATGATGTCAGTGCAGAGAAAAGCATGAAGTCAGGTGGCATGGGTTTATCTGAGCGCTAAACTGGAAAAACATCTTTTCTCCAGACTTAAAATGGGAGCTAAAAACTGTAGCTTGATTCAGATTGGGTGAAAAGATGCAAATAGATAGACAAGTCAAAGCAGACTGGGGTCTAGTGACCTAGACTAGGGTAGTAAAAATAGAATTCCTGGAAAAAATTGTTGAGAACTTTAAACGTGAACCACACCAGCTGGATAACTTTTTTACTGTTCTCTCACCTCTGAACAACCTCTGCCCTTAAATACTAACAAGCTGTAGCAGAGTTTCTTAATGAACTTGTAACTTCTGTATGCTGAAGTGTGCTGAACTAGGGAAAAGGATTTCAACCAGAGTGGGGAGAGTAAGATGGGGAAAGTCTACCACTTTGTATACTTGTATAGATAGTAACAATGAACCTGAGGTTGAGCTTCTTGAAAGAAGTCTCATAAAAACACCCTAGAATTTCACCAGACAGAAAGTTTTAGTAAGAAGTAAGTAGGCTCTCATCCTCCTATGAAAATTGCCCCTCACACTGTGGTTCTCCAGTGTGCAGTCCTTCACATCTGCACACTGGAATGAACCATATCCCATTGCTCGTCACATCTTAGCCTTCTGGTTTTTCCCTGTACTTCCTAAAACATCTTTCTAAGACTTACCTTTCTCATCTTCACAGAGTCCCAGTGCCATTCTTGAGCTGCAGCACAGTACCTTCATAGTATACACCAGACACTGATCTTAGTCAGCTTCTCTTTTGGGTTCTTTGGTTACAGGCAATAGAATCCAGCTCTATCTAACTTAAGTAGGTGGTAATTTATTGGAAAGGAATTGGAAACTTACAGAACTGTTGGACTGCTAGGAAACAAAGCTTAGAAACTTAAGGCAGCTTTGGGGAGCTGAAAAGCAGAATTATAGGAATGATCTGGTCAGGATGTCACCACTGGAATGAATGAACTCCACCTGTTTCTTTTATCTTTGCATATTACTTGCTCATGAGTTCATACTTCTGAAGAGCACATCTCATAGGCTGGCTGATTGTAAGTCATGGTATGTCTACCAGTGGTGAGAGGAGGAATTTAGTTGTCAAATCTTCAGAAATCCCTTGGTCTACAGTGGGACAGTAGACATGTGGATTGAGTCTCAGCAAGATTATACAAGGCAAGGAACAGGTAATTCTCTGAAAGGAAATTAGGAAGGGGGAATAGATAGATGCTGGACAGCTAAAAAGATACCTCTCCTTTCCAATATGAAATTATATGTTTCCTCACATCATAGTAATTTAGTTGTGAGACAAATAATAGCTAGATTTGTTTAGTGCTTCACTCAGTACAATTAAGCTGCATCTAATCTCATTCCTTTATGTGCTGCCTGTTTGTCACAACAATCTTGCGATGTAGGTAACCAGTTGGTGTCAGAGCCAGGCACAAACCCAGGTAGTTTGGTACTGCACTGCCTGTGCTGTTTAAAAAATTATCATGAATTAGTTAATACTTTTAATTGGATTTTATTAATTTTAGAGTATCTGTGCATATTTTTAATGGTACTTCTCTCTTTCTCTCTCGATAAATTATTACTATATAGCAGGACAAAGACCTCAACATTAAGTAATGAGTGCTTCTGAAGGTTATAATTTTTTTGCTACCTTTAAATATTTAGGCATATTTAGTCAGTGTAATTACTCTTAGTTATTCCTAATGGTCATAAAAATAATGGCATGGGTAGTTGAAATAATCCTAAAGAATTTTATCCTGAATTATTTTCCAATTCTTCATCCAACAAGGGTTTTTAAAAAAAATCTTTGTTATAGTTTCTGTCCTGCTGCAAAATTTACTGGGTTACATTTAAATTTCTTTATTTTCCTATAAGTTCTCAGCTCTAATAGGACTTGAAAGGACCCACAGGAAGGGGAATGAAGAGAAGTAATGGGCTTTTATAATCTACAGTGTATTGAAAATTGAAAATTGTGCCTGTGTAAGTGTGGTGGTAAGATTTTTGTCACAGGACACATGGAAGGATAGACAGCATGTATTTGTTATTGAAAACCTGCCGTATATCATCATACCCCATCACTATAGTTTATTAATTTCATTTTATTAACTAATAATCAAATAGTTTTTATTTTGTTTTTCCAAAATCACTTTAATTATTATTGGTAATGGAAATAAATGGGAGCAGCTAGCTACCTAATCATGATTCCTGGTTAAATCACTTTAAAACTTGAGTGTTGACCTGATAGCTACTTTGGGGACATTTTTGTGTATCTTGTTTCATTAGCTTACCAATTTTGTTCAGTGTTTTAACTCAAACAATATAATGCAGATTAGACCTGCTCTTCTAGCATTCTAAAATAGACTGGATAGCCAACTGAGGAGATTACTAGGAAAGTTTATGAAAGTAAACAAACTGTTGATAGCTTGTGAAAATTAAGAACATGATGGAGTTGTTTACAATGTAAACAGCCACTGTGCATTTCAGCCACTTCTCACATAACAGAAATGAGCTCGGTTGATGAGAAGTAATAAGAACTAATACTCTTCATGAATTAAATAACTTTGGGGGGGGGTCATCTTTTACTATTTTGCTGTGTGTTCAGTTGTCAGCCAGAATGCTGAATCCACTTTACTTTTAGTGTTTGGCTGACTTTTCTATAACCCAGTGTCTAACAAGGAACCTTTGCCTTCCCTTAATGACTGATCTGGGAGCTGAGGACCATGATGTGGATACTGCCACCTCTAGCACATTAGGGTAGAAACAGAACGGGATATTCTTGTTTGAGAATGTTGGCTTTTACAAAATGGCTCTTTATAAAGTTCTTTACAGATTTACAGATGAAATTTAGTTCACTAATCTGAAGAACATTTATGGAGAATGTGGGATGTATAAGGCCCAATGTTTAACTAAAATGTAAGTCCTGCTTTTAAGAGATTAAGTGTAGAAATATTTATAGTTAAATTAAGAAATTTGATTTAATGGTTTAGTCATTTGTCTGATAGTTTTTTAAGTACTTGCTGAAATGAACCAGGTCCTATACTCAGCTCTGTGAATTCAAAATGCCTTCCAGGACTCACAGTCAAATGGGTGAGCTTGGTATACAAAAAAATACATCTGTACGATTGTCATTAGTAGAGGTGGTTAGTATAGAGTGTGACATTTGAGGAGATGTTCCTTGAGTACCAGTGATGTGTCAGCGGTCACATCCCCAGGTCCTGGGAATACAAAAATGTCTGCCTTCACAGAGCTTTGAAAGGCCTGAATCTTGTATGAGTTTGGCCGATGGACAAGCAGAGGCCATTTCAGACAGAGAAAAAATAACACATGGAGACATGGAAACAAGAGACAGCATGGCGTATTGGAAACTAGGAGTAGTTGGATGCCACTGATGAGCAGGGCACCTGAAGGAGGTACAGAGTGGAAACTGAATGTGGTCGGGGTTATGTTGGGCTCTGCCTGGGATGCTCTTCCACAGGATCTTCCTGTGGTTGGCTCTCGCCTCAGAGAAGCCTTTCCCACTCACCCAGTGTAAAGGAATTGCCCAGTCCCCTGCCAATACACCACCTCTCCTTTTTATTTATTTATGGAGTGCTCTTTAATAGCTGATACTTTATTTTTGTTTATTGTCTGTATCCCAACACTTTACAGTTTCATGAGAGTAGGAACCAGGTCTATCATGTTGATTGCTGTATTCCCAGCACCAAGAATATATCTGAAAATGTTTGTGGAATGAATGTACGTATGGATTTTATTCTGTAGACCAGTGGTTCTTAATTTTGTTATTTTCTAGACCCCTTTATACATAAAAATTTTTGAAAACAAAAGAGTTTTTGTTTTGTGGGTTATGTCTATTGATAGTTGTCATATTAAAGATAAACATTTAGACATTTTAAAAAACATTAATTCATTTAAATTAAAAAAACATTACACTTTAATATAAATCTGTCTTTTATGAAAAATAACTGCTTTCTAAAACAAAAAAATTGATAAGAACTGTGGCATTTTTTTACATCTGTACAACTGTCATTAATGTCTGGCTTTTCATAGCTGGATTCTCAAATCTTTTGTATTCATGTCACATAGCCTTTGGAACTCAGCTATATACTCATGATAGAATGAAAGTAAAAAGGCATAATGGACTTAGTGTAAAATAGTTTTGACCTTGCAGACTGATTAAAAGGACCCTCTGGAACCTTCAGGATCCTTTTAAGGGCGTCTCAGTACTACCATTATAAGATCTGCTGCTATAGGTGGATGGTTTTCAGCTTTTTAGTGTCAGAAGTGTAGTTTCAAATCTATCAAGCTCTAGTGTAAAGAACAGATAAAGGCAGATCTGTTTAGGTAAAGTACACATACATGTTTTACGGTTTAGGGAGGGAGGGGGAGGTCCCTGGAGCCTTGCTTTTACCCTTCTTTCTCATTCCTTGGCTAAATGCTAAATTGGCTACAGGATTGTTACCTTTAGAGTGGGACTATTGTAAGTGAGGCAGGTGAGCATACAATTGGGATTTTCCACTCTGTACCATAGTTTACTGTCAGTATTTTATTTAATGGCTTTTTATTTTATTTTATTTTTTTACTTAATGGCTTTTTAATATATGAAAGCTTACTGCATTTTAAGCACTGAAATACTAGTGTTAATATTTTATAAAGGCTATTTTTTCCATAAGTACCCATTGGTTTGCTTTCATTAAAAAAAAAAAAAAAAAAAAAGATTTAATTGCATCCAGAGACCTAATTTTGTTTTTGAGGTTTACTTTTCTAATTTTGTAGAAATAAGTAAGATTTACTGATATTTGCAGCAATGTTATAGAAATACTTTGGTCACAAAACAGGTGTTTTAAAGATAGTTTGCTATCTTTGCACATCTGAGAGTATGTAAAATAAAATTCAGTCAAGGCCCAGGCACTCAGTCAGACAGAAGTGAGGAGGAGGAAGTCTAATTCTGTTTGTCAAATAGAGTGGAGGTGAATGGCAGCTGTCAAGAGTAAGACTTGAGCTTGGATAGTGCTTCTAAGTATCATTACCCTTAGCTGATTTTAGTATGTTTCTGTGTTAAAATAGTTATTTGTCTGCCTCAGGAAATATTCTCAAGTCAGTTAATTTTGTTACTACATGGAACTGTTTCTAATTTTTTTTTGTCTTGAGAAAAAGAATCGCAAGTTTCCTGTAAAGCTTCTGTTTTTGCAAGTAATCCTGTCTTTAAATTTTGAAGGTCCTGTCGTTTGAGATTTTTATCTGACAGATATTAAGTGGCTGTGCTGGAACTTTAATTCATTACCATCATTATTTATTACCTGTATCATTAAAAGACAAGATCATCTGTTGTATATAATTATGACACAGTGTTTATGTAGAATATAAACTCTAGTTTTATTGTCTGCCTTTTAAGTGTTGGAAGGAAAAATTGAGGGATACAGAGAAAAGCAGTGAAAATAATTATAGGACTGAAAAGTATTGTCTTGGATTTGGAGTTACTTATTTTAAGGTGTGATTCAATAACAACTTCATACATGATTCTTATGAAAAGAGAAAAACCTGTTTTAAAGAGTTATAAATATGGCACATCTCCATAAAAGAATGAGTATAATTGGACAAATTTCTTTATAGATGAGGTTTAACTTTCAGAACTGCCTGATACTGTGATAGCAGTGAATTTTTAATTATTTTTAGAAATATGAAGGAATTGTCATTTAGCCATCTTTGAGTAAATATTTAAGTGCCCACTCTGATCCCATCATGACTTTATTTTCATACTTTTTACATTTCATTTGTTTCTAAATGAAATTTTTTGAATAGGTAGCATCATAACTCTTTTGAAAAGGTAGCATCATAACTTTTTGAGCAACTCCAATTATTAAAGTGTGCCCATTTCCTTTAAGTGAATGGAATTATGTATTAACATTTCCATAGGCTGCCCACCATCCTACTTTACATGAAGAAACGAGGAAAATACTTGTTTCTTATAATTTTACATTTAATAAAAATTAATTGGTGATATATTGTGGGGCAGTACTTAATATTTTAGTAATAGCTACCTTTTTCTAAGATTGCAGTCCCCTCATTCTTGATCCTTCTACCTGATTATAGTTCTTCTTTCTCTCACTTTACTACCTTCTATGATATAATTCAATTTATTTATGTTTATTGTTTGCTATCTACATCTCTCTTCCCACATAGGGTCTTTGAATGCATTAGTCTTTGGTTTATTGATAAATGACAAGTGCCTAGAACAGTGTTTGGCACATATTTGCTAATCAAACGAATCAACTATTTATTTATTTATTTATTTATTTATTTATTTATTTATTTATTTAGGCTTTTAGAAGTAGAGGTACATTTCTTTTGGAGTAAAATACTCAACTAGCACACTTCAAAATATTTAGAGACCTCAGTTTATGGTAGTGTGGCAGATAAGATTTAAAAGAAGTTCTCTCTTATGTAACATTAATAGTACTGGACCAAATAGTCAAAATATCTTTTAAATGCATTGTTGAGCTGATAAAAAAGGAAGCTTCTCAGAGGTCAAAAACAAGAAATCTTAGATCCAGAGAGGTAAGCTAATGGTAATACTAGCTGCTGTGCTGGAGATACTGGTATTGGAAGCATAGAGCTTTGGATTTTGCAGGGTGACTGTGGGGTGCTAGACAGAGTCTAGGAATCAAGATGAGAAGTAAAATCTAGAGATCCTGTATAAAGTGAAACTACCTGTAAGGGCTCAGTAAACTAGGAAAAAATTAAAAGTCTGTCCCATGGTGCAGAGGTGGAGAGGAACGTGTGGGTTGGGATTAGTAGGAGTGAGGTAAGGGAGGGTTGCTTGTCTCAGCTTGATAGCTTGTCTTTCATTGGAAAGGTAAAATGGTCTTCCTTGAGAAATTGTAACTAGGAGTCCATTCTCACCAAGAGTTTAGTGAAAAGTCTCAGGTTGTTAGGACTGAGAAACCAGATCCTCCTGGAGAAATACAGGAATACCAATCTTTGAGAACTGACACAGGTAAAGTTTCTAGGAACATGAACTCACAATTAAAAACAAAACAAACAACACTTTCAGTAAGCCACAGTGAATTAATCAGCATTAGGTCAGACATTCAGAAGCTACGGATGTTCTAGTTGTCAGATACAGAATATAAATAAATGTTTATTATGTTCAGAGTATAAAAATATGGCTGTGGAACAAGAGGCTATCAAAAATAATTAGGGAAGCTGATATTAAATATCAACTGTAATTGAAAAAAATTAGGCAAGCTGAATTCAGTATGTAAAGGAAACACTACATATTGAACAGAGTTTATTCTAGGCAGGCAAGCGTGGTTCTGCATTAGAAAATCCATTGATGTAATAATCCACAGTTTAAAACTAAAAACCCCATGTCACTCGAAAATGTGCAGAAAAAGCATTTATTAAAATTTGACATTCTTTTAGGATACAAACTCATACCGGACTAAGGATAGGAGAGAGATTCTGTAACTAGACAAAGGGCATCTACAAAAAACCTACAGCAAACATCATACTCAACAATGACACATTAAGAATATTCCTTTAAAAACCAGCAGCAACTTGAAACTAATTTAAATAAATAAGTAAAAATCAGCAATATAAGGATGCCTCTTGTTACCCCATCTCTCTAGCATTGTACTGGTCAACATGGCAAGAAAAGCTACGAGACTATAAGAAATGAACAAAATGATTCATAGGAAATTCAAGTCCACAGATACATTTTTAGAATTTATATTAGGTAGCAAGTTGCTGAACATAAGATCAATATAGTAAAATCAGTTCTATCTCTAACATAGTAGCTCACAATAAGAAAAAGTAATAAAATTATTTCACAACAATAAAAAGGTACTTAGGAATAATTACCAAAGGGTGTGCCAAGATCTTTATTTAGAAAGTTATAAAAATGTATTGAAAGAAAGACATTAAAGAAAACCTAAGTAAATATGGGGACTAAGTAAATATAGGGAGAAAGACTATATCTTGTACATATATCAATCTGTCATTAATAAATTCATCGCTATTTCAGTAAAAACCCTGCAGGATATGGTTTTGTTTGTTTTTGTGGAACTTGACACGTTCATTCTAAAATTTATTTGGAAAAGCAGAGGGCCAGATATAGCCAAGATATTTCTGAAGACTGCTTGTCCTTCCCAATTTTAATTTAATGTAAAACTGTAATAATTGAGTTAGTGTATTATTAGGGCAAGTATAGACAAATAATAATGGAAGAAAATTGTGGCAAAAACAACTGTATATACATGGAAATCTGATATATGACAGAGCTACTGTTATAAATCAAATAAAGAAATGTAATACTCTGTAGAGGGTGTTGAGATTATTTAGCCACTTTGAAAAAAATGGTTTCTTACCTCACACCATATATATATAAAAAAAATTCCAGATGGATTAAAAACATTATTGGAAAGGGAAAACACAAGCTTTGAGAATAAAATTTTAGAGAATATTTTATGACATCAGGTTTTTTTAAACTGATACCAAAAGCACAGTTGTCAAAGGAAAAAGTTAATAAATTTGTCTATGTTTAAATTAAGATCTTTTTTTGTTTACGACCAAAAGAGTGTAGAGGCTAGTCAGGAGTACATGAACAGAAGATATTTCTAACACATACAATCGACAAAGGATTTTTTAATTGGAATAACATACATACATGTATGTTTGTCAATATGCATATATATCAATGTGAAAGATAAATGGGCAATAGCCATTTCATAGAAGAAAAATGAATAGCCGCTAAATGTTTGGCAACAGAGAAATGCTAATCAAAACTACATTGACAAAATTATAAAACTTGGGCAATATCAAGTATCTCATTGTAATGCTGTATGACAGAGATTAGCAACTTTCTGTAAAAGACCAGTAAATAGTAAATATTTTAGACTTTGCAGGCCATACAGTCTGTTGCAGTTATTGAGCTTTGCTTTTGAAGCGCAAAAGCAGACATAAAGCATATGTAAACAGATGGAATGCGTGTGGCTATGTTTACATAAAATTTTATTTATAAAAAGTAATTTGACAATCCCTACTCTATAGCACCAAAGGTAATGAATTATTAGTACATCAACCTGGACAAATCTTAAATACTGGATTAAAAAGGTAGAAAAAGGGTGCATATTTATGGTTTTTGCTGTGGTTAGTGGGACTTGAGTAATTTTGAATTCTGACCTTGACAAAGTCTTTTGTGAGTTTAGCCAAATTACCTAACTTTTTAAAGTGTCTTCTTATCTGTAAGTCTTCTTATCTGTAAGATGATAAGCACAATGTTATGTAGCTTATTGGTTTGTTTAAAAGTGCTTAGCATATGTAAGTGCTTCTTAATTGTTGCTGTGCTTTCATTCTTAACTTATATCTCTATTTAAAACAACAACAAAAAAAGATATCCTCTCTTGCCTTGGGAACTCTAGGTATTTTTAATCTGCGCTTGCACTGCATATGGCTAATGTGGCTAATAGTAAGGCTTGAAATGTCTTCAATCTGAAGCTTTGAGTATTGTTTCTTTTACTTAGCGAAGTTTGTGAGATCTTATGTTTTAGTGTCATGTTGAAATCACCAGACTCACTGTGGCTTATGAAATACTTGTCGACAGCTTCGGGTGTCACTTAACCTTCTTCTGTTGGCTTTAGCATTGTGGAGAATTCCTTTCTCAAAACTATCTTCTTTTGGGGTTATGTGCCAGTCTCTAGATTATTCTCTAACCTCTCAGACGTTTCATTTCTTGAAATGTTTACATTTTTGCCACCATTAAAACTTAGGGCTCTTCAGTTTCCTCAGCTGAAAATGGAAGATAAAATTCATTTGAAAAGAATTGTTGGGGTAAATTTTTCAAATATATAATCATCTATAGAGGAACGCTGTACCCATAGATTCTAATTCATTTATGCTGGGGTGTGGTCTGGATGAAAAGAAACCAAACCACAAAACTTCCTCTTTCATTTGAGCAGCAGTGACATATGAACGTATGGCACATTGCAGGCATTCATAATTTCCTCCTCAGTCCGTCTGTGCCTGCTGTGCTTTATACCTTTCTGTCAGACCACCTAGGATCCTTTATCACAAGTGTTCATATTGACTGCCTCCTTCTTAAGGATAGTGATGTTGTCCAAGTCATCTTTGTTTCCCTAAGGTCTAGTGAAATGGCTCGGTGTATTGTAAATAGGTACCTATAAAATTGAAATTAAGTGAATGAATGTATTTCTTGATTTTGTTGACAAAAAAAAATCAGTGTTAGCAATATTTGGCCTGCTAAAGTAGGACATTTAATCCATTTGAATTCTAATATAGCTTTTAGTTCTCTGAAATTTATAAGTTATTTCTTTGTTTTAGTTTTGTATTTCAAAAAAATACAAATATATGTAAAAGAAGAAATAGTAAAATGAACTCCCTTACATATGTACCCATCTTTCAGCCTCAGCAAAGGTTAAGATTTGCAACACAAGCCAAAGTATTTTAAAATAATATGAGAACCATATCATTTTACCTCTAACACACACTCCTTGAGTTTTTTAAAAATGGGAACGTTTTCGAATATAGCCACAATACTATTATCATTTCTGATAAGACTAACCATAATTCCTTCTGGTATGCAGTCCATAGTCAGATTTCTCCAGTGATTCCCAAAATGTCTTTTTTGGGTTGGTTTGTAGATTCATAAGTCAAACACATCAAAAAAAAAAAAAAAAAAAAAGTTAGATCTACATATTGCATTTGATTTCTTTGAAAAACCTCTTTTTATTAATAAAACAATAACTAGTTTTTATTTCTCCCTTTTCCCCTATTTTTTTTTTAAATAACTCCCTCAAGATTAGGGTTTTTTATAATAAAGCTATAAACTGCTATATCAGTTAAAGTTTTCATCTCCTTTAAGACTGCTTTGCTGTTCTTTTTTTTTTTTAGTAATTAAACACTTAAGT
This sequence comes from Cynopterus sphinx, assembly GCA_030015415.1. Lineage (NCBI taxonomy): Eukaryota > Metazoa > Chordata > Mammalia > Chiroptera > Pteropodidae > Cynopterus > Cynopterus sphinx. The sequence goes on along the minus strand of CM057384.1, from coordinate 26,252,670 downwards.
ATGTAGAGCAGTGCTTTAGTTAACAGCACAGCAAAATGCAAAACTGAAACTTGGCAGTTAAATTTTACTGTGCCCTCTGTACTGTTAGACTTTTCATGAAAGCTGTAAAATTATTTTATATTCATTAAAAAGTATATGCTCTTTGATAATGTTTAAATATAGTATCTTAAATATTTTATAGTTATTCCTCTTGAATTTATGGTTATAAGAAGGAAGCTGAACCTAGGCTGTATGTAACATAGTGTGTGTGTTTGAAAATTTTGCTCCTAGGTGAACTTAATTCTTAAATTCTCTAAAGCTGAAGTGTAGAAAAGTCATTTGCAAAAATTTATCTTTTAGTTATATTTCTCTTGGTAATAAAGACAAATATGCAACTGTTTAGTATATGTAAGAAGGAAAGGAAGCTAACCTAAGTGTTTAGAGTTTTAGGAGATTACAATTTTTGGAACTAGGTGGAATTTAAAAAATAATGCAGAAAAATGTTTTAAGTTATTTCAGAGACATTTCAACTATTTATTTGTTAACTTTTTATTACATTTTTAACTTCGTCATGCAGTGGGGTTTTTTTTGTTTGTTTCTTTGTTTTTTATTCTGAGAGCAGTAAACAAATCCTATAATCTTTCCCCAAAGAGCTGAAAAATATTCCAAGAAAAGGCACTTGGGATGTTATCTCCTTGAGTGGATCTTATCTAGTATCAGTGAAAAGCAGTCTGATACAAGGAGAATACTGAATTAAGGGAGTGAAGCCTAGAATAGCCATTCACAGAAACAGAAGGCAAGGAGCTGGAAAGTGGAGTAAGATCAGCAGGAGAGAATGTAGAACAGTCACTAAAGTTATAAGCTAAGATGTTAAGTGGCATTCGGATGAAAACAAATAAGAGAAACCAAATTAGTAAAAAAGAAACACAAAACAAAAACGATGTACCAAATTGCTGACTAGTTAAGGGAAGAAAATGAAGAATATGTGTGTTTTACAGTGTGTTTTATCTGTGATAAATCTATGAAATAGAATTTATGGCTAACTAGAGCATCGTCTTTCTGTAACATATTAATAAATGAATAAGTTTTTTTTCCCCCACATGGTAACTAAACGTTACAGGTTATTGGGCCAAAATCTACCTTCATCCCAAATTTCTGTTTTTATTGGTCTGTCAAGCAAAATTTATAATTTGTTAGATTTCAAAATGTCACTTTAATATCAGGTAACAAACATCAGACAGTGTTTTAAGTGAAGTAGTTCTCAAAAGAACCTTCATGTTTGCAATTGTAAAAGAAAATTTCATCTTAGGCTGCTAGCTAGCATCCTTTGATATTTTTCTTCCTTTTTTCTTCCCAGATGATCCAGTTGTGGAGGAGGAAAAATATGGCAGTGAACTTTGGGGAATGCAAGGAGTAGGAAAAATAGGAAAAGGAAATTTCCATTTAGTCTGCAAATTGTTTTGAATCTTTCTCATCCCTAGCCCAGAGCCAAGAGACTGTGGTATCTTACACTCTTGTTTGTTACCCAGACTGGCAGTAGTAGTGCTGGTAGTATTGTAACTGTTCTTTCAGAGTGTGGTTGGCCAGTTTTTAGTGTGAGGGTGGAAAAACAAATTTTCCTCCCACCTTTCTAAATTCTGCTGGCAGGATTAATCAAATTAACAAGAGAAAATGTCCAATTTACTACATATCATATGTGGGCTCCATAAGAATATGAGAGCTGAGGACAGGTTGAGCAGTTGCGTTTCTGTGCAATTTTGGACAAAGAAGAGGGTTCAGGAAGGCATCTAGGATTTCAAAGGGAAAGCAGGCAATTCACAGGATGGAAAGAGCAAAAATCCTTGCCGGGCCTCCTGAACAATGGGACACAGAAGGGGTCTCTATTAAACAGGCTTTACTAGAGTTCTCCATGTCTGCCAAATTTAGGTGATGCTCCCTTCCTTTAAGTAGGTTTTGTTGTTGTTGTTTGTTTGTTTTTTAAATCTGAATTTCTTCAAGCAGGTAAGGGGTAGGATAAAAAGTTCTTTGAGTCTTTTGATTTTTAATAACCAGCTTAAAATCAGTATCCCAAAAGGCATATTTGGAGGTGGCAAACTCTGGTCTGCCTTGCTAGTGAATTCTTTATCCACTCTGGCCACCTCATAAAGTATACATGTTGTCTTTGCATTTTGGCTTGATATGTTGCCTAACAGTTGTCTATGGGTAACATTTGAGAATCTGTTTAAAATCTGAGATATAAAAGGTATTTTTTCATATAAGGAAATTTAAATATATGTATATATATACACACACACATATATGTGTGTGTGTATACATACTGTATAGAATCAGAAGAAAAGGAACAATCATGATTCCATCTTTCCCCCATGTCTTAACATTTTCCTGTATTTGCTTTTGTGTCAGTTAACATCTAAAAGACCCCTGCACCCCTACTTACTCTAAAAAAAGTTCATTAAAGAGAGCTTTTTCTTCTCGGGATATGGCCACTGTGTGGTTATCAAGGACCCTCTCCTTTTATCTTTCTGCTTTGCAGTCCTTATCTTGTGGCTTTATTTCTCAGGTGATCTGTGGTCCCAAAAAAGGTTCTTGCAACTCTACCCTTGTGTTCACATTCTGGGCAGCAGAATAAAGGAAGAATAAGGCAAAGGGGCCCATGTCTCATTGTAGCCAGTCCCCTTTCAATATTTTTCCATAGTCCCACCCAATGATTTCTGATTTTAACTTATTGGCCACCTTAATCTGCAAGACAGGCCAGGATATGTAAATTATCAGTCTTAGTAATACAGCAGTTTGATTCACAAGAAGAAAGTAGATAGTAGGTGAGCAACTTGTAGTCTGCCATGATTTAGATCTTTCATATACAAAAGTTCCAATATAGTTGAAGCTCTTCCCTCCCACCTGAGAAATAATCCTGGTATAGATTTGGTATATTCTCATGAATATTTTTCTATCTTTAAAATATATGTTTGTGTCCATGCACATGTCTGAAATTTATATGCTTTAAAACTGCATGTGATGGATTAGACTGTACATTTGCTTCATATTTTTTTTGCATTCAACATTGTTTACCCATATCAAAGCATATAGTTCTAGTTTAATTTTAACTGCTATATAATATTCTGTTATATAGTTCATTTATCCATTTTCCTTTTAATGTACATTTAAGAGGAGGCAGTACTTCCCAACTCATTTTATGAGGCCAATATCATCCTGATACCAAAAGATAACACAACCACACAAAAAAACTACGGACCATTATCTCTCATGAACACAGATGCAAAAATTCTAAATGAGATACTAGCAAACTTCATGTAGCAACATATTAAAAAGATTATACACCACCTTCAAATGGGCTTCATCCCAGGGGCACAGGGATGGTTCAACATACACAAATCAATTAATGTGGTACACCACATAAATTAAAAAATAAAAATCATATGATCATATAAGTAGATGCAGAAAAAGCCTTCAACAAGATACATCACCCATTTGTAATCAAAACACTTAAAATCAGTATACAAGGAAACACCATCATGTAATAAAGGCCATATATGACAAGCCCTCAGCCAACATTATACTTAATGGTGAAAAACTAAAAACCTTCCCTCTAAGATCAGGAACAAGGCAAGGCTGTCCACTATTGCCGTTGTTATTCAATATAACATTGGAGGTCCTAGCGAGTGCAGTCAGGCAAGAGAAAGATAGAAGAAAAGGCATCCAAAAAGGAAACGAAGTCAGACTGTCACTATATGCAGATGACATGATTCTCCAAATAGAAATCCCTAAAGACTACAAGAACACTACCAGAAACAATAAGCAAATACGGTAAAGAATCTGGGTACAAAATCAATGTTCAAAAATCCATAGCATTCCTATACTCTTATAATGAAGCATCAGAAAAAGAGGTGGAAAAAATAATTTCTTTTGCAATTGCAACAACTACAACAAAAAATATCTAGGAATAAATTTAACAAAACATGTGAAGAACCTATATAATGAAAATTACAAGACTGTTAAAAGAAATTGAAGAAGATACAAAGAAATGTAAAGATATTTCATGTTCTTGGATTGGAAGAATCAACTTAGTTGAAATGACCATATTACCTAAAGAATCATACAAATTTAATGCAATCCCCATCAATATCCCATCAGCATTTTTCAAAGAAATGGAACAAAAAATCATCAGATGTGCATGGAAGCACAAAAGACCCCAAATTGCCAAAACCATCCTGAGAAAAAAGAACAAGGCTTGAGGCATCACTCTGCCCAACAGTAATCAAAACGGCATGCTATTGGCAGCAAAACAGACACACTGACCAGTGAAACAAAGTCACGAGTCCAAAAGCAAACCAATATTTATATGGGCAAATAAGTTTTGACAAAGAAGCCAAAAACATACAGTGGATAAAGGAAAGCCTCTTCAATAAATGGTGCTGGGAAAACTGGAAAGCCACCTGCAAAAGAATGAAACTGACTGTTGTCTATCACCACATATAAAAATTAACTCAAAATGATTTAAGGACCTGAATATAAGACCTGAAACAATAAAATGCATAGAAGAAAACTTAGGAACTAAGCTGAAGGACCTTGGACTTAAAGAGGATTTTATGAATTTGACCTCAAAGGCAAGGGAAGTAAAAGCAAAATTAATGAATGGGACTACATCATACTGAAAAGCTTCTGCTCAGCAAAAGAAATCATCAACAAGGTAAAGAGACAGATATCTGAATTGGAAAATATATTTGCAAGCAACACCACCAATAGGGCCTAATATTTAAAATATGCGAAGAACTCATATGACTCAATAACAACAAAAAGACAAATGATCCAATCAAAAAATGGGCAGAGGGCTTGAACAGACACTTCTTCCTGGACAACATACAAATTGCCAACAAATATTTGAAAAGATGCTCGACATTGCTAGTTATTAGGGAAATGCAAATCAAAACCACAATGAGATACCATTTCACACCTGTTAGAATAGCTATAATCAACAGGACAAGTAATAACAAATGTTGGAGAGGATGTGGTGAAAAAGGAACCCTCATACACTGCTTGTGGTAATGCAAATTGGTGTAGCCATTATGGAATACAGTATGGAGGTTCCTCAAAAAACTAAGAATTAATCTACCTATATGATCCAGCAGTCCCTCTACTGGGTATTTACTGCCAAAGACTTGAAAACCCATATCCGAAAAGATATTTGCACACTGATGTTCATAGCAGCATTATTCACAGTGGCCAGGATGTGGAAGTAACCAAAGTGTCCTATGATAGATGATTGGCTAAAGAAACAGTGGTACCTATATACAACAGAATATTTCTCAGCCATAAGAAGAGTTGAAATACTGCCATTTACAACAACATGGTTGGACCTTAAGATAATCATGCTAAAGCAAACTAAGCCAAACATAAAAAGTTGAAAATCACATGACATCATTTACATGTGGGATATAAACCTTAAAGCAACAAATGAGCAGGAGAAACAAACAGACTCATGGACATGGACAATGGACTAGTGATTACCAGAGAGGAGCTGGGAGCAGGGAGGTAGACAGGGAGAAAAATTTTAAGTAATTAAAAATTACTTAATTTTTAAGTAATTAAAAATATTAAAGAAAAAGAAGAAATTGATACTTTTTTTTGGCCATTAGAAACAGTACTGTAGTCTTTCTAAGATACACACACACACACACACACACACACACACACACACACACACACACGAGAGTTTCCCTAGGATATCTCCTCTATTTACTTTTTTTAAGACTTTATTTTTAGAGGAGTTTTAGATTTACAGTAAAATTGAAAGAACTGAGATTTCCCACATACTCCTTGCCCCGACACATGCATAGCTTCCCCCAGTTATGCTTTTTTTAAAAATCAAGGATAAACCTATAATGACACATCATAATCAAAGTTAATAGTTTACCTAAGGGTACATCTTGGTGTTGTGTATTCAGTGGTTGATCCAATGTATAATATCATATTCATCATTATAATATCATACAGAGTATTTTCATTGCTCTAAAAATCCCATGCTCTGCTTATTTATCCTGACTCCCACCCCTGGCTGCCACTGATCTTTTTACTGTCACCATAATTTTGCCTTTTCCAGAATATCATGTAGGTGGGATCAAACAATATATCACCTTCTCAAATTGGCTTCTTTTACTTAGTAATATGTATTTCTAGTTCCTCCGTGCCTTTTATGGCTTGGTATCTCATTTTACTGAATAATATTCTATTGTCTAGATGTACAACAGTTTATTCACTTGTAACCTAACCTTCATATATTGAAGGACATCCTGGTTAGTTTCAAGTTTTAACAATGAATAAAGCTACTGTAAACATCCGTGTGCAGGTTTTTATGTAGACAAAAGTTTTCAACTCCTTTGAGTAAATACCAAGGAGCATGATTGTTGGATGATATGGTAAGCGTAATTTTAGATTTCTAAGGAACTGCCAAACTGCCTTCCAAAGTGGCTTTACCATTTTGCATTCTCATCAACAATATAGATGAGAGTTCTTGTTAGATAAGAGAGTTTCTCACTAGCACTTGATGTTGTCAGTGTTCCAGATTTTAGCCATTCTAATAGGTGTGTAGTGGTATCTCATTTTAATTTGCATTTCCCTGATGACATATGATATGGAGCATCTTGTCATATTGTTATTTGCCATCTGTATATTTTCTAGTGAGATTGCTTTCACTTTTAACTTTTCTGAATCCTTATGTTTTTAGTGTTTGTCTCATAAATAGCATATAGTTTTCAATAAAAAAAAAAATTTCCAGACAATTTATCTTTTAATGGATACATTTAGTCTTTTTATCTTAATTTAAATTACTTATGTTTTGAGATTTATTCCTATCATTTCATTTTATGCTTTCTATGTTTGTTTTTTCATTTTAAATTTTCTTGCAATTTTCTTTTGAATTTATTGATTTTCTTATTCGCCCTTTTTTCAACTTTTGGTTTTAAGTTTTACACATTTTTTTTACTTAATTAGTTGATACCTTTTAATTTTTAATAATATTTGATCCTAAGAAATCTAAAGTAAATTAAAGATTTCTACCCTAAACACAACCTTAAAATGCTTTCATTTCAATTACCTTTATTTCTTCTCGCATGGTATTGTTTTCTGATATTTTCATTCATTTAACAACTAAGTTTTGAACTCTTATACTATTTCAGATGCTGTAGTTATAGCATTAAATAAAATAAAGTCTGTGCCCCCAAGGAGCTTACAATGTAATTAATAAACTGATTTTTATATAGATATAGATTTTATATAGATTTTTATATATGTGTACACACACACACACATACATGAGGGTGTAAATTACTGTTTGGTACTAGAATGGAAGGTATGGCATTAGAAAGGGATGACTGATGGGGTGGAGATGCTATTTTGTATGAGTTTCTGCTGTCTTTAGAGATTTCATATGATTTTTAGGGCTCGAGCATGAAAAACAATTCTTATGCTGGAAGAGCTTATAGTCTAACCAGAAAGTTCCAGGATACAGACATGGGAGTCATTGGCACATGGTGAGTGAAGCTTTCAAACTGTTGAATTTCCAGGGAGGGTTTGTAGAGTATCAAGCAACCTGAGGGCAGATAGAGGGCAGAGGGGATGAGCCAGGAAAGCTGACTGCGAAGCCTGGTCAGAAAAGTTGAAGGACAAGAAAGTCCCTGGGAGCCAAGAAAACAAGAGGTTATATTTTATTTATAGCCTGCCTATTCCTAAAATAATTTAAGAGTCTGAGATATCAAGGAGAATCAGTCTGAGAGTTTAGTCTTGGTAGTTAGGGCATTAGAGCAACTTGATCAACAAACAGTTTCTTTGAAGTGAAACCAGACTACACTGGGTTGAGGGGTTGAGAAATTAGAAATAGGAAATAAAGACTACTTGTTCAAAAGGTGGCAAAGGAAAGAAGAGTGATGATTTGAGAAGAGGGCAACATTAGCACTCAGGGCTAAGGTTGGTGTTTTGGCAAAAATACAGACCAAAACCTTGGGGACTTTGAGGGCTCTATGGCCAGAAAATAGCATAGACCCCTGGCCTGTTGGAGGTTCTTACCTGATCCTTTATTTGCCCAGAACTGCTCCCTAGGATCTCTGGGGTTTTCCATCATTGATGGTGGCAGTGAATTTTTTAGTGTCAGAGTTCATGGTTGAGAGGAAAGATGTAAATTTTCTGAAACCACAGTGTTCTATTGTAATGATTTGGCATTTATATTCAAGAAATAAAAGTAAAAACATGGAAAGGCTTCCCTTGACCATTGCTCTTCAGACTCCTTAGCATGATAGTTATGCTTTGCGATGTTCTGAACTCAACTCCCTCAACTGTATCTCCCGGTTTTTCTGTTTGCTGTCCACAAGACACTCCCTGCATTTTCTTACCTTCCTATTTTAGCTCACAGTTTTGTTCACCTGAAAGATCTTTTTGGCTTTTTCTAACTCAAATCAATTCCCCAGTCATCCTCCTGTACCACTTTCTTTCCTTTGTTCATTATAGCCTCGTATAACTTGGAACCTGTCACAAAGATATAAAGCATTTTGTAAATTGTGAGGTGCCACATAAATTTACCTTGTTACCTCTCCCCCTAAGCTACAAGCTGGGTAAGGACAGGGACTGAGCCTTTTTCATATTTATATATATGAGATTACTTAACATAGTGTCTTGCATGTGTTTGACATTTATTTATTAAAGTTTGATGGATTAGGGCTATGTGTTTAAGATAATTAAATAATGCTGTGTCTAAGATGGGCATGTTATACCAAGTTCTAGTTTGTAGCTGTTAAATTTTTGCTGAAATTCAGCTTCTGTGTACTCTTCTGTAAAAGTAGACTCCTTAATTTGGATTTCTAAGTAATTCATATCTCATTTTTTTCTTCATGGAATATTTCTTCATGGAATATCTAAATCAATAATTGTAGGTTTCTGGGTGGTAAACTGGGATGTTTTTGACTGTAATAGCACATTACCTAAATAATGAGGGCTTTATCATCTCACATAACTAGAAGTCCAGATATGGGAGATTTCAGAGTTGGTTTGCTCAGCGACTCCATGGGTCCCATGTGCTTTCTATATTTACCCTTTCTCATCCTCAGCATGTTGATTTCCCTCATGACCTCAAGATGACTGCAGCACTTCTATACAAACAAAATCCAAAGGTGGATTTTTTCAGGTCCCATTGGTTGAAATTTGGCCACTTGCATTGGTAAGAGGACTAGAACAGCTATGGGTTGGCTTGAGCCAATCAAGAACAGGTAGTCTAACAGAGAATGATCACTTGAATTCCTTTGGGGGTCTAATAGTATAAAAAACATGGGGACTGAGGGTGGGATAAGGAACAAACAGTATCTGCCACAGATGCTATTTATGTGTTTTGGCCTGCCCATCAGGAAAGTTAATATCCTCATAGATTTTTAAAAGGAGGCAAGATAGTATTTCCACTGAGTTTGGTGTTGGATCTCAATAATACTCTATCGATTCACTCATTCACATAATAGACCTTAACTGAACACTGAACACTTACTGTGTGCCAGGTATTGTACTCAGCATTGGGGAAATTGACATGGCCCTCGCTCTTAGGTGGTGACTGGCCTCTAGTCCAGTGGAATAAGGTGGCTGAAGTAAGGGGGAAGGACAGTTTCTCTGTAATAAACTGATTTTAGGAAATTTATTTTTCAACAGGAGATGTGGGACATATGGATTTGGGATATGAATTCATTTGAAAAATCACTTTGGGGTAAGTTGATAGTGGGAGTGAATGACTTCAGGGTTGCATTTTAAATTAGGGTTTGTTCTTATAGCTCTATAAATTTCAAACTTTTGTTGTTTGGATTTTATGCCTCATACATACACAAGAAAATGGCTTGTACTAAAATCTCAGTTTAGTAATTTGAGAAATTTAACCATCAAGCATAAAGCATAGCCCAGTACTAATAAATTAGTACATTTACTTCACATTACAGAGGTTAATTTAAAGACCAGCTTTAGAAATAAAAAGGTATTTAATACATAGGGTTTAACCTGCTTGAGCTTACTAATAATTTTGTCATATGGGCTAGATATTACTCACAGAGCCAGTGTTGAAGATATAGGGTTTAGCTTTGTCTCTGAGCGTCTTTTCCCCTTTTTTCAAATGGCTGTTTGAATTCTCATTGCATAAGTACAACTATAATAGATTCCTGATTTTTTTGTTTCATCTAAGATAGTGCCTCTAGAAATACTATTTAATATTTACCGAATATGTACTGTAGTATCTGAATGTGTTTTGCATTACCTCATTTGATTTACTGTATTTGGTCTATAAGGTGGGTATATTTTTCTCAGAGGAATAAAGTCTATGTTTATGTAAATAAAGTAACACTGCTAGAATCATGTAACTGATAAGTGTTGGAATTGAAATTTGAACCCAAATAACTTAATAGACTCTCACTTCAGTTTTAATATCCTGTGTGTGTGGGGTTCCCAAGACCACCTCCAGGTTCATTACTGACTAGGAGGACTCAGTATTCAGCATGTAGTCATAATAATGGCTAAGATTTAGTACAGTGAAAGGATACGAAGGGAAAAAGTACATGGAGCGAAGTCTGGAGGAAACCATGCACAAACTTCCAAGATTCCTCTCCCAGTGGAGTCATTCAGAATGTGTTTTATTCCTCTACCCCTGAATTGTGACAACACATGTGAAGTGTTGTCAGCCAGGGAAAAACAGTGGGTCTGGTTTTGGAGGCACCCTGTGCCTCGCATGTACCAAAATTTCACAATCCAAGAAGGAAATCAGGGATTGTGCATAAACCATATTGTTTGTACAAACAATTGAGGCACACCTATCATTTAAGGTAAGTTTTATCAATGTAGGGAACTGTTTTTCATTCAAATTTCCAGACTCTAGCCAGGGGCCAGCCTTGCAACCCAGCCTTAGAAGTCTCAGGCTTGCAATGTTAACTTTTATACTGTACACTGATTTATTTATTTAAGGAGATTGTGATTATGATCATTTAGCTTCTGAAAAATACGAGAGAGGTATGTGATGGTCAACTAAATTCTTTAATGGTATTTGTTCTTTGGGTCTCATGACTGCCCACTGGTTTGATTTGCTGGAAGGAATCACACAACATATGTTGTATTCACAGTTCAGGTTTATTACAGCAAAGGATACAGTGCAGGAAAAACAGGAAAAGGATATATATATAGGTGAATGCTAGAGAGAGATCAGGTACAGAATTCTAGTCTTTCTGCTATGAAGATCACATGGACACAATTTTCTCTCTAGCTGTGAATGATAGAAACATGTACAAAGTGTCTCTGGCTAGGGAAGGAAGCACATTAGTATTATCGTAGAGTTGTTATAGGAAGCTGGTCACATAGGCACATTCCCGCCATATGGCCAGCCCTGGAAACTAAAACTTAGGACCCAAAATAGATACCAGGTACACATCATAAATCTTGATTACTTTAAACAATACTAACATCCTTAACCAGTGACTGAACATTTCAGGAGCTTAGTTCTCAGTTTGTCCAGGGGTCATTGCCATGGCTTTAGGCATCTCCCAGAGATTAGCAAGGACTGAATAAAACAGACCTACTTTGTTAACTCCTTCCTCATAGTATTGACCATGAAATATTGTTGCATTTCATGAATTCAGTATTTAATGCTGATATGATAGAAGTTTAGAATGACATTCTAAACTTAGAAAAAATAGATAGTAGAAATAGTTGACAAATTTCACTTATCTGAGAAGTTTGTACATTCTTTTAAAGATTTATATAACAGTGACTTTTAGATTTCCAATTTTTGTCCACAAGTATTTGTATTATATCCAGGTATATGTTATGTTAAAGAGCAAAAGAAATATGAACTTAAAACAATTAAATCAAGATATTACAGAATTACCTTTCCCTTTATGAATGCCTTTTCTTGTGAGCAGCTTTTAAACACAATAGTTTCTCTTTTTTACAGAATTTGTAGATTCAAAAAAATACCAGTTTTGCAGAAAGAAATAACTCATAACTTAAAAATATCCAGATTCTAGGATTTGAAACCAGTCTTTACTACTTTATTTGTTGCTATTTGAGACCTGCTTTATGTTATGCAGAAAAGAAAGACAACATAGATGGGTAAAATTCTGTGCTTGAAAATGAGAAGTTCTAAGTTAACAAAATTAAATAGCTTTTCTTATTGCAGAACTTCACAGAAGCTTTTGTGCGATAATATACAGGATCAATTTCCCAGGGCAGATAGAGTATATACCACTCTCCTAATTAATTTGACCATGGAATTTTTTTTAGTGAGATCTCTCAAGTTTGGGTCCTGCAGTAATGGTGTTCTTTAGAACAAAACAGAAGGCCAGCGGGAAGCCATATGAGGGTTTTAGGTAAAGGAGAGACCAAAAAAATAAAATAAAATAAACTATAGAAAAACTTATTTTAAAGAAAATCTTGTTGCAGTTTTATATCTTCTACTGCTTCCGAATAAAACCTGTTTAGAAACTTTCCTATCTGGATGCCTCTTTATTGTCAGGTTTCCTCAACTGATGTTTATCTTTTGTAATGTGAATGGCCTGCCACTCTCTTAAACTGGTGGTTAATAGAGTGATAAGATCTTTCCTGGTGTGGATCGATGCCTTCATGTTTTTACCAAACACAGTTCCTGACATGGTATCAAGAACTTAGTTGGCTAGCACTTGGCAAATATCCAGAGAGCATGTAATGAGTTATGACTCTAAAATACTGAAACTTTTTTAAAGGAACAACAATATAGTAGACATAAAAGTTGTTTTAAAAATTATGTCATTTTGAAAAGCACTTTCAGAACTTAACTTTTAGACCGGCTTCTCTTTTATGACCTTTATGATTTTTAAAATTTATTTTCTCAGAACTGTGGAATTGTTCCACCATAGACATACAAACACTTTAACTACTAGATTTCTTCTGTAGTGGATGGAAATCATTTTAAGTAATTAAATGGTCATCATAACTAAGGAAGGCCAGTGGATCAAGAGTAGCCAAGGTACTCCTTGAAAAGTAGTGAAAAGTGAGAAGGCTCTCTTTACCATACATAAATAATTATTATAAAGCTGTAATATTTAAGACATCAGTGTAGTGTAGAGATAGACCGACCCAGGGAACAGAACATAACCCAGGAAACCTGGTTTGTGACAAAGTTATTGCATACTGTTAGAGAGAGGATGAATTTTCATAACTATTGGGATAGTAGGTTATCAGCGTGGAAGAAAATGACATTGAATCTTTACTTCAACCTGAAGTGTAAAACTAAAATATTTAGACATTGAAACATTTTTAAAATGATCTCTAGATAGATAAGATCTTCTTAAGATAGAAAATGTGAACCATAAAAGACACCTCTTAATAAGAAGATAAACTATAAACTGGGAAAATATACTTGCAGTATGTATACTGACACAAGATTAGCATAGAGACTGTAGAGAGATCTTTACAAATAGGAAAAAGTCGAAAGAACCACCCAGTAGAAAAGTGGATAAGACTTCAACAGACACATTAGAGAAGAGGAAATGGAATAGCCACTAAGATAAGAGGTGGTGGGGAGGTTCAAATTAAAAGTACATTAAAATACCAACTACATACCCACAAAATTGTGGGGGAAAAAAAAGTCTGACATCATTAAGTGTTGCCAAAGATATAACACATCCATAGCTCTAATTTTGATTTCTGTTTTGCTTCACCCACCTGGGAAAACAAATTGGTCATATTTAGTCATATTTAAAATATGCATACCCTATGATCTAATACCTCTAAGGATAGACTCTAGATCAGGGATTGGTGTGGTGTTACAACTCACAGTTAAGAAAGGTTTTAAACATTTTTTAAATGGTTAAAGTTTTTTAAATACTATTTTTAATTTTAATGTGAAAAATATATGAAATTCAAATGTCATTAATGAAATTTTATTGAAACACTGTCACATTTACTTGTTTATATATCTTTTATGTTGCTTTTGTGATACCAGAGTTAAGTAGTTGGAACAGAGATCTTATGTCTTACAGATCCTAAAAATATTTACCATCTGGCCTTTTTCAGAAAAAATATGCTGACCTCTGCTCTAAATAAATACTCTTGCACGTGTGTACCAGGAAACATGCTGAGGAATGTTTATGGCAGTACTGCTTGTAATTACAGAAGCCTAAAAAGAACCAAATGTCCATTAAGGGTAGTACGGATAAATTGTGGTATACTAAACCAATGGAGTACTCTTTAGTAGTTAAAATGAATCAACTACAACTACATACAACATATAGATGGATCTCAGGAGCACAGTGTTACAGTGTTAGAAAATAAGCAAGTCTCAGATTTTTCCATTTGTAAGCAATTCAGAAACAAATATAAACAAGATATTTTTAAGGATACCAGTAAACTAAAAATATCAGGAAAAGGTAGGATGATAAATTCAGAATAGAGGTTGCCATTAAGGAGCTTGGGGAGAAATGGGATTGGAGAGGGAGCATTAAAGGTGATGTTCTTCTTATTCTTAAATGGGGTTGGGGGTGGGATACGTGTGTGTTGTGTTGTGATCCTTTATTTCTGTGATGAGTTTTATACATACTCATGATATTTGATAAGTTTTTGTGATTTGGGTTACTAAAAAGTATCTCTTAAAATAGTATAGTGTGCCTCATAATGTATAATTGTTTATGACTAGTAGAAGAGAGCCTTATTAGTGGACTAGAACCTGCTTGATTTTACCTGTAAGTTCCACTTCCTCTCCCCCTACCATCCCAGCTGTTCTGGTTGTGTTAGGAACCCAATTCTTAAGCAGAAAAGGGGACTAATAGAAGGAATCCTGATTTTCACAAAAGCCAAGGAAAAGTCAGGGTCTTGGTCACCATCAGGACCCTCTGCCTCTTGTCTGTATGCCTTTGCCTGTCCTCATTCTCTTGGACTGCAGGCAGGCTTTCTCTGAGTGTTGGGCAGTTGTGGCTGACTACAATCCTAGATGTATAGGCTTCTGGCTCTGTGATTCAAGAAGCCAAGGAGGAAGATCCTGTGGTTGGCCTGGCTGGATCATTTGACTATCCTGTGGCCAGAGGGCTGAGTTTGTTACCAGTCGAAACCCTTGAGGCAGCCACTTCTGTTTATATCCATTTTATGTCTATTCTTTAAATGTAAAACAACATGTGGCATTTTGACATAGCTTTGTGAATATCAGGGCTTTTGTGAAGTGACCATTAACATTTATTGTTGCCTAAGACATGATGCTCAGTGGTTGGGGTAGGAAGAGGGGTTAGAAGTCTCGTCTGTTGAGCATATTACTTTAAAAAAAAAATCAGAATACAGCATGACCATCAAGATCTCTCATGCTACCCCTTTATAGTCATACCTATCCCTTTCTTTAATCCTGATGAGGACATTTAAGACACTAAAATGGGGCAAAATAGACATTACAAACTTGTTTTAAAATGTAATTCATCTACTCTCAATTCTGAATGACTGGAAAAACACTTAATCCGTTGATAGTAGTGTTTAACTGGAATTAGGGTTTATAAGTGGTTTTGTTATTTTTTTTCTTTTTTACTTATCCATGTTTGCTAAGTTCTTTGCATTGACCACATATTATTTTATAATTAAAAAAAATATAAACTTTCAAAGGTATTGCTAGAAATTAAGTCAATTAATTGTGTTAGAAACTGATAGTCCACTCAAGATATCAAACATTGAATGCTCTACATTTCAGCCAGCAAATTTTATAGGAGCTTATACCATGAGTGTCCCAAATGATCAGTGTGATCTGTCAGCCTCTAAACTTGGGGTAATAGAGTTAGAGAATATTCACATTTATATGGAATGTGGAAGTCAATTTGTGCAGGAGTTTTGAATTGGTTTTGTTTAATTTTTTGTTTAATACTCAGGTAGAATGAGAATATGTTAATGCCTTAAAATTTGTTCTTGGGGGGGCGTGGCTAGGCCTTCTCAGTGCTAAATTTTAATCAGTAACATCACTTCACTCAAAGGCAGTGGCAGAAATGTTGGCCTAAATACTTTATTAGGAAGTGGAGACTATAATATTGAAACTTAAGGGGCTATCGCCATACTTACCTAGCCAGTAAATAATAGGCCAAAATTCATGCACATTGTTTTTTTTACAACCTTGGCTTCAGTTATTTTTGTTAACAGATTTACTTTTGTTGTGGTATAAGTTTATTTACCATACAGATAGCCATTTGTCTCTGAACCAGTTTTCTACTCTGGTTTGTTTTAGTGCTTTTCCAATTTTCCACATATGTATGGGTTTGTTTGTGTGCAGTGCATGGTTTTAGATAGTTATGCTTTATAATAAATCCAGTCCCCACACCTTCATTGTGTTTTGATTAGAGTTATATTAAATTATAATGTTACATTGTCAATTTTACCTCAGTAAAAAAAAAATTGTAGATTCATTCTGGAAAGAAGCTGAGTTTTTTTCCCTGAACATGGTATATCTAATCTTTTATCTTCTTTAATAAAACTTCCCAATTTGTCTTGCACATATTTTGTTCATTTTATTCCCAAATACCTTAGAGTTTTTATAGCTATTTTGAATGTGATTTGTTTTCTTTTATATGTTCTAATTAGTTGCTATTACCAGACAGGAGCTTGATTAATGTTACATGTTCACCTTGCATTCAGCATGTAATGAATACATGAATTGGTTTATCTATTGATTCTTTCAGAATTTCTCTGTAGAAATCATGCTTTCTGTTAAGATAATTCTCTCATTATTTTCTAGTTCTTAATTTTTTTCTGATCTTACTGCTTAGACAAGATGTCAATGTCAAATTGAAGTTAATATGCATAATTCATCTTATTAATGTTACAGAAATGCACCAGAAGTTCCGCAATTAAATAGTTAACTATAGGTTAAAGAATTTTCTCTCTAGTCTCAGTTTGCTGTTGAAGTTCTCTTTTGATGAGTAACAGTTTACCTTTAAACTTAATGGCTTTAAACAATAGACATTTATTACCTTATATTTTCTTTGGGTCAAGAATGCAGGAGCAGCTTAGCAGGGTAAGGCTTAACTCAGGAACTTTCAGGATGTTGCAGTCAAGATGTTGGCTTACTTTCAGACACGAGTGGGACTGCTTCTAAAGTGGTTCACTTCCATGCCTGGCAAGATAGTACTGGCTGGTGTCAGGAGGCTTCACTTTCTTAGTATGTGGACCCTCTCAGTAAGGATGCTTGAATGACCTGATATGGCACTGGCTTTCACAGAATATGTGATTTGGGAGAGAGCCAAGAGGAAATATGTTTAATGGCCACTCTTGAAATCACACATCCTTACTTCCACCACATCCTTACGGTCCACAAACATTATTTTGTGTATTGATTTTTTTTTTTAAAGTTGTCTGCCCCCACAAAGTTGCATGGGAGCAAGGGCTTCTATTTGTATATCTATACCTTATACCTCTCTCCTTTGAGCCACAAACTTTTGTATGTAGCAGCTGTGGTTAACATCTCTCCTTGAAGGTGTCAAAGGTAGCTCATATTCAATGTGTCCAATATCAAATTTATGTTTCTTCCCTTCTTAATTCTCCCTTCCAAAAACAGTCATCTTTTACTGGTTCTGTCTCTATAACTGGGACGACTCTGCATCCAGTTGTACAAGCCAGGATTTTCCCCTCTTTCTCCCATCTAATCATCTTTAAATCCCATGGAGTTTGTCCCTTAACATTTTAAATCTGCCCACTTTTATCCAGCTTCTGCTTCATCTCACATCAGTTTCTTCCTTTCTCTTCGATCCACTGACTTTTCAGTGTTGGGCTCCTTGCTGTAGTGCTTTTGCTGCTTTCTGCCCAAAATGCTTATTTTCCCCTCAAATCATGTCTTCCTCAGGGAATCCTTTTTGACAAAGTCAGGTCTCTCTATTACAAATGTGTACAACGAGGTGTACCTCCCTTCAAGCAGTTTCACAATTGAAATGTCACATTTATGTGACTACTGCCTACTTTCCTAGAGCCAGCTCTAAACTTTATAAAGACAGGGAGTTAGTGTATTTTGTTTATTTTTGTATTCCTTGCATTTGACACATTCTCTACATTTACTGAGTTTGTGTTTATTGAATGAGTAAATAAGTGAATGAATACATTTGATTATAGTCCTGATTGAGAAATGGAACAAATAGTATATATAATTAGTAAATAAAATAATCTAAGCTCTCCTAACTGTGTTGGAGGATAACTTTTTGATTCTTTTAGTTTTTCTGGCAGAGAATCCATCTATAAATTAAATGAATAGATCTGAAGAGAGTCTCATATCTCATACCTCTGCCTTATCAGTATGATGTAAAGTTAGTAATCTTAGTTCTGGGTGCCTGAGAGTGCTGTGTTGTTAGGAGAGGGAAGATAAGCTCTGTGGTATACTCCAAAGTCTATTTAGTTTTAGGTCCAAGAGAATGAAGCTCTCATTTTCTCCTAAAGCTTCTGTTGAGCCAAGACTCTTTATCTACAGCTTAAAATTTCCGGAGAGCCTTGGTTTGAAGTATAAAAGGTAGGAGAAAATAATTTTTTAGCCCTATAAAATGCTGATCTATCTTTGGAAAAACCTGGCATATGCCTTGTAGGTAGGATAAGTAGTTTCCTGTTACAAGTGATCTCTGTGCTTTGACAGTAATTTAGATTTTATAACTTTTAAAATAACTTAATAGTTAAATACATTTCAAATAGACAGTTTTAATCTATTGTGGTTGGGACAAAACAAATTGAGCTTTTAGTGACTTCCAAGATAAATTGTGGTATGTGTCATTTGAAGAAACATGAAACAATTTTTCTCCTTCTAAATTTGTCCCCTGCCAATATTTATTTAGTTTTAAGTGTATTGAGGTTGAATTTACATATACAGTAAAATTCACCCTTATGTATAGTTTTCTAAGTTTGCACAAATAAACATAGTCGTATGACTACCATCACAAACAAGATACGGGATGTTTCATTATCACTAATTCGGTCATGTCCCTTTGAGGGCAATCTCCTACTCCCTTCCCGGCAACTCCTGGTAACCACTGATCTAATTTTGGTTCCCATAGTTTGCCTTTGCCAGAATGTTATATAAATGGAATTATGTAGTATGGTATGCAGCCTTTTGTGACTACTTTTACTTAACACAGCACTTTTGGATTCACTCATATTATTGCATGCATATCTTTTTTATTGCTGGATTGCTAGGAGGTATTCAGTGTATAGATGTGCCACAATTTGGTTATCCATTCTTCAGGTGATGACATTTGGATTGTTCCCAGATACTGATGATTATGATTAAGCTGTTATAAAGATTTGTGTACAGGTATTTATGTAGATGTTTTCTTTTCTCGTCAATGAATAGTTAGAAGTTGGATTGCTGATTTATGTGGGAAGAAACTACCCAGCTGTTTTCCAGATAGGCTATACCATTTTGCATTAATACATGGTAATGTATTAGAGTTACAATTCCTTGCTAGCACTGGATATTTTTTTCTTTTAGACATTTGTATTGGTGCATAGTGGTGTTTCATTGTGGTTTTAATTTGTAGTTCTCTAATAGCTAACAGTGTCAAACATCTTTTCCCGTGCCCGTTTGCCCATCTGCATTGCTGTTTTGGTGAAGTGATGGTTCAAATGTTTTGCCCATTTTATTGGCAATTTGTTTTTGTATTTTAAAAATTCTTTCTATATTCTGGATACCAAGTAATTTGTTAGATATGTAATTTGTAATTTTTTTCTTTCAATTTGACGTGTATGTGTATGTGTGTGTGTGTGTATTTGTAACAGTTCCTTTTGAAGAGCAGAAGCTTTTAACTATAAAGGCTGGTTTATCAATCTTTTTACAGCGTTTTTTTTTTCTGTGTAAGGAATCTGCCTAACTGAAGGTCTCAAAGATTTTCCTTCTCCTTTATCTACCTTTCCCCCTATACCTCCTGCTTCTTCTATATACCTATCTTTTCAAACACACACACACACACACACACACACACACACACACACACACCCCAGATTTTAGAGAATTTAAAGCTACATTTGACTCCCAGATATTGTACTAGCAGTCAGTCTGTTTGCTTTGCTAGTGATCAAAAGAGGAAGGCTTTCATGTGAAGTAGCTCAGAATATAAATTTATATATATCTAGTTTCTCTGGAGATAACTATTGTTGCGTGACATTGCACTCTTAATTATTTTGAGTCTCCCCTCACCCTGGTTACCATAGTTATCAGTAGTTTTTCATCACACGTGACACAATATCAGATAATAAGTTTGATTTTGAGGCAAGAATATGACAGCATCCTTATTCTTATTGTGCACTCAGGGAGTGTTGGTTCGATAAAAGGAAAGAATATAGGCAAGAGATCAAAATTTCCATAAAGATGAGCAGAAATAATACTTTAGATTTATAAGTATCACTTAGTATTTTGGGGGGTGCTTTTCAAGTTCTTGTCTAGCAACCTTCTGATGTAGGCAAGACCTATTATATTTTTTTCTTAGATAAACTCTTTGGCTTGTCTTGAATTGTTTAGCATTTGTGCTGCCTCCCATAGAACATGCTAGATAGAATTTCCCTTGTAAGAAGCTGCTGCATTGCCCATCAGCCTGGTCCTTCATAGCATCTGCTCATGTGGCTTTCACCGTGGGGTATGTGCACAAAGTGTGTTTCCTTCATCAATCTAAATGCATTTGGTTTGGCTTTTTCCTCATCAGGAGTAAAACAGGTCTTTGAAAGCCTCGGTATCAGGTGCTCATCACATGACTTTGTACCTCACTGAATGCTCCAGAGTTCCCCAAGAAAATTTCTTATGTGCCAGAAATGTTTCTAGTCAAAGTATCCCAAATGACTTTCTAAATTTGGTGAAAGTTCAAGTCATTTTCTCATATCTTAGCATATTGAGGTGGAGGGTGCCTGTGCAAATAGGAACTAAAAGTCATGGAAGTCTGTAAATTTACTGTCAACACCAAGACTAGATCTCAGATCCTTAGAATACCTTTTTCTTTTCTATTATACTTTCTATGAGTCTGTTTCTGAATGGCTGGTAACCATAGCATTTTAAGAATGAGATTCAGTAGGACAGAGGGGCAAGAATTAGCCCAATAAACTGCTATAGTACAGGCTACTAGAAGTACTCGTATTAATTTTGGGGCCCTGGGAAATGAATATGTGTAGTCAAAATGGACTGAGAATCACTGATTTCTTAAACTACTGTGGCAATAGATGGCTTAGCTTCAGCTTAGCATTTAATATAGCAATTGAACAGAAGGCAGTTAAGCCCCATGTATTTAATGGATATGAGATAGTAGCTCACTGTTTTAATTTGCATTTTCCTAATTATAGTGAATTGAGCACTTTTCTAGATGTTTATTGGCTATTTGGGTTTCCTTTCTGCAAAATGCCTGTTACATCCTTTCCTTACTTTCCTTTTGGGTTTTTGTATGTTGATTTGTAGGAGTTATTTTTGTATTCTTGATACTATTAATTTTTATGTATTTTTGAAGTTTTTTTTCTAAGTGTGATTTATAAACTATTCATGGTAAAATTTCATATGCATATTCTTACAATTTTCTAGGTTCTGAATTTTTAAGTTAATCTTTTTTTTCTCTCTAGGTTATGAACGTGATTTCTGATGAAACCAGATTGGAAAAATTTTCATGATCTTTGTATATTTATATATATATATATATTTTAAAATTTTGCATTTGACTTAAAGTGCCATGAGAAAATTTGCATATTGCAAGGTGGTCCTAGCCACCTCCTTGATTTGGGTACTCTTGGATATGTTCCTGCTGCTTTACTTTAGTGAATGCAACAAATGTGATGAAAAAAAGGAGAGAGGACTTCCTGCTGGAGATGGTGAGTGACATTTTATAACAATATACTCATTGTGATAATAAGTATGTTACAGGCTTTTTTGGTTTAACTAATTTGGTTACTATAGAATTTGTCATTTTTAAATTAATAGTAATTCCTGGTTTCCACATATGGTGATCTTATTTCCAACAATTCTCTAGTGTGTTCTTCTAACAAAAGTATCAAAGTGCCATGTATAGAATTTCTAAATTAAATTTTTGTGTTCAATGTTAAATGTAGTTAGTTTTCTAGGAAGCAACATTATGTTATCAAATAATATAAGGAATCTCATAGTTAGAACTATCAAAATTATACAGAAGATTAGTCTAATGCCATAAGGCTGAGTGGAGCATTGAAATTGTATTATCGGGTATCAAAAAATATTTCTCCTACCTTCCCATCTCAGTTCTAAGGGGAAAAGTCATTCTAGATAGATGTGATCTGAAGAATACTCTTTCTTAATGCTATAGATAGTTCCAGTTAGCATTTTTAGGGAGGGCTTTTGAAAAGATCATGCTCTAGAATAGGGGCTACAGTGAGAACACTGCAATATCCTGGTGTGAAAAAGAAAGGAAACACAAATATGAAGTATATAGGTAGGAAGTACTGACCTTTTTGACTGTGGATGCCTGAAAAATTCCATTTTAAACTCCTTGTTCAGCAAACAAATGCTTTTATATTTTAAAAAACATAATGAAAATTACTTTGCATTGTGAGTAATTCAGCTGTTCTGGGCTCTGAACTCTCTGTGATTAGTTGTAGAATATATGGCTCTGCAGTAATTCAATTTTTAGGAATTGTATGTAAATGATTATTTTTTAACATAAGTTTTATCTGCATATGTAGGCACATTTAAATATTAGGCACTTTTATAATGAGGTCACCTCATCCCCTAAAAGTAATAATATAAAAAAATTTATTTGTATTTGTAGGTAACTGTGCCTACTTAACTATAATTTTTATAGATGGGATTGTATAACCAGTCCTTTTTACTTCTTCTGGGGAAATTTGCCTAAAATTAGGCTTAGTTGCCAGCAGTAGACTCTAGTATTACCTATGCTAACCCCTAATTTTAAAAATTTTTCTTCCTTGAAAAGTTTTAATAAAATATGTTTGCATTAAAAGTTAGCCTGTGTTTGCTGACTTTTCTGATTTACTTGATGGCCCTACTGTTGGGTAACTTGGTTGGGTGAGAGAATGCTGCGTCCTTAACTCTCATTAGAGTTGTAAATCACTGTCTACATTTAAATCAGAGAGCAGGTATTACCATTCACCAACAGGAAACTAAAACATTCTTTTTCCAAAGAGAACAGATAAACTTGTCTTTCACCCCATCTTAATTAATTGCCATTTATAGTGGGAGTTCATAGTGTTCTTCTATCTTAAATGCAAAGGAGTGGAAGTAAGAATAGGACCTATAGTATGCGAAGGTCTACTTGGCAAATATTATTTAAACTCTAATGTATGATGGGCAGTGAAATATGTGCTAGCGATATACAACTTATCAACAACAAAAAGACAAAACTTTTTCCTTTTGGAAACTCACAGTTCAATAGAGAAAGAATAATAGTAAAATACCGATATAATAAATACCATACTAGAGATGTGCATAAGAGCAGAAAGGAAGGAATACCTTGGGGTGTCTGCAAAGGTGCAGTAAGGAATTAATGCTCAAGTTGAGTAGTATTATCAGGATGAGCAGATGGTTGTTAGGTTTGGTGCATTGAGAACACCTTACAAACAAAGAAAAGAATCATGTGCAAGATAAGCAACTGAGAGAACAGAGCTGATGCATAGGAGACTGTGAGGAAAGAGCTTGGATGAAGCTAAGGAGGTTAGCTGAGGCCACATCACAGAAGGCCTTTAATGGCATGCTAAGGATTTTGGACTTTATCCTGTAGGCAATGGCGTGCCATTGAAGGATTTTAAACATGAAAATAAGTAATCTGATGGGATCTGGACTTCCAGAAACAGTTTAGTGGTCATGTGGCTAATGTACTGGAAGGGAATGAGATAGGGAAGACCAGTTGTGAGGTTGTTGTGGAAGTTTAGAGATGTTCTTGGAGCCTACACTATAATGACACTGGAAATGGAATGAAAATAAAATAGATGAGAAGTATATAAATAGTGGAATTTATATAACTTGTAGAGCCATTGAATATAGGTAATAAAAAAAGAGAAGTCCAAGATGAGGTTTCTCTGTCTGAATTGATAGGCGTCAGGGCCCTCAGAGGCAGAACTCTTTGACTAGAAGGTGACTGGATGAGTTGGGTTTGGAATATTTAACTTTGAGGTGCTGGTAAAGATGCTCTGTGGTAGGGAGTGGTAGAAGTGGAGCACATAGATGGTAGTAGTTTAAGCCTTGTCTGTACTTGAGACTGCACTGGGAGCATTATGTAGAGTCAGAAGAGATGACTCTATTGGAGAGCATCATGGAGTGTCAGTGAAGGAAGAGAAACAGGCCTCTCCAGAAATCAAAGGTACAAGGAGAAGCCAGAGTGAGCAGGTTCATGGAAACCCAGGAATAGTGTTTGTTCAGAGATTTTACCTGAGATTAAGATGAGGTGTTTCTGATATGTTTGAAACAGAGGGGTTTTTTGTGACCTTTGCAAGAAGTCCCCTTTCAATACCAGCAGATTTGAAGTACCAGTGAAGTCGTTGAGATATGTAGCTTATTATTTTAGGAAGCTTCGATGCAGAGAGAAAGAGGTAGTATAGTAAGATAGTTAAAAGAAAGGAATGGAGCCAGCATTGATTTTCTATGTATGTATATATGTATTTCTTATGTATGTTGAGGAAGAGATTTAAAATATAAGGAAAAGAAGAAATGCTTGAAAGAGTAAATACTCAGCAGATGAGACTGTGGTATCAAAACCATAAGAAAAAGATTATCCTGGAAGAGGATTCTAAGGTTAATACAGATTTGAAAACCACTACTGGCATAAGCATCAACAACAAAGAAGTAGCTTTTATACAATGTACCTAAATTCAAAGTAAAGGAGAACTGATCTGGAAGTAACAACAAGGAGCTATGAGATAGTATCGTTACCTTATGGGAAATGGAGAATGAAGTTCTCCTAGAAAACATGATGAGGTTA
Source organism: Cynopterus sphinx (assembly GCA_030015415.1). Classification (NCBI taxonomy): domain Eukaryota; kingdom Metazoa; phylum Chordata; class Mammalia; order Chiroptera; family Pteropodidae; genus Cynopterus; species Cynopterus sphinx. The sequence goes on along the minus strand of CM057384.1, from coordinate 26,227,762 downwards.
TTGGGCTCTAGGGAAGAGTCAGATTTGTGTTAAGCCTGGGGTAGATAGGGCTTCTCTGTTGAAGAGACAAAACAAAGAAACTTATAATAGCCTTGGGGGTGTCCCTTTATTTAGTGGAAAAGGACTGAGAAGGAAGTCAGTGGTGGAAGAAAGTGAAGGGCTGGCTGCGCAGTAACCCAGAAGGTGAATCAATAGCTAAAGTGACAGAGTCTGAGAGGCCAGCAGTTTTAGATGGGGCTTCAGAGCATGTTTTTAAACTGATTTATATAGCCTTAAGGAATGGAAGGCAGAGAAGGGAGAAAATAATCTAGGGATGGGGACAGTTGATGCTAACAAGAACAGTTTGAAAAATCTGCTCTTATGTGAAGTTTCAGTGCAGTGGGAGCTGAGAGGTCCCAAGTAGTGTCAAAGCCTTGAGGTTGTTAAGATTACCAGCAGGTAAGGAATTCCTGTGGTGCCTCTGAAAAGATCTTTTAATAAAGGTGTTGGGAGAAGGTGGCTAGGTAATGGCACCAAGGATGTTGACTTTCTTAGTGGAATTGGCAAGTACACTCAGTGACCTAAAAGAATGTGGGTCTCTTAATCCATACAGTCTTCATGATCTTTGTTTTTTCTATGGCATTTGAAAAACCAAAATAAAATTAAATTGCAAGAAAAAAAAAATAATGAGCAGACATAACACTCCAGAGAAGTTGTTTCAGTATTGTAAGGATCTCATTTCTGAACATTCTTTGAACTGTTTTACAGTGCCAGTTGGTGAAATTTAAGAAATTCTGTTCTGTATGGTGTGAATAAAGGTGTTCTGTCTTTAAGAAGAATGGATTGATTATCCTTATGATAGTGCTAAAGCCCTCATATATAAGATTGATACTGATAACAGTTTTCTAGGATTCATTAAATTTACTTGTTACTTGCTTCAAGTATTACAGCAGGCCAGTCTTTGGTAGTTAGAGAAGGATTCATTTGGTTCTGTTTTCCTGAGCACTTCCCTCTCGTAGTCTTATTGTATTTTATACCCCGAGCTATCTGAAAATAGAAAACTTCTGTTTAGATTGGGATCTCCTTGAAAAACAAGGTTAGTGTGGCTTCTGTCCTGAGATTATTTTTACTATGCTTTTACTTTCCAGAATTAGCTCATTCATTCAATGTATTGATTTGGATGTTATATAGAGCATTCAGTACTTTCTTAAATGCAATTCTAAGTAAGAATTGATCATTTATGTCAGCACTGTACTTGATTTTTCGATCATTAAAATGTTAATGATTTAAGCTTTTATGTGCTTATGCTAGAATTACTTCAGCTGTCAAACATTAGGAGAAAGCCTTCGAGAACGTTTATAGAAGAAACTTCTAATTATTAAAAATTTAAATTAGTAGTAAACACTTTTAGTAACTAATTACAATTTTTTTGTGTTTAGAGTTTTATATGCTAAGCACATTTCAAATAAATTGAACATAAAATGAATGAGGGTTGAAACTGGCAAGAATGTTGAGGTAACAGAGTTATCAGTGAATTTGTTATATCTAATATTTTGATTTAAAAAATAGGTAATTTGCTGTATTTTGTCATAGCTTACCTTTATTTATAGAATTATTATTTTATATACCACTAAGAATGCAAAAACATTCTAATTACTGTTGTAAGTGGCATCTCAGAGATGTTAAAATATTTTTAAAAAGTAAAAGGAAAAAATATTTGGAGTAGATGAAATATAGTGCATAAAGACAGTAAAGATAATTGTGTAATAAAATCCTTTGGGAGAAATGATCATAGCCTTTTATTTGTATATTTTTCCTCCAAAAGAATATCATATAACTTTATACCTCTTTTTTAATTTCCATGATAAAAATAGTAATTTGTAAGATTAAATACATTAAAGGTATGTCATATGGTTTGTATATGTTAATCTTATTTGGCAGTATTCATTGTAAACTTGTAGTTTTCTTGGTAATTAAGTTTTCTAAAATATGAAACTTCTCTACATTGTCATGTAAGTAAAGTTTAACTGAACTATATAATAAAATGTTTGTTCTCACATAATACCTTGGAATAACATCTTAGTCACTCCCTTATCAAAGTTCATTTGAATTTTAGAAATGATCTGCTTGTAAAATTTTATGCCAAGAAAGTATTTTTTTTTCAGTTCAGGAAATTGATGATATCCAAACCCTATTTTAGTTATTTTCAAACAAAAATTTCTCTTAACTCACTTTTAATTTGCATGCAAGACTAGTAAGTAGAATACATGGAAAGTTAATGCTTATCTTTTTTGTTCGCTGCTTTTTAATACTGCAAGCGCATTAGTAGTAAAAATATTCACTAGCCACACACATTTTATCCTGGCCTCTTTGCCAAAGAAAAGTAGTTAACTAGTCCATTTAATTCTTGAGGATATTATAATTTCTAAATTAGAATATTGTTAGATTTTATAAGTCATGCAGTAATCATGTAACTTTTGATTAATGGTAATTTTAAATGTGGCTCAGAAATGTCATGTGTACCAGTAGTTTAAAGTGTGTAATGTGGGCACTATACTAGATATTCAAATTATTAATAAGTACCAATGTATAAATGTATAAAATGTTGCAGCAGTAGGGTTGTATATGGTGTGTAGTTTTGCATTATTCTTTAACATATCAAGGCCAGAATTTTTTACTTCATAATGATGGGGCAAGATTTTAACTTTCTGGTCAATATAGTCTCTTATGCTATAAGGAATCAAGATTATACTTACTGGTTCTTATAGTAGTAATTTCTTGAGTCCTCCCTCATGTTTCTCCAACTCCCATGGAAAATTTCAAACATAAACAAAAGTAGAGAAAATAGAAAATTGAACTCCCATATACCCATCATCTGCTTTCGCAGTTGTCAACTCAAGGCTAGTCTTGTGGAATGAATACATGGATATTTACTTTTTTCTCTTCGTCTATGTCCCTGCCCCCCACCCCACCCCCCCTTTTTTTTTTTTTTGGTGCTATTGAAGAAGAAATTTGGGTATCTTTTCCATTTTCCCACAGTCAGGATTTGCATCTCTTTAATGTTTTTTATCATGTCCTCCTGTCCTGTGTATATTCTGTGAATTCATAGGTAGGTTCAGGGGCTTGATCAGATTTGGGATCTTTATTTCCCTTGCAGCAAAAATATGTTATAGATGATGTTCCTATAACTCAATACTCTTTAAAAAAAGAAAAAACTGAGCACCATGAAAATGTTTCCATTTTAGCTTTTCTTTAAAGCATCACCTTATACTAAAATAGGGCACAGATAACTGAAGGGTATTTTTAACCAGGGCCACTAGATGTCTCCCACCTACTCTTTATGTTATCTATGCTATGAACAAAAGATAATTGTCACCTTTAGAACTCTACTGCTTTCTTTTGACCCCTGAATATCCTAATCCCCTAATCTGTTGATTGCTCTTTATTTTCAGAGACCAGTAAGTAGAATTGGTTCTAAGAGTTTTATAACTTTTGATTTTTAAAGTAGATCTGTTACTTGTATTATAGTTTTTATTACACTTGTCATTAAGAATTTTTTTAAACTTCTGCCAACCCTTATATTTAAAGAGCATACCTGCTGGACAAACATTAGGCAAGATTTGTTTTTAAAAACTATTACCAGAATTTCCTACAATTTTAAATGTTATATCCTAATATTTCCTTGTCCCTCCTAAAACCATAGTTTATTCTGAGAATGGGGAAGGTTATTACATGCTATAGTTTTTTTTTGATGGTTCTCTAAAATAGATTTTTATACTCTAGACACAGTTGTTAAAAACACAACGAATAATTTCATATTCCGCAGCTCTTGTATCGACAGGTTGCTTTGTACCACCGTCTGAAACAATCATCCTTTAGGTTGGCTTTACCAGCTAGTGCTATTTATAGGTAGATGAAGCCTGGCTGGAGAGAGATGGTTTGTCTGCTATTTTAATGTCTCCATTTTTGTGCAGAAACTTTCTTGAGGATGCCTAAAGAATAAACTGCAGGCGAATAAAACTTTCAATTTAAAAAAAGAGTAATATCCCAAACAGATATTTTCATCTCATTATTGTCCTCACCTCATTCTATACCCACTTTAACACTCTTATTCAAATTTAATACATCCTAGAACCTGTTTTTCTTGGAAAGTTTTTAACATCTCAAAAGCATATGACAAGGAACAGGATTTGGGAATTGCTAATCTGAATTGCTAATTATACTCCACCTTGCATGGTGCTTATTATAATGTCCATTGTTATCAATTCTAGGATCTCATTTTGATTTATTAATAGCACTTTTACTCGCATATTAGTTCAGCATATAGTTATAAAACTCCTATAAGACACTATGCTAAACTCCACAGAAAGTACATAAATGAATCAAAAACCCTAGCTAAAAAAGAGAATATAACCTATGGGGCAGCAATCATTATAGTAAGAGACGGCAATTGGTTAGAGACATAAGAACTCTAGATGAAATGATGTAGTAGTCAAGAGTAGTAAATAGAGAAATTCAGAAAAGGTAGAGGCAAAAAAAGCCATTTATTGGGCCTTGAAAGACAAATCGGTGTTTCGTATTACAGAGTTGGGAGTGGGAAGGAGATGCCAAGGGAATGGACCTGTGTGAGCGAAGGCACCAAAGAAGAAAACATGAGGCATTTTTGGAGGAAAATAATGAGTTGCTGTTTGAGGTTGAGTACTGGGGAGTCAGGTAGGGAGAGCCTAGTGGGTAGTAAGTTTGGCAAGTTAGGTTTAATTCTATATTAAACAGATTGGACTTTTGAAGATCATGGGAATAACACAGTGAAGGCTATGCTTAGGGAGGTTAATATGGTAACAGTATTTGAGATGAGCATGCCAAAGTTATGCAGTGATTCAGGTAAGTGGCACAGTGATTCAGGTGAGCGGGTCTTGAGGACACTTATGTGGAAGTGGAGGACAGGGAAGTCCCTAGGAAGTGTTACAGACTGGGAGAGGATGGGCTTAGAAATGACTTTGGTTGTTGAGGGCACAGTTTAAATTCAAATGTTATTAACAGAAACATGAAATAATTGCTATAAAATTGTTAAGTGTCCTCCTTGTTCTTAGTGCTAGAGCCAGTACAAAAGCCTCATGAAGGTCCTGGAGAAATGGGGAAACCAGTTGTCATTCCTAAAGAAGATCAAGAAAAGATGAAAGAAATGTTTAAAATCAATCAGTTCAATTTAATGGCAAGTGAGATGATTGCACTCAACAGATCTTTACCGGATGTTAGGTTAGAAGGGTAAGTATTTAGTGTTGTCCTGATAGTATTTAATTTGAATGAAAATTATGTTCTCAATTCCCAGTAAATTGTACTATAATGTTGACTGTTCTTGAAATGAATGTTACATCACTAATTTACTACTTAACTCATTTAAAAATAATTAAGTACTAATAAAGTAATACTTCAAGTTACTATTGATCATTAGGACTGTGTATTTCAGGTTTTGGAAAATAATTGTTTTTCTTAATAGTTGAAGATGGTAGAGTTTTATTTTATTTAAAAAATTTTTTAATTATTTATTGGGGTAACATTGGTTAACACAACTATATAATTTTCAGGTGTACATTATAATTTTACATATGTATATTCTATTGTGTGTTTACCAAAGTTCAGTTTCCTTCAGCTACCATATATTTGATCCCCTTTACCCATTTCACCCTCCCCCTAAACCTTATATTTGATCCCTTTTACTACCTTTCTTCCTCTTCCCTCCTCCCCCATCCCACTAGTAACCACTAGTCTATAGTCCATGTTCATGAGTCTGTTTGTCCTGCTCATTTGTTGCTTTTAGGTTTATATCCCACATATAAGTGATATCATACGATTTTCAACTTTTTCTGTCTTATTTCGCTTAGCATGATTATCTCAAGGTCCATCCATGTTGTCACAAATGGCAGTATATCATCTCTTCTTATGGCTGAGTAATATTCCATTGTATATATGTACCATAGCTTCTTTAGCCAATCATCTATAATAGGACATTTCCGGTGCTTTTATGTCCTGGCCACTGTGAATAATGCTGCTATGAACATCAGTGTGCAAATATCTTTTTGGATATGGGTTTTCAAGTCTTTGGGGGTAAATATCCAGTAAAAGGATTGCTGTGTCATATGGTAGATCAATTCTTAGTTTTTTGAGGAACCTCCATACTGTTTTCCATAATGGCTGTACCAATTTGCATTCCCACAAGCAAGGTATGAGGGTTCCTTTTTCTCCCAATCCTCTCCAATATTTGTTATTACTTGTCCTGTTGATTATAGCTATTCTAACAGATGTGAGATGATATCTCCTTGTGGTTTTGATTTGCATTTCCCTAATAGCTAGCAATGTTGAGCATCTTTTCAAATATTTCTTGGCAATTTGTATGTCGTCCAGGGAGAAGTGCTGCTAATACCATGCTGTTTGATTACTATTGCTTTGTAGTATAATTTGAAGTCAAGCAGAGTGATGCCTCCAGCCTTGTTCTTTTTCCTCAGGATGGCTTTGGCAATTCGGCATCTTTTGTGCTTCCATACAAATCTGATGATTTTTTGTTCCATTTCTATGAAAAATGCTGATGGGATATTGATGGGGATTGCATTAAATTCGTATAATGCTTTAGGTAATATGGTCATTTTAACTATGTTGATTTTTCCAGTCCAAGAACACAGAATATCTTTCCATTTCTTTGTATCTTCTTCAATTTCTTTTAACATGGTTATAGTTTTCATTATATAGGTCCTTCACTTGTTTCATTAAATTTATTCCTAGGTATTTTATTTTTTTGTTGTTGCATTTGCAAAAGAAATTATTTTTTCTGATGCTTCATTATTAGAGTATAGGAACGCTATGGATTTTTGAACATTGATTTTGTATCCAGAGACTATACTGTATTTGCTTATTGTTTCTAGTAGTGTTCTTGTGGAGTCTTTAGGGTTTTCTATATAGAGAATCATGTCACCCACAAATAGTGACAGTTTGACTTCTTTTTTTCCTATTTGGATGCCTTTTATATCTTTTGTCCGATTGCACTCGCTAGGACCCTAAGTTAAATTGAATAACAGTGGCAATAGTGGACAAACTTACTTTGTTCCTGATCTTAGAGGGAAGGTTTTTAGTTTTTCACCATTAAGTATAATGTTGGCTGAGGGTTTGTCATATATGGCCTTTATTATTAAGGTACTTTCCTTCTATATCAATTTTGTTAAGTGTTTTGATCATAAAAGGTTGCTATATCTTTTTGAAGGCTTTTTTTGCATATATTGATATGATTATATGATTCTTATTTTTTAATTTATGTGGTGTATCATATTAATTGATTTGTGTATGTTGAACCATCTCTGTGCCCCTGTGATGAAGCCCACTTGATTGTGGTGTATAATCTTTTTAATATATTGCTATATTCGTACACTAGTATCTTATTTAGGATTTTTGCATCTGTGTTCATGAGAGATATTGGTTTGTAGTTTTCTTTTTTGTGTGTTAGTTTCCTTTTTTTGTGTTATCTTCACCAGGTTTTGGCATCAGAGTGATGTTGGCTTCATAAAATGTTTTGGGAAGTATTGCCTCCTCTTCGATTTTTTGGAAGAGTTTGAGGAGAATAGGTAGTAAATCTTCTTTTAATGCTTCATAGAATTCACTAGTGAAGCCATCTGGTCCTGGACTTTTACTTTGCAGTAGGTTTTTGATTGTTTCAATTTCCATACTGCCGATTGGTCTATTTAGATTTTTCAGTTCTTCTTGATTCATTCTAGGAAGGTTGTGTATTTTTCTAAGTACTGGTTCATTTTTTCTAGGTTATTAAATCTGGTGTTATATACTTATTCTTGTATGATCCTTTGTATTTCTGCCATGTCAGTCATAATTTCCCCTCTTTCATCTTTCACCAAAAGATTCATATAAGTTTTTTAAAAAGATTCTTTTAAGTGCTGTATAACTTAAAACAAATATACAGTTGTACATGTACAGATTACTGTATTTTTACATATGTATATACCCATCTAACCGTCTCCCAAATTAAGATACGTTTCCATCACCTCTGAAAGTTCTCTTCTTTCTTTCCAGTCAGTACTCCTACCTGAGAGGCAGCCTTTGTTTCAATCTCTCTAAATATAGTTGAGTTTTACCCTTTTTGGAAATTTTTAAAAATGGATTAAATTAATATATATTCTTTGTTTGAAATCCATGTTGTTGTTATATCAGAAGTTTATTCTTTTCCATTGCAGGGAAGAGTTTTGTTAATGTGAATATACCATAGTTTATTTACACATTGGTAGGCATTTGGGTTGCTTCTACTTTTTGACTATTATGAATTAAGCTGTTGTGACATTCTTGTGCATATCTTTGGAGGACTTAAGCTCTCATTTCTATTTGGTATCTATTGGGGTAAAGGAATGGGCATACATTTATATAGCTTTTGCGCATGCTGTTAAACATTTTTCCAAGGTGGTTGCACTAATTTACACTCCTGTGAACAATATTAAAGACCCAGTTGCTCTATATGAGGAAGGTAATACAAAATATCTAGACTATAGGAGAGCTGGCCCAGTAAAAAACAAGGGAACTGTACAAAAAGCAGGTAGGTTAAGTGAATTTATCTATGGCTGAGACCCCTAGCCACCTTGCCTCTTTGGCTCTCATTAATGCTAGCAACCAGACCTTCTCCTCCAGGCAGGAGTTTGGACTATCCCTAGAGAAGAAAACCCATAGGCACCGATGTCAGAGGTTCTCCATTTTATGGCACAGCCTAATCACCCCAGTGGAAACTCAACAGCAAGCTTGACGCATCTACATTTATTGTGACTATTGATATATTTGTACTTCTTTTACGTTGAACTATACAAAATTGATATTTTAACCATTTTGACCTATGAAAATTAGTTTTCTAAAGTTCAACCTAATATTGTTTTTTGTTTACCTTTTTTATTTTCCACTCATTTGCTGATTGATATCATTTCAGATGATAAATTTTTAGTATTTGTGTTTTTCTCTCTCATGGTTTGGAACCTGTACATTCTATTTCTATTCATTTAGTAGTAAGACCTGTAATTGTCAAGAAGGTAGATTTATTTTCATCTACATACTTAGTGCACATCGTGTACTTTTGCACTGGGTATTCATATTATTCTTCAATTCTAAGACATTTCTAGCTCTAATTCAGATAACTGCTACATCACCGTTTCCTCCAGTGTATTCATCTAGAACTACTCATGTGCATATACTAGAGCTGCTCAATATATGTCCGTATTTTTTCTCCCTTTTTGAATTGTATCTAGGTGAATTTCTCATTACTATCTTGAAGTGGCAAAGTCCAGGTATGGCTCTGCCATTTATTGACTGTCTGACTTTGGACAAGTTATCTTTCTGTACCTTAATATCTTTATCTGAACAATAAGGAAAATAACAAAAATTGCTGTGATGATTTGTAGTGCTTGGAATACTTCCTAGTACCCAGAATATAGAGAGGGCCTTTTTGTTCAGGAAGTGAGCTCTAGGTCCTAGTTTGATTCTCAGGAAAAGCCAACTCTAAGCATGCTTTTCCATCCCCACTCTTTTTTTATTAATCATTTTCTGGCTTCTGAAGTGCGATCACAATGAAATGTTAAATGAGAAATATCACATTATTACTTAACTGTCCCCTACTAAGTTGGACAGATGGCCAGCAGGTGCATTTTAAAACAATTCCCAAAGGTGGAAGGATAAGTAATATGGGACAGCCCCTAGAGTACAGCTTTTTCACTCCCTTTTCTGAATCCAGAAAACCCTTGCTTATTCTCAGTCATGGACTCAACTGGTGGTATAAACTGGCATTCAGATCATCTTATGTGTGCTAAAAACCTTTACAGCCTTGTAGGGTCTCCACAGGCATATTTCCTGGAGGAAAAGGAGGAAAGAATAAAATTGTTCCAGTGTCAAAAAGAGTTAAATAGAAGTAACAGCCAAAGAATAACTTGCAGTATGTGATCTTAGGGCAGCAGGTTTTAGACAAATTCCAAATCACCTAATATGGCAATTCCATTCTATATAATTAGTCTGGGATGCTTAAAAAGTAGTAGTAATACCATTTAGTCAGTATTATGTATCAGGCACTATATACATTATTACATTTAAGCAGTTGAACAAAGTAGTAGTATGCTCAGTTTACTGTGGGGAAACTTGGATTTTAGGAGATTAAATGATTTGTGCCTGAGATAGTTAATAACTGACTGAAGTGAAATTTGTCAGTGATAAAACTTGTAATCTTGATCAGCATGCTCTGCCATCACTTTTATGGTTAGTTCTTCATTGATTTTCTCTGAATGAGAGTACACAGGAGAAATTATGTAACATTGCTAAACACTCATGGCAGGTAGCCAGACATCTTAAGAAATACAGACTTCTCATTGGTAAATGGAGGTGATAGGCTAAATTTAGTGAGTGACAAAGAATGCTTTAAAAATCATGACTTAAAGGCACATGAACAGATTAGATATAGTGCATATCCACCTTGATTTGGAATTAAGCTTCTTCATGTTCTGAGCCTGTTTGCTCATCTATAAAATTGAGATAATAATACCTCTTAGTGTTTTTGTAAGGATAAAGTGGGATAATGCATATAAAACTTTTAATGCCATTTCAGCCTGTAAGAGGGTTAGGATAAGTAGAGAGGGACTTTAACAATTGAAAAATAATAGAAATTATAATTATCAAAAGACTTCTCTTGTTCTGTATTCCTGAATTGTTAGGTATTTGTATGGATTGATTCTTTGGTAAGCCCAGTCTTGGTGAGATGAACACCAACTTAAACAAATTTAATAATCTCTGTTTCCTGAAACACCTCTGACTCAGGCAGGCTCTCAAGCTAATTCTCAGACCATACAGTGAATTTCATGCATTAAAGTTTATTCAGTAATCCTTTCATTCACATACAACAATAGTCCTCATTATATAGGCTATCTTTTAGTATTGTACATAGGGACATAAATGAAACCACTTGTGTTTTCATTCATTGTTTAAAAACTAGGAATTTTCAATCAACTCCAACTCCACTCCAGTATATAACTCACTCCTATTAATAGCATCATTCACTATGGTAGTGATGGTGCAGTTTGAAAAACCTGCTCAGTGTCATTTAAGTGTATTCATATACCACATTTATTTCTTCTTTCACCAGTTAATGGACATTTGGGTTGCTTCCATTTTCGGGCCATAAATTTGCATGCAAGTGTTTGTGTGGATAAATGTTTTCATTTTTCTTAGGTAGATTCCTAATTGCTGAGTCATAGGGTAACTAACTATGTAAGAATTTGCCAAACCTCTTTCCAAAGTGACTGCACCATTTACATTTCCACCAGCAATGCATGAGGGTTCTAGTTTCTGTACATTCACCAATACCTGTTTTTGACTGTCTTTTTTATTATAGTCATTCTGCTGATTGTGAAGTAGCTTCTTGTTGTGATTTTAATTTGTAGTTCTCTAATGTCTAAATGATCTTTTCATGTACTTATTATATTCTTATGTCTTAAATGTTTTTTTTTAAATCTTTTGTCCATTTTTAATTGGATTATTTGTCTTGTTTATGAGTTGAAATAGTTCTTTATATATTCTGGATACAAATCTTTTATCAGAGCTATGATTTCCAAATATTTTCTCCTAGTTTGTGGCTTGGCTTTTTATTTCCTTAATGCCACCGTTTGAAGCACAAAAATTTTTCAATTTAGATGAAGTCAGATTTATCAGTTGTTTCTTTTATGAATTCAGCTTTTAGTGTCATATCAAACTTAATGGTACAAGACTAAAAGCTTTTCCCCTAAGATGGGAAACAAGGAAAGAATTCTGCTGTTCACTTCTATTCAACATTATTATACTTGAAGGTGGTCCAAAACCTGGAAGTACACACTGAAGAAGGAGAGCACTAAGAGGTGTTCTCTTTCTGGTTTGAGAAGAAAGGGGTCTCTTGATGGTTAGAGAGTGGAGAAAACCCTCTGTATTTTCCTTCTTTTCCCCTCAACCCCCCTCCCCCATCTCTGTTATTTCAGTCTCAGGCAATATTGCTAAGGCTGCACAGCCAAGAGAGCAGGAGCCAGGCAAAGCTATTAAAACGCTGAGGGAGGGGGCTTCTCTCTGACCAGAGGATCTCTGGTCTCCAGAGCATGTAGAAGCCCCATTGTTTTACTTTTTCTGACTTCTCTGCTTGGCCAAGAACACAGACACAGTCACAGGAAGCGTGTAGCCGAGAAAGGAAGCTATAAAGCCTCAGCTTTCTAGCTATGTTGGAACACTCAACATAAATGATGTCAGTTTTCCCACAATAGATGTATAGATTTAATGCAATTCCATTCAGAATCCCAGCAAGGGATTTAAAATTTAAATGGAAAGATAAAGGAAATAGGATAGCTAAAATAATTTTGAAAAAGAATACAGCTGGAGGAAATACATTACTGAATTTAAAGACTTACTATACAAGACAGTGTGGTGTTAGCAAAGAGACATATATAAATTGGTGGAACAGAATGGAAATTTCAGAAATAGATCCACACAAATATGGCTATTTGGTTTTTGCCAAAGGTGCAGAAGCCATTCAATAAAGATTATCTTTTTCAACAAATGGTGTTGGAAGGATTAGACATCCATATGCAAAAACATTAAATCTAAATCTCATGTGTTATATGAAAATTAACTCAAACTGGATCATAGACCTAAATCTAAAAAACCTAAAAATTTATAACTCTTAGGGTAAATATTCAAGACCTGGCTACATTATGCAGAGAGTATTTAGACATGACACCAAAAGCATGATTTAATGTTTTTAAATGATAAATTGAACATCAAATTTTAAAACTTTCACTCTCCTAAAAACAGTGTTAAGAGAAAGAAATGAAAAGCTACAGACTGGGAGAAAATATTTGCAAACCATACTTTCAATAAAGGACTTATATCTAGAATATATAAAGAACTCTCAAAACAAACAACCCAATTAAAAAAATAAATGCAATAAAATGTTAAAAAATGTTGACATTTCATCTAAGATGCTAAATTGATCACAAAAGAGCACATGAAAAGACATTAGCCATTGGGGAAATGCCAATTAAAATGCCATTTAAAACCATGAGACACTACTTTATGCCTATTTAAATGGCTAAAATAAAAATTACTGACAGTATCACGTGCTGGCAAAGATGCAGGACAGCTGGAACTCTCATACAATCCCAGCGGACACACAGGAAGCCTCTGGGGTGTGGTAACAGTCTTTTCTTCATCTGAGTGCTGACTCCTTTATGCATTCACTTTGTGGAAAATCATACATCTATATACTTAGGATTTGTCAGTTCTTCTGTGTGTATATTTTATTTCAATAAAAAGACTCTTCTTTCTTTCCCTAATGACAAACCTGTATGTAACTTAAAAAAAAAAAAAAAAGTAGTACAACCTCACACCGGTTGATTTTCATTCCTGAGGATAAAAGACTCAGTTGAGATTGAGGGTGGAAGAAAACTGCTTCATAACACTGCCTGTGGCCTTCCTGCTCATCCTCAGCTCTGTATCTCCCACTCTCAAAGGGAACTCCTACTCTCACCTCCAAAGACAGGTAGTCCCTCTATGGGAAAAGCTTAGCTAGACTGCTGGAAGGTTCTTTGATTTTTCTCAAGTACTTTGTGGCTTTCCCAAGTGTATATGTGTTTATCTGTTCTGAGATAAGTTATGATGATTTTTCCATATTTTCTCTTTTCTATTTTGCTTTGAGAAAATATTTGTGAAATTGTTGTGTTCTCTGAATGATTAAATTTGTTTGATTTAGGAAATTTTTTTTATTAGAATCCCAATATTTGCTTTGCTTTTTTGTTCTTCCATCCTATTGTAAATGATTTCCATTTTAGTCTTCCTTATTTCTAGTGTTCTTATAATCTTCTTTATCATACAATCTCAGAATTTAATTCTTTAATGTATCATCCAAGAAATAAATCTGGCTTATCATTTCTCTTTTGCAGAAACTGCCGTCTCAGATATTTCTGTCTTCTTCCTGTTCACATCCTGGCTAACATTCACATGGCTAACAATACTGTTTATACACGTGTATTTTGCCTAATCATCTTCTGTCTCACTTAATCTTGTTCTTTTAGCTGTTTTGGTAAGCTGGCATCTCTGTAATCACCTTGACTGTTTTCCGCTTCCCAATTCTATAATAATAAAAGGGATTAATTTGGGAAAAGAGATACTATGTGATTAAGTTAAATAATCTTAGAAACTTTTTCTTAACCTCCTTTACTTGTACTCAGGCCATTCTTGACTTCAAAGTCATGTTCAAGTAGTCTGTGAGTCAGGCATTCAGGAGATATCTTCCCATAAAAACATGAGTGTCTTGGCTTCTCGCCTATTATGTATTTGAAGCATAGTAGTAATGGTTATAATATATATAATCTAGCCACCATTTATGATAGAACAGAGGTTTGATGGGAAACTGTTTTTAGTAGAACTTGGAATGCTAAGGTACATTATCCCATAGCCTATGCAATAGTCTCTTGGGCCTCACCTCTGTAGCCCAGATTTAGAGGCAAGGAGGGATAAACAGATTGGCAAGCTGTGCGGTAGCCTTCTAGTGGATCTTTGAGTGAATGTAGGGGGAGAGGAGAGTTAACTGTGACATGGAAATGAGGCCATGGGTCTTTTGGGTCAGTGGATAGGTAGATAGATACTGGTAATAGGAGTTGGAGAACACACATGAAAAGTGTGTCTTGAGAATGGTAAAGAGAATGGGAGGGCTCAAAATGGGATTTAATGAAGAGAACAGTGGAAGCTATCTGTTTCCCATTTCTCCTTCATTCAATCCCTTAAACTTGTCACCTTTTTTCCCCTGCATTTTCCTTTTCTTCCAACTGCCAAGCAGCAGCCTTAGGGTAGCGCTTTCAGTAAGTAGGGTTGTTGTGGCAGCTTCTGAAGAGGGGATTTGTTAATATTTTTCTCATTCTTTCTTCTTCCCTCCTTCACTTCTATTGACAGGTAATAACAGATGAGAGTGGAGAGATCACAAGGTTTGTAGAGCTTGCTAGAGAGCAGGAAAAATACGTGGAGAGAGAAGGCTAGAGCAACATTTACGATTTGGGGATACCTAAGAATGAATTATAAATGCACTCCTTAGGAGTGTTTATGTTCAAGAAAATCCCTTGATATCTGGTTACTCAATGCTGTTATTGTTCTCTTATAGTTTATAGTAGTTCCATCTAACTAACAAGATTGAAAGAAGAGACCATATGCCTAACAAAGTGGTAGAAACACAGTTAATATGTGATTTTGTGTCCATTTTATTTGTGGGTCTGTTTGGTCTTTCAGATGATTGCATTTCTAGATATTGTCTTTACTAAACAAGATGCATATTGATATTTCAGTGTGGAGGAGGCAGCATCAAGAGCGTGGTCAGTAGAGCACGGACTGTGGAGTCTTTAGTCAAGCACTACATTCCCTGGCTGTGTCTGTCCTCAGCTTCCATCTGTGAAATGTGGCTCCAAGTACCTCACAGAACTATTAGGAAGCCTAAATGCCTAGTACATGAGATACCTAGTAAATACTGGTTCTTGTCCTTTGTGAAAGTTATATTTTGGTTTAGCTTATTAAATTGTATAGATTCTAGTGGTTCTGATTTTTTTGTCCAGTTCGATTCTTGAGGGAAATTCATTTTGGAATGGATGGTATAGCCTTAGTTCATTCTCTGTTAAAGTGAATCGACAGAAAACATTCATCAAGAAGAGGTACCTAATTTTAAAAATGCAGCTGACATCTTTAAAATAATTTTAATCTAAGTATGTAACTTTCAGTAGGTACTATTTATTAAACATGCAGCATTAAACTTAAATGAATAAAAAGTAACCAAGAGTTACAATAGAGCAAACTTTTTATTGTTCTGTTATCCTTCTAGGCTGGATTCATTCATTATGCTATCTTACCAGTCACTTTTTATAAAGAAATTTGCTTTGTCTCTAGGTGTAAAACTAAAGTGTATCCAGATAATCTTCCTACAACAAGTGTGGTGATTGTTTTCCACAATGAGGCTTGGAGCACACTTCTGCGAACTGTCCATAGTGTCATTAATCGCTCACCAAGACACTTGCTAGAAGAAATTGTTCTAGTAGATGATGCCAGTGAAAGAGGTAAATTTTAAATTATAATGCCAATAATATGCACACCTTTAGTCATTAATGTTAAAAAAAAACTAGTCACTATCATTTTTAACTAATTTCATACAAATTTTTAATTTATTTCAAAAATATTTGTGGCATTTGAACTCATTCACACATGAAAAAAATTACACACCATGAAATTTAAAATACTTTAACTAGCATTTAATTTGTGTCACATCTTAATCTTCTTTTAAAGAAATATTATATAAATGTTTATGGAGAACAGTGGGAAAAAAACACACATAATTTTATTAGGATTTTCTCTGTAGGAGGCTGTATCCTTGAGTCAAAAGACAGAGATTGGGTCTTACATAGAGCCATGAATGGAGAAACTTAGTTTCTTGTACAGTGGGAAGTATCTTTGGCAGCAGAATGAAGCCTCAGCTGGGCAAGCCTGCCTTCTCCAGATTCTTTTTAGGTTTTCCCATTTTATTCTATTTCTAAGTTCAGGAATGGTCTGTAGCTAGGTGCATAAAAGGATGAAGAAGGAACTTATTAAAAAGTGGTGTATGACTCTGATCTCATAATAAATCTCTATATTGATTCTTGCACAATAAGAATCTCAGCATTTTTCACAAGCTTAGAATCTCTCATCCTGTTTCATTAAGTACTCTTTTGGAGAGGTATATTAATTAAAAGTACGCTGGCCCAATATTATTTATTCTGAATCCTTGGAGATTTCACACCACTAAGTAATATACAAAAGGCTCTACTTAGTCCAATAATTAAACCTGTTAAACTCAGAGATACACAGCATTTCCCAGGTTTTTGCCCCCCCACAGTACATCTATTTAGGGTGGTTGGTGTCGTGTGTTCCCCCAATATTCCTGTGTTCATGTGAGAAAACTTTAGAGGGAATTACAGAAAATGGTTCTTTCTTCCTCCCTTGATCAGCCTTAAATTTTATGAGCCATCATTTCAGCCTCTTTGCTGATATCTTCAACTTTCTTGCCTAATGTCTCATTGCATCTGCTAAGACAATTTAATCAAGTATTACAACTTCTCATTCTTGTGCCCACACTAAATATGTACATCTAATCGTGATTAAATTTAATCTCTTCATATCTTAATTATTGGGAGTATTTTGCATTATAACAAGTAAATTTAAATCTTATTTACTTTGTCAGATTGTAGAGGTACAAATAAGTTATAGTCCTACCTTCTCAAGTACCTTATAGCTTACCTCCTTAATCTAATTAAGGAAACAGTTTATAATCACACAAAATATTTAAATAATAGTATAATTCATAATGCCTTTAATGTCAAAATTAATGAGAGTTATAAATTAAGAATACTACACTAAAATAATTACTGTTGAACAAAGATGGTATAAACCTAATGTAGATAATGATTTGGTAGGAGTTAATGAATTCTTTAAGAAAATTAAATGAAGTTAATTTAAGCAGAGGTCTATACAAACATCCATACGGTAAATGGCTTGTGTTTAGTTTACTCATGTGTTGATATTTGCCAAATTAAATATTCCTCAAGGAGAGAGATTTTTCTTCAGATAAAATGAACTATTTTTCCACTTCCTACTTTGGTTTCTCTATTCTGCTGAGTGTCTGAGATGGTTGTGTGAAATATCTTTTTGTAGGATGTGGCCTAATCAGAAAGACACATGTACCCACAACTCTAAAGTGACAGAGAAAGTCATGTATACCAGTTATCTTCTTCCTTACTCATTGAGGGCCCTTCTTAATCATACCAAACTGTATAAATCTGAAGAGGAAACATGCGGCAGACATCTACTTAACTCTTCCACCTGGGGCTCTTGGCTAAGCAGGGTTCCTGAGTGTTACCCCAGAGCCCTCACCAGGGGTCTGATTCTCCTTTATTTTCCTGCCTAAAAAGCCTCAGGAGCCTAGGTCACAATTTCTGATATTTGGGAACCACTAGGCATTTTGTTCTTGTGGTTATAATTGTAGTCTTGCTATCCAGATTGAGAATTACCTAATACAGTTTTCTTTGGCTCTCTTGTTTAGGTGGGAACACATCTAAGGCATCATCATTTATTTATCACCTGAACTGATGGAATAAACTAACTGGTCTCCCCACATACACTTTCACACTATCCTATGCTTTATGCAAAGTGAGCCTTTAAATATGTAAATCTGATCATGTCACTTCTCTGATTAAAACCCTTCTGTAAGGCCTGCATGACCTGGCTCCTGCCTGTATCTTCAGTCACATCTTGAACTGTTCCCTGCCCACCCCATCCCCACAGTTCAGCTCACATGTTTACTCAGAATCAAGTTATATTCGGAGAGGCCTTCCTTGACCTACTAAGACCAGATCATGTCCCTCTGACAGATCTCAGAACACTCTCTCCTCACCAAAGATTTTACTGTTTGCCTGTTTAATGAGTGTCTCTTTCCCCCACCCTCTAGCCCAACCCCTGTTAGACTTTATATTCTATCAGGGCTATTTACTCACAATTATCTCCTCAGTGTTCACAGCGCCTATTACTTAGTAAATAGTCCAGAATTTATTTCATGAGTGAATGAATGAATGAATGAATGAATGAGCAACCTACCAGTTAACCTTTGCTTTTACTTCTTGTCTGTACAAGCTTCATAATTAGATTGTGTAGCATGCATAGTCTGCTCATGGCCTCAGGATACTTTATTTCACAGTTAACCTGCTGTGTCATCAGTAGCTCCATTAAAAAAGTGTGAAGTAGGTGCTATAATTACCCTTATTTTATTGATGAGGAAAATGAGGCTTAGCATAAACCAAGGGCTTAACCCCTTAATGGTATGTACATCACGTCTGTCCTAAGTTTATGGTTACAGGGTCTCCAGTGAAGACGAGTCTGGATGAATCCCAAATTCATGTCAGAAGTAACAATCATCATCTGAGAAGGTTATCTTATGACTTAGAACTGATACAATGTTCCTAATCCGAGATGACTTATTTTTCTTATACACAAAAGGAAATGGAGGTTCTTATTTAGTAGGGATTAGAAGTCAGGTTTATTAGACATTAAATTCATTGCTCTTTCTACTACTCTTTCGAGTTCCGGCTAAGACGTCTTAGATGTTGCTATGAGGAGTGAAATTTTTCTTGACACGCACACTCTCTGACAACCTCACATTCCCCGATGGAGAGATGCCTAGAGATCCATTTATTAATAGCTATAAAGATATTCTAATAAATAAGGTTCTTTTAATTTTAGATCACATAGTAGCTTCCAGTTATAATCACTACCATCACTGCTTGATTCATTTTTGTAAAATGAAGCATCAGTATATATTACTAATACCCCACCTAGCCCTGAGACCATGATTCTGTATCAGCTATTAGGAAGACACCTGTTTCTTAGCTTTATTGCATGAAAACCACAGATGTCAAACTAAGATGTCAAGAAAATTTCTGGAATAGTAATGTTTTTGAGCTATCAGACCAAAGAGTCATGTACTTTTACATTTCACTTTCTTTAAAGACAGGACAGAGTATTATAACTTTCAAAGGTGTGAGATTCAGGAATTAGATTGCTTTGATTCTTAAGTGTTTTAAGCTGTCTTAATATTTTGAGGAAAATTTACTGAGAGATACATTGCTTATGACATACCCAACCTTGGCTGGTCTAAGGTACTACTAGAATATATCTCACACCCTACCACATGACATTCTCTTAAACTGGACATAAAATAATTTACATGTGCTTCAGATCAGGTGATTCCACAGTCCTAAATTGTTTGCTATAGTTCCCTTCTAGAATTTTGTATGGATGACAAGATGAGCTTTCAAGTCATGCAGACTTGAGTTTGAATCTTGGATTCAACTCCTTAACAAGCTGTGTCAACTTGATTAGTTCATTTAATATTCTGATCCTTAGATATTCATGTCTAAAATATGTGTAATAACTTTCTTGTGTAATTTTGAGATTAAATGAGATCAAACTTGTAAAGGGCCTGCTATTGTGCTAAACAGACTCAAAGTGGTAGCTACTACTGCAGAATGTTTTCTCTCGAATTGGCACTACCTTTTTACTCAGAATCAAATTATATCTTTCTGCCTCTAAGTTTTGGTTCATAAAAATCACAGTGATGATCAGGTAGGAGTTCTATTCCAGGTATTTTTCAGATACTCATTTTAGCCCAAATATATTAGGAAATATATTAGCAGCAATAGAAGTGATGGGTATTCTGTTATAGTGGGACACAAAGGCCTTTCTCTTTCACAGTTTTCATACCCCTGATTATTTCAGTATTGACTCATTCTTGTCTTACCAGTTAAACAGACAAGAACCATTTCACTTCTATTTGTCTTTTTCTCTCCACTATTTAGGAAGTCCTTTGGATCCCCACTTAGTACTTAAAGAGCTCCACCCCTTAATATATAAATATGGCTTTTCATGTGATAGTTCCATTATTGAAGCCTTATGGGACAAAGCTAGTCATAGGAGTCATGGTATTTTCCATCTCAAGTTATCCCTTCCCTAGAGAGATTATCCTCATACCTATTGTATGGGGACTAGCTGGAAAGACATTTGGCCATACACCCGTCAATAGCTTCTCTGGCATAAATACCATGAAATAATCTAATTGGAAAAATTCTTTCTCTTTGTTTTGAGGAAGCTGAGCTTTTCTGCTTTTTAAAGTCAATTATATACTCAAAGAGGCAAGACATCCTCGACTTACGGGCATAACCTGTATCTGCACGGCTTCAGGATAATTATTGATTTCATACAACCACTTCCTTTCCCTTTTCCTTCCCCTTTCTCTCTTTCCTCTTCAATTGCCCTTTCCTATGAAAACCATTTTTACTTAGGCCTACTTGTCTGTTAAGGATCTCTATTTGGTCTTCTGAGCTTGACCTCACTTCCTACTTTCTGATTAAAGAACTACATCATCAAAGACTGTAATAATCAATAAGACAATTAGTTCTACCTCTGAAGAAATCCCACAATTTTCTGAACTCTAACAGTATTGCATATTCTGTTACTTTTCTCTATTGCTGTCTGGATTAAATGCTGTTGAACGACATTCTTTCTGTCTCTGATCCTTAAACATGATTAGAAAAAGAATTGAGCCTGACAAAAAAGAATTGCTTAGAGAAATGTAGTAACTTGCCTATCTTTGATTTAGCCTGAACCTAAAGGCTCCTCCTGATAAGGTAGAGGCAGCCTTTGTACTTTCTCTAAGGAAATGTAAAGGCTTTCTATAGTGAAATGGGTTTGTGAGGGAGCCCCATGGAAAGTGTTCTGTAAATGTGTTGAATGACTATTGCACATCAAAATTTCTTTACATCTGAATAATGCCAGGGCACAGTTTGTTGTTAATTTTGTTTTGTTAATTTTCAGACTTTTTGAAAAGACCTCTAGAGAGTTATGTGAAAAAATTGAAAGTACCAGTTCATGTAATTCGAATGGAACAACGTTCTGGATTGATCAGAGCTAGGTTAAAAGGAGCTGCTGTATCTAAAGGCCAAGTGATCACCTTCTTAGATGCTCACTGTGAGTGTACGGTGGGATGGCTAGAGCCTCTCTTAGCCAGGATCAAACATGACAGGTAATTTTCTGGAGTCTGTAAGTTTGTTTTCAGTGCATGTGTCCTAAACTTAGGTTAAGTTGCAAAATTCTGTGTTTTTAAAAAAATACAAATATAATTTCTTCTGAAGTACCTTTTACATACCCATGAAAAGCACTCAAATATGAAGACCTTCTAAAGTCTGGAAGGAATGTTTGCAAACTGTCTTGTTAATGAAGATAGATTAGGAGGTATGTTGTTAAGATGTATACTATCTATATATATGTATACTCTCTCTCTCACACACACACACACACACACACACACACACACACACACACTCTGCTCACTAAACAAGGAGAACAGATGGACAGTGAATCAGGGAAGGTAGGATAAAATCCTTTACTTGTCTCTACTATCTAAGGTTAACATTAGGGCAGGCAGGTCATCTCATCTCTTTATACATCCTTACTGGAACTGTAGCACAGCAAGAAGTGGAAGGGGGTGGGGAGATATGTTACATCCTGAAATGCTTAATTTTATGTTAAAAAGCACTATAATTTTAGATAATACAGGAAGAGTATCAGGAGCCAGAGGTGCCCATGGTTATAGACTTTCATGATGCACATTTTGAATGATAACTGCAATTGAAAAATAAATTCGCTTTTATGATTTTAGGAAAACAGTGGTGTGTCCTATAATTGATGTGATCAGTGATGATACTTTTGAGTACATGGCAGGTTCTGATATGACCTATGGTGGATTCAACTGGAAGCTCAATTTTCGCTGGTATCCTGTTCCCCAAAGAGAAATGGACAGAAGGAAAGGTGATCGGACTCTTCCTGTTAGGTAATTAATTTGTCAGACATTTCCCCTAGAGTGTTATTGGCAGGAGATTGTGAAGCTTTGGGAATCATGTTATAAGGATTATAAGTATATTTTGAGAGACATGAAGTATTTATGTATCACATATGTAATTAAGAGCCATCTTTCACAAATATATTATTTTCCTCAATTAATAAAATTAGAATTTTTCATTTATTATAAACCTAGTGTGCATGAGAAATGATGGTGACATACATGTTCTTTCATTCCTATAAGAACATTTTGTAAATCTATCAGATTTGTGCTTTAATGCAGTTGTTAACATTTAACTTGAATCAACCTGTCCATTAATTAATTGTGTTAGTATGTGAAAATATGACTTAAAACTGGGTCCCTGCCCCAAAAAGTAAGATTTTAAATTCAGACTTGTATTGTCTGGATGATAGTTACTGACAAGTAAGGTTTTAAAAAACTTGTTTTAAATATATTTAAAAAAAAGACTAGAATTGACAAAAATATAAAAAAAGGATTTCTGTTAGTTTGTTTCTTTTTTCATTTAGTCATATATAGATTTTTCTTCAGAAAGGGATAAAAATCTTGCTATTCAGAACCTTCAAATTGAGACTGTGAACTTTCTAAGCCATCCTAAGATTTATTTCATTTGCATCAGCCTGCTGCTTTTGTGGTAACTGAGAGTTCCATTAGCACCAGGTCTTTTGGTTTTTTTCCATCCCGGATTTCTCTTCACTTAAATTCAAGTCCAGTTCTGGAAAAGTTGAAGACAAATTTCAGTAACCCTAATCTCTTTACCCCTAGCAAACCTGAGTTTCTTCCTAGTAAACCTGAGTTTCTTCCTAGTAAAGGGACTTTTCCCACTCTTTTACTGACAGTTCAAATCACCGTCTAAACCAGGGGTTCCTAAACATTTTGTAAATGATGGACTTTGAAAAATCTGATAAAAGCTATGAGTCTTCTCCAGGGGCAGCGGGGGTGGGGGGAGGTGCAGTGCAGATCATAAAATTCTAGGAAATTTAAAGATACCCCAAAACCCAGGTCAAGAAAACTCTGTACTAAATGAAAATTCTGCGTATTGGCCTATTTCCTTTGACTCCTAAGATATTAGATTTTCTTTCTTTTACTATACTAAAATCAAATAAGTCCTAACTTTTTGTGTGGAAACAAAACTATGTATACTGAAAAGCAAATGTGGCACCCTTGCTAGGGCACAGAATAAGTATATTAGGGTTACAGGAGTAGCCAGTTCATCCTAAGTGTCTTCTTCCTTGGAAGTTAGTTATTTTCTCCTACTCAAAGTCTGTTTTTTCTCCACACTCATCCTTCAAGTAAATCAAATGTTTGGTATGCATTTATTTAAACCCCCTTCATTATTATTTCTCTGCTTAAGTCCACCTGTTCCCACCTGCTCTGCATACCTGGGACATGTTTAAATAAACTGGGCTTCTCTTTTGCAGAGGATATACCATACTTCGTCAGGATGATGATCTTCCTAGAAGGAGCATATTTTTGTTCTATACTTGAATTTATTTTGTATTTAAAGGTTCTTAAGAGTTACAGGTTAAGATCCCATTGTTTTCATACTGTTTAATATTATGTCTTTGCAATATTTGCTACCCTTTGTAATCTTGCCTGTTAGAGTTGCTAATCTAGTTGGTTAATGTAGTCAACTGCATTTATGGTTGTTAGGAACTATGGAGTGTAGGTACACACTCAGATGGAGAGGATTATGAGAAATGTCTTCAGTGTAAGGAGTTTCAGGGAAACTCAGTCAGGGCCCAAGGACCAGGAAAGGTATTAAAAATATGAAGAGCCCTCGAGACTGGGTAGAGAACGATGTCCATGCAGAAGCTGTGACAGCATGACTAGAGTGCAGTTCATGTCTAAAGATCAAATAACATACCAAAAAACAGTCTCTAGGGGCCTGTGAAAGTTTTTGAAGAATATGAGAGTAAGCATTTATTCTATAGGTATAAACAGTTTAAAACTACTTTTCAAAACAAAAACTGATTCAGATTTCCAATTGTTATAATTAACAGTATAGTTTTATGATTGATTTTCAGAACACCTACGATGGCAGGAGGTCTTTTTTCCATAGACAGAGATTACTTTCAGGAAATTGGAACATACGATGCTGGAATGGATATTTGGGGAGGAGAAAACCTAGAAATTTCCTTTAGGGTAAGTTCCCTTTGAAAAAAGTAGTCTTCTATTTAACCTCAAATATAGATATGCTTTAACTGTGTTATCGCTAAATTAAAAAAGTGAATTTTGAGTTTAATCAGACTTCAGAGCCTTTGGTGATACTATTTTGGGTTCATTATAAACTATTTTAAGCAAATAAGTCAGTTAATAGTTCACCTATAAAACTTACACAAGATTTCCTATTTTTTAAATTTCTGTTATTTTCAAGGAAGTAATTCAAACTCTAAAAACAAACGAAAAATAACTTGTAATTAGTATATGCTACTTTGGTACTTATCCACTGAATATGTGTGAAAATTTTTCTCATGCAAAACCTGGTCACTTTACCAGCATTATATTTTTCAATGAAAAGAAAAGGCAAAAAAAAGCCTGAAATGACTCTGATTTAACCCAGTGGACCTTGAGTCTTAGGCATTTCACATTCACTAGAATCAACACATTATTTAAATGACATTGTGTATTTTTTAAAATAATCAGTTTTTAGACACATAGCTTAAAGTGGAAACCACACTGAACTGCACTGTGGTCTAAACCAGCTAGCTCATTGTGTTTGTAGTGTATCTCTTTGCCTTCTTATAAAAGGAGAAGTTTGAGCTCTAGATCATCTTGGAGATCTTATCCAGCTTTGCCATTTTATGATCCTGAGAAAATGTTAAAATAGACACAAAATCATAACTTTTCAAAATATGTTTTAAGTAGTTAGTAGATTTTTAACTTACGGAATTAAAAGGAACAAAATGATAATTGCCTTAAATTAAGAATGTCAAAACAATGATTGGTCTTTATCCCTTTTTTGTTTTTATGCTCACAGGGACAACAAATTGTGGTATTGCTGTCTTACTAAATAACTCATGAGAGATCCAGTTTAGATTCTTAGGTTCTGTTTAACATACAGGCTATAACACAGGTTTGCAGAAGAAGAAGCAAATAGGACTCTGGCTGAATACATCGTGGTCAGAGTTTTTTTCACCATGAACCAACCATGTTAATAAATACATTATATATGCACAATGCAGAAAATGTAAACATTTCATGAAACAGTATGTCCTTGTTAGCAAGTACTGGTTGCAGTTTATTAAATTTGAATTTATGATCCTTTTATGAGTCATGGCCTGCAGTTAGAAAAATATTGCTCTAGACCTCATGTCCTTTCTGTATTTAGCCTTTAACCTGTCTTTTCTGAATTATAACCTTGAACCATTTGCTCCTAAGGAAACACTGGCTTTGTGACCAGGTAACAGGAGCTCCACTGTATGCCTTAATTCTGTGAAATTCCAAGTATGAAACTTGATAGAAGTGAACAGATTTTTTAACTATCAGTGTTTAAAGCCAGTCTTCTTGGATATTGTTTTCAGATTTGGCAGTGTGGAGGAACTTTGGAGATTGTTACTTGTTCACATGTTGGACATGTGTTTCGGAAAGCTACACCTTACACATTTCCAGGAGGCACAGGGCAGATTATCAATAAAAACAATAGACGACTTGCAGAAGTGTGGATGGATGAATTCAAGAATTTCTTCTACATAATTTCTCCAGGTTAGTATTATTTGGCATCAGAAATATAAAACTACCTTACGTATCCCTTACCTAATGCATTGAGGATAGGTGAGAAGGAATAGAAAGAAGCTTTGAGCAAAGGCAAAACACCTATCTCATAAGTCATTGTAAGGAATAAATGAAATCACACACAGTATTAAAAGCACTTAGAATAATGCCTGGTATATTAGTAATAATAAATTATCCAGGTCAGTATTACAGAAATTATTGTTAGTCCAGGTGTTATCCATGTGTGTGGGTTTTTTTTTTTGTTTGTTTTGTTTTTTTTGTAACATAACTGCAACATTTTATGTTGAATATCTCAAGGTCAATGCAGAGCCCCTGTACTGTGCCTCAGGGGACTTTTCTCTAGGAATTTTTCTTGGCCCTTCAGAATTTTGTGGGAATAGCTGTTCCGTTAGCTATAGATCTGCCTGACATTACCATTCCATTCTCATTTTTAAATTACCACAAAACTGTCAGGTGGCAAGGTATACGATTCAGTGAGTTATTGAGAGAAACCTGACTGGGAACAGTTAATTGTTCTATTTAATATTTAGGCAAAATCTTGATTTTTTGTTTTTGCCATAACATTAAAATTTTCTGATCCCATATAACTTATATTTGTAATATTATTAGCATGTATATCAGTCTCATAATTTTTCTTTGAAAATATGTTAATCTATTTCCTTGTTTTTACTAGACATAATATATAAATAGAATTGTGTTTCTCAATAGAACAATAATTCAGCCATTCATTTCCTTTAACAGGTGTTACCAAGGTAGATTATGGAGATATAGCATCAAGAGTTGGTCTGAGACACAAACTCCAATGCAAACCTTTCTCTTGGTACCTGGAGAATATTTATCCTGACTCTCAAATTCCACGTCACTATTTCTCTTTGGGCGAGGTAAAAAAAAAAAAAAAAGTATTCTATGTGGCTATTTTGTACTCACTTATCAAAATCAATAGAGGTTAAACTTCCAACAAGGGAATACCTTCATATTATAATTACATAACCTCAAGTGTGGGGAAGTTCTTGTTAGTTGACACAGTGTACCTCATAACTTGAAACCTTGTTAATTTTTTATCATGTTATATTTTATTAAAATAAGAATGCTCTACCCCTAGCCTTTCACAGTTAGACTCTTGTTACAATGTATTGTCTTCTTTGATAGACTTATTTTAACAAACTGACCCATTTAGTTAAACCATATACTCTTAAAGCTAATGTGCTCGTGTTACTTAGCCTGAATCAAAGCTTGAGGATCTTCAAAGTAAAGAAAAATTGTAAAGAACTGATGAGGAAGCTTGAAAGACCATAATTAATTATTTTTGACACTCATTTTTTTCCCTCTTTGGGAGTTCTAAATCTCAGTTTGGGCAGAGAGGTTAGAAGGTTGGTAAACATGTTTGTTTCTAATGATAGACTTTAGTTATAGCTCTTCAAATTCAGGAGCAAATTCTATTGAAACCTAAAATACTGTGCTTATTAATACTTACAGTTAGTTAATATCATTAACCGTGTTTCGGAGTTTGGCCTTTATATCTTTATGGGTGCCCATAATAAAGGGTGTGGTGTGAGATAAACTTATCTTCTTACCTGGGTAGTCAACAAGAAACTATTTCTTGTGCCTCTCTTCCACAATATACCTAAAATGTCTGTAGCCATACATTCACCCTCCTTGTACTCTGTGTATAGGAAATTCAGATAGTCCTCTTTGGCTCAGGAATCTGATCAAGTCAGGGATTCTTTTAGTTCCTTAGGGCTGCCATAATAAAGTACCACAAACTATGGGTGGCTTAAACAATAGAAATTTATTGTCTCACAGTTTTGAAGACTAGAAATCTCAAAACAAGACATGAGCAGGTTTCGTTCCTTCTGAGGTTTGTGAGGAAGAACTGTTCTCTGCTTCTCCCTAGCTTCTGGTGGTTTGCTGATAATCTTTGGTGTTCCTTGGTATGTAGAAGCACCACCTTCATTGTCGTATGGCATTCTCCTGTGTGCTTCTGTGTCTTCAAATTTTCCCTTTTTGTAAGGACTCTAGTCATGTTGGATTAGGTTCTACCCAAATGACCTCATTTTAATTTGATCACTTCTGTAAAGATCCTGTCTTCAAATAACATCACATTCTAAGGTACCAGGGGTTATGATGTCATCATAGGAATTTGGAGAGGGGCAAATAACAAGGATTGAGCTAGTTGGGGCTGGGTTACAATTTTAGGAAGCCTCGGTTCACTTCTGGCTCACATGTTTCTTAGGTCTGGTCCTCCAAAGCTTTTTAGTAATGGCATGCAGGGATCTCTGTATCCTCAACCCTCAAAGTTTTGCCTGAGGTTTTGAAAACAGTACTTTAGTATTCCACCTTATTCAGTGGGGACACTGGTTAAGTTTTGCAAGTCTTCTGTCTAGCAGGAATTTGTCTCCTAAGCACCAGAAGATTGTGGAAGATTTCATTCTGCCTTTCCAGCCCCAGCTTCCTGCCCACCCAGAGCTCAGCAAATGTTTCATCAGGAAAATAGCCTTGCATTTGGGGCTTAATTTTTAATTTGTCATATTACCAAAACACCACTGTGCTCTCTCCCAGAGAAAAAGTGTTTGGAGCCACACCCTGTTCTCAGCCTGCACTATCAGCAAATGTTCTCACAGAGGAAGACAACTGGTGATTGTCAGCTCTCACCTAGCAAGGGCTATTCCCTCTCTGAATTGTAGTTCACTTCATGTAATTGCTTTCATAGCTCTCCAGCAGCCTCAAAACCAGGACTTTTGTAATTTAACTCTTTTTCCCCCTAGCTGTTTGAGCAGGAGTTTTGTATTACTATGTCCTACTGAGAAACAGTTTTTCTCCTTCTCTTCTCTACTACAGTATAATACCCCAAACCAGTAGGCCATGAAGATTCTAGGTCTCATTTCTTAATAATCTAACTTTCCAAGGTCCCCCTCCCCTTTTTTTTTTATTAGATCAAGACAGTGATTTTCAGTTTTCTGGTCACAACCCAGTAATGGCTTATAAATCATTTTAGCTGCTTATGACCATCAGTTTTTTAATAGTCTAGAAAAGTACAAGTAATATAGTAAAGGAATTTTGTTTTTACTGTGTCAGTCTACAATTCATTGTCTTTTAATTATGAGATTGACTTTTAGAAAGCATATGAAGCCAAATGGGAAAACAACAACTTCTGTGAGAAATTGAAGGACAAGATTTCCTTTTGTAAGTCACAGCACCAAATGATACGTGTGGACAGGACTACAACCAGACCCCATCCCAGGACTGAATTTTTCTGACACTCAGGAAAAGTCACCCCCCAGTTCTTAGAGGGTTGTCACCTTTTAATTCCTTTTATTCATTCAACAAGTATTTGAGTACTATGTGATAAGTACTGTTTTAAGTACTGGGGATATAGCAGTGGAAAAAATAAAGCTGCTGCTCTTGTGGATCTTACAGTCTCTGGAGGAAGACAGATTTTTAAAAAAATATGCAAAATGTCGGGTAGTGAAGGCAGAGGGGATAGAGAATGACTGGTGGGTGTGAGTAGATGTGCTCTTTTATGTAAGGTAATTGAAAAAGTTCTATACAAGGTGATTTTTGAGCATAGCACTGAAGGAAGCGAATGAAAGTATTCTAGGCACAGGGGAAAGTATTCTAGGCACAGGGGAAAATGAATACAAAGGCCCTAAGACAACAGTGTGCTTTGGTACATTCCAGAAACAGCAGAGAGGCCTGTGTCTGGAGTAGAGTGGCAAGGGGGAGGATAGTACAAGATAAGGTCAAGGCCTAGTGAGAATCAAATCACATAGAGCTTCTAAGCTATGGTAAGAACATTAGGTTTTATTCTGAGTAAGATAGGAATCCATAAAGAAATACAAGCAAACTTTCATTGGAAAAGCATTGAATTGTTTGCTCTGTCAAGAAACCTGTTTGGAAACGAGGAGAAACTAGTGTGTGGGTGAAAGGAAAAGAATAGTCAAGGATTATATAATAATTAAGATTTAGCCTGAGAAACTGGGGCAGTGAAGTTGGCATTACTGAAATGGGGAAGCCTGTATAGTAGGTATAGAGGCATTAAACAGTGCTGTTTGGGACGTGTTAAATTTGATCCAGGTAAAGATACTGGGTAGGCAGCTGCATTAAAAAAATCTGCAGCTCGGATGAGAAGCTGGTGATGAAGGTCTAAATTAGGGGTTGTTAGTATATAAGTGGTTTTTAAAACCACAAAACTTCATAAGATCACTTTGGGAATAATGAATGTAGATGAAGAAGAGGGGAGGGATGAGGACCAAGCCATAGGGAACTCCACAGTTTAGAAATTATGAAGATGAGAAATCAGCCAAAAAGACTGAGTGACCATTGAAATAGTAGGCGAAACAAGAAAGTGATGTCATGGAGACTAAGTGATGGACTTCTTTCAAGAAAGAGGAAGTGATTGACTATTGATTTCTGCAGAGAAGTAAGACAAATACTGAGAACTGGTCATTGGATTGGCAAGGGAGTAGTTGGAGGTAGATTCCATCTTACTGTGTCGGGAGGGTTCCAATGGAGATTGGTAGGGACAAAATCTCTGACAGCTTCAAGGGAGATTGGGAGAAAAGAAAGTGGAGATCATGTGTGTGGACAAGTCTTAGAAGAATTTTGTTGTAAAGAACAACAGAGAAATGAGTGATAGCTGGAGAGGAATATGGGGTTAAAGAAGGTTTTTTTTCTGGTTATTTTTGCTTCAGAGAAACTATGTGCTCATGCAAATGACCCAAAAGATAAAATGTGAAGATGCTAAAAACAAACCACTGATTGCAGGAATCATGTGGTAGTCAGATGGGACAAGATAAACCCCAGGTTACAAGTAAAGATAGTGGTGCATGGGGACAAGGAGAGAAGGCAGTTCATCCATTGGAATAGGAAGGAAGGTAGAGGGAATGGGGACTTGTGCAGGCTAGTTGTAAATTTGGGAGTAGAAACTGGTATTTTGTGGTAGAAGTGTGAGAAAGTTCTCTGATGACTTGTTTTGTCAGATGAACACACTGGCAAGAGTAAAGAGGAGGTATTGGTGATGGGTGTTTGGAGGAAAGAGGAAGAGATGTAAAGTATAAGCATAGTTTATGGAAGAGCAAATAGATCACAGAAGGGCCTGGATGGTGGTGAGTGAGAGTGAAACCATTTGACCTGGTTGGATTTCCTCCCATTCTAGGGCAAGCACAGACCCTAGTGTTCATCCTTAGTAGTTACTGAGGCTCCCTCAAGGTTGAATGCATCCTACCTCTGAACTCTGTTGTGCTTTAAGGAATTCACTCACAAACAAGTGAGGGATATGCAGTTTCTTGCATCATTTATGAGCATCTGTTCTCTTTTCTGTAGCCTCATTCTAGTCAAGAAAGGCCCGAGGAGGGTGATGTGCTGTGGGAAAATTTATAGCAGTTGCTCCTATAACTTGCCTTTAGAATAGAGAATGAAAAAAAATTTTTTTTCCCTTTGAACTGACCTAGTTTTGGAGCTAGGAGGCATTGTTAGCTGGCCCAGAATACAGGCATATTACAAAGAACCACTTGTCTAACCCATGTAGATGATTGCCAAGGCAAACTTGCCTTTTACCTGCCTCTTATCAGCTAGTTTTCTGTATAAGAAACAGATTTAACCCTCTGTGGCCTGCTCAGTATTGCCTTATTAACTAAGCAGTTAGTCCTAAGCTTATACGCCCTTAAGAACAGGCCATACTATCCAGATGAAAACTCTGATTTCTGGTGCTGAATTGTTTTCGAGCACCTGCCACAGTGCAGCCAGTGATCTTAGGCTTGCAATCATAGTCCCACCTCAGTTAGCCTTCCTACACTAGAGACTGGAATTTAGCCTTTCAAGGATATTTGTCATACTTTAAGGGTCTAGGGGAACTTGAAACAATAGGATTTTAGAGTAGAAAGGGAAATTAAAAGGTATAAATTTAGTCTCTGGCTTCTGAGTCCAACTCGCATAAGCTCCTATAGGACCTGGAACTGAATAACTGAGTTTCATTGTGATACCCAGTAGTTGTTTATCGAGATAAGTATTCTAAACAACCATCACAGAAAGCAAATAATCCAGACCTTTGCTGCGTAAGCCAGTTTTTTGAACTGACCAGTTGTTTCTCCAGGCAGATCTGATTACTTTCTAAGATTTAGTGAGCCTGAATTCCATGTCAAGTACCAGTCTGAGTGCTTTACAAATATTAACTCATTTTATCCTCACATCAACACTGAGAGTTAGGTGCTGTTATCCCCACTTCATGGTAAGTAAATTGAGGCATAAGTAAATGGTTTAAATTTGGGTTAGGTCATAGCCATAAAATGGAAGAGACAGGATTTGAACACAGGCAGTCTGGCTTAAGAGCTGTGTTCTTTAACACTCATACTCTTTCTCATATCTAACCCATCTTTACCTTATGTCAAAGAGTAAGTAGCAACCTCAGTTTCCATTATACTAAATTCCAAAAATCCTTTAACCACTTATGTTGTCCACTCTAGTATTGGTACCAAGAGATTCTGGAGGAGATTATAGCAGAAATTAAGGAAGTTAGGCTCTAATTGCCTGTTTCCCAGGAATGAGTGTATTCACAATTATTTTCAACTCTTAAGGTCAAAAATAGTATTTTAGTGATAGCTGTGTACACCTAAGTTGCTACTTCAGAGGAGCTGAAGAGTTGCTGATCTGTGGATAAGGAAGGGAAACTGACAGTTATTCTGGGCCTATTATGTTATGTCATTGAGATTTCAGCAAGCCTGAAAGAGCATTATCCCTGTTTTACAGATGAGAAAATGAGGTTCTCATAGCAATATTTCTCAGTTACTATGTAAAGAGTGCTGATATCTGAGGTTCCTCGGAGTGCTCAATTAGAAAGGAAGGCGGGAGTAGATTTTCACCAAAAATGTTTGGGAAATGTTGCTTTTTATATCCTGTACCACCAGTCCCTACCACTACCAAGAGTCACAGCGTGTAGTAGGCTTTGAGAAGTCCTTCAATAAAGAAACCTATTTAAATATAACCCAATATTTCCCAAACATTCGATCAAAAATCCTTTTTTGGTGGCACATGTGTCCATACCTGGCCAGGCACTATTGTTCATTCAGAACATGGTTTGGAGAATCACTGTCTTAAAGTACTGATCTACCAAGGTCTCATGGCTAGTAATGGTAGGGCTGGGAGTGAGGCCCAGGTCTTCGTGTCCCCAAACCTGCTCTCACTTCTGCACATCTGCCTTCACACTTGAAAGTGCAGCTGTTTTCTCCCTATTACTCTAGTCCAGGTATTGCTATGATTCAAGTAGAAAACTTCCTGCTTCTGACAACTCACCTTCTAGCATTCTCACGTTTGTAATGGTGCCTCCAACTGTTTTTGGTTTGGCTCATTGGCAAGTCTGGCTTCATAAGCAAAGATATGTTACTCAATCATAAACACATTCTGTAAAACATTTCCATCATACAAAGTTCTGTTGGACAGTGCTGGAGACATTAAGACAGATAGCTAACACAGGAGGTTATCCCTCTATCTTGCCATCATTACACAGATTTCTGTCTGCCAAGGCCCTAACTTGAGATGTCCATATTTGCTTGTCAAACACAGAGTTTTAAAAACATAACTACTGTATATACTTTGATTATCTTTACTCTCAAATAATTTAGAATAGGTACATCCTAAAACAACTTTCATAGGGCTGTTATATCAAATTCCCAAACTATTCTGTCACTTATTTTCCTGTGGTGTTAGGAGAATATCAGGATAATATTTATATTCAGAAGTATCTACTCTAGTGGGGAAAAATTCTCATATTTTTCAATATCAAATCAATCTTTTACTTTAAGGGTCCTTGATAATTTAGAATCTCAGTTGCCATTAGAGATCCTGATGATCACCAAATACTATATTACCAAACAAGGGGACTTCTCTCATTTCTCTTTCCAAAATAGTAATCAAGATATAACTTGGCATGCAAGTAAAGTATAAGGAATTGATAATGTAATAAGACCACTGAACATTCTTTGTTGATCCACACCATGTATATGCCAAAAGAAGGGACAGAGTCCACTAGAGAGACCCCAGAAGCTAGCCTATCTTTTTCTTAGATTAAACTTTAAATACTCTCTAACTTATCAGAAGGTTCCCGCTTGTGTTTGTGTGTGTGTGTGTTCTACTATTTTTAGAAATACAATGTAGAAGTGTTCTCGACATTTAATTAGAACATCCATACATTAGCCAGTCTTAAATTCTTTCATGTATTTTCCTTTGCCTTGATAACATGCCTACACTTTATGTCATTCTACATTTCCAAATGCTATTTTTTTTCAATAATTTTTCTAAAGTGTTAGATATTGGATAACCTACTCCAGTACCTATTTGCATCCCAGTATAAACCTGGGAGCAAGGATATGTCACCACCTTTTCTTCCAAACCTCACTAGAATAGCTGGTAATTGGTTACAAAGCCTTACAGCTATATGGAATTTGGATTTTGAATATCTGATTCAGCATTCCTAGAAAATGTTCCTAATTTTTTTCTTCTCCAAAGACTTTTCAAAGTTAACTCCCACCAAACAAACACATTAACTGGCATCCTAAAGGAAAGAATTTTTATCAAAACTCACCCCTGAGTTATCCTTGTTTTTCATATCCTTGAGAAATCAACTTACACCTCCCATAGTGAGGTAGTTCACATGTATTTCTACCAGAAGAAAGGTGGTCTCTGAAAACTCTTCTCTAGCCATCCAGTGTATAGAAGAACCACCCTGGAGAGGAGATGTCCCCTTCAGCTACAGAGCTACCATATATTTGTTGAGCCAAACAGAATCTCATTGCCTTCTAATGTTAAAGCCCCCTCAGGGACCAAAAGTTCAACAGCTGCCCTGTTACAGAAGTTCCTACATCACCTCAAATGTGTGGGATATCGCTCTAGTATTCCCCTGCATTTTAAAGGAGTGCTGTCAGGTCCCTGACCACCCATCTCAACTGGGCCTCACTGACCACATCTTGCTGATCAAAGTTCATTGTCACTCTAACAGTTGGTAGAAATCAGTGGTTTCCAATTCTTAGAAGAAATTCTACTTTTAACACCTGTGGTCAGTAGTGACCCCAAGGGATAGAGACTTAGATCTCTCATGTCAGAAAACAACCCCAAATTAACTCACTGGAGTGTTGTTAAGGATGGTATGTATTGTTACATATAAAACTCGTAGAACATTGCCTAGCCAGAATATGCATAATTTATTTGCTATAATTAGCAACATCAATCATGTAAACAAAGATTTATTATAAGATAGTTATAGAGTGATAGGAAACCCTATTATATTTGGGGAGAATTGTATTAATTAATTTTGAGTTTGGTAAAAGGGAAATAGTTAACCAAAAGGCCATTCCATATGAGAGAGAGAGAAACCAAGAGAGAAGACATTGGGTCTTCTCTAATCTTTTCTATAGCACTTATTACCTTTCTTCAGCAACCTTTACATCTATATTTGAAAGAAAAAAAAAAAAACTGGATGGAGAATTCATATTTTTTTCCAGAAGTACAATGAAATAATTGTTTTATATGAATGTTTAAGATAAAGGTACATCTGGTCATAATCTGAATTATTTTTCAGGTAAGGTAGCCATGATCATCAAATACCACAGAAAGATGTTTTATGCAATTTGTGTCTAACTATAAAACCTTTTTTTAGTATATGTGCTGCCAAAGCGAGCACTATAAAACCTTTTTTTAAAATTAAATTCATTAGGATGATATTAATAAAATGTTTCAAGTGACAGTTCAGTAAAAGTCCTGTGTATATTGTATTGTGTGCTCACCATCCAAAGTTAAATTTCCTTCTGTCACCATATATTTGACCCCCTTTACCCCTGTGTACCTCTCCCCTCCTTTCCCTCTGGTAACCACTAAACTGTTGTCTCTGTCTATGAGTTTTTGTTTGTCTTGTTCATTTGTTGCTTTCAGTTTTATATCACTTTTCAGTTTTAAAATCTATGAGGTAATAAGTTTATGAATTGAAATAATGGATTAAAAAATAATGTAAATTACATGGTAAAAGAATTTCTGACTACTACTATGATGTATTAGACCCAGTGGAAAATAAGAACCCTGAGATTTCCATCTTGAATAATAGGACAAATTTAGGGATTATTAACAAAAATAGGATGTCAGGAGAAGAGGGAAATTTTTGGAAGAATGATGATGATGTTTATTTTAGATAGCAATTCTCAAGATCAGGAGTAGAGTGGCAGGAACACATTAAATATTAGGATGAGGAAGTATTACCATTAAAAGGCTGGAAAACCTTCTTTTGCATGGACTGAGTTTGAGGTTGATGGAATAGCCAGATGGAGGTGACTAGCAATAAGGTTGCAGATTGCTACTGTTTCTGAGTCTATTATTGCTAGACTTGGAAGTAGGTATGGATGCATTGTCTCACCTAACCAGCAAAAAGCCAACATTATCTCCCAGTTACTGTTAGGAAATTGATCTCAGAAGGTTTGGATTATTTGGATTTAAACCTAATGCCAAAATCCCAATTTCTGTTCTTGACCGCCTGTGAATAATATAATTTTTCACATCTATGTCCTTGTATCTTAACAAGAAAAAAGAAATGCATCTGGGCTTATTAGTGCCTTATTAAAATATTAGAAAAATATGTAGAGAACGCATTTGTTTATAAAAGTGAATGGCTTATTTGTGGTTTTAATTTTACTCCTATTTTATCACACAAATTACTTTTTTATTTTCTATTTGCATGACATTAAAGATAGAGCTTGTCACATATCTTCCTTCTGGCTCACTTGCTAGCAATACCATCCATGGGAATAGATTTAGGACTTACAAATGTCTGTTAGTTTACAATATGTGTTTTTAAACTGCAGTGAGAAGAGGAAACAGAATATCAAGGGGCATTGCTTAAAATGTTTTCCTAATTTTTATGGCTGATTTAAATTTATTTTATGTAACTGACAGATATCTAAAAAGGATGTGTTTGTACCACATTGTGCTTATTCTTCCAGTTATGCTCCAAACTCTAATTAGAAAATACCCAGCACAAGTCTTCTAAGCCTTCAGAGTAATTGTTGAAACTAATGTCCCTTAACTTGTTGGTTAACAGTATCTATGGGCAGTTGTTAAATTGCTTTAAATTATTGAGCAAAGTAGAGTTTATTGAACTAAATACAAATCCTAGAAAAACAACTTGGAAAAATGAAAGAAATAAAAATTTCTTATAAGATTTTTCCCTGAAACACAAAAATTATATATAGAAACAGACCTTTACAGACCACAAAATTTTAAATAGACAGACAGCAATTTCCCCCCCACTAACTCAGAGCCCTTACCTCAAGAACTTGAAGTTGTTTTATAGTATAGTGGAAAGTTAATTTTAATGAGTGTCTGCCTAATTAACCTATTTAACTCCTGATGTTTTATTGTCTCATAGATACGAAATGTGGAAACAAATCAGTGTCTAGATAACATGGCTAGAAAAGAGAATGAGAAAGTTGGAATTTTTAACTGTCATGGTATGGGAGGTAATCAGGTGAGTATGTTATTTTAGCAAAGCTTTAAAAGGGATAATTTTTGGATTCGCTTTAATCTTTTTTACCTAATGATGTCATTTAAGAAATATTTTCCTGTCTTTAAACTAAAGACCTTTAGGAGAAGGGAGCCTTCGATCTAAAAATGATTATTTTTAAATGAAACATTTGTAAAAGGACTCTTGTGAGAACTGTATTTACATTGCTGTGCATGAGATTTATTTTGACCTCTTTAGTGCAAGAGATGACAACCCTTGACAATATACTTAGTGTATACAGAGAACTCAAGGTCATTTTTCCTTTACTCTGTAGAAAATTAGTGGTAGCTTTTCTAAGCCATTTGTTCTCATTACATTAATAAAGTTCACAAATTATGTATATTGAAACACTTGTTTTTCCTTCCAGATTATTGGGCATATAAAATGTTGACTAATTTTACTGTTAAAGTTTACATGCATGCATTTTTCAGGTTTTTTCTTATACTGCCAACAAAGAAATTAGAACAGATGACCTTTGCTTGGATGTCTCCAAACTTAATGGCCCAGTCACAATGCTCAAATGCCACCATCTAAAAGGCAACCAACTTTGGGAGTATGATCCCATGGTAAGTTATCTCTTTGCATATAGGATAAAATATATAAAATCATGTGTCTTTGGATATATTTATATACTTCATAGTTTAAAAAAATGAATTCTTGGGGACTTTGAATATAGATCAGCTTGTTCTTATACTTTAAAATTTGACAAATGGGAAAAATAACATTAGTAAAATAAACATGTTTTAATCTCCCCAATAATTACATTAGGCTTGCTTCCAGTTCCTGGGTCCTTGTTGTCACTAAGTAGCCACTCTTCCCTCTGTGTCCTTAAGCTCTGCAGGCTAGCGTGGGAGAAATAGAGCAGTAAGTAGGCTTTTTAAATTACTTAAACATTTAAGTAAAAGGTGAGCTCAATTAATGAAATTCTCTGGCTTATAATGATTTTTCAGTGATAACAAAACTTTCTATATTTATCTTTACTTTCCTCTGGAGCTTCTCCCTCTCCCCACCCACTGTATGTTGTGCTCACTCACATACAGGCACTCTAAAGATACTAGTTGAATCAACGCATCTCCAATAAGCTGCTCCCTCTGGCCTCATATCTGGCCAACCACTCAACTAGTACTTTTGCTGTATGGTTTTGGAACTAGCACCTGAATCTTTAAGATATCTTTCTTGTTTTTTTTTTTTTTTTTTTTCCTTTTCTTTCCCTGCTTACAAACACTAATTTTCTTCATGTAAGGACAAACTTTTGTTCCTGTTTTGCTTTCTGTATACCATTCTACTTTTCTCCTGCATTTGTATGAAGGTGAGTAAATGGCCAGCGCTTGTGCCTCCAGTACTTCAACCCTGGCTCCTGCCTCAGCCTGATACCGTATGGAAACAGCTCCTGGAACATTCCTGTCTCTTTTTTCTTAACTTCTCTGTAACATTTACTATTGCTAAGCTGATATTTTTAAATGCTCACATCCATTAGATCTGAGACATGAGATTTATTTTGCTCTTTTTAGTCCAACAGATAACAAACCTTGACAATACACTTAGTATATACAGAGAACTCAAGGTCGTTTTTCCTTTCCTCTGTGTAAAATTAGTGGTAGATTTTCTGAGTCATTTGTTCTCATTATATTAATAAAGTTAACAAATTATGTTTATTGAAATACTTTTTTCCCTTCCAGATTATTGGGCATATACAATGTTGACTAATTTTACTGTTAAGGCAACTGGACAAATAGGTGACAGATAGCTAATTGTAACCTTTGAAGAGCAGGATAAAAGCTATAATTATCATTGCATAAAGTCCACATGCAACGTAGAAAAAAGAATTTGTCACCGCCTGTCCCTACTCTCTAGATGTAGCTCTCAAGATGTAACTCTCTAGGTGCCCTACTGTTGTTTCTTCTCTTAGCTTTCTTTCTGTTCATCTGCTTGCCTCACTTTTCTTCTTCATTCTACCCCTTAAATGGAGATGTCTAAAATTATGTCTTTGATGATCTTTTCTCCCTGTACTGTGTCATATACCAACTTTGATCTACTTTACCTGTTCCTGAATATACCTTATACTTTCCCACTTTACATTTAAGGTTATATGTATATTTCCCTCTGCCTAACAAATCCTACCCATTCTTCAGGGCCCAGTTTTGACATCACTTCCATGAATCCCAGCCAGAAAATTATAATGTAATTATAATTGTCTCTGACCCCTGTAATTCTGTGCTTCTTTATAGTTATTTTATCTACCAGACTTTTCTCCAGTATTAGATTGTTAGATCCTAGATGGCAGAGATCATGTTTTATAAATCTTGAGTCTCCCTTCACAGTTCAAATTATAATAAAAATATTAAATAGAGCAATAGCTCAGTTAATCCGACCATTGGAAATAGCCTGAATATTCCGTCCCAGGTTGTTCCATGGTATTGCCATTTGGGGTATAGCTGCCCATGTACTGCAGGATGTAGAATCTGACTCTGGACAGTAAGTGCCAGTGGCATCCCACAGTCATCATAACAACCAAATTATTTTAAAAAGTAAAAAGCCTCCCAATTATACATTCATTGAAAAGGACAATATATCAATTAGGTAACATAAAACCTCTTTGCAGTAGCATAAACAAATAATCAGTCTTGGAGGTAAGTGGCTTCTGGTATGGAGTTGGTGGCACAGTGATGTCAGGGATAATATTGCTGCAATATCCTAGGCTTTTCATTGTGGCTACAAGATGCCTGCTGCAGTTCTCATTATCACATCCCTACTCAGGGCAAAAAGAGAAGAGGGAATGTTTTACTATCCCATGTATTATTTTTTATCAGAAAAGCCAGAGCTTTTCCTGGATACCCCTCAGCAAACTGTGTTCTGTCTCATGGTCCAGAACGTCATCCCATAGTAACCCCCAGCTACAAGGGAGGGTGGGAAAGCAGGCATTTGGTTTCCAGTTTTTATGGTATGATGTGGCCACCACATTTGTTCTTCCAAAAGTAAACGACTAAAAATTTAAGGAGCTAGAGATGGTTTAGGCTTTTGGGTATTTAGAAAAAAAACAGTTATGAGTGTAAAATTTTACAATTTCTGGAGCACTTTGCAAAGCGTTTTCCCTTAGATAAAATTTTAGTGTTGTGGGCTGGGTTCTCCAAGCAGCAGACTCTGAGGTGGCTCAGTGCATAGAATGTTTATTAGGATGCATCCATTAGGTCAACACTTGTGAAAAGGAAGGGGAGAAGACAGGTAGAAGAAAGAGTCAATCTGCAATGCAGGTCTCACAGGCTGAGCCAATTGCAGAGAGAGCTTCGTAAAGGGGTGTCAAAGTTGTTCTGCCTCCATGAATCAAAAACATAGCAGTCTGGAAAAATAAAATATGTATGTCAGTAATCTGTAATCTAAACTTGAAATCATGAAATTAACTTAGATTTCAAAGGAACCCTAGAAATAAAATCCAGGACCTTGTACCTGTAAATGTCAAGGCCCAAAATGGAAATTAATTGCCCAAGGTCACAGCAGGTAAATAGTGTAAGCAGATTTCAGACCTGGGATTCTTGACCTGAGATTCTTTGCATAATACAATACTTTGATTGTTTTGTTTATATTGTATTTTACATAGAATTTAAGATACCAGGCTCTTTTGCTTTGACTACTTATATCTGTTTTTTTCTGAAATAAAATGTAGATCTTGACCTAGTTACATCTAGAGAGTAGGGTCAAGAGGTGACAAATTTTCTAGATTGCATGTGGACTTTATGCAATGATAATTATAGCTTTTATCCTCCTCTTCAAAGATTACAATTAGCTATCTGTCACCTGTTTGTCCAGTTGCCTTAATCAAGCTTTTTTGATGTGGAGACTAGTCAGTGCTGACAAGGTCCTCTGCTGGGTACAGTAATGACAGTTTCTACAGTGTCACAAGCCATGAAACTCTGCACCTGCTGTCTTCTAAAGGGAAATTAGTCTCCTAAAGTAGCCAGATCTTCTAAAGGGAAATTAGTCTTCTGAAATTTGGGGGATTCTGTCTTAATTTTGAGCAAATACACAGAGTGGAGCAATAGCTTATCTTTTTTATGAGTTTATTTTAGTGAATCTAAATAAGTGAAATATACATTTTTAGAAATTGAGGTGAGACAGGACCAATTCTCCAGCTAAATTTTTTGTTGTTTAGGTTTTTTTTTTTATTATTAATACTGACAGTGGACCTGATGAAGTTTTACAGGGAAGCTTTGCAGGGCCTTCTGGAATATTTGAGGGGTTCTCTGACTAAAGGCCTTGACAGCAAGCAGTGTACATGGGGACCTGCAGCTCTCTGTTCTACCAGATTGTGTTCATGGCTACTTAAAATAGTGCTAGGATATCGAGTTTTCCAACAGTGAGTACCATTTATTGAGAACTTACCTTAAGTAGTTAGCTCCTTCTGTACATTATCTTAATCTTTCTTCATAATAATAAGTATTTTTGTCCCCATTTTAAAAATGTGGAACTTTAGGCTCAGAGAGGTTTTTGCTCAAGGCCATGTACAGTCATGTACTGCATGTTTCAGTCAGCAGTAGACCACATGTACAGTGGTGATCCTGTAAGATTATAATGGAGTTGAAAAATTCCTGTTGCCTAGTGACACAGCTGTCCCAGCATAACACTCACATGTTTGTGGTGATGCTGAGGTAGAGAAACTTGCTGCCA
Source organism: Cynopterus sphinx (assembly GCA_030015415.1). Taxonomy (NCBI): domain Eukaryota; kingdom Metazoa; phylum Chordata; class Mammalia; order Chiroptera; family Pteropodidae; genus Cynopterus; species Cynopterus sphinx. Next base: position 26,185,343 of record CM057384.1, on the reverse strand, counting down.
GGCATATAAAAGTAAAGCACATACAATTATGTACCGTATATAATAATAACAAATCTATTACTGGCTGTTACTGGTTTATGTATTTAAAATAAAAAGTATAGTAGAATGTACTTTCTACACACAAAGTTTGCTGTAAAACAGTATACATGTTACACAGGCATTAGCCTTATACTCAATTTAATCTTGTTTTGTGCATTAACATGCTGTGGGGGCTTGTAGCCTAGGAGCAATAGGCTGTGCCATCTAGCCTAGGTATGTAATAGGCCATACTGTCAAGGTTTGTGTAAGTACACTCTGTGATGTTCACACATGACATACTCACCGAATGATGGATTTCTCATAACATATTCCTGTTAAGCAGTACAGAACTTTAGTTGATATGTGACATCTGAAATTTACTCTAGAAACGTCTCACTGCAAAGCCCATTCTCTCAACAAGTAAACTGCACAGCATCTCAAAAAAACCATACTGATTCTCTTCCAGGTTCTATTCTTATGCATTTATAAGAATTAAAGTATATAATACTGAACCTAAGGTCAATATTGATAGTAAACTATGACATCTACAAATGTATACTGCCTTTGCCAGTTTCCACTTTGACCACAACACAGAATAACTGAAAGCTAAAATAGTTGTATTGTATACAGTCATTAGGTTTTAAGTTCAACTAAAAGAATTACTTTAAAATTGAGCCATAAGTAAAAAAGCGAAATAAATCTTAGATTTCAAAGGAACCCTAGAAATAAAATCCAGGACTTTGTTTTATATCCATAATTGTCAAAGCCCAGAATGGAAATTAATTGCCCATGGTCACAGAGCATGTGTGTTAATTAACATTTCACATTTCCTTATAGATGTATCTAACAATGATTAATGAAATTTCCACACAGTTGCTTGGGAGTCCTTAACCTAACCAGGGTGCTGTATCAGATTCATTAGTATGAGTCATGTGTCCTCTCCTTTTAAAATTATCCTAAAAATCAGCATGTCATTATCAAGTCTAGAATATGAACAAGTAGACAGTAAGATCTATAGCTGTCTATCAGCCATTTATTAAGCTTTATAAATCTTATGATTTCTTATGATTTTGAATCACAATTAATTTGAACAGCTTTATCATAAGGAAATTAAGCAATTTTGAAATAGGTTTTTGAAAATAGGTTGAGGGTCCTAAATTAGGAACTACTAATTCGATATTTTTAGGAAACTGAAGCATAAAAATAAAATTTCTCACAGTGTTACAGAGCTTATGGCAGAATTGGACTTAGAATTTAGGTCATCTTACTGCTTGTCCAGTATAGCCCACTGTATCCTAGTGCCTTTCTCCCTCTCACATGCTGTCTTTACATAGGTGCCTTTTACCATTGTTGTTTAATTTACATTACAAAAACAAAACAAAACAAAAAGCCTTTTCTTCATAGGAATTTTAATGTTCACCAAAAATGATGATTGAGATGTTTTTTATTTGATTTTGTTTTGTTTTCCACTCATGTTAAGACTGTTTTTTTCTGTCACTTTCAGAAATTAACCCTGCAGCATGTGAACAGTAACCAGTGCCTGGATAAAGCCACAGAAGAGGATAGCCAGGTGCCCAGCATTAGAGACTGCAATGGAAGCCGGTCCCAGCAATGGCTCCTTCGAAATGTCACCCTTCCAGAAATATTCTGAGACCAAATTTACACAAAAGAAAAAAATAAGGATTGACTGGGCTACCTCAGCATACATTTCTGCCACATTCTTAAGTAGCAAAAAATGGAAAAGTGCTTCCCTCCTGCAGGATGTAAGGTTTCTCAGCCATTAAAACAGACTCCTCTTGCTTCTCACTAGCTGTGAACCAGCCTTCCTGTCTAAGGACATGCAGCTACCATGCAGTGAGACTGCACATTGATGTTTACAAGATTGAAAGAGGCTTTCGTCCAGAAACATTGTAAAGAATATCACACAACGAAACAGTCAACAAAGTGTGCTTTCTAGAAAGCTGCACCTTGTAGAGTTGCTTGCACATCAGTAATTTCTGCTGAACGTGCTGCCGTAATGAAGAGATTTCCAGGATTTTTTTTTTCTGATTAGAACTGGTAGCCAGTATATTAAATATTGTTATAAAGATATATGAAAAGAACTGGAACCAGATTCAGAATCATGAAAACATTTTTACAACAATTAAAAAAAAAAAAAAGACTTAAACAGGGTTTAAAGGAAAGTAAAACAGAACTATGAAAAGTACAATTTGTTATAGTATAGTATCAAATTTCTATATAGATTTTATACCTCAGTGGGGAAAAATAACTGATTCCAATGACATTCATTTTGTTTTCATCTGTGATAGTCATGGATGCTTTTTTTATTTCTCCTTGGGGTGCTGAAATCGAGCTAGAAAAGAAAATGGCTCTTTGGATGTAGTTTTAATTGCTTTCTACAATTTTTAAAATTTGGTTTGTGGGCTGTTGAAATTATAATTTTTAATTGCCTTCCAAAAATGGACATTTAAAAAAATATTTCATGAACAAGTTAGATATTTCAGTTGCTCTTGGGTCAGCTGGCTTATAGACTTTCACACACACACAGATTTCTTATTAGATTTTCAACTTAACTTGATTCAACTGATTATGCTTAATACCCAAGATTCATACTACTGTACTACAGATTTGTTTTCACAGCAATAAATCTTCAGTTTTTGTTTATAATTCCACTCAACAAAGGCCTGCAGAAGTGATTTATTATTTGGGTATTTGGAGATGATACATTTGATGGTTTTTTTGAAAACTGTTTTCACTCCATACTCAGATGTGCTTCATGGTCAAGTGCATATTTAGATTAGGTTCTTGAATTGTAATGTTGATCTGCTGCTTTTTTAAAAAAATAAAATTTGACTGAAAATGTTTAATTGGCATTTTTTAATGAGTTAGCCAAAGAAGTGCAGCTATTATTCCATATTATTAATCCTGCATTTCTTCCCTAAATTTAATTTAGGTTAAATCGGTTTTCTTTCATTTCTAACACTGCAGAATAACCTGAATATCAGTTTAAGGTTAAATAGTAAAGTTTTAATCTCATATACAGAACATCTTGTTATGACATTTTTCCTGATATGTAAAGTAACTCATTGGCAAAAAGTGCATATATTTTTCTTCTTACTTGTAAGATATTTAAATGATATTCTTTAATTATCAAAGACTCTCACTGCAGGCAGTGCTATTTCTTGTGCCTAAGAATGTTTCTGAAAGTTGCATCATTAATGATACTTGCCAAGTTGAGTGCACAGGAAGTTCTCAAATCCTTTTAATATTAATCAGTATCAAGCACATGTGGATACATTAGAGTGAGGGTATAGTAAAGAATGCAGAAATTTTGTCCCTAGGAAATTTGAAATGAAGGAGATGGTGGCTGGTATTTTTTTCCTGCTCCATGAGCTGTGTTAATTCTATCTTCAGTAGACTTGAATAAACCAGATGTCTAATCAATAAATTATTTTCATGCTCAGAATTTCAGGTTTTTGTACTCTAGCATAGCTTGGTCTTACTCCTTAATGTAAGAGAGCTTAATAGCAATGTGAGTTAAGGTTTTGTTTTGTTTTGTTTTGTTTTAAGAGGGGGGTGTAATTTAATTCATGGGTACTTTTAGGATCTGATAGATAATCCCATTGCCTTTATTTTTTAATTAAAGAATTCCTGAACTTTGAAAATATAAAGTATTCCTTAATAGTTGTGCTTTACATTGGTGTTATTTGAAGTTAAAATTGGTCCCTGTTCATTATAGCCATTTCCAGATTAGGCAGTATGCTAATCACTCTATTGTAAATCAGAGTGGGAAGAAAAAAATGAATGAAAAAGCAAAGGATGAAAAGATGGGACTATTATTTAACCAGAGAAGAGTTCATAAATGTGATAGTTAAGAATAATTTGAATTTCACAAATCTATCCACCCTGCTCCAATTCCAATCTGTTTTAATATGTCTTTCTGTTCTAATTGGCATTCTTGAAAAATAGTACTTTGTTCACCATTTTGCAAATAAAGGGCAGCACGTAGGTTATGTCCTCATTTTCCTGTTCTACACTCAGCTGAAAGAGGTTCCTATGTCAAGTTTTGGTACTCTTTGCATCTTCTAGAAAGTATACCAAGAGCAAATTTAACTCCAGAATTACATATTCTTTAAAGGAGAAAGAAACTCGGAAGGTAGTGTTTCTGAGGTAATAACTGTGAGAAGAGTTATATGAAGAGTGAGTCGCTTTTTACTCTGGAAAATTAGATGTATTTCCAATTATGTGACACTGCTCCCATTTTCTGAGTTCTTGAAGATTACCAAGTGTTTATTCATAAATCTACAAGAACTAATAATTTTGCAGGATATGAAGCAAAATTCAAGTTGTCTATGTACTAGCAAAAACCATTAAAAATAAATTTTTAAATATTTATAATAGCATCAAATAAATGTCTTGGAAAAAAGCTGACAAAAGATGTGCAAGACTTCTGCCCTCAAAACTACAAAATGTTGTTGAGAGAAACTAGAGAACACTGCAATAAATGTGTTCATGGATTGACAGACAGCATAATGTTAAGATCTCAGGTTTGCACAAATTAATAGATTAAGTGAAATCAAAATCCTATGAGGCTGTCTTGTATAAATTGGCAAATTAATATGGAAATGCAACAGACCTAGAATAGTCAAGATAATCTTGAAAGAAAACAGGTTGGAAGATTTACATTATTCAATTTTATGACTTGCTTTAAAACTATACTAATTAAGAGAGTGTGGTACTAGAGTTAGGACACACAAATAGATCAATTGATAGAATAGATAAAGACCCACACATATATATGGTCACTGGCTTTTCAATAAAAACACCAAGCAATTCAATAGGGAAAGGAAATTTTTCCAGTTGGAGTCAGAGTAACTGGATATCTGTGATGAAAAAAACCTGAACATTGATGCTTTCACACAATACACACTTTAATCAAAATGGATCACAGACCTAAATGTGAAGGGCAAAACAAGCTAGAAGAAAACAATATCTTCATGACACTTGAGACAGGCAAAGATATGTTTAGGATACAAAAGGTATTGACCATAAAAAAAGTGATCAATTTTACCAGTACTAAACCTCATCAAAAAAGATAAAGTGAAAAGGCAAGACAAAGCCAAGAAAATATTTGCAATACGTGTAGCTGACAAAAGGAATTATGCAGAAAACAAAACAAAACAAAACAAAAACTTAAAAGCCATTGCAAAAGAACACAATATAAAAATAAATTGCTTGAAAACACATTTAGAAGCTATCCCAATGCACAACTGGCATTGGAAAAAGTGCTCAACATCAGCCATCAAGAAAAGCAAAATGAAGCCACAAAGAAATACCATTGCAAACCTGAATGGTGAGAACATGGAGCAACTGGTGGGCGTGTACATTGGTATCACCTGGGAACAGCTCACTAGTTTCTTATAAAAGTAAATATATGCCTACCCTGGACTCCATGATTCCGCTTCTAAAGATACAATCAAGAGAAATGAGTGCATGTGCCCATAATATTGTTTGTACAAGAATTTTTATAGCAGCTTTATAATAACCTGAAACTGGAAACTGCTCAAATAAATACCGAGTTACTGGATAATTAATGGCATATTTATACATTGGAATATTAGTAGGCAATTTTAAAAAATGAATTGCTCATAAGTAAAAAATATGTTGAACAAGGAAAGCTAGACATTACATTTATATCAAGCTCAAAAACAAGCAAAACAAATCTAGGGTGATTACCTCTGGGTGAGTATAGACTGGAAAGGAGCATGAGAGAACATCTCGAATGATGGAAGTAGCCTGATGGAAGTAGCCTATAAATTGTTTCAGATAATGATAACTTGCACAAATATTATTTTTAAATTTATTGAGCCATGTATTTAGGATATGTACTTTTTATTGTGTGTAAATTATACCCCAATAAAATGCCAGGGAAAAATGAGGAAGATAGTTACTCTTTTGGCATCAAGGTTTTCTAAAAAGTCCACTGCTACAAAACACTCAAGGGCTGAATAAATTGCAACAAACATACTTCTAAGCAGGACGCGTTCACAAGCAAAGACTGAAAATCTGTAGGGTCCAGGAAAAAATTGAGGGGAGGAGGAAGGATATATAAACTTAAGCCACAAAAGTATTAAATATGAAAGCCCTTTCTCCTATGTGAATAAAATATAAAAACCAGAGTTTGGGGATGGAAGCTTAGGCCTTGGGCCTGAACAAAGTTGGAGACTTCAAGATCCCTGCATAAAGTCGGGATATTCAGAGGAGTTAGACCTACAAGGGCAAGGGTGGTTAAGAAAGTCTCCCACCTTGTAAAGGAAACCAAGGGTAATTTGACTAACTCTGCCCCTCTTCCAGGTAGTAAGTGATGATGAGGACGATGCCATCCTTTAACCAGAGACCTGATTTCACCACAGATCAAGGGTTTAAAACCACAGTCATGAAGTCTGCAGATCAAGAAAAAGTCTAGATTTATGGCACTTGGAAATAATTAGACTGCATGTATTTTGGGGGACTGTAGGGGCATGAAAAATCAAGCCCCTACACTCCCACAAATTACAAAATCACTATCAAAAAAAGGAAATGAGCCCCCAATGTGAATGTTAACAAATTCTGGCAAAGTGAGAATAGCTTGTGTCAGACTAAACCTCCTGCCAATAAGTTAATAACCCTGGAAAACCATTTTTTCAAGTATATTTGAAGGTCTGGATAATGAACAAAAATCAGAAAAGAGATTTTAACCCTTGTTAAAAAGGACCTTCAGCTCTTTCCAGCTGGCGCCAAGCCATGGGCATCTCTTGGGACAACTGGCACAAGCACTGCAAGACCGGGGGCAAGAGAAACCCTACCACAAGAAGCGAAAATATGAGCTGGGATGTCTGCTACCAACACTAAGATTAGCCCCCACTGTATCCACAGTCTGGGTTCGTGCTCAGTGAGGATACACTGTACTGACCGTGGTATGAATCCCACTATGCACTGTCCCTGGGCCGCAAGTAGGGGGCCAAGCTGACTCCTGAGGAGGAAGAGTTTTTAAACAAAAAACAAAATTCAGAAGAAATACGATGAAAGGAAAAAGGATGCCAAAATCAGCAGTCTTCTAGAGGAGCAGTTCCAGCAGGGCAAGTTCTTGCATGCATCAATTCAAGACCAGGCCAGTGTGGCCGAGCAGATGGCTATGTGCTAGAGGGCAAGGAGCTGAAGTTCTTTCTGAGAAAATCAAGGCCTGGAAAGGCAAATAAATCTTCTTTCCCCCTGTCTTAGCTCCTGTAATAAAGGTGTTAATTGTGTTTTGGGGTGGGGGGATAGGAAGAGCTTCACTGGGTAAGATGATACATATGTAGCACTTTTCCCCAGAGAGCATCCCCAGAGCACACAGCACACCAGAGGTAGTGTTCATACAGGTAGTGACTGTTGCAGGTTGAGGAGTCAGAGATATTATTAAGCAGAGTGGGTGGAACTTGAAGGAAATCCCAAACAGGAGGGAGTCAAAGAGAAGTCCCCAAATCTGCATATGAACCCTTGGCTGTTTTGACCAAGTGTGCAGAGAATGAGACTCCAAGAAGCTCAGGGGAAAACAACTGGAAGGCAGAAAGATCAGGGCAGAGATCTGAGCAGTTGCCCGGTACTAAAAAGAGTTTTGAGTTTACTACATTCTTCCTATTTGGAGGGGCTTCATAAATACTTCAGACTTTATGTTAAAACCCAAGAAGGACCATGTGTAGGAATAAATCCATTTCTTAAAGATTTAGGACTGTTCTTAGGGACAATGACTAAATAGGAAACGACCAGACTTACAAAGGATAAAACCAAGTCTCTGACATCAAGTGATCTGCCAATAATTTTACTGCTTTCTTGGATAAAAGTACTCTTCTGAGGAAGATAATCTCTTTATAGTGCACCAATCACAACGTATACATGAAAAAGTAATAGATGGAATTAAAAAGTGACCTTTATTTTTAAAAAGTCAATAAAAACAGACTCATCAATAACCTAGAGAATGGACTTAGCAGGCAAATTCATCAAAATAAATTTTATAAAATAGATACTAAAACAACTGATAAAAATGAGAAATTTCAGAAGAGATTTAGAAACTAGAAAAGAATCCCCAAATTGAAAAATATTAAAAATATTTTTGAATGGGGTTAACAGCAAAATTGGACACAAAAGGAAAAAAGATCATTGAACTTGAACATAAGTCAAAAAATTTCCAAAGTGTACCACAGAGAAAAAGATTGAGGAAAAAACAGATTTAATGATCAAATACATGCATTTGAGACCCAGAAGGAGGTAAGACAGAGAATGGAGGTTCTGAGGAGTTCTTATGCCTCAAGCCGATTTCCCTGCTTCCATGGTTGCTGGCATTCCTTGGCTTGTGGATACATCACTCCAATTTCTGCCTTTGTGTACATAAGGCCGTATACTCTGTGTGTGTGTCTTTCCTAAGGACACTGGTAATATTGGATTTAGGACCTACCCTATTCGAGTATGACCTCCTCTTAACTATATCTGCAAAAAAAACTATTACTGGTTGAATTGTGTCTACACAAGAGAAACACATTAAAGTTCTAACCCCCAGTATCCCAGAATATGATCTTATTTGAAAATAAGGCCTTTACAGAGGTTAATCAAATTATAATGAGGTCATTAGGGTGGGCCCTAATACAGTGAATTATGTCCTTAAAGTAAGAGGAATTTTGGACACAGAGACAGACACATAGAGAAGTTGATCATACAAGGAAAAAATCTATAAGCAAAGAAATGTCTGAGGCTATCAGAAGCTAGGAGAAAAGCTTGAAACTTTCCTTGTAGCCCTCAGAAGGAATCAACTCTGCCAACATCATGATTTTGGATTTCTAGCCTCCAGAACTCCATAATAAGAAATTTGTTATTGAAGCCTCTCAGTATGAGGTATTTTAGCTCCAGGAAACTAATATAGACCTTACTTCAAAATTAAGTACCATTCTGAGGTTCTGAGTAGATATGAATTTGGGGAAAACACCATTCAATTATTTAAAGAAAAATTAACACCAATCCTTTACAAACTATTTCATTAAAAAAAAAAAAAAAGGAAGGAACACATCATTCTATAGGGCCAACATCATCCTGAATCCAAAGCCAGACAAACATATCAGGAGAAAAGGAAAAAAAGAACTAAACTGAAGATTATTTCCCTGATGATTATAGATGCAAACATCTTCAACAAAATACTAGTAAGCCAAATCCAGCAGCACCTTAAAAGAATTACACACCATGATGAATTGGGATTTATCCTAGGAATCCAAGGTTAGTTGAGTTCAATATGAGATCCATGTCATACACCTGTTCATAAAATAAAGGACCAAAACCACATGATCATCTCAGTAGATGCAAAAGAAACATTTGACAAAATCCAACATCCTTTTTATGCTAACACCCAACAAACTAGGAATAGAAGGGAACTTCCTCAATCTAATGAAGAGCCTCTGAAAAATTCATAGCTACCATCATATTTAATAGTGAAAGGCTGGATGCTTTCCTCCTAAAGTCAAGAACACAAGGATGTCTACTCTTGCCATGTCTATTTGCCACTGCACTAGAGGTTTTAGCCAAGACAATTAGGTAAGAAAAAGCAACCAGGATGGAAAAAAAAATGTGTCTAATTGCAAATGACATCATTTCACATATAAAAAATACTAAGGAGTCCACTAAAAAACCATTAGAACTACTAAACAAGTTCAGCAAGTTTGCAGGATACAAAACCAATATACAAAAGTCAATCATGTTTCTATACCTTATCAATGAATAATTCAAAAGTATTAAGAAAACAATTCATTTAAAATAGTATCAAAAAATAAAATAGGAATGAATTTAACAAAAAAGTACAAGACTTACACATTGAAAAATAAAAATAAGTTGCCAAAAGAAATTAAAGACTTAAACATCGCATGTTCATAAATTAAAAGATTTAATATTATTAAGATGGTAATATTTCCCCCAACTGAGCCAGATGCCTGTTTTGCAGAAATTGACAAGCTGATCCTAAAAGTCATATAGAAATTCAAGAAACCCGGAATAGGCAATATAATCTTGAAAAGCAAGAAAAGGAAAAGAAAAACGTTGTAGTACTTAAACTTTCTGATTTTCGGCCTTACTACAAAGCTACAATAATCAAGTCAGTGTGGTACTGGTATGCGAATGGAGGTACAGATCAATGAAATAGAACTGAGAGTCTATAAATAACCTCTTAACATTAATGGTCAGTTGACTTTCAACAAGAATGCTAAGAAATTTTAATGTAAAGAACAGCCTTTTCAGCAAATGGTGGTGGGATAACTACATATCTGCATGCAAAAGATGGAAGCTGGACCCCAATATCTTTCCATATTTTTACAAATTCACCCAAACTGCATCAAAGACCTAACTATAAGAATGAAAATTACAAAACGCTTATAAGAGAACATAGGCATAATCTTCATGACGTTGAATTAGGCAGTGGTCTCTTAGATATGAAACCAAAGCACCAGCAAAAGTAGGAAAAAATACATAAATTGGAACTCATCAAAACTGAAAGCTTTGTGCTTCAAAAGCAACCATTAAGAGAGTGAAAAGACAACCCACAGAATGGAAAAAATATTGGTTAATCATAATCATATATCCAATAAAGGACTTATCCGGGATACATAAAAAACTCTTACAACTCAACAACAACAAAAACAACCCAATTAAATAATGGGCAAAGAGTTGAAATAGATATTTCTCCAAAGAAGATATGGCAAATGGCCAATAAGAATATAAAAAGATGCTCAACATCACTAGCCATCAGGGAATTGCAAATCAAAACTGCAGTAAGATATCATTTCATACCCATTAGGATGGCTATAATAAAAAAGACAATAAGTTTTGCTGAAGATGTAGAGAAATTAGAACCTTCATACGTTGCAGGTAGAAATGTAAAATGGTGCTGTTGCTTTGGAAAACAGTTTGGCAGGTTTCTTAAAAAGCTGAACATAACAATGATCACAAGACTTAGTAATTTACTCCTAGATTTATGCCCAAGAGAAGTGAAAATATGTCTGCATAAAAATTTGTACATAGTCATAGCAGCATAATTCATAATAGCCAAAGACTGGTAACAACCCAATGTCCACCAACTCTGATGTCTTCATACAATGGAACATTATTCGGCCACAAAAAAGAATGAATTACTGGAGGGTGACATCAGCAAGATGGTGGACTGGAAAGCTAAAGGTCTTTTTTCTCCTGTAAAGACACTGAATTGACAATACACAGACCAGAAAAATGTCTGTAACAATGCTAGAGACCAACTGAGAAACTACAACATCCAGGCCATTGTAAAACCAAGAAGGAATTCCAGCAAAAGGGTAAAGAAAATTCACATTAATGCACTTGTCCGTGCCCCTCTCTCTATGTGGCATAGTACAGAGCAACTAGGGAAATCTCTGCTCCTCCCTCAGGTTAGAAACAAAAGAGTAAACATGGATTCAACATTCTGGTTTATCTGGGGGCAACCTGAAGAATTGGTTTCTGCTTCCTTGATTCAAAGCACTCACAGAACCAGTACCAGAATTTGTAAGCTGCTGAAAACACACACAAGCAACACATTAGAGCAGACACTAAAAGGAGCAAGAGGTCAACAAAATTTTAAATTCGGTGGTCTTAGAACCTATAGCTAGGCTGATTGGTAAAGGTTAGTATTTAAAAACAGAAAGATGGTCGTTTTGTTTTTATTTTTGTTTTTTTTCCAAATGCCCAAATTCCAGCAAAAAAAATTGTGTGTGTGTGTGTGTGTGTGTGTGTGTGTGTGTGTGAGAGAGAGAGAGAGAGAGAGAGAGAGAGAGAGAGAGAGAGACAGAGAGAGAGAGAGAGAGAGAGAGAGAGAGAGAGAGAGAGAGAGAGAAACTAAAAAACAGGGCCAAATCAAAGGATTGGAATAAAACTTCACAAACCAATGCCCCCCAAAATGCAAATCTATGAGCTACCTGACAAAGAATTTAAAATAACTGTTATAAAAATAGTGAACTAAAAGAGAACACAAACAACTAAACTAAATCAGGAAGTTGTGCATGAACAAAATGAGAATATCAACAAAGAGAGAGAAACTAAAAAAAGAACCAAATTCTGGAGCTGAAAAATACAAAAACAACTAAAAAATTCAAAACAGGGGTTCAACAATAGACTTGATCAGGCAAGCAAATTGAAAACAGGCCATTTGAAATTACTGAGTTAGAGAAGGAAAAAGAAAAGAGTGAGCGAGCCTATGGGACTAATGGAACACCATCAAAGGCACCAATATACACATTAAGAGAATCTCAGAAGAAGAGAAAGGATCAGAGAGTTTATTTGAAGAAATAATAGCTAAAAAACCTTCCCAAATCCGAGGAAAACAATCGTACACATTCAAGAAGCTTAAAGAAACCCAACTACAATAAATCCAAAGCAAACTACACCAAGACACATTATAATCAAATTGTCTAAAGTCAAAGAGAATCTTGAAAATATCAAGCGAAAAGCAATTCATCACATAAAAAGAAACTTCCATAAAATTATCTTATTTCTCAGCAGAAATTTTGAAGACCAGAAGAGAGTGTGGTCTGATATATTTAAAGTGCTGAAAGAAAAAAACTCAACCAAGAATACTGTATCTGGCAAAACTGTCCTTCAAAAATGAAAGAGAAATTAATACCTTCTCCTATAAACAAAAGCTAAGGGAGTTCATTACCTCTAAACCTCCTGTACAAGAAATGCTAAAAGCAGTTCAAGTTGAAATGAAATAATGGTAGACAGCAACATGAAGCTATATGAAAATATAAGGCTCTCCAATAAAGGTAAATACATGAACAAATGTAGTAACTTCTACTATTCTAATTTTGATGCATAAAATTTAAATGGCAAAAACGTTTAAATAACATTTTTATAGGTACGAAATATTTAAAGATGTATTTAGTGACATCAGTAACAAAGTGCGTGGAGAGCTGTAAAGGGGAATTTGTATGCAATTGAAGTTATGAGTTTTAAAAAAATGCTATAATTCTTAGATGTTTAATTGCAGTGGTAACCATAAAGAAATATCTATAGAATATACACAAAAGGAAATGAGAAAAAAATCAAATCATATTACTATAAAAATCAAAGAAGCAGAAAGGAAGGCAGTAAGAGAGGAAAGGAGGAATAATAAAGCTACAAGACATAGAGAAAACAATGAAAAATAGCAGTGATAAGTTCTTCCCTATTATTTAGTCATTAGTTTAAATGTAAATGTATTAAATTTCCCAATCAAACACAGAGAATGACTTAATGGATTAAAAAAATGTTATCCAACTATAGGCCCTCAACAAGTGACTTTAGATCTAGGGACAAACATAGGCTGAAAAGGTGGAAAAAGATATCCATGCAAATGGTAACCAAAAAAGTAGAAATGGCCATACTAAAACTGGACAGCCTTTAAATCAAAGACTGTTGCAAAAGACAAAAAAATACATTATAGAATTTTTGTTTGTTTGTTTTTAACAAAAGGTCAATTGGCCAAGAAGATGTATCAGGTATAAATTTTTTTTCACCAAACCTCAGAGAAAATTTTGATATAATTGAAAGGAGAAACAGACTCAACACAATAATAGTAAGTATACTCTCCACTTTCAATAGTGGACAGAACAACCAGATAGAAAATCAATAAGCTGTTAAATGGAAAAATTAAACAACATCATAAAGCAATCGGACATAACAGATATATATGGAACACTCCACCCAATGACATCAGAAAACACATTCTTTTCAGCTGCACATGGTATATTCTCTGCAATATACCACATTTTAGGCCATAAAATAAGTCTTACATATTCAAGAAGACAAATCAAACAAGGTCTCTTTTTCTATCACAATGGAAGGAAACTAGAAGTCAATAGTTCAAGGAATACTGGAAAATCCACAAATATGTGGAAATTAAATAACACAATCCTTCCATAAGTTGCCTTTTCACTCTGTTAATTGTGTCCTTTGACACACAAAAGTTTTTAAATTTGAGGTAGTCCTATTTGTGTATGTTTTCTTTTGTTGCCTGTGAAAATGCAACTCATAGAAAGAGAAAATATTTGCAAATCTTATCTGACAAAAGGGGTTAATATCCAGAATATGAGAAATCCTACAAATCAACAAAAAAACAAAAAACTTGATTTAAAAATGGGCACAAGACATATAGATATTTCTCCAAAGATATACAAATGGCCAACAACCATATGAAAAGACACTGAACATCACTTATTATCAGAGAAATGCTAATCAAAATAAATTTGATATCACCTTTCACCCATTAGTATGGGTAATACACAAGAGAAAATAACAAATGTTGGCAGGGATGTGGAGCGGTTGGAACTTGCACACTGTTGATGGGATCGTAAAATCATTGCAACCGTTGTGGAAACAATGTGGAGTTTCCTTGAAAAATTAAAAACTTCTAGCAATCCCACTTATGGGTATATATTCAAATGAATTGAAAGCAGGGGCTCGAAGAGATATTTGCACACGCATGTTGATAGCAGCACTATTCACAATAGCCAACGTGTATGGAATATACGGCCTTAAAAAGGAAGGAAATCCTGTCACATGCAACAACATAGATGACCCTTGAGGACATTATACTAAGTGAACTATGCCAGCCACAAAAAAACAAATATTATGTTTCCACTTATATGAGGTATCTAAAGTGGTCAAATTCATTGAAATAGAAAGTAAATTATAGTTACTAGGGCTGGGGGTAGGAGGTAAAAGAAGTTGTTGTTTAATGGATATTTTCACAACGATGTGAAAACTGTATTATACAGTTAAACGGTTGGTTTTTGTTGTTTTACAACAAAAAAAAAGAATGCACCAAATGCTGGAGAGAATGAGGAGTAAGAGGAACTCTCACTCATTGCTGGTGGGAATGCAAAATGGTAGTTTGCATTAGAAGGTAGTTTGGTAGCTTCTTACAAAACTAAACATTCTCTTACCACATGATTCAGCAATCAAACTTCTTCGTGTTTACTCAAAGTAAATGAAAACTTATGTCTGTACAAAAAACTGCACATGCATGTTTATAAGAGCTTTACTCATAATTACCAAAGCCTGAAAGCAACCAAAATGTCCTCCCGTAGGTGAATGGATAAATAAACTGGTGCATCCAGACAACGGACCCTTATTCAGTACTAAAAAGAAATGGGTTATCAAACATAAAAAGGCATAAAGGATACTTACATGCACATTACTAAGTGAAAGAAGCCAATCTGAAAAGGCTACATACTGTAGGATTCCACCTATTTGACCTTCTGAAAAAGGCAAAATGATAGAGATCAACAAAAAGATCAGGGGTGGTGATGAAGTTGGGGGGATTAACAGGCAGAGCACAGAAGATTCTTGGAGCAGTGAAAATACTCTGATAGGTGTTATGATGATGTATGTGTAGATGCCACTAACATTAGATCATAGGATACACACCAAGAATGAACCATGAGGTTCACTGTGGACTTCGGGAGATGTGGCGTGTCAGTGTAAGTGCATCCTTGATGGCAGATGCACCACTCTGGTGAGTGATATTGATGATGGAAGAGACTGTGTGGGGGGGCAAGGGATATATGGAAAATCTCTGTAACTTTCTCAGTTTTGTTGTGAACCTAAAAAACTGCTCTAAAAGAAATATCTTTAAGAAAAATAATAGAGTACTAACGAAGCTATGACATGGGCGCACCATAAAAACTTGCTATATGAAAGAAACCAGACACAAGAGGACATGTATTTTATGATTCCATTGATATGAAATGTTCATATCAGTCATGCATAGAGACAGCACTAGATTACTGCTTAGCAGGGCCTTGAGGAAGAGGGATGCGGGGTGAATGGAGACACGTAGGGGTTTATTTTAGAGACTGTAAAAATGTTCTGGTTAGATGGTGGATATGGTATGAACTCTGTGAATATACTAAAAACCACCAAAGTGTGTACTATAAAAGGTAAACAAAAAAGTAAACAAAAAAATTGAAGATGAAATAAAGATATTGTCATATAAATGAAACCTGAGAGCCTCTGTTGCCAAGTCCTGAACTACGTGAAATGCCCAAAGAAATTCTTCACTCTGAAAGGAAGTGGTAGCAGACGGACATTCAGATCTACAAAAAGGAACAATGAGCACTAGAAATTAGAAATAGGTCCAAGAGCAACAAAACCATGATAGGAATAAATTCGATGAAACATATTTAAGACAGTTTGCTGACAATAACAACTCACAACAAAGAAATTAAATAAGATCTAGAAAACAGATAAACTGTGTTCATAAATTGGAAGCTTCCATGCTTCGAGCGTTCCAAGTAATATAAACCCCGCTTTTGGGAACCATAAAAACAAAGACATTGATCACCTCAATGAGAGCGACCCAGAGGGAAGCTTGACTTCGCCAGTCCTACCCACTCCTCTTCTTGGAAGCCTTATATCACCCGCCCCCCTCCAGTCCCGCAAGACCTCATCAGAGAAAGTCCATCTCTCAGGGGCAAGACAACCTTTTCCAGGCCTTGCTCCTCCCAGCACGCCTCTCCCAGTTCCTCGCCCAGCTGGGACACTTGCCTGTTTCCAGAAGTCACTGATGCGGGGGATGAGAATGCATGGCGAGGTTTAGGTTAATCCTTTAGGGTGAAATGAGTTTTGAGGAGGCCACCCTAACCACCACCTCCAGGACATTGTTCACTGTGTCATCTAATGTCCTCTTTATCAGGATATGTATTTTCCTCTGGTCTCTCGTCCTGGAAAACTTGGTGAGTCCCCGCTCTGTGACGCTGCAGGAACGCTGATGGGGTCCCAGCTATTCCTGTTTCTAGGAAGCCCAGAGCTTCATCTGCAGTCCTCCTCCAGCCACTGTACAGGAAGGACCCTTCGCAGGAATTATATGTGCGGTCATTACCTTGCCTTCATCTAATTTCCTACCTTCATTTCCCCCTTCTCCTTCTTTCCACAACACTCATTGGTCATAAAGTTTATTCAGCAAAGGCTCACCAAGAGCAGCCCCTGGCCATTTGGAGGCACTGACCTAGCTACAAAGGCCAGGAGCTGCAGGGAGCTGCCAAATGGAAGACCTGGACCATCTCCAAAGGCCCAGTGGGGATGCTACTTGTTCAAAATAAGGGGTTCATGGCAAAGAATCAAATGAAAGGGTGGGTCAAGTGAATAGCGGAGCATTTACTTCCCCAAGTGCCTGCTGAGTCCAGGATTCACCTGGAGACTGGCACCTGGGGAGATTGCAGGCACCCACTCAGTCATCCAATGGTGTGAACGCATGTCCTGAGGAGCCTTAACCTGAAATGGTTTGGCCTCTTCCCGTATCTGTCCCCAAGTCCTTCACTTGGAAGCAGCTCCCTGAAGAACACTTAGGCCTAATTCCATGACTTTTTAGCTACCCTCGTGTGTTTCATTCCGATATTTAGTCCTGAGCTTCAGTCAAAGCTCCCTCCTTTCTGCTCTCCTTCCCGCAGTGTTCTTGGTGGAGGTGGAGGTGGAGGTGGCTGGGGAATCTCCCAGGCAGCTTCACCCTCGTTCTTCCCTGCACTTCCCCTCAAGGATGGGGTGGGGACAGCCTTCTGGGGCCGACTCTCACGCTGTGCTTTCCTTTGCCATCTTGCTTCTTGACTCTCAGGAACTACGGGTCCCCCCTCCCTGCCCCCTGGCCCCACAACCTCCCAGCCTAAGTGGATGAGCAGAGTGTGCAGTGCCAGGCTCCTCTCCAGGTAGGTCCCCTTCCCCCCGACCCCCACCCCATCTACCTGAATGGAGACATACTCTGAGGAAGGAGAGAGGCTGACATTCCTCAGAAAGGCTAGTATCTCCCACCCCTCCCTGTTCCGACACCGGGGTTAAGCATGGTACAAGTCCGAAGGCAGAAGGGCTAGGTGGGAAACTGGCACCTCCCTGTGAGCCTGCGTGCAGGGTCTGCCCCGACTGCTTCACCTCCTGACTCACAGGCTGGCAAGAATCTGTACTTTCTGACTCCGCTTTGGGCCTTTGCCAGATTTCAGGACAGCAGGAAACAAACGTTGCATGGCACCTCCTATGGGGGACACAGTCTCTGTCATAACTGAGCCATTTGAACAGTTAGAGTGTCACTGGTTCAAACACACTTGTCAGCTGAAGGATCTTTAGTGAGGCCCTTAGTCTCTCTGGGCCTCTGTCTTGTCATCTTTAAAATGTCTGCCTCTGTGGGGACTTATAATACCTTGACAGATGGCATGAACAAGTGATTTTCCCCATTTGCTGTGCTCATTATTTGCCTCTGCTAGGGCTGGTGCCTGTGGTGGGGGCAGTTGTCCCTAGCGATGTGCCAGATCACACCAAGGACCCTCCGCAGCTGGGCAGCTGGGAGAGGATCCTATTCAGAAGAACGTAAGTCTGGTCCTTCTTCACCAGCGTATGTATGCCTTACTCTGACTCTAGCAATGAAACATTTAAAACTGTAAAAAGAGAAAAGAAACAGCATAATATTTACTCTTCAGCACTCCCACTGTCACTCAGCCCAGCCCACCTGACTCCATCCTGTACCCTGAACACCCGTCCTCCCAGAGAAGGCCGCTCAACAGACCAGAGGCAGCTGAGGGGATGAAGTGCTGGCTGGAGACATAGGCACAAAGGAGAGAAGAGAAAAGTCTCAGTCAATCTCCTTCATGATTGCAGACTCAAAACCCCTAGACACAATATTAACAAAGAGAATTCAACATCAGATTAAAAATATAATTTATTTCAACTGAGATGGGATTGTCTCAAAATGTAACTAAGTTTGAATAAAATACATATATATATATATATATATATATATATATATATATATATATAAATGTATTGGACTAGTAGGTGTTTGGTAAAACATTACTAGTAAAATATTTTTGAAAAAAGCAAATATATATATATATATATATATATATATATATATATATATATATAATTTTTTTGAAGTACTCTTGTACTTTAATCTTTCAAACCAAAAGCAGAACTTACACTTAAAGATAAAACCCTAGAGACTATGCTATTTAAATCAAACAAAACAAGGATGCCTGCTAGCACCATTACCCCTTAACAGTGTTCGGGAAGTTCTGGGCAATGCATTAGGATATGAAACAGGAAGGGGCAAAAAATATCAAGAACAACAATTTACAGATGACTGTCATTTACTTGTTCATTAATCCACCAAATATACATTGAGAACCTCCTCTATGTCCCACACCATTGAAGGGCTGAGGGAGGCAGGAGCAGAATTTAAAGAGCACAAACAATAAAGAATGGACCGTGGAGAAAACTAAAGCGGCTGACAAAGTGAGAGAGGGAGGAAGCCATTCAACAGGCCAGACTACCAGAGGAAGGGATATTTGGTCAGAGGCTGAAAGGTACAAAAAAGCAGGCCATGGGGCTACTGGGCAGTGTTCCAGGTGGGGGAGCAGTGCAGACAAGGGCTCTGGGACAAAGACAAGGTCAACAAGCTGAAACTCCAGCAGGCATTGTGGCCAGGGAATAGCTGGGGGAAGGGAAAAGGCTGGAGGCAGGGCCAGGAAGCAGGCAGGGAGTCAGATGTTGTTGGCAGAATAATGGGTCCCAAGATGGCCATGTCCTAATCCCTGGAGCCTGTGACAAAGTTAGGGTTTTTGGCAAAGGAGAATTAAGGTTGCAGATGGAAAAATGGTCCCCAATCAGCCAACCTTGAGATGAGGAAATTATCCTGGATTATCTGGGTGGTCCCGAGGCAATCAGCAGTGTCCTTACATGTGAAAAAGAGCCACAGTAAGATACCACCTCACACTGATCACGATGACAATAATTTAAAAAAAGAAAAAAAGTGTTGGTGGCGATGTGGAGAAACTGGATCTCTGTTGCCCCCACACTGTTGGTGGGGATGTAAAGTGGGGCGTCAACTGTGGAAAACAGTATGGCAGGTCCTCAGAAAATAAAAAAATGGGATTACCGTTGGATCCACAATTCCACTTCTGTGTATATACACAAAAGAACTGAAAGCAGGGTCTTGAAGAGAGATTTGTACCCCCATGCTCATAGCAGCACTATTCACAGCGGCTAAAATATGGGAGCAACCCAGGTGTCCACTGTCAGATGAATGGATAAGCAAAATGGGGTGTATACATACAATGGAATATTAGTCAATCTTCAAAAGAAAGAAAATTCTGACATACACTATAACACAGATGAACCTTGAGGACATTATGCTAAGTGAATTATATCAGTCACAAAAAGACAAATACTGTATGACTCCGCTTATATGAGAGACAGAGTAATCAAATTCATGGAGACAGAAAGTAGAATGGTGGTGGCTGGGGGGAAGGGAGGAATGGGGAGTTATGGTTTAATGGATAAAGAGTCTGGGTTTTGCAAAGTGGAAAGAGATATGGAGATGGATGGCGGTGATGTCTACCGAAATTCATGAGTATATTTAATACCGCTGCACTACATACTTAAACATGGTCAAGATGGTAAATTTTAGATTATGTGTATTTTGCCACAATATAAAATGTAAACTCCCTTGCCATAAAACCTTTAAAAAAATGTGAAATAGAGACAGAAGAGTTAGTGTCAAAGCGATATAAGAAAGACTTGAGTGGCCATTGCTGGCTCTGAAGATGAAAGGGAGCCACAAACCAGCAGCCTCTAGAAGCTGGAAAAGGTGAGAAAACAGATTATCCCCTAAAATCTGCAGAAGGGATTGTAGGCCCTACTGAGACCTTGATTTTAAGCCAGTGAGACTCATCTTAGGCTTCAGACCTCCAGAATTTTAAGATAATAAATTTGTGTTTTTATGCTCCAAGTTTGTGTTAATTTGTTATATTAGCCATAAGGAACTAAGATAATGGTGGATGACACTGACTAATTTTCAAATATTAAGCTAGCATTGACTGCATCCTGGAGAAAAAAAAATCATTTACGGTGTATAACTCCTTTATAGACTGATAAATTCTGTTTGCTAATGTGTGGTTAGGAGTTTCTGCATCTATATTCATGAGGGATGTTGGTCTGTAGCTTTCCTTTCTGCACTATTGTGTAATTCGGTAGCAGGTTAATGCTGACGTTAGCAGTGCCGAGAGAGAACTCTGTAGCACTAAACACGGAAGAAAGAATGTTTCATCTCAATGTAAAACCTCACAAGCTAAGATCCAGCCATTCACAAAAAGGGCTGGGAAGCATCCCCTGAGGGAGACGGTGTAGCATTAGCACAGAATTCTTCAGACGTTTGGTGTCTAGTTAGGCCATTGGACCTGCAAATTTCTTTTATGGGATTTAAAACTACAGATTCAATAACTCTAATAGTTACAGGCTACTTAAATCATCGATTTTATATCGGGCAAATTTGGTAGTTTGTACTTTTGAAAGAACTGGTTCGCTTCATCTAAGTGTGTCGAGGCGTGTGTAGTACTTACTCCCTGGTTAATCCTTTGATGTATTCAGGGCCTGTAGTGACATCCCTATTTCACTCCTGATGTTGGTTAATTTTTTCTTCTCTCTCCAATTTGTCAATCTTGCTAGAGATTGGTCAATATTATTGATCTTTTCGAAGAATCTCTTTTGGTTTCGTTGATTCATTTCTATTATTTTTCTGTTTTCGATGCCATTAATTTTTTCCCTCCTCTTTATTATGTCTTTTGTTTTGCTTGCTTTGGGCTTATTTTCATCTAGTTTCTCAAGGTAGCATCTTACATTGATTTGAAACATCCTTTTTTAAGTGTTCAGTGCTATAGGTGTCCCTCTTAGCAGCACCTTAGCTGTACCTCACATTTTGATGCTGTGTTTTCACTATCATTTAGTTCATTTTCTTTTTCGTTACCCCCGAGACTTCCTCTTTGACCTACAGATTATTTAGAATGTATTGTTTCGTTTCCTAGTGTTTGCAGAATTTTCTATTTGTGTTTCTGTTATTGATTTCTACTTTGAATCCATTATGGTTAAAAACACAATCTGTATGACAAATTCTTTTCGTTCGTTAACATTTACTTTAGGACCCAGGGTATGATTTACCTTGGTTAATGTTCCATGGGTGCTTAAAAAGAATGTTATCTGTGTTTAGGTAGAATGTTCTAAAAATGTTAATTAGATTGTTTATTGATGATGATGTTGCTGAATTGTATATTCTTGCTAATTTTCTAATTGTCCTATAAATTGTTCTTATTTTTTTTAACTTGTTCGGGTTGAGTAACTTTCCTTTTTCTTTTATTTCTTACACGTTTGTTTTTTATATAGATATATAATTTGTGATTGTCTATGTTGTGTAGTTAAGGTTATATAATTTACATGTAAAAATACTCATATAATTAGAATAATTGTTTTTACTTGTAAACCTCAGCCCACCCCAACCTACTCAGATAATGAATCTCTCAGTGTTTGACGCCCACTTGCTTATTCAGGCTGCTTGTTTCACCTCTAAACATGTTCCACCACTCTCCCATTTCTGCACCCCCCGCCCTAGTCTTGCCCTCCCAGCCTTCACCCACATCTGCTAATCTCAGAAGACCGTGCCAAAGTGATTTTGCCATAACCACATTAAGACAACTGTCATCCCGGCATCTCAAAGCAAGATTCTAAGTATAGGACAGTACCAACGGACAACTTGTCACCTCTATCCAGACTCTTCAACGGGTAATCTGGCTCATGCCACCTACCAAACAAACCCAAATCCTATGAAACTTCTGCCAGCCGCAAAGGTTAGAGTCCCATTGTGACGGTGGCTCATCCCAGGAGCCTGGCAAGGAGGGAGGCTCATCCCAGCGGTCTCGGCAAGCAGTGAGGGACGAGGTTCTGTCCAAATGGAGGTGTAAGAGCAGGATCATCCGAGGTCCAGTCAGGGGAGAGAATATCACCTCTGAGCACCTTAGTTTCCAAGATATCCAGGGCCCTGGGGGCCAAAGCCCCAGACACCAGCACAGACTCCAGGGGCACCAGGCCGAAATATGGCAAAGTCAAAGGCCACAGCACCCCAAACGCAAGGTTACATTCTCAAATCAGAAAATAAGATATTGGGCGAGCAGAGGAACGGAATGCGAGCCCACCAGATAATACAGCCTCGGCCACCTTCCATCATAGCTGATTTTTTTTTTTTATAGTACAAGATTGTCCAGAGATAAAACAAACAAACAAACAAAAAAACAAATAAAAACCAATTAACAGCCTGGCCCTTACTCCAAGAACGCAAGGCATCTATCGAGCACACAACCTACAGCTGGCACACACTGGGCTACCCATGCAGAGAGAGCGAGGGCTCAGTCCATTGAGTGCATTTTGTGCAGTAGTTTTTAATAATAAAGATAAAAATTAAATGCAAACACACACATGCATACGCAAACACACACACACACACACACACACACACACAGTCTCTGACTCACAAACACATGCAAAACAAAACAAAACGAAACCCACGTACTCACGCTCATCCTTAGGGCCTGTTGTTTGTCCCAGCAGAAAGCTGCCAGGTGTCTGCATCCGTCCCAGGAGACCACTGCTGCCTGCTCCTGCAGCCTCGCCCCTGAAGAGCCGCCTCAGTGTGTTGCTCTGTTTCCACCCAGCCTGAGCATCTAGGGCGGGGGGCTCAGAAAATGGTGACATCAGGCTGTAGGCACTGCGGCCTCCACCAGCCTTCCCAGAGGAAGCGGATCTTGTGGGATTTGCAGAGATATACGGGGACTGGGAGGGGCGTCCAGGAATGAACAACACCTGGGTGCCCCAGGTGCTGCGGCTCCCTAGTCTGGCTCACACCACCTACCAACCAAACCCCAATTCTCATTGCCGCCTCATCCACTAATTGGGTGTCTCCCTGTCCCTTTTAAGGTCCCAGTTCCTAGAGATCAGCCTGATATGTAATATGCCCCCTCTCTAGACAAAGGGCTGCATCCAGGGAGGCCAGGTGGGTGGTGCCAACCCACTCACCCCTCCTAGGCCACATGCCCACCTCTGAACACTTCAGGGCACAAGTGGCAGGTGCACACAGATGAAAGCGCAGGGCTGGGCGGCCTTGTGGAGCAGGCACTGGGGAAAGAGCACTCGCTCTGTGGTCCTGGTCCCTCTTCCCCCAACCTGGGCCCCTCCGCGGGGCTCTGTGGGGTCCCTGTGAGGGTTCTGCAAGACACCCCATTTTCCCTCAGAACTGAGTTGTCACCCAGGGGATGCCCTTGGAGGAAGCCTGAAACAAAATTCTCAAAGTCTGATCTATGTACTTGTTAGAAATCACATTCTCGGGCCCACCCCATATCCACCCCAGACCTAAGGTTATTAGCAGCTCTGCGGTTGACTCTGATGCACTGAAGTTTGTGTTAAAGGATAATATTCAACAACAACAACAACAACAAAAAGTATGACTCTAATAAATGTAAAACAAACACGTGTTAAAGATTTTATTTAATTCATTATTAATGAAAAAACCTGTAAGATATTACAATCAGTTCCAAGGAGAATCCAAAGAACAGACACATTTACACATCAAGAAGATTGAAATGAAGTTGCAAACGAATCCAAAACTGGCTTTTCCACCTGGGTAGAGGTTTGTCCCAACTGCAGAAAGAATTCATTTGCATGTCTACAGGTAAGAATCATTTTGCATTGCTATCAGTCAGCTACGACTTAGAGTTGTAAAATAGCACATTGGCAATAAAAGGCCAGAATCAGATAACCCCAAAGGGTGTGAGCTACACAATTCACAGTTGTCACTAGGCACACATATTTTTTCTACATTTGAGAACCCCCAGCTGATAGGACCCAGCAGACTTTGGTCACTCCATGGCCTGGCCAGCTGAGGGCCACGCCCCGAGGAAGGCCCAAGTCCCTTAGTTAATCCTGGTACCTGAGCCCTATTACCCTTTCTGGCGATGGGAGAGGCCTGGCAGCCCCTCGAGGTCCGTATTCTGTCACCTTGACAAGGACCTTGGATTCCCATGGTGCGGATCATCACATCTTCAGAGTAACACACCTCCCACTGCCTCCAAACACACTGGGAATAAGCAATTTACTTAATTGGAGTCTGTGAAATAATTTGTTTCCAAAAGGAATGAATTTGCCAGGGAATACGCACGGCTTTAATTACTGACAAACATTACCAGACATCGCAGGTCTTTAGAACAAATATCTACCGAAATGACTAGAATTGCCCCTAAAACCTTCCGGCGTGGGGTTTTTAGGGCTCTCCAGCTATTTTTAACTGTGGAAAGCAAGGACCCATAGCTGCTGGAGGAACCCAGCTTTTGTGAACTGAGCAGGACTAGAGAGAGAGACTCGGGCATGGGGCATGGCAGGGCTAGAAGCAGTCCACAGGAGCTGCAGGCACCTGTCCCTTCTGCCCCCAACCTCCAGTCCCACCATGTGTCATTGTGTTTGCCTTTTCTCTGCTTGGTCTGATCCCCCTCTGCACTGACCAAGGTGAGAATGAGCTGCAGAATGAGGCCCCAGGTGTGGTTTATGTACAAAAATGGCCCTCTGTGAGCCAGAAAAAGGCTCATGGATGGGGGCCGGTGTCATTCCTGGATCAAATAATGTACCCCCAAAGCACCGAGAATTCTTAGAGTGGAAAACATGTCCCAAAGTGACCACACGATGCCTGGCACACAATAGTTCCTCAAGAAATGCGTTTAGCCAATTCCAAGGGCATTCATTACGCCCTGCTCTTATGGACACAATGCTCCACCCCACTTTAAACATGGTGGAGGAGGCTTAGCCTTTGCTTGAAACTGAGCAGCTGATGTGGCCTCCTGGGAAGGTTACGATGAATCAGGCTCAGTGCAGAATGTGCACAGGGCCCATGGGAGCAGGCACTTAGGGCCATAGGAGTCAGAGCTGAGGTGCGGAGGGCAGGCAGTAGGCAGGAAGGACAGTGTGCCTGGAGAGGTCAGGATGGTGATGGAGGGAGGGCATAACCCTTTCAAGCATTCATTTGTTTATTGATTATATATTGAGCACCTACTACATACAAAGCTAAAATGGAAAACAAGGTCATCCGGGAGTTTCTCAGTCTGGGTTCTATGGAACCCTAAAAGGTGTTCTGTGGAACATGGAAACCCCAGTTACACAGGGCAACTCTGGGTCAGAGAAACGTAGGCAAGTCCCTCTGGTTTAGTTGAGTCATTCTCACCAAAGGTGACTCTAGCTAGATACGCAAGGTGGAGGGGCCAGACTCTGTGAGCAGGGCACCCTTTGCGGGAAATACCAATGAATGCAGTAGGGAGGGTTACACTAGATCAAACCCCAACTTTCAAGATAAAGGCTATAGGAGGCTCCTCTGGGGTCCTGCTGACGTTCGAATAAATCCCTGATCTTGGGAGAGAACGAGAGAGGGAAAGGACTTCTCATCTCTTCACAGTGTCTCTGGGGATTAGGAACCACACCCAGGGACATTGGAGTTGGGGGTGGGCCCAGTTGGCACAGCCCTGGCAGGGGTCCTCCCCACAGGCCCAACTCCAGCAAGAGGAGCCTGTAATGAGAAGCCCCAGGCAATTCCCCTGCAGGTGTGCCATGCATGAGAGGCAGCAGGAGGCCACATGGGGCACAGCCGGATTGCAGACCCCTTTTCATTATGGATTCCTTTGTGTCAAGGCCATAGTCTGAGAAAGTTCGGGTGTAAAAGATAGAGGATGATGAAAAAGCTGGCTGAGGCTGAGGCTGTAGGGCTCCAACCTCCACCCGCCCTGCGCCAGGCTCCTCTCCCAAAGGTGGCCCCTGAGGAGTACAGGGGCCCCCTACAGGTCAGGGGGCTCCAAAGCAGATGAGCCGGGCTCCCTGTCTCTTCCCTAAGTCAGGGCCCTCAGAGCAAACCTTGGGACTTTCTGGGCTCAAGCCTCATCTGCCACAAACATTGGAAATAACGATTTTGCACCTTAGCTCTGGGCCTGGCACAGGATGTGCTCAGCCCACCTCCTCCCGCCAGCTTGTGCAATGCCCTGGGAGTTGCCAGAGAGCACCTGGTAGCCAGCTCCCTGCAGCCTACAGGAGGCGAGCCAGCATCAGAAGGTACCATGTTGGGACTCCCTGATCCCCAGGATCTCAAAACAGGCCAGGTAGTGTCTGCTTCCACTCCTGGTTGGGACCTCTGTTGGGCTGTGATCTCAGATCCTGGCCTGGTCTCTCTGCCACCCGCCCCTTCTTCCTCTACTCCATACACATTCCTGGCAGCCAGATCCACCTTTGGGTAGGCAGTCGGTTAACACTGGGCTCCAGTGTTCGTGTAGGCAACGGGTGGAGAACAACCGGCAAGGTCCACAGCTCAGCCTTAGGAATGTCGGAGCCCAACACAATGGTGAGCACAGTGTAGGTTTTCCCTACATGTTTGCTGACTGACTGGCATTAGCAACAAAAAGCCTATATGTGGATGTTGCCCTCGTATTCTCACAGTCTAGCAGGGAAAACTGGTGTGAATTACACAATTGCAAATGACTAAGTTAACAATTGCCAGAATAAGGAGGGAAAGGTACAGAATTCTGTGGGAGCCATGGTCTAGCCACGGGTGGGCGGGAGTGGTCAGGGAGGATTCCCTGAGGAAGTGAGGTTTAAGCTGAGACCTGAGAATGAGAAAAAGACAGTTGGACAAAGAGCAGGAGGAAAATGTGGGAGGCAGAGGAAACTGGACCCTGAAGTACATACAGCTCCCATCACAGCTCTCTCCCCACCTCGACCCTCTCAGTGGCTTCTCACGACTGTTGCCCAGCAAAGCCCATATGTCTTACCTGGGCCTTGATTCCTCCTGCTCAGGACCCAGCTAGGTGGGCTGTGTGTGTATATGTGTGTGTGTGTGTGTTTAATGCCTACAGCACCTGGTCTTCCTAGGTGGTCTCCCATCCAAGTACTAACCAGGCCTGACCCTGCTTAGCTTCCGAGATCAGAAAAGATCAGGCACATTCAGGGTGGCATGGCCATAGACTAAATGGTCTATTCTTATTCCCAGAGCCTGTGCTGCGTCACCAGCTCTATGCCTTTGCCCTGGTGCTGGGGTCCCAGAACCACCCTTTCCTCTCATCGCCACCTGTTCAAATCCTTTCCTCAGTGTTGGTTCTGAGTGGGATGAAGTAGGCACTCTCCAACCTGTCTGTTCCACCAAAATGCAAGTATGCATCCAGGACAGCATGCATAAGGCAGCTATCTGAGGACTCTTAAAAGTACTTAGTTGTAGGTGGATTGGGGAAGGAGAGTGGAATGTGAAGGATGCTGGCACCTGCGATGAGTTTGCCCCATCTGTTCTCCAGTACTCCCCTGCCTAGCCTGAAATCTGCAAGTGAATCTGGGTAGCCAGGGTTGTGACCTGGGCAGTGAAGGTTTGATCAGCAGTTTGATTCCCGTTGGTCTCATCGAAGAATTCTTACTCAATACATCAGCATCAGTGACTCAACTGTCCCACCAGC
The DNA here is from genome assembly GCA_030015415.1 of Cynopterus sphinx. Taxonomy (NCBI): domain Eukaryota; kingdom Metazoa; phylum Chordata; class Mammalia; order Chiroptera; family Pteropodidae; genus Cynopterus; species Cynopterus sphinx. Next base: position 26,156,952 of record CM057384.1, on the reverse strand, counting down.
AGCTGGTGATTCATTGCCACGGTTAGTGCTCCACAGTGGGGAGTCTGTAACCTGCCGGTACAGAGTGTTCCCATAGCTGGCCAGATATCCAGGCCATCGGTAACAGCAGAGTCAGCAAACATGTAGTAAAGTTCACCAAGGGGATTACTGACTAGGGCATTGAGGACTGCTGTGAGCTCTGTCCCCTGAGTGAACAATCACAGCCACTTTCTGTTTCCTGGAGATGGTGTGTCAGGCTGCTGCAATGGCACCCTAGAGGCCATCGACCTTGCTAAACCAGTGCGCAGGGCCTAGGAAAAGGGCCAGGACCCTTTGTGAACTGAGGACCTCACTGCGTTAGTGGCTTTGCTCCCGGGGGTGTGCTGGGAGTGCTGTTTCCCCTAAAGGAGTCACTGTCACTTTTTCATGTAAAGCTGAGATGCTGGTAGGGCCAGGCCAACTGGCTCTTGAATATGCCGTTTCCTTTTGAACAGGGAGGGCTGTTTGGCTCTTTCCACCTTGTTAGCCACCAAGTTTGAGTTGATTTACCCCCAAAAGAGGATGTCAGGTCAAAGAGTCACAAGGCATCCATGGGCCAGGCATGCAGTTTCAAGAAGAGCTTGGAAATTCCTGAGAACACACACAGAAGTGTGCTTGGGGGCCTGCCCGGCAGGTGACGCTGTTAAACCAGAAAATGCCTCTGAGCAGCTGGGCGGCCATTAAATCTTTAAAACTGCTTCTCTTTCCCTGTTGGAATTCTGTAGTTTCTGTTGTACCAGGGGTGGTTTAGGGAGGAAAGGGTGGAGGGGAGGTTGCCGTCTCCAGGTACCTCGAGCCCATCTGTGTAGGCAGCGATCCCGGGTAGAAGAATCCACTCTCTCACGTGCGGGACGGGAAGTGCAGACACAGGACACATCAGCAGTGAAAGCCACAAAAACACATGGTGAACCGACCCACAGGTCCCCGCCTATAAGGCCACTCTGAATCCTCTCCCCCCCTCCCTTTTTGCAAACTTTGCCAAAACCCCACCGATCGAATTTGGGAGCCTCTTTTTTTTCTCCACGAGAGCATGGACCAAGGAGTCTAACATGCACACAAGGCAGGGACTACAGTACGAGTCCCTGACACCAGGCGACAGTGTTATCCCCTGGCTGTGAGCTCAGGGAGCCAAAGTGCCCATGGGGGGCAGTGGCAGCAGCAGGAAGGAAACTCAATGTCAGCCTGTTTCCTCCCTTCCTCCAGGGGTCTATACCTGAGCGTGGGCAGTTCTTCCTCCCACCGTCAGGTGTATGGGTCCCAGGCATCTTTATTCCACTAGGCGGGCCACCACCTTCCAACCTGCAGCCTTCAGTGCCTTTGGTGCACCCACCTCATCGTGTCTAGTGCTGAGAAACGGCCTAGGCAAGAGTGATCAGGGCGTTGCAGTCTTGGCACACACAGTAGGAGATGGAGGAGAGCAAGCAGCTCAAATGGGCTCCCTCAACACGGAAAAAGTTATGCAAAGAGAAACTGTCAAGCATGTAGTAGATAACTTAAAATGGAACACTTTTTAAAAGTTTAAATAATACAGAGGTAGGAAAAGGGTAACAGGAATGAAAACCGGGTGGAACAAATAGAAAATAATAAAATGGGCAACCTAGATTCAAACATGTCATCAATTACATTAAACTGAAGGAATGACGTGAACACACTAAAGAAAAGCAGAATGGGATTTTAAAAAATGACCCAACTGCACGCCATTTACAAGAAACTCTCTTCAAATATTATGATATAGGTTAAAAAAAGTATGAATAAAATTATACCATGGAAGCCCTGACAAACCAAAGTGAGGGTGACGATATTAATATCAAAGAAAACTTCAGGGCAAAGAAAATTACCAAGTTAAGAAGAGACATTACATATTAATAGGAGATTCAATTCACCAAGAAGGCATAACAATCCTGAAGATATAAGCACCTGAGAATAGAGATTTAAAATATAAGAAGCAAAAATTGTCAGAGCAGAAACGAGTAGATACAGCCACATTATACTTGGAAATGCAACATTCCTCTCTATGTGATATACAGAAATAGGAGACAGGAAATTAGCAAGGATAGAACTGAACACCATCAACTAACTTGAATTAATTTGTATTTATAGAACGCTCCACACAACAGCAGACTACACATTCTTTCTGAGTGCACAAGGAACATTTACCAAGATAGACCATATCGTGAGTCATAAATCAAATCTTAACAAATTTAAAAGAATTGAAATAAAATACAAAATATGCTGACTGTAATGGAATTAAACTAGAAATCAATAACAGGAGGACAATGAAAAAATCTCCAAACACTTAGAAAGAAATAACACATTTTCTAAAAAAAAGTCTCAAAGGAAATTTTTAAATGTATTAAAATGAAAGAAAATTAATATATACCATCTCTAAGTTTGTGGGATGTAGCTAACGTAGGAGGGGATTATTGCATTAAATGCCTTTATTACAAAACAAGAACTATCTCAAAGCAACCCTCTAAGCTTCTCCCCTAAGAACCTGGGGTGGTTGTGGGGAGCAAAATAAACCCACAGCAAGTAGGAGAAAGGAAATAATATAATAAAGAGCAGTTTTAAATGAAATTGATAATAGAAAAACAAACAATCAATAAAATCAAAAGGTGGTTTTTAAAAAAACCAACACGATTGATGTACCTTTAGTCAGACTGATACACAGAAAGAGAAGACAGAAATGACCAAATCAGGAATGAAAAAGGAAATATCACTACAGACTCACAGACATTAGAACAATAACATTTGTATGCAAATGGATTTGACAAACTACATGAAATGGACCAAATCTCAAAAACCACAAACTATCAAAACTCATCCAACATGAAATAGATAACTCAAATAGTCCTATAACAATGTAAAAAATTAAATTTGTAGTTTAAAACTGTCTTTAAAAATCTCCAAGCCCTAATGCTTTTGTTGATAAATTCTTCTCTTTTAATGAGATATAGCCTTATTGAGATATAATTCATATACCACCCAATTCACTCATTTAAAATGTACAATTCAATAGTTTTTGCTATATTCAGAATTGTACAAATGTCATCACAATCAATTTTGATCACCCCAGAAAGAAACCTTGTATCCATTTGGCAGTCGCTCCCCATTTCCCCCCAACCCTCCAGCCCTAGGCAACCACTAATCTACTTTCTGTCTCTATGGATTTGCCCATTCCAGGCAATTCATAGGAATGAAATAACACAATATGTTGTCTTTGTGACTGATTTACTTACCTTACCATAATGTTTTGAGGTTCATCTACATCACAACATGTATCAGTTACTTCTTTTCCTTTTATGGTCAAATAATATTCCATTATACAGATATACCACAGTTGATTGATTCATCAGTTGATAGACATTTGAGTTGTTTCTACTTTTTGTGGAATAACATAGCTACAAACCTTTGTATCCAAGTTTTTATGTGGATAAAGTGTTTTCACTTCTCCTGGCTCAGCCATCCCAGTAAATATGAAGTAATATCTCATTACGGTTTTAATTTGTATTTCCCTGATAGCTAACGATATTGAGTCCTCTTGTCATCTGCTTATTAGTCATTTGTATATCTTCTTCAAGGAAATGTTTATTCAGATCCTTTGTCTATTTTTAAATTTTTATTATTTTATTTTATTTTTATTTTTATTATGGTGACATTGGTTAATAATATCCAGTAAGTTTCAGGTGTACAATTCAACAGAAAGGCATATACATATACCCTTTGCCTATTTTTAAATTAGATTGTCTTTTTCATTATTGAATTGTAAGTGTTCTCTATATATTCTAGATGTAAGTCCCTTATCAGATAGATATAGGATTTGCAAATATTTTCTCCTATTTTGTAAGTTGCCTTTTTACTTTCTTGGTGGTATTCTTTAAAGCACAAAGGTTTTTAATTTTGATGAAGTCCATTTTATTGTGTTTTTTTTTTTTGTTGTTGTCGCTTGTGCTTTTAGTGTTATATCTAAGAATGCTTGTTCTAATCCAAGGTTGTAAACGTTTATGCCTATATTTTTTTCTAGGAGTTTTATAGTTTTGGCTCTAACCTGTAGATCTAGCATCCATTTGAGTTAATTTTTATGTATGGTTTCAAGAAGGACTCTTCTGCATGTGAATATTTGTCTCAGTATCATTTGTTGAAAAGACTGTTCTTTCCTCATTGAATTGTTTTGGCATACATTGTTGAAAATCAATTGACTTTAAATATAAAAATTTATTTCTGAACTCCCAATTCCATTTCATTGGCCATAGGTCTGCCTTTATGCCAGTGCCACACTTTCTTGATACTGTAGCTTTGTAGTAAATTTGAAATGGGCAGATGTGAGTCCTCCAACTTTGTTCTTTCTCAATATTGCTTTGGCTATTCTGAGTCCCTTGTATTTCCATCTGAATTTTAAATTCAGCCTGTTAATTTCAGCTCAAACGGCAGTTACTATTTTATAGACATTGTGCTGAATCTGTTGATTAATTAGGGAGTGTTGCCATCTTAAAAATATTGCCTCCCAATCTATGAATATGGATTGCTTTCATTTATTTAGGTCTTCTTTAATTTCTTTCAAAGATGTTTTACAGTTTTTAGTGTCCAAGGCTTATAGTTATTTTGTTAAATGTATTCCTGTTTTATTTTTCTGATGCTATTATAAATAGAATTATTTTCTTAATTTCACTCGTGAATTATTCACTGCAAGTATATAAATGTACAATTTTTTTACAATAAAAATTATAAAGCTGCACACAGTCAAGATTGGAGGGGAAACGCTGCACAAAGCTCTTTCGCAGGAGTTCAGAAACCTCCAAGGGTTTCTGAATTAAAGGCAAAAGCTGGCTGCCACTTTTCATTTGTATTTTGAGGAACAGTAGTGAAGAATCATATTCTGTCTTATATAGCTTCTCTCCTGTCTTATAATTCTTTTTTCTTTTATTTATTGTCTTATTGGGGGATAATTCATAATTGATATTGAATGTAGGTATATTTGTATGCTTTTGAAACTATCACCAAGCAACCACTGATCTATTTTCTATCAATAGAGATTATTTTGGATTTTTTAAAAAGTTATGTGAGTAGAATCATATAGTATGTACTTTTTGGCTACTTTAATTCAGCATAATTATTTTGAGATTCATCTATGTTGTAGCATGTATCAGTAGTTCATTCCTTTTTAATGCTACGTAATATTTTGTTGTATGAATATACCACAATTTGTGTATCCATTCACTTTTGATGGACAACTGAGTTGTCAATTCTTAGTTATTAGAAATAAAACTGTTATGAACAAAAAAAAAGCCTAACTTTTTTGGTATACTATATGTATAATTTATATATATTTTGTATATTGCTCTTGTATGCTGCAACTTTGCTGACCTCATTTACTAGTTTTAATAGTTTTTAGTGCATTCCTGAGGATTTTCTCTCTTCGAGATCATGTCATTTGCATTGGTCTCAGTGGTGTTTTTGTGAATTTGGCTCCAAGGCAAGGAGAACAAAAAACAAAAATAAACACATGGGACTACATCAAATTAAAAAGCTTCTGCACAGCAAAAGGAAACCATCAACAAAACAAGAGGCAACCAACCATATAGGAGAAGATATTTGCAAATGATACTTCTGATAAGGGGTTAATATCCAAAATATAAAAACTTGTACAATTCAACACAACAACAACAACAACAAAACTTGATTAAAAAATAGGCAAAAGATATGTAACAGACATTTTCCCAAAGAAGACTTACAGATGTCCAACAAGCACATGAAAAGATGTTCGACATCACTAATTATTATGGTAATACAAATCAAAACCCCAATGAGATATCACTTTATTACTGTTAGGATGGCTATTACCAACAAGACAAAAATAAGCGTTGGTGGGGATGTGGAGAAAAGGGAACCCTCATGCACCATTGGTGGTATTTTAAATTGGTGCAGCCACTATGGAAAACAGTATGGAGGTACCTCAAAAAATTAAGAATAAAACTACTATTTAATCCAGCAATTCTTCTTCTCAATATTTACCCAAAGAATATGAAAACACTAATTCAAAAAGATGTATGCACTCCTATGCTTATTGCACCATGATTTACCATAACCGCAATATGGAAACAACTTAAGTGTCCACCAACAGATGATTGGATAAAGATGTGGTAGATACACACAATGGAATACTACTTTGCCATAAAAAGATGATATATACTGCTATTTGCTACAACATGGAGGATCTTGAGGGTATTATGCTGAGTCAAATAAGTCAGATTGAAAAAAAAAACCTGTATGGTTTCACTCATCTGTGGAACGTAAAAAAAGGGTAAAAAATGAAGTGACAAAATGAAACAAAAACAAACTCATAGATCTCATAGATATAAACAATAGAATGGTGCTTACCAGAGGGAAAAGGGGATACGGGGTTGGCGGGGTGGGAGTAGAATGGGTAAAGTGGGTCCAATAAATGGTATTGGATAGAAAAAAGACTTTTGGTGGTGAACATGCAGCAGAGTATATAGATATCAAATTATAATGTTGTACACCTGAACTTTATATAATGCTATTAATCAATATTACCTCAATAGAAAGTTAATTAATTTTTAAAAATCTTATGTCATTTATAAACAGCATATGTCTGGTACATGGCGAGCTCTCCCTAGGTGACAGCTTGTCTCATGCATCCTTGTCAGATGCTATTCCCCTCATGCTCCCAGAGGTTGGGGGCCCTCTCCTCTGAAGATTCCCAAAAGATGAGTCACATGATGCTGCCCGGCCTGAATGAGTTTACTCTGAGCCCTGAGCACCCCCTTCAGCCCAAATTACTCTGGCCCTAGCCCTTCCTCCCAGGCAGAAAGCAACCCCAGAACCCAGGATGACTTCAAAACAGAGAAAGAAGGGAAGTAGAGGTTTTTTCAACCCTGGATTTCTTCTTCTGACAGTGGGGGGATTCACCTGTGAGTCCTTGGGGGAGAAGGTACTTGAGGAGGCAGTGGGGAAAGGTGGGAGGAGAGAAACCCACCTTACCATAGGGTCCTCCAAACCAAGTTCTCAATGATTCTAAATAAACAGAAGTGAAAAGAGGTACCTAAATGCTAATTTTATATTAAAAATTTTAATATCTAGACATTCTTGCACCTATACATACTACATACCTATGTAGAAGTTTCCAAAATCTCACAATATTTATTGCTTGCCCATAGGAGCTGGGCCCTTTTCCTGGTGCTGGGACCATGGCCCCACCCTGAGATGCCCCCAGTTCAGCAGCTAAGATGAGGCGAGCTGTGCCGGGTGGGCTTTGCATCTTCCCTGACAGAGTCCACCTCGAACCAGGTGGTTCTTAGGCTGTTCTGTGGAGTTTAGGGGTTTTTGAGTACACAGTCTCTTCTCAGCCAAGGGCATAGGCCCAAAAGGATACCCATGGGCCTTTTGACATACCCTGGGTCCTCTGAACACTCCCAGAGTTGTCCCAGGCCTTGGTGGGAATGGAGGCCCTGCTGCTTCTGAGAAGCAGATGGCTTCACCCAGCACCAGGCCAGGCCCACAGCCAAGCTCTCTTCTAGCTGCCTGGTGCCCAGTCCCCTCCACACACAGGCTGGGAACTGGAGTCAATTTGCCTCTGTCAGAGCCCTAAGGTCAATGGCCACCCACTGCTCCATGTCCTCTCTTCCAAGCCTCTCGGTCAAGTCCGGCAATAACATCTCCTCCACAGGGCCATTGTGAGGCTGACACGGTCACCTGGCATATCAAAGAGGCTCAGTGAGGAGTTTCAGTGGTCAGCACTAGCAGGTCACTTCCTCTGCGTCAGGTGCTGTGTTTTCCTCCTTTTTAGGATCGTCTCATTCAGGCCTCGGGTCAGGGCACCACACTTTGCCCCAGCCTGTGAGCGAGGTAAGCTCTGGGTCCCCTGGAGCTCTGTGACTAGGAGTGCCAGAAGAAGACAATTCCAGGCAGAAGAACACCCTCAGCCCAAAGCCCTGCCCAGTGGATGCCACTACTCAGCCAGTCCCAGAGGGCACAGGGGCACATGTTCTCATTCTGCCCCACGTCCACCCTCAGTACCACCCCCCACCCCACTCCAGGTAATAGCACCAGCTGCATTCCAATGACACAAAGTTTCCCAGAGATACTCTCTAAGTTGAAAAAAATAGCATCGCTATTGTGAACAAAACCGGCTGAAAGAGGAGCTGAGAGCATTCTGAAGATGCATCGCTCTCAGTCGGTTTTATGGCACATTTGCATTTAAATAGATTCTTTAACTCTCTTTCTGAACTTCACAATAATATAGCCTTAAAAATGCTGACTAATAGAGTGGTGGGTGCTTAATTTTCACTTTAGTTTAACACTGATCCATTGTCTTATCATAGCCATTCCAGCTCAAGATACTTGTAAATGCAAGTTTTAAATGTTCTTTGTTCTTTTTGGTTAAAAAAAAAATCAAACCATTCCTGCGTCTGTGTTACAGAAAAAGTGCTCATCTCACAGGCTGGCTCAGCTGTCCCAGCTCCGAGCTCTCCTTAGTAGCGCATGGCACAGGGCATACAGTCAATAATATCGTAAATAAAACTTTGCATGGTGACAGATGGTTAGCAGACTACTGTGATGATCCCATCGTAAGGTATATAAATGTTGAATCATTAGGTTGTACACCTGAAACTAATACAATATAGTATGCCAACCATACCGTAATAGTTTTTAAAAAAAATACAAAATTATACACTGGGGCGGGGGAGGAGAAGAAGTCGGGAGTCCTGCCCTTGCCAGTTTTCTTTGGCAGGAACAAGGCCTCCGACATTGGGAAAGCTCTGGGTGAAAGGGACCCTGTGCAGGAGCCAGAGTTTCCTGCATCAGCCAGTGGCCAGCCTGCCAGAACTCACTTGTGCCACCTCTAAAGAGCTGATTATTAAATTTCCAGAATTTTGCAAGCGAATTCTTTAGCCATCATTATTAAACACTAAATATGTAAATGAATGGGTAAATATTAAAACTGAAGGTAAAAAGATATTCAAACTCATTAATTCATTACCGTTTTAGCACCATCTTGGTCCTTGAGGTCCTTCATGTCTGGTGGTCAGTACGACTACGCGGGTGGCTTGATATGGGCCCCACAGGAGCACTTATAAGGCAGTACCCCGCTTTTTCCAAAGAGACGGTTGCTAACCACATACCAACACACTAAGTGGCACGACCTGGAGTCACTATGGGCCTCCTTTCTGTCCTGTATGTTGGTCTTGGGCAGGACAGTGTCAAGCAGACCCCTTCTAGAAGGGCAGCTCTCAGCACTCCAGAGGGGACTTGGCCAGTGCCAAAGGCCTACGTGACATCTGATGCAGCCCAAAATAGCAAACGGGAGCAGCTGAATGACCCTGCGAAGGGTATCTGCCCTGTTGCCTGCACGCTCCCTCTTCCCCAGGAAAACTCCCCAAAGGGACCTCTACCCCATCCTCTCCTTCAGCCCTGTGCCCATCTCTACTGGGAGACATTGGGGCTTCAGACCCAGCACATCTCCTCCTGAGGCTATCCCAAAGTTTCCATCTCCCTCCTATATGTCGGGGAGGGGTGTGGGTGGGGCAGGGGCAGCATCTCACTGATTTTTCAGGCTCCAGCCTCCTCCTGCCCTGCCAGATCTTTATCTCATGGGGCTCACGATGTTCCTGCTCTCCTCTGGGATCCACACTGGCTTCCTACCATCTGCCATGACCGCCACCAACATGTCCCCTGGCTCTCAGGCACCCCGCCACCTCGAAGTCCAGTTACTAAGCTTAGAATGAGGCTCTGAAAAGGAGAATGAAAAGCATCTTTTCTCATGTGAGTTGGTTAAAAAAAGGAACGACTGCCCATTCTGACATGACCAAGGCAAAACATCCCTTTTGTCAAAAAGAGGATCATTGAAATGGTCAGGATGTCAATTCTCAGAGCTTTCCACCTCATGGCTCCTGTCCTCCCCTGTTGTTCTCACATCCTCCTCACTCCCTTTCTAAATCCCACCCCTGCTTCAGGCCCCACATGAAGGCCACAACCACCACCTCCAGTTTTGTATCCCTTTAGAAACAAAGGGTCATAAAGACACAAGTAATGCAATATTTAAATGGCTGTTAGAGCAGAGGCACCAAATTTATAAGCTGCCATGTTCTAGGGTGGGATGCAAGCCCCAGATGCAGGACTTGTCTAAAAGCTTGTGAGTCTCCCACCCACACCCTTGTCCAGGGCATAAAAGGCCTCAGAGTTGGTATTGGGAGGGGTGTTCACCTTCACCTCAAGCAGCAGGTCACCTGAAGAGCTGGATTTGTGTTCTCTGTGGTTTGGGGCCACCGTGGGTCGACGTGAGATGCTTGCCTGGAAAATGTGCTGAGTGAGATGCTGGTTCTCCCTTAGCATCCAGCACAAAGCAGAGCAGAGGAAGAGGATGGGACTCTTATACCCAGATAACCCCAAGGCAGAGTGAGCTGAGTTTTAAAGCGTAGGTGGAATTACAAAAACTCTAGATCTGAGAGGGAATTCTAGGCAGGAGGCGCAGAGCACAGATGTCAAGGTTCTCATAGAAATAATGTGTTGCTGTCTCAGGGGCCCGAGCAGCCTGGCTGAAGCAATAGGAGGTCTTGTCAGCAACTGCGAGAGGCACTGCAGAGTTCACTTGGGGTCAGGTCAGAGCCCTGCCTCCTGACTGCTCTCCTTCCTGCTTGGTCTCTTGTGCCAGCTTCCCCAGGGCTATTTTGTCTCTCTGTGTCCCCTGACCCAGGAGTGCCCAACTGGTTGCAGACGATTACTAGTCTGGGGCCTGTTGGGAACCAGGCTGCACAGCAGGAGGTGAGCAGAGTGCTAGCTAGTGAAGCTTCATCTGTATTTGCAGCGCTCCCCAGCACTAGCAGCTCTGCCTTAGCTCCACCTCAGATCATCAGGCATTTGATTCTCATATGAGCACTGGTCCCTGGGGCCAAAAAGGTTGGGGACCACTGCCTTAACTTGTCTAGGTTTTAATGTCCCCTACATTGTGACTGCTCTCAGTTCACACAGCATCCCAGTCAACTTCTCAAACCCAACACATCCAACTTTGAACTTGTGATTTCTTCCTCAAAACCCATTCTTTCATGTTCCTCATCTCTGTTAATATCCTCACCATCTTCCCAGCTAGAAGTCAGGGGCCCATCCTTAAGTCTCCACTGTTCACATCCAACTTATCACTGCACCTGGATGACTCTCCTTCCAGGAGTCACTTATCTCCAGCCATTTCCCCAAGGCAAACAGCCACCATCATCTCTTGTCCAGATGACTGCGCTCCAGCTGCCCCCTTTGCCCTCCACTCTTAGTGAGTTAGTCTTTACACAGCAGCCAGGGCAATTTTTCTGAAAATGTAGATCACATGATCTCACTCCATGGCTCAAACCTTCCAATTGCTTCCCATAGTATCCAGGATTAAAGAAACAGCTCCTCATTCTGGCCTAGAACACCCAGCGTCTGCTTCTTCCCACGCACCAGGCTCATCATATGTCCCTGCCATGGCATGCCTTTCAGGACTTCGGGTTTTGCACGTGCTGGTCTTCCCTGAAATGCTCTTCCCCTAAGTCTCATCCTCAGGGCTCAGCTTTAATGCCTCCTCCTTGGGGACACCTTCCCTAAGTGTTCCCCACCTCCTTCCGTGGAGATGTCTCCCTTCCAGCCCTACCTTGTACTCACCACTGCAGCACTCAGTTTTCTCCGCAGCACCTAGCATTTAGCTTACTTCTCGTTCCAGTCGCTGTCCTGGGTGCTGGAGACGCAGCCGGGAACACCCGAGACCCGCTCTCCTGCTCAGCCAATTGTCTGCTCGACAAGACAGAAACTGCATCTGTTCTGCTGCCTACAGGCCTGGCACACAGAGAAGGGGTACAATCAACATTAGTTAAAAGAATTTGTTGTTTCATTAATGGGTTTATGTAGGGACTGGGCTTGAACCGATTAAACAGTGTCTTCGCTGTAAAGTCTTATAAAAACGGAATATTTGCAAATCGAATAAACTGGTATTTACAGGAGGGCATTTTGGAGCCAGGGAGCAAATCTTTTTTTTTTTTTTTTGAGCAAAGAATCCTTTTGTAATGTAAATGGTCCGTTGCTTCCTCCCAGCTCTTTGTTGTTCTTGCTCAAAAGGGTTTGTGAATCCTCTAAAATTATATGCAAAATGTGTGTATGCACATTCTGTACCCTTTTCTGAGGCGTTCATGTCTTCCATTAGGTTCTTAAAAGAGTCCATTACAACACAAAGGTCAGGAGACATGGCTATGGCCTGTGCCTATTTTTCAGGACTGCTTCGAGGGACCCTTTCCTCGAAAACCAATTGCACTGATAATTGTCTTTTTAGAAAACAGCTCTGTGTTAGCCACAAACTTCCGTTTAACCCTTATTAAATAAATTCTTGGTTCCACATCATTGATACTTATATGTAAAGCACAAAGGTACTTTCTGTTCCTAAGGTGGAAAATGGTTTTTTTGCTGCATTCAAATAAGGCTGAGAACAAGAAGTCTCAAAAAATATATAAAAAGCTGAATAAGTTGTTCAAAAGCAAGAGAGCCCTTGGAGGTTTCCTGGTATGAAAAACAACAACAACAACACTCTCCATTTCAAGCTGTTGCCTGGTCTCAAAGTGAGCTTTACTCAATCTAAGATGCAGGATTTCTTCCTCATAATTAAAACACTGCAGAGGGAATTTTTAGAAGTCACGGCCCTCAGAGAACAACCCCTGAAATCCAGCAACTTACCTTCAGGAGTCAAATCCCACGCCCCCACTCCCCTTCATTCTGTCAACAAATTCAGGTGCCACAAAGTCATCCTCCCATTCTGACACTCACCTCCCACTTGTCAGTCACTCAGGTCATTGGAGGGCATTTTCATTTTCTTCCTCGCATCAAAGGCAAGCCACTTCCCTGCCCTCACCCAGGGACAGATCTGACCTCATAGCTATACCACCTGAGTTTTGCCCTCCAGAACTCTCAGCCAAGCTGCCCAGCAAGGTGATTTCTAGGGTACAAAAGGGGCCTAGTTTGCAGTCACTATGGGGACAGAGAAGAAATAAGGAGGAGGAGGAGAGAGAGCAGTGCATGACAGCCTGGGACTGTCTCTTACCACCCTGCTTTAGGGGCCTTGATAAGGGTTAGGCCATTTTCAAATAGCTTTCTAAAGCGGTCTCTCTGTGTCTGCAGTTTTTGAGAATGAACTGCCCTGACATCTTCCTGTTTTGGGGTCTAGAGTGGTCCCGAATAAGCTGAGGAATTCTTACTATGGGAGGGAAAAGAGAAAAATACTGAGATGTCCTAAATTAAATTATAGCAGGCCAGAGGGTGGGAGGAAGAGAGAGAAGGAGAGTTCATCCGTCAACAGACTGATCATATCCCTGAATGGATGTTGAAACTGAATCAATTTCCAGGCAACTATTTCAGCAGTCATCTAGAAAGAATAGCCCAATACTGGACGCCACCACATCCTGCTTACGTGTGAACTTTCCAGACTGTTGTCCACAACCAATTCAGAAGCAACAAGTACTCCTTCCTTAGGAAAAATTCACCTATCCAAGGACTTCTTTCCTTGGTTCACCTTCACCCACCCCCACTTCTCATCCTTATCTAGAGCAAATATAAATTCTTTCAAAAAGATCTACATATTTCTTCTCTAAACTCATTGTATAAAAAAGCTCTGTCACCCCCAGGATAGTGGACCTATTTGTCTTCCCCATCTAGCCCTGATGCTGGTGGTTTAGCCTGTACACCAGAACCTGTTCCTTTTTCTGGCTAGCATATGGCTCAATAAACCCCTTTTTTAAAGAACAACTTTCCATCTCAACAGTTTTTTGTTTTGTTTCATTTTTCTCATTTTTGTTCACTTTCGGTTGTGGAAAATTTCAAACATATGCAAAAGTGAGCTAATAGAATAATAAGCCTCTATATACCTCCCACCCAGCTTTCCCAATTCTACTTCTGTCAGCCCTGGTTCATCTGAACCCCTCCCACTGTGAGGATTCTTTCGAAGCAAATTACAGAATTCAAAGCATTTCACCTATAAATATTCCTATATGTACTTCTGAAAGATAAGAAATCTTTCATGTAAATATAACCACAATACAATTATCACATCTAAAAAATGTTGATAATTCCCTTATATCATCAAATATGCAGTCAATATTGGCTTTCCCTGATTGATTCGTCAACAGTTTTATTTTTATGGTGTGCTGAAATCAGGATCCAAGTAAGTTCCATACTTTGCTATTAGTTAGAAAGCTTTTAGGTCTCTTTTAACATATAACTTCTCTCCAACTTTTTTTTTTCATGTAAATTATTTGTTGAAGAATATAATTCAGCCCTAGACAGTCTCTTCAGTCTTGCCATTGTCTCTGCTTCCTGTGTGATTCTTATTTTTCCTTTCCTTTGTCTTTTCTGAGAGCCAGGTGGGGGAGGGGTTAAGAGTCTCACTGTGATGTCATCATTCATTTAATGCCCTTGTTTTGGAGAAAATACCCATTCCTCAGCAGGGCCTGGTGCTACCCCATCTCCATCACCCCCAGGGACCAATCTCTCCAGGCTATCCTGCCACCCCTACCTGAACTGGGGTGGAATGGTGAGTTTTGGGGGCCTGTTGATGTTCCCTCAGTCACAGATCACCAGGAACACACCTGTAGTCAAATGAGTTGCGTTTATTGTCTTGTTGCAATGAGAGACCACACGTGGAGAACTGCCAGTGTCTCTGGAAGAGTGTCAGGAAGGACTTGGGCTAAGATCCGGACTGGAGTTAGGTGATTTGGAGGAGGGTTCAAGGGAGTGGCGGTTTCCTCTGGATTGGGTACTGTCTAAGAATGAGGAGAAATCCTTTGAAGATTTAATCTCATCTAGGAGTCAGGAGGAATGAAGTGAGGCTATCGCTGAAATCAGTAAAGAAGCCTCCGTCACTGGTATAAGCTAGAAAAGGCATCTCTGGGCCATTCTTCAGGCCTGGGGAGTGTTGTTTTCATCATTGTAAAATGGTCTTGTTTTTCTCTTCATCTGTCACGTCACAGAGTGGCCTTGTCTGATGTAGTTGTTCTATGCAACTATCTTTGTTCAATAGGAGAATACCATGGCCTAGTTGTGAGTGCAAGGCCCACTCCCAGCGATCAGAGCCTGTTTTTTTTTCTCTCTTCCAGTCCTAATGCACCTGTGTTTTCAACTCCTTAACGCCTTTGATGTCTTCCAGGCTCTCTGGTCACGTGCTGGCTTTTCAGCTTGCCTCCCTGAGAGCTCTCAGCTTTCTCTGGTTTGCTAGGTCAGTCGCTTAGAGCTCTGATTTCCATATTTTTGTTGCTTTCTCTCTGTCATGGTCTCTTGGCCTACTCTCTTTACCTTTGCGGGCTTATACCTTTTGTTGTTGTTGTTGTTTTTGACCCTTTACTGTTTTTTAGAGGATGTTGTGGAGAGGGCAGTGGCAGGTGGCTGCATCCCCCAACACCTGTGGAGCTTTCGTCTGGTCTGCTTTGTCAGAGAACTGCTTCTCAGTGAGGTCCCTGTTCTTAGTGAGGGGACACCCGGTACTTATGCCCAACAAATCCCCTCCTTGATAAACGAGGGACCATAGGCTGATATTGGGATCAAGAAACTTCCAATTCCCTTATTTAATGAGAATTGCATTTCGTTCTGCAGGTGCTCCACTTCGTCACCTGATTCTGTGCCGAGGGCCATGGAAAAGTCTCATGGACTCATTTGTTTCCCAAAGTGGATTTCTCATGGCTGAGTCACTTTGTTTCTTTATATCTGGGGCAGTAGACATATTTACTTCTTAGAAGCTGTCAAGGAAGCAAACAGACACTTTAATAAGAACCATACTTCTCATCTGTGCAATCGGTATTTTTAATTAGCTGGCTGGACAGCCACTTGTCTTCTTAAAGTATAAATTATTAAAGGCCATGAGTGGGGGGGGGCGGAGACATCCATTTAATGCAATGACATGCTTATACCATTTGTCTCAGCAACTTGGCTTTGCTCAGTTGTACTCTGTGGAGAAATAATGGCAGTATTACAAAAGAATCATCGCTTGGATGTGATCCCAGGGAGCTGAGAATGTTTCACCACAGTCATAATTACGCATCCCTGGTTACACGTTAAATGTGGAGGAAACATCTTTGCTGCTTCTGCTCAAGAAGGATGTCAACACTGGGGATGGAAAATCTGATTCCGGTTCTGCAAATCTCCAAACGTTTAATGGGGCTTATGGCAGACATGTCCAGAGGAAACAGGGAGATACAGGAGAAGCATGAAATGGTCTGCGGTGAAATCCATTTATAACCCTTTTTTTTAAAAACCTTGTTCTTCTATATGTAATTGTATTTTCATTTTTATTTTTTAAAATAATTTTTATTATAGTTGGCATGCAATATTACATTAGTTTCAGGTATACAACATAGTGATTCAACATTTATATACCTTATGATGTAATCACCACACTAAGTCTAGTAACCATCTGTATAACTATTTTTAAAGAGCTGTATTTGTATGTAGGCTGGAATTTGTTCCTGGAAGTGAATATAACATGAGGAGGGTATGTTATTAGAAAGCAACTGTTGTTATTAATAGTGTATATAATGCTAACAATAGCACTTCTTGCTGTAATTTATAGGGCGACTCTTGTGTGCCACATATAATGCACATTTCATTTTCACAACAGCCCCATTTAGCCAGTGAGGAAAGTAGGCCAGAGAGGCTGATAATGTCAGGGAGCAATGAAACCTCAATTCAAAGCCAAGTCTGATTTGGCTTAGAGTTTCCTCCTCCAGGAAGCTTTCCTTGACCTCCATGCGCCCTCTACTCTGGCACTTGCACAGAACCCCAAAACCTGCTATGCATCTATTCCCTTTAGCAAAACCACAGAAGCAGGCTGGGAACTTTATTCTCATTTATTCCTAGCCCTAGCCCAAGGTTGCCTCTAGATAAATTCCTCTAAAATGAACCCAATGCCAAGCCATGCCCCCTTGTCCTTTGCGATCAGGCATTGCCACCCAACCACTCTGCCCTTGTGTGCTCCTCTGACTCATGTACATGGGGACCTGGGCTGAGAACTCTGTGAAAAGGGCCAGCTCCTATAGATACAAGTAAAACATGAAGGAACTAGCATTGGGGCTGACTTTTTTCTAAAAAAGGAACAAAACGAGGGAGAAGGGGCAAAGGTCAAGAGATGCAGGAGGCAGTGAGGACAACCCTCTGCGGAGAGATGGATTTTTTAACTGAACTCTTGCTGGCAGCGCACAGCAAGAGAGCAAAGGCAGGAAGGGCTGAGGAAGCTCATTGTGAAGGTCAGAGGTCTGTTCAGCTGGAGGAGAGAAGATGACCCAGGACTAGGGGCCACAGCCTCAGAGGAAAAAGGAGGCAGAAAAAGCCTCATTTTAAACTTAGAACAATATTCATATTTAAGTCAAAGATATGAGGAAGAAAAAACATTCAAAAGAAACAGGCTTCTTGGGTCTGGAGGTAGATTAAGCAGAGGGTAATGACATCAGACATCACAGTGGAGTTCTGAGACAGGACCACCCCAGTTCGGATGCCAGCTGTGCCACTTCCCAGTGTGTGACCTTGGACTAGCTTTTATCCTGTCTGTGCCTCAGTTAAACCCTCTGTAAATGAGGGTGATAACTACATATTTAACTGGGTTGTTCTGAAGATTAAGAAGGTCAATACTCGGTCAATCAACATAGCCAACATAGGTTGAGCACCTGCTCTGGGCCAGCACTGTGCTAAGTTAGCATCCTCTTATAACCCCAGCAAGGCTGATACTTGTATTAGCATCATCCCCATTTTACAGATGTGGAAACCAAGGTAGAGACTGTCTACTATCTTTCCCAAGATCACATAGCTAAGAAGCAGCAAAGCCAGAGGTTGAATCTGGACACTCTGGTGCCAGGAACACTCTCCTAAGCACTGTGCTGCCTTTCAAAATACTGATATTTCTGTTAGTATCAGGGTACCTGCTGGAGGTTGAGTTTTGTCCCTAAGGAAGATCTGTTCAAATCCTAACACCTGGTATCTGTTTATTCTCATTTAGTGGTCTTTTTTTTTTCCCACACGTGTCTAAATTTGTTAAGAATATTCCACATATACAAGTGTTCAGATAACTGGTGATGAGACTATCCATATGACCAGGTATTTTTTGATGATACCACACACAGCCTCAGGTGATAGAAGCAAACCCAATCAATGAAAATTCCATTTTGCACTAAAATAATTTTTTTCTGTTAAGAAGGATTGATTAAATTCTGGCTCCATTGTTACCTTTGAAATATTGCTTGCATCCTCTCCCCTGTCTCCCTCCCTCTTTGCTTCAGCAGGAAGGAGCAAAGGTGATGGTGAGGACAGACTTTCCTTGTCACTTCTATCTAGCCAAGAAGCAAGAACTGGTTGATGATGTGGAAATGGCAGGATCCAGTGGGATGTCCCCTAAAGACACAGAAGGATGGTAATAAAGAGCACACTGGGAGTAACCCCTAGGTCTGATGGGACAATTTAAGTCATAGCTTAAAAAGAAACTGCTGCTCTGACAAAGAAGTATTGAACAGATAGAAACTAGAAATCTCTACTGCTGCTAAAGACCATGTCTAAAAGAAAGAAGGCAGGGTCCAGAACTCACAGCTAGACAGCGTTTTTGTGAAAGAATAGGATGCCAACTGCTACATTACAGAGGTTAATTCTGAGTGGCAGGATAACAGATGGCTTCTGTTTTGTTTTAATTTTATTTATTATGTGTTTGGGTTTTGGGTTGTTTGATATGCTTTCCATGTGCTCCACAATAACTACCTATGACTTCTGGAATTAGAAAAGTTATTTTTTAAGAATATGAGAGAGAGAAAAAAGTGGCATAGATGATAGAGGCTCTATTCATCCCTCTGGCGACCAAATCGAAGTTGTGATGGAAACAAGCAGAAGCAAGGAAGAATCGCCTGGGATATAGAGGAACAAGCAAGCCTTACAACTAGGGAGAAGTCCAAGAAAGTACCTTGTAATGGCAGAAAGTAGGCTGGGGTGAGGACATGGGGCTGCCCAGTCTCCAGTGGCAGAGACAGAGGCTGCAGCAGCAGTAGACGCCTCTTTAAAGGACCTGCTCACTCTGAGTACCAGCACCGGGTTGGCTGCGTGCAGGGGGCACCAGGGACTTACAGGGAGACATTGTCAGAGTGAGGGCTGAGGGTAACTCACTCTGGAGAGAAGTGCTGGTGGTATCCATTGTTCCTTGTTGAGCTCTTCCACCTCCCCGTGTGTGAACACAGCGCCAGCATAGCTGTGACGTCATCAAACTGGATAACAGAGATGACTCCACCCAGAGGATTCCCTGAAAACCCGCCTCCCCCAACTCGTGGCCCCACCCAAGCCACATCCAGGTGTATCCTCAGTGAGTCAGGTGCTCCTTGCTGAGCATCACCTAGACTCAAATGCTGGCGTCAGCTGGCCTTGGTTTCTGGAGTGACCTTTGGAGGCAACTATAAGCACAGCATCTGTGGATTTCTTGCTGAATCTTAACAGGCCCTGAAGGGGTAGAGGGTTGGTCTAAGTTTGGCCTGCAGCTGAACCCCTCTCAGGACTATGCCACTGGACACTTACTTCACAAATCCACACTAATAAGATTGGGAGACTTAGGAGCTTTGCTTAGTACATAGAAACAGACATGGAAAGGCAGCCAAAATGGGAAGACAAAGCAGCAGAAACCGTATGAGAGAACAGAACAGAGATCCAGATATAATGGAGTCAAGTGCTCTAACAGATGCAGAGTTCAAAACACTGGTTATAAAGATGCTCAATGAAATTTGGGGAGATGTAGATAATTTTGGTGAGAACTTCAACAAAGAGATAAAAAACACAAAAATAGAAATGAAATTATAAAAAAAGAACCAGTCTGAAATGAAGAACACATTATCTGAAATGAGAAGTACATTAAATGGAATTAAAAAAAGAATAAACAAAGTGAATAAAGACGAGGATCAAATGCCCTATCCAGAGGACAGGAAAGCCAATCAGGCAGGGCACTCAAGCAGAATGGCAAGAGATAAGATGCCAATACCATCAAAATAATTTAAGGAGCATATGGGACACTATTAAGGCTCCAAATATTCATTGGATTGGCATCACGGAAGAAAATCAAGATATTGAACAGTTGTTTGAAGAAATAATGATGGAAAATTTCCCTAACCTGGTGAAGGAAATGGACATAAAACCCCAGGAAGCTCAAAGAATTCCAGAAATTAGGAATCTGAAGAGGCCCACACCAAGACACATCATAATTAAAATGCAAAGGTTAAATACAAAGAAAGAATATTAAAAGCAACTAGAGAAAAACAAATAGTTACTTATAAAGGAACACCCATAAGACTGGTAGCTGATTTCTCAAAAGAAACTGTGCAGGACAGAAGGGCTTGGCAAAACATATTTGACAGGATGAAGACCCAGGATCTACAACTAAGGATACTTTATCCAGCAAAGCTATCATTTAGAGTCAAAGGATAGATAAAGAGCTTCTCAGACAAAAATAAGCTAGAGGAATTTTATTACCACCAAGCCAGTATTACAGGACATGTTGGAGGGACTACTTTAAGAAGGAAAAAACATGTATCAAAAACAGGAATAAAGAATGTTAACAACTACATTCCTATTAATAAGTTCCTTAAATGGAAAAAAATTAAGTGTTCCAACCAAAAGATAGAGTGGCTGAAAAGATGAGAAAACAAGACCTCTACGTATGAAAAGAAAGGGAATGGAAAAAAGATATTGCTTTGATGGACCTAGAAAGTATTTAAGTTAGACAAAGAAAGATAAACACTATTTCACTTATATGCGGGATCTAAGGAAAAGAAACTAATCAAAAGCAGACTTACAAATATAGTGGACAATTTGGTGACAGATAGAGGGAAGGAGAATTTGGAGAGCTGGGAGAATGAGGTGAAGAATGGCTAAAAAAGTACAAATTAGTAGCTGATGGATAGTCAGGGGGTTGGGGAGCACAGCATAGGGAATGAAGCTAGCATTAATACATTGGCTAGGTGGAGGGTCAGGCGAGGAAGAGTGCAATTGGGGGGATTGTTTTATGAACTATATAGATGTCTAACCAATGTAGTGTATACATGAAGCTAAATTTAAAAAAAGAATATAAGTACTTGGGGTGGGGATGGAAGATGAGATATCTTGCAATCATCATGAAGTGATGGCATAAAAGTCACTAAATAAAAGATCACTATTAAAAGGCAAGCTGTAAACTTTAAATTTTTACTGTGAGAAAATACTTTGCAACTGGTAAGATATATCAAAACGTTGAAGAGTAAAGAATTTGTCCCTCTCTCCAGTGTTAGAACACCCCTGACTCAGGGCCCTTGTACTAGCCATTCCCTTGGCCCCAACACTCTCCTCCCAGACTTCTCTCTGACATCCTTCCTCACTTCCTTCTAGTCTCTGCTCTAATGTTTATCAGACCACCCTCTACAGTAAAGCAGTTCCCACAACCCACCGCATGTGTCTTGCCTTCTTCCCCTCACTGGAATGTCATCTCTATGATAGCAGGGACTAGGACTACCCCAAGGCCCGAAACAATAGATATAATGGTCAACCATTAAGAATTTATTGAATAAATGAATGAAATCACTTAGATGTTTTAAGGAGTGGTACAAGTGTCATTTTCGGGCATCAAGTCAGGAGACACAGGTTTTTCTTTCCTTGTGGGCCCCCTGAAGATGACACATGCATTGAACTCTCAAAGCAAAGCAATGGTCTTAGCATCAAACTCCAATATCTTCAGTCCCTGTTGAGAAAAGACATTAACAGAATTAGACATGTAGAACACAAACATATCATACACCAACTCCCACTGAAAAGAACCAAGATTCTTCAGACCTGGTTCCAGGCCTGGGGCCAAAAGCGTATAAGATGAGCCTAAGACAGCATGTCATGCCTGAAAATAAGGAGCTCTCAAAGATGACTAGGGTAATGACAAAAAAAAAAAAATTCAGGAGCCAACTTGAAGGAGCTCCCACTGCCCAAAGATGAGACCATTTGAATAATGACAACAATGTTTTAAACACATCACATATATTAATGTCTGTGAGTTCATATTTTAGTAAAAAAAATTTAATTAATTGATCACCTTAGATAAGGCACAAATTTTTTATTCTGAAAATTGAAAAAAGAATTAAGTTTTATCCTGCTTTCCTCTACAGACTATATTTCAAGATAACCAAATAAATAAGGAATTTTTTTTTATAGAAAGCCGTTCAATCTAATAAATAAAGAAGCAATGAGATGATTAGAAAATCACCATTTTGCAAATCCTCAATGGAAAATAGATCTAGTTAGCAATAATTAAATGCTGCTAACCAACCATTCAGGAAAAGCCAATGGAATATATTATAATGAATGGATCAGGGTGAAAAACTAAACCCCTTCATTTGTGTCACTACAAGTGGGCAACCAAACTTACGTGCTTCTTGGGGATGTTGCCATAGAAAGCACAGAGCACCACCTTGGAAGTGCTATTAAAGCAAAAAAAAAAAAAAAAAAAAAGCCTGAATCTAATCAAGGCTTTGACTCTAACTCGCAGAAAAAAAAAACTATGAGGTTTAGAGAGATAGGTTAACAGATAGTTCTAGAAGCAATAAGCCCAATCCAGAAATGTGGAAACCAGATATTAACTATTATAAGGAATTGTTTTGTTGAATGTGATGATATTGTGGTTAGAGCTTTTAAGTCTTTCCTTTTAGAGGTAAGTATTGTAGTACTTGCACGTAAAATTATGTGACACCTGGGGTTTATTCTGGCAAGAATATAAGTGGGAGAACAGCTGAGACAAGAATGCTGAAAGGTGGGTCTTGGTGGAGAAGGATGTTGGCTCCTGAAATTTCATACCTACGTAGTTTTTCATCTATCTGGGAGAGAAGACTGGGTTGCTTTTTAAAATATTTCCAATTTATTGTATACTAATACTTTAATAAAATACAATTATGGAATTTCCAAAAAATCAAATGATAAAAAACCATACTTATAACATTTAAGTCTAAATTTTTCATTGGACTCAACACACATAAAATTATATTTCAATAAATACAATCCGAACAAACATATCACATAAAAAGAGAAAATAATTTTTAAACCATACGTGGGTTTTTCAAATGTGTATATACAAGTGATGAATATGGAGAATCGCTGTTATATTCAGAACTTTTTGTCAGTCCACAATCATAACTCATCAGAGAATTATGTGTAAGACAGTGATTTCCCATATTAAATGCCTCTGCATAGAGTTTGAACAAAAATCGTGTATATCCATATTTCAAGCTTTTAATGTCACAAATGAGCTTACTCTTGCTTATTAAACAATCTAACCTAGTGTGAATTGATGACAACACTCCTCACAGGGGATAACGTACATCTAAACTTTCCTTTGTTTTGTTGTCATGATGCTTCTAGCAGAGAAACCAGCCTCAGAGAGCTGTGTTCATTGGAATGGCAGAAGAGGGTTTAAAGTCAATTCAGCAAGCTCAGAAAATTCATTTTTAACTTCTATCCAAAGTGAAGCAAATAATGTCGTATTTTCAATATTCATCTTCAGTACTTGATCAGTAGTTAGTGCCACCAATTTATCCCATAAAGTTGTAGCTCAATTAGAATTAACCATATCTTTTGATGAAAAGAATAGATTCTAGAGCCATAGATATACATTAAATTTTTATGGAAAATAAAACTCAAAGTCATGGGTGTTCACATGTACAGTAATAGGCTACCACTGACATTCCTGATTGTTGTTGAGACATGTCATGAAAATCTGTAGAAATGCCAACTTTTGTCTTTGCCTTTTAATCTTTTGTGGCATCCCTGCCTTAGGTCAAAGTTTTTAAGATCATTAAAAATATCTAAGATACCAGACAAAGCACCAAGTCTGGATGTCCAATTCATATCTTTAAACATTGGCTCAAACTGATTTCTCAGCTTACAGAAACTTGAGGAATTTATTATGCATTTTATTCCAACAGAATTCTCCCTGCAACAGACATGGTCCCTCAGCAGGCAGCAAGAGATTATCATTCTCCACTTCCTTATAGCACATAAAAGTAAAATGGTCCTTAATTTAATGTATTTGCTTTTATGTAATTCACAGATTCTTAATTAATCACTAAGTACACTACTTAGTTCACTTGGTCGTGCAGTTTATTTTTGTTTGGTTTGGTAGCAAGACTTTCTCAGTGAAGGAGACCATGCATTAATCCACACGCTCCTTAATCCAGGTGACTGCTTCGGAATATTCTCTTGTCACAGCAACTGTGCTCTCAGAACATACCCTCCTACATAAAATTTAAACTCCTAACCACATTTATTTACAACGTATTCTTTCATAATTTTACGTAAGTCAGAACTAAAAGTGTTTATTGACAATGAAGTTAAAAAGAAAATCACCATCAAGTTCAAACTGCACACACTAGAATTGCCACATAAATAAATCTGTGCGTTCTTTAAGCCATGAATATATAATGGAGAAATGACGGTCTCTTCAATAACTAGTGTTGGGAAAACTGGACAAATGCAAAAGAATGAAGCCAAACCACATTCTTACACCACACACAAAAATGAACGCAGCATAAAGTAGAAATGAATGTAAGAACTGAAACCATAAAACTCCAAGAAAACATAGGAAGGAAGCTCCTTGACATTGATCTTAGCAATGATTTTTTGGATTTGACATCAAAAGCAAAGACGACAAAACCAAAAATAAACAAGTGGAACCACATCAAACTAAAAAGCTTTTGTACAGAAAATGAAACCACCAACAAAATAAAAAAGCTACCTACAGAATGGAAAGAAAATATTTGCAAACCATATATCTGATAAGGAGTTCATATACAAAATAACACTGAGAATGATTACTTTGCACAAAGATTAAAGGCCAGGCGTGACACAGACATCCTCCAAATCACTTGAAATTCTGAGTGTGGAAACGCCTGAAAGAATTCCTGTGGAAAAAAGAGCTGGTAATCTCAGTCCATTCCAGACCCAATGTCAACCGCAAGCTTGGTGTGGAGGCTCAGAAAATGAGTCCAACTTGGGTTTGAAACAATTCTTTCCAGGAAGCAGGGAGTCAGAGCCGCATTGCCCTGCCCGTGTCTGGGTGTTGAGCTCAAGAGCCTCCTGATTGCTCCAGCAGTGCCCAGCCTTCCTTTTCCCTCCTCCTCTACCCTTTCAGACAGCTCCATCATTGTACGTACAGAGACCACTTCCACACCCCTAAGCCCCAATCCTCAGCAACTCCTCATTGCCCACCCAATCACGTGCAAAATCCTGGCTTGGTAGTCAAAGCTCTCTGTGCTTTGCCAGCTCCTTTTTCCAGCATTCTTCTCCCCACTCTCTCCTACATGTTTGAACTAAATTTCAGATCTCACTATTCTCCCATGGAATGCTATTTCCTCCATAGTCTTTCAGCTGTACCTGCTGAAGGTTCCAATCGCTTCTGCATCTTGCCTTACTACCTCCACTTCGCCCTCACAATCTTTCACCCATGAAATTCCGTACTTTTGTTCTCCTCTTATGGATATATATTTTTTAAATTATGTCTGATTTGTGAGTGTTGAGATTTCTAGGTAGAGCTCTAGGATCTATCTGATAGAATTAAGCATATTGTCCCAGGAATGCCTGTATCATGCTTCTCCTTCTCCCTCCTCCTCATGGGGGCTCAGACTAAAGAATCTGTGTGTAAAGAACAGTAACAGAATTAAAATTAAGTGCCAGGATTAAATTTGAACCTATGCCCTTTATCCACAAAGTAGGACCCACTAGGAAAATTAAGTTGGAATTGGCAGCTTTGGTTCTAGGTCAAAATGGGACTCTTATTCTTCCTTCTTCCAC
Organism: Cynopterus sphinx; assembly: GCA_030015415.1. NCBI lineage: Eukaryota > Metazoa > Chordata > Mammalia > Chiroptera > Pteropodidae > Cynopterus > Cynopterus sphinx. The sequence continues at coordinate 26,131,107 of CM057384.1, read as the reverse complement.
CCCTAACACACACACACACACACACACACACACACACACACACACACACACACACACAGAGAGAGAGAGAGAGAGAGAGAGAGAGAGAGAATGAGAATGAGAATGAGAGAAGGGGAGGGAAGGGAGGGGAGAGGAGGGGAAGGGAGGGAAGAGGAGAGGGGAGGAGGGGGAGGAGAGGAGAGGGGAGGGGAGGGGAGGGGAGGGAAGGAGAGGGGAGGAGAGGAGAGGAGAGGAGAGGAGAGGAGAGAGAAGAGAAGAGAAGAGAAGAGAAGAGAAGAGAAGAGAAGAGCAGAGAAGAGAAGAGCAGAGACAGAGAGATATGGAGAGGGCCCAAGCGAGTACTGAATCCATTTATCAGAGCAAACACTTAACGTAGAAACAGCGGAGGGCTGATCCATCACTGGGCTCCAAGTCACGCCTTGGCGTAAAACAGGAAGTTGGAGAGGGCGCCACAGATGGGTGGTGATTTTTTAAAGCTTAGCTACCCAGTGCTCTAGTAAAATGTGGACTGATAACTGCCCAACCACAAATGAAACTTCCTCCTTAAAGGGAGATTAGGGTGGGGCAGAAAGAGACTCATGCAGAGAAGTGTCGAATTATTTTATTCCCAACTGGAAACTTCTGGAGGACAGGGCTATTGTTTTATACATTTATAAATGATCTGTTCATCATACACAATTCCTAGCATGTACCTAACATATGGTATTCAATAAGCTTTATACAATTGAATTTATGATTTAGTTTCAAACTGGTATTGAGAAGTTTGAATCAACCAGGGATTTGGTATCCAAAATGAGGAGAAGCCTGGAAAATGCATATGAGTAACAGTTGCAGTCATGTGGATCATTTCTAGGGGTTAGAGGGGCTTTTTCTATATTACAGAAACAGGGCTGAACCAGGATTGATGATGCAGGACACTACAGGGACGTGGCTTAAGGTGCTAACAACATCGGGAAGACACTTCCAGCAATCGGCCCTTCAAATAGAGGAAAGGGCCGCCTTGACAGGCGGCATGAGCTGAGAGCTTAGATTCTGGCGCTGAGTTGGGAATTAGACCAGAAAGCTTCTAAATCTGAGGCTATGATGAGAAAACTAACTTCAGTGGGATTTGAAAGAGCGATGAGAATGATTTAGCCAAACATTTTAAAACCAGATTATTCTTAAAATCCCATCTAAGAAAAAAAAAAAAAAGAAGAAATTCTATTTCTTTTCTCTTTATCTGCCCTACAGATAATATATTTCAAAGACATTCATGCCCCACGTGTTTAATTATGTTGTATTATCACTGAGTCTTTAGAGTCAACTATAATCAGTCTCTGGGAATATTGGGTTTTTGCACTATTATGTCTTGAAATCATTTATATCCAGGCTTAAATGGATTAAAATAAACATACTTTTTCTGTGAAAGTTCAAGGTTATCTATTACTTTGAAATTGGTAACCAGCTTTATTTATAGGGACAGAACTGGCATTTGACTGAAAAATGCTGCACCAGGTTTGATTGTGGACTTCAGTGAAAGGCCAAATTTTATTTAAATTTTCACATTTTCTTAATACAGGATTTGTTGCAAAAGTAACAATTCTGAAACAGTTCAGGGCAAATGATAGCCTGTATATGTTTAAATATATTAACTAATAAAAGCCACCATCTGAAGCCCAAGAGATAGTCAGCTATTTGTCATTTTACAACTGGGTGAGTGTTATTTTAATTAACGTGATAAACTTGTGAATTTAGTCAAGTTAATTACAGAGGAAATAACTGCATTTTGTTTACTGCATATTTGGTGTGATTAAAATGTACTGGAGAAAAATCATCCATGAAAAGTATTTTAACATTTTTCTGAATGTTTCAATGACATTTAGTGAAAGTAAAAAAAAAAAAAAACCACTATATTTGGTATCTGATGTTGAATTATATTTCTTCATCACATACTGAGCTAGGTTTGGTCAGAATCAGCCTGTTATAAATCAGCTGCCACAATTCACCAGCATAAAACAAATTATAGAAAGATCATTTATTAACTTGAGCCCCTTCTTTATTAGTCATTTGCTATAATTTTATTTTATAGTCTTGTTTCATTCTAACACTTTCTCTGTCATAAAAATGTAAAATATTTCTTAGTAGTTCTTATTAATTTGTGAAACCAAGCTTAAACAATGCCATAAACTTGTTCTGCCTGAGATTTGGTGGGGCATGGGGAAATCATTTCAACATACCTGTACCATGGGCCAAGTACTAAGTCCAATTTTTTTTTTTTTTTAATTATTGAGCATCTTCTATATGGCAGGCTCCATCCCAGGCTGGTGGTGCTGAGTAAAATAGACTAGGTTCTCAGCATTGGGAACACATGGTCTGCTGGTAGAAACATAAAGAAGAAGCCATAGCATTACAATGCATGGTCACAATGGTGGGATAGAGGGGCACCAGCCAGATGATCCACAATATTGAGGTAAATTTTTACAGACCCCTTGACTTAAAGTAGGGGATGGGTGTCTTTCACCAAATTTAATTAAGAGTGATATAATACATTTAGATCCTTTTTAATTTTAAAATGTAAAATAACATATGTGATGGTTAATCTTATGTGTCAATTTAACTGGGCCGTGGGATATTTGGTTAACTATTATTCTGGGTGTGTCTCTGAAGGTGTTTCTTGATGAGATTAACATTTGAATCAGGAGACTGAGTAAAGCAGATTGCCCTCCAGTATGAATGGGCATCATGCAATCCATGTAAGCCTTGACTAGAACGGAAAAGCTGAGTATGGGAAAATTCACTCTCTTCACCAGTCTTTGACCTGGGACATTGGTCTTCTGCCTTCAGATTCAGACTCTGACTGGAAATTACACCATCAGCTCTTGTACTTCAGACTCAACCTGAAGCTTCTCGATCTCCATAACCACATGAGCCTACTCCTTGGAATAAATCTCTTTACCTATCTATTCTATTGGATCAGTTTCTCAGGGGAACCCAGACTAATCAGTCCCACATAACATAGTCATCCTGTGATATCTGTTAGTTTCCAGTAGAAATGGTGTGGTTCTGCCTCTCCAGAGGGCTTCTTAACTCATGTAAACAAGTTGGACTGATATTAAACTATTCTTTTCATTGACATAAAGCAGGCCTGGTTGTTAAGTAAAATGTGCTGGTCAGCTACATTTGCCAGTTAGGTGAGGACTAATTCATTTCACTCCAATGACTCCAAAGCATTCTCCTTTCTCCTCTGACTTCTATCTTCAGAAATCAACATCATAATCAGAAGAAGAGAGAACTAAGCTGCCTCTGGGACTATGTTTCTGAAAATGGGGTGCTCAGATCGCTCAGGGCCCTGCTAAAGGCATGGATTTCTGGGTCTCCTTAATGCCCCTGGAGACCCCTGGGGCATTAACTGAACTCCCAGGATCCTCCTATAGCTGGAGCCAGGTAATGAGTTCACATCCTAACAGCCGTTTTCATCTCTGCCTTCTATGATGAATTCTAGCAATACATGTTTTCTAAAGGCCCCATTGTTTTGTTTTGTGTGGTCTGTTTTAAAGAACCAACTCTAATTTCTGCCATTTCTAATCAATCTTAGCTTTTGTAGCCCTGCCAGATCTCATAGACACCTGACGCTTCCTGCTGTCTGCTATGGAGTAGCTTTGGGAAAACAAATTATTTCCCCTCCTCCTTCCCAACCCCAACCTAGGCTTTTTCTGTTTAAAAAAAAAAATCAGAAATTGGTTAACTCTATATTTTTAAGGAATCTTTTCCTAACTGCATTAGGGCCATGTGACTCAGTTGTGACTCTGTATTAGGGCCATAATTGGTGATCTGGTGGCAGAAGAAATTCCTGATGGATAAAATGTGCCATGTTTAGATGTTCCAGCAAAAAAAATTGTGCTCTTCAAGTGAGAGCTTGGCATTAGATGGGGTCCGGTGGGTGCCCCTCCACATGAGAGCAAGACTGCTTCAGATGGCCCTGGGAGAGGCCTGGTGCACTGGGCCTTACTCACTATCCTTGCCTCCTGGGGCATATGTTTCCCCCTTACCTTGGAGGTGAGAAGGCAGTTATAGATTTAATGTTTAAGCATCATCATCCAATTGTCCCAGTAAAATTTATAAATGAGTTGGGATGACTTTGTTATATAAAGTTCATACTAACTCTGGGGTCTTCAACCTGAATGTCAATCACCTGATGAACAGCAGACAAAATCTAGCATATCCATACAACAAAATATTATTTGGCCATAAAAAGAATGACGAGCCTGAAAGAAATCAGTCACTAAAGGCGTCTGAAGGGTCCTATGAAACCAAAGTGTCTATACCCAAATGGCAAATCGGCAGTTGACGGTCTGGGGAGAGACACTCTGAAATATGACTCCGTAACCTGTCCTGGGTGCTGGCCCTGGCATTTGCTAGCTTTATGACCTTAGTCAAGACTCAAACTTCTTAATACTTAAATTTTCTCATCAGAAATATTAGGATAATAGTGTCTCCTTTTGTGATAATTGAATGAGACTGTGTGTGTTAAGTACTGAAAGTAGTTTGTCACAGGAATGGGCCACCAATCACTTCTTCCTGAATCTCCACCCTTGACGGTCTCCTCCCAACATTGATTCTATGATTAGCCTTGTGACTTGCTTTGAACAATGATGTATTAGCAAACATAATTTGAGCAGATGCTTAACATACTGGGGCTTGCCTTCTTGTACCACACAAGTCGACCATGTAAAGACGCCTGAGCTAGTCTGCTGCAGACATGTGACTCAGCTGTCAGGTGAGGCTTAGATCATTCTGTCCCAGTTTAACTGCCAGGTGACTGCAGCCAATGAGATGAGCCCAGCCCGTAGACCTGCATGTCAAAGACCCTAGGAACACACTGCAGTCAAGTAAAGCTAACTTCGTTTAAAGTGCTGCAGCAAGGAAGAGTATACACCAGACGAAACAGGAAGGGGATGTTGGGGCAGGGGTGGGTTATTATGGAGCTTGATTATCAGCTGGGTGATTCTATAAAGGTTTTAGAGAAGCAGGAGCCTACTTTTGACTGGGTGCAACCTGGTGACTGGATTTCTTGGTAATCTTTGTCGATGAGGCAGGAAGATTAAAGTGGAACTAACGTCAATGGTAATGCCTATGAGCTAGAAGAGAGATGTTTAATTGTTTTTGATTTGTAGAATGACCTTATCACTATAGAATTTCAGGCATGTTCACAAAATAGTCTTGTCTCTGTCTTATTCAATCATGATTAAAGAATGGCCTTGTCTGAGTATTGCTGTTATACTGCGAGAATTGTTTATACTCATTCAGCTGCCAGTTATTGGGGCCATTTTTTTCCTTTCTTAGAATCATGAGCAAATAATGTGGTTTTCCTAAGCCTCTAAGTTTGGGGGTGCTTTTTTTTATTCAGTAAGAGATAGCTGATATGAGCTCTTTGTAATGTCTAAAGTACTGGGTAGCCTTTCTAATTCCTTCTGGGTTTACATATGCAGAAAGCACCAGCTTCATGGGATTCCAAGTGAAGGGGAGCAGAATGTGCGGAGTTGACCAGGACCTTCTGAGGACAAAAGACAGGTAGCAGCAGACAGGGTTTAACTACCTCCTCCTTGAGTCTGGCTCTGCCTCTTTCAGATGCTGCTTCCGAGGAACAGACCTTGGTGCTCCATCTTTCTTTCCCAGGCCCTCCTCATCAAGGATCCACTTCTGGCTTGAGGGACAGCAAGGCAAGGACAGGCTCACCAGGACCTCTTCTCAGTCAAAATCTCAGACAGGCAGATGCTCACCAGTACACGAACAATTTATTTTGTTCACAGAGACTTCTGTAGATTCAGTCATCATAAATGATAGAGGAGCCTATTTTATTATTACTGTTATTATATTATTATTTTGGCTGGAACAAAACGTTACTGTCAGGCTGTGCAGGGCCATAGGACCATAGAAGGAGTTCTCATTGGACTGACCCAGCCTCCCCTACAAGCAATTAAATAGCAAGTCATCCCCCAGTCGGAATGTACAACAGAGATCTCACTGTGCCATATGGTCCCAAGGGTTCTGGTCCCAAGAACTGTGATAACTCAAAGAGGTGTGGGTGTTCCTTGAGGGAGAGGGGTTAAGGCCACAAAGTAAAAGGAGGAAGGAGAAGGAATGGGGTCCTGGGGGCATTTTGGCTGGCCTATCAGATCCAGGAGCTTGGCTCAGCCCTTTGGCTGACCAAATGCAGGGCATCCCAGGCCATGGGCTCTGTGGGGCCAGATGGACAGAGGGGGCTCCTAAGCATGGAAATTTGTGAGGCTTTTGGTCTGTCCGCGTGTCTATTCAACCCCATGCTGAAGTCCTTAGGAGCTCAGGATTTAACAAGGGGTTCCCAAATGCATCTGTTGCTCCCCCACTCCAGGGCTGGAGGGCCTTCATCAGAAGAGCTCGACAGGGCTGGACCTTGGTGCCCTGGCAGCCTATTGGCCATCTAGCCAGAGTCCCTGGTTAGCCACACTCGCCACCTAGGACAAACAGTAGGCTGAGGCAGGAGCTGGAGGGTCTGGGACCAGAGCTGGGTTAGGGGCTGCTCCAGTGGGGGCTCTGCTAGCAGCAGCCTCAGCAGCTTGGGTGTGGCCAGGAACTCCTCTTCCAGGCAAGAACAGCTGCTGTTTGTGCAGCGGATCAAGCTGCAGGGGCTGCGGAAGACTCATCGGTCAGATGCGGTGCCCCACTCTGGACTGGAGCTGGAGCCCTGGGAAATGCCAGGGGTCTGCGGGCATTCCAGAGCCCCACAGCCCCTGCCCCATACCACCTACAAGTGCTGCCCAATGTGGTCCTTACGGTCCACAGCTGGGCCCCCACTCCCCCAGATCATCCCCACCCCAATCTAGCCAGTCACAGGTCTGAGCCTATTTTATTTTTGATAGAAGAATATATTTGCCCTTGCTCTGGGTACAGAAGGTGCTGACCTATTTCAAAGAGGTGTGACTGGGGAGCAATAATTCTTGGTTACTGTTTCACTCCTTGAATGACCAATAACCCAAGAGTGAACTCTTCTGCTTCTGCCCAGGTGCTCCCAGCTTAAATCACTGCTGGTCAGGCCCTGGCCATAAATCTCTTGAGGATAGGTCATGCTTCTTGCAGTTACTTCTTCTCTAGCCAAAACCTTTAGTGAAGTTCAGGGAAGAAGAAAAGACAATAAATCTTATTTTCCTCTTACAAATACTTTATAGGCTGTTCTCCACTGACAGTTTAAAAATGGACTCAAACTTAATCAACTTCTGGGAGGTATTCTTTCACTCAACTACACGAACGTGATTTTCCATTCACCCTCAAAACCAGAGGCAGTCGCTTTACCTATCAGAGTTTGTCAGAAGCAGGCACAGAAAGATCCAGATGACTAAAAAGAAACCATTCATACTGGATTCACAAAAAGGAAGAAAGTAAATTGTATTGGGAACACCGGAACATTTCTCTTGGTTTAATATGTTCTTGAAAGAAAATGAAAAGCACTCGCTTCATCTGAGGGTGTTGAATTGTGTTTTACATGCAAATTTTATTATTCCAATCACAGGGACATTTGAATTTCAGGGAACCCTTCCTTCTTTCTTTTTCTATCAAATCAGCAGAGAGCCAAATATTGACTAATTGCTGTCAGAGTAATAACTACAACATACTAGACCATCCACTCCTTGCTATTAAATTTGTCTGACAACGTCAATGTTATGAGCAATAGAATCCATACTTTGAAGCCATAATCACTCAGTAAAGTGTTTCTGCCGTTGATGAAAAGCCCACCAGCTAGGTTCATGGCTCTGGCTGTCACATAAGGGTTTTGTATCTCAGTGCCTTTGTTTGTAGAATGTGCTTCTACCCATCTCACAGAATTACTGTGAGGAACAAGTGAGAAAATACAAAATTTATTTGAGAAGTATAAAGCATTTTCTCTGTGAAATGTTATAATTTTATTATTCTACAACACCTCACCATAATTGTATCACGGTAGGATACATGGCGGCAGCTAAAACACACCCTCCCCATGAGTAACAGGAATAACTTGTGAGTTCCTCAAAGATAAGAACAAGTCCAATTCATCTCTGTAACCATATGTCACCCAAGAAACCATTCCTAGGATATGTATGTTGAATAGATAGATGGGATGCTGAATACATGGAAAACTGGATGGATGGATGGATGGATGGATGGATGGATAGATGGATGGATGTCAAAATACTGAGGTACTTCCACATTGGTTGCTAAAGAGCCCTCTTCCTGAGCTTAAGTGTCCTTTGTAGTCCTGGCTGCCTTGATACTCCTTCTCTCACAAACCCCTCATTCCTTTCCACAACCAGCAACTGAAGGGTTATCACCTGACACAACATCCTGTACCGACTGACAGGCAATCTAAGTAGTTGATGCCAATGCCACCATGCAATTGCAAAATATTTTGAATATCTCTCTTTCTTGGATGGGTAACCATTTCATTACTGAGCTAGTTTTAGGCTATAGGCCTTAGGACAAGGTTCTTAATAAATCCCATGAATGAGACTGAAATTTTTTGTCAGGAGTTCCTAACCCATGGGATAAAACTCCTTCAAAATATTGCACTGTAACCTGAGGTCCTTTAGAGCTTTAATTTTTGTTGTTGAGTCTCTTTTCTTCACCACACTCCAAAGTTTCCAGATGATGATTTGCCATATGTGAGGTGGGACTTTTCCCTCAAGCGGTTACTTATTATATTAACTCATTTTCATAATAGCATGGGTTTGGGGGGTTTTTTATTAGAGTAACTCATGTCCTGTTCCCTCCCAGTTTTATGAATATCGACGTATAACATCATGTAGGTTTAAGGTATACCTCATGATGATATGATACATGTATATATTGTGAAATGATGACCATGATAAGGTTAGTTAACACTTCCATCCTCTCACATAGTTACCTTTAGTGTGCATGGTGAGAATATTTAAGATCTATTCTCTCAGCAACTTTCAAGTATGTATTGTTAAATATGTAAGTATTGTTAAATATGGTCACCAGAACCTATTCATTGTACAACCAGACGTTCATACCCTTTGACCAAGGTCTCCCACTCCCCTAATTCCTGCCTCTGGCAACTACCATTCTATTATCTGTTCCCACGTAACTCATTTCTTTAATAGCATGAGTCTGGGGGATTCCCATTCCAGACACTGTAGTTCCTTTACGGACTCACTTTCTTAATAGCATCAGTTCTGAAGAAAAGTACCTACCAAATATCATGACCAAGAGGTACATCCAGAACAGTCTTTCATAAACCCTGGAACAACTTGTGACCACTGTATGTGCATCAGCCTTGCCAGGAGGAGCTCATTTTCTGTCATATTTAGAAAGAATGGGTGCTGGTCTCCCATAGGCCCTGCTCCAGCCATATTGCTGATGTCTCATTATGCGGCTCTCAGGTCCCTGCGGCCTTCGGCTCCTCCACTGCCGACCAGCACTCAGAATTTGGCGACTGCTGCCCTCCACCTACACTAGTGTCACCATGCAGAGCATGAAGCTGCTGCTCCACTTTCCCTCCGTTCCAATCAACAACCTTTGGCACTTGTACTTAGTACCCCAACACCTGACACTCGCACACATCCAAATGATAAGTAACCATTTCCAGAAGCAAAATAGTGTAGCCATAGAAAGAGAGAGAGGTTTTCCATGGGCCTTTTCGTTACTGTGCCCTTTGGTCCACCTTTTTTTTGGGCCACACCAGGGTACAAAGGAAGGAGGCTCTTTCTCACTCCCAATCAAATTGCTGAGAGCTTTAGTTGACAAACTCTGAGTCAGGGCCTGGAATCAAGTTTTATTCCTTGAGCCAGGTTGGAGTTCTTCAGAAAGTCCCTTTTCAAGGACTCAAAACCAGGGCAGTTACCCTTGTCAGGTATTAGTCTCGGGTTTGGAGGGCAGGAAGGGGACTCTTTCAGCCTCAGTTTATTTCTTTCTGCTGCATGCCATTTTCTTACAAGTAAAGGATGCATCATCTACTGCTTGGAAAAGTTTTATCAAAGAGAACCTGCTATAAGAAATTGAACAGTTAGCAACCAGAATGTACACGAAATAAAGACTTACACAGCCAGAGCCAGGCAATGAAGTGGATCTGTCACTTTTGCATTTTGAGAAGAGAAAAACATCGTGGTTGTCATCCTTCAAAAGAGAGTTGATATTGAATGATATTTTATAATTAGCTCCCACTCCTCCGACACAAAGAATGAAAAAATTGGAATATCTCCATTCCCTCAACAGAGCATCAGAAAAGAAGCATTGCAGCAATATCAGAGCAGCCCTGATACACCTTCAGCAGCACCTGCCACATTTTAAGTGGAGATTTTCTTCTGCCAACATTATTCTCCATTCCCCTACCTCAAGAGAACTGGCTGAATTTCCCCCTGCAAATGTAATATTCCTTTTTTTATTATTTGACTAAGTTTAATACCTATAGTGTCAAATAGTAACACGTTAGAAGAAATATAACAGAGGAAATATGCTTCTGCGCTTGCTGAATCTACCAACTACACAGGTCTCCAGGGTTACAGGGCTGATTTGCATCAGATTCTTGCTCATTCCACCACCCCACCCCCAACCCCTCTGTTCTCCCTGGAGACCCAGCGAGACAAAGTTCCCATCCCTGTGAGTGGCATTTGCACAATCCCAGGCAGGATTCCTCCCACACTCATAGCTCCTGCCACCAGGGCCTGGTTCGATGCATCCACGTTTCCAGGCACATGACCTGGTGAACTCCAGCTTTGAGCCATGACCTCTCCAAGGACTTGCAGCCTGGCTCCCAGTGAGTGGTTGCAGTTACCTGGGAGTAAGAGGTGCAAAGGCTACACATGTTCATCTGATCACAGGAGCTGACAGTCTGGGGGAGGAAAGGGGAGGGTCCCGCAGTCCAAGCAGACGGTCTTATTGTGGTTGTGCAGGTCATTCCTCACTAACAGATAACTTCTATAATCATAATAAATATGAATTTTTGAAAAGAAAGAAATGAGCCCTGACCTTCTTGCTTCCAAGATGGCCAGGGAGGAGCAGAGGAGGAAGAGCCTCTTCCTTTCATCTAGGCAGTATGGTTTGTAAAGTCCTTGGTGAGAATCAGGGTCTGTCCAGGAAAACAGAAATCCTGGCTAGAGGAATTTAATGCAGGGAATTGGTTGAGCAAATGACAGGAGTGCAGAGGATTTCAACAGGCGACAGTGGAAAAGGCAGAGGCTGGCTAAAGCAGGAAGCCATTAACATACCAGGGAGCATGAGGACCAGTGGAAGAAAAGGGTACAACTGGGGCCAAATCCAGGTCTTCCTGTGGATGCTGAAACCGTGGTGAGATGGCCCAGTGGGAGCTGGGACTAAAAGAGAGGGGCTGTCAGGCAGAACCTGAAGCCATGAAAGAAACACAGCCACTACTGTGATGCAAAAAACAGAGATGGGGAGTAAAGCACTGAGGAATTTCCTTCTATCCTTCCCTTCCTTCCTCCCTCCAATTTTCCACCAGGCCTCCGATCGGCCATGCCTAGTAGAGTCCGTCAGGTGAAGGAGCCTTGGCAATGTAGTTGTCTGGGATCAAAAGAGGCACAGAGGAAGGGCTGGGATGGATCTGAGACTCAAGAGACACCCAGACTCTCCTTTTGTCCTGGTTTACAGACCAGGAAGATGTAGACCAAGACCAAGAGGCTAGCTGTCCATCTCATAATAAACTCCAGCCTAGCTCATCTGGCACCATCACATCCTTGGGAGGAAGAGCAAAACATGCTTAGACGTGGGATTGAAAGAAGACTGCAGGCTTTGGCAGATCCGAGTGTAAGGGCTGAGATGAGAAAAAAAATGAGATGAAAAAAAAAATGAAAGTTTGCTCAGGCTGGGCTCCGAAGGATGGCGGTGGTTCTTGGGTCTGAGGGTTGAAGCATCTTGGACAGCAGCATCTAAACCCTCAAATTCCACTAGGGGGCCCGAGCTAGGAGTGTCCACCATACCACAGAGGGAGGAAAATTAGGCTGAGGCTTGAGCTTTATAAAGGTAATTTCGCAATCATATCATGTGCTTGCCTTGGACAACCCATTTGTTATTTGAACCACTAATGCTTTACACGCTAATAAAATTGTCCTTGTACTTCACAAGGTTGGCAGTGGATGTGCTGTTGTGAGCTGGAATAGCTTAATGGTTGTGAGTCCAGGCAGGCCTCGACAGCTTACTGTCATGGCTCTGGACACCTTCCCCAACCTTTCAGTTTCCTCTTTTGGAAGATAGGATTGCTAACACCTGCCTCACAGAGCCGTTCTGCAAATTACATGAGACAACTGATTTAGCAATGAAGCACTTAGCATAGGGGCTGGCTCTCAGAAAGTGCTAAAATAATGGCAGGACTGGTCTGCAGGTGAGAGAATCCTCTCTCAGCCTTGGACAAGACCACCCATCAGCCAGGATTACTGGCTGCTCTGATTGCAGCCTGGACCAATGAGAACATACATCAAAGAATAACCTCTTTGCTACCTGCCTTTACGCTGGGTGATAAAGTATTGAAGGTAGCAAATTGCTTCCCAGCCTGTGGCTACTTAGTTCCAAAAAAAACCAAATCACAGCCTGCTGAGACCAGTCTCAGAAATAAACAAGATAAGAAGAATGTATGTTTGCTGGCATATTTTACAGCCTTCAGATGCCCATGAAAGTCCTGTTATGTTTTTAAAAAGGAAGCGAAAGACCCTCATGGTGACAGGAAAATCCCGGGTGCCTTCCCACTGTGGAGGAAGCTGGCTGTGATCCCGGGGCCAGGTAACTGCTGGTCAGGGGTGGAGGCTCAGTCAAGGGGCCTGTGACAATGGACAGACATCTCTGAACCTCATGGGTTCCCTTGACTGTCCTCTGTAGGGAGCAAGGAGCCTGGAGGGCCTCACTGGATTGGGGAAACCTTGGGGAGGGCAGAGATGACTGAGGAAGTGGTTCTACTATTCATGACTCATTATCGAGGGCCATGGAGACAAGCACGCAGAGATGAAGCAGGCAGGGACAGAAGAGAGCCGGGGAGAGGGGTCAGAGTGCTGCAGCAAGAGCTGGTGGATAAGCCAAAACACCTGACAAGCAAGTAACAGGCATGGGAGCACTGAGCTCAATGGGGTGGGTGCCCAAGGCAGCTAGTAAGCTAGTAAAATCCACAATTTCACCGAAGCTTCCTCAGAACGTGAGTTGCTCCTCGAACTTGGTGTGCTTCATCCGGGCTCTTCAGCCATGACTTTAGGACAATATCACATGTCCTTAGAGCTGATTCACAAACCTCCCGCCCGCTCCCCACCACTGTCGGGGTGCAATCATAGGAGCTTGGCAATTCTGTCTAGTGTCAAGATAATGACCATTTTTAAAAAAGTGCAGTTCTTGGGGTAGGGAGAAAGGGGCTGTGGAAAGAGTCAACAGAAGAGAGAAGATTCTGGAAACACTAAGGAGGGCCATGATTTCTGGGGCCCATGATGCTGAGGCCTATATCTATTTATAAATGGGCACCACCAATCGTAGAGCAGAGGGTGAGGCTACTGTGCTTTGCCTCTTATTGTCTGGAACAGGAAAGAGACAGGAACTGGGTTGAAACCCAGATGGGATACGTGCTCTAATGGAGGTGGACATGAAGATGTGCCTTTGTGCCCAGGTAATTCAGGTAAAGCATTAGGGTAATTCTCATGAGAGAATGGTGAGCATCTTGGTCAAAGAGGTGTTTGGGTGGAGTTTCAGTGTGGGCAGGACGAACAGGGATGAGGATCTGGGTGAGGATGTGCCAGGGAGATAAAGAGGTTCTGCAAAGGGGTAGAGGTGCAGCAACGATGTGTGTCCTGGCAACAGGAAGTCTTTCTGATGTGTCTGGAGTGTTTTGCGAGGTTCTCTTCCACCAGTGCATATATACTGGCCTCATGCTACACAGGTAATCCATGCCTTATCAATACTCATTTTATTAAATTGGGGGTGTGCTGGGGGGGAATCTGAACCTCACTTCACCAAATCAACAGTCAAATGAGGATTCCCAGACATTTTCTGTGAGGTGGGACTGTGCCATCTCAGCAGTATGGCCCCTGGAGGGTGATCCCTTGTGACAGGCTCATAAGGGGTGATTGACAAGCCCGTGGGCCAACCTGATTCTGTGAGGACTGACAAAGATTCTCTGTTTGACCAAACTTTAGGCAGGCTCCTGAACCTTTTCCTAGGTCCATCTTGTAAAAAATCCAGTTTTAGCAAGAACCATCCCCCTCTCCCAACATCTGATCAGGTTCCACACCCCCAACCATCCTCCAGGTATTGTCTAATCACTTTGGCCTGTCTTCTGCAAGAACCCTGTTAGGTCAGTTTAGCCAGAACCCCCCTCACTTCTTATGTTTTCTCTTGGTTATTTTCCATGTACTGATCCCCAACCCTGACCCTCGTCTATAAATTCCCACTTGTCCATGCTGTATTTGAAGTTGAGTCCCATCCCTTTCCTCAACTACAAGGTCCTATTGCAGCGGTCCCTACACCTTTCGCAGTGGCCCTGAATCAAGTCTGCCTTACCATTTTTAACAAGTGTCACGAATAATTTTTTCTTTAACGGGACCACCCAGACTCCTGACTCCTGCCCAACCTGCCACCACTCACAGTCATTTCCTTGCCCCTCCTGTCAGTGCCACCCACAGTGGGGCCACACCTGTGGGTCCAATGGGAAACCCCCAGCTTGGTGCCACCCTAGCAGATTCAGGCTCCTCTCCACTTCATGAATACTAAAATTGGTCACAAAAATATACTAAAATATAAACATACTGTTTTAACACACTGTTGTTAAGTAAAATTATTTGTTTAATATTTGAGCCGTCATGAATATTCCCTTAGGCTGATTTTTTTGCCTAGACCAAACTGGCTGACATTATTATTATTTTTATTATTTTACATTTAAAGAAAATACAGGAAAGTTTTTCCCTCTATTTCCTCTTCCTCATTCTCTTCTTCTTAGAGCCATTAGGTGGGCAGAGCAACATCAAGGAAGCCGTGCTGGCTCTGGGCGGTGTGTCAGAGCCCAGTCAGGGTGAGGAGGGTCTGGTGGGGTAGGCGGGGGGACAGCCCAGAACAGGAGAGCCCAGGTGAGGTGAGGAGGGCATTAACATGGGGGAGAGGGTAGGGGCAGAGGTGGGAGATTGGCTCCATACAGCGGGATTAGTCACATATGTACATATGTTAAGGGTAATGGAGGTCAGGTTTCTCACCGACAAAAAGGTTACAAATAGGAAGGAGAAAACTAGAATGAACTTTGTGGTGCTGGATTGGAACTGGCAGTATCAGTGCGATCACGTTTTCACATATATATGAATAAAGACAACCTCTGGCTACACCTGGGAGCAGTGGCACCCCTAAAGCAATGGGCACACTTAGCCCCCAGATGTTGGCTTTTAATTATCATTCTCTGCTAAAAGAAACCAGGGCTCTGTAGAGAAATGGCTAATTCTTGGGCTGGGAACCGACAAGATGAGCCTGGGACATCTTGTTGTGCCAGAAGGCAGGAAAGTGATCGAAGAACAATGAGGATATGTCAAAAAGACTTTGGTCTATAGGTCCAATCTGAGACAATTTCAGCATCAAAACAGATGATAGGATCAATGCCTACAGTTGGACTGGTTGGGTTTATTATTCATTCCATGAGGGCAAATGCACACTGTTAGGGAACCTGAGGAAGTCTCAGTAAGAGGGTGTCAGAAAGAAGCTATTCTAGGCTTGGGCTTTGGTTTGGAGAGAGCCCAAGAACATGGAGTTCTCGCTAGATTGCACACTGTCAGACAGTGGAGACATTCCATGATTGAGTATCTCTGTAAATCTTATCTGTAAGCAGGGCAATTCAGATTAGGGGTAGAGCTGTAATGTAGAGCAGCGGAAGCCACTCACATTAGCCAGGAGAAAGGGATACTTGGTATTTTGTGGGTTGCAGCTGTTTTTGTCTGAGGCTAGCCTTATGAGGTGGTCTAGTTTTGTCTCAGTTTGCCGTGGTCTCAGAGTGACGTCTGATGCTGTGTTTGGTTAGATGATTTGTTTCCAACAACAGAATACACATGGCCTAGCTGTGAGCACCAGACCAGCCTCTAACACTGAGGCTTTGCTGCGTCAGACCTGTTCCCAGAGTGTAGAGACTACCTTTTTCTTTCTCATAATAATGGATTATAACCCCTAAGACAAAAATAAGAATCTATGAATCTACACAAATTAATTAACTAAATTAGGGTAATGATGAGAAATAGATTTGAAAAGAATTAATAGACTTTATGTTTTAGAGCTGTTTTGTTTACAGAACAATTGAACTGAAGGTACAGATTACCCAGTTTCCCCTGGTATTAACATCTTGCTTTAGTGTGGCACAACTGTTACAATAAATGAGGCATTATTATTATTAACTAAAGTCCATCGTCTACATTAGAATTTACTTTTTGTATTGTACTTTCTATGGGCTTTGACCAATGCATAATGATACTGTCCACCATCTCAGTATTGTACAGAATAGTTTTACTGCCCTAAAAATCTCCTGTTTCACTTATTTATCTTTTCCTCCCTTCCTCTGAATGCTGAGCATCTGTCCCCCTAGTTTTGCCTATCCCCAAATGTCTGATAGCTAAAATCATACAATACGTAGCCTTCAGAGATAGGCTTCTTTCACTTGATAATAGACAGGTCAAGGTTCCTCCATGTCTTTTCATTACTTGACAGCTTGTTTCTTTTTATTGCTGAATAATACTCCACTGTCGGGATGTACCATTTGTTTATCCATTCACTTATTAAAAGATACTTTGGTTGCTTCCAATTTAGGTGATTATAAATAAAGCTGTTATAAATATTTATGGGCAGGTTTCGATGTAGACATGTTTTCAACTCATGTGGGTAAATACCACAAAGAGCAGTGGATCGTACGAAACCGTAAGAAACTGCTAGACTGTCTCCCAAAGTGGCTGTACACTTGCCATTCCTACTATAGCAATGGATGAAACATGATACCTAAATGTATTGTGGCATTCTGTGTGGGTCTTGGAACATAAAAAAAGTATTAGGCAAAAACTAAGGAAATATGAATAAAGTATGGGTTTTAGTTAATAACATATCAGTATTGGTACCGTAGCTGTGACAAGTGTGTCACAGTCGTGTAAGATGTTAACAGGGGAAACTCGGTACAGGGTATGCTGAATTCTCTTCTGTATTTTTGGAAATTTTCTTTAAATCTAAAACTACTCTAAAATTAAAAGTTTAAGTGTTTTAAATAAGAAATAAGTGTCATAATACTGCCATTTTAGAATTGCCCAGTGAATGTAGATATTCAGCATCGATGACTGCTGTGGTCACAAACAGGAAGACAGACGTTATGTGCCTCCTGTAGTCTGGCCAAAGGAATTAAACCTGAGACTGGCACTAGGTGTCAATGTGCAGGAAATACAGAAGGCAGAGGAACACGTTCTATACCACAATCAGAATCCAATATCACCTATCAATGGTGAAAGAAAACTCCACAATGAAAAACTAGGAAAAAGAAGGTAACAACACACTGAAAAAAAGAAAATGCCCCACTATCTTTTTAAATAGGTAGAAAGAGGAGGTTAAAAAATCCAAAAGAGGAGTCAAAATTAGTTTCATTTGGAAATGATATAGATGTATACCTGGAAAAACCAAGATAATCAACTGAAAACTATTAAAAATAAGAGAATTTAGCAAACTGGTTAAAAAATTAATAAAATCAATAGCATTCCTACATGCAAAAATAACCAACTAGCAGACATACAGAATAAAAGATTCCATCTCAAAAACAAAGTAAAATTGCTAGGAATAATATTTTTAAAAATGTGCAGTATGAAGAAAAATTTTAAACTCTACTGACAAAACTGAAAGAACAATTGAATAAATGGAAAGACAAATCCTGTTCAAGATAGGAAAATCTATCATATAAGAAAAGTTTATTCTCCCTAATTTTATCAACAAATTTAATGTGATCCCAATAAAAATAGCATCAGTTCAACTTCCAAGTAATAGGAATTTCAGAAAGAAAGAACAAAGAAAATGGTAGAAAATAATTATCACAGAAAAATACAATTTCTCAAGCGAAACCTTCCAGATTGAAAGGGCCTTTGAATTTTCATATAATAAATGAAGACGAGAAAAAAGACCCATGCCAAAGTATTTGATTAGGAAATTGTAGAACAAAGGTAATAAAAAGGAAGCTCTTACAAACTTCCAGGGAAGGAGAATAAATGGGCTACGTACAACCAAGGATCAGGGCTCAGAAAAAGCACTGGACCTCTCAGGAACTAACCTTATTGCAAATTATAAGACATCAGTGGAGAAACTCCTTCAAAATTCTGAGGGAAGATAATTTCTATCTTACAATTCAAATCCAGGTTTGGTATCACTTAAGTATAGGAATAAAACAGTGACTTTTTGTTGTTTTCTTCATTTTTAAAATAAACCATTTATGGTGGAAAAGGTCAGACAGGTTTAAAAGGGGAGACAACATCATAAAATGTCCATGTACCAAATACCCAGGTTCAACAGTTAACAGATCATGGCCAACCTTGCTTTGCCCATACTCTAACCACATTTCCCCACTTCTTGTCCTATCAATGTGTCTCTCAAAAAGATAAAAACTTAAAAGGATATAATAATGCTATTATTACATCTAAAATAAAATACCATCATGTATCTAGTGTTCAAATTTCTAGTTGTTTCATAACTGTCACACGCTTTTTAAAGTTTGTTTAAATCAGTATTTACCTAAGATCCACACATTGTAAATAGTTTGCTTTCTATATCTTCTAGAGTTTCCTCTTCCATCTGTTTTCCTTGCAAAATTATTTTTCTTGCAAATGCTTTCTTTTTTCCTTTGAAATTTATCTATTGAAGAAACTGGGTTCTGCAACCTGTCCGTGTTCTAGATTCTTTTGCTGACCATATCCCTATGATGTCAATATCCTTCTGTGATATATCCTCTGAATATTGGTATTTGGACCTAGATGAGAACGAAGATTTCCTGTGGCACACTTCCCAGGAAGCTAATGGGGATGCCTTGCCCTAAAACCATAGGGTGAACCAAAGACTTGAGATCAAGTTCAGGAGAGAGGCAAGATGTTCCCCAGATGATGTGAAGGTGAGTCTCAGATGACAGCTTTGGCGAACATGCTGGGAGCAAAGTCCAGAGCTCCGAGGAAAATGTCTTCAAGAAGAAACTGCAAATGCCATTATATCTGATGCATTTTATCACGCGGAAAGCAGACTTCCAATTCTATAGCAAAGTTTAGGAATGACTTGGTGATAACCATGTAGAAGACTAAGAAATAGAAAAAAATCATTGTATAAGAAAGGAAAATAAGCATGGCTCAGCCATGAATAATATTTGTCATATAATGTAAACACTAATGTAAACACTGAATATTAATTGAATATATAGAAGGGCAATATGACCCTATTGAGAGGAGGGGAAAAGGGAACAGGTTCCAAGGAGTGTCTGATCACACCCCTGTCAGGAATACCCACTGGAGTCAACCCCAACCAGCCTTCCCTCCCTGATGACTTTTTAAAAATTAGTTCATGCATTCATGCGTGGAGAATACTTATTACAGCATCAGACAGTTCAACAAAGATTCAATCCTTACTTTTCCTTTTCACTGATGTAAGTACTGAGTACCATTATTCATATAAACAGGTGGACCTGGGAGATTTCTGCCAGCAGTTCACCCAATTCTTTGAATTCCTTCCGATTTTATGCCAAAACTCGCACACAAAAAATGTATCAAATAATTTATATTTAAAACTTCAAAAAATTTTCTGACAGTAATACTCTGACAATTAAAACATTTTTTATTAAAAATTTTCTAGATGGAATAAAAGTTATTAGTAATATATATTTTATCAAAATACATTTCATAAATTTGATAAACAATTACTAAACACAGAAGAGTTAAGACATACGTTTCTAAAATGCCACTTCCAATTATTTGTTTTCAAATATCTTGAAGCAGGCATTATGGTCACAGGAAAATGTTTTAAGTTTTTCATTTTAATTATCATACCTATTCTTTATTACAAAGAAATACGTTTGGTAATGCATAAAGCTTAAGTATTTTATAATAGAATAAAGTTACTCAGAAAACAGAATGAAATTGGAAGGCTGGCTACTGAGGACTAGGGGCTGGCGCTTGGAGTTAGACATCTGGGATCTGGGCCCTGGGGGTTGAAGGCTGAGAAGTCGAGGCTGGGGACCTGGGGTCCTAGAGTAACCACTCTCTGCACCCGGCTTCTCTACCCAGAACCTCAGGCTTCAGTTTCTTCTCAATATGACTTTTATGTGTTCCTGGAAAATAGACATTTTTCTGTTTCGCCATTATTCCACATTATTTTTTCTATAAATTCCTATTATTCTATTATCCCTTCCAAATGCTGAAAGCATTTCACAATCACAAAAATCCTATTGCTCTCCATGTGTGACTGGAGGCAGTCCCCCACCCCTACCCCATGAGGAATTAGGGCTTTTTGCCTGGTTGGGCCCCAAATCCAGAGAAGGTGTGTTAAGAGCCTAAGGACCTGTGCTTCCTGGCAGGTCTCTTCCATTGTCCTCAAGACAAGAGACCTTAGGCACCAAGAGCACCCGAGTGAGTACCTTACAGCTCAGGGGTTCCAAACTGGGCTCTCAGAACTTCCAGGGGAAACCTGGAGGTCAGCTCCTCTCTGAGAACCAGAAGTACGTGCCTCCTTTTGGAAGATCATAATGAAGTGGACATGTTAGGATGCTGGAAAACAGAAACTGGTCCAAGAGTTTCTCCCACCATTTTTCCCTTTCAAAATTCAGAACTAATTATGTAGAGAACACTTTCTAATAATAAACTCAGTGTCAGCAATATGGCTTTAACGAAAAATAATCTGTCATTAAATTATTGTTTTTAATTTGAGTTCTGTTGGTTTTATAGTTGAACGTGTATTTTGGTTTTATATAGCCTAGGGCATATGTTATATGTCTGCACTTATTATACAAATAATTTAAATTCACATAGGGGTCTATTAATTTTTTTTCTTTGAACAGTGGTCTGCTCTTTGCTCGAATGGAAAAAACACTGCTTTAATGCATTGTCCTGACAGACTTTGGAGAACAGCTGTAAAGAGAAAAGGAAAACCAGATCCGGATCACACACGTTCCATGTAAGTGCCACCCAGGAGAGGGAGTGGGGATGAGCACAGGAGAGGCCTGTGGGTCAGGTGTGGGAGGGTTGTTCTGGGAATGTAGAAGGGGGCAGATGTACCATCACCCTACAGTACTGGTGGCTGTCACCATTGACAGAAACCTCAACTTGGACCCAGAGGGAATGTCCTGGCTTTGAGACTTCTCTCTAGTGCCCTACAGCCCTCTGCATCTTAGCTTCATTCAGGCCAAATGCAGGAGGGACTCCTCCATTGGGGGATGGGGGCAAAGCCCCAATTTTACATCTTTCCAGACTGGCAACTTCAACCAAGACACCTTTTTCATACCACTGCCTGTGTATCAAGCCGAGTACATATGAGCCAGCTTGTGTCTAGGGAAGAACCCAGGCCTGAATCCTGTGCCCACCTGTGGCCAAGGAGAAGGGTTGGTACTACCAACAGGGGGTGAAGAGGAGACTGTGCTGGCCAAAGACAACAGGTCCATCCTTCCCCATCCCAGAGTGCCTGCTGTGTGGTCTTTCTATAAGTGCCAGGCCTCAGTAATACCAAATCCTGGCAGGAGTGATGCTCTGTGGAAGTGTTAAAGGAAAAACTATTCTGACATGTGTTGAACTGGTGAGAAAACTTTATTCAAGACTATTGCAATAGGGGATAGAGACTGGGCTCAATTCTGAATACAGCGAAGACAGTGGGGATTCATTTACAGGAGCAGAGTGAGGGGCTAGTGGATGGACAATTACTAAGAGGAGACAACAACAGTAGGAAGATAACTGCTAAGCTGACCTAACAGGATTCTTGCTTGCTGTGCATTTAACATGATTTCAAATCTGCTTGTTTAAGACTTCAGTAAAGTTGTGTTAATTCACTTGTTCATGACATAGACAAAACAAGAGTTGCTTTGATATAAAAATTAAGTCTCTTGTGCCAAGATGTCATCATTCTATATCTGATGTCACCGAGAAGCAATCAGCAGCCCAGCTGCTGAGGGGCCCTACTAGCGGGCTTACCAGTAAGAACATGTAGAGAAGTAGCTATGACAAGAGGACATTTAGACGATAAATATTGAGACTGTGTGAGGACTATTTGAAAGTTGTGGTTTGGGTAAAGCCACTCTTCACTAACCTAAAATCTCTCTGAAGACCTCTGGGGCATTTAGTTCCCACAAGCTCACAACCCTATGGTCGGCAGTGGCGAAGGGCCATGCCATAGGCCCATGAAGAAACTCGGCCTGCCTGCCAGCGTCTTCACTCCCTAGTAACATGCTCCAGCGACAGGAGACTTTTACTTTTGTGCTGGCGGTTGGAAATCAGCTCTCTGGTGGTCAGTGTCTCTCTCTCCCAAGTGCCTCCTTGTATAAAATGGTACATTTCATACTAAATGTGGACTTTATTCCTTCATCTCCCCTTGCCTGGAACAACAGTGTGATTAACTTGTCATTTGTTTAGAGGTTGTTATTTCTTTACTTGGTGTATTATCCTGTATGCTATTGGCTTGGGGAATTATTATAATTCCTACAGCAAAGCTGTGCTAAATAAATGGCTGGCAAAAAAAACCCCAGAATCGGTCTCTGAGTACAAATTTGCTGTCTTCCCAAAATAAAACAAAAACAAAAGATTGCTAAAGGCAGGCCAAGGGCTTACATATCAAAGATGGAGAATGAAGAACTTGATCAGGTAGCAAGGGTGGGCATTCTCTCTAAAGTCTTGGTGAGATTCTTGCTAATACTAGGGATTCGGCAAGGTTGGACACTGAAGGCCAAGGTTGAGGCCTAGTCAAGAAGAGGGCTCACAGGAGCCTAAAAAAAATGTCTGGTTAAGGAGAGAATCTTTGTCAGAAAAGCTGCCCAAACTGGGACTTGAGGACAAGAAGGCCTGGCAGAGAGGAGTATCTGATTTCCACTGTTGGGGGGCAAAATCAACTACAAGGAAATATTCCTTGATGAGAACAGCCCTCTGGGAGTCTTGGGGCTGACCTGGGACTACTGGGTTGTGGGGTAGGAAAAAGAATTGTCTCTCTGCCTTTATAAGTTCTGTGGGAAACCAACCAATAATAAAAAACAGATCAACAAGAGAAAAACAAACGGAGGTTTAATAACATGTATACCTCCTGTATACCTCGGAGAAAATGAAATAAAATTTCCTAGAAATGGCCTAAGCCACCACCTTAACTACCATCTTCAGCTAAAGACCAAAAAAAGATGTTGGTGGGCGGGGGAGTCCAGCTATGGGAGTCCAGCTATGGGAGGTAATCAGGAAAAGCACTGGAAACAAGGTCAAGTTGTTCGCAGATTTAAGTCAGGAGCACTAAAGGGAGTGTCTGATGACTTAGAGTCATCCTCCTCTTCCTGGTACAGAAACACTCTTACAAATGGAGATTTCTCTTATAAATGTAAATTTCCCTTACAAAAGAGCAATTCCTACTGTTTTTAGAGCTTCTCCTGTGTGTCTGCTTTTCTCTCAGAAATAATTAAAAGCGGACACCAACCAGACACGCCAATCCCGTTTCCCTTTTCTTGGTAAACAAGTTGTTTAAGTGTCTTGCAGAACACAACAAGAGGCTGTTCCCCAGCCCTTCTCTAGGGCCAGCTATGACCAGCCAACATCAGCTGTGCAGATGAAAAAAAGAGGTTCTACAAAAAATAATTTCACGGGTGATTTGATCATAAATTCTTAACTAGGCAGGTCATGGTGGGTGGTCACACTCTAGGCCTTGATTCTGTAGTGAAAGGTTTTAAGTCAGCCCTGTCCATTGTTCTAGTGCATCTAGGTTAAGACCTTCTAAATAAACTGTAACCACCCTCAAGAGAGCATATAATCTTGTTAACTATGCATAAAAGAAATTGTCACCTGAGGAGCACTGGATGTTTTGCTTCCCGCCATCTGTCATCAGTTTGGCTCAAATAAACTCATAAAAATTCTCCACAGGTTCGGACACATCTTACATCGATAGCTGAAGCCAGTCTAGTCAACCTGCAAAAGGAGCAATGGAGTGACTCCGATGTAACCTTGAGAGCTCGGCAGAACCAAACTTCACACTACCAAAGAATTACCATGAGAAGACCTGGTCCTGGCAGACCCAGTTCCGAAACTGCTGCCCAGAAGGAAAGAAAACCACACACCTCAGGGAATGCCCTTCAACCGAACCAATCAGGTCTCACCAAATTCAAATTCCTTTGTACTTGCTCTTGCTCTTCCCAAACCTTGCCTTAACTGGCTAAGTTCCAGAACCTTCCAATCAGACCCTTCCAAATAAGAATTTATGAATACGCAATACCTTTTTTTTAACCTCACCTCTTAAAACTTGACTCAAGCCTTAGTTCAAGGAGACAAATTTGAGTTTTGTCTCCTGTCTCCTTGTCTGGCAGCCTTGCAATAAATTCTTTTCTTCGTGAAAGACTGTTGCCTCAAAATTTGGTCTGCTGGACAGCAGGCAATGAGCCCACTTGCTGAGCTTGGTTACAGACTCAGCTCAAAATAATCCTTATGTCAAAGAGGCATATTTTGGGGTGACATATTCTGCTACCCTTCAGGGACAACCTCTAAAAGTATTCAAAACTAAATCAAAAGATTACTGTTGGCTCTTGAAATTCATGTGGGATCACCGTCTCACAAGCCTCAGGGCCATTTGCTGCTCTAGAGAAACAGAACCTGGTTTGACATACTGATATCGACTACTGATCAGACTGTGGTGTTAGCTATCGACTTATAGATGATTGATGCATTGTAAATGGTTTCTATCCTGCGGTGATTGTTTTCTTGCCTGTGGACATCATTTATTTCTGTACTCTTTTAGCATTCTCGTCTCTGCAATTCCTTCTTTCACTGGTTACAGCCACAGGTTTCCTTTTAAACCACTTCATTGCTTAGGCAACAGATTTGAATGAGTGTCTGTCTACCAGTTTATGCAAATATTCCAACAAAGCTATAATGGTCACTCCCAGGGTGATCGGAGCATCTGCCTGCAGAGGAGTTAAAACACTGTCAACCAGGGTACCGTGGGGATTTTTCCTGGGCCCCCACAGGTCCCACAGTCTCGGGAGCACTCTATTTGCATATCTCACCCTTCCTTAGTTTAGAAACTTATTGATTCAAATATGCAAAAGAGCCTGGGGCGGGGACTGAGTAGGTGTGAAAGACAGCCTGATGGCTCTGTTTAGCATCAATTAGCATTTCAAAAAGTGTCAAGTTGCTGGAAGACCTTTTTTTAATTGCTGCTAATCAGAGGTTCTAGTGGGACCTCAGTGCTATTCTTGGGTGTGAATCCCCTGCAGGAAGAACAGTGTCCACAGAGAAAGTGAGAGAGTGGTGTGACGCTTCAGTCCTAAGTACAAAAGGGCACTGATGTCAGGGGACTTCAGAATTCTTAAAGCTCGATTCTTTTGCCAAACTTGAGTTTTCCATTCACGGTGGAGCCTCAGCCCCCAGGGTGGCCAGCTTCCTTCAACATCTGTGCAGATAATGCACAGACAACGCCCAGCACTAAAAAAGAGAGGAGGATGCTTTTCTGTTCCTCTGCTGTCATTTTATTGTGTTCTTTTAAAGGAAGCAGAGCCCATTGCCATAACATCGCTCTCTTTCCATTACTGAGGATATTTTCCCTTTGAGCAGTTCAGGGTAGGAGGGGGCTGGAGCTGGAGAGCTGTTATAACTTACCCAGTGTGGAAATAAACAGACTTCCCGAATGGGAACAGGCAGAGGCTATTTATTCAGAGCTTGCTATGGCAAGGGAGTCAGTCAGCCACCATCACTTGTGTTTGGCAGAGACTCAAAGGCAGGCAGGGGAGTGAGAAAGCTTTATAGTAGAAAAAAGAGAGAACCAGGTGTGCTCTGCTTGAAAGTTATTGTCCAGGGGAAGCTGGAAGCAGGCTAACGAGAAGCGGGGCAGCCTGTGGGACTGGTGTGGGGAGCTTATTTGGTTTTTTCTGGTTGGTTCTAGTTGGAGGAGGTGATCACAAAGGAGGGAGAGAAGCTGCAGTCAGTGCCCAAGTGCTGACCCTTCAGGGTCTGGTTGCTCCTGTGGTTGCGGGTCAGAGTTTCCCTTGTCATGTATGGTCTGACCACTGACTCCTTTTCTGTAGCCTCTGACTAGGGTTGTGTTTATCATAAAAACTAAGATCAAGCAGAGGAAGCAACCCGTTCTTGGATCAAAGTAAGAGCTCCTGCAAATCTGGAGCACAAATGACAACCAGTTTAGTGTAAATAATAATAGAAATGGAGCCACTTTAAAATAGAGCTGGAGCTGCCAAGCCAGAGGAACTGCCTTGCGCATCTTATACCTCTATGGGGTTTAGAATAAATCACCCCAAGATGTGCAGATTGTTTTGTGCTAAAGGCAACTTAGCCAAGGGCTCAAGAGAAATTTCTGCCTTTCTCTCTCTCTAGCAGAATGTGAATCAGGGTCCTTGCCTATAATAAGAAATTCTCAGGATAACCACTTTTGACTTATCTATAGGGCAGGACAAACTTCTATTTACTAAGCATCTGCTCTTACCATCCTGTAATGACTCTTTGAAGCATCCAAGGAACCTTACCTCATCCCTAGCTCAAGAATATCTTATATACCCATGCTCCCTTTCTCCCTCTGAACTTCTTGTGCACGTGGGGTCTCTGACTCTCTCATGTATGAGGGATTCCCACAGACATACACGTAATAAATTTGGTTATTTTCTCTTGCTAATCTGTCTCATGTCTATTTGATTGTTAGACCAACTGAAAGATCCTTCAGGGGAGAGGAAAGGTTGTTCTTCGCCCACACCTCAAATCTCAAAATGTTAAAAACAAGGCAAAATAAGCTTTGGACTGGGCCTAGGCAACTTGTTTCCCAAAGGAACTGTTTGCAAGAAAGTGCAAGATAACAAGAAAGCAGTCGTCATGGCTCCTGGACTGATGACTGTTGGACTGAAAGTTGAAAATATTGTTTAGAAATAACGTCACTGTTACTTTCTCTGCATCAATAGAAATGCTTGCCTCCTGTTGATGTAATTGTCCCCCTTCCCTTTGTCATAAATATTCATCACCTTTGTTTCCTAATCAGAACATTATTTGGGTTTCTTTCTTAATTAATGATTCCCAAATAGCTATACTTATTAATCTCAAAAAAATGCTTGTTTGCTTCTCACTTTTAAAGGCCTTTTAATTTTTAGGTTAACATTAGGGACAACTATCATTACAGCTGAAATAGCACTTGAGGGAACCCTAGTCTCCCAGTCCCACTGTCACCAGGAAAATGGACTCTTCAGGCCAACTGCCCTCTGTGGCAGCTAAGACAGGTTGGGTCACTGGGCTACGGCCAAGGGTCTAAGGATGCTCAGTTGCCATGGTGCCTCTCCAGGGCTTCTAGACCAACTGGCTTCCAAATGCTCCATTAGGGACTCTCTTAATCAAATAGCACGTTTGGTGGAAACGCCTGTGCTGTGGCAGACACAAGAAAGGGCAAGCTGCCTGTGTGATGGGTCACATACAAGGGGTGGGCAGCCATGGAGGCCTGAAGGCTGGCCCCCTCCTGATGGTCCACTGACCTGGCCAAGAGGGAGACAGATTTGTATGAAGTTTGAGTGATGAAAGACAAATCAATCAATAGAAGAAATGAACTGAGGAGAGCAAGAAACCAGAATAACCGCTGTCACCACAGTTCACTAGGTTGGAAGGCAATCTATTTGGTACTTCAGCTCAGACTGCTCAGAGCAATACGATGGTGAGTGGAAAAACTGCTCTCAGTGGTAGCTAGTCACAATTTTCTAGGGAGACAGAAAACCCAAAAGGAACAAAAGGAACCTTGGGCCATCTCTTATTTTTTTCTCCAAGTGAAGAAATCCTATTGCTTACCTTGCACTTAAAGTTGGCGTGTTTGACAGAAATACCTTTCTCATTTATCTCCTTCCCAAAGCTTTTCACACGGGGCTCCAGGCAAGAGAGGAGACGTAAGGTCAGGGGAGGTCTGTCAGTGGCATCTGTCTGCTCTTCACCGGAAGGAAACCTGGCCCTTGAAACGAAGTGGAAAGAGCTTTGGATCCAATTAGGGGGTCAACCTGGGTGTTGGGTGCCCCTGGCTGAGGTACCTAAACACTTGTTGTTTATTTTAGAAACTGTCAGAATTGGCGACGCCAGCCCTGTCTGATCCAGGTCATACTCTCATTCTTTCTATGGCAATGTGACAGAAATCTAGGACTCTGAGGTACAGATAGCAAAGGGTTTCCATCTCATAGATCCTCTGAAAGGCAACTCTTATAAAATCCATACATTATCTGGTTGCGACTTCCTCTGTCTGAATGTGAGATTCTACACTTGGCCAAAATGCCACAGAGCCCTCTCAGTTGGTTTGTCTCTGGG
The DNA here is from genome assembly GCA_030015415.1 of Cynopterus sphinx. Classification (NCBI taxonomy): domain Eukaryota; kingdom Metazoa; phylum Chordata; class Mammalia; order Chiroptera; family Pteropodidae; genus Cynopterus; species Cynopterus sphinx. Next base: position 26,102,647 of record CM057384.1, on the reverse strand, counting down.
GGCAAAGGCTATATGTATCTCTGTGACCTTTTCTGGGGATGAAAGATCCTGACTTAATTCTAGCTCTTTCTTCAGGGCAGAAATTCTGGGTTCAAGGTGATATCTAATCACAATGCTCTTCCCTTATGTGGAACACAGTGAGACACACTTTTCCCTAGTCTTGACTACAAATGTTTTTCAACAAGCAAGCATAATTTCCAAACAAAGAGGGAAAAGTAACTGGAAATCTGCCGCATTACATGTACTTTTCCTTGTTACAGATACACAGTACATGTCTTGGAAAGGAATGTATCCATCATTATATAGCTGCTTAAGAAAAGACCATTGTTGTATTCATCTTTTCTGCTGCCGATGATAAAGAAAAATCTCCAATACCAAAAAAGACTCTCCCCCTCCGCCGCTCGCCAAGGTTTCTCAAAATAGTGCAAGAGTTTCTCTACCAGTCAAATGTAGCACCAACTTGGTCTGTGTTTGCATTCCAGAGACAGGGCATGACCGGTAAAAATATATCCTTGTGATGAAAAGAACTCTTTTTCTCGCAGACAGGAGATGTGTGTTGACTGAGAAAAGACAGGGTTCTTGCTTAGGTTTGGGGGTGAGAAGAAAGAAGGCTGGGAATAAAGACTCAACATTTTTGTCTTGTCAAAAGTAAAGCTTTTGATTTTACCGAAGTGAGAAAAAGTGCATCGAAGAAGGGAAAATGGCCTATAGAGCTCCTGTGAAATTGAACCTGCAGAGGACAGGGCAGTGGAGTGAGGTGTGAGTGAGCTCCTCAGTGTCCCTTCAACATCACCCCATCCCTGCCTGGTTGCTCACAAGGTCTCTTTGAAGCTGATTCTACTGGCCACAGCCAAGCGGTGAAGGCACTTACTTAGGGTCATACTCTGACCCAGAGACAGAGGTCCTTGTTCACCTTGGTTTGCACCATTGATGGTTGTTCCAGAAAAGACTAGTTTGGGACCCATATTAAAAGCAGTTCTGGAGACAGCAGTATGCAGCGTTGTCCCCATGTCCTGGAAGCATTCCTAGTGGCTGTGCAAGGATGCTGCAGGCCAGTGTAGGCTGCTACATATAACCAGTGACCTGGTAGAAGGCCGAAAAGATCTGAGCATCAGCCTGCAGCTGCTGCTGCTGAGCAGGAGGGACAGTGAGGTGGCCGAATGCAGGAAAAACCAACGACAGAAGACCTCATCACCCCAACAAATCTGATGAGATGAAATTCAGTAGGCACAAATATGAGGTCTGCTCAAATATGTGAGCTCAAATGCAAGCAGACTCCCTGAGGAAGAAAATCAAGTCTACCTTTTCTTCCACACCTTGATTAGAGTAGATTTATGCAGACTTTTGGGGCTGAAAGAAACATAGAAATGATCTAGTCTAACCAGTTGCCATACAGATAAGGACATGGGGGCCCAAAGAGACTGTGACCTAATTAAGGTTTGCAATTCAGCCCTCCCCAACTCTGACGGAAGTGGTGCCATTGTAGACACACACGTTTGGTGCCATATCTGGAGTCAGCATAAAGTAGTGGGTAACAGTACGAGCTTTGGCTCCAGTTCTGTCACTCACTCATTCACTCACTCATTCATATGCTGTAAAATGTAAACATGCTATTTAACTTGTCTCCTCATTTGAAAATGGAATCAAAGTTCAGTGACAGTTCACAAGTTTTCAGTAAATATTAAATATTATTTGCATGCCGAGTTTAGAACTTTCTGGAACTCTTCACGTAAATGAACATAGATATAAGTTTAGAAATATATATATTTCACAAGCTATTTAATGTGTTCTCATTTGAGAATGGGGAATAAAGTCAGTGTGTGTGTGTGTGTGTGTGTGTGTGTGTGTGTGTACACAAGTGCAGTTTAAAATGTATATACAACTGTAGGATGAAAAGGACAAAGGACCTGACTCTGAAACTGGTTTATTTTAAAAAGTCTGCAGGTCTTAGCTGAGTACAAATCCAGCAGGACCCAAGGATGTGACTGGGATGCTAAACCCGTTAATGACACTCCAGGCTCCATTAGAATTACCAAGAGAGGAAATAGCCCTAATGTTTTTTGGGTTAATCAGACCATGTTTATACCACTGGTTCCAACTGTAAATCACAGTGGCTGTCACCAAGCTGACATCCAGGACACTAAGAAATCTGGAAATGCTGTCTTATAAGGAAAAACTGAGGCAATGGGGAATAGTTAGCCAAGAGAGTGCTTGGTGCAAAGGATGGGATATAATGTAGAATCTAACGTCTATCACAAGGATGACAATGATTCAAACAATAAAATCAGTAAAACAGAAGGAAGTGAAAGGGATAAATATTTCACCTCAATTCAAGGATAAAATTTCTAGCAATTGTAGATATTTACAAAGATGTGGTTTTCTATGATGCACAGGGAGTTTGAGCAGTAATTAGCTGTCATAAAACAGTTCCTGCCTTTAGTTGTTGGCAACAATAACATTTACAGTTATTAGCTCTAATTCTTACAACCATTCCATAAAGTAAAGCATACTGTCTTCATTTTACAGCTGAGAACACTGAGGCTCAGAGGTTATTTGGCAGGCCCAAGGTCATACAGATACTATTTAAATAAACCAAGATTCAAATCTATATCTGATTCCAAACTGTATGTTCACTCCATTATGCCATGCTGGTGACCTTCCAGTTCATTTTCCCCCATTTCCACCTGTCCACCCTATTTCTACCTGGTTGGTCAAAATGAAATGCAGAGTAGCAAATTCTCTCATTGCTTCATCTATCACTAATTAGAATTGCTTAAATTTTTGAAAAGAACTCATAGGACCCCTTAAAAAGAAAATGCAAATAGAGAAATATTCATAAGATTCAAATATCTTGAACATAAATACAATGGCAAGGTCTTAAATAGAAGACAAAATCCATTCCCTAAAAATCTCAGTGAATATAGGTCCAGATTGGCAATGGCCTCCACAGAACGAAATGAACCTACCCTCTGTCTCTTTGCGTAGTTACGGTTCAGGCACCAGCTGTCGACTGTGTGGGGCTCTAACTCCTAACCGGGAGGAGATGCCAGGACTTGTGTCAGTTTCACAGAGCTCACCAGGAAGAACACATTAAGAGAAACTTCCAGATCTTTTTAAGATGTGAGAGCAGAAGGTTCTCAGTGATCACAGTCTCCTTATTTTACAGGTGAAAAACTGAGGATCAGAGTGGTAGAGTGACTCTTCCCAAGGTCCAGAGTAAGTTGGTAACAGAATCTGGAACTAGAACCATGGCCTTTGCACTATGCCAGTGGGAGCTATCTTAAAGTTGCAGAGGCCAGGTCCCACCCTAGCATTAATGAACTTATATGGACATTTTTAATGTTCCACAGAAAAATTTGCTGTGCATATATAATTAAATGACTGCATTATGAATGTTTTTATCTATATTTTTATCAATTTTTCTTTACATTTCTTTTTATGTTTGTGTAACATCTTTATTAAAATATAATTCACATACTATACAATTTACTCATTAAGGAGGGCTTTTAGTATATCCAGTTGTTCAATCATGACCACAATCAATTTTTAATATTTTCATCATCGCAATCTGTATACCTATTGTCAGTCACTCTCCATTTTCCCCCAACCCTCCAGCCCCAGGCAACCACTAATCTACTCTTTTTGTTTCTATGGATTTGCCTATTCTGGCTATTTAATCTAAATGTAATTAAACAAAATATGTGGTCTTCAATATATAGTTGACAAAATTGAGGCTCAAAGAGGTTATTTGGCAAGCCCAAGGTCATACACCTATTTATTAGATGAACAAGCATTCGAATTCAGATCTGATTCTAAACTGTGAATACGTGGATATATTCAATCATATGGATACACCATCTTTTGTTTATCTTTCCATCAGTTGATGGACATCTGCGTTGTTCCCACTCTTTGGCTATTATAAATAATGTTGCTATGAACATTCATGTATAATTTTTTGTGTAGACATATGTTTTCATTTCTCTTAGATATATACCCACAAGTAAAACTGTTAGGTCATGTGGTAACCCTATGTTTAACTTTTTGAGGAACTGCCAAACTGTTTTCCAATTCAACCAACTACACTGATTACTCAGTATATGCCAGCAACTGTGCTGAACCTTTTACATGGATTATTTATCTAGTACTCACAACACTATAAATAGATATTATTTTACCCATTTACACACTAGAAGCTAAGTATCTTGTGTGAGATGTCACATCTAGCAGTTTAAAGATTTAGAATTCAGACATAGGCAGGCTGACTCTAGAGCCATCACCCTAAATCATGACATTATACCATAATCTTTAAGCACCAAACTTTGTGGAAGTGCTACATTCAAGGAGAAGAGGACAGAAGACAGCAAGGTCTTGTTTTGGATGCGGAACCTCTTCCTCATTCCTCCTCTACTTCCTCCATTCTTTTTCCAGACACTGTAGGCCTGTTATTGGTCTTCAGGTCTCAAGTAATGTGTGCTGTCAACTTTTAGGGCCCACACACATTTTAGTTAGGCTTGTTTTTATTGTGAAGAACAGAGACCTATACAATATTGATTTGTTAAAGGGTCTGCTACTCTCAGTGTATAGTTGGCACATACGGGTGAAGAGCGATCATTGGGAACTTATGAGTAAATCCTGTGGTGCAGCTAGGTATCGTGGGAATTAGGTGGAAGTCGTCATGTCCTGAGGCAGCTGAAGACCTGCTTTTTCTCCAGCTCTCCCTCTGGAGCAACATGGCTTCTGTCTCTCCTCTTTGCTCCATTCATTACTACCCACCTCCCCCTGATCCTTCATGGTTTTAGCTCCCTCTCTGGCTTACACATTGCCATGGCTTTGCCACCTGCTGTGGCTCATTGCCCTACCTCATCTTCTTAGTTCAGATTATTGGGAAAGAGAGTCTATGAAATCCAGCTCCTCTTCCTAAGTCATATCACACCAGAGTCACTGACAACCTGAAAACTGGAGGCCTTAAGCCATGTGCCCACCCTGCCTGGCCAACTGTAGCCAGGCATATGGGTGTGAAGCATATGGGCCAGTGAAGCAGGTGTCCTTAGGGGTACCATGGGGAAGAAGTCATCCTGAGGAATGGCCCTCCCAGCATAGCATATCCAGCCCACACACTCACCCCATCCACAGAGACTACATTTTACCCACCATGATGTTCCCCTCAGGCTGAAGCATAATTTGGGTGAAAGACTCAAACCGCTACCCTGTGAGTGTCTAAGGATTCCCCAACCTATACACCCTCTGGGTAATGGCCATAATCTCTAGGTAACCTGAGTCCCACTGCTGCATGGATTACATACAGCCCACCCTAACTCTAGTCCACCACTGACTCATTTTGGTTCTCGCTTTAATGCTAGTTTCTGTCCTGTGTGTAAATCTGTATGGGGCTTGTATTAGTTTCTGTTGCTGCTGTAAAATTATCCCAAACTTAGTGACTTTAAATAATACAACTGATTACCTTACAGTTCTATGGGTTATAAGTCTAATACAGTTCTCACTGGGTCAAAATCGAGGTGTCAGACAGGCTGTGCTCCTTTCTGGAAGCGCCAGAGGGGCGAATCTGTTTCCTTGCCCCTTCCAGCTTCTGGAGGCTGCCTGCAGTCCTTGTTTTGGATCCCTCTTTATCCATCTTCTAAGTGAGTAATAGAAGTCGATTCTGTCCTATCATATCACTCTGACCTTCTCTTCTGCCATCCTCAATCCTCCTCCACTTTTAAGGACCATTGTGATCACACTGGGCCCACTAGGATAATTCATAATGCTCTCCCAACTTTAAGGTCAGCAATAGCAACCTTAGGTTGATCAACCTTAATTCTCCTTTGCCATATAATATGACATATTCACAGGTTCCTGGGATTAGAATGTGCACATCTTTGGGGGAGGGGAGTATATTCTGCCAAATGTAGAGATCAATTAACACTGAATGAGATTCTACTGTATAATGCCAGGGCCTTATTGTGCCCCAAAGGAGATAAAAATTGAGTGGCAAGATTACAGACCTCTAGATAATACTGATCTTTACATATACAACATGCATGCACATGCTTATGTACGTACACACACACACACACATACACACACACACACACACACACACACACACACACACACACACACACCAGAATCAGGGATATAAGTTATCTAGAGCACAGAAAGGGGGGGGCGAGGGGAAGAACAGTTTTAAGGAGACTATTTTATCTCGATTCTGTGACCTGGAACTTGGTGACTTTAGAGAAGCAATTACAGTAGAGTGATTTTGATGGTAGTAAAAATGGGACAGAGATAAGGACTGAAAAGGAGGCAAGAAAAACAAGGTCTGGGGAGCATCACTTTCAGTCCAGAATTTTACCAAAGAAAGAAAAAAAACGACTGTGGCAAGAACCTTTGACCCTGTTTGTTCCTTGCTGACCTTTCCAAGATCATGCCCCTACAACATACTAAACTTGGAACCAGGGATACTAATGAATGATAGGTTTACTGGAACCTAAGCAGGGCAGGAGAGAGGAACAGATACATGACTGCACAGTGGCTCTTCCACGCATCCAGGGTATTTGATGCTCGCCTTAATTACTTTTGCAGAAAGGACCTAAGTTGCTGCATGTATCAGGGTCCCAGCCGCTCAAAGGGTCACGGAAAAGAGGTTAAAGAAAGGATTATTAACAGAGGGGTGGGTAGTGTTAAGGGACTGAGAAGCATGGAGAAGCACCAAGGGATATAGAAGGAAGTCATTAAACCCCTAAGCTTGTAAGGGCAAGGGGAGGGAGCTGTTGCTAAACCGAACTAGAGCTACAGTTGCAGATTTGCTGGATGAGAGCTGTGCAGGCAGGCTGGGCACAGAGGTGGAGAATAAGTACTTCTACCTCTTTCCCTTACCATCCTCTGAGCTGCTACTGGTGCCTCCCACTGGCTGATCTAATCAGAAGCCAGAGGTCAAGAACACCCAGCTGATTCTGTCTACAGAAGACAGCTTTGGGGGCAAAGAATGGGAGGGAAGGGTGGAGCAAACAAAATATCCACCCCCCAACCCACCTCTGGTTTACTCCTATTTCCAGTAATTCTAGAAATAACTGGATAAAGTGAAGCTCTTTGCAGGCATGGCAACCACAAAGTTTCCTTCCCTGTAAAGAACCCGGGGCTCTGACAGTAATAGAAGGAAGCTCTAAGAGAAAAGGGAAAAAGAAAAGCAACAGAAGGAGAAAAGGCAGAGTTGGGAGGTAATGGAGTAACAGAGTGGAGGAAGCTCTTTGCTGTCAAACCATCAGGCTAAGCCTTGAACCTTTGTGTAAAAACTGGAGCATGGAGCTGTTTACCTAACACCTTGAGCACCTTCAACAGCCTCACATCTGTTGTTATTTTGGATGAGCTTGGGGAGCCATCTCTGCTACTCCCGGGCCCATTCTCGATTAAAGCACTTTTAAATTGCCGCATTTTCTGAGGCAGAGAAACCCTAATCTGAATGCAGCTTTAAAACCAGCAGCAATCAGCAGAGATCCATCAATTAGCATTTGGCATTAAGCAATGCAGAACATTTTCCAAGGCTCCAAGGGCCTCTCCACACCTGAACATTCCACAAGGTTCATTCTCTCCTGTTTGAATAATATTTGGAGCGCTTGACTCACAGTCTTGACTGACAGAGTTTCTCTCAGCTGCCAAAAGAATAACCAATTTTCTATTGTAGCTCTTTTCTAATGCAAACAGAAACAGCTCCAACAAAGCTTTCTATTCTGATACATTTTTTTAAAGGAAAAAAGTATCTGCTTCGAACCACTAATTATAATTTATTATAACAATACTTCCCAGGAAGCAGAGTTCTTGCTATAATTAACTGCTGAGGAGTAGGATGAAACAACTATTTATTTAGTTTCAAGCTACTTGTTCAGAATTTGTCTCCCCTTGAAACTTAACTCACAATCAGAGCTAAATTCAAAATGTTATGGAAGCACTGTCATCTTTAGGTTGAAAACTTCTTAGTAATTTTCTTTTTCTTAAGAATCTTCTCTAGGTTATGCATTTTCACTAATTGAGGGAAAGGTTTTATCTTAAAATGTTAATATATTTATGCCTTTTCCATGATTTGGAAACATATGATTGTTGGGATCACAGATAGCTTTCAAATGCTGGCCACTCCTGCTGGGCTGTGAGAATTTTGAACTGTGTGGCTTTATAGGTATTATTTCAATCAAATATCGTAATGAAGACCTCTTTTTTTGTTGTTTTATTCCACTGTCACTGAACTGAGGCTTGTACTGATCCTCAGTTTCTCTATCTATAAAGTGGGGATGATAATATGTAGCCTAAGCAGTTGTTGTAAAGATTGAGTATAATCTTAGCATTTGGCACAGGACTGGGCATTTAGTAAGCAGTTCTTACTTTTATTCTTTGCCAGCCAAGAAAGGCAAGATGGCAATTACTGAAGTGGGTGAGAAAGTATTTTTGCTATGACTGGTCTGAGTCCATGATGGGAATTGCCTGCAAATGAACAGCAGAGCAGAACAGTCTCTAAGCAAGCCAGACTTCTGAAATCCTCCATCCTTAATTCACAACACAGTCGCCAGAACTAAATGGTTTTAAATTATTTGACTCTCAAGTGGCTGAGGTGACAAATACTTCTTTCCATTACCTTCTTATCTAGCTGCTCTGACTTTCAGATCATTTAGCAAAATGGACTGAGTTTTTCTTCTTCAATATGAAGTAAGAAATTTGGCTCTTTGGCTCCTGGCCTTTTCTGGCATATAAATTCATGAGACTATTTATAAAGTTCAGAGAATTCCTGGCAAGAAAGTTACTTTATAATGATATATTTCACCTATAGTTATTGAGATGTCACTTCTGGCAGCTCAGAAAGTTGTCACAGGGAGTTTGAATTTAATGACATCTAATAATATTAGAATGAGAGCACACAAACATTTCTGATGCATTGCATTCTTTGAAGAATGGAAATAGTTTAATTACGATTTATGATTATAAAAGCAATATGTGATTATCGCAAAACATTAAAAACAAGAAAAGCATTGTGCAGGAAAGAATTAGCTCAGCAGGCTTGGGCTGCTTAAACCTGCACATTTGCAAAATTCTCAGGATGTGCCCTAGGTCCAGGCCTTGGAGATGACTTCTGACCAGGCCTTTGGGGTATCTTGCCTGATGAGTGTCTTTATACGCCTGGGACACACCAGATAGCTTATACTAACAATGGGATTTATGGTGAACAACTATTTTTGCATGACTAAAGCTTTGGGTCATATTGTATCAGTCTGAACTCTGGAATGTAGGGTCTGCACACCTATGTGATTGACTCATGGACACCAAGGCTCGGTGAACTTCCCCAGTGATTAAGCTTCCCTGATTGACGACACTTCACAGATAATGTCACAGTGTTGCTGGAAGAATTAACTGCTGTCTGTGTGACTCCACTAGGTGAGGACAACTGGAAGCTTGTCCTGTTTTTCTCCTAGTTTCTGTCTTGTGCCCTTTCCTTTTGCTGATATTAATATGTATTCTTTTGTTGTAATAATCTGTAACTGAGTATAACAGCGTTTTTCTGAGTCCTATGAGACCTACTAGTGAATCACTGAACATAATGAATGGTCTTAGGAATGCTCAATGCAAACATAAATAAGTAATAAAACTAAGATTATTCATTATCTTACTTCTAAAGATGTTTTCTTTAAATATATGTATACACAGAGACTTTTTTCTATATACTTCAACACTTTTGCTAATGTAAAATTAATATTATAGACTGTATTTAGTAACATTTTCTCAGTTAATATATAATGAACATACTTCCTATGCCTTTAAACATAAATGTATTTCTATACAGCATTCTGTTGGACAGAAATTACATTTATTTAATCAACCATCTACTGATAAACATTTGGGTTGTTTCCCTTTCTTTTGGTATAATAAACCATGCTGTAAGAAACATCCTTGTAGATAAGCTTGCAAAGAGGTTCTCTCATTATTTGCGATATAGGGACCTGTGATACAAAGATTTAAGAATCACAGTAACAATCATAGTCTTAAATTAATTAATAAGATGTGTCAAAATAGATAAAAGTTTCAGACCTCTACTCAGAACATTTTTATATTGAATATGATTGAGATTGGGCTAAAGTCTGAAGAAATCCTTATCCAATAAATTTATGGAAATTGTGTCTCCACCATTTTTTGACTATATCCAAATTGTGGGCTAGTAAGTCCAAAAATATGTATTCTTCAATGGTTCTAAAGACTTAGCCTATAATTTTCCACTGAGATTTATTATAATCCATTTTTCAAAAATTAGTTAACTATTAAAAAAAAATAACTTGGCCTATAACCAAGCAACTACTTGATCAAAAGTATCTGCCAGTAATTTAACTGCCTGACAGAATAAAACTTAATCTTTAGATTAGAACAACATATAACTCTAGGCCTCTATAATATATCATTTGCAATGTCCAGTAGTCAGAAAAACTTACTAGAAAATGTGATCCATGAATAACTTAAATATTCAAAGTACCAGGCAAGGGTTTATAGAATAACTATTATAAATACATTAAAGAATTTAGAAGAAAATATGTAAAATGGCTGTACAAATGGGGGAATTTTTAAAGAGAAAATTCTTAAAAAGAACCAAATGATTCTTTATAAAATCAAAAATATGATATCTAAAAAATAATTCACTTATGACTTTAACTGAATACTGGATACAGATGAAGAAATAATCAATAGAATTTTAAAAAATAGTCAGCAAAAAGTATCCAAAATGAACTACATAGAGAAATAACAATAGTAACAGTAATAATAAGCAAAAACATCTGAAATTTGTGGGATATTATCAGTCTAACATATATGTATAGAGTTGCAGAAGAAGAAGAATGGGGAAAAATATTTTTAGAGAGAGTGAATGAAATTATTTCAACACTGATAAAAATTGTTAATCTATAAATCCGAGAATCTAAATGAACCCCAAGTAGAATGAATTATAAAGGAAACCACACCTACACACATGATAGTCTCACTTCAGAAAACTGAAGAGAAAGAAAAAAAATCTTAAAATCAGCCAGTGCAGGGAAGAGAATACTTCACATTTAAGGGAACAAAATCAGTAATGACTGACTTTTTATCAGAAACTATGGAAACCCTAATATAGTGGAATAATATTTTGAAAGCACTAAAATATTAGTCAACTCAGAATTCTATACTCAGGGAAAACATTCTTTCAAAATGAAGACAAAGTAGAGGAGTTTTTAAACAAATAAAAATAGAATTCATTATCAATAGAACCACTCTGCAAAAATAATAAAAAATAATAAAAACAAATTAAAAAGTGCTAAAGAGAAATGATCCTAAAGACCTAAATCTATAGGAAGATGTAGATTCCTGGAAATGGTGAAAATGTGGGTAAACATAACAGACTATTTAAAACGTATCTCTTTAAGAAAAAATTGAAGAGAAACTTTTTCTAAAATGTATATGGAAGGGCAAAGAGCCTAGATTAGCCAAAACAGCTTTGAAAAAGAGGGAAAAAGTGGAAGGAATTGTTCTACCCAATTTTAGGACTTGTTGCTACAGTAATCAAAACAGTGTGGCATTGGTGAAAGAACAGACACTCTGATCAATGAAACAGAAGAGAGAATCTAGAAGTAGACCCACACAAAAATGCCCAACCAGTTTTTGACAAAAGTTCACAAGCGATTCAATGGAGGAAGGATAGTGTAGTCAGTAAATGATGCTGGAGCAATTGGCAAAAACAAAACAAAAACAAAAACCTAAACCTTAATCTCATACCTTATTTTAAAAAATATTTATAATAAAGGAATATTATAGACTCAAATGTAAAATGGTAAAACTTTTAGAAAAAAAAAAAAAGATCTTTGAAACCTAAGGCTAAGTTCAAAATCATTAGTCATTAGCTATGACATCAAAATTATGATTCCTAAAAAAACATATTGAGAAATTCAATTTCAGTAAAATAAAAAAACTTTTTTGCTTTGTGAAAGGCCATAAGAGGATGAAAATAGAATATACAAACTAGGAGAAAATATTTGCAAACTATATATCTGACAAAGGACTTGTATGTAGAAAATAAAAAGAATTCACAAACTCAACAGTAAAAAAAAAAAAGCAAGCAATCCAATTAGATAAATCAAGACATTTTACCAAATAGAATATAAGGATGGCAAACAAACATAAGAAAAGTTGTTCAACATCATTAGCTATAAGATGTAAATTAAAAGCACAATAAAATATCTTTATAAATCTATTAAAATGACTAAAATAAAAAATAATAACAAATACTAGTGAGAATGTGGAGAAACTGAATCTCTCATACATTGCTGGTAGAGATGTAAGATGGGACAAGCAATCTGGAAAATAATCTGGCAATTTCTTACAAAACTAAATATATATTTAATTCTGACTCAGCACTCACATGGCTGGGCATTTATCCCAGATAAATGAAAACTTATGACCACACAAAAACCTGTATGTGAATGTTCACAGCAGCTTTATTCATAATAGCCAGAATATGGAAACAGCCCAAATGTCCTTCAGTGGGTGAATGGATAAACAAACTGTTAAAAGAGCAAACTACTGATGCATGACACATATTGCATGACTCTCTGGAGCATTATTCTGAGTGAAGAAAGCCAATCCAAAAATATTACATACTGTATGACTCCATTTACATAACATTCTCAAAATGGCAGAATTATAGAGATGATGAACAAATTAATGGTTGCCAGAGGACAAGAATTTCTGTGTGGGGTGGAGGTGTGTGACAATAAAGGGGTAGCACAAGGGAGTTCCTAGGTATTGACGGGCCAGTTTTGTATCCTGATTGTGCAGTTACATAAATCTATAATACAGTAAAACTGCATAGCACTACATGCACACATACACACACACTCTTCTGTAGAAACTGATGAAATCTGAATAAGGCACAGTTAACAGTATTGTACTAATATTAATTTCCGGGCTTTGGTACTGTATTCTAGTTAGGAAACATGCTACCACTGGGAAAGATGGGTGAGGGATACAAGGATCCCCTGAACTAATTTTGCAACTTCCTGTGTGTTTATAATTATTTCAAAAGCAAAACGTTTTGAAAAAACTATCCGCAGTTTAAAGCAAAAGCAATAACAATGTACAGAGCAGTTTATAACAAATAAAGAAGTAAATTATACAACAAAATAACACAAGAAAGAAATGGAATTGAATACAGGTGTTAGATTCTTATACTGTTTGTGTAATGGTATAATATTAATTTAAGATTGATTGTTATTTTAAGGATGCACAGTATAACCCCTTGAGCAGCCACCAAATATCCAAGTAGTATAACTAAAAGGAAAATAGAAGAGATAAAATGAAATACTAAAGAATACTTGATTAGTCAAAGAGAAAGCATGAAACAAGAAACAAAGAACAGAGGGGACAAATAGAAATAGGAATAAAGTGATTTAACCCAACCATATCAGTAATTATGATAATTGTAAATAGACTTGATACTCCAATAAAAATAAATTGTCATTTGGGGTTTTAAAGGAAGATCCAACTATATGTTATTTATAAGAGGTATACATTAAATATAAGGACACATTTGGAAGTAAAAGGGTTGAAAGAGATAATGCTACACAAACACTAATCATAACAAAACTGGTATGGTTACATAAATAAGAGAGAAAGTAGACTTCAAGACAAGAATTATCACCAGTGAAATAGGAATATTTCATAATGATAAAAGGATCAGTTCAATAGGACATGACAATCCTAAACATATGCACCTAATAACATGCCTTCACATACAAATATAGAAATCAAATATTGATAGAACCAAACAAATCCTTTGTCTTACTTGGATATTTTAACACTCTTCTCTAGAGTGTTTCTAAGAGAATTCTAGAAAAAGTAATTTTAGAAAAAGCAAACAAAAACATTAGTAAATGGAAAATTTGAACAACACTATCCACCAAGTTTACTTAATTGACATTTGTGGAACACTCCACTCAACGACAGCAGAATACACATTCTTTTCACGTGCACATGGAATATTGACAAATACAGGTCATATATCAGGCTATTAAACAAGTCAATAGATTTTTAAAATTGCAACCATACAGAATTTGGTCTCTAAACACAATGGAATTAAACTAGAAATCAATTTTTTAAAAAGACAAAAGAAGTCTCCATCCTTATGTCAGCAGAGTTTCCATGCCTCAGATAATCTAAATAAAACTGTTTCACTCATTCTCTACTCTGTGGAAATTTGATATCCTCTCCTGTATTAGTTGAGGTTCTCCAGAGAAAAAGAACCAACAGGTGATTAAAAATATAGAGCTATTGACTGATTTATTTTAAGGAATTGGTTTATACGATTATGGAGGTTCGATAAATCCAAAATTTGCAAGGACAGTGGCACACTGAAGACTCAGTTGCAGTTCATGTCAAAGCAGCCCACTGGTGGAATTCTTTCTTGCTCAGGGGAAGTCAGTCTTTGTTCTATCAAGGCCTTCAAGTAATAGAAGAGGCCTACTCCCACTACGGAGGGCAGTCTGCTTTACCCAAAGTCTATCCATTTAAATATTAACCTCATCTAGAGAGACACTTTCACAGTAACATACGGAATAATGTTTGACCAAATATCTGGGAAATGCAGCCCAGCCAAGGTGACAAATAAAACTAATCATCACACCTCCCAACCATGATTTCTCCTAAATTAGTTCACTTTATGAATCATCAGGCTACCTCACATATGCTGTTAATGAGAAACTTGGACCCTTCCATCAAATTCCACCAAAATCAAGAAACCAACAGAATCCTGTTCGCAAGGTCTTTGTGGGCATAACAGACTTTAGTGAACGTCATGGGAGACAGAATGAGTTCTTCATCAGCAACACAAACAACTTCAAACCGTGTAATAAAACCCCTGCCATTCTGACCCACTCACTTTCATCCCCTTCCTCTTCTGTTCTCCCCTACTCCAAGTTACTGTTCATTTCTAATAAAAAGCAATCTAGATGTTTCTAGTGATTCCTCAATGTTTACCAAACAACACCTCCAGGATCTCACTTTCTATCCTGAGGTATTTTCCTAAGACAACTGCCGAAGAAGCATTCCAGTACCAGCTGTAGGCCATCCCTTCATCTGAAGCCTCCTAACACCTCATTCTTCCATTCATTTCAGTTTAAACTTCTATTTAATTCTCATTTTATTCTACTCCCCTCCAAATCATCCAAAAGAAGGAAAAACATGAAACTGATTACATTTAAAAACCAGTTAATTCCTTCTAAAAGAAGGGGCTCTGTGAATGCTCTGAGGCTGGTGTTAAGTGAGGGAATAAATGGATGCTTTCTACTTAGGACACAATCAGGTGTGGAAGAGTCATACCCAGGTGGTCCTGGGGCCAAAGGTTGATCGGGCTTTCTCTGAAAGACACCGCCCTATGGCAGACACCTTGCCAATGTGACCCACAGATCCCAGCTGTGAAGGCAGGAGTCACTCACTGGGCCCTGTGTCCCCAGCTCCCAGCCTAGCACTGTGTCTGGAGGAATGGTGACGGCAGCTTGCACCTCCAGTTTTAGGGTCCTCTGTGGGAGCTTCTTCCCTGTTTAAATTCGCATCATTTCATTCCCCTCTCGAGTCCCTGTCATGTTGGACAGGAACGCAATCAATAAAACCAAGTGGGTGCCCGTGGTGTTTCATCGACGCCGCCGAAAGGAAATACACTGTAAAAGGCCGCACTAAACGTGGCATGCTTGTTGTGCCAAACGCAGGCCTAAGCGGACTTGCGCACCAGTGGGAGAGATGTCCGGCGAGCAACCGCCTGCACTGCTGCCCTCCAAGCCTACATCCCCCGACCTGGCGGGGAGAGGGGCTGGGGGAGCTCTGCACCTGCTCACCCACCAAGGGCCTGGGCGGTGGGCTCCCCGGGGCCCCGCTCTGGGCGCCGCACCCACCTCGCGCCCCGGCCGGGCCTCCTCCCGTCTCTGCGCCGTCTTCACCGAGTCCCGGGGCGGCGGGGTGCGCTCTGCTGCCGACCTGCGTCCCTCCGGCTGCAACACAAGACACGAGGGGTCGGAGCAGCGCCCGGGTCCCGTGTTGTAGCCCGAGGTCCCACACCGTGTCCCGGCGAGCCTGGCCGGGGGGGAGCATGCCCCGCGTCCTCTTCCAGGTGGGCCGCCCGGGTGCGGCCTGGAGAACCCAACGTGCTGAGCATCAGGACCAGAAAGCTGTGACACAACGGGCGCTGGCTTTGCGGCCGGGCGCTGGGACTGGGGCGGTGCCGAGGACAATCCAGTGGTTGCGTCCGGTGGTTTGGGCGACCCGCAGCCTGGGCCTCGAGCACAGGGCCCCGCGCAGGGCAGCGTGCGGGCCACGCGCCCCGGTGCTGCAAAGCGCACACGCACGCGAATAGTTAGCTGTCCCCCCGCCTTTTCCTTCAAATAGTGAATTATGGCTGTTTGCAAGCCACTAATTACAGTTTATTACAACAATACGTCCTAGGAAATGAGTTCTTACTCAAAGACTATGATGAGAATTTTATAAATGCCAGACTAGGACAATGAATTGCCCTGAATTATAATGAATATCTGCACTTTGGGAGTGAGGCAGTAAACACATTATTGCTATCCATTTCCAATGGGCCTATGGAGGATTTATTGCTTGCTTATGGCTGATTTTTATTCAAAAACTCTTACATATCATTTTTCTATGGATTCTTTTTGGTGAGTCAGTTCTGGTTTATTCTTATAAAATAAAATGAGGTAGGTCCAGAATAAAAAAAAAAAAAAGAAAAGAATAAACTTCTATAGAATCCCTCTGGGCTAAGTTCTTTGCAGAGATCATGGACTTCAGAACTGACTTCTACTGCCCGTCTTTCAAGAAA
Source organism: Cynopterus sphinx (assembly GCA_030015415.1). Taxonomy (NCBI): domain Eukaryota; kingdom Metazoa; phylum Chordata; class Mammalia; order Chiroptera; family Pteropodidae; genus Cynopterus; species Cynopterus sphinx. Next base: position 26,085,777 of record CM057384.1, on the reverse strand, counting down.
GCAGAAGACTTAACATGGTTTTCTACCAAGGAAAGAATTCCACAGATTCACCAAGTAGGAGGAAGAGGGATAACAGTACAGGCATACCTTGGAGATGCTGTGGGTTTGGTTCCCAACCACCACAATAAGGCCAATTGTGATCTTTTTGCTGGCAGAGGGTCTTGCCTTCAATTTGTAAATAAATAAATAAATAAATAAATAAATAAATAAATAAATAAATGCAACACCTGTGAACCACAATAAAGCAAAGTGCAACAAAACGAGGTACACCTGTATCAGCCCATATTTGTAGAGGAATTTTAAATTGAACACTTTTGAAAGGAAAAAATTCCTCCTTCTGCCTAAAAGATCAAAAAGACTTATGAGAGTTCTTCACAGATGACCTGCAGGCTCACCATTAATATCTGAGTATAGACCATGCCTTGGAGGCACACATTCCCCAAAAAGTTATTTTGTTTCCCAAACTCCTTTCACATGCCAGACAATCCTCACCCAGGACCACATCAGATTGTGGAGAAGCAACAGAGGACACAGGGCAGTTCAGGCACTGTTGGCTGCCATCCCTTCTCCTTTCCCTATCTCTTCCTCTCCAGCAGAACCTGATTGGGTTCCCAGTAACCATGTCCTGCATCTTTTGCAGTTGGTGGCCCGTGACATAGTTCTAACCGTGAGGGCTTTAAGCTATTTTTCTGTTGTCATGTGGTCTGACAACGATAAGCATGTGCTTTTTGGCTTTTGGCTTTTACTTTCTCCCTGCCCAAAATATGGATGTGTTGTCTGGTAGCCATCCTGTGAGCATGTGGGAAAAAGGAGTCTGCATTCTTAATGGGCCTTGCACCAGCCTTAACCTCGCACCTCCAGGCTTCTTGTTAGTTGTTACATCAATGCATTCATTCACAGAATATTACTGCGATAGCTCTTGTAGCCTGCATTCTTCTAGACACCAACAATACAGCAGGAGCAAGGCAAACAAAGTCCTTTTAATGTGTCCTTATAAAGGTCATATTCTACAGTAGACAAATTATACACGAGTAAAGAGGCAGTTGTATAATGGAAGGGGAGGGTGCTTGGGAGATAAATAAAGCAGGACAAGGGGGCTAGGAAGTGCAGGACAGGAGTGGTGCTGTAAAATTACAAGGTGACCTGAGAAGATCTAAAGGAAGACAGGGCACAGACTATGAGACATCTGCCACAGGAGAGAGAGAAGGAGGCAGAACAAATTATATCGATATTGCAGGCTTCAGAAAACCAGTGGATGGCAATAGAGATGAAAAGGGTTAGTGCCTCGTTTTCTGTCCCCTTGTATGTTAAACAGAATTGTATTTGACTACATGGACCAGAAAACTAACTTCATGGCTTAAAAAGGCAAGGGGCTTCTTTCCTCACACCCATGCCCACTGTGGCAGGCTTGCTCTCCTCTCTGCTCATGTCTCCAAGAAGCTCCCAACTCCCTGATCCTCCATAAGCTCCTGGAGCACTGTGGTGTGTCAGCCCTCTAGCTTGGGGATGAGTTTCGGGGGTCTCTGAGCTTTTCCGTCTTGTCTCTCTTCTACATCATTCACTTTTTAAGACCAGATGCTTGATGTTATCTGTGTCCACGAGCAGCCAAGTTCAGCGGGCTGGCTCAGTCTGACTAAACTCAGAAGAAACTGAAATTCTGCACATGATGACCTTGCCTTTGAAAAACAGCGTGAGTTTGTGTTATTGAGTTCTGTTTCAAGAAGGTGAAGCTATCCCACTGCTTATCAGCAGTTCTGATGTGAACATGTGTGATACCTATGGTGTATTTTGAGAAAGTAAGGGACATGGAGGCAGTCAAGGACACTGAGGAGAAAGCCCCATGCTGATGCAAGAGCAAGGAGATTCAAACTCCAGCCCTGGCCAGAGAGTAGCAGAGGGTGAGGCCACAATGAGGGCACCCCAGGAACAAACTGCATGCACACCATGTCCATCTGCTAGGAGAGCTGGTTGATCTCCAACATCCCCAGCAACCAGCAACCAAAAAGCAAGCAAGGCAGGGGCAGAGCCTCGGTCCCTGTACCTGCCCCTTGCACATCATCCAGCTGCTATGGGCTAGGCTTTCTACTTCCAGTCAGAACCCTGGCACACTCTGGGCATTCAGTTAAAACAACAGAGGGGCAGGGACAATCATGGGTGGTCTGCACCCACCTGAGTGGAAGGTTAGCAGTGGGCCCAAGAGGAAATGGGGCCCAGCTGGGAAGCTCCTGGCCCAGCCAAGCTAGAGGGCAAGTCCAAGGCAGGAGGGGCCAGGAGAGGCCTGAGAGTGAAAAGGGGGTGGTGTTGCAGAACTATAAGGAAGACAAGCCTCCTGTCCCCCCACACTGCCTGGGCCCTTCCACCCTCAACCCCACCCATCATAGTCCTGGAGGAAACCAATCATTCTCCTCTTTGGCCACAATGAGATGGGCTGTTTGACTTGTTGGTGCCAATGACAGATCAGAGTGAGGAGAGAATGAGAACCAGAAAGAACAGCTTAGAACAAAATTCAAAGCTCACCTGCTGGATGGATGGTGCAACAAAGAAAAGCAGCAGGCAGGGAGGCCTGCAGGCCAAGGATAAAGGAGAAAAGATGCTCCACAATTAAGTCAAAGAGCACCTGTAGCAGGTGGAGACCTTTATGGGAAGAGGGTCAGGGGCCTCCTCAAGAACAGTGAAGTCTGGAATGGGGAGTTATTTACTGAATAGCCAGTGACTTTGGTGAAGTACAGCTGGATGTCAGGGCAGAAATGAGCTGCACAGAGCATCCTGGCACCTCCCTCACTGGACAGAGCTGGGCCTACAGTAAGAGGGAGTGGGCAGAATCCCACCACAGCCTGCGCTTCTGGGGTGCAGCCCCCAGATGTCTCCCAGCAGGGGCAGGACTCAGGACAACCGGCCTGGGAGTTTGGAAGGGGAAAGGCTGTGCCAGAGACCAGAGCTGGTGCAGGAACCTGCCTGTGAGTGTCAGCTTTCCTGGGAGGTGAGTGCCCTGGCCCCTCACCACACCTCACCGCATACCCCCAGCCAAGCACCGTCCACCCCAGTATGGCAGACTCAGCGGAAGGAACACTGAGCAGCACAGCCTGAGGCATCCTCACCTCTGCCTGGCCCAGGGTCTGACTTCAGGGAAGGACCATAACCCTTGAGAGAAGTGGTGAGGACAGGACTTGCAGAAGGGCAGAAAAGACCTGGTCAAAGGCACGCCTCATGCTCTGAGAGCTCCAGAAATCTACTGAAGACTGGCAAACAAGGGAGAGACCATAGAGCTACTTGAAAAACGACAATGTAGGAAATATTAAAAATGGCATCACTGTGCAAGGAGGTGGGTTGTAGTGGGAGCACCAATTAAACAGACGCATTGCTTTCCATTTTCTGCAGGTTCTATTTTCACTCTATTTTCTTCTTTTTACTTTTACACCCTAAAAAAAAAAAAGCCTCCACATTACATGGTCACCTTTCATCCATTTGTAATTCTCTCTCTCTGAGGCACCATAAATTTTTTTTATGTTATTATCATATTAGAGATCTAATATGTTTTTTCCCCTTGCCTTTAGAACATGAGGCTCACAGAGGCTTTCCAAAGCAGGATGGATGGAAGACCACACGGGGAAGGAAGGGTCGGAGCTATGGTTTATGGCATTTAATATAACTGGCCCATTGGTAAAAGCTCTGCACCTACTTTGGAAAGAATGCTAATGAGAAGGACTATGCCTCTTAGCTTCTACCAGGTTATTTAGAGGAGCATAGCGATGGAGAAGGCGTATGACCTCAAAGTCAGAAGGTAAAACTTTTGAATTCTACATGGTAATGTCCTTACTTTGGGACTTCAGCCAAGACACTTAAACTTTCTAAGCCTCCATTTCCTCCTCTGCAAAATGGGGATACGAAAACCTGTCCTGGCCTCTACACAGAATTGTTTTCATAGGTGAAGTAGTATAGAGTCTTCTCTGTTACCCCTAAAAAGACACTGACAATAAAATGCTATGTTGATGCAAGATATTAGTGGAATTCTGATTTAAGGAAATTATTCACTCCTGTATTCATTTAATTATTAAATTCACTTAAAATTATTATTCATTTATCATCATCATTGTACATCTGATCCTGTGTGAAGCATTGGAAATAGGGTAGTGAATCCCACACCTTTTCAGGACATAGTGGTCAGGTTGTTACCTGCAGCTAAATGCAATCCTATTTCATATCCGAAGGGACAGTAGAGAGGATAAGACAGGGCCTAATTACTGTGGGTTCAAACCAAGTTTATGATTTGTGTAACCAGGGGAACATGACACAGTCCCTCTGAAAACAACTTTATCTTAAAAGAAGTTGGCCCATAGTACCTGACACGGATGGAGAACCCCATGTGTAGCAACTGCTATTGCTACCATATGCAATGCTGTTTTCTTCATGGTGACACATTTAGAAGTGACATGACAGCTTACTCCTCAGGCTCCCCACAAGGGTGATCCTCGATCCACTCCTCCTTCGTGATCAGTCTGAATCTCAGACAACAGGGCAACCTCTACTGCCTCCACCTCTGGAAGGATGAACTTGCCAGCGAGGCAAACCAGGGATGTGCCACACATGGTCCCAAGAGCAGGATCTCAGAGAAGGGGAGGGCCACTATGGCTGGTAGCCACAGAGGTGGCCTGGCTCCTTGCACACAGTTGGGTTCAGCACACCCAGCCAAATAAACCAATAAATGAAGATCTGATCTGAGCTAGGCATTTCACAGAAACCATGGTTATAACCGTCTGCATTTGCTGTGCATGTACTGGGTGCCAGGCACACTCCTAGTATGTAAGAAGAGTCTTGACCAACTCTAGCAAAGAGCTTTGGGACTCACCAGCAGGTGTGGGTTACCTTCTGGGGAGATTCAAGTCACAGCTCATGAAACCACATAATGTGGGATCAATTCAAAATTGCAAAATATCAACCTGCAGGTAAGACAGATTTGGTAGATTAATTTAAAAACACTGAAGTTGGGGAAGCCCTTTCAGGCAGAGGATGTCTTGGAGGCTGGGTCCCCCTCCTTGCTGTAACCCATAAAGCGTTATCAAACATTGTGTTATCTTCTGTCCTGCTGCCTTTTGACCAAAAAGGAGGCTTCCTCTCCAGACTTGACTTGACGTTGATTTGCCGGACTCTCTGAACTATTTAAAAAAAAACGTATGCTTTCATTCTCCAGGCCTTCTACACGGACTCCTGCATTCTAATTCCGGCTAATTTTCCACACTCCCTCTCCTCCAGCCCCCAGCACACACTCCATTTTCCAGAGAGTAAAGCTTAACTCCTTAGCCTGGAGTTTAAAAATGCTTTACAGTGTGGTCTCTGACCATCTCCAGTCCAGCTACTCCTCCATCAGCATTTCCCAGTCCAGAGAAACTCACTGCTTCCTTGCTTCCCTCCTCCACAACTTTGCCCATACCAGTCCCTCCACGGGGCATGCCCCCTTTCCCATTCCTGCCCCTCTCTATGCTCATTATTGTTAAGGGTTCCCCCTGCTTAGATGCCCTCGTTTCCCACCTCCTCGAGTGCTAAGATTGAAAGACATTTTTGGTACTTTTTTATACTGCAGGTCTTTTAAACAATAAATCTTTTTTACATTCCCTGGTTTTAAGCTCCATTAGATTAGGAACTGAATCATGTATGGTTTTGTGTACCCTGTGGTTCCTAATAAGATATCTTGAATATTGAGGGCATGTAATAAATATTGTTGCATAAATTAATATTTAATTACTTCATAAAAGTTCCCCTATTTGTCATGGAAATGGCCTTTTTCTTCCATAGTCACAATATAAGTCAACATTTCAGAAGCTTTTGCTGATATCATTTTCTTGAGCACTGTTATTAATAATTGGTCTTAAAATGCTCATTTAAGTGCCCAACTTGTACATAAGAGGTCTGCTTTCCTGTTGATGTTCACACTCAGCCATAATTATCTGTCAGAAGAGGCATGAAGAGGTGAAGAGATGAAAGCTTGGAAGGTCGGATATGCCACCTCGAAAACCTGAAATGAGGGGGCAATTATCAGCAGCCTTGAGTGTGGGGGATGAGGGGGTTGGGGTTAATTGTGTGAGGCCACTTGTTTTGCATCTCATAGAATTCAGTCTCCCTCTGCCACCCAATCCCAACACACACACACACACACACAGCCAGCCCTCTCCCTGCTGGGAAGGAGTGACCCCAAATGCACAGATCTGGAGCTAACTGAAGTGTGCTCATTCAAGGACCAGAACTCAAAAACACATAAGGGTCCAGATGGGCTTGCCTGGTCTTCCTAAACATGAGAGTCTCAACCTAATTCAACCTTTCATTTACTCCTCAGGTCATTATCATGAACATTATTTATAGTACTGTGTAGTCACACTGTGGTTGTCTCAGAATCTCTGTGCTTTTCCCCTCTCAATTGCTAAAATATTTAGTTTCTTTATCTGCTATTCATAATTTTCCAACCTCACATTGACTGTTAGATTCTCTGTGGTCACTTCATGAGGGGTCATTCTGCAGAAGCAATGCCCTTGTCCTATTTACAAAGGCCAGGAAACCAGTTAGCTGGGCTAGAGGGCTGTGTCTCAGCAAGAAGTTTGTTATTAAGATTGAGAACTAGCGGTCTTTGCTACATTTATTCTGGAAGGTCTGAGGCCTTTCCTACTTACTCTCTGACTCCCTAGAAAGTTCAAGTTGTAAGAAATCCCAGTTCCAAGTGAAGATGATGGACAGATCTGTATCAGTGTATCATCTCCACTTTATGATCAGCAATTCAGTTTCGGTGCAACAGCATCACTCACTGCGTTAAATTAATGCCAGTAATTTCAATTTCATTGGCTTTGTAGCTTCTATTACATTCAGTTGGAAATTTGTTTTGGCTTTATAGCTGTATATGGGCTTATAGGTATTTAAGTAGCTTTATAATAATAAAGCCAGCACTGGGGATTCATAAGAATTCTTCTCAGTCCTGCTTTGCAAAATCTTTCCTGGTTTGCACCATGAGCCTGACACTTGACCTGCTCATTGGGGAGGCTTGTCCTTGAATCTGTTCTTGCTACTGGTTGTTACTGATGCAAAGTGACTGACGATAGCCATTCACACCAAAGAAAGTACTGATGAGCCACAAGGGATCTAGGCTATAAGGCTATAAAGGGATCACTCGGATCATCCAGAATATACAGATATTTGTTGTTTTATTACCATCAAAATATCCACAAGACTTTTTTCAAATCTTAAACTTCTTACTTTGAGATAATTGTAGAGTCACGTGCAGTTATAAGAAATTACACCGAGAGATCCCACGTATCCTTCACCTAGTTTCCCCAAAGGTAACACCTGGTAAAACTATAGTAACATCACAACCAGCCCATTGACATTCAGAATGTCACTGACAACGCACCAATCTTAATCAGATTTCAGCAGTTTAACATGCATTTATTCATTGGTTTATTTTTGTGCGTATTTACTTCTACGCAACTTTATCATGTGTTGTTTCCACCACCACAGTCAAGATCTAGACCAGTTCCATCACTGCGAAGATCCCTTTCGTAACCACACCCACCTCCTGACCCCCCCCACACACCCCCCCCACACCCCCGCCGCAACCACTGATCTATTCTCCATCACTACAGTTGGTCATTTCAATAAAGTTCGACAACTGGAATCACAGAATTCAATCTTTAGGATTAGCTTTTATATTTAGTATAATTCCATTAAGGTCCATCCAAAGCATTGGGTGTATCAATAGTTTTTTTTTTTTTAATTTTTTTTTAATTGCTGAGTAGTGTTCCATGTTATGGCTGTACCACAGTTAGTTTAACCATTCAACCTGCTGAAGGACATCTGGGTTGTTTCAGGTTTTTGGCTATTACAAATAAAGCTGCTATAAGCATTCATGTACAGTTTTTTTTTTTAAATTTATTTATTTTTTATGGTGACATTGGTTAATGAAATCCAGTAAGTTTCAGCTGTACACTTTAACACTAAGGCATACATATGTTTACACTGTGCATTCAGTGTACAGGTTTTTGTGTAAACACTGATTTCACTTCTCTGGGATGAACGCCAAAGAGTGAGAATGCTGGGTTATATGGCAGTTATAGGTTTAGTTTTATAAGAAACTGCCAAAGTTTTCTGGAGCATCTGTACCATTTTACTCGGGATAACATTTTAAAATTCTCTTCAAAAACTGTGGACTTCAATTTGCAAAAACACTAATTTACTGACTGACACTAGATAACTAAACAATCAGCAAGGTGTCCTTGAAGATAGAAAAAGGGAAGCGGCTAGTTCTATATGGGCAAAAAATTAACTCTTAATGAACAGATACTGGGAAAACTTTAAAGTTTCAAGTAGTTTTCTGCCTCCCAAATGGTAGAGGCTTGAATTCTGAAGCAGTGTCCCTTATAGGAAAAACACTCCAATGGCCTTTTGGTTATTCAAGTAGATCCTGCTCCTGCTTCCTTGTGTTTGGAGGTCGACCCACTTCTAGAAGGAGTCTGCGGGAGCTGGAGGAGAGCATGGCACTGTGTGCAGAAGGCGCCCTTCGGTCTACACACACCTCTGCAGCTCCAGCTGCAGTGGCCCCTCTCTTGCCAGGTCACTTCACAGACGCTGAGAATATGGTCATATGTTTCTGTAAAATCTCTAGAAGTATGATATTTTAACTGCTGTTGACTAAGACCACCGTCTATGTCTACTCCCAACTCTCTCCTATGTCTCATAGATGACGGTGAAATGGCCATGACATTTGGGGACTCGGTAGAAGAGGGCCTGCCTTATACTTGAGGCCTATAGCATCTCCTGAGGCTGGAGGTTCCCAGAGTGTGGGGCAGTGGCCCAGAACCAGGGCCTGGAGGCTGTGCCAGAGACTGCAGAGGGTTCTGCCCCAAGCCTAAGTGAGCATGTGCCTGGGGGACCCTTGGACAGAACTATGTAATTGGAAAGATCCAACGTACAGGCGGGAAGCTAATGGGGCATACAGAGCAGTGCCTACAAGGCCTTCTACAAATCCTAGTGTGCAGGCTGCCTCTAGATAAGCCTAGTCAGGGATAGGACTCATGCTGGGTGTGACCAAGCCCTCGGATCTTTCTAAGCTCTCCAGGTCATTCTAGGATCCAGCCCAGGGTGAAAGCTGCTGAGCTATTGGAATTTGGGCATTTAAAAGAACATGTACCTTATTTGACAGCCATAATTGAGTGATGGCAGGACTTTGCATTACCTGTATATGATGATGACTGTATTAAATTCATCTATGACAATGGTGGGAAATATCAACCTCCATCTCATTGCAACTGGCTCTGTCTTGTTTGGCTTCCTGAAGCTGCTGTCATTGGCATTCCCTCCCTCCTATCCTACCACCCCTACCTCAGTCCCTAATCTGCCCCCACCTCAGTTCTGAAAGCAGTCCCTGTTGAAAGGGGAAGTGATTTGGGTCATTCAGCCTCCCCAGGTGGCCCTGAGCTAAGTGGCCTGTGGCTGACCACCTCATTCTCCAAGATTCATTCACTGCCTTTAATGCCAGTGACTGTCACAGGGTTCTCATGCATCCCTGCAGAGCCAGCCCGCCTCACCCATGTACCCCACTCATTCACGCTCTGGTTACAACCCATGGGTACTGTTCCATGGCTGAGGTCCTCCTGCCCCTACGCCTGAGTGCAGAGTCTGTTACCACTCAGGTAGAGAACTCTGAGTGGCCTCCCCAACTCTTTAGCACTGACCACCCTGGAATCTAGGTCTCAAAACTCCAGCAGCTGTCCTTGTATGAATCACACCTGAGCTGGACACATGCTTTCCCACCTGGTACCTCTGTCACGCCACTTGTCACAGGGCTCAAGCCAGGATCTGGTGCTTTCGACCTACTCAGGGAATCACTGTGCTCCATCACCAGTTCAGAACTATGACAGAAAGACCATGTGAACAGGAGTCAGGAGATGGGCACTTTAATGCTGGCTTTTCCACTGGACTGTCTTCCTATTGCTGCTGTTAACAAATTATCACTAACTTAATGACTTAAAAAACACTTAAAAAACATTATCTCTCAGTCAGGTCTGAAAATCAAAAGTTCAATATGAGTCTTATGGAGCTAAAATCAAAGTGTTGACAGAGCTGCGTTCCCTCTGGAGGTTATATGGGCAAATTTGTTTCCATGTCTTTTTCAGTTTCTAGAAGCCACCTGCATTCCTTGGCTTTGGCTGCATCACTCTGACCTCTGGTTCTACTGCCGCATTTTCCTCTTTAACTCTGTCCTCTTGCCTCCCACCTATTAGGACCCTTGTGATTATACCTGGATAATCCAGGATAAATTTCTCATTTTAAAATCCTTAACCACATTTGAAAAGCCCCTTTTGCCATGTAAGGGAATATATTAGAAGGTTCTGGAGATTAGGGTATGGACATCTTTGGGGGCTATTTTCCATGCTTATTACAACTCCTAATTTGCTCTGTGATCCTGATCAAACTATCCACTCCTCCAAGCCTGCCTCATCTTGTATATCATAAAGAATTGAGCTGATTCACACCTTTTAGTTCTAAAATTCTATGACTCTGTGATCCAGGGCTCACCAACACACTTTGGTGAGATGGGAGCTGAGGTCAAGGGCTGTCCCTCTGGTTCTGGTGGGGCTGTCCCTGCGGAAGGCAAATAGACTGGGGCTGAGACCATGGCCTGTGCCCTCTCAGCATGTTTCCCTGCCCAGATTAACTCAGTGTATGAAAATTTGTTCTGTAGAAACCTGGAACAATGTCTGAAATATTTTTAGGGAATTATCTTTTCTGCTTTTTTTCACCCTGTGCCTTGAGTAAAGCTATCTCATAAAGCAAAGATTACTCCTTGCTGTTCTTCATGGATCAGGATTTCCAAATTCAGCTTTCCAAACATTGTTTATTTTCTCTTAGATGCTTTACTTAGTTAACAAAACACATTGTTATCTCCCATAACCACTGCCGTCAGCCATGCTCAGTGGAAAGCCCCCTTCCCTCCCTCAGCGATATTCTTGTAAAGCTTAGACTTTGCCCTCAGCTCAGTCTGCTTCACCACCTCCAGCAAGGCTCCCTCCTGCCAGGCTCCTTTGAGTTGTGGGAGTGGGGAGCAGTCTGCTTGGAGCACCTGCTTTCTTCCCTCCCTCCGCTGGGTCTCCACTCCTCAGCTTGAGGGGAAGGGAAGGAGGAGGTGGAAGAAAGAGCTGGAAGGAGCTGCACAAAGGGCCTCCCTTGTCCAGTGCCTTGAGGCCGACCGTGCTAACTGTGTCTATCATCTGAGGGCGTTATCCAAATGCTGGCTGTCTCCAGGGGCAAGACAAACTTCCTCAGAAGCCTGCCTCAGGGCCTCCCACAGCCCCCTTCGCTGGAATGTGGCAGACCTGCCTCACTCAGCCTCTTGCCACCCCAACCAAGCACCAGCCTCCAGGAGTTCCCTCATTCCTACATACCTGTCTCAGTGAGCACCTCAGTGACCACTGGATCCAGGAACCTCCATTTTGGCTACAATGAACGGCAGGCCTGTAAGCTGTTCTACAGCAGGCAGCCCTTCTCTTCACCATGCCATCTCTCAGAGGTTCTTATCCTCCTGCCCAACAAGCATGCTGCATATGCAGACACCCAAGCAGAGAATGACATGCCAGTCATCCCTTCTTCCAATCATTCACTCAGCAAACATTTATTAGTAACCAACAGTGAGGCTGGCATACCTCAAGATGCTGGGAATGTAGCAAAGACATAAACCCTACCCTCATGGAACTTACACATAAGTAAATGGTATGTTCAAAGGGAAGGGGAGAAGGAATAGAGTAAGGTAATGTGATAAAATGCCAGTGGCAAGGGGGAGTTTCACCGAGTTGTTCAGTGAAGGCCTCATCAAGAAGGTGACATTTGAGCAAAGACTTGAAGGAGTTGAGGAAGTAGTCTCTGCTGATATCTTGGAGAAGAATGTGCCAAGCAGGGGGAGCTGACCCTGAGGCAGGACCCTGTGCAGGATGTTTGAAGGATAATGAGGAGGCCGAGGTGGCTGGATCAACTGAACAAGGGAAGCAGTAGGAGATGAGGTTGGAGAGGTGAGAAGGTAGACAAAGTGACAAATGGCCTGATAGGCTACCATCAAGTCTCTGGATTCAATGAGAAGACACTGGAGGGACCTGGGCAGAAGAGTAACATGATATGATTTTAATAGGATCCCTCTCACTGCTCCGTGAATAACAGCCTCCATGGGAGCAAGGGCAAGAGCAAGGAGGCAGTTAGAAGGCTCCTGCAGTGACCCAGGATGATGGTGGCTTGCACCAGCACAGTAGCAATGTGGATGGCAAGAAATGGTCACGTTCTTGATATATATGAAGTAGAACCAACAGAATTTCCTGGCCCATTTAACGAGAAGTGTGAGTGAAAGAAGCCAACAGGAAAGATGGAATTGCCATTAACCAAGATGGGAGGAGGGGCAGATTTGTTGGCAGGGAGGGAGATCAGGTTAAGTTATGATGTGGTCAGTCTGAGATGTCTGTTACACGTTCAAGTGGAGTTATCAGGGAGGAGGTAGACACATGTGCATGAACGTCAGGAGAGAAGTCCAGGCTGGACACATAAACTGAAAAGCCATCAACATACACATGATAGTAAAAGCCATCAGACATGAAATGGAATAGGGAGCCCAGATATAGGCCTACACAAATATAGTAAACAGATAGAAAGAAAGAAAGAAAGAAAGAAAGAAAGAAAGAAAGAAAGAAAGAAAGAAAGAAAGAAAGAAAGAAAGAAAAGTCAATAAAGTAGAAAAAGGATAGTCTTTTTAACAAATGGTACTGGAACAACTGGATGTCCACATGCAAAAAAAGAACCTAGGCACAGACCTCCTTACACCTTTACAAAAACTAACTTAAAATGGTTCACAGGCCAAAATGTAAAATGTAAAACCATAAAAGATATTCTAGGAGAAAATATGTGACTTTGAGTTCAGTGATGAGTTTTTAGATGCAATACCAAGAGCATGATCTATGAAAGAAAAATTGATACACTGGACTTTATTAAAATAAAGCTGTGAGATTAGAAAAGGCCACAAGGGAGGAAGTGCAGAGAAAGAAGAGAAGAGGTCCAAGAACAGGTTCCGGGAAACTTTCCAGTTGATTTCAGTACCATTGTTTATGGCTCAGAAATTGTTATTTTACCGTCAGAGATCTTTTTCTTTTCTCTTTCCTGTTGTTTCTAAAGTTTACAATTGCCAGGCTGCCAGCTATGGCCAACAAACATGCTTTTTTTGTCTATTTGCACTTATTCCAAGGTAAGCCAAGACCATAACAGTCCAGGCCCCTGGCTGCAGTGACTGCAGCTTTCCTGTCTTCTATTCTGTCCTCACTCCTCCTGGCTTTCTGTCCCTGGAAGGAAGCAGAAAGAAAAGATGTGTAGCAAGCATCCACATTTGTCACTACAAAACCCTGTACTCTCTAGGGAGTCATTTTCCCTTCCCAGCCCTAATTCCTTGCCCTTTTAAACCAGAGCTATTATTACTTCTAATTTGCATTGACTGCTCCCTTAGCAACCATCCCACATTGAATGGGATATCAACTTGCTTCTAATACTGCTATATTTACCAAAATCTTAGCTGTACCAGAGTACAACTTCAAATGTGATCAACAGAAATGTAAACAGTTGTCACCACATCCACATACACGAATATCCTCCTTTACACAACAGCTGCATGACAGCCAAGCTGACTAGAAGGCCCATTTTAGATGAATCCTGCTTTTCTCTTGCCATCAATAAAACATAACCTCATAACTTTATTTACCATTGAAACATTTTTTGACCCAAAACAGTGCTACTGCTCTTAAGATTTAAAATTAAATATCATATTTAAATAGGGAGATAATTTCATAATACTTTTACATATTTATTAGGACTTTTTCAGAAAAGATTTAAACAGTGGTGTGCTGGTAAACAAGCTCTTTGGAAGGAAAAAAAAGAAACTAATTTTGCAGTGTCTGACTATATCCACGGTGTAAGTACTCCCATTGTGCCTGATCTCAAGCTATCAACTGTTTAACAAGGGACTCACAAAATTCCTGACTATTTAATAGGCACAATTTCTAGCGCACCACTGGAAGGTACCCTGAAAGGATACATAAAACACATCAAGATAACAAACAAAAGTAGGTGAAAAGAAAGAAATGAAACAAGGATAGAGGTATAAATAGCACCAGGAGTTCGTAAATATAAAAATGCATACTATAAAGCCCTACACTCATTTCAATGCCAACATTTGGCTTTAAGAAACTTTCAACACTGAGAGGAGACACTTTCCTGGTTCACAGTGTCCTTAAGATAAAAATAAGTCTCATGCTGAGAAGTGCCAGTTTCCTGTTCCTCAAGTAGGTCACATTTCTCCTGAGGGTGCCCATAAAGCAAAGACTATGTCACACAGTGAATGTCCTCATCAACAACAGGATGATGGCCTGACCTTGAGTCTACAAGTAGGTAAAAGCAATTCTCCAAGACGCTGGGCCCAATCTGTTTAATCCCTGGCAGGTGGAGGTGTGGATGGATCTGAGTAATCTTCCAAGCTTTTGCCTAAGACCAAGCTATGGTGAGTTTGAAATTGCTCTCCCAGGCAGATCTCCCCACTTGAGGTTCTTTCTAGAAATCTCAGTGTTTCCAACATTCATATGATGGGGCTTCACCTCTGATCAACAGGCTGGGCCTCAGAAACCAGAGCTTGGATCTACAGTAAGTTCACGTCCCAGCCAGATCAACCCAGAGCCTTGTATTAATCAATCCAGAGCCCTTGGACCCTTGTAATTTGAATGGCTGACCACACTCTTCGAAGGCAAGGCCCTAAATGGGTTTGGTTCTCCAACCCCAACCTGCCCTTCCCAGTCCTGTCCTCATAATTTTTGGCACCGCCACGGCTAAGCTTACATAGCTTACATAGCACACATCCTACCGACTGGCTCCATTTGGGTAGGGACTTGCGTTTATTGGCATGGGCTTGCAGCAATGTCTCTCAGGGCAAGAAACAGTCCTGGTTGCCTCGTGACACCATAAAAAACACAGAGGATTCAACAAACGGCCTTTTTTATTTCCTCATTCCTGCTTTTTTTAGGTAGAAGTGAAAACAGGTGGGGAGGTGTTGAACAGTTGGCAGTAATTACCAAAATGATCACAACACCTAGAGTACACAGCACATTTTTTTTTTTTTTTAGAGAGAGAACCTTATGCCATTTTGGCCTGGTTTTCCTCAATGAGGACAAAGCCACCAAGGTTTGTACTTCACTCCAGGACCTGGTGAGACACAGGCACCCTGGCCTCACCCAGTAGTGGACAGGCTCTCAAGACATCTGGGTCTGGGTAGAGAAATGGCAAAGGTTGTCTCCTGGGCCATGACCCATTCTCACCCAGCCAATATGCCCATTCTTCCGCCCTGAGTCATGAACCCAGTGCTGCCTATGCTATGGCTTATGGCCAAGCCATACTGTGCAAGGGAAATCGAAGACCACAGTGCTCCTTCAGGAAAAGGCATCTGCCAGTAGCCACTGTGCTACCTTTAATCTGGCAGGGGAAAAGATGCTCGAGGTAAAGAAAACAGCTGTCTGTGTGTCTGGGTATATGAACACATGCACTCGTGGGGTTTCTTCTTTTCCGTAAATTCTGATAGCTCTGTATTAAATTCTTACTTCAGGCATAAATAATAGCCAGATACAGAAAAATATAAAAAGGAAATAAAACATCAATTTTCTTTAAAAAATTAGAATATTCCTCAGCTAACTAAGAGAAAAAAACGTTGATAACCCTTTTTGAGCTTTCTTTGCAGAAGTGTATTGGTTCCTTCAAGGTGCAAAGCAGTTAGTGGATATGTGAGCCGAGCACCAGTCTGCTCCCTGGGCACATGGAACCTACCTCGCCTCCAATGTACTAAACTCAAATCACAGATCAGCAGTCGATTGGTTGATGGACCAGAGAAAACTGCAAACATCTGGTGGAGAGATGTGACATATAAGGAATATAGTTGCAGGAAGCTTTCCACCTGTCCCACTCTAGAGGCATCGAAGGCAAATTCTGTCTGGAGGCCAAGACAGCAGTGAGAGTGTCTTGACAGTGCTTACAGGGCCTGTCAAGGAAACAGCCTGGCATTGTCCATCTCAAACAAATGTATACACACACAGTTTTGTAGTAGCTCTCTTTGTGGTAGGTCAAAGTCCTTCCCTTGTTCTCTTTTCACTAGTCAGATGAAGTGAGAAATGACCCTTCCTTCTTCCATTCTACCCCACACCACCCTCCTCGGCAGCAGCTAAGGACTTTGTCTAGGGTTGTAGCTGTAGGCAGAGCTTGACGAGTCCAGCCCAGTCAGAGCATTCCCGTTCCCCTCGCTGCAGTGTTTGGTTCAGGGATGGCCTGCAGCAGAGTGTGGCCTGAAACACAGGGCTTTCATCAGAAGCATCTGCCAGCCTCAGCCCCTGCCAGGGAAAGCAGCTCCAAGAAAAAGCCAACACAGAAGAAAGCCAAGCTAGGAGAAACTAAGAGAAATAGAGCCAGAGCAGAACCTTGGTCAAACCATGCCTGGAGCCTATGAAGCACGAAACCTGGTGAGTCTCCACTAATCCTTAAGCCTGTGCATTAAACGGGATTGTCAATAAACTGCAACCAAAAACATACTAGCTAAAATACCACGCCTCCAGAATTATTAAACGATCAATAGGTTGGAAACTGCCAATATCTTGTAGAACAGGCTTTAGAAATCCTGACTTAAAAGCTGTTATACTCAGGAAGAGGGAACACCAACAGTGACTTATATTTTCATGTGGGCCATGATACTTCTAATAATTCATGTGTCATTTTCTATTCACACACTGCTTTTAAAAAGATTTGAGTCCTCTTACAATAAAAAAAAAAAAACAACTATGTATTACGACAATTAAAATAAGAATTAAATATCCAGGGGAAGAGATAAATACATCAGAAAACAAAAAGTATAATCGTTATACTGGAACATACAATTTAGCTCAGAGAATCCTTTTTTAAAAAAAAGCACACACACACACACAAAAGCAGAGTAGCCTATTTTAACACAATTCTTATTATCTGGAAAAGAAAAACACCACTGCTTGCAAGAAGATATACTTTTTCTAGCAATAAGTAAGCTCTGAAATGGTTGTAGTCACTTTGGAAAGTTTAGGTCCCTGAATGCTGACATTAGCTGAACCACTCCAGCTTATCTATATTTAGAGGGTCAACAAAAGTGTCAACATTAATCTCAGTACTGGCACTATCAGAATGTTACCAGATTCTGGCAGAGAAACATTGACATCAGCACTCGCAAGAAAGTACAGTGGGTTGCGGTGAAATTTTGAAGGAAGTACAATATGACACCAACCTCATGGGGCTGCAGTCAGCAGCAGCAGGAGGGCACACTGAGAGCTTGAACTCTGAGCCCATCTGCACCCCGAGGATGGGGCAGGAAGGTGGAGGAGCTGAGGGATGGAAAAGGAGAAGGGAGACCATGCCATGTGGGAGTTCTCAGGGAAGCAGCTAAGCTTCAAGACCCAGGTGAATGCAGCAGGAGAGAGAAGGTGTGCTTGTCTGTATGTGCTGACCCAGGGTGGAGATCTCATGACTAACCAGCAGTGGATCCAGGGGTCTGACATGAAAGTGGCTGCAAAGCCCACTGCTCACCTCTGGGGACCATGCCCATCCCATCCAACCCCTCTAATTGTAGCCTCAGCTCAGGAGACAGTTCCATGTGAGTTTGTACTGCACCTTTCTGCATTCCCACACTATCCCACTTTACCTGTGGCCCATTAGCACAAGATAGTGAAGAGCTCCAACAGGCAAGTGAAGCTAGTGGAGAAATGCTCCAGGCTCTGGCCTTCCGCAGACAGCTCTGAGAGGCTTGCTTTCCACAGGTCCTGACAGAATTAAACCCTTACCCAGAAAGATAACCTGACTTGTACTTGCTTCTTCTCCCTGTCCCACTCTCCCCTCTTCTGGAATTACCTCCCAAACAAATTGCCTGCAACAAGCCCTTGTCTCAGGCTCTGCTTAAAAGCAAATTTAACCAAGAAAAAGCATCAGCATAGAGACACCATAGATCAGAAAGCAGAGCTCACCAAATTCTAAGCAGGTTCAGACTCATGATGAAAGCCGTTGACCACCACTCTTCACTCTTTGAAGAGAGAAGTTGCACAGGAGGAAGAGGTTTTCTGGGAAAGATGAGTTCAGTGCTCAGCCGAAGGCAAAATATTTCTGAAGGCTGATCTATCCATTTCAAAAAAAGTCATGACAGGAATTACCAAACCGTGGAGTTGTTGGACGAGTGTAGAGTTCTCAATAAATGCATTTCAAAGTACTCTTTTTTCTTGGGAGTTGCATTCAACTGTATACAAAAGTTAAATACAAGTTGTATACAAAAGACTGATGAAATGGGTTTGTGTAGGGCTGCTTGCCAGTTTCCTCCTAAGTGGAGCACATGCCTCTGATTTGAAGCAGGGAAAAAAAATGGATTTTTTTTTTTTTTTGCATATTCTAATGCTACAGGCATCCATTAAGAAAAAAAATAGAACCTTTAGTGCCTGGGAAGAAATATATTCTTCTCCAAGCTCTCAAAGGCATCCCATTTTCATGAGCTGTTTGCAAAGTGTGAGAAAGATACCTTTCATGATTTCATTGCATTTATGCAACTGTATCCAATGGTCAGGAGAGAACCCAGGGTTTGCCTGAGGACAGCAAATAAGTCTATTGCCAGATAAGATGCGGAACTCCCCCTGAGCAAGGAGAGTCTGAGGTTATTATTTTTTCTATCCATCACTCTTATCTCATTGATTCAACTTATGGCCCAAGACATTATTCAGAAAATAAAATGTTATTAAAATATTTCATTTCCTGAGACATTTCATGAGACAGTTCTCCAGCAAGGGAAGGTTAGCTTCCTGGGACACAAGAGGGCAACCTGCTTCGCCTGATGCTGTGGTTTCTGAGCGGCTCAGAGAGACAGGGATCCAGGCCCAGAACCATGAGCCCTGAGAAGGCGCTGGCCAGTTAGTGCTGAGGTCTCTGAGCTTGCATGGAGGCCCAGGGTGCCTGGAACTCAGACCCCTAGGAGAAGGCTCTGGATGGCTGGCGCTGGAGTCTCTCAGAGAGGCAGGATGAGGCTGGCTCTGCAACTGTTGGAAAAACTACAAAGATGTTCAAACAGGATCCAGCTGCCTCCAGAGGAGAAACTCCCTGCCTGGGGGTGCCGAACCACTGTTGGGATGATGTTCACACGAATAGAGGAAAGGGAGCCAGAGAGCAAGTCCCTCCAGCAGCCTCGCAGTTTCCATCTAGCACTCCCTACTGGCAGAGCTTAAAAAGCAAAAAGGTTTCCACGGCCCAGCCCCAGCATCACAGAACACAGGATGGGTTTGCAGCTAAGAGACAACAGCTTGGTGACTGATGCCGCACTCTACAAGAAGACTCAAGCTCTAATTTTCAAATCTTTCTTGTGCTTGCAATTCAGGGACAAAGTAAAATATCAAGCAAGCCATGGAAAACTGCCGTTTCGTATAATGTCACCAAAAGCACACTCAGCTCACGAGGAGGGCTTTGGGTAAAAACTGGAGATGGTGAGGGACACAGCACCTGTGCATTTTAGAAACTTCAATATCGAACAGATAGAAGGGTAAGTTTAAGAACTGCATTGTGCTAAAGATGCACAAATAATAGATAATATTTGGGATACCACTGGAAAAACAAAGAACATGGATAATGGCAGAGAAGAAGGAAGAGGTGAAGCTTTTCTGGCATTTAAGAAAGTGTTATGCATCCTAGGAAAAAATCGCTTCTGCTTGTAATATTAATTTTGAAGAAAGCAGCCACATTAAAAGGCCTGCAGGTCTGCAGCCACACTGACCTTCTGCGAAGAGGCTACCTGGAAAGCAGGCCAATGCTTAGAACCTTTCAGAGCCCACACGCGCCCCCTCCCAGGTGTTAATGGACCATGGTACTGAGGTGACTCCCCATTCCCCCAGAACAAAATAATCCATTCAGTTAAGTCAAAAACATGTAAAGTTTTGGGAATGATTTCTGTTCAAAGTCAAAGGACAAGCAGATGTAAAGGACTAACATTTATTAACCCAGAAATCTTGCATTTAAAGACCTTGGATAGTCAAGATATTATTGACATTCTAGAAAAGAAAATCAGCCAGGCCCAGGGCAATGGCTTCTGAGAGAAGATCTGCACTCATAGCCAAGGCCTGAGAGGGCAAGGACTTTTTGAAAACCTCAAGACGGAAGTCATGGCCCCTCCATGAAGAGAATGACCCTCCCTCCACTTCCCTGGCCTCCTTTCCCAGCCTCGTGCTGCCTCCCCGCAGTCACACAAGGGCTTCAGGGGCCTCTGGCACGGGTACCATGCAAGGCCTTCTCCTATCAAATGATGATAAAGAGGACATTTAGGTTTAGGATAGGAAACATAAATATACAAGAATGTCCTAGGGTAAATGCATTATGCACCTTCTAAAAAGCCCCCACAGTTCTAGATGGTTATGATTGTAATTCTGAACTCTGTTGTTTGTTTTTGTTGCCTTAAGCCTTGGCCACTTGCTTCTGTGCAGTGTGGATGTTTTTCAAGTTCAAAGTGAAAAACTATGCCTTTTATCTTTCTTATAAGGTTTTTCTAATCTTCACCTGGCATTCATGTGCTTCTGGCAACAGAGGTTTCTATCCATTGTGACTCAACCCAACTAAGTAAATTTCAATGCTTTGTGGGCGCTTTAATTAGCTTTGGGGGGAAAAAAGTAATTATAATGTGGTAATAGTCTTTCAAGAAGTCAGATACCTCTAGAATATCTTTCCTCCGCCTCCACCCCTACAGACAAAGAACCAAGGAACACAAAGGTCTCAGGTGATTGATGAAGTCCCCCAAATTGTATGCAAGCCTTTTGTGCACATAAAGGGTGCTTTTGTGAGAGAAGTCAACAACTTTCAAGAGATTCTCAGAGAATTTCTTGATCCTCAAAAGGTTGCAAATTCTGAACCTATTTAAAATCTGTCTCATAAATAAATGGAAGAAAATTAATAAGTGTATAAATGTTATTCTGCCTGGCATTTGTTATCCACTCACTTTCTTTTTCCCATTCCATTCACCTTGTACCTTCACCCACCCCACCCCCACACACTTAGCCCCTTTAATCTTTAATAGCCAGTCCTGATTTTTCTGAAATGTCTGGGTTTCAGCCAGTTCCCTTTGAACCACACATAGGTCAATAGTTGGTCTACAGACCCCACATTCCCTGGGAGGAATATTCTGCGGAATCACTATCTTCACCTAATGCAATCCCCTTACCCTTAGATGGAAAGGCCCCTCTCGCTATGGGTGGGACAGAATTCTCAGATAATGACAGTGACTCCTACATACAGCCAGTGAGAGAGGGAACAGCAGAGAGAGGCTTTAGAGAATGTGGTTAGAGAAAAGTAGAGGGAAAAAGGCTCTGGCATGCTGGGAACCTCTCCTTCAAACCTAGGCTGGGCTTCCTGACAGCAGCCCCAGCCCCCACCCAAAGGCCAGCCCTAATGCCTGACATTTACATACAAAAACACACACCACCAGCACCACCACCATCCCCACCTTCACCCACCACCTTCTGAGGCCTGCCAGCTCTTGTAGACACTTTTATTCATTCTAATGTAGGGAGGAGGCAAAAGCACTAAAATGTTAAATCAAGCTATATTCGGAGACTGCAATATGCTCATCAGCCCTGCAACCAGACCACAGAAACCTGAAGAACAAAGGAAGATTTCTGCTGGATTGCTAACAACTCATTTCCCCTTATCCTGAAGGGAAAACAGGAAAACAGAGTCTTTAAGTGGTGTTCTACATAAAATAAAATCATTCATTCCTTATGGCTAAAACCATGGGGAACCTATGGATCGAAGTCTGGGAAGCAGGCCTTTCAAACTACATATTCTTACCTTTTCACACTACATACTCTTATCCTTCCTCACTGTATGTCCACATCATCAAAGGAAAATGGGTAAACAAAGTCTTTAAATCATAATTCACAGAAACTAAAGAATGATAGATAAACTGAATTCCCCAAACACTTGGGGTCCCTCTCAGTGTTTTTCTCTCAGTCCCTCTTGCTGTCTGTCTTTCTCAGTACCTCTCAGTGCCTTTCCTCTATCTCTCTCACTGTCCTCATCTCTCTCTATTGTCTCTGTCCCTCTGAGTCTCTCTCAGGCTCTCTCTCTCTCTCTCTGCCTCTGAAAGGAGATGACCTTTTGTCTATGGGGCATTACTCTGTCTCTAATGAAGTTCCCTTTTGACTCTAACTTTGGTATGTTCTTGAGTTCTTTCTTGCCCTCAGCAAAGAACCCTTTTCTCTCTTGGAGCAGGGCTTGAGTCCCTGCTCCCCCCACCCCTTAGGGAATTTGCCCTGTCCTGCATCAATTCGACCAGTCAACACTCTGGAGGCCCAATTGTGTGACAGCCACTATACTAGACATCGAAGATCAAGTTTAGTAAGCTTAGAGTCTGAAAAGAAGGCAAGACAGACACAGATGGAGGTTGTGGTACAATCCTGCAAGTACTATTGCCAGAGCAGGACCAGGGGCCCAGCGATGCACAGCTCAAGGGGGCAGAATCATGGGAGTTTGTGAGACACTCACTCCTCCTGCACCTGTCCATTCCCTACGTGAACATGGCCCCTGGAGTTATGCCACGCAAAGGGCCTGGACATGACCCAGGAAAACACAGATGGGTAGAGGAGGTGCTCATGGTGGGCATCACCATCCTATTGTGATGACAGCAGCTGCCTAGAGGATGGGACCCTATGTCCTGTCCATTACAAACCTGGTGGCTGTACTGCCTGCTCTGTTCTGCTGCATCCTACTCTGGCCCTTTAAAAGCCACCATATTTAACCCCATTAGACACATGGGCAAAGGGTATGAACACCAAACTTATGTGCCTATAAAGAGTTACCCAGTGCCACTAGTTGTAAAAACAGCACAAATAAAACCCATACCAAATGGATGGGTGAACATTTTAAAGACTGTTAACATCCAGCACTGAAGAGAATATGGGGAAATGTCCTTCTCATATATTGCTGGGGAGGGTATAAATTTTTATCATCTTTTAAAAAATACTCTGGCAATATCCAATAAAATTAGAAATATACATCATCTTTGACCTATGAGTCTGGGGAATTTCTCCTTTATGAATTAAAGCATCAGCCTTATGTATAATGGAAAAGGAAAATAAAACTGGAATTATCTTAAATATCCACAATAGAGGCATGGCTAATGAAATTATGATATCTGCATCAAAGAATATTACACAGCCATAAAAAAAAGTATTCATATTTGCCTAGGAGTATACCAGTGCTGTATTGTTTAGAG
Source organism: Cynopterus sphinx (assembly GCA_030015415.1). NCBI lineage: Eukaryota > Metazoa > Chordata > Mammalia > Chiroptera > Pteropodidae > Cynopterus > Cynopterus sphinx. The sequence continues at coordinate 26,062,436 of CM057384.1, read as the reverse complement.
AGAGGAGATAAAAAACAATTTTGAAGAAACATATGTAGAAAAATCTATTCTTAAAAAAATATATAAGGAAAAAACCCGTATACATTTCCAAATATGCAGGCACACATATGCACAGGTGTACACACACACACACACACACACACACACTTGAGCAGTGTGAAAGTTGCAGGTTACAGATCATACTATTCAGATTGCTTACCTCAAAAGGTACAGTTAAAGACAGAGAATTATTGAGTTTTCCTTAATACATCTCTGCTTTGTAACACTTGCTACAATGGGCATAATTTTTTCAGTAATTAAAACAATTCTAGTCAAGAGAATAAGAAAAGGAGACATGACTGGAAGTTGTAGGACTGTTGAAAGAGAACTCTTAAAACCCAACAATAAGAAAACAAACAACCTAATTAAAAAAATAAGCAAAAGATATGAATAGACACCTCACTAAAGAAGATATAGAGATGGCATATAGGCATATGAAAAAATGCCCAACATTCTATTCATTAGGGAATTTCAAATTAAAACAATAAGATACTACTACAAATTATTAGAAAGCCAAAATCCAAAACACAGACAACACCAAATGTTGGCAAGGACATGTAGAAATGGGAACTCTCGCTTATTGTTGGCAGGAGTACAAAATGGCACAATCATTTGGAAGACATTTTGGTAGTTTCTTACAACTAAACATATACTTAACATATGATTCAGCAAGAACACTCCTTGGTATTTACCAAAATGAATTGAAAACTACGTCCATGCAAAAACCTGCACATGGATGTTTCTAGCCTCTTTATTCATAATTACTAAAATTTAAAAGTGACTAAGATGTCCTTCAGCAGGTAAATGGATAAACTGTGGAATATCCAGGTAATGAAATATTATTCAGCACTAAAGAGAAATGAGCTGTCAAGATATGAAAAGATATGGAAGAAATTTAAATGTACATCACTAAGTGAAAGAAGCCAATCTGAAAAGGCTGCATACTGTAGGATTTCACTGCATGGCATTCAAGAAAAGGCAAAACTACGAAGACAGTAAAAAGTAGTTGCCAAGGCTTGGGCAGTGGGAAGAATGAATAGATGGAGCACAGAGAATTTTCAGGGCAGTGACACTATTTTGTATGCTACTATAATGGTAGCAACTTATCATTACACATTTGTCAAAACCCATAGAATGGACAACACCAAGAGTGAACCTAATGTAAACTATAGACTTTGGGTAATTATGACATGTTAACACAGGTTAATTGATTTTAACAAATGTCTCACTCTGGTGAGGGATGTTGATAAGGGGGGAGTAGGGGTGTTACATGGTAAATCTTTGCATTCTGCTCAGTTTTGCTGTGACTTTAAAATTGTTCTAAAAATAAAATCTACTTCAAAAGTTTTAGTAACTCTGAAAAATTCTAGTAGAGTTTTTAGTTTTAGATATCGCCTATTTGAAAATGATTGTCATGTGGGATTAGTTACTCATGGGCCTGCAATTCAGGGGGATGCTATGGAACAGTTAATAAGAATAAAATAGAGCTCTGTGTGCTGCAGTGGAGACACATTCCAGGCCTAGAGATATAATATTTTTAAAGGGGGGGGATGTATAACGATACATACAGTGTGACACTGTCTGTGTTAAAATAGAAACACGACAGGCATGTGTGTTTGTTAATGCACAGAAAACTGCTGGAAAGAGGGTGTGAGACTTAGTAGTGGTTGCCTACCTCTCAAGGATGGGAGGGAAGTCTCACATTCTCCTGTCCCATCTGAACTTTATGACAATAGACTAGCTTATAAATAAGTAAAAACTAATTGTTTTAGGAGAGGCATTTTTTTCCTTGCCTCATATCAGCAGATAGCACTGAGATGTGACTGCATATTCTGACCAGTGGTTATAAGGTCTGTGTTAGCCTCAGGCTCACAAAATCGATCATCAGTTTCTACTTGTGGTACCACCTGACCCTTAGATGCTATAAAAAGAAATGTCATAACCAAGTAAGGATGCACGCAATTTAAAGAATTATTGTGATACCTACATTTATATAATGCTTTATAGTCTAGAAGGGCAAAAAGTCCTTTGTGAGAAATGTGTCTTTATGGAAGTAATATCTAACGCAAGCAGTACTCTTAAAGGTACATCATATACAGAATGGCAAACTGGTCCTCACTATAAACACCTATAAAAAATACCAAATAAATGCATCAACTATCTATAACACCTCTGCCCAGGACTATTAAATAAACAATTATGAGAGAATTCACTTTACAAAAATTTTAAAACTTTCCACATAGAAGATCACATATACCTTTTATTAAGGTACTGCCTACAACAAATTAACAGTGTGCCTTCAAAAGCACTCAGTCACTGATTTTTCTCCCAAGCTGCCTTTGTCCCAGGAGAGCAGTTTAAGTCCCACCCAAAAAACATTAGGGGATCATGTGACTCAGAATGTAGAGGAACACCTCATGCTCCCAACCTCCCCAACCGCCCCAGACAGAGCAAAACCAGGTATATACAGCATGGGGAAGATTTTGGTTACCCTTGATATATACTAGGATGATGTTCCTCTTAATTCATGATTAAAAAAATTTTTTTGTAGTATTTTAAAGGAAACTTTTAAATGTAGTAACATTGCTGAAAATAAACTTTTCAGTGAGAAGGAATTCTCATGTTATGACAGACACCTATGGGAAAGTATCACTTGATAGATAGCTAACTTTTCAAGATCATCAATTCCACAAAGGAAGGGACACAGTTGCTTATATTAGTTAAAATAAAACAGTAACAGCCACAGCTACCATTTGTTGAGCACACACTAGTGTTTACAAGCACTCTCTTTAATCTTCACAATAACTCTATAAAGTGGGCACCATTAGCCCATTTTACAGATGAGAAAACCAAGGCAAAGAGAGAAAGCCTGCTCAAGGTCACACAGGCAGTAAGGAGTGTAGTCAGGACTTGCTTGATCTAGTTCTTCAAGCGTTCAAGGGCCATGTCCCTCTCCAAACAGGGCTGACTGGATAAGGGATGTGGGATAAGAGGTGTGTAGCCAATTCAGAGCACAGCAATGACCTTGCAGAGTGGCCCGCCTGGTCAATGAACTGATTCAATCTAACTTCCTCTCTGAGAACAGGAACTAGGTGACCTGACAGCACTGGGGAACTGTGAGCTCACAATATGCTTAGAGATGGGTCCATAGGCAGCCTGGGGTCATGCAGGCACTGAAGCTTCAGAGCAGAGGAAGAGTCAAGGCTGAACATGGGAGCCCTGTGGGTGGCCCACTCTCGTTAATGCCAAAGCACAAGAGTAATGATCCCATAAGACCTTATTCCTAAGGTCCTAGAGATGTCTTTCCTGTCCCAAGCTGCCACGAGGTAACTGGTGGCTAAGGAATAGCCTCCTTTCCCCATCTGAAATAGCCATCCCCTTCTTCTGTGGGCTTTTACCATGTCTAGTACAGCCAAGGGCCCAACTAATGAACCTCACTTGTTGGTCATCCTAGCATTTGAAGGCAGGTGGCCAATTGATTGTTTAAGCACAATTCAGCAATGATTTATTATTTTTGACAATTCTGTAGGTTGGCAGGGCTTAGCTGGCTAGTTCTTTTGGTTCATCCAATATGGTTTCATGCACATAACTGACACCTCAGTTGGGGCAGCTGGAATAGCTGGGGACTGGTGAGGCCTCTCTTCACATGTTTATTCATCATTTAGTAGTCTAATCGAAGCCTCTTTACATGGCAGCTGGATCTCCAAAGGGTGAAAACAGAGGCAACAAGGCCTAGGAAGGCCTTCCAATGCATTCTATTGGTCAAGGCAAGTCACAGGGCCAATCCCACTCAAAGAGAAAAGAAATATAGTCTACTCCTTGATGGGAAAAATGATGAGCATACAAGAATCTTTGGCAGCCATCTTTGTGGACAATCCACAGTAAAATTTAAGTGGCAGTTGTTAAATCTTACTCAGCTACCAGGTGCCCTACCTAGATTGTGGGTATGATGACTGAAACTTTAGTAGTCATTTTGCAACCATGAGGCAACATGGAAGATGGGAGCTATGCACTGAGAATAGCAGAAAGAAAGAGGGAAATTAGGTTCCTGGTGAGACAGAGGAGCTACTACACCAGCCAAGGACCGCTGACCTCCAAAGGGTTAGGACATTAAAAAAAACAGACCTCTATCTTAAGCAATGTTTTTTGTTTTTTATCCAGGGGCCACAGGCTCAGACATGAACAACTGACAGAAGGAATCACATAGCCTACAATGCAACATTTCTTGTTTTTTAAAAATATAAATCGTAGCACATATTCTGATTAATCACTTTAGAACCATAAGAAATATACTAATGCAAGAATCAACATAAAGGTTTAGTGACAAGTACTTTGCCTCTAAGATGCTGGTGAGGGCTTATGAGAAAGTGTTAAGAGGCTACTTAATACTTCCATGTAAACACTGCCTGAGAAAAATACTTTTTTTCAGCCAAAACTAAGCTTAAATACCTGTTCTGAACTTCCCACCATTTAGGAAGAAACAGTATGTGCAGAGCAAATGTCGTCATCATATCCTTCCCCCCATCTCCACCCCAATTTCTCATTTCTCATTCAATCAACAATCCCTCCCCAATAATTAAGGCTTTATTGTCATGTCTGATTCATGGAAATATAGCCTGCCTTTCCTCCTTTTTCCAAATTTTTTAAAACACCAACAGACAAGTTTTAAAACGTAAGAACAGGATTTTTACAGGTGTGCATGGGAGAAATCTAGTACTAGTAAGTCGAAAGTGGCAATGTCAGTCAGGTATTGCCTGCTTGACTGGGACACACATGTGAGTCTGAAATGACGAAATGCCCCTCACCCGTCAGGTACAGTACAGGGGAAATGGCAGCATCAGAGCATAATATATATTTCTTTTAAAAAGTAATCACACTTAGCTATGTTATTATTTCACTCATTTTTGTGTATGGTTAGGCAAATATTTTGACTTGTGCATGTATTTCAAATTATTGGAGTATTTTAAATTCCTGTCTATTTTAAACTACTAGTTAGCTATCTAAAACAGAGACATTCTTGACATATTTCTAAATATAATTAGAATACTACTGCTGCTACATACATTGAGACTTTAGAGTAATATGTAATTTGTTGTGCTGTTTGCAACACTTTAATTTTAAAGTCTATTTACATCAATGCCTTTTCTAGAGAATCCTCTGAATATTCATCAGGGTATAGAAAAAACTCGGCTCCTTACAACTTATCTCCTAATCCAATTAAATGTTTATATTTTACTTGAACATTTGTCTAAAGAAAACTTGTTGCCTACGCGTTGCATACGTTTCTATTTCTACTATGATAACCTTGAAACTCCAGAGATAACCAAGGGATTCTTAACCAATGACCTCTGATTCCAGTGATCTGTTCTCGGTCATGACCGGACAGACGTCACCCCGGACGGCGCTCAGCCACTAACGTGCGCACCCCACCGAGCTGTGGGATCCACCGGGTCCATACGGTTTCTTTTTTTTTTTTTGAATTCCCATATTTTTATTTATCTTTCTGTTCTTTGCTTTCCGTCTCCAATCTCTCTCACTGCTTCAGCATCCACTGACTTTCGATCTTAAAACCCCCTTGAAGGGGTGGCTGTTTCTTCCCATCTGCTGCTCATCATTTACCCACGCAGTTACTCAAAACCCCAGACTCTATCACTGGTTACAAAATAAACGGTTCAGCTAAGGTCCTCAAGGGAATGATTAATGCCCAGCAGCAATAAAATAACCATCCCCCCGTCCCTCCCACACACACCTCATTCACAGGATTTATTTTGAAGGCTATTACCATGAAGACATCGGGTAGAAGAAGGTCCTGTCGCATGCCCTGACCCCAGCCCTGGAAGACCGTTGTGTCCAGGCCCTTATCCTAAACCACCAGCTGCCCTCACGCTCCTCTTCAACCCATTTTGTCCACTGACCGCTGGAGTCCTGCGACCCAACTCTGACCAGGACGCGAGAGTCGATGGGCTCACCTGGTTCCGCTGCGGACCGGAACGCGGGCTCACCTGGGCACTCGCGGACTCAGTCGTACGCTCACCTGGATGGTGCCGGGACTCGGGCAGGGGCTCACCTAGCCACCGCGGAGCCGCACCTGGGGTTCCCCTCCTGCCTGCGCCTCCGAGGCCGCTCCGGAGGATGCTCTGCGCCGCCGCAGGCTTCACGCCGCGCTGAGTGGTCAGCGGGGAGTTCCAGCCAAGTTATCCCTTGTGCCTCGAAAGAGACAGCTGCTTGGAATAGGTTTACTGGATTTCGCGGGGTCTTGGCGTTCTGCGTGACTCCTCCAGACCAGTTCCCTCCGTACACTGCCGGAGACCTCCCCGGCGCTCTTCCGTTTTCTCCCTCTGATTAGGGAATCCGCGGCGAGGAGCGGGGGACCCATCGGAAACAGAAAATTACTTTTCCCCCTGCTGGTGGTCGTGCGGAACTGCGTGTAGTGGAACAGATCTGTAAGGTTTCCTTCCCAGCAGCTAAGGTTGGCGTTTTCCCATTCCCCCCCACACACCCCCCGTTGAAAGTTTTGAAAACTTGCCTTTTTATTCATTTTCCTTTTTAAAGTGCCATGTTAATAAAAGGCAACTCATAGTTAGCCTCCAGATTAATGAGAATGAGAAGAATTAAGACATACGCCATCTTTCCATGTTTCTCTCCTCCAGAATTTATTTAAAAAATTACAAACATGAAAGTAGGTAGAAGAGTATCATGAGGTTCTAGCTTTCGGTAATGGTGGACTAACCTTCCTGCAAATAACGATTATATTATCTGAGCAAAACATTTAAAAAAGTTATTCGAAAGCCTTGGAGATGGACTAAAAGAAGGCAGAAACTGGAGAGGAGAAAACCCTTGGAAAATCAATGGAAATTGTTGAGATTTGTGTGTCTGTGGCTTTTCACCCAAGGATAACTTCAATCCAGGAGATTCTAATTGCTGAGAGCCACAAGCTGAGTGGCTTGATGGGGACAGCGAACAGAGTTTGAGGCCATTAGAATTGAAGTGTATGTGTGTGTGTGTGTGTTGGGGGGAATCCAGGAAGAAATACATGGAGAGGAAGAAACTCCAAATATGTGTAACATTATTTTCTATTGGCATCATAACACATTACCACAAGCTTAACAGCTTAAAACAACACAGATTAATTATCTTACAGTTCTAGAGATCAGAAGTCCTGTACAGGTCTTTCTGGATCAAAGTCAATGTGTTGACAGACTGTTCCTTTCTAGAAGCTGCGGAGAAACCATTTGCTGCTCATTAAGGTCAACAGAATTCAGTTCTTGAAGGGGTAGGAGTAAGTTTCTGGCCTTTTTGCTGGCTGTCAGCTGAGGGTTATTCCCAGCTCCTACAGGCCACTGTTGCATTACATGACTTGAGGTTTCCTTCCTCCATCTTCAAAGTCAGCAGCTTTGGGTGGAGTCCCTTTCATGCTTCAAATCTGTCCTTCTTCTGTCTCATCTCTATCCTAGCCCAAAGTTTCTCTTATTTTAAGGAATCATGTGATTAGACTGGGCCCACCCATATTCTCCAGAATAATATCCCCATGTTAAGGTCAGTAAACTTAATCACATCTGCAAAATTCCTCTTGCTGTGTAAAGTAACACATTCACAGGTTCCAAGGATTAGGACATGGGCATTATCAGGGGCCTTTGTGCTACCTACCAGAGTCTGCCCTCTGACTCCTCAAAGATATCACACCCTAATATCAATAACTACATTAAATCTAAATATACTAGGCATGCCAATTGAAGAGATTGTCAGGCTGGATTCAAAACAAAACAAAACAAAACAAAACAAAACAAAACAAAACAAAACAAAAACAAGACCCAACTGCATGCTATATTAAAAAGAAAAAAAAGACTTTAACTACAAAGAAACAAATAGATTGAAAGTAACAGGATGGAAAGAATTACACCACGCAAAGTGAAAGAATAAGAAATCTGAGTGGCCAATGAACATATGAAAAGATGCTCACCATCATTAATCATAAGGCAAATGCAAATCAAAACCACAGGGAGATATCATTTCACATCCATTAAGATGGACATTATTAAACATACAAAACACAATAAAACGTATTGATGAGGATATAGAAAAATTGGAATGCTTATGCCCTATTGGTGGGACTATAAAATGGTGCAGCCACTATGGAAAACAATATGGAAGTGCCTCAAAAAAATTAAAAATAGAATTACCATATGATCCAGCAATCCCACTTCTGAGTATTTATCCAAAAGAATTCAAAGCAGAATCTCCAAAAGATATCTGCACACCCATGTGTACTGCATCATTAATCACAGTAACCAAGATATGGAAGGAACCCAAATATTCATTGACAGATGAATGGATTAAGAAAATGTGGTACATACATAGAATGTAATATTATTTAAAAAGAAAAAAAATCCTGTAACATGCTACAACACAGATGAACCTCAAGGACATTATGTTAAGTGAAATAAGCCAGTCACAAAATTATAAATACTGTATGACTCGACTCACATACATACATATCTAAAGTAGCTCAGAGAAACAGAAAGTAGAAAGGTGGCTTCCAAAAACCGGGGAGGGTGGGGAGGAAAAACGAGTGTTTAATGGATATAGTGTTTCAGTTTTACAAGATGAAACAGCTCTAAAGATCCGTAGCACAACAATGTAAATACACTTAACACTACTTAATTGTACATTTAAAACTGGTTAAGATAGTAAATTAAATGTTATGTTTTTTTACCACAATAAAAAAAAATCTGAAGGGGCTATATTAATACTTAACAAAGCAGACTTTGAGACAAAATATTCTAGAAATAAAGAGAAAATTTTCATAAGATTGAAATATATCAGGAAAACATAACAATTATGACTTTATGTACCTACTCTCAAAGCTTCAAAACACCTTAAGAAAAGCTAACAGAACTAAGGGGAGAAATAAGCAAATACGCAAACATAGTGAAAGATTTCAAGACTTTGCTCTTGACAATCAATAAAACAACTAGACACCAAAAAATCAGTAAATATATTGACTATCAAGAAAACACTATAGTCCAGGGTTAGTGAACTATGGTCTACAGGCCAAATCCCACAAACGAAGTTTCCTTGGACAACAATCACACCCATTTATTTATGTATTTTCCATGGCCCTCTGTGTCTGCTATCAAAGAACTGAGCTGATGCAACAGAGATCAATCATATCGCTTGAAAACCCTAAAATAGTTATGATGGACCTTTTGCATGAAAAGTTTGCTAACTTTCTACTCATTTAAGAGTCTGTGATTGCTGTTGGAGCATTTGTGTAATAGCTGCTTTAAAGTCTTTGTCACATAATTCCAACACCTGTGTTGGTGTCTGTTGAGTGTATTTTCCCATGTGATTGAGATTTTCCTGGTTTTTCATATGCCAAGAAATTTGGAATTTTCTACTCGAAAATTTAAATATTATGTAATGAGACTCTAGGTTTTGTTTAAATCCTATAGAGAACATACATATTTTTGTTTTAGGCAATAGACCTTTTACGAGTTCAGGCTACAAGTTCAACCCACCTTCTGTGAGCTGTAGTTCAAATATAAATTCAGTTTTCAAAGCCTTTGCAGTGCCATTCAGATAGATCCTGAATATATTCTACTCAGTGGTCATGTGGAACCTGGTTGATGATCTGTTAGTTCCTTTCTTAAAGTCACTGGTATACTGATCAGATCCATGTATACACAGCTCGGTGATGAGCCTGGAAGTTTATTTACAACTTTATAGGATTTCCCCTTAAGTTAAAGAAGAGCTCTTTTCTCTCCACAATCTCTTAAGTATTTTCTAGTTCCCTACAATTCCCCTTTTGGCTCTACAGCCAGGAAGCTGGGGCCAGAAAGTTATGCCACTAGTGGATACTTCTGTTACTGCTCCCATCTTTGGCCAAGTGTCAGAGACATGGAAGGGGAAGAAGCAAATAGAGACTGGTCAGTTGGAGAGAAATATTTCCCTTCCTCAGAGTTTTGGCTCCTGCTGGCTCCCACTTTAGCCTTTGCTGCTGCCACCACAGGATGGCTTGAGTGCTGGAGCTCAAGAAAATGAAGAGAAAGAAAAAAAGCACGCAGAATTCCACATGCTCTTACTGAGTGTTAGGCATTTCCTGTTACTTTGCCAGAATTCAAGGGTCTCTCTCCACACACACTCCAGTGCCCACTTCTGGGCTTCAGGCTGCACTGCATTCAGGCAAGAAGATATGAAAGCAACAAAAATGGTAAACTCACTTTTAGTTCGTCAGTACTTCAGGTCTTTTCCATTCAGCCTGCTCCTATTTACTTTTCAGTTTTCCTATGGGTGCTCAGTGCATTCTGTCCAGGCATTATAGTTGCATTCAGTGGGAGAGTCAGGATAGCCAGGTGAGGGTGGGCACATGCAACAAGGTAAGGTCTCAGTGAAGCACTGACCAGCTATGCAGGGCCCTGGAGAGAGTGTCCAGGCACTTGTGTTCCAAGTGCAATGAGAAGCCTGGAGAGGACTCTGAGCAGGGACACTCCGTGTCCCTAAAATTATTAACATTTACGAAGGTTGCTTTGTCTGCCCTTTGAAGAATGGACCGGGAGAGAGGAAGCAGGAAAGAGAGGAAGCAGAACAGAAATGTAGGGGGCTGTGGTTAGGGATGCAGGCAAAAAGAGAGTGGCCAAGGAGTAAAGAGAAGTGGGCAGTCTTGATTTGCTTCTGGTGGGGAGTCTACAGGCCCTGTGGGCAGACTGGCTACAAGGGGTAGAGAGAGGAAGCAGCAATGAGGCTTGGTGGGGCTAAGAAGGAAGAAACTGGGAAGCGGGGCAGATTGTTGGGAGAAATCAAGGTGGTGTTTGGGCCCCAGTGCATATGAGAAGACAAGGTGCAATGCTAGTAGAGATGCTGAAGAAGCATCTGGATATAGCATTGTAGTGCTCAGAAGAGAGAGAAGAGGCATGCTTGAAAGATGTGCTGGGAGGCAAGGAGAACACTTGTGCATACACGCATAATACATTTCCCCTCTTTTCTGCTTTATTGGTTAGTGAAATAGAAAAAAGAATCTAGAAACAGATGCAACTATGTTTTAAAAAACTTACATATGATAGACTGGCATTTCACCTATGCCATAGGGTTTTGAGGATTACATGAATTAATACCAGTAAGATGCTTAGAAAAGTATCTGGCACACATTCAGTGTTCATTGCATCTTTTCCTTTCCTTTTCTTTTCTTTTTTCCAACTTCAATGACAATGAGAAAAGACCAATTTACCTAGTAAGAGATCTGTGTATAAACTTGCTATCCATTTGGTAAAAATGTCAGATGTTCTACCTTATACTTAACTGAAAATACATTTCATATTGATTAAAGGTGTGCATGGAAGAAATCAAACTAGAAAAGTATTAGAAAAACATCTGGATGAATAGTTATGTAGCTTTGGCATAAACAAGACCTTTTTAAGTTCCACAGAAAACCCAGACCCAATAACAAAGAGTCTGACCACATGCAAAATTCTGTATGGCAAAAATGCTATAAATTATGCCAAAGGTAAGAGGTAAATAATAAAGCATTGAATCACATATGACCAGCAGAGGATGAATTTCTCCAAAATACAGAGATCTCCTAGAAAATGATAAACAATCTAACAGAAGATTTCTCTTCACAAGAGAAGACACAAACTGTCAAAATGAAAGGGGTCTTTATCTCTTTAGTACTTAGGTGAATGACAGTCTTTGCCATTTCACCGATCCAATTTGACCCAACTTTCTCAGACACTGACATCCGGGGTGTGAATTGCTACATTTTGGGGGATGATGTGGCAAACAAATTGTAAAATATGTGTGTATCATTCCATTCAGTAATTTCTCTTTTAGGAATTCAGATGAAAGAAATAAAAAAGTATCAGTATATTCAAAATGTTTGCCGCTGCACCGTTTGAACTAGCAAAACACTGAAAAAAAATTTAAATGTCCATCAATAGGAAACTGGTTAAATAAATTATGGTTCATTGCATTTCGTAATTTTGTCAGCTGTTAAAAAGCTTGTGTGAGAACTATCTATCCTGACCTGGAAAGATGTTAGTAACCTGTTGTTAAGTAAAAAGGGAAGTTATGTATTAAGGAACTAATATTCTACTTTTGGTTTTGGTATTTTGTGTTTTGGTGTGTGTGCACACATGCATGTGTGTGGGAGGGTGGTGAGTGGTGGTGTTCATACATTCATACATGTACTTATGCATGTAAGGACACGGAAAAAGATACCCAAATGCCAATGTTGATCACCTCAAAGAAGAAAAGGTGGGAAGAGCAGAAGTAATAACTTTTCTCTTGAAAAACTAAAACATATCTATATAGATGTAAAAATGTATACATTTTCTTTGCAAACCTTTCTATCACTTGACTCCTTTCTGAAATTAAAAATGAAGGGTAAATAAGGGTTTAGTATCCAGAATATATTTAAAAAAACGTAAACAAAAACAAAACACACATCAACAAAAACCTCTTACAACTACCAAAGGGAAACGACCCAATTTAAAAAGGCGCCAAGGACTGGAAGACATACAAATTGCCAACAAAACATGTCAGAAGATGCTGAAGGTCATTAGTCATTAGGGAAATGCAAATCAAAACCACAATGAAATGCCACTTCACTAGTATAGTTAGAACTAAAAAACAAAAACAGAATACAAGTGTTGGTGGGATGTGGAGAAACTGGAGCACCCGTTAAACATGGAATTACCATATGACCTAGCAATTTCACTCCTAACTATATAGCCAAAAAAAAGAAAACCAATGCGGGAACTCAAACACATTTGTGTTCATAGCAGCACTAGTCACAATAGCTAAAGGTAGAAACAACTCAAATGTCCATCAACAAATGAACGGATAAACAACATGTGGTATACATGATGCAATATTATTCAGCCATAAAAAGGACTGAAGTCCTAATACATGCTACAAAATAACGGAACCTCAAAAAAAAAAAAAACAAAAAAAACGGAATCTATCAAAAAAAACATTAGGCTAAGTAGAATCCAGACACGAAAGACCACAGATATGATTCCACTTACATAAACCAAAAGAGGTAAATCTGTAGATACAGAGAGCAGACTAGGGTTCTATAGGGCTTGGGAGCAAGGGGAGAATGAGGAGCAACTGCCAAATGGGTATGGGGTGTCCTTTAGGGGCTAGAAAAGTTTCAGAACTAGACCACGGTGTTGTTTGTGAAACACTGTAAATGTACTACACGCCAGTGAACCGAATTTCACGTCAATTAAAAATAGAAAAAATAACAACAAAACACCCCCACAGCTCTCTCGCGCACGTGCCTAGAGCAGGCTGGACTGGGTCGCTGCTCCCAGGCCGAGGTCACGCTTCTCCCAGGGGTTCCCTTGACGCGCCCCCCATCCACCTGCCTCAGCCAAAGTCACAACGCGGGATCATGAACCCAGAGGGAGACACGGGCTGAGGGAATGGCAACAGGGGAATCAGAAAGGAGGTTCTCGGAGAGTGAGGAGAGGGTGGGGCACTCAGCTCCAGCCCGCCGCCACCCCTGCCGAGTCAGGTGGCTCCGCCCAGGACCCGGTCTGAGGCGCCTCCGCGCTGGGCCCGGAGGCGGGGCCAAGAGCCGGAGGAATCCGGAACTCCTCACCGAGAACGCTCGTTTCCGGAGGGAGCTTGGATGTCGGAGGACGCCACACCCGGAAGCCAGCTTCCGGAGTCTCCTTTTGTTTCCGGGTCGTCGGGGTGTGCGTGCGGGGCTAATGCAGTGGCGATGAGGCAGAAGCATTACCTTGAGGCGGCGGCGCGGAAACTGCAAGAGAGCTGTCCGGGCCAGGCCCGCTATCTCCTGTAAGAGAGGGACGGGCGAGGAGGCGGGCGGCGCGGTGGCCCCTCGTTTCTCACGAGTCTCTTTCTCCCTTACAGCTGGGCCTACGGCGCGTCACACGGTAGGGAGAACGGCCGTCGGTTGTGGGCCAGGCCCCCACCTCCCCGCTCCACTCCACCCCTCTCCGCGCTCAGCATGATCCAGAAGAGATTCCGGTCTACCCACTGCCCTCAGAAACGCCCCCCCCGCCCCCCAAGGCTTCTCAGTTTTGTCATTTCTTAATGCGCCTTAATTTGCCTGACCGATTAGCGGCATTTGACACGTTGATCAGCCTTCTCGAAGTCGTTCTCCTCATTTGGCTTCCGTGTTATCCCGTAGTTAACCTCCTACCTCTTTTGCCTGTAGTAGGCTGTCTGCTTTGCTTGTTCCTCCTAATTTCTCCAGTCACTAAACATTATTAGAGTGACCCAGGACTCTGTTCTTGGACCTCTTTTCTAGCTACTCGGTGACAGTTTTCTATCCAGTCTTAATTAATGGCGTTTCAGTTCTGTTAACTGAGGGCTTCCGAATTTACATCCTCAGCACAGACCTCTCCCTCGAATCCTAGACTCATCCAGCTGCCTTCTCAACAGCTTTTGAATGTGTTAGGTCACATCCAAACCCTAGCTTTACCCCCCCAGTACAGTTTTTCCCATGGCAAGTTTGCCTCAAACCCAAGCCCGCTGTAACTCCTCCCGAGAATTAATGGGCCCAGAAACCTTGGGCCCATGCTTGATTCCTTCCCAAGCCAATATGCCAGCACAAATTCTGTTGGCTTTAAAATACATCCTGAATCTAACTTCTCACCACATTCATCTTAGCCACCACCCTGGTCGAAGCCACCCGTCTACATCTTCTGGGTTATCGCCAGCAGCTTCCATACATTTCTAATGGCTGTTCTCAATCTAGCAGCCGAAGTGAGGCTAATAAAAACCTAAACTAGATCATATACTTCTGTGCTACAAAGTCTCAAATGAATTCCCATCACAGAGTGAAAGTGAAAATCTTTTAAAAGGACTCAGGCCCTAACATCATAGGCCAGCATTACCTCTCTGACCTGCTCACCCTTTGTTCATATAATTTTAACCACTGCTAGACTGTTTCACAGCCTTTGCAGCTGCCTTTTTTTTCTGCCTAGAACTCTTAATTCTTGTCTGCTTGGATTCCTTCCTCGCTTCCTGTGGTCTCTGCAAATGTCACTCCAGGAAGTCTTCTCTGGCTATCCTATTTAAGATTATAGCAGCTCCACCACTCACTATTCCCCTTTCCTGTCTTACTTTTTTCATCCGCACTTAGCATTCTGTGTTGTTATATTTATTGTCCATCCACGAATTGTCCATTGTTCACTGCCGAATCTATAGCACCCAGAACAGTGCCTGGCACTTAATAGTCACTCAGAAACATGAATTAATTTTATGTTTGGCAAAGCTAAGTTACAAGCATGGCGCTTCGCTCTTTGTAGTGCTGTTGTATCCCTAACACTTAGCACAGTGCTTACAGTCATTGAATAACTAACTAGACGGTGTGCCTCCCTTCCTTTTCAGCTACACCACCTTCACACTCTCACCTTTCCCTCAATAGCCATGCTTGCTTTTTCACTGCACTTCTGTCTGAAAGCCCTTTATCATAAATGGGTGCCGTCTCCAAATAGAGACAGAATTTATAGTCATCTGTGACAAATTTTGTCAAGCTATGCCTTTGAAGTGTTTCTGGCAGTCCATTCAGTTTAATAATTTCCAGGGCATTTAAATGATGTTATGTTATAGTTCTTACCAGTCTTATCCTCACTCATTTAGGGTTCCCCTACAATTTTTTAAAGATAACAACTTTGATGGTCAGTGACAGCTTTGATTGCATAAAGGATCCAGGGCAAATATGTCTTGTTAGCTCGTACTGAGAGAGCTACTTGCAGACAAAGCCCTGCCCACAAACCACGAAATTATGCTAATTATTTTAAGAAACAAAATCACAGTAAAATTTGTTATTTTTTGATAAATGTGTTTGTAAAATAGGTGAGATATAAAGCCTTTCTTACTTAGTAGCAAGTAATGAGCAACACGGGAATTACCTATCTGTTGCTAAAAGGAGTGAATGGATAGAATTAAAGTGTTTTGCCAAGTAAATTATTGTCAGTATCTTTTTATAAATTCTCATATTTTGAGTTCAGCTAAGGAGAATGTGTATCTTATATTCAATAATATACTTTTTCACATTTATAATAAAGTTTAAGGTAACAAAATAGTCTGATTTGGTAAATCATGATTTTCTTTTGTATAATTTTAGATGCTAAAAGCACTTTTGAAGGAACATGTCCATACTGTTTCCAGTTGCTGGTTCTGGATAACTTTCGAGTGCGCCTCAAACCCAAGCCCAAACTGACACCCAAAATACAGAAACTTCTTAATCGAGAAGCAAGAAATTATACACTCAGTTTTAAAGAAGCAAAAATTGTGGAAAAGTACAAAGACTCCAAAAGTGTATTGGTAAGATTTCAATTCCAATATGTCTAAACTAGAATTTTCTTTCACTTAAAAGGACATTAAGAATCAGTCTGGACATAACTCAGAGATTTGTTGTATATTTAGATTGTCAAAGTATATACATAAAATATTTTCTTAGTGATTACTGTTTCATCAGTACAGCTTTTGTCACAGTTACTTAAAACCAAACATCATGAGCTCTCAGTTGTTCTCAGATCTTATTGTTGAGTACGGTTCTTTTCACAAATTTGAGGATTTCTTGAGCTGACCAATGTGACTTCGCCTGAACTGCATCTACCAGTAAATTATTTTTTTCAGTTAATGGTCATTTTCTTCAAACAGCAGTACCTTATTAATTAGGTATTAGTGTCACTTCAGTCATCCCCCCCTCCATGTCAGAGTATGTATTTAAGTTTATGCCCAACAAAGGTAAGTACACATCTTATGTTCATTTATGAAACCTTTATTGAGGGTCATCTTATGCCAAACAATGCTAAGTATTGGGGATAAAAATAGAATAAAACAACAAAAATCAAATTTCTTATGGTTTATTTTAGAGGTCTGTATCAGATACATTTTATCATTTATCTACATTTTCTGCGTTAACATTTATCGAATATTCAGGTGCCTGTTTACTACCAGGCACTGACTGTGCTGGACAAAATGACCCCTATGTCAGACCCAAGACTCTAATTATTAATAACTTGGATTGGAACTGCCGTATTTAGGGGTTTACCAGTATTAGACAGAAAAATGCATTTTGCTTTGTCATAAAACTGTTTCACGTATATCCAGACTCTTCAAAAAAAGGATAAAGCAAGTTACATATAGACCTTTGATATATGCAGATCTTCATTTGTATTTTTATTTGCTCATGAACATCAGAGTACTTCTCAGCTGAACTGGTTTGTGCTCATTTTGTCAAGGCCTGGGCTGAGTCCTGTGCAACATGAGTCAGATACTTCAAAGAAAGGCATCTAGCTAGAAAATGGGCCATTTCTTGAAAAATGAATCCTGAAAAGAAAATCAGCCTCTAGAGCTGATGAAGAGGTGTGAGAATGTGAGAATTCATTTGATTGGCTTTATAAATTACTTTAGATCTATATTTGCAGAATTACTAAGGATCTGAAAGGATCACTCAAATGTTCAGGGTTATTTTATGTTCTGTTGGGAAAAGGCTTGGAGCTCATCTGCAAAAAGTATTAAATGTCTACTGCTATTATAAAGAACACCCAGGGATTAAAGAGTATCATTCCCAGTCTCCGCAGTTCCCCTTAAACGTGGTTTTACATGGAAAAAGTAGAGATTTTGTTATTTTAAAAGATGTTTTAAATACAAATGTTTAGCCATTAATTTTTTTATTGGAGAGTTTCTCCTTTTAAATTTGTTTTGTCTGATTCCTACTGCTAGATTACAAGCCCCCTGAGGGCAACTTCAGTTACTCACCCTATATAGTACCTGGTGTAAACCCCTACATATAAGAATTTAATGAACATGTAGTTTATTGGATTAAATTATAAGATATATCAGGCCAAATATTTCTTCTTTTTATGGTAGTTGGTCACTTGTAAAACGTGCAACAGAACAGTTAAACATCATGGTAAAAGTAGAAGCTTTCTATCAGCATTGAAGAGTAATCCTACCACTCCTACGAGTAAACTCAGCCTGAAGACACCAGAGAGAAAGACTCTAAGTTCTGCAGACCTAAATCATAATGTGTCTGGTTCTAAAGGCAAGAGCCCAGCACAGATTTTCAGGTATCGTAATTTATTAAGCTATTTGAATTGCCATCATTAACTCCTGCATGTTTCTTCTAATTTCCTGCTTAATAGACACTCCCTAAATTTGCCATGCAATTCTGTCCTTAGTCCCTTTTTTTCCTCCATACCTTTTTCTTCTTGTGTTATATAGTCCCATATCTTCCATTCTTATGTTTGCATGACGTCCAGTTATATTCCTCTACTATCAGCTTCTCCCTGGGCCTGTTCAGCTGCCTGCTAAATATATCTACTTCACCCACCCCCATAGGTCCCCAGAGCTATTTTACTCAAACCTGCCAATCCTCCTAAGTTCTTTATTCTGTGGATAAACATACCCATTCTGACCTGAAATGGAGAGTATAGTTGACAACTCTTACCGCCTTGGCCCTTGTCCAGTTAGCCACCAGTTTCTCTCTATCCCACTTTCATGTTATTTGCATCTCTTTTTTTTTTCTTTTCTCTATTGCTGTTAACCTGTTTAGGACTTTATTCACTTTTTGCTGGGACCACAAGAATTTTGAGTCTTCCTGTTTAGAACTCTTCCAGTCTGATTAGAAGCACTTACTCTGCAGCATGTGGAGCTCCAGCATGGCGTTCCAGCCCTTAGTATCTGGCAGCAATCTATCTGCCTGTCTTACTTTGCCTTAATTCATCCTATATGTCAACAAAACTGAAAACTCAGTTTATTTTCCACTCTAAACATTTGTTCTTGCTACTTCCTCTACCAGAAATTCCTATGGAAATCTAACTGAATAAGGATTTGTCAAATGATACTAAGTTAATGATGACTGGGTATATGTTTTATTTTTAGTAATCCCCAACACTCTATTCATTATGATGGTCAATAAATTTAATTCCATAAAAACTGTAAAAGGAAATTTTGAACATTTTGTTACAAAAGAGAAACTGAGTCTGGTAGTTTCTTGAACATAAATAATAATTCAGGAAGGACCTGATTATCTCTGCTTATTGAATTTTTTTTATATTGGGTTTGATGTTTATAAACTGGGTAAGAATTAAAATTGTAAGTCTAGTTTTCTGTTAATTATTTTGATATTTGGTATGATGGAAATTCATCATGGAAGTTTCCACTTTACTGGATAAATGTAGATAAAAGAAAATTTGGCATATTTAAAATAATTCACTTGCATTTAGACCAGAGTGCTTCTTATATATATGCAGGAATGAGATGAGTATTTCACATTTATCTTATAGATGGGGAGTTAGAACAGGGATCAGACTGCAAACCCCAAATAAGGGTTTGGGGATTGAAATACAATGGGAGAGAATGAAATTGAACGAGGCATAAATCTACACATAACAGATGGGGAATCATTTATTGAGTGGATATTTTTAGAGGGCCTCTGTGCCTAGCACTGTTAAAGAGCACTGGAATATGCAATTAGTAGGACCATGCATCTGCCCTATGGAGCTTACATTCTGGGGGGAAGATATGATAGCATGATACCTACACATGTAGGTAAGATCCTTCACTTTTGAGAAAGTAACTGGTCTTGAGCTGAAAAGGAGAAATATACTTTTAAAGTTCTTGCAAATCTTGATGTCAGACTTAAAAGGAACCCAGACCTGATGACACTGTACTTTTAGCCTTCTTTTTCAAGTATGATAAAATCTTCAAGAACCACTCAGTATACCAACTAAATGTTGCCTATAGCCTATTTTGTTAGGAGTAACTGTGCTGGGTATAGCCACTAGTATATAGCCATAATACAGAAGAGCAGAAAACGATTCTAGTAGAAGTTATCTAGGCTAAGCAGGAAGAACACTTTAAACTGTCATTTGTCAGTATACCTAAGTGTGGTTTTATGTTTCTTTTCAGAACACCTACATTTGGACAGTCAACACCCACTTGCTCCTCAAAGAATGCAAGCAAAACAAAGAAACGTTTCTCTCAACTGAAAATGTTGCTTAGTCAAAGTGAATCCCAAAAGAATCCAAAAATGGACTTCAGGAATTTCTTATCTTCTTTATAAAGGATGGACTATGAAAATAAGAAATGTTTAATATAATTTCTGAAACTAAACTTAGAAAAAAACGTTTAAAAAACTTACTCTTTTTTTTTGGCCATCTTTAACAATCCAACTGAAGTGTCATGATTTCAAAACTGATTTTAACTAAAACAAAAGCTGATGTATGGCAATAATGTTAAGTGTTAAGGAAAGAAAATGTAAACTGTCTTTTTAAATCCATTTTAATATGTCTTAAGGACTGGAAAATCAGTCTGGTAAGAGATAGTGGCTGGCACTGCACTGGTATGCCACCTGTATTCTCTGTTTCAGGGATGTGGCACCTTGGACCCAGAGTCTCTACAGAGGCTCTAAGGGGTCATATCTCCTGAGTTGGGGCTCCAGCAGGGAAGACCTCTTTTTCAGTTGCTTTCTCAGTCCCGGACACTGACAGAAGCTGAGCTCTGTTCTCCTGGCTATTCGGGACAGGGTCATAGCCCCCAGGCCTGGTTCCAGCCTCAGAAACGAGGCTCCCCCACAACTACCTGGATGCCTGGGACCAGCTCCCTGGCTGCTCTGTTTACTTTTAAAATACATGAAAACAAGGGTCCAAAAGCAAACTCTTGGAATTTTTCAGTGTTTATGGAGAAAATAACCTCATTGGAATTACTGAAATGTGCCTACCTTGCCACTGGGTGGTTGTGAGGATCAAAAATACATGAACGGTCCTGTTAGTAGAAAAGATATATGACACTGATTATACTGACTTCTTTAAGCAGTTTTTTCATTATGTCATTTTAATAAGGAAATTGAGAACTTTGTGAGAGGGTCTATTCACTCCTTTCTGGGTGTCTGTAGTCTTAGTACTAATTCAGAAAAAGGATCAAGTATGTGTATACTTGTTTTTCCACAATCGCCTGCATAACTGTATAAGTAAAATCTGAACATTATTCCTGTTTTGCATGCAAAAGTATATGGGGCATTACTGATTCAAATATTTCATTTTACAACATCTGTTGTTTCTTTGCTAATATTTCACCATACATGGCATTTCATTTATGCTAGTGAAGGTTTATTTCAAGTAGTAACAGCTTAACTGTCTCAAATCTTTTCTGGAACACAGGATACTTTTTAAAAATGACAGAGTAGGACTGAATTCAAACTGTTTATTTAAAAACTAAATAATTTAGATATTTAAACTATAATGTTTCCAAGCCTCTCTGCTGCTTAAAGTTTAAAACTTATTTTTCTCTCATTAGGGTTTGGTAAACTGAAAAGCCAAGGTTATTAATCAGTTGGTCTCATATTTGTGTGAAGTGAAGTTACACTTCTAGTGTCAGTATTAAAGAGGGATGGTAAGGGTCAGCATTCTGCTTTAGTCAGCCACAGGCTGTGGGGCTGGGCCTTCCATCCATTTGTGTCCACAGCATCTAGCGTAATACATGACAGATAATTTACATTTCTGGCTAACTTCACAATGGAACACCTGTTTCTCTTGAACTCTTGCTCTTCTGTTTGTTTACCCCTCTCCCTGATCACCTGGGCTCTTTTGTAGTTCTCAGAACATACTATCTTCTTGCCAGCTTTGGGCCTTTGCACATGGTTCTGGAGAATGCTGTCTACTCCAACCCCCACTGCATTATTGAGGGGCCACTCGTCACAGTTCTGGTGATGCTTAGGTTTCCTGTTTCTGATTATGTTCCTAAATGTCCGTGAGCTTCTTGCAGGTCTATATGATTTCACCTGAGCTTCCAGCACCTAGTTTCCTCCCCAGCACATAGCAGCTGCTATGCAAGTATTCCTAAACTACATTTAAATTCAAATTCCCTAGCCTGCTTGTTTGGAGCTAAGTTCTTAGGTTTGGAACTAAGATTTTTTCCAGCCACATGACTGGGAAGTGGATAAGCAGTAAAAGCAGGAACTCCTAGGTGGGGAGTTGTTTACATTTCCTTAGTTTCAAATGAAGGATGCCACCTGATTCTTGACTTCTGTTTGGTAGGAAAGGTCTTTGGGTATCTCTAAAGAAGGTATTTAAAACTATAGTGTGGACATAAAACTTAGAAGAAAACAAAGGACTAGGTCTTCATAATCTTGGATCAAGCAAGCAATGGTTTCTTAGATAAAACACCAAAAGCACAGCAACAAAAAATAAATGACTATCACAATTAAAAACTTGGGTGCTTCAAATGAGGCATACCATCAAGGAAGTGAAAAGATAACCCACTGAATGAGAGAAAATATGTGTAAATCATTTATCTGTTAAGGAGCTTGTATCCAAATTATAAAGAACACTTAAAGATTAATAATAAAAAGATAAGACATAGAAAAAAGAATCTAATGAGACAATTCTCCAAAGGAAATGAATGTCCAACAAGCATACTACTTGGTATATACCCAAGAGGACTGAAAGCATGTCTACACGAAACTTTGTATATGAATATTCATAGCATTTTTTATAATAGCCAAAAAGTAGAAACAACCCATTTTTGTCTGTTAGACACAAAATGACATATCCATACAGTGCAATATCATTCAGCTACAAAAGTAAATTACTGATACAGCTAGAACATGGATGAAACTTGAAAGCATGTTAATTGAAGTCAGACACAAAAGGCCAAATGCATGATTCAATTTATACAGAATGCTCAGAATGGGAAAATACATAGATTAGTGGTTGATGAGGCTAGGGGAATGGGGAATAACTACTCATGAATATAACGGGTTTTAAGGTGACAAAATTAGCAATGATTGCACAACTCTGAATATACTAAAAAACAACAAATTCTACTTTATAATAAGGGTGGATTTTATTGCATGTGAATTTTCTCAGTAAACTGTTCTTAAAAGTGAAAGTAAACATTACCTTAAAAATATATAGTGTTGGTACTTACTTTTAAATGGAAATGATACTCATGTAAAGAGAAGCAGCAAATGGGCAATGGTGGGGCTGACTGAGCATCTCTTGATTCCTGGACCTCTATCCCATTGCCGTCTGGCCTCTGTGTACTAGCTGCGGCGTGCTCCTGAAGACAGCTCCACTTAGCTCTCAGCTGCTTGTCCAGTCATGACATGTGGAGTCAGGAACATGTGATGATCAGCGTGTCACTGACCCTGTGGACTGCAGCAAGCCTATGCTAAAGGCAGTCATCATGAGGATGGAAAGGAGGTCCTCATCAGCCAGAGAGCTAAGGGGTGAGCAGAACCTTGAGAGAGAGAACCAGACCAACAGGAATGGGTGGGAAAGAGGCAGAAGGGGACAAAGATCTAATAATTGTCTCATTAGTATCACAGAACAATGACAATCTGCAGGCCAAAATCATCTTCAACACATCCTAGTTCTGTGCTGTCCCTTTGAGCTTTTACTGCAAAAAAAAAGACAATGGTGACTTTTAATGAGATCCTTTCAAATTTTAGCACTCTAATGTTCCTAAGTGTATCACTGCTGAGATGGACAGTGGGACTTAAAACAATTGCACATGAGACATTGCTCTTCTTTAAATCTTTAATTTTCTCACCAGTGCCTCCCTTTCTTGCTTCTCCCCTATTAAAGATGAGAAGTGACAGGCTTTCTCCTACCTTACAGGGCCAGTCTGGCCATCTGGATGTCACCCCTCCTCTGACTCAAGGTTCTTGGTCAATGGAATAGCTCTGCTTTATCTTCAGCTTCTCTATTGAATACTTCCTCTCAGCATTTTTTTTTTTTCTTTCAGTAAGCCATTTTTGACATAAAACACTCAGAAATGCTCAAAACTCAAGTGTCTCCACTGGACTTGGAAGGCACCCTGTACCTGCCTCTGTACAGCTCTTCTCACACAGGCTGGTAAGATTCATGCCTGGGTACCTCGCAGTCTGAGCTCTGTGGGGGATGTAACCCCAAAGCATAACTCAGCTAGAAAGTGTTCAATATGCTCCTATCTGTCCTGCGGCTAAACTTAGTGTAAATATAAATAGGAATTTTTCTGAATAATACTAGTTATTTAAAAAGAATCCCATTTTTTCTTTTAAAAATATTATAGAGACGATCTTTCACAGACTGTTTTAATTAAATACAATTTGTATTTTCTATTTTGATGCTCAAATTGTTACATCTTGGCCCTTAAGAGCCCCCTTTAAGCTGACTTCTTCATTCTTTTGAATCCATCAGAACTTTTAAAGCATCCTCATTGCTTTCTTACAAAGTCCCAGGCCCACCTTTGTTCTCTTGGCCCTAAAATATGGCAGTAGTCACTCTCTAACAATCCCTGCTACTTTTGAGCAGAAATTAGTAATAATGCCAGATATAGAATGTTGGGGATACTTTTACTGAGGCATAGACATGGTATTGCTACACTAGACCACTCCAGAGGCAGAACTCAGAAACATAAATTCTTAAAAATACTGAGTTCTCATATTTAAAGTTTAACATTACCAAATGCCCACTAGAATGTTTTAACCCTTTAAGCAAGTAACAGTACCTTTACTTTAATAATTTAATAAGCTATATAATTATTCCATTAAGGTTCTTAACTCTAAAAATTACTTTTGCTTGGTATAGCCTACTTGTTAAGATTGTAGTCCTTGTGGTCCTACTCTATGGAACTCGGCTGTGCTATTTATTCACTGCTTAATCTTTGGCAAATTGTTAATTTTTCCGAGTCTGTTTCTTTACATGTAAAATGAGGAAAATAGCACTTACCTCAGAAGGATCCTCTGAAAACTCAATGTGATGTACATGAAAAACACCTAGAAGACTGGATGGCGTATTGAAAGTGCTTACGCTTTTTCAGCTATAATCATAATTGATCAAAAATAATCTATAAAATCTATGAATATCAACACCAACAATAAAACCATTAGATGAATAACAAGATCTAGCATTTCTCCATGGTGGCTGTCCCAGGGTACACCTCACTAATGATGTAGGCCAACTGTTTTAAAGTATTTATAAAATATTTTTGTTGATTATATTGACAAGGAAAGACTATCTTCTTGACCAAACTTTAAGACAATCTTCTCTGAGCTCTCTTTTCAACTACGCCTTATTCTTGGGCTCTGTCTTGGGTTTCCCTAGCCCAGTTTTAGCAAGAACCCTGCTAACTCAGTTTAGCAAGAATTCCCCCACCCTTGATGTCTCCTCTTGATAATTTGCCATCCATAGATGCCCAGCTGTTCCTGACGTATTTGGATTTGAGCCCCATCTTCCTCTCCTGTTGGTATAGTCTTGATATCTTTTGCAAAAGTGCTGAATAAAGTCTTCCTTAACCTTTTAACAAGTGTTAGAGTGATTTTTCTTAAATAATATCCACACTTGTCCCATGTATCTTCTGTCTGGTTGTTTTAAATTTATGTTTAAGACAGTCTGGTGTTCTAACAAGTGACAGACTTTGGTTACCGCTTTCTTGAGGAGCATGTACATACTGGAGGTTAAGGAAAGTCTATCTGATCTATGAATTCACTTCATTAAATGTAGAAAATCCACATGATTCTATCTCTTAAGTTATACACAAGAGGTCCTTTTAGTCCCGCTTGGGTCGTAAGTACAAGAGATATATAAATGAGTTTCTCTAAAATAATTCCAAGTTATCTTTTACTTTTCTCAAGGATGGAAACTTCCAACAGTTTTGGAATCAACATATTTTTATAAATTGAGCATTTCTAAAATGTTGGTTTTAAACCTTGGGTACAGTGATCAACTATCATTAAAGTTAACAGACAAAAGAGAACAATGGTACAGGTGTTTATAGTTTTTTAATATATTCATTTCAATCTTTTAAGTCTTTAACCTTGATATTAAATTTTTTAAATTTAACTTTTAGACCTATCAGCTTTTTAGAGAACGTCTTCTTACTAACTTTAATATGCAATTATATACATACATATGCAGAAAATATAATCTATAATAAAGACTGGGTAATGTGTTAAGTATCTATGTTTTGGGGTTTTGTTTCAGTATGTTGGAATTACCCTTAGAGTGTATAGATCTAAATAATTCTCCCATCCAGGAATGAAGAACTGGGGTACTGGCCACAATACTACATCTCCCACTTTCTGGAAGATAAGCAGCACAGAAATTTGATTCAGTTGCTCTGTGCCCTTTCTACAAATGTCCCCAGATTTCTGGTATTTCCCAATTCTGCTTTAAATTCAAGGTGTGGTGAGAGGGCCTGTGCTCCAAAGAAGTTCAAGGTACTAAGTGAATCTGTTCACTCAACAGCACTGAAGCACTACTAAGCAGTAGGTCACAAAAGAAGATCTGGTCTTATACTCAGCCTATAAGGAACCTGCTATATAATGACTGCAAAACTCATACTTTATTATCTTATTACCTGGAATTACCTGGGATTTTAAATCATGAAGCAAGTCATGGAATTCAAAAGCTGATCTAAAGCAGGGTTGTCAAGATGTGTTTCCTAAACCCAGCAGCATCAAACATTGAATTGTTACAAATGGAAACTATCAGTCCTTACCCCAGAAGCTCTGCGGTGGGGCCAGCAATCTATAGTTTACTAAACCCTCCAAGCGATTCTGATGTTCTCTCAAGTTTGGGAATCACTGGCCAAGCAAAGGAAATCTCCTTCAGCAGTTTCTCTACCCTAATATCACTGAGTACTTCCAATACTTTCCTTCCCTCCCAGTCCATTAATCTCTCCCCCGCCAACACACACCCAATTAGTCAGACTCACAAAAATAATACACACATTTCAAAAAGAACATAAAACTTTATTAAGAACATCATATATTGTCATCAGATACAGCCAAACAAAAAGGGGTAAAGAAACAGGGAAACTTCATCTTCCCATGTGTTAGTGCCACCTCAGAACAGACTCATGTGTGGATGGCTAGACTTACAGATGGCAACACATGCTCTGTATAAGTATATTCAGTAGGTAACTCAATGCTCCCTTTCTACACAGAGAACTGGGTTTACACTTTAAAAACCTTTCCTATAGTTCAACGACTATGAAATAAGACTATACCTTTAGGAGCTATTTCCTGATAGAGTACAAAGGAATTTAGTAGCTTTATGTTATTTCAAATAATATAAATTTTTAGAATGGAAAATTCAGAAAGGACATTCTAATTTTCCCAATTAATTTGTACTTTTAAGTTTTTTCATTCTAATGATTTCTCAGAACCAGTTCGATAACTAATCCATGTATCACTCATCTATAGTGACAACTGACCACCAAGTTTTGTTGTTTTAATTTTACAAATCAAGCTGACCAGGTCATCCCAGCTCTTCCTGATTTTGAAGTTTTTATAGAACAACTATAATTCAGAGTGCATGTGAGAAAAGGCAGGAAAGTAGCTGCATCTGGACTGGATTTCCTAGAGGGAGAGGTTAGCTACTAAGCACAGCTGATTACCTCAGACCCCGGGGTTGCCCCATGTGATTCTTTTACTTACTGTATGGTGGAAGGAGCAGAGGGAACGCCAGGGAATCTGTTCAAATTGCCACTCCAGACAGCTCTCTGCACTGTTTGTGGAGAAAAGTGATGATATCCATTCAAACCACAGGTACCCCTTCTGCAAGGGTACTGAGATGCTTTTCTTCTGAGGGGCCAGGCCAAACTGCACTCAAAGATGCATGATTTATCTCACATTCACAGTGAAAAAAATGCTCATGATTTAGAATCTGTTATCATAGTATCCCTACCTAACACCCCTCATCTTGAGAAGTATTCTACCTTTTAGAAGGCTATTTACTGCTAAGGCTTACCATGTAAACTACTGATAGGGCTGAAAATATCTAAACCAGATTGTATCATTTGTGTTTACAGTTAGTGAATTAACCAACAACTGAAGATTTAAGGAGGACTGGTCAAAGGGTGAGACTGGGGGTAGGATTCAGGCTGAGCGCTATCACTTATCACAAACTGTGTCAAGCTCTTTAAAAAAATAATGCATTTTTATAATAAATATTTAGAGCAGATACTGACATTAAAATCAGTATCTAAGTCAGAAGTCTGTCTTAAACAGTGAAAATATTTCAATGAACTTCTAATAGATTTCAAATATTCCCAGGAAATCATAGTTTATAAATTAGTTTCAGATGGAAAAAAATATATATATTTTGAATGGATAAATCACCACTTTAGCAGATCATAAATAAGGTGTTGGAAATAACTTAATAAACAAGTTTTTGCTTCTACTTTAAGAAAAAAAAAAAAAACCTAACTTATGTAATATACTTTTCTAACAGGTATAACTAGGTTTTTGTAAGTGTGCATTTGGTATATATACACACGCCCCAAGCTATATCTTTTTCTTCCATATCCTACCCCAAAGGACAGAGGGACACGCCCCGAGCTAAGTCTTTTTCTTCCATATCCTACACCAAGGGACAGCGGTACATCAGACAGACACCCTGATGTGTGAATATGGCTGCTGCACACCTTTCTTTAGTTAGACTGATGTTATAATGTTACAAATGCGGTCAGGATCTATTAGTAATTTGTCAATTATACTGATTCCTATCAACATGAACTACATTCATGGTTAAGTAGATTGGGTTCCCAGGTGAGTATTCTGTGGTAGTGTTCACAGGGAACCTAATTATGATTTCAGTGAGAAAATGTGCCCTGACTCCCAAAAGATGACTAACAAACTTCGGAACAGAAGCCATAAATGGATGGAGACTACTCATCTGTGGCTCTGTTTTGGAGAGAGGTCAAATTGTTAAAAGCACTGTTGCCAGAATTATTGGCTATTAAAAATAAATATTTTCTTTCTCCTTCACATATAAATTCATTTTAACTATAATCTCTAATACTAAGGAAGAAAGAGTGAAGCCATTCAGACTAGTGAGACATAACTGGCTTGCGGGATTTAAAGATGTTTTATTGACTATCTAATTTAAATCTGCTTACAGCAAAAAGAAAAATGTCTAGTATGTAAAGTAATAAAAGAAAAAAATATTTATCCTAAGTCATTATTGAGCACAAATCTACAGCTTAACAATGCGATTTTAAAGGAAAGCAGAAGAGCATGCAACTGCTCTAACACAGGGTTAGAAATAAAAGGTAAAAGTACATTTGTGTTGGTAATTCTAAATATACAAATATA
Source organism: Cynopterus sphinx (assembly GCA_030015415.1). Classification (NCBI taxonomy): domain Eukaryota; kingdom Metazoa; phylum Chordata; class Mammalia; order Chiroptera; family Pteropodidae; genus Cynopterus; species Cynopterus sphinx. The sequence continues at coordinate 26,033,326 of CM057384.1, read as the reverse complement.
ATATTTACCAGATCTACCCTGTAGTGTAGCACTGCTCAATTTCCAAATATACAGTCATTCAAAACCTTAAAGGAAACATTAAAAATGTTCCAGGCTAATTTACCGAACATTAATGAATATTGTTCTTGAGATATTAGAGCTAAAAATACCATTGTTTTTAAAGTTAAATGACTAAGGAACTAATAAAGTATCATTATTTTGTTACTTTTAATCCCATAGATGGCTTATGTTAAAGGGATTGATTATGTTAAAAGGAGGCTGATTTGACAAATAGAAATCAGTTCCAGAATAAAAGCTGTCCTCTTGGTAGAATATCAAAATTTATAACATTTCCAAAGCATTTCATATTAATTTTATCACATAATTCTAAACAGTTTAATCAATGGGGTCCCTATTTAACATTCCTCTTATTCTACACTGGCAGTTGGAATGGAACCCCTATGGTGTTTTCATTAAACTTCTTTAACCTCTGATTTGACCCTAAAAATAATATTCTGTTTAGTGTCAAATGCTTTTGGAAATAAGAAATCAAAGGCATTGAGAGGCACAGAACTGATATTTTGGTTGGGGAGAAGGGTTAAGATTAAGTTAGAACATTTAGTCCCTTCTACGATCAAGTCCTAACTATCCCATAATCAAGTCTCAATCAACTCCTGGTTAGTTCTTACCCTTTAGGAATTACATACTATACAGTGATTAGATACTAAAGAAAATAAAGAAAAACATTTGAAAATGCATGAAGAAATAGAAACATGAAATTTCTCACAAGGCCCTGGATCAAAAAAATTTACAAAAGAGCTTTTGAAAATAATCACTATTTGTGAGCTTAGTAATACACAGAGATCACTTTGTTTAAACTAAGTCAATGTTAACTTACCAATAAAATAGTAAACAAACCAACATTTTAAACAATTTTATAAATTACTTGTCTTTTTTTGTTGTTTGTTAATGTCACTCTCTCAACAATATACAAAAATAACGCTACAGGACTATCCACCTAACCTGTCTCCATCTCCTGCAAAGTCCTGGGCCCTGGAAAGAGACTGGTTGTCAATCTTCACTGTAGATGTCCCCTGCAAAGGGCAGGTGCATGTGGCTGCCGGTGACATTGGGCAACCGAGATAAGTCTGGCAGGCTCTGGATCCGGGACCTGAGTTCTTTGCGTACCAGGGAAACTCTGGCTAACTTGCGCTTGTATTCCTGTAACATCAAATAACTTCCATTAGCATTCTGGCAATTTAGAGAAGTGTTATCTAGCTAATGCTCTGCATAAAATCCGGTACTATACTCAGTTAATGCTGAATAAAAAGAAGATGATTACAATGTGAATTTCAGGATGAAAAGAGGGACTTTGGAAATACACAACTAGATAAACTGTATTATGATGATGAAAAACCACAATCTTAAGCTATTTCACACATGTAAAAAGATTAACATATTAATATACTCAACTTCAACAATAAGATTTTCAGGTGTCCTTGAGCTTGACTAAGGAAAATTATATATTTATTTTCACAAACCTAAACTAAAATTAAGTTTTATTTTCTATTGTGAATGTTGGCAACAACCACAGGAGTATTATCAGTACCTTGAGTTTGTCTCTAATAAAAACCGACTATGTCAATATTATATTACTGTGTTTTACAGCTATCTTAAAATGTTGTTTACATTTACAGCTACTTTGAAATTATGGTCATTAGATCAACCACTAAATGCTATTTAATGTGTCAACATAAAACATATATGATTGTACCAATTTTACTATTTCAGTAACTATACTTCAATGTAACTTATTTCCTTTGTAATGCTATGCATTTTATTATTTACACTTAAAATATTTAACTTGAGAAGAGGTCCAAGACTTTGCCAGCCCACCAAAGGATTCCAATGACACGAAGAAGGGTTAGGAACCCTGGAAACAGTAACTCAGGGAGTCAGAGACTGGAAATCAATCAAGATCCTGTTGAGCTTACAGGAGCCCATTTTCTGTAGTTTCTAGACTCCTACAAGGAGAGAGATCCTTCTATACTCCATCACCTAGTAAAGGTTGGATATGAAGGGGGAGTCTAGAAAATGGGTATTCCTTCTAAAAATACTAGAACCTTTCCCTTCCTCTGACCAAGGCTTATCTTATGAACAAGACAGAGCAGGTGAGTGATAAGCTTTCATTTTGAACAGACCTTCCCACAAAAAGCCCTTTGTTAGTGTTTCTCAAGTCCGACTGCACATCATAGTCACCTAGAAAAGTTCTGAAGAAACGCAGATTTTTCAAGAGAACTCTAGCCCCACTAAATATTAATTAAATGAAAATCTCTAAAGGTGGCTCCAGAGCTTTTGAATTTTATAAAAGCTCCCAAAATGATGCTAACACAGTCAGAATTGTGAGCCACTTCCCTAGTTTTCCAGCCTAAAATGAAATCAACTAGTGAGGTTTCTTTGTATAACTGAGTCTCCTCTTTCAAAGAATAACTACATCTGGGGAAAGGAATTTGTCAGAATTACTCCAACTGCTTATAATCCAACTGCTCTAAGAGAATGGGGGAAAGAAGGATTCTGAAGCATGGGGAACTGAGTACACTGACAGAAAAAGCAAGCAAAGTTGAAAGCTGGATAAGTCAATGATAGTTTGGGGACACAAGGTGTCAATTCTTGCCATGTCTTACATATCCCTGCATTTCTAATCTATCATGACGACCAAGGTAGAGTAAGAGAGAGTTTAATAGGGATCTATAATCTCAAGGTATGATTTTTCTCTTCCCTTTTACCCTTACCAGTGATACACACTGGAACACTGGGTAGGTTTCAGCACAGGAGCTCAATAGTATACAAAAGATAAACACTAGGGTATTTCCAATTCTTGATGCATACTTCTCAGTAGGACTGCACTACACTTCTCCACATTTAAAACATTTCTTCCTCAGAACACACTAGTCAGTATGAGGGCAAACACACATTTGCATCTGTCTCACAAAATATTAAGAAGCTATTCAAACATGCTCAAAAGCAATCACTCTCTACTCCTCTCGAGGCCAGACATTTTGAGAAATGTCATATGTGTCTTTAGTGGTCATTACTGCCTACCCTAATTTCTGATTTCTAGCATCCAAATAAGCTGTTCCTCAATTAAGATTTCTCTTAATCCTTTAATTCAAATGGTATGTAGCAATTAAAAGGCATCAGCCAACTGGTATACACTGCAAACAAAAAACTGCAAACATAAAAGCTGATATTTATTGAATGTCTATCACATACTAGGCATTAAAATATGACTAGAAGAGTGATTATCCTTCATAAACATGTGAAAATATACTTTCTCAAGTTAATAACAAAAAGTTGTAGTCAAAAGCTTTTTTCTATTGTCACAGGCAGGCTTTTGTCCTAAAGACAGAAGATTTGAGTAGCTGTGAAAAACTGTCTATTAGCCTGAAGACAAAACTGGATTAAACCAGGCCATAGTCCTGAAAGTTTTAAATTGCATTGCTGGTGGTCTAGAAAGGGGCTCCAAGATTCCATGGGTCAGTTTCTTATGGCAACGATGCTTACAAATAAGATGTGTCTATTAACTTTTATTCTGATGGATGATAATGATTGTACTACTTTTAGGTAAAAATCATTACAACCTTCTCTGCTCCACAGACTTACATGTTGTGATGGCAGTCCTTGGAATATGGCAAGTTTATCTTTATTAAGCATCTCAGATACAGTGTTAAAACAAAACAAATGAAATCTCCTGTCTTCATGAAGCTAACATTTCAGGGAGAAGGAGCCATAAAAAGCAGGTAAATATTATTACAGGTTACAAATATAATAAAGAAAATAAAGTTTGGTAATATGAGAATGAAATGGAACAATGTGGGGGGAGAATTAAGTAAACAAAAAAAGAGGAGATAAGGACTGAGAAATTTCACGTTTCAGACTGACTTCCTAGACCTAGAGACTGACTTCCGGCATGGTAGCACGATGAACTCAACTGACCTGCTCCCCACCTGACCAGTGAAAATGGTGAAACCCTTTTTAAAAATTACAACAATCATTTAAAGCCTCTAGAAATGATGCTAAGGGCAAAGAACATATGAAGAAATATCCATTCAAGAAAATCTAAGAAAATGCAGCAAAAAAGGCAAGAATCTAAACCAAGATACTCCCTCTCCCCACTCTCAGTTCAGTAAGGCAGGCTCCAGACGGCTGCAGCAAGAACACAGAAATCACTCTCCCTGCACCTCCCAGCCAAAGGGCTTTTTATTCCTAAGAGCTGGACAAAAGTACTTCTCATCCTACCCCCCAGCTACCTGTTGCTGAAGCCAATTCTCAAGACAGTGTAATTAAGAGCCTGGGGCCTCCCTTCTGCTCAGCCCTCACTGGTGAAACGGAGGGTCCTCCTCCTTGGATGTGATAAGCTGAGAGAAAATACTGGGGCCATGATAACCATTGTCCCCAACTCAGGAGGTGGTGATCTACACCAGAAACAGCAAGCTGACAGGAACAAATGCTGCTGCGTCCCTCCTTTTCACCAGGGAGCTCAGTTCCTACAGGAGGGGTAGCATTCAAAGAAAGCCCTGCCATTGTCCCCGCCCCTAATTCCAGAGCTCAAACTAAAGGATTTTGTTTTAGGGAAGAAACCGGCAGTAAAACAGACAGATCCTAACCTCTTTACAAAGGAACTGACTTTATTTACAATGACACAGCAGGGACAACTTCACACCTAAGGGTTCTATCAAGAACAGCGGAGGCTATGGTGAAAGGCAATTAGGAGATTCATAATAATGGCTAAACTGTAGGCCAACTAGTTTGCAGGAGAGTAATGGGGAATAAGACAGCCGGGAGGCACCTTTTAGAAACAAAATCAGTATCTCAAAGAGATCCTGCACCCCATGTTCACTGCAGCATCATCAACACTAGCGAATATATGGTAACAACCTAAGTCTGTCAACAGACGAATGGATAAAGATGTGGTACATACACATGTAACAAAATATGACTCAGCCATGAGAAAGAAGGAAATCCTGCCATTTGCAATAACATGGACAAACCCAGAAGACATTATGCTAAATAAAATTAGCCAGACAAAGACAAGTACTATATAATCTCACTTATATGTGAAATCTAAAAAAAAAAAAAAAAAAAAAAGGTCAACTAATAGAAATAGAGAAGAATGGTGGTTATCAGGGGCTGGTGTGGCAGAGGCATGGGGGGGAAAGCAAGATGCTGGTAAAAGAGTACAAGCATTCAGTTATAAGATGAATAAGCTCTGGAGATATAATGTACAGCACAGTGACTATAGTTCCTTGTCATGTACTTGAAATGTGTTGAGAAGAGACCTTAAAGTGTTCTCAACACACACACAAGGTTTCTATATGAGGTGATTGATGTAATCTGATTGTGGTAATCACGTCATAAGATATACATGTTAAATCATCACACTGTACACTTTAAATACATACAATTTTGTCAATTTTACCTCAATAAAACCAGAAAAAGAATGTCTCTTTGTTCTACTAGTAAATCAAAAATATTACTGAGCATAAAAAAACCGCAAATACAAAATCAGTGGCACATGTGAAATCAGTGGTGCACACGTATTAAGGAGTCAGGGGTGCGGCAGCCTAATCTGGCAAGCCAAGCAAAAGGCAAAGATACTACAGATTTTATAAATCCCTTTCACAATCTTATTCTTTTCTAACTAAATGTGCACTTGTAAAAACAGCTTTCAAAAAATTTATTTTGTGTTTTAACTCATATAACTTTTAAAAATTGTTTAGGCCCTAAGTAGAAGGACCTGGATTTTAAAATTTTAAACTGAAAAAATGCCCCAAAGCCAAACCTTTAAAAATTAAGCCCCTTTTCTTAACAATAAATACTAAACTTTTCTTAACAATAAATACTATACTGCTTTCATTGCAAATGTATAGTCGTCTGGCTATTCTGTGGGTTTACAAGGCTTTTGATGCAAATTAAGACCACAATGAGATATCGTTTCATACCCACTGGAATGTCTAAAATCAAAAAGGCAGATGATGACAAGGATATGGAGAAACGGGAACTTTCAACACAGCTGGTGAAAATGTAAAAAGGTACAGATAGCCACTGTGGGAAACAGGAAATTCCTGAAAATGTCATAGTTACCATATAACCCAGCAATTCTACTCCTAGAAATATACAAAAGAGAAATGAAAATGTCCACACAAAAATTCATATATGAATGTTCATAGCAACATCACTAAGCATCAAAGAGCAGAAAAAATTCCAAATATCTACCGAATGATGAAACAGAGAGGAAATGTGGTATATCCCTATAATGTAATATTATTTGGCCATAAAAAGAAATGAAATTCTACTGATATATCTACAACATGAAAGAGCCCTGAAAACATTATGCTAAATGAAATACTCCAGACAGATCATATACTATATGGTTCCATTTAATTAATGTCCAGAATAGGCAAATTTATAGAGACAGAAATGAAATATGTAGTTACTTAGGGCTTAGGGTGGGGTGGGGTAGAACTATGTAAGAGGTTTCCTTTAGGGTAGATGATAATATTCTAAAATTATACATTTTAATGATGGTTGCAAAACCTCATGAATATATTATAAACTATATACTTTAAATGGATGTTACATGGCACATGAATTTTATCTCAATAAAACTGTTAGAAGGAAAAAAGGCTTTGTGAGTCTGAGAATGTTAAGTGCTATTAAGTGTATTGTTTCTAAAGAGAAAATAAATTTCAAGGTTTGCTACTTTACTAGAAAATTCACTTTTAAATTGCAACTCTCATGAAGGAAGGAAAAGGTAAGTTTGGTCATTCTAGCGCCGTAAATACCAAGCTCACACAACGTTAAATACCATCCACCCAATTCCAGCCTGACTTCCTAGAAAGACCAATTTGATGTGAGTTAATGCAAACATTATATATAGTCCCAGTGACAAATGTGTGATGAGTAAGAGGGTCAAAAGCAATTCCATAGAAAATAAACAGTTTAAAACTGCTTTCCATGCATCATCTGCATGTAACATAGCACTTCCTAATTTACACAGCGTTTTAGATGTCTGACAGTCTTCTGACCTGAGATTCTAGCTCGTTATTTACATTTTTCCAACAAATATACTGTTACTTGATAACTTCATACTTCAGCAAACATTTCTTGAGCATCTGCTATAGTATGTGACAGTCAGCATATTGGGAACACAAAGATTAATCATAATTCTTACCTAGAGGAGCATACAATTTAATGGGCAAGCAAATACTATAATAAAGTACGATGTATTCCATTAGAGGAAAACTGCTTTCTGTGACATACAAGAATTGGAGGGAGGAGGACTCTGCCCCACTTAGGAGTTCTGGGAAGGTTTACAGAGTGAGGAGAGGTGAGAACACAACAGGCCAATGGAACAGCAAGATAAAAGAGCAGATAGAGGTTAAAGGGCATAATGTGCACACAGCAATGCACCATTCATAATGCATGGAGCAAAGAAGTTAATTTCCTTAAAATGTGGTCACATTTCAGTTGTGAGAATTAGTGTAGAAACAGTGGAAACAGTATAGATGAAAATGAATCTGAGGAAAGAAAGGGCTAGGGCCTGAACCAAGGGAGTGGTAGAGCACTTCGCAAACCACACTGTACATAAAGTAACATGCACTTTATAAGCTACACAGTATGCATGTAATACCTTCAATTCGAAAGACAAAAACAATGTGTAATAAAAAAAAATCCACAAGACTTGGTTGTTGTTGTTGTAATGTAAAGGATGTGAAAAATGTGAGGTTTATTGCTGGTGAGTAGTTGGAGATTCCATTATCTGAGATAGCAAAAATGGGTAAAACTTTGGGGAAGATAAACAATTCAGTTTTCAGCATGGTAAGTGTTAAGCTGTCCTTGGGACTTCTAATAGTAAGCACTTGGAATTGTAGTTCTAGCATTCTGGACTGGAAATAAAGATTTGGTCTTTATCATGAGCAAATAAAGTTTATCTAAGACTTCTGAGATGTGTGTGAGTCAATCAGGCTTATGTAAGTGTATATATAGATGGCAGTTTGCCTGGCCCTTACCCTACTCTTATCTTCCATACATTCATCAGCCAAGATCTTGTCAAACTGTTTTTTTGTGGTTTAAGAAAAAAAAATGTACATATATATTGAATGTGATTTTCTGATTTATCCATCATGACACCACATCCCATGATTCTAACGTATGCCAAGAGGATGGTATATCCCTCTCCTCCCAGGGTTGGGAATCATAGATATACAGGAAAGAAGAGAAGTAGGCTAAGAACATAAGGTAGAAATGTTCCCAGTGTTAAGAGGAATGAAGAAAGTATTAAAAGTGAATCAGGAAAGAGTAATAAGTATATATTTGGAAAGTTGTGAACTTTTTTCTTAGGAAAATCCTAACTTTCCCGATACTTTGGGTGCTGTGATTTTAATCCAACCCTTTAAGAATACTGTTCACATCCATTACCTGAAGAACTGTTATTATCTTTAACCAACTCAGAATAACTGCTCTAAAAGTCGGCTGTAATTTGATATTTGAAAAATGTTTATAAAGCATTTTCATATTTGAAAGATTTAACGTATTCCCACTCCTTACAAGTGAGTAGTACCTGGTGACCTATTTCCAAAAAGTGTGAAAAGGGTGTGTGGGGGGGAACACAACACTAACTGTACAGTGGAGAAGCCTAACAAACACTAACCCAGCCAGGCAATCAAGGGCGTATCAGTACTGACAAGTCATGTCGATAGTATGTACCCTTGAAAAATGTGATGAAAATGGCACTTCACCTCTGTGGTCTTCCTTCTCAAAACACCCAACTCCAGGCTAATTTTGAGAAACACATCAGACAAATCCCAACTAAGGGATATGCTACCAAATCCCTGAGCAATATTCCCCAAAACTACTGAGGTTGCCAAATACGAGGAAAGTCTAAAACAATGTCCTGGCCAAGAAGAGTCTAAGGAGACATGACAAATAAATGTAATGTGATATCCTAGATGAGATCCTGGAAAAGAAAATGATATTAGGTAAAAATTAAGAAAATGTCAAGAAAGTATATAATTTAGTTAACAATGTATCAATATTGGTTCCCAAACAGGAACAAATCTACTATACTAATGTTATTAAGAATAGGGGAAATTGGATGTAGAGTATATGAGAACTCTCTGTACTATCTTCATAGATTTTCTGTAGTAAACTTAAAATTGTTCTAAAAGAAAGTTTATTTTTAAACAAGTCTAATGGAAAAATTAAACATGTTCCCAGAGTATCCAAGCCACTTTGCATACTTTATCTAAATCTTCATAAAAATCCTGCAATATTGGTATCACATCCGTTTTACAGATGAAACAGATTTAGAAAACTGAGCATAAACTGTTCAAGATTCATCAATGCCAGATTCCACATAACATTTTATTATTCATCAAAATTAATGAATACACTAATAGACGTTATTGTTGTTCAAATACAACATTCAGCATCTAAAAAGATAACACAATCAGAAACTATTTGAGATGTTTTGTAGACTATCATTTGCATTAAATTATCCATTCTCATGCAGATTTGTTAATAATGTGGAACTATCTGCAATTTAAGATTCCAAATTATGTGGTTATTAAAACAATATATTAAAATTATTAAAAATAAGGGGAATTCTGTGGTATTAAGCCTAATCTGAGCACAAAATTTTTTGAAGTACAAAAGAATACAAAACCTTTTTTAGAATCTTTTGTTCAAATTATTTCTCTTACCTAATATCCTCAATTTCATTCCATCCTTGAAGTGACAATTTAAATCCCAAGCCCTCTATTCAATCTTCCCCAATTATTTGTCCCACATCTGAACTTTCACTATTAATACATTGATCATTCAGTGATGGAATGCTTTAATAAACTACTGACTATTCATATACTACACCTATAAGTATACACTTTTTTAAAAAGTTGATGAATGAAAATGCCAATAATGAAAAAATGCTAATAATCTGAATGGTGTAAGCTCTTTCACCTCTTTCACACACATATACACATGCTATTCTTAAATGCAATGTTTATAAGCAAGAGCATACAGACCTTTTCGTTATATAATGGTCTGGCCATATCCTTTTAAAAAATTGTTTTTGGGAAAAGGATGTAAATAAAATGAATTTACCTGAGTGTCTTTTCTACTAGTGACAAATATATTTAAACTTAACCAGAGAACCAACTTTACATCTCTTCCCTCTACAAATTCTGCTCTCCTTTTCATCTTATTCACCTGTTTAGTCAATAGCTATTTAAATATTTTTAAATGAAACACAAGTCCATAACTATTAAGTACATACTTCAATGTGTGTATCGATCTTTGTAACCAACACCTAGATCAAGATATAGGCTTTTTCAGAAGCCCAGGCTTCCTCATACCACCTCTCTCAACTTTTAATCACTATTTTCCAAACTTCAAATAGCTAACTGCCACCCTTCATATCTTTACTAATCATTTTAAATTTAATATTTAATCGTTTTAATTTAAATCAACACACTTTTAACAGAGCTTCGCTGTAATAACATCCATATAATCACAGCTGGGTTGTGCTAGCCTTGAATTTGACTCACGCATTAAAATAGATATAACACTATTAGAACAAACATTATCAGGCAGCACCGTGGCATGACTGCCACTTTGGTAACTACTCAAGGCTTTACCTCATCCCTGTGAACTGTTTACATGAGTCACTTTACTATCTTCCCTATTCCCTCATTTGACAAGACCCATATTTCTGTCCCTATTCTACCAATTTACCCTTTACTTGCTAGTGTCATCACCAACACCCTAAAGCCTGCAACCCTCAAGTGTGACTAGTTTTCTTAGTCCCAGCTTCAAACCAAGGCTCACTTTCACCATATCCAGGTTCCTCTACTCTTCAAAATTTTACCCACATGTTGTAGTCCAGGTGAATTTTTACTTTGTCTGGAGACCCTTCCCCAGTTCTCACTCTTAGCTCCCAGCTAGAACTCTCTGTGCTGTTTTATTCACACATACATACACATGCCTCCACTCCAAGGGCAGAAACCTTCTTTAAAGTGCCATGATACTTCAATATTAATGAATTGGGAGGTGTGATCTGTCTTGTGTGCACTGAAAGTGGGTTAGAATTAGCTTAAAATCTGAATCACCATTAGAAAAGCTTTTCTTTACAGCTAATACTAAGTATGTCATGCCCAAATTGCCTCCATTTTACAAGGCCTACTCAAAATCAAACACTGCCACAGAAACTTGTCCTACTCTAGCTTCACACTTACTTCCAACGATGTTACTATTCAAGTTATTTCTAAACTTAAATACTACCACACTGTTTCTAGTCTTCAAATCCATAATTAGGAAGAAACACACATTGTGTGTATCTACATTCCTTACAAAATAATGAACAGATCACTACTTTGGGGCATATATTCGTAAGATCTGGATACAAAAACACCTCAATTTACTACTTATGTGATCTCAGGCAAGGACTAAGATTATCTAAGCCTCGGCTGCTTCCTTTACAAAATGGGCAGCTTTTATAGGCTTGTGAGTCTTAATGTGAGTTTTCATATTATGAAGTGCTATATAATTAAGGATGATTCTGGGATAGTATGAGAACCATTTTGCAGTTAAGAACAGCTAAGAGAATAAATTTCTGGAAATTTGGAGTTCTTATTCATTTTAGGGCTGACCCAGATAGTTGTTTTAAAATTCCAGATTTTCTGAATAAATGTCTTAACTATTTCTGAATATTTATATGGCCACCTTTTTCTTGCAAATGCTAATAATTCTGTTTTCCTATTTCATACAATGACTGTGACTTTAAAAATAGACATGACAGAATTTCAACTGCATTTACATGGGACCGTTAGTAGCGACTGTGGTCAAAATTTGCAAGCATCATGCCACTTGCTTCCTACCCACTTCCTGAGAGACAGCTGCTGTAGCAGAAAGAGGAATGCATCAAGCCATGAAGCTCAATCATGTTTCCAGTGAGCAAGCAATGCATCCCTTGTAGAAACTTTGAGCATAGTCGTTTTCAAAGTGCTCTAAAAACAAGGCTTAGATAAGTCATTCCCTCTTTGCATCCGTAAAAATCAATCATTAGGGTCCCTTTCAGGTATAACAATATTATTGAGCTGGACAACACCCAATTAAAAAAATATATAACAGAATCCAAGGATGCTCAAGTCCCTTAGATAAAAAGGCACAGAAAAATGCATACAAACAGCATTCCACATCTTCAGATTCCCAACCACGGACCAAAAAGAGTTTTCCATCCATGGTTGGTTGAATTCAAGAATGCAAAACATGGGGAGAGGGCCAACTGTACCTTTATTGAAAAAACTGTGTAAGTGGACATAAACAGTTCAAACCTGTGTTGTTCATAATGGTTAAAGACTTCCCACCCAAGAATATTTCTTAAAGATGGAGATAGTGTAATATTTCCATATGACATCTTATTTCCAAAGTATTTCTTAAGGTGTTATCTGTGCAAGCATCTAAGCAATTTCTCTCTGTTGTCAATACATGTATCCTTAGTCTGAAATTTGATTGTTCTACTACTTAAAATTTATTTTAGCAATTTCATCAGTCTTCACTGTAACTAAATATTTGAGAATTAAGTTGGTTCTTGGTTCATAAAAAGACAAATTAGTGTTGAAGGTAAAGCTCGTAATCTTCACTCAAAATACTATCTTCAGAAAACATCATAGAACCCCTTGACAGCCATCTTTACAATCCTGGTTCATTTGTTCTCCTGCAGATCCCTAAATAATTTTGTTCTTTGACATTTATTTTATTATAACCTTTGCCTCTCTCAAAAATTAACATACAAGTCTTTCTTAAACAACTATCTTCAATATAACCATTAAGAAGCTTTAATTCCCATTCTTCAGGATCCACCATAATTTACTTCCTTTTGCCTGTCTTGGTAGGGGCCAAGAAGGTTCAAAATTATTCAGTCTGGCTTCACAGTCCCCTCGAGGGTTATGCAATTCTACCTTTCATATTTTAGTATTGGGAATAACAGTTGGGGTGCAACTGAAAGCTATCTTGCATCAAAATATAGGATCACCACAGTGACAGGACTAGCAGTCATGTATGTCCCTGAAGTTCATTCAACAAGTAAAAAACTGACTTGTATTATGTAGTCTAATTCTGCCATTAAAATGTCTCTGGAATTACCAATTGTGGACAGTGTTTATAATTTTCTCATGAATAAAAGTATGTGCTTAGAGACTATTTGATATTTTTAAAAACAAGAGGGACCAACAATAGTAACAGCATCAACATTGAGAAGACATAAAGGGGTGGGGGAAGGCAAGGGGCTGTACAGTCAGGAAATATAACAGGAAAGCTGAACCTACTGATACAATTATGGTTAGACTTTGGGGAAAGGAGGGAAAGCCAGAAATTCATAAGCAGCATATAATAGGCTATTTCTATTTATTAAACAACTTCAAAATCAAGTGGGGATAAGAGTTAAAAAAAAGAGCTATAACAAATTAGTTATTTTACTGATACTTAAAAGAGGAAGTAGACTTAAAATCATGCTATCCTTGTTATTTTCATCTTCTGTGTGACCTTTAGCCTCACTTCCTTAGCATATGTTATCCAGTTACAAAAGAATCACACTAACCAAGGGTCATGAAGGTCAACTAGTCTGCTGCTTCCCAAATGGTATCCCATGGAATATATTCCATTAACATTTTAACAGATGTGCCAGAGATTCTAGGCTGTTCAGAGCAAAAATAAATGTTTCTTTGCTACATCTCTGCTCCAATCCTCAATACGCTCATGTCCAGAGGGAAGCTCCAAGGATGTAATCAGGTTTAATATTTCTCAAAATCACTAAACACATTTTGCTGAATACATACTGCCATCTCCCAGAGCTAACAGTTTATGTAGTTAGGCAAACATTAGACCAATATTCTTGTCCTTGTCTTTCAACCTCTTATTGACCACCTCCAACAGCAGCAAACTCATTCTTATCTTTCACTTTTGAAGAATAGTTTCACTGGATACAGACTTCTAGTTTAGCAGTTTTCTTTCTGTGTTTTTTAGCTTATGCCCTCTTGTTCACGATTCTGTTTAGTACTCTACAATTCTCATCTTACATGTAAGGCTTTTATTCCGTCTTCTTATAAGATTTTCTCTTTGCTTTTCTGCAGTTTGAGTATGATATGGCTTAGACTGTAGATTTTCTAGTATCCTGCTTGGTATTTGTTTTCTGAGTTTCCTGATCGGTGGTTTGATGCATGTCATTAATTCTGGAAATGCCTGGCTATTATGCAAATATTTCTGCTGCTCCATTCGTTCTCCTTCTGGTACTTCAAGTACATGTGTATGACACCTTTCTACATTGTCCCACAGTTCTTGAATGTTCTGGGTTTTGTTTCCTTTGCATTTGTTTGGTAAGTTTCCACTGACCTCTCTTCAAACTCACTTTCTTTCTCAGCAGTGTCCAGTCTATTGAGGTGACCATCAAAGGTACTCTTCATTTGTCAGGTATCTTAGTTCTAGCATTTGATTTTAATTATTTTTAACCATTTCCACCTCTCTACTTACATCTTTTTTTTCCCAAGGTGTCTACTTTGCCATTAGTGTTGCAACGTATTGATTAGATTTATTGTCTGATTAATTTCAAAGTCTGTAATATACAAGACTGTTTCTTGTCTTTTGGCATGCCTTGTAATTTTTTCAAAAGCTGGTAATGATTATCAGGCAGTAACAGCAGAGGTAAATAAGTTTTGATTGTGAGGTTTTACATTAGGCAGTTCTAACTGGCAGAACATTCTTGTTTATCACATGTAATACATCCGCTGGTCCTAGTTCTACCCTCAGGTACATCCAACTCTTCTGATAGCTTTCAAAGCATCTGAAGACAGACTGCATATATCTTATGTCAAGTTTGGTCTCTGAGATCTCCATTTCCTTCAACTGTTCTCCAAAGTTTCCATTTCTTCACCATTCTGGCCCCTGTGATACACTGTGCTAATTCCTTTTACTAATGTGGAATTCATAATTGAATACAGCAATCCAGCACCCAATGAAACAAAACTTACTTTCCATATTCGGAACACTATCGGTTTATACTAGCTATGTCACCACGCTAACAGCTACATGATCAGTGCTTTCTCCCACAAAGTGATGCCAAGCCAGGTCCTGATCACACTGATGCAGTTAGTTTAGGGGAATCAAATACAGGAATTGACAGTGGACATTTTAAAGCAGTGAAGGGGGGATAATGAAAGCAATGCAATTTTCACATTGATCCAATTTGCACTGGTTATGGACTAATGGTCATTAAACTGTGAGCTATGGGTATCAGAGACAGCTCTAATTCAGTTGAAGTTTTGAGAAAATTTCTGTGCATTTGTGCCTTTTTTAAAAAAGATACCTGAAATACTTTATTCTGATTCTTAATGATGGGAATGACAGTAACAAATAAGGTTTCACCACTGAATATTGTGATGTGACTGTAGCAATCTTATATTTGAAATTCAATGAGGAAACTGCATTACAAAACAGCTAAATATGTGGGTCCAAAAAAATGAAGGTATTTATTTAACTGCCACAGTCACTCCAAAGCCCATTCATCTCCTTCAGCATCCCAAAGATTACATGTTCTGCTTAGCTATATAATAAAGTGGCAAATGCGCTGTACCACTGGCATCACAGGACTAGACTTCTGACACTCGGCTCCAGCTTCACTTTCTCACAGGTCATCATCCTTACCTGGCAAAGCAGTTGTCTGAGCAACCTCTAGATCTTGCTCATACTTTGCTGCCAAAATTGAGTCCATGACAACCGCTGGTGGGGTAAGGGCAGGCATGACAATAAACTCCAAGTCAGGGTTTCTGATTCGTTTTCTAGCAGGCTAGAAGGGCTTTTCAAAGTTGTAGTTACTTTTGGCAGAAATGTCATAGCACTGATTCTATCGGTGGAAGACAACTGATTTTGCCTTAACTTTCCTGTCCTTGATATCCACTTTGTTGCCACATAACACGATGGGGATGTTTTCACATATTAGTACCAGATTTCTATGCCTGTTAGGCAAATTCTTCTAAGTAACTCAAAATTACATGAAACATTAAAATGGCACACTGGGCTTGGATGTAATAGCCATCTCCTAGTCCACAAAATTTCTCCTGACCAGCTGTGTCCCATAAAACAAACTTGCTAGGTCCTCTGTTGTGGCACACAAGGGGGTGGACCTCAACACCCAAGGTAGCTACATCTCAAATTCACCAGTAAGATGACACTTCACAAATGTAGTTTTTCCAGGCCCATTGTCACCAACCAATACAAGTTTGAACTGAAGCGGGGATTCTCCTTGAGCAGCCATCATGATGTTACTTCCAGAAGCATCTCCAGGCCTATCTGACTCTACATGTGTGCATTTTTCAAAGCTATTGGCAACTCAAAGGTTAAGAATGTTCATGTTCTTGTCACATTCAATATTCTTTCTGATGCTTCAGGAATACACCCATACTTTTAAAACTCCTTACATATAGCTAAACATATTCCAAAAGTCAAAAGGTAATTAAAATCTCATTAGAAATTAGAATACAAGTTATCAAAATTTATCAAGTTTACTGATGAACTGCCATTTGTGCATTTTATATAAATTACAACTTTAAAATGTATTAAGTTTATTAATCCTAAAAAACTCCTAAGAATTTACTTTATATTGGAATAAGATGATTGGCTTTTACAAATTTTCAAAGAATGGACCAGGCTTTGCTCTGAAGCAGCGATTTTCTCTATAACCTTAGGTAAACAACTAGGTTTGGGAGATGCTTTACACAGAATTCTATGAGATTAAGTTAGTCTAAATGATACAAAGGGCTCTTCTTAAAATTTTATTGACAGAAGAGGTTTACAGTTTCCTTGAACAGAACCGATGTGTGCGAAGACATAAAAATGATCAAGACTTAATTCCTAATTCTGACATGAATCTTACTTCAAAAGGAGCAGATAAATGAATTATATGGTATAGCTACCAATAATACCACGCCTCCTGTTACAATGATACTAAAAGAACTGGCCTTACAGAGGTAATGAGCACTTTTAATAACAACTTCCAATATTCTGATAGTAAATAACTGCCCACTAATGTGTCAAATAGACTTAGTTCCTTCAGTAGGTCCAAGAAGTATAACTTATTTATCCTGATGTAGACAAATGGACCTCATTTTTTAAAAAAGTTTCACTCCTGTTTAAAATGGAAACAAAGATAGAATGCTGACCAACTGTTAAAAAACTCACACTTTTTAAAAGATGAAACAGAACTATTTAAACCAAAAAAAAAGTGGGACAAAATACATCGAAATATTAATAGTTGGTTTTCAGCAGTAAAGCTTGTAATTTTCATTATTTTACAAATTTTCTACAATAAACATGTATTGTTTTTATGATGGTAAAGAGTTTCATGGAAAAAGGCAAAAAAAATTTTTAAACTTTGCATGTTGATTTTATAAGTTGAATTAAACAAAAGTACACAGAAGGGCCCAACTAATAGTGAAAAGGTCAAAAGCACCGAATATTGGAGCTTGAATAGGTTTTATAATTAGGTTTGATGTATACATTTTGAAAGTGAAAAAATGGACATATCATCACACAATTTCAAGTTCATAAAGTAAGTTCTAGAACCTACAACTCCAACTTCTCTGCTGATTATTCTGATACCTCATACTGGAGACTAAGATAGAGGTCCAAGTAAGATGTAAATCATACAGTATGGCTATAACAATTTTTAAAAAAAACTATTTTTATGTTTTGAATCAATTTTATAAGACTAAGAAATATCAAAATGTTATCAAGAGCAAAGTATTTTAATGAATTTTATTTTTCAAATATCCTTTCAATGTATTAATATTTCTGTGCCTCAGATTTCTCATTCATAAAACAGATATAATAGTATCCACCTTATATAGTGGCAAAAAAAACAGGTTTAGTACTTAGTACCTTGGCACAGAATAAATGCTATGAGTTGTTCCTTTACGGTAAAAATTTAAATTACCTCCCCTACAATGGCATTCAAGTGCAACAGCAGGGTTTCAGGTTTAAAGACACTGGTAAATTTTCGTGCACATAATGTATAAAAACGTTCCTACATGTAGTATTGGGAGATTTCATTCAAGAGACTGAAGAACTGAGAATCTAAAATCTAATAAGCTATCAGAGGCTTCAAGAGCAGAGTTTTTTGATGAATAGTTTGTTTTTTTTTTTTTCCATTACAAGTGCATGAGCTCAAATGGAGGGATACGGTGCTCACTGATTAGTCAGAAAGGGGCAATATGGGATTGCAAGTAGAAAGAAATCTAGCAGGAGAGCTCAAGTTCACATCTAGAACTCAATCTACCTCACTTAGACTAGTAATCCAGATGCTCTACTTCTCCTTGAAGATGATACTCAAGATTAATCATCTAGGTGATTAGTTAAGGAAAAAGCTGCTGGAAGGGGACACACACTAAATCTGGTAGGCATGAAGAAAGCTTTAGTGTTTGTTCCTATCTTCTTTGCTTTTCCCAGTTTTCCTTCTGTCCTTTATCTTTTTCTTCTTTTTGTTCTCTGGCTTCATGCTGTGTTCTACTGTCAAAGGAAACTCTTAATGCTGCCTCCATTTACAACCATACTGTGAAATTTTGTTCTGCCTTATCTACAGGAGTCTCCAACTTTCACACAAAGTTCATTGTGTGAAATGTAAATACACTGCATATCAATACACCTAACATGCACTATGTATACACATAATATACAGATGAACCTAAATAGCTTTTTTGACACCAAATACAGGCTTTCATACATTAGTTAGCAAACAGGTTAAAGCTACCCCATAACGTTGCTACAGTGTGTGTTTCAATTTTGTACAGCAGTCTGGAGCTATATGGGTGCTGATACTTGTGATAATAAACACAGATAGAAATCAGACATACTAAAAATGGCAAATATTTAGGTCCACTGAAATACTTCCCAGACTTCGGCTGGTTGACTGTATGTCCCATACTAAGAAAAATAAGAACAGAATATTATAATTCTAAATTGGGAATTTAGTATAAAAAAATTCCAGTGATCCAAATGCAAGAAATATTTCACAGGTCAAGAGATTAGGATATTGCTTCTGTACATTTCATGAAATGGCAACAGAACATGGAAAATTGTTATACTTTTGCTTAGAAGATTAAAGGAAAAATTATTGGAATGCCATCAAAATCAGCATCACAATCTCCAGTTCAATCTAATAAAAACTAAATCATTCTCAACTTGAAGAATCTGTTATTCCTATTTAGCCAAAAAATATTTTGAAATTGCATTATTTATATTTAATAGTCTGTGTCTACTATTCTTATATCTCAAATAATACAAACAGGCTTAAAAATCATCAAAAACTACAGTAAAAAATTTTGTAATAAAAAAATCTCTTTGGGGACAATTGTCCTACGTATGACTTCACTGCTAAAATAGTTTTATTCATTTTTAGAAATCATGTACAAAGACAGAGCACTGACTTACATTAAGTTTAAACTTCATCTGCACTTTGTTTTCCAAAACCTCAGTCTCTCGCTTGTTCCACTCTTGTCTGCTCTTACTTCATAGCCATTATGGCTTTGATGCCATTGCTTCTGTTGTTTCCTTGCTTACTTGCCTAGAATTCCCACACATACCTTTGTCAATTGAAATTAAAAGGTAGAGAGGTTTTCAAAACGTGGCTGCAAGGACACCCCGTTTTCTGATGGATCCTCATTAGAACTGGGGTGGATCTCCAGGTGTTTAGGCATTTTCAGTAGTTTATATTACTGTGTTGGTTTTCTATTGACGATTTCCTAGGAAAAAGTTCTTCCCCCTGAGTCTGCTGTATTATCTTTTCAAAATGCTTTGTGGCTCCAGTGATGTCATCTTTATATAACTACAGAGTATATGTACTACCTCTTTGGGTTATCAGTAATGTGAACAAGATCCAAATGGAATAAACCAGCACTCAGTTTTCCAGACAGGATGATCCTCCTTACTCCTGGGCTTGGAGGGGACACTGCCCGTTCCCTCTGCTCCAAGCTTCCATACAGTCACAGACTCCTCATCACTGCTACCTGGTCCAATAGGGAGGGATGCACAGGAGTTGACCCTCCTGTTTCCTGCTGCACCCTTAGTATGTGTTGTTCCAGCCTCTTGGTTCCAGGTGTTCCACTTCTGGGCATAGAGCATTTGTGTGAACGCTCCCACCTTTAGGAAGTTACTTGTAGATTTGTCAGTAATCCACCTTCTAAGAATACAGCCATTTAGGGGCACTCATAGCATTCTTCCCCTTATTAGGCAGAGATATTACATATATCATATATAGTAAATATAATTTCTTCATTTCCTATATATTTACTTTTCCATTTGTCTATACCTATCTTTTAAATAATCTTTAATCATTCTGAAAAGAACTATCTGTAACAATGGTAATGTTCTGTATCTGTAGCCAAGACACGTGCCTACTGAGCATTTGAAAGATGGCTAGTGCTGAAAATTTAAATTATAAATTATATTAATTCATTAACACACATGGCTAGTCACCTATTTAACAGTGCAGCTGTTATCTCTACATTTCACCTCAACCACTCCATTTCATCTTTTTATTTCATTTGTCCCCCGTTTCACCCCACTCTATTTATACTCCTATCTTCATTATATCTACCTTTATATATTGAATTTATGTAATAAATATGTACAATATTGATATACATCTTTATCACATAGTTATGATATAGACTAAGCTAGGTTTTATATATTTATTATATCTTAATATATATTATCTTTTGTATAAGTTCTAAAAGGAGAGAAAAGTGGCCAGTCTAATATCTTAAAACAGAAGGGCAGAATGTTTAAGACTGAGAAAGGATCTAAGGTCAGGACCTTCTATAGAATAGAATGAAAATCTAAGTCAGGCAAAAAAATAATGTGACCACCACAGTTTAATAGAATCCATCTCATAACATAATCAATTACATTCCAGAACAGTGGAGTAAAAGGTAGGAAAAACCTAGACCAACTTGATTTCTGAGATAAATACTTCGAAGAAACCATGAAGAACTACCAAAATGATGAACACCAAAGAATACTGCACTTAATTTTGAGGAAGCAGATTGTATAAACAACAGACAAGTATGCCTGATGCAGATAAGTTAGAATCTCAAAAAGTGATTAACATATTCTTTAAAAAAGTTAGGAATCCAGGTACAAATTACTGAGATGCTAAAATATAAACACTTTCTTGTTGAGAAAACTATATATACTAAAATATTGAAGGTATGCTACATTCTTTTAGAGTATCCCTATATATGACATAAATTCACTGGTTAAATGGTAAGACAGATGAAAGCAAGCTAGAAAACCCTGAAGTTTTTTGTTTGTTTGTTTGGGGCTGGAACGTCTGAAGTGCTTACTTGTTTGGCAGTTTTAAGCACTAATTCATTTTAATCTCATAACCACCATATAAAGCAGGTGTAATTATTATCCCTATTTTGCAAATGAGGAAACTGAGGTTCAGAGAGGTAAAATGCTTTGCCTAATGTCATTAAGTGGTGAGGCCAGAATTTCAATTCAGGCAATCTAGTTTGGGTCCCTACTCTACCACAAAGCTAAACTGCCTCTCAAAGTGTTCACTGATCTAAAACCAAAATCAGGCAACAAAAAATTCTAATCACAAGTCAGTGTTTTGGGCTTTCTGTCTTCAACACATAAAAATATTTTCTGCTATAACTTGGAATATATCCTTTAAAATTTTGCAGAAGAAACAAAGCCGAGAGAGTCAAAGCAAGAAATGACAAGTCTGTAAAAAAACACTCAGGCTGAAACACTAAGATATTAAAGACATATATTTAACAAATTATATGAGAATATGATAAAATAATTCAAGATTAAAAATGACTGATGTTAAAAAGAAAAGGTCTGTAGTCTCAAAATTAGCAAAAGCAAAAAAGAGAAAAAAAGCCAGTACAACACTGTCAAAAAAAAATGTACTCTGTAGTATGTATTAAAGAAAAATGCAAAGACTCATTATATTTTTTACTTTTCTTACTGAATTGATTCTTAGCTCCTTTCTCACAGCCCATACTTTCATCAAACATATACTTTCAAATATTTACTTGCATAATTTCTAAATACACTGATTAGGAAGAGTAAAAGGGAGCAAAAAATGCTTTTAAGCACTCATTACCAGCAATAAAAAAAATATATAAATAGCTTTTCAACAAAGAAACACATAAAAAGTAGACAGTTGCTAATTAAACAGTATTTTATATTTGCATTAAATAGGTCCTAATAACCCTGTAGACTTTGCCAAGCTTCAGAGGCATGATTATTTTACAGTTGTTATGGACATTTATACTGCTGATTCTCCTATAAGTCACTTTAACAAGGCAAACTGTGCCTGCTGGACCCTCAGCAGCACAGAAGATCCAGGGACCACGATAATTGAAGGGGTACTAGGTGGTGTGGCTGGTATGCTGGCAAAATAGAGGCAAGGTTCCAATCAGGTCTGGGCTGACTTGGCAAACTTACAAAACTCTAGCACTAATAAATCCTCTGACTCTGATTCTCTTCTGACTTACACCAGAGCTTGTAGAGTTTGTGAACTGGCCAAATTAAAGCTGTAAGTCCCTTTTTCAATAGAGAACCATAAAAATTTTGACAAAACAATTCCCACTCCCAATATTAGACAAATAGGCTGTATGCACAAAAAAAACCAACAGCAACAAATACCCATGAGAAATACTAAAGTAAAATGATAGAAATGGGGAAAAAATGATAAGAAAAGATGAGCAATGTGGAATATACTCAGAAGAGTCAATATACATGTAATAGAAATTTAAGGAGAAACTTTTAAAAAATTGAGAAACAAAAATAAAATGCAATTTAGGCCTTCCCAATCAAGTAAAATTAATGAAAGATCAATATCCAAGATATGTGCCAAAGTGTTAAATGTGTAGGAAAGGGGAAAAAAAAATACAGTAACTATACCAAAAGAGAAAAGTGACCCAAGAAGTCATTATTCAGCCAAGCTACTGTTCATGAGTGAGCAGAAAAGCTACTCTCAGACATGCAAGGCCTTGTACTACTTTTGTGACCTGTATACCTTTGTCCTTTATTTCAATATAATTGACTGGAATAACTTTTCAAATAAAATTTTAAATGATAAATGCATGAATAATGATAATCAAACATTTAAAAAAGGATTTTTTACATACCGAAAAAGGATTTAATAGTCTATAAACAAAACTGGTCTGCAAGGAGGAAAGGGAAGAGAGAAAGAAACTAAGAGGGCTATTATTCTAAATTATACATATTCAATATCAATAGTAGGTTGTGATTTTATTTTTATTCCAGATTTTTGGTATTCCCCAATGCATGAAAGTGCATACATGCCTCTGTATGTGTACAAACACATACAAATATATACTATTTATACTTGAATACTTGTGCAAAATTTCTTAAAAAGGTACAAAAAATAAATTTCTAGCAATTTGTCCAGAAAATGAAAACAACTACTCTAAAGTGGTGTTCTCCCTTCACATCAGAAACATCAAGCAGGAGCTAGTTAACCTAACATCTTTTGGGAAATGTTCTAGAATAATTTCCAGAACTAAGTAGATTAGATAATCTCCAAACTTTTTTTTTTTTAAGGCGAGGCAACCATTGGTTGACTTCACTAATTGCAAGGACCTTGTCAGTTTACAATCCCTATTTTTTTATTTTTTATCCCTACAGCACCTGGTCTTCCTAGGTAGTCTCCCATCCAAGTAGTAACCAGGCCCAACCCTGCTTAGCTTCAGAGATTAGACTGGATCAAGTCTTGTTCAGGGTGGCATGGCCATAGACCAAATTCTTTCTAGTAATAAATATCATCAACCTAAAACTTTACCATCGTTTTACACCAAAAAAAAAAAACCCAATTTGATTAAAAAATGGACAAAGGACCCGAAAAGACACTGTTTCAAAAAAGTTAAAATGGCCAAGAAGCATGTAAAAATATGCTCAGTATCACCAATTATTAGGGAAATGCAAATCAAAACCACAGTGAAATACTGCCTGAACAACCATTAGGATAGCTACAATCAACAAAGAGAAAAACAACAAGTGCTGGCAAGAATGTGGAGAAAATGGAACCCTGTGCACTGTTGAGAATGTAAAATAGATGGTATGCTGGTTTCTTAAAAAGTTGAAAATAGAATTACCATACAATCCAACACATGAAAAACAAAACAAAGTTCTTCCTCTCAAAGACCTCACATTCTAGTGGTTGGTAGAAATGATAAGTACTTGAACTTAAAAATTTTCTAACAGTGATAAGTACAATGAAGGAAAAACAAAAAACAAAAAACAAAATGATAATGTAATACAGTGGAAGAGAAAGAGGCAAAAGAGTAGGGAGAACCAAATGAAAGGGGTAAAGGACTCTGAAGAGGTGACACATGAACAAAACCTGAATGAAAAAAGAAACTCAGATAAGATCAGGAACAGAGCATTCCAGCCACTCTGTTAGCCATTAGCAAAGCAAAAACCCTGTTATGAGAACAGGCTTCACCTGCTTGAAGAGTAAAATGGATGTTTGTGAAATGGTACAAGTAGAGATTAAATGGAAACTCATGACTAGTGATCTCGGGTTACATACAGAGTTTAAAATAAGATCCCAAAGTGTAATGGTTAAAAATGTAAAGTTTTTATCATGAGACCTGAATTGTTCTTACCCGTGTTGTTCAAGGGTCAACTGTAGTTTTATTTAAAGGTCTTCCATTTTACAAGCTGTACTCATATTTATCTCTACTCCCTCCAAAAAGCCACTAAAATAATAATTTATAAAGGCAGAAACCCACAAGGACGGAGAAGGAACCACAGTACATACATCAAGAAACTTTTGGAAGATGGGAAGAACTGAAACAAGAGATAATGACCAAAAGTAACGTAATTCATCCTGAAAACTTGGGATAGGCTCACAACTTTGAGGTACCAGGCTCCCTAAAATGTAATGGTAAATCTTAAGGTTGACATTAAGGATCAAATGAAAATCTTTACATCAGTCTGTGAAAACTCTTGTCCCACAGAGCCAAAAAATGGGGGATAAGAAACCAAGCTCAAGATCTGCTATTGGAGATCCAAACACAAAATAATAAGTATCTCACTGATCTGAAAACAGATCCCGTTTTCTACCAAGTAAATCTAACTTCTCTGGAGAAAATGGATGGCGCAGTAGAGAAAACCTATAGATAACGATATTTGAGAATCATAAAAGACAACAGTCTAGTACAATCTTACTGTAAGTCAGATTGGTAACATGTATCAAATCTTTAACATGAGTCAGCAATTTCATCTTTAGGAATTTATCACAGAGATAACAATAATGTATGAGTAAAGAATTAACTACAGAGATGGTCACTGTAGTACCCTTCATAATGTTAAATAGAAACACTTAAGTCATGAAAAACACACAGCAGTTAAATTATGATACAACCATATGTTAAGAAGAAAAAGTGACATATGATGCTTGTAATTTAACACACTAAAAGGACAGTACGCAAAATACATGGAGCCAATACACAGTACCTAAGCCTGTTGCTTAGTTTTCCTATGAAAATAAATTTACTTGTATAATCAAAAAATAAGATAACACAATTTTTCAAAAATAAACAAATTAACTATTAAAAATTTTAGACCTAACAATATTCAGATCCCCAAAAAGAACCATTAAGAAGCTAGTTACATTTGTTTCTCTGAAAAATCCTTATGGCTCCATCTTATCAAATCATTTCTAAATTTAATCAATTCAATTTCAATGGATAAACAGTAAAATGTAAAGAAATAACTAAATCACAGATGAATGATTATGGAATAAGTTCCCCATATTCTTACAACTACATCCTTGAATATTTGTAAAATGATAAATCAATAAACATCAAAAAGCAACATGAAGATAACACCTTCAGCAACAGATTTTGAATTTGCACTTTCGGTACTATATATTCATTCTTATTTCCTATACTAAAAGAGCATGACATCAGAAATTTCTAATCATTAAATTTCTCACACAAAACAAAACTTATCTTAAGCATTTTAAAAAATGGAACAAACATTTTGGAAAATAAAAGTTGTATAGAAGCAAGCACTCTTGAAAAACCTGGAAAATCCTATCTAGCAGATAGAGGGACAGACAACAAAAGCAAAAAACATGTCCAAAAGCAGGGAAGAGGCCAAGTAAATTAAGAAGTGTCTACATAGCTGTCAACTATAATTGAAAATTTATAAAAATGATCTACTTTGCAAAATGCTGACATTTAAAATATTAGGTATGAGAAAAATATGTATAAGTGGGAAGAAAGTAAAAACTCATACACACAATCATGATTAGTTAAAACAGATGCAAACAATACCAAAGAAATATAAACAAAAATCTATTGTGTAATTAGAGGGGGGTAAGTCAAATGGTCCAGTAGAAAAGGGACTACATTCCCATGTATATACAGGAATTATGTGCAGAAATGGCATTTCACAACACACCAAAAGACTGAGTCATTAATTAATCATTAATCAATAAATGGTGAGGTCATTTACTACCACTTTCAAACAGATCCCAACATTATACATACCATAAACAAAAAATCCTACTGGATAACATTAGAAAAAAAAACTATATAAAAAATAGCAGTAGTGTTTTTATAGTTATGAATTTAGAAGGTTAATTACATCTAGAAAGCTCAGAATCTATAACGGCAAAGACAATTATTAACACACAAACTTAGAACCAAACAGAAAAGTGGTGAAAAGATACAGGAAATTTAGAGAAATAAAATGGCTACTATTTTAAAGAGATGATCAAACTAAGTAAACAAAATAATAATTTTTAACCTATTAGATAAGTAAAATTTAAAAGATCATTGACATTTGCTGTAGGCAAGATTGTATAGGAAAAGATAGACTTATACTGCAAGGAATTTAAAAAGGCAGAATCATTTGGAGAGCTTGAGTACACACACTATCAACATTTAAAATATAAACTGCCTTTGAACTAGCTATTCTATTTCTGAAAATCAATCCTGCAGAGATTCTTGCACAACGATACAAAGCTGATATCATCAGGTATTCTCTATAGTACTACACACAATACACAAAAGTAGTAAGAGCAACTCAATGTATAGAATCTGATACCATGAAAAGAGGGACAGACTTAAATATACTAAACAAACAATATTCATACAAAGAATACTATGCCCTAATTTTTTTTAAATGAGGTAAATCTGAATATATTGATGTAAGACTGCAAAAGATAAACACTGTCCTCTCTGACAGCTTTCCCATCCTGAATTTTAGAACTTGAAACTATCGTTGATTTCTCCTTCAAGGACCATCAAACTGAGATTTCCAGAAAATCAATTTTCTATAGAAGTCTAGCAATTAAAAACAGATCAATGTACTATGAGATAGATATTTTATAAAAGCATGTTTCTTTGTATCTACTACATCATGAAAAAAAAAGTATTCAACACTGAGTAAAGATATGGAAGAATTTCTGATCTCTACATTGCCTCTTCTCCAAAACCATCAAAATCAAAATGTCATTTTAAGTTCTTTATCCATGAATACCTTCTAAAATAATAATCTAGGTGAATAATAATTTATGCAATAATTTCAGCCTCTGAATGGTGAAATATATAAGATTCCCATAGTAATCTATGAGATTTTCTAAATATAAATTAGATTTATCCATAGTCTATATTAAATTATCTAATTAATAACCAGTAAAATTAGCCACAAGTTTCAAAAATAATTTCCAAAAGTTTTAAAACTTCATGTTTTCATTCATAACAAATGCTTAAATAGTGGCCTCCTTAAGAAATATAAAATAGCCAATTCTTGAACTGCTACTTTACGTCTCATTAAAAAAAACAAATAAACAAAAAACAATGACACATTATTACCCGGTCAATCACAACTGATGTTCAAAAGTGTAATCCTTAAAACTATTTGATATATCACAGCTGATATGGTAAGTATAAACCTCAACCTCTTAAGTCTCAATTTAAAGTGATGACACTTAGTACAAATAATGTCTACATATATCAAATCATTTTCTTATTTTCTGACAAAGGCATGACTTAGTCATAATTGATAACTTACAAAGAGTTCTATGGAATAACTTCCTAGTTTATCTAAAACCTAAATATTTCTTTATTTGCAAAAAATGCTTACTATAATTTAGGTGATTTATGATAAAATCCAGCCAGGCTGGGAAAAAAAGTTCCTAGAAGACTTTATTTCAAGACAGTGAT
Organism: Cynopterus sphinx; assembly: GCA_030015415.1. NCBI lineage: Eukaryota > Metazoa > Chordata > Mammalia > Chiroptera > Pteropodidae > Cynopterus > Cynopterus sphinx. The sequence continues at coordinate 26,005,022 of CM057384.1, read as the reverse complement.
TACCTCTGAGGAAGGAGGAAGCAGAAACAGTTGAAGAGATTGGGTTTTGCTGTAATCTTAAATTTAAGTAAAAATAAAAAGCAAGTATGTCTTTTTGGAGGCAAATTCCCTGGATTCTAAACAATTCATTATCTCATTATGACCTTGGGCAAATTACTTAATCTCTGTGCCTCAGTTTCCTTACCTTTAAAATGGAGATAATACTTAAATGAGTGAAGTGCTTAGAATAGTACCTGACACATGGTAAATGTTATTGCTGTTGTTATCATCAGCCTTACCAACTATAACTATCAACTACAAAATCTAGTTGGAAGGTACTGGAAGGAAGAGGTGGGAGGTGGTATCTGATTTATTTTCTACACTTATATTTCAAACATAAATTCTATTTTTGTAACCAGTGAGAAAGCAGTATAAAGTAGAACAACAAAGTTGCAGTCTTCAAATTTCAAAAACATGAGACAATACAGGCTTTGGAGTTTGATATTTATTTTTATCAGGAAGAATATGCTAATGATGATGACACCGTTAGAAGATACGCCCATGTCCAATACCTGCAACAGAAGCTAAACAGAAGTTAAAGAAACCATACCAAAGACTAAAGACAAAAATTGTATGACATTACTTACCCTTAATTCTGCTAACAATAAAACAAGTAATAACATGTTTAAGAAAAGTTCCATTACAAAATCAAAAACTGTCAAGTTAACTGTCAAAAATATCTTTTAAAAAAATTCTATATTTTCCTTTCTAAATAAAACTGGCAACTCTCTAAAGGTAGAGCATGGTGCCAACAACTACGCTCTGAGGGTATATATGTAGGCAGAGGAGGAACAAACTGAAAACAAGTAATGCTAAATTCAGAGCTAAGAATTCGTGGTGGGAGAGCTCTGCTGCTAGTACTTATCAAGTAGCTGCTCTCACAGGCAGAAATGGCGACCATCCCTGGCACAAAGATTGCTGAAATAAGAACTAAACATTAATAAATAAAAGCAACTTAATTGAGGTAATATCATAACTTACCTACAAATTTCAGAGAATTGTCAATAAAGAGATCCAGACAAATTAGAAATTCTCCTACATTAGAAATTGCTATAGTAGTAAACAATTTAAACAAGAACTAGTCAAATGAAAGATTCTTTTAAATAAAAACACTTCTGACAATGGTTACACTGCTCATAGAAAATATCAGTTTCCTTTTTTTTGTTTTTACCCCTGTACCTCCAGACTTTTCATTAACAGTATCAATCATCACTCAATTTAAGAAGCCATTACTTTTACCTAAGGGTTTTTACAAGCTGGGAATGGAGTGAGAATATGTTAAGCGACAGACTCGAGGGTGAAAAAAAAGTAACGGGTGAAAAAAGGAGAAGTAACGTGAAGACTACATTCCTGAGCAAAGTTGATGAACTGCTGAGAAACACAGAGACTGTAACTAACATACCCAACACAAATTCTATTCCCCAAAGTCTTAATTTCTTAACTGGAAAGACTGCATGTACTCAAAACAGAAATTAATTAAGTCCAACCATAATTTACTGTACTTAACACCAAACTTTATACCAACAGCTATTTTACTATTATTTTTGTTCTTGAAAATAAAGATTCAAACTCATAAGATAAATAAGTGTTACTGAAATAACTTTTAAATGCAACTAATTCTGCTAATTCCGAATTTCTAAATTTACTTAGGCTGACTTGATTCAAGTAGAAAGAAATTCATTATTGGAAGGAGATTACCTGTGGGCCACTGTCTAAAAGGGTCTATTTCAAAAAAAAAAAAAAAGGCAAAATGTGCAGGAACATTCAGATATTTTAAAATTCCTACCAAATAAAATAAATTAAGTAAGCACTAAAGAAGTAAAAGGTTACGCACTTCCAATTTATGCTCTTTCTCTGCAAGGGCTTCCTTTTGACAACGAAGAAAATCTGCTAACATTCGAGTGAGTTGCTTCCTATCATCTATTTCAGCTGCCAACCTGCCGTTGTAATCTGCCAGCAACATACAAGCATCTTCTACCATCTTAGAGAGCCTTTCTCCAGATTCTTTATCTAAGAAAAGCACAAAATAAAACTGTCACACAACAAAAACAATGCCATATGCTGTTCCCTCACTAAAAAAGTTCAGATCATGTTTTCTCTTCTTACCTGTTATTTTATCTAGTAGGGATACTTCTTGGACTTCTACAGGCAAAGAAGCTATCCTCTGATGAACTGCTGCATCACCTGAAGCAGCATTTTCTAGATCTTGTAACGCTCTAACGAGATCTAGAGTCTAAAAAGTTATACAACTTTAGAACCAAAATAAATAAAGCTTAAGCAAATATAAATCTTTAAGTTTACTTCATATTTCTTATGAGATTTTTACTAAAATTTCAAATATAAACTGCTAAGACTCTCCATTTCTTTTGTACATTAAGGAAGAAAAGCTACACTATATTAGGTACTAGAAATATATAAACTGGAAACATATAAATGAGACATGGCCTTGGCCATGAGGAGTTCATATTCTGGTAGTGGAGACAGATTGATAGCATAAAAATAATTATCTGACTATCAAATTGATGTGATTTACGTGCCAAATACACATTGATTTACGTGCCAAATACACATAACAGTAAAGAGAAGGCAGGCTATATATAACTGCAACCTGGAGAATACAAGTTTTATGTATGATATATTCATTATATCATCATTATTCATGAGGATTTTTAAATATGAAATTGACTATTGGGGGTGGGGGATACAGATTATCTTCTACCACAACGCAGAAGAGTCTCCCAGATTCCATTTCTAAATGATATAATTAAAGTAAAAGAAAAACGTATTTGGAATGTTTAAATATGATATCTTCAACTATTCTATGGTTTGTTAATAAAATCATTAAAACATTACAAAGTTTCATATATCTGATGACTAATATTTACATTAATGCTTAATTAACCACTATAGAAATTATTTTAGAATATTTTAATTGTATTGTTTCATATACCAGCTATTATTAGAAGGGTAAGTCTTCGCTGGTGACTCACAATTTATAATGTCTATAAACTCAGACCAAAAAAAAAAAGAGTAAATTTTTAGTAGTCTCCATCCCCACCTGACCTCCTTTTTTCCCCCCCTTTTTCCTTAATCTCTAAAACTAGATCCCAGAACACTAGGAAATTAACACATACTTGAAAAATAGGAAATTATCAATTCTGTGCACATATTAACATGACACTGATAGCCAGTTATTAATTTTTCTTTATGCTATTCCCTTACAAAAACATGCTATCACTGGTGGGCTTGAGCATTCCTGTCAGATTTTTTCTGCCTCCCTAGTGCTAACATTGACATAAATCTACAGTTTTAGGGAGTAATTTGTACATTTCTTTCAAGCTCCTTTCATGGGGAAAAGAGCTCCACCCAACCTCTGTTTCCATGCAGTGAGTTCAGGTCCAGTCCTACAACTCCCATGAAGCACTATGAGTTCCTGTTAGTTACCCTCTAGGATATTAATTTCTGGCAACCCATGTCTGCTTCTAGATAAAAGCTCAGCAGGAACCAGGCTCTAGCTCACATATTAAGTTTCTGTACCATTTCTAGTCCACCATGATATTTACCTTTTAAGAGTATGGCTATGTCTTCATTTTCTCCTTTAAAATTTTATCTGTCCCTCCTATATGTTTGAAACATAGAAGGAGGAAGCTTTAAGACTCAATGCCCACATAATTATAAGTTTAAAATGTCTTTAAGGAATAATCTAATGGTTAAGGAATCCTATACTACACCAATCTGGGAGGACATGGAATACTAAGTTAACGATTTTAATCCACCTTATTTTACCATGGAACTACATGGTTCTATTACAGTTATATACAACTATATGAATATATATTTGTTACTCTAACACTTGTTTTTAAATATTTAAAAGCGAAAATACCTAAGGGGGCAGTGTTTATTTCTAGGAATGGAATTTTTAGTGTACTTAAATGATACAACAAATAAATGTTTTATTTATTTAAGAGTAAATGTAAGGGTCAAATGTATGGTTATGGAAGGAGATTTGACTTTGGGTGGTGAACACACAATGCAATACACAGATGACATATTACAGGATTGTACACTTGAAACATATAATTTTATTAACCAATGTCACCCTAATAAATTTACTTTAAATAAATAAATAGAAACTGTTTATATGGTAGATATCTTACCAGATCTAATTATATTAAGCACCAGAAATCCTCTATGTGAAACATGACTGCCTAATATAAAATACGTTTCATTAAACATAAGCAATCTGTTAATCAGAAAATATAATAATCACATAGCTTCTTTCTTATACAGAGAACAATAATACAAATCAATTCACAACAGTAAAACAGTGAAACTAATAAAGCTTGGTGGCCATATGAAGTAATAATAATGATGTAACTCCCTTAAACAGAAAAAAACTTCTACCTGTGGTGGCTCACTTGGAGATCCCAGAGAGGAACAATTTTCATTTTCATCCACCTTTATCTGTTCATAAGTTCGCTTCCTAGGTTTCTTATCGCCATCTGAATTGAAAGAACATTTAAGTTTTAATGAAAAAATACATTTTAATGAAGATAACATGATAAAAGACTATATACTTACACAGAGCTTGCTTAAGTTGTTCTAATACATCATTTTCATAAACAGACCTTTCTTCCCAAATAGATAACACTCTTCCAAGGTGCTTCTTACAACTTTCATCAGTTTCACTAAAGAAAAATTAAAAATATTTTATTTTTATAAGTAAAAATATTCTATTTTTATAAGTAAAAGTGCATAGTGCTATTGAAAAGGCAATGGTGATTTTAAATACAATCGGTCATTCTTGTCCTGGAGAAAACTGTCCAAATGTTTACTAAGCACCATTATGTGATAGGCAGTTTAGGGGTGCAGTGATCAAGACAGACATATTCCCTGCTTCTCTTAAAGAGCTTACACGTATTATAGATGTTATTAAACAAAAAATATTTAAAAAATATAAAGGTGTCAGTTTCTAGGTGTTTACAAAGAAGCGGACCCAAACATAATATGAAATGACCATCAGGTTAAGAAACATTTCTCATAGGTAATTTTTAAAATTATTTTACAAATACTGATCAATGCACCTTCTTTGACATGGGAGATACAAATGAGAGCTTTATGGCAACTATTATTTATAAGTGATACAAAAGAGAATAAGGTGTTAAAAACAGGCATAACAGAGAGACCTACCCCAGGTTCAAGAGAGATCAGGAAGGAGATCTGAGGAACTGATATTTAATCTGAAATCTGAATACTGGATATACAGGGAAGTGGGAAACAGACTAATCCTAGCCATTTTCCACCACCTTCATCAATATCACCATAGACTGAGGCACTATTATCTATCTCTTGCCTGGATTTTTTAAGTCTTCTCATTGGTTTCCTAGACTCTACTCTTTCACTATTTGTCTGTCATTGTAAACCAAATCATACTGTTCTCAATCTTCGAAGAGCTGCCATTCATATCATGAATAAACCCAATATCCCTACCCTGGGCCATAAAATGGACATGTTCTGCTTCCTGGGTATCTCTCAGTCCACATTCCTTAAATACCTTCTCCCATACAAATCTCCTTGCTGATTTTCAAACATGCCTAGCATAGAGCTGTCTCACATGGCTCATTTTTTCATTTCCTTTCATCTCTGTTCAAATGCCACCACCCCGAAATAGTAATTTCTTATCTTATAATTGAGCACTGCCATACTCTCTAGTTCCTTCTCCACTTTGTTTCTTCATAGTCTTTATCTTTTGACATTATAATATATATTCTTTTGGTTATCTAGTTATTACCTGTGTTATCCACTGAAATGCAAGCTCCACTAGAACAGATCTTTGTCTTGTTTATTACTGTATCCTCAGGGCCTAGCACATAGTAGGCAGTCAATAGTATTTTACTGAATTCTCAGGAGAGGCGATATATATAAAAGCCATAAGTCAGAAAGAACAAAGGTTCAGTAAGCTTAAACTGTAGACTACAGAGTATGTGCATGGAAGAAATGTGAGACAGGGGTCTGAAGAGGTAGACAGGGCCATGAAGAAATACCTTAACTCTTACTCAGGACATCAGACCTGACCTCTGGGACAAATGAGAATCATTCAAAGGCATGGGAGGGTTATGACCAGCTCTGCCACTCTGAGTACAGCTTTCTAAAAGAATTAAACAACACTGGAGGCGACTGCAATTATACAGAAATGACATTATGGTAACTGGAATGGAAAAAAATCTAAAGAACTGAGGGAACTATATGTAGTATATGGGATAAGGGGAGTGAAAGAAAGGAGTCTGTGATATATTATAAATCACAATATCACGAAAGGTTAAAGATGACACCTAACTTCCCAACTGAGTACCTGAATAGACAGAGGTGCCATTCACTGAGAGAATGAAACCTTGAGGAAAAACAAGTTTGACGGGGAGAAGGACATAATGAGTTCAATATGAGACAAAGTAAGTTTAAGCTGTTTGGAAGAATATAACTCGAAATTAAATAGGCAATTGGACAGAGAAGTCTAAAAGAAAAAACATCTCAATTGTGTCATATGATTGTGAGTTATTAGGATATGGATGATAAATACCTAGGGCTAGAATATAGCCCCCCCACCCCTAAAGAGGGCCTAAGATTGAACTCTATGACTTATATACTAGTATCTGAAAAGATGGTAAAAAGCAGTATCTAAATTGAGGGATAAATAATATTTATTTAAGAAGGTAACATACAGCAATATTACATACTAATTTTTAAAAAATGCATCCATCGTGACTAAAACGACAGGGCATACGGCTAGTACATTTTCATCTTAAATTGTTCAATACAAATCATCATTCACCATTGAATTCAATAACTTAGACCAATTTAATAGTCTATCCCAGTAGTGTTCATCCAGTAATCTACAAAATATTTGCATATATTTAGAAATAAACATTTAAAAAGGGCATAACCTGAAGTACAGACTCCTACCCTCGGAATTTTTCTGCAGCATAATTTGTCAACAGGTTTATGATTATTTTAAATAAATATTCTATATTTCTAAAGCATTTAAAAATGTTATGACATATACCTACACACTAGAGAACTTTAAAATCATTATAAACAATTTGATGATGAAGAGTAAGAAGTTTATCCAGAAATATCAGCTGTAAGACTACTATCTTTATAAGCATGCAAATTTTCAATTTAACATCTTCATTCATTCTTAATAAAGTTCGTTCCAATTTGGGAGTTGTTTTTGGTGTCTCTAAAGAAAGCTGTACAAGCACTCCAAATGTCCAACGTATAGCAACAGCTCAAAAAAGTTTTCTTCACACCAAATATTCAACATATTTTACAAATGCCATTTATAGGTAAGTCTTTTCAAACGAAAACTTCAAAGTACATTCCCTTGTTTTTATTTTATGGCTTAAAGCAAATTTTAGCAAAAGGACATATCATGCATTTAAAACAGATTAAATAGTACCCAAAACAATTATCATACCTTGAAACATGCTTAAATGCCTCCACTATAACTGGTGCAAAATCTTTTGTAAACTCCGGCCCCTTCCTTTTGCTGTTCTGAATGACATCATTGGCTAGGTAGAGAAAAGTAAGCTTCCTGTTTGGTTTGGCTGAAAAATAAAATAAAATAAAATAAAAAATTTAAATCTACTTCAAATATCCTCACTTAACTTGGACAAATTTTCTCAATACCTGAATTAAACAGATTCAGAACTACAAAACCTAACCTTTACTATGTTCAATTCTAGCTTTTCATTCTATAACCAAATCTATCAAGTCACTATTCTTTTATTCACCAGGATAACTACTCTATAGTTTCTTGAGATCAATCATGTGAGGAAAAAAGAGAACTCAAGAGGCAGAGATAGTCAATGATGTATCTTTCCATTTCCTTGCAGTTTTATTGTCACCCAAAATACTTTTCCTTGATTTCTAGCTTTATCGCTGTTCCCAAGTAGTTTTACACACTGAAATCTTCATATCTGTGTAAAAAATGCATCTCTGTGACTCTATCCTGTATGAAAATTTATTAAAACTAGTAAGCACTACAGAGACAGCCATTTATAAATAAGATGGTGATTGGTCATGTTATTAAGACAGCACCCTAAACCTTAAATTGCATTTAATGCCCATGTTGATTTAAACACCAGTTTTTAAGTTACTGTAAAACAAAGGGTACAACATGTAAAACAGGTTGAAAGAGATCCAATCAATTACATATTTCTTGTTTACGAAATAAATATTTGCCAAGCTAGTAAGAGTAAATGTTGAGATCAGATGGGCAAAGTTTGTATTTTTTCCCCTTTGGTTTACAATGACCTTTAAATAACTGAATTCATCTCACAAAAACATGTCCCTACTCACTATATTCTGTAGGCATAAGTCATCTTTCTAGAAGAGCAGAGATTTCAACAGTTGTGGGCCAGAATACCATATTAAGTGGCATAGTAGTATTGAATGTAACTCAAACAAGATCCATATACATAAAGTTAGTTAAACAGAATCTTTTATACTATTTTCATAATATAAATTTTACTAGAATTAAACTTAAATCATTGTCATACAATTATATTCAGAAACATCATACTTTGCTGCATCCACATTACGATGTAGAAGATTTATAGTCAGAACTGATAACCCAGTGCACTATTCATATGGGGTAGCTTATTGGATTTAAGGCAAAAATTTGGGCAGGCTTCAATTGGACCTTTAGATTTGAGCATTAGATTTAGAATTTAAGCATTCAACATATTAAAAAACACTTCTGAGTTCACATCTTCCTTGAGAGAAAATGAGCAACCCAACCTTCACGCAAGAAACTGTAAAATACTGAGTCACAACTGATCAGATTTTACAAACCTGTGCTGTCCTTTGTATAAACTGATATGCCTGTCTAAAACTGCCACCCACATGCTTTTCATGCTTTTGAAAGTAGCAGGCTCAGGATAAAGATGAGGAAGACACTGTAGTAAGAGACCACCTTCTGATTCTTTCACCTCTTGTCTGGTTAGATAAACCACAAAGTACAGCTGGTTAAGGTACCAAGATCTTTTCCCATGAAGATGGTAATAACTTTACTTTTCCAAGATTCGACCCTCTTTTTTACCTACCCTGCCCCAAAAAATCCCATCCTCCAAAAAGGTTGATATTATTTAATCCAAATATTTGCTTTCTCATCATTAAACTGGGTTTAAAAACTCAAATTTAAAAAGTTTATTATTGCCTAATTGGGAGACTCCCTGCAGTACTTTTAGGAGCCTACACCAATGGACTACTTTTTCTAAATTACTGAACTTTTACTGTGTTATACACTATTCTAACTACTTTACATATATTAACTAATTTAATCCAAATAATATAAGGTGCCCTTATTATCTGCATTTGGCAGTTGAAAAACAGACATCAAAAAGATTGTGCCCACAGTGAAATAGCCAAGAAGGTATCATCCAGAATTTGAATTCAAAACATCGAATTCCAAAGCAGTCCCTCTTAACAATCATACTATGCCTACTGTCATGAATAAAGAGAATGTTACCTTTTAAGATTAAGTAGCAACTCAATCAAAATATTTCAGAATGTTAGTAGCATTATTCACAAGAGCTAAAGGTAGAAGCAACCCAAGTGTCCATCAACTAATGAATGGGTAAACGAAATGTGGTCTTTACACAAATGGAATATTATTCAGTCTTAAAAAGAAAGGGCTTTCTGAAACTTTCTACAATGTGGATAAACCTAGAAGACATTATGTTAAGTGAAATAAGTCAGTCAAAAAAGACAAATACTGTATAATTCCACTAACATATTCAGAGAAACAAAGCAAAACAGTGGCTGACAGGGGATGGGAACAGGGAAATATGGAGAGTTATTGTTTCATGGGTGCAGAGTTCCAACTCTGTAAGATGAAAAGAATTCTAGATATGCATGGTGATGATGGCTGCACAACAGAGTGAATGGTACTTCTTAACACAAAACTAGTTAAAATACTAAATTTTGTTAGGTTATTTTACCACAAAAATTTTAAAATATGTATTTTATATTTTTTTTAATTCATGGGTTACTAATCTCTTAAAAATAACTCAAAATAATTTCTACAATGTATGTTAAAGTAAAAATTTACAAGATTTCAAAATATATTTCCCAATATATTCTGAAGAACAACTCTGTACCAGGAGCATAGACTCAGTATGGGGTCCAAATACTAAAACATTATTTTCATTTTTTTCCTTTGTGGAACCCAAGCTAAAATATGAAAAATACCTAGAAACTGCCATAATGTATAACTTTCAAATTTTCAGGGGAAACAAACTTAATTCCATTTAAAACTGTGTGTACACTGAGACTGGCCAAGATGGCCTAGAAGCTAGATGCTATGCATGTCTGCAATCATGACCACACCAAAATTACAACAAAACAATAGAGCAACCCTTACTGAGAACTGCCTGAGGTCTAGCTTAACATAAGTCCTACAACTGGAGTACATACATAAGAGGCAGGTAGGAGGGTCAGAGACAAAAAAGGGCCAGTACCATGAGTGTGTGGCAGTTTAGAATCTAAAGGGTTACCTTGCCTGTAGACCCTCTCCCACCTGAAGAGCAAAGGGTTCTGGCCCCACACTGGGCTTCGCATCAGAGGATTCAAGTGCTGAGAAGAGAAGTCCCCCAAACCTTTAGCTGTGAAAATCAGTGACTGAGTGAGATGGAGGGCTGTGGCAGTCACAGACGTTCTTCTTAAACCATTACCTATTTGCCCCGAGAATACTCACCAGCAGTGTTTACCCAGAGATAACTCACAGATTACGGTCCTAACCTTACCCCCAAAGTGTGTCACAAAAGATCTCCCTTTTATTATTTTTGCATCGCTCTAGTATATCAGTAGTCTTAAGAAACAAACACTATTCTATTTAAAGCATTGTTTTTAACAGTGGTATTTCCATTTACAAAATATAGTAATTATCGATGCCTGAAAATGTCCAATCCTAGAAAATGTAGCATTCCTACACATGATGTTAATGAACATAGCTATTAGCCGAAGATGCATTTGATGAATCCGATTTATGTACACATTTCTGTTTCATTAGGATTACTGGCAAGTTCTGTTTAGCAATAACTTCAAGAATAGTTTTTATATTTTATTTTTTACACTGAAAATCAAAAGATTTGCTTAGGCCTCAAAAAGTGTGTATTTATGTAAAATTAAGTTAACGCATGCAGCAAGCTGCACTTTTTTTTCCCCTAAAGGCAAAATGAGGTAAAGGGCCCACGCCTGGGCTTTACTCCATGACAGATTTACTTGCTCTGAAGCTCCAGCACTAGACAGCTGTTCCAGGAGCCCCAGGGATATACAAGGAGACACTGAGTGGTTAGGCTTCAGGACAAGGGCTGAAGGGGCAGCTCTGTCCCAGACAGAAGAGCTAGGAATAGCTACTGCTCCTTGTTTGAGCCCTCCCCACTCCCAGGAACCAGACACAGGCAGCCGCCATCCATACCTGAGTCTCCACCAACCAGGATAACACAGGTCACTCCACCCAGGGGATTCAGAGACTCCGCCTCTCCCCACTCTGCACCCACCCAAGCTGCCTCCAGTGGTGTACGCCATACAAATAGCCTAGCTTGGCCCATGCTGTGGACTTTCCAAAAATCTCTCAAAGACTCACAAAGAAGCAGCATCTGGCCTCTGTGTGCCTCATACCCCCTTGCTGAGCAGCACCAAGCCTGGCACTAGCAGCAGCCAGCCTAGGTTTCTGGCTTGGCTTCCCGAGATACCTATAACCCCAGCATGGTGGCAGCTGTGGACTGCTTGGTAACTCTTACCGGGTGGCCTGATAAATGCATAGACTGCAGCTGAATGAACTTGGCCTGCAGTTTGGGCTAGCATACCCAGTGGCCTGCTTTGACCTACATCAGAGCTGGAGCACCACCCAGGGCTGGATCTGAGAAAGACAAAACTGAATGGCTGGGCAGGCACCAGAGCCCTGCTAAAGTGAATCCTGCTTCATAGGGTCAGCCTCTCATTGACCAATCCTCACAACCAATCAGCCCAAAGGTCAATCCCTCCCATGGCAGAGTAAATAGCAACCAAGGCTCCACTACATCAGGAAGGCACACACACAATCATACAAGGAACACACCTTGAGCACCTCACTTAGGTGACCAGGGAAGACTGGCACCTAAGACCCACACAACACCTACTACATAAAACACTCTACTAAAACCAGGAGACTTAGGAGCCCTACCTAATAAATAGAAACGAACACAGGGAGACAGCCAAAATAGGGAGACAAAGACGTTCCACATGAAAGAACAGAACAAAGCTCTAGAAAAAGGACTAAACAGCAATCTATCAGAAGCAGGTTTCAAAACACCGGTTATAAGGATGCTCAAAGAACTTAGGGGAAAAGTAGATGAACTCTGTGAGAACTTTAATAGATATAAAACATAAAAACTGAGATTGAAAACATAAAAAAACCAGTTGTAAATAAAAAATACAATAACTAAAATGAAGAATACATTAGAGGAAATCAACAGTAGATTAGATGAAACAGAGGATCCAATCAGTGATTTAAAAGATAAGGTAGCAGAAAGCACCCACTAACAACAGCAGCAAGAAAAACAATCCAGAAAAAATGAAGACAGTTTAAGGGGCCTCTGTGACAACATCAAGCACAACATTTGAATCACAGCAGTGCCAGAAGGAGAGAGAGAGCGCAAAGAATTGAAAATCTATTTCAAGAAATATTGACTGAAAACTTCCCTGGAAAAGAAAACCTAGTGAAGAAAAAAGACATAGGAGCCCAGGAAGCACAGTGTCCAAACAAGGTGAACCCAAAGAGGCCCATACCAATACACATCATAATTAAAATGCCAAAGATTAAATATAAAGAGAGCATCTTAAAAGCAGCAAACGAAAAACAGTTAGTTACCCAAAAGGGAGCTCTCATTAGACTGTCAGCTGATTTTTCAACAGAAACTTTGCAGGCCAGAAGGGCTTGGCTCAAAATATTCAAAGTGAATAAAAGCCAGGACCTAAAACAAGATTACTCTACCCAGTAGATCTATCATTTAGAACTGAAGGACAGATAAAGAGCTTCCCAAACACGAAAAAGCTAAAGGAGTTATTCACAACCAAACAAGTATTACAAAAAATGATGGAGGAACTTTCTTAGGAAAAAAGAAATGAATCAAAAATATGAATAAAGAATGGCAATAATGATATATCTATCAACAAGTACTTCAAATAAAAAAAAATAATTACATGCTCCAATTAAAAGATGGGGTGGCTGAATGGATAAGAAACCAAGACACGCACATGTTGCCTACAAAAGATTCACTTCAGATTGAGACACACACAGACTAAAAGTAAAGGGATGGGAAAAGATAGTTCATGATGGACCTAGAGTATCGTGCTAAGTGGACTAAGTCAGTTAGAGAAAAACAAATACCACATGATTTCACTTACACGTGGAATCTAAAGAACAAAATAAATAACAACAAAAAACCAGAAACAAACTCACAGATACAGAGAACATTTTGAGGGTTACCAGATGGGAGGGGGGTTGAGGGAGTAGGTGAAAAAGGAAAGAGATTAAGAAATACAAAATAGTCATGGAGATATAAAGGACACAATGAAATAGTCAATAATATTATAATAACTATGTATGGAATCATATGGGTACTAGATTTATTAAGGTGATCACTTCATGAGATATACAAATGTCTAATCACTGTTGTACACCTGAAACTAATATATTATATGCCAACTATAATTGAAAAATAAAAAATATTATTAAAAAAGAAAAAAGAGAAATTTTGGATCAGACCTACAATGCAATGCTGTGCAGTTACTATTTGGAATAAGAAAGGTATACATCATCCACAATATATTTTATGAAAAAGAGTCACAGAACTGCAAGTATTTTGTGTTTGGTTACCTCTGAGGGATGAGACAAGGATTAAGGCAAAAACAAAAACAAAACTGTGTACTTTTATGTATAGCAAATATTAATTCAACTAATCGCAACAAGCAATTCCAGAAATCATGAAAATGATTTTCAAAAGAGTCATAAATTGTTATTAAAACATACAAAGCTAACAGAAAAGGCAAACGAGCTATTTTATAATTCCTTAAAAAAAGAATTCTGTTGGTAACAGAATATAAGGCTCAATAATGGGTCTAAACTAGTTAATTCCTATTTCTACTGTTCACAAGGTTCCTTATAAAAACATCTATTTTCCCAATCTTCAAATCAATTTAACTTGCATTTATTTAATGTTTGCCATGTGCCAGGGATCACGCTGGGAAGAGACCAACAATAATCTTTCCTGTTCAATAGGAATTTGCAAGCTCTACAGTAATTGGCACGATAGGTCACATCTCTAATAATGTTAGTTTTTTTTTTTATTATTAATCCTTCTCTCCACTAATAAATCATGCTAACACCGGAAGCAATCATTAAAAATATTATTATACCCCAGTGTCTATTTTGTACCAATATAGTATATACCACATAAAAACCAGTCAAAATTTATACTGTGACGAACCATTTCCTTATAACTCACCTCTCTAAACTAAATATTTAGCTCTTATGGGTACTAAGTGTAGCCCCTCCTCCTGGGGCCTTCTGTATGAACAGGTACATCAAAATACAAATAATAACTATTAAAAAAAAAATCTGGCTAGACAACATCTAAAACCATACTATTGCCTAAAAAGTTTAACATATCTGCCTAAAAGGGCAATGCAAGTTCAGTCATCACACAAATAAGAAAGTGACATAATTCACAAACAAGTCAAATAAAAGGGTAATTACAAGGTTTCAAAAAGAGGAGTCTCAAATATTAAACAGTATGAAACAAAGTTAGCCAGAGGCTTACAGAAATGCCATCTAGTTTCACTAATTCATGATCAGTTCATAATCATGTTTTATTTATTCATAACCAGAAAGTGGTAGGATTATTACTTATTCTCTTATACTGCACAGGCCACATGCCCACTCATTTTGCTATGATGCAGAATATTATAATCTGATGTAATCACCCAGGTTTCCATGTGATTGAAATTTAAAACCACAATAGATGATGATGCTGATAACTACAACAAATAGCTAAAATTGTATTGTGTTATCTCAGAAACACAAGAACCCTCTTTCAAGAAGTCCTCGACATGCAGAAAAGCAGCAAAAATTGAACAAGTGTATGTACATATACGTGCAGGTACACACACACCAATAACCATTATTGTAGGTCTTATAGAAGACAAACAGAAAGTCAACATCTTGAAACAAAAATCTAGTAAAGATTTATTAACTGTTGGCAAACTAACTGCTACAGACTAGAAGGCATGTTCCATAGGGGGATAGGTGGTTGTAAGGCAGAATCTACTTCAACTCAGTAATATTCTTTGCCACAGAAAGTACATAATCAACAGATGTTTCTTAAATTTGTCCAAACAGAACAAATAGTTCAATCAGACTTAGCCAGCTGCTGCTTAATAGCTGAGATGTATGGAAGCTGGATAGAGCTGGTGTATTCCTGTACGACAGCAAGGATGCCTCACTGGGCAGCCTATCCCTTGCTTAAATTCTTCAGAGATTTTCTACTGTTCTCCAAATAACATTTTAAATCACTATCATGAACCAAAGGCCCAAACAAGTCTGTTTTCACTCTCTACACTACTCTCTTCATGCCCAATACTCCTAGTCCTCCAACTTTCCCAGCTTCTATCTATCCTTCAGATCGCAATTACGTGGGTTCCTCTATTTTGTCCCTGATCACCGAGTACACATAGCTTAGGCAGCCCTGATATGCACTCAGAGCACCCTATACTTTTCCTATGAAGCACTTATTCCAACTATAATTGTTTTTATTTAATCAAGTGCTTCTCAACTAAACTAAGTTCCATCTAAAGCAATGATTACCATTCTCACCTACCAATCTATGGAAGGAAGCCTAGCAGGTGATTCAGAATTTGCTCAGTACTTAACTAGGTCAATAAAGTCTGGCCTAGACTGTGCCTTTAATTATTTGTTCCACTAACTTGGCTCCTGGTCTTAACCTTGTCCTGCATAGCCCAAAAAGGGAACACATGTAAAATTACACTGCTCTCAGAAACCTCAACTTCAAATTCAGAAAGACAAACTTTCCTACAGATCTAACTATTGTTGCTTATTTTCAATGCATTGAATTCAAATATTTCATTCCCCTCCTCCATTCTGGAGTCTCAAAAATCAATAAAAATGGACAAGTGCTGTGAATGGGAAGGTCAAAGAAACTCAAATGTTAAGCAATTAAAACCAATTGTCATTTTCTTCCTTTTAGATTGCTCAAGATGCAAGCCTGGTACTAACTAAAATAGGCAAGGATATGAGTAAGAGTATCACCTTTAGATATCTTCAGACATTGGTAATTAAAATAACTTAGGGCAAACTCTTAGAAAAATAACTTGGCAATATCTATAAAAAATATAAATGCACAAATCCCTTGACTCTGCAAATTTCACTTCTAGAAATTTATCCTATTGACATGTTCCCATAAATGCACAAAGGGGATTCATGATAACATCAAGAAAGATATAACTAAACAAATCATGGTACATCTATACAATCCAATACACTACAACTGTTCAAATATGAGATAAAGATTTATACACTCATATGAAAATATAGCTAAGACATAAGGTTATGTTGCACACATACACAGACACATACACTCAAGAGTCAGCAACAAAAAATTAAGTCATAAAGGGGAAATACATGAGTTGGATACTAAATGATTAATTTGAGCCTACATGCTAAAAAAGACTTCTGGGTAATACTGACTTGGTGCCCCAACAATTTTTGTCCTGCGGGTCCATTTATTTACTCATAGTTTCTCCTGTTTCAATGTTTGGTTAAACAAACAAACTCCACCTAGGCCCAGACAAATAGACATTTTTCACATTCTAAAAGGCCAAGGCAATTTGAGTTCTTGAAATAATTTAGAAACCTTGATTTTGGTATATACAACAAATAAACTTTTAAAATCTTGATAAAGACAACTTCATCTTAGACTATTAGACCACGATAAAAGACACAGTCAATGGTAAGAGTTCTGTAAGAAAACACATCAGTTTACTCACATTATGCTTCTAGAGTGAGAATGAGACTAAAACATTTTACACTTTTAAGAATATTTTAAGTCTACGGCCATGCTACCCTGAACAAGCCCGATCCCATCTGATCTTGGAAGCTAAGCAGGGTCAGGCCTGGTTAGTACTTGGATGCGAGACCACCTAGGAAGACCAGGTGCTGTAGGAGTAAAAAATAAAAAATAAAGGATTGTATGTTGACAAGGTCTTTGCAATCTGTGAAGTCAACCAAGGGTTGCCTTGCCTAAAACAAAACAACAAAACAAAACAAACAATGACAACAAAAAAACACACACAAAAGATCTGAAAACTTCGGGGGGAAAAAAGAATATTTAAAAAATAATAGACTAGTTTCTAATAACCTAGGCACTGCTCTAAAAGTTTATTACCCTACAAGGTAAGTTATCTCTATTTACCAACAAAAAAACAATTATTAAAATGATAACATGCACTCAAAGAAATGCACTGAAATTAATTAGCAATCCCAGGACCCATACTGTGGTCCCTAAATAACATTATGCCAATAAAAGCAGGAAATATATTTCACTAAATATAAAAGAAAGCATCATGCTGTATGCCTTAAACTTATACAGTGATGTATGTCAACTACTTCTCAATAAAATGGAGGATTACACTTTTTTAAAGGCAGAAAACATATAGGCCTGGGACATCTTGTCATGACAGAAAGCAAGAAAGCTATTTAAAAACGACGATACAAATAACACTCCAAGAGGCTGGCGATGGCTAAAGAGAATCAAAAAGAATGACTACAATGGTCTAAAACACAAACATATAAAGATCCATAAATTTACAAAAATACTTAAAAAAAAAAGAGTTGCTATAAAACTAATTCAGTTAACAAAAGGGAAAATTTAAGCATTCATCCTGCTTTGCCTAAATGGACTGTATTTCAGTCACCAACAGTTGAAGAAAAGTTCTTATACAATAAGTACTCAAACTTCAGTGTACCTCTGAATCCTGAGGGCTTGTTAAAACATAGATTACAGGTTCCTACCCACATAACTTTTGATATATATGTCTGGAGTAGGGCCCAACAATTTGCATTTCCAACAAATTATCAGATAATATTAATGGTACAGTCTGGGGACCATGCTTTTGAGAACCTCTCTTGTAGAAGGATTCTGGATAATAAACACAGAAAGAATAAGAAATTCACAATTCTACATGATGTTACCATTGGGGAAAACTGGCAAAGGGTAAACAAGATCTCTCTGCATTATTTCTTACAACCAGAGGTGAAACTACAATTATCTAAAAGTAAACAGTATTTTTTAAAATTTCACATTAAGACCTCCAGTTTCAAGGCTAAAGAATCATTACATAAGCACTCCCAGAAGAGGGTACTTGGAAGAAACTCCAAACAGTATTTACTCTACATATTTATTTATAGACATTAATAGCAATTTCATTAACTCCAAAGGGATCTGAAAGCTAAAGTTTTAAAAACTATAACAATTACTACAGTAAATTAGGCAAGATTAAGATTAAACAAAATTAATGTAAAGCACTCATGGTCTCTATTAATCAGAGTAGTTCTCAAATTTTCTGGTTTCAAAACCCATATGTACTCTTAGAATTATAGAGAACTCCAAAGAGCTTTTGTTCACACAGGTTACATCTACCAATACTTATCTTATTAGAAATTAAAACAGATGAATTTTTAAAATATGTATTAGTTCACTCAAAAGCAATAGAAAAAATTACATATTAAAATAAATAACATTTATTTTAAAAATATAGTTTCAAAACTAAAAGTAAAAGTGAGAAGTTATATTGTTTTACATTTTTATAAATCTCCAGATCAATAGAATACAGCTAGATTCTCATATCTGCTTCTCTATGAAATGTATCATGAAATATTGTTTGGTGGAAGTAATGGAAAAAAGCAGGCCTTGCTCACATATACAGCTGGTTAGAGAAAAGTTCTAAGAGCCTTTAAAGATAATTGTGACTATCCTTTGATACTACATAAAAATCCAACAAGTTGTGGTTTTTAAGAGATTCTAATTATAACAGGAAAGCTGAAAACATCAAACTTTTAAAACTCTTTGTCACATTAAAATCCTTTGGTCGACCATGCTCTTTGAATGGCTTTTCTACTCATGCATAATTCTGCAACACTGGTTCACTAAGTTATATAAACATTCCAATTGTTGAAACATTAAATTAGGCAGTATCAAAAACCACATTTGTAAATAGCATTATTGATTTCATTGGAAAAGTGTTAAATAATATTGGAAAGTTGTCAGACTCCTGGTGGCAGATGCAAGTTTTCCAAAATTCTAATTTTTGCCTGAAACAAACAGCAACAAATACTGCCAGTTGTCTTCCTCAATGAAACAGGCTCACTACACATTGATTTTTGAGAAAATAGCTGTCAAATACCATGTCTGAATAATCACAGTTTCTCCATCAGTCTTTTGATTCCCCCAAATAAAAATGTAGTTCCACGAACAACAGTTTTTTTATTCCCCCAAATAAAAACGTAGTTCCACGAAAAAAGTGCGGGTTTCACTACAATTCAATCACACAAGAGTACTTTCTACAGAATGTTCAGTACCTAGTACTTTACGTATACTTCCTATTTTGTCGCACAGATTATTAGAGATATGTACTCACAACCAACATCATATTTCATAGCAAGATGGAAAGCTGTCCCCCTAAGATCAGAAACAAGGGAAGGATGTTCACTTTCACCACTTTTATTTAACATAGTATTTGAAGTTGTAGCCATAGCAACTAGGCAAGAAAAAGAAATGAGGTAAAATGACCTCTGTTCACAGATGACATAATTCTAGTAGAAAACCCTACAGATTGTTGAAAAAAACTGTTACAGCTAATAAACATATTTAACAAAGTTGAAACATACAAAATCAACATTCAAAAATCAGTTGCATTTCTATAAACTAACAATGAACAATCCAAAAAGGAAACTAAAAAAAACAATTCCACTTACAATCATATCAAAAAAAATAAAATACTTCAAAATAAATTTAAATAAGGAAAGGTAACAATGTACACTGAAAACTATAAAATATTGCTGAAAAAAATAAAAGATATATAAATTGAAATACATCCCATGTTCATGACTTGAGAGACTTAATATTATTAACATAACACTACTTGGGGCTTACAGATTAAATGCAATCCCTATCAAATTCCCAATGGTATTTTTGCAGAAAAAGAAAAAGCCATCATCATATTTATATAGATTCTCAAGTAATCCAAATAGCTAAAACAATCTTCAAAAAGAAAATTAAAATTGGAAGTCTCGTATTTCCTAATCTCAAAACACACTAGAAAGCTATAGTTATCGGAATACAGTTGACCATTGAACAAAACAGGTTTGAACAGCGTAGGTCCACTTATATGCTAGTTAAAAAAAGATACTGTAAATGTATTTTCTCTTCTTTATGATTCTCTTAACATTTTCTTTCCTTGAGCTTACTGTATTGTCAAAATACAGTATATAATACATGTAACATAAAATATGTGTTGACTATCCAATAAGTAAGGCTTCCTGGTCATTAGGGGAGTCAAAAGTTTTATGTGGACTACTGTCTGTAGCACTACTGTCTGTGCTAGGGGTAAGTGCCCCTAACCCATGCATTATTCAAAGGTCAACTAAATATGATAGGGACATAAAAACAGATATATAGACGATGGAATAGAATAGAGAGCCCAGAAATAAACCCTTGTATATATAGATAGTCATGCTAGTCATTATGGAAATGCAAAGTAAAACCATACGCAGATACCATTCCACAGCCATTAAGATCGCTTTTTTGAAACAAGCATGTGTAAAAATTGGGACCCTAATGTACTGCAAATAAGAATATTAAATGGTACAGCCACTGTGAAGAACAGCGTAAAAATTAAACACAGAATCACCATAAGATTCAACAATTGCTCTTCTGAGTACATACTCAAAAGAATGTAAGAAGGGATCAAACGTATTTGTTCACCCATGTTCACAGCAGCACTATGCACAACAGCCAAAAGGTGGAAGCTACCCTAGTGTCATCGACGAATGAATAAATAAAATGTGGTATATACATACAATGGAATATTATTCAGCATTTAAAAGGAAGGAAAATTCTGACACATGCTACAATGTGGATAAACCTAGAAGACATTATGCTAAGTTAAATAAGCCAGCTGCAAAAGAAAAAAATGTATGATTTCACTTATAAGAGGTACCCAGAGTAGTCAAATTCACAGAGACTGAAAGCAGAAGGGTGGTTGCCAGGGACTGGGGAGTTACTGTTTAACGGGTACGGAATTTCAGTTTGGGAAAATGAAAGAAGTTCTGGAGATAGATGGCGATGATGATTACAAAACAATGTGAATAGACTTAATGCTGCTGACCTATACAATTAAAAACTGGTTAAAAGGGTAAGTTTATGTATTTATGTTTAGCACAATAAAAATAAAACAAGGTTAGAAAGTTAAAATTTAAAGGTTAAATTTTATCCATATTTTAGCAAAATGAAAAAATGCACACACAAACACAAAATGACATGCACTCAAGGGTCAAGAATTAACAAAATAATCTGAGCTGCTTTGATGAACAATCATAAAGTGATATATTTTTTAACTGTCAGTGCGCAGTGTGAAAAATAAAATGACTACTAGTATCGTTTGCTACCTCTGCCTTGACTAACAATTAGGCATTAACAATTTTTACCCACATTTGCTTTTAAACCATAAAACACATGTTAACACAGTGAAAAAGGTCTTAGTAGCATTATGGGGGAGGGATGTCTTAGCAACATGGGAATAATTTTTACCTCATGGACCCATATAATCCCTAAAAAAGGTCTTGGTGGTGCACCAACAAGAATCTACTGACCACATCAAGAACCATTTCTTGAAGAATGAATAAATATGGGAAGAGCAAAACAACGATAGACTGAAAAAGCTAAACAATTTTACGTTTTTCTCAATAAGGGAAACATTTATAACTAAAGTTCATTATTTGCCTTAAAATGTCATAAGTTCTTAAATCAGACATTTTTAAAAGAACTAGCAAAATATTCTGCAATACTCCTTTCACCTCTAGAAGTCTGATTCTACATACTTTCCAACATTCATTCACTAACTTACTTAACATGTATTTGCTAAGTGTCTAGTGTGAGCTAGGTTCTGAAGAAACAAAGGAATAGGCTCAACCCCATCCCCACCCCCCTGTAATAATAAGCTCAACACAAAACCACTAAAACACAGTATAATAAATGCTATAATAGCAGTAAAAAGTACTTGGGAGGTGGCACCACAGAAAATGTCAGAGTAGGGAGAATCTCTAAATGTGAAGATAAGATCATTGAAATGGAGTCTGGGGAGCAAAAAGCAAAACAATTAATACCACTAAGCTGACAAATATATACACTGTAAGAGTTCAAGGGGAAGAGAGGGTGCAGAAAGAATACTTGAAGAAATCATGTTCAAAAACTCTCCAAATTTTAGGAAATACATGAATCTACAAATCTTAGAAGCTCAAGAAGCCCAACAAGCTCCAATTAGGATAAACTCAGAAAGCCACACCAGGACACGTTGTAATCAAACTATCAAAGGACAAAGAATTTAGAAAGTAGCAAGAACTGACTTGTCATGTACAAGAGAGCCTCCATAAGATTATCAGCCAATTTCTCACCAGAAACTATACAGGAGAGAAAGCAGTGAGATGCCATATTTAAACTGCTGCAAGAAAAAAACTGTCAACCAAGAATGTTTTGGTCTGGCGTAGTTGTTTTTCAATAATGAGGGAGAAATTAATGTTTCAAACTAAAAAAAAAGCTGAGGGAATTTGTCACCAGTAGACCTGTCCTATAAGATATGCTAAAGGGAGTCTGTCAGGTGGAAACGAAAGGACACCAGATAGTAACTAGAAGTCATATAAAGAAATAAAGAATATTAGTAAATGTAACTACATAAGTATAAAAGCCAATATTATTTTTCGGTTTGCAACTTCGTTTTTCCCCTATATGATTTGAAAGACAAGCGCATAAAACAATAATTGTAAGTCTGTTAATGGGTACATAACATATAAAGATATAATTTACAACAACATAAAGGGGGGAGAAAGCTAGAGAAAGAGTTTTTGTATGCTATTGAATAAAAGTTCATAGCAATCCGAACTAGACTGTTATAAATTTAGAATGTTAACTGGAATTCAGAAAAAAGAAAATTCATCCCCAAAAATAGAGGGACTATCAATGGAAGAACAATTAATTCTTCCTAGAGAAGATGGGGAAAGCTGCAGAGAGGAATTGACACCACAGTTTCAAGGCTAGGAAACAAAGCAGAAACACAAAAAGGGAAGAGTATATAAAAACACACAGACACATAAAAGTGCAAGGTGTTTATAACATTTTTAATTGGGGAGAAATTCACACAACATAAAATTAACCATGTTAAAGTGTATATAATTCAGGGGCATTTAGTGCATTCATAAGGCTGTGCAACCATCACCAGTATCTAGTTCCAAAACATTTTTGTCACTCCCCCAAAGATAACCTCATACCCATTAAAGACAGCTCGTCCCCACTCCTCCACTCCCTCCATCCTCTAGCAATACTTT
The DNA here is from genome assembly GCA_030015415.1 of Cynopterus sphinx. NCBI lineage: Eukaryota > Metazoa > Chordata > Mammalia > Chiroptera > Pteropodidae > Cynopterus > Cynopterus sphinx. Next base: position 25,981,267 of record CM057384.1, on the reverse strand, counting down.
CTGCCTATGTGGATTAATCTATTCTGAATGCTTCATATAGATGGAATCATACAATGTGACATTATGTGTCTGGCTTCTTCACTTAGCATATTTTCCAGGTACACCTATATTGTAGCATGTATCAGAACTTCATTCCTTTTTATGGCTGAATAATATTTCATTGTATGGATATGCATCCATCCACCTGCTGATGGACATTCAGGTTGTTTCCACCTTTTAGAGACCGTGAAGAACAATGCTATGAGCATTCTTATAAAGTATTTGTTGAATACCTGCTCTCAACTATTTTATTACATGGAAAAATCTATATCATACTTCACCATTTGTTTAAAACAGAGAAAGAAATTATATCAAGTATAGGACTATATGCAAAGAATTCTGGAATAATATATAAACTGTTAACAGACTGATTCTGGGTAGGGAAAATGAGTGGGTAGTGAAGAGGAATGGGAAGGAGCCTTACTCATCTCTTTATAACCTTTTTGCCTTTTGTAATATGCATGTGTTATAATCTACTAAAATACACATGTTTTTTAAAATACATCTGAAAAGTCCAAACACTTAATATAAAATAAGCATGGTGAATTCTTTTCTTAATTTCTAGGTTATTATAAAGGACTAAGGAAATATAAAAAGAACAAGACTAACAAGGATCTGATGGCAGCCAAAAGTTATGCTAGAGAACCAAAAATGACCAAAAAAACCTATGACAGCAAGGTGACTAAATAAATAATCATTATAATTCTCTTACTGCAATCTTAAATCACTTAAAATTCTTTGCAGAAAAATCATTAAAAAGTTTATCCAAAATGTTTCTTATTCTAATTCCAAACAGGAGTTATGAAATGAAATGTTATACTTAAAATATAAAATAATATTTGTTCTACGTTAAGACCACATTCAAATGATTAAAGCCACAGTAAAAACTATGTCTATATACTTTGTACAGCTCCTAGTAAATTCTACTCATAACTTCAAATTTTGAATCAAAGAAGCCTTCCCTGATTGCCTAAACTGGTGAGTTTCTCAGTTATATTTTTTTTCTCTATCACTGTGCAGTTTCTAGTTTAGTTGAGTCAGTTTCCCTAACTGATACATAATTCCATGAAGACAGTTATGTGGCTCTCATTTGCTGAATCATTTCTGGTCTAGCAACAGAGTAGGAAACTCAACAGGTATCTGCAGAATAAAGGTCCCCAATGATTCCAAATGAAAAATTCCTTTTATCTAAAAATACACCTATAAAATTATGTTATCATACTATGTTTGTTTAATGTAGGAAAACACCTTATTTTAATTAGAAATATAAGAAAATTTGCTTAAATTTGGTGACAAGTCAATTTTTTAAAAACAGCCCTGTTTGTCATAGTAAAGAGAACCTAAAGAAAATTACATTATAAGCCAAAGAGAAATTTCATGAATTTATTTCAGAGGCAACATGCCTGCTTAAGGCATGCAATGTGTCTTAGCCTCTTAATCTAACCACCAATTTACAGGAAATGGTCTACTTCTCAGTATAGGGTCTGCGGATCCCTGGAAGTCCTCAAGACCCTTTCAAGGGATCCATGAAGTCAGAACTATTTCACAATACGAAGACATTATTTACCTTTTTCATTCTCATTCTCTTACATGTGCACAGTGGTGTATTCCAGAGGTCATAAGATATACAATACAAGACTGAATGCAAAAGCAGACACAAGAATCCAGCTGTCTTCAACTAAGACAAAGATTTGCAAAATGTAACACAATCACTCCTTTCTCTATTTTTAGAAATCCATTATTTTTCACTAAAATAATTTTATGTTAACATAAAATCAATTTAGTTTTGTAGTTTTAAAAGAAATATTAAAATATATTTAAATGTTTTAATTTTGACTATAACTACCAGTAAATATAACCCACATAAATGAAATATATGGTGCTCTTCAAATTTTTAAGAGAGTAAAGGGATCTTTAAAGCATACATACAATCTAAGAATCCCTGGTCTGGACCGTGAGAATTTGTATGAACCAACCAATTTGTTTTTTTCAAAGAATAATTTTAAAACAAAAGACAGAGGAAGTCCATAGAAATAATGGAACTTAAGGAATGTAATAAGCAAATGCAAAGAAGGAACTTTATTTGGATCCTGATTTTTTAAAATGGCTAAAAAAAAAAAATACGTGAGACAATCAAGGAAACAAACACTGGTTAGATATTTAATGATATTTTAAGAAATTAACTTTTCGAAGTTGTTAACAAAGAGTTTAACTGCTGAAACTGGGTGATGACTACATGGGGTTCATAAAAGTCATACAGTTTGAGAACACCAAATACTTTTAAGTACAAAAACTTACAAAATATACACACTCTAATTTACTCATTCAACTCTAACCCTAAAAGAGAAGCAAATAACAGTATTAGACAATATAAAAGCCACTGAATGTCAATTGAAAATGGAATCCCTTCATTTTAAGGATTTACAATGTTACTTTTTAAATCAAATAAAAATGTGTCTTTTCTAATTCTAAAATCAAATAAATTAGAGCAATTAAGAATACACAGTACTTATTTTAGCATCTCTTACAAACCAAAAATCATGTTCATTAATATAAATGTTAATTCAACACTAATCAACTGCAAAGAATTTCCTCCTATTTAAGTCTTGCAGAGATTTTGGTTGTCATTTTTGTGTTTGTATGTATGTAAAAGAATCTAAATATCAGCACTGTTTTATAAATTCTGTTGTTCATGGTCGTTATTTCAATAGCAATAGAAGTTATATAACTTAATGATGTATAGTAACAGTTTTATAATTTAGACTAGTAGTGAGTCATTTAGAGTTTAAAACAATTACCTTCAGAACATACTACTAAGAAAGCAAAAGGACAATGCACTGAGTGGGAGAAATTATTTGCAAGTCATGAATCTGATAAGGAACTTGAATCTAGAATACATAAAGAACACTTATAACTCAATAATAAAAAGACAAGTAACCCAATTCAAAAATAGGCAAGGATCTGAATAGACATTTCTCCAAAAATGGCATACAAATCGCCAATAAGTACATAAAAATATGCTCAATATCATGAGCCATCAGGGAAATGCAACTCAAAACCCTAATAAGATACCACATTACACTCAACAGGGTGGCTATATTTAAAAAAAGGTAATAACAAGTGTTGGTGGAGATGTGTGCTATTAGGAATGTAATATGCAGTCATTGTTGAAAACAACTGGCAGTTCCTCAAAAGGTTATACAGAGTTGCTACATGACCTAGCAATTCTACTCATAGGTTTCTATCCAAGAAAAATGAAAACATGTTCACATAAAAACTTGTAGCAGTATTATGCATAGTAGCTAAAAGTAGAAACAACCCAATGCCTACCAACAGATGAAAGAAAAAAATCATACAATGATTATTTGGCCATCAAAAGGAATAAAGTATTGATAGATGCTACAACAAGAAAAAGCCTGGAAAACATGAAAAACAAAGGAAGCCAGTCACAAAAGACGACATATTGTATGATTCCATTTAATGAAATGCTAACCATAGGCAAATCTACAGAAACGAAGCAAGAATTTTGTGGGGGATGATGGCTTAAAAGGCATGGGGTTTCTTTTTGGGTGATGAAGTGTTGTAAAATTGACTGGTGATGGTTTTACATCTATATGATATACTAAAAACCGCTGAACTGTATACTTTAAATGGGTGAATAGCATGGTATGTTAATATATCTCAATAAAGCCATATAGAACAACATGGTCACTTACTTTTTAGTTACACTCTATTGCATTTATCATGTAAATTATATCTACTGAGTCTTCATAAAAGCCTTGGGTTATATCCCTTCAAACAGAAATTCTCTTTCTTTAAGGGAGACAAAGATAGAGCAGATAGAAAAAGAAGGGAAATCTTCATGAAGGATTACCATGTCTGACATATTTTACCTACTCAATCTTATATTTTAAACAGTATTTTTCCTACTAATAGCACATTTTTGTCTTCTTTGAACACTTTAAGAAACTAAAGAATGCCTAACTTAGGACAAAATGTTCAACCAATTTTCCTTAGTTTGTCTAGAGTTCTTTATTTCAAATTTGATCAATTCCTTTCATAAATACTTATTTTGCAGATACTGTGAAGATTCAGTATATTATAGTAATATAGCTGGTAGTCAGTGAATCATTGTCATTATCACATGCTACAGGAGATGGAGGATCCTAAAATAATGAGCAAAAGTGCAGGGTGGGGAAAATAAAAAGACTATATCCTACAGAGGCACAAGTGTCAAGAAAAGGAAACACCTGGCAGATAATCACAGTGAGAGAAATGCCAGTAGCATCAGTAGAATCATGTTCATCACCACCACTATTACTATCCTTACTATCATCATCATCTTCACCCAACACTCTACCCAAAACATCTATTTTATGCCTTTTTTCCCTAATTATGAAGCATTTACACATATGGAAACATGCCCCAAATCAAGTAACAACACATCATTTCCCCTAGTGGTATCTTTTTTTTAAAAATGTGAAATATAATATTATACCAATCTATTTTCATTCCCTCTCTCCCGTATATTAACCACTATCTTAGAATATGGTGTTAATCATTACTATGCAAGTATTAACTGCAACTATAGGTTGCAGTTAAACAACATACAGCAATGTTTTCAAACTTTACTAAGTGACATACTGGTGTGCAACTTGCTTTGTTAGTGCAACAGTTTGCTTATTTGTTTTTTAATTCAGGCATATTTCATGTAGCTCTAGTTCATTCATGAAAACTGCTGGAAAGCACAATATTGTATGAATATCACAATATTTTGGTCCATACTCTTAACTAATGAGATGTTTAAACTGTTTCTAATTTTATTATTAACAAGCAGCAATAAACACAATTCCTTGAGCAAAGGTATTAGTTTCCATGATATATTTCTAGAAAAAAACTACTAGGTCAAAGAATACATACCTTCAACTTCATTAAAGGTTCCTAAGTTGATATTTTTACACTCCAAACAGCAATGTGAGAAAGTTCCTGTTTTTCCTCATCCTCACTAATTCTTGGTATTGTCATACTTTTTTAATTTTGCAAATTAAAGAATATAGAGTAGTATCCCACTGATCTATCTTTTCTTGCTTAATAAGATTAAGTATCATTTACTAGCCTTTCAGGTAGTCTCTTGCATGAAATGCCTTTAACAGTTTTCCCATTTTTCTATTGACATTTTTCTACTGATTTGTGGTAGTTCTTAAAATAGTCTGGTATCAATCCTTTATCAATTATATGCGTTTTTAACTGCTCTTTCCAAAAATATAATAAAATAAAATAAACCTGTTGATTTTGAAATCTAGGAAGCAAAGACAATTCCTGCCTTCTCAAAGTTCTCGGCTATTTACCACACTTTTATATCTAGGTTTCTCAAACTTTTCTGGCCACTCTCAGAAGATGAATTCCTCCATGAGAGCCCCCCCCACACACACACACTTATAGATGAAATGAAAAACAAAGCTCTATATCAATTTCTTCTACCGAATTAACCACAAGCAAACACACAAGGGAAGCTTCTCTCCATTCTATATAACCAATGCCACAACTGCCTCTCATGTTAATACATCATATAGCTTTCATATGGGTCAGTGTACAGGGGCGTCTATTTTGATTAATAACGCTTTGTTTAAACTGTTAATTAATAACCATCATATCGCTACATCAGAATGTTTGAAACAATGAAGGGTGCCCACTCTCTACGCAATGAATTAAGATACAAACTCGCACTAAACAAATGATTTTTTTTTTTTTTAGTCGTACGAACACACAATCAGTTCTTACAGAAAAAGATGCTCTGCGGAGGTGAAATGATTCTGGATATTTTAGTGACAGCAAACCAATGTTCAAAAAAGTGAAGTTCATTTACAGAAGCATGATTGAAGGTCTTGCAAAATAGAGACGCTGCCCTAGACGTTCCTAATCACAGAGCAGGAAAAAAAGACCTTAGATGACTTAATCCAACTCCTTTCAGGTGAGGCAACGAAAATCCAAAATTCAAGAAATCTACTCAATTCGGGTCCTCTAAAATTTATAAATTCAGGGGTCTTTCCACTGAATAAGACTCCCCACTTCTAAAACTGATTCCTCTATTTATTTTACAAGATGAAGCTGATGCGTTACAGAAACGCCGGCAGTAATTCCCAACTCTACAGCAATCTTGTCCTTTCCACTCCCCTAACCTATCACCTACCTCCCCAGTCTCCATTACAGCTGTGCAGAAAGAAAGAAAAAAAAAAAAACACATCTGACCGCCCGAATTTCTGGCCTAATTAGGTGCGGAATCGTGAGCCCCTGGTTCCTGTTTTTGTGCCAAAACAGAAGTTGTTGTTTTCTTGTTTTTTGTTTTTAATCCTTCGCTCCTTTATTCAGCAATACCTATCGCAAGCGCCGACGGTGCGGAAGCGCAGCGCACGCTGCTCCTGCAAGCCCCCAGACCGCCGAAACCGGGGAGCCGGGAGCGCGGGGCACAGGGCGGGCGTCTGGCAGCGCGGGGCGGGGGGCCCCGGGGGCGCCAGGGAGCACGCCAGGCGGCGGGACGCGGGCGACTCACCTTTCCGCAGCTCCCGCTCCCACACGGTGACGATGGGCCGCGAGTGCTTGCGGTGGTGGATGAGCCACAGGGACAAGGTCTGCACACTCTGCTGCGAGTTGCTCAGCTCCGACAGCTTCTTCTCCAGCGCCGCCTCTGAGAAGGCGGACATCCCTCCAGCACCGCGTTCACGCCGTCCCACGCGGTGGGGCCGAGGGGAGGAGAGTGGCACCGCACTCGCCGCGGCCTCGCCCACTCACCCCACCCTCCCCCACGCCCTCACCGCCGCGCCACTACATCCGAGACCGGCCGCAAACCAGCAAGATGGCGCCCCGGCCGGACGTGACGTCACGGCCCGCGCGCCTCCCGCCCCGGAAGGGGCGTGGCCAAGACGCCGGATCTCCGGGCGGAATAGGCGGGCCCCAACCTGCGCCCGGGAGGTGGGCGGGGCCGTGCCGCCTGGGTGTGAGCCCGAGGCTGAGCGAGGTTCCCCCCCACCCAGCACCACCGGGGCGGGGGAACTGGTTGTACCAAGAAAGGAGTGATAAAAATCTACATAGACGAATAAACTGGTGCGAGCATTTTGGAAGACTATGTGGCATAATATATTTTAAATTACACATTCCCTACGGCCCTGTAGTTTCTCTGATTACTGCCAATGCTAGGCACACACCAGCACGTTTGCACAGGCCGTCCGTACTAGTTAGTTATTCTGTCTGAGATGTTCACAGCAGGTAAATTGCTGAATTAATTGCAATACTCCACATTACAGTATACATGCTGCAATTGAAAAGATGAATAAATCCAATGGATTAGGGTTTTTTAAGTTGCAGGAGGAAGAATACAGTATAACATTTGTTTTATGAATGTGTATATTTTATATAAATTCCTAATATAGCAAAAGGTCTGGAAGAATACAGACTACATTACTAGTGGTGTCAGAGAGAGGATCACAACTGGAGCTCCTAAACTGTGTCTATATTGTTTACATTTTTTATAAGAATGTATTCATGTATCACTTATATAACAAAGTTAATTTCAGAAATCTCATAGTTAATCCAGCACATTTTACCATATTACTTGTCTTAACTATGATAGTTCACAAAGGAAACGTACTGTCACATCCTAAATATTAATATAAGAAACTTCAAGAAAGACACCTAAGAAACCATAGGAATTCCTAAATCATCTTTTGAAAAGCACTGTTCAAGAACTTTGCAACAAATAGGCCTCAAATATATGTATTTATCTTTTCGTTTGATTATAAGTATAGTTATCTTTCCCATTTCTAATGTCACTACACCTTGAGGTTCAGATACTTCAAGAGGTGAGGCAACTCTCCCTTCTCTTCTTTTCACTCCAGAAACTATTTCTGTTTCTACATTTCTCTCTCACCCCATTGTATATCTCTTTATTATCCAATCTACTTAGTCTAGTTTTTAAATTAAGATGAGTTTAACCTGTCTTCCAAGACCTAAATGTATCTTCAACGCTATTCCTTTCCATGAACTCTCTCAAATGATGTCTTCACCTGAGATTCCCACTCTTCCCACTCTCTTCTCTTTCTTGATTCTACCTGAACTTTAAAGACCACCTTGAATTCCAACATTTTTTTTCTCCAACCAGTCCAATGCATGTAAGAAGTTCCTTTCTAGGTCATTTACTGACATGAATGCCTTATTTAGCACTTACACTACTAGTCTCTGTTATTTATAATTTTATACAGATATATTCTCCTTAGCTAGATTTTGCTCTCAGTGACTCAGCCAAAGCACCAACTCTTCTGTCTTCCTTGGTCCTCAGTTTGATTTGACTGCTCCTGCTCTGGATTCCTACAGTATTCTGTGTAGGAGTGTACCATAGCTTTTCACACCAGGCTGTTAGATCTATATTTACTGACATTATGACTTATCACTGTGTTTTCAGACTGTTTATGCCCTTAGATAATGATGATTTGTTTCTCATATTTTGTATCCTTCTATTGTACTTCTTAATTCTGTCTTCCCAAACATAAGCCTCTAAGTTAAACTAATACATTTTTCCCATAAACTATTTTTGGGTTTCCTGGAATGACCACCAAGTAACAAAAAGATGTGCTCCTTCAACCTAAAAAAAAAATATATATATATATAAGGTTATCACAAGAAGAGACCATAAATCAACATTGTTATGAATATGGATGCAAAAATCTTTAACAGAATATTAGCAAACAAAATTCAGCATCATATTAAGAGAGTTACACATCATGACTAAGTGAGATTCTTAGGAATTCTTAGGAATTCATATCCCAACAATACAAGGGTGGTTCAAATAAAAAAATCAATGTAATACACCATATTAATAGAATAAAGGGAAAAAACAAATGAACATCTCAATTGATAGTAGAAAAAAGTATTTGACAAAAACCAGCACCCTTTCATGATTAAAAAAACTCATTGAAGTAGGAATAGAAGTGACATTTCTCAACTAATAAAGAACATGTATGGAAAAAATCTTTCAATGGTGAAAGATTGAAAGTTTTCCCCCTAAGATCAGGAGCAAGACAAGGATAAGTACTTTTGCCACTTCTATTTAACATTATACTGAAAATTCTAGCCATAGCAATTAGGTAGCATCCAATCCAGAGCAAAGCACCACTTCCTTGTAAACTTCCCCAAATCTCCAAACAGAAGCCTAAATACTCTAAAAGCTCCTTGGCTAACATCCCCTTACTGAACCACTCCATGGTTCCCCCTGGTGTTCATTCTCCCTCATTGCAATAAGCCCCCAAACCAAATACCCAATTTGTTCAGCTACAGGTGTGTTCCTGGTGGTCTTTGGCTGAAGGACATTGACATACTAAACATCTAGTATGAGCCAGGCAATGAATAAAACAAGAATCTCTGCTGCTTTTAGAGTTGACATAGAGGTGAAGACTAAAGCATCTATATAGGTGCAATACACGGCATGTTGGGTTAAGTGCCACAGGGAAAAGTAAACAGGAAAGGGGTAGGGGTAGTGTGTGTTGAAATTTTTTAATTGGTTAGCCAGGGAAAGCCTTACTGAGATGACACTTTAAGATCAGAAGGAGAGGAAGCATGAACCATGAAGCTATTTCAGGGTGTTCCAAGCAGATGGACTAGCTAACTCAAAGGCTATAGGACAGCAGTATGAAACAGCAAGAACTCATATGGATGCAGAGAAGTTAACAGAGAGGAGAGTAATCAGAGTTGGAGAATAAGACAAGATGGGAAAGGGAAGAACAGTCATAGAGCACCTTGTAAAACATTGCAAAAAACTTTGGCCTAGCTTTTGCTCTAAGATGGAGAATTGATGGAAAATGTGGAACAGAAAAATGACATGGTCTTAAATATTTTTTAATTGAAAAAAAAAACGCTCTGATTGCTGTGTTAAGAAGAGATTGAGGAAGAGGGGACAAAAGCGGAAGCAGAGAAACAAAGTACTAAATAAATCAGCAAGAGATAATGGTGATTTGGACCAGGCTGGAAACATAGGAAATGAAAAGCAGGTGGACTCTGGATATATTTGGCAAGCAGAACAGGCCAGATTTACAGATATGGGGGCAGCAGTTAAAAAAAATAAAGGAAGATGTTAAGATATTCAGTTTTCAGCCTGAACCCAAACTAAAAGGCTGAAGTTGCCATTAATTGAGATAAGAAACAAAGGTGAAGGCAGGTTTTTGTTTTTGTTTTTTGTTTGTTTGTTTTTTGTTTTTGTTTTTGGCAGAGATAGGGGTGGAGGGTGGGAGGTGGAAGAGGAATTTCTATTACATTTGCAATTACAAGTGGAGATGTTGGGTAAGCAGTTGAAGAGCCCACAATTCAGAGTTTTGGGCTGGAGTTAAAACTTTTGGAGTTGGACTATAGACAAAATTTAAAATCGTGAGACTGCTACAGCCATGCCACCCTGAACACCCCCAATCCCCTCTGATCTCAGCTGCTAAGCAGGGTCAGGCCTAGCTAGTATTTGAATGGTAGACCACCTAGGAAGACTAGATGCTGTAGGCATAAAAATAAATAAATAAATAAATAAATAAATAAATAAATAAATAAATAAATAAATAAATAAATTTTAAAAATAATAAAATCGTGAGACAAGATGAGATTTCCAAGCAGGGTGATACAAATTGACAGAGAAGGTCAAAGACTGAACTAAGGGTATTTGGATGTTTAGAGGATGGGGAAATAAGACATAAGCTAAAACAGCCAGAGCAATAGCTATTGAGATAGGAGGAAACCAGCAGTGTGGAACCCTAGAACACCAAAGAATGTATTTGAAGGAGAGTATGAACAATGATGTCAAATGCTGCTAACAGACCAAGATGAGAATGAGACTTGACAATTAGATTTAGCAATGACTTCCTTGGGCCTTTCCTGTTCAGGAGAAACATCCTGATTCTGTGACTTTTTTTTTTTTTTTTTTTTTGTAAAATATCACTTTCTAATGCACCCTGTAATTCACTTAGCTATCTTATCAGTCTAACTAGAAAGAAACTGTCAGGACTGATTTTTGTGTTTTGCTAATTAAGAAAATTTGCATACAGTAGCATCTGGCCGTAGTAGGAACTCAGTATTTGTTGAATAAATGGTTTTCAGATCTATCGTTCTGTTGGTCTGAAATCTATGAACATGCTCTTCCGGCAATGTTTCTCTAAAACTATTAGATTATATTCTCGCCAAGTCCTAGAATACTAGGATAGTTCTCCTTTGTTCAAAGCCTGGCATTTTATGATGCAGCCCAGCCTGCCCAGCCAGTTTGGCAGAAAATCATCCTGTTACTCCATGCCTTCCTTATCCAGAACTATGTACTTTCCAGTAAATTCAAGGAAAAACATCGCAGGTGACAGCCCTACAAATCTTGGGATATGTCTCATCTCTAATGGTGGAATCATACATTTCAAAGGAAATGGAGAGAAAGGACATTAGACATCAGATTGGGAAATCTCTTTTAAGATAGGGATGCCCAGCCTGAACTCCCATATTTTGGGGCTCTAGAGACCAATAAAAGGAGTTTAAGCCTCTTCTGTACATCAATTAGTCCTAGGACTTTCATCAAATCAATAATTTTTGGAGATTTATTTTCCTTATCTGCAATATGCAACTAATAAGGTCTATATTGCAGAGTTATCATGAGGATTGAATTATCTAGAAGCCTACAATAGACCTCAACAAATGCTATTTTCTTACTTTATAACCCCTTGTTTGCCAAATGCTTTCAGCTATACTATAATGGAAGTTTATTTTTTTTATGGTAACACTGTACAATAAAATGTTTGCTGTATCTGGCTCATTTAACATAATGTTTTCATGATTCATCCATTTTATAGCCAATTATATTTTTAAATTTAAATTTTTCATGAGAAATTCTGTAAAATCTTTTATATGGTAAAAAGCAATTTGAATCTTTTCCCATGACCATTCAATTCATGTCTTTTGTGCATCCCTCCTAGTTAAGAACAGAAATACCTTTACATTTATTCAAATGTTTGTGTTCATGAGCAGCATTTTGGTAATCTTCATTTAGAGCTTGCACAGACATGTTACATAAACTGATTCTTTAAATTGACACTTAAAAAAAAAACCTAATAGTTGAACACAAGTGGCATTATTTCTAAATTACAGTTGTCTTCTGAATTTGTAAAATTGGAAGTTTCATAAAAATTCCACAAGGCGGCAGACTGGTTCCATTAAATCTGGCTTACTGCTGATTTTTAAATATTCTAGATATTCCCAGTATTGGCAACTCCAAGTATAAAAACACTTTCTAAGCCAACCTAAGAAATCTATGAAGGTGTTTTCTCCTAGAAACAACTTCACAAATGATGGCTAACTTTGTACATCAGTCCACAAATCTTACTTATCATGAAAGTAGTTGTAATAGAATCAGAATTTCATATTTAAGCCAAATTTAAAACATAGCAGTAGAAATTTAATAGGGTGTAGTCGCTGTGGAAGATGTTATGATAGTTCCTCAAAATATTAAACATATAATTATATAATTCACTAATTCCACTTCTGGGTATATACCCAAAACAATTGAGGCAGATACTCAGATAGCTGTACAATGATCATAACAGCATTATTCACAATGGCAGAAATGTGGAAGTAACCCTCCTATATTAATGGCTGAATGGATAAATAAAATGTGGTATGTACATACAATCGAATATCGTTCATCTTCAAAAAGGAGATTCTGACGCATGCTATAATATGGGTGAAACTTAGACATACTAAGTGAAATAAGCCAGACTTGAAAGGACAAATATTGCATGATACCACTTATATGGTGTACCCAGAATAAATACATAGAGACAGAAAGTAGGACTGTGGTTACTAGGGATGGGGGGAGGGGAAAATGGGAAATTAATATTCAATGGATACAGAGATGTGGTATGGGATAAGTTTTAAAGGTGAATGGTGGTGATGGTTGTACATGTAAATGTATGTGTCACCACTGAACTGCAGATTTATTAATGGTTAAATAGTAAATTTTGTTATATTTTACCGATTTCTTAAAAAGGAAAAAATCCTTTCTAGCTATTGATATAGTGCTTGTAGTGACAAGTATGGAACTGTGGCAATTTGGTACCTAATTTTCATTATACTTTTATAGTATTTTTTGTGAGAGGCTCAAGATCCACTGTTTTTGGAGCTGTAGTTTCTGGTCTACATTAGTTCCTTCCTCTCTGCACATTTCCCCTCCCCTCTCTGCTTTTCTTAAATCCTGATTTCATAGAAATATTCAAGAAGATGTTTTTATATTTTCTAAATTTAAAATATTTTCTATTTTTAATATGCTAAAATGTTTTAAATCCTGAATTACTTTGACTTATGATTGTAATTTTTTTTTCCTCTTTAATCTGTTGACATGGTACACTATAGTAATGGATTTTCTGGAGAACCATTCTCACATTCTTAGAAACACCTTATGTGATAACATATACTATGGAATTTAATTTGCTATTTAGGATTATTATATCTATATTCATTTTTGCTTTTCATTTATCTTTTGTGAGACTTTGTAAAGTTCTGAGGTTTTATCTAATTTAGAAACTACAAGTTAGCCTGTTACTTGTTACGCGGATAATGGCAGAAGACATCGGACTCCTGAGACACAAAGGACTATATAGTTCACAACATAGCTAGCAGTAGCATAATCATCATCTGCATCAGTGCCTCCTAATGCTCAAGTCCCACAGAGGCAAAGAGAAGGTCTCAGGTGGATGCGCAGCACATGTTGTGAGTTTGTGTAGCGGTTGAGCTTGGGGTATTCACCTTTTACAAGGTCTGACCTTTGTCTCAGAACTTATTCTTTAAGGTTGTTCACTGACAAATGGCCAGGGTAGAATGGTCATGGTCTTACATTTCTGCCATAGCTAGCAAGAATGTACAGGGAGTCTTAAGGTCCGAAGTATGGTTTTATATCAAGTTTACATTAACTTCAACTAACACAACGTTTTTTTTCTAATCCCAGAAAATATTTCAGTAAGTTAGGGATTTATGTATTGCTTGAACTTTTGGTAAAATTCACAGTAAACAGTGCCTTCTTATGGAGGGGAGAATTTTAATACCATTTTAACAATAATTGTCAATTTTTCTGAGTGAACATTTATATTTTTTCAGAAATTTAATCTATAAAGTTCTCAAACACATTCTGCTTTTATGACTTTCTTGAATTTACTTTATCTGTCTTCTTTTTCATTGAAGATATTTGTGTCTTTTCTTTTTCTATTAGCTTGACCCCCCCCCCCGCCTCTCCCCCCTCCCCCCACCGCACCAAAGGATCAACTTTTGGTTCCTATTTTAATCTAAAACTTCCTCTAATCTCCAGTCACCCCCCACAGAGCCATGGGAACCAATGGCTTAAATCTTCCACATATTCACTAATGGGTTCAAACTGGAGTAAGAACTATCATTCCCTTTCATCCTGTTTTGTGGGCTGGTCCAGGACACTTTCCACCTTCAGAATCTCTGTGAAAGGAGTAGGTACAAGTCTGTTACCCAAACTCAAGGAACATTTCCAGCTATTCCAGAGCTTCCTCATTTTGCACTGATATAACAGTGGCACTAGGGTAGGTCTGTGGGGTGCCAAAGTGGAGTAAGAATTCAGTCCAAGGATGCCTCATCTCATCCTTTTAGGCACTCCCAATCCAAGTAATTCTTGTTACTCATATCCATCCATTTTACTTGGTTTTGGAAATAAAATTCTGGTCCAATTCTCTCAGGAGGCCGTGGGTGGGATGTAGGATCTTGTCGAATTTTTTCTGATTCTCTTTAGATTACTGGGTATTAGTGTTTCTTATTGAGATTAAAGCTCTGGTTGGTTAAAAAAAAGTTAGGGATAGCTTAGAACAAACTGCAGACCAATGTTTTTTGAAGATCGCTTTTGTGATAAAGAATTTGAAATTGAAGAAGGCTACCCAATACAATAATATACATGAACTGGTAAGTATACTATAATCTGGATTGTACTAAAAAAAAATCAGACATCTCAAATTCATAGAAACAGAAAGTAGGATTATGGTTAATAGGGGCTGTGGGAGAAGGAAATGAGTTGTTTAGTAGGTACAGAGTTTCAGTTCTGCAAGGTGACAGATTCTGAGATCCTTTGTATAATACGTGAATATACTTAAAACTCCTAAACTGTACACTTAAAAATAGTTAATTGATAAAAAAAATTCAGACTTTGAATAAAGCTGACACAAAGAATTTATTTTGTAGGAAAGTAACATCTAGAGAATGCCACATAGCCCTAGTGCATCTAAAGTACTATAAAAATGACAATTGCTCATAATGACAACACTGAAGCACTGAAAGATACCAAAGTACTTTCTGAATGCAGAAGTCAAATTATACTCTGTATGGTTTTAATGCGCTTATCTCAAGATTCTAATACACTGACATTTTGTAAAGCAGATAACCATCCAATCACGTAACTTTGGGTGATATATAACTTGGCGATATCCAAGTCTTCTGACAATATATAAACTTACTCATACTCATCTGGTACATCTCCAAATATTTTAAAATTCAAATTTCTTGGTCAGGTGAAATAGTGCTTGAATTCATTAAATATATTTAGACGCTTCTATCATA
Source organism: Cynopterus sphinx (assembly GCA_030015415.1). Classification (NCBI taxonomy): domain Eukaryota; kingdom Metazoa; phylum Chordata; class Mammalia; order Chiroptera; family Pteropodidae; genus Cynopterus; species Cynopterus sphinx. The sequence continues at coordinate 25,965,604 of CM057384.1, read as the reverse complement.
CAAAGTCAAATGTACAACTAAATTAGTAAAAAGTGCTCACTGTGGTCTTACAGGAAAAATACTCTGACAAAAATGTTTATGAATGTACTTTACTAATACTGCTTTTTAAATTTAAATCTAAAATTTCTCCTTCTATTTTATAACCAGTTTTGTGACTTTTTGGAAAGAAATCTAAGCCTTCTTAATTCTTACATACTTTTTCCTCCTTATTTCTTAGCTTAAATTCAGTACAAGCTTTATTGGTATCCCAGGCTTCATGCGTACTCTTACTCCTATGTGCCACCAGTTCTTCAGAGGCCTAAAATACAGCATGGGAATTACCGTATTAAATTAGTTCTACAAAAAACATTAAAGACATTTCCCCTAAAATATACAGAACATGTCATGCCAAATATCTCCTTTATACAATAAACTGGTAAAACTGGTAAACTGCACATATAGTTTATATTCCTAAAATAGAATAACTTACATATTAAAACGTACCTTTGTTACCACCATAACTGACATTATAAGCATAACAAATGGCAATTTTCAATACAAAAATCACAAAATCCACTAACCTTAAATGCTGCATATCATAGCATACAAACTCTTCTCCCTATGACCTATTCTAACCATAGACAGCAAATTTTTAAACTACTCTAGCATTTATACTCTAACTAGAAATTTATACGAAACACAATTTTATGTTCAAATATGGAAATAAGCAACATAATTCCAAAACCCAAAAACATTCCAGCATTCTGTAATAAGAAATATCCCCAGCGGCTACATCCATGGTCACAAGCATCATTGTGCAGCATCTCAGGTACCTTAGAGAAGAAAAGAACAGAGCAACCTTTAAGGTTTCAGAACTACAGATTAGTTTTTATAAGAATTTGAAGAACAGTATATTAGCTTTATATGTAGGCTGGATATACTGATTCAATTCATTAAAACATGACCACATATATACGGATTCTAGCTAATGATGTCACACAGCATTTTCTAGCAGTTTAATTCACAATGAGTATTTACAATATGCTCAGCAAGTCAAATTTATATTGGTCCAGTTTGCTCCACTGTAAAATGGAGCTGTATTAACTTGCTTTAGTTACTGCCTGTACCTTAACTGAATATAACATGTGGCTTATCTGAGTTTAGATATATGGAAATTTTACGCAATACAAAATTTTAGCAACAAGATTGGTGGGCTTGTTATGTGGACTTTGATGATAGATGACTCCTTTGTCCATTAACAAGGAACTTTTAAGCTTCTGGAGTACACAAAGCATGCCAACAATATGTGGCTTGTACTAGGTTTCATACAACTCTACATAAAATTCAAAGCATGATTACTGAGATTCTATTCTCAAAATGACATATCAGAAGGGAGCAGATATTTCTCTGTATCCACGTACACATTAGGCAGGAAAGATATGCTTGTGATCAACAATCCAAAGAAATAAACTTGAAGGGACCTATATTTGATATGCTATCTTGTTGAGCATAGAATAACTTCTTATCACTACTGCTTTAATCTAAAGCCTTTTTAAAAATAAGGTTTCACTAAACATTTTCTCTATTTTGTTAGCCAATACCATAATTTGACATATGAAAAACTTACCATATCAACCAGAGCAACATACATGAATAAGCCAGCAGTAAGTGCAAATATCCACATAGAAACATTTTCAGCATAATGACCAATAAAAATTCCTGTTGCCATTCCAAGATATGCCAGCATGGCTGACAAAGCATTATAAAGGACAGCCTGTTTAACAGTCATGCCAGCCTTCAGTAAAACAGCAAAGTCACCTTTAACAGAAAACAGAAAGAGGATAAAGTAATTAAAAATCATTTTTAAGACACATTCTCAAGAAACTTCCCAGATTTAAGAAATTCTCCAATTTTTTTGAGGAAGAAAATAACAATTACCCAGGGCTTACAGTTCTAATGGAAGATTTCTTTGATTCCTGTGGTCTAATTCATATTGTGTGTATGAAGATAATGATCACTGATGTCACCAGTATGCTGGTATATTTAGTAGGGGAAGAGGATAAGAGGGCCCATGTACCTCTTTGGCAACCCCACATAGGAAACTGTATAATTGGACTTATAGGGTCAGATTCTGGCATAAAAGTTATGAGGAAGATTGCTGGAACTACCATTAGCTAAGGCTAGTGACACTGGATAATTCAGCCATTTGGAAAATACCACTTATATGGTTCTCTTACCTAATTCATGAGGCAACTCATGACAAAAAACAGCAACAGAAGTACTCAAACCACTTGATAAACCTTCAGTAAAAGCAGCACCTGTGTAAAGAGATGGGCTACATTACTTTTTGGGTGTTTTGAAAAAATCTTACCAGCACACAAAATGAAATAAAAGAAATAAACGATATTTTGGTGTGAATAAACAGAACTTTCCAAAGTGTACCCTTTATCTTTTTTGTAAGTAATCTTAGATTACATTTGATTAGGTTTAAATTTCCCAATGGAACACTAGCTGGTATAACTGAGAAGTGATTAGATGGTCTTACACAAACCTGAGAATTGCTACCACATTGAACACTTACTTAAAAATATAAACTGATTGAAAAGGTTCAGAAAAAAACTCAGCAGTCAAGAGTACAACTATTTCACTGGCCTCAGAGGCATTTACTATATTGTTTATTCTTTCATGTTACTAAGGAGCAACTAAACTCCTCTCAAAAGTTAACATACTATACAACTGATTATAAACCATGTCTGAGCATTTGCATATCTTCCTTTGTTGCTTATGCTGTGCATAGTACATAGAGCACTAGGCTCCCAGAGTCAAGGCTTGGGCTCATCTCAGCCAGCTTCAAAACAACACTGTCTTGGGCAAGTGGTTCATCTTGCCAGGCCACAAGTGCCTTTTCTGTAATTATTTATATAGTTCCTTCCAACACTAAGTTACTAAAATTTGTAGTAGTCTGTTATCTCCTAATTGCGGTATAACAATTTAATAGCAAAAACTCCACAGTTCTAAGACCGAAAAAAAAATGGCGTAGATGATAGACTCTGTTCATCCCTCTGGTGATCAAATCAAAGTTGTGATGGAAACAAGGAGCAAGCAGCAAGGAAAAATTGTCTTGGATCTAGATGAACAAGCCATACAACTACGGAGAAATTCAAGAAAGCACCTAGTAATGGCAGAAGGTAGGATGGGGTGAGGACACAGGGCTGCTCGATGCTGAGCAGCAGCAGCAGATACCTCTTAAAGGAGCCACCTCTGTGAACACATTTTTGCAGTGGCGGACCTGCTCACTCTGAGCACTAGGGCTGATTTAGCTGTATACAGCGGGTACCAGGGACTTACAGGGAGACATTGTTGGAGTGAGAACCAAGGCAAGACTTGCTCTGTCCAGAAATGCCAGCGGTACTCTGTTCCCTGTTGAACCATCCCAGTGTGTGGACACTGCACCGCCATAGCCAAGACATTATGAAACGATAGCAGAGGTCACTCCACCCAGAGGATTCCCTTAAACTCCTCCTCCCACAACCCGTGGCCCCACCCAAGCCATATCCAGATATAGTCTCAGCGAATCAGGAGTTCCTTGCTGAGCAGCACCTGGACTCACACTGGAGGCAGCCGGCCTGTTTCTGGTATGGTCTTTTGAGGCAACTATACACACAGCATCTGTAGATTGTTTGCTGAATCTTAACAGGTGGACCCAGAGGGATAGAGACTTGGGCTAAGTTTGGCCTGCAACTGAACCCCTCTTAGGACTGTGCCACTGGACAGGCACCTACTTCTTAAATCCATACTAATAAGACCGGGAGACTTAGGAGCTTTGTTTAGTACATAGAAACAGACACGGAAAGGCAGCCAAAAAGGGAAGACAAAGCAGCAGAAACCATATGAGAGAACAGAACAGAGATCCAGATATAATGGAGTCAAATGATCTAACAGATGCAGAGTTCAAAACACTGGTTATAAAGATGCTCAATGAACTTTTGGGAAGTGTAGAGAACTCCAACAAAGAGATAAAAAAAAAAAAAACATGTAAATGGAAATTACAAAAGGGAACCAGTCTGAAGTGAAGAACACATTATCTGAGATGAGAAGTATCTTAAAAAAATGAACAAAGGAATAAACAGAGTGAATAAAGAAAAGGATCAAATGCCCCACCTAGAGAACGGAAAAGCCTAGGACACACAATCAGAATGGCAAGAGATAAGATGCCAAGACTATCAAAATAATTTAAGGAGCATATGGGATACTATTAAGGCTCCAAATATCTGTCTGATTGGAGTACCTGAAGAAAATCAAGATGCTGAACAGCTGTTTGAATGATGATGAAAAACTTCCTTAACCTGGTGAAGGAAATGGACATAAAACCCCAGGAAGCTCAGAGAATTCCAAAAATCAGTAATCAAAATAGGCCCACACCAAGACACATCATAATTAAAATGCCAAAGGTTAAATACAAAGAAAGAATATTAAAAGTAGCAAGAGAAAAATAATTACTTATAAGGGAACACCCATAAGACTGGCAGCTGATTTCTCAAAAGAAACTATGCAGGACAGAAGGGCTTGGCAAAAAATATTTGACAGGAATGAAGACCCAGGATCTAAAACCAAGGATACTTTATCCAGCAACGCTATCATTTAGAGTTTAAGGACAGATAAAGAGCTTCCTAGACAAAAATAAGCTAGAGGAATTTTATTACCAAGCCAGTATTACAGGAACTGTTGGAGGGACTTCTTTAAGAAAAAAACATGTATCAAAATCAGGAATAAAAAATGGTAACAACTACATTTGTATCAATAAGTACCTTAAATGGAAAAAAATTAAGTGTTCCAACCAAAAGATAGAGTGGCTGAAAGGATGAGAAACAAGACCCTACATATGAAAAGGGGATGGAAAAAGATATTGCTTTGATGGACCTAGAAAGTATTTAAGTTAGACAAAGATAAACAATGTATGATTTCACTTACATGTGGAATCTAAGGAAAAAGAACTAATCAAAATAGACTCACAAATATAGTGGATAATTTGATGATGGACAAAGAGGGAAGGGGGATTCGGAGGGCTGGGAGAATGTGGTGAAGAGTTATAGTACAAATTAGTAGCTGATGGATGGTCACAGGGATGGGGTGCACAGTATAGGGAATACAGTTAGCATGAATACATTGGCTAGGTGGAGGGTCAGGGGAGGAAGGGTGCATTTGGGGGGATTGTTTTATGAACTATTTAGATGTCTAACCAATGTACTATATAGCTGAAACTAATTAAAATAAATTAAAAATATATCTATAGTTCTTCTTGGACAGAGACTGGTAACTGAACTTATCAGATACACAAAAAGTCCTTTACACCATGAGGAAAAAGTGGTAGAAAAGGATTTTACCTTAATACTGTTTATATTACAGATAAGCGAACTTAAATGTATAGGGGAAAAAAAAATTCACACATGCTCCAAAAACATTAGAGCCTGATCTTAAGACTGTCAACTAAAACACCTTTACTAGTCACAATTTAGGTAATAGGCTGGGAATAGCTCCTAGCACTTAATCTTAACTAACAACATTTACCAAGTATTTCTTTGTCAAAGTAGCCAAAAAATAACATTTTGACAATCTTAGAAGTTAACAGCCTTATCAAAAACAATCTATCCTTTGTATAAATTGGACTAGTAGTTTGATGTGATATTTTCAGATTCAATCAATAAGGGAAAATATGTTGATGTATACCAATTGCTAGGCCATCGCTGAAATTGTGCAGGCCGTCACCCATTATCACCATCCATGCCAATGTGGCGATGCCGGCATCTTTTAGCTCTTCCCGAGAGTAGCGCTGACTATGACTATGGGGGTGGTGGTTTTGGTGGTGATGGTGATGGAGAATATGATGGTAGTCATGATGGTGGTGAATGAGATCGTCTGACTGGCCAAGTGTATCATGGAAATGAGAATGACATTTATTCTTGCACCCTCTGGGTACATATTCATTATAGACTTCTTGCGGATGAGCGTGAGCTATCATGACCTCTTCTTCTTCCAAGATTGCTGGCTGTTGAGAATCAAAGTGGGAGGGCTCTTGTGAGTCTGCTCGTAAATAACCTTCAGATCCTAGGTATAAACAAAAAAGGACATTGGGACAAATTCAGAAAGCTTTGTTAATGTGCTTAAAAACATTTCAAACATTCCTACTGACAAAAAGATCTTAAAGCATGGCAACTCTTTCACATATACCTGCAGAACCATCAGAATGTTGTTGGTAAAAAATATCAATAGGTTTTAACGAATTTTAGAAATTGAATGGTCTCACATATTAAGAATGGCTTTTTAGCATTAACCTTCAATAACAACTTTTCAGAACCTTTAATTTCTTCTGCCTCCCTACATTTTTAAAGATGACATTTTTCTTGATTATAAAATCACACACTTATTTTAGAAAAATAATTAACAAATATATTAAAATTGGAAATAAAAACCACCCAAAATCCTGTTGTCTGACTTCCTTTTGAAGGGAAAAATTCAACAAAAAACAGAAGAATCTGAAATACCATTACCAAGAATCATTTATTATCTATTTGTGCAAAGAAAAGAAAATTGCAACAATAAGGTTTTGTTTTTCTGTTTTGTAAACTAGTATCACTTCCCCAGAAGCATTTCTGACACTGGTCCAATTCTAGAGCAGTTATTTCTACTCATCATTATATATTCACTGAAGCCATTAAAAAGGTTGAAGATAATAGATGCAGGAAGATGAATAAGGTCATTTTATTTGCTCTTTAGAGAAAAACAGTATGTTGGAAAACAAAGGTAGACAGGAAACCTTACAAAGAAGCAGTAGCAACAATGAAATTTTTCTCCCTTAGTGTATCAGCATTAATTTCCTGATTTTGATAACTGAACTGTAGTTATACAAGAAAATGTCCTTTTTCTGAGGAAACATACATTTAAGTATTTAGGGCTAATGAAGCATCGTGTCTGCAATTTTTTTTTAAAATTGTTTAGAAAAAAAATGTGCATATGTGTCCGGCAGGGAAAAGGGTGGGAAGGAGAATGATAAATGCAGGTAGGATAACTGAAGGATACAGGAAAAGGACACTGAATATGAATTTACCTCAAATTAAAAAATGATAGAAAAAAAGATGTAAATACACATAGAAACAACCAACTTAGTGGCAATTTAAAATAAAGTATGAGATTAAAAAACAGGAAAGTACATAGGCCTGTCTTTCCCAGATAGTCCAAATTGTCTTCAGAATGCAGAGTAATGAACTCCCTCCAGCCCTCAGATTCTCAAGGACTTACGATCATCTGAGTCTACTTTCTCTTCATTTGCTGAAAGCTGAGATTCATACTTGGACAACTGCTTCTTAATCTCCACATCATCATCATTTTCAGGTTTTTTCTGATTCTAAAATATCAAGGGAAAGCAATTATTTTAAGAGTTGATTTGCTTATGTGTATAGCTTTAAATAAAGTTAAGCAAAAGATACAGAAAGACAGCACAGTAACAGACCTCTATTAGGAAAAAAGCCACCTACGAGCAGGGCCTGTACTTAACTTGCACAGAACCTAGTAGTGTCTCCTGGGCATAGCAACTATTTAGAAAGGTAAAGAATCAATGCCTCAGGAATACAAAATGTAAAAAAGTCACACTCATCTTTCTGAATATTCCCTAGGTTATCCAAGTGTGGTCTTACATAAGCAGCACAGCATCTCTTGGGAACTTAGAAATGTACTATCTCAGGCCACACTCAGACCTAATGAAAAAAATGGAGAATTTAACTAGATCACCAAGTGACTCAAACACACATTAAAATTGAGCTTTGCCTCAAATTGTCAGTTTGGAACCAGCTACAGGCATTTTTTTCAGGCATTTAGTGACCTACTAACCAACTGTTTTATTTTCTCCATCATTCTTTTGGACACTGAAATCCAGGACTTCTACACTTTTTATATCCTAAAACTACACTGTGACAATGTTACATATTTGCTATTAAAAGTAAAATGCTTTTCCTGTAATAAAACACCATTAACAAATAAAAAGCTTTTCTGATTTAAGCAAGCCTGTCCATTGTTCTTAATCATCTAGCTTAACACACCTCTGAAATGACTTTTTCAGACCCCAGGGATGGGAACCCAAAGGGAAACTCCCTCAAGAGAGCACATAATCTTGTTAACCATCTGGTAATTGAATCATAGAGATTTTCCTGCCTCATTTTCTCACATGTAATCTTCCTTATAGTCCCTCCTTAATTCCAAACAGGGGGCGGGGGGACCAGCAAACTGTCATCTGGAAAGCATTTTTCTCAGTCTGTTGAGATTCAGCTTCTAGGTGTGATGGCTGGAGAATTACTGTTTGAAAATTAACTACTTGCTGGAAATTACTGCTCGGCTACCGTCATAGGAACATTGGCTATTAACTATAGAAACATAACAATCTAACAATAAGAGTTCTGTTTCTGTACCCTGCTTGCACACCTGACTAGTGGGTTGACAGGTAGTGAATAGAAGAAAAATAGACTTTTGTGTTCAGACAGAATGAAGAATGGGATTTTGGGCTTAAAAACCCTGTACCTCTACATTCCGGGGCTGCTTAATTTGGGGTCTGCGTACCCCTGGCAGATCCAGCTGGCTGAATAAAGCGTGTGATTCCTATAACTCACTGAGTTCTGGTGGTCCATGTGTCTTTCGGGGGCTGGCAGCTACAAAATAGGCATGTCCCGTTTGGCTCAAATAAATTCTAATGAGTGCTTATAAAATTTTTCTATAGCTTTGGATATTCTTATGTCGACAGGTTACAAAAAGTTTTACAGGCAAATGCACATATCTTTATATCTACCCCTATCATAATGTTTCAGAAAAAGTACTTGAATATTTGTGAATATAAATGAATTCAGTATACTTTAAATCACTTTAGTTGATGCTTTATTTCTTGTTGGGCAACAACTCTAGAACTTCGATTTTAATAAATTGTTTCATTATGTAAGTATTAGGGCTTATAATGCTCCCTATGCTAAGTGCTGGCAACACAATGTAACACGAAAGAGGGGCCACATACTAAACCAGACAAGCTCAGGGGAGGCCTGCACTGTAGGGTTTACAAACTGGGACTGAAAGTAACCACATAGGATAGTCTAAACATAAAAATTCCTAACTAAAAGCAGGTCATGGCAGTAGTCCCCATCCAAGGTCTGTAACTTCCATGACAAAAGGTCTACCTTTACTGTAAGGAAACCTGCTAAGTCTTTTTGCATTTATTGGATTTTGCATCTAAGATAACATACCTTTGAAATGTCAGAGTAATTGCCTTTAAAACATTCCTTTGAAATGTCAAGAGTAATCTCCTTTTCTAGATCCCTCAGGGCACACCCACTGCACAGAGCAGGAGACCACAGAACCTCTCCTCTCCCTCACTGTTACTGTCTGAATACTGTCTCTCTGTGTTGTTAATTAGTAACTACCTTGAACCCACCAATGTAAAAGAAATATGTGTCTCTCCGTTTTACTTTATATCCAATCCCAGAGATTTTTCCCTTTTGATTTTTCCTGCTCCCTTAATTTACCCCAGTAGATTTTAATGTAACCCTCCCTATTCTGCTCCTTTAATTCTAATGTATAAAATAAGCTGCAAAACTGACATTCTCCAGGGAACTTTCTCAATTCATTGAGATTTTTGCTTCCTGGCAAATGTTGTCAGTTTGGCTCAAATAAACTCATAAAAATTCTCTACAGATTTGGATGTTTATGTCGACAAAAGGGTCTCTGTTCTCATAAAACTTATCACTCACCAATGTGAGGGAGGCTTTATACAAATAATGATTATACAATTTTTTTATTGCAATTTTTGATACATTTACAAAGAAAAAACACAAGAGTGCTTTGAGAGTGTTTAACAGTAAGACCTAACTAAACCCCAGGACAGGCTTCCTTGAAAAAGTAATATTTATACCAAGAATAAAGATGAACAGGGGTTTACCAGGGAAGAGCTGGGAAGGCAGTATTCCAGGAAGAAAGAACAGCATGTGGGAGTGGGAGGGTCCTAAAGCAGAAAGGGGCTAGCCAAGATCTGAACAGAAAAGATGACAAGGTGGTTGGGGCCTAGTTGGTCAGGGTCAAGGTGGCTAGAGATAAAGGTGGGCTGCTGGAGATCAGACAATGCAAAGCTGTTAAGACTTGTGGATTTTGTTCTAAAAGCAATGAGAAATCACTAAAGGAAGGATTTTAAGTAGTGGAGTCCAACTTTAACATATTTTCATTTAAACAAATTGCTCTGCCTGCTCTGCTCTGGACTGGGAGAAAACGAAATTTAATAAATAGGATTTCTTTTTTTTTTTTTTTTTGAGAGAACAAAATGAGATTAAAAACTGTTATGTAAAATTAAGATCTGGATGCCCTTGAAAAAAGATAATTGATGTATTCTAAAACTCCTGTGAAAAGTCATTATCTAGAAATTATGCTTACCAGCTATTTAGTGTTTCTTATACAATCAACAAATATTTTGTAGCCATTGCTTATGTGCCAGTCACTAAGCTAGGCATTGGAGATACAGCCATAAACAAGACAAAGAGGTCCTGGCTCTCAAGTCCTTACAGAATAGTAAAAGCTATTTTAGTTAAGAATAGAAATTGTCTAACTTCTTTGAATATAATCCACAGTAATAAATGTAGTTTATACATAGTAAGATGTAATATATTGGAATATTACTGTTGCATTTTAAAATACTGGTCATGACACAAGATTGATTTCACAACTAATGAGTTGAAATTGAGTTTGAATAATACCATTCTGTATTAAATAGAAACTACCTCTTAGAGTCCCATGCTAAAGAGTGCTAAAGAAAAGTTATCTTTAAGAAAAATTTGAAAACCAAATTAAAATGACAATGTTAAATAAATCATTGTATTTGAAACACAAAAATGGTAAGACAACCAACCTCCAACTCTCCCTCCAAAAAAGCTAAAAATGACTTTTTTTAAGGCAAAAATAATTTCAGAGAACATAAAGTAGGATCATTTCTCAAACCAGTCCAGGTGAAGCAATGGGGACAAAAGGAACATGAAAGATGACTTCCTGGGTTAATAATGAATAAGCCATTCTTATTTCACTTCTTTCCTCTAAATTTAGATCCAGTAAAGAGAAGGTTCAAAATATGCAATTTGAGATTTTAGTGAATGAAAACTCACAAGGGCAAAAAAATACTCAGAGGAGGAGGCTATTTCTCCTGTTCACACATGCACTGGTTTGCTACAGTGAGCTCTATGCTCAGTAAGAGTCAACTACATTAGTTTTTGAGCTCCTTCATGCCAGTTATACTTGTTATGCAATTACAAATATTAGTAACATATTGCTTAAACCATGTGATGGTGAGAATAGTTACTTCTATGAAAAATTAATAAAGGCTTTTGAAAGATTCAAAGGTAAGTGGCCTAAAAGATTATATAAGGCAATAATTGTAAACATTTTTTACATGTCCAAAATCTAGATTCTACACTCAAAATATATTGCTTTACAAGTATATAACCTCTTGATCAATTTTAGAGAGACAGAAATTGGATGTTGTAGATGAAGCAGCATGGCTGTAGAAAAAAAAATCACACAGAATTCCAACTCAAAGAAACTCTTGGTCAACATCAAATGACCAGAACAAGTGCACAAAGTTTTAAGTTAAATTAAAATGTCCAAGAGGTGTATATGTCATTTTTAAGAGTCCTCACTAGGACAGTCTTTTGACTGACTTGCCTGTACACATCATTTAAGAGGTAAAATAACCACAGGCAAGTTGAAGTTATTTTGATCAGAAATAAAGAGTCTACTGTTTGGTTTCATACTACTTTCTGAAGACAATTTGCAAAGGGCAAGTCTGTGCAAGTTATTTACCCTTTCAAATAAAACAGAATACTCAGCTATGGGGTGAATAATCAGAGTTAATCATAACTACCAAAAAATATTGATGGTATATCTATACTTTTTTTCTTAAACCACTTTATTGAGGCATGATTGACATATAAAGCTGCACACATTTAATGTATAAAACTCAATGAGTTTGGGTTAAGAATACAGCTGTGAAACCACTGCCACCATCAAGGCCATAATCACAATGTTTCTGAGCTTCAAGGCCTTGCTAGTGCCTTGTTTGGTCATGTACATAGATGTTTATCCTTGCCTTTCTTACCCTCTCATGAGTTTGAAGAGAATTCAGAAGACAGAGAACTCCAGGATTATAAAGACACAGAACTGCTCTCCATTAATGCCTCTGGGAGCAAAAAGTATCTCAAGAATACTCAACCCCATCTCAAATGAAGTTCATATACTTTGGACAAGCTTTGTTAACAGTCCAGTTACAGTGCTACTTTAAATAAATGTCTCGTGCATAATAAGTACTCAGTATACTTTTTCTTACCTTCTTCTTCTTGTCTTTAAATTGCTTTATCAATGTGAGTACATGTTCAACGAGAAACATGAAATACAAGCCTCCCAGAGCTGTTAGACCCTTCCATGTGGAATCAAAATAGGTATTTTCTTCTATGTTTTGAGAAGATAGATGACTGAATAGCGGCCCTCTCTTCATTTCCACTGCTAGTTTTTCATGGCTGTGACTATGGTGGTGACTTGCATGAGACTAAAAGCAAAACAACATGTATTTTATAAATTCACTAGTTTCACACATGTCAGAAAAACTGGCTAAAAATAAGGTCAAATTTGAAATCATTCATTATTAGGCCATTAATGGGATACTTCAGAATGAAGAGAAGTTTAGGATATTAAAAATAAAATGACCAACAAGTAGTTAGCTATCTAGAGCTTCATATACAATCTACAATGGCATTTAATACAGTGGATTTGTTCGTTGTAAAGACAGATACATTCCCCAATGACCCTCATAATAGGCAGTGGGTGTTTTCAGTATTTGACAAGTTATCATGGCCACAAATAATAGGGAACTGCCAGGTGGACAGTGTTTACTGCTTATACTCAGCTGAAAAGCTCATACTAGTATCATCAGTGTGCTTACAAAAAGCTCAGTCTCTGTAAATGGCCCTTAGTGGGTACCTGAGATCCAGGTGCATTGCCCAGTAGCCTAAGGCTGAATGCTATAGGAATTGTTACTGTTGTTAGGAAATTGGGTGTGGCACATAACAGAGATGAGATAGAGAGGGAGTCATAAGCACATGCTACTTTGTGCAGCAGGTATTCTGATGGTCAGGGAGTTTACCACAGCAAAATAGCTTTCATTCACTACTAAATGAAACATGAGAGATATGTAGTATTCTAGAAATAATTACCCCACCCCCTCACTTACCTGCAAACCTCTAAAGGAAATTTATAAAATGGGACCCAAATATTTTCTCCCTCTGTGCCTATCCCAAATACTTAATGGAAAAGTAATTTCTAAACTTGCTTTGTTTAAGAATTCAGTTATATTACAAGATATAAATCTCTACATACACACATAAATTCAAGACCGAAGAAAAACTCTTAAGTTTCTTAGGTACCTATAGAGTCACATTTTTTATTTCTGTGGCAATTACATTAACATGTAACCAGGTGATTCACATTATTGCAGCCTGTCACAGTGCTAATATGAGTAGAATCACTCTCTTTTTATTACCTGGGTTCCAAAAAGTTAAATTAGTCTATATTTAGTAAATTCCCTTTAAAAAGAAAAGCAAGAAGTGAAATGTACTAACAATTAGCATAAAACAGCAGCTTTTGGTTACCAAATATTTTAAAACCAACTCCTCTAAACCAAATTTCTAACCTTTTACACATCAATACAAAAAATTCTGGTACCAACCAAAAAATATATTTTCAATGTTAAATAAAACACACTAATAGGACAAATTACCATACTTACATGTGGAAGAAGGTGCAAAAATGCATCACCACTCAATGTCCCAACAGCCAATGCCACAAGGAAACTCAAGAGGAACTTGAAAAACACCCGATTCATGAGAGGCACTAAGATAACACCCAGCAAAGACAGGAAACTGATGATGGAAATGGCTATAAAGCCACCAACCCAGGCTGGCAAACAAAACAGAGCAAGGGAAAAAGCATATGATTGATAAACTTTAGAAGAGACACTTTGGAGTAGCATACAGCAATTTGTAAAAGTAGAGAAGTTAAATACAAACTCAGTGGACTGGGATGGTGGTAATAGAGCAATAATGAGTTCAAGTAAATAATTTGACTGAACCCTCCATATAAAGAGCATTAGCCTAATAAAAAATTCTTCAGCTGGGGTACAAAGATGGATAAATGGTAAAACAGGATGAACTCTAGCTCATTTGGGAACTGAGTCTTCAGATTCCCATAACACCTAAATTATGAAAGAGGGAAAAGTTAAAAAAGAGGAAAGATAAAAAAGGAAAATGGGAATTAATAATTTCCTCAGTAAACAATTATTTCCTTATTACATTTTGAGCACTGAAACTACACTACAGCAGAGCTTATTCTAGTTTCATTTATTAATAAGAACAGACAAGAATCAGGCTCCTAAACAGCAGAGATTAACTTTGACCCTTCCTCCCAAATGGTGTGACAATGTATAAAAAGCCCAAATTTCAGATGACTCTTATACTTTCTCTGGGATGACCTCAGACAAGTTACAACCTATATTTTCTTTTCTTTTCTTTTTTTTTTAAGGGTGAGGGCTAACATGCTTGCTTTTCCTACATTTAAGACAGAGAACAATTAAGGTAGTATATTTGAAATTATGCTGAATAGGCCGATGTAAGTATAAGAAAAACTACAACATAAATGTATCTATTGGAAATCATTTTTACATAAAAAATGCAATTCTACCTATTTGTAAAGAATAGGTCTTCGGAGGGATTTCAGCTTTCTTCTCACTTGTTGTATGAAGTAGACATGATCTAGTATCAATTTGATTGATGATGGCTGGGCAGAGATAGTTGAACTCTGTTGCATTCAGCGGAACCTGGATGCCCATGCCATGAGATGTAAGTAGCTTTGATGCATTGAAACACTGAAGAAGAGAAACCAGTGAAAATCACCAAAAGGCATTCCCATTAGAGAACCCAAAAAAAATTGTTCGATGACATAACACTCTTTGTTATCGAAGTTTGATTTTTTATTTTTTTAAAGTTAACACTAATTAAAGTCAACTTTTGTTTTGAGTACTTAGGAACTTGCCTCAAGCTTTGGAAAGTACTATGTCACCGCTGTGGTATTCTACCTCTCTGCCTATTTCTTCTTGGTAGAAAAAGTCAAATCACTAGTCACCTACGGAGAAAGCCTTAAATGAAATAAGCTTGAGGGTAAAAGAACATTCACAAGCCTGTTAATTCATTCTATAAACCTATTAAGGAAATGAGCCTTAATTTTGAGATGGGATTCATTAGAGATTGAGAAATAGTTGTTTTAGTACTAATGTTACCTGACCCGGCCTAAACAAGCCCAAGACATGTCACTCTTCCAGCAATAATCATAGTTGCAAAACTTAGCTCAGTTCTGTCTACATACTTGGCAAAATAAATCTCTATGATAGAATATTAAATTGTGCACATTACTCTCAAGCAGGGCAAGGCCGGTAATAAAACAAACCTGTACCGGCAGGCAGCTGTTTCAACAATTTAATTAGATGACAAGTTTAGTTTGAACAGAACCTCATCTGATTATTATAAGCTGCCCCATTCCCCCCAAATTGGCAGTAGCATCTGTTTCTCATCTTCTATCAAGTTATTTTAATCTTCCATAATTCTTGGTGAATATTATTCAGAACAAACTTTATCACCACAGTAGCTATGGGAATAACCATCATTAGTATTATCCCAGCATCAGTACAGTCATATGATGGTCTGAATGAAGTATAAGTTTTGCCTATTAGCATATACCAGCTAATTCCTTGTTCTTGACACCCTTAGCCAAGGCAAACTGTGTAGTCTGGAAGTCCAGTCTCGAAAAAACATGAATTCAGAACTTCACTGCCCAAACATTCACTTGTCCAGTACATCATTCTTGGTAGTAGCTTCAATTTCATTATTCCATAAGTCATTGTGATCTCTGCCAAGGAGGTAACACTGTTCTTGCATTCCTTAGCCCCTTCAACCATACCTTTACTTAAAACATGGAATCTAACTCTTGCTTTTTGAAGCTCTATTTTCTAGTTTTTTAATATTCACCCATAAAAGTTTCTTCAAAAATAACTTTGATATCTACTTTCGATATTTAAAAAAAAATTCTATATTAGAAAATAGTTTGAGTAGGCAGCACTATTCTTACTATCACCCAAGTTTTACATCAGAAACATTTACAATACATTAAGGACACTTTGGGCCAAGGGCCTTGTGAGAGAAAGTAGAAATTCCCTTCAATAGCTTCACCATTTTATTTTTACTTTAAACTCCTTATACTTACAGATAGAATGGCAATGACAGGACAAACAAGAAGGCATATTGATTAATAAAAGAATAGCACTCATCTTACCTCCTGAGCATTTTCATTCGTGTTTCTAGAATACATAAAGTCTTTTCTGGGCTCATTCACAGATTCATTTGTTTTTCTTCTAAACAGTCGGCTCAATGGGCTCTTTTCGGTGATACTGGGTGGAGTGGAACTGCTCACATCTTTGGGGAGTTTTCCAGGTTTTAGAGTTTCTATGGTCTCTAGAAAGTGAGTTTCTTCAGAAACAGCATTATACACAGCTGAAGTCACTTCACTAGCACCAACACCATCCTTGATTAAAGCATTCCTTCTACCGTTGGCATGTTCTGATCGGCGAGATCCTTTCACCTGACTGTTTCTAGGATCTTTACCTGAACTATCAGAGTCATGATCTGGGCAAAGAGCTTTCCGATTATTTTTATTGGAAGCAGCATGATTATGGTGAGCGTGATGATCATGGTCAGGATGATGATCATGGTCAGAGTGATGATCATGGTCGGAGTGATGATCGTGGTCGGAGTGATGATCGTGGTCGGAGTGATGCTCGTGGTCATGGTGTATATGGATTCTTTTAATCTTATCTATGCCTATACTCTGAAGCAACTTTCTGAACCCTTCAACTGATAAGGAATTATTTTCTCCATAGCGATGGAAAAGTTGCTGTAGATGATGTCGCTGTGTGGTAACTGCCAAATCAACATTAATGCCAGATTCCCAGTTTGGAATAATTTTCTCAGTAGTCTGAGGGAAAGCAGTTGCTGGTTCTAGTTCACGAAGGGGATTTGTAACTGACAGGGTGAAGGTCAGGATCAAGATTACAGATAAACTCCTTGCCATTGCACCTTCCTAGAGAAGACAGAAAAAATAATTCTTGCTTTCACTTCTAAAACAATTTGAATTAAAAAATCTCATGCTGAAAATTGGTGTCTGATCAAATAAACAAGGTTTACACAGCATTATTTAGTGTGGCCAGTGTACTGCTAGGGTACTATGAAACTACAATATAGAGATCTAGAGTCTTGGCCTCTACTCAGCTAAAACATGTGAAACTGGATAGCAGTTGAGCACTAAAGTACTGTAATCGGTACTGTAAAAGCAATAGTAATTCAGAGACTGAAAATATCCATGTGGCCACAGCCATATTAGCAACTTATTGTGTTGAGAACAATAATTCAAGACAAAACGCAATCACCTCTACTACTATCCTTTCATCATTTCATAAAAGAGTAGATATAGCAATCAGAATAATTCCCATTTAAATTTTTCTTAAAACTACATACTAATCAATTTAAGGCTTCTTTCCCCCCAATACCATTCCTCAAACTCACCTAATTTTGCCAGTTTCTTGTGTATGCTTCAGGTTATTTTCTATGCATACTCAAGTATAGTGTACTTTATTTTTATTTTTTAACACCTACGCACCTGGTATTCCTAGGTGGTCTCTCATCCAAGTACTAATGAGGCCGGATCCTGCTTGGTTTCTGAGATCAGATGAGATCCGGCACATTCAGGGGGGCATGGCCATATACTTAGATGAGTACTTTAACCACACAAATGGGATCTTTTTTCCCCACTCACAAATGGCAACTTTCCATGTCAGTACATATAGATCTCATTCTTTTGAATGACTGCATAATAAAAGTTCCTTAAGTAAATTAAACTTCATAAAAAAATTATATCGCTCTTAGGTTGCTATAAACCAGTGAAAATTTTACCAATCACTCAGACACAGACAATGGTGTTTGGAACCAAAGGACTATGCTCCAAAGAGGAGTTAGGAATCGAGTTTAGCTTTGAAAAGCAGAATTCAGTTAGGCTGAGGACGGTATAGTCCAGATAAGTGGTATAAGGTCCCCGCAGATGTCCAGCACCTATGATAGACAAGCTCATTTACTCCCAGCGAAAGACGCAGAGGTGGGGTTTTGGAGCGAGAGAGCAAGAGCATGGGGACACTTAGCTCTACCACTTTCAGTTCTCCCTTGCACCGAGAACAGCTGGTCGCATCTATTTTACAGGGTGACTGAGGAACCCACATGAACGATGCCTGTGGAAGTGCTCCAAACAATGTCAGCCGTGTTGCACACTGCTGCTTATCACACTGGAAACAGTGGAAAATTTAAGTACATAAGTACCATACGACTAGACTCCTGAAAGAACAATCTTGAGTCCTTAAGTTTTAATAGGAAAAGAGGACTATTAAAAAAATATATATATATATTCGAAGGGGAGAGGCAGGAGCGGGTGGGTGGGGACAAGCACCGGCGGCGGAAGGCTCAGGGACAGCTCCGAACGTGCCTTTTCTTCAGGAAGGATGCTGAAGGCGGCCGCGGACCCGCGGGCGGATCTCCATCCCGGCAAGTCCGCGTGTGTTGGAGGAAAAAAGCCAAAAAAAAGGGGTGGGGGGGTGCTGGAGATAGGGGCGAGTGGAAAAAACGGGAAAAGAGGGTCCACAACTGCTTCGAAGGGCTTCTTATTTTTAAACACGACCCTCCCTTTTTCGAAGAGGAGATGAACACAGACCGTTTTATGAGAAAGTCCTGCATTGGACCCCAAAGTGCCCCCCAAACTGGGCAGTCAGGGCTCCACGGCCCGCGGGGGCTTACCTCTCCGCAGCCCCCTCCGCCCGGGACCGGCGGGACGCTCCTCTCCGCGGCCTTCGCAGTCCCACACCCGGCCCGACCCCGCGCGCTGGGAGTTCAGGTCCACGCGGGCGGTCCGGAGGGCTCGGAACCGGCCTGCGCTCCGGCCTCGCCGAGCCTCTACAGAGCGCGGAGAAGCGGCGGTCTCATCCGCGCGGCCGCCCCGGCCCCGGGGCCACGCCACGCAGCCCCTTCGGCAGCCGCGCCCCACGCGGCCTCGCCTCCCCGAAGCAGGACAATCACTAACCAGCGCGGCGCGCCGCGCGCCGCCGGGCCGGCCTGCCGGGCATGCGCAGTGCGGCTCGGAGCCCCGGGCCGGCCGCCCGCGTGTCCGCCCGTTCCCGCGCGCCCGGGCTCAGGGTGGGGGGCGAGGGGCGGGGCGGGGCAGGGGCGTGGTCCGAGCGGACGCGGAGCGCGCAGGCCTGTTGGGGACTCTGGCTTTGAGGCCCGCCGCGGCCCTGCGCCTCTCTGAGGTCCGAGACTCGCTCGCCAAGGCTTCCTCCCCCCCTGCCCTGGCGTGCGGGGCAGCGGGACGCCCCTGACGCCGCCCGAGCCGCTAGCCTTTCTGCAAGGTCCCCCTGGGACGGAGGCCGCGAGAAGGGGAAGCCGCGGCCGGGCACGGAGGGCGAGTCGGGCCAGGGCGGGCGCGGGGCCGCCTCCGCCACGCCCCCGGCAGCCTCCGGGACGCGGAGCGGACGGCGCCGGCGGGAGGGGGGTCGGCCCCGCGGGCAGTTCCGCTCCGAGGGCGGAAGTGCGGGGTCCGGCCTGGGCACCTGACCGGCTGGCAACATGGTGGCGCCGGGGCTGGAGACCTCTCACGTGTTTTGCTGTCCGAACCGGGTGCGGGGAGCCCTGAGCTGGAGCTCCGGGCCCGGAGGGCTTCTGGCCTTCGGCACGTCCTGTTCCGTGGTGCTCTATGACCCTCGGGTAAGAGAGGTGGCCGGACGCCTTGACCCCCGCGCGCTTCGGGGACTGAATCCGCTGGGTGCCCGAGGGGCCGACCCGAGACGCTGCACCGGGGCGGGGGGGCGGGACGTGAGGGCCGGTCGGCTTGGGGAAGGGTGTCTGCGTGGGCGAGGACTCCGCGCCGTGGGCGCGCCAGACTCGCTCCTCGCCTGCGGTCACCATGTCCGCCCCGTGGCCTCCTGGCCTCACGGAGAGAGTCTCATGACGACAACCTTTCCTGAAGCCTTCTGTGGGACCTGTAGTGCTGTTAAAGAAATTCGTTTGGGTTTTAAAAGGTTTGCAGTTTAGGCGAGGATGAAATCCGTGATCACAGATGCTACCTCATTTCTATATTTCTCTTAGTGTTACCTTTATGAGCGCTCATTATATTGAATTTCAAAAATATGTCACTTGTATTTTAGCTTTGGGATTGTAAAGAACGGGCCATTGGGGTAAGCTAACTATAAGGCAGGACTTAACCCATTTCCTGAACTTCACCCAATCAGTTGATTGTTTACTGGGCCCTTTCCCTACCAAACTTCCCAAATGGCTAGTTTTTGCATGCTTCCCAGGGCTTGTTTTGACCCCATTCCCACTGGCTATTTTGGACCATACAGTTAGTGTTGTTTTAAAAACAACCTCAGTATAAAAAGTAGAGTGCTGGGAATTAAAATGTGGGAGATAGCTGTATGTGTTTCTATTGTACTGCTTTATTAGTTGGATTAAAAATTTTCTCTTACCCTTTGCAGATTCAAATTTATATAGTAAATAGTTGTATTAGCTTTCCATATTTTGAGCTTGCTTGCCTTTTTCCAGTATTTGTTTCTTGTTATTGCCATGCACTGTTAACAGGCAAGAGAAAGCATATAAGACCAGGGGTAAACTTTGCAGTGGCCCTCAACCAAAAACTGACTCAGCTGTAGAAGCCTGTTTTCCTGCAGCCACTTGATGGATTTGTGCCCAGGCCTTACATCACATTTTAATTTTTTTGAAAACCTGGTGGCCAAGTTAGAGGATTTTAACATATCAAAAAGTATATATATTGAGTCTAAAAAGTACTTTGTTGTGCTAAATATTTGCTGATTTGGCATTGAATTAAATGTAGGAATAAGGCCATGTCAGATGCCAAAATAAAGTTTTGGGAATGATACTCATTTAGCAAATTTTTGAAGACCTTCTATGGACTATCGCTGGACTGGGGTAGTGACACAAAAATAATAGATAATAACTCCTGCTCGTTAGGGCATTCTCAATCTAGTGAGTCAGAAAATGAAATACTGTAAATTGTTTTCTAGCCTCAAATAACCCGTGTGTGAAATGTACTAGTTTAGGCACATTTACCTCATACCTTTTTCTCAGCCATGAGAATTTTAGTTTGCATTTAAGTGGATATGAAGCCAGTGCAGTTGGCAATAAAGGGGCCATAAAGAAGAAGACACTTGTCACAGAATTAATGTCTTCATCAGTGGGTAAAGAAAGCCCAAGAATTGAGTGATGTTGGTGAAAGCAGTCTGAGGGCCTGCTGAGAACCTTAGCTTAAGCCATGAAGGGATCTGATATCTGAGGACCTTAGTAGTTAGTTATGGCCTGGTGACCTTGTGTCATTAAGGCTCAAGAACCCAACATCTGATTGGCTGTGACATGCAGAGTAAGCAATGAATTTGTATCCATTAATCATGAATCCCTCTATTGAAGGGTTTTTGTTTTGGTTTTTTTGTTTTTTGTTTTTTAACAAAAATCTCAAATTGGTGCAAGCATGGTAGAGGTAGGCTCTGAGACCTGTGAGAACCTGAGGAAGAGGTTCTTTGTCTGGCCTGGGGTGTCAAGACAGGCTCCTCAGATGAGAAGGAGAGGGGCTGCGGGTGGTGATCAGGAGCTAGGGAAATGAAAGACCTGAGAGCTCAGTCTGATGAGAGCACAGGACCCCTGAAATGTGGAGTGGTGGAAAAGAACGAATCAGAGTGAACTGATGGTTTATAAATTAAGGAAGTTGATTCTGTTTAAAGTGATCCAGAACTTTTTATCAGTATCATAAACACTGAAATCTGATTTTTTATTATTTTAGTAAATTCTCTGAAGAATAGATTCTAATTTACTAACTGGTGTTTTTTTCATTAAAGAAAAGAGTCGTTATTACCAACCTGAATGGTCACACTGCTCGAGTCAATTGCATACAGTGGATTTGTAAACAGGATGGTTGTAAGTATTAGTCTGATTGTTAAAGCTGATCGCAATTGTTTTCTGGTAAAGTATGATTAGTTGGTTTTTTTTTATTATTCTCTTAATTTACCAATATTATGCAATTGAAAAAGAGAAGAAAAATGGTATGAAATAATCTGTACTTTTACTTTATAGCAGTCAAAGCATTGATAACACAGCAGTGCTGAGGGTGAGGGTTGAGGCAGCCCCTGACTGTGGCAAGACCCCTACCATTGCCCACAGCTTCTTGAAGGCCTGTAAGCAGGCCCATGTTGGGGCCCTGGCTGGGATTCAGATTTGGCTCATAGGGCTGTTTCTGCCACATACATGCTATTTCTTTTTTAGATAGGACATTGCATCTTTGTTGACCCCAGTTCGTACCTTAGTAACATCTGAAAAGTACAGGCTTAGACTGGATCAGGGGACCCTTAGAGGGTTGCGACATCTGTGAGGTCAAAATTACTCTCAGAATGATACCAAGAAGTGTTTCAGTTTTTATCCTCATTCTCTCACAATTATATAGTGGTACTTTCTAGCAAGTACATGGTGTGTGTGATGCTGTAACAGATTAAATACAGAAGCAGATATGAAAATCCAGCAGTATTTTTTTTTTTTTGAATGCCTACAGCACCTGGTATTCCTGGGTGGTCTCCCATCCAAGTACTAACTAGGCCTGACCCTGCTTAGCTTCTGAGGTCAGACAAGATTCAGGGTGGCATGGCCATAGACATCAGCTGTATTCTAATAAAGTCAGAAATGTAAAACAGTGCCTTTCTTCTCTTTGTTCTTTTTTTTATTTTGGAAAATACAGGGTTTTTTTCCCCACCACAAAGATGTTATTTTTGTTGATGTGTAACGGAGTTCATCATTATTTTTAAGTAAACTGATAAATATTTTTTCACATTTTTCAGTTTAAATTTCTAATGTGTTTAATATTGGTACATATAGTCAGTCCATATAAACAAAACTTTATGAGCACCTCAAAATTTTTTTTAAGTGTGAAGGAGTCCTGATACCAAAAAACTTGAGAATTGCCAGACTAGATTATCTCCAGGTCCCTTTCATTTCTTCTAAAATCTCATAGAATTATCTCAATATCTTAAATATGCCTATTGTGGTATTCTTGTGGAGTCTACATTAATTTTATTTTTTATTCCATAAACATTTATTCAGAGCATTCTGGGCCAGGCACAGTTGCACAAGTTCCTGAATAAGTGAGACTCTGCTATGATTTTATTTGTGATATTTTTTAAAAAGACTTCTTATTTCAGTTGGCAATGCAGGATTGGTCATATTAGGTCAAGATAAACCATTCAGTGGTAGAAAGAGTAGCTGTTAGTATACTTATTAAAACACTTGTAATTATGTTAATTGTCACCAAATGACATCAAAGACTACTTGACTCTGTGTAGAGGGATTCATTATGTTAATTTGGTTTGTATATTTTATCTTTCCTTTAAAAGCGAGCTTATATAAAATGAAGCTCTTATTATCACTGTAAACTGTAACTATTAGGATTGATTTCCTCTAAGAATAGGGCTCTACCATCAGGTAATTCAAATATTCTTTCTAACCTATGTATCAGTGAAATACAAGATTTTAATAATATCATTTCATATTCTTAAAATGTTAGATTTTTAATACATTACTTTCAGGTACTTTATAGTAATTCTCAAAATCATGTAATTAGGTAAATGGCTTAATTTTTGCGATATTGAAGAAATTAAAGCCCAAGATCACAACTGGCTGGCAGCAGGGTTAGGATATAAACCTGGGGATTCTGTGTACATATCTACTGTTCTTTAGATAGTCTTTCAGCTGCTTTCCCTCAATATCTAGCGGGTAGGCTAGAAGATGAAAATAAATATAAAATCCAAATCAAAATTATATTATTTTCACCTTTTTTTTGATTCTTATTTCTTTTTTTCTGTTATCAACAAAAGTTGATAATATGTGTCTGATCTCTAATATGTCATATACTTGATAGCAGCAGCTAACTGTAATGTCTTAGATATGTTACCCCTGCCAAAGTGTTTAGCCTGAATCTTATATAAGGAAACACCCAGACAATTCCAGATTGAGGGACTTTCTGCAAAGCACTGACTAGGACTCTCATTGTCAGAATAAAGGAGAGACTAGGAAACTATTCAGTATTAAAGGAGACTTAAAAACTATGACTACTAAATACATGATGTATAGTACTTAGATTCTGAATTTAAAAAAATCTATAAATGACATTTGGACAATTTGGGGAAATTTTAATATGGGCTGTATATTACATAGCAATAAACTGCAATGTTAAAAATCTTGAATATGTTGATTGTACTGTGGGGAATGTTCCGGTTCTTAGGTGATATATGGTGAACTGAGAATCAGAGGTCCTGATGTCTACACCTTATTTTTAAGTGGTTTGTCAAAAATGGAAAGTCTGTGTATATACATATATAGAGAGCAAGCTACTAAATGAATGGGTCAAAATGTTAATTGGTGAATCTAGGTAAAAGATATATGAGTTTTCTTATATCTTTTCTACAGCTTTGAAATTTTTCAGAATAGCTGGTAAAAAATAAATATTTACTAAAATAAAATTTTTTTTCAGCTTCTTCTACTGAGTTAGTTTCTGGAGGATCTGATAATCAAGTGATTCACTGGGAAATAGAGAATAATCAGGTGGGTAGACACATTTATAGTTATAAGAAATGACTGTTACATCTACATTTATTTTTAATTTTTTTTTCTCATTTCAAGTGTGTTCTTCCTTGTGAAGTTGCCTCATTCTTGCTTATCAGTAATTCAGATGCTATATCTTTTGTATTTCATCGTCCCTGTGCCTTTCCCTCTGATATTTTCTCCCTTATTCGTATGTTGTCAGTCATTTCTGTGAATTTTCCATCATTTTGGTATAATTTTCCAACTTTTTTTACATGGGCTATTTGATCTGTTTTCAATGATAGCAAAAATTAATACTGTTCTTTTCATAGTATAGCTGTTGCCATGGATATAGATTTACACAATTTTGACTGATGTTATGCAATGCTGGGATGGACCTTTATATTTAGGTTGTACATAGTTGTAAACAAAGATTAAAAGCGAAAAGTTAATGTGTTAGATATTTAAACATCTGCCACACAAAACATGTAGATAAGACAAAATCTCCTTCATTATTCATGCACTTCAGGGGTCCCCAAACCCTGGGTTGCAGACCTGTACCATTCTGTGCCTGTTAGGAACCAAGACACACAGCAGGCAAGCGAGAAAGGCTTTGTCTGTATTTGCAGCCACTCTCTAGCGCTAGCATCACCGCCTCAGCTCCACCTCAGATCATCAAGCATTAGATTCTTATAGGAGCACTGGTCTCTGGTGCCAAAAAGGTTGAAGACTGGTGATGTACATAGTTTTGAAGCCAAACTGTACTTGAATAACTAAAGTACAAGGGTGGCTCCTGGGTAGGTGCTCTTACTTGTTGTACTATCACCATGGCACAGTCAGTTCAGAAGAGATTTATGAAGTGGTCTTTGAGTTGTTTCTTAAAGTGTGAGATAATTTTCTTGGGAGGAATTAGAGAGGTGAGGATTCTTGGAAGGGAAAATAGCGTGAATAAAAACTTAGGTGAAAAAGGAGACCACTTGCTAAGGAGCATCCACTTTTAACCAAAGCCTAAGATGTCTTTAGGACAAGGCTTTCTAAGATTAGTCATCTCTCAAGAAGTTCTGTGAAAAAAGGAATCTGTGGCCAATCAAGTTTGGGAAACATGGCGTATTCTATCTCTCTCTTAGAGAATCCTAGTCCACAGAAGAGTAGTGAAGGCTCTGAAAAGTTCTGACGTGGACGAACCTGCTTATCTTTGTTTAACTAGCATTTCCCAAACTTAAGACTGAATTTTTTTTTTTTCTTTTTATATCTCTTAGCAGCCCTTGTAACTCTGAGGAATACAGTTTTGGAAATGTTTCCAAAATTATCATACAGTGTGAGTAGTAATGCTAGAGACGTAGAATAGGAGACAATTGTATGGGAATTTGAACACTTAAAAGAGTTTGTTCTTTTTAAAAAAAAATTTAGTGTTGAGATTTTTATTTAAAAATTATTTTTCAATTACATTTGACATTCAATATTATATTAGTTTCAAGTATACAGCATAATAGTTAGACATCTATGTAACTTAGAAAATGGTCCCCAAAGGGTTTGTTCTTTATTAGCAGCGTTTGGAAGTCATTGATGATTTCTAAGCAGAGGAAAATAAATATTAAAAGAAGACTAATATTACAGCAGTGTGCCAAATTAGAATAGGAAAAAATATGAAGGGATATAGGATGTAGTTTTGAAGGAAAAATAACTTTGGCTTTGACAAGATAGTTACCAAAAGAGTGGAGAGCTGGTGGTTAGGGGAGTGATTAACCAACAATAGTGGGATTCTGTCTTAGGCCCCAAGGAGAAAGGTACTTCTACAAAGGAAAATAGGCAAGTGGGAGGGAAAATGTGGATTTCAGTTGTAAACATGTCTTTTGAATTGCCAACCAGATGCCCAGATTGTTCTCAGAAAGAGAGGGAAGGCATGAAGGTGGGGATTTCAGAGTCATCTAGACTTGAATGAGAACAAAGGGGAGTGTAGCAAATTCAACTCCTGTTTGGATTGATCTTGGCAGAGGAATTCAGAGAGCAATTTCAACATTCATTTTTGAGACCTTGAGGTGAGACTTGGTAAAACTTTCCTCAATGCTGCGCCAAACTTCTGTTGATAGAGTGGACTGCAGGCTAAGCAAGTGTTTTATGGCAGAGAGCAAACTTAGGAGGGGTCAGAGGAAAGAATGTGAGGCCAATCATAGAGGAGGAGGATGAAAGACACAGAGGGATGAGGGTATAAGGATTTAGTGGAAGGGGCCACACATTGTAACCTTGGGGGCTTTAAGGTTCCTTTTCATACGCATTTCTGTGCAAACAGGTGCTCAACACACCCTGACATCTGATAAAAGGAAGTAATTCTAAGCTGCTATAATGAGAGGTTCAGGTCTTTAAACAGTGAGCATTGTTTTTTGAAAAGCTGGTGAATTTGAGAGATTTCTTTGTTTGAGTTTTTAAAATTCTCTCATAGTTGAAATATAACCCTGCTTAAAGATATGAGGTGTATTTAATAGATTTAATTTTTTAAGGGAATAATAATAGGCTCATTTTTCTTTTAAAATTTAAATACAGAAACGTATGAAGAAGGGAAAAAACTATACACAAACCTCAACAGTTAACAATGATAAACATTGTTCCAGATCTCTAGTTATGTGTATAATTACAATTAAAAGAGGTTATACTGTACCTGAGTTAAAATATATATTTTTAAAGAAGCCAAGGATTAATGATGAAAAGAAGTTAGTGTACAGACTCTTACACATAACTATTAATTACCTTCTTGAGTGACAGTTCTGCCTAAGTAATTGTGCAAACAACTGAGGACATCTCTATTTCAACAGACAACAATTCATAGAAGATACTTTTCAAAGGAAGTGGCAATATCTCATGCATATAGTACTCTTAAGAAATACACTTAAAATAGAAATGATGCCACAAGGAAGGATCTTGCATGGCACGCAGGTAGACTTGATAAACAAATGGGTTCCCAGTTTTGTTTGCGATTTTTCCATTTTGTAGCCATACTAGATTTAGACAAGTATAAGTAGATACTAAAAGTACTTGGTAGAAGTTTGATGGACAATAGAATATTACTCAGACCCAAAGTATAATCTCACCTATTATCACACACAAAAAAATTAACTTCATGCTAAAAATATCTGGCAGGTGCTACCTTTTTACTAAGTTTAGTGAAGTTAAGTTAACTTCACTAAAATTGGGACAAACTTACATCATATGCTTCCTGATGTGATACATGATACACTTCAGTGGTAATATCTCAAAATTTATATCCTGAAGCTGTTCATGACAGAACGAACATCAGACTAATCCAAAAAGGAACATTCCACAAAGCTGGCTATATTCTTCAAAAGTGTTAATGTCAGGTACATTTTTCTATGGTAATAAACATAGATTTATCTACATTATTCTTATTGGCTATAGTGTTTGTCTACAGTAATTTATTTTTCAGTTTCCTATTAGTAATTTTAGGTTGATTGCAATTTTTCACTATTGTAAAGAATATGTGATGAATATTCTTCTGCATTTGTGTTTTATTATGTATTGATACACTATTGCTGTTAGTGCTTCCAAGCAGATTCTTAAATGTGAGATTGCTATGTCAAGGGAATGCATATTTTAGGTGTCATTAATATGGTCAGATTTCTCAAAAGTTTATATTCTCTTCAACTGAAAGAACCTATTTCTGGGTTCCACATTAATCCTATGATTTCAGTTAGATAGAGGTGAAAGTGATTATTCCTTTTTTTTTTTATCATGTTTTTGTCATTTTTTTTCTGATTCAGCTTTTAAAAGCAGTCCATCTCAATGGCCATGAAGGACCTGTTTATGCAGTGCATGCTGTTTACCAGAGGGGGGCTTCTGATGTATTACATACACTGATAGTTTCTGCAGCGTCGGATTCCACTGTTCGAGTCTGGTCTAAAAAGGGTTCAGAAGGTAGGTTTAGAGACATTATAAACCAAACTCATGAAATAGTAATTGACAAGCCAATGACAACCATAAAGGCATACATATCATTTTTTAAAATCTTAAGCAGCTCTAAAAATGTTAGAATTACAACACGTGTTTATGTTCTTTGTAGTTTTTCAGAATATCAAACTATTAATGTAAATTCCTTCATATAAGTCATTTTGTTCTCTGTAACCTTGTGAAACATTGACCATTTAAATGCACATGGTCAGTGGGGGCTCAGGATTGATTTCTCTCATCTCCTCATTGACACCCAGGGCTGTGATGATGACCTAGCTTCTCTCGGTGGATAATCTCAGAGTTAGTTGTTCATGGTGTTTTTTTTTTTTTATTATAATTATTTCTTAGTTACATGCCTTCAGACATTGAACTTTGGCAATGGATTCACGCTGGCTCTCTGCTTATCTTTTTTGCCTAATACTGATGGTAAGTATCCTACTAAGTATATATTAAAGAGCAGTATATTTTCATATCTTCCTATGACTAAAACCTAGAAGAAACATATTAGGCCTCAATTTTGTATCTAAATTTCTTCATGAAACAAGTTGAGACCTAGCTATCATACTTTTGTTTTCAGGATTCAAATGATCTTGAGTATGTAACATAATGTTAAGGGAGGCTATTAGGAATTCTGGCAGCTGCTGGAAATTTAAATGACTTAGTAAGTACTCAACATTAATACTGCTATTTATCAAATATATTGATGTCTGTAAATCTAAATTGGGGAAATTATCTTTTTAATGATTTATAAGGCAAAGGACTAGGATAAGCAGAAAAAATACTAAAGATAGACCATGTGAGCATTTCGCCCAAGGTGACAGCCCCTTCACTCCTGCATGATGACATTTTTGCCTAAAAGCACTTAAAAATCTCTTAACAGAAAAATTTTTGTTTTGCTCTGAAACCCATCTATACCTCTCTTTGATTATCCTCCATGAAGATGATGGCCAGTGTGAGTCTGTCTCTTTGCCTCTCCAGTAACTTGGAATTCAGGTCCAGTGGAGGGAATAGGGCCTACAAGTCACCAGCCCCTTGTTCTCTGTGGTAGGAGCTATGATTCTGGTTTCACGTGATGCTTCCACTTTGTGCAAGGGCTTCCTCGGAGGAGAAATACACATTATGGTTTCATAGCAGAATTTAATTTCTTTTCATATATGCAGGCCAAATAAGTGGAATTTTTTGGTTTTGTTGTTAGTTGATTTAAAGTGAAAAAAAATTTGAAAAATATAGTTGGTAGCAAGGTGTTTCTTTAAGAAAAAAGTTTCTTTTTTTATCTTATCAGTCATTAGGGCTAGCCTTTGGTAATGTGAATTAGGTTTTTGTATAACTGATTTTTGTATAACTGATTTTACAGTTATACTCTTCATAGCTTTGTAACCAAATTTAATTACATTCTCTTTTGTTCTATAATTGCTTCATGAATTTTGTTTTACTGTTGAAATCTCAAACAAAATGTAAGGTCCTTAAAGTAACAAACATACCCTTACATCTTTGTGCAGTAGCCATGATGTTAGGCTCATAGTAACTCTTCCATGTTATATTCAGTTGGGCTAACTTTTTATATTGGTCTTCTGACTAACAGTGAAAATGCTCCCAACTTGCTCTTGAGCTTTTCTCTATCACTGCTCCTTCTATCATAAATGACCCATGATGGAGAAAAGGAGTCTTAGTTAATTGTCATTCTTTGCCAAGTAATCTTTTAATAGAATATTTTAGAGTGTTCATTTTATTCCTATAGATATTTATTGAACACTTTCAACTTATTTGTTCAGTGATGTGGGAAAGAGAAATTTGGATTTTTTACCTAGAGCTTAGAATCCAGCATAGGTGGTAATCATGACAATGGCATTACTTATAGCAAAGCTTCTTTTTTTTCTGCAGTACCAATATTAGCATGTGGTGATGATGACTGCAAAATTCACTTATTTGTTCAGCAAAATGATCAGGTAATTAATGATGTTTGTTAAGAGATTGGAATTGGGTTCTGCTTAATTATATATCTTAATACAGACTATTTTCAGATTATAGACTTATAGGAATGTTCCTATCTAAACCAAAATAATCTAATAGGAGAATTTTTTTTTTTGTATAATTCTTTGTTAAATGGTTTTTCACTCTGAACACTAAGCAACTGCTGCCTTGATTACCAGGTCCAGAGTTGTTAGGGGGAAACAGGTTGTTTGGTGGAAGAAGGAGAAAAGGAAGATGCTGGGGTAGTCTTTTTTCTTAAAAATTCTAAGTGAGGTATAACATACCTACAATGAAAAACTGCCTAGTACTGTTCATTTGTCCTTCTGAGCTTTACCTGCCCTTTGAGTGGTTAAACTAGGGAATTGAATTTCTGAGAAGTTGGATTGGTTAACTCTAGGCTCATTTATTTCATAATGGAGATAGTTTTTCTTCCATTCTGTATAAGACAGTTTAAAATGATTGTGAATGTCCAACTGCTCAACTTTTATCTATATCGTGTCACAGCATATATCATTTTATCTTGTAAACATTTAGACTATTTGAGGTCAGCAGATGTTATCTATTTATTATTGCTCAATTAGATGATTATGAGATTTTTTTTACAAATGAGGCCTCTATCTCATACCTAATTAGATAGTGTTCTCAGTGGGGAAAAAAAATAATACAGTAGGACTTGCTGAGACCACGTGAAATTAATCATCTACATGAAAATGTTAAATTTTTATACTAAGATCATTTTTATCTTACTAGTTTCAGAAAATGCTTTTTCTCTGTGGACATGAGGACTGGATAAGAGGCGTGGAATGGGCAGCCTTTGGTCAGTAAGAAATTTTACTAAAGTACATGTGATGGGGACAAGTATGTGTAATTTCCAAGAAAGCAACCTATGTTTCAATTTAAAATTTTCTTCGTATGTAAAAGTTTTCTGTTGTCCCAGTTATGAAAGAGGATGTTTATCCCCTCTATTAACTATTCATTGGAGTGGGAGAGGATGAAACAAGTTGATGTTGTAAGAGGACATGAGCTGACTATTCCACATGCAGACATTCTTGAGAAATTTTTTGTAGAACTTAGAAGACTGTATAAGCATACCACATGTTATATAACCATTTATTAGCATTACATGTATATTTGTCAATGTTATTTAAAAATATAGGTTGAAGGGTAAAGAAGAAAAGTAATTTTTTTCAGGAAACCTAGAAATGTGCCTGTTGTAGAGAAGAAAATCTTATACTAAATTTAAGATTATGATGTTTTTAACATAATAAACTTTTTTATTTAGGTAGAGATCTTCTTCTGGCAAGCTGTTCACAAGATTGTCTGATACGAATATGGAGGCTGTATATAAAATCGACGTCATTAGAAACTCAGGATGATGACAGTATAAGACTGAAAGGAAATACTTTTACTGTAGAAAATGAAAGTGAGTAATATTGAAAGTATTTGGTATAATAATACTTAGGTCTCCTAGCTGATTCATTTATCTTTTTTACAGCACACCTATGTGAAGGTTTTTCAGAAGTAGCAGAGGCCTACATGATACCTGATACTATGGATTTTTTTCTTGTTTTTATTTTTATGTGATGAGTCATTTTTCATATATAAAACATTTTTCTTCTAAACCATATTAGACTTTTTAAATTACTAAAAATAATTTTTAATGTTTTATCAATAAATTAATTTGTAAAATGTTAGTAAATTTGCAGATTTAGCATAAGAAGATCTAAAAGAATAATGCAAATTATCCATACCTTTGAAGGAAGACATTCTACAAAACAGGCAAAAGCTATATTTGAATAGTATGTGTAATTCTGATTTTCTTATTGTCTGGCATCTGAACAATACTTCTGTATGGTAGATCCTGTTGAAATGTATTTGAAGGAGATATTTTTGGATGTGTAGCTAAATTATAAAGTTAGTTCTCAGAGAGCATTGTTCATTCAGGAATTTTCTTCTTTGTTATTACTCTTCCTGGTTATGAAGCCCATTAGAGTTGAGATTTTGGTAACAGTTTTGTGAGGGGAATCAAGAAATACTATAAACAGAATGTTATGAGTAGCTATTCTCAAATTTGAAATTTTTTGTGATATTTTTATTAATTTTTGTTTGAAAGCTCACAATACTGATTTGACTTCCTTTATTTCTACATCTATCTTAATTTTTCAAAATGGTATTTTAGGTTATGATACTAGGAAGCTGGCATGTTTGATTTTGCTTTTTAATTGCAGTATAACAGCTATTCCAGAAAATTTTAAATAGGACATATTCTTCAATATTTATTTATGAGTAGGCAGAGACAAATGTAGGGAAAAATTTATCTTTAGAATTTTTTTTTTAATAATTTTAAACAATGGTTGAAGTTAATGAAATTTAGAGTGCATGTTATTTTTGTTGACTAAATCATGTTCTGATTTTTTTCTGGACATAATTGTCCAATGGAATTGGTTATGAAAATGTTTTTTTTAGAAGAGTTTTGAGGAAAGACTATTTTATTTCTTTTGTTATAGGTATTAAAATAGCATTTGCTGTTACTCTGGAGACTGTACTGGCCGGTCATGAAAACTGGGTAAATGCAGTTCATTGGCAGCCTTCATTTTACAAAGGTAGGAAGAAAAATATACGCACATCTCTCATTTCAGTTAAATGTCAAATACGGAATTTTAAGCTGACCAGATGAAGTGGAAGAAAATTTTTGGTGTGATTAGAAATGTCGACTATGAGACATATTCAGGTCGGTAAAGTGTATGTAGTACTACTGTAAGCTCTGTTCTGCTTGACTCTCAGTTCCATTGAAAATTTTCATTCTGAATGAGTAAAGTATGATTCCTGCTATAATGCCAAAACCACCATACCCTTTCTAACTTTTTCTCTTAAAAGTATTCACCTTGTCTTAATGGGATTTAAGAGAGATTGACTTTAAAGCCAACTTCACTGGTAATACAAAGTTAGTAATACTGAGACACATAATTGATGAAAAAGTAAGACTCTTTTCCCTTTTTTCTTTTACGCTTAACCTCCATTTATGGAGTGACGATTGTGTACATGCTCAAGGTGATGCTTGGGTATAGAGCCAAGCAAGGCAGAACTTCATATTCTTCCTTTGGTTCTTTCCCCAACACAAGAATAGAGATTAGCACTCGTTAATGCTTAGGTAACCACCATTCAGTTTTATTATGTCATATTTGCTATACTTAAAAAAATATAGCTATTACAGATATAGATGACCCCTGTGTATTCTTTCCTGAACCCTTTCTCCTTCATTCTTTTCTGGAGGCAACTACAGTACTGAATTATTCCCATATGTGTTTTTATACTTTACTCTTTTATGTGGCCATAAATTGTTTTATAGGTATAATGTGTAACAACTTGCCTATTTAGCTTAATATGCTAAACATTTGGAGCTGTATTCATGTTGATTTATGAAGCCCTAGTTTGTTTATTTTTATTGCAGTTTAGTATTCCATTGTCCAAATATATGACAACTTGTTTATCTGTTCTTCTAATGGTAGACATTTGTGTTGTTTCCAAAAGTTTGCTGTTGCAATGTTATAATGAACATTTTTGCAGTATTCACGTTTTTTTCCCCCAAACATGATGCCTGTTAATCACTTAAAGGCATTAGTTTTTATTTTTTAGATGGTGTTCTAAAGCAGCCAATGAGATTGTTGTCTGCCTCAATGGATAAAACTATGATTCTCTGGGCCCCAGATGAAGAGTCAGGAGTTTGGCTAGAACAGGTAAAAATATGGATATTTAAGAAATATAAAATAGAGCTTGAAATAATATTTAAATTCCAAATCTATATTTTTAGAGCTACAGATATTTATACTTTCTACATGTTATATAAGTAAGAACATAATCTTGAATCAATTTTTTCTATTGTGAGATAGGTAGACCACTGATTATGAATTGTTTTCTGTCTATTATTGCATAGGTTCGAGTAGGTGAAGTAGGTGGAAATACCCTGGGATTTTATGATTGCCAGTTCAATGAAGATGGCTCCATGATTATCGCTCATGCTTTCCATGGAGCATTGCACCTTTGGAAACAGAATGCAGCTAACCCAGTAAGAAAAGCGCTGTTAAAGCATTTCTGATCAAATATAGTAAATCCAAAATGAAACCTAGGTTAATAGTGTTTTTATAGTTATAACACTACAAAAACATAGTAGAGGTATTTAAGTTCACATGACATCACTTTTTGTAAACATTATACTGTTACTAGGTAAGAAACTCATGCTTTTCTAAGAATAAAAGTATTCATTTGTCCAGCATTGTTGAGGAGTTGAAATTTACCCATGGTAAATTCCCTATATAAGTGAATTTTAAGCTATATAAATTTTAAGCTCTCCCTTTAAACTATATAAGTTTTTAATGGGAGTTTTTCCTAAAATGTACAATTTCTGTAAAGGTAGTATAATATAACATAGTTCGATATTTTCTTGTTGGACAGCTAGGTAATGCATAGATAGTTAATGATTGACAAAAAGACATTCTGAGTACATGTTATTTTGTGATGGAATATATTGATGCTCTCAGGGGCTGTTAGTATGTGTAATTCTACATGGCCCTCCAAATATTGGGCTCTTTTAGATCTTTTTATTTTCTCAAAGAGAGGTAATCTTCTAATGGTCAGCATTGTATCATTTTTCACTTTCTAATTTGCTTTTGATCTGCTGCTTGGGTATTGAGAAATGAGGTATCAGGAACATAGCAACTAAGAGCACAGGCCTTGGAACTAGATACCCTGGTACAGATCCTGTTTTAGCATTTATTAGCTGTGTGTCCTTGAGGATATACATAAACCTTGTCTCAGGTTCCTCGTCTGTAAAACCTGGATAGTAATAGCACCTACTTACAGGGTTTTTATGATGCTTAAATGAGTTAATATTTGTTTAGTATGAAAAATAGGGCCTGGCATATACTGGATATTATGTAAATGTATTTTAAATTAAATAAATGAAAAAATAAGAACATGGAAATGTGTAAGATTCTGAATGTGCATTTGATGGCTTCCTTTATAAAGGAAAAGTTTATAGATTTGTATAACCTTTAGAATGTGGGTTTTGTCATAGTTATGTTGTCTATGAGGATTTAACTTCTCACTACATTGAATGACTTATTTTCTCTGTGTCTTTCATTTGGAGTTGGCCTTCAATATTGTTTCCACTGTTAAATTGGAAATCATCAGCTACCACACTTTTAAATAAGTAATATTTTGGGGGATAAATGTAATTTTGTTCTTGTCTGGCCTCCCTTAGGCTGTATTTTAGGTGGTCTTTGAGGACCTTTATAGAAAAACATCTGATGAGTAAGGAGAAATTCAAACTGGAAGACAGAATTTTACTATACTTGTGTTTATAATTTGATTTCACATTTATAATAGGTACTTATAAAGTATTGAGGAAGATTTTTTAAATAGACTTTATTTTTTAGAGCAGTGTTAAGTTCACATAAAAATTGAGCAGAAAATACAAAGGGTTCTTATATTCCATTGACCACAGATATGTATAGCCTCCTTCATTGTCAACATCCCAATCCAAAGAGGTACATTGTTACAATCAAGACTGATTTTTAAAAACACTGCCTTTTAGGGCTGTTGTAGTGGAAAACTGTACTGATAGCTCAAAGTGCTACCAGTTGTTCAGAACTTTTTGGAAACTCCCATTAGTACTAACTTTAGAATTAGTTTTTATGTCACAGAGGAAATTAATATCATTTCTTTGTCTCAGTCTTTTTATTTTTTTGACCTGAATATAGCTTATCTTAACATTGACCCTATTCATCACAGTTGGCTTTGAATGACCTTTGAGGTATATACACAAGCATAGTTTTCCCTAAAGTCAAATTTTATCACCACTTGAGGTTGTTCAAAAAGATGCTCTTTGGACCAGGCATATGACATTTTCTATATGTCATTGTGTCACTTTATGTGGTTGCTTGGTACAGGCTCCCTTAGTAGGTGAACCAGCTAGATTGAGCCTTCTTTCCTCTGTATTTGCAACTCTTTTACTTAATAAAGTTGTCAGGCTCACACTAAGTCTGCTAACTCATTTTATATAACACTGCTTACTATTTAATTTAACAAGTAAATACGTACATAGTATCTAGTTTGTGTCAGCATCATTCTGCATGCTTTACAAGTATAAACTAATTTAATAATCATAATGACCCTGTGAACCTATGTAACTTTTTGAAAGAAGAGTTAGTTTAGACACAGAAAGTTTAAATAGTTTCTGGCTTCTAGGAGGGATTCAATAAATGAAGACTAGAATTTCCTAAGGTTACTGCTTTAAAGGACATAGCACATATTTGAATGTTTAAGTTCTAATATGCTTGACTGGAAAACAGATCTTATTCTTTTAAGATCCCATCTTGTTTACTTAGCTTTTCATTTTGCTCAGGGCCTTCAGTCTTTCCCATTATCAAGTCTGAGGGCTGAAGCCATTATCAGACATTATTTTGAGTGGTGATGGTGGTGGTCTTTGATTATTTTGATGTGTCATAAGCACTTTCATTGCAGAAAGAGTGGACTCCAGAGATAGTCATTTCAGGACACTTTGATGGTGTCCAAGACCTAATGTGGGATCCAGAAGGAGAATTTATCATCACTGTTGGTACTGACCAGACAACTCGACTTTTTGCTCCATGGAAGAGAGAAGACCATTCACAGGTAAAATGTTGTACTTCTTGACTCATGCACTTTAAAAAATACCCATGAGCATATGAAAAGTGGGGCAACATCAGTAAGCCATTAGGGAGATGCAAATTAAAACCATGACAAGATGCCATTACACACCCTCTCTCTATATATATATATAATAAGTGGTGATAAGGATGCAGAGCAACTGGAATTTTCTGTATTGCTAGTAGACATGCAAAGTGTTAGAACCATTCTGGAAAAGTTTGGTATTTTCTTAAAAACTTAAACTTATATGTACTTTTCTTTATAATTCAAATGTTAGTTGTGAAAATTTATTTACTTCAGTTCTACATAAAAGTTTTGTTATTTCTTATAATTTTAGGTTTATTTTGTTAGGAAACACTATCAACTCTGCAGTAAAAACTAATTTCTGAAGTCATATAGAATTAGATAGTAGTGGTTGAAGGAGATTTTGTTCAGAAAACTTCAGTCTTGGCTGTGAGTTTAAAAACATCTCAGTAAAACTTTACCACTGGTAAGACATTGAACTGTGCTATGAATAATCAGCTTCAATTTCTGACAGAAATTCTGGAACTGCCTATGGCTCAGTTCCTGAGGTCTGATGAAATTTGCCTCTGCATGACTGCTTAAGTCACATGTGGTAGATTCACATTAATGGAATTTAGGGCATGGCGAGCAATAATATAGTCCTGGGGTCTCCAGGCCCTGGGACACAGAATGGTACTGGTCTGTGGCCTAGTAGGAACCAGGCTGCACAGCAAAAGGTGAGTAGCAGGTGGTCAAGTAAGCAAAACTTCATCTGTATTTGCAGCCACTCTTCAGCGCTAATATCATCGCCTGAGCTCCATCTTAGGTCATCAGGCATTAGATTCTCATAGGAGCACCAGTCTTTGATGTCAAAAAGTTGGGGACCACTGCTGTAGTCAATTAAAAAACAAGGCAAATAATTTGGAGCGATTTTCTATGGTTCTTGGAGATTTGTTACTAATATTGCTCAGTTGTTTATTCATGATCCATTAAAAAGCTATATTGGACTTAACAAAAAATATAAAATTTTTGCTCTTGGAAAGACACTTAGGAAAGTGAGAAGACCAGTCACAAACTGGGAGAAAGTATTTACAAAGCACATATGTGATAAAGGACTTATATCCAGAATATCTAAAACTTTTTAGAACTCAGAAATAGGGAAACAGACAATAAGGCAAAAGATTTGAACAAATATTTCTCCAGAGAACACTTTGGAATGGAGAATGAGAACAGGAAAAGCTTACTGACACCATCAGTTATTAGAGAAATGCAAGTTAAAGCTACAGTGAGATACTATTACACACCTATAACAGTGATTAAAATTAAAAGACTGACTAGACTTAAGTGTTGGTGAGTGAGTGGGCAACTGGAACTCTCCTATACTACTGGTGGCATTGTTGAGTGTGCAACCAGTTTGGAAACTAGTTTGACAGTTTCTTAAAAATTTAAAAATACATCCACCACATCACACAGCCATTCTGCTTATAGGTAGTATTTATCCAAGAGACATAGAAGCTTATATCTATACAAAAACTTGTACGGAAATGTTTATTTCTACTTTTTTTTAGTTAAAGACAGCTGGAAACAACTCAAATGTCTATCAATAGGTTAATAGATCAACAAGTAGTGGTATATCTGTTCCAGGGAATATTACTCAGCAATAAAGAAAAATTGAACATTTAAAACACAACAACATGAATAAATCTGCCTGTAGTCATATTTTCATGGCATAATAAATGATTTTGTGTCTGACATTTTGTTTGTTGAAAGGAGTTTGATTTTTGAAACATGATTGTTTTTGTTTATCCTATTTTAATACCCAGGCGACTTGGCATGAAATTGCAAGGCCTCAGATACATGGATATGACCTGAAATGTTTGGCAATGATTAATCGGTTTCAGTTTGTATCTGGAGCAGATGAAAAAGTTCTTCGAGTATTTTCTGCACCTCGAAATTTTGTGGAAAATTTTTGTGCCATTACAGGCCAGTCACTGAATCGCGTACTTCATAATGTGAGTATCCCTCTAAATGTTTTAACTAAATCTTGTTACTTCATTTTAGATTTTAAAAGTTTGCTTAAGGCTATAAATGGAGTATATGGAAGGAAAGACAGTCAAAATGTCTTATTGTCTAGACAAACTTGTGTGCTCTGTGGCATGCAGTAAATTAAATATTAAATATTTAAATTATTAGAATCAGAAATTTTGTAACAAATTAGCCCAAGACACTAAAGAATTTAAATGTTAAATTAAGGCCTGAATACTATGTATCATCACTGTGGCTGGTTTTGATGGTTACCATATAGTTTGATGCAGGATAAATTGATGGATATAGATTGCAGAGTTTAAGCAGATTATTGACACTTTCAGTGGCACTCTGCAAAAAAAATTTTTTTAATATTTGATTATTTAAAAATGGTTAAGAAAAATACTATGACTGCCTTTCTGGGAAACATCTGTGTTTGCATGAGCCTTATCAGGGATGTGCCTGTGAGACTCTTGGACTAGAGCTCCAGGCCTTCCATTTTCAGACATCTCTTTGCTAGAAGGCAGCCTATTGCATTCCCTAGCAGACCCTGAAACCCATTGGGCTGTTAGGATTTGGTGAATTCATCAATGAGAAGATGCCTATCTTTCTGGATTGGGTAGAGGGTTGGGGGTTAGCTGTAGCCTGTCTGTTGGAGATTGATTGATTCACATTTTTGTAGTGCCTGAAGTAACAGTAACTTTTAGTGTTTAAAGCATTTATACTTTTTATTCCAGCAAGACAGTGATCTTCCAGAAGGAGCTACTGTACCTGCTTTGGGATTATCAAATAAAGCTGTCTTTCAGGGTAAGGCTTTAGTTTCCAAAATAATTGAGCCCATAGTAGTATTTAAAATCTGATTACACCCTTACCATGTACTTAATGTTCATTACAGCTGATATTTAAAAAAAAAACGTAGTACATACATCTGTCTTCTCCATTACATATTTCGTGACAAGTACTCAGTACATGTGCAGATCCCAAAATTTGTGCAGCTTTCACAGAGTGTCATGGAGCACTACAACCAGAGATGCTAGTGTGATAGCCTCTGGAATCTGTTCCATAGTTTTAAAAGTTTGGCAAATGTTACATCAAAGAAAAAAGAAGGGTATTTATAGAATTGACTAGTGCTTCAAGGAGCACATTTGGAAAATACTAGAGTAGTATGAATACCCTTGCCTATGGAATCATGTGAGTACAACTTTGAATTACTCTGCTTTGAAGTGCCATTACTTTCTAACTGGTGGCCTTAATATTGAGACATGCATAGGATGTCTAAAGATGGTGACTACATTCATCATGTTGATGTGTTTCTTTTAAACCAGGAGATATAGCTTCTCAGCCTTCTGAAGAAGAAGAGCTTTTAACTAGTACTGGTTTTGAGTATCACCAGGTGGCCTTTCAACCATCCATACTTACTGGTAAGAAATGGCAAAATGATGCTTTAATAGAATTATTAGTATACATAATACTAATAAGTGCTGGCCTAAATAAGTGCTGTAGAATTCACTTTATTTGCATGAAAATAGAAAAAATAATTGCAGTGCTATAAATTTATTGTAGAACCTCCCACTGAGGATCATCTTCTGCAGAATACTTTGTGGCCTGAAGTTCAAAAACTGTAAGTTAGCTCTTTGGCTGATTCTGTTAATAACTTGTGTTCCCCCCCTGTCCCCAACTTAATTTTCTCCTTCGCTTTTTTTTTTTTTTTTTTTACCTGCATTCCCCTGCCCTAAAGTTTTTTTAGTGCCCTTCATAAGGGGTAAGAGTCAAACCTCACATAGATTTTTGTATTACTACATTGTATTTACTAGATTTGTTTACTGGTCTTGATTTTTAAAGTGGAGAGGCATAACATGTATTTTTTCTTTTTTAAAAAGACTAAGATTTATTATTCTGGCTTTTGTTTATTTTGTGGTTGCTCATCAAAATCTTTTTATGATTTATTCATGGCTGTGGGTAAAACTTGTATTTTAATCTATTTGTTTGAATAAGTTGCATTATTTTGAGGAAGTTGGTGTTTTCTTCTAGTCTCTCTTTTCTCCAAATGTTTGCCTGAAGGGAAATTTAATGGTACCTAAAAATACTATATGTTAGGGAGATTAATGGTATTCTTTTTATATTTAAAAATTTTGCAGCATGAGAATAGGTACATTTACTAATATAGGAATCATGCATTTCCTCTTTAAATTTCAGGTATGGGCATGGTTATGAAATATTTTGTGTTGCTTGTAACAATTCGAAAACTCTGCTGGCCTCAGCTTGTAAGGTAGGTAATTTTACTTTTTTATTTTACTTGGTCACAAGTTATTTGAGTCATCGGGCTTTTGCAAGTTTGATGGTATGATCAGAACACTGTTGGCGTGCCACCCTGAACATGCCCTTTCTCGTCTGATCTCGGAATCTAAGCAGGGTTGAGCTTGGTTAGTACTTGGATGGGAGACCACCTTGGAGTACCTGGTGCTGTAGGCATTTAAAAAAAAAAAAGAGCACTGTGTGAATGGCCACTGAAGTCTGCATTTTCTGAATCTTGTTTTCTCATTCTCTTTTCCTTTCTCTCCGTTCAAAAACTGCAGTTGCATTTTATTTTTATTTTATTTTTTTAAACTAATAACAGTCATTTATTATCATTATCAATGCAGTTGCATTTTAAATCTTTGCCAGCTGCATATTTTTTGTTCCTAAATGCTTGATTTGAACTGATTTATGTCCCTCCTTAAAAATTACTTAATCAAATATCTTAAAATGAGACCTGAAAATGCAATGCATTTTAAGTAATTAGAGTCCTGGAGAACACAGAGAGATTGAAAAAGGGAAACTCAGAAGGCACTTCATTTAATAGTTTCTCGAAGATACTCTTGGTACGCACCTAAGTGAGTGGAATCTCTCCGCCCATGCCAGGATGAGGCAGGGTGGTAGCTGGCTCAGCTGGCCATCAGAACATGCTACTACAGAATAATTCACTTCAAACATTTGCCTGGGAGAATAATTTTGAACTCACAATTCAGCATTTATCTATATTCTATGGAGTGAAATATTTGTGGAGGATTGTTTGAAGGG
This sequence comes from Cynopterus sphinx, assembly GCA_030015415.1. Lineage (NCBI taxonomy): Eukaryota > Metazoa > Chordata > Mammalia > Chiroptera > Pteropodidae > Cynopterus > Cynopterus sphinx. The sequence goes on along the minus strand of CM057384.1, from coordinate 25,923,086 downwards.
TCAGAGACCTACACATTTCTCTAAATTTTCTAAAAATTATTTTCTTGTTTTAATCATGATGACTGCTAGTCAAAATGGGTCACTTTGTCCCTGCTTTTGCTGTGGCTTCTTTCCATTGGCCTATATTGAGAGTCATAAGAGATTATTGCAATGCCCCTCCTGCCCCTCCCAGCTTCTTTGTTGTCCCCTCTGTGAGGGTGGTACTGAAAATATTTTCTTCTGTTGGAGGGGCTAGTGGGGAAAAGGGGGCTTAGTAGCAGAAAAAGTTATGCTTTTGCTGAGCAGCTAATTTATTTTTAGCTTTGGGCACTGTCTATTATATAACTGATTATTTTTTTTTTCTTTTCAAGTTGGCTCACTTGTAGCCACCATGTGCAATTAAAATTTTGTCATTTGTATACTTTTTCTGTGTGTTTATTTTAATAAACAGAAAAGAAGTGTGATTGGTAGTGTGGCTTGGGAAGTTTGAACCTGAATGATTGTATAAACTTGCTGGCTCAGAAGAGTCAATGACCCATGGAAATGTCTAGCAGCTTTATCCTCGAGGCACCAGCCTTACCATACTACATTTCTTGATTGGAGGGTGTCAGCTATACATTTTGTTTTGATTGTTAAAACAAATGATTAGATGCATTACTTTAACATTTTAAACAACTTTTTTAGGTATCATTAGTGTTCTGTAAGTTGCATGTTGAAAGTGAACAATTTGATAAGTTTTGAAATATGTTTATACCTGTGAAATCATGACCACAATTAAGATATGAACATATCTGTCAACCCCCTAAATTTCCTCTGTCCCTTGGTAATTTCTCTTTCCTGCCCCCTCCTTATCCCCTCCAGCCCCATCCCATGGAAACCACTAATCTGCTTTTTGTCATAATAGAGTACTTTACACTTGCTAAAATTTTGTGTAAATGGAATCATACAGTATGTACTCTTTGGTCTGGCTTTCATGCAGCATAGTGATTTGGGATTCATCCATGTTGTGTGTATCAGTACTTCATTCTTTATATTGTTGAGTAGTTTTCCCTTTTATACATATATCACATTTGTTGATCTATTCATTTATTAATGGCATTTGAGTTGCTTACAGTTTTTGGCTTTTAACAATAAAGCAGCTGTGAATATTCATGTACAAGTTTGCATGAATATGTGCTTTCATTTCTTTTGAGTAAACATCTGTGAGTGGAATTGCTAGATGATGTGGTCAATGTATATTTAAAATTTAAAGAAACTGCCAAACTATTTTCCAAAGTAGTATCATTCTACAAGCCTATTAACAGTGTATTAGAGTTCCAGTTGCCCCACACTCCCACCAACACTTGGTATAGTCATTCTTTTTGCCTATTCTAATAGGTGTATAATATGTCATTGTGATTGTAATTTGCATTTCCCTGTTGAAAAATGTTGTTGAACATTTTTTCATGTATATAATATGCTAATTTTCCATCTATAGCTTCTTTGATGAAATATCTGTTCATATCTTTTGCCCATTTCTTTGTTGTACTCTTTTTACTGAGTTTTAAAAAGTTCTTTATATACATTGGCTACAGCTATCAGACAGATGCTATGTAGATAATTATTTCTAGTGGCTTGTCTTTTCATTTTCCTAACTGTGTTTTTCAAAGAGCAGAAGTTGTATGTTTTAGTGAAATGTAATTTACCAACTTTTTCTGAATTGGGTTGTACTTTTTGTGTAGTATCTAAAATTTTTGCCTAACTCAAAGTCACAGGGTTCTGTTGTTTTGTTCTGGGAGTTTTATAGACTTTAAGTTTTATATTTTAGTCTGTAATACATCTTTAATTAGTTCTTGCCATTATATAATTAAAGTTGATTTTCTTGCATGTGTATATCCAATTATTCCATCATCATTTGTTGAAAAGATTATCCTTTCACCTGCATTTTGCACCTTTGTGCAAAAATCAGCTGTCCATATATGTGTGGGTCTATTTCTGGACTTTATTCCATTCATCTTTTTTTCTGTCTTGATTCCAATTCCATATTCTCTTAATAACTAGCTTTTAATAATAATGTCTTGAAACTAGGAAGTATTTGTCTTCTCTCTTCACAGTTGTTTTGGCTACTCTAGGTTCTTTACTTTTCCATATGCATTTTAGAATCAGATTGACAGTTTCTACAAAACCAATTCTGGAATTTTGATGGGGATTGCATTGAATCTATAGATTAATTTGGGGAGAATTTTAACAGTACTCAGTCTTTTGATACATGAACGTAATACGCCTCTCATTTAGTTTAGGTCTTTAATTTCAGTAATGATTTTTTTAGTAAACTTATTTTAGAAGAAGTTTAAATTTTATTGGAAGTTGCAGAAATAGAACATAGAATCCTGCTTATACCTCTCACCCAGTTTTTCCCAATGTTAGTATTATTATCAGGAATATTATGTAGTTTTTGGTGCAGGTCTTACACATATTCTGTCAGACTTACCCTTACTCCATATGTTTTATCTGATTGCTTGTTGCTCACACATGGAAATATAGTTGCTTTTTGTATATTAATGTTATTTCCGGTGACCTTGCTAAAGTTATTTACTAGTTCTTGTAGCTTTATTGTAGATACCATAGAATTTTCCACGTAAATGCTTATATTGCCGATGAATAAAGAAAATTTTATTCTGGTCCCATATGAATGTCTTAATGTTAAATAGAAGTGGTAATAGCAGAAATCCTTGCCGTATTCCTCATCTCAGAAACAAAACATTCTGTTTATGTCCAATAAGAATGATGTTTACTATAGATTTTTCATGATTCGCTCTTTATGAGGTTGCACAATTTCTCCCCAATTTCTAGTGTGTAGAGTTTTTAACATGGAATGGATATTAGATTTTGTCTAATATTCTTTCTTCATCTATTGACATGATCATATTTTCCCTTTTGAGTTTATTATTATGGTGAATTACATTGATGTTCAGATGATAAACCAACCTTGCATTTCTGGAATCAGACCCCACTTGCTCATGATGTATTATCTTTTTATATAATTTTGGACTCAGTTTTCTAAAATTTTGTTTAGGACTTTTATATATATAGTATGTGTGGAGTAACGTGATGTAGTTTTCTTTCTTGATAATAGCTTTATCTGGTTTTGGCATCAGTAATGATCGCCTCATAGAAATATTTTCTTCTCTGGAATTTTCTAAAAGAGTGTGTAGAATTAGTAATATTTCTTTTTTAAATGTTTGGTAGATTTCACCAGTGAAGCCAGCTAATCCTGGAATTTTCTTTGTGAGAGGATTTTTAACAACAAATGTAACTTGAATAGATTGTAATCTATTTAGGTTATTCAGTTTTTCTCGAGGGTGCTTTTGTAATTTGTGCCTTTCAAGAAATTTATCCTTTTGATCTGAGTTGTCAAATCTATTAGCTTAAAGTTATTCATAATATTCCATTATGATCCTTTTAATATCTAAAGAATCTGTGGTGATACCACCTTTCTTATTCCTGCTATTAGTAGTTTATATCCTCTCTTACATCCTCTTTTTTTTTCTTTGATGCATTCTGGGGATTGATTAGGAAATTGGTTTTATTGATATTTTCAAAGAAGCAGCTCTTAGTTTTATTTATTGATTTTCCTCTGCTGTTTTTCTTGTTTTTATTTCATTGATTTTTGCTATTTTTATTCCTTTTTTTCTACTTAGATTTCATTTTTTATTTCTAATTAAAAAAGGTTAAAGCTGAGTTGATTTCAGAACTTTTAATATGTGTTTAACTATACTCTATATTACTATAAACTTCCCTCTACTGTTTTTGAGACATTCTGCAAATTTTAATATGTTGTTTTTATTATTGTTAAATTAAAAATACTTTCTAATATTCCTTTGATTTTTGTCTTTGACCTATATGTTATTTCAAAACATATTATTTAGTTTCTATATGCTGTTTTCCAGTTATCTTTCTGTTACTGATTTCTGACTTAATTTCATTGTGGTCAGAGAACACAGTATGATTTGAATCTTTTGAAATTTAATCTTGGTAAGTTTCCACAGTCACTTTGAAAAGAACGGGTTCTGTTTCTGTTGGGTGGAGTGTTTTGAAAATATGAACTACATCAGATTGGTTGATAATATTGCTCAAGTCTTCTTTATCCTTTCCGTTTTTCTTTTTTTTTTGAGTGGCATTTTGAAATCTCTGACTATAATGGTTGACTTGTTTTTTAATTCTTAAAGTTCAATTTTTGCTTTATGTATTTTGAAGTTCTGTTGTTAAAACATCTATTATTATGTCCTCTTGATTTCTAGTTTATCGTTGAAATGACCCTCTTTATTTCTGGTAAAATTTTATGTTCTGAAATCTACTTCATCTGATATTAAGATAACCATTCCAGGTTTCTTTTGAGTAGTGCTATAATTATATATCTTTTTCCATCATGTTACTTTTAAGCTATTAGTTTTATTTCAAGTGGGTTTTTTGGGGCAGCATATAGTCGAAATTTTTTTACTCATCTTGATAAGCTTTCATTTTAATAGGGGAGTTTATTAGATTATTTGCACTTAATGTAATGAATGAAATGTTGGATTTAAATCTGTCTTGCTATGTGTTTACTTCTTGATTCATTTGTTTTTTGTTGCATTATACTTATTTTGGATTAAGTGATTACTTTTTATGTCCATTTTATTTGTTCATCTTATGTCCATCTTTTTGGTTAGTAGATATAAATTTTTGTTGTATTATTTTATTAGCTATTTTATATTTTATAGTATAGTTCTCTAATATACCACAATCTACCTTTGGGTAATATTGCACTATTTCATGTACAAGTTAGGAACTTTATAGAAGTATACTTTTGTTTCCCCCTACTTTGTGGTATTGTTATATACTTTACTTATTCTTAGAAATCCCACAGTATATTATTAGTTTTTGCTTTGACCAATTAGCCATTATAGAGATTTAAATAATAAAAAATTTTCCATTAGATATCATTTTCTTTCTGCCTAAAGGATATTCTTTAAGACCTTTGTAATGCATTTCTGCTGGTTATGAATTTTTTCAGCTTTTACCTGTCTGAAAAAAATCCATTTTTTCTTTATTTTTGACTGATATTTATGGTGGGTAAAGAATTGCTGGTTCTCTTTTCAGCAATTTTCTTTTGACTTACATTGTTTTTCATATGACAGCTGTAATTTTTCTTTGTCCCTGTCATGATTTTTTCCCCTTTAATTACAATTTTATATTGCTGGTTTTAAACAATTTGATTATTGTTGGAATGGTTTTCTTCATGTTTCTTGTGCTTGGGTTTTATTGAATTTGGATCTGTAGGTTTATTGTTTTCATCAAATTTGTAAAATTTAAAACCATTATCTTTTTAAGCATTTTCTTTTCTCATCCTTTATGGGGACTCTAGTTACCTGTATTTAACTGCTTGGATTTGTCATTGAGTTCAGTGATATTCCTTTTTATAACCATTCTGTGATTCATTTTTGTCTGTCAAAGATCAGTACTCTTTGTTGCCATATAGCTCATATTTTGGAGTGCCATCATTTCATGTACTTTGGATTATTATTTTTTCACGTAATACTCCATATTGACTAGAAGTGAAGTCTCTAAACTATTAATTACACAATTAATACACAAATGTGTTCTTGGAAAAATATTGAAACATTATGAGTACAGCATTAATCTCTGATGATCATCTTTTCTAATCCCAATCTTCATGTTCCTAAAGACTGTACACCTAGTTGTGGTATGCTCTTTTCTCAGAAATTTATTTTTGTACTTACACAGGTACGTAAAATATACCTATAGAGACAATATATTATTTTTTAAATGTTTTCAGTTTGTTTCTATTTAAATTGCTTCATCATTGTTTCATCTCTGTTCTACAGGCAGCAAAGAAAGAGCATGCAGCTATCATCCTTTGGAACACTGCATCTTGGAAACAGGTGCAGAATTTAGTTTTCCACAGTTTGACTGTCACACAGATGGCTTTCTCACCTAATGACAAGTTCTTACTAGCTGTTTCCAGAGATCGAACTTGGTCACTGTGGAAGAGGCAGGACACAATCTCACCTGAGTTAGGTAAAAAAACAGCTTCTGATTGGGAGGATTGGTAGTGAAACAAATACCCATTTTATCCACCTTGGGCAGCTGTTAGGTGAAGAGAAACAAATGATACCAGGGTGAAGAGCAGAGTCTGACTATTGTGAAGTCTTTCAAAATTCTCTTAGAATTGAGGAAGACTCAACCTTGTAAGATTTAAATGCAGGCGACCTTTGGGTTGACTTCCTTGTGCTTATGTAGTTAGGATGGCAAGTGTTCAGACATTTGAGTTAAAGAAATATAAAAATCTCTATATATAAAATCTAGATTTTGCAGATGGTTATAGAATGCCCCATATTCTGAGCTAGGATATTATGGGACAGGAATAATGAAGATATAATTATGAAACTTAGAAGGACCATTATCTGTATCCTTTTCCTACCCATCCCTGTCACTTTGATAATTGGGAATGGTGTTTTAGGCATCCGTCTGTGAATAACATGACCCCAGGGCAAGATATTAGCACATCTGCCTACCTTTCTACTCTGAGCCTGACAAATCGAAAATATAAAAAATAAAGGAAGAAAGAGTGTTTTTTTCATAGTGGTAATTCCTATTTCCCCAGATTCTTTGGGTAAAATCTAGAGTGTTATTTACTTGTACTTTTATTTTTTCCATTGAATTAATCTCGTGATATTTCTAGTCTCTTAGTTTCTTGTCTTTTATAGAATACCAGGTCCTATGACACATACTAAACAGTATGTGTTAGAACAGACTGATTTCTTTTGCAACTAGTGATTTTCTAACATGCAGCCCCTACTTTTAAAAAAGCTAAAATGATACTAATAACATATCCATTAATTTGCTCTATCTTTGTGAATTAAGAATTAGTAAATAGCTTCTATTTCCTCATAAGCAGTTATGTATTTTTTAAGTTTTGGTTTATTTTTTAACATTATTCAAGGGTGCATTAATCTTTTTTCCATATCTTAATGTGCAAATCTGGCTACTTCCTGAGTAAGGTTAAATTGCTTCAGGCCTCTTCTATCAGCATAAATTAAACCTTTAGCTAAGTGCCTGGAAGATGTTTGTCATCACTAAAGAGAGACTAGTCAATATAAAATTATTCCTTACTAGAAAGATAACTGTATGCCCATAATCTTCTGGTGAGAGGTCTACTGCCTAGCTTGCATATATAAATTGAATACTAAATTACATGTTGTATATGGTACTTAAACATAGCTTTCTAACAAGTTAAAAACAGCTTTCTCTGTTTTGTGAGTAGTGTGTATGTGTTCCTTTCAGATCCAATTTTCAGTCTCTTTGCCTTCACTAACAAAGTCACTGCTGTGCACAGTAGAATTATTTGGTCTTGTGATTGGAGTCCTGATAGCAAGTTTTTCTTCACTGGAAGTCGAGACAAAAAGGTAATATTTTTAACTCAACTATTTTTCCAGGTGTAAAATAATATTGTTACAGGTATGTTTGGATAGAAAACATATAATCCTGACTTTCTGATACAACTTTTAAAAACTGATTTATGAAAAATACTCATTTGTATTTTTCATAAGCATACATAAAAAGATATTTTCTTGTTAAATTATGCAAGTACATTTCTCTGAAATATCAAATATGAACATGACTTGTATTAGATGGTCCCAGAATGAGAATAGTAACAAATGGATCAAGACTAAGAGAATAGGAGAACAGAAGCAGGGAAAGGGGGCATGAGGGGAAAAACACTTTCCACCTATTTTTACTTTTATGAATTAAAATCTTTTTCTGTCATGAATGCTTATTACCTTTTTAATTCAGTGGTAAGAGTGGGGCTTGTGAATGATAAGAGTGGGGCTTGTGTATGAGATCGAAGCTTTGAAAAAAAACAGAACAAGTTTTTCACCATGACATGACGTTCTCCGGAACATGTTCACCTGGTTTCTGGTCTTTCTCTGTGTTCATACTCTTTCTTTTCTTTTTCTGCCTTTCCTGCAGAGCAGAGGTATTAAGACAATTGAGCAGTCTATCTTTGGATGGCACACTTAGGTAGTTGAAGTCTCAGAGACTTGTGTCTGCTACACTGTGGCTTCTCTGTGATGCTTGAAATATGCTCTGAAGTTCTGGAACACAATTTATTCATTTATTTAAATTCCAGAGCAAATATTGTACATTATCTTTGTCATTGAAACTAGTGGATTGCTGGAAATCTTACAAAGAGAAAGTGTTACAGAGTTTGATCTGTCTGCATTAGGTGGTTGTCTGGGGTGAGTGTGACTCCAGTGATGACTCCATTGAGCACAGCATCGGCCCCTGCTCCTCTGTCCTGGACGTGGGTGGGTCTGTGACAGCTGTCAGCGTCTGCCCAGTGCTTAACCTCTCCCAACGGTCAGTGTCTGTGTGGGGGGCTTCATTATATGTTTTCTTTAAGAAGATCACTTGTTTTCTCAATATATTGCCCTTTTATACTTACACTCATGGGTTCTTTCGGCTTCCAGGCTATTATTTTTTTCATAATGCTTATGTTTCTCATAAGCATTTTTAAATGGATAGAATTCAGTGATATTTAGAGTGGCAAAAGAGAGATTAGGAGTGTGGCTCAAATGTTCTTATTTCACCAGATTCAAGGCTGTGGTGCTTTCTCTGTACCAAGTGTCTTCAGCAGAATGAGGGCCCCTTTAGCCAGCCACAGAAACATTAGTTTTGCCAGTGGAGGATAGAAGTAAAACTGTGTGCACCATTGATGGAGAGAATGTTCCTTAAGGGCATAGGATAGCAGTGCAACCCAGTGCACTGGGCTGGTTCTTTTAAACAGAGTCCTTTTGTAAGCACGGAACAGTTGGGAACACTGTAAAGAACTACTTTAGAGTGATGATGGAGATAACAGAAACTCATGCTAAATTAATCACTTTCTTCTCCCTCTTAAAAACAGATATGTTGTTGCAGTAGGATTAGAGTGTGGAAAGATTTGTTTATACACCTGGAAAAAGACTGATCAAGTTCCAGAAGTAAATGACTGGACCCACTGTATAGAAACAAGTCAAAGGTATATTCTATTTCTACTTCTATCAGACTAGATAGAAATCATGGAGTCTTTAGTAGCAAATTTTATGCCACAGTTGTATGGGGAGAGACTCAAATCTCTATTCATGGTGCTCACCACTAAATGCTTCCTCTATTCTATGGTAATATCTTTAAATTAATGTTTGTTACTATATTACACTTGGTTTTTAAAAGTTTGCTTGACCATATTGCTTGTTTGCATAATGTCTTTATAGATAACACATTTGAGATCAAAGTGATTTTCCTAATATATTTTTAGAATTTGACTATAATAGATTCTTAATAAAGTTTTATTCAAAATGTTGGTGATTTTTTGAAATACTATAGATTATGTTTTGGTGGCTACATCTCACGTTTGAACACTTTAGCTCAAGTCCTGTAATGGAGCAAATTGTTGAGTGCCCCTTAAAGCCCTGTGACTGGCTTCCAAGCACAGTACTCTGTCCCTGAGCCTTACACCATAGGCATGGGCCTTTGTCACCTGAGCTGGCTTAGAGTACCTGCCATTTGCATCCTCCTTTTCACTCTGACCTGCCTAAACAGCAGGAGTCATTTTTTAATCTATTTTCAACCAATTATTCTTTTAAAATGTCTAAACTTTCCAAAAAGGTCACCAAGATCATTCTATCTCAGGTTTTCTTAGGATTCTTCAATTTTCATGTATCTGCACTGTTCAGAATATGATTTCAAATACAGTTTCAAATGACAGTATCATAATGAGGTGATTGCCTTGAAAGAGGGAGATTTGTGAGTATATCTCTTCTGTTTTTATTTTTACTTTTCAATTATAGTTGACATACAATATTATAGTAGTTTCAGGTATACAACATACTGATTAAACATTTATATAACTTATGAAGTAATCACCTCAGTATCCATCTATTATGAGCACATGTCTTTACAAGATTTTTCATCTAGGGGAGCTATCTTATCTACAAAGCATGTTAAGTGCTCATTATAATTGTATTTGTTAAATGAGACCACCTTTGTTACCCCTGTCCTCATGGCTTCTCCCACCTCTCAGATAGCAGGCTTAGCAACTGAACTAATTCATACTGTCAGCTTACTAAAGAGGGAAGTACTTCAATGAATTCCACATTCTAGGCACTTGAAATTTTCTCTCTTCCTGGGCTCACCTCCCTTCTTTTCCTTCCTTTCATCTTGCTTGCCCACCGTGTTCTCCTCTGCTGTCGTCTGATACCCAGACCATGTCCATGGCCCCAATGTAGGACAACCGGCAGGAGGCCTCTTAGAAAGCACAGACAGGGGTCATGTACAGAATTTGAGTTTATTTATTTATTTATTTATTTTTTATAGTCATTATTGTGACTTTGGATTTGTAAGCACTAATTCCTGACTTAACACATTATATTATTTAGATTGCTGATATTCCAGTTACCAAATTTGAAGTACCTTTCAAATGAACTTTTTGCTAGTTATGAGATACAAAGGTAATTAATAAGAAAACACTGCATTTTAGGTTGGTTTCCCCCATTCTCTGTCTTCTAAATGTGATATATTAATATTCTGAATTTAAATATTGATAGCTAGATATTTTTATATATATACATATGTATATATATATTTCAGTGGTGTCACTACTTCAAATTATTCTGGTAGTGAAATGAGAGAACTTTAATATTGATCAGTAACACATTCCAGTGATAGTGATGTCACTTAAAATATTTTTGGAACTTCTCTTTATCACTTGTGTCCAGAACTAGCTTACTAGATATAAGAAAATCAGTTTTAATACCTTTTATACTTTTACTCATTTTGATTGCTTTTTTTTTTTAAAGCTCAGCATTCATTTTACTGATAAAGCTCATCTCCAAATGACTTTTGACTGCTTTCAGTAATCAGATTCATCCTCACAGGAAGATGAGCTGTCACTGAGAGTATTCAAATAATAACCCGTATAATATGGAAGCATTTCCTATAGAAGAATTTCGGGAAGCATTGAGGCACAACAATACTGTGGAAAAGTGTATTACCTCCCAGATGGGCCACTTGCAAGGATTCAGTCATTTGGTTGTGTAGGTTCTGGTGTACTGATTTTAAAGTGTGTTTCATTTCTTCAAGATTATACTTTATTCCTACCTTTTGATCCTGAGAGCTCATTTGGTGACAGAGACTCTCACCATGTGAAAGTATAATATGTGTGCTCTGGCACTGTTTTCAGTCTTTACTGCATTAAAATCTAAGTTTTTCACTTTATTCCTTTTTGGTTTGGAGGTGTAATTTTTAGATTAAACTTATAGAAGATATTATATTTTCATATTTATTTAACAATCTATTTTGAGGAGCATTGTAGTTCTGCCATGGGTCTGAGCATGAGTATCTTGCCCAAGGTCATGTAGTTGAAGATCACGCTGGTGACCAAGGTTCTTTCACTGGGTAGTTTATTAAATTTTTCACTGTCTTTCTTTACCCAGAAGTAAAAATGTAAAAGGCCATCCATTTTATAGGGATGTGAGAAGAATAAAATAATCTAGAATATGTTGCAGAGTTGGAATTCTTAAATACATTTAGTAGTTATCAGAAAGGCTGATTTTAATAGCCATAAAATGAATTCCACTAATCGTTAAAATAAAATTTGATGAAAATAGTTTATTTCTTGCTCGTTTTGGTGATATCCTTGGTCAGTAAGTTAAATATTGACAGTTTTAAGTAGAAGATGTTTTCAAGGTTAGGATAAAATTTGATTTTTAGATTTTGACTTCATTTATATTAACATCAATAGCAAGGGTATACTAGTTAATATGAAGGTAAACACCCATTAAAATATTTTGTCATAGCATATGTTCATTTCATGATTTCTCTATCTTTGTTTTAGCCAAAGTCATACACTTGCTATCAAAAAATTATGCTGGAAGAATTGTAATGGAAAAATGGAACAGAAGGAAGCAGGAGGCACTGAATGGTTACACTTTGCAAGTTGTGGTGAAGATCATACTGTGAAGATACACAAAGTGAACAAATGTGCATTGTAATGGACTTAATAACTACAAGCATATAATCATTGGTGTCTTAAAATATTTAACATGTAAATGGATAACTGTTCTTTACCTCATAATTTCATTGAGTTTCATTTTTAAGTCCTGTACCAGTAGTATTAATTTAGGTCACAGACTCTTGAAAATCTAATGAAAGTTATAGATTTTCTCAAAACTGTTACATATGCACACCCTCAGAACCTTGCCCCATACATACATCCAGGGATTCACACCTACATCTATGTATTCCAGATTAAGAACCTCTGTTCTTTTTTTATGAACCAAACTTGCCTAATTTTATGTTATTTTGGGCCTTCTCTTTTCATATGCCCCTCTTTGGGACATTTAATTATTTATTACCCTCTTCAGAGAAAGGGCATAGAAAATACAAAGAAGAAAAAACCCAGATTACTCAATTTCTATTTTAACAGTTTTGTAAATAGACCACACAAAGTGTGATCTTGACCCTTTGTTCCCAGTATACAACAACCATTTTAGGAATTTGGCAGGCATTTGGGAGTTTGAACTGTATTCAGTCGTTTCATTTATTCTTTAAAAGTACATAGATTTTCACATGGGGTTTGACTTAAAGTAGAATATCCTGACATTTAATCTGATGTATGGGTTGAAAAGCAGAATTCTGAATCATCTGAATTTGTGTGTAACGTGACATAAATGAGTCATGAGAGTTAAAAGATAATCCCCACTGGGAGAATGAGTAGTTGGAGCAGAAGGAAGAAGGCGCTAGAAACAGAATGTCGGGTGTGTCAGCTGAAGTTTGGGAAGTGGTCATAAAATCTGAGACTTGGGAGTTGGGTGGAGAGAGGTTAATAGGGGTGTGAGAAGTGCTGTGAAAACCAGTGTGAGTGGTTTGCCCTGATCTTGTTGGAACATGGAGTCACCTGGCAAATTGGCAACTGAATGTACATAATCTGCTGAAAGAAAGGAGGAGTTTATGCCATTATTTAACACAACATCTTGCTTCCAAAGGAATTGATATTTTGCCTAAATGGAAGTTTGTAGACTAGCACTATCCAGTATTTCTAATCCAATAGAAATATGAGAGCTACATATAGAATTAAAAAAAATTTTTTTTTTCAAGGATTCTAGCTTTTATTTTTCTCCTTGTCACAAAACAAAGTAGAAGACATAATACAGGATTAAAACTACAAAGGTAGTTAAATTGGTAGAACATGTATACACAAAAATATCTGGATAAGAAGACAGGCTTGTTTACAATGAGGAAACACCTGTAAATTAAGGTAGTTTAATTTTCATAGGAGACATTTAAAAAGATCAAATATATACTACTTGGATGCCACTGTTTACAGCAATATTGAAGGGGAGAAAACCACTCATTTCAGGACATATACCACAAGGTCCAGGTTTTACAGCAGTAGTGTAATACGCAAAACTATATTACAGCTAGTTAATCAGAGTTTACTAATTGTTCCCAAATATGTCACAGTTTCGGCCCTCAAGTTCATTCCTACAGATTTCAACAACTCTAAACTTCTAGCTACTGAGAGAATGATTCTAAGATGCTTTCTAAGAGTTAGAAATTCTCTGCAGACCCAAGGCCATCTATCATCTCCACAAGTCTGCTCTCACCAACAGCCCTTATTCTTCAGAGAAATAGCTAGGAAAAAAGTCAGATGCCAGTGTAGTCATCATCTCCTAGGCCACATTTATGACAAAAGCAGCCAACATTACCATAAAATGAGAATCTTGAGGCTTTAAAGGCTTATTCTGGTCTTGAAAAATTGGTAGGATAAGATTACTTTCTGCTGAATCTTGACTAAACACAGGAAGACTTGTTTTCATTGGCTGGTCTTGGAGTGAAGGTCACAGACAGGAGTTTTAACCTTATGTACTTTAGTTTCAGTCAGAAGATCTGAATTTAAAAGTATGCTAAAAATCCTAAATCCAAGCTTTTGAAATTTACTATTAAAAAGCCTGTAAGGGCTTACTAACTTGAAGTCGTAAGTGCAAGGGGACGAGAGCTCTGAGCCTGTCAGGTTCCCATTTTGGAGGAAGGATCGATGTTTCCTATAGATTGCTCAATTTTGAATAAGGGAGAAACCAACATACTAGGGCAAAGAACTAGTTTCACTTTATTCCATGAGGATTCTTCTCCCATGGTAAAGAAACAGAATGAGAAATGAATCTTAACTGGTATCTTCATCAGAAGTGATAAACTTGGTGTCTATATTCATAAAGCCAGACAGTTTTTTAAGCAGACTGGAAGCAGATAGTAGAACCAACTTCCTATACCCATTACACCTTGTATTTAGCAAAAGCAAAGATCAACTTGAGCAATATCCAAAGTCACTGTTAACTATTAAAGGGTGAAGTTCACTAGTATATTATTTAAAGAGAGGTACCTACAAGTAATCCAGTTAAACCCGGGTGAAAAAAAATCCAAATAAATTGTATTTAGGAATGAGTTTTCCTTATAAGGAAGGCCAACTGATGGGAATGCACTCAGCTACACTTGACATGAAGACACTGCATAAAACCTCACCTGGCAAGTGAATTTCTAGTAACTACGGGCAGGAGAAAACAAAGAGCTACTTCTGTAACATTTTAGTAACCAGATAGCATAATAGAAACTTCCCAAGGGCAATGTATATGCCATTAATCACTGAACAAAGCAGTTGTATTATTTTTCTTGTTCGAGAAGCTTGTTTACCTCCCTTTCGGCCATTCCAGTGTATTTCAAAATGATTCCATATTGGTTTAGTCCAAGAAGCAAGAATATGGCAGTCACTATCAGGTGAGGAGAAGGTTGTGGACAGCATTGCTGTCCCACCCAAACAACCTCAGCGAGAGAAATGGCCATAGTCATGAAGTATGTTTTTGGCTGCTTTAGTGCAAAGAGGCGTTTCCACCAGCTGACATCTCTACATTGAGCTTTTACTAGATTGCTGCAAATTTCATAGAATCTTAGCTGTGGCTCAGTGATCCATTTATTGGAGCCAAAAATTCTAGGCTAGACGGCCAAGCACAAAAACAACAAAATAGGAAACACCAGACAACAGGTGGAGCTAGATAGTAGAAGTCAGAAACACCAAAGAAGCCACACCCATGATGGCAGGTGGAAGGCACGCTCGTCCCACCTGAGGACTTCATCAGTATCATTTCAGTCTATCCTTGTAGCTGCACTTCCAGACTTGGGGTCTCTCCAGCCAGCAGGTTGGTACTGTGATTATCTTCCTCCACCACCGCCCCCAAAGTGCCACTTCAGTGAGCCTTCCCCTAAGACCACAGCAAACCACATAATAAAAGTAAAAAGAAACAGGTAAAATTTATTTTAATGACGTATGTTTAAACTCAATATATTCAAAATAGTATTTCAACATGTAATCAATATAAAATTACTGATTATATTTTGTACAATATAAAGTGCATTTTATACTTAGAGCTCATTTCAGTTTGGTCTAGCCCCATTTCTAGTGCTCCTACGTGGACAGTGCAGTTCTAGATGATTGAGTCTATATGAACTTGTTTCTCAGGTGTGTGTACGCACCAAAGCAGTAAGCTTTTGAACTTCCCAACCTCAGAAGCCAGGACATCCTGAACTACTATTTTCTTGATTATCAACTGAATGATTTGAGTCTTTACTTTTGCTGGCACACAGGGATTTGTTCAGATCCCATGCATGTGGGATTCCAGAGCAGATTCAGTGGACTAATTTTGCTCCTTTACTTTCCCAGCACAGAACTCAATCCCCGAGGGTTTCTTGAAAGCAGGCCTCCTCTTGGAGAGACTAGATTCATAGTTGGTTATTGTTTTAATTTGTCAGTTATGTTTGTAGATAGTTTACTCAAGATGTCCTGAAGCATCATCCTCAGTAATCACCCAGGTAATTCAGTTCAGTAAGCATTCATAGGACTTGCTGTATACACTTGACAGTCTGCATTGTAATTCACACACTTACATTGTCATTTTATACACACAGGTCATAATCTGCTGAAGGAGCACCCTTTGAATCACATTGTAGTAATATATGATATATAAAGCAAAAGGGCAGTTTGGAACTGTGCTCCAGAGGAACTGAGGAGTATTTCGAAATCTCCAACCTGCCCTTGCCTAGTATCCCTGATATCTCATTTTTCTGCTTGGTTCACAGCACAGAGTGTGGATTGATGCCAAGTGCCAGCCTAAGCAATAGTTGTCTTCTGACCTATCCAATCTCCCTAGATGGAGGAGCAGTGATTGGATTGTTCCAAGCTGATGTTTACCTTGGACAGCAAGGAGCCAAATCACTATCTTCCCAATCGCCTCATGGGAACCAGAGTTGGTTATTGATTACAAAAGGAGAATATGGGAGTTAGCAGGAGACAATGCAAATTCAGGAATGAAATAAAAGGACAGAATCTCTTTTATATTAGAAACCTTGACCATCTTAGAAAATCCTGAGTTGCCTGTAAGAGGAATCCAAGGCCTTCTACACACTTTTGTACAAATCCTATGGTATTTCTCAAGGCAGTCTAGGCAAGAATTGGAAACCAGACTTAAGGAGTCAGAAATGCATTTGAATCCCTCTCACACTAGCTATAACTGAGTAAGTTTTTCCCCTCATCTCTGTAAATGGAGATATAATATTAGGGGATCACTCTGATGAAAATGCCAAATGTTCTTCCTGTCTTGTGCATGGTAGACATTTTCTCTCTCAAAAAGAAAGAGGACTCTTAAAGTCAAGTTAGGCAGACTGGGACGGGCAGGGAGACTTCTCAGTGTGATCAGGGGACACAGGTACTTTACTATCTGCCATCCTTGGTGTATGGCTTCCTCACTATCCAGAAGGCTGCTTGGCCTCCCACCATGATCTTTGCTTTCAAGGCAGCAGAAAGGTGGAAGGCATAAGAAAATGCCCCTAACTTTAAGAAACTTCTTGGAAGTTCACACAGTTCTTAATCTCCATGGCTAGAATTTAGTCTTGTGGCCGTATCTCAAGAGAAGGTGGGAAATGAAATCTTTATTGTTGGTGGTGTGTGCTCAGCTGAGAAGGTGCTTTATTGTAGAAGAATAAATGATAGTCTCTTTTTGTAAAAAATAACCTCATAGGATTGTTATAGGGATTAAATGAGCCAATGTATGAAAAATGCTAGCCGAAGGCCTGGATATATATAAGATACCAATAATTGGCAATTGTTACTATTATGATTAGATATTGCCTCCTGAGGGCCTATATTAATCCCCTTGTTTCAAGTATTTTTCCTCTGCACTCTCATTTTCTTTTATGGCATTTGTCATTTCCTATCTTTTATGTATGTCTTAAGCTATATCAGATGCTTTCTGTGATTAATAAGTTTCTCTCAAAATGATATAGGGAATTATTAGCTCACATAATTAAAAAAATTCATAGCAAAACAAATTCATGTATAGTTTGATTAGGGCACTGTTTCCCTTTCTCTGTTCTCAGCTCTGCCCTCTCCATGTGTCAGCTTTCGTCTAAGGCTGCCCTCCTTCATGAATGAAAACAGCCCCTAAAGTTGCAGATTTCCTTGCTCATACCAAAGGGAATAAACCTGTAAACATTAAGTCCCTAGCTTTACTCTGACCTGAACATCCTGAACTAATCACGGTGGACAGGGGAAAACCACACACTGAGTGGCGTGGGCCTGCCCATCTTATATAGCAGGAGCCATGAGGTTACTATTCTGGACCTGGATGCAGGGTCAGTCCCATTAGGACCCAATGGGTGCTTTGTGTGGGGTGGTTTTCCAAAGCAAAGTCGGGGGCAGTGACTCCTTGGTAGGCAGCCCATGAAAGCCCACTACACAAGCCTACAAAAGTCAAAATATCTGATTTGTTTCCTTGTTCTTCACAGAACTTAGCATTAGTGTATCTAGTACAATGTATTGTCAAATATTTGCTGAATTTAAGGATAAACATGACAACATTGATGGCTACCTGGCAGAGGAAGCATTCTCCCATGTAATCTGCTCAGTAAATAGAATAATTGGTATCAGATCCTTTCACTTTCTTTGTGGCACAGAGCAGGAGGGAGGTGTCAAGACAAAAGGGATAAAAAAGGATGTGGCCTGGCCCAGTGGACCTGCCCTGAACGAACACAAGAAGTCAAGCCTCCAGGAAAATAGCCTCAGAAAGATCCCTACTCTGGGTCCACCCACCCTCTCACTTCTGAGGTCTGCCTAGTACTGATGGGTTTTTGTTGTTTTGAACATTATGGGGTTAGATATAATGGACCCTTGTTCCCAACCATATCGTGATTTCAAATTGCCCTTTTAGCTTCTATTCACAGAAAAGTTCTTCTGTCGCTCTAGGGGAGGGAGTTTCCTGGAATTTCTGATCTTTCTTTCCTTTGCTTTCAAGTTTTTTCTACCAGAGCTTCTACTCTGCCAGGCCTGGGAGAGAAACCTGCTCCATTGCTGTCTCTCTTATTACTTCCTGCTGTGAGGCCCTCTTCTGATTTTTCCAGTATCAGAATGGCTAGGTCAGCAGGTTCTTATTGTTAGGGAGGTATGCATTTCAGTCTATCTGGAAGTACTAGATTAATTTCATTACTGAAACCAAATTCGGCCTCCTTTGAAACACTCACTCCCCCACCTCAAGTACTTGGCAGGAAATTTGATCCATTAAAATTGCAGCCCTCAGCTACCTCCATGATCATGAGGCCTGTGGGTTTAAGCCAGAGGTAAAACCTCTGCCCTTCCTCACCATTTAAAACTTGACCACTATAATGGAGCTTCCATTTCCACCAGGGTAACACCGCTTACCACTGGACAGCAAGTTTAATAATCTGATTAATCCTTCAGCTTTAGAAACTGCCAAGGCACTTTCTTGTGGCTTTTCTCTCACCTCTTTGTACCTTCTCACCCATCAGTGGCATAGAGGCAGATGCCCCTTTAAATGTCACTGACTCAGAGCTCTGTTCTCTTTCCCTGAATACTCCAGAGCTCCTGAGATGACCTCTCCCATGAGCTGTGTCTCCTACCCTGGACACTCCTTCCTGAGCCTCCACTTAGACTGAGCTAGCTGCACATTGTCTTCCTTTGCCTTAGCCCCCTCCTACTTGAATCCACTCAGTCACCTGCTCTGATAGGTCTGAGCCAGGCCTCTCTCAGTCACCCTTTGACCTTGAATTCCATCACTTCTGCAACATCTGGGTTCTGATTAGTCCTCCGTTGCTCGTCACCAGGACTTCTCCCCAGCCTCTGGTGGGCAGTGCTGCCTGTAGCTTCCCAACACCAATGCCCTACCTCAGTGCTTCGAGGGTGTCAGACACAACTCTGATGCACCCACTCTCCTGTAGGAACTCCCCAGTGTCTTCCTGAACTGCAGTCTGACGCACTCCCATCTCTCATTCCCTGTCCCCACTCCTCATCCCTGCACATTCTTGTGGTCCAGCATCATTGAAGGCTCTGCTTCTGGAATTTTCTAAATCTTTTTTCACCTCCAGGCCTTTGCACATGGATTGCTGTCCTCCCACCTCCACATTCTTTTCAAGGATCCTCTGGAGTCCCAGGTGGAGGAGGTTCTCGCCTTTTAAGCCTCAACCTTTGTGGGAGACCTCTTCTCCAGTACTCTGCAGTTTGGAGGGGTGATATAATTGTAGACCCATCTTCATGTCCCAAGGGCCTCTCGGACCTAGAGGCTGCCTTATGGACTCTTGTCTTTCTAGCACCCTACCATGTTCCTGGTAAGTGAACACTGACTGAATGAATTCCCCTACCAACGCTTGTTTTCATCTTCAGTGGTTCAAGCCTGGACAGTTGCCAGAGGTTATAGCTGGTTTCTCTGCCCCCACTTCTCACCACCCCATCCATCCTGGTCATGGTCATTGGATAGATCTGCCCAAATCACCTCTTCCGGGTGCTTTCTCACTCAAAAATCTTCAGAGTAAAATCCCAGCTCCTTAGCCTGTCTCAAAACTTTTTGACCTTGATCTCAAACCTGCCTTGCCTTCTTAACCACCACAAACTAACTCCAAGGGGCATTCATTAAAATTTTGCCAAGGAGTGAATGAATGAAAGAAAATATGAACAAATGCCTTATGTATAGTGGAGGGCCCATTTCTAGGGAACACATCTTCCTCATCAGGTTCAGTGTGCTTGTTCAGTGATAAAGCTTCATAAAAGGGAGGGATTTGAAGTTCAAAATCAGGACTATTTCTCCTGTCTGCCCAATTTGCCCCCTAGGCACATAGTGTTCATGGTTCTCAGGTAAGAGAGGGCTATATGTAGGAGCTGAAGAGCTGTTTCTCTACAAAGTTGTTAACTTTTGGTGTAGAAGCGGGCTGCTTCGGATCTCAGCATGGACCAGCTCAGGCTCCTCCCAGGCCCCAGACCCAGCAGCTGGACCAGGTGAGATGAGGCAATGACAGCCCTACAGCACAGGACCCTGCAGCTCATTGAATGATGAACACATGTAAGACATTCACTGGTGGGAGCTGGAAGTTCTGCTTCAGTTAGGATGGGAACAAACAATCTGATTTCTGATAGGCTTTCTGGCAGGAGAGGCCCAGGGAATCTTGATGCCAGTTAGAGGACCAGGCTTCTAGTCTCCTCCCACATCCCACTACTCCCTCCCTTCTTCACAGGCTCACTGCTGTGCCCAGGTCAAAGATTTCTTCCTTTGGGGTGTCTTCCCTGGACTTCCTGGTTGGAAGTAGGCCCTTTCCTCTTTCCTGCAATTCTCAGCTGTATCTTGAAGCAGTGGTAGGGCACTCATCCCACATGGCCTTGTAGGTGGACGTTCAATAGTTCATTTTCCTACATGGCTGTTGGCACAATATCATCAAATCCTCCTGAGAATATAATGCCCTGGACAGTCAAGGGTTTGAAGATATTTCTTGACTGAATGGTAGGTAGGTCAGTGATTTTTAATGACCAAGAGTGCTGCACTGTCATCAAAGAACACAATTAACAGAGTGAAGAAGCGACATACAGAATGGGAGAAAATACTGCAAACCATGTATCTGATGAGAGGTTCTAGCCAGAATATGTAAAGAACTCCAATTCAACAATAAAAAAATAAAAACTCAACCGAAAAAATGGGTAAAGGACTTAAATAGACATCTCTCCAAAGATATACAAAGGCACATGAAAAGAGGCTCACCATCACTAATCATTAGGGTAATGGAAATCAAAACCACAATGAGATGCCACCTTACACTTAGTAGGATGGCTACTATGGAAAAACAAAATGAAACAAAACAGAAAGTGTTTATGAGAAAGTGTGGAGAAATTGGAACACCTGTGCCTTGTCAGTGGGAATGTAAAATGGTGCAGTCACTATGGAAAACAGTATGGCAGTTTCTCAAAAATTAAGTTAAATTCCCATTTGATCCAGTAATCTCACTTCTGGTTATATATATACAAAATAACCGAAAGCAGGATCTCAAAGAGATATTTGTACACCTATGTTTACAGCAGAACTATTCCCAATAGCCAAGAGGTGGAAGTGATCCAAGTGTTCATTGACTGATGAATGGATCCACAAAATGTGGTATATACATACAATGGAATATTATTCAGCCCAAGGAAATCCTGTCACGTGCTACAATACAGATGAACCTAGAGAACATTATGCTAAGTGAAATAAGGTAGTCACAAAAGACAAATAATGTATAATTCCACTTATAAGAGGTACCTGGAGAAACCAAATTCATACAGACAGAAAATAGAATGAATGATGGGAAGGCTGAAAACGAAAGATGTTATTTAATAGTTACAGGGTTTAAGTTTTGCAAGATGAAAAGAATTCTGGAGATTGGTTGCATGACAATGTGAATGTACTTAACACTACTGAACTCTGCATGAAAATAGCTAATAAGGTAAATGTTATGTATTAAAAACATTAAAAAAAAAAATTCCGACTAGGCCCATTCAGATTGTTCATTAGGCAAGCCTGTCCTAATATAGCACCCCTGTGGATTTGAGACTTGTTACCTGGCCACAGAAGTAGTAATCCTTATGTTCCCAGGAAAACGACCTAGGTGTTCAGGTAGAGCACAGTTCATGAACTCCAGAGTTCAAATCACCCAAGCTAGTTAGAAACACAGAACTTTAGGCCCCATCTTAAACATAAAGCATCAGAATCTGCATTTTAGTTAATTTCCAGGTGATTCATGCAAGTTAATAATGAACAAGCTTGGCCTAGAAGAGAGCCTCACTGGGAAGTAGGGCATTAAAAGGAGGGGTGAGGAGCACACATAGTACAGTTGCTGGGAGGACCAACCCCATCACTCTTCCATTGTAGAGATGTGGGTAAATCGAGGCCCTGAGAACCATAGTAGTACCAGACAGATTGCCAAACACACTTACCTGGTTGAGGTCTGGAGACCCACTTTGTAGGTGCTAGCTTGTCCATCTTCTGTGTGTGCCCTTAAGCAAATTATTCTTTCTCTGCCTCAACTTCCTCACCTGTCAAAGCCACCTCATAGATCTGCTTACTGTTGAATCATTAGTACAGGTAAGAGTGTACACGTGCCCAGTGCAGTGCTGGTGTGCAGGGAAGGCTCCATAAAGCTGGGTCTTATTATTGTTCCCCAAAGTCATATTTGCAGGAGGAACTGCAGTGAGTAGGGGTTAAGATGACCTCAGAGACTTAGATTTCCGCTGGAAGCATGGCCAAGAGGTATGCAGAGGAGGGCGAAATGGAATGATGCTTGTTGAGTAAGGGCCTGGGGATTCAGCTGTGAGCCAGAGGAGCTGGGGCGGTTTGTGGGCAGAGGCCTCCGAGGCCCAGGGCGCTGGGTGTCTACCAGCTTTAGTTCTGCAGTCCCAACGACCTCCCCCCACCCACCGTCGCCACCCCATCCTCACTCCCCCAAGGTCTTGCTACTGGGGGTCCGGCGGCTAGGCTAGGAGGAGTAGGGCTGCGCACGGCCCTCCGTGGCTCTCAGGATGGGCCACGGCGGGGCAGAACCCACAGGGAACTTTTTATAGAGGCCGAGGCTGGGCCCAGGAGTCTGCTGCAAGTATCCTCACTTCATGCATCCCACGGTCCAGTGGCCCACGCACTAGAGGTGGCCTCGCTGCAGGGCGGCCAGTGAGTTTGTGGCATGGGCGCCCTTCCCGCCTCCCCGCATCGCCGTGGGCCTCGAGAGACAACGGTCCACTCCTGCGCCCCCACCTTGGGTTCCTTCACCCGGCCCCCCTCTCCCCACTTGGTTCTACACCGCGCACCTCGTCTGGACCCCCAGTACCTGGTCCCCTTTCCCTCCACTCCCTGAGGCGGGCCCCGCACCTAGAATAGCTCCTGAGGGTGCCCCCACCTCATAACTGGACCCACTTCGTGCACCTGCCCGCCACCCCGAAGCCCGGCCCAGCACTTCCGGAACGCGGCTTTGACCTGCCCTCACCCTGGACGCACCCGGTACCCCGGGAGAAACACCCCCGCCTCCCTCGCCCAGGGTGTGGGCGCAGGTGCGGAGCGGAGGAAGCGCTCTCGTCGGGATCGACTCTCAGCTGCCAGGGTCGGACCGCGCGCAACCGCCGGTTTTCACTAACCAGCCCCGTCGATGCCCAATCGTGTTTTTCCTCCACCCACGAGGGTCCCGCCACGCAGAGCGAGGGTCGCGGGAGCCGTGCGGAGCCCCGGCCTGGGCGGTGGGAGGGCGGGGTGGGAGGATCAGGAGATCCCAGGGTGCCCAGAAGCAAGAAGCCCTTCCCTGCTTCTTCCACCAGCCTCTGCGTGGAGACCTCAGTACCCCGAGGGTCAGCGAGCCTCCCCGTGGGCTCCGTCAGGAAGCTGCTTACAGCGACCACCGAAACGGGGCCCCCTGCCCCTCCCCCACGCGGGGACCGAGCAGGAACGAAAGGAAGAAGCTCTGCGAGTCCGCGCGGCCGCGGGGGCGCGGCCCGGGCGTGGCGGGGGCGGGATCCTCGCGGGCCGGCCTGGGCCCTGCTCCGGGCCGCGCGGCAGGCCGGCCTGGGTCATGGCCGGGGAGGCGGCGCGGCCGCGGCCGGAGCCCCTGGACTTCGCCGGGTTCCGGGCCCGGAGCGCGCGGCCGCTGGGCTACGGCTACGGCGCGCGCAGCCTGCGCGAGCTGCGGGCGCGCGAGTTCCGCCGTCTGCGAGGTGAGGCCGCGGCGGACACCTGCGCCGAGCCGGCGGGGGGCCGTGGGGGAGGGCGGGCGCACGAGGTGCCCGGAGCCCGCGCGGAAGGAAGGCGCTCTCTGGCTCCAGGCGTGAGCGAGCGCCGTGACCTGATTTGGGCTCCTTTGGAATCGAAAGACCTGGAGGGACGTGTCTACGCAGCCCCTTCGTGGGATACGGCTCCTTGGGTCCCACCTGCGGCCCCCAAGGCTTCTTGCTACTCTCGATCCGTAGACATGCCAGGACCAAACTAGTCCCTTTTCACCTGTCCGCGTCCTCTGCGGATGGGGCTTCTGATTCTGCTCTTGCTGGCTGCGGGACGCCCGACTCTAAAGGTCCAACTGGAAACGGGGTTGCCAAATGCAGAAACGTCCAACGGTGGCTGTTGGGATGCTCGCCTGGGGACGGGAGCGGTGCATGGGCGGCCAGTGCGCAGGATGGGGATCGAGAGGCCGTGGCCGCTGAGGGGGAGCCCCCCAAGGCTGCGCTCCGGTCCTCTGGGATGCCTCACAAGCAGCTGTTATTTTCGAGCCTTATTTTTCTCACTCTTGCACTCAGGACAGTGCCTCCGGATTCTAGATCGCTGGGGGACCTGAAGAATTAAGAAACCTTGAAAGTTGATCTCTGAGTCCAAGGCGAGCCTATCAGCTGGACGTGAGGACGGGATCCCAAAGAGGCTTTGCGTTCCGCAAGGTCGAACCGCCTGGTTACATTGGAAGTCAAGCTCCATCTGGCCCAGTGGCGGTTCCCAGCCCATTACTGCAGGGCGCGAGGGGGCCCTGCACAGGGTCGGAGTGACCCTTTTGCTAGTGACCTTGGGTGAGAGGCTTCCTGGAGCCTTAGAGCCGTTTGAGCAGGGAGAGCCCTCAGGATAAGAGGGCTGGTCGTGGCGTAGGGCATCCGGATTTGAGGTGTATTTATTAGGTAGCGATGAGCAATCGGGGTTTCCTTGTTTGTGGCAGAACAGCAACCATGACTTACCTTAAATTAATCAGGTAGCTAATTTCAGATCTTTGAATCATTTACTTATCTTCTCATTAGTTATCGACTTTTTCCTTTAGGGACTTTGAGGGCTGTGGCTTCCTTCTTGTTTGTCCCCTGTCTGTAGTTAAGTCGGGGCTCAGGAGGGAGACATGGGGTCTTCTGGCTGCCTCGCTCTACTCCCCATTCTTCAAAGTCCTATAATCATCTGCTGGAGACAGCCCCTAGTCTCTTTACTTTCACATTCTCCCTCCGAACTTTTTATTGTAGAAATTTCCTACCCACAAAAATAGAGAGACTAGTACAATGAACACCTACGCGTGAGGAAAGGTGGAGGGAGGCTTCCCATTCTTTTAAAGCAAGTCCCAGAGGTTGTAATCATTCAGTCCATAATTACTTTAGCACCACACCCCCATAATTCCCTAATCTCCTCCAGCTCTGATCTCTCACATGATCATTGGCTGACCCCTTAACACCACCCTGGGAAAGTAGAGGTGTGTTCTGGGCCCCTGCTTGTTTGTCCTTGAGAGAACATCATTTTTCCCCTCAAATGTATAATTTAGATTTAATAGCCAGGATTTCAAGCTGGGCCTTAGAGCCCCTTTAACATCTACTGTACAGATGCTCCTCGCCTTATCCTGGTGTGCCCTCCCGATAAACTCATCGAAAGTTGAAAATATTCTAAGTCGAAAATGCTCTTAATGCACCTAAGCTATTGAATATCATAGCTTAACCTAACCTACCTAAAACACTTACATTGGCCTATGGTTGGGCAAAATCATCTACCGATGAGTACGCTGTAGAACACTGGTGTTCACTCTGGTGACCTCCTGGCTGGCTGGGAGGTGTGCGTCACTGTCACCGCCCAGCATTCACAGGAGCTTGTACTGCAAATCTCTTGCCCAGGAAAAGATCAAAATTTGAAGTATAGTTTTTGCTAAATGTGTATCACTTTTGCACCATTGTGAAGTCAAAATGTCTTAAGCCAAACCATCATAAGTCTGTACTTGTGGCAGAATTGTGTGCACCCTTATTTGTCTTTAGTGCAAGTTCCCAGCATTTCCTATATATTATGGTTGAAGTAGGCTTTTGTGGACTAAACTCACCCTCCCAGCACTAGGAGTCTTGGAACATATCCACTTTTTTGTTTTTTTTCTCATAGGGCAGGGAAAAGTAAACCAAAATAATTTAACCTCCACCTCCTCTTCCTTCTTCCTCTCTTCATAGTTTTTCTGCAGGTTTGAGAATTTGTCGGGTTAATGATAGCTCTGGATAATTAAATGCTTAACCTTGAAATATGAAATATTTTGTCTAATCAACTGGATGGGAATTTCTTTGTCTTGGTGAAGTGAGCATATTGAATATACAGGTGTGGTTCAAGTGGTTTTTGAAGCCCAAGGGCACTAATTGATGGCCACTCACACTGAGTGGAACTGAGAACTGAAAGAGCATATAACCCAAAAGAGATGCTGGCATTTCCTTTCTTGAATGCCAATTGGTTTTGGGGTCATTTGCCTACTTCTTATAACAGCTGAACCTTGAGCGGTGTTTAATGTGCCAGGCACTGGCCTGGGCACTGTCATATACCAACTCTCATCCCATTTGCAAATGAAGGAATGGTGACCCATAATGGTAACCCATAGTGGTGGAGCAGGATTCAGTTCAGGTTGGTTGGCTTGGATTCTGCACTGTTTAACTGCTATGCTGGCTGACTTCCTAAGATCAGATCTCTGATTTAACATAGCTTTTCTTTCTTTTGCAAAATTAACTACTGGACCAAAGGCCAAAATAGTGAAAGCAGTCTTTTCCTAAGGGCAAACTGGCCCTTCCATACAGTGGGCAAAGTGAGTGCTGCCTTCATCAGCCCCACAGGTTTTACATGCGCTCTGGGGCTTCACACGAGCATCTTCCTGATGCCTGGGTGGACAAAAGCCTTTCTTTTGATTATGTACCTTGATATTTTTGAATTTTCAGTAAAAGAGAACATTATTTTAATACTAATTTTTGGACTGAATAATACATTTACATGGTAAAACCATGCAATAGACTAGGAATAAAGGGAATTTAATCAGCCTGATGAAGGCCATCTATTAAAAAACCAAACCATCATACTTAATGGTGAAAGATGGAAAAACTAAGATCAGGAACAAGACAAGGATGTCTGTTCTCACCACTTCTATTCAACATTGTACTAGAGGTTCTAGCCAGGCAAAAAAAAAAAAAAAAAAAAAAAAAAAAAAAAAAAGAAATAAAATGCATCCAGATTAGAAAGAGTAAAACACCTCTGAAAATATCTCAGGGTTTGTTCTATGTTAGTACTTAAAAAGTACTAGACAAATGTACAATAACTATTTAAAATACATGTTTATGGACATTTAAGTCATTGCTATACAGACAGTGCTGCACTGAATATTCTCATGGCCGTTGCACAAAAGCATGGATGTTTATAAGATCAATTTCTAGAAGAAAAATTCCTAGGTCAAAGAGAGTTGGCATTTTAAACTGTTACCAATATTGCCAAATTGTTGTCTACAAGGAAGTTGTGCCAATTTGTCCTCCTACCAGCAATGTATAAGTGGACCTGTTTTTCCATACTCACACCCACACAGTGAGTTGATCTTGGCCATCGGATAGGTAAACATTAATAGTTATTCAGATTTGCCTTTCTTTGTTTATGAAAGAGGATGGAAAACTCATTTACATTCCTAGCATTCTCAGAAGCTCTCACAACTGTTTTAGGGTTGAGAGATGTAGAATTCACCATGGGAAAGGAGAATCGGGATTCACTCGCCAGAGAAGTCACACAGAAACTCCAGATTAGGGTGTGAGTCATAACGTGAACTAGATTTACTGTCATTAATCACAGATGTCTGTTGGGCTCTTCCTCTGCGTGGGATGCTTTGCAGGTTCATAAGAGAGCTGATTAATCAGGTAAGCTCTCTTAGAGCTCTAAAGGTCTTTAAATATTGAAAGTGCAGTTTTTTCATTGCTTGTGCCTACGCTTGTATTAAGAAGCACATATCAAGAAGCTGGGAGATATGAGTGGCCTGATGTCATGTCTAAGCATGTCAAATGGGCACTGCTCAAATTTACATAAACCAGGTCTAGGTAAAATGAGTGGAAAATCTCTGAAAAATAGCCACAACTTTATTTTGTGTTTTATTTCAGGAACCGTCTACCTTGACCATGCAGGAGCCACATTGTTCCCCGAGAGCCAGCTCACAAGCTTCACTCATGATCTCATGGAAAATGTTTACGGTAAAGAAAGACACTTCATAATGGATATTTGCACTAAACATTCAACAACTACATTCAGATGATATATCATTGTCTAATAAATGTTGGGTTAATAGACTGGGACTGAATTGAGCACCCAAAGCTGAATAAGCCCCATAAAGCGGGGGAGGTCAGGCAAACACCCAGGGTCATTCCCTATATGCACATGTTGCCAGGGAGAGCTGGCTCAGGGACACATAAGTTCCAGAAGAAGGGGTCAATGTTAAGAAGGCACAGAGGTACAAAGGTTCTGTATGTGATTGTGTGATGACCCTGTGGGACTGACATGGTGCAGAGAGGAGGCAACAGGAGCAACTTTCATTCATTCTTTCATTATATTTATTATAGACTTCCATAAATATTTGCTGAGCCACTCTAGTGTCAGGGGCATGGTGTGTAATGGGGACCAAGCAAACACAGTTCCTGCCTTCATGGATTCTGATGTAGTCAAGACAAGACCTTAATCAAGTGATCTCCAAATACATGTAAATCACCAACTATGTGCAAAAGGCCCGCTGGTGCCTAGGGGTTCTGGATCTGCAGAGTGACAGTGGGCTGGCAGTGTGAGTCTCAGGGAAATTTCCTTAGGAGTGTGGTGAATGCTGGAAAGTGAGCAGGAATTCATTTCGAAAAGGAATGAAGGGCATTTTAGGCAGAGGGAACAACATAAGCCAAGACCCTGCTGTGGTTTCAGGAACCAGCCTGGGGACATGGAGGGGAGGAGGTCAGTGGATGTGTGAATAGGAAGGCAGGTAGATAGATGCCTCCTTATAGGTTCTCTGTAGAGTTTGATCTTTATTCTAGAAACAGAGGACAGTCATCTAAGGTATTAATCAGCAGCATAATGTGATCAGGAGATAACTTTGGAGAGGGAGTATGAAATAACAGTAGCAGATATAGCAATGGTAATGATAACAGCAATGAATGTTAATAATATATAAATAACCTGCACTGAGCAGTCGTCGTGCTTCTCTTGCTTTTCCAAATGCTTCATCTCTATTATATCTCTATGCTCCTACCAACCAAGTCACAGCTTCTGTTATCAAACAAGCTAAGGTCAAGTTCTGTTATCACTCCTGTTGTGCAGGTGAGGGAACTGGGTTCCAGAGAGGCCACCTAGTCAGGAAGCGCTGGAGCTGGGGAAGTTGGGAGAGCTGAGTCTCTAGGCAGTTTGGGTCCAGGGCACGAGCCCTGAGGCTCCTCCACCAAACTGCCTTGGTTCATGATAGTACTGTCACGCCACACTAAGGCCCTGTGTTAGCCAGCAGATAGTTAAGTCTAGGGAACAATCTCAAGGGAAGATGCCAGTGAGAGACTTTATCTTGATTTTAATCTGTGATTTGCAAAGAGACCTGCAATTCTCCTTCCTTAACCTTTCCAAGAGTGACAACTGTGGAAAAGGTGCTGGCTTGAGAGACAACAGAATGAGACTGCAGGTGTTCCTGATGTTGCCAGGCTGAAAACCAAGATGGTGGAAGGCAACCCAGGTACATTCTGAGTCCCACAGGTCATTAGCTGATAAGGAATAGGAACACTGGGAGCTTCAAGAGACAGACATACAGTGTGACCCTACAGTGTGGTTTGAGGGAAAACAAAAACAAAAACAACTCTAAAACAAGAAAAAAAAAATCAAGATTTGCCTTAACATGCACATGTGGTCCTGTTCCCGAGGAATGCTAGTGACTGGGCCCTGAAGGTCAGGCCCTTTGAAAGGTCTGTGTTGACATCTGGGGGCCATGTTTTGAGGAAGGTAATGATACTCTGGGATGCACATAGGGGGGACACCAGGAGTGGGGAGAAAACTAGCAGTTGAGAAAGGAAGGGTGAAATTGACAGAGCCTTTAGCCATGAGAACGGGTGGCTGAGGGGAGTCATGATGTCACCCTTTGCATATCTGGAGGGAGAGATAGGTGAGTTTCTGAAGGAACAATGCCAGTGGGAGGCATGTGAGCCCAGGGCAACACATGAGGACTTCAGTCAAGTGGAATCTGTGGCTCTGTCTCATGGTCAGGGGAAAGGGCAGCCTCCTGAGGCTGTGTACTTAGCTTTTTGGAGTGAAGGAGCAGGACTGGTCTGGCCACTTCTGGGAAACTTGTAGAAGTTCCTGCTTTGGCAGAGCTGCCTCTAAGTCAACTTCTGGTTCCAAAATGCTCTCCTGGATCATGTCCTATTTCACTAGTGAGTAGAGGGGATTTATTTATTTATTTATTTATTTATTTATTTATTTATTTATTTATTTTTTTGCTTTGTTTAACAGCTTTCTTGAGTTATATTTTATATATCATAAAATTCACCTATTTCAAGTGTATAATTCAGTGATTGTTAGCAACTTTACTGAGGTTTAAATTTAGAATATTTTTATCCCCCTAGTGAGATCTCTGATGCCCATTTATAGTTGATCTCTGTTGCTCCCCCAACCCCCCAACATTTCTACCCCCTCGTCCCCACTTTTGTCCCAGGCAACCACTCAACTACTACTTTCTGTATCTTTATTCAATTACCTTTGCTGGACATTTCCTATAAATGGGCCATACAATCTGTGATCTCTTGTGTCTGGCATTTTTCCCTCAGCAAGCTTTTGCGATTCATTTGTGACATGGCCAACAATTTCTTCCTTTTTAATGCTGAATAATTTTCTGTTGTATGGATATGCCACATTTTATCTATCTGTTCATCAGCTGGTGGACATATGTGTTCTCAGAATTTGGCTTTACAAACAGAGCTGTTATGAACACCTACATGAGAACACGTTTTCTTTTCTCTTCAGTGTACAGGAGTGGAATCACTGGGTCATGTGGTAGTTTTATGCTTAAGTTTTTGGGGAATTGAGGGAGAGTGTTTTGGAGGAACAAAAAAGAAGAGATCATAAATAGTGACTCGATGGCTTTGTCTTTGTAACCTGCCAGGTAATCCTCACAGCCAGAACATCAGCAGCAAGCTCACCCATGACACTGTGGAGCAGGTGCGCTACAGGTGAGTGGCGGGAGCGCCAGCCTGAACACCCCCCTCTTCCCGCTGCCCCGCCGTGTGTGGACTTCCTACCTACCTCTTGCCAGCATTCCACAAAGGTTCTAAACTGGTTTCAGGAAGATCACATTCAGCTAAGTGGCCACACATACACAAAAATGTTTAAGGAGAGAGGACAGGGAGGTGAGAGCGAGTAGGTAACAAGATGGCCAGAAACTCAGGTAGGTATCTCTGAGGTGGGCACAGTCCAATGTGTGACTCTGGGATGGTGCCCAAGTTCCTGGGGGCCAGAGTGACAAGAAGTGACCCAGGTTCCTAAGTCTTATTTTCAGAGAGAAGAAAATATTTATCTGGTTTTCCCTTTCATTTTCCATTAAGCATCTTGTTTTAGTCATCTTTCCTCCCAATTTGTACTAATATTTGCATGTTCAACAGCTCTTTATATTTTTCCACATGTAATAATTAGTTTTTGGTAAATAATTTCCAGGTGGTACCTGAAGTTACTGGAATTGATACAATTTCAAGTTATTTCCAATTTGAAAGGGATACTGGGTTGCCAATTTTAAAAGCAACATGAGACAAGTTGATGACTTAAAACTTGTTATGATAGAGCTGGATAGTAGACCAAAGAGGGGGGGTTTTGAACTACAGTGAAGGTAGTTATGGATTTTTGTCTTATCCCGTGTTGGGTGGGGACTTGGGAAACTAGGTGATCTTACCAGTTTGAACCCATTTGTCATCTCTTCCCATAACTTCTTCTGTACCTGCCCTCATGTCACAGTTGTGGCTAAGCCTATCTGAGCTTTTTCCTAGCTATTAAGGAAGAGAGATGCCATATTTAGTAGAAATGCAATGAATTCCTAACACCAAACGCTGGAGTAAGACCACGCCGTTGCCACAACGCTGTGTTTTTCCCAGGGTTCTGGCTCACTTTCACACCTGCCCAGAGGACTACAGTGTGGTGTTCACAGCTGGGTGCACGGCTGCTCTGAAGCTGGTGGCAGAGGCCTTCCCGTGGGTGTCCCCTAGCCAGGAGAGCAGTGGGAGTCGGTTCTGTTACCTCACTGACAGCCACACCTCTGTGGTGGGCATGAGGACAATCGCCACAGCCATGAACGTCACTTCTACGCCTGTCAGGCCGGAGGAGATGTGGTCAGCAGAGAAACGAGGTGCTGCTGCTGGTGACCCCGACTGCCAGGTTCCACATCTCTTCTGTTACCCAGCTCAGAGTAACTTTTCTGGAACCAGATACCCGCTGTCCTGGATAGGAGAGGTCAAGTCCGGGCGGATGTGCCCCGTGAGTGCACCTGGGGAGTGGTTCGTGGTGCTGGACGCGGCCTCCTACGTGAGCACTTCGCCTTTGGACTTGTCGGTTCACCAGGCTGACTTTGTACCCCTCTCCTTCTATAAGATCTTTGGCTTTCCCACAGGCCTAGGGGCTCTACTGGTACATAATCGTATAGCTCCTCTGTTAAGAAAAACCTACTTTGGAGGAGGCACGGCCGCCGCATACCTTGCAGGAGAAGACTTCTACATCCCGAGACAGTCAGTGGTGGAAAGGTAACCTCGATGTGGGACTGGCTTGGGCAGAGTTCAGCAAGGCCCGGGTCTGGCCTGTGCTGCCTGTAGGATTGTGCAGGGGATCAGGCTGTGTCACTGGGGTCAGAGGAGTTGGCCATTGCTGTCAGGGACAGAGGTTGGCAACAGGGCTCAGTTCTGGGAGGCAGAGGTCGGCTGGAGTGTGCCACGGGCTGCTCAGTGAGCTCTGCCCTCATTTGTAGGCTCCTCTATAGCTGTGGGATGACAGGGCCTGCAGGTAAGGGCTGCGAGCAGAGCAGGTGAAAGGCTCTTATGAGAGTCAGGAGGGCAACCAGGCTTTGCCTGGAGCGCTGACAAGAGGTGGCAGCAATTAAAGCAGTGATTTAAAAGATTTGAAATAAATGTGCATACAACTTGACAGCATAACCGGTTTTCAGCAGCTAGAATAGCTCAGTTTGGCCCCAGTTAATAAGAGGAATCAATTAAACTAGAAGCCACCAGACTTGGGGGCACTGTTAACAGCAGCCTCTGTGAGCCCCCCTCTGAGTTACAAAGGACATTTGAAGGAAGGCAGCTCCTTGCCCTCAAATGGCATAGGCCTCTGCTGGGGTTTGTTGGTGTACGTGTCTTCCTCAGACTGTAGGGCAGGTGATGGGGGTTATGTCCAGGAATTTTCCAGATGGTGATGGCTGGGACCTACATGGTTGAAAATGTGTGAAGGTGAAGATGGTAGCTGAGCCAGGGTCCAACAGCAGAGGATACCATGGGGTTAGGGCAGGGAGCTAGACACCCTGCTGGTAACTGAGAAGGCCCAGGACCTGGATGGGAAAGGGGTCAGTCAGATCCCCAACAGACCCTGGTGCCGACTCAGAGACCCAGAGACCCTGTAGATGGGGGCCAAGGCAAGAGAGCCATCTATCAAGTGTGTAGGCTCTGGGGCTGGACCCAGTGGAGAGTGAATGCCAATTCCACTGCCCACTAGCTGTGGGCACAGGGGCATGTGACGATCTCTGCACCTCCTGTTTTTCCTATAAAGTGGACCTCTGAAAAGATGTGACTCTTTAGAGCTAATATAGGTGAAGCACCAAGATACATTATGAGCACATTTGATGAGTCTTTTATTTGGACTTGATCATAGTTGGGGGATTCTAAAACAGGAACGCTAACACAGAACTTTTTGAATCTGAGAGTGATAATACAGCCTGTAATGTAACCAAGTGAGAAAATAATGGCAGGCCAAACATGATATAAATTAAAGGCAAAACAAAATGACAGTCTAAACCTTATTGAGCCTGTGGGCCACTGAACACTGAGAGGAGCTAGGCAGCTAATTATGGGCAGGCTGAGTGGTTTGGCCTGGACCAGACCTCTTTCCTTCGGTTTAGGTGTCACACCAAGATTCCCAGAAAGCTGAATGTACTAATATACCATTAGAAACCTAATTTTTTTTTATTGTGAACTTAGGACTAGAACTCAAGAAATTTAATAACCAACCCAGATGTTTCTTGAACATGTGCCTGAACCATGATATTCATCTTTTCTATTTGATAACCCAACGAGACACAGTCTTTGGTGTAAACAAACTCCCTTTCTCCCTAAGATTCTATTAATTCTTGATTAATACATAATTATTTATTAATGGTTAATTAATAACTTAAGTAAGTATTGGCTAATAATGTTTGATTAAAAATTAATTACTAAAAATTCATTAGTGATTAATCAATTAGTTGTTGATTCATTATTGATTATTCTGTATGTTTATTAATTATAATTTTATACTTTTATAAGGAAATTGATATTGCAGTAATACTATTATGAGCAAATCTTATCCCTAGAGTATTAAAATACAAAATACAATATCTCTATTGAAAGCTTCAACTTATGAAGGCTATTTGTCATCATCCTTCATGCTGATGCTTGC
The DNA here is from genome assembly GCA_030015415.1 of Cynopterus sphinx. Taxonomy (NCBI): domain Eukaryota; kingdom Metazoa; phylum Chordata; class Mammalia; order Chiroptera; family Pteropodidae; genus Cynopterus; species Cynopterus sphinx. The sequence goes on along the minus strand of CM057384.1, from coordinate 25,888,281 downwards.
TGAAACCTCCTCACTCTCTCCCAGCTTCCCCATGGCTCAAGCAGCAGCCAGAGGCATCTTGTCAAAGCCTAGGTCCCATCCTGTCCCTCCTCCCTGCTCAGAGCCCTTGAGCCCATTATCTCATCTAGGGAAGTTCTCTGTATCTTCTACTACTTTCCACCTTGCTGGCTCACTCGGGCCCCGTGGACCTCCTTGCTATTGGGGTGCGTGTCAGGCTCCGCCTGCTCAGGGCATTTGCTGCACCCTCTTCCTGCAATGCACTTCTCTCTGAAACTGTGAATTTAGCTGTTTCAAAAATGAGCAGTTTCTCTTGCTCCCTTACTTCTACCTCGTCTCTGCTCAAATGATTTCCTTGGAGAAGACCTCCCCTGACCATCTTGTCTAAAGCAGCTGCCAGCCTTCTGGCTCATTGCACTGTTCACCACCTGGCTTTTTGCTTATTTGGCTTCTCTCCTCATGTTTGTTGCTTCTTTTTCTTTGTTTCTATGCTCCCGAGAGGATGGAAGTGCTGTCAGGGCAGGAACTACCCATCATGTTCACTGCTGCATCCTCAGCACCCAGGACAGTGCCTGGCACACAGTACATGGACAGTAAAGATTTGATGAATATTTGACTATGTGAATAATTCTAAAATGCCAACATAATGGTCACCTTGATAATCAGGAAGGAATGTTTCTGCTATAATGAGAACCTCATAATTTTTACAAAAGTCCAAGGCTTTATAGACTTTGAAATCATAGACTCATGTTAAGAACCCCATAGCTGCACGGATGATCTCACTGAATTTATGCCCTCTCAGTGGGACAAGAGCCTACAGCACTTGAGGTTTTGTCAAGTTTAAGGTCTTCCTGGGGGCAGCAAAGCATCTCTCCGCTTACTAATGTCTCAAGATGGTGATTGTCTTTCAAGCCTTTTGTCGCCACTGCCAGCCTGTCCCAAGAAAGCTGCAGAGTGGGTCAGGGACAGAGGCAGCCTGATGGGTCTTGGTGTGCAAAGTCCTCTGTCTTGAGAGGAAGAGCAGTGCTTTACAAGGCAGCAGAGAGAAGGTATTCATAGATTATGGCTGAGTCTGTAATCAAAACCTCATTGCAAACCACAAAATACACCTGGAGGTGTTGCCCACAGCTTGACCTTGTTTCCCTCACCATGGTTACAGGTTTGAAGATGGCACCATTTCGTTCCTTGATGTGATAGCGGTAAAACATGGGTTTGATGCCCTGGAGCGCCTCACAGGTAAGGGGACATTTTTATCTGCGTGGAATTTGCTCTGTTGTCCATATCCTTGAAGGAGAGAGAATCTGTGTGAGTGGCACGTGGCAGCTATACAGTGAATGCAATTGAAGCTGATCCTGAAGAACTTCAAAATGACTTCTGAGGCAAGAGCAAGAGACTGAAGCTGTGTGTGTGTGTGTGTGTGTGTGTGTGTGTGTGTGTGTGTGTGTGTGTGTGAGAGAGAGACTGAAGCTGTGTGTGTGTGTGTGTGTGTGTGTGTGTGTGTGTGAGAAAAGAACATTTTAACAGGAAAGAGACATTCCAAATCAGGAGATTAATAGCTTCATAGAAGCAGAGGAGCTGTCTTGAGTTCCTGCACTGGTAATGGTTATAGATCCTGAGACCTTATTTAGCTGTGACCTTGCTGGATTTTCTCTACAGCCTCATGGGGGAGTTAGATGATGAGCCTACTTTATCCAGGAAGGTGTTTATGCTCAGGAAGGTTAAATGCCTTCCCCAAGGCCAAGGAGCTGGCAATTGGGAAGGCTAGGAACTCAGGCCATACTAATGCCTTAACTTGGGCTTCCAATCACTGTCTCTGCTGCTGGCCTTTGCAGTGATGCACAGTTATTCTTCCTGATGAGTGCTTGGGGAGTGTGGGCAGATGGGGAACTTGCCATAGGCTGATACACAGACAGATGCCACTTCCCATCATGTGGGGCTGGACACAATGGTACAAGACTAGAGAAACCTCTGTCTGGTGAGCCAGGCACCTACCATTTCACTGTGCTACTGGGTGCCTGCCAGAGGCTGGGTTTCTAGAATGCTGGCACTGCTTGTCCTGTCTACACGGAGATAGAATTTTGGTGAACCAGGGGAATGGCTTTAGTGGGTAGGTGATTCTCTCTTCCTCCTCCTCCTTCCCTTCCCCTCCCTTTCTCTCTCTCCACCTCTCACCATAGGACTGGGACCCTGCAGGTCCTCAGCCTTAACCTAACACTGGGGCAGACAGGATTCATGGGAAGGGAGTTGCCTTGGTACAGGGAGGTGAGTGGGCATCATCCATGACAAAGAGGAGATAATCAAGACAGACACTGAGAAATGATCAGTCTCCTAAGGAAAGGCATTAACAAGGTACCCAAACCACATATGGCAGTGTCTGAGATGGGTCAGGGGCACTCTTGAAAGCAGACTGACAATATTGGTTTCTCAAAAAGCAAATTCTGATTTTTCCTACTTAATTGCTCTTTTAAAACAAAGATTGTGGTAAAATATATATAACTAAAATGTACCAGTTTAGCTAGTTTTAAGTGTGTAATACAGTGGGATTAAGCACATTCACATGCAGCCATCACCACTATTTATCTCCAGGACTTTTTCATCATCCCAAACTGAAACTCTACTCATGAAACAGTAACTACCCATTCACTCTTTTCCTAGTTTCTAGTAACCTCTATTCTCGTTTTTATCTCTATAAATTTGCCTACTCTAGGCACCTTTTATAAGAGGAATAATACGATATTTGTCCCTTTTTGTCTGTATTACATTGTAGTATGTATCCTTAATTGCTTTGTATAATATTAAAATGATTTAAATATTAACAAAAGCAAACAGCAAAAAACCGATGCATTTAAAGACAAAATTGTACATTTTTGCTATCTGTAACCAGAGGTTCTAAATTATCTGAATACTTAAGTTACGTTAATAAAAAAAGAGAGAATAACAAGAATTCAAATGGAAAATTTAGCAACACTAAGCTGTTGCTTAATACCAAAGAGCTATGTATCATAAAGTATTTACACATTTTAAATAATTAATATTAGGTCCAAGTGTGCAAGTTATAATGACCTCATTTTCTTATAAATGAGTGAATTTTGTGTAAAGTTATTGATTCTCTTTGACACTTCATGACATCGTAATGTTGTTTTTGAGGTGGAATGGAGAACATAAAGCAGCACACCTTCACCTTGGCTCAGTACACCTACACTGCCCTGTCCTCTCTCCAGTACCCCAATGGAGCCCAGGTGGTTCGGATTTACAGCGACTCCGAGTTTAGCAGCCCAGAGGTTCAGGGTCCAATCATCAATTTTAATGTGCTCGACGAGAGTGGCAACATCATTGGTTATTCCCAGGTGGGTTTTCTTTTCATCTTGCTGATGTGTTCACAACAGAATTGCTCTTGCCTGGGACTCTGAAGTCTTTTCCAGCCCTGATGTTTGCAGTCAAGGACTCTGGGCTTCGCAGTAGGTGTTGTGGAGCTCATGCATGGTTGCAGATGACGCAGACCCTTCCTAGGAGGCTCTATACTCCCCTTTATACATAGTTCTAACAAGCGTGGCTATTTAATTCTTCATCTCTCTTTATTCAGCCAGAAATGGTTGATTTAAAGTCGGAAGAAAGAAGCCAAGTCTCTGATAGCAGTGGAAAGGGACAGTTGAGAGCTTGTCAGCACGGGGAGACACCCTACACAGTGTAGACAGAAAAGCAATGCAGACAGAACACATCTGAGATAATTTTATGTACAGATGGCTTGGTAGCCCCAGCAATACATGAGACCATATCACAGCGGCACACAAAATCGTGGGTTTGTCACAACTATTTGCATGCTCCATGGGTAAGCAGATATCTTTTCAAGATAATGATTTCATTTCCTTCAGATAAATACCCAGAAGTGCATTTGCTGTATTGTATGGTAGTTCTATTTTTAGTCTTTTGAGGAAACTCCATACTGTTTTTCCTAGTGGCTGCACCAATTTGCAATTCCACCAGCAGTGCACGAAGGTTCCCTTTTCTTCACATCCTCCCTAACACTTGCTATTTCTTCTTTTCTTGAGAGTAGCCATTCTACCAGTTGTGGGGTGATAGCTCACTGTGGTTTCGATTTGCTTTTTCCTGATGATTATTGATATTGAGCACCTTTTTAATGTACTTGTCAGTCCTTTGGCTTCTTTGAGAAATGTCTATTGAGGTCCTTCTGCTTGTTTTTTAATTGAATCATTCATTTTACATATGAGCTCTTAACTTGGAATTTGACCTGAATTTGCTAATTATTTTTCTCAGGCATACATCTATAACCCACTGGATAAACTTTAATTATCAGTAACATTTTATAAAATGTGTTTCATAAACTTATGATAGATCCTGGCACTTTATAGCAAAATTTCAGGCTCATATTTTCATTTTAATGTTAGAAAAGAGATCTAAATATTGATCTGAAACCCTCCCAGGCAATCAAAATAAAACTGGACATTTCTGACAGTTTCCATGTCACATTAAATCCGCAGGTGGATAAAATGGCTAGTCTTTACAATATCCAAGTGCGAACTGGCTGCTTCTGTAATACTGGGGCCTGCCAGAGGCATCTGGGGATAAGTGACGAGATGGTCAAGAAGCATCTTCAGGTTGGTATTAGACCCTGCGTGCCAAATGCTAGTCTGTAAGACCCAGTAGTGATACCATTGACTGCACTGGAGGCTGGTCATGTGCGTGGGATGGGGGCTGGTTCACATCTTTAGCCTACCCTAAGGATGTTCAAAGGGAAAGGGGCCAACAAAAATAGAAATGCTTCAAGATAGTATCTCTATGAAGTCATTTTTTTATTTTGAGGGCAAAAATATACAGGCGGAAGAGGGATTTTAACAGGGGGCAAACATATGTGGGAATGTTTTCATAAGTGCAGAGAAGGCCTTTAATTAGTTCAGTCCTACCAGAGTAAAAGCTTTAAGCTAGAGTTAGCTTATGGTTGGGCTGGTTGAGGAGAGAAACCCCCCAGGGGGCATTCTGTATCTGGCAGAATCCCTTTCCTCTCTGCCTCCCCCTGGGCTGAGGTTTTTCACTTCAGGGTATAGCCTGTTTCAAACCATTTCATAAGAATAGTTTGAGTGGCAAAGAGCCCTTATTTATTTCAGAATAATTCTTATCTTGAGTTTCTTTTGGTTGTTACCAGATATTGTATGTCCTAGATTCCAACCAGCTGTGAACTGGGTTTTATTTTAAAAGAGAGGGAAGCTCAGAACACAAACAAATGAAGCTCCAGGTGTAATATTTGATCCCGTAGAATGCCATGGCCCCGTCTCTTTGGGTGACTGACTTGGGTTCAGCCATGGGGGAGGAAGGTGTCTGGGGCAGGGACCAACGCCAGGCAGCTGAGCTTGGAGAGGCTTGAGGACCTCTTGCTTTTCTTTCCCCACCTTCCAGAAGGGGCACTCACGCTGCCTTTGGTCTTTGTAGTGGCTTTAGGTTGGTCATTCATAAGGGGCAGCATCTCTGTCTCACCCTCTTGTCAAAGGACAGCTCTTGAGAATGCATGTCTCCCTTTTGTTCTGAGAGAGGCTAATGGGTGTGGCCAGCAGGTGTTTCTCCCACCTCAGCTCTGGGTAGACCAAGCAAGCAATTGACCCTTCAGTGCTTCTGAAACTTTGGTCTGTCTTTTGATATCTATGTGAATTGGCTCTGTGCAAAGCTCTGGGGGAAATGCTTTCCATAAAGTATTTCTCTCAAACTTTTTAATGACCCCTTGAGATTGGTGTTGACCCCAGGTTACACTTGAGCAAAGTGAGATCTAGAAAGGGAGCCCCTGTGCTGGTGAAACTTTGTCTCAGGCACCCAGCACATCTTAGGGTTGTAGTTCTGTTTTCTGAGTCAATTTTATTTTGCCAAATGAACAATATTTGTTTTATAATTTTTTTTTAATTTATCAATGAGGAATGAGTCACTCTGGATGAGTTATTTCCTTTTTCTTCTAGGCTGGTCATATCTGTGGGGATGACGTGGACCTCATAGACGGGCAGCCCACAGGATCTGTGAGGATTTCGTTTGGATACATGTCGACGCTTGAGGATGCCCAGGCCTTTCTCAGGTTCATCATAGCAACCCGATTGTGTCCGTCAGGTGGTCAGCCTATCCCTCAGGCCACCCCTGGGGAGGTTGGAGCCCCACCAGCAGAGAGTGAGGCTCAGAACACCATGACTGCCACCATGGATGGACATAGTTCCTCAACTGAGGAAGACACTTGCTCAGACTCCAGGGTTTGGAATGACTTGCCCACAGCTGTGGATGCTGTGAGCTTGCACCCACCTGTGGTAGAGGCCACCGGGACCCAGCAGACCCCTTCAGGGAGAGCTGCAGGAGTTTTGAATGGAGGCCTTGGGCCACATGTTGTCACCAACCTTTACCTCTACCCAATCAAATCCTGTGCTGCGTTTGAGGTAAGGGTTTTAATGGCAGCGCAGAGACTGCTTTTTTGTTTGCTTTATAATTTTTTTTTTTGACAAAGTGGAAAAAGTGCAGTAAGTGGAGAAAAGCATGCAGAAAATCTCACTCACGTTCAGAGTATTGAGACACATGAAGCCATTCTCATTTCACCTTCCTTAGTTTGGACTGACTTAAACATCTCTCTGATTGTGGAGACCCCTGAGGGGACCCTGTTTCTGGTGAGCACTTAGTAACTGTTAATGGTTATGGATGCAACTTTCACTAAATGCATGGGCCAGCTCCCTGCTGAAGCATTTTATATGCTTTCATTCAGTTCTTAAAACAACAATATGAGGTACTTAGTAATATCATCCCCATGTTAGAGATATGGAGCCTAAGAGCTACTGAGGTTAAGCACTTTATCCGGGTCACTTGCTAATAAATGATAGAGTAAGCGTTTGAACCCAGGTCTGCTCACCCCTTGGGGCCATGCTCTTATGTGCTGCTCAGCTCTTCCTGTGGAAGTGAACTACGTTATGCCTTGATATGTGCTGGCCTGGTGGTCATCTGACCTGGGAGACTAAAGTGCTTGCCTTGGCTGGCCAGCCAGCTCTGGCCACCCTGCTGTGGCCAAACTGAGGCTATCTTTCTATAATCTGTGTGGGTCTCAAGTCCCAGGCTAAGGCCCCAGACTCCTAAGCCTCTTGGATGACAGGCTCTCTGGCTCCTGCTAGGACATTCAATGATCAGGGCTGTTTGTCACCTACATTTCAAAGTGGTCTCACAGGGGCCCGTCTTCCAATCTGAGGCCATAAACAAGCAAGTTCACCTCCACTCAAGTGGAGGCAGGGGAGGAGTCTGTGGTGTTTCATTGTGGGTCAGGACTCTGTTTTTACTGATGGGTTATGTTCCATAGGACAGCCACATTGCACAGGTGGCATGGGCGAGAATTAGTGTCTCATTGTACAGATGAGGATATGGAGGCTCAGTAAGGTTTTATATTTTGCTAAAGGTCTCCCATCCATTTGCACATTAAAAACTACATACCGAGCACTGGCTACCTGCCAGGCCCTAGGCTGGACCTAGTGTAAAGTGATGAGGAAAATGGAAACAGCTCCTTTCCTCAGGGAGAATGGTGTCTCAGAAGGAAGCAGACATAAGACCAGACACTACCCACGTGGTGGTGGGATCACACTGCTGATCAAGGGCCAAAAAGGCAAAAGCTAGGGTATGCAAGAGAGAATTCTGGTGGGTGGGTGTCTTAGTCCATTCGGGTTGCTGTAGTAAAGCACTATCAGCTGGGTGGCTTATAAACAACAGAAACGGTCTCTTACATTTCTGGAGGCTGGAAGTCCAAGAGTAAGGCACTGGCAGATCCAGTGTCTGATGAGAGCTCACTTTCTGGTTCACTTTCTGGCTGTCTTCTTGCTGCGTCCACACATGGAGGTAGGGGTGAGGGAGCTCCCTGAGGTCTTTTTAATAAGAGCATTAACCTCATTCGTGAAGGCTCCACCCTTACAACCTAATAACCTCCCAAAGGCCCACCTCCTAAGAACTTGACACGCGGGGCTAGGATTTTACCATATGAAGTTTGGGAGATACAAACATTTAGTCCATTGTGATGGGATACTTAGATTATATTTGGAGATGTTAGGAAAGTCTACTTGAGGAGGGGACATTTAATCTGAGACCTGGGAGTCAGGCATCCAGAGGTAGGTGGAAGAGCATTTTAGGAAGAGGGAACAGCATGTGAGGAGACCCTGAGGTAAACAAAAGCCTGGTCCATTGGAGGAACTGAAAGAGAGCCATGTGATCGAATAGTGGGGAGTGGTGAGAAGGTAGGGTGTTGAGAGATGTGGTAAACAGGGACTTGATTGCATAGGGTGACAAAGTTTAGTGATTTTATTCTAAGTGTGATAGGAAGCTATTGAAAGGATTTTAGCAAGGGAGTTACTCGATTTCATTTTTGTTTTAGGAAGATCTTACCAACTGCTGAGTGTACACTGGCTTGTGGGAAGGTGAGAGAGGAAGCAAGGAGATCAGTTAGGAGACACCACAGTAGTCCAGGCAAGAGATGAGAGCAGATTATATTACAGCCACTATTACATGTCAGCAAGGACCGCAGTGAATATTCAAGACTTTGCAGTCCATGCCGTCTCTATTGTGACTACTCAGCTCTGCCATGGTAGGATGAAAGCACTTGCAGGCTATATACTTTAATGAATGAGGACACTTGTGGTTCAGCAAAACTTTATAAAAACAGGCAGTGGGTTGGATGTGGTCCATGGGCCATACTTTGCTGACCCCTCAACGGAAGTGATGGCAGCTGAGGTGTAGAGAAATAAAAAATATCAAGAAATGTTTTGGTAGTAGAGTTGATGGGTTGGGTGTGAAGGTGAAGAAGGAGCGTAGGAGGACTGGAGCTGCTGGGTCCATGGTGACGCTGCTGATGACATGAGAAAAGCTGGGGGAGAGGTGGGCCTGAGGGGAAATTGAGAGGTCGGTGTTGCCCAGGGGAAGTCTGATGTACCTGTGGAAGTATTTCTGACACTCAGAGTAGAGGGCTGGGCTGGAAATGGGGAGTCATCAGCATTTGCAGTGACTTGTCTGGGGAACAGATGCTATGACACGGGGAGAGAGTGAGGAGAAAAGAAGGGGCCTCAACTGAGCCCCAAGGTGCCCTAATACTTGCAGGTTGAGGAGAGGAGGAGTAGGCAGAGGAGACTGAGGGGAGCAACCTGTGAAGTGGAGCCCTGGGAGGGGAAAGTAGTCCGGGTGCCAGGAAGTAGGTGTAGGGGGGGTTCAGTTGTCTAAATACTGCTAAGTGAGACAAGAAGTGAATAAAGGCCATTGTCTCTGGCATCATCTGACATCTGGACCATGGTGCAGCCCATGAATGGGAGTTGAGACAGGTATGCCAGACTGAATTGGCCAGGACTAGGGCCTGACTCATGGTTCTGAGGCTGATGATCTTTGGCTAACTTATAGTCATCAGAGGGCTCTGTTAGTGCTTTTCTTAGCTGTCCCTCTCAGACCAGGAGAGGAAAACTGTGGGTACTATGGCCCTCATTCCACTCAAGGAAGGGACATCCCATGTGTGGGTCTAGGAGGGGCTGCCTAAGGATCCACGACAAAGTGTTGGCCATCTAAATATCCTGACAGTTTTGAGGAGTACTAGTTCAGGTATTTTTGGAATGTTCCCCAATTTGGGTTTATCTGAGGTCTTTCTCATGATTAGACTGGGGTGTGGGTTTTTGGGGAGGAAGACCACAGAGATAAAGTGCTATTCTCATCACATTGTATCAGGATAGGTACTATTAACATGACTTATCACTATTGATGTTAACCTGGGTCACCTGATTGAGACAGTGTTTGCCAGCTTTCTTCATTGTAAAGTTTCCCCTGCACCCCATTTCCATACTGTACTCTTTGGAAGTAAGTCACTAAGTGTAGCCCACGCTTAAGTGGTAGGGAGTTATGCTCTGCCTTCTTGAGGGGGAAGCATTTACTCAATTATATTGGGATTCTTCTAGATGAAGGAGTCTCTTATGAGACTTTCTGCCCCTATTCATTCATTCATTCATTCATTCATTCATATTATTATAGACTCATGGATATTTGTTTTTTACTTTGGGTAATAATCAGATACTACATCATCATCATCATCATCATCATCATCATCATTATTATAATTGTTCCAGTTTTGGCAATTGGGCACACTTTCAGGTGACTCCACTATCCCTTTGACGCTGTGATTTTTGAGCACTTCCTTAATTTTCTAGCACTGCAAGGTGCTCCTGGCTCATCTTGTGTACTCCTGGCCCATCCCTGGAATTTCTCCAAGGAATCCTGATTCTTTTTATTGGAGAATGGCATTAGAATGCAAGATCTGGGCACTGGGTGTCATTTTTTATTTGAATTTTGTAGAAATATGAAGAATTCAGGAAAACCTGAACACTTAAAGTGGATTGACTCAGTGACCATTCCAGGGTAGCCAAAAATTGTTCAAGGAACATGTCTATAGTATCAGGATCTGCCTTTTCAGGCATTCATCACTGTGGCAGGAATACAGAAAGCAGGAGTGATGGAGACTGGGGAGGGGAGCTGAGACTTACTTTGGAGTGGAGACTTACTTTTCATGTACACCCTTGTTCTCTCTGAATGCTGTACCATGTACAGGAACTACCTACTTAAAAAACAGGTCACAGTGGAGAAGGGCTGAAAATGGATCTCTGGGGTGAGTGGAAGGTGTCTAGGTCTTGCACTGTCTCTTTAGCATTATGTGCTTTGTTTTACTTTCTTTTCTTTCTCCCTGGATTCCTCAAGTTTATCTGTGTTTGTGTAGTCACTGTACAAAAACGTGAAGATTCTTTCTGAGGAGCCCTGGCCTAAAATGTGCTTACGTTTTTGTTTAGGTGACCAGGTGGCCTCTAGGAAAGCAAGGGCTGCTATATGACCGTAGCTGGATGGTTGTGAATCATAACGGCATTTGTCTGAGTCAGAAGCAGGAGCCCCGGCTCTGCCTGATCCAGCCCTTCATTGACCTGCAGCAAAGGATCATGGTCATCAAAGCCAAAGGTGTGAAAACTGGCTTCATTTTTACAATACAGGTGTCAAGAGTGGCTCTTATACTCAGATGAAAGCAAAATAAGGGCTTTTCCAAACATTAAAATAATCTTGAAGTATGTGAAATGATGTCCTCTTGTACTGTGTGAATTTTCTGGGGAGAGGTAAAGGTCTGATGGTGACATCTGAAAGTGAACAGGTGTAACTTTTGAATCATATGTCTTTTTCACTTACATTTCTTTTATTTCCTTCACTCATTGTAATATGTATAGGAAGCTTTAAGTCTTCCATGCTGAGTTTTAGTATAAACTATCCAGCATGTATAAAGGTATAGACCAGCTCTGTCCAATTCAACTTTCTGTAATGGTGGAAATGTTCAGTGTCTGTAGTGTCCGATTTGTCAGTCATCAGTCACTTATGGCTGCTGAGCACTTGAAATGCGGCTAGTAGGACTCTGGAACTAAATTTTAATTTTTATTTAATTTTAAGGAATTTGAATTGCTACATGTGGCTAGTGGCTACCATGTTAGACAACACAGGTATAAAAAATAATGTGATACTCAATTACAGCATTCAGTTTGAACAGTCTTAACATTTGGCCACATCTGCTTCAGATTCCATCTCCTCCTCCTCCACCCCTCCTCCTTATTTTAAAAACTAAAAGCATTACAGATATAACTGAAATTCGCTGTATGCTTTTCTCTGGTCTCATTCCTCCTCTGCACCTTACTTACCATTTATGGAATATTTCAGTTTCCCTCCTAACTTGTAACTCTACTTTTGTGGTAATCACCTTCCACATGGTCACAATTGTGTTTCTTGACTACATATGTTCTGTTCTGTTCCAGTGGTTTATTTTCTCTTGAACCAATAGTCCAGTATGATTGCTAGGGCTATAGAACAGGTCGTTATATCTGGTAGAACATGTCCTTCTCCCTTATTCTTCCAAGTTGTCTTGGCTATTCTTGGCCTTAATTCTAGCATGTGCATAGCCATTCCACAATAAAGACACAAAACAGTTCCTTCACCCCAGAAAACTCCCTCATGCTATACTTTTGTCCTCTCTCTTTCTCCTATCCCTAACACCTGACAGAGGTCTGTCCTCTCTCACTACAGTTAATTTTTTTGAGAATGTTATATAAATAGAATTATATAGATGTGATGTTTTGAGATTGGCTTCGTTTACTCAACATGATGCCTTTGATATTCAAGTTCTTTTATGTATCAATAGTTTATTCATTTTTATTGTCCAGTAGTATTCTACTCTATGAATGTCTCAGAATGTGTTTATCCATTCATCTGTTGATGGACATTTTGGTTGTTTCCATTTTTGAGCAATTATGAATAGAGCTGCTTTAAAAAAGCATTCATGTATAGGTTTTTTGGTGAACAAAAGTTTTCATTTCTCTAGAAAAAATATGTAGAAGTGGATTGTTGGCTTGTATGACAAGTGTATATTTACCTTTAAAAGAAACTACCAAACCATTTTCTAGAATGACTGTACCATTTTGCTGTTTTTCTATATACGTGCTGATTTTTCTGATTACTAGTTCTGTTGATTACTGAGAGAGGAGTGTTGAAGTCCCATCTATAATTGTGAGTTTGTCTATTTTCCCTTTTAGTGCTGTTAGTTTTTGCTTTGTTTAGTATTATTGTGTCTTGTCGATGAATTGTTGTCTTTAAGTAATGTTCTTCTTTATACCTGGTAATTTTTTTTGTTTCTTTTCTGTGTCGTATGAAATTCTTTGTCTACTATTAATATAGCCACTCAGCTCTCTTTTGATTAATATTTGTAGGTTATATAGTTTTCTACCCTTTTATTTATTTCTTCTAGCTTTATTGATATTTATTGAACATACCATAAACGTATCTTTTTAAAGTATACAGTTCAGTGTTTTTTTTTTGTTTGTTTTTGTATATTCACAGGGTTGTACAACTATCACCACAGCCAATCTTAGAACATTTTTCTCACCCTAAAAGAGAAATACCATGCCCATTAAAAGTCATTCCTCATTTCCAACCTCATTCCCATGCCCTGGCAACCTAATCTACTTTCTATTTTTATGGATTTACTTGTTCTGGATGTTTCATATACATGGAATCACATAATATGTAACTGGCTTCTTTCTCTCAGCATAATGTTTTCAAGGACCATTCATATTGTTGCATAATATTCCATTGAATGAATATATCATATTTTTTATCCATTTATCAGTTGGTGGATATTTAGATTGTTTCCACTTTTTTGTTATTATGAATAATGCTATTATGAATATTTATGTACAAATATCTTGGGTATATACCTAGGAGTAGAAATGCCAGGTCCTATAGCAACTCTATTGTTAACATTTTCAAAGTGGCTGCATCACCATTTTACACTCCCACCAGCAATGTATGAAGGTTCCAGTTTCTCCACACCTTGCTCGACATTTGTTATTTTCTGTTATTGTTTTTTTATAGCCATCCTAGTGGATGTGTGGTGGTATCATATGTGGCTTTGATTTGCATTTCCTTAGATAATGATGTTGGCCATCTCTTCAGTGTTTATTAGTCATTTGTATATCTTCTTTAGAAAAATATCCATTCAAATTCTTCACTTATTTATTTTTGAATTATTGAGTTAAGAGTTCTTTATATATGTTCTGGATATAAGTTCCTTTTCAGATCTATAATTTAAATTTTTTTCTTCCATTCTTTAGATTGTTTCATTTTCTTGATGGCTTCATTTTACTTTTAATCTGCCTATATCATTATATTCAAAGTGAGTGGCTTGTATCCACCATACAGTTGGCTCATGCTTTTTAAAATCCATTTTGACAATCTCTGTATTTTCATTGGTATGTCCTGTTGGAATTTTGATTGCAAAATCGCATATTTTGCAATGGCATATTTATAATCATAATTTTATTGTAATGTCATATATTCATTTCAAGAGAATTTATGTCATATAATTGATTTTTTATATGTAAATAGTATCTCTATTTAAGACTTCTTTCATTACTTCAAAAATTTAATAATATTTTCCAGAAAAATTTTGCACATATTTTGCTTATGTAATTGGAGTATTTTGAATACTATTTTTTTATTGAATATCTTAATTGGTTATTAATACCATATAGAAACATTATTGACTTTTATATATCAATGTTTTATCCAGTACTTTTTCTGAATTCCTGTTAGTTTTATTAGTTGGTCTGAAGATTTTCTTGTTTGTTCTGTGTAAATAGGCATATCACCTTCTAATAATGACAGTTTCATATCTTCCTTTCTAATTTTTATTTCTCTTTGTTCTTTTTCTTATCTTCATTGACTAAGCTGTCTCATATAATGTTGGAGCAGAATGGAAGATATCTTTTTTGTTACTGATTTCATAAAATACTTCTAAAGTCTCAAAAATAGGAATGGTGTTTACCATAAGTATTTGATTGATTTGATTTACCAAGGCTAAATCAGTTTTTTCCTTATTTATTTAGCTAAAAGTTTTATCATGATTAATAGTCAATTCTTACTAAATGCTCTTCCTACATCTATTGGTTGTCATATTTTTCTCCTGTATTCTATTAGTGTGACATCTTACATTAGTAGATTGTCTAGTGTTGAACCATCTTTACACTCTTGGGGGAGAGAACACTAGTTGGCAATAATATTTTTGATACATTTAGTTTGTTGATATTTTGCTTAGTATTTTTATGCCTATTTTTATTAGTGAGATTTATATGTTACCTTCTTTTATTGTACTTTTTTGTTCAAGTTCAAGTACCCAGGATGTTAACATTCAAAAAGAGCTGAGTGAATTACTCCACTTTCTATTCTCTGAAGCATAAAAATATGTATCTTGACTTCCACTATGTAAGGAAAGGGTGAGAGAGAAAACTATAAATACTCAATTATCTTCTACTCCAAATTAGCAGCACTTTTTGAGGTGGTGTGATGTCCTCCACGTGCATCAGATATTTTGCTCACTTGTAGGGGCTTCCACCATTGCAGGTGGAGTAAGCATTTTTTTGGCAATGTTTGAAAGGACAAACTAATTAATAAACAATGAAACACACATTATAATGATTTTATGTGTGGGACTCAAAGATTTTAGGTATCTGGAGTCTAGACATCGGGCTATTGTATTCCTCTGTATCTCTGAGCTGAGCACAGGGACAGTACACATGGCATGAACTCAGCCCCCATGTACTTTGTTGGGGGCAGGCCCCTTGACTTCAGTGCATGTAGGGTCCACTGATTTCATTGCCTTAACAAGAGGCTTGTAATGACCTTTATAAAGCATCTGAGGACAATAGAAATGATTTTATATGATTTAAGCAGAGTGATTTATGCAGAGTCTTGGATAAAGGTAGAAAGAAACTGAGCATAAGCCTCCTGCTGGCTGCCCAAGGGTACATTTTTGCCCTGGTACTTTTCCACATGCTGTGGTTACTTCCTCATAACCAATGTTCTGAGCTCACTTTACTTCTCTCCCCTGTGGGTGCACACACATCCTTTTGACATGTCAGCATCTATATTCATTCAGCGCAGTGCATTCCTTCTCCTGGATTAGTTCCTCTTCTGGCTTTCCCCATACAGGGACAGGAATGTGGACCTGGCTGTGCACATATAAGGTGGAACATCTGTGACACAATTTTTGCTTCTCTTCATGGTGGTGTAAAGCCTATTGTGATGGGCACAGGTGTGATCTAAAGCTTGTGAGTATGAGGGCATGTACCAGTTTGCTGTGCTGTGCTGTGCTGTGCTGTGTGTGGTGAAGCAGGACCAGGATGAGCAGGGATGCAGATGTGCATAACGTTCTTACCTGAGGGACAGATTGGGTCATGGTTCTGGGGAGTATGACTGGCAGCAACTTGGAGAGGGTTGGAGACATAGGTGGGTCACACGGGAGGAGGTCCTACTTCTTTTCTTCACAAGTTCTACTTAGGAGTCTTGGTTTCATGCCTTTTCCTATACTTTTAATGACTCATGGAGGACGAGGAATAGTGCTCAGTGGCGGAGGGCCTCAGCACTTCCTGCTGTCATTAAAGATCTTTCACTCCTTAATGGCATCGGCTCAGTTTCTTTTAGTTTCAGCCACATATTTCACTCTAATTTTATTTAAAAAATGAATACCACTTTAGGTGAGTAGTGAGTACATGAGTGTTAACTATTACTATTTTAAAACTTACATACATATGTTATATACTCCTTTAATGTACGATGATTATATAACAATTTTAAAAAAGAATAGCTTCCCAACCCCTGACCTTCCACTGACATAGTAGCACGTTTTGGGGGGCAATAATGATTGATGCAGTACTCCAATTCGATGCTGGCTCCTAGGGGCCACTGAGAATTGACACTCTGTGTGATTGAGCCTTCACCCTGCCTATTTCTAAAGGATTCTAAGTAGCTTAGACAGTAATGACTTCGGGATGTGGAGTCATCCAGAGGTAGAGAAACTTTTAAAGAGATTTACAGTGTTCAAGGGAGGATGGATGTGACTGCCCCAGGGCAGGGTCTCCCACGAGAATGCTGCTCAGTGGACATGCATTGGTGGTACTGATCATGCTGAAGAGAATCTCTGTGTTATAAAGAGATTTCCCAGACCCACTTATTTGATTCAGCCAATTTCTGGGGTAATAATAAGTCTTGTATATTTCATGATAATGGACTTTTATTTACATAGTTGTCATTTTTGCGTGATAATAAGTTTGTCTCTAACCTTTGTTCATCAGGGATGGAGCCTATAGAGGTACCTCTTGAGGAAAATGGTGAACATGCTCAGATTTGCCAAAGCAAAGTCTGTGCGGACAGGTGAGACTCTGCAGTAGGTGAAAATCTCAGGTCCATCTGCAGGGTGACACTGAGGGGGAAGAGTCATCTGTTGTGTCCTCCATCCAGTCTGCTGCTGTTACCCCCTCATGTGCTTCTGTCTCATCACGCTGGCTCCTTGCTATTCTTCAAACCTATTTAGCATGCTCCCTCCTCAGGACTTTGCACTTGCTGTTTCCTCTTCTTGAAATGCTCTTCCTCTACTTATGTCTTCACAGCACTCACTCCCTCACCTCTGTCAGTCTCGCTTCCATCCAGTCTCTGCTGAAAAGACCTCTTCTTAGAGGGGTCACCTGACCTTCCACAGAAATCAGCCCCTCCCTCTCTGCTTGCCTTGTGGTAGCCTTTTCCTTGGCATTTATTATCTCCCCTGACCTTTATCTTCAGTCCCTCTCACTAGAATGCTGACTTGGGAGAATGGGACTCAGTCTGTGCTGCTCCCTTAGAGCCTGGAACACTGTGGTGTGGGGGAAGTGGGGTGATGTGGGGAACGGTTTTGAGGAGGCATGGTGGAGCTCAGGTGGGGTGGCCACAGTGGAGTGGTGAGGGAATGGATCTGATTCACATTATGAAGCCTGGTTGGTGGTTGTAGAGTAGTAGTTGGAAGGGGATTAGGGTGGAAGTGGGATGACCAGCTGAGACCGTGTTAGTAACACAGGTGAGACTCTGGAGGCTTGGACCAGGGTCAGGGAGAAAATCAGGTGGGTGTCAGCTATATATTCTGGAGGTAGACTTACGTGAACTAACTGATGGATTGAGTGTGGAAGCTGAGGGTGCAGGGGGTGTCATGATGTCCCTCAGGTTTAATTCATAAATTATATTCCATATAGTTGTAGATTATTATCAAACCTCAGCTACTGATGATAAATCATCTGTTAAATTCTAGGAAATGTAGAAAGTGAGGTTGAACGTGGTAGCATTTCTATTTTCTTTCTTTATCATGAATGTTTATAAATCTATTCATTGCATTTATCAAATGCCTGCATCCCGTTTAATCTAAATCTAATCTGAACCCCAAAACACGTGGAATGCAAATTTATGACTGTGAGAACCAACCCATCTAATATCCCAATCAATTTACCTCCCCAATACTAAAATAGTTAACTAGTAACAGTTCCTTAGGATTTATATATAGTAGAAGGCTTTACAAATGCTAATTGTCTATTAGTTAACACAATAAGCTCATTAGTGGGGATGTTGGTGCTTAGTAGATGGTGATACTGCAGAGTATGGAAACGTTACATTTCCTTCTGCACTGCCTCATATGCTGTCGTGTAAATCATGAACTGATATGCTAAATACTAAAGCTACATCTAAATTGGACTCAAGTTATCAGGGTGCCTGGATCTCACGGGGGCAATGAAGGGTTACACTTTCAGGAAAGGTGCAAAGGCAATAGTATGATGATCCTGCTCAGCATAACTGAGCATCATGGGCCCTGACCATCCCGGAGGTCAAGAGCTGAGCACACCATGTATCCTTTCACCAGTACTTGTGTTGATAAACATTCATTGTAGCACATTGAATTAGGGCAATGAATTTTGGGCAAACATTTTTGCATGTCTCTATTGCAAATCTTCACATAGAAAGAAATATAGCCATTTAGGAATGCCTGCAGTTGCTCCTCAGGCCCATCCCTCGTTGTACATTTTGTTTAGCTGTATCTGAGAGAGATGCCATTTTCCGGTTCATAAAGCTTTTTAGATAACTCGAGGTTTCTTATGCTTGGAACTATGAGTACTTAATATAATAAAAATGGAATTTGGTGTACTTTCTCAAAGCACCAGAGAGGATGTGCTGCAAAGTGAGGTTTCATTCTTCTCTTCCCTGTCAGCAAAGAAAGGCAACTATTTTTTTTCTGGTAAAAATTAATGATAAGGTAGGTTTCAAATAATATGTATCAAGATATAAGATATTAACAATTTTGCATTACAAATTCTGGTGATGTGCACATTATATTTTTTAAAATTTTAAATTATTTTTAAAAATTCTAGATTACAGTTTTTAAGAAACAAGATCAATAAATGTGCATATACTGAAAATTTGTAGGCATCATATTTTTTTCACAAACCAAATACATCATCAGTCTGTGTAGTCTGGCTGTGAGGAAAAATATCATAGTCAGGCCCATAGTAAAAAACTAAGACATGCCTGGGTTCAAGAGCTTCTTCAAGCAAAATATGCTCTGGAAAGTCTCAAATTCCAAGGTTTGTGGTTGTCAGTGGCTGTAATTCATATAAATAAGGTCTTTCAAGAGGAGCTTCTGAAGCTTTTTATCTGATCTGAAAATTTTGCACAGGCCCAGTTCTTAGGTCTTTCTGTGCCTTGGATATCTTCCTGCAGCTTCCTAAGCACACTTGTCACTTTAGGCTTCCTCCTGGCTGGAGGCTCACTGATGTGATGTGATGTGATGTGATGTGATGTGATGTGATGTGATGTGATGCTATGCTATGAAATGCTTTGTAATGCTAAGTAATGCTATGCCATGCCATTGGATTATTACTTAAAGAAATACTATGTAACATTGACTATTCTCTCTCTCTCTCTTTTTTTTTTTTTCGGGTCAGGGTAAATACTTCTGATTGTGGAGAAAAAATTTCAAGCTGGTTGTCAGAGTTCCTGGGCCGTCCATGTCATTTGATCAAACAAAGTTCAAACTCTCAAAGAAATGCGAAGAAACACGGCAAAGGTATCACTTTTCGGATTGGGTCTTAGGGGACAGGAAATCAGCTCACCCTTGCATTCAAAATCAGCCTGTGAAGTAGAGTTACAGAGCAATCTGTTTGCTCATGTGGGGCAATCAGACTTTGGCAGAAAGGTGCTGTGGTGGCCCCAGGTCAGCAGATCCTGTGTGTGGTCTCTAGGAGAATCTTTGAGAGGCTGAGGTGGGCTTGTAGCCAGCCACTTGGCCTCTGCTCAAGTGCTCTGCCTCAGCCATGCATGTGGAGAAGCACAATTTTGTATTGATAAATAATCAGTAGTAGCTTGCTATGTCCTCAGAAAACCTAAGAAAATCTAGTCTTGGTTCTGTCTCTGAATGGTTGTGGGACCTTGGCAGATTCTTGAGACTCATGGTTCCTCAACTCGACTACTTGGACTTTAAAATGTTTTGTGACCATCTTCCTGCCATAAGCTATTTTTAGGATGAAGTGAGACAGCAGAGAAGAATATGGTTTGTAAGTTAACGGTGCCATAGGGGAAGGAGAGACTGTTTTCAGGTGTCTGCTCAAATGTCTTCTCGAGGAAGTCTCTGACAGCTGACAGCTGTCCTTCAAACCAGAGCTTCTACTGGAACCTCCCCTGCTCCCTTCCCTGTTTTAGTTTTCTCTGGGGCACTTTTCACATCCTATACGTCATGCATTTTCTCAGTTATTGTGTGTATGTCCTGAATTTCCTCTACTGGGTCATAAGCTTTGTGAAGGATTTTTGTCTGCTTTGTTCATTGTTGCATCCCCAGTGCTTAGAACAGCATCTGGTACATAGTAGTTGCTCAGTAAATTCTAGATAAATGATGGCGTAGAGCATTGCTACATTACTGGTTTATGTAGAGATGACCTTGCCTACTGATTGCCTTTCAAGAGAGGCTGGCTTGTAAATCCAAACAGCATTTTGACGATATTGGGGCCAGTAACAGGGTCTTGGGATCTGCACAGGTGAATCGATGACTCTGCAAATGTATGACAGAGGAATCAAAGGATGTAATCTAAGGCTTTTCCAAGTTTTGATAATTTTTCATGTCATGAGCTATTAAAGAATTTGAGTTGCTATGTGATGGAAAAAGGGAATAAACTTATGCTCATTTTATCGAAGAGGTAAGGTGGTGGTGCTTGGGCCTGGATAAGCTTAGAGATATGATTAGAGACAGGATCACTTCAAGTCATTTATGAAAGAGAGGTTTCTGATGGTCTAGGTCACAGGTCTCCAAGCATTTTTGTGTTGCTATACCTTAGAAGAATTTTTTTTTTAAGCTGTATTACCTCCTCATACATTTTTACATTGTCATCTAAATTTACAAAAATGGTTTAAATAGTTGCACAGGATGAAATTTCCAGCATATTGTAAACATATTCATTTTAAATTAAAGCTTGTACATCACCCTTTTAAACATCAGCCAGTAGAATCTTAATACCATAGTGATTTAAATCCCTTGAATGTTCATTAAAAATATATGAACAAACAGTCTTTTCATGGTCAGAAATTTTATTTCTTTCCTTTTTCTTCTTCAATTTCTATTTCTATTTTATTTTCATGACAAAATTTTATTTTAGTTATATAGTTTATGCTTGAAAATCTTTCTTCAATCACCCTATCATATTTAATTTGAAACTAAAATTGTATATAAATTGAAATATATAACTAGTTAAAAAATTTACTGTGATTATAAGAGTCTAAATGTTCGGAAACTTCTAGGTTGAGTTCTTATCATAATTTTTAATAGTACATAGTTGATGAAAACCACAAAAGTATATTATACATTTCAAAAGATTATTATTAAACATAAAGAGAAAACATTCTTGAAAATAAATCTTTTAATGAGACGGCTAAACTTCTCACCATTAATTCATTATTCGAGAGTAATTGTCACCTATGACCAGAAGAGCTGGTGCTAAGCATTGGTTCTCTTCTGAAAAACCTTATTGCAGTCAATAAAGAGCTGGGGATGAAAGGAGTTTAGCTAACCCACTGTCACTCAAACCTTTCTTCTGAGACACAGGGATCTAACATTCAGATGACTTGAATCATCTGTCACTTGACAACTTAATTAGGTGTGGCAGTTTTGTGGAGAGCAAAGAATTGGAACTCATCTGACCTGTGGAGGATCATTCACCCAAGCTTTGGAGACTTATTTTCTCAGCACAGACCCTAGGGTTTTGAATGGGGCTTTTGTTTTCCACCCTGGAGATTTTTAGCCCCCAGGGAAGATGTGTCAAAGGAGAGGGAGGTGCAGCCTTTCCTCTATGAACTGGGAGAAGGACCTTCTGTGGGGAAGGACTGTAACCCCCTCCTCTGACAGAGCCATTTTAGCAAAGAAGACATTTGGGAATAGAGGGTCTGAAAAGTGATTCTCTAAGAAGTATCTATTTTCGTGTACTTCGGCGTCCTCATACCTAGTTTGGAGACAGCTTGCTAGGCTTTGGTCCAGCCTGCCCCCGCTATCAACATCTTGTCTCAAGACAGAGGAGGCATGCTCAAAACAGGGGAGATGGAAGCTGGGTGTCAGGCTGCCAACAGTTTTGGCCACATTTGATATTTTATTTCACTCTTGTTTTTCTACCTTAGTAGTTTTAACAGTTGTATTATTTATTTCTAAAGTCAATATCTCACACTTGCCCAAGGGCAAAAACCAGCTTTTACCTGTGTAGATTCAGAAGACTTTTCTGGGCCTGTGGCCCTCATCAAGGCCCTTCGCCTTGGCCACCTTGGGAAGGGCCCCTGGCTCCACCCCACCCCATTTCTCCTCTTCTGTATATTGCTGCCAGCCACGTCTTTGCTGGAATAGTTTCACTTCAGCATTTTATTTATTTTTCTTCAGATTATTAACAGAATATACCAGGAACTCATTTTTGAGCTTTCTGTTTTTGAGAGGTTTGAACCATGCTTGGAACATTTTTATTTTTAGGGCACCATTTCTTCCTCTTGTGAAAATAGTTTTTAATATTTAAAAGAGCAGGACAGTGGAGCACGATTCATTTGCATTGCAAGAAAGCAGTGCTTATTTTATTTTTTTGATGAAAAAAATTTAACTTTTACTAAACATTTTTTATTGAGATATTATTGACATATAACGTTATGTTAGTTCAAGTATATAACATAATGATTTGTATATACTGTGAAATGTTTACCACAATAAGTCTAGTTAACATCTATCACCATACATAGTTAAAAAATTCTTTTTCTTATAATGATAACTTTTAAGATTTAGTCTTCTGGCAACTTTCAAATGTACAAACATTATTAACTGTAGTCACCATGCCATACGTTACATCCTTATCACTTATTTATTTTATAACCTTTTGACCCCATCACCCATTTTGCCAACCCCCACCTCTTCCATCTGGCAACCACCAATCTGTCCTCTGTATCTATGAGATTGCTTTGTTTTTACTTTTTAAGTTTCACTTATAAGTGAGATCATATGGTATTTGCCTTTCTTTGTCTGACTTATTTCACTTACCATAATGCCCTCAAGGACCTATTCATGTTGTCACAAATGTCGAGATTTCCTTCTTTTTTAGTTAATGGTGAATAATGTTTCATTGTGTGTACATATGTGTTTGTATAACATTTGCTATAATGGAATTGCTACATAAACACATACACAATGGAATATTATTATATATACACACAACATCTTCTTTACCCATTCATCCATCAATGAACACTTAGGTTGTTTCCATATCTAGAAACTCTTATTTTAAATATTCCATCACTTTTAGGTCAGTCTGCTGGTACAACAGCCACTCTTTCTCTGGTGAATGAGGCCCAGTATCTGCTGATAAACAGATCCAGCATTTTGGAGCTTCAGCAGCAATTAAATACCAGGTAAGATCCCTTTACTATTTAATGTTTCCGGACAGAATAGCACACAGGCGTAAACATTTTCCCCTGAAAATGAACCTGGCACCTACTTGAGGAGAAAAGATCCAAGAGTCATGGAGTCCACATTTTTCATTAAGAGACTGAGGCCCAGAAAAGTCACAAAGCCCTGTAGGCAAGTTCTCATTAATCTTTGAGGGTTCTCTTTTATCTTCCAATGTCCTTCTTGATGCCCTCAAGATGCTTAGTGAATAACTCCAACTCTCATTTTTTAATCATTACATTTCTAACATTTGCTTTAATGGAATTGCTACCAACTTGACCCAGTTTCATTGCCCACCCTCTCACTGTCCCATGTCCCCTAGGAGCCTTGCCCTACTTCCAGTCTTTTTGTGTGAAAAGAAGAGTGGTTGTGAAAGCTTTTAAAATTATAATTGTAGGTACGGTTTGTTTGTACCATCAGATAGAATCCCTGCCTGCTCACTCCTACCCAGTGCTCTCTCAAGGGACCTTGCAGTATTAGGTCAGATCTAGAAGGGGGATTGTGTGGTCCAACCCCCTTCATTGTTCTTTAGAGGAAATTGGAGTCTCAAGGGAATCAGTCAATTAAGGCAAAAAAAAAAAAGAAAGAAAATAAATAACTTCTGTGAGAGCTGGACTTCTCATTTGTAGTCCACAGGCCAGGGAATGGTGTACACACACCTGTCAGCACTGTAAGCTGGGGATTCTGTGGTTATCATGTGCCACATGGTCCTGTGCATCTGTGTGCATACTCGGAAACATGTACAAATAAAGATGACAAAGGCAGGTTGTTTGCAGTGATTCCTATTTATAGTCATAGGTGAAAAAATACAACAGCATTCACTCGCCATGTCTCAGTTTGCCCTCTTTGGGAGTAGAAGTGTGACACAGGGCTCAGTCCCAGGGTGGTCATGTGACCCTCTTTAGGTACCCAGAGCCCTGGAGAGAGCAGGTCTGCAGGTTTCTGGGATTCTTAGTGTGGAAAGGTAGAAATTTGAGACAGGCTTACTGCAACCCTGGTTCCTCCCAGGAGGGGAGCACAGTTGGTTTAGTGCAGAGCTGACAGGCAGGAGGTAGGCAGGACAGGTGGTCAAAGGTAAGAAGAATGGCCCCATGACTAGTACATGGCTACGGTCCCTGGAGGTCCTGGTTGGTGTAGCTCTGTGTTCTATGTTTGAATTTTATGGCACTATCATGTATATGTCTACCACAATAAGTTTTAGACATAAAACTTTCATTTTTACAAAGCACAGAGGGAGGATTTATAATCTGGAGAGTAAATTCACAATCAGAATATGTTAGGACTGAAAAGTGCTAACCCTCTCATTTCACATGAAGAAAGTGTAGTCCTTGGAGATCATGGGAGCTGCACACAGTGGCAAAGCTATTCAGTCATCCTGCTCCTGGATTTTCGTACTCCATTCTCTGTCAGGAAGGGGCCTGGACACAGCCATGGACCCCTTATCCTCCTCCAGAGCCTTTCAGTTCTGTCTCCAGGGCAAATTCCAGTCATGCTCAAGGATTTCCCCTGCAACTTAAAGTAATTAAAAAAAAATTTATTGAAGTATGAGATGCAAAAATCACAAGCCCATAGCTCAATGAATTTTGACAGATGTATATACCCATGTAACCACCACCCAGATCAAGGAGATAATATTTCTAGTATGCCAGAAATCTCCCACTAGCCTCACCCCTTGGTCAACCCCACTGAATGTCACTACTATTGTGACTTCTTTTGCCATGCTTTCACCTGTTCTTGAACTCAATATAATGGGATCATACAGCATACTCTTTTGTTGATGTTTTCAGGTGCTTTTTCAGCACTTTTTTCCTTGGGGGAGAGGGTGCATAGAGGTGCAGAGCCATTTTATGAGACCTCATAGCAGTAAACAAAAGCTTTAAACAAGAATTACAAAAATAGCATATGCTAGTTAAAATTCCAAACAGGATGGAAGTTAGGAGATAAATGTCAACCTCCAACCCACATATACTTGATATCGTTTTATGATGTTTTAATATTCAAAAAGAGTGAACTCTTGGTACTTTTTAGGTCCTTGGTAATTAAGCTGTTGACACTCTTTAATGCCTTGTCCTGACTCACCATGTAGCATTGGTCCTTTTGTAGAAGTTCATTCACTTGACCTTTGTTCACCTGGTTTCTAAAATCCTTCATCTCTTAGATTAAGATCTACTCACCCTTTGCACTGCCTCTCATGGGCCTCTCCACAATGTGGGGCCATATCCCAGGGGAGACCCCCTGAGGTCTTGTCCAACAATGAGTGCTTCTTGGCCTTGCACTCACAGTAAAAGCTTGCTCTGACCATCCGGGCTTCAGGCCACAGAACAATTGATGAAGTCAGGCACTGAGTGGTGGAAACATTGAATTATTACAACAGTGCAACCCCCCCAGCCCCTTTCCTTTTTTGATGTGTCTTAAACAGTGATGAGAATGGAACAGAGAAATTATTCCCAATGAAAGATCTCATCTTGCGTTTCCGTGCCAATATTATTACCAATGGAACCAGTGCTTTTGAAGAAGAGAAATGGGATGAGATTTCAATTGGTCCTTTGCATTTCCAGGTGAGTTCTGGGAAGTTCTGTTATCCTTGCCCAAGGGTTGCTGGTGGAGACTGACCTCAAACTAGACCAAGATGGTGACAGGTGGGAATCCTGCCTCGTCTTTGACACTTACCCACAAAAGCTTAGCAGGAGGGTATATGACATCTGCATTCTGGGGAACCCCTCAGAGTGATCCATCCCTTATACCCCACAAAGGTGGCAGCAGTCAGATTCACATGAGGATGAGAGAATGTGCTGTTTCAGGTGATCAAGGGCTCAGTGCTGCCTCCACCTCATCAGTATGTCTAAGCTTAAACTTTGTTTTCTTTGAATGCTCATGTTTATGGTACATTTATCCTGTTGCAACTTTTGGCCTTTTTGGCTAAAAAATGCTTGTAGAAGAAGGTTCAGATGTCTAGTGGGCCTTCTATGCCCATGGCTGCTGCACCTTCTCCCCATGCTTTGGCTTTTATATTGCTGTCAACTGGGGAGGAGTTTGTAGTCAGAGGTAAAGCCACTTGGATGTCCTCTCTCCCTAGGCTTTGGGTGGATATGCACCCCAGACCTGACCCAGCAACCCTCTCCTAGCTCACTAGCCTCTCTGAAATCTCCAGCCTCTCCGAGCATCATCTCTTCTCCTCTTATTATATCCACCTTCTCTCCATTCCCTAAGGAGCCAAACTTCCTGCCTCAGCCTCTTTGCCCTTTGCACTCGCTTTTGTCCGGCATATTTTTTCTTCAGGGTCTCAGCTCAGATGCTTATCTTTGTACATGTATCTGTGTTTGTACTTCTGATTCTTTTCTTGGGTTAAATCTCTAGTAGTGAAATTGCTGGGTCAAAGGACATGGACACCCTAAGGTTCTTTTGTTCTTTTTTGTGTGTGTGTGGTTGACAAAACTCTGAAACATTTATTTTATTTTATTATTTTATTTTAAAGTTAATTTTTATTATTATGACATTGGTTAACAAAATCCAGTAAGTTTCAGCTGTATATTTTGACAGTAACACACACACACACACACACATTTACACTGTGCGTTCACCTCATATTTCTTTCTGTCACCACATATTTGATCCCCTTTGCCCTATCTATCTCCCTCCTCCCGCTGCCCTCTACCCTCCTGTAACCACTAGTCTGTAGTCCATGTCCATGAGTCTCTGTTTGTTTGTCCTCTTTGTTTGTTTCTTTTAGGTTTATATCCTGCATATAAGTGTTATCCTGTGGTTTTCAACTTCTTCTGTCTGGCTTGTTTTGCTGAACATGATTGGTTTAAGGTCCATCCATGTTGTCACAAATGGCAGTCTTTTATCTCATCTTATGGCTGAGTAATATTCCATTTTATGTATGTACCACAGCTTCTGTAGCCAATCATTTATTGTAGGACACTTTGGTTGCTTCCATGTCCTGGCCAACGTGAATAATGCTGCTATGAACGTCAGTGTGGAAATATCTTTTTGGTTATGAGTTTTCAAGTCCCTGGGGTATTTAGTCAGTAGAGAGATTACTGGCAGATCAATTCTTAGTTTTCTCAAGAACCTCCATACTGTTTTGTATAGTGGCTGTACCAATGAGCAGTCCCACCAGCAGGGTATGAGGGTTCCTTTTTCCCCACAACCTCTTCAGCACTAGTGAATACTTGTTTTGTTGATAATAGTCATTTTTACAGGCGTGACGTGGTATCTCACTGTGGTTTTGATTTGCATTTCTCTAATAGCTAGTGATATTGAGCATCTTTTCATATGTTTGTTGGCCATTTGTGTGCCTTCTTGGGAGAAGTGTCTGTTCAGATACTGAGGTTCATTCTGATGACTTTCTCACAGAGGCTAAGTGCTGAGTCTATGGCTGTTTATATTCTCCCAGTTTGTCCTCCACCCAATTAGTCTTTTTCCTGGGAGAAGCTTTAGTTTCCCCCATAACTCTCTGAGACTCGTGACCACTCTTTTCATTCTCTGCAAAGCCCCAAAATAACAGCCTTTCAACTGATAAATAAATGTAGATGATTCCCAGTGGCGTTGGCATTGTGAAGATGTGCCACTTTCTGGCTCCTTATAGTTAGAGTATAGAGCATTTCTGTGTAAGTCTGTATGTAATTGGCTGGAAGATGGCCTTTTACAACCAATCTTCCTAGACCTAGGTTCCTCCCTGCAAAGTGGGAGGGTCTGGTCACTTTTATGGCAACCCTTCCTTTTATCTTCTCCCTTCTGAGGTTTTGGGGCCTTGTCACAGATGCCAGATGATTTGCATTGACCAGAAAACTGGGCAGCGAAACCAAAATGTTTTCCAAAAGCTTTCTGAGAGTCGAGAGAGAAAGGTAAGTACCACTGTAAGATATGACACACCATTTTAAGATCTTGGTGTTTTGTATACCCCAGAACTACATCCCTAATGGTGCTGGGTAATTTTTAGAAGTGGGGGATGAGCTTTAGAAAGGCTGATGAGCTACCATTAAGGTTCCAGCTCATCTGTGGCTCCATCTTATCTTCCTTTCCAAACATATCTTCACTTTTATGGGAGCTCTTATTATGGATATTTTTGATGCTCTCAAATCTTGTGGAAGACGTATGGAGTGTAAATGAGAAATGAGTAAATAAGTAATTGTATTGTTTCAATATTTTCATCGCAAAGATCTCACGAAGAGTAAAATTCTTTATGGGGAATAGAGTAACTACGTAGAAAGATTCAGTAAATTTCACCACACTAAGCTTGTAACTCATCTTTTTCAGGGTTAGAATGACTAAATGTTGTTGCGGATTCCAGATAATAAAAGCTAAGCTTCTAACAGATTGATTCTTTAGGCAGCTATATTTCCAGACTTGCACTTTCTGTTAGAACTTTTTGTTTGCAAATAATTCCAGGAAGCCAAGTAAGCAGGCTGTCAGAAACAAATCTTAAAAATTAACCAAAATAGTGCAAATGTTTAATCTTGCTGTGATAAAAAGTTGGCAGGTTAACTCATGGTAAAATGTTCTGCACTGTTTCCTGTGTTTCTCCCAAACCAGGGTTTTGTTTCACGGTGTTCGATTGACACAATCTTTCTACAGATACTGGATAGCTACTGTCTGTAGAGGTGTGGCACTTGAGTGCTATACTCATTGAGACAAGCTGTGTCAACTGGGGCATGGGGATTCTGAACCTGTCCTTTGTAGGCTGCCAGGAGAGGGGATGGTAGGCACTGTGGTGCATCGAAGTAGTATTTCTCAGCATCACTATAATTCTCACATGCACAGATCTTTTACTTTTTAAGTTTTGGAATAATTTTAGATTTACGGAAAAATTACAAAGGTAGGATAGAGAGTTCTTGTGTACTCTTCATCGATATGTGCACAAGTCTTAAAGAATTCCTCTGGCCCCAGGTCCTAGCCTGGAGCCTGGAAATGGGGCTGGCCAACTGATGTTACCACAGGAATGAACAAATCTGGGAGCATGTCACATACTTTAAAGGGTTCTTCTTGGTTGGTATTGATGGCAAACCTTGAGCAGACTTACTCGACTGTTAATTTTGGACCATCTTTATTCTGGAGAATTTGGAGAACTTAACTGACATCCCACGTTCTCAAGGAAAATGCAGAATTTTGCCATTATTTTCACAGAATGACTTTTACATCGGAGAACAGAGTGGAAATCAGCCTGGCAGTGATTAGAGGCCCAGAGCTGGGAGAAAGCCATCCTGCATAAAGCTCAGAGTAGACAGGAAGGAGAAAAAAGAATGTGTCCAGCAATGGAGAGGTGCAGGGTGACTGTCTGGAATGAGAAGTCTTCTTGTTCCCTACCACATTCTGCTAAGTGACAGGTCATATCAAGTCCCAGTACATATCTTTAAAGATCTTCTTAATTTTAACTGAATATTATTATATGCAAAATGATTTCAACTGCTAAAATTATCTAGCTTCTTGTTGCTGTTGCTGTTTTGTTCACAGGTGAACTTCGGAGTGTATCTGATGCATACATCTTTGGATTTATCTTCTCCACAATTCCTATCTGTAGGATCTCAGGTGCTCCCTGTGTTGAAAGAAAGCGTAGAATACCACGATTTGCCTGCTTCCAGGAAATATCAGGATGTTATCTCCTGAGATTTTTTCACCATAAATTAAAATTTCTCTTTTACAAGTATCTCCACTCTTATTAAAATGGGTATGTGGTTCAGTAGAACTGGGTCTTTTGAACAAGGAGAGCTCTTTTCCTCTCAGAGATGGAGAATGCTCTCACCCTTTCCTTTCTCCTTCAACTGCTCCCCCTCCCCCTGTGCACTGGCCTTGCTCAGGAGGGCAGTTCCTAGGCCCTATTTCTTTTCAAGAGGCAAATTCAGCATGAACACTGTACACATGCCTGGCAAGGCTACCACATATATGGGAAGTATGATAGTTTTAATTAGATGAGATTTTTAAGGAGGCTTGCTGGGAATATTTGACCTCCTCTGTTTTCCCATTTTCCTATGCTGTTACTTTGTGTCAATGCTGAGCTGATCCAGAAGGGAAGGTTTGATGATGAGATGCCCAGTCGGAAGAATGCACAAGAGGCAGACATGAAAATGAAACTGCAGGCACCAACTTTATTGCGTGAAGCACACTTTTGTTGGGAAGTGCAGTCCTATTGGAGGGGGGAGGAGTGCGGTATTGCATGCACTTCTCCTGCTCCCCTTCTTGTGCTCCCCTTCTGCTCCTCAGGGGACCACATGGCTCCTCACATAGCAGAGTACAATAGTGGCCCTCAGCCACACATGTGTGATACAATAAGCTGAAGTATGTTTACATATTTTAGGCGCAGGTACCCTACCACACTAATGTAACATTCTAAATCCGGAATCCTATTTCTAGCCATGAGCCTGGATTATAGCCAGACCTGGGACCCTCTGAGCCTGGAACCCACACTTTGCCTTTCAACCTCTTTGTACCGAGGAAGGTAGTCTGATCTTGAGGGAGTGAGGATGTGGCTTCTCCCCTCATGTACACAAAGGAGGTGAATTTATGTTCAGGAGCCTGGAGTGTGACTTGTGGCCATGTTCCCGATAAGAGGTCTGACCAGGCTATGTATGTGTGGAGCAAAGGCACAGGCCAGCAAGCCCCTTTCTCTTGTCTCCTCTTTCTTCCCTCCATCCCTTTCCCCCTTCCAGTCGATGCACTGAGGACTGCTCAAGATCCAGAAGTCACACTCATTGAAGGTGGTGTCATTTGAGCAGTTGTGCTATCCTCCACAAGCCCATGGTCAGTGTTGGTTCAACCACCCAAGAGCCTCTAAATCCTAGTCAGGAGGAACTTTGGAGGCTGAAGAGTTCTGTCTGTGCTACCTCTGACCAGAACTCTTGCAGTGTCCAGTTCTATATGTCCAGGGACAGAAAGCTCATCTCTAATGAAGTTTCCCGTCCCACTGAGTTGCTCAAAAGCCCCTCCCTACATTGAGTTTGTATCTGCCTCCCCATGTTGCCAGCTGTGGGTCTTGCCCTGTTGTATGGAGTAATGTAGAATGAGCTCCTGAATCCATTCTGCTCAAGCCTGGGGTCTATACAAGAACCCCAAGTTGTCAGCCAAGCATCCAGCACCTTTCATCTGGATTGTTCATTCTACCCACCGCCGTCCACAGCATTTTCTTAAAGCCAGCGTCACTGTGTCTCTCTGCTGCTCAGTTGTTTGCGTGTCATGCTCAGGCTTCAGTATCTGGTATAATCAGAGCCCTGGAGATGTGGAGTCGATTTGTTTCATTATCTTATTTGCAAGACTTTGTTTTGTTCCCAGCTCTCCGCAAGATTTGAAAGATGAAGAATGCCTCTATTCTCGAAGATAGTTGAGATGGAATCTTGTGCTTGCAGTGTCATTCGATATGCAGAATCAAGTGTAAGAAGTGACCTCTGACTCAGGGGTTCCTGAGGTCAATGAAAGAGGAGGCAAGTGAGGTTAGGCGGGGGTTTTATTATATCAAAATGGTGATTGAAAATTTGGCCTCTTCCAAGACCCAGCACTACTTTACCATGTATATGGGGCTGTTCTCATCAGCTAACTGACTGGAGAACAATGCACTTAGATGATGGCCCTTATTCAGACAGGTTCATACAGGAAGAAACTTCCCAGAAGGCATGCTGCAGTGTTTTCTAAGAATTTTCATCTCATTAAACCTGATGGGAACCAAGTAAGAAAACATGTTCTACAACAATTTGATCACCTATGTCAGCAACATATTTTCAAAGGACAACTCATTTTGTTCTTGTCCACGCCCATGTCACTTTTTGCGGTCAGTACTTTTGGGACTGATTTCAGATATTTTACTGCAAATGTTTTCCTTTATAACACAATTATTTAGTTAATTATAAGGATTGACTTAACATTGTTCTGTCTCCACCAGATTATAAGGTTCGTGAAGATAAGACCTGTACTTGTTTGGCTCATCAGTGTATCCCCAATGGTAGCAGATATTAGGTGCTCATAAAATTTGTTGACTGGCTATATTAAAGTTGGCTCTGTTTTTAAAATTCATTGATTGATTGATTGATTTCAAATGTAAATGGTTTACAAGGTCAAATTTCAACATTTCTCATCTGAGATTTCAGCTAAAATGTATTTGTATATTCTGTTAGGTAGTTTCATATTCAGACTCTTTGGGTATTTATGATCCTGTGTCTCTTCCTTGGTCTCTAGCTCCTGAAGTTCAGCCCAAGTGCTTCTAAAGGAGTGTGAAAATCAAGAGCAATGTCATGTTTTCAGAATTTAATTCTAACACCAAATCTCAGAGGGTCACTGAAAGTCAAATTGTGTGTGTGTGTGTGTGTGTGTGTGTGTGTGTGTGTGTGTGTGTGTATGTGTGTATATTCACATGTCCTGAGTCTAAGCAATATGAACATGTCTTTCTGGGTGTTCCCTTCACAGTCTTTGCGGCCTGAGGCAGAGGAGTTGGGTGGGTAGTTCTCTTCTGCACACCTTAGAGTAAGTGCCAAAGCTCCTCTGAGGAGGGTAGTGGTGTTGACTTCTTCCTATTGAGACTCAGCCTCATCCCCTCCTCAACCTTGTGGCATGGGGAAGGGCAGGCAGTGATCCCTTCCTCCTGTTTAAAGATGTCCATTCATTTGCTTTCCATTCAATGTGTGCCAAATAGATACTAGGGCTACAGACATGAAAAACAAAAACAAAAAACAAAAAAACCAGCATGTGTATTTAAAGATCTCACCGTAGGGATGACACTGAGAGGGGAAACACACTAATAAGTTAGGTGTGATACAGAATGTTTCAAAGAAGTGCTGCCCTCTGACGCATGCATTCGTAGTTTGGGAAGAGTTCAGGGCACAACTGGAAGCAGAAGGAAAGCTGGCAGACACTTTCTAGTCTGCTTTTTCCCAAGTCCCCTGTCTTGTGCTGACAGAATTAACTTCTATGTGTCTCGCCTTGCAAATTGCCAAATTAAAATCGTGGCCAACATCATTCTATATGAGCAAGTGATTGAACATCTCTAAGTCTCATCTGAAAAGTGAGGAAAAGCGCAGAACTGACCTTATAAAATTGTTTGAGAGTTAAGTGAGGTATTTTGTGTTTAGCACAGTGTGGCAAAATGATAGTCTTGATTGAGCCATGTCTACCACCTGGTGGCAGCATTAGGTAAATGCAGATTTTGTTATTTCAAGAGGCTGAAAGAGAGTTCTCAGTAGGTCAGTAGATCCTAAAGGATGGCAAACATTAGGGCACTTCTCTCTGCCTGGCTTCCTTACTGAACCAGCTGTGAGATACTTTTCATTATTGATATTAGAGCCCTTTAAAAGTTAATTTCTGAATTATTTCTTGGTCTGAATAATTTTCAGCCTATATTGCATCAATCACTTTTGAGTCCCTTAGTTTTCTTAGTATTTTTTTTTTAAGTATGCTTCTTTGAACCAGTTGTCTTGCCAGTTAAATTTATTCTCCCCGCCCCCCTCTTTCATTTTAATATATAATACTTGGTTTTAGCAGCATATCCATATTTTGTGGCCATGAAGTTTATGCAGTATTAAAATCATCTGTAAGGAAAAGAATACAAAATAAAAATTGTGTACAAAAATGAATGTTTACTTGCATGAGAGAAGAAAGGGCTTTGGAAGAGTTCTGTTCAAGTGAGAGGCCTTGAGCTTAAACTTTGTTACTTTTGCAACAAATCCACCTTTGCCTGGTTTTCTTGTGGCTCTCCTTTCCTTTTCCAGCTTTCTTTAATTGTCAGAATAAACCACATTTTGTTTACTTTCACTAGAATAGGCCACATGAAGACCTGTCCTAGTCTCTTCTACCTGTGGCTGGAAACTGATTGTTTTGTCATCACTCTACCTATACTTCCCTGAAAACAGCCCCTTCATATCCTCTTATTGGGTCTAAGGGTGCAGCAGGGTCCACCCTTAGGAGGGTCTTCCACAGAAGATACTCTAGCCTTGGAAATATGTTCAGGGTCATTTGGGCAGGGGTCCTAGGTGTCTGGAAAACAATTGAGAGAGAGCAGCTTGGGTCCCAGGTGGGTATGAACTCTCGGTCCTACAGACTCCTTTCCCTGTAGGGAGGAGTGGGCAGAATGAAGCTCTCTAAAGGCAGGGCCCCTCTTGCTCTTTCTAAGGGCAGTATTGGTAAGAACTTTTCTGGATAAAGTAAACTACCTCAGAGAGAGGACCTACAGATACTCAAGGAGAAAGCCATTTGCCCACTGGCTTGATCTACGGTGAAGCCCACCAGGCAATGTGGTAATCAGTTTTTAATATAAATGAACAGTCAAGGACCATAAAAATTGGAAGATAGTCTCTATTAATAAAAGAAAAAAAACTGAAAGAGAAGGAAAAACTTGAAGAACACAGAAATAGTGCAATGAAATGAAAACTTTAAAGTGTAATTAATAATATCAGGGAAATCCTGGAGACAAGAATAAGATATTTCTTAAAAATTAGAGAACAATAAAGAGTTCTTGAATATTAAAAACCCAAAAAGAGAAGGAACATATAGTTGAAGAAATCTCTCAGAAAGAGATTAACAGAGTGGAAATTTTAAGAAAATTAGAGGATCCATTTAGTGGTCCAACATCCAAATAATAGGAGTTCTAGAAAGAGCAAGCTGAGAAAACTGTGGAGAGCAATATCAAAGACATGATACAAGAAATTCCCACAAGTCAAAGAACAGAGTTTCTAGGTCAAAAATACCAATGGAATATCAATGTGATGAATGAAAAAGAACTCACAACCAGGGCATCTCATCTGAAATTTCAGTAAATTGCAAATAACTAGAAGGTTCCACATTTTCCAGGGAGAGGGAAAAGAAAAAGCCACATATACAAAGTAAATAATCACCATACCATAGATCTTAATGATGACAATGAAACAATGCCTCAAAATTATGAGTGAAAATAATTGTCAATCTAGAATTATATATCGTGTGTGTTAGATTATTGCAAAGATGACTGCAGTAGTTACTCATATCTGGGTACTCATGCCTCTCCCAACAGGCAGTAGAATTTATTTCCCTGATCCTTGATTCTAGGCTGGCCTGGACTTACTTTGACTAAAACAAAAGTGGCAAAAGTGACACAGCATATACTTTGAGCCTGAGGCTCAAGAGACCCTGCAGCTTTTGCTTTTGAACTCTTCGAATGCTACTTGGAAATTGCCAATGGGAAGAAGGTAGAACCTTACTGGCTGAGAAGCCACGTGGAGGAGAGGTGAGCCATCCCAACTGAAGCCTCCCAGACCATCCAGCATACATGACTAGACATGGACAGAGGCTATTTTAGTCCAACCAGCCCCAATCAAACATGCAGATGACTGTAACTACATGAGTGACCCTAGCTAAGCCCAGTCCAAATTGCTGTCTCACAGAATTGAAAGCAAATAAATAGTTTTTTGAAGCTCCTGCATTTTGGGATGGTTTCTTATGCAAAGAAGACTAAATAAAATAGGAATTGGGACCAAGACATGGAGTGCTGCCATAACCAGCTAAAATGTGTGGTATTGGTTTTGGAACTGGGCAGGGAACAGAGGCTGGAAGGGTGGAGAGGAAACTGCTATTTGAATCTGCATGCAGATGAGACCTTTCAAGGGTAGCTCCTTGGATACCACTCCTCTGATCCAGAGACTGAAATAGATAAGCTTTATGCCCCTTCGATTCTAATATATAATGTTGAAACAAATATCAATGGACACTCTCATTCAAAAATAGAGAGACGGGGGCACATATAAAGTTACTACTGATTTACAGCAATTCTGAACTCCAGCCAGTTCTGAACAGCAAGCCAGTTCCTACTGTTCCCACAGAGTAGGGCCAATTCCTGCTCCCTGTGATGGTTTTCAAATTTAATGTTCTTCATACATTTTAGCTCCATTCTCTGATAGATGCTTCCTTTCCCCAAAAAAGAAAAACAACAACAAAAAACAAACAAAAAACAAAACAAAACAAAACAAAAAACACCTCAATGGCTCCATGTTTATATCTGAGTAGCTTTCTTAGCCTGCTTCTTACCTATTTCAGTTGGAGTTCCAGAGGTCTTTTTTTATTTAGAAATATCTCAGTTCTTTTAATCTAAGCTCACTGTGATTCCATCAATACAACTATGTTAAACACTTTGTGGATTTTCTATGAATCCAGTTGAGGTTTACTCGATGTTCCAAATGATACACCCATAATTCTTTTTCATTTGAGTTAGGCTGCTATGGAACATCCTTAAGATTCTTAGAAGTCCTTTTGCCTAAATGAGAGGATCTACTAGGCACTCACTGCATTAAATATCTTTGAGACCTTATATCTATAGCCACATTTAAAAATTGATATTTATTGAGGTCACAAAGCTGGACAGACTGAGGATGAAATATTGTTTTATTTTATAACCTAGCAAGTCTTGGACTTCTATATTTCCTCTAAATTCTGCTTCCAAACAGAATCCCTTATTATATGCATCTAGAAGCACCTAACAGTTATTTTCAACATACTGACTAGAGATATCCTTAGCCAAATCCACAAGTTCTTTAGATACATTTTATATCTTTAAAATTACTGTAGGCAATTATTTTTCCAATTGTTTCATTGTGACATAACCCAGTTTTTGGTAATAATTTTTCTTATCACTTTTCCTGGGCTGGACTTAGCTGATTCACATGGTAGACTCTGGTCACCATTCCAAGAGTGTGAGGGCAGATGCTGTAAAGCTTCTTGAGGTTTAGTTTCAGAAGCCACACAATGCCACTTTCATCATATTCTATTCGTCAAAGCCAGTCACAAAGCCACCCCCCTTCAAGGAGTAGAGAAATAGACTCCACTTTTTGAGGGTAGTAGTGGCTAAATCATATTACAAAATGGTGAGAATAAAAGGGGTGGGAAGAACTACTGTGACCATTTTACTAACAAAACTATCACACCAAAACAACTGTGAGGATAGAATATAAAGATAGTTTCAGACATAAGAGTTCTCAAAAACTTATCTTTTCTTGAGAAGTTACTGGGAATGTATTTACAAAAACTGAGAATGTAAACCAAAAAAGAATAAGTCAAGTGATCTAGGAACCAGGGACTCCCGCACAAGAGAGTAGCTGAGGAAATCTCCAGGAGTAAAGGGCTGAGCAAGCCACATTTCAAATGGGAGCAGGAGGATGGAAGACTCTCAGAGGAATGTCCATGAGAAGGATGTCTTAGGGGGAAGTATAGCACTGACAACTCATTCAACAGTATTAAAAGGCATTTTCAAGAGCTATTGCAGGTATGAAATCTGACCAGCTGTTCAAGAAAAAAAAGAAGCAACTGAAAAAAGTTGAGGCAAATATTAACTTTAGGAAAAACAAGAAGTTGTATAAGAGAGGCCATGTAATCGTATACAATACTTGGCACAAAAGTGAACAATGTTAACATAATACAATCATTAAAAAAAATCAATGAATAAAAATTTAACTAAAATTGTGATTAAACTATATTGGAAAGATGAGGAAAGGGAAGTGGTCTGTAATAAAGTTAAAATCCTCATGTAGCTTCATAGAAAGTCATTGTACTGTCTAAAACTCATAGGTGAGAATATAGCAGTGCACTTATATTATTTAGTCCTGGACACCTCTGGGAAGTGGGGTGGGGGTTGTAAAATGGGGGGCTGATCTTTTTGGTTATAACTTTTTATTACTCTTGACCTTTTAAACTAAGAGAGAGTATTCATCACTAAAAAAGAATGATTTCAAAAAATAGGTTGAGAAAAAATAAATTAGCTGTTAGAGGAAAAAATTATTGCTAAGAGCAGCTTCAAGGGAGCTGACAAGCCAAAAATCCTTAAAAGAATTAAGAATAACCCTACGATTAAAAGTTTTGAAGGTTTCATTTTTAGTTGCCAGTCACTATTTGAAGTTTTAATACTACAAATGAGTAGGGCAAATCCCAGTCTTGGAAGTCTTACAGTTTAGTAGGGTAGGCATATAGGTAAGCATATATTTACAATGCAACATGAAAAGGGTCATGTAGAAAATAATTTGAAACCACAGGAGAAAGGGAATCAACCCTTATTTGAGATAGAGTTTTACATGGCTTTCGAGAAGAGCCGACCTTAGAAATGAGTATTGTAGGATAAATGGGTTTAGCTGGCCAACTAGATAGGGAAGAGGATTCCAGGTTGAGCAGCTCGCCATGAAAAATCTCAGCATGTTTGAGAAAGAGTAACAAGTTCAGGGTGGCTTGAAACAGGATGTGAAGTGAGGAATGACCAGAGATGAACCTGGAGTGGTAGATTGAAACAGATCTTGTAGGGTCTTATGAGTCATGTGAAAGGGGTTGGCATATCAGGATTTTGCCCTAAGGTGTGACACATCAAATGCATATCTTAGAACAATCACTGGCTGTGGGGAAGCCCGAAGATTAAATGCAAGATGCAAGACTAGGAAAGGGAGACACATTAGAAGAGTAGCATAGAAAGTGAGAGCTAAGCAGGAGGAAAGCGTTGAGAAATATTTCAGAGGCTGATTCAGGGATAGGCCTTAGTGACCAAATGCATGATATAGGATTTACAGATGACTCTGATGTTTATACATTCATCAGACATTTATTGTGTGCCTTTGTTGTGCTCAGTACTCTACCAGGCATTGGGCGGTGGGGTATAGGGTTGAATACAGCAGGGTTCCTGCCCTAGAGGATCTTTCAGTTTAGAAGAAACACAGAGAATAAATGAATAGTAACTGCAGCTATAATGCTCTATCCTCAAGAGAACAGAGCCCAGAAAGACTTGAGAAGGAGCTGTCAAAAAGGGAGAAGGTGAACCCAGAGTGGGTAGAACTACTGAAGCTGAGAGGAAAAGAGTTTAGGAAAGGAGTAGTCCAAGGTTACAGATGCTGCCAAGAAAGCAGGTAGCAAGCCTGAGATATTC
The DNA here is from genome assembly GCA_030015415.1 of Cynopterus sphinx. Lineage (NCBI taxonomy): Eukaryota > Metazoa > Chordata > Mammalia > Chiroptera > Pteropodidae > Cynopterus > Cynopterus sphinx. The sequence continues at coordinate 25,849,069 of CM057384.1, read as the reverse complement.
CATAGGTGAGGCAATTAGGACGGCACTGATGATCTCAAAACAGCATGGAGGGTTGCCCACCAGGTGTTATGGGATGTGGAGCAAAGAGGTGGTGAGGATGCTGAGAAAGGAATACAGCTCTATTTAGAGTTGTGCTCAGGAAGCAAAGCTGGTCAGGAAGTGGAGAAGAGACAAGCCAGTGAGAGGCAGTCTTTATAAAGATGTAGCTTTTAAGATGGGAAACACCTGAGTATTTATCCTCATCAAAGGACCAGCTATATGACTCGTAGAGCCAGTGAACAATGAAAATTTGGGGCCTCTCTTAAATTAATAAGAATTTTAAGACAGCAACAGCAGAGCATGAAACCAGTGTGGGGCTCTTCAAAGTGCAGGGCCCTCTGTAACTGCCCAAAAGCCAGTCCTGATCCTCAAGGGAAGAGCCCAAGGAGGAAGGTAATGGGGGCTGGATCAGTGACAGACCCTGGTCCCAGAATAATTGGGAAGGGAGGACTCAGTGTCCAGATGGAGGAAAAGCAAGAGGAAAAACAGGGCTTTGGTCATCTCTTGAGATAAGAAAGATGGAGGCTGGAGATGGAAGATGTAGAGAAAGGGGCACTGGAAGGGAAAAGCATGCTGGAAAGATGATTCTTTCTATTGAATAATCTGTAGGTAGAGGAAAGTGGCAGAAGTTTACACAGTATGTGGGTAATGGGGGGCCCTACTGAGCAGTGCTGAGGAGCCTCGGGGGGAATGGGACATTGAGAGTGGCCTCACTGCCATTAGACACTTGGTAGATAGGGCAGGAACAAGCAGGAAGCCTGCTGGACAGATGAGGTGGAGGGAGTGGAGAAGGCTCCTGAGATGATGGGCTGCAATTCATGTTGGGACAGCGATGAGAAATGGGGTGTTTAGAAAGAATGAAGGGCTCACTCAGTGAGGAGGGAGTTGGCCATGAGAGTGGGAGGGTAGGAGGCCCCATCAAAGGCGTAGACTTTACAAATTTAGTATTCTGGCCGTGTGCTGATGGGGAAATTGAGATTGGGCCTGTCTAGAGGACTCAAAGAGTTAAATAGAGAAATTCAGGAGAGATTGAAATTCTGCTGAAGTGTGCAGAAGCGTTATGGATAATTATTTTAAGTCCGGGCTTAAGTGCGCATGCGAAGAGTTCATGAAGGGAGAGGGTTAAAAGGGTGGGTGAAGGGACTAAGTATGGGATAGGGTTTCTTTCCGCTTGAAACCAGAAGAAAAAGGAGAGAGACACGTTGTAGAGCTGCCTTTGTGAAGACTGGGGTGTAAAGAGTGATTGGGTGTTAACCGTGTGACCTACGGGAGGGATGATGAACCGCGAGCTCTGCCATCGTCGGGAATGTGAACTGTGAATTCTCACTGGAAGCGAAGGGGGTCGCCCGTGAGCAGCGAGAGGAGCGGCGGGAGGCCGAGGAAAGTCGCCCCTGCCGCATGGCGGAGGCGGGAAGGCTGCAAATCTGCCCTCCAGGTTACGGCGTGTCCCCAGCTCTCCGCCGCCCCAGCGGCCCCACACGGTTCCGTTAGGGCTTTCGGAGGCCTAAGTGGTCCAGAGGCCGCGGTGATGCAGAGGGTCAAGGAGCATCCGCCAGGCGGCCCGAGGTGTCAGGCCTGGCGCTGGGCTCCGGGCTTATCCCCTAAGAACTGCTGCCTGGGGCCCCCGGTACACCCTCTTCCTTCTAAGCTCCCTTTTCCCCAAGGGAAACCTTGCCTGGGCTCCAGGTGCTGCCAACACCCCGCTTGCCGCCGGGGGCTGGCTCCTGCACCTCCGGGTGCCCCGCTGAGCTTTCCCGAATCCCGCCTCCTCCGCCTTCGTCTGCACAGGGTTAAGCCCTCTCCCAGGTGGGAAGACGCCAAAGGGCAGCCGCGGACCCCGCAGCCCGGTTCCCGGAGCTCGGAGCCGTGCGGCGCGGCCGAGGCTCCCCGGGTCGCGGGGCGCACGTGCAGCTCGCGGCCCTAGTGGCATCCGCGAGCCGGATCGGGCCGCGGGACCCGGGTCCCCGACCGACCCGCCGCCAGGCCCAGCGGGGTGTGGATGCCGCCCGAGCCGGTCTCCCCTTGCCACTCCCGGCGGCGGGTCAGGTGGGTCGCGGTCGCCTGGCCGGGAGCAAGCGGGACGGAGAAGGGGAGGAGCCGGAGCCGGAGAGGACCGCGGGGGCCCCGAGCCCCGCCCCCGCCCCGCCCCCGGCGGCCGCAGCCCGGGCCGCAGCCCGGCGCGCCGGAGCCTGCGAGCCCGCGAGCCGGAGAGCGGCGGCCGCGGCCTCCCCCGCGCGCGCCCGGCCCGCGCCCCCAGGGGCAGGGATGCATCATGGCCACGCTGGCTTGCAGGGTGCAGTTCTTGGACGACACAGACCCTTTCAACAGCACCAACTTCCCCGAGCCCAGCCGGCCGCCGCTGTTCACGTTCCGCGAGGACCTCGCGCTCGGCACCCAGCTGGCCGGGGTCCACCGGCTGCTGCGGGCGCCCCACAAGGTACGGCCGGCCGGGGCGGGCCGGGGACCTCGGATGCAGCTCCTGTCGCGGGGCGAGCTCGGGTGGGGGCGCGGCGGGCCGGCTGGGCGGGGGGCGGCCCCCTGCGACGAGCGCCCAAGGGCAGACCTCCCTCCTCGCGGCTAGGCGGGGGAGCCCCGGGCGCCCGGCGGCGGGCGCGGGATCTCTCCGGGCGGGGGGGTGGGGGGAGGACAACCCCACGCACCGTCCCAGAGCGGGGGGCGGGCGGGACTGAGCAGGTGCCGCGCCGGCCGGTGATGGAGAAGGTTCCTGAGCACCGCGCCGTTAGCTCCGCGGGGTGGGCGGGGTGGGGCCCGGACGCCGGCAGTCGTGGGTGCCGAAGCAGGCGCGGAAAGCGCCGGGTGCTGGGGGACTCAGGTCCCTCGGGGGACTCCGAGTCCTGAGCGACGCCCTGGACAAAACCTCTCAGGCCTCTAGGGCAGCCGCTGGGGGCCCCGCGACACTCGCGACAAAGCACACTTCTTCGGGGCACCGCCTCCTCCTCCCCCAGGGGGCACAGCCTAGGACGCTGACCGCGCACTGTGATAGCACTCGGTGTCGCCCCCTTTTCTCAGGAGAAGCAGGTGGCCTTGGGAACCTCGGAGGAGCACTCTCTGTGGGAGAAGGGGAGGGGGCCCAGGGGGGCGGTGCGCGCACAAAGCCAGAGTCTTGAAACCCGAAATGAGTGTCCCCCGGGAAGCATGGCTTCTCGGTCCACCCCATAGAGTTATTTATTTATTTTTCTTAACCCTTTGCAGGAGGGCATCATCTTGCAAAGAGTGTTGCTCACGAGTTACCTAGGAGAACCCTTCCTCCTACTTTGATTGAAACTTGACTGAAGCTCTGGTACATTTTTTTCTTGGGGTCCATATCAAAGCGTGGAGGTGATTTATTCTTTGAGGGTCAACATTGATAAAATATTTGAAAGAGACAACCTTTGATGCCCCCCAAAACAAAATTGATTTAAAAAATTCTTTAGATGTGTGCATGATGTTCACGTGCTTTGGCAGTAGAAGGGGTGGGGGGAGGCATTGTGTGTGGAAACCCGTGAACTTGGGCAGTGGTGTTTTTCTTCGTCTATTAGTAGTGTACCAGTGCTTTCCCTTACTACTTAATTAGTAACCTGTTTTCAGGAATGAGGAATGGGGCAGTTTGAACTCATTCTCTCCATGCTGGTGCAGCATGGATACAGTTGCTGTTCCTGGAAACCTCTCTGGCCACAAAGGCAGATTAGATGGGGAGATAGAGGGAGGAATGGTGTATTGTGGATTCATCTTATCAGAAGCACTTTTGTGAGTTCTTTGGTTCTTCTCAATCGGTGAATTCAGCTAAAAGTTTTTCCAAAAGCTTCTTCAGCATCATATTCCATTCATTATGCTCTCTGATTACAGTGATCTTTTGTTGAAACCGCAGGAGACATAATTGTGGCCCTATGACCTTGAAGTGGTTTCCTTGGATTTCAAACCCTATATAAGTGGTTGACCTTTCAAGCTGGAAGCTGAAATACATTATTTATGTTTTCATGGAATAGGCCCATAGTCTTGACCTAGTGTTCCTGGTCTAGTAGGAGGAAATCCCAATGCTCTGGCATTATCCCCCTCTCCCCCAGCCACACACACAAACACTAAAAGCCCCCCGCCCTGCTACACACACAAACACTAGAAGCCACAGCACAGCAGTTTCACTGGCTCACAGAACTTTCTGAGGTGTCCCTGTGGAATAAACAGAACCAGAAGATATCCCTCAGAGACCCTTGATCTCTCATACCCTTCATTTTGGGGGCCAGCCAGGTTTAGTCTCAGAGTCTTTTGACCAACACTCCTACAATGTATTCTGATGCTGACAGTTGTTTTTTACATCTAGAGCTGAGTAGCTAATTCTGTTAGCCAGGATTCTGTAAATCAAAATTCAGGACATTTATGTGCCTAGGTGCACTTTCATCTTTTAAAATGATGCTTAATTTCCAACAGGGACTCTTAAAATTGGATGATCCACCTGTGATAGATAAAGCTAACACATTTTGAGCACTTAGCATGTAGGTGCGTGCTCTTCCAGGGATGTTGATGCATGATCTCACTTAGTACTGCACAGGTCTGTGTAAAGTGGAGACTTTTACTATCCCTGTTTTATAGATGAGGAAACTGAGGTGGAGAGTAATCAAGTAACCTAATTTTTCTGCTAGGAGTGGGAAGCCAAGATTCAAACTAGGCCTGTGACCTCAGTGCTGTTCTGCTCCCTGGACTAGGTGGGTAGCTGTGGGCAGACGCCACACCGTCTGGGGCTTCTGTTCCATTAACTTGGAGAATTCACCAAATCACCCTCCTGTGCTGGGTACTTTTTGGCCTGGGGCAGGTGAATGTTACAAGCATGAGTAAGAGCCTTGAGGCAGAATTCCTGGCCTGGTGAGTTCACATTCAGAGGTGGGAACAGTTGCCAAGCCTCCTGTGAATTAGCTAACAGTGAAGGAGTGGGCAAGCTGTCACCATCACCCCAGGCCCCTTCCATGGGTAAAGCTTCCCAGGGTCACAGGGTAAGCTTCTCTCAGGTCCCATTGAGCCCAGCCTGGCAAGAGGAAGAGTTCTGGTGGTGGGGGCATTCTGGGTGGTGTAAAGTGGAGAAGCATGACTGTGGAAGAAGTAGACACTCTTGATGTTCTTAGCCATCCTGCTTATTCAAGACCCTAAGGAGTAAACTTTCGCTTGAAGTAGATAGCACATACAGAAAAGTGTGCAGGGCATAAATGAGCAGCTGGATGAATTTTCAGTAAGTGAACACACCTCTGTGACCAGCCCCTGCAAGGCCTCAGCAGAGGGTCCTAATTTGTAAAGCTCACTAGGGATTTTCCTGTGCTGGGAGCCATTGAACTGGATGACCCCTCAGGTCTTTCTAGCAAAAACTTGAGTCTCTGCATCTTTTCTTAACTCGATGATATATTAATTTAGCTCATGTCAGCTGACTCCATTAGATGTTAGTTGTTTGTTTAACTAAACCATTGGGTTGGACAAAAATATATTGCACTTATTATACTGTATCTTTTCTTTTTCAAGCTGCTAGATTGGACCCCTTCCCCAGCTTTTTATAGTAGTTCCAGGGAAGATGATTACTTATTTTGATGACAAAAGGTCAAAACAGGTGCTGTATTTTCACCGGGGAGATGTTCATTTTGTTGGTTATATGTTTTAGCTGGCCACATAGGTGTGGCCTGTTTTTTCAAATGCAGTATAAACAGGTGTTTATTTATGATACAATGTTTTTTAAAAAATTGTTATTGTAGGACTTCTCATGTAGAAAAACTATGTAGTAGAATTAATAGAATCATAGGCCTTTAAAAGCTTAAATGTGTTTGGATTGATTGACACTAAAGGCTCAAAGGTTTCATGTTCCTTTTTGATAGACAAAACTGGAAGTAGAGTTATTTTGATAAAGAAAATGATAACTAGCTTACATGTCGAAATGGCAGTAATGACAGTAATTTAATTCAGGAAATGTTTCGGTGCCTACTGTGGACTAGAGAGTGGAGTAGTAGTAACTGCTTGTCTGGAGTTAAGCTCTGTCGAAGATGCACTTTATCTCACCAAGCCCACGACTTCCCCCATCATTCCGGTACTGGTACTGTTGCGTCTCACAGCAGAAGAGAACCAGAGCAGAAGGAAGTGATCATGTGAGTGGGAAGTTCCAGAGTTGGCATTCGACTCCAGGTCTGAATTCTTAATGACTCCACTTTTGTGTCTCGAATGTCCTTTTTCCAGAGTCCCATCTGACTGGGTTAGCTCTGACTGTACCATGTTCACTCCTTTTTCATTGCTCTTGTCTTTGTGGTTACTGTACTGTCTCAGCTATTTGACCTGTAAAATAGTTGATTGCAGTGAGGATTAGAACTTGGTCCTCCAACATGGGCTGGGCATCACCTGGCTCTTATAAGAAATGTACTCAAGCCTCCCTCCTCTCCTGCTGGATCAGAATGTGCATTTGACCGAGATGCCGTGGTGATTCCTGTGCACACTATGTCTGAGCAGTTGGATTAGAGGTCATTTAGGTCAGGGTCTCGTATATAGGGGTTGTCACCATATCTCCTGTTTGTAGATATCTTCCTTGAGGGTGAAGGCCTGGCTGTCCAGTTCTTCTGTGTCTCCTGAAAGCTGAGTAGTGCTAAGACGGAGTGTGCGCTAAGTTGATTGATGGTGTTAGTTTTAGAACACAAATCCACCGGTATTATTGCTCTAATGAATTTCCACCTTAATCCTCTTAAGGGACACATCTGTTTGCTACATTACATTAAGATTTTTAAAAGATGAGATCATTAGTAAAGTTGGCAACTGTGTTGTGTCACATAGCATCTTAGGACAAAACTGTTTAAGAATGTTGTATGAACTGTTATGAGTGTCTCTCTGCAAGCTGAGTTGAATCTGACTCTGTCATAATTAGCTCAGTTGGTTGGAGCTGTGCTATTGAGATCAGGATCATGGGATTGAACCTTTTATGGGTCAGTTGGCTTTGCTTCATGCACGGCCACAAACTGCATTGATAACCCAGCCAGATGTCTAGCAGGTGCTGTCATGGCTCCCTGAAAGGATTTAGGTTGGAATGGACTGGTAGAAATCTTTGGGGGGAAAGGGCTAACATAGAATGATTTTGTGCTGGCCACTGCACTGCAGGCCTCCACACATAACTTTGTTTATCCTCACAACAGTGCTAGCAGACGGGGGTATCCCCAGTTAACAGATGGAGAAACTGAGGACAGGGACAATAAGCAGGTTATTAAGTGAAGGAGCTGGCATTTAAGATCAAGGCTTTTTTTTTTTTCCCTCACTCCAAAGCCTGTGGCCAACTGTGTCCCATTATTAGAAAAGCAACAGAGCACATGCTCTCTGTGCAGGAGGGTGTAGAGGGGGATGGGGGCTGACTGCATTGCCTTTAGAGGAGGTTGCCTGTCACAGGGCTGTGACTTAAATGATTGTGCTCTGGTAAGTCTTTCCAGTGTTGAAATTCTGTGAGTCTGTGCCTTTTGTCCTTAGAGTCCAACCTGTGTCCTTCTGGAAAACAACAGGACTGCCTTCGCCTTCACCCTCCCCCTCCGGACTCTGAAATGTTACTTCTTAATGGTGGCAGATTTAAAACTGATTAACATGCTGAGGCCAACGCAGGAACACCCCTCCTCCATCCTCTTCTCTCCCCCATGGTTTATTTCCCTTTAAAGATGAGTCTTGGGACACCTGGGAACTTTTCTGCCCTCAGAGGGAGGATGGTTACCACTCGCAGCAGCCTCCACACCTCGTCTCCAGATGAAGCCTCTGTTGTCTGTGGCTGGCTCAGGAATGTTGCTGGTTTAAACCTGGCTTTCTAATCGGCAGAGCCAGCTCCACTTCTGTAGGACATTTTCAGAGTCTAGGCTTTGTCAGCATCTGCTCCTTTATAGAGGCAACCAGACTGCTTTTTGTTTTGTTTTATTTTTTCAGCTGTTTTATTGGGAAGTGTTTCTGTGTCTTGTTCTGAACTAAGAAAGAATGGGGGAAATGAAGTTACGATGAATGTTAAGCCTCACCATAGGGATATAATCAGCAAAATCCAGATTGTGGAAAATTATAGTTTCTCCAACAAATAAATGGCAGTGAAAAAAGAGATGGAAGGAAATCTTAGATTAAAAGAGATCTGAGATAAAAAAAAGAGCTATATCAAGCAATTGCAGTGGGTGTCTCTAATTGGATACTGATTAAAAAACACATTGTAAATAAATATTTGAGATCATTGAATAGTGATTCTTCTTTATTCAAAATTATTAAAGGTAAATTTATAAAAATAAAAAATTAATAAAGGTATTTGTAATAATTTTTAGTGTGATAATGATATTGTAGTTATGTTTAAAGAAAAGTTTGTATCTTTTAGAAATACCTACTGAAATGAAATTTGAAGATGAAATTATGTGATATCTGGAGTTTGCTTCAAAATAATCCTAAATGAGGGGCAAGTAGGTGGATGAGTATATAGACAGACCAAGAGTTAAAGCTGGATTATGGGTATTTGGAAGGGGAAGTCATTATGCTATTTTCTATGCTTTCTCATGTTGAACTTTTTTTTTTATATAAAAGAGCTTAAAGATTTGATTACGAGTTTCAGTGTTCCTTTTGAAATCAGAATCCTTTTATTAAATGTCACTTTGTGTCCTGAGCATGTTTACTACAGATAAGATGCCTCCACTGATATATTTTTCCCCCACTCTGATGGTTGTATTCTCCTTAGGTTCTTTGAAAAACAAGCATAGGATATCAGTCTTTTAATGTTCAGGGTATCATTCTAGGTTCAGTCAGTTCTGATGATGAAGTCAGCAATCAGTTATATAAACTGTTAGTTTGGTAAAGTAGGTGGTAAGGTAGGGGTGTTATACATGGAGCTTCAGTGGACGCACCTAAATTTTTATCTAAACCAAGGTGCTGCTAAGACTATAATGACACCAATCTAAAGGCATTCTGTTCTCAGTGGCTGTTAGAGCCTGTGACATGCTTGCATGGCCACACCAGGATCTTGCCTGATCCCCAGTGAGCTAGCTCTGCCTCCATCTTCACTATGCCTCAGGAGAGCATCTCAGAATGCAATGAATGGCAGTGTAATGCACATGAAAATGTAAGTTGATTGTATACCTTGGCATGCTTACTATTTTAGGCAACTTTCAATGGATAGATTAACTTGTTTGTGGATTAGCTGTTGGGGAGGGAGAAGATAGTGCATTAAAAAAAATTAAGTTGCCATATATCAGCAAAATTATATACCCAGATGTTTATATATTTTTAGAGCCACATAATGACAAAAGGATTCTACATAGTGTCTGTTTCCAACTTGGGAACATATCTCCTCTTCAGCACTTTGATTTGTAACCCAGAAATTAAAATGTTGGGCTCAAAGGGAGAATGTGTAGAACTTACTGTTAGGAAAAAACAATCTCAAAATTGTTAAACATGTTGAAAAAAGGGAAAATGTTAAATAATTCAATAGTTCAATATAGAAGAATACTCCTGGATTTGGCAAAAAGGACACAGAAAAATTAGTTTATTGATCACCTCATCAGATATTTTTAGCATTCTGGGAAAGAAGAAAACCTAGAAGAAGACTTTTTCTATTATTGATTGGGCTACTCAGACTCTTCCTGCACTGGTATTATAGCAGAGAATGAAATACCAGGGTCTTACTGGAGGTCATGGGACAAGCCAAAGATTATTTTGAAGTTTTTGGAATAGATAAATGACTGGCTCATCAGATCCCAGAGTGGCTTGGGGTTCATAGCGAACGAGTCAATGGGCAAATGCTCCTGTGTGACTTGACACTGACATGCTTAGAGCAGGTTGGAAACTGAGCAGTGGATCCTTGGAGGGGAGGACGAGGAGGAAGGTCTTTCTGGATAACCCAAGGTTATCCAGTGCTGCTGCCATTCTCTGTCAGAGTCACATACAACACTGCAGCCATTTAGTGTGGCTGCCTAATATGGCCACAGTTTTGACTAAAGAAGTTTATACCAATTCCATTTTGTACCATTTAGCACAAGTTTTGTTTTATCTGTGATTCGTGCTTGGCTTCTCCAACCCTTCCCTCATTATAGTTGTTACTCCAGAGTCAATGGTAACATTTCTTACAAAATGAAAAAAATGAATGTGTGGTGGTGCTGGGCCTCAGATATCTGGTTTAAATAATGCTTTCCCCCCTTCTTTTTAAATGAAAGCAAAATTTAATGTTATTAAGCATGATAAACTCTGCAAACCTAGATTTCAATCCTTGTGAATGGTTGTGAGGAGACTTCTCTCTGGTCCTTTCATTTTATCACACGGGCTGCATGCAGCTCGAGGGAAAGCAGCTGATAGAGGGCCAGAGGCCGGGCAATACTGAGTTGCATTAGAGAACTCTGAGCACAGTCTTCATTGCTGCCCTGACCCACATGGTGTCCACAGCCTCTGGAGTGTGTTTTGGGGCCCTTGGCTATACTGTCTAGCAGCATGTTCTTATGCTAATACCCCACTGTCTTACTGACTGTAGTTTGCAGTAAGTCTTGATATCTGATGGGGTGGATGTACCCTTCTTGTCTTGGAACATAGACATTAATAGGAAAACAGAAAAAGCTTAGAGAGGACCAGAGAGGGCCCATTCAGGGGATTTTAATGTGAAGGGACAGCCTAGGAAAAAGGCCTGTGTGACTGGCTAAAGAGAAGGAGAGTCAGATCACATCACTGCTCTGCTCCAAAATTCCCTCAGTCCCCTGAGATTCAGGTCAACTCCAAAGCCCTTGAGCGGCTGCCCCACTGCTCCATGATGGCAGGGTTGGTTGGTTGATTTGTTTTATTTATTTATTTATTTATTTGTTCATTTTACTGATATAGCCCTAGAGCCTGAAATGGTGCCTGCACATAGTATATGTACAGTAAAAAGTATTTGAATGAGTGAGTTATCATAAACTTTAGTGTTAGAGGAAAGGATAAGTGCTCCCCTCCTCTAAGCTGTCTCCACACAGAAGTAAGTCCCTTTTGTAAAGCTTCTGGTCAAGGATATTCTAGCTGCTTATTCATGTATGATGGTGAGCAGTTGGCCTTCTCTTCAAGTGTGGCCTTTTCTGATTTCCAACTTCATTTGTTAGAATTTATTCTTTATTTGTTCTTGATTTTTGCTTGGAGAGGTGGATCCCTACACCCCCCAGATGGGAGTGGAGGTGAGTGTGGACAATTAATTGGTTGATTGTGTCCAATAGGATGGAAAAAGGGTGGATAAACCAGAAGAACCATGACCCCAGGATTTGGTAAGTAGAGTGACCTGTGACCTGCAGATAGAAGGGGTTGCTGTTACTTTTCCCTGTGGTGGCAGAAGTAAAAGTTGCTTTCTTTTCCTTTTAGAGCTGTATAATATTTACTGTTTTAGTTTATCTATCTGTCTGTCTGTCTGTCTGTCTGACTGTCTGTCTATCTATCTATCTGTCTGTCTGTCTGTCTGTCTATCTAGTCTGATGACCTAAAGCATCTTCACACTTGCAGTTCCATTTAGCTGTGAACTTGAACTATGTGTGTAGAATGAGGGTGACATTGCTGGGGAGAAGTTACCACTAATAAAGCTAGATTTAATGAGAGAAAGCCAAGAGGCAAGGAGTTGAACCTTATAAAACAAACAAAACATTTCATCATAGAAATTTGGAGACTACAGAGAGGCACACTGAAGAAACTTAAATCCCTTTTCTTACTACCCCCCAAGGGGAACCGCTTTGAAAACTTACGTGTCTTACCAGAATTTTAATATCTGTGCGTATTAAAATATAACATTATATCTGAATACTTTTCAAGTCATTAAATATTCTTGTAGCATATCATCTTTAAGGCCAGCATGGTGATCTACTCTGTGCATCCACCTTCACCCAGGTAAACGTTGCTCCGATGCTCTGTGAGAAAGGGCTCTGTCTTCTAAAATGCTTCCTTGTCCCATGCTTGGTATTTAATAAATATTCATTAAATGAATACACGAATGAATGAGCCATTGGATGTTTGGGCAGTTGCCAATAGAAATGTAGATACTCCCTTAAGATCAGTTCATAGACGTCTAATTGCTGAGTAGAAGGGTAAAGAATTCATCTCGGATAAGAGCAGTTTCTCCCAGTTTAGGCATTGGATATGGTTGGAAATGGTCCTTAAATCAGTGTAGGGCCAAGTTGTAAAGTCCAGTCTGACCTCTTCCTTTCACATGCAGCTGGTGTCATAGCTGACGGTGACATTAGAGTTCTGGGAATGCCACCAGGAGGTATTCAGAGAAGAATATTAAAACCCTGAGTAAATTATGTATATGTATCCCATTGCTTCTCCCTATTTTGAGGGACGAAATCATGACTGTACTTTAAAAGTCAATGTAAAGTTAGAATGATCACATTTCATGCATATAAGTAGCAATATTTTATTAGTAAGACAAAGATATATCTCATTAGTTGTTAATGCTTTGAGAAAACAGAGGCACTCATTGGCTGGGGTAGTCAATGACCCTACTTCTTTCTAGAGATTTGGCAACACGTACAAATCATAAAAATGATCGTTTCCGACCCAGTGACACCACTTATAAGAATTATTTGACGAGATAAGTAAAAATGACAAAAATGCTGCATGTATAAAGATAATTGAGGATTGTTTTAATCATGAAAAGCTAAAACAATGTCCAATGACAAGGGAACTATTAAGAGTGTTATGCTTTATTATGGATACCATATTGGGTAGCTATTAAAACAACTCACATCTTAGCTCAGGATGCTATCTCAAAATATCATAGACTGGGGACCTTCAATGACATTTATTTTCCATGGTTCTAGAGGCTGAGAAGTCTAAGGTCAAGGTGCTGGCAGATTTGGTTTTTGGTGAGGTGTTTCTTTTTGGCTTGTAGTTGGCTAACTTCTTGCTGTATTCTTATGTGGCAGAGAGAGGAAGCTCTGGTGTCTCTTCTTCTTATAAGGGCAATAATCCCACCATGGGGGCCCCACTCTCATGGCCTCATCTAAATATAAGCACCTGCCAAAGGCCCCACCTCCTAATACTATTACACTGAGGATTAGGGCTTTGACATGTGCATTTTGGAGGAGGGGGAACAAGCATTTAGTCTGTAACAGCCCACATGATTCATAGAATTCTATACATGGAAATATATATAATAACAAAATGAAATGATTAACTTCCTTCTCCCAGACCTGTTCACCATTTCCCATCTGCATCTTATTCATTAGAAACACCATAAGCACTGTGAGTCAGCCTTGATTCCTGTGCGCCCTTCCAGTCCCCTCCTTTTTATTCCCTCAGCTCTCATGTGGACGCCTGGCTCCATATAACAGTTCTCTGACCCACCCCCCAACCAAATTTCTCTGATGTCTTCTTTATTCTGGTGGTCCTCCATTGTAGAGTGGAATCCCAACTCTTCACAGGGATACCCAGTGCTCTCTGTGACCTGGCCTCTTGTCTGACATTCTCATGCTTTTTTTTTTTTTTTAATGCCTACAGCGTGTGGTATTCCTAGGGGGTCTCCCATCCAAGTACTAACCAGGCTTGACACTGCTCTCATGCTATCTTGACTGTCCTTCCCTCCCTGCCCCTCCTAAGCCCTTCCATGCTGAAATGCTTGCAGTTCCCCTAATAGGCTGCTCTGGATGGTTGGTCAAGCTCTTACCTCTATCTAGATTGCCCCTCTAGCCGTCCAGCCTGGGCTGAGACTGTGTCTAAGGGTCACCTCTTCTGAGCTTTTTCTCGTCCAGAGCTATGTGAGCTGTGCTCTGTACATTTTCTCACCCAGGACACTCTGGTTCTTATTTCATTCCATGTCACTGTCTCCCCACCAGGTATAAACTCCCAGCTGCAGGATATACATTTCTGTTTAGTGTTCCTAGGACAGTGCCTACTACATGATGAGCCCTAATAAATAATTTATTTATATTTGAAAGACTGAGTGGAACCTGTGCAGCATATGTTTATAAACATGATGGTTACAGACCCTTATCCTTCAAGAGCTGATATCTTCAAAGCTTTGTCAGATCTCTATTCTGTAGACATGATCTGGATGTTATAATTTCTCCCCCAAGTTGAAGGTAAGTAAGGTAGAACCAACTCTTTCATGTATCAAAACCTTGTTTTCTGGCCTTCTCTGCACTAGATCCATGTTAGGTCCTCAGATAGGAAGCCTCAGGTTGGCAAAAAGAGGCCCACTGTCCTGTTAGTGTCATCTCTTGTTGAGTTTGGAGGGGTATACACAACCCTGGGGCTCTCCTGTGTGGAGATGGTGAGATCTCCATGGGGCCAGACTTCAGGCTTCCAGAGAAGTAGGGGGAAACATTGCCCTGTGAGCCAGGTGTCTTCACTTGCCTTGTTCCTGACCCTTGCACTCAGCCTTGGGGAATTGTTCCTGCACGCGCTGAGCTGCAGGGAGGGCAAAGAGAGTTGTGAGCTTGTGTGGGGGGCAAGATTTCTTAGGCCAGCGTGGCAGCAACATCTGTTATTAGTGGGAAATTCCAAGAGAAGGTGGATCTGGGAGACTAGAGTGGGGCCTGCAGAGTCCAGCTGCCCTTTCTACACGGAGATTCAGCTCTTCGCCAACCTCAGAGTCTCAGGGTAGATTTTATTTCAGGTGTTGGCACTCACCTAGGAGAGATGTATTTCCCTTTCACCAGATCAGATCATAGCTTCAGGTTGCGAGAGTGCTCAGGCTGGCTCCCGGTCACAGCATATATAAATCACCCACCCTCTGGCTTCTGCGGGACCTGGCAGTACCCAAGTAGCGAGTGTCTGAGTGGCCAGTGCCCAGAGGTGGGAGAGGTTATCTTGCTGGGCATCCTCCATTCACGTTTGATAGCACTGTGTGTCTGGGAGCAGGGAAAGGAGAGCTATTGGGTACCCCGTCTAGAACAATAGTCAAGGATGTGAGTGGTTTTTTGTTCCCAGAACTGGGTGCATTTTTGTGGACAGTGACTCATCACCGAAAACGCCAGTAACGGAACCACGGCATGTCTGTGCAGTTTACAAGGCACTGGGACATAGGTTCCCTGGCTGATCCTCACACAACCCTGAAAGGGGGCAAGATAGGGGCATTTAGGCCCCATTTCCAAGATGAAAAACTAAAATCAGGTTGGTTTCATGACTGATGCACAGTAACCACCCCTCAAAAGGTGGCGGGGTGGGAACTCAGGCACATACCCTCTGGTCTCCAGGCCCCAGCTCTCTCCAGTGAGGCTCCCTGCGTCTGTCTGTCAGACAGAGTGAGCACAGTCTGGGAAAATGTCAGCTGAGTTCATAGATATCATATACAACCATAAGGGCTGGGCAGCAGGGTGGAAAGCTTTATTTCTATCAATGCCACTGATCCTAGGACATGAACATTATCATGTTATGATTTGTTGGGGGAAGTAACAGCTTAAGGCAGGATGTGACTCCTGTCTACATGTGATACAGGCAGACAGGGCTATAGATACGTCGGACGTGGGAAAAGTCCATATAGACTGCATAGTCCAGAAAGTTCCCTGGAGTGAGCAGGTAGGTTTGAGTAGGTGAAAGGAAAGGTGAAAGGTTAGAAGGGACATAGGAGTCAGGATCAGGCTTAGATGGCTCTGGGGGTGGGGGTCAGGCGGCTAAGAATGGCCCCGCCAGAGGGTGGTGATACCCTGACCCTCAGGGCTGGAATGGTACACTGGGCTGTCATCAGTGAGTACAAAACGGTGTCAGAGGTTACTTCCATTCTGTGTAATAGAAACGTAAGGGAAAAGGAAGGGAAGAGGAGAGAAAAACAGGAATGTGGGAAGGAAATATTACCAAGAAAAGGTGAGGAAAAGAGAAAAGGAGAAAAGAAGAAAGGAGAGACATGGATAGGCAGTCACTGAAAAGCCACCTCTGAAGAATGTGTGGGAAGAGGAAGAGAATCAGGGACAAGTGTCAGGCTGGGCCTGGCCTGGGCCTGGAGGGCAGGTCTCACGGTCCCCTTTGGCCTCCGGCACTGCTGATTCCTGGTGAGTTGAAGCATCAGCCGATGAAGGCTTAAGATGTGACCCTTTCCAGGGACTCTCCCTCCTTCCTCTCTTTCACAAACATTTATGGAGTGTCTGCTCAGTGTCAGACTGTTAGGGCCAGCACAGTAACCCAAATAAAAGAAACCAAGGGTCAGCAGGATGGCGGTGGGCTCCCGCCCAGCCTGTGTGTTCCATGTTCCCTCTCCTGTAACCTTTGAACAATAGCATCTCCCTTATGGGGCTGTCTTGAAAACAAGAACAACAACAACAAACAACAATGAAGGGTCCTACCATTGCATATTACAGGGATCTGCTACTTGGTGTATGTGGCTTCTGAGGGGCATCGGCAGGCCGACCTCCCGTTTCCCAGCCCCTCCTCTCCCCTGTCACACTTGTGACTGCAGACACATAGCAGCACCTTCAGATGCAGCCCAGGCCCCTGGCTGCCTGTTTGCCTGTGCCATGTGCCCATCTTTCCTGACAGAGGCAGATGTGTCTCTTCTTTTGGCCGTGGCCAGGCCCCTTCCATGGTACCTTCAACACATATTTCCTTCTGGAAAGCATCCTTTAGCACTGAGATGGGCTACAGCCTCTTTAATGCAGAAAACCCTTCCTCCCTGGCCCCCAGATCCGTCTCTCTTCCTCTGCTCTCACCCCGAGTGTTAGACCTTGTTTAAGCAACACTGTCTTCTCTCACGTTCCCTCCTGTTCCATTCCAGCACTTGTTCCCACCACCATGGTGAAACGGTTTTGTCTTTAAGGCAGTAGATACTTTCCTACCTGGATCTTATTTAATCTCTGAGCAGCACTTGACATTTCTGGTTGTCCCCTCTGAGGAATGCTTGCTGTTCTAAGTTTGATGGTGAGAAATTCACCATTCCTCTCTATTTTTCCTCAATTTTTCTGCTCCCTCCTGCACTTTGGATATTGGCCTTCTTCAGCCTCTGTTTCAAGACCATGCCTTCTCCTCTCACTTGACCTCCTTCTGGGTGGCTTCAAGGGCTTTCTGATGGTCCAGCACTCTCTCTGGTCCCAAGACCAACTCTCTAGCTGCCCCCAGACAGTGCTTCTTAAATGTTCCTCAGATGGTGAACATGCACTGTGTCTAGATAGGATCTTGTCATCTTCCCGCAGACTTGTGCTGCCTCAGTGAGTGCTGCCTCAGTGAGGAATGCCACCGTCCAGCCAGCCGCCCAAACCAAGAACTTCTCCCTGGCCCTCACCCCTGCATCTCTCAGCCCTCACATTCTAGTGATTCTCCTGAATCTTGGCACTTCTGTCCCTATTCCATGTCCTTGGCATATAGAAAGTGCTTAGTAAGTGATGATATGAATGAAAAACAAAATGTATGAGAAGGTGTCACATGGCAATTGCTGAAAAATATGCCTATATTTGTTATTCATGGCTGTGAGCAAAGCACTCTAGAGCATAGTTGCTTAAAGCATTTTTAACATCTCTCACAGTTTCCTTGGGGCAAGAATTTGGGAGCTGCCTAAGGCAGTTCTGGCTCATAGCCTCTCAGGTTACGCCCAGATCATGGCTGGGCTCAGGACCATCTCAGAGGCTTCTTCGGTCACAAGTTTCCGGTCTGAGCTGGGAGCTCCTCTGGCATCTCTCTTTCTCTCTCTGGTCTCACTGCTAGGTCTCTCTAGTATGGTGGCTTTGAGTAGCTGGACTTCTTACATAGCAGCTTAGGGTTCCAAAGAGAGAGGGCTAGGGGCGTGCTGTGTCACCTTCTCTAACCATCAGTGTCGTTGCACTCATTAGAAGTATGCTACCAAGGCTGGCCCATGTTCAAGAGTAGGGGGATTAGACACCACTGATGCATAGGAAGAAGGTCAAAAAATCTGTGAATCTTTTAAAAAGAAATTTATATGCAATAAAATTCACTTTTATTTTTGGTATATAATCCTAGGAGCTTTAATATATGCCTAGGTTCTTGTAACTACAGTTAATGTTGTCGATAGGTTCTTGGAAACTGTGACTTGAAGCAAAATGATGTGCAATGAAACCAATTTTACCTTGGGTTAATTGATATTAACAGGAGTTAAGCCCCTATACCATATCTCTGGTCTCAAAAACCTCACCAAACTTCTAATATTAAACATTGAAATAAATATGAGCAATACATTAAAAAAGATGAATAAAAAACAAGTAAGAGAAGAATTTTTTTCCAACCCACTTATTCCAGGTCCGTGTTGCAGGTGGCGGCAGCTGATCTCAGCAGCTCAGGGTGCAAGGCGGGAGCCCACCTGGGACAGGGCACCTTTTAATCACAGGGCCACTCACACATGCACACACCCACTCACTCAGACTGGGACAATGTAGACATGCCAGCGAACCGCATGTGCACAGCTCTGGGATGCAGGAGGAAACTGGAGTACCCGGAGAAAACCCACACCGACATGGGGAGACCTTGCAGAGGCCACACAGACAGACAGTGGCCTCACCTGGGAATTGATTTTTTCCCCCCTCATCAACATTATAATGAAAGGACATTGAATTAAATGACATTATTTGAGAATCGGCAATATCACAAGATACAGAACAATTCCAGCAACCTAAAGAATTCCGTAGGGCGACCCCTTTGTAGTAAGACACTCCCTGGCAACCAGGGTTCTGTTCTCTCTCCCTGTAGCTTTGCTTTTTCCAGAATGCCATATAAATAGAATCACTCAGTATGTAATCTTTAGAGACTGGCTTCTTTCACTCTGCATAATGCCCTTGAGATCCCTCTGAGTTGTTGTATGCATCAGTGGTTCGTTCCTTTTTAATGCTGAGTGGTATTCCAGTCTGTGGATATACCAGTTTGTTTATCCATCTATTTGTTGAGGGGCATTTCTGTTGTTTCTGGTTCTGGGTGATTACAAATAAAACTGCTATACACATTTGATCTGGTGGCTGCATCTTTTAGCCACTATGTCATACCCTTTTCTGCCATACACATTTGTACGGAGATTTTGTGTGAACATAAGTTTTCATTTTTCTAGGATAAATACCTAGAAGTGAGATTGCTTTCTGGCAGAGAATTCTTGGCTCTATCTATAGTGGGATTGTCAGGAGGTTTTTACTTATTAGGCAAATTACCCTGTGTCAGAAGAATTTGTTATTCGAGTCTTTGGACTTTAGAGTATAAAGATCTTTTAAAACACAGCCCATAGAAAGGACTATTATTCATTTAAAAATCATCGTTTGTAGTTATTTGACTGTTCTTTATTCTTAAGCCTTCAGAGGCCCTGTTTTGTGTGGATGAATTGTGAGGTGAAGCCCTGGTGTCCCCCTGCAGCTCGATGTCCTCCAGCACTCACCCTTTACCCCCATTCTCCAACTTTACAAAGGGTCAACACCTGTGACAGGGCTGTGTGGGAATCATTTTTCAAACCCCATGGAACACAGATCACCAGAAATTGTCAGTTGGCAAAATACCATAAATAAATGCAGCAGCCAGCAGCATTGGAGAATGTTAGCATATGAAAAACACTTTGCTCATTGAGCATAGTGATGAAGTAAGCAGAAATGGGGGGTATGTGGCCAGAAGGCTGTGGTCCTCCTCCTCTGTCAAGTCAGAGAACAGGTTTGAAGGAGGTGGTGGTGGGAACAATGGGACGGGGAGACATATTTAAAAAGTTCAGAGGCTATAATATTCAAAGTCCGGTTTGGAATGAGTTTGACCTTCTCTTTACTAAGGGAAGGCTTCAGTGTCCAGAAGGTTGCCAAGGCCATCAGTGGAGGAGCACTGCATCAGAGCTTCTTGCACATTCCATCTGTGCTTGGCTGAATGAAATTACCAGCCTGGGGACATGCCTGAAATGCACAAGCAGAGCCCATGTTGTAGCTCCTTTTCTATTCCGCAGGATTATCCAGGAATACTCACTTTCCTTAGGCCATTGCAGTATATGAATTAGGTCAAGGGTTCCAAGTACCTTTAAAAACTGAGGATGTCGCCATGTGTTATCTCTGGAAACACATAAGGAAGTTAAATGTGAAATCGTGTCCGACCTCCGCAGAAAGTCTTTAACCCTATGTAGATGTGAGTTCTTGCTCTTTGTTAGGTTTTCTGCAATGGACTTGGAAATCCAAGAAGAATAAAGCATGGGGCTTGTTGCTAAGAATTTATAGGCCACGGTGGTGATATGTGGCCTGATAGCCTAACCACAGATATTACTTTATTTCTATGAAAAATGCATTAAGATTTCCAGACACAGACAACCATGTCATAATGAACTTTGGAATGCCACCCTTGTATAAGTTGGGGACTGTGCTTATGTAGGAAATTATGACTTGTCTATATTTAGTTGAGTTTCATTAGACCCCTTGATTTGTGTCAAAATGTTTAGGACAGTGCTCCTGTCCTGCCTTCCTTAGAGGTCTCTCTATTTTTCCTGGTCTCTGCCTACCTCCTTGGCCACTTAAGAGCTCTGTATTCCAAATTGTGCCACCTGTGACCAAAGTCTTTTCTCTCTGAAATGTCAACCCAATTCTGAGCCTCTTGGTTCTCTCATTCATGCAGTGTGCAGAAGCCTTCACTATGTTCTCCTGTAAAATTTAGGGGCTCCTGCAGAGAGAGGATGTGGGAGTTAGATGGAGCTGGTGCCTTTAGTGCATCCTGAGATTTTGAACTTTGCTTGTAACAGTAGAGTTTGTGAACAGCCCTGTGGTTAAAGGCTCAGCCTTACATCAACAGTGAGGGAGGATTTAATGAAAGCCCAGAACCTGTCTGTGCTAACATGTGTACCTTATTAGGTCCTACCTTGTGCCTGGCCTGGAGAGAACCCCCCTCATCTGTGATGTCCCAGTGAACACAAGTAGTGCTCACCCAGACAAGTTCCCCATCATGTCTACCGTCACCCCAGCTTTTGGAAATATGATTTTTGGTTTCCTGATTCGACATGTGTGTCCCCCCATCTCCTCCTTGGGCCACTGTCCCTGATGCTGTGACCTGGCAGGCCCTGATGTGGCAGCTCTGGCTGCAACACCAGGATGCTAGTGAAAGAGCCGTAAGACAAGAGCTAATCCCCAGCTGAGGAGCTGGATGGCAGAGGAGGGGCTGTGCCCCAGGCAGAGGGTTCTTTGTGTCTCAGGGCTCTGTGTCTTTAAGCCTCTTTTCTTCCCTTACTATCTTGGAAAGCCATTGCTTTCATTTTGTAAAAGTTCCTCGGCCTGCCTGGTCCCTGAAGCAGAGCATGCCAGCTCCATTAAATTAACATACGAAGTTCTGCAAAATCTAAACAGTTTAAATTTCATTATTCTGGGCCGTGTTTGTCTGGTGACTGGAGTTGGCCAAAGCAGGAGGAATCTGCGAAGGGGCAAAGATGGGCTTTGCTTCTGCTTCCTCACGCACAGGGGAGAGGACTGGAGCTCCTTAAGAGGACCTACGTTTAAGTTGTTCTCTTGCAAAAATGGGATTGCAGTAATTTTCCTGCATGGGTCACTGGAGTTAAAAACCGACGTGACAGGAAAAGGGCCAGCTCTTTGGACTTATAGAGCTGTCTGTGCATATTTCACAGTGAATTTTGGTCCTACTGTCAGTCGTGGTCGAATGATGGGCTTTAGATATCATGAATGTTCTAATAGTTTCCAATCAGTTTACACAAGGCTCAGTGAATTGACTGCTCAACCAGTCAAGCAACTCCACTGCCTCTCCTTACCCTCCACCATTCTGCAACCCAGTTCCTGCAGAATCTTGGAGGGTGTGGGTTTCATGTTTTTGGGGTGAGGCTACTGTTTATCCTTCTGGGAACAATAACACATTGTGTTGAGAAGCAGTATGCTGTTCTCAAAGCCCACTGCTCATGAGCCTGGGTAATTAGTTAGTCATTTATCTGTTCATTCAACACATTTTTATTGAGTATCTACTTTGCGCCAGGCTCTGTTTTAAGCACTGGAGAAGCAACAGCAAACAAAACTGGCCAAGATTCTGACCTGCATAGAGCTTATGTTGTAGTGCGAGGGATGCAGGAAGAGATAATAACTAAAATAAAATAGCAAATTGCATTGTATCTTCGGAGGTGATCCATGCTGGTCTCGTTGACATCAGTTTCTTCATCTGCAAAATAGGAAAACTGGATTTGTTCCTTCCTTCCATCTCTTCTCTAGATTTCATATGAGTTTTTTTTTGCATTGCTTCCTTGCTTGCTTGCTTGCTTGCTTGCTTCTGTGTTCTTATTAAGAACACAGAAGTGTTTCTAACAGTGTGGTTCTGTGTTGCCATTCTTTCTGATGACAATGGGGGTGTGTCTCTCTGGGAAGTGGTGTGCTTCTAGCTTACGTAGGATGAGGCTAGAATCCATGCCTGCTGCGGCTCATGGGAAGGCAGTCGGGTAAACTAAAAAATGGGTGCTCCCCTCTGTGGGTGTGTGTAGGGGCTGGAGAGGCCAGGAGAGGATGGAAGAACTCAGATCTTCTCCAGCTACAGCTCACCCTCTACAGCTTGTAGATAATGGGACCGTAATCTCTTGATATTTTCTCTCCTAGCTCAGGGCTTTCTGACAATGAGACTGCTACTAATCCTCATTAATATATATTGCATTTCTGAAATATATAGAACTGTTGCTTTCCCCTCAGTTTAAGCCACTTAATGCCTGTCACTGGGCCAGGTGCAGGGGATGAAAAGGTGAGGAAGTAGCAAATTTCCCTCTGGGGGCTTCTCAGTGCCCAAGCTTGTGGGTCCTTAGTGTGAGGTGCTGTCCACAGCAGCCAGACAACCAAGTGACAGATATGCAGGGAGGGCAGCTTCCCAGGCACAGAAGAGTTGGTTTTCTGTTTCCTGTGTCCACTCTGCCATTTGCCCATGAGTTATGAGGAAGGGTGCGGAGCTGCAGCTGATGCCATGTGTTCTTGGATACTTCCTTGGTTGAAATGCCAGAAACACAGCTCCAGCCTGCTGCTCATGTGACCACTCAGTGCCAGAGGGAGGATTGGGAGGAAATGCCAGGGTCCTGAGGTTGGGTACGAGGAGGGATGATGATGGACCTGGATGGTGAAAGAACATCGGGTAGTAGGAAGACTACCCATCTTCTGTCACAGCCCCTGGGAGGACTGGGCCAGAAAAACAGGTCAGGGGACACACTGCTTCCTCTTGAGAGAGTGACAGGGGAGGGACATCCTTGAGGAATCTCCAGGAAGGCCTGTTTTCTTCCCTGCTGAATTGCAGGTCAGGTTCCACTTGCAGGTGCGTGGGGGAAGGGATGAAGGGTGAGCCAAGAGCAGAGACATCAGGAGGGAGCTGTTCTGTCCTGGAGCCTGAAGCCTGAAGGGAAGAGCAGGTTTCATGGGGAGTTGGAGGTTTCTGTGTTGAGCACATTGAGTTGGAGCTTCAGAGTCCAACTAGCTGCTTCCCTCTGTTACTGCTCATCAGTAACACCAGGAGGCTGTGCCTTCGTGAGACATTCTCGGCCTCCAGTGACCTGGCAGGGTTCCCTCTGTCTAGTCTCGTCCCCTCCTGTTCTGTCTCATGTTTTACGCTTCAGAAGTCTGATTGCCTTGGTTCTTCACATTCCTTGCTGCTTTACACTCTCTTACCTTTGCTTCTGCTTTCCCTCCATCCCTCCGCCCCTGTCATATCCCCACCCCACCCCCTTCTCCTGGCTGGGAGAAGTTTGCTCTGGCATTAGCTCACTCATTCATCCACTGAAACTTATTGCTGCCTGTTAAGTGACAGATGCAGGGCTGGGCACAGCCACCTCCCCTGCCCCTCCCTGCCCGGCACCCCTCATGGATGCCTCTTTGGCTTTCTGTTTAGTGCAGCATAATGGTGTAAAGCACAGGCTTTGGATACCACAGATATACTATCAATCTCTCTGAGCTTCAATTTCAACATCCATAAAACAGATCCGTGTGGCAGAGAATGGTGGGATGGAAGACAGAGGGTGTTTGCGAGCCTTAAATGAAATTACATCTGGAAAGCTTTTAGCACAGTGCTTGGCCCATTCAGAGAAAGGGAGGTGTCCTGCTGCTGCTTCTCTTTCATGTATTATCTCTGGGTTGGAATTCCCTGATTGGGTCCCCTCCCTGATAGGAGTCAGCCTGATGGAGTCAGGAGTGGCCTCAAGTCAAGCCTGGAAAGAAGAGGTGAGTTTGGGTGGGTGGGAAAGGGGAGAGTAGGTTAGCTGTTTGGAGACGGGGCATGTGAGATGAGTAGAGGCCAGTTGGTGAAGGGCTTGGGATGCCAGGCCCAGTTTCTGGTCTTTGTAACCAGGATTTGTTTTACCTATAGTGAGTCCTGATGATCAGCAGACCTGGGGTCAAATTCCAAGGCTTTCAAGCAAATTGAGAATGCGACCAATGTATTTCGTTTGTCAGATATGGGCTGAATATCCAGGGAAGTATTCAGCACTACATGTCTGCCAGTTATTCATAATCTAGAAAGATAGTTAAAATGGCAATTATGATCTTGTGTGATATGTGTTATGACTGAGGGATGAAAGTATCTGGAGAGAAATAATTTCGGCAGCCTCAGGATACACATCTGAGAAAGCTGCTGAGTCCGTCTTCATTCTGAGAGGACACAGGGCTGGGGTGAAGGGCAGAAGGGCCCAGAGCTCCCCCAGAGCGTGCCCTGAAGCCAGCAGTAAAGGCAAGTCCTCTTTTGCGGGATCATGAGCTTCACTGTGCCTGATGCCAGGAAACTACGGGCACGCTAGAAGGGGTAGACAGAGGCATCCTAATATGCCTGGGGCTGTGGCCCCCAAGCCATCAAAGGCTGTATTTTATGAGTAATGAGACATGCTATTTGAAGTCTTCGCGTTACCTACAATCTTGCCTCACAGGATATCTATCTGTTCCAGTGCAGTCGTCGTCGTCGTCGTTGTCGTCCTCCCCCCGCTCCTCTTCCTCCTCCTCCTCCTCCTCCTCTTCTTCTCTTCTTCTTCTTCTTCTTCTTCTTCTTCTTCTTCTTCTTCTTCTTCTTCTTCTTCTTCTTCTTCTTCTTCTTCTTCTTCTTCTTCTTCTCCTCCTCCTCCTCCTCCTCCTCCTCCTCCTCCTCCTCTTCTTCTTCTTCTTCTTCTTCTTTCTTCCTCTTCCTCTTCCTCTTCCTCTTCCTCTCTTCTTTCTTTTCTTCTTTCTTCTTCTTTCTTCTTCCTCTTCTTCCTCTTTTTTTTTTTTTTTTTTTTGCCATGACGTTAAGTAGAAGAAGTTGACAGTATGCCCCATTGCTGGGTTTTGTGGTCTAAAATTTCATTTCCATCTGCTTTGCTTGCTGCTGCCAATTTCCTACCTTTTGTGGCCTGGGAAAGTGGTGCCCCTGAGAGAGCTGCAATGAGCTGAATTGAGAGCAAAAAGATGATCTGGTTAGAGGAGGTTTGCTTGGATGCTGTGACCAAAGGCCTAAGTAATTTGGTGTTCTAAATTTGATATTTATGACCTGTGTTTCATCCCACCATTCTCTGCCACGTTGATCCACCAGCCACTTCTTGCCCATTTGCAATAGTCTTTTAAATATACACATATGTAAAAGCTAACGGGCTGAAATAGAAAAATTATATGCTCATAATGGATACAATTTGTATCCATTGTGGGGAGAAGAAACTCTTGGCAAACTTGGATCTCAGCAAATTGCATATATTGATAGATGATATCTCTTCAAAAATAGAGCAAATGTCATATTTAATGATAAAACATTTAAAGCTTTGAAATTGGGACTGAGACAGGTGATCAGTTATAATCACTTCTTTTCATCATGCTACTGGAGGTCCCAGCAGTTGCAACAAGATGAGGGAAAAAAAGTGTAAGCATTTGAAAGACAGAATAAAGTGATCATTTGTAGGTGTCATGATTTATACAAAGATTATTCAAAATGAGCTATAGTTTAACAATTAACAAATGCATTTAGCAAAATCACTGGCTATAAGATCAATTTTCAAAAAATCAACTTTATTTCTATATTGCAGTGACAAAGCTTAGAAAATAAAATGACAAAAGAGTAAAATTTTCATGCATCTAGGAATACATTTGGCCAAAGATATTCAAAACCTCTATTTAGAAAATTGAGATATTTAAAAAAACTACATTAAAAGGGAGATATAATGTTCCTAACTTGGAAGATTCAATAAAGAGGTAATTTGTCCCAAGTTGATATATATATATATATATGTATATTTTCCATTTAAAATGATATATATATATATATCAAATATTATAGACACACACACATACACATTCTCCATTTAAAATCCCAGCAGATTTTCTTTTTTTGTAGAAATGGACAAACTGATTCTAAAATTATATGTAAGTGAAAAAGGCCAGAAATGACCAAGACAGTCTTGAAAAAGAGCAAAATTAGAGGAAGTACACTGCCAGATATCAAGACTTGTTTTAAAGTTACAGCATCTAAAACCTTGTAGTATTGGTGCCAAGATAGATAACCGGACCATTGGAATAGCACAGTCCAGAAATAAACCCACACACACATGCTGGTGATGACAGAGGTGATGCTGCAGTGTAGTGGTTTGTCCTTTCGACAAGCGGAGCTAGGTTAATTGGATATCCACATGGAAATAAATGAATCGTGCCCCTTATCTTACCCTACATTCAAAACTCTATTCCAGATGGATCATAGATCCAATGGTGAACAGTAAAACAATAAAGTAGTTCGACAACAAAAGAAAATATTTCTATGCCTTAGTGCAGGTGAAGATTTTTAGACAAGACACAAAAGGTGCTAGCTATATATAAAGAACTAAATGTTATAATTTGAAGTACATTAAAATCAAGGCCTTCTGTTCATCACAAGACAGCAATACAAATGAGAAGGCAAGTCACACAATGGGAGAGGATATTGATGTGCTCTCTATGTATGTGTGTGTTCAACAAAGGTTTCATGTTCAAAATATATAAACAGCTCCTTGCCCATTAAATAAGAAAAAACAGATAAAGACAGATAATGAGCAAAAAACTTGAATAGGCACTGCAAGATGACATCCAAATGGCCAATAGACTTTATTCAACAGGGACATGCAAATTAAAACCGTAGAGATACTACTGTACACCCATGAGAATGCTTAAAATTTAAAAGCATGGTAATACTAATGGTTGGCAAAGACATAGAACCAAAGGAACACGCACATATGCACTTTTAAATACCCTTTATAGCTACAAAGCTGAACATCTGCATGCTGTATGAATCAGCAATTCTGTAGCTAAATAGAGAACCAACAGAACAGATGTATACGCCTCAAAAGACATATATAAAATGTTTACAGTAACAATCTGTGTGATAGCAAAACTTAAATGCAATGTTTATCAACAGTGGAATAGGTAATTGTCTTACATTCACATAATAGGGCATTATATAGCACTGAAAATGAATGTACTGTTGCATCTGTGTAACAATATGGATGAATCTAAGATATTCAGTTAGTGAAAGAAGCTAGACACAGGCGAGTACCTACTAACATTCATGTCAAGTTCCATACAGGAAACACTAGTTTATGATTTTATAATTTATGATAGCAGTTACCCTTGATGAGAATGGGGTTGTAATGATTGGTCAAAGCTTTTGGAGTGTAATATTCTATTTTCTTATCTGAGTGGAGGTTGCATGGGTGTATTTACTGTGAAAATTCATTGCTTTGTCCATTTTCCTAAATGCATTACTCTTAAATAATAAAAAATTTACTTTAAAAACACAGAAGATGGAAGAATTGGCATAGATTCTCTTGGCTTTTGCTATTTGGGGATTTGGGGATTGGTTATATGGGAAAGAGAGGGTAATGGTAAAGTCCCAGATGTTTTTCAGATGCTTTGACTTGAAGATTGTCCAGAAGTAGATTTATACTCGTTCCTGAGCACAGTGAGTGGTGTAGCATCATAGTCTCTAAGAAGCCCGAGGACCAGGAAGCAATGAAATAGTAATTTCTGTGGCCCTTTCCCTTGGAGACGCTAGAACTCCATTGTCTCTGCCTTATTCATGACGGATGCAGAGAGCTGTGGGCAGGAGGAAGGAAACCAAAAGCTGCTTTTCCTCGTTTTTCTCTTTCCCTTTTTCTTACTCTGCTGCAAACAGGCAGAATTCTTGTTAGGGAGCTCACACCCACAGATGAAAAAGACAGAAGGACATTTATTTTAAAAAAAGGACAGATGTAAATTAGGATTCTGTAGACTGAAACACAAATGCTAAGACTTCAGAATGTAGTAGAAGTTAGCCCCAGTGGGTAGTAGAGAGGGCTTCTTTGAGAAGGCAAGCATTCCAGTTTTAGAAACTGAATGAAAAGCTGTTTCAAAAACACTGTCCAGAGAATGTTATGGGCTGAATGTTTGTGTCCTTCACAAAATTCACATGTTGAAGCTCTAACCTCCATTGTGATGATGGTATTTGGAAGTGAAGCCTTTGGGATTAAGTAGGTTTTGATGAGGTCACAGGGGTGGGACTCCCATGACAGGGGCAGTGCCCTTATACCTACCTAACAGAGATTTTGCACCCTTATAAAAAGAGGAACAAGAGATCCCTCTCTCCACACACATGCACCAAGGAAATGCCAGGTGAGCTCCCAGTTAGATAGTGACAGTTTTCACGCCAGGAAGAGGACCCTCACCAAGAAGTGAATCTGTTGGCATTTTGATCTTGGACTTCCTAGCCTCTGTGAGAAATAAATATCTGTCATTTAAGTCATATATTCTATGTCATTATATCAGCCCAAGTTAAGATGGAAATAAAAGTTCCCTAGGTTTAATGGCTTTGATTCCTGCAAGCACAGTTGTCTCATCCCTGTGGGTGATGATGACATGCTGTTTGCTGCGACCACTAGCCACTCAGTTATGTTCGTCTTTTGCAAGCTTGGTGGTTGAGCTGAAATAAAAAATGTCCTCACTAAAATTAACTCAAAATGGATTAAGGACCTGTAGATAAGACCTGAAACAATAAAATGCATAGAAGAAAACATAGGAACTAAACTCAAGGACCTTGGACTTAAAGAGGATTTTATGAATTTGACCTCAAAGGCAAGGGAAGTAAAAACTAAAATAAATGAATGAGACTACGTCAAACTAAAAAGCTTCTGCTCAGCAAAAGAAACCGTCAAAATGATAGATAACCATCCGAATGGGAAAATATATTTGCAAGCAATGCCTCTGATAAGGGCTTAATATCCAAAATATACAAAGAACTCATATGACTCAACAACAACAACAACAACAAAACCCCCAAATGATCCAATCAAAAAATGGGCAGAGGACTTGAATAGACGCTTATCTTCAGAGGACATACAAATGACCAACAACTATATGAAAAGATGCTCAACATCGCTATCTATTAGGGAAATGCAAATCAAAACCACAATGAGATACCATCTCAGATCTGTTAGAATATCTATAATCAACAGGACAAGCAGTAACAAATGTTGGAGAGGATGTGGAGAAATAGGAACCTTCATACACCTGGTGAGACTGCAAATTGGTACAGCCACTATGGAAAACAGTATGGAGGTTTCTCAAAGAAGAATTGATCTACCATTTGATCAGCTATCCCTCTATTGGGTATTTACCTCACAGACTTGAAAACTCATATCTATAAAGATATTTGCACACCGATGTTCATAGCAACATTATTCACAGTGGCCAGGACGTGGAAGCAACTGAAGTGCCCTATGATAGATGATTGGCTAAAGAAGCTGTGGTACATATATACGATGGAAAATACTCAGCCATAAGAAGAGATGAAATACTGCCATTTGCTACAACATGGATGGACCTCGAGGTAATTATGCTCACTGAAATAAGCCAGACCGAGAAAGTTGAAAATTATATGATATCACTTATCTGTGGGATATAAACCTAAAAGCAACAAATGAGCAGGACAAGCAAACAGAGCCTCATGGACATGGACTACAGACTGGTGGTTACCAGAGGACTGTAGAGTAGTGGTTACTAGTAGGGTGGGGGAGGAGCAGGGAGGTCAACGGGGTAAAGGGGATTAAATATAGGGGGATGGGGGAGGGTGAAGTGGGTAAAGGGAATCAAATATACGGTAGCTGAAGGAAACTAGACTTTGGGTGGTGAACACACAATAGGATAAACAGATGTCAAATGATAATGTACACCTGAAAATTATATGATTGTATTAACCAAAGTAACCCCAATAAACTTAATTATAAAAATGTCCTGTGTGAGCACTGGGGTTTTCAGCCTGGCTCCATCTTGGAAGTGAGGAAGTCAAGGGAAGAAATGAGAGACACTTGAAAACTAAAAGATTCGAATATGCACACCAGTGTCATAATTAGGTTGACTTCCAAGTCAGGGGTTCCCTTTAAATTCTGCTTGTTGTTCATTTAACTAAATAATTTAAAAACCTTATTTACTCCTAAAAAAGTTATCATAAAAGAATTGGCTCTTGGTTCTCATGTGTCCAGTTGGAATTGAAAATTCTTTTCTCTGACTTAACAGGCAGATGTTTCAATGGTGTAGACTTTCCCCCGTACATTTCACACTAATAAAATAGTTCAAGTTGCTCTACTTCTTTAAACATTTTAAAACATTTTATTTAAAAAATTTTAAATTACAGTTGACATTCCATATTATTTTTGTAATAGCTTCAGGTGTACAGCACAGTGGTTAGACATTTAGATGACTTATGAAGTGTTACCCCAATAAGTCTAGTACCTACCTGGCACCATATATAGTTATCACAATATTATTGACTATATTCCCTGAGCTGTACTTCATATCTTGTGACTATTATGAAGCTATCAATTTGTATCTCTTAATCTCTTCACCTTTTTTACCCAGCCTCCCAACCCCTTCTCATCTGGCAACCGTCAGTTTGTTCTCTGTATCTATGAGTCTGTTTCTGCTTTGCTTGTTCATTTATTTTGTTCTTTAGGTTCCACATATAAGTGAAATCACTTGGTATTTGTCTTTCTCTGACTTATTTTATTTAGCATAGTACCCTCTAGGTCCACCCGTGTTGTCACAAATGATAAGATTTCATTTTTTTTTATGGCCGAGTAATAGTTCATTATATATATATGTACCACATCTTTATCAAATTGTCTATTGATGAGCACTTAGGTTGCCTCCATATCTTGGTGATTGTAAATAACACTGCAGTGAACATAGGGATGCGTATATCTTTTTGAATGAATATTTTGGATTTCTTCAGATAAGTACCCAGAAGTGGAATTGCTAGGTCATAAGGTAGTTCTGTTTTTTAACTCTTTGAGGCATCTCCCTACGGTTTTCCATAGTGGCCACACCAGTTTGCAGTCTCACAAACAGTGCAGGAGGGTTCCCATTCCCCCACTTTCTCACCAACACTTGTTGTTTGTTGGTTTATTGATGATAGTCATTCTGACAGGCGTGAGGTGATATCGCATTATGCTTTTAATTTGCATTTCCCTGATGATAGCGATATTGAGCATTTTTTCATGTCTATTGGCCATCTGTGTGTTCCCTTTGGAGAAATGTCCATTCAGATGCTCTGCCCATTTTTTAATTGGATTTTTTTTTGGTGTTAAGTTATATGGGTTATTTCTAACTTTTGCATATTAACCCCATATCAGATGTATCATTGGCACATATTTTCTCCCATTCAGTGAGTTGTGTTTTCATTTTGTTGACGGTTTCCTTTGCTGTGCAAAATGTTTTTAGTTTGATGTAGTCCCATTTGTTTATTTATTTATTTATTTCCCTTGCCTGAGGAAATATATCAGAAAAAATATTACTAAGAGAATGTCAGGGAGTTTACTGCCTATGTGTTTTTCTGGGAATTTTATGGTTTTGGGTCTTAAATTCAAGTTGTTAATCTATTTTAAATTTATTCTTGTATGTGTTATAAGAAATGGTTTAGATTCATTTTTTTTTGTATGTGTCTGTCCAGTTTGCCAAGTATCATTTATTGAAGAGACTGTCTTTGTCCCATTGTATATTCTTATCTCCTTTGTCATATTAAGTGAATGTACAGGCATGGATTTATTTCTGGGTTCTTTATTCTGTTCCATTGATCAATGTGTCTGTTTTTATGCCAGTACCATGCTGTTTTGGTTACTATAGACTTGTAGTATAGTTTGATATTAGGTAGTGTGATACCTCCAACTTTGTTTTTATTTCTCAAGATTGCTGTGGCTGTTTGGGGTCTTTTGTTGTTTCATATAAATTTTAGGATTATTTGTTCTAGTTCTGTGAAAAATGCCATTTTGAAAGGGCCTTTGACAGGGATTACATTGAATTTATAGATTGCTTTGGGTAGTGTGAACATTTTAATGATGTTAATCCTTCCTATCCATGACAAATTGCTCTACTTCTTGAGAAAATACTGCATTATTTGGTTTGTGAAAAACTCAAAAGAACATCACTGGCTTAGGAAACAGACACCTAATGGTGCCTAGCTGAGCCTCTCCTGCACTTCGCTGTTTCTCTGCTCTGAGTCTGGCAGTTTTAATCCAGTGATTGAAGAGCGTTTTACACTCTTGGGTGTTCTGCAATGACCAGTTATCTGCTAACCAACCAAAAATAGGCACAACATCAGTTGCTTTCCATGGTATCTCTGCAAAGTATGTCACAAGGTTTCTTTGAATTGGGAGATTTTCCTGCTAATTTGGGAAGCAGCTGAGGAGACTAACAGAGGTCCTGACTCTCTCAGGTATCAAAGCTGCTCTCCAAGACAGTTCAAGTATTTCCCTACTTCCTCAGAGGCAGTCTTTTCTCACAACAATGCTGAAAACATGGACTCTATCACCTTTATTTTTCAAAATTCATTTTTTAAAAAAACTGTAACCATCAAAAGCGAGTAAAATCCACTGCAGTCGTCACAACCCTGTTACAGTTTTTGTGAAGATTAGATGAGTTGATACATGTGTAGCGTCTGGATTGTGCTTGGAATATAGTAAATTCTCAAAAAATGGTTAGTCATACAGATATATTATGAGCCAGCCACTGCTAGATGGGTTACCTACAACATCTTCACTCCTCACAATAGTTCTGCAAGGTGGTTGGTATTGTTTCTGATTTTACTGTTAAGGAAGAAGAGCCTCAGATAAGTAATTTCTATAATGTCACACATCTGCTGAATGGCAGCACTGGAGACTAAATCCAAGGCTTTGGTCTTCATCACCCCCATAATCTCTCTATGACTCTTTCTCATACTGGGATCTGAGCCTCCTGGAAATTTGTGGAAGTTTTGGTGGGGGGAGGGATGGTCTATGAATTTATAGTTTGAAAATACTTTTTTAATGCTAGAGATTGACAAGTTTTTTAAAAACAAAGTGCCAGATAGTATTTTATGTTTTGTGGGCCACACAGTCTCTGCTGCAATGCCCAACTCTTCTGCTGCAGCGTGCATCATAGACAATACTTAAACAAATGTGTATGTCTATGTTCCAATAAAACGTTATTTACAGAAACAGGTGATGAGCTAGATTTGGCCGGTGGGCTGAAGATTGCTGACACCTGCTTTTTATTTCATGCTGCCTTCTGTTCTCTTCAAGACCCCACATCCTGGGGGTGCTCCTGCTTCTCTGTTAATATCATCCCTGTCTGTCTTCTTGGAAGTCTTCTGCTTTTTCTGCTCAGTTGTCAAAATTTTACATTCAGCCAATGTTTGAATGGTTGCCATGTGCTGGGCATGGGGGATGGGGCA
The DNA here is from genome assembly GCA_030015415.1 of Cynopterus sphinx. Classification (NCBI taxonomy): domain Eukaryota; kingdom Metazoa; phylum Chordata; class Mammalia; order Chiroptera; family Pteropodidae; genus Cynopterus; species Cynopterus sphinx. The sequence continues at coordinate 25,815,526 of CM057384.1, read as the reverse complement.
GTGACCAGAACAAAGTTCCTCACCTCGTGGAACTGACATTCTGGTGGAGAGACAGACGGGGTATGTCAGGTGGCGAAAGGCAAGAGGAACAGGGCAAGAAGATGGAGAGTGACAGAGCTGCCCTTTTAAATGGGGCAGAGAAGGAAGGACTCTGAAAAGCTGACATTGGAGTAGAGGCCTACGGGAAGGGAGGGCATAAACCACAAGGCTGACTGCTAAAGAGATGAGGTCAGCTGATATTGTGGCCCTGCCCAGGGGTGAGCAGGTCCCCAGACATCTTGGGGATGTCTGGGTGGACCCATGAGCCACATCCCAACACGAGAGGGAATCTCACAGAACTTAAGCAGGGTGACCAAGGCACGGAAGGGCCCACCTTCCAACAGTCTGAGACTTAGGAAGGGCAAATAGCTTTCTCTTGCTTGTGCCAAGTCAAATCAATTGGTAATGCCTGCCTGGGGTGCAGTCTTAAGTCATGTATCAGATGAAAGAATGCAGTGATCAATTCGTCATGTCTAGCAAGGAGTGTGTGGGGCTAGGTTTGCTGTTCCGGTCCTGGTTCTGGTACTAGAGAGTGTTTCTAAACTGACCAAGAGCTGTGTGGACTGCAAGAGTGCTTGGTTCCTCATACACTTGTGGAGTATCATGATGGTGAACCAGACGCCTACCAAGTTAGATTCGAAACCAACATTAAGTGCAAACTAACCAAATCTATTAGTTAGATTAGTGTTTTTAAAAAAGTCCAACATTTTCTCTTCATATTTTGGTGGCAACCTTTTAACATTGTTGGGATTTGTGTTTTAGTTCCTGAAGTGAAATATACAGAAGCTTCTAAAGGAGTGAAAACAAAGCATCTGAGAAAAAAATATCCAGAATACCTGGAGAGTGCCCTCACCAAAAGGAAATAACATTTGTGAAAGTGTTTCAAGTGCCGCGAAGTACTCTGTCACTGTAAGGACTTACTATTCTGCATGGCTTGAAGAAAACCTGCCCAGCCATAATGCTCACAAGTACAGAGCAGACTTCCTTATTACTGTTTCTTCCTACAGTTAGGTCTTTCTCTTGGAACTTGAGGAGACCCTCTGAGAATGACATTTCTTTGCCTGATATGGATGAAGTCCTTGTGGATGAGGGCAGGCTGACAGCAGGGATATGTGGCCTTGCAGGCCTGTTGTCCATCATTTTGATAGCCAGTTTGTCCAGTTGGGATCCAGCCCATGAACAGTTGGCTGTGGCTGCCAGGGCTTGTGAGAGTTGGCTTCATACTGGGAGGTCAACCTAGTCACTAAAAAGGACAGCTTGCTGGGCAGCCCACTGTTTATGAGCACATTCTCCTCCCAGCAAAGAGGCCTCCTAGGGAAACCACATCAAAATCAGGCAGGTCTTGGTGAATGCAGCATCAGAGTGCATATTTCTTCCCAATCCAGTCCACTGGCTCTTCAGTGCCATCTGTAAGTGAGTGAATGTGGAATGAGAGCAGTGAGATGGCTCACAGACATCAGTGGGCCTGGGACCTAGCACGCCCAGGGCCGGCTGACCCTCTCCTGCCCTTTAGGAGACACATTCCCTTCTCTCCCCCAAGCCCCTCCCCTTGCAGTTCTGATTCCAACCAGATCACAAGTGCTTTGAAATGCCAATCTCTTTGTAAGACTTTGCTTCTGATTTGTTCCAAAGAGGTATATATCCAATTATTTCCTTTTTTTTTTTTTTTGTAAAGAGGTGAAAAATTATAAACCCCTCTATTCATCCTCTGGATGTCCTCACCCCATATCACCCGCTCCGTCCCGCTGCAGCTCCTTTCTCCTGCAGTGTCCATTCAGCACCCTCTGCTGAGGAAGCTTAGTCTTGTGCTGCTGTACAGCAGAAATGCTTGAAGAAATTCCTTTTGTTATTGCAGAGCATGTATTGAAGGGTGAATCTGGAGTTGAGAGGGAAATATATTAACCACTGGCTTCTTTGGGTCTCCCTTTACTGCAGCACCTGTGGCCCCAGGATGTCTGTGAAGATGTAGGGTATCTCCTTCCTCTGGGCTGCCCTGTTTGCTTCTCAAGACTGGCTCACACTGGGGCTGGCTCTTCTTTGAAGATCCTAGCTTCTCCTTTGGCAGTCGGGACAGCTAAGGACAGTGGTAGAGGAGGATCACTACCTTCTCACAGGCCTGCTGCACAGCTCCGGTGAAAGGGCGTGCCAGCACTCCTTCCAGAGAGGCATGCTCTGTGCTGCGGTTGGCACAGTGGCATCTCTGATGGCTCACAGAGGGTGCCTCCCTTTTTCCTTCTCTCTTCAAGCCAACTGGAGGTGGCATGTACTCAGAGGATATGAGTCTCTGCAGTCCTGGACCTCTGCTCTGATCACGGCTCGGGCAGTTCCTGAAAGGAGGGTTTCTTTATTGACACACAAGCGCAAGGGCAGGTTCTGTGCCTGTTGTGTGAGGGCTGGACCATCTCTCAGGCTCAGTCCAAGTGGGTGGAAGTACCTATAGGGATAGGTGCCAAATTTAGGTTTGGGAGGGCTATGACCTTAAGTATTCCTCTGCCTGGGCCCCAGCTCTGGTAGGTTCTGTCTTAATTGTTCTGACGTGGGCCTTTAGCATTGTCCAGCTGTGATAGCATCTGCACCCCTTCTGTGTGGTTCGATAATGCAGCCAAGGATGGAACCCTGGTTTGAGCCAGTCTCTGTCCCCTGTGGGGGGATCTCTTGGCTCATGCAGTCCTCTATTTACCTGTTTGTGTGTCTCATTTAACCATTGCCTGTGAACATTTTGTAGGCAGAGGATTTTTTTGATCCTCTCTGTTATTTGTTACCCACACTTGCTTGGCCAGTGGCAGCCTTTACATAACTTAAACTACACTGACCAGCCCTTCATTGATGGAATCAGTGGAGTTGCAAGTGCCTCCAGGTTGATATCAGAGTCAGCCACAGAGGCTTGCTGTCTCCAGCTATGAGACCTGACTATCTAGACTTTCTCAGGGTCCAAATTTCACTTGCCAGAGGAGGGAATGAGGAAAGGAAGAGGGTGGCTGTGGAGCAAAGACAATGGCTGCTGGCTAACTATTACTTGGAACACTTGACCTGCTGACATGTAGGAGTGGTTATTTGTCAACTCATATTCTTTTCCAGGAGTTCATTTACAAACTGAAAGCATTCTATATTGTCCCCACCTAATTCGATGGGATGGATTCAAAGCACTGTAAAGCTAATCCAGAGGAATGTCCAGTTTTGCCCTTTTGGGTTTATAACTATTTTTTGCCTTGGCAGGATCTAACATAAGCTGTCACGGTCATTTCCAGATGTGAACAGTCCACCTCTTTTAGACAAGGCAGTGGGGATGGGGGTGGGAAGAGTCCTTTATATTTGATGAACCCTATCTGAGCTGTTCTCAAAATGTGGTTCCCTCACCAGTAGCTTTAAGCATCACCTGGCTCTTGTTGGTGGTGCACATTGTACTCCCTCCTTACTCTGATCCAGACACTCTGGAGGTAGGACCCAGCATTCTGTATTATCAGAAGCCCCCAGATGACTGATGTTTGGGAATTACTGCCCTACCCAACTGTCAGACTGGATGGGATGGATGCCTTAGTGCACCAAAGGTCCAGCTTGTACTTTCTCTTTTTTTCCTTTTCCTTTTAACTTCCAGGACTTCATTCCTACCCCTTCCTTCTTTCTTCATGTGTGCCTTTTGAAATCACATCCATATTCCTGGTCAAAGTCACTTCCTTCATGAGGTCTTGCCTAACCACTCCATCCCCCAGAATGTGCACTGTCACTCTCCTGATGGCATCTCCCCCCACCCCCGATTCCTCTTCTTTCTTTAAACCATCATTGCATGTGGTCCCCTCAAAGCAATACCAGCATCACTGGGCTAGTGTTATGAATAAAAAATCCTGACCTTGCCCAACCACTAAATTGGAATCTGCATTTCACAAGATGGTTGGTGATTTCTACCTACGTTAAAGCTTGGTAAGCACTGATGAAACCACTCTGAGTGTACTAAAATAAATAATTTTTTTTACTGATTACATCTTAAATAATACTTATTCATTAGAAAAACATGGGAAATACAGAAAAGCCCAGAGATTGACACTGACATGAGTAGATTCTCTGGGGGTAATTCTTAAAGTACCTGTACCATCTTTGTTCTAGGAGCAGCCATATTCCAAACGACCTGTTTTTGAGACAGGAGTCATGCTTTAAACACCATGGCTTACGTAAAAGAGGTATTCAGTAGTTTTTTTAAGGATACAAAAGAGGCAATTTAAGAATACTATTAAAAAGGTAGAGAAGTTTCAGTCTCTAGCATATTAAAAAACTAGATCAAGGTTGTTTCTGGCAGAGCCTTTCAGGGCTGTTACATCCTGGTTCAGTGACCAGAATATCTCAGTTGGAAACTCCTATGGTTGGCTTTCCTGAAGGACAGTGAAGCTAGGTGAAAAGCCACTGCATGCAGCTCTCAGTCATGGTTGAGATGCTCTGTACTAAGAAACCCACTTTCTGACCTACTCTGAGAACTAAAACTGATAATGTGATTGTAGGTTTTACTAGAATTCTCAGTGTGAATGGGGTGGGGGATGGGGAGAGAAGGATCTGGCTCAGATCCTAGGGACTAATTTAATTAATCCTGTAAGGAGCCCCGCAGCGAGTGAGAGGCTTTCTGAAGCATTTGAGGGTTCACCTTTACCCTGTTCATCCTAGCACTGCTGGCTGTGTGCCCCTGTCATTCAGGAACTGTGCCTGAGACCTGTCCCTACCCTCCTTGACCTTGGGCACAGCTTCAAGTCTTCAGAGCCTGGTATGGGTTCATGGATGCATATGAGAGTCACCTAGTAGAAATAGCTGTGACCTTTGAGTCATAATCTCAAGGTTCTAAACCTGTCCACCATTTCTCAGCTTTGTCCCCTTTGTCCAGCTTAGCTAGAGCTTTTTCTTCCTTGTTAAGAGCCAGACACTGCTGCTTGGGAAAGTACCCAGTTTGTTGTGCGTGGGTGCCGCTGCAAGCATCAGGGTTCCTGGTCTTCAGGTGGGCAGAAAATTGGGTACTCCTGTGCTCCTTGCAGACCCTGCTGCTAGGGAATAGTGGTTCTAAAGTGTCAGTTCAGGGACCTAAAGTGTGAATGGCTCCAATCTGTTCCATCGTTACCCTCCGTGAGGTGCATGAGAACCAGGTGTGCACATGATGTTCTGGGCATCTTGCTGCAAGAATAGCATGAGTGTTGGTGGTGACGTTACAGGACACAGGACATGTTCATATACCAGTCACGTTGTGTTGCAATGTCTGTCTGGCCAAGTGTTTCTTTTAAACATCTGGGAATGATTACATTCTGTCTACAACTGAGCTGTGTGGCGGCCATAAGAAACTCTACATTTAGGTGAGTTCAGAAATAAGCAGGCATCATACAACTCAACAACAAAAACCAAACAATCCAATTAAGAAATGGCAGAAGACCTGAATAGATATTTCTTCAAAGAGGAAATACAGATGGCCAATGGACATATGAAAAGATGCTCAAAGTCACTAATCATCAGAGAAATGCGAATTAAAACCAGAATGAGATATCTCACATCTGTCAGAATGGCTATCAACAATAAATAAAAGAACAGGTGTTGGTGAGGATGTGGAGAAAAGGGAACCCTTGTACACTGTTGGTGGCCTTGCAAATTGGTACAGCCTCTATGGAAAACAGTCTGGATGTTTCTCAAAAAATTAAAAATGGGTCCACCTTTTGACCCAGCAATTATACTTCTGGGTGTTTATCTAAAGAAAACCAAAACAAAAATTCATAAAGGTCTATGCCCTCCAATATTCATGGCAGCACAATTAATAATAGCTGAGATGTTGAAGCAACCTAACTGCCCATCAGCATACGATTGCATAAAGAAATTATGGTTTATATATACAATGGAATATTACTCAGCCATTAAAAACTGAAATCCTACCATTCTCAACAACATGGATGGGCCTAGAGGTTATTATGCTGAGTGAAATAAGTCAGACAGAAAAGATAAATACCATATGATTTCATTTATATGTGGAATCTGAGGAACAAAAGAACCAACTAATCAAAAACAGATTCACAAATACAGAGGAAAATCTGGTGGCGGCCAGAGGGGAGGGTGGTTGGGAAACTGGGAGAAAGGGGTGAAGGGTTAAAGAAGTACAAATTAGTAGTTAATAGATGGTCACGGGGATGGGGAGCATGGCATAGGGAATGCAGACAGCATTAATGTAATGGTGAGGTGAAGAGCCAGAGGAGAGAAAGAGCAATCAGGGAGGTCATTTCCTAAACTATATAAATGCCTAACCAATGTGCCGTATCTTTGAAACTACTAATAAAATATTCAAAAGGAAGGATGACAAAAGTCTTTAATAATTTTTCAATTATCATAAAAAAAAAATAAGCAGGCAGTCATGTTCATGTGTGCTTCTCTGAGAAAGAGGCAGGTATGAATTGTTTTCCAGAAATACTGAGTCCTCTTACCTGGAGTGACCTAGAGGAAATGGACCCGAGTCAAGTGCTGTCACAAATGTGGCACTGCTTGTGACTGAAGCCGCTGGATCCATTTCTGGGACCTGAAGAAAATTTTGATTTTGACGTTTTTTAAGCCAAGGTCGTGGCAGATTTTTTAGTGATAAAGTATCTCTAGATCCCAAAAGGTGATGATTGACAACTGATCTGAATCTCGCAGGTGATAATCTAAAACTTCACAGTAGATATCCATTCACCAAGAAATATACTATGTTTAAAATTTTCATTGATTCTAAAATCTTGATTCTCAACAATCTTAGATGGAAAGTTATTTGTGCATCAAAGGTCACATTCTCCAGACTCTCAAATGAGCCAACTCAGAACCTACCTAGAGTTAGATATGGATAATATTTATTTTTGCTTACAAAATTGTACGTCCTGCATATGAATGAGATCTGAAAGTACCCCAGACCTGTTACAGTGGTGACCCTGCTCCGGGCTGCTGTGTAATGTGAATAATCCCGGAAGAGGTGATGACTTCTTCTCTCCAAACATTTATCAAACACAAATTAAAGATGACAGTACATTTGAGTTTTTTTCAGGGAACTTTTACTTGGAGCATGTGACATCTCAAATGGCTGTCCCCTGCATGTGGCTCTTTGGAAGGGTCGTCCTCCAGTGGCTGGCAGATCTAGGAGATCTTTCTGAGGGATGTGTGGTCTGCTCAGGAGCAAGGGCAGGGTTTCTTTTTTTCTTTCTTTTTTTTTCAATTAAAAATGGACACGTTGTAATTTAGAAATACATGGATGCCTGTGGATTTTTAAATTGGATTTAAAAAGCTGTGGCAAGGAGCACAGAGATCGGTCTTTAATTACAGCCCTCACCAGCCCTATACTTTGTCTTGCCAGGTGTGGGGAGGAACTGCTGCCAAGCAGGGTGTCAGGCACTTCATGCTGGGGCTCAGATCGTGGTGAGGTATGAGAGAGTACAGTTTTTTTTGAGGGGTTTCAGCTAATCACTAAACTAGGGCTGTCTGGTCATGTACTTCATGCTTACCAAAGGAATGGAGTAGAGTAAAATACTCTGCTGATTTTACGCTGCTGATTTTGAAATCCTCTGGTTATTGAGAAGAACATTGGTATTACGTATGGATAAAGCTAACTGAAGAGATGGAACATTTACTCATAGAGTCTTTGAGTAAAAAGGACCTTTGAGTCACCTGATCCAGAGACCAGTCATAGAAATGAGCCAGGTAGATGGTGGCTCAGGGGACCTGGACAGCAGGTGCCCTGAGTAAAGGGTAGGTGCTGTTCAGTCTGTCCTCCCTGCGCCTGGAAGGGATAGCCCAGGGTTTTCAGATCTTCCCTGTCTTCAAAAGGACCTGGAAACCTGGAATTTTACATATAGCCTCTTCTAAGTATTGGCAACCATCCCAAAATATTTCAAAATGCCACACAGGCCAAACTGAGAACATCAGTGAGCTGCCAGTTTGCACTCTGATGTCTGCCAGTCTCCTTCAACTTACAGATGCGATAACCAGCTGGCCCCAGGTCCTGTCACTGGGTTGGTGGCAGCCTGAGGCTTGGAGGCCCAGCCTCTTGTCTCTTTGGCTGGTTTTCTTTCCTTCCCAAGGGCCATTTTCTGGGGAAACCCTGGAGTGACTATGGTGTTCAGGGTTTCCTGGCTAGCGGGCCGCTTACCCTCTAAAGTTCTTGAGAGCTCTTCCTAGAAGTCTGTGGTTATGGCCAGCTGGACTTCCCTGAGGTGTGCTTTTGCTCCTGGATGTTCATCACATATGCCAGATGGAGCTGGATTTTTGGCCTGTTCAAGTGTTTTCCTAGGATATCAGGGGATCTTCTCTGAGGTGGCAGGTTAATACCCGCACTCTTGGACCCTGAGACAGACAGACTCAGCACAAACACTGCACACAAACGTGGTAGAGTAGGAAGGAGGCACTGGGGACTGGGTGAAGAGAGAAAAGTTTCAAAAACATTGGGGCCTCTCCCCTTCCTGAATTTCTCTTGGTCCTCAGCCTAACCTGAGACTTGTGCCCTACCCCCGGAAGCTGAAGTTAGTCATGTCCAGCACCTGTTTGCAGAGTGGACCCCAGGCCACTATATCCGATCACTTGGAGATGGTGGGACATGAACAGTGGCCTGAATCTCGCCTACCAAGATCTTCAGAATTAGAATATTGGGGTTTGACTTGGAAATCTTACTTTTAAGACACACTCCCCAAAAGGTTATTGTACACACGGACATTTAAGATCCACTGTTCTAGGGATGGCAGAGGGACTGGGTGATAGGGCCTTGCAATTGCTCGGCCTCACCACACAGTAAGACAAGTGGATCAGAGGAGCAGGCACGTCAGCTGGCCCCTGCTGGCTTGCAACCCAGAACGCAAAAGGTGGCATTAAGTGGTGGCCCCAGGACTGGTTCATGGGTGTGTGACCAATGTTGTTGCACTGGGCTCTGCACTTGGGGTTTAATACTTCGTGGCTAAAGTTCTGTAATTCTTAATAATTTTATTTTTGATTTGTGTCTTTTAAGTGAAGGTCAATGGGACAACAGAACAGATGCTGGGGACTTGGAACCTCTGCTCTTACATGGCTTTGCCTCCCCCACCTTCCCCAGAATCCATTCTCTGCCACAGGCTCCCTCTTCCACCAGTGACTTCCACTCTCTTCTGCCCCAGTAGGGGCTGGGTGCAAGCCTGTTCCCCTTGTGCCAAGTCGTAGGGTCATGGCTGTGGCCACGTACGAGGATCTATATGTGCCCAGTGAGTATCCCTGAGCCCCAGGAAACATAATAGTAAATAGCAAATTAAAGCACACACACACACACACACACACACACACACACACACACACAAAATACACACCAACAACTAGGATAGATCAAAAGAGAGACTGCTGAGAAAGGAGAATTTTTCCTGCTTTTTGAACATGGGGCCCCACATTTTTAGTCTGCATTGGGCCTTGCTAATTACAGAGCTGGCCTGGATGACCCGATACATAAATCCTGTGCTTCACAGATTCGTTACTGATGACTCTCATTAGTGAAATAATGTACTCCTCCTCATCTTCTCTTTCTTCCCATTTCACCAATTCTTTGTTTTCATCCTACTATCCAAAGTCTTCCATAGGTCAACAAGTTTTGTATTTTATATATTTCATTCTTATCCTTTCAATGAATGTGACTAATGGATTTTTGAAGAATAAAGCAGTAATATATTTAAAATTTTGTTATTTTGAACAAGACAAATAACAGAGGCACATGGACATGAACAATGGACTAATGGTTATCAGAGGGTAGGGGGAGGGGGGAGGGGAGAGGTAGATGGGAAAAAAATTTAAATCATTTCTTCAATTAAAAAAATTAATTAAAAATAAAAGATAATAAAATTCCCTTGCTATCTATCTACATCTATCTATCTATCTATCTATCTATCTATCTATCTATCTATATCTATCTATCTATATTATGGTGACATTAGTTAATGAAATCCAGTAAGTTTTAAGTATAGAATTCAAGAGTAAGGCATATATATATATTGCATTGTGTGTTCCCTGCTCATAGTTAGATTTCTTTCTGTCACCACATATTTGACCCCTTTTACCCTGTCTACCTCCACCTTCCTCCCCCACTTCACTAGAACCACTAGTCTATAGTCCTCTGGTAACCCCTAGAATATAGTCCATGTCCATGAGTCTCTGTTTGTTTGTCTTGCTCATTTGTTGCTTTCAGATTTATAGTCTACATAGTAGTGATATCGTGTGATTTTTCACTTTTACTGTCAGGCTTATTTCACTTCACATGATTGTCTCGAGGTCCATCCAGGTTGGTGCAAATGGCAGTATTTCATCTCTTCTTATGGCTTATACTCCGTTATATATATGTACTACAGGCTTCTTTAGCCAGTCATCTATCGTAGAACACTTGGGTTGCTTCCATGTCCTGGCCACCGTGAATAATGCTGCTATGAACGTCAGTCTGCAAATATCTTTTTGGATATATGTTTTCAAGTCTTTGAGGTAAATAGCCAGTCGAGGGATTGCTGAATCACATGGTAGATCAATTCTTAGTTTTTTTCAGGAGACTTTATTCTGTTTTCTGTGGTGGCTGTGCCAATTTGCAGTCCCTTGTCAATTTTATGTTAGAATTTTGAAGATTTTAAAGCTAATGAGCACTATCATATTTGCATGATTTTCCTAATTAAGTGTTCAATTTTGACCACATAAATTTGGCTATGTGGTTTAGCTATTTAGGAGTGTTTTGCATTGCCTCACCTTGGCAGGTCCAGTAAGCAGGAGATACTTGGGACACAGCATGTGCTCAGTGAATATTTGCAGAAGGGCAGGATGTGCTGGTGTCTCAGCAGAATTTTAATTTTTGTTGTTGAAGGGATGAGGAGCTGATAACACTATACCTAGTTATTTTGAGTTATTTTTAAATAAAAGTTGTTACAGTCTATGCCTTAGTTGATCACCTTCCACTTGAAACACTCTCCTCCCTCGACTTCGAGGACAGCCTGCTGATTCTCCTCTGGTCCTTCTAGCAACTCCTCTTCAGTCTCCTTTTCTTTGGCTCAGTCTCTCAGTGCTGGAATTGCAGAAGGCTTATGTCTATGCCCTTTTTTCCTCCTCATTCTTTATTCTTCTCTAGTTAAGGAACTGTGTCAGGAGCCAGGCTGTTTTGGTGCCGTTGGTCCTACTCATGGTGATCTTGGGCTAGTTGGTTGGTTAAGTTAGTTTTCTGTGAATTTGTGCTCCACTTCTTAGCATTGATTATAAAGTGAGAATAATAATTATAATACTTTCTCAAAGCCCGTATGAGGATTAAGTAGTTTATGTTAATTTATATCGAGTGAATGTTTTTTAGTAAATGTTTTTTAGCTGTGGAAAGATGTTTTGGCTTTTGCATCTGGTTATAATGAACTAGCTTGTAGCAGACTAATACTCCTACCCAGAACAACCAGATAAAGTAGACAAAGAACCAAAAAACACATATCTATTTTAAGTCACCAGGGAGGTCCCAAGGCAACCAGGACTGGGGAGGCAAAGGTCCTGAGAGAAGACAGACTCATTGAGGTCAGACTTAATGGTCTTGACATTCTAAGTTGCTTTTCACAGTCATCAGTGGCAGGTGCAGGAACTACAAAGGCGAGAAGAAAGTGACTGTGAGGAGGCTGAGAAGCTATTAGGGGTTTTATAGTGCTGGGGAGAAAAAATCAGAGATCAAAGCTCACCAAAGAAGATGGATTTTAATAATAGCCAAGATTTTACCAAACCAACAAATGATATACATTTAGTTGGGACTCCCAAAATTGCACCCTAGAAGCAAGGGTTAACTGTGAACAGTTTGAAAAGACTGAAACTCAGTTTTGAGTGAGCTCAATTCATGTTCGATTAAGCTCTACTCCTACAGCTTGCCAAAAGCTAAGGAAAATCCTCTTTGGAGGAAGATACCACCCAGAGCCTTGAAACTTTTTCATAAACAATGAATGTATTCAGAAGTACTTGGTATATTGAGAGTTATCAGACATGATCCTTAAAATAATTATAATAAATACATTCAAGAATATAGTTAAGATGGAGAATCGTAACCAATCAAAAACAGGTCTATATAATCTAAAGAAGCAAATGGAAATTGTAAAAATGAAAAATACAAAAGTTGAGGATGAAATAGATGGGTTCAACTGAAGATTAAATATAGATGAAAAGAAAATTAATGATCTAGAATATAGATCAGGAGAAGATACTAAGATCAATTTATGGAGAACAAAACATGGAAAATGCAAAAAAGAGAATAATAGGCATATGGGACATGGGTTTAAAATACATTTTTGGAGTCTCAGAATGGGAAAAGAAAGAAAATGGGGCAGAAGAAATTTGAAGAGATAATGGCCAAGATTTTCCAAAACCAACAAATGACATCAGCCACAAGTTCAAGAAATGGTATGAATCTCAGGCAAGATAAATGCAAGGGAAACCACACATAAGAAATTTATAGTGAAACTGATGGAAATTAATCACAGAAAATTTTAAATGCATCTGTAAAAAATAAATTATTTTCAAAAGAACAACAATAAAGCTGGCAGCTAATGTTTCAACTGAAATGATGTAAGCTTGAAGATAGTGGAGTAACAGTTTGTGACTACTCCAAGAAAACTGCTAATCTAGAATTCCCTATTCTGCAAATATATCCTTCAAAGTGGAGGTGATATAATACCAAAAGCACAACTAACAAAAGAAAAAATAGGGGAATTGTACTTTATTAAAATTAAGAACTTTTGTGCTTCGAAGGATACCACTCAGAAAACGAAAAGGCAACCCATAGATTGGGAGAATATTTTTGCAGGTCATATATCTGATAAAGCACTTGTATCCAGTATATGTAAGGGACTCTTCCAACTCAATAATGAAAAGACAAATCACCCAATTAAAAAGTGGGCAAAGATTTAAGTAGCTATTCTTCCATAGAAGATATGCAACCAACCAATAAATACATGAAAAAGTGCCCTCAGTCATTAGCCATCAGAAAAATGCAAAGCAAAATCACAAGATGCCACTTCACATTTGTGAGGATAGTTATAATAAAAACAAAACAAATAAAAAAGTAACCATATGCAGAGAGATGGAGAAAATGGAACTTCCATGAATTGCTGGTAGAATGTAAAATGGTGTAGCTGCTATGGAAAACAGTCTGGCAGTTTCTTAAAACGTTAAACATAGAAGTGTCATGTGACCCAGCTGTTCTACTCCTAGATATGTATACCCAAGAGAAGTGAAAATATGTGTCTATACAAAACTTGCACACAAATGTTCATAGTAATATTATTCATAATAGCCAGAAAGTAGAAACATCCAAATGTCCATCAAGTGATGAATGGATAAATCAAATATGGTATGTTCATACAATGGCAACATGGGAATGAAGTAAATGTTATAGCATGAATGAATCTTGAAAACTTTATATTAAATGAAAGAAGCCAGTCACAAAAGACTATGTATTGTGTGATTCCATTTATATGAAATGTCTAGAGTAGGCATATCTGTAGAGATGGAAAGTAGTTTAGTGGCTTCTGGAAGCTAAGGGTGGTGTGTTTGAAGGAATGAGGAGTTACTACTAATAGATTCATGGTTTCTTTTTGAGGCGATGGAAATGTTCTAAAATTGATGGTGGTGGTAATGGATGCACAAGGCATTCTCAGTGATGAACTAGATGGTATGTGGATTATATCTCAATAAAGCTGTGACCAAAAAAGTGGAGGTGAAATAAAGATGTTTCTAGAAAATAGGAACTGAGGAAATTTGTTGCTAGCAGATTCTCATGAGGCTGAAGGAAATGATCATGGGTAGAAGTACTGAAATGCAAGAAGGAATGATATACAAGAAGGAATGATATGCAAATGACAAGGTGAATATATGGGTAAATTTAAATGAATATCAACTGCTCCAAACAATACTATGTCATGTGGTTCAAAATGTATTTCTCAATATCTCAAAAATACAGACCCATTAAAGTGGTCTGTCTAGTACACTTAAATTATCTGGGATGTGATACTCATTTATAGGAAGTTCTGCTCAATCAGGTAGCTATGTGATTAATTGTAGGATAAGTTACTAAAAGAAATAATGAAGAATATGTAACTAGGAATAAATAGAATAACAGAAAAGAAATGTGGAAAAATGAAGAATATTAGATTAAATCAAAAGATGTCAAGAAAGGAGAAAAAAGGAAAGTATATCAAATGCTAAACATGTAGATTTGAACCTACACATCAGGAATTACTTTAGATTAATGGACTTTAATTAAAACTTTTAATTAAATACTTTTATTAAAAACTAGTTTGTCAGATGGGATTAAAAAACTATATTCTACTTACAAGACACACATCTTAAATATATGGACACTAAATGTTGTCAGTAAAAGACTAGAAGATAAAACATACAGCACTAACCAAAAGAAAGTGGTATGGCTGTACTAGTAACAGATGACAAAATCTTCAAGGTGAGAAATAATACTGGAGGTCAGGAGGAAATCTCTTAGTGCCTAGTCAATCCACTAGGAAATAGATAGATAGATAGATAGATAGATAGATAGATAGATAGGATATTTACAGAATTAAAAGGAAAAATAGAAAAATCACAGGTATAGCAGGAGATTAATACATCTCTCTGTGTAACAAGCAGATTAAAAGCAGTAAAGATAGAAAAGATATGAGAATCCCATTTTGCAAGCCCTGCAGCTGTGGGGTACATATTCTTTCTACAGGGCCATGGAATAAGGTTCAAGAAATTTCAAAAAACTTAAATCATACAGAGTTTATTTCTTGGCTCTAGTGAAATTAAGCTAGAAATCAGCAATAAAAAAGATACTAGAAAATGCCCAAATATTTGGAATTTATGTTATACATTTCTAAATAACTCATGGGTCAAAGAAGAAATTTCAGTGAAATCTAGAAAATGTTTTGGACTGAAGATAATGAAAATGTGTCCCTATCAGATCTTGGGGGCTATAGCTAAATACTACTTAGAGGAGTGATAGTCTGAATTGAAAAGAAGAAAGACTTAAATTGTTAAGAGTTTTAGACGTTAGAAAAAACCCCAGCATATTGAACACAAAGAATGTAGAAGGTAGGAAATACCAAAGGTAGGTACAGAAATTAATGAGATGGAAAACAAACTTAAAATAGCAGAGAGGCAATGTAATCAAAAGTTGGTTCTTTGAAAAGAATAAATGAATAAAGGACCTCTCCTAAATTGTTAGAGAAAAAAATGGGAATTTGAAAAAGGGATACAAGTGCAGATTCTCAAGACACAAAAAGTTAGCTACTGCTGTCTTAAGGCATGCCAGTGCACTTGGGGGATTTCAGCTGCTGTGTTTTTATTGATGCCCAAACCCCAAAATCTATTTCTCTACTTAGTGCCTCCACTTGCTTTAGATATAACGTGTAAAAACCCCCAATCCCACTTTTGCTCTGTCTTCCTGCCCCCCAAGAGCTTTTTGTCCAATGTTTCCCTTGCTTATAAAAATGTGCCACTGTTTATTAATTTGCTCAAATAAGAAACTCAAGAGTTTGCCCCTCTCTGTTGGGCACCTCCACGTTTGACCATTCACCATGTTGTTTTGACTTTTCCTTTCTCTCTTCTTTCTCTTTCCCTGTATCACTGCCCTCCCATCTCCTCTATTTCCACTCCTTCCTTGATTGTCCAAGTCAAGTCAAATTATCCGCAATTCCAGCAGTGGCCTCTTCCTTTGCCTCCCCCCTCTCATCCCCACACTGCAAAGCTGGTCCTGCACGCATCTGTTTATAACCATTTCACAGCTTCTTATTGCCCTAGGATGGAGTCTAAAATCTACAGGATCAGAGGGCTCCCGTTCGGAGCCCTTGGCCTCCTTTCAGTGCCTCAACGACTCAGGTTCCTGTGTCAGAGATTTTGCATCCATCACAAATCAGCTCCCCACTCCCTGCACTCCTGCCCCAGTGAAAACAGGAACAGGAACAATAAAGGTGGCTAACTCATTGTCCTCCTCATTTCACTGAACACCACCAGCTCTTTGGTGATATGTCCTATCCACAGCCCTGTGTGTGCCCTGGGACCTGGCCTGCCATACTCATGGGTGGCTTCTAGGACATGGGACAGTGCCTGGCACAGAGAAAGAGCTCAGGAAATCAGTAATCTGAATGAGTGAATGAATGAATAATAATGGGTCAATAATAATCCTGAATCTTGGTGCTGACACTATTTTTTGACTTGACTAAAGTGAAATAAAATGGGAAAAGGTACCTGTAAACATATGTAAATAAAGAGAAGTTTAATGTATTTTGATTATTTATTTAATGATAAAAAGGTCTTTTAAAGAATTCAAATATTTACCAGATTATCACCGCCCCCCTCGGTTTAAGTGCTTAATGGAGAAACCTGGTCTTTGTCTTCCTTGTAGAATTTGGCAGAGGCCTTTGCCTTTGTGTGGTGAGCTGTGCAATTTTGTCGACTTAACTAGAAACCTGGGGCTTGATTTGGAAACTGCCTCAGTCAACCTCAGGATATCACTTCTCTCAGTGAGGTTGGCAGCCGCAAATAATATAACTTATTAAAGTTTTCTGAGAAAGTAAAATACAACTGCTTTTGGACTAAAGACATTCATATTATTTCATAACCCACATATGCTGGGTCCTCAAAAATAAATATCCGTGTACTTCACTTTAATACATTTCTTAAAGTGCCTGTGATGTAGCTGTTGTTCTAAAGAGGCTAAATAGGCACATGGGGATGTAAATTTTTTAATCCAGTTTGTTGAGGTTAGCCAACAGGACCTATTTTCTTCTGATGTCATATAAATTGTTTCATTTGGTCTTTCTCGTAAGAAAACCAACCAAGTGTTAACTTGTATTTTTAAAATATGTGAAATTGCCTCTTTATATGAAATACATTTTTATTGAGAAAGGTACTGTATAGACAAAGGAAGGATAATGAAATGAATTCCGTGTCCTCACTCCCCACCTTAGGAAGTGGCAGAGGGCAGCCACCGCGTGTGCTCTCCACCTCGCCCCTTTGAGGTGGTCCTTATGGGCCTGGAGGCACCGTAGCCCACAAAAGCTTGAATGGCCGAGCCAAGGTTTTGTGTAGGTATTGTTTAGAATTTAAAGGAGCTTGTGGCACGGCTTGCTGGAAAGCCCTCTTTCCTAACTTCTTTTGATTGTCATCTGAGTTCAGTTTCTTCTCTCTGCTACCTTTAGACAGAGCCACAGCATTGAAGGAAGCCACAGGCTTCGTGACGCCTAGCAACAGAAGTACCATTTGAGGGGAAATGGGGATGTTGCTCTCTTAGAACTGACCCACCAGCATATGCTGACTGATGCTGTCCAGCTCCCAGAGCTGGGATGAGCTCGAAGTGGGGTGTTCGGGGGGCTCACAGTAAACCCTGCCCTGGAGAGACATGAGGCCCCATGTCAGAAATGAGGCTTCATTTCTGAGCCTGGGTAGGGCTGGCTTCGTGGATGTGTGACCAGGGCAGTCAGAAGGGCCCTGTGCTTGCAGCTGTTATCGTGAAAGTCTTCAACTTTTATCTTTGGATGTGCATGTTGTAAGTGAAGTGCAATGAGATGATGAAAAGCACCCTAGGGGCTTAGAGCCACAAGTCACCTCTCCTCACCTCCCCAGGAGGGGTTCATGTGTTCCAGGCCTTTTCTCCCAGCACCTGCTGCTGTCCTCTGTCCACAGCTGGGCTTGGGCCCCAGGAGGGGCAGGGGCCGTGCCAAGCATATTTGCTCTGTGGTATTTGAGGGCTAGGCTTGGTGGTGGCCTTCTTGCCTTGAGTTGGCAGTGTCATGGCATATTCAGAGGGTACCTTGGTGGGATGAGCCTCTCACGCACTACTGATCCAGGCACCTAGCATTTCAAGCATGAAATTGCAATGCTGGCTGGTTGCCTGTCTGCTGTGGGTCTTTCCTCATGGGA
The DNA here is from genome assembly GCA_030015415.1 of Cynopterus sphinx. Taxonomy (NCBI): domain Eukaryota; kingdom Metazoa; phylum Chordata; class Mammalia; order Chiroptera; family Pteropodidae; genus Cynopterus; species Cynopterus sphinx. The sequence continues at coordinate 25,797,598 of CM057384.1, read as the reverse complement.
AGAGGAGGTTGACTTAAAGCAACAACCACAGAGTTGCTTACAAGTTGCCTACTGGGCAGTTTTTCTGGTTGGGGCCGGTTTGACCCATCTCTGCTGGGCTCTCTCCTGTGTCTGTCATCAGCTGGTGAGTCACCTGGAGGCTTGATGGTCCAGATTGGCCTCACTCAGCGTGTGGCAGTTGGCAGGCTATCAGTGGGGGTAGCAGGAGTCATCAGGCATCCTGGAGGCTGGCTAACCCGGGCTTTTTCATGTGGTGGCAGAGTTCCAAGACCAGCAAGAGATGACAGCCCCAGGGAGCAAGAATCTTTCAAGTCTCTGCTCTATCGCATTTGCTACCTTGTTGGCCAAAGCATGGCACGGGCTAGCCCAGATTCCTGGAGTAGAGAAAGGTCCACTTCTTGACGGAGGAAGCTGCAAAATGACATTGCAAGGGCTGTGGATTCAGGGACAGGAGGAGTGTTAAATGGCATAAGCAAATGACAGTTATTTTAGCTTTTTGTTATTTTTTTTCCAAACTGAGCATATATCTTCCCACATCTGAACTATTACCAAAATTAGCTTAAAGGATAGTCCTTGTGGATATTTATAGAACAGTTCTATGTAAATCTCTTTCAGGGTTACACGTAAATTTCATTGCCTAGACTGAGGATGACTGTAGACCTGCTGCCAAACCCAGGTAATGATTAAACCACCCCAAAGACATGTCACTTCCCTGGGTTAAAGAAAGAAAAGGATATTTAAATTGAGAGATGTGATATCAGCCTTGTTTTAGATATATATATTTTTTCCTTCCAGGATGGTGAGTCTGCTCTTTCTTTTTGCATGCAGTGTCTTTGTAGGAACAGCCAAAAGAACCCCAGAGTGACCTTGTGCAACCTGTCTGCAAAGAGTGGAGGGCTCTTTTTATGTTTCCAGAGGTCGAGGGCCCCCTTTTCATGATGTGCTTTGACTTGGGTAGAGTGGCACAAAATTCCAGGATATTTGCAAGGGCCCTTCTTTTGGATGTGTGACTGGTTCCCTCCTGAGTACCCCGCCCCCCACCAGAATCGTGGCCCTGGATTGACAGTCTGCAACCTGATCCGAAGTCTTCCTGCGGTGCCACTGTCACTGCCCCTACACTTTCCTAACGCCGCACTTTTATAAGAGTCTGTAACGTTATCTTCCCACATGGCTCTGGCTTTGTCTTATGTCCTGAAGTGCCCGGCAGTGTTGGGCCACTGGACCTAGAGCCAAGTAAGGAGTGCAGGGGACCTGCTGCCAGGGGATCAGGGTTGACATGAAAATTGTTGGAGTCAGGAAATTCCAGGCCCCTTAAGTCATTCGGGAAGACGGTTGACATGAGAGGCCAAGGGAGGGAATCAGGTTGCTTCTGTGTAAGTAGGAACTGAGGTGCCCGTCAGGGAGGTGTCCAGAGTCCTTCACTCTGCAGGCAGAATCTGGATATTTTCCTCTGCATCTTTCTTATGACCAGATTGGAATGGACCTCCACTCACTGCCTATTCACACCGCTGTGTTCTTTTATAACTGTTACTTAAGTATCCCTGACAAAATTGAAGAATTCCTTCAGTGTACCTAGCAAGTGCTTTGTACAAATGATATCTAAAGCCGACCTCTCTCAAATGTCAGGGGGATTTTACCATTTCAACGTTTCACTCCAGCAAAGAAGCCTTTTATTCTTACTCCTTAGCTCATGTGATGGTTTAAACATTAATCTCCTGTGTCTCCAGTGTAACGATGAGGTGGGGCTTGTGTTGTGCAATGGAGCAGGCAGTGTGTGTTGATTTGTTTGGTGTCTTCACAGGCAGCCCGTGTCGTTAGGACCTCCTTTATACACACGTGTCGCTAAGGGCTGCGGTGTCTGACCCTGTCCCCTCCCCTTCCTGTAGCCCTACTGTGAAGACTCTACACATACTTCTTAAGGGATTAAAGGCGTATGTTCATCATTTCTGTTTTAGCTGAAGGACTTGCTAGCACACATGGCCCAACCATTAGGCAAGGGGAGCAAAGTTGTGACATAGGCTATGGAAGTCATGGCAGCCTTCCTCCTGAAAGGGGAGCTGGGGCAGTTTTATGGAGGATGCTTGGGTCTTGGGAGGCTGTAGCTGCTAATTATAGAGAAGGAATACAACTGAGAATGAACGTCCATACATTTTGACAGTTGGCTTTCTGTTCTCCTCTGTGCTCTATTCCTGTGTCATACTTACTCAATGAAATGATCTTTGAGGGAAGGAAGCATTTATGTGTTCCTTGGTGCCCAGCCTGTGCCTGACAAATAATTTTGTTAAAATTGAAATACGGAAATGGTAATAGTTAATGATGCCTTGAATGTGAGGAGAGGAATGTTGCGAACAGGCAGTTCTGCTAAGGTTTTGGGATTCTGGTGTTGGAAAGCTGGGGAGGTTGTGGGGCTTCCTGTTGTGGTTTGGGGCTGGCTAGCAGCATGTTCAGGCAGACATTTGGTGGGCCAGGGTGAGAGTTGAGGAAAACCAGATATTCACCTCAGGCTGCTGGGAATACAATCAGAAGGGATGTGGTGGAAAGGATGTGCAAAATAGCCATGGTTGTCAGCAAGGACAGGGCTGTGTCTGCTACTAGTAACCCCCACCTCTGCCCTAATTAAGGAGAGGAGCATAAGGCTTTGTGGGAGGCGGTGGGGGCTGAAAGCCCAGGACAAGGTCTCTCAGCCCTTCTTCCACTCCCTGCTGTCTCCACTTTTGGCGCCTCAAATGAATACCGTGGGAGGGCCAGAAGCAGTGTGTGGTAGAGCTCATCTGGGTGGCTCAAGAGGGCTGACTGATACATTCTCAGAGATTTTGTGAGCCAGTTGTTCAACATAGCCATTAATAAAAATTAAATGACAGAAATGTACAATTAATATTACATTAAACACAAAGATAATAAGGTACAAACTTTCAGTTATAAAATAAACACGTCCCTGGGCTGTAATGCACAGCACAGGGAATATAGTCAGTAATATCGTAATAACTTTGTATGGTTATTAGACTTATCGTGGTGATCACATTGTACGGTATATAAATGTCAAATTACTATGTTGTACACCTGCGACTAATATAATAGTGGATGTCAACTATACCTTTAATTAAAAAACAATAACTTAAAGAATGTTGCTTTCTGATTGTTTTATTACATCATACTGCTATGTATGCTTTTGAGGGTTTCTGTATCTCTTGGCCTGAAATCGGCCACGGTAGGAGTATTTATACCACAAACATATGCACATTATGCCTGTCTCCACTGCAGAGCAGCACGTACTCTCCTACTCGGTTCTCTCGTCAGGTCTGAGTGTCTGTAGATCACAGTGTCAGAATGACTCAGACGCCCTCGAGGAGAAGTGGAAACGATCCAAAAGCTGCTTTCTCTTGGCTCATATGTTTCCAGGGGCTGAGGCCCTAAAAATTGTTATGTCTTAAGGGCTTTCATTATCCTCATCTTCTAGTCTGTAGATTAAGATGGGATTAGACATAATTGATTATCAACAGAACAGACCAAGTAAACTATATTAGTTAACATTGCCTATAGGAGTTAAAAGCTGGACTGGGCTGTAGGGATTCCAGCTCTGCACATGGTCCAGTGTACATGTCAACAGGTCCAGTTTCTAATGGAATTTTCCACCTGGATTGATAAAGTCTGATTTCAGCCCTCAGGAGACCCTTGGTCCAGGAGGTGCCTTCTGCAGGAAATCCTTCTTTTTTATTGCTTCTGAAGGCTGGGGGTAGCAGTCGCCCTGTATGGTTCCCCAAAACCCTGGGTACACCTCTGACACCACAGTACTGTGAATTTGGCCAATTAGATTTCTAGGTTTAAATGCTTTCTCAAATCAGATGATGCATCTGTAATGCCAGTCAAGAATGCTGAAGCTCACCAGTATGCCTTCGGAGGAACAGTTTATTATTAGAGAAGTAAAACAAGTGGATCAAATAGGATTAACCCCATTCACTGATTTAACTACATGTTTCTTAGAACAAATTTCTTTAATTCTTTTGAGGTTGACCAGAACTATGACACTGTGGGGTCTCTGCAAGAATCAGCAGCCTCATAGGTGCTGAATCTAGACAAGATTAGTCTCCATTTCTCTTATTGAGGATAATAAGCAAAGCTTTTCTATCTAGAAAAATGCCTGTTAATCTTCCAACAGTTAGCGAGATTTCAAACAAATTTTTTGTTTGAAATCTCGCTAACTGTTGGAAGATTAACAGGCATTTATCTTGATGCTTTGAAGTAGCCATATATTTGCCTCTAGTTTCCCCCAGTCTCCTTCCATTTTGGAACAAGAGCCTTAACTCACCAGGAAGGTGAATAATAAGACCCTTCCTAAAGTCTGAGAAATTAAGCACGAAGTTATATATTTGGATTTCCTCATTTTGTTAATTTTAATCTTTGGTAAAATTATTTTCCTGGGTTTTAAGTGTATTGATCATTCTAGATGTCATGTGGGCTGCTGTAACAAATAATCTCAAAATCTTCATGATTGCCCCTGCCCACCCTGCAAAGGCTAATGTCTTGCTCTTGTCACTGCCCACAGTGGGTCAGTGGAGGCTGGGGAACAAAGTGCTCTCCTTCGTGCAGTGATTCAGGAACCAGTGCTCCTTCCCTCTGGAGCTCAGCTGGTTTCTAAACTTCGGGGTCCTCCTCTGGCTCCTCTGTATCTGGCCACAGGCAAGAGAAGAAAGGTGGATGGTGGGCAGGGGTGTGAAGGCCAACCCTGGTGGGGGCTTTGTTCTATTGGTTTTTTATTGGTCGGTACTCAGGTACATGGCCAAAGCCCAACTGTAAGGCTGGGACCTGGGGTCTGTGCATCCAAGAGGAAAGGGAAGGGGGTGGGCAAACACACGGCATTGCCTTGGCCACACCAGAACACTCAGATAACATAAACTGTGTATTGTAAGATTGATGTTTTTCAGCCCTTTGTTGGTCTCAGGCCACAGAGAGGATGCAGAGCATGGTCAAGAGCATGATCTTGAGTCAAACCGAGGGAATCCAAATCCCAGCTCCATCATTTACTGATGGGACATTGAGCATATAACTTATTCTCTCTCTGTGCATCAGTTTCTTCATATGTAAAATGGGTATAATAATAGAACTTAGTAGGGTTCATATGAGAATCAAATGAAGTAACATATGTAAAATGCTTAGAAGTATGCATGGAACATAATTAATAGCATATAAGTATTTGTTAAGTAAATTTCCTGAAAATGAGACTAGTAATGAAGAGATCTAATGTCCTCTGTGGTATGTTGTAATTTGGATATGTTGTCATTCAAATGGAGACTGTTGCTTTCAGTTCACTTATAAAAGTGTTTATTGAGCAACTATTAATTATAATGACCACAGGATCTGAGTAAGTAGGTTTCTTACTGAATCAAAGGAAAGAGCATATTTTCCCCACCAAGTTTGCCTTTTAAAGTCTGTGACTCTTAATCTACAGTCATGTTGGCATTGTAATCTTGGTTTCCTCTCCCCGAAGCCATAGGTTCTCCTGGACCCCTCAGAGTGGAAAGTAGCACTGGCCCAGTGCCCAAAGGACTCCTTCCCTTCCCCTATCCATGTCTCTTGGGTCCCTGTCAATGCTACTCCCTTGATAAGTGTCTCATCTGTCCACTCAGTATGCAGTTTTCTCCCTATCTATTCACACGAACATACTACCTCTTCTGGTTATGATCTGAATTTTGGAATAATGCTTGGTTAAAAACCCAAATGACTCCCCCCTACAGAGTCCCCGTCTCAGGAGCAGGCTGGGCTTAACAGGCTCTTTGTCTTGCAGCTTGATGACTGCACTCTACAACTGTCCCACAATGGCACCTACCTGGACTTGGAAGCCACCCTGGCAGAGCAACGGGATGAATTAGAAGGCTTCCAGGATGACGTTGGGTAAGAGCCCCAGTGGTCCCTGCTGACTGGTCCTGACCTTCCAAGAAAGGGGGGCGTACATTGAGGCTTGAAAATATTTTGGAGAAACCACTATAGCTTTGACCTTCTCTCCATTCACATTCAGACAAAAAGAAGGGAGATGCAAGTGACTCACCAGCAGCAACTATACACCCTTCTACATTTTGAGGAATTCTTCTTGACAAGGCTACTCAGTGTTAGGAAAATTTCTGGTATAGTTTAATTAAGCATATGGTAATTGCATTCTAAGTTTCCTTTTTTAAGCCAAATATAATTAAATTAATATTTTCCAGATTTTAGTGGATTGACAACTATTTTAAACATCGTTTTTAATGATCACTTACTGAATATTTAGTTTTCTTGGCAGATGCCCTAAATCATTTTATACTGTATCATCTTTTGAACTCATTACTGTGGAAAAAATAATTATTGATTATGTTAATTAACATCAAGTTACTTTTAGCCTACATCTAGAATGGCTTAATATTTCTGATTGCTGAATCTGAATAAAGCAAGATACATAAAAAAAATCACAGATGTGTACAGAAAGTAAAATCTCTATAGGAATATACCCCTACAATCAGCCATTCCTATATTTATCAGATCGCTGAAACAGCCTTCTGCCGAAGCCCCTGCTTCCTTTTCTATCCCTCATCTGTCTAGGGCCACATGTATCTGTTATTTTACCATCTTCCTCCTTAGAAAACATCAGGCACTCCTGTTGCTTTCCAAATAATGCTCAGATATCCTAATCTGGTGGTCAGGGACCTCCCCATGAGTTGTTTCGATGTTATCTTGCTTGAGTTAAAAATATATTACTGTCAGATTAATATTATCTGAGAATGCTGATTTTTCATGAATGGCTGAAACAATGAGGAAAACTGGGAACCTTGTTATTGCGTTTCCTACCTTCTCTGCAGTTTACTGATGACTTCCAGGGTTCCCCTGCTTTAACACCTGTCCACAATTTATGATTCTTTTTTCCTTAATTGTCTTTCTTCTCTGCTGCTACAACTTTATTAGGTCAGAGCTGGACCTCTCTGAATAACAACTGCTTAGCACCTTCTTAATACGTGATAGGCACGCAGTGAATGTTGGTGATGTGTTGAATGGCAGGATCCCAGAATGGATTCCTGAATGTCATGACCATGATTACCAGGGAAACCAGGGTCCTTGGTAGGAACCGGTAAGGTTCTCTGAGGATGTCCTTCCTGTCTCCTGAGAGGTTCCAAGGGCTGCATCAACAGCAACTGTGTGGAGAAAGGCCTGGAAACTACCACAGGCTGCACACATGTGAGGGGTATCATTATTAAGTCACATTGGATTTTACTCATAATCAATTCCAATAATAATTTTGAAAATATCATTAGGCTGCTGAACTTGGGGAATTTTCATTGCTATAGTTTTTACTAAGTGTTGACAACGATATCGCTTTATATACAATGTCAGAATCCAGGCTGGATGACAGTCTGATTGGGTGTCTTTGTGGCTCATCGATCCAACAGATCCCAGGAATGTAATGAATAGAGCATTGTCAACTTGAAGAAGATCAACTGTGGTGTTATTATGCTTAAATACCATGTCCTGTTTGATTTTTTTCATTCTAATCGAACCTTGAATGATTAGAGATGGTGGCTTAGAAAAAAAGTGTTTATGTTAGACAACAGTATCAACAGTTAAGGGTTGGCGAGAAAGGAACCTTTATGGAGAACCTGCTATGCCAACCACTATACTAGGCACCTTATTCAAGGTATGTTCATTTAATAGTTCTTTCTCTTACCAGTCATGTGGTTGGATTTATTCATCTTCATTTTTCATCTGAAACAACTGAGGGTCAGAAGTTGAATTAATGTACAGGGTGGCAGAGCCTGTGGGTGGTAGAGCCAGATTTGAACATAGGCGTGACCAATTCCCCAGTCTGTACAGGCGTGCCTTGTTTTATTGTGCCTTGCTTTATTGTGTTTCACAGATATTTGCCTTTTTTATAAATTGAGGGCAAGGCCTGGCCGGACTGCAGGAGATATGCCAGGACAGTGCTGTCCAGGCATGGCCGGATTACTTTGGTTATCTTCGGGTCATTTACCACCACTGAGTTCTGGCAGCAAGTGGCAGTTTGCTGGGAGCTGCTGGAAGCAGCCTGCAGGCCGAGCCCTCCTACACAGATAGGAGGTGTCCGAGCACACTAGCAGCATCACTTGCACTGAGCATCCCTCTGAGGTCCTCTCTTGGAACTGTGGCATTTGTCAAAGTCTGTGCTTGGGAACTTGTGTCTCCCATGAGTGGAAGTTAAAATGTAATTTCTTCCTAGTTAAGAACTGCCCTTGTGAGGCATGAGAAGGTCAAGTGAAATATCATTGTTCTCTTGATTTCTTTGTGTAAATTATAGCAAAATATCTGCAAATATCCTGACCATCTAATGAAGGCATGTGGCAGGCTATGGTAGTGTTTTTCGTGCAGTGTGTTCTGAGTAAATTTTCCTAGCTGGAGGAGTTTGTTTCTTTGTTCTTGTCTGTTACTCTACTCTTTTATGCCAGGACTAAAAATTAACTCACTCCTTGTTTAGAATTATCACTCAAGCTATAGCTAATCAGAGAAGAGGAAAAGACCTTCAAAAGTGGAAGGACAAAGCAATGGCTAGCAAAACGGAGCCATGTCTGTTCACTACCTTTTAAGGCCTGGGAAATTAGCAGCAGAAACAGAAACCCCATAGCCTCTGGATTATTATTCCTGACCCTGCCACTGTGTGACCTTGGGCAAACCACTTTACCTCTCATAGTTTATAAAATTTATGTATACAACAAGGACAATATTACCCAATCCCATTTCCTTCCCTGAATCAGCTGTAATTCCAGTGGGGTCTCTGGCATCTGAGGAGAGCATAGTAGAGAGCAGTGGAGCTTCTTAGTGGTTAGAGACCTGGCTGTGTGACCATGGGGATGTTACTTCACCTCTTTGAACCTTAGTTTCTTTGTAAGTGGGGATAAGATAATCATAATACTGCCTTCTTGGATTGTTGTAAGGTAAAATATGATTATGTATTTAGAACATTAAGCTAGCTTCCAGCACATAATACTCAAAGCAAGTAGCCCTTACTATAATTACAGTCATAATTTGAGAAGATGATACACTGAAATGAAAATCACTGGATTTTTTAGAACTAGAGTGGTCTATGCAAGTCAATTCCTCTGAGATTAGTTTTTTTTTTTGTTTGTTAAGAAAAATAAGGCCGGAGCCTTGCCCACAGGGCAGGGCTGGGCCAGAGGCCCTCACTTTTTTGGGTCTGTACCACCACTGCCTCTGAAAGGAAACCAGTGCCAGCTGAGGTCCATAGGGAGCTGTCACAGAGAAGGTGGGTTTCAAGGTTAGCCCTGAAGGGGAGGTGGAGAGGGCCATAGGTGGGAGCATGGCAGAGCTAAGGGCGGAGAAGCACGGTACTTCACGACGTTGGGCGGCCAAGTGCGGTTGTTGGACATGGTGTAAGCAGCCCCATGTGCTCCTGTGATTAACCTTTCCTCAGCTTGACCCAAGAGGGTCAGCCCTGAAGACAATGCTGCTTCTGTCTCAGTTTCCTCATCTGCCACAAGGGCTGGTAAATACTCATTCCATTCCCCACCTCCCTGCCCTTTCTATCCCACAGGGTTGCATGAGGGTAGGAAAGTCAGATGAAATCCTGCAAAGTGGGATGGGGCAGAGCCTGGCAGTGTGAGGCTCGAGGTACTGAACAAAGGATGTGAGGTCAAGCAGGTGTGGGAAGAGCTGTAAGGAGACCCATCTACAGGTCCGGCTTTGCAGTGGACATGCTTAGAGGGATAAATGTTTGCCGGGAGCTCTGGTTGGACTCTTAGTCACCTAACTTCTCAGCCTGCAGCTCATGAGCCCTAGGATCCATGTGTGTGGGTCCATGAAACCCTGAGGTTTCTGCAATTTGTCGTGTGCAGGGTTTTTGAGTGTGGAGAGGGGGTACCAATAGTCTTTTATCAGATTCCCAAAAAGTTCTTCGCATCTCAAAATGTCAAGTTTGAGGGGAGAAGCAGTTTTCCTTTCTCATAGACACAAAAGTGAACCTCATCTGGTCACATCTTTTTCTGGTTTTCCCTGCATCTAGACCTGGTAGAATGGAAAGGAGACTGAAGAATTCAGTTTTCTGTGGGTACATGATTATCCCAGAAAAAACCGAGTTCTCTTTATAAGACAAAATACATTTTGAACCTAAATCTAAAAACCTATGAGACCTGAAAAACCAAACCAACCCCCCGCCCTGCCCAACAAGTTATAAGAGAGAATTTTGTTGGGATGAGAGTGAGAAGCAATGAAGAGTTTCCCCCGTCTTTTCCTCTTAATCGATTGTCTTCAGCTGACAGTGAAAGTGTGTTGTCTGAGGCTCTTCAGGCAAGCCGGTGAAGGTACCAAGGGCCTCCTGACAGTGCTGTTCAAGGCTCAAGGTGCAGACCACCAAGCACTAAACTTTGGTCATGGTTGGGGAGAAAACTGGCCCTTTTAAACACCAGGTGCTATCAGAGTGAATTCAGTACTGAGCTGAGAAGGGAGCCCAGGGTCCCCTGCAGACCAGCTCTGGGCCAGTGCTGGGCCCACTGCCTCTGAATACCTGGGGAGAAAGCTGTTGAAAAATTCTGGTTTCTAGGTACCTGCTTTAGGGGGTTTGGCATGGGTCTGAGAATCTCACCTTTTGAAAAGCTCTCTGGGTTGTTGGATGCTTGGACAGGAATCTACAGCATAGATTCTCAATCTAGGAGAATACTGTAGTCCCCTGAAGGACTTTGAAAACTACCCTCCCATGCCAGTCCCAGAGCAGTGAAATCAGACGTTGGAGGTGGGCCCAGGCTGTTTAAGGCCTCCATTGGGTTACTCCACTACGGGAGGAAGATGGTTCCTACAAGTGCTGCAGTGAGTCAGACAAGAGAGAACGAACTCTTGTGCTGAGTGGACAGTGGCATTTGAAAGGCCCTAAAATAAATACTTTCAAACTCCATGTTATACAATGGGGCAAAGATGGCAGCAGGTAGGAGTGAGGGGAGCCCAGGTAGGCACTGGGGCTTTTCAGCATGGTTTGGGGTCAGAAGAGAATTGACGTGTAAAGAGAGAGCCATCACAGAACTCCTCCAGGAAGGAGGATGGTGGGCTGAGTGGACAGAACTTTGAGCAGGGAGACTGTGGGCAGGTGTGGCCCCCTGTGGACGGGGAGAGGGTCTGACCCTGGCTGTGAAGGTAAGCGGTTGAATTGGGGCCCACTCTAGTAGGAGAGGAGGAGGGAGCTGTGAATTTGAAGAGGTCCTGGTTGAGCAGAAGGAAATGAGAGAATAAAATGGACAAGGAAATCAGGTGGATAGTCTACAGATAGCGTGCTGCTTAAAGAAATGGTGCTGTTATGAAGTGGGGACAATTTGGGGAGGGGAGAAGAGGTTTATACATGATAGACTGAGGTTAGGTCAAGTCACATGCAAAGTAGGAGGTGGCCAGGTGAGAAATACTGGCTTGGGACCTAGGTGAGAAGCATCAAGGACCGGAGAGACTGGGGCTGAGCCCTTGGAGGAAGTTGTAACTCTACAACTTTTCTAAAAAACAAAGTTTACCTTAAAAAGGTGAATGAAAAATGTGTTGATTACAAGATGCTCTTAGGAACCCAGGCTTATTTTATCTTTCTGCTCTGCCATCCTTAGGGTGTGGCTTTCATCTTCCATGCTTCATCATAGGTACAGTGCAACTGCTCTCCCTCTAGCATCATATGAAGGCAAGGAGGCATGTATTGGGTAGGATACTTCTTCTCTGTGGTGACCAAGAGGTTCCTAAATATTTCAATTTAAAGAAGATAGGAGTTTACATCTTTCTTGTGTGAGAGTTCATGTGTGCATTCTTCTTGGGACTTGTAGAACCATACTATCCTCAGAATGAGGATTCCATCTGCGTTCAGAGTTGGTTTAGTTTTTCCTTTCTCATTAGCTTCTCAGCCACCAGGAAGAACAGAGGGTGTGCATGCCCATTCCTTGTGCCCGTAGCTTTCACTCACGTGCCATTGGCTGGAACTTAGGTTCACGCCACGAATCTGGGCCTGTGTCCAGTTAACCCTCTACCTCTGTTACTGTGGGCATACAGTAACAGGTCCCTGCCTGCTACAGGAAGAGTGAAATCAAATGTTGATGCCACAGGGTTGGCGTCTCCTAAAGAACTGGTCCAGAATCTCCACCAGCAACTTTCACATGGCCACCTGTCGGGGCTAAGGAGACTGAAGAATTCAGTTTTCTGTGGGTACATGATCACCCCAGATAAAACCAAGTTCTCTTTATAAGACAAAATGGGAAAGAGGGTACTGAGTAGGTAGCCAGTGGTGTCTGCCTCGGCAGAGAGAGAGAGAAAATGTCAAAGAAAGGGCAGCTGAGAACACCATTGCCACAGAGAAATCAAGTTGTGAGAACACCAAGGCAAGGTCAGGGCGGTAGTAAGAAGGAGATTTAGAGTGTTCTTGGGGAGAGAGGAAGCAGAAACATAATAAGATGGGCAGACAGAGATAGGTCAAGGAGAAAATGGAGGCTGAGAAAGAGGTAGCAGGATTCACCGGAGCTGGGAGTTGAGAATGGGTTGAACAAAAGCTTCTTTCTCTTTAGGGGACACCTGAAGTTGAAAGGCTAAAGCTATAAAACTCTTAGAAGCTAAGAATAAGCCTTCGTTTCTGAAATGACACCAAAAGCACAGTACTACTACAGACAAGGAAGCTGAAGCTCAGAGAGGCTAAGTAACTCACCTAAAATCACACAGCTGGCTTCAGAGTCTGTGCTTTTTGTCTCTAATGTTTCCTAGGGAGACGAGAATGTATCTGGAGATGAACGTAGTGGCAACTGGCTCTCTTGGACTTGGAACTTCTGAGTACATTAATCTTAGCTAGGACTATTTTTTCACTTGCTGATGACTGGTTCAAATCCTTCTTCATCTCTTTATCCCTCAGGCAGAGCACTGGATGAGTCTCACAGCTCCAGACGCTTACTAGGAGGAGGATTATTCCTGAGGCAGCTGTTCAGGGGCTTCTAGCTTCTGCTGCATATGTTTTCTACTCTATTGAAATCACAGTTTAGTTCTAGTTTGAGTGGAGGAGTATTTGCGGGCATTCATTCTGCTGCGGGTTGCAAGAAAAAGCCATCGAGCTTTGAACTCTGTGCTGCTCAATAAATTATTGTATGCATTTGTTCTTACAGTCACAGGCAGACTTTATATGTTATTCTTGCAAAAATATTCTCTCGTGAGACAGAATGAACTGAAACACATGGGTTTCTGTGAGACTTACTTGGTTAAACCAGATTTCCACCCTCCCCCTATCCCACCCACCAAGGCCATAGATTGGAGAAACTTGAGTATTCTGAGAAACCAGGACATTTTGGAAAGTTTCTTCAGTGGCAGTACCACCATGTCCCTGACATGCATGCCTTGGTTGGAGTCTCCTTGAATTGAATATCTATTTTAGATATTTCTCTTGTCACTTGGGTAGCACTGGCCTTGAGTGTGGGTACCCGATTGTCTGTGGCTGGTGTTCAAAGCCAGTGATGTTTCCCCGGCAGTGGCTGTGCTGATAGGGATGGAATCTGAGCCTCCCTGGGGAGTCTCAGGTCAAGGCCAACTCTTTCGCCTTCTGGGTCACCCTGCTGCCAACAGGTGGATTTGGGAGAAATGGCAGCTATAACTGTTAAAGGGGGAAAAGGATCACTAAAGTGCCTACACTGAGTCCATGTTGAGAGCCTCTCACTAATTTCATGTTTGGAACATGGACACTCCATGAAGGCAGATACCAAAGTTTGTATTAGGATTCTCCAGAGAAATAGAACCAGTGAGATATCTATCTGTCCATCTAGGCTAATATATCTAATCTCTTTAATCCATCTGGTCTATCTAGAGAGAGATATTTCAAGTAATCAGCTTACTCCATGTGGGAACCGGCAATTCTGAAATCTATAGAGTGGGCCAGCAGGCTGGAAATTCAGGTAAGACTTGGTGTCCAGTATCTGCAGGGCAGGCAGGATTTCTGTGTTGCTATTTCGAGGCAGAATGCACTTTGTGCACCTCATGTAGCATACACTAGGCACCAGTGAAAGTGTGTAGAGTGAGGGAATGAATGAAAGAACCACCATCCGGGAGGCAGCTGTGGGGAGGTGACAGGAGCAGAGCCTAGGTTCTAGGTCAGACTACCTGGGTTGAGTCTGAGTTCTGTTGCTTTCTACCTATGTGACTTCAGCTTTGTTGCTTACTCCTTCTGGGCCTCAATTCCATCACTTTAAAAATGGCAATAATGTTACCTATGTTATAGGAAGTTTGTAAAGATCAAAACTGTATAAAATGCGTAGAACCTTGTCTGGCACATGAGAAGCATTCCATAAACATTCACAACGGTTGTAATTATTATTTTCTGAATCCAAACTGACATGATATCTCACTGGCAGCAGGGGGAAGAATACCCACGATTATTTAATTTTCCTCTGAAATTTTAGCATGAAACAGAAGACAAGGGCATGTTTACTACAAAAGTGGGGATAAAATGATCATTTTAAAACAGATGGTATGATTATTTCCCTAAAGGAAGTGAAAATCAGCCAAAAGATTTTTAGAGTCAATAATAGCAGTGAGATGGCCATATATAAAAGAAATACATAAAAATAACCTTTTCCCAATATGTCAGCATTAACCAGTTAGGAAATATAGTGGTAGAGGGAGGGAAGCTATGAAATTTATGATGGGTGTCTTCTGTACATTGATACTTGATATATATAAATAAAACATTGAGCTTCCTATAATTCTTCTTGAATTCTTAGGATAAACCTTATTTGGTCCTGTTGTATTATTTTCATAATTTAGTTTGGCAATATTTTCTTAGATACTTGCATCTTAATTTTTTACGTGTCCTCTGTTAGATTTTAGTACTGAGGTTAAACAATGTCCCTAAGAAAGCAGAGACACTTTGTCTCCTTTGGAAGCCCTGGAGAATATTCTCTTGTGAGGCAATTGTACCGCAGAGGGCAGGATGGTGCTGGTGCCTGTGGAGTCAGACACTTCCCCAGCCATCTGACTTTATGTAGGTTACGTCATTTCTACAAGCTTTGCTTCCCTCGTCTGTAAAATGGGTACAGCAAAGGTACCTACAGCAAAGTTGGGAGAAAGCAGGGGTGGGGTGAAGGAAGAGGGTGGGAAATGAAGGACACCTTCTGTGGAACTGGCTGCACACACCACCACTTGTTTCCATCTTTGCCACCTCCCTCCTTTGCCAGTAACTTCTAGGATCTGGGGCCTCATCCAATCAAGAGGCTTCCACAGCCCTCGGCTTCACACACGTAACTCCACAGAGAGAACTTCTGCAAAGCTTTCTCCCATCGTAGAATTTTGTGTATAGGGGCAGGGAAGGATGGAGGTAGAATACTGAAGCAGAGGAATTATGCATGATAAAACTACTTAAGGTCTTTTTAGTTCTGTGGTCTCATAACTTTCCTTAGGGTTTAACTTAACCAATGCAATTGCCTGGGTTCTCAATGCACAAGCACAGAAAACAATGGCACTTTCAGAATGGGGGGCGGGGAGGGTCTGCCATGGCCTCCTTGGAAGGACTGGCCTAGTTTTCATGCAGTTGCCTGGAATCCCAGAATGACTGCCCTAGACGCGCACTATGGGACTGGAGGATTCTGTGGGAAAACGTAAGTACTTCTTCGAAATGCAACTTTGCAGTTGTTTGAAGATAAAAGTAGGGGCCCCTTTTAAAATCTCCAGAACTTGAGGTATCCTAAAAATATTTTCCCTGGCCCTACATCCCATGCTTCCCTACTCTAGGCATCTAATGCACGTATTTTGCCTACCTTTCATTTGGTATTTATTATCGACTCATAACCACTGATAGCATGAGTTGCAGGCAATGCTCCAGCTTTGAGGACTTCAGGATGGCTCCTCCTCATAGTTAAAATCTGGCCACTGCCAGGGGTTCTGCAGTTCCTGCTCCCAGCTCTGGGGGAGGCTGCTACACACCTGAGGGTGGCTGCCCCCCCCCCCGCCCCCAGGACTCCTTTCTTGGCGTTCATACAGGCCATTCAATATTTGAGTCCAGTACAGCTAGATGAAACTGAAACTTTCTTCCTAGTATGATCACAAGAATTGAGTGTTCACATCAGAATTGTTGAGAGAGAAGATTTTGTTGTGTGTGTGTGAGGGAGAAAAATTTGAAGAAGTCTGTGTTTGTAGGAATCTCAAACTTGTTAACTGATCGGTCAAGTCTTGTGTATTTGTCGTAAACTCAAGACTAGTGCTTTGCACATAGTCAGTGTGAAGCAATCAAATGAACAAAGAAGAAGGGTCTTGGGATTTGAAGGGACTGAATGCAGTCCCTATAAGCAGCTGCTGTGCTGGAGGCTACTGCAAGCTTTTGTAGAACTATGCATCTGGGTTTCCTTTCTCCATTAAAAGAAAAAAAAAACAAACAAACCACAAAACATCTCATTTTGAAATCATACTTTCCCTTTTTATCTGGTCTCAAAAAGTAAAAATATAATTGTTTCACTGATTACGAAGAATTCATAATCACGATGTTAACAGTGTGCCCTGGTGAGATGTTTGTTCCCTTCCCCTCCAGGAAGCAGGAAAGCACTGCCAGGCTCTGTTATAAACGAAGCCCTGATGGGCAGAGACGAGTAGATAGAAGGGTGATGGCTGGCCACTGAGAGGCCCAGTGGGTTACCTGCTGCCATGCTGGCTGCTGGCACATTTTACCTTTGTCCACTGGCTTCCCCCTTTCTCCAAATATCAAAGCCTTTGTCACCCCCAGGTAGCCAACACTCTTGTTTTTTTCCCATTTATCATCTTCTCTGTCAAATGCTCTATGCTTTAGTTCTTTGCATAAAGTGGGATGAACCCTAGTAGGAGTAGAATTGGGGAGAAAGCTATCTTCTTTTCTTCCTCATAAGAAATGAAGTGAGAAGGAAGTAAAGGCGAGGCAAGGTCTTTAAAATTGGTCTTTTAAGTAACAAGTAGATTGTAAGTTCTTTGGTGGACTTCCATCTTCCTGTGAAAGATAAATGCCCTGCGGTGGTGGATCAATATACATAGCAAAGCAGCTCTTTCTGATTCCCCCCACTATGTGTGCCCTTTTCCTATATCCAGAAAAATGTAAAAATAGCCATGGGAATGATCACGCAGATCTGTGTTGTTGCATTCCAAGGATTTCACTTTATGGGCACAGATTTAAAAATTTTCCCAACATGGTCAAGCATGAGTACATGCAAACTCTGTAGATGGAATGGGTTGACTGGGTTTGGCAATAAAATGTGTGTGTCCATCCAACAGAGTCAGACTTTATTTTATTTTTTGTTAAGCCCTGTAACGTCACATTATTTCAGGGTAGATTCTGGTTCTGTTCAGGTCTCTGTCTAGCCTCTTTCAGGTGGGTGTGTCAGAACGGTCAAGCTGATTGACCGTGTCTAGGCATCTTCTCATGGACTCTTCTGATGCCCATGCATGTTTGTCTCCTGTTTTCTCTCCATTAGGCGGGGTAAGAAGCACAGCATCATCTTGAGGACACAGCTTTCTGTGAGGGTCCATGCCTGCATCGGTGAGTGACATCTGCATGGGGTGCTTGCCATCTGCCCTCAGTGATTAAGTGAGGGATGAGAAATGCCACTCATGGGAATAGTGCTCATTATTACGCCATCTACTTAGGTTAACCCTTACCACTGGATCATTAGAGTGTTTTTGAAGCAGTTTCTAGCAATTGTTTTTGAAGCCCTGTTTTACCTAACTTCCTTTGTTGTTTAGTTACTGAATAGAGCTGGAGGTAAGACAGATTTCTGATGAGTTTCTTTTTGACAATACTAGGAGGGGTGAGGTTCTTCTGGGGGCTATGCCAATGTGAATCTCCAGCCGTCGAAGTGACCTTCTTGTGCTTCCTAGTAGCTCTTTGAAGCTCCCTGGGGGAAGTGGGACCTGAAGCTCTGGTTCTGGTCAGGTGATATCTCAGGTCAGTGCCGATTCAGAATGGCTCGCCTGCCATCACTCAGGAATCCCACTGGGGCCATTCTTGCAGCCACTGATTTTTCCTGAACCCACTTGTTTCTGTACCCATACACTTGGGTTGAATGGCAATGAAAAAAATTATTTATGCTAAGTTGACAATCTCCATATGAGGCGTTTCTAAAATTGGCTTGGTTTCCTCCTGGCACTGGGCCCCATTGAGGCAGGTATATAATATAAAAATAAAAAAGGAACTATATTTTATGCATTGAAGTTTTTTATATCTGAATAATTTTCCTTTTACTTAATATACATCGTGGTCTTAATTCAGGTCTCTAATTAGGAGAGTATAAGTCATCCTGTTGAGGTCCCATCTGCACCTGGAGTGTGGTGTGGATGGGTGGAATGGAAGGAATAATTTCTGGCCCTTCCTCCTCCCTTCATCCCTGCTGGAGACCCAGGGGTGGGGCCGAGGGAGCAGCCGGACATAGAGGGAAATTTTACTTAGTTTGGTGTTAAGTGTGGTGAAGCTGCAAGTGTCTTGGATGACAACTTTTGTCTGACTCTATGGCCAGTGAATAGTTGTGTAGCAGACTCATAAACCTCAGGGGCTGGAGGGTCAGGGTGTCAGGAGGGTTTGTAATTTTGCTGGAAACAAAATAAAATTTGTAGGGATTTTAGTTAGAGTTGACCATTTGCTTCTCAACTATCTGTAGCACTGAGTAACCATATGACATGTATGGACACTTGATTATATTTAATCAGATTTTTTTAATTACCTGCTTTACATTTTTTTCAGTTATTTCATATGTATAAGTCATGTCTATTTGAAGAAAAGGCCTGTGACATGTTTTGGATAAATCCTCCTCAGTCCTGGACCTAGAACAAATTCATGCACTTAATATGTGCTAAATACTGTTGAAGTTCAATACTGGTTGAAATATAGCTGATAACTGTAGAGATTTGGGATAGTTTTATGAGTTGGTATTTCCCCAGAATAGTAAGGCAGTGGAAAGCAGATTTACACTAAAATGGGCTAGATCAAATTCCTAATAAGCTAACTCCTTTTAAAAAAATTCACTCTTTTGCAGTATGTACTTAAAAATTCAGCATAGGAGTTTTTCTAATTAGCTACCTTGTTATTGACTCACTGCATTAATTAATGTATTCTGTCATCCCACGTAATCCACGTAAAGCCATATCTTATCTTCAGGGCACACTGACCACCTCTAGCCTGTCCAGCCCACTCTCTCCCAGGGCATGCATGACTTCCAGCTCGAGGTGGTGAACTGGGTACTTACAGGATCAGTGTGTTTGTTCCCAAACCTCCATATACCAATTGCACTTGTTATTGGAAGTTTGTCATTTAATGAAATGGTACATGAATATTTCATAAGCTGTTTAAATGTGAGTATAAAAAGCCACTGCTTTGAAAATTCATTGACTATTTTGGAAAAGATTCAAAATTAGTACGGAAGTCTTTCCGTTAACATAAGTGGGTTGTGACAACTATAAAAGGTGGGGACATGTAAAGTATAGAAGGACTCTAGTTTTCACAAGGATCTTCGTTCTTGCTTGACTTTAAAGAAAATGAGACTGGGAATTATAGAACATGTTATTGGAGTGGTTCAGGAAAGGTCCACACAGAATTCCAGACCATAGATTTTTCGTCAAAGGGAAGTCATGTCCCCAAAGAGTGTGAAGGGTGTCTCCTTTTATGCTATAAACAGGGTGACCAACTGTGCCACACCACAGGCACACAAGGATGGTCAGTCACCATAGCTTCAAGTTCAAGTAAAGTTTTAAGGTCTGTATAATTGTAAAGGATTATCTGCCTTAATCAGTTTTCACCACTAATTGGCCCTGAGTATGTCAGATGAGGATTTGATTGTAGAAATTAACATCCATACCCGAGAGGGAAAAGTTTCCCTTTTGTCTTAAAAAACCCTCTTTCTCATTCCATTTCCTATTATTGGCAAGATCTGGAAAAGATTTATTATAATAGCACTATATGTTATCCTTTGGTTATGTATAGAAAATGGAATGCATGTATCATGTGTATGAAGTACCAACCCCTATTGTGACATATTCTTTCCTTTTCCAAATGGCAGTATTAGGTGAGATTTCTTTGGGGTGAAAAAACCCAAGCCTGACATGATCTTCTGTCAAAATGACAAAGGAAAACACGATGGGGTAGGGGAGCCTTTCACATCAGTTGTTTGAATCCTCATTTCTTCTCAAGATTATTTTTCCTCTTTGCAATACAATAAATAGTTGAGTTATTACAGGAGTTGGACATGGCTGCTGTCTGAAGCCAAGCACCATATGCAGCTCCCCCAATGATCTTCCTTCTCACTGCATGGTTGTCTGGAAGGATCCCGGATCATCTTTGGCTCATGGGTGTAAAAATGCTATCACTCTACATTTCCTTCTGCTTCATTCCTGTTTTTATTAAGTACAAGAATGTTTAGAATCCAGGGCTGCGTGCTGATGAATTGGAGGTGACGTGCCTTTGGAATTCTCCAGTGTTAACTTTGGAAGTCCGTACCCATTGGGATGAGAGTGGAGTGGAGCCTCTATGGTTAGCAACTGAGTGAACCTCATGAAAAATGAAGGCCACAGGGGTGCTGCTTTGATGGTCACAGTCAGCAGCTGAGACAGGTCTCTTCTGATAGCACAGCAGTTCTGAAGCATTTGCCAGGAAGTTGGAATGAGATTTTGGTATGGAGAGAGGCCCCCAAGCTTTTTGTACCTCTGGACTCCTCTCCACTGTAATTTTCATTTCTTTGCATGTTTTTAGTATGACCACTTGGTGTAACACATTGTAGCAAAAAATGCATGACTTGTCTTCTTAATCTAGCTTCAGTCGCTCCAAAAATGATGGTCATATTATGGGCATGAAGTGACAGATATGAATAAAATAATCTATGATGGACATGAGAAGTCTGTATTTTATGAGGTTAGCTAGAGGAAATAAATTTTTTGGTCCCTGCAAATGATCCTATTTCCAGACACCAGAAAAATGTTTGGAGGGCCAACTGGCTCTGATGACTAAATCTCACCATGAAGAGAAAAGGAGCAGAAGAATTATGGAGTGAGAAATGGAACTGAGGATTTAAAAACACAAGATTTGAAGTCATCAGCATCTTTAAGTTAATATATGAGTGTTTTCTACTGGCTGACTTGGAAAGCATTTTGTTTGGCTTATAACTTTTGCTTCCGTTTTTTGAAGCAACCTCTATTTTCCCATTAAGAAAACAAACCCTGTAAATTGATTGTCGGGGACTGACACTACCAAGTATCCAGTATTAGTTAAAAAAAAAAAAAAAGAATAAAAATTGGCTGAAGATTCCAAAGTGTCATTTATGCCTATAGTTGTGAAGGACAACCTGGCATGAAGGGTCTTTGGAGAAATGTTCCCCAAACCTATGAGATGAGGAGGCCTGCTCATGAAGATAGAAGTGAGGTAAGCAGAAGCTGGCAAGGTGGGTGAAGTGACTAATCTCTGCATAAGATTAGTCTCATTGCTCATTAAAGGTGAAATCACAGGGATCAGGATGACTTTAAAAGGCAAGAAAACAATGTAGGAGAAGGCTCTCCATCTGTCGATGTGGACCAGTAGTCAATTTCCAGCAGCAGAAATAAGGCATGAACGTGTCATTTGCAAAGCATTTTCTTCTCAAGAGCTGAGTCATGCTGCTGTGTTCTTTGCGTTGAACTGTTATGGCAGAGGTGAATGACAAATAGTGGAGCATTTCTTCAAGAAGAACCTTCTAGGGCAGGAATGACTGACTGAGGGGATTCATCTCACGTGCTGCCGACCTAGAGGTGGTGGTTCCCTGGGGCACAGTGTTGAGAAGGATCCCAAGGCCATGTGAAATCTTAATGGGAAAGGATCCTGACTGTCATTGGTGGTGATGGAAGCTGTGTGTTCTGTATGGTGTGATGACAGCTCAGGAGCTTGGGGTGAGGTACAGATTCTGACCAGTGTGTGAACCCCCTTTGCTACAGTGTGGAGGGCTGTAGGCTTCTGTATTTGGAGGGTGGGAGTAGAGCTATAATCTATGACCCTGACCCCCTTCTTTGTTCCCCAGTTCCCGTCTCAGGTTCTGTCTTTCTTCCTAAACCTGTGACTGTGAGCATGGGCTCTCTGTGCCCCCTTGCTGAACTTTCTGACTGGGATGAGTACTGCTCCCCATCCCTCTGAGTATCTCTTCTCTCTATGCTCCCTGTGAGCTGGTTCTGTGCAGCTGAGCCCTCCTGGCTCTGCAGGAGGTCTCCCCTCCAGCTTCCTTGGCTGATGTTATACTTGCCCCTCAGGTGGGTTACCGAGTGACCCTGGACTATGGAGCATTAATTGGATTCCAGTGTGGTCCTTACTGCCTTTTGACTTTTTGGAATTTTCATTAAAACTAGGAATTTCCTTCTAGAAACAGCAAAATGCCTTTTTGACACTCTTGGGTCCAATAGCACCTGGTGAAAATGTCATATTAGCCAATACAGATGGGGGACCCCTTAGCACTGTGGGTGCTGAGACACCTGAGGTTTGTGTAGTGACGTGTGTCACCTTGGGTATCCAGCCCCTCTGGGCACTGTTGGGGCATACAGGTGCTGCTGGTCCTCTTTTCAGAGGTGGCAGCCTCTTCACACAGTTATCCACTGTGTGACTGCAGAAACAGTAAAACAGGCTGTTCTCTGACCAGGAGGCTCCCTGCCCCCAGCCATGCTTTCTCTTGGCCCCCCTGCCCTGCTTTCTCTGACTCAGGCCTTACTTGGGCTTTTTGCATCCCCACAGGAAGCTGCTCTTGCTCCTGTCCTGCCACTGCAGTGTTGGGTTGGGAGTTGGGGTTTCCTCCTATCTCCTCCCTGAACATCACCGAGGCCAAGCTCATAGCATTTGGGATCTCCTTTTGCCCTGTCCCTGGATGTCACAGTGGCCAAGCTCACAGCGTCCTGGCCACACTCTTTTCTAGTGGTGTTATGTGCAGTGGGCCACATTCCCTATTTTCTGAAGTTGCAATCTGCTGGTTCTCCAGAAGCCCATCCTAAAGCCCATCCCCTGCCCCCACCATCTCCTGCAGAGTCCCCTGAGTGACCAGCTACAGCCTGGGCATACAGTGGCCTTGGGCTTGAAATCCTGAGTCTCTCTTTGCAGCCAGAAACGTCTGGTGCCTTTGTTTTAAAAACCTATTCCTTTTTATATCCCATCAAGTCTGTGACCCATTTTTGCCCAGGGTTCTGTTCTTTAGGTAAAAACAAGCTCTGTGAGTTAATCAGATAAATACCTCCCACCATCTGTTTCCTATTAACCTGCCTTCACTCCCAGGAGGCAGAACCTACAGAATATCCACATTGGGTCTAGGCGAGGGGAGGTCAGCCTGTCAGCTCCTCTCCACTCTACGTGGGTGGCTATTTCTGAGGTGCCTTATCAAACAGTGATCAATAGATATGCCACCCCCCAAAAAGGAAGACAGGAAGGATATGAGAAGGATATAAAACATACCACCAGGTTTGTAAAACTGCATGAGGGTCTAGTGTTTAAATGCCAGTGGCTGTTCAGTTCTGTCTCATATCCATCCACAGATGTTAAAATCTTGGTGTATTATAGGTCAGGAATGATTTCTCACCAAAAATGAAAAGAGCAACCAGAGAATGAATTTAAACAATGGACCCACCATCTACAGATACGCAAGTAAACAAAACTATGAGGGTTGATAAAGAAATGGAGACACACAGATATGAGAGAGAGTTTAGCATGAGAACCTTCCGGATACAGCTGGAAACTTAGATCAGCCATGAGAATTAAAAGGTATGAAGAAAGGAAATAAGAATATTCGCAAATATGAATTGAACCATAAGAAAGGAAAGCAGGTATATTGGTGGTGGGGGAGAGGGTCTCATATTTTTATTCTTATTCCCTGCCTTTTAAATAATTTACTTTATTTACATTATTCATTGCCTCTTTAGGACTTTGCCTTTCATCTCAAGCATCTCTAGATGCTGGATGATAGAATACGAGCATTATGTTGGATCTCTTACCCATGCATTTGCTTTACAAGGACCTAATAATAATTGCTTATATCCTTAAAAAAGAATGTGAAATTCTGGCAAAAAAATGACAATAGAGAATGTATAGTGGCGGGGACACCGGTAGCAGATGTCACAAGACTAGTATAGAGCAGTGGTGGTGGTTAGACTCTGAAGCTGCTGTCCAGAGAACAACCCTGGCAAGGAAACCACCGGGCTTTCGAACGATTTCTGCTGGAGAGTCTACACAGATGGTTTCCCTCCAGGCCTTAGGGGCTTGCGGGGCGCAGTGAAAGCCCTAGTGACCACTCTCTGCGCCTGTGGCTATCACCATGAAGAGACAATTTCATTTTTTGTCACTGACTAATCAAAGTTCATGTTGGGAAACAAAATGCTTTGTCTTGCTGCTAGAGATTCTGATCTCTTGAGGGCGTGGGAGCTGACAAGGGGGGCTGGCTGGCTGGCTGCCTGATTTCTTGCCGAGTGGTTTTTTAGTTAGGAGGTATGCACCCATGTGTTTTTTGGGTCTTACTGAGGGACTTGGAGAGGGTTTCTGGTGAGGGAGATTCTTTGGGTGTTTCACTGATTTCTGTTGTGTTAGAAATACCTAATGAGAAGCGTTGTAATTTTGGGGAAAAACACGTGGAAAGCATTAGTAGTTCAGCAAAATATGCAACCAGTTCAAGATTTAATTCAAGAAAAAAAGGTGTTGGGGAATTGTTACAAGTGCTGTGGTCTCAAGTTCATATACTAGAGTAATAGCAACAGAATAGCAAAGGAGAAAGTGAAAAAGGTTAGCATAAGTGAAACCTTACTACTATGATGATAATGATGATGATGGTGGTAATAATAATAATAATAATAATAATAATAATAATAATAAATAACTTTTCTGCATCCGAATAACTGGATTGTGATCGCGTGGGCAGGAAGAGGATCCATTTTAGGGATTTAGGGAAATCTTTGTGAGACACGGTATAGTGTTAGGCACACAGTCAATACTTAGTCATTTCTTAGCCCTTTCAAAAACCTCCACTTTAGATTCAGTGGTTAACTTAATACCGCTTTTAAAATTAGGTAATATATCTACAAGTATTTCAAAAGTTGTAAAAATGCTACAAAGGTGATTAACTTGAGAGGAACTCTACTAAAAGACTAAAAAAGAAGTCCCAAATGTTTACCTTGGCCACTTAGAAAAAGTAGTGTGAACCACGTTCACTGAGTGACTCACCTTTGCAGTTTTGTCTCCTCCACGGTCTCAGGGATACTCCCTCACTACCCTTCCTGAGTCACCAGAGGTACAGAAAGGTAAGGCCTCCAGGTGATGGTCTCTTTCTCAAGGCCACAAGGTGGTGGGACTAAGGCTTGGATCTCTTGTTCCCTGACTACTATTCTTTGCACTGGTCTGGTTCTCCTTTTAAGCCATTTTATATAGTCTTTAGTCCTAGATATGTGATTGCAGAGACCAACACAGCCCTTCTGGTTCGAAGGGCCTGAGAAATGCTGCCAAAACACCTAAATAAATGCCTTTTGAAATATTTTTCCTAAGAAAAGTTTCACCAGGCTTCAAAGGATGGTTTTTCAGCTGAGTTCCCGTGTGATCCACAGATTACCTTGGGGCAGGTGTCCCCAAGCCCAAGGCTATGGACTGATGCTGGTCCATGGCCTGTTAGGACCTGGGCCACAGGAGGAGGTAAGCTGTGGGTGAGCAAGCGAAGCTTCATCTGTATCCGTAGCTGCTACTCAACACTATCATCACCACCTCAGCTCCACCTCAGATCATTAGGCACTAGATTCTCATAGGAGCACGGGTTCCTGGTGTCAAAAAGTTAGGGACTGCTGACTTAGGGGAAAGTAAATCAAGTGATGAAAATGGATTTCACCCTTTAAGAGCTGACTGTGTTCAGTAATGTGGTTAAAAGCCCTTCTTCCCAGCCAGGCTTCTGACTCCAATAGGTAGAACTGGGACTTCCACATGTCTACCAGGCTTCCATCCAGACCTGCTGGACACATGGGTTTCATGTTGGGATGTCCCTAGAAACGGAGGCTCTTAAGTGACGAAAACTGCATGCTGTTGCTTCTAGCTTTAGGAGCTGCCCAAGAAGAACAGAAGGGTTTGGGGCTGGAGGTTGCAAGTCCTCCTGCTCCTGGTTAGGAGATCTGGTTCTCGCCTGGGAGGATTTGTGAGGCAGGGATTCTGTGTCAGGTGGCAGCTAGCTCTTGAGCATTTGAAGGTAAACTGTTTTATGCCCTGTACAACACAGTTTCTGGCCCACAGGAGACCCCAAATTATTTGTTGATTAAAGAAAGCTGTTAAAAGGGTTATGGTACTGATGAGTATTTAATTTGTTTACTCCAGAAATAAATTTTTTTGGTATTTTCTCAGAAAGGAGAAGAAAAACCAGTAAATAGAATGCGAAGAAAACAGACAGTAACAAAGCTGTGGAAGTGGGCAGGATGTCATTTTCAAGAGTGTTTCCAGGCTAGATGGTTCTCTGTTCTTCTGGGTTTTGTGTGACCCTGGAACTGTACTGTCTGTGAGTGTTCGTGGCCTGCGTGGCCTGTGTATATGCTGTGCAGAGTGATGTGAGTAGGGACTGGGGGACAATTTGCTGCTCCAGCCTTGGACAATCTGGGGCTTCCGTGGAGCTGTGAGCATAAATCTTGCTCCTGAGGTTAGAGGTAAGGTTAAAGGTGGAGATAAGGTGGTAATGGCCTGATATAAGACTGGTCTGTGGACCAGTGCCAACTTCCCCGTGTTTGGGGAATGGGATGGGATGCTCTTGTCCCCATCATTGTTCCTTAATCCTGTTCTCTGGAAGGGTCTGCTGAAATGGAGAATAATAAAGCTCCTGAGCACATGGGCTCAGGCATTAAACGAGACAGTTAAATGTTAAATGCACGAAGAGTCAGGTAAATACCATAACATGACATAACACCAAATGTTACATTGTATGGTAATTTTAAACTTGAATAATTATGCTCCGAGAAGTATAAATGTAGACAGATATTCTGTATGAGTTGATATTGACAAAATGCTCAAATAGATAAGCTGTTTAAATTGAACCTAAAATGCAATCTGTATGTATGTTTGTTTTACCTACAACAGTCACACCAGCAATGGTAAACTTTCATGACACATTTAAGAGTAATTGTGCCAGCTGACATGGTATCTGGAGGATTTTTAATAACTTATCTGGCCCAGGGTACCATAAGAGCTGTCCACGACGTCATGTATTGGCTTCTCTTCTGCCTCATCTCCCTCAGTGAGCTGAGTGTGGGGCCTGTATCTTGGGGTTGGTGAGGGTGACGTAAGCAGCCAAAGATGGGCTGGCCAGGCACTTGTCCCACTCACCACGCATTGGCTCCATGGCCTCACAGCCTACCAGGAAGCAATGCAGAGTGCCATGGAACACTTTGCACTTCATCAGAAAGCCATAAAAAACAATTACCAGCCCATTAGGGACTTTGGAAAGGATAGCTCCACAAAGCTGTCCTGGCTGGGAATTTCCATGGCCACTGGGAGTCACTGATATGATTTGTACTGTGGACATTCTATGACAGAAGCCAGTAGAATCTAGAAGAGAGATGTGTCCATTGAGATGGCTTCCCAGAATGCCTGGAACAGCTCAGGCCAGGCTTCTCAAGGACAGGACTGCTGGCCCATGCCTATTTCAGGTATTAGGATGGTGATCCTCAGAGGACAGTTTGATTTTGAGGTTTTAGTTGCAGTCAGCTGCCTCCCTTGGCCTGTCTTTCAGGATTTGGGGCTCAGTTTTTCTGGGGTCTGACTTGAGGCCTGGTATCAGGATCCTTAGGGGGCTCCAGTCTATGGTGTCTGGCTCAGGGGAGGCCTGGAGATGTGGGATCCTGAACTCAGCACCCCACTCCTGGTTATGGCAGAAGATCTCACCTGGGCCTTGTGGGGAAGGTCTTGTGATGTTACCTCCAAATAAAGTTGTCCCTAGATTCTAAGATGAAATATTTAAAACATATCAGTTTTTAAAAAATAATCTTCCTCTGACATGTCTTCATTTTTCTTAAATAAATAGCTTAGAAGGCAAAATAAATTAAAAATTTAGAAATTTAAAAGCAGGAGAGGTCCTCCAGAGAGGTTCTTCTGAGGTCTGGACTGTATCTGAGGGTGTTGAGCCCTCTTTTGGGGTGTCCTAGTTGAGGGGAGACGGTGGGTGAGGGAGGAGCAGTGGGAGGCAGGATTCTAATTCTGGAACCAGTGTTGTCAGGTAGGGATACCTGGGGCATGATGTTGACTTTTCCAAAACTGGGGACCCTAACACTTCCCTTATGAGCTGCTGAAAGGTTTGGTAGCCATGAGGCTATCTTCGGTTGAGAACCTGGTACCTGGAAGTCCTGTAGGATTTTCATGAACATGAGCTTCATTGCTGCTACCTTCAAAATTCAAGTGTCTTATCAGAGACTCAGGGACATGGACAATGGACTAATGGATACCAGAGGGTAGGGGGTGGGGGAGGAGGAAAGAGGTAGATGGGGTAAAGGGGGTCAAATATGGGGGGGTAGAGGGAGGGTGAAGTGATAAAGGAAATCAAATATATGGTAGCCGAAGGATTTTGGGTGGTGAACACACAATAGGATAAACAGATGTCAAATGATAATGTACCCCGGAAACTTATATAATTGTATTAACCGATGCTACCCCAATAAACATGATTAAAAAAAAGATTCAAGTGTCTTGTGTATGAGCTTGTGAACATTGCTATCATTTATGTTACTATAATGTGAGAAGTGTCCAGATTTATGCCTGTCTGAGAAAATAACTCGTCAACATTTATTAAATGCCTACTGGGTGCAACCACTGTGTTAGGTGCTGTAGAGGAAACAAACAGTTGTGTAAGTAAATGCAGTACAAGTATGAAGCAGTTCCATCCATTCTCATGAGTTTAACTAGAAGCCGCTTGCCGACTCTTCCCTGAGTTCTGCATCTGTCATGGAGATACGTGCTGTGTCCACTGGATATCTGAATTTCAACCCACATCCGTCTCCCATCCCCCTACTCCCACCCTGTCAGAAGGGCTGCTGCCCACCCACTTCTCATGCCTCCAGTGCTTTTAGCACTGTACACTGATCCTTCCCTCTTGCTTCTCCATTTGTGTCTGAGAGTTCTGTGTCCTGTTTCCCAGTGACACTGTGTGACCCTTAAGGGCTAGGATGGGAGGGGTAAAGGGGCCTGGAAGGAGAAAGGAGTCTGGGATTTCTAGGAACCAAACATAGACCTGCACTGAGCCTCAATTTCCCCACCTGAACTTGGGGACAAAGTTTATTTAAAAATCAGAGATTTCTCTATGTACATTAAAAAATGTTTCTTTGTTTCTTTAAGGGTATGGTTACATTGGGCTTTCTCTTGAATCATTTGTCTTTTCGTTGTGTTTTTCTCCAAGGATATTTACTCATACAATTTATTTTTCTCCTTCTGATTCCATAGTGTCCCATGTCTTTCTGACTTTGCCCTGATTCTTTATTAAATTGAATTGGATGTCAGGCCCAAGCTAAGCCGAGAAAACAGAACAAAACCCTGGAGCCCCACGTGACTCCTCAGCTCTATTGTTTCTTAGAAACAGAAAATGGACAGAACGTCTTCCTGAAACTGCACTCACCCCCATGAGGAGGCCTGGACATCAGAGCAGGACAGGTTCCCTTCCTTCCTGCCTGCTCCTGCAAGCTGTGTTTCTTTTTCCCACTTCTTTATCCTTTAGGAGAGCAATACTCCCAGACCCAAGAATTGATGAATTTACCTCCTTATTTCAAAATGAAATTACATAACTGCTGGTTATTGTCCTTTTCTGGAGCATTATTATTTTTTTTTTCAGTTAGAGTGACATACAATATTATATTAGTTTCAAGTATGCAACATAGTATAAGACATTTGTATAATTTGCAAAGTGATCCCTCCAACAAGTCTAGTACTCATCTGACACCATGCAGTCATTACCATATTATTGACTATGTTCCCTCTGCGGTCCTTTCCATCCCCATGACTATCCTGGAGCATCCGTTTTTAAAATGTGCTCCCTGTACACACAGACCTATGATGATGTGGCAGAGATTTCCATTTCCCTCTGATGCAGGTACACCTCAGGGGAGCCCTTATGTCCCACTCTTCCCATTCCCAGAGAGCAGAGAATTCTACTCAGCTCCCCAGGAGGACACTGTGGCTTCCTCTGCTTCTTCTTCATTTTTGCCCAGGGAAAGATGGGTGGATTTGGGAGAAGACAGGGAGCAGGTGAGGCTCAGGCTTTTCCATTTTTTGGAATGTCCTATTCTGAGGACTCTCAAGATCTTTGTTTGGCCATGGGCGAGCAGCCTGCCCCTATGTGGGGCCAGCAGTTATGCCCTGAGCTGCTCGGATGCCCGTCTGGCCACAGACGCAGGGCCTGTTCTCTCATGCGCTGCATTGGTGGTAAGGCACCATCGGTCTGCCTGGCATGCCTCTTCTCCCATGCTTCTGAGCACAGGAATGAAAGATCACAGTGTTATCTGTGGACCCCTGAAGCTCCACAGAGAGGTTCTCTTTACTCTTGGCTCAGGAGTTGGGGAGGTGGGGGCTTTGGTCCTAACTGTTTTCCCGGAAGGCGTGAAGCTGCATCGTCAAGCAGCTTAGAGAGATAAGCTGTGTCCACAGCAGAAGGGGGTGACGTGTGCAGAGGGGTATGACAGGCAGCTGCTCCTGCCTTTCTTCCCTCTGCAGCGATTCCAGCTTGGAGCAGCGTGGCTGTGCCAGGCTAAATTAAAACTGGAAGTGCCCAGAGCTTTGTTCTTTTTAAGGCTAGATTATGTGAGGTTAAAGAGAGGGAGTGAGTCTAAAATAAAATGTGACTGTGCTGGGATGTGCAGCCAGATGCCCTCTTTGGGCCTACTGTCCTAGAGGAGGAGATTGCGCCTGCACCAGTGCTAGGGTCCTGCTCTGACATGCACGATGGCCACTGTGCTGAGTTCTATTTTGATTTTCTGGGAGTACAGCCTATACTTTGATATTTTCAGTAAACACTTGTTTGAATAATGTGACAAAAGCAATTTAGGGCCTTAGACTTCACCCTCTGTCGCTTGCTGTATCACGGTGTGAACAAGACATGGTTTTGAGATGAGTGCATTTGCAGCAAATTTGCTTTAGAAAAGTTCCTATAGGAGTGATGTAAGAGAGGACACACATTTATCAGTGATGGTAGTTCTATTATCACTTCCGGGAGGGGGCGCTTCACTGTCGTCAGGTATATGCCTACAGTGTGCTGAGGTTCAGAGTCTGTCTGTGGAATAGGATTTGAGGACCCCAGCACTTGGCACCTGGGGGCAAAGTATACCCACGTAAGATGGGAAGGGTTCATGGAACAGATGAAGAGGAGCTTTTTTGGTCAATGGTTGGCCCAGTTCCTATAGTAGCACCAGGGTCTTTGCATCTGAAGGGGTGCTTGTGGGCGCTTGGGTAGTATCTTGGAGTCCAAATAGAGATCCTTCTGACAGGTTGGGGCAGCCTGGCACAGGTGACTGTCTTATAAGGGAGTGGTTGGTTGTTGTCTGTACCTCACAGAGATGACTCTGCCCCTCCAGCTTCTGCTCTACTGGAGGACTGCTGGTGGCTTTCCAGACAGGCCACGTGGCCCCACAACTTCGTGTTGGGGCCCTACTTTGTTGATCTCTACTCAGGCTTTTGAGTTCTGCTCAAATATTCTTCCAGATGACAAGGAAAATAATGTATGGCCTTCTGTGTCCCCCACAGTTGAGATGGGGCATGTTCACGTGCTTGTCGTAGCCCTTAGCACACATGTGGTGAGCTCTGGTCC
The DNA here is from genome assembly GCA_030015415.1 of Cynopterus sphinx. Lineage (NCBI taxonomy): Eukaryota > Metazoa > Chordata > Mammalia > Chiroptera > Pteropodidae > Cynopterus > Cynopterus sphinx. The sequence goes on along the minus strand of CM057384.1, from coordinate 25,765,868 downwards.
CTGTGTAGGAGGGTGGATTTGGGGCTAGTCCACCTGGTTCATGCTGGCTCCATCACTAACAGGTTGCATGGCTTTGAGTAAGTTACTTCTCTCTGCCTTCCTTTCTTCACCTGAGAAATGAGACAGTCATAGGTTTATGGGGAGAGGCTTAAATCAGTTAATCTTTCGGGTGCTTAGCACCCTTTCGAGCACATGGTAAACATCATGGGGCAGTGATTATTGGCTTCCCCAACATAATGAACAGTACATGGTGGGTCATACTATAACTATATGAACAATAAGGGCGGCAGAGTTTGGGATTATGGTGAGACTTGACTGAAATAGCAGGCCATGGAGTCTTCTTACTTTTCTTCCTGAAACCCTCGCAAGTTTTCCTGAGATGCTGATAAGATGTAGTGGCCAATACTTTTTTTTTTTTTTTTTTTGCTAAAAAAGCCCACACTGTGCAGGGGACAGAGGAAGGACTGCTTCCTGCCCTCCCTGGCCCTGACCTGCAAGCTGCTGTCTCCTCTCCCACCCCTTCCCTGGGGATGTGGCAAGGCCGTGTGGAGCAAGGGCAGAGCTTTGCTGGAACCAAGCAGGATGCATCATCTCTTGCTTCCCCTTTTGTCAGGCCTTGTGTGTTTCATGCTCTGGAAGCTAATTTATGCCTCACCATGAAGTGGCTTCTTTTTTCTTTTGCTGCTGTCATGGCAGATGGGAAGGGTGGTTTTAATGAATTACTGTTTTCTTTTGGAGATTAAACTTTCATTATAAATATAATTGCCGGCACACAGCCTTCTGGTACTTACATATCATTTGCCAATTAGGATAATGGACTCAAAGGTCCGTTGGACAGTGACGGGGACGAAGTTAAGTCTGTAACTCAGCTCTGGGTGCTGGAGAATGAAGCGCTTTGCCAGCTGGAAGCAACATATATCAAGTCTGCTCACAATATGCTTGTGCTAACAGGTCTGAAAATATTCCTGACCTTTGAGAAAGAGAGATTAAAATTAGTAGGCAGCAGTGCGGCAGCCCGCTCCAGGAGTTTGTGATGTGGTCATCCTGCAGTGTCTGCCATGCCCGCCACATGGCTCTGGGATGGTGGCTGCAGGGCAGAAGGCTGTGCTGCTTTATTTTAGAGTTAGTTACACGTCATATCGAAAGCATTTTTGATGGATCTGCATCTGGCAACTGACATTGCGAGGTTTCCATCACATCTTTCAGAGGGCCCATGTCGTTTGGGCACTTTCTATTTGATTGTTTTGTGCCTTCTAGAACAGGATTTCTCTACCTCAGTTGTAGGGCAGATACTACTTATTTATTGTGGGTCATCCTGTGCATTGTAGGGTGGTTAGCAGCATCCCTGGCCGTCTACCCACTAGATGCCAGTAGCAATCTCTGGAGTTGTGAAAGTAAAAAAATGACATCAGACATTGCCAAATATTCTTTGGGGGTGGTGGGGTGGTGGACAGAATTGGCCTCAGTTGAGAAACACTGCTCTGGAGCTGCCCACAAGAGAGCTGCAGAGGGACTAAGGAGCTGCAGTCGTCCCCACAGTAGCACCAGGTGCTGAGGGAGGCATCCGATTAGACCCATCCCTACAAAGACAATTGGTGATTCATTCCTTGAGGAAACCGGACATCACAGAGCCCTAGTTGTGTGTCTGGTACTGTGTTAGACCCAGAGGATACAAAAGTGAGTCAAAATAAGCTTAGCTTTCTAAGAAAATGGGTGCTTTGATGGGGCCAGAAGGCTTCCCTTTAAATTGTATTAATTGTAGTTTGGACCTTCTCCTAACTCCCAACTGGGCTAATATTATGGCCCTACCCTTTGGAAAAATCTAGATTTCAACAGTATTATATGTGAGGGCAAAGGGCTAATTCACCTGGATACATCGGCCTTAGGAATGCTCTTGGCTGGTGAGTGGTTTGAGTAAAGACTGGAAGGATTTATGTAGGTAACAGGGACTGGGCTGATGGAGCAACTGGGGAAAAGGCATTAATGGGCATGAGCAGGAGCAGAGTGAATTTGGCAGCATACAGGATCCAGCCTACCTAGACAGAAGATCAAGGCAGGAAACAACATGGTCGTGTGTGTGTGTGTGTGTGTGTGTGTGTGTGTGTGTGTGTGTGTGATGTGTGGTGGGTGGATAGGTGCGTGAGAATGTCAGGCTGAGAAATACCTGGGTTTTCTGAGCTGTCAACTGAGGAGGATGCTGTTTGCTTCCTGGGTTCATATTTAATATCAACTTAAATATTGGGCTGCCCAAATAATGATTATTATTAAGGTCTTTGCATAGACAGTTTTTACAAATATATGACATTTTTACTAAATGAAAAGGGAACCATTGAAATCAGATTTTGGACAGGAGAGTAAGAGGATGGGAATAGAGTTTAAGGAAGCACATTCTGTAAATGGTGTATAAGCTGCATTGGATAGGAAGGTCAGGGTGGAAGAAAGGAGGCTGATGTAGCTGACTCGTTTCCCCCATTGCCAGGGGTTCCAGCTGAGAAGTGTGGTTGGGGAAAGCAGTGGTTGGCCTGATTCTATGACTAAGTGACTGCTGTTCGATTTTTCCTGCTTCCCAAAATGATTGGAAGTGGTGTACAGTATTAAAACAATACAAAACAGTAAACAAACAAATGTGGATCATGGTAAATTATAAGGAACAAAGAAATAGAAGTTACCAGGCATCTGGGATGAATTAGTTCCTGCAGTTGGTCACTAAGAGTTGGCACTGAGCTTCCTGGTAGTTTAATTGCAAAGGGAGACCATTTCTCTTTGGGATATTGAAATAGTGTGGAGGAAGAGACCAGTGTTTCGGTTCTGATTTAGATCATTATATCAAGGTACAGAATCTGTCTTTACCTACAGGTTTTAAAAAACCACCTAACATTGTTAAAATGGTCATTTCTTACATGGAGCCTCTTTGGAAAAATGGAGGCACATTTTAAAATCATGTCTCATTGGCCTTTGTGATGTCACTTCTGTTTTGGCCAAATCCTTTTCGAGGCTCTGCTGATGCCCACGGGAGCATGGCAGGCCCAGGTTCTGTTATTTTGCAAGGGCCCTAAGTGTTGTGAGGCATATGATACCTGTGTACAGATGTTTCGTTAAAGTTCATGTAGGCTGACTTTGCAGAGAACCAAGCTCCCTTGGGTTTGAAGGGACCTGAGGAGAGCTCAGAGAAACCTGGGAGAAGAGCAAAATGAATTGCTCAAAAGTCTATCTCTCCAGTATGGGCCATGGTGGAGTATCTCTTATCAAGGGAAAGTTAGAGCCTTGATCGGAGTCTTGACGGCTCGATGACTGGATTAGAGTTTTGATGAAATGGAATCCATGCACTTTGTTTTTTTCCAACCATTACAAGCTGGCTCTGTCTTTCAATTGGTTTGTGTTTATAAATTGAGTGTCCCTATAATTACTGAATTTTCTTTATGTGAATAGGGTGGGTCATTCGTATTTAATACAGATTGGTTTTATTTAGCAATTAAACTAAAATTTTATTCTTTTAAATAGGTAATATACAATTTGAAAATTAAAAGGTGTAAAGGACAAAGAGTGAACAGCCTCTCTTGCATCTCTGCCCAGTCACCCCTGTTTGCCAGTGTCGTAAGTTTCTCGTGTGTCTTTCCAGGGATGGTCAAAGCATGTGTGAGCAAGTATGAGCACACATGCAGATGCACTCATAGTGCTTGGTGGTTTGATGATAAAGTGATTTACGTAACCATGCCCTCCCGAACCCACACAGTGATAGAATATTGTTGAGTGAGAGGATCCATATGCTTTGAATGGATGCCTGAAGGCAGTCAAGACGATGTTCTTTATGAGTATTTATGCAGGCCTGGAGAAAAACAAAACAGAAAACCTGGGAGTTTCTAACTCAGCACAGTGGGAGGAAGATTGTAAACCTAAGAGAAATGGAGAATCTGGGAAGGGCTGTGGATCTGTGGGGAGATGGTCATGTGTTGGGCAGGTCGCGTTTAGGATAAGGACAAGATACCTTGCTTAGAAAGATGGAACTGGAGGCATGCGAGAGGAGAGTCGGGTTGTGAGTTTAGGGTTGCTCTGATGCTGCACATGAGCACAGGAATGGGTAGAATTAGGACATCCCATATTTACCCATTTATACCATAGTACAGAAGTATCGGAATAATTACATTATTATCAGCAATAGAATTATTGAGAAGAGGAAAGATTTTTTTGCATTTGCTATCATTTTTTATAGTTCTATATCAATGCTGTCAGAATGAAGAGCTGTTTCAAACTATCCTGTCTTATTTTAGTTGTCATTTATTCTTAGTTAAGCATGTACTTTCTTGTTTAAAGTTCACCATCAATCCTTTTGTTGATATCGTTCTAGTCATTTTGTATGTCTGGAGCCCATTCTCTATGAGGGAGTCCTGAGGTCAAAACTATTTTCATCATTATTCTGAGATGGTATTTACCTCATTTTCATCATTCTCATTCTCTCACAAGTATACAGTGGAGTTATCCAAAAACTGTGCCTTGTGATATCACAACAAATCGCATGTATAGCAGAGAGGCAAGTCTGGCTGTTTTGTATTGAAAGATACTAAAGAGATTTGCAAAAATAAAAACAATGCTACTCTTCTCACTAATTATTTTTGTTTGGGAAAACACAGTTTTTCCTAATATCTATGTGTGTGCATGCGTGCGCGTGTGTGTGTGTGTGTGTGTGTGTGTGTGTGTGTGTGTATAAAGTTGACATATAATAGTTTTAGTTTTTGACTGGTACATATTTAAAATTTTTTATTTTAATTTTAAAAAGGTAAATGATGGGCTTTTGCCCACATAAACAAAGCTTTTTGGGGTTTTCAATAATTTGAAGAGTCTAAGGTGTTGGAGATAAAAAAACTTGAGAAACCTCGTTCCAGCAGATTCTTCAGGAAGATCTTTGAAGTTCTGCATGTTGTTAACAGTTTATTAATATACTTTATACTTAACTTTTTTTTTTTGCTATATATGAATCTACTTGGCTCACATTTTCTTTCTGTGTTACTCCATTTTCTTCTGTATAAAGTGTTGCCTTTGAAAAGTCTGGAGATAATCCGCTTTTCTCCCCTTATAAGTCATTTATTTTTGCTTAGACAACCAAAGAATTTTTTTTTTTTTTTGTGTGTGTGTCAAGTTCAGTAATTAGATTGTCTGGGTGAAGGTCATTCTGGGCCAATATTCTCAGGTATATAGTGTACGCCCTCAATATGTATTTTCAACTATATATATGTGTGTGTGTGTATGTATATGTATATATACATATACATACGTGTATACATACACACATATACATATTTATGTATATTAATTTTCGGAAAGTTTTCTTATAGTTTTTAATATTTGGTCTGTTCCCAGGGACTCCTATTTTCTGTATGTTAGATACTTTTTTGCCTGCCTGCAATGTCACTTTCTTGAATCATTTTCTTCTTTTCTTTTTGATTTTAAAAAACTTTCCATTAAGTTTACACATATCATAAAGCATTACCTGTTGTGCTCACTTACTCTTCTTTTTCTTCTAATTTAATGTTCGTTTCTGTAATGATTTTCTTTTATTCAAATACCCAGGTTCTGTCATTTCATTTCTAAGTTTTCCTAGTTCTGATTTATATTGTTCTTTCTTGTCTTCTATCATTTCTATATCTTTTATCTCTTTTTAAAATAGTAGGTTACAAATTTGACCTTTAGGTATTTTTTACAGCTTTCATTGCCTATAAGGATGTTATTCAGCTCCTTATTCACTTTTTCCCTTTAATAACTCTGCATGTGATTTGACCTTCATACTTTTATGTTGCTCATTTTTATGTGAGATTGGATTTTCTGAAGTTTTAGAAGGCGGTTTGGTTCAGAGTTATTTTTCTAGCTTCAGAGTTTTCTCATCTGTTTTAGTATAGTGTTCAAAAATATGGCTGGTTGCATTCTGAAATTTCTGGGCTCTGTTTCTGTCTCTCATTTCTGATTGGACCATCTCTTTCCTTTGTGTTATTGTTTCTGTCTTGCCCAATTTTGATTCTTCTCTCAGCAGTTTCTCCTATTCTGGAAGCATGCCTTGGGGCTAGTTTTAAGAATTCACAGGGTCTAGACTGTTCCAGACCTTTCAGTCCCAACCATGGGCTCTTTGACATGTCTGGTATTGGATTGGTCGGTTCCCCCTCAGTTTCAGCTGCTGTTCTCAGATTGGCCTGACATACTTTCCAGTGAATACCCATTTGCCATTTTGAGTTCTCCAGTTCTCATGTCTGTCTGATGCTTCCCTGCACTTTCTGCTGAACAGATGATAATACCATATTTGTCTTAGGGCTATTGGTGGTTCATCCTCGCCCACTTATATATTAGTGTTTGTGGAATTATTTTCTCACCCATTTGTCTTGACATTTGTCATTTTATTATAAATGTTGTTTATGGAGTTTTTGTTTTGCTATCTGGTTGCTTTTTAAAAGATAGATTTTAGAAATTAAAAAATATTTTGAGGTAATTGTAGCTGTATATACAGTTGTAAGAAATACAGAGATGTCCCATATATCCATCTCTCATTGATTTCTTTATTTTTATGTGGGGATTTGGAAGATCCCAAAATTTTGACTCTGAGACTGCCTCCATCTTCATAGAATCCTCTCCCTATTGGTGATTCTTCAAAGAATTTCCTTAAAATTGTTACTTAGAATCCAGTTTATCTTTGTATAGCAACAAGCCCTTTGCCATTCTTTCCCCCTCAAAAAACCCGATAGTATATGGATTAATGATAGACGTTTCCTTCCCTATCATGACAAAGAAGCCTGGGGGGTGCACTCCAGGGCTAGTGTGGCAGTTCCAGGGTCATTGGAGTTGTGGTTTCCTCTCCTGTTGCTCTGTCATTCTCAGCACATCTCCTCACAGTCCAGGATGACTGCTTGAGCTCTAGTCATCACTTCTGTATTCCAGGCAGCAGTGAAGAGAGAGGGCTGGGAAAAGGCTTGTCTCATCCTCTTCAGAAACTTTCTGGAAGTTTCTGCTTATATTCAATTGGCCAGAATTTAGTCCTGTGGTTTCACATAGCTGTTAAGGGGTCCGGGAAGTGAACTCTTTTAGCTGGCTGCATGGCCACTCTAAGTAAAACTGGAGTTCTTTTAATGGTAAGAAGGAGAGAGTGCATATCTGGTTAGGCAACTCAGAAACAAACAGATTTTTCCTGCTATGTGTTTGAACACAAACTTGTAAAAAAATGAATAAATATGTAGGAAGTTAAAAGGATATTTTGAGTATGATTTCAATCTTAACATATTTTTCTTATTAAGCTTATACTATTCTGCAAATGAAAACAATTCAGTACTATGAACTGAACTTTTGCACGTATCTCAGGATGCTGATGGCATCTCAGTGCAGATCTTGAATCTCTTGGTGGCAGTGATGGAAGTGGAGAGATGGCTCTCCTTTCTGCCTTTCTAGCAGTACTTCCTGAGTCACTGTCTTTTTAGTATAGTAATGCTGATCCCTGAGTATATCCAAGCTGTGATGACTGAATTTAGGGGGTTCCTGGGCTTCTTAACTTTGTTTAGACAGGTGAGCATCTACATAGCCCTTACAACATACATACCGTGGGAAGAAGTAAGGGGCAGAGGATACGACTTTTCCATTCTTGTACTGAAGCTGGAAGCTGTAGTTCCCTGATTTACTAGAGTCAAAGAATTTGCTGGAATCTGAGTCTGATGTTGAATTGGAAGAATTGGTATTGGGCTCACTCTTGTGAACAGTGTGAGGAGATACAGATGGTCTTCAGTGACTGGGGTGATGAAAAGGCACAGCCTCTTTCCCGTTGTGTATGTGTTGACTGCTGTGAATGATGTTAGTATGAACACGTGAACATGCTGCATGTACACACACGTCTCTTTGAGACCCTGATGTCAATTATTATGGGTATATATTGAAATAATGTTGCTGGATCATCCTGTAATTCTATTTTTAATTCCTTGAAAAACTGCTATACTGTTTTCCACAGTGCCTGCACTATTTTACATTCTCAGCAACAGTGCATGAGGGTTCCTGTTTCCCCACATCCTCGTCAACACTTGTTATTTTCTTTTTATTTATTTATTTTTTATTTTTATCTTTTATTTTTTATTGCAGCAGTTCTAATGGGTGTGAGGTGATAGCTCATTGTGGTTTTGATTTGAATTTCCATGATTACATTTTTGAATTCTTATCTTCACTTTCTTTAAATGGAGAAATCCTAGGGCATTCTTCATGTTAAATGGGTATTGTTTTTGAATATTACAGGTTTTCAGGTGGTCCAGGTAAAAGAGCTTCCTCTGTACTTCACAGAGTACATCTCTTGTTCTGGAGTTTGTGAAATTCTTGTACTAAAAATAAAGCTCATTGTAGTTGTGCAAAAAAGAAAGTATGGCAGATGCACAGAGGCCAAAGTAAATTGTCTTTTAATAAAATCTCCAGAAGCCTAGAGGGCATTTTTTGGCTTCTTTTTTAAAATGTGAAGAAGGTCTCGTTCTTGCTTGCTTCAAAAATTATTTGCTGCTTTTCAAAAGGTTAAAAATAAAAAATTCTGCTTATTTGGGAGAGATGCTGAGCTCTGACTACTACAATTACCCATATCTGATGTTCTCCCAGCTAAAACTATGATGTAACTAACATCTTACTATCATTTAGCAGGGGGAGTGTTTGCTCTGGGCCTTCAGTGGCAGCACAAATGGAGTCTTCTGGTCAGAAACATCTAGCATCTTAAAGAAAAAATTTGTCATTCTTTCTGAAGTAGACAATTTCTCTCTAATAAAACAATGAGTCTTGGCTCTCCGTGTCTACATTAGTTCTGCTGTTTTATAATTTTTCCTTGCACTCTGTCTTTCCTGATCTTTTCCTTTGTTCATAATCTCCACATTTTGAAATACTCCCCCATCAAGCGACGCTTGTTTGCAAGCTTGTTTCAAGCCACACATGTTTGCAGGAAAGTTATTGACCATTTCTCCCTTTAATCACTGCTTTTTAAAAAATTTGTGGTAAACTGTGCACACATAAAATTTACCATCTTAACCATTTTTAAGTGTAGGGTTCAGTGGTATTAAGTATATTCACATTGTTGTGCAACCATCACCACCATCCATTTCAGAACTCTCCTCATCTTGCAAAACTGAAACTCCATACTCATTAAAAACGAACTCTCTCTTTCCTCCTCCCATTCCCTTGCAACCACCCTTCTACTTTCTGTCTCTATGAATTTGACTACTCTAGATTCCTCATAAAAGTGGAATCATACAGTATTTGTCTTTTGGTGATGGGCTTATTTCAATTAGTATAATGTCCTCAAGTTTCATACATGTTGTAGCATATGTCAGTTTCCTTCTTTTCTAAGGCTGAATAATACTGCGTTGTATGTACACACCACATTTTGTTTACCTGTTCACCTATCCATGGACACTGGGCTGCTTCCATTTTTCAGCCAGCGTGAATAGTGAGCTAGACTGCGCTTTCCATTCTTTTGGGTGTAGATACCAGGGGTGAAATTGCTGAGGATCACATAGTAATTCTGTAACCACTGCTTTTGGGGAAGAAAAATGCAGCCATCCAAGCATTGGTTTGGATTTTGGTTGTGTAGGTGCTGGGGGCCTGAGGGCAGTAGAGCTGGCGTGTGGTCTTGCAGCTGAGTCGAATGGCTGCTATGTTAAGATGGTTGAAGTGCTTCAGAGGAATCCAGGGCAGAGGGGCACCCAGTCCATGGCTGGCACACGTGAGTAAGCACATGAAGACCTCAGCTGGGATGAACCTTAAGCCAGTGAGTGGCCCCTGTAATTCTACTCATCCACATGTGCTTTGCGTTCTCTTCAGCCTTTGTTCAAAGTTCCTACCAGAGAGGTAAAAGCCTGCTCATTTTCCACAAGGAAGTTACTCGGTGTATGCCTGAGGTCTTTGTGGCCTCTGAAGAAATATGTTTGAGAGTGTTGGGAGGAGAGAGGCACAGGGCAGAGGTGGGGGATTGGAGGACGAATATGTGCGGTATGTGGGAATGTTTGGGTCTACCAGCTTTGGGTCTGACTGCTGTGACTCGCTCTGAACTCATCTTTTCTGGAGACTGGGGTTTTTGTGATCCAGGACTTGATTGTCCAAAGCTGCCTTTTTCCAGGATTGCAGGAGAGTTGACATCAAGCAAATAGTGGGATCTCAGTCTTTTGGGAAGGGAGCAATGCTCTTCTGAAAACAGGCCTAGCATAGTCCTTTGCGTTGTGACTCCAAATGATACCAATGGAGCACTGGAAGGTATAGGTCACGTGCCTCTTCCCCCTGGATTTCCAGCCTAGCCCAAATTAAAAGTCTTAATTTGTCCCAAGCAGGACATATGTCCATGATAGGTTGTGAATCAAACATTTTGGTTCTGCTTTAGGCCATGCCAGACATTATCAGTCCCTGTCTGTACCTTCTTTGGGACTGTAACTTACCACTCTCGAATACGACTAGACACATATTTGAATTTTCTGATGTTGGGTTGATCTCGTGTCCACATACACACTATTGCGTGTCTTTTGTTGAGGCATCTAGATACTCTCCTTAGGCTGTTTGCTTGGTGGCACTGGGGCAGTGACTCTTAGAGGCGGCTTCTCCAGCCCCAGAGTCCTGTGCTCAGGGATGCTCTAGCCCTTTGTCCAGTCTTGTGTCTCATTCAGCATTGGTGATCCTGCCTGGGGGGGCTTTTCTTGGCTTTGAAACCCATGTAAATCGATTGCTGGGTATCCAGAATCTACTGTGTACAGTCACCACCAGGAAGGTGGCTTGGGTTTCCACTCCAGCAAGGAGGAAGACCAGACATGCATATAATTATAGGACCATGTTGGGTTTAGAGGCACAGAGAGCTGATGGTCCTAAAGACCAGGATCCCGCTTGAAGTCTGAAGCAGAATTTGACTTTACCTCTGAAGAATCTAACCTCAATCACCTCAAAAATAATTTGGGAATGTTCCCAAAAACTGGGTAGGAAGAGACTATGAGGTGGGATTCAGGCTGCCAACGAAAATCACCTTTCCACTGGCATTGCATCTGTACATGAACTGAAATGCATTTCTCTCATTCTGGTTCTAAACAGTAGAGTTTATGGATGGTTTTAATTAATTTTCAAGATTTGTTTTTTCATTTATATAGCAATGGAAAAAAAACTGGAAATAAAACATGCTTTTGAAAGAATGATAATTTTTTTGTGCTAGAAATGCTTAGGATTTAAATTAGACTTTCAAAATAATTACACAGTTAAAAATGAGTTACTTCAACAAATTGTCACCTTTTCATGGAAGAGCGGGGAAGAGGTTTAGAAACACTAATCCTTTACACTTCCCTTCTAAATGAGCAGGGCAGTTTTCTTTTAAATGTGATTGGTTGCTGTCTGCCTCTACTTCCTAGCTCTTTAGTGGAGACTCCAGGACCTTGCAGCTTGAAGTGTGGTCTCCAGGTCAGCAGCACTGGCATCATCTGGTTAGAATGCAGCATCTCAGGCCCCACCCAGAGTCTGCATTTTCCCTGGATCCCTGGGTGAATGGTGAACACATTCAAGTTTGAGAAGTGCCACTCTGGCTGGTTTGTGAGAGAGGCCTCTGTGAGATCAGGGCAGTGGGCCCTTGGGGAAAGACAGGCATGAGGGAGGTGCTCTTCTTTTTAAAGAGTCCACAGAGATGAGAGCAGGACCAGTCCTGGGACAGTGAGGATGGCTGGGTGGGGGGGAGGAGGGCAGGTCTACACAATTGTGACCAGGAAGTGCATCCCTGCAGTCATCTCCTTTAGGATGGAACCCCTATTTTCTCTCCAAGGACAGAGGAGGAGGGGCTGTAGCCAGAAGCAGACAAAGTAAGTGGTCAGAAAAGAAAGAGGAGGGTTGTGAAGACACTTGACATAAAGTGAAGAGTTTTAAGGAGGGGAGAAAGAGGAAAGTATAAGGGCCACAGGCATCCATCTCTGTGTCACGAATATGGAGATGAGAGTTTCGTTGCAGAAAAGATCCAAAATTAGACCAGCGAGAAACCAAGCAGCACTCAGAGAGTGGGAGAACTCTGGTTTATTAGCCAGTGGTCCCAGAGGAGCTAATGCTCTGAAGATCTGGGCCTGGAGCTCAGTTGCAACATTCCTTATATAGAACTTATTTGGCCTGGGCTGATGGGCTAATTTCTCCTCAGACTGTTACAAAGCAGCAGGAGTTGCTATGGTTGCAGGTAGTTACATCTGTTGCTTAGGCAGAGCAAGCCAAAGGGACGATGAGTTTTTTCAGTTGCTTTTGAGTACTACCTGTACAGCAAGCATATCTGCAGGAGCAGAACAAAGAGCCCTTTAGCTATTTGAGTGCAGATTCCTCTTCAGCCTTCCGCTCTGGGGGAACGGCTGAATCAGAGGTGAGCCACTGGATACTAGTTGTGGAGAAAGGAACGTTTTCGAGTTGTGATACATGGCCTGTCAATGACAAGGATGCCTTTCCCGATCACCAAGAACATGGGAAGGAGGGGCAGTCAGGTATCCTTAAGAGAGTGCTAGACCAAGTGGTCAGATCCCCAGGTTCTTGCTCTGTGCACCATTTCCTACCAGAGGGTAACTTTGGTTGGATAATCGCACCTCTATGATCCTCAGTTTCCCAGCCAATAAAATTGATACCATAACATCCTATGTTCTCTGGGCTTTTGTAAGGATCAGATGCAATAAAGTAGAAGTAAGTGCTAGAAATCTTAACTTCCATGAATGAGGCATCCTTAGCCAGAAATCTCATGTGGGGTGCACCATGGGGCATCCTTAATTGGCTAAGCAAACCTGAATGCCTATTTTACCAATTTATGGATTTACATGTAGAAATATGTTAGTCATATAGGAGAGGATGCTCACATATAGGAGAGGCCAGCTCAACTCTCTCCTCGTAGGTCTTCTGGCTGGGAGCTGAAGTGCAACTAGGTGTGAGAGGGAAGATTTATTAGTTGTGTGGCTCAAGTATTTGATAGTGTCAGGTCGGGGTAGCCCAGTGTGATCTGCCCGTCTCACAGGAGCTTGAGGCTGTGGGCAAGGGCAGTTTTCACCTCAGCGATACTGCCCGAAAGATTGTGAAGATATTTGTTTATCCTAGCATCCCACACATCTAGGTACATACACTCAATTTTTTTATAGCAGTTCTACTGAGATATAATTCACATTCCATGAAACTTACCCCTTTTAAAAAAGCATTTATTATATTCACTTTGGTTCTTAGTGTATTCAGAGTTGTGCAGCTGTCATCACTGTCTAATTCCAGAACATTTTTATTACCCCTACCAAAGAAACCTTGTACCTATTAGCTACTATTAGTAGATATTATTAGTTACTCTCCATTCACCTCCCGGAGTCCTTGGCAATTGCTAATCTACCTTTTTACTCTATGGATTTGTTTATTCTAGAATTTCAAATAATGGAATCATGCTATGTGGCCTTTTGTGTCTGTTTTTTTTTCCATTTAGCATAATGTTTTCAAGTTTCATCCATATTGGAGAATATCTCTTCATGGCTCAATAAGATTCCATTGTATGGATCTACCACATTTGCTTACACATTATTCAGTTGATGGACTTCTGGGTTCGTTCCATCTTTTTGGGTATTAGCATGTATAATGCTGCTATGAACATTCATGCACAGGTGTTTGTGTGGAAATGTTTTCTGTTCTCTTGCATACATTTTTTTAAAATTTATTTTAAAATATCCATTGGCTCCTTTAGGTAGGAATCTTTTAAACATCAACATTTTGAAGTTGTGATTGTTTATTTATAATCTTGTGAAGAGGAGAAGGTGAAAGGAAGCAGTGGCCTCTGGGGTAGGCAGGATAGGAGAGAAGAACCCAGGTCATCCAGACTTTGCCTTTTTGTTTTTAATAGTAGAAAACCTGATAAAGTTCTAGGAGTGAAGAAGGCCAGTCATCTCTTCTTCTTCCTTTCATCATGGCAGCAAAGAGGGCTTCTTAAGTACAGATTCATAAACTCTGATGACTACAAAGGACCCGGTGCTCATCTTTATCAATATCTATATATCTATCTGTATCTATATACCCAAGAGAAGAGTGGTGACTTGTCCAAGGTCACACAGCCAGCACTGGCAAGGCCGGGACTAGAGTCCACTTTCTGTGACTTTAGATATTTCCTGATATTTCCTGCTTCTCCTTTGATGTGACATTGTGGGATCCCTTTGAGCCATTTCCTTTATGTCTAGGAGGGAAATGGTTTTTGCAGAGTGGAATGTTAAGGTCTTATTTACCAAATATGTTCCAGTTTTCAGATTATCTGAACTAGAACCACAGTGAGTTTCCATCAGCTGCAGAAAACCCAGCGTTTACACAGAGCAGCGTCTTTTGTTTCACATCTGCCTAGAGGCGTATCTGCCTGGCCTGAAGCTGTGACCAAAGAGTGACGCAAGTTAGAAACTCAAGCTGGCAAGACGACGTAGTTAAGTTCTCCTTGGTTAGGCTTTGCTACTCACAATGAAATGACAATGAAATGAAAATCTGCAACGCCAGTTTGTTTGGGAAGGGGCAGTGGTGGTGCGGGATCACCAACTGCTCCATGGCAGTCCTCCAAGGCCAGTCCTTGGAGCAGCCCCAGCCCAGTCAGAAAGGCCTGGGCAAGTTGAAGGTGCAGGGAGAGTGGCTCTCCAGTTGTCCTCCTCCTGTCAACTCTAGGGGTTGGCCAGGCTGAGTTCTGTCCTCTACAGCCTTCCTGCAGCCTGCCCTTTGGAATGAGACTGGCAGAATGGGGTAAGATATCACATGTATACAAAGGGCATGTCAGTTCACAACCCCTGCCCCCCACCCCGTGCTTCTCTTCCCACCTTTTTAAAAAAAAGTCTCAGATTATCTGGGAGATGAGTAGCCAGTCTTCCTTTTGTGCCACCTGTTAAGATTGGAACATTAGAAGCCCTCCTGTGTGCCAGGGCATTTTTACAAATACATACTCTCAAAGTTGAACTTATCATTTAGGGACCTTGCTGTTCAACTTTATAATAAAAGATATATCCAGTAAAGAGTTTTCACACACACACACACACACACACACACACACACACACATATATATATACATACATATATATATACACATACATGCATACATACATATATATATGTGTGTATATATATATATATATATATGTATATATGTATATATATATATATAAAAACACTGGAGTTTAGTAAAAAACAAAAAGTCACGAGAAAAATTAGCAAAATAATTTCAGATTTTTTTAGATTAATTCATGTTGTAAATTGTTCCAGAGTATTCCAGCACCTGTCAGTTAGATACTTCAACTTAAGGTAGGAACATCATTAGTAACTGTATTGGGATACCTGAGCAACTTCTGTAAAGAGCTAGTGCCTGGACCCTACTGCAGCCCAGTAGGGTCTGACTTGGGGTGGAACTAGCACATTGGTGTCTTTTAAAAGTGTCCCCGGTGAGTCTCTTATCCCTTGGGGTATCTAGAGCCAGCCTTGCTCTGAGCTCCACCTGTGTTAAGCCCTCTACTTATGGGATCACATTTCTGCCTCATTAGCAGAGAGGGTTCATTATCCTCTCCATGCAGAGACTGAGCTTCCCCTGGTTAAGTAACTTAAGACCCCTCCACTCCCAGGTTGCACCCTGAAAGTTTAGGCAGTGCTGGCCCGCAGCCCAGGCCTCCCTCTCCTCCCGGGATATACTGAGCTCTCCTTTGGGAACTGTCTTATTCAACAAGCCCTCTAGAGAGCCAGCCCTTAGGTCAGGCAGATGCTAGCTAAGGTGTTGTCTGCTTGGGTTGTTAGTGACTTACCTCCTGGGAGCTGGCATTGGTCCATGGCCCTGGCCTCTTGCTGCTTTTTGACCTCACTTAACCTCTCAGGTCTCCACTTCCTCACCCATAAATCAGGTGTTTTAGTGTGCCCTGTAGGGTTGATGGGGGGATTGTATGAGATAGAAGTGTGAAGAACTTGGTGAGGTGGTTGACACATAAGAAGGACGCAGGCTGTGTATGATGTGGTCCAACCCCTTACCGGGTTCTAAATGCCCGAAGGATGGCTTCTCCATCTTCAGTGGGGGACATGGATTCAGCACGTCTGGGGTGGGGCCCGAGATCCTGCATTTTGGTCAAGCTCTTAGGTGATGCCAGGGTCTGGGTCAGCAGCTCCTGGGATTCTCATACTGCCATCACAGTGTCTAGAAGGGCTCTGAAGACATAACCACGAGGTGGGCTAAGGAGTTGTGTGTGTTCACAGCACTGTCCCTCCCATGCCCGGGCCTGAGGGCTGCCATGCTTGTTGTTCTTGGGGTGTGGCATGGGTGCTTCTGCTTTTGTCTGGAGTTTATTTTTCAGCCTCTCCAGTAAAAAATCACTAGAAGAATTATAAAATCAATTATATATACCTTGTCATAAAACCAATGGACTGCTAAATGATAATGCATCTAATGCTCCTTTTTGTTTTTTGGCTTTTGTGAAGTCCTTACTGTTCATTTCCTATTTATAACATATTAGCTCCCATCAGATAGAATGAGAAGTAGGCATGGGGTTGGAAGTTTAGAGTTTAATTCCTGGCTCTGCCATTCAGTAGCTGTTTCACTTGTGCGTTTGTGAAATGGGCCTGTCAGTACCCACAGCACTGGTTTGTTAAATGAAAATGATTAGGAGGCCCAGATTTCACTATTTTATCTAATTATATTTTAAGGGAAAAAAAGTTTTAATTTGCAGAAAGATTTAGTTCGAAGATCAAAACATTTTAAAGCTCGGGAGCTGTCCTTCTCTCTCGTGTCCTTTCTGCTTTCTTTGGTTGTGGCGGCCAAATGAATAGGCATGAAATGCTTGTAGGGTGGATTTTACATTTTAAAGTTTCATTTATTTTTTGCCTACTTTATTTGATCGTTGTGTGACATCTTAATGAAGGATTTCTTGAATATGTAAAATTCAGGCAGAAACAGGATACTCAAACACTGAAGAGGAATAAAAGCCCAGGACCAATATCTATAGAACCCAGAATGAACAAAGGCTACATCTTCATAGGATTCCTGAGGAGGCAGCTGTGAAGACATTTTAATGTGACCGTGAATGTGTCAAAATATGAAACAGATTTGCTTCTTGTCCACGTGGAGGAATAACTCTTGTTTATAGCTGTAAAGTTCATGTATGCGGGAATTACATAATTATTTTCCTTTTTTCCCTCTTTGTTAGTTAAATGAAGCGCAGCTCTCTTTCTATTTAAATCATGGTATGTCAAGTTGCCTTGTAGGTTCGGAAAATTGAATCAGCCATGTAGGGGTCTATGCCCAGCGTTGCTAAGTGTGTAGTAGGTTCTTGACAGTGGCCAGATGGCAAATTCATCTCAGCAGTGCAGACTTTGATGGACTTTGGTCTGCCCTCAGTTCACTTTGTGGCCTTGTCTGTGTTTTTAAAGCAGGGTGGCACTGCAGATGCTTTTAGAGGCAATGAGAAGTGAGTGCTAGTGCAAGCTTTCATGGAAAGCTTGTGCTGGTGCTGGGTCCCATGTCAGCTGCACAAGACTTTTAATGGGTGTCGCCGCTGTAAATGGACCAGCCGAAACACGGCCAGCTGCGGAGACACAGATTTAGGCTCTGAACCGGATGGCTCAGAAACCCACCGGCCCTCCTGCCTCGTTTTATTACCTTCGTGTTTCTGAGAGCTAACTTTGACACTTTTGTTAGAGTTTTCCTTTCAGAGAGTTTCTATTGTGCCTGAAAGTGTAGCCTTGGACACATGTGGGGATGAAGGCAGCATGTTTTGGGACCCTCTGGCAGAGGATTAGGGGTGAGGTGGGTGGTGAGAGAAGGGTACAGATACATCTTACAGGTGACACTGAGAGAAGGTGCATTTGGATTAGCAAACTTCTTTTTGAAAATCTGTTCCCTCTTTTACCAGAGGGTTGAGGATAGAGGGAGTGGGGAGGCAGATGGGGTAAAGGGGGTCAAATGTGTGGTGACAGAAAGAAATCTAACCGTGGGAGGTGAACACACAGTGTAAATATATACATGTATATGCCTTACTGTTAAAGTGTACAGCTGAAACTTACTGGATTTCGTTAACCAAAGTCAACATAAAAAATAAATAAATTAAAAAAATAATAAAATAAAAAAGAAAATCTGCTTCCTCTAATCTATCAGTCATTCTCACCTTGGAATGAACATGTTTAATCAGCTTGTCTGGCTTTCACCTGAGATCCGCTTCTATTGGGACTGGGCACTCTTATTTTTAGAGTATTATGAGGGAATTCTGCAATTCATGGTTCTGCATGTTCTAGTGAGCAACTTGATAGAATAGCCCATAAACCACTTTCATGGCCTGGTAAAGAGGAAGTGCTTTTTGCAAGAGGCTGTATATTAATGGTAGGCTCCACTGGGCACCTACTGGGTATTGTCGGGCCGCACATGAGTTCTCATTCTGGCTTGTCACTTCACCCACCCATCCACCCACTTCCCACTCACCTGCAAACATTTTCTAAGTACACGTGATTCCATGCTTGTTGAGAGATGAGGTCATGTATGAATCCAGCGCCTTGCACATAGTAGGCCCTCAAGGTCCATTGACATGAAATGTAAGTGCATGTTCTGACTGGATCACACAGTGACAAGAATATGTCTGCCTTCCTCTGGTTTCCCTCCCCTCTTTACTTATTTCACATCTTCCTCCTCCCCAGTCATGTAGCAGCATGGTCCAGAAACACCTGTGGAGTTTGTTTGTTTCTTTGTTAGTGGGTGTGTTGGTGACATACCTCCTGGGATGGAAGCAGCAGGGTCTGGATGCTGGCGTTGATCCATGGACCTGGCCTCTTGCAGCTCTGTGACCTCACTTAACTTCTCCAAGTCTCTACTTCCTCATCTGTAATTTAGGGATTATAGGGCCCACTTTATAGTATTGATGATGGGGGTGGGGGAGGGAATTAAATGAGATAGAAAGTGAGGGACTTGGCAGATGTAGAGTAGGACCAGAAGGGCTTTCGTAAGGCCACAGAGCTTTCTGAATGATTCCAACGGCAGCCAAATTAAGAATTACTACTTTACAAATTCTCCTTTTGCTCTAGTCTCTACAAGTTCATTGATCCTCCCTAATTTTTCATTCCCCAGTGGCTTTCTCGTTGTTGTCTGCTCGTTGTTGTCTGTGCTCATGAGCGCTGATGATAGTAGCAACTTCCCTGATGCTTTATCAGCACTTCTGCCAGGGGATCTCTGCACTGTGGCAGGAGCCTTGCACTCATTTCAGTCTAGAGCCTTGCAAAATAGGTGCTGTCATCTTCGTTTTACAGATAAGACTGAGGCTCAAAAAGGTTCATAGGATGTTAAAGACACAAGTATAAGTAGTAGAGCTAGAATTTGAATCAAAGTCTGCATGACTTTCCATATGCCAGTCTGCATCGCTAAACTCTGCTTTGAGCTCTGCAGACACCCCATATTAATTCACATCCAACGCAGAATAGGATTCATAGTGCGGATGTTGGAGTTAGACTGCCTCGATTTAGATCCTGGCTCCTCCACTTATTGGCTGGGACCTTGAACATCCTGCTTACCTTCTGTCCCTAGTGTCCCCATCTGTGAAAGGCTGACAATAATATTTCTTTTGTAGGGTTGTTGTATACTGAGTGGGGGCTGGTATATGATCAGTGCTTGCCAAACTGTTTTAAAGCAGCACAATCCTTTCTTTATATATCTTATGAGGAAACAAAGATGGAAGGCAGATGATATTGGGACTGTTTGAGGGAATGTGAGGAGCGTGAGGTCTTGACTGTTCAAATTCCTGTAGAGGGGGGCCGCTGTGGCCCTGAGACCGCCTTGCAGAGTCCTTGGGGCTACACTTGATGACATCTTGTTTAGGGTAATCCTCTGTCTTGTCTGTTCATCAACTTTTAAAATCAATAACAGGAAATTACTTATTATTATGATCAGCTGTAGAGGAAAGAAAAGAACAAGTTGAGTGGATTGCAAAAATTGGGGCATATAAATGTGGACTCTTAAAGGTGATCGCGGTCACTAAGAGGGAATGTCTACATCAGCCTGGTGAAGCTCAGTCTCAGCGGGAAGTACAGGGTAGGGCCTGCACTTGTGGAGGGTCCTGCATGCCCAAGAGAAGGGCTTTTGAGATGGCATGTGGGGTGGCCAGAGGAAGAGAGCATTGATGGCACTTAGTTGGGAATATGTCTTCCAGAGACTTCTTGGCAGACAGGCAGCAGCATCTCCAGAGAATGAAGCCGAAGACCAACAGGCTGAGTTGGCTAATGTCCAGGTCATGGTACTGGCGATTACTTGGAGTGAGAGGATTGGATAGCCAGGGATGGGTACCAGCACGGCTGGGAGGTTGTCAAGAAAGAGCCCAGAGTAGAGATACTGGGCTCTGGCTGTGGTTTGATGGTGTCCATCGTAAGGAAGACTGAGGACATCCAGGGCCCAGGAGCCAGGCCCCATGTATGGTGGATCATCTCCTTGGAAAAGACAACCTTATGTCTCTTCTATGAAAGGGACACTAGTGGACTGGCTAGATAAAGTGTGTGAGAGATGACTGAGGAAAGTGGTCGCAATGCGGTTCAGTTGACTAGGTCATGCCGTCATCGTTATTGCTGGGAGGAGCTCCTGAGCATTGAGGGGCTTTGGCTACTGGGTTGAGGTAATGCAACCAGTTAAAAGCAAGGCAAAGACTTGAGCTGGGGGCCTTGCCCCAGTGCTTCTCACAGAGCTGAACATTGCAGCCTGGCCAATTCCTCCTCCAGCCCCCTAGAATCGCCATTCTCCGTTGATCATGGGAAGCCACGGGGGTAAATGCTCTAGTGTGACTGAGGCACGTGCTCATCCCTTTAGCTCCTGCTTTTTAAGCATGAAAGAATGAAGCTGGTCGTCAGAAACCTGTAGCTAAGAGTGGCTGTTGTAAGGGCTGATGATAACACAAGGTTTGCAGTTCAGGAATCTAGAAAAGCTCCTCATCCTCCCTATGGGATGTCATGTCTATTCCATGCTGATCATCCTTCCCCACATTCCTCTCCTGGTTAGCCCCTAGCTGTCTTTCCCTGTTCAACTTACTACTTGCTTGTCCAGCAAACCTTCTTCATGCCCTCTGTCTTGTCTGGGTGATCCATATATGTGTTCCCAGGTCCCCTCAGATATTATTGTTGCCTTGTTTTCTCTTCTCCTGGGCTCAGAGTTTCTTGACCTTATCTCTCATCTTCAAGTTCTCAGTTCCAAGTACTGTGTCCATTTCATGGCCCAGTGTGCAAGCTCCAGCATGACTTGTTGAAAAGGCTATCCTCATACATTTTTGATAAAGTAATATATATATCTTTAAAATTTCACATCTATAACTTTTAAGTGCTTTTGTTCATTTCCTTGGGGATCTGTTTTTAAGAAATCTATTAAAATAAGGTAATAACTTGAAGAACAACATTTATTTATTATGTGATCCTCAGTGAGGAATCAATCGATTTATTGTCCATATTCAAAACTAACATTATAAAAGGATATTTAAGCATTGAATACCAGTTCTCAAAGCACACAAGGGTCCTATTTTTCAGTGGTTGGTTTTCATCTTATTCACTGTTTTCTATTTTTATTTGCTTGTTTTGCTTTTTGTTGATATAATTAGAGTGCCTACATTTAGAATGTTTGGAACACAATGCAGAGTAGGTATTCCCATGGATTTGTGTCCATAACTTGGCCTGAGTGGCCCAGGAGATGGGCCTGAGTGGCCCAGTTAATTTTCAAAAGGGGAGGAACCAAGAATCTTGTTATTCTTCCCAAAAGGAGAACATCTAACTTATTCCAGTGCTATTTGGCACTCTCCTGCCTCTGATCCCAAAACAAGGCCACCATTTGGCCACTGGGAGATTGGCCTGCCTGCTGACTTTTTCCCTTTGAGTAGCCCCTGCTTCAGGTGCTTGTAGGCTCTTGCTCTCTCCTCTCTTACAGTCACCCAGACCCTCCTAAAATAGAGACTCCCTGGTGGGCCATCTGTGGATACTTGAGTAGCCAAAGGACCCGGCTAGCAGGAGTGGATGGATTGGGGGCTTGGGGAGTAGGGACTGCAGGGAGGGGTGTTGGACACCTCCATTTCTGGACCCAACTGTCTGGGAGGTCTTCACAGTGTTTCAGAAAGGTGTGGGGCCTCTGCTGAGTCCTCCTTTCACATTGTGACTCACATAGGCTTAGGTAGGGGCAGACCCTGATGGCCAGGGCAGTAGGGGAACTAAAGTCAGTCAGCTGCCAAAATTCTGTGTTAGTGCTAATTCCCTTCGCACAGAGGAAAGGTCCTCATGTGACATTTGTTTATTCCTATTTTTCATAAATTTATTTCAGCTTTATGATCTCATTTCTTAGTTTAACAGATCAGCAAAAATTAGGAGGCAGCAGTGGGTCTCCTTTGATAGACAATCACAACAGCAAGAAATAGGGGTCTAGGATGAGAATTGATGAGGGCGTCAGAGAAAGGGGAAGAATAAATTACGAAGAAGATTTGGCTTTAAAAAATGTCTTAGTATTCAAGGATTTATTCATACATTATTAAAATTTAAATTATATGATTCATCCTGTCATCGAGGACAGACAGTTCCTTTCTTAGCTTCGCTTCATTTCAACTGCTTCACTCAGTCGATAAATGGTTAATTGGTTGATACTTTAAAGTTTACCAGGCTGCAGTAAATCTATATTTAGCATAAACCCCAGTAACACTGTAAGTCATTTCCAATAGGATTAAAATTATCAGCGTGTTTCTCAAATTCTAAAAGAAATACCAAACGCTGGGGTATATTCGGTTGTGTATTCTTAATTTCAGACAGGCATTCTTGTTCCATCAACAAGTTATTCTTAAGACCACATAATAAGGATGGTATTTCTCTTTTGCATGCCACAGCATCCCTGCAAGAGAAAGGAATCTGGTCTCTTTGATGAAGTTTGATAGCTAACCAAATGATCCTCAAATGATCTCTCTGCCTTCCATACTCTTTAACTTCTACATCAGCTAGAAGTAAATTGATTTTTCAAACAAATCTCAAACACATTAAATGTCTGAGTATCATAGACGTGGGTATTATTTCTTAACCATTTGTCAATACACTGAAATATGAAAAGGTGAATTGGACATCACTTAGGATGTGTGATAAGTCCTTAACCCCCACCCAGGGAATTTTATTCACACCAGGGAGCTGTGGCCTGTGCCTGTTATAGGGGACTAAGCCGTAATGTACTCATTAGTACACGCTTCTTCCCCAGCTGTTTGATTAATGCACTTTTTGTTTGCTCTATAATTTTTACTTATTAATAATAATACATAACTTTGACTCGTAAGGTTGTTCTCATGAGCTCACTCTTTCCATTCCAGTTTCTACCATCTTAATTTAGAGTTCTTGCCACCTCTGTTTTTGACTTTTTTTGTGGGTGATCTTCTTGAAGTGTAGATATTCTGGACATTCTGCTGCTTAAAGCTTTTTAAAGCCAATCCTCCTCCTTGCCTTCAGGCCACCTCTGTGCCCCTTAGACCAGTGTACAAGTACCTCCTCCTGCCAACCAGTATCCTCTCATTGCTCCTTTGCCCTTCCCTCAGCCTTTAGTGCCCTCCCCACCTCCTACTTCCTATGCTGTTCAAGCTTTCTCTTGTCTGTCAAGAAGCAGTTCAAATTGAAGATAGCTACTTCTTTAAGACTATTTCATTTTCTCCCCACTTGGGTGAGAGGTACTGGAGGAATCGCAATATGTATACGCATGCCTTTATTTCTTGAGATTATATACCTCAGAAACCTCTTTCTGTAAACCACATACTTTGTTTTTTCTTGCGTGTATTTCTGAGCCAGCAAGAGGTTGTTAGGAGAAGAAGAAAAATAGGAAACTTTTGATGACGTTCCCTCTCCAGATGTTTGGAAAACAAGACACTCAGCAAATGAATTACCTTAGAGAAGATTATAACGTTGACCTTAATTTCTTTTATCAACTTCCCATTTTCTTGAAATGCATCTAATCAACTATTAAACTGTCTTAAAAAATGTTTCTGGTTTAGAGAGGTTTTTCTGTGGGGTTTTTGTTTGTTTGTTTTTTGTTTTGTAAATAATGGTTACCAGTAATCTAAGAAATGTAGGTTGCAAAAGGTTACTTTTAACAAAAAGGGAAAGCTTTAGGCATGTTAATACATATAATTATGTGTATTATAAGATGCAATTCTATTCTTTGGTTTTCCCACCAAAAGAGAGACTTGTCGGTTTCCACCCCAGTGATTCTCTGGCACTTGCTTCTCTAGGTGGATTGTCATTTGAATTGGAAAATACCGCACCTTTAGTCCATTTAGACAAACACCCACATCTGGTCAGGTTCCAAGTGGTGGTGGTTGCCCTCGCAGAGTGTAGATGGTCGTAGCAGCGTCACGTTTTCACGCACTCTGGGAGGGTGATTAGCATTTGGAATATTTGTCTAGTTCTAAGTGAAGACTTGAGAGACAGAAAGATTGAAGGAAATGCTTTATCTTCTGCTACGGCTTTTCAGAAAGCACCCATGTTGCTTTTGCAAAGGGAGTTTGAAGATATTCCACTTTAGTCTGAATGCTTTGTATGCGTGAATGAGGCCGTGCAAGGTTTGGAAGTTCCACTGTGGAACTGAGGTAACAGAAGAATTGAAGTTTAGGATGGAAACAGTTTGCGGGAAAGGCGTGCAGCAAAGTGTTGCCTTTTGCTGCCTGGTTCTTAGTGTCTGACACAAGTGAGACCCTTTTGTCAGAATCAGCATTCTCTTTTAACTGGGAATTTCATTTTCGTAAATAGGACTAAAACAGGGGTCTGGCAGGAAATTCTCAGTGTTAGTGGGGAGGGAAAGGGTAGAAAAGTGTAGGCCTCTAAGAAGAATTTACAATGTTAAAATTAAGATTTATTATGATAGGTCTGGCCATAGACATATTAAAATTCTAACCATATCAAATTCAAGGAAAATGTGAAATAACACTGGATGCAGTAAAAGGAATTTAAAAATAATTATAATTTGCTGTCTTCTCAGTCATGAGTCCTTTGGAATCTGACTTTCTAGCTGTGCAGTCGTAAGGAACTATTATCCTTCTCTAAATATTTGGACTTGCTCTGTTGTTGACTGTCCCCCCTTTGGTTCAAGTGGAGGCCTCCTGGGCAGCTGGTGGCTGGGGCAGCTGTGGTGACCCAACTCAAGTGTGCCCCTCCCATGGATGGAGCTCCCAATTTAGCTGTTGGGTTTGAGCACACAATGCCAGAGCGCAGCAATCCGAGCTCTTGCTTTCTGTTTAAATAAAAAAGGCAGATGCTTCACACATGTTTTCACGAATTGACATAAACCATGGAAGGAAAGAATGCTGATACTCAATAGTTACCCTGTAGTGGCTTGTTCCTTGTAATTTTTAGATTTACTGTAAGAGCAAATGCTGGAAGCAAACCTGTATCTGTGCTGACACTGGATTAGGAGTAACCCATGCTCTTTAAGTGTCCAAGTAATGGGTGAATGAGACAGCTATAAATAGTGAGTTAGTGTGTCTGATAGACCTCAGGCCAGTGTTGCCCCATGTGGCTGGGGAGGAACACAGCCAAGGGGAAGAGGGTGTGCTCTGTTTCACCTTTCATTCCAAATTCAGTAGGGCAGATGCTCGGGTCATGGAGTTAGCTTGCTGAGAATTGTTAGCTCTGGAACATAGGACATTAGGCAGGCCTAAAAATAGTACTGAGAATGGCTTTGCCCCTTTTCTTGAAGGAGACATTGGCCTACATGACTTTCGGAGGTGTCAGAAGACTCCCAGTGGTCTATCACGTTAAATTACACTTGATGAACTCTTCTCTCCCTTCCTGGGCTCACTATTTCATGAAGCTGAGCGGAGCTTTGAATGTAAAGAGTGGAAAGAGAGGATGTGGGCCCTGAGCATTCCTTACAGTTGTTGTGGATTTATACTGATCCGTCTGCACCCTTTGGACCCAAGTGACAGTGCTAGGCAGATGTCCGTGTTGAATTAATTGATGGTGCACACTTGTAAGCAGACTGGCTACAATTTGAGGGTGTAGTCTGTGGCTGTCAAATACAGTCAAGTGTTACGGGGACTGAGATTTATAGCCTGCAAGTCATGAACCAGCTGTGAACACTTAGGGAATTGATGGTACGTCATGCACCAATCTAGAAACTCATCTCTTGCTTTCCACCTGGTGTGGTACTTCCCCTTTCAGCGTGATTGAACTTGTAAGTACCAGTCTACTCACACATGATGGAGTGCCAGGGCCTGTGTGCACTGCCTCAGGAGGGTGGCTGCGTGGGGTCTGAGTGTGAGGCTGAGAGCAGGTCTATTAAATAAATAAGCTCACAGTCAGTTTTACCTGTGGCTGGCCCTTTTTTTGCACAGGACTGCTGGTTTCATCACAAGCCCTTATTTGGCACTGGCTAAAAATTTGGTGTTAAATATTTCTCACCTTTCACACTTCAGGGTTTTTTAAAAAAACTGTGTTTCCCTAATGTAAGAACCAGCTTCTGGGAGTGGGTCAGGCAGGAGCCCTAGCATTTGACTAGTGTCCTTTAGCTTATCTGTGATTAGCTAAGATGCTGGATGAATTATTTTCCTATTCCAGCAGCTTTGTGATTGTCAAGATCTGTCTGGTAGCAGTTCAGGATGATAAGTAGGAAACCATACAGTTTGAGTCATGTAAACAGTGAGTGGAGACGTGTCTTGCTAGTCTTTTCTTTCAGCTGGTGACACATAGTAGTATTGGCGTTTTGATGTTTATCAGTGTCTCTGTCACTCCCACCCTTTCCTTACCCAAAAGACAAATGGTGAGGTTAAATATGGCCGTGACTCAGCCAAAACTCAGCCAAAGCCCAGTAGAGGCCATCAGGGAAGACAAAATCACCGTCACAGGTCTTGTTAGAATTGGCATGCAGGCCCTTTGACTGTTCTTGGTTTTCTCTAAGGTTTTTATTAGCTAATTACCAGGACGTATTCTGGTAATAAGATAATAAAGTACTCCTGGGCATGTTTCAAAACCCAAAATATTCTTTTAAAATGAAAATATAGATTAGGTTGACTTGCTATGTGACATTTATATGTGAGGAGATACACACGATGGAACTAAGTCTAACTTTTATGCTTAGGTAAAGAAGGATGCTTTTAAATTTTTAAATACTTATTCAAGCAGTAGCCAAACGAGGGAGTTGGATAGCTTCTTTTGTAAGACTTTTCTTATTTTGCAAAGCCAGTTGGCCCTGAAAATTCACTTCAGTTGAACCAAGAGTTTGTGCAGTTGTTATTTCAAAAATCTTAAACTTTGCAACCTAAATCAAGACTGAGATTATATATAATGACTTTTTTGCATGGGTTAAATTTTAGAATAAGGAATACAGTAAGTAAAGTGGTGACCGATTTAAATTTTTTCTCCCTTTAGAAAATATTTCAGAGCTCTATAGGTGATCTGTATTGTTGAAAACATATAAATGTGGCTCTGAGTCCAGTGGGGTTACTGGCAGATCTTTTGTAATAATTCTCCAGAATCAGCAGTCAATAAGAACACAACAATAACTTGCCATTGCGATATCCAGCCAGGTTGCCATGAATGTTGTTAGTGGTTTTGGGTCATGAGCCAGTTCCATGGGTCAGCAGGGCCATGCTGGTTCCTTAGTGGTAGCACCTGAGTGGGCAGGCGGTCTGTGGTTGGAGAGGGGTATGCTACCTGAAGAAAGAGAACTACAAAGGAGACAGCATAGAGATGGGTGGGGAGACTGTGGGCCAAAACAGACAGGGCAAGCAGGAGCCCCATGAATCTCAGTACACCCCAAAGCCTCCCCCCTAGATTTGTGTATAATCATTTTTGGAGTGGGCATGACATTTCAACAAGATATATGAGTTTTATTCTAATTTTTAAAAGTTTTATAATTAAACTATATACATATATTTTGAAAAAATGGCACATTCATATGGCTTCAACTTTTTGAAAAGTATCGAATGATATATGGTAAAATACCCACACTGTGTTCTCTAGTCCCATCCCCCAAACACACCAATTCACCACACATAATCAGTGTTATTAAATCTCAGTGTTTTTATGCATGAAGAAAAATGTATAATTTACCATCTTTTTAAAATTAAAAAGGTAATATATCAAATACACCGTGTTTCTTTTCATATTAGTAAAGAATTTTCTGTTTCTTTTTAATAGCTGCATAATATTCCATTCTATGCATGTATGAGCCTTTAATCTTTTTCCTATTGATGAATAGTTGGTTTGCTGTTTATTCTTGGCAATTATAAATAATGCTGCAATGGGTAACTTCATACTTATACCATTTTTCACACATGTAAGTTTATCTGTAGGATAAATTCCAGGTGGTGGGATTGCTGGGTCAAATGGTCTTGTGCACTTAACATTTTTGATAGACATTGCCAATTACCTTCCGTAGGACTGTTGTAATTTCCTTTCCCACCAGCAATTTGAAGGTGACCAATGCAAAAATGGAATATCTCTTGGAGCATAAAATATTAATGCAAAAAGCGTATTCTATGTGCAGATCTGAAAGCATTGTCAGGAATGAACAGCAGTGCTTCCCAACAATTCAGGGGACCCAGTGAGTATAGGCTTTGTGTAAGCCAGGCCCTCTCTGGACAGTAGTGCTTTTTGAACACTGCCCAAGGACACCCACCCCATAAAGTGTGAGCAGGCCTGGGATCCTGCTCCTCAACTTTTAGGATGCCCAGAGGGGTACCCAGCAGAAGCCCTGGCTGAAAAGCCCTTGAGAAACAAAGAGGATCCAATTCAGATTAGAAAACATAGTGTCCCTGAGTAAGTAAGCCTTTGATAAATTAAATCTGATTGAATTAAACACTGACTGAAGCTGTTTATCAGATGTGTAGGAAGGGTGGATCAGGGAGATGAACAATCTGCTTACATTTTTAGTGTTTTGACTTTTGAGGTTGGTAGGCTAGGAAATTCAGTTCGAGGAGCCTTCCCTGGTTTCCCACTGTCCCAGCGTCATTGATATTTCTTGCTTCAGAGTCAGCCTCCTGGGGGTTTACTGTGCACATGTTCTGCTCTCAGACCCTCTGCCTGCTTCTTCACCTCTCAATGCTTTGTGTCCAAATTTTCAATCTGCTATGAACTTTAAACTTAATAAAAACGTTTTCTGATAATAAAAGCAATACAGACTTACGATGGTTGACTTAAGAATTTCCGACTTTACGATGGTGCAAATGTGATATGCATTCAGTAGAAAGTAGCTAGGTTAAGCTGGAATGTTCAGTAGGTTACGTGTGTTAAATGTTTTTTGACTTATATTTTCAATTTATGATGGTTTATCAGGACATAATCCTGACGTAAGTTGAGGAGCATATATGACAGAAAATTTTCAGTATTTATGATTTTAAGCTATGATTACAGTTTTGCAATATTGCTAGAGATTCGATTTAGTTACAATAAGGAATGGGCAGGTGTACAAAGGAGGTTGGAAATTGGGTGAATTGAATTTGGGCGAAGTTCTCAAAGGATGTGGAACAGCTGAAATCATCTCAACCAATTTTGACCACTGAGAAAGTGTAAAGAGAAAGCAATCTAGCAGCATTTTACCAGGGTGAATCTGATGAGAATTCCTGAACACACAGTGGGAATAATATGATGGTAGATGCTAAAAATGTGATCGGGGTCACTAATCACACAAAGGGGCTGATTTGGAAAAACTCTGCTGTCAATTCAATGCATCAAGTCATATTGCCTTGTAATAGTGGATAATATTAGAGAAAACCTCAAGGCCCCAGGGAAGGGCTTTTAGCAGAGGCTCTGTGACAACATCAGGCACTTCTCAAGGTGAAAGAAGCACCACAATGATTGCAGGCTCATATATAAATGCAATACACACATAGGTTTTTATTAACAGTTGGCATAGAATGAATACAGGGATATAGAATAATACATTACGAAATTAAATAAAACTTTCATTCTCAGTTTCCCTTACTCTGCTATAGTATCTCACAGCAATTTCCACCTTATACACTAAGTTCTGTATAACACTTATTTTGAAAACATCTATTTGTTCCAACGTGATTGGGAGATTAGGGAACGATTTGAGCATAACATGGGTTTCACATTTGCTTATATGTGATTCTCTTTGCAAAAGCAGTAGATGAATGCAGAAGATTGCCCCCAGCTGAGCCAAGCCACCTGGGAATACACAAAATGCACACATGCGCACACCTCAAACATCAGCCATCTGCCTCCTTAACGTCTTGTTTTATGAGGTACTCTGTCTGCATGTGGTGTTACTCCCATTTCCGGTAATCTTTCTTTCGCTCCACAATTAGTTCGCAGGCTGCACTCCTTTTGATGTCCACTTCCACAAGCACGTTTTTTCTTTAGTCAAGTACCATATTGATTGTAGTATTTATGCGTTTCTTAAGCACTCGGTATGTATAAAATTGTGCTACAATTTTTATTAGGATTCTTTCTCCCTGCTCCATCCCCAATGTGCCTTTTGGTTATTCGTATTTGATTTTTTTTTTTCATAGCACGGTGATGGTTAGGAGTGCGCATGTGATGTTATAGCAGAATGGACTGCATTAGTACAGTTGTCTTATTATGTTTATTGTTAATTGTCTTGTCTCTCTGTGCTCCTCCTCCCCCATGTCATTTTGTGGGAGTTAGGATTTTGATCATCTGTTCACTGTTGTGTCCCCAGCACCTTCTTAGTGTGTGGCATAGAGCAGGGGCTCAATAAATATTTGAATGAATGAATGAATCATCAAATCTTTTACTGGAAACAACATTCTAGCCACATTCTGTTGCAAATTAATGGTTCTATTAACAAAATTATTACAGTTGAGGGATACGGTATGGCTGCTGAGTGTAACTGTTTGACAAGCACGTCTGGCTCTTTGGCTGACATAGCTTGTCAAGGGAAGGCAGGAATAGAAATGTGGGATACAGGTCATATAACTTTTTAGTAACCATTCTAACAATATATTCAAAGTCAATTAAACTTAGAACAATCAGAGTAATAGCAAAAGTGGCCAGACCCACGAAATGGGTTATGTTTATGTAGCAAAAATAGCGGAAAAAGAGGAGATCCTACTGATGGTGTTTGACTCCAAAAGAATTTAATAAATGAAAAAAGAATGCTGTTTTAACTCAGAAAGATATTTTTGATCAGTTTTATGAAGAAAGTATTTTTTTAAAACCGAAATTCTAAAGTCATTGTATCGTCGCTTCAGCACCTGTCATATACATTTAAAATATGTATATGGTTAGTGCTTGGTAAATGAAGGCATGGGTTGAGTGTGCATGTGAAACTGTTAACTAGATTGTAGATGTGCGTGTATATGCACACATTACGTATACACATATAACTTTATTCTGCAAGTATGGGAAGCAGTTGATGTGCACTATTTCATTTCTTCCTCATAGCAGGCCTACAGGATAGGTGCTGTTACTTTTCTCATCTTTCAGATAAGGAAAATGAGGCCCAGGTAGGCTAAGTAACTTGTGAGAATGATGCAGCTAATGTGTGGTGGTGGATCTGAGCTTTTGGTGTTTTGGATGCAGAGCCCATACCTCTATGCAATGAGAGCATTTCATAGGTCCTGGTGATTCCAGTTGAGAAAACTTATCTCTTAGCCTCCAGGAGGAGGAGATGGAGATATAAGTAACAAAATAATAGCGTGATTGGTACCCAACTAAGCAGAACATAAGGAGGTATGGGAGTGAGGATGGAGGTGGGGAAGCAGGTACTTAGCTGCTTCATGTGGTGGGCTCCCCATCCATAGACTAGGGGCTTTGGAAGATGCTCTCTACATCGAAAGGAGCTAAAAATATCCAAAGAAGCAGAAAGCATAGATGTGTTCACAAAGGAAGGAAATGACATTTATTCGATTCCTATCTCATTCTCAGTGCTGGACTAGTTGCTTTTTATACATTGTATGGGTAACTAATTATTTTGGATCTGGTCTTTGTGGTAATAACTGTTACTTTTTTTTTTGGTCTTATTTAATCTTTACAAACCCCCAAAGTTAGATCTCTTATTATCTTCATTTTCCATAAAACTTGCAGAATGTGCTCCAAATCTCACAGTAAGTGTCTTTGTTTAGCACTCACCCACCAAACAGTGCGGTAGGAATTATTTTTAGAAATGAGGACACACAGCAAGGAAGTAGCACAGCTAAGATTTGAACTCAGATCTGTCTTCATAGCCTTCATTTTTCCCTTTATAAATGTGGTACATGTTGAGTTGAGGTGTGTTTCTAGAAAAAAATATGAGAGAAGATTTGAGACAGAAGTGATTAAGTTTCTACAAAGCTTAATAAATATAAATGTATACTTAGAATGATGGTGATCTTATATTTAGAAGAAAAACAATTATTAAGTTGTCATAGTTTATACAGGCGTGATTTAAGATATGGTAACTATGAGACAAGGTGATTATACTGGCAGCAGAGGGATTTAAATCAAAACCAGATCTGGTTGTGTCTCTTTCCTGCAAAACACAACACAAAACAATTTTTCCGGTTACCATTGTCTGCAGAGTACATTTCTTGGCATGTCCCCTGTCTTGGTCAGTTTTTTGCTGCCTGCCCAGACAGCTCTTACAGGTATTCCTCTCCAGCCCTGAATGCTCCCTGTGTGTTTTCATATATTAAAGTAGTTAATGCTCTTCTCTCTTCCAAACGGCACCACATTTTTCTTTCTTGCAAAATTTAGTTCAAGGTTTATTACCTTGAGGACGACTTTTCCAAATCCCTCAGGCAAAATTTAGTTGTTTCATTTTATGTTACCCAGATCTTTGTTAATTCCAGTCTCAGGAATTTAGTAAATGGCTGACTCCCCAAATGGTTCAAGGATTCTCATGGATCAAGGCTATCTCTTATCTATGTTCATGTTCCTTGTGCCTGGCCCAGAGCCTGGTCTGGAATGGGTAGGTGGATAAATGGAGAAAATGTTCGAATTAACCCCAAAAAGTTAAGTGAGCATGCTAAATTAAGTAAGGGACTGCTTGAACTAAAGATATACCATGCTGATACATGAAACTTGGCCTAGAAAGTGGCACCTTATGAAGGGTTTCAAGGTCCAATTAGAAATTGAAGATTGTTTTTCCCCAGAAATCCTTGCCACCAGGAAGTCTGACAAACTAGCATGGCAAGCAGTGGCTGGAGTATACAAAAACTGGTAGTGTTTCTATACATTACCAATGAATTTTCTGAAAAAGAAATTAAAAAAATGGATTCCATTTACAATAGCATCAAAAACAATAAAATACTTAGGAATAAATTTAACCAAGGACATGAAAGATCTGTACTCTGAACACTGCAAGAGACTGATGAAAGAAATCAAAGAACACAAATGGAAAGGCAATCTATGTAAGTGGTTTGGAATGATTAAATCGTTAATCTTGTAAAGGTGTCAATATTACCAAAAGCCATCTATAAATTCAGTGCAGTTCTTATCAAGATTCCAATGGCATTTTTTTAAAAATAGAAAAAACACTCCTAAAATTTATATGGAGCCACAAAGGGCCTTAAGAGCCAAAGCAATCTTGAGAAAGAAGAAAGCGAGAGGCATCACACTTCTTAATATCATGCTATGCAATAAAGCTATAGTCATCAAAACAGTATGGTTCTGGCATAAAAACAGACAAATAGACCAATGGAACAGAACTGAGAGCCTAGAAATAAACCCCTGCACATATGGTCAACTAGTATTTGACAAAAAAGCCAAGACTACTCAATGGAGGAAAGAGAGTCTTATCTCTTCAGTAAATGGTATTGAGAGAACTGGATATTCACATGTAAAAGAATGAAACTTGACTTCTGTCTTATTCCACTCACACAATTTAACTCAAAATGGATTAAAGACTTAATTAAATATAAGACATGAAACCATGAAACTCCTAGAAGAAAACATAGGGAAAATGCTCCCGCACAGGTCTCGGTAATAATTTTTGAGAGTATCAATTTAAGCTGCTTACTCTGCTGTGAGAAGCAATGCTGTGAGGCATAGGGCTTCTTCAGGGTGTCAGATGTATCTGCTGTGTCTCTTTGTTGGCAGGGGAGTGACACCTTGCATAGTATTAATTGCTACCAATCTTAAAAGATTAGCAGACTTCAGTGGGAAAAGGGAGCTGAAGAACTAAGTAGACTTATAACTAATAATTCAGGGGCCCAGCCAGAATGGGTGAAGAAGGTACCTAGTTTTCTATGGCAGGCCCCAGGGGGAGCCACAGAAGGACTCAGTTCTTATATATGAGCAACATGTTACAGAGCGGCTGCTATATTTTCTTTTTACTTTGAAGCAGTTATCTGTTATATTTGTTACAGATGAAGCTCATTTCTTTGCTCTGGAGAAAAAGTATGGCTTTCAAAAATGTCTACCTTTTGTTTGTTAACATAGATTTAAGAATTTTTAGAATTGGAGAAATAATTAGGGCATCAAGGTGAGGAGTCTAAGGCTTGACAGGAGAGGAACACCACACAGAGGGCAGGCAGGAAGGCACAGCAGAGCTGAGGGTGGAAGAAGCAGCCAGTGGAGGCACTGCCTAAGGGAGAGGCCTCTCTTCTTTTCTAGAACATCCAGAAGGTAGCATGACACTGCCCACACTGGGGAGGAAACCTGTTGCTTTGCAGCAAGAAAAAATTAAGAAGAGTTGACAGGCTAGCAGACTTGTTT
Organism: Cynopterus sphinx; assembly: GCA_030015415.1. Taxonomy (NCBI): domain Eukaryota; kingdom Metazoa; phylum Chordata; class Mammalia; order Chiroptera; family Pteropodidae; genus Cynopterus; species Cynopterus sphinx. The sequence continues at coordinate 25,731,285 of CM057384.1, read as the reverse complement.
GTCTTATTCATATGATGGGGTGAGAAATTCACTGAAGCAAATGGGTGTTTGTTGCCTCACGTAAACACCAGATCTCTGGTTATTTCCAGAGACGGTGAGGTTCAGGGTGTGAAGCTGAAAGACCTCAGAACAAGGAAATACTTTCATCTCTTCATGCAATCGAAAGATCTTTATCTGAAAGAGAACAAAGATATGGGACTTTGACAGCTCATTGGCATTGATCTAAATTACAGGTTATTTCATTGTGAATGATGTCCATTTGCCAAAGACTAGGGTTGAGCAAATTAGCCAGTTTTTCAAAGTGGAACATAAGGTTAAAGTGTTTGGTTCCTAGAATCTGACAGCAATTTCTAATGAAATCTATACCACCCGGTCCATAGTAAATTATCAGTAATTTTTTATTGATTTAAGAGTAAAATTTTGGAGCAAATTAATAAATATAATGTGAGCATTTCTAAATGGTTGCAGAATTACTAGGAATCAGTGTTGGTTAGTGGAAAGTGAATAGGACTAAGCCAACCTCAGGTCGGAGATAGCATCGGGCTGGTAGGCCTTCTTTTAGGAATAGATTTGGTAAGGACTCAGCTAATAACCTTGTGGGCTAGCTGTTACTGTTAGTTTGGTGAAATAACCATTTGTTTAAAAATAATCTTTTTTTTTTTTTTTGAGTCTTATATGACCCACTGGATGCCATAGGCTGTCATGTCTTTATTAAAGAAAAAAATCAATGCTTTGTACCTTAAAAAAAAAAACCAAGTCTCCAGTTATAAAAATAGTTATGGGAATGGTATGTACAGCATAGGGTATTTAGTCAATAATATTGTAATAACCATGGATGGCATCTGATGGGCACTGGACTCATCAAGGGCATCCCTTCATAAGATAGATAAATGTTAATCACTCTTACACACCTGAAACCCATATAATATTGTCTGTCAACTGTAATTGAAAATTAAATTGATGTCCTGTATCTGAGGACATATTCAAAATAATTTCAAGTGACAGAAAGCTGATAGGAGTACCTAATATGTTATATGATAAAGCTGACATCCCAAGGTTGAAATCAACTAAGGAGGTGAAATGTAATTGAAATAAATGTCCTCCTCTTGGGTTAAAAATTTCATTACAGGAGTATAGAGAGAAACCGCAAAAACAGCACTTCTACAAAAGATGACCTATATGTTTTAGTTGACTATGTTTACAGAATGTAAAACCTTATAGGATGAGATGGCCTATAAAGCTTTATATTCTGTTAAAGGGATACAGAAGCGCCAGATGTAATGCTCTGAAAGGAGCATCTTAGGAAGGTTCCTGACTCTTTGGAGGGTGTTTGGCTGGAGGACTTTTGGGCAGTTGGTCCTGGAATCCTAGCAGGGTAGTGCACAGTGTCTTCTTGGAGGTCAAGTCTGTCCTGAGGAAGGAGAAGGCCTGTTCTGGGTGGCTCCGGAAGGCAAGCTACCTCTACTACCTTGGTGGATAGAGGTTACTGGTGGACAGATTGGATGCTAGCTTGAGCAAGCTTGATGGCTGGGTTAGGGTGTATCTTTAGTGGGTGGAGAGTAGAATGTGGTGCCCTCTGAGGTTCCTTCTAAATCTTAAATTCTGCAGTCCTGGACGATCTACATTTTGTTTTAATTTCAGAGCCACTAACATATGGTTTAGAGATGGGTTTATCATTATAATTTGTGTCATGTAATACTATAAAAGGAAACTGTGATATGACTGTCTTTTAAGTGGGAGGGATCAAGGAAGTTTCCAGAGAAGCAACAGGAACGAAGCCTGTTTTGCAGAGAGCAAGTTTTGTTGAGTGTAATTGTGATGATAAAATAAACTTGTTAGGTGGGAAAATATACAGGGACTGGAGAGAGGGCAGGGGGTTTGCAGCATGCAGAGCGTGTCTGCAGGAAAGCATTTTGTGTCTAGTCAGGAAAGGTTGACTCCATTTGATAGGTCTGAAGATTTTTCAAAATCCTTTTTCCTTTTGGTGATTCTACTTGAGCATTTCCGCTTTCCAGTAATCATAGCTTTGATTTACCAAGAAACCCTTGCCTCTCAGGGAGCTGTGTTTTTCAGAGCGGTTATTACAGCTGGCATGGTGGCCAGGGACCATCAGGGCCAAGGCTGTCCTGGAGATTTTCTGCAGAAAGAAACCTTGATTACTCTTTATTTTTGCTCATGTTGTTTTACTCTCATCTGTAATTTAAAATCCACTATACAAAGAGTCTATAGAGCGCCAGCTGGATGCTAGTTTAAAGACTTTCTTCCTTTCTCTATTTTTTAAATTTTAAATAGGACTGTCAGTTTTGGTGTTTGCTGTTTAGAAATTGATGAAATGCATCTTTCGGTTTCCTTAGCTTCAGTGGATGGAGAGGTTGAAAACAAAATCACCAGTTTAAGATTTCTGTTAAAGGTCTTTTTTTTTTTTTTCTTAGAAAAGGGGCAGGGATACGTTTGCCAACTTCATCTTACATAGATGAGGGAAGGACCAGTGGGTTTCTGGAATTAGTACTCTGATTATAGCCTGGGAAGTTGTGATCTCAGGGGACCTTTGAGTGTGTACCGGGTGCCCGGCTCAGCCTATCCTTCTCTGGGCATGTGGGGGTCACACGTGGAAGGGAGGAAGGCTGGCAGGCAGAACCAAGGCAGTGCTTACACTCAGGTCAACCACAGAAAGCAGTAAATGGCACCTTCTTGCTGCTTTTGAAAAGCAGATGTTTAACTTGTATATAATAATGGCTTTGTCTTGACTTTTGTTCACTGTTCTTTGTCACTTTTTCTGGACTGTATTTTTTTGGGGGGGGAGGCCTTTTTTTTTTTTGGTGGTAGCTTTTCTTTTTGGATTTATGATTCTCTGCCTTTTCAGTTTATATGACAGTCTTATATTTCACTTTTCCATTCTCTTTAATTGTTCAGACGTCTTAATGTCTTAGGCCTACACAGTCTTAGACTCTTGAACAAAATTGTTTGAATCACCCAAACTTAATAGGACACTATGAGATGGACATTCTCAAACTTCGCTCTTGCTTTGGAAGCATAGTTCATTCAGAAAAGTGATTAAGCAACATCTCTTGAGCTATTATTTATTAATTTAGAAAATACCTTTACAAATTGATTCTCTTTGTCCCAGTAATTTTAACTTCCAGGAGTGAATCCTAAGGAAATGTTATAAAACACAAAACATAAACATGTTCATTTTAAAGTATTATAATAATGAATTTTAATAATAAATATTATAAACAAACTATATGTGTAATAGTAGGGGGATTGGTGTTATTTTTTCTATTTGTCCTCATTTTTCAGCATTTTGTTAAATGTGCTTACTTGACTTGTTCCTGCAGCTAGTGAGACACAAGATCAGATCTTTTTGTAGATGAGAGGCTAGACTAGATGGGATTTAAATTATTTTGCGTGCACAGCTTGTGTAAGAAAAAAAGCTTGATTTAAAATATCTCATTGATGTCTATGTCCATGCCACCCTGAACAAGCCTGATCCCTTCTGATCCCAGAAGGTAAGCAGGGTCAGGCCTGGTTAGTACTTGGATGGAGACCACCTAGGAAGACCAGGTGCTGTAGGAGTAAAAAATAAAAAATGAAGGATTATAAAATGACAAGGCCCTTGCAATCTGTGAGGTCAACCAAGGGTTGCCTCACCTAATCAATATGCGTGTATATATATATACATATACATATACATATATATATGTATGTATATATATGTGTGTGTGTGTGTGTGTGTGTGTGTGTATATCCATGCATACATACATTGACTGTATTCCCTGGGGCTTCTCTTCCTGGCAATATGGAAAGTGGGAGATCCTGCAAACCCTCATCTTATAGAACGCTTAGGACTGTTCTATAAGTGTTCTTATAGAACACTGGCTGTAAAACATTGAGCATCCTTTTAAATGTGTAGCAAGATAACAAGAAATCACAGGAAATCCCCAACATCCAGAAACCTTTTCATAAATGAGAACTGTGTGAACTGATGCTAAAGCAGTCTCAGGAAAGTTGGCCAGTCTTGGTGGCCTAAGGACACCTAGGGAGGTAGGGATAGAAGATGAGACCTTAGGCCCCAAGAGGTGTGGTGGGATCCTTATTTAAAGCCAGGCCCCTCAGGACCACATCCTTGTTGAAAGAATGGGCCACAGAAAATATGCCCCCCTGATTGGGGAGATGACCAGGCAGGTTACCCTCTCAGGCTTGGGGCCAGGTGTGGTGGGATTTGTCACTCCAGGCCTGCCCTCACTTGGGGTTAGGCTTTGAATTATATCACTTGTCTAGGAATCTCCAAGCTGTTAAATGTCTGGTCTCAGCTTGGATGACTCTGTGTTAGCCTTGAACTCTAAGTCAAGCTGAAAGATGCTGATACAGGCCATTTAGACTCCATATTGTCTGCAACAAAACAAAATTAATCTGCAGCAGCTCATGGCAACTTTGGGCAAGAGAGATTGTGAATGTTCCTAACCAGCAGAGGATGCTAAATGGAAAGAACAGCACAGCACTGTACTGATTGATGGAAGTTGTGTAAAAGGCCCTAGATGTGTGGTTTATCTTTATCTTTATCTTTATTTTTATTAAGGGTGGTCTTTTATTGCAGTTTAACATGTAGTTTTTCTAAAGACTTTCATAGATCCATCCTCAACCTTGGACCTCTGGCTTCTTTCTCAAAACGGCTTAAGTGTTTCAGCTGCGGATTTCACTTGCTTACCTGGCTGTCTCTTCCAGAGGACCTTGTAGGCACCTTGTCAGACCTTTGGTCTGCCCCAGGATTTAGCAGAGAAGTATGTGAAGCTTTGAGGAAAGAATAAATGAGTCCTCCATGCTCTAGGGCTGCATTAGTGCTTCTCAGATCTTAATGTGCATGGAACTCTTCTGGGGATCTTGTTAAAAATGCAGATAATGTCTTAATAGGTTTGGGTGGGACAAAAGGTTTGTGCTTCTAACAAGCTCCCAGGTGATACTGGTGCCTGCTGGTCCAGGCTCCATACTTTGAGTAGCTAAGGATTAAACTACTAACCATTGAAAAATAGTGGGGACATTCAGGTTCAGCCAGCCACCTGCTGTGAGCACCAGCCCAGCTGTCTTCTTCTGTTGGAGGAGGGGGTTCCAGGGCATTTCAGGAAGCCTCTCCACATCCTCCCGGGGGAGAGCCTTTTCTTCCTGATGGAGGATGTGGTCACCTGCCTGATCTCTAGCCTCCCTTATTTGAGGAACCCCTTGAAAGGGTCCAATGTGGGATGGAAAAGGCATGAGACACTGGCCCATGTCAGCACCCTGACCATGGAGTCTGCATCTGGAAATGAGGGGACCTGTTGGATGGCCTCCAAAGCCCTCATGGTGCTCCTGTTCTGCCACCAAGACCCTGAGGGTTACCAGGGCTTCCAGCCCCCAGGAGTGTAGGTTATCTTGAGGCAGGAGAGGTTGAGGCCAAGTTCTGAAATTTTTGTTAATGAACCTAGGCACCTCTATCGTAGAAAAACATCTAATCCATAATAACTCTATTAATATCTTCCCACATATCAACATAGCTCACATACTTGTCATTTTTAAATGGCTCAGTAGTTACAGTCCCTCAGGTTCTTGGGATAAGCCATGTGTAGCCATTTCCCTGAGGCTGGCACTTGGCTCGTCTCTAGTTTCTTGGATTTTAAAGCGTGGGGTTGTGACTGCTGAGATTATTTCCACCCTCCCCAAACCCTGTTATTACCTTGGGTAATTTTTTTAAATTGAGAACTCACATGGTAAGGTTTTTCAATTACATGATCTAATAGCTCTGCTTTACTTTTTTTTTTTTTAAACAATGTTTTTCCCAATTGTAGTAACATAATCATTTGCACTGTTATATGTTCAAGGTCAGTCTCCCCTACTAGATTCTCATTTCCAGAGTCTAGCTCCTTCTCTGTCTTTGTCATTTCAACATTCTTGGCACCTAGAACATTGCCCGGCATGTAGGAGTTCAGTCAAATAGGTTACGTGAATGAACATAGTAGGACTAAATGCATGGTCAGGTGTGCCTCCTACATCTCTACCGGCCTGCTAGCATGCACTGGGTGCCTGCGTGGGCCAGGCACTGTTTCAGACCCTGGGGAGGTACAGAAGTGTATACATGGACCCTGGCTTCAGGTAGCTTAAGTCCAGCTGGGAGAGAGGGCAAGAAATGGCCAATTATATTTTGTTGTTTGAAGTGCCATCAATGTGGAAGTGCAGGGTTCTATGAGAACATAGAGGAAGAGGACCGGACTGAGGCTGGGGGGCAATAGGAAGTCAACCTGGTGACAGGGAGGGAGAATTGACTTGAGGTCCAGAAGACTTCGACACATGACCTAACAGTCCTGCTGTGGGCTGGATGTCTGGTAGCTGTTGCAGTGGCAGCATTCTTCTCAGCTTCATGTTTGCTGGTAGACTGTTTTGATTGCTAAGGTCATTGCACGGATTGTGCATTGGGAAGCCAGCACTCACACGGCGTGGCCATTCAATTGCCTTTAGGCATCTTAATTATTGAGAGCTCAGTCACCTTTTAGGTGCAGTGTTTCCCTGTACAACAAAATCTGCCCTACTCATGGAGTTGTGGACTCATTGAATTTGGTCAAGCTAGAAGGGACCACGGTCAAGTTATAGTGACACGATGCCTGATGGAAAATAAAAAAGTCCTTCCCACCACCCCACTGCCCAAATCAGAAAGACTAAGCTAAGTTATGCTAAGTTAGGATTTTTTACTCCAGTTCGTGCGAGTCAGTGAATAAAGCTGAGGAATAGAATAATAAATTACTGATTGCCGTGTTTCCTTTATGAGTCATGGTGTGAGCGTGTCATTATTTTTCACAATTTAGAAATGTCATTGCCAGCAACTGGAGTACTCGGCAACTTCCAGACACTGGACATTCCACGTGTCCTTTGTACCCCTCCCCACTCCCGTTCCCCACACCCCCTTTGCTTTTTGCTCTGTTTCATGTAATGTGTTTGCAAGATTGTGTTTCCAACATTCTCCTTAAGTATATGGCATTCTCTGAGTTGGAAGTAGTCTGTGAGGCCAACAGTTATTTTTTTTCTTTCAAAGTATATTTATGATAATATATTTATCATCCACAAAAATACATTTTCACATTTAGCTCAAAAGAGGTAAATTTTCTGCTTTTAAAATTCTTGGAAGATTTTGTTCCTCATTTCTTAAAAATGTATTTTCTTTACACACACACTCTCTCTCATGTATAAATATATATATAAATATATGTATATATGTATTTATATATATATATATTTTTTAACTCCTACAGAACCTGGTATTCCTAGGTGGTCTCCCATCCAAGTACTAACCAGGCCCGAGCCTGCTTAGCTTCTGACATCATATGAGATCAGGCACATTCAGGGTATCATGGCTGTAGACTAGATTGTTTTTATCAGATGATTTTCTTATGTTGACCTTTGGCTTCTTACATTGATATGCTTATTTTACAGTCAGTCTGTTTCTTTGTCTCACCTTATATATGGTTTCATAGGAAAAATATAGGCAGCTTCCTAAGAAATGAGAGTATGGTGGGAAAATTTTTTTAAATTTATTTTTATATTTTAACTTTTTATTTAAAAAATTATGGACCTCCCACCCAAAATTACAAAATTAATATGTGGACCTTCTGTATGCCCTTAACCCAGCTTCCCCAAATGTTAACATCTAGTTATCTATACATAGTACATGCATCAAAACCAGGAAATTTATATTATATAATACTATTAACTATCCTATACACTTGATTCAGATTTTGTCAGTTGTCCCACTACTGTCCATCCCCCACCCCCTTTTTTTTAAGTTCTGGGGACTAATTTAGCAACCAGTCCAGGATCGCACATTTCATCTTAGTCGTCATGTCTCCTATGTCTCTTCTGGTTTGTGGCCATTCCTCAGTTTTTCCCTTTCATGGACTTGACACTTCTAAAGAGTACTGGCCAGTTATTTTGTAGGATGTTTCTCAAAATGGGTTTCTTTGATGTTTCCTTATGACTAAATTCAGGTTATGCTTTTTTTTTTCTTGACAAAAATACCATAGAAATGCTGTGTCCACCTCATTTAATTCATGAGGGTGGGTATGATACTGAGAGATTCCATTGCTCCCGATGGTAACTTGGGTCATTTGGGTAAAGTGCAAACTTTCTCCAATAAAATATAATTAACTTCCCCCTTTGTAATTAATAAACATCTTGCCGGGAAATAATTTGAGATTATTTAACTATCCTGCTTGTCATCATACTTTCTAATCATTTGATAGTTCTTGCCTACCACAACCATTACCATTACAGTTACCAAATGGTAATTTTCTATTTCCATTATTCTATATGTGTTTACGAATTGGAATTCTACTATGAGGAACAGCTCCCCTTCTCTATTTATTGATTCATTTACTTATTAATACTGATATAAACTCATGGATATTTGGTTGATTCTGTGTGTTATGAACCATTAGTATTATCATTGATTTTGTTGCTCAAATTCTTCCAGATTTGGTCATTGAGAGATCTTCCAGGTTGACTCCCATGTCCAGTAAGATATTCCCTCATCATATTCTTTTGGACTTTTTCATTTTGGTATCTCAAGATGTTTTATGCTCATCTCGCACTCGTCCTACCCAGTTCTAGAAAGAGCCATTTCTCTTTCCTGTTTCCTTTAGTGGAGAATGGTATTTAGAAATCAAGGTCTTAGAGGCTAGGTGTGCTCACTGATATTGAGGTGACATTGATTTTACACCTACTCAGAGCACAGAGATAGGAAACACACACACGTACATGCACACACACACACTTCCCTGTCTCTGTGTATCTTCTTGTCACAGACTTTGAATTTGTACCGATTTGACCTACTCTAATCCGCCTGCACAGTGCTTATTCTAGTCCTTGCTCCTTTTCTCCTTTGTAACTCCTTTCTTCATCAAAGAGAAACCTGGCTCCTGTTAACCGTAATATGTTTACTTATTTTCTCAGTCTTAGAATACAGAATAAAGTAAAATAGCTTCTGAGTTGTTAACTGATGTGCCTGTGGGAAAAACCTACTAACTAGAGTATAATCATTATTGTACAGTTCTTTTTATCTCTGACATTGCAGTATCTAGTCAAGATACTTTTTTCCAAAGTTGCTTAGATTAGTTCTTTGCTTTCCCCACTCCTTTAGCATGGTTATATTATTCATTTGTAGTACGGTTAGATTCATTCACTACTTTTTATACTTCATTTTTTGTCCCTTCACATCCTGGTTGATTTTAATTATTATTTTTTTTGAATATGAGGAACATAAGCATGGTATTAAAAACCAGAACAATACAAAAAGGCATACTAAGAAGTGTTACTTCCTTCTTATACCATTCCCCTCTTCTTTCCACCTTCTTCCCACCCTACCCTGTAAATAAGTGATCGTTTTAGTTTCTCATTTATCATTCTGTATTTATTGTTGCACAAATGAGCAGATGCATGAGTATTTTCTTATCTCTTTCTCTTTCTAACATGAAGAGTAGCATACTATAGATACTCTTGCACTTTGGTGTTTTTACTTAACAATGTCCTGGAAATCATTTCATATCAGTTCATAGAGATTGTCTACATCCTTCTTTGCAGCTGTGTTGTATTCCATTGTGAATGTACCACAGTTTATTCAACAACTGTCTCATGCATAGGCATGTGCATTTTTTCATTGTGTGTTGGGGGGTTTGTATTGTCAGGGTGAATTCCTAGAAATAAAAGTACCACTATAGTTTAGATGCTGCCAAATTCTTCCCCAAAGACTATGGTAGGATAATTTGAATCGTTCAGGCTCAGCAAACTGTGATGACTGTATATTACCAAAGTTGCTGGCTGTGATGACATTCAGTAGTTATAGAGATGCCACGAGGTTTTCTTGGTGCATAGGAGCTTGACTATTGCCTTTTCCTTTCTGCCATTTTCCAGGGAAATAGTACAGTACAATGGGAAGAAAATGGAGGCTGGCTCTAGATTTAGATAATTCATCCTTTTTCAGGGTACTTGGGAGACATCTGGGCTGCTTCTCATGGTGGAGAATGAAATGATCTCTTATTTAAAGGGAAAGAGCATGGATAGGGGTGGTGCAGGGGTGGGTTAAAAACTTCTGAGTTTGAGTCCTGCCTTAAGTTTTAGGACTATGACTCCTAAGCAGGCATTTTATTTAATCTCTCTGAAAAATGAGAATAATAAATACTAATGTATGGAAAGTACATTTCATGGTGTCTGGTAGGGTGGATAGGGTTGGTCTGAGGAGTAAATAAATCATAAATGGAGTGGGACATGGTGCAAGTTATTTCCTTTCTCCATTCTTGTTCAATTTATTTGATGTAAGAAGAAGGATTCTAAATCATCCTGCTGACTGACCATGAGGCAGTGTTTAAAATTTCTATAAAAATAAGCTTTGTTTCACTTCAATATTTGATGGCCTGGCTAACGGTGTCAAATGAAGATTTGGGTCTCTGCCTCACCTCGGACTTTCTTTTTCGGATTGACGATGCCCTGTTGATGAGTTCCAGAAATCCTGGGCGATTCCAGGTAGTAACCACAGAGATGCTATCTAATTAGCCACAGCAACCATGATTGTAGTCTCTTGGATTTTAATATAACTCCAGTTAAAACCAGAGTTCCAAATTTCTTCTAAATTGATTAATGAAGAATTCTGACCCTATTCCAGAGTTCTCCAGGACTTTTTATTGCAGCCAAAGCAATGCAATCTTCTTCCAGGCTTCTGCTGATTAACTGATTGATGCCCTGGCTTCTTTACTGGGTTAGGCTTCGAGGACAGAAATGCATTGCCAGGATAGCAGACATTAAAGGGTTTAGAACTGCTGAAGAATTACGCATGGTTAATCCAGCTGCAAATACAGGATTTATCCACGTGGGCAAAATGCTTGAAAACCAGACCTCAAAATGTGCATTTGTCACCTGCGGCAGGCACAGGGGAGTTCAGAACACTGGGAACCTAGTCTCCCTGCAGCACAGACGGGCCCTGGGGGTTATCAGAATGATGGATCATGGTTAATGACAGTCTGAAACCACCAGCAACAAGAGAAGCCAGCAACAGAGTCAGGCTGTCTTTTAACAGTTTTAAATCTACGTATTGATTTCTCCTACTCAGCGGCCTAAGCCTCTGTGGGCATTTTCCTTTTCCAATGCCCTGTCTCATCAGAATTGGAGATTGCTCCCTGGAGAGGTCGTGGTATAATGCCTCATTGGCAAGTTTTGCCTCACTTTAATCCACATGTCCCAAACTGAACCCTTTTTGAACGGAAAGGTTTTGCAAGTCGGTAAGGATCTGCAAGGAAGTCAAGAGAATTGAGGGATGCGCCCTGGTTAGGAAGGTTATGGAATCACATGCTGTCCGAGGTAAGTCCTGAAGGATGGCTGCCCAGTTCACCCTCGCCATTTCATATCCGAACTCAATTCCCATTCTTGTTACCCCCTCCCCCTCTCAATGTCACCCCCCAATATTCTCTCTGGGTGCTTAGTGTTAATCAGTGCTCTAAAAGCTGTTAGATGTATCCACCTCCCTCCACCAGAATAGAGATATTGAAAGAGGAGCTGTGTTTTCACCTCTTTATCTAGTAGATGCATGGCCTTTAGTCTTTCTCATTTCAAACTTTTCAATAAGAGGATGACTGACAGGGTAGGGTGGGGAGAGAAAAGGCTGCCTTATTAAAGACCGCAGCATTTCCACAGTCCCAGGGTCAGGCTAAGAAGTGACTCTGGGGGGAGTGAGGGCAGTGCCTTAGCTGCCTGCCTCTACCGAAAAGTTGTTGAAATCTTTTCTTATGTTCTGAGCTTTACTTTAGAAGCTCAATTGAATTGTGCCTCTTCTAAGGTATATTTTTAAAAATTGTATTAAATTTATGGGGATAACAATTAATAAAATGAGATAGGTTTCAAGTGTACAGTTCTATAATACGTCATCTGTATACGGCCTTGTGTGCTCATCACCCAAAGTTAAGAGTCCTGTCACCATATATGTGACCCGTTTTACTCTTTTCTGTGATCTCCCACCTCCCTTTCCCTCTGGTAACCACTAAACTGTTGTCTGTCTCTGTGAGTTTGTTTGCCTTGTTCATTTATTGCTTCCAGTCTTATAACCCACATATGAGTGAAATAATATGGTTCATAACTTTTTCCACCTGACTTATTTTGCTAAGCATGCTATCCTTAAGATCCATCCACATTGCCACAAATAGCAGCATTTCATCTTATGGCTGAGGAGAATTCTATTTACATATGTATCACATCTTCTTTATCCAGTCAGCTATCAAAGGACACTTTGGTTGTTTCCATGTCTTGGCCTCTGTGAATAATGCTGCAATGAACGTAGGGATACATATATCTTTACAAATACTTCAACATTTTCAGGTAGATGTTTAGAAGAGGGATTGCTGGGTCATATGGTAATTCTGTTCTTAACTTTTTGAGAAACGTACATACTGTTTCTCATAGTGGCTGTGCCAATTTCAATTCCCGTCAGCAGCGTACGAGGTATCTTGACTATTATAAATATAATATCTCATGTCCCAAAACTTTGTGTAAGAATGATACTCAGGATGAAACACATTAGGCCTGTGAATTAGCTAGAGGATATGAGCATGTGTTTGAGGGGCCCAGACCTTAGTGTATCTCATCATCATCTGCAAGACTTTATGCTTGGTTTAGGGCTTTGCTTTGGCCTTGGCCTTTCTGTGTGATAACTATGTCTGGGAATCACCAGGTTGACCTTGCCTGTTTTGATGGGTTTTGTTTTTTCCACATAGGCTGGTCCTTTCCAATAGGATGACAAGGCTGGTGTGGACTGTGGACTGCATACTTCTTTTTACCTTCAGCATGGCTATCAAAAGGGTTGGTGGAGGTGGGGAAGGGATGGGTATTCCAGCCACAGGAAGTACTCCACAGTATTGCAAAAGGTAGCCAATGTCCCAAGATGGCGACTGCAGCATTCTTGATAATGAAAATTTGAAAGCAACCTTGATGTTCAATTGCAACAGGGTGAGTTTAAGCCAATTAGCAACGATAGAATATCTTGCAGTCATTAACATCCGTTTTAGTATAGTGACCTAGAAAAGAGTTTTTAAGGTAAGTAAAAGTAGGTTTTAAACTTGATTTATGAACACATTAAAATGCATATCTGAATGATGAATGAGGAAACTGGTTCCTTTGCCTGTCTCAGGAGGAGAATCAGGTGGCTGTGGTAACAGAAGAGAAGAGAGACTATTGATTATGCAGCCTCTGTGCCTTTTGGCTTTTACACCTTTTCAAAAATAACAAAAAGGAGAGAGAAATGTGTAAAAAGTGAAAGGAAATGGAGCTAAAGGAGGATAGTAGTTGTATTACATGGTGCCATGAAGAATATTTTCATTTCACTCTAGGCTTCTTGTAATAATAAAAATAAAATAATAACGATTACTTTGAATTAGAGGAGGAAGTTTGAGTACATACAATGCAGGAAGAACATCCTTGAAATTGCTCAAATAGCGAAGGAAGTAGAATTCACTCTGTTTTCTGTGCAGATGCATCATGGGTGGGGTTGAAGCCATCTCACAGATAAATTATAGATAAATTATAATGGTAATTTGATTGGGACTTCGGATTTAATTTTTTATTTGTTTCAGAGCCACATGTTTATTGCAATAATGAAAGCCTGTTTTTATTATAATCAAGCCCTATTCTGCAGACTTCTGGGGGGCCTTGCCCAGCCTGTGACATGCCTCTGCCTGAGCCGGCCCATGCTGAGGCCTGAAGGTGGACAGTGGCAGATAGTGGTGATTCGCACCTTTCTCCTCCTGGGACCTGGCTGACCTGGCTTACGAAACATTTTAAACACAAGATTCCCTGACTCCCCTGCACAAGAGAGTGTTTTGTTCTTTGCCCCTCACCCTCCCACCCCCGGCCTAGCCTGAGGGACAGGACCTCAGATCACTGTTCCTCCTTCCCCTCTTGCTGTGCCCAGTGAAGCTCTAAGTAAATTGTGTGGGATGACTCAGGATGGGGTGCCTGTCAACACGCTGAAGGCAAGCCTGCGTATGACCTCTGGCTGTCCCTGAGGGCTGCCCTGGGGGTCTTGCAACTGAGGATGCCTTCTGTTGCTGTGCTCCCTGACTCCTATGAGGCCTTAAGTCCTTGTACTCTCTGTGACCAAACATGCAGCCTCCATCTGTCTTCCTTTACTCAGTGATCCATGGTCCCTGGTTCTCTCCTGTTCTCTCCCCTAGCCCCTCACATCTCCTCAAGACAGCCATTTCTCAGTGCTCTCTTTTCTGGGAGTGATGTGAAGAATTCCTTTACTCTTAGGTCTAGCGGGGGTGTTTGCATTTACTAGATGATTGAAACATTTTAGCCAAATCAGTTAATCCCTAATGGTAGAATTTCCAGGTTGCATGGCAAGGGCACACTGGATGTATTTAAAGGCACTAAATGTCTTTTAGTGGCCCTCAAATCACTCTACCTTAAAGCTGCCTACCATTTACTGTGTTTGAAAGCAATTCTATGACTGGACTTGACTGTTAGATAATTGAAAGGAAATTGTACACATGTATTTTAAGTTTTTATTATATTTATAAGATGAAACATACTGGGAGGGCACAAAACATTAAGTATATATAGCTTAGATAACTTTTAGTACTATTTAGTTCTTAATTTTCTTTATGTCTCCACTGCATTATGCCTTATATGCCCGTGTTATCCTGACGTTACAGGTGTAGGTTGAAGACTGAAGGCTTAAGGATCTGGATAATGTCTCAGAGTCAGAAGTGAGGTCTGGAGCTCAAGTCCATCTGACCCCAGAACTTTAATCATTGTGTTTATTTTTTTCTTCACTTTTACTTCCTTTTTCTCCAACTCGTTCCACAGACCCACCACAGGAGATAATTAAATGCATTGTAAAATAGCAGCAAAATGTAAAGCTTAAAAACACTTTCAATATGTCATGCTTGGCTAAAATTCCTGGAATTTTACAAGTGACATTTCTTTCCTCTTGTTCTGATATACATAATATTTAATTTGTTTAGTAAGTTTTTTCTTAATACATATATCTTAAAATAAGAATCACCTAAGGAAAACTGCTTTTCCAGTCCAATTTTATTATTGGTTCATTATTGACAGGTACCCAGAGTGGGTAAGTAAGCACTACAGATTTTAAATGATGATAATCATGATAAAAATGACCATAGTTCGTTTTTTTGGTTTTGAATTTTTGGAGTCATGTTCTTATTGTAGCTTGATAAAGGAAACTTCACATTTGATGAACAGTTAGTGATAAACCTTGGAGTAGAGTTAATACGAGGGGGAAGGCAGCCAGTGTGGCTTGATGGAGCAGACTGAGGGCTGCAGGAGGTCTGCTGTAGGTCATCTGTGGTGTTTTGAGGTGAACTAGAAGAGTGTTTAGACTAATATTATTCATAACTTGTTTTTGTAAGGAAAATCACCGCATGAGAGACTATTGAGAAAACATGGTTTTATTATTTTTTAATTTTTAATTAACTTTAGGTATGTGAAACAACTGCTTAATGAGCAATGAACCTGGAAAATCTGAACCTGACTTCCAAAATCTGGGGTCTTATATAAAAATAACTCATAATCACTTTTGTTCATTTATTTATTTCTACTAGAATAATCTTTCAATAGTTTCCTTTAATAAGCTAAACATACCTATGTCTACATTATGAATTTTCTTAGCAAACTGCTTTCGTTTCTTACTCCCAAAGAAAAAGAGAAACCATCCAAATCAATTGAAAAATAAAATATTTATAACCCCGATATGACATCCCACATTAATCTAAGGCATATCTCATTGCCCTATGTTGGTCATCGCTAATTGAAATGTGTTGGGTATAGGAAAGAGAAAAATAGTTTATGCATAATGTTGAAATATGCAGCCCAGAGTCACAGATCTCAGAGCTAATGATCCTGGTGTTGTGTGTCTCCTGCTGAAGCCAGTTCTCAGCAGGTCCTGTCTTGGAGTGGTACCATGGTAAAGAAAGGATCCAGCAGACAAGAGCCATTTCAAAAGAGCTAAAATTGGTTCTTTAGTTTCTTCCAAGTAAACGCAAGGCTCCTTTCTCTCCTGTCCATGTCTATCAGAACTCAAAGCTGCCTAGGATAGAAAATCCAAAAAGCTCGCCCTTCCTCGCCACTGAGCCCCATGGTGTTGCCCTTTTTACTCTTTCCCTCTCTCCTGCAGTTCGACGGGGAATACATCGATTTAGCCCATCTGGTAATTCCGCAGACTTTGCCTCTCTCTTCTTCTCCTTCCATGTCCTGGACTCTGCACACTCATATTCAGAAAGCCGCCTGGGAGGAGCCCAGCCCTCCTCAGGGCAAAGTCCAGATTCTCTGTGGTGGGAGGGAGGGTTACAGGTTACAGGATAACAGTTGTGACCCATCCTGGGTATAGCACTTGGCAGAGATGTCCTGTATGCACAGTGAGCTCTTCTGGGTAAGAATGAAATTTGCATTCTGCAGAGGCCACCTGCAGTTGCTCAGCACAGGCACCAAACCAGCTCTCCCAGTTTTTTTCGTTCCTGCCTGTGATTCCTACGCCATGACTGGCCCCCTTAAGTGTCCTTTTTGACCCTCTACAGTCAGCATCTTCATTAGCTTGCAGGTTCCTTGGAGCCAGGCCCAGGGGCATTCGCTGTCCCACTCACCCTCCAGAGCGACTGGCCCTCATCACACTGTGATTGCAGCTCACTGTCACCAGGAATTATGAGAATTATGTGGGTGCCTCTTGGCAATTTTTTGTACCACAAATGCTGAAGGCAGCTCACGAGCCTTTTCAGTTCTTGTGCCCTGTTTCTAGAGCTGTAGGATCTAATAGTAGTTTCCCTCATAGAATTAATGAGGAGTCTACCTGCAAAGCAGACTTGTCTGGCTTGGAATTATTCACCACTTGTTGTCAGTGTGAGTCAGTCAAGAAGCCCAAAGAATTTGAGAAGTCAAAAGAAAACCAGAGGTAGCTATCCTTGAATCTCCACCTGTTAAGAACGTTTGACATGAGGTCAACCCTTTTAACAAACTTTTAAGTGTCTAGTACTGTTAACTCTTGGCCCAACTTTGTGCAACAGATCTCTAGAACTTATTCATTTTGATTAACTGAAACTTTATCCCCGTGGATTCGTAACCCCTTGTGTCCTCCACCCCTTCCCGCTGCTCTCCACCACATGCCCCTGCAACCACCACCCTGTTCTTTGCTTTTTTGCTTCTATTAGTTTCACTATTCTAGATACCTTATAAAAGTGGACTCATACAGCATTTGTCCTGTGACTGGCTTTATTCCATTTAGCATAACATCCTCCAGTTTCATCCATGTTGTTACCTATTGCAAGATTTCCTTTTTTTTTTTTTTTTTTTTTAGGCTGAATTCCATTGTATGTGTGTGCACATTTGTTGATGGACACTTAGTTTTCACACCTTGACTATTGTGAGTAATGCTGCAATGAACATGGAAGTACAGATATCTCTCTGAGATTTTTATTTTAATTCTTTTAGATAAATACCCCAAAGTGGAATCGCTGGATAAAATGGTACAGCTGCTATGGAAGACAGTATGGAAGTTCCTCAAAATATTAAAAATATAGATTACATACTTTTGCCAAAATTCTTCTTGGTTAAGCTTAATTCTAGCTTCTAGCTTGGTGTTGCTCTGACCACATACTCATTTTCCTTTAGCTTTTTGTGTCAGGTTACGTGCTGTTTCAGGTCACATCAAGGGGATCAAGGGGTCAGCCTGATGTATCTCTGGGTAATATACCCCTTTTGTGATGGGTCCTGTAAAGATTGAGGAAGAGAAGCTGTGAGGGGAGTCAGTCTGTGGACACAGGGCTGGTGGGAAAGGAGGAGAGCATGTGCAGCCCCAATCAGATTCCATCTCACACTGTACTCTGCCGTGGCAGAGGATGTGTGCTCCCTCAGTGTCCCCCACATGGGGCCTTTACAAGAGGTTTTAGATCAAATTTTTGCTTTCATGGAGCATATAACCCTGTGAGGACATGAGTGCTATGTATGTGTGTTAACTGCTCACAGCCTTCAAATGGGGTCCAGAGCACAGGGTGTGATCATGAAGCCTGAAAGCACTGGCATTGGGAGCCAGGGGATATCAGGACATAGGACACCCTGATTGCTTTGCTGTGTACCTATCATGGATTTATTCCTGAATTCTGACAGAGTTAAAAAAAAAATCTAGATGCACCAGAAATTCCACCAGTTCAACTTTTTTTCTTGATTTTTTCTCCAGAGCCCATCTTTCCAACCTGTCTGTTCTGCCTGCACAGTCCCCCACCCCTGTGTGTCATAGTTCATTTTATGGGTTTTTGACATGGGAAAGGGTGTCCTAGCATCTAACTGGAAAGTCAGGACACAGCCCCATTTATCTTCAATCCCACCAATGTGAGGTTCAGTGTTTATAGATACAAACCCACAGAGCAAAGAACTGGAGAGGAAATGGCAGTAGTACAGAGGTTTTGGAAGTATTTTTAAAACCAGGCTGCATGTGTTCAAGCTGCCATGCTTAGCTGGAAGTCACTTCATTTTCTTATTGAATTCCCGGTTTATGCCTTGCATATCTACTCTAGAACCTTCCCATCTGCACAGCTCCTACAACAGTTCTCTCTCCTTGCTTCTGGCATGGAACCCACCCAAGGTGCTAGTTTACACCCAGCCTTATCAGTTTTAACCCTGGAAAGTTTATTGTCAAAGACTGTTGGGCTTTGAGAGCAAAAATGGTTAGAGAAGTATCTTGGAATGGAGTGGGGAAGGATAAGGGGAAAGCATTTTCAGTGTTTCACACAAAAACTTTCGTTTTGATCATATCTGTGCATTGGTAATCTATCCCCATTCTTTTAGACAAAAAAAGTTTTGATACAGTTTCATTATAAGAGATTTGTTTTCCATTGAGACAGGTGCTGTCAATACTCGTGACTCTTCCGTTTTCTTTTTTAAGCTGTCTAGAGATCACCAGTAAATAAATGCCTTTAAGATGAGAAAGAGCCAAAGAATTTTTAAAAAATAGATAAAAATATAAACCATGTCATGGTTCGTCTTGCCTTCCTCAAGCTCTGAGACGAGCCAGCAGTTATTGTCGCACATTTCAGTGTTTGCTGCACAGGCCTTGGTTCTGGCTGCAGCCACTGTTCGGGGAGACAGTAAAAACAGGTTGGTGGGGCTGCGGTCTTCAGCAGAGCAGCAGATTCATCCCTTTCCGTCCGTGGTTCGGTTCTGTCCTCCCTTCCCAGTCTCTCTCCATGTAGCATGTTCATGTCTAGAGCCACCTGCCAGACATGAGTGTCTGCGGTGCTGCACCCAAGGATAGAAGCTCTGCGTGCAAATGCTTCTAAGTCCCCATGCACCCCCAGTGTGCATTGGCATTCGCATCTGCCATCCCCGAGGGCCTGTACTTTTCCGACGTTTTCCAGGCCCCCTGTGGAGTTAATGGGGCTTCTGTTCCTGTTGAACTCCTTTTGTCCAGAGCAGAGAGCAGTGAACGGTGACAGGTGAGTTGGCTCTTGGCCCCTAGTGCAGTTATAATTAACTGCGGGCCTCAGACAAATCCTTTAGCTATGCATGGTTTTCCATCTTTGCGAGACCTTTGATGGTCTGTGATGAATCAGCCTCTGACAGTGATTGGAAAGGAGTAGTTTTCCGACAAACGCCAAGGGTTCCCTTGAACTAGGGTTCAGGCTGTTGACTATCAGCTTCACCAGCTCAGGAATTCATAGGTTGGACATGCCGATGGTTTTTCTTTTTCTTCTTGAGAGGAGAGAGAGAGGGCAGTTAATTGTAATACATTCAGAGGTATTTTAAAAAGAGATGATCATTTCATGTAAAAACTGATGTGTGTTCTTATATCATAGGTAAGGATGAAATAGGAGGATAAGTCTGTAGAAATCATCCAACCTATAGTTTTCAAAGTGTTCATTGAGGCCCTCAGTGTTTCTTTGCTGGGCTAGGGGCTGTTTCTGGGAGAGGTGGGAAAGGGCTTGCAGCCTGTGGGCCTCCTAGGAGTGACCATGTCGATGATGGAGTAAGAAAGGGACCCATTTCTACTGCTTTTCTGCACTGAGCTCTCTGAGATGCACCACAGTTCCTGAGAGCCCTGCTTGAAGTCCAAAGCTGTGAACACCGCCCCCCCTCGCCCCCGCCAGTTCTTGCCTGTTCATGAGAAGCAGGACCACAAAGTGGTGACTGCCATCCTCCTCCTGGCCTGGGTTGACTTGTCACAGCACCACTTGGTGCTGATGAATACAAGTCTGAGAAGGAGGGCACTGGAGTGTAAATATTCGCCTTTAAACGGGTTTCCCTTTTTAAGAAGGATTGTGTTTCCCCTTTTAGCACCTGCACCTTTGGTTTTGTGGTACAGTGAAAAGAAGCTCTGGATGAAACGTAGAGCTCTGGGTTAGTTCCAGCAGGTAGGGAGTGGCAAGTAAGATGGAAGGGCTAGAATGTTTCAGGAGGAGAGAGGTTTCAAGCGAACATCTGCCAAGATGTTTGGGGCTTGAGCAAGTGAAGAAAACCTTGAGGATATTTTGCTGTGTGTTGATGCCTGTTCAAGAGATTTCAGTATGGATTTAAGAAGCCATTGAGGGTAACTTTGATGTCGGACTTGCATTTTTTCATCAGTTCGGTGCCATGCTGAGGCACAGCTGCATGAGTGACTTAGCTTGGTTAGGGATCTCCTGTGATGGGTCATCACCCGGACCTCCTGGTGCAACTTGTAGCCATCAGCATTGGTGGATCGTCCACTGGAAAGAGCATCTTCAGATGTGGTAGAAAACTCTGGTAAGCATAAGCTTCTGTCTAGAACATCTGGTTTTTACAAGAATTTTGGCTTAAATTCAAATACTAAGGGTGTCTGCACCCAGCAACAAAAAAGGCAGAGTCTTCAAAAAGAGAAAAAGGGGCAGCTTTTGTAGTTTGCTTTTATTAGTAGACCTGGTAGAGCTGAAACTGATTCTATAGAGGGTGACGGTCTTGCTTGATAGAATGAGAATGAAGAAAGCCGTGGCAGCTGCTACAGCAGGTGGAAGGGGATGTGTCTGCTTTTGAAGTGTGGTTTTTTTTTTTTTTTCCTGAATTGGTTTCTGCTCTTTTGTGGTTTCTCTGGGAGAAATCTCCAGTGCTTATTACAGTTAACTTAGTTTGTATATCACAGCTTGGAAATAGTTAAAAGGCAGAATTTTGTTTCTGCCTAATCATATGCTATACAGTAAGCAAGGATCTAAGTAGACAAATTATAGTCTCAGAATCCGTGCGCTATTTATTGAATTAATACTGTCACCACTCTTAACATTGGGATGACACAGAAAGCCCTAGCTGTTCTGAGAGGTAAGGTCTGGAATCTCCAAAGAGGAGGTCACTTAAGAATCCATCCGTGAAAAGATGGAGAAAGAAGAAAGAAGAGGATTGGATAGCCGCCTCCACTTCTCTTTTTCACCTTTCCCCACATACTTCTGTGAAAGCATTCTTCATCTGAGAGACTGGATTAAAACAATCCAGAATGATCAAGAAATTCTTTCTGGAGGTCTTTGGAGGTGCGGAGAAAACCTACAAGGTCAGAAGAATGACTCTTTGGGTGGTGTCATAAGAAAGAAGGATGGACATGGAAACTTAATATAATTAGGTTGGGCCGTGGAGGTGAGGAAGGGGGTCCTGGATTCCCTTCTGGTTTCCTTTTCATGTGACTGTTTCACCCCCTTGACCCTTTATAATTCCGCATGGAGTGAAATAACAGAGAACTGAATAGTTTAAAATTGTTTTTGGTAGCATGCGGCTTCTAACCACTTGCCTACCTCTCATCACTTCTATGATGATGTATCTGGACATCATGGGTTGCTGCGAGACTGAGGAGACTGAAAACCAGAATCAAGGATTGGGAGTATCTCTGAATTAAAATAAGTGCTCACCTCTTCTCCGTCCCTCTGTCTTCCCGTTGACCTTTTGCTGCAGTGAGGGGAGGAGAGACAGTCTCCAGCCTTTTTAACAAAGCACATTCATTTTTTCTTTGGTGGAAAATCAAACTTTCCCCTATGAAATTCCAAAATGGCTCATTTGAACCATCTGGATGGACTCAGCCAAGCAAATTTTCATGACTCTTTACCACCTCCCTTTTCTCTCTTAATTCTTAAATACATTTTAGTTTCCAGACTTAAAAACAAATCAGTCTCTCTATGGAACTTGACCTGTTTTTGAGCTGCATTTATTATATCTGCCCATATGCTCGATCACTTGGCTGAGACAGTGTTGGACAGATTTCTCCACCGTGAAGCTACTCTCTTCCTTTCCTTGTCCCATGACCGTCTTTGGAAGGAAGTCACCATGCGTAGCCCACACTCAGGGGGTGGGGATTTATGCGTTCCCATTTCTCAATTCTGCCACTGTATTTATTTATTACGTTATTTATTATCAGTAGAGACTCATGGGTATTTATTTTATACTTGGGATTACAGTTCAGTGCTACTTGTGAGCAGGGTTTTATAAGCCACAAATTACTCTGCAGATGTGAGGCGCTGATATAATCATTGTATTACGTGCTAACCCAGAGGTCATTTTCCCAAGAAGCTATTTCCTGAATAAGCCCAGCAGCCTGTGCAAAGCACATTATGGGTAGTGGAGTTCAGCAGCTACTAACTTTTGTGTGTGGTGGTTTATAGGGACCTGTGTCCAGAAAGCCAGCTGATGGCAATGGCAGATTCCCCACTTTTCCCATGTGGTTTCTCAGTTATAGATTCCCATGTTCCTTACCATGTTACCTTGTCCAAAGTCATTCAACTTTTCTGAGCATCGGTGTCTAATTGGTCAGCTCAGGACATTAAGACCTGTTCGGAGGGTTGTTGCGGGTAGTGCATGAAGGGCCTGATGTACAGCAGATGATTATTAAATTCCCTGCTTGGCCCTTTTTCCATCCCCTCACCTGTTGATCAGGAAAAGTTAAATCTCCCCAGAATCTGAGATGGTCATAGCAGATGAGAGTTGTTGGAAGTAGTGTAGATGGGAGAGGTACACGGGATGGTGGGGATTGAGGGAGAGGGGCCCAATAGCTAATGGCAGGGATTTCCCTGCAGAATAGAGGAGAGTAGGGCTTGGAAGACACCTTTCTGCAAGTCCTTGATGCTCCTTCGCTTCTATCCCTGCCCTGGGGTCAGCTGCCCATCCATTGCTTCTGAGCAGGATTTCTCTCCTTCCTCTGTGGGGCAGCATGTTCTCACCATTCTTCTCTCTCCACTTGCTGCTAAAGGGAGGACTGTTTTGATTTCTAACCCATCAATGCAGTAGGTACACATATGCAGAGTAAAAGATTTTCTTCTCTCATCCTCCTCTTTTTCCATTAGATTTTTGCTGAAGGAATAAAGTCTGTGACTGTCTGCTAAGGTTGGGTGAACCTGACTTTGAACTCAGGCTGATCTCATTCCAAGCCTTTGTATTTACTCATTTTGCCCTCATGGTTTGACAGTGACTTGGCTCATGATTCAGTGCTTGCTTCATATCGGAACCTCAATTAGAGGTATTTGAGGACTTAAGAAATCTCAAAAAGCTCAAGGATTACCCACTTCTGCTTCTCATAGCTTCTAAGTTCGCTTATGTGGCCTGGCCTGGGAACTCATCCAGAAAAGGCAACATTGCTTTCATAGGGAAATTTCTTTTTAATTTCAAGTAACTAATTTACCAATAAGTTCTTTGAAGGTAGGTAGTTGGCCTTGCAGACTTGGGATTCTGCCTGTCTGTTGTGTAAGAAGCAGCAGGATTCCAGCCGAGGAATGGCTAACGTAGTGGAAAGAGCACTGCCCTAGGAGTTGGAGGACCTCTGCTTTAGTCATGGATCTGTCACGAATTACTGGGAACCTGAGCCAGTTCCTTCTAAGGTTGAGTTTTTCATTTATTTTTCAATAAAATCGAGTTGGACTAGAAGATCTGGAAGGTCTCTTTCAAATCGAAGAACTTATGTTCTATGTAGAATAATATGTAAAAGTGAAAGTAGTTTTGGTAATTTTCAGATGATTTTTATATAATTTATTTTTATTAAAATTGCTTTATCTTTTTTCTTTTTTCCCAGTAGAGTGTTCTGGGCCAACTTAACTGTTCCTATGCCCTGGCCCTTGTTCCCAGTAGGACTGCTCACTGGCCAGATGCTATAAGAAAAAGGAGAAACCCCTCCTTGTGGCTTTGGTGGAGTTGTTTGACTGCAAGCAAGTAGATTTCCCTATAGCTGCCTATTTTTATTTCTCTGATCTTTGATGTATTTGGTGGCTAAAAATATTAAATTACTTCAGATTATCTGTTGCTAACCCTACAATGTTCCCAGGAGTTTAAAGACAGCAATAAATAGTAACCTGGCTGTTGCAAATTTGATTTGCGTGATTCCTGGATTTTTTGAAAAAAGATTGACAGCTTTGTTAATGGGAATTGTTATCTCCAGAGATTAATTAATGCTTATCTCTGGAGTTAAACAATTTCAGTAAAATCCAAATTAGGTGGCTGTCTTTGGTTTTCATTATCTCTGTATTGTCAGAGTTGAATACTTAAGAATTCCTTTCTGATAGTCTTGCAGGCCGTGACACGCATTTAGCCCAAGTTTCAGTTTATCAGCAGAAAATTTAAAATTTCTCAGAGGTTTCATGTGTTTTTAGGTGTGGGAGACCTTGGAAGTTGGGGAAATTAAAATCCAGCAATTTCTGGAAAGTTTTTCTGAGATGTGTAGATTACAAATAGAATAATTGTCTTTAAAAGAAATCTTTTTCCTTGTTTGGGTCTCTGTTTACTGATAACATGCTTAGAGACATAAAATTTACTCAGAAAATGGGTTCAGCTGAAAGAAAACCACAATATCGATGGAAATATTTTCACTTAATGATAGAGCAGGTAGTTTTTGCAATGAGATTAAATAGAGGGAAGCAACCATCTTTAATTTTATGTACTTAGAGAGCCTTCTGTTCTCAATAGCTGGCATTCAGTTCGGATCATATCTGTGACCACGTTGATAATTCTCTTGGGAAACATGCCACCCTACTTGAGTTTTCAGGTGATTGTGTCAATATGGACGTGTCAGAGACATGAACTGTGTGCCTCTCTGATAAAAGATATCTAGGGAAAGGATTAGTAAAGTACAAGTCCGTTATGGAGCAATAAACATTCCTTTCATTAATAAGGTTCAAATGGTTCCTAAAGGACATTTTGCTGCTCTTAAAATTCTTTTAGGAAAGGCTCTGAATGGCGGTAGCACGCTTACTGCTCTTTGAGATGTGCAGTGAGGCTGACCTCTGGGTACCTCTGGGGGCTTAGCACATACTGTGCCGTGTCATGCAGCCTGGGCTTCAGCACCCAGGAGGCTCAGGCCAGGGCGGATTGGCTCCTGTGGAGTGAGTCAGGCTCAACCAGGGAAACTTGGGTCAAGAAGATAAAAATTCCATCAACTCACAGTTGAGAGACATTGCATTTCTTTTCCTTTGGAGACTGCCAGTGTGATAACTTGCGGGAGTGGAAAGGATCTGTGTGCAAACAGAGACTGAGCGAGAGTGCCAGAGAGATGGAGTCAGAGAGGGAGAATTGGATGGGTCCCCAGGGGAAGGAGGCCCAGGATGAGGCAGAGAGGGGAGAGAGGCCCCAAGGAGTAGGTGGTGGTGGTTTGTAAGAAAGAACAAACACCAGTGTCTCCCTTTCTTTGTCCCTCCCTTTGTCTCTCTTTTCCTCCCTCCTTTTTTTTTTCATACCATAATCCCTAAACATGCACAGGTTAGCTGCCCTTCTGTGCCCATCTCTGTCTCTCTGTCTGTCTCTCTGTCTGTCTCTGTCTCTCTGTCTCTCTGTCTCTCTGTCTCTCTGTCTCTCTCTCTCTCTCTCTCTCTCTCTCTCTCTCTCTCTCTCTCTCTCACACACACACACACACACACAGAGGCAAACTGCCATAGAATGCTTAAAGCTTTTAGAGTAAAAGTAAAATGGTAATATAAGTGTTGTGACAGTTTAGGGAAAAAAATAGACAGAGGTGGATATCAGAACTTTAGAGGAGCACACACCATGATATCTGTGGCTACTTCCCTGTAACACTGGGCCCAGAAGTAACCTAGGATATAACTAGAGGCCTCGGCGACGGGGAGGCTGTGGCCTGGACTTGCTTCTGCTCCCTGGGGTGGGAGCCAAGAGCTAGCACAGGCAGTGCAACATGGCCTTCCAACCCTTGTGGAGGTCCTTTTAGTTTATTGCTCTGTCTCCCACACTGTTATCTAGGAATGTAATGTGAGGAGGCAGAGCTGTTATCCTCCTAATGTTTCTAGGTTCATCAAATATCTGTTAGAGATTGATCATTCACACACTGATTTAAACAAGGGTCCCAAATAGCCCAAATAGGTTTTATCTCAAGGAGCAAGACCTATTGATTGATACTGGGTTCCCAGAATGTTAAGAATGAGTCTGGGGCTGTGTCTGAGCTTGGTGAGTCCAGGTAAGTCGTACCTGCCACGGGGATGGTAGAAGAGAGGTGTGAGTTTTTTCCCTTTTCTAATCTAAATCCTCTGTATCACATTAAGCTTAGATTTTCCTCCTTCTCTTCTCCATTAGTACGCACATTTTGCCTGAGACTGAGATTGGATCTGACCTCAATTCTAAAGAATAAAATTAGAGCAAGTCCTGGAAGCAGATAATACTTGTCAGTTGCTTGTAGACAATCTGGCTCTCTAACCCTCTTGTGTGCCCATTTCCCCTGTCTTCTCTCCATCCCCTTAGGACACAAATCTCATGAAGAGCTGCCATATCCCTGGGTGAATTATTCTGGTCCATGTTTTTCCCAAGGAGAGGGAAACTCTCAGGCCACCCTGAGGACATTGTTCACTGTAAATGGGTGATTTTGCTTTCACGTCTCGGATGAGCCCTTGTCTGGGTTCAGCCACCTGGCCTGGTCTTGCCAGACCCCATTCACACCTGTTGAACAGCAAGTCCAGCTTTTTAAAGATGGTGGAGGAGACATTGCATTCCGGGCTGGGGGACCCGTGGAAGAGAAGAGTCGCAAAGCCAAGCCTCTTCTGGGTGCTTCACATCTTCATCTTTGTCTTATGAGACTGACGCATCGTCCTTGCTTTTTGTTTCACTCCTTCAGTGATCTTCTAGCGATTCTGACAGACGTCTAACATTCTTCTGGGGTGGTTAGAAAGTCCTTGTGTGAAGAATATTTTCAACATTTAAAGCTAGAAATGCCTTTTCCCATGGGTCCTGTGTTCCTGACAGAGAGAACTGCTATGCAGGTGGAAAGGTGGTACTACCACCTGTGGCTACCCCTTGATGCTCTCCAACCTGGGACACTCTCTCTTGGGGCAGAGGCACAGGGTGGTCCAGCTGACTCCCACCAGATGGGAGGGAAATGAGGGGGTCAAGGGCAGAGGCTTTGGGCTCTGCCTAAATTTAATTTTCCCAGCTCCTCCGCTTATAGCTGGGGGAAGATCATGTGACTCTCCTATCCTAATTTGCTCATTTACAAAACCAAGAAAATACTATCCCTCCTCACGGGGCTGTTGTGAGGATCAATTAAGAGCTTGTGTAGAGTGGTTGTCATACTGTCCACATCCTAGAAGTGTTCAGTGCTGCCCTTTGTGTCACTGAGCGAACATTGTCCCTGCCCACAAAGACGTGCTCCGTGTACTTGCTTTCAGCCCTGATAGGACTTGGGGGAGCTCATGATTTGGGAGTGTGGAGAGGTGACACCAGGTGTCACCTGTGGTGCAGGTGCCTACAATGCAGACCTGGCAGAAATCCAAGGGGCAAGAAACCCTGAAATATCTGAATAGTCTGAAGGCAGAGGATAGGCGTGCCCTCAGCTGCACAGTTGGGGTGGCCTCCAGGTTCCTACACTCCCCACTCCGACTCTACCCTGGCATGAAGGTGGCACTCCCGTGTGAAGCTTGTGTGTGGCGGGGCACGCACAATGAAGTGGGAGCCAACAGACGTTGGCTTTTGAATGCTGACTGGGGAGTGCCATATTCGTCTATACCTTGTGGGGCCCTGCTCTGGACGGATTGTCTCTGATGTCCCTTCCACCTTAACGACCCTGCAGTCCTGTAGCCGCATGTACAGCGGTGCCCCTGCCTGCATCCAGGTAATGCAGCAGAGAGGCCCAGACTGAAGCGAGGAGTTCAGAGCAACGAGGGGAAAGTGTGGCACTAAGAATAGCCAGCCAGACGAGGTGATAAGGGTGCAGATGGTCAAGGACGTCAGCTGGGGACAGAGAAGGCGGAGGTGGTGAGGTAAGAACTGGGTGATAAGATAGGGACTGAGACGCAGGAATGCACAGCTGGGGCTCTGGAGATGGCTGTTGGAACACGCTGCCGACAAGGGTGCCCTGACAGCTGTGGGCGAGGGAGCGGCGCAGGGCCCATCCGGGTGTGCCCCGTGAGCCAGTGCAAGGGAAGGGTGAGCTGGCAGGCCGGGCGGTCACTGAATTTCAGGGCCAGTTGGATTTTAGTGATCACCCCTATTCCATCACTCTATGGGACAAGTACGGCACTGCCGTGTCAGTGTTCGAAAGTTGTTTTTGGGCTTGTGAAGGGACCACTTCAAAGCTGGTAGCAGAACTTGGGTCAGTCCCAGCTCTCTGGTTCCTCTGGCAGGTTCCGCCAGGCCAGGCTCACTGTGGCCACGGGCCTGGCCACTCCTGGAGCACAGGCCCCTCCAGGTGAGAGTGGCAAGAGCGCAGGCCTTATTTATCCCGCAAATGAACACAGAGCACCTTCTGGGCTGCAGGTCCAGGTCTTGTCACCAGGGGTCTTGAGGGAAACACAAAAGGCAAGCCCATGCATTCCCGGGTCTGAGGGAATGAGGGAGGGGAGACAGAAAACACGTGCATGAAGGTGCTGGGTTCAGATTATGGTGAGCACTGGGAAGAGGGCATGCTCACCTGGGGCCACATATGCTCCCGGGTCAGGTTTTAGCTCTGCTGTATGTGGTGCTCTTCCCCCTTAGAACCATGACTGCTCTGAGGCTTCCTGAGAATCGGGGTGAACTTCCTGTTTTCCAAATGCCCGTGGCCCCAGCCCAGCTCCTAGCCTGCACACAGTAGGTCCTGACCCACGTGGGGCCGGGTGATGACTATGTACTCCGTCTTTATAAAATGTAAGGAGACATTTCCCCATGGTGAGGCTGTGGGTTTGGGCCCAGATGAAGGGGCATGTGCAAACCACGCTCGGGTTCCTGGGCCTCACTGACAGCCTGGGTCGTCAAGCCGGCTGACTGCGGTGTGGGCAGTTGTCCACCTAGTGTGACAGGAAGGCTGGCAGTGGCTCTGGAAGGCCATCCCTCCCAGGGCCCCACGGCAGCAGGCTCCCCGTGAGGTATCCACTGCCTTGTCCCTTGGAAGCATGGATGCACAATGGTATGTTTAGGACATGAAAACCAAACTGCTTTGTAAGCTCCCAGAAATCAAGCCCTTCCCACTCAGCTATGGCCTGACCAACAGGCAGCTGATGCCGGCACGAAAATAACTTGGCAGGAATGCCGAGCTTGACAAGGGGTTGCAAGGCCTCATCGTGTTTGGTTAGATCATAATGTAAAACCAGTTGGTGTTGACCAGGTTTTAAGGGCATTCAAGGGTTCCGGAGTGTGGGCTTTCGCGGGCCCTGGGGGATGTTGTCAGAGGTTAAGGGGGTAGCGGTGGGTCTGTGGGGGAAGCTTCAGTGCTCTGTGGCTGAGCCAGAATAAGCATTATTATTTCCACAAATCAAGCCATTTCCATGCACATTTCCCCCTGTGTCCTGATCTGTGTAATTATGGAATGCATATGTGTGGGAAGGCGTCTTTGGAAAATGAGTTTCTGCTCTTTGTCAAGAGGCTGACCTAAAAGTTTAGGAAACTGGTTCATGAGGAAAGTCTGTCGTGGAGAGCTGGCAGAAATGCCAGACGGTAGGAGAAGGTGGGGTGCCCTGAGCTGGGGGCCTTGTCTGTGTTGCTTAGTCCCTTTGGACCTTGGCAAAGTCTGATGCAGAACACATTGCACGAGGAATAGGTGTGAACGCGGGGGGCAGTTAGCATATGCTTTTAAAATCAGGAGACCCCTGGATGGGATTTCTGTTCTGCCACTGAGCAGGAGCTACACTCTCCTTAGGCCCACCATTGTCCCCTTCGTGCTTAATGGTTGCTGGTACATAGTAGATGCTCAATAAATATTAGTAATACGAATGAGCATCCATAGCCTCCCTCC
Source organism: Cynopterus sphinx (assembly GCA_030015415.1). NCBI lineage: Eukaryota > Metazoa > Chordata > Mammalia > Chiroptera > Pteropodidae > Cynopterus > Cynopterus sphinx. Next base: position 25,701,101 of record CM057384.1, on the reverse strand, counting down.
TCTCACTTTTCTCAGGCATAACACGAACTAGATTAGCTTGGAGATGGCACATCATTTTATTTTTCATGCCTGTGACAGTTGTAGGACAGGAGGGCTTCGTGGAGGTGTTTCTGAGGCATCATGGGAGGTTGGGGACACGGTGGCAGAGCGAGTACTTCCCAACAGGATGTTCTTACATCCTTGTTGCTTTCTAAAACCTGTATGGTTCTGTATTACATCCGTTACATGTCATTAATGTATTTAAAGTTGATTATTCCAAGGGAGTTTTAACTGGGATGGTGCTTAGTGATCTGTACAGACACTGGATCCATTCAGCGACTTTGTATGCTCCCTGGTGAGCAAGATGAGAGAGGCACCCTGACCCCAGAGAGCAAAAACCAAAGTCAGCCAGGTTCCTGACTAGCTCTGGAACGTCCAGCAGGCTGTCGAAGTCCTCTGGACACTGATGTTCTCACTAGCAATAAAGGGTAAAAAACCAAGATGATGGGGTTGGAAATGAAGTAACAGAGGAAGAGGTGGACGGTGGTAGGCATTTAGTGAATGGTGAGTAGTTGGCAGCTTCACCCCTGGACTGATGGCCCCTTCCCATGGAGAGACAATGGCATATGGCATGGAAGGAGAACTGAGGGCTTTCGGTCCTGCTTTGAACACCCACAAGTTTTCCCTGTGGCTGAGATATTGCAGCATCCCGGAGTTAACAGTGCTGATGCGTTTCTGTCACAAAATAAAAGGGCAGAGGCTGTGAACTTTTCTGAGGGGGTAATTTCGAGACGGTAAGGAGGTGGCCCCTGGTCTTTTGCTCAGCACCATGAAGCAGAGGAGAATGACCTTGTGCCGTGCGGATGCTATGAGGCGTGTCAGGAGCCGGTGAGAGCCGCCCTGCCGCCTGGTGACCTCACAGCTTCACACCACAGCCCCACGCCCCAGCGGTCACTCACACCTGCCCCCGCTGGCTTGAGTCCTGCTTCACGATGCGCTCTCTTTTGGAGCCCTGTGGTCGCATCTTTTCCACAAAGGCTGCGAGGTTGGTATGGGTGGAAACCACACCTCATGCTTCCTTCAGTCGTCCTGTGTTCATGATGAGTGGTTGTCACTAACTGCCGGGCACTAGTGGCCCCCAGGGCCCCTCCTGAGCACTGGCCTCATTCAGAACAAAGAGGTGTCCATTCAGTTAGGACCCAGACAATGGTCCATTCAGCCCTTCTCCAAGAAAAGGCTCCTTTTGTCCAGATTGCTGACTTGGGGAAGTTCTTCTTGAGGTTTTGCAGTAGCAAGTTAGAGTCACCAGGGCAAAGGCAGTAAAAAAGAGCCACCCCCTGGGAAAATGGCCTTGCTTAAAGGTAGTCAGTCTTCTGCTACTCCCACAATTGCTTGTCTGTCTGTCCACAGCATCAGGGATATTTTCTTTGCAGTACATGGAAAGTTATTTGTTTGAGGGACATGACTTCCAGAGTGCAATTTTGTTTCCACACCAGGGAGTTTTATATGAGCTAGACGATATGAATAATGCTTTTCAGAGATTTTTGTGGACAGGAACAAAATAGCTGTGAAAGAAGCAAACCAGGCAGAGAACCAATCGCTGTGCCCAATCATTATAGTGCTTGGGGTTCCCAGGACCTCAGCAAATAACGGTTGAGAGGATGAAATCATCACACTCAAGTCATCATGTTGCTTGGAAAAATGGGAGTCTAATCAAAAATGAGAAGAGTGGTAAGTGCAAATCCCACTGCTCTATTTGTGAATATGTTATCCTAATCTTTAATAAATTTTCTGCCTTTCATGGTTACTTGAGAGATTTAACTTTTATGGACTTTCAAGCATGAATTAGTGTCTGGTAGAGTTTTTGACTAAAACCTGAAGGCTTTCTGTGAGCAGGCTGGAGATTGCTGGTGTGTAGGACAATGACCACCAGCTTCACGACAATTCAGTGAGGGTTGCTCTTACACCATTCCTGTTCTATGGATGAGAAAAAAACTCACTTGTCCAAGATCATGTATTTACTAAGTGAAGGAGCTAGAACTTTAAAAAATAGCTTTATTGAAATATAATTTACATGCCGCGAAAGTCACCCTTTTAAAGTGTAGAATTTAATGGGTTTTGGAATAGCCACCAAGTTGTGCAACCATCACCAGTATCTAATTCCAGAACATTTCTGTCACCCCAAAAGGAAACCTCTCACCCATTAGCAGTCACTCCTCATTCCCTGTCTTCCTCTCCACAGCCCTAGGTGACCACGAATCTACTTTCTGTCTTTACATTTGCCTGTTCTGGGGAATTCATATAATAGAACCACATGATATATTTGGTCTTTTGTGACTTGCTTTTTGGCTTAGCATAAGGACTTTGAACTTCACATTGTAACATGTGCTCCTACCTCGTTCTTTTTTACGGTTGAATAATAGTCTATGTGTGAACATACCACATGTCATTTATCCACTTATCAGTTGATAGACATTTGGGTTGTGTCCACTTTTTGGCTATTCTGAAAAATGCTGCTGTGAATATTGTGTGGGCATTAGGAACTAGAATGGGAAAGTGGCTCTCAACAACTCCAGAGAAAATAGGATTTCACAACAGGCAGAGTCCTTAGAATGAACAAATCCAGTTCTGAGTTTCTTTCATTTTGAAGGTGGCACACAAGCCCAGTCTTGGCTACTCAAAGTGTGGTTCGTGGACCAGCGGCACCAGCTTCTTCTGGGAGCGTGTTAAAAATGCAGAATCTCAGATCCCACGCAAACCTGCTGACTCAGACCTGCATTTCCAGATCGTCCCTGCTCATGAAAGGTGGGGAGGCACTGCTGAGTCGCACAGCTGGGGGTAGGGATGTGATTTTCCAGTTCTTAGTTTAGATAGGTTTTTACTCCTCAGGAGATTTTCATAAAATATTATTGTCCCATGAAATATTAATAACTTCCCCACCGCATTCAAAATGAATTATAGAGAGACCAATAATAGTCTTTCTGCATTCACTCAGTGAGAGAGGTGCAACCTGAGGAAGACGTTTCATCGTTTTTAGAGTGTATTGCTAATCCTTCAAGCCCCCTGGGACAGCTGTATCTAACCTCCCTCTGCAAGATCTTCATCCCACGGGAATGTATCAGTGGCTCTGAGAATACCTTGGTACAGAATGCTGTTTTCCCCAGAACACATTTTTTGAGGAGCATCTTGTATTAGTAATTCTTGTGTAGCATTAGTCAGAGTTTTCTAGAGAAAGAGAAGCAGTATATAAAAGAGGAGATTTATTATAGGAATTGCCTCATGCAATTATAGAAACTAAGATGTCCAACATATGCCATCTGCAAGCTGGAGAACCAGGAAAGTTGGTGGTGTAAGTTAGTCTAAGTTCAAAGGCTGATGTCCCAGGGCAGGAGGAGATGGATGTTCCAGCTCAGGCCTACAGAGAGAAGGTTCGCCTTTTTCTGCCTTTTTGTTCTCTTCAGGCTTCAGTGGATTGGGTGATGTCTACCACATGGGTGAGGGCAGGCAGTCTTTATTTAATCTTCGTATTCAAATGCTAATCTCCTTCTGGAAACAACCTCTCAGACAGAGCCAGAAATAATGTTTTACCAGTTATCTGGGCATCCCTCAGCCGGGTCAAGTTGACACATGAAACTGACCAGCGCAACTTGGAACCCATTCCGGGAAACAAATCCAGTCTCAATGTCACTGATCCCACATCCCACCCTTCCTCTCTGCTATGGTCATATACAGCTGTGATGTCCCAGTTCTTTAAGTATTTGGTTTCTCGACTTCTGACTCTCTTCTTCCATTGACCCTAAACAGTTAAGTAAAAATGGGGTTTGGAAACTACACATCTTCTAATATCTGTGCAACACAGAACAATAGAAAGACTTTGAAAGGCACTTGGAGATCCCTAAGGAACCACCTTGACTTTTGGTTAATCTTGTAAGACAGGAAAAATTTTACGCCAGAAGTTTTACTTGTTTCATTTTACTGGCTCCTTCCCTATGCCCCTTCACTTTGTCTCGTAAGTTAGTCTGGTTTCTGTGGGACATATGTACTGGTGATTCATGATGGTGATGGGAAGGTGGAATGGGGAGGGAGTGAAATAGGATTGAGACATCATTGTGACTTCCATAGGTTTTGGAAAATGCCCGAAGGATGATTCTTGTCCTGTCTAGGCCACCATTTGCGCTGTGTCCTTCTAACTGAGAGCTGAGTTGTTAGAAGGGGAGGCTGACTGCAGACTTAGGGCGGCAGGTGCTTCCCTGTGGCTGGCAGTTGAGAGCCTGGCAGTCCTTGCAAGAAGTGGAGGGTTGAGAAGGACTGAAACCCTAAAAGGCCGGTGCCTGAGGAGCAATGGGTCAAAGAGTTTGGGATAGGAGTGGGACAGGCCCTGGAGATTCCTGAGGAGGCCAAGGTCAGGCTCTGTTGGCTCAGCAACCCCCCGTAGGCCACCTCTGCCTCAGACCTGGGCTGAGCCTCTGGGACAGGAAAGCCTCACAGAGCCAGGGGGCTAAATGTGCCTTTTCTGGCCCAGAGTAGATTCCTGTGGATTCTCTGGCAGGTCATGCCCTTTGGACTTTGGAAAGCGTGCCCAGTTTCCCTTTAAGCTGAGGTCAGAGCTGCCTGAAGCTACAGGCCATTCTTGGCAAGTTTTGAGCTCAGCTCAGTTCTCAGGATCTTTTGTGGAGGTCGAATATTCTATGGCTCTAAGAAGGGTAGAAACTGAGCTGAATGTTCCAGGGGTTGAGAGCTTCTGGGCATTTCACAAAATCTGCATTTTGTGTAATGTTAGGGTTTTATGTGCTGTGGCCACTGATGATAAGAAAGCGTGTGTGTGTGTGTGTGTGTGTGTGTGTGTGTGTGTGTGTGTGTGTGTGTGTGTGTGCAGGGAGGGACCACTGAGATTTTCTAGAGAAAAGCCATTCATCAAAAATTAGGATTATGCAAACAGGAAGTTATTCTACCGCTGGATATATACCCAAGAAAATTGAAAATGTATGTCCACACAAAAACTTGTATGTGAATGTTCAATATAGCATTATTCACAAGAGTCAAAGGTGGAAATAACCCAAATGTCCATCAACTTGATGAAAGGTATATCCAAACCCTGGAATATTATTCAGCCATAAAAAGCACTGACGTACATGCATGCTCCAACAGTGAACACATTAGGGTAAGTGAAAGAAGCTAGACATAAAACACCACATATTATATGATTCTATATATATGAATTGCCCAGGACAGGTAAATGCGTAAGACAAAAAGTAAAGTAGCAAGTGCCTAGGGCTTGGGGGAGGAATGAATGGAAGTGGCTCCTAATCGGTAAAGGGTTTCTTTTTAGGGTGATGAAATGTTCATAGTAAGACAGTTGCCCAACATTGTAAATATACTAAAAACTATTTAATTGTACAGTTTAAAAGAGTGAATTTTATGCATACGAAGTATATCTCAATAAAACAAACCAAAAACAAGGCTCATGCCTATACTTGGAGAAGGACTTGGGACTATTTTTGTATTTGTTATTTAACTCGTCAAGTGTTCTTACTTGTAGGATGGGTGACAGTGTCTCCCTCACCTCATGCTGGGCCCCCAGATGGTGCATTTTCTTTCTCAGCCCACATGTGGCTGTGCCCTCATTTTTGATAGATCTGAGTGCTCAGCTGTCCTTGGATCCTTTAGGAGCTGGGTGCTGCCCCTGGAGCCAGGCCACACCCAGAGATGCGTCCTGCAGGGCCCTGGCAGCTTTGCTGGCTGGCCTTCTTGGCCACCCTGAGGTCTGTGCAGAGACCCCAACTATGGGGCAGTGAGAGCTGTGGCTGACACTCCTCGTTGGCCACCGCAATGGATGTTTTAAATAGTCAAGTCAGGCATTTCGAATCTCAGAGAGAGGTGAAGGAACACAAAGGGAAAAACCTGCCCTTGAAATAAAGACCAATAAAGCAATTTCTGGAAAAGTTTCCCTAACATAATTAGGTGCAGAAACTATTATTTCTGCTGCTTAGTTTAAATGTATGTATGATGTTACTCTGTTTAACCTATCTGGCGGAATGTATAACAAAATCTACAGGGGTGGGATGAGAGAAGACTTTTCCCTCATATGTAGATATGAAATTATAGTGTTTTATTATTTTTTCTGTATAATTATAGCATTTTTTTTCACAGTGGGAATACATTTTATAATCAGAAAATAGATACAGTTTTGAAAGATAATAATGGCCCTGATAGTGTTATCTAAAACCTATGAGTTGAAAAATGTGGTTGACAGAGCTTACAGTTTACTGGGTATGGTAGAAAAAATGTAACCAACCCAAAGATTGGTTAAGAGAGAGCTGTTTTTAAAAGCATTTCACTAATACTCTGATTTGTGGTTCCTTCACTCATTGAGGTGAGCCCCGTTACTTGTCAGTCGCAGTGCTGCGTGTATCTGGAGGACACTGAGGTGGCCTGGCCATGGTGCTCGGCCTCCTAAGGTACAGCTTTGCTGAGGATACCAGCCCCTGGTTAGGAGTGTCTGCAGAGGCTGCCGAGGAGTCCCAAAGGCATGCTCCTGTCTGCCAGGGATGGGAAGATGGTGCCATCAGGTAGGCAGGAAGGAATCCCTGTCTCCAGTCTGTGGACCCCCCTGTTGGCCACGGGATCCAGGATTGTGGGACAGGGCCTGTTAAGTCACACGTGGCGAGCTTCTCATGTTTGCACACAGGGCAGCCAGACTGCAAGACTGGGAGGGGTCAGCGGGTGTGAATGAGGGAGTGATTGGTGCTGTGGCTTTCCCCACTGGTAAACTGGGACTGGCTCAGAAGACAGCCAAGGAGAGCCCATGAAGCCGGCGTCATCCAAGGAGGGCTTCTAGGAAGGGGTGATGTTTGCCAGGGCTAGATTGGGGTAATCTGCGTCCTAGGGGGGGCTCTGGATATGGTGAGATTTATGAGGGGCTTTTAGCTGCTTCTTCTGTTTCCCTTCTGTCTCATTCTGATTTTTCTCTATTTCCAGTGATTCCTCCCTTTCCCCATTCGCTTGCTCCTAGTTGTCTGAATATTTAAGTCATGTTTCATTATTTGCCTTATTCAGTAACTTGACGGCTCTTATTCTTGATTAAAAAATACACGTATGCCATATACTTTCTGTTTTTCCCTCTGAAAAAGTCCCCATTACAGGAAAGAAATGAAATATTTCTTCATCTTCAGGAGAATGGTGAAGACCTTTAGGAGAAAAAGGACTCATTAGACCAGATAAAGTGCTCTAATTATAATGTGGTCAAATTTAAATATCTTGGCTGCCCAGATCAGGGCTGTGTGGCTTTCCTCCTGGCTGGGAACCCGCAGGAATGAGTTTTAACTCTCTTAAGGTGAGTGTCAAAACTAATGAGGTAGTAAGTCCTAGATGTCATATGAATTTCTGATAGTCAGATAGGACATTGTGGAGGCTGAACCATTGATGGGGTAAGAAGGAGTGAGCCAACAAGCCAAGGCAGGTCAACCCAGAGCGGACCCCTCTCCTGCAGCCCTGAAACCTGTGTGTGGGGGGGGGAAGGGCATGTGGACTTGGACTCATGACTACCTGCCTAGAGCGATAATAAAGATGCCAGGGAAGAGGCAGTTTCTTAGCACAATAGCATTTTGTTCCCTGAGTGTCCTTTTCTCTAAGCCCCCCTGAGACTAAAGATAAAAGAATCAGCATAGTCAACTCTCCAAGATGTTGCCCAGGGCAAGGTCTCTGTCTCTTGGCCCTCTGTAACTAAGAAAGGGCTGTAGGATACTTGGCGCTTATATTTAAGTCAGATCTTAAGCCAGTTTGAGTCACTGAATCCCTGCGATCAAAGAGAGTAATTTCGCATCCTTTAGCCACTTCAAAGCAAGTCATGGGAAAAATTAGGAATCTGGAAGCAAATTGTTTTTCTTTGATGTATAATTCAATCTCTTGACCTTTCTTCCTTCCAAAATCAACTGTTTCTAAGTGTAAAGAGCCAAACTGGATATAGCCATTTTGTTGTGGGAGAATGGAGGTCAGTTAAACCAAAGGACTCACTGAACGCTTTCTTTACTGAGGAATGTTCTCGGAGCTGCCAGAACATGGAAGAAGCACAGGATGAGGGCTTTGTCAGAAAACTGCTTATCGTTAGCTGGGGAAGAAAGGACTGCACACAGCACAACTGTCACACAGTGTCTAATTAAATGGCGAATTAAATGGTGATACAATGTGGTGTGCTGTGAGACTTTACAGATGAGAAGTAGCAGCTGGGATGGGAGCTGTCTGGCGAGGATGGATTTTGTAGCAGGTGTGTGTGAAGGTATGGGGAGTGTGGTGAGAGGCGTGAGATACGCATGAGGATGGATAGATAGTCAGACCAGGTGTGGGGAGTGTGGTGAAGTTGGATGGGTAGAGTGGCCCCAACTAAAGATGGGTCCCTAAAGCTGGATGGAATGTCAAAGATAGGGCTGGAAACGAGTCCAGTGGTAAGGGTGGATTTTAATCAGTAATAACTATGAACCGAGAGAAGAGTCCACTGCGAACTGAACCCAGCTTAGATTTGTACAGACGTGACTGGGTGGTTTAAGGAGAGAGTGAGGACACAGGAAGGGGGTGAGTGAAGGCTCAGTAGGGTCAGGGAAGAGGAACGTTACAAAAAGCAGGAAGGAAAAGGGGGTTGGTCCATATGCAATCCATCTGGGTTTGCTAACTGGCTGGGAGATGGGCCTTGTCTTTAGGTGTTGTCTGGAACAAACAGTAAATTCTCTTGGCAGCCTCGAGTTTTCTCTGGCAGGCTCTAGAAGGGGGTCTGGGTCATCTTAGGGATACAGCCTTGGGCTGTTAAAAGCTGTTGCTGTTTGTTCAAGTCTTTATAAGCCAAGGCCGAGACCTAGAAGAGGGCTCAGAGGAGCATGGCTAGAGTTTAGACAAGGGGAGAATCTTCGTCTGGAGGCTTTTGATTTGATGGGCCAGGAAATGGAGTTAATGATAGTTTTTCAAGTGGGAATAATCTGATGAAACAGATATTAAAGGAGGTTGTTAGATTGACTTTGATTATTAATCACTTTTCGTTGAATCTTAGTACCATAAATGACCAAAGAGATCATTAAACTTAAATCCTTTTAGTTATAGAGGAGGTAACTGAGGTCTCAGAGATGAAGTGATTTTTTTCCCCCTAGGATATGAAAATAATCAAAAGGTATATTTATTCCCAGGTGTGTGTGTGTGTGTGTGTGTGTGTGTGTGTGTGTGTGTGTGTGTGTTGAATACCAGGGATGTATGAGGGACTGTGCTAGGTACTATGGGAAACACAAACAGTCGTCATAAATCCTTAGAAGTCCTGAGATTCTCACAATCCAACGAAAAGGCACAAATGTGTGAAAAGTCAGCCACAGCCACACACTTAGAGATCATGAGCTCATGTGGCCGGGTGTGGTTCGGGAAGCGAGGGCAAACCCAGGAGAGTCCCTGTTCTGGGATGGTCCAGAAAGACAAAAAACCGTGGACGCCAGAGCCGAGAGGACTGCAGCAGTGCGCTGGTCCGACAAACTCGCTTCAAGGGTCTTGACACATGGGCAGGATTTTGACAGATTGGAAGAGCAGAAGGCTCTGGGAGGGGAGGAGGGAGACCCCAAGAGACAAAGCATGAGGAAAGATAATGCGAAGTCTATTTTGGTGGCAGTGAATGGGTGGAGGTTGTTGAACAGAAGATTCTGGAAGGGGAATAGTAGTTAGTAGTCTGTAATGCTGGTGCATGTGAGAAAGATTTAAGATTTTTAATGTTACTTTTCTTGGTGTACTTGGCACCTGTAACGTTGGCAGAGTACCTTAGTTTAGGCCATAGTCACCTTATTTTTGGGTGAAGGTGCTGAAAACAGATTTAACTCCTTCCTTTTGCTCATTCAGCTGATATTTATCAATACCGTGGATCCCTCAAATGGTCTCCCCACTGAATGTAGCCAGAGTGATCTCTCTAAAACACACATTGGATCATGTCTCTGTTTTCTGCTTAAACCTGCTGGGTGGCTTTCTGTTATATTTATCTTTTCCTCTCCTTGATGTCATAATCTTTCACTCTTTACTCTCGCTCCACCCCCCAACCTCTCCACAACTTCAGGCTACAGATACTTGGCTATTCTGGTCTTCCAGGCTAGGACTTCTGGTGTTCTTTTGTATCTTGTGTTTTTTCCTCAAGTAGCAAAGTCAAAGATAAAATTCTAATTATAGCTTATACTGCATAGAGAAAGGGCAGTTTTGATGGGCTTATATTAACTTCAGAGAGTCAATGTACTTCAAATAATAAGCATGCTAGAATCTTGTATCTCTTTGTGTCCTGTGGTCCCCCACTCCGTGGTCATTCATGTGCATCTTCATCGTGTTCAGTTGCTCACACATACTATAGATAAAGAGGGTGATCTCTGCTTTACAGAAATGGGAATGAGCTGTAAAACAATTTTAAAGAAAACTAAACATTATACCTTAAATATAAGAAAATTTAAAGAAATTTATTTGATTTGGTATAAATATCCTGGCAGATATGATCCATTTTGTTTTCTATGACTTTGCTAAACAAAGGATGCTGAACTTACTCATGATTTTACCCTTTCTTTGTGTCATTATACTGAACTCCAGGTCCTAGTAACAGTTGTAATACTCTAGCTCCTTTTGCCTGTTGATCAGTTTTCCGGATTTTTCACTTGTTTCCTTAATATTTCTAAAGTTTATAGCTACCTATGTTGGTACTGTCATGAAGTTTACAACTCTCGAAAATTTCTGCCACATTTTGGTTGGCTTGCATTTTTCCCAGTAGCAGCATTTTAAGGAATGGTTAGGTTATAAAAGGTCATTTTAGGAATATATAATTTTTGGAAGGTATTTGATGAATATGAATGTGCACTATTCTTAGACAGATAGCCTGAAGAACTTTTTGACTATTGAATGACCCCATTTCTGTATTTGAAGAAAGTTTCTCTTGGAAAGGCATGTTTATAATCAAAGGACTGGATACATAAATGTCAATGGTCTGACCCTTCTCCACCCAGGCTTCTGCCTTCGGCTGCCCTTCCAGTTGCTGCCCAGTTAAGCGGTGCTGATGTCCCCTCCCTCCTACCAACCACTCCTCCCACTGCTCTTCCCAGCTGCAGCTGCAGGGGGCTGGGTCAGAAACTAACCATTCCTGAAAACCAGTCATCCAGAACTAGGCAGAATTAGCTGTTAAACCCATCACATCCAACCAAATTGCTAAACCTTATAAATAGTGAAGAGAAACCAGGGAAATCTGCAACCTGGGTTTAGGCAAATGAACTTTCTGCAAGTTGTCCTCCTTCCATGAGGCGGCACTTCGATGGCCCGGTGGAAGATGACTTTTCCCTGAGCCTCGAACAGTTCTGAGGCCCACTGGCCAAGACGCCTTCTCCTCCTCAGTGCTGCTCTGGACACTTCCTCGCTTTCCCATCCTGTACCTCTCTTGTCGTACCCCTTCTGATTTGCTGTGTTCCAACACCAGGCACATTCAAATTGTGGACAAAATTTGATTTAATTCTGTAGAGAAATATTTGCACACATGCATGGAAATGCCCCATTGTCAAATTTCCATCATAAGGTTTTATAGTGGAAAACTGGGGGTAGCTGAAATGTCCACTAGAACGGAAACTTAGTTCTAGTTGCTCCGGCCTGGGAACTTTCAGCATGAGGTTCTTGCCTCTAGCATCAAGGACATCATTACTATCGACAAATGTTTTAGTTATTCAAAATTCTTTCCCACTTATTTACAGTTTTTAACCTTTATTCTGGAGGTTGGCAGTTTCTGTTAGACTAGAAAAGTGGGAGAGTTGCTTTAATCATCGTGTGCACTCTTGCGACCAGACATTACATGAAAGCAAATTGTAGCAGGAAAAACAGCATTTGGTCCTTACTTTATATCTTTCTAGGAAGGGCCCAATAGAACAGACCCCCTTCAGTATTAGTGAGTGATTTGCATTTTATATACATTGGTGGTGATCTCAATGAAGGGTCATCATCACACCACCACGAATTGCCGCCACTTTACCCATTCTGCATTTTTCTCTAAGTTGGGATCCCAGCAGATTTTCTCTCCTTCCCTTCCTTTGGCAGTAGAGCATTCAGACATCTCTGGAAATGCAAGCTATTTCCAACCATAATTTTGTACTGGGTTGGGCTGGGAGCATTGGGAGTCTTTCTGCTTTTGAAGAGCATGACTCTTTTTTTTTTTTTTTTTTAAGTTTTTAAAACATTCTCCAGCTGGTGTTGGAAATAAACCTTAATTTCCCTGAGCTTTTTTCTTTCACTGAAGGAGAAAAGCAACTGGATTGAAGGCAGGAGGGGAGTGGTGGCAAATCATTGTTGGTTCTGTGTTTGCTCTCTGCATCTCTTTTCTTAGTGAATTACCTCAGGAATTTCTGCAGTCAGCTGTAATCTACTCTTGAAAGGCCTCCTTTTGGACCAAGCTCTTCCAGTGAGCCAAAACTCTCTCTAGGACTGCAGGGTTTGGGAGATGATAACGAAAAGAAAGGGAATATGCATAAACATGTGGTCCTTCTATTGAGATTACAGAATTTCCTTAAATTGTTGTAAAAAGTGGCTGGGCAAAAGGGAAAAATCTGCTTTGAGAGGCAGCATGCAGCATCGTCCCCTCTTCCATTTTTTTCCATCCTCTTCCTACTCAAATTGGTTGCCACATGCAGCTTTTATATATGGTTCTGAAAACATTTGTGTTCTGCTGATTTTTCTCTTCATAGTTTGACTTACGACTCACCTCAATATAAACATAAAATGCAAATGATAAAAATTTCACTTTTATTACTGCTTCTCAAGTCAATTAAACATGGAAGTTAGTGACAAAGGTATTTTGAATCTAATGGCTGGCATTTTAAATGACATTCCTTCCCCTCTTACCCACTAAAGAAAAAGTTCTTACTCTATCAAGTCAGAGGCAATCTTTCCAAACTTACAACTTCAGCCATTAATTTAGCTGAAAGTGAGAATTAATTCATGTTTCCGTAATTCAAACAATTATGTGAAGGAAGCTCATTACTATTTTATGCCAGGATCTGGGCTGGACTTTTAAGGCGTTTGGCAGAAGGTGGGTGTGTCTGATACATAAAAATCCTGAAAGTTATTCCTAGTTCTCAGAAATTATAAAAAGGAAGGGGTGGAAACAGACTTCAAACACCCTATTCATAAGATAAGAGGAAGAGGGAGGAGGAGGGAGGGTACTGATTCTTTCATTCACTCCACAAAAATGTATTCTGTACCTATTATGTGTCAGTCACTGTTTAAGGTCCTGGGGCTAGAGCGGTGCATAAAGCAGACAAAAATCCCTGCTCTTGTGGAGCTTACATTGCAGTGAGGGAGACAGACAGTAGACAAAGTAAATAAATAATATAGAGAGTGTGACAGTGATAAATGCTATGGTTCTGAAATTTGTATATTTGCGTGCACGTTGGAGATTTTAAATAGGGCAGCCGGAAAGATCTCACCCAGAAGGGGATGTTTTCTTAAGTGAAGATGTGAGGCTGTGAATCAAATGTAGAAGGAGGGAAAGCCAGGGGACAAGGGGGAAAGCAGGTGACCAGAGAGGGGGCCACTGCGTGACCCAGATGAGGAATGATCCTTAGGCCAGGGTGTAGCAGGGGAGTTGGATGAAATTCTCGTTAGATGAGACGGGGTCAGGAGGTCCAGGAGCAAGAAGCAGGAAGGCCTGCCACAGGTTCTAGCCCAAGCGCTGGATGCAAACCCCTGGTCCCGCTGCAGTGGTCTCTGAAGCAGAGTCACCTAAGACTTTGTCCTGTTTTATACTTTGTGTAATTGTTTTCATACTAGGTTGCAAGCTCCCTGCGAGCAAGCTTACTTCTTTTTCATCTTTCTTTCACAGTCTGCAGAGTCCAGTAAATGTTTATTGGCTGGAACTGAATTGACCATTCCAAGATCAGCCTTTAAGAGACACAGAACATTGTAGAATACTTCCCAGGGTCAGATGCATGACTCACCTGCAGCAAAATGATAGCCAAGGGCCATGATGGACTCCCCTCTGAGCCAATAGAAGTACTCATGCCCCAGAAACTCGGAACATGGGGAAGAGAGGCAGAGCCTCACTTCAAATGCATCCCCCCAGGGTCCCCTCCTGGCTCCAGAGCAGCCTGGGAGCACTATGCTTTGGGAGGGGGTTATCAGAAGAAGTTTGGAATTTGGCAGGCAGTCTGACTTCTGGTTTGAAGGGCAGCCACTGAAAATGACCCAGAGTTTTTAAGCGTATCCTGAATCCAGGACAAGCCAGCAGGGCAGTGTGGTTGGTGGTGAGTGAGGAGCAGTCTGAGTCTGTACTGCCTGATGTGAACAAAACTTCCAGCAGAGTCAGGCTCTGCTTGATGCTCCGCTCAACATAGCCAACCAATGGCTTTGAAGTGATAAATAAGTGGTAAGCTCACACCTGCTCTTTACTCTTGCTAGCCTGTCGTGTGTGTGTGTGTGTGTGTGTGTGTGTGTGTGTGTGTTTTACTAGGTTAGTTAATCTATTTATTTAGTGTGAAAATCACGTATGTGTCAGAGGAGTTCACTCCCAACTGGCTCAGTTTGTTTTATTCCCAGATGAGAAAAGTCATAATTAATGCCAGTAAAGTACGTTACCAAGTATTTTCACAGGAGTAGGGCAGGTTTTATATTCCCTCATTTTTCCAATGAAGGACTGGCTTGGAGATTAATTGTAGTTCAAGGGTGGCAGCGCCTCAGAATCTTTCTAACCCGTGACATATCTTGAATACCATAACACTTTGCCATTGGAGAAGTACGTTATGTCTGACACTGGTTAACGAGCTCTGAAGAGCGGGTTTAGGTAGCAGGATTGGAAGCACTTGTGTTAGCCACCCGGGTACTGTTTTCTTAGAGAAGGTGTGGCCTCTTTCCAATTCTACCTGGCCACCCCTGGTGGGTGGCCTCTCCTTCAAATTCTTCAAGGTCAGTGGCTCTCCCAGTGTGGTCGTGAGGCCTGTGAATAGTAGAAATGCCGAATATCGACTTCCTAGCTCCCATCTACTGAACCTACATCTGTACTTTACCAGCTCCTCAGGTGGTTTCTTTGCACTTTCAAGCGTAAGAAGAGTAAAAGTCCCACACTTCAGCTGCGTATGCTGGTCTGTCTTAAATCGTGTTACATGATGATTACAGCTGTGGATAATTCTTAGTCATGAGGGCTCCTCACATAGGCAGCCTGTGCCTCTCATTGCTTCCCTTTTGTTGCTGATTTCTGTTCGCTTGTCCAGTTCCTCTAGTCTAGATCACAGAAAATGTGTTGCACATATTTCTCATGATTTGATTTGCAACTGAAGGTAGCATGAGGCTGTACTCCTTCTGTGTCCTTCACATGCCACGTATGGGACTGGACAGGGAAGGGTTACTCTTTAAATTCTTATTTGATTCATGGAGATGCTGAAAGTGCTCCTCTGACTAGAGGCTGACTTTGCTGAAATGTCCTCTAAAGAGAGGCATTTACTGGTGGAATAAGGCTAAAAATCTAGTGTTAGGTCCCAATGAGAATATGAAAAACAGTCCTCCTTATAATTTTCAGACTAGGAGAAAACGAATCAAATCTCCGTTTCCTCGTAATGCAAAGCAACAGTTTGGGCATTGCAAACAGCTTGGTTTTATCCTAATGGCACCTTTATTTGCAGTCAGTGTTTGAGGGAGCCTCTAAGTGTGGTATAATGACGGGTGTTCGCGTCTCTTTCCTGAGGAAAGAGCTCCAGCCCCTCGGGGGGTGTGGTGAAGGCTGGGGCCCTGCTGTCCGACCGCAGAGATTACTGGGCATTTCCCATGCCTGTGGTTCTGGTCTGTGTGGAGCGAGGGCAGAGCCCAAGGGAGACCACACTGGGGGCACCAAAGGGAGCCCTCCTCGCAAGCTTACTATTCCTGGTTCTGCCACCCACCCTCATAGCCCTGCACCTGGAGTTGCTACCTAGGTAATGGTTGGCAGAGGGTGGGGCTGAGCCAAAGCCCCATCCAGCCACCTTTATCAATTGCTTGCATTTTTGCTCCTGGAAGTACATCTGCCCTTGGGAAGAAGGGGGCTGCCATCTGTATCCAGGGGTGATGTGTATGGAGCCTTGGGCATTAGGAATCGGGCAGTAGATCACCACAAGCCAAAGAGAACTTCATCTCATCCAAAGGTGTTTTAAGTCACCCTTCCCCACCCACATGCCTGACTGTTGTCATGTATCAGTCAGAAGTTTATTCACTTTCTCTGCCTAAAATAATTCAACCGGTGATAGGCCTGCCCCTATTCAGGGAGATTTGATGAATGCATCTGCAGTCTTAGCAGAGTGTGTCCTTGTGCTTGTCTTCTCCTGTTACTAGTCAGTGGTTGTGACTCTTTCTTTTAAAGGCTCCCTTGGCTCAGACCCCAGGTGACTTGATGGTAGAAGTAGTGAGTGAGCACATGAGCCTGCCCATGGAGCTGGTCATGGTCCATAGTCTGCTTTTTAGCAGCCTCTGGCCCTCACTCCCCACCAGGGCTGCCCCATGCTTGCCCTTTGAACTGACTCAGGTAAAGCAGGTCGACCCCAGTGGGAAGCTGCTTCTCCTGAGGCAGAGACCTTAGAGGGGAAAGGAATTCAGAGCCATCTGCACCAGAGAAGTGGGCCTCATAGGCAGGTGGAGACGGAGAGTGCTGTTAGAGTGCTTTAATCTGCTAACAAATGGTGCCACCGTGGCAAGACACCATCCACATTGAGCGAGCCTGACACTTAACATGGAGCAGGTGACTTGCGTTGGTTGGTGAATGTCAGGAGGTGGTCCTCAGACAGCCTACCACAAGCATGACTAATGCCTGTTCCAGGAGTCAGCTTGTGTCTAACCCAGAGAAATGAAATGATGCTGTTTATTCATGCCTCTTCTCATTGGTGTCGGAGGACTGCAAAGGCTCCCGAACAATATTGAGTGCTCATTCTTCTTGGGGCGTATTACATCTGTGCCCTCAGCCTGGAAAGCCATACCTGCCTTTGTTCACTAAATAACTCTGGCTCACACTCCTAGAGCTTTCCTGGGGGGTCTTGGGCTTCTGGAAGCCTCTCTGAACTCTCAAGATGATTTGGCAACCCCTCTTAGGCCCTCCCCTGTTTCATCGCTTCCTGAGTTAAACTGAACGTATCCCTTGGTGGGTCTCTCCCAGTAGACTCTAAGCTCTTCATGGGAGCACTGGGTTTTGTTCATCTTTGAGGCTGGGATGCAATGCCTTCTCCATAAAGTATCTGCCTGCAAGTGACTCAAGTCCCCCTTCTCTATATGTCACTCTGCAGCTTTGTTATTCTGTGGGAAAAGTTACAGCTAGGAAATCGCTGATTATATTAGGAAATACTGATAAGATATTAGGTTCAGAAAGATAATAGTGGCCTCCTTTATTTGTGGCTTTGCTTTCCATAGTTTGTTACCTGTGGTCAATTATGGTCCAAAATATCAAATGTATAATTTCATAAATGAACAATGCATAAGTTTTAAATCGTGCACTGCTCTGAGTAGTGTGATGAAATCTTTCTTGTGCCATTTGGCTCTTTCCTGCCTAGGACATGGATTATTCCTTTGTCCAGTATCTTCCTGCTGTAAACATTACCATTCATTAATCACTAAGCCGTCTTAGTTATCAGATCAATTCTCCAGGTATCCAGTATTTCTGTGTAAATAACCCTTATTTTACTTAGTAATGAGCCCGAAGTAGAAGAGTAGTGATGCTGGCAAATCAGATATGCCAAGAGAAGCCATTAAGTGCATGTATGTGCAGAAAAAAATATAGTATATTTAGGATTTGGTTTTCTGGTTTCAGGCATTTATTGGGGAGCTTGGAACATATCCCTGTAGGTAAGGGGGTGAGGAACTACTGTACTGATGTCACTGAGGCTTCTAACCCTGGGTTTTCTGGTCCCCTTCTCTGTAATGGAAGTCGGCCAGAAATTGGAAGCCACATCCACATTGTTTCCTGATTACGTTCTGCTTTATGCTGGATTCACCTACCTGTTAGCACAGAGGGGATAAGCAGTTATGTTTGCGTCACTTTGCGTTTTCTTTGTGACGACTTGTCGCAGTTGCATGTCACCCTCGGCCTAGCCCTCCTTGACTCAGGGCCTTGGCACAGCCTGGAAATCAGCTCAGAGGGAAAGTGTCAGGAGGTCAGAGAGGATTGGGATGCAGCTTGACCTCTGCTGTGTAGAAACCTTCAGTTTAGATGTGAATTTGTTACAGGACAAAACCAATATTTAACGTTTGCTGCACTCAGTTATAAAAATGCAATGCTATCTTCTTTAGCCGTGGTCTCCCCTGCCCCTTGGTTGGTGAATAAACTCTAATCGAAAGAGTCATTTAAAAAAGCCTTTTCTCTGGTCCTGTTTTGTTTGGGCTAGGAGCTACTCACCATAGATAAATGGCTGTTTGTCTGTTTCCATCTTGAAGAATACTTAACAGAAGAGCCTGGCCCCATGGGGTGGGTCAGGTGAACCACTGAGTTTTGCCATCTCTGCTCGGTGACATGATTGATGCCAGATTGCTCCCTTTTGACCCCAGCTAATGATCCTTATCTTCTCTCCAAGGATTAGACAGCCATTTCTTTTTTTCAAAGTGTTTAGGGCAGGGATGGTACACATTTTCCCTGTCAAGAGCCATTGACCTCAAGAAGGAAGAGGCTGTCTCTTTGGGGGAGTGATCATGCATTGGGGAGGCAGGCACCCCCAGGGCCCGACCAGGGCTATCTGAGTTCAGGTGACCTTCTCAGCAGTTAGAAGGACCTGACAGATGGCAGGAGGTGCTTTGCCAGCCCAGAGTGCAGCGCCCATGAAAGGCCTGACTAACCATTATGCAGAGGATCTTGCCTATTTTTTTAGAAGTATCATCGAACCTCTGGGGTTGGAGAAACAAGTAAAAAAGTCTTTATTGAGCCTAAAATGTACCAGGTACTTTGCCAACATTATTGTGTTCATCGTCATATTGCTTCAGAATGTTGCAATGTGTGTTTTTGCTCCTGTTTTACTGATCAGAAAACCGAGGCACAGAGAGGAATCTCTTCTGAAATACAAACATCAGTTTAGGAGTCTGGATGGTGGTGGTATTGTCTGAGGCTATAGGGGTTGATGTCGAAGGCCAAGTGCAAACCAAGGCCATGCAGGGTGAGGACCTTGCCAGCTGGGAGGGCAGGAGAAGGCAGACGAACTGGACACAGTGGCTCTAACAGTGGGCAGGGGAGGAGGGCAGGGGCTGGGGATGGTCAGTTCTGCGAGCTGAGGCCAGGGAGAGTGGGGTTTTGCTGAGGTCAAGAGTAGGCTACAGTTGGTACCTGGGTAAGAGGGTTGATTAGTCTCAATGTGTGCCTTCAGTTGCTGGTGGGATAAACATGTGGTTTTGTGTTCTTGTGCTGGGATGGTTCTCTTCTCCTAAATTTTCTCCCCAGGAAGTAATGCAGAGTTGGTCTCCCACTTCACTGAGAGGGATGGTCTCCTGTGGACACCCCCAGGGACTCTGGATGCATCAAGAATAGAGCAAATGAGCTAGTTTGTTCAGGATACCTCTCTTCTCTTTGTGCCCTGCCTCCGAGGTGAGGAGGGTGGCTGCCATTTCTGTGGCCACCTCAGGGGGAAACACCCCACACTCAAGAAAACTGGGCGGTGCAATTTTTTTTGTTGTTGCTTAGAGGACCAGAGAGAGAAATATATGTAATTTTGAAAAATCAAAACAAAACATACATTTAAATGATTCAGCTTAATTCTCAAATAATGAAAGGAATTATAAAAGCCCATAAATAAAGTAACTGTTTTGAGGTTCTCCAGATTCCTGCTCAGGGGAGAAGAGAACAAAGAAAAAAGGAAATGTAGAAAGACTGGGGAGAGAGAAGGCAGGAGGGCAGGCTGTCAAGGCATTTGCAGGAGAGAGAGAGGGAGGGAGGGAGAAAGAGCAACACATCGGGTGGGGAGGGAGGGACAGAGAGAGACACTGGGGGGCGGGTGAAGAGAGGGAGGGAAGGAGGGAGAGAAGCTAGTCATGAAGTGCAATTCGTCTGAAATAAAAGGTCCCCGCACCTGCTTGTCCACTACTGGTGGCATTAGGGTGTTTTGCTGCTTTTCAGATGCTAATGATCTGCTTCCCGCTGGGTCAAGCCTTTTAGAAGGGCAGTGTTAAAGTGCTGACCCCTTTCTGCACAGGTGCAGGGCTTCTGTGGATGAGGCAAGGGGTTCAGCTTTTCCTCCGACGGAGGCAGTAGGACCGGACGATCTCTGAGGACCCTTCTCTACCATTCTTTGCTCCAAGGGAAAAAAGAAGGCACGTTTTAAACAGAATTCTAATCCGTAAGGGGCCTGCACAGTCTGACCCTAGCCTCCCAGCCTTTTTGCCTCAGAGGGGGGAGGGACACTTTGTTAAAGCAAAGATGGGAGCAGATGGAAGTCTACGTTGCTGGGGGCCCAAAGCTAACCAGCTCCCTCAAATTCAGAGGAAAAAGGGTTTTCTATGAAGGAATTCAAACCCAGAGGTACTGGCTTTGCCTGGGATGCCTTCCTCAGTGAAGATGAGGAGGGTGGCAGAGTGGTTCCCATGGTTACAAGACAGGGAAGCTTATGGAGCTGGGTGGGACTCAGCAAGATCATGAAGACAGACAAGCAACCACACACATAATCCTATAATTTCAAGTCTGCTGCAGCCTCGTGGTTGACAGTGCCTTGGCAGCTGTTTGCCACTTTAAGGGGGGGCCTCTTACGGCTTGGCACCTCCCTAGAGCAGTGACTCAGTGCCCCCTGTCCTCTGCTGACAAGTCATTCGCTCCACCCACTGTGAGCATCATGAAAGCAGGCCATGCCTTGTTTTTCTTTTTTATTTCCTGCCTGGCATGGCCCTGGGAACACAATAAGCCAGAATTGCCTGCTGAGGGCTACCGAGAAGCATCCTAGAATGTCAGGGTTCTAAACGTTCTTGGCCCTTCGGAAGTCAGAGAAGGTTACACACCTGTGCTATAAACATATGCACAGACACACCTGACACTCATCCTCAGACCCTCTTTTGGGGATCCTAGGTCAACAAATTCCTGGCCTAAGGCAGTAGAACATATTCATGTGTCCGTCAGCCAGGTATACCAACCATGCCAGTTGCCGCCAGGGGCTGGAGTGAAATGTCGTGGATGAGAGTTGGCTCTGCTGTGGGAGGTCACAGAAGTACACATGGAAAGTAATGCTTTGTGGCAGAATATGCCAGGTCTCAGGCCTGCGACCCCACAGGTACAGGGGGATTGGAGAGAAAGCAGTGCCTTTCACAGCTCCAGGCTCATGGCCTCTCACTTCCTGTGGTCTTGCTGTTGGAGATGTTTTTCTAAAAAAAAAATATATATATATTTTTGCAGGGGGTGGGGGGTGGCATGGAGCAGTTCTAATTTTACAGAAAAAAACTGAACAAAAAGTACAGAGTTCTCATGTACCCCTGTAACCTTCCCCAATTTCCATTGTTATTAACATTCCCTTGTCACACTATTACAATGGATGAGTTGATATATCATTATCAACTAAAGTCTATAGTTTACTTCGGGGTTAACTCTTTGTGTTATACATTCTGTGGGTTTGGACTTATATATAATCATATGTATCCACCATGATGGTATCATGTACAGTAGTTTCACTGCCCGAAAAACCCCCTCTGCTCCCATGCTTCTCTCTCTCCGAGCTCCTGGAAAACACTGGTCCTTTACTGTCTCCATGGTTTCACCTTTTCCAGAATGCCATGTAGTTGGAATCACACAGAATGTACCCTTCTCAGATCGGCTTCTTTCACTTAGTAATAAACATTTAAGTTTCCTCTGTATCTTTTTGTGACTCGATGGCTCATTTCTTTTTGTCGCTGAGTAATATTCCATTGTCTAATGTTCTGCATTTTGCTAACCCATTCACTGACTGAAGGCTGTCTTGGTTGTTTCCAGCTGTTGAAACATGAGTGCGAACGTGGTTTTCATTTTTTCTCTGTGTAGCGGTGTAGCCAGAGGGACGTGGCAGAGTGGGGCTGTAACTTTAGGGGCTGGGCTCATTCACAGAAGTCATGACTCTAGAATGGTCTTAGGTTTGGCTAACCTGTAAAGCTGTGACTGGGCCAGATGGTGGGGTCATGAAGAATGGATGATATGTGATCCTCCTAGGTTCTGTTTCCAGGCCTCGTACTCACCTTGGTCGGTCAGTCGTTTATTGAGATATTAGGTACTGAAGGTATAGAGGTAATTTATTCACTATCCCTAGCTCCCTAGTTGGGGAGGGAGGGGTAGAATTACAAAAGAATCATTGTATATTGGGAATATTTAAAGAAACACTGCATGAAAAATGGACAATTGCTGATTCGTAGGGTGAATAAATAGATTACTAAAGCACTAGAGACATCATTATTATAACTAATTTTGGCCCCGTGTGACAAGAATTCCAATACAGGTAAACACTAGAACATCACAGAGAGGGGCTTGGGAGGCTGAAGAGGGCTCTCCAGCAGGAGCTGACGCAGGATCCAGGGAGCGGGGAGGTGGCAGAAGCAGGAGACCCTGTTCCAGGCCAGAGCATGAAAGCTGGAGCATGAGGTTTCTTTTGACTCCAGAGACTCAAGGATGGTGTTTAGCTCTCTTATGGGTATTATGTGTCATCGAGTTGGCTCAGACTCCGGGTGACCCTATGAATGAGCAGTATCCCCCCCTCAGCAGCCTTACTTAGTTCCTGTAGACTCATGCCTATGGCTTCCTTTATGGAGTGAATCCATCTTAAATTTGATCTTCCCCTTTTCCTACCGCCTTCTATTTTTCCCATCATTATTGTCTTTTCCAAAGAACCCTGCCTTCTCATGATATGCCTGAAGTAGGCCAGCTTCTCATTTTTGCCTCCAGTGATGTTTCAGGCTTAATTTGCTCTAGGACTCATGTGTTCATCTGTCTGATGTCCAAGGTGTCTGTAGAGCTCTCCTCCAGCACCATATTTCAAATGAATCATATTTTTCCTATCAGCTTTCTTCACCATCCAACTTTCACATCTGTACATAGTAATTGGGACTATTCTCTCAGGGAGTCCATTTCAGGGCAGAGGCGCTGCTTTCTGGCAGCGATTGCCCATGTAGCCCAGCGTCCCATGTCTCAGGGAAAGGGAAAGGCCTCCCCATAAGACCAGTTGGCCAAGCTGGAACTCTGGGAGTCCTTCACAGCCCTTGTCCTACTTTTAGCTCCATTCCTAAATCTCTCTAAGATCAACCCTGCCTCGTCACACCCACAGTTCAGTTTTCACTTTGAACTATCATCCCTTGCCCAGATGATTCTAAAGTCCTCCTAACTGGTTTCCTGCCCCTACCCACTTTCCCCCCAATTCACCTGCCCTGTCTAGCCATGTCAGTGTGAACTTGATAAACCCCGTCTTGTTAAATCCCTGCTTAAAACCCCTCAGAGCCCTCTGTCACTCATGGCCTGTGGCATAGCAGATTAAGCTCCTCCCTGTGTCCTCAGCCTGATGTTGTCACCGCCACTGCCTGCTGACACCCTGGCCACGTTGACGTAGCTGTCCTTTCTGAATGTGCCACGTCCCTCTGCTGCTGTCCAGCCTGTGCACCTGCTCTTTTCTCTTCCTCAGTGTCCTTTTCCATACAGCACTTCTCATTGTGGTTAATTTTTTGCCTAGATTTTGAAGTCTGTTCAATGTCACCTCATCTGAATCATCAGTCTCAGGCCCAGGTTCACATGCTTTTCCACTCCTTTCTCCATGGCCCCATAGTGTTGCTATTACCTTCTCACATGACATTGGCATTATTTGGGGACATGTCTGTCTCTCCTAGTAGGTCATCAACTCCTCTGATGGCTGAGACTGTCTTCATTTGCCTCTGTAACCCTAATGCTCAGCATAATACCTGATTGTTAGGTAATTAACAAAGGAATATTGTAAGGCTTATGTTACAAATAAACACTTAAAGTGTGATGATACACCAAGGAAATTTGGGTTTAAATAAGGTCTTCTTAAGGAGTCTGTCTCATCAGGTCTCCCAACCTTGTCATCATTTACATTTAGCCTCTTCACCCTCAGGTTGAATGTGCTGCCTCTTAGCTCATTGGCTAATTGGTGGAACAAGGATAACTTCATGTATCCCTACTCACCATCATCACCACGGGCACTTCTCCCAGCCAGTCTCCAGTATAAACAAAGATGTTGGATCAGATCAAGGATTCTTGGCTCGTGTCCATAGAATCTCCTGGAGGCCCAGAGGAAGTTTCCATGTACCCATACCCTCTGAAACTGTGTTAACATTTTGTGTGCCTGAACATTTTTTTTTTTATGGCTTTTTTTGACCTTCAAATGAATCTGTGGCTCTAAACGGTTTAAAAATCACTGGAGAAAAATGATTTCCAAAATTTGACCAAGCAGTTTTTTCACTTAAAAAATGAAATTTCTACTGTGCCACATTTTTTTTTTCTTTAAAGTATCAACATGTAATATTGAAGCAACAGATGCAGGTTGAAATGGGTTATGCTTCCCAGTCACCGGTGTTTCATGTGGCACATTTGAATTCATGGGAAGAATTTCCAGAGTGGAATTCTTTTGACTTAGTGCTGACAATAACCTGGACTGTTGACTTCCTGGCAGGGAAAAGAGCATAACTCAAGGCTGGCCACCAATTTTCTGCATGCTGTCTTCTGTCACATTCTCTAGGGCTGTTATTCACCAGCTCTCTCTTGCTGATGAGTCTGAAGAGCACATGTCATGCAGGTAAATCCTGGCAAAGGAGGAACTCATATCTCATGGCTGCATCTGTAAAATCATGATGGTTGTGTTCTCTGTAGCTGGGAAAAACAGATTTTTAAATGTGGGCATGGGCATTTTGCCTGGGAATAAATTTTCTTCCTCAGTGCGATGTCTTTTGTAGCAGCCCGAGGGTAAAAGAAAAGTTACTGTCTCCCCAGGCAGAGGAGGGACTCTGAGGTCTTGGTCCAGATTTCTTCTGGTTAATGTGTTTGACACTTGGTGAGAGAAGGCTGTGCTATAATGGTTAGTCTTAAAGTCAGTGAATTTATGAGCCTGACAGTGTGATAGTCTAGCTATGTCTTTCACTCTTCCACTTCCCTTTACACAGTCACAGATGCCTTTGGTTCCTCCCCTCCACATTCTTTCACTGATGAAATTGGTTCTAATCTTTTCACTGGTTTCTTCTCATGTTCTGGTCTTTCTCTGCCCCCCTCCCCGCACCCACATCAATGTTTTCTTCATTGTGCTTTTGGCTGAGCAGGAGGCACAGGACCTCTTTGGCTGTGCTTTTCAGCACTGATATCTGTGGACCATGCAGGTTTCCTTTCTAACCACAAAGCAGAATGGCTCCCTATGGCCTTTAACTAATCTGCCCTCTACTCCTTGTTATTCTAAGCTAGTTTAGAATATATTACATTAATTGCGTCTCTTAAATGAACATGTTTCATTTTAAAAGGCAAGAACCATGGAGAGAGAAAATATGAGAGGGCAGTTATGAAGACTTTAACGATGATGTTTTGATTACACCTCTTTCCCCACCTAATGTAGACTCTTAATTGCTCTTTACTCAAAGGCTAACACCACAGAAATGATTGCACTCTGGGTAGATTCAGCTTGAAAAAGGCTGGGAGAATAAACGTACACATTCCTTTATTCACCGAGCACAGGCTGGGTTAGATATGTAATCCACCCCCCGACCCCCAACTTCTCCCCAGCTACTGGAACCGGCAGTGCCTCTTCCATGGATCCTCCGCAGCCCGAATTACTGGCCGCCCCTCGGTGGCTGTGCTGGTGACAGTGGGGCCTTCTCTGAGTATCTCTCATGTGGCGGTCTCATGTGGCTTCAGGAGCATGGCAAACTTTTGGGACTTCATTCTAATTCTAGCCCTACATTTTACACATAAGGATTCTGCTTTGAGTTTCATCATTGTGTTTCCTTGACATTCCCCAGGAAGGGGTCCACATTTCACTTCTTAGTCACTCAGGCACCCTTTCGCCTGATGTTCTGACTTAGCACTCTCGAGTTGGGTCTAGGGTGGCAGGAACTGTTTTCTCCCTGCACTGTTCCCTGGGAGGGGCTGCACCACCCTTGTTGGTGCCTGTTTATAAAAAGTAGACAAAGGAAAGAAAGGAGAACTTCTGAGCTCCTGGGAGAAGAGTGACATTCACATATAAGTGAAGTCTCTGGAAATCCCCTCTTGCTGGCATAGGGTGGATTTTGGGCCTCTCCCCTTGGTCTGCATTTGGGGTCTTCTTTCTTTTGCATTGCCTGATTTTCAGGCATTGTGCACACATGGAATACCCTTCCTTGGCATGTGGGAACCATTAGCACTGTCTACACAGCATATTGGGGGGAGGTAGAGAGTCAGAGGATCTCCAAGCTCTGCTACACTATCCACAGGCTGAAGCCAAATGTGCACCCCCACCTGCACACACAGACCCACAGACATGCAGATAAGATCCAAGGGAGGGTGGTGAGGACACATGAGAACACAGACTCTGTAGACACTGATAATAGGACAAGGAAGCACCAAGGTAATCAGTTGTCCTGCATCAAGGAAGCCTTGCATTTACCACGTAACCCAGGACTGAGAATCTAAGCTGAATTCTGCATAGACAGACTACTTCTGAAGAAGGAGTGATTGATGTTTAATAACAAATGCATCCGTGAGTGACATTGAGCATACCGTTTGGAAGCTAACAGACCATGCTATGTTCCATGCCCTTTACACTCTAGTCTAAATGGAAGGGGAGGCCTACACATCCATGGTGAGTCTGACTTTCTGTATGAGGAGGCCTGGATGTGACACAAATGGAATACTAAATTCCCCAACTCAGAGTTTCCCCCAGCAGCTAAAGCTTCAGACCATGCCACCCATAGCGTGGCTAGCCCAGCAGCAAGGAAGCCAAGACCTGGGCAGTGGGAAGGTATGCTTCTCCTTTGGCCTGTGTGGGCCACTCGTAAGCCACATCAAAGGGCTAGCAGCAGTCTTTGGTTTTGTTGTAATATCTGATGTGGTGAAACATCTGCTGGCTCCTCTTCTACTAGGAGGAATTGTGCCTCTCATAAAATGACAAATTATATGCCATTTACAAACATCCATCATCTCTAATCCTTCCTAACCTCTAGGTAAACAGTAGTATCTCCTAAAATGCATGTTAAAAATCAACAGAACAAGACATATAGATGGCCAACAGACACATGAAAAGATGCTCAACATCAGTAATCATCAGGGAAATGCAAATTAAAACCAAAATGAGATGTCACCTCATACCTGTCAGACTGGCCATCATCAATAAATTGACAAACAACGAGTGTTGGCTTGGATGTGGAGTAAAGGGAATCCTCGTGCACTGTTGGTTGGATTACAAACTGGTGCATCTACTATGAAAAACAACATATAGATTCCTCAATAAATAAAACACAATTAACATATGGCCCAGCAATTCCATTTTTGGTTATTTATCTGAAGAAAATGAAGACACAAATTTGAAAAGATGTAAGCATTCCTATGTTCATTGCAGCATTATTTACAATAGGTAAAATGTGGAAGCAACCTAGATGTTCGTTAATAGAAAAAGAGTATGTAGAATACTACCAAACCATAAAAAAGAATGAAATCTTGCCACTGGTTTCAAACATAGATGAACTTAGAGGATATAATGAAATAAGTCAGACAGAGAAAGGCAAATCCCATATATTTCACTTATATGGAGAATCTAAGAAACAAAACAAAGGAACAAACAAAACAGAAACAAACTCATAGATATAGAGAAGAAACTGATAATTATCAAATGGGAGTGGGAAGAGGGAGGGGAAAAAGGTGAAGGGGGTTAAGAAGTACAAATTGTCATTATAAAATTAGTCATGGGGATGTAGTATATAGAGTAGAGAATATATTTAATAATCATAGTAACTATATACAGAGACAGGTGGTTATTAGACTTACCGTAGTGGTCACTTTGTATGGGATGTAAATGTCTGATCACTGTTGTACACTTGAAATTAATACAATATTGTATGTCAACTATAATGTAAGAAAAAATAAAAATAAGAATTGACAGAACAAGTCAGGTAGGAGATAGAGGCTTTTTGGTACCACTATCTTTTTAAAGTTGATGGCAATTTTGAGTTGTAATTAAGCACTATTATTGCATTTTACATCACAATATTGTTTCTTTGTAGAGAGATAATATCAACTATTTCTTCCAAAAATTAGTACTCTAGAGTAATATCTCTTTGAATTAATATTTGGTCATTTAAATTGCAACCACCATGGTGATGACTCCAGTATCATTCTCATATGATATAGAGATCAACTCATGACATGTGTTAAAATGTTGACTGCATAGAAAAAGAGAAGGTTTGCAGTACATTGGGAGAGGATATCTTTGCCCATGAAAAGGAAACTTCACTGCCTGTCACTTTAATGAAAGGTAAAACAAACAAAAAAACAAAAAAAACCCTACAGCTTAACAGATGCCATGTGGAAGAATTTCGATCTAGACCTCACCTAGGGCTTTATAGTTTATGGAATTGAAAAGCAGAGTGTTTTGAAGGACATTTCAGCAGAAATACATAATGTTCTTATATAGGTTAGCTGATCTTTTGAGCTTTAATATTTAAAAAACCAAACTACATTAAAATTTGTGAATGTCTCTGTATCTAGAGATAATTTTCTCATAGAAAAATAATTATTTGGGAACCATACTATTTTTTATTCAGCTTTTTTTTGGAAGAGACAATTATTTAAATAAAATGAATAATGATAAATATTTTTTAAAATATTAAAGACAGTTTGAATGCAAAGTACCTACTCCTTGAATAGAAATTATAGTTTAATTAAAATACATGGCAAAAAAGGAGGGGGAGAGTGTTTTTGGCAACACTCAAAGATAGCATTGGCATTTGTACAAGAGCATTTCTCATCAAAGGTCCCTGAGGGTCTTCTGTTCTAGTGCTACATAGGAGTCATTTGTGGTTTTCTAGAGGTTAAAAAAACAGTCCAGATTTGCTTAAAAAGTCCAGAGCACTTAAAAGACAGATTTTCAGGTTGGATAAAAACAAGCTGCAACTATATCAATGAGAAACTCTACATAGATAGGTTAAATATAAAAGGATGGGAAAAGATACACCCTGAAAATATGAACCAAACACTTAATACACAACTGGTAATCACAGAGGCAGAGTTCTGTGGAACTGGGGTCTGGAGGATGGTGTCTGGCCCCAAGGCCTCCCTAGTGTTTGGCCACCATGGAGTCCACCATGAAGCTGTAGAAGCTGGCGGGAGTCTGTAGCCAGAGACTATCCAAGGCAGGATAGCTTCCTTGCTCGGAGCAGAACCCATCCTTGAACATGAGGGAGAGCTCAGGTGCAGACAGAGCTGAGGCTGGGTTCCTGTCTAAAGGGCTGTCATCGAGGGAGTCCAGTCAGTCCTTAGAGTCACCATGCTACCTTTGGCTTTCATGAGATGACCATCAGACCCCAGGGAAAAGGAGGCACCACAAAGCTTTCTGAGCCCAGCTGCAGAAAGCGTGGTGGTGCAGGGGCAGCGAGGCAAGGAAGGAGGGAAGTGGAAGGTTGAATTCTGTTTTGCCAGTATCAGTTATCTGGATGTTGTACACCATCGAGTGTAATAGTATGTAAATAGCTGGAAATAGAGATCTGGAGAGAGAGAGGTTGGGGACTGAGGGTGCAAATTGGACGTCATTCTCTACAACTCATACCTCCACACTTTCCTGCCACCTGTAACAGACCAGGCTGTTTGTTGCACTGTTGGAGATAAAGTCTGTGTGTTAAATGAAATGGATTCTGTTTAGTCACCTTTCCAGGGGCAGTTCTGTCATTGTTCATATCCTCTCTGTGTTTTTACTATTCCTTGAGTCAATTTCATTAATTTTATGTATTGTTTCTTTATTTCAGAAAAACTGTACAACTCCAGTGGGCGAGATTTAAGAAGGGCCCTTTTCTCCCTGAAGCAGATATTTCAGGTAAAAAAAAAAAAGAGAGAGAAAAAAAGAAAAAGAAAAAAGAAAAAACTGCTCAGGTTCTGTTTTTACATAGCTTGTAGAATGAGATACAGGCAAATCCATACCTTTTATTGATTACAGAGAGGTCTCTTTAGATTACAATGTAAATAAGTCAAAATATCAGTTGAGAATATTTTTACCATATCAAATATTTCAGACATAATGAGTAAAGATGACTTTATCAAATCATAGTATTTTCCATGTTTACTTCAGATTTTAAAAGAGAAAAACCTACTGCAGGTTAATTGGAGTCTCATGTTCTGCTCCCCAGTACCCACCACCTTCTCCCCACCCCACTGCCAGGTTCCCTTGCTGCTGATTGTTGACTTTGATGTTTGTCATGACCGTGTGTGTTTCCTCACTGATGGTGACTATTCACCAGCAATATGATAGTCTTTTTTGTATTAACTTTAGATGTATGTTATCATATTGCATGTATCATACTTCAGCTTATTTACTGAGAGCAGAATAGATGTAGGCATGACTGGCATAGCTCCAAGTAAATACCTCATTGTATGAATGAAGCCCAAGTTGCTTTGTTCACTTTTCTATTAGAAGTTTGGTTTATTTCCAGTCATTTGCTGTTATAATCCATGCTGCTGTGGACATGTCTCATTGTGCCCATGGGCAAGTGTCTCTCTGGTTTCATCTTAGCCTTCTCTTCTAAGTATTCCCTCTGTCTCTGCCTTGAGAATGTCATGAGCTTAGTGAAGAGGGCTAGGACAGGTATGCATATGGGCTCCAAGACTATATCACCCGGGTGAGACTGCAGAGGAGAGGGACAAAGGCAGGGGAGGAGGACGAGGCTGCTGTGTCAGGGCAGGATCAGGAGATGGCTACATAGAGGTGACTTTTGTGTTGAGCCTGTGTCCATGGAGGTTCATCATTCTTTCCATTATAGTTTTGGACTCTAGGGCATATTCCAATTTTTTTCAGTTCCCATCCTGTATACATCCTTAAATTATCTTTGTCAATAATAGTTCTAGCCAGAATGGCAGTCCGCTTCATGGGTATCTTCCTGTCTGAGAGGGAGCAGGCAAAAGGACAGGCAAACAGTCCCTCTTATCTGCATGTTGTCCTTCCATTCTTCTTTAAACTTGTTCAATCATGCCTTCATATTTTTCTCAAAACACAGTCCCTTCTCACTGTCAACATTTCTGGAGATGAGTCCTTCTTCCGATAGCTACAGGTATAAACTTGTCATGTCTTTGCCTTCGGGGTGTGTATATCAGAAATGCCTAGGGATGTGGGGTTTGCCTTGGTTCAGGTTATTTCTTCTGGAAAAATTGCAACAGCTGTCCATGGGCACTGCTGCTTTTAGTCCTCCCCAACTCAATCCATTCTTCAGCTTCCCACAAGAGGGGTTTGAGGAAGTCATTCTCTTGCTGGTTCCATATAACCTTCTGGATTATATATGGATTTCTCAGCATAACATTAAGGCCCTCTGGATCTGTCTTCCGCGCATACCTCTGGGCTGCATCTTGAGTTCCACCTGTGATTGCATTTGGGAGTAAGCTGTGCCCTCTTTCTTTTGCACCTTTGCCCCTGGACCTATTGTTTCTATCGCAGAATGCATTGTCCACCCCCCCCCCATCCACTGTCTGTGTCTCTCCTGGTATCTTCTGCCAGAGAGCCTCTCCCTAAAGTAAATGACCCCTCACCACAGTCATGGTCCCTCTAAGTATCTCTGATGTCCTCTGTGCTTATGTCCAGTGTAGAACTTAAGATACTTCAGGGCACTTCTCTGAGTCTGGTTATCTGGAAGCTTCCTGGTTTCCACTGTTGGGTCCTCGGATCTTGCACAGCATCTGGTGCCACTTAAGCAATGGGCGAATGGACTGGGTAAACCAAATGTCTGTCTTCAGTCTTTCTTGTCTCTAATTTAGTCAGTGCTTCACTGACTAATTAGTTGTCCCAAAGTTCTACTTCCCATGTGTCTATCTGTGTCTCCTTATTCCTTAGCTGAGCAAAGAAAAACTTCTTCACCCTCCATTACATCCTCCTTTGGAACTCAGATCCCTGACTGCAGTGGGTCTGGACTGATACTGTTCCACCAGAGGGCCATGTGCAGGCCTCTCCTCACCCTAACTCATTTAGTCTCTCTGTCTCCCTGCTCTTTCCATTGTTCAGCTTTGAGTTCCCTCAAAACCTTTGTTTGCCTTGTTGGGTATCCAGTTGATGGCAGAACCACACAGAGAAGACTATTCTAAGTGACTTTAAAATACTGTAATTTGTGCATCTTGAATAAGATATACCCTACGAACAGAAAGAACCACACATATACACAAAATGCACTGTTTACAATAATCACATTGGTGGTGGTAGTATTGGTGTTGCTATTCTGAGACATTGTGAGTGTGTGTGTGTGTGTGTGTGTGTGTGTGTGTGTGTCTGATGTCACAGTCTTGTCATTCTTAGAGTTCTTAGGGATTAGGATTCTTGGTCTGTTGGATAAAGAAGATAGAAAGGTAGACGATGATAAAAACTTTGTGTTGCTGAATTGGAAAAATCAGGTAGAACGCATTGTGTATATTATTGTAACAAGCAAGCGAGCATATTTTTAGCTCTGTTTATAGAAAAGGACTAGAAGCAATGATCAACCCACTAGCAAAAAACACCACTAGCAACAGGTTTGTGGTCTTAAAATACTGCAAGTAACCAGAGCTATTTGGAATAGCTGGTTCCAAATCTGGAGCAGGAAATGTGTAAAATAAATTTGGAATATTTTATATAGATAGCAAGGAAGCTATCAAATACTTCTAGGATTGTTGCCAAAATAACCCAGGAAGAGTCTCCTACTGGCTTGCTAAAGATGGAATGGTATAAACATCAATAAGGATAATAATGGTAATGAATTGAAACGCATCAAGTAAATTTGCTTTAAGGAATTCATACTAGAGAAAAATCCAGTGGATTGGTTACCATGGGAAGATGCTAGTGAACCAGCTCATTATTTTGAAAATGGGTAAAGTTTTAGAGTCTCCTATTTATCTTGCCTTTCCTTATATAAATTTTAAGATAACAAATAGTAGTGAAGGGAAGTTTTATTTATAAAAATATTCTAGCCAATAAGTAATAAGGAATGATAGAATTAGAATATCCTGATTTTGCAATCTCTGAATTAATGGAAGTAGGTGTTGAGCATCAAGAGCTGACGACATGATGGAAATGAGATACAACCAGATATAATGTGCTCCATCATGGAAATACACACTATTATCAAAGCTGTGGTCAAGCCAACAAAATCAGTCCTGGATCCGATCATGCCTCTCTATGCAGTCACCAGCTTATAAATGATCTAGGACTGAGGCACATGTTAAATGACACCACAGGAGTATAATCAACAAAACCCAGATTGTGGGCTACCCTACTGTCTTCAGTCTGTGTCTTCCTTGTCTTTAATGACCAAGTTTCTTCAACACATATATTTTAAGGGAAAAAAGGATGAATTAAAAGACATTTAAAAGTTATGTCAACTAATTGCCAATCTTATTTGGATCTTAATCTAAATTGTGCAAAACAATGTAAGAGAAATTTACTGACTGGACAGGTGATAACATAAGAAAGTATTAATTTTTTAATTATGAGTAGATAATTTAAAAAAGAGTTCCTATTTTAGAGATGCATATTGGAAACTTATGGATTAAATGATGTGATGTCTGGGATTTGCTTGCTATTAGAAGTTTATAAACTGTTTGGAAGACCACCCACATAAGCACAAAATAGTTGTAAATCACAGAGCAAGGATATATTGAGAATTGAATGGATTGCACAGGCTGTAGATCATCGTTCACACTCATGAGCCTGTCTCTCCATCATCAACTGTGTTTTCTACATGTGGAGGTTCTTTTTGGAACTAGACTTATAAGGGAGTAAAAAAAAAAAAAAAAACTCTAAAAACCAAAAACCAAAACAAAACAAAAAACTAGAGACACTGGGTATTTGAATTCCATTGAATATTCTTTGACTAATTGACATTAAAAAATGATCACAGGTTAACACATAGTTGTGATAGAAAATTCTGAAATGTGGAGATAATCACTTACCATTCTAGTCGGAAACCAGTGTTTTAAAAAATAATTTGTCAGTGCTTATATATTTTAGGATATGTGTTTAAATTTGCCAGTTTGGAAGATGCTCTCCACATTTATTACCCATAAATTTCTGTTTCCTAAGTGCATTATCTACATATGTGTATACATTTTAGAGTTCTGAATTATTTTTATAAACACTGTCTACTCTGTCGAGTGCATTTTTCTAGTACTTTTGCCAGACAGTCAACTCTGCTATATTAATATTAGTGATTAGCTTGAGTGGTTTCTTGAGAGCTTGTTCTCACTTTTTTTACTATGAAGTCATGTGTGAATCTAGTTTTAGTTAAAGTAATAAACATTTGTTACATGCTTGGAAAGACTTTCTGACTAGACATGAGCTCATCTAAATGTTCACTTTTCACATATGCTGGTGGAAAAGGATATGGATGGAGAGAGAATTATTTTTTATTTCCTTTATACATGGTGAGTGTAAAGTAATTTTCCAAAAACTCATGAGATTGTCCCATTTTCTCTTGCTTTCCAAAGCCATGATTATCTTGAAGTCGGAGTTAACACAGCTGTCTCTCATTACCTTCAGGGCACAAGCATCGCCCCCCGCCTCCCTCGAGCGCCCTCTGAACACTGAGAGTGCTTTCTTGGTTCAAAGGGAGCCTTTGCTTGGCCTGCCCACATTTAGCTCAAGTCCTCCATCCATATAATTGGAAAATGCCATAAAGTCTAAATGAAGGGCTGATTTTACAGAGACTAGAGAATTATGCCAGTTTGTCTAAATTATTTTTTCTTTTTGGAGATAAACCATGGTTGCTGACCATTCCTATAAGAATAACCTTTCATTATTCCATTAAGTTTTCTACTATTTACATCACTGAGGGTTTTTTTTTTTCTGCTGTTATAATCGAGGACGAATGTTCCAGTTTGATCTTAGTTGCATTTTAGACAAGGCACTGTCCAGTTGAGGAAATCTCCTGAAATAGTAGTGGAAACTCCCTCTCCTAGAGCGCCACAGAAGTGACTACTACAGGAAAATGACTAGGCTTGGGGGCTGACCCAACATAAATGATCTTGGCCAAAGTTTTGCCACTCTTGAGTCTTTATCTGTAAGGAGGAGGTAGGATTGGATTATTGGTTCTTGAACAGGTTGGCTTTTAGGGATTTCCTGGGCTTTAACAGCAAAGACTGGGCCTTCCACCCTCCCCTCCCCACCCCAGAAATTCTGGTTTAAGCCCATCTGAGGAGAGTCCTGCTTCCTATTTCTTTCTAAGCTCCCAGATAATCCTAGAATAAAGGAGTAAGGGCTGAGACCCATCTGAGCACTTCAGAATCACCTGGATGGCTTGGTAGGCACACAGGTCACTGGGCCCTGCAGCAGTAGTTTCCTGTCCTGTAAGTTCAAAGGTGACACTCTCACTGCCTGTGGGTCTGGTGACCTCTTTGTGAACCACTAAGTAGGTGACTCCTGAAGCTTCTTCTCTGTCCTGCCTTCTGCAGTCAGGTCTGCAGGCAGACCAAAGTGCCTCTTTTTAAATTAAATTAGATCAAATTTTTTTATATTAAATTTATTGGGAGGACATTGGTTAATAAAATTATGTAGGTTTAAGTGTACAATTCAATAATATGCCATATGTATATGACATCATGTGTTCACCACCCAAAACCGAATCTCCTCTGTCACCCTGTATTTGACCCCCTTTACCCTTATCTACCTCTTCCCCACCCGTTTTCTCTCTGGTAACCACCAAACTGTTGTCTGTGTCTATGAAATTTTGTTTGTTGCTTTCAGTTTTATACCCCACATATGGGTGAAATCATGGTTCTCAGCTTTTTTTTGGTCTCACTTATTTAACTTCGCATGGTGTTCTCAAGATCCATCCATGTTGTTGCAAATGGCAGTTCTGAGGGGTGGTGTGGCTGCTCCAGATATACAGCTGGCTGGTTCTGCTTTCTGCCTCCCACTCAGGAGGTGGAGAGACAGCTTTCTTACTTTCTGATACCATTTGCAAGATTTTTGGAACCGCTGTCCTTAAGGGGGCTGTCTTTGGGACACATGAGAGGCTTCGAATCCTTCACTTGATGATCTGTTCTGCTATCAAATGTTTCCTGTTGTTAAAACCCAGTGAGCTTCATGTGGCCAGTCCCTAGGGACCTGTGGGGAAGTGGAGCCTGGCGATTTCTGAAGAATGAAAAACAGAACACTATAAATTTTCCTGACAGGGGATTCGTTTGTTTTATCTTTATTAGATTGCCCAGAAGGCAATAATTGGTCTTTGGCAAACAACAATGTGAAAATTGGTTATAAAATTCCTCTGGCAACAGTTAAGATGCTTCATTTGAATAGAGCAGAACAGTCTTTAGGGGTCGGTCTGGCTTCAAAGGCTTGTACATAGTTTTAACAGCACAGCCTGGATGGAGGATGGACTGGGATGGTATTTAAAGCCTTTCTTTCTCCCCCTACCCCTCTTTCTCACCAGGATGACAAGGATTTGGTGCATGAATTTGTCGTGGCCGAAGGGTTGACCTGTTTGATCAAAGTGGGAGCTGAGGCAGACCAGAACTATCAGAACTACATCCTGAGGGGTAAGTATGACAGGCTGTGGAGTGGCCAGCCCCTGCTGCAAGGGAGAAATGGGGTCCCCTCCAGGAACTTCAAAAAAAGCTTTTTAAAAGACTTGGATTAAGCAGTAAGGTGATGAAACCACACTTTAGCAAAAGATGACACCTTCATCAGTTTTTGTCAATTTTCAGTAATTAGTGACTGAGCGAATTTTACTGATTTACATATGAAATCTCTTCCGGTTATTAAGAAAAAAGAACATACTATGCAGTAGGTTCTTTATCATCTCTCTTAATTGATGAGGAAGGAGACATATTAAGTGGACTTGGGTGAATCCTGTCTTTCAGCAGAAAGCTACCCCAAACCAAAAAGGCCAATTTATTTCCTGGAAAAAGTATTTTCTCCAACTTGAGTTATCACTGGGAGTGGTTATCAGAAATACATAGTCCTCACCAGGTCCTCCTGTCCCTGAGTTGGTAGGTTTGGGGTGCACCCAGGAATTTGCATTATAAAGAATGACTCTGATATCTACCTTCATAATTTCATATTTTATAAAGCAATGCATGTGTGGAGTTTGGAGCACTGATTACTGTTCCAGTTCAGAAATGCTCTTCTCATATAGTTTTTTGGTGCACCTTCAGGTAAACTAATTTTGTTTGATCCTATGAAAAAGGCCTATGAATAACAAAGCAGGAATTGTTAGATTGGACCATCTGAAACCTCTGCTATCAACACTTTTGACCTATAAAAGGAGGAATTTGGTATAGTTTAATATTATCTCCATTCTGCAACTGAAAAATTTCAAGACCCAAGCAAGTGGAGCATTTGGCTAATAAAGTCACTTTCTCTAATGCGTGGTCAAGCACGGCCATGGCCGGCCAATGGGGCATATCAGGCTGAAGAAGGTTTAGTTCCCACTTCTGCCCTGTGTGCCTGTAACCCCATAACGTCGTGTTCTGTGTTCATCTAAGGAAAAAAAAAAAAACCCTTCTTTTCCCTTAGGTGAATGAAAAACACATGAAATGTGTGATTTAATGTCAAGTGTCCATGGTTAGTTGAATGAGTCAGCCCAAGTGAAACAGTCTCCTGTGGCTCCTGTTGGGTTTTACTTGAGAAGGGGCCTTATGTTCTGTGTTGCTACCTGGCACATTGAACTCTGAAAACTTCTCCCTTTTCCCTGTTCCTGGAGAGCCCCTGTAACAAAAGGCAGAAGTAAAAGAGGAAACTTAGGACTCACTTAAAAAAATTTTTTTAAGGCCATATCTTCAAGTTAGTGTTAGTTTTTTAAAAAAATTCATTTTGATAAATGCCAAATATGTGCATGTAAGAGTTTCTCAACCTCTGGTGTTTTAGTCCATGGTGTTTGTGAGGTGGGGGAGTTGTCTCCTTTAATCTTTTCCTGGTTGTGTGGTAGATCCTCATTACAAGCTGTTGGTAGAGAGATTGTTTTGGTGAATTTTATGATACTGTCCCCAATATAATTAAAATATTTATATGAAAACTTCTGTGCTATGTGTTGACAAATTAACCATACACTTTGCCCTGCTGTGATGTCTCCAAATGCAGCTGTCTTTCTGTGTCTGAAAAGGCAGTGGAAGTCTTGATTCTCATCCTCACATTCCATTCACTCTGGTCTAATATCCCAAGTAGGGGAAGGCACAGAAATCAGGGTGGGAGAGCTTCCTGTAGTTTATTTTCCAGGTCACTTATGGATGTTCATAAGTTGAACCACATGGAAGGAAATATACCTAGAATGGCCTAATTCTGAACAATGAGTCCAAAATGACTACACACACACACACACACACACAAATGTTTATGTATACACACATACATTTACATACACACATGTACACACATATATATGTCTGTGTGTATGCATTTAAATACATGCATGCATACATATATATATCTATATATATCTATATCTATATCTATATATATATAGTTTGTTATGTTTGAAGTGTACATCATTTTAACTTTACAAAAAGAAGTCTTCAGTGGGTGTACACATTAAAATGCACACACATATGCACCTCTATAGAATTAATATTATAATAATTCATGTTTTCATCTTTATTCTTTCAACCCTTATATAGGAATGTAATGTATATGTGCATTTGTATAGAGTCATCATCTGTGTAAACATCTACATTCCTCTACATTATAAGGCTCGGGAGAGGGGAGGGCTCTGCCAGATATGGTCAGCTCCCTTTTACCAGGAAGGTAAAATTTTTGTCAAAAGTCCCTTGCATACCTCCCATGGATTAGAACTGGGTCACGTGACTGCCATAGCTGCAAGAGAGGCTGGCAGAGTGAGTATAGTAGGTCCTCTCTTAACATCATTGATAGGTTCTTAGAACAGTGGTGACATGGCATATAATGAGACCAGTTTTCTCATAGGCTAATTGATAAAAACAAGAGTTAGGTCCTATGGCATCTCATGAGTGTTATAACAAAATGGCATTGAATGAAACAGTGTTATTCAAGGACCTGTTGTGTTTGTTTTCCTGGACTCTAAGGGGAGGCAGCAAGAGACCTGAGGTTTCAGTGCCTGCCACTGTTGGGAAGAAAAATCTCAGCCCAGCTGAGAAAGCTTTCTAGTGAGCAGCCACATGGCAGCCTGGTTGAAGGTAGTGAGGGCTTCCCTGACACTGAAGAAATGCTTGTGCAGGAGGCAGAGTAAGCTTAATGGCTTCACACGGTCCCAAATGGTGAATTGTGTGATTGTCCTTCCTCACAATGAAAGATGGTTTTTATGTAAAAATACTCAGTACCTTAGGGAATGCTTATCACTAAGGTAAAAAACTGCGTTGTTCTGATCAGTATTAGAAAGGTGCCAAAGGCAGTTACCAAGTGTTTAAGAATCAGAATGCCTAAGCACAATCAGAGGAGAGCCCCGTCAACCACTTGCTACTTCTCTGGCTGTGCAGAAAATGCCTCCAAGGGAAGACCCTCACTGTAGACAGCTCTTCCTAACACGTGAGGAGATGCCACATTTTCATTGCCATCACCCGGACCTTGTCTCCAGAGTTTGGTTTTCCAGTAGCCTCTGTAGAAGGCTTACCATGTGTTACCTGGGAGATGATCAAGTGCTCACTCTCATTGAGGTTACAAGAAGGCATCCTGCTTTCCACATGTGGAGATGCCTTTGCATGCCTGCCCCACTTCAGCTAAGTCTCAGGAGACTTGGGGTAACAAGGGCACTCTGCAAACATCAGCACATTTTGATGCATTTGACTGAAACCCGTGCCAGGAAAGTGCCTTCTGAGGGCTATAAATGACAGATTTCTTGGGGTGTGACTTTTGTGTTTTTATACAAGGAAACATTTTTTCTAGCCCACATGTTGAATCACCCCTTCCTGACTTTGAAAAACTTATCATGTAGGCTTTTTTAGGTTGTGATCAGCTGTTGGCAGCCAGTAGACCAATCAAGGATAACCTTTGAATTACCTCTTTATTCGTCCAACCATATTTTAACCATGTTACCTTGGGTGAGGTATGGTGAAGCCAGAGACAGATCGAGAGAAACTGGAAATAGTTACAGATTTGTAACTCAGCTGCCTGGGGAGAACACAGCATGTGACCCAGAGCCACTCAGGGCCAATGTGGGGTCCTCATGAGGTAGAATCTTTGTTGTGGCTTCCATGGGGTAAGCAGGTTCAGGATTGATTACTTTGCATTGTTTCAGTGGGCCCTAACGCTGGCCTTGGCTGATCAGGGTGGGAACTCATGGCCTGGAGTGTAAGAGCTGGATATGGCAGGTGGTTGAGGATGTGGAATTAATGGGGTGCTGGAGAAGGGGAACTGATGGACATCTAGCCAGAGACTCAGTGTTGGATCAAGATATTTGAAAAACAATACAAAAAACAAAACTGCATTACACACCTAGTAAGAAATAAAGCAGGCATCTCTGGATGTTAACAACCAAAATAAATAAATAAATAAACAAACAAACAAACAAATAAATAAATAAATAAAATAAAAAGAAACCCAAAAACACATATTACAAATTGTAATGTGAGTGGCTTGTCCAGATGCCATGGAGGAACATGCCCTCACGAAGTTACCTCAGGAACTCCACTCTGTGCGACCATGTGCAATCCCCAGATCCAAAGGAAACAAGCGCATTTGGAGAACCCCGTGCTTTCCACATCTGCTTCTAGATCTCATTTAATTTATCTTTATTTTTGTACTCAGCCCTCTGTCAGCTCTTCTTTTAAGGCCCAAGAATCTGTTGCTTTTATTAGAGGATGTATCTGCTGAGAGGTAAAGATAGGTTTTGAGTTACGGTGTAACCAAGTCCTCTCCAAAAATTGAGATGGCTCCTGGGAAGAGGTCTTAAATGTACAACATGTAGAAATAATATTTATCTGGCTTATTATTCTTGGATGATTACAGCTAATGATCTGATCTTTTTTTTGTGTATGATTTTCAGTATTCAATATAAATCTACTCTGGAATTACTCACAATTATTCTTATTGAAGTCGGACCTAGAGTGGTATATTCCTGGGAACAAACACTCTAAGCACGTAGTGAGCCTTTACTGTGGGTCGTGTCGGTCAGTCTCAGGGATGTGACAATGAAACCAAGCAAGATACATCCTTGGCCTGGAGAAGCTCCTGGAAGGGGCTACACACGCCCCATTTTATGTGTTGTATCACACTTGTCTTATAGGTTTAGAAATTGCATATAGATGCTATACTTGGGAGAAGAGAGGAGATAAGTAGAATCAGTAAGACCAGCCACCTTTTCTGGCTGTACCTCAAGAGAAGCTGCCTCTTAAGAGCTAGTCTGGCATGGTGGAATTTGATTTGAAACTTTTACCTAAAACAAACTACCCATTAATCATAAAACACCACCTCAGTCATTATCGGAGCTGGATAAGATCTTAGAACTCCTTAAGCTCTAGACTTTAATTTCAGGAGACAACTGCAGGTATTTTGTTTGCTGTCAGAGTATGTTTTTAAAATGTTTCAGTGGCTGTCAACATTAAAAATGAGAGATTTAATCCAGATTTTAGATTTCTTTGGAAAAACTACAACTCAAGAAATTTAGTGCCTTGCCAAATATTCCTTAACTATATTTCACTATAGGAAAAAAACGCCTTGCGTATTAGGCAGTCTGTTAATAAGGATCAGGACTTCTGGACAGATGGTTTCTGTCGGCATCTACATCACCAGGAGCAGAAATATAACAGACAGCAGAGAGAGATTTTATGTTAGCAGGCAGTGGTACAGCATGATCAAATGGTAATTAAACCAACATCCTCCATCTCAGAAGAGCTTCAAGTACTTGTATTTGGGCATATCAGAGCAAGGGAGGAAAGCAGAGGTTGGGTTCAGACTATAGATGGGAGGAGGGCAGAGAGGAGCTCAAACTAGCCCCAGAGTGTAGAGATGGGAGCAGGAGGGGGTGCTGCTTACTTCTTGAGCTGAGGTCAAGTCCTTGGCTATCATTTTTTTCCACCAAACAGCCTGGCCTGACTGTCCTGGGTCCCCTGATGTTGGCCCTGGAGTGCACCCGGCTGCCTGGAGAAACCTCCTCTCTCCTACCCCTTGCCATGAGCTTTTTCTGCTGGGTCAGGATGTTAGGGTTTAATCATGGTGCCATATGGCCCAGCTTTGATGTGGATGACACAAGGGCACCAGTGTCCTAGTAGTAGTGCTGTCACCTGCCCCAAGGGGGCTGAGGCCAGTGCTGAAGATGGCATTCTTCCTCCCTTGATGGCTCTTCTTTCCCTGAGTCAGAGTGACAGGGACTATTCCCAGTTGGGAATCATGTTGGCTGGCACGAAAGGCAGCTCGTGGTACCAAACTGAACCTGCAGTACTTCATTTGCTCAGTCTAATGTGTTAAAAGATTTTAAATAATTATGAACAGTTAAAAATTTGGAGATTTGACATAAAAATATGGATTTCTGGCTTTTCTCAAAAGTTGAAAGCTTGAACCTGCACTGGGTCTTTATTGTGTGCCGCCGCAATTCGCTGGAGTTGGAAGAAGCCGCTCCCTTTACATAGTGCACATGGGCTCTGTTTGTTTTGCTACAGTCCCCACGGCTCCCTTTGGTTTACCCCTGGGTCACTCTACTTTGATGCCTATCTGCCTCATAGGCGTATAAGTTTGAGACCTCTGACCAATGACATCACAATCTGTGAAATGAGAATTATAGTCATCTGAAGTAAAAGAACCTGGCTTTATTATAGTTAGACATAAGTCATGATGTTACCGCTACTTTGCAAACTTGGTTTTCAAGTCCTACATTAATACGTTTTTTTATCCCCTCACCCTCCAACCCTGGCTTTTCTCAGTACGGGAAAAACTCAGCACTGTCTTCTGTCTCCTCCCCAACCCCAACCCTTACATGATCATCTGAGGATAGACATCCTGTCAGCACATGGACAGTGATGTCTTCTAGTCTGAACAGCCAAGCTTGGGAAACAGAGGCTGGGAGTAGGCGGAGCCACCAACTGAGGCGAAAGCATGTTGACACGTTTCCAGTTGGAAATGTACGACATTGGTCGAACTTGTAATGTGATAACAGTGAGGATTTCATCTCAGTTCTGAATTATGAGTCTCAGAATCCACCACAGAAAGTCCTTCGGAGCTACCTGTCAAAGGAAAGGTCCAGGTGGGTCCCAGAGATAAGTGTCAGAGGGTAAGTGGAGATAAGTGCCAGTGGACTAAAGGTGGCCTAAGGTAGACATGTCTGGAAAAAAAAATTGCATAAAAACTGAGTGATGTGAATATTTTTTTTAAATAGAAATTCTTTTTATCATTTTTTATTGTGTAATTTGTGAACACAAAGTTGTCTGAAAGCAAACAGCATAAAAAGGAAAAACAGAAAAATCACCCATAATCCCATCGAACAAAGACAAACACCATTTCTGACACATGTGCACGTGCTTTCTTCGCACATGTCTTTTGCATATGCCGTCAGCCATGTCTCCTGGACGGGGATGATGTGAAAGCATGGACCTTGGAAGCTGTCTAGACCTTGACATCACCTAGACCTTGGCGCAGTTATTTAAATTCTTTAAAAGCAGCTTCCTCACCTGTGAAAGGGAGATCATATCTACTTTATAGGAGCGTTGTAAGAATTAAGAGTCTAAAGAAAAGTCTCATAGTATTGAACTGTAGCTATGACAGTTATTTTCAATAATAATCAATGATATCAATGCAGTAACCTATTATGGGCTGAATCGTGTCCATTTAAAATGTATATGTTGCAGGCCTAACCCCTCAATAGCTCTGACTGTGACCGTATTTGAAGATAGGGCCTTTAAAGAGGTAATTAAGTTAAAATGAATTTATTGGGTCTTGATCTAGTATGACTGGTGTCTTTGTGAGAAGAAGAGACTAAAATACAGGCCTGTGCAGACCTGTGCAGGGGGAGACGATGTAAAGATACAGGGAGGAGGTAGTCAAGCCAAGGAGGGAGGCCTCAGAAGAAACTAACCCTGCTAACACTTTGACTTTGGACTCAGCCTCCAGAACTGTGAGAAATAAATATCAGTTGCTTATACCCATAGTCTATGCTATTTGCTGTGCAGCCCTAGCAGACTGACATACCATCCTTGCACAAAGATCTCTGAGAGTTATTAGGATATTACCTAGGGTGAAAGTCCTAGAAGTAGAATTGTTGAATTGG
The DNA here is from genome assembly GCA_030015415.1 of Cynopterus sphinx. Classification (NCBI taxonomy): domain Eukaryota; kingdom Metazoa; phylum Chordata; class Mammalia; order Chiroptera; family Pteropodidae; genus Cynopterus; species Cynopterus sphinx. Next base: position 25,656,878 of record CM057384.1, on the reverse strand, counting down.
AAGATATGTACATTTTCATCTTGTTTTAGGTTGAATAATTGCCCTCCAGAAAAGATATGTGAATTTATGCTCCCGCCTGTGTTCTCCATTTCTGCTCATTTACCCCAGGCCAGGGTGATCATTCTTCATAATGTTTGTCATTCCTGTGATTAAGACACACTTATTCTTGCTAATGAACTTTATAGTCATTTTTTATAAAGTATTTTGTAATTTTGGTTGTTGTCGCATTAAATTTGTCAATTAATTTGGGAGGAATTGACACATTTATTTGAAAATTAAAGACTATTACTTGCATGCACTTCCATGTCCTGGGACAAATCCTTTTCAAGAATTCATTCTTCATCTAACTCTTGTATGCAATGTCCACTTCCTTCCCTTTCATTACAGAATTTTATACATATCCTCCTGTGGCGTTTTTGTGTTTATTTTTTTCTTGTTCATTCATTTTTGAATTGGGCCTTGATATTTACCACATGATAGAGTGAGAGGATTCTCTTGGGTCATTTTCCTGTTTAGTTTATAAATTTGGTTTGGGAATGTTACCTTCTAAGAAAGGACTTTCTTACCCTCCTTGGGCGTGTTTTGCTTCAGTCAGGGACACGTGTGTCTTGGGGCCTGGGTTTCTCATTTGTGGCAACCGCTTGGCAAACACAGTAAGTCTTGGAACCTGCGGATTTGAAGATGATGCCTGCCTGCTCATGACGTGGGAATCAGCAAAGTGTTTAAAAGCTGTCACACAACAATCAGACTCCAGTACAGCAGCCAGTGAGAGAGCAAGTTCATAGGAAGACCTGCCCCAACACAGTTACACCGAAGTATATTTTCAGGATGAATTTCTTGTTTCTGCCATTGTTTAGAATAAATTATGTTTCTGCTTTCTGTTGTGGGGAAAAAGTCCCTTTTCTCTAAGGAAAAGTTAGCTGCCTTTCCTTGTGTTTACATGTTTGGAACTCTTCCTCTGAGCACTAGACTAGGAGCATGTCCATATCCATTAGAGACTTGGCCTTTCAGTTTCAAGCATTCACCAGCTGTGGCTTGTGGTCTTGGGGAGGGCTGGAGAAGGTGGGCTGCTCAGAGGCGGGGGACGTGGTCTTCATGTCTTGTTTGTTTGTTTTTTTTTTCTTTCTCCCATAGTTGTTGAAACCTCTGCTTTTGGTATCTAATATTCTCTGTGCCGTGGTGTGTTAGTCGTCAGCCTGATCTTTCAGTTCACCCACTTGACACGCTGTTGGGGATGTGGCCACCAGGCTGAACCAGCTGCAGACCTGCTGAGGGGTTTGGGCAGGGGCAGGGAAGCCACAGTCTGCCCTGATTGGGGAGGAAGGCTGAGTCACTTTTGCTGCTGCTGTTGGTGCATGGTGACAGAAATGGCATCCTGAATGTATATTCCCTTTGTGGCTCCTTTACTACCCCTCTATTCCCACTGCATCAGACCTGCACCCCTCTTTAAAAGCTGGCTCTGAGGATAGCTGAAAGCTGTACCCATGTTCTTCTTCCAAAACCGGACTCATGCTGGGGCAGTTCACATCTCTCCCTTTTCCTGCTCAGACCATGGGGTACCATAAACTTGCCCAACTTTCTTATTTCTGTAGCAGTGCATTTCCCAGGACAGGGAGCTGGGAGCTGGGACCTTGGCCCAGTGTTTCCCATGGGCCTGCTGTAGTCTCTGGTGTATTTAGCTGGACCCTCAGTCAGTGGTGTGTGGTTGGCTATCCCTAGTCTCAGGGCTTGTGGAATCTCCAATTATGCTTCTTGTGGGTCTTTTAGGTAGATTGGTAGGAAGGTGCTTTGGAAGCTTCTTGTTATGTTGCCATTTTTTTCTGGAAGGGACAAATTATCTGAATCATCATTGCTTGTGGTTTGTGACCGGACATCCCCTCAAAGTGCAGGAATGCAGGTTGCCTGGTGGGCGAGAGAGTTTCTGCCAGAGGAAGTCAGGGAGAACCAGAGCCAGGTCCTGACTTACAAAGTGGGCAAAGAGCATTTTGTGTTTCCTCTGGGTTCTCAGGGGAGAGCGTCACATGCTGGGATACACCACAGGTGAGGCAGACAACATGCATGACTCTAAGCTCCTCACCATATTTGGCAGCAAGTAGGATATTTGCCTTCAGTTTCTAACTCTAGACGCATACTTCCAGCTTTAAACATGATTTTGGTTTCCCCTTTACCCCCTTTTCAAGTATTTTTCCTTATAATTAAAGAATGCTTATTTGTTGGTAACTTTGCCTTAGGAATAATAATTTTTTCTTTCAAGTTTTTTCTAATGTAAAAATCAATTAAAACTGTTCAATGTAACAAGCATTAAGAAGTAACAGAAATACTTTGTGTAGGCCTGCCTAGCTGTGTATTATCTCCAGCCTGGAGCATTATTAGACCAATTATATGAAACTGCTAATAGTATGACCATTTTTTACCTACAGAAATGGCAAAGTCAATATAATTATAATTTAATCTTGACTCATTTTTTGACTCATTCCTAAAAGAATTTAGATGCTTCTTTAATTTTCAGCTTGCATTCTGCATAGAGTCACATCCCTGCAGAAATGCAAGTCAGTCCACAGACTCCCCCAAAATGGCAACAACAAGAATAATAATAAGCCCTTGTAATTTTGTGCAGGCCTGCCCTAGTGTGTCTGTCCAGTCCACTTCAGGCCTCTCTCTAACTTTGGTGTCTGCTTACAAGGCCCTCCTCTCCTGGTTCACACTTTATCTCTTGCTACTTGCTTGTCTTCACAATGGGGCTTAGATACCATATTCTCCAGGAGACCTTCCCTTGCCTCTCGATATTTTGGCCCTCTGGGTATACCCTGGTATACCCTGGTCTTGACACTTACCTCACTGATAATAAATATTTGTTGAGCATACACTATGAGCCAGAGACCCTAGGCTAATTCCTTCCACCATATTTGGCTGCCTGCATGTCAGTTTCCATCCTTGATGCCAGGCACATTTTAGGAGCTCAGCAAAAATTGGCTGAAAGAATAGATGTAGGGAAGAGAACTCATGATACCTGAGGAAGTGGCCGGTTTGTACTGAGAACTTGAGAGAGCCCAGATTTGCTAATCTGAATCTTTACCTCACCAGATCTTTTTGTTTCTGAGGCACTATAGCCCATGTGGATTTCTTTTGGGGACTTAGAAAAACTAAATTTTCTTTTTGATAATTTTGGTGGTCCAGTAGATCAAGATGGTCTATATGTCATGATTTCTGCAGATGAAATAGATGAAAAAATGGGTTGTACTGTATAACCTGTTCTGTATCAATGCATTATTTACCTGTCTCTGAAACAGCTGATCATGATTTCCTTGGTGGCAGGAATTGTTGGCATAGCCTTTGCGGCCCCAGCTTCAGCCTGCTTCTTGATGCCTCAAATATATTCAATAGTCATTTGATTAAAAAAATTAAGTGAATGAATGAGTGGGTGGGGAATACATAAAGCCATGGCCCAGAGCTTGGTCTGGGTCTTACTGAGTGTTTTCTGAGCAATTGTGGGTAAGGACATACTTGATCCTGCGAACTGTACATACATGGCCAGGAGATGTGAAGTGGGGAGACAGCAGTAAATGGTGACATGTGATGGGAAGTGTTTTCATTTGATTTGGTTTTCAGTGTCCTCATGATCTCAACCACATCATCCCTTACTTCCTTTTTCCCACCTTTCCTTTCCCCAGTTCCTTAAAAGTGGACTCCCCGAAGCCACTCCTGAGCTAGGCTGGCCTGACTCATTTGTGGAGTCAGTTCCTGCAGGCAGAATAGTATTCCGTGGCCGCCACTGCACACACTCAACCCCAGGGCCTTTTTGGCTTTGGGTTTCCCTGACACACTACTAGGTCACCCTGATCATTCCAGAAAAGAGCGCTACTCCTTTCCTGCCCAGGTCACCCTGTCCTTGGGGCTGGGCTTGAGCCTGCAAGAGTTTTAGGAGGGATAAGTTTAGATGTAGTTAAATACATAGGGGTTGTTTTGGGGGGAAGAGGCAAACTTGTTGCTTTTGAAGGCAGATTAGGAGCATTGAGTAAGAGTTATAGGAAAGTGGTTTTTGACTAAAGACAAGCTGCAAGAACACAGTTGGAAAATTAGTTTATTTCTTTAGCCAACATAAACTGATCGGCGGTGACTTTCTGGAGCATTCTGTTGAGGATTCTGAAGCCACATCCAGCATCAGCAGGAAAGAGTGCCACGACTGATTGATGACGTCTGTCAGCAGCCTGAGAGGTGGGGAGTGAGAGCAGGAATGCCATATATGGTGTTTACTTATTTTGGGGGGTATTAGTCATTTTCAGAATGCTTGTCGAGTTGATTTCAGACAGGTGTGTGGCAGTGAGTTTTCCAACCACAGAACACACTGTTTTGCACTGGGAATGTTCCAGCAGGGACCAGGTGACCTGCTCGGGCTGTGAGGCTTGGGGTAGGGTGCAATAGGATGACCTCTTCCCGTGAGGTCCCTTCTAACTCTAAGATTCTGTGATTCTAAGTAAAATTAGAAAAAGCAGAGGGGACAAAAGCAGAGCTGTTTGGCTCTCCTCCTTTATGTTCTGTCTTAGTTGCTATAAGATCCTCCGGGCTACCACCAAGCATATATAGTCCTGTGTTAGCTTCAAAGTAGGCCATCCGGTTACATGACGTGTAGAGCTCAGTCAGTTCACTGAAAAGGGAAGGTAGCTGAGCTCAGTAATTAAGGCACTGGCATTCATGTTGGTCTGCAGAATTTTGAAGGATTAGCAGAGTGTGTATCCACGAAGTCATATGTACATGGTGAAGTCAGGGGGTTTGCTGCTTCTCCCCTTAAACCCTTGCAGCACTGGGAGCCATAGGGTTGGACTCATTGGTCAAACCAAGGTGGTGCTGGAGAAGCAGTTGGTAGCCACAAGGAGAGAGCCCACAGCCAGGGCTGCCTCACTTTGCTGATTTCCTGCTGCCTGTCCCCACTACCTCCATGGTCTAAATGGTTTCTCTCCTTGTGTGCATCTTGCTTCCCACCTCCTTCTTTCCAGATCTCCTTTCTGTCTTTTTGCAACTCTTCCAGGTCTCAATTGGAGGGTTAGTTACATAAAGATTGACCTTCTCTAAATTTTAGATTTGATTGCTTTTTGTCAGTTGTGGCCCCAATTTTCCTGTGGTTGAAGCCCTCAATAAATAAAGATGGGTAGACGATATCATTCTTTCATCAGTGAGTGCGATGCGATTGCCTTCCACAGGTCAGTCACTTTGGGGTGTGAGAGGAGGGTAGCAGAGAACAATACAAACTGAGCAATTCCAAGTTAAGCTGGGAAATCTAAGAATAAAGTGCCATGAGAAGTGAACTTGTACTGTAGTAGGGGAAGTGCCATGCATGCCATTGTAGGCATAATTCTAAGATGGTCCAAAGGATTCCCACCTCCTGCTTATAATCTTCTCCTCTTGGTGTGGGCGAGACCTGTGATTAGGATAGATTTGTGAATATCACCGAACCGTGATTAGGTTACATTTTATGGCAAAGGTGAAAGGATTTTGCAGATGTGATTAAGGTTCCAAATCTGAGTTAGTTAAAAGGGAGATTATCCTACATGGGACGGGCCTAAACAGGTGAACCTTTAAAAAAAGAGTCTAAAAGTCAGACATACTCTCTTCTGCTGACCTTGAAGAAGCGACTTGCTATGAGTTCTACAGCTGCGAGGAAATGAGTGCTGCCAAAAACCACGTAAGCTTGGAAGGGGACCCCAAGCCTCAGATGGGACCGCAGCCCCATCTGACACCTTGATTGCAGCCTTGTGAGACCCTGAGCGGAGGACCCAGCTAAACTGTGCCTGGACTCCTGCCCCACGGAAATTGTGGGATGATGTGTGTGTGTGTTTTTAAGCTGCTAAATTTGTGGTAATTTGTTATACAGCAATAGAAAACAAGAGCAGTTACATGCAAAGAATTGCCATACAAAGCCATCTGGACATGCAAAAGTTGGTACAAAAGACTGTGTGACCTCAGAAGAGGCAGAGGTCTTTGGTGGGAGTTTAAGGGAAGGTTTCATGAAGGCAGCAACTTCTAATTTTATTCCTGGGCTTCTTAGGCAGCCACATGCCACTCATGCAAGCTGGATTCTCCTCCACATCCCTGCCGATGTTGTGTAATCCTGTCATGCGGTCTGCTTAGACCCCTTTCTTGGGTGGTGCTTACTCATTTGGGTCTCTCAACTTTGGTGACATCCACACCCACGCAATTACAGGGCTGTCTCCTGCACACAAACAAGAAACTGAAGGAGAAGGAGATGCAGAAGAAAATTCAGTATTTCCAATATGTCAGAATCATGAGAGAACTGGCAGTGTTATAAAGACTGCTGAGTTTTAGGAAAAGAAGGGAAATTGGTAAACAGTCATGTGGGTTATCTTGGGTTATCTTGCCTGTGAATTAGAGATGAGTAACTGGGGCATGAGGACTCTGGGGCAAATCTGGCTTCTCTTCAGAGATGGTTTTTGCTCATTCTTCTCTGCATCTCTGCTGTCCACCCCTTCATGTGTTCACACATTCAACCCAAGCCCTGTGCAGAGAACTGCAGTGGGAGGGTGAGGGCTCCAGCTGAGGCCCCTCACCACAAGGAACTTGGCAGTGGCCTTAGGATAAGAGCCACCAAGAAAAGATGGATATACAGGGAAACACTGTATTAAGTTAGGTTTTGGATGAAAATCCAGAAATCCTGTTTTTTTCTCTCAACTTTTCTTGCATCAGCATTATCTTTTCAAAGGTGGTTGATAAATTTTAAGTAGTTCAATACTAGATCATCCATTTCAAAGACACAGGAAACTGTCTTTTAGTTACATGTTCCCCAGTCATTCAAGATGTTTGCTTTTCATAATTCAGCTTTTTTTTTTCAATAGAATCGGCTTAATGTATCAAGTTTCATGGGAATTTCATAAAACACGAAATGTGGTACTTTAATCAACTGTTCATTCTCATGTAGGCAAAACACAGCACAAAGGTCCCTAGGCATTGTCAGGCTTGAAAAGAAAGGAAATGTGTGATTTTATGGTTTTATTTCTGAACTGCATGTAGATCACAGTTTCTCTCTAATATCATAATAGTTGCAGTCCTGATATGAAAGGTGGTTGGAACTGAAAGTGGCTGACGCTTTTGCAAATTAGAGTTGATTTAGCAGCAACCCTACAGGCCTAGTAAGAAGCACTGTCAGTTTCCACCTGGGTGGAGAAGCAGATATTCTGTGGAGAATGCATCTGGAAGCCCTGGCACTAGAGAAGGGAACAGTGGCTGACTGGCTGCTCTGGTACTCAGGTTCCTGGAGGGTTCCTGGAAGCATTTTCCTGCTTACAACCCTTGTGACTATTCTCCTGCGAGCGGTGCCTGGCCAGCGTGTGAACAAGGTGGTGGCTGTTGTACTCTTTAAGCCAAACAGGAGAGGCATATCATCATCTGAATCATCTGGTCTGAATTCAGTTTTCTGACGAGTCCTGCATGGAGAAATATGTGTGCTTTCTCATAAAAGATTTATTTAAAAGGTACTGCAGGTACCTTGTGCGTGTTCTCTCATTTGCTCCATCTTGAGAGATGATAGCAGTAGAACCTGTCTTATAACCTAATGGGCCTCCTGAACAAAACTAGTGCTGCTCTTCAGGCTTGTCGGTTGTGGGACGCTGCACAGGGAAATGGCTTTGGGATGTTTTTTTCCCCAATGGGGATGACAGTAAAGGTAGTGAGCTTCCTCAGCCTCTGTGTCAGCTTCTGGGTCTTCTGTCACCTGAGTGCAGTGGTATCTCCTGAAACTGACCATTATGAGCACCTTTTGGCCTCAGCATATAGACCTGATACAGGACATATTCATTTGCTTGGCGTGTGGCAATGGAAGTGAGATGACAAACATTTGTATCTCCAAGGGAGTGGACTCTGTTGGGGTATACATACAGCTGAAAGCATCTGGCTCCTGTGCACTTGGCCTCTTTGCTTTGCTGACACTGACCCTTTGACACCTTCTCCTCGGCTTACTGTAGGGTTTCTCTTTTATCAGTTGAAGTCCTGTGACACCATTTCTATGAGCCTTTCCTAAAGCCTTCTGGGGGGATGTGGCTTTCCTACCCCACAGAATATACATAACTATTTTTCCACTTGTCCTTTTTCCTGATGACTTTCTTATTCATACGTGGGTCCTCCGTGTCTGAGCAGGCACCTCATGCAGTGCCTGGTGCTTGCTAGATGCTTCAATAGAGTAACTGACTGTTGTCCAGAGGATGCCAAGGGGAGGACAAATCTATGCAACAAGGACAGGGCAGAGAGGTCTTAAAATCTAAGGCAAGAGAAAGAGAAGGAAAGACCTGCAAGAGAAGACTGTGATCATAGCCAAAACCGTGTCCATGTACGTGTGGATGGTTAGTTGGAACCTCAGCATTCTTGGCTTGTCCCATGCAATTTGCCATATTAGATAATGGGAACCTGAAATAATTAGCCCCATTCTGGGCATTTGGAATGGTTTGCTGGGAAAAGAGCTCTCTGTATTCCTGATCAGAGCCCTGTGTTTCTCAGGAATAAAGTCTGCCCTGCTGTTGCTCACTTTTTCCCTGAGCAAAGGACACAGTGCCGAGAGAGCCAAAGGGCAGTGCGGCGTGTCCTCTTGGAGGTTACAAGCACCCTAGCCTGGGTATCTGAGCTGGCATCTCCCGTCTCCCTCTGGCTTTCTCTTTTAGCCTCCACTAGTGTCGGAAGCTCACCTCGTGGCCCTCTGGGGGCTGGGTGATCTCATTTGCTCAGTGTTTATACAAAGCCAGTACCATAGGCAGAGCTGAATGCCTTTGGCTTTCCTTGTTAACTAGACTTCTTATCGTATTAACAAGGGAACATGGTTATTTTGTCAGATCATACCTTAAGGTTTTGGGTGCTGAGGAAAAGTTACTTCGTCGTGTAGCTTCTGCCCTTTAAGAAAGCTGGGCTTGTGTACATCGCATCACTTTTTCTCACACCTGCTTCTGTGCCAACCTGCTGTGCCAAATTGCCACTCACCTTGTTTCTTACTACCCTGCCGATAGATTGCTGTCAGCTGAGCAGGATGCGGCACGGCACAGCAGATTCCTTACACTCTCCGGGCGGACTCTGACCCCAAGCACACTCCCATCATCTGCTATAAAGAGGGTCTCTGGAGGCAGATTGCTTACCTGGAGTTGTATAAATAGATACAGCTGTTGGTGATACTCAGGCTGGCTTTGGATGTTGCTCCTCTAGATATAGCTAAACGCCAGAATGTTTAGCTCTGAAAATCCTATTGGTGGGAAGTTCCTGCGGTTGTTCTGGAAATGCGGCAGCATTCAAGGACAGACGGGTTTACATTCAGATTTCTTACCATCCTGTTAGTATTTGATGTTTGATTTTTGTGGGCTGCTTTTTGTTTAGCTGACCACTAGGATTCTACAGGGCGGCAGTGGCCATATCTTTTTCTGTTATATTCCTGATTAGGATTTAGGAGAGGCCTACCTACTTCAGCCACTTTATGTTTCCAGGGGGAAATGCCAGGAATAAGTGCATCTTGTTTTCTGGTTTTGCTTTTCAATCTGGGAAGCTAAAGAGACATAGGTTTTGGGGAATATTTTCATATCACATGTTTTAAAGGTGAGAAAAGGCTAAGGCAGTCTAAACCCTGAGGAGCCTGTGTAATTTGGAGCGGGCACCTGTAGTCCAACACTGGGAGTCAGATCTCCATCAAGGTTTCCTGCAGGGCTCTGTGGCAACAGGCACTACAAGGATTGGGTCAATTCTGGGAGCATTGCTTTTGAGCTTGAGAGCCTCTGCTTCCTGAGAGATGCCAGCCTCCCTCCGAGAGAGGTTTGGTTATGTGGGGTGGGAGACAGGAGCTGTGCCCACACCCACTGAAGGCATAAGGGACTCGAGGTGCCTCTGCCAGGGTGCAGCATCCCCGCACCCAAGATGTACACTAGGCTGTCTGTGTGGGGAGGAAGGGGTGTGGGGGTGGGTGTGGACAGATGATTCAGTGCTATGAGGATGGGGCATACTTAAGTTTAAGGTGAGAGACTGTCTATACTCTCAATTATTAATTACTTCCCTTATCAATCTTAGTTTATAGTTAAAATTATTTTGAAACAGATCAAACTTATAAAGGCATAAGGAGTAATACAAACAATCCACATGCAGCCAGTGCTCAGCTTGAGATGAGAAACATTAACCAGTATGTGATCTGGCCTTCCCTGAGCGCTGCATACAACAGCACCCCCTCTGGACCCCATCCTTCTTCGCTTCATGCTTCTCTGTCGGGGCAACCTAGCCTGCCGTATTACATTGTTAATTGGTGGTGGTTTCTTTTCTCTGTCCCACTGCTAAGACAAGGACTTCTTTCATCCTTTTGGTTCAATCCAGTGTCCCACGGGCGAGAACAGCGCCTGGGCACAGTCTCACTGCGTGAGTGCCCGTTGAAAGGACGCGTGAACGTAACCATGTGAGATTCCTCCATCGGCTGGCGGGCCCCGCCTGTTCATTTTCTCTTCTGGAGAATGCAGTTGTCCGATTGCACTGCAGTTATTGGTTGGTTCTCAGGCTGGTCCACGTTTAAGTGATGTCCTTTATGGATTCGTAAACAATGCGCATTCTTGCGTTTCTTGTGCATGAGTGGGTGTTTCTCGAGAGGGCAACAGAGGAGTGGAATTGCTGGGTCAAGGGAGTTTTTATGTTTATTCCATAACATGCTGTGTCAGAACCGCTGCTACTGAACACAGGCGTCTTGCCTTCACAGAGGGGTGCTTCTCAGTGGGTGGGGCTTTGATTCTGAGTCTTGTTCTTTGTGAACCCCCTGTGCTGAGTGGTCGTGTGACTGAGATAGCTGGCGACCCTAGTACTGGAGTCTTTGGGCTGGGAAGAGACTTTTCCTTGTTAATTGGTGGCTCTCAAGTTCAAATTCCTTCCCGACCATTTCCATCGGCCCTGAGGGCCTTGCCTCCATGAGCATGGCTGTCCTAGTTCAGTGTCCCATCCAGTGGCTGGCCTGCCCAGATGCAGGGAGTTAGAGCTGGGAGGTGCCTCAGAAGCCTCCTAGTTGGACCTTCTCATAGCACCCACTGGGGTCCAGAGGGCTGAGGTGACGGGTCCACGGCCTCGTAGCTGACAAAGCCACACCTCACTCCTTCTCAGTGAAGTTTTTCTTATTGCTAACCTTGCTTTCAAGTTTGTCTCTTTGCTTTTTCTTTCAGCTGTGACTTATTTCAGTGGTCATTGGCACATAACACTGGGGTCTTTGGGACCCTTGCCCCATCCTGTGTCCTCCCGAGCTAGTCCCTTCCTCCCTCCCTTCCTGTTTCACTGAAAAGCGCCTGTCATGTCAGTAGGAGTCACAGATGCAGCACATTAGGTTATACAAATTCCTTAGTTTAAAAGGAGCTTGTTCGATATTTTAAAAAAGGGCACCTTGAATGCCCTGCTGTTGCAACAGAACTTAGAGGAACAGGTTAGAAACCAGTGTAAGTCAGGAAAGTGTCTCCAGAGTGGAAATCTCTGGGGTAGACTCAATCCAGCTCCTGACCCCCATATTTAGCTGTCTACACAGTCTACTGTGTGCTCGGTCACACGCTCCAAAGCAGACTTATTTGCTCACAGCTTGCTGCTCACAGGATTCCCCATGTGTGCCACGTGTGGCCCTGTCCAGCCCCTCTGTGTTCCCCATGTCCTTTCAGCAGGCCTTGAACTTCGAAGAAGGGCTGGGCCCTGCCTTTTGCTCTGTTCTCACACCCACCTGCGGCCCTGCTGCCCGCCTGCTCCTGTCTCTGCCCCGGGAGTAGCTTCCTACCTTGTGGTTGTTACAATGTCGGTGTAGGAAACCCCTGAATTCCTCCCATCCTCCAAATCCTGCCCCTACTGTTTATTCTCTATAATTTGGGACGTCAGTGAGGCTCTGCAATTTTAAGGCTTAAAGTACGCTAAAGTATGGAGTGTCATATTTCTCAGCAGGTTTTCTGTGTACATACAGCCGTGATTGCCACGGTTTGGAAAGTCTTGAGTCTTGGTTTGTGTGTTTGGGAAACACCAAGGCCTTCACCCTCCTCTTCCCCCAGCCACTTCCCTCCAGTCCCCGCCTCTGTAGAAGAGAGAAGGCAGGAAGGGGAGAGACCCTCACTGGCTTTTGCAGGCTCTCATGTGAGGGTGACCAGCTGAGGTGTCCTTGGGGTACCGTGGCTGGTAGAGGGAGCTGCCACAGTTCCTGGTCTTGTTCTCCACTTGGCAGAGGTGCCTCGTGGGTTTCCTTCCCCACCTGAGGCTCTCACCTCCTCTGCTCCTGGTGGGAGACTGGGAACCAAAATTTTCACCAGAACCTCTGTGAGTGGTCTTCAGAGCTGCCCCCACTCCCGTTTGTATGAGGGAACAGCTTTGCACATGTTACTCCACAAACCCTGGGGTCCCAACCCCCAACTGGAAGCAAGAAAAGCATCCTTACTTCAACCCCGGAGCTCTACTTTGGTTTATTTTATATTTCAGGCTTGCATGTAAATGTTCTTTAGAAAAAGGTTCTGTTGTTAAAGCATTTAAAGGTTATAAACCTTTAGATGAGCTGAAGAGCAGTTTCATCCTGTCATTCAGGCCCCTCTGTGACAGGCTCCACCAGGCTGGCCATCTCACCACTCAGGCACGGTGCAGCTTGGTGGGCTTCCCACCACGCTTCCCTTGGTGAGGGGGCTTTGGAAAGACCCCGCCCATGTGATGCTGACCTGTGTGTCCTCTGCACAGTGTCTTGCCTCCTCCCTAAGTACTGTTGTTTAGGGTCTAGGTTTGTGCCTGTGGTCAAGGGTTGGGCTCTGGAGCAGTTGCTGCCCTCACCTGTTTATCCACTTCAAGAGCCTGGACCCTGGCTCTGGAGTGGAAATGCTTTATGTTCCCCTGAAGCAGCCCTCCTGTGAGTGGCCACCCTTGGCCACCATGTCATCGTTACTCAGGAGCCCTGTGTGTTTAGTCTTCATGCCCACAAGCTCCCAGAGCCAGAGGAGTAGGAAAGGATTTGGGAAAAGATATGTTAGGGAGAGGGAGGGAGTGGACAGTTGTGTTTTAGATCCAGGCATGGGGTTCGATTCTTTCACTAGTTGTAGAGATAGTATTAAAGATACTCTTTTATTACCTGATCTCATTCATTCTGCAATTGGTTCAAGAATGTTGCATCAGCAGCAGCCAGATTTGGGTACCTCAGGTGGGGAGGCAGTTCTCTGCAACAGGAGGTGGACCAGGGTTCCAGGGTGGGTGGGGTGCGGTAGGGGTAGAATTGAAAAATCTCTGGAATAAAGGAATTACGCAATGCGGAAGCTTCTAGGCAAGGTACTGTAGTGCTGAAATTAATTCAGAGACATTTATTGAGAGCCTGCCTAGGGCTCGGCCTGGAGCTAAAGAAATAAGATAAAGCCCCACCAGTACCATCTGGCTGGGGAAACAGATACAGCAAAAGTCTACCCTCTCATCCCCACGGGGTCAGTGTTGGAACAGCTGAATCCCGCAGGGGGTGTTGTGGACCTGAAGTGGCAGCTCTCCCAGCTCAGGTGAGGACAGGAGCAGGGAAGATGTGGTAACAAGCAAGTCTGGGGCTGGAGGGAGGAGTAAGGGAGGGAGACCTGTATGATAATTATTAGCAAGGAGATAGGGGAATAAAAGCACAAGGACAAGGGACAGCATAATGCCTACCAAAACCTTCCAGCTGTGGGGTGACCAGAGCAGCAGTGAGGTGCACTGGCGCTGGAGGCCGGGCGCAGGCTATTGGACGTCCCATAGAGGAGCTGGGACTGGGAGGGGAGAGGAGGAGAATGAGAGCATCTGGGTGGGAGGGGCCGTGGTCCAGATCTGGTCTGGGGAGATCACTGTGGGATTGTGGCAGTGGGGAGAAGGGAGAGCAGGCATGGTGGTAGGTAAAAGAGAAGGCCCTGACTGAGGGAGTGAGGTAGGGAGGAACTTTCTCTCCAAACAGGAGATGAAAGCATCAGTGTCTGCAGGTATGGCACTTATGGTGAGGGTGGCATCAGGTGACTAACAGGTGCCAAGCCTGATTAATAAGGCACTGAGTGATACCACTAATGAGGCAGAGAGGGCAGTAAGGGGAGCTGTTTGGGGGGGGGTGCATTTGAGTTGGAGCTGCTTAGAGACATTTCCATGGAATTGTCAGCAGGCAGCCAGATATCTGAGTCTAAAACTCAAGAGAGAAGTTGAAACAGGCTTATAGATTTGGGCAGCATCAAGCTTTACCTAGGTGATGGAGAGGCAGGGCGTGGGCCTTGAGGGTGGCTCCAGCCCTGCCAGCCTGAGCTCTCAGCTTTGGTGAGTGGTGCTGCCTCTGTGTCCTGAGGATTGCCCAGCATTGGCAGGGTGGGTATGGGAGCGATTTAGCCCTGGGCCCGCTGAAGTCATCATCAGGCCCAAGGTGAGCAGGAACTCTGCATGTGGTACTCAACAGTGAGAAACAAGGGCAAGGGCACAGCCACAGGAAGTGCAGGAAGAAACCAGAAGCCACTAGGGAGCAGAGAGCAAATGGTCAGAGAGGTGGGCAGAAGCCCCGAGGAGTGAGCTGTTCCAGCAAATCAAGGGCAGACCCTTAGGGACCTGCCCTCTGAGTACTCAAGTCGCAGGTGAGGTGGGAATGCTGGTGCTTCATCAGTGAAAACGGAAAGCTCTGGAGGACCTTAGCCACTTATGGAAGATAAATGACCAGGTTTTAGTACTAAGAACTTGAAGTTTTCAAAGGCATAGTTTCCTGATCTATAAATGGGATAATAATACAAGTATCCCCTTGACAGGTTGCTATAGGATTGAATGAATGTATGTGTGTGATGCACTTAGATTCGTTCTGGCACGTAGGGCTGTAGAGATGCTTGCTCTGCTACTGGCATATCTTGAAAAAGGGACAGACCAGGAGTAGAGAAGAAGGCTTTGCAGGTCCTAACGGTCACTTTGTCTTCCTCGAATATTGACTGAGCATCTGTCTCCTCTTTATGAGGCATGTTGCTGAAATAGTTTCTGCTCAGATGTGCTCATCTTCAAAGTGGACTGTTAGTTGTGCCTCTGGGATGGCATAGAATGAGTTCAGTGCTGCAAGCTACTGTTATATGCCCAATGGCTTCAGAAAAGATCCAAGGGCCATCACTGGTCTCAGGATAAGCTTCACAAGGAATGAAAATGGTCATCACTGTGGAGATGAGGTGGACTGAGATATCAGTGGGTGAGTTGTTGGATACATCATGGTGGCTGGCCACCTCATAGAAGTACTCTAGGAAGACAACCTAAATGTCTTAGTTGTTGAGGGAAGCATGTCACAGTCTGGTGTGCCTTCCAGGGCCTACAGAGAAATTGCGAGTAAAGGAAATCTGATAGCAAAGGATCCCGTGTGTGTGTGTGTGTGTGTGTGTGTGTGTGTGGTGGATAGGAGTGGAGAAGAAAAAAACTGAATATATCTAAAATGCTCTTGAGAAATATTTTTCCCATTAGAGGTAAGAACACCAGAATTACAGGGTCATCTGGACTAATCCCTCATCCATGATTACTGGGTCCTACCTTTAGTGAAAGGAAAATTACTACCCCTGCAGTGGTGACCATCCTATTTTCAGACACTTTCTGACTGGTGAAGATCCTTCCTTCTCGAATCTGCACCATTGTAACACCCTCCTTTTGACCCTGGATGTGGGACATGAAGCTGCTCTAGTGCCCATTCCAGTGACAGTCCTTCAGATACCCAAAGACAGTGGTCACAGTCCTGCTGTAGGATGAAGAGGCGATAGATCCAGAGCTAAGTCAGGGTGTGGTCCCCCTTCCTGTCTCTGGGAATATTGTTCTGTGTTTCCAGTAGTGACAAAGGTGGGCAGTCTCTCATGGCCAGGTGGGTGCCAGAGCACAGAGCACAGGGTGATGTGGAGGAAAGGACGTTCCTGTGTCTGGTCTTCGGAGGGACTGGTCCCCACCAGGGTCACCATCAGGGCTGGAATTTCATTAGTGTGGCTCCTAAGTCCAACATCTGTCTATCTAATCATCTGGGGTTATTATTGCCAATGAATATCTTTGAAGGTACCCTAGGTACTTTCACAAAATGGGCAAGAATTGAATCACCGGCTCATTTCATCTTTCCTCTGTTTTGCAAAGCTCTACTGAGCCAAATGGCTTCGGACACACGCTGCCCCTCGCCCTCCCCCACCACACACACATACCACTAGCCCCCACAAGAGAGAGGTTTGTTTCCCTGGAGCTAACTTGCAAACCCCAGGTCTAGCTTTTACTTGACTCTATAAATTTCCTTAGACAGCCATTCAAAACACTCAGGACATCTGTGAAAGTTTACTCCACCATGGGGGTGGCAAGGCAGGGAGAACCCACTGAGCCAGTCTGGGCCACTTTGATGTTTTTATCATGTTTTTCTTTTTGAGTTTCTTGTTTTACTAACTTGTCCCATTTGTTCCTCCAAACTCCATCCCACTGCAACCCTAAGAAACGCACTTTTTCAGATTAAAAAATATCAGTGTTACAAACAAACCAAATCAGCATCACCAGATAGTGTGGCCCATGACACTGATATACAGGGCTTAAGGGATTGGTCATTTACTTAAGTTTAATGTGCAGTTTTCACTCTCCAAGAGTAAAGTCTTTAGACTGATAACTTTTCCCCAGATTAGGGGATCCAGAATGGCTTCCTGAACTGGGCATTCTCAGTCCTGCCTGCCCTGGGGGAGGCTTGCAAGCCCAGGCTGGTGTCTGGTTGGCAGAAGCCTGCTCTCCTCCCTGATTCCTATCCCTCACCACACTTCGCCTCTCTGCCTCCAACAGTTACTTCCTAGTTGCTTTGAGGACAAGTAAAGGGTTAATCTGAGGTCTGAACACTTGAAGGTCATCAAAAGTAAAACACTGGGTCAGGGAGGGGAGCAGTTAGTGTGGAATCCCTTTAATCAGGTTTGATGTTATTTTATTTTTCCTGGAAACAGAAGGGTCCTTAGAGGGAAATATACTGAGCTAGAGGATAGTCGAAAATAAAGGTGACTTTTAAGTTACAGAGTCACATAGGCAAATTGAGTGTGGCTGAATTATGCTTTAATGTACAGGTAATTATGTAAAATTCATATATTTTGTTTCTCTGGCTGTTTTAACAATATCTCAAAAAATCACTTTTGGCTATTTTATTTATATCGTTAATTTGTGCCATAGGTTGACAGCTTTTTCTGTAAAGGGCCAGAAAGTAAATATTTTAGGCATTTTGGATAAAGAGGTAAAATAGAGAATATTGAGTGGATATTTATTTCTATGATGACAGAGAAAGCAAATTTGCATAGACTTTTTGTTGACTAGGTTCAAAATATAATAACTGAGTACATAGTTTTATAACTCTGGACTTCTAACGATACAAATGGAATTTTAGTTGGGAGAGATGACAGTTTAGTTAACTGAGATTCAAAATTAGTGTTTTCTGTTGTCGAATTGACTGCAAATGTTTACTGTCAAAAATGATTCTTAGCTTTCAGGCTGTACAAAAACAGGTAGTAAAGAAAAGATTTGGCCCCTGGGCTGTGGTTTGTCAACCCAGAATTTATGCAAATAATTTGCTTGGAGCATTCATTCCCCTCTCTGTGATCGAGGCCAAGGTGACTATCTGTTTGGGCTTACACAAATGCAATTCTATGAAATTTCATGATCTCTTAATGTTTATGAATTTTGTACCACTTTGATTTTAAACCAGTGCTCTGTGCGTTTGCATGATTTTACAGCTAAGTCTTGGTGACTTCCTGTCATTAACGAAACCAGATTTCAGGAAGTTGGTGCCCCACTGAGCCCACTTAAGCGGTCTAAATTTGGCTGAGACAGGGTTGCCCTCTGAGGTCTTCCTACTATGTGCACAGTTGGCTCCCTGTGCATTTCCTCTATCAAGGCCCCGTGCTGGCCCTACATGTGTGCGTGTGACTCTGCCCTGCCCCTGTGACTGCAGCCACCTGCCTGAAAAGCTGCCCTGCAGGAGGCAGGGTGGGCCTCCACAGCATCCCTGTGAGGATCAAAGCAGGGAAGGGGAGGGAAGGACTTGTTCCCACACTCCTGTCTGCTTTTGCTTCAAGGAGGCTGCATCATCCCTGGCCAGTCAGGATGCACTAATTCTGCTCGCAATCCTGATCCCAATACAGATGCCTAGGAAATATTCCTTTATTCTCCTTAGTTCAGCTACTAATATTTCAAATGGGACCTTTTCTAGAATTAATAATATAAAAGGAGAAAATAAACAAAAATTGAGAAAGGTAGATTTACAGAATCAAAATAGACCTTGATTAAAATGTGCTAACCTGAATGAATTCTGACATGGTCTTGGTTTCCCCCCAAGTGTAGGGCCCCTCAGCCTCCTTGTCCTTCTTGTTTGAAAGCCAAGGCTTCCTCCTGTACTGCCTGTCTGCTGCATCAGGTTTAGCCTCTGGGCTGGAGCTGGATTGTCGAGTAGTCAGTGAAGCCAATCTTCACTGCAGATGCAACATCAACTCCCCGACCGCAACCATCACACTTTTACTTCAGGGTGGAGACTGGCCTGTGAGGTCTTTGGAGCCTCTCCATCATTCACACTTGATGCGGGCCAAAGACCCCAAGCACTCCAGCTTTCTTGGCATCCCCATTTATCATCATCATGTCATGCTGTTGCTCTGGGTTTCTCCACCATGCCATCTGGTTGCCTCCTATCAGTTCTATGTGCTGTTCTCATGTGGGGAGCTGGGATGTTCATCCCTTCTTGACAATAGGGATCTCCCTCCTCTTGGGAGTCAGTGGAGACTACTTGGGCAATTGGACATTTTCCCTTCCCTGGTGCCTATAAGGTGCCTTTTTTTTCTTTGCTATGGGGACGGGGGACCAAAAATGGCTAAGTAGAAAGTCAGGACTTTTGCTACTGATTAGTAGCAGGACATTGTATAATGATGGAAAGTTCGGTCTGCCAAGAAGGCACAATAATCTTAATGCATATGTACAAAACTGCAGAGCTGTAAAATACGTGAAGCAAAAACTGGTAAAACTGAGGGGAAAGACAGACAAATTCACAGTTATAGTTTGAGACTTCAATACCCTTCCTTCAACAATTGATAGACCAATTAGCAAATTTCAAGGATATAGAAATTTGTCACTCTCAAACTTATAGAATGCTTCAGCCAGTAACAGCAGAATAGACAATCTTTTCAAAGGCCCATGCAATATATGCCAAGATGGACCATACTGGGCCATAAGACAAGCCTCAATCAACCTGAAAGAACTGAAATCATACAGACAGTGTTCTCTAACTACACTGGAATCAAAGTAGAAGCCAATGTCAGAGAGATACAGGGAAATATCCAAGCCCTTGTAAACTAAACAGTACTCTTCTGAATAATCCATGAATCAAAGGGAAAGTCTCAAGGGAAATAAAAATATATATAAAATGAAAATGAAGAACAATATATTAAAACTGTGCAATATATTTACTAAGAGCAGTCCTAAGAGGGAAATGTAGAGGACTAAATATTTGCATTAGAAAGTAAAAACAGCCTCAAATGAATAATTTAAGCTTCTACTTCCAGAAACTTGAGAAAGAAGAGAGGAAAAAAAAAAAACCTAAAACAAGCAGAAGGAAGAAAATAATCAAGAACAAAAATTAATGAAACTGAAAACAGGATGAAAGTAGAGAAAAATCAATGAAACAAAAAGTTGTTTGAAAATATTAATAAAATTGGTAAATGTCCAGGAAGAATGTTAAGGAAAAAAAGAGAAGACACAAATTAATATCACAAGTGCAAAAGGGCTATCTCTACAGATATTACATGAATAATAATAGAATACTACAAATAACTTTCTACACACAAATTTTACAATTTCAGTGAAATGGACCAATTGTCCCTCAATAGATGACTGTTTAAAGGAACTGTGTGATGCATCCATACCATGGAATACTGTGTAGGAAGAGAAAAGAATGAGCCATTGGCATACACCACTTGGATGGATCCCAAAGGCATTATGCTGATTGTAAAAGGTCAAATACTATATGATTCCATTTATATAACATTCTTAAAACGCTATTACAGAGATGAAAAATGGGGGTGTGGGGGTTAGAGTGGTGATAGTGGGTTGGGGAGTGAGTGTGTCTGTGAAGGGGTAGCGTGCAGGGGATCTTTGTAATGATGGAGTAGTTCTTCATCTTGCCTTTGGTGGAAGCTACAGAAACCTGCACACGTGATAAAATGATGTGGAACTACCCACACGTGCTATACCAATGTGAAGTTCTTGGTTTTGATATTGTACTAGAGCGATGTAAGATGTAACCATTGGGGAAAACTGATGACGAGTGCCTGGGACCTCTCTGTACTGCCTTTGTAATTTCCTGCATATTCGTTCAGAGGTAAAAAGTTGAAAAGAGATCATTGGCCATTATTTGTCCTTTAGCTGCTATGAAAGTGTCCCCCACCCTGGCCCAAAATATCCACAATCAGCATGGGATGCATTCATGGATTTGTTGAGCCCCTTGAAGGGGTATCATAGTTCTCATGCTGTATATGCTGTTTAGACCCATCCTGTGTCAATTCTGTGCTTTAGGGTCTATGGGCTGGGCTGGCTGGAATCCAGGAGAAGATTTCATTGGGGGAACTTGGGCAAGATTTGCCAGGGAAGGCATTCTATGCCTTTATTTGAATAGTTCACAGATATAGACGACATGAAATCATGCTGTGCGTATGTTTCAAGGCTAAAACCAGGGCCAGTGGATGGAAGTATCTGGAGGGAGACTGGGCCTCAGTATAAGGAAATCAGTCCAGTCACTGTCCAGGGAAGTCAACAGCTTGGATGGGTGAACAGACTCAGAGACTCAGCTCAGAGATGCTGTCCAGGTGGGAACTGGAGTAGCAGAAATGAGGCCATTGGCCAAGCTGTGATTAGAGTAATCGAGCACTAGGTGGGCAGAATTAGGAGTGGCAAAACCTTCAAATGGACCACGTTTCAATCTTCACCATTTTGAGAAAATTAAAATCAAAGCCTAAGTTTCTGGGAATATCGTTGGTCCCATTAGAATACTAGTTCCAGTGTGGCAATGGCAAGATTTGCGAATAGTTTCACCGTTGAAGTACCCTATCCCCTCAGGATGGACAGCAGTGATGAATCGGAATGGCTGGATTTCAGGGAGAAGCCTAGTTCTGGCGTTGCAATTGGGATGCAGATCTACATATCCCTGTGAAGCCTCAAACTCAAAGAGAGGCCTTGCAGAATATTCTCTGCTGCTCCTAGCTTCATGTGGCCTAAGTTTAAATAATGACCCCTCTCATTATGGTCTTCCAACAAGCATGCTTTCAATAGATCAAAGCAGATTCCTCAATGACACACATCGAAATGCAGGCGTAGCATGGAGTTGACCTGAAATGTTAATTAAGCAGGTTTGTAGAGCCTTTCAGAAAGGAAGAAATTCTGCATCTCAGGTACATATGTCCAATTTGGCCACCTTCCAACGAGTGTAGTAAGGTTGAGTGTCAAGTCCAATGGTAACTAATTATTTATATTTGTCAGCATGCAGAGCAGCTGAGTATAGTTTCCATCAACATTCTTCTTTTTGAAATAACTCTCAGAACTGTGGTGCCTAAAGTGTAGGAAGTACAGAATAAACATGCACAAACAAAGATCATCTGTTGCCAGATTAGCCACTTTTGTGACCAGAAGTTGGGGTTACCCAAGTCAGGGCTTTTATAAACAGTTTGCAGGTGCAGTTGGGAATAAGGGTGCTCATGGTGCCAAATGCAGCTTAGAGACATCGGGGGGCGGGTCTTACCGATTACATGAAGTTAATGTACTTGAAGTGATGTATTCGACAGTGCTGCTGTGCAGGCCTGTGGTACCCAGTGATTTAAGTAGGCATGGGGGAGACGGTGGGCTGGAGGAGTACAGAAAGAGAAGGGAGAGTTGTACAAGGTGAGGGCAGGAAAGGCTGGTTACTTAGAAAACATCTTTCACGGAAGGACCAGGAAGTGCCCATTTCCAGTACCCAGCCCTGTGGCTACTCTGCATCGCATTGCATGGCATCCCTGATCCCCAGTCCCATCATGTGGGGCAGAGCACACCTAAGCCCATTCCCACTCACTTTTTATCTATACAAAAACGCTATATATGTATGTATGTATGTGTGTGTGTGTGTGTGTGTGTGTATAATGTTTTACACACATATATGCACGCGCGCGCACACACACACACATATAACTCTGGAATTAAAAGGCTGACATACCAAGGATAGAGCTCTTTATACTGAGGATGATTTTAATGGGTTTCCCCATAGCTCTTTGTCCATAGCTCTTAGTACCATCCTTGTCTTTTTACGATGCTAGATGCCCTGTTAAAATTAGATAGATCAGAGCTGGTGTCCAAACAAGAAGTACAGCCTCTCATGATTTTCATGGTTAATGTGCTTTTAATCTCACGGGTGTCAAGAAGGGTAGGGGGAGAGGTACCTTTATCTCTTTTATAGACACAAACCCCATTCCCCAGGCTGGTTTGTCCTCACCACCAGGAAGTGTTTGGTTCTGTGTTGTTTCTTTTCCTATTAATGTCACTTTTCAAAGGGAGGTTATAAAAAGAAATGTTGCTGTAAGTTTATTTGTTCTGCTTTCCATTTAAGCAGTTGGAAATTTGAAACAAGATGTAGACACCTGTTCTTTTTTTCATTTTTCATTATTTTCACATTTCATTTTTCTGAATAAAATGGAAAGTTAATTGGGCAGTCAGTAAAATGTAGGTCTAGCTGCTGCAGAACATTAGGATAACAGAAATTTTGTTGATGGTTGAGATTCTGGGTTCATAGTTTCCTAAAACCTTTTAAAGTTTAACCTTTTCAAAGTTGGTGTTTAATCTAACATGCCTCTTTATGGGACAAAATTGGAATTGAATCTTAGAATTGAAATGAGCTCAGTCTCCAAGCTGTCCCTCTTGAGAATTCTGAGAAATTAATGTCCTTTCTTTTAAGTACTTAGAGATCTTCAGATAGCAATACTCTATGCTTGTAAAGTACCCTTTACTAGGATACTAGCCTGAGGGAGAGGTAGAAGATGCGGGCCAGAACCCAAAGGCTCCCAGGAAGTATTCCTTCACAGTCTGGTCCCCACCAGCCCCACATCAAAGCTGTTTCACAAACGGGAACTTGGCTCCCAGTTTATAACTCTGGAATTAGAAGGCTGACATACCAAGGATAGAGCCCTTTATACTGAGGATGATTTTAATGGGTTTCCCCATAGCTCTTTGTCCAGTTAGTACCATCCTTGTCTTTTTATGCTGCTAGATGCCCTGTTAAAATTAGATGGATCAGAGCTGGCGTCCAAACAGAAAGTACAGCCTCTCGTGATTTTCACGGTTAATGTGCTTTTAATCTCATGGGCATCAAGGGGGGTAGGGGTAGAGGTGCCTTTATCTCTTTTATAGACACAATTTTTTTCAATTTATTTTTATTTTTAAAAATTCTAAAAATTAGCATTCATTTTTGGTAAATTCTAAGAAAAATGTAAGTAATCATTTGACACTAAAATTTTCTGAAAATAAAACAAAAGAAGTTAAAGGAAAGGCCAGTTTCACTGAGGATTCTGTATTGGGTTTCTTGGCTCTGGTATTTCCCCCTTTTGCCTGCTAAATATATGTGATGCTTTCTGAATTATCATCTTTTCCCCAGACTCTATATGCTGGAAAGGAATCATATTGGAAGAAAAATATCTACTCTGTCTTAAAACACTTTTCTTCGTATTTTCAAAAGTTTGATTTTTTTTCTTCAAGGAAAAAAATGACGTATTTAGAAAAAAGTTCTTAAAATTTGTGTGACTACCTTTGTAAAGGGGTAAATCTGTATGTTGTCAACGATAGTTTATAAAGCTTCAGAGTGTCTAGGGGCATCTGCATTGCTAAGGGATACCATTATATTTAAAAAACGTTTACTATATTCGGAAGTACAAAAAAAGTGAGGGATGGTGCAGACAGAATACCTTAGCTCCTTGTGCTGGGAAATTTTATATGACAACTTGTCAAGACCACAGAGTCTAGATGTATGGTCAGACATCATTCTGATGTCTCTGTGAGTATGTTTTGGATGAGATTGACAATTAAATCAATGGATTTTGAGAAAGCAGATTACTTCTGTTGTGTGGGTGGGTCTCATCCAGTCAGTTGAAGGCCTGGATAGAACAAAAGCCTGACCTTCCTCAAGCAAGAGGGAATCCTGCAGCAGATGGCCTTTGGGTTTGAACTGCTACACTGGCTCTTCTTGGGTCTCCAGCCTGTCAGCTCACCTTACAGGTTTTGGATTTGCTAGATTCCACAACTGTGTGAACCAATTCCTTAAAATCCATCTCCCTCCTTTCTTCTTTTCCTCCATTCTATCTATATACTGTTGGGGCTGTTTCTCAGGAGAATCCTGACTAATACGTTCCCCTTTAGAGAAATCTGCAATCAAGAAGTTGAATTGCATGCTGTTTTCCTTGATAGCCTGGTTGGATCATACACCATCATGTATGTATTCTCCCTGCTATGTCTAGGGAGGAAAGGTCAGAGCACTCAGGGAAAATAGCACCTCATGGATCTAAGAAGAAACTCTAATCAGTTAGGATGAGCAAAAGAGAATGATCTTGAGGTTTCCAGATGTTGAAAAGGTTTTGAAGCCAAGCTGGGCTAAGGTTCTGAAAACCTAGGAGGCCAGCCACCTACTGGGGAAACTGGTGGAGGTAAAGGGAAAAGTTTGGTGTATTGGCATTAAGGCGAGGTCCAGCTGAGTGCTGTGGAGAAAGGCATCACAATGCCACAACGTGCTTCATCTCGTTACTCTTCAGATAGTATTTGGTAATGTTGCCAGTGCTTGGGGTTTCAAAAACAACTCCATTTCTTAAAATAAAAGTAGTATGGCAAAAGGTTATGCTTCTATTTTCTTTCAGTTATCTCTGTGATGGAAGCTGGGCACTTTATGGCTCGAACCTCAGATTAATTGTCCGGGGTCAGGGAAAGGGGTTGAATATAGCTGTGGCAAATTAAATCTTCATGCAAAATAAAAATCGTTTTAGAGTCTTTTTATGGGCTTCTGGCACATAGCAGGTATTCATTAAATATGTCATGTGAATTAGAAATTCTCTGGCTGTTCCCTAGAGAGGTCGATCTATATATGTATTTCTGAGGTATCATCCTTGAATCTTAGAGCAGGTAGAGTGCTACACTTGAGGAAAGGCTTCTGACCAGACTCTTCTCTAAGGAGAGATGCAGCTTTGTAGAGTTAGTGCCGGAAGCCGACCCAGGCCTTCTGCCCCACAAACCCATACATGCTCCTTATTGTTGTGCTACACTCGGCCCACTCATGGGGTGCTGGTGATGAAGAGCTTATGCCACTTGCTCATTCTGTGTTGACTTTCCTTTTTTATTTCTTGTTTGCTTCCCATGTCATTGCATATGATCTGTGGGTAAATGCTTTATTAGTTGGGGCCAAAGCCAAGCTTCCTCTGGGCCTGATGACTCAGGTTGCGTCTCGAGTCGGCTCTTGCTGTGAGCTGCCTGGGTACCTGAGTCATGCAGAGGCTGGGTGGTTGCAGACGCCACAGTGCCCTGTCACAGTCACAGTCACCGGCTATCCCAGTGCCTCTGGACTTACAGACGTTTTGGCGAGCTGAAAAGTTGGCTACAGATTGAAAAAGCCAAGGAGAACCAACCAAAGTTGTGGAGCAGTAAACGTGTTTTGGAGGAAACCAAAAAACCAGGTGAGTGTCAGTGGACAGGTCAGGGCTTGGCAGCCAAACAGCATCTCCCTTCCTTCCTCAGCATCTTCTCAGGCATTTCTTTGAACAGATTAATGGGTACTTCAACAGCCATGTATAAACCTTTAAACAGAGAAATGTTGTAGATGATTTTAACTTAAAAAATTAAACAATAAAACATAGCCTATCTTCAGAATTTGAGATTTCATAGAGTAAAGTCTTAGGAAAATAGCTTAAACTTTCTAAATCTAGTTCTGTCTTCTCTAAAACTAGGCTAATAATACTATCTACCTAGTGTTGTCATGAGGATTCAATGAAGCAACGCCTGTATGTTATCTCAGTGTTATGTATACTAGAGCAGCATTAGAGATAATAATGCAGATTTGTACTCGAGGGTTCAGCATTTAAGACTTAGCCATGTTCAAGTAGCTAACCACTCCTTTCTTCCCTACTTTTGGTCAACAAAAAATGTATTTTGTACTCAGTGAACCAAGACCAGCACCTATAGTGGTGAACAAGAAAGATATGGCCCGGCCTCATGGAACTTTCCATCTGGTCATGGTAATAGATAGGAACAGATGAAGGGTATTTGTAATAATGATAGGTGGCGACAACTGCCGTGAAGGAAAATAAAGCTGCGTGGTGGGTGTGAGGTAGACAGGCTCTATTTTATGTAGGGTGGGCAAGGAAGGTCTCCTTGAAGAGGTGACATTTCATGAAAAGAAGGGAGCAAGCTGGAGTTTAATCTGTACCCAAAATATAAAAAAGAATGGCTAAGGCATTTGCAGTAGTTTCCTGAATCCTCAGCTACCAGCACCATGACTGATAACATAGTAGTTCGTGGATGTTTATCATGAAATGTTTTTAGGTTCTGGAAACATTTGCTGTGTGTCTGTGCGCGCACGCGTGCGTGTGTGTGTGTATGTGTGGGTACAGATGTGTGTGCATTTTTGATGTATGTGGGGAGAGTGCCTTTTCCTTAGTATGGGTTATGCTTTATCTTTATGAAGACACCGAAAGGAGAACTTGATATGAGTTAGCAGAACTTAGGTAGAAGGTAGAGGACTGGATGATGCCAGTGTTTGGTCCTCCTTCAGGAAGTGGTCGAAAGGAACTACGGAATTGTTGCTTCTTTGGCATGCGGGAATAGGTAAAAACTTAGCATATCTCCTTATCTTTTAAAAAAAATCTGCTACTTTGATGTAAAAAATGCTGTTGGAAAACAGTTAGATGCCTCTACAGCTGTCAGGACAGCAGGGTACAGAGCTTGCTGTTGTGATGAGTTGCTGAAGGCTGCCTTGGGAACATCTTTTCTTAAAAGGACCCTTCATGGAAGGGTCCTTTTGGAAGGCAACCAGTGTGAAATTTGTCTTGAATCTCTGTGTCAAGGCAGGTTTTTCCTCTTGGAGAAATAAGTGCTGGAGCTCAGTGTATGAGAAGGCCCTACTTTGTAGGTAATCTCTTTCAGGATGTACTTCCTTAGGCTGTCATTCACTGAACTTCATCAGTAGATGTTTGTGACCCGTTTATAGTGTTACTATTAATCAGGATTGCTTACCACCCCTAGGATATAATTTCTGTTCAGGTTCTTACTGGCATTTTGGCAATGTTTATTCCACATTTGTGTATTTATTGCTCACAGTTTTCTGTCCTCCCCATCCTCCCCCACCAATAGGTCATTTGTGCTTCTGAGTTTTTATATTTCATTTAAAAAAAATTGACCTGGGCAGCCTTAAAGGAGCTTTAAATGTGTGTGTGGTGATTGGTGAGTTTCAGCTTTGGTGCATTCAACAGAGAATGGCTCACTTGGGAGCACAGCAGTTTTTCAGATCTTGGTCTATTGTTTTCTTCGGAGACAGTGGTATTAATTAGCAACTCTAGGAAGTTCCTGGTGTTACTTATCCAGCAGCAGGGAGTGAGAGGGTCAGGCTGGAATGGTCATTAAGGGAGTTCAGGTTCTTCTCCTCTTGCAAGATGAAGTGAGCTGTTTTCACTTGGACTTTATGCTCTCAAGTTCATAGACGTGGATGGGTGTACCTGTGCACTGGTGTCCCCACTACTCATGGCGAATTTTAGTGTAATATTTATATGTGCTGGAGGAGACACAAACTTATATGGCATGAGGAAGTTAGCAATGACACCAAATGCTTCCTTAATGCTGTCTTTGAGTCTCAAATGCTGGCTCCCTCAAGCCTTCTGTTCTTTTTTTCATTTATGGGGAAATCAGTGTAGAAGCTCAAAGCAAGAAATGTGACCTCGTGACTTTAAAGTCAGTGCTGCTCATGACATGTGGACACTAAAGTGTTGTGGACTCATCACCTCACTGAGCTAATCCTCCCTTCCCTAAGCCAGTCTCTGGGGAGAGCTTTCACCTGGCTCTCATATTGGAGGGGAGTGGCATCCTTGTGGGGACAGAGGACATAGAAGAGTATGGGTGAAGAAAGACCAAGCCTCCAGCAGACAGGTCTAGTCCATCGCATGGATAAGTCCCAGGTCTGGTGCACTGACTGGGGTGGGAGAGCCTCCCCGTCCCTACATCCTCTTCCAGATCATCGTTTCAAAGCATGACAGCCAAGATGCACAGGAGAACAACCAAAGGTAGAAGGAATACCTCATGTTTTGTTTTTCTTACCGTGAGGTAAATTCATAATGGGTTAAACCACCTAATTTTAAAACTGAGACACTGAACCTTAAACACTGATCACCACAAATACAGTAAGACAACAGGGGGAGAGAGAGAACATGGGAGGGTGGAAACCTAAGAGAAATTCAGATAAGGAAGTAACATTTCTGGGAGCCGGTCACCTGCTGATAGCTTTAAACATTCGTGTTCTTTCCTCCCTGTGGTGACTTGTCAGGCCCCAGCATTAACCCAGTGAGGGGGCACCCTGTGCCTGTTCCTTCATGAAGCAGGTAGTTTTGAGCTAGGCTTGAGAGTAAAAGAAGGTTATATGCGGAGGAGTGTGAAATTTGAGTTCGATGAGAGTTTAAAACTAAAGTTTGTTCATTCACTGAGCAAATCATCAATTGCAGGTTAGCAAGTTGCCAGGTTGTATGTTTAGTTCTGGAAATGCAAAGATATCTGAGTGAGATTGCAAGAAGCTTCAAACGGATTTCCTGAGGAGAATGTATTAGTTATGCTGTTGTTTCCTTTTCGTTTTGTAGAATATTTTCTTATTTTGTTAGGTTCAACCATCGATATTTCTAAATTGTTTCTGAGGTGGAGTGGACATACAATAATCTGTACATGTTTAAAATGTACAATTTGATATGTTTCAGCATAGGTATACACTGGTGAAACCATCACCACGTTCAAAATGGTGAATGTATCCATCATCCCAAAAAGTTTCCTTATGATCCTTTATAGTTCCTCTCACCCCCAACACCATCCATCCTTTCCCCAGGAAACCACCGATGTACCCTCTGTCACCATAGATTAGTTTGTATTTTCTCCAATTTTGCATAAGTTGAATTATATAGTATACATTCTTTTATTGTCTGGCTTCTTTCACTCAGCATAATTATTTTGAAATTTATCTGTGTTTCATGTTACTAATGGTTCATTCCTTTTTATGCTAAGCAGCATCCTCTTGTGGATATACCACAATTTGTTTATCTATTAACATGTTGATGGATACTTGAGTGATTTTGGTTTTAGATTATTCAAAATAAAGCTGTTGTGAACATGTATAAGTGTTTTTGTAGACATGTGCTTCATTTCTCAGTGGTTAATACCCAAGAGGAAATTGTTAAATCATAAGGTAGATGTATGCTGGCTTTTTAAAACTCTGACAAACTATTCTAAAGGAATTATACAGTTTTACATGCCCACCAGTGTTGTATAGAAGTCCAGTTCATCCACATTCTTTTGAACTCTTGGCATGGTTAGTCTGTTTCATTTTAGCTATTCTAATAGTGAGTGGTGGTACTTCATTGGGGTTTTATTTTGCATTTACCTAATGACTAATGATATTGAACATCTTTTTTATGTGCTTATTTGCTATCCATCCATTTTCTTTGGGTGAGATATTTGTTCAGATCTTTTGCCTATTTTTAAATGGGATTGCCTGTTATTATTTTCTGTTTATTTTGTTAGTTGTATTATATTATTTATTATTTCAATTTTTTTTTTGAGTTTTAAGAGTTCTTTGTGTTCCTTTATTGAATATGTTAATTGCCGACATTTTCCTCAGTCTGTACCTTGTCTTCCTATTTTCTTAATGGCATCTTTCAAAGAGTAGACGTTTTTAATTTTGAAGAGTCTGATTTATCAGGTTTTTTTTTTTCTTTAATGGACTGTGAGATGTACATTGAATGTCATAGCTAAGAAATCTTTGCCTAGGTCAAGATCATAAAGATTTACTCCCATGAGTTTTTTTAGTTTTATAGTTTTCAAGTTAATCTTTGCATGTGATATGGATCGAAGTTCTTTTTTCCCCTTTATGTATAAATAACAGTTCCAGCACCATTTGTTGAAAACATAACCTTACCCATATCCTCTATGTAAGGATTAGAGACTCATCTATGTGTGGTCAGAACAGTAGTTAATGCTGGAGGGAGGAGAGAGAGGCAAACACTGAGTGCTGTGCAGGGAGCTTCAAATGCTCTATTCCTTCTGCTTAATAGTGGGTCCACAGGTATTTATCTTATTTTTCTTTGTATGCTTTTAATATTTTGTAATTAATTAAAAAGGAGAATTATCAAAGAATGATGGGGAGAAATAACAGTTATTGTAAGTTTCCTCTACATGAAGTGTTATAAGATCACTTGAAGTCTGTAATAGGTTTAAGATGTATACGGTAAACCTAAAGCAACTACAAAAATAACAAAGTTATACATAGCTAAAAAGAAATTATAAAATATAAAACAAAACAAGCAGAAAACAAGAGGAAAATGTAATGAAATACAGATAGAACAGATAGAAAATAGCAAAATGATTGGTTTAAACCCAAACACATAATTAACCACATTAAATATAAATTTTATAAACAGTCAATAATTTAGTCAGATTACGTTTTTCAAAAAGCAAGACCTAAATGTTGCCTACAAAAACATCAAACTTTTTCTATAAAAACAAAAGGAAGCTAAAAGTAAAAGGATGGGGAAAAGATAAACCATGCGAATGCCAGTCCCGAGAAAGCTGGAGTGACGGTATTGATGTCAGACACGATAGATTTAAGATAAGTGAATATTGCCAGAGATGAAGAATGTCGTTTCAGAATGACAAGTGGTCAATTTATCAAGTAGAAATAACCATTCTCAATGTTTCTACACATAACAGAGCTTCTAAGTACCTAAAGCAAAAATGGCCAGAACTGAAGAGAGAAATAGAAAACCCATAGCATAAGTGGAAACTTTAACACTACTCTCACAGTAACCTGTTGAGCAAGCAGACGAAAAGCCAGTAAGAATATAGGCAACTGGAACAAACCTATTCATCTACTTGGCCTACTTGGCGTGTAGAGAATATTCCACCAACAACGGCAGAGCGCACGTTCAGCTCAAGTGCCCACTGACAGATCAGCTTCTGATCTGTTTTGATGTCCTCGTCTGAAATAATATCTGTCAGTTCTGTTTAGTTTTTGATAAATTTTTCTCCAAACTAGGGACATATTATCTTGCTTATTTGCATGCTTGGTAATTTTTTTTAATTGAATTCCAGACACTTAATTTTACCTTGTTGCATGCTGGTATTTTTGTATTTCTACAAATATTTGTCAAATTTGTTCTGGGACACAGTTGAGTTACTTGAAAATAGTTTGATCCTTTCGGGTTTTGCTTTTAAGATTAGTTAAGTGGCATCAGAGAAGCATTTAGTGGAGGGCTAATTATTCCCCATGACTATGACAAGATCCTTCTGAGAACTGTACCCAATGTCCCATGAATTATGAGATTTTCTAATCTGGCTGGTGAGAATAACCCTGTATGAGCACTAAGAACTGTTCCAATTCTTTTGTTTGGTTCTTTCCCTGGCCTCAGGTACTTTAATACACGGATTAGTACTATGCTGAATACTCAAATGGGACTTTCTATAGATCTCCAGAGTCTTTCTGTGGGCAGCTCTCTCATATTTGGTCCTGGGAACTCTATCTACCTTGGTCTCCCAGGTCTCCTATTCAGGGCGTCTGATGATTCCCTAGCTCTTCCTAGGGTCCCTGTGTTATGGCCTGGAAATCTTCTTGGGGCAGTAAGCTGCGGTGTTGTGTGTTTTAAGCAGAAGGGGAAATTTGATGCCTGTTCCTCATTCTGGGCCAGAAACAGAAGTCTTGCAATCACTTATATTTAAAATGTATTGACAATGTATAAGGATTTAATAAAAATGACCAAACTTACCTTTGGGAATATACCTTCAATAATTCTAATAGGAGAAAAGATAGTATGCACACAAAAATATTCTATACAGCATTGTTTGTAATGGAGAATAGAAGAAATATATGTTTAAGGAGAGTGGTTAAAGTTAAGGCATATCTATGCAGTGAAGTATTAAGAGGTTACTTTAAATGTCAGTTGCAAAGATTTTGACATTTAAAATGTTTAATATTTAACATTAAATTTATTAATAATATAGTAAAATATTTCATGGCATATCACCATTGCAACATCATAAAACCTTCATATGGATAAAGACTCAAAGAGAATACACAAAATGACACAGGATTTTAGGGAGATTGAATTGAATATTTTCCCTCTACTTTAAAGAATGTATTCATCATCGTGATAGAATCTTTTTGGAATTAACTTGATAATTGATATTTTAAAATTTATTATAAAATATTAAAAGCATACAAAGAGGTATAAAAAATAAGAAAAATACTTGTGGACAAACAACCTTAAGAAATGACAATTAGCAGCCCCCCTGCACCCCTGCAGAGCACTCAGAATTTGCATCTTTCTCCTCCCTCCTAAGGTAACAAGTATCGTGACTACCTGTATATTAATTAATCTGCAGTCCTTATACAGTACTGTGTATACATTTGCAGACCTTTTATAACTGTATTATTCTGTGACTTGATAAGGATAAGCACTTATTCTTGTGTATGTATTTTTGTTACGGTGTGATGTATTTGTGTATAGATACAAGGTTTCATGAACTATCTCTTGTTGATGGACATTTAAGTTGCCCTAGTTTTTCACTGTTACATAGATGTTATAAAAATTCTTGTACATGTCTCCATGTGCATATGTGTGGGGCTAGAGCATATTGGTGAGAGAAGTTACAGGCTTGTGAGGTCAATAATTATGTTTTATGGAGCTAAGCTTTATAACCTTTCTTGTTTTACCTGTTCTCTGGAAGAAGGGGTTATAGCTCCAGATATATATTAAAAACATTTTAATGTTATTCTTAGTCAAAACAAAGACATCAGAAATTGCATTATTAATCACATTAACTGACATTTAAATGAGAATCTGGAACCTTCATGGTTAATCCCTATAGCTATGCCTTAGTTATTTAGAATTGGGGGAGTATTTTAGAATATCAGTATGTATTTTGGCACCATCTGTAAGTGATTCCTTATGCATAAAGCCACTGTATAATGAGACTCTTGGGATTTTGCCGTCGGGCCCACATTACCCTAAATTACCTCAGCTGCATCCTCGTTGAACTGCAATGCTTCCTTGGTCTGCTCAGATTCACATTCAAACCCTTGTGCTCTGCTCAGCTTTCAGTCCTGCCTCCTCTGGCAACTTCTCCTGGTGCCACCAGTGTTTTCAGAGGACAGGAAGAATCGCCTGGCCCCAGCCACTTTGCTCATCTTCACCTATTGTAAAGTATTGTCTTCAAGTCTTCTCTGACCTTCTCCTTGGACTGTAGTCAGTCATCACTTTCTAATTTTCCTTGATGATTTCTTAGAGTTGGAAACTTCGGGGACTTGTTCAGCTTTTCAGGACAGGATGATTTAGAAAAGCCAGGAGGATTCAAAGCCCTCCACCTTTGATAGCTTCACTATTGCCAGGCCCCCCACCTACCAGCTGATGACCCAGCGGCATTGTTTGTCTTCCCAGGATCCATCCCTATGCTGCTGCTGCTGCCTTTGGCTCAGCCGAGAGAAAGGAAGAAGAAAGCTCCGAAGGAATCTTTTTAAATAGGACTCACTGGTTTGACCCTTTCCTCCTTTCTAATAAGCTGCAACTTACATGTGATTATTGTTTACTAATTACATGCATTCAGCGGCAGCTCCTTCCAGTACTTCCATCTACTCTGTACCCCTGCCTACACTTCATTTTAGCACCTTGCTCAGATTTTAAACAGAGCTATGATTTTCCCTTTTTGTGGAAGGTTGGTGCTCCCTGAGGATATGTCTGTTTCGTTTGTCATCACTGTCTTAATCTGAGCTCCTATGCCTCCAGTTAGTTGCTTCTACTATGGACCTCTTCTATCCCTTCAGAGTTCACCCTCCCCACTACCCACCCCATAAAAAAAAAGTCAAGGAGAGTTCTTCAAGGGAGTGATGAGGGCCACAGCAATGGCCAGGTATCACGTCTGTATATATTAGTGGAAACATATCAAGCCTTTGTGTGTCTTGAAGGTCCTATGACTTGGGGTACAAAAGTGAATATTTTAGATTGAGAAAATGAATCGCAACAAAGTAGAGATTTAAAAAGACTGGCAGATACCACAAATAGTTCAAAACTCAGAAAAAATGTATATTTTTATTGGTCAACGTGCTAATATGCCTCTATAATACAGTTTTTTGTGCCTTTTTTTTGGCTGTATGCTTTCTGTACTCAGTATTACAATGACTTTGTAGCATTTTGTTCAGAGATAGCAGGAAGGTAAGTCAGTCTTCTGGTATGACCAATTAAAATTTGCTTTATATTATTGATAGTTTAGAGCAGGGATTTGGAGACTTTACCTGTAAAGATCAGATAAATATTTTAGGCCTTGGGAGCCATAAGGCCTCTGTAGAAAGTCATCAACTCTACCTTTGTAGGCAAAAGCAGCCCTAGGCAATATGCAAATGAATAGGTGGGGCCGTGTCCCCCAAAATTTTATTTATAAAAACAGGCTGTGGACCAGATTTGGCCAGTGGGCTATAATTTGTTAGACCATAATTTGCCAACAACCCATGCTTTAGACTGTATTTTTGTTGTTGTTGTTGTTTTAATCTTCACAGCTCATTCATGGTAATCTCTTGGAAATGTCCAGAACATTATTCAAATGAGGGAAAACCTCTATTAGTCTTCTTTCATATAGGAGCTATGGAATTGGAAGAGTATACCACACACAAGCTTCTTGCCCTTTGCCTCTGAAGCATGGTTCTCCTCCTGCTCACATTCTTGCTTCACACTCAGGACATGTTCATATTGCAGTGTGACTTCTGTGCCTCCCCTGAGGTGACACAATTGATGAGTCGCTGCATTGGTTAGCAAGAGTATTTTAGGGAATCATTCTTTCATCAGGACAACTAGCAGAAACCTAATGTATGCCGATGAGACGGTGAACCATGCAAATACGTCTCACTAAACCCCAACTTCGCTTCCTTTACCTGCATTCCCTAAATTCCTGTGACCATCCTACCACCTGCCATGCAAGAAAGTGTGATAGAGGGAAACAGCATGGAAAGAGACCGTGGTATTTAGTGAATGCTGTTAAAGTATCTTCCTTTTGCAAATTGCACCCAAATATAGGCCCATGACATGTTCCTAGGGCCCCTCCCAAGGTCTGGGAAAGGGACCTTTGGAAGTGAGGAGCTCTAAAGGTGTAAGCTTCATTAGCACCTCTGTCCCAGGGGATGTACCCTTGAACCTTACCTTTCTTTGTGGAATGGAAGCATGTATTCACTGAAGAAGAAAGTTTCAATGAGCTGGGGAGAGACACACTTTTCAAATGCCTCTTCCTTCTAGGGCTCCTGAAATCATACCCAAATGTAGGCGACTTCTTCACCTGCTTATTATTTCTAGTTGGTGGGATATCGCCTCAATATGTCAAGTCAGTGTGTCCTTGGGCACCCAGAGAGAGTGTGCATCATCTTGGCTAGATGGACTAGCCTGCTGCAGCTACCGTCTATCCCTTGCTATTTCAGGCCAGGCTTTGCATCTAACCCACTGGAGTCCATTCTCTGTAAGCTTACCTTGAAGCCAGGGTTCACCCTC
Organism: Cynopterus sphinx; assembly: GCA_030015415.1. NCBI lineage: Eukaryota > Metazoa > Chordata > Mammalia > Chiroptera > Pteropodidae > Cynopterus > Cynopterus sphinx. The sequence goes on along the minus strand of CM057384.1, from coordinate 25,621,119 downwards.
AGAGATAGATGCAGGGCCCTAGCAGGAGCGTGAGGGTGTTGGTACATAGTATCCACTGATGGAAATCATCATGACGAGTAACTGAGTACTTTTTAATCGTTCTATTATTTTGTTTGGTAAGGCATTGCCAGTAGTTACTTGAGCTTGCAAGAGACAAATGTCTATTGTCATCTCTCAACTTGATTCTCACTGCACTCTTGTAGGAAATTTTACCATTTCTTATTTTCAAAAGTCAAATCAGTTGTCAAAGTTGCTTGTTTGATAAGAGGCAATGCCACCTGGTCTCAAACCCAGGTTCTTTGGCTTCAAAGCCTATGCTTGAGGCCACGTTCTTGGTCAGCCTCCTGCTCCTTCCCCTTAAGGCTGCTGTGGAGCAAGGAGTCCAGGCATTCTTTGTCGTTGACAGCTGTGGGACTCAGTCCATTTGGACAAGGCGGGTCCTGCCAAATGGACCTAGCAGAGCTTCTGGCGCTTAACAAATGCTCGTGACTGCTTAGGAAAAGCTAAACGACTTTGGGCCAAATGGAGGGTAACAGCCCTCATGACCTGCATGATATACTGAAAAGACTAGAGGGAGGCCTGCAGCAAAGTCATACATTAGTCTCTAATTAAAACTTCTTTTCATAGGCTTATTTTTTTATTATTATTGTGAAGAACAGCTGGTTTTTATTTATTTTTGCTTTAAAGAAAAATTTTTATTATAAGGTTTAAAGCAATGCCTATCAACCTTTTCTTCATTATCATCCCCTTAGGGAGCCTTTTAATACATTTTTTTTTATTAACCACCTCCATGAAATTTTAATGCCACAAACATACTGTTTATCTGAAAGTCATTGTGTCCCTATAAAGGACCATAAACCATTGTAATATCTAAGGTAGTTTTGCCCCCAAGAACCAATTTTCTTCATTCTTACCCTCAGTGAGAATGCATGGTCTAAAGTATTTATTCAGTTTCAGTAGCTGATGACATGTGAAATGCTCACATGTTTACAGAACTGAAAACAAAGTGCTCATCACTGACAGCTTGTCATGACTATTAGCATGGCAACAATTCAGTTCTAATTGAACATATGATTACAGCTGCCAGGGAATAGCTATTAAATAAATGGGAGTCTATCGTGTTGGCCAAGGAGACAGGATGGGTGATGGTGAAGTCCATGGCCACATGGCCTTGGTCAGCTCACAAGGGCTGGACTAGTCTTATCTATTTGTACACAGGAAACTGTTAAGAGATCCCCAGAACTGTTAGAGACCACACCCAGGTCAGGAGGCCAGGCCATCTGACACTGGAGACATTGTCTTGGCTGCTTTTAGGATTTTCTGCTATGGAGATTAGGCCATTGGTTTTTAGCCAGGTCGTGTTTTGATATTTCATTTTTTCTTATTTTATTGTGGTAAAGTATAACATAACATTTGTCATTCTAACCATTTTTAGTTATACAGTTTAGTGGCATCGATTACCTTCACAATGTTGTACTGTTATTACCACTACGTATTTCCAAAACTTTATCATCCCAAACAGAAACTCTGTACCCATTAAGCAGTAACTCCCCATTTCCTCCTCCTTCCCCTTTTCTGTCTCTATGAACTTGCCTATTCTAGATACTTCATATCAGTGTAATCATCCAATAGATAGATGTCTTTTTGTGACTGGCTTATTCCATTTAGCATAATGCTTTTTTCAAGGTTCACCCATGATGTAGCATATATCTGATATGATTTTAAAATGTATTTATCTGTTAAATGTATCCATACTTATTAATGTATTATACATATTAATGTATCCATATATATTTCACTTTTTTGGAATACGAACAGCAGAGAAAACATGCACAATCAAGGGAGAGATTTGATTATTTTTCTCTTTTTAATGGAAGTTTTATTATTTTTCTTCAACTTTTTTGAACATCACTGATTTAGAGCTGATAGAATGAATGAGTATGAATGAGTCACACTAGGAAGGTTTCCAATTCTTTGCCTGTTATGCATATGTTGGTTTTGTTCTAGGTCGAAAACAATCTCATAAAGGCATTTATAAAGCTTGTAATAGTTCTAAAGAATTTACGTTTAATTAAACCACAGGCAAATGACTACTATACCAGCTCCACATTTTAAAAAAGTCCTTGAAATTCCATTGTGGAGGTCCACAACCAAGTCATAAAATCCTCTGTGAAGAAACAGATTGTTTTATTTAAAAACACTCTACTTGTATGATGTTACAATTTTAAAACCTGAAAATCTGAAACTGTCTATCAAACATGATAAGGCCCAGGAGCCATTTTCAGCAATTTGGAATTGGGTGAGGAGAAGCGGGCTGGGCTGGTGGGAACCAGCATCACCTACCTTGTCCCAATCCACAGTCTCTGTCCCACTGGAAAGCATGGAACTTGGTTTTTCTGTGTTTGCCTGTGTTTGGTTTTGGTTAGAAGCAGGTGCCATTAGTGAGCTAGGAGAGGGCTCTAACCCAGCAGAACTCTTAGGTGATAGTTTGGTTTAGTATGAACCAGCGGTTCATAGCCCTGGCTGTACAGGAGAATCACCTGTGGAACTTTGACAAACATGATGCCAGGTCTAAACTCAGGACCAATTAAATCAGGTGCTGAAGGTGGAGCCAAAGGTGGGGAACTGAGGCATAAGGCTTCTCAGGCACCAGTTTTCCTCTGCAACCTGGCTTGAGAGCCCTGAGCAGGGTCATTGCCTGGGATGCTGGCCACCAAGGTAATCGCAGGACACAAGTTCTTTTCAGTTGCTGCAGAGGGACACCCTAGAGGGGGCCCATACCCTGCTCGGGCCAGCAGTGAGTCACATCTAGATGTAGATTTATTCATTAATGGTAAAATTTTTGTAACTAGGAAATTTGGTAAGTTGGGTTTTCTTTTTTAGGAAGTTAAATTGGAAAGGTGTTGAAATCCTTGAGCACAACACAGAATTAATATATTGGGATATCAATATAAAGCGAGTGCCTTAAGTAATGCTCAGAGTGTATTTCTGATTTTTATGGAGTCACATCTGGGATGCCAGGGGCTGCAGGTATAAACAGCTGTTAGAAGTGCTCCCCCTAGTGCCAGATCTTTAATATTACATCCCCACAAACGGCTTTGGAGTAGTAAGGTTAATGGAAATGTAGAACTTTGGAGCTGGGGCTGAACTGTCCTGAAAGGAAAAATCAGGAGAACCTTTTCTCTTCTTCGGTCCTGGAAGCTCATCTGTCTTCTTGCAGTTAAGTGTTACCAATTCTTTAAGTTATGGTTCTGTTGTCCTCTTTCATGAAACCTTCTAATTACCCAGGCTCATATCACTGCTTCTATGAATTGAGGGTTTTATGAGCTCTAGCCTACCCCACTTGGGTTTAATTACTCTCTCAAGCTTCATGCCTCTTGCCTCTGTCACCTCAGAATACAGGTGAGCCATTCAGAGGGTGGAGGATGCCCCATGTTTATGACTCTTAATGTGTTTCTTCCCTAATAGCTGGTAAATGGTTGATAAGCCATGGAAGGAGCTTCTCTCAGGGTCAGGTCACTGTCTGAAGCCTTGTCATTGACTCACGATGCCACTCAAGATCCCTGTGGGAAGAACAGGGTTAGACTGAGCACATGAGATGAGCAGGATGATCTGGTCACTGCTGAGCCTGTGGAGTCAGTTTTTGTTCATTTCATCTCTGGCTCTGAGATGCTTTGGGAAGTCTGTGTGCTTCCATTGGTATTTCACTTGATATAAGTCCCAAAATATCATTATAGGACAGATCATTAAAATGACTTTTCCTTTTCATGGAGAAGTTAGGAGTCTGCCAAATATTTTTTAGAAGCTATTAAACCTTTCTTCATTCCTTTGGTTTCTCCTTATCTTAAAAAAAAAAAAAAAAGGGAAAATGTGGAATGAGAGAGACTGAGAGAGGCTGGGGAGTATAGGTGTACTTGAGGCCACAACAGCCTCAGCTATAATGAGACTGTTTCTTTTTTGATGGTGGGTGAGGGCCTACTTTTTGCCTTTAGTATGGGAATCTGGGATTTAAACTTTGCTGCTGGTGGGGAGGTGAAAGAATACTCCAGATATAAATCAGTCCTATGTATGGCATTAGATGGGAGAAGAGGATGCAGAGAGTTTGGCTGCATTATGTCCTGGAAGGTTGAACCATACCCATGATACTGTTTCAGGGGTCCTGGTAGAGGGCTTTCTGTCCTCTGAGAGTTGCTGATTAAACTTGGAGGTGTTAAGAGAAGACCTTAGGCCTGATTTCTTTAAAAATTTATCTTGGGGACTTTTTTTTTTTTTTTTTTTAAGAAAGCAAGAAACCTAGGGCAGAGAGGCATTAGTAATTTTTCTAAGAATGCTTCTGAAAATTTGCATTGCAAATACTGCTAAATTTCAGCAGAGGACTCAAACTTTGACACCTTGTTGGAGCTCTTTGAGCTGATTAAATTCTTGTCTCCAGTCTACAATTGGCAGCAGCTTCTTCTTAATTTTCATGCAGTAATCAGTGCTGAAAGAATATTTCTTTGACAGCTGCCCTTGGGGAAAACTGGGCCTGGGCTTGTTATTTAGGGCAGACAGTTAAGTGGAAGAGAGAATAATAATAATAATGCAGACTCCAAGGTCTCCACTCAGTTCCAAGAATGTCAACATTATCAACTTCTTTTCAATATTTACTGCAGCTTTGGTGAAAATGGACATTGGGAGCCAGCAAATAAATCCAGTTTAGAGTTAAGAAGAGTAAGTTTTAATGGTCTGATTAAAATAATATGCAACCTCATCTTTAAGATGGGTTAGCCCTTCTCAGAAGAGTTAGCCCTTCCCAGAAGATAAGATTTTAGTGGTAGTAATGGTTTTCCTTCTCTGGAGGTGATGTTGACTTAAGAACTCTCAATGATAGTCAAAGCCCCCACAGTGTTCTGGTTGATAAAAGCCGTGTCAGTCAGTCGTAGACTTTTCATAAGCCTTTAGAAAGAATGGTTCCAATCCGACAACACAGCAACATCCATCTCCACTCCCAATGCACAAGTCACAGGTCTCCCTTGCCCTTCCTCCAGACTCTCTGGTGAGCACTAATAAGTTTGTAGCAGAATATTGCCTTTGAAATGAGGCAATTCGTCTTTAATTTTTTCATACAACCATTCTATTTTTTCTGTATTCCGGGTTGAAATAGGAATTATTTGCAGTCAGATTTTCAATGGGTAAAATATCTATATGGAATGGCTGTAGGATAGATTTGCTTTCCTACTCCTTTTGTGAAAAGAAAATCAGCTCAAGAGTGGGAAATCATAATGAATAATTCTAGAGATCCAATGTACAAGCATGATGACTGTAGTTCATGATAGTGTATTGAGTTCCTAAAACATGCAAAGAGTAGATTTCAGGTATTCTCATCACACACACACACAAATGGTAACCATATGAGGAGATGATATGTTAGTTAGCTTGATTATAGTGATTATTTCGCTGTGTATATATATATCAAGTCATCATGTTGTATGCCTTAAAATATATAGTTTTTATTTTGAAAACTATATTTTCGAAAGTTTAGGGGAAAGAAAGAATGGAAAAGAGCACACAGTGTAAACAATGAATCTGGGTTAAAAAAAAAAAGGGTTCCTTATACTATTCTGGCAATTTTTGTGTAATTTTGAAATTGCATCAAAATTAAAGTTACCCCAAAACACAAAAATTTGAAAAATAAAGAAGGTGGGAAGGTGCTATAGAAAGGCAAATCGAAATACTCAGACTTCAGTGGGAGGGATCTTTTGTTTTGTGGTAGAACTGTAGGGTGAAATATGCAAGTGGATACTTAGTTTACAAACCAAAGCCTTGTCTAATACACAGAAAGGGCTGGTTTATAGTTAACCACATTTTTTACTATATGGTCTATAGTAAAATGTGATATACCAAAAAATAAAACAACTGACATGAAAAATCCTTAGGCCTAAACTGCGTAACTCCCTTAAGAATGTAGTATGTATGGCTTTTGAGTCTCTGAGTATTGGTAGAATACATGTGACCTGTGATCTTGCTGTAATACAGAGGTGAGAAGGGGTGGGTAAGGGGTTTATTAAAAGACCACACAGGGCAGCAGTGTTTAAGAGCTCTTTGTTTAGACTCTGCCAGGAAGGAATTAATTACCTTTCAGCTTCTTCCATACATTCTTGGCATCCTAGGACAAAGGAAAGGACATGAACAAGCAGGCAAAAAAGTGATTTGGAGTTGTTTTCTTGTACATCTCTAATGTGTAAGAAACTCTTTTCTAAAAAATTAAATCTAGCTCTGGTTTGTAGAATAAATATATGTTTTATATATAAGGACTTCTTTTAAATGCAAGGTGTATGTAACTAATTAACAATCAATAGGTTTAGAATTGAAGCCCTTAGTTTGTATGGTGGCACAAGGTTTCAGAGACATGGGAACCCAGATGGTGTGGGCAAGAAGATAAAAGGAGGGTTGGCAGGGCATGTGAGGAGCCCTGGGTCTTATCCTGAGGCAGGAAGGAAGCCAGAAGGTTTTCCAGCTTCAGCTGACTTTTTTAATGCTTTGAAAATCCAGTGGTAACAACATCTATCATGGATTAGAAAAAGAGTGGCAGTCAAGGTTGGGAGATCAGCTGGGATCAGTAGTTTCTATAATCCAGGAGAGATAATGGAAGATGGACCTGAGGCAATGATGGCGGCAGAGCAAGATAAATAATGGACCAGCTCTCTGGTTGAAGGGTTAAGAAGTGGAGCCATAGGAAATCGAAAAGTATCGGGGAGATAGTGGAAAAGCTGCTCAGGAAGGTGACCTGCAGAGGTTTTGTGAAGCCCATGCTCTTCACAAACTGTATGTGCGTGAGTCTGACCCTAAACAGCATAGCAAAGATTTTGAGAACTGGATAACAAGGTAGATCACTGCCCAAGTCCCAAAACAGCCACTGGGTACACATGCAGGATGAATCCAAATGGCACACAGCAGGCTTTGCAAACTGAACTGGCATTGGAACCATAGCCCATAAAAGCCAGGTCATAGCATGGGCCTTGAACTAAACCAGGTTAATTGCCCACTTAAACAAAAATGTCAACATTTTTTTGTAATATTTAAATAAAACCCAAACTCTTATAATTTTGAAACTGTCCAGGATATAAGTTAAAATTACTTGGTGTACAATAAAGTAGGAAAATTTGACCTTTAATGGGAAAAGACAAATCACAGATCTCAGTGCCAATGTGATACAGATTTAAAATTTTCAAATACTTTAAAGCAGCTAATATAAAAATGCTTCAGGAAATAAAAGTGACACTATTTGAAATAAATGGAAATACAAAGTCCCAGCAAAGAAAGATATAGAAAATATAAATAAGAACCAGATGGAAAATTTAGAATTGAAAAATATAATAACCAAAATAAAAAGTTCATTAGATGGGCTAGGTAACAGATTGGAAATGATAATCCTAAATTCAGATGCATCAGTAATTACATTAAATATAACTGGCCTCTTCACAGCAATTAAAGGACAGAGATAATCAGAATGAATAAACAAAACAAGATCCAACTAAATGCTGCCTATTTTTAAAAGCAAAAGGGTACAGAAATAGTGATACGAACACTAATCAAAAGAAGGCTATAGTAACATTAGGGAAAGTAGACTTCAGAATAGAGAAAATTGCAAAGGATAAAGAAGGACATTATAATGTAATTATGTTTTCTGATCATAATGGAATCAAACTATATATCAATAATAGAAGGATAATGGGAATATCTCTAAACACTTGAAAATTAAACAACATACTTCTAAATTATATGTTGAAGAGACATTCTTAATGGAAATGAGAAAATACTTTGAACTAAATGAAAATGAAAATACAAAATAACAATATTTACAGATGAAGTAATGCCTGGAGGAGAATGTATAGCATTACATGCTTTTATATATATATATATATATATATATATATATATATATATATATATATATATATATATATAAACACCCACTTAAATTAGAATAAAAAGAAAAAAAAGAAACCGAAAAATTAGAGAGATAATAGAGATAAGAGTAGAAATTAATGAAATTAAAAACAGAAAAACAATTAAAAAAATCAGTGAAACAAAAATAAAAATAAATTAAAAATAAGCAATAACAAAGAAAAAAAAAGACACTAATTGCCAACATCTGGAATGAAGAGGGAATATCATTTCAGACCCCAAAGAAATTAAATGAGCAGTAAGAGAATACTATGAACAATTTTAAGTACATAAAATTGATACCTTAGATGAAATGGACCAATTCCTTAAAAACCACAAACTACCAAAACAACCAAAATGAAATAGATAACCTAACTAGCCCTATTACTATAAATATTATTATCTATGACTATTAAAGAAATTTAATTTGCAGTTAATCTTCTGAAAAAGGAGTCTGCAGGATCAGGTGGTTTTCTGGCAAATTCTACCAAACATTTGAAAACCAAATGTAGCCAATTTTATACAGTCTCTTCCAGAAAACAGAAGAGGAAATACTTCCCAACTCATTTTATAAGGCCAGCATTACTATGATATTAAACAAGACAAAGACAGGATACTACACACAAATTTCTCACGTGAACCAAGATGCAAAAATCCTCTCCAGAAAATTAGCAACTCCAGCAATATATGAAAAGAATGATGCACGATGGCTAAGAGGAAGTGCAATGCTGGTTCAGTGTTTGAAATTCATTCTGTGTACTCCACTACGTTAACAGTGTGAAGAAGAAAAACACATAATATCAGTTGAAGTAGAAAAAACATTTGACAAAAGTCAGCATCCATTTACAATAAAAAACCTCTTAGCAAACTAGAAATTGGGGGGTGGGGGGGATTCCATCACCTTGATAAAAGGTAATGTACAAAACCCCACAGCAAACATCATAATTGATGGTGGAAACCTAAATGCTTTCCCCTCTAATACTGAGAACAAAGCAAAGGTGTCCATTCTTACCACTCCTGTTGCAAATCTTAACCAGTGCAATAAGGCAAGGGAAGAAAAGGAGGTGGGGTAGATATAGATGGGCACGGAAGAAACAGAATTGTTCTGTGTCACAGACAGCATTACTGTCTATGTAAAAAATATTGGCAAGTCTATAAAAACAAAACCTCAACTGCTAGAATCAGGACATTTAACAAAGTTTTAGAAGACAAAGTCAACACACAAAAATCAATTTTATTTCTATATGCTAGTAGTAAGCAGTTGGGATGGAAAAGTTTTAAAAATATTTCCAGCAGCTTGAAAAAATATGAGATACTTTTAAATTTAGAAAAAAAAAATCATATACAAGCTCTGTAGCTAAAAAGGATAAAACACTGATGAAAACAATCAAAGAAGATCTAAATTATTAGACATAATGAGTTCATGTATTAGAAGATTCAACATAGTAAAGATGTCAATTCTCCCCAAATTTATCTATAGATTTAATGTATTTCCCATAATACTTCCAGAAAGAGTTTTTGTAGATTTTGGCAAGCTGCTTCTAAAATTCATATGAAAAGCCAAAAAGACAAGAATAGCTAAAACAATTTTGAAAAGGAAGGATAACATTTTAGGAATCATACTACCTGTTTTTAAGCCTTACTATGAACCTGTGGTAATCGAGATAGTGTGGGACTGGCAAAGGCATAGACAGATCAATGGAACAGAACAGAGAGCCTAGAAATAGATCCACACAAGCACAGCCAATTGATTTTTGGCAAATTTGCAAACCCAACTAAACAAAGGGTAGTTTTGTCAACAGATAGCGTTAGATCAGTTGGACATCTACATAAGAAAAGAAACTTTACCTAAACTTCACACTTAATGCAAAAATTTATCTCAGAATGGATCATATATCTAAATATAAAAAGTAAACTTGTAAAAATTTTAGAAGAAACATAGGAGAAAAGTTTTGTACTTTGGGTTAGTCAGAGGATCCACTCTCCCACTGTGTGTCGTTGAGATTTTCAGCGTGTGCTTCTGTTGAGTAGATAATCGAAGTAGTTAACAATGCTAACATTTATAGAGCACTTCCTGTGAGTCAGGCATTGTTCTACCTCAATCTCCGCAACACCCCACGAAAAATAGGCACTACTGTATTCCTTTCTCATTTTTGAATTAAGGAAAATGAAGCACGGAAAAATTAACAAAGATGCCCAGAGTAAACTCCATGAGTTGCAGAACAACAAATGCCCTGGGCAGCCTCTTTTTAGACCTGTGCTGTCACCAGCCACTCTGTTCTGACTTACTCATCTTCATTCTTCTTGGAAATGCAAATCACTAGTATTCGTGGCTCTTATGTCCTAGGCCACCTACTTTTCCTTCGGTGTGAATTTTATTCACAGACCCGCATTTCCTAAATTGGTTGATGTGTTTTTGCTGCTGAATCCTAGCGCAGTATCAGCTCACTTGAATCTATTTAGTGCCATCTTGTGTCTGTCGTAGGGTTTACAGGAAGCGGTGCTTTAGGATTAGGATTTAGGAGACAAAAAATCTAGTGGGAAAGCTTTTGATTGCCAAAGTATTGTGACAAATTAATGTGATCAGAATCTCGAGAATTCCACTAGATATGAACTTTCTGGTGACTTTCCTCTTCCCAGGTTATCCCAGTTAATTGAATCTCGTTGGGCAGCAGATCCCAGCAAATCAACAGAAATTCACTTTGGCTTTTAAAAGTCTCTTTGCCTTCCCCTTTGTAGTAGTGTCCTGGCATCCTGGGCCTTCTCAGTCCCAGAGGCCTTGAGCAGTTAGGGTTTAGACTTTCCTCCCTGGCTTTTCAGCCTTGGGGTCAGGGTGCTTTGAAGGGCTGCATCTCCCAAAGGCTGAAGAGTCTAGATTGTTTCTCCCCTATGCCTTTAGGCTGATTTAGAAGATGCTAAAATCTGCATCTGGTTCTCTTCTTCATCAGTGGAACTCAATAGGAAAATTTACCAGTTCACTTTGAGAGGGAGAGGAGAAAAGAGAGAGGAGAAGGGGAAATGGGACAGAACGTGCTGAATTCTCAGAGCTCTTCCCAGAAGAGGGGACTGCATCTTTCTGAAGGAGGGAGGGGTACACTGAGAGGGATGGGCCATTCAAAATACTAAAAACCAAGAAAAGCACCTAGCATTTTACTTTATACAGTCTTACTTTGTTCCTTTTTGTATATTTGCTTGCTTTTCTATTACAGAAGTAATAAATACTCATAATAAAAAAACTGAAAAAATAGAAAAAAATAGGAAAAAATACATCCAATGAATATATACTTAATCATAATGCTTACTATATCATGGGATTTCCCTTCCTGCTCTGCATGAAGATTTTAGTGATTTATTAAATTATGTGATACTTATAGTTTTATAAGTATGTTTAATTATTATATCAGAAACATTTTACAGTTTAAGACAGGTTTGGTAAATTATTGAGTATGCTGAGTTCTAGAGCTATGATAGGTATTTTGGTTTTAGTTGATATTTTGATATTAAAGATGAAACTTCAATGAGTATCTTTGCTTCATCTTTTTTTTTTTTCTTTAACTTAGGGTTAATTCTTTAGGATAGATTCCTGGAATCACCATGACTGGGGGAGAGCCTAGAGAGGACTTTGAGGCTCTGAGCACAGACATGGAGATGCCCACCCTCCCTGGCTAGAGGAGGATCCCACTTGGTGGGGATGAGGTTCTGGGCACATTCCCTCACTTTTCAGAGTCAGTTTTTCACTTTGTCAAGTGGGGGTGATAGAACCCACTATGCAGAGGGCTATTATATGAATAACACGTATGAAGTCCTCCCTCAGACTTGGCACACGGTAGGCACTAACTACAAAGTAACTATTTTAAATACGATTACAGCACTAAATAGCCCTATTACAGAATTTGTACCAATTTGCCCTGCCATGTATGAAGTTACTTGTTTAACCTTTGCAGCAAGTGATAACCTAGTCATTTTTTAAAATACCTGGATAATTTAAATGGAAATACCACCTCATTCTTGTTTTAATTTGCATTTTTTATTATAGTGAGAATGAACAACTTTGTGTGTTATTGTAAACCAGCATGTTGTCTCTCTTACGAAATGCTTTTAGCTTTTTCTCTTGTCATTTAGTATTTTCTTATCCATTTGTATGAATTGTTTATACAGTTCATCATTTAAACCTGCAACATATATACTGTCATATGTTCTTTTGTCTAGTATTATCATTTTATATCAAACTTTGTCTTTGTATATTATATACATATTTTTCGTTCAGATGTGAAAGTGGTTGTAATCATGATCTTCATTTAAATTCTGTAACTGAATATTTTATTGGTTCTATATTTCTTGCAAAAAAAGACAGTATTTTTTATTCATTTCTAACCACCTCGCCTCTTTTTATATTTCATGTCTTATTAAATTTGCTGAAACTCTAGAGCAGGGTTAAATAATCATGGGATTAGTGTGCATCATTTAAAAGTGATTCCTGATTTTAATAGGAATAGTTCCAGTGTTTCTCCCTTTATTCTAACATGAATCTGTTATTTCCAAAAATATTCTATTTATTTTGTCAAGAATAATTAATAATCGTGTCACAATAATTAGAATAATTATTAATTAAAAACCATTTTTGAGTTTTTACATATTTAGGAACATAATTTTTCTCAGAATTATTATGTGGTTTGGTTACTTGATCTTTTGTATAATAGGGTACGAAAAGTTTTCTAATATCACACATATATTTGTATGCCTGGAGTATTAGTGTATACTCACTGTTTGTGTTTTGCTCTTTTCAACCGACACCATTTTATCTACACTTTCCCATAACCTGTGTATTAACGTGTGTGTGGTACATAAAAGAAAGAATGTAAGAAAAATACATCAATATATTAAGAATGACTTAAATTATGGAATTATAAATTATTTTCACTTTATTCTTCTATATTTTTCAGTTTTCTAAACTGAGATGTCCTACTGTTACCAGAAAAAGAAGTGTTGCCTAAAAATGTCAATGACATGCCAAGTTATTATGAGTGAAATAAGATTTAGGAGATCTATTTAGAGGATGTAACTTTTGTTCATTATCTAGAATCCAAACTATTTTGATACTAACAGCTGAAAAAAATAGTTAATATATTTTTTAAGGTAATAACGTGGTTTGTGTTTTCTTTTTGAATAATGAAAATTTGTGGTGACTATATTTTTCTTAACTAAGAATTTAAGACTTCATGTCTGACAAATGATATTTTTAGTGATTTCTGACATTTTAAAATCTAAAAATCTTTAAAAGGAATAGCAAATAATAAATAAATATATGTATATTTCTCATCTAAAAGATTCCACTGATACTAGCGCAGAACAGTTCCATAGCATCTGGGATCTGCCCAGCTACAGGCAGGGACACTAGATAGGTTGCTTTTAGAAATTTCATCTGTCCTCTTGGCCCCAGCAAGAGCCAAGACGCCACAACCCAGACACTATCTCGTGGATATCTTTGCCCTGTCTGGGACTACACACAGATATAGAAACATGAAAACATGCACTTAGACATCAAGGCACAGAGAAACAGCAATCACTGGATTTGGTGCCTTAATTGCGTCTTCCAGACACTAGGAATAGCCCCTTTTCTTCTGCTGTGGTCAATACTTTCTCTATGAAATGAGATTTTGCTAATTTCAGAGCCCAAGAATTCTCTCCAGATTTGGTTCTTAACATACTGTGTGCTTAAAGTATGAAAATTTCAGCTGACATTAAGACCATTGAAAATTACATTTACATTCAAAACTGTAATATCTCCTTGTTTCTTTTTCTCTTCATTTCTATAGCTTTGGGCCAGATTATGTTGTATGTGGATGGGATGAATGGAGTAATAAACCACAATGAAACCATTCAGTGGCTGTACACTCTCATTGGGTCAAAGGTAAGAGAAGGTTCTTGTTGAACCTTTTATTTGGTCTGCATATCATCCACCTGCCTTTCTGTTAGCCTGTCTGAGATGGTTTTACAGAAAGAATGCTGTTCAGCTTGGTTCCAGCCCCATCACACTACAAACGAGGACTCTTATTTTGTAGATTTAAAATACACTCAGATTTGAAAGAATTTATGGTTCTTGAATGCATTTTATGTTTTCTTCTTTCAAGCTTTTAATCAAATGCTTTTGGCACCTCTGGTTTTTAATGTTTAATTTAAAAATTATACCATAGATATGTATCAGTCTTACTTGCCATATTTCACAGTTACATATGATTAGTTCCTGAAGTATGTATTTGTACATTATAGATATGTATATTCCCTTGAGACTGCCTTTCAACTCTATCATCCATTATAAATGTAACCAACTTTTATTAAAGATTTATCAGGCAACAAGTATCATACCAGATTGCCTTACAAGCATTATCTCCAGATTATGTTGAGACCACTGCAAGGTAAACAATGTTATTCCCATTTTGTAGTTGAGGAAATAATGCTTAGTTATGAGACTCTATCTAATTTCTCCATGGATATTGCCAAGCCAGCATGCCTTGACTGTGAGGCCCTCACACAGTGGAAGTGCCATGCCAAGGAGGCAGATCCGTGCCAGATTAGAGGTGCCTTGGGAGTTGGGCAAGGCTCTGGCACGGTCCTCTCTGATTTCTGGGGGGAATTCCAAGCGGGACCTAGTTAGAGAGGGGTTTTGGAAGAAGTAGGAAGAAGTGATTCTGTCCTGAGCAGGTGCAAATTAAACCCGAGCTGGAATGTGGTCAGCTTTTGGGGTGAGGGTGAGGTGGAGCACCATGGAGGATATCAAAGGGACAGTAGTGGGCAACAGGGTCAGGCAGAGGAGGGTTTAGAGGGCCTGGGTGGGGCATTTGGCCTGACTTAAGCACATCACAGAATCAACATAGCTTTCTGGGGGGTCCCTGCAGAGCATGCCGTTCCCCATCCCTGCATTCGCCGCCACCTCAGTTTGGCAGGCAGTGTTGTGCTCTCAGTGGTCAGTCACCTTTTGGCCTTGAATTGCATTTTCTGCTTCCCAAGAACTCTGCTGTACTACAGGAGCTCTTGGCCCTGATTTGTCTTTGTGTCAAGAACCGATCTAGTTTGAAGCTGTACCTTCCTTTCAGACTTCTAGAGTCCTAGTGATTGTGCCTTTGGGTGAGTGGGAGGTCCTTTTCTTCTGAAGGCACTAGTGTGCAGCACCCATTGGGTTACAGGTCCTTGGTTGACCCTTATATTTGTTTCTCAATGCTCCTTTTTCTAGTATTATTGATGACAGATTTCCTCCCTACTCAGTATTCCCACCCCCATTTCCATAATAGAAACAGCCATGGTTTCTCTCAGGAAATGGAAAACCTTTTCTCCTCCTTATTTTTATTTAGCTTTGTTTTCTGCGGAAAATGGAAATTACTCCGTTTACAAACTGCTGTAGGTGACCTTAGAAGCTGAGGAATGCTGGACCCATTAGGCTAGGCTGATTCAGCCAGGCTGACAGAAGATTTATATCTCATATCCTGTTTCAGTGTTTTATATCTTCTCCTTCCTTCTGCTGGGAGTTCTCTCCAACCTTCATGTTCATTTGGAGCTGCGCCCTCCCCAAGACATTCTGGTTGGTATTGAGGACCCCCAAAGCTAAGGAGGTGGGGGAAGATTTTGCAGTAAAAATGGACTTTTGGTACATGTCATGGCTGAATAAAGAAATCTTTTCTCTGGCTCCTATTTTCAACACTGGGTCAGTCATTATGAAAACATAAAAGCAGAGCCAAGAATCAGCCCAAGCCTTAGAGTTGTTAAAAAAGAGTCTGGGGTGATGCCCACATCTGACATTGTGATGTCAGATGAAGGAAGGCCTCCTATGGCCCTGCAGGATGTGCTGAGTTCCAGGCTAGTGGCCAGAAGTCGACAGCCAGCAGCAGCCACCAAGTCTGTTTTCAGTGTAATGAAATTACCTCTTGTTTATAAAACCAATATAGTCTCTGTCCTCTGGCCATCCCCCTTCACCCCATGTCTTGATAGTGAGGACTCTGCAAGGAGAATGGATGCATCAACCTCTTCGGTTTTGAGAAGAAAGCCTCTCAGCTCCTTCCTTAAATATACAAAAACTGTGTGATATGGCCACAAGTGGTTTTCCCACTTAACTTCAAATGAAATTAAGAAGTCAGAAAAGCCAGGGGTCCTCGGCCTTTCTTTTGACCAAGGGTCAGATTTCTCAGAACCTAAAAGGTTTACCTTGAGATCCTGTGGTTTCTGCCTTAAAAAGGCACAGAGTTGATAATGAAATCCTGGGTTAGAATAACCTTGTCATTCTGCATTAATTCTTCATTTTTCCTCCCATGAAAGGCAACAAGATTTGATTTTGTAGCCTGCCAGACGGTCATTATGCAATGCATATTTGCAGATATTTGAGACTCGGAGCCAGAGGAGAAAATGATACATTTGCAGCCAAATAATTACTTTTTAAAAGAAAGAAAAAAATGTTTTCAATTAAGTGTTTTATTCTATTTACAAAAGTCCATCTTTAAACTCTCTAGTCAGAGGTAAGAAGCAGATGCCCACCCCATGACTTCTCACATGGTATGGATTTATTTTTCTCTTCCTACATCTGGAGGTCTAATTAATTGGGATAAGATGATTCAGCTTATACAGCATAGTCTTTTGTCTTCCTAACAGAATGTTCCTGTCTCTCTGTATCTGTATGAATCCCATCTGGCCCATGGGGGTGACCCCCCGGGCCCCCCCAACTCCTTGTGGGTTTCCCATAGATGCCTCCTGATGTGGTCATAGAATTTGCCCTATCTGTGTTGCTGTCCACTTGGCTCTCCCTGCTCCCTCTAGTTTTCTGTCAGCCCATGGAATCTAATTTTTTCAGCTGTACCCCAGGGTACTGATTGCAGATCTCTAGATGTCCTTTGTCCTTGTTTGGGGTCAAGCATGCTTCCTTACTCCCCCTAGCCCAACTACTAAACCCTGGCCACAGCCCCCTTTTTCATACACATTCTCTTACTCATAATAGAGAACCATGCTTGCATGCACGCTCGTGCGCTCGTTCTCTCAATCTCTCTCTCTCTCTCTCTCTCTCTCTCTCTCTCTCTCTCTCTCTCACTGGGGACACTGTCAAAAGTTTCTCATTGGGACAGTAAGATGATGATGATGAGAAGTAACCTGTGGTCTGTAGAATGGGGTTATGAAAGGAGAAATTGGCAGGGATGGGAAACTAGGGGCTAGTGCAGCATCAAAGCTCTGTGAGGTGATAAGGCCTATTTGAGTTGCAGTGGAAATAGGGAATAATGAAAATATGAAGACATTTTAAGGAATTGCTCCTTAGGATTGGGTTTTGAGATGTGGGTAAATAAAAACAAGAATCAAACATAAGGTCACAGTTTTGAATCTGGGCAGCTAGGAATATAGCATTGCTTCTGGCAGGAGGAGAGAAGTTGGAGATTGGGGTTCGTTGGCAGGGAAGCTTTGATATGCTGGTTTCGAGATGAGGGCAGTGGCCCCAAGGAGGGCTAAGCAGGTGTCTCCAAGGTGCCAGGTGCTCCAGGAAGTACTGACTGGGGGAGAAGGGAGCCCTTTGGTTTCGGAGTCATTGGCATGTCACTGCTGTGTGAGCTCTTCAGATGGGGATGAGATCTGAAACGCTTTGTGAGTCACATAATGTAAAATCACAGAATCGTGGTCTTGAAGAGGTGGCAAAGGCTTGTCAAAGATATTTCTGACGCTCACCAGCCGCCTTCCTAACACGTCTAGCAGCTGTTGGTGGACCCTGGAGTCAGTGTGAAGCCTTCCTCACTGAGACCCGCACCTCCTCTCTGCCTAACCAGATGCTGTGTGCTGCTTTCTGGAGCAACACACGGTCACTTCCCTATGGGAGCCTGTCAAATACTTAAAGGCTATTATGTCATCCTGTCCACACTAAACATGATGACTTCCACAGATAATCCTCGGGGATATAGTATGCAGTTCCTCATCACACAGGTTACTAACTTTCTGTCCATCCTGTACAAAGACTAGTAATATGGTGGCCTCCTGGGAAATATCCTTCTTCAGCAGCTCCCACCTCTGATTCATTAGGCTTTTCAGCAGCAGCTCTGGGTGCTGGCCCAAATAAAACTGATAATCCACTAAACCTCTCAGGTTTATTTTCACACGTTCATGTTTGCCAGTTCCTTGCAGTCTATACCTAAAGGCAGGGCTTTGAATTTTTTCCCATTGATTTCAGGCCAGAGTTCCAACCTCAACATAATTATGAATTTTGCTTTGGCGCTTCATCATGTTAATTGTTAATCTTGGTTTGATTTAATATAAATTTAATAAGCAGAGCTTCTGTGTCATTGACCAAAGTGTTGACATAGGTAAGGGATGCTTAAAGCAATGCAGCAGGCAGGGTGACACTGATCAGTCTAGGCATGTTAGGATCATTTTGGCATATCCAGCCTCATTTCTTCATTGAGTTGACAAAGGCTTCCTGAGGTCAGGGTATGCGATTCAGGTGGTAAGTAGAGAGTTTTAGGGTCAAACACATCTATGCGATCCTTTAGGTGGATTATCTTTTCATCTTTAAAATGGAGATAATAATCTATAAAATGGGGATAATAACAGTGAAGAGTCTATAAAACACTGAGCATTGTACCAGCATTTAAGTGCCCAGTGTTGTGTACTAACAACTCTTTTCCCACAAGTTTGCCACTTGAACTTTTATAAAAAGAAGATGCGTTCAGCTTGCCAGGACCTATTAATCTGGAAACTGCTGATGCCGGGTGTTTTCCTCTCTTTTCTAAGTGCTCATGAGATGTTCATCCCCAAATCCTCTGGAGCATATTGCCAAGGATCAAGAGCGGGTTTAATAAAGTGTGGGATATAATTGTGGGACTTCACCTTTAATCCTTTTCTGAAGATTGAGATCATTAACTTTTTGTAGACTTTTGGCAACTCCCTGTTGTCTTAAGGTTTACTCATTTTAACTTTGCATAGTTTGAGGTGCCCACATTGTAAACTCTCTGAGCATCAAATATTACGCTCAGTTCTTCATAGTATTATAAATGATTCTTTTAATTGACACATACAAATGTAAAAAACAAAATTCAGTTTGTCTTGATACCATGATGATCTGAACTCCTGTTCTTACTTTAATGGAACGACAGTTGTGTGATCACTTAAGTTATATAATTTCCCAAAGCTTTTAATCTCTGTATCTTTGGATCTTTACATTGGGAAGTAGAGATTGTGTACCTTCATTAGAATCATTTTACCTTTTAATAGGATGCTCCTTAAGATCTTGCATCTGGCTTCTGTCCAGGAAAGGAAAGCTTTAGGCTTTAAAATGTTTCTAGTGACTGGCATAAAAAAGATGTTTTCTATGGGTAAAACTTTTATTCACTCTTTTTTTCCTCATTGTGTGTCATTTTGGGCAATTTATGTTGACTTATTTAGTTAACTGATTCTTTGCTCAGCGGTGTTAAGTCTTTCTGATGAACTTATGAAACACATTCTTCATCTCTTTTACCATGCTTTTTATTTCTAGCATTTCCATTCGACTATTTCTTATCGTTTCTCTCTGCTGAAATTTCTCATCTGTTCATACATGCTCTTCACCTTTATGTTAGAGTCTTTAACGTATTATTATGGTGAATTTTATGGTTACAGCATTGAGTCAAATCTGAGTCTGGTTCTGTTGATTGCTTTGCTTCTTGACAGTGGAGGTGGGAATTTGGGGCTTTCTTGCTTTTTTATACATCTTGTAATTTTTGTTGGAAAGCCTGGTGTCATGTACTGGATAGTATAAACTGAGGTCAGTAGTATTAACACCTGCAAATGGGCAAGTCTCTAATGCTGGGTATCACAGGGGAGAGGTTGTTAGTCTGCTCCTGAGTGGAGCTGGGTTTGGGTTTGTTGCTGTTTTTATCTTCAATCACTACTTTCCAAGTTTCTTAAAGGATTATCATGCTTAAGGGCAAATGCTTGTTTGCCAGAGGGTTTTTCTCAGTGTTCCTTTTTCACTCTCATCTTTAGACCTCCCTACATGTTTGCACCTCAGAAAGGGCCTCTCTCCATGTTCTTGCCCCTCCCTTAGTGATAAACTACTGTTATTTTGTGCTTACTAGCCTGGGGATAGAAAATTAGACTTCCTCTGTCCTTTTCCTCCCACATTAGACTTTAGGGCCATCTCAGTGACCCTGTACCTCCTGAAAGATCCAACCTCAGAATGGTTTCCTGCCTGTTTTCTGGGAGTTGTAGTCTTTTCCCTTCTCCTTATACCACCTGTGCTATAGGGCAATAAGATCTGCCCTTTTCTGTGGCTTATGGCTTTTGTCTCATAAAGGAGAAGGCTGTGTGTGTGGTTCCCCACCTTTCCAGGTGGTGTGGTAACTGTTTCCCTCATCCTGTGAGGTTGTTGCTTTTGCTCTGGTAATTTGGCTGTGCACCCCCAGGCCTGCACCCTGGGGAGACATTCTTAGGTCTCCAGCTCTACCCTCAGTCTTCTTCATGAGTGCCATGTTGGTCATTGGAGAGGGCCTGTGAGTGGATGCTGAATCCCTTTGTGTCTCTAGTTCCTAGGGGTTCCATACTCTTATGGTAGCACATGCTTGGCCTTTAGGAATTTGCTAAAACTGTTATCTGAGTTTTTCTTACTACTTGGTATGGTGGCTCTATTTTCCTTGCCTGCTCTGCCTCAGGTGGGCCATTGCTGGTGTCCCATATTTCCTTGGTGGCAGCACAGCTGTCCACCTTAGAATTCAGTCTACTTGGTTGACCTGAAACTCAGCTGTCTAATGGGCTCAAGAAAAGTTATTATTTTAATGATTATTTGGCTTTTCTTATTGTTAGGTTTGGAGTGACACTCTTTCCAGCTTTCTAAATAGAAGCCAGAGATCCAATTTTGTAGATTTAAAAACACTTTCAATATATTTAATACCATGAAATCTACTCAACCAGTGAAATCTATTACATTTTTTTGTGTTTAATCTTTCCAAATTACTTTTAGTTTAATTTAATAGAATTAAATTCTATTAAATTATGTATTTTATTAATAGAAATTTAGATTAAAACTAATTTTCATTATGTAGTTATGATAGCATTGAAGAAAAAACAGCTAAAATTTATTGGCGTAATATGAAATCTTGATATTAAAAATAACCTTTTAAAACTTTTACTGAACTTTTTTATGATTGTAAATGTAATGTACACTTTTGTATAAAACTTTAGAACTATAAAAAAAGTAAAGTAAAAATCACCTGAAATGGTATATAGATATAAAGATTTTTAACTGTACATTTCCTTCTAATTTTTCTTTAAAGTTTTCTTACATAGTTAACTCTAAATATAAGCATTTTCTGTTTTATTTTAACATTTTAAAGACATATTATTTAATGCCTACACAATATTCAGTCATACAATGATCTATTATTTATTTGACTTTTCTTATATTTTTAAATAATCACATTGTTTTCGATTCTGTGTGATATTTAAAGAGCTTCATTTCTAATTTCATGAAACATTTAGTGAATGAGCTTGTGTTTGAACTTTTTCCATGTTTATCAACATTTCATTAGGCAAGATTTTAAAAATTCCATGAGTTTTAATGGCACATTCATTAATATTTGTGTTAGAGACATTGTGAGTACAAAGAGCCAGCTTTTCCATAAGGGCTGTTGCTTTTCTACTGGCTATTGGCTGTTATACCCAGAAAACGAATTCTCACTTATTTGAGCTCTCAGATGTCCCCAGGTGAGGATAATGTCAATATAAGGGGAAAAAAAAGGGAAATTTTACTGGTTATGGTTTCAGGAAGATGTCAGAGAAAGAGACCAGAAGTTTGGGTCAAATTTTCTGGGGACTACCATGCTGAGGGGGCCCCATGGTCCAGCCACAGGGCTGGAAAAGAGTTTCTTCAGTCTATTCAGGGAGCTAATTTGTGGTTCCTTAACTTTCAAGAGGCTTTTTGATAAACCAGAATGGTGGTTTGCTAACTGACATAGACCAGATCCTCGGGGACAGGAGAAACAGGAGCAGGGGGTGGTTCTGGCAGCTAGAGAAAGGATGAGAATGGGTGGTGCTAATATGGAAGAATGTTTGAGGTGATGTAAAAACCCCAGGGTACCCATGAGCTTTTCCTCGGGAGGAGATGTTCTAGGAGAAGAGGATGGACTGCAGGGCTGGAAGAAGTGAAGGCTCAGGTTTGCCTTTGCCAGGCTGCTGACCGCTATCCGCATAGCCTTGTTCCACTTGCCAGCATTCATCTGCCAACCACTCTCTATCCACTCTGAGGAGATATGAGCTGCTGGCTGCCAAACTCATGCTAACAGCACAGTCATACCTGAGGCTTCATTGTTGTCTACTGTCATGTGCCCAAGGCTGGTTATTCAATTAAGAAATTCTTTAACCTTGATTATTGCTTGGAAAAGAATATTTGTCACATTTCCCCCAAGGCTTAAGTTTTTGCACCAGAGGGAAAGATGAGGTTCCCCAAAGTACGGTAGAAAAAATCAGGTTGTCCTGTGTTTTTCTTCGATTCCTTCAGAAATTAGCTGTGTGACAAGTTATATAACCTCCTAGGACATGAGATTTTGCACCTGAAAATGGAGATGACATTAACTGGCAAGTACTCAGTGTTGTTGATTTTCCTCATTCATTTTGAAAAAACTATCAAGGTGTTCCTTAAGGCAGTATTTCCAAGCAGAGTTTCTGATATTCCTTAGTTAAGATAAACAGAGTGAATTTATGTTCCCTATTGTACTTATGGTACCTATGTTACCTACCTTTTCATAATTATATTGAATATCCTAAAGGAACGTTAGCAAAGTGGATAGTTTCTGATCTTGTCCACTTTAAGTCATTATTCTTTAAAGAAACATCCAACTAAGCTCCAGAATTTCTCAGTTGAAGAAGAAAATGTTCATTTGTAGTATTATTTATTTTGACATTTATTTTATTTTTTGAATTGTCTGCTGTATTTTACATTCTGCAAGATTTCCTATCCACTAACTAGTAAAAACATAGGGGGTTCCCAGCCTTGCATTTGGCTACTACATTAATCACAAATCTGGTTCTATTTCTGCAAATTGCATCAGGTCATGAACCGGTTGACCATCAGGCCTGAGGATATAGCACATAGCACAGGTGACTTTCTGTCCTGCCAGATGGGCTAACCCTGTTACCTACATTTCTTCAGTGGCACCTGAAAGCCAAGGCCCAGAGTTCTGTACTCAGGCTTTTTATTTGGGCCCATACTTCATTTCTGAAAAGACCCACCTCATTTTATAGACATTTTAGAAGATGAGAGATTCAAAATCTAAGGTATTCATGACCATTCTGAGCTTAAGTATATGTCACTTGAATGAAGAGCTTAATTGAAAAGTTCTTAAAGTTCTTAAGTCTCTTAAAAATTTTTTTGTTGTTAAAATATTCAGGATATTCTTAATTCTGGTAAGCTTGAAAGCAGTGGCAAAGCTTTATAGATTGTTATCTTACCAATTTCTAATTTAATTTTAATAACCAGCATCTACTTCTATAATAAATAAAATATATACATATTTGGTGGAATAAAACAAATAGAATGAAGCATGTTTTCTAACCCTTTTTGTAATTTAAATCCTGAGGTTTGGAAATTGTTTTCTTTTTTATGGTTGTTGAATTTTTAGAAGAGGAGTAGGAATTTGGAGATTTTTTGGAATTTTTGTTTTTCTACTTAATATTAGCAGCATATTTGACCTGCTAAGTATAGTTCTTGGGTTTCTCTAAGTACAATAAAACATGAGGGAGTTACAGTTTGCTTTTAAGCACAAAATTATTGAGGAAGATTGCCTTTTATTTCTTTTTCCATACATCTGGCATTTATATTTTATGTAAAACCT
This sequence comes from Cynopterus sphinx, assembly GCA_030015415.1. Classification (NCBI taxonomy): domain Eukaryota; kingdom Metazoa; phylum Chordata; class Mammalia; order Chiroptera; family Pteropodidae; genus Cynopterus; species Cynopterus sphinx. Next base: position 25,597,372 of record CM057384.1, on the reverse strand, counting down.
AGACACCCAGGTTTTATAAAGGCTGGCTCCACACCCTCCCTATGAGTTGACCCAAAATTAAAAACAAAAACAAAAACTAACAAAGCACTTTTTTGATACCTTTACCCTACCCTCCATGCCTGGCAGAGAGGTGACATTGGAACCCTGAGTTGTTTATACAGTCTGGAGGCTTAGTCTCCTGCCTCAGGTCTGACCTGACAAATGGTACATCCCTGCATCAGAGGCACCTCTGTTCCTCTGAGGACCTGTGCTTCTGTTTTATGCTGATCAGGAACAGAGAGTGAAAATGGAGAGCTGCAGCAGAAAGTGCAGTTCAGCCTCATTGCCCCTAAATGTGCTAAATATATAAGGAAAGCACAACAATTCACAGCTGGCTGCATGTTCCTAGCCTCCCTTCATAACAAAAGGCTTGTCTTTGATTCCTGTTATATATTGTCATTTAGCTACGTGTTTTATAGCAAAATGAAGCATAATTTATTAGAATGGACAGCATCAAAATAGAATACTATCATTTCCTAGAATGTAATTACATGAAAAGGAAGTAACATGTAGCCAGATACTGAATCTAGGCCACAGGTATGTTTCCAGCCTTAAGGAAGTGGAATCATCTGTGAACCCAAAGGCTGTCAAACAACTCTCTTGCTCCATGGAAGCCCAGAGGGGTGGCCTCCCCACTGGAAGTGCTGTCCTCTGGGAAGGGCTTTCTGTCCTCAGTGACCTGGCTCTGAGGGGCTCTGGTGAGGGAACATGCTCAAGTGGTATGGAGGTGTTCCAGGTCCTTTCTTGGCAGCGAGAAGACCACCTCCTTGAAGGCAGGGCCGTAGTTTCCTTCCTTACTCACAGACCTCCCTGGGTGCTGGGCATCTGGGAGGTGCTGAAGACATTGTTGGAAGAAGAAACAGAGCATCTTGGGATGGAGAGGGACCTTAAATGGGGTCAACCAGTCCATGCTAATCCAGGCTCTGAATTCCTTCAGCAATGGCTTTAGCAAGTGACCACTCAGGACTTCCAGATGTAGGAATCTGCATTCTCTGCATCAGCTCGTTTGTCTTTGGACCACTGCTTCTGAGGCTGACTCCTTGTTGCCCTGCATCTGTGTTTAACTCTTTTGTGACTGCTTGCTTTATCTTCCCAAGTGATCGAGCTTCCATATGCATGATAATCCATGCTTATTGATTTCTCTTGGTGCTAGACAGATGAGCAGGTGTCTGAGCCTGTAAGTCATTGCAATGAAACTCTCCATTAGAACATGAAGGAGCACCAGGCAGAGATGAAAACCAGATAATTCAGATTGGGGTGACAGTGCCATGTCCCTTTGAGGAGCCTTTAGCATCTGAGCCACGCAGAGGTGTGTGTGTTGGCAGCTTGTTTCCACGCCTCTTCTCATGATTCTTACTCTTGAGGCTGTGGTGGGCCTGCTTCTCTTGGCCTCTGGGTTGCTCCTTCTCAGTGAGTGTGGCCTGGGAGTTTCAATAGCCACTCTTATTAGGATGTGTCTTAGATAAGCATAAACGGCACCAAGTACAGATTTTAAAGAGCTTTGAGATAAGCAGTGTGTTCGGACTGGAAGGAATGAGCGTATGGCCTTCATTATGGCTGATCAATGCTTTGAAGAGTTTTAATTAAGTGATTTTAAGTGGTTTCTGGATAAATGAGGGATTGATGCAGAAATCTTTTGAGGTAATGTACTTTTATTACTCAAGTCTATGCAGTAAGGCTAGTGAAGCATTTCAGAGGAGAAGTCCTGCTGAATTCATTTTGATGATTAGTTAGGACATATTTGCAGTTGATATCATTTATTTCCTAATGTTCTCATTCTTTTTCCTAAAGTAGTTTATCTGTCTAATATGTTTGTTATTTCATACAGTAAGTCTTCTGACCATACAGAAACTTAGACTCAAGTGAAGTTAAATTCACAGAAACCTTAAATTATGAATCAGAAGAGGTTAGGGTTTTTTTTTTTTAATCACAATGCCAAAAGCGCTCCAAACAGAGTCTTTATAGCAGCATAGAAGACATGAATAGGCATGTTGAGAGCAATAGAAAAAGATTTGCTAGAAAACAATGGTTTCTTAATTAGAGAGCCTAGTAAGGGATAGTGGCTAAGGGGTTTGGGTGCCTGGGACCAAGGCCCCATGACCGCAGAGATGCTCAGAAAGAACCTTAATGGGCATAAGGGAGCCCCTGCTGAGACCAGCTAATGGGGGAGTGGGGCTGGGCAGCAGCCAGGTTCTTTCCCAGGAAGGCGCTGAGGAGGCTTAAACCACATAATGACAGTCCGCCCACTAACGAAGTTGCCAAGCCTGGACTTGTTGGGTGTTTTATTTACTTGAAGAAATTTCTTCAGCCCTAAATGCATGAAGATAGCACGGGTTGTCATGCCATGCCTTCCCCTCCTACCGCCAGCCTTGCAGTTGCAGAGAAAAACACTCTGGAATTCAGGGAGCAGAGGACCAAATGCAGGACTCAAGTTACGAAAGTGAAAACGCTTTCAAGAGTTCAAAGCCCTTCAAAGAATTCAGTTCCCAGTGTGGAAAGGATGTAACCACGAGAATGGAAGTCCAAGGCACTGTTTGTCCTCAGGGCTATTGTGCAGGGGCCTCTGCTTTGCTGAGGACTCTGATGGGGTGAGGAAATGGCAGCTGGGGCCGAGGTGGCTTGCTCTGTGCATGATAAGGCGAATGGATTTGAAGAAGCAGCCTTGGCGAAAAGGGCTTGCTGGCCTGTCCTTCATGTGCAATAATGACTGAGTGGCTCCTCTAGGACCAAGCTGTTTCCAGGATAAACATCTCTGCCACCAGGTGGCCTATGTTCTAGTTGGGGACAACAGAGGGATATCAGGTGGCCAAATATGTTTATAGCAATTTCCCATCATGGTAAAGGATGTGAAGAAAATAAAACAGGATGACATGAGCATGACCAAGAGGCTCCTTTAGATGAAGTAGTCAGGAAGGCATTTCCCATGAGGGGAAATTTCTCAGGTCTGAAGGACAGGAAAAGGTCATTCCTATGATGACTGGTTAGGACTAGCCAACGAGAAGTTCTGAATCACGAACAAACTTCAGAAAGTTAAAAACCTATAGTCACGTGACTGAAGAAAGATAACGAAGGTGAGGGTCATGCATTGATTGACTGATGATTGGAGCACACTGGGCAGAAGGGAAGAAGATCAGAGTCCTCTACGGAGACCAGGACATAAAACCTGCAGGCATGGATTGTATCTTGAATGTGATGTAGATGATTGGAGGGTTGAGAATGCAGTGGCCACTCTGGCTGCTATTTGGAGAACAGACTTAAGGGGGACAAAGCTGTATATACTTAGGAGGCTCTCATAGTGGTCCAGGGTGGACAGATGGATGGAGACAGGACAGTTCTTAAAGTTCTATCAGCACTGGTGGATGGATCTGTTGTGAGAATGGGTGAAAGAAGTGTTGGGTAACCCCCACTTCCCACTCAGTGAATGGCGTGGCCTTGGACTGAGGTGGGGATTGTGCAAGGGGTAGGATGGGAATGGTAGGTGGGATGGAGTGGCCATGGGTAAAAATCAAGAGCTCTCTTTCAGCCTCATTGAATTTGAGGCACCTGTTAGCATCTGAGCGGAGACGTCATGGGTCCGGTGAGAACCACCACCTGGTGCAGGAGGTTGGTCAGGCCAAGGAAGCAACAGCACTGAGTTGCAGATGGACGTTAAAACTAAAGCTGGATAAAAGGTCTCCCTGAGAGAGTATGTGGAAAGAGAATGAAGGGACACACGAGTGAACTCTGAGGCCTTGCCTCACCTGGAAATCGGGCACCATAGAAGGAGCCAGCAAGGGGGTGGCTGTGGGTCAGCCACATGGGATGAAATTATGGCAGTTAATTGTGTCACATGCCTTTGAGAGCTGAGTTATAATGAGCACAGAGAAGCCAGCATTGGGTGTGACCACATGAAGGCCATTGGCAACCTTGGCGAGACTTAATTTGCGTGGTCGTGTTAGAAGCCCAGTTGGATTGGGCCAAAGAGTCAGTTGGGAGTGAGGAAGTGGAGCTGGGACTGCGGACACTCTTTTGAGAAGTTTTCCTTTAAAGGGGAGCTGAGAACCATGATGATGGCCAAAGAGAGATGTGGAATCAAGGAAAAGACAGGCGGTGTACTAGGGAAGTATGACAGAGGAGAAAAGGGTGAGAAGACAGAGGTGTTTGCATGATTTTGAAGAAATGACTTGGGGGTTGAGTGGTGCTTTAACACTGTTCCCTGTGGGGAGTGCACAGTGCTCCCAGTTCCCTGTAAAGTCGATATGTGTCCCTACTATTTTGATGTGAAAAGATGCCTCCAGGAGGCCCTGGGCCTTCCTCAGGCTGCACACGACGACCCTGGAGCTGATTCTCCACAACCACAGTGGTGGAAATGAGGGTCATGCACTAGATTGACTGGCCATTGACCTATTTGTTCATTGAGGACACATTGCTGAACCTACTCTGTGCCAAGTGCAGGTCCAGGCCCTGCATTTATAGTGCAAATAAACCCCTCTCCCCATGACCATGTGACTGCCTGTGGGGGGCAGGGCACTGACAGGCAAACTGCTGGGGGTGGGACAAGCAGGCCAGGTGGGCTTGCTATATCTCAGATGCATGATCTGAACCCATTTCTAGGAGGTAGTTGGTTTGTGAGTTTCTTGAGGAGGAAATTCTTAGAAGGAAATGGATACAGGAGAGGAGACGGTGGCTGAAGGTTACAGCAACATCTGGGGACAGGGAGGGAACTGACATGGGAAGCTCCGCTGCTGCCCCAGCCTTGGGCTGGCTGAGCTAGAATTGGGAGGTTAGGGAATTTCTCTGGGTGAGGAACCTGTGACATGTGAGGGAAGCCCCTGTGCTGTGTGTGGCTGCTCACAAACACTGTACCTTGGGCCCAGCAAGTGTTTTAATGCCCTAAGTGGCCTTCTCTGCTCAGTGTTAAGAGGGGGGCTTGGTTCAGATTCCTGTTCACAGAGCCTGCTTACAAAAGCCACTTAACCTGCTGTGCCTGTGTCCTCACCAGAAAAATGGGAAATGTAACCATTTCTACCTTGCAGTGTTCTAGTCTGAGAAAAATGGAGTACGGCAGCCCTACCTTATCTGCGGTTTCACTCCCCATGGTTTCAGTTACCCACGGTCAACCACGGTTTGAAAATATTAAATGGGAAGTTTCAGAAATAAACAATTCATAAGCTTTCAGTTGCTTTCCATTCCGAGTAGTGTGATGAAATCTCTCCAAGTCCTGTTCATTCTGCCCAGGATTTGAATCATCCCTTTGTCCTACCTATCCATGTCATGTATGCTCCTCACTGCGCCCCATGGGCACTCAGTAGCTGTCTCTGTTAACAGGTCGACTGCCTTAGCATCACAGTGCTTGTTTCAGTTCACCCTACACAGGGTGGCAATGCCTATGTCATTCACCTCACTTCATCTCATTATGTAACATTATATCATCTCACGTCATCACAAAAACTACAGCGTAACATCCTATGGGAAAAACACATTCACTTAATTTTTATTACAGTGTATATAGTTGCCTGTTTTATTATAAGTAATCTGTTACTGTGCCTGATTTATAAGTTAAATTTTATAATAGGTGTGTATGTATAGGAAAAAACAAAGTATATGTAGGGTTTCAGGCATCCACTGAGGACCTTGGAACTTACCCACCATAGATAAAGGGGGGTGGACTACTGTGCCTGATTCAGCAACCGCTACCAGGGATGTTGAAAGACCACTGGGTGTGAGCTCGGGGACCAAAGGCCCTGCATTTTAATTCTGATTCTGGTTTAGGGGTATGTTCTTGAGCAGGGTACTCTGTGCCTCAGTTTCCTGATCTGTGCAATGGGATAATTCTAAGACCCATTAGAGCAGTGGTTCCCACCTTTTTGGCACCAGTGACTGGTGTTCCCATTAGAATCTAATGCCTGATGATCTGAGATGGAGCTGAGGCTGTGATGCTAGCACTGGGGAATGGCTGCAAATGCAGATGAAGCTTCACTTGGGCTGCTGCTCACCTCCTGCTGTACAGCCCGGTTCCTAACAGGCCATGGACCGGTACCCATTTGTAGCCCGGGGGTTTGGGACCCCTGCATTAAAAGATTGCAGTGGAAGAATCTGTGTAATCATTAAGAAGAGCACCTGGGCTGAAGCAAGCCCTGGGTGCCAACTGCTGTTAAGAGATGACGCCTTTGTGCCTACAGGACTGCGTCTGCAGCTGTGTGACGGTTTATCTTTTCTATGCAGTTCCGCCTGGTGGTGAAGACAGCCCTGAAGCTGCTGCTTGTCTTTGTGGAGTACTCAGAGTCAAATGCACCTCTTCTGATTCAGGCTGTCTCTGCTGTCGATACCAAAAGGGGTGAGTGGTCCCTGCTCCCTTATTTCTTCACGGTAAAAAAGTCTGATGAAAAAAGGCATCCGCTTTTCACATGTTCAAAATAGAATTGAGAATTCCCTTTATGTGGACCTCCCACTGCAGGAAACATGTTTTTTAGGATAGTAAGTATACAAAGATTAAGGTTTGCCAGAGAAAGAAAAGCACTCGTAGGCATCCCAGGGCAGGCCTATCCCTGAGCTTGTCTTTATGCCCCTTCTGCAGCCCCTGTCAGTGAACATACAAAGAGCCAGCTCCTTCTCCACTTTTCCCATCTTGCCTGGGTTGCCTTGGCTCCTTCCTCCCCTCAACCATGCTTTATCAGCTTAGACCTCTAGATGTTTCCCCTTCCTCCCTTTATCCTGTGCCTTTTCTCTCCTAGAGGAGCTTACCATCTCTTGCCTGTGTCCCTTGTCTCCCAGAAGTGCTACCCTTCTGCTATTGGAGAATTCTTTTAAAACACAGATGTGATTACATCAGTCCCTATCTAATACAGTGCCCACAGGTTAGTCCAGACCCTTCACCTGACTCTGAACCATCTAGCCCCTGGCCATCTGCTACCCCCATCTCCCACTTGGCCTGCACCACACCCTCCCTCCCTTGGGTCAGATGGCCATGTGCTCTCAAAGCCCCTGTGTGTCCCTCTTTTCTCCTGTGTCATCTTTGCCTGTCTCTGAGTGAGTGCCGTGCTCAAGGGCAGGGTGCCTGTTCCTCCTGGTGTCTCAGCACCTAGCTGGCCCACAGCAGGCAGGCCTGCACTACACACCTGATGAAGAATCAGCTTTGGGTCTGGTTTAGGGTGTAACACATTGTGTTCCCTGTAATATTATGAACCCTAAAGCTAAGATATTGATGAATTTTGTTTTATTTTATCCTTTTGAAAAAATTTTTGGTTTTGTTCTCCAGTAGCACATTACTGTTACCATGATCATCTTCACAAAGACTCAAGGAAGAAGCCATTTAATCAACATTTTCCTACCAGAAATTTCTCTTTTTAGGTAAAGGGTTAAAGTCTCATTGTGCTGGGGAGAAAGGAGAAATGCTGTTTTCTGTGGATGCATATTTTTGATTTTCTAGGAAAAGAGAGACATTCCAAAATTTGGTGAATCAAGACAGTTATAAGAAATTGATAAAGATAGGACTGCATATTTTTATATTTTGTCACATAACATGTTTAAATTATACCTCAGAGATATTGCAGATTTGGGTCCAGACCACTGCAATAAAGTGAGTATCACACTAAAGCAAGTCACATGAATTTTTGGGTTTCCCAGTGCATGTAAAAAGTTATGTTGACATTATACTAGTTTCTTGAGTGTGCAATAGCATATGTCTAAGAAAAGTACTATATATACCTTAATTAAAAAATACTTTATTAAACGTGGTTCCATAGTATAGCAGTTAATATGTCTTCTTTACATGCAGAAGGTCCTGGGTTTATGTCCCAGTGGAGCCACAGTCATGATCTACCGCCTTGCCACCCTGAACAAACCCAATGTCTGATCTCGGAAGCTAAGCAGGGTCGGGCCTGGTTAGTACTTGTATGGGAGACCACCTAGGAAGCCCAGGTGCTGTAGGCATAAATAATAATAAATATTAATTAAAAAAACAAACTAGTACTGGTGCTTCCAGGGCCAGTAAATGAGGTTTAGGGCCAAAGGTGGGTATTTGGAAAAATGAGGCAGAACCATTCATTCTCGGAGGAGTCGCGCTCCATCTCCCAACTTGGGAATTACTTTTGGATGATGAATGGACTCTTAATTTTCCTATGCTGAATTTCAGGTAAACAGTGGGCCCTTGTCATGGGGGCCGTGTTAGAGAGTATAGCCTTCTCATGACCTTGATTTGTGCTTTTACTTTGTTGAGTTGGGAGCTCAGAGTTTCCTTCTTTGGACTTCACATTTCATGAAGGGCATATTGTGGGGGTAGAGGAATGATCCTGAGGTAAACCCAAGGCGTGATACCCACCTCCAAGACTCCATCTACTGGTCCAGCCAAAGGCTCTCTGCTGTACTCAGCCTCACGCCCAAGACAAAATGATGACCATTGTTTCACAATTTGTAAAAAAAAAAAAAAAAAAGTTAATGGATTGCATATTACATGGCATTTTGCCTATAAAATTTCTTTTTGCAACTACTGAACACTAGCAGCTGGGAATGAAAAAAGGAATAACAGTAATGGAAAATCTCAGATGTAGCTTATCCCATGTGGTTCAATATCATGTTTCTCTATGGACATGTGTGGTCTTGGCCATAATTTTATAATGCGTGCAAATAACATCATCCTATTTTACTGCTGGTAAAATTGTTCCTGAACCCTATGATGGAATTAACCATATAAACATATGGTGTTTGCAGAGAGCAACAGGACTTCCAGGTGTGTTTCCACCAGCAGGTTTAGAAGCAGCTCCCTACTCCCCTCTCAGTGGGTGAGAGATTAGGCAGAGGTGCCAGAGGGCCAACTAAGCATGTCTGTTGTGCACAAGTTTATAAATAAGTTATAAATTTTATTCTTCTAGTGGCTTTAGACATAGTCCTCTGGGGGTACGAGAATGGGTATGTTAAAGTATAGACTTTTTTTTTCAATAGGAAGGAATTCTTTTGGATTATGAAAACTGTCAGATTTAAAGAATCAACAAAGAAAACCAACAAGTAAGCTACGAGTCCTTAAAAATGACTACCACCAACAGCGAATAAAGTTGTCCCAGAATAAATTCCCCTGGTTGCTTTATAAACATTATGCATGGAGTTAACCAGAAGGGTTCATTCTATGAGCACGGATGGTTTGCCCTTTGGCCAAGAGTGGGCCAGTTAGGCAGCAGGGATAAAAGTTGAGGGGTCTGAATCTATTATAGGGACTAATAAATATTTATGGATTAATGAAAGATTAAGAATGCCCTTCATTATTTAGGCAATAGACACTTTTGCTCAAGGGCTGGAATCAAAAGGTTCATTTGAGCTAGTGTCTGGGGCATGACACAGAGGCTCTGTGCGGTACTCAGTCTCTACTTCAAGATAAAAAGATGGCCATCTTGTCCCAATTTGTAAAAAAAAAAAAAAAAAATTAAAGCAGACACATCTGTCTGCTCAGTTTGCTGGGTCATCACCTCTCTTGCTTGGATAAAGTCACTTTTTCTTTCTGGGGGACAGAGTCTGGCAGGAAGAGAGAAAGGCAGTGAGTGCTTAAGGGAGCCCTGCAGAGGGCTCTGCGTTGTCTCTCAACCATCATCTGAGACTTCCTTTCCTTGAGATTTTTCCTGTTGTGATCGACAGGAAATGGGTTCAGAACCCTCTGCATCCCTGGGAAGGGTGCCCTTCCCTCTGACTGAGTTTGCCTCTCAGACAGAGGGTGGGGCAAGTGACCAGACTGGGTAATCTGTTTTGAAATTTCAGTCGTAAATCGTGAGTCAGCACTAATTTGGTTCAGCATTGCTTTTGAAGAAATTCAATTTTTCATTTGAATGTGAGGTGATGAAATATGACATAATTCTTAAACATGTGTATCACACATGATTAACAAGGAGAAAAAAATCCAGCCTTTCTTTTAAGCTGTCCCAGCTCTGAGTGCCGCTTGAAAACGTATTGATCTGTGAAGAATGTACAGAGCATGGTAGAAGTCAGGGGTTGACAGAACTCAAGCTTGATCTCCATTATTTATAGCCAAAATATATATATGTGAAGTGTGTTTATCAATTGTGTTGAAAGACATGGAACACACTATGAGAACCTTCTGTTTGAGTGTCAGGTCAACTTGTGTAGAAGGCATTGTACTAAATATCTTATTTTCTTTGGAGTTTAATACAGAAACCTAGGAGGAAGGAAAGGGATGGCAGGGGAAGTATTAAGCAATTTGTTCGGGGTTAAGAGAAAAGCACTGTGGTTTGGTGGGAAGAGAGGACTGGCCTGGGAGCCTTGTAGAAAGTATGTGGGAAAGACGGGTATCATCACCAGCCCCACCTGCCATTACACTTACAGCTGCTGATCGTCTGGTGCCTAAAATGTAACAGACACTGTGATAAGCCTTTCTCACATACAACTAATTTACTCAAGAAATAGTTAAGTACCAACTATGTGCTTGAGACATCAGAGAAAAAACAGGCTCTTGCAGACTATACTGCAGTGTTTGGGGGTGGAGTTGGAGAGGATCATGATTAAGGGAATTACTGTTTCGTAGTGTACACTGTCACAGCTAAGGCAGAAAGTCAAAGTGCTTTATCTCGATGATACCTCACAGCAGTCCTATAAAGCTGATATAATCACTGCAATGTCATTGTGTTTCATGAGCCACAGTTATTCCTCCGTTCAGGTGCTCGGTTTCTTTCTCTGTCATGTTAAGGGGTAAGATCATATGGTTTACGATTCTAAAACAGTACCTATCCTTCATCCCTCCCCGCTACACCCATAACAACTGTATAGAGCAAGCAAAGGTGGTGCTAGGGTGAACTGGGCCACTTAGTTCTGGCAGGTGGCAGCTCCTGGGAAAGTTGCAATCGGTGGTGCTTAATGTAGGCCAATTTGAGCCCTGCCGAGACTGTTTGTATTGGACCAAAATGTTTCCTCCCCTTTACCTTCATTCTTCGACATATTTCTCATTTTGGCGTTCTCAATCATTTAAAGGAGAATGAACATTCATCCCAACAGTACACAAATATATTCAGGTTTCCAGATTTGAAATCTTTAAATGGGAATGAGGGAATCAGATATCACAGCTGAAGGACACATTTTTCAGTTAAATTAAGCCAGTGTTTGCATGTTTTCATTTTAAAGGGTAAAATGGTACACAAGTGTGCCTGTCTGTTAGGGAGAGGCTATAATCTGGCTGCCTCCCTCTCTCTAAGATGCCTGCCTTTTCTTCGTGGCCTTTCTTTCCTTAGACTATATTTGGCATCGTTGTCTCCAAATATGCAAGCAGGAAGCAGTTCTGGGCCCACTAGCACCACTGGAAATTCTTAGCTTCAGTGCTTTCTCTCCTACACAGCCTTCCTTTTAATCACCCATCAGTATCCCACCGGAACAAGTGTTTTCTGCTGAGGTTCGGTGCCAGGTGGTAATGATAGAAGTTGCCCTCATTATAAACACAAGCTGAGGCACTTTCAGTGCTTGAACTGCACTCGGACAGTGAGACTCGAGACCCACTGACCACATTCTGACGGCAGAAATGATTTCACTGGGGTTTGAAAAACAAGTGAGGACTTCTAAAGAGTTGGATGAGAAATATCAGTGTGAAGATAATTCAGCAGTTAACAGGTGAAGGGTCATGCTTTCAGAGTTAGAAGGGGTTATAGAAGCTGGCCTCATTCTGACCGACTGGACAACTTGGCCAAAGGAAGAAGACTTTCTGTTTACTTGCTAGGTGAGCCAACAGATCACTGCATCAAGCTACACCCATGTCTTTCACATTTTATAGTAGGTGCCTGTTCCTTTTTTAATTTTCTGGTCTTTTCTCTTTATTTCATTTACCTTTGGTTCTTTTTAAACTGCTCCAACTTAACCTACTTCCTGCCCTCTCCAAGATCTCCATTCACTATTTGGCTGACATTTTATTGGGCGCCTGCTGTAGGCCAGGCGCTGTGCTAAGAGCATAGAGATAAGACAGATACCACGGCTGCCCTTGGGGAGCTTTTGTTCTCAAGGCCAGGAAGTCAGCCCTGGCATAACCCATCTAAGAACCAGCATGCGGAAGCCACTGATTTTCAGTTATTTCAGGGTTTATTTTTATCCGCAAAAATCAGCAATATCCCTTTAAGATCTTAATAGAGAAAGCAGGAAAGAGCTTCATGATCCATACCATCCTGTAAGGACAAAGCAACATTTCACTTCAAATATTTATGTCAGGCATAGGAAATTGTGTCAGGTGCTGTGCCCCCTTTGCGGCCTTGGCGGTCCCAAATGTGAAGAGTTTTCTGTTCTCCCCTGAAGCTAGGGAACAACCACCTATTAGCCTTTGCCGGAAGAGCCCTATTTAGGAGCCATCTCTGCACTAAGCCCCCCACTACTATCCGCACTGTAGGACAGGCTTAGCTAAGTGCCTTTGCCTTTGGGGTGCTTTTACTCTGTGCTGATGTGTGTTCTTATGTTTATGGCTATCTGCTCTATTAGATTATAAACCTTTTGAGGGCAGCCTCCCACTAGACCCAGCTGCTCGTACCTGGGTGATGCTTAAACAGTATTTGTGCCTTGATTACATTGAGGTAATATACTCCTTCAGATGTTTGCTGGATGGATATTTCACTTGGAGCCTAGTGTAGCATGAATGTAAAGACCTCCTGCATCCCATTCCTTTGCAGGAGATCAGAGCCTAGCATGCCAATGTATGGGAAATACTTATCAAGAGCTTCTGTGCTTGGAGAGTGAAATTCATGGACTAAATAGCTGCACATGAATGCTTTTTTTTTTTTTTAAAGTGACATATTTAATACAAAGGAAACTTTTCAAGCTAATTTATAGGCATCCTGACCCTGAAGAATATACATTTTTCCAGCAGACAAGGGTAATGTGGTATATTGTCATCTAATTAGAAGCATGTGTCACGCTTTGAAATTTGATAACTGAAATACACCACCATCATTGGGTGAAGAATCTTTAGAAAAACTGTGATGAGAGTTGGATAAGGTATGTTGAATTGTGTTCCTAATGATATTTGCTTTATTTGTAGGAGTCATCCCCTGGTCAAATATCATGGAAATCCTAGAGGAAAAGGATGGGGTCGACACAGAGCTGCTGGTTTACGCGATGACTTTAGTGAACAAGGTTGGTTGATGTTTGTTTGGGTTAAATAGTGTCCTCTCAAAAGTCATGTTGAAGTCCTCCTCACCCCTGGTACCTGTGAATGTGACCTAATTTGGAAATAGGGTCTTCGAAGGTATAATCAAGTTATGATGGGGTCAGTAGGGTGAGCCGTAATGCAGTATGACTGGTGTCTTTATAAGAAGAGGAAAAGAGACACACACAGTGAGAGACGATGATGTATATGTGTGTGCATGAGGAAGACAGCCATGTGAAGACAGGGCAGAGGTTGGAGCGATGCATCTACAAGACAAGGCATGCCATGGATTGCCAGTAGCTAATCAAGGATGAGGCAAGGCAAGACCCTCCCCTAGAGCCTTCAGAGAGAGCTGGCTCTGTGGACTCGTTGATATCAGACTTCTACTCTCTAAAACTGTGAGGGAATAAATTCCTATTGTTTTAAGCCACCCAGTTTGAGGTGCATCGATACAACAACCCCAGGAAACTGATATAATGAGAAAATCTGAAATTTACCCTCTGGATAAGAGCCACATCATGTAGACCCTCCAACACGGTGGCTGGAACCATGGCTGCAGTGTGCTTCTTTGCAGGAGAAAGCGGTTTACACCCATGCATGGTGTGTGTGCATGCATGCCGCTGGGCGTAAGTGTGAAGCTCTGTGAGTGTTTGCATGCTTCTTGTGTTTTGGTCATTTCTAATAAATCAGAAAGATGACAGTGAGAATTTTATGACCACTTTTCCTATCAACATATCCTCTTAAAAACATTTTTCCTTAAGAAAATAAATTAGCACGTTTTACTCTAAGGAAACAGTTTACAGTCAGGAAGAAATAAAGGTGCTCTTGTTCCACTGCTCCTTGAATTCTGACTGCTGGTGGTGAGATAAGGATTCCTGGGTGTCGGTCCTATTCACCTTTAAAAATGGTGACTGCACACTTGTGCTCCTGTTCCTCCCATCATGTCCCTCCTTAGTCACCACCTTGCAGGGCAGTTGTAGGCTTCAGTATCCATCTCCAGAGATGCTGCTCTGACAGGGGGTCCCATGCTGGCCTGGGGCAGCCCAGTGTTGGCACTGGAGTTCCTGCACTCCAGAGCTTTGGTCTCTTCCTCTTTAATAACTGAATTTGGGGTGAGAGTAGTCGTCCTGCAGACTGCTACATGCTGGGCCCCAGACCCCACATCAATCCCCCACTCCCATGAGCCTTCTTTCATACCCTCCGGAGAGGACCCAGAATCTCTTCCTGAAATATAACTGGAGAAACATTTCTGCTGGTGAACTGGAGACAAATTAGTAGAAAGCAGAATAATTATAAGTAGTAACTTCTGGATATTAAAATGTTGAGCAGACTCCAAGGGTTAAAACAGTGTTGTCCATGGCAGACAGATTGTAGCAGAAGAACACCGAAATAGATCCCAGTGCACAGAACAACTTACCCTGTGGCTGAAATCAGTGGGGATGGGGTAACTTCATTCCTGATTGGGGAGGTCTTGCTAAATAGAAATGAATAAAAACATACTTTGATCATATACCAAAATAAATTCTGGATCAATTAAAGAGTTCATTGTAAGACAACAAACCATAGATAAATGATAAGGAACTAGAGATGAAGATTAATTGGTCTCTGGTAGATAAAGGTTATTTTTAATAAAACCAGTCAAGAAAAATTCCAAAGGAAAGGACTTAAATATTCCAGAGCACAAAATTCTAAAAGGTCTCATTTGCAAGATGAAAACCACAAATAAAAGCTAAAGGCAAGTGACAAATTGGGAAATTATTTGCAAAAGTAGGGCAGAAATGACACTATCCTAAATATATTAAGAAACCAGTGAAAAGATAACATTAAACCCACCAAGATTAAAAGAAATATAGAGCAAAACAACAAGATAAAATTTTCCTCAGATCATGTTGGCAGCGATTGATTTTTAATGAAAAGCATTTGTTGATGAGGACACAGAAAACTCCACTACAGTCCTAGTGGGGAATGACCACCACTTTTCTGTAGATAATAATTTTGCTTTTCTTTTACAATCTGTAAGTTTATTTTAGGATGCAGTTTTAAAGCAATTTTCTGTTTTTATTTATTTATTTTTTTGATTAAAGGCCTCAATTTTCTGCCACTTTCAGTCCCTGACATTGTTTTGGAAAACTCTGAATTCAGCAAGAATGGAATTTTTGCCCTTGCACAGTGTTTTCCATTGTAATGCTATCCATCTTTATTGGTAAAGGCCACGCTTGGCTGTTCTAATGATCCTGGCAGCATTCACATGGTGTGGCCGTTCTGCTGCCAATCACTGGCAAGGACCCAGTGTGTGTCACACTCTCCTTGGCATCCTCGGACATTTAATGTCCAGGAATTCCTTGCTTACTCTTTCTCTTCTGGCTGTTCTGTCTCATTTTTTGTTAGTTCTGGCACAGGGGAAGTCCAGAAAGGTCCTGAGAACATTACTTCAAATGTCATCTTTTCCTCAAAAAGGTCAACAGACTGCTGGCACCCATACTGCATTTGTTTTCTATTGTTGAATTTTAGCTGTGTTCATCGCCTCAGTGAGTACAGTCCTCTAGATCCCAAACAAAGTAATGAAGTCAAATGTGCTGTGGGTCAGGAAAAGATGCAGACGCTGAAATCTAGGAAATAATCGCAGTATATTGCTTTTCTCACTTTTCTTTCAACAAAATAAAAGATAGCCTAATAACACGGAATTCAAGAAATTAATATTTTTATGACAAAACAGTTCTAGCCTGCTCATGGCTCTGAGACTGAAGTCTGCTCCCTTTGTTCAAGAGAGACATTAATGGTAGCGGGGAGGTTCCAAAATCCAGACTATTCCTACCTCCATCCTTCCCCCTGCCTCCCACCCCATGTCCTCAGAAGATCTGAGGGTGCTTTTTTCTCACCCTGCAAGCTGTCTTGATGCAGCTGAAATGTCCTCAGTGGAAATCTCCCCCTTGACAGGGCGGAGGAGTGGGAGGCTCAAGTAGTGACCACCTGGTAGAACAGGATGAGGCAGATGCGGGGGATGAGTAACGGGTGTTACTGTGGGGCTGGCTTTGACCAGTCAGGGAAGGAGGACCTCAGGGAGCCCAGGGGAGGGACACTGCTGTAGCAGACCCTGAGGGTAAGTAACCTGGATGGGATCCGTGCTTAGTATTTGCCTTTGTTTCTATATTTCGTTATTGCTTTTTAATTACCGTACACCCAAATCCACTTTTCTTCCTTTGGTATGTAGCTGTGTAAGTTTTAACGTCTGTAGTTATTGATAGCCTTCATAAATAGGATATAGAACACCTCCCCTCAAATCTCTCCATTGTTATCTCTTTATGGTGATATCTTGATCCCCTGTTTATGCCCCCAACAGGCAGTGATTTATTCTCTATCACTATAGTGTTGTCATTTCAAAAATGTAACATAGAATTGCGTAGGATGCAGCCCTTTGAGGTTGGCTTTTCTTAGCATAATGACTTTAAGATTCACCTGTGGTACTACATGTCCTAATAGTTCACTCCTTTCCGCTACTGTGCAGTATCAACTGTAGATACACCACAGTTTATCTCTTCACCCACCATAGGAGATTTTGGTGTTTACCGCTTTTGGCATTCACAAATAATGCAGCTCTGAACATTCGCGTTCAGGCTTTTGCCATGCTGGTTTTATCTTACAAGAAAAATTTTATGAAATCGGTAAAAACCCAGGGAGAAGAAACTAAAATGTCCTTTAGGAAAGAGATTTCTCTCTCTGAGATGCCTGTAAAGATTTACCTGTCGTAAGCCCTGGCAAGATAAGGTCTGAGGGAAAGCAGGAAGCGGGTCATGAGGTGTCATCAGAGGATAAAGGCAACAGGAGACATTTGCCCCAAAGACTTTTCTGAAGTAGTTGCCACCTTTGCCAGATGTAGGCTCCTTAGCAGTGAGGTGTCAGGGAAGAAATGGGAGGACAGGGCCCAGGGAGAGGTGGGACCATGGCAAAATGGCTCAGCATGGCAGAGAATAGCTTAAAAAGGTGAACGCGTGTTTCTAGGATGTGTAGTCCCCTCCCATGCAGGTGAAGGAGGAAGCTGTATTTGTTTGTGGCATAAGGTCACCTACCCTGCAGCCACACATATGAAAGGTAGGGGTATGCAGGTTTGGCTCAAGCCCACGTTTTCACAGTGGAAATGACAAATTACCTCTAAATTCCCTCGATTCTGGGCCTGTTATTGAGCAAGGGCTCTGTGAGTCTATTTGGTTCTATAGACCTATTTGTTTAATTATTCAATAGTAACCCCTCCAACTCCTCGTGGTCAGGCTTGTTAAAGTGATGGGATTAGGTCTAGAAATTCAACTCCCTGTAAACTTCTGAGAGAAAGGACCTCAGTGGACTTTCACCAGGGAAAAAAGGAAAGAAAGAGGGGAACCTAGAGGTGAGACGGCTGCCAGAGGCCTCATGCTGTGCCTCATCCTGGCCCCTGCACCGTGATGTAGAAAGTTTTAAATCTAACACCAAATGTCAACTCACTGCATCTCTCAAATTGTGTATTTGACAGAGTCAACAGTCAGAGCACCTCCCAATGTTCGCCCTCCCAGGCCTTGGTATCAGCATTTCCTTATCCTCAGCTTTTAATAAGTTCTAGAGTTTTCCCTAAAACCAAAGGATGAGCTCGTTCTGATGACAGGCTTCTTTCTCTGGGTGCGTGTTTTCTCAGCATCGGGAGCCGGGGCAGCACAATGGACTGTGGTGCCTGATAATGCCTTGCCCAGGAAATGTGCTTTCACACTTGGCCACGTAGGTGTGCGGACCTATTTATTACAGCTTCTGACTGGTTCATAACCTCTGTTCTGTGTCTTTCCTGGAGCCCCTGACTAATTAAGCTATTGAATCCCAGTTATGTGTCCTTTTTTTTTCTGATCTCAGCAGCAGTGTGTGGTATCCATTTTGCTCAGCACAGAAATGAAAAAGCCATGATTTTGTTATGAGGACGTTCTTTTCAATATTAGTAGCTTCAAAATAGAAGTTTTATAGGAGTTGGTGATTTGAAATGATCCTTACGAAAGGGTCATTTTTCTTCCAAAGCAGGTTGCCTTGTTTACAATAATTTTGAAACATAGGTAAGTTGCTTAGAAATGCAAAAGTAGTGAAGTAAATAGCAAGTAAAGACCTGTGTCTGAAATTGATGCCAGAATAATTTGAGTCGAATGATTCCAGGGAGACTAATAGCAGTTTGAGCACAGGGTTTATCGCAGGTATTCAGGAACTTCCTGTTACCTCAGGCAAATCCCTTCCATCCTGGCCTTTACTGCTCTCATTTATAAGATACGCGGCTGTAGTAAATCCCTTTAAGGGCCCTTCCGGTTCTGAGCAGAGGCCTTGTGTGAGATCATCCTTCTTATAAGAGAGGCAGAATGCAAAGGGAAGTCAGCTTTTTCTTTCTTAGATTGTTGTTATTTGTCTCTGGGTTGCTGCTTTGGAATTTCTCATGTTTTCCTAAGTTTCAGAGACCAAGGGAAGGTCTACCAAACTGGAAGAAAAGGGAACCACTAAATTGGTATCACTCCAGCTGCTAGTAGATTGATTCTAACACGAGTTTCTGATCACTGGGTATGTTAGTTTTCCATTGCCATGTAACAAATTACCATAAACTTAGCAGCTTAAAACAGCACAGATTTATCATCTCGCAGTTTCCATGAGATGGTGTCCAGCACTGCCTAGTTGGGTCCTTTGCTTAGAGTCTTACAAAGTCAAGGTGTCAACTGGAGCTGGAGTCTCCTCTGAGGCTTGGGGTCCTCTTCCAAGCTTTTGTGGTTGTTGGCAGAGTTCATTTCCTTGCAGCTGTAGAACTCAAGGTGGCTTGCTGCTGCTTCATGGCCATGAGGACAATCGCTGTTCTCGTCTCTGAGCTGGGGGAAGGCCTTAGCATACATTCAGATGGCTTGCCTGATTAGGTCAGGCCCAACCAGGATGCTCTTCCTTTTGATTAACTCAAAATCAACTGATTTGGGACCTGAAAGAGATCTGTAAAATCCCTTCACCTTGGCTATGTAATTTAAGCTGTAACCTAATCTTGGGATTGTCCTGCTTACCCTCAAGGGGACGGAAGTACACAGCCCCTGTATAACATGGGGTAGGATCTTGGGGTTCATTTTGCTTATGCTAAAGAACTTTTATCTCAGATGAAATTTGCCATCTGCCTTGCCTTTTCCCATGTTGTTATAATTATGGCCATGGGCTATCATGCGAAAGATGTTTTGAGAGCCTTGAGACAGTTCCCTAAGACATATCCATGTCGTGTTCTTTCTTCATCCAGACGTTGTCAGGATTGCCAGACCAAGACACCTTCTATGACGTGGTGGACTGCCTGGAGGAGTTGGGCATTGCGGCCGTGTCCCAGAGGCACTTGAACAAGAAAGGGACTGACCTGGACTTAGTGGAGCAACTGAACATCTATGAGGTAACTGAATATGCCTTTTGTAAGGCATCGCAAAGCTTAGACAAATGTCAAAGGCCGAGGTAATCATACTCCAAACCTGTGGTTGTGAGTGTAGTATAGCAGCACTCACAACACCTGCGAGTTATTCACAGTCAGTGCAAGTTCTCAGTCCCCAGCCCAGACCTGCTGAATCAGACACTCAGGGTGCCCAGCAGTGTGTTATACAAGCCTCCTGGTGATCCTGATGCATACTCAAGTGGGAGAAGCACTGATCCAGGAGAACCCTGGTAGTTTGCTCGCTTATTTATTGCTATTTTAAAGAATACACATTCTTTAAACAGGTGAGTGTGTTGTACCTATGCCTTAAAATGCTCTCTCAACAGCACTTTAAGGTTGAGAGAGACAGACAGAGATAGGTAGGTGTGAAACATCAGGCAGGACCAGCTACATAATTTGGAGAGCCCAGTGCAAGATGAAGATACCAAGAAAAAAGGTGCTGTTAAAGGTACTAAACGTTTTCTTACTTCTGCAGTCTCTCTTACCTTGTTATGGTATTTTTATTTGCTATTGAGTATCATTATAAGGAAAGAAAAATTAAAGTTGAAAAATGTTAGCAGAAATGTTACTGTTGTTCATCTTTATATTGTGCAATGCTAGTTTAAAATGCAAATATAAGAGCATTTAACTTATATGCAGAACCAGCAAAATTACCCAATTTGTTGGTTGTCACTCCTGCATGCATATGTGTTTTGTTCCTACTAGAAGTGTGGAGTCACTGTACAAAACTAACTCCCCTATTTTTATTTCACTTCTTGATATGTGTTCATTCTGTCAATATTCTACCTTCGACTTATTGATGAGTTAGAGCTAAAAGGAAAAAAAAAACTGTGGGCTGCCCTATCTTTTTACTTCTTCTCTTATCATTTCAGCAGAAGTGGTTTGCTATAAGGGAAAGTAACACCAGGGAGAAAGGTTAGGATAGCACACTTGGGTTGCCATCTCTCTGCATTCAGTAAGGTTTGGTCTGTATGGCAAGCGTGGCCTCCAGAGCTTCCAGTGCCTCTGCTTACTCAAGCATAGGTGCAACACACTCACCTGGTAATCACTTCCAGTCTCACTAATCTGCCTTGTATCATGCATCTACCAGCACTCTATGCTCATGGGCACAAGGAATGGCAGATACATAATGTTCCTCTTTCCTTATGTATCTCTTTATACATGCACATGCTCGCTTTATTTTCCCATTGGACTTCACTTAGAAACACAAGTTCGAAGTTAAAATTAGTAAGAATTTCAAGATGATGAAAGCAGGGCAGTATGCCAAGCCCAGAGCCTGCTGAGCATGAGCATGGAGCCCTTATCAAGCTGCACAGGTCATACACCCACAAAGTGGGCTTTGCTTTGGGATATACCTCATGGCTTTATGGCCTGTTGACTTGAGTTCAGACTGTTCCCTGTGGGTTAATTTTAAGTCAGATGCCCCCTTCCACCCCCTCCACCTCCCACCCCCGTTATTAAAGTTATTTTATCTGATGTGACTACTGGTTGGACTCTAAATGAAGGTTAGAGCACATTTGTAAATAGTAGCAAATTCCATTCCTTGTTGCTAAGCCTCATCATCTCGTTTCCATCCATGGCTAGTGGGGAACAGGATCTGGAGACATGTTTCATTTCAGGTGGTGTGACTTTGAACAGGAAAGCTTATTCCTTTAGGCCCAGGCTTACCCATAATAACAGAATGAACCAGGCCGTTCCTGGACATTCACTTTTTCTTCACATTCCTTTCTCCTAGATGGTATTCACATACCACAAAATTAACTATTTTAATAAAAGTGTAAAATTCAGAGCGTTTTAATATATTCATAAGGTTGCATAACCATCACACTATCAAATTCCAGAATTGTCATCACCCAAAGAAGAAACCCCACACCTATTAGCAGACACCCCCTACTCCTCCATGCTGCCTATACCTCATACCCCCAAACCGTTAATCTACTCTCTCTCTGTATGGATTTGCATTTTCTTTCATATAAATGGACAGTTCATATAAATGCAACCAATGTGTGGTCTTTGTGACTAGCTTTCACTTAACAGGTTTTTAAGATTCACCCCTGTTGTAGCATGTATCAGTACTTTTTTCCTTTTCGTGCTAATATTTCATTATATGAATATATCACATTTTGTTTATCCATTCATCATTTGATGGACACTTGGGTTATTTCTATCTTTTGGCTGTTATGAAAAATGTTGCTATAAACATTTGTGTGCAAGTTTCTGTGTGGACATATCTTTTTAGTTTTCTTGGGTGAAATTGTTGGTCATCTAATAATTGTCCTTAGCTGTGTGAGAAAGAGCCAGACTGTTTTCCAAAATGGCTGCACCATTTTACCTTTCTACCATCAGTTTAATGAGGGTTTCAGTTTCTCTACATCCTCATCACTGCTTATCATTGTCCATCCTTTTAAGTTATAGCTATCTCAGTGGGTGTGAAGTCGTATTCATTTTGATTTGCATTTCTCTGATGACTAATGACGTTGAGCATTTTTTCATATGTCTATTGGCCATTTGTATATTTTCTGTGGAGAAATGTCTATCTACCCATTTTTAAATTGAGTTGTTTTGGTACTGTTGAGTTGTAATAATTCTTTAGATATCCTAGATACTAATCCTTATTAGATTTAAAATTTAATATGTTTTTCCCATTCTATGAGTTGTACCATTCTACTTTTTACCTATCAGTCTTATTCATATATTTTAAAACCTTTCCTTTTTCTACTTATAAAAATAACATGTACTCATTGAAGAATATTTGGAAAATTCCAAAAAGTATAAAAAGAATCAACCATGATTTTGTTACTAACCATGGTTAACATTTTGGTCTGTTTTTCTAGCCTTTTTAGTATGTGTAGGTTTATATTCTTAACCATGGATATAATAGTGTTGTGTACTGAATCCTTATTAGTAAACATGTTAGAACCATTTTCTGTTGTCATAAATCTTCTTCAAGAGCTTATTTTTCCATAATACGTATAACCACTCTTTTTTCCAGATTTAAATAATTTACAAATTTTGGCAGTTATAGATGCTGTTATGATAAAAAGCTTTATTCATAAATTTTTGTGCACAGCTCTAGTCCTAGGAGGGGTATTTCCTAGCTACATGGCTCCACTATAATCTTCCATGGGTAGAAGTGGAGAGACTGACATGTACTCACTATTTCCTAAAAGTGACTGTCATTATAAGTGACCAGTTGAGGAATAAAACAGAATAAGCTTTATATGATCTTAGAAGAAATCAGAGGAAACTGAGCAGAGATATTTGCTGACAGAGCTTAATTTTTCCCACAACAGATACCCAGAGCAAGGGCACAGAGAGAACGTTGTTAGGGTTAGGGTTTCAGTTCTCTGTGCCCCTGCTCTGCGTATCTTCTCCTCTAACCAAGCCTCAACCAGCTGTCTGCTCAGATTTTTGTGTTTCATTGTCACTGGCATGCGGCATTGGGAAGTGAGTGGGTGGTGGATGAGGTATGTTTGTTTGGCTCCTAAAAGATAGGGTAAGACAAGAATAAAGTAAGGATCCTAAAGATGGAAAAGGAAGAGACTAAAGGCAGTTGGCTGACATGAAGGTAGAAGACAGACTTCTCCCAGGACATGTACCTCCCTCCTTTACCCATCAGAACTCCCATCTCTGAGACTCCACTCAACTAGGGGCTTAGATGGTCACAGCATTGGATTCTATGTGGTCACTGTTTTTTAAGACAGCAAAATGCAGGTGAATTTCCCTTTAGTGAACCAACTGGGAGAAAAATTTGAAAAGTAGCCTGGATACCTACCCCAGAACACTGCTCCCTGTTGTAGGGCACAGCTCTTCAGCCTACCTGACTCTCAAGCTACCTCCCCATCTCCCTCTTTCTCTTCATTCCAAACCTTTCAAAAGTTGTTTCATATTCATCATCTTCCTTTTGTCAAATTGTATTTGATATTTTAGCTTCAAGCACATCTCATTCACAAATGTAGTACATATGTGGCATTTAAAGAATAAAATAAACACCCATTGTGATGGTTAATTTTATGCGTCACAGGGTGCCCAGATATTTGGTTAAACATTGTCCTGGGTGTGTTTGTGAGGGTGTTTCTGGATAAAATTAACATTCGAATTGTTAGGCTGGGTAAAAGGAATTGCTTGCCCCAGTGTGGGTGGGCCTCATTCAATCCACTGAAGGCCTGACTAGAACCGAAGGCTGAGTAAGAGAGAATTCATGCTCTCTGCCTGGTGGTCTTGGGCTACGACAATGGTTTCCTTCTGTCTCTGAACTCCAGCTGGAACTTACACCACTGGCTTTCATGATTCTCAGGCCTTTGGACTCCTCAGCCTCCATAATCTTGGGAGCCACTTCCTTATAATAAATTTCCCTGTATATCCTGTGCATTCTGTTTTTCTAGACAACCCTAATACCTTGTGTGTTAGCTGTTAGAAATAAGACCAGTACCAATAACTTGGAAATGTTCTTCATAGCCCTCTCTAGTGTCATCCCTCTATCTCCCAGCACTATTCTCTTGCTTTTTAAAATAATTTCCCCTGAAAATAGCTTATTCTATGAGCTAACACAAAGGATCGGAGTATCAGATCAGAAATGACAGATCAGAGATCTTGCCCAGTATCTAGCTATGCTAATAATTTTGAGAATACAGACAATAGAGGTGCAGAGAAACAGAGAGTGATCTGGGACATCTCTTGTGACTGCCAGGTCCTTTTTTTATGCATCTCGCATGTGCCCTCTGACCCAGAATAATAGACAAAGTCTCCAAATGAGGTTTACAGGTCACCTCGCCCAGTGTGTAGTATCCAATATTGAAACATCTCTACTAGGGAGCCCAGAGAGCCAGGGCTCATAACTCTGTAAATCCTGCGTCTATTTAATAGAAGTAATCCTTATCCAGGAACATCCTGCTAGGAGCATTCCAGAAACAAGAACTCTCATTTTAGCAAATATCATTAGTCTGTTTATTAGGTGGTCTAGTTATTAGCATATTTACAAGAGATTAGATGGGGTCACTTGCCTTTTTTCTTTCTTCAGAAGCATCTCTCCTATAAAAGAAATGAAAAAAAAATCACAGGCCAGTTGTTTTAACTCTTTCCTTCCAGTCTGTATGGCTAAACAACATGTTGAATTTTGTCTGTTGTGAAACTTTATAAAAGGAATGATAGCATTTTCTCTTTTGCTTTGTGTTTTTGACACCTACCCAAGTTGTTTTGTGCCTTTCTAGTTTGTTTATTTTCACTGCTGATAGAAAGTATCATAAAATTGCAATATTTTATTTATTTCCTCTTTTTTTTAAGGGAGTCTGGCCTGTTTTCAGTTCTGTTGCCATGACAGACAGATGCTACCACGAGTGGTCTTATACTTTTCTTTGTGTGTGTGTACGCAATGCATCTTATGTATAGGTATTCATTTTATTCTTGCTTTGTAAAAATATTTAGAAATTTTTCTTCTTTATCTCAGCCTTTTTTCTCTGATCTTTAGTAGTTTGATAGAATTCCCTTGGGAGATTGTGTGTGTGTGTGTGTGTGTGTGTGTGTGTGTGTGTGTGTGTGTGTGTGTGTGTGTGTGTGTGTGTGTGTTTAGGGTCAGGAAGAAAGTTTCAATAACTATATTTTTTCTGTAGAAATTGGTCTGTTTAAATTTCTTACATTTACTTAGATCACTTTGCTAAATTGTATTTCCTAGGAAATTAATTTTATCTGAATTTTAAAATTCATTGGCAAAGAAATATATGGTCCCTTATGAATGTTTTTAATTTCTTCTGTTTTAGTACTTAGTTATTTTTCACTTTTTGTAATTTCTCCCTTTTATCTCTGGATCAGCTAGTGTTTTGTATATTTCTTTGTATTTTTTCAAATAATAATTTTGATTTGTGTATGATTCACATTGCCATTTTGTTTATGACTAAGTGTGTACTTTGTTGTTATTTTTCTAGATTTTTGACTCAGATCTTTATTTCATGTCTTTTCATCCTGTAACCATCCTTGCATTTATGGAATAAAACCCACTTGGCCATGATTTGTTCTTTTTAAAAATGTGCTGTTGGAATTCTGTGCGATACTCATTTATTTAGGATTTTTATACACGTAAGATTGGTCTTTCTTTTATCTTTTCCCTGCCTTCCTCTTTCCTTTTTGTTAGCTATTTTTATCAGTTGATGCATCACTGCTATGCTAGCATCATAAAAATGATGCTGGTGATCATGGCACCACTCTTGTACATTGCTTCTGTGCAGTGCACTCCTGGTGGCTATGTCTATGAGTGTCTCCATGGTACCTTTCTGATTGTTCACCCTTAGATCCTTTCCTGTGCTGAGATTTCTTTATCAGACCTCCTCTCTGTCTATATGGTCTGCTCTATGATTTGAATTCAGCAGCCTTGGTAGCTGATATTTTGAAACTGTGCTTTCTGCAAAGGCCTATAGCTACCTGCCCCTCTACCTGCTTATCTTCTTGTATTACATTCATTCATTTGGGGCCCACTATATAGGGCCCACATACTCTTCTGGGTCTGAAGATACAGAGATACAAAATCTGGCTCTGGCCCAAGGAACTTTCATTCTGTAGTCTAAGATGAACGGGTAACTGATTCCTCCAACAGATAAATATGATGGTGCAAAAGGACATAGGAGGTGCTGGGGGACCTCTGACTATATGGGTCATGGCCTTATGGAAGCTGCACATGACATGCTACCAGCCCTAAATGAAGCCTTTATTTTTCTCACATGACAAAAACAAAAATCCTATGTAACCTGTTCCTTTCACTACCTCTGCAAGTAACAGAGTCTCCCAAGCTACAAACTTGGAGCTTTCCTGGACTCCTTTCTCATTCTTCTGTCCCCAAACTTAAAAGTCTGATTGCTGAAAACTACACTTATTTCTCTATTCTTCTAGCTCCGACAGTCATCATTCCTTGCCTGGATTATTACAGTATCTTTTCATTCATTAGTTTCTTTATGAATTGGTTCAGCAAAACTTTATTGAGTATCTGCTGTGTGCCAGGCACTAGTTCGGGTTCTAGGACACAGCAGTGACTCAGACAAGGACACTGCCCTGAGGGAGTGCACATTCTAATGGTGTGCAGACAGTGACCAAGCACATGAACAAGCTGAGAATCTGAGACTGTGAGCATGTCTATGAAGAAAAGAGACAGGATGAGGGGAGATGAGGTGTGGGCAAGGAAGGCCCCTCTGAGACGATGGCCTAAAGAGAGACAGTAACGTGGAGAAGAGCAGTGTAGGAGCTCCAGCTTGGCAGATATGAAGGGTCGAAAGGAGGTTGATGTGACTTGAAGGTAAAGACTTAGGAGAGCAGCTGAGAGCAGAGTTCAGAGAGGTCAGCATTCTGCAGGGGCTACATCCCATGGGGTCTTCTCTGCTCTTTCCTCCTTCCTAACTTTCTACAACTTAAAACAAGTTGGTCCTCCTGAAAATCCACTATGACTATGCTATTTTCTGTTGAATAACACAAACAATAGTAAGTGAGTGATTTAATGAATAAATGAATGAGTGAATAAATTAAAAACCTTCTTCATGGCCAGCATGATGAAGCCCGAACTTCTTGGTACAAGGGCCCACGTAGTCTGTGGCCGTTGTACCACTGTGGCCCTTTCTCTGGCCATGCCTAAGATGTCTCTGAGGGTTCAGCCACATTCTAGGATTCTTCTTGTAAAACAAAACCATGCGTGAATGCCAGCCCCAAATTTCATGTTACACTGTTCCTGACTGCCAAGCCCAAGGCTGTCATTGGCTCTACTGGGATTCTGTGCCTCATTCACCCTTTCACGCACTCTGTTCCATTTTATGGTGGTGTTTTGATAATTTTTCCAGGTTTTTCTCCTCATTTAAACTCTCTGTTTCTGTCTTCTTTGACAAAAGGCAGTTAAAGTGGATTTCACTTTATACACACTGTGTGCCTCTCTGAAAGGAACCAAACAGAATGCTATTTGATCCTTGGATCTTTGAGGTTAGGCAAGGAATTAGAAATATCTGAATTCTACATTAGCCCCTAATGTTATCATTCCAAATGTGTGCTTAATAAGAAGCAGAATCAATACCTCAGGTCAGAATAAGTTCAAATGGTCTAGAATTTTTACATCTCAAAGTGAAGAAAAAAGTAATTGGCTGGAAATATTTTAAAATATTGTCATTGTTTAGGTACATAATCACTCTCGAACTTTTGACAGAGAATGCCTTTTAAAGCGTTAACGTTGTGATAATAAACGTGATTAACCACTGAAGAGGGAGCCTTTAGAAAATAGAATATCCAAGAGATTTTACTGAACTTGTAAGTGATACCATTGGCTCAGGCTTCTCCATGCACGTCTATCTGACACAGTGCAAGCCAATTATTCCTCTGCACAAATACACATCACTTTTAAGAGGAAATCAGGAAAAAAACCCTTTATTCTAGATGTCGTTTATTTCTGATATATATTTTTGTGTCTCACATATGCAGACTGTCTAGCTATCCATCTGATTAGGTAGATACACAGTGGCAAGCATCTTTCAGTCTGCAGAGGGCACTGAGACTTGTGTGGTCCTGAAGACTTGGCAGAGAAGCTGAGGCTGCAGCACGGGAAAAGACCCTGTTAAATCCTCATTAGGGTGAGCCTGAAAGGCACAGTCACCCCTAGGCGCTGTGAAGGGATGTCAAGGCTGACCTTGCAGTGGGTGCCCTCTGCTTTTACAGGTGGCACTCCG
This sequence comes from Cynopterus sphinx, assembly GCA_030015415.1. Lineage (NCBI taxonomy): Eukaryota > Metazoa > Chordata > Mammalia > Chiroptera > Pteropodidae > Cynopterus > Cynopterus sphinx. The sequence goes on along the minus strand of CM057384.1, from coordinate 25,569,111 downwards.
GCAGGAGGATGGCGATGAGACGGCAGAGCCCCCCGCCGGCGGGCGCCGGGACCGGAGGAGGGCCAGCATGTGTTCCGGTGGCGGCTCCGGGGAGCACCAGGCCCTGGACCGCAGGCGGAGCCGCAGACACTCGGTGCAGAGCATCAAGAGTCCACTGTCGGCTCCCACGAGCCCCTGCTCCCAGGCGGCTCCTGGCTTCAAGCCCAGTCAAGTGCGAGATCTCCGTGAGAAGTAAGCATAACCCAGCCATGGAGAGGGGTGCAGGGATACAAGAAAGGGAGGGTGGCTTCATTCCCACAGGTGCCCACTGTCATCCCCGCCCCATTCACCCCACTTCTCCACCATTAAGACACCAACCTCACCAAAATTCCCACAGATCTACGCAAGCCAAGGCAACCCTGGTGATGGGCACAGATCTGATCTTACAAACCCTACAAACATTTCTTCTTCCACTTGTGTTTTTATATTATTTAATGTCTCAGTTAACATCTGTTCAGAAAAGCTGTGCATTATCAAATGGAAAAGAACCCAAAACACAAAACTTTGATTTAGTAATAAATGGTATGCGATCACACACATGTGAGGTTGTGAAAGGCCTGAGGTACGCGTGACAGAACATAAGTTGAGGTTGAGTTAAATAAAACAAATCTGTCTGAATTAAAAATACACACATATAAAAACAAAATATATAATTTTATATACAGGTAAAATTTCAGTAAATTGTTCATTATAGACCAGAACTGTCTGAAGCCTTGAAAATCCCTGTCTTTCATATATATATATATATTGGAATGATCTCTGTTCTTATGAACCTCACATCGGGGCTGGGAGAAAGTAAGACTATGGGAGGTAGATAGGAAATAATAGATTGACAGTTCCCTGAGGAATTATATATATTCAAAATATAAGGTTTGACAAAAATCTGTGGGAACTCAGAAGTAGTTCCATAAAACACAGGTGTAGTAAAAGAATGGCCAGGCTGCTCAGGGGTCTGAATCCAGTTCTGTCTTCACAAGTGGATGCCATGCATTCACTAAGATGAAGGGGCTCTTTGGACTAGTCAGTCCATGACAACCAGGTCCACTGGGGCTGAGTGATAGACCAGTTGCCGGTGCACTACTTCCTGCTGCCAGCAGGGTGGAAGCCTTGCTCACATCATTTGGCTGGAACGTTTTCCTCCATCATGCGGATCTACCCGGGAGGCAAATGTAAATCGGAAGGCTGCATGGCAAAGAAGAACTTAACTCATATTTAGTTGGGTGACTTTAAGAGAGTGATCAAGATATGTCCCTTCCTCTCCATCCCTAAGGGATCACCCACCCCCGCCAGTACTGAGAAGTGCCCCCGACAAGCCTGATATTCATGGAATTCTTGGACTATGAGCCAGCCCATACCTTTGGGTGCCTCCTTTTGCAGCAAGAGGGAGGATGGCATTGGTCTGAAAGTGATGTGCTAGGCATGGTCCGTGTTGACACTCTTCTTTACCGCATAGGCCTCCATCTTCAGGTTTTTCTATTTATTAGAGTCTATGTACAACAGGCTCTGTTTTGTGAAAAGAAGACCAAAACTTCTAAACAGGTTGAGAAATGAGAATATCTACCACGAGCATTGTACTTTGTGATCTAAGATCTTCAAAAGACTCAGGCAGTGCTCACAAGGCCCTCGAAGCTCTCTCTAGCACTACTTATAGCTACTGCGTGAGAAATTAACATGGAGAGAGTTGAGGAAAGTGTATACAAGGGGCTGAAAAATCTGTATTTAAAACCACTAAAGATGCTGAGGGTAGGAGTTAGGAGACCGGTCAGCAGCACTTGGTGATCTTTTGCTCTGTCTGACTCGTGTCATGTTTGTTCTTGTTATATTTCTTGCTGTTATCCTTTTCAAGGGTCCCTATGTTATACGTTCAGGTAACATGTTGGCAAAGATAACAGTGGAGTGGACCATCCTGGGTACTGTTCACAGTGTTGAGGCACTGGGCTTGGTGGGATCTGGGACAAGGAGGCCATAGATCCTGCTCTGAATGCTGCTGTCTCAGTCTTTTCAGGCAGGGCTGGTTTTTTCGTTTTACTGGAATTATTACTTTGATGTAAATTTTAAAGCACTTATTTGAGAAAAATGCACTTTCCAGCTTGTAAAGTCAGATAAGGTTTTACAGGTTGATGGTTATAAAGTGGCTTCATCCATGAGACCTGTGGGAGAGATTTTGCCTGATGACCCTAAACAACAGTGAATTTGGGCAGAGGTAAGAGTGGGATAGAGGGAAAGGGTGACGAGAAGAAAAATTGGAAATGCTCTCTGCATGCATAGCTTAGTCACCTGCTCAGCATCTGTGCCTCCAAACATTACCTTAGAGTCAAGTAGTTCATTGTGTTTGATTCCCTGTAGACCTTGAAGGACACAGAAGCATGCCTGACCTAGATTACTCTTCATCTACCTGGATGTTCTGGCCCGACTTACTGCTAACTTGTAGCAACATGCCTGCCTAAGCCACACAAGATAAATTTTAGGCTGGATTTTATAACTCTGTGACCCAACTAATGCCAATACTTTTGAAAAGATGGTATAAATATGTTAGAAGCTAGAAAAAGATTCACAATGTCCTAAAATGTATATGGCACTCTGCACTCAGATAGTTCTGTTTTGTCATTTGATCATTACATCATTTAATTCTCACAGTGGGCCTCTATAGATCCAAGCAGGACATGTGTCTTTATCTTCACTTTACAAGTGAGAAAACGATCAGGGCTTGGTACCTTGGGATGAATTGCAGGTCTAGGGGGCTAAGCCATGGTTCAAATTCAGGCCTTTGGCCTTTGCTTTTCAACGTCCAAGTCAAACAAAACTATTTCCCAACCAACCATTCCTACACATAGTCACTGTGTGAGATATGTACCACTGACTTTTTAGAGAGGGAATTTGATTTATATATCATGTAGATGTATTTCTATTGAGGTAAATATAAAAATTCAGAGAGCTGAAAGGAGAAAATCTCCAAGTCTCCTTATAGACTTAGGCCTGCTAGTCTATATGGTTTAATTCTCAGAACTGATAAGACTGTAAACTCGTATTGCGTCTCTTTGGTTTCTGAAGAAACGGAACACACCAGGCATTTACCAACTAAGGCATTACTGGTCATCTGTCACCTAAAAGTATCTTTTGTGATTATGTGCTTCATCTTTGCGCTCAAATTTACAGATCTGATTGGATGGAAGGAAAATGTTGGCGTTTTCATGTTTTTACCAAGAAAATTCTATTTTTAGCATTTAATTAGCAAAAGAACCTGGTTTAAATCATAATAGTATATAATCTCAGGACTAAAGGGTCTTCAAGGTTGTCTAGCATGCAGGAGCCCTTTCTGTGCACTTTTAGGCTCAGGCACTATCCTTCCTGAGGCAACACCTTATATCCTTGAAGTTTTCTACTTATTAGGAAAGTCACCTTACTTAAATTGGCTCCATAATGTTATAGCTCTATTGCTTAGCATTCCATGATATGGATAAAATTTCCCCATAATGTTTTTCTATTCATTCAGATTCTTTCCTGTCAATACATAGAAGATCTTCTTCCTGCTCTGTATTTCAGTCTTTCTGATAACAAACATTGTGTGCAACTTAATATATGGGTTTTAAATTTATCCTGTTGATTTCCACACAACATTCCAACCTATAGAGGTAATTTTGGACTTCATTCAGTCACTGATGTTAGCGGTTGTGCCATTCGGCCTTTAGTCATGTGTATATTTTAATACACATGGAAGAGTGACCTGGCAGGTAGTAGATGATGACAACTGCTTGGGAGTGGAAGGTACAGACTACTGCCACGTGCCTCAAAGGCAAGAGTTGGAAACTTTCTCTTTCAAGAGCCAGATAGTAAATATGCTAAACTTTGCAGGCCAGTGTCTGTTACAACTACTCAGCTGAATTCTGCTTTTGTAGCTTAAAAGCAGCCATAGTCAACAGGTAAACGAATGAGCATGACTGCATTCCAGTGAAACTATTTATGGACATTGAGATTGGAATTTTACATGTCATAAAATATTCTTTTGAATTTTTTCCTAACCATTTAAAAATGTGAAAACCATTCTTAGCTGGTATATTGTATAAAAGCAGGTTGGGTAGGCCAGATTTGGTCCATAGGCTATAGTTTGCCAGCCCTTGTCCAAAGGGGCTTAAGGGAGGTTAGGAAGAAAATGGTCTGGAGTTGGCAAAGAGGTGTATGTGAGGTCTGAGAGATGAACCCATCATGCCATGTGAGAGGGCTGTAGGGAACAACATTCTTAATTTCAAGATTAGAGCTAGGAATATTCCATGAGAGACCAAGGCTATAGGGGATTTTGCTGCTGGTTGCTCATGAGTTCCTACCGCATAGAGGAGGATTGGAGTTGGGGGATGCAGAAGGCAGAAGATGGGTCAATCAAGGGGATATATAGAGCCAGTTGGAAGAAAGGGGGTCTGGCTAACAGTCTGGGAAAAGTTGGGCTGCTTGGGGAGGTGGAAAGAGGCTGGGATCCATCCCAGTGGTCCTGTAAGGCAGCAATTCCGAACCCGAGGTAATTTTGTCCCCTGAGGGACATCTGGCAATTTCTCAACACATTTTTGGTTGTCATAACTGGGGCAGGGAGTGCTATTGGCTTCTGGTGGGTAGAGTTCACAGATGTTGCTAAACATTCTACAATCCATAGGTCAGACCCCCAAAACAAAGAATTATCTGTTCTTAAATGTCAATGATGCTGAATCTAGGAAGCCCTACCTTAGGGGAAGGTAGGTTAACTATTATAGTTTTCACCTCTTTCTTAGGAATGCCAGGGTAGGAAGTGTTTGGGCTATTGAAAGAGGCGCAGCTCATAGAACTCTGTGGACCTATCTTTAATGCTCATGTTCATGGGTCAAAATTTGCTTTTATTCAGAGAATATAATTCTCGAATTTCTGGACTACTATGTCAGTAGTAGAGTAGGTCCTTCTGTTTGTGTTTTAATTCCACTTAGCAAAGTTGTATGCTTCAAATTCTCAGGAAATATGTTGAACCCTCTTTGGGAGGATTTTCTTGTGCTTTTCTCAGTAACCAACAAGCCCAGCATAACCAATTCTAATAAGTTTCATATTCGTCACAACCCCAAACTGGTAATGGAGTATGATACCAGCATAAAACAAAATGGCATAATACAGCTTTGGTTATATAACAGAGGGTATGCTATTCAATAGCCAGGCTCAGGAACCTGTTTGGAAGAATAGGAAAGTAGGGGATAAGCTCACTGGAGCCACCTCTGTCCACCCAGTATTCACAGATGTTCAAGGAGAGATGAGGGCTCAGCATTGAGAAAGAACAATGGACACCCTCCTTCCAGCTAGTGTTATCATCAACTCGTGGTAAAGGAGTAACAATGTTAAATTCAAGAATTGTTACTTTATCCTGTAAGTTAGACTTGGGATAAAAATAAGGAAAAATGTCTTACCATATGTCACACAGAAGTATGCATGCTAATAATTTGAAAGTGATACAGAAGTAAACAGGCTAATGGGGGAGTCAGGGTTGTGGCCAGACCTTGAACTTGCATTTGGAAGGAACTGGACATAGTAGTTTGACACAGACATACTTGACCCTCAAGCAGCAGAGAGAAGATGTGGCCTGGCCCCAGCTGGGGATGGAGTGTGGACACCAGGATCAAAAGCTAAGTCTGCACTTGCAAGCGGGGAACAGGCCATGGCTCCCAGGAAGCAGAGGAGCACTCAGTCTGTGCATGTCCTTGCCAGCACGGCCTTTGGGTTGCAATGCAGCACAGAATGTAGAACGAGGTGACGAATGAAGCAAAGGAGGGAGTGCTCGGGTCTACCCTAGTAGACATGTGTCAATTTAGATATGACCCCTGGCACAGAATGGACACCAAATAAATAACTTTTTATGTTTTCAAATAAAATGATATAGGGCTTAAATATGGGGTACCAACTATGTGATGTAAAATGGAGAGTAGATGGATCAGATAGTCCGTAGATGAAGGTAGCAACAGATAGTCCGTAGATGAAGGTAGTGACAACAGCTGACCTCTACTGAGCACTCTAATGTCTGCCAGGCATTATGCTAAGAACGCCTGTGTGCTAACTTCATTTTGCATTATTCCCCCACAAAGTAGGTACTATTATTATCTTCATGTGGCAAGAAGAGAAATTGAGGCACGGGGAGTTGAAAAACTTGTCCAGAGTCTCACAGCTAGTATATGATGAGTCTGGAGCTTATTTAAGAGTGCAGATGGTCTGGCTCCAGAGTCCTTCCCTTTTCCATTTTATTAAACTACCCTTTTCTGTGATTCTGTAGATATAAAACAAGTATACTGGGTACCTGGCAATTAGTAAATTCATGTTTTCATTTTTCTATATTACTAGTTCTAGATTTTTCTTGTCAGTACATTTGAAAAAATTATTGCATTTTATTATTCCATTAAAAATCATTCCATTTTTTGGAAATACCTTCATTAATTTTGCTGTATCTTCATTCCAGTTTTTTTCCTACTACCAAACTTGCTGTAATGAACACACACATACACATTTGTATATATATACTAGCATTCTTTTAAGAGAGACTCTTAGAAGTGGAATTCTAGACCAAAGGACATTGACATTTCAAATATTGATATCATTATTGCTCTCTAAAAAGGCTACACTAGTTTGCTGTCCTACCATCAATACATGGTTGACTATTTTTCCACACTATCACCAGCACTGAATGGTAGGAGTTTTTCAGAAGTTTTGTAATTCTGAAAAATGAAATGTGCCTCAGCTTTTTAATTTGCATGTTTTATTACTCCTGAGGTTGTTCATCTTTAATTGCTTTATTGACCTTTCCTTTTCTTAGTTTTGCCTGTTTATAGTCTTTGTTCATTTGTCCCCTGAATGATTTGTCCTTTTTAACTGATGAATAGCTACTCTTTGTTTTTAACATGGAATTTTTCACATATAAAAGCAAAGAAAAGGTAAGTATCTTTTTACCCTTTAGAGATATTAACTTTTTTGACAACTGTGTCACAATATTTTCTCCCTGTCTCTCAAATAATCTTTTAATTTATGGTGTCTCTTGATTATATATATATATATTTATATATATATATATGTATATATATATTTATATATATATAGTTATATAGTTATATAGTTAGTTATATATAGTTATATATATATATATATAGTTATATATATAGTTATATAGTTATATTGTCTAATTTATAAGTCTTGTCCCATGTAGCTTTTAGGTGCTATACTCAGAACAGTGTGCTCTCTTTCTAACTGCAGCCTTTCTGTGTCATACTGGGAGAATGCTTTGCAATTCTTCCTTCACTATCTCAGAGGTAAGCAGTAGGGGCTGTAGTGAGAGCAGGAGCCAGCATTTATGGAGTCAGCACTTAACTTTGTGCTGTCTGTTGAGCTAAGCAATTTTCCTCATATTGTAAATCCCATGAAGAAGGTGGTAGCATCTTCTCCAATGAGATGAAACCACAGTTAGTTATTAGTTATCAGAGGCTAACCTGTCTACACTTTTGGGGGGCTCATACCTGGTGCACACCAGTAAGTGCCAATAGGGGAGCCAAGTCTTGGAGTTGAGCCTCTGGGGTGGGAGCTGGAGGGAGCCAAGTGGAGAAGGTGATGATTTCTTTTTTTCTGCAGGAGCAGGAAAGGCAGTTGGTACCTCTCCAACAGCCACAGGAACTAGTGGGCAAATGTGCCAGCCTAATTATGAAACTGTGCAGGGTGATAAGCTCATCTTGAAGAAGGCAAGTTTGGATGCTGAGTTCTAGGGCAGAGCATTGCTCTTTGGTTTGTTTCATGCCTTGTCCACAGGACTTCATTGCCAGAGGTCACAGAATTCACTCACCCATTAGCTGCAGGGTCTAAACCAGAAACAGAGAGAGACCCCTTAGCTCTGACTTTCTTGGAAACAGTTGGCAATGAGAAATGGATTCGCAAGCAAAAAAAAAAAAAAACATATTATGAGACTAGTAGGTGTTCATGTTGTTGATGTCCACCTACAAAACCTACAACTCATGAGACCTACTCAGTCCTGGCTCCTGGAGGCAGGTTTGGCTGAATGCAGCACAGCAGCTAAGGTCATTGGGAGCACAGGCCTGGTCTTTGCAGCCACAGTCCCTACTTGCTTGCCAGGCTTGGCCTAGTCTCCTCCACTGTAAACTCAGGATGATGGTGCTTCTTTAATAGGGCTGGGGCTGGGGAGTTAAGAGAGGCAGCCTAGATGTGTGCTTCTCAGCTCAGTGTTGTTATGAGTTTAGTCACTCCATGCCCTGGAGCCTTCTCGGATATTGTTCTATTAAGGAAGGTAATTGTTAAAATGAATATGGACATAACCTGGAGAGGAGTCTGTGCACTGGCATAAACACGCTAGAGGATTTCACAACAACCAGATTAACAACCAATGGTACCATGACTGGCAAGTAGCTACTTGGGAAGAGTTAGCTGATGGTAAATGATACATTGTAAATGGGATTCACTTACAAGGGATGTGACATCTTGAGGAAGATATGATTGGAATACAGCCAGAGATTCAGATTTACCGGTTAGTGTCCAATAGGCTCTTCCTCATTTCCTGATTATTGAATAAGGAAGAGTGGACAGGAGGGGAGAGGGCTGAAGGGCAAAGTGGGGGAGTGAGATGGGAACTGGGAAAACCTACACCAAGAAAGAGGCATTGATGCATGAGGAAGAAGTCACTTTGCAATGCCCCTTCTGAATTCTGGGGCAGGATTCTTGGTTTCTCAAAGATTCACTGCACCCAGATTTCAGATTTCTTGGGGGTTTGGGCTTCGCTGAATTGAATATGAGGATTTTTCTAGATTTTGAAGAGAATGGCAAAATTTTGTCCTTATCAGAGCCACTGATGAATTTTAAATGAAGGAGCAAGGTCATGGTTGTATTTCAGCAAGACCACTCAGTACCGTGGAGAATGCATTGGAGGAGAGCAGATTGCAAACAGGAAAGCTGGTGAGGGCTATTACAACAGTCCAGGGAGAGGTGGAGATAGTGGTAGGGAGAAATGACAAGTAGGGGGAGGTGATGAGTTGTGTGACATTGTTTGTAGGGTGGTGCCTAGATTGTGTGATGAGAACAAGGAAGAAGTCTGTTATGATTCCTATGCAGCCATTAGCCCAGGGTCATGGGGCCACTCAGTAAGTCTGGGCATTGTTTGAGGTGCCTGTGGTCAGTTGGACAGGAACTTCTGGAATTCAGATACATACAAGTCAAGGTTGAGGTCTAGGCTTAGATGCTGTAACCCAAGGAAAACAAACTGAGCAAAGAGGAAAAAGAATGAAGCCCTGGAAAGGAAAGTATAGAATCATCATCTTTTAAAATACTGAAAACGAATTCACTTATTTTCGAAGTCAGTGAACCTGACATTAGTTGTCCTCAAGTGTGAATGTTTCTCCAGCTAGAGTGGCCTGACTGGATGTGGTATTTCAGGAAGAGACAACGCCGTTTACTATGGGAGTGTTGGTGAGGAAACTTCAAAGAGAAGGAAAGGTTCTTGTTTCCAGTTAAATCTTTTACTAGCGTTGGGAATTTTCTGCTGTCAGTGTCAAGTCTGTTTACTCCTAACGTGTGCAGTTCCCGCATTTCCTGTAACACACACCTTCTCATCTGTGTTCTGAATGCTCACAGGCCTTCCTGGTAGAGCTTGATTTTTCTTGGCAGTTTGTGCAGGTATGGGTGTGGGTGTTGGTGGTCCTTATGGAGAGTAGGCATCTCTCTGTACAGCCCATGAAACTCCCAGGATTTCTTTGGAAATGGAGCAGGCGCTTTCTCATGATTTCTTAGCTGAAATGATTGAATCCAGTTACAGAAGAATGAGTTTGTGTTTGCTTAACAAGAGTCTGTAGAGGCAGCCTGATGGTAACTCTTCACTGATGAAGGTTGAATGAACAGAGAAATAAATCCCTGAAAAGGTAGACTGAAAAGGTCAAATATGACATGGCAGAAAAGGACAACTGGGCAGAGGCAATGCTGGTGAAGCATTTTGCAAGGGAATAGGCTTTGGAAATTGAAGTGGACAGAACCGAAGAAAGAGAACTCTGGCCTAACATCATTGTTGTCTCAATCCAGGTGCTCAGCAAACTGACAGTGAGCATAGAAATGTCAAATTTATGTTGAAAAAGTATTTATTTCTAAGTGAGGTAATGTTTTCACTTTAGAAACTGATCAGAATTAGCATGGGCTATCGTCATAGTCAAGTATGTCTCGTAGTGCCCTGTATCAAGGTGTCATCAATTCTCCTAGTGGAATGGGGCCTTGGGGGCATTAGGAGGGGGTGAGAGTTGGTAGGCTCCCTATGCACCTAATACAGTAAGAAGAGATATTGTTATTCAGGAAAGAATTTGAAAGAAGGAAAGATGAACTTCTTCTAGTCCTTAAGTAGAGGAGGCTTTGTATGTTTGTTTTATCCAACCACGAAAAAATGATCATAGCAGAGGAAGCAGAGCTTAGTGGTTAGGAGCTTGGATGCTAGAATTGGGCAACCCGGGTTCAAGTCCAGGCTTATTAGCTATGTGATTCTGGGAGCATTCCTTAACCTCCCTGTGCTTCAGCTCCTCATCTGTCAATGGGGTAATAATAGTACTTACCTCCGCAGTTCCTGTGAGGATGAAAGGAGTGACCCATGTAGAGTGCTTAGCGTGAGTGCCTGGCACAGGGTTTGTTAAATAACTAGAATAAATGGGTGACTACAGCCTTCCCAGCAGAGACCGTTTTTCCTGGAGAAATCCCTGGGAGGCAGAGCAATGCAAGGAAGAGAGAAGCATGCCCCTTGCCCTCAGAGAGTGCCCCACAGAAGGCAAGGAGGCCTGAGCACATTTGGGACAGGTATCTGCAACCTAAATGTCTTTCTGTTATCCTGATAGAACATGCTTTTTGGAGACACGATAACTCAGGAATTCAGAGACAATTATATCACACCTCAGAAATACTCAATTACGGTATTCACATTGCCCCAGAGAAATAATTTCATTCCTGAGGTTTCATTTTTCCAGCCATGTGGTTCTGGTTTTATAAACATGAGATTAAAAAATGACTAGAGATGAGCCCCCACAAGGAAGTGGCTGGTCAGGGCCTGCTGCGTGCAGGCATTTCTCTCCTAGATGTCTTGAGACAGAACTGGCTGAGTGGGGTGGAGGGTAGCATGGCTGCATGCCAATGGCAGTTCTTCCAAAATGAAGCAAATATGTGATTGGATTTAGAAGATATTTTTCTTTGTTTATATTTTTTCACCTATAACAAGCTTTGTAAAATTGCCTTTGAATTCCAAGTGTAAATGATTTTGATCAGGACATGGCAGGGGAGGTCATGAAGCAAGAATGAAGTGCTTTTGTATTTGTTGAAATGTGTCTGGGACTTGGGTCCACATCCACAGTAGTCCGTGTCTATAAGTAAATTAGCAAGTCAGCAAATCTCTAGAAGAGAAAGCCTGATACTGAGCTTGCTAGTTCACAGTAACCTTACCTAGCTAGACTTCTTGGTCAGTATTAGCATTTTATGAACTTTGATAGAATGACTACTACCCTGTGTTTACTGAGGCAGGAATGCCAGTCCATGAGCTAAAGGAGAACAAAATAATATCCATTTATTCATTATTCATTCAGCTCACATTTTCTCATACCTCCCATATTCTTGGTTAATAGGATACAGTTGTAAACATGACCCTTATGAAGCTTCCAGCCTCATAAGACAGTGCATGCATAAATATTTTAGTAAGTAAACATGGAACTTTGGAAAAGGGCTTTTGAAGGGAGCCAATGGAGCTGTGTAGTAGAGAGCAACAGGGATATAAAGATATGTCCTGAGGAGAACTTGCAGAAGTGTGCAAAGACACATTCTGGGATTGTCATTATGATATCACTTATAACAGCAAAGAATTGAGACATGGCTAGGTAAGTAAAACATGGAATAGCCATATGATGGAATGCAACCGGAGGTGTTAAGAAATGCACCATATCAGAAGTACCAGCATACTTATCACATCAATTGCTGTATGAAAAGACTGAAGAATAATGTTATTTTTTAAAATCTGGAAATGAATCCACCAAATTTATAAGAGTAGTTACCTCTGGTTAAAGGGGACTTAATTTTTTTTAATCAGTAATCTACTTTTTCAAAGAGAGTATGGATTCCTTTAATTAAGTATTTTAAAAGATTTTTTACAAAAGAGAGTAGTGAGATAGGGATGTCCAAGAAACCTTCTCTGGCTTTTGGGCTCCCTGGGCCAAAGGAATGCCATGTTCAATGGCAAAGGGAGGAAACAGCATGATGTACCTGGTAACCAATGGACATCTTGAGAGACAAGGTTATAGAATATGGATGGAGACAAGGAGGTAGCACAAACAAAATGCGGTTGTATAGTAAGAGGTCAAACCATGCAGAATCTTGGAAACCATAATACAGAGGCTGGTTATTGGTTGGCATGCAAGGGCTCAGCTGTGCACACTGAATAGATGCCAGTCTACCTGGTAGGGATCAGATTAGAGGTGAAGAAAGGTGAAAACAGGTACACTGGGTAGTTGCTATTGGTGAAAACTACTGAAAAACACTAGTACCTTCGACTTGGATAGTGGTTCTCCACCCTGTGAAGTATCTAAAATTACTCATGCTTAGTTCACACTCCAAAATAGGTGAACACAAGTTCTGAAGGAAGGGCCTACACATTCACATTTTCAAATACTGTGTCACAAGAATGAGGGTCACTAGGCTGGAGGTTGCTATTGACTGTAGAAAGGCATGGAGACACACACTGGAGAAAAAGTCTGTAGCCTTCACTGCTGCATCTCCCAGAACCACCCTTCTGGGTGAGCTCAGACTAGGCTGAGCCACAAACTCATTGAGATGCTGTGGGCACTGCGTGAGTGTGCAGGGCGACATGTGGACCTGAGACGTGTACCCAACTCCTGAGGTGATGATCTCTGCAGATAATTCTGTCCTTTTGCTGCTCTTTTTTCTCTTCCTTTTATCTCCATTGAATGCAATTTATTCTTCATTGTCATCTCCACCAGCAGAATGGCTGATAAAGGAAGAAAACAAATGCTGCTCAAACAAGTCCCTGTGGTTGCTATTGGTAAATTGGGGCATAACTGGAGGGGGTAGAAAATGCGGTGGTTGGGAAGAACCCTGGCTGAAATATAAGATTTGGAGTTTGTCTCCAGATTTCAATGATCTATATTTTATCACCATATGAAGAGTTGATTGTGGTATATTAAAGTCTAAATCATATGCAAAGGCAATTAGAGTTTTAGAATCTGAATCATGAATTAGAAAGGAGTTACTGCATGCTAAAACTCGGAAACACATTTGGCTTCCTCATGGTGGGTTACATTTGGTATCTGCTTCTTGAGGAGCATATATTATTTCTCTTTTATTTCTAACTAGGAGGTTTTCATTCTTTAGTATCTTCCCCTTCCGGTTTGTGAAAAACATAAGACAGAATGTGTGGAAGAAGTGCCGTTATCTGAAATGCTTAAAAGTCAGCTTGACTAGACACCACACAGACTAGTGACTATACAGTTTCTGGAGCTGAAAGCACTTTTCCAATGGCCACACAATTTTGTTTCTTCAGCTATCTCAGACGACCAGAGCTGGAGGCTCTCATTTTTTCATTCCACTTTGTTTTATTGCTGAGATAAGAGAGTCCTGAGGTCTCAGGATGGAGCCAAGTTAGACCCAGGGCAGAGCTGTTTTCACGTCTGGAGGCTGCCATCTCGAAACCTCAGCCTGTGGCTGCACTTGGTGTTCCTGCTGCTTCCAAAAGTTCATAGAGAATTCCAGTCTACTTTCATCCTAGTTTCTCCCCTGTTCTCTGAGGTTTCTAAGGGACATTTAACCCAATCAGCTAGTATCTATGGCTTAGAATAGTTTTTTTTTTTTAAACATAAATTCAAAATACATACTAAACAAAGTAGTGAGGCATCTCCTTACTTACCACTGGATTGATTTGTTTTACACATGAATAAATCTGCAACTCGGTTACTAATTGTGGGGTTTTTTTTTCCCTGTTGATGTTTATACTCTACAGACTGGAATCCCATTAAATTACTCCATGTTTTCAGCAGGAAGAATGTGCTATATCCAGTAGTATTTCATTCTAAAATAAAATAGCACCATAATGGCTTAAGCATTAGGGGTCTGGCCAGTAGTCCAGTTCTTGTGTATATTCAGCATCCATGGCCTGGACTTTATACTCCTTCTAAACTGCATGCTTCAAGGACAATAAATACTTCCCTGTCTAACTTTGGGTTCTCACCATGGAAACATCAGAGCAACAGCTGGCTCTGTTAGATGTCTTTTCATTCTCTTGGCTGGCAAAAATCTTTGGAGGGAAACTTTTAAAAAAATTTTGGTGGATAACAAAACTATATTTTTGAATGAAATCACTGTTTCAGTCGGGCAGATATATATCTTAACTGATTAAGATCACCCATTGGAAATTTTCAAATCTTATCTTGGACACTCAGTAACCTAAAAACAGCCTTGAAGTTAGCAGAAAGTGTGAGTCACTGTGAGGCTAAGTTCAGTATAAATATTCACTAACACAGGGCGATGCAGACAGAGCCCAAGGGGGCACTTTTTCTGTCATAAATTTAACAAAATATTTCTGTGAAATATTATTTTTGTCTAATTATGGTATGTCATCTGCATTTTGCAGAACTAAATGTGTCGTTTAAAATGTCTGCATCTTATTTAGACTTTAATGCAGAGCTCTCTAATGAGTTGCCAAAATGAGTCAAGACACTGAATTTCTCAGGGCCATCAAGCAGATTGCGGTGACTGGGGCCTTGGGTAGATCTCCTGCGGGCCACATACAGCTTTGTCCATTACTCTTATGTGCTGTGCAAATTGCATTATGTTGTCTGTGCCATGTGAGAGGAGGATGGAGAAGCACAGTTCAGATGACTGTTGCTTAGAAGGAACCGTGCAGTGATGATAGAGTGATGGGACTAGTTTAGATTCTTCTTTGATTTCATGGTAGAAAGGACACTGGCCTGGGCACCAGCAGACCAGAGTTCTTACTGGCAAGTTGTATAATCTTGCCTTCTCCAGGCACCATGCTATGTTCACAGTACCAAAGAACTGCAACAGGCAGCAAGTACTTACTGGCTGTCCCTGGGAGCTGAGTCCAACAGAGAAACAAAAAGAGGGGTAACTCTAGGCAGGAAGAATGGCTCCTGCAAGGACCCTGAAACTGAAATTCCCTTGGTATTGGATAGATGGATCAATAAATCTATTAAGACTGGGGTATGGAGGTTCATGAAGGGAGAGTGGGAGATAAAGTTGGAGAGATAATAGGGGGTTAGAGTACTAGCTGGGATAATTGGACTTATCCTGAGGTTAGTAGATATGCTTGAGAAGGAGAATGTCATGTGCAAAATCCCATGTTGTCCTTTGGTCAATTCCTGCTTGGCTTTCTGAGTTTTGAGCCAACAGCACCGAGGGTGTCTTTCTCAGTTGAATACATTCTGGTACAATTAGTTTTTAAATGTCTTTCTCCCCCACAGGACTGTAAACTCCAATGGTGGGAACCTCCTTTCACTGCTGTACCCCAGAGTCTTGTGAAGGGCTGTCTTGGGCCTTGTAGGACGCAGCATTGTAGCCTGCTGGATGATAGCAGCATCCCCTTCCTAGACATGACCACTAGAAATGTTTCCCAGCATTGACAAATGCCCCTGATTCAGAACCACGGCCCTAGGGCAATGCCACTTCTGGCGATATGAATCAGATTAAGAATGTTGAAGTTAACAAGACAGTGCCAGTTATTTCGCCAAGTGGTTGGGCATCAATGCACACTTGTTTCAGCAATCTAGGAGAACCAGTTGATCTTCAGTCTCTTCAGTGCTTGGTATTATCAGACTTCTTAATTTTGCCCAGTAGATATAAAATGGTATCTCACTGTGGTTCTGATTTATATTTCCCTGATTTATATTGAAGTTAAAATATCTCTTTATACAAATTTATTGGTCATGATCATGTATTTTGCTCACTTTTATAGTTGTGTTTTTACTGATTTTTAAAATATTTTTATGTATTCTTGATGTGAGTTTATTAGATTATTGAAATACCTTCTCTGAATTTGTGGTTTGACCTTTCCTGATCCTGCTTTGGTCCTCGACTATCCTTTAGTGCTGTTTTAAATGTTTCTGTTGTGCTTTTGAAACAGCTGAGCAACATTGATTTTCCTTTTTGTTTGTTTTTTTGAAGCCTAAGAAATGTGACATCAGCCTGAGACCCAAATTTGGGAAAGTTAAGTTGGCTTTGAAGAAACTCAGCCCTGCAGAATTGGTCAGACTATAGGAATCTTGTTTTTCCCATGTGAAAAGTGTGGGACTGTTTGTGGTAAAAAAGAAAATACCTGATAGGTTCAGAACAGGCCTGTGCCCTAGAGTAGCTCCTTATTAAAAACAAGCAAAATACACCTAGAGATAATTGAAAGCTAAATGTCAAAGACCCAGAATTCCTTAGCGCAAATATAAACAAAATTAAGTTATACTATAAGAGAAAATTCAGCTAGGGAAAAAGCAAAATTATCTAACCTAATTAATCAGTCTTAAATATTATCAACATAAAATATCATTATGTTTGAGTAATTTTATCATAGGATGAAATGAAATAAAATCAAGCACAGAAGTCCTGTGCCCTGTGAGAAACTATTTCCTTCTCCACCCATTTGGGTTGTAGGGCAAGGCCAGTGCTTTGACCATAGGGCATCCTGGGAGTGGGCCCTCCTAGTGCCTTCTGGGCTGCCTGTCCTTGGTCCTGCCCTGTCCCTCACAATAGTATAGCTATGACACACACAAGTCATAGGGAGATTTATTTTAAGGTCAGAAAATGTTGAACCTAAAGAGGAGACAGGTCAGGATATAGCTCAGGATTGCTGTCTTCAAACATCTGTGGGACGGCGCAAGAGAAAGGGATCAGAAAGACAGAGCTTACATAGGGTGAAGTTATAAAAGAGAAAATGTTGCTGTCAGTGCTGTGGAATGCTTTGCAGAATACAGTGTCCTTTTCCTTAATGAATCAGGCAGAGTTCTGAGTGTCCACAGGTGGGGATGTTAGAGATTTCCTAAGAGGGCCCAAAAGACAGTGATGATAACAGTGATATCTAAAAGCTAAAACAGCTGATTTGTTCATATGCCATGCCTTTTCCAAGCACTTTACATGGTAAGCACTACCTCCTAGGAGGTAGGTATTATTATCTTATACAGGATAAGTAAAGTGTGTCTCAATGTCACACGGCTAGTAAGTGATGGAGACGGAGTACAGCCAGGCAGCCTGGCTTGGAGCTTATCCAACTTTGCTCCTTTGACTTTGCTTCAACAGCAGACTTTACTTCTAAGTGACTCTACCACTTGGGAGAGCAAATGAAATAAAGTTGTTTTAGAGGGAAGGGCTCAGGTTTTTAAAAAGGAGAGATCTATTGGATAGCAGGGTAGAGATCTCTGCGTCTGGGTCGACCAGAAGTAATGACATCTGCAAATTCCCGATCAAGCCAAGGGAAGGTGGCCTCAGGCTGGAGGTTGTGAGCATGGTTTTTAACCGAAAAATACCTGCTATCATCAATGGTAGAATGGATAACTGCATTGTGATATATTTATATAAGAGAATACTATACAGTAATGAGAAGGAATGATATTCAAATACAACAATGTATATGAATCTCACAAATGTAACATTAAACAAAAGAAGCTAGGCATGATATGATTTCTTTTAGATGGAGAAGAAAAACAGGCAAAGCTAACCATTGCTCTTTGAAGTAGGGAAGTGAAGCAGTTGGAAGGAACAATAAAGAAGTGCTGGTTCTGTGGATGTATCTATCGTGTGAAGCTTCAGTGATTTGTGTACTTTTCTGTATGCATTTTACACTTTCGTAAGAAGAAAGGCTGCAACTGAAGGACAATGGGACAAAAGAGTTAAAGATCTTGACAAAGAGAATTGGTGGATTCATAAGGACTGAAGGCAAAAAGGAGCTGGTGGACATTTGGAAAGGAGAGAATGGGCACTCTGAGATGGCAGAAACATGCTGGGAAGAGCAGAATGAGAGATTTGGGTGAATGCGGGCTTGTGGTCAGGAGGTAGAAAGTTTGGAAGCAAGATTTTCAAGGTGGGCTGGTTTTGTATGATGGTGAGGTCCAGCGTGTGAGGGGCTGAAGTGAATAAAAAGTGGAGGAAACTGGAGTTCGAGAGATTGAGAAGCCTACAGCACCTTGGACAGGTAATTCAATGTGGACAGTGCCAGAAATCAAATGTTGACAGGACTTAGAGGCCAAAGGAGCGTAATGATTCAGTTATCTAAATTTGTACTTGTTTAGCTTCAAGGGCGAAACCCAGTTTAAAATGAGAACATATTATCTTCCATTAGTAAAAGGCCAGAAGTATTGAATCAAAAGTATTGAATTCGGGTGTTAAAATTGTCATAGGGACAGCTTGTTCGCTCTCTCTCCAACTCTGCTTTTCTGGAGTTGGCTTTACTCGCACACACCCTTCCTCTACTAGAAGTCATAGGCAGCTCCAGACTCAGGGTGTCCTTACAGCTGCTTATTCCTAAAGCCACTGAGAAATCCCAGGAGTAACGTGGATTGACTCCATCTGGACCAGGCACCCACCCTTAAAGTGGAGGTAGATCAGCCCCCCGAATCCCTGAATCACATTCTCTGGAACTGAGGGAGTGGCTTGCAGAAACCGCATGTCCATCATGGAGGTTAGTGCTGGGTTGGTGTGACTGTCAGTGGTTTCTAACCAGGAGGGGTTCAGTGAAGAGGTGAGGACTCTGCTTGTTGCAGAAGCTGAGCATTGCTGAGAACACTCATGCATGGTTCTGTGTGGAGGAGGAAAACCGCATAGGAGTCCTGCCCAAGGCCAGAGCTGTTCTGAATCCCATGTGGGGGTGCAGGGCCGCAACATCCAGCCAACATGACAAAGAAATTTGGCCCGTGCTGGGTTATTGCATCTCCACCCCACATTTAAATTTCCTCATCTCAGAACTGTCTTCCTCTCTCCTAACAGACTAAATGTGCTCTTTTCATTTCAGCCAGCTGGAGACTTTTTTGGCCTCACCTTCCTGTTTGTCTGTAATGCTTATCTCGCTTCTCCATCTTGTCTCTGTGTGCATTTCTCTTTTCCTGGCATCCTCTCAGGGATGAGGAGGAGGAAGAGGAGGAGGAAGAGGAGCAACCAGTCACGGAGCCTAATTCAGAGGAAGAGAGAGAGGACGATGCCCCCTCTTGGGGCAAGGACAGGTACCGAGGGCTGGACCCTCTCAGGCCACCACTAAAAGCCTGAGGCTCCTTCCTAATGGAAAGTTTGCAGTTGCCTGTCAGTAGTCTCTTCCCTTCCTCACTAGCTCCACTGGCAAACCTTTACTGACCCTGTACACAGAGCCACAGAGTGATTAGTTCTGTAGAAATCACTGAGCACCTTCTCATTAGAGAACTGTATTTTTCATTCAAATACTGCCTTCCTAACCATGCTGTATGGAAGACTCACCAAATTCGTTTTCTTTCTCACCCTCCTTAAGTGCTTTGGCTCAGTGGGGTTGAAGGTGACTGAAAAGGTGTTCACCTCTGCTTGGAAAATTTTAACCCTTTCAGTACTGTAATAAGAATAATGACATGTATTTTCTTCTTCATACTAATTTTACCAGTACAGTATTAGCTAAAATGTGTGGGTAGCTACTATGTAAATGATGCAAATTTGTTTTTTATCCAAATGGACAGAAACACTTTTCACCCCATCTAGCACAGAAAAATTCCCCAGTGTTTATTTTCATGTACAGAACAACTAACATAGCTCTTGGACAGGAGTTTACCGTCTTCTAAAAACCTCTCGAAGGTACTTTTTTTTCTGTCTTCAGGCAATATCAACAGACATAGGCACCTTGCAGATATTTTTAAATTTTGCAGGTATTTTCCTAAAATAATGTCTACATGAAAGATAAAAATTGATCATGGGTAATTTCTGATATTGTTGAATATCATTTCCTGATATTCAAAAATAATTCTCAGTTGGTTTCCTTCACTTAATTGATCACATTGCAAATTGACATTTTCACTGTTAATTTTTCTACAAGAAAAATCAAAAGGATTTCGGATGAATTAGGGTAAATCTTTCTCTTATCAACTTCAAAGTCAGTGTGATTCTTTGCTGCTGCAGCCACCAGCACACATAAAAATTCTCATGTAGGCCCATTTGACATGCTGAGAGACCCACCATTCCCAGGGGTCACGGAATTCTCTTGGAGCTGACAAACTAGTGATTGTTTCCCACCTTTGGAAATGTCTGGGAATGGAGAGAGGAAAGGAATGGCCTGATGACAGAGAGTGAGCCACACATTTCAGAATGAGAGAATGAGAAAGGTCAGCTTTTACCAGAGCCTCTCACCCATGCTGAGAGCCCAGCTTGGGGATAGTGACTTTTTAATCAGAGAAAACCTGGGGAGGGAGAAGGTTTAGTTGATAGTTCCACCTTAGGCTGAAAATTAGCCACAGGAAATTATGTAGACCCTTAGTCAGTACATTGGCATGGCTCCATATGTGCTTAAATGTGCATGTTCTGTCTCCCCACACAAGCCCTTCAGCTCTCAGTGACTCACACACAAACAGTTCAGCACCTATGGACTAGATGGAAGAATTTGGCCAGAACGGGCAATTTTCAAAGGCACCCTACTGACATCGTGCCGTCTTTCCATAGGATTGTTTTTGCATAGGTAGATGGTTGTTACCCATCTTTGACTATACAACTGATGCTGGAGGGCATCCTTGATCATAGACTACAGTCAGGTTTTTCAGTTTTAGGAAACAAAAATGTGCTTCTATATATTAAACATCAGGGCTTGATTTTGACAGGACCTAAAACGTTCATTAACATTGATCTGGATGTTATTTGTTCCTTGGTGTAAACCTATTAAAGTGGTAGGAAAGAGTCCACTTAGTCCTGTGGGTTTGGTGTCTTCCATTGCTTTACCTTCCTGCTGGATGCTTCTTTGTGTCTGCCCACCATGCATATCCACCACATGTGCCTGCCATGTGCACCCACCGTGTATGCCAGGCCCGCTGTGAGCACATCAGTGTGGTCCCATATCATCTTCCCACTGGGCCAGAGAAAAACAGTATATCCATGCCCTTATATGCAGATGGAGCTCTAAATCTGAGGTACAAAAGAAAACAACTCCCATTCTCTTCCCAAATGGGCATGGCTGGGAGTCAAGTTCTCTGGGAGAGGGACCATGGTTTTGAAAAATGCAGAGTTTAACATAAATTCTCAGGTTTTAAAGGCATGCTTCAGAGTATCTAAGTGGTCTGAAGGTTTTTCTAACTGTAACAGTGACAGAATGAGGCTGCCTACAGGAGTCTACATGTCTAGGGCCTAGAAGTAGAGGAGGCCCTGGGGAAAGGTGACATAGGCGGAATGTGTCTTCATTATGCAGCCCCTCCTTCTTGGCTCATTGCATTCCTTGCTGGCGTCTCTTCTCCTTTTTTCTAATCCATACCTGCTTTCAAGAAAGAACTGAAAGTGGTGACTACGATATAGGGCTGTGGAGATACCACTTCCTCCAGGCTGGGATTTTTAGGAAGAGGACCAATGCTCTGTTTGACCAAGACAAAGAAATGAAGTTCAGATTATGGAGATCGTGATGCTAATACAACCAATGGGGAGAAACTTGGGAGGCTGAAGGGTGGGTACAGAAGAGCTTTTGGGGCTCTATTAAATCCTCTCACGAAGACCTCTGTGTGCCAGAGGTCAGATGGGTTTTACTTCTGAGCCTGGCAAACCCAGGCCTCCAGGATTATTGGGCAAACCAAAGCTTCCGGAGATGGGTTTTTATGGTGCGGTCCAAGAAGTACAGCTGGTCCTGAAGTAAGTGGCCATAACAGTAATGGGTTTTTGCATGTCTTTTCCTCTTTCCTAACCTTTGCTCTTTCTCTCCTGAATCTCTTTTCTCCCCCAACCTCCCTTGAACTCTACTCCCTGATGGGCCAGCAGTGAGGCCAGCCCTGCCTCAGGGCAGAATCCTGCAGGACGGGAAGCTGCTCCAGAGAGCCTGGCTCATCCCAGTGCCTCCAGTGACATCTCGCAGGGAAAGCAGGTCCTGGCCAGCACTGCAGTGGGGAGCCCTTTATGCAGCGGGTCCTCCGGCCCTGCCCTGCTGCTACCCCCTACCCCTGCCTCGATCTCTCGGTCCTCCTCCATCACACCTGGCCTCCCGAAGCCATCAGCGACCATAGAAAAACTGCCCTACGTGCCCCACAGCCCCTTCCACCTCTTCTCTTACGACTTTGAGGATTCGCCCTTATCCACCAAGGAAAAGGAAGGCGAGGCCCAGAAGGAAAGCAGGTAGATCCGGCCTGTGTGAAGTTAACCCTGGGAAGGCGACACAGCCTCTTAACTGCATTGCTAGGCTTGCCTTCTGCGTGTTTGTGTGGATTCCCGTTAGGGCAGAGAGCAGTTGTGCTGTAAACTAACTCCCTAACCACTGACTAAATACTTACTAGCATTTGGGTAAGATACAGAAGAAAATTGTCATCTGCTTGAATTAAGCAGATACTCTTTTGTTATAATATAATTACTAAAAATGGATTTTAAATGTACGGTTTAAAAAATGTGCATGGTCTGACATAATCTGTCCACCTCACACCCATCTACCTGGCACAGGGTCTTACCTGACCTGCAGAATTCTGCACAGTGCTTAGTCACCTTCCCATACAATGTTTTGAGTGGGGCTTTTTTTCCTTTAACAGTTGCTCTGATTCTCTCCATTTGAGCACATATTCTACCTCTGAGCCTTACAAATTTCGGTCTTTCTCTTCTAATAGGTGGGTGTCTGTTTTCTTTCTCTTTTCTATAGCTTTCGGGTTTTATTCTAATGTATACGTTTTTCTTTCAGAGATAACTCATAGCTTCCTGTGAGATGGCAAATAATTGCAATTCGAGTCACTCCGTGGGCATTAACATGATAACATTATTTAAAGCGTGTACACTTTGATAATGCTTACAAAAATTGGAGGGGCGGGTGGAGGGAGGGAAGTGTGTAAATCAAGACTGTACAGGGATTTCTCAGCAGTGCTTGTTGGCCTGCCTCTATGCCTGCCCTTCACTGATGTCTGGATTAGAAACTTCCAGAGCTGGGAACGGGAAATGGAGGGTTGTATGTTTTGAGCAATCAATTGTACAAAATCAATGATTGATAATACTAATGACCACTCCCATTGTAGAATTATGAAAATAACTGCTAACATTTATCAAGTGTTTATTAAGAGTCAGGTGCTGTACTTTCCACGAAATTAGTACATTAATGTATCACTTAACCCTTAATGGGTAGGTTTCATTCCTTGCCCTTACTTAAAATGAGGCTCAGAGAGGCTAGGTAAGTGGGCAGTGGTTTCCACCCCAAGCAGCCTTCTCTAGAGCCTGGTCCTAACCTATCCATTGTAGAGTCCTCTTCTTTTTAGGTAGTCTGTCGCTCGCTCTCCTTTGTGGGCTTGTGTACACAATAACTCCAAATAGCAGGCTGCTCCCTGCCAGGAGTTTGTTATTCAGGCAAGTCCTTGTCAGTACGATGCTTTTATTGGCATCTTCTCAGGGGATCTTCAGCCTCAGTGCCCAGCAAGAGGTTCTACCTCATTTTGAATGAAGCCTTAGAAGACCTGGGCCTGGAGGGCAGCTCTTTCATACCATAAAAGTGACTAGTCACTATGATGTTCACCTGATAAATGGAAGAATTAATTTAGAAGTGGGGTCGTCAACCATTTGCTAACATACAACCTAAAAGAGTTTTGAAACTTTCCTCAAAGTTTGAAGTGGTCAGTCTAGTTTTTTTTTTTTTTTAACATAAGTTTAAATAGTTGTAAAGGATATAATTTTGTCTATTGTCTATGTGCTTTAAATTTATTTTTGTCAAAACCTTGGCACTTCAGGCTTAACCAATGAAATTATGGGAAACACCTACATATGCCTAGTTGTCAGTCAGTCTCAAAAGAGACCTAATTTCTGTCAGAAAGTGTCTGACTTCGTGTTTCAGTTAAGATAAGTTAATATGCATCGCTGTAACAAACATCTCACTTCTGAGGATTGACAGACGGGTAGGTGGTTGAGTAGGGAGAGACAATGCCTGAAGCCTGGCTCTGAGTTTGTCCCTGGACAAATAAAGCACCACCTTCTCCTTCCTCAGTATTTCTGAACCCATTTCCCATTTGCCCCCAAAACACTCTCTGTTATCACTTGTGGCTACAGCATTTACCTCAAGATAATTTGCAAATTGCAGGCCTACCCTTACCCCCAAAGTCTGCCACAAAATATCTCACTTTTATTATTTTCACATCACTCTGGTATATTGATAGTCTCTGGAAACAAATGACATCATTCTATTCATAGCACTCTGTTTTTAGTAGTGGTATTTCCATTTACAAAATATAGTAATTCTTCATCACTGAAAATGTCAAATCCTAGAAAATGTATCATTCCTACATGTGACATTAGCATCGTTCTCCAACAGTTTCTAACCGAAGATTCATTTGATGAATCCAATTTATGTACATATTTCTGTTACATTGGGGTTAGAGACCAGTTCTGTTTAGAAATAACTCCAGGAACAGTTTTTATATTTTATTTTCACATTGAAAACCAGTCAGATTTACTTCATCCTCAAAGAACGTATTTATATAAAATTATATTAATGCTGGCAGTGAGCTGCACTTTTTTTCTAAGTGGAAATGGGTTAGGAAATTTTCTCAGGATGATGCTTTCCCATATTATTCCTTGGTCTAGCACCTGGAGATGTTACAGCTCAAAGCAGTGCCCCACACTGATTCAGCCTGGGTGAGAAGGTTCCTTTTTTTCTCTCTCTCTAAAAGAGGAAGACAGTGGTGGTAGAGGAGGCAGGAAAGGAGACCCTAGGGAGACCATGGGAAAATCCATTCTAAGAAAGAGCAGATGTGGAACCTGAGGATCTGAAAAATTCATGTCCTGTTTCCTGGCTTTGTATACCCCAGGAGTATGTGGACTCCTGTTGAACATCTCCAAACTACAAGTTCTCTACCAGTCCCTTCCAGGTTTATAATTCTGGAATTGCTATGATCTTCCTTAAAGTTTTTTAGGACGGTCTCCAACATGGCCCTTATGGCCTCCAAGAACAGTATCTATATACAAGTTCATTTGACTAGAATAAAACTGTCTCAGTAACCTTATCTTCCCCAGGAGGGTGGTGTTAGCCCATAATGGTGATCCGGGACTTTCTGGTGATGGGCTCACAGCTTCTGATGGAGTTTTCCTGGGACCTATAGGTCCCTCCCACTTGGTCTTCAAGCTTCACTGCTACTTACAGCCTTGGGAGATGGGAGCAGTAGAAACATATAAATTACTGAAATAAATATACATGTAAACTGAGGGAGGCAGCCACATGTTTGTGAGGATTGACTTAGATTTAACTGAGAGAAGTTTATAATTTTTTAACTATTTGACAGAAATTTGAATACTGTGTAAATATCGTTGTTCTTGTTAATTTTCTGCTCTCATCACTTGTGGTTTTTGTGGGTCTGTCTGGCCACAGATTTGATGGGTCAGTGGATGACAGCAATTGAATGGGATATAACAGAGATCAACTAGTTAGTTATGAAAAAGAATAATGATAATAACAATAAACTGAACAGCGAATGAGTGAATTGTATGATTCAGTTAGTGTGTCTGAAAATGAGAAGCAAAACTGGACAGACTGAAGTATTTGAATTAATTGTTGAGCCATTAGAAAAACCAAAGGAGGAATAAAGGCATTATGCTTGCTTTATTTCCATAACGTCATTTAAACATAATTTTAGTAGAGTAATCCTGTTAAAACATTCTACAGGATGCCCACCTTTGGTCAGAAGGGGATTGTTTAGTTGCAGCTGGGTGGTGCAGGGCTGAAGCTTGAGCCCAGAGGCCTTATCTCCCCGAGGACCCAGCCCCTGGTGGCAGCCTTTTTTCCCTCCTGCTTTGTGGAACTTGCTGCCTTGTTTTCTCCCTCTTCTTCATCCCTGAACTTTTTAATTCCTTCTCTGCTTCTTTCTTTGTACATCCTTTGCTTTTCTGCCTCCTCCATGATTGGTGGTTAGAGTATCCTCTTGAAAAATCAAACCAACACTCAGAGAAGCAATTAACCTGTTGAACATGTGGAAAGTTGGGTGTTTAAAGAGAAGAGAAAAGAAATGCCAGAAACCAAGTGCCACGAAGATGGTAGTTCATAGAGGAGGAGGATGGAGTATTATTGTGTGATCTGAGTCCCCATCTACCTAGTAGAGAGCCTGGTACTGAGCACAGGCCTGACATGTGGTACCAAAGAAAAGAATCAGAGCAACAGCCCAGCACTCAAGACTTAGCAAGACAAGATAGAATTTGAGAAATATCAATATTTCATCTCTTGTCATAATAATGTAATTTATGAAGGAAAACTGATATTTCATCTCTGTTCCACTTTTTAAAATTGATGATCTGTTTTTATACTTTTTCTTACACATAATTTTTAACCTTTAAGAACATTTTTATAGTTTTTATTAAACAGTGCGTATTACATCCTGATGTTTTAATTCAACATATATATATGTGTGTGTATATGTGCATATACATACATATATATATATTTTCCATGTTATCACTTACAAAATTGGCAAACCTTTCTAATGGTTGCATAATATTCTGTTGATGAATAATATACTTGCCTAGCCATTCTTACATTGTTACCTGGTTGGGTAGTTTCCAGTTTTTCACTGTGGTCTTAGTGAAGTTCCAGTGAGTATCTTCCTGCATGACATTTTTAGGATATAAAGTACCATAAGGTTATGATAACTTGCCTAAAATAGATTTACTCTGTCAAAAGATATCTACATTGTGAGGTCAAATTGCTCCCCAGAATGCTTAGGATTGATTTCTGTTGAGAGTTTGGACTGGATTCTCCCTGTGTAGGAAGATCTTTGTGCACTTATATCATAATGATCATTGAGGTCTCGTGCTGAAATGCAATGTCCCTAACTAGTTCAGGGGAAGAGGTTGGTCCTGCTCTGTGATGGAGTAGATTGAGAGGTGAAGCTCTCTAAAGCTTGTTTTCTGTAACTAATTATAGCTCCACTCCCATCCAAGGCCTTCAAATAATGATTTGTTTTCCTGAGAATGAATTGAGAGATTATAGCTAAATACCGCTGGTAAAGGATATCTATTCTGAAAAACAAAGAAAGCTCCAGAATTTCACAATTTCTGAAACTTGTCAGAGATGACTGGGAAACAATAAAAGTCCGTTTAAACCTAGTGGCTCTAATTTTGATTCTGGTGAAATAGTGGATGAAAAAATGGATACACACACCTGTGAGCAACATGCTAGTCCAGAAGGCCTGGGGACTTTTTCTCCTTGATCACTAGCCACACAATGAGATAATGTTTAGTGAATGAAATTGATATAGAAATACCTAAAGCAGAATTTTAAATAAGATGTTTCTTTCACTAATCATCTGGCATTTTCTGCAGGTCTTTGATGGATTTAATGCTAATTGTACAACCAGGAAAGGAAAGAAAAATCTTCACGATTCAAATGAAAATAATTTGGATTTTTAATTTATGTTAGCAAACAGTTTTACTGTACATTTTAAAAGACAGGAAATATGAGAGTTTTATTTAAACCCTTTGTCAAAAATCCTACTGCCTCATTGTTTTGGACTTTGGGAAACCTCTCTAATGAGAAATCATCAAAACAAAGCAGTTAGTAAATTTCTTTAAGTTAGAGCAATCACTGACAATGTTAGCATTTGCAGACTTTTTCTTCCAAAAATCAAGATAGTTTGCCAAATGTTACTCATTTACTGATTCGTATTCATTTTTCTGTCTTCCCCCCACCCCACCCTCAACTTAAACTTCTGCATTCTTTAGGTACAGCAACTTTGGCAACAGCTCTTGTCACTCCTCAAGACCCTCATGTGGATCCACTGTGCCCACCACTTCCACGTCATCTCTTCCATCCCCACAGGAAGCCAGGCTGGAAAGGTGGGTTTTATAAGAAGCATGCAACGGCTTCACTGTCCTTAAATGACAGGAATCAATTTGGCTAAGGGTGCCTAAAGGAAAAGTATAAGTAAAAAAAGTACAATTGAAATATTTTCCTTTTTACAGAATATAGTTCAAAGGCAAGAATGTTTTCTTTCTTTCACACCACTTAGTAAGTAATATTTTATTAAAGATATTTTGTTGTTATTGTCTCATTTCCCTACCCCTTTCAATAGAAATTATAAAAAGATTTTTTCTAAAACATTTAAATGTGAAAGTTTTGGTTCACTCCTCAAAACTTTCCTAGATTTAGTGTAAGCTCTGAAATTCGTCTCGTACATATTGTTTTTCACCTTTAAATAATTAATTCTATGTAAATGAGGAGATACTGGGCCCATTCAGGTGTTATGTAAGTAATCCAGGACCAACCAGGAGAGAAAAGAGTTGTATGGGTCTATGGAAGGAATTTAACTTGGCAAGAGGAATAGACCACCAGAAATTAACTGATTATTACTCCTAGAAGTGAGTGATTGCACAAGGATGTGTTTACAAGGAAAGTTAAGACTTGTAATTTTAGGACAGTTAAAAACAATTACCCTTAAATGGCAAGGGTGCTGAGTTAGAGAACACTGGCTAGGGTTCCAAACTCACTCACTGGGAAGTTATTTCATCCCTGGGGGTAAAATACCTATTATGCCAACTCTATCTTAGAGGGTGGTTTTGATGAGCATGAAAAAGTACACAAAGTGCTGTGTGAACCCCATCGTGTGGGTCCAGTGGGAAGTGACAATGTATGAGGATGGAGTATAAATTCTAGTAGCTTGTGATTTATCAGAAATCTAAACATGAGCAATCTCAGAGATCATTTGCCTCAAACCCCAGATTTAAAACAAATTTGGCCTGTATTCTTTATTCTGATCCTCTTCTGTGTATTCTAACGTGTGTCTTGCTCAATGCTGCTCGCAATTAGAGGTCGGTCAGGATGTAGAGCACGCAAGACCGTACAGTCCCAGGAAGAAGGGCAATCCAGTGGGATCTGTGTGGTCATACATCATCATTAATTTCTCAGATGGCATATAAGCCCTGCCATGTCAAACTATCAAGACCACGGCCCAGCGTGGCTCTGGGCTGGACATATTCAGGCTGAGGTCTTAATAATGAGGTAACAAGGTGATTACCCTGAAGGCACCCTCTGTCTTTCATCCTAGGGCACCTCTTTTGGGGATCAGCTGAGGTTGCCTGTGCTACCAGAGAGGTCATCAATAAAGGGGATCTTTGTCATATGGGATGTGAGATTTGAGGCTGAAATGAGGAATATTAGAGTCCATTATATCATGGGTCTGACACCCACTTGGCTGCCAGCTCCTCTGGAGTGGGAACCAGACCCTATTCATGGCTGTGTCCTTCACAATACCCGGGGCCTGGCCATGTGGAGCTGCGGTAGACCCTGTTTGAAGGATCAGGTGAATTATACACTCATTGATTAGGGAACAGTATGGAGGCCCCTGGAGGTGAGAAGTTATAAGGACAGGAGGTCTGCTGGTTTCCAAAGCCCTGGGTTTGTGGGGCAGCTCCTTCCAGGCCCTAAAGGAGGTGCCCCAGCCTCCACCTACTTCGCAATCCCTGGAATCCCAGGTCCAGTTTTGAGCCAGAAGGCCTGGGAGTGCAGCCTGCTGAAGGATTCCTGTCTGTGTTTCTTTCCCTGTTTGGTCTGGCTGAGTGTCTCCCAGGGAGAAAATTAAAGGAGAAAGAGTGGAGCTGGATTTAGGAGCTCCTTTAATGCCCTGGGGAGATGGTTGGTCATTGTCCTGAGCCCAAAGGGATGTCCAAGTTTTGAAGTAGCTGGCGATGTGCTCTAACACATCAGTGAATGGAGCAGGGACAGGGGCCAGCAGAAGCTGCCCCCAAGTTCATGCCCAAGGGGAGAAGTAGTTTTGGGAAGACCCGCATGCCTCCGGGAGAGTAGTAGCCGAGGAAGCAGTGTGAGTGATGATGGGTCAGGCTTGTGCAAGCCTCCAGATGTTAGAAGCAAGGAACTGAGACAGAAGATACTGGAAGAAAAGCAAATCATAGGTGATGTTCAGCCTGGGGCATGCAAAGTATGTGGAGTCTGTATGACACCCAGGGAGATGTCAGGGGTGGGGGGGATTTAAGGGCTGGGGGACTCAGCAGTCCTCAGCTTGGAGAAGGCACTGGGATGCAGTCTTCTTGGGGAAGCCTGTGCACTGAGACCTGGTCACCAGGGAATAGCAGGGGCGGGAGCCTCTTCTAAGCTGCCTGTTCCCTCTTACGGTGTACCTATGCCACAGGAAATCCATCACCTTCGTCATCCACTGTCTCTACTAGTGACTGAAGCAGCTACTTAGAGTCTATGACTTCCTTTCCATTTGCATGGTTTTTTTTTTTCCAACTGTCACTGTCTTTGGCTTTGAAAAGTGATATGACGAGTCATTTGAAGCTTTAGATGCGCAGTTTCGTTATTAAGACCATGAAGCCACCTGCCCTGGCTCCATCATCACACCTTCTTTCTCTCACCTTGTCACCTTATGTGTTGTGACTGTAGAAAAAAAGGGCCCTCAACTCTAAATCATATTTATGCCAGTTGTATTTATGATAACATGTATTTATAGTTTAATTTTTTTTAATTTTTGACAACTTTGGATGTCACTCATTGTCAAATATCATATGTACAAGTATTTTCTACCCTAATTAGATTTATGATCGTTTTTACCAAGAAACGTACTTCATAGAATGTGTAAAATTTATTGTTGAGTTATTTTACATATCTATATAGCATTAAAACTAAAAAGACAACTCTTTTCTTAGGAAGGACATTGAACTGTATGAACAATAGTTACTTTCATGCAGTAATATCCCACGTCTCTGTCAGCTCACCCTGTTGACCGAACAGCGTGCCAGGGCCCCATGCAGTACTCAGCAGCTCCAGAACTCCATCCCCTTGATTTGGAAGTGAGACTCGTTTCTCAGAAATCCTAGGAAAAAGGCAGGCCAAATAAAGCATCCCTTCAGGCAGGTCGGCTACTTTGGACATACTACTGAGAGCATCATTGTGAACTTAGAGTTTTCCACACTTTCCCCAAGCAAATTAGTGTGTTGGATGTTAATAAAACGAGGAATGAGAAATTGACCTAGAAGAAAGAATTGAAGAAACAGTATACAAGGTTAAATCAAAACAGAAGAATTAAAAATAACCCATCTCCACATCTCCTATTAGAGCTGCATTTATAGGGCTCTCTGTTAGAAACAGAGTGCAGCATTAATTTTCATGACATTGAACCTTGAGTTGTGCCAAAACAAAATAGGAAAACCAGAATGATTTGCAAAAGCCCTCAGGGATACAAGATTCATTTGTTTAATAAAAGGAGACTTTTGTAATGCGTCAATTTTGAAAAATGGACTTTTTGAGTGGAAAAGTTCTAAATATTTCTTGTTAAAAGAAATTACAGGAATGGTTGAACTGTTCATATCTTCAGGTATTCAAAGAAACCAAATAAACAAGTGAACAGTAATCACACTGCAGTGAATTTGCAGCTCTGGGAAGTTGGGAAGGGGCGGGTCTCATCCTCTTTCCATGCTTGCAGTGACATCTCCATCTGGTGGGCCTTTTTATAAATGGCTGCTGGAGGCCTGTTTGGTGTTGTGACAGCAATTGCCAAGTGACTGTGAGGGAACAGTAAGTCTCTGCCGGGGGCTGAAGGGGCCTCGAGGCAATCCGTCTTAGGGAGAGGGTGAGAGTGCACTGATAATGAGGCCAGTCCCTCATGGTCAACGGGAGGCATGAGCAGCAGGTGAACAAGTCGAGTGCTCAGTGGGAGCATGTTGGAGGACCCTCAGGCTCAGATATTGGAGGGGGGTCTTCTCTGTTGAGCTGAAACCTGAAGCATCAGTATGTGCCTTAAGCGTTAATTCTGTTTTTTTTTTTCAACTTACAATCAGCCACTGTAAAGGACAATCACCTGACTTTTAGGGATTAACGTCAAGAGCCCTTCGAAGAGTTTGGGAATTGTCTGACTTACATCGTTGTCTGAGTGGAGGTTTTCCTTCTTCCTGGAAGACTGGGACCGGATATAAGTAATGACACACCCCCTTAGGAGTCATGATTGGGTAATAAAGGATGAATAAATATGGAACTCTAAATTTTATTTTATTAATTTTTATGTAGGCTTTCCATGTACACAATATAACATTTAAAAGGTGCGAAGGGGTGTACATTGAAGGGGAAGCTCCCTCCTACCCAGTTATCCTTCCAAGAAGCTACCACTCCTAGCAACTTCTTATGAATATTTCCAGACACATCTTAGGTTCATATAAGCACATACACGTGGCTGCGGTATCTTTATGACACATAGTAACAACTGCACCAGCTATTCTGTATCCTGTTCTTTCACTTAAAATACATACCTTGGTTATTTTCATAGCAGTACTAGTAGCCATTATGTTTTTTTAAATGGCTACGTCATACTTTTTTCTCTGGATGCTACTCGGTATAGCCACTCCCGTATGATGGGCCCCATCTTTTGCTGTTACAAATGATGCTGCAGTGTGATTCGCGTCCATGTGTCATGTTGCACATGTGTGATTACCTCTAGGATAAATTCCCAGAAATTAATTTAGTAAGTCAAGTGTTTGTGCATTTTAAATTTTGATGGACTTCTGCCAAATTGCTTTTTATAAAGATTGTACCAGTTTTGATTCTCAAACACAGTGTGTGTGTGTGAGAGAGCTCACTTACCCATGCCATCGCCAAAGGGTCACTCAGCATTTCAACCTTTGCTCACCTAGTAGTGTGATGAGTTGCATGTCATTAAAATATTCATTTACATTCTCTTATTATGAATGAATTGAGCCTGTTTTTCATATGTCCGGGAACCTTTAATGTTTTCCTGTGAATTTTTGGTTCGTGGTCATTAAGTTGCCTTTTCTTATTGAAGTATAGAGATTCTTTATAAACTGAGATAGCAGTAGCAATGGTTTTCTTCAGTTGTTGGTCTTTTTACTTCATTTATGGTATTTTTACCATGTAGGAAAATGTAAATTTTAGGAGTTACATTTATTCATCTTTTCCGTCTTCCGTGTTTTGTGTTCTTTCTAAAGAAAGCCTTTTCTCCCATGGTTTCTTCTAGTGCTTTTATAGCTCCAATTTTTCAAATTTAAATATATTTTTTTTTCTATCTAGAAGTTATTTTGGGCCAAGGAGTGAGGCAGAGATCCAACTTAAATTTTTCCTCTTGTTTGGATACCATTTATTAAATAATCCATCATTTCCCTACTGATCTGTCATATACCAACAGGAATACGGATGTGCTTATGCGTCTGTGTGTTCAAGCTGTTCCATCAGGATCATCTCTCGTTTCCTCCTGGTGCCTCCCTTCCCTGTCAACCATTCTCGGCTGTCAGGTACTCTTCTTCCTCCCAGTTCTTCTCTGTCCCATTCCATTAGCAGTCTTTAGAATAAGACTAGATCATGTGCTACCTTGAAATAGTCCTGCTGTTTTTGTCATCTGCTGTTGTGGAGTTTTCTGTGGTAGCTGACAGTGCTGGAATAAAGAGCACGGGAATATATGGGGAAACTGACACTATGCAGGTAAACGTAGGCGAATGGGAGCCTACGATGCTGAGTGGTGGCTTCTCCTCCTGGTTCAAGCTCCTCCTGCTGGGATCTCTCCCCCTGTGACCCCCCTGAACACCTGTCTCCACCACTGGTGTGGTCACTTGTCCTACAGAATAACATTTCTGTTTCCATGCATTTCTGCCTATTTTCAGTTACTTTATTTAGCTCTTGTATTTCTTACCTGCTTGGCAGGCTGATTCCTATTGCGCTTAGAGGAACTTCATAGTACCTGCGTTATTCATCCTGTTTCCCTCCTCCATGTGGACTCTTTTCTGTATAGATCTGAGAGCTGTGTCCTCCCGTTCTAGTCAGCTTTGGCTTTGATCATTTCTTGCCTTTACTGATAGCTCCATGTGCCTTGAGGTTCTACTTGTCTGGTTTTAAAATCACTGCATTTTCCGTATATATGATTCATGCATTTTTCTGCATCCCAAATACTTGCTGGCTGTGTTCCATCACTTGATCTGCACAGTGCTTTTTAAATTTCGTGACAGTAGAATCAAGAGCATCACCGTCCAATGGGGCTCTAGTTAAACATTGCTTTTAATTTTAAATTTAAATTGATCAAAGTCGATTTTTAAAAAAATCACTGAGAAAATCCCGAATCATGTATAACAGATAAAAGGCATTGCTTTTATGTGATGATAGTTAATAGCACCCAGTTCGCCATTGCCAGCAGGAAAGAAATGGGTATCAAGGCGGAAGGATTCCCTATTGTTCAAACAAAGAAGCTGCATGCTCCTTGTACAGTGCAGCAGCAAGTGGACCTTCGACTTGCCTGCTGCTAGGTCCTGATAGCAATCTTGTTACAGACAGTGAGTTCCTGTAAAGTACAATGTGGTCCTGATTAACCGATTGTGTTACATCTGAAGTGCACAGAAGAGAAGCCCGGGTCAGTTGATGGAGTGAGTTTACAATAGGGTCTGACTCCCTAATGGCTTTATGCAACGATGTGGGCATTAGAGGACCTGGGCTCTGTGTCAGCCTTCTGCCCTGCAGGGATGGGGTCGTGGGAGAGACTCTGGGTCCTCAGCAGACACTAGAGATTCTTTATCCCACCTGTGTTCTGAATTTGATGACTCTTCATTCCTACTACCATAGATTTAAAGATCTATGTCATGCCCGGACCATATATTGCAATGACGTATTTATGAATGACCCCCCTGCTTATCAGTGCAGCCCAGTCTGATTAACATCACCTGTCGGGTCTCTCATGTTTGGATCCTGTACCTGCATTTTCCAGCTTTGCCCCCCATCCTCCCTGTATTTTAACCCCACAGGAATGTCATATGAACATACCAGGCTCTCCTGAGGCCCCTTTTTTATATTTGCTCTGTCCCCTAGCTAGCTTCCTCTTTTCTTCATTTAGTCCATTCCTCCTCATCCACTAAGACCCAAGTAGGTGATATCTGACCTTTAAAAGTCCTCCGACTTCTTCAGACAGACTAAATTGTGACACTCTCTTAGGTTCATATTCCCCTATTTCAGCTCTCAATCCTTTGAATCATTATCTATGTATCCATTTGTTTCTAAAATGGGGCTCACAGCCCTACAGTATAGTCCCTGACAATGAACCTGGGTCCCACAAAGCCATGGGATGAAGATGGTTCATCTTCCTGGACTGGCCATTTTAGTAAAAGATTTGGGGAGATCTTTATTAAAGACAAGCAGGATTATGCTTTGGAGAATCCGTGATCACATGAATTGTAAAGATGTTTTTTTGTTTGTTTTTACAGGGAGCACTTTGTGCTGTTCTCATGTTCCTCATTTTCTGCCTTTGGGGCTCCTTCAGTCTTGGGTGACAGCCATTTCTGTGTCTCTTGCATGAGATTCCCCAGCCTCCTGCTCACTGTCCTGCCCCACCCCATAACTCTTTGTCAAATAACCAGGCAAACAAGCACATGAGAAGTATTAACCTGTCTGAGTCCTGTTTTCTTCCTTTACAAAATGAAATTAGAATAGATTTTATTTTAATTAGGCAACTCTCTCACGCTTGTTTACATAAAGGATGTACATAGCAACCATAAGAAATATGTATTGTTATTCTGTTTAGAAGCAAAAGCATTATAACATTTAGAATTAGGTGATATCTGTAACAAGGATGTGGAAATGTCACTCATCAAATAGTGTAGATGGAACTCCTACACTAATGGAGCTGGAGACATCACAGTTATTCTGTGCTGTAAACTAAGCCCATGTGCCATCACCCTTGCTTGTGTGACATCCCCCGATGCCAAGTTTCCAGTCATCACTGATTACAGTGGTTTCGCACTGGCATTGTATAAAGATTACAGAGTGAAAGGGGGAAGAAGAGGGGGAGATTTTTCCTTCAGAAAATCTATTCCTGGGTCCTTGATATTTATTCTCTTATCCCATCTTCCCACTGCTTACCTCAAAGCCCAGTGATGAGTGAGAAGCTTTATTATTATAGTGAAAGAGACCACGTTTCTAGGTTGATTTTGGAAATTGTGTGTGTATGTGTATGGATAGATATACACACATAGAGGGATAGATACCCCCTTCCTACCCTTTTCTATTCTGTAATCTTTGTATAATTCCAGGGCAAACTCTGGTAGCCAGTGATAACTGGAAATCTGGCCATTGGGGCCGTACACACACACACACACACACACACACACACACACATCATACTCATATATTTTATTCCGCATGTATATATTGAGTGCTCACAATGTGCCAACCTTGTGCTTGGCATGGGAATCCAATACTGATTAATTCCAACCCTGTCCCTGACTTCATCAGGATTATATTTAGTGGCAGAAACAGAAGAGAAGCACACCATCAGCATATTAAGAATTTCCTTTGTAGTAAATACTGTGAAGAAAAGCTGGAGAGAGGCCATCCAAGTGGCGAGCCTAGCACAGTGCCCCAACCTATGAGGGACAGCTTTGGTGAGAGGTCTGGGAAGCTGTCAGTAATGTAGGGCGACTTGCAGTTTGCCTCTAGGTTCACCTGGTGGGAAGGTGAGGATGTGTGAGCAAAGGAAGGTAGGGAGGGAGATAAGAAAATAGAACGACTTTATGTCTGTGTTCAAAACACAACCCTGAGATTTGAAAGAGCTGGGAGACTGTTTGGAAGAATTTGGTATTTGTGCAAGAGGTAAGTGTGCAAGGGAGGGTAAGTTGGCCTGGACTAAAGAAGAATAGGGAGGAGGAAAGGATGGGCCTTGCTCTGGGCCAGCAAGGTCTGGAAACCATGGATCACAGGAGGTGCTGGTGGCAATCAGTGTTTTTGGAAGCTGCCAGGAGAATGGTTTAATTATGAAGCCAAATAGGGTGGATCTGGAGCTATGACAGGAGAGGATTGACCTCCTCCTGGCATGAGGATTCACTTGGTCTTGGACAGGAGGTTGGAAAGTAAGAGGGAATGGGCAAGAACTTCTGTATGCCCATGGTCAGGACCTGTGGAAGGGCCAGTGGACAGGCCAAAGTGTGATGCCAGCCGGGCCTGAAGGAATGGCTTCATGCTTTATGCGTGAACCAGCACTGTAACATGAGACTACTTGTGGGACCAGTCTCCACAGCAGCTGCGTGAGTCCTGCTTACCCTCCCCTTCCCTCTCCCCCGACCCCCGTGGCTGGGAAGCTCAGATCTGCACTGAAGCAGTATGTGGCAGGTTGGAGAAGAGAAAGCAAAAGGAAGCCTTAAATCCAGGTCCTCATTTTCAATGACAAATGTCTCCAGCATCATAGCAGTGATGATGGAGGAAAGTTGCCTGGTTCTCAGGTTAGCTCATTTCATCCTGAGAGCTGGGATATGGCCCTCAAGGTATAAAGGAATATTTTGACATTTTATTATTTCATCTGGGCTTAGAGTTATTCTCCTATGACCATTAGATCAGGTGACCCCCAATTTCATAGCTAGGTTGTGAAGACAGCCTCACTGTTCTGCACCATTGAATTGCCATTTTATTATTATTATTGACCCTTAAACCTTCATATTATTACTTGTGAATTAAATGATAATTTCAAATAGCAGATAACTTATGAAATTAGTTTGGCTTCTGTTAATATTTAACCAGAGATTATAATTCTTTTAAATAAATGTTTAAGATTTGCTTTTTTACACAAATAAGATTTTACTTTAAAAAGATGTTAAACTTGCAAAAAATATATATATTTTTAAACAGCCTTTGCAGTATAATTGACATAGAAAAAACTGCGCATAAGTTTTGACATATGTGTATAACAATGAAATCATTACTACAATCCAGATAATGTATATATCCATCACCCCCAAGCATTTTCTCATGCCCTTTTGTGATTATGGCTGCCCTTCATCCCCAAACGACCACTGGTCTGCTCCCTATCATTATAGATTACATGTTTTAGAGGTCTGTGTAAATGTAATCATGTATGTCCTCTTAGGGAGGGGTTGGCTTCTTTTAATGAGCATAATTATTTTGCAATGTATCCATTTTGCTGTATGTTTCAATAGTTTGTTCCTTTTTTATTGCTGAGTAGTACTCCATTGCATAAATATACCACAATTCATCTGTTGTCTTGTTCGTGGACATTTGAGTTGTTTTCTGTTTTGTCTATGAATATTTATATACAGATTTTTGCATGAAAATGTGCTTTCAGTTATCTTGGATTAATACCTAGAAATGAAATGTCTGTGTTATATGGTAGGTGCATGTTTAGCTTTTTAAGCAATTGTCAAACTGTCTTCTAAAATGATTGTATACCAGAGTGATGCTAGCTCATCAAAGGAGATAAAATGTACTCCTTTCTCTTCAACTTCCTGTAAGACATTAGTCAACATCAGGGCTCTGGCCTCATAGGCCTATTTAAAAGCCCAACTCTGCTATGTCTTAAGTGTAACTTCCATGTGCCTCAGTTTCCTCATCTGTAAGAGGAATAATAATACAAGTACTTAGTACAAGAAGTTGTAGGGATTTAAAGAGCTGTTTCACATAAACTAATTGGCACACCTTACTGTCTCCATAAATGTCGACTATTAGTACCTACCATGTCTCAGTGAAATGGAGTTTCCATTCCGGATGTCCCAGTGAGGGAGGCTTTGACCAGATGGGATTTCTGGGATAGATCCTGGACCTGGTACAGCCAAGATTAAATGTTGCAATTCCTCTCACTCAAAGTATATCATCCGCTCTCATATAAAATCGCTCTCTGGCCTCTCGCCACCTGCATTCCTATGTGGCTTCACTCAGTTCCAGCTGCTTTGGGTATAACTTAGATGACTTCAGCTTTCCAGGTGTGTTCCCGGATAGCACACAGTTCTGACGTCTGACCTAGCTGGTAGCCACGATGGGAAAGTTCAGATCAAACCCCCAGCCCACAATAGACTCTCAGGCTGGGAACTGCCAGTGTCATATCCAGGTCTGGCCTTGGGGACTACAGCTCAAGCCTGCCTTCCCATCTGTGGATTTTAGACTCCCAGTGTGAAGTGATATCTGTGGAGCGCCTGAGGTAGCCCAGATGCTGGTCTGAGCAAACTGATGCATACACTCGCACTTAAACCTTACTTCCTGAGTCAGGAGTATTATTATCTCCATTTTTTCAAACTAGTAAACTGAGGCTCAGAGAGGTTAAACGAGTGGTCACACTCTGGTTTTCTCAGTTCACGCCCTGTGTTCATTCCTTTACATTATAGCTGGTCCTCAGACTGGCCAAGATTAAATAAACATGGCAGCAACTTCCAATCACTGTATTTGAATTTTGGTACTTGAGGTTTTTTTTAAATGATAATTTGGGATATCCCCTTTGTATCATTTGAATGCATTCCAGGTTGGTATTGCAGGTGGAGCCCATTTCTAGAACAGGATTTACAGGACCAGGGTTTATGCTGTTACATGTTGGGCTTATTTGGGTAACAGGAGACCTAGGGAAATTTAACTTATTAATACTATATTTATAACCCTTTGTTTCTAGTGTGACCAAAGTGGCTTATATGCCTCGAGGACAGGTAAACTGTCGGGGGTCCTTTCATTCTCTCTTCTTGCTACAGGGATCTGTGTCAGGGCACTCAAGAGAATGGATCTCGAGTTGCTTGAGGCATTTTGCTTTATTTCAGGAAAAGAAGAACCATTCCTCATTGCTTTGAGTTTTGAGCAGCTCACATTTCAGTTTAGAAAGAACTGAAATGAATAAGGGAAGAGCCTCCCCGCTTTGTTAATGCTGCCTGCCCTGTATGTTTGCTGGTGTACCCTGGGCTCAGAGCCAATATGCAGTCTGCTCATGCACAGTCCAGGTGGGCGGGAGGATGATCTGCATTTTCCTTCCTTAAAGGTGCCCAGAGAGGAATGATAGCATCTACCTGACAGGATCAGACACTTTTAACTTTTTCAAGTTCTAATACTATCTTAATTTTAAACAAGCTCTAATATTCTCATTTTAAACAAGGAAGTGTTAATGGTCGAATATAAGCAATGATAGGGGCATCCTTATATTATTTCTAATATAAAACTGCTCTTAATGGTTCAGCATTAAGAATGATGCTTGCCATAGTTTTAAAAATTTCTTTACTAAGTATTCATTATCAGGTTTAGAAAGCTCTCTTTTATTCCAAAGCGTGATAAAAGCTTTTAAAACAAATGGGTATCGAATTTAAAGCTGTTCTGCACCTGCAGAGGCAATCATGGTTTTTCTCCTGTAGTCTATTATGTGGTAAATTGCATTCATGGCTAGTCTCATCTGAAAATGTTGTTGCATTCATTGGGAAACCCAACATGATTTTATTTTAGATTTTTGTGATGGTGTTCCTAATTGCAATCAGTATATGAATTTCCATCCTCATAGTTCTTGTCTGGTTATTGTGTCAAAGTTACATTAATCACATAAAGTGAGTTAGAAAGCTTCCCCTTCTTTCTCTTCTCTCCTCTCAAACTTTGTATATGGTTAAGATGAGCTCTTCCTTGAGTGGTAGAGATCACCTTAAAGATATCGGAGCCTAGCGGGGTAATTTTTTTGTTTTGGTTTGGTATGTGTATGTAATTAATTCAATTTATTTAATGGTTAATAGGGCTACCCCAAATTCCTATTTCTTCTGATTCAGATTTGATGTTACACATTTTTAGCAATTCTACCAGTTTTTGTAGTTTGTAAATGTATTGTCATAAAACTTTTCCTCATTTTCTCTATATTTTTTATTTCTGCTATACCTATAATTTTATCTACCTGTCATCTTCAACATTGCATATTTGTCTTTTTTCTTAAACAATTTTGAGAGAATTTGATGGCTTATTAGTTTTTTAAAAATATTATAAGCTAGCTTTCTGTTTATTGATTTTTCTCTATATTTCTTTATTTTCTTATTTCATCAATTTTTGTCACCTTTATTCCATTGTCTTCTTTGCATTTATCCCATTGTTATTTTTTAAATTGTTGAGTTGACCACTCATTAATTTTTACTTTATTCTTTTCTAATATAAACACTTAAGGCAATAAATTTTCTTCTAAATACTCTTTAGAAGCAGTCTATAACCTTCAATATGTAGTTTTTTCATTATGTTACCCTTTGGATATTTTCTAATTTTTTGTATTTTTTAATCTTTGAACTGAGTTAATTAGAAGTGTTTAAATTTTTCTAATTACACAGATTTTCAATTTATCTTGTTATTTATTTTCAACTCAATGGCATTGTGGTTGGGAAGGCAGCCCATATAAAACCAATCAGCATTTATTGATGAGCTTTGTGACAATATTGATGGTCAGTTTTTAAATAGTCTGTGTATTTGAGAAGAATGTGTTTTCTCTAATTTGGGGCATCAGGTTATATATGTTCATCTGTAAGATAAAATTTATTTATCAGGTTAAACAAACCTATTAGGTACATAATAATTTCTATCAATCAGTAGAGAGGTGTGGTAAATCTCTCTACTCTAATTATGGATTAGGTTTGGCCGCATATAACAGGAAAAAAAAAACTGAGCAGCTTAAACAAGATAGAAGTTATACATCATAGTCTGGACTACGTTTATGTGAAACATAAAGTTCTATCTATGCCTAAATGTCCAGGTCTGATATAGCAACTCCCTAGTGAGCCTAGCATATAGGATTTGGTTACCCCTCCCTGAAGTTGTGGCAGTTTCTTCCTTCTACTTCTATGACTGATAACCAGGGTTGAATCGCCTTTTCTAGGAAGAATGGCTGTGGGACTTCTTCCTGCACTAAGGAAACTTGAGTTTCCCTCCACCTCACCCCCCCATACACACACATTCCCAGGCAGGTATATTGTCACTGAATTCCAGTAGGATTTTATCCAAGCTGTATTTCAGAAATATTTGCACCTTAATTTAGAAGTTCCCCCCCCACCCAATAAATGAAGGCCCAGTTGTCCATAAAGATTTCATTGGTTATTCCCAGAAGTCTAAGAGACTCTCTTCCCAGCTAACCCCCTTATTTATTTTTAGTGTGGTTACCTAATTTTCTCCCTCTCATTCCTGACTTAAAATTTCGGTGATACCCACCCCTGTGATCCCTGGCTGAGGCCTCCCCATGGCTGCCCATCCCCGTGTGCCCTGTTCAG
Organism: Cynopterus sphinx; assembly: GCA_030015415.1. Lineage (NCBI taxonomy): Eukaryota > Metazoa > Chordata > Mammalia > Chiroptera > Pteropodidae > Cynopterus > Cynopterus sphinx. The sequence continues at coordinate 25,526,943 of CM057384.1, read as the reverse complement.
TGAACACTCCAAATCATTTGCATGGCATTTCACAGAGTCAAGTGCTCTCTCTTCAGTATTCTGAGTGTTCTTGGATGCTTCTTGACGTAGGATGATTTTTTTCTCAATTCTATTCAGATTTCAGAAAATTGCTATGTATGTCTTTTTATACCCATCTGTCATTCCAATACCTTATTTTAAGATGACACAATTTTCTCAAGGCAGTATATTGAGGAATTAATGTATGGTAAAATATCTTTAGTACATGTAAAATAATATATATAAAAAGCAGTTTTAGATTGAAAGTTGATTTCAGCTCATCAAAGACCTACCATAGAACAGCTTTAAAATGAATGTGTGTGTGAGAAAGAGAAATTAACAGCTTGTATGTCAAACATGCTGCTTAGTACTGTGTTATTTTATTTTTTGTGCTATTTTTGGTGATGAATAATTCAGTTTATTTAAACTAAAACAAAAACATTTTTCCATTCCTTGCCCCTGGCAACCACCAATGTTTTCTGTAAGCTTGGTATGTATGTATGTATGTATGTATGTATGTATGTATGTATGTATGTGTGTATTTTCTAGATTCCACATGTAAGAGAGCTTATGCATTATTTGTCTTTCTCTGTCTGATTTATTTCATTGAGCACAATGCCCTAGAGGTCCATTCATGTTGTCACAAATGGCAAGATTTCGTCTTTTTATATGGCTGAATAATATTCCATTGTATATGTATGTACCACAACTTCTTTATCCATTCATCCATTGATAGTTACTTAGGTTATTTCCATCCCTTGACTATTGTAAATAATGCTGCAGTGAACATGGGGTGTTTATCTTTTCAAGTTAGAATTTTCGTTTCCTTTGAATAAATACCTAGAAGTAAAATTGCTGGGTCATATGGTAGTTCTATTTTTAATTTTTTGAGGAACCTCCATTACTGTTTCCCATAGTGGCTACACTAATTTACAATTCCACCAACATTGTACAAGGGATCTCTTTTCTCCACATCCTCACAAGCACTCGTTACTTGTTGATTTACTGCTGATAGCCATTCTAACAGGTGTGAGATGATAATTCACTGTGGCTTTAAAATCTCTTATGATTAGTGATGTAGAGTATCTGTTGGCCATCCGTATGTCCTCTTTGGAGATGTGTCTATTCAGATCTTCTGCCTTTTTTTTTTTGTATTGGATTTTTTTATTTTGCTGTCAAGTTGTACAAGTTCTTTATATATTTTAGATATTAGCTCCTTATCAGACATATAATTTGCACACATTTTCTCCCATTCAGTAGGTTGGCTTTTCGTTTTGTTGACGGTTTCCTTCGCTGTGCAGAACACTTGGTATTTTGCATCTGTTACCGCCTTTTTGTCTTCTGTGTGCATGAAGGAGGTTACTTATCTCTATTTACAGATGAAGACCCTGAAGCGGAATACCTGAGACACTCAATAATTTACCCCAATACTACCTAGGTTCTGGCACATTCTCAAGTCTTACCAAGGTCTGACTGATTCCTACTTCAGTACTTTTAATCGCAGGTCAAGCTACTAAGATGTTAACTCATTGTATCTTTAGATCATCACTGAGCGGCCTTCTCACATCATCCTTTAGGCAGCACCAAGAGTCACTGGCAGCAGAGAGAGAGAGGCGACGACAGGAGAGAGAAGAGAGGTTGCAGAGAATAGAACGTGAAGAAAGGAACAAATTCAGGTAAGAAGTATTTTAAGATTTTTAAAATAATAAATTGAAATTAAAGCACATGGTTTCACAGCTCTGTATGATGAATAATAATGTTATAGGGCTAAGAAGTAATGTGTGCTTTGGTGCACACATTACTTTCAAGGAAGAGAAAGACATACCTGACATAGGCTAGATCTGTTTTTGTTTGTTTGTTTGTTTTTGATGGTCTTTATGGTCTTTATTTCTGTAACCATATGGCAGGAAGCACAGCCAACAAGCCAGATATGATTAAGGATTTGTGTATTCTTGAGTCCTCCATTATCTAAAATAGTTTTATCCAGGCCTTCCTGAAGACAGAGAACCTAATTGTCTTAACTTAGTTTGCCATTTCCCCTTAAAGCTGCTCAGGTTTTATTTATGTTTTATTAGATGACTTCAAGAAAATGCTTTTCCCACTTTCTGCTTTGCTTCTTGTTTCCTGTAGCAATCTTCAATATATATTTTTAAAATGATAACTCTCCTATGGGGGGAAAAGTCACTATGCTGATTACCCCCAGCCCCTTGTCCCCCAGTCTCCTGGTCTCTGTCCAGCTCCAAGAATACGTGCCTTGATATGGTCCGTGTCAGGTTCCATGTCTCAGGCGGCCACTGCTGAGTCAAGTACTGCAGTTTCTCCTTCAGCCAGCTCACCCGTTCTCAACCTTGCCTTCATTCTCTTTTCTCCCCTGGGCCTCTTGCTGCACAGTGCTTTATGGAATACAAAACACTCGCTGAGTCTTTCTTTGTACATTTATTTCATTCCTGCTGCTCTTCACCTTTCCCCTTTCTTTTCCTTCCTTCCCTCTTGACTTCCCCTTCTCCACATCTCTCCCTTTGTTATCTTCCCAGTCATCTCTCCTATAGCTTCTATGTTTTTTCTTCTTGTCATTTCTCTTCCCATCTTTATTTCCTGTTTGCTCAGTTCATTTTCTTTAGCAGCCCATAGTTCCATCAGTTACTCCCAGTTAAACCTACAAAGAATATGAAGCATTGTCAATGAGTATTTACAGGTTTCATAACATTTTTTTTCTTAGCAATCAGGAAGAGTATGTATAATTGTAGGAATGATTAAAATATGGGCAGAGTTGTGAAGTTGCCTTAACTGTAACTCATTACTGTATGAAACAAATATTACAAATCTATGTTGAAAGGATAACCCTTTTGTAAGGCTGGGTTATTAGGCTTCATACAGTAAACCAAAATCAGTCCCCCATGATTGTATGGCATACCCTGAGCTGTCAGATTTCTACCAAATGATATATGGAAATGCCAGACCTGAATGCTCCATTTCTCATGCGGTAGCTCTGGAAGTTGTCACTTTTGGAAAGACCAATTTGTAAAACCTCTGAAACAGGTTAAATGCTTCCTGAGTCATAGCTTTCCGAGAGATTTACATATTTTACCACCAAATAGCAGAGAATCTGACTGAAACACCTGGAAAATTTGGGGATTAGTTTACACATCTAAAGATTTTGATTGAAACCTCTTAAAACAGTACCAGTTCTGGGAAAGATGGAGTCAGCATACTGCCTCCTGTCTCTTCTGTGTCACTGCATATACCATAAATTGTGGCCTGAGTACATGGAGCTTTGAAAACTCTAACGTGTAAAAAGGAGCAGAGGAATTGGGGGAGGAGACTAGCATTCAGAGTCCCAGCAAACCGGTGAAAGTTTACCATTTTTCCCTTCAAGATCACCTGGCATGTTCTCAAAGTCACCCCCAAGCCCAGAAGCATGTACCAAGTGTACATGAAAGAGCTTTCAAAGAAGGCCTCTCTGGACTGAGGAGTGGCAAAAGGAATTCCTGTGGGTCAGAGAGTGGAGAAAATCTCCTGGGTTTTTTTTTTTTTTTTTTTTTCCCTTCTCTCCTATTCCAGCCTCCAAGCAATATTGTTCAAGCAGCATAGTGATGGCAAGAGTGTCCAGGCAGGTGCCTGAAACTCTGAGAAGGGAGTAGAATTCTTTCTCTAACTAGAAGAGCTATGACCCCAGGAGCAGTAGGCAAATCAACGTTTTTCTCTGTGCCTTTCTGCTGCATTGCCCTACATGCAGATAGAATTATTGAAAGTAAGCAGCAGAGCAGGGGAAATAAAGCCCAAGCTTTCTGACTAAAGGACCAGGAAGGAGACCTAAGACAGCCAGAAAATGACAGAAAAGCCATACAGCATATAGAAATCAAAAAGCACTCCTGAGCTCATCTCCAATACGTGTACATGTGGCTCGGAGCCTGAACAGCACACCACAGACTTTGAGACTTAAGTCCAGAGTGGACCACCACTCAGATCCCAAGCTGGCCACATAGCACGAAAAATATTTGAAAACTGAGCTAGTATTGGAACCAATGTCAGAAGGCAGTCAGAACTTGCTGGCTGAATCCAACCTAGTTGATTGCCTACTAAAGGAAAACAAAAGAGAACAATCAAGGTCCTTCACAGAATTTAAAAAGGACCTAGAGTCTCATTACAAAATATTTTAAATGTACGGAATGTACAAAGTAACTTGTCATACAAATAACCAGGAAAATCTGAACTCAAAGGGAAAGAGGATCAAAATATGCTAACCACAAAAGGATGTAGATGTCATTATCAGATAAAAACTTTAAAGCATCTATTATAAACAGGCTCTAAGAAGTAAGGGGAAATAATTTTGAAACAAATGAAAAGCAAAGTCTGTGCAAAGATATAGAAGATATAAAGAAGAACCAAATGGAAATACATGGAGAACTGAAAAATACAGTAACCAAAATAGAAAATTCATAGGATGTGCTCAGTAGCAGAATAGAGTTGAGAAAAGAATCACTGAACAATCTCCAGAATCTTTCTGTGCTCTTAAATGACCAGCGAGATCCTTTTCAGACTAAGACCAAATAGTGCACAGTTAGTTATGAGCATGATATCTGAAGATGAGTTGCCTGGGTCTAATCCTCACTCTATGAATATATATAGATGATAGATAGATAGATGATAGATAGATGATAGATAGATAGATAGATAGATAGATAGATAGATATAGATGATAGATAGATAGATGATAGATAGATAGATAGATAGATAGATAGATAGATAGATAGATAGATAGGAAAAATATTAAATCTTGTCCAGGAAGGAATGCTGATCATTAGGACAAACCACACACAACTATTAATTATGATGACTGTAGAGCCTTCCCAAAAGTCTGAGGATGTAAATGAAAAGAAATTAAAAAAGAAAAAAGAAATAGGAAAATATTTATAAAGTTGTTGCTGGGATTACCCAAATGACTGACTTTCCATCAGCCATTTCATTAAACTATTCATGCTCCTTGTGCTTTTTTCCTTGGATACCATCTAGTTGTCCCTTAGCTGTTCTTATTTTTGTTGACGTGGTCTTAAATTTCTTGGTTTTGTTATGGAAAAAATAATTTTTAGTATGGAAAGTGATGAGGATGTAAGTTTATAAGTAACAACTGATTTGAGTCTTTGTTGTTTTTTTTTTTCTCTCTCCTAACCTGTTTCAGTTGCTTTGCCTTATTGCACCTTTATATCCAGTTTCCAGTGCATCGAGGCATAGAATGCTTCATTAGGTCCAGCATAGAGAACAGTGATGTCATAATTCTCCAGGAAAATAAATGATCTCCTGGGAGGTTACTGGCCATACAGTCTTAAACTTAGATTCATGTTGGAACCTCATCAGTAGGAACAGAAAAAGAAACATTAAAATTGGACCAAGTTGAGCGTTATCTGTTGCGGGTGCAGACAAAAGAGAATACACAAAGCAAGAGCGTCTATTGATCCCTGCAGAGGAATGGAGGATGTGAGGGGTGAGGAGAAGGAATCCTGGGCGGTGGGAAGAATGTCCAAACTGAGAAGTACAACAAAATGGCCGAGACACTTAGAGCCACACAGATTTAATTCTTGAGATGAAAGTTGTAGAGATACCAGGGCTTGATTGGATGTTAATCACCGCTGAAGCTATTGCTTGCTCGTCATTGCCATATTTATTTATGTATTTTTTCACCTTTTAAAAAAACTTTCGTTTCTTCTCTTCCCATGTACTTGTGTTTTTCTTCCCCAAGAGTAATTAGTCATATCTCTGAGTAAATCCAATAATTGCATGTTTTCAGACATACTTGTGATTTTATTAAAAAATTCATTATACTTAATACTTTTAAAGTACAGCTTTTACACTAAGTTTTTAAAAATTCTACTGCAAGAACTTTCCATTTCTGAGGTGACAGAGGGCTTTCATGATTTACTGTTAATAATTTCTTGAGCATCTAAATCTGTTATTTTCTTTCTTTATTTTATTTCTTCTGCATATTTCTATTAGCCGAGAATATTTAGACAAAAGAGAGGAACAAAGACAAGCAAGAGAAGAAAGGTTTGTATATCTTTTCTTTCCCCTGGTAACCAGATGGCATGTGACTTCGCACTCTTAACCAAGCATGCAGAGGAGACTGTATTAATTAAAATATGATATCTTCACCTAAGACACCAAAGACCTTGAATAACTGGCCTTTTGCATAATAGAGTGTTCTGGTTATCTAAATTTTCTAAGAAAGTACAGATTTATCATTTATGGTGTGAAATATATGTCTGTTTCTCCAGAATGCTTCTCCAAATGAGTGTATTATTAGTTTAATATATTGACGTGTAGTATATATTTTAATTACCCTGTATCACCACTTTTGAGGCCAGGGTATGCGTCCCTACTGCATGATTCCTGCAACAAATATTGGAGCACTGCATCAGGCCCTGGCCGGGGTGCCAAAGCCACCTGAGACTGTCACTGAATGTGCCTGATCACTTCCCTGTCTTCCTGCTTAACTGTACTCAGTTCTGAATGGCAGGAACCATGCCTGGTGTGCTTTGGTTGTCAGCGCCTGCCACGATACTTGACACATATAAGGCACTTTGAAGGATGTATGGAATAAAGGAGTAAATGAGCTAGCAGCTTTATTGAAGACATTCAAACTGTAAACCAGTTTTTTAATTTCACTGGCAACATGCTGTGAATCCCATTAAAAGATAGGTGTTCAGTGTCTGAGAAACTTAGTGTGTTCAGTGCCTGGTAAATTTAGATAAGCAAGGGAAACTGTGGAAGTAGAACCAGAAAACCGTTTTTTCACCCTGTGGCACTGCAGTTAGTCCCTCCACCACCAGAGGGAGGTACTGCGTGGAGACTGGGAAAGGCTGGTTTCAGACCAGAGCCAGTTGGGAGCCTACCAACCTCTGAACTATGCCAATGAAAAATGGAATTGTGCTAATTTTTTTTAGACACCATAATAGATCAGGACAGTCTGGGGCAAAGAGGAGTGGAGTCTGCCTGTGTTCAATTTAAAAATTAGATGCTTAGGTCAGCCTCATAAACAAAACTATGGCATTGCTTTAATTTCAGCGTTTTCTATTATTGCCATGTTAATAACCAGTTGTGGCCAGCAAATTTAGAGTGAGAGATGCTGGTAAAGAAATAGGAAACTTCTATTTCTCGAATTCATACCTATTTTTGACATTGAGGGACATGACGTGTACTTTTACTGAAAATGCTGATGACTTTATGCCTAGGCTTAAGAAATCAAATTTTATCTTATTTTGTGTAGCTTTGTCTCCAGATTCTGCACTTTTTGAGTTTTTGACAACTTAACTGTCAGGTAATGTCTGCACAGGCAAGGCTTGATAGCTCCTGGGGAGATGTCAGGGTCTGAACTGATTCAGACTGATTTCAAAATGTTCCAAACCACCAAAGGCTGGCTTTTCCTGGATATTATTTACTGTTCTTTTCCCCAAAGCAGAATATCACTTTTACCTGAAAAACCTGAGCAGAGGAGTTTGCCACCCCTCTGTTGTCTCCTCTCATCGTCACCTTGCCCCATGCAGCCCTTCTGCCTGGGCTTTCTTAGCTGGTGCAGGGCCGGGATCTCCATCATCCCTTGTAAAACCTTTCCTTATAGCCCACCTCTCTGTTTGCATAGAGGTTTGGGTAAGCAGCCAAGCATTTTCCTCTGGCTTGGACCAGCCACTTTCCATGGTTAGAGTCTTGAATTATCTGGTGAAGATGGGAGTGAGGGAGATATACTTACATCCCTGTTTGGAAGCTGTTGGGGGTTTCCGGTAAGCCAGGAAAAGATAAGACTTTAAGTATAATGAACTTTGGGAATGAATGGGGAAGCTAATGGAGATCATAAGTGGAAATAAGGTTCAGAAATAAGGAAGACTCCATCTACTAACTCTTCGTGATAGAGCCAGGCATGTGTGTAGGGTTCCATGTTTCTCACTCTTAGAAACAACATTTCAGAAAAAATGGCCAGTCACAGCAGAAAGTTTTTTCAGGTTTGTGACATCAATATAACAAGATGCATGTCATTTGGCCATTTTGAGGTGTAATGGCCATCCAGACATGTTTGATTTTATCTTGATTTATTTTATATCACCTAATTTCATAATTTCAGGCAAACTTTTATTGACAATGGTCAGACCTAGAATAAGTTTCTGTTGAGGTGCTACTTCTAATTTTTTTTTTTAATATTGGAAGAAAGCCTTTATCTGATAATGATTGATTTAAGTGACATTCATGAATAATTTTTTAAAGGGAGTAATAAGGAATCATTCAGGCTGGGGGCATGTTGGGGTGGGAGTCAGAATGGGGATTGGTTTGAACAGATAGTGAGACATGGAGAGAAAATGCCTCAAAGCAAGTTAGGGCTATGGGGAATAGAGTGTAAGGGAAAAGTCAGGACTGGGCTAGGATTTGGGAAAGTGACATGTCTGAAAATGATCAGTGAAGCAGGAAGACGGAATTCTGAGCACTGCCTAACAGGTTTCAAGGCAGAGTAGAAGTTAGAGGAAACCAGATTTTGGGTTAGTAGGAGGGAGAATTTCTGAGTAGGAGAGTGGCAGGAAGAGCCATTAGTAGGTAGGTTCACATTACTCTAAAGTCAAGCATGGATTCTCTGGGGTCATGTAAAAAGCAACTGGGCCTGCCTATGCTCCTGTGGCTGCAGTACCAGCCCTGCCACCCATTCCCATCGTAGATATTGAGCTTGTCCCAAAGGTTTGTTTGACTCTCTCTCCCACTGACCTGTGAGTTCCATGAGGTGGGGTTTTCCTTGCTTTTTTTTTTTTTTTTTAAATCTCTAGTGCCTACTGCAGTTCTTAGCACATAAAAGGCACTCAACAACTGTTCAATAAATATCGAAAAGATGAATGAATAAATAGAAGATATGGGCAGAGGTAAGATAAATGAGAATGTTCACATGAAGGTAGCAAAGCTAAAAAGTCTTTCCTTGGGCTGTGGTCTGTAGATAGAAAGCCCAGTGCTTTGTACGTGCAAGACTCCATCAGAGTCTGGGGGTTGTATCAAGAAGGGACGTGTGATGGTCATTGCATGGGCTCCTGGGATCAAGTACTATTGGGCCCCTAAGTGGTGGGACTTAGAGTCACTCTGTAAAGGAATGTCATGATATAGGTCCAGTCTCTTCCCCAGGAACGGCTCAAGGTATGCGTGAGCCAGGAGAGGCTGCTGAGCTGTACAGAGCTCTTGATGCCAGATGACCTGGCTCTTCCCGTGCTTATCAGCCCACCCTCACTACTCTAGCCCATTGCAGGTGAAAACTGCTGCCTTTTTAGAAAGATTTCATGGCTCTTGACATACCGGCCTCCCTACCCCTACAACTTTTTAAACTTTTTAATTGTGGCAAAATAAGCGTATCATAAAATTTACTATCTTAACTATCTTTAAGTGTATGAATCAATAATGTTCAGTACATTCACAGTGTTATACAACCAATCTCCAGAACTCTTCATTTTGTAGGATTGAATCTTTCTACCCATTAAACAAGTCCCCATACCCCCTCTTCTGCCATTTTTGTCTACCACATAAATATCCTTAGGACAATTCAGAATAGAGCTATGATTCTTCCTATGCCTTCTGGATGCTCAAGGATGGCATCCGTGAGACCAAGGGATGCATTGGAAGAGTCACCCATTGGAATATCTCAACCTGGATGAGAAAGCCCTGGAGTCCCCTAGAAAATGGGGTGAATGCTTTGGCTGCCAGCACATGCCTGCCACCTGGCTGCCACAGGATGGGGTATGGAGAGGCCAGGACCAGGGCCAGGTCAGCCGAAATAAAGGTCATAAATAAATCGTCCTCTTGGCTTTGTTACATCTCTCCCTGCACTCGTCTTATTTCGCTAAGCACTACTTTTCTGCTTCAGGATTCCCGTCTCCTGGACCCATGCATGTCCCCTTATTTGCACGTCATTCCTTGCCAGCCCCTTTTGTCACAGAAGGCTTGAACTCAATGCAGGGATGTCTGTGCTCACCGACTCCTGGGCTTGCAGCCTTCCTGGCCTTGAGTTTGCCACTATCTTATTTAAAATATGTCTCCTAGGGGCTCTGATTGTTGCCTTCAAGATCACTTTCTGCCAAGATTTCCATCACTTCCACAGCCAGGTGATTTTTCCTTGCTGGTCAGAATTAAGTTCAGAAATGCTTTCCTTTTGTCACCTCTCCTAATTTTTGTGAGGTGTTGTTGGCAAGGAAAGCCTAGAGTTTCTAAAGCTTTCACTCTCAGCATAGCTTCATCCCGCAACTGTGAAGCAGCTGCTCTTGGAGCCGCCACAGATGTTTGTATATATGGAGACCCACCACACATCTTTTATCAAAGATTCACAGTGAAAGTGAGCTCACTCCCCAAGAAAGTGAAATAGCATGCACTTGCCCCCATCAGTATCCAGTGCTTCGGGTGGACCCTCTGGGTTGGGTGCTGCCCTGAAGGGTTCTCGCTGCATGTTTTGCCTGTTTCCCATCAGCTGACAAGTGCAAGGTGCCCAGGGAAAGAACAAAGAAGGGTAATCTTTCTGTTCTCAAACATCCTATTATCTGCTTGTTGAGAACAGACATACACATGTGAAAAGATGACTTAATATGCCAGGCAGTAAATGTAAAATGCCATCTGAGTTGAATGGACTACATATCCGACATGAGTTCAGAGGCAAGGCCAAGATCACTTCCAGCTGTGATGGTCAAAGCAGGCCTCACAGGAGGAGATGCGTATGCAAGCCTGGCATGAAGAGCAGACTGCCTTGGACTGGCAGAGAAAAGGGCTGATTACAGACATGGGGGAGCCATGCCTATGTTAAGGATAGATGAAGAAATGCATGATTTTTAAGTGCAGTTTTTAAGGCTTTGGATGGATGGAGATAGATTATATATATTATATAATATATATATATATATATATATATATATATATATATACGTACGTGTATGTGTGTGTGTGTGTGTGTATGTGTGTGTATGTATATATATATATATATATGTATATATATATATATCCCCAATCTTTGTTATCCAGGTGAATTAGGAGTGCCATGTGGGAGCTATGGTGGGCCAGAGTTGGGGGGGGGGTGCCCATTCAGAGGTGCCAAAGCAGTGAATCTGGATGGATGTGAGGGAGGGTCTTGAATAAGCTGTTCAAAGTTTAGTGGTAGGTGAGATAGAACGCTGCTACAGCTGAATTCGTAAATTTATTTCTGAACAAATAATGGTGGGTAAAATTAGCAGACATCTGGAAGAGGCACATATTTCAAAGTTATTTTGGTCTGATCTATAAAGCTCACCATGAGGAATATGATTGGTAGCTGGTCTTAATAAACAGTTAGTGGGTTCTGCCTGCCTGAAATGCAAAACAGATGTATCTTTGTTCTTTTAAACTGACTTTGATGAATAAACTATATGTGACGTCAGGTCCAAGCTATTGGATGTCTGAGTATGACTCAGAAATATTTTAGAATATAAAAAAGTTTCCATGGTCGACACCGAGAGAACAAAGTGAATTCCAGTCGCATTGCTGTTAGCATTGAAGCAGGTTCAGAAATTCAGGAAGGCCTCATCCAACACCCCCTTTCGGTATTTCGGGGGCACCATTTCTGTCTGCCGAACCAGGACACCCTCCCATTTCACAGCCGCGACCTCCAAGGGCGTGTGGTTTTCAGCTGTCACTGCTGAGCCTTTTTGATAGTCATTTTTGTTGTTTTGCTTATTTGTACAAATATTTCCTAAAAGAGCAAACTAGGATTCTGCAGCAGTGATCCAGTATCTGGAGACTGTGTGATGTGGCCATCCCTCCCAATTTGTTCGGTTATGAATGATGAGGGATTTTTAATCCTTAGCATCTTGGCTTTGCTGGGTGTTTCTGGCAGTCTGGCCCTCCAGCCAGCCCTGCGCTGTGCTGTGTGCATCAGAAAACCAGCTCACTCTGCAGGTGTTTCGTCCATAAACAAGCATCAGCCACGGGCTCCTCTTTCTTTTTACGGAAACGCTTTGGAATTTAACTTTCAGATACAAATACTTGGAGCAGTTGGCAGCTGAGGCGCACGAGAAGGAAGTGAGAAGCCGAAGCGCAAGCCGGGGCAGAGCTGACCTCTCCTTGGACCTGACCTCACCGGCAGCTCCTGCCTCCCCCGCCCCTCTGAGTCCCAGCCCTTCATCTCTAGACTCACAAGAGGCGCTCACAGGAGCATCCTCCTCCCCGGGAACACCTCAGCATTTCCAAGGTGAGTCCTGGGAAAGGAGAGGGAAGACTGATGGGTTCACTAACAACAGATGAGCTTCTTCTGGGCAGTGGTAAACATTCCTACATGCAAACTAACACTGAGAGGCAACTCAGGGTCAGCGTGGTAGGGGGTGCCTGTAACCTGTGCTGCCGCAAATCAAATAGATGTTTTCAGAGCCACTTATATTTAAGCAAAGATATCCATAAAGGTTGTCAATGTATGGTCATTGAAAAAGGAGGATACTGAAAATAAGTTACTGTGACATTTAAACCTAAATCACATGGTTTTAACATAGTCGTCTATAATTTGGATATTATTTATTTATTGGATCTGCCCCATAAAGTGGCTGCTTTGAAATGTTCTTAACCTAGGAATTATTGGTCTGGTTTAAATTAAACTGATGGAGAATAAAATGAAGCAGTGCCAGCAAAGAAGACTGTGGACCTTGTGAAAATAGGAGTTAAAAGTGAAAGAAGAAAAAAATTGAAATTAGTAAAGATTACTGGCACGTGGTGCGGGTGGAGGTGCTTGTGTGCAGACGGACAAGCTCTCCCTGGAAAAATAGCTTGTCGCCTTCGCTTTAGTTGGAGAAAAACAGCGATATTGTACACTGCAGTCTTGGAGCATCAGCTGTTTTCCTGATTGCTCTGCAAATTGTGGGTTCGTTTTCTTTTATTTAACAGAGAGGATGGTTCTTGGGCACAGGCACCCACACGATGCGTGTTGATTAACCCTGCAACTGGCACTATTTGGTTTAATCCAGTGTTATGGCTTACAGCCTGATACAGACTTAGCCAACAGAAGACAACAGAGACACTAAACTTTTAACTTCAGGAAGGTTGACTAAATATGGTACAAAGTTTAATTTAAACAAGGCAGAACTCCATGACCTCAGCAGAACTGGATGTAACAGAACAATCTTGTCTGTCCAATTTTTTGCTGGCTCTCCAAGCCTCGGGACTCATTCTGCAGGAGCAGGCTGGCTCTACCACAGATTTCCATCACGTCCAGTTTCTCTTGGTCCCTGAGCCGCAGAAGATTGTCCCAGGCAGATGGCTCAGTCATAGATGAGTAATGTCAGTCTGAAAATATTGAGACTCTGAGAATCGGGAGGAAAGACTGTTCTATAACAGCTCTGTGCTTTCCAGATCCTGCCTGATATCACTGCTTTATCTAAATTGGGGTATTTCCAGAGGCAGTATGGAAAATATTCCCCAGCAAAGGGGCTCAGCAGTTTACAGAGTGGTTGTCTAAACTGTGAAATACAATGGCCCCAAGCTGAGAGGGAATTGTCAATGTCTGTAAATATTTTTTTGTCCTCAAAATTTTTAATCTACTTCATGTATGTTTGTGGCAAAAAGACAGTTTCTCTAGTATTTTGTTTAGTTGCAGTCAAACTTGAGGCCATTCTAGCCAATTAAAAAGAACATTTGAAGCTTCAGTAAGAGCATATAAAATACTTATTTTGAGTGTACACATATGCATTCGGAGAAAATAAAGTTATGTCAGTATGCTTTCAGAAAGAGTAGCAGGTGTCATTTTCCTCTACAGGGAAGGGATTAATAGAGATTGAGTGAATATTTGACTGAAATAAAATAATAAGTGTTCTCTACATCTGAAAAATGAATATTACATTAGACATAATTACAAATTAATCAAATATATCATATGGTTTGCTTTTTTTCTAGAAAAAAAAAAGTGGTGGCTCTTGTGGAATCTAGAAGAGCTTCCATCATATATAAGTAATTATCACCCAGGTCAGTTGGAACCAGCAAAGTATTCTAACATCCTTATCCTAATACATAACTGAATTATACATTGGATATTAAAAGTGTATGAGAAGAACTGCTATAAAGAGGATGGTCTTAGAAAGAACTATTGAGGCTTCCTTCTGACTTGGGGACATTTGCCCTTATGACAGAGATACAAAGTTGGTAAAACAGAAAGGTTTCCTTCAGCCTAGTTTGTTATTGTTCTTTGAAATAATCTGCTGGTATCCAATTAATAGCCAATTTTTTTTTTTAACCAGGTCCTATTTTCAAATGCTCAAAGTAATTTTTTGCTTATCCCTCATATTTGTGATATCCCAACATCTGGAGGAAGAATAAAAAATATAATCACATATCCAGATGTTTGTCCTGCACCAAACACCTGGCATTATGTGGTCCAAACGTGCCAGGGGTTGACTCGCTTTTTCATTCTTCTTGTGGAATCTTATGATAGTAATCCGCTTCACATTTCTGTCCTGCTCTTCCTCTTTCTCCCAAATGCTACTATTTAATACCATGTCGTGCATCTGAGTAGGTAGGGGGGATGCTCGTACTCATATTTTGCTGAGGCTCAAGTAGATGGGAAGGTTTGCTCCAGATCTTGTTGGCACCATGCTGGGACTACAACCAGTGTGTTGACTCCCAAGAGAGCCCTTTCTCAGAGCATCATGACATCACAGAATTTGGGGTGGTGTTAATGCCACACCTTCTCCCCAGTATCTGCAAAACTGTGGCCTACCTTTCAGAATTATATTTATTAAAAAAAAAAAAAAGGAAAAGCAAATGTTTGTTATTGAATTCTATATGCCTGAGAATTACAGATCACTCTATGGATTCTTTTGTTAAAACTCATATTCTGAAGAACTTTTAATAGCAAAAATATGAAAACATTAAAAGTTTCTTTACCTTTTCTCTTTATAATATATTTAAAAAGGGGAAAGGTTAATGGTAAAATACTCACATTATGTGCCATCTAGTGAGATCTTTCAGCTACAAAACTTCCCACTAAATCTGCTATAACTTTTGTATGAATGATGCCAGTACCCCCACCATCTAGTCAGTGTGTGCTTGAATGATTTTTCCATCTGGCCCTCTTATGGCTCATGGCAGATGTTTGTCCCAATACTGCCTAGACTTAATAGGGATAGTCTGAATAATTTTCCTCTGTGTGAAACAACCAGGCCAAGTGAGGAATAAATATGTGTGTGCCATAATTAATGGAGATATTAACCCCCAAATGTAGGTAAATATGAAGGGTCTATCTCTTCACCCATTGCTTTAATGATCATTTCCTTATTTTTACTGTGCCCTTGTGGCATAGATCAGAATATCTATCTGATACATTTATTTCCTGTTATTTTTTAAAACTCACAGATGACAATGGAAACAAATTATTCTCACAAACCAGAGAAAAAGGTAGTGTTCTTATTGGGATAGAATTCTTTGATATGACTCTTGGGGAAGTAACTCTGAGGATTAAAGATAATGATCTAGGTCCCCACAAGTGCAGTTTGTATAGCAAGGTAACCTATTATCCCAGTGGGTTTCAGATCTAGGTAACCTATTTTACGGAAACAAAATGGAGAAAAACTCTTATCTCAAAACTAGATGTGGATGTAGTCCCTGCGGGTGTCCCAGGGTTGAACTGCCTTCTTTGGAGGCTAGAACTGTGTTCCTTCCTGTTCCCTGGCTCGCACACCTGAGTTCCTCCTGAGGCTAGATGGAGATGGCTTTTCCCACTAAAAGGGAGCTGCTAAGAGTCTACAAGTATCTTTCACCTACTATTGTTGCCATGAAAGCATATATAATGACTGGATTATTTTTCTTATTTTTAGTTCAATACTCTATACTATACACTGAAATAAAACTTTAGAGATGCATTCACAAATTTTACCACACTATATTAATTTTATGTCAGGGGAAAAAATGTTCAACAGTGACTTTTTCTACCCAGTTGGACTCAGATATTTCTGAATACCTCATTGTTTGGCAATAGAAATATAAACTATGGCCTATATGGTCATGGACTACTCACCAACATTCACTTGGAGGCATTTACAGAAATTGTTGACATGGTACACTGACATTTTCTCTCAGAGATTCAAGCATTTAAAGTGTTTATGGTAATATGACAATTCCTCAAGGCTGCTGATCCTCACACTTGAAAAGAAAATATAATCATATAGTTATATCATGAAATATTCAGTTTGTTTAAATGAATCATCATTTTCATGTAGGCCTCATTCATCATCATGGCTGTTATCATTGTTACCAGTCACTGATTGAGCATCTCGGTCACCCTCATTGTATAACATGTTTTCAGTCTCCTTCAGGCGTAGACACTTTCCTAGTTTACTTAATCTATATGGCAGAAATCAGAAACATCCAGTATCCTATTTCCAGCTGGCACAGTAGTAATAGAATATCATCTGTCATCAACCTAACGCATGCTGGTTCCCTTGCATCAAGCTTTTGGACACGTCCAGTCCAGTATTTCATGAACTGGCAGGAAACTAGATTCCTTGTGGTTCTGTGACCCAAGGCTGCCTCACGTCCCCATACCTCACCTAACCGCTACTACTTGATAACATTCAGTCAGTAAAACAAAATTTTTCAAACTCTACCCAATGCCAAGGCCTTGCCTGCTACACCTGCTGTAGAACTTTTAAGAGAGTCTTTGCCAATAGTTGGATTTTTCTGCTTTGCCATTTCACTGTCTCTAAAATGGAAAAAGGCAAAATCTCCCCTTTTTTCATCCTATAAAGAATAACAGTTGCCTACAGTGTATTTTCTTGTACCATGTTATAAACCATTAAATAGTCTTGAGTCCTTTTGATGTAGACAAAGTCTGAAACTCAAGTATATTTAAGTAAAGACAAAGCATATACAATGTCATTGGAAAAGTTGTCAAAGAAGGGTATTATGGGATCAACATCATAATTTCACAGATCACAATTAAATATCAAAATCTGTGAAGGGCCTGTGACTTCACCCTACTTGCAAGCTGCTAAGTTACCCTGTCACAACGTCATGGATGTTGGCAGAAGACACAAAATTCCTGAATCAGATACAAAGGACTTCATTACTAATAGCAATAATAGTAGCTAAAGTATCAGCATTTGTGCCATTTCTCCAAGCCCCAGTTCCCACAAGGTGACGTGAATAGGCCCAAGTAATCACTGTACATACTCAGAGAGAAACTCTGAGTTTAGGGACTCCAAATCTTTTTAGTGGACAATTAGCCTTTGTCTCAGAGAAAGGCATTATCTTTATATCGCAGTGGGCGATAAACCACCTGGTCCTTTGTTCTGGAGGAAGACACTATCTCTGTCTTTCAAGGCAGTTTGCTATGCATACATTCTTAAATAGTCCAGAACAAAGGTTATCAGTGCCTCTGCTTGCACTGAGACCCAGAGAGAATTGTTTCCAAGCTTTGGATTATAATGGTTTTGTCAACTTTTACAATCAAATTTGTATTTGAAAATCTGTTTAATGTAAACAAAAAAAATAGGTTTTGAATAGCAGCTAACTTGTTTGTTCTTATTTGACAAAGATGATCAGGAGCTGCAAGACCCAGTCTGTAGCAGGCTCTGGGGATGAATATTATCTGCATCTAGAGGTGTTAACAGGGGATCTGGAAAGACATCAGGGCCTTTCACCCCAGGTGAGATGAAAGGTGACTATTTCCAGGTAATTAGGAGGCTTCCACAGGTAGGGACAATGAACATTCTTTAATCAGTGTGGTACTTTGACTTTATAGAGTCAATGGCTGAGACTGCGAAATAGTACAGAATAACTCTGATTCCTTCTAGTACCCTTATCTGTTGTTAGGACCTTGATCACCACTCTGACTTCACCACTTCTCTTTTCCTGCCAGCACCCATGCCTTGCTGTCACCAATACCCATATGTTATTTGTACAAAATGATACAGTGCCTTATTATGGCAAGATATTCACACATTACATTTCCAGCCCCTAAAAGTATGCTGAATTCAGTGACCCTGGAATGCATCCTATCTGCCTCTGAACAATTGTGTGAATCCTTAGAGCCTTCTGAAGCTGGAACTCCCTCTGAGAAAGCTGCCTCCACTAGATACATTGCGAAGTTCCAGTAGCTTTTTGTTGACTTTTTATCTAGAAGCTATGTCCCATATATCCTTTAGATAATCTCTAGACTCAGTATGTTATTTGGCTTTTATGTCTTCTACATTTTTTATCATTAGTCTTCTCATCATTTTTTTTTTCTCAATTGTTCTCATCATTTTGTTTCAATCTTCTTACCGACTCTTTTTCTGCCTGCCTAGGTGTCAGGTTTTTCCAAAGTTCCTTTCCTTGCTACCCTCTCTTTACTCTTTGGCTGGGCCCTCACA
This sequence comes from Cynopterus sphinx, assembly GCA_030015415.1. NCBI lineage: Eukaryota > Metazoa > Chordata > Mammalia > Chiroptera > Pteropodidae > Cynopterus > Cynopterus sphinx. The sequence continues at coordinate 25,508,566 of CM057384.1, read as the reverse complement.
TTTCCAAGTGTAATTCTTAACTACCTAGTATGTGCTGAAGAATGCTAGGTCTGCATCTCCAGCCTTGGCCTTCTTGAGCTCAGGATGCATGTATCCAACCTCTTTAGACATCACCATCTGAATGTTCCTCACACACTTCAGACTTAATAAGTGCCAGTCAGGGGCATTCAAATTAGAGATGTCATTATCTTTCACCCATAAAATCCCTACCCTCAAACCTACTGGTACCTACTAGGCCTCATCTGGTTAAGACCATCTCTTTTGGCCTTGTTATTGAAGTTAGAAATATACATATCATTTTTGGCTCTTTCCTCCATGCTCACCCCTACATTTGATTAATCATCAAGTATTTATGTGCTCCTTTCTCTCAAATCAACCCTCTTCCTTGTCTCCACATTGCCAATACCTTAGTCCCAGTATTAACCATCTCTGATCTATTTCTAATAGATCTCACATCTTCCAGGTTCTTCTCAGCAAGCCGACAACAATAAAAAACCATATCTATACCTTATTCTTCAAATCTTCCAGTGACTCTCCATTATCTACAACATAAAGTTGAGACCTTACATGGCATTCAAGACTCTTGGTCATCTAGTCTCTACACCAGTCTTTTACCACCATAACCACCCCCACATGTTGTGTTCCATCAGCACCAAACCACTATTGATAACTGAAAAGTGCCATGTTCTCTCGGGCATGCCTTTGTGTTTCACTGCTCTCTTCTTCTGGGTGCTCATTAGACTCCTATTCACCTAGTTGAAGTATCTTCTCTTCTATAAAGCCTCCTTTGGTTCCTCTTCTGTATTTACCTTCAGCTTGTGCATAACTGAGATACAACATTTATCTCACTGTATATGCAATAGTCCCCCCTCCTCATCTGTGTGTTCCTCAGAGGAGGGCCCATGCCTCTCTCACCTTTCTTATCACCCAAGGCTTAGAGAAAAATGCCATTTAGTAAATGTTTTATGATCTAAGAAATTAATAAACAAAATGAAAAAAGAAAGCAGACACATTAATCTACTTTGACAGCTATTTTCTCTGTATCCAGATATTTATTACATAGGCCATGATGGAGGTCACATCTTTGACTATATAGAGCACTCTATAAAAGCTGAAGAAATGATGGTAGCTTAATGTAGAGAGGGAACTTTTGCGGAGAGTTGACATAATATATGTAGGCCATTCCTTTCTGAGGACCAAACTCTAAAATAAGATTTGGAAGATGATTCTTGACAAATTGGTACTTAAGATATTTATTCAACTGTCTTAAAATACCTCTTATTTTAACTGAATTTTTCTCCATTTCTTTGTGAATGAATTTGCTAACAAGATCAGACAAACTGAGTTATTGACTAATTGGAGAGCCACATCCATTAGTGACTAGATGTAAGTGAGGATGGGTCAACTTTTTGATATGAGAATTTGAAAGTGGGATTTCTAGTTGTACTGCAATCTCAGGCCAGCTGCTTCTGTTTAGGCTTGGTCATACTCTACTGGTAAGAAGAGCTAATATTTTCCTTAGATATTAGTTGTTTGATCGTATAATATCTATTGGCTATGACTTAAGAGACCATTTTAGACTAAAAAATGTTTTAAGGATGACATTTTTTTTTTCATATCTGATTTCCTTGTGCCTAGCACAGTGCATGGCCCATGAGAGGTCTCATTAGGTCTTTTTATGGAATGAATGAGGTTGCTACTAATCACATTAGAACATCTATGAGTAACTATATCTTGTTCAACCTAAAAAAAAATGAAAAAGCAAAAATACCCCTCAAGTTCAATTAATTTATTTGTTAGCTGTTTTCAGGACTATCCATTTTAATGCTAATGTATTTTTTCCAAAATAGCCGTTTTTTGTTTTGATGTCATTGATAAAGAGCTAGAGGTGCTATTGAAATGCATTGCCAACTTGAAATTAGACAGTGTCTCTATCGCTGAGGAAAGGCTTGTCTTCCTATTTGCTCTTATAGGAGAATGGGCATGTAGTTAACCCAGGAACTCCACCAGTGCTACTGGGCACAGAGAAACAAGTGAATATTGACACTGTTTGAACCAAGAAAAGACCTGTCTATCAGACTAGAAAATTTAAACGAGCTCGAAGGAAGTCTTTGTAACTGGGGCTTGCATTTGGTTTGAATTCAAGATAATGATAAAGCAATAAATTAAACAATAATCTCAAATTGCTCTTCATTATCTGTTTATAGTGTGAAATAGAATCTACATAGTAATCAATATTAGAATAATTGGACCCCAAACTGGCTCCTTTTTTGACCTATGTGATACTACAAGGGTATCAGACGTGTTTAACCAGGTGAATTTAATCAGAAACATAATCTGAGAGTTAAAAATGGGGAGTGGAAATTACAATTTAAGTAGTGCTTATAATCCTGCCCAGCATCCAGCTCAAGAATATGACATGAGGGCCACAGATCTATTTTTTTCTTGAGCCTCTTATAGTATGGACAACTTGTCAAATGTCTTTTTAGTGTTGAAGGATTTGTATTTGGAGATAATATGGTCCATGGCTATAAGCATAGTGTTTCTTGCAGCATTGTACTGAAGCTAATGAAAACGTTGATTGTTAGAAGTGTTTGGGTGGGTATGGGATCTACAATATGGCATCTTCCAAAAGGACTTCTGAAGTTAATTTTGATCATGAATGGTTTTCAGTTAAGAGAGGTGGCTTCAGCCTGAACCAGTTTAGAAAATCTAATTCTGAATTTCGAGAACAAAGCCGAGCTTAATTTTGAAGGATACAGTTTCATTTGACTGATGAATCAGTATTTTGCAAGTGATAAAGAGCTTCTTTTGTAAAGCTTGAGTAAGCTGAGTTTGTACCCACCTTAATGAAACTGTTCTCTTATAGCAGTGATTCTCAACCAGGGGCAATTCCTCTCCTTTCTCCATTTAGAAGTATTTGAAGATACTTTTAGCACATGGGGAAGGAAGTGCTATTGACCTCTAGGGTAGAAGCCTAGGAATGCCACCTCACATCCTACGGGGCACAGGACAGTCTCCCACAACAAAGGATTATCCAACCTCAAATACCCATAGTCTCCAGGCTGAGAAGCCCTGCTCTAGAGTGAATGTGAGTGAACAGTTTAGCAGGAACTGGCTCAACACCAAAGCCAAAGTCTAAAGAATTTTCGAAGTTCTGAGCTTTTTCTCTTGAGACCTTTCACATTTATGTTATTCAATCACAAGTTTCAAGTCGATAGTGTTAGTTATTAGCTATGAACTGGGGAGGTCCCTGGAATCTACACAGTTTGGAGCAACTATTATAGAACTGGCTGGCCCAGCGCTTGGTTTCATAAGACCTGCCAGAAGGCCAAGTCCTGGCAAAGTCATTGAGACACCATCACAGATTGAAATCAATCGAAACCACCCAAAGACTTATTAAGTTCAGGTCTTTCTACCAGCAAAAAATCTCTAGAAAGAAAAATTGCGTGACAAGAGATTTCAACTGGATACTCTGGGCTCAGCTATCAGGGACATTGATGGAAGCAGAACTGGGCCGTTAGTGGCCACTGTACTTTTTTTTTTTTTAAAGGAATGATTATAGTATACTTCTCCTTTGAGGCTTCAGTTACCCACCACACAGTGTAACATCATGATGAATAGCCCAGGCTTTTTAGTCAGATTGACTGAGTTTTAAATCCCAGCTTGGTTAGCATTTACTCTGCTTGTCAGTGAGCCCTTTTGGAAGGAGGTGGTGCATGCTCAGAGGGGCCTGAGAATGGTCAGTGAAGGGACTGCTTACAGAGGTGTGGAGAGGATCATGAGAGGGTGGGGAAGCACCCAGACTCTAGCAGCAGTGGGAAACTGTCAACACTGCTCCCACCTCCAGGCCTGGAGGGACTTGGGGAGCAGCTGGGACTTGTTAAGATCTCTGTAACCTCGAGAGAGAGAGCCCACAGGACAGAAACAGTGGCTTGACAACTTCTGCCAAACTGTGGCTCCACATGAAGAGAGCAGCCTGTCCTTCCACCCACCTTTGCTGGTGCCTCTCTGGGGCAGACCCAAATGAAAGTGAGAGGGGACACAAATGTAGGAGATGCTCTCCACAGGAGATGCCAGCCTCCCAGGGCAGAGAGCAGAACAGAAAATGGATCTGGAAGAGCAGTCTGAGAGTATCTAGCCCACTGTGTAGCCCTGGACAAGTTACTTGACCTCTCTGAACATATTTCCTTGTTTGCCACACGTGGACACTCATCTTCCTATTGTTGGCTTGAGATAAATAGGGTGATATAGATATGGTTCTTAGAACTGCACTGGTGTATAGACAGTACTCAATACATAGAAACTTTTATTTTTACTTCATTTTAAGGCCTAGCAGGGCCTGATGTCGAGTGAGATTTTTAGGACTAGATGAGGGGTCAGTGCTGGGCTTTTGAAGGGCCAGAGAGAACTAGCTAGCATGAGTCAATGTCTGTCCTGGCTGACTTGGCACGAGATGAGCTGGCTGAAATCCTCAAGGCTTGCTCTTTCCTCACCTCTCTTCCAGTTTTGTGATCTGCATGAGGAAGTACCAGTCATCTGTCTGGGCACCCTTTCATAGTCTCAACAAAATGCCTTTTCCCTCTTTCCCTGTGGTTTTCAGATTGATGGGTTCCCGTTCTGACTCCCCAACCTCTCTCTCCTATAATATCTGTTTCCTTTGTGTAAAAAATCCTCATTCGTGGCCACGTTCAGGTCCTTTCTTGCAGAATGGTGATAAACAGGTTCCTTGTTACTTCCTTCTGAATATACCATGAAGCAATTCCTTCCTATTATTTCTTCCACATTGCATAAAGTTCTCATTACTATATCCCTTAATACAGTTTAATTTTGATTTTTTTCCTCCCTATACTCTACCCTGCCCCCACATTGACCTTAAAATTTAGTTTAAAGACCTTTGAATCAGGTCAGCGCAGATTCTGTCCAAATACATTTTTCTGGCCTTTGCTAAGTACATTCCGGCAATGCCAAGATCCCATCAGTCTGCTCTCTTGGGACATGCTCCAGAAAGACAGATCCCAGTTTTGGATGCCTTTTAAGTTGCCAGGCATTGCTTGCCATGTCCTCCTCTTATTTCCAAACTCACGCCTACCATGGGGAAAAGGGCTGCCTGGGCACCTGGCCAAGTCCTCACAGTTCCCCTTACTCCTTTGCCCAGCCCCAGGGATGCAGTCAGATCTTTGTCTCTGTCCCCTGTCCAAGGTGATTAGCAGATGGGTGCCAAATATGGACAAGTTTGGGATGCCCTGGAAGCTCCCTACCTGCAGGTTTGGTTTATCACAGTCACTTGAGCCTGACTTGAAGTCAGGACTATGGGGTCCTTATAGGTGTGTGCTTAGGCGTGACAGCTCTGCCCCTTCCAGCCAGCACCTTGGTCCGAGCCTTCACCATTCCCTCCCAGACCTAGCTTTCTGAGGGCAGTAAGAGGTGGTGAGGATTTAGTAGACAGTTCCTTTGCTCCTTCAAATGCCAACACAGCACCTCCCTTAGTGGATCTCTTCCCACTGTCCAGAGTCACAATCACTTGTCCACATGTTCTTGTAGTGGCTGTTTATTCGTTTTTTTCTCTTGAGCTCCACTGATCAGCTTTCACCGCCTCCTCCTGTCTCCTTGTCTGAAGGGTTTGCCTCCTGGTCTGTTCCATACAGATTATGAGCTTCACTTGTAGCTACAGGCATGCCTCAGCCATCCCAGAGGGAAGTATAGTTTGACTGTGATGTGGGTATAATCAGGGAGTCCTCTCAACAAAATGAAACATGGCCTGTCTCTACCTGAAGCAGCCATCACAGCCCATAGTGTCAAATCCCAGGTTCTCACCTCGCCTTACGAGGCCCGTTGCCCTGGCTCCTGATGCTGGACATCTTTACTTCAGCACCTTGTACTCTCAGCCTCTGCACATGCTCTTCCCTCTGCCCAGAAGGTTCTCATGTCCATGCCCAGCCCCCTCAACTCCTTTTCATGTTTGGAGACCTTTTAAATGTCATTTTGGCACAGAGTCAAATGTCCCTTTCCCAGACCTTGCCAAAACCCTTGCCATACCCTCTAGGGCACCCTGCGTTTGCTTCTAGAACAGCCATCACATTTATAAATATTTTTTAATTGTGTCTGGTGGGATCTGAGGGCTGGGATTTCCCTGTGCCCACTGGTGGCAGGGATTACCCACCTTTGCCAGGCAGAGGCCATAGCAGGAAGTGTGGGATATCTTTGCTCCTCTGGTTCCTTACAAAGACAAGAGCCAGGTCTGTCTTGTGTGTCACTGTCTCTCTCACCTCCAACACCATTTCTGGGCCAGAGAATGGATCATTAAATACTGGGACTAGCAACAGTGGGAAGTTGTGAGCAGTTTTCACCGCTTGGTGCTGGCAGATATCTTACCTCTCTATATAGCTTTTCCTGCAGAACAACATCGTTCCTTCCGTTCCTGGGGACTCAGCACATGTAGATGATACTTTTCCCTGTGTCTTCCCAGAGTGCAGCCAGCTTGGCTTGGGGAAGTGACTCAAAGGAAATGGCTCTGTGTGTTTTTTTGGGGAGGTTGGAGTGTTGACAAGGGAGGTCTTGATGAAAGATAATGAGAAAACGGAGCAGAAATGTTCTGGAATTCAGTGTGCGGTCTCGGGGTGCTTCCTGAGTGTCAGTGAGAACTTCGTGAGCAGATGCTGGCCCAGGACCACTCTGGGGGCTCTCAGGAGAAAAAGACGAGGTCTTGTCCTGGAGGGACCTTTTGCACTTGTCATTCCTGTGTTTGATTAATACATCTTGGGAAGCTTTCTGCAGTGGATTCTGGCTGCTCCGTCCAGGGACTCCTGTCGCTTGTCATCCAGTGCCTTCAATTGGGTGCCTGGCCACATACCACCATGACCTGTTGGTTTTTATGCCCTGTGTCCCTAGCCAAGCGATGAGTCCTCTGAAAGTAGAGATGTGTGTCATCTCAATAACATGTGTGTTGCCTGATGTATATGGCACAGAGCTTGTCAAAAACAAGCAGCTTTGCATGTTTGCTCTCACTGTCACATTCACTCTCCATCTTTGGTGGTTTTGCTGGACTTGAAAGTGTGTGAACATTATTTAATTTGTTCATTATTAGGACAGCCTCACATGCCACAGATTTCCAGTCAGACCTTACGGACACTGAGTCTGCGTTCTCATCAGGTTTGGAGATGACTATCTCCTCGGCAGTGATGAAAAAGAGAAACCACCCCTGTGGTCAGATCACACATATTAATGTCTGACTCCATGAAGTTAGGCCTAAACATGTGGGGATGAAGTTGCACTGTTTATTCTCAAGAGTGTGTGGCTTTCTAGAGCTTGTATGTCCTTTCTGACACCTCTCTAGGTGGCCACTGTCCAATGAGGGGGCAGAGTCGCTGCTTAAGTGGAAAGAAACATGACAGTGGAGTGCATGTCGGCTGGAGTCAAACCATCAGATGCTGGATCCATCCTGCTTTGTCTGCCTAGTCTCTTGGGGATGAGAATAGACAGAGGCTTATGGCAACCAACTGTGCCCACCTCCCTGTCAGTGATAAAGCCACACAGGCACCCTTGCCAGTTTGCACCATATGCTCGCCAATTAAAACTCAAATGCATGCCACATGCTAGGCTGTTGGAAATACATTTTCGTTTTGATGTGGCTATTCTGAAGTTAATGTGTGCAAGAACATATGCTTTCTGTCAACCAAATGATGACACTGCTATTGCTAAAACTATGCTTTTGCCATGCTTGTAAAGTAGATAGCGTTCTGTATCTCTCTGCTAAATACTCTGTTATCAGATGAAAAAAAATTACCATAAAAAGTCCTTCAACACCAAAGGGAATTTCTTTCAAAGGCATGTTTACTCTTTTCCTGTACCAGCCCAATTTTTGCTTTTAAGGAAAAATACCTGACATAGCCATTCTTAGGCACGTGGGTTCATGGTCATGCCCTTTGGTGTCCTCCTGCTACTTTCAGCCAATGCATTTCTGCCTGCGAACTTTGCCATCATAACACTCGTTTCTATAATCATCCCTCTTGGGGACACCTAGCTTTTGCTGCCCCTGGCCTCCATTCCTCCAGTCTCCCAGGGAAGCAGCCTACTGTATTAGGCTACAGTCCCCAGCATAAGATGTACAATGTGTCATCAAGCCATGGCCAGGCAGAAGGGAAAGAACCTCTGTCCTCTACACCAGTTCCCACCTGAAGTGCACAGGGGTGGAGGGTTGAGGGGGGGCAGGTTTCCATGGAGGAGTATTTCTTTCCTGTGGTGGTTGGAAGTTACCTAAGGACAGAAAGAAAGGCTGGCATTTTATCCTCCCCACTGCCTAACTCCCTCTGAAATTCCCTGATGCATTCTCAGAGGAAGGCAGGCTGAGAGCAGATGAGGGGCAGGGGTGTTGGACCCAGTGAGTCCTGGTACCTCAACTTCATGCTGGGAAGCTGAGGGCAGCTGAGCCCCCTGCCCAGGTGAGGCCTGAGCTATCCTCTTCCATAGTAATGCCGCTGCCTGGCCTACTGGGAGGCCTGCTGTGCCCACGCCCATTGCTAGCCATCTCCGCTCTCCTGAGCCAGCAGGATGCCTCCACACAGAGAGCTCCCCAGTCTGCTTGTTCTTATGGGGTCTGGGCAGGTCTCTCACAGTTCCTGCCACATGCGGACCCTGCCCGAATTTCTACTTTGCTTTGAATAGTGTATGCCTAGGGCTCAAGCACACACTCTTATAGACACGCTGTCAGGAATCCAGCCATGTGGCTTTGCCCATGCCTGAGAGTTAGTCCCTCAAGGATCACCCATCCTTCTCTGGCTTTTACCTGTGGCAAATGGCTCAGAATTTTCAGTCCTTTTGCTACCCATTTATAGCTCACATCTGAGAATGTTGCTTAGCCACACTGTTCCCTAGAGGAAGACACATATGGGAGCACGAGAATTTTTACCTTGGTATAACCCTCAAGTCTCCAGTCTTGATAGGTTTATAAATAGTTCTGCGCATGAAGGACTCTTTCAGAGCTTTCAAAATGATGGACTAACTTCACATTATGAGCAAACACAATTCAGTCAAAGATTGACAGGCCTCCTTGGTATAGCCACTGATAAAACATTGAGCTGCTACTTGCTTATCAGCTTGATCACCATGGAGTTTCTTTTCTCTTTCCCTGAAGAGGCAAAAGGATCACGTTTTGGTTTTCCATCGTTGCATAGCAATTAGCACAAAGATAGCAATTCAAAATGGCACTCGTTAATGATCTCACAGTGTCCATAAGTCAGAAGTCCAGCATGATTCAGCTGTGTTCTTGCCCTAAGTATCACAAGGCCATGATCAAGGTTGTGCTGGTTGGGCTTTTATCAGGAGGCCCTGAGAAAAGCCTACCTCCAGGTTCTTCAGGTTCTTGGCAGAATTCAGTTTCTTCTGCTTGCAAGAGTGAAGTCCCTGTTTCTGTTTTCTATCAGTCAGGAGTCGCCCTCAGCTTCTTAGTGGTTACTCACATTCCTTATCACAGGACCCCTCCATCTTTAAAGCCAGCGGTGTCTGTCAAATCCTTCTCCTGCTTCTAATCTCTCTGACTTCCTTTTCTGCTGCTAATCAGAAAACACTCTGCTTTTCAAAGGCTCACTAGATTGGACCAGGCCCACATGGATAATCTCCATATTTTAAAGTCAGTTGACTTGAGACTTGAACATCAGCTGCACAAATTCTTCCGGCAGTGCCTACAATCATGCTGAATCACCAGAGGACAAGTATCTTGGGAGCCATCTCTATAATGCTGCCTGCTATGGACAGCACAGAGGAATCAACCTCACATCCATCCTCAGACCTCACTTGACACTTCCAAGGAATTCCTGTCATGATTGTAACCTCCGTTGTTGTTTCCACCAGCGAGCACCGGGGATCCTGTGCCTGAATCGGAGGCAGGACCGGAACCAGAGGCAGAGGTGAGGCAGGTGGCCAATGAGACCAGCCAGGAAGTGGCTTCTGCCCGTGTAGGGCCAGACATCGAAGAGCAGGAGCCAGAAGAGCGATCCTCCCTCAGTGAGAAAGAGAGACGGAACGAGGAGGTGAACGAGAGGGACAACTGCTCTGCCTCTAGCATCTCGTCTTCCAGCAGCACATTAGAGAGGGAGGAGAAAGAGGACAAGCTCTCCAGGGACAGGGGAACTGGTAATAAAGCCCTTTTTCTTTATAAACATATTCCAAGGAACCCCGGGGCAGGGAACCTAGTTTGCCAGCCTCTGGCTTGACCTGCTGGCTTGACCTGCTGGCTCAGCTCACTCACCAGACTGTATCACCCAGTGTCTGGAGGTGAGGAATGTGGCTGCACTGTTAGCCAGCCCGCAGCTTCCTGCCCCGTGGAAAGAGGAGCCCCACACCCTTTGTCCCGTTGTTGCACCATCACGTCCACAGGTGGGAAAAGGGTCTGATAATGAGGGCAACGGAGGACTCTTCCAAAGAGTAAGCCCTGAAAGAAGAGAAATTCTGCATTTCCTTCTAAGTGTTCATAGTAAGTGTAGCTTTTTTCTGATTTAAATTCAGAGACACATCAGGTTGTTGTTATCTATTCACTTGAGTTTTTTCAGTGAAGGGTGTCAAACCATTATGACTGACCATTTCAGACTGGAGTAAATTTGTTAAAAAGAATCAAATGAGCACTTCCAAAAAGTGCTATTTCACGGTGTGCTGATGTCAGTTTGATGTGCTCTATTGGACTAGACATAATTTAAGTAATTTTCTACAACATACTCAGGCCCACTCTTTTCGTTGGTATAAAGTATATACTCTTCCTTATGCAACTATGTCTTTTTGGTATTATACCTGTATTTATTCAGTTCACCTGTGTAGTGGCGACTTTATAATTAGGGACCAAGTGGAATGTTAATTCTCAATAAGAACTTGGAGAGAGAGCCACAGAGGGTTATAGGAACTGTAAATAATTGATATAATCATTTTAATTATGTTTTATATGCAACACTATGGAGTTGTTTTCCTGCCCATAAGTTGTATGCTGTCAGGGTGTCAGGGTGCCACCTTTCTTGAGTAACAATCCTCACCAGCTTCAGAGTGACAAACACTCAAAGAGCCTACGTCTTGGACCCAAAGGGTAGTGTGGCTAGTTTGTTCACAAACTAAGGAAACACTGTCTCTGAAGCGTGGATGAGTGAACAAAAATCAAATGAATGAATGGAGCCATACTGTCTCCCATAAGAACTATCAGTGACTTAGTCTAAAATAGTTAATATTTCAGTTATAAAATATTATTAGATTTTATTGTCTATATCGCTAGTCATTCTGATGCAGTAGAAAAAGAAGACTGAAAGACTATTAGTTTTTATCTTAGGAATTATTACATCAAAAATCTTGCATCTGGTTGAAAATGTATGTGCTAAGAGGTATTTTATATATTGATACTGACAATTTCTTTCAAAGTCAGTCTCCCCAATTCTCCTTGTTATCATTCACATTTAATGTAATTATTGTCATAGTATAGGGTGAGGGTAAGTCTTCTTGATCAGTTTGGCTTTTTTTGTGAATATTTATTGTGAATAGCTTCAAGAATTACTCATCATAACTAGTTTTAGTGGGCCTAAAACATATCAAGAAGTTGGCTTAGTAAAAATGATCCAGGCAACAGAACTTTTTTGGATCAGATTGTCCAACAGTCTTCCAAATAAGGACAACTTTCCAAAAAATGGAGGGTCTGCTCTCAGGGAAGGACTTTCTACCAAATGCTGGTGTTGTTCCAGTGTATGGACTTGGGAATTAGGGCTTTGCAGTGATTTTTCTGCTTCGACCCAGTGCTGTTAAGAGGTGATGATGTTTATTTCTTGTAACTTACTGGTCTCTAAAACATCCCACTGTGCACAGACACCATCAGCAGCTGTGGAATCAGGGCAGCTCTTTCAGCATAGCTCTTTCTTTTCACAATGTTCTCAACTAAATTATAAAGGCAATCAGTCTTATTTCTAATGATTGTATCTATTGAAAATGAGTTTGTAGGGCTTGAAACAGATCCAACTTATTCTGGTAGTGTGGTTTTCTTTTTCTTTATGTGTTCTTCTAGATGGCATGAATGTGAGAAGCTTTATTGTAGTATGCATCACACTTCGTTGTACTTACTGGTATAACTGTCTTTGGTCTCCACTTGAATGTAAGCTTTGTGAGGATGGGAATATCTGCCTTGTTCATTGCAAGTCCTCACTCCATAGCTGGGTGCCCAAAACATAGGAGGGGCTTAGAAAATATTGATGAATAAATGAATGAAGAGGTGTCTGGCCAAGGTGAAGAAGCTCCATTGTTTCTAGGTCCTCTCTTTCTCTCAACTAAAATATTAATACCCTGGGCATAATGAAACAACCAATCATAGGAGGACTCTGAAAAGTGGAAAGAAGAAGGCAGACTTCCTAGGGACATTCAGATTTAATGACATGGTGGTGAAGGTCCAGTTAAAGTCTACTCCACTAGCCAAAGGATTGGGAAAGGATTGCCCAACAGAAAGAAAATCTTTTTGGTTATTAATTCATGCCCTGCCCTAGACAAGCACTGATGGAAAATCTGTCACTGTCCTACCCCTGCCACCCCACCCAATGGCTTCCAAATAACCAGATTTGTCAACTATGAATTCTATATCCAGCTAAAGTAACCTTTAAGAATGAAGAGAAAAATAAAAACAGTTAAAGAATAACTGAGAATTTGTTACTAGCAGATCTACTCTTAAAGAATATATTAAAGCTCTCTGAACAGAAAGAAAATAAACACAGAAGACTTAGAACAACAGAATGGGTAAAAAATAGGGGCAAATTAAAAAGGCTGTCTTTTTTCTTCATGAATTTCATAAATTATATTTGACATGTTCAATATACACATAGGAAATACTTATGACAATTACCTTTAAAAAGTGGGGACAGTAAAGGGATCTAAATTGAAGTAAGGTTTCTATACTTCAGAGAAATAAAGCATCAATACCAGTAAACTAATGAGTTGTGTGTATCTTATAATATCTAGAGCAACTGCTAGGAAAATTACATGAAGCAATGCATTCCAAAGCACTATAAATCAAATTGAAATTCTAAAAAATGTTCAAGTAACCCACCACAACCAAGAAAGAGAAACAGGAACTGAAACAAAGGGAACAAACAAAACAAATAAAATGGCAGACTCAAGCCCTAACAATTAATAATTACTTTAAAAGACTGAGATCTGCAGAGTGGAAAACCCCAACCCAACTATATGCCATCTATATAAAACTCATTTCAAATATAATTGTTGGGAAGATAAAAATTTAAAGGTTGAGAAAAGGTAGAACGTGCCAAAATTAATAAAGAAAAGCAGGAGTGGCTCCTCTATTAATGTCAGATAAAGTAGACTTCAGAGCAAAGGAAATTACTAGGGATGTAGAAGCACATTACATAATAATAAAGAAAACCTAAGCAAATTAAGAAAATAAGCAAGAAAACCAGCATTTAAAATGTTACCTGATTATATTCTTTTCCCTGTTGCCAAAATAAGAAATTGCCAGCAATTTCCAATAAAAGGAGAAAAAGTGATGCAATCTGGTGAGAGACTCGGCCTTTTATCTGCTGCAGCCTCCTGGCGTCAAAAAAGTCTCTCTATTTACAGGACTCTCTGACTAGTTGTAGAGACTCCAAATAACTAGATTTTTCCATTGTGTGCTCCTGTTCTTTGGTGGTGGTTATCTCCTAAGTGTATTTTGTTTAGGAAAACTATAGGAGGGCTCATGAGCTCCTCGTTCTCTTGTTGGTCCCATGGTGAGGTTAGGCCACTTTCTAGAGCAAAGCACAGAAGACAAATCCATAATGGAAAGAACAACAACAACAACAAAAATCCTTTGTGCTTCTCCAGTAAATGCCTCCTTTAAAATCAGAGCAGGGCCAAGTGGGAGAGACCAGCATGTCCTCCCCTCGCATGTTTAATTGGGCTATTCTCCTTTGGTGAAATGAAAGCTCCTGATGCTCATGTCCATGGCCTAGGTCTCTTGCCATCTCCCAACACAAATGTCCATGAAGGCCCTGGATATCTGACAGAGCTCACTCTCAGAAATGCCCACTGCACAGCCCTGCTGGCCCTTAGGAAGTAAACCTGTAGGAGTAACATCCTGACCATTCATCATTCATTCATTCATTCATTCCAGATACTAAGAATACAACTTGCACAAAGCATACCCAAATCCTCTTGTGGAGTTTATATGCAAAGAAGAAGATGGTTTAACATATAATTATAATTTTTCCAGTGATGGGGCAAAGGTGACAATAAAATATGCAAGGAAAACATGTGGAAAGTTAGACAGTAAGTGCTCTTGGTGAAAAATAAAGCAGGAAAGATAATAAACAGTGCTGGGGAGAAGGATGGTTGCATCGTTTTAAATATGATGGTCAGGGAAGACTTCACTGAGAACATAATATTTGACAAAGGCCTAGAGGTTGAGAAGCAAATTGTGTGATTACCTGCATGCAGTTTGTTCTAGAAGGGGAAAGTCCCTGAGGTTAGGTGAGGTCACACCTGGTGAGTTCTAGGAATGTCAAGGAGCTACTGTAGCTAAAGAGATTCATGTGTCTGGGAGTGGTGGCAGTAGGAGATGAAAGGAAATTAGGGTGTGATCATACAAGGCTTGTGAACATTGAAAGGTCATTGGCTTTTTGTCTCAGTGAAATGTAGCATTAGAAGACTGAGCAAAAGATATGATCAGACATTTTAACACATCATGTGGCTATTGTGTTAAGAACTGACTATAGAGGTGCAAGAGTGGAAGCTGAGACCAGTGAGGGGACACCCTTGCAATGCTGTAGGCAACGGTTGTGGCAGGAGAGTGACAGGGAAAGTGGTTTCATTCTGGCTGTAACATGGATTTAGCTAGCAGGACATCCTACTATGTTGGATATGTGGGATGAAAGGAAAGGTCAAAGGTGACTCTGAGGATTTTGGAATTGGCAGAAGGATGGATGAAGTTGCCATTTCTGAGACAGGAAACAGTTGCAGGAGAAGTAGGTTGGGTGAGGGGAGTGGGAGTGGTGGCCAAAGGTGATATTTAAAGCCTGAAACTGGATGAGATGGTGACTATGAGAGTGAATGTAGATGGCGAGAAGAGGCCCAGGGTCATTTAAAGGTTAAGATATAGACGAAACAGCACAGGAGACTGAGAAAGAACAGCCAGAAAGAAGGAAGCAAACAAGGTCAATGTCCAAGCGAAAGATCTAAGTAAAGGAAGAGGGAGTGATCAGCTGGGGCCAGTGCAACAGCAAGTCATCCGTCACCTGGAAAGGGGTAGTTTTGAACCATAGTGGGAGCAAAACCTTCATGAGACCGGGTTCAACAGAGAATAGAGAGGGAAACTGGAGATAGTAAGCAAAACAGCTCTTATAAGCAGCTTTACTTTCAAAGAAAGGAGTAAAGTTGGATTAGAGCTGGAAGGGTAAGTGCAGTTCACTGAGGTTATTTTTTCTTTTTTTCTTTAAGATGGGAGAAATTATACCATGTTCACGTGCCAGTAGGAAGGGTTAGTGAGAGAAGCATGGGAGATGTAAGACAAGGAATTGCCGGAGTGGTTTCTAAACACACAGTCGAGCGGTTGACCCTTGATAAGAGAGGGACAATTTATCAGTAACACAGGAGGAAGGCCCTGGTGGGAGTTTGGGTACAGATGAGTGGATGGAGGTGGAATGAAGATCCTGGAAGATCTCTGACTTTGTCTATTAAGTTGTTGAACTAGGAATAGGAAGCAAGGCCGTGCCATGTGAGGATAAGATAGTAGGGTAATTTAGAGAAGAAAGGAGAGGCGTGAAAAGTCACCTGGTGAGGTCATGGATAAGACTACCAGGCAGCTTTAAGGGTTCCCTGTACACTAGTGACCATGAACTTAAAGTGCAACCAGTGGCATAGTTGGTGTTTTTCCAGGCGCTTGGGCTGCCCTGGGACAGATGTGGAGTAGGGGAAGGAACAGAACTCAGCAGTTTTTCCAACACCTTCCATGGGCGAGGGAACACCTTCCTTGCCTCCCTGTGTCTAATTAAGACAGACGCCCCCTACTTAGCTATGGCTGGATGGGTCCTGACTAGTTGTCATGGGTGGGAAGAAAAGATAAGGAAAATTTCTCCCGTGAGCCGAGACAGGAGCCATGAGCAGTGTCACACCTACGAGAGTCTTAGGTCCTAGAATGGGCCATTGGGACTTGGATGCAGCATCTCTTCCTGGTCAGGAGCATCTCGTCAGCTTCATATGACCACCTTCCTCTTCAATTGATTTATTTCAGTGTTTTCTCTGAAGTGACCCTGTGTGGAAAGCCCACATATTACCTAACTGGTTTTCTCATGGTATCGAGGACCCTGCTCCTTCTCATTTTTCTTCTGTGTACTTTCAGGTCTGTGGTCCGCAGGTGTGCAGGATGCTGGTATAAATGAACAGTGTGGCGACATCCTCACCAACAAACGGTTCATGCTGGACATGCTGTATGCCCATAACAGAAAGCCCACGGATGATGAGGAGAAGCAGGAGGGCGAGCCTGACAGGACTGAGCAGGGGGCGGAGGCAGTGGCCAGCTTGGCCAGCAGGCTGTCCACCCTGCAGGCCAACTCTCTGGCCCAGGAGGAGAGTGTCAGGAGGGTAGATGTCGGCTGCCTGGACAATCGGGGCAGCGTGAAAGCCTTTGCTGAGAAATTCAACAGTGGGGACCTAGGGAGAGGGTCCGTCTCCCCCGATGCCGAGTCCAATGACAAAGTCCTAGAGAAAGCATCCGTGCCGCCCAAGACGGAATCTGACTACATCTGGGACCAGCTCATGGCCAATCCGAGGGAGCTCAGAATCCAAGACATGGATTTCACTGACCTGGGGGAGGAAGATGACATCGACGTCCTGGACGTGGACCTGGGTCATGGGGAGGCACCGGGGCCACCTCCCCCACCCCCGCCCACCTTTCTGGGTTTGCCACCCCCACCTCCTCCACCCCTGTTGGACAGCGTGCCTCCCCCTCCAGTCCCTGGTAATTTATTGGCTCCTCCTCCAGTATTCAATTCTCCTCAGGGCTTAGGGTGGCCCCAAGGACCCCGGGGTCAGCCAGCATTCACGAAGAAAAAGAAGACCATCCGTCTGTTCTGGAATGAAGTGCGGCCTTTCGAGTGGCCCTGTAAAAACAACCGCCGCTGCAAAGAATTCCTGTGGTCAAAACTGGAACCTATTAAGGTGGACACTTCCAGGCTGGAGCACCTGTTCGAGTCCAAATCCAAGGAACTGTCCGTCTCCAAGGTACTGCTAGCATCCAGCATGCTTCTTGATGTGCACAGTTACTCTCTGCCGTTAAGTAGAACTGAGAGATTTGCTGTATATAAAATTCCCGTGGTAGTGCTTTCGCTGTTTGGTTAAAAGGGGGAGGGCCAGTTAGTATAAAAATCTGACCCTTAATATACTACTCTTTGTGCCATGTGCTAGGTGTAGCTACATGGGTAAGATCCCTTAATAGCGAACATGGACAGCATCTACCCTTTGATAGCACCATCATGCAAAGTAGCTTTCAAAGACCCAAATAACCTGGAGGAAAAAAACAAAAAGTTTAACCCAGGAATATCAGCATAGCCCAACTGCAGATGGTGCTGCAAGAGGAAAGTAGACTTGCTAATTTATCGAACACATGGACTCTATCCAGGGGATGTGTTTAATTACTCTTACCTTCATTAATCATAGTTGATAGTAGTAGTTTGACCTTAGCTGTAACAACACAATGCTTTGCAAAGATAATAATCCAAATGACATTTCTTTGGATAAACCCTGGCTGAATCAGCATGTTGCAACTATCTAGATGTTTCCAAATAACCATAGAGTCAGCATCTTATAAATATCATGCATCCAGCTAGATTCCTTATTTCTTGTAGGTGTTTGAGGATTCTGTAGACATGATTGCTGCACTATTTTTAACAGAGGTGGAAGGCACTCTACATGAAGTAACTGGGCATCAAAGAGAAGTCATGGTTAATGAACACTGATAAAAAGGCTGCAGCGTGCTGAGTCACAGACTTCATTTCTAATGATTTGCTGCATTAATAGAGTTTTCTTTACATATCTTAAAGAATACATTTTGTTTTGTTTTTTTAAAAAAACTGATTCTCAGCACATTACAGTTTTAAAAACAGGTTTAAGACTATCAGGAACTAGAGGTATGGGAAACACTCTGTGAAGTGTAATTTAGGATGAACATTCAAGAACGTGTTCTCATGAATTAATTTTAGCTTCATCTTTTGCTTTGTTTATCATCATTTTGGGTGAGTATGCAGCTGCCTGAGTCAGGTGCCCTGACCTGCCAGTAGGAACCGATTCTGAATCAAAAAGTACGTACCTCATCCTCAGGACAAGAGTACCCTTCATACAAGTTGCTGAGTGACAGTTATTGTCTGTTACCCCTGTGAATTGCTGACAGGCCAGGTAGGGGAGCTATAATCAGCGACTTCCCATTCAAACTCATGCAAGGGTCTGGAACTATACCCGCTGCTCTTTCTGAGCTGGCCTTTACCTTGGTGTCGATTTCTGTCCAGTCTCAGCAAGGATGTGAATCTACACTGTCTCCAACCTCAGGAATCCCTCCAAGCCAGAATTAAAGCTTTCTCCTGTCTATCAATCCAAAACAAACCACTAGGATCCAATACAGAAAATCATGCCCAATCAGTCCTCTCCTTCGACTGGAAGTAGAAACCTTTTTGTCCTCCCTAGAAAATGACACTCAGGAAAGTGATGCTGGGCACCCATTCTCTGTCTCTCTGTATCAATGTGTCACCTAGAAAAGTGATGCTGGACACCCATTCTTCATGTCTCTGTGTCCTAACTTTCCGAGGACATGTGCTCCTGAGCCACTCATGTGTCCTGTTCAGTTCTCAAAGTCAGGCCTGGCATTTGGGAGAAGACTGGCCCTGCTGAGTTAAAATAGCAGTCTCTGGTTGCAGGGGGTTACCAAGCACTTGTCCTCACTCACTCCACACTCAACCTGCTGATCTAGTTGGCTGGTCTTCCTCCTCCTCCTTCCCCCTTGAGCCCATCTGACTGGCTGTGCCCTCTAGGCCTCCCCTGGTTGCTTATCATCATTGGAGGTTGCTGAGGAGAGGCTGGCCCTTGACTCCAGGTAAGAGAAATAAAAGGGAGTAACAGTTTGGCATAAAGGCATTTTTGACTTTAATTTTACAAAGGAAATGGCAAGATTAAAAGTCTCCTTGAGAAGACCCGAAATGGACAGTTTGCCTACCTCCTGCCTTCCTTTGTCCCATTGTAGTTGGTGATAAGAGTCTAATTGGTGTCCTCTTAGTCGCCCAAAGATCCATTCTTGCTTGAAGTAGGTGGTGACCTCTTAAAATACTTTAATGCCTAGCTAAAGGACAAATGTTTGCCTAGGTTTTATAAAGTGAGAGCACAAGAGGAAAGTAACATATTGAAAATTTTACCAAACTAACTCCAAAACGTTCCACATTGGGACCCAGGAGCCCATACCTTTGTTCTGGAGGCTAGGAAATGTGAACAGGAGCTAATTTACAAATGTTACAAAAAGTGAGAATGCAAATTAGGCTTAAAACACAACACTCTGGAGAGTTAAAACCTTTCTATGCCTGTTACCACTACAAATATAACCAATTTTACTTCTGTTTCTAATCCCTGACTGTGATTTTCATAAAACACAGCTGTAAACAGCCACTTCCGAATTCTGGCTCATGAGAAGTTTCTCATTAAACACAAAGAAAATAAAATAGATTTTATAAGACAGCACAGAGCAAAGGGAATCTGTTTTAGTTTACATCAGAAAACACATGAGACCAGTATCACGGGGCGTGGTTAGACCATCCAAGTCACCCCCCAAGCGGAGATTCACGTGCCAGGTCCAGGCTGGGTCACCACTTAATGGAAATGATAAGAACAGAAAGATGAGCTCTTTGGTTTCCTTTCCAAGTAGTTTCTGGAACTAGATCTACTTTTCTTTCTCTCAGCAGGAAATATATATAGAGAGCTTTTTAGTAAGATGGCTTTAATTATGTTTTGTGGAGAAAGACACAAATCCTGTGCTAAATTTCATCACGTTGTGCTTCCTCTACTGTTGGTGTAAGATGTGATGACTCACATAGGAGATCAAGTGGCCCCAGAGAAAGCTGTCGGGGCAGAAAGCCCTTGGGGGTGTGGGGACATACTCTCCATGGACATGACCTCATCCTGAGGAGCCCCAGGAAGTGGCCTTCTAACCTGTATGCCTAACTAAGGGCAGCAAAGTCCCTCCCGCAAAGGGCAGCTTTTATATCCCAAGTTACAATAGACCAAGACAAGTGTTGGTGGGAGAGGTCACCAGAAGGAAAAAGGGAACTTGGTTGTCCCTTTGGGGACTCAGGGATGCTAACTTACTCCCTTGGATTCATTAGGTTTATCGTGGAAAGGGAGCTCCACAATGGATTTGGAGAAATTCATTCAACTTTATTTACCCTGAGGTTTCTGAATGTATCAGAAACTATTAGCTGTGACATTTTAAGAAAATTCATCAGTGATGATGTCCTGGTTATGTAACTGTTTTATAGTTGGCCTCTGCTATAGAAGATTCAGAGGGCAAGTATGGGAAATTAATGCTTTTTCTACTAAACTTAACCATCAGGCAAACCCATTCTGGCAAGGTCCTCAGAAACTTTATTTCTAACGAAAGGTGTATTAGCCTTTATTTAGACTTAGTTGGGTTTTTGTTTTGCTTTTCACCCTGATGCTTTCCCATGTATATCGTCAGTTCCCTTGTTATAGGATTTAGGAAAATTCTATAGTTGTCACATCTTTCCAACATCTGTCTCATGGCATCCTTGTCATTGTCACTTTCTCAATGGACAATTTTGAAAATATCTCGTGGCATCACTCTTTTGGCGGTTAGCAGGGAGTAAGGAACGAGATACCATTTCTGGAACTAGTGCCTTGCTCAGCCAAGTGGAGGGTCTCTGACAGTGATGTTAAAAAGTGTTTTGAGAAGTCAGTAGCCTTTCATGGAAGTGTTCTCAAACTTAATGGTATTCTCCAAGACTCGGAGTCTTCTTAAAAAAACATGTCCTGAGCCAGTTTCTATTTTCAGTCACAGAACCCTCTGGGGTGACAAGTTCTGTGTTGAATGTCTACTTTTCAAAGACTGTATTCTTTATTTCTTGTTAAATTACTCTTTAATAATTTTCAGGGAATTTTGGAAAATAAGCCCTGTTCATCTGTCCAGACCTCATGCCTCCACGAGCTTTGTTCATCTCCCCCTCCTCACTTTTCTCATTTCATACTGTCTCCTTGCAAGGACTTTGCTGCCTTCACAGTGGCCTGTCTCTGGACCTTGGCCTACCTTATCATGATATGTCACAGGCAGAAGCCCAGGACACTGTGGAGAGGTGGAGCAGAGTTTCCTGTTTTATTTCCAAGATTGGGTTGTGTGGTGTTAGCTGTGGCAGGATGTGTGGCTTTGTTTTCAGGATCCAGCTGCACCCAACCCCGAGCCTCCCAAGCTGCATTACCCCTGAATCTGGGGGAACCATTTCTCAGAACCTGACAGCTCAGCTTCCAGAACTGGGATGAGCTTGGCAGTTTTTTGGGCACATCAGCCTCATTCTAACATCACAGACTTCTTGCTTTACCTATCGCTGTGAGGACTTTATCTTCATGAAAATGGTGGGACCAGTCCTTGCTGCATTTGGAATGCGGGTGGGGAGAGGACCCAGTTGCTGTCTATCTGAAGAAGTGTTCTCTTATCTTTACCTTTTGCTTCCTATTTTTATATCGGTTCCTTTTCTTGAAAGAACAACTTTCTACTCACCAAACATTCCGTTCTGTCTCAAAGCCTTTAGTAGACTTTTTGAAAGTCTGAATCAGAGTCCAGTTGCTTGAGAGACCTTGTAAACATCGGTGACCCTGTGCCCCACTCCAGACTGAGGAGATGAAGATCTCTGAGGCAGGGTCCCAAGTATCACTGTAGTTTTAAAGTACCCCTTAGGATTCTCTTGTACACCCAAGTTGCAAAACACCGCTCTGAATCAATGACATTTTTTTATTTTCCTTCAGAAAATGTAAGAATGATCAGACCTGCTTTCTTCTCAGATAAATGATGTTCTTTCTCCCAGTTAGTGGTGGTGACTTCATGTTTGCCATTCTACCTTTAGTCATGGAGGAGCCTCTTCTCCTGGCAAGGAAGGAGACTCTCCTGATCCTTCTCTAGAACTCCCCTTCCCATCATTCCTGGAGACCGGTCTGTCAGCCTCAGAAGGGAATTGGGCGTATGGTATTGAGAACATAATCTTCTCCTCATTAAAACAGAAACCTAGATGTTCTCTACCATCTCCTTCCTTCACAAAATCTTCAGTACCACTCAAAGCATGATCATTTTGTACATCTATTTCTCACCTGGGGTTTCATGTGTCTGGGGACCTGCACAGACCCTAATGAACACCCATGAGCTATTTTCAGTCAGTCACAAAGTCCCATGCGATTGTCCAATTGAGCTCTGCAAGCTAAATTGAGTGTCAAGTCTGTACTTTCCCATGGAACTATTACTGTTCAGGGTGGGGATGCTGACATTTTTATTTATGTAGGCTCTTTTGATCAGTAATTATGGTAGAAGCATTAGTTATAAAAAATATACATAGGTAGACCATATGTTTTTAAAATGCAGTATCAGTTGAATAAAATGATAAAAAGGAGTTCTTGATGGAAAAAATAGCTAAGAGCTAATTCTTAGAAAATTCTATGTTCCAGGCATTGTCATGGTACTTTACCTGTTTTGATACCAGAAATACTGTTCTAATAGTACTAGCAGACACTTCTGTAGTGCTTACCATGGGCCAGGCATTTCTCTCACTGCTTTATGTCCATTGTTTCATTTCATCCTCACAAAAAAAAACCCTGCAAGGGAAGTACCAGAGAGGAAACTGAGGCACAGAGAGGTTCAGTAACTTGCCAAGGTCACAGAGACGTGAGTGGGTCAGACCCCAGCTGACCCACCTGAGTGACTTGCTGCTCTGGGTGTTTTTAGTTGCCCTGCAGGGCCCCTGAGTCTGTCCCTGTGATCCCCAGATTCCATTTTGTTCCAGCTGTTTTCAAATCCATGCTCTGAACACTTCCTTGTACTCTTTCCTGGGGAATTTTTAAATTCTGCCATTTTAAAAAAGACCCTCCTTTCCCACCCAAAGACCTGCATGCTTTGCTATTTCAATTGTGCATTTTGGTTGGTCTGGACCCTATCTCTAACTGTGTGCCCCTGAGCAAGTCTGTCAACCTCTCTGAGTCTGCTTCCCCCTGTGGGGAAGAGGGGAGAAAAACCTGGCCTAAACTTGTGTGCTGACCTCCGGGGGTTGTTAAGTTGATCCAGTGCCACAAGGGTAAATGTGCTTGTGTGCTTCACACCGCTGTGTAGATGTGTTAACAGGCTTGTCTTGTTTTCATGCTATTGATTTTCTTAACCTTTGTCACATGACTTTGCAGAAATTCCAATGTAAGATTTTAGATTAGTCACTATGCTTAATGACTACTCTTTAGCATTGAAACTTTTTTTCTCCCCACATTTTCTCAACTGCTACCTGGCTTCTTCCTTTTCCTCAGGATACTGCACACAATCTGCTTATAGTCACTCTTACATTTTCACTCACTCCCTGATAACCATTCCAAATAAAGTTTGTTTCTTTACTTCCAGATTCTAAAATACTTGTTCTCAGAGGAAATACTTTGTCCTGTCTAAAAACCTGACTTTACCTTTCTTCCCTGTGAGGCACGTAGTTATCCATCTCTGCATCAAAGATGGCATTGCACCAGGAACCCCTACACTGAACCTAAATATCTGGCTTGATTGTTCGAGAAAATATTCCTGTTTTTGTATGAGCTCTCTGCCCCCTTGGAGTGGCTGAGTTTGCAGAGCCCTACTTCTTGGCACTGGTTGATCATAGAGAGTAGACCCCAACCCAGGAAGCCAACTACCGGCTGACTCTGAGGCTGCAGAAAACAATCACAGCTCTTCTTCTGAGCCTTGACAGTCAGTAATCACTGCCTCCTTTGTGCTTATCAGAAATTCTGTAACTCTTGTGGCCTTGGGAGCTGCCTGTTAAAGCCTCTTCCTGAAGAGGAGCTCATGTCTTCCTGGAAGCTGGTCCTGCAGCCCTCTTAGAAAGCTTGGGAGAAAGGAGTTGAGTTGCCTTGGTGACCTCCTTCCTCTTCTCTCTAAGAGGTCTCTGATAGCATCTCTTTCCACAAAGAGTAACTGCTTTTTCTCACCAGCCTGGTTATTCATACCCCTCCCCCCTCGCCCTGCAATCTTCTTGGCTGAGTCAAAAACAAAACTGAACAAATGTCCAACATGACATCCAAGCCTGAAGCATTTCTCTAGAGACAGTATTTCTGGAAAGGCAACTACTGGCATCCTGGAGGCTCCCTGATAGGCAGAGCTTTGCAAGAGGGGCTCTGCTGTATGCTGGGTGTTGCTGCTTGGTCCTACTCAAGAGTGCAGCTAAACTAGGCATTCTGGAAGCAAAACTCACCCTGGCTTCTTCCCAGGGTACCCCTTCCTTCTTAAAGAAGCAAGTTCTTATTTTCTCTTGACACTTCTGGACATATTTGGAAAAGTAGCATATTCAGAAGCATCTTTACAGAGGTTTCCTTCACACGGCCTCAATGTCACTCTGTTTCTGGGGTGACTGTCTCATCCCAGACATAGTTGTTTCCATTTTCACTTCTACCAGTCCCTAGCCTAGCAACCTGTGCCTGGGGCCTGGACCCATAGGAACCTCCTTCCAACATCCTCTCCTCAGGACTCACTGAGGAAGAGGGCAGAGGTTTGGCTGATGGACTTTTTTAAAGGACATGAGACAGAAACACTTATTTGCCATTGCCCTGGGAACGGTCATTGGTATCACAGGCATCCTAGCCCTCCACAGATATGTACTTTTTGTTAGTCTCCACAGAAATGTCCCCACTCAAGGAGTAGGCACCTAACAGGCATTGAGGAAATATCTGTTTAAAGAAAGAAGATCTATATCAAAGAGAGATGATAAATGAATAAATATGGGAAGACACGCAGCCAATCAGAAGGAGACTTGGAAAACTGAGCTGATTTCTCAACTGCTTTTCCTGCCTCTGCTCAGGGTTTGCCTTCATGAACCATCACTGATCATGTCTCAGACTCTAGTCGACAAGGGGGTCTCACAGGGTGTGATGTGCTCCCACTGTGCTGGTCCTTGGCCATTCCCACACAAGCCTGTGTTCTTGCTTTTTCCTTTCTTAAGAAGGAAGTTATCAGTCAGTCTAGTCTGTCATGATGTTAACCTGCCATGTTGGGATTTTCTTTCTACTTCAAGTTGCTTTCATATTAGAAATTGAGCTTTCATACTGGATTGTGACTCACTAATCTTAGTGCCTTTGTTGGAATGCCCTGGACCATTGTAAAATGGCTTTTGCTATACTATTATTCTATTCTATTCTATTCTGTTCTGTTCTGTTCTGTTCTATCTTTCTAGCTAGCCTAGTGCCAGTGCTATGAATTTTAATAACATCAGCTTTATAAGAAGTTTTTATAGCTGATTGGGTAAATATTATATATATCTACTTATTGATTTTTCACACATATAGTCTTTCATAGTAACTTTAATTCCAGAGCAAATCTTGTTGGATTTTGATTAGAATTATTTAAAAAATATATATGTTAGATAAGAGATAAAAGACATCCTCATGATATTGAGCCTTCCTATTCAGGAATATGATGTTTCTCCTTTATTTACATCTTCTTTTATTACTCTCAAGAAAATGTTGTCATTTCCTTCAGGTAGGCCCTGTATTGATATGTTAAGAGGTTCTAGTATTTTGTTTTCTTGTTTGGGTGTTGTTTGGGGGGATGTGTCTGGTCTCATCAGATGCAGAACAACTTTCCGATTTCCTGCCCAGAAGCATTGCCTCATGTCTCCTTCCTGACTCCTGTTCCATCTCTGTCCCATTACACATTACCCCTTTGTTCTAGATGCCTTTACAGGGGCATTGAACATTTCCTAACCTTCTTCACAAGAACCACTCTTCTCTAGCCTCTGCTTTATATGCCCTTTCCATCATTCACCAATTTCCTGTTTTTCTAATTTCAAACAATAGACAATCACTGACTTTCTGATCAAAAAAGCACAATAAGGAAATGAGTATCTGAGAAAGGTTGTTAGCAAGAGCATGATGAATGGGTTGGGGAAGAGGAGATACTAGAAGCAGGAGGCCAGTGGTGGGTGGCTGGGTGCCGTTGGTCATGTTCTAGGTAGAGGTGTTAAAAATAAAGAAGAGGTGGACATGAGAGGCTTTGTAGAAGAGGTTACACAATAGTCACTCTGTCACAGAACCTTATGAAGGACATAGTGAAGGTCACACTTGCTGACCTAGGGCTCTAACCCTGGAAAGATGATTGAAATGGGTCATAATTGATGACTGCTGATCTTGGACATGGACACATGCTCCTGGGCATAGAGAACTTTATCTTGCCCTGGCAGGTGCTGTTCTAGGCTATCGTGGGAAGGAAGGAGAGAGCTGGACAGCCCCACGTGACCCACTCACTTCCTCATCTCAGGCAGAGTGGACCCCAAGGCAATTTAGTGCTTAGTAGCACCCAGTGGAGTCTGTTTAAATATGAAAAACAGCATTTAAAACATTTCTTGGATAAAATCCAGAGATGTAGTAATTCTATTTCAGATATCACTTTACTTCTCATTCTTTCCCTCACAAAGTGGGGGGAAGTGCTCTGAAAATGTGTAGAGTCATCTGTGGGAACAGCTCTCTCCATTATCTGATGGGATGCTCAGCAGCTTAGTTTTCTCTGACTTATAGAAGAGTGGGTGGGTGTGTCCACTGGCATAAATTGAGTTCTGCTGAGAATGGGGGCTAGGATATGTCAGGCTCAGAGCTACCGCATTAGTCTGTGCAGATTGTTTACTGCACGTGGTCACTGGTTGAGGGGGAAGGGCTGAAATCTGAGTGATGCTTCTTTCTTAAGCTGTTTGCCATGCAACTGTGTTTCCTCAGAGGGTGGCATCTTTTTCTCTTGTGCACAAATTCTCTAGTTAAGCTGGTCCTGCCCAGGAATCTGTCCTGGCTGCTAGGGTGAAGGGGACTTTGTAGGTAAGGGCTAAGGGCTAAGATTCCCAGCTAATACCTGCCTTCTGATCAATGCCTTTTGTACTAGAGCCTGGCCATGGGTAGCTGCCTCTCCACTGCTAGGTCCTAGACTTCTTCTGTCTCCCACGCTGCCATTCTTAATGTGGCTTCATGTACACATTCTAGCCAGGAAGAAGGGGGAAGGGTAAAAGGCATGGCCTACTGGGTCAATCCTTTTTTAATGAGGAAAATAAAAGCCATGAGTCAGTCGCAGGGCCAGCTTTAGCTGCAAAGGGTCCAGGGAGGTGACTGAAGTAACTGAAGCATTGCCATCCTGAAAAAAGTCAAGGTCTTGTGGGCGAGCATGGAAGAGGCAATGGTAGGTGCCCTGCAGTGCCTGCTAGACTGGGCACCCCAGGACCCCAGCGGGCATTGCAAGTCATACCATCCCTTTTCATTGCCTATAGTCAGCATTTTGTCAAAACTTTCCTCATTCCTTTTTAACACTCCACACACAAAATAATATTTTAAATTAGGTTGGAAAGTTAAATTTCAGGGGTTTCTGATAACCTTATTTGATTAATTATACAGAAGAAAAGCTTGCCCTGCAGGCTGCAGTTGATTCTGTATGCCACATTTCCCTGGAAGCTCATGGTTCAAAGCTGACGACCACACCCTCAGGAATTGTTCCACCTGGCCACCAGGCCCCCAAACAGCTAGGATGCTTTCAATTATTTTCCTCATGAAGAAATTTTAATTTATTCCCAAGTGCATGTTTAAGGATCTAAAATAGAGATTTAGTAATTGAGTTTGGAAGGGCTCAGTAGGACTTAAGGAGCCACAATTCGTTTCTCCTTGCCAGCTTCCAGCCTCTAATGTTGCAGCAAGCCAGCTTTTCCAGACGGCTCAGCTGCTACCAGGCCCAGCCAGTAGGGTAGGCCTAAGCTCGGAGAGTCATGATGAGCATCAATCATCTACCCAGCAGGGGCCTGACTACAATGGAGTCGAGGAGCTAGCTCCTGAGGCTCCCCAGATGTGGCCCCCGCAAACCTCCAGCTTTTTTTCTGGCAGTTCCCAGTAACCTAGACAAAGCCACTTCTTATCTCCTTATCATCTCTCCACAGCTCTAGACTAGATTCTAGACATTCTTTAGGGCCAGGCTTAAGCAACAGCATCTCCAGACCTTAACCACCCCTCACACACACGGCAGGTGAGTTAGATGAGTACACCCCATCCTTTTCTTCTAGAGATCCACTGTGCCTTATTCATCATTGTCATCTAGGATCGTTACCTGAATGAAGAGTCATCCTCCCAGCAGTTTATCTCCAGGGAAACCTGAACACACTACAAAGAGCTTGCTGAGCCAGGCCACCCCTACTAGCCTCCATGGCCACTGGCCCGTAACTTAGCAAGAACTCAAGGGGAAAGCTGGGGCCTCATCATTTCATTTCTGGGCAAGTGTTGGCTTAGCACCCCAAACACAGGAGTACCCGGGCCTGCAGGGAAGCCACACACACAGGGCTCTATGAGAATACCTGGACAACTCTTGCCCCATCCTCCTCCTTGGCCTCTAGGCCTTTTTGTCTCTCATTCCTCTTCAGTAGCATGAGCCCTTCAGTCTCCCTTCTTTGAAAGGGCCCCCTTCACCCACCAGCTGCAGCTGCCCAGATGTCTAAGTGTGGCAGATGCTCTGGCATAAGGGGCATAGGATGTTTGAATGGTGAGAGAAGCCCCTGAGACAATCCAGCCAGGGATCTAAAGTGGCTGCCTGGACGGTGAAGCTAGAGTCTCCTTGTCACTCCTGCCTTCCTGGCATGTGTACCAACTATCTCCATCTTCATCTGTACTAGGGCCAACCAGGGCACATTCTGATACCGTGCAGACCACGGGGAGGAAGTTCTGAGAAGTTTTAGTTTTGTTTCCCCTACTTCTATGGAAAAAAACAGGTTTTTTATTTTCTTTCTTGCAAAATATCACATTTTCCCCAATTGAAGGAAAATCAATTTTATTTTGTAATGTGTCTGACTTGTGAAGTTCCATTGCTGCCCTGCACTTGGCAGCTCCTCAGAGCTAATTCCCGATCTCTTTCTTCTGTGCTGAGCAGTAGCCAGTCCTTCCTGAGCTGACTTGGGGCCACTTGTCTTCATCTCTAAATAAGTAGTGAGTTTGCTTTAATAATGAAACACAGAAAGGACCAAAGACAATGCATTAATCTTGAATTCTCCTTGTTTTATCACCAAGAAAACTGCTGCAGATGGAAAAAGGCAGGAGATCATCGTCCTGGATTCCAAGAGGAGCAATGCTATTAATATTGGTCTGACCGTACTGCCCCCTCCAAGAACGATTAAGATAGCTATTTTGAATTTTGATGAATATGCCTTAAACAAAGAAGGAATTGAGGTAAGAGAAGCTCTATCAAGCATTATTTGTCTTCTGTAATACTTCGCATATGTAAAGCATTACTGTGTCCAATATGACTTTCTCTGCAGGGTGGCTTGCCATTTTTCTGTTTCAGCCAGACTCTCAATAATGTTAATAATTCTCATATTTACAAAAAAAAAAAAAAAAAAAAAACTTTTGGGGGGTGGGGATGGGGAAGTCCTCCTTTACCTGTGAAGTTCAGTGATCCTCACTTGGGTCCTGTACTGACTTCTCTCTCACCACACTGCCTACCTCAACATGGAAGAAGAATGTGATAACCTCCATAAGAGTCCGGTAGGGCCTTCTATCACATCATTTCAAACTAAATATGTTTAATGAACAGTTTCAAAAGTAGGGCTTCCAGTGTGTGCTCACGTTCATGTAAATGATTGTTTCTCTCTTGGCACTCATTGGGTATGTAGATACATTTCATTTGATAAACTGAAGAACACAAGTCAACTTAGTCTTTGTCACTTGTTCATCTGAATGGCAAAAATGGAGAGAGGTTGGGTGACTTGGTTGCGATGACATGGATGATAAGTGGCCTACCTGGAGCCACAAGCTCACCTGCTCTGCCAGGGTTCAGTGCTCTTCTACTAGGCCATGTTCGCCCTTCACTCTGGGCCACTGCTGGTTTGCAGCAAGTTAAATCTCCTCTCCTAACAATGGAGAAAGGATTAATGGAGCCAATGGCCCAGTCCACAGATTCCTACAGGTGGGCGATTTACCTTGGGGCCCACTGAGTTGGAATGGAGATATGAGGACATGCTTTGTGGCATTAGGTGACACCTACACCACCTATTAGCAAGAAACTCTGGATTCCTTCAGTATTCCTTCTTAGTTGGGGTTTGTTTATACACAGTCTTATTTGAAAGACTTGGAGTAGGGGAAACCAGTAAGGACGCACTGTAATGAGGGAGACCAGGCCCTTGTCAGAAGAGCTGGACATGAGGAATGGCCACCTTGTGAGACTTGCCTCCAGCCCTGAGTGTGGAAGGGAGCAGTGTGACATGTACACAGAGGCGTTTGAACCCAGCTGGGCAGGAGTGCCTTTGTGCTCTGGAAAGAAGAGGCTTCCAAAAAAAAAAAACACGGTGTTCCCAGAGGTTTACACTGGGTCGAACAGTGTCCTTTCAAAATTCATGCCTACTCAGAACCTCAGAATGTGACCTTATTTGGAAATAGTCTTTGCAGATGCAATAGGTTAAGATTGTACTGGATTAGGGTGGGCCCTACTCTGTGATTGATATCCTTATTAGAAGTGGGAAGTTTAGACATAGACACAGAGAGAATGCCACAAGAAGACAGAGAACAAATGGAGAGACGCAGAGAACAGAATGCTGTGTGATGGTGGAGGCAGAGACTGGAGTGATGCATTTGAAGCCAGAGAACACCAAGGGTTGCTTGCAACCACCAGACACTAGGGAGAGGCAAGGAAGGATCCCTAGAACCTTTAGAGAGAACACTTCCCTGCTGACACCTTGCTATCAGGCTTCTAGTCTCTCAAACTGTGACAGAACAAATTTCTGTTACGGCAACCCGAGGAAACCAACACGAGGCCTTAGCTGCTGTATTCTCAGAAACATATACCCTGTTCCAGGAGCAGGTACAAGGATGGAAATGAATTTCCTTCTGGTTGGAGAAGTTGAGCCCCAACCCACAGGGTTAGGCCAGACAGCAGAGCAGGTGGGCAGCCAGGGAGTGAAGGTACGTGTTTGACTGGGGCATGGAGTATAAAAGACAGAGCAGGTGACAGCAGGTAAATAGAGAGAGGGTCATTAAGACAGCTGCCAGACAGCAGCAAGGGGTCAGGTCAGGCCTTGGAGTGAGGCAGCATTACTCTGGGACCCCCAGAGGAAAAAGGTGGGAGAAGGGCATTGGCTTGCCATTGGACAGATGGGGGCTGCCGACCTGGACAAACCAAGGGCAGTGTCTTTCATCTAGGACAAACAACGTGGTGGGCCCTGACGCACATTGTGACCATCCTATATGCAAAACAGTGTCTTTTAGAAATTACAAAAGCCTCAGATTTACACAGAGAAAGGCTTCAGATGCAGCCAGAGCCAGCCAGTGAGATTAAAGGAAAAGATGACAACATCGCCTTTTAAAAATATTTGCCCTTCTTGTCATGAGAACTTGAAAGTCCATCAGGAGAGATTGATTCTTTTGAGTTTTGCTTTTGTTCTTTCCTGAAATGTAGACCTCCCCGAGTGGGGACAGTTTCAGAAACAATAAGTTACTTAGATTTTAGAATGAATCAGATTACTTTTTCCTTTTCTGACTGGTATCCAGCTGAACACCTTTTTGATCCGAGAAGGAGTAATGATAGCAACAGTAATGATGATGGATATAGCAACACAGCACAAAACCTGACTTTCATAGACTTCTTCCTGTGGGCCAGGCACCAGGTATGTGCTTTACACAGATGCTCATCAGAGCCTTATGAGGTGCATACTGTTGTGTTCCCCATTTTAAGATTAAGAGAGTGAATCCCAGTTTTAGTCTTTTCTGTAGTTCATAAACCAGTGAGAGGTCAAGCTGAAATAAGAGCTCTAGAGCCTGAGTCGAAAGTGCAGACCACAGGCCTTGGGGATGGCTGGCCCAACCGGCCCATGTGTGCCAGAAAGAATAAGAAGGAATCTGAAAGGGGAGCGGGAAGATGCATGAGGCAACGCAGTCCACTGCACAGTGCCGCCAACGGTTCTCCACCAGGAGCAGCTGACATACGGAATGATGTCGAGAGGACAACATGTAGAAAACCCTACTAAGCCTTACTGAGAGTTTATTGTATCACGAGTCCTCAGTAAATCCACATTTTGTCACAACACGTGGAGTTACACATTTTTATCACAGTTCTCATCTATAACAGGGTTTCTTGATGGTGGCACTATTGACATTCTGGGATGGACAGTTCTTTATTGTGGGAGCTGATCGGTACATTGCAGGGTGTTTAGCATCACCCCTGGCCTCTAGCCCCAAGCTGCCAGTAGTACCACCCCAGTGACGACAGCCAAGAATGTCTCTAGGGACAAAATCGCCCTGAGTGAGAACTACTGATCTAAAGGCTGCCTGTGTGAATCCAGAAACTGTACATATTTTTCAACTCATATTTTTCAGTCATGGCTGAAAAGAGTCCAGTGGACACCAGTCTTCTTGAAGAACATGGGATCCAGGCATTCTCAGTCATTACTTGCTGTCTCTGGCCACTGACCTCAGGTCCCCAAGGGGCATACATAGCCCATATCTGTGTGCTGAGCCAGTGACAAATAGCTTATTCTTTAGGCTTGTTGTTCGAGAGTTAAGTCAGGACCCAGAAGAGATGGAAGCTGTGTCCTTACAGATCTTTACTAACAAGATTTCTAGCTTGTGCACAGAGGGCCTTTTGCCAAAATGTCTCCTTCTCGAACACAGGCTCTGTAGCATGGCACCACAGCCTAATAGGGCCATTTGAAACCTCCGGGTACCTAAATGTGATTAGGATATATTAAATGACGTCCTGTGGCTTTGCTTAGCAACCCAATGTTATGTATCTGGTTCGTCAGGTAACCTGAAGACTAGTTAACTAACTTCATTAAGGAAGTCGTTTTCATAAGAGGATTAAATATTAGAACATTATTCTGGGGCCATTTCTAAGGAGTGGTAATGATATTTCCCCAAGTAGCATGTCATTAAGGTATCACAAATGGAAGTATGAAGAGTTTTCCTCTTTTCCTTTTTTTTTTTTTTTTTTTTTTTTTGCTTTTATAAGTTTTATAAAGTCTGTGTCTACTCAGAGGGTAGCACAGTTGAATGGTCCCAAATGACATTTAACTTGGCACAGTTGGGAGAAAGTGAAAAAAAAAAAACTGAGATTATTGCATAGTGGTCTTGTTTGATATTTTTCTCTCTGTGGAACCAAATAGTGATCAGGAAATCATCAACAAATCTACCAACAAGGTAGAAGAGCAAATTAGAGGTTTCGTCTCATACTCATTCTGTTTTATCTGCTCATGGAAAAAAAGAGCCATCACCTACCTCATAGGAGGTGGCTTTGACCTGATGGCCCACTGTCTTACGGCTATTTTATTGTCAGCGATGTGTAAAAAAAAATAAAATAAACTGACAGATGGCAACCTCATAAATTTTCAACAGTGAACAAATGGTTTATATTAGTCAGAGAAGTGAAAAACAAAAGTAAGAGTGTTTGATTACTTTCCCAAAAGGAAAAAGCAACTAAAATCATCTCAGGAAAATGCCTTCTGAAGGAGGAAAAGCGTTGACAATTTTTTGTTTCGGAATTCTTGTATGTGTATAAAACAATTTGGGCGCGAAAAAAAGTTAAAATACACATTTTAGCTAAGTGTTTATTTTGAAAACTAGTTGAGTTCAAATCATGGGTGCTTTTAAAGAAGTGACATCTGCTTGGATTGCTTTGTTTATTTTTTAATACCGTCTGTGTAGACAGGTGGGATCAATAGCATGAACCTGTGGGAGAGCAGGGAGCATTGTTACTGAATGCTCCCATTTGCTCCCGTTCCAGCCATGTAATCTTGATGTTTGAGGCCATGGTGAAGAGAATGTTGGAAAAGGAGGTATCTGAGGGCTCCCCTTTTATGACCTCACCCCAACTGAGGCAAAGAACACACATCTCCAGTGTAGTTTGGCATGGCTGTCTTCTGATAAACGACTGAGATAATACTCCTTGATGACACCCTCATCAAACCCAGAGGACTGTCCTACCCAGATATGTCCTGAAGCACAAGCCTGTGAACACCTGCATGTTTGCTGATTTTGGTGTCAGGGGTCCAGTTTTTTGTTCTGTTGTTTTTATTGTTTTGTGCATTCATCTAGAGTAAGATGAACCTTTTCAGTGTAGAGTTCTATGAGTTTTAAAATATGTATAAATCCATGCACTGACAACTACAGTCCCATCTCCCAAAATATTATGTGCTTATGTTGTCACCGTTCTAGTTGCACCCTCAGCCCACCCCTGGACTCTGGTAACCACTCATCTATTCTAATCACGATGGTTTTGTCTTTTGGTGAATGCCACATAAATGGATCATTCAGAGAGTAATCTTTTGAAACTGGCTTCTTTCGTTCAGTGTGGCTGATGCCTTTGAGATTCATCCCAGTTATGCTATGTACCTATAGTTTGTCCCTTTTCCTTGCTGAGTACTCCTGCGTTATGGGGATATGCCATTGTTTGTCTACTTACCTGTTGAAGGATATTTAGCTTGGTCTGGTTTTTGGCAATTGTGAATAAAGCTTCTACAAGTATTGCACAATTTTTTTTGTGTGAACGTAAGTTTTAACTTTTTCTAAGGGTAAATACCTACAGTTGGAATTGCTGGGTCATGTGTTATCTCTGTCTTTAACTTTTTGAGGAACTGTAACTTGTCTTTTCATTCTCTTAATAATGTCTTTCACAGAGAAAAAGGTTTTAATTTGGATGAAGTTCAGTTGGTCAGTCTGTTCCTTTTTGGTATCATGTCTAAGTTTGTTGCCTTACATGGGTCACAAAGATTTTTTCTATGTTTCTTTCTAAAAGTTTTGTAGCATTACCTTTCACTTTTAGATCTGTTATTTCTTTTGAGTTAATTTATGTGTAAAGCATAAGGTTTGCGGTTCTTATTTATTTATTTATTTATTTATTTATTTATTTATTTATTTGCATAAGGATTCCAGCTGTTCCAATACCATTTGTTGGAAATACTCTTTTCTCCATTGAACTGCCTTTGCATCTTAGTCAAAATCAATGGGCCATATTTGTATAATTTATTTTTGGACTCCCCATTTTGTCTCATTGATCTGTGGTCTATCCTGTTGCCCATACTATCTTATTACTATAGCTTTATAATAACTTTTCAAGTCATGTGATATGAATCCTCCAAGGTTGTTCCTTTTAAAATCGTTTTGGTTGTTTTGATTGATCTCTCTTTACATATAACGTTTAGAATCAGCTTGTCTGTAGCCACACACACACACAAAATCATTCTGGTGTTTTGATTGTAAATGAGTTAAATTTTAGACCAATTTGAGGAAAATTAATATGTAACTCTGTTGAGTCTTTCAGTCTATGAACACAGTATATATCCCATTTATTTAGATCTTCTTTGATTGCTTTCATCAGCAGTTTCTACTTTCCAGCATGCACATCCTTCACACAATTTGTTAGATTTATACCTGTGTATTTCAATGTAAATAGCATTTTTTCTTAAATTTCAGTTCGCGATTGTTTATCAATACATAGAAATAAGATGGATTGTTCTGTGTATTCACCTTATATCATGCAACATTGTTAAACTCACTGTTTTATAAACTTTTTGTAGATCCCTCACAATTTTCTATGTATATAATTATGCCATCTGCAATAGGAATAGTTTTAATTCTTAAAAAATCTTTATGAGTATATATCTATATATCTGTATCTATACGTATATCTATATCTATACCTCCTGTATTGTTCCCAGTCTTAGAGGAAAAGCATTCTGTCCGTCATCACTAAGCATGATGTGAGCTGTAGATTTTTTATAAATATCACATATCAATATTGGGAAATTCCTTTTACTGTTTGGTTGCTGAGAATATTTTTTTCATCATGAATGAATATTGAATTTTATCACAAATTTTTTTGCATCAGTTGAAATGATTATGTGAATTTTCTTGATCAGACTTAATCTGATAGATTAGTTGCATTGATTGATTCTTGCATATTGAACCAACTTTGTTATTATTTTTATCATATTGCTATATAAAATATAGCAACATGTTATATATCTCTTAATATATTGACATTTATTTATATATTTTAAAATATTTTGTTAAAGATTTTACATTTAGATTCATCAAGGATCTTGGTCTGTAACTTTCTTTTCATGTACTATCTTTGTTTAATTTTTGTATCAGCGTAATTCTGGTTTCATATAAATAATTGAAAACTATCCCTCACCTGTTTGGGTTCAGGCCACAAGTTCTGACCTTGTAGTCAATGGTTCCAGCATCAACTCAGTTTTCAAAGTTTTCAAAGACTTGCTCATGTCTCCAACTTTTTGATGTGCTATTTAAGGTCACATTCACATGTGAACCACTCAGAGGTGAGCCCAGAAATTCTTAAACAACTTTATACACTTGCTTTGCCAGGCTCTTCATTTTCTATGACCTCTCCAATACTTTCCAGTTCCCTGAGGCCTTCCGTTTTAGTCTTCCAGCTGAAAGCTGGGGTTTCCGTTACCTCATCTTTCCATCCACTTTCTGTGACTGTGCCCATGTCTGGGGTCAAGCTGAGGGAAGACAGAGAAGAAAAGCAGAAGACGTTTGTCCCACCTTCTTCGGACCATAGCATCATTGATTGGAGAGGAAAATTCCCTCCCTCAGAGTTTTAGGTTCCTCCTAGCCCCTGTGGCCACTGCTGTCACTGCTAGGAGACCCTTTCCATGCCTCGAGTCAGAATTGGAAGGTTTCATTTGAGCTCTCTGTCTGCACCTGATACCCTCTTCCAGGCTTCAGGATATGCTGAGTCCAGGCTGGGGAAGGCCAGAGGGAAAATGGTCAGCTCATTATTAGTTCAGCTGAATTTCCAATTCTGGTCTTCTTCCCCCATCTACCTGCCAATATTTATTTTTTAAGTCTTCAAATAGCTGTTCTCTGCATGCTGTCCACAGTGTATAGTTGCATTCAGTGGGACAGACAGGGTGGAGTGTACCTACTCTGTCTTACCCAGAACCAGAACTCCTTCCCACTTGTTATCCAGATGATTGCTATTATAGAGCAGTGACCAAGGTCAGTTAGAATTAAAAATTAACACAAGTTACAAGAAAGTATGGCATAAAGTGTGTTTCTTTGCTTTGATGCTAGAGAAAAATAATGGTATTGTAACTTCATGTTATATGTGATGTGTCATATGATGGGAATATTTACTTTTTTTTCCAAATGTAATCACTAAGGAACTTGATTCTGTAAGAATCATAATCCTTCTGATGCCTTTTTGCTCCCTCTGCCTTCCACAATTCATTTTAACCAGAAGCAAATACAAGCAAATTGACATACTTTATTCATTAGTAGGTAGGTATTGCTCTTTGTAAATAGCATCATCGTTTCCTCCACCAGATTTAAGTTTGATATTATTTAAAGTGTTTTCATTTCTATATAAAATTTTAAAGGTGGTTCAAATATTTAAAATGATTTAAATTACATGTCTCACATACAAGTCAATCTGAGTCCTTTGAAAATTATTCATTTTTGTAAGTTTTAAAATGACTCCATGAGAAGTACTAGGTAGCATATATTCCTGATATGTTTTACTCTATTTCCTAGGGAAGAGGGAGCTGCTTTCTAATCTTACATCTAATTCTTTCATCTTTCTTTCCCTTCCATCCCCATGTCTTGCTGAGAGTGTCCTTCCTGTATAAGACACAGAAAATTTTGAGCAAGTTGCTTATGAAACATATTAAAGGAGAGAGTGGGAGGGAAGTTTAAAACAAATTAATGTAAATTTAGATGCTATTTGGACTTTTCCTAAGTTTATTTGATTTATAACAATGCAACATCCGTATATGATAACCCTGAAAAGAGAATTATCTTCACTGCCTGGTTGGAAAATTACAATATGATGTCATCGAAGGGGTGGGATAGGTACTGTTACTAAGAGAGAATATGTACCGTATCATCCCATCTTTCCAGAAAATTCTAACAATGATTCCCACTGAAGAAGAGAAGCAGAAAATCCAGGAAGCTCAGCTGGCCAACCCAGAGGTGCCACTGGGCAGTGCAGAGCAGTTTCTCCTTACACTGTCGTCCATCAGCGAGCTGTCGGCTCGGCTCCACCTCTGGGCATTCAAAATGGATTACGAAACTACGGAAAAGGTAATCACTTGGAAAGCGAGGCAGCCAGCAGGTCCCACATCCCCAGGATTGAGAACGTCAGGGGGTTTCGTTTTTTGTTTTTTTTATTGGTGGAGGTGATAAAGTATCACTTTTGAGAGAGGGTTTGAGTTGATTATGATGAGGTTGTGTCTATACAAAAGGATCAGCAGCTTGCCAGTGAGAGGTTATTCTGAAGTGTCTGCCTGGCATCAGCCACAGACACTTGATTATAGGTACCAGATGACTGGTTAAAAAAAAAAAAACTTAATTTTTTTCAGACTCTATGCTCATTGTAAAAAATTTGGAAAATATAGTAAAGCACAATATGGAAAGTGATCTGTAGTCTACCCACTTAATGATAATCGTCCACACTGCTGTTGACTTTGGAAATTAGCAGGTCATTGGGTCCCTTTGAGAGCATATATCAGATGAAACAGATTTAAGAAGTTGAGAGGGGAAATGAAAGAAAAAGGGATCTTGACAGCGAAGGCATGGGGAGACTCATCTTGAGTAGAAAGCAGAAGTTGCAGGCATCCTCTCTGGCCTGGGGCAATGTGAGTATTTTTGCTGGCTGAGCAAAAGGAACCAGTGGAGAGGAAAAAGAAGGGGTGGACAGTGAGCTGGAAGTAAATGTAATTGAGAGGAAGGGCCCAGAGGAGACAGAGCCAAAGCACAGGTGGAGAGGCTGGGTGGCCTTCCTTTGTCTGCAAAGGAGGGAGCACAGTCCTGTACTGAGGGTCACATAGGTGGCAGTAGGTTTGGGTGCCTTCAGGAGGAATCTTCAGTATTCAAATTCATCTGGGAATCAAGCAGGTCTGAAGAAACCTAGCACTGCTATAGTAACTTAGCACAGCTTTGTCACAAGACCAGAGTATTTAGATGACTTTCTCTAGCAAAGTGAGGTAACTCTTAGAGAAAACATAATTGGGTCAGCTTTGGTTGGAGATATATAGGGCAGAAGGTAGGCTGGAGAGAATGAAACTGAACTATGTAGCTTTAGGATACAGTTTAGAGGAGAGGCTCAGTAAGAACATGGGAGTGGGGGTCAGTCACACAGTAACAATAGAGAGGGACTAAGGCCATGAGACTACAGGGCAGGCTACAAGCCTGAGAGAGTACAAGTTACAAAAGTAATGGAAGTAAAGAAGATGGTGGCCTTCTAGAAAGTAACCCAGGCCAAGAGGTGGCAAGCCACAGCAAGTCTAGGAGGGAAGTAAGAGACTTGGGTGGTCCAGGGACAGTGAGGCCACAGTTTCCGGTGTCATCTGCCTGGTAGGCAAAAGGCAAAGAAGACTGTGGTCTAGATTCTGAAGGAACATATGAGGGAGGAGTTTCATAGAAGCCAGTGATGCTGAGAAGAGAGAAGGAGAGGAGAGTGTGACCTTAAGGTCCTACTTGTGCTTGGAGGATGGGGAGGAACAGGGGAAAGAGCATTTGTCACCACAGCACAAGCTCCTGTTAGTCATAGGCACCCATCTGGCCTCCATCAAGGAGATTTGAGTGGAAGTACTTTTTCTTGATGACTTTTGGTACTTTTCCATAGCAAGGAACATTTGCCTGTCACATAAGATTGCCTTATGGTAAGGAGAACTCTAAAGTACTATTATTATTTTGTACAAAAATTAAAAAGAACAAAGGAAAGGCAAAATTTACATGCTTTTTCATCTTCTTCCAATATTTTTAATTGAAAGGAAGTGGCAGAGCCACTTTTGGACCTGAAGGAAGGAATAGACCAATTGGAGAACAATAAAACCTTGGGCTTCATCCTGTCTACTCTCTTAGCCATTGGGAACTTTCTAAATGGAACTAATGTAAGTCTTTCACATGCCTTATCCTCCTCCCTCCCTTGTCACAAAATTCCTGCCCTTCACGTGGAAGTTATACCTCTGGTCCTCCAAAGCACAATTGACAAACAACTTTTGTATTTTCATGCTGAAGATCTAGAAGAAATTTCGTCCTTAAAATATCAGAGCTATTTATTTGAACCTGTATCTTGCTATAAATAAGAAAACTAGAAAAATACAATATTCCTTTAAAGCTTGGCAGTTCTCAAAATTGACATTGGAGCTATTTTCTTCTAAGCTG
The DNA here is from genome assembly GCA_030015415.1 of Cynopterus sphinx. NCBI lineage: Eukaryota > Metazoa > Chordata > Mammalia > Chiroptera > Pteropodidae > Cynopterus > Cynopterus sphinx. Next base: position 25,468,165 of record CM057384.1, on the reverse strand, counting down.
GTTATTGTTTTGTCTGATGTGTATAAATACAAACACTTATTTTTGTCATTCAAACACTTGTGCTTATATGTATTATAAACAAACTATTAAAAAAATTGGCCTATCTTTGGCAAGTAAGTAAAATAGCAGCAGGGCAAAGGGAGAAAAAAGCTGTAGATACCCAGATGGCAGTGACCTAGTCTCACATAACCTTGACTTAGGGTAGAGCCCTGGGATACCCTATGGCTGATGGCCTTGGTGGGAAAGATCTGGAGGCTCATTTCATTCTCAGTGTGGCTGGTTCATGTGAGATCAGCTACAAATGATAGAGCATGTGGCCTGAGACATTTCAGTCACAGAGGACCTAAATATTGGGCTTCTCCAACAGGGCATTGATTCTGACTATTTGTGCCTTTCTAAGAGTCTGTGTAAAACTTGATCTTCCTGCCTTTTATTTAATGTTCACCTAACAGGCCAAAGCATTTGAGTTAAGCTACCTCGAGAAGGTTCCAGAAGTCAAAGACACCGTACACAAGCAGTCTCTTCTCCATCACGTGTGTACCATGGTGGTGGAAAACTTCCCAGACAGCTCCGATCTGTACTCCGAGATTGGGGCCGTCACCAGGTCAGCCAAGGTAAGTGTTGTGGACACAGAGGAGCAGGTCGTGCCTTTCTCTCATGTGTTGGATCTCTGTCAGTCATCTCTGCCTAGTTGTTGCCTGCATCCCCTGCTCTGGAGTTTGAGAATATGACTCTTCTCATGCCTTTTCTAATGGACTTTTAAGATCATTTTCCCATCTCTGGTTCTCCATCAGACTCTTTCCTACTGAGGTATGAAAGGCAAACCTGCAGTCCCAGGCCTAACCCCTGTATCCACTGTAGAGCAGCGTTACTTACCCGGCCAGATTCTGCAGAGCATTAAAACCCCCTAGTTTGTTTTAGGTGGGCAAAAATGTCCAAAAGATGCCATCTGGCTCCTCCTAAGACTTCCGCAGGACCTCATAGTGAGGTGTCAAGTCAGGAAACAGCATGCTGGCCCCCTGCACTCCACAGATTGGCCATCCCTGTGATCTTACACAGGGAATAGTTTGGCCCCTCAGCTGAAAACTCTTACACTTACTGCATTAAAATCTTCATGAACTTATAATTTACTAGAAAAGAGACAGTTGCAATAGCTGGACAGCCAGCTGCCTCACTGCAGGATTATCACTGAGGCTGAACAACTCTAGAGGAATCCTCAAACCAGCAGAACTGGGAGATGTGAGGGCCTCAGGAATGACAGGAAACTCTTGGGGAAGAGTTGAACAGGGCCCAGGGGCCAGGCCAGTATGGTGGGCAATCCTGGAAACACAACCTGGGCTAAGGAGCTGAAAGCAGAATGACCTTTAGCTCTGGGATACATTAGAATCTGAGAAGAAGAGAGAGTGATGGGCAGAAGGGGGAGGAAAAGGGAAGAAGCTTTGCTAAGGAGTCCAAATGGAAGTCTCCCTCTCTCTCCCTTCTCCCACAGAACTGGCCTGTAGGGACCCTGAAGCCAGAACTCTCCTTCTCTTGCCTCAGGAACAATAGTCTGGCAGCTGTCAGGTACACTGAGCAGGTGGCCCCTGAGGCAGCCTGACAGTAGATCTGCCCCGAGGCAGAAGGAGGCATAGCCAACAATCTCCCAGTTCAGGGGGATGAAGAAGGGCTTCTTAGAAAATTGTCTCTATTTCACAGACACTTTTACCACATTTACTCCATGCCAGGCACTATCATGAAGACTTTACAGATATTACTTCAATATCCTAACCAGGGCATAAAGCCCTGGGTCCTCTGGTTGCTGCCCTGACATCTGCCATGAGCACCTTCTCAGAAGACAGTTTGTTAGGAATAGCTGTATTTGAGACAGAGTCTTCCTGGCCATCTAGATTCATCTTGGTCCCAATTCCAGAACCACCCAGAACAAATCAGTTCCCTTTTTACATGTGGTTCCTTGTTCTTTCCCAAGGCCTTCCCCTGGGTGGAGCCTGCTTGTGACCAAAGTAGCCCTGGCCTGGGAGTCCTGATACCAAGCTGGCCTCCAGTGATTGCCACAGGCAACCCCTCAGTATCAGGTTTTTCCCAAAAGATGTTTAGTTATGATTATTAATTAATAACTAGATAACTTATCCTTGCATGAAGATTGGCTACATAAGCCAAAACTGCAGATAGCTTCTACCCATTATCTTTGGCAATTACTAAAGGCGACTACTGACCCACATCTCTGTGACTTGCAACAAGAGGTCAATAGGGCACCTACCGGCACTTCTTAGCCTTTACTTCCAAAGCCTTTTTGGGCACTGAGGGGCCCTTCTGTGTAGACAGGCTCAAAATAAGCCTCAGGAACCCCTGACCCTAGCTGGCGTATCGCACTTTGGGCCTCATGACAGCATCTCCCAAGGGGCAGGTTGTTCTGGCATGTGAGAGAGAGCTGTGTCCCTGAGTTATCCCACAGCATCCCAGACTGGCTTGGTAGCACTTGACTTTGCTTCCCAGCATGGCTCACGTGTCTTCTTACACATAGAAAGTTGCCCATTTGGAGCCATCCTCAGGAGAGGACTTCCCGGCAAGGACTTCCTTCTCACAACAGGAGGCCGGGCCAGCTCTCTCCCTGGGGTGGGATCTTTTAGGGGCAAACTTAGGCTGAGGGCAAGATGATTGAGAACTTATACTCTGGAGCCAGAGATTTAGGTCGACCTCCCAGTTCTACCACTTACTGCCTGTGTGGCCTCTTACAAGTTACTCAGCCTCTCGACGCATCGGTTTCCCCCCTGTGAAGGAGAGCTAGTAACAGAGTCTGAGGACCTGAGTAATTGCAAAGTCTCGGGTCATGTGTGCCTGCTGCACGCAGCCAGCCACGGTAGCCTTCCACACCTCCTCAAAAGACACTCTGTGGAGCTTAACGCTCACACTGCTTTTCATCAAAAGGCTCCCTGCCTAGCCTCCACCCGCGGTGAGGTTATTTTCTTCTGCCACCACCTTCGGGGCTCACAGCAGACTGACTCTTTTTCCTGAAAAACTATCCCTCACATTTGTGTCTGCTGCCTGCTCTGCTTATTGCAGTGCTGGGCAAGCATCATCTAGTTATACAGCACAGAGCTACTCAGTGCTTGTCTGAGCTGAACCAACGTTATTTTATTGTGGATCAAGAGACCTGCCAGATGCGAATGAGGATAGATCCAGAAATTTATAGTCAGACTTATTACAATTGGCTTCAAACCTCTTAGGCCTCCTTGATATTACTTGCCAATCTTAGGTCACCTGGATTCTTTTCTAGACTTAATTCTTTGAATTACTCAGTTCTTCTTTTCTAAATCTGCATATTTTTTTCCTTTCAGATGAATGCCAGGTTTTTTTTCTCAGCTCCACCATACCATAGTAAAGTGAAGCCTTGCTGGGTCTAGGTGGATACAGAAATATTTTTATTTCAGGAAATCATTTTTCTCCCTTTCTTACCTGAATCTTAGGACTCTACCTAAACTTGCCTTCTGTTTTGAGCTCTTCAGCACCCAAGAAATCCAGGGCATGTGATGGCACCCCCCAAGGCATCCCCTGTGCTCAGTACATCTTCTTCCTGTCTGGTGACAGATTGTCTCCTACGACCAGCCTTTGTTAATGTGGTCTGCTCTGTTGTCTTTTGGAGGGTGAGGGTTAGAGTTCTCAGGCCCCTCCAGCATGTCCCCTAGGGGATTCACATCTAGACCCCACTCTCATGACCACAGTCATTGGCATCTAAGCAATTGTGGTTCGCGTCTGTGCATCTTCTTTCTCCTGACTTTGTTTGGCTGACTCTTGTCCTTTCCCACGTCTCTCACTCCACATCTACTTCTGTCCCCTCATTCCCCTCTCTTCAGCTCACCGATTTATCTAGTTCTTCCTCCCCTACTAAGATTCTCAATTTCTTTCCTCCATCCCACATCTCCCTCCATTAAATACCCTGAAGTGCCTTTTTTCATTACTGATTCACGTGATTTCTTGTCTAGAAGTCCTATAAGAGTATTACTTTGAAAAGCCTCACTTGTCTTGTCACTTCAGTCAGTCCAGACTGTTCCCACTTCCCTGAAGAGCACAGTGAGTGTGCTCTCTCACATCTGTTCTTCGCACATGTGAGTTGCATCTGCTGGCAAGACCACATACCACACACACGTGCACAAGCCTGGTGGGTTCTATACATCCTCAGTGTTTGCTGATCACTTGTCTGTATGGTGAGCCTCCTTGGTCCCACTCAGCATTTGCCTTTGTGTTCTTAGTGCCTGGTGTGGGGACTGGCATACACCAGTTTTTCCATGGGTGGTGTTTGACTGAGTGAATAGGTGATTAAAGAAAATAATACATTATGCAGTATAGAAGAGATCGTTGTGAAGAAAAACTGGCTGCCCCTTAGCTGGCTTCAGCTGATCAGAGCTACCCATGCATGACTATGGTGCATTCCTCCAACCTTAAGTGAAATATCATCTCTGAAGAACAAGAGTCCTCCGAAAAATTTTATGAGACATCTGCTTAGTTCATCTTGTACTAGAGTTCCTTGATATCATGTTTTAATTTAGTTTCCAAAGACTTTTCTTCCCAAATATGGCAAAAAGAAAGGGTGACACCTCCATGGGGTTCATTTGAAGAAGTTTATCACTAAATAATGTGATATTGAGATAATGACAGATACACATGGGGATAATTTTTAGGCCATAAATATGTTTGCATTTCAAGATGTAAATTTGGTTTTGATGTTTATTTCTTCCCAGAGGCAGTTCAGTTTCCTGGTTCAGGTTGGGGTCCGGTTGTTTTTTTAGAGAAACATTTGCAGTGTTCTCTGTCTGATTTTCAGGTTGACTTTGATCAACTTCAGGATAATTTATGTCAGATGGAGAGAAGATGCAAAGCTTCATGGGATCACCTCAAGGCAATTGCCAAACATGAAATGAAACCAGTTTTAAAACAGCGAATGTCAGAGTTCCTAAAAGACTGTGCCGAGCGAATTATAATTTTAAAGATTGTTCATAGAAGAATAATTAACAGGTGAGTGGAGCAAGGAACCTATGGAAATGCCAGTAATATGACATGTTGAAAATATTTTGCAAACCAAGATCTGAAGATTTTAATTTACAAAATTGTACTGTAAATTCTCAGTACCTAACAAGTGCACCTTTGATGCACATGTCTGTTCATAGGTATTTAATTTTCTTACACATGGAGAAATAATATAATGACATTGAATCTTGAGGTCAGAAGAATCTCAGAGCTGTTATAAAAAATCTTCCTCTATCAAGAATTGCATCTGTAACATCTTTGACAAATTGACCCCTGCATTTCTGTATCTGTTTTAACAATTCTGCCTATTCACACATCTTTGTAAGGCAGCTCAACTTCTTAGGAAAGTTCCTTTTATATACGATCCATAGTCTGCCCTCCAAGAAGACTTCCGCTCACTGATCCTCCAGTGACTGCACTGCACTGCAGCCTGCCTAGGTAAAGCTTGGACCCCACCCTCGGTACCATTCTCTGGACCAGTCATCCTCAGAGTCCCAGGATTCAGGAGGACTCTGGGAGACATGGCAGTGATGTTCAGGCCTTGCCTGCTGACATGGAGGCTGGCCGGGTCTAGGATGGTTCCGTGGCTATCCGGGGCTATCTCACCTGAGAGTGGAGGCAGCACCAGGACTAGAGCCTGAGTCTTTCAGCGTCCCAGGCCAGGGCATTTGCCTACCATGCACCATCGCTTTCTTTGCCTTTGCTTCATCACAGGACGTAATTGTATGTCCCTCACCTGACTTCCAGGGTCTGAGGGCTCTGTCCTGAGCCTTACACCTTGGGGAGCAAATGTGCAGCTCTGCAAACCTGTAGGCTGTGGCCCACTGCAGTTCTGTTAAGGGAACCCTCCCTTGGGACCATCTAAACTGCAGGCCTTTCACAGGGGTCTGCTCCTCCCCGGCCTGTGCTTGCGCACTTTGCTATTATCATTACTATTTTTTTTTTTAAATGTGTGTTATATTTTTATTTATTTCTGTACTTTTCATATTTTTTAATTTTTGTCTTTTCCCTTCCTTCTTTCCCCTTCTCTCCATGTTTTCTTACTTCACCTTCCTTGAAGCCATACAGAATTATTTTTTTCAATATTACATACATATTATGTTCATTTCAGGTGTATAACATAGTGATTAGACATGTATATCCCTTACAAAGTGATCACCCCAGTAAGTTGACTTCCCTTCTGACACCATACAGTTATTACAGTATTGTTGCCTATATTTCCAAAGCTATAGTTTATATCACTGTGAATGTTTCTAAAAACCTGATTATTTTGTCTGCACGTGAGCCCTCTCCCAGCTTGTCACTTCTGTAATAGTACTTTCTGTGTCTTGACACAGACTATTGGGGGCCGGAGGGACGGAGGGAGAGTGACAGTGGTCCTTAAATGTTAGGAACAAGAATAGGAACAGAGAAGCTTGCCTCAGATTGACAACTATTTATTACTTTTGGAATTCAATTGTTCAAGTCCAAATCCCCCTCACTCTACTCCATCTAGACCTCACAGCTGCCCTTTGGGTGGATCTTATCAGAGATCTTGTCAGATTTCTCACTGAAATCAAAGTACACTATGCTTTAAACGTGGTCAAAAAGGGGAGGCCGGGAATGTAAGCTGCTTTGACCCTCCATTGCTTTGTGTGATACAAACAATTTCCCACTTAAAACTACTCAAACAAATAGTTTCCATTTGGAGTGTCATATAATTGGAGTAACTTTATGAAAGTTTTGAAAAATTGTTATGCCTGGTCACATTAACGATTTATCCTAAACAGTTAGAAACTCAGCGATACATCCTTTCTTAAGCTATAGTGTGTGTGTGTGTGTGTGTGTGTGTGTGTGTGTGTGTGTTACATTTAGTGCATATATTTATTGTTCTGGTTGTCCTTTCCTCCCTGGGAAGCTGGTTACTTGAATGACGGTTCTTGTGTGCCCTGGAGCTCTGTCTACTAACTATTGGCCATCGCACTGGGGATGACCAGCATCAGCCAGGAATTCATTATAGTTATGGTGGGAGGTAGAAGGGGCATGGCTGGAGGTTGGGGGTTGGTTCAGCTAGTTTTCAAGCCACAGCATCTCAATCATAGCAGCCTGGGTTCACTGAAGTCATTAGCAAGAGCCCCATATGTAGAACTGATTAGAGCAGACTGTCTTGTTGGAATGGAGATGGGGAACTCATAGCACCAATGGCTGTGCTGCTTCTTTTCCTCCCCACCACCATGATTCCCAGGAGCATAGCCTACAACTGCTGGGATCTAACATATTCCTTCTATACTTTGGAAAACAGACCCAGAAAAGAGTGGCACTCTAGTTTAGGGTCAGGACTCTTCCCTGCTGCTCCTCTCAGAACTGTCTTAGGGTGGGGGGTTAGGGGGGACTGGTTCTACCCAGCCTCTGCTGACATCTCCTGCTTGATTGGCAACTGAAGGGACAAGTCATCAGGTCTTCCCCTCTACTGCACCATTCCCCCAGACCCTACAGTTCTCAATTCAGCACCCTTCATATTCCCCAGAGTCCCTTGTACACCACCTAGGATCCCACAGGAGCCTGTCAGTCCAGCCAGGCTCCCTTGCTTCCTTACCTCACTGAGCTATCAATTGTTCCATTTTGACCTGGAGCCACTCTATCCCTCCTGATGGCAGAGAAGTCCCTCTTACCCTCAGCCTCTGCTTCGGCTCTCAACAGACCTCTCCCCACTCCAGGGCCTTCTTGGGGAGAGGTGATGTGGCCACACATCTTTCCACCCACCCCTCTGTTCCCTTCAGTCATAGTGCCCAGGGGCTGGTGTTCCACCTCCCTTTCTTGTCTGATGGACCGTCCCTTAGTAACTCCAGTGAGCCCCCTCTTGATAAAGGGGCACATAAAAGAACCTAGACAATGCACTTTCGGCAAAACTTGGCTTTCGAATCTGTTGCCTAGCTAAGAAAACCATGTTCTGGATGTCCTAACCTGCATGTTAACCTTTCCTTTTCTGATGATGCACTCATAGCCTAATCCCACTCTGTGGATGTGCAGACCCACTCACTTATTCCTATAGATTCATTAGGCTGTAGTTACACTGTGGCAGACACTGTGTAGGAGAGAGGGGACCAGGTGAGAGGTGGGGAGAAAGGCCTTCCTGGAAGGCATAGAGAACTACAGCATTTCAGGGGGAGAAACAGGGGAAGAGACACATGAACACCCACACTGGTTTCCCAGCACTCCAAAATCCACTCCTCCTCTTCCTGGGCCAGACACCCCACTCAGTGGCACACATGGGGAAAAGGGGGGATAATGGAGCAGATCAAAGAAAGAAGTTTGGTTTGTACCTAAGGATACTGATGAGGAAAACCAGCCCTCTATAATCATAATACCTTCCTGTCACATGTTCTGAAAGTGACAAACTCAGCCAACAAAAATCCCTTAAATGTTTTACTCCTTTAAAGTCATCCGCCCTTTGTTCTTCTGCAAGGAATGCCATTGTGTCTTTCCTTTCAAAAGTACATCTGAATTTTCAAATATGCATTTTACTTGCTTGTTGTTACTCCTCTGTTTGCAAATTATATGCTTGAACTCTGTTTCCAACTCATGTTAAGTTTGAAACCAGTGTTCTAGAAAGTGGAGGATAAAGACTCTTAGGTTTTTCCTATGTGTAAAAGAAGACCCAGCTTGTGGGCTGGTTGATTCTCCGCTTGATTCATTTTGCACACAGATCTAGAATAGTGATAAGTGGTGATATATGTAGTATATATCACACTATCCTATCATAATGTATGATTTCGTATCCTATGTCCAATGGATAAAGTCAGGTGGTAAATTAGAGCCAGCTGGGAAAAAAAATTACAAGTATAAATGGGACCAGGAGTGACAAGAAGGTGGTTTCCCACTGGACTGTTAGGGAAAGCTTCCCTGGAGATGTGCTTCTTGGGCAGAGACCTGTGGGATAAGAGTCGTCCATACAGCTCTCTGTGGTGGAAATGTCCTGGGCTTAGGGATTAGCTAGTACTGGATACCTCGTCAGGGCCTATGGTCCTCCCACCAGAGTGGCCTCCCCACCCCTAACCACAACTTCTGCAGGCTCTCAGCTCAGCCACGTCCCCCTACCTCAGGAAGCCCTATGTATTACATATGGGTTTGAGGCCCTGAGGTGGGCTTGTTCAAGGAATCACAAGGAGTCCAGTGTGGCTGGGGTCATAGAGGATGAGATCAGAGAAGTTAGTGCACCAGTTATCCAGGACCTCGTATGGATATACCACATGTTGTTTATTCATCTGTTGATTGACGCTTGGGTCGTTTCCACTTTTTGGCTACTTTTGACTAGTGCCATTACGAACATATGTGTAGAAGGTTTTGCATGGACACATATATTCATTTCTTTTGGGTATATGCACAGAAACAAAATTGCTAGGTCATTTAGTAATTCTATTTGAGCTTTTTAGGAACTGCCAGACTTTTCCATAGCAGCTCAACCATTTTATGTTCTCACCAGCACTGTAGGAGGGTCCCAATTACTCCACGGGCTCACCAATACTTGTTATCGTCCATCTTTTTAAATTATAGCCATCTTAGCTCAAAGTGGTGTTTCACTGTGATTTTGATTCACACTCCCCTGATGATTAATGGTGTTGAGCATCTTTTCATGTACTTATTTGCTATTTGCATTTCTTTTTGAAAAATGTCTATTCAAATTGTCCCTTTTTTTTGGTCATTTTAGTGTTGAGTTGATAAGATTTCTTTATATATTCTGAATACAAACTCCTCATCAGACTTATGACTTGCAGATACTTTCCCCTATTCTGTGGGGTATATTTTCACTCTTGTTAGTGCCCTTTGAAGCATAATTTTTTTTTATTTTGATGTTCAGTTTATCCATTTTTTTTCTTTAGGTGCTTATGCTTTTGGTATCATATCTAAGAAATCAATTCCTAATCCAAAGTCATGAAAATTTATATTTTCTTCTGAGAGTTTTATAGTTTTAGCTAGCATTTTTGGTTTTAAACAGCATTTTAAACCCCCTTTAAATACACTTTATTGTTCTTCACAAAAAAATAAATAAGCCAAAGTCTCTCATCAAAAAATAAACCAAACTCTTATTCAAACTGTACAAATTAGAGAGATCAAAGACAAAAGTTTTTGTAACCAATAGTTTAATCATTTATATAATACTATTTGTTCTACATAAAAATTTCCTTCTATCTTCTAGTATCTTCTTTCTCATTTCCTGTTAACTAAAAATTGGACACTTGTTTGCTCATTTAATTTCTTTTTACAAAGAACTTAACAGAATCCAATAATTTTTGTTTATAAATAGCTGAAATAAATTTATATTGTGCTGCTTATTTAATGTGTCCTAATTAAATTAAGATTGTATGTAATATTTCAAGAAGATATTTCAAAATATTTACACAGAGAAAATTTTATAAGCATCTTTTTATAAACCCTCAATTGACATGTTATTCATAATATGTTCCTGTTTATTTCAAGTATTTATTAGAGCAGGTTCCTAAGAAATTGCTAAGCAACATGTCTTTATTCCTTATTTAATTTTATCTAATCTAGAAACTGCAATGTTTTCCTAAAAATAGAACTTAATAATTTTTCTTACTGAAATTGTGCATATCCATTTTAGGAAAACATTAAAACACAGATAAGCAAGGTAATTAATTTCCTGAAATCCTTCCACCCAGACATAACCTCTGTCAATGAGAAAGTGAGTTGAACTTGACCTCTGCTCTCATTTTCACTTGAGAAGACTTTTCAACCTCAAAGCCTCAGGAATGAAGAACAGTGTCTTCGGCTGATTAATTTCTTACTTAAAGTTTTGAGATAATTGGTTTTTGTTCCTTAAAACAGAAGTCATTGCCATTATTGTTTTTCCTTACAGGTTCCATTCCTTTTTGCTCTTTATGGGACATCCACCTTATGCAATTCGGGAAGTGAACATAAACAAGTTCTGCAGGATCATTAGTGAATTTGCTTTGGAGTACCGAACCACCAGGGAAAGGGTTTTGCAGCAGAAACAGAAACGGGCCAACCACAGAGAAAGAAATAAGACCAGAGGGAAGATGATCACTGATGTAAGTCATGGAATCAGCATCTTTGGGTCTATTTTTTAAAAACTTTTCAGTTTGGGAACTGTGCTTTAAAAAAAAAAAAAATGTGAAAAAAATTTTTTACAAGGAAGTAGGACATATAAGTTAGGAATATATGGCTGGTGGAGGAGTTGTATGATGCTGATGACATTAAAGGCTTGATTCCATTTTCAACCTCTGTGATGTCAGTAAAATTGGAGAAAAAGAAAAAAGTATCAAAGATAACGCCACTTATCAAAAGATAAATGTACTCATTTGGGAATTGATTCAGGATTTGTCATCATAAAGATGCTTTATAACCAATAAATAGACACATGGACCACCCATTCTAGGCATCTGATTAAAGATGTAATCTAATGGGCTCCTGGCAGTCCCTTGAGTCAGAGAATATCAGGGTAAGATGAGATCCCAGGGAACAGTGAATCTGGCAAGAGTCTGCATTAAGAGTCCCTGCATACTTATATGTCTCTCCCACTCCTGGGCTCTTCCCCCATGTCTCCCACTGCAGGCCTGAGCCCCCCTGGGCCATGGATATTGTGAGCATTCAGATGGCAAATGCTTCATAAGTGGAAGGGAAAAGGGATGTGAGAAGATGCCTAAGACAGACAGACAGACCCACAGAACAGGCGATGCTTTCTGATATGCATATATGTATATTTGAGAAGCACCTTGGGTCTCAGCGATACAGGGAATGGAATGGGAAAAGGATTAAGCCATAGGGAGTGCCATCATCCTGAGGGTTGTAAGCCTCAGATAAACTCAAATCAGGCACATTTCTTTGGAGAGGAATAAAATCATTTCTTTGGAGAGGAATAAAATCAATCAAGAAGACCCCATTGAGGCTGCCATCTGTACCCAGATGGGTGTCTATGTTGTAGGAGAGACAGAGGACACACGATTATTGCCTGCATTCTTGAAGGATCTAACCTTCCCATGGAGACCCAGATGCATTATCTTAGAAATTTTTTTGTAATTTTAAGGCAGAACTAGGGACTAATCCCATCACTATCCACCCCAACGAGACCCCTTGTTTGTTTGTTTGTTTTGTTTGTTAATTCTCTGGACCCTTAGAGAGTGTTCAAATCACTTTTCTGTAGAAAGAATTCTTCCTACAGCTTCTTGGCTGTCCTAAACACCAGTCCATCAGCTGAGAGTCCTCATCCCCTCTCCTGAAATCTGGGTTTCATAGGATCTTTAGCTTTCTGGAGGACAGCAACTCAAGAAGCAAACAGAATTGACTTGGACAAACTATGGCCCACATCTCATTGGAAAGTATTATTTTTAAAAGTTGTAAAAAGGGAGTGCTTATTTTGTGGAAATGAGACACATTGGAGGGTGAAAAATATAAGCCAAATATGCTTATAGTTATGAAAACACATCTAAATTTCTTGACAAATTCTTGAGATTTTTTACAGATCCCACTAACATTTTAATTCTGTCTTCTCTGAAAACATTCAGCTTTCCTATTTATAAGCAGGGATAAATTTTTCTAGAGTTTTATTCAAAAATATTCAAATTTCCATTAAAATCTGGACAGTACAAGTTTCTTCATAGTCATCTTCGGCGTAGTCTCTTTTTTTAGTAGGCAAAGTGGCATCATTTCTGTAGAAAGATTGCCATCTGCTGGAAAATTAGGATATTGTCAGTTAAGGGAAAGTACAGCTTCAGGTTTTTCCAGCTTTCGCAATTAAATGGCCACTGTGTGCCTAGCTAGACACGAAGCACCAAGGAAGATGTGGGTACAGTAAAAGACAAGTGCATACCCTAAGGATGTCACAGTATATCTACAACTTAAACCATTGAAAACCAAACCAGGAAATATATTGACAATTACAGAGCCCCTGAGCATTAGAACTTGAAGTAAGTTTTAGAGAAAACTGTGTAAAAAGTCACTCTTAATATAAATGCTAAATGATGAGGATGGAAGTGGTAGCAATTAAACAGAAATGATTTTATCTCGGAAGCTAAGCGGGGTGGGACCTGGTTAGTAATTGGATGGGGGACCACGTAGGAAGCCCAGGTGCTGTAGGCATAAAAAAGAAAAAGAATGAAATAAAAAAAATAAGGGATTATAAGTTGACAAGGTCCTTGCAATCTGTGAGGTCAACTAAGGGTTGTCTTACCTACCCCCCCGCCCCCAAAACACACGCACACGCACACAAAAATGATTTTAGAAAAACCATTATTTTCTAAGAGAAGTCAGGGTTAAATCTAAAGACCCTACATTTGTAGAGTCAGACCCGTATCAGCTCATCAGCTGAGAGTCCTCATCCTGTGTGCTTCCCAAGGAAAGATCAGTGAGAAAGTAAGTAATTTCTCATCTTGGTGTCCCAAACTAGTTCTAGACAAAATGATGAAATACGTAAGGCTACTCCAGGCAGTTGTGACCCTGTTTGCTGTCATTATACTCCAGACAGAATGTGAGAACTCACTTTCCACCCTAGAGCTCCCACAAATTAAGGGGCAGTGGTAATCCTAGGTGAGGCCTCATGGCCTCACTCAATGCCAGCTTCTTCTTCTGTGAAAAGGGAAAGCTGGTTACTTTGGGGAACACTGAGAGGGGTATAGATTTTGTATATCAGCATCTTGTACATGTACTAATTGCTAAAAAGATGCCAGACAGCCTGGTTAAATAAATAAACTCTGAGATTTCAAAAAATAATAATAAATTACAGCACGACAGGACTGTCATCTCTTGTCACAATGCCATTTAGCTGGGAGCAATGTGGAACGTGATGCACTGGAAGCATTTTGTCATTTCAGCTTCTAAAGGTTTAGTTAATTCTCAAAAACCATGTGTCTGATTTTCTGTCTTAGCTTTGCAACCTCAGTGGAAACAAACACAAATTAAATTGAGGGAATGTTTAATTTAAAGTCAAGAGACGTATATGACTTTCACCCTCAATTGATTTTTCGAAAAGAGGTGTTTTATTTAAAGTTATTTAAGGAAGATGATCTGATGAGAATTCAGACAGTCTCCATGAGGGACAGGTGAGATTTTAAAATGAACTTAATTTCATGTTTTTGAGGAGAGATTAATACAACCCCTTGTGCTTTTGTTCTTTCATCCTGTCTGGCCTGTGTGTGGAGGATTCTCAGAGCCCAGACCTAGCAGCAGGATGAGAGGGGAGACAGCAGTTGGCAGACGGAGCCAGACAGATGGAAGCGAGTCTACTTACTGAGGTCCTGTTAGTGGGCGTGTGGTGGTGGCTTCCACAGAATGCGGGCAGCTAAGTGGCAGGGCACAGAGCTGAGATCTGTAGTGGTCAGAGAACCAGGTAAACTGGCTATCAACCTCATGGGCAGCCTCAGGAGATTGGCCCGGAGCCCTGCAAGTCACATATGAATTTTGTTAGGACTAATCTTGAAGCTCATGCAGGGAACATTCAGACGAGGGCAGGAGGGCTATTATGCAGGCAGAGCCTGTCAGCTCCCACATCAAGAGAGGGCCAATTGCTTTACTTGGAATTTGATGTGACGTTGAGATGATCTCATCTTTGCTGACTTCCATGCCTTCTAAGAAGCCCTTCTGTCTTTTCCATCCTGTTCTGTCCTCTCGGGTAGACTGATGAAGAGGATGAAGGCGAGGTATGACTCTTTGTAAACATGAAGAATGCTGTGTTTGACCTCCCAGGTGTGCTGTAGAGTCTAACCTAACATAAGCAGCATGAAGTGTCAGCACCACTTAGTACTTTAAACCATGCATGGATGTTTTCTGGTTGGTTTCCTTGTGATCACTAACCTCCTGTCACAGGCTCTCATCATGCTGTGTGTCCCAAGAACTGAAGGGTTAACTGCATTTTCCAAGGCCCTGTCAAGAGTGAGTGGCAAGTTCGGAGGCTCTCTCCCTATGGCTAGAAAAGTAGACAGAATTTTCCCTCCAGCCCTATCTCAGCCTTTTGGTAACACAAGTATGAGAGCTAGATTCCGAAATAACCACATAAAGAGCCCTAAAACCAAAGAGGAAGTGGGGCGGTGTCTAAGAGCCAGGCCAGAGAAGTGTTCACCAGCTGTGGGCAGCCTCCGACTTGTGCCCATCTCCTTGATTGGCATCCAGTAGATCCGGTGGGATCAGTGTGTGAGGGGTGGGATAAGAGGGGTTCCTCCTCCTGGTCCTGGTGCAGATGCCAGAACCAGAATCCAACCTGGAGCTGATTGGCCCTGGAAGGTGAGGTGGGAGCAGTACAGATGACAAGGTACAGATGTGTCCCAGGCTCTCCATTGGCATGGCCAAGACACCAGATGAAAAGAGGAAGCCGGAATCCATGGAGCTCCTCTTTGTAGATGTGAATTTAGCAGACGCTGTATTTTTCATCCAGATGTGCGGCACTGTGTGCATATGGCCTAATGTTCTAGCATACCTCTTGTAAAACATCTATGTCCTGACTCTTTGTTCAGCTGGAATTAGAGAATATCATGTGCTTGTAATGCTTGTTAAAACAAGCAAATTTTTGACACCACAAGAAGTAGTGAGTGTTGCCAAATTCAGTTTTAGCATGAATTTCTGAGTCATGTTCTGATGTGGTCCCTGAAACAAACCCCCTTGGGGCCTTTGGCAAGTCACTTAATCTTGGAGAGCCTCAGTAGCCTTCTCTGTAAAGTGAGGTGGGACTAGATCTGGAAAAATCCTGCCTGACTTGTAATGTTGTATGATTCTATGACTGACTGCCACTTTCAAAATACTATCATTGTAAGCCATATGTAAGAAAAAATGAACTGCTTTCTGGTGCCAAATTAAAAATAATAATAAAGCCCAATACGTTTGATTAATGGGTGATGGTTCAATTCTCACATCAGGGTTTTGATATTAGAAACAGATTTGCTGCCTGAGCTCTTCCCAGAGCGGCTGTCAGTTGCTCCTAGCAGGCCCCCACGAGGGGGTCTGCAGTGAGCCAGGAGACCCGCTACAGTGACGGGATGGCTGTGGTCCTTCTGGAACCAGGGCTTTTCTTTCTGATGGGAGAACTTCCTCTCTACACAGACATTTTGCCATCAGGTCACCCACAGCCTCAGTGACTGCCATGATGCTAGGGTGTGCAGCATGCTCACAAACCAAAAAGACAGAAGGAGAGGGTTTTCTTCAGCTGAACAGTTTACGAGCTGGCGCTGGCTTTCGGGGAGTGACCTCATGCCCCTCTTTGGTCTTGCAGTCTGGCAAGTTCTCTGGCAGTTCTCCAGCACCAGCGAGCCACCCGCAGGGCCTGAGCTATGCCGAGGACGCCGCTGAGCACGAGAACATGAAGGCCGTGCTGAAAACCTCGTCCCCCGCCGTGGAGGATGCCACGGCCGTGCTGGGCGTCCGCACCCGCAGCCGGGCCAGCCGAGGTAACCTGGCCCGGGCAGAGCAAGTCTTCACGGTTGGCCACCCCCCGGGGTCCCCTCCGCATCAGAGGCTGCAGGGGACTGTGCCCAGGCTGCTAAGGGCCATCATCTGTGCAAGCACACGCTTTCCACACCTTTGTGAACCGCCCTCGGTAGCTTCATCTCAAAAGCAAACAGCACTCTCAAAAGTATAACGTAGCTCACACAAGAGGAATTATCACTCTTGTGCATGAATCCTCATGGGTAAAGCAGGGATCAGCAAACTAGCCCTGCCTGGTTCTGTACTGAAGGTCCAGCTGGAACGCAGCCGCGCTTTCTGGCCTGAGTACTGCCTGTGCTGCTTCTGCACCGCAGTGGCGGGGTTGCGTGGCTGTGACAGAGACTTCAGGGACCGTAGCACCTCACGTTTTTACTGCCTGGCTCTGTACAGGAAAATGTTGCTGTCTCCTGGCTTAAGGCATTCCCCACCCAATTTTGTCTTTTTCAATCCTCAGAGGCAAACAGGAAACTAGACTTCATGATGGTAAAGACATAAGAGTATCCAGGTTTGTTTCATAACTTGGAAAATATTTTTTTTATTTTAATTAAGAGTTAAGATGCATTTTTTTTTTATCAGAGAATGTTGAGTTTTGTTTCCCTGGTGTCGTCTGACACCACGTTGAGCTTTGTAACTTTCCTCACCTCCTGCAGGGTTTGCCCACACTGTCCATGCTGTCGTTTGCAGTCCCCTGTGGTCTGAGCCTGTCCTAACTTGCCATCCCTACGTTGTGGGCACACCTGTGTTTCCCTGAGCCCTGCTGTTGTTCATGCTGTCCCCTTCTCTGCCTGTCCAAGCCCCTTTCACCCCCAGAATCCACCTACTCCACAGTCTGACATGCAGGCCACTCATTCTCTCTAGACTTTAGTCTTGACCCTGTGACAGGGCTTTTACTGTGTATGCAGTTAGGAATGTGCCAGGAGAAGGTGTGCTTCCCTCCACCCTGGCCCCATCTGAGATGCATATGACAATTAGAAAGTATTATTTCTTACTGTCTGTAGAAGGTGGCCATTTCTCAGAAAAACCAATAAGTGACAGGAGAGAAAGTATGTAAACAAGAAATGTTATTAGAGGGGAGAAGAAAGCATGGGAAGTCAGAAGGTGAAGAAAGTATCATTAAATGCTGAGCAGTAGAGGCTGTCAGTCTAGACAAAGCATAGAACAAGGATTAGAATAAAATAAAACAGCTTTGCACTGTTATAGGGTGTAGGGAAAGGAATCTCTTGTATCCTGTGGTACCCAAAAAGGCCTATGACATTCCAGGCATGAGGCTCTCTGTGCCTGGTGGCTCTTACAGAGTTTGTGTGGTAGACTAAATGTGGCCACCAGGAAGATCAAGGAGAGTATTGATGCCTGCACTGTGGTGACCCCAGCCATCAGGAACCTTGAGTCCTGTACTATGCGGGATACAAGGGTAGTGCAATGAAAGCCATCTTGGGGTCCAGTATTTCTATTGTCACATATCAGGTTGTGCTAATTTTAAAAGAGAAAATAGACAGCTGTTCCTGACTGGAAAAGACAAAGAGGAAAAGATGTTGCTGGGTTTGTACACTCTGATTTCATTTCCAGAATGGGTGTGTGGAAAGCTATTCCTTGTAAGCATCTCCTGACATCTTATAGGAAAGCCGTTCAGTTTCTCTGCACATTTGGCGACTTCTGCTTCCAGGTGGCACACAGTAGAGAGTGGCAAGCCACCACTCTTGTTACAACAACTAGAAATTTTTTTTAAATGGCAAAAGCTTTCTTTTAAACAATATCAGAGAACTGTGAGAGAAAAGAGGACTATACAAACTAGAATTCCAGGTGGCCTGAGAGCACCCCGCTAGGAGTGTCTGCCATGTCTGGGCACAGGATGAGCATTAGACTTGCCCTGGGCAGAATGACTCTAATAGTAAGGAGAACCTGGCAGAACTTCTAATAGCCATGTGAGTTGCTGTAAGAGACTGGAATCGAGAGGAGCTCCAGACATAGACAATTTTCCAAGAGAATTTTGTGCTGGGCAGCATAGGAAGGGGTGGCTGAGCCAGAAAGGCTGAAGGAAGGGTCCTGAGGAAACTAAGGCAAGCCAGGGTAAACACCTTCAACAAACAATACAGATATGTCAAGACAGAGGTGTGTCTGAACCCTGCAGGCTCAGGACTTCACTTTGTCTGCCTAACAGGAAAGAGTAAAGCCTGGGAGGAAACTACTAACCTCAGTCTCCTCATTCTTTTATACACAAAGTCCAGTCCATAGTTAAAATTATGAGCCAAGAGAAGAATGTGACAATGTGACTGACGGGAGGAAAAGTAGACAATAGTTTGCAGATCCACCAGTGATCCAGATGTTGAAATTCGCAGACAGGATTTAACCATTGTAAATGTTAAAAGACAATGAAGGAAACTGCAGATGAATTGATTAAAAGGTAGATAATTTCAACAAACAATTGAAATTTAAAATAAAAAAATGAATCAAATGATCAGTGGACATTCTGGAACTGCAAAGGAAAATATCTGAAATGAGAAACTTATTAGATGGGTTTAATAGCAGGCTGATCTCAACTGAAGAGAAGTTTAGTAAAGTCAAAAATAGATTAATAGAAAATATGCAAACTGAAGCAAGTCTAAGGGGAATAAATACAAAGAAAAGCCTACCTCGGCATCCCATAGGCTAACTGCTCAAAACCAAAGGTAAAGGTAAAACCTTTAAAGCAGCCAGAGAGAAAAGATACATTACTTTTTAAGGAACAGCAATAAGATTGATGGCTCACTCTTAGCAGAAACTATGGGAGTCGGAAGAAAATGGAGTGACAGCTTTAAACTGCCAAGAAGAAAACTTCCTCACCTAGAAGTTTTTATCTACCAAGAGAAATTCAAAAACGAAGGCCAACTTTTAATACAGTAAAATAATATATCTACTTTGATATTGTTTTACTTTTAGACAATTTTTAGGTTAGGTTTTTAAGGGGAAAAAAACATGTTATCTTTCAAATTACAATCTCTATATTTTGAAAAGTGAATTTGAAATAAAGTGATGTACTGCTATCTTGGTATAGAATGCTTTATCTCCTCCCCTCCATCTCAGTACATATAAATATCTTAACACACGGGAGACTGTGATGAGCCCCATGGCCCCTTGGGGTCTATAAAAGATCTGGGCAGTGTTCTCCTGATGGCTACATGTGAATGCAGAGGTTCCAAGAAGAGAAATGGATATGTGACCAGGAAAAATGGGCATCCACAATAATCAGACAGTGAGGACAGTGACCAGAGGAGAGAGGATAAAAAAGCAGAACCAAGAATGCGGTCATGAAGGAATGAACTCATTGTAAAGTTTGACAGTCCAGGACTTATGGAAAGATAGCCCTTGTAACATGACTTGGGAATCCCTGTTTTCAGGGTGCCTTCTTCTTGCTTTTCTATAGGCATCCATGCCAGACTTGGACTGTGTTAACGTACACTTAGTAATGAACGTATTTTTTTTGTCAGGGAGCAGAGGCATATGCCAAAGAGAATTTATGTCAACTTCTGCTTAGCTGGGTGTAGAGGGCAGACAACCTTGTTACAATCCTTAAAGGCTAGGTACCCAAAGGTAAATTATGTTTCAAAGTCCACTGATTTCCATTGCACTGAATGAGAAGTTGGGCTTAGTTAAAATTCAGTAGAAGGCCCATACAACCATGGGTAGGAGTGAGTTAACAAATGTCTGTGGACATTACTGGATGTACGTCACTGGATATCTGTGGTGTGCACACTACTGTGTTGCACGGGGGTCTGCCCTCTGTGATCACAGGCCCTGACAGCTGAAGGCAACACATCCAGGCACAGAAAGTTAAAGGACAACGGAAGACAGGAACACAAGTGCAGGACAAGGTGTCATGACAAAGGTGACCTAAGTGTGGGTTTATGGAGAGTTGAGAGCCTGGGGGGTAAGGGTCACAGGTCACAGTGTGTCTGGTGGGGACGGGTGAGCAATATGGGTCTGTCAGGCTCTAGCTGTCTGCTCTCTCTGTTCTGATGCTGACAGAGCCCTGCCACTGGAGGAGCAGTGCTGTGTGTTTTTTGGTGTTTCTCTTCTCTCTGAGCATGTGGAACTCTCTGGTTTATTGTTCAGGATCCACCAGTTCATGGACTCTGGGAACTGATGACTCACCTACTGTCACAGATGACGCAGCTGATGAGATCATGGACCGCATTGTCAAGTCGGCCACCCAAGTGCCCAGCCAGCGCGTGGTGCCTCGGGAGAGGAAACGCTCCCGGGCCAACCGGAAGTCTCGTGAGTGCCTTTGAGCTGAGCTGGCGTGAGAAATCCACCCCCCGGGACCCACCCTGCAGTTCTGTGTGACCCAGGAAAGGCAGAGACTCAGGCAGGCTCCAGTGGATTGTCAGTGGTGCCTGGAGGGCCCACCCGCAGTTGTCAACCATGCTTGACATTCAGCGTTGGCCATTGTGGAAGAGGGGTGCTGTAGCCACCCCTGTCCGGTGTATTTGTCATTTCTGACCAGGCCTCCCTCATTTCCCACTTTGTCCCTGGAAAGGTCTGAAAGGCCCTTACAAGTCTCTGGTGTGCAAGGATGAGCACAGGGGGAACCATTGCCAAGTACTGCCCCAGCTACTTTGCTAGATGCTATATTTCTGACCTTCACCCAGCATCAGGAGCCACTTTCTGGGCTGGAGATGGTCTCCCCCGAGGTTCACTGCTGCTCATGAATGTGTTCAAGGTGAAAAACAGTGATGGTTTTTATAGTCATTAGGATGCTTAAACTACTACATGTGAGCTTAGGGTGACCAGTTCTTTTTTTCTTTTCCTACCAACTAAATCAAAGCAACTGATATGTTTCATTAGTCTGAGTCTACTGTGTGCTCCTGTCCCCTGAGTGATGAGTGTGGAGTGGCCCCTGCAGGCACCGTGCTGACTCTCACAGGGACTACCCTCTGTAGAAAAGCAGGGTTCCTTTGAATTCTTTGATGTCCGCTTGCATTTGCCGTGACTTTTGCATGTTTCAAGAGATTGCTCAGCCCCCAAGCTTCAGCCTGCTGCCAGTCACTCAAGAGATAGCTCGAGTCTCCACCACCTCTGCCACCTGGAATGAGAGGTGATGACTAGGACAGGAATGTGTGACTTTCCACAAGAAGGAAGGCTGGTTGCCCACTCATGTCCTGGTTGTTTCTTGAAATTGTCAGGAGAGTGACTCCAAGTAGTCAGAACTTCAGTAAGGACTCAGACTCAGAGAACCCCCAGTGGTGCCGCCTTTGAGGTTCACACAGGCGGCGATTGGGGTTTGGGCTGTATACATTGGACCCTGTGGTTCTGTTTGATCCACTGACAAGCTCGTTTTCAGGGTAAAGAACAGTAAACCAATTGCTCTCATTTATCAGACTGCTCCTTTTACATGATCTGCTTTCATTTCTGATAGAGATTTTTCTTTCCCCAGAAAGGAAAGTAACTCTTGGCAACTCCACCAGAGAGAGGCAGAGCTTCTCAAACCACAGAGTTTGGGGTTCAGCAAGGGTGGGAAATAAGATTCTCATTTAGTAAGATGAATAGCTGAGAGTCAGCTTTTTGCCCTGCTCCTAGATGAGACTGATGCTGCTGGTCCTTGGTCCACACTTGAGTAACAAGGCTCTTTGGCTGTGGCTCCCAACCATGGCCTCACATTAGAGCCTTCTGCAAAGTTTTAGAAATTCCAGGCATCTGGGCTGCACCCAGGCTGACCACTTCAGAGCCTCGGGGGCCCTGCCCCTGTCCCTCAGCTAATTGGTGGGATTAGGAGGAGGGCTCTCCTTCCACTAGGTGCATCCCCTGCCACATTCCCACTGTTTTTTAAATGGAAAACTATCATTCAGAAGGACTGGCTTTTTACATCTTCAAGAATATCTTTGTGGGCTCTAACATCAATATCTAAGGCATTTACATTTATTTTTTTCCAACATTTTGCTATTTTCTGGCTTTGCTGTGAAATCTTTGCCAGTCTCCAAGTATACCCATGTAAGAGCTTGCTACTCAAAGTTGGTCCTCAGGCAATGTGGACATCTCTTAGAGGCTGGTTAGAAATGCGTATTGATTGCCCATCTCAGGGCAATCAATTCAGAATCCGAGTTTAACAAGACCGCCAGGTGACTCATGTACACACAATAAGGTGGAACAGCACTGGGGTCTGATGCCAGGAGAGGACTTGCAGGGTTCTCGGGGGTTCACATCTTCAGTGGCAAACTCTTCCTCAAGAAGTGGGACTAATCCACACTCTCTCCACGCTGCATGCTGAATCTAGCTTGCTCCAGGCTAAGGCAACACTTCCCATTTTGCCTCTCTGAAGGGGGTAAGATAATATTTTAACTGACTTTTTCTTACATTTGCCTCTTTTTTGTGTGTACGGATTGTCCATAGATAGCTTCTCATCATTTGCCTCTTTTTTGTGTGTACGGATTGTCCATAGATAGCTTCTGTTTATTTTTTTCTTGGTCTTTTTCATGATAAGAATTCAATTTCTTAATAGCGTTGAAAATGAAACCTATGAAAGCCTTTTCGAGGTCTTAAGTAGATTATCTTCAATATTTGCCATTTATTGCCCTTGTATTAGTTATTTCAATAAACTGGTGACCAAATGGCAAAATGGTCACTCCTGGTCTTGTTGCAATGGGCAACCTCATTGCAAGAATGACCACTGGAAAGAGTTTTGAAAAACAAATTGTGGGTAGACTGAGGGAGGGGGGTAGAGATAAGATGCCAGGCCAGGGAGTGTCCTCACAGAGATGGGCAGAGTTGGGCCAGGGAGCTCAGAAGAAGAAACTGCATGAGACGGTGGCCTGCCAGTCCCTGGAGGCCAGGGTATGTGTGTGTAGCTTACACGTCTGTGTTGGCAAAGAGTGTTGGCCCTGTCCTTTGGTCTAGAGAGAACCAGATTCTTAGAGAGACACATAATGTCACTGGAAACAATACCTCAGTCAAATTAATTTTTCTCTTCAATCTGGCCAGAGAGCTATTTTGCCTGTGTTTGTTGTTGACATAAAATAATTTCCTTTGGTATCGTTTCCGTTCCAATCTTATGCAAAACAGCAGTATATTCTTTTGACTTAGCCAAACATATTGTATCCTGTGATGCAGTTACTACAACAAATATAGCACTGCATTTATGTAAATGTTTATCTGTAACAGTTTTAATTTATTAGTAATGGCACTATCAGCAGAAATTTAAGATGGAGGAAGTTACTTTGGTTTCCATTATAAAAGAGTGATAAACTCCAGCTTTTCTTGATAGGTTAAAGGAGTAAGAAAAACGCAATATACAAAATTAGCATGAAGTTTCCCTTCTGGGCCTCTCCCTGAAACGGTGCCATATTTGATTTAATTGTTTAATGGTGGTGGTGAGGCAAGTGGATAATGAATAACCAACATATTTGGACTCTAACTCATTTGGCTAAAGACGATAATAGTCCAGCTATTGCAGGAAACAGAATCCATCCCATAACCTAGAAATTTATGACCTGCAAGCCACTTGAGAATCCTCCAAGATAATTAAATGTCTGCTTTTGTGTTTGATGCTTGTGGCCAGGCCTACACAAGCCAAATGACCTGCTAACGCCTGAAATAATGGGCCAGTCAGGATGCAACGAGAGCATCTCTATCGATTTGCAGGTTCCCATGGCTCAGTTCTGCTGCTTTTCCAGCTGGTGCCATCAGGGTGTCATTAAGTAAGATATTTTGAACTATCCAGTTGATTTCTAGCCTGTGAAATGGTTGATCTAACACACCTCATATGCTCCCCCAGATTCTAGCCAAAGCTCTCCATCAGATTGGTTTGTGTCTCTGACTGAGAGAGAACATTCTCCGGGCTCTTTGGGTTTTTTTCTTATTTTGGTTTTTCTCCTCAAATTGAAGTAGGTATTTTGTCCTAGGGCTATTTGTCCTTTTAGGCCTTCTGGATATTGGCCTCCCCTAGACTAGATAACCCAGAAGCTGACCGGCATTTGAGGTGTCCTTATGGGTATAATTCTGCCACATAGGTGGAAAAAGGGAGGTGCTTTCCCTGTGTGTTTTCTTTTCTTTTGGACCCATCTTGGGAAGAAGATCTGTACCCAGCTGGCCGCCCGAATATAGCCACTAGCCAGATGACCATGGGACAGAGTGGTGGTTAGGGACTCATCGTCTGCCTTTTCTCATTCCCAGGGAAGCTCAGGTCTTGAGAGAGGCAGGCTGCCCCTGCTCCTGTGGCCTTTCTCTCTGAGGGGGGGTCTGGGCCCCACCCATGACATGACCATGGAGTTTTGGGCTCAGGGCTGTATTTCTATAAAGATGTGATTGCTTCGATGTGACTTACAAGTGATCAACCGATTTCTTAGCTAGTTAGGATCCTAAGGCTGGTCACCTTACAAGAATAGTTCCTCATTGGGCGGAGACAGAAGTCTGATGCCAGGGCCTATGGAATAGGAACACAGAACCCTGATCGAATTTTGTGCCCCGACTCTCGTCCCCTCACACCGTGACTTCCTTCTTAGCGTGTCTCTTGTGAAGCTTCGACAGTCTTGTCAAAGGGCATGTGGCAGGTTTCACGCTGATAAACTGAAATCTAATCGTATTTCTCTTACAGAATATTAAGGGATGTGGCCATGCCATCTGCTAAGTAGCATTTCGAGAAGAAAGAATGGTCTAATCTGAAAAATTATTAAAACTGTTTTGGGGAAGACAGGATTTATGCCTCACAAAATATTAGATTCAGCCCTGGGTCTGATTAGTACACCACTGACTTCTTTCATCTCTCTGCGCTTCCAAAGTGGTATTTGAAAACACCCAGGAATTTTCCCACTAATATTATTAAAAATTTCCTTCCATTTAATTTAAATAGTTATTTCTTACTTACTGTGAACCAATTTTATATTTATATAAAATTTATATTTACAGGGCAAACCAGTGATGGCAATAGGCCAGAGGCTTTAAAACTAACACACTTGGAATATAGTAAAATCAGATACTAGTGGAAAAACTAAATTTTCTAAAACTTTTGTCTTCTTGACAGCAATGTCATTACTGTTTACTTAGCACGTAATTATCGTAGAGCTCCTCAAAGCTGGACTGACCCCTCCTGGCGAGACAGCAGAGGGCACCCACCTGTGTGTGTAGGACACAGGGTAGGAAGATAAATAGACCAATCCACAAAAGAATCAAAAGTCTTGGGTCAGGAGTCTATATTTTAGAGGGCTTGTGCCTGTTGGGAGCAGTGCCCCCATCAGTGCCCCTCAGGCTGCAGAAGGAGAGGGACCAGAACAGGATGCAGCTGACAGTGACTCTAATTCGCCAGGGCCTACTTTAAGCCTGTAGTGTGTTTCAAAAACTTTTCCCTAGAAAAAGGAGATTGAAAAGTGAAGAAGCCATTTGCAGTCTTTGCTCTGCATAGGGGGTGGTGGTGGAAATCCTTGGAGGCAGGGGTGGGTGAATGCAGGAAGGGGGCTTGGAAGGAGGAGGAGTAGGCCATGATGAAAGTCTGGGAACTGGGGAGAGAAATTAGAGTAGATGCTGTCAGAACTGTAAACAGACCCCAAATCACTGGCGCCCCAGAAGTGAGTCCAAAACAGGAGTGTATGGGCCTCGCTTCTGAGCTCATGGGGGTGGGAGCCACCTCATACCCCACAGCAGGGCCAGGCCAGAGGCCAAGATTCTGAGGTGGCACGAAGTTCAGGCAGCAGCCTTGGAGTTATGAAGGTGATGCAGAAGAGTTTGGAAGTGTTCACTGCACCGAATGGCTTTCTGGTCGTTTCATTTTCAGACGATTCACCCTCCCGTGGTGGGAACTAGCACACTGAAAGAGGAGGCTGACTTGGGTATTCTTCATCATGTCTCTCTGTGCGCCAGGCAACCGTTTGGCCAAGGGTGAAGGTTCAAGAGGAGAGGGGATTAGTACAAAAATGAATCTGGGAATCTGTCTTTCCTCTTCTGAGAACTGTTCTGAACGCGAAGTGGGGGTTCCTGTCAGGGTGCTTTGGAAAATGCCAAGTACCTTAGTGATGGGAGGTTTTGGTGTTTTGTTGTCTTTGCTGCCAAATTCAAATGGAACTGATTTCCAAGCTCTGGAGTTTTCACACCAGAGGAGGAAAATGGGTCTTCCACAGTTTACTTGGCCCCACTGAGCCCCAGTTTTCTTCCAGACATCGAGGGCTATAGTGCCAGCCTCACAGGGCAGTCATGGGGGTGAAGTGGAGCACTTATGGCTTTTACCACTCTCCCTCCCTTCCATGCTCTGCCCAAAGGACCCAGACTTGGTGGGAATATGAAGCTACCTGCAGGTGCTTGGGGACCGCTGAGTTAAAGTCACAAGGGAGCCTGTGCGTGGAAACCTCACCTACCCCATCGTCACTCTACAACCTCCCCTACCTTACTCCCCACGCACCACTGTCCATCTCATTTGGCCTGCTTTAATTCAGCACCTAGACCCATCTTCACCTCACTTTTTACCTCACGATGCTGCTTTAATTGGCTTACACCTGTGCACCAAAGACTAGATTGTCAGCATAGTACTGGTCCAGTACTGTGACATCCCAGGGGGAGAACTGATGAGCCGGACTTCATCTTGAAACAGGGAAGGCAGTTGTGTCCTGCCCAAGACTTGAAATGCTGAAAACCCTGAATCTGGGATTCTGAGCCATCTCTTCCTTCTTACCTATAGGCTTCCCCAAGTTGGTGCTGGTTCTTTCAGAAAACAATGGAGAGAACTGTTTACTTAGCATGTAATTATTCTTAGAGCTCATAAAAGCTGGACTGATTCCTCCTCCCAAGACAGAAGAGGGTACCCACCTGTGTGTGTAGGACGCAGGCCACAGTCCATCCTCTCCCTCCCGTCACCCATAACATGACTCATATGAGGCAGTCTGTTTTTGCATTTTAACTGATTTCTTTCTGTTTAGTGCCCACCTTGGAAGGTACTTGAAGAGAACTGGGCGTAAATGTGGCCACAGAGGTAGGAGGGAAGCATATGAGTGCTCTGCAAAGCCAAGGCCATGGGCAGGCCAGGGGTGATTAAAAAGCACCTGATACTTTAAGTATTTCTAAGAGCCATCTCAGTATGAGTGTACTTATTCTGGCTTATGCAGAGCTCAGAGACTTCAGCCCTGTTCCCACAGAGGCCCTTACTTTCCTGGGAGCCTGCCTTTCCTTGTGTCTCAGTCAGAAGGCAGTGCTTTAAGTTAGGGACCCCACACCTAGCTGGACATCTGAATTTCTTAGGAAGGTTATTTGGACTTCTTCCCGAGTTTTTTGTTATGTGTGTCTGGGCTCAGACTAAGAAGTTGACTTTAAATCAACGAAGTTTGAGAACCTTGTCTTGTTATTATATCCAGGTTTCATTTTTTTAACTTTTCATTTTGAAAGAATTTATACTTACAAAAAAGTTGCCAAAATAGCACAGAGAGTTTGCCTTATATCCTTCACCCAGCTTCCCCTCATGTCCACACCTTGCATAGTATAGGACAATTGGCCAAAACTAAGAAATTATCATTGGTATAATATGATTAACTGAACTCTAGGCTTGATTCAGATTTCACCAGTTTCTCCACTTTCTATTCCATGATCCTACCCAGGATCCCACATTACATTTCCTAGTCTCTCCCTCATATCTGTGGAGGACGTTTCATAACATTGACACTTTTGAAAAGTATTGGTCAGTTGTTTTGCAGAATGCCTGTCAGTTTGGGAAACCTCTGCTTTTAATGGACAAGATTTTATGTGGTTAAAAAAAGACGGAGGGTGGAAATGAAAAGAACCAAGATGATGAAATCAATGACATGGACCAAGAACCAAAACCAAAACCCTAGAGAAAGTCTAACTTTGAATCACTAAAACCTACTTTCTACATTTAAGTCCAAAGGGGCAAAACAGGACCTGACGACATTTTTCTCTAAGCAGACAGTTCTCTCAAGGAACAAAGGGTGCATAAATGGACCGCCTTGAATAGCAGCAGGGCCAATTACCTCCCAGCCACACACACACAAAAAATAAAAAAATAAAAAATAAAAAAATACATATAAGACACCTTGAAGTTCTAACATTAGTCCTTAAAGCCTAGGCGCACTGCTCTCAGTATACTCAGCAGAAAATTTTCACAATCTTTGGGATTACAACATCTTATTTCCATCATTTGCCATTGTGTGCAAAAAAAAAAAAAAAGAAAAGAAAAGAAAAGAAAAGAAAAATTGTCAATGATCCAAAGGTAAAGGAGCACAAATGGATTTCTGTCACATAGAAATAAAACTCTGTGCCTTTCCCATGGTTAGAACATGTCCCGCCAGGCTTTGGCAGGGCACAGCTGTTTCCAGGGTGGGCTATGACTTAAATGTTCTGGCTCAAATCCTTCTCTATCACTTACTGCGTGTGCATGGGCCAAGGACTCCATCTCCGCCATTTGCTCATTTGCTGGGGAGATAACAGGACCCATCTCATAGGATTTCCACAAAGATTAGATGGAATAAGCCATGTTCTGGCTCAGTAAATGGTGGCCGCCTTTGCCATTATTTTCAGATTCATCTAGCAAAGAATCATCTGAGAGCACTGTGTTGGATTAATATTTGTTTTTAAT
The DNA here is from genome assembly GCA_030015415.1 of Cynopterus sphinx. NCBI lineage: Eukaryota > Metazoa > Chordata > Mammalia > Chiroptera > Pteropodidae > Cynopterus > Cynopterus sphinx. Next base: position 25,439,178 of record CM057384.1, on the reverse strand, counting down.
TCTAGCAGGGGATGGGGGATAACTTAGGTTTTGCCCTTGAGTCCCCAGATACCTCTGTGCTGCATGTTAACACAGAGGTGCCCCTGTGTCAGATCCCGCTGCTGTCACTGCTGCATTGTGAGAGCTGTCAAAAGTGCCTCAGGCATACAGTGGTTGCTGGTGCCAGCAAAGTGACCCATGCTGGCTATGGAAGAGTTGTGAGGCAGAGAGGGATAAACATTTCCATGGTCTGTTCTCTGTTAAGCAGCTGTGGGGAGGGGAGGCAGTCACATGTGACAGGCTGGGGAGCTCCAGCCAGAGCCTTTAAGCAAGAAGCAGGAATGGGGAGTGGAGAGGGGCCCAGACGTTATCTTATCAGATGTAAACCACTTTCCCTCACCCACTTGAGAAATCCCTATATGATGGAAAACTTGTTTCTATTATACAAGTCCCCCATTCAGCCAAGCCCCCATTTGCTGGTCCTCTCGTTCTCTAATGTCCTGAGCCTTTTTTACCTTACAAAGTCAGAGTTAATTCCCTGTCTGGATAGAGTTGCTGTCTGCTCACACCGTGTCCCTGTCAAACCCCTGCCTCCCTGACTGCAATACTTGGCTCAGGTAGAAGCTCAAGGAACATTTGCTGAATGAATGAGTGAACTGATGAACAGGCAGATGGATGAACAGACACCCAAAGAGGCCCTTTCCATGCATGTTTTGAATAGGAGCACAAAACAGATTTGAACTGATTACCTTCATTTCACACTTTCTATCAAATGGTAAAATGAATTAACTTTGACTCTTTAACAAAGGAAGGCTCAGATTCTTAAAGTCTTTTTGGGGTCTAATATATTTATTTTGCTTATTATGGAGTTATATTTATAATGAGAGAATCTATCTGAATTGTCATGAGGCCCACAAAATGCTGGATTCCATAGATGGGACAGGCTTTTCTATGAAGACCCACTTTTCAGGGACACGTTTGGCAAGCAAAGGCACCTTAGCCTATGTTGCCTTTACCTTGTAGTAGATAACACAGAAACCCATGCAGAAGGGATATGGGTGGATCCCAAAGGGTCTGGCATATCAAAACTTTGAGTAGATCATGATGCCGAGGGTATAGCCTTTGTGTTGTCAGGCAGTAAAGCAATGAAGCACCATTAAGCTTTGTTCTCCGAGCCTGGCCTAGATAGGCTGGTTCAACGCCCATATCCACTAGGAGATTGTTGCACATGCCGTAAGGTGCCAGGGTCCTTATTAAAGTATTTGCTTGAGCAAAACACTACAGTTATAGGACTAAAGCAAATGTATGACCAGAAATGTTACAGGAGCATTTAAATGTCCTCCTGAGTAAAATGCCCATGAGTTCATGGAGTCTTCTGCCATTCAGCCAAGCATGTGTACCTAAAGGCACAAAGACTATGCGTCATAGACTCATGACCATGCCACCTTCTATAGCTAATAAAATTTAAGGAGGTAGAATTTCGTATCTTGGACAGTAGTTTTTAGCAGTCCTTGTCAAGAATGAAAAATATTTTATCATACTTTCTGTAATCAAAATTATCTTTCTTTAACAAATACTTAAAGGAGTGCTCAAGACACATAAAAGGTTATTTCAAACTAGTATTTTTATTGCCGCCCCATAGAACAAATTCCATTACTCAATTAAATGCAATCTGCCTCCAGCCAAGGATGTGGAGCCAAACATTTTGTCTGGATGAGTTAGACACTCAGTCTGGAGCCCAAGGGGCTGTGCCGGGATGAGCGAGTCCAGGAGCAGCTGCAGATGGGCAGCTGGGGGGCCCAGAGCTAGGCTTCGAAATATGGTAATGTGTGTTGGTGCCATGGAATGAGGGTACCCCTTACCGCAGATCTTTGTATCTCTATAAAAACCCACACTTGATGTCTGTGAGCCTTCCAGAAGTGTGTCGATTCTTTGAGTGAAGTGCTGAGCACACACTAGGTTCTCCATAAAGTATTTGTTGGTTGACCAATTGATGGAATAGGTGTTGGCCCCTGTTCAAAGTGCTGGTTCCTAGGAGAGAAGAAACCATTGATTAATAGCTATTAGTCGCTGTTCATTCCACTGTGGGCAGGGGTCTTTCAGACCCTTTGTCCACAGGCTAAGTGGGTTTTCGCCCAAGGGATGATGAGGTGACAGGGAATGTGGAGTATTGCCTTCAGAACTATGAGATGGGGCCTCATAGGGTACAGCCACCACCCTCCCCCACCTCCTCCATCTCCCCCTTATTCCACAGAGGGCATGAAGGCAATTGGGTCTGGCAAGGTAAGATACGAAGAGTGAGCTTTCTCCACATTCCGAACAAGGGCCTGTCCTGATCATCTTAGGGACTCTGGCTGGTGAGGATGGAAGGAAGATCCATAACCCACCTCTTCTTAAAATAGAACAGATATTCCAAACTGTGCATGACCTTACATGTAGAATAGGCTAAATATAATTTATAAATTAAAGGAAATGTAATCAGGCAACCTTTCAAATGAAAGCCCTTGTCTTGGAAGGGGCAGCTGTCTCCTCGTTCATTTTTATCCAGCCTTTATTTACTGACATAAAAATTTATTAACTCTGAACAATGGAAAAACCCATGATGCCAAGCTACACACAAGCCAATTCGAAGTCAGTGAAATATGAGTTTTCCTCCACCTGCCAGTTGTAAGCCCCACTGAAGGGGTTCATTGGTCCTTCTTGAGCCTTGTGAGTTTGCAAGAATATCCACCAGATGCACCCAGAATTTTGGCAGTTTGCTCCTTGGCAACCAGTCCACCAGGAATCACTGGTTATTCTCTCTTGAGGCCCTTGGATGAGTTGAAACTAAAACCCACGTCATTCACGGAGAGGCATCCTGACTGCCACCCCTTTTCTGGGGTTTGCTTAACATCTTGCTCTGCTGGGCCACAGATTCTTGGTCCAGCAATGTCACTGGTCCTACAGATTTGTGGAGTTATCTTACCTAATTTGCAACATTGGAACTCGCACTTTTCTATGCTCTGTAATTACTTTTTCAGCTCTGATCTGTTCCTTATGCTGGCCAGAGGTTGAGCTCTCTCAATATGCCACCTGAGTTTTTGCAGCTTGCACTTATTTCTCAGAAACCTCATAGGGATCAGCCTTTCCTCCCTGCTCCCTCCTTAGAACCACCCCCACCACCTTGGCTTTCCAAGCCAGTGCCTATGTCATCATCAGGTCAGCTTGTTGCAGCCCCAAGATGTTTCCTGCCCTGGCAGATAGATGGCCAGGGCACTTCAGCAGAAGCAGGATGAAGCCAAACGTCTGTGAACCCTGTGATCCCCTGGGAATCCCTGATTGAAGGGGGGCTGGTGAACCAAGTACCATATGCCTGACTGCTAATACTTCCTTCTCCTCTCATCCCTTTGACTGACCTGCTGGTGCTGCCTCAGTGCGGAGGACTCTGAAGAGTGGCCTGACTCCAGAAGAAGCCAGAGCCCTGGGCCTGGTGGGCACCTCGGAGTTGCAGCTGTGACACCCTTGGATGCTCTAAGAAGTATGCCTGAGCAGAGTGCATGCTCCTGCTGGACAGAACCCCTCCAGTGAGAAGTGTGGAGACTCTACGTTAACATCCAAAGGTTCCGAAAGGGAGTGCCCATTTCTGTGTCACCGCATGGCGGCCTTCCCTGCTGTGCACTGATATGGATCCCTCGGAGTCTCCTTCATGTACTTTCTTCATTGTGTCAGCTGTGTTTCTCTTAGTTTCCTTGACACCTGGTTTAGTCGTCCCAAAGTGTGACACCTTTTCTGTGCAAGGAACCACACTTGTAAGGAGCAAATCACATCTGTCACAGTTCCTGTGGTCATATGGGGCAGTTTGATAAGGTTCACAGACTGGGTCTCTCCACGACACCAAAATATCCAGATGTAAACTCCAAAATTGTACACAAAAGAAAGCACAGATTGTTTACGAGTTGTGGATTTTAGATGTACTAAATGTTTATATGAATTCATAATTGTACACCATGTTTCAAATACTAAATAAATAGAATTTAATGTCATAACCAAAAACTCTTATTCTCATTCACGTTGGACCTTAAATAGCTATACAGGTTTGCCTCCTTTTGAATCAGCAGAACCTCTTTTCAGGTTCATCAAGAGGACCCTTTCTCAGAATGGTCTCCAGGTCCTTTGCATTTTGGGTTTTGTTAACAGAATGAGAAGCCCTAACAATGAACTCTTTGTAACTCTGGATTAATTAGGCATCAGGCTTTATTGCAAGACATGTTAGCAAGAACCTTACCCATGTGCTTTGCTCCTGGGATGATGAAGCAAAATTTAGAGTAGCATTTAAAAATTTGAACTATTCTGCAACTCACTCGCCTCCTGTATAAAAATTTATGTTCTAAAGAAAAATTACTAAGTCACTCAAACAAAGTGGAAATCTAAAGCTGTGTCTACAAAGAACAATAAATAGAGTCTTTGGTCCTCAAATACAGGTCATTAGAAGCAAAGGTGTCCAGAGTGGGTCCATGGAGGGGCTCTCAGCAACCACAGAGCCAGCCCCTGCCCAAGGGATAGCTGAGCCCTCCACGGAAGTCCCTTGGTCCAGGCGTGCACGGCTCCCTGTGAAGATCCTCTGCTTCTGCAAACAGGGAAATGTAGATCACTGCAGGAGGTATTTTGGGGTTGAAAGATCATGATGTCACTAATTCTGCCTTTGTCTTACTTTCAAAACCTCTGTGACTGCATTGGTGAATCTGGCACATGCCATCTATAGACAAGGGACAGTTGTGTTGTCCGAAGAGCCAAAGGTCACATATTCATCCCATAGCTCTCTGAGACTGTGTCCCCCTTTTCTACATCCCCACTCACCAGCAACAGGGCGCTCTTTCCAGCAGGCATTTCTCAAGCAATAAGTGACGAGTGTGAGCACCCGAGAAAGCCTAGAACGTGCAAGAGTTAAGTCTGTATGTTATAGATAATTGGGTTTATTTAATCACTTCATTGAAGAGGACACATAGTTATTAATGTTTATTTCCTTATGGTTCTAAATACCTTGTGTAATATTCTACATGTGGTTTAGTGGTTTGTGGACATTTGTTTGCCTTGGCACTGAATACAGACATGGAATATCTGTATCACTGGAGATCGTGATGTACAAACAAAAAGAAGACACATTTTTGTTGCACTGTTAAATGAACAAATACTTTGATGCTCTGACAGGGGCCTTTGGTGTTCTGCTGAGAGTTATTGCTTCAGAGTCAAAGATCACATTTGGAAGGAAGGGACTGAATAAATCTGTTAATTTTATTTTAAGGATTAAAATAGTCTCAGAGGAAGCAAGCAAGTTAAACTAATTTCTTGATTATAGCTCAGCAAAGAGGGCATTTTTTATTGGGAACTTGATTTAGTAGTTTTTAGTGAAACTGAAGGACTTTTCCTGTTTGCTCATTGCCTTTCTCCCAGCTGCCACTTACTCTGGCTTCCTCTGTTAGTGTTTTTTTGATTCAGGAGGTTAAGTTTTTCTAAAAGACCTTTGAGAAGCATTAAAGTGAGTGGTACCTCCCACTTGTGAGATGCTATTGCTAATTTTTCTGGTTATCACTATAGATATTCTTATGCCTATTTCCTAATTTGGGTTGAAATTACAAAACTGCCAGTCAAGAAAGGCAAAACACTTTTCTGTTAAAGATGCCTGGGTTAGGATTTCTTTGGAATCCTAAAGTTTTTTCTATTTTGAAAATAACTTAGGGATGTTGGGATGGAGGAGAGGTTGCACAGGGGTTTAAAGGATGAAGACCCCATGTTGTTTTCTTTCAAGTCTATCATGGAACACAGTGCAAAGGGAAAGAGGACGAGCTGAGTCGAGGGACCTGGTTTCTGGGCTCCTAATCAGTGGGTTCCCATCTCATCATCCCCAGCTCTCAAACCCACCTTTTCTGTGTTCATGACCCCTGGATGGCATGTCAACAGATACCACTGTAGTAAGCTAAATAATGGTCACCCCAAAATAGCAGGTTCTAATTTCAAGAACCTGTAAATGTTACTTTAAAAGGAAGCATCTTTGCAGATGTGAATAAAGATCTGGACCTGGGGAGATTGTTCTACATTATCTAGGTATGCCCTAAATTCAATCATAGGTGTCCTTATAAGAGAGAGGCAGAGGGAGATTTGATATATACAAAAAAAAAAAGTTGCAGAAATTAGAGTGATGTGGCCACAAACCAAGGAATACCAGTAGCCACCAGAGACTTGGAACAGGTAAAAAAAAAAAAAAAAGCAAAATTTCCCCTAGAGCATCTGGAGAGAGTCTGGTCCCACTGACACCTTGATTTCGGCCCAGTGAAACTTAAGTTGAACTTCTGACCTCTAGAACTATGAGGGAATAAATTTCTGTTATTTTAAGCCACCAAGTTTGTGGGAATGTGTTATGGCAGCTATAGGAAATAACCACCAATCACAAATATGCACTGAGGGCTTATTATGGAAGTGCCCCTGTGTCAGGGGCTGGGGATTCAGCTAGGAAAAGGAGTCAGGATCCTTCCCCTTGGTTTACCTGAGGCCACAAGAGGTGGTTACCGAATAAAATTAAAATTTAGTTTAATCAACTACTTTGCAGCTATTTATACACTTTGTCAGAGTGATAAGTAATAATTACAAAATTGTCTTTGTAATTGAAATGAAAGTATGTGATATTAAAATGTCCTATCAATTTTGTCCAAAAAAGCAGTCTCTTTGATAGAAAATCAGTTCTGTTTGCCAGGCAATTTATGGAGGGGGAAATGGACTTTCTGAATGATTTTTTAAAATAGTTAAAATGTTTATTGAAGGCATCTTTGTATGGGCACTTGTTATGCATTATTTCACATAAGCCTTAAAGCCACTCTGCATTTTAATTCTACATAAGAAGAAATTAAAGATGAGAGATGCTTCATAACTTCCCCAAGGGCAGAAGATTGGAAGTTATATATCCTGGCTTGTCACACTAGTTCCTGGTTATTTTTTATTCTTTTAGAATCCTTAAGACAGCCTGTTAGTTGGAAAGTCAGTGATACTGCTGGGTCCAGAAATGCAGAACAGACTGAACCATGGTGAGTCTGGTGATGGGGAGCCAGTCAACCCTACCTTGACCAAGTCCAAATCCTAGAGGCCCGGTTGTGTAGAAGGTGGCAGCACCATCTTAACTCCTTTAGTTAAAGGTTGATAATCATGCTCAAATTTCACACCAACTATTAATAATTGTCAATCCATTCACCTACCTACCCATCCACCCATCCACCCATCTACATCCAGCACAAGCAGGAAAGGTTCAGAAGCTCCAAGGCATCTATTGTGACTTTCTGATGGAATGATTCCCACTTTGCTTAGTGAAAGGATAAGGTGAGAAGTCAATAGGGTTGCTGATACCTGAGAGAGGGCCAACCAATTTATGTTCTCTTATCGAGCACTATTTAATTACTGTCTTTTCTTTTTTTTTTTAAGAAATTTAAGATTCGCCTGGAGAAGTGTAAATTTATGATCTTGGGACTTTGTAGTTCAAGCACCTTTTCAGCTATTGACATAGGGAAAATTATTCCTACTAGATTAGCAGCAATGATTTGTTTCCAGAATGTTTTGTGATTTAAAAGGACAGCATTACATGTCCAGGAAAAATCAATAGGCTGGGTAAGTAGAAGCAACAACTGAGAATGAAAAAGTAGCACATTCTGGCCATTGCTGAGGAATAATTGTGACACCATAGCCCATCAGGATCACATCAGATCGGTGGGTGCTGGACCCACGGACATCCAGGCTCCATGCTACAGATTCCCTGCTTGTGGCTGGTGTGGCAGGAAGAGGTTTGTATGTGCCAGTCCCCCAGTCTGCAGAGACCCACGCACACTTACCTCCTCATCTCCCATTGGAGGGACTAGACAGCTGCTTCCTGTTTAGCACATTTTATTCTATTCATTTTGATAGAATCTATAAGTTTAGGTGGAAACATGAGCAAATGCATTTGATCAAATATAAAAGATATTCTATAGAGGACCTGCACAGCGCATTACAAATATGGCATTTAATCGACCATAAGGTAAGGAGGGCGCCTTTTGTTCCTGTGTTAGCAGCGGGGTTTCCTAGACCATAAGGTCACTGCAGTCCTTGGACTACTCAGTTGACCCAGCTAAGCAGAGACCTTGGCTTTTGCTCTTTTGGAAAATAAACCAGAAAGCATTTTTCCTTTAGAGGGCGCCCTGGCCTCTTAATAGCCTCTGCTTAGAAATGCATTTAAGCCTGCACTGCCTACACTGTTCTGAGCCACAGTAATTCTTGTTCTTAAAGGAGAATTCTGTGATAGATGTTGGGTGCTATCGTATACTCTTTTCCTGAGGTGTTCTGCCATTTATTTTCATTTTACGATGCTAGCAGTATCTTTTCCTTGGGCAGTTTAGAGTCGAGCCTATTGAAAACGAAATCTCATGGGTGTTTTTTCCCTATGTACCCCACTCAACCTACTTGCCTAAAGTCTTTTGCCAGGAATGCTTCCTTCCTCCTTCCCCAGGGCCAGCTTCATGGGCATGTGGCCCGGGCAGTTGCACGGGCCCCCTCACTTGGTTTAATCCTCTCCTCTCTCTTGTAGTTCTTAAACTGACCTTTGAACTTATATTTTTAAGTGAAGTCTGATGAGAAAAAGCATACACTTGAGCAGACGAGATATGTATATGTCCACTGTTTCTTACTGTCTTCTCACAGCCTTCAGGACACCCGTGAGCACAGAATTCCAGTGGCCCACCATGTGTGAGTTCAGAAAGATTCAAACTACAAGGTAAGATTGTTATGAATACAACTGAATAAGTGGGGGTAGGGGGCACTGAGAGGCCCCAAAGGCCTTGCTTTCCATCTGAACCAGGTTTGATTTGAACATGAAAAGAAGGCAATGGCATTCTAAGTAAAAATGACCAGGGTACCCTAACGTATTCTCTTACTCATGCCACTTTCCCATACTGGCCACCACTTATGTTGAAAATGACAGAAGAAAAGGAAAATGTAGGGGAGCTCACAGTTTCTTTTTCTTTCAGTCCTTGTTCCTCAGTAAGTTGAGAGTATTGATGGAATGTGTATGCATCAAGGAGGGAAATAATAGTTGAGCTGGTGTTGTGCAGTGTTTCTGTGGTTTTAGTCAGAACACATGCAGACAGTACACATATGTAAGTACGAAACACAAATTGTGTAGTTTTGGTGATTCTACACGAGTTAAATGCTCTTAAATTTGCATCTAAAACTGGAACTAGACAATATAAAGAATGATAAAATGCTAATAATTTAAAATTTTAATTTTTACTTAGAACATTAAATAGAAAAAAAAAAAACACCATAGAAGAAAAAAATTTTAGCACGCTTATGGAAGTATTTTCTGATTTTTGAAAAAGAGGCCACACATCTTCATTTTGCACTGGATCCAACATATTAGGCGTCCAGTTCTGCTCTTCACTGCTCCTTTATCAGAACTCCCTTCTGTCTACAGCTCTTTGAGGACCCCCACTTAAAGGGCACCGTTGCTCTCGTGGCTCATCTGCTGCTTCACTTGTGAAATCTAGACTTGAATCAGGACTTAGAAGTAATTCAGGTGCTCCACAAGTACCAGAGAAGATATATCTGCCACACTGGAAGATGACATGATATCTCAATTCCCCTCTAACCTTGCCTTGGAGCATTAGCCAAATGTTGGAATCTCTTATCTGGCCCTGCCGGTTCTGAACCCTTTGATTTGATCAGTTTTGGCAGAAAAAAAACAAAAAAAACTTTTGGACAACTAAACTTCAGCTACTGTCCTCGACAACTTGGTTCCTCTCTATCCTCTTCTGCCACTCGATGAATTGTTGAACAGCTGTGAGTAGGAAGAGCGGGTGGAAAGCTCTTGTCAACACTGACTGGTTTATGAAATCTTTGTGAAGTGTCCTGCAAAGCAATTCTTGGGAGTTTGATTTTAGATAACTGAAGTACAGCAGAATCACTTCTTAAAAAATAAAAAACCAAGAAAGATAATTTTGGCAAAAATGCAAACATCACAACACAAAACTGACAGCAAGATACTTTATAGGAAACTGAAAAAAAAAGAGTATAGTGAAATTTGTGGTGAAGGATATAAACAACATACAATTGTATTTTCAAGAGTTTTCACAAAACATTATGACCCACCAAATTAAGGTAAGTCATTCTTTAACAAAAGTTCAAGGCAAAAATTAACCAGTCTGAGAGAAAGCAGTGTGAAAATATTCTAATGCAGCGCTGTCCAGCAGGATGTTCTGTGATGATGGGAATATCCCATTGTCTCTGTGCTATGTGGAATCCACTACCAACTGAACTCTGTAATTCTACTGCCTCACGGGCCAAAACCAGTGGTTTCTTTGGGAGGACTTCTCTAATCACTGTTGAGGGGTATAAGGTTGCAGCTGGAAAGAGGAAAACCCTTAACAGATCTATCTGATCTCTTAAATAAGATCTAAAATTCTCCACAGCTTCGAGGCAGGGAATGGCACAACCTGGTGTGGGGGTATGAGAGAAGGGCTTTGGGGGAGACCTGAGCAGGCTCTTCCAACTTCTGGCTAATGCTGATAAGAGTGAAAGGCGCAGGACTTTGGTCACTTGGGAGGAAGCCCGTGGTTCCACACACAGAGTCTGAGGCTTGGGCCATCCCTGGGGAATCTGCATGGAAATAATCGCTGTGGGGCTGGCAGGGAGCTGGAGGTAAGGGGGCTCACTTCCGGACAGGGTTTCCAGAGCCTGAAGAGGGTTTAGAGGCAGAGGGAGGACCTGAGGGCCCTTTCTGACCACTTGCAGGCTGAACAGGCCCTTTCTTTTTGGGGACTAAGATCTTGTTCTTGCTCTTGAACACTCTGCTGGGATCCAGCCTGTTCACAAAGGAGTCAGTCTCTTCTGTCAGCAGGTTTGTGCTGTAGGTGATGGGTTTATACATGTTGAACCATTGCTGTAAGGCAGAAATGAGAGAGAGGGTCACAATCCAAAGGGGAAATGTCCTGTTTATGCTCTTTAGTGGAGGTACGGGGTAGAGCTGGAGAAATGAGGTAAAGAGAGTAAGTTTTTACAAAAAACTGCCTTGAAAACATATTAGCACTTCCTTTAAGTGAACGTGATGACACACATTGCTTTATGAGATCTCATGACTTTAGGTCTCATGCAGCATGAGAACAAGAATCTCAGTAAACTTCCTTCCTTCTGATATAGTGAGTCTTGAGCCTGGGATGCTAGGTCCCAAATCACCAGGGGACAGTGTCCTTCCAACGGTTCTGCCCTCAAACCAGCTACTGCTCATCAAGTAGATTTGGGAGAGTCTGTAACATACACCAGGCACATTCGTACTTCGGAATACTTCGTATGATTAAAAGGGACAGCTCTCTACGTACTGATGGAGTGAGCTCCAAGATGGAGTGTTAAGTGCAAAGTGCAGAACAATGTGAACTGAATATTGCACTTGTGATTTAGAAAAAAGGAACCAAAAATAGTATGCATGCATGCTTTACATGCAATAGTGTATCTTAGTAAGGGTACACAAGAAGCTGTAACAGTGGCCGCCTTGGTGAAGTGCATTTGGAGACTGGGGAACCAGGGAATAAGAGTTCCTGTGTGCATGCAATGTGTAGCTAAAACCCACAATCAGACCTAAGCCCCCAGTACAACATAATTAAAAAACTCCTCAGGTGATTCTGAGTATCAGCCATGTTTTGGAACCACTTGTTTAGGTCGGTATAAAGTGAGGTTGTCTACCTACAGTGGAATCACCTGCCTCGCTTATTAAAAATGCAGGTTTCTTGACCCCATCCCAGATCTCCTGAATCAGATGGTGAAGCTGGAAATCAGCAGTTTAAGCGTTTCCTCAGAAGATGCTGATACGTCCTACAGTCTGAGATGACAGGTGGTCCTCCCTTACCTTGGCCTGTGGGCTAATGCCATAGTTGGTGAAGGCATACTGCCACTGGGGCAGGCCCAGGTGGGTGATGAGCAGGCGATAATAGGCGGTAAAGGTCTCTGTGAGAAAATGCCAGTATAACGCTCTGTCCAGGAACCAGATCTCGGTGTCTTTCGCTAATGCTGAAATAGCAAAGGAAATACATGAAGGGATAGCTTAATACATTTTTCCTTTTATCTGTAAAACCATTATATACTCATGTTAAAAAATATTCAGATAGTAGAGTATGTGTAAAACATAAGTACAAGTTCTCTTTCTTCCCTTCTAAGCCCTCAGTCCCATTCTCCGGTGGCCACTATTACCAGTGGCTTCTTTGGTATACTTTTATAAATTCTTATTTATTTTTTGACTGATTTACTTTTTATGGTGACATTGGTTAGTGAAATCCAATAGAAAGGGTCAAATATGTGGTGACAGAAAGAAGTCTAAGTATGGGAGGTAAACACACAATGTAAATATATATATGCCTTACTGTTAAAATGTACAGTTGAATTTTTTTTACAAATTCTTGATCAATCAGTCCACTGACCTATCTGCTGGGCTTTGACCATCTGTGCTTCAGGCTATCTAAGCTACATTTTTTCTTTGCGGAATCAGTACTCCCCCACACCTGACCCTCCGCCCCTGGTGGGTATATACTGTGCTCTCAGCTTTCTTGACCAGAGAGGAACTGAATGGCTTTCTGAAGAGGTCTCTGTCAGGAATGAGAAGTGCTGTGAGAACTGACCCCAGAGGAGCCCAGCTCAGCTCCTTCCTCCTGGCGGGGAATCCTGCCTATACTATTGTGTGATGTCCTGGCTGAGCTGACGCAAGCACCGTCTTACTAACATCTGCTTCTGACCTTCCATTCTTACTACTGTAGGTTTCTCTTAGTTCATCTCATGTCGAAGAGCTGTAACATCTCCCTAAGTGGCCGCCATCCTCCAGTCTCCTCCTCTTCTCACTCTCCTTGTGGTCATATATATTTTCATTTGAATCCTGTCATTCTGCTAGACGTTGACAACCTCTCTCTTCCAAGTTATGTCCAAACTCCTATGCTTGGCTTTTAAAACACCACATGAAGGGGGAAAGTTGGCCTTCTGGCTTCCTCTCCTCATCCACAGATAAACCACGTGGCTCAGGAAACTGGAATGATTTGCCATTCCCTACACTTGGGTTACATATTCCCACTGCATGACTTTTCCTCATGCCTCTTTGCTTCAATGCCCCCTTTATCCCACCAACATGCCCCTGACAACCCACCCCATATCTAATTCCTACCCATAATTCAAGATGCAGTTCAAAGGCTACTTCATAAAGATTCCTCCAGCTACAGACCATCCTCCTTCCCCCAGAGGTAAGGTAAATCTTGGTGTATCTTCTCTCCCCGACCAGGCAGAGAGCTATGTGAAGAAGGCTAGGCCAGGGGGTGGCCACTGCTTAAGGTACCAGAGCCTATTTCTCTTGATTTCCTATCTGGGGTCCTGGAATGAGGTCTAGTAATTAAGGTTTTTATTGCTGTTAACTGGCTACATAAAGAAGTACAGAAGAAACAATGTTTTTCCTGGATGCTTTTCTAATACATGAGCCTGCTGGAGGAGTTATAAACAGAATGACAATTCTAGTTTTTATTCAGTGATCCTAATCCTATTATTTTGCAATAATTCACAAATGATGATAGTTTAAAAAGACTCTAGTAACTGGCCTAGAGGGAGATGCTCAGAGAGGTCTTGGCACTTACAAGAGACCTGGTGGTGTCTCAGGAGGCCAGGGAGGAGTGTGCCTTTTGTGTGATGGCTGGCAAGCAAGGTCTGCCAAGGCCGTGCCCAAACTGTAGGACCAAGCTTGTCAATGACTCTTACCTGGTTTCCCTTTCTTGTAGACAAGGCAAACCTTCCCATTCCCATTGCAAGAATCCAGCTCAAATATCACACTGCGGGAATCAAAGTGAGGTTTCTCTGGCTGGTTCTCACTGGCTGCAAACCAGAAGTTAATGGTAATATTCAAACATACACAGCTTAAACACATACTTATTCATCCAGCTTTGCTAGGATTAAAAAATAAAAAAATGGGGGCAAAGAGCCTTATCTCAGACATACTCTTAAATATTATTTTCAAACGTGGGCTAAATTAATTCTGTGCTCTAAATGCCCTGGTTCTTATCCATGGTCTAGGCCTTCTGTCTGGGATACCTGATTACCAACACACAGTGTCATGGCATGTTGGGGAAGGTGGTATGAGGAAAATGAACTGAACTTCTTGGGAGTGGGATTACGTAAAGGCAAATTAATCTGAATGAATTGATGTTGATAGAACTTTTTTCTTCTTCTCTGATAACTACTTTTCCTTCATTTATAGCATTTAATGATCTTTTTTATTAGATCCCTTTTCCTCAGTCTAAAATGTACATATTTAATTATAATGTTATCATTAGTTGTGTTATAATAATGGTAAGTCTGGCTCAGTTAGAAATACCTTCCTAGAATTAAAAAATTATGGAGTAACAGAAGAAAGATAAGTTCTTAGAAATGTAAGCATCAGAAACCTCTCCTGCTTATTTCATTGCAGCTGTTATGCAATAAAGATTAGTATTAGTGACTGGGATGGAGAGACTTTACAAGCCTAGGAGAGACTGGATAAAACAAACTTTATATAAAAATATTTCTGATTTATATGTACCCACATACATAGATAATTTTACATAATTGCATAAACATTTAATTTCTAATTAAAAACATGTTTTTTTTTTTTAACATAGCTTTCCCTCCCTTAGAGGTTATACCTTCATATTCTTCTTGATCTCATATGGTCTTAGGCAGACATATAAGTATGTATTTAAATTCTGTTAAGAATATTTGTCATATAAAAATGAGATATCACATACATTTTATCTGAATCTTACTTTCTGTGCAATAATACCATGTGGAAGGCCCTCTGAGACATTTGGTATAATTCTTTTTAATGGCTCGCTGATAGTCTGTGGGACTAGCAGTACCCTAATTTATCTTATTCACCTGTCATTATTTTGCTGTGAATGCTACAATAATCATCTTTGTATTTGTACTTATGTTCTGTTGTTTTCATTGCAGGCACACTTCGTTTTACTGTGCTTCACTTTATTGTACTTCTCAGATACTCTGTTTTTTACAAACTGAAGACCCTCCACCAGCAGAAAGACTGACTCACTGAAGACTGAGATGGTTAGCACGTTTAAGCAATAAAGTATTTTGTAATTAAGATATGTACGTTTTTAGACATAATGCTAATGTATACTTAATAGACTACAGCATACTGTAAACATGGTTTTTATATGCACTGGGAAACCAAAACATTGCTCTGTCACTGAGTCCTGTGAACTCAAGTTGTCTTCATCTAGCTAGGCTCTTAGCTTTCACTTTTCAACTCAAGGAGTGCAGTAGGTTTTGCTTAGATTTCCCTCCTGAGTACGCTGTAGCCTGGAGACTTTGGTAATAAACTACAGTTCACCTCATTTGTTTCCCATCTCTCAGCTACTGTCCTTTGCTGCCTGATAGTCAGTGTCTTGAAACTCACTGATTTATATATTTTTTTGTTGTTCCAGGTAGAAGCATACACCTCATCTCTGCTACTGCATCATGGCTGAAACAGAAAGCCTGGAAGGGAGAGTCCCACCAAGTTTAGCAGTCCTGGCTGATGCTGACTGGGATCTGCCCTCAGGTAAAATGGAGATTCATCATGGGTGGTCCCCTTTTGCCAACTGCAGTCCTTTTAGGTCCTTGTTTTAAACTTTTTCCCAGAGTTTATTGAGCATTATTGACATAAGTCTAATAAAAGGGAGTCTTCCATTACCAAAAGGAGAAGGATAATATCTGAATTTTTTTTCCCTCCAAATCTGGAATGTCACTGTTATAAGTTCCTCTCTGGAATTTTGGTTTGGTTTTATCTCCATATGTACATTAGCATATTGTTTTATAGTCTCTACCTAATAATTTCACCCTTGGGAATACCAATGAATCTCTGTTATTTATTATTTGTACTGGTTCTTGTTTATGGTATATATTTTCATGCACCTGGTTATTTTCTATTAGGAATTATTTTTTGAAAAATCATTTATAAGAACAATTTGAGTTGTAGAATGTTATCTTCCTTAAGGTAGAATTTTCTTGTTATATGACAGCTTAATATTCACCTGCCATACATTCATTTATTTAGAGTGTGCAATTCAATGGTTTTTAGTATATTTATAATCAATTTTAGGACATTTCTCTAGAATGAGCTCCTGTTTCTTTCTGCCAAATGCCTGAAGAGATTAGTAATCTGGAATCAATTTAGACCAATTTGGGGATTTAACATTTTTCGGGACACTCAGATGCCTTACACCAGAGCTTCAGTCCATGTGAAAAATGGTTACTTCTGGTTTATTTGTCTTCTAGGGTATGGAGCCATCACAAAGTAGGGTAGTTTTTATGGGTGCCATCTTCTGTAGTTCCTGGATTCCATTTTATTCCCTTAGTGTCACATATGGGTCAAAAGGAACCCCAAATGTTGAGCCTCTTCTCTGGATTTGTCTTTTTCTGGATGTTTATCTCGTACTACCCTGTCATCTTGTTAGCTCTTTGATGTTTTTAGAAAGATGATTTTTTTCTTTGCACTGACTTTTCAGCTGTCTTCACCAGGAAGGCTGCTCTGAATTAGCTATCTGCCATTACCAGGGGAGGAAATCTCTTCATCAGTTTAAGTATGCTCGTGAAAATAACATAGATGAGCTTTGCTTTTTCTATCAAACTGACACTCTTTTTCAAAAGAGAAAAGTCAATCTCAGCATATTCAATATAACTATTTTATTCTCCTTAATGTTAGCTACTTTGTTTCTTCTTTTTCTTTTTTCTAATGTGATTCAACATTCCCAATATTAGGTTGGAGATTTTAATGTTTTTATTTTTTATTTTTTCTATATTTTTAGTTTTTATCTTCATTTGTTTGCATGACTGGATCCATATGACTCTACACTTACTTGAAAACAATATACCATTATTTCCCTAACCAAGTGTGGTATGCAGAATTCAAAGATGGTCCCCAAGATTCTTGGTATACAGACCTTATACAACCTCTTTGCCTTGAGTGTGGTCAAGACTTGTAAATATGAAATAGTAGTCATGCCTTAATTGGGTAACATTATATGAAATTCTGTTGTAGCAGACTGGAGAGAAATTTTCCTGCAGGCTGAGAAGTAAGTTGCCAGAGGGTTAGATGGCTAGAATATGAAGACAGCCTAAGGGAGCAAAGAGCGACCCCTGGCCAACAGCCGGCAGGAAAACAAGGACTTAGTGCCACAACTGCAAGAACTGAATAAGGCCATCTACCAGTGAGCTTAGTTGAGGCTCCTGAGCCACAGAGGAGGTCACCCACCACCTGACACGTTGATTTTAGACTGGAAGGACCCTAAGCAGAAGACTCTGCTAATCTATAACTGAATACTTAACACATGAAAACTGTCAAGATAATATATTTGTGGTGTTCTAAGCCATTAAATTTGTGGGAATCTGTCAATAGAAAACTGATATAACAAGACATTCTTGTTTCTTTCAACAAGGGTACTATTTCTTCTCTACAGCAGGATGAAACCTTCCACTTTTTGCTTTTTTTCCTCTTTACTCCTACATTTTCTACTATGAGGACCCTTGGAACATTCTTTGTATCAATTGTCATAGCTTCTGTAACCAAGTCCCACAAACTAAGTGGCTTGAACAGAAAAAAATTGTCTCATGGTTCTGGAGGCTGAAAGTCCTAGATCAAAGTGCTGGCAGAATTGGTTCTTTTTGAGGGTTGTGAGGAAGAATCTGTTCCATGGCTTTCCCCTAGTTTCTGTGGTTTACTTGAAACTTTTAGTTTTCTTTAGTGTGTAGAAGTACCACCCCATCTCTGCCTTCATCTTCAAATGGCATTCTTCCTATGTCTACAAATTTTCTTTCTCTAAGGACACCAAATCATACTGGAGTAGGGTCCACTCTACTCCAGTCTGACCTCATCTTAACTATGTAATTCCATCTGCAATGAGCCTATATCTAAGTAAGGCCATATTCCTAGATTATGGGAGTTAGAACTTCAACATGAGAATTTTCTGGCAGCAGGGGGCACACTTTAACCCATTATACTCTTATTTTTTGCCTCTTCTTTCTTTTAGGTTTAACAAAGACAGTATAGTACATTTATAAATATTCCTTGTACTAGGTCCTCTTTTTTATATACATCTTTATGTAAAAGTTATACAACATATTCCTAGACATTATATTTTTTTCCTTTTGCTGTTCCAATTGAGTATTTTCCACTGCCTTGATTTCCAGATCACTGATTCAGTCCTCTGCTTCACCTAACCTGCTGTTGATTCTCTCTAATGTATTCTTCATTTCTGACTGGCTCTTTTTATGATTTCTATCTCTTTGTTGAAGTTCTCAGTAAGGCCATCCATTCTTCCCCTAAGTTCACTGAGCATCCTTATAACCAGTGTTTTGAACTCTGCATCTAGTAGATTGCTTGTCTGCATATCATTTAGTTCTTTTCCTGGAGCTTTGTCCTGTTCTTTCATTAGGGACATGTTTCTTTGTCTCCGCATTTTGGCTGACTCCCTGTGTTTGTTTCTATATATTAAGTAGATCTGCTAAGTCTTTGGATCTTGGCAAAGTGGCCTTACATAGTAGGTGTCCTCTGGGGCCCAGTGGCACAGTCACCTGAGTCACCCAAGCAAGATGTTCCAGGGGTGTCCCTTGTGTGTGTCCTCCTGTTGTAGTTGAGCCTTGATTACTAACAGCATGTCTATGGACAGAGGTGACCCTCAGGCTGACTGGCTCTGAGGGATGCTTGTGACTACAGTGGATGAGCTTTAGTGCAGAGGCTGACTCTGTGGAGTATGAGCACTTTTGTGTGGCTCTGGTGCCAGCCAAGTCCACCCTTCAGGTGTGTCATTTGTGGAGCTGGCTGGGTGGTACTCTGGTGTGGTCTGAAGCTGGACACTGGGTGTGTTGGTTCTAGAGTCTCTTGGAAGTGGATCCAGTGCCAAGGTCAGCTGATGCTTGTGCTGAACATGGAGGAATTTGGGAGAGGTTACACTTGAACTGAAGCTTGCGGCCACCAGTGCCAGGCTTGGGACCCTTTGGTGGGCATAATGATGTGAGCTGAAGCCAACCACCATATGTGCCAGGCTTGTGGCTGTTAAGTTGAAGCTATGTTCCAAGCAAGACTGGGTACCACTATGCCAGGCTTGGGGCTCATGTGATGGGAGCTTATCCAGGTCTCCACTTATACAGGGCTTAGTGCCACTTAGCAAGAGGTACAGGGCACAAAAAAGCCAGCTGCTGCTTGTCTGGGGTTTGTGGATCCTTGAGAGATTTTAGGTAAGTCTGCAGTGTGAGCTGCAGCAAGTGGCTTGGATGGGGCGGGGTCTCAGAGAATCACTAGGGTAGAGTGAACAGTGTTAGCTAAATTAACAGAAACTCAGATTTGGTGCTCATCTGTGGGGGCTGGCTGTGTGGAGGAAGGGTTCAATGAAGGAATGATGGTACCTGCTAGCATTTCCATCTCAGGAGAAACTTGCTCTGATCCCTGCCCTTCCAGCCCTGAAGCTAGTCAATTTAGTTCCTCCTGTAGGTCCCTGGCACTTTCTGAGCTGCCGCCCCAGTGCTGAGGCTTAGAGCAAGTGAGTTGTGGGCAAGAAGTCTCTACATGGGCCCCTCAAGAGGACAGACTGAGTACCCAGCAGCCTCCATCTCACTTGGAGGTAAAATCCCCTCTGGTTTTCACAGCCAGATGTCATGGGGACTCCTTTTTCCTACACTGATGCCCTGGGCTACGGAGCCTGATGTGGGGCTGGGACACCTTGCTCCTCAGAGGGGACCTCCACAGCAAAGAGATCCCTCCCAATTTTTAATCACCACACATGGGTGTGGGACTAGCCTGTTCCACATTTCCATCCCTCTTACCAGTCTCGCCATGTCTTTACATCCCTATAGCCTTCTGTTCAGCTAGTCTTCGGGTGGTTCTCGATGGTTGTTCTCTAGTTTAGTTGTTATTTTGACATGGTGGTGGGAGGAGGTGAGCAGTGTTTACCAACTCTGCCATCTTGACCTGAAGTCAATACACACATACTCTTTCTCTTTCATTAAAAGATTCACTAATCCCTTGTTTTCCTTCTTTATGTATCCATGTCTAGAGATCACCATTCATTTTTTTTTTTTTTGGTTAAAGTATTTACGTTCTTGAAGTTTTATACACACTTTAATAATTGTCTTCTGATAATCTGAGAGTTGTGTTTGATCTGTATATCCAGGACACTTGATTTTCACTCCTTCTCTATTAGTAACCTGTATATACTTTTTCGTTATGTTCTAGTTTCCACTGTTGCAGGTGAAAAATCTGATTATTATTACTTTAAGAGTAATTTCTCTCTGCCTAGAAATTTTGCCTATGTATTTGTTTTCTCATGAATCAATCTGAGTCTAGGAAAGCCCTTTCAATCTGCAGAGAAATACTTTTATAAGTGCTATTTATTGCCCTTCCATTTTATTCTTTTTCTGTTTATTGGGTACCTATAATTTCAACGAAAGGTCTTTTGGATTTATTTTCTATTTTCTTACCCTACCACCTTTTCCCTCATAATTTCCTCTTTTACATCTATGTATCTGTGTTTTTAGATATTTCTTGCACTTGATTTTTCCACCTACTAAATAACTCAGGTCTCAATGTTTATACTTTTCTTCAATTCTTTTAGTCAGTTGTTTAATTCAGAATCTTTACCTTTTTTCCATAAGAAGTCTTTGTGCTATCTTAAATGTCCTTAAGTGTTGTTCTTCTTTTTATTTAGGGTTTAATCTGTGTCCTTTAGTAGTTTTATTTCTCTGGTTGTATAATGATATTTCTTCCAGATTGCTTAGTCCCCTTAATATAGTCATTATTTTTCTCTTTATGCTTAATAAGATATAGGTCTAGCTATTGGACTATCATAAAAGCATGAACCCAGCAATTGCCAGAAGGCCAAGTGGTTTTTATCCTCATGGGGATTGTGATGCAGGACAATGTGCTCTCTACTGCTAGCTCAGTCCTTTGCTGAGGTCTCTTGAAATCATTGCTGGTATCTAGTCTATCTCTACTCTTCCAGCCTTAAGAGCAGGGAAGACTCAGTCTGCTTACTTACCTTCTTGTCTTTTAGGAGTTAGCAGTCCCCAGCACACATATGAAGTCAATGGGACCTTTTTCCCACCCTTGAGAATTCCACACATTTCAGTGGCAGCTTTTCCCAGGGGCCATCATTTTCTAGTCTTAGTTGCTGGACTCCTCCTACTATCGTTCAACAGCTTGTCCAGCTGAAGGAGAAAGGCTTGCAATGGTTTTCTCTGCCAAGGCTTCAATGAACCCCAAAGCCTTAGCACTAGGGATACAAGTTGCCTACTCAATATTCATCCTCCCTTTCTTAAACTCCAATTTAGTTTGAGGAGGCAATCAATACTTCACAGCTAAACATACCTACCTCCTCAGATTCCCTTGCAGCTCTGGGTAACCTTTTAACTCTGTTCTGGCCAATGGCTATCAGGAGGAGCTTCTGAGAAAACTATTGTTTTCTTGATAAAAAGGAAAGATTCTGCCAAGAGACAGTTTTTTTTATTGTTTTTGCCCTTTACTCTTCTTTTTCCTTTTTGGAACATAGACTTGAACTTTGAGGATGGAGCCTGAATTCCTCAGCCATGAAGATGAAAACCATACCCATAGGCTGGTGGTATACCAGGAAGCCAGAGGGAGACTTCATTATAGACTTTCTAAAAGAGTTATACTAGCCCAGTTCTAGATTTCTTGTTATGAGAAAATAAACACCTATTTAGTATAGACATTGTAACTGGGCCTCTGCAGCCAAATACAATTCTCACTGAATAAGTCCTTACTTGTCATAGTTGCTCAAAGTTTTTAGTAGCCATTTGAATTATTGGCCATTTCAATTAGAAGTGGCAAAGAGCCTGGAGGAAGAAAGCTGCATTCAGACTGCCACGTTCTCAGAAATCTCTTGATACTGAAATGCTTTGTGAAGTTCAATCTGTAACATTCATCTACTTACCAAGTATTCATTCAGTGTCTACAATGTGCCAGGCACTGAAGTAGGTGCTGGAAACAAAGATCCCATACCTAGCATTTTCTTCATAAAAATTTACTAGAGGCTGTTTTTACCTTACTCCCAACAGTTCTGAGAAGTCATGCATGGGAAGGGTTTGAGGGAACATATTACAGGCTGATTTCTAACTCAAAGCAGAAGTTCCCCCAGGTACCTTCTTCTGTATCATCCTCCAGGTCTGCCAGAGTTGGTGCATTAGGAAGTGAGTACATGGAAGACTGGTTGAGCTGAGTCAGTTTTGTGATGCTGTTAATTGCCATGCTGCCCAATGGAATAGTATGCTCTATGGGAACATTAAAAAGGAAAATTACATAGAGTAACAGACTAGTTACCATGTCATCAGTAAGGCTTCTGCTTACGTGACCTAAGCCCAGCTATTGTTTGATTCCAGGGCTGAGGAATCTGATGGAAAGTGGAGGGAAGAGAATCAGTACACATGTTTTAAAGCACTAAACTTTCACGCAAAAAAAGCAACGAGGACCATGGATGAAGAGTTCTCACTACATGTGCTAGGGCAGGATATCGAAAAAAAATTTTAAAAGGGGATGCTCAAAAGGAACTGGGAGATCTAGGATAGGGGCCCTGATTAAGTCCTTTGACGAACAAAGGACTTAAAAATGTTTTTGCTCCTCTTTCCATGTTTGAAGAGTTATACTTTCCAAAGGAATAACAGCTTTAATTATATAACTGACCCCTTCTTCTCTTCTTGTTATAAGCTTTCACGATGGAAAGTATCTCTCCCTCTACTTCATATTTCCTTATTGAGTGAAAAGAACCTGGCAGACTGCTTGCTTGAGTCCAGTCTTTTGTGATTAGGATATAAATAAAAAACAAGTGGAGTATACATTTTCCTTATCTATTATACAGAGTCCTTGTAGTATAGGGTGGTGGACATAGGATGGCACACAAAGACTTAGATATCTGACTGCTAAAAAACTAGAATGGCTGAGGCAATAAAACAGCTGGTATATAGATTATGGGACATCTAAGAAGACCACTAAAGAGGTAAACACCAGAAGCTGCCTCTGCTCGCTTTTCTGTTACTGATTTCAGCTATCCTGTAAGGAATGGGTATGGTAATGGAGATATAGATAGGAAGATGGGTTGGGAGGATTAAAATGGAAAAGTATTGTAGTAATGAAGTGAGACTCATTCATAAAACCTTCATGCAACATTTCTTTTCTGCTCATCTGTAAGAAACAGGACAGCTTTGTTAACATAAATAAAAGGGAAACTCAGGAGGCAGAGGCAAAGGAGGGGAGAAGTCAGTTCTCCAGATTTACTGTGCAACAGAAGTTACTGCATTCTCACAGATAAGATGGAGAGGTACAGGGTGCTTCCCAAGAACCAAAGTCTGCGGATGTGGCTGGAGTCTGGAGGCAACAAAGGCCTCCTGGAGATAGGGAAGTCTGTGCCAAGAATAGGTTGGACTCCAGTGGCTAGACCAAGATTTCCCAGCCTCTGTCAACACAGTACCTGAAACTCTGAACATGCACCAAGTGGTGAACTCCTACATCCGCAACACAAAAGCCTGTCCTAGCCATATTTAATACTAAAGATAACTGCCTGCAAACCGAGGTGGTTGGTGGCTTGGGCTGAAAGTGTGTGAAGGAGAGAAGGAAAGGCTCTGTCTGGTCTGAGGGTCAGAGCCCTAGAGACTTCACTATGTTGGGAATGAAGGAAGGAGCCCCTCTTATGACCACTATCAGCTGTCATTGCAGCTCACCCTGAGGACACTACTCTGAGGCAGAGTCTTCAGAGGCTTTAAGTTTGAGGTGGTTCAGGATTTGTGTGTAGTGAATAATTTTTTCCTCCACCTCATTCTAATAGGAGGCCTCTAAATTGAGCTTCCAGTTAAGTACTTGGCTGGACTCTGGCACAGGCAGGGGTAGATGTGTGAGTGTGAAGCAGTGATACCCGTCACAGCTTCCGGAAATTGCACTTTTAGAGAACCTAGGAAAACTGTCCAGATTCAAAGACTCAAAAGTAGTAAAGGCCCCCAAAGTTGTCTCATCTAACCTTTTAGGCAGGGAAAGGTACCCCTACAGCAAAGAGGCTGACTCACCATCTAGCTTCACACTCCATGTCATGTGGAAGCCATTGGTCATCAAGTAAAAATTCTTCACATCCTCAGGCAGCATACAGTTATTCTTCTAGAATCACAAAGTAGCTGAGTGTTAGGTAAGGGCTGGGAAAGAGGGCAGAGGGCTCTGCCTTAAAGCAACTGGGACACTACTATGTTTCAGATACCCTGAATAGGAAGACTGTGATAATTATATGTGATAATTAGAACACACTCTATTAAAGAGTTCAGGGTCAGAATGGCAACAGAGGAGGCTCCTCAACTTACCTCCTCCCACTGACCCCCAAATCCACTGCTACATATTGAATAGTTCCCTCTGAGAGAAATCCAGAAGCTAGCTGAATGACTCCTACATATCAGGCCAATAAGAAGAAATTCAGGTTGAAATGGATAGGAGAGCTTGATCATAATCTCACCATAAAATACACCCTTGGCAGGGTGACACACAACTGGAAAGGAACTCACGACTCCCAAATTCTCCTTGAGTAGCAGTTTAGACCCCATATCTGGCATCCTAACTTTTAAGACTTTCACCTGAGATGGGTCCCCCAAAACATTTAGCTTTAAAACCCAATGAGACTTGGCTCCAAGAGACTCATAAGGCTATAGTGGACTAAGAGACAGTTCTTAATGGGCTCACATGGACTCATCGTGGTTATCCTTCCACTGCCCAGTGCAGAGCAGACTGAAATCATACATACAGTAACTCACATCTGTGCATATGCCTGATGAGCCTTCTCTAGCCAATCAAATCTTTGGAGACAGGATGAGTTCTCAAATTACTTTCCTGGGCCTCTTAGAGTGACTTCTTGTCATGTTTATATAGGCAGAGGGACAATATGTTAAGTCCATCCTCACTTTTGGCATGCTGGACACTTTTGAGATGTGACATTGGACAATGCTATATCAAGTTTGCTTTAGGTCACAGTCTGTTCCAGGTACCCTAGGTATGGGGAAGTTAAGAGTATAGAAGGATGATCTGAGTTTACTTCCCAATTCTGCCCACTAGCTGAGTGACTTTGAGTGTTACTTAAACTCTGTGAATCCAGGTTCAGAATAATCTGTGACTGAGTTTACAAAACACTAGAGGTGGGAAGGGGCGAGAGCTTGGTAGAAAGAGAAGATTGGGTAATTATTATGATTTTAAGGCATAATATCTTCAAGAACTACAGGTGAGAAGCAAATTTCACACTTACAGATGATTTTAAGCAGTGTTTTTATATTATTAAATGGACGAAGCTATCATTTTAATCAAACAGGTTTTTCATTTTCTTGATCTAACAACTAAAATATGCATTCTGGTCAGTTTTGGTTTTACCTCTCTTCGCCATCTAGTTCCCAGTATCACAGATGTGTAACTTTAAGGATTCTCTGATTCCTTGGGCTAACCTATTTTCCTACTCTATGTGGAGTTTAGGGTTTGCTCCTAGTGCCTCCTGTATGGCACATCATCTATTTTCAGAAAGAAAACGTGTGCACGCAGAACGCCTTTCTCCCATCCTGAGACACTAGCACAGGAAGCCTACAGGTATCTGTGTTCAGACAAAATCCTTGCTGCTTCTGTCACCCCAAAGGCCAGCGTCTACTATGAGATTTTAGTCACTAGTGCCATCTAGTGGTAGACACGAGGAAACTGTCTATCGGTCTTTCTCGACCTAGATTCCATAAGATCTCAGCTGAGAAGGGCTGGTGGCATTGTTCATCTTTGAAAGTTCAGTAGTGATTGATTATAACATTTATTATGGTAATCAACTTCACTAAGAAAGAAATTGGTATTATTTTATACCAGTATTTTAAAAAAATACTTGGAATTCATAAAAATAGGAAAAAATCAATGAAATCTAATATTTAATATATTTCAAATACTAATATAAACATACAAAATGTCAAACAAACACAGCTCATAAAAATACTAAGACTACACTGTCATTTTCATATAAATCACTGGTGGCTCTGGCTCTGCTGCTTCCTTGCCATAGACCTTACTGCTTGACAACCAGGACTATGGCTGGTCCTGCAGTGCTCCAGGCCCTTCCTTCTGAGTGGGGTTCTCAGGGTACCACTTTTAGGTGGCTCCTCTGCTCTGGCCAATGACTGGATTATGCCATTTTAATCTCTCTCCTGGAAAATCTGAAGAGACTGCTCTTTGCCAGGAAGCAATCTGCCCACTTCAAAGGGCTTCTCCCTGCCTGGTTCATGCTCAGTTTTTATTGAGGGCATTGGGAATGAAAAAGAAAAGGAAGATGGCAACTTGCAGAGAGTGAATGGAAGAGGGTAAAAGGATTGGAGAGAGCATTTAGGGAGAAAGTCAGGAAGGGAGAATATTGCTTATCAGTGCTTAAAATAAGTGTGGCATTGACATGATATTACAATCTGTGTATCCCGATGATGATTCTGTTATATAATTCCCAATTTTCAGTATTTTTTTTTTCCTTCCCCTGAGGAAGCTATCTACAAAAGTTTCTCTAAACTAGAAAGAGTCCAGCATATGCTGTGTTGCCTTCCTCAGTTGACGGACTTGAACCACTGTGATGTTTTGGGATCAGCTGGATTCCAGAAAGGCCTCTAGAGCACTGCCTTGAGGGAGGGGCTAGAAGCCATGCACTGTGCCTCCTGCTTGCCCTCTCTACTTCTGAGAATCTTGTATCTGCTGTCCCTCCTTTTCAGAGGCCACTTCACCAGGCAAGGGCAGCGGGCAGCAGATGTGGGATTAAGCTGGCAAAGGGGCCATAGCATGGAAATTAATGCTTTGTAAGTGCTTATACATGCTGGGCAGGCTCTCCATGAGCCCATCTGCAACCACAGGCAAAGGAAGGGTTGCCCACAATGCCCAACAAGAAATAGCATGAAAACTTGGAAATGTGACACAATGAGGAAAGTGCATCTATGGAAACTCTTCTTGGGAAAGGCAGCCCTGGTAGTGGAAGGAAAACCTGAATGGGCTGTGATGGGGGTGGTTACACCCCCCAGGAGAATTCTCAAATATATTCTCATTCCCTCCTAAGAAGAGAGGGAAGATCTGGTTAACTAGAACCTTTTATCTTGGTGAGTGGGATACGAAAGTTTGGGGACAGGGCCGAGTTGCTTAAGACTTAGAGGAGAGACAGCACACTCTTCCTCAGATCCTTTTTCCCCACAACCATCGTCTCCCTCTAAATGTGAATGATGAAAAAAAATATAAATATATGCCTGTCTGGGGCACCTGTATTTGGTGAAGCTCTGTATTTGACAGACAGCAGCCAAGACAACCTTCAACACAACAATACCTCCAGGCTTAACTAGTCATCAGGATTATACGATTGGGGGTTTTGGTGGGAGCAGCCTTTGCATCTATAGCCTCCTTGCTTCAGAGATGGATGGCAGTGGTAGCCTCACTGTCCGGACTGAAATTAAGGATTGCTTATGGAAAAGAAGCTGAGTAACCTTGGAAAAGTTCTACACTCTTTCTGATCTTTGTGTTTACCTAATTTACTCATTCATCCAACATTTATTAAAGAGTCTGTTATAGTATAAATACTATAAACAGGAATGAGAAAAGGTACAGACACATAGGCTGCTTATTCAAATCCACCTTTCTCTTCTTCTTCCTGGACAGAACTCCCAAGAGTGCCAAGGTGTTGCCCTCCATTAGAGGCAGTCTGGCAGAGTAGAAATTCAGGCTCTGCCACTGGGTAGCTATGTGGCCAAGAAAAATTCCTTAGTCTCTCTGAGCCTCAGTTTGTTCATCTATAACACAGAGATATCAATATTACCTTGCAGGATTCTTACGAGGATTAAATAAAAAAGCTTATGTGTTACGTGTTAGCAGGCACTCATTATATGGCAGGGTAACTTCTTGTGCCTTAGTCAAATCCATTTGCTGCTACTTAGCCACAATAATTTTTCCAAAATGGAAATCTAACATCCAAGTTTCCCACTTAAAACATTTCAATGCCTCACCTTTGCTCCCAAGATAAAGAACAAACTCCTGATGATCTAAGAAGTTTTATATTTCCTGGTCCTTGTCAACCTCTCTCCCTTGCTATCCTGTGCTCCAGCCACATGAACTTCTTTACGCTCCTGGAAAATTTAATCCTTCCTATCTTGAAGCTTTCACACAGGGTGAAAGTCCCTTCTTCCCAGATCTCATCTACATGGTTAACAACGTCTCAAATTTCTTTGGGAAAAACTTTTCCCACCCTCCAGACTAGGTAAGGCCTCCCAACAATGCTCTTTTGTAGTCTGCTTTGTAATTGTTTTTGTAATGACTTATACTAAGTCTTAGTAAGGTCAAGTGGTAAGAAACTGATTCCCCAGGACTGAACACCAAACACAATGCCTGGTCCATTTTAGAGGCTTAAAACTTTTGGATAAATGAATGAAAGTTCAGAGGGTAGGGAAGCGCTGGCTATTAATCTAGTTAGTACTTCTCTGCCACACTTAACCACGTTCTGCCCAACATGCTTGTTAATTTTTCCTTTCCTTTCTGGATTTTTAGTTTTTAGTAAACAACTCTCAATGTTCCACTGCTTCCATGGGATAGGCTCAGAGGAGGTGCTCTACACCAGGGACATGGCATAGATAGAAGAGAGTGTTAAGTGGCCTAAACAGGAATGGAGAGCAGGGTGAACTCCACATTGAAGGCAGCTTGGCTTGATACAAGAGTAGGTTTCCTGCCCTAATCATCCCTTCTAGAGGGCATTTAAGTTGACCTCTCTTTGTTAGAAGGGGAGGACTGAATAGGGCAATACTTACTTGTTCCCATGAAGAAATCATATGACGTTCAGCTGGTGCCTTTTCTATGATGGTCACTTCTGTCACACCTGGGGATGATTCTGAAAGAAGAAATAGGGCATCTATAGAGCTGAAACTGACCAACTCTCACACATTTCTACAATAGAGGTTGACTAATGGTTGATGGCTGCTTTAGGAATATCAAATTCCTCTGAGCAGCTTTATTTCCCGTGATAAAAGCAGGGAAGAACTGGTTGTTCCCTCAAAGGCACTCAGTCCTAAACCTAGGACCAAGTAGTCTACACCTCATAAAAAGGACATCACCAGAATGCCACCTATATTCAGTCACTGCTCAGTCATTCAGCTTGTTGAACAAAAATCAGAGATTCTAATTCCTACTAATTTTACACTGAACTTCTCAGTGAGCTAAGTCTGTCTATACACTTAAGACATAATGGAAAGGAGTAACAAATAGCACCTCATTAACTTTTAAAAACATAAAACTTACTTGGTAATTTTTCTTCTAAATGAAACCCATCTTCTACTTTGAGGTCCAGGGTTTAGAAGCTAGACTAACATGAAAAGTGATCACTGAAGATGTGATTAAGATTAGGTCATGCTGGTGTATGGTGGGCACCTAATCCACTATAACTGGTGTCCTCAGAAAAGGAATAACGTGTGAGGAGATATGCACAGAGGGAAGATGGCCACGTGAAGATGGAAGACTGAAACGATACAACTATAAGACAATGATCACCAAGCATTGCTGGCAAACAGCCAGAGGTTAAGGTCCTTCTCCTCCAGGTTTCAGTATGAACATGGCCCTGCCTTGGTTTCAGACTTTTGGCTTTCCAAACCATGGGAGAATAAATTCCTGTAGTTTTAAGCCACCCAGTTTGTGGTACTTTTCACGGCACCCTTATTACATAGTCATCCACCTTTTCTCTGCGTGATATTGTGTACATTGTTCTGTCCTGGGCCATGATCACTGCAAGTCTAGATGCTATCAAAGCTATAAAATCTCCCTGTTCTGATCCATCTCAGCATAACACCAGAGGATCTTCCCCGTACCTATGCTTATTTCCTATCAAATCTTATTTAGTTCTCCCTTTGGTCTGGAAGATTGGGCCTTTATTATACCTGTTAGAGTTTAATCTTCTACCCCATTGTCCAAACCCTCTGTTCCAGTTGTGTCAGTTAATTCATTGTCTCCATTCCTCTGCCCTTCAAAAATCAAATCTGTATAATCTTTGATCATGTAAGAAATATACACACCCAAGCACATCCATGTTTCCCTCTATCTACCCAAGTCCTACCCATATTTTAGGGCCATACTAAAAGTTCCACCTTTCCAACTCCTTCCATTTCACATGACTCTAGCTCACAGTGATCGCTGCTTTTTCCAATATCCTATCCCGCTGCATATAGGTTGGGGCCACATATGTTTACAGTTACTTATTTTTTATTTTGAACTATATATTGGTTATTTTTTATGAGAGTCTAGGCATACTGTAAACAGGGAATATATTGAAATAAAACTTTTAAATCTCCAGGAATAAGGCAAAGACTTCTAGTTTGATGTGGTTCACGATTCTATAATTATGCCTGTACTCTTTCTATGGATTATAAAGTTTCCTCCATAAAGTTTCCTCCATAAAGTAGCCCAGTTGAGGAGGTAAGAATTCTGGACTCCTCCTATTCTAGTATTGCTTTATGCATTCACTAGTTGTATGGCCTTAGATGAATCTTTACTTCCCTTAGCATTCAGTAAGACAAGAATTAAACAATACTTCTCTTGATAAAGGAAACAGAGGAAATAGAAATGACGGTACTTTGGAAAAGCAAAATGTCCCATACATACAATTTTTCTCCTGCCTTTTGTTTGGTGTTCTTTCTAAGATACTAGAAAGCATAGTAGTGTGGCAGAAAAACACTGTGAACTTCAAGCCATTGGACCTGGGGTAAGTCCCTGCTATGCCTCTGGGTGGTTAGGGTGGAAGACCGTGTCTGTCCCTTCCGGGTGGTCCCATTTGGAACTGTTCAACCAAAGCTAAGATAGTGAATGACAAATGTTATTATTCACATTTTACAGCAAGGACGCTGAGGCTGAGAGGTAAGTCACAAAGCCAATTCTCTGACATCTAATATGGGTCTAGCTGAGGAATTTAGCGTTTATGTGCAAAAGTCATTGCACCCCTATTGGCATAGCCCTTTAGAACAATTATCCTATGAAAATGCAAAGTCTAACTTTAATCACTTTTAGCAACTTATCACTCCACTTCTAGTTGAACAGAGGAAGAGAGAATTCTTTGCCAACACCCATCTAGTTGCGTCCTGATGTTCTCTGAGTGCACCCACAAGGGCATCCAGTGTCACCGGTTGCAAGAGGACACATACACACAACGTAAATGCCTGACATTAAGCTTCTGATTGCTGAGGCATCATTTCAGATATATCCATCTCGAATAAACAAATTGCCAGCTGTATGACCCAGCTACTAGCTAAATAACTACAGAAGGAACCAGGCCACCAACACCCATAGAGTTCCCTTTTGGAAAGCCCTGGGGAACCTGGATAACTGACTGCTTGAGTGATCCTCCAATCCCCCTTTCCTTTCCTGTACCCTAATTCCTATTCTTATGTTTTAAATTTACCAATAAAGACTGAACCGTAAAAACTCATGCCACCCCACTCTCAGACCCTAATAAAGGCAAGTTCTCATTTTTTGTCCTTCCTTTCTCCCTTCCTCCCATCTTTCCCTCCTCTCCCTGGCCTCCCCACTCTCCGCCAACAGGAGTGTAGCCTCAGGCATACTGTGTACCCTCCAGGGCCTGTGCATTATCAACCCTTTTCTTTCAGAGTTCCCTGATGTTTGCTGCTGAGGTGCATCTTGCAATCATAATAAGAACCACAAGGGCCTACAGCCAGAACATTGCCTCCAGTCAGGGAAATGTTGGTGGGGGCTCCTAGCAAGTAGTACAGGCCCAGGAAAATGCTTCAAGTGTTCCCAACTGATAGCGTCACTAACACCAGGCAGTGATGTTTACAGCAGGCCTAAGTGGAGGGCCTAGAGGCTCAAACAGAAGTGCTGCAATGCTAATGCAGATGAAAGTATACCATACACTTAAGCTTTGAACACCTCTAGGAGAGGCCAACTGGTCAACATGCTGACTGGAAACTTTCATATTAATAAGGTGCTTAGGAAGTACCCATGGTAGAAACTCTGCTATCCAATACTTCAGCACTGATGGGGAGGAGGTGCTGGGAATGTGGAATTGAAGGACACACAATAAATTCCATTTGTATAACATACCATTTCAAGGAATTGATATATATTATTCAATCTTTCAATAATCTGTGGAATACGCATCATTACTCTCAGTTTAAGGATAAGGAAACTGAGATAAGAGATATTAAATAATGTCACAAAACTGTATTTTCTACCACAGCTCTGGACACTAAGCTACTAAGACATTTTGGTAGAAAAAGCATTAGGCTAATTCCTATATGGTGAGAAGGAATTTTCCCTACACCATCAAGCAATTCTTTGACACCAGCTGGGTGTCCCCACAATTCAACTCAACCTGAGCATTACTTACCAGGGCCTGGCATCAGATTCCACAAGTTAAAGGCTTAGTCCTACAAGACCGCCCTTCACTTCAGATATAATAAGTGCAGGTTGCTATCTATGCTTCTGACCCGACTGGCTATAAATCAGGGTTCCCATGACCCCCTCCTTAAATTAGTTTGCTAGAGTGGCTCACAGAATTCAGGAAATCCATTTTACTCACTAGATTATTCGTTTACCACAAAGGACATTACAAATCAACAGCCAGATAGAGATGCAAAGGGCAAATTATGAACAAAGGATTTGGGGGCCCAGCATGGTGGTATGAGGAAGTGTTCTGGTTCACCTATCTCTGAGTCAACAATCTCTGAGGTATTTTAATGAGGACCTGCTATGTCCTCAGTTTTGGAAAAACACTGCTAGAGATTAGGAGTGAGACAGCCCGACTATTTATTGCATAAACACAACAAACATGAAACAAAAGTGAAAATGTCTACGTAACATATATTTTAAATCGGGTGATACTGACTCTAAGAGCTACAAGAATTAAAGGTAGAAGGATGTTGATGAAGACTTAAAAAGTGATGAGAAATGTCATAAACTAAGCACAGTTGATCGTGGCCTTCCATGACAGCATGGCCATTCCTGCAGATTTGACTCAATTAACACCTATTCCTGCTCCATTCCTAATGTATTTTTCTGTATTTTAGAGACTGAACAGCTAAAGACTACATTCTATTGCGGCTAGGTTCAGAAGGCTAAGATTCTTGCATAAAACTTGGAAGGAAGGAACGAAAAGATGAGCTAGAGGGCAAATAGGTAGACTGGATCTTCTCAAAAGCACAATTGCAAAGGTGTTTTGATCTTAGGGGGTTAAGAGTGGTAGGGGTGGCAGAATCAACAGCATTTTCTCAATTCGACAGCTTCCTATAACACTAGCTGCAGGTACTTCCCACTTAGCAGACCCTTTTTGAAGTATGGTTCTCAGAGTCTGCTCCCTTTAGATCTAATGATTTTGTGAGCTAATGTCCCTTAATTTATCCCTTTCTGTTTTAACTAGCTAAAGTATATTTCTTACCTTAAACTAGCTATGCATTCAATGGTCTGCAACTAAGAACTCTGACATAAATAGTGGGCATTTGGGGGTTCACCTTAAGACAGATGAATATGCTCAGATCAGAGAAAGTGGTCATTTATGTGACTTAAAAATTGTGGCCACAAAGCCAGATAAATTCACACAATGTGTGTGTGTGTGTGTGTGTGTGTGTGTGTGTGTGTGTGTGTGGATTTCTTAGGACTTTTTAATATACAAGATTATGTCACTTCCAAATAGATATAATTTACTTTCTTCTTTCCAATTTGTATGTCTTATTTTCTTGCCCTGACTAGACTCTCCAGTACAGTTAAATATAAGTGATAAGAGAATTCTTCTTGTACAGAAAAGAGTGAAGATAGCAGCCCTGACACAGCAATCTTTAGGAACACCTGCTGATAAGGCTGGCTCTTGGCTGGCATCTGGGAACTTAGATTTCAGGAAGGTTCCCACCATTCCCTGATAAGAATGGCTCACAGTGCCTGTTAGCGCAAACAATAGCGTTTATGCTGAATACCTGCTGTCCTTCTGGGAGTTTGGAATATACCAGGTAGATACTAGGTACCCAAGTGACTGATTTCCAATAAAAGGTCTGGGCTCCTATGAACTAGTGAGCTTTCCTAGTAGACACTGAACATATGTTGTCACGTGTTGCTGGAAGAATCAATTGTGTCCCATATGATTCCAAACTGAGAGGACTCTTGAAAACTTGCATTTGGGTTTCCTTGACTTCTCTACATGCACCCTTCCCTTTGCTGTAAATCACTGCACGACTACTTCCCAAGTCCTATAATCTTCCTAGTGAACCACTGAAACTGGTGTGGTCTTGGAGAATATCCAAAACATTTGTCTTGCTCCTGATCTTACTGGGAAAGCATCCAGTTTTCCACCATTAACTGTGATGTCTTTATGTTTTTACAGAGCCCTTTATCAGGTTAAGGAAGTGATTTCCATTCTATATCCTCTAATTTATTGAATATTTTTTTAATCACAAAAGGGTGTTGGACTTTGTGCTTTCTCTGCATTTGTTGAAATTATGTGGTTTCTGTTCTTGATTTTATTAACAAGGTGCATTACACTAACTGATTTTCATATTTACACAAACTGTAAATTTCTAGGCTAAATCACATTTGGTATATGATCCTTTTTTAATGTTGCTGAATTTGGTTTAATTGTTATTTCGTTGAGGATTTTTAAATGTTTGGTTTTCAATAGAAATGTTGTAGTTAAGGAGTTATTTTAGGAATGGGATTTCAGGAGTTTGCTTACCACACATCTATGGCTGAATTCAGCAACCTTGCCTTTTAAAAAATCCTCTTAACATATTATCTTTTCAAAATAAAATTAAAATGTAAAAAAAATATAATCGATTTTCAATTTGTGATTATTAACTAGAA
Organism: Cynopterus sphinx; assembly: GCA_030015415.1. NCBI lineage: Eukaryota > Metazoa > Chordata > Mammalia > Chiroptera > Pteropodidae > Cynopterus > Cynopterus sphinx. Next base: position 25,404,305 of record CM057384.1, on the reverse strand, counting down.
ATTATGACTTAATTAAATTTCTAAAGGGAATGTTTTATAGGAGGCTAGATTCATTATACATTTAATTATCAAAGTTGTTTAATTCCTTAGGTAGATTTTGCCTTTTAGTAGTGTTGTCAGTTTGCCAAAGAAACGCTTAATAGATAGAATATATCAAAAGTGTAAATGAAATTTAAAATGTTTACAGTCATTTAATTATTTAAGTCTTTAAATTTGACTGACAGCTTAAGGGAAATTTAGTTGTCTTGACACCTGAGTAGACTGAACATTAATAAAAAGAAAATAACTTATTTATAGAAAAATTCCTAGATTTATTAGAGTGTAATGAAGTATGCCTGTGGAATAGCAAGACCTGCCTGACTAAATCCAGGAGTATGAGTACAGTGCATAAGTTTGGATATGAATAAAGAGATAGGATATGGGTGGTCCTGATGATTAGATATCTCCTTACCCTACTCTGTAACTTTGTTTCATTCAGATCTCTGATTAAATATCACTTCTCTCAAACTCATCATGGTGTTGCTTGCCTCATTTACTGTTTTAGGCACAAGGAAATATAGGCGAGAACAAGACAAAGTTCCTATCTCCGTGGACTTCTATTACAGAAAAGGGAGAAATTAAGAAAGCAACCAAATAAATACATAATTTCAAGTAGTGATAAAGACATGAGGATAAAAAAAAATGTGGGCTAAGGGAGAGCGCATAATAAAAGAAGGTTGTTATTAGAACTATAATCAGGGAAGGCTTCTTAGATGTAGTGATATTTAATCAGAGATCTGAATGAAGTGAGGGAGGGAGACTCAGATTTAGAGGAAGGTTATTTCAGGTGAAGGGTCTAGCAAATTGCAAAGGCCTTGGAGTGAGAATAGCTTTAAGTGTTTATGGTACAACAAAGAGACCAGTGTGCCCAAAGCACAGTAAAAATAAGGTCAGAAAGACAGATGAGAGCAGATCATAAGGGACTTATGGGTCATCATACAGAAGCTAGGATTTTATCATAAATGTGATGGTAAGGCATCAAAGCGTGCCATTAGGCCAGCTTAGTCTGCCTTTCTCCTTCTTGGTTATCTGACTAACTCCCATTTGTCTTGCAAAATCTAGAATAACCCTGTGGGTCATATTCCTTAACTCCCCAGATAAAGTCAATCACCAACTCATGTGCGCTGCTTCAGACCAATATATAGATTCCTGACGACCTTTCACACTTCTGGGGACCTAGTCTTTTGATTTTTTCCCCCCACATAAATGTGTTTTTAATTTTTCCCCCTCTCTTTCTAGCCCCAGAGTCGAACATAGAGGTGGGTGCTAGGTAAAGGTAGGAGAAAAGAAAAAGACCCATTTAACAGTGCTGCCGGGGAGGTTGGCTGCAGCATCCCCCCAGCTCTCTCTGTGGCCGGGCAAGGGCGTGGGCTTCAAGGAGACTCCCGCCACCACCAAGGGTGCCTCTTGGGAATGGCAACCTACCAACTGGCAGGTGCCTGCTGTCTCTCTGCACGTTTTTGCCCGCCCTTACCCGGCCCTGCGGTGAGACCCTGGCCTTCCCTGCTCTCCTTGTGAACACGCCCGGCAAAACGTTGCCCGGGCCTCGTCACGCAGCCTGCTCCCCCTCGGGTCCCGGCAGCGATGCCCACTGGCATTCAGTGTCCAGCGTCAGGCCGCCTCCCCCCGCCCCCCCAGGCCCCCGCGCGCTCACCCAGGATGCGGGTGATGCCCAGGGTCAGCTTCTCCAGGTGCGGCTTGCTGCAGGCCCCCAGCGGGGGCGGCGCCTCCTCCTGCATGGCTCGCGCACCCGCTCCGCGCGCCGCCCGGGCCGCGCCGGGGACCCGGCGGGGGGGCGCGGCGGGCCGCAGGGCGGAACACCGCCTCCGCGCCGCGGCCGTCGCGCTCACGGCATGCCGGGAGTTGTAGTCCTCGGAGGGCGAGAACGAGGCGCGAAGAGCATGGCGGACCCGGGCTGGGGTGGGGGTGGTAGTTCCGTGGGGCGCTCCTTCCGCGGCCCCCGGCTGCTGCGTCTCGCCAGGCCACGGAAACACAGCGCCGCCCCCGCCCGGAGCGTCCCGCCCCGCCGGGGACGACCCTGCAGGCGGGGGCGGGGCTCTGCGCGGAGCGGCCAATGGGGACAGGAGCCGGAGGCCGGGGCGGGGCGGCCCCAGCGCGACGCCCCGAGTGGCGGTTGTTTCAAGATGGCGGCCGCGGCGGGCCCCTCCCGCCCGGGCGCCGCGGCGTTCTGGACCCGCGACGGTATCCTTTGCCCGCCTGGCAGGGGGCGCTGGCGCCCTCTCCGGTGCGGCGAGCGGCGAGCGGGCGCGTGCGGCCCCCGCGGAGGGGCGAAGCTTGTGGGGGTGGGGGGCGCAGCACCGGGCGCAAGGCCGTCGCGTCCCGCAGCTGTCCAGGGGCCCGGCTTTCCTCCTTGCTTTGGGAATTAGGGCGCAGAGTGAGTGCCTGGTACTGTCTCCAGGGCGGGGTTCCCCGCCCTCGGTGGCGGTAAGCTCTGGGCAGATGGCCTGCAGGCGTGGCCCCGCTTGGGGCCTGGAAGGACCCCCGGCCCTGGGTGACCTCGCTCGGGCTGGCTGAGTGTGGGCAGGTGGAGGAGGAGGGGAGGGTGCTCTTGGCTTGGGGGTGTCCTCGGTCTGCTCTGTTTAGGAGGATGTCAGGGTCTTGCTGGATTTAAAAGGCTGTCCGTGATGATTTATTTTTCAAGCCGAGATTTCTCTAGGAGAGGGGCGGGGCTCTGGTTTCGCGGGGATGTTGTGGTCTGGGGGTGCCGGCTGTTGCCTGGATGTAGTGTTGTTGATTTCCATGCGGCTTGCAGGTCACCCCTGGGAGGATGAAAGTTCTGGGATTGTTTGGGGGTGGAAAGGCTGAGCGAGAGAGGAGAGGTTTTACCCTTGTGGTACTCTTCCCAGTTCAGTGTCCCCGATATGTGTGACATAAGTGGTTCTTTCCCTGCGTTAGCTAAACCGTGCCCACCTAAGCCTTGGTCCTGATACTTTGCTTCACGTCCGTTAGAGTGTTACATGGAAAAAGTAGGGTGTCTGCAGAGGCCGAGTGGTTTTGTCTGCTAGGACTGGTGATAACATTGTTTCAGGCGTTGCTGTTTAACTTTGTGTCTTCTTTGCACATTCTGCTTAGCAACCAGTGAAACTTAGAATATTACATTAAAAATTTCCCTCCCGAGTCACTAGGATTAAAGTGTCACGCCATGGAGAAAGGAATATTTACGTTCAGCGTTTAGGGTTAATGCACTGTCTGCATATAATTACCACTCGTCTCTGATAGGTTGGTGAGAATCAAGTGAAATCATGTTACATACACTGTGCTTTCAAAGCACACTAGTGATCTGTGCAAATTAAATACTTTTTCCTTGACCTATCAGGATTCAAAGGGAATATGTGCATTAGGAACTACTGGACTGAAGTAGGAAGTCAGGAAATTGGCACAAGTCTTTTCTCATGAGACACTGCCCCTGCAATGATAGAATTTTGTGATGGAGGAGATATTTAAAGTTTATTACTTACAGTGTGCTCCTTTAGGGTAATCATTTTCATAACCACCTATGTGATTTGGTTATTCCTTGCTTTATGGACACTTATTGTTCTGATGTAGAATTAATGGTTAAGGGATGGGGAGGAGAGAATCTTTTGCAGTGAGACTAATTAAGTCGATAGTTATGTAAACTGAACCTATGTTATTGGTCTTAGCAGCTTCCTACTCTCAATTCATGTAGTCCTATTACTCTCTCTTTCATATAAAAGTCCCATATCCTCCCTTTTCTCTTAAATTTTCCTTACCCTAAAAATTTATGTAAAATACTCATCTTCTCATTGAAAGTCAGGAGTTGAAATTGCGTGGGGGAAAATGCTAGTTATTACACTCTATAGAAATTCAGATGTCTGAAAGGAATTGCAAGGTTACTAGTACCACTTGTTTTCTGAGCCTATCCCAATTAACATCCAGCCTCAGATATTTTCATTTTATATCTCATTGGACTTAAAAGCAATGTCAAATGTGAATTAGTTACGGATTCTTTGCTAAAAAGCATAATGGTAGTTATGAATCATTTTATTTAGTCATGTGTCTGGATCTTACGCTCTTATCACAATGATAACTTCCCAGACCACCCCAAAACCTTTATAGTAGAACTTTCAATAGAAAAAGACCAAAAAGTATGTACTTATAATCTGGTATTTTCACACTGTTGAAAGATTTTTCAGTGCTTTCCCTAAACAGTTAAAGAAATGCAATTGAGAGATTTCCCATCCTAGATGTTTCCATCATGTGAGGAAAGATCATCTGAGACTGACTGTCATCATTTTTACTGTTTTTTTTTTTTTAATGGGCTATACATTTCCTGCACAGTAAGACTCAGCAGTGCTATTTTGTACAAGGTATGTCTTGTACCTAAGGTGTAAACAATTGATATGCTGTGTTATCATTTTGTGGGTTAAATCTGCAAGTAAAATAAGCCTCTTCAGCCATTAATTGTTTTCCTGCTCCATTATAGCATTAGGGATGCTTTGTTACTAGCTATACTTGTCTTATTGAGTTGCTTCCAAAGAAACAAAAGTGGGACTAAGGTGGCACATAGAACTCAATAAGAGTTTCAGTGTACATTTGGTAAATATTGTCTCCTTGACTTTTCCTTAAAATATGTGTTGGGAATCTCTATGTTTAAAGAAGATGTATATTCGGGTTCTTAATATAATTAGATGGAGATAGATTACAAATGATTAGAAAAGATAGGTTGGATCGAGGAAATTTCAAATACATTTAGTCTTATTTTTAAAAACTTTTTAAGGTCAGTATATTTAGTGTTTATTATTATTATTATTGAAAGGAAATTTACTGTGGGGGTAACTAATGGGTTTTACTTTTATATTTCAAATGAGCTAAAGAAAAAAAGATAGCCCTGAGATTGTTGGACAGTACCTCCTAAAATTAAATATCAATTTTATTTATTTCATAGATGATTTACTATGAGCCAGGCATTCTTTGATGCTTGGAGATACAACATTGAACCGAACAAGATGAAAATCCTCACCTGCTTGGTACTTCAATTTTGGGGGGATGAAATGAGGCCTTGAATAAGTTAAATATAATCTGTGTTCAATGATTGTAGGTGCTATGGAGAAAAAGAAAGCAGGAAAAGGAAAGCTTTTATGGCGAACTTTTGTTTCTGTTATTATGCCAATGCTATACTGTTTTTTGATTATTATAGTTTTGTAATATAGTTTGAAATTAGAAAGTGTGATACCCTTAGCTTTGTTATTCTTTCTTAAGATTGTTTTGGCTATTCAAGGTCTTTTAGGGTCCCATACAAATTTTAGGATTGTTTATTCTATGTGAAAAATGCCATTGGAATTTTGATGGGGATTGCATTGACACTGTAGATGGCTTTGGGTAGTATGGACATTTTCAAATATTCTTACAGCTCATGAGCACAGAATATCATTTTATTTATTTGTGTGTCCAATTTATTTTATCAACGTCTTACAATTTTCACTGTATAGGTCTTTCACCTCCTTGATTAGATTTACTCCTAGGTATTTTATTATTTTTGATGTGATCTTAAATGGGGTTGTTTCCTTAATTTCTTTGATAGTTATTAGTGTAAGTAAACGCAATAGATTTTTGTATATTGATTTTGTATCTTGCAACTTTACTGAATTCATTTATTCTAACAGTGTTTTGGTAGAGTCTTTAGGGTTTACATGCCATTGCAAATGGAAACTTCTGGAAAGTCTCTCTCTGTAGTTTGTTTTTCTTAAAGAAACGGGAATCAAAGTTATTAGCTGACACTAAGGATTTAGGAAGCAGTATCAGGTTTGAGAAGAGGAGAGAAAATATAAAATACTTGATGTGCTTTCAAATCCAGTGCTACCAAGTGGGGTCTCCAGTGGCTGGTCTCTTCCAGTTGTGATCAGCCTGTTTTGTGAATGGGAAATGTAGTATGCTTTCCAGGACTCAGTTATGTTAGTCTTTTCGTAGGTCATCCTTGGAGAATATTTTGCAAGTTCATTGTTATTGTTATCTTCTAATTGAAAACAGTGCCATGTGGAGCATGTCCTGAATCATCTTGGACTTTTTCTATCTGACACTTTTTTCCATGTGTGTATTTCCAACAGCAAATAATTAAATATTTTTTGAGCATTTATTGTGTGTGCTAAACTCAAGGGATATTAAAAAGTCAGTTTTTGCTGTTAAAGAGCTAATACAATTTCATTTTGTAAGGCTTTTTTATAGATTGGATGTCAGTGAATTTAGAAATTTTTTGTATGTTCCTGTGCTAGTTACTATTATTTCCTTAAAGTAGTGGGGTCTAATTTTTTGTCTTATGTGCCTCTTAAAATTTTCTAAGCTCCATTTATGCCTGATGTTTGAAGGAATTTAAAGTTTGGGGGCACTGGTTATCAGCCAAAGTGTTAGAACTGTGACAGTAGATGTGCTGTTCAGGAGAGCTCTTAGAAACCAGCTGGCAGCTCAAATGGTACCCACCATCTTTGTATTCTTAAATTCCTGTAGGAATTCTGTGCATATCCAGTTAGTATTTTCTGAAAAGACTCCATTTCTAGGGTTGATCATGAGTGGAACTATATGGACTTTTTGAACATATTACTGCGTCGAATGTTTCAACTTCAGCCATTTTCTTGAAGGAAATAGTTGATGAATTGTCTGGAAATCTTGGAAAAGAGAATGTTTATAAAAGAACAGAAAACTTTGGAATGTTCTAGATATTTGGAAAAATTGTTCAGATACTTCCTTCCTGCAAGTATTATCAAATCATGGACATACTAGATATAGTTCTGAATAAAATTTTGTTTATGGAAAGAAAGCTTTCTTATTGAATTGGTTCTTTTCTATGGAGGCATTAAGATCTTAGCTTTTCTAAATTTCTCCATTTGAAATTCAAAATACTGTAGTTCTTTTTGTCTTAAGTTTTTTTCTACTTGTTAAATAGTAAGGCTTCTTGGGACATTTCATGAATACACTAACAGAAGAATAAAAATTGCCTTTGTGATTGCATGATTGACTTGCCCTCAAACAGTGTTTGTTCTTCAAATCTAAAGCTCATTTGGAAATTATTTACGCTTAAAATAACTTGTCAGTTCTTCAGTAGTGAACAAACTGGAGCCACTGAACTCCCTGTTTACGAAATGAAAGGAGTTAACAGCAGAATTTATAGCGTAGGATATCTCATTTGGGAATAAGCATGGATAAAAGTTTTATGGAACAAAGCCTTCCAAAAGTTTTACAAATATATAGTTGTGGCTATATAAAGATGAACTTTAAAAGAATATTAGTTTTGCTACATTTAATTCAATTGGCTTTCTAGTTTTGTTTTTAAAAACTATAAATTCTCAGGTCAAAAGAAATTATGAATTGTAACAGAAGTACAGAACAGAAGCAACGTTTGGATATTGGATAATTTTTTTCTAGTATTTTCCTTCATGTCCTCTTGCATAGGTTCTGATGAAGAGCAATCAGTAGTATATGTTCCAGGTATGATTTTCTATGTTAATTTGGTAAACTTCCTTTTCTTCTTAAATGTTAGGAGAAAGGTAAAAATTATGACAACTTTGCAGGTATAACTGGATGTGGAACATTTCATTAGAACTTACAATTAAAAACAAATTTGATGTGACCCTATTAAGATTCTAAATTCGGCCTTATATTTTATTCATGTATTAAAGATCAAGAGTCTTTTCTCATTGTTTATATTACAAACAGTAGCCTAAATTTGATATTTCAAAGAAGAGTGTGAAAATGAAAACAGAGTTTATGCAATAAACTCTTTAACATTTACTAGTTATTACAGAGAAGTAATGAAACTGAACTATTGAAGGTACCCCAATTATGTGAAAACTCAGATCTTTAATGTTCCCTAATTAGAGTATATGTGTCAAGTTGTAATTTATTGATTTTAATATGACTTATGAATGTTCCAGCACCTTTTAAAAATATTTCAATTGAATCTTTATTCAAAACAGTCTTTTATGACTCATTATTAAGAGAGTTTTGAAATGAAGCAAGAGTTTTCCCTATCATTCTGTAAAGGAAGAGGTTGATGGGGGGGAGGTCTTAAAATAGAAGATATAATTTCTGAAATCTTATTTGATGGAAATTCTTAGGAATTTCTACGGAAGGAAATACCAGATTAAGACACAAGTTGATAAATCCAAAAGCTAATGTTAAGACTTCCAGGATGACTGCTGCTTCAATCTCCATGGAGTCTTTAAAAGGTGCAGGAGATTCAGTAAATGAACAGGTTAGTAAATTTTTATCTGTTTTTTTCTTCATTCTCCAATCTGCTGACCAGTAACTGATTTTTGTATGCTGACCAATAACTGATAGATAAGGATGAAAGAGTCCTTGAAAGAACATTAGATGATCTGTAAGCATTCTGAAAAGATACTGAGGATGACTCTAGGATGCTTTGATGATGCTTGGTGTGACATTTCCAATAGTTTGTTTCTAGCAATAGGATTTAACTGTGGGCCTACTTTTGTTACTTGTATCCCCAGTGTATCTACTTCACACTGACATGTGAATAGTTCACTTGCAAGTTCTTACCAATACATGAAGTTTTTTTTAATAAAATTGTTTTATATTTAACTATAACCTTATTTTGGATTAAGTCCATACATTTTTTATGATTCCATTGACTTATTAGCTATAATTCTTTGGCTATTTCACTAGCTTTAGTGATTATATTATACATTTTTAATTTATCACAGCCTATTTTCAAGTGATATTTTCACGCTTCACCTGTAATTTAAGGACCATTCAATAGTATAAGTCCTGACTTTTGTGATATTGTCATACATTTTACTTCTGTACATGAACCCCAAAATGCAATTATTATTTTTCTTTAGTCAGCTGTCTTTCATTTTCAAATTGAAATTTAATTCGCAAATCATAATATTTACTCTTTTAAAGTATACAGTTCATTGGTTTTTCATATATTCACAGAGTTGTCGATTCATGACTACAATCTAATTCCAGAACATTTTCATTACCCCAGAAAGATTGTGTATTCATTAGCAGTCACTCCCCATTGCCCAATCAATCATCTCAGCCCATAGCAACCACTAATCTACGTTTAGTCTCTGTAGATTTATCTAGTTTGGACTTTTCATATCAATGGAATTATATGTTGCTTTTGTTGATTGGCTTTTTTTCCTTAGCATAATGATTTTAAGGTTCATCTATGTTGTATCATGTATCATTACTTCAGTTATTTTTTCATCTCTTTTTATGGCTGAATATGTTTTGTGTATCCATTCATCAGTGGGAGAGCATTCTAATTGTTCTACTTTTTGACTATTATGAATAATGAACTGCTGTGAACATTGATATAAAAGTTTTTGTGTGGGTATTTTTTAATTTCCTTGGGAATATATATATGTATGTACACACACACACACACACATGCACACACACTTAGAAGTAGCATTGCTGAGTCATGTAGTAATTCTCTGTTTAACCTTTTGATGAGCTGCCAAAGTGGCTACACAATTTTATATTCCCACCAGCAGTGTATGAGAATTCCAGTTTCTCCATATACATACCAACACTTATATTCATCTTCGTTATTATAACCATAGCAAATATGACATGGTATGTCATGGTTTTCATTTGTATTTCTCTAATAACTAATAATGATGAGCATCTTTTTATGTGCTTCTTGGCCATTTGTATATGTTCTTTAGAGAAATGTCTACTTAAATCCTTTTCAATTGGGTTATTTGTCTTATTGTTGAGTTTAATAGTTCTTTTAGATTCTATCTACAGATCTCTTATCAGTTCTATGATTTGCAAATATTTTCTTTCATTCTTTGCATTGTCTTTTCACATACTTTTTAGTCTTTTGAAGCACAGAAATTTTTAATTTTGATAAAGTCCAATTTATCTTTTTTCTTCATCTGTGCTTGCTCTCATATCTAAGAAATCATTGCCTAATTCAAGGTCTCAAAGATTTACGTCAATATTTTCTTCTAAGAGTTTTATGGTTTTAGATAGTTCATTTAATCTTTGAGCCATTTTGATTTTATTTTTGTATGTGGTGTGGGTAGTGACCAGACTTTATTGTTTTGCATGTGAGTACCTGGTTGTCCCAGCATCATTTGTTGAAAAGACTTTTTTCTCTTTGTTTTCATACTTTTATTAAAAATCTGTTATCAATAAATGTAATCATTTATTAGTGGACTCTCAGTTCTTCTTCATTGGTCAATATTTCTCTTTTTATGACAATACCACTCCATCTTAATGACTGTACATTTGCAGTCATTTTTGGAATTAGGAAATATAAGTCCTCCAACGTTGTATTTAGGATTGTTTTGGCTATTGTGAGTCCCTTGCATTTCTATAGGAATTATAGAATCAACTTGTCAATTTCTGCCCAAAGCTCAGCTGGGATTGTAGAGATTTTAGTGAATCTTTAGATAATTTAGTGAGTATTTTCAATTGAATACTATTAAGTCTTCCAGTCCTTGAATATGGTATGTGAAATGCCTTTCTGCTTACAGAGGTCATCTTTAATTCCTTTCCAGAAATGTTTTTTATTTCTAAGTATTAAGTAATTTATACTTTTTGCTATTATAAATGAAATTATTTTCATTTATTTTTGGATTGTTCAATACCAATGTATAGAAATACAGTTGATTTTTATCTATTGATCTTGTGTCCTTTAGCCTTTCTAAATTTACTTATTACTTCTAATAGTTCTTTTGTGAATTTCTTTAAATTTTCCATATTTAAAATCATGCCATCTGCGAATAGAGACAGTTTTACATCATCCTTTCCAATTTGGACTCCTTTTACTTTTATTGTGTTTTAAAGAGATTTAGCAAATGTAACAAATGTCTTTTAGATATACCATCTAGTTACCATTTTTTGTGTTTTTTATTTGATATCAGTAATAAAACATTTTCCATCTGCCTAATCTACTACTTTTAAAATTATTATAGTTCAGATATGCTGGTAATGATTTTTTTCTCTTTTGTATGCCTGAAAAAGTTTTTATTTCACTCTCATTTTTGAAAATATTTTTACTGGTTATAGAATTCTGAGTCAGTAGTGGTTTTTTTTTTTTTTTTCAGTATTTTAATAATGTCACTTCACTTTTGCCTGGCTTACATTGCTCTTGAGAAGTCTACTGTCATCCATGTTTTCATTCTTCTATAGCAGAGTTTAAACTCTGGCTACTTTTCAGATTTCCTTGTGTCACTGGTTTTAAACAATTTGATTATAGTATGCCTTGGAGTAGTTTTCTAAATATCTCTTTTGGTTGGGATTTGTTGAACTTTTTGGATCTGTGGGACATTTGTCAGCTATTTTGTCTTCAGATATTTTTGCATCCCCCTCTCCTCTTTTTTGAAGACTCTGATTACACACATTGCCCCGGCCGGCGGGACAGGACAACTCGGGTCGAAGAGGATCCTGTGGAGGATGGGGGGAGGGGAGAGACAGGAGATACGAAGAAATGGAGGCAAGACAAAGTTCTGATCAAGCCTCCAATTTTTTATTTTAGAGCAGGTATATTTATACAGAAGAACAAAGGGAGGCAGGACTGACTAGGCAGGGGGATACTTGTTACAATTTCATTAGTCCTTGGTTGATGGGGTGAGGGGGTACAAAGGTTAGAAGTGAAAAGAGGAACAAGGAGGAGAGGGGCTCCTTGGGCAGGTCAACAGCCATTCTGTAGGTCCTTCCTTATCCGGCGGGTATGTTAATACATTCTGTGGTTAACTATTCCCTGGAGCATTATCTGCTCCTGCATTCTTTAGATAGCATACAGGTTTGTTAACGGCCAGGTTCTATGCCAGGGGGCTGGGCGGTCAGGATGAGGGTCTTGGCTCCCAACAACACATATTAGGCCACTTGAAGTTGCCTGACAGCTCTCTAATCCTCTGTTCATTTTGTTGTTATTCTGTGTTTATCTATGGATAGTTTATATTGCTTTGTCTTCAAATTCATTAATTGTCTCTGCAGTGTCTAACATTAATCTCATTCAATGTGTTTTTTCGTATAAAACAATGTAGCTTTTAACTCTCTAAATTTAGTTTTGGTCTTTTGTTTTTATTTATATAATCCATGTGTCTACTTAACCTCAGTCTTCTGGCTTCTGGAACATATGGAATATAGCTAAAATAACTTCTTTAATGTTCTTGTTTATAATTCTGTCATCTGAGTCACTTATGGCTAGATTTAGATTGCGTTATTTTTCTCCTAATTATGGATTGTATTTTCCTGCTTTGTTGCTTGCCTGGTTTTTTATTGGATGCCACCAGGCAGTATAAATTTTGCCTTTTTTGAATTCTGGATATTTTTGTATTTCTTTAAATAATCTTCAGCTTTCTTCTGGGACAGCATCAAATAATTTGGAATTCTGATCCATTTAAAGCTTATTTTTAAGTTTTTAAAGATGACACCAGAACAACCTTTAGTATAGGGCTAATTTTTCCCACTATACGCAGTGCCCTTCTGAATACTCCTCCTGTTGCCCCTTAAATTACAAGGTTTTCCACTCTGGCTAATGGGAACATGGACTACTTTTGGCACTATACTAGCTACAGAGATTATTCATTATTCCCACTGTTCATTTTGGGTTCTTTCCTTTGCTTTGGATAGTTTACTCATAAATGTATTCTGCTGAGTACTCTGGTTGACTTGCAGTGGACCCTTTCCAGATCTCTGGAGCACTCTCTCTGTGTAGCTCTATCTTCTTCACTATTCTTCCCTGCAAACTCTGGATAGCTTGGCTTTCTTGGACTCCCAGCTCTTATCTTCTTTATTTAGGGATATTGTGGGAATCCACCTGGGTTTCCCTTCTTGACACCTAAATTCTCCTCAGACAGTTGCTAAGATAATTGTAGGGCTCACCTTATTTTGTTTCCTTCTTTCAGTGATCACTATCCTGTGCTGTCTGCTTTTCAAAATCTGAAAGCTGTTGTTTCATATATTTTGTCAGATTTGTTGTTTGTTTATGGCAGTAGGGTAAATCTAGGCTAGATGTGGAAGTCCCAGATGTGTGTGTGTGTGCACTGTTTTTCTCAAAATGGTAATTATGTCAGTTCGTCTTCTGGGAAGACACCAAGATAGAATCAGAAATGGAAGAGATTTAATGGAGGAAAACCCTATAAAGGATAAAGAGTAAAATAGGCAGAAATAGACAAAGAGCTGTAAGATTTCACTGTAGGTCTGGCATTTATGAGAGGAGAAAGAAAGAAGGAAGGTTGATTAGGAAGAGACTCAGACTTCAGACTGTGTTACAGTCTGAGGGAGTGTCTATCAAGCTAACAGGGGACCGCAGAGCAAATATTGTTCTTTAAAGATACACTCTCAAGCAGAAATGGCCCAGTGCTAGCACCTCTACTCTTCCCAGTCTTTGGCATTGACGTGAACACTGCAGTGGATCGTGAAGGCGTGACAACTAAATGAGTCTGTTAGCTAACTATACTCTCAACAGCAGGTTCTCTCTCTCTTCTAGAAATGACATATTTTACTATTCACAGTTAAATCCATTATTCATCAAGAATTAATATGTATATGACGTTAAGTTAGGGTCATGGATCATTTTTCCATACTGATAATCTATTGCTCCAGCACCATTTTTTGAGAAGACCATTTTTTTCCCCATCAAATGCAAGGATGCCATTGTAAATCAAGTGACTGTAGAGGTGTTTCCTTCCCTTATTATATCATCTTCTTTGGTAATTCCTAACCTGAATTAGCTGTTTGTACTTTTTTTTTCTATGTCAGGAGTCAACAAACTTTCTGTAAAAGGCTAGATAAATACTTTAGACTTTATGAACCTCTTAGTGTCTCTTTCAAATACTCAACTCTGATGACCCTATAGTGTGTAAAGAGCCATGTATATGTGTCAATATCTAAGTGAATGTGCATAGCTTTGTTTTTATAAACCTTTATATAAAAAAAAAAGGCAATGGGCCAGCTTTGGCTTGTATCTGTAGTTTACCAGCCGCTGTCCTATAAAATGTATTTGCTTTTTGAAGAATATTTAAGTTTACATTTTAGAACCTTATATAAAGGTTCCAGGTTCATAACATAAGCTCATATGTTGTGTATTAAGTGATTTGCTTTTTTACTCAACATAATGTTCATGATATTTATATTGTATATAGTTATATTTTTTCCATTGTTAATTCAGTAGAGTGTAGTCATTTATTCTAACTGAAAATATTTAACTTAAAAACTTGTTAAATTGGTTCCAGAGAACTGAAAAGGCAAAAAGAGAACACTTAGTTATCATATTGGTAATAACTACAAGGAACAATTACCATTTCTAGGCCTGAGAGAACAGAGAGAACAAGTTGCAATTATTAAAACTTAGAAGAAACTTTGAGGAGGAGCCTCTCAGAGCTGAAACTTGGACCTCTAGTAATGGGGAAACCAGCCTGACAGGTACTGATGTCCCTGAGGTCACGTGACAAAGGCTGGTTGTGTGAGGACAGGAAAAATTGCAGACTGGGTCTACTATTCTTTTTAGGGGTGACACTGACTGGAACAGGAAGCAAATAGGAAGGAATATGTCTTTTTTTTTTTTTATTCTCTCTCTAACAACCCTTAGACTCCCTCTAGTTTTAATTGGCAGAGTTTAACAGCCATGCAGGAAAGAAGAAGTGAGATTTCCAGAGGCTCAGCCTCAGCATCACAAAGCAGAGCAGGGAAAGGTAGGTTTGAAGATGAAAGTCTAGAGCATAACAGCCAGTACCTGTTGTTATTCTATTGTATAAATATACCAAACTTCAGTCATTCTCTAGTTGCTAAAACCTGCTTCTCAGGCTTTTGCTCTTCAACACGATACCACTAAAACTCTTGCCTATGTACAAGAGTTTCTCATTTGTTTGTTTACTGACTGTAACACTACTGAAATGTCTATTCATGGGTTATCAGCAGCTTCTCTGGTTGCTAAATCCAGTGCCTTCTTTCCACAGTCTCTTTAGATTTTTCAGTCATTAGCATTGTTAACCCACACTCTTCGTGAAACTTTTTCTCTTTTCTCTTATGATATTATATGCCTCCAATTCCCCTCTTATCCTTTCAAATACAATTTTTTTCTTGGATTTATACATGATTTTAAAAAACTATAGATTTACCTGTAGTGGTAAGAAATAATAGAGAAGAAAGAGAGAGCCTGTTTACTCTGTTTTCTTTTAGGAGAAATTAAACAAAAAATATAAAGAAAATAATAAAAATCTAGACAACATTCATAATATCATATGGCTAAATTTTAAATCTCTTTTTCTCTGACTTGAGAACCAGACTCATATTTCCAATTTCCTCCCTAACATATCCACATGAATATGCTCATGACATCTTAAATTGACTGCATCTAAAACCAAACCTATTTTCTTACCATCTCTTCTTTCTTTCTTCATTTTCTTCCTTCTCTCTTCGTTGGCTTTCAGTATTTTCAGGATTCATTTTAAGTGTCTTAGATTATTCTTGACTACCAGAAATAATTGGTCTGACCTATTTTCTCATTGCATAAATGCCAAGAATCATAGTTCCTCCCTTTTACATGTTAACTTCAGTTTCACGAGATACAAGAGATCGAAGAAACTTCACATCCTGTGCTTATTTTAAAAGATATCTTAAAAATTGTTAAAAATTGTTATTAGCAAAAATTAACCAAAAGATTTTTTTTTTTTCTGTTTTAGAATTTCCGTAAGGGAGGAATGAAGAGTGCATCACTGAAGGATTTATGTCTTGAAGACAAAAGACGCATTGCAAATTTAATTAAAGAACTGGCTAGGTGAGACAGAACCTTATATGAAACACATTATTATGAAAGAGAGACAATTTACAAACTTTAGAAAACAGGAATTTCATTTCCATTTTGATTATATGCCATTATATAGTGTCATTTTATATTTGCATATACATTTTAATTCAATGTAATACAATTATTATTTTTTGTACTATTTTGAAATAATTTTAGGCTTATAGAAAAGTTGCAAAAAATAGTATAATATTAAGGGAATGAGAAATGATAAGTGACTGCTAATGAGTACAAGGTTGTTTTAAAATTTGATTATGGTGAATTTTGCAGAACTCTAAATATATGAAAAGGCATTGAATTATACACTCTAATGGTCGAACTTTAATATATGTCAATTATACCTCAATAAATCTCTTAAAAAATGGTAAGGAGAGTTCCCATACTTTTTTTCACCTACCTTTCTTTAAATTTAACACCCTGAATAACTATAGTGCAATTATCAAATATATCAGTACAGTAGTATTTATTAGCTACAGAGTTTTCAGAGTTCACCAGTGTTTTCACCAGTTTTTTTCATTAATATGTTTTTTCTGTGCCAGTATCACATTTTGTATTCAATTTTCATATTTCTTTAGTCTCTCATATGTGGCTGTTCATTAATCTTTCCTTGCCTTTCATGACTTAGGCACTTTTGAAGAATAGTGGTCAGATATTTTGTAGTATTTCTTTCAATTTGGGTTTTTCTCATGATTATATTGCATTAAGATATGTTGTATCAAGGTGTGCAATGTTGATATGTCACTTCTGGTGGTTTTAACTGTAAACTTGGTTGATATAGAGCGTATTAGGTTTATTCTCTGAACAGTTATATTTTTCCATGCAATTTATGAATATCTCAAGGATGTCCATGGGGACTATTGAAATACAATGTTTTTTGTGAAACTTTTACCCACTATAAGCATTGTGTCCATCAAAGGAACTTGCTTGCAGCAACTTTACTGTGATATTCTGTTGGTTATTTAATGTTTTCCCTATTTGTTTTGTATTTATTAATTGAAATTATTGTTTAAGGATGAACTTTCCCTTCTGCCCTTTTTATTTTTGTATTTTTACATATTTATTGTATTTCTTTATTTTAAGTATAAACTCATGGACATTAATTTTATTCTAATTCAGAACTCACAGAAACACAAATAAGAGTAGCAAGGTAATACATTTTTTAAACTTTATTTTGAGATAACTATAGATTTACCTGTAGTGGTAAGAAATAATAGAGAAGAAAGAGAGAGCCTGTTTACTCTGTTTTACCAATGGTAGTATTTTAATTAACTGTCGTGCAGTTTCACAGCCAGGAAGTCGACATTGATATTAGCCTTATATAGATTTCATATGTACTCATTTGTGTATTTATTTAGTGGTATGCAGTTTTGTTACGTGTAGATTTGTGTACCATCAACACAGTCAAGATACAAAATAGTTCTGTTACAAGGATCACATGTCCTGCCCTTTTATAGTTATAGCTCCCTTCCTTCTCTTCTCTCCCCTAATCCCTAGGAACCATTAATCTGCTTTCCATCTCTATTTTGTCATTTTGAATGCTATATAAATGTAATCATACAGTATGCAACCTTTCAGATTGGATTTTTTTTTTTTTTTCGCTCAACATAATTCTTTTTAGACACTTCTAAGCTGAATGTATCAGTAGTTAGTTCCTTTTGTTGCTGAATAGGATTCCATGGTATGGATGTACCACACTGTATTTAACCGTTCACCTGTTGAGAAATGTTCGGATTGTTTCCAGTTTTTACTATTATAAATGGAACCACTATGAAATTCATATATAGGTTTTGGTGAACATGACATTTTCATTTCCCTTGGGATAATGTGTAATAAATTCATGTTTAGTTTTGTAAGAAACTGATAAACTGCTATTGAAAGCGGTTTACCACTGAACATTCTCACTGGTAATGCAAGAGCTGTGTAGGTCCTCTACATTCTTGCAGTGTTTGTTATAATTATTTTTTATTTTAACCATTCTGATAGGTATTTAGTGTTATTGTTTGTAATTTGCATTTCTCTAATGGCTAGTAATTTTAGACATTGTTTCATATGCCTATTTGCCATCTCTATCTTTATACAAATGTCTTATCATCTTTTTTGTCCATTTCCCATTGAAATACTTGGTTTTATTGTTGAGTTTTGAGAGTTCTTAATGTTTTATATACAAATACTTTGTTGGATACGCAGTTGGCAAATACTTTTTCCTAGTCTGCAGCTTATCTTTTCATCCCCTTCACGGGATCTTTTATAAGGCAAAAATTTTTAATTTTAACTAGATCCAGTTTATCAATTTTTTCATTTTATGCATTGTGCTTTTACTGTAACGTCTAAGAACTCTTTGCATGGCCTTAGTACCTAAAGACTTTCTCCTGTTTTGCTTTGTTTTCAAAAAGTTTAATAGTTTTACATTTAATCCACAAGCCATTTTGAGTTAATTTTTGTATAAGGTGCAAGGTTCTTTTTTGGGGGGGAAGGGAGGGCTACTTATGTCTAGTTGGTCCAGCACCATTTGTTGAAATATCTTTCTCCTCCCCTCCCCTCTCCTCCCCTCCCCTGTCCTCTTCTCTCCTTGTGAAGCAACTCTTGGTTGACCTCACAGATTGTAAGGACCTCCTCAGCTTACAATTCCTTCTTTTTTCATTTGTTATGCCTACAGCACCTGGTCTTCATAGGTGGTCTCTCATCCAAGTCCTAACCAGGTCCAATCCTGCTTAGTTTCCAAGATCAAATGGCATTGGGTTTGTTCAGTGTAGCATGGCCATAACTAAAGTTTTCTCTTTGAGTAAAGGATGTTTAGATGTATTTCTTTGTTCATGAAAAAATACATTATTTTATATTTGTATACTTCCTATAAAATAAGGCAGAAACTCTACTGCTTTTGTGTTCTGCCTACCTTGCCTGGTACATGACTTTTTAAACTAACAGACTTTTTAGTATGTAGAGAATCATTTAAAAGTATTAATAGAGGATTATTAAGAGGCTGAGGTTTTAAAAATTGTTTTCATTCATGTCTTTTTAGTAATAGTTAAGTATGAAGATTGAAGATTGTTTCAGTTGTGATAAAGATTAAACCAAATGTGGAAGATGTCAGAAGTATGATGTCAGATGTATGCCTATGATATATTCAAGTATAGCATACTTGAAGAATTTTAGCTATTATGCAGACTCACCATCATTATTTTAGAGAAGTCACAGTGCTTGGCACCCAATACTGACCATTACCAAGCATATTTTTAGAATAATATTCAGTAGCTTTCACTATAACATAAAAAACTAGTAGCATCTTTTCAATTATAGAGTGACATGCAATAAAAAAGCAAATGAAAACTATGGCTTTTTTTTACTGGTGGAAAGCGTTCTTACAAAAGCATAGCCTTTTTTTTTTTTTTTAATGAAAACATGGCCTTAACTTTAACAGTGTTAGTGAGAAAACTGCATGTCCAAATTCCAAGACTGGCTTACCTCTTGGAGGGATCATTGGGAATCTGTCAGCTTTTTTTCAGTCAGTATCTTTATTGGTACTATACGTGAAAGAATCGAAAAAGATGCCTATAGGATTTATTGATATTTCTGTATGAGAATAAATGTTAATAGAAGATATAAATACAAATCAGAATTGGTACAGTAGGTTGTAAAATGGATTCATTCACAGTATAAAAGATAGTAGTGACAAGTACGGGTTATTATATCTCTAAGGATAAAAATAAATTAGAAATTCACTTTAGAGAAAGACTTACTGGTTAGATCCAGTACCTTAAAAATGTGTGGTTTGTAGTTAAATTTAATCTGAACATAAGCAAGCAATATTGTGCTATTTGGAAGGAAAACAAATAGATTAAAGAAAAACTAGGTATGAGTTTTTAATAATCTGTAGATACCTCCTTAAGTAATCTGTATATGCTCAGGGAATCTTCACTTTTGTTAACTACGCTAATAAAAAACTAGAATACAAATACAAATTAAAAGGCTGATGGAGAATAGATACCACAAAGATAAATTAGGGATTTTATGAATTATTTAGATTATGAAAGAGAGTGTAAGAGATGACTTAATATATAGGTTTTAAGTATATGAGGTCATTTTCCTGAGGTGTCAAACATTGATTTACATTTGTGGGAGAATAAGTGGAAAATTGATTTTTTCAGAAACATAAGTATAGAGAGATTTGTTCAAGATTACTGAATTTAGTGACCTTAGAAAGTTTTTACAGTAATTTAATTGTTTGCATAGTTGAAAAAAGCAGTGTCATTTATGGGGACTTGAAAAATGAATGGCTTTGCAAAATATTGTAGTTGGCGCTGAAAGATGCTGACTTCTTTATAAATGCATTTGCATTTTTTTACTGAAATTTTTTGAGATGGGGAGAGGTACCATTGATAATGCACAAACTATACAATAGCTGTCTTTAAAGCAAAAAAAAAGATTTTAAAATAATCTTGGCCATATTGCAGCTTTTGATGTATATGAGCCATGTTCTAAGAAACCAAGAAAAAAACCTCTACTATTTCATGTCCTAAGCCCACACTGTCAGATAATGCATGGTTCCCCAGTGAATACTCATGCACTAACTCATTTGAGGACAGGGTTCTTTTTTAAGCTCAGGTACTTTGATTTTTCCCAGAGGACAGTTTTCTGTTTGTACTTGACATTTCTCAAAAGAAAAATAGAAAGAGTAACACCATTAGTTTCTCATTATAAAATGAATGGATCATTATTATTTTATATTTATTCTGGTCTTTTATTTTTAAAACTAATCATAACCTTTTTTGTCATAATTGAATGTATATTTCAGTACGATAAAAATGTTGACTTTAATTTTTCAGTGACTCAGTTTTTTGTCCCTTGTTTGAAGCCTCTGTGGATTTTTTTTTGTATAAAAAGTGTCTATAATGGATTATATAATAAATTTCAAGAAAAATAAGGAATTTTTAACTTCCTTAGGTGAAAGGCATTCTCTGAATTTTGATGTATCTTGACACTGTTAGTATGCCAAAGTTTGTTTTTCAGATTATCTAGTCTAAGCTCTGCAATTCAAAGAATATTTTTTTTTAGTGACTAGCATGCACTCTTTCTCTTGGTCTGGCCAGATATTACTTCCTAAAAGGTTAATTTTTCTATAGCAATTTTTTCCCCCTTCCTCATGGACTCTGGAGACATGTACAGTGTGCTACATGAATGTGGACAATCTCTTCTGAATTTGCTGGATTGACTCAAAATTATCTTTCCTGAATCTCTGCTGAGTTGTGCTTGGGCCACATTTTGGTTATGCAAAGTTGAAAGGCTTACCCGTAGGTACATGTGACATGCAAATATCACATTTTCATTATTTTTTTAAGTAGCTTTCACTTTTTTTATTTATGGGCTTTCTTTGTGATGATTATTCTCTTTCATAGTTTATGTTTTATATACCTGTTGAAATCAATAAGAGATAGGAAGAATCGTTGAGCTAAGGGAAGAGTGAAGAGCAGAAGTTACCAAAAATTCTTATATGACTACTTATTTAGGTTGCTGTCTCAAAATTGGAACTATAGTTTGATTTGTGACATTTAAGACCTGAGTATTCTCAGATTAGTACCAGCAGTGTATGAATGTTCCTGTTTTCCACAGTTTTA
Source organism: Cynopterus sphinx (assembly GCA_030015415.1). Classification (NCBI taxonomy): domain Eukaryota; kingdom Metazoa; phylum Chordata; class Mammalia; order Chiroptera; family Pteropodidae; genus Cynopterus; species Cynopterus sphinx. The sequence goes on along the minus strand of CM057384.1, from coordinate 25,382,888 downwards.
CCTTTATTCGTTATAATCTTTTTAATTATACCGTCCTATAGGGTATTAAGTGGTATCTAATTGTGGTTTTGATATACATTTACCTATTGGCTAATGCTGTTGAGCATCTTTTCATGCACTTCTTGGCTAGTTGTATATCTTCTTTGAAGAAATGGCTATTCAGTTCTTTCAAATTGGGGTGTTTTTGGTCTTTTTAGTTAAGTTGTCTGAGTTCTTAGTATATTCCATTTACATGTCCCTTATCAGATAAGTTATGTGCAAAATTTTATTTCATTCTGTGCATTGTTTTTCATTTTCTTGATATCATTTGAAGCACAAAAGTTTTTAATTTTGATAAAGTCCAGTTTATCTTTTTGTTTGTTACTTGTGTTTTTGGTGTTGTATCTTAGAAATCATTACCTAATCCAAGGTCATTAGATTTATGCCTGTGTTTTCTTCCAACAGTTTATAGTTTAGCTCTTAAATTTTGGTCTTCGATTCATTTAGAGTTAATTTTCATGTGTGGTGTGAGGTATGGGCCTAACTTACTTTGTGTGTGTGTGTGTGTGTGTGTGTGTGTGTGTGTATAGCAAGTTGTCCCAGCACTATTTGTTGAAAAACTATTCTTTCCCTTTCACTTTCTTGGTATGCTGGTTGTAAAATCAGTTTATTTTAAAAGTGTTTGGTTTTGTTGTATTGCTCTATACGTCTATCCTTATGCTAGTACCACACCATCTTGATTCCTGTAGTTTTTTAGTAAGTTTTAATATTGGAAAGTGTGAGTCCTCCATCTTTTTCTCCTTTTTCAAAAATATTTTTGATATTCAGGGTCCCTTTAATTTTTATATAAATTTTAGAATTGTATCAGCTTGTCAGTTTTTGCAACTAAACCAGCTGAGATTTTGATAGAAATTGAGCTGGATCTGAAGATCAATGTGGAGAATACTGCCGTTTTAATATTAAGTCTTCCAATCATGAATATGAAATGTCTTTCCAACTCCTTTGGTTTTTAACTTCTTTCAACAATGTTTTGTAGTTTTTAATATGCAAATCTCGCTTCTGTTGAATTTATCACTTTGTATTTTATTTTTTTATGCACATGTAAATTTAATTGCATTTAAATACAAATATTTCCTTAATTTCTTTTTGGAGTTGTTCACTGCTAGTGTATCAGCATACAATTAACTTTTGTACATTGATATTATATCCTGAAACCTCAATAAACTCCTTTATTAGTTCTAGTAGTTTTTTAGTGGATTTCTAGAGCTTTCTACATACAAAACCATCTTATGAAAGAAGTGGTGTTCTTTTAGAATTTAAATGCCTTCTATGTCTTTTTTCCTACCTAATTGCCCTGACTATACTCTCCAGTGGCAAGATTGAAGTGATGAGAGCAGGTATCCTTGTCTTGTGTGTGATCATTCAGACAATATGGTATTAGATGTAGGTTTTTCATAGACGGTCTTTTTCAGGTTGGGGAACTTCCTTTTACTTATTATTTATTGAGTGTGCTTTCTTTTCTTTAAAAAAATTTCGAATTGTTATATTTTTTTCAAACACTTTTCTGTATCCAGTGATCATGTGGTTTTTCTCCGTTATTGATATGGTATATTACATTAATTGATATTTGAGTCATAAACCAACTCTTCATTTCTGAAATAAATTCTGGTCATGATGTATAATCCTTTTTTATGTTGCTGGATTGTTTGCTAGTATTTTATTGAGGATTTTTGCATCTACATTCATTCAGTATTGCTCTGTAATTCTTAGAGCCCTTTGGACATAGATTGCTATGCTATATCTCTGATTTCTTAAAGCACATGTGTTCCTTTAGACAGTACATTTTAAATAATAGCCAAATGTTAAATTTGCAAAGAGGATCTTAGATGATTCCATTGGAATACTTTTTATGATGAAAGCCATCTTTTTCACCATGCATACTTTTGCTTGAAAACAATGTCTCTTTCTGTTTGCTAAATGTCCTTTGAAACATGTCCCTTCCTTCTCCAGCTCTTACTCACTAAGTTGATATTCAGAATTTTAAAAATGCATCCAGCATACCCAGCTCCCAAACACAAGATATCAAAAAGGGGAAGAAATTTATCTGGTTGACGATTGGATGACCTATAATTCACTCTGGGATAGCTTTCCTACCTTACCTTGTCTTTCACATTAGTGTTAAAATGTGCATTCCTGCACTCGTATCTAGAAGAACATCAGGGGTTTCAAAGCCATAAAGTAAATCTCTTTCTAAAACATGAGTTTTACTAAAAGTTTAAAATTTATGGGTGTGGGGAAACTTTTTATATTAAAACTGAAAGGATCATTTTACAGAGAAAAAGACAAAGTATTCAGAGATGTTTAAGCTAAACCACAAGACTTCATAGAAATTCAGTACTTAATCACAATTTTCTGCCCAACCACCCAACTCTTAGGGTATGAATTCTCTTTTCTTGTTAGATAACAGTACATTTTGTGGAAGTTTTTTGAGAAATATTCTGAGTCATTAAGTAAATGTTAACAATGGTGATTTCTTACTTTATGAACAGGCTATTCTCCTCTTTGTAAATAATTAACAACCAACTCGGAATATTTTCTTGTTAGAGTTTTAACTTTTTATCCTATTAGTCAAATATTTCCCTTTCCTATATTTAGATTCTCATTTTGTTACTTAACTTGTTGCTGTAGTCTAAATGAGAAATAGAGGATTAGGTCTTTTTATGTTACTTCGTGGTCTAAGAATGCTTTTGATGAAAAATATAGATCGTGATAACCAGACATTTTCTCTTGCATGTATCTCATGGGAAATATTATTGAACATAAATTAAACAAGAAGACAGATTTCAAAGTGGATATAAATCTTGAGGTTGTTTTATTGGCAAGTCCTCTGCATTTAAAGGCTGTATTAATATACTTGCTCATATTAACTATGCTAATAGGCCACATCTTTACATAGCCCTATAGAAGTATTGCACTTTGTGCTTACCACAGCTTGTTAATTTTATATTCTTCCAGAACTTAGTAATTGCTAAAGGGTAGTCTAATCATAGCAGCATAACAGAACAAAAAGCTGGGTGGGGGCAGGCGTGACGCAGGAACGGTGCTGTTTAAATAGTGTAGTAACAGATTTTTCAAATGTACTCTAGAAACTAAATTTTAAAAAGAGTTATTTTTCTTGATAGAGCACTTTAAGTTTTAGGAAAAGTCTTATCTTAGACTCTAGTTATGAAATGTATGTACAAGCATTTTTGCCCTCGATGATCCCTAGAGTTTTCATGGATCTCCTTCAGGTTGAACAAAGGGAGTAAGTAAATGTTGGAGTATACCTATATGTTCTGACCTGGCAGGCTCCACAGAAATAATCTCTGTGATTAGTTTAGTGTTAAGGTAATTTGGCAATCTAAAAGGGAGGCAGGGTAACCTGAGACCAGAGTGTAAATCCTCTTCATATAGATATATTTGTTTTTGGTTTAGTTGTGTGGATTCCTTGTAATTGTATCACTTTTAGAGATTACCCTCTTAGAAGGGTCTGAGTCCAGATCATGAGCCCAGTAGCATGCTAAACATAAATAATAGGATTGAGAAAATGATTTAAATGTCAGGATGAGCAATAAGAAATAAACCTATTGTGTGAACACTACTATGTACTATTTTCAAATTATTTCAAAGACAAAATGCAATCAACTTTTGAAATTCAAAAATTTTAATTTTAATTCTGTTAAATTATTGCTTTCAATATCTCCACTAGAAAGCTAGCAACAAAGGAAAAGCTATGGAGTTCATGTTACTCAGAAATTTCTCTAGTAGAGTAGGGTCTGCAAGGAAGTAAATTTAGGTACTGAAAGAAAAGGTTTGGATTCCCTTTGGATTTCACTTACACTTATTCCTGTGTGACCTGGTAGGATAAATGTGTTGTACTCTGGAGAAACAAGCACCAATAGTAACACAGAAATGCGGGGCTAACATCTCTGTGCACAGAGTACCATAAAAACGAGGGTTGTTATTTTAAGATAAATTTTAATGTTCTTGTTTTGTGTGTGTGTGGTTTTTTTTTTTTAAGTTATTTTTTCCCTTTGCTGCTGTCAGAAACCACCTCTTTTTGGTAGGAATGAGTTAGAATACTTTTTAGAATTAGACATTAAAGAATCAGATTTGTTTGATTAGTGTTTTTAGCTTTAAAAATCCTTTTGGACTAAGAGTAAATGTAGTACAAGTTTTTTTTTATGTTAATGCTGCATTTTTAATCCATTCTACTTATTTATATGCTACTGAGGAATGCAGGGTTTCAGTACCAGGAAAAAGTAAAATTGCCTGTGTATGTTAGTGAAATGTTTAAATGATTTATATGTTGTTTATTTCATTTACAGGATTTAAATAAAAGTATAAAATATCTAAATCAAATAAACTGATTATGCCTATTTGGATAGTGAAGGAATTAAACCTAATGTTTTAAGAATGAATAGTTTTCTGTCCTGGATTATAATTGGAAACGTATGTCCCATGTAGGACTTTCCTCATTTAAGATACTAATGATGAGTAGAAATAGACTTAATTTAACAATAACATGCATGTTTTATTGCAAAGGTAAGAAAGATTGCTTTATGAAATATTATTTTTTGAAAATAAAGAGTATGAAGAAATTATCATACCTCTGGAAGAAATGTAGTTTTGGTAAACCGCAGCTCTAGACAAATATTTTATACTCATAGGCATTTTTTTTTTCATTTTTTAATTTCTTTCAGAATTAGTGAGGAAAAGGAAGTGACAGAAGAACGACTGAAAGCTGAGCAGGAATCATTTGAGAAGAAGATCAGGCAGTTGGAAGAACAGAATGAACTGATCGTCAAAGAAAGGGAAGATATCCTTTTGAAAGTTCTCTTTTTTTAATGTTCACTAGTTTGATTCTTTCATGAAGAAAATGTAAACTCCAGAGAAATAATTGTTCTAATTTATAACAGGGAATAAATCTGCATGGGCTGCTATTTCTAGGCAATCAGAATGACACTTAACAGCATGTACTGTTGCTTCCTTTGTGCTTGATACAGCCATCCAGCTGTTCTGCTGCTGCTGTTATACTGCAGAACACATATTTGTCATCTAAAAAAGACAATAAGAAATTTCAGCATTAAAATGTAGTGTTGGAACTTTATTAAATTTTGTTCCAGTACTGCAATTGAGCCTGAAACCTCTTCATATTTGGTATTCTTTTTAGCTAAACCTTGACAGTCCTAAGGAATTCTACTCTGAAATCATAAAAATTTTTGAGTTCATTGTGATTTGTAGATGTTGTATTGATAAGTATATCACACTGCAGCATAATACCACTACACTATTCTCATGGAGGAGGTAACCATTGGGTTTAGAACTAGGGAGGGGTGTATATGTGTGTATGTGAATATACACATGCTCTGCCTAATAATGTTTTGGTCAACAATGGACCAAGTATATGAACATGGTCTCATAAGATTATGATGGGGCTGAAAAATTCCTGTTATCTGGTGGCATCATAGCCACCTTAACTTCATACCATAACACATAACTCATATGTTTATGGTGATGCTGGTGTAGACAAACCTCATATGCTGCCAGTTGTATAAAAGTATAACACACATGATTATAGACAGTACATAATACTCAATAATAAACAGCTATGTTATTGGTTTAGATATTGACTATATTGTACTTTTTATCATTATGTTATATTCTTAATACTTACTTAAAAAAAGTTTGCTGTGAAACAGTTGCCGTGTTCAGCCAGCAGCAGCCTCATATATCTCCTGTTTCTCCGTATCTCTTGATTGCATCATTTTGTCTTGCGCTTGATTTAGTCTCATTTTGTTTTGTACAGTAGCATGCTGTACCAACTTGTACCCCAGGAGCAATAGGCTTTACCATATAGCCCAGGTGTTCAGTAGGCCGTACCATCTAGGTTTGTGTAAAAGCGTACTTCATGATGTTCACACAACAATGAAATCACCTAAGGACACATTTCTCTGAATGTATCCCCATCGTTAAGTGGTCCATGACTATATGTGTATATTGTACTATTTATAAGAAAGTAAAGTAAAAATTGGTGTTTTAATTTAAAAATTGTATTTTAAGGGATATGTGAGTTAAAATAAGTACTTGTGAAGTTTCTTTTGACTGGATAGAATTACTTAGGTGTTTTTTTGCAGTGGCATTGATAAAAAGAAGTAACTGTTCTTAAAGTTAGGGTAATGAATCTGCCAGCTAAACTACTATGGGAATGCTTGAAGGAACCATTGTCTTTATTGTCGGTATCATCATTAACTCAATTGTTAATGATTATTTCAAAGGTTCTTCAAGTGTCAAAAATGATCATATGTTGACAGTAACTATATATCTTTTTAAATACCAAGTAAATAAAAGTATAAGGTAAATGAATTTACTTTGAAAAAAATTCAAAAATATAACTATGAAAAAGTGAGTTCTGAACTTATATTTTTCAAACCGTGGGCATACATGATTGGAAATTAACATGATTAGAATTCAGTTAGCTGAGTAGAACATTTATCAGGCTTATGGGCCCTACAGTTCTAAAGGAAGACTTTTTCAAATTTTTTTTTCTAAATTTCTTAAGCATTTGAATAATCTTGTTGGGACTTCTCTTTACCTTCATTGACTTAATTGTCCTGGATTGTCATTTCTCAGGTTAGACCCTCTTTTATGATTTTCTTTCTGCTAATTTTCTCTTTAGGTTAAAGTAATGCTATTTAGTAAGAAGTCACAACAGACTGCTTTTACCCCTCACAAGGAGTAAAGTAATAGGACCCTAGCACTTTCAAGAAAAGGTAGATTAGGAATGATTTTGTGTGTAACAAAAATTTCCTTTACAGGGTCTGTTTTTTGACTTGTAACAACTCCGGAGATGAGTAGTCTCTAGGATTGGTTCAGTGGCTAAAAGTTTTCAGTGCTGGATCTCTACAGCTCTCTTAGCTTCTTCTAATGGTTGCAGAATTCCAGGTTACAAAATGGTTGCTGCAATTTCAGGTATCACATTTGCATTAAAACAGGATGAAAGGGGAAGGAAGAGGTTCTGGCAGTTTTGACTCCCTCTCTTTTTTGTCAATACATAAAATCTGTCTCAGAGTACTCCTGCCCAACACCTACCCCCACTCCATAACATATATCTGTTATATTTATTGTCCTGAACTTTATTGCTTGGCTATGCTAAGCTATAAAAAAGAGAAGCTGAGAATGTGAGTATTTAGCTTGTCCAATTCATATAGTGGAAGGCAGCAAGGGAGGAGGGTGTTGGGGATGAAGTCAGCCTCCAACTCTGGTAGTAGAAGTAGGGACAATAGAAATCACTTTTTAAAAAAATTTTTGCTTTTAGTTTCAAGTATACAGTACATTAGTTAACCATTTATATAGTTTATGAAACGATTTCCCTGATCGCTCTTTCTCTCCTCTGGCTCTCCACCTCACCATTACATTAATGCTGACTGCATTCCCTATGTTGTTTTTTATACAGGGAAGAGGTGGTGATACCCCAACCTGCCTGGGACAACATACATACATACATACATACATACATACATACATACATACATACATACATACATGAAACAAATAAATAAATAAATATTATGTCCAGTGGAATTGAGGTCAGTTGGGGAAATAAGGTGAGAGAGGGAAGTATCTTGTAATTTAGAAAGCCCAGCCACAATTAGAATGGAGTCTTGTGTATCTAGTGATATGCTTAAAAAAAATGTATGGTTATCTGGAAAAGTAGAATCTGATTTTGGTGAGCTAGTATATTTAGCACATTCTAGGTCAAGATTAATTTTATTTAGTACCGAAGCAGCTTAAACTCAGCATGGCTATGATGGTTTCTTCTGTCCAGCTAAATATTAAGATACCTCAGGTGATTGCATTGACACAGTATTTCATGTTTTCTCCATGACTTAGCTCAGGGATCAACAGCTACTCCCATGGGCCAAATATCAGCTAAATCCAGCCATCCCCATTCATTTGTGTATTGTCTGTAACTGTTTTTGCACTGTAGCTACAAGTTGAGTAATTGCAACAAATACCCTGTATTCCGGATAGCTTACAATATTTACTCTCTAGCCCTCTACAGAAAAGTTTGCTGACCTCTGATCTAATAAGCGAAAAAGGAAAGGAAAAGATGTAAATAAAGTCAAGGCTTGGACCTGTGTCATAGTTAGACCTATCTTACAAATCACATTAAGGTATTTGAGTATTTTTTATTTTTGTGAATGAAGATTGGAATAAATGTTGGACCATTATCAAAAATTGAAATAGTTTAGTTAATATAATTTTGGTTTAAGTTTTTTTGAATCACCAAAAGTTAAGTGGTATTTGTGGAGCTTGTCAAAGAAGGGAAAAAGGAAGATATGATTAAAAAACAGTGACATCCATGGTTTTTATTCCAAGTAGATTGCTCAGGTACAAATCTCCTTTATCGGCATAAACCTGTAAAAGGTTAATATTGATGACTTTACAGTCCATAAAACTCTATAAAACTTAGAAACATAAAACAGGGTTATAATTTAAAACAACATAATTTTAACTAGATACATTTACCTATCATGCATGAATGATTCACACTCTTTCATGTACATGAAATCCAGTAATCTCAGATCATTTTGATGTCTGTTTCTGTGTGAGGAACTATATGAATTCTGATTTTTGGCATTTTAAAGATGTGTTGTACTGAATTTACAGGTTTTTTTGAAAAGTTCTAAGGACTTGATTTATTCATCAGCTATGCAAATGCAAACCAGTCCCTCGGTTAAAAAAGAAAAAGATTGTTTACATGTTTGCATTCAGATCAAGCTTTGGAAGGATTTGTTTTTATAGTAAATAGAGAATTTATTGCTAAATCAAAAATTCTTGGTAAGTTTTAGTCTTTTGAACAAAGAAATCTCAATTCATGAAAACTTAACTATATAAATGAATACGCCATTTACATAGTCAAGCGGTCTGATGAACATAGTAGATTTTTACCCAGCTAAATGAATATGAAAGGAGAAAAATTTAAAGCTTAAAGAGAGAAATTTGTCCAATGTTCCAATAGAAATAAGTCTGAAACATGTTAACTCATGTAGTATAAAACAGAATGTAGCCATTAGAAAAGTTTAGTTTATTAACATTTGAACTAATTGTATTTTTAGAACCTATCTCTTAGGTCAGGATGGTATCGGAAACTTACAGAAGCAAAGTCGAGTCTGATATTTGCTAACTTCACCATATGGTAGAAGTTGGTAGAGAAGGAAGCACAATTGGCTTCAAAGTCAAAATCCTGTTCTAGTATGACCTTGAGAAAGCTACTGAACTTCTCTTAGCCTCTGTTTTTGTCTATAATATATGGATAGCTAGTAATGCCTTTTTTGCAGGCCTGTTGAAATTTGATAGATTCTTTATGCTGTGTATGTAAAGAACCTAGCAGCGTCTTATACTTAGAAGGTACTGAAAAAAAAAAGATAGCAATTCTCATTATTCTGCTACTAATATGGATGAGGGATGAGAAGACTAGCTCCACTGTTTCTCATTTTGTGCCTTTCTTTGCTGGGGTTTTGATGGTTTTCATTAAGTTACACAAGTGCTTATGCTGCTTAGAAGGCCCAGGAGGAGAGTGAAATCAGTTCTCTTCTCTACCTTCTAATTTCTCCGAAAAAGGAAACCTCTCTGTGGCACTGAAGCTTGTTGGCTCCTCACTGGCAGGAAGCGAGGTCTTACTTTTCTCTTTCATAAACCAGAATGACAGGAACATTTGTGTTTTCTCTTCTGGTCTGTTTCCATTCTCTCTCTGATTGGGAGTTAGTAGATTGAAGAGGTTTCGAGGTGTTTATAGCTCAGATCTTTGAGCCCATTGTGTGGGTCATCATTTTAGAAATCTTGCTCTAAGATGAAAGAATTTTAAAGAAACTAATCTTAACCTTTTTGAGGAATGTTTTAGAATGAGCCAAATGTCTCAGTATGTCTGTGCTGAAAATAGACCAGAAAACATTCACAAGAATCTTATCTAATTCTGTAAAAAAAATTGTTAGTTCGAATAACAAGAATGAATTAGAGGTATTCAAAGCTTTTCATGTAACTACACATCTTGGCTCCAGGACCCATACTACCATGATCTGTTTTTTTGGCCAAGGATGGGAACCAAATTGTAGATCTGGGCGAAATGGTATTGGGTGGGTAGGAAGGGTGAGGAAGGATAGTAGAAATAAGTTTAGGAGAAAGTAAACAATTTGTAAAGAAAGACTAAATCTCTCTTTTCTAATATTTCTGGCCCTTCATAAGAGAAGGTAGTAGATTCTCTTATTGGAAATAGTTTTTTGAGAATTAAAAATCTAAACTTCTTAAAATGAAGAAGACTATAGAAAGAGAAGAGAATGTTTTGATGTCTGGCAGTGTGGTATAATAATATAGCAAAGTTTGCCAAACACCTTATCAGTGGAGGTAAATCTTGGCCTTTTTGTTTTGCATAAATATTGAGTTTTTGTTATTTATGTTTACAAATTGAATTCTGTGGTGACAGAGTATATTCCATGTACTTGGTTAAAGTCAGTTTATTCCATTTAACAAGTCCTGGGTAGTTTTATTTTACTAATCTAATAATTATCTCTTAACACTCTAGAAGTTGTACTGCTTGAAGTCATTTTATTTGCTCTGTGATGCTGTATAACTTGAGCTGGTTTTGGATCATTTTACTATATATTGTCTTGGAATGTAATTTTAAATCATAATAACAGATTAAATAACTCTTTCCGTGTCCACTATAGTGGAAAAAGCATGCCTAAGGAAAGAACTGTTTATTACTAGTATTATTGTTGCCTAAAATGTTCTTTAAGATTATTTTGTGCTCTTAAAAACACTTAGACATTAATGCTGACCACAGGGAGGAACTGATGATAAATATTTGCAGAAAGTAAAATATAAATTTTTATCCATATACTTAATTTCATTTCAATAAGACTTTAGGGGTTAAGTTACTCTGGAATAGTGAGTTATATTTGCACTCTGCTTTTCTGGAACTCATCCAAGAATAAAAAGAAGCACTCCCCAGCTGCTCTCGTCCCTGCGGATGCACTTTTGTTGTTTGACAATTCCTGAGGCTATCGTATGGATAATAATAAACTCATTATCTGGTGTCTAGTTTATAAATCCATTGCAGATTAGAAGCAGAAAATTAGAAGTAGGGAGTGGAGCTATATCACTAATATCAAAGCTGACAGGGGAATTGACAGGAAAATTATTAAAAACCACATAAGAACTAAAATTACACAGCAGTCTAGAATGCTGCCCATCTCAAAGCCATCCTATATTAAATGAAATGCAGTAGTTAACATTCATAATGATGATTCTGAGGCATCATAATAATGCTGAATTGTTTTTATCCCTTACTTTTTAGTACTTCTAGGACTTCTGGTAGTAAGAGCTTACTTTTGTATATTGGTTTTCTATTCACAGAGCCCTTTCACTTATACTTTTTAATCTTCACAATAACCTGATTAAGTTAGGTGAGGCAGATACTCTTATTCTTTTATAGATAAAGATACAGGTATAAAGAGGTAACTGAACAGCCCATTGAAGAGTCAAGAGTGAACTTTTTGGACACCAGGTGTCTTTTCATTATACCAAATTATTTTTGCGGCATCGAGTAATACAAATAATCAACAAGCTTTACTTTTCTAGACTGATTTATAGTTAAAGCACATTTTATAAAGCTTCCAGATATATTTTACAGTGCTATTTATCCAAACTCAAAAGAACATAATCTAAGTTATCCAGAAATCCAGATATGTAGAATGTTTCACAGATTTTCTTTTAGGTCGATTTTTCTATTCAGTCACCAGGTCTTTATCATTTTTCCTCTAAAATGTTACTCTGATTCCACCGTTTTTTGCTGTTTGCATTGACACTTGATCACATTCCTGCATTTTTGCATTACTGTGTGGTAAGTATGCTTTTGTCCTTACCTCCATTTTTTCCTAATATCCTTTGATTGACTTCATTCCATCACTGCTGCCATATTAATCTTTCTTAAGGACTATTTTTATTATATCACTTGGCTTTTTAATACTTTTCCATGGCTTCTTATGGCCTAAAGTATCAAATTCATACTGATTTTGATATTCAAGCCCTCCATTACTGGTATCATATAACATATTTGACCTTCATTTTTATGACTCCCTTGTGTGGCCCCTATATGGTAGGTAAGAAAGAATGGTTGGTTTTTTCTCTACTTTATACAGTTTATTTTTATTTCTTTGTCATTGTTCTTTTTACTAGTTTTTTTCTCCAAGGCTTCTTTAAGATGTTTTCACTGATTAATTTTTTAAAACAGTGTCTGACTCAGAATTCTTCAAGCGTTTATACCTGTACCAATGCCCTAACTTGTGTATTGTAGGGTTCTTTGGGTAACTATGGTGTTCTTAGCAATAGTATGGATTTGGAATAAGGAAACTTATATCAGAGTCTTAGATTAGCTGCTTTGTACCTTTTGACTTTACATAAGTCATAGAATGCAAGAACATATCAATGGCATTTTAGAATAATAAGCCAATTTGCCATGGCTTTAGACTTGAGTAAGGGTGAAAAGTGAAAGCTGTGACGAAAAGGAGATACTGTCTAGCCAAAGGGGCATCTATATTTGAAGGAGTGTCTTTTGATTTGTTTCAAGGCTGGAAGAGAATTTTGATCATACTTATATGTTGAAATAAATGTGCCAGCAAGCAGTTAAGATCTGCCTTCCATTTCATAGTATCTTTTCTGATTTTCAGTTTTTCTGTGAAGATAAAACGAGTTAAAAAAATTCTGATAAATTTATTTAACTGCTCAACTTACATGCTCTGGAGTATTGAGACATGAGATAGTACTTTCAACCCTTTTGCCCTCTATTCTGGGCTTAGCAAAGTTCATTTGTTTATGTATATATTTGTAATTTTAGTATTTGCTACAGACTGAATTACATCCCTCCAAAATTCATATGTTGAAATCTTAACCCCACAATGTGACTATCTGAGATAGGGTTTTCAGAAGGTAATTAAGGTTAAATGAGGTCATAAGTGTGGGGCCCTAATTCAGTAATAAAAAGAGAGATCTCCCTACCTCTCCTTCCTCCTACTTTTCTCCCATACCCCATGTTATGCACAGCTAGAAAGTAGCCATCTGAACACCTGGAAGAAAGCTCTCACAGTCAACCAAACCCTTGTGTGACCTTGATGTTGGACTTTCAAGCCTCTAGAACTGTGTGTGAGTATATCTATGGATGGGTAGTATTTCTAAACATTAGTATATTTTCAGATGTTATTCTCTGATAATTTTTTCTTATTATCCTGTTTGGATATTAATGTACTTTGAACAATACTTTTTAAAATATGATTATTAATTTTTGATGAAATTTGCTTTTTGGGATTTCTCTGAGATCCTTTTAATATCTGTTGTATGTCCATTTTATAATAATCCAAATAGTTTTACTTTCCAAGTTTGATTTTGGTAGTGTTTTGATTTCTTTGACTTACTGAATGTTCTACATTTGGATCCTCAGCACCCCCAGAGAGCAACTTCTCTGTTGCTTTATAGTGAGTGACACAGGGATTCACAAACATGTGCATTAGGGCTTCTTCAATGGCCCTAGTGACTAAGGGATTCATTTGTTTTAGGTGCATACATGTAAGTAAGCTCGCTAAACTGAAATTCAGAAAAATTGATTTTCTACATCTCTGTTAAATTAAAATATTTTTTCCAGTGACAGTTTTGCACGAGGTAAACACTACTAAATTCATTTAACATCACTTAAAATTACTTTGGAAAGTTTCAATGGTTCTTGCATGAAGAAATAAACTTGCAGCAAATCAATCTCATAATTATTGTTCAGGAGAGTTCATTATTTTGTTTAGCTTTTTATATAGCTGATCTTCTTTAAGGGGCTGTTCTGATGTAATCTCTTCATTTAAACTATTTGCATACCACAGCATGTAATTGGTTTAGATTTAAAGAATATAATGAATGACTATTATTTATCAGTAACATATTTGTCTTAGTGTTCTTAACCTTAATATGGACTTCACTTATAAATAGTTAAATGATTCAGACAGTAATACTCTCTCTTCAGTTAGATACTTATACAATAACATTTCTTTCTTTTTTTGTATAGTTTTGCCCAAGATTTTGCATTTTTAAGCTCTGTAATTTTTCAGAATTAGTAAATCTAATTGTTATATAGTCATATAATGATTAGAAATTTACTGGATATCTGATTGGAGCTCCTTATAGATAAGATGGTAAGGATTGTCACTTTCTCCCAATTTTATTACCTTTATTGCTACAGAAATACCAGGCTATTGATCATCTTGTTTTCCTGAATCCTCAGGGTTGTGAAAAGTAGAGCCAAATGGAGAAAGATTCCTTCCTATCAAAACATTCTGAAGCAGTCCTTGAATTTCTAAATAAGTTTAGTCTAGAAAATCCAAATATCTAAAGACAATATTTTGTTCCACTTGGTCATTTTTTTTTTTCAAATAATTGTTATGATGTGTGTGCTTTATTTTTTGGTCATACCTATATGACCTTTTTCCACACAGAAGCTAATAAATATAGGAAAAATGGCAGGAGGCAAAAGAGAAAATTAAGAAAAAGTTGAAACCAACAGAAAAGAAGGTTAAAAACAGTAATTCCCTAAGTGAGAAATTTGCACAAGAAAAAATTTGACAACAGATAACAGAGCCTATGATATGGTGACAAGAGAGTTCTTATTTGTTGAGTGCAGGAAAAAGTTGCCAAATATCCACCTCTGTCTCATGTTAATAACCCCAAGGCATCAGTGTGCCAAGCTAAAAGCTGGAGGACTAGTTAAGCAGTCTAAAGGCAAAAGGAGAGGAGGTTTTAGTATGACGTTAAGTGTAATGGTTTAGAGATACCACAGCATATACAAATCCTCATATAGCATTACATAGTGATTTGAGATGGCAGAGAAGTGTTTTATGCTATGGCAACTTTTTTATCCTTATCATATCAAAAGACCAATTATGTAAAAAGTCCTTTTTGTAAACTCTTAGTTTATTAGAAATTGTATGTCTCAAATATGACTGATCTCAGTGTGTGATATAATAAACAGCAGTATTTTGTAAAGAGTACTGGAATAATAAAACTTAAAATCTTGATGTAGATTTTCATTTTAACTGGCTGTATGACCTTGAATAAACTAACCTCTGATAAATCTTAGTCTTGTTATATATAACATATTGATATCTGAACTATTTACTACGTAGGGTAATTAAATAGCTTTTAATGTGCAAATTTTTCAAAAATACGAAGTTCTATAAAAATTTAAGGTATATAAAATATTTTTTTGCCTGAAAAAGTTTATAACATATAAAATAGATAAGATATATTTGATAAATCTCAAATATTATTTTTTATTTCAGATGCTGCTTTTATTAGAAGTTTTTTTTCCCTTGAGAGTCCTTAGTTTTCTGTTGTCCAAAGAGTGACTAGGTTTCTAGTTTTTGGAGCATTTTGATTTTGAAGCAAAATGTCTTCTGATTATATGAGAGAGTATCGTTTTAAAATTTTAAAGCAGTTTTAACAAAATTGTTGCTAAGAGAAGTCAAGTAGAAATTGCTAAGGAATCTCACTCACAATTTAAGTTGCTCTAACATGGAACAGTAGAGATCTCAAGGAAGATAATTCAGAAACAACACAAATGGCTAAGATTAGATGGGATCTAATGAAGATGGGATCTATGAAGGATGTTTTATGAATCTCTGTCAGGATTAAACTTCTTTGTTTATAACAAGAAATGTCAAACTAACAGTAATAAAAACAAGATACATGTTTATTTCTTTTTAATGTAAAAGACATTTGAGTTTTGGCAGGGGGTAGGTAAGATGACTGTAGATTTAGGGAGTCACACTTTATTTTGCCATTTCAAGCTTCAGTATGTGCACATTCTAGTTAGCAGGAGGGTGTCTGTTGATTTTGAAAAATTTGTTCTCAGTTTAATTTTAGCTTTTAGTTGGATTTAAAATTACAATTGATTTTTTTATATTGATTTTATCTTTGAATTTGCTAAATTCTCACTTCTTAATTCTAATAGTTGTTTTATATATCCCTTAGGATTTTATATGCAAACAATTACCTTCAAATAAGAAACAATTTTAGTTCTTTTTTTCTGATCTTTGTGCCTTTTATTTATTTATTTTATTCTTGCCTTATTCAATACCTCCAGTTAGGTATCAAATAAAAGAGATGAACGAGAACATATTTTCTATTTCGCTCATGGGACATCATTTCTATCCTTTGTGCTATTGTACACTAAGAATCCTGTATAGTACCTGGTATTCAGTATTGCTCAAAAAATGCCTCTTATATGAATGAATTGTTAAACTTGAGTTGCTTGATCAGAGAACATCTGACTTTTGAAAGAAACCTTGCATTTTACTGTTGGAGCTGCACAATTATAACACTCTACCGCCACCTGGTGGTGGTATATATAAATTGCAGGAAAAGCTTAGACGAGTAAACATGTGAGAGCTACAACTGCAAGTGATTGGACTGATGTGACAGTTACAATTTCAAAATAAACATGTGCTCATTATATATAACAAGACTGTCTGAATTTTGGCAAATATTTTTCACATTGGTAGGTGCTGATGTGCTGTTTTTCTGCATGCTAGAAAAGGATGAAGGATCACTTTATATATGTTAAGGAAACAGTGAATTGTGAAAGTTGACACAAATAGGGTGAGAGCAAAGGCACTTTTATATTTGTATTCCTGTCCGTCAGCATTTCTTTGCTGTTAGGTACTAGCTAAACTGGAATTTTAACAAGGATTTTCCAGCTGCTAATGTCTTATACTAAATATTTAGTATATCACAAGAAAGTCCATCTTGTGGCCAAGAAGGAAATTTTAGGTTTGTTCTTAAAAATCCTATCCCTAAGTTCCACCGAATTCACTGAGACTTAAATGTAGAATTGGGTGGGATTTATCTGTTATGTTAGGCAGCATTTTGGAATGCAGCCATCTATCCTCTATATTGGTGCAATTACCACTTTGTATTTTTACTTGTTAGCTTCCCTTTAAAAATGGACCATGTGCCACATATGTTAATAAAAGGTTAAAAAATGCAATTCAAATATTAAAATATTTTTATTGATGTTAAATGGCCAATCTTGTAAAATGTTGATATTTTTACATAAAGGTTAGCCCTTCTTATGGTCAAAATACCCTAGGGTGATAGTATTGGCAGTACTGTTTTAGTAATAAAGATTATAGGGTAGATAAGTTCCCTACAAGGCCCCATGATGGTAATACCCCTAGATTTTGTCTTTAAAAGAAAACTGCTGAGAGGCAATAATTTTTTGTGTATGTGTCCCATTTTCATTAATGCATGGTAATTGATGGAGTTGCAGTGACTTGTAGCAGTAATGAGTTCTAAACATAATAATGCACTCTTTTCTAATAAGTGAGCACTGCTGGGGTTTAAAAGCATACTAAATCAGTTGCTTTAGTATGAATTTATTAGTTTTTTTCAGCATTAGCTTTAATAGTAGTTATTTACATAAGCGTACATCCCATTAACCGCCATCAGGGCTGGAAAACATGCTGAACTGTTCATATTTTCATATAATTATTGAACATAATGGTTTCATTTGCATTTCTAAACAGTGATGTTTCTGTCAGCCTTGGAAATAGTGTCTTTACGCAGTCCCTATTTCACATCCACTTATTTGACATCGTTAAATTTTATGCTAATGTGCTTCCCTAGAATATCATCAGTAGGACAGATGCTTGTGCTTTAATATACAAATCAGGGATGCTTCTCCATCCCCCAAATGGCAAAGGGAATAAAAAAAAAATCTGCACTTTTAGATATAAAGTCTGTCTTCACATAAATAGGTTTATGAAATAAAACTTTCAGGATTAAATGTTATAATCTGGTTTTCTCTTCAGAATACTTCATTATGAATAGCTATCTACCTGACTACGGTTAGTTTTGTTGTCTTGAATGAAGAGATGAGTCTTAGTAAAGATCTTGTTGCTTTTGAATATTTAGAATTCTGCTTCTGAAATGTTGATCTTGAGATTCAAGTTTTTCAGTGCTTTTGAATATATTGGGCCACAGTGTTCTAAAAGTATTCTTTGTATTTTTGTTCCTTTAGTTTCTTAACCTGGATTGTAATAACTCATGGTGGAAGATATGTTAATGCTCTTGGACATCTGAGCCCTTTATGTGCATCTAGAGAATGTTCACTGTGAAAAATGAGTCACTTAGTGGGGAGGGGTGCAAGATAGGAGGCAATGAGCGTGTCAGTGAGGTAGCAGAACTAATACGGAAAGACAGGTTTTATGGAAAACTCCTTGCTTCTTGGATATCTGTGTGTATTATGAGCTTCGTTTCTCCAACATTTGTGGATGTTTTTGTAAATGCTGTCAATCAGATGGCTGGAAAATTTTAAACAAGAGCAACCAACTAAAGTACTGTTTTAAGAGCTAATTCAGGTTTTTTTGGTTTGTTTGTTTTGTTTTGTTTTTTGTTTTTTGGAGCTCACTGAGAAGATACTAGCTCTTTTGGGGCCCCTTCATTTCTTGTGTTCTGACAGCTCAGGGCAGCATTTTACTGTTGACTCTTAGTGGACCTGCCATGCCAGAGCTGACTCCGCAAAGTTCAAAACGCAAGGTCGGCAGTCTGGCAAGATAGGGTAAAGAAGCAGCTTTAAGAGGAGTTCTTGCCCCAAATTACTTGCTAAAAATATATTAGAACTGATATAGCATAAAACTGATACAGCATAAAAGGATTATTTGGCTAGAAATGTTATTTGGCTTAACAGGTCAGGAGGCAACTGGAATTTTTACAAGGACTTCTTTTCTTTGAGGAGTTGCCAGGGAAGAAATATGATAAGGGCTGTGAAGAAATTATGATAGAAGTAGAGTTTTATAGCTATTCATTTTGACCCCAACTTTTTCATAAATTTTTCTATATAATCTCTTAAAATAGTCTGAGATGAATACTTCTGACAGTGGCAGGAACTTCTGAACTATCGTAATGAAAACATTGTGCCCTTCCATCTAGGGAACATGTAGCCTTCATTGTTGCCAGATAGACCTAATATATGAAAATATTTTTAAGTTCTGAAAATCTAGGCTCCCATTATAAGCAACAGAATATTTTCAGCTATTCTTAAAGCTATTTGTGATTATATTCTTCAGTGACAACATTTTATTTGGTGGGGTGCAGTTTGCCACAAAGCTAGAAACACAAACCCTGTCACTAAGAAATACTGTTTATCTTTTTCCTCCCTCTACATATTTCTTCCTTTTCTAGATAGAGGTTTAAGGTTAAAATGAAATTTTCATCTGTCCATTCAGTTTTAAAGTGCCATGAGAATTTAATCGGACAACTCGCCCCTGAGTATCTCTGTTGCTATAGAACTTTACTACCTTCAAGGTAGTAACGAAGGTGTGTTTTAAGTGCTTTGTGACTGGTTTCCAAGCCCTGAGAGCAGAGGTGAAAAGAATCCTAAATTATGTTTTAGGAACAGTTTATTTTCAGATTCTTATAAATTAAAAAGATTCTTGACAAAGTCAGATATTATCCATAAAGTGCCAACCAGTTAGGAGGACATTAGCTGTTTGGTTATACTTATTTTCTCTTTGATGGCTGGGGGAACACAATTAACCACTTCCCTTTTAGAGATCATGAAAGTAGTTAGAAATAAACTTCTATCTGTGAGACGCCTAACTGCCACCTGTTCTGTAAAGCTTCAGGAACTCTTAAGCATCCACCATGTTGCACCTGTTTGAGGAAACTTTCATTTAGGGTCTTTGATTTTTCACTGCATATATTTTAATTTTTGCATTGTTAGCCAGGACACTACTCTTAGAATTCTCTAGTCTTTGGTGATATTTACAATGTATATCTCTTAATCATTACTCAACTCTGTGATTAGTGCTAGTATTTGAAAACTTAGGAGGAGCCTAGAGGATGCTTGATAATTAATTCCTTATTTGATTAAAAAAATTTTAACGTACTTTTTTCCTGATTTTAAAAACACATGCACACTATGTAATATTATGGAATAATACAGAATATTGCTTCATTCTTCAAATTATCAATGTATGGTATAGTCATGTTTTCCCAGTTCATTATTTAATCATCTGTAGACTAGCTAAATGAATGCAAGTAGATCTAATTTGACATCACAGTGAAAATAAGAATTTTTCAGTTCTCTTGCCTTTGATTTTGTATCAATTATATTTTATTTAATGTAAAATATTAAACATCTCTTTAAAAAACAACAGAAAAGTCAGCAAAAAGATGTTTAATGGCATGTATTTATAGTAACACTTGCCAGTCTAATTGTGTAATGCTTGTGTAAAAATTGTTCAGTTTTGTGGTTGTGTTTAGGTCTTTCCAGTGAGGAGGGGGAGGGAGAACTCAAAAGCAAAAGAAATCTTAAATTGATGTGATTTTAGGGGAAATGTTTGGGAAAGAACATTTCTATGGAGCTCATTTAGTGCTCAGAACACCTGTGTTTTGCTAAGCCAGGTAATTAAATAGCTCTGTGACATCTGTAAATAATCTCTCAAAACTTCAGGTTTCTTTTTTGAAAAATGAGGATGATAATACTATTTACTTCAAAGAGTTTTGAAGATTAAATGAAATAATATATATTACATGCTTTGTACTAGGACTAACTACATTAGAATCACTCAAAAAAAAAAAAAAAAAGCTTGTTTTTTTTCCCGTCATTCACATTCTAGAAGAACCAGACTGAGCTAAAGTGACCCTAGCTTCCTTTACTCACTTTCCCCTCATGTTCTAATTTCTTGCCACTCCAAGTGCACCTCGTGGATTTGTAATGTCAGCAACATGTGGGAGCTTGTTAAAAATGCAGAATCTTAGGCCTCATGCCAGACTTAATTTTTCAGAATCTGCATTTTAATAGGATCCCTTTATATTAAAACATTGTTTGTGCTCATTTCTAGCATTAAAGAGTACTTTGTGTAAGAGATATGAGCAGTGGAGATATATAAGCTTTAGCTGTTTTTTCTAAATTCTCACTTCCCAATTTATAGCTTTGGATTGTGATGGGATGTATATAAGAGAGGATTGTATTTATTCTGCTGCTGTAAAGTGAATTATTCTACAGGTGTGAGATGTATGGTGCAAAGCTTTTTTGTGCATATGGACTTTTCATCTACTTCTAGCTATTATGGAGAAAGGGGAATTGAAATCTCTGAGTGTAATTGTGGATTTATCTATTTCTCCTTGAAGTTCAATCAGTTTTGCTTCATGTATTTCGATGTTCTGTTTTTAGGGGCATAAAAGTTTGAGATTGTTATTTCTTCCTGATAATTGACCCTTTTATCATTGTGAAATGAACTTCATACCTGGTGATTTTCTTTGCTCTGAAATTTACATTGCCTCATGTATTCAGTTACTCTAGCCTCCTTTAATTAGCTTTAACGTGATATGTCTTTTTGGATCCTTTAAATTTACCCTAATTCTGTCTTTGTATTTAAAGCATATTTCTTATAGCCAGCAGATGAATGAGTTGTGCTTTTTATTTTTAATCCAATCTAATGTCTAAACTTTTTAATTAGGGTTTTAGACCATTTACATTTTATGTGATTCTTGATACAGTTCGGTTTGAATTTATCATTTTGCAATTTATTTCATTTGATTTTTGTTCTTTCTCTTTTTTCTGCCTTCTTTTGGGTTAACTGAATATTTAAAGTTTTCAATTTTTTATTGGCTAATTAGCTGTCACTGTTATTTTTGGTATTTACTGGTTGTTGTAGGATATGTATATTTACCTTTAATAACAGTCAGCCTTCCAATGATGGATTATACCACTTTTGATACCCTACAATAGCGTAGTATCATTTCTCACTTCCTGATATTTGTGCAGTTGTCAAAATACATTTTAATTTTATACCCACACCTTACTATCTTTGTTAATCAGTTATTTTTAAGGAGATTTAATAAATATTTTATGTGTATTTACCCACGTAATTACGACTTCTAGTGCTCTTAGGTCACTTCCTTCTGACAGATTTCCTTTAAACACTTGTAAGATGAATTCTTTGCTTTTGAATTTGCAAAAAAGGTTTTCTTTTATGCTCATTTATAAAGGTTTCTTTCCCTTAAGTACCTTAAAAATGTTGTTCCACAATCACACTATCATTTCTACCAATGAGCAGAGATTACCCTTGTCTTACTGACCACTTTTCTTTTCGCCTTGAGACACTGCTGATTGACTGGCTCCCATATCTACAAACAAGTGGGTAACATTTCATCATTGCTGATAATTACTCATCTACATTTTTGCAGGGCTTAATACTTCATTATTCTTTTCACTTAGTAGTATTCCATTATATGGATGTACCACAGTTCATTAATCTACTTATTTATTTAAAAATGTTTTGGTTGCTTATGGCTCTGGATGATTAAGAAAAAGGTCCTATAAACATTCACATGCGAATTTTTGTATGGACATAAATTTTCAAAGCAATTAGGTAAGTACCTAGTATTGCTAGACTGTATGGTAAACCTGTTTAAATTTGTATGATATTGCCAAATTCTTTCCCAGATTGGCGGCGGCACCATTTTACGTTCTCCCAGCAATGAATGAGAGCTCCTCTTGCTCTGCATTCTCACTCGCAGATGTTATTTTTAATTTTTTGAATGTTAGCCATTCTAATAGATATATAATGATAGTTCATTCTTGTTTTTAATTTGCCTTTCCTGAATGACATTTGGTTTTAATTCTATTTTCATATGCTAATTTGCCACCTATCTATATTCCTTGATGAGGAACATCTGTTGACTGTTTTTAAATTGGATTTTTTGTTTTCATATTGTTGAGTTTTAAGAATTTTATACATATTCTGGATATAAGTTCTTTATCAGATATGTAATTTGTATGGATTTTTTCCTAGTCTATGACTTGTCTTTTCATTCTCTTAATAGTATTTTTCATGGGGCAAAAGTTTTTAATTTTGATAAAATTCATTTTTTATCAGTTTTATTCTTTCATTGTTTTTGCTTTTGATAGTGTTTTTAAAACCTCATCAGCAAACCCAAGGTTATGCATATTCTCTTGTGTTTTTTTTGAGAATTTTTATCACTTTTTGTTTTACTTTAGGTCTATAATCCATTTTTAGTTTAGTAAGGTGTAAAATTTCTGTCTTAGTTCAGTGTTTTGTTTTACATGTGGACTTTGGCTTGTTTCTCTTTTCACTAGTAAATACCTTTGCTCCTTTATCAGAAATTAGTTGAGTATATTTGTGTCAATCTGCTTCTAGGCTCTCTGTTCTGTTAATTTATGCCTATGTTTTCACCAGTCGCACTCCCTTGAATACTGTAGCTTTATAGTAAGTATTAAAGTCTTATAATGTGAGTCCTCTAACTTTATTCTTCTTTTTCAGAATTGTTTTGACTATTCTAGTTTCTTTTTTTCCATATCAATTTGGAATCAGCTTGTTGAGATCTACAAAAATCCTTAGCATGATTTTGATTAGGATTGTGTTAAATGAATATATCAGACTGGAAAGAATCTGCACCTTAACAATATTGAATCTTTCAATTCAGGAACATGGTATATATATCAATTAACTTAGATTTTTTTTCCCTATGAATATTTTGTAGTGTTTTACCTACAGACCTTAACATATTTTGTTAGATTTTATCTAAGTAATTTTTTTAGTATTAATTGGTATTAAATTAATTTTTTTTTCTGGTTTAATTTTTTATTGCTGGTGTAAAGGAATGCTGTTGACTTTAGTATGTTGATCTTGTGTCCTGTGACTGCTAAACTTATTTATTGTATGGAGCTTTTGTAGATTCTTTAGAATTTTTTACATAGGCAATCATGGTGTCTGTGCTTTTTTCCCCCTTACATTATTGTACTAACTAGACTTCTAATATGATGTTGAACAAAAGTTGTGTTGGAGGACATTATTGCCTTGTTTCTAGATCTTAATGCGAAAGCATTAAGGCTCTTGCTGTTAATTATAATTTTAACTATAGGTTTTACATAAATACCCTTTATTAGGTTAAAGAACTTTCCTAGTTTGCTGGTAGTTCTTATCACAAGTGGATGTTGAATTTTGTTGGAAGCTTTTTCTATCGCGGTTGATATGACCATGTTGTGTTGCTTATTTACTAATATGGTAAGTTATGTTGATTTTTGAACGTTGAACTAGCTTTGCATTTTTGAGCTGAAACACACTTAGTATGATATATTGTACTTTTATATGTTGCTGAATTTTATTAATTAATATTTTGTTCAGGATTTTTGCTTAATGAGACGTATTGGTCTGTAGTTTTGTTTTCTTGTAATATCTTTATCTGGTTTTGTATTAGGGTAATACTGGCCTCAAAGAAGGAGTTGGGAAGCATTTCTTCTCCTAAATTTTTTGCAAGAGTGTATAGAATGGGTTTTAATTTTTCCTTAAATTTGTTTTAAAATTCATTAATGAAGCCATCTGAGCCTGGAGTGGGTTTTTTGTTTGTTTGTTTCTTTTTTCTGATGGGAACATTTTTAACTACAAATTAAATTCAAGTTTAATCAATACAGGGTCATTCAGGTTATCTGTTTCTTTTTGAGTAGGTTTTGGTAGTTTGTGTCTTTTAAGAAATTTGTCCATCTCACCGTTTTTAAATTTATATGCATAGAGTTGGAGTAGTAATTTGGGAATTAACTTGCTAAGTTTCTTAAATTACATTAATTTAAAGTAATTTGGAATAAAAAATAAAAGCAGTAAATTTTTTTCTTCCCCTTTGGAACATACCTAAAAAGGAATGTGTAAAATTTAATTATTTCCTTCCCATGGTGGAATCATTAAGTTTGTCATTTCTTGAGCTTTAGCTTGGTAGTTTACTTTAGGGAAAGTTGTTCTTAAGGCACCAGAGTAATTTATTTTCATTTATTTTTCAACTCACAGGCAGTTTGACTGTCTAGAACCCATAAAGGTTTTTTTATAGGTAATTCTGACCGTATTTTTGCAAACTAACTTGAGCGACTGTGTGTCAGATGCGAATATATTTACATGGGATTGCAAGACAGATTTTGCAGCTGTGTAATTCAGTACATATGTTAATTATTGTATATAAAGATAAACATTGTCAGTTACTTATGATAATATATTACATGTAAATTGAGCAGCTCCCCTTTTTATAATATATAGCATTGTGAAATGAATTTTATTGTTAGTGCAAGTTCACAGATGAATCCCTATTTCCAAAGCCAAATCGAAGTAGGTTTGATTATTTATCTAGGCTTACGTATAGAATTGAACCAGTTTGTGTGGTAGATTTGGCCCAATTCTTTTTCTGCTTCCTATATCCACTTTCTGTGTGACTTTGCACTAAGATATATTACCTTTTCTATGACTTTGAGTGTAATCATGTTACTTTGGCCAAATAGAATGAGGCAGAAGTAAAAGATAGTATGCCAATTTCAAACCTGGGCATTAAATAAAAGGACCTTAGGTGTTTATATTTGCCCTCTAGCATTTTTTGTCATTGTCATGTGCACACTCAGGACGACCAGTTCACCCCCTAGCTGCCCAGTGTGAATGCATCATATATCAGCAAGCCAGAAGCTTTCCCTTGTGGCTCCTTCCAATTACAACCCTGGTGGTGGCTTTCCTAACTTATTAACCATAAATTACTTTTTGCCCTCTTGCTTTGCACATCCCCAGTGTTTGGCAGAAATCTTGAGTGAAAATCAGCCATCTGTATGAGGCTCCCCAAATCTACCAAAAGCTTTTCTGATTTAATACTCTATATTATATTTAAAAGATACTTTATATAACAGTAAACTAATGCTTGAGTTTAGTTAATAGTAAAATCAATTTACAGTGTAATTCCTAAGATCTTGGCATTTTTTACCTGTTAGTCTACCTTTTTTATGATAATGCTGTAATTAGGAATTAAAATTGTGGCCACGAATTCTTATATGCCACCAAGCAGATATGACATTCTCCTTTCAAATGCTTACCGAGACAGGAGAGAAGACTTTTTTTTTTTTTAAACTGTTAATGAGTGTTGAAATCAAAAAGGCCTTGGTCATTTGTCAACCAGAATTTATATTTTCTCTTTAAATTTAACACTCTTTTACCTTAATGTGACCTTGTACAAAAACATACATGTATTTTATTTGGTTTTTAAAATTGCTTTATTTTCTTGTCGAGCAAGCCATCTGCTCTTTAAAGCACTAGGCTAGAAACATGGACTCAAAGGAAGAAATTGTATGAAGCTGTGTAGTATAGTGGTTGAAAAAAAACAGGATATATTTGGATTCAAATGTATTCCATTTAGATGCATAGATTTAGATGTATTTTCTTTTAGTTGTATGAATTTGGTCAAATTATTTTTAAGCCTCCTCATTCCCTCTAGTCTGTGGGTGTATGACAGATTCTACTTCGTATGGTTACTAAGAAGATTATATGTGATAAAAAATGCATGTGAAGGTTTAGCACAGTGTCTGGGGCATAGTAAGCACTCAGCTCTTCGATGATATTATTAGTTTTATTAATATTATTAATTATTACTATTGTTAAATATTTTACTGGTAATAGCAAAATCTAAGCAATTTTTGAAGGACTTATAAAAATATTTTTCTTTGCTTTATACATTGTAGAAGTTACTATCTTGTAGTAGATTATTGGTAAGACCTTGAAACACTTTTTTCCTTCAATTCTCTGTTAATATTTTAGTTAAATTTTTTTTGCCTTTACGAATTCTTCAAAGTATTCCTATTCATTTTCTATTGCTGTTATTCTGGAGGTCAAATCTCAAAATCAGTCACAGTGGGCTAAAATCAAGGTGTCAACAGGGCTGAGATCCTTCTAGAGGCTTTAGGGAAGAATCTTTTTTTTTTCTTTTTTTTTCCCCAACTTCTAGAGTCTGCCAGTGTTCCTTAGCTTCTGGCCGTGCATCACTTCAACCTCTTTTTCTATCATTTCTCATTCTCTGACTCTTTCCCTGCTTCCCTGTGATTACACTGGGCATAGACAAATTACCCAGGATAATCTTCCCATTTCAAAATCCTTAACTTATATATATCTGCAGTTGCTCTTTCCAGGAAATATAACATATTCAAAGATTTATGGGATTAGGACATCAAAATCTTTGGGTGTACCATATTCTGCCTACCACAGTTCGCTCTCTGCTCCTCAGAGATTCATGTCTGTTCAATACACAAAACACATTCACCTCATTCCAACATTCTCAAAGTTTCAACCCATTACAGCATCTACGCAAAGCCCAAAATCTCTTCTAAATTCCGTCTGCTTAGGCATGAGTGAGGCTCTGGATATAATTTATCCTGAGACACGATTTCTGTACATTTGCAAACTTCAGGAACTCAAGAAACAAGTTATCTGCTCCCAAAATATTGTAGGATAGGCATTAAAGTTACATTCTCATTTAAAGATGGAGGAAGTAGAAGGGAAAATGGAGTTACCAGTTCCAGGCAATTTTGAAATTCAGGCTGACAAGCTCTATTAGATTTCAGTGCCTGGAAAAAAATCCTCTTTGATTTGAGGCTCTATCCTTGTAGGTGCATAGTTTCCCTTGGGATAATTCTTCCTTTTTTATGAAGGGTAGCACGTTTATAGCTGAATAATTTTAGTCTATGGTATTTTGAGAACCCAGAACTTTCTTTTATTTTGTCCTCTCTCTATTCCTTTCAGTTTAAGTTGGCAATATTTCTGCTCCTATAACATTCTCAGGAACCTTGTAGGTTTCCTTTGTATGATTTGGGGATTAATTTTGTTAGACAAGAGTCTCTTCTACAGAGTCATTCTTCCTGCATGATCCCATCCCTAATCTAAGTTCTGCTTCAGTAGCTAAAGAAGTTCATGAGCCATAGGCTTAATCTCTTCTAAGATCCCTCTGTGTGATTGCATACTGATTTTTTGATCCTCCCGGGGCACTACCAAAATATTGCCCAGTGATGTCTTTGGGCAGAGCCTCTTTGCTATTTAATGTAGCATATTCACAGGTTTGGGGGATTAGGACATAGACAGCTTTGTGATGATGGAGTATTATTATGCCTACCATATTATTTTTTTTAAAGAATTTTTAAATAGTTTCAGGTACATGTCTAATAACACAAGTACATGTATATTTGCAATCAAATTGTTTTGTAATAGCTTATTCAGTAGATCAATTTTGATGTATTATCTTGGGCTTCTGGGCAGTTACATTTGTTTTTAACAATGGAAATTATTTCTCATCTGTGCATCTAATCAAAATTAAAAGGCATATTTCTCATTTCCTATGACATTTGCATTATCTTATTTTAAAATATTTTTATAAGTTACTTAAGGTGCATGTGATTTATTTTTTAAAATGCTTTTTAGGGTCTTGAGTTTAAGATGTAATTTTCATATGTTTCAATTTAAGTTTCTTTTTGCTTTTTTTCATATTACACTCAGTAGAATAAATTCTTATTGATAGACTCACACTTTTATATTTTGATTGAAATCTGTTTTAATTGATCTTCATCTATTTTCCAGAATTTTTGAGATAATACAAAAATACTGTCAAATATTCTGAAGCTTCCCAACTGGTCTTTTCAAGTCAGTTTTTTTGTTTTGCTTTGTTTTTGTGCTATTTTTATTTTCTAGTACTAGTTATGATTCTGGGAAATTTGTAGATTTTTTTTCTTCCAAAGTTTTTTTTTTGTTATTTTATCAACAGTTACATTTTTAGCACTTAATACCTTTTCAACATCTAATACATTTTCAGTCTTTAATCTTATTTTGAAGTAGACTGATAATATCTAATATATTTAATTATTCCTTCGATGTGACTTTGAGAAATAGAAGAAATCTAGTCTCTTTTGATAACCATATATTAATATTACCTGTAGTGATAAGAATAAATAGTGGCTGGTTGAAAAGAATAGTGACTCCTTACTGTATTCATGTTAACAGCTCAGAGAACTGATATTTAAAGAGGTTCTGTAACTTGCCTAACATCAATCAATTAGTAAGTATTCCAGCTCCGTTAGAGTCCAGCTCTTGTCCCTGAAGCTCTCTCTGTCTCTTCCCAATTTAGCAGTTGGTTTTGAGGTGAAAATTTTAAAAGATTACTTATTTTATGTTTTGTATTGAAATAGGGTGATCTAATTGATTATATGTATACATATATTATTTTTCATGCCTCAAAAAACAATGAGTATAGTTTCCTCTAATTTCCAAAGATTAATTTTACTGCAAAGATTCATATTTAAGTGGCAGTCTTTGCCATTTTGACAGCTATAGATTATAATCTTTCCATTATCTATAAAAAGTCACTTAGTACATTTCAGAGCATAAAAGTCAATTTTACACAGTTTCAAGTACTTTATTGGTTTATTTTTATTTATGTTAACCTGGCAATTTGTCTTTACATTAGTTGACTTCATTTTATATAGCCATCTTATCCTAAAACAAGTCTTCTTTTTAGTTCAACAATTTCCTTTTATTTATTCATGTTGTCTGTTTTCCATGTTACAGCAGATTTTATCCTCTATCAAGCTAAGCCTCTCTACTGCTAGCTAAAGAAATTGATCTTCCTTAACTTACACTATTGGGAGATGTTCTTGTCTTTATTTAAAAATTGTTTATTAATTACTTATAAATATTTATACTCATTGTGTTTATTTTTAGATATTTTTGCCTGAGAATAGGTCTGCACTTTGTTTTTAAGTGTATATTTATTTTTTTTACTAGTTCCTTGATAATTTTCACAAATATATTTAACTTATCAGTCTACAGTTAACATCTTTATTCTTCAGTCATAGAACACATTAATTCTATTAACTGCTTTCCAGTTTATATATTGTCATTATTATGTTTTCGAGTTACAGGTTTTTTTAAAAGCTTTCTTGACTTACAGCTTTAACAAAAAAACCTACAAACTATTTCTTGCATCTCAGAGCTTCTACCTTCCATCACTTACCTTGTTTCAAGTACATTCTTTAGCATTTCTTTTTGTGAGGATTTCCTGGTGTTCATCTACACTTTTGTCTAAAAATGTTCTTATTTTATCCTCATTCTTAAAATTCTAAGTTGACAGTTACATTTGTCAGCTCATTGAAGATATTATTCTACTGTCTTCTGGCTTCCATTTTTATTCTCAGAGAGCTGCTTGCATAATTCTCAGTCCTTTTTATCTGTTTGTTCTGTGGTTTCATTGTAATGACTATGAATTTCCTTCTGTTTACCCTGCTTAGCATTCCTTTTTTATCTTGAATCATTGTAGATTTGTGTTTCATTGCTAGTAAAAATGTTTTAGTTATTATTTACTTATATATGGCTGTTGTCTACTTTCATTCTTTGCCTTCAGGAAACTCTAGATATATTTTAGATCACTTCATTCTGTCCTTTCTATCTTTTCATCTCCTTGTGTCATTTTTTTGTTTACTTATGCAGCATTATGGCTAACTTTTTCAGATCTCAAATCTGTTTCTCTTTTTATTTCTCAGTTACTGAGTTAAATGCAGCCATTGACATTTTAAATTTTAGTCATGATATTTCTATAGCTAAAAAGTTAATTGGGGCCTCGAATCTATTTTGGCATTCTTTTTTGTTTTCTGTCCTCTGTTCATATTTTCCTCTTTTTTCATTCATTAGGCATATTAAATGTAGTTACTTTATATTAAGTGATAGATAATTCCACAGACTTCATAAGTCTGTGTCTGCTGTCTGTTAGTATGCCGATTCTCACGGTGTTGTGTTGCTGAATAGTTACTGAATCCTTTGCTGTGAATTGCTCATTGCTTTCTAGTTTTTTTCTTTGAGAATTCTTTGAGATTTGTGGTAAAGGTAGGTTTTTCCAAAGTAGAAGTGAGTTTTTTTCAAGTCTCTTGTGGATGCTGTGATGTGGTGATCTCTGTAATCTGGATTATCATTTTATACCACCTGGGTAGAATAATTTTCACAGGAAGCCATTCTCATGGTAACACATTCTTCGAGGTTCGTGTAGTAACTTGAACTGTTCATTTTCCTCTCATAATATCTTTAGAATATTAGACAGATATAGAAGAAAGATAAGAAACAAGGGTTGCTCAGTTTAGTCTCTTTCTTTTAGTCCCAAACATATCAGTTTATACTCCATAAAGGAAGGTCTTTTGATGAAACAGCAAAAAATCCTGGAAATCATGGTGGAAGAAAGGTTTAGATATTAGTTTAAAGTTCTGATGCTTTGGTTATCTTCATAAAAATTCCTAGGCATCTTAAAAATCTTTTAGAACTATTAAATGAATTTAAAACGTTGCAGGATACAAGATCAATATACAAATATTTATCCCAATGAATAATTGGAAACTAAAATTTTTAAAAAAGCACCATTTACAGTGTTTCCCCCACAAATGAAACAGGAATTAAATATATGCATTATCTATCTGTATGCTAAAAGCCACAAAATGCTTATGAAAGGAATCGGACAAAATCTAATTAGATAGACCGTCCACGGTCATGGAAGGAAAGATTCAACAAAATGAAGATGTTAATTAATTAGAATTTTAAATTCCTATCAAAATCCCAGCAACATTCTTTGTAGATATAGATAAGGTGATTCTAAAATTTATATGGAAAGCTAAAGGAGCTGGAATATGTAAAACAATTTTTTAAAAGAAGAAAAAAGT
Organism: Cynopterus sphinx; assembly: GCA_030015415.1. Classification (NCBI taxonomy): domain Eukaryota; kingdom Metazoa; phylum Chordata; class Mammalia; order Chiroptera; family Pteropodidae; genus Cynopterus; species Cynopterus sphinx. Next base: position 25,351,267 of record CM057384.1, on the reverse strand, counting down.
TGAAGGACTTCCATTGCCCAGTTTAGCTAGAGTGATCCAGTGCAGTGGTGAAAGGACAGATCCACAGATTAATGGAACAGAATAGAGACTCCATAACTGGACTCACACAAGTATGGCCAGTCGCTTTTGACAAAAGTACAAAAAGCGACTTTGGTTAGGGCATGAGTTCTTTGATATGGGGCTTGCACCCTGGGAAGAAATCGTAAGAACAAGAAATTAACCCACTGTTTCCTCCTTTCAGTTGGTAACTCCTCTCCTATTTTTCCTGCTTCTGGTTAACATTCAGTGCCTTGAATAGCAGCATCTGTATTCCAAAATCTACAAAATGCTGATGAAAGAAATCAGAGAAAATCTGATTTCTGTTTTTTTACATCTAGAATTTTCATGTCCAGAGCTTTAAATTGTTACCCGTGGAAGGGTAAATAAACTACTTCATTACAGGAAATGGGATTCTCCTTATTTGCCTTTTGATTTGTATAACATCTATAGTGATATATCCTCTTTTTTCCTTATATGGTCAATTAGTATTTTTAACTCTTTTCTATTAGTTTTGCAAAGGTCTTACCAATTTTATTATGTTCAAAAAACCTACTTTTGGCATTCTTAATTTTCCTTCATGTCTGTTTTCTATTTTCTTTATTTCTGCTTTTATATGTATTTTTTTCCTTTCACTTACTTTGGGCTTAATTTGCCAGTCATTTCCTAGCACTTAATATTGAAACTGAGATTATTGTTAAGACTTACTTCACTTTTAGCATAAGCATTTAAAGATACCATTTAAGCTCCAATTTAGCTGTATTCCACATATTATGAAATACTGTATTTGTATTATTATCATTTAGTTTGAAATATTTTTGAATTTTTTTAAGTTTCTTTTTTGACACATGAGTCATTTGGAAGTATATTGTTATTGATTTCCAACCTAATTTCTTTATGCTTAGATAGGATACTCTGTAATTTTACCCTTTGAAATTTAATGAGGCTTGTGGTACAGCCCAGTATGTAGTCTATCTTGATGAATGTTCTATGTACACTTGAATATATGTTTTACAGTCATTGGGTAGTGTTTTTTAGGTTTAAATGTTAAATGGATCAAAATGCTTGATGGTGGTATTTGGAGCAATGTTAGTAGATATAGATACCTGTATTGTTATATGTGTCTGATGTATTTATTCTTTTATTATGAAATTTTTCTCTATATCTGTGGTAATACTTCACTTGAAGTCTATTTTGATATTAATATGGTCATAACAACTCTTATGCTTACTGTTTACACGATATGTCTTCTTCCACCCTCAATACTGGCACCCTACATGTTACTTTTATTTCCGGTGCATCTCTTGTGTACAGTGTATAGTTGGGTGTTGTTTTGATTATCCTGTCTGACAATCGGTATTTTAATCATGAGCACTTAATCTGTTATATTTATTTAATTATTGATACAGTTGGATTCAGGTCTTCTGTTGTGCTATTGGTTTACTCTTTGTCATATTTTTCTGAAGCTCCTTTTCTGCCATATTTTGTGTTAGCTGACTATTTCGTATATTATATTGATGTCTCTACTGGAATTTTAGTTCTACTTCTTTACATTTTTGTTTAGTGGTTGCTCTAGGTATTACAGCATGCTCTTTAAATTGTTAAAATCTACTTGGCATTAATATTGTACTATCTCTTGTTAAAAGAACCTTGCAAAAGTATAACATTTACCTTCTACTCTGTGAACCTTAATTCGTTTTACTTTTTGTAGATTACAAAAAAGTTTTGGTCTTTATTCAGACACTAAAACAAGTTACTTGGAATCAGTTTGTGTCTTTCAAATCTTGTTTTTAAACATTATTAGAGTATGTCCGTATCAACCTTTATTTCAGGGCCAAGTTAGCACACTTTTAAGGTGTGATTTCCTTGAGGATCCTATCAAATATCTTATGTAGTAAATAATTTTTCTACTCTGGCTGATAGGAATGCTACCTATTTTCATCTCTTTGTGAGCTCTGGCAATTATTCAGCTTTTTGCTTTTTAGTGGTTTTTTCACTGACCTCATGGTTTTTATTAGGGATCAATCACTACATGACCAATTGTAGTTACTGAAAGCACTACAAATCACAGTGTTTGCACAAACTAGACAGTTAGACAAGTTGGTACAGTTCAGTTCAAAGCTCAAAACATTTAGAACAGTTTTTATCAGAACATTTCTAAGAGTTTAGATCCAAAGAGCCAGCCCAGGGCCAGTCACAAAATCCGGCTCTTCCGGAAATGTGCAGTATGTAAGCAGATCAAGCCTCTTCCCTGCACACAGTCCTGCACAAACTATTTCTAAAATTGAAAGAGAAGAGGATGTTTCCCAACTCATTACTACATACAGTATCCTGGTACCAAAACATGACAAAGATACTCCAAGAAAAATAAACTGGATCCAGTATCTTTTTTAACATAAATGTAAAAATTTTCAACAGAATATTAATTTGTATATCACATTCTACAGTATAAAAACTCTATAATATATCATGACCAAAATTTTTCTAGAGTGCAAGATTGGCTTAACATTCAAAAATCAGTATAATTCACCATATTAACTAAAAGCAAAAAAACTGTATGATTATCTCAGTAGATGAAGAAAATATATAACAAAATCCAGTATCTCTTCATTATAAATGTCTCTGACAACTAGAAATAGAATAGGATTTCTCAGTCTGTTCTAGACATTTAAGAAAAATTTACACTCTTACTTAAAAGCTAACACTATACTTTTCCAGTTAAGATCAGAAACAAGGCTGGAAGTTGGACGTAGAACACCAAATCATTATTTTAAGTTAATTTCTAATTTTTTACTTTCAAAATGTATAGAACTTTTAATAATTCAGTTTAACAAATACGTTTTTTATGGGACACTTATTATTCCTATGGTTTTTTCCTATTGTTTTGTTGTCATTTATTTTCTTAGGAATTGTGCATAATGAGATAAGAGAGAGGAAGAGTGATATATTAGCTTTTGAGTAGTTTTGGTTTAGCTCTGTGAAATTCTTTGATAGATATTAATGTCTTTTTGGTTTAAGACTTTTCTAAGCACATATGACCAAAATTATAAAATGGCCAATGCGTGATTCTTCAGTCATTTTTTATTTAAGAGGAAAGATAGTACAATATTAAAATAGCGATACCCAATTGTGATGCTTTGAGTAAAAGTGGAACACGTATAACATTTATTGTACTTGGTTTCAAAATGCTTAAAACATTTTTTTTTCCTTGTCAGTATTGGTCCCATAAAGAGGCAGGGACTCAGAACAAGGCTCAGGTATTTTTTTGGCTAGGTTCATTAAGTTTTGGATGTGTTCAGTTTGATTTGCCTTGTAGGCCTTTCAGAATATGTCCATTTACCAAAGATGTAAATGAAAATTTTCTTATAAGGCTCAGGCGAAAGTCATAGTTGTGTATGTTATTGACAGAAGTGAAAGTAAGGATAATGTTAATTGATAATATCTCTCTTACTTGGTATGTAAACATATATTTTGCAAATAGTTTATGAGTACCTGCTATGTACTAGGTACTATCTAGTGCACTGTATGGGGGAAATGAAGTATTTGTAATGCAGAATGATAAGGCTGTAATAGAGATATTTTTAGGATAGGATTTCAGAGAGCAGAGGAGAAGTTAATTAGGGATCAAGGAAGACCTCCCTGAGGAGTTGACTCTTGAGCTGAATCTTAATGCACAAAGAAATTAATCAAGTAGAGAAGGCAAAGGAGGGAATGCCAGACAAAAGGAAAAGCATGTGAAAAAGCATCAAAATATAAAAGAGCATGACATTGTTCAGAGAACAGTATTAGCAGAATAGTATAGCATCTGTCACATAGTTTTGCAGTTGTTTGTCCTAACAAGCAAGAAATTTCTTGTTCCAAAATTGTGACTTATTCTTCTTTGTAATATCAGTGCCTTGCACAGCATTTAACACATGGCAAACACTCAGTAAATATGTCTTGAAAGAATGACTGCAATGTGATAAGTGGTACCTTATTTTTTATTTTTACTTTTTGACATAAACTGTTGTGGAAGTTGATAGGGGCAAAGAAGACTTTGTATAAAACAGTCATCGAGTTGAGACTTGAAGGATGAATGGAAAATTACCATGCCAGCAAGTAAGAGGTAAAGAAAGGAACATTCTGTACAGAGGGTTGTATTCCAACATGTAGAGATATAGAGAGCATAGACCCTCATTTTTGAATATGGTAGCCACTAGCTACAAGTAACAGTTTAAATTTGAATTAATTAGGTTGAATAAAATGAAAACTTCAGTACTTAATTCACTTAGTTACCATGTGACTGTTACTGTATAAAACATATAGAACATGACATCACCCTAAAATTCTGTTGAACAATACTATCATAATGTGTTTAAGAAACATAAGGTGTTTGATAGTAAACTGAAAGTATAGGTTTTAGTGGTGAGATGAAAGTTGCAAAGCAGAAGGAAGTGGTAGAGAAAGGGTAAGCTTAGTCCAAATTATTGAGTATTTTGAATGACAAAGGTGTTTGGACTTACCCCTTGGCTATATCACCTAGGTTAGGGAGGATGGGGTTGTTTGATTTTGATTATTGATGGTAGGGGCCAGTCAATTGATCTGATTGGTGTTTTAAAAGAATCTCTGTGGCAGCAAGATGAAGAGATCAAAAGGGTGAAATTAGTGTTCAGAAGCTTACTGTATATGTAGATCAGTAGTCCAGGTAAGAGAGATCCTAAAGGCTGAGCTAAATCAGAGGTAATGAGGATAGAAAAGCCTAGAGAAACTTGACAGCTGTGTAGAGGTAGAATGAGTATGAGGATTTGATATAAGAGCTAATATAAGTGGGATGACTCTGATTTCTAGATCGGCACATAGGTAAATGGGATAGGCATAATAGATTTTTACAAAGAGAAAAAGGGTATGACTTTAATTTTGACCACATTAACTTTGAAGGTAGGTATAATTTAATCAAGATAAGAGTCTGGAGTTGAGGATGAAATTCAAACCAGACGTGTGCTGTGGGAGACATCAGAATAAAGTTGGCTTTTGAAGCTTAGAGATTGTATAGGGTTGAACATTGAACATGAAGAGAGATAAAAGCCAAGAACAGGACCTAACATCTGTTAAGTATAGAAAGATGGGCCTTAGAATGAAAAGGAATAACTAGAGAAAAAGGAATACTATTAAGAATTATGCCAAAAAGGTTTAAAGGAAGATGGAAGTTTAACAGAGTTACTGATCCAAAGAAGTCTTATAAGAGAACCATAAAGTCTATATTGGATTTGTAGAATAGGAAATCATTAGGGACCTTTAGGAACTACAGTATGCTGAACCACCAAGTGAATTCAGATCTTCATTTGAGATGGATTTGTAAAGGGCGGTTGAGAGTACCAGAATTGGTATGGCTTTCAGTCATGAAAGTTACCCTTGCTGCATTTCTAAAATGATAATATACCATGGTGTTTCTATTATTATAAAAATCATGGGAGAGAATAAGAGAAAGAGTATTTTTAAACTCTAAACATATTTAAAGTTTATAGAATTATGGACGTCAGAAGCATGGCGGAGTGAGAGATGTCCGCAGATCTCTTCCCTTGAAATAACAATAAGTTGAACATCTAAAACTCAGCAAATAACAGCAAGTCTGCACACAAGCATGTCTGAATGAGTGATCTGCACATCAGAGCTACCACAGGTCAGATCTACAGGAGTCGGGCAATAGACTGGGAGAAACAGAAGCTGCCTCTTGCAACCTGAGCTCCCTGAAGGAAGAGAGGGAGGGGGGAAGGTACAGTAAGTTCCCTGAACAGCCCTGCCTGAGAGAGCTGTGAGCTCCACAGGGATCAGGGCAGAAAGCAAAACAAAGTGGGCACGGCAGAGAAACAACAGTTAATTAATAACAGCCATGGTTGCAGAACACGAGGCTAAGCCACTACCCCCACCCTCCAACCTAGAAGGCACTCCCTGCCATATCTTGCAAGACTGAATATTGCAGAACCCCAGGAGAATCTTAGCAAATGCTACTGAAACTATCGCTAACACCTAACACGGACTGAGACAGGGTAGAGATCATGGTTGAATGTTCATAAGAAAAAAAAAGAAATTTTTAAGTCATTTTAAAAGCAGGATCCAAAGGCTTAGACTTCATCTACTGGTAAACAAAAACAAGCGAAAGAGAGACTTTTATTTAAAAAAAAAAAAAGGCAGAATACACTTCCAGTAATATGCAGGAGTAGAAATAGTCCATTAAACACCATGAACAACCAAGGTGATGAGGCAGTTCAGAAAGAGAAAACCTTCAGTAAGTAAGCTTAAAGGCATAGAAATATATGACTTAACTGACAGAGAATTCAGGATGGTACTTCTGAAAAACTCAATGAGATCCAAAATAATTCATAACATCAGTTCCAGGAATTGAAAAAACTAGATCAACAGAATGATTTTTTTTTTTTTAGCAATGAGATTGAAACCCTAAAAAAAGAACCATAAAACTTCTGGAGATGAACAACACACTAAAAGAGATGAAGAATGAAATAGCAAACTTGGGAAATAGAGTTGACCAAATGGAGGAAAGGGTCAATGATATCAAAGACAGAAATATAGACATAAATCAGAAAAAGAGAGAGACTGAACAATGAAAAATAATGAAAGAAAAATACAAGAACTAGCTGATTCCATCAGGAAAGGAAACATAAGAATAATTGGTATTTGTGAAGGAGAGGAAAAGGAGCTGGAAGCAGAAAGAATTTTTAATCAAATGGTTGACAAGAATTTCCCAAATCTAAGGAATGAACTGGAGCTTGGAATTCAAGAAGTCAACATAACACCAAATTATCTCAACCCCAAAGGCCTTCTCTAAGACACATATATAAAAATTATCAAAAATTAATGACAAAGAAAATTCTTAGGGCAGCCAGGGAAAAGAAGACATTAACCTATAAAGGAAAACTCATTATTGTCAGACTTCTCAGCACAAACCTTACAAGCCAGAAAGGAGTGGAATCAAATATTCAAACTATTTAATGAAAAGAATTACCAGCCAAGAATAATGTATCCAGCAAAGCTCTCCTTTAGATATGAAAGAGAAATAAAGACCTTTCTAGACATATAAAAACTGAGGGAATTCACTACACAGCTTGCATTACAGGAAATACTGAAAGGGGTCAACTCGCCTAAAACAAAATTACAAAAAAATATATATGAGTAAGATGACTAGCAGGCAGATAGAATCAGAGTAGTGCAACCCTTAATAAGAACAGTATTGTAAACTTAAACAATAAAAAGAGAATTGATATTGCAAAGTAGTAATGAATATTCAGCATACATATTGACAAATTGAGACAATAGTAATAGGAAAGGGGAAGATTCGAAGATCTAAATTTGCAAAGGGGAATGGAGATAAGGTACACTCAAAAGAAATATATATATGTATATAGTTACATATATGTATGTAACTATCTTTTACATATTCATAATGGTAACCACAGGCAAAAGATTCAGAACTTAAGTACATAATATAAAATAAGAAGGAACAGAGAGAAAATCCACAAAACCCAAGCAACCAAAAAAAAAAAAAAAAAAAAAAAAACCACAAGGATAAGGAAGCAATGGAACACTGAGCTACCAGAAAGCAAAAGATAAAATGGCTATAAGAAGACCTCATATTTCAGTAATTACCTTAAATGCAAATGGGCTGAACTCACCAATTAAAGGCACAGAGTTGCAGATTGGATCAAAAACCAAAACCCAACCATATGCTGCCTCCAGGAGACATATCTCAGTTCCAAAGACAAATACAGACTCAATGTGAAAAAGTGGAAAATGATATTTCAAGTAAATGGCATTCAAAGAAAAGCAGGAGTAGTGGTACTAATATTGGTTGATATAGACTTCAAAATAAAAATGTAAGAAAGATACTGAAGGACGCTTCATAATGATAAAGGAAATCATACACCAAGAAGACGTAACAATTATATCTATGCTGCCTTTCAGGGAGCCGCAGAATATGTAAAGCAATTACTAAGAGAACTAAAGAGAAACAGATCAAAACACTATCATAGTAGGGGACCTAATAACCTCACTGTTGGATATAGACAGATCATCCAAACAGTAAATCAGTAAGGAAATAACATCCTTAAATAAGACACATTAGACCAACTGGACATAATTGACATTTACAGAGCCTTCCATCCCCAAACAACTGCTTATACATTCTTCTCTAGTGCACTTGGAACCTGAAGGATTGCCCACATACTGGGACACAGAGATAGTCTCAACAAATATATGAGGGTCGAAATCATACCAACCACATTCTCTGATCATAATGCTTTGAAGCTGGAGATCAACTGTAAAAAGAAAGCGGGAAGGACCACAACTACATGGAAATTAAACAACATACTACTAAAGAATAACTGGGTCAGAGAAGAAAGAAGAGACATCAAGAGATACAGAGACACAAATGACAAGATAGTACAATAAATCAAAACTTTTGAGACATGACAAAAATGGTAGCAATGGGAAAGTTCACACTTACAGGAATGAGCCCAAATAAACAACCTAACGCCTCATCTTTAAAAACTAGAAAAGGAAGAACAAATGAAGCCTTAAATCGGTGGAAGGAAAGAAAGAATCAAAATTAGAGCATAATTAAATGAAATTGAACCCCTCCCCCCAAAAAATAGAAAAAATAAATGCAACAAAGAGCTAGTTCTTTAAGAAGGTTAATAAAATTGACAAACCCCTGGCTAAACTCACTAAAGGAAAAAGAGAAAGGACACAAACAAAATCAAGGATGAAAGAGGAGAAATCACGAGAGACACCGTGAAATGCAAAGGATCATACAAGAATACTATGAAAAAGTATATAATGTCAAATTTAATAACCTAGAAGAAATGGCCAAGTATTTAGTAAAATACAGCCTGCCTAGATTGAATCAAGAAGAACTGGAGAATCTAAATAAATAGACCTATCAGCAGTATGGAAATTGAAACAATCATCAAAAACCTACCCAAAAGTCCAGGACCAGATGGCTTCACCAGTGAATTCTACCAAACATTCAAAGAAAATTTGATACTTATTCTCCTCAAACGCTTCCGAAAAGTTAAAGAGGAGGCAATACTTCCTAACTCATTCTATGAGGTCAGTATTACCCCAATACCAAAACCTGGTAACGATAACACAAAAAGAAAACTACAGACCAATATCTCTCATGCACACAGATGCAAAAATTCTAAGTAAGATACTAACAGACCGAATACAGCAACATACTAAAAAGATTATACAACACAATCAAGTGGGCTTCATCCCAGGGGCACAGGGATGGTTCAACATTAGCAAATCAATTAATGTGATACATCACATAAACAAATTAAAAAATAAGAATAATGTGATCAATAGATACAGAAAAAGCTTTTGACAAGATATAGCATTCATTTATGATCAAAACATTTAACAGAATTGGAGGAAAGTACTTTAACGTAATAAAGGCCATATATGACAAACCCTCAGCCAGCATTATACTTAATGGTGAAAGACTAAAAACCTTTCCGAGATCAGGAACAGACAAGGCTGTCACCACTGTTATTCAGTATAACATTGGAGGTTTTAGCGAGTGCAGTCAGGCAAGATAAAGATATAAAAGGCATCCAAGTAGAAAATGAAGAAATTGAACTGTCACTATTCGCAGATGACATGATTATATAGAAAACCCTAAAGACTCCACAAGAATTCTACTAGAAAAAATAAACATAGTAAAGTTTCTCGATACAAAATGTTCAAAAATCCATGTCGTTCCTATACTCAAATAATGAAGTGTCAGAAAAGGAAGTGGAAATATAATTCTTTTTTCAATTGCAACAAAAAGAATAAGCTACCTAGGAACAAATCTAACAAAACATGTGAAGGACCTACATAATTAAAACTATAAGACCCTATTAAAAGAAATTGAAGAAGATAAAAAATATGGAAAGGTATTCTGTGTTCTTAGATTGGAAGAATCAATATAGTTAAAAAGACCTTATCACCTAAAACATTATACAGATTTAATGCAATCCACATCAAAATCCCATCATCATTTTTTAAAGAAATAGGAAAAAAATCAACAGATGTGCATGGAAGCACAAAAGACCTCTAATTGCCAAAGGCATCCTGAGAAAAAAGAAGAAGACTGAAGCCGTCATTCTCCTCGACTTCAAAATATGCTGCAAAGCAACAGTGATCAAAAAAGCCTGGTCAGAAAATCACACACAAGACCAGTGGAACAGAATTGAGAGTCCAGAAGGAAACCCAGGTTTATATGGGCAAATAATGTTTGACAAAGGAGCCAAAAATATACAGTGGAGAAAAGAAACTCTCTTCCACAAATGGTCCTGGGAAAACTGGAAAACCACCTGCAAAAGAATGAAACTAGGCTGTTTATCCCCATACACCAAAATTAACTCGAAATGAATTAAGTGCCTGAATATATGACCTGAGACAAAAAATTACATAGAAGAAAACGTAGGAACTAAACTCATGGACCCTGGACTTAAAGAGGATTTTATGAATTTAACCTCAAAGACATGGGCAGTAAAAGCAAAAATAAACAAATGGAATTATATCAAACTAAAAGGCTTCTGCACATCAAAAGAAACCATCAACAAGGCAAAGAGACAACCATCTGAATGGGAAAATATATTTGCAAACACCTCCAATAGGGGCCTAATATCCAAAATTTACAAAGAACTTATACAATTCAATAACAACAAAAAAATCCAATTCAAAAATAGGCAGAGGACTTGAACAGACAATTTTTCCGGGAAGACATACAAATGGCCAACAAATATATGAAAAGATGCTCAATATAGGTAGCTACAAGGGAAATGCAAATCAAAATCACAATGAGATGGCATCTCACACCCGTTAGAATAGCTATAATCAATAGGAAGTAATAAGTTTTGGCAAGGATGAGGAGAAAAAGGAACCTTCATACAGTGCTTGTTGGACTGCAAATTGGTACAGCCACTATGGAAAACAGTATGGAAGTTCCTCAAACTAAGAATTGATCTACCATATGATCCAGGAATCTCTCTACTGGACATTTACCCCCAAAGACTTGAAAATATATATTCGGAAATATATTTGCCTGCCGATGTTGATAGCAGTAGCATTCACAGTGGCCAGGACATGGAAGCAACCGAAGTCTCCTATGATAGATGATCATATATACATATATACAATGGAATAATACTCAGCCATAAGAAGAGATGATATACTGCCATTTGCGACAACATGGATGGACCTCGAGATAATCATGCTGTGTGAAGAAAGCTGGACAGAAAAACATATAAACCACATGATATCACTTATATGTGGGATGTAAATGTAAAATAACAACCAAAAAAAAAAAAAAGACTCATTGACATGGACAATAGACTGGTGATTACCGAGGGTAGGGGGGTAAAAGGGGTCAGATACGTGGTGACAGAAATCTAATTATGGGCGATGAACATACAATGTAAAATATATATGACTAACTCTTGAATTGTACACTTGAAACTTACTGGATTTTGTTAACCAATGTCACCATAATAAAAAATAAAACAAATAAAAAGAAAATTTATAGAATTACAATTACCTTTAGATGAAGTCTGTTTCATTTAAGTTAAGGAAATGGGAGGGAAGATTTTAGGTTAAAAAAAGACATAAAGACACATCTTGGTAGAATATTAGAGGTTGTGGAGGACCACTGGAATTGTATGAACAGTGGATGTATTAGCCAAGAAAGAGGAAGGGCTGGGCTGAGGCAGAGAAATAGAATATAATTGGTATTTTGCATTACATTGACTAAATACCATGGTCCTGGGCAAACCTAGAATACACTAAAGAAGTGTGGAGCCTTATTTTGTACTGTACAAACAGATTACTGTTCCTTAGATGTGTTTGAACTACTTAACATTGGTTACAATTAAGCCTTCTCGGAAAAAAAAAAAATTATTCTTATATTTCTTACAAATGACTTTGTTAAAATGGTTAATTTTTTAGGTAATATTTATTTCATCTGGTTTTCCTCTCTCTTACCCTTTTTCCTCTTTGATTTTTTTTTTCTTTTAGGAGTTCTCTGAAGTTTCTCTTATTGTTTTTTATTGTTTTCTGAAACCCTCGGCTTTTGTAGCTTTCAAGTCAGATCTTCTGGGTATGGGGTTTCCTAAGCATTTTCATATTCGTTTTACTATGAAGTTAGCTCCTTGGTCAAAGGGTTCAGTTTTCTGGTCCCTAACTAATTGAATAAAGCTGGGAAATGAGAAATTATAGCCTAATCAAGAATAATTTGAAATAGTTTTTTTAAAAAAAATATATCTGGTTATCATGCCTTCCTTGGCCTATTGTATTATTATAGGAAAGGAGAACACCAATTTTATCCTTTTTCTCCTTACATCCTACGCACCCTCTATCCTGAGGGAAATTGGGAGAGCGGGGAGGAAAGGGTTAAGGAAGGGCGAGGGCGGGGGGGGGGGGAGAAGGGAGAGAGAGAGAGAGAGAGAGAGAGAGAGAGAGAGAGAGAGAGAGAGAAAGTGTGTGTGTGTGTGACTTTGGTTTCACTGTGATGTGAAGACAAAGTCCTATTTCATATTCTTTCATTCAGAGCATACTTTGGATGAACTTTGTTTCTTTGCTAAGGTTAATTTTCTGCGTATGCACTGGACAAAATTTTTTACCCAAATACTTGTAAATTTTTTTTCTTTGGTAGAGGTGGGCTGGAAAGTGAGCTAGGGGCTTGTTCTTTAACTTTAAGAAAGCGAAATCTCCGCTAAAAACAGTTAATATATCTTACCCTTTTTTTTTTTGCCCACTGCATTTTAAACAGTAGCTGAAACAAATTAGTCAACTGAAGGAGAAGAGACAACTCTTTCTTACAGAAGACTTTCAGATAATACAGATAACTCCCTATTGAGAAGGTGGAACGTAATTCCCAGCCTCTGCTCCAGAGAATGGGCTGTGTTCAACAAAGGAAAAATAACTTTGCAGTGGAGAAACCTGGCATATGCTAATTTAACAAGTGGTCAAGTTTAACGTTACTGGTTTCTTGGATGTCATGTACCCCTGCTTTGATGAGATGACAATGGCATTTCACCTCTGTGGTATTCTTCCCAAAAATCTATAACCCTTCTCCAACCATGAGAAAAATATCAGAAAAATATCAAATTGAGAAACGTTCTACAAAAATACCTGGCTAGTATTTCTTAAAATTATCAAGGTTATGAAAAACAAGGAAAGACTGAGAAACTTTCACAAGCTAGAGGAAACTAAGGCAACATGAAAAAATATTCTGAATTGGATTGTGGAACAGCAAAAGGACATTAATGGAAAAGTGATGAAATCTAAGTAAAGTCTGGAGTGTAGTTAATAGTAATATAACAATTTTGATTCTTAGGTGTGACAAATGTACCACAGTAATATAAGGGTAATAGAACTGTATGAGAGGTATATAGGAACTCTCTGTAATATTTTTGCAACTTTTCTGTAAACCTAAAAATATTCTAAAATAAAAAGCTTATTAAAAATAAATCAGTCATAACACTGACAAAACCATTTCCTAGAGACTGCTCCTGCTGTGAGTTTAGAAAGAGTAATAACTTTTTTCTTGATAGGATTATTTTCAGCGTGCTTTAAAGGAGAGAAGGGAGAGAAATGGTTCCTAAAGGGAGTGCCCTGGTAAGAACAAAAAGGTGCACTTCAGCACAAAAATACATTCATATAGTATAAAGTCCAGATTTCCTGTTGCCTAGAAAGTTTATTTAGGAAGAATTGTGAAAACTATGCTAACATTCACCGCCAGCGGGGATAGAGGACATTTCTGTTTTCCCTTTCATCGAAGTTGCTTCTATTTTAGGAGCACAGACAGAGCAGAATGTGTGGTGGCAGTGATGGTGGTATTAACTTTTGCTTTTTATAGGACCCTAATTGGTTAGAGATAAAGATCTTGGCCAGAACAAGATGGTAGAGTGATTAAGAGCATGGACTGGTGCGGCACTGCTGGGATTTGAACACAGTTCCATAGATTCTGTGTGACCGTGAGCAGTTTACTTCCCTGCATCTCACAGTTTCATCATCTGTAAAATAAGGGATTAAATTGCACTTCATAGGGTTTTTGTAACAAGAATGTGTGACATGTAGTAAGTGCACAGTTAAATCTGGTTTTTAAAAATTATTTGTAATTATCAGGGTACAGATGTGGAAAATTGCTGCTATTGTGATATGCTTTTGTTTCAATAGTTTAAAATATTTTTTTTCTCCAAGATGTTATCGTTGGCTTTTGTTTTTAGCAGTTTGACTATGATATGTTTAGGGGTACGTATGTGCATGTGCGTGCATGCGTGCGTGCGTGTGTGTGCGCGTGTGTCCCCATGTCCAAAGAGCTCTTAGAGCTTCTTTGGTTTGTGGTTTGTTTTGTTTCACTAATTTTGCAAAGTTCTTGACCAATCAGTATCTCTTCAAATATTCCTTCTCTTTTCTGTCTCTATCTGGGATTCTGGTTACACGAGTTTGATAAGGCACCAGAGATCTAGGATGCTTTGTTTTGTTTTTGTTTTTGTTTTATCTTCTTGTGTTTCATTTTGAATTATTTCTGTTGCCTTATTTTCAACTTATTTGCTTCCTGTGCTGTATCCAGCCTACTGATAAGGCTGTCAAAAGAATTTTTTATTTTGTATTTAATACCTGACATTGTACATTAAAGAACTGTAGAGACTGAGGTAAATAGTATTTATGCTCAGAACTGGACACCTCTTTTCTTCTATAGGCAGACATGCAATGTGCGTTTCAGTTATTCTGCTCACTGGTGGAATTGGATTTAGGTTTTATTGTTACTTTTGTTCTCTTCTGTGTACCAGACTTTGAATTTCTCTAGTGGGCTTCTGCTGCCTTGTGCTTAGTGTGGATAGTAGAGTACTGATGGGTTTTTCCTAGTGTTCCTGGTCTCTGGGTGTAGGTAGGGCAGGAGTGTTTCCTGACTTTCTTATAGAAGCTTCCAGCTTTAATTCTATGAGAGAAGGGCCCAAGAATTTACTTTCTCTGAGAGAAGGGTCCAAGAATTGAGCAGTTTTATACATATGCACCACTGACGAGGACTCTATTAGCTCTCTTGTATTAGTCCCATTATTTCTTATAAGCCCCTGGTAGGGACTTGTTAAAAAGATTAAGCAAATGAGTATAAACTCTTTTTGTATCTGGTGCTCCCAGGGGTGTGTAGCCCATACTCAGCCTTTAATAATTTGTTAAAATTTTTATGTGTTTTCTTATCTACTTTTTATGGTGACCTCCTCTTCTGCATTCTGTGTCCTGTCTCCCTTTGGAGAGGCTGGTCACCCTTTGGAATTCAGTTCACCTGATTGTTTTGTGTCCTGAACTCTGATGGGCCCCCAAATTTTATTCTACAGAATATAGCTCTTTCTCATTGTTATATAATAGAAACATTCTCAAGACTTTCTGCATTCTAAGCAGGGTGGACGTCTTTTCTAATCATATGTCTTTAATACATGTATTTAAATAGTTATAAGAAGAAATACTTCACACATAGAACTGCCTTTCTAATTTTGAATCTAATGGTAGTGGTTTTAAAAATAATAATAGCAGTGCTGAAATGAATGAATAAGAGCATATTCTTTAATAGGTATTTGAGTACCTACGAAGAGATGTTGTAAAGCGTGCTGTGTAATGAGGTTAGTTGTGCATCAAGATGCTTTGATTCTGTGATATTAGAAGAATGAATCTCCTATCATGCTTTGCATTTAGTTACGGATTCCACTTTATAATTAATGTTCTACCCTTTGATTAAATTAGATAAAAGCATTTTTTCCTTGATTCTTCTTCAGTTTTAAATATAGAATGAATAAAGAGTATGCCATTCAAATGAATCTGAATCTTATGGTATAGCTTAAATGCTGTAACAATTCCGCATAATTCCATAGCAAGTCACAATAATTTTATTAAGGTAGAAGAATTTTCTTTCTAAGGTTAGAGTCCTATACTTTGCCATAGTTATCAGTTTTTGCTACCTAATAATGTCTTTATGTCATTCAATATATTTCTCCACTGGTTCTGCATATTGCAAAATCAGGACAGTCACTAAGACTGTCATCATGGGTTTTTATTCCTTTTATCCAATATTAATCTAGTGAAAAGACAAAAAAAAATAAAAAAGAAAGAAAGAAATGAACAAGAACCCCAAATGATAAGGAAATCTTTTGGCTAGGACTTCAGTTTATAAAGACCAAATTTCTGACCTTTTTCTTTGCAAATACTGAGAAGACTTCTGGTTCTAGTTGGCGTAACTCTTGAGGTAGCTTAACTCCATCAGATATTTGATGATTTACTTTTCTCTGACTTATAAAATTGTGAAATATTAATTTATTCTTCAGCATTTTAAACCAGAAAGAGAGTGGTCAGTAATTTGCTATTTTGCAATGTTTTTGTTGTTCTTTGTTTTAGGGAATATATGCTATGAGATAATTTTTTTGAGATTACTAAGCTTAACTATTTTATTTTTCTAAATTATTTTATTTTATTTTAATGCTTTAATGTTTAACAGTTTACTTATAATTTTAATTTCTTTATTATAAGAATGTTTTTGCTTCATAGAATTCCACCTTGCATATTATGTTACATAGAAAGTATAATGTATAATTTAACAAAATTAGTTTGAAAGATTTAAACCACGGGCACTTAAATGTAACAACCTTTTCCTTACTTTCTATCCGTGATCCAACCTATTCTATTAGTTTATTTTACATCTTCAAGGGAGCATAGAGGAAAAATTATAATAATATGAGCAAAAGTAATTGATATTGACAGTAAGCTTATGATGCTGCTTTTATTGTCTTTTATCACACAGGCCATATTAGACACATAAATGACCATAAACATTTGTAATAATCTTTCAATTTACATTAAAAAAAGTTTGAGATTTCATTTAAGTATTTCTAATAGTGATATTTACAATAATTACTTAAAAGCCATGAAAGATAAATGAAATTCAACAGTAAATGTGGGAAAGTAGCTTCATAGCATATTCTGAGGCATTTACTTTGAGGTAAGAAACAAATA
This sequence comes from Cynopterus sphinx, assembly GCA_030015415.1. NCBI lineage: Eukaryota > Metazoa > Chordata > Mammalia > Chiroptera > Pteropodidae > Cynopterus > Cynopterus sphinx. The sequence continues at coordinate 25,334,185 of CM057384.1, read as the reverse complement.
GAACTGAGGTACTCTGTTTTGAGTGCTTTTGTTTGCAGAATTAGTAGATGAAAACTTGTTATGATACTGGAACTGATTTCAAATTCTACTTTTTAATTGGTGTATAAAAATGATGAAAGTATATTTATCCTTGTGTGTAGGATATATATCTACTATAATGCATATATTTTAAGTTTGCACAATGTGTTTTTCACATTTTTTTCATAGGACTTTTTTCTTCAGAAGGTCAAACTTCTAGACTTTAGGAACTCAGCCAAAAATTGAGGATACAGGAGTAAGAAAGAAAAACAAAGCAGGATTTTAGTTTGGTCAATTTTGTTTATTTTCTAGAGTGGAGTTGAAGTGAAAGTATAAATGTGTCTCTTGTTTTTTTTTCAGTCTTTGCAAGGTTTTTCTCATTTCTATGTTTTAGTCATTTCAGTTAAGTATAATTTTTTATTGGAGTCCTATCATTATCCCTTTATGTGACTGGTAGACATGTTTCTGCCCACAAATAAAGATCATTCCATTGCCATGATGGTTAGTGATGTGAACACCATTTCATGTACCTGTTGGCTGTTTGAATATCTTCTTTGGGAAAAAAAGTCTGTTTAGGTTCTTTGCCCATTTTTTGAGTTATTTGTTTTTTTGCTGTTGAGTTTTATGAGTTTCATGTATAATTTTCATATTAACCCCTTACTGGATATGTAATTTGCAGATATTTTCTCCCATTCTATAGATTGTTCTTTTTTATTTTCTCCATGGTTTCCTTTGTTGTGCAGAAGCTTTTTAGTTTGATGTAGTCCCATTTGTTTATTTTTGTCTTTGTTGTCTTTACTTTTGGTGTCAAATTCAAAGCATCATTGCCAAGAATAATGCCAAGGAGTTTACCATCTATGTTTTCTTCTAGGAGTTTTATGATTTCATGTCTTATGTTCTAATTTAATTCATTTTGAGTTGATTTTTGTGTATGGTGTAAGATTTTTTGTATAGTGGTCTGGTTTTATTTTTTTTGCATTTGGCTGTCTAGTTTTTCAGCACAATTTATTGAAAAGATTATCTTTTTCCCATTATATTCTTGGCTCCTTCGTCATAAATTAATTAACCATACATATGTGGGTTTTATTCTAGGTTCTCTATTCTGTTCCATTGATCTATGTGTTTGTTTTATGCCAATACCATACTGTTTGATAACTATAGCTTTGTAGCATTGTTTAAATCAGGTAGGATAATGCTTCCAGCTTTGTTGTTCTTTCTCAAGATCATTTTGGCTAGTTGGGGTCTTTTGTGGTTGCATACAAATTTTAGGATTTTTTTTCTATTTCTGTGAAAAAATGCTATTGGAGTTTCGATAGAGATTGCACTGAATCTGTAGATTGCTTTGGGTAGTATGGGCATTTAAAAAAAATTCTTCCAGTCCATGAAAACAGAATAAATTTCATTTATTTGTGTCTTCTTCAGTTTCTTTTGTCAATTTCATATAGTTTTCAGTATATAGATCTTTCACTTTCTTAGTTAAATTTATTCCTTAGTATTTTATTATTTTTGATGCCTTTGTAAATGGGATCGTTTTCTCCTTTTGAAAGTGTTGTTAGTATATAGAAATGCAACTGACTTTTGTATATTGCTTTTGTATGCTGCAGCTTTACTGAATTTGCTTATTAGTTCTAACAGTTTTTTTGGTGGAGTTTTTAGGCTCTTTTATGTATAATATTGTGCCATCTGCAAATAGAAACAATTTTGCTTCTTCCTTTCCACTTTGCATGCCTTTATTTCTTTTTCTTGTCTAATTTCTCTGGCTGCACTTCCTGTGGAAAATTATTTAATAAATCAATTATTTAATAAATTAATAAATCAAGTAACCAGGACAAAATTGGGGAAAAGTAAAAGTATATGTCATTGCATATAAGTTTTCAAAGGGCTAATCACTGTTCAAAACAATGACAGTGATCTTAGAGACCACTTTCTTGATGAATTCGAGTGATTCTCACTCATCATTTCTTTAATATATTTCTCATAAAACCTCAGGAAAGTTACAGCCATAGGTTTTCTAGTTCTCAGGTAGGTTTTAGCAGATTGCAAACTACAGCCTATAGGCCAAATTCAGGATACTGCCTACTTTGCAATAAAGTTTTACTGAAACAGAGTCATCTTTATTTAGTTATGTGTTGTCTATAGCTACTTTTGTGCTTAAATGGCAGAGTTGTTTCATTGTGGAGACTGTGTGCCCCACAAACCTAAACTAACATCTGGCACTCTACAGAAAAACTTTGCCTAAGTTTGGGTGGGGATCATCCACCCAAAATGTGATGTGTAGATCCAAACAGGTCTCTCTTTTCTGTCTTCATTTGTATTTTTGTGCTTTTACTACCTAGCACAGTAGTTTATTTTGTTTTTTCCTCCCTTGCTGGTTCTGATCTTTAATAGTTGTGTCCAGAATTCCAACATATCAAGATTTTGTGTCCTTATCTTTCTGAGGAAAGCAAAAGAATTTTAGTCTTTCCAGTAAATTAAGAAGAAATTTATTTTTTTGTTTTATTTTTTCATTTTTGTTTATTTTTACCCTTTATTGATTAGTCTGTTTGCCTGAGCATACGTATTTTTTTTCCTTGCTGCATTTTCCTTTATTCTACTCTCCTGCTCCTTTTTCTCTTTTTCAATTAACCCAGACTTGCAGTCACTTAATAAAAGCAGCACATGTGGAGACCTTTTGGTATAAACCTTTTAGTTAATATCTTAAGGTAAAGGGCATTTTCCCTTCTTATGAAAAGATGCCCAAATAATACCATCTTTGCCATCTGAGATAGCATATGGCCAGGCAATACCTTATGTTATCTGGAATTACATAGTTGGTTGGTGGAAATTTTATATTTGGTTCAGTTTGATGTTAGTTTTTGTTTCATTTATGTTATTTTTAATGTTGTATATGTTTATGGGGGCTCATTCTTTCTAAAGATTCTGCAGTGTATTTACAGTGGACTTGTAAGAAACAGGTCAGGGATAGTGGAAAACTTACAATTAGTAGATAAATAAGTCTTGGAGATCTAATGCACAGTATGATGAATATAGACAACAGTATTGTATTATAAACATCAAACTTGCTAAGAGACTAGATCTTAAATATTTCCACCACAAAAAGAAATGATGATTATCTGACGTGATAAGAGGTACAAATTTTCACTGCAACAGCAATCATATTATAATATACAAACATCAAACTAACATGTTGTTCATGTTAAATTTGCAATGTAATATGTCAAATATAAAATTCAATTTAAAATATGTGCATGTGCGCGCACGCGTACACTCACGCACACACAGAATAGTGTACTCCTCAGCACCTTGCACCTCCTTATCTTAATGAAGCAGCCAAGCTAGTTTGTGTCAAGTATATACTGTGTGTTAGGTCAGGTTATAGCTTAAAAGAACAGAGGTCATTTTACCAGAGATTTCCTGGGTTCTTGGCACTTAAACTTACATGACAGTACACATGTGTTAATGCGATGTATAATAGCTTTCTGTAGAGCTCTATACTAAATGTCCTATCACAGCAAATCTTATATAGGTATTTTTATTAAATCTTTTTTTTTCTGTACATTTAAAATTTTGTAACCAGGACAGTCAGTTTGATGCTTTTATAATCCACTTGGGGTAGGAAACATGAACTCTCTAGTTTTTTTAAATGTTTACCTATGTAATGAAATATATCCTAGACATGTGACACAAGCATAAGTTGCTAGGATATTTGTACAAACGTCTTGTTTTGCATATGAAAAAATATGTTTTATATTTTATATGTATTTAAGAAACTGCCTTCTTAGCAGTTAAAATTTATTCATATTGAATCAATTTTTCCCAGTATGTTTGTGATCCATTCTATCCATCTTTTGTGATCCAGACCGATTATATTCTAACAAGGTTAGTAAGACTAACAAATAGCAGCAATTTTTTAAAATTAGTATTTCAGTTAACTCACTGTAAAAGAGCTATGACTTTGATGGCCTGGAAGCTGCTTATCTTAACTCTATAGAAGTGCAAGATAGGCAGAAATGGAACCTGGAACTTCATCATAGTAGTTTAAACCAGTAATCCTCAGTACAACAGTCACCTGGGCAGCTTGATAAAATGCATACTTGGACCCATATCTGGAGAGGATCCCAGGATTTGCATCTCTTACAAGCTCCCAGGTGATACCAGTGCTGCTGTCTGTGGACCACACTCCTAGACTTTCTGCCTGATAATAAGTTTTTCTCTATTTACAGTAGCTTGATAATGTGAAAAGGTAAACCCCAGTGTAGACAAACTGCTAATATTGAAGTGTACTCTGATAAGGAAAGTATATGATTGTGAAGCATTAGGTATAAGCAAAGTATTAACTAAGTGAAGGATTATGAATTCTTAAGGGTTATATCCTGACTTCCCTTTTATCTGAATGTGATGCTGGTATTTTTCAGAAAAAAAAAAAAAAAAAGGAAGGCTTATGAGAAACTGCATTTATCACTGGTGAAAACAGCTTTTTGGGCTCTTTACGTTCCTTGAACCCAGTCTCTCTCCTTTGTGGTTTGCTTATTTTTCTTTTATGCAACTTTTTGGCCAGTTCAAATTTTAAATGACATGTGAACCCAAAATAAAGAATCATCCTGACTGTTCTTTGAGTCAGTTGGACCTTTTCTCAACTCAGACTTCTAAAAAGTATTTAGTTGTCAAATTAGAGCAGTGGCCTACACTATTTGGTATCATTAATAGCTTCAATGGGAAAAGTGAATATAGATATATATTTTTCCTTCTGAATTTTTATAATGGTCTATAACTGAGGAGAGAGAGCCTTTCTAAAAGGAGTCAGAAAAAGCCAGTAACACTTTCATGGAAATAGATACATAAAACACATTTTTTAGTTACAAAATTTAGATAATTGTTTGTCCTACAAACAAATATAGTAGAGGCATTTAAATTTTACTGTTTATTATAGCTGGTTCTGTTTAAGGAGATGTATGTGTTCCTAAAAATCACCACACTGCAAAATCATACCCCCCAAAATCCACAGTGTTTATGGGGAAAATGGGCTTAGGGGCCAACATTCAAAAACTTCATCAGTGAAACATTTTTTAAAGTAACCCAATAAAAAACGATATCACAGTTTTACACAAATGATTAAGAAATGTATAAATATCAAAATAAATGATGCCTAACCTTAAAAATACCTTAAGCATGCTTGTGGAGGTGGACTTGGAAAGGGTTACAGTTTATGAGCTGTTGTAAGGTGGTAGAAGAAGGGTTACTGCAGTTGGATGGAAGGTTTTAACAATTGATACTGGTGGGTGTGGCTCATAATGCAAGTGAACCAATAGCTGGTAGCTGTTTGAGGTATGAAGCGTGTGGATGGATGCGTGTTTTGTGCGGTCCTACTGGGCTTGTGTCAGAAGCTCAGTGCCATTTTTTGCTTGCACCTAGTGTTTCTCATGGGTGTTGTTCTCATTTTGCTCAAATTATTTAGGGATACATCAAATGCACTGAAACAAATTTGTGTATTCAAAACAAGCTTTAAGGGAGAACTGACAGTATGGCATATGAAAGTTCACAGTTGGAGAAATGACTTTTTATTTTATTGCAATTCAGTTGCACAGGCACCAGGGGGAGTAGTAGGTTCACATTTCGCAGGAGCACTGACCAGTGCTTTTCTTAGTTTTGCAGCTGCACATATGGTAGATTATTATCATTTTATGGTTATAGTTATATGCAATTTGGTAGAAAATGACAGTTAAATTATCCAGTGTTACTTTTATTTGTTTTAATTTCATAATCTAAATATGTATTTTTAAATGAAGAAACAAAAGGCAGAATAATTTTTAGTAGTAGGAGTAAGTAACCTTTCCTGTTACTTAGTGGCACTTAGTCTTGTGCCACCCAGTGGAGCTTGCATTTCATTTTTAATCGATCTCTTGTGTACGATAGAAATTGAAGCATGTAGCTGAAAAATTATGTCTACATTCTGGGGAGTGAATGTTTTCAGCTATATTATCATCATTCCTACTACTTATTAAAGGGAGATTTCACTGGCAATTGGATTGACAAATTCATGAATTTAAAAATCCTCTACCATTTCCTAGAGACGGAACATTCCCAAATTCTATTTCATGAGGCATCCTTAGAAATGATGGCAAAGCATATTTATTTTTCTGAACCCTATCAGGATGTGTACATAGTCTGCTCTCTGGGTACAGGCGTCATGGCCTGTTGGCATCTTTACATAAAATCTTTTTATTGAAATGAAGGAGTTAACAAAATGCCAGGGAAAAGATGTGCAGAGCACCTGCCTTGTTTGTTTGATACTCATGTATTCAAAGGGAGTGTCAGATATTTGGTACCTAACACTTGCATGAAGGTCACCATAATCCAATTTTAAATACATATTTATTATAAAAGAGTAGATTTGCCTTGAATAAAAGAACTAAAAATTTTTTTGCAGTATTTAAGTACAAAACTACTTTTATTATTAAGCCTTCCTTAGGTATTTCCTTGACTTGCACAGCACTAATACCTGTTGATGCCTGTATGGTGATCTGCATATCTTAAAACACAGTTTATCATTTCTGCATGGTCTGTATATTTCAGAGCCATTACCTGAACTGGGAGGAAGATATACATAACCTGCTTGATCATTGAAAATGTCAAATCCAGTAAAGTAATGTACTGCTTGTAATCTTTATTCCGTTAGTATAAATAGGTCGTATCAGTGATTTTACGAGTACGAGGTGTTATTTAGCATTTTTTCATTGCTTTTAAGTCATTTTTAAACAGTTATTGCACAAGTAGTATAGATGGAACTAGAAAACAATTCATTTGAGTGTTAGAAAATTGAATATTACTATAATCTTATTGATGCCAGTTGGAGAAAATAAGAAATTTTATTTTGATGGATAACATAGTCCTTAATTTTATTCAATGTGATTTCTTTTTTATTGTATATAAGTAACCTTAACTTAATTTACTTGTCATTTTAGATTCACTTTAAAGGGTAATCAAGTTGGGAACTAATCGTGTAATATTATTCTCTAGTAAAGTAAATTTCACTTTTCCTTCAAATGAAACTAGTATGTGTTAGCACTTTCTTTATAATAAAGTGACATCATTAAACAACATTTTGATGATACTCTAACAGTAATAGGATATTAAAACTTTTTTGGAGTATTAACTTTTGTTATTTAAATGTAAAACCCTGACATTATGATTTGAAAATACTGAAAACATTTTGAGAAATTGGAGATTTACCAACGGTCTTGCCTTTGTTTTATAGACTATATAATGACAAATATATTCATGTACCTCCACTGGATAATAATCATGTTTGCAATGTGGGACTGCTATAGAACCTCATATTATACTTTTTTTTTCCTTGAATAGTTAGAAATTTTGGGATCACCAGCATATATATTGAGCTTGATGCTGTGCTAGAATATAAGGTTATAGGAAGAAGTAGTGAAAACAGAATAGATTCTAGAAAATTATCTTAGGAAATATTTGCACTTAATGGTGGGTAGAAGAAAGAAAAGTCAGTGAAAGAAATTTTACAAGGAGCAATCTGTAAGGAAAGCAGAATAATGAATAACTCAGAAGAGGTGATTAGTTGAAGAGGGTGAAAGTAGCTAACAAGAAGTATAAAAACCAAAATCAGGTTGTTGCATTTAATAGATTAGAGGAGTCTATGGCCATGCCACCCTGAACAAGCCTGATCCTGTCTGCTCTCAGAAGCTAAGTAGGATTGGGCCTGGTTAGTACTTGGATGGGAGACCACCGAGGAAGACCAAGTGCTATAGGCATAAAAAATAAAAAAATAAGGGATTGTAAGATGACAAGGTCCTTGCAATCTGTGAGGCCAACCAAGGGTTGCCTCACCTAAAAAAAAAAAAATAGAAGATATTTTTCAAGAATATAGTATAAGTGACAGGACAGAAAAACATACTGTATTGAGCCAAAACTTAAATTGGAAATGAGGAAGTAGAGAAAATGAGGTAGATTAATCTTTTAGAGTTTTGAATGGTGGGGAGGAGAGAGAGATGTTGACAGCTTAAGAAGAAAATATTATTTGATGAGGGCTTTTCTTAAGATGTGCTTAATTGAAGGCTTATGTGAGGGAGCCAAAAGCTATTGAGGTCATGAGAAAGAAAATAATTTATAAGACAATATCTGAATGATACAGAAGAGGGGGAAGTCGGGAACACAGACAGAGATGTTTGTCTTAGAAAATATTCAGTCAGTCATTTATTCAACATTTATTGAATGCCAAGACCTGAGGGAATGTTGTTTTGAGATAGAAGTTGTAAGCTGTGGGTATATTAAACAAGGTCGTCTGCCTTTTCTGTTAAATGAGATATACTTAAAAATGAGTAAATTTTCTGCTTCCAGAAGTGATTGCTCAAGCTATTACTCCCTAGTTATCCCATTATAAGTTTCTTCTTTATCCACATTGGACAATGTTATAATTTATGTTTTAACTGTCAAACATAATTTAGAAAATTCAAGGAGGGAAAAATGTCTTTATATTTATACTCTTCTTTCTTCCTTCCTGATGTTCCAGAATTCCTTCTTTCATCATTTCCTTCATACTTAGAGAATTTTTAGCCATTCTTTTAGGATATATCTGAATGCTCTTAATGGTCCTTTATCTGAGAATTTCTTGATTTCCTCATCATTTTTGAAGGATACTTTTGCTGGATATAGAATTCTAGAATTGACTGTTCTTTCCTGTCAGCACTTGAAAATGTGCCACTTCCTTCTGGCCGCCAAGTTTTGTGATGAAAATTCACTATCATTTAATTTTTTTCCCCATATAAATAAGAGCTGCTTCTCTCTTGCTTTCAAATTTTTCTTTGTCTTTAGTGTCTATTTTGATTATGATGTGACTTGGCATAGAGTTCATTTTTATGCTGTCTGAGACTTGAGCAGCTTCTTTGTAAGTTTATGTTTCTTGCCACATTTGGAGAAATTTTAGATATTAGTTCTTCATATACTTTTCCAACTCTACTCTCTTTCTGCTCTCTTTATAGGACTCCAGTGACATGAATACTGACTGGATCTTTTGTTACAGTCCCACAGGTCCCTGAGGCTCTGTTAATTTTTTTTTTCAGTCTATTTTATCCCTGTTAGACTGGACAGTGTGTATTGTTCTTTCTTCACCTTCACTAATTTGTTTCTATGTCCTCTCCATTCTTTTGTTGAGCTGATCTACTAAGCTGTTCTGGTTATTGTTTTTCAGTTATAAAATTTTCTTTCAGTTCTTTATATTTCGCATTTACTTGCTGAGACTTTTTTCATTTGTTTCAAGCATATTTGTAATTGCTCATCGAAATATTCCATGATTGCTACTTTAAAATCCTTGTCAGATAATTTCAACATCTGTCATTTCAGTAGTGGTATCTGTTGATTGTCTTTTCTCATTCAAGTCTCATATCCTGGCTTTTGATATGGCAAGTGATTTTTAATTATATTCTAGCCATTTTAGGTATTATGTTATAGTCTTTATTTAAATCATCTTTTGTAGCAGACTTTTACTAATATCACACAAGTGAGAAAAAAAGGAAGCTCCTTCCTATTACTTTGAGGTGGAGAAAGAAGTTCAGGGTCCCCACTCAGCCTCCTTTGGGATGGGGTGGGGGTTGGAATTTGAGCTCCTTACTAGACCTCTGCTGATACTATTCTGGCTGAGAAGGGCAGATGGCCTTCATTGTTGCTGCTGATATATGCGAAATTCTTGGCTTTCTACTCAGCTTCCTTTGACACCACCCCAAAAAGGGAGGAACACCTCATTAAAGCTAGTTGGGAGTGGAGGTTTAGGTTCCATATGAGACCTCTACTGGTAATCATGAGGGTGAAAGAGGTAGAGGAGGGAGTTATTACCATCAGATATGGATTAAAGTACTGGCTTCCCCTCAGTGGTCTCTGATAGCACCTTGGCAGAGCAGAGGTAGGGGCTAGAGTGATATTCAGAAGTCTAGGCTCCTCACTTGGCATGTGCTGATGAAAGTATGGGTGAGGTTGCAGTATTTTCTGTGCTGGTTGTCTAGGGTAAGGCAGTTCTTGTCCAAAAGTTTTTGGTTTTGCTAGATGAGGTCCCTTTCCTTTTCTTTTGGCTCGTGAGAACAAGCTATTTTGGATTTTTTTTTTTTTTCTGTGTCCATTGGCACTTCTCCAATACCTGGTCCAGGGTATATAAGGCAAAAACAAAACTAGGCAACTTGTCACTGTATTTTTCTCCAGTTTCTAAGGCCCTTAGCCAGTCTACCACCTTCTCCCCATCTTTCAGAGTCTTATATTTGTTTTACATATTATGCCCAGGGCTTTTAACTGTACTTAGTTGAATAGGGAAAACTGTCTTTACTACATCTTGTCTGGAACCAGAAATCCCATTGTACTTATTTTACTTTTGACCTTAAAATTTTTTTCTAGTTACTAACACTGACCCAATCTTCTGAACACATTCTATTGTATTTAGATGTCTCATCTTTGTCCAAAAGAGGATTTTTTCCCCTTTTTCAGTGCAGACATGGGTGAACTGACTTAACTAAGGTTGGTTTTTAAAGAAAAATCACCAATAGACAAACTAAATGTAGAAATTTTCTGCTTCCTAGTGAAATTACTAAAAACTGTCAGAGAATTAAATAGAAATCATAGGCTTTAACCATTCTATTCATTACTTTTGATTTTTACAGTAGATCCAATTCTCTTTTGTTAAGCATGCATACATAAAAACCTAGGTCTCAGGGATTTTCTTTCAAATGTGGCCTCTTGGATTAATTTATTTAAGAGTCAGTGTTAAAATAGTAAGGCAAAAACCTAACTCCTTGATTTTAATGATACTGTAAAACTTTTCTCCTTGAGTTTTTTGGGCTATTTCTCTATAATATTTGAGTGGAGGGTCAAGCAAATAATCTGGTTCTTTACCAGTTTTTAAAATGTCATTCTGCTAAACAGTCCACATAAGCTCAATTATATTAGGAACCAGTGAAGTGAAATTGTTCATAAAATGCTTTATTACCTTCAGTCTTTGCAGCATTTGCTGAGTTTAGATAATAAACCTGCACATAGGAGTTACTTAATTTTTCTCTGAGCAATAATTTACATTTGTGAGCAAAAGCCTCAGTCATTTTCTAAGAGGCAAGAAATGAGATATTCCTACTACTTTTTCTAATTTAACCTTAAAATGTTAGATGTGATTCCATTCTATAAGAACTCTCCATTTTCACTCTAGTTATGAATACTGTTTTATGGAAATTGGTCGATTTTTACTGAGAATTCTATTGGCTCCAATTTGCATACTGCATTAAAAAGTGTATGCAACTCTTGTGAGAATGCTCTTCCCTAAGGCCATAGCTAATAGTCTGGCAATGATAAACTGAATTCAGAAATTATACTGTAAACTTAGGTTTAAAAGTGTGCTTGGGCAGAAGATGGATATCTGTCTGAAAGTACACAAGAAAAAAATGGGATTGTTTTTCCCGTGGACTCTTTACCCCAATATAAATTCTTAGGCCTTACAGGTAATATTTGCTAATTGTATTTCTTCAGTAGTCAGCCACAATAGAAACGTTATGTTGCTCTGAAAATATAGAATACTGTGTCCTTCTGAAGAAGAAAATGAGTTATTTTGCATCTCTTATTTTCTATATACTTTTTTTTCCAAGACAAAAACAAGTGACCAACGAGAGAAAAAACATCATATCCTAAGGTTTGAATAAAAGAAGGAAGCACAGGAGTCCAATAATGTATTGTACTTCAACATAAAGAAGGAGGATGGGCTTCCTCCCATGATATGGAGGAGGTAGAGTACTTAGAGATGCTATACACTCTCAAAGATGATTGTGGTCCCCAGACCAGCAGTCCGTATCACTCAGAAGCCTGTTAGAAATGTATAATCCTAGGCCCCACCTCAGATCTACTGAATCAGAATCTACTATCTAGCAAGATTCACAGGTGGTTCCTGTGTACATTACTTTTTAAGAAACACTGATCTCTAGTGGTTCTAGGACTTTATTCCAAATCTCAGCTCACTGGCAAAGTAACCCTGAGTAAGTTGTTAACCATTCTGTGGTACAGATTTACTTGTAAAATGAGACTGATAATAGTACATTGTATATTTTTCTTTTGATGAAAATTAAATATAATATCTTTAAAGCATTTAAAAGTGTCCCACCCCAAGTAGAGATTATACTGAGTTATCCTCAGATACTATAATTTAGGTACTTACCTATTTCTGATGATAAACATTTAATTGTGCCATATATAATAGTGGTATCTGACTCTAATAAGAGAATGCTAATGAGGAATCTGAAGAAGGGAAACATGACAAGAACAAAAATTAAAAGACCCGAAAGATGAAAGCATAATGGCACTGGATTACTTAGTTTGGCAAAGAGAAGATTAAGAGACATCTTAAATTCAGTTTACATTTCTGCTCAGAAATGAATGGTCTTACATAGCAGCATAAATAGTTCAAGTAGACAAATATAGGAGTATGACGAAGGGGAGGTGTCATATATATTGATATTGATAGTTCATGGAGAGTTTTAATTTATGATAAGGATGAAGTTCTGCTTGAAGATAGGGAACAAGATAGGAAGCTTTTAGCCCGTTCCTCATGGTGGGAGCTAGTAGGACCCAGGTTGGTGTGTTTAGCTCTGCTTCACAAAGCACTGTACACACAGTTTCACTTATTGACCTTTCAGAGTCTATAGAGCTTAGTGTGTGGACTGTTTTCAGTGGTCTGTATTGTCAGGAATTTACCCATTTTGAAATTGGAAATTTTCAAGTGTTAATCATTGTTACTGCAGTTCACCTTATAAAGTAACTTCTGGTTGGGGTAGGGGTGTGATAACAGCCTTCTTTTTCTACAGTTCTAGGCTAGTTGCTGTAATTCAAAAAAAGGCTAAATGGATTTAAAGCAGCCTTTCAAATGGAAAAAATACATCTCCTTCAGATCTAGCTGAAATATGGAACCTTTAAACAAAAGATAAAATTTTAAGCAGGTTAGAAACAAGGGAAAATTGCAGTGTTCAATAGAAGTGGTTTTGCAACCTTGTCTTTAACGTCTACCATGAATGCTTGAATATGTATATCCACAGACTATTATGGGAAAAGGAAACTATAAAGAAATCAAAGTTCTCATCAATGTGGCACATCGATAGCCTGCTTTTTAGGATATCTGCATATGAACTTTTAAGTATCTTTACCTTTAAAGTTGGAGAAATAAACAAGGGTCTAATGATCTGAGCAAAAGATCTAAATAATCTCAGTTCCAAATCTGCTTCTGTCACCTCTTGTGACTCTGCAAGAAATAAGGTAGAGACTATAATGCTCAGAAAACTCTAAAAAAGTTTAATTACTCTAAGCAGATATCTTTCTATGGCTCATGTTTTTGTTGCTATTATTCAGACAAACTGGAGTCCAGAAAGAGCTGGGTGAGGCATTTGACTCTTCTTTCCCTTTGTAAGTATCTAGAACATTTAAGTTTTCCCTGTTTATTTTAGAGATTTCTTTCTCTCATCAAAGATTACTATCAGGATATTGAATAACACTGTGGCCTTGCACTGAATTTGCCGTAAATTTCTCTTAAAAATTAATGGGAAATTTTCAGACTTGTATCAGTTGGTTGTAGTCCAGCACAGAACACAACTGAATAAAAAGGGTGTAATCATTCATATGAAATTCTTTTCTGTCACTGCTAATCAATTCATCTTGGTATCAGTTTTTATTTTACCAACAATCCATTTTCAGTTGCATATATAGTCACTGAATACCAAAAAAGATATGTAATTTGGACCTGTGTTTATGTCAGAAAAATGTGTACAGGTTTTTGAAAGGGAAGAAAAGGAAATGATTGTGAGGTGAGAAATTTGGCATGGTTGGAAAGCAGGTTGCTTCAGATGGGAAAATCTTGTGAGATTGGAACAATTTAAATTTTTTAATGAATCAGTATTTTTAGCTATCCTCTTGGCTAGTTTAAAGACCACATGGTCTATCTACTTGTTTCAATTCCAAACTGAAAGCTAATATGAAATTCAGTAGGCACTCCTTTATTTTTATTTCTTTATTCATTCCTCTAACATTTTGAAGTGCATGCTGTGTGCTACGGAGATACCAAGATCAATATACTGTGATTTGTGGAAGTTCACAGGCCACTTCAGGTAATAGTAATGTATAAAATAATTTTAGCTATATACCATTTTTTATACTAAAGGTATTTAACTCTACCTGGGAGGTCAGTGAAAGCATGAAAGAAGAGATGACTTAAAAGCTGAGTTCGAAATGATAAGTAGGAATTTTGTAACTTTGGGGGCCGGTGAAACGTTCGAAGCAGAATACAAAGTGTATGCTGTCTGTGATATAGCACGTAGGTGTTCAGAGTGAAGGGAGTACCTGCCATATTAAAATCATAGAGTTCTTTACTTTTTCTGGAGTCTGTGACTAATGGATTAGAGTTGCACCTCATGGTCAACTGGTTTTATCTCAGGGTGATCCTGAATAAAACATCGTTTTCTGCCCAGGAGCTTCTCTCTTTGATGTGCAAGTAGCATAACTTTCAATCTACCAGAACAGTGGGGGAAATGGTGAACACATAAGTAATGTCACACTTGTGTTTCGGAAAAGGTCACCAATAGCCTCCTCAACTCAATCTTTAACTGGTGTGGCCTCTGCAGCATTGGACACAGTTGACTACATCTTTATATTGATTCCTTTTTTCTTTGCCTGTCCTTCATATATTGTTGTTACATAGATCCTCTTCTCCTCTCTTAGTTTAAATGTCTCTTCTCCAAGAGATTTTTCTCTGGTTCCTCAGTCATTTAGGTGCCCTTTGTAAGTGCTAGCATAGCACTATATAATCTTCTTGCCGCTGTTTTGGTCATACATTATTGTAAGCATGTGTTTGATTACTTGCCTTCATTGCTAGATGGTAAGGTCACTGCAGGAAACAGTGTTGGTTTTATTCATCATTGTAGGTCTTGCATCTAGCACAGATGTTATTGTACTCAGTAAATGTGTTTACTTGATGTTTATTGAGCACCTACTACACAGGCTAAGGAATTCAGCAGGAAACAGATAAGTATTCCTGCCCTTATGGAGCTCATGTCTTGAATGAATGAAAGACTGAGCAAATGAATGAATGAAACTATACACTCCCTGGATAGTGTTACACACTCTCATGTCTTCAGCCACCACATATAATGTCATTAACTCCTGAATCTCTTAAACTGAGACCTTTTTTCTGAATTCTAGGCCCAAGGATCCAAGTGTCCCCTATTGGCCATCTTGACTAAATGCTCCCCAAGTATTTCCAACTCAGTGTGTGTAAAAGCTGTACCTCCTTCCCCCAAACCTCTTACTTATTCTACATTCTCTGTCTTGGTAGATGGAACTGTGCATCTGGTCATACATCTTCTCTACTAATTCATAAGCTGACAGTGTCTTAAATTTCTCTTTCAACCATTTCCCTTGCTAATTCCTACCACTGTTACTTCAATTCAAGCCTCTCTTATCTCTTGCTTAGAGTGTTGTAGCAATTTTCTAATTGGTTGCTGTGATACTTATTCTTAAGCCCTTTAATCCATCCTTCACATTCCTACCAAAGGTGTCTATAAAGTGAAAATTGGCTGTAAGACATCAATGAAATTGTATAGAAATAAAATTCAAACAACTTAGTATAACATTCAAGATCTGGGCCCTCTTTATCTCTGCAGCCTCTTTACTCATTCTCCCTACTCGTGATGACCAGTTAATCATCTGTTCTGTATTACTTGCAATTCTCTTAAAGTATATATCTGTTTCATTTTTCCATGCCTTTGCTCCTGATGATCTCTCAGCTGAGGGAACTCCCCACCCTACCTACCCAGTGCATCTATATAGTCCTTTTCCAAAATTCATTTCCACGGTCACATATTCTCTGGGGCTTTTCCTGACTTCCCCTGAGTATGTTCAAAGTGATCACTCACCTCAGTTCTTAAAAAATCTCTACTCTATTCTGTGTTTAAATGTTTTTCCTAGAACATATTATCCTTATTTGTTCACATCTCTTTCTCTAAGCCTCTTGATTTTTTTCTCCAGCTTTATTGAGATATTTTGAGATACAACATTGTGTAATTGTATGGTGTACAGTATGATTTGATACATGTATACACTGAAACTATTACCACAATAAGGTTAGTTAACACATCCATTTCTTCACATATTTAACTCTTTGTGTGTGTGTTAAGAACATTTACGATTTATAATCTTAGTAATTTTTAAGTATATTATACAGAATTGTTAACTATAGTCACCAGGCTATACATTAGTTTTCCTAGAATTTATTTTTCTTAAAACTGGAAGACATCCCTTCATTTGACTCTGTACTAAATCATGATTACTAACTACAAAATCCAAGCTTCCTAGATATCTGAGGCAAGGGTGGGGCAGGGTGATCGGGGTGGGTGATCCCTGCTCCTCCAGACAAATTCTTCCAGCTTAAGACAATCACTTTCTACTTTTGGCAGCCTTTTAGTATTGTCCTGTCTTCTGGTCCTTCTTCCACCTCTGATTTTTCTCTCACATAGAGTTTTTATTCTTTCATCTTACTAGTCATTCTGCTTTGATCTTTAGTTTTATTTTTCTATATACAATAGACCCCCTTCTTCATGGGGATATGTTCCAAGACCCCCAGTGGATGCCTGAAACCACAGATAGTACTGAGCTCTGTACATACTGTTTTTTCCTATACATACATACCTATAATAAGTTTAACTTATAAATTAGGCACAGTAAAAGACTAAAAACAATAATAATAAAATTGAACAATTAAAACAATATACTGTGATAAAAGTTATATGAATGTTGTCTCTTAAAATAGCTTGTTGTATTGTACTCATTTTTTAACTTAAAAGAAGCACTTTAATGCTTCTCTTTGGCATATCCAGAATACCAGCATCACTAATTTTGCTCTTTGAAGCTATTATTAAGTAATTCTTATTAAGTTATAACACAAGTGCCGAGATACTGAAATGGTGGATCTGATACCTGAGCAGTCTACTAAGTGATGAATGTGTTGGTGTCATATACAGAAAATATATGCTGGACAAAGGGTTGATTCACATCCTGGGTGGGATGGCATGAGATTTCAGTGCATTATTCAGAAAGATGCATGATTTAAAACTTAGAATTGTTTATTTCTGGAATTTTTCTTTTAATATTTTTGAGGATGGGTAACTGAAACCACAGAAAGCAAAACCATGGATAAAGGGAGGGGGCTACTAGTGTAATGCATTTTGGAGTTAAGGCTTTAAGCTTTACAAAATGACCATTTCCAGCAGCCATTTTAGCTAATTGATTTGATGTTTAGGTTCTGATGTGATCTTGCTTATTAATATTATTTTATATTTTTTTCTTATGGAAATGTTTTTCTTTGATGAGGTTGTGATGACTGCTGTTTTTCTCCATTTTTAAATAGTGGTTGGGCAGACCACCAGACTGTTAGCACCAGTGTGTTAGAGTTACATCCATGCTTTGGAGTACACCTTCTCGTAGGTTTGATTTTTCTATATTTGTTGCATTCTTTTCTGTCAGTTGGCCAGGATTGTGTTATTTGTCTTCTCACTATATTCCCTCCCTTGAATCAGTGAAGAAGCCATTTTATCAACATTTTCCTGACAGAAATTTCTCTCTTTAGGTAAAGGGTTACAGTCTCATTGTGCTGGGGAGAAAGGAAAATGCTGTTTTCTGTAGACACATGTTTTGGATTTTCCAGGAAAAGAGAGACATTCCAAAATTTGGTGAATCAAGACAGTTATAAGAAATTGATAAAGACAGGACTGCATATTTTTATATTTTGCCATATAACATGTTTAAATTAATTTGCCTATACTGCAAAATCTATACCTCAGAGACCTCAGAGATATTGCAGATTTGGGTCCAGACCACTGCAACAAAGTGAGTATCACAATAAAGCAAATCACGTGAATTTTTTCATTTCCCAGTGCATGTAAAAAGTTATGTTGACGTTATACTATAGTCTCTTGAGTGCAATAGCATATGTTTAAGAAAAGTACTATATATACCTTAATTAACAAATTCTTTATTAAATATGGTTCCATAGTATAGCAGCACGTCTGCTTTACACGCATAAGATCCCGGGTTCATGCCCCAGTGGAGCCACGGTCCAAGGACTCCAGCCATGCCACCCTGAACAAACCCATTATCTAATCTTGGAAGCTAAGCAGGGTTGGGTCTGGTTAGTACTTGGATGGGAGACCACCTAGGAAGACCAGGTGCTGTATGAATAAAAATAATAATAATAATAATAATAATAATAAATTATTGCTAAAACACGCTACTATCTTAGTCTTCAGTTAGTCATAATCTTTTTGCTGGCGGAGGGTCTTCCTTCAATGTTGATGGCTACTGACTCAGGGTAGTAGCCGAAGGTTGGGGTGGGCATTGCAATTTCTTAAAATAAGACAGCATTGAAGTTCGACCTGTTCATTAACTCTTCCTTTCAAAATTATTTCTTTGTAGTATATGATGCTGTTTGTCAGAATTTTACTCTCTGAAGAACTTCTTTTAAAATAGTCCTTTCAAACCCTGAGGCCACTTTATCAACTAAGTTAATGTAATATTCTAAATCCTTTGTTGTTATTTCAACCACCTTCATAGCAGCTTTACCAAGAATAGATTCCATCTCATGAAATCACTTTCTTTTCTCATCCATAAAAAGCAGCTCCTCATCCATGAAAATTTTATGAGATTTCACAATTCAGTCACATCTCAGGCTCCACTTCTAATTCTCTATTTCCACTACATCTACAGTTACTTCCTCCACTGAAATCTTGAACCCCTCAAAATCATCTATGAGAATCATTTGTGAAGTTGGAATCAACTTCTTCCAAACTCCTGCTGATGTTGATAGTTTGACCTCTTCCCATGAATCACGAATGTTTTTAATGGCACTTAGAATGTTAAATCTTTTCCAGCAGATTTTCAATTTACCTAGATCTGTTGAAGGAATCACTGTCTATGGTAGCTATGGCCTTATGAAATGTGTTTTTTTTTTTTTTTAAATAATAAGACTTGAAAGTCAAAATAAATCCTTGACATATAAGCTTTGGAATGGATGTTGTGTTAGCTATGAAAACAATATTAATCTCCTTGTATATTTCCATTAGAACTCTTGGGTGACCAGGTGCATTGTCAATGAGCAATAATATTTTGCAAGGAATATTTTTTTTCCTGAGCAGTAGGTCTCAACAGTGGGCTTAAAATATTTAGTAAACCATGTTGTAAATAGATGTGCTGTCATCTAGGCTTTATGGCTTCACTTATAGAGCATAAGCAGAGTAGATTTAGCATAATCTTTAAGGGTGCTAGGGTTTTTTGGAATGGTAAGTCAGCATTGGCTTTAAATAGAGTCACCAGCTGCATTAGCTCTAACAAAAGAGTCAGCCTGTCCTTTGAAATTTTGAAGCTGGGCATTTACTTTTAGCTTTGAAAATCCTAGGTGACATCTTCCAGTTTTTTATCTGCATTGAAAAATCTGTTGTTTAGTGTAGCCACTTTCTGTTCATTGTCTTAGCTAAATTTTCTGGATAAATTATTGCAGTTTCAACATCAGCACTTGCTGCTTCATTTTGCACTTTTATGTTAGGAGACAGCTTCTTAAACCAACTTCAGCTACTGTTGAGTTTTTCTTCTGCAGCTTCCTCACCTCTCTCAGCCTTATAAAATTGAAGAGAGCTGGGTTCCTGGTCTGGGTTAGGTTTTGACTTAAGGGAATGATATAGCTGGCTTGGTCTTCTATCCAGACCACTAGAACTTTCTCCATATCAGCAATAATACTGTTTCACTTTCATATTTTCACTGTATTAGCACTTTTAATTTTCTTCACAAACTTTTCCTTTGTATTCACAACTTGACTAACTGGTTTAAGTTGCCTCGCCTTTCACCTATCTCTACTTTTGACATGAATTACTCACTAAGCTCAGTCATTTCTAGCTTTTGATTTAAAGTGAGAGATGAGCAAGGCTTCTTTTACCTGAACACTTATAAGCCATTGTAAGGTTACTGATTGGCCTAATTTCAATATTGTTTCATCTCAGGGAATAGGGAGGCCTGAGGAGTGGGAGAGAGATGGGAGAATGGCTGGTGAGTGGAGTACTCAGAATACACACATTATCAATTGAGTCTGCCTTCTTATATGGGCACAGTTCATGATGCCCTCAGAACAGTTACCATAGTAATATAAAAGATCACAGATACCAAAACAAATATAATAATAATGAAAAAGTTTGAAATATTGTGAGACTCACCAAAATTTGATACAGACACATGAAGTGAGCAAATGGTGTTAGAAAAAATGGTTCTGTTAGACTAGCTCAGCACAGGGTTGCCACAGAGCTTCAATTTGTAAAACACGCAATAAAGTGAAGCACAATAAAGCAAGGTATGCCTGTAATTTGTCCTCATGGCTGTATTTGACTTTTAGATTATATAATTGTGCTAGTTTTTAGAGTCAAATTCATATTCTGTATTCAGGCTAATCTGTTCACCTACTATAAATATTGCTGTTTATGGTAACAGCTAGGATAAAAAAAATTTTTTTTCTATATATCATAGCTGGCAGAGACTCTTGGGACCACTACAATTACTGTCTTTTGGAGCTTGCTGACAAAAAGCATGGAAATATAAAACCTGTCTAGTCTGATATAGATTGCCTTTGAAAACATATTAGCTTGTTTAGACCACTGTTCATTCTATTGTTGTCGTTTTTAAGACGCTGAGTAGTCAGCAAGCTCTTCTAATTAATGTATTCTTTGAGCTTAGTAACCTCTCCTTTTATCATGAACCAGCTCCTCCTCTATAAGCCTCACTGGCTCCTTTTTTTGTTAAAGGTTAATAATGAGAATAATGAAGCAAATGGTTATTTATGCAGTCATGATTGACAAAGGTTATTAGAACAGAAATCTGCCCAGGAGCAATGATTAGGTTACAAAAATGTTACGGAATACTGAAACCAATCACCGTTTTTGACATTTAAGCAATACCATTTTCACCTTAATCATGATAATCTTGTAAAAGTATTTCTTCAGAATAATCTCATTGGACAGTACTTTTTATGCCAACAGCATATATAATTAAATGTAAAGGGGAGAGTTGGAAATGATTTGAGAGAAAAAATGGGCCTGTGGAGGGATTACCACAATGAGCACTGAGGAGCAGAACTTTCTCGGATAGAACTGTCTGTCTCCCAGACACTTGATCTACACAGTTGGGTGACCTTTTCCATTTGTTTTCTTCATCTTGAGCACTTGGCAAGTTTCAGGAGCTGTGGAAGACAGTACTCTAGGTTAGGTTGCTATGTTCTTCATACTAGAATATAAAAAATATATGGGCATAAAGTTTCCTGATGATGGTTTTATTAATGAAACACTGACTACTAACATTGTGCAAAACTAACAAACAAGACAAAAATCTAATTATATCCCTTTATGTTTAATATAGTTAGAACTTTCTTTGTAAATTAGGCAATAATTATTTTTATCAGGACAGTATCATCACTTCTACCCTGAATTTTTTCATTTTGGTAATAGCTTTATGAGATGTAATTCACCCTTTTGAAGTATATGATTCAGTGGTGTTGAGTATATACCTAAAGCTGTGCAAAGATAACACCTAATTCCAGAGCATGTTCATTACCTCCCCATAAAACCCATAAACATTAGCAGTTTCTACCTAATTGCCTCCCCAGCCACTCACAACCACCAATGTACTTTCTGTTTGTATGGCTTTGCCTATCCTGGACATTTCTTTTTCTTTCCTTCAGCTTTTCTCATATAATAGGCACTTAATAAAATTGGAGAAGACAAAGTAAAGTGGGCATGGATGACTGTAACTCTTATTCATCATCTGGTGTACTTAGAACTGAGTATTTTCCCGTGACTCATTGCAAGGGGTATTTAAAACAAAAAGAATAACAACAGCTTAATATAATGTAATCATATTATATGTAGTATTTTGTGTTGGCTTCTTCTGTGTGTGTGTGGGGGGGCTTCTTTAGTACAGTATATTCAAGGTTCATTCACGTCATAGCATGTAACAACACATTTTTTCTTTTTATGCTGAATAACATTGTGCATATGTATCACATTTTGCTTATCTGTTTATCACTTGGTGAACATTTAGGTTGTTTTCACATTTTCACTGTTATGAATAATGCTGCTCTGAATATGCATGTACAAGGAATTATGTGGACATATATTTTCAGTTCTCTTGGGTACATAGCTAGAAGTAGAATTGCTGGTCACATGATAGCTCTATGTCTTACTTTTTGAGGCACTGCTAAATTATTTTCCAAAGTAGCAGCACCCTTTACATTCTCATCAGCTATATTGGAGGGTTCTAGTGTCTTCATATTTAGTCAATGTGTACTATTGTTTGTCTTTTTGTTATAGCCATCTTAGTAGATGCAAAGTGGTATCTCATTGTGATTTTGATTTGCATTTCCCTGATAGCTAATGATGTCAAGCATCTTTTCTTGTGTTGCTTGGCCATTTGTATATTTTTTTTGGGGGGGGGGAGGGATGTCTATTCAAGTCCTTTGCCCATTTTTAATTAGGTTAACAGTTTTGTATTGTTGACTTTTGTAAGGTCTTATATATTCTAGATACCAGCTTCTTATCATATATACGGTTTGCAAATATTTTCCCATTCTGGAGGTTTACTTTCAATTTCTTAATAGTGTCTTGAAGCATAAAGTTATTAATTTTGAGTCAAATTTGTTTATGTATTCTTTCATTGCTGAACTTTTAAGTGACCATCACTTTATCCAAGATCACAAAGATTTACTTTTTGGAGTTTTATAGTTTAAGCTCTTACATTTAGGTCAGTGATTCATTTTCAGTTAGTTTTGTATGTGGTGTGAGGTAGGGGTTCATCCTCATTCTTTTACATGAGTTTATATTTCTTTTTATTTATTCAGATTTAAAGATCTGAGAGAGAAAATTCTCATCAAATGGGATGCCCATTGTTATTCTTTGTGAATTACTATTTCATGATTTTGGGGGTTTGCAGGGGGAATACATGTGCTATGTTCATCTGAAGACTACACTTACGTGCACCCTCACCAAATGTGGTTGCATCTCTTCCTCTTTTTTGCATATTGGAATCTGAAAAGCAGCACTCATGAATACAGTTTGACTCCATTTTTTAGTTTTTTTTTCCCTTAATTTGCTATCTTACCTCTTCAGCAACAGTATAAAGAATGCCAAGAACTTCTAAGCCTCTATCAGAAATATTTATCAGAACAGCAGGAGAAGCTCACCATGTCTCTCTCTGAACTCGATGCTGCTAGAATGCAGGAACAACAGGTAAGCATCTTTATTCTTTTCTTGTCTTCAATGGATCAGCAAACTGTCAGAAGACTCATTTACCTTTTACTTTAATTGTCTTACGGTATATGATATTATCTTAAAACATGCAAAGACAGCACGTGATTGAGCTGATGTCTTTTACTTCCCTCTTTCCCTTTCCTCCTCTGTTTCTGAGCCCCAGAGGTCAGGAATGATCACTTGAAGCAGGCTGTGGGTCAGTGGGGAAAACACAGCAGGAATGGTAAAGAAAACTCACTGTTTTGTTGCTTAATGAAGATCAGGTGGGCTGTTTGTTACTCATTGTCGTTATGGAAAACACTAATAAGCCTTTCCTAACTCATGCTTACATTTTCAGAATAATAAAAGTGACTTGGTAATGTAAATCTTTAATTGAATAAAATTAGAATATTATGCATGATTTTATGTTTGTATATATGTATATTAATTACATAAATATATGAGACTTTTTTGGTAAACATTTATATATGTATCATCAAATGGTATATATTGTGTAATTAAATGAATGTTCAGAACCCTGCCAGCTTTAATGTGCAAAAGACTTTAAAGAAAGACATAATTCTTGCCTTCTATCAAGTGATAATTGATGTCGTTTTCATATCCACATGAGTTTAAATCTTCAAATGGATGAAGATAAGCCTTATATAGTAAAACATTTTCAAGAAAACGATGTAGTAGGGTCGGAATCATTCGTGTTAGGTATTAAAGTGTGGATAATGTACTAAAGTGTTATCTTCTCCCTTTGAATAGTATCAGGTCCTAAATGTTTTTTTGCAGCCCTTCTAAAGAACACCATTGCTGTTCAACTTAGAGGCAACTGTCTCAGAAGGGCTAAGAGTTTGGGCCAAGTAAACAAATTTTGAACCTAGAGTTTGGACATATGGATTTAGTGGGGTATCACTTCGTAAGTTATATAAATCTCTAATTACCATGCTGTGCAACTGAAATGAATGAATATAAATGCCAACTATAATTGAAGAAAAAAAACTCAAACTCATTGAATTATACAGTGTAAATACAAACAAGTAATTGTCTATTATATGTCAATAAAGCTGGGGGAAAAAAGTTTGGATATACGTAAAAAATATTTTAAGAAAAAAATAATTTTGCTGGTATGTGGTAAAATTCGATTTTTAGCATATGCTTTTCTTTTGAAGTCCTAGCATTTATAAAAAATGGCCAAAGGATGAATGGTTTATTTGTATTCTAGCTTGAAATATTTTCTTTTGTTTTCTGAAAACCTAGGCTATAAAATGATGTGGAGGAAGGTGGTAGTTAATCTTGATGATTTATCTGTTTATATCCTGCCACTTTGAAAACAGTTTTTAAAGTGGTCCTTGCCTTTTGCTCTCTGACTTTTTACTGTAGTTTTTGCATTTTTATGCCCTCCCTCTGCATGATGTAGGTGTGTTACAGTGCACAAAAATGAAGGGCAACCCATTGTCAAGGGTATGGGAGAAGAGTCAGAGGGGCCTTTCAGTGGCCAACATAGTCTTATGACCTTAAGGATATGGAATGAAAGTCATGAAATTATCACTAGGGGGCTCTAAAGACATCTAGATAAGGAGACCTAATCCTTTTTCTATCTTTTTCTGAAATTAGAGGAAAAGAAAACTTTCTCAGGTGTTAGTGTTTTGTTCAAGCTAGTGATTCTTTGAGGTTTCACTAGAGACCAATCACAGTTAACATCACCCTCCTTAACCTTAGCTTTGAGGGGCAGCACACACAACACACACACACACACACACACACACACATTACAAATACTAAAATGAAAATGTTGGCCGAGTATATAGAGACAATACTTTACCTCCAAAAAAGAGTTTTGAATTTTAATTTTGACATAATAATGAGAAAGTTTTAAAAATATGTTTTCAAAAAGTACCTAGTGGTCAAGTTTTAGATTATACCTTATATGCAGTGAAAATGAATTGAGCGTTAAAGACCATTTCTAGGCTCTGCCATTTGAACATAGAGGGGGAAAATAAATTTAATTTTGAATACCAAGCATAGATTGTCACCTTGTTTCCCATACTATCTGGTTTGTTCTTTGTAACAGGCTTCTCTTTGCTGAGCAAAGATAAGCATCTTCTCTTCTTTACTTATGGGAACTGGGTAAATTTGGCCAACATGTCTACTTACTGTTAAGGGCATCATTGCAAAGACTCACCCTGAATGAGGATATGGTTAAGTTAAATGTCTTCTTATGTGCTCACAAGTAGACTGTGCTCATCTCTATGATAGCACCTTTCTTATTCTTTTGTAATGATTGTTTATTCATTCATCTCTCTCATCAGGCTTTTTTGAAAATAGGCATCTTGATGTATTGATCTTTGTGTACTCAGAGCCTAGGGTTTGGCTTAATATTTTTATTTTTATTTAACAACTATTTATATGGTACATATTGTGTGCCAGGTACTATTATAAGCTCTTAACATATATTAAATCATTTAGTCCTTTAATAACCCAATGGGGTTATTGCCTGTTTTGTAGAGGAGAATAAGTACTTTGCCAAGGTCATATAGCTAGCAAGTTGGCAAAGCCAAGATATGAAGCCAACCAATTTAGCTTCATAGTTTCTTAAAGAAAAACAAGAAAAATTTGAGATAGTTAAAAAATGTTGCTTTGCTCCATTCTCTCAGCCCTCCAAACTTCGCTGCCCTCTGTCCATTACCAAATTGTCCACTATATTTGTGAGTCTGTTTTTGATTAGTTTGTTCTTTTTATTCCTTAGATTCTGCATATAAGTGAAATCATATAGTGTTTATCTTTCTGTCTGACTTAAATACCTTCTAGGTCCATCAAAGCAACATTTTTTTCCATCCCCTTCATTTTAGTCTGTGTCTGTCAATCTGAAATGAGTCTCTTATAGGCAACATGTAGGGGTCTTGTTTTCCTTTCCATTCATCCAGTCTTTTAGTTGGAGCTCTTAATTCTTTTGCATTTGAGGGACTTATTGATAGGAATGTAGTTGTTACCATTCTTTATTCCTGTTTTTGATACATGTTTTTTCTTCTTAAAGAAGTCCCTCCAACATTTTCTGTAATACGGGCTTAGCGGACACAGGGATAGGGAGCACTGCATAGGGAATGCAATTAGAATGAATATGTTGGCTAGGTGGAGGGTCAGGGAAGGGAGGGAGCAATTGGGAGTGAACCGTTTTATGAACATATATAAATGTCTTACCAATGTACTGTATACTTGAAACTTTAAATAAAAAAAAAGTTTGCTTTAGATGTCCTTGTTCCTCATTGGCTTCTTAATCTGACATACTGAGTTTTGAATATCAGAGTACCAATATAGTAGAGTTGGTGGGAAACTGTCTTTGCTTTTCCTGTGAGTAGCCACAGTGTTAGGGAAATATAAAATTTTATTTTTTCTCAAAAAAAAAAAAAATGAACTCAATTTCAAGGTGCTGTTATGAAGATGGCAGCAGTTCATTCTTCATGAGGCATTCGTTTGTCTTTAAGAGACTTTGCAAGGTTTCCATCTGTCTCAAACTGCATATTATAGGTTTTACTTATAGTTTTATTAATCCACAGTTCTTCAGAAGAATTCCCTGGTTTATTTTCTTTTTCGACTTCTACCATTTCCTTGAAAAGAAATTGTTCCATTTACAAGGTAATTTTTTTTCATATTTTCTCTCATTTTCTTTCCTGTTTTGCCTCAAAGATGAATGCATTTTACATTCATTTTGGAATTCATTCAGCAATTTATTCAATTTTCACAGTAGCTTCTAGAAGGGTTTTTCTTTAAATGATTTTGTGGTTTTATTTAATTACAATTGACATTTAATATTTTATATTAGTTTCAGGTGTATAGCATAGATATTTATATGATTTATAAAGTGATTCCCTTGATTATTCTAGTACCCACCTGGCGCTATACATAGTTATTACAATATTATTGACTATATAAGCATGCTATACTTAACATCCCTGTGACTATTCTGTAACTGCCAATTTGTATTTTTTATTTCCTTCACTCAGTCACCCAAGCCCCCTCCCATCTGATAACCATTAGTTTGGGATTCTAGAAAGGTTTTTCACTTTTCCTGTTTAGATTGAGATATTTCACTCATGTATGTCTGTTACTCCATTTCCTTTTCTTAAGAAACAGTACTTAGTATAACCTTGGTCTTAGACAGGAGAGGATCTAGTAACCATAGTTTTGATCAATATACATTTTAGAATATAACTTTTATCATAATTGAATGTTACTATTTTGTGAACCTTAATGTCACCTCAAGCTATGATGCTATTTAAAGGCTGTACCATTTTAGAAATGTTATAGTTTTTCCTCCATACTCCTTATATTATGATAGAGTCTCAGCAACATTTTGAGTAGCTTCTTCCACTGTATTTCTAAAATATTGGTATGTAAGCCTAACTTACTGTTTTTTTAACTCTTCATTTTTTTGGTAATTAAATGTACAAATGTAGATTTAGAACCTTCTTGTGGTTTTTCCAATTTCTGTAAAATGTATAAAATCATCATCACTTTTTAGACATAAGCAAAACATATTAATGAATCTCTGTTGTTCTGTTAATGCTCATCCTTTCCTCTTGTTTCTTATTTCCCCTTTCTTCCTGGGCTTCTTATTTCTCTCCAAGTCTCTAGATGCTTTTCAAATTCTAATCCCTTTGGCTTTTCTTTCCACCATCACATCGGTCCTTCTACTCTTTCAGAGACACTTACATTATTTACTAGCACTTGCACATATAAGACTTGACTTGCTAAATGAAGATCTTCACCTGTGACAGTATGCCAAAATTACTTAAATACCTTTCTTATTATTTCCACTGCCATTACTCCACACAATCTTGGGGCTGCAGTCCCTTCCTTTTTTTTTCTTTTTTTTTTTTTTTTTTTTTTCGTGATTCCTTTTTAGTTGAGAGTCATTTGCCATAGGAACAGGGAAAATAATGCAAATGTATTTTTTTCTATTTTTACCCTGTTTATACCCTCAGTACTATTTGAAATTTCATCTCCTATGTACATGAAGTAACAAGTCCTGGTTTCTATAGGTCTTACCACTTATATTTTGGAGTTCTACTTTTGGGATACCTTAACATGAACTCACAGCTATTAATGATACCCTAATTTCTGTTTGCAAACGTCTCTGTTAATTCACTTTTCTTAGACTGCCAGAATTTCTTTCAAAGTGTTCTTGAAATGTCGTGACTATTGCCCATGTCTGTAGAGTGAGCCAGTGGTGGTAAAGATTCAAACCCAGACCAAGTCATCTCAAGGTCAGTGCTCTTTCTCTTATACTTCAGCTGCTAGGTTGAAAATGAGTTTGGAGTTCCAATTTTTGCTCTCCTCTGATAATTCAGTTTTGTGCTCTTAGAGAAATCGTTTAATTTTTCTGATTTTTCATTCATCAAGTTAGAGAATGAGACAGTAGAGGAAAAGAAGAAAAATGTGTAAGGTCCTTTCTATTCTAACTTTACCTCATTTTCTTATTCAATTTTCCTTTACTTTTTTCTGCCCCCTTTGCCCAGCCTTCTCACCACCACCTTTTTACTTTTTATCTCCAGCAAACTCTCCTTATATATTAAGGTTGGTTGTATGAAAGTCATCTCAACTGAGTGACACATGTACCTCAGAAACGCTCTCAGAACTGGTTTCCCAGTAAGCTTTCCTTGCTTGCTGGAGCCCTGTTTTCTTTACTTTCCACCAATAGGATTGTCGCTCACAGTCTACTTTTGCTGTCTCTAAAACACACCATACTCTGAAATTGAAATTAATTTCTGTGATTGACGTCTTGAACATGCCTAGCCAGAAGACTTAATTCTAAATGTTCACATAAAAAGCATTGTCTTCTTATTTTTTTAGACTTCATGAGATTTCTCCTTTTCAAGGGTAATCACTTAATGACCAGTCTGCCCTTTTCTGCAGTTCTAAATTAACTAATGAAAAAAAATCACATTTCTTTAGAACCTTTGAGCACTGATTGAATTAGATAGTGGAGGTGGGGATACAAGGCAACACTGCATAGTTTTTAGTTCTGGTGTGGAAAAAGATAAATATTTGTGAAGTTGCTGAATTATAAGAGTACTGATAGTCATATCTTCTTATTGAACTGTAGTCCTGATTCTATTCAGGTTCAACTAATACAGACACTTTTGTCATTCTTTTCCATTTATTTTAGCTCCATTTCACAGTGCATCATGATTTCTCAGGAATTTTTTTGCACAGATGCTTAACTCATTAACCATATGTTTTCCCTTAAATAGAAGCCAATTTTCAAAACATAAAAGAGGACATTTCTATTTGTGGCTAACAGGTATAGCTGGAAAGCCAGTGGCTGATTTCATTCTGGGCACTTTCCTTTCATAGGTCTGACGTCCATATGAGGAAACTTTCACACCATTCAGCCTTCTACATTCTCTCTCTTTCCTTTGCCCTCACTTGCTTTTTTGTCATCAGACATCAAACCTAACATTTCCAGCCAATTTGGGATTGTGTTAAGCCAGTCATAGTTTCATTTTTAAATAATGTCACCAAATATAAGAACTATCTTATTTAATAAAAACTTAAACTAAATGATTGAGAACAGTAGTGATTTAATTATATACTATTGGGGAAGTAATAGAAATTCATGAATTTATATGAGTAACAGTTACATACATACACACATGGATGGATGGATGGACGGATGGACAGACGGATGGATGGATGGATGGATGGATGGATGGATGGATGGATGGTGGTTGAGTGAGGTAGGTGAACTCTTATTGACAGTGAAATGCTGAAAGGTAAATGTGGAAAGAGTGCTAAAGTTGGAAAATCATTATTTTGAAACCATCATGGGAAAGATTAGATTAAGTAAAAGTCATCGCTGGTTTCTAAATCTAAGGAGAAATGTTGAGGAAGAGCAGAATATTTGCATAGCCTTTAAGTGCCTCCCCTTAGACTGCTTATTAATTGCAAGGGAAAAGGAAACAGTAATTACACCATGTGGAAAAAATTTCCAGGTGATCGAAATTAACATCACCAATGAGAGACAGGTAGATTCTTAGACTCCATATGTTAAACTGCGATAACAAAATACCCATTCACTATTCCCACTGAGAATGCTCAACCTGAATATAAATCTCAAGGAAAAATCAGACAAATACAACCTTCTGCTAAACCTTCTACTAAATAAAGGATGGGGGAACTGCCTACTTCAAAAATAAAAGGCAAAGGCTCTGGAAATATGCCAGGCTAAAGGAGAATTAAGAGATAAGATAAATGAATGCAGTATCTAACCCTAGACCATATTCTGTTATGTTTGGAGGAATATACTGTAAAGAATACTATTAGGTCGACTGATAAAATCAGAATGTGGATGATGGATTAGATAATATTTATGAAATTAATAACTATACTATGGTTATTTAAGAGAATATTCCTAGTCATAAGAAATGACTCTTTATTTAGGGATAAAGAGTCATGAGAAAAGTAAAGTTACCATCAAATACTTCATCAAAATATATATATATGTATGTGTGCAAATGTTTGAATGTGGAAATGATAAAGAAAACAGGGTATAATGTAAACAATAGGTATATCTGAGTAAAGAGAATACAAGTGTTAGCGTATTTTCTTATTGCTTGATATCGTTTCTAAATAACTTTTCCAAATAAAAAAAAAGAAAAGACTAATTAAAGCTTTTGTCTCCATCAGTTAGAATTAATGGCCAAATCTGTGTCTTTTAGAGAAATAATAATTATAAAGCCCTACCACATGGCTGCCTTATTACTGTATTGTTTTTTTATATGTGCCTTAGATATACTCTTACTCTTTGTCACGAAGGAAAGCTTCCGGATTAGGCACATCATGGAAAATAAGCAAAACAGAGAAAGGCACTGAGAAACCACTTGTGAATCCAGCTACCCCATTAGCAGAACATCTCCTAGAGCTGTTGTGTCCAATAGAACTATCTAGAACTGTTCTATCTTTGTATTGCCCAGTATGGTAGTATGTTGCCAGTGTGACTATTGAGCACTTGGAGTGTGCCTAATAAGACTGAATTTTATTTTAATTTTTAATTAAATTTTAATAGCTATCTGTAGTTAGTGACTATCATATTGGACAGTGCAGTTCTGGAGTGGTGGTTAATGCCTGGCTATGAGTTTCTAAGTTCCTATAACCAATAAGTTGACAATTTTAAGAGATGAATTAGTTATGGCTGAGCTTGTTAGATACATTGCACATGTTTTTACCTATCCATTAGTAGAAAATTTTATTGTTGAAATATAGCTACTCAAACCCAATGAAAATTTCAATGTTAGAATGAGATAATAATTATTGCAGGCTTTTTTCCAGATTACATTAGCCATCAAAAACTCAAAGTAGATGTAGGTCTTTCCTTATAGTGACCTTTTCTGATTAAAGAGACATAATGGATATATTAGAAGGAGGAGAGGAAAAGGAGGATAGTTGAATAGATAAGAGAACATGCAAGATTATCTATTCCAAATGCCACAGGAGGGGTCCTTAAGTCAATTTTATCAAACATATGAATAGATGATGTTATCTAAGGTTCTTTCCAGCTCTAACTGTTATGATGCTAAATCTTAAAAATACTGAGCAGGAAGAAATCTCTGAGAGTGGAACAGTCACATTAATTTGGATTAGAAGTTCAGTATGTGACTTGTATTGTTACATGATATTAATCTCCCAGACCATATGAATGATTTCTGTTTCGCTAAGTAAATTTGTTTAATTTCAAACAGAGCATTGATCAAAAGAAAGCTCTGATAAATACTTCTTAGAATGTGGTATCATCCTGGTTACTTTAATAGCTTTTTTAAGAGTAATAATCATGCTATTTATATAGTCAGCTATAAATATACTACTTCTGGAGACAACATATTAAGAGAATAGATTAGAAAGAAGTATACACATAAAAGGTAACTTTGTGTCTCAAATACAGCACTGATGGACAGAAGGAGCAACTCAAAGGCTCAGTCCATTGTTCCTTCATCTTTCATTGCGTATCAGTAAGGCCTTTCATTGACACTGGAAGGTAATACTATTCTAGTTGGTTAGCCAACCATGTTTTTAACTTGAGTTCTTCCAGACTGAGTCAAGACACACTAACTTTTTAGGTTTAATGCTCTGCTGATTTATGAATCTATTGGACTGTTTAGCTTACACCCTTGCACAATGTTCAGAGCTTTCAAAAGATGTGTAGGCTTAAACGTTTTGCTCTCTTTTGGGCATGAAATAAGTGTTTGATGAAAGCCTGCTTGCTTGACAGGTTAAATGACTGCCATTTTTCTCTCTGTGCTGACACCGCTGAGGAAATGAATCTTGCTTGGTACCTCTTCTCTCAGAGCATTTGTCTGAGTACTCAGAACACTGTTTATAGAGATGGACACCCAACTGGAACTGTGTGCCATCTTCACCTCACTTTTTTAAATCAAGGAACCATATTAATCTATTAAACCCCAAAACTGGGTATATCAGGGTTCCCATGACCACCCCAGGTTGATTCACTAGAAAGACCCATAAGACTCAGCAAATAGTCATACTCATTGCTAATATTTATTACAGTGAGAGGATACAAAGCAAAATCAACAAAAAGAAAAAGCTACATGGGGTAAGGTCTGAAGGAAACCAGATACAGTCTTACAAGAATCTTGTCCAAGTAGAGTCACACAGGATACTTTTAATTCCTCCAGCATCTAATTATAACAACATATGTGAAGTGTTCTCTACCAGGGAAGCTCATTAGGGATTAGTGCCCAGGGTTCTTATTGGAATCTGGTTATATGTGCACCTTCTATCTAGCATATATAAATTTCCAGACTCCCAGAAGGAAAGCACATGTTCAGCATAAACCATATTATTTGCACAAACTATTTAGAAACAGTAAAATGACCTTATTAGTTAGGGAATGGTAAGAATACTCCCAAAATCCAAGCTCCCATATGCCAGCCAAGAGCCAGCCTTGTAAGCAGGCCTTTCTAAAGATAGCAAGCAGTCTTAGTCCTCCTATGTTAACTCTTTTCTGCATTTAAGTATGCTTAATCAGCATTCAGACTTGGGATTTTAACTTATTTGTAACTTATGTCTAGACTCCTTACTATCTTTATTTCTTGATCATTAGTATCACTTAAAGATGAATAGAAATATAGTGTACTATATACCTACTCTTTTGCCTAATGGAATTATTTCTGTTTTTTTGTAAGCTAGCGCACCAAAATTTTCCTCTTAATTTTTGCCACTGTTTTTTTCTTTTTGGATTTGCTTTGCTCAGTTCTTTAAGAGTATGGTCTCTTAGTTGCATCCAAGCCTTTAACCACAAATTTGTTTCTCTCTCAAAGTTACAGGCTAGTATTCCCTGAAAGAAGATTACGTGAATACCTACCAATATGCTTCTTGATTTTTAGAAACCTTAGAGTTGAACCTACAGCACCATAGAGGAGCTCCAATGCCCATCATAGATATAAACTACAGGCATTCCATGAGCAGACTGAGAAATAAATTGGGCCATTAAATCAGGTCTATATCAATGTCAACTCATACTTCCAAATGATTTAAGAATAATAAAAAACAAACCTTTTATTCTGCTGGTGGAATCACAGTTAAAAGTATTTGAGTAAAGATAAATGGAAAGAGATACGGAAGTGATGAAATTGTAGTAGCACACAAAATAAGAAGTAGTTGGGGCTGTCCTAAAAACAGAGTAAAAGTTGGAATAGAAACAAGATATTATAGTAACAGGGACACCAAATATAAATATTGAGCATATTTTAGAAGTCTCATTGTTATAAATTCAGAATATGTAATGATGTTTGACCTAAATGAAGGTAAAGGAGATAGTGAGAAGTATTATTGCTTTGGAGTTAATTTTAACTAATAAGGAAAACCTAATTGGTGAGTAGCAAGTGATGGGAACTTTTCAAAGGAAAGAACAATTTCATGTTAGAATTCGTATTAGTAAAATAACAGGTGGGAATATCAACTAGAGAGAAAAAACTCACAATTCATAGAGCAATGGTTAGAGCATTAGATCTTGTCTTAGTCGTGGTGAATAAATGGTCCTGGGCTGGATACTCTTTTGCATCCAATTGACAGATCATAAAAGAAAGATCTAAAACTGTCAACATTTCCATATAAATATGTCACAAAATAAAGTTTAAGAATATTTATAGAAATACAAAAATTTGTAGTAATCAAGGAGGAATTTTACATTTAACATTCGATTAAATGTTATCAGGCATGAAAAGAAGTGGGAAAACACAGCCTGTCTGGAAGAGAATAATCAGTTGAACTGATATAGATGATATAATAACTGGCAAAGAATATTAGAACATTATTATACCAATATTCCATAGACAAATCAAGTAGTAACACTGCAGATGCAAAAACATAAATCAAACTTTCACAGATGAAAATTAGTGTCTGATATGAAGAATACACTGGATAGAATTAACAACAGATTAGACATTATAGAATAAATTATTAGTGAATTAAAAACATAGCAATTAAACAGAATAAATAATTTTTTTGGAAAATGAATCAGTGAGTTGTAGACAACTTTAAATGACCAATATATGTGTGTATTTAAAGCTCCTGGAGGAGAGTTGTTGGCAGAAGAAAATCTGAAGAAATAATGGCCAAAAATTGTCCAAATAAGATGAAAACCATAGACCCACAAATTCAACTAGTACAATGAATTTCAAGCACATGAAGAAGACTACACTAAAGCACATAATAATCAAATTGCTCAAAATCAGGAATAAACAAAATATTAAAAGCAGTCAGAGAAAAAAGACATATTACATACAGTGGAACAAAGATAAAGATGACAGCAGATTCTTTAGGAAACAACACAAGCAAGAAGACAGTGGAGCAACATCATTAAAGTATTTCAAAAAAAAAATTGTCAACCTGGTTATAGAATTCTGTACCCAGGCAAAAAAAATAAATAAATAAAAAACAGGGGCCAAAATTAAGATATTTTCAAACATGTAAAAGCAGAAAAAAGTTATTACCTGGTGGTCCACACTATAAAAAATATATTAAAAGAAGTCCTTTGTGACAAAGGAAAATTACACTTGATGGAATGCACCAAAATATAACTTCATGGATAAATATATTTTTTTATTCGAATCTCTTTAAACATAATTTCCGTTAAAATACAAAGAATGACATACATTTTAGGAGTTTTACTGTGTATGTGTAAAATTTATGGCAATATTGCATAAAGGGAGAAAT
This sequence comes from Cynopterus sphinx, assembly GCA_030015415.1. Classification (NCBI taxonomy): domain Eukaryota; kingdom Metazoa; phylum Chordata; class Mammalia; order Chiroptera; family Pteropodidae; genus Cynopterus; species Cynopterus sphinx. The sequence continues at coordinate 25,298,588 of CM057384.1, read as the reverse complement.
GGAAGTTGAGTTTTTTATTCTGTAGATAACATGATATAATATTAATTGAAGGTAGATTGTGAAAAGTTAAATCTGTATACCAAAAACCCTGAAGCAACCATTAAATAGCAATATCAAAAACAAGAAGAATATGCCAAATAAGTGAACAAGGAAATGATGCAAAATTATTTTTAAATTTTAAAGAATACACGGAAATAAAAGGAAATAAACAGGTGGGATAAAAAAATAAATAGGAAGATTATTGACTTCAACCTAATCTTATCTATAGTGTTAAATGTAAATGGTCTAAGCATTCCAGTTAGAAGGCAGAGACTGTCAAATTGTATTTTTCTTAAAAGGCATGACAAATATAAATTCCCTATAAGAAACCCACATAAAATTTAAAGAGAAAAAGAAATTAAAAGTTAAAGGAAGGAAAAAGATGTGCTTTGCTAACAGCAGACAAAAGAAAGCCAAGTAGTTATATGAATACTGGACAGAATAGATTGCAGAGCAAAGATTACTGGGAATAAAGGTTATTTCATAAGGATACTCAGCATTTATATATTTAGAAAATTTAAATACATGAATCAAAAACTGATATAACTTCAAGCAGAAGTTCATGAATCCACAATTATAGTTGGAGATTTCAATACCCCACTGTCAATGATTTGTATAACAAGGAAAATCTAAGGATATAGAACACATGAAAAACACTGTCAACCAATTAATGTAATTGACATAATCAATCAGACTACTTGAGAGAGAGAGAAAAAAAAGAATAAATAGCCTTATTAAAGAACTTGAATTTGTAGTTAAAAAGCTTTCTCACAAAGAAAACTTAAGGCCTAGTAGCATCACTAGTAAATTTTACTGACATTTAAGTACAGAATAATACCAATTCTACTCAAAGTCTTGCAGAAAATTAGAGATGAGGAAATATTTTCCAGTTCATTCTATATGGCCAGCATTACCTTGATACCAAAACCAAAGACAACTAAAGAAAACTAACATCCCTTGATTATTTTTCCTGAATATTCATACAAAAAAGTTCAATAAAATTTGTTAGCAAATCTGAAAAATTTTAGAAACTATTTTCTTTTTAGTGGAGTTTGTTTCAAGAATGCCGGTTTGAGTTAGTATTCGAAAAATCAATCAAAATAATATATTAACAAACTAAAAAGGGAAAGCCCTATGATCTTCTCAAGGTACAGATTTTTTTTTTTTTTGACAAAATCCAGTATCTGCCTCTGATAAAAATTCTCAGCAAATTGTATCATTTTATAACTGTACTTTTTCAACCTGATAAAAGGGCATCTCTGAAAATCCTAAAATCAGAGGCGACATAAAGTTGTGCTATCTCACCACATCTATTCAACATTACACAGGTGATTTTAAGCAGTGCAATAAGTGCAGAAAAAAAAGAGTCATCCAAATTGAGAAAATTGTAAAATTGATAAATAGCATAATCATTTATGTAGATTCAATGGGATCTACAAAAATAGGCTACTATAACTAATAAGTGAGTTTCACAAAGTTAGGGGATACAATGTCAATGTATCAAGACAAGTGTATTTCTATATACTAGAAATGAGTGATTGGAAATTGAAGTTGAAAACACCATTTATAAAAGCATTTAAAAATATGAAATACATAGGAATAAATGTGCTAATGTCAAAAGACCCATACACTGAGAACTATAAAACGTTGCTAAGTGAAATTAAAGAATACCTAAATAAATATTCTTTCTTTGTGGGGTTAGGGGACTCAATATTCTTAAGATGTCAGTAATATAAAGAGTATCCAAAGTAATCTAAAAATTTAATGCAATACCAATCAAAATCTATGCAAAAGAATTTTTTTAGAAATTGACAAGTTGATTCTAAAATTATACAGGAATGTGAAGACTAGAATAACCAAAACAATGTTAAAAGAAGAGCAAAGAGGGCTAACACTGCCTAATTGTCAGTCTTAATGAACCTACAGTGGGGTATTGGTATAAAGGTAGGCAAATAGGTCAGATAAACAACAGAGAATCCAGAAATAGATCCAAACAAATACTCCTAACTGATTTCTTTTTGACAAAGGTGCCAAATACATTCAGTGGAGAAAGAATAGTCTTTTCAACAAATGGTTATCCATATGGATATCTCACAATTGCATATTCTAATGCAGGAAGAAATGAACTTGATCCATAACTTTTCCTTATCTAAAACTTAACTCAAAATGGATCAAAGACCTAAATGTAAAACCCAAAACTATAAAACTCGCAGGAGAAAATTTAAGCGACCTTCAGTTAGTCATAGATTTATTAGCAACAACACCAGAAGCAAAATCCATAAAAGAACTAATTGAGAGGTTGGACTTCATAAAAATTAAAAACTGTTTTTTAAAAGACACTGTTAAAAGAGTGAAATAACATGCCACAGACTGAGAGAAAACATTTAGAATGAGAATATCTCATAAAGGATTCATCCAGGGTATATAAAACAACTCACAAAACTCAATAAAAAACGAACTATTGAATTAAAAAAAAATGAGTAAAAGATTTGGATAGATACTTCATGAGAGAAGATGTGTAGGTGGCAGATAAGCACATAAAAAGATGCTCAACATCATTAATAGAGAAATGAACATAAAAATGGCAATGATAACCACTGCGGATCTATTAGAAATAATTTGGCTGTTGGCCAAAATTAAAAAGGCTTGCCCTGTCAAAGATGTGGAGGGACTGGAATTATCATGCACTGCTGATAGGAATGTAAAATTATACAAAACAGTTTAACTTTTTAAGAAAGTACTATATACTGTATGATTTATTCATTTTACGTAGATATTTACTCAAGAGAAAAAGCATCTATCCACACATTAATGTTCACAGCAGCTTTATTTCCTATAGCTTCAAACTGGAAACAACTCATGTTATTAGCTGGTGAACTGACAAATTGTGGTAATACTGTAATGGAATACTCAGCAATGATAAAGAACTGCTAATAAATGCAACAACTTAGATAATTGAGTTAAAGAATTCAGACTCAAAAGACAATACTATATTATTATATTAATACACAACTTTAGAAAAAGCGAAGTAATCTCTGATGACAGAAAGTAGATTAGTGCTTGCCTGATTGAGCAGTTGCAGGGAGCAAGTAGAAGGGACACAGGAAACTTTTGGAGTTGATGGATATGTTTGTTTTCTTGATCATGGTAATGATCACTTACATGTGCCAAACTTATCAACTTATATAGTTTAAATATGTGCAGTTTATTGCATGGCAGTTATAACTCAGTAAAGCTGTTTTTTTAATGCATGGTTTTTTTTTAAAGTTCTAGTTGCCTTGCTTAATTGTGATCAGAACAAATTTACCAGCCCTAGTTCAGCTCTTTTCCCCTGTAATATATTTAGCAGTACCTGATACACTTAATATAAGAGAAACTTGTAAGCAGTTACCATTGCTATTATCCTAACAAATTATATATTCCTGACAAAGCAGAAGTGTTCTCATTTTAATTTATTTTTAATGACACATTACATAGGCTTTAAATGTCAGTATTTTCAAACCTGCAGAAACTTGAATGAAGTTTACATATAAGAGCAATCAACTCTGATGGCAATAGGCTAAATATCAGTTTCTGAAAATAAATTTTATAGGAATCTTTTCTTCAGATAATTTGACTTTTAAAAGCTTTTAACTATGACATTTTTATATAAGTGAATATAGATTGAAGAAGCAGCTATAAAACTTGAAATTTCCATGTTACAATTCTTTTTTTACCATGCCTATTAACAGGGTATAGCTAGATATTATCCACACTTCATTAGTTTACTCCATAATAAATTTCTACCCTTCTGACCAGTAAATAGACAACTATCATCAGGAGTTAGAAATGTTAGGCATTTGGCTATATCCTGGAATACAATTCATGTATTTAAATATTGTTTTTAAATATCGTGTGTATATGAAAGATTTTATAAGTGACCATTTGGCAAGCTACAGCTTTCTACTTCCTTAAACCATATATGGGGTTATTGATTTATAATTATGGTTGAGCTCTGGAGTCTGCTGTTTGGTGGGTGATTTTTTCCTGCTGATTTCTTAAGGATTCCTTCTGAAGGCCATGCTACAAGCATGAACTTTTGAGCCAGAATACTTGGGTTTCTACACAGTAAGCTCTACCACTTTCTGTGACCATGGGCAAGTTACTTAACATCAGTGAGACTCAATTTCCTCATCAATAAAATAGAGAAAATGTAATGAGTCTACCTCATAGGGTATCTGGCAGGCTTGCATAAGTTAATAAGTATAAAACAAATAGGCTTGTACGTCACATACAGTAAGTGCTGTATAGCAGTCAGCCTCCAGATTGTTGTTATTATTGTTGTTGTAATTGATTTTTATTGAGATTGTAAAGTGGATGCTGGTGAAAATGAAAAATATCTGTTTGGGAATACCTTTATGTTTAGTTATTTGTCTTTTGTGCTTTCCTTTGCTCATTCTCTTTTTCCTCTATGACAGCAGTTCTAAACCAGGGGCATTTGTGATCCCCAGAGGAAACTTGTCAGTGATCTTTATAATGGAGGGTTGCTACTAGCATCTAGCAGGTAGAGGTCATGGGTATCGCTAAACATCCTGCAGTATACAGAACACAACAAAGAATCATTTTGTCCAAAGGTCAGTAGACCAAGTTGAGAAACCTTGCTCTATGGAATGCTGACCTTATGTCGGAGATTGAACAGATATTTTGAGAGTAAAAGGTGGTAAGTCCATGTCTGGACTAAAAGATAGAAGGAACCGAAGTCCCTGATAATAGTGTGGCACTGCTATCACAGCCCTAGACAGTGTACTTTAAGACTCTTCATTACAAGGAAAAGGAAACACCTCATTTGTTTAAGCTAATGGGTTTCTCCTCCCTTACAGATCCATAATTGATAGAATATTTATTTAGAAATTGTTAGCCATAAAAATTAAAATAGTTAAACTATAAATAGTCACGAAGAGGTCTTAGGCATTGAAAGAATAAAGAAAAATTTACTATGATATATATCTGGGCTCACCATGATATATGTCTGGGCAAAGAAGCATTTTGAAGAAAGTATACTTGGTATGTGGAGTAGCATAAAATTTGACAGAGAACATCAGAATTGCTCTGCTATTATCACACGCTTGCCTATTGTTGAAAGACTAGAGATACCTTTAAAGGAATTGTACTATTTTGTGAGTTTCTTCAATTAGGCACATTTTTGTGTCTAATATATTTCATTCTGGTGCCAGAATTTGGTCACCAGCCTCCATCACATCTGCAGTTGGCTTGGATCACTTAGGGTCTTAACTGCCCTAGTCTCCATTACCTGAGACTCGCAGATCCACTAAAGGGAAAGCAATGGAGGTAAGCAGAGTAAGAGGAAGAACAAGAGGTAATGTTGGTTAAGCTCTTCTTTTTCCTTATGGGGGCAATATCCCTTGGAACTCAACTAAAATGGTGATATCCTTTGAGATTATGTCGCACTGTGATCTAAGGAACTAAAGCTGTTTAGTCTTACCTAAGAGAGTAGATAGAAGTGTAAGTATAAGTGAAAACAGAAAGTGAAAAATTCAACATAAAAAATTCCCTAACCATGAAATTGCCTCATACTCTCAAGAAAGTGGTATTTCTTTGCTATATACATGCTGGTTCTAGCTGTTACAGAGCAATGCCATATTCACCTAAATTAGAGGGACTTTACCAGTGGGCATTTGTGGACTACAGGAAGCTTAATTAACTTGTAAATGTACACCTATGACAGCTTGATTTTCACTGCAGAATTTTATAGGGTTGAAAAACACCCCCAAATCTTCTAACCCATTATTTTACTATTGTAATAAATCATTTTTTAGTAAAAGATATAGATTCTACCCTATAAAAAATACTAAAGGGTTTCATTCTATTGAAGCTAACAGTAAACATATACTTGATCTGTCCATTAACGTCTCAAACTCAACATGACTAAAATTAAACTCTTGTTTTCCCTTCCGAACATGTGACCCCCTCGTTTCCCCAGCTCAGTAGATGGCATGCCCATTCTTTCTGTTTTTAAAAAAACTATCATTGGAGTCATAATTAACATCTTTCTTTCACTCTCAGATCCAGCTCTTCACCAAATCTAGCCCATTCTTCCTTCTAAATATATTCCAACTTCTACCATTTTTACCACCTTCACTGCTCCTACCCTAGTCCAAGTTCACTTTTCACTTGGATTACCTCCTAGATTTTTACACAAGTGAAATATATTCACAAGAAAACCTATATTTGAGTGTTCACAGTGACTTTAATCATGTTCATTAAAAATGGGAAACCATCCAAATGGCCATACTTGGCAAAAAAAGAAGAGAGAAAGAGAGAGAACAGGCTGTTCATATACACACTACATACATGAATTTCAAGTACATTCTAAGTGGAAGAAGCCATACTTAATGATATATGAGTACATCATTGCTGAAAAAAGAAAACTAGAGTCAAACGAATTATGAGCTGAGTTGGGGAAAAAAGGTCGACTAAAAAGTATGGGGAATTTTTTGGTAGGAGGGAACTATCTTGATTATTATGATGATTATCTGACCATATTCAATTTTTCTCAAAACTTGAAGAACTGTGCACTTAAGAATGAACCTTTTGTGTGTAATTTTAAAAAATGAATGTATTGTTAGTAATAGCAAAAGACTATTTCAGTCAGCGTTCAGAAAATGGACCACTCAAGGTACTTTAAATAGCGACAAATTTAATACTAGGCATAAACACTTTGAAAGGGCTGAAGAAGCAAGTTTTATGTTGGACTACCAGTAGGGACTTCAAAATAATACAGAACTATTATACTTGGGGAGTAATGCTCTGAGACCATCACTGAAGCTATGTTTGAATCAGAAGCACTGTATGTGTTGCTACTGTAATCTTTTGTGGACATCCAGGAAACTATAGTGGACTCCCATTACTGAGATCTAGAAGTTAGGAAGCCAGGTCAACAAGTCATTGGTGCTTCTGTTGCTGTCACAACTACTTCTGACCCTGAAAATTGAGAAATGTTCCATGAGATGTTATTGCCAGAGAGAATTCTCATGTTTTCTCCATTGTCCTTGCCAACAGAGACAAAGGAGAGGAGAGCTCCAAAATCATGTGAAATAAGTAGAACCTAAAAGACATCCAGAGTCCTGGCTGCAAGGGAGTCTAGAATATGTGACTTGTAGTTTCCCAAATTTTACAAGTAAATGGAGGGTAGAATGAGCCATGCCTCAATAGTCAGCACAATATCTAAATTTTCATCAATAAGAGACTTTAATTAATTGTGGTATCTTATATGGTTAGGTGAAGGATTTACCCAGGTGGTAGGTAGTCTATAAACTGGAATGTAACCATAGTCTTGAGTATTGATTAGTAAATTCTGGTAATTTAAATATTTAACTCTTTAGACTATATCAAAGCTAGTATCTATATTGCATTTTCTGTGTAATACTGCTTTTGATTTTGTGCTGCAAATAGTGCTGTCTTGAAAATAAATAACTTTTTTTTTCAAAATTAATTTGAGAGATTACAACACGTTAGACTTCATAATATCCAGAATGTGACACATAAATATAGAAAACAAGAATTTTTCAAAATAGTATATATATAAAAGATATTTTTAACAGCTTTTTATGTGAGGGAAATCAGCTACAGTTAAAGAACCACATTTATGTAGAATCAGTGTCAAATATGTAGTAGAACTAAACCTTATCTCTTGGCTATAAAGTCCAAATGTTGCCTTTCAAATAGTGTATGGATCACCTTTCTTAGAGGAATGGCCTGATGTCATCCTTTCAGATATCACCTACTAGTAGTTTGAGTGTGTTCACACTCATACACACATAGGAATGGGTTTGAGTATACTCACTGAGAACTAAATCTCCAAGGGCGAGTATTTTATTTTATGAACAAATCTTGTGTTAAGTTCTGTCCTCTCTCACCCCTACAAAATAAATTTCAACTTAGAAGTATTTTTAAATTAAAAATAAGCTATTTTGTTTTGAAGTGAATTGCCTCAGAAGCTATACGGCCAGACTTCCTCTAACTGATTTTAATTATTTTTATAGTTTTCCCAAATGAAGATGTACAGTAGCCATTTTAAGGAAACTAGAGCAGCTCTTTCATCTTCATTGCAAGCTTCAGACCCTAAACAAAGCATGAAGCTGGGCAGTACACTTTAATTTTCAAATTGGATTTTTCATTATGTTTTATGATAACTTTTTTATTTTTATCAAGTTGCATCTTAGCCTTCTGTTTAGACTCAAGAAGATTTATAGCAAATGATCTGGTTGCTTATTTGGACAAACAAATGCAATAAATCAGTTTACTATTTCAATAAAATGTTATTAATAGAACATATTATTCTGTTCAATATTATGTTATCTTTAAAATTAAATGGAACATTAGTGGCAATGAAACTAGCTTCAATCAATATATTCCTGTAATGAAACCTATTGTATAAGAAACTTCTTTTTAAGAAGGAAAAATGTCCTTTTTTCTTTCTTCACAAACACCAAGTTTTGACTCTAGAGATGGCATTTCACAACTTCTAAAAACTATGTGGTAGGATTTCTTTGTGTTTGTCTCAGTGCTAAGAAGATAGTTTCCTTTCCAGACCAGAAAAGGCTAAAGGAGTTCATCACCACCAACCCAGTATTATAAGAAATGTTAAAAGGACTTTGTTAAGAAGGAAAAAAACATAAAAAATATGAATAATAAAATGACAATAGCTACATACCTATTAGTAATTACTTTAAATGTTTAATAGTTTAAATGTTTCAATCAAAAGACATAAGGTGACTGAATGGGTAAGAAAACAAGACCCATACATATGCTGCCTACCAGAGACCCACTTTCAGATGGAAAGATATGCACAGAGTGAAAATAAAGGGATAGAAAAAGATATTTCAGGCAAATGGAAATTTTTTAAAGCTGGAGTAGCAATACTTAGACAAAACAGACTTGAAAGTAAAGGCTACAACAAGATATAAAGACATTTCATATTTTAGTAATGAAGATATAGAAGCAACCTAAGTGTCCATTGATAGATGATTGGATAAAGAGAAGATATGGTACATATATGCAATGGAATATTACTTGGCCATAATAAAGAATGAAGTTTTACCATTTATAACAACACAGATAGACCTAGAGGGTATTATGCTAAATGAAATAAGTCAGACAGAGAAAGACAGATGCTGTATGATTTCACTTATTTGTGGAATGTGAAAAACAAAGTAGATACAGAGAACAAACTGATGGTTGCCAGATGGAAGGGGGATTGGATGGAAAAGGTGAAGGGATTAACTACAAATTAGCAGTTACAAAACAGTCACAGGGATGTAAAGTACAACATAAAGAATATGGTCAATAATATTGTAATAACTGTGTGGTGCCAGGTGGGTGCTAGATTTATCAGGAGGATCACTTCATAAGCTATATAAATGTCTAACCACTATGCTGTACACCTGAAACGAATATGTCAGAAATGTTTTGTTTCTGAAGAAATAATGAGTGTGCTTAATCACACAAGTGCTAGAAAACCAGAAGGGTCTATGAGCAATAGAAAGTGAACAAAATTCATCTATAACCCTCTTCCTTCATCATCTCTTTTTATCCATTCTTATGTGATGCACATTTTCTGTGATTTTTCTGCATTGTAAAAGGATTTAAACTAATATTAGTTTTGAGTGAGATAATTAAATAAACTATTTTAGCACACAACTAAGTCCCTTAAGCTTAAAATGGTTTTCAAAAACCAGTTTGAAATGTACTGAAGTGATTTTTTTTCCCAATATAGCTTTTCCTGGTTTGAGTGTTGCTCTTTTCTCAGCCTTCCACTCTTTACTTCCCTCTCTTCCTCTCTCCTTCTCCATGACACTTCAGCCTTCTTGCCCGGTCTTTCCCTCAAAGTATACCTTCAGAGAAGAGAGATTCTATGTTAGACTCAGATTTGGGTTTATGAATATTGGGAAGGTCTTATTTTCATGGTTGCTTGCTTCTGTTTTCCCAATAATGCCCCCAAAATTGTCACCCCGTTTTGTAAGCATTTGACTGAAGACGTGCTTGTGGCTGCTGCCTAGAAATGTTTTTCAGAAGACTGATCTGTAAAAGAAACTACACTTGGTCACAGTGGTTTCTGGAGAGCATTGAAAGAAAACATTGCCTGTGACAGTTAAGGAAAATGCCTATCTTGTGCACTAAAGTAGGCTGATTTAGCAATCTTTCATAGCCAAATCAATAAGCATTTACAATTATTTACATTTTCAAGAAATGTATTGAATCTCTCATGGATTAGCAGTCATACCGTACACTGGGCACCCATTTCACCAACCTGGGAAGTATTAACTGGGAGAAGAATTCAAACAATGATTATGGGATTACTATTATAGTAGTGGGCAAGACTTGCAGGTTCAAGTACTTCTCAGGAAGAAACAGACTGGCCTGTCCTTCTCTCTGTATGAGAAAGTATTTGTTCACAGATTAATCAAAAGTAAGTGGATTGTGGTGTCATATAAATCACTAGATGATTAGGACTTAGCAAATGAGCCTGATAGAACCTTGATGCTATCTATGCCTATTGAAGTTGTGCCAGTCTTCCTAGGTGACACCGATTTGAGGAATCCCTTTACATACAATTCATTTAGACACACCGACTATGTTGAACAGATGATGACATTTTGGCATGCACAGATATTTCTACAACTTGAGTTTAGTTCTTTTTGAGATGTGCAGAAACATGAAGATTGTTGCCAAAATGCCAGTCTATGCTCACAGGCACCTGCTCTCCCTATTTGGAGTCTTGGGCTAGCCTCCTGCTTTAAATGTCCGAGTTCACTCTCTTCCCACGTAAAAGGTGCCATAAGAATTTAGGTGTATGTTATTTCCACACATTCCCCATTCCTTCCTTTGTAGTTGTGTTTTAGGACAGTCTTCTGTGAGTAGGGCTTCTAATTTTAGTTTAGATTAAAGAACTAATTTTTTATTTTGTGATTTTAGGTTGTTGCAAGCAATAAGACAGCTTAAATAATCTTTCAAATTGTGGCCCCAGCCAAATTATGCCACCAAAATGCACAGTATACAATACTTCATGATTTCCAGACCCTAGAGAAACCATATATTATAAATATTGTTGCAATCACTTTTCGTTTGAATCTTCATCATCACTTTCTTGTAGCAGTGAACTAACATCTGTAGTCATTGTACTTACCTTTACCTCTTACAGCTGTTTTCTACAGACTATATTGTTCACCATTTGTATATTACCATAAATATATAGGGATTTCTGCAATACATCTCTCAAATCAAATTAACTTTCAGCCAATAGGCTCTAAAGGCCCATCTGAAACAAGATAGAAGTGTGGACCTCCCATATTAATGACACATTGCCTGTCATAGCAGAAGAGATTTTGTAAAGATGGCAGCAATCCTGAGGCAAGTAAAAGAGGTGGAAAAATTTTATTTAGTCTCTATCATCCATCCCAGTTATTCTACATCAAATAGCTTTATTTTTATAGTCTTTATACTACTTACAAATGATCTTATAATTTTTGTTTACTTGTTTGTTTCTTTCCATTAGAATATGGGTTTTCATTTCAGTAAGCTCTTTATATTATATTCACTGATGATTCCACAGTTCTTAGAATAATAGTACTTCATACATGGTATAAGCAGTTAATAAACGTTAGTGAATGCATGTTGTCTTTTTATTGTAAAATTCACCCATTTTAAATGTGCAATTCAGTGATTTTTGGTAAATTTATAAAGCATTACAGTTTTATGACATGTCAACCAGTGTTAATCATTTAGGGACCATGTCTGCTGGAGGATTCCTCATGCCCAGTTGCATTCATTCCTATTACTCCCTAAACCCTAGGCAATCCCTAATCTGCTTTTGATCTCTATAGACTTGCCTTTTCTGGACCTTTAATATAAATAGGATCATACAGTAGATAGCCATTTGTATTTGGTTTATTTCTCTAGCATCATGTTTTTGAGGTTCACCTATTATAGCATGTATCACTAGTTTGTTCCTTTTTATTACTGAATAGTATTCCGTCTTATACCACTTTTTTTGACAGTTCACCAGTTAATAGATATATCTCCAGTTTTTAGCTATTATGAATAATAATGTAAACATTTTAATATAAGTGTTAGTATGGTATATGTTTTCATTTCTGTTAGATATATAAGGAAGATAAATTGCTGGGTAGTGTAATAATTTTGTTTAATTTTTGGTGAAATTGCATACTGTTTTGGCAAAATGTCCATACCATTTTACATTCTTACCAGCAGTATATGTGAAGTCAAGTTTCTCCAAATTCTCATTTTCTATATTTTTAATTATTGCCATTATAGTAAGTATGATGTGCTTTTCCTTTATGGTTTTAAAATGCTATTTACTTTAAGCTTCCTTATGAGTAATGACGATGAGCATCTTTTCATGAGATTGTTATTCATTTGCATGTCTTCATTAGTGAAATGTCTATACTTTTTTCCCATTTATTGATACATTTTTTAATTGGGTTATTTTTCTTATTCTTGAATTATAAGAGTTATGTATACTCTGAATACAAGTCCTTTATCAGAAAAGTATTTTTGCAAATATTTTCTCACAGTATGTGGATTATCGTTTCATTATTTAATGATATCTTTTGAGTATGAAAGTTTTCATTTAGATGAACTAAAATTTATCACTTTTTTATGGATTGTACTTCTGGTGTTATAGCTAAAAATTTTTTAACTTAATGATCATAAACATTGTCTCCTATATTCTTCTAGATGTTTAATAGAATTTTGATAGTTTTAGTTCTTACGTTTCAATCTCGATCCACTTTGAGTTTTTTTGTGTGTGTATAGTATGAGGTAAGCATCCTGCTATCTCACAGGTTTCTGAGATTGTTAATGTTTCTTCATCCTTTGTTTATTTTCTGCTCTTCAGGTTAGATAATCTATTGATTTTTAAGTTTACTGATTCTTCTGCTCTTTTATGTCTGCCAAAGAGCCCCTCTACCAAATTTAATTTTATATATTGTACTTTTTGATCCCAGTATTTCCATTTGGTTGTTTATAAACACACACACAGACATATACATAAACATACTACGTGTGTATGTGTGTGTGTGTGTGTGTGTAGTATGTTCTTTATATCTCTGTATTGAGATTCTCCATTTGTTGTCAATATCACACTTTTCTTTAATTCTTTAAATGTTTTTCTTTAGGTCTTTTAACATATTTATAATAGCTTCTTTAAAACCTTTGTTAATCTAATATTTGGGCCCCTTCAAACACAGTTGATTAATTTTTCTTAACATGGGTCACCCTTTTCTTTTTTACAATTTTTATAATTTTTATAGAAAACTGGACATTTTATATAAGGTAGTAACTCTAGCATCTGATCTCTTCTCTTGAAGATTATTTTTGTTGCTGTCTGTTTGTTTGTTTCTTTAGTGACTTACCTGGTTTAATTTTATAGATTTTGTCTCCCCTGCAATGTATGTCCTTTGATGTCTTTACTCATCCTCTTATTTTTTCTCGTTGTTTTCTTTTTAAGTTTAGCTTCATGGGAAAAGTCCTGATCAATATAACTTAATTAGCAAACTGCTAATGATTGGTGATATCTTGTATTCCAGTTCTTTGAGTCACTGTGGATTCTACCCTTTGCCAGTGGATCTGTTTGTGAGTTGGGAAATGCCTTTGCTCTCTGCCATGCTTTCTCAAGTCTTCTCTACCAGTACTCAAGATCTCACATTTAGACACAGATAGCTAAATAGTTAAGGCCCTGTCTAGTATGCTGAGTATGCACACAGCATACTACCTTCCATACCACATAGTATACAGGGTGTTTATCAAGGTTCTTTTCTGCTGTCTCATTTCCCAGTCTCCTTGTTAAGTTTCTAACTGTTCTAGCAGTCATGCACCAGGATTGCAGCCTCAGACTGGATGCGACATTGGTTATCCTCATTGCCACAAATGTCACTATTGTATCTACAGTTCTGAGGAGTGTGACAGTTTCCCATCTTTCACTGCAAATCAAGTCAGAATCCTCTAGTTACACTGCTAGTTTTTAGGACTCATCCCACCATTGTAGATCTACTTTCCTATTGACAGGGAACTGCTATGGGAGCACATCTTCAACAGCCTTTTTCTATTCTTACCCATGATTCAGTTTAAATAAATCCTTCTTAATTTGTTTTATGCTTTTGTTCAATTCCCACAGTTCTGAAATAGTTGTTTTTCACAATTTGGTATGATTTTCTCATTGTTTTTAGGGAGAGGATTTATTGAGCTCCTTACTCTGCAATTCCAAAATTCCCACCCTTAGGTTTTCTGCTCTTGATTATTTTCCTACATCAGAAGCTAGATGTTTTCCCCAGGATTTTATGTAAGTAAAACAATCAAAACCCAGTACATTTAGTATAAAACAAAAGGGGAAAAGACATTATTATATCACTAAAATAACATTTTCAAAGCAAGTTAGTTTGCCAAAACTACAATATGGTTATTTTTCTTAAACTTAAAACTACAATGCAGTTAAACTTCAACCAATATATTTGATTCTTTCAAAATATCTTTTGTCCATTTTATATTTTTAGGAGTTTTTATTGTCATGAGTGAGGCATTTAAAATTATACAAGTAAGTGCCTTTTGTTGGGGATAGGATTTCTTAAATGATTATGTCTTCTGGAAAGGACAATCTTTTGTCTTCTATTATTTTTCTAGAAGGGTCACAACCTTTACAGAATGAGAAAAAGAATGGAGGGTGAGAGCCCAACCCATGTGTGCAATGAAGTCCACATATTAGGAAAGAAATTTAGATTAAAACTAATGTATGCAGGTGTGTGTGCCATGTATGTATTTATATATATTATTGCATACTTTTACATGCCCATATTTCTATCCTTCCTTCTCTAGACCATTAGTAGAATAAAAGCTAATTCCTGTGAATAATACAATTTTCTGGAATTAAAAAAACTGTGAAATTAACTATAATACAGTATCTAAATACACATGACATTTAATATGCATTTGTTTCTTTACAAGGTTTTTCTCTTGGTATACTGTACCAACTTTTTGTGATTAGTTTGCAGTTTCCTTAAGTAAGCACTTTATGATGTAAACTAATGCTACTATACGATTTCAGTAGCCAGTTCTTTAATTTTATGCCTCTTATAAATTATGAGAGCACTAAGAGAATGATATAAAAATGTGCATAATATATATTACATACGTTGAACATGCAGAAATGGCTTCTAGGAGAGAATTTGGTGCTTGCTTGACTTTAGGCTACTAGAGTCCCACATTATTTAACTTTATTCACAGAGGAGCCTGAGGTTGAAATATACTACATTAAAAAGACATGAAAGGAATATTCATTGTTGGTGACATTTAGGTTGCTAGACAAGAATTAAATACTAAATATAATTGGCTTATATACATTTGTAAATGCTTAAATGAGTTATTTTAAAGATGTCATCTCAAATTCTTTAAGTTCTTTGGTATGTACCTGAATCTTTAGTTTGAACCCAAATTAGGTATATTTACTAAGTACATTACTTTATTACATAATAGCAAACGGGAGATATATTTTAGAGAGCTTTGTAGATGTTGCTGTTTTCTAAGCTAGTAGTAATGTAAAATTTTTAAAAGTTAAGCTACCTGTGGTAGGCAAAATGTCACCTTTGTTGATTCCATAAGCTTAGCTGGATAAGGTGAAGCTCTTAAAATACAAAGTAAGTACCGTATTTCAAGACCTCTCAGAAGTGAAACATCAAGGGTAATAGTTTTGACCTTTAATTTCCTAAGTCATAGACACTTCAAGCATTTTGCTTCCTAACTTTATTTAAAGTTCCATTTAGCATTCACTTCTTGCAGTTTGGGGTAATTCACAGACATATTGGTTCCTCACTTTCAAAGTGTATCTTTTCAACTTTAAAATGTATATAGCCTAGTCCCTAGAATTATGGAGAATACAGATACGTTTTAAGGACACTAACTATGAGTCTTATTCACTGTTCCACTTCCTTCATTGGGATTTGGAATTGACAGGAAAGTGGTAGAAGAGAATACACTCATTTCTATCATGTGGCATATGTATATTAAAAAAATGCTGTGCAAAAACACACAGTAAAAAACACAGGGTTTATGGGGAAAAAATGGATCGCTCAAAAAGTCAAGCTATACTTTAAAAACAAAAATATGAACCTAATAAAAAGCAGTTTTACACATGTTAATTATTAAAAATACATAGATAATACAGTAGATATGGCACTTCACCTTAAAACAGACCTGAAATTTGTTTGTTGAATTGGTTGTTATGTATGTGTTGCAGCCTATAAATTGTTGTGAAGTGGCAGAAGTAGAGTTATACTAAACAAGAAGGAAAGTTATAATGTTAAAGGGTGTGGCTTATGGACGTGGATTAGGAGTTGGTGCTAAATATCCAGTTAAGTAATTTTTTGGCCTTAAATCCTTGGGCACGTATTAATGTATTTGAGATATATGTCTTTTGAGGCATATCATTATAATAGATACCTGTTTCATCAAAATTAAAGGTTTAATCTAATGTGTAGCTTTCTTCAATTAATTCCTCTATCACTGCTAGAAATTCTTTTGTAACTTCTCATGTACACTCACAGCTTTGCACGACATCTAAAGTGATGTTTGAAAGCCCTAAGCCAGCAATAACTAGCATAAAAAACAGCCACTCCTACAGAATTTGGTGATTTACATTCAGAGTCATCATATATAAATAGTGCTTTCTCTTTGTGAAAAGGTTATTCTCAGTTATCTGCTGTTTGGTCTTCAAATGCTAAACCAATCTTTTCATTTGTTTTATTTCTTTAGGCTATGCCTGTATTGTTTTTAGGCTGTGTTCTTTTTTTTTTTTTTTAATTAAATTTATTGAGCTGACTTTGGTTAATAAAATTATATAGGTTTCAATTGTACAATTCAATAATATGTCATATGTATATTGCATTGTGTCTTCACCACCCAAAGTCAAATCTCCTTTGTCACTATATATTTGATCCCCTTTACCCTTATCTATCAACATCCTCTCCCCTCTTCTGGTAACCACGAAACTGTTCTTTGTGTCTTTGAGTTTTTGTTTGTCTTGTTCATTTGTGGCTTTCAGTTTAATACCCCACATATGAGTGAAATCATATGGTTCTAAATTTTTTCTTGTCTGATTTATTTCACTTTGCATGATTATCTCAAGATCCATCCACGTCATTGGAAATAACATTAGATTATCATCAGATTTTTTAGCAGAAATCCTACAAGCTAGGAGGAAGTGGAATCAAATATTCGAACTATTTAAAGAGAGAAATTACCAGACAAGAACAGTATATCCATCAGAGTTATCCATTGGATAAAGACCTTTCCAGACATACAGAAGCTTAGGGAATTCGCCTGTGTTCTTAATTTTCTTATTCACAGCACTTGAAGTTGCATTAGCCATAGACTTCTTTTGTTTGTTTTTTGTAGATTGTTTCTCATGGTTCTCAGTGAGGATTTCTTTATGTTTGTTGCTCAGGAGATGGTACATACTCTCGTTTTTTTTCAAAGTACTTTATTCTTTTAAGCTTCTCCTCAATAGGTGAAACTTTCCTTTTGCATATACTGCTCGATGTTCTTGAACCAGGATTCTTGGACACTTGAGGGTGTTAATTGAGCATTTTCTTATACCAAAAAAAGTTTACAGCATAAAAAGATAGGAAAACATAACTTTATAATGTTACACATGTAGGGAACTAAGATAACTGGTGGTGGTTTCAGATGTTTGTATGTGTGCCTTTTGTAAATTTCACATGGTCCAGTTCAGCTGAAGTAATTTTATTTGTTCATGTGTGTTTCACAAAAAGAACTGTGCATAAGCAAATACGAAATTTGCATTATGTTCAGATTATTTCCTAATATGTAAGTCACATTAGAACAACCTTTTCAAAATAGTGTTATAATAGATTGATTTGATTCTAAATAATTAAGGTCAAGTCTTCCTAAACTAAACGGTGGTCAAGGGCCAGGTTTGATTTGGGGTATTTTGGTCCATCTCTAACAACTAAAACTTTTGTAAAATTCAGTAAAAATTAAATAAATGACATAAATTTTTAATAAGTAATAGTTTCGACAGGCATAAATTACATTACAGTAAACATAATCTGAATGGACGCAATATAGGAAACAATTATAAAAACCATCAAAAACGTGCATATGAGTGATTAAAATAGAGAATAACATATTACTTTTCGACACTTACAATCCAAATTGAAAAATGTATTGTGAAATCACAATTTCCCCATAATAAATGCTTTTATGCACTTTGAGTGAGCACCAAGTATATCAATCGCACCACATACATCAGTATTGAAAGTTTTTAATATGATACGTAAGTTTGCTCCTTCCTTGGTAACCTCGGCAGGATTGTTTGCAGTGGTGATGATAATACTCACAAGTGATAATAAACATTTAAACTCTTTTTCTGTTTTATTAACACTCATATTAGAGAAATTAGTGTATTGCTAGGAATGAAAGAACTTTTAAAGCAATTTAATAGGCTCAGAACATTCATTCTTTTAACTTTTTGTCCAAAATAAAGGAAACAATGGTATGTTTTTCAGAATTTGTCTCCAGTTTTTATCATTACCATACCTGGATTTCTTCAAACACTGAGTAGATTTTCCTCCCTTTGATTAATTCATTTTCTTTCATCTGCTCACCATGAGGCTTAATGGCCATTTTCTGTATTAGGTGGGCATAAAAAAATTATAGTAAAACTTTTTTAACATGGCGCCATTGTATACTATGGCACCTACCTAACATTTTGGCTTCATCTATTCCTTATCAACTTGTCCATGATGCTTTGGACTACTTAGTTTACCATACATATATTTTCATAATCGCTGTTCTACTCCTGTTTCCCCCTTTGCCTGAAATGTCCTGCCATTCACATGCTACACATTCTCACACATACCTTTATCATTAACACACGCCAATCTGCCTTCCATAATTCAGTTAGAATTTCTCCTCTACTATGAAAACTTCTCAACTTCTTCCAGTCCCTACTCCCACTAAAGGCAAAACTCATTAATGCTCCTCAATTCTTTTGCACATAATACTCTTACTAGACCTTATCACATAAAATGTTTTCTTCCTTAGCCAAAATTTGAGGGCCATAAAAATTGGGACTCTGTCTTATCAAGCTCTGTATTTGGTAGATACTTCCTAATCTCCATCCTGCCTGCCCACCCTAAGGTGGCAACCTATACCTTTGGGTAAAATTATAGTGGGAGGTTAAGAGTGAATGTGTTTTTCAAAGTATTTTCTTTATATATCCTCTTCCCTTCTATTGTTAGACAAATATACATGATTGTCTTTGAGCTACAGAAGATTTGTTCAATTCTGTATGCATTTTCCATTTAATGACTTTAAAAAATTAATCATTACTCCCAAAATATCTATCAACTTAACCTTTTCTTCTCACATTTAGCACCAGAGCAGCACCCAAAATCAGAACAAGGGAAACAAGTTTAAGTTTTTTTTTAATAATAGTTCTTAGACAGTATTTCTTTGGGGGTATCTTTTTACACATTAATGAATTAATGGAAAAAGAATTTAGGAGAAAACACAATTGAAAGTTTTGAAAGCCCTGATTGTCCAGAATTTCCATAAATCATTCTTCTGAACCTAACGTTCTTTATCTGAGAATATGTCAGTCTTATTTACAATATGAATCAATTCTATTAAGGCTAATTTTTATTTAATAACTCATAGGAATCCTAAGGCAATTGCTTTTTATTCAGATATAATATGATGTCTTACAACCTGTCTGCCTATCCCTAATCCAGGTTGATGCAGCACATATGTTTTGTAGTATTTCATTTTAATTTCTTGTTCTAAAACCTTTCATGAAACATTTTATAAAATAATATGTTCTGCTTTAATTTTAAATTCTCATCTCAAAAGCAAAAGGTGCCCTTTTAAATTTACTGTTTCATAGGTTCAAACCAAACAGGCATCTAGATCCCTATTTCTTATTGCCTCTGTGCAATAAAATACATAGTTGGAATTTTTTCTGTATTTATAGACTTTTTTTTTTTTTACCAACTTTTAAACACTCTGATTGAGAAAAGTTATCTATAGAAAAAGTAAATGAATTCTGCAAAAAGTAAAATACATTTTAAAGTAAGTTACCATCAGGTTCCTTGGGATACAAATTAGACTACTTAGCTGTTGCTGCTTCTGCTTCCTGCCTATTGGCTTATTCAACAGATACTCATTAATTTAAATATATTTATTTATGAAGACCAGTGACCTTGAAATGTGAAGTTAAAAGAAACATCGTCCTTTTCTTAAAGTTCCATACAATAATATAATGAAGAGGAGGCAAGCAGTATGCAAAAACCATTTATTGAGCACCTACTATTATTTTTGTACAGAAATGAAAAAATAAATAAATAATAGTATCTTTTGAGGTCACTGCCCTGGCAGAGTACAGTTTTCAATAGGAGAAGTGCAAATACTTACACATCACAAAGAAACATAGAGATGTGAAACAGCTAACACTTAACTGTGATGGAACAGGAAGAGATAAATACAACAAAGGAATGAATAGCATACTCCTAGGGAAGGCACAGCTAAGCCACACTGGAGTAATGGGGAAAACAGTAGTGGAAGGAAGTGGTATTGAGCCAAATTTGAAGCCATGAGTAGAATTTTGAAATACAGAAAAAGGAGTTAAGAGTATGTGAGAACTAGGAAATTGCACCACTCATTTAATTTTTTATTAATTTCTAAATGAAATCTTTTGTTTTTTACAGAAAACTAAACTGGCTAATAAACAGTGCTTTAAATGACTAAGAGTTCTGAAGAATCTTGAGACCCCATAGAAGGGCTAGCTTTCTAAGGGTGGCCAGCTTTCTGTGGTGAATGGTTGTCCCATCTCATCATAAATATTTAAATTCCTTCAAAATATTTAGGACTAACCCCTACTATACATCTGTCTTATTCATTCTTCATTTGTATATCTTTCAGATTTAGCAACTAGATAAATTAAGATGCTGATTTAAGTTCTTCAGCACGTGAGTCACATGAGGCAGTAATGTTGTCAATCACAGAATTTTCTAGGGGAAATTGAACCAAGGGACATGCAGTAATTTTGTAGTAGCTCTATTAGTTGATAGCTGAACATTTCCTGATTGGTATAATTTCTCATCTAACCCTTTTCTCTCACTTCCTTGGGGTACAACAACTTGATCTTTGGGTTTTTCAGCTCTCAAAGACAGCATAAACTATAGAGATCATCAAACCTAACCCCCTGTTTTAGAAATAGCTAAACTGCCTAAGAGATGTAAAATGACTTGCCAAAAATAACAGAACTAAGTAGCAGTACCGGAATTTTAATCAAGGTCTTTGGACCTAAACTCAAGTATATTGTCAATGATTCCATGCTTTCTCTTCATTTTTAAAACAACTCAACAAATTCCAACTTTCAGGAAATGTAGTAATGATTAAAGAATATGATTGGTTTAGCCTTTATTTGAGTTGCTGGTTACTGTTAAATAATTTTGACAGGCCTGTGAGGTACATATCCTAAGAGTTGATATTACATTTGATAGTATCTGTTGCTATTATTCTGTCATTTATACTTTATTGCGTACCTATATTCTTTTAAGTCTCATAATTATTGATTTTAATGTCTTGTAGATTTAATATTCCTAAATTGTGCTACAATCCCTGTGGGAACTAGAATAAGTTATCAGAACCTTGCAAATGCGTTTGCTGCATTGTTATTTTTCTCTTCCATTTGATGGCCTAGGGCTTCAGCTGCTGAGCAGTGAAGAAGCTTAAACCTCTAGGGTCCCTTAGATTTAACTTGTTTACTGCATTGATATCTATATGTTAAATGACAAGAGAGTTCAGGTTATTGAATAATTTAAAATTTAGCTCTAATTGGTGTCATATGACCTAGAAAAGGCCATGGATGACTCCAGGAGCATGCTGTGAATTTTTTATAAATAATTCATAAAATAGATGATTCATTTGCCTAGATGTCTAGTATATGCAAAAGTTTGTAAGTTATAACTGATAATATAACACCTGTAAATATTTAGTTCATAACACTGAAAGGTAATCTACCTTGATGATCTTCTAGCAAAATCTGCCAGTATAGGAGAGTTAATTGCACTGGGGAGAATGAACATTTATTTGGGTTGAGACTTTGGCAAACCATACAGTACAGCTGTTGCATTACAGAGCTTCTTTCAGCTTGACAACTGGTTCATGAAAGCCTGATTTTAAAAACACAGCATGCCATTCTGTGCTTTATTTCACATTAACCCCAAATGTTCTGGGTAATGCAATAACCTACCTCCTACACAGTAATTTAGATTTAGAAATATTTATATAGGTCTTGAATTTCTGACTTGTAGATAAAATGAAGAGCAGAGGGGAAAATTTTGAAATTACAAAATTGAGATTTTCATTCTTATGAGGCTACCAGTGGGAATATGAGGATTGTTAATAGGGTGCTTGCCAAGATAGTAAATTATTATTTGCCATCAGAAAAATGAATACCTATAAGACCTGTTGCTACTATTGACTAATCCTTTGGTTAACAACTCATAAGTGTATTATAAGTAATCGCTTCCTCATCACGCAAAGGAGATAATAGCCTGTTGCAAGAAATGATAATTGTAGTTCAGTCCATGTCTTTCCTTATGGCTCTAAAGCAGAGATTAGCCAGGCCTATAAAAATGATTTGCAGAAACTTATAAAATATCGTGAAGCAGTACTACAGTTTTCATTCTTAACATGTGAGAACATGGAAAAACTCTGGATTGCCAAAGGAATAGTATCTGATTTTGTGTGTTCACATAGATGCTTACATCTCTGCATGTATATGACCATGTTAGTATACAAGACCATAACCATATATGTTGATCGACATCTTTATTTTCTATGAGGTCTTCTTAAAAATATGACCTTCTAAAAAGTTATCTTAAAGATCTAGGAAAACTTCTTCTCACTCAGAAATTTGCTCTCACTATCAAAAAATTCTTCATTGTGTTTAAACTTTCTCTCACACTTTCTAAAACCTTAAACATTCCTCCGTGGTATTTTTTTAATCTGGTCATTGGCCTGTATTTATCCAAGAGACATTATATTCTAATTCTGCAATAAACCAAAAATGATTGTATTTTCTCCTCATCTTTCTTTTGTGCTATGAATCCCATAGTGTACCATGTCAAAGACTTTACTGGCTTCATTTCTGTCACTTTTAGAGTATCAAGATATAGTCAAGGATAGTGGTACCTTTGTATAAGACAAACTTTAATATGCTGCCATTTTGAACTCAGCTTTATCTATTATCCAGAGATTATTTTCCTGTCTAACTTTTTATATAATTTGTTTTTCCTTCCTAGCTGTATTCTTCTGCATGCTTTTCTGAATATCATCCTATTCATTTCTGATTCAGTACTCCAACTCATTTTCATCACAGAAAAAACATGTAAATAGATTAGCACATCTCAAGTTGTATTGTTCAGTTTGCTTATTGGGTTTTGAGCATATCTTAGCATATTTATAGAATTCTTTAATTGGAAGGGCACTGAATGTATTCACCAAGGTCAGTTGGCAAACTGGCAGGCCAAATCCAGCCAACCCATGGTTTTGTACAACTTAAGAACTAAGAAACTCTCTTTAATTTTATTAATGTTTAGGAAAAAAATATTCTGTGAAATGGAAAAATTAATGAAATTCAAATTTCAGTTTCCATGAATAAAGTTTTACTGTAACAGTCATTTGTTTATGTAGTATCTCTTGCTTTCACATTGCAAAAGCAGAAATGAGTAGTTATGGCAAAAACCACATGGACTGAAAAGTCTAAAATGTTTATTATCTGGCCATTTACAGAAAAATTTTGCTAACCCCTCCTGCGTAGCTATGAAAGTGAAAAAAAAAAATACAGCCATGTGCAGCACCGTATATGAATTTCACACATGTAATGTTCGGTGAAAGAAGGCAGACACAAAAGGATATATATCATATGATTCCATTGATACCTTAAAAATAAAAAGGCAGACCTGAATCCTAGTATGGACATTGAAGCAGGGAAGAAGTTATTCCTATAAAAGTCAAGATGCTTATTCCCTTGAGAAGAGAGGTAGTGGAGGGCCATTAAGGATCTTCTGTGTACAGGCAGTGTTCTGTTTCTTGGGTGATGGTAACATGAGAATTGCCTTGTGATTATTCACTGAACTGATTATGTTTGTTTAGTTTACATTTCTATGTTTATTGCATTTCATATTAAAGAATTTATTTTTTTAAATGTACAGCATGGAGTAATGGAAGACTAATGATTTGAAGAGATACATATTCCCATGTCTCACATATAGTGTTGATGTGACCTTGGGAAAATTATGTTGATTCACTGAATTTCAATTTCTTATCTGTAAAATGGTAATTATAATAACACTTTACAGAGTTGTTGTTTAGATTTATAGGTTGACTGTAAAACATTTTGCATTGTATATAATAAACTCTTAAGAACAGCCAAGTAACTGAGTTTTCTGGGAGCATGTTCTGCATTCACTGGTCAATAAAGGTGGCCATTGAGAGCCAAATTCTCTCATCAGAAATAATTTGCATAAAGGTGTCTTCCCTGACCTTCATTTTTCATCTCTCATCTTTGGTCCTTTAAAAATTATTTTGAATTATTCAAAGGTATTGGTTTCAACAAGCACTTCACAAAATGAGATTTTACATGCCCCCCCCACACACACACACAGATGGGCTAAAAATTAGAAGACCTACACTACCAAGTGTTAGTGTGAATATGAAGCATGTGGGATTCTTTTACTTTGTTAGTGGGGATATAAAATAAAAAAAAAAAACACTTTGGAAACCTTATTGTCTCTTTCTGATAAAGTCAAACATAGGCCTACTGTGGGCCCAAGAGAAATAAGTGCATATGTCTAAAAAAAGACTTGTATGAGAGTATTTGTAGAAGCATTCATAATATTCCTAAACTAGAAACAATGTGATCCAATAAGAGGACAGATAAACAAATTTTGCTATTTTCATGTAATAAAATACAGCATAAGATGAATGGACTATTGATATACACAACAACTCAAAAACTCATAAAAGCTCAAAAACTATATTAAGCTTAAGAAACAAGCCACAAAAGAGTATCATACTTTATGATTTTATTTATACGAAGTTCAACCTGGGCAAAAGGAATCTATGGTCATAGAAATTGAATAATGATTACTCCTACAAATGTGGGGATGTGGTATTGATTAGAAAGGGCACAAGAGAACTTTCTGAGGTAATGAAAGTGTCCTATAACTTGATCTGAGAGATGATTACATAGGTATATGCAAATTGTAATAATTCATCAAGCTGTATACTTAACATCTGTACATTTTATTAAATATAAATAATACCTCCATTTTTAAAAAACCTATTGGTTTCTAATTAGGTGTTTGAAAATTTTATATCAAACCCATATGTCAGAAACAGCAGTTTGGGGTTTGTTGTTGGTTTAAGCCTTAGATAAAAGAAGTTATATTTGTAAATATCACATAGAAAGCATGAAACATTTCCACATGTGGTGGTTAAAAATTGGAATGGATATCTCGGCTGCATAGAGACCTTCCTTGAGAAGCAAGGGGTCCCAGCCCAGGCTCCCCAGCCCAGATCCAGTGCCAGGAAGAGAAATTGACATAACTTTTAGTTGTGAAAAACAGTGGAGATTGTGACTGAGTGATGTGGAAGGCTGCTGGGGAGTCCCAGGCATTCCTTTTAAAGGACCCATTCATACATTTATTCATGGGTGGACTCACTCTGAGCTCCAGCACTGGGACACCAGCTCTAAAGGCTCCAGGGACATATGGGGAGAGACTGAATTGTCTGACTTCAGGGCAAGGACTGGGGCAGAGCGGTTTTCTCCCAGACAAAAGTGCTGGCAAAAGCTATTGTTCCTTTGTTGAAACCTTTCACCACCCAGTCTACACAGGCAGGCAGGTGCCTTATCTGAGTCTCTCTCATCCTGGCTAACACCATTTTCCTTGCCCCAGTGATTTCCTGAGACCCCACACCACCCAATTTTGGACCCACCTAAGCAGCTACCAGTGGCTTTTCCATGCAAATGGCCTGTTTTGACTCATGCTGCAAACTTTCCTAAAATCTTTCAAAAGTTCACAAACTCCAAACAAGCAGCATCTGGTCTCAGTGTATCCCATACCTCTTGCTAAGCAGTCCCAAGCCCAGCGTTAGCGGCAGCTGGTCTCACTTCACAGCTTAGCCTTTCGCAGGCACCTCTAAGCCCAACACAAGTGGCAACCATCTGCAGATCACTTTGTAGCTCATACCAAGTGACACTGCACAGGCAGCAAGGCACAGGCAGCTGTTGATCTAGGCTGCATCAGAGTCGCTCCCAAGAGGCTCTAGAACCAACATACGTAGTGGCCTGCTTCAGACAACACAAGAGCACCCCGCAAACCACCTCCACAAACAGCAAACCTGAAGGGCAGACTAGGCAGGCACTAGAGCCCCGCTAGAGCACATCCTTCTCTGTACGGTCAGCCCCTGCACACAACAGCTCCTCCACAATGGTCACAGCCAGTGCTCACAACCAATTCATCTGAGGGTCAGTCCTTCCCATTGACGTGCCTTCAGTAATCAAGGCTTAATTACAACAAGAAGGCACATACAACCCACACAAGGGACCCACTTGGAGCACCAGCTCAGGTGACCATGGAGACTGAGCCACTGGACCCCACAGGACACCTACTACAGAAGGCCAGTCCACTAAGACTGGGAGACCCATTAGCTCTACCTATTACATAGAAACAAACAGGGAGGCAACCAAAATGGGAAGACAGAGAAATGTCGCAAATGAAAGAGCAACAGAGCTCCAGAAAAAGAAGTAAACAAAATGGAGACAAGCAATCTATGAGACAAAGAAGAACCCAGTGATTCCACTTCAGGGTATTTATCTGAAGAAATTCAAAACGTTAATTCAAAAGGACATGTGCATCTATATGTTAATTGCAGCATTATTACACTAAGCAAGATATGGAAGCACCTAAGTGCCTGTCACTAAATGAAGAAGTGGTACACATGTACAGTGGAATATGTCAGCTATAATTGAAAAATTTTTAAATTATTTTTTAAAATATTGAGGCAGGGGAGTGATAATAATAGAATTAGTAATAATAATAGGAAACATTATTAACACTAACTTTATATTAACCACTATCCAAAGCACTTTATATAAATTATTTTATCCTCACAACAACCCTGAGGAGCAGTATGAGATATAAGAGTGAGATCAACATCTTTCATGTGAAGGAGGAAGATGAAGAATCCCTTCATTATCTCAAGCAATTCAACTCTTGCCCACCTTGCAAGCCTCACTGTAGCAAAATTAAGGTAGATAACTGAACTCATTCTTTTTAGAAGACAGTTTAGAGGTAATTTATTGTAACTAAACATGCCCTTTGACCTTCTCGTCCTCACCTCCTTTCCACCCCCACACATGCCCCATGTTTTCCTTGAAAGAAGCTTTGGTAAATGTAAAGGTTTTTTTGCTGTTGTTTTATTATTTTTTTTTCTGGTGAATTAGTACCCTTATAAATTGGCACCCTTGGCATAACTGCCTGTCTCACCACCACATTCAGTTTGGAGGTAGATGCTGTTTGTAATTCATTTTACTAATGAGGAAACTGAGGGTCAGGCAAGTTGAGTAATATGCTATATTTTTTATTGCTGTGTAACAAATTACTACAACTTGGCAGTTTAAAACAATGCACATTTATTATTCAGCTTCTATGGGTCACGAGTCCAGCATAGCCTTGTTGGGTCCTTTGTTCGGCGTCTTAGAAGGCTACAATCAAGGTGTGGGCTGAGTTACATTCTATTCTGGACCTCTAGGTCCTCTTCCAAGCTCACATGGTTGTTGGCAGAATTTAGTTTCTTGCATCTATGTGATAGGTGTTTCGTTTTCTTGCTAGCTGTAGGCCGGAAACTGCCTTCTGTTCCAGAGGTAATTGCCCCGTGACCCTCTCCAGTGACCCTCCCTTAACATGTTAGCTTATTTTTACAAGGCCACCCTGAGGAGGGCAACAGACCCTCTTTTGAAGTGCTTACCTGGTTAGGTCTTGTGCACACAAGATAATCTTTCTTTTCATTAATTTAAAGTCAGCTGATTAGGAGCCTTAGTTACATCTGGGAAATCCCTTTTGCCATATAATGTAACATAATCACATGGTTGATATCTCATCATAGTCACAAATCCTACTTATACTCAAGAGGTGGAGATAATACAGGGTGGGTATCTTATGGACCATCTTAGAATTCTGCCTACCAACATGCACACTCACACATCAGCCAGTTGGCAAAGCAGTGTTCTCTATGAGCAAATCACATATCAAACTCATTAAGTGGTACTACATCTCAAAAACTACCAATAAAATTTTAGAAATATTCCAAATACCTGACATTTGTGAATAATTCAACAATCAGTAAGTGTTGGCTATGTCAATGCCTAAAAATGCACATATGTAAATAATGTTAAGGAACAAAAATGAGAATATAAAATAACACATACATGCTATTTTTGTTAATACATGTATTAAACTATATGATATAAAACCGTTTACTTAAGTTCCTAGACCTTTAAAAATGTATCTGTCATTTTTAAAGTATAATTTATAAAATGTTTACTATACAAAGTAGCAGATGACAAATATTAAGGTGTTGACAGTAAGTACTGTGGAAGTTCAGAGTAGGGAAGAATCATGTGGACTTGAGTTTCCCTTTAGTTGTAAAGTAAGGTTAATTTTTTTTTATGAAGTACTTTATCATAAATTTTGCCCTAGGACTAATTCCTTTTCTGTGCCTTGTAATCTGCTCAGTGGCATCTGTTCAGTGTACATGATCGCACATCTTCTTGAAGAGGCCAGTCTTCCCAGATGTGGCTCATTCTCTTTTAAATGACATTCTGTATAATAACTTTGGAAACTCAAAAATCTTAAGAATCATTGTAATAGCCCTCTTTCATCATGAGATAGGAAACGCTGTTGCTATGTCTCTCTGTTAGTTGACATCTTTTTTTACCAATCAATTCATCATTTTCAACTATTGCAGAGTAAATTAATGGGATTTTTTCCCCCTTCTGCTAGAGAGCTCCATTATTTATTCTGTCTCTAGAATAAGTAAACATTTCAATTCTTTATGAATTAGTTCTTCTCTGAATAGAAGTTATAGACTGAATAATGGTACCCCCCCCCTCAAGTTTGTCTATGTCTTAATTCCTGGACCTGTGAATGTCATATATGGTACAAAGGGCATTGTATGAAAAGAGTCTTTGCAGATGTGATTAAGGATCTTGAGATGAGGAAATTACCCAGGATTACCTGGGTGAAACTGATGTAATCAAAACAGTCCCCAGAAGAGGGATACAGGAGTCAGACATCCCATGATGTAGACTGGTGCTTCTCAAACTGTCGACCCATAGGAGCAGCAGCAGCATTACCTAGCAACTTGTTACAAATGCGGATTCTTCAACTCTGCTCTAGACTTACTGATTTGGAAACGCTTGAGATGAAACCAAGCAATTCACATTTAACAGGCCCTCCAGGTGATTCTGATACATGTTAAAGTTTGAGAATCACTCATCTAGACTGTTTGGCTCTCCCTGACAGAACAGGCTTGAGGCAAAAATGCTAGGAAAGCTCCTCTATTGGCCTGTCAAAGGTGATTTGCAACTGCTTCCTCTATGCCTGAGTTTTATTAGACTATAATCACTTGAACAGCTTAATTGAAAAATCACTTATGTTTATAGCCGAAATTAAATATGTTTTGTATTTAAATAACTGCTTTTGTTTAGAATCCTACTTTGTTGAAAGTGGTTGGTTTTATCTCTATGCTGTAAAGATATTAATAAAAACTCATCAAATTTCTAGCACTAACTAACATTCTATTTAGCATAAGGTGAAATGTTTTACATCAAATCTCATGCTGTGTAATGGCCAATCAAAGGATATTCCAAAGGGCATTTAAGGTGGCTAAGTGGATTTCTTGGCTTAGAAATTCAAAATTAAACATTTTAAGACATTAGCATTAAGTGCTTTTGCCTTGTCTCAAAGTTGACTTTATGTAACACTCATTATTTGCAACTCCTGAAATCTTGCTTAAGCAATAAGTAGCAACATTTTCTTTTTCTCATCCCTGCAGATTTACTGAAATCTAGATTGTTTGAAAATGGATTTAGCTTTGTGGCACATGTCTGTTTAGCTGTGTAAATGCTATCATTTATTATTTAAGACAAAGCAACAGTCTGTTTTAGTAAAAATATATAATTGATTTCTGAAAAGCCAATCGAAATAACTTGTTTCATTATGCTCTTATTTGACAAGTGATCTTGTGGTTTCTTTTAGGCAACCAATAGGAAAAGTACTCTCCGGTCTTCATCTATGGAACTGGATGGTTCCTACTTGAGTGTAGCCAAACCACAAACCTTCTCTCAAACCAAGCAAAGGCCTAAGTCTGCAAACCAGGACTCAGCTTCAGAATCTCTTGTGGACTTCAGGAATAATTCTTTGAAACCAGCAGCCCTTCAGTATCCCAAAGAGAATCTAGACAGAGTGACATCAGAGACCAGAACTTGTAATTATGGATTCCCAGGGAAAAAAATAGTAGATGCAGTCCCTACAGAGAAAGTTCCACCAGAGGAAATGAAGATGAAGGAATGCCAGCATCTTAAACCTACTACATCTAGTCTGTGTTGTGATCATAGACCTTCTGAAAATGCAGATCATGTTCATTTTAGCCATCCTACAGATGTGGCACCTCAGTATTCCAAGATACA
This sequence comes from Cynopterus sphinx, assembly GCA_030015415.1. Lineage (NCBI taxonomy): Eukaryota > Metazoa > Chordata > Mammalia > Chiroptera > Pteropodidae > Cynopterus > Cynopterus sphinx. The sequence continues at coordinate 25,267,696 of CM057384.1, read as the reverse complement.
TCCGGAATCATGCCGCTATTGTGGGCTTTCCTGGGCTTCTCTGATGCACGGCCAAGGGGTACTGCAGCCTAGTGAAACCGATTTCAAAAAGCAGCTTTCAGAAGATAGAAGGCAGCAACTTATGCTTCAAAAAATGGAGCTGGAAATCGAAAAGGAGCGCCTTCAGCACCTGCTAGCCCAGCAGGAGACAAAGCTTCTCCTAAAACAACAGCAGCTTCATCAGTCTCGACTAGATTACAGTTGGTGAGTCCTTCCTGTTCTTTCAGCCATGTCTGTAGCTTGAAGAAAACAGTATAAGATGAACACAATATAAACTGCTGTGTTATTATAAGAGATGTGTGGGAACAGACATTCCCCGGGATCTAGGCTTGCTCGAGATACATACCAACTATGGCTACTAAGTAAACTCCACTGTCATCTCTAGAAGACTTGAAAGATTACCTTCTTCCAAAATGTTAGCTTAGAATATTTACTTAGCAGTCCAGTGTAATTTTTGCTGGATTCCAAAGATGGTATTTTTAGGTATTGCCATCACATCATTGTAGAGAATATTATCCATTAAGTAAAAGTTTGAGATTTCAGGATGTGGAATCAGATTGTAAAGAAGTGTGGTTAACTATCATTATTCCATATTTATGTCTATCTACCATAATGTAAAATACAATAAATGATGGGCTCTTTCTAAATTCAACCTTTTCCTGTTCAATTACCAATTCTTATAGACTTACCTACACTTAAGCTGTTCTTTACTTAAAAATTCCTCTCTAAGAACAGTGTATCAAAAGCTAAATTGCTATTTTGATATTATACGGTTTAACATAATTTTACATGCAGAGTCATAAATTTATTCAAGCAAAATTAGTAATAAATCAGTTATATTTGAATCAATAAAATATGCCAGTTATATCTTTTTTAAAATTTCAAGTTTTCACATATATTTCATACACATATACACACATGTATATATATCTACACACGCACACACACACACACACACACACACACACACACACACACCCCTACCACATCCTCCATGGTGAGACATACCATTTCCACTTTGTACATATTCTTATTGGACACATACATCCTATACAAACACACTTAGTACTGGTATTTTTTTTTCTTTTCCTTTGAGTTTATTAATTGATTTATTTCATTACTGATTCTGCCTAAAATTTTTTAGATTCTAAGTTTTTTTTAAAGTTCCATCTTCACATTTTTCCTTAAGTATAATACAGAGATAAGTTCTCACTTATCTTCAGTTCCACTTTCCTCAGTTTTAGTTACCCATGGTCAATCACAGTCCAACAATATCAAATGGAAAATTCCAGAAAAAAACATTCATAAATTTTAAATTGCACACTCTTGTTAGCAGTGTGTTAAAATCTTTTGCCATCTTACTTCATCCCACTCCACATGTGAATCATCCATTCATCTGGTATATATACGCTGTATGTACTCCCTGTTATTAGTCACATATTAGCCTTCTCAGTTATCTAGTCTACTCTTACAGTATCACAGTGCTTATGTTAAAATAACCCTTAACAGTTTTACTTAGTAATGTTCCCAAAGCACAAGTGTAGTGATGCTGGCAATTTTGATATGCCAAAGAGAAGCCAAAAGTGCTGCCTTCAGCACTTTTGTAATAAGTTATGTATGTATAGGAAAAAAATAATATATATAGCTTTTAGTACTATTCATGGTTTTAGGCATCCACTGAGGGGTCTTGGAAATATTCTCCCATGGATAAGGGGAAGAGGGACTACTGTACTTAGTAGTCTTGGAACCAAAAGTAGTCTTTCTTTATGATCAAACAGTTCTGTTCTTCATTGTTGAAATCTGGAGGCTTTTTAAATAAGTGAAAATGAAGCCTCTTATAACAAGATTGTCACCCAAGTCTGAAATATTGCTTCAATTTTATGACATCAAATGCTGATTCTCCCATTAATGTGTAGTCTCTCATGAGAACTTCAACAAACATTTATCGAATGACTATGATATGTGAGAAATGGTTTTCTAGCCCAAGAAATGGTACTTGGGATAGAAAAATGAATCAAACGTGGTTTTTAAAAAGGGCACAGTCTAGCAGGGGAGAATGGATAAGTTTAGAATAGGCATCATGTTCATTTGAACATCTTTGTCTATTCAAACAATGCTGCATAATAATAATAAAGTCTTCATTGTTCTCTTGATCATCCTACCTTAGATGAGAGAGCTATGAAACACAGTGTTTGAGCAAGTTTTATGTATGTATAAATGGCAAAAATGTACATATATACATATATACATATATATATATATATATACATATATATATGTAGAGATTTTTATACACTTTTTATTTTTAAATAATTACAGATTAACAGGACATTGCAAAATTAGTACAGAGGGGGCCCATGTACCCATCACCCAGTTTCCCCCAATGGCTATTTATTACATAGCTGTAATACACTTAAAACTAGTAAACTGGTACAATGTGTATATAGTTCTGTCATTTTATCACATGTAGATTTGTGTAACCACCACCACAATGTAAATACAGAACCGAGATTTCCTTTGTACTACCTCATTAGAGTTGTAAAGAAGATAATTTTTACCTTTTTAATTTTTTCAGGTACAGTTGATATTCACAATATTATATTTATTTCAGGTGTTCTACTTAGTGGTTAGACATTTATATAGCTTATGAAGTGATCCTCCCAATAAATCTAGCACCCACCTGGCACCATACATAGTTATTAAAATATTATTGATGAATTAACCCCTTTATTATTCTATGGTGATTTTTTTGTCTCTTTACAAGTTTTGATTTATCTGTTTTTTTCTTATGTAAATATAACTACCTCTGCTCTCTGTGTTCGCCTACCTAACTACCTACCTACCTACCTACCAGTGTTTCACTATCAAATGTTATTATTAAACTCTAAGTTCCTAGGGGGTAATTAATCTACATATTTCTCTTTGTATATCACAGTGCATACTTGCAATTGTAGAATATCTTTTGAAAATGATGGAAATGATGATACTGTTTTAACAATATGTTTTTTATTGATTTTTTTTTTACCTTTTCATGGCTTTTGTTTCATAGTTAAAGAATACAGTTTTATGGGTCTTATTTCTAAAAATGAACAATAGAACATTTCTAAAAAAGTGAGAGAAGGGGTAGTAAGGGTCATATATTTGGTGCCAGTGATTCTCTGCCAACCAGACTTCTGGTAGAAGAACAGGCTAATAAGTTCAATTGCTTTTCCTTCTCAGTACATTGAGAATGAGATTAAGTTAGCATTGATGGATAGAATTTTTTCCAGTTCTTTTGGGTTTTTTTTTGTGACCCACATAAAATTTTGGTTAGTGACATGTAGCCCCAGCTTTTTGAATTGTCAGTAGGAGAAGTTAGTGCTACCTTTGGATATGCCGAGTAGGTTCAGTTATACTTAGTGTTACTAGAACTTCTATTTAGACTTTAGTGATCAAAATATACTTGCTTAGCAGTGGATAGGGAGAAACTTTAAAGTTCTAGAGTAGAAATTCAAAGTACTCCTAAATCATCTATAATTGTTGAGTTTTTAAATGGTATTCTAACCAATTCAGTCTTTCCCTACTCCTATAAATAAAGAAAATTCGAATTCTTGTGAAACTGGTTTGTGTTTATGTGTATTTAGGAAGTATCCATTTATTTTTGACATATTGAGTAATTGCTGAGAGTCTAGCCAGAAGAGAATGGTCTTTCAATGCTTGCCATTCAGTTTCTTAGGTTCCACAGGTTTAAAAATTCTCTAAATTTATTTTTACAGGTTAAGAACTCAAGCTGTCTTTAAGTCAAGAGAACTAGTTGCTGATAAAGAGCTTACTAAGCCCCGAGAGTTCAACCTGGATATGAATGGGAGTGACTCTGGACCAAGGTAAACTTGAGTGGTGGGTCAAGGCAAGAATATGTAGGATACAGATAATTTATTTGGTATATATTTATAGCTGCATATTGGTGAATCCAGTTTTCTGATCACATATATATAAACAAATACATTCTCATTATAAAATTTTGAATTATATAGAAAAGCATAACAAAGAAAATAAAAAGTATTTATATTCCTCCATTCAGAGACAATCCTTTGAGCCCTTTCTATTTTTCTTTTATAATTATACTATATTGAGTAATAGGGATTATGCTTATACAGAATTTCACTTTTTGATTTGCATCATATCTGATATCATTGAAATTTTACAATAACATATTAATTCACTGAACAAGTATTTATTGTATGACATCTATGATTCAGTATTTATCTATAAGCCTGTTGTAGGATAATACATGGTTTTTCTTTTATAACATACCTTGAAGAACATTTCTGTAATGTAAATTATTTACCTTATCTGTACCTTTTTCCTTGGTATAGATTCCTGTAAGTGGACTGCTAGCTCAAAGTGTATATGAATTTAAGATTCTTGATTTACATTGACAAGTTGCTTTCCATAAATATTAAATTAATCTATACTCCCAAAGCTATGTTTGAGAATACTCTCTTCATGAAATTTGGAGAACTTTTGACTATTGGTTTTTTTAGCTATATGTATATTTTCCCTATTCTTTCCTCAGCTCCTTTTGGGACTCCATTTACTTGTATATTAGGCCTTTAGATATTGTACTGTAGATTCCTGACTCTGCTAATTAAAAAAATTTTTTCCTTATTTTTTACATTGAATAATTTCTATTTCTATATCCTCAAGTTCATTCATCAACTCTCATGTTGTTTAGAATGATTTTCAAAAATTTCAGACATTGAGTTTTTCAGTTCTAGAATTTCCTTTTGGGTCTTTGTTATGATCTCTATTTCTCTGCTAAAATTTCCTGTTTTATTCATTATAAGCATATTTTTTAAAATACTTGTCTGCTAGTTCTAACACCTGTTTCATCTTGGGGGTTCATCTCCATTGGTCAGCTTTTCTCTTGAGTATTGGTTATGTTTTCTTGTTTCTTTGTATGTTTAGTAATTTTGGATTGTTTCCTAATCATTATGAATGACTCTAGAATTCAGTTATATAATGTTGACTCTAGAATGAAGTTAATTTTTTGCACTGGCAGATAGTTAACTTTAGTGAACCCAAATTTCAAACTATCTCCCTTGAATAAGTAGCAGTGAAAATTATTGAGTTATTTTAAATTTACTTGGGATGCTTGAATCTTCCCAGTTCACATGCAGTACAAGGTCAGCCAGAACTGTCAGGGTTGTTACATAGAAGTTGAGTCTTTCATTCTTTCTCTATCTCCTCTCCAGGATTTTATCCTTTTCAACTGCTTTGGTCTGCCGAGACTCTATCCTCTGATATTTTAAACGAGCCCTTCAGCTAAAGGCCACTTAAAAAAAAAAAAATTGGAAACTCTCCCAATGATACTGTCTTCTTTCAAGTACTGACCTTCATTTGAATTCTGCTTGCTTTTGGCCACTCTTCAGTGCCTCAAGTGTCCTTTTCTTTTTCTCCTAGAGTTTGTTTATATTAGTTACCTGTGGAAAGTTTGTTTCTATAGGAGCCACTGAAGCCATTTTTAGAATCAGAACCCAATAATTTTAATTTTAGCACAATTTTGCCATAATTTATCTTTTTAATTGTGGTAAATACGCACAACATAAAATTTATCATCTTAACCATTTTCTGGTGGACAGTTTAGTAGTATTAAATATGTTCACTTTATTGTCCACCCAATCTCTAGAACTTTTTCTTCCCAGAGTTCAGCTTTTTATTTAACATATTACAAAAGAGGCTTAGTCAAAAAGACCAAAGTCCCTGTCATTGGACTCCTCAGATTCTTCTTTCTTTGCTTCCACTTTCTTCTCCTCAGCTGGGGTAGCAGCAGTGGAGGGGGCTGGACCTTCTTCTGGTACAGCACCAACTTCTGGAGCAGGTCCACCAGCCCCTGCATTGTAGATAAAGCTTCCAGTACTGACATTGGCCAAAGCCTTGCAAACAAACCCAGCCAGAGAGGTTCAACATTTACACTGGCTGCTTTAATGAGGGCATTGATTTTATCCTCTGTGACCATCACCTCATTGTCATGCAGGATGAGGGCCAAGGAGATTCAGGCAAGCTCTGAGATGGAGGCCATGGTACAGACAGTGCAGGGGCTGGGGGCACTGCTGGGCATGGTGCTAGTCGCTGGATGAAGTGAGGGCCTCGCTCCCAGTGCAGCCTCAGCTTCCTTGGAAGGACCAAGTACCTTACCAGGCAGCTGAGGAAAGGGTCCAGAACTTTTTATGTTGCAAAACCCAAACTATACACATCAAATTCCTCCCCATTTCAACCCTGCTACAAGTTTCCACTCTTCAGAAACAAGAAGTTTTACCTCCTTTTCTAAAATATTTCTTCTTTTATCTGTTTCTTCTAGTGTTTATATCCATATTTCTGAATAAGAGATTTATGTAGGCATTAGTATTGACTTTCTGCTAACAAAAGGATAGTTTACTTCACACAGATATCCATCTTGCTGGCTCTCTTTTTCTCTCCCCACCATTCCTTCTCTTTTCTTCTCCCTCTTTCTCTCCCCCACAGTCTGTAACATATATATTGGCACACATGCTATTTTTTCCTTCTGTTCTCTCAAGATAGCTACATCACAATATGCTTACAGTAAGATTTTAGATATTTTATACACAGCTGTGCTGTGTATTGTATGATTATTAGATTTAGGTTTTATGTAATAAATTGTTTTCTTTATAATTTAGAAATGCTTTATTTTCTATAGCCTTGTTCATTTATTAAATCACTCTAATATTTATAAAGTTTCCCACCAGATGCTTGGCACATTCTAAACTTTGGGGCATATAATAGTACACAAAACATAAAACTTTATGGCCTTGTGCAACTTATTTTTTCATGTTTTGTCATTCCCAAATTCACCAGAAATTATAATTTTCTAAACAACTTCAGATACATTAGTTATTCTATCATGTCTCTTCATTGCTTTCATTTGTTGTAATTTTTCCTCTTTTATTTTCTTTTTCTTTTTTTTAAGCTATCTTTCCTAGATCCCTTTATAATCCCTCACTAGTCTGAATTAGTTATTGTCTAGGCTCCCTGTCTAAAGATTCATCATGAAATTTCTCTTAAACATCATCTTGGAAATTTTTTTTACTTTTTTGGGTTATAGTCCCCTTTTGTTGGGTCACATGTTGTCCTCTTTTTGGTTTATACTCATCTTCTAGAAACAAGCCCTTCAATAGTTCACTGAGAAAAAGCACAGAGGCAGTAATTTTTTGAGACCTCATACCTCTGAAAAATGTCTTATGTCTATCTTCACACTTATTGTATAGCTTAGCTGGATCTAGATTCTTGGTTGGTAATTGTTTTTCCTCAGAAGAAAATGAAGGTTGTGTTTCATTATCTTCTAGTTTTTGCTACTATTGAGAAATTTGGTATAGAATCTTGTCTTTCTCTGCATTATTCTAAAAATTAATGCCAAGGTGCTAGACCTCTCTTCATTTATTATGCTGAATAATCAGTGGATTCTTTCAAATAGGATTCTTTCCTTCAGTTTGGGGAAATTTTTTGTCAGTTTTCTTCATTTTTTAATATTATTTTTATATTTTTTTCTTCCAGAAGTCTATTAGTCAGATGCTGTCTCTTGGAATCATCTCTCACTTATTTATTTTTCTATCCTAGCTTTCATGTCTGTTCCTTTCTTTCCAGTTTCTAAGAGATTTCCTGTACTTTATTTTTCAATACTTCTGTTAAATTTTTAACTGCAAGAATTTCCAAGAACACTTTATTCTCTGAATGTCTTTTTTTCTTTTTTTGTATAAGAACCTGTGCTTGTTTTTTATATACAATATTTTATTCCTATCTCTGAGGATATTAGATTTTGAAGTTTCTTTTTTCTATGTCTCTATTTTCACCAAATTCAAGTTTCTTTCTTCCGTAGATGTCTGATGATCCATTTATATTTACAAACAAAGCAGTGAAAAGCTATTGAAAGCTCTTAGTATAAAGGAACAGGGCTCATCAACTGATAGATTTCACTGTGAGGTAATCAGGTAGGAATCCTGGGGACACTCTTTTAGTATCTATAGGTCTTTTCTCTTGGGGTGTTCAGTTTCCCTAGGGTTAAATTTTTTGTCTGGGTGGGAAGGAGGGATAGGAGCATCAAGTAGACTTGCCTGCCAATATCGAGAGCCCAGTAGAGGAAGATGACTAGAACCCAGCACGTATTTTATAGACTTTCACTTAATACCCCTTTTATCTATATGGTATTTCTGCCCTCATCTGTAATTTAGGTCCCCAAGATGAGAGTCATTCTGATTCATCTTCTCCAGGGGAGTAAACTTCCACTCTTTTCTGGGTGAGGAAAGATAGTTGGCTCTGGAGATAAAGGAGGGCATCTTGGATATTTTATTGCTAGACAGACTTTCAATCAGCCATGCTTACAGTCCCCCTGCCTTCCTGCCTGGTTCCTCCAATCCGTGAGCCTTCCAGGAGTTCTCTGGCATATTTCAGCTTATATAACCCCTTCCTCTGCCCCAGACAGTATATATATCAGTTTTAATTTTTCTAGTTCACTGAGTGTAAACTCATCCATCTGCTTTTAAGGCTTCTAAAATTTTGTGACATGTCTTGTGCATTGTCCTTTCCTTTCATTTTTCTGCCTAACATAATTTTATGTCTTTTTTATTCTTTTATTTTTAGAGATTTGTTTTTAATCAACCATGTAAATTGATTTGTATAAACAATATTCGTCAGTTAAATAGGTGGAAAAATAGAATGCCACTATAATTTAATATTCACTACTCACTATTCAATATTCAATTAGGATGAATCTTTTTGTGTATGTATTAGCCCTTTGTGTTTCTTTGCAGAATTTTCATTTTCTGACTATATCCACATTTTTTATGTAAGGGCATTACATGTCTTTTTTAGTTGATATATAGGAACTTTTTATTACATTTGTTTTTAATTTAAAATAATTTTTCTTATTTTAATGCTATTTATATTTAGCTATATTTTTATACATTTCCTTGCTTGCTAAGAAAAATATATGAAATGCTGATTAGCCAAAAGAAGTAAATAATGCATTCCCATAATTGCATCATCTAAAGATAATCTTAATATATATATTTCTTTATGAATATGTGATGTGTTGACATACATTTTGTTTTATATTCTACTTTATTTTAATCAAACTTTGCTTGATTTCAAAAGAAAACATTATTATTAGTAGTAAAACATCCAAAGACACATCAAGAAAAGATCTGTCACCTTTTGTTCCTTATATTATTTCTTGCCCTGACTTTCTTGGTTGAATTAGCATCCTGATTTGTATATTTCTATACATTTCTTTATGTTTACATATGTATACAATATAAATATTTGAGATAAAACTGAACATATTGCCTATTAATTTTTTTCCCTCATTTAACAATATTTAATGGTCATCTATCAGATTTTTAGATGTAGGACTATGGTAAGCAGAATAGTTGCCCCACAAAGATGTCTGTACTCTAATCTCTGGAACCTCTCAATATGTGACCTTACATAGTAAAGGGACTTTGCAGATACGATCAAGGGAATGGACCTTGAGATGAGAGATTATCCTGGATTACCTGGGTGGTCTCAGTCTAATCACATGAGTTCTAAAATGTGGAGAGTGGTTCAGAGAAATAAAATGGAATGAGGAGGAGAGATTAGAAGCATGAGAGTGGCTTAACCTGCCTTTGCTGGCTTTGAGGATGGAGGTCAGAGGTCACAAGTCAAGGAATGCAAGTTGCCTCTAGAAGCTCAGAACAGTCCTCAGCTGGCAGCCGGTAAGGAAATGGGGACCTCAGTCCTCCAATTGCAAATAACTGAATTCTGCCAATAACCCAAATGAGCAAGGAAATATCTTCTCCTGGGGCCTTCAGAAAGGAACTTGCACTTCAGTGTTAGCCCAGTGAGACTTGTTTCATACTTCTGATCTGCAGAACTGTAGAAAAATAAATTTGCGTTGTTTAAACCAATTAATTTGTGGTAATTTGTTATGGGAACAAAAGAAAACTAATACAAATACTAACTTGTTTCTTATAAATGCATAATAGTCCACAGTTATTTTATGCACCGTAATTTACCTAGCAATTCTGTTGTTGGAAATTCAAATTATTTCAAGTTTTTTACCACTACACACAGTGCTATAACAAGCATAACTACTTATTCTTGTATTCTGCTACTTCTGTTTTTTTAGGATGAATTCCCCAAAATGAAATTGCTAGGCCAAAGGCTATTTCTATATAGGAATATTTTGATAAAATATATAATTATAAATTACAATAGTACATGCCAGTTTTCTCTTTTAAAAAGGTTGTAGCAGTTCAAACTCCCACTTGCAATTTATAAAAGTTTTCAACACTGCTATTCAGGTAAGTGTTGTGAAAGTTTTGAAAGCTATTGCTTCAGTCTAAGAGATATACATGCTTTAAAAGTTTTGGTACATCTGGGCATGCATGTCCTATATTCAAATAATTCAAATAAGGTAAGACTATGCACTGCTTTCAAAAAATCTTTTCTAATACACCTTTAATATGACCTTTTAAAATGTTAATCTACCTTATAGTGCTTGAAGAAACCCTTGCAGCTGCTTCTAAAGTTTGACAGATAGTCATTGGAAAACCAAGAATTCTGTCAACAACCCTTATTTAATCTGATATGAGTTTAAAAGAAGTAAGGGCAATGAGTGCATTTGTCTCCTTGATTCAGTTGCCTCTGGTAATGATGTTATCTTCACTAACCCCAGAAAGTAGGGATGAGTCAAGGGAGAATGCCATATAGCTGTGAGCAGCCTTTGTAGAATTATTTAAATAAAAATGTCTGCTGATTTTAGAAAATAAAGTATGATCAAGAATTATTATGGAAAATGACTTCCTTTCTACCTTGAATGCTCTTCGAGTTCGCTCTCTAGATAAAATTTAATTTTAAGCTAAATTTTGTTTACTTGGAAATTTAAATTATCTTAGTATTAAAAAATACTGTGTATATGTAAAATATTAAACTTACTCAATGTGGCATTAAGAATTTGGAACTAAAATAAATGAGATAATGAGGAAGTGAAAAACATATTTTTATAATTAACAGCTCATTTTGAGTTAATTATATACAATTACCAAAATCTAATTGCAATTTATTTTCTATTATCTATGGGAAGAATCACAGGCAAGGGAGCATACATTGCTGTTTTCCTGCATAAACGCTATAGAATGAGAATAAATAAAATGTGAGGCCTAATGACAAATAAGAGCAAATAGTAGGGCACAGCTGAGCCAAACCATTGGAAGATAATTATCACATGAAAGATGGTTATGGCTTAAAAAGTCACAAGCAACTCTGATTATTTACAAGGTTCTCTGGTGTTCTTTTTACTCTGTTTGATATTTGTTTGTTGACTATGCAAAGATGACCCTTATAAAATAATTCTGCAGATTTCTAAATATCCAGCTATTTTGTATTTTCATATAACACCAAACAGATCAACAAAAGTTTTTATTAAACGTTTATTATGAAAGAAAAAACACCTGGCTTGCTAAATATAAAGCAGTTGTAGAAAAGCCCTTACCTTCAAGTACTCTAATAGTAAAGCAAATATACAAATATTTATCACCTATATAGACTATAAGAGCTATAAAAGAAATATAAAGACACTAAGAAAAAGTTTGTGGAAGAGGTGATATTTGGGATAGGTCCTAAAAGATAGGATAGAATTTTGATAGGATAAGGATATCTATGGGTATGTGTGTTGGGGGCAGGGGGAGGGTAGAAGACATGGAGAGAGTCAGAATAAAGGAAGGAAATCACAGAGTATTTGTGGGACACAGCAGTAAGTATGCCTTCATTTGACCAGAAGAGATAGGGAAAATGAACCTGAAGATTAAATTAGTAAATTAGGTTAGATTATAAAATCGTTTAAATATCATGCCAAGGTTTTGGACCTATGCTATTGGAAGAATAAAAATATTAGAAAAAAATAACTATTTTTGTGATGATGACGATTAATTTAATTTTAAAGATCATTTGCATAAGGATCAAGGTTGCTAGGTTTTAGTCTTTTCAATAATTAGCCATGTGACTTTACAGATAATGCTACGTGCCTCAGTCTCCTTGCCTGTAAATGAGAGAGTTAAAATGGGTTTTTGCTAAGAGGTTCTTCCATCTAACAGTTTGTGATTATGAAACAGATTGGATCTCCAGGCAAAGCCATCTAGTATTAAGTAGAAATTTGAATCTAAACCTAAGAAAAGTTGAAGTTAGAAATTTAGCAATAGGAATCATCTGCATTAGTGGTGCATCTGTGAGAATGGATATTAATTTCTGAAAAAAAGTCTAAAGAATATAAACAGACCTTAGAAAATGCCCACATATGAGAACTGAAAGAATAAAAGTGACGATGTGAAAAGCTGACAAACAAACAGACTGGTACAGTGTTATGGAAACAAAGGAAAAGCAGAAATGGTACCTGAGAAATAAATTTGATTGAGGGAGTATAATTTTAAGTGTAGGAATGACCTATACATTTTTATAATTTTGGGGAAGTGGCTGGTGAATAATTGGTGGGGCACAGTCTTGAAAAAGGTAGGGGTCAGTTCAAATCGCTTGTCAGCATCCCAGTTATTTGTGCTGGCTTCCCTTGCTCTTCTTGTACCTGGACTCACTCCCTTTTTCTTCATTTTACATGTTCTCCTTATGGCTTTAAATATCATCTATAATCTGATGATTCCCAAATTTATCTCTATAGACCTTACCTTTCCTACGTTGATTAAACTCATGGATATTATCATCTACACAAGACTTCCACTAGACTGTCTAATACATATCTCACAGATAACAAAGTTTAAAACAGAAATCCTTTTTCCCTTTTCTACCACCCACTCCACTTACACCCCATTGCAGCCTTCTCTATCTCAATAAATAATACTAGCTTCCCAGGTCAAAAAATGTCCTTGATTTCCGTGCCTCCTTCCTTCCCTCTCCACTCCCAAACAATCTATATGCACATTCTTTTGTTTCTATTCTATCTCCAAAATGTATGCACTCCTCCCACCATAGTCTAAGCTTGGACTTCTGCAGAGGTTTCCTAAGTGTCCTGCTTTATTTCTGTTCTTAACATTGTACAGCCATTTTCCACAGCAACTGAAAAGGTCATTCAAAAATAGCCATCTACTTTCCTTTCCTAAAACTCTTCAAAGACTCCTCAATGCATGTAGAATAGAATCTAAATTACTGTTTTCAAGTATTCTATGTGATCTTGCTTCTGCTTACCTCATCTCATAGCGCTCTTTCTTAAACGTTTAGTAACCCCTACCTTCATTTTGCTTTTAGGGCCCTTTATGTTCACCTATTTGACTTTGCACTTTCCCTCTTACATCCTGTGTTCCAACTGCATTGGCCTTGGTCTTCGTTTCAGTGTCTAGTACATGCTGCATCGTACCTATAGCCACCTTTAACACTCTTAATCCTGTCCTCAGTTTTGACATCTTTAGATGAAAGCTTAAATATCATCTCCTAAGAGGGTACTTTGGTCACTCCGTGTAAAGTATGTGTCTCCCATTGTTCCTGTTTCAGTACTCTGACACCCTATATACCACCACCCTAAGATTCATGAGTGCAAGAAGAACTGTCTTTTTACATATGATATAACATCTCCTGTATGTTATGAAGATTGTATCTTTGCTGTACAGTAGGGGTTCATAAAATATTTGCGGAATGGATTTTTTTAAATCCAATCTTCTCAGTAAAGTATGAAGGGAGATCATCTACTAAGAAAGGTGACAGTAAAGATAACATCTAAGAGGAGGATACGGATATTTAGAACAGCCTCAAGGGAAGGTATAGTAAGTTTTTCAAAAATTATTAATAAGTGTTACATCTATAATATAGAAATTACCTTGAATTGATAAGACAAACTACCTCAAATAGGTAATTCTCAGAAGAGTAAACCCAAATAGTCAATAGGTATATAAAATCTCACAACTAATTGTGGAAAAATGAAAATTAAAAAGATAACATTTTAAGATCAATAAATTTGCAAAAATCAAAGAGTTTAGTAATATCATGTGTTAACAAGGGTGTGGGGAAACAGGACCTTCATGCAGTTCTGGTAGGAGTGCAAATTGCTAGAGCCACCTTGGTGGTCAAATTTGGAATTTTATTTTACAATTACTTTTAATTATTATTGATAATTGGCACAGCATTTCCCCATCTGACTATCTCCTCTTTTCTTCTAACTTCTCTTTACTTATTTCCTCTTTGTAGATACCTTTTTGGCCTAAAGAATTGCTCAGTCAAAAAGAGAACATTTCTCCAGTTTCTCTTTCAAGTTTCTTTAAAGACATGACGGGTTACATGGTGGGTATCACATCTGCCTTAGACATGCTAAAAATCATCATTAAAATTGTAAAACTGGTCTCAGAGACAGGGCAGTATAAGTATAACTAAAGTAAAATGAGAAATGATTTCTATTAAATATTATGTAGCTTCAATAATAGAGAAATTCTCAGGGATTACACAGTTATCTTCCCATCCTCTCAAATTTTTTTGAGTTATAATCATAACCTGTGTCCTCTTCAGTACTTTTTTCTAGACCCACATTTAAATCTTTTTGAATTTTTTACCTTTTTGATAAATGTAAAAATCATCACTTAAACATAAAATTACCATAGGACCCAGCAATTCCATTTCCAGGTAACATGCATTCACACAAAGTCTTCTGTGTGAATGTTCACAACAGCATTATGTATAATAGCCAAAGAATTGGAACAAGTCAGGTGTCCATCAACTAGCTAATGGATAACCAAAAGACCATATATTCATACAATGAAATATTGGTGGTAAAAAGGAACAAAGCACCAATACATGGTACGATATAGATGAACTTTGAAAATATGCTAACCAAAAGAAGGTATCACAAAAGACCACAAATTGTATCTTTCCATTTATATGACATGTCCAGAAAAGGAAAATTTATAGATAGACTGTAAATTGCCTAGTGCAGGGAGTGGAAATAGGGAGCAACTGCAGATAAGCATGAGGTCTCTTTTTGGGGTGTTGGAACTATTCTAAAATTAGATTGTGGTGATGGTTGCACAACTCTAAACTTACTAAGAATCACTTTAAATAGGCAAATTTTATGGTATATAAATTTATCTCTCGAAAACTTTAAAAAATTGTCCTCTATGTTTAGTATTATTCAGTATTCAAAATAAATTAAATATAACTACTCAGAACAAAAGAAATGGTACAAAGCTTTGCTTAGTTTAAGAATATATCAGCCTTTCTCTCTTTGTCCTCAAGATTTTTCTGCCCACTTACCCCTCCCTCTAATTAGGAATTGCTTTTTTAAACTTAATTCTCTGAGATGACATTTAATTTTGTATTCATAACAAATCTAATGATAAGACAAGTAGGAGCGGAATACTATTCAATCATTACTTATGAGACTGTGTTCTGAAAAATGACGATGCGATTTTTTTAACTGTATATAACCAGCAATTTTAAAAAGATAAACGGGTGATAAATATACATTTTATTAAATCAGCTCTCACACTTTTTATTTTCATTTTAAGCAGTAAGAGAAATAGTTAGCACATCACCAATCTGTGTCTACTCTGTCCATGCCTTAACTTGACCTTATATAGCCTTCAAGAGCAAAGCTTCATTCTTACATTCTATTCTGGGGCACCTTCCTGCTCTATTCTTGTCACAAACACTGGTTTTTGAATGATAGCTAATAGACCAAAGCATAAGATTACTTTAGGTTCTTCTAAACTATAACTTTGCAGATTGATAGCACTCAAATAGGAAAAGACAAACATATTGCATCTTCATGTGTAATGTCTATATGTTCTTGGCTCTGGATAATTTTTTAATCATATTTTTCATCTCAGTATATAATGAATTTATGGAATAAATATTTTCTAAAATGTCAATTCCCAGATTTTCAGAATATTAGATTGTTTGACTGCATACTGATTTACCAGGGTCTGATGTATATGAATACGGGGTAGGAGTTAGTATCATCTATAAAAATTAGAGAAATTTTCTTAAGAATATTGGTGCTACCACTGGTTAAATACAAGGAGTTAGATAATAAATTGTATAAACATTTGCACTTTATCTGCTGTGTACAAATGGATACGCTAGTGGTGATTTTTGCCCTTCACTCTTATGTACTTCCACAAATCTTTGTGAAAGTAATTTTCTTCCCAGCCAACTATATTAGTGGGATTGGGGAATTGAAAGTTTCATTGCCACTCGAGTCAGCTTGCTTTGATAATCTCATTCCCAGATTTATTTGGAATAAGAGCAGTTTGATTTCTTTTAGATGGTGACTGCCTGTCCTGTTCCAATCTGCAACATATGGACTTTTGTCACAATATGGAAGAGAGGTGGCTTCTTGGATAGTGAACATTGTTTCCTAGGAGATAGAGAAAAACAATAGTCTTGGAGGAGTCAGCTGGTTAAAAGAGTATTATTTATTTTTTAACATTTTTTTTGCAACCCCAATAAATAAAAATTAGTCTGAAGCTTACAACCACAGATTTAGTTGTCATATCAAATCTTTAGTAGACTCCAAAGGGATGTTTCTAGATATTATGACATAATTGATAAAATATGTCCAAGGTCTTGACTTTTTTTTCTACAACTATGTAAGATATTTCCATGAAATAAATCTATAAAAACATGCCTGTGATTCATTTACACAATTAAAGTATAATTTTGCAGTGGGAAGAGGGAGTAAGAGCTAAGACAAAATAAATGGAAGCCAAAAGCATTTTACCAATACATCACATTGGCATATAAGACTTTTATATGTAAAAGAGTAGAGAGAGCAAGGTTATTATTAATTTAACTTATTCCCGTTTTCAGAAGTCCCAAGTCCCAAGAGTTCTTTCTGAAAGGACATAAAATTTTTAGATGCCATAAAAGATTTTTATTTTTAATTAGCAGTAGCTTCACTTGGCATTTCTAACTGCCTGGATATACTTAAATTTTTATTTTTAGATTTAGGACAATTGAATACACACAGGAAAAACACATAAAAACACAGAAGTTTAAAAAACAAGTACATTCTTTTGTTTGTAGAAATATGTATGTACGAACTTTCTATGTAGATAGGGTGACTGGAGGTTTGTTTGAAGATAAGATAAAAAGAAATAATAATTGTATTTCTGAGCATATATTTTGATCATAGTGTCTAAGGATATGGTTGTGATCTTGATTAGCCCATGGTGGTTTGTTGTAGGTGGATGCCTGTCTCAGAAGAACTGGATATTACATATGAAATGTGCTACTTTTTGATAATCCTACAGAGAAAATTTTATACTGAACTTGTTTGTTTTTCACATTGGTCCTGTGGTGAAGAGGATTGATTTTTGTGCTGCTTTTGCTATTTGGCGTTTTCTTCTTTGGTAAACAGTATATGCAAGCCTTAATCCTTTAACCTTGAATCTGAGCCCTGGGCTACTTGATGGAAAGAGAATCTTTCTTATGTCGTGTGGCATGGTGAAGGATTGTATTAGTCAGGGTCAACCAGAGAAACAGAACCAGTAGGGGCCATATATTGTGCGGTGTTTGCAAGGAATGGCTTAAGCTAAGCGAGTCTGAAGTCCATAAGGCAGGCTGTCAGTAAGAACAGGCTAGAACTCTAGTACAAGCTGAAGCTGCTGTCTACAGGGGCAAGATTTCTTTTTTTTTTTTTTTTTTTTCAGGGAAGCCACAGCTCTGTTTTAAAGACTTCTGCAAAATACCTTCATAGTAACACCTAGATTAGTGTTTGGTTAACTGGGACTCTAGCCCAGCTAAGTTGACATATGAAAAAAACCATTTCAGCCCACCCCTTGTCGACTTGGCATTCATACACATCTCCTTAAACCATACTTAATCTCCAAAGAGATAATTAAAAAGGCATGTTTCCACCTAACATGATATAGCTATACCACATACAACTGAAAACATGCTAACCTATCCCCAGAAGAGGATGTGAAGTCCTTGGGTGATAGTCAGTCTTCTTGATGTCCTATGATTTCAACGCTCTAATGTAAAGGTAATAGTAATGCATCTTATGTTAGATAAAAGAAGAAAGAAAACTAAAGTATCTGGTTAATATACATATACAAACATCCTTAACGAAGTAAAGAAGAAATAACTGTTGCACCCTATCTCTGCAACTGGCCACATGGCTGGTGTTGGTATTTTATAACTACTTTCTTCTACCACCCAGTCCGCTACTTTTTGCTGTCAGCAAACACTTCAGCTTTTCCTTGTTCTTTGTCTGGTGGGGTGACCCAAACCTTTATTCCTAAAGATGCTGGACTATTAGCAGTAATACCTGAATTGAATTGTTATAGCTTCCATTGACTGTAATCACAGGACATAGTACTAAGAGACACCCCAAGGGATTTTCTGTATTCCAGACATACTCTTACTTACCCCTATTGTGTAGTAACAATCCATTTTCCTCTTGGTAATTATAATCAGTCACCTCAGCCCGTACAGTAACCCCCCTTCTTTACCTTTCATTGAGAGGCATGAGGAGCCCAAAGTGGCCAGGTGGCAGTGTCAACTTTCAGTTCAGTAGAATAACTGTGTCTCCTGATAGAAATATCCCTCCCTTTGGAATGAAGACCTCTAGACCAATAGACCCTAAGGTTATGAGGAAGAGAAACAAAACATTTTACCAATGGATCATTTAGGTAATAGTGGAGCCACTCTCATTTCCATTCTTTCTTTCTTGGACCTGTGAATCCTAGAAATAGCACTACAAATTGGACACCGATTTAGAGCATTCCCTTGCCCCACAAGGTATTGCCACCTAGCTGGCACTGTAGCTGGGTCTTCAAAGGCCATTTTGCTGCTGTTTCAGGATGATGGGGGATATGGTAAGACCAGTGAATTCCATGAGCATTGGCCCATTTCCATGCTTCATTTGCTGTGAAGTAAGTTTCTTGATTAGAAACAATGCTGCTTCAAATACTATGATGGTGGATAAGGTATTTTGTAGGTCCATGAATAATAATTTGGAAGAATCACTGCATGCATAGAAGGCAAATCTATATCCAGAGTAAATGTCTGTTTCAGTAAGATGTATTTCAAGCCTATAATAGCTACTAATACCAGATATTTACGGTCTACCAACCAGTTTAAAAGAGACATAGAAGAAAATTAAAGATAAACAAGGATATAAGGCTAGAATGAATGTGGTACTAGACTGAGTCAGAGACAGTATATAATCATGTTCATGTATTGTCTTAGTCTGCTCAGGCTGCCATAACCAAATACCAAAAACTGGTATTTATGTTCTCACTTCTGGAGGCTGGAAGTGTGAGATCGTGGTACAAGAATGTTCGAGTTCTGGTAAGAGCTCTCTTCCTGGGTTGCAAATAACCGCCTCTTACTGTGTGCTCACGTGGTAGAGAGAGAGAGCAAACAAGCTCTCTGGTGTCTCTTCTTATAAGATCACTAATTTCATTATGAGAGCTCTTCCTTCATGACCTCATTTAAATCAGCTTACCTGCTAAAATCCTCATCTCCAAATACAAAGACCATTATATCGGGGGGTTAATACTTCAAAATGGGATATGAATTTTGAAGGGATAAATTTCAGTCTATAGCATGTGTTTGTGTGTATGTATATGAACACAGAGAGGTGGATATAAACAAAAATTAATACAGATATGGGTTAATATAATATGTTTTTTCCTAGTTGTGTTTGCTGAGAGGGTCTAGCAGTGATACTCAGTAACAATGAGCACACCTAGCACCCAGATCTTGGTTTCTAAATACTATTCACCAATAAAAGAAACCAGAACTCCTTGGAAAAATTAATAGTTAGTTATAGGGATAGGGCAAAAAAGAATGAAAGCTGATCCTGGAACCTGAAAGCAAGGAACTCTTCAAAAATAAAAAGGATAAGGAAGTGTCAAAGGGATACAGGAGTCAACCTAAAAGAGTATCTCAAGGCCAAAGATAGAACAATTTGAAAAACAAAATTAATAATGTGATATGAGATTACAACCTAATATCATAACTTATTACAAAGTATAAAGTAAGTGTAAATGATGAGTTTATACTGATATAAATAAATGATTGAATGACTAAATAAGTGGAAGAGAAGGGACCAATCTGCTTTAAGAAGAATTCCAAATTATATAAGTAAATACTTTCCCCTTGAGTATGACCTTGACTTGGTGATTTACATCCAAGGAGTAGGATATGAAAAGGGGGGAAATTGTGCTTTACAGTAGAGAAAGCTGGTGAAATCAAATGATCAAGATTAACATCACCAATGATTAGTCATGTTTATATCATGTAACCCCTTGATAGCATGTGATGCGGAGGGAACTTCACCTCTGCAGTATTGTTCCCAGACACTCCTAACATTGTAGTAATCATGGGAAGAACAACTAAGAAATTCAAATTGAGGAACACTATACAAAACACCTGACTAGTTTTTCTCAAAAGTGGTCAGGAAAGGTCATGAAAGACAAGGAGAGCAACTGAGCAACTGTCCCAGCCCAAAGGAAACTAAGGAGACGTGAAGACATGGTATCTTGAAGTGGATCCTGGAACAGCAACAGAGGCATAAGTATAAAAATGGATGAAATCCTTATAGTCTAGAGTTTAGTTAAGATTAATATATTTATGTTGTTTTCTTTGTTTCAATAAGTGTACCATAGCATTGTAAAATGTTAACTAAGGAAAGCTCAATGAAGTATATATGAAATCTTTGTTATCTTTGAAACTTCTTGGAAATTTAAAATTATTCTAAAATTAAAACATTATTTTCAAAAACAGGAAGGTATAAAAAGAGAATATTATGCAAATTAATCAGAGAAAGTATAGGGTTTTTTAAAAATTCATCTTAATTCTACAGTGTACCAATGTACATTGGTCTATGGTCATAGTTTAGTCTATGACTACTTAGTATGATCTCATAGTAGCCACATTACTTTATCAATGAGAACAGATGGCATTGTAAACAAAACTTCATTGCACTGAATCCAAGTGACACTTGATAAAATGCCCTTTATAAGAATAGTAATGTCAGGTATATTTTGTTTTTTACTTGCTTATTTGTTTCCTTGTAAAATGATTCAAAGAAGGAAGTTACTTGGGGTAAGATAAAAGAGAGAAAAAGCAACTTGACCTTATCTGCAAAGAAAGGAGGATGAGAAGAGATGAGTAATTATTTCTAATTCCTCCCAATTTGGTAAAAGGCTTGTGTAATCTTTGTTACTTGGTAGTAAAGTGAAATGCAAAAACGCTGGATGATGTAAGAAAGGAGTGGGTTTACTACAGACATCAGAAGATTTGGCAGTTCGGGCAGAGAGCCAGCCCGGAAACCCTCAAGGAAAACCAGAAAAGACTGTAGTTCTGCCTGAAAGTAACATTCCTAGTCATGAAGT
The DNA here is from genome assembly GCA_030015415.1 of Cynopterus sphinx. Classification (NCBI taxonomy): domain Eukaryota; kingdom Metazoa; phylum Chordata; class Mammalia; order Chiroptera; family Pteropodidae; genus Cynopterus; species Cynopterus sphinx. The sequence goes on along the minus strand of CM057384.1, from coordinate 25,246,286 downwards.
AGTTTACTATTCTGATGAAGTATAAAAATTTTACTCTTCTTGTCTTTTAATCATAAGTATTTTATATGCAGCAGGTGTCTTTGAAGGGAAAGTGAAAAAGATACCTTTTCAAACTTCACCTCATTAGAAAGTTTGAAGAGTTTCTAGAAAGAATGAAGAAACCAATATAAAGGAATCTGGAAGTATAAGATTCTGATCAAGCATGTAGGTTTTAAAAATTTCTAGCTTTCTTAAGAGGGGAAAGCACCGTCAAGTAGGTGGCAAGTGGAAAAATATGACAGTATAAAGTGAGGAAAAACAATCTCTATTCTACCATACTTATACAATAGAAATTGTGCTTCTTGAAAAGTTATAATGAAAATAACAAAAACCGGAATATAAAGATGAATATTAAAGTTTTAGAGCTTAAAGAGCCTATACAGGCATTATCCAATTCTCTCATTTTATCAGTGTGTAAACTAAGTAAAGAAACTGGAAATGATTTAATTCAGTTGCCATTAGGTATATGAGCAACAATTTGAAAACACAAAACAGTAAAGAAAATAGCTAGGTTATAGCAGAATCAAGGAAATCTGTTGTTGACTTGTATAAGAAAGGAGTTCATCAGGTTAGTTGGTGATTTTCTTATACCCATTGAGGGTAGCATTATGTAGACTTACATACTCATATGAAACTGCTATCATTAGGACTTCTATCTATATTGTTAAAAATAATCTTTTGAGACTCTTCAAATCTAATTATATAAGTATGAAGATATGACTACATATTACAAAAATATGTTTCAATACTAGGATCATGTCTTCCATCAACTAGAAAAATTGGTCTTAGCTGTAAGTGGACTATGATGAGCATTGGGAAGAGCATTTGAGAGCTAGCTGTCCTAATAAGAGTACTATAGCAAACACTGAGGAGTTAGTGGGATGCAACTATGAGCATGTTATATAGGACAGTAGACATAACTTGACAAACAGACTTGAAGAAAACATATTTCATATGAGAAAATATCTTGGAAAAGATTTTGAAAGCAATATTTACAGACTTGCTATGTTCAACATGTCGAAAATAAGATGGCAACACTTTCACTGGACTTTTAGCTTTCTTAAAGGAATCTAGGCCTCAGATGTGTTACTTGGGTAAATAATGAATGGACAAAATGTTAGGGGGGGGGCAGAGAGAGAGAGAGAGAGAGAATGTGTGTGTGTGTAAAACATATGAATGGTCATTGAAACCAAGATCTTTTCTATGCTCAGGTTGTGCTTGTTGCATCAATTAATTTTAAGTCTTATATATCCTGCTATAATGTAGCTGATATTCAGTAAACATTTTATCATGCTATTGTCATTATTTTTAGCAAATAGTTTTTGCATATTTTTGTGGCCACTACAGATTCAAAATAGTATTGGAATTGTCCTTGCTCTCCAGAGCAGGTAAACACCAAAGGTGGCTGAGTAGTGCTATTTGAAATCAACATTTTGAACCATGGTTTTTGATCTCTTGATTTTGTGTTTGCAGAGCCTTTGAGCAATGTTTTTTTTTTTCTTTAAAGGATCTTGTATCTCTAAATGAATAAACTAATAGACATGATATGCTCCTACTTCTTACTTTCCTCCAACAAGCAATCCAGCATGGCACCTAGCAGTGAGGTTTTTGATGAAATACACCTACTGCACAGAAGCCTTTCTGCAAAACAGCACAACTCAACAAAGACCAATTTTAAATTGCAGAATTTAAAAACTGTGGTTCATTCGGTAACTATACAGTAATGCCAATTGCAATAAATATATTAGAAAAACATGCTAAGGGCTGTCTTTGTGTAAATTATATATAACTATTAATATTAAGGTAGTGTGATTGATTTCCTTCAAACTAGTCACACAGGCTAATTAAGGCTTTCACTTTTTCCTTATATTCTGGGGCTTTTCATAGTGTTGAAGGGTTCTGGGTCAAATGGGTGCCAGGGCATGGCCCATACAAACTGTAAGAAATCTATGATTTTATAGCTCAAAGCTGGCTGCTGTAATTATGGGTCCTTTTAAGAGTTTTCTTTGAATCTTTCTAAAATGCTGTTTTTTTCTTTCCTCCCTGCTTTCTGTTACATTCTCATTTACTTCAGTGGATGATGGTTCTATGAATAGGACCTATTGGCATAAAAAAAAAGATTTCTAAATTGCTATTCATATACCTAAAGCTGCCTGTTATCAATGGCTGTGAGCCAGTTCTGAGGTCCTTGTGGCAGAGAATGGTGTGTATATATTTATGGTTATATTGAGTGTAGGAAAACACAAAAGATCTTGTAGCACGCTGGTGCACCCAGAATTTTTATAGATGGTTTATTGATTTTAAGTCATATTACCAGCTTAGTTGTACCTTATACAATAATCAAAGCCTGAGAAGGAGATCTTTTGCTCTGTTGGGTCCAAGGAAACAAGGAAGCCTCTTGATATGGCCTCTTGTGAGTTGTTTGACTCAGTAGTCAGACTTCGAAACACATGATTCTGTAAATACCAGAAAATGGGTTATTTTTGTAATGCTTGTTAATCACTTGAGGTTAATGAGAGTCTCTTGAATGGGTAGAGGAAAGGGGAAGATTGGAATTGAAACCCCTAATAAATGCTCAAGGAGTTTATTTGAAAAAAAGTTGACTTCAATAAATGGAGAATAAGCATTCCTTAGTGTAAATGACATAGACTGATCTCAAGAACTTTGGATAGTATTTTCAAATTTGTTACAAAACTTTTGTTGAAAATATAGGTACAGGGCTCTTTTTATTTTGTTTTGTCATCAAACTTAATTTTTATTTTTTATTATTAAATTTTGGGGGTAACATTAGTTAATAAAATTATATAGGTTTCAAGTGTACAGTTCAATAAAATATCATATTTATATTGTACTACATGATCACCACCCCAAATCAAATGTCCTTACATCCCCATATATTTGACCCTCTTTACCCTTATCTACTTCCTCCCACACGCCACCTTCCCTCTGGTAACCAATAACCTGTTGTCCCTGTCCATGAGTCTCTGTTCATTTGTCTTGTTTGTTTGTTGCTTTCAGATTTATATCCCACATATGAATGAAATCATATGGTTTTCAACTTTTTCTGCCCGACTTATTTCACTTAGCACATTCATCTCAAAAACCAACCACATTGTCACAAATGTCAGTATTTCATCTTATGGCTAAGTAATATTCCATTGTATATTTGTACCACATCTTTTTTATCCATTCACCTGTTGAAGGACACTGTGGTGGTTTTCATGTCTTGGCCATCGTGAATAATGCTGTTATGAACTTCGGGTGCATATTTCTTTATGGATAAGTGTTTTCAGATTTTTTTAGGTAGATACCCTGAAGAGAATATGGTGATTATATTCTTAATTTTTTAAAGAACCTCCATACTGTTTTCAATAATGGTTGTCCCAATTTACATTACCACCAGCAGTGTATGAGGGTTCTTTTTTCCCCACAGCCTCTCCAGTACATATTATTACTGGATGTCCTGTTGACAATAGCAATTCCAATAGGTGTGAGGTGGTTTCTCATTGTGGTTTTGATTTGCGTTTCCCTAATACTAGTGAAGTTGAGTATCTTCTCATATGTCTGTTGGCCATTTGTGTGTCTTCTTGGGAGAAGTGTCTGTTCAGGTCCTCTACCCATTTTTAATTGGACTGTTTTTTGTTGTTGTTTGTTGTATGGGCTCTTTTATATTTTGGATATTAGCCTGTTATTGGAGGTGTTGTTTGCAAATATCATCTTTCATTTGGAAATGTTTGTCTCTTTGTCGTGTTGATGGTTTCTTTCACTATACATAAACTTTTTAGTTTGACATAGTCCCATTCATTTATTTTTGTTTTTACTTCCCTTGCTTTTGAGATCAAATTCATAAAATCCTCTCTATATCCAAAGTCTATGAGTTTATTACTTATGTTTTCTTCTATGCAGTTTATTGTTTCAAGTCTTATTTTTAGTTCTTTGATTCATTTTGAGTTAATTTTGGTGTATAGTGACAGATAGTTTAGTTTCATTCTTTTGTATGTGGCTTTCCAATTTTTCCAGCATCAATCAAAGAGACTTTCCTTTCTTTATTCTGTTTTTGGCTCCTTTATTGAAAATTATTTGCGTATCTATACGGGATTTATTTCTGGGCTCTCAGTTCTGTTCAATTGGTCTGTATGTCTGTTTTTCTGCCAATACTATGCTGTTTTGATTATTATCACTTTGTAGTGAAATTTGAAGCCAGGCAGAGTGATACCTCCAGCCTTGTTCTTTTTTTCTCAGGATTTTTTAGCTATTTGGTGTCTTTTGTGATTCCATATGAATCTGATGACTTTTTGTTCTATTTCTTTAAAAAGTGCACTTGGGATTTTGATGGGGATTGCATTGCATCTGTGTATTGCTTTGGGTAATGTCATTTGAACTATGTTTATTCTGACTTTATTAAAAGAAATTGAAGAAGACAAAAAGAAGTGGAAAGATATTCCAGGGCTCATTTTTAAATATGGTATTAGTGGTAAGAGCCAGAAGGCTTCTTTACCCTCTGACTGAAATTAAGAGCTTCCTTTAGTTACCTGAAGCTTCTTTGTATCTTATTTATAGTAGCCAAAACCTAGAAATCACATATGTTCTTTAGTGGGAGAATGGATAAATAAATTGTGATAAGTCAATACAATATAATACAACTCAGAAATAAAAAGAAATGGACTAGTAATATCCTCAGCAACTTAGATGACTCTCAAAGATGTGCTGAATGAAAGAAGCTAATTTCGAAAGAAAAATTAAATCCAGTTTGATTCCATTTACATAGCATTCTGGAAAAAACATAACTATAATGATGGAGAACACAGCAGTGGTTGCCAGAGATTAGGGATAGGAGGAGGATGTGACTACATTGGAATAGTAAAGAGAGTTTTTTAGGGTGAGGGAGCTATTTTGTATCTTGATTGTGGTGATGGTTAAAAGAATCTATATGTGTGTTATAATTCATAGAACTATACACCCCTTAACTGTAATTTTTACTACTCATTTTTTTAATTAAAAACTTTTTCAAGAAAATTTTTTCCTGCCATTGATGCTCTAGAATCTTCCATAGTGAGGCCACATTCAGTTTTCCAGAGAACGTGTTGCTTAGTTATTTCCATAAACTCATCATTTATCATACTATATAAAGTGACAGTTTTTAAACATTCTGATCTCAGGACCCTTTACACTCTTAAATTTTGTTGAGGCCCCCAAAGAACTTTTATGTACATCATATCTATTTAATGTAGGTTGTATCTATTAATATTTACTATATTAGATATTAAAATAAAAATTATATTCACTTAAGAATAATAGTAAGCTCATTGCATATAGATATAAATGATATATTTTTATGAAATTGTATTTCCAAAAACAAAAATTAGTGACAAGAGTATCATTGCTTTACAAATCTTTTTAATGTCTGTCTTAATAGAAGACAGCTGTTTTCTCACATCTGCTTCTGCATTCAATCTGTTGTGATGTTACATGTAATGTACCTCCTGAAAAATTTTATTTTTTACTCATGAGAGAATGAAAGTGAAAAAGACAGTAACATCTTACTATTATTAAGAAAAATATTTTTACATTCTTGGACATACTTTGAGAACCACTGCTTTAGAGCTAGCTAAAACATGGTTTGGTCCTTATCTTGTATCTTCAGTAACAACATTGGATCTTGGTTTTCTTTGGAGAGATTTTCAGCCACAATCCTTAACTGACCACCACAAGGTTTTTTGACATTTTCAGTAAATTTATAAGTCTTTGGCATCTTGGTGGGTTAGCATGGATTCTAAAATTTTACATTATATTCGTGGTTCACTTGCAAGATTTTTTCGGCATAATATAAACATATCCTCATGTCTTTCATATCTTATGCCAAATTTCTGAAGCTTCATAAATATATGCTTTGATGAAATTAAAATGGTTATAGATCTAAGAATGACTCTGAATGGTCCTGAATGCAAAAAGGAGGTAACAAGTAACTAACTCAAAGTTCTGCTGTTTTAATCTCACAGATGCCTTCTAAATTATAATCATTTCTTAAGTAGATATATTTTGGGCCTCTTCTCTGTGTATATTCCCATGGAAGGCATCACTGGGGATTCAAAGAAGAGTGGGGCATGGTAACTGCCCTTAGGAAATTGTGCAGTAAACAGTCTTCATACTTTTGTTTAAACTTGTGTTTCTTAGTTTATATTAAATTGTCCTTTTCATCATCCCAACCTTTAACCTTCTCTTTCATACTTTTAAAAAGTTAAAAAGTACTTATTCTACATTAAAATATGTATTAATTGACTTATAAAGTAATTTTCCTTATTGAAAACCATAAGACCATAGAGAAATTCTGACGATCAGAGCAGCAGAACTCTAAATTAGTGATGTGGTGATGGCTACAGCATATTGTTTTATTTAGTGCAGCTTCATCACCATTCTCTTAAATCCCTCAGTTGCTGCTTCTTCTGAGAAGAATTAATATAAAAATATAATAATTAATGAAATTCCACTTACATTTCTTTTGGTATGGGAGCAAATTAATATCTAGTGACATCTTCAAGTATAAAGTGTACCTCCACTAAAAATATGAGTTCTGCCCTAATTATATGGTGAGGTTACATCTTTGTGTGAAGCACTAACCTCTCTCCAGAGTTCATATTTTAAAGTGCCTGTCAGGCATTACTGCTTAGAGATCCCATAGAAATCTCAAATCCAAATGTCTCCTGCATGAGTACTTTATTCACATCTCCTTCTTGTTTTCTCAGCAGTTTCTCTACATCAGTACTTTTCAAACATCTTCATGCTCTTTTTTTTTATATGCTCAAAGATTCTTCACCTTAAAAAAATAAAACAACACAACATACACATACACACACCCTCATCTTTTCTTTTTTGCCTTGCTGTTGGACTACTGCTCTCTCTATATTTTTTTTTCTTCAATTTTCTTGAGAGCACAGTCTACGTTTTCTCTGCTTCCACTTATCTTCCAGTTATTCCTCCTCTACTGCATCACTCACCTGGAGCCATGTACCTTATGGGCACAGGTATCCTCCTAATTTCCAAATCTTTCTGTGTGCATGTTTTTTCAGTCCTTATCTTCTCAATAGTAAGTGACACAGCTAACATTTCTGATATCTTTCATTTCCTTGTTCTCCTGAAACTATGCTTCTTTCTCTGCTTACTTCCCTGGCTTTTGCTTTTCCTCTTTCCAAAGTATTTTACTGCTTCTTTGCCTCTGCCTACTGTTAAAATACTGGTAATTCCATCCTCTTCCCTCTCCTCAATAGACTTCTCTCTGTGGGAATTTAGTTCATTCGCATGACTTTAGACCACATCTCTATGTCCACAAGTCTAAAATCTTTATCTCAGGTCTCAGCTTTTCCCTCCTGAGGTCAAAACCTGCCTTGTAACTGCATGATAATATTACCTAGCCAAAATGATTTATAGGTTCCTCAAATTCAAAGTCTTCAGATCCAATCCAATTATCTCTCCCCTATCCAAGTGACCTCTGTCTCTCTAATTCTCAGCAATTATACCATCCATCTGGTCAGCTAGTCAGTAAGTCTCTTAGATATTGCCTCATTTAATAATAAAAATAATAATAAATAGTAATGATAATAATAGAAACTAACATTTAGGTAGTATTTATGTTCTGGGAACTCTTTTGCATATCATACATATGTTAATGAATCTTCACAACAACCCTATGAGTTATATACTATTATTAATCTCATTTTATAAATAAGGAGATGTGGCTCAGAGAGGTTAAGTAACTTGCTTGAGATATTACAGCTATTGGAACTTACAGATAGTTAGACAGTAATCAATTCTGTCTGACATCAAATCTAATAATATTCTATGGTACTATACTGCCCCCTAACTACCCCTCAAAATCAGACTCCTCTTTTTTCCCCTGCCATGCATATCTAAATTGTCTTTTTATTTATTTGTTTGTTTTGCCTAAAGTACCTATTGTCTCTCTGAGACCATTATTCTATCCAGTACTCCCAAAGGATTTGGCATACTTCCAAAGTAAATTCTTTACTGATGGGGTCACATCTTTTGGAGCCAGGGACCATGCCAGTGCCTTTTGCATAGCATATGCTAGTAAGTTGTTATTATCATTTCTTTTTGCTGACTTACTCTACCTAATCCTCTTTATTATCCTCCGTTCTCATCTTGCTAGCTTCCTGTTACGTGTATCAGCCTCCTATAGCACTTTGCTTATATTGCCATCATAACACCTGCCACATTTTGTATTCATTGTTGAGCTAGCTATTTCTTCTTGTTTCCCTGTAAATATTCAAAGGTAATCACTTATTCTTTTGTATACTTCCATGCCCAAACACAGAATTGACACATCATAGGTTCTCAGATAATACTTATTGGGTATATGGAAATAAAATTTGTAGTGAAGATCTTAGAGTGGAAAAATAGTAAGATCTGATAGTGTGTAGAATATTTCATTTTTGAAAGTTTTTTCTTTAAACTCCAGAATATTTTGTTCTGATTGACAGGTCCATCTCTGGGAGCTATGAAGATTTAGTTGGGATGCTTAAGAAAATAATTTTTAAGAGCTCTAAGCAATAGGGTTATGTGCCATCTGGCTTCACATTCATTGGTAGCCAAGTATACACAGGAATAGTAACTAGAAACTCCCAGCACAAAAAAACCATGAATTCTTTCTTTCAAAGTAGCAGGTGGAACTTAAATACTAGTTTATTGGACCGCCTTTTGCTACGTGAATCACTTAGCACGTCAGTGGATCCATCATATTTCATTTACAGACCATTTTTACTAGATTCATTCATTGAGATGAACAGCTAAAATAAGTTAAAATCCATTACCACATCCTTGAATAACTTCAAAATGAATTTAGTTGGTGTTAAATAGACATTTGTTTTTATTGTCTCAAAGATTGAACTTTTCCTCCAGTAAAGTGAAATAATATGTATATATATGGTGTTCTAGCTTGAACAGTACATAAAAATTAGTAAATAAGGCCCCATTAAAAATACTTACAATGTAAGTAACATGACTCCCAGTAGCATTTCTAATGTCCATTAATGCTTATTCTGAGGATCAGAGCTCATTTTACTGAGCCATTTAGTCAAACCGTGTGATTATTTAGAAAGTTAATTCATGCATACTAAAATCTAGCTTAAGTAATTCAAAGGGTAGGAGGTAAAACTCTATGGAGATGATAGTCCTTTTTGTTATTTAATGATCAGCCATAATTAACTTGCAAATTTGAAATAATTAGAACAAATTAAAGGTATTTAACTTTGCCTCCCTAAAGAAAAATTCAAATTGCACCAAATGCAGCTTTAAATTATTCAAATCTCAGAGGTCTAGGCTAGATTTTTTTTATAATGCCTTTTCTATGATGAGAATACCAATCTGCTTTTTGTCAGAAGGCATCCTATCAAGTAAGTGTTCTTTGTGTTTAATAAATGACAGCTATTCTTTGTAAAAGTATTCCAGTCTCCCAAGACTACATCAGCATTTCCGTGGCATTTTAATTCAATAAAACAAAAGGTTAATGTTTTTCTACTTCTTAAAGAATGCAAATACAAGTGGTATTCAATTGGTCCTGAATGACATTTAATTTTTGCCATTCAAGCTCAGACAGACTATCGCGATAGAAATTTTGGGCAAAATAGAAGGAAAAGTTTAAGCAGCTTTGGATTATTAGAATTTTATGGAACTTGAAGAACTGAAAATGTTTTTTAGTTCCTAAATCCTAAATCAGGGTTACTGAAAGTTTCCCATCTGGTATTTTATTATCTCTATTCAATACAACATGGAGATCTATTGTTCAATAAAATCTTAGTAACTTAAGAGTGACTTACAAGTAACACCCAGTGTGGCAATTCTAAATGCCATGAGTTTAGCCTCTTTCTTTTGCTGAATCTTATATACATTTTTATCTGGACCATATGAAGTGATAAGAAACACTGGTCATCTGACAATTAGGTTTTGACTTTATGGTGCCTCACACAGTGAATGAATGGTTACAAAGTATGTAATCAGTGAAAGTTCCTTCATAGTCTCTGGTTTTATGTACTTCTGGAAATAACATGTAATTATTAATTTTGATACATCTCAGTTCATGTAAAAATTTCTTTAATAATTTTTTTCTACTGTTCAATGTTGTTTTTCAATCAACTTCACTGAAATTTACATTTAATATAACTCATACATCAAGTTTGATGTGTTTTAACAAATGAATATACCTGTGTAACTAACACCCAATTAACATACAAAGTATTTATCATCCCAGAATGCACTTTGTACCACTTTGCAGTAAGTCTCCTCCCCCCTCCAACAAACTTCTGGCCCAGGCAACCATTAATCTGATTTTTCTCATGTAAGGTACTTTTGCATGTTCTAACTCTTCATGTAAATGAAATCATAGTGTATGTGTGCATTTGACATCTTTCGCTCACCATATGTTTTGAAGATTTATGCACATTACTTCATGTTTTTATTAGTTCATTACTTTTTCATTCTTGAGTAGTAGTTCATTATATAAATATACCATAAGTTGTTAGTTCATTTGTTGATGGACATTTAGATTGTTTTCTGATTTGTGCAGGAGAAAAAAAGCTGAGCTGCTATAAACATCAGAGTTTATATTTTGGAGACAAAACCTTCAATATTTATATTTACATCTTTGTGTATAAATGTGTGTGTGTGTGTGTGTGTGTGTGTGCATGCTTGTGTGTATGTATGTATTGTGAATATTTTCTCTTGGCGTGTTATCTGCCTTTTTATTTTCTTAGTGATGTTTTTGAAGAACAAGAATTTTTACTGATGCAGGTTAAAAAGATATTCTGCTATGTTTTCTTATAGGAGTTGTATAGTTTTAACTTTTACAGTTAAGTCTATAATTCATTTCAAATATATTTTTGTGCGTAGTGTAAGACTCAAGGTTCATTCTTTTTCTATACTAATATCCAATTATCCTGTACCATTTGTTGAAAAAACTTTTTCTTCATTGAATTGACTGATGTCTTTTCAAAGGTCAATTGGAAATATACAAATACACACACACATTTATTGCATCAATTTATATGTTATTATCAATGTCATGCAGCCTGGACTACTTTAGCATTGTGGTAAATATTAAATTCAACTTTGTTTTTCTTATTAAAAATTCTTTTAGCTATTCTAAGTTCATATATTTTTGATTTAGTTTATCAATGTCTATTAAGGAAGTGGAATTACGATTAGATCAATTTGGAAGAATTATCCTAAAAGTATTATTTTAGATTTCCTGAACATGGTATGTCTCTACATTCATTTAGATCTTTTTAAATATAACTCCATAATACAATGTAGTTTCCATGTGACAGCCTTGCACATTTTTCATTGAATTTGTTGGTGGTATATAGAAAGGATATTTACTTTTGAATAATTACTTTGTATACTGCGATCTTGCTAAATGTACATATTCAAGCAGGGTGGGTTGTTTGTTTGATAAATTCCTTAGGATTTTCAATTTCATAATTACATCTGTGAATATTAGTTTTATATGTGCTTTTCCAAGTTTTTTGCCTTCCATTTCTTACCTCAACTTATTGCTTTGGTGAGAACTTCCAATACAATAGAAGTGGTTAGAAAAACATCCTTGCTTTGTTCTCAAGGAAAATACTCATTTGTCCATGATGGTAGTAGTACCTTATATATTGCTATATTTGATTTGCTAATATTTTGTTGAGAATTCTTGTGTCCATGTTCACGAGGGATACTAGTTTATAATATTTTTATGTTGTAATAACTTAATGAGGTTTTGGTATCACATAGTAACACAAAATGAGTTGAAGTGCCCCTTCCTCTTCCATTTACTGAAAGCTTGTGTAAGATAAGTAATATTTCTTCCTTAAATATAATAAAACTTACCAGAGAAGCCATCTTATCATTTGTCTTTGTGAGAATATTTTGATTAAGAATTCGGTTTCTTTAATAAGTAGGATATTTACATATTCTGTTTCTTCTTGATTCAGTTTTAACAAGTTATATTTTTTTCAAAAAAAGTGCGTATTTTATTTTATCTCACTTACTGAAAATAGTGGCATAACTTTGTTCATGAAATATTCTGAATATACTATCTGTAGAATCTCTACTGATACTCTCTCTCTGATTCCCAATATTCGTAAATTGAGTTTTCTCTTTTTCTTAGTTTGTCTTGGTAGAGGTTTAACAATTTTAGTAATATTTTCAAAGGACCAAATTTTGTGTTTCTTTTATATTTCTGTTGTTTGTCTATTTCATGAATTTCTACTCTATTGTTTCCTTTTCCTTTTTTTCATAGCTTCATAAGATGGAATGTTATATAATTGCTTTTAAACTTCACTTCTTTTCTAATATAGGCATTTGTTATTTTCCCTCTAAATACTGTTTCTGTATCCCTCAAATCTTGATATGTTGTATTTTGTTATCATTCATTTCAAAGTATTAACTAATTTCTCTTTTGATTTTTTTTTGACCTATGGGTTATTTAGAAATATATTACATATCTTCTAAATACTTGAGCGTTTTCTAGATATTTTGTTTTTTACTTTTAATTTAACTCTATCTTAGTCAGATTATATACTCTATAACTTTTCATTATTTTGAAATGTGTTGAAATTTATTTTTATGGCTCAACATATCTATTTTGGTCTATATTCCCATATACTCTTAAAACATATATTCATTCTGCTGTTGGGTGTAATGTTCTGTACATGTCAAATAAATCCACTTGATTCATAGTTTTATTCAGTTCTTCTGTAGCGTTTTTTTTCTATCAGTTGAGAAAAGGGGATGTTAAAATCTTTAGATATTAGGATGAATTTCTCTGCTTTTTCTATTAGTCTTATCAGTTTTTCTGTTTATTTTGAAACTCTGTTTTAGATGCATATGTATTTAGGATTGTTATGTGTGTCTGATGATTTTCTCTTTTAATCACGAAGTATTTTTATCATGATGAAATATTTCTCTTTATGTCTCGTAGTACTCTTTTTCTTAGCATCTACTTTATTTGATATTATATAACCACTTCAGTCTTCCATCTATACTGCTTGCATGGCATATCTCCTTCTATCCTTTTATGTCAACTTATTTATTCTCTTAAAATGTGACTCTTGTAAACAACATGTGGTTTGGGTTCTGCATTTCTCTAGTCTGTTGATCTCTTTCATTTGATTTGGTGTTTAATTCATTTCAATATAATTTAATTGTTGATATTATTGTATTAAGGTCTAACAGTTTCCTTTTTTTCCCCTTTATATTAATCCTATCTGTTCTTTGTTCCTCTGTTTCCCCTTCTCTGACTTTATTTGGGGAGATGGGGCCAAATAATAAAAAAATTTTTTTTTAGTTTTCTGTTTTAATTCCTTTATTATTTCATTAGCTATACCTCTTTGCATTTTTAGGAATTTCTATAGGAGTTAAATATGCTTCCTTAATTTATTAAAGTCTATGTGGTACTAATATTGTGTCATTTTATATAGAATATAAGAATTTTCAATTATATATTTACCATTCCTTAATAAGTTATTGCTTTTTCTTTAAACATTCATATATCTTCTAATATTAAGAGAAGAATAAGAAATACAGACTCTTATATTCATTAACATATGTACTATTTCTGATGCTCTTCATTTCTTTCTATAGATTCAGGTTTCAATCTGGTGTAATTTTTCTTCAACCTGAAAAACCTCTTTTTATTTCATGTAGTGCATGTCTGCTAATAAACTTTCCCTGTTTCCGTTTATCTGAAAATGTTATATGTCCTTAGTTTTTGAACGATGTTATCATGAGATCCAAAATTCTAGGAAGACAATTTTTTTCTTTCAGCACTTTAAAGATTTTGTTCCACTATCTCCTGGACTTCATTGTTCTGATGAGAAGTTAACTGTAAATATCCTTACTCTTCTCTTTGTAATTGGCATTATTGTTTCATTTTCAAAATCCTCTTTATCTTTCGTTTTTAACAGTTTAACTATGATCTGTTAGTCAACGTTTTTCATGAAATCTGGGAAATATTCAGCCATTTTTTTAAATACATTTTTTTCAAATATTTTTCTACCCCATTCTCAATCTCGTCTCTTTCTGCAACTTTAATTATGTTTGTTAGACAGCTTAATATTTTCTCTAAAATCCCTGGAACTCTAATCATTTTTCCTTAGAATTTTTCTCTATGTTCTTTAACTTGGGTCATTTCTATCGATTCTGCCAGAAAATCCACTTACTCTTTGATCTTTTATCTCCGTTTTCCAATTTTGATTTCAATCATTGTAATTTTCAGCTCTAGAATTTTTATCTTTTTTTTAGAGTTTCTCTATTGAGACTGCCTATCTGTTCATTCATTAAGACCATATTTTCTTTATGTCCATCAACTTTTTAATAACTTTAGTTTTCAAATACAGTTAACATACAATATTATAGTAGTTTCAGGTGCACAACATGGTGATTAGACATTTATATAACTTATCAATGATCATCCCAATAAGTCTAGTACCCATCTGACACCATACATAGTTATTACAACATTATTGACTATATTCCTTATGCTATACTTTACATCCCCATGGTTGTTTCCATTTTCCTGAAATACCTTTTCATTCCTTTACTCTCAGTCTGTGTGTGTCTTTAGATCTAAAATGGGTCTCTCGTAGGCAGCATATATAAGAGTCTTGCTTTTTTTAACCCATTTATTTACCCTATCTTTTGATTGGAGCAGTTAATCTATCTACATTTAAAATAATTATTGATATATAGTTATTGATATTTTATTATTCATATTTTTTTATTTTTTTTTCTCCTTTTTCCTTAAAGAAGTCACTCTAACATTTCTTGTAATACTGGTTTGGTGTTGATGAACTCCTTTAGCTTTTTCTTGTCTGGGAAGCTCTTTATCTGTCCTTCAATTCTAAATGATAGCTTTGCTGGATAGAGTAATCTTGTTATAGGTCCTTGCTTTTCATCACATTGATTATTTTCTTCCAAACCCTTGTGGCCTGTAAAGTTTCTGTTGTGAAATCAGTTAACAGTCTTATGGGAGCTCCCTTGTAGGTAACTAACTTTTTCTCTTGCTGCTTTTGAGATTCTCTCTTTGTCTTTAATTTTTGGTGTTTTAATTATGATGTGTCCTGATGTGGGCCTCTTCAGGTTTATCTTACTTGGGATTCTCTGTGCTTCCTGGGCTTGTATGTCTATTTCCTTCATCAGGTTAAGGAAGTGTTCTATCATTATTTCTTTGAATAGAAGTTCAGTCTCTTTTGCTCTATTTTCTCCTTCTGGTATCCCTATGATGCAGATGTTGGTATGCTTAAAGTTGTCCCAGAGGCCCTGTAAACTTTCCTCATTTTTTAAAATTATTTTTTACTTTTTGCTCTTCTTATTGGGTGTTTTCTGCTGTCTATTTCTCTGCTTCATCTCATCTTCTGTTTGTCCTTCTAATATACTTTTCATTTTAGTTATTGTATTCTTCATTTCTGACTGGTTCTTTTTTATGTATTCTATCTTCATTTTTATATTTTCTATCTCTTTCTTAGAGTTCTCACTGAGTTCGTGTACTCTTCCTCTAAGTTCATTGAGCATCCTTATAACCAATGTTTTGAACTCTGTGTCTGGTAGATTGTTTTTTTGTTGCTGTTGTTGTTGTTTTTTTTCATTTTGTTTAGTTCTTTTTCTGGAGCTTTGTTCTCTTCTTTCATGTAGGACATACTTCTTTGTGTCCCCATTTTGTCTCCCTCCCTGTTTCTTTTTCTATGTATTAGGCAGGGCTCTTAAGTCTCCCAGGCTTAGAATGGTCTTATGTAATAGGTATTCTGTGGGGCCCAGTGGCACAGTCTTCCTTGGTCACCTGAATTCAGGATTCCAGGTATGTCCTTTATATGGGTTGTGTGTGCCCTCCTACTGTACTAGGGTCTTGGCTGGTATTTGCACATCAGTGGGAGTGATTGACCCTCAGGCTGATTGATGGATTCACTTTATCAGGACTCTTGTGCCTGCCTAGTCTTCCCTTTGGGTATGTTCTCTTCACATATAGCCCTGAGTGCTGCTCTGGCTGGGTCTGAAACCATCTACCACGTGTGCTGGCCCCAGGGCCTATTGGAGGGGCTCTGCCACAGGCCAAATTCAGCTGAAGCCTGTGCCCTTCCCAGGGTTACTTGGCATAATCCACCCAGCAATCCACAGATGGCCGCCACCCACACTGGGGTTAGAGGCATGTAGGGAGGCCAAGACACAAACTGGGGCTGGCTGCTGCTAGTGCCAGGCTTAGGACTGCTCTGTGAGAGATATGGGGCATTCCACAGCCAGATGCTTGCTTGTTTGAGTTTTGAGAACCTTCTAGAAATTTTAGGAAAGTCTGCATCTTGAGCCATACAAGCCATTTGTATGGAAAAGCCACTAGAAACAGCTTGAGTGAGACCACAAGTTTGGTGTGGCATGATCTCAGAGAATCACCATGGCAGGCTGATCAGTGTTAGCCAGGTTGATGGAGACCCAGATGTGGAGGCCACCTGAGTGCACATGCCAGGAGGGGGCTGAGTTCAACAAAGAAGCAATGGATTCTACTAGCACCTCTATCCGGGAGAAAGAAGCTCCTTCAGTCCTCACTCTGAAGCCAGACAACCTAGTTTCTTCGTGTATGTCCCTGGAACTTTTCAAGCAGCTGACCCAGCATTGGAGTTCAGAGCAAGTCAGTCTGCCAACAAGTAAGTTCTTTCAGGTCCTTTGAGAGGAACGCCTAGGACTCCAGCAGCTCTCTAACTCACTCAGCCACAATCTCCATTGTTTTTTAGAGTAGATGTTATAGAACACTGGACTGGAGAGACTGATGTGGGGCTGGGACCCCTCACTCTGCTGGGGGGACTTCCGCAGCCAAGATAACCCTCCCAATTTTTAACTACAATATGTGGGTGTGGTACTAGTCCATTCCATGTCTTTGCCCTTCCAACCAGTCTTGAGGTGGCTTCTTCTGTAGCCAACATATTTATAATAGCTGACTTAAAGTTTCTACATGCTAAGTCCAACATTTGGGACTCTTTTGAATGATTTTAATTGACTGATTTTTCTTTTTCTTTAACTATGGGTCACATTTTCTCTTTCTTCTTGTGTCTGAAAAATTGTATTGTATCCTTGATATCATGGCTGATAAATTTAGAGAGGTGGATTTTATTATCATTCTCTGAAAAGTGTTGATTTTTATACTTCCTTAAACTTGGATAAATTTGGTTAATGATTTGTGAGAGCAGATCTCTGAAAAGCCCAAGTTGTCTCCCAAACTTCTCTAAATTTATAAGATACAATTTCCAAACTCTTTCCTCCCTGTATATTTGTCATAGCTTGATTTTAGGCTTTATTAGAGGTCTACAGCAGCAGTTCCCAACCTTTTTGGCACCAGAGACCAGTGCTCCTGTAAGAATCTAATGCCTTATCATCTGAGGTGGAGCTGAGGCTGTGATGCTAGCACTGGGAAGTGACTGCTACTCTCCTGTTGTGTGTCTTGGTTCCTAATAGACCATGGACCAATACCTGTCCATGGCCTAGGGGTTGTGGACCCCCGGTCCACAGTAAGACTTTGTCTAGGATGTGGACTTTCTGCTGTCTCAGCTGAAGTCTGGGACATTAACAATATCTCTCCATTCTGTATCAGACCACCAATTTCTCTAAGCATTACCCAATTTGTAGTATTTTTATTATTTCCGTTCTGCTTTGAACTTGTAGCACCCACTTTTTGGTAAGTCTTGCAGTTAAAAAGAAAGTAAGTAATAGAAAAATCTACAAAGCTAAAAGTTGATTCTTTGAAAATGTAAGTAAAATTAATAAACTTTTTAAAGATGATCAACATACATACAATAGAGAGAAAAATAAGCTATCAATATCAGGAAAGAAAAAGAAGATATCAGTGGTGGCTCCATAGTGTAGTGGTTAGCATGTGTGCTTTACACGCAGAAGCAGAAGTTCCTGGGTTTGTGCCCCAAAGTGGAGCCATGGCTATACCCCGGGTGCACCAGGACCCCCGAGTGCACCAGGGGATGACAGGCCCCAGGGGTGACAGGCAACTGGGTGCACATCACAAGCCTGTGGGAGGAGACGCCCCACCTTCAGAGATCCAGTTCAAATGGCAACATCCATAGGTCAGCGATGGAAGTGGTGGTAGTGGGCGGGGGAGATAAATGGGGGGAAAAAAGAACAAGAAGATATCACCATAGATTCTAACAATATTTTAAAAATATAATTAAGGAACATTAATGAATAATCTTTTGCAAGTACATTTGACAAATTAAATGATATAAATTCCTTGAAATTGGCCATGTACCAAAAATTATGCCTAAAAAATAGCAGAAAATCTGAATAGCCCTCTTTCTGTTAAAGAAATTTAATTTTTTAATTAAGAAACTTCCTCAAAATTAAACTACAGACCCATGAAAATTCTACTTAATATCTAAAGAAGAAATAATATCCGTCTTGTGAATTCTACTCAATATCTAAAAAAGAAGTAATATCAATCTTACACAGATCTTTCAGAGACTAGAAAAGGGTTTCTCAGCCTTGGCACTATTGACATTTTGGACCAGATAATTCTTTATACAATGCACATCCAACACAGCATAGAACAGTATTCCCACTGTTCTGTTCCCACTGTTTTATGCTGTGTTGGATGTGCATTGTATAAAGGCAGTATCTTGGTCTTCTACCCATAGAGGCTAATAGAACACACACCCGAAACTGTGACAATAAAAAAAATTCTCCAGACAATAATAAATGTCCCATGTGGCAAAATTCTCTCCTTCTACATGACTTAGAGGAAGAAATAACTTTCCCAACTCCTTTTATGAGACCTAAACAAGGTAAAAGCATTAGAAGAAAATGACAGACCAATCTTTCTCATGAACATAAATGCAAAACAAAAAGTTGCTTAGCAAAATATTAGCATATTAACTCCACAAATATATAAAAAGGGTAATCCAGCTTGAATGAGTAGAGTTTATCTCAAAATACAAAGTTAGGTTACATTTAAAACTGGATGTGCCATATTAACACAATAAAGAAGAAAAACATCATCTCAAGCAGATGCAAAATAAACATATAACATAACTCTTCCAATGCTCATTCATTATAGGGAAACAAAAAATGACCCCTCATGAAATTAGAAACCTCATAGGGAATATGAAAAGAGATACATCTTTTTAATGACTAACACTTTCAGGAACAAGGATGTCCACTGTTACCACTTCTATCCCACATTGTAGTGGAGGTCCTGGCTAGTATGATCAAGCATGAAAAATATTAGAAAGAAATAAGTAAAACTATTTTTATTATCAAGTAATATGACTCTCTTTATAGAAATACCCTAAAGAATCTACAGAAACAGCTACCAAAATTCTTAAGTTAACAGAGAATTCAAGTTCGACATATAAAAGTACATTTTATTTCTATTTATCACAGTTAGCTGTCCTATTGCAACAAATTGAAAAAGCATCTAGAGTATAAAAGAAAGTATAGTAGCAATTAAAACCATCAAATGCGTAGAAATAATTTAACAAAAATGTATAAAATATTTACATTAATAATTATAAAATACTGCTGATACAAATTTAAGAAAACGTAAATAATAGAGAGATATACCATGTTCTAGGATTAGAACACTCAGTATTGTTAAGATATCAATTTTTTCCAAGTAGAAGCTGAAATTAAATGTCATTTCATTCAAAATACCAGCATACTGTTAAAGAAATTGGCAAACATTCTGAAATTTATATGGAAATGTAAAGGGCCTAGAATAGCAAAGTTGGTCTTTGCAATTTTGAAGAATAAATTGAAAGACTTATGCTACTTAATTTTAGGTATGTAAATCAAAGTTATATAATCAATACAGGGTGGTAATCATCTTAAAACAGATAAATAGGTCAGTAGAGGAGAAGAGAATCCAGAAATAGACCCTCATACTCACATGTTCAGTTGTTTTTTGACAAAAGTACCCAGCAATTCTGTGGAAAAGGCAAATCTGTTAAATAAATAATTCCGGATATACTGGATATAGATACGGAAGAAAAATAATAAAAGAACCTTGATCCCAATCTCACAGAATACCCTAAAAATTAATAAGATCATGGCATAGTAGAGCCTGATCCACAGAGAGCAGCGTAGCACAGAATATCAGACCCTATGCCTGGTGGGAATGACTTTCATACTGGGGACTGTACTGGTATAGGGTGCTGGAGCTTGAACCTTGAATTGACTTTTCATCTGCTACACCCTCCCAATAAAATCCTAATCCTGGAGCAATCTCTCAGTCTACTTTCTCTGTTTTCACATCTGTGCACCTGAACCCTGTCGTACACTGATGATTTCTGATTGTTAGGCATTCAGCATTGCAAAACAGTTGGTTTCTTCTTTTTGGTCATTTTTATCTTGAATTCCCTCAATACATACTTCAAATCTTCACCTCTCTCAATACCCAATTATTTCACTTATAGGAATAACTTTACCTTTTCCTTCATCAAGAAAATTAAAAGCAAAGCATGTACTTCCTTAGTTCTGTCTCTCTCAACCCCACCACTCTAAAGTCAGTCAGCCAACTAGCAGAAAGTGACAGTTATTGATCCAATTGCTTTCTTGAAATATCTTCCCAAATGTTGCATAGGCATCACAAGTTATATTTAATTTCTCCCCCCATTCCCCAAACCTTTTTCTCTGTATTGCTTATCTACCCAGAATTCTGCCAATCATCCTCAATTTCATTTCCCCCTTACTTTTCAGATTCAAACACTCCTCAGGTTCTGCCAATTTTAAATACTAATTGTGTTTTTAAAGCTCTATCCTTTTTATCCTTTTGATTGCTTCTCTATTTCAGACCCTCATCATCTCTCATCAGAGCTGTTTCAGCAGCCTTTTGACTCATCCAACTTCTTGCAATCTGTTCTCAAAATGGTGCCAGAGTAATTTTTCATAAATTCAAGTTGGATCATGTCATTTTTCCACTTACAGCCCTTCAGTGACTCTGCCTTGCCTACAAGATAGAGTTCAAGTCCTTGACACGGGAAACCAAATCTTTCATGATCTGATCCACCTTTATCTGTCCTGTTTCACCTTCCACTTCTCCCCACCCTATTCCCCACACTTGATGCTATAACAATAGCAAACTTTTTAATTTGTCCAAAATATATGATGAAGTTTTACTAGTTGATATATTTGCTAATATTGTTTTCTTCTGCCTTTCATCCTTCCATTCTTCTTATCCTTTGCTTAACTGCCAAGATTTAGTTTGAGTGCTTCTGGAATTTCCCTTCAGTTATGCAGACAAAGTTAGGTGCTCTACTTTTCTAGTCCCATAACAACTTGTGTATTCCTGAGTTAAAGCATTTATCATATATTTTAAATGATCTGTTTCCATCTCTGTCTCCACCACTAAAATCACTTTTAGAAGTGATTTTCTGAGAAGTGGCCTAGTAACAAGCAAGACTGTTGAAAGAGAAAAGGCCATTACATTTGTTCTTTAAAAAATAGTTTTGTAGGTATGTCTGTTAAAATTTTTTTTTTCTAGAATTTTGACAGAGAAAAGAAGGAGAAGATGGTGATGTAAAAAAGATGGTGAAAGGTTTTGTTTTTTTAATTGTAAAAGTACATGCCTATGAAACAAAGCATTCATAAATATATAAATTTAATTATAAAAGTCTTTCCCTCAGTCACTCTATTTTTACTTCTTTGGTTTGGTTTTTATCCATCCAAAACTAAAAAAAAATTTATATTTTTATTTTTTAAAATAATTTATTATACATTCTATTATTATAAACTGCTTTTTTTTACTTTGTAATATGTCATGAAGTTTCTTCACTATAGTGTTGAGAACTACATACCTCATTCTTTTTAATAGCTAAATATTATTCATTAGAGTGGATATATTATAGTTTGTTATATTATTATTTTCCTATTGAATGATATTTGCCTTGTTTTTCACTGTTAAATAATTGTGCAATGACCATCTTTAAATATTTTCATGCTCTTGATTATGTAGATCTATCAGATAACTTCTTAAAAGTAGATATTGGGAAGGTAGGTGTGTTTTTATTTTGTACTGACAAATCACCCACAAAAGGGCTATGCCAATTTATAGTTCTTTCAGTACTGTATTAAAATGCTCTTGTTTCACACCCTTGCTGACACTACTATTATATTTTCTCACTTAAGAAAAGAGATTTTGGTTTTAGGTTCAGGTTTTTATTTTTAATAGAAAGTCTGATCTTGCTTGTAATCCTAGGAAAGAATCAAGTTAAGAAGAGGAGGAGTTTATAAGAAAAAGAGGTGATTGACAGGCTATAGTCACAAAGGGCATGGGTCAAAATGGTATCAAGAGTATGAATAAAAGGTATGATTTTTTTTCTGAGAAATATTGACTAGTAGGTGGATATAGTTATCTTTATTTCAGGGAAATTAGAAAGCACATCCCTCTTGACATAGAGAATTACTAGGATGATGTTAGGAGTAAAGCTACAGATCAGCTTCTGTATAACATGGGGTAAAGAATCAGGAAGCAATCAGTATTGGGAGTGATCAGCACTGGTTGGTATAGGGAGCTCACCTGAGATGAGAATGAATGTATTTGGGGGCAGTAAGTAGTCTTGGTCATATTAACTTTTCTTTAAGAACAAGAGGAGTATAGTTGTTGGATTTACCTGGTTTGGGGGCTTCTGGGTTCAGGTACATTTATCTTATATTTACAGCGAGGGAGTTTTATTCTCCTATGGATAAAAGTTATATGAGCTAAGATACACATCTACTGATAAGGTCACAAAGAAAAATAATCCCTGCGTTCTGATAAAAAAAATTTTTTTGAAATATATAAATGTAATACATAGCATTATGTCCATATAAAGCCATACTGCTACTGATATTGCTAATACTTTTTGTTTCTTTATATTACTCTGAATATAAAGCCATTTACTTTCTTGGTTTTTATTAATAAATTACAAACTTTACTAAAAGTTCTGATCAATACAAACAGAAGCCCAGTGATTTTGATGGGTTTACATGATTCGAATTCTGGTCCAGGGCCATGTGGGATTAATAATGGATTCATTAATCATCAGCTCTTTCTTGTCTAGAGATTACCTCTGTTTCTGGGGAATTTAAACATCTTAATTTTTTAAATCTTACCTTTTGAGTAAAAGTCTTTTTCTTCTTCACTTTAATTTTCATATTGCTTATGGGCATGGAAAGGACAAAACTGAAGTGTGATGAGTCTATGGTGAACTTAAATTAGAAGGAAGAGGCTGGTGGAATAGTAAGGGATACATTATAAGAGCATTGCCTTCTAAAAAATGAAATGTTTGTTAGAGGAAATGTGCTAAGGTGGGAACACAGTTTATTAGTGAGAAAAGCATGTGTACATGTGTTTATTTTTATTAAAATTCCTTTTATTCTGTTTCCTTTTCCACTTTATAATGAAAATGTGAGGACGAAGACCACTTCGCATGCACTATTGCACTATTGCACTCCCTATATATTCTGTGTACATAATAAATACTATAACAATTGAAAATGAGAAACAAATGCATTTTTAAGCAAATTGGTGATATTTTAATTTCTGTTCATTTTTAGTACTTGGAAACATTTTAGTTATGCAGGTCTTGTTTTAGCATACTTTTTACTTCTATGGACATTCTGGTTCTTAGTCATACACTTTGGCTTTATTAGCAGTTTCATGGGTCTGAGTCTCATTTTTCTAACTCCAGATAAAGGGTTTTTGAGGATAAAGACCATTTCTTCTCCAAAATTGTTATAGCAGGACACAAAATAGACCTTCAGTAAATTATTTAAATTATACTTCAATAAAAAATGATAAGAAAAGTTTTTACATGAATTGCATTTTAACTTATGCTGAATTTATATGCCTTTGTGTGACCTGTACCCCTTCCATGCTCTCTACAGCTCATTTATATTTATCCTTTCAGTGTGTTGAAGTCTAAATGTGATGGCTGGCTGCTTGGAACATCGTCATCCATCAAAAAATACCAAGAGTCTACTAGCAGTGGAGAGAATAAAAGGGAGAAGAAGACAGTTGGATTTCAGTCACATACGGCAGATGATACCCTCTGGACATCTCAAAAGAAAGAAACATGCCAACCCCAAAGAGGTAAGCTTAACATCTATAGTAGCAAAAAGAGAAGCTGTTGGAAGCAGGTGGTTGCTGGTGGCTGCTAGCCATGGACTCCAGATGATTCCCTACAGGCCAGAACAAGAGTTAAGTCTGTTACAGACTGACATGTGCCTGCACTGCAAGACCATCGGTAGCACATCTAGATCAGTGAATTACATGAGGATTTTCTCTTAGAATACTCAATGAGAAACTATCCAACTCATTCCTCTTTTGAAAGCAGAAAACTATAAAAATTAGTCAGCAGTAAGTGTGGTCATAGACGTAAAGTAATGTTAAAAGTGAGTAAAGTGACAAGAAATTGAACATAAATCTCTACCCAGAAAATAAACTACAGTTAATCTTCAACTAACTGAAAATATGGAGGGGGTGGAAGAAAGGTCATGGATAATTCTACATTGTGGCTAAAAGAAACCTCGTAAGTCTTAAGCATATATTGTCTAACAATCTTAAGTGCTGGTAATTCTTCCTATTGTCTATGTTATAGATTTTTTTAAAACAATTATAAATGTGTGAAATGTTGAGTGGAGCAGTTCAATTTAATTGTGTTTTCTGGTTGTTTCTGAGGGGGCTTTGGCTTAATCTCTCCTGGAATTATTAAGGAAAAGATTTTGGGCCGGAATGGAACAAGTCTGAGCTCATTGTAGAGAAAAGATGTACAAAAAACAAAGAGCCTAAAAGGTCTCAGAGCCCCATCTGCTCACACCTCTTTCCCAGGTGTGAGCTAGCACCTGCCCACCTCTGGGGTTAATCATCCAGCTTTTCATAATCTCTCTAGCCACTCTCACATTTGTTTGGGCAGGGCTTTATGAGACTATCTTACAGTTGTGCCACTCCCTGCCTTTCCTCATCTGCCAGCATTCTTTTTGTTTGTTGTTTTTGGTTTAATTATATTTAATCTAGAAATTGTTTAATTCTCTCCCAGGAAGGTTCAGCAGACCTCCATTGCTTTAGGACAACTTTAAATAACTTTTGTCTTTTTGGACTTTACTACTAGGAACAAAAAATGAAATTGAGGAGACTTAGTGTCTGAGATAGAATCTTCTTTACTTTCTGTTAGTAGTCCTTCGGAAATGGGAAACTCTTACCTTGGCTTCCTGCATTCTACTCAATGCACTTTGGAGAGTGGAGAACCAGTCAAAATTGGTGTGGTGGTTACACTGCAAGGCTTAACATAGTCTTCTATTAACTTGTCAACAAATTTATGTTGTGTATCAGCACTAAAATAAAATGGCAAAATGAAAAATATATATATAATATAAAGCAAAGGGACAGATAACTTGTGTTACTGGTTAGGACCACAGCCACATTGAAAAGGCACTTTGAGAAAGGTATCATCAGGCCAGCACTCGCTGTGGTGGAGGTTAATCTCTCCTGGGCCCGGCTACAGAAGCCGGAAGCCTGGAAAGGGCTTGTGTCCAAAAAAAATCAATTTCTAATTTGAAACAAAATCATTTTTGACTAACAGGGGTTCAGAACCCATTACTTTTTGCTGTATTGTCTGCTGACATTTCAGAACTTTCTGTTGTGCACAATGAATCCTAATAGTCATTTTATAATGTTGCCATAGCAATCAATTTAACCAAGAGAAAGCTGTTACAATTCTACAAAGTTTTCAGGAACAGTTTTCACTTATGGTTTTATTTTTTTCATTAAGGGTTTCTTTTGCTTTTTTCTTTTCTTTTCTTTTCTTTTCTTTTTTCTTTCTTTTTTTTTTTTTTTTTTTTTTTTTTGCGGGAGGGGGAAGGTGGTTATAATGTGGTAAAAAATTGAAACTTTTTCATTGTTTCAAAAGATTTTTAAGGTACTGTATTCACAGAAATTAACCTTTTTTCTACTCTTAAGAAAGCCTGTCTTGTATTTTTCTTTTCTTTTATTCTAATATGGAACCACTAACAAAATGACGGTATACCTGATCACTAGGAGAGCTGAAGTTGCCCCTTTGAGTTATTCTGCTCATAAGCCTGCTGGTATACACAAATTCTAGCACAGGGCAAAGTTATTGCATTGGCATTTGCTGTGGCACCCAACCAAATGGGAGACAGACTTTCCAAGGTATGCTACAGAGGGTTTAGATGCCTTTCTATCATAGGGCCAATGACCTAGCACTAAGCGCCTAGTTACACTGCTTGGTTTAGTGTCTCCGTAATTGCTTTCCCCTTTTTAGCTTGTCTGAATTTTCTAACATACTTTCTTCTGTTTTATATTCTTTCTTTTGTTGTCCTTTAATTATTAAGTACAACATAGAATCTTTAATCTTTATTAATCAGTTCCTTACTCCTTTACCTCTTCTATCTTCCTCACCATTCTGTCAACTTTATAGGTATTTAACATGTAAGAAAGACCTGATTCTTGTCTCATGTGATTGCAAAAATATGTACAGTGTTGTCAGAATTACACTTAAAATATAAATTGTTTTTCCATCATCAGTGCTTGGAATGCTCTATTTTAGTTGCTTTTCATTGAGTTGTGTGGAACAAGGAGACATTACTTAGGAAAATCTAAACTTGAGTCAAGAACTTTTAAGCTAAAGGCAAAAATCTGGAAATATCCAGTCTCCATTTCTCTTTTTTGCTCCCTACACAGTGGTGTTTTTATTCTCTTCCAGCTTGCCTTGAACCTTCCCTGCCTGAGCAATCACTGATTTCCTTTCATAGTAGCCCTAAAAGCTGAGGGCATTTTTATCCTGTTATGCTAATGTACTAGCAGAGGCTGTGAGGCCACTGAACATGTATGTTGCAGAACTGAAATGTTAGACCTCAGTGCTTGTCACTACCCATTCCTACATAAAGCTGTAAAGCCATCCCAAAGCCCCCTACTACATTTAGAGCTACCTCCTGTTTGTTCCTCTTTCATTGATCTCTGAATCTCCTTATAACTTTAAGTTTGAAACTAGCTGAACCTAGAGTAATTTAGATTTACCTGATGGTGTTGGCCATTCCCTTCATTTTATCTTTGGGTTTTTGGTTGGGTTTTTTTTTTTTTTTTTTGGTTTTGTTGTTGTTGTTGTTGTTGTTGTTGTTGTTGTTGTTTTGGTTCTATAACATACAGAAACTGTCACTGATAGAGGCTCCCTGAGGGGGCTCCCAAACACATTTTTTTTTATTGGAAGAGAATTATTTTAGACTCATCTGAATTGAAGAATAATCTCTGAAGCTCCTAGCTATTCCTCTAAGTAAATCTGTGCTTGCAGTGATGTGGGTGCTCTTTGTAGTCCATGATGGATTAGTGTGGGTGACATGGTTAAAGAAATAAAGAAGTCAGAGTGTCAAAAGTACAGAAACTATTTCCATCTTTCCTCTAAGGAGTATTTATTTATGTTTCTTTTTTTATTAGCATCACCATTATGATTTTATGTTTAATCATTTGTAAGGGTACCACAAGATATTATTCTGATTCCTAGAAGTCTGAACTAAAAGATCTGTTAAAAGTTAATGTTATCAACAGAACACAGACATAAGCATAGTACAGAGCTATGAATAAACCCAGACATGTAAATTAAATTGTCCTGCCCAGTCCACTCAAAAAAGGAATTCAAATGCAAGAGATTAGCGTTGAGAGTTGAAGTTGCTATGTATGGAATAATGTCACTTAAACCAGCCTCAAAATACTGTATAACTTACGTATTTTTTTATATTTAAAATGTTTCCCACTAGAGTATGTGTCCCATATGTTCACTGTTGTAGCCCCATCTCCTAGACCATTGGTTAATATGTGGTAGATGTTCACTATATATTTATTGAGAAAATTAACATAACTATATATATTGATTTTTTTTCTTTTTGTCCATGCCCCATTTTCCTACAGAACGGACCTAATTAGTTAAACCTTTTGCCTACAGTTATTTAGTGATTTAAGAAATGTATGTGCTTGTCCCTTCAAAGTTCTTAAGGTGATTGATTGATAATGTCAAAGAGATATCAACAGAGTAAGGTCTTAAAAATAGCACTGCCTTAAGTCAAGAAAATTGGTTTTTTTTTTCATTTCTTTTTATTCTAATTGAAATTTAATTTATATGCAATAAAATTGCGTAGGTCTTAAGTGTACAGTTTGATAAAACTTTAACAATTGTATATACCCATGTAACTACCACCCTGTTAAGATGTAGTACAAATCCATTATTCATGAAAGTTTCCTCATGTTCCTTTCCAGCAGTTCCCCACTGAGGCCTCTCTCCTTGGCCTGGAGATGGTAGTCTACTCATTGTGTCCTCACAAGGCCTTTTCGCCGTGAGCATCCATCCCTGGTGTATCTCCCTCTCCTTATAAGGATACCAGTCGTATTGGATTAGGGCCCACCCATATGGCCTCATTTAATCTTAATTACTTCTGTAAAGCTTTCTCTCCAAATACACTCACATTCTGAGGTAAACTGGGAGTTAGAACTTCAATATATGAATTTGGTAGGGGGAGGACATAACTCAGTCCATAACAACAACTTTCTTTCTAATCTTTATGCCTTTTTTTCCCTTAAACTGCCTAAGATTTTCTTTACAATGTAGAATAAAATGGTAAACGTGGACTTTTATGCCTTGTCCTTGATATCATAGGGAAAGCAGATACTCTTTCACCTTTAAGTATGATTTTAGCTGTAGGTTTTTTGTAAATGCTATTTATCAGGTTATAAAATTTCCCACTGTGTTTTCTGATAGTTTTTATCATAGTGAGTGTAGAATTTCACCAAATCTTTTTTCTGTACCTATTGAAATAGAGTGTAACTTCAAAAACAGCTTTGAAAAACAGTTTGACATTATTTATTAAAGATAAAGAACAAATACCCTGTTTCCCAGCAGTTCATTTCTAAGTATGCATAGAGAGAATCTCATATATGCAATGATTAACTTATAAATATGTTCATAGCTGTGTATTCAGGTAGACTAAACTATGGTAACAAATGGACAGGGGAAAAAAAAATCAATGATTTAAAGACCAAGAAGTTTCTTTCTTTCTCATGTAATGGTCCAGGATAAGAGTTCAGGGCAACACCAGTTTTGCTGCAAAGAATGATGGCTTTGCCATCTTTTTGTCTTCCAAGCTCACCTTGAACATTGCAGTTACACAGGGGATGGTCTATGGCCAAATCCATACCACTGCTTGCTTTTGCAAATAAGTTTTATTGGAACACAGCCATTTCCATTTTTTACATATTGTCTGTGGCTGCTTTCATGATACAACAGCAGGGTCAAATAGTTGCAACAGGAGCTGGATAGCCTACCAAGCCTAGTATATATACTGTCTGACCCTTTATAGGAAGCTGTTGTTTGGCCCTGCGATAGATAGTAGGTCTGTAAGGAAGAAGAAGGATATAGAAGAGTACATGTGGCAGGTTTTTATAGGACAGGCCTGAACTGTTATATACAATGTCCATTAGTTTTCCTCCTGATCGTATGTAATTACTAGGGGGATTGTGAAATATAATCTAGCTGTATACCAGGAAGAAGGGAAGAGTGGATAACTAGCATTCTCTGCCACAGCACCATTCTTAATAGCCCCAAACCAGAAACATTCCATATGTCCATCAGTAGTCAAATGAATAAAAAGTCATAAATGCATATAATAGAATGCTATATAGCAAAGAAAACAAACTGCAGCTATGTAAACATCAACATAGAAAAATCTCACAGAAATAATATTGAACAAAAGAAGTCTTAAAAAGAATATAATATATTTCTATTTTTATAAAGTTCAAAAGCAACAAAACTAAGTCACATTTCGGGGATATATTTGTAAATGGTAAAACTATAAAGAATAGAAAAGGAATAAATATGAGAACAGTGGCTGCCTTCTGCTGTTTCAGAGGGGAGAAGAGTTGTAATTGGGATGGATATTGGTGATGCTTCCAGGTGGCAATGCTGCCAGTATGTTATTTCTTGATCTGAAAAGAAGTCACACTGGTATTTTCTTTATCACTTATTCTTTAAACTAAACTGAATGTATAATATAGCTCAGCTATTTTTAAATTGAAAAATAAAACAAAGGGCCCAGAAACAGTTTTTCTAAACATTGAATTCTAAGAAGTTATCTTATCATGAGATATTGATTGATGGATGAGCAGACAACAGACCCAGCTATATGTAAATAGGACGTGATCCATTATGTTCAATTCCATCTGTGTATGCAAAAATGTGTGTATTTATTTACATAAATATATTCACATATATTTACATACATAAAACATATACATTTATATATGAACTCTATCAGCCTAATGGATAATATTCTTACCAGCACTTTATTTTTAAAATGTGCATATTATCTGTGTGTGTATGTATAAATATAGAGAAATGTGTAGTTCTATGAATATGCATAACTGTATGTAACTATTGGTATACTAAACATTAAATCAAATTCTGTAGAAAGAACGGATATAATTAAAAGCTGATATATAACTTTTTAGAAACTGAATAAGGAATAGAGCTTAGAGAATTAAGAAAAAGGAATAAACTTACTCTAAGGCATAGGGATTCCGTATATTCCTGAAGTACATCCGTGGATCCCATTAGAAGTCCTTGGACCCTCTGTTAAAATTTCTTTAAATTGTCCCTATCAGACGTCAATTGTCTCAACTAAACTCTTGACAAAAATATCAAAACAGAAAAAATAAGACTAATGTTCAGGCCTGATGTAATGACTCAAAAGATATTTTATTCTGTTACTACCAGGCATTTATTCTGTCACTACCAGGCATTTCTTCCCCTTCATCTCTCCCACAAATCCCTCTCCTTGTTTCTGTTACTGTTTGCCCATTTTAATTTCCACTTCCATCCCCCAGGAGTCCACCTAGACAACAGTAGTAGTAATGAACTGCTTTACCTGCCTCCATTCTCTCTGTTTTACTCTGTTCTGAATTCTGTCTCGAAAGACCAATTTGATTTTTGTATTGTCATCACTGCTGCTTTGTTTTATTTTTGAGGCCAACTAGCACAACATTTAAGAGTTTGCAGCACACATTAAAACAGACCTCAACTGTGTTCATAACCCAGCTGTGCTCTTACTAGCCCTAGTGATGGACGTGCTGCTTCACCTTTTCAGTTTCCATTTTCTTATCTATAAAATGAGGACAATAATATAATTAAAGGGCTATTGTAAGGATTAATGGGATAATACATTAAAATAATTTAAAGTGATTAGCAAGGTACAATGACATAGTGATGTTCAATAAATGTTTCCTGAATACACTAAATATTTAGCCTTGAGGTTTTTAATGTAATGCTTTCACTAGTTTCATTCCCCTATTCATGCCTATCAAAATTCTACCACCTGTATCATATCTTCCCTAATCCTATAGCCAGATGTGATCTCTCCCATTTCTTAATTCCTCAGACTTCTCATACTACTTATTACAGAAGTGTACTAGCATAATGATGAAAACTCTGGGATTAGATTATCTGGACATGAATGTTCATTCTGTCACATACTAGCCTTATGACCTTGGCAGGTCATGTAAGTCCCCTATGGCTTATTTTCCTTATCTGTAAGTTAGCTACAAAAAATAGTATCTATCACAAAGAGTTTTTATGAGGATAAATATAGCTAATTACTAGAAATGGCCAGACTAGAGAGATAGAGCTGGAGTGGGATAGAAACAGAGCAGGCAGGGAAAAGACGTCGACTACAAATGGGCACGAGGGAACTTTTTGGAGTGAGGAAATACTCTAAAACTAGATTGTAAAAATAAGTTAATATCATGACAAAAAAAAATTTTAACTGAGTTGTGTCCGTGCTTTCATAGCTGAACAGATTTATTCTATTTATCAAAGTATACACTTAAGATGGGTAAATTTTATAATATTCAAATTATACCTCAATGAAACTGTTTTTTTTAAAAAAAAGAATATATGGTATATGGAAAAGGCTTAGAACAGTACCAGGCACATACTAAGCATACTATATCTATTATTACTATATTATACTGCCCTGGGTTATTTGTGATTCTTTACAGGATTGTTCATTTGTACCTCATTTTCTTACTATCACATCTTCCATCCCCTCCCCGCAAACTAAGCTTGAGCTTAATCCTGGCACCAGCCCTTTCCCTTCATTAGGTACTCAGTAAATATTTACTGACTGAATGCAGGTATGGACTAATGGAGTTTATGCCTAGGATGATAATGTACTGGTTTGGGTTGAGGATCCCACAGGGTTGTGTATGCGAAGAAGACTGAATTGTGCATTAGATGGCTAGTCTTTTACATATATACATAATAGAAAGCAGTTAATATTAAAGATAGCTTTTGAATACCAAAGATCATGGTAATTGTTTTTATGCTAATAAAACTATGCTAATAGTTTTATAGGTGATTGTTTTTATGCTAATAGAACTATGCTATAGTTGCAACTCTTGCTTTTTCTAGGCCTGATATTCTCTGGTCACACCTAAACTGTGCCATCCCTAAGTTAGCGTACTGTATTCTTGGCATTTTTGGGCTTGTTATTCCCAGCATGGCAAAGCTGTCTTTGTGTTATTTGAATATTCACCCTTTCCTCAAAGAAAGACTGAATATTCTCAGATCTCTTCTTTAAGCAGCCTGGACAATAGTCTCCCAGGTACCTGAAGAAAACTGTGAATGAGATTCTTATAGTCTTCCAAGAAAAAGACGGAGATGTTTTGTATTGTTGGGAAAACAATATTAAGAAGAAAAAGAATGTTATTATTAAAAATACTAATAATTAGAAAACAAATAAGAACAAAAAATTTTCTGTCCATTCCATTTTATTGTTTAGCACTCCAGAAAATTAATTATCAACTAAATGTTGTTAGAAAGGAACAGAGACCAAATCAGCCCTAGGTTAGTAGAGCATCTCTTCCAGTAAAAAAAAAAAAAATTGTTTTAGCACAGTGTAGAATTCTTTGAAAGAAACATTCCAGATTCACATCTACTTTGAAAGTTTTGGCGATAGGATCACTTTAATATGAGGGATTTGGAGGTAGAAAGCACTAAAATTTTCTATTCTGTCAAAAAGAAGAATGGTCTTTTCCTATGATAAAGGGAATAAAATAAAGCAATCTACTGTCATAGGCATTGTCACAATAAACACAAATCAGCAGGAATATGACAGGCCATCAGGTTTAAAAACAAAATCTCTAGTTAGTCTGTTGTTGCATAAATATACTTTTTTAAACAATGTATTGTAGATCTCTGATATTTACAAAATCAAAATAACCTACTTAGTTTTCCATCTGTTATTGTTTCATGTTGAGGGATGGTGCATCGCTTACTTTTAAAACAAGAATTCCTGTAGTCTCCATTACTCAAAATGAAAATTTTCATTTTTTTTATAGAATGCCAAAATTATTTTCTTTATTGTTCGCACAGGGGCAATGACAGAAGTTAGAAAAGATGCGTCCACATTTCCTATAACAACAGAAAGCCAAAAGGAGCTTTTAAGCACAGTCACATCATCATTCCAACGCAACACTTCCCGGTAAGTTTTAAGGATTCTTCTTCAATTTAACATTCTCCAGGTAAAAGCATTTTTTAATTTATTTTTATTTTTTATTGACATATAATTGACATACAATATCCTATTAATTTTAAGTTGCATCATAGTGCTTTGATACTTGTATACATTATGAAATGATCCCCATAATAAATCTAGTTACCATCTATCACCATACAAAGTTATTACAGTATTATCGACTATATTCCATATGCCATACGTTACTCTCCCATGATTTATTTATATTATAACTAAAAGTTTGTACTTCTTAATCCCCCTCACCTATTTAACCCACCCTTCAACCC
Organism: Cynopterus sphinx; assembly: GCA_030015415.1. Taxonomy (NCBI): domain Eukaryota; kingdom Metazoa; phylum Chordata; class Mammalia; order Chiroptera; family Pteropodidae; genus Cynopterus; species Cynopterus sphinx. The sequence continues at coordinate 25,212,369 of CM057384.1, read as the reverse complement.
CTCCCCTCTTTTTTAACCACCAATTTGTTTCTTGTATCTATGAGTCTATTTCTGTTTTGTTTTGTTTGTTCATGTTTTGATTTTTAGATTCCACATATAAGGGAAATCATATGGTATTTGTCTGTCTCTGTCTGACTTATTTCACTTAGCATAATACCCTCTAAGTCCATCCATGTTGTTGTAAATGGCAGCATTTAATTTTTTATAGCTGAGTAATTTTCTGTTATATATAGAAACCACATCTTTATTCTTTCATCCATCGATGGATACTTAGGTTGTTTCCATATCTTGGCTATTGTAAATAGTGCTGTAATGAACATAGGGGTACATATATCTCTTCGAATCAGTGTTTTTGTTTTCTTCAGATAAATACCTCCAAGTGGAATTACTGAAATGTATGGTTGTTCAATTTTTAATTTTATGAAGAGCCTCCATACTGTTTTCCATAATGACTGCATTAGTTTACATTCCCACCAACAGTGTACAAAGAGTTCCCTTTCTCCATATCCTTGCCAGCACTTTTTTTTTGTCTTTTTGATAATAGCCATTCTGACAGGAGTGAAGTAATATCTCATTGTGTTTTTTGTTTGCATCTCTCTGATGATTAGTGATATTGAGCATTTTCATGTGTCTTGTCAGCCATCTGTGTCTTTTTGAAAATGTCTCTGCCCGTTTTTTTTTTTTATCAGATTCTTTGGATTTTTTTATATTAAATCGTGTAAGTTCTTTACATATTTTAGATATTAACCCTTTATGGAATACATGATTTGCAAATATCTTCTCCCATTCGGTATGTTGCCTTTTTATTTTGTCAGTGGTTTCCTTCACTCTGCAAAAACTTTTTGCTTGATGTAGTCCTATTTGTTTATTTTTGCTCTTGTTTCTCTTGCCTGAGGAGACTGGTTCAAAAAAATATTGCTAAGACCAATATCAGAGAATTTACAGCATGTGTTTTCTTTGAGGAGTTTTTTGGTTTTAGTCAAATCTTTAATCTTTTTGAGTTTCTTTTTATATATGGGGTAAGACAATGGTCCAGTTTTATTCTTTCCCATGTCCAGTTTTTCCAATACCATTTATTAAAGAGACTATCTTTTCTCACTGTATATTTTGCTTCTTTTGTCATAGATTAATTGACCATATGTGTGTAGGTTTATTTCTGGGCTCTCTATTCCATTGATCTAGGTGTCTATTTTTGTGCCAATGCCATACCATTTTGATTACTATGGCTTTACCAATAAGGTTTGAAATCAGAGAACATGATAGCTCCAGCTTTGTTCTTCTTTTTCACAATTATTTTGGTTGTTGGGGTCTTTTGTGATTTTATACAAATTTTAGGATTCTTTTTTTCTAGGTCCATTAAAAATGCCACTGGCATTTTGATAGGGATTACAAATTGCTCCAGGTAGTATAGATATTTTAGCAATATTAATTCTTCAAATCCATGAGCATGGTCTATCTTTCCATTTATTTGTGATGTCTTCACTTTATTTTATCAATGTATTATAGTTTTTAGAGTATAGGTATTTTGCCTTGGTTAAATTTATTCCTAGATATTTTTTATGCAGTTTCCTTTATTTCTCTTTCTGATAGTACATTATTAGTACAACTGATTTCTATATATCCTGCGACTTTACTGAATTCATTTTATTAGTTTTAATAGTTTTTTGGTGGAGTCTTTTGGGTTTCCTATGTATAGTATCATGTCATCTGTAAATAGTGACAGTTTTACTTCTTCCTTTCCAATTTAGATGCCTTTTATTTCTATAGGAGTACTTTTTTGAGGTATGTTTAATAAAGAGTGGAAAAATCTTGACTCTTCTTAATGGCTTTTGCTCAGGAGAGAAACCCTTATCTGGATGCATCTGGATTTGGCCAGGCTGAACTTTTAGAGCCCTCTTCTTTATACATGCCCTTCTTTAGTTGATAAGGGTAATTGGCAAGGATATCCATAGAAACACAAAGCTAATCCTGTCTTTCATCAAAAAAATCTGCTTAGTAGCAGGCCCTTCGCAATTTGTGCATTTGGTCTATAAGTTTAACTAACTGAATTAATTGATATTGACAGTTACAGTGGGCTTTGTTAAAGGACTGTCAACATTTACTTATTACAGAGAAATTTGAATGAAGAGTTAATATTTTGATCAGCCTTTTCTAGAGTCAGGAAAAGAAACATGTTATAAAAATTCTCATATTCAATAAAATTTCTCATATCTAATATGTTCAACCTTTACATGTTTAAGGACTAAATATATAAATATCAGCACCAAAAGGGCTTGGTTTATGTTTCCTTGGGAATGTGATTTTGAACACTTAAATACCTAGTGTCTTATCAGATGAATATAGGTTTTAAGATAATTTTAATTTTAAAGAACTTTTGGGAAATGACCCTAACACAGAGGAGAATAATAATAATGGCTGTCATCTATATAGTATGTTCCCAGCCCTTTATATGCATTATCTGATTGAATATTCATCATAGCCTTATGAAGTAGTACTATTGTCATCCTCATTTTAGAAAATTAGGAAAGTGGCTCAGAGAGACTGATTAACTTGCCTAAGGTCACATAGCTAAGGTCAGCCAGCATTTCAGACTCCAAAGCCCATAATCTTAAATATTATAATAATTGACAATGACAACTTCCTTATTTTGGAGGCCACCCATAATCAAAAGATAATTTTACTAGTTTACCACATTCTTTGTTCATTACTCCTTTCTTTTATTTATAATGCTGCTACTATTATCATCCTGCCAAAGACCCACAGTGAATTGTGGTTCTGATATATTGACGGGGTTCCCTCCTTGGACCACTTAATGTTGTGGCTGAATGCTTATGCTCATAGAGGATCTATCCTCCCTCACCTTGAGAGATTCTGCTGGAGGAGTTACAGGTAGGGAGGAGAGAGGGCCAGGATTTTCAGTGTTAGTGAATTTCCCTATTGTTGGGGATTAAAATGAGATCTCTTAACTCCACTTCAGTGTGTATTTGATGATTACATTTCAGTTTAGAGAAAAGCATGAAAAAGAAAAAGAAAATGCTTTCCCAGTGAGGGTTTTGTAGAACATCCTCAGCACACATTTTCTGAATAAACCGTATTAACTGTAGAGTTTTACAAGGCCAGTTAAAATCACTGTGAAGACTCATGTATACGAACCTTAAAAAAAGGATTCTTGATCTGTTAGTTCTCAATATTACAAATCAGCTAAACATAGATCCTCAGAAGCTTCTTAAATAATGAGCATTTGGCTAAATAAAAACATGTGTAGCACACCAGATTTTATCCTTAGGCATGCACGATGCCATATTATAGGTCTGTTATACAATGTGCAGTGTTGAAAAAAAAAGACTCAGTACTATGAAAATCAGGTACCAGGAAGGCACAGTGTTTGCTTTCCAGACTTCTGAATCAGGATTATTTGAATTATTTTTATTTCAAAGTGTAGAAAAAGCATTATTTATAGAATGTTTTTTAGTTGCACAAAACTCTTACTGCAAGAAAAAAGCCTGTTCTTCATCCTAACAAATCTTTGAAAGTAGTACTTAGGAGAACAAGAATAAAAACCCTTTTCCCTGTCCACCCTAAATTTTAAAAATTTTCAAGACTTGCAAAAGAGGATTGGGCTGGGACAGATGCTAGTCCTGTACAGGTTTTCCTTTGTTTTCTGAAAAATGTTAACACCTAGAGGACTACCATATTATTCTATGTGCAGGTAATAAAACAAGGCATGGCAAAGTCATCTTTCTCATTCATGATGTAGGCTGTTAATTGTTCTCTCTGCTGCCTGTCAATATGTGAAATTTTTATTCCCCGTTCAAAATGGAAAAAGTTGTGGCTGAAAATGTTAACATTTGCATTTTTATTTGTTGATTTATTTAAAGGACAGCCTCTCCTACAGCAATCTATCACTTGGTGACACCCCAAATATGAATAATGTATTGTACACTTGCAGCTACCATGTGTAACAAGTGCTAGAGACAGTAAAGGAATGCTAACGATGTTGCAAATGTAATATTTATTGACTCATAAAGTTTATTGCTTTTGAGGTTCAATAATACTGACCGTAACACATTAATATCACTTATCCTGATTTTAGCTGGGCACCTTTGTATGTAGATATATTCATCTATCTCATGCTAACAAAATAAATATGTAATTTATAGCACAAGCAAAGAGGACTTTGTAGTTTTCTGTGCTGAGAGCTGTAATGCTTCTTTCTTTCCATTTCACTTCTGGCCTCCAACATTGATCGCACACCCCTGAGCTGTCCAAGAAAGTTAGCACACTGTTCATCTTGGCAGAAGAGGATGTTGCCACTGAACTAAACAATGCCTTGCATTTCTGTGTGGCTGGAACAGGCAACACAGCACAAACCACTCCACCTAGGGAGAGAACTAGAGGGGCCTTTTCTCCCTGTCATTCTGACTGCCCAGCTGGTAGGTGCACACGCCTTCACTCAGAAAGTCCAGTGCTTTTCCTGTCATGATACTGAGTCATAGTTTACTGATTCTACTGGAGCCTCTTCCCCAGTGTGAAGCCAGACCTGGGCAGCTTACACATGAATTTGTTATGAGCCACAAATGTTACAGATGATTAACCCTTTTGTGCCTTCCAGAATTAGGTGTGTCCACTGCCAGCAAGAAAGATCATACAGGAAATATCTGGCCCCCAGAGCAAGGGAAGTAATGTTAATTAGCAACCATCAGCTGTAATTGTCATCCCCATTAAGATGCAGAATTATGTATTTCTTCGTTATAAATAACCTTTCTAATTGTACTTGATGTATGCCAATTTAATCAAAAAGTATACTTGCAACAAGCAGGTATTTGCATTAATGTAGCTTTGAATCTTCCAATCTTTTATTTCAAATTTGACTGGAAAAAATCTGTTGCAGCTGTATATCTTTTGTATGTTGGCGTCTTTTTCTATTCGGGCATGTAGATATGATACATTTTATATTTAAAATGAAGACAGTACCTTCTGGGATTGTTCAATTGCCGGAGTCCAGCTCCGGCAGGACCAGAGTCCCGGAGGGAGGTACAGGTGCGGCGGAAAAATGATGAGCATTCAGACGAGATGGTGGGTGGAATGCTACAATCTTTATTTTGCAAAGCCGTTATATAGTGCAAAAACAATTTATCACCCAGGGCAAGTTGTCAAACATAATAACCACAATGGTTGACTTATGGGTTTAATTGATCATGTCTCTTTCGTTTGCTGTTCTTAAGAATAGACAATGACTTCTGTCCCTAAGCATGTGTGGGTAGCCACATCACTAGGGTATCATTTTCCTGTTCTTTTCCTTGTTCTTGTTAGAAATTACCTTCCACCCATTTTTCATTCTGTCTAAACACAAAGATCGATTTTTCTTCTATTCACTACCTGTCAACCCATTGGCCAGGGGTGCAAGTGGAGGTATAGAAGCAGAATGCTTATAGTTAATAGTCTATGTTCCTATGTAGCTACAATAATTTTCAGCTTATACACAATTGATTGTTTCTTATGCTATGTAGGTAAGCAGAGTCACTCAGGCAGTTAGCATCTGAGCTCATTTGTTACAAGTTCATGATTAACAGAATGTGGTAAATTCTGTAAGATTTCTAAGTAATTTCTACTAATGTTTTTCTTTCCCAGTCCCCTATTTCATCGTTATAACAATTCCTTTCCTTCACTATTCCCTATTAATGCTATTAATAGCAAAGTTACAAAACATGCAAGGAGAGAGAGGAAAGCCAGCCCACATATCTCGCTGCTCTGCAGCGAGACTATCCCCAGTGACTCTGTCATGCCGCAGGGGTGTTCTGGCTCCCGACATCTCCCCCTTTTCTGTTTTAGAAAAGGTGGGCCTTAACCGAGTGAGGGAGTAGTGGCCTGATTCCTCCCGTGAGCCGTCGTGGCCCACTAGTTATGGCTCTTGGTATCTTTTGGGGAGGAGAGGCAGAGCCGTTTTAAAGTAGTAATTTTTTGGATACCAACCTCTATGCAAATCAGGCATACTCACAGGGAAATCTAGAGGAGGTCATATAGGACCTTCCCTTGCGATGCTCTGCTCCGCACTCAGCTCGGTACCCATACCCTTCTCCTCCTTTTAGAGGAGGTGGTAGGCATGCCTCTAGTTATCATGCCGTCCCCGTAGGGAGGGAGCTAGGCTCAGTGTACATTCCCCTTTGTTATAACTGTGGATATTATTTTCTCTCTGGTAGTCACAGGACCCACTCCATCCTACCTTTTGTCCTGCTGTCCTGAAGTCTTACTAGTTTCTGAATTAGAAACTGATTTCTAATAATTGTTTAAAAAGGGTACACAAGCTGGATAAAATATAACCTAAAAAAGGTCAAGCATTATTTATTACTTGATAATGTTTTTTATATAATTTAATATATCAAATAGACCGAATTACTTAATATTTATTTTGTACAAAGTGACAAAACTAAGCCTTTGAGAATTTCCAGGGGCCCTCTGGGAAGTCTCAAAGTTATTTTGGGATAAAACAAAAATCCTAGTTCGATTTTGTTGGAAAATTTGTCACAATGTTATAAGGTTTGATCACCCGATTAAATAGGATTACAGGTTATTATAAAACAATACTCAGTTATCTATTTAACCAATGTAATAATAAAAGATTTCAAAGGTAAATATGACTATAAAAAACTTTAGCACTCTTAATGCTAAGAAGACTCAGTTTTTAAGTAATTAAAGACATAATAAAGATTATAAAGCACAATAAATTGTTTTGATAAGATGTAGAATCTTTGTTTCTTAGGTGGTATTGCTCAACAAGTAAAGAAAATCTTTTATAATCTCTTATTAGGAACAGACTAATAATCCAAACTCTAGTCTTGTGCCAATACACTCTTGATATTAAAATTCTTGAAACCTTATAATACATACATTTGATTTTAGTTAACTTGACCATATAAAACAAGATTCTTTTTCTCTTTTCTTAAAAATACATCCTTGATATTTCAGAACACATTTTATTTCCCTTGCATACTTTGTATACAGTCATTCTTCAGACCTAAATCTCTAACACAATGCATATTCTTTGCATTGTTTTAAAAGAAACCTATGATTATTACAGATGATATCTCATAGCTCAAAGGCTGTTTGTTTGTAGGTCGAGTGGCCCCTCTGATGGTTACTCTGTTCCAAACGTGGGCTAATTTAGCTGGCAGAACCTTTGAAGGTTGAAGGGATTGACGCTCTAGCTCCGTAGGCTTGGGCTTGTTTCCTGAAATCCTTAAAATGGTTAAAGAAGTATTGAAAGGGGGGAGGACATAGGACGATTTGAGAAGGAAGCCTGACCCATGTTAGTGAAAACAGGTAAGAGAAGAGAAAGTGCCTACAGGAGCCAACTAGGCCAGGGCTAGGATCAGCCTTTCACCTGGCATCCAGTCGGGTGGGGCCACAGAGGCCAGACCTAAGGAAGGAATCAAAATAAGTATAGGAGGGTAACAGTACATTCGGCCAGCCCAGACAGACAGACACAAGACATACAAGACAAACTACAGATAACACAAAACGCTAGCGCATCAGAAACCAGAACCAGAACAGGTACAGGGTCAGAGTCTGACGTCTCAGACCGACCGAACTAGGGAAGTATTGCTGCGTCCAGCCTTCCACTAGTTATCCAAGGGCCCAATTAGACAGGAACAGAACTGAGGCATCTAGACAGATGTTAACGCAGTCTTATTCACCGGTGAAGCTGCTTTAGGTGGCTCGTGCCCAATTACAGTTAAAGTGAAACTTCTTTTCCTTCTGCCCTCCTGAGCAAGGCTGCTTGGCATCTGGGGCTGAGAAACATCTCTTAGCGGCCGCCCCCTGGACGAAGCAAGTCCTTACTCAAGGTGGCTGGGGGTTTCAGGTTTCAGGAGATCCGGAACAGAAGTTAAAAAGAGAACAGAAGTTAATCTTTTACAAAGCTAGCAGAAACTGTTCACTACAAAGATATATGTAGCCAGGGAATTTGCTAGTTTTAAACATGGCCTTGCAGATGTTCTCCTTATCTGCGCCCTGGAATGTTGCGCTCTTAGCATATGAGAGAGCTCTTTGTCTCAAGTTTTATAGCAGACACTAAGCAGTCAAAAGTTCTAGGAATGAGGCATTCTTGTCCCAATTAAAAATTGCTAAGGTAAAGATTTCTTTTGTTTAGTTTTGGGACTTTTAATTAACTTTTACCTTTTCCACATTTTAGTACGCTGTCACATTCCCATTGGTTTTTAGGCACATATCAAATCTTTGATGTCCTATAAATTGGGGAAACTGAGATACCCCTGTTACTTGAGTAGAAAATACTATTAATTTAACAGCCTGGACTCTCTGTTAATGTACTTTATAAGGCAATTTACTATATATGGCCTAAATAGCAGTCCTAGAGAAGCTAATATTAAAGGTCTTTGTTTTATCAAGGCTAGACCATCTCGAATCATGTCAGAGCGGTTGGTACAAAAACAGTAGTCCCCACTCAAAGCTATACAATCAAGGCAAGATCCATGCTTCATAAACACACCAGTCCTATATGCATGAATCAACACTCAAGATTCCTAGCCCACCCCACAGACCCCGAAACCAAGCCGTTAAATAGGCAAAATTTGAGACTATGGTTGATGCAACAGGCAAATAATAATGAAACAAACAAAAACTTCATCTAAATATTTACATTTGAAATAATGTTCTCAACTATTCAATATATTGTTTTTCTAAGTAAAATAAGTACAATCACCTATTTATAATTGGCTTTTAACATTATGGTACACTAGTAAACAACATTTTATAGCAATTATCTTATGTGAAATTACAAGTGAAAAACAAATTTCTCAATAACAGTGAGTTATTAAATTCCTTATCCAATAGTTGTTACAAAATCTTTAAAAAGCCTAAACACATAAACCTGATTTCTTTGATAGTAGGCAGGTGCATTGTGCTCTTAAAATTTGTAGGGGGGGGTCTGTAGGGGCGACTGGCGGGGCCCCTGCAATGTCTATAACGACTGAGGGAGACTTAGAGGGAATTTTATCAGAGGAAAGAGAAACCACCGAGGCCGCTCGAGACAGGGGATGGAGACAAAAGCTGTTGTTTATCCGGGTCATCAGATGCTGCCTCTACAATGTCACGGATAAGCCCCCAATAAGAAAAGACAGTTGCAGGGACACTATCCGGGCCTTCCCGATTTAGTTTATTATTTAAGTCTCTACCGACCTTTTGCCATTTTTCTAAATTTACAGTCCCTTCTTCCGGGAACCAAGGGCAACAGTCTTGCACAAAACACATAAACTTAGTTATCTGTGCCCCTGACACTTTTACACCTCCAGCCCTTAGCATAGTTTAAGAATATCAACGAAGAGTCGTCTCTCTTTTGACTCCGCGTGGCCCATTGCTTAGATGTCTTTAGTTCTGACTACCTGCCTCCTTCTCTTTCTTACCTGGCCTTCTCCCTTCTACCAGGGGGTCTGCAGCACCCTATAGGCAGGGTCCGACCTGTCCGCGAGAAAAGCTTACCCTTCCGGTCCCTGTTCGGGCGCCACTCTGCCGGAGTCCAGCTCCGGCAGGACCAGAGTCCCGGAGGGAGGTACAGGTGCGGCGGAAAAATGATGAGCATTCAGACGAGATGGTGGGTGGAATGCTACAATCTTTATTTTGCAAAGCCGTTATATAGTGCAAAAACAATTTATCACCCAGGGCAAGTTGTCAAACATAATAACCACAATGGTTGACTTATGGGTTTAATTGATCATGTCTCTTTCGTTTGCTGTTCTTAAGAATAGACAATGACTTCTGTCCCTAAGCATGTGTGGGTAGCCACATCACTAGGGTATCATTTTCCTGTTCTTTTCCTTGTTCTTGTTAGAAATTACCTTCCACCCATTTTTCATTCTGTCTAAACACAAAGATCGATTTTTCTTCTATTCACTACCTGTCAACCCATTGGCCAGGGGTGCAAGTGGAGGTATAGAAGCAGAATGCTTATAGTTAATAGTCTATGTTCCTATGACGGTAGCCAAGCAATAATTTTCAGCTTATACACAATTGATTGTTTCTTATGCTATGTAGGTAAGCAGAGTCACTCAGGCAGTTAGCATCTGAGCTCATTGTTACAAGTTTCATGATTAACAGAATGTGGTAAATTCCTGTAAGATTTCTAAGTAATTTCTACTAATGTTTTTCTTTCCCAGTCCCCTATTTCATCGTTATAACAATTCCTTTCCTTCACTATTCCCTATTAATGCTATTAATAGCAAAGTTACAAAACATGCAAGGAGAGAGAGGAAAGCCAGCCCACATATCTCGCTGCTCTGCAGCCGAGACTGTCCCCCCGGTGACTCTGTCATGCCGCAGGGGTGTTCTGGCTCCCGACATTCAATGAAACAGAAATCTTGTCACTTTTTCAAATACTTAGAGTTTCTCTATCTCAGTCATGTGACAACTCAGTGATGATTGTTCCAAACTGATAAACAGGGGCAAATACCAGGCCTGCAACCACAAGATTACATTCTCAGTCCCTGAAGAAAAAGTTACTAATGCCTCTTCTCTCTGTTCTTCCCTGACTCATAGGAGTTAAGGCTGGTATTCCTGGCTTCTTTTCTGTGTATACATGAGATGTGAAGAGGGAAAGGCAGATCTCACTAAATCACCTGATTAGTGAATTTTTGGAACTGGACATAGAGTTAGCCTATTTCTAGGAAGTTCTCTTCACCTCGCTCTTTTTTCTTTGTTTCAGAAAGATTAGTTTATTGTTTTGGGTTTTTTTTTGTTTTGTTTTGTTTTGTTTTTTGTTTTGTTTTTTTTACCATAATGCAGAGCTAAAGTTTTTTGTTTTGTCTTGTTTGTTTTTGAGGTATGTTGGGGGGATGATTTTGTGGAGCTTGTTTTTTATTGAGGGAAATTGGAAAATAGTTGAGTATGTGTTTTGAAGAAATTTGATTGCTTATTTGGGGGCTTCATTTTAAAAATAGCTTCATTTGTTTCTTTTTTTTTAGACCTTGGTCCTTTGCTGTCAAATCATATGCTTAATATGTTTTGAAAATTTTGCTGTAAATTTGCACCTTGCTGAGCTTTCTATAGTGCAATTGCCTGTGCACAATAGTGCTCACAGGCAGCTGTTTGCACACAGCTGACTTGAAGTTGGTTTGTGGAGACCCTTTGCCCATTGCAGTTGAGAATGAGGAACCAGGCTCAGAAGTATTAGAACCCTGGGATCACACTCTACCAAGTCTAGTATGGAAGGATCCAAATACCCTCCAATCAAGAACTTAAACTTTTGTCTTGAAGACAATATTTTTCTGTCTTCATTAGAAAAATCTCTGTTCAGATCCTTTTCTCATTTTTTAATCAGGCTGCTTATTTTTTCTAAGAGTTCCTTATATTTTTTGTTTATTAACCCCTTATCAAATATATAACATGCAAATATTTTCCACCACCCATAGTTTACCTTTTCATTTTATTGATTATTTCTTTTGCTACACAGAAGGTTTTTAGTCTGGTTTAGTCCCACTTGGTTTTTTTGTTTTCGTTTGTTTTATTTGTTTTGTTGTTGCTTTTGGTATCAAATTCAGACACAGAAAGAGAAATACTGCATGATATCCCTTATATATGGAATCTAAAAAGGTGGAATCTTAGAAGCAGAGAGTAGAAAAGTGGTTACCAGGAGTGGGAAGGAGGAGAAAATAAGATGTTGGTCAAAGGTTCATCATTCTAGATGAATAAATTCTAGAAATCTAATGTGCAACATGGTGACTATAGTTAATAATACTGTACTGAATATTGTAAATTTGTTAGAAGAGATTTCAGGTGTGCTTACCACAAAAACAAATTGTAACGGTACGAGAGGATGGATACATTAATTAGCTTGACTGTAGTAATCATTTTACTATATATATGCAAATCAAAATATCATATTGTGTATCTTAAATATACACAATTAAAAAAAAAGACAGTGTTTTCATCTTAATTTTTACCTTAAGTAACTTGACATGAGCACCCAGTTACTTCCAGCCCCAGTTATGAGGGTATAACCTTTAATGTGATAGAACAACTGATGGTGCCCTAGTCCTTTGCTGTGCTATGAAAAGGGACAAACATTTCTGCATTTGTCCCTTTTCATTCTCTGTGGGTTATAAACCAAGGCTTTAATTAGCCCATGGGCAGTTCGAGCATTGTTTAGTTTTCTATGTCATATTTCCAGTAACCACTTACATTGCAAAGAAGGAAAAATTGTGTAAACAATTGTAACAATGATCTGTTTTATCTCAGGCAACAAAATTCTGGTTTGACAGCTGCCAGGGGATTCAAAACCTACACAAGAAAAATTTCTATTATACTAGTAATAAATATATAATGCTGAAAGTTATAATTACCTGTTCACAATCCTTGGCATTGTACTTGAGAGTTGACAGTGCTTTTAATGTGCATTGTCTTATTTAAATTGCACCAAAACCCTGTGAGGTAAGTAGTAGTAGTATTCCATTTTACAATGAGGAAATGAGAGCTGAGAGAAACTGAATGACCACCAAAGGTCATACAACAAGGAAACAGGAAGAACTTGAATTTAGCCCTCCAATATCATATTTCAGTGTTTTTTCATTCTTTTACACTGCCTACAATTTGGATTTGGTTCAGAGGTATTGACACTAAGCTGATAAAATTCTGGTTTAGGGTAAGAATCCCACAAACTTGGAATTTGTTTTTATAACTTGGTAGGAAGAAACTTAGTCATACAGAGAAAGTAAGAAGTTGTGGTTTCACTATATACAGCAGCCAAATTGCAATGCTTTTGTATCTGGACATTTACACAAATAATTTAAGTACTCAACCAGATTCCCTCATGTGCCTAGCAGAAGAAATAACAATGTGTTTTTCTTCCAAAGGTAGAGAGATAGAAGCTAAAGTAACATCAAACTAGAGCCCACGGGCACTAGTTGGGTTTATGTGGGAGGTTTCAGTAGCAGACCTCACTGCCTCTGTATAAGAGAGTATGTGAGTGTTGACCTAATATAATGATACGGACTACTATTCATTGAATGCCTATTATATATCAGGAATGTGTCATATGTCTAACTTTATTTATTTATAATGTATGTTCATGCAAATTCCATATCATCGTAAGGCTTTTTATGACTATTAAAACTAAATTTCAAAATACCAAGTAGAATTTCTTCTTATATTTTTCAAGTGACTTACTAAAATATGGGCTACTGGGCCCCAAACTATCATTTTACCTTTATCTGCCCTCATAATAACAGTTTATACACTACACACAATCAAGTAGCATTTACTGTAACTTTCCCATTTTGAGTATATTGTAAACAACAAAATGAAAACAAAACTTAATGAAATGATATACATAAAATGACAATAAAAAGGAATAATCTGAAGACTTCAGAAAAAGAATGTGTTAAATACGTAAAAGAAAATATGAAGTTACATATATGCCTCTCTGTCTTCCATCTTTAATCTAAAGGATGAAAAGCCCAGCCATTCAAAAGTGTTTTTGTTTAGGTTAGGTTAATAATTTGCAATTCCCTGCCAGTAATGCATTACTATCTAGAACAGTGGAATGCATGTAAATTCTTATGTGTTCAATGAAAAGATGTTGCTTTTAATTAAGCCATACTGTTGAGCTGTTACTATAATTCCCACTGTTAAAAGCCGTTAATATAATCATTCATTTCTTTTGCACACACTATTTATAGTGTGTAAGTTAAGAAAATAGAAATAGATAAGCTAAGTAGAAATAATAAAGACGTAGCACAATTCCAAGTAATGAATTCAGCCTCAGGAAGTTTGTGGAAACATTCTTACTGTAGGAAGAACATACTGTACAGGGAAAATATACATTACAACACCTTATATTTACTAATCACTTGGAATTCTAGTCCTTGGCTTTAGGAAATCTTTCCAAATTCCAGGAGAACTATTTATTGTTCATACTTTTCTATATTTTCTAAATTTTCTACAACAACATGTATTACTTAATTTCAAAAACAATATTTTAAAAGAAAGTAAAGACTACACATGTGTAGAAGATAAACCCATTTCAAACTTTTATACTCTATAGCTCCAAGTAGTTGGAAAAACTCTAAAGTTACGCTTGGAACATATGACATAAATATGTTATTTCTTTGTTGAGCAAGCAGTAGATGAGGTTTATGTTTTCTTGGTGTGTCTTCTCCAGGGTCTGAACTCTGAAAAATGATATGATTAGTGACATCTGTTTAGTATTGCCGATTCCCACTATCATTTCACAGTTTTTAGCGTCATGAGTTGATGTTTTTGAGTTGTTCATTTGATCCTAGGTAATTAAATTCCCTTAGTTTCAATGTTAAAAACATCATTGAGTGTCACTGTTTTGGGCGCTTAATGCTCTTATATGAAAACTCTTATATAAGTCACCTAATGTAATCCTCACCATCATGAGGAAGTTATGCTCAAAGAAGCAATTATAGAACAGTTAAGAGCCCAGATGTAATAATTATAACACCTAGGTTTAGAGGCCTAGGTTTAAATGCTTGCTCTGTGGTTTTGACAAATCTTTTAATTTAATCTATGATAATAATATCTCCCTCACAGGCTTGTCATGATGACCAAGCAAGATAGTTTACATAAAGTATTGAGCGCAGTCCTGGTATGACAAAATAGTAGTTGTCATTGGTGAACTTGCTTCGGACCTTGCTGTTGTAATTCCAGGCTCTGTGTATGTTCTCTGGCAGAAGGGAACGGATAGTGTTAGGTTCATCTCAGAAATAGGCAATAGGATTGTATTCTTTAATATTCATCTTGCAGACATTCCTGTTACTCTCTAAGCCTGATTCCTCATGTGTTAATAAGAATACTAACAAGCACTTTACACATTTTCCCAGATTATGTGTGACTAGATATGCAAAGCCCTTAACTTGGTGCAGGCCATAGTTGGCATTCGACATTAGCTTCCTTCTTCTGTACTTTGGGCAGCAGGACTTGCGTGGGTGCCTCAAACACTATGTGTGAATGATAGTGGCCCCTCTGCCAAATGCAGTGAGTGACAGTGGTCTGCAAATATGTGACTTAGAAGTGAATATTAATGACTCTGCTTTCGAGGGATTTTTTTTTTCCCACAATGTTGGCAAATGTTTCTAATGTCTTGAGATGTCCCCTACTTGTTTTTCTTCTAAATAGAGGCAAGTAGCGAGTAAAATCCTTGGCTAGTGATAGTTTAACCCCAACACACCAGCATTCTCCCTTTCTTCTTTCCACCCCCACCCAACCGCAGGGCCTCACCTTTCCTTTAGCAACTTTCTGTAGCCACTGTCATCCTCTCCCCAAGGGGCTATTAGAATACGTCAATTAGCCTGCACTGAAAAAGTGCTTAAGAAGCCCTTGAAGGACTTTATTGTCTGCCTCTCCCCATCCTGTGCCATATAGAATGTAAACTTCAAGAGGGCAAGGGTTTTTTTCTCTTACATTCATTGCTATATCTCTTTGCTAAAGCAGAGCCTAGCTCATAATAGACAATCAATCAATAAATATTTATTGGATGAATGAATGATCACAAAGTAAATATTGTTATTCAATTTACCAGTTCATGGCATTCCTATAGACAGCTGTTTTCCTTTATGCCTTCTCCACATCTATGAAGGAACCATGGTTTTACTCAGCTTATACATTTAGTTGTGCTTCTCTTACTTCACAGGACTCCTTTGCATTTTCATCTACTCAAAGTATTTCCCATTCGGTAAGAATTGTAGAATGCCTAAGCTTCCAGATTTTCAGTCTGGATGACAGCAGATGCTCAATTGTGAGTAGTTTCAGTGTGTTCTTTGCTTTGGGGTTTGATTGCTGAGACCAGGGGACCCCAAGTCCTGGGCCGTGGACCAGTACCATTCAGTGGCCTGTTGGGAACCGGGCCACACAGGATGAGGTGAGCAGCAGGGGAGCCAGCAAAGCTTCATCAGTGTTTGCATTCACTCCCCAGCGCTAGCATCACCGCCTCAGCTCCACCTCAGAGCATCAGGCATTCAATTCTCATAGGAGCACCAGTCTCTGGTACCAGAAAGGTTGGGGACCACTGGGAAAGTATCTCCCAACTGTCTTTGCTTAGCCATTTCTTACGTTATTTTCAGCCATAAAGTAAGATGCTTTGGTCTGTGGCTGGTTTATTTTGTTTTTCTGAAGGTAAATTCCTTGACTGCAGACAGGCAGCATAGCTTAGAGGAGAGAGCATTAGGATTAAAGTTCAAAGATCTGGAGTCATCAGTACCTGTCTCAACCACTTACTGGCAGCAGAATCTTAACTGAGTACCTTAACCACATAGAACCTCAGTTTTCCAGCCTTCCATCCTGTCTGAACCTTACCCTTTGTTATAGATAACAATCAAAATGAAAATATGGACTTCTGTCTCCTGATTGCAGAGTAATTTACACATTTGCAGAATAAAATAGCAAATGAACATTTTCAGAAATAATGGTTTCAGAATAACATTGGTTTAATCTTCTCTTCAAAATCTTTGTGTTTTGTGCCGGCCAGTAGTTTAGAAACATTAAGTGGATAAGCAAACATGGCACCAAGTCATTCACAGCATGGCACACAGAGCATTTCTGTGGGAATCTCTGACCTTCCCTCTTGAGAGGAGACTGGGTACAATTTACATTTCCTGCGATTATGCTGTGAACATGTGTATACTGAAGGTTTTTTAACGTTTAAATGAAATCGTGGCATGAAAACATTGGCTTTTACTTTGGGGAAGACACCAGGAGAAAGACAGAAAAAAGATAGTATCCTTCAAGTCCAAATTGAGGTCATTAGCCACATTGAAGAAGGTGACCGTATATTAGTGTAGGCCACATGCTTTGCCTTGGGCGAAAAAAATTGTCCGAATTATGCATGATAGTACCAGCAATTCCACTGAGTAAGTCAAAGACTTTATCAGCAAGAATACTCCAAAGGAGAAGACAGAGATTAATGTAGTTAATGGTGATTGACAAATGTATCTCCAGCTCAGCTGGACACTTTTGTGTACTGTTTCTATATTTAAATATGTGTGTGTACATCACCCTTCCTAATATATTTAACACTTTTTATATTTTCCCATAAACTATTTGCTTTTCATGTTAATGATATGCCCCTCAAAAGATGTTACAGTCCCTTTTTTGACTCAGTCTCCCTTTATTTCTTGTTTGAAATTCATTTTGCCATTTTTATTATCTGTAACTTTTTATGAGTTTAACCACAAAAACTTAGACACACATATATGAAAGTTTTTTATAAACAGTAAAATGAAATACATTAATATTTTTCTTTCTATTAGCCTTAAGACTTCTGGATCTATCTTCTCACCAAAACGTCTTTGCTATACCTCCTTAAAGAACTCGAATGAGCCTCTTGGAGTATACATCTTAATATTACCCATGAAAGGAAGCTTCCAAGTTGGTCTTGAATCTGCAGAGTAATTGGCCAATGTGTTACCTGTTTATTCATCAAGTCTTCCATTGATTTCCTTTATTCATGGGTGCATTCTGAGTATGACTGTTACTGAGATTGAAAGCTCATCATTGTGTTGCTTGGCACTGATCCATAAATGCTTATAAAATGATCAACTTGGTTGGAATGTGAGTCTCTTGGCAAGCAATAGGAGAATGATTACTATTATATGTGAGAGGCCGTTCCTTCCTTTGGAAGAGCTGGGAGATTCTGAGGTGGGTTTGGATTTGTATTAAAATAGGAACCTGCTTCAAGCTTCCCTGTCACAGAACATGGGCTACTTGAAAAGCAGAGCTATTGTTAGAGCCAGAGAGAAAGGCTGTAGCCCAAAACCAGGATAGAAAGGTAGAAAGCAGGCAAATCTTGTATACAATTACATGTCTCTTATAAAAGCAGTATATACAGTTGTGTTTCTTAGCATATGTGAAGAATTCATTCTTTCAACCTTTGGACAACTTAAAAATATTCTGGATTAATGTTCATATTAAATAATAATATTTCAGAAAGATGAGATAAAAGGCTTGCTTAGTCAATGGGATATTTCTTTTTAATGTTATGCCTTAAATAAATAAAAGGATGCTTGATGTTGTACCTTAGGGATTTTTTCTTCCTGGGGCTCTGCGTAACCATGCTGAAGCACTTTTAAGAACCAGGATGAGAGCCAGAGCTGGGAAACCATGCCAGTTTATTCTGAGGGAAGGGTGTAAAGTTTATTTCTTGTCAAGGGCTGTCACTTCTCTATTCCCTGAAGAAGTCTGCCGAATAGGAGTCACTATGGTCACATACTTGACACTTGGTATAACTTAATGAAAGCCGGAAGCATCTCGCCTTGGGACACCTGCCCTAGCAGGTACGGAATGGACTATTTACCGTACATTCTGCGTGGAATTTCATTAGGATGCTTCTAAATGCTTTCCATTAATGAAGTGGTACCCTCCTGCTTGGGTAGTCAGAAGTACATACTGTGCCAGCTAGCTCAGAGGAGAGAGCCCTCAATCAGTGTCCCTTTACTCCATCCGTGTCTGCTGTCCTCACAGTCTCAGGTCATCACTGAGAAATGTGCTGCTCTTAAAATAAAACTTTTCTGTAGACCAGTTGATAACACCCCATACTCAACTTCTTATCTTTTGGGCTTTGTAAAGAAATGGAAAAAACAGATTCTGGTGAAACCTGAGGTGTTGCTTCAACTCAGGGGTGGATCATACTTATAATACAAACCATTGGTTTACAAAGGAACAAGCTAATTAGTGACAGGACTAACTTTGAAACTGGCCCCTAAACCACTGGGAACTATGACCTCTCTGGACAATAGGAGAGAGAAGAGTCAGCAGATTGCCGTGGTCCTCGAAGATGAGCCACCCACTGCTCGGACTGCAGTTCCCCTTTGCTCATTGTCCAGGTGCTGCTGGAGCTCATTCGCTTTCCCAGACCTGTCCCCTCTAATAAGTTTATGCTTCATCACAGTTTGCCTCAATTCTTTTATTTTCTCCCTTTGGTAAAAAATATTTTTGTGAACAGCACAAAGTTTCCACTGATGTACAAACTGTAGGTCACATGGCATTGACTTTTATTCAAACCAGGAGGTTTCATGCTAGGATTCTAGCATTGTATCATTACTTCAGTGGAGTCTTTTGTGTCAATGTGAAAATTTTAATTTCACGCCCTGCAGACTTCATAGTCTTTGAGCTCTCTCTGTTCCTGTTATTGCATAAAGGGTAAATCCTTGTGTCACGTTCATGTTAGACTGAAGAAAAGTAAAGTTGATTCATTTGAGATCTCCAAACAAAGACAGAAAAACTCTTTTGGCAAAAAAGCTATTATTTAATGGGGAAAAAAAAAAGAATTCTTTTCAGTTAGTATGGCTTTCCGTATGGGTGAATATGGCCTCAAGGCACAAAAGAGAATAAAAACTTCTCTGTTAATATTGGCTACTGGTCCTATTTCATTAGTACAGATTATCATTAATTTCCTGATTGAAACACAAGATGTTCTCAGGTGTTTGGGTATAAAAAACAGTTAGACTCAGGCCAAGATCTTTTTTAACCAGTCAGTGCTGGCAAAACAATTAAAAATTCTTCCTTCACCTGACTGTTTATTTGAGAGAAGAAAATGTTGTAGAGAAAGCTGTAAGGAAAAGCCTGGATATATAGGTTAATAGTAAACTTGGTGGAAATAAATCAGAATTTATTATTTACATTGGATATATGATTAAAATGAAATTTTTAAAAGTGAAATGAAAAGCTTACATATGAAAGTTTTTCATATCAGGTTTAAGATCAAAGATATCACAAAATTAGAATTATAGCTTAATACTATAACCTATTTATCATTAACTTCTAAGCGCTATGCTCTTGTGGCTTTTACAAAAATTAGGAAGTATTGTGTGGCTTATAATGAAGTATTTCAAATTTTCTTTCTTGCCACCACTTTTAGTCTGTGATCTCAAAGTCAGGTTTAAACTGCAGAATATGATTAACTGTCTATTAAATGGGCCCCCAGCTTTCACCCCTCATAATACCAGTTATAATCCTTTTTAGAGGACTGTGTATAGGAGTTCAAGAATCTGTTTTCTAATGAATTTTTAAAGAAACTGATACCGGTGATTTGGCAGCAATTACTTAAGCGCTTGTGCTTATTTGGGAAAATTGCAGTGGTAACATATATTTTTTAAAGTAACATTTAAATTACCTGTAATCCTACTACCCACTATATATGCTGTGTATACTGCATATATCACCGTTAATATTTTACTATTTAGTAAATTTTCCTCCTGTCCCTTTTTTCTTTCACTTCTTATACACTTTTCTTTCTTTAGACTGTTTTTTTTCTAAATTTTAAAACGCCTGAAAATTTAAAAAGCAAAACCTTATTTGTATTAACCATTCCATGAATAAATTTAAAAAGAGAGGTAGGTGGGACTTAGGAGTGCTAAATAAATAAAATTGCCTAAATTGGCCTATTAGCAAGATTGGTTGTTGGAATGAGAATGTACACATTTCTCCCATAAGTTACGTTAGGAATGTTAAAATGTGATTGTGTTTCTGATAAAACTTTTTTTCTTCATAAAATCAATACACAAATTTAATCTGAAGTATACAAATTTAATCTGAAGTATAAATCACTGTTATAAAATGGATGGCATTTTCTAAACATGACTCCTACATCTCTTTGAGATGAGAAAAATATGTGTTAAAGTTAGATCTTGCAATTAAAATGAATTTTTTTGTATAGGAAAAAATGATTAAATAAACTCTTCCTGGTTAGGAGTAATGGAAGATAAAGGCATTTACTGGAGCATGCACCCAAATTTGCTGGTTACCTTTCTACGTTGTTGCTTTTCAGAAGCAGAAATGGCTTTGGCAAGCCAGGTTGCATCTGGAGTTTGAGCTCAGAAAGAATATCATTCTCTTGATCTCAGGCTCTCTTCAGACACCAAAATAATATTGGAATTTTACCTTAGCATAACCCATTTATTTATTCTTTTACCTTCTTCCTTCTATTTATCATTGATTTTGATCCAAACAAGAGATGTCAGGTTCAATTTCTCTGTTGGCTCAATGCCAACTGTAATGAGCCAGGAGATACTGGCCTTCCCATTAATTGTCCTCAGATTCAATCTTTCTTATTGACTCCTCTGTATTTCAATATCAAATTTATTAGGCTATTCCTTGTCATCCAGTTTTCTAAATCCTTCCAAACTGGGGCATATAATCAATCTGTCTGGGACTTTTCACTGCCAGAGCACTGGGAAAAACACATTAGGTCTCCCAGTCTTGGTAATGCTCTGTTAAAACTCTCGTTTTCCCCCATTGATTCCTGCTTTTTTCTTTCCACATGTTTACAACAGCCCAAATGTTTCCACTCTGTTTGGCTATGCATGTTTTCTCCTCCGTTGACTCCATTTCCTTTCTCCCTTTCTACGGAATAGTTCTAATTTTCCTAGCATCAGTAAGTCCATTAAAGGAAGTTGGAACAGTAAATCACATAGTTTCCTGTACTACTTATCCCCACCCTCACCCCCCAGTAGCACAGAAAAATGGGAGGAACAGTGAGCACCCTCAAATCATATCTTTTATCATGATCTGGGTCAGAGGCATATTCATTAAGAGACTTCCTGGTTACCAACATGGTTTGCATTTACAGCACGTCAGCTGCCTCACTTGTGGTGTCCCATTTTTCATTAATAGAGTTGGGCAATTGCCTTTTTTAGGGTACCCACTGAGTATTGTTGGCCTTATCCAACGTAAAAATCTGGACGTTCTCCCATCTCTAATTTTCATTTACAGTGTCATAGACAATGGCCAATTGGTGTTCGTACATTAACCCAATGCAGCCATATCCAGAATTAGGGGAAAGTCTCAGAGTTCACAGTACTGACAAACCACTTAAGTAATGGCTCTTCTAGGAGCAATCTATACCTATCAACAAAGTGGGCGAGCCCTTTAACTATATATGTACTGGTTTCTATTGTTTCATGATTTTGCCCTCTGCTAACCAGTTTCACTTTCTTGTGACAAGAGGATGGCGAGGTATAATTGTTGTCTTAAACTGGAAAAATTCCAGGTCTCTTCCTTCCAAAGAACTCCTGTTTCAGCTTGCTCACAGTAAGTTCTAGTCTCCCAGCTTCAACTGTGGCACTGAGAGCAAGCAGGACACCTTAATTTCCAGCTCATTCTGTCCCTGATATAGCGCCTTTAAACACGTGTGTGTGTGTGTGTGTGTGTGTGTGTGTGTGTGTGTGTGTACGCGCATGCACAGCGGGCGGCAATTGTTCTTTTCTGTTGGGTTGTTCTCCCTAATAGGTTCATATAAAGGTTATAAAGTCCATCTATCCATATTGTCTTTCTCTTCAAAAGTACAAACAGAACACTACTGTTCAGTTTTGTAACCTTAAATTTCAAACAACACATTGATGAATTATTTATGCTAGAGAATGTGTTTTCAATAATGTGTAGCATAAAATGGAATGAATGCTTATCCATACGTGCCCTGAACTTTCTAAAGTGCATGCTAATAAACAGGGTAACCTAGCATCACTTTAGCCTGGTATAATTTACAAAGCAAGCACTTTCTCTTGGTTTTAGTTTCTGCATTATGTTCTCTGGCAGTCAGCTTACTGCTTTTACTGCTAGAGCCTAGCAAGTAACATTCTTTGACTCCAAGCTGTCTAACAGTGCTTTTCTCTCAGTATAACCAAAGTTGAGATCTATAAATTTCATTTGTCATTCTGGCTTCTAGCCATACTAAATTAGGCTTTAATTCATAATTAGTACGAAGTCACAATTCCATAGAAAAGGAACATTTTATATTAAATGGCCATTATCCAACATTGTGCTTTCACAAAATGATTAAGATGTTAAAAAATAATTATGATATCTTAAGTTTTCTAGTACTTAAAGTGCAGGCATGAAGAGGAGAGGCAGTAATTTTTAATCTGTATGTAGCTCCTGTTGCAATGACAGAAAGAAAAGAAATTCTCCTTAAATAATTTCATTGTTATAGTTGTACAAATTATCAGATTTGCCCAAATTTGCTTTGCATATCAAAATCTCTGAAATCGTGTACATTGCTTACATAGTTATAGTCTTTTACCCAAACTCCCAAATAACAACAATAAAAGCCAAGAGTAGATAGCTTATGAATCTTGAATGGTGGGTATTGTTGAAGAAGACTGGGTAACTTTCAGAAATCTGTTTCTGTTAATGATAATACCTTTGTGTGAAGACTTAACTCAGAACTAGTCAAGAGAGAAAAATGAGACAGGTCCACAGTCCCTCATCCAACACACTTTGATCCAAATGTATTACAAAATTCACAATTTTTTTAAGGTCACATGGTACATAGGTCATATGTGGTATAGCACACTATATCATTATTCACATCAAATGGAATAAACAATAAATGCAAATAACCTGTTATTGGCTCAGGAAAGATTTTGTGACCAAATAAGTTAGGGTTAGGTCATATGTTGCTACAAAAAAATTTATGCAAAACCTTTTAGTTTTCAGTACTCCTTAAGATTTCACAATTACAGATAAAAATTATAAGTCCACATCACCACTTTGGAGATTTTATTTTATTTATTCCTAACCTAGGAATCTCCATAAAAGTCATTGTCTCTGCTTTCTTCTAATTCAGCGATCCCTAACCCCTGGCTGTGGACCAGTACAGGTCTGTGGCCTGTTAGGAATCGGGCCACACAGCAGGAAGAGAGCTGTCAGCAAGCAAGTAAAGCTTTATCTGTATTTGCAGCCACTCCCCAGTGCTAGCATCACCACCTCACTACTACCTCAGATCATCAGGCATTAGATTCTCAGAGGAGCACTGGTTTCTGGTGCCAAAAAGGTTGGAGACCACTACTCTAAATTATTTCTTCATATTGTCTTCCTAGGTAAAATGCTAGGCCACACAGGCTACAGGAAGAACCCATTAAGTTATCCCAGGTCCAATCAGGCTAAATATTCACTTGTCAGAGATAAAGACCTGAACTACATTGTTTTTATAATTATCATCTTATTTGGGAAGTATAAATTCACAGGGATATTTAGTGAAAAGTAAGGCTTTCTCACACCCCAGTCTCCCTCTCAGCCAGCTAAGTACCTTTCTTAGAGATAACCACTACCAGTGTCTTGTGTGTCCTTGCAGGAGTAATTACACATACACAATCTTGGCTTTGTATATGAATATGTGTACTATAGAACTGCTTCACTCCATAAGGCATTTTACTAGTTCACTAGTGAGTGGGTATTTGGGTTATTTCCAGTCCTTTGTGATTGCAAATAATGCTGCAATAAATATTCCTATACACATCATTTGCACATGTGTGAAGATTTCTAGAGGATAAATTTTAGGATTTGCAATTGTGGATCCCAAATAAGTTCATTGTAAGTTTTGATAGACATTACTAAGTTGCTTCAATAGAAGTTATACAACTACATTTCCACTTAAAGTAATTTAAAGTGCCTATTTTATTATGCCTTCAAGAGTGTAATCCATAAGTTATTTGCCAGATTGAAAGGTAAAAATGATATCTTGAGATTTTATTTTATTTATTACTAACCTAGGAATCTCCATAAAAGGCAGTGTCTCTGCTTTCTTCTAACTCAGCATTTCTTATTATGAGTAAAGTTTTATATTTGATTCATTTTATTTTCCACAAACTATTAATGTGTCTTTTGTCCATTTTTCCACTGGTTTGTTAGTCTTTATTTTTGGCTCGTAATTGCTCTTCACATATAGAAAAAATCAGCCCTTTTTGTAATACGTCACAAATATTTCTCCCAGTTTATCTTTGCCTTTTGACTTTGGTTATATAGCACTTTTGTCCATGCAGAAAAATTTTCCATACAAATGACTTTTCAGGTTCCTTTCAGTTGGTTCTGCCTTTGATTTGTCTTTAATCATTTCAATCTACATTCATTTCTGTAGTAGTTTTTTGGGGGGTGGGGGCAGCTTTAATGGCACATTAATCCAGAATTCTTTCTGATCCTTCTAACAAAACTCCCTTTCTCTTCCTACATCCTGCTTCCTAACAACAATTTAAAAATAATAATAGTAAAGCTTCCATTTACTTATTACATGCCAGGTATAGTACTATTCACTTTATATATATTATCCTAATTCCTCAGAAAGACATTGTTTTCAATCCCCATTTTACAAATGAAGCAACTAAAGCTTTGAAAAATTAAGCATCTTGCTCAAGATCACATAGGTAGAAATTGGTAGAACCAGAAGTTACATATAGCCTCTGGCTTCAGAGACTGAACTCTTGCCACTACCTTGAATGTGTTTTTTTTATTAATATTAACTTGGTGCTATTACCTGAATTACAGTATAGTTATGATGAGCACCGTAAGGATGACTAAGATGTTATTCTCTGGGAATAACAATTCAGTCAGTCTCAAGGAATGGAGATTCCCAGATCCTTCCATAGTTATTCACTTTGTTATTACCGGTTTCTCACTGGTGTCTGAAAAGCTATGCCATTTAAAATAAATAAAATAAGATGGTCATCTGTTGGAAGTAAGTATACATGTAAATTTAGCTCACTGAATTGCTCTGCTTTTCTGAAAATGTCTAGTTATAGTTGCATTTAAGTGATAATGATTTATCTGAGTAACAATTTGATCAACTGGGTCCGCTTTTTAAAGTCCCACCACAATAAATGATAATGACACTGTATATCTAGAGGTTAGAACCACAAAGTTGGCAGAGAGGTAGCAGTTAAACTTTTGAGCCAACAGAATTTTAGTTTAACTGGTTCTGTAGTACGAACAGCATTAAGACAGAAGAGTATCTGTAGGAACTATTTATTTCTCCAGTCCCTGGGCCAGAATGATGCCTGAGCGCTCCACACCTTGCTTTTAGACAGCAGGGACTAGTTGACACAAATATAAGAAAAAAGTACTTATCACATGTTGATCCTCGATTCGTATCTGACATCAATATTGCAGAAAGGAAGGTAGATACCAGATCTTTATGAACCTGGCTAGTTTATGACATGGTAGAAGCAAGCCTAATTTGAGCTATTTTATCTGATATTTTGTAAAACCTTCTTTGTGTCTTTCTATTTTATTTCTGTTCGTTGAAGCAAGTTACAATGGTGTTATCTGTGCGAATGTAGCAGAAAGGAAGTTTTAAGAAAAGCATAAAGGAAATGTTTTCAAGCAAATTGTCCTTAAGTCAACACTAAAGACCAAATACTGATTTTTTTCCCCTCTTAAGATAACAAAACAGGAATGCTAAATACAAAATTTAGCTAGAGTAAGATAATAAAAGCTATGGGGATTCTTTTAAGTTAGCAGTAGCACATCCATAAAATAGAACACTACCGCAGTTTACAGGAATTAGGTAGATCTATATGCACTATTGTGGAACAATCTCCAAAACATTCTGGTAAGTGAAAAAGCAGATCACAGATCAGTACATAAGCATAGTTCAATTTAAGTTCTTAAATACATGTGTGTCTATGTATATTTATTTGTATATGCACATACATGCATGTAATTATACAAAAAACGGTTTAGAAGTATATATACTAAACTGATAACTGTGGTTTCTGGAAAGGCTAATGAGATTTGCATTTGGATGGAGGATAGAGTGTTGAGAGGGCTCTCATTTTTCTTTGTATAATTCTATGTATTTGAATTTTTATAATGAAACATTCTTATATTATTTGAACAATTTAAAGGTTTTTAATAAAATAATTGTAACAGGGTTGTTTCATTCATTGTTTATTGAGTACTTGACATCAAAGATACAGTGGTTCTTGCTCTTATAGTGCTTCCAATATAATGAAGGAGACAAATATTAAACAAATAAACACATACAAATAAGTAATTACAAATTGTGGTAAATGTTTTGAAGTCAAAGAGCAGGTTATTATGAGAAGAAAAATAACTGGGTCAATCTAATTTAGATAGTGGAATTAAAGAAGGGCTTTCTGAAGTAGTGATATTTCAGTTCATATCTAGTAGGGTAAAGTATAGTTATCAAAGCCCCCAAATGCAAGAGAATTAAAAGCAAAAATAACTGGATGGGACTACAACTACATCTAATTAAAAAGCTTCTGCTGTCTACAGCCATGCTACACTAGACAAGCCAAATCCCATCTGATCTCAAAAGCTAAGCAGGGTCGGGCCTGGTTAGTACTTGGATGGGGGACCACCTAGGAAGACCAGGTGCTGTAGGCATAAAAAATAAAAAAAAAAAATAAGAGATTGTAAATGGACAAGGCCCTTGCAATCTGTGAGGTCAACCAAGGGTTGCCTCGCCTAAAAAAAAAAAAAAATGCTTCTGCACAGCAAAAGAAACTATCAACAAAATAAAAAGTCAACCAACCAAATGGGACAATACCCCCGATAAGGGGCCAATATCCAAGATATGTAAAGAACTCATACAACTCAACAACAACAAAAACAATTCAATTAAAAACTTAGCAGGATGGCTCCGTGGAGTAGTGGTCAGCACGTCTGCTTTACACGCAGAAGGTCCTGGGTTCATGCCCCAGGTGGAGCCACAGACCAGCCATGGACCATACCTTGGGTGACCCAGGCCCTGGGTGTGTACCATGAGCTCATGGAGGAAATGCCCCACCTTCAGAGATCTGGTTCTTAAGGGGAAACTGCAGCATCCATGGGTCAGGGGTGGAAGTTGGGGGAGTGGGGGACAAAACTGGAGATGGGTACAAAATGGAAAGGGAGCAGGGGTAGGACAAAGAGGGTAAAGAGACCAGATATAGTGACAGGAGGAGACTAGACTTTGGGTGGAGAGCACACAATTGAATATACAGATGAGGTATAATAAAGTTATATACCTGAAATTTATATAATGTTGTTAACTAATATCCCAATAAATTTTTTAAAAATTTTATTAAAAAAAAATGTTATAAGTCAGCAAAAGAGAAGAGCTTACAGTCCCCTCGAAGGCCCTCTTACATATGATGTGATCTGTGATCTGATTCTTGCCCTGGGCAGCCCATCTCTATGAACTTCTTGGATTCTAATGTTCTCCTAGTCTGATTTCTATCTGGGTTGTGTGTTACAGGTATGAGACGTCTCTGTTGGATTTGGTTCAGTCTCTGAGCCCTAAGTCTGCTCCCAAACCTCAGCCCCATCCCTCCAGAAAAACTGGGGCCTGGAATCCCAGAACTTGCCAACTCAGCCCACTAAGATCGACCCTGAACAAGATGGGGGCAGGCAGGACCCCTGAAGACCTGGAGGAGAATCAAATTCTGGAAGATATCTTTTTCATTTGACACCAAAGCACTTGCTGAAAAATTTTCAGCAGAAATTTGTGGGTTTCTTTATATAATGATCTGGGATTTTAAATTATTTGATTGCAAGTAATTGTGTCTCTCCTTTCACAGGGACCTATTTCACTAGCATCTTGTTATGTATTGAATATAGAAATCATTCTAACAACCCAGGGTGTTTTTGATGAGACTAATCAGTAGATAACACATTAAGGGGGAATGGGGATGGAGGGCAGTATCTTTTCTATGTCAAGCAGAGAAGAGAAAATCAACATGGGATACTTTCTGCATGGCAGAGGCCATTTGTGTATTGAGCCTCATTTCAAGAATATTTCCTTTTCACTATTTTTCTTGAAAAGGTTGGCTCTTCTGTACACAAGAAAAACTTAACGACTGAAAGATCCCTCAAATTTAAAAGTAGTTCCTTATAACAGACAATTTCAGAAAGATAGACCTTTTTACCTCTTCTCGCTGTTCTCTCACCACCTACCTCTAAGTGTTGTCATTTAATTCTGAAGTTGGAGTTAGTGCCCCTAATATCACAAGCAACACAGAGGACCAAGTGTGAAATAGGCTCAGTAGTTATGAGCCTGGCAGCTGCTCATATCATAACCAGAAGAGCTCAGTGGGCTAGAGAGAGGGACCTGCCCAATGCTTGGAAACCAACATGAAATTCCCCAAGAAAATGCCTGCCTTTGTAGAGGCAGAATCCTGAAATGCGTCTCCTGCCATCTGCCAATTTCCCAGAATAAATAAGAATAATCTCAGTATCTTTTGTTGACCCAAGTGCCTATTTTATTCACCATGTGAACTTCCCATGGTTATATCTGGGGAAGATGCCCAAAGAGGGAGAATAGCATCAGCTGCTGCAGACTGATAGGCTTTCTCTGGATTGACCAAGCCCTGCATATGCTCTTCCCAAGACTACTGTCCCATGGCCCCAAAGAACCATTTCTACTTGCCAGATTACACTCCACCACCCCAAGCAGAGTCTCCCCCCATTTCCCATTGGGCCTCACTTTGACCAAGAGAAAGCCTGTAGAAGAAGTACACTTAAGACCTCTTCCTCTCTCTGTTCTCCTGTTCAGCAGAGCTCTTGAAATGGGTCCTTCAGCTCACAGTGGGCTGAAGTGGCCTCTCAGGTTGATGGGGAATATGATGAACCTGTAGAGCCAGTGAGTTCAAAACTTTCCAGTCATTGGAAGCAAGGGGAAGATGAGTCCTCAGATGTGTATTATTTGGTGACTTTATTTGATCTAGAAGGTGTTGCTTTTATTCTCTCCCTTTCCCCAACCCCAAGCTTGAACTGGGACCAAGAATCTTTATCAATCAGTGTTGGTAGCCAAGGTCATACCACCCAGGGCAGCCTGCCTTAGTGAGCCTACGTGGCCTCCCTGAATCCTTTATCAAAATCAGATTGTTTCAGCCTACAGAAGCCTTGTTGAGCCGCTTCCTTGTCTGGATAGATCTGAATCTCATTGTCTGTTCAGGCTGAGGCCCTGTTATCTCCACTCACCCTTCCTTCGCTTGGGTCTTTTTGTTCTTTTTGGGAGAGAACGGAGACTACCAATACCATTTTCTTAATCTGCGGTGAAGAAAGGTCAAGGCTAACAAGTTGTAGTCATTCACTTGAAAAGCTGAGAAATCATTGTAGATGACAATATCCTTTTAAAGTTCACCTGCATGAGATTCACAAAATCAGTTTCATCTCATTTCAGAACGCTTTGGAAAATGAAGTTTTCTTTGCTGTGGCAAAAATGGGTGGCCATTTTCTCAGTTAAAGTTAGGTTTCCAGAGCTATATTTTCCTTGCTCCATGTGTCATGACCACCCAAATGCACCAAAACCCCTGAGATCTTCCATAACCACACTCTCCCACACCAGGGTCCTTTACTGCCCTCCAGAGTAAGAGGATGCCAGGAGGACCAAGAAAAGAATTATGATTTCTTTAAGAAGTTTGTTTACCTTTAGAAGAATCATAAACAGAATCGAAACTAAAGGCTTTTGGAGGGTCACATGCCACCGAATGAAATTTAATGCTGCTTTACCTCCCATGAATGAGCAATTTGGAAGAGCAAAGATGGATTTTCAGCAGAGCCTCAAGCAGCGTATTTTGCATATGCCACATTCCCTCACCATTTGTCTTTCTCTATCCTGTGGGCATTTCCTGGGTGTCAGTAGGATGTGCATTTATGTCTAATCTAATGTCTTCTTTATGAATTGAACATTATATGTTAACATGTTAATCTGTGTCTTGCTGTGATACACACACACATCACATATACATATGTGTGTATGTGGAAAGGTGGTTGTAGAGCCCGAAGGCTGACCCTCGTTGCAGACTAACCTACCAAGAGACAGAGTCTGGCACAAAGGAATCTGCCTTTCCTCCCTGTGAAGTGCCCCCAATAGTGACTGGTTGGGATTTGCTTGCCCAGCCTCCAGCCACTTCCCCAAAGCAAGGCTGGACACACTGGGGGTGCTGCAGGTAGTGCTACGATGTTGCCCACCCTGCTACCCACCATTCTGTGGGATAAAAACCAATCAATGTTAGCAAAATGAAAAAGGACAAAGTATATCCACTGAAGCTTTCTAAATAGGGCCCAAAGTTCTTGATTTATAAAACCAAGGCTAATCAAGGAGAAGCTTTTGCCAATAATCACCCTTCCAGGAGGCACACTTGTGTTTCTCCAAACCTGACCCCCACAATGGGGACTTTAGATCTAGAATACACCAAACCATGGGAAGGGAGGGACTCCTCCTTCGGAGCCACTCTTTTTACTTGGCCCTGCTTCCAGGACTATAGCTCATATGAGAGATTTGCTGGTCAGGGACTCTGGGGAGGGGACAGGCCTAAAGGAGCAGAGGCCAATGAGGTCTGCAGTCTTTAGGAAGATGGAGGCTATGGCAGACTTCAAGCTTATGCTTCATCCCCACCTCAGTGTGCATTATCCTCAATGTGGGCAATTGTTTCTATATGCGTGAGATTTTAAGTTAATAAATTATCTCCAATATATTTCCCAATGTGGTTTTGATATTGAATTGTCCCTTGAACATTATCATCAGCTAGATCAGTGGGGCACAGCTTGAAAGTAAGAGCAGAGCCCCAGATGATCAAAATGTTATTTTCTTTAGTGCTTGGTAAAACAACAGCATGTGGTCCAACTGAAAGAAAAGAAATGGTTTGCCACATCCTAATAGGTTTTCCTGGTTAACTCAAGCTCACTCCCATCCAGCCTCTGGACACCAAGGCTCTTCTAGGTTGTGCGGTTGCTAGAATGAAAGATTCAATCTTTGCACACTTCTGAGTCCCTTTCATGTGCCTATCCCCACATCTTTCTCAGCAAGGATGAAATATCTCAGTACTTTGAGACAGGAAAGATGGTCCTGCCCAGTTGGCTTTAGGTGCTGGAGAATGTAGGCGAGGGCTTGAGTGCCTGACATTCTAAGATCATACCTGTGGATTCAGCTAAGGTGCCAGAGACCCTATCCTGCCCCCTGCTCCCTGAGCCAGTCTGGCACGTTCACCTGAACAAGGAGACTGCAGCTGCTCTTCAGAGGCGGAAGTGGCAAGAATAGAATCATCGCTCAGCCATCTCCCAAACTGGAAATGAGATAAGTCAAGTTTGCCCCAATTGTCAAATGGTTATCCTTGAGTTTAGGAACAAAGCTGGAGATAAGTGGGGTAAGGGTGACACCCTAGTCCTCAGAAGAAGAATGACCTGACAACTAGAGAACAGTTTCAGAAATTAATCATGAGTTACATGGTTTCTCAGAGTTGATGTTCAAGGCAGGCTTTTCTCAAGCACCTAGTTCCATTGTTCCGTTTAGAAGTGGGACCTTCTAACCTTTCAGGCTTCAGCTTCGCAGCTGTTTTCTTTCCTTGACCACCTTCATCCCCGCCCCCCCACCACCACCACACACACACACTCAGAATTGAGTAGGCACCCAGAAAATGCCCAAGGCCTTGTCTGCCCCCACCCCACCCCTGCCATAATCCCATCACCTTCCAGAGTCACAGAATTCCATGGCAGGATTGGACCTTAGAGCCCATATAAGTCATCACTTTAATTTTACAGATGAAGAAAGTTAAGAGAAAAGTGACTTGTCTGAGCCCATATCCTGTCAGTGATGGGTCTGGCTGCCATGCTGGTACCCTCCCCACTACAGCACACCACTACCGTGGACTGGTATTCCAAGATGAACGTTTTTAAGAATCTCAACTAGGACTGGACATTCCACCACCGTCTCAGAATTGAGCCCTCGCAGACCACTTGGGCCAAGGTGAGCAAAAATGCAACATGTCCACTCCTTGGGGCCTTTGTAGGTCCATAACTCTCAAGGAGTGCTTGCCACCAGCTGGACTTCTTTCTGTCCTGAGAAAAAGACACACCTTCCAGGCCAGGTAGCTTAATGGACGTGACTGTCTTCAGGTAATAGAGGTGGTCATAACCCTGCTTAAGGCCTCTTCCAAAAAAGCAGTGGCCAAAATGAGGGTGAGGCCTTCCTTCAGTTGGCTGGAGGCTGGTGATCGGTACACTAGTAAAAGCAGTGGCTTGGTTTGGGAGTCCAATAGGAACAACCTAGGTCAGTACCTTCACGGAGACAGTCTCGTCTGATTGGCTTCTTGAAGTCAAGCATAAGCTTCAGCACTTTATTAAACTTTCCCTTAGAGGAAAGCCGGGTGGTCATGAACGTGTTTTCACTTCTCTTATCATTTGCCGAGGGGTGGAATTGCCAGTCATGTGGTACCTCTATGTTTAACTTTTTGAGAAACTGCTGGACTTTTCCAAAGCAAATTTACCATTTCACCTTCCCACCAGCAGAGTATGAGGGTTCATGGACACTTCTTACTCTCCTCTGAAATCCTCCCCTTCACTTGGGTTCAGCACGT
This sequence comes from Cynopterus sphinx, assembly GCA_030015415.1. NCBI lineage: Eukaryota > Metazoa > Chordata > Mammalia > Chiroptera > Pteropodidae > Cynopterus > Cynopterus sphinx. Next base: position 25,179,274 of record CM057384.1, on the reverse strand, counting down.
TACCAACTCTCCCTTCTCCACTTTGCTCACCTTGCACCTCACGGCGACTGGCCATCTCCCAAAGATGCACTGTTTTGTCCTGCTGGTGCGACTTTTCCATGTTTCTCTTAGATTAATCTGCTTCCATGTTTTCCTGATCTTCCCAGACATCACTACAGACTCTCTTCTCTTGGCTCCAGCAATATTTTGTAGAGCTAATGTTACAGCCCACCTTCAACTGTGCTGTGGTGTGTGGTGTGTGTGTGTGTGTGTGTGTGTGTGTGTGTGTGTGTGTGAGTGTGTGTGCGCGCGTGCGCACACGCACGAGCACAGGCTCTATTTGTCTTTATTAGAATGTAATGTGTCCAGATTTAACCTATATTGACCTTGGAATTAACCCAGCCTTATCACTTGTGAGCTGTCTACATTTAGGCAAGTTACTTATGCTCTCGAAGCCTCAGATATAATAATTTACAAAATTGTTTGTAGAAATGGAGGTGATAACTCCTACTTTAAAAGTTTGGTGCCTAGCATGCTGCAAACTAGCCCAAAGGAAAGCAAGAATGACGAGGCTAAGATATCCTTGAAAGTAGGGCTAGGCGGGGGGGGGGGGGGGGGGGTGCAGGGGAGCCAGAGCCGTAGCTTCTTGAAACGAGAAACCAGAAGGTCCAGGAAGAAAGAGCAGTATTGGAGTTTGTGAGAAAGTCCCAGAGGTGGTTGGCTAGGCCAGGCCCTGTTTCAGATCTGGACAGGGAATGGCACGGGCCTCTCCCCGCTCCACAGTCCACAACTGGGCAGCCTCGGCTGGTACCTTGTTGGCACCACCACACAGACTATGGCCCAACTTCAGCCAGGATGCCCAAGGCCCTCTGTGCTTCACCTGTTCTGCAGGTATGAACTGATTTTCCCTCGCTCATTCTTTCCGTCCCCATACTTCAGCCCCTTTAAGTTCTGAGTTGGGCTGGTCTAGTGCCGAGGTGAGGGAGCTGGCAGAAGGGAAGCCTGGCTCTCCTACTTGTCACTGTCAGTTGAGGTAGGATGAACTTCACAGTCCCGGGTTTCGGTGTTCTGCCCCTAGCTGGAGGTGATTTAAGCTTGTTGGATTTATATAACATTGGGAAGTGGTAAACTGTGTAAATTTGCTCTGTTTTCCAGGGACAGTTATTTATGGAGGGGCATTCTTAACTCAAGTGCAGAAGTGCTAAATCATTATAATAAATTCATGCTATTCAGACTTCCTTACATTGTAATAAATTTTTTCTAAGCATGAAAGAGATCCATGATTCCTCTAACATACCATTATGTATTTCTTCTCAAAATGACACAGCTTACTATATCAACTTGGAGAATAACAGAAGGAAATTTACTGTACTGGGGGAAAAAAAATAGTTGAGTAGCAATGAATCTGAGAAAGGACTTGGGAACAATGACCCCAAAGAACTTCTCCATGCCTCTTCGCTTGCGTCTTACCAGGTGGGAGGAATAGCATGTGTACCCACAGCCCGGAGGGGGGCCGGGCTATGGGTGCATCCCCAGAATTTCCCAGCTGAGTTTCAGAAGAACATTTAAGCTGAGAAATGGGGCCAGGAACCCCAGCAGCCTCTACTGTGTCCTCTCCAGGTGGGGATGTTGGAATGGGGCTCTGTCAGAAAACTTCCCTCCCCATAATGTGAAATCCCTTCCAAAATCATCAGTCTGGATAGAGAGCTGCCCTGCATGCAGCCCTCTCTCATCACTTGTCTCACCTCACTCCTCACTTGGACCAGAGGACTCATAGCCTTCATCAGATTCTCAAAGGAACCTGTAATCCAAAAAGTTTGGTAAAATCTGAAGCATTGTTGACTGTCCACTACTCACTGGGCAAAGGCCACCACCGTAGTTCCTCACCCTAGCTGCCCCCAGGAATGATACAGAGTCGCATTTAGAGTTCCTGGAGGTCAGTGCGGCCACAGAGGCCTGAATAGCAGCCCTGGGAGGGGGACTGCCATCAGAATTTTCCCAGAAGATGGAACAGTTGATCTGGACAAAGGCAAGGAAGGAAGCCTTCTTCCGACAGAACAGTGTGTCAAGGGCAGGGAGACAGGGAGCCCTGTGGAGTGGGCCAGTACTAGGACAAGCCTGAACTAGTCCTAGGCTGAGGTTTAACTTGGGAGGGCCCTGCGATTCCGCTACTCAGCAACAGTTAGTTTACCTCGTTCTCCATCAGAGGCTTAGGTCAAGTACTTGCTCTGCCACCATAGCCATGTGACACTGTGCAAGGCCCTTCACAAGTGCAAACTCAGGGCCTCTGCCTGGAAAATGTAGACAGTGCGTGTAGGCACGCCTGGCTTGCCTGGCTCACAGTCAGCACAGGGGGCCAACGAAAGGTGGCGCAGGCACCTGCCGGGTAAGCAACTGCAAAGCACTTCATACACCTCGGGTGCTTTCGTGATTAATCTGAAGCCTGGCAAAGGGCAGCGCGCCCCTCTGCAGCCTGGAGAGCTGGGGGTTCCATGACAACCAGGCGAAGCTCTGCCCGCCAGCTCCCAACCCTTGCTGCCTACCGCCACATGTCGCCACCTCGGGCCCTGCTCCCATTCCCTCGGCCTCCAGCGGGGCACCTCCCTGCACCTTTACCCCAGTTTCAGGGTGTCATTTACCCTTTTCTTCCCCCAGCCTGGGCTGTCTTCACAAGAGCTGAAACTCTGTCAGAGCCACCACCTCGTCCCCTGTGCCTCAACAGCCCTGTCTCCCCAGGAGCAGACAGAGCCAAGCGCTGTGGTGTGCTTGCCTCCATGCGGAGTCCTGTGGGTCCCTCGCCACCCTTCCTTCTTCCCGTCCCCACCCAAGGCTCCACTCTCCACCTCCAGTATTTTCAGATCTTTCCCTCCTCTCTTCAGAACTGAGGAGGAGGTTTTGTTTTGCTTGTCATGCTGCTCCGGTTAAGGGAGTGGAGACTGGCACCCCAGGGGCCAGGGCTGGGTGGCGTTCCCTTAACTGGCTGCTGGCAGAAACCACCATGGCCGCCTCTGCTGCCCATGACACCCAGTTCTCATGTCTGTGTTGGGGGAGGGGGACATCTCTTTTTAGGCTCTCAGCACGTTTCCATGGAAGGAGGTGGGGGAGGGATGCCCTGTCCTGCAATGCGTGGTCCAAGTGACTGACAGCTCTCCCCAGGCTGACCCAGCTAATGCCCAAACTGGCCACATTTTTTTTTTTCAAACATTTTATTTTGAAGTCAGACTTACAGAAAAGTTTTGGAAATAACATAAAGACTTCCTATATACTGTTTACCCATATTCCTCAAGAGTTCACCTTGTAGTTTATTTGCTTTATCATTCACTTATTCTCACACTTATATAAACACTGCTTCTCTGAAATATCTGAGAGTAAATTGCAGACATAATACTCTCCTTTCTCCTACTAGTTCACATATATTTCCTAAACACAAGGATATCCTTTTACAGCTCAATGACCAAAAACAGAAACTTAACATTGATATGGTTTCATGACCTAATCTACAGACCTGATTTAAATTTTGCCAGGTTTTCTTTTTAACTTTCCTTTTTAAGTTTCCTTTCTTTAAATATCCTTTTTAACAAAAGAAAAATAAGTTCTAGCCCAGGTTCCAATCTATAATCATAAGTTGCATTCAGTTGTTATGTATCTTTAGATGAGAACAAACTGTTTATTTTGTAAAATGATCCCTAATTTAGGTTTGCCTGTTTTCTTCAGATTAAATTAGGGCTATGCTTTTTCGGCAAGAATAAGCGATGCTGTGTCCGCAGTAAATCATACCAGGAGGCCCATGATAGCCATTTCTTTCATTCCAGGTGAGGTTAACTTTGATCACCTGATTAAGGTGATGTGTGCCAGTTTCTCCACTGTGAAATTACTAGCTTTCCCTTTGTAATTTATAAGAATCTTGTGGGGATTCGGGGGATGCTTGGAGACTATGTAAATATTGTTTCTCATCTACCTTTTACTCACTGGTTTCAGCATTCATCGACAATCAGCACGTTCCATTTAAATCCTTAGGCTTCTGCTGTGTTCCCAGTACCCTCTTTGACCCAGCCCAGTGCTAGGAGAGTGTCTGGAAAAGGAGACAGTTCACTTCTTGTCCTCAGGGCCTTCAGCTAGGAAAGGAGCCACATACAGAGAGCGCAGAACAGGGGAGAACATGGGTCCAGTGGAGGGGTCCCCGTTCTGTGGGCAGTAGGTCAGAAGAGAGGTGCTCAGTTTGAGCTAGCGCCCCTGGAGCAGCAGATAGGCAAAATTTAAATGGCCAGAATACCGGAATAACATGAGAATCTGTGTCCATAGCCACCATTGAGGGCCCTAATGGGACCCTGTCCCAAACACCTGTCATCCCAGAAAGTCTGGGGTGCTAAGAAGACCAGAACTACCCGACTTCTGATCCCTGGTCAGAATGAATGCGAAGTGGGGCCGAGGAGCTTTGCTGAGAGTGTGCCAGGTGCTTAAGAAAGGACCCAGGGGAAGCACTCATTCCCCCTACTCTGCACATCTTATTCATTCGGCAAACGTTGTTGGGCACCTACTATGTGCCAGGCATTGAGTTCAGTGCTGAAGGCACAAATACTCTCAAATAGTTTTTGATTAAAGCGGTTGCCTGCTTGAGACCAAAGGCCTTTTCTGGTCACTCAACAAGTGTCTTCAGCCCAGAATCGAAAACAGAATAAAGTGTTGAGTAAAACACTGCTGAGTCCTCTAGTTCAGGTGACTCTCATCTCAAGAGCTAGGCTAAGGACATTCACGGTGTTTCTCTCCCATCCACTGCCGCTCCCCATCACTTAGCAGAGAACTCCAGGCAAGTTGGAGCTGGGCTGAATCTTTGAGACCCAGGATACCTGCTCACTTTGCAAGGAGGAAACAGCCAGAGAGGTCTAAGTATTTCTAGGACAGTCATAGCTTCACTCTTCTGTCCTGTGGTTAGACTGTGTCTTTCTTTGAGACTTGAAAATAGTCAGTGAAGAGGCCTTTGAATGAAGAGGTGTTACGCTTGTGCCATGAACAGGTAACCTCTTCCAATAAAATACAGTGATTACAAGCACGGACTCTTCCATCAGGGGAGCCAGGTTCAAACCCCAGCTCTGCCGTACCATGTGATTTCCAGCACACTACTTAAGCTCATCTGTCAAACAGGATTCAGGGTCCAGGGTTGTTGGGGAGATTAATTGAGATGATGGCAGTGTCTGGGTGCTCACTAAGTGGATTGTTTTTAAATAAGGTGCTGTGTCTTCCCCAGCATATTTCTCCATCTACCTAAGGCACCTTGTGGTTCTTCAGAACATCTGGGGTCCTTTGGTCCTTTATGCCCCCCTACCTTGGGGTCTCTTTAGCCCCTGCTCACCCTCCAATACTCATCCCAAGTGTCCTCTCCCACCCAGTCTGGGCTACTTACTTCCCTCCTCAGGGCTTTCCTTGGGCCCCTGCACAGTTCTGCCCCATGTGGTCTTTTGCTTGTCAGGGAACCTCATAAGGAGAATGAATGCAGCTGATTTTGAATCTGGGCTCCATTCCTTTCTTGCAACGTGATTCTGGGCAAGCTACTTACCTTCCTTAAATCCCTGATTGTTCATCTGTAAAGTAATTCTGCACCTTGCAGAATTATTTCCAGGATTAGAGATGACACCCATAACATACCTGGTATCATGTCTGGAAGGTGGTCACTTGTGCACTGTCTTCATCACTCCACTTCTAATCCTTTGCACAGAGCTAGCACTTGCTATATGTACTATAAATATGGGTTGAGCAGATTAGGGAACACATATACTTCTTATCCCAAGGTAGTTTTCATAGAAAAAGCAGAACTAAGTCTAACTCAAAGAAAAAGTCCTAACAGTGGGATCCAGGACCCTGAGCAGGACTGGAGTGAAGTGGGGAAAGTGTTTTGTATCAGCCCAGTTAGTTCCCAGGGGCTGCTCAGGGAGTGCACACCCTGCCCGTTGGGCAGAATGAGAGTGAACCACAGTCACCTTACTTCTGAAGCCCCTCTTTGGACCCCAAGAGGAAGAGTAGAAGGGAGACAAGGTTGACAGCTCCTGACTCCACTGGATTTCCTGCCACTCAAATGCCCACGGCCCCCTGAGCTGGACCCCAGGAGAAGGTAGGGAAAGAGGAATAATCGCAGAGATGATTCACATGGAGACTCTGGAGACAAGAGGAACCTCCATACGCAACGGAAAGAGTACAGGTCCTTCAGAAATGGTTAAAATTGCCCCTTGATTTTGAGTGATGGAGAAGCAATTTGCACTGAACTGAGGAACTTGCTTATAGTATTCTCCAGAGTTCGGTGTACTGGGGAAAACAGAGCTAACACAGCTCAAAGGGTTTTTGAACTTCATGTAGCTGCATAAAATGTTAATAAATATTACATTTGTTTCAATTTAATTTCCTCTCCTTGTTAATAATAAAAGCTAAGTAGGTCTTTGGTTGTTTCTCTCTCCTTCTATGCTCTCCCTTCCGTCCCTACCACCAGCAATTGCTACTAGGCAAGGAGAATTAGGGACTCATTAGCAACACATTTCATAACTTGTCCCTCATTCACCTTTAAGAAGTTCAGTTCTGGCCCAGATAATCAAGGAGAGAAGGGAAGAAAAGGACGGGTACCTAAGTCTATAAAGATGGTTACATTTCTTAAAGGTAAAATTGGAATTATTGAAAAAAAAATGTGAGGAAAAGAGAAGGGAGATGGGAGACATGAGAGAAGGGTTAGAGGGAAGCAACTGGGCAGAGAATTTGCGAGGGAGATAGGGTGTAGAGATGGAAAGTATAGCTTTGATGAAGACACAGACTTGGATTTGAACTCTGGCTCTGGATTATCCTGGCAAGGGTCTAACCTCTCTGAGCCTGTTTCATCATCGGTAAAATAAGGCTAACACCTGCCTCAGAGAATTAGATGAGATTATGATTAAAAAGCTCTTAACACAGCGTCTCGCCCAGAGCAAGCACACTATAAATGATAGGTACTCTCATGACTCAAAGAGAAGAGCCTAACTGATAAGAGTGGGACTGGAAGGGCCTGTTTCCTCTACTCATCCAGTGGGGTCCTGAGCATCCCTGGACCTGGATATATCTCTGGGGACTCCCAGAGGCCAGCTGTGGGAGCCCAGGCACGTCACTGCCTGGTGCTGGGTCTCCTGTTGAAAAAGGATGATAGCTGAGTGCCTTACACCAATGTACCCGACATCTACACACGAAAGACCAGGATAAACAAGAACAATGCATAACACTAGCTGGAATAGGCGGTTGGATACAGGACTGGGAAGAAAGAGTTTTCATTGTACACTTTATCATATTTTTAAATTCTGAAATACATGTTAGCTATTCAAAAAAAAAATAGATAACATTGATAAAATATGAAGATCAAATTAATATGCAGCCTGAGGCTACATGAACCAGGAGGAGGATGGCTGCAGACAGCAGCATCCACAGTGGTGTGGGGAACGCTCTTGGGAATAAGAAAGGGCAAACAGAGAGGAAGGGGCATAGGAGCATTAGCTAATTGGGGTTCCTGGAAAAGACTATGAGCTGTGAGAGAGGTGCGTGTACCTCAACATGACAGGAATTCTCTGGGACTACCACCGGCTGACTGGACTGAGAAGAAAATGACTTGAAGTGGTCTGGTGTAAAATTCAAGCTTACTTCAGTTGAGATGTGAATTGTCAATGGAATAGAACTGAGAGGGAAGCCGAGGAGGGACTCAGAGCCTGAAATATTCATTGTAGTGTCTGTACTATAAAGGAATTTACAGCTCGGAGAATCCTTGGGGTGGGATGTAGCTGTATGGCTGTATCTTATTTACTCCTCATGTTGGGGGCTGTGCGTATATTAATATCGCCAGAAAATTGAGGCTCAGAGAGGCTAAGTAACTTTTCTTTATTTTTTACTCCTACAGCACCTGATCTTCCTAGGTGGTCTCCCATCCAAGCACTAACCAGGCCCAATCCTGCTTAGCTTTCGAGATCAGATGGAATCGGGCTTGTTCAGGGTAGCATGGCCATACACTAAGTAACTTTCCCAAAGTAACACAGAAGGTATTTGAGAGCCCTGGGATTTGCATCCCAGTCTAACATCAAAGACTCTTCACTCTGATGCACTAGTCTCCACTCTCCTCTTGGCCTGGGCAAATCCTGGTTAGACCTCTGCAGAGGGTGCAAGAAAAGTGGAGATGCTCAAGTTTTTCTGAAGAGATGAATATTTAGGCTAGCATGTTGTAAGAGAAGTTGGGGTGACAAGGAGGGTCCATGTCGCTGGTGCTGGCTGTCCAGCCTTCCACTGCCCTTCCTAGCCAGGCCTCAGGGCATCTGGGGGTGTTGAAGACCAGAGACTGATGTGGGGTAGGAGGGCAAGTAACCAGAGGGGAGACAGCTTATAGAAATAGAGAGGGGGGCAGTAGCGAGAAGCTATAAAAAACCTGTATTTGCAAATACTCATCTGATGGGAAAGGGACTATTGGCTATGCTCTTGTTCCAGAAAGCATTTCCAGAAGACCTACCTCTTCAGAACATGCCTTCAGTTGTCTGCAGTTTGTTCTTTCCTTCCTTCTTTAACTCATTCATTCAGGCAGGCAATGAATCAACACCGACCGAGTATCTAACTGCCAGGGGTGAACAGTCTTTGTCTCAGATGGGGCATCCATGGTAGCTAATAATTTTTATTCGGGCGCAAGATTCCATTTGTGGAGATAAACAAATGGCATTCACAACCAAGTCTGATGCTGTCGCCTTGGATGAGGTGGAACCCCTGAGCTCACTGTCCAGATGTCTCTTATTCGATGGAGAGTGTTCATTTGGATTCAACCCAGGTAGGTGTGAATCAACCATTGGCCCTGCAGACCTGGTACCAGGAGGAGCTGCAGATTTGCCTGGCCTGGTTGCAGCAGAACTTGGAAGGTGGAGGACTTGGGGTCACTCTTTATCAGTTAGGGAAGCTCTGGGACGTCTTCGTCTCACTGTACTGGTGCACTGTGTACAGGAGTGGGTGAGATCCAGCTCCGAATAGGATAAAAGTCAGATCTTTATAAAAACCCAGAAGGAGATGGAGCTGTTAACTGAAACAGCTCAGTAGACATATTCTTTGTAGATTAGCATCACACACAAAAGAGAGAAGAAGAGAGAGAAGAAAAAAGTGAGAGAGAAGATAAGAGTACAAAGGGGGCAGATGAAGAGCAGAAAAGCTTTTGAAAGCACTGGGGGAGCAGAGCTGGAGGGAGGCCTGGAGCTCACCCCAGGAGCCAGGGCCCACCCTTGGCTAAAGCTGGGAGGTCATAGTTCCCCGCATGAGGCTGCAGCAGGGGTGCAGCTACACGACAAGCCAGAGCCAGGCTTTCGACATCAGGGCAGCAGGGCAACCATGAGGGGAAACTGAAGTATCTACCAATGAAACGACTTGATATCTGGGATATGTTTCGATAGAACTTGTGAGTTGATGTGTGTTGACACTAGGTGGTGGGGTACAGGGGAGTTCTTTATGTAAATATCTGTACTTTCTATTAAGTTTGAGATAAAAGGTTTATAATAGTAAAAAGCTTAAAAATCGGGGAGCTATAAAGGAATTATACACTGCAGGTAGAATAATAACAGAGGAATATAAGCCATAGAACATAAGCAGAAATTAATGAGAACTGTGCCTTGGATTTTCTTAAATAATGCTGTAGACCAATGGTTCTTAACCAAGGGGTGATGGATGAGCTGCAGGATCCCCAGTCTCCTTGTAATCATGTGCAAAGTGACCCAATAGTTTTTAGCAAGTTTTCAAAGAATCTGTGACTTTCCCCCGGAGGTTAATAAATGGAGTTCTCTCTTAAATGTTCTATGCATATATTAGTTACTTTGGTGTGTGGTTTTTAAATAGAGGGTTTGTTTTCTTGAACTGATATATTCACACATAGGCCCTATGTTTTCATCCCTTCTCTCAGTCAATTATGCCTTGAACAGAGCAGAACTGGCTGCCCTGCTTTGAAGCCCAGGTCCCTGGGGGCAACTCTAGGGCCCCAATGCCCCTGAGCCACCAACAGTGCAGGTGGGGAAGGGCTGTGCCAGAATGAAGGGTACCCCCAGTGGGGAGGTAGAGACAAAGGAACAGGAGCTGTCTGGGGAGGCCAGTGAGGCTCCCTAGGGTCTGAGAGAGTAACAGGAGGGAGAGTTGTTGAATTTTGTCATCCTCCGGCAGACTCACTGGCTTTCAGTTACAAACGTCCAACAGAAATCACAGTTTTGAATAGTCTGAGGCTGAAAACCCTAAGACTTCCTTAGAAAACACCTTTCCATTCCTCATGAGGTAGCATAACACCTGTTTGACCTCTAGCCATTTGTGGCAAAATCTTCCAAGAAGTCCAGGGTCCTACAGGCTCCCCAGAAAGGGGCAGAGCAGGCTGGGCTTGCAGCCTGGAGGTCAGGGAGTTGTGGGTTTGTTAGGGGACAGGGAGGCTCTCATCTGGGAACCATCTCCACATTCAAGTTGAGACCTGAGGCCTGTCCCAATTCCTGATGTGTGAAGGCCTTTTCTCCCCAGGGTCTGGTATTGCTCTGTAGCTAGGGCTCCGAGCTCTGCTCTCTACCACTCCCCTTCAGAGAAGACAGGTGAGGGCTGAAGCCATTCCCCACTCTCCCACAGGAGGGGGACACAGACAGACAAAGACCTTTGTCTCCCTGACCAGGCATCTGAAACCATTCAGATGCCCATCCCTTACGCAGAGGGAAATGGAGACCCAAGGTGGGAGTCTGCCCATTCTTAGAACAGGCTGCAGGGCTGCAGGCTGAGGGTGAGGGGGCAGGGGATGGTATAGGATCAAGAAAAAGTTCTGTCCCAGAGGGGCCTGATGCAGACTTGTGGCTGGTGTGCATCCACCTGGGCTCTCACATCAGGAGCTGCCCACTCCTCTCCTCCTCCCCTCCCCCAAGTCCTGGTTCATGCCTTTCCTCATTCAGAACCTTCATCCTGTAATACTTCCCTTCTCAAACCTCCTTTGGCATCCAAGGTTGGGACATCTCTTTCTCTGTGTCATGATGGAGAGATGGGCAACAACCCAGGGATCTTTTCTCTCTACACCCCGCTCCCACCAGAACCCTGACTCTGAAGGCACCATCCAGAATCCTTAGTTTCCTCCATCCAGGCAAACCATGTGGGAAGGTGCAAGACCAAAAGCAAAATGCTCAGTGGCAAATTTTGAGTTGTGCCCTCATTGTTCTTTATTGTGGCCCCTGCCTCCACTGCCTCCTTCCTCAGTTCCTCGCAGCATTTCAACCCACCCTAACTCAGGTCAGGTGGCCTTGGTTTCCTCCTACCAGGGTGGAGGGGGGACTTTCTGTTGTGCTTGGGCACTGTGGCTACCACTGCCCAGGAATTAAATGAGTTTGCAATGGAGACTTTCAGAGACACGTACAGTCAAGAGAAATTTTTCTAATTGTGGAATAAGACCTCCTTTTATTGCTCCCATCACTGCCCAGAAAGCACTGCACACTGCTTAGGCTCTAAGTGAGGGCCGCAGACAGATTCTGTGGAGAAAAAGACCAAAGCTACTTCTGTGGCCAGCCTTGGGGCTATGAGACACGGCTAGCCTGATTCTAGGAAGCACAGACCACTGAAAAAGAGTCTTTTTTTTTTTTAAACTGTGCTTTATTTAGGGCTAAGCTGGAGAAAGCGTCATCCAATAGTTACAGAAGGTTACAAGGAGTTTTAGGGAGTTGAGTGTGAAAAGAGCAGTTGTACTGAACTGCAGCTGTTTGTTTGTTTGTTTTGTTTTTTTACAACACCTGGACATCCTAAAAGGAGGAGCCAAGAGGAAGAAAAAGAAAAAATTTTAAATAATAATTAACCAACAAAATAGAAAGAAAGGAAAGGCAGGAGGCCTGAGAGGAACCAGAGAGCTGTTCTTCTAAAACAAAAAAGGAAAAAAAAAAATGGTAGGTCTGAGAGATCCCTGGCCTCCAGATGATCTGGACATCAATGAGAGAAGGGCATCAAGGCAGAATGCCAACGCAAGTCTTCCCAACGGTGCAAATAAATTATAATAAATATGTTATACTTTAAAATATATGTGTTCTTAAATAATTCAGTGTTTTTTTCTGATTCTGAGTTTTTTAAGCAATGTCTTTTTTAACTGCTCTAAAGTCATTTACCAAAGATAAATATCGTGCTTTCATTAAATAGTTTTCCTTGTTTTTTTTTTTCTCTATCATTACAATTAAAAGTCCTACAAAATATGCAAATGTATTTACAGAAAAACAGAGCCGGCATCATTTAAACATCCCTGTTTTTCAAAATTCCTTGTAAACAGTTTCAGAAATTCTTCAAAGATTGTTTAGGTTTTTTTTTTCTCTCTCTTGTTTAAGGTTTTTGTGTGTGTGTGTATGTTGGTCGTTGTGTTAAGATGAAAAGTTCCCAGGTCTCCCTTGCCCGGAAAGTCTCTGGAGCAAGCGTGGGCGGCGAGTGGAGCGGCAGGTGTCAGGGCTTGCGGAGAGCGGGCGAGCGCGGCTCCGGGCGAGGCGGCCTCCCTGGGCCGGGCCGCAGGCCTGGGCGGGCCGGCCGGACCCTCGGGGTCGGGGCGTCGTCCCACAGGCTCGCGGGGAGGAGGGATCGATGCTCCGTCTAAACGCTACAAAAGTACAGTCCTACAACATCTGGGATTTTAGCAGTGACGCTAACTTCTATAGGTTTTTTTTTTTTTTGCCTTTTTTTTTTTTTGCTTTCCTCTAATTTTTCTTCTATTATATAGGTATTTTAAACGTCTCCTTTTTAAAATTCTGTACAACTATGATGATTTTTAAGAGGGGGAAGAGTTAGAAGCATTTACAGACTTTTCACAACAAATATCTTGCATTGTAAGTCCCTTTTTTTTTCCCCTCCTGTTTTCTCACACTTCACAGTTAATAAGTTTTAATGGTTTTGTTGCTTTCCCCAAATATCCACCAATTTGTTCATCTTAACAGCTCCATCCAGACATATAATACAGAAAACCATAGGAAAGTGTCATAGACTTGAATGAGGGTAATCAAAGCGCCTCTCAAAGTATCAAAGAACTATTTTCTTGCTGTTTTAAAAGCAATTAAGCATAAGTTTTCCTTTTTTTGTGTTTTTTGATTTTTTTGTTTTTTTTTTTTAATTTTTTTTATTACATTTTTCATAGAATCGCTCTAAGCTGTTTCAAGAACAGCCAGGAGGCAGGAAGGAGGTTCTCCTCCGTTCCCCCTCTATTTGACATAGAGCTACACATCTGCAATAAAAAGTTTGGTCCTTTGGTCCCTAAATAGCTAAAGGAATGACAGATAGAGATGCTCAGTGGCGGCCTCCCAGCCGCCTCCTGGGGACCAGGTCCCGCCACACCGCTTGCCCCAGCCTGCCGCAGGCGCCCATGGGCTGGAAAAGCCCCGGGGATCGGTAAGCAGCGACTCTTCCCAGTTCCCAGCCCTTCAGCCTCCCCATCTGGTCTCGAGTTATTTTGTTTTAAAAGTTGCCTTTTTTGTGAGTTTTTTTTCCTCATTTTTCTTCATCTTCTTCTTCTTTGTCATATATATTTTCCCCCAAACACGTGCCCTCTGAACTCCATAGATGCTATACTTTCCTTGAAGAAATGTTACAGTCACAGAGAGTGTCTGGAGTCCTCAGCTTGATTGATATTGGCTGATATGTCAAAGGTGTCATCCAACAGTTCTCATTTATAAATAGAGAGAGAGAGAGGTTTGTTTTTTAATGTAGCCCGTTCAGCATCCTGCCCTAAAATGAAGAAAATCAGGGCTGATTAAGCCAAGAGAGGAAACACAAAATGCATTGCAACACCAAAAGGAACCTGCCTGAGGATAAGGGTGGGAGCTCTGGGGGATGGTGGGAGGGAGGGAAGAGACCAGTATGAAAATTAGTCATGATCATGATACATAAAGAAGAAATTGACTCTTCTCTTCAGAGTAAGAAACCACTGGGCGATCTAGTGGTGATGTCAGTAGCTGAGGTTTAGTGGTTGGGAGAAGGGTCTCGATTTGGGTTCCTTTAGAGTTCTAGATTGGGGGTGGCTTGCTCTAAGGGAAGAATTTGGGACTGCGGAATATGAATTCATAATTAAACTAATCTCTGAGGGATCTGGCCCAGATACAATATGTATACAGAAGCCTAGCAAACAAGACAGCAAAAATCTAGCAGCCCAGCCCACTCCTCCCCCACTTGAGGAAAAGAAGAAAGATTCGTGACATGAATTTTGCTGAATCCTTGCCCAATATCCAGCCAACCGCTTTTTCCCCAAGGTCAGTAACTATTTGCGAGGCTATGTATATATATATATATCTGGATATATGTGTAGAATATATTCACCTGCACATATGTGGCTATACATGGATATGTGTGTATGTATATGCATAGATACACACATACACACACACACACACATAATATTTTTCTCATACATGCCAGGGAATTTAGAGGAAATTCAGAACTTCAAGGGAGAGGATGGGAGAGCCTAAAAGAAGTTAGAACGGATTTAATCGTCAAACTTAAATTAACTTAGCCAGTTCTCGATTTTGTTTTGAATGGTGGCTTTTTGGTGTTTTGTTTTTCTTTTAAGAAAAAAAATCATGATCTGACTAGAATCAGGAGGAGAATGCTTAATCATTGTGAATTAACAAATGAGACTCATCTCCATTCTAGCAAGCAGCTTCCACTTATACATGGGGGGTGACTGGTTACATCAAGAAAGTTAGAACTGCAAAGCCCCCAGTTGAGGGGACAACGTCATGCGTATATCAATCCATGCTGGCAGGTTTTTCACACTGTTGATTCAACAAACAGCAAACCGTACACAGCAGTCTAAACAATTACAACACCAAATAAAATAATAATAAAATTAAAAAACACTTGTCAAGGACCCTTTTTCAGTTGTAAACAAAAAGGTGCATTTTGCTTTTGTCAGTACTGTTTTTTCCAAACCAACCAAAAACCCTCCCAAAACCCCAGTCGCCCACCTCCCCTCCCCGCATTTAATTTAGCGTAAGTGGCTACAATACAAACCTTATAAATGTTACCAGGCTCTCTCTCAGAGGCCTCTGGCTTTGAACTCTAGTTTTTTGGTTTAGAATTTTTTTTTTTTTTATCATTCTGTTACTGTAGAGATTTCATTTTTGTTTTTTTGTTTGTTTGTTTTGTTTTGTTTTTTCCTTTTGAAGTGAGATTTAAAATGGCCTAACTGGAAAAAGACCAGACCTAGGAAAGTGTCAATTGAAAAAGGCCCCCAAATTTCTAGAAAAAAATAAAATCACAATATTTTCAAGTGCAAGTAAATCAACCACGCATAGATATTTTTAAGATGTTTTCCTTAATTTTTAAGAAAAAAAATAATGGTTTGCACAGTTAAATGATCCCATGTTCGATAATTCAGGAATTCATCTTTATTTTTACTAATTTTTTGTGCTTTTGTTTTGTTTTTTTCTCTATGTGACATCTAAAGAAGCATAAAAAACGCTGAACAAGAAAAACCAAACAACAGAAAGTAAAACCACTGCAAGCACCAAGAACGAAACAAAAATGAGCACAGCAAAAAAGATCGTGGCAGCACAAAAGTCAAGAGAATGCACGTGTGATCATGACTGGCCAATCATCAACTGATACAACATCCAAGAAAAAACGCTCCAATCACAGCACCTCCACGAAACTTGACGGCAATTGTCATGCAACCGATTCTTAGCCTTGTTACATGACGCCATCATGTCACACTGTGAACTTTGAGTTGATTTGAACTTACGGATGGGGGACTGTTTTCTCCACTCTCATGTGATTACGTGAACTTTATTCCTAGCTCAGCGCGAGACTGTGGTGGATTTGACTGGCCCTGGTTGGGTTGTTGGAATTTGATTGAATGACAAAAGAAGAAAAGATTTATATATATATATTTATATATGTAGAGAGAGAGAGAGGACAAGAGTGCGGGCAAGGGGGAAGGAAGAGGCAGGGTAGGGCGGGTGGGGTCGGGCAGTGTGGGAGGGCAGGGAGAGTTGGGTGGAGGGTGAAGAAGGGCAAGGAGGAAATGAAAACAAAATGAAAAGGAAAAATATTTATACAGCACCAGACCACAGCATCAATCTAAAAGCTCTGATGAGAGAACAGCAGTCAAATCATAAGAGAACTGAAAAGAACTCATAGGATGGAGGAAGCCGGCAGACAGACGACACGGGCACGTCAACACACACGCACATACACACACGGCTGTTTGTGCAGACACATGATACACTGTGAACAGTAGCAGAACCTTACACGGGGCCACTAAGGGCGTCCATCATGCGTTGGGAAGGGGGCGGCGTGGGCGGTTTGGCGAGGGGGCCAGAAAAAAATAGCTCAGCCCCTCAAACCACTTTGGCCGGCAAGCAGATCAGGGAGCACGGTCTCTGCTTTATGTCCCCCTGGAGTCTCTCTCTCCCCCAGGTGCCGAGCTCTCCTCACCTCCCCAGCCTTCTGTGGCTTCAGCCTGTGGACCAGCAGGGGGAGCCGGTCAGGGTGGCCCTGATTCGCCAGGTAGGCCAGAGGCTGGCAAAGGTGACTGTTGTCTCCGCGGGGTCCATGAGACACTTTACTGTCATAGCACAGACCACACTGGCAGCAAGTCGGCCCTCCCCCCCGCAGGCCCCCCCTCGGCCGCCATCCCCAGAGAAGGGCGTCTCCACTGCAAGAGCACCCACTGTACGTATGATTTTACGATCCTCTTCCCTTCCACGCTGCCTCAACCCTCTTTCACTGGAACCTTCGGGAAATTAACACGTTTAGCTTTCAGATTTACATTGTTCTTGGAAGTCTGTAGACACACCTCGGCACTACTGATTTCCTTTCATGATCACCTGACACCTTTTGCTTTGCTGGCAAGGTGGTGTGCACCCATGGGGCCGAAATGAGGCTGCTGGACACGTGGAGGCTTTAGAAAGCTCTGCAGCTGTGACCCATAAGGCCCTATGGAAGACTAAAGGGTGCCCTGTGGGGTAGGTAACACAAACAAGGACAGTCCACCAGAGCAGCGAGTGCGATGGCCCCAGACCTCTGGTCTCTGCTGCTGCCACTCTTGATCTGCTGACCTCCCCTACTCCACCTCCTCCTTCTCCGTCTGTTTATCCCTCACGGCCCTCCGCGTACAGCTTTCTAAGTTGACCCGCCTCACAGGCCTTGACCTGTCTTCTTTACTGGTAGAGCCCTAAATGGTGAAAGCTGGGCTCCATTCTCTGTCAAGCATCATCAAATTATTCCGCTTTGTTGTCTTCTGCACTCCTCACCATGTCATTGGTCCTTTGCCCCCAGCCAGGAATCTGGGGAGTCCCCAGCACCCTCCCTGCAGCACTCAGGCCTGTGCCAAAGCCTGTGCCCCAGGTTTATCTGTAGGGTTCCCAATCCACCAGGCTTATACAAATAAAGGATGGCCCCTCTCAGCTTTGTTTTCCTTCGGGGAGGGTGGAAGGGAAGCCTGGGATTGTGAAATGTCACTGTGGGCAAGTTACAATGTAGCCGAGAGGTGACTGCTTTAAAGCACAAACCTAGCCGCCTCCAGCTCCACCCTCACAGAGAACCTCCCAGCCCCTCTTCCTCCACAGACCCCTTTCTTGCCTGCCCATCCAAGATGAGTGCTCTTCCAATAGCGGATCTCCTTCACTCAGACCAGGGCCCATCTGCATGCCCACTAAGTCGTGATATGCCTCCCACCCTGCATTACTGACCCATCCCAGAAGAAGGCCCTAAGACCTATTCAGGATATTCAATTGGCAGGCCTTTTAGGTGGGAAAAAGGACTAAGAATGGGGGGGGGGCAGTGCCATCAGGTGTCAGCTATGGCAAGTGCAACTAAGGGACTCCTTGGGGACCCCTTCTTTCCCCTCCCCATCCCAGTCCTGAGCACCCCAGAGGTGTCCACTCTTCCCCACTCTGTTGTCCTCCTCTGCCCACCCCCAGCTTTGCCTCGCACTGTCCTTGGTGCCAGGGATTCAAGCTGGAATAGTACGCAGCCCCTCCCCAAAGCTCAATCCAGGGAGCTTTCTCATACATACTCTCGTCTCTCACACACACACTTGGTCCCTGACACGCAAATATATTCTCACACTCATTCAACCTCTAAGGAACCTCTCCAGGGTTCTCCATATGAACAGCTGATGACTCTCTTCATTAGGGAGCAGCTGTGCCTCTGCCTACTGGGGGACCCCTTCTTGGTCACCCCTCTGACAAGCCTCAGAGAGCATAGCCCTGTGGCGGCAGCAGGGTCACTGATCAGCATGGGGGAGCTTGAATCAGGCCTGGGAAGCTCCAATTCATGACCTGGGTGAAGAAATGATGGCCAGGCTGAACCAATTCAGATGCCAGGTCCTAAACATGAGCAGGGCTCCACCCAGGCAAGATTGTGCAAAAACTCACTCAGAGCCAAAGCCCAGGGCCCAGAAGGGACAGGACTCCATTGGAGTCAGACATGATACTCGGTGTGTCCTCTGACCCAGAACTGCCACTGCTTAGGGCCCAGAGCCTGCTAGTGAGCTTGGTAGGAGACAAGGGACTTAGGTATTTGGTTGCTAGCTGTAGACCTGGCCATGTCTGTATTTTTGCCCACTCTTCCTTTCTGTTTCCTTCCTCTTAGTTTCCTGGTAAAGATTTTTTTGGAGAAACTCCCACCTTAAAACAAGATAATGAGCCCAAGCACCCAGAGGGGCAGGAGCAGCAGGAAAGCCAGGAACTGGAGAGGTAGGATAGCCACATTCTCAGGAGACCCAACCCCAATCCCAGGCCTCATTTTATGGAACCAAAGCCTGACCACACTCCCCACAGCTCCCCACAGCTGCCCTGCTGGGACCCTCTCCTTTCCTAGAACTGTCACACTCTCATCCTGACTTAACTTTGGCCTCCAAGCCTGCTGTACCTTCCGCCTTCACCACTGTGAGTTGCCAGCCCTGGGCCTGAGATCCCTGTCTGTGTTGCCTCTTTGCTCCTGGGGATGGCTTGTCTCTCAGACCCTGCTCAGGATAACCCTGCCCTTCTGAGGACCTAGGATTTATCATTTGTAAACACCCTTTATTAGCCTGTAAAATCGTGCAGGTTTTTTTAGCTGCTTTTGCATGCTCTTTCCTCCATCTCTGGCAACCTGACAGTGGTCACTTCCTATTGCAATGTCCAGGCCTGCTCCTCAGCACCCTTCTTCTGTTACAGACTCTCATAATTTGGGGGTGAGAAGCCTGAAAGCACCATGTTAAACTGCTGTCCAGATGGAGATTAAAGGTCAACTTTATTCTAGAGTTATGGCACATCAGAGTTTTTTAGAGGACTGCTTAATAGGGAAGAGACAGTCAGAGGGCTGACTCCTGATAAGTGAGATGGCATGACATACCACTCTGGGTATGACAGTCTGGGGTGGGAGAGCTGGAGTGATGACAGCAATGGGGGTTTATCATTCTCCATCCATAAGGGAATTAAGAACATAGCCTCTGAAACTAGGCCCCTGGCTTCAAATCATGGCTCTACCAGTAGCTGATGGGCAAGTGACTTAATCTCTCTGTTTGATCTGTCAAATGGGACTAATAACACTACATACCTTATAGGCAGTTACAGCTATATACTTATATATAATAGTTATTACCAATAAGAACTGCTCCACACGGGCAGGATGGTGACCTATTCACCTTTGCATCCCCAACTCTAAGCCCACAGGAAGGTGCCTACGCTCTGAATGAACATGAGTGCCTGCATCTTCACCCAAGCCAGAGATGGGCAGGGGTGGGAACTGTTAGCAAGAGAGGCACGATTTGCTTTTCCCACCTTGCAGAAAGTGTAGGCTCAGCATCCTCTGCAAGAGAAAGTGAATGTGGCTGCTCCTGGCTAGATCAGGGGTGTCCTGCTGGCAGCAGTGGGATTTGAGGAGAGACAAGGAAACTGGAGACTTCCTTCCAAACTCCAGACAGTGAACCTCCACTCAAATGCCTAGCTCTCACATGCCCGATCTTTCTCCCAACACTTCATCTCTGGGCATAAAAACTCTGCAATTCCAGCCACTCAGGCCAAAAGCCATGTGTCATCCTTGACTCCTCTTCCTCTCACACCCACCTCTAATTCATTACAAACAGCATCCTTGGCTCTGCCTTCCAAATACATCTAGAACTCAACTCCCTCACACCACATCAAATGCTGTCATCTGGACTGAGTGGTCAGTGCACTAGACCTCTGCTTTGAGCTCTGCAATCTATTAACACAGCAGCCAGTGATCCTGCTAAAATGTGGGTTAGTCACACCACCCCCTAGTCAGCTCTCCAATGGCTCCCCACTCCCAACCCCATAGTAGAGAAGAGGCCTAAGTACATACATACAGTGGCCTGCGGGGCTTCCACAAGGTGGCCCTCCTCACCTCTGGAATCTCTTTTCTCACCATGCCTCCATGATTGCTTTCCCTCCAACCCCTTAGGCCTCTTGCTATTCTTCAAATAAACCACCCTTGCCTTGGAGCCTTTGCACTGCCTGTTCCCTCAGAGGGCAGTCTGCCTTGCCTTCTTCAAATTTGCTCTAGTGTCACTTTCTCAACAAGGTAGATTTAACTATAACCAACAATTCTGTAATGCTATGTAATTTACTCTTTGATCACATGCCATCATTTATTGACTCTCTCCACTGCTAAGGACAAGGATTCTTATCAGTCTTACTTAGGACTGAATCCCAAGTATCTGGTGCACAGTACTATTGAAGGAATGGAGGGACAGGAGGCTGGGCAGCCTGTCTCTAGCCTGAGAATGAGCTGACACTTCAGGAGCTCACAGTAATGGGGGAAACCAGTCTGAAGGTGGACTTTTGATGCCCTGACACATCTCTCCCATTCCCCCTGCCCCAGGAAGCCCCTTCACCCAGGGGAACACATGATCTAAAAAAGAAGTGGCCGCTGTGTCTCCAGCAACAAGGCAGGACCCAGACTGCGAAGGAAAAGGTGATGACGAATGCCCACTCATCATGGCCTCTGTAAAGCAGGCAGAGTAAGTGGCCCCAGTGCTATACCATCACCATCCTCAGCTTCTGTCCCATTCAGTTTTGTTTTGGGCAAAGTTCCCTTTGAAAAGTCCCGTCCCTCCTCTCCAGACTGAGCTATGAGGAATTGGAGGGTGGAGGGGGTCAAGCTATGAGGGGTAAAGTGTCTAAAAGCCACCAGCCCTCCAGGGAGGAACGCTGGGAGGGGAGAGCCAGGGAGTCTGGGAGAAGGCCCTACAGCTCCCCGCAGAGCCTATTCTGCCGCCCTTAAGCTCTCCCAGACCTGAAGTTGCCGTCTGTTCACCCCAGGGTTTCCTGGCGAAGCCCGTGGAGACCTGGGGGCGCAGGCTCGCCCCACCTTCTCGGAAAGCTTCCCTCTCTGCCGCCCCGTAGGCCCCGTGCCTGCCCCCGGGCGCCGGGCGAGGGGCAGGTGGAGCGGGGCGCCGCGGGTCCAAGGCTCCGGCCACGAAGGTCCGGCGCACGAGCCGGGGAGGCGGCGGGTCCGTGCGGTGCGCCCTCCCCGGCCGCCCGTGCCCGCGCCCCGGCCGCCCGCGGTCACCTGTGCGAGTCCTGGTCTCCCCCAGGGGACGCTCCCGCCGGCGCTCAGTACGGGCGATTGGCGTCTTTGGGCCGCTTCAGCTGCACCTTGAGCCTCTTCATGCCGATCTGGAAGCCGTTCATGGCCTGGATGGCGGTCTGCGCGCTGGCCGGGTTGTCGAAGCTCACGAAGCCTGGCGAGACACGAGGGCCGAGGGCCTGGGTTTCCACGGGGCCGCCCCGGCGGGCACGGTCGGGGGGGTGAGGGCGGGGCGGGGCCTGGAGGCGGGGGCGGGGCCTGGAGGGCGGCCCCGCCTCGCGCCGGCCACGCCTCCGCCGGGGCGGGGCTCGAGGCTCCTCCCCCCGGGCCGCGCCGGCCTCTCGGCCCCGCCCCCGAGCCCGGGCGCGCGGGGCCCCTTAGGGCGCACGGTCCGAGGCCTCGGCCCCGGGCCCCGGCTCCACCTCGGCCCCCGGCGGCGCCCCTCGCCCGGGCCGGGAGCCCGCCCCGCCCCCCCATCCCGGCCGGCCCCGGCACCTCGGCCCTCTCCTGCGCGGGGGTGGGGAGAGGGCGGACACACCTGCGGGTGGAGGAGCTTATTGGACACTGTCCTCCCTGACAGGAGGGGGCCTGGCAGCGGGAGGGCACAGGGTGCCGGCCTGGGGAGAGAGAGGAGTGCGAGGGGGAGGGAGGGGAGGCACCACGGAGAGAACGTCGCCGCCGTTTCCGGCTGCCCCTCCCCCCCGACCCCCCTCCCGCCTCGCGCGTGCTGCCCGACCCCAGGGAGGACAGTCCTGGCGGCCCCTCCGCCCCCTCCCGGTCCTGGACGAGGCCGTCCCCAGCCGGGCTCCCCGTGGACCCTGGGGTGCAATCCAGATCGACACGCTCTAACCCGCCCCCTCGTGCCCAGAGGCTCGCCCAGGTGCGCTTGCCCTGAACTAAGGCCGCACCAATCGATTTGTCCCCTACGAACCTCTCTGCACAAGCATAACCCGCACCACTAGCAAAGATCAGGTGAGAGCTGCACCGCAGGCTGCAGCAGTGCTTCTCACCCGGCACTCCTCCCCACATCTCTCCCGGGACGATACAGAACCATCCACGGCTCCCAGGCACCTCCTGAAACACGCGGTTCCCCCGGGGATGGACCAGGGTCCCAAATTTCATGTAGAAGTCACATTTTTGAAACTTGGTGTCCATCTCCTTCTATCGAGACTACACATCACATCAGTATTTCCCAGAATGTCCCCTTGAGAAAGAGACTTCTGTGGTCAAGTAGATTTATAGCCAGGCTTCTCTGGGATGGTTCAAGTCGCATTAACAAATAAAAACATCCCCTCACACTCCCAACTTCTTTAGTAAATAAATCTTTATATCTTTGTTTAACTTAGTATTTCCTGGAATGTATTTGACATAGAAGCCTTCTCTTCTATAAAATCTGCCTTTTATCTATTTAATTTTCCTGTAAAATCTTCCTGCAAAATAAGAGAAACTAAGTTTGATCAAGTCCCTAGGCCATCTGACAAACCCGCTTCATTTGGGGTGCTTGTTCCCAAATTACCATTAGATATATAAGGGATGGATATACAGACCCACTGAAGCAGAAGCTGTCTTCTTGGTTAACGCTCTCTCGTACTTCTAGTTTGCTGGTAGCCCCTCGCTCACTCTCTCCCTTTCTAACTTGCCCCAGACACTGTCTCCATCTGTCCTCTTTTCTCTTTCTCTTGTGTTCTTCCTGCATTTGCCCACATTTGCTCTTGTAGCTACGCATCATCAAAGACAGGAGAGAGGGTGTGTGTATACACATGTGAGTGCAATCAAGAACGCGAGCATGTGAGCCCAGATGGAACGGGTCAGAGCCCGGCCCAAAGCAGCATAACCAACATCTGCATGATTCTATATGCCAAAATAGGAGAGATTTAGGATTATCCACAGTTGGAGATTAGTGCCAATAATCCTCCCACCTCCTCCACTCATCCCTTCCTGGCCCATCCCCTCCCCACCAACTTATGTCTGATGACTAGTCAAGTTGTCGGTAGAGCAGAGCAGTTTTGAAATATGTGAATTATGTGTCTATTATACTGCTCTCTTCCAGATTAAGGAGGGTGGTTGAACTAAAGCCTCTCTCCCTGCGGGGACAAGACAGCCTGACTGTGGATGACAGGTTACAACCCGCCCTCCTCCGTTGGCCCACCAGCACCAACAGCTCCAACTACCTCACTACCTGCACATGGTGGCTGTTTTTGCAAGGGAGAAGACAGGAGGAAGATAAAAGGGGCTGGAAGTGCTGGGGTGTAAAGAAAGGGACAGACACCACATGGGGAGAGGGAGCAGACGAGTGCTGGAGGAGGGCGGCCCACTTTTTGTAGAAGAGTAGAGTCTCCAGAAGCCATGGGTCTGGAAGGATTCCAGGCTCGAGAGAACTTTTCTTCCTCAACTAGTTTTAACTGCCCAGCAGTCTGGGCAGGGAGCTCGTCCCACACTGACAGGGCTCTGGGCACCATTCCCCCGTGGTTATGGGGTCCAGCACTGTCTTCCTTCTCCCAGAACCCTTTCCCCTTTCCTTCCATCACTGAGAAAGCTCCTATTTCCCAGACCATGGGAAGCCTCACAGGGAGGAGGCCCTCCTGGTGCCCCTCGCCACAGCCCTTCTTTCAACTTAGCAACCATTTCTGCAGCACATATGCTCACGAAAGCCTTTGAGGGTTTCGCTTTAACATAGGACCATGTTTACAACAAACACAACCCCTCCTTTTGGGAATGTAGGGGGAATCTAGAACTTCCTGAGGTTCCTACTCTGCCCAAGCCCCTCACACCACCTGATATAACCTCATAGCATCCTTGGCTAAAGTCCCCATTTTACAAATGAGGACACTGAGGCTCAGAGAGTTACATGACTTGCTCGTGAGTGAGCGCTAGAATTTGTTCTCAAAGGAAAGGTCTCTGGGAGAGTTTCAGAAGGCTCAGCTACGAACCAGAACCCAAGAGGCTTAAGAAGGAAATGCTGGGCCGAGCAAGTATGGAGGGAGGCTATCCGTCTTCAAGGCCATTGGATGTTTAGCACCAGAAGTTTGTTCAGGAAGAAAAGATCCTGAGTAGAGGTACTCGGAGGATTTTTTCCCAAAAAAAATCAGAGAAAAACCTTGGTCCTGGAGAATTTAAATGGGCTAATGGCAAGGGTAGTGTTTGGGCAGACTCTGAGGAAAAACAGGGTTGCTCTTACATCAGGCACAGCACAGGATACGGCTGTAGACCAAGCCTGGCTCTAGCCCAAGTGCCCAGTGCTTTGTGGGCTCTTAGTCTTCCATGATTTAGGTAACATCTGAGAATTACTTAAAGAGCAAATACAAAGATCTCCAGTTTTTATTTTCTTTTTTTACATACATAATTATAATTTTCTAGAAGAAATAGTGGTCAAATAGCAAAGGGGTACAACGCTGTCTTTTTTCCTGGCTTTGTTTTCTCAATACCCAAAAAGAAATGAGCTGCCAAGGCAACGCTTTACCATTGAAGTAGCACGAATTTCGAGAAGGGACAATGATGCAAAGATCTTGACTGCTTTGGAGAACATGCTCTAAAACCGCAAGCCCTTCATGGTTCTGGAAATTTGGTTTCCAAACTGGAATTTCCTTCACATGCTCTTCCTGATGCTTCCATACTCTTTCTCCTCTCTACCACCCCCAAGCTGTGACCTCGGTTCCCTGGCCAACTTGGGCTCCTACTCTGTCCTCACAGCCCCCTGAACCTGGGGTCAACTCGGAGATACTCAGCTTCTGACAAACTCAGCTCTGCTTGCATGTGTCACTGTCTGGGAACCGGACTCCTCAGTCCTTGGTGAATCATGAGTGGCAACAGAAGGAAGGGCTAATGGAGGTGGAAGAGCAAGTGAGGGAGGGACTAAGGAGGAATGGAGGAGAAAGGTGTAGGGATGAGGTGGGCTTCCAAGTCTGAAGCAAATCAAACCATTGGATGCCCGGTCAAATTGGAATTTCAGATAAACGATGAATACGTTTTCAGCCTAAGTATATCCTGAATATTGCATGGGCCATGTTGACTGTAATGTTCTGGACATACTTACACTAAAAATGCATCCATTGGTTATATGAAATTCCGATTTAACTGGGCACCCTATATTTTAAATGACAACCATACTTTAAGATCCTCCCAAGTCCTCTCTCTCCCATCTAACACCCTGCAACCAAGCAAATTTCCTGAAAGCTGTTATCTTCATTCCATTACTCTCAGCTCAAAGACCTCCCATCATCTTCCACTGCCTACCACACTGCATGAAGCATGAAACATTTTCATTTTGAATGGTCAAAACCCTCCCCGGCACAGACCCTCACAGCTGGTCTCACTGAAGCCTCCTTCCTCCCCAAAGCCTGCAGCTTCCTCACTCTCTGTCCTTTGACTCTTCTCATCCCAGCCCCATGCCTTTGTCCGTCCTATTTTCTCTGCCTGAAATTCCCTCCCCTTCCTTTATTTACGCCTTCCTCATTACTCCATTACTTGGTGCCTTGCAGATTTCACTGCAGTTGAATAGGTCTGATTTTCATCTAAGCTCAGACCTGAGGCTTCCTGAGGGCAGGGACCATTATTTTCTTCCTGACTCCTCAGTAGTGTGGCTCTGGTGGCCTGGGAGGGGTGGGTGGGGGAAGGTGAATTTACTGGAGCAAAGAGCTAGAGGGGAGCAAAGAGCAGGGTAGGCAGAGAAGGGGGTTGGGGACAGGATAGAGAGGTGGATGGAAGGGGCCAAGGGACAGGTAGCTGGGCCGAAACCCCACCCCAAAGATCATGCTCAGTTTTCACCCCAGGGCCACTCTGATGATGACAGGACAGGGGCTGCTGGGAGAATGGGCATTGCTGGGCCCCCTCCCACCCCTGCCCAAGGTGGCTCCTCCCCCTCTTCAATCGGTGGGAACTGGGCCTGTGGCTGGGAGGGGAACCTTTATCTTGGACTGGGAAGGTGGAGATAGGGAGATGGGGAGCTGGATGGAGGGGGTTGGGTGGGCAGGGAAAGCCAAGAAGCCAAAAGAATAGAAGAGAGAAGAGGAGTGAGATGGTGGCTGGAGACTGGGCCAGAGGGAGCACCTAGAGCGGGGTGGCTATGTGAAGGAGCAGGTTAAAAGCAGTTGGACACCGGTAAATTGGTGCGAGCACCGCACTGTCCTAGGTGAAGCTAGTTGGTTTGTTATCTTTACCCACCAAAGCATTTACTTTGGTTAGTCGCCCGATCCACAAACACTTTCGAGGAGATGACATTACCGAAAGGGAGGAACATCTGCATCAGCTCAGCGTCCCCAAACTCCTGGGGCAGATGGTAGATGAACAGGTTACAGCCCTCGGGCCCTGCGGTGAGGGGAGGGGGTGGGGCGGGGGAGGAGGGATGGCGGGGTGGGGGAAGAGAGAGACAGAGGAGAGGTGAGCGAGTTAGGCAGCGGCAGCAGGGAGGGGGTGGGGGCAAGGTTAGGAGGGGGGTCTCATCCAAGATCCAAGAAGAGTGGGGGCTGCTGAAACCCCAGTCTGAGCTCTGGTCTCCACTCTGCCCTTGGGCAAATCACTGAACCTCTCTGTGCCTCAGTTGCCTTTTCTGCAAAATGAATCTGTAATAGGGTACCTGCCTGGCAATTCTGGGGCTCCAGGGGCAGAGGTGATGAGTGAATAGGTGAACGCAAGGCCTGACCAGCAGTGGAAATCAGGTGCTGAGGAGAGGCAGAGGTAGGGAGATAATGCGAGGACCTGCTGGGTGTCCCTCCTTCCCAACCACGCTGATCAGGGGAGGACAGAGAAAATCAGCCTGGGGCAGCCATACCGGTAGTGCTGGTGCAAGTAGGTGACGCCTCCCATACCTATGGGGTGGCATCTCTGCCCATCCTCCTTCCTGGCCTTCAGTTCCTTCTCATCTGGTTCCCAAAGGCCCCACCTTCTCCTGTCCCAAACCTAGAAACTCAGCCCTGATCTTGAGGACAGAAATCAAGATTTACCCTGCCTCTCAAGTCGGCCAGGTGTGCAAGAGGGGCTTCACAGCAAGGCTCTGCAGTTAGCCAGGGGAACCCATGAGCCTCCTTACATGAAAGGCTCTCCATTTCATTACAACAATAACAGCCCTGCCACTTCTACAGCTGTCATAGTGTCACCCCCCCACACATACACACACACTTCACAGATGAGGAAACTGAGGCCAGAGAGGTTAAATCACCTGCCAAAAGTCACACAGCCG
Organism: Cynopterus sphinx; assembly: GCA_030015415.1. Lineage (NCBI taxonomy): Eukaryota > Metazoa > Chordata > Mammalia > Chiroptera > Pteropodidae > Cynopterus > Cynopterus sphinx. The sequence goes on along the minus strand of CM057384.1, from coordinate 25,151,598 downwards.
ATAGGGGATGGAGCCTGGATATGGACTTAGGCCAGTTGCCTCCATCGTCTGTGCTGTCCTCTCGACCTAGCTGTCATAAATCTCAATACCCCAGAAACGCTGAACACAGCCGTGGCCTTTGGATTTCTGAAATTTCCAAATAGCTAAAGATTTACATTTTTCTGTTTCAGTGACCCAAATGCTCAATTTTAGCTCTTTGAAATGGAAATTTCTCCAAGATACTTCATCTATTTCCTGCCACCTTAAACGTAGTATGCCTCAGATGATTTAACCTTTTAAAGGGTGGTCATTTCAACAGTTTCTAATCCATGGAAGACATGCAAAGGAATTAGCTGCATTCGTTAGTAAGAACCAAGGTTCTGATCAGAGGCTGGTAGACTAAGCATGAACTCGAAAGTGAAGGCTGTAAGGCACCGCTATAGGCCGATGTGCGACTTTTATGGACAGAATCAACTGTCGTGGTTTTCTGGGAAGGGCAAGGCTGCCAGGTAACCCAGTCCTGGAGCAAAGAGCTCACTCTGCAGTCTCTCTGCCCTTCTCTTCTCCCTCTCTTCTCCTCTCCCACTTTCCTCTTTCCTCCCTCCAAAGACTCCTCTGACCACCAAAGCTGCCCTCTGAGCTGCTGGTCTCCTCAGTCCTTGGTCTCTGTCCTGCACCATCTGCCCACCCCACACCCTGCCCTCCCTGGACTGCTGACTCCCAGGCAAGTGCCAGCAGACGGCGCGTTCGGAACCGGTGCGAGCATGCTCCCCCACCCATTTCCAGGGGGCCCCCATACTGGATCCCTCCAAGTTCTGGTGGCCCTCCCCTTAGCCCTATCCCACTGGTTCATACTCTGTGAATTTGTCCCTTGATGGTCCCCAGATAGATATGAGTCCCCTTCAGTGAGGAACTAGCTTGAAGGCCTAATCTAAGCCGCACTTCCTCCAGGACCCCCACCCAGATACTCCCCACATCCTCTCCCTTCAGGTGCTCCCTGAGTTCATACTCCATACTCTGCGGTCTGAGGCTTTTTCTCCTTTGTGTCTGGGAGGTTCTCTCTCCAGCCCAGATGGAACGCTGTCTAAGGGCACAGGCATTTGCTGTCTCTTTCCTCCTGTCCATCCCACCCCCATACCAGTCCCCCAGCATGTGCCTTCCCTCCTCCTCCCGTCTCCATTCTTCAGAGCTTCCCTCTCCACTCCATGCCATGCTGACACCTGCCTTGAACTTGGGCCCTCACTCCAAGTTCAAGTTCTTCAAGCTGCTTTTATGTGGATGTTATGTCTGTTCTCCTTAAAGAGACCAGGAGCCTTTGAGGGCGAGACCTGTAGGCTCGGTCCCATCAGCATAAGCTGTGGCTTGGCCCTCCCGGCCCCAGCCTAGCCCCCCGCCCCTCACCCCTCAACAGGGAGCCTACACATTGTCTTACTTGGCTGCCCCAGAGCTCTCACTGCAGTCCCTCATTCACAGATTATAGAGCACCAGATGGCATAACCAGCAGGACTTTGAATATCAATCTTGTCCAACCCAGCCTTCTGAGAAAGTGAAATAAAGTTCTAGAGCAGAAAGTGACTACCTCTGACCACAGGGCAGCTCCTGAAAGAGCCAGAAATGGACCCAATCCTGAGAGTAACCTCGGCCCGTCTGTGGGGGCAGACAGCCTCTGGGGACTCAAGCATCTGCTGATTTTCAGGCTCAGCTCAAAGACAAGAAACTTGAAAGAGGATCCTCCCCAGCAGCCAATGTGTCTGAAATTTCAGTGGCATTACATGGGGGATGTGACCATAATGTAAAAAGACCAACCACTGGTGTGGCTAAAGGAACAGAGCCTTCTTTGTGATCCATAATTCATGTGGACTGTGGTCTGGCTCTAACCCACCCTAAACCTGTCTCCTCCACATCCCCAGGCTCATCTCATCTTTTGCAACACCCATACCTTTGCTCCTGCTGTTCCCCCACCTGGAATGTCCATCTCCCCGCCTCTGTGTGCTAAAGACCTCATTCTTCAGGACCTCCCCCGATTCCACCCCAGCACCATGAGCTTGCCCTAGGATGCAGCATGGCTCTACAGGTATCTGAGTTTGCATCTCATCCTTCCCGAAGCTCTGCTCCCAGGTTGGCTCATCCTGTGCACCACAGTCAGGGAGAACAGGAGATCCTTTGGCCTGAGGGGAGGCTGCAGTGGTGGCTGGCCACACAGTGTCTGGTCTAGGGAGCAGGGCATGGCAGTGGGGGACTGAAGCTGCTCAGAGATGGAGAGAAGGTATGAGGAGTTCAGGGCTAGATGCATGCAGTAATCCAAAGTGTGAGGTGGGGGGCAGGGCAGGGAGCAGATGGAGGACCTGAGTGTAAGGCCAGTGGTAGGGGCTGTCATGTGTGTTGTTCAGAGCAATACCAACCTACAGCTGTGTGTACCTGTGGGTGTGGGTGTGTGTAGCTGGGTTTAGATACCGCTGGGCCCACAACCCAGATTGCTGTAGGGCGCTGACCATAGGGTGAGGGTGGGTCAGCCTGAAGCCAGTGGAGAGACAAAAGTAGTAGTGCCTGTGGGCTCAGCTCTCTGTTCTGCAGTGGGCCACACTGATATTCCTGGACTCCACCCCTTGTGGCTCTGATCTGTCAGATGTGGTGCTGGAAGGCTTGGACTGGGTGGGAAGAGGACAGAAGCAGGACAGGCTCCAGGGCCACAGCCCTGCAAGGGACCTTAGTAGAGGATGGTCCCCCACCCCGACTTCACCAATGGTGAACTCAGGTGTCACTCAGGCGTGGGCAGGGGGTCCCACTATGCAGGACACCAAGGCTGGGAGGGGAAGAGTCAGCTAAGCTGGAAGTGAGACTCAGATGATTTTGCTTCCAAGCCCAGGCTCTTAGCTATTGAGGCTCTGGGACTTGTCTGAACAAAGGGGTTTGGACAAGCAGACCCCTGGGGGTCTTCCCAGGACTAACTTATAATCCCAGCTCTGAAATGGTCTGCTGCCGAAGCTCTCTGCCAGCCATCTGGAGATGAGTGGAAACCCCTGGCCATATGGGCGAATGGGGCTGATGTGGTAGCCTCGCTGGCCAGGTGACCCTTTTCATGGCATTGGGGAGAAGAGGACCTTGTTGGTATTCCTGCCCCATGGAATTAAGCTCTCTCAAGCCCAAGGAATCCCTGAGGGCAGACTTGTTTATGCAGCTCCTATAGGTCTCTAGACTCTGGAATGGGAGGGTACTGGGGGCTTTTATGAGTTCCAGCCTCCTGGGCCCACTGGCCTTGGCTGGGCCACCCTGTTCACACCACGGCCTCTGGATGCGGCTTTCCAGGATCTCCTTCTATTAAGCCTGCTCTGGAACATTCCAACCCCCTCACCTGCCCATGGACACCTGCCCTGGGAGCTCTACCTCTCTCCCCTGGTCACCCAGAGGGCACAACTTCTGTCCATGATGAACTGGTCTTCCTTGACACCCAGCCATGAACATTCCTACTTCACCCCTTCCTCTCCACTGGGGAAGGGAGGATTATTGAACCCCAAGTCATCCAGGGCCCCACTTTCTTAACCTCCCACCAATGGGGTTTGCAGGGATGCCCATGAGAATTCCGCCTCTGTGTTTGGATTGGAGAGTACAACATCTCACAATCCTGCCTTCTTCTCTCACCCTCAGGACAACGCAAAAACATGGTCATCTTTCCAATAAAATACCCAGCCAAAGACCCAGGAGAGTGGCCTCTGTGGGGAGAGAAGGGGATGGGGAGGGGCCTGGGAGCCCGGCTCGCAGACTCACCTTCTCTCTGTTGCTGGGGGATCATTGGAGGTGGCTGAGGAAAGGCCTGGCTTATCTGACCATAGGCAGCAGGGTAGGCGGCTGCTGGAAGGCCAAAAAGAGGCAAGAGCGAGACGATGACAGTGACATGGAGAGAGACAGGGTAAGAGGCAGGAAGAAAGAGAGAAATTTCAGTTTTGAGCAGTAAAAGCAGACAAGCCAAAAAGTGCATTTCAGCTCAGACACTTAAGATAAAGCCAGCTTTCAGGAGTAATGAAGGAGAAGCAGCAGAGCGAAGAGGACAGTGTGTGCATAAACGTGAGTATGGGTGGGTGTGTGTGTTGCCTAGCCCGGGGGTGGGAGGGCGAGAATTGTGACTGACGGCTAGCCTTGGGCTTTCTACACTGGCTGGTCTCCTTCCCCTTCAGTGACCCAAGAACATCTGCTGGCCCTAGGGCTGCCTCTTCTGGCCCCTCCTTTTTTCTACCTCTGGCTGCCCATCCTCCCTTGTTCCCTGTCATCCTTGCTCAGGTGCCACTCCAGCTGCCTGTGTATGCCTAGGAGGAAGCAAGAGGTAGAAACTGCTTCCCCTCTAGAGCCTCTCTTTCCTTCAAACACAGGCATCCATGCTTCCTGGGTCAGTGATTGTGGCAGCAGTGGGCAGCCCCTCAGCTCTGGCTTCACTCCCAGTGCCACCGTGTACCTTACTGCTCCTGGACAAACTGGCCCTGGCAGCCCCATGGGGAAAAGAAATCTGGCCTCAAAGATGGGTAACTGCACAGCAAAGTCAAATCTTCAGCCTGGCTCACCAACTTGTTTAAAGTTTTGACAACCTACCACTGCAAGGCACCTATGCTGTGATCAGTACAATCTGCCCGAATGCTAGGGGGCCTGAAGAGAAGTAGGAAGCCTGGAGTTGGGGTCTCTGGCAGTAAAGCCCTCTCTCATTCCGCCGAAGCCCCCTGCCACACTTTCACCCTCCCCCCTCCCACACAGTGCTGGGCCAAGCCCTGGGGTGGGGGGGCGGGTAGCACTGGAGCCCAGGCAGGAGTGGGGAGAGCCGAGGGGACGTGTGGATACTAACGACCTGCATACTGCTGCACTCCAGCGTAGGCCTGCTGCAGGGGGTCCGCGGCGGTGGGGCTCTGCGCTGCAGGGAGCCAAGGGAGCAGAGGTCAGTGATGCCCACCCAAACCAACCCCTCCCCCACCACGCCCATGGAGATGACACTGTGGTTACATTGCCCCTCTCAGCCACTGTGGTGTCTGTCCTGGGGAAGGTCATCTGAAACAGGAACCCTGAGTGCCTCGACTCTGTTGAAGTTCCCTCTTCCTCAGTCCAAGGCCCTTTAAATAGAGTGGAGGTTGCCCACCCTGGCTGGCAGATGCAGGCTGCAGCTGGTGTGAGGTGAGGCTAGATGGGTGGTTCATGCAGAAGGCTAAGAAGGGCTGGGAAAGAGATGCCAGAGGAGGCTTTGCCATGAGGGGCTTCGTGGAGACACACGAGGGAACTGGTCATGGAGAAGGGCTGCGGGAAAGTGGGAAAATGGGCAAGACACTGTCAGAAGGGTGGTCTCATTCTCATTTATCCTCAGCCGAAGGTGGGGGCATATCCCAGCTTAGTGAAAGAAAGGGCACAGGAGGCCTCACTCTGCCACTCTGTCCTCCCAGGCCACCCACACCTACTCTGAGGGACGTCATCCCTTATTCTTAGAGAGTTTGCACAAAGCTTGGAGGCTTTTATTCCTAGGCCATGGCCAAGTCACCCTCAGCAGGGACTGGCCACACAAATGAGATATGTCCCCATGGGCTGGGGGAAGGGTGGTGCCCACAGAAACTGAAGAACTAGCAGACCAAGGACCTCCCTCCCACCTAAATTTGTGACTCTGGGATGTCTACTGCCTAGTGCAAGGAGAACACCCTTGTGCTGATACTTTGGCAAGCAACTTAAAGTACATCTGGACTTGAGAAAGGCTTAGTTCACTTATTGCCTCTGCTGTGTCTGCAGAAGTTGTGGGCAAAAGCCTGTTGCATGGGCCAGTGGTGGATACTGCCTTTGGTGACCACAGCTAGTGATGACTTCCATTCCCTGGGAATGGGCCAGGGAGGTGGGTGAGGGCAGATCCAGCCACAGTATGTTAAGGGCAAATTGGATAACAAAGGGAGGCAGAAAGAAAACCGTCTGGGCTTATCTGCCTGGTGACCTAGGCCTACCAAGCTAACAGGCAGAGCCAGGCTTTGGGTCTGTAGACCAGGCTGAATCCCTAAACTTCCCTTTTGAGCTCTTGTTTCTGAACCTCAGTAAAGTCCCACTAGAACCTGGGCCTCAGGGGAACCAAAAAAATCCTGTGGCAGAGATCTTCAGAGACAGTGCAGATGACAGTAGCTGAGATGGGCCAGGGCACAGCTCAGAGGGGGAGCTGAAGATGGGTCAGGATGTAGGCCTTTGCCTGACCCTATCCTACCCCTATCCCTCTATTGGCCCCATGGTGGAGACTGGAGCCAGGAGATCCCAGTGCTGAGGTGGTGGTGCTGCTCATTGGGGTGGGCCTCTTTCTCCTTCCTGCTGCTTCCTCTCTCCGACCCCTCTACTAGCCTCAGCCCTCTGGAGGGAGAGCCATATCCAGCTTGTCCCTTGGTCTCCCCAGGTACTCAACCACCTAGTACCTTCATGCAAATTAGAAAAAGGTTTCTCTTCCTCTGGGCACAATTTGGTGCCCTGTGTAAAATACAACCTGAACGACTTACATGAGAGCCTCCACCCGGCACAGTGCTGGGATCATAGCGAGTGCTCAGCAATACTATGACATAAAGAATGAATGAATGGTCCTTAATGTTTGTGAGAGCCACCCCTTAAGGGGTGTTTTGTGGCAGTAAAGGCCACACTGTGTGCTTCCAACATGGTCTTGATAAGCAAGAGGAGAGAATGAAGAAGCTACCTGGGGCTAGGAAGTAGAGAAAGGCATTCCTGAGACCCCTCTCTACTTCTCTGCTTAATGACCTCATTAGTAACTGCCAAAGGATGAACATTTTGAAGGATCTGGCTCGTTATAGTGCCTCCAAACTCCTCTTTTAAAGATGGTAAATTAATTTTTCTAATGTACTACTTTTCTCCTTTCCTTTCCTCCATCCCTCCCTCCTGCTCTGGCAGGGAATTGTTTATAGAATGTGGCAGATTGTTACAAATGGGGGAACGTAACATTTCCAAATTCCATGAGTAAAATAGCTCACAGATGCTGGTGGAGGTGGGGAAGGAATAGGTTCGTCAAAATCCATGGCTCCAGATGGGCTCGTGGGCATGGAGGAGGGGGGAAATGAAACCACCCAGATGTGCTGGGGACTGTATCTCCCAGCCCATGAGCCTGAGGTAGGAGGAGCCCAGGAACTTGAGATTGGTGGGCTCTCTCCCACCTCCAGCTTGCCAAGCCCCTGCTCTGTCTCCCTTGCCTTCCTTGAGTCTTCATTCTGAAACAACACTCCAGACCCTCTGGGCCCTACTGCTTCTCTCTCTAGGCTTCTCTGGCCTCTTCTCTGTGCACTGAGGGGTGAGTTGAGAGGCAAGCGCTGGGACAAGATCAAGGACAGCTCCAAGGTCAAAGTCAGGACATTCTCTTCTATTTTTCTCTAGCACAGTGACCTTGTACCCTGCTGCTGCTGCTGCTGCTGCTGCTAGAACTTTTATATTCTCTGGATATCTGGGCCTCATTCCAGACACTGAAATCAGAATCTCTGGGCTTCTGAAGGTTTACAAAGCCACACAATGGATTCTGATGGGCAACCAGAGTGGGAAGCATGACTCTACCCTCCACTGCTGAGTCACATCAGGCTGACCTCTCCTGCCCTTGTGTAGCCAACCTCCTCACCATCCCCTCCTCCTCTTTCCGGGCCTCTAGGACAGCTGCTCCTTGTTCACCCTCCCCTCTCCAGGCCCTACCCATCTGTTAAAGTCCAATCCGAGCCTCCTGTCAGGACAGCTCTGTTGGGCTTCTCCAGCCTACAGAACTCTCCCTTCATTGGAATTCTTTAGTACCTCAAGTTGGAGAGCCTTCACTCTTGATCAGACTCCATTTTGCTTATCGTTTCAACATTCAGTCAATGTATACTGTGTTCCTGACTCGATTTTACCCCCCAGAAGACTGGCTCACACCCTGCTCTCCTTCTTGCCCCGTCCTCCCTTTCATCTAGCACATGCAGGCACTTAATCATAATTACGGGGACTCTGGGGAGGAGGATGGCACTTTTGACATCCCTAATACACTGCCCCTTGCTGGTTTACTCTAGGGCTTCGAGCTCAGCTTTCCTGCGCTGTCACTCCATCCTCAGGACCAGAGACAGGAGCACATGGGAGAATTGCTAAGTTTCAGAGGAACATAGTTGGTTAGGAATGGGCCTCCTGGATCTTCTGGGCACCGTCATTCGCGAAAGCGGGGCCTGGGAGCTGTCCGGGGGCCTGATCCTCTGCCTGAAGCGCTGACCAGGGTTTTGTGTGAACCAAGGGACCAAACGAGTACGTCCCTGCCAGAATGCCAATCTATACACCTCCCTCTCCTTCCCGAAAGAGTCTTTTCCTGTTTAACACTAAATATAATTATCCTTCAAGCTTCTATCCCTCATTTATTGTGGTCAAATTCACCATTAGTTTGCAGTTACTAACCTCTCTATCTGGTTGTAAAATTACATCTATTCTCTTTTTCTCCCCCGAGGGAGTCCCAGGAATGCGGTTCTTTTCCACCTGTCAAACTAACACCTCTTCAAGGATGGGAATTTGGTCTCTCCCACCAGAAGCTTTCTGAGAGAAGACAGAAAGCTGGTTCTCCCTGATCACATTTGGGGTTCCGCTAAGGAATGGACAGAGGGCAGGAAACACACATTCTCTGTTATAACGGCAAGGGCAAGGATAGGATGAACGAGGAGTGTGCTGCATGGGTAAGGAAGGGCTGCCATATGTGCTTACCTGGGTAGGGGTGGATGCCATTGGCAAACACAGCTTCTGCAGCAGGCTGCCCGTTGGCCTGTGGGGGGAGGCCGGTGAAGCCGTTTACCCCAATGGGGGATGGAATGCTAGGCACGGCTGGTGCAGTGATGCCCGGAGGGGTGCTGCCACCTGGTTCCAGAGGTTGAAAGGGGTGGAGGAGGAGGGGAAGCAAGCAGAACAAAGGTGAAGAAAGACAACTCATGGAGTTGCATCTCCTGGTTCCAAGGGCCTGGGGATAGACTTGGATCTCACACACCAATTCAATCTTATCTGTGAATCATGCCTTGGATTGTCTTTCTGCATAGAATAATTCCACTCATTCCAACTGTACCCATCTTTCAAGGCAAAGTCCAAATTCCACCTACCCATTGAAGACTTCCTGGACCACTGACCACTCAGCCTTGGAACTGCAGCACATAGACTATTCTCAGTGCCCTTGACTTTGATCACACTTGGTCTTCCTTTAGTCTTTTTCAGTAGTTCTTGCTCACCCCAGCTAAGTCAGGATGGGCTGGTCCTTGTTTAGCCACCAAGGGGTTTCTAAGTTCCTGGCTCTGCTCTTTTGTCTGGATCACTGAGGGGCTGATCTGTCTCCCCAGGAAGGAATTTTGCTACTTAGGTGGAAGAGGTTATAATTCTGGAGCTCCCCTGCAATGAGGGAGAAAGGACTTTACGGAGTCCAGACTCAGCCTTATCTATACACAAAGCAGATGCCTTGACCTCCTCCAGCTGAAGTAATGGTGATGCTCATCACCACGAGGGTAAAGATGGGTCACAGGACAATGATAATACCCTGTGCCCTCCCTATGCAGGGTGGGTGTAACCTGAGGTGTGGCTGGGAGATTGTACTGAGGCCTCAGAGGCTGGAAAGGGCCTTCCTCTTTGTGTAAAAAGCAGGGTCTCTTTGTGGATAGGGACCTGAGGCGGGCCTGGGCTTGGAAGTGTCCCTAAGTTGGAGACCAGAGCTGTGGGGTAGTGCTCAAGTTGGGCCTGAAGATGGCACAGTCTTCCTTTTTTATGGCTTTTATCTGGGAAAGAAATAGCTCCTGGGTGTCATGAAGGCTGCTGCTATGACTTGGGTGTAAAGAGCAAAGGAAGTTTGGTGAATGAGAGCCTTGTGTGTTGGTCCAGCCCTTGGGACTAGAGGTTTTCTCAACTTTGACATTATTGACATTTGTGACCAGACATTTCCTTGTTGTGTGTGTATGGGGGTGGGGGGCACTGTTCCGTGCATTGTTTAGCAGCATCCCTGGCCTCTCCCTACTGGATTACAATAACATTCCCCTCCCCAAATTGTGAAAAACAAAAATGTTTCAGGACATTGTCAGATATTGGGGGCACCAAATTGTCCCAGTTGAGAATCACTGAACTGGACAATAACCAAGATCCAATTATGAGCAAAATTCTTTCCAATCTCCCTGTCCTTCAACAATTGTGGTTCTCTCTTGCTTGTTGTATAGTTATCTAGAGAAAAGCCCGTGATTCTACATTGGATTAAAGGGAAATTAAAAATGGACTCTTCCTCTGTTTGGGCCAGGAAACAAACAAGGCTACAGAATGGGCAGAACTCTTCTCCCCTCAGACCTCAAAGGGAGATGTATTCATGTCAATTTTTTTCCAAAATGACTTCAGTGATATTCCTACAACCCTGAAATCATATCATGGACTGGATGGGGCTCACATCCCATCCTCCCTTGGGTCCCTTGGGATTAGAACATTTTTGAGACAAACTGACAAAGGATGAGGCCTGTTTGAGCCCAGATGCCATGTGCTCTTGCCACAGGATGGTCCACTGACAGCCAAAATTGGCCACGCAGCCTGGGTCTAGTTGCTCTCCTGCTGGGCTGGGTCCTGTGTTGGTATCTGCCGGCTCACCTGAGGTTGGGGTCATGGGCGCGGCTGCCAAGCCGTTCATGTTGAGGGCCGCCATCTGCTGCATCTGGGCGGCGGCGAAGGCAGCCATGGGGTTCAGGTAGCCACCCTGCGCGACTGATGCCATTAGTGCCGCTTGCTGTTGCATCAGCTGGGGCAGAGGGAGTGGAAAAAATATCATGCACTTCCGGGGGGCAGCCCTCCCCACCACCAGGGGGCTCAGCTCTTGGACACCAGCCTCCCAGGCCCTGAACCCCAGGGAGCTGAGACACACTCCCCCAACCCCACCCCCAGAGAATCTTGATGTCTCCCCCATTCCTGCCCTAGTTCTCAGTGGCTATTAGAAACCACTCCTGAGAGGTAACTATTCAAAAGTGGCAGAGGATTATTAAGGACTCTAAAGTTGTTGTAAAGAGTCAAGGAAGGGGACTGGCTTCATGGGGTGCCAGGTCAGCCCTGTGAAGGCCTGTCATTCATGGAGATGTGACACCCAAAGCTCAGGAGACACGTCGGATGAGCCTCTGCAGAATTAGCATGGATTTCTGTCCAAATGTTCTTACAAAAGTGAGTGGAGACTGGAGAGGTTGTTAAAACTGGCTAAATTTGGATACTGCTGAAGGAATGAGGTGAGCTTGCATTTTTAGAACCAGAACCCTGGCCTACCTCAGTACCACCCATGTGGGGGTTGTGGCTACATGTCTGGGAGACAGCTTAGGGGAGATGCTGGCAGAGCAGGCCCCAATGCGAAAGAAGTCGGTGGGCCAGGAGCCTGAGGCAGAGCCTGGGAGGACTGCAGGGGATACATGGGTGGGATGGGCTTTGGGGAACCACAAAGGACCGCTGCCAGGCGTAACCAGAGGCCTGAGGACACCCTTCCATGAGCGGGGACAGGGGTGGAGTGGTGACAACCAAACACCTACCTCCTTTCAGTTGGTGGTCCTAGGATTTGACTAGCAGGAGAGCATTCAGGGTAACCCACTTTGCTGGCTTGGCTAGAAGCTTTCTCTCCCACTCCCCTCCTTAAGAAGCAGGACAGCAACCCACCTCCTCCTGGCAGCCACCCTAGATTTGACCAGCCTTCTCTCAACCCCTTCTGACTTCCACTTCCTGGGTTCATTCCTGACCACTCTTCACTACCCAGGGCTAGAGCAGTATTTTCCGGGGCAGGAACAGGGCTTCCCTCAGCAGTTCAGTGTCCCTGATGTGGGGCTCTAAGCAGAGTTAGCTAGAGAACCGCTGCCCCCCACCGTTCACGCCCCCACTTACTGCCTGTGCGTAGGCACCGTAGGCCCCGAACGGGATGGCCATGGGGTTGAACATGCCCATCTGGCCAGCCATCTGCTGCATTCGCCGCATCGTGCGCTCCTTGTCGGTGTCGGCGAACTTGACCACGAGACTGGATGAGGCTCCCTGAAGCCGGGACTGCGCGTGAGGCCCACCTGCCCCAGCTGCTCCCGCCCCCAGCCGTCCAGCGGTCCGTGCCCTTGACCTAGGCCCACCCTTTCCTCTCCGGAGGGCGCTAGTGGGGGGTGGGGGCCCACACCGGTGGTAGCCCAGGAGTCTGGGGTCTTAACTCCACCGTGGGCGTTTTCTGTCTGGGTGACCGCGAGCCAGTTCCTTAACACCTCTGGGCCTCAGGGTCCTCATCTGAGAAATGGGGTCACAGTGATGCTTTCCTGTCTCGCGGGGAAGCGGTGAGCGCGGCACGCATTGGTCACTGTAGGGACCCAGCGCAAGGGCGGGAGGGGGCGCCGCTGGTGCGCCGGGTCGGGCCGGGATGTCGGTCCTCCATGTCCTCGTCCCCGCCCCACCCAAGGGTGGCCTCACTCACCGGCATGGTCTGGCTGCCGTGCAGCGCGTTGATGGCGGCCTGCGCCTCGGCGTGGGAAGAGTACTTCACAAAGGCGCACCCTGGGGGACAGGGAGGGCTGAGCCAGGGTCCCCGGGCCCAGCGGAAGGCTGGGGGGGAGGGGGGCGGGGGGCGAGGACTGTGGGGCGGGGCACGGGAGCGGCCGAGGGGACGGGGTGCATCCCAGGGGAAAGCAGAGTGGGCAGACAGGGAAGACCAAGAGAGAAAGCGACACCGGGAAACGCAGGGACAGAGACAGACCAGGACGGGCCGGAGGTTTCAAGGGACCCTGAGTCTCCCGTCCCTGTCTGGACCTGGATGGCCAGCCCTTCCCGCCCTCAGGCCCGCCGCCTCGTCCCTTCCAGGCGTCCCATCCCGGCTTGTGGGTCGCGACCAGCTGCGCCCTTCGCCAGCAGGCAGGTGCGGGGGTGTGGGGGGAGACCCCCCCCCCGCTCACCCCTCCTCGCACCCCGCTCACCGCCCCCCCCCCCGCGACCACGCATGCCCGGCCCGCCCCCCTCACCCTTGCTGTTGCCGTCGGGCCCGCGCAGGATGGTGCACTCCTCGATATTCCCGAAGGCTTCGAAGAGGCGGCGCACGTCGTCCTCAGACTGCTGCTTGTTGAGCATACCCACGAAGAGTTTTCTATCTTCTGGAACAAAATTAGGAGATGCTTACCCGGGCCGCGGGCCCGGCGGCGCGTGGGCAGGCCCGGGGTGAACAGGGCACGGCGGGGAGGAGGAGGGTTTCGGGAGAGAGGGAACTGAGCAGAAGCCATGGCGATGGCGGGGTCCCAGGGAGAAGGTGGGGGCGAGGGTGGGGCACAGCCAGCTGGGAAGATGGGGGAGAAGGGGTTGGGCCAAGCGGGATTGGGATTGCAGCGACTCTGCCCCCTCTTGCCTAAAGGGGCAGGCCACCCAGTGAGGGAGCGAGGCCATTAGTCCGGCCGCTTGCTTAGGACGAAGGGATCATTCATGCAGCCCTGAGAGCCCTCTTTCCTCCTCTTAGTATCTTCCTCAACCACCTTCTCTCACAGATGCCAAAAATTAAGTCACAACAGGTAAGTCTGCCACAGGGCCTTTGCATAGGCTGTTCCCGCTGTCTGCCTCATCCTCCACATCCCAAGGCTGATTCTTTCTCCTAGGCCTCAGACTTATCACTTCCTCATCAAGGCCCTTTCTTCCACCTCTCCTTGATCTCTGTCTCAGCCCCTCACTCTCATGGCCTGAATTTCAAAAGACAATTATCTACTGCTTTGCCTGTGTGGTTGATTTCTCTCTAGCTTCCTGCCACTACCCCTCCCTCAATGTGTGCTCCCTGGGGAAGAGACCAGGCCTTACTGGAGCAGCAGTACCTGGCACATGGCAGGCCTTCAGGACAGAGTTATGGAATGAATGAATGCTTTACGCCATTCCCGAGGATACATCTCTTTTCTGTCTCATGTGATTTTGCCTCCATCTGGTGCCCCTTCCTTGCTCCGGGTCTTCCTATTTGTTTATGCTGCAATTTCAGCCCTGGAGACCTATGAAGAGCCTGTTCCTAAAGACTGGGCTCCCTCAGCAGCTCCCCACACACTTGTGTTGAGTACCAAATGGTTTGCTGACACAACTCAGCTGTGTGCTTAGGGTGACAGAGGTCACATTGGGTTGTCTGTACCAACTTGTGACTTTGAAAAGATTGTCCACCTTGCAAGCTCTTCCTTCCTTCCTTCCTTCCTTCCTTCCTTCCTTCCTTCCTTCCTTCCTTCCTTCCTTCCTTCCTTTCTTTCCTTTCTTTTTTCTGCAAGCTCTTATTTCAATGTGACTTCACGCCTCCCATTGAGCAGCGGGGTTTATGTTCCCTCCCCTTGAATCTGAGTAGGGCTTGTGACTGCTCTAATCAAGAATGGCAGAAGTGATGCCCTCTCACTTTCAAGGCTAGGTCATAAAAAGGATCAGCTTCCAATCAATTCTCTCTTTTGGTGATACTTACCTTGTGGAAGCCAGCCACCATGCTGTGAAGAACCCCCAACTGGCCCACACCATGAGTGCACACAGAAAGGAACCCAAGCCCCCAGCTGACAGTCAGCATCGACCACCAGACACAGAAGTGAATGAGTCTTCAGATGATTCTAGCCACTAGCCTTTGAGTTCCAGACATCCTGGAACAGAGATAGGCCTTCTGGGCCATGCTCTGTCTGAATTTCTGACCCACAGAATCCGTGAGAATAATAAACAGTTGTATTATGCCACTCACTTTGAGATTAAATTGTTATGCAGCCATAGTAGCTGGAACAGGGGGCCTGTGGTGACAGTACTCAGCAGGTACTCACTAGATATGTGTTAACTACTGAAGACTGGCACACACAGGCATACACAACCAAAGCTGCAGAAATGCACACACACAGCCCTCCCAAAGCTTCAATCAGTCAGGTGTTTACGGTTTTCTCTGAAGGCAAGGGCACTCTGAGACCATGTCCCTCTGTATTCAGGGTGGTTGGTACCTCCTGCCCCCTCGCCCACACTGCCAAGAAAGTTCACATAGAGCCGAGGGGCTGGAACAAAGTAGAGAAAACCTCCGGGTCCCTGCACTACTTCACAAGCCACCCCAGATTCTTCCTCTTCAGCAAGGCCTAACCATTACCCTATCTGCTCAGCCCAGAGCACTCAGCACTGGGCAAGTTCTCAGTGATGAGATGGCCCTGGGTTCCAACTCCTTCCATACCCTGCAGTGCACCACTGCCATTTTCCTCTTACCAGTTCTGGTCAGGGCACTCCACCCTGCCCTCCACTACTGGTAAGCTTCAGCCAAAGCTTCGGCCCAAGGCCCTGACCCCACCGCCTGTCCTGGCCTGGGCTGCTCTTCCTGGCTTCTCTAGCCATGTCAGGGCTGGGCACACCACTACCTCATCCCCAGGGCTCACCAACTCCAAGCTAGGAAACCAAGAGAAAGGGAGAGAGAGAGAAAAGGGGTGAAACTGAGGATGGATGGCAGGAGATGGGGTTAGGAGTAGAGAGGGAGGGAAAATGGCAAATATGGATGAAGGAAAAAGAATTAAAAACAGATAAAGAGCAAAGAGAAGAGATGGGCAGGCAAGGGCAGAGACAGAGGTGAGAAGGTAGAAGGGATTATGTTTAACTACCAGAAGCAGCAACAACACTTTACATAAATTGAACTGGGAGTTTTTAAAGCCTTTAGTGGAGTAATTGAAACTTTTCTCCAGGCCCAGAACAGTGCTCCCCCATCCCCAGTGCCTTTTAAAGACTCCGAATTAATGGGATTTCCAGAAAGACAAAGAAGTGAAAACCGCCTCCTGCTAATCCCAGGCCCTCCTACTTAAACATTTCTCCCTTCCCAGGAGGGGAAGAGAAGGCCCCTCCTCTGCCCGAGCCTGATTTAAATGCTGGGACCTCAGCTCTGAGCCTTCTCTCCTGACGTCGGAATGTATTCCTTTATTATCATCATGACAGCTTTCTGATTGCATTAAAATTCATCCACACGTGCCTTTCTACCCAGTCACTTCCCTTTTGCCAGTTTTTTTTTTTTTTTTTTTTTTACTAATTCCTTTTTCCGCTCCTTCTGAAATCTCCCTTCACTGCCCAGTTATTAGTTCTTAGTGCTAGGCCTGAGTCCTTCCTTCTTGAAAACTTTCAAAACGTGAAGAGAGCGGGGCTCTCCCTCTTGCTGCTTGTCTAGATTTTCCCAGGGAAGCTACAACTAACCTCTGAAGGATGCAAGAAACCAAAGAAACCTAGCTCCAGACTCACTTCTTCCGGGGGTTCTTGAATGACTTCACCCAATGCAAAGGCTCGTTTGTTTCTAGAATCCTCACGTGGATTCAGTTTGTGCCCTCTTCATTTCCATTTGGCTTTTGTTACTAGGTGAGCAGTTCTAAGGCTTGTCTTTTAAAATCAGCAGCTGGAAGGACTCTGAGGGTGGATCTCCTTCCACCTCAGGCCCTTTGGCTCAGACCCCGGGGGTCCCGTACTCCAGCTGTACAACTGCTCCCCACCTCAGTTTTTAGGTCTATAAAATGGGCATAACTAGGCTCGCCTTCTGTGGCCTAGGGTTCCAGGAGATGCTGCAGGGACAGAGCCTGGCCAGCAGTAATAACAACAATGATGACCATTACTGTGACTCTCTACTCAGGAAGAGGAGGAAATGGAGCACTGTTCCCACCTTGGTTTGCCCTGCCCTAATTTGAGGAGGAGACAGAGGTCATTTGGGGAAGAAGTCAAAAGATCCACCTCTGATGGAGAGCACTTGAAGTAATAGGCAGGGTTTCACTTAGGCTGTGGCTGACCAGCTGAGATGCACAACCTCCCCTTCCTCTCACCCCCGTGGCCACTGTGCCTAAGCTGTGTCAGAGGGCCAATGATAGATACCATTTGGCTGGTATCTTGAATCTGCTACCAGTGAGTCTCAGAGGAAGACTCAGTTCCCAACCCCCCAACATTGATACAGATACCTACTTCTTGGGACAGGCTCAGCAGTTTCTGACCACAGCTCGCCTGTCTGAGTGACACAGGGTCCCTGGGTGATGGTGAGGGTATGGTGCTCTCACTTCCCCCCATGAACCCTAAGCCTGAACCTACTCTTGGGGTATGAGTGTGTTGCTGTTCCTCTGAGGTGATGCTTATTTAGGTACTGCTGGAACTGGGCCACACAGGGCATCTTGAAGGACAGGAAAGATCTCAGAGCCAGGGTGGAGCTGGGTGCAAGGTCGCCGAGGCCACATGAGGCCCGGACATGTGGTGATCAAGTGGATGCTGGTCTGAAGCCCTGTATCCTTCTCTCAGCAGAGCCCAGCGTAGGGCAGGGTACTGCGTTATACTCACCTTCTGACTCCCAGGGCTGAGCACAATGGCTGGCACAGGAAAGCACTGGCTGTCAGGCTCTTGCAGTCATTCAGCTACTCGCTGAGCACTTTCTCTGTGCTAGACACTGTTCTAAGCATTGCTTCTAACACAGTGAACAGGAAAGGTGAGTCCGCTCACTGGGGCTCACTTCTAGATGGGGGATAAGACATCCACAAGAAACAAGTTCCCAAATAAGAGAAAGGTCCTCAGGGCCATCACAGTGGCTCCTAGAGCTGTCACGTCCCACCGAGGAAGGACAAGTCCATGGAATGGCAGAGCTGGGAAGGACCCCAGGAAAAACCAAGGGCCTGACCTTTTTTAGATGAGGAAATTTGGGGCACAGAGGGAGCTCAGGATAAACATCTGGGGTTCAGACTAAACCTTGACTTCTCAACATTGTAACCCCCTTGCTACTGCCTTCTTGCTCTTTTAAATGTGAGGGCCTATGTCTCGGGTCGTGGTGGGGGAAACAGTGAGGGAGCACCTCAGGTTCTGGGAACCTGAAACCAAAGAAGGCAACTGGCCTCCCTGTGTGCAGATGTCCTGCCACCACTGCTGGGGAGAGGGCATAGTTTATATCCCCCAACCCTCTACCAAGGAGCCGTGGGTGGAAGAAGCCAGTAAAATAATGGATGAGAAAAGTTCCCAGGTCTGTCAGACGAAGGTGTTTATGGCAACCTCAGGAGGGCCTGGACAAGAGCACCTGTCATCCCTCCTGAGTCTATCTTTGGTCATGCTTTCAGCAGGCATTTTTTGAACATTTATTTTGCATCTGTGATTTGGCTGAACAGGGAATCTGAGATGATTCTTGGGGGTGCTTCTGGGTTCCCTCTTTTGGGGGGTTCTCTTCCAACAGGTACGTGTGGGAGTGTGCATGGTTCTCAGATCCCTAGGGTAGCCCCAGAGCCTCTGCCATGAAGTCTCTCACCCCCTTTCCACGAGAGAGGACAGCCAGGCCTGCTTTGTCATATGCAATAGCTCTGGGCCACAGGCCAGAGGGGCCACTTAGGGGAGGGGGGACATGGATGTATCCTAAAGGCTTCCGTGGAGAGGTGAGGAGATGGGCTGGAGTTATGATGTCCAGAGGACATGCAGGGGCCTCCAGGCCCACAACAGAATTTGAACACAATCTGAGGAGTGGAAGGGCCTCCTTCAGCAGCTCCTTTTACTTGTTCCCAGGGGGCCCCTGCCTGTGGCAGGGCTTGCAAGAAGTTTGACTTTTCTTTTCCATTGGCCTTTTGCCTTCTCCCTCACCCACCAACATATACATTTCCCATTCCTCTGGCTTCTAGACTCCTATTTTCCCAGAACTCAATTGAACTGTGTTTGAGCTTCAGTGTCCCAACCTTTAAAAAGCTTTGGGTGATGCCTTTCAGGAAGCAGTAGGTGCGATGACAAAGCAGTGGGATCTAGTTGCCAGAGTCTCAGTTTTCCTCCATTCTGCCTCTGAAGAAATACGTTTCTATGCTCACTCGTTCAGGCTGTCAGGGCAGAATGGGACTCGGGCTGGAGGATTTACACTTTCACAGGAGAGCTCAGAAACAAGAGAAGCAAGGCGCCCGTGGCAGGTTTAGGATAGTCCCCTGTGAGGGAAATTTCAGGGTGATGCCTTAGGGCCCTCCCTCACAGATGGGTTAGTAGCTCTTTCTGGCTGCCCAGGGTTAGAGGACCCCCGGGGGAGGGCGAGGCGGGTGGCAGGAGCGTCCGCTTGACTTGCCAAGTGCCAGTGTCCTGGAGCTGATGCTCAAATTCCGGTTTAATTTTCAAAATTTGATTCACTCATTACCATCGGCATTAAACAATATTTCCTGCTTAAGGATCGACGGCTGCTGGGGCACTGTAGACAAGTGCTCAGATGGTTAATGACTTTTATTGCCGCAATAGACTTTTACCGTTCTCTCCCCTCCAGCTGCTGAAGAAGGGTTTGTAGGGAGACCTGAGCTGGGGAGAACCCAGGGGTCAGGGGCCAGGAGGGCTGTGGCTTCTCTCCTGCTCTCCAGCTATTGGCCCTGGACCTGGGCAGGTTGGTGGCAGAGCCCAGAACCCCACACACCCCATGCACCTGACTGTCAACTGCTGGCAGAGCCTGGAGCGCTGAGAGTTGTCCCATGCAGGGCCCTCAGGCATCTCTTAGGCTGCGGGGCCAAGGTTCTTCTCTGGGTGCCTCATGGATCTAGAGGCCATCTGCCCTCCCCACAGATGACCTCAGTGTTCCCGGGTCCACAGTTAGTGAATCTGAATGGAAAAGACCTGTTCCTTCTCCCTAATGTCACCACGGATCAGGGAAAACCTTTAATCAAAGGGACTGAGAGGCACACACCGCCTCCACAGCAGTTGCTGGGTGGGTGGCATCTTCCAAATAGTAACTGAAGCTGTTTGTCAAATCCTGGTTGCCTATTGCAACCTTAGGTAAGTCATGTACCCTCCCCGGGCCTCTGTTTCTTCATATGTAAAGGGAGAGAATAATTGCACACCCTTCTGAGGCCTGTTGGGAGATTACATGAGTTGAGGTACGTGAGTTTTTTGTGTGGATTGTGTGTGTGTGTGTGTGTGTGTGTGTGTGTGTGTGTGTGTGTGTTGGGGGGGAGTTACAGAGAGCCTTGCATTGAGTGAATGTTTAATGAATGCACTTACGCTGGTTATAGTCATTACTACTGCTTACCCATATAGGGGTGCCTGCTGGTGGATGGGGGTGCCTGCCTCACTCCCTACTCCCATCCCCACCCCCATACCGCAGGCTGTGGAAAGGACCCCTAGGGACATTGAACTGAACAAAATCATGCCTTCCTCTGGCTAGCCTGAGAAGCCAGGCTTCCCTTTGCCTAACACTGACCAAATGGCAATGTTTGGGGGACCACTAAGATGCTCCCCAGCCTCCTCCAGGAGGTCTACCTGAATTGAGCCAAAACAAGAAACATTTCCCTTGAAGTTACTGAGCCCCACTATATGCTATTTCATGAATTTCCCTGATCAGACCCATCAAACACCCATAGCTCTTAAGAGACAAGGCAGGATAAACCCAATGATTGAATCTAAATCTGTGCCATTTCCCACATTGCTGACACCCCTACCTCTAGTCTGGAGGCCTCCTCTGCCTCCTCCTTGCCCTACCCCACTCTCCAGGTGGGTGGCACCCAGTTTCAGACCTACCTTCCAAGTAGGGAAGCAATGGCCAGAGCCACATGCCCCTCCTCTCATGCCTGGGAACCCAACAACTGCTCGCTCTCCAGTTGGTTTGGGCAGTTTCCAGTATTGTCATCTACATCAGGGTGAGGGGCCTGGATTCCAATGTCTCTGCAGCTGTGTGAAAGGGTCAGCTTTCCTCCTGAGAGCCATTCCCTTCACCTGAGACATGAGTCACAGGCCAAGCATAGGAGGGTTCTCAGCATGATATGAACCAGTAAGTAGAAGAGCTGTGCCCCCACTTTGTCCCCACAAGTCCCCACAACATACACTGTGTCAGAGCCAGAGCCGGGGGCACAGATGGGCGGGAGCCTCCTCAGTAAGATAAAAGCCTTCCTGCCTGGGAAGAAGGCTGAAGGAGACATCAAACCAGATCAAAGCCTGCTGGAGATGGGGGATGAGATAGGGCTCCCCCTCCACCAGGGATGCAAATGAGGACCCTCGGCTGGATCTGGACCCCCGGGGAGGCGGTGCCAGGTCTTGATCTGCAGAGCTCCCTCCAGACAGTCTCCGTTTGATGTTGGGGGTGGGAGGAGGCAGGAGACTGGAGAACCATCTAGTCCCCTGGTACACTAGATGTGTTCTCCCCACCGCTTGCATTCCTGCAGGCAGCTCTGCCTTCCAAATGCTTCAGGGTCAGGCCCAGTCCATGCGAGTGGCCTCCCCACTGTCTCCTGACACCCACCCAGGACCCTGCTATCTGCATTTCACGCGGCAGCCAGAGGGGTCTGCTAAATCCCGGGCAGGTCTCATCTATCTCCTGGGCAAACCCCACAGTGTCTCTCATCTCACTGAGAACAAGCCCAAGTCTTCCAGGGACCTGTACACAGGCACCCCACACTCCATTTCCCCCTAATTTCTCTGTCCCTCTGTTCCAGATGCATAGGTCTCCCTAGGTCTGCCTGCTAGCTCAGGAACACTTCACGCACACCCCTTCCCAGGGCATTTGCACTTGCTGTTCCTTCTCTTGTCTTACAGATCATATCCTAGACATCTGTAGGGCACTAAACTCCAAGAATCCTCAGGAAGTAGAAAATGAGTGTCCCCTGGAGATGAGTGGGCATCAGCCACGGTGTGAACAGAGAGCCTGGAGCCATGAGCTCTGTGGGCACGGGGGGAGGGGTGGAGAGGGGTCTAAAAGGCTCGAGCTGGGCCTCGAAGGATGAAAGGCTGGATTTGCCAGGTGGAAAAGGCGAGGGGCAGGCATCCCAGGTTAGGGAGCAGCAAGTGCAAAAGCAGAGAGTGTGAAGGGGAATGTGGTACAAGGGACACACACACACACACACACACACACACACACACACACCTTTTCTGTTTTCTGTTCTCCCATCCACCTTATTCTAAACACTTCCCTCAAGGCCCAAGGCTTGGACCGTCACCTCTGATCACAAGAAGCTTGGCCTGAGACTCAGACCTGGATTGCTCTCCTGTGCCCATTCTCACTGCTCACCATGCCCTTTGGCTCTGTCTAGCTCCCTAATTCACAGTGGCAGCATCCTGTCTCAGTGTCACCCCAGTCCCTTCATGACAACAGCTGGTGGGACCCAACTCCCACATCATAGAACCTCTGCTGTCCCCAGAAAGCACTGGCCGGACCAGCTTCCTCCCCAGGGCTTGGTGGCGCCGCTGCCCACAACAGCAACTCTGACCTGCTGATTTTAGGAGGTGATTATAACAGCAACAATTAAAATATCAGCATGGCTCTCATTTCCGGAACACACTAGGACCAGGCACTGAGATAAGCACTTTACAGGTATAGCGGGTATTTTATTTTTCCACTGCAGAGATGAAGAAGCTGAGGCACAGAGAAGTTAAGTGCCTTCCCCAAGAACACACAGCCCGTCATTGGTGAAAGCCAGGACTCACACCCAGCTAGACCAGCTCTCAGGTCACCCTCCATTCTGTCAAAGATGGTGCTACCTGGGTATCTCACTTTTTCGTTTCCCCCACTCCTCCAGCTTAGCACAGACAGTGGGCAGAGGCCTAGTAACCCCATTGTTCTGCAAAGGCCAGGGTTTTGGTTCAGGGCTTGAATAGGAGAATGGCTGAGGCACCACGGCCCCTGTGGATTCCTGATTGCCCAGGGAGCCCAGGTGTGCCTCACAGGGCCCTCCCTAGTCTCACTCACCCCTCTACCCAAAGCCCAGCTTTCTTGAAGTCCCCTGGGTGACCAAAGAAGTAAGTTCTTTCCTAATGAGTCCCTAGGCCTTTTCCTTACCAAGTCTAGGCTGCAAGGTCCTCTATCCTCACCACATCAGAAATTGGACTTGCTGGCAGAATCCCCTCTAACTACCTGCAGCCAGCCCCCTGCTGGCTGCCCAAGACACAGGGGCGGCTCTGTGCCCTCTGCGGCTTACAGCATGTTTGAGGAACAGGACTAGAACTGGAGGACTGTCACTACCCCAGGGACCATGAAAGGCCCGTGTCCCCTCATCTCTTGCTTTCTGCAGATGTGGGGGCCCTCAGCTAGGCAATAGCTGAGCCCTGGAGACTTGGTACAGGTGAGGGGTCTGGAGGCCACATCCATACCACCTGTTGCCTCCTTCTCTGGCCCTCTGACCCTTGACCCTCAGCTCTCATGCTGGTAAGTCTGCATCAGGCAGCCCAGTGGGAGCCTGGGACACACTGTGGCTCTAGTAGAAGTCACCTTTTGCTGGGTGGCAGTGCTCAGCTATCCCTCCAGGTGACTGATTATACATTTGATCTGCTACATTATCCTTACCAGGCGCACGGCACACGCCAGATAGCCTGGAGTTCTGTGGGGACTTCTCGGCAGCCGAACCTTGTTGTCTAATGGGGTTTCCACTGGCGTCTGGTGCACACTCCAGCATTTCACCCCTCACAGGATAATTTATAGCATAATGGAGGCTTTTTCCCTTTATATTATGCGGAAGCATAAATTATTGCCCGTTTGTCCTCAGCTCTCAAGGAGACAGACAAAGCAGAGATTTATTCCAGCAAGGAATTCCAGGCGGTCTCTGTAGAGGACCAGTAGAGGCAGGGTGGTCCATGGCAGGAGGGGTGGGGGCAAGAGAAGGAGAGACCGAGGAATGACATTAAGCACATCGCATTGAGGGGGTAGAGAACGTAGCCAAGGTGGCCACAGATACTAGAGGAGAAGTAGAAGACCCACTTAGAGCTGCTTGACTCTATCAACATGAATAGAGGTTTTCTAGCTGAGAGGTAGAGCTGCACAGGTGAGGCTGTCAGGATACACTCGCCTACAGGCAACTTGGCCACAGATCAGCCTCTAACCCTAGCCACAGGCTGACTCTCATGTTGGCTGCAGATCCTCCCAACTGTGGCCCAACTCCCACAGCCTCACGGAGAGAGTGAGTGGTCATGGGTCCACCCCCTCCTCCCTGCATGACCCCTGTCACAGCCAGAGACAGAATGCAGTTGCAGTTGCCAGGGAGCTGGGTAGACCTCTTGCCTCTCTGGTCCATGACCCATTTTTAACATGGATGGGGGAACTTTGTTTTTTATAAGATGAAGCGGGAGAGTGGCACTCCAGCTTCTAATAGTCTGATGTCCATTCTCCTGGGGAAGCACAAGCACCTCGGGGTCACCCGTGCTAGTCTAACACAGCAGGAGTCTGCAGCTTCCAAGCCCATCCCCCACTCCTGGACACTGATCAGTTCTTCTGGGGACCCTGGGTGGGGGTGGGGTCTTAAATGCCACCTGGTCCAGCTTCCTATAGTACTACCCAAGGAGGGGATGACACTTCCTGAATACCAGGCCAGGAGGAAGCCTAATAGAAAGTGACCTCATGTGTCCCCCTGAAGGGTCCAACACTGCCCAAGGCCCAAAGGCCAAAGGCCACTCCTTCTTCTTTGGTACTCCACCTGAGAATAACAGCAGGAGTCTTGGATCTTGTAAAAAGGCGGTTACCTGCCATGGCTGCTATGAAAATCACCTGGGGGCTTCCAGACATAGATGCCTAGAGCCAGCTCCTGAGATACAGACTTGTCTGGAGCCCAGGCATCAGCATTTTGGCTTTTTTTTTTTTTTACTTTTTGAAAGTTATTAAGGTGATATCAACATACATCTAGGGCTGGGAAGGGCTGTGGTGGGTCTTCTCCAGGATGCCACTGCCATCTCTTGTTGGGCATGACCTCTCTGGCCTTCATCTTGTCCACAGGAGCTCAGCCCTTCAGACTGCAGGATTCTGCACCCACCTTCTCTGCCTTGACAGCTGAACCTGGACAATCTCCCCCACTCCACCCTCCATCCTTCACAGGGTCATTTTGGAAAGACATTGTCATTATTTGGAGAGGTGGATGGGAAAGAATTATCTAGGTCGCCACACACTCGCCCTAGTGGCATCGCAGGCTGCCTCCTCTTTTCTCTCTCTTGTGCCTCTCTCCTGTTCATTCCTCAGGCCAGACCTGGGCTCCTCGTCATCAGCCCGCCAGCTTCCTTCCTATCCATCTTTGTTCCAGCCACCCTAGCCCTCCTGGAGTCACTGCTGTCCCCACCCTTTTCCTACAGATCGAAGGTAGTCATGCTTAAGTACACACTGTATTAACTCATGACTGATAACGGACCACAGATAGACACAGAGATAGATGGGTGGCAGACATGATTAATAAATGCCAGATATCCAGATTAAATGCTGGATGATAGATAGATACACAGATGAGAGAAAAATGGTTGCAGAAAGCAGATAGATTTATGATCAATGGTACATAAACAGAGATAGGGGAATGTGGATGGATGGATGGCCAAGATGTTTCTGAGGACTTCAAATACCTGAACTTTAGATTCAAAATGTCAGGAAACTAGTCATGGCTTCCCATCCCTGTTGTGGTATTGGCTTTCAGAAGAACAAGGAACCCTGTTCTGTTTAAGACCTATCTTAAACCAACTTCTCTTTTAACTTAGGTCTCTGCCTCCACCTGTCTGATGGGTTTGTGGTCAGTGCAGGTTACAGTGGGGCTGGATTTTATGGACACATGAAACTTCTCTTTGATGTTTCTTTGAACCTGCAGGCAGGCCGGGGGTGCCTCCTGAGCCCCCACTGTGCCCATTGAGGACCTCCTTCCCTGGGGGTAGGCCTGCCCATCTCTCCCATAGGTGTGTGCTTTTCAAAGGCCAGAGCCATGCCCTCCAACCTCACAGAGCAGGCTGGTTCTTGGAGTGGGGCAGCCTGGACTGGCTCCTGCAGTTATAAGGCAGGTGTCAGACCATATGGTATACACAGATTCATCCATTCCCTCCCTCTGTTTGAGACCACAGCCTCAGAAAGGACAGTGTGAGCTGACTCATCCTGAGCCCTCACGGCAGGCCAAGCACTGTCACTTTAATGATGAGCACTTTAATTTCATGAGGTGGATCCCACTGCCACTTCCATTTTACAGATGAGGAAACCAAGGCACAGAGAGGTTTGGCAACTTGCTGGAGGTCCCACAGCTAATCAACTGCAGGGCCAGGATTGGAACCCAGGTGGTATGGTTCTGAGTTCTCATCCACCATGGAAAAGGTACCCCTCGCCCTGCTCACCAGACCAGATGGTCACAAGGTTCTGGTGGGCTCAGGAGAGCACGTGGCTCTGGGAACTGGAAAGGGCTGCACAATCTGCAAGATGTTATTATTTCTAATGACTAATGAGATTGCAAAGGGAGTGTCAGTTTCCTCGAGAGAACAAACTGTTTTGCAGGGTGGCAGCATGTTAACTGCTGGTGTGTGGCTGGCATTGCTAAGGACAGAGAGCCTGCTCTTGTCATTCAAAAGGGCCCTCTGAGGCCTTCAGGTGACCATGAAGTTTAGTTTACAGAGCGGCAGGAAGGGGAAATTTCGTGTTTCGGCTCTGGACCCAGTCGGTCATGCACTTGGTCAACGAACTATGTGCAAGGTACTGGGGTAGGAGATACAAAGAGTAGACCTGTAAAAATGCTTCGAAACTGGGACCTATGTGGCCCAGGTGTGGAAGTACAGATCTGGCTGGGGTCTGACAGAAGAAGAGCAGTGTAGAGAGTGAAGAGTTTTCCAGGGAGGGGCATCATGAAAGCTGGGGCCATAGGCACTGAGTTCTCTGAAAAGAGTTGGGGATGGAGGGATGGGGAAAAGGAAGGAAACCTGGGATGGGAGGCAAGGGTGAAAATGCAAAGAACTTTACTCAACACAAGTTAAATGACTGTTTGCTAGAAATTACAGAATCTTATTTAAAAAGCCCTTCCACCAATAAGTCCTGGAGAGGGGTGGAGGGAAGTGACAAGCATGTGGGGCTCACTCTGCCTGGAGCAGGCTTGTCTGGGAGTGAAGGAGGAGGGGATGGAGACCCCTCTAGCTGGTCAGTTCTCACTAGGCCACAGCCAGTTTTTCTACAGGGAGTGGTGCTGGCTGCCCTGTTGGATATCCTGACAGAAGATTCTGTGCCCGCTGGGCTCTTCCACTCATTCTGCCCACGTTTCACTACCATGCTTCAGTGTAACATGCTTATACTCCCATTTGACAAATAGTTAACTAAGGCTCAGGGAGGCTGAGTAAATGGCTCAAACTCACTGGCAGTAGTAGTGTAGGCGGGATTGGTGCCAGGTATCTCTGTTGGCTGTGCCATGCCTGCTCTGGTGTGCAAAATACCATGTGACTCATGTACCTGGATGGAAGTTCATCCTTTGAGTTCTAGGCCTTTGGACTTAGCATTGCCCTCTTTCTGAAGGCCTTTGAAATATGGTGGCTTATGTCACCTTGACATGATTGATTTTGCCAGAAAATGTCCTCTGTGATCGAAGGGACCAGATAAGCATTTAGGCTTACAGTGCCTGAGGCTGGAAATGGAGCAGCGAGAGCTGGGAAAGAATTAGAGGCTGAGAGGAAGGGTAAGGGACTGGGAAGGAGGATGTGTAGTGCGTGGCAGAAGGGCTCTTATGATGCTGAGCCGGGGAGCCACAGAGGGAAGGATGGGCTGGAGGGGAGGGATTTGTAATGGTAACACAGCCTGTGATGGGGCCAGGTGTGATGGGCAGTGGAGCCAGGTGTGGAAAGCATAGGCTAAGGCAGCCCCAGCAAGGACTCCACCCCTTTCCCCTCCCTGTGCAGAGCAGCCAGATGGCCTAGGGCAGTAGTGCCATCTGACCTTGGGCTCTCAGGCTCCTCAAGCTTTGTCTGCTGACTGCATCAAAAATGCTTCACTCCCAGGTAGATGTGACTATTTTTCAAATACATATAGATGCTGTTGTGATTTTAGAAGTACCAATTCATTTAAAAGCACTGCTGAATTCAAGGTAACTTATTGCCATTTTGCATTCTCTCAAACAATGGATACTGGAAGTAAAACATCTATCAAGGCCGGGGGGCAGGATGCTGATGAATTTTTGATGTTGAAAATGCCTCTTAACCTTGAAAGGCCTGGGCATGCTGATCCAAGGAGGGCAACGGGAGCTTGAGGAGCAGAACTTTCTGTAGCCAAATCCTAGGCCTTTTGCCATCTCACCTGCAAGACCAGTGTCGCCCACCCAGAGGTAGGATCATGAGAGGAACCTCAGGGAAGACTTTGGACTTGCAATCAGGAAACTTCCTCTAACTCGGAGTCTCTCAAAACTGCAACCTGGGCCTGGTGTCTGCCCTTCTCTGAGCCTCATCCTCATGCTCATCCTTGGATGCAGCCAGGAAAGTGAAAATGATTGAGTCCCACAATAATTTCCACTTAAAAACCATGAGTCAGCATCTCTACTGATGCCAGAAAAGAAGCTTGCTGTCTTTCCACTAATGGGGGTGCCTAGCAGAGTGCCTGCCACACAGCACATTCTGTTTGACTGAATAATAACGATAACCAGCATATTAATAACGAGGTTTAGTCTGAGAATGCTCAAGTTGGGGAAGGGAGTCTGGAACCACAGACATGTTTCTTTCCACCATGTTTCCTTGTGTGATCAGGGTCTGCCTTCAGGGAAGATTAAATGGAATCCCATCTTGGCCTTAGTGGTTGGGGGCTTGAATTTGGCTCTGCCTGGTGTCACACCACCTCTGCAGGCCCATGGGATGATTAGGCCTGCAGCCACGTGCTGACATGAGGGTCCTGTGGTTAAGGCCATGTGGATGTGGAATAATGATGCTTTGAATAATGAACACTTCATGAAGCAGTTGCCTCCGCTCATCCAATTCCCCCACCCCACCACATCAGAGATGCCCCTACCAGGTTTCCAGGGTCCACAGGTGCCTCTAAGAACATCCTATTTTAGCCAACTCTATTCAGACAGCACCTATAATTAGATCCAGTCCTTCTTCCAACATTTGTAAAAACTGACCAGTCCCTCATCCCAGCACAACAAGGCCCTAAGCCTTGTGGGTTTTACAGCACTAATGGTGGATACTGAGCCAATGAGGTTTTCTTTCCAGGACAGGTGCATTTTTGCAAGGTCCTCAAAAACTTTGAGGGATGAGGTTTATGGTGAAAAGTCAGGTCCTCTGACAGCAGATGTGTGATGGCTTGGGACAAGGAAACCTTCCTAAGACCCTCATACTACCCTACAGAAGCATCCACCCATTCTGCCGTGGATGGGGCTGGCTTCCAGGAGAACCGACTGCCTTTCTTCCTGCCCTGCTGACCGGAAGTGCCCGACATGGGCCAAGTACTTATCACATTCCCTGAAATGGAGGAAAGTTGCCTGGTTATTAGTGGTGCCTAATGATATTTGCATAGATTAACAGACTTTAATGCAATCATGAATGCCACAATCCCGAGAAAATAATGAAGAAATCCATTACAAAGTCATAAAGTAACTAAGTCAATAGAGTAATAATTTGATCCCATATTAGTAATAATTTCATCTGCTGCAAGGCGATTTTACAACGTGCACCATTTCTGGATACTTTTATAAATTTCACCTTTGTTTGAGAGAATTAATTAACAAAATAAAAAATATACTGCTGATATTTTATACAATAAATTAGTCATTAGTCTAAACTGGCAGGCTGTAATGAAACTTAGTAAGATAGATGTGCTAGGATTTCTAACATCTCTTCAAATGGCCTGTAACCCACTCACTAGCTAAACCCAGAGCTGCCTGGGGGCAGTGGCTCAGGTGGACAGTCAGAACTAGCAGGAACCCATGGAGTGTGGTGGGCTGGGGGAAGGGGGAGAGGCCCACCCACACACCTCCCTGGAAGCCCTCCCTGATTGCTCCAGCCTACACCAATGCCCCACCCAGGGAACAGCCCCTGACTCTGGCCCCACTCCCAAATGAGCATCATTCTCCTAAGAGGAGTTTTCTTTCAGTCAGACGGAGCGGGGTTAGGGTTCTGAGGCTGGGAAGTCGGTGCTGAATGGAAGAATACCTCCTGCCCCATCCCCAACCACAGGCTGAACCAGAGAGCAGAATCTCCCTTCTGGCCTTTTCCCATGTACCCATGGGCCTGTTTTGAGCAGGAGGAGAAATACTCCAGACTGAAACCAGACTCTGAAAGAGCTCTGACCTGTAACCAGAAATCAATTAGGGCAATATCAACAGCAAGGGGGAGATAAGAGGAGAGCAGGGAAATCAAAGACCAGACAGTGAGGAGGTGGGTGGGGGGAGCAGGCAACAGAGAGGCAGCTGGAAGGGGAGGGATAATTATAAACCTTTCTTGTTCTCACACTCTCTCAGTCTTTTTGCCCATCATTTTCACAGAGCGGATCATCCGTGAGGTGTGACATGTAGGTAAAGGCACTGGGTGGCCCCTACCCGCTGCCTTCCAAGGGGTCTTGAATCTCACCATTAGAGCCTCATCTTTTTGGGGTAAGCATTGCTATCTTCAGAATTCTTTTGGAAAATGCAAAATCACGGTATCCCTTTAGTCAACCTCTAACTCTTCAGCGCTCATTTCTTTATCAGATCACGTTCCTCCTGCCTGCAGCTGCCTCAGAGCATTGGAGGGGGTGGTGGGGGGACATTTTTCCCACTGAGGCAGGGCATCCTCTTAGGGGGCTCACCGTTCTTAGTTCTGTCTAGGACACACCATCCTTCTTAAGTTTTTATTTTTTAAAGATACAGTTTACCAACAGTGAAATGTATATATGTTAAATGTATCATTTAATATGTTTTGACAAACACAAACACCCATATACCTCAGACCCCTAGCAAGATAACAGAACATTGCCATCTTCCCAGAGGTGCCCTCCTGACCCTTTCTGGGCAGCATTCCAACCTCCTCAAAGGCACCCAGCGTTCTGACTTTTCTCAACACAGTTTGGCTTAGCCTGTTCTGGAACTTTATACATACTGTACTCGTTTGTGTTTGGCTTCCTTCAATCAGTATGTCTGTGAGATTCATCCATGTTGCCTGGGCCACGCCAGGGCATTCTGGCCCATCGATGCATCTGCTGTCTTCTCCAGGAGCTCAGGGGAGCCTGCTGGATGTGGAGCAGAGGCACTGCCACCCATGATAGATGGCTCTACTGCTGTATCCCTCTTGTGGGAGCTGGGAAGGGAGCCTGGCCCTGTCTGCACTGGGCTCAAGGGATCTATTCATGTCAGCTCCACAGATGGGCTAAGGAGTAGAGGTGTCCACTGGAGTTAGAATAAGAGGCCCAGGAGAGTGGGCTTTGAACCCAGGGCCGCAGGACCTTAGGGGGACTATAGCTGAACTTGAGGTCCAGGAACATCTTGAGAGTGTGCATAAAATGATCCAAGGATGTGCAAATGCTTCATCTTCCTAAGACTGTAGTTTTTCCCACCACAGCATCCACTACCCTGGTTCGAGCCATGTCCACCCCTCCTTTGTTACTGCAGTAACCTCCTGTCTCTTGCTTCCACCTCATCCTCTACACTCTGTCTCCACACAGCAGCCAGAGGAGCAGAGTGTGTCCCTTCTCCACTCAAAGTCCTCCAGCGGCTCCTTGTTTTACTCTAAATAAAGCCCAAAGTCTTTTAAATCAGGGTTCCCCAACCCTTGGCTGTGGGTCGGTATTGGTCTGTGGTCAGTTAGGAACTGGGCCGCACAGCAGGAGGTGAGTGGTTGTCAAGTGAGAGAAACTTCATTCGTATTTGCAGCTCCCCAGTGCTAGCATCACTGCCTCAGCTCCACCTCAGATCATCAGGCAGCAGATTCTCACAGGGGCATTGGCCCCTGGTGCCAAAAAGGTTGGGGATGGCTGTTTTAAATGGTCTACAAGATCTACACAGGACCTGTCCCCATCTTCTCCACCCACCTCTTCTATCCCTTCACTAGTAGCACTCCAGCCACCCTGGGACCTGTCCTGACCTTGAACCCTGGCTGACATACTGGAGATTTTGATTGTGGGTCTTGCTTACTGTCTGCCCACTCCCCTAACTTGTAAGTCCTGGGAGGGCAGGGATTGCCCAGCATGCAGAACAGGGCCTTGCTCTGCTCATTAACCTTCGGTGACACAATTGAATGGATGAATGAAAAGCTTCCCTCAGTTTCCCAAAGGGGTCTGTGACCCAGAAAGATTAAAATCCTCTAAGCAGGCAGCTTCAGTTCTAGCCAGGCAGAGAGGGCTCCAGGAGAGCTCCCTCCAGGCCCTCTCGCAACCACGCAGCCCTGGGGGAGCCCTGGGTAAAGAGATTGAAAGGGGGTGGCCCTGACCAAGGGCAGATCAGAGCAGGCACAGTGGAGAAGAAATGGGAATCCCAAATCAGTAATCGAGGCCAAGAGTTCCTTAAGGCAAAATATCTGGGTTTCTTAAACACACTTGTTGCAAAGACTTCCTTAATTCATGCGTTATTTTCCTCCCCCATCCTTTAGCAGGGAGTGGATACGGAGGGGCGGGAAAAGGAGTAGCCAGGGGCCCTGATGACTCTGGGCTAGGAGGCTCGTGGGTGTGAGGGTCCCAGGGACCTGGTATTGGGAGCTGGGACAAGGCAGAGCTGGAACAGAAAAGGCGTCTCGGGGACTCCTTAGAACTCTCCTATACACAGTGTCCAGCTCATGGAGACAAAGAGGAGAGGGTACGAGGGAGCTGATCAAGGGCAGAGAGCCTGGGAGGAAAGGCCGAGGAGGGGAGAGGCTTGGTGGGCTCTGGCTGAGGATGAAAGGCACAGTGGATGTGGCCAGCTCCCACCACGAGCGCTGCTGCCTCCCGCTCCCTCGCTAGAAACCCCCTGTGCCACTTAATGTTTGCAGTTAAGTATTTACAGATATGTTCCCATGGCAACCGAGGCTTCAAAGTTACTCTCACAGTTCTGTTTTCTCAAATGTGTTTTCTCTGGTTGATTGCACAGTTTTCTGGAAGCTGGCCAGGCCGAGTGAGTTGCATTTCCAGCCCTGTGCGGTCCCCATCCCCCTCTCCCCTTCTAAACACAGCCTCTTGCGGCCCATAGTCCCCCCAGATGCTAGAGTTTGATCAGGCTGTCCCAGGTCCCACGCCCCTTCACCACCCGGAGCCTCCAGTTTTCTGAGTTCATTGCTAGATTCTCTTCCACCAGGAAACCTTTCCCAGCTTCTCAGCTCATGAGGAAGATCTGAGCCCCGGATTTTCTCTGGACTCCTTGAGTTTCCTTGAAGGATGGACATTCCCTCTTCACCTCTGACCCCTGGCACTTGTCCCAAGACCTGGTATATGTAACCTTGGCATTATAGACAGTCACTAATTGTACCCCAGTTGGTATCCTGTACCCCAGCTCTTTCATAGCACCGCCCATATGTGGTCCCTGTCCTGCTCATTCAGCCATCCATTTCCCGAGCCTCTGCTCTGGGACAGGCACTGTGCAAGGTGCTGAGCCACAGAGGAGCAAACACAGAAAGTCCCAGCCTGCATGGAGCTCCCCTTTTAGGTGGGAAGAGGAAGATAAGAAAAAATCAGGTAGTGGTCTGTGCCACAAATAAAAGTTTAAAAGGTGGCCAATGGTGAAGCTGGGACTCTGTGTTACTTGGTGAGTTAGGACAGGACTGGGTGAAGGGGATACATAAGCTGAGACGTGATAAGCAGTGTCATAGGAGGGAGAGCCGCTGGCAGAGGGAACAGCTGGTGCAAAGGCCAGAGCAGGGATGTTTCCGCAATAGCTGTGAGGCAAGGGGGCTGCATCAAGGATGGAGGGAGTTGTGGCTGAAGAAAGAGGCAGCAAGACAAAGGGAGGTAAGGACCCTGGACTCCTACCTGAGTGAGACCATCAGAAGCCTACAGAGAGTTACATAGTAGAGAGACAAGCTCTGACGGGGCCACCACAGGGAGAAGGGACTGTGGGGGCATAGGTGGATGCAAGGACATGGAATGGAGGGGACATGAAGAGTGGGCCGGGGATAGAGGAAAACAACTCCAGCTAAAGTGAGAGGCCACTGCAGGAGCTCCCACAGGCCCCCTGTCCTCACACTCTTGTCCCTGCATGATTCAGCTCTGTCTTCCATCAGACTTGACATCACAAAAAGGTGGAGATGAGTATTGTTCTCCTGCCATCGTAGATGTTTATTGTTTGCTTGCTGCACTGCATCTTGCACCCCATTACGGAGCCCAGCACATTCTTAGACGGCAAAGGGGCATCTTCCCACAGCCCCCAGGAGTAATATTCGTCCCAGCTGTGAGGTTTATAGGGTGGGTGCTCCTAGAGGTGCTGCCCAGAGAAGCCCTGAGGACAGGTGTTCTCCCTTCGTCTCATAGTGGGGTTACCTCGTGCAAGACAAGGGGTTTTGAGACCAAAGGACCAAATGGTTTCTCCCAGCTCAGCCTTGCCTGCGCTGTACCTCCCTGGGGGTGAGGTGGGTGGGGAGGCACGCTCCTGCTCTCTGCCACCCTCCTCTCATTCCGTGAGCCCCGGGAGCCTGGGTCCAGCCATCATTCTCTGTCGGACCTTGCTAGGCGTGAGAAGTCGCTGACTCTGCTAATGGTTCATTGAGTGTCTGTATCTTTATTATAAATGATTTAAGTCACCGGCATTTAATTGATGCTATAAATATGATATTTATGATATAGTAAGGGACACATTCTTTTGTTACCATACATCACAGGGCATGTATCTTTCTGAAGTGGCATGCCTTCCTCTTCCACCTTCTCCTTGCTCTGCTGGCCTCGCCACCACTATCCAGACCTCCTGCCTGCGTCAGGCCTGGGCAGGCAGAGGAGGAGGTGGGCTGTCGGTGTGGGAAGGTGGACCTGCCCTGGTTCCTCCACCTGAGCCTGGCTCTGGGGAAGACCTGCAGAAAGGTCTCTGAGCCTCAGGAAATTTATGACTTTGAGAAGCAAACACATGCACACACATACACACACAAATGAAGGATTGTGCAGAGGCTGGGAGAGGACAGGGAGGGCTGCATGTAGGCAGGGAAGGCTTTCTGGAGGAAAGAGGCTTTGAGCTGGGGTTTATGGCTAGGCAGGATTTAGAGAAGAAATGAAGAAAGAAAGGGCTGAGTGTCGAGACGTCAGAGTCACCCACATTTGGATTCCACTTCAGTCATTACCATTTAATTTTAGTGTGACTGTGGGTAAGTAATTTAGTCGTTTTGAACCTGAAATCCCACATTAGTACAAGTAGAACCATTACCTCCTCTATTCTGGATACCATACTTCTCTTAAGATGGCCATACTGCCCGCAAATCACATTAAAACTCTCCATACTGGCTATTCTTAATTAACTCTGTGCCCACCCCGCATTCACAATGGAGGGGATGGACAGCTAGAACCAGACCGAGGGTGCTCTTGAGAAACAGTTAAAGGGAATAGGAAATAGGGAAACATTCTAGATTTCTGAGTTTAGGAATAAAGTACCAGGTGGGTTTGTGGAACACCAGCCTTGTGGGGGTGGACAGGGTCATTAGGAGAGGGGCTGGAGAGGCCTGGCCGGGATAGCGTCTGGCTTCCGGTTCCACCCCATGCTTCTGTTCGCTCTGCCTCTCCATCACCTCATTCTCTGAGGGAGACTCATCACTTCAGACTAGTCTCATGCCTGCCCGCCCCCCACCCACCTTTCTCAGAACTCTGTCAGGTAGAAGAAAGGGTTCTGAGACTGAACTTTGGCTCACAGCCAAGTTGCAGATGCCATCCAATTGCACCATCCCCACAAGACCCCTCTTCTGAGCTCTGCGACCCCTTATCACCTCTCTCCCCTCCCTCATGCCTTGAGCTACTTTGTGAAAGGCCAAGAAGCGGCTGCACCCCAAATCTCAATCAAGGAAGGGCAGCAGGCTGAATGACTTCTCAGCATCCAGGGGTCCTGGTTTTTATGGCTGGGGGCAGGTCATTCAAATCTATGGGCAACCTAAAAACTCAGGTGATCCAAAGGGTCGGACAGCACCCACATCATCTGGGATGTGTGTTGACTTTCAGAGTGAACCAGTTGTATGTTACGGGAATTTGGCCATTTTAGGAAAATGGCCAAGAACACGCTGGAGGTACTCCTGTGTACCTCCTTCCTGGTTGAAATTACCCACCTAACACCCCTACCACTCAGTGTCCCCTCCCCCATCCTTGCTTCTACCCCCTCCTGCTGCCACTTCTGAATGACAAAGTGTCCACTACATAGGGAGAGGGCAGCTCCTGTCAGTATCAACAGGACTTGAACCCCCCACAGGACTTGAGCCCCCCTCCATGGAAGGGGCTAGAAGGCCTCACACTACCTCTATCCCCTTGTCTCTGTGGCAAGCAGCCTCCTCATGATCACTCACATCTGATGTGGAGACAAGCTGCACAAAGATCAAACTGCCACGAGGTCACCTAGGAGGGGGGACACAGTCAATGACCACATTGGAAGGTGCTGAGGAGACACGGGGGAGCACAGGACTCCCAGACCAGGTTTCCAGTGGTGAGGGGAAGGGAGGGACATGACAGTGAGGAGAGAAGCATGGGGCCATTTTAGATGTGAGGCGAAGCAGAGTTTCCTAGAGCCTGGGGGGTAGAGACGAGTAGTTGGCTGAAGCAGTGGCAGGGCAGCGTTGTGCGGCAGCAGGTTAGATAGACCCTTTGAGGGAGCAGGGGTGGGGGCAGCTGTGGCTGGGTGCAAACCACCCTCCTCTCTCAGCATTCAATTTTCCTTCCTGATGACCGTTTTCATGGATTGGTTAGCAGCAGCAAGTGGCACAGGCTGTTTGCAAAACAGGGTACACCAGCCAGATCAGGGCAAAGGGGCATTGAAATAAAGAAGGGTGAGGGGGCTCCATCCTGCAGGAACTGGGGGCCCCTGAGGCTGCTGAGCAGGCAAGTAACCGAACATAGTATGACAACAGTGATCTGGAAGGAGAACAGATAAGGAAGCAAAGCCTGGTGGAAGAGGCCTGTGAGGAACTGGCTGCAATTGCCCCAGTGTCCTCAAGCACTTCCTCTGGCTTCCATTTGACACTCTGGGGTGACAGCCAACAGGTTGTAGACAGGAAGCAGAGGCATGGGGGTGGGGGTAAACGAAGCCTGAGACCCCCAGACACGGAGGCTAAGAGGAAGGGTGTCCTTAGCCCCTACCCCCAAACCCCCTGCTGGCATTGCCTAAACTTGCTCAGCTTTCTCTGTCACAGAAAGAGATTAACATTTGAAATCCATTTGAAGGCCCTTACTCCCTCCCCACCCCTCGTTCCCCCCATAAAAGGAAAACAGTCGTTGAAATTGAAAAATCGTGCTCAGTGAAGGGTTTAAAGACATTTTGAATTTAAAATATATTTTAAAAGTCATTTTCAGCAGTAATTATGTTATAATGGTGGGGCTCTTAGCAAAGGCAGAGTCCCACAGTAATATTAGAATAAATGAGGAGCAGCAAGAGCCTTGGTCTCCTGGAGCCCTCAGAACCCCGTGGGGTGAGGTAGGGGCGGTAGGGATTGAGGCTGCGCAGCACATTCTCCCTTCATAGCCAATGTCAGAGTCACCCCTGGACACAGGGAGCTACACAGTTAAATGTGGCCCTGGCATAAAAGGGTCCTCCAAGACTTCTCCCAGAGCGCTGCAATCTGGCTCTTGGTATTCACAAGGACCCTCTTGCGTCTGGCTTCCTGCCTGAGGGACATCTTACCTTCCTATGTCCCACTTCCATCCCTCGCACAGGCACACCCTTTCCTTCTGCTTCCAGACACTCACTCTGGGAGCCTCCTGGTGGCAGTCTCCCCAACCCGTTCTAAGGGGACAGCTCCATGGGGAAGGCTCATTAGAAGTCTCCCCTGGTCCACAGCACCACCTGATGTGAGCGCTGCTGCTAGGCTTGGACCTGCTACTCCCTGAGCTGGGGCCTGAGCTGGCAAGGAGCTGCCTCTCTGCACTCCTTGACTGAGGCTGTGGTCTACATTTTGGGGAAGAGATTGAGGACATGACTGCACTTATTTAAACCCCATCGTTTCCTATCCTGTATCCCCAGCGAATAAACGCACCTGCCCTTAGGCCCGCTTTTCTCTCTCTCAGCAAGTTTATCCATTCTTTGCAGGCAGCTTCACCCACACAGAAGCACAAGCTTGTTGCAGCCAAGCAAGGTATGAGCACATGCTGTTAATCAAACTCTAGAAGGGCCGGCCAGGCCCCAGGGGATTCCACGAGAAAGCAGGCTGGCAGGCCGTTGGGGAGAACAGACAGAGGACAGAGGGCAGTGGAGAAGGGGTGTGTCTGGGTGTGTAAAAAGTCCAGACCCAAGATGCTAAAGGTGACCTGGGAGGGCTTCGTGCAGGAGGTGTGTGAGACATGAGCACAAGCCAACCAAAGAACAAGGAACAAGGAGCAGAGAATAAAAAAAAATAAGCTGAGGCTTCAACCTCTCCCAAGCAGGCAGAGCCCTGGCAGCCAACCTGGAGAGATGAGTTCAGCTCCCCAGGCTTCCTTCGGGTCCCCAAAGTCAGCAGAGACCCCGCCCTGGGGCAAAGGGTACAGAGCCAGGGTCTGGGACCTGTTCTCTGGGCAACGCCCCGCGTCCAGCCGTCCTGTCCCTGCGCGTTTTCTGTGAGGGACGCGGGGCGGGGGGAGGGCAATCCCCTTGGCTGTGGTCCCCTCTTCCCCGCGGCCCAGGGGCGGTAGGCGCAGGTGGATTGCCTAAAGGAGCGGCCCCGGCGCCTGGGCTCAGGTGGTCCCCGGTTCCAAGGGGAGGCAGTGGGGTGCGGGGAGGGAGCTGTGGGGGCAGGGGTGCGGTTGTGGCTAGGGACTGGAACCCTGAAGGTGGCCTTCGTGTGGATGATGGCAGGAAGAGGGGAAGAGGCGAAATATAAAAATATCCGGGAGAAGCGCGGCGCCGGGCTACGGTGTTATTAACGAGAGCATCTTCTCAAACTCCAGCCATTAATAACAGGCTGCCGCCACGTCGGCTAATTTATTCAAATTGCGGGTCCGGGCCGGAGGAGCAGATGTTTCAGAGCTGCTGGTGTCACCGAACAAGCTCCAAGGGAGGAGGGTGGGGGGGGCGCGTTCCTGGGGGGCGGGGCGGGGCTCTCCTCCCGTGTAGACAGTGGGGGACCTCCCCTCGGGCTGCAGGAGTCCGGGAGCCGGGGAGGGGTCCGGGGCGGGACAGCTAATTTAGTTCAACAAGTGCTAGGATGGAAAACCAGAGTGCGAGAACAGGCGTGCGGGTCCTGCTGCCTGGCATGTGGCTGCTCCAGGCCTACCCCACTGCAACGATCTGTCCCACTTAAAGCCCTCCGTGGTTTTTCCAGATTTGCAGCCTGGCGCTGGGAATCCGAGGGATCCCAGATGCACCCACCACCCACCAGATGTTGACCCCCGCGAGTTAACCTTTGGACCTCACTTGCCTCATCTCTGCAATAAAGCAATTACATCTAAATCATGGAGTGGGGACAAGAGGAAACAGGATGACCCATGGAAGAAGGTATGTCAGGGCGGTGGGTTTTCTGTACTACGCGGAATGGCCCTCACTTGTGGTTAACTTAGTGCTTTGATTCCAGGTCTTTTCCTGCCTCCCAACAGCTTCATTGCTTTTACCCCAGTCTCAACTAGACTGTCAATCGCCTGCGGCCAGGAATCATGTGTGCCCATCCGTACCAGGTGTGGTGTGCACACAGCGGACACCCAACCAATGCTTAGGATGCCTGTGGCCTGGGGAGGAGGCCACGAAGCTCGCACAGGTCTCCCTTTGGACTCCGTTACCGCTCTGCACAGTTCCCTGGGTCTTGGCCCAAGCTGCCTTGGGTCTTAGTGGGGGGTCAGGGCTTCAGAGTCTAGCGACAGCTTCCAGGACAGTCCAGGGAAGTCAGCTGGCCCCTGGGCTCCTGCCAAGACTTGGGAAAGCAGAACTGTAGATAAAAACCCACCTGCCCAATTTTGCTCTTTTTGGCAAAGCAAACATCTCCCTTGTTAAGCCATTTCTGGCTCCAATTTACCCCCTTCCTGAGAGTGTCTAATGCTGGGGGTCAGGGGAGGACACTGTCCTACTGATGTCCTCATGCTGTGAGTCTTGTGTTGGTGGTATGCAGGCAGTGGAGGTGGTGGGGGTGTGTGGTAGAGAAGGGCCCAACAAACTGCAGGTGCTTTCACTATTTAAAATGGGTAAAAAAAGATTTCCTTCTCCTTTCTGTTTTGCAGGTCTGGATACCTTCTTATTGAGTGGGCTTAAGCAGAACTTAGCCCAATCAAGGGACGTTCTGTAATGCCCCTCT
The DNA here is from genome assembly GCA_030015415.1 of Cynopterus sphinx. Classification (NCBI taxonomy): domain Eukaryota; kingdom Metazoa; phylum Chordata; class Mammalia; order Chiroptera; family Pteropodidae; genus Cynopterus; species Cynopterus sphinx. The sequence continues at coordinate 25,111,719 of CM057384.1, read as the reverse complement.
TGGGTGTTTAGCTTCATGCTTGGGTTCCATCCTCATCCATAACAAAAGGCCTTCAGTGGCCCCGCATGGCTTATTGTGGTGAGCGGTGAGTGGCTACAAGAGTGACAGTCTGAAAATGTCCCAGGTGGAGGCAGACACATCTCTTTGCGCAGGCCCAACCCTGATGTTGACATCATAACGTGATAAGAGGAGAATGAGGAGGCCCTCTGTTCCCCACACAGCCCTGACCTGAAATGACACCACTACAGTGATATTCCGTTAGGGGAAGATTGTTTAAGCAAATTCTGCCCTTGGCAGGACAGCATCAGTGCATTTATCAGATGCCAAGGTCCTAGGGATCTGGCAGAGGGGCCACCTTTGCCATCTCTGTGGTCTGGCCTAGGGAACGCCTGGACACGAGGGTAGGTGGGGGATAGGTTGTCAGAAGTCTGTGGGGAGACTCTGAGGGCCTCCAATAGTGACCCCACTCCCAGGAGAGGTGAGGGGAGGTGGGAGGGCTGTGATGAAAGGAGAGGGCTTGCTTCTTCTAACTCTCAGCCTGGCCCTCCCCCAAAGTGGTTCCTGCCCTCCTGGCTCAGAGGTCAACGGCAGCCTCCTGCCCCATGCCTCTGCTCCCGGCAAATCGGACCTGCTCGTAGCTCAAGGTTCATTTCAAATGAAGGAGAAAGCGAAGCCCCACACTCAGGGGCAATCAGCGCACTCCATGATGAATGGAGCCTGTGTCACTCAGTGAAAATGAATATTTCTTTGCGATAATGGCCAGATGGTAGCAACTCTCCGATCCAAATTAAAACATGCATGATAAATGCCAGGAAAACAGAGGAAGACAAAACCCCAACCTGGAGTGAATTCTCTCTATAAATCTTCCCCCTGCGCCCCCCTCCCCCCCACCACTGCGGCCCTGCTAATAGCCATTAAATTATTAAGATGCGCTGCAAGGAGAATGCCAATGTCAGCGGCACCCTCCTTGCTGCCCACCTCCGCCCCCTGCTTGTGGGCTTGACTTTGGGGGGGCTTGGGGGCTGGGGTGGTGGAGAAACAAAAGAAGGGTCTGCTTTTAGGCCTGTAGAAAGCCAGGATGGTGGAGAAGGTTCCCGCTCAGAGACACGAGTGGGAGACTGGCCTCGTGGTGCCAGCGCTGAGGGAGGGCCTGGTGCCCAGACAGGCTCTGTAGAGGATTGGACATGCCTGCCCCCAAGGAGGGCAGAGTCTTTATGGAGAAACGAGAAACTGACACACACTGCTTGACTTTATGGCTCAGACAGAGGGCAGAAAGGGGGTCCTGAGCCAGGAAAACCAGTGAGGAACAGCTGGAGAAAGCATTCCAGCAGGGTGGGCTGACCTCCAGCATCTGCAAAGCCTTCCTCCTCCCCAGGCCCAGACAGACAAGGCCCAGAGCACCCAGACCGGTTCTCCTCTGCTGGGAAGACATGGAGTCCAGACATGGACTCCCCTGGGCAAGTCCAGCTTCAGACCCTCCCCGAGTCCCTCTATACATCCCCCCTCCACTTCCAAAGGCATGGGTGAGAGGAGCTAGAGAGTGCATCCTGAAGGCTAGGACCCAGCCTCATCCTTTGTGCCTCTGGTGGGCGGCATCGATACCGAGAGAACTTCTTCTGGGCGTCAGCACCCAGCACAGACCCATGAGAAGGCAGCAAGGCATGGAGGTCTGCCCGGAGGGGCTGAGGTGTGAAGGCTGACTACTGGCTGTGTGGTCTTGGGTAAGGCACCTCACCTCTCCAAACTCTAGTTTCCCCCTCTATGAAAGGAGGTGCTGCCAAGTCAACCCTGCGGGGCTGTTCCAGGACTTGGGGCACTCTTATTGGAGGACTGGGATGGCTTCATGGGGGGATTGAAGCCCTACTGGATCTATCCATCTTCCTACCAGAGCCGTAGGGTGGTTTTAGCAGTAGCTGCTGCAGCGTTGCCTGAATCCCACGTGCATCGTGCTGGGCTGGGTGGGGAAGGAGCAGGCCTCTCTAACAGCAGGCAGGGCATGTCTGATCAAGACGGCTGGGCAACAGCATAGAGAAATGAGACTCAGGGACAGGCCTGGTGGACTTGGGCTGAAGGGTGAGAAGAGACAGGATTCCCCTAGACTCAGACACTGTGTGCGTGTGTGTGCATGCCCTGGAATTTGAGGAGCAATTAGACCCACAGTATACCCTCCTCTTCAGCCAAACCAGTTCTACGTTATTTAAACATATCTAAGATGCCACATATTCAATGCCACATATGTGTCTCTGTTTTCATGTCTTTGCCTGTGACACTTAGCCCGCGTGCTTGCTACCTCTTAGTAAACCTAGTATCTCAATGATCACCTCTTCCAGGAAGCCTTCCTTGTTCAGCCCCATTCTGGTAATGTACATGCCCAGTATAGCTCTGGCCCAAGACAGTGTAATTTTCATTTGCACTTTGCTGATCACACCTTGTCAGAGGTCCTCACCCCTGCCGCCTCCTCTCTTTTCCCATGGACTGGATTCTAACAATAAAATAATTGCAGCAGCGGCCATCAGGGAGAAATCCACGGTTCACCAACTGGGTTCCACCTACAGGAGCTCCTAGAGGGTGTCATCGACCCCTTTGCAAGAGGGGGTGGCAGGGCATCACGTGGAAAGGGCAGGAGGTTTAAAGTCAGAGCACTTGGGGTGACCCAGCACCGTCCTGGCTGGCCTCTTGTTCTGGCCCCCTACCCCATCTGTTGGAGTGTCCCTAGGCTATTGTTTCCACAGCAGCACTCCTATTGTGTCACTCCCTGCCCCATAGCCTTAGATGGCTTCTCTTTGCCTAAATGCATCAATTTAAAGTACCTCCTGGAAATCAGTGCTTTTATACTTTGCCTTCCCCCCAAAGTAGACCCCTTGTTCCAGCCCCTTGAGACCCTACAAACTTTCCTTGGCTCAGGTTATTTTTCCTCCCTGGGAAGCTCTGCCCTTTCTTGCTCAACTCTTCTTCCCTGTGAAGGCTGAGCAGGTGTTTCCTGTTCTGATCGCTCTGGTCTGTGCTGTCTCTCCCTGCCACCCCCCTACCTCCCCTGCACAACCTCACCACTCCCATGTTATCAGGCTGTTCCAAATGGAGTGAGCCAGGGACAGGGAGGGCATCGGAGACGTCTTGTCCTCATCACGTCTCATTCGATGCAGCACCAAGGACTGCCTGGCCCAGGAAGGACTGTCTGTGACATTCTCTCTCATCTTGCCCATCTCCTGAGAAAGGGGGGCTCTTCCTCCTGCGTGCCCACACGATCTGGGCAACAGAACGCCATGGGAGTGGCTATGGGGTGGGAGCCAGAGGGTCGTGGTCCCCTCTCTCTGTCATTCCTATTTCTGTCATCAGCTCCTTCAGCCTGGGCACACAGGAGGCAGCTTTTAAATATCATCCAGGAGCCCATTTGCAATGATTAATATCCCATTTCCCCTGAAACAATCCTTTGCTAAATTAGCCGGGGCCGGAGGGAATTTGGCAAGGAGCTGCGAGTCTCAACTTAACTTGCCGAATGGATTAAAAAAAAAAACCTCAAAAACAAAATGCAGATCAATCAACACCCCTTCCCCCAGCTGAAAACGGAAAGTCCATTTAAACTCAGCAGGTTTGCAGTTAATTATAATTTCGCACCTATGGCAGGAGTTACGAGGTATTTATAATGTGTCTGCCCCGCTAGAGCCTCCACAGGGTCTCCCTAGGGACCCTTCCCACCAGCCACCTCCTTCCCCCACCACAAAGACCTGTCTTCACACAGCTGTTATTTGAGCTGGATTGTGTAAACTAGAAGAGCTTCATGGATTTCTAAAATTTCTTTTTAAAGGGGGCTCAGGAAAGAGAGGAGACAAAGATTCTTTTAAGTCTTTAAGTTAGAAAGAACGGGGATTTATGAAGAATAAAACCACAGAGCAGTGGTATCTTGCACCTCCATCTACAGAACCTAACAGATAAAAAGGCTTAAGCAAAAGTAGGAGGGATGATGGTCAGATATGTAGGAGAACTTCCTGCCCATCAAGGAAGTCAAGTGCCGGGTGGGTGTCTAATCCTTCAGGCCTTCCCAGAGGCTGATCACCAGAAGAGGGCCTGCAAGGCCTGCGGTGGCCCCTGCCCCAGGCTGCCCGTGGACACCACGGCTGTCCAGGCCGTGCTCAGACTTCCTGACTCAAACTTCCTGAGCTGAACGCTTTGATGGCTTTTCTCAAAGACTGGTCCCAAATAAATTAGGGATTCAAGTACACGAAAAATCTGCTGGGACGTTGGCTTTGGGGAAAACATTACAGTCTACAGCTTGAGAAATTCTGGAGGGAATAGGACAGGACAAGCTGATAAAACAGGCTTCCTAAGCCCTAAAGAGGCAGACTCAGGGTGGAGGGTGAACACTGCGGCTCCTGGGGCCTCTCCAGGCCTCAGGGGTGCCCTAGCTCGACCGGCAGGGCAGTTAGTTAACTGTCCCCCAGCTAAAGGTTCACCATGACCTCTCGCCCGAGGCCCCTGGGCCCAGACACAGCCATGGTAAGGGAGGATGGGGATGTCGCAGTCCCCATGAGCTGAGGATGCTGAGACTCTGTGGGCTCTGCAGGCTCTGGTGGGGAATTGGGGGGAGTAAGGAAATGCTTCACCCTAACGCATACACACTCGCAGACTCACATCCATGGCCCCGCAGTGGAGTCTCAACTACCCAGCTTCCAGGGGTTGCTGCGGGGACGCAGAAGGGGTGGGGGCGAGTGAGGGCTGGGTATTTTCTGCTCTTCTGCTTTGGGACCACTTCTCAGCCCAGGATCACACCCTCTGTGGCAGGGTAGAGTTAGTACTGCACATTCTGGGGTGTCTCCGACAAAGTACAAACCGGGAGCCCCAAAGTCTGGACCCAGGGGAAGGCTCCTGGGACTGAGGTGGAGGGGCTCCTGCCGTGAAACTTGACTGGCAGCTGACAAATGAGGCCGTTCTGCCCCCCCTACCCCCACTTCCCAGGGCAACCTCACCCAGGAGGTTCCACAGGGTGTTCACACCTGTCCTTCCAGCCTTTCCTCACACTTTCCCTGCCCCACCCCCTTGCACTTCATCTCTGTCAGGGTCTGTCTAGAGCAGAGGTTCCCAAAATTTTGGCACCAAGGACTGGTGGTCCTGTGAAATCTAATGCCTGGTGATCTGAGGTGGAGCTGACGCAGCGATGCTTGCGCTGAGGAGTGGCTGCAAATACAGACGAAGCTTCTTTCTCTTGCCAGCCACTTGCCTCCTGCTGTGCGACCTGGTTACTAACAGGCCACGGACCAGTACAGGTCTGCAGCCCGGGGGGGTGGGGACCCCTGGTCTAGAGGACTGTGTGTTTTTTTGAACCTTGTTTCCTTTTGTCTCAGTATAATTTTAGATGAATCTTCGATGCACTGGGGCCCTGGCCTTTTGGCTTTAGGTTTCATTGTACACCCCCCACCTCCCAGTCAAGGGCACCCTGTAGAACCCAGAAGCTTTTCTCAAATGAGTCATTTATTGTCTCCTCAGAGAGGAAAATCGAAACTTCTGTATATCGAATTTTTATAAAGCAGGACCAGCCTGTATTTCCATTTCATCTATACGTTCACTAAACTGATTACCTGCAACATGGGACTAAAATGCTGGAAAAGCTCGGAAGAGAGAAACCCAGCATCCATCGGTCAACATGGGGCCCCAGGACATCGCAGCAGCAGAGAGCTGCCCACCTGGGCCCACACCCCTGAGCCTGTCCCCAACAGCCCCTCCCTCCAAGGCCTCCCTGACCACACGTTGTCTGTCTGTTTGGAAATAAAATAATGCTCGGAGGAGAGATGAGGAACTTAATAGGATTTAAAGAGCCGCAGGAACCAGTGGGGCTACAGATGGAGGAGGACAGGGAGAGTGGAATCAGCCACGATTTTATGGTGGGGAACGTGGCCTCAGGAGGGCCTCAGAGCCAAGATCGCATGCACTGTGTCCAACCTCATTAGCCAGCCCAGCGGGACTCCGCTGCCACACTAGTGCCGGCCACGGTGAGGGGGACAGGCGCCCTGAAGATCCTGTTAAATGAACGGAGAGCGGTGAAAGGCTGCAGGGACTCTGCGTGGCTGAATGATTGGGCCTCTCAGAACCTGCTTCGGGGACTCATGTGGAAAAGGACTGACTCACAGGCCATTGCACCTGCCCCCAACCCTCCATAGCTTCCTGGCCCTGCCCAGGTCCTGCCAGAGACAGGATGGAGAGAAGAGTTGGTGGGGATGAGTGGATCTGGGGTCCCTGGTCTGGAAACAGAGGGGGCATGGGATGAAACCTGCTGCCAGATTTCTTCAGCTCCAGGCAATTCTGAAGGACTCAAGGGGGATATAAAAGAAGTTCCTGCACTTTCTAGAAGCTTCCCTGGGGTCCCCAGATAGTAGATTACTATAACTACTACTCCAGGGCTCTCTTCATGGCTGGAGGTCAGGGCTGCTCCCCTTGACCTCTCTTGAGCCTCCCCCAGGCCCTGCAGCCAGTGGGAGAACAACAGCTCCATGGTGCCCTTCCTCAATTACGGCTTCTCAGGTGCAGACTCTCTTCCCAGGGCCTGACAAAGAAAGGCCTTCCCAGAAAGACGAACCTGGATGGGCCAGGAAAGGAAATAGGAAGTCCCCATCCTGGGCCCCCTCCCCCTGGTGTTCCCCATCACTGAGAGGCCGTGACTTTTCTCTCTGCTTGGACCTCACACATCCCAGCCGACGGACCCTGTTGTCAGGAGCGTGTCTGTGTGCCTGTGTGGTTCCAGTTCTGGGTCCTTTGGAAGGGTGCGGGGTGTGGTGGCAAACCCTGGGAGATGTTTCACCCTAGTGTCGCAACTGCTCCCTTCTGGGGGGCAGCCCCTCGGCATCTCAAAGCCCTTCTTTCCCAGGACTCCTTCCTAAGCTGTCTCAGTTTCTGACTTCTCCAGCTCATTAGCCAGCCATCTCGCTGTGGTTTCTGTCATTTCATGCTGACGAGATAAATTCTGATGACCCAGTCTGGGCCCGCTCCCCGCCACTGTGTCCCTGGTGGGGACATTTATTTTCCACCCTATTTGGAAGGCGTGTGAAATTGGGCCTGTGTCTATGGGTGCCTTTGTCAGTGTGGGCCTCGGCATGTTGGCGAGGATGAAGGTGGTGTGACTGCAAACACAGCACAGATGAGGCCCACTTTAGCTAAACCTGTTAACCTGCAGATGGTCACTGGCAGGAGGAGGGCAGTTTCTGGTGCTGGGGGCTTTCTAGGGGTCGGGGGAGCCAGCATGCATCTGCACGTGTGTCTGGGAGTAGTGGGGTGAGGGGCAGTGGTATCAGGCCATTGTCTGCTATGCCTGGTCCAGGTCTCAGATGTTCCTTCCCTCTTCAGGGGCTCCTACTTGGCTGCTGACCTTCTGGACCCTTTGAGGAGATCCCCAAGCACTCACAGGCTGAATCCCAGAAGGGAGCCCCCACCACCTATCTAAGGGAGCCTTGTTGGTGGGAGAGCTTGTCCAGAGACCAGGGAGGATGAGGAGGGGGTCAGGGCTGCAGGCTGCACCCTGTGGGCGTTCATTCAGATGCCGAGAATGAAACTGAGAACCTGACGGGCCGCTGCTTCTGAGGAGACCAAATTCAGACGCTGACCATGAACCAGCTCTTGGGGCAGTGTCTCTGCCTGTGGCAGACAAAGAACACCACAGAGCCTGCCCTAGGGAGTGTCCTTGCCTCTGAGATGGCCAAGGCAGGGTGGGGGGCGCCCTCCTCCGCCCTCCAGTCCTTCACCCCCTCTGTCCACAGCGTACCTCACTTCCCCGATCAGTGAATTGGCTGGCTTATGTGAGGGGAATGTCAGTTTAAATACAACTCTCTCCAGTAAGCTCTGTGGGTTAACTGGGTCCTTGCAGAGGGACGGCTCCTGACCAGGCCCTTTCTCTTTTGGTTTTCTTTCCCTGTCTTGCTGGAGCCCTGGCTCTTGCTGATGATAGCAGAGCCCATCTCCTTTCTTCCTGCCCACAGGACATGGCAGCTGGGACACACTTTCTCTGCCTTGTCCCCGCACCAGGATCAGTGGCTCTTGCTTCTGGTGGAGACAGGCCCAACCCCTAGGCCTTGTGTTCAGGGCCTCATTTTCACTTTGTGTCCCTGCTGTCTCCTGCCAGTTCTACAACTTTTGGTCTCACCTCCTCCAGTAAGTCCTCTGTGCCTGCTCCAAGCCACAGTGAGCTCTCTTTTCTCTGACTCCCTCCAGCCCTGGTTTCTCATGGGTAGGCCAGGGGCTCCTTGTCCAGCCTGGTTTTGCCTCCCTCACCTGGGACCCTGCTCCTTTCACCTCAGTTGCCTTTAGAATGGGCCTGGAGGCATGATGTCTTCCTACTCTCCCCTGAGTCCCAGAGACTGTCCTGGGAGGAATGCAGAGCACCAAGGTGAAGGTGACTGACAGGTAGGGGTTTGAATTCTGACTCTGCCACCTTCTGAAACAAGTTACACAGCCTCTCTGTGCCTTGGTTTGTACCTTTAAGTGGGGCCAGTAACTTCCACTTCCCCAAGCTGTTTTACGGATTCAACATGTTTGTTTAAAACCCCAGCCCTCAGTGGTCCCTCGTAAACAGCAGCTTTACTGCATAGTGAGTCTTCCTATCACCAGGGTAGAGCCCCAGAGTGGGGCGCATTCTGTACTCTTTCTGGGGCGTCCCAGCCAAGCACCCAGCCAGCCCCTCTTCCTTACTTTGAGCGCATCTCTGATCCCTGTATCTTCACTCCAGTCTCTCTGAGATAAGTTTGGAGCCAAGCCCATGCCAGAGAAAAACAAACAAGCCCCCTGGCCATTCCCCACAGGTTGGTGGCCTGTCAGCATCAGATAGCAATTCACATGGGAAGCTGGAGCACACGCAGACCTCCTGCCACCCTTCTCCATCCACATGTGTCCCCGGACTCCTCATCCTCTGTGCGTGGGCCGATGTGACCACAGGATGCTCCTAGGAGCACGAGATTTGGAATAAGAAGTTGGGATCTTGATGGGACTGCAGTGGGCCTTGGCCTCCCTCTGCGGTGGGCAGGGCCAGGAGACGCCTTCTTCCTGGCCCCTGGCCCGAGGCGTGAACCTCAAATCCTAAGCAGAAAACTCATCTCTTTGTGCTGCTCCTGGGCATTCGGGTGCACGTGGAATCCTAAGGGTACGTTTGTCCATGTCCTCAGGGCCTTTGGGAACAGTTTCTGGAGCTGGTCAGAGGAGAGCCAGAGTGGGCAGACCCACCCTCTTCCTTTGGGGCCATTTCCTTTTCCTGGCTCCTCCTTTCTCCTCCTAGCTGCGCCCTGAGTCTTCCCAGCAGCCTTGCATCTTCCCCTCGACCCACTTTCTTCCAGGCCTCTCTCTTTCTCCCTCCTTCTGGTCCTTTTCTTTTCACCTTCCCATGTTCTTCCTTTCCCACTGAGTCCTACTCCTCCCCCCACTCCCATCCTTGCCTTCGTACCCTTCTCCCGTTCCTATTTATTTCATTTTTTTAAATGTTCACCTCTCCCCCATTTCCTCCTCCCACAAAAAGTATTTAATGTATATTAAATTATTTTAAACTGACTTTCTCTTTTTAAAAACTAGCATGGTGATAGTGCTGACTCAGGATCCTCTCACTGTTTAATATTGAACATGCAATTAATAGATAGATGTTTAGGTTTGGCTCTGCTTTCCCCCTTTCTACCGCAGGAAGAATAAAAGAGCTGATTAATTTGGTTTGGGGCAAGTGTCAGAGGCAGGAGATATATAGGAGAAAGGAGATGAGGTTAGCAACTTGGAGTCAGAGAACTGTTGCCTCTGAGGCCACGGAAGGAAAAAAAGGGTTTGAGTTAGAGCTCAGCAGAGGGGTTCCCGTCACCCCACTCCCGTTCTGGAGAAAACTGGCTGGACTTTGAGCTGTCTGCTCCACACCAGATGGGCCCCCTGCTGCCGCTTAGGGGCCTCCCTCCGTGGGGCTTGACTCCTCCAGGAATGAAATCTCCCCTCCTTCAAGGCCACTTCCTCCAAGTCCTCTCTGGCTGTCTTCTTCCTGGGGAGCCCGTCTCTGGGACTGCAGGTGGCACTTATTCTCTGAGCTACCCACCAGGAATGGGGGCTCTCGGCTGTGTCCTGGCCCCACTGCATCAACAGAGTGTTGCAGGTGAGTCACTGCATGATGGGGTGAGCTGGGCCCAAGCCCTGCTAGGCCCGCCTTCCAGAGATGGACTCGAGGAGAAGCCCCAGCTCTGCCATGTGCCACCGAGGAGAAGCCCTGCGTGAGGCCCTGGAAGGACCAAGCTCTCACTGCCAGGCCGAGGGTGCCTGGCACGGGGTGTTTGAGGAGCTCTATGTACAGAGAGGACTGAAGTAACTTGATTGCCAGGAAGGGGGTGGGAACAGGAGTGTAACCCAAGTGGGCTCTACTTGCTCCGGTCCTTTGTGCCTGAACCATCTTTACCCCTAAACTGATCCATCTCCACTACCAAGGTCCTCTGGACAGAAAGCTCTCGGTGGGTCCACAGGAAGGTGTGTCTGTGCCCTGGGACATGGGCCCCGTTTGGGAACTATGACAAGACACCAGCTGGGCCCTAGTGGGTGGGATTCAAGGCCCAAGTCAGGAGGGAGCCAGAGCCATAGAGGCCATGTCCGCAGGTCAGGCCCTGCTGGGGCCCAGAGGGCAGCTGGAGGGACCACGGATACCAGGAGCAGGCAGTCTCCTTTTGTGATCAAACTGTGTAGTTCCCTCAGGATTTTGCCTCTGAATTTTGCCAAGTGGCTTTTGTCCATTTTACTTTTTGCTCTTAAATTTCTAAAAAACTTTTTTTTTGGGGGGGATTGTGGGGTGTAGGGAGGGGAAGGAAGAGAAAAATTCCTCAGTTCCCCAGTGCCTGCTTGAAGTGAGAGGAGAGTGACCTGCCCACACCCAGGTGGGGACAGCCAAGGGCCAGAGGGCCCTGGCCTGGACATGGCGTGGGCACAGGCACTGGGCCAGAACCCAGGACGCCAGAGGAAGCCAAGAGCCAGGCCTGGTCGAGCCTCTGTGTGCACTGGGGGTGGGCTCCCACTGGTGGGGAGGACAGAGTCTCCTCTTGGAGAATGGGGGCCCTGTTTTGGGAGTGAGGCCTGCTTTGACTGCTTTCAGACATCTACATATTCCCTGAATCGATCTCCAGGATCTTGACCTCAGCGGTCCAATGCTCCCACGGGCAGCCTTTCTCAGATTTGCCTCCTCTGTCCTGGGTCTTCCATTTCCTACCTTCCGACCAGGGAACCTTTAAACTGGGCAAGTCCCATTAGTGGGAGTTTCCTTGGTGACATGGAGGGGACACACCTTTAAGGTGTCCTAAAGTGGGTGGAAGAGCGTCCCGGGACATGTCATTGTTTACTTACTCAAGGAAAGGACCAAACCCCACCATCCAGCAGACCCCAGTCATACCCCCTCCCCTTCGCTGTCTCCCCACCAGTCACCCAGAGCTCCAAAGCCTCGTCCCAACCCTGACAGGGAACAGGGGAGCAGGAGGAGGCAGCAGGGAGTCGCTGCATTGCTGCATTGGGGAGAGGGAGGAAGGAGTGGAAGGAGGGGGACAGAGACAAGTGGGCCCTCACGTGAAGGGGGCTGGCGCAGGCAGCTACTACCTCCTCGGCTCTCGCTGTCCGCAGGCTTCACCTGGATCGGCCGGTTCATCTGCAACAGAGCACGGGGGACAGTGTTAGAGGAGGCTTGGGGGTGGGGGGCCGATACACCCACACCCAGAGGTGCACAGGTGTTCACAGGTAGGTAGGCACGCAGACCACAGCTACAGACACGTACATCCAGGCACCCACACAGCTGCAAACCTGCGTGTCTTCTCTAAAGCCCACCCTTGCCCGTGCAGTGTCTAGGGCTCCATTGTTGCAGGAGGGTTTCTCTGGGTTAGACAAGGTGTGGCGTCTCCATCCCAACTTTGAGCCGCTCTTGCCAGCCTGTGATACCAGAATTTGTGATGTCCCCACAGGGCAGCTCTGCCTGGCCCTGGTTCACAGCTGGCTTTGCAAAAACGAGATGATCTCTTGCTGCAGACGGCCTCCTGCCCACACCGGGCATGGCACCACTTTTCACCCCACCACATGCCATCTCGCATATGTGGGCTGTGGGTCCTGGGGTCCCCGAACCTCTGGGATAAGGCTCCTGACTGCAGCCAGGTCCCTAGTGTGTGTGTGTGTGTGTGTGTGTGTGTGTGTGTGTGTGTGTGTGTGTGTGCACGCGCGTGGAGTGGGCCCAGGCACACGTCCCCCGTGGTGGTGGGGTGCCAGGAGGACGCCAGGGCCCTTCCTGATTCCCCAAGCCTCCGGGCTGCCAGCCTCTCTCGGGATCGGCTTCATGCCCGGCTCAGGCCACTAGGGGTCTCTGAACTCCAAGCATCCCAGCTCCGCAGCTGTCTTTAATCCTTCCTGATGCTGAGGCACCAGGGGGGGCTCTCCAGCCCCAAGGTCCTGAGATATTTCAAGCAAGAAAAATGGTAGGAATCACACAAATAGAATCATATTTTATGTCTTTGCCAGCGCTTTTGCCTGCCATGCACCCCCCTGATCCCCGATCACATCTGCATCTCTCCCTCAAACACAAACCCTGAGAAGCAGGCAGGATGGGCACTAACACCCCCATTTTACAGATGGAGAAGCTGAGGCAGGGCCCCCCTGGCAGGACAACCCTGGGAAGCCGGGTCTGCCAGGGCTATTTGGGGGCTTCCATCCCACACCAGGTGACTTTTTGTGTCAGTTCCCCTAGTATCCAGAGGCTGGACTAGCCAGTCACAAGCTTCCTCAGGCCTTCTGGTCTCCCGTTCAAAGTCAGTTTTGGCTGCATCAGGACAACTAGGTGGGGAAGTGCGGGTGCTGGTGAGTAGGCAAGATGACAACGGGGAAGGGCAGATTCACTGCCAGGAGGCACACAGGCAGGGTACAGAACAGCGGAAAAGAGGCCAGGTGGCCAGGAGGCGAAGACAGGGCACCGGGGCCAGTCCACTGATCAGGGGTCAGGGTGCCGTTGTTTGCCACGTGGCTCCCACTTGGCACACCTTAAGGTGCTGAGGGGAAGAAAGGTGATCTGTATGTAAGCTCTGCCAGCAGAAGAAACTGTTGTGTCACGAAGAACTCCAGTCACAAAGAGAGGGAAGATGGACATAATGAAGTTCCCGGCTGCACTCAGGGGGCCGTGGCTTCCCCACCACAGCCTCCATTCCAGTAGGCTGAACGGGCACTTGGCTGTAGGTGAAGGGCTCCAAAAAGGCCCTCCTTGTTTCCCATCAGTACTTTCGGGACTCAGCACCCACACTTTCCTAGACCGCCCCTCCCTCCTAGAACACCCCTTTGTCATCGTCTCCCCCAAACCTGCAGTGTGGTCCTACAGAAAGGCCCCATAACTGACCTGGACCCAGTTCTGGCCATTGTCTTTCTTGAGGCATCTTTCCACAGCTCTCTTGCTTGTGTAATTATTATGGTCCTCTGAGGTAGAGAGTGTTATCTCTCCTGCGCTCATGACAGGCCAGAGCTCCGAGGGGCAGCACCTCTGGGATTTAGCTGAGACGGGTAGGCACAGTGCTAACAACACAGTGGTGGGTTGGCCAGTCTATACTCAATCTCATTTGACCCCAGCTGCTCTTGGAAGGAGGGGGCCCAGGCGGGAAGTCAGTGGAGACAATGTCCATCTGGCAAGCGGAGTTTGGGGCCAGGTTCCTTGGGCCACCAAATCAGGTACAGCCTCTTCAGCAAGGCCCCTCCCATCTGGCCCCCACCACCTCTTGCACCACTCCGTTCCCTCCATTCCAGTACCTTCCTCCCCCAAGTCCATTCCCTGAACTCGCAGGCTTATCTCCCACACCCCTGCCTTTCTCCTCCTCTTGACTATGAAGGCTTCTTGGTACCCCATTGGAAAGCGTCCTGCAAAAAATTTCTCTTTTCCATTTAGAAGGTAGAGCAAGGCTGAGAAGTGAGTTGCAAGGAGGGAAACTCAGGTATCCCAAAGGGCACACCACACTGCCACACCTAGAGGAACACGAATAGCTGCTACATGGCTTATATTGTTGTATTATCACAACTTCCACTATGATGCATGTAACTAAAGTTGGTCCAACTTTAACCAAGGAAATGGGAGTTTTAGAGAGGTGGAGAAAGTAGCCCGAGGTCACACAGGTGGCAACTGGTGCTCTCAAGACAAACCAGGACTCTTGACACCTGACTGCATGTTCAGGAGATGCTGGAAACCAGGCACGACAGGCTTGGGAATGGTCCAGGAAAGGTCAAAGCAGAAGAAGGGAGAGCAGGGGGCCAGATGGAGGGTTCAGGCTTTCCCAGCAAGGAGGGAGAGAAAGGTACAGCTGAGGAGCAGTAAGTAGATATGTATGAACTGGACCCAGCTGGGCTCTGCCACTGTGGAGATGAGGAAGAAATGGTACCTGGGTGTTTGTGACTAACTACTCTGCCCCAGGCTTCCCAACTTAGGCCTGATGTGCTCCCTGATCACCACCCCTGGAAGCTCTCCCTGACCAGGCCGGCCCTGGATGAAGCTCCCAGACCTCCCCCACAACTTGAGGCCTCCACGCAGGCCCTGCGGCTTCCCTCTAATTTGACCATGGGCTTCCTGGGTCTTGTCCAACCTCCCACCTGCCTTCAGCCTTGGGCTAAGCACCCACAGGGTGCTCCAAGCAGACTGACAGAGTGGAATTGAGTTGGCTCCTGGGTCATTTTTCATGTTCTATTATGATCTAGGGATGGTCAAAATCCAGACAGCCTCTGCAGGGCTGTCAGAGAGGTGCCAGGTAGATGGAAAGATAAAATACGGCCTGCGCTTTCTTAATTCTTAGCAGAAATAAAGTGTCAGGCCCTGTTGGGAAGGTTTCTCTGATGGAGCAGGCTCTGTATAGATGCCTTTGGCCTTAAGGGAGAACCTCCTCAAGGGAGTCAGTCAGTGGTTCCCTTCCCTGTTCCAGACTCTGGCCCCATCCGACCTCACCAAGGCTTGGTTTTGCCTTGAGGAGGGGGGAGCGGACAGATTGAGCCTGTCCTGGAGAGAGGAGACCAAGCCTGGGTGTGGAAATGGCCAGTGAGGAAGGGGACATCAAAAAAGGGGAGAGAGGATAATGGAGAAGAAGGTGGGAGGGGTATGTGTCATCTTCTGGTCCTTCTTCTAACTTTGCACCCTGGGACCTTGGCCATGGCCTCGGGACCTCTCAGCCAGCAGGTCCTAGGGCATTTCTTACAGATGAACACTGTACTTCCAGGATGCCAGAGCCTACTTCATGGTGCCTTTCCCTTACCCCCAGCTCTGCTCCTCCATCCAACATCCCCCTCGCCCATGGTATCATCCTTCCAGGAGGGCCAGGGGATAGAGGATGGGGCAAACCTGGGCTGGGGTGCAGGCACCTTCCTTGCTGATTCTCTTTCTGAGGTATCATCAGAGTCCCCATGTGCCCCAGTGGTCTACAGCCCTGATCATGCCTACAGGTACCTGAGTGGGGTTTGGTGACTCAGGGTGACATTTTCTGGGACAGGAGCAGTTCCCTGTAGGCTTCTGAGATCAGACTTGGGGGACACATCACCAACTTTTGTCTACTATGTTTGTGCTCCTAACCCAGGGCCATCTCAGGGGGAGTGAGTGGTCCTGGCCCAGAATTGGGTGCCTCCCTGCTCCCAAGCACAGCAGAAGGCAGCAGGTAGGTAGCTCCTTCCTACCCAGACCTCTTCTGCTCAGGCTCTGCCTCCCCTCCCCCTACCCATCTCTGCCACTTTTTGCATCAACACATAACCATGCATTAAACAAGACATTCCATTAATTTCTTCATCATCATAACTTAAGCTGGGACATACCCTTTAAATATTCATTCAGCTATGAAAACTGGGCATTAAAATTTTAATAATGTCAAGCTCATTTGAACCAGGCTCCTTGGGGACGATTACGATACAATTAGAATAAATACAATGATTGAGCCGGTCTAGTGGCTTTACCTGTCCGTGCAGCGTGGCTCCCCTGAGAAGGAGAGGCCTGTGGCCAATAGGCAGACAGACAGACTGACAGGCCAGCTCAGCTCTTAGATTAAACCCTCTCTCCTGCTCCCACATTCCTTCCCTCTTGCCTCTGATCCCAGCTGTCATTTGGCTGCTCCCATAGGTGTCTGCAGGTCTCTGCTTCTCCCTGCCCACTGTGGGCCAGGGTGCAGGAGCTACCCTCCCCCATCTGGGAAGATGGCCCTGGTTAACAGGGTTGTTCCAGTTACCTCTTTCCTTGTCCTACTGGTACAAGCTGGGCTGTGCTCCTGGGCTTGGTCCTGTGTGAGAGCCATTTCCCCATCTGTGTCTCTTCTCACCCCCATTCTGTCTGTGTGGTTCCCCCAGGCTGGAATGAACACCCCACCAGAGCAGGCAGGCCTACTGAGGGTGCCACTGGTCCCTGAGAGCCCCGATGTGTTCTGCCACCATAACAGGAAAAGACTGTCTTCACCTGACTTCCCTTCATCTGCCACCACCCTCCTGAGGGCCCCTTCCACCTGTCTCCTCAGGCACTTGAGCCTTCTGCTTCACACAGGGCCCCACGTGGTCAACTCAGACCTGTCTCACCAATGAAAGGACCTGGAAAGCTTTCTGTCACTCCTCATTGGCCACCCAGACCCTACTCTTCCTCAGTAAGACTTTCCTGATTACCGCTCAGGCCCCTAGTCACACTCGGCCCTGCACCACTTTACCTTTCTATCTCTTTCTCTCCCTGCCCCCCCTCTCATGTGCATGCACATGTGCATGCTTGAGTAGTACTCTTAAAAGAATTCCTGTAGGTTGGGGATTAAATGAATAACGGAGGAAACTGTATAGCAGGCTCTCAACAATCATCAGCCTCCGCGTTGTTTTTCAATCCATGACCCAGAAATGCCTCAGGGAGGTCTGGACCAATGTTCTGCACCGTGCCAGAAAAAGGAGAGGGAAGGATGATGGCTGAGGGGACAGCCAGAGTGTTTTCCAGTCAGCAGCTGAGCCCCAGGATGAAGTTCCAGGGTGGGTGTCCAAACCTCCAAGCCGGGGGCCCCTTCTGGCTCCTTTTGGGACATGCGAGTGCCTGGTTATACCCAGCTCCCTGCTCACCAGAAGGGCTTGCATGTCCCCAGACCATGAAGTCCTATGGCGCATGGCCATGCCCATTCTTCTCTCATTCAAACCTGCAGGCTTCCCTGGAGGCAGCTCTTATCTCAGTCCCTGCCCACCTACGCCTGGATGTGCTTGTGACAAGCCTGGCTCCTACTCCTCATCTGTCCCGCTGTTGGTTCTCATCCCCCCAGAGAACGCTGGTTTTCCGCTGTCTGCCCCCCATCACAGCACACATGATGGTCACAGAAACGGTGAAGTAGCAGACCCCGCATGCCGGGGCCCATTGGGACGTCTGCGCCCCAATCCCGAGGCATCACTGCTCTGGGAAGAGAGATGTAATTTGCAAGTCCCTTTGTTGAAAAAGCAAGGAAAAAAGCATCATTAAAGCACTAGGATAAAGCTTTTTCTTTTTTCCACCGTCTCTCTCTTTTCTGACTTGTCATGGTGTTTTTATTTGCTATTTGATGTCGTTTTAAGTAAAGACAAATATAAATTTCAAATTATTAGCATGGATTCTACCATTCATCTTTTTGTGTGTGTGATGTCAGTTTTAAATGCAAATATTAGAACATTTAAGTTCCATGCAGAATCGACACAATTTATTTATTTATTTTTTTTTTGGTGTGTAGTGCGTGGCCGGACAATGCCTTAAGCTGGCTAGAGGAAACAAAGGCAAGCCAGACTTAGACACATGAAGGAGGAAGAGAAGGTCCCCTATAGGTACCCGGAGCTCCACCCTGCGACATACTGAGGCGGAATGAAACGGAGGACTGCGGGGCTCCCCGTTCCTCTGACCACACGTTGCAACTCAGCTGAGGGTGGGTCCTGGGAAGTCAAGACAGACTTCACTTCTGCCCATGGCACCCCACAGTGAACAGGAAACTCTTGAGGGTATTGTAAATGCTGTGCCAGGGACATTCTAGATACCAGGGCAAGAGGCTCATCCCACTAAGACATGGCCTCTGCTAGCCAGCCAGACACGCCACAGCCCTGTCGGCCTGAGTCAGTACCACAGGTTGAGTGGAACCGGTTCTCCCCTGACCTGTGGATTGTGCAGGTGCTGGGAGGCAGAACTGTGCCTGAGCAGAGGGCCCAGGCCCCCGTCATGTGCTCCTTCGTCCCACGACTGCATTTACGAAACAAGGTTGAAGATAAAATGTAAAAACTTTAAAGAAAGTGATTATAGAGCACAAAACTCCAAGCATGGGAGCCTTCTGAGTGTGGGGCCATGTGTGACTGTATAGGTTGCATGTCCATGAAGCAACCCTGAAGGCAATGCCTCTCTGGGCCCCTGTCGCTCTGGAAGTTTCCATCCTCTAACTCTAGGCATGAGGCATATCCTTGACCATCAGGTGTTTGCAGCATTGCTCAGGTCTGTGCACACACACCCCGCTACGGAAAGGCTGTGACTCAAGATTTAGCTTTTAGAGATGACCTTGGACAATTTTGGAAGGGTAGACTGAGAATTTTCAGCCTTTGATATAAAAGGGCTATGGGTGAGGAAGCAACCATCCAATCAGGACAGAGAAGTCACGCCTGAGATTACGCGACCTTAGCCTGGCGGCTCTCCAGCGACTCAGCCCTCCACCAGGACTTTGCACTTAGTAAATCGCAATTAACAAATTAATTAATAGAGAAATTATTTGTTTAAAGCCCCAGGAGAGCAGATTCTTAATCACAGGTCCTGTTGGAGTCCCAGTGCTGTGCATAGTAGGCTCTCTGTAACCTTGGAACGAAAAGATGAACCCCTGCCCCGGGCCCCTCGTGAGAAGGGATTGCAGGGGGATGGCAGCCACAGGGCACATTATTTGTAGCTTGTTGTAAATATATTATTGTTGTAATTATCTCCTTAATAAATTGCATATGGTTCATTCCATAGAGAGAGGTTGGAAATTCAAGCAAGCCTGCCTGTCGTCATGACAAAATTCTGACCCAAGGACATTTCCAGTGGTAATTGCAGATTGATACCTGCCTGGTGCCCCCTGACCACTGTCCAGACTCCAACGCCCACCATTCCAGAGTGTGAGTGGCAGATCCCAAGGGCTGCCTGTGGGTGCAGCGGTTTTGGTCTCTTTTCTCCCTGGCTACCTACTAAGACTCAGCTCTCAGCTTCGCCCTGGGCTTTTCGATCCAAATTTGGTGTCCTTTCAAGCTCCCCATCTCTCCTTCCTTGCCTCACCATGACTTGGGACTACAGGGACCACCACTATGGTACAAAATCTGTTCTTGCTGCACAGAACCCAGCGTGACACCTAGCACACGGTAGGTGTTTAATAAATGCTCACTGACCAAATGAGTGACTGAATCCTCTGTTGTGCCCCATCGCAGGCATTGTTTCCTCCTGCCTCAGACCTGCCCCTGAGGCAGGAGCGTCCGGAGGCCAGAAGTGGTCACTCGCCCAACAGCTGTTTCCCGCCAAAAGAGAAAAGCCCTTTAATCCTCCCTCCTCCAGCGAAGTGGCACGTTGTTGTATCTTCAGATTAGGAAGAGCTTATTGAAGCGGGGAGCATCGCTTAGAGAGACAGCCAGTGAGCGCGGATCAGAAGAACCCAAGGTTCTTGTTAAAATATGCAAGTCCACAGCCCATTGATATGCAAACCCTCCAGATAAGATTTTTTAATAAATCTGGTTCTGCTCCCACTTCCCTTTCTGAGGAGGCCATCTGATTCTCGTTGGGTTGGACACGTACCGGCATGTAGGCCCTGTCAGCTCTTCACCCCTCTCCTCATGCAGGCCATCCAGCTTGGAGCTGCTTCTGGGTGTGGCTGGCTGCCAGCCAAGGTTCTCAGCCCATCTCTCAGCAAAGTATTTGAGGTCACGTCTGGTCACCCACAGGAACCTCTCCCAGTGTCCCCATGCTGCCTGCAAGGCCTCCTCCCTTTCTATTCTTTACCTTTATCCTCACCTCCCCTCACATCTGTCTAAGGAGCAGAGTCCAAAACCTTCGTGTCCAACTCCAGCAAGGCCTCTGTGATTGTGTCCACCCAATCACACTAGTCACTCTGCAAGTCATGGCCTCTGGACTCATTTTGGTCTGCTGCTGTCAAACGTGGCCCCCAGAGGATGAAGGGGAGAGGCCTGGGAAGCAGCAGGCACCCAGTTATCTTAATGACATGGCAGTGCTGAGTGTGGACCTGGATGGGGGATTGGGAGGCATGGGAGGCGACAGCTATCAAGTCTTTCCCAAGCTCCAGACTTTGTGCTGACCACAGACATGGCTCACGTCCTGTGCTCTCTGAAATGAAATGAGAGAGGTAGGCCATGGCCAGCGGTGGGGAGCATTCAGGGGCAGGACAAATAGTAGGAGGCCTGGGTGAGTCAAGGGAAGGGCAGCAGGGTGCCAAAAAGTGTGAGGAAAGTCTCAGAGTATGTGTACTCAGGAAGGTCAGGCAGAGACAAGGGGACTGGAGCGACCCAAGGGAGGTCTGAGCTTGTGCTGTGGACACTGGCATCCCCTGTCAGTTTTGTGCAGGGACAACATTCCACTGTGGCCACGTTCAGAAAGAACAAGGCAGCAGCCACGTGCACAGGGGAGGGGAGCTGGGGCAGGGGCGCCTGAGAAATGTCAGCTGAATGTTTAGATGAGGAGTGGCCAGCGTTGTCTTGCTTCCTGGCCCCCTCCCCACATGTGGGAAGACAGCAATCCAAAGCTTGTGCATAGGACTGAGATAAAATTTCCCAAGCTGGGCTTTCATTCTTGGTTCCAAATCGACCTCTAGCTCCAGCCCATGCCTGGCCTTGTGTGCCTTCCGCTCAGAAGGGGGTCTAGGAGAAAAGGTGGTCAAAACCGAGCATACTAAATGGTAGGAGCTGAGACGACACCTTCTGAAGGTGCATGCTGCCTGAGCTAGCGGTCACTCCAGGCAAAGTAGGGTGGGGAGCTCGGTGTATGTGGTGAGGAGGTGGGTGGTACAGGGAGCCTTGGTCCTAACACCTCCTTTGCAGCCCACCAGCCTCCTTAGTCCAGCGCCCACAAACAGGCCCCTGGCAGTTGCTATGCAACAGGCTGCTCCACTCTGCAGTGTCCAGCAACAGCTAGCAGCACTGCAGGAGCCTATTGGTGGGGCGCCTGGGGCTGCCCCTCCCCTTCTCTCTGCTTTCCTCTCTCTCTCCTCCATCTTTTTCCAGCCTCCCCCCTCTCCTTGCTCTCTGCAGCCTAAGTTTACAGAATGCTTCCCCCTCATCCACAGGGCAGAAGGTGGGTTGGCACAAACAAAGGAAGTACCCTTTAACCCCCGGGGCAAGTCAAAGGTCTCTTCTGCTGGTTTTCAGGAGGGAGAGACTCATGGTCAGCTTTTTGTTCTCCCTTGTCTCCCCATTGCATTGGGGTTGTGGTTGGGAGCCATTTGTGTGGGTAAATGCTTCTCGACGCTGTAACTGGTGAGGTGGTCAGAATGACACAGTCAGAAGTCGCCGAGATGGAATACAGTCGTGCAGCTGGGCTCACATGCCTTATCTCCCAGTCAGGTCCCCCTTGGGTCCACATAGCCAGGGGCAGCCTGTCTCTTTGTCTCCAAGCCCCACGTCTGTCTCACTTGTTCCCCCAACATGCTAGGGCTGCCCTGGCCAGGGTGGCAAGACTTTCATGGTCTTCATTAAGACTTGCTGCTGTGGAAACCAAGCTTATTAGTCTGCATGGCCAGGCTGCTTGCTAACCTTCTTCAGGGTGGGGGCGTGTGTGGATTTTTTTTCTTTTAACAGCAGTGGATAGATAATTCTGGATGAAACAAGCCTTGATTGAGTTGGGAGGCCTGGATTTCAGTCCTAGCTCTGCCACCTACTTGCTCATATGAGACGGGACAATTATTTGACCTCTTAAGAGTCACAACCCCAGAGGGGTATAGAAAGGATTAAATGTGATAGCTCAGTTAACGATTTTAGCACAGTGCCCAGCACCTGGTAAGTATTCAATAACTGAGCGATGGCTATCTTCTCTCTTCCTCCCTTCCTCTCTCCTCCCCTGTTCTTCTCTAAGTAATTTCATCATTTTTGAGAGAATACCTAACATCTGACTTTTTTGCTTCCTGCCCCCTATCCTCTGGGCTCTCTTTTGGACTCTACTAAACTGAAAGATTGGGTAGTCTCTGGGGAAGAGCTGAGACCTCGAGGTGAGTGCGGGGGTAGGCAAGTTCACCCTGAACTCAGGGACTTGTGGTTACCCATGCCCCCAAAGCCTCTCCTCCACCTGCCCCAGCTCTGCCCACTCTACTGGCCTTATCGGTACTGAAAGAGCCTATTGCTTGGATGGACCACAAACTTCATTCATTCATTCATTCATTCATTCATCAATTCATCCACTCATCCATTCAGTCCTTATTGAACACCTCCACGTGTCAGGCCCTGTTTTCTGGCACAAGGATGGCACAGCAAACCTGAATGACATGGCTTTTCCCTCTAGGAGCTCCTCACTGAGTCTGCAGAAGCGCCTTGATGACCTAGTATTCAAGCCCACACTTCCTGGGCTCCAGCCATGCATGGAGCCTTCTGCCTTTAGTGTAAAAGTGTAACTGATTCCTCAAACGCCCAGCTACATAGCCCCACATTTGGCAGGAACCAGCCCCCACTCCTGTGGAAGTCCCTTCCTCAGCTCTGGTGGGTGGCTCACACACTACAGGGTGCAGGCCGGGGCTCTCTTCTGCACGGGATGTCCTGGCACGTTGATCAGCTCTAGTGATGAGAGAGGAGGTTTCCAGCCTGAACCTGCCTCCCCTTGTTCCCCTTATTGGCCCTGGTTCCAGAGTTCCACAGAGCAAATCGAGCCCACCTTCCAAGGCTGCGCTCGACTATGCAGACTTGAGAATCGGTTTCGCGCATGAAAACATTCTCACAGCCCTTCTTTCACTCCAGAATTCTGGTTTTTCCCTGAGAGCTCACACTTGACTAGAGCCTGGCTCTGGGGCCCTGGGGCTCTGGGTGTCATGGCAGGGCTCTCCCCAGCTGGGTCTGACCTTACTTAGCCCACAGTGGGACCGCTGCCTTCCTGATTTAGACTCTGAGCCTCTTTACAAGCTGAGCAGGATGGGACTATGAAGGGGAATGGGTAGCCTGGCCCTGGAGGTTGGACAGACACCCTTGTCTGCATTACATATGGCCCACTGTCCCTTTTGCTTCTCCCTGTCTCCTTTCAGCCTATCCTTGAGTTAAATGCTCTGAGTCTTAGCCCCCTTCACCCCACCAGGTTGCCCTGGGACTGTGGACCCCGTTGCCAGGCTGAGCCCCCTCCATGACTGGGAGAGGGGTCCTATCTTCCCCTCCCACCCTCACCAAACCCAGGGCCCCTCCTCCCTGTCTCACTGGGGCTCCTTTGGAGGCCTGGAGAGAAAGTCCCCAGGCACATTAAAGAGAAAAACAAAGCCCACACCAAGTAAATGACAAATCTAGAGGAAATCATCACCACAGCCTGATGATGCCGGCCAAGTGCAAATCTGAGTCATCCTAGAAATGGCACCGACATTTGCTTTTGGAATTTGTTTTGTCTCTGGGTTTTAGATTTAATCATTCTCTCTCTCTCCCTCTGCCCCTTGCTCTCGTTTTCTAATATGAGGCTGTAGAGCCAGCTCGTCCAAGTCTGTTTTCCTGGCATTAATTAACACAGCTCTCCAGCCTCCAACAGGCTAAATGATGAATCAGGTTAAATTCCAGACAACAGCCACACACCGCCATCAATTAGCCATCTCCGGGGCAGCTTCATTTATAAACATCGATCATGGCCCTCCTCCTGGAACGCACCAGGGTCTCTGGGTCACAGGCACTGCCCACAGCGTGTCAGGCGTAGGTGTGTGATCACATGTGTGAAGGCTGGAGTGTGCGGTGTGTGTAAGCATGTGCAGTGTGAGTGGGGTGACTGTCGTGTGTACATATGGTGTGTGTGGTGGATGCTCGGCTGGGGTGTGTGTGATGTGTATGCTGTGTGTGAGGTGTGTGTGGGGTAGGGTGCTGGAGTACATGGGTTGGCTCTTCATGCTGGCACCCCCTCCTTGCTTCCACAGTTTCTTCTACTTCTTTTCTGAATCCTCTGCCTGTTCCCTGCTCATTCATCCCTGTCCCCTGAACAATGGGCTCTCCCAGGCACTTCTTCTGGTCCCTTAGCCTCTCCCCTTCCCTCCCCTCAGGGACTTTATTCAGCTTCTTCTCTTCAACTTGCACTCCCATGGAGGCAATCCTCAAATCTCCATCGCCACCCCTACCCTCTTTCTCTGTCACATTCTGGATCCTCTTGGTCATTCTCCCTTGGCTGTGTCAACTCTCTCTGAGAGTTGTCTGGCTCCAGGAATGTCCCTACCATTGCCCAGCGGCTAGGATCACACCTTCTAATACCTTCTGTGCTGGAAGGTTGAAATCCAACCCTGTGACAGGCACTAGAATCCTCTGCCTGGATTGTCCCCTGGTCCTGCCTCCCCCCACATGCTTTGCAGGAAGCAGGAAGCTTCCATGTCAGGGACTCCCACCTCCTCACACAGGACAAGTCCTTCCTCAGTCTGGTGGTGCCCTCCACCCAACCCCTGGCTGCATCTGTGTCCCCCTCCCTCTGCCCTGGAGGCCTTGCTCCCTGGAAGGCTCCCGACCCATCACATCCCCCAATGGCTGCATTTCTCCCTCTTTTCCTCTGTCCTATCTCCGCCCCATGCGATGGATGGCCGGAGTCGGTACCACCTGGTCGGGAAGGAGGGCACCGGAGCATCGCGAAAGCCTGATTGAACGGGGGTGGCTGCAGGCACTCCCAGGCTCTCCACGGGAGCCCGCGGGCCCTGGCCCGGCCCGCAAAGGGGGATGGATGGATGCGCGTGGCCCCGGCCACCAGCGGGTCATCTCCTTAAAGGTTAATGAAGAATCCGAGGCGGACGAGGCGGTGCGGCGGCCCGCGAGGGCGGGGGCGCGTCTCTCCAGACCATTAAACACTAATTAGGTTTCGAAAGTCTATTGAGCTCGCGGGGTCTCGTCAAGGCAGACGCTGGCCCCTCCCCGGCTGCCCTTCGAAATGCCAGAGCTGTCACCCCTGACCCTCGCCTGAGCGCCCGGACCGGCCTCGAGACCTCTGGCCTGCGCCGGGTCCCGCTTCGTCCCTCTCCATCCCGTGGCCCCGGCCCCGCGTCGGTGGCTCGCGGGCCCGACCTCGGCATCCCTTTCCTCTGCTGCGCAGCATCGCCTCTGTGGCCGTGTCCTTAGTGGCTCCGAGGTGCCGATGACAAAGCAGTGGCCGCGGCTGGTGGATGCAGAGCTGGCGGGGGCCGGGGGTGGGCGCATGTCCCCCCTGGCCGCAGGGATCCCCGAGGCCGGGATAGGGGAGGATGTGGAGGGATGGGGGAGGCCCAGGCCGCCTCCGCGGAATTCTCCCCGCCTTCGGTGCCTATTTAAGGCTCCTTCCTGAGACTCTCCTCCCCGCCTCAAAGTTTCCCCCAACAAACTCCACCTGAGCCCTCTCAAAGCCCCCGTGTCCCCAGGCACCTGTTCTCCCGCGAGGCTGTCTTTACCAGGGTCTGGTTTCATTCTCAGCCTCTCACTTTGACAAGTGCACGCATCCATTCCTTCACTCCGCCTTCGTGTGATTGAAACTCTTAAGAGCACTTAAGGAGAAAATGCCCATCAGAAGGCTCCCTCAAGGTACTGCGATTTTACCCCTAGACTGGAACTCAGGTGGCAGATCCGTGGAAGTCATTTTTCCATCACCCCTCCTTATCTTTTGCACAGAGAGCTTGTCACAGGGTGAAGGGATTTTCCACTCAGTGACAGAAGAAGGCTCATGTCCAAATCTACCAGGAAGAAAGACTGCTTCACCTGTTTCTGGGCCTCTCAGGCCATGATGCAGAATTCTTGGCTCATTCTTCTAGAAAATTTGTACAGTGGAAATAAATTTATATCCGGCATGGCCTGCAGTGTCTGTCTGTATTTTACCTTGACCTTTTGCCCTATGTTAGTGACAAACATGTCTGAAAAGCCATCATTGTCACCATCACCACTGTCACTATCTCCGTCACCCTCACCATTATCGCCACGACTGTCAACATTAAACATTACCATTGTCAACACCATTATTATTGTCACCATCACCACCACCACCTCTTTTTATAAACTAAATAGGATATGACTTAACTCAGAGGGATATTGCTAACGTAGAATTCTGGGTGCTGGAACAGGCAGGGAGATGTTTCAGGTGAGGCGGAGCCTTTTTGAGCCCCCTCATACCACATGGCATGGGCAGCCCTCTACGGCCTTTCTACACCTGCGATGCCATGGGAACAGCACGACTAGCTCTGTCATGACTAGCTGTGTGTCCCTCACTTAGTCACTTAACCTCTCTGTGCTGCAGTTTCATGGACTTGAAAATGCAGGATAGAACTCTCTACCTTAACAGGATAGCGTTAAGATGCAGAATAAACCATGCTGGCAAAAGAGCCCAAGACATGGCTTGATATAGGTTAATTTTCTTTCTTTTTAGTCAGTGCCCTGCACCCTGACTTCCTCCAAGGAAGCCTGGGAAAGGAGATAGGCAGTGTCCCAATCATTTGGGTCGCCCCAGCTCCCAGGGTCCCCGACATCCTCTGACAAACAAGGCTGAAGTGGGCCTGTGGGCACTGGAGGCACAGCCCAATTTTATGAGAACAGAGTATTATGATTGCATTGATTTCCATCATAAATCATATTTCGTATCTTCTGCCTTGTTCTCCCGCGTGCCCCAAGTTAAGCTTTGGTATTTTCTTTAGCTGCTGCCACTGTCAAGCTTAGAGATGATATTAGGATAATGATGATAAATTTTGCCATGCTGCCAAGGCACTCCCTCAGTGTGGGGAGGAGGAGTGTTTGTACCCCAAATGGATCCTTTTACTGTGAAGTGGGGAATTGCGCTGGGCCTGGGGGAGGGTGTCACCTGAGGTTGGCTGTGTGGGTCCTTGCCCCTGGACATAGGGATGCATGTGTGCCCGTGCATGGAATCATGTATGTGTAAAGGCTTAGAAGTCCTCTTCCTAGGGTGTATTTCGTGTGGACACGTGGTTATGCTCCTGCCAATGAATAAACACATGGCAGGAGCAAGCAGGGAGGGGAAGATGAGGGAACAAGGTCTGCATGGAGCTTCCTGGGGTGCAACTGTCCCCAGGCTTGGCATTCCCAGTGACCTGGGATTCTGTGTCTCCTATTATGTATCCCACATTAACCCTCATGCTGGCACCTGTGGCTGCATGATGGGTGTCAGCACATATTTTCCGATAAGACCCGGGCTCAGGAAACTCAGTCAGCTCCCATGCTGGGGCATCCATTCTAACTTCAGAAATGCCACATCTATTTGGAGGACAAAGTTGGTTTCTGGCTCTCTGATCTCTCAGCCATATGCCTCTGAGCTGGGCTGGCCTTCCTCAAGTGATGACAAAGAGACTGGGACCCAGGTACAACATTACAGTATTTCTCATGAGCCTCTAGGCTACACCCTATAAGGTGCAGCGTCCTGGGGGAGCCTGAGCATTCTCTGAATTGGAAGCCAGCCTTGGAGCGGGAAGAGGATTCAACAGGAACGGAGTCTTGTGGCTGACCATTCATTCTCAAGTCGAGCGCCCTCTCCTGTCCCTCCAACTCAGAGGCCTGAGGGTGGACCTCAGGGGCCAGTGTCCTCTCCATCTTCTACACTAGGGCCTTCCAGACTGAGATCCCTGTGTGGCAGTCTATCAGATTTTCTCAGATGGTCATGCGATATATGCCTTGTTCTTGAAGAATGTGTCCATGGCAAAGGAGATGACAGTGACAGTGAATCATAGACTCATAAGATGATAGGAGTCTAATCCCACCACCCATGCAATACTGGCAGCATTCTTACATCACCCTCCATTCCTTAGGCAGCCCCATGAGTCAGATGTCTCTTGTATTCATATAGGAAATGTCTAATCTTTCTTCTTTAGGACAATTGTTAAAGTGGGGATATTGGTAAGAACCACGTTGGTGAGTGGGAAAGAGCACCAGCCTTTGGGACTCCTTGGGTGGGGTCCCAGGGGGATGAGGTAGACTAGGAAACTAGACTTCAGCAGATTTGACTGTGATCTGCAGGAAACTGATCTGTGGGTATGAGTAACCAGCTCTGAGGTGTGGCTGTGTGTGTTGCAGGGAGTTCTAGCCAGGAGTGCAGGCTGGCTTCTCTCTGGAGATCCTAGAGTTGTGGAGGGGGAGGGAGCACTCACTTGTGCAACCAGCTCAGGATTCCAACTGCTGCTGACAGGAGAGGAAGTCTGGGCCACAGCCCACGCAAGGATGCCAACATATAGGTGGAAATATGCAGGGTGCTCAGATATAGAATAAGAACATCCATTTGGACCCACATTTTCAGGGGGTGTTTGGAAGCCACCTTACATGAGGGTTGGAGTCGGGATAGCGGTATCACATTATCACCAAAAAGCTGGAAAGCAGTGGGTGGCAGATGTAAGGGTTTTCACCTAGCTCTGGGGTCAGGATGTGTCAGGAGCATGTCTTGCTCCAACTAGGGCCCAGGCTGCCTCGTAGTGTGGGGACTGCCTCCTGTCTTGGGAGGGTGCTCTGGCAAACCAAGGGGCTGCCATCTGTGCACGTGCTCAGTTGGGCCCAATGACCACCTAGTTTCCTTCTAACACTAGGATTGTCGGATAATGGAAGAAAATGCTCCTGGGAGCCAAGAAGGCTAAGGTTTCCATCACAGCTCTGCCACTTTCTGGCTATATGACCTTAAATAGCTTACTTGACTTTGCTGAGCCTCCGTTTCCTTACCCATAAAAAGGGAAATAATAATTCCTACAAGCAAGGAGTCTTAAATAAGATATTCACACTGAGTTGCTAACCATGCTTGCCTCATAGCAGGCATTTGTCTTGCTAATGGATTTCTGAGGCCACTAGGCTCAAGAGCCCCCCTCCTCCAGGAAGTCTGCCCTAATTAGTCCCACCTCTCTGATTGATCTAGGTTTCTCCGTTTGTTTGTGGTCTACCTTAAATGGGTGTCTGCAGGCTGCATTAGCTGTGGGGTTCAGCATTGTGTGTGTGTGCGCACACGCGTGCACGTGTGTGTGTCCCCGTCTCAAAGAAAGGAGAGATATTGACACTCATCATAGGTGCCACCTGCAGTCTCTTCCTTCCTCCTCCAGCCCCCTCTACCTAGCCTTCTAGAGCCTTCCCTAGTAATTCTGTCCTGGGAGGGTTGTGCTCATTTCGCATCCATACGGAAATTTAGACTGGGGAAAAAATAACAGTGTGTGCACACACACAAACACAGACACAGACGCAGAGGCATGTGGCAGCTTCTCTACCGCCTCCAAGTCCTCCTACTTCCTGCCAGCAGCTTCTGGGGCCCCTCGAAGACAGAAGCCTTCTCTGAGCAGCTTCAGCTTGACGAGCACAAGGGCTGGCCCCTAACTGGCTCCAGGGGCAACCTCCACCTCTCACAGAAGAACTCACCCCCCCTTCTGTTTTCTGTTAAGGCAGCCTCAGGGAGGGAAGGCCGCTGCCTCAGTTGGGGAGGCTTCTGGGAAGAGCAGGAGTGAGGAGTGGGAATCCATCCTGCTCCACGCGTCACAGCCACACTCTGCCTGTCACTGGGAATGGCATCCCTAGGCCTCTTTTCTGCAGCAGCCCTTGCCCTCCTTGGGGAGCATAGGCCAGAGCACAGGGGAGGGAGGCTGGGGTCCCTGCATCCAGCTCCTGGTCTTGTGACCCTGGGTGAGTTAACCTCTCTGAACCTCAGTGCCCTCATCTGGGAGATAATGGGGGGAAGTAATAGCTAGTGTTTGAGCTAGCGTATGTAAAGATGTGTTGTGAGCCTCATGGGACAAAACCAATGCAAGAGAGTGTTTAATTTCACCATTCCTATTAGCGCGAGGAAGCCCTTGGGGTTGTAACATGTGATGGATTATGTGATAGGCTCCCAGGGTGGTCCCCAGGGCATATGTGTGTCTGTGTGAGCATGCACACCAGTGTGTGTGGGGGTGTCTGTGGACCGTCCTAGTTCTGCCATTGAAGGAGAAGGACCTAAAACCACGAGAGCGCCAGCAAGATGCGTGAGCTAAAAACCCTGTGCAGCATGACCACTGGAGAGGATGAATGGCATACTGGAAACAGACCAAAGCTGAGTGGGAACACACAGGAGATCACTGTGGCTATGTTCGTGCTGGGCTATGAATCGTGTTTTCTATTCTACTCCTAAAAATTTTTTTTCGGGGAGAAGAGGTACAAAGAAATGGGAAGGAGAATGACGGCGCCTGTGTCCGTTTGCATCTGCTGGAGTTTTCTCATGAGGCCCTGTGTGCACCTGGCTTGAGGTGGTCATGTCATGACCAGCCCTTGATGATTCTGTGTGTGTGCGTTAGGACTGGGGTTGTCACTGCTCAGCGTGAAACCCCAAAAAAGCTCCAAGAAGCCTGAAACCTCAGAGGGCACAGTGCTCACGCCACCACCAGATGGCACCCAGGTGCAGTCTAAGGGTTCAGAGCTCGGGTTGCCGCTCAGGCTGGCTTTGTGTTGGGCCTGCCTGTCTGCCCCTCCCGCCCTTCCCCCATCCCCACCCAGGGGGCGTGTGGAAAGCGTGTGAGCCTCGAGGGTAGGGGGCAGGAAGGAACCAAGACCATCTGGGCACTGCCCACTCTCCAGGCCCTGCCAACCGTGGCTCTCCACGAGTACAGGCAAGTCTATGGGTGCAGGTATGTTGTAGCAGACCCCATACAGCCTCTTCACTCCCCAGACCTTCACCTTTCACCAGGTGGCCCCTCACCAGGTCCCCCCCTCTTTCCTTTACTCACGCTGTTCCCCTTGCCAAGAAAGGTCTCCCTCCAACCCCATTCTTCAGACTTCTAAGAGTCCCCCTTCTACCGAAAGCCCATTAGATCTCGGCATCAGCCTCTGCCCTCTGTCCCTATTTTGCTCCTTCTCTGACCACCCACTGCCTAGGACTGTTTAGCAACTGCCTGCTGGAGATGGTTCATTGCTGGATCTCTCCAGAGAGGCTGAGTTCCGCTAGGGCAGGGCTGTCCCAGCAGGGTCCGGGCACCCAGAGTGATCGCCAGAGTCACATTTTCCCACCTTGCCTGTTCCATAGGGTCCCAGGGAGCCGATGCCAAGGCCAGGCTGTTAGACTACACCCCTCAATCAGCCCCTGGGACAGAGGACAGGTGACTTGGAGATCCTGCACACTGTGGTGGAGCCCCGGGGTCCTGAGGGACAGAGGGAGAAAGAGGTAACTTGGTGCATGGTGGCTCCTAGGGCCGGTTTTAAGACTCAAAGGTGGGCCATCTGCTTCCTAGTCAGGTATGGAAAGGAGGTCGCAGCAAGAGAAAATATAGGCAAGCTCTGGAAGAACCTGTCTTTGCCAAGAGGCTCTGGTGTGAGGCCTGAGAGTTGTCTCCTTTGGGAGTTAAAGGGAGCCAAGATCGCTGTGCGCATTTGCATGGCTTTCTGCTTTTTTCGCTCTGTCTGCTCTCCGGGCACTAACCCTATGTTACATATTGGCAAAGGCCATTTGTGAGCCCGAAGACAGGCTCAATCGACAGATGAGGGACGTGCAGCTGCAGGCGGGCATTTGCCCTGGCAGCCCAGCCTGTGAGAGGCCTTTCAACCTCCTGATTTCATCCGCAGAGGTGCACACAGGAGTTCTTTCCAGTTTTGAAGATTCTGGGAGAAGTGCGTGCATTCCTTATCCCACCAGTGTCCATAGTCCCAAATTCCGCCCTCTGGAAGCCTCTTTCTGTTTGTCCAGAGTCTACACCAGCCCCTGCGTGCAAGATGTAGGACACGGTGGGAGGGGGAGAATTGAAGCAAGGGCGTGGAGAGTGGTTGAGGGGTGTGAACCCCCTTGAGCGTCCCAGGACTGGTGGTGTGGCACTCTTATAAAGATGGGTCTAATTAGAGCATCATTGGGTTGGACCAGGCCTGCTTCCCAGCAGGGGCTGCACCCACTGCCTGTTCCCATGAAGGGAACTGCAAGGAAGCAAGGAAGTTGCCTTTCTCTGATTTTACTCATTATGCAAAAGACCCTAAATGGGAGATAAAGTGGGGGAGCAGAAAAGAGATGAAGTGAGGGACAGGACAGAGAGCTAGAGGGAGAGGCAGAGATGCCAGGGATAGAGCAAAGGGTCTAACCTGAGAGCAGGTGTGACTTGGTCACCCATGGCCTCACTCTAACCTGGTGTGCGGATGGGGCGGTGGGGGCTGTGGTGTCCCTGAGGAAGGCTGCAGCAGCCATGCCTAGTTGATGCTTCATAGATGTTTAAACTAACTACGTGCTCTGGTGTGGTGATGGGCTAGCTTTTTGCTCTGTAGGGTCTTGGGCTGGGGACCCCTAGGAGGATTTCTTAGGGAGTGGCTGGACTCCTGAGAAGCTGGGAGGAAGGAAGCTGTAGGCTGGGATCCTCCTGCAAGCACCTGTCTTTTGGGCAGGACTCAGGCAGGTGTCTTGCTGAAGGGAAAAATGGAAAGAGGCCCCCAGGAGGCTGGGGACCACCGAGACAGAAATACAGGCAGCCGACCGTGAGGCTGAGGTTTCTACAATACCCCCGGGTCTCTGTGGTACCTGGGGTCTCATGCTCACTCCTGCTTGCCCACCCACCGTCCTCAGCGCCAAGGTGGCTGAAGTCAGGCTCTGCAACTCCCAGCATGTGCCTGACCCAAGGCACCCCCAGGAGTTCTGTCCCAGTTCCTGGAGTGGCAGCTGGGCAGGTTACACACATTTAATTACTAGTAATTAAAAAACTGATTACTCCAAATGGTGCCTTCCTGGGGAGAGGCATGCTGTGCCTATCCTCTTGGCCCACTATGGAGGCCATCTCTGGGGTGTGGACCAGGGACGTCCTACAGTCACCTCCTGTGTGTGGTAGGGGAATAAGGGGTTTCACTCCGGTCCAGAACAGTGCCCACCTCCTCCAACTGGCCCACCCAGTGCCTAATACCACACCATTGGAGCATCACACTATTGAATGAGTCACAATCCCCTGCTCCAGATCCCCTTCTGAATACACACCCCTTGAGAGGTGACACACTAGGAACACGATAAGACAGAAAGAAGACACGTCCATGAGGAGGCCCAGGGAAGACTGGGGTCTGGGCCCGTAGGGAGGAGGCAGGAGATGAATGAACCCAGAGTGGGAAATAGGTGTGACAGATTTGCCACCAATTTCATAACCAGCATCCCGGAAATGAGTTGCTTTAGTCACCATGTGACTGAGGTTTGGTGCCAGGTATGAATGGCCCTGTGCTGATGGACCCACCGTACAGTCTGGGGCAGTAGGCAGACATCATGTTTACCAGTAAACTGTATGAGCAATGATGGGCTGTGAAAGGGTGGCAGGAGCAGAGGAAAGGGAAGGTGAGAGGGGTTGCCCAGTTTAGATCTGGCAGCTGGAGAAGGCACCTCTGAGATGACACTGAGGGTGAGCACAGGGCGCCTCTACTGGGCAATGGGAGCTGCTTGTGCAAAGGTCCTTGGGGTGAGCACGAGGTGGGGTGGGGGCAGGAGTAAGGTGCTTCAGGAAGGCTGGGGTGGCTGAGGGGGACAGAGCAGACTTGGGCCGGCCCGGGGGAAGTCAGCAGGGTTCCAGGAGCCCAGCCCAGTGAGCTGATGGGTTGAAGGAGGGAGAGCCTGACCTGAGCTACTATGGAGGATAGCAGAGGGAAGGAGGAAGAAGGAGAAGAGGGATAGGAGGTGACCTGAAGATGAGGCCTCCAGGACCTGCTGATGGAGGGGTTATAGGAGGTGGGGTGAAGCCTGAGGAAGCAGTTCTGAACAGCAGCAAGAGGCTGTGAAGGCAGCCCCAGCGGACTCTCCAGACTGCCTGATGGGGGGCAGGGTGCTACAGAGAAACCTGCAGACTCAGAGAGATCACTGCGAAGAGCAAGGGAGCCCCAGAGTGCTAGGGGATGCACTGGGAGTCCCCAAAGTCTTGCTGTCACCCTACCCTCCTTGGCCAAGGGGGTTGGTGACAGCAGCCACGCACAGAAGATTTATCCACGGCTTCACGTGGAAGATGCTGATACACTGCTGTGCTCATCAATCAGGGGATCCTGTGCCAATTACTCATTTATTAAGAAGGGTTTTGTGAGAACCTCCCCTACCCTGCTCCAGTCTCTCTGTGCCTGAGTACCTGCTTGTAACCTAGAAAGCCTCCCAGAGACAATCTCCCTGCCCTCTCTGCCTCCCCCACAAAAGGACCAAGCAGCTGCACACACGCTGCTGAAGTTTCCTCTGGCTCTGCCCCGCCTTCCTCCCAGCCTGGGGGAGCCAGGGCCAGCTCTGAGCTCCTCTCAGGGGCTCCCTGGCTCCATTGGGAAAAGTTCAACAAAGAAGGATGAGGAGACAGTCCAACTGGTGCCACTGTGCACGGTGCATGGGGTCCGACCCCAGCGTTGGGATAGGGGCTGGCAGGGTGTAGCAGAGGGAGTCTGGCTCTCTTTGGCCTGCCTGCCGTCACCTGGCAGTGTCGACAGGGCTCAGAGGTGCCTGGGGGAGAGGCCGACAGGATTAGTGTGGGTGGGGTCAGGGTGCTCGAGCTCAGCCTGGCAGCCCCGCTTCCACCTTCCGGATGCCCCACCACCCTGCCTGAATTTTGGATCCCCAGTTCCCTCTCTATCCTTCTACTTCTGCTTCTGTTCTGGCTCTTCTCTCTGGATCCTTTTTCTTTTCTTCTCTGAACAGTTTTACAGAAAAACCGTGGAAATCTGTTGGCATTTGACCTCTCTTAGCTGTGGTTTCCTCATCTGCTAAGCGGATCAAAATCCTTCCCCTGGGTAAGGTGAGGCTCCAATGTGATAACACAGATAAACCTCCTGGGAATCACCCTGTGGAGGAACATTGTCCCAGTTCACCCTGGCTTTTTTCTGTCCCTTCCGTACTTCCCTACCAGAGCCCCCTCCCTTCCGCTAGGGATATGCAACACCCTCCCCCCCATCCCACTTGCTCTGGACACTGGATCCCGTCTGTCCCTACAGCAGAGCAGGGGCATAGGGGGAGGGGCATCACTCTCCATAATCCTCCCTCCATGAGCCCCATTCCACAGGCCTGGGGATCCTCAGGGCCCAAGCTGCACCTCCCCTTTGTCATGTGCCTGGATTTGCATCTCAAGGGACAGAACCCAGACCTATGAAAGTCTGAGGAAAATTCCTTCTTCCCTGTCTTGGCCTTTGTGGATTCTCTCAGGAGACAAACCAGTCCAGAATCCTTATCTCCATCCTTCTTCATTCTTCACCCCTCCTTCCTTTCCTTTTCTTGGAGGAAGCTTTATTATCACACACCCATGTGGCGAGGCACAGCCCGTCCCTCTGCACTGGGAAGGGGGAGGAGGGCAGTCACTCAGGGCCACCCTGGGGCGGTGAAGCGATTACAGTAACACTGATTAGAGCAACACTGATTGGAGTAACTCCGTGGGTGGGGGGAGAGCTCCAGTGGGGATGGGGCTGTGAGAGGCAGAACTCACAAACCCACCCCGACCATGCTTGCCCTACTGATCAGGGCGCAGCTCCAAGGACCAAGCAAAGGAATAACAAAGTACGAAGGTGTGTCTGTGGCACATGAAGAGAGCTCTGGAAGAAAACAGTCAGGCCATTGTGGGATGACAAGAAACCAGAAGGAAAGGCTAGCCATGACCAGAGGATAACTCGCTTCTTAGAAACCAGGTCAGAAAATGCTGAGACGGGGATCTGCATCGTCTGGTTTCCTAAGATGACTCCTGCCCTCTCTCACGGAGTCTGAATCAAGAACAGGGACTGTCCTGTCCCTCCTCTGGGGAGTCTGTATGGGATCTAACAGGAACAGAATGGAAGTAGTAGAGGAACTGGGAGGCTTCCAGGTCAAAGTCGGGGGCCTAGGTGGCCTGTCAGTGTGGAGATGTGGCTGGCCACCCCCAGGAGAGTTTTGGAGAAAGGAGGTAACCACAGAGGACACACAGCTTACATTAAAGCAGAAGGCGTTACCATGGGCCTAAGGAAGAATGCCTTTTCTATACAAAAGGTGATAGAAAGACGTACCCATCACTCCACAAACGTGGACCAGCTACGGCACAAGTACCAAAGGTGCTTGAAAGGAGAAAGGTCCACCTATAGACGGATGATGTAGGTGGGCAGCTGACACCCAGCTTGCGACTTGGGCCAGGCCTTCAAGGCAGCGAAGCAGTTTGAGGGCGGCTGGTGCTGTTGATTTCCACAGGACAGACGAGGGTCTGCCAGGAGCACAGCTGAGAGGGGCGTTTGGGCTGCGGATCAGCAAGTGCAAAGGCTCAGAGACAGGAAACTGTGAGCCGCGTGGAGGGTGGAGGACTGCATGGAGGGGCCTCCCAGAGTTCACACCACGGGGTAGGGAGAGAGGAAGTGGAGATATGTGGGGAGAGGCAAATGAGGACCAGGTCGAGGCCCCTGTGGGTGTCAAGGCCAAGTGAAAGGACTTGGTCCTGCAGTGGTATGCAGTCACCATGTTGGGATTCATAGGACCATTCTGGCAACTCCCAAGAGCAGAGGGCCAGGGAGATCCTGAAGTCGGGCAATGGCAGTGAATTTTAGGAGAAGGACATGCTAGAGAGTGAGCCAGAAACAAGAAGTGATAAAATTCAGGGTCCAGGTAGGTCGATGAAGGCCCTTAGCAACCATGAGCAGGTGCCCGAGCAGGTCAGAACCTGGCCACCCCGACAAATGCAGCCATACCGCTTGATGGATGGAGACCATACTGGCCACATAATTATAACTTGACCCTTCCAGGAAACCTTCAACCCAGGAAGAGAAGTCACTTTACTGTTTGTTCCAGGAACTTCCTGAACATCCATGCTTCTGAATAATAAACCACAGGAGACCCCTTTTTGGGGACAATAGATCACTCACCTGGGCAAACCCGCTCTCCTGTGAATAACTGTTCACTCACCCTCGCCTGCCCCAAAGCCTCACCTTGCTATGTCCGCCAGTTCCACACTGTCATGTCATGGACCTACTGGCTCGCTGACTAACTTTAGCCAAGCTCCTTTCGCCATCTAAGCCTCGATCTTGGTGTCTGTCCTTGCTGGGTCTGAGCACTCAGTTTTAGCAAGAATCCTGTCAAGTCAGTTTAGTGAGAATCCCCTTACCCCTGATGTCTCCTCTTAAGGAATTTCCATCCACTGATCCCATCCTACTCTTTGGCTGCAAGTCCCCACTCAGCCCTGTTGATTTGGAACTGAGCTCAGTTCTGTATTGAGGTCTCCATTTCCCTACTGCAATCGACTCTGAACAAAACCTGTTTTTACTGTCCAGCTCTGGTTTTATTTTGACAACACTGCCCAGTCCCCATCAGGTCCCCGCATTGCAAGACCTGCCTTCAACTGGACCCCCAAGTCTGTAAATAGCTCTCCTTGCTGAGACATCCCCAGGGCCACCACAATTGTGGGCGCTCTCTCTTACTGACATGAACAACGGATGTGGCTTTGTTTGGTCAGTGGGTGGTTTTGCTGGTCTTTTCGGGGAGGCAGGCTGAAACCAGATGACCTTTCAAGGGTTCCTTGAGCTCCCAGAGTCTAGAAGTTTCAGAATGTCTGGTTCTGGGGTTGTAGGTTTCTCTTACCCCAGACCCTAGGATTCAGGGATTCCTAGTCCCAGGGTTCACAGTGCGTCTGACCTGAGTCCTGAGGGAGACCAAGAGGAGGGGAGAAGAGTCAGGACTCTACCCCAACAAGGCCGCAGGGAGAACCTCTGACTGGGCCTGGGCTTTGATCTCCTTACTGCCCCTCCAAGGAGCACTCGCCCAGAGGGCTTCTCCACACTGCCTTCAAGGTGACCTAAGTCTCCCTGTTGGTCACATTCCTACCCATTTCCCCCCTTCTTCTTTCAAGGTTTTATTTTTGGCCAGGTAATTAGCATAGCTCTTCTCATTAATATTATATTTAAAAGAGAAAAGGTGATGGTGGGGGACCGAGGAGGCTGGAAGGGAGGGGCCTGCATATGCCAGTAATTGTCTTGACAGCCGGAGATCCTGGTACAATGACAGTCTAGTTTAAGTGGCCCAATTAGCATAAGAAACGGCTCGCCAAAAGTTCTGAAGGCATCGTGTTGATTAATGCAATTTATCTTGCAAACCAGCGGCAGACAGCTGAATCGCTGCTAATGATTATTATATACATTTATACACATTATATACATGTGGCCTCCTCTCCAAGAACCGCACCTCTCCCCTCTCCGCCCGCCCGTGCCCCCTGCCCAGGAGATCCCGCACGGCTCCTCCCGCCCCAAACCTCTGCCCAGGTTTCCGATGTGGCGACCTGTGTC
This sequence comes from Cynopterus sphinx, assembly GCA_030015415.1. Lineage (NCBI taxonomy): Eukaryota > Metazoa > Chordata > Mammalia > Chiroptera > Pteropodidae > Cynopterus > Cynopterus sphinx. The sequence goes on along the minus strand of CM057384.1, from coordinate 25,073,466 downwards.
CTCAATTTCAATTAACTAGGTGCTGAAATGGGTTGCCTTTCATAGGAAGGGGCTGATTTTCCCCTGAGATTGTGTTGGCGTCTAGAAACAATGCTTTCAGGAATAGTTTTCACCACTCAGGGGAAGCACCAAGTGGCCAGCAGATGAAGTTAAGAAGTGAGGAGTCAAGACTGGACATACAGCAGGAACCCTGGTCTTGCCACGATGACCTGGGCCGCTGCCCTCGCAGCTACAGACTCTGGTGTTGAGCCAGGATAACAGTTTACAGCTCGATGCTTGAAAGAGAAAGGGGAGGGTGCTGCCAGCACCATACCACACATGTGCTTTGTTTAAGCTGGCGCTGTTGGTGCCATTCTCCGAGAAGAGATGGCATGCAGGAGGGACCAGGAGCCATTCAAGGGGACTGCAAAGCTTGGTGGCAGTGATGTCATTGACAGTTATAAGGTAGTCTGAAGGGGGGATGGTGGTGGACTGGGGAGGTTCAGTGGGACGGTGTGATGGTCCTTACGATGAAGGTCGGAGCCAAAGGTGTGGGTTTGGAATTTTATTCTTAGGACTTAAGACTTTTAGGAGAGGAACTGAACTTTGTTGAGCACCTACTATGTTCCAGGCAGAGCACCAGGAGCTGAGTTTCCATCCCAACAGCTGTCTGAGGAATGTTATTATCCTGTATTACAGACTGTCAAAGTAACTTACCAAGGTCATGCAGGGTGAAGGGGAACAAGCCTAGCCTCGCCCGATGTCACCCAGGCTCTGAGTTCACTGCGGGGGGAAAACAGGGCACCACAGATTGAGGAGTAGATGCTGAGCACCTGGGCATTCTCATTCTAACCTTGGAGAACTTCGCCATACCTCCTCCGTTAGGATATTCGTTCTGTGGGCCCATGAGTGGCCACAGACACACGCAAACCTGAAAACATTCTGGTCGCCACAGGCGTGTAAAAACGCACCTATTCTCTCAGCAAACTCCTGGGCCATGGTGGACCGGGTTAAAATCAGAGGCGTCAGGAGCAAGGGGTTCCCATTCGCTCTTCTGTTCCCTTAACTCCTTATCCCGTGGCTTGTGAGAGGCTTGTGAAGGTGGGTGCTTTGTGGGGTGAGCTGAGGTCTAGGGCCAGAGGCTCCAGGAGGGCAAGGGCCCCCTCCGACCTTCCCACCACCCCTCCTTTCCAGCCCTGTCCCCCCTCCGGGGGGTCTCTGATGAGCTATTTTTTAAGGGTGTGCCCGCTCTGCTGTTCAGATAATTTTGGTAATTCTGGGTTATTGTGGGAGCCAGGAAATAGCTTTCAGGCCCCAGTGAGGCCTCTGCCCCTGGAAAGAGAGGTTTCAATAAGAAAGCCTGCTGGTTTTCAGAAGCTCCTTCTCTGCAGGGATCCAGGGCAGGGCTCTTAGGGTTTGTGTGCAGGAGGGTGTTCAGGGGAGGAAAACTGCTCACGTGAAGACCTGGGCACAGCAGTGCAGGGGGCACTTTGGTGCCTATTTATTAGGACGACATTATGGGTGAATCACGGTGTGCGTGATGTATGTGCACGAGTGTGCATCTGCATGTGTGTATATGTGTGTGTGCATGCACGTTTGTGCTCTTGTGCTTGTGTGTATGGATGTGTGTTACCCTGGAAATGCCCCATTTGTGTCTGAGCATAGCTGGGTTTGTATGTAGCCTGACTGTTGGTGTCTAGAGGCCTGTGAGTTTGCACACACAGGTGAATATGTTTGAGAGCATGAATCCCCATAAAATGACCTGTCTCCAGGAATGCGTGTGATGTTTTGGAGTCTGTATATGTGGGTGTGAGACTGTGTGACCACGTTGGGAGGGAGCGTGTGTGTGCGCGTGTGTGCGTGCACACGTGCCCAGGCGCTATAACATGATGAGCTGTAAACTGAAAACCGAAAACACAGGCCTGGAAGGACAGAGACAAAGGGCTATGATTAGATTGGGTGGCATCAGTCTAGGAAGGCTCCTAGGAGGAGGTGCTTCTGAGCTGTGGATTTACCCCCACTGTCTCTCCACCCCAAGTGGGGACAAAAAGGGATCCAAAGGCCAGCTTCCCTGGGCCCTTGCACTGCTGCCTCTGGGGGCTACACCAGCAGGGAGTTAGGACTCAGTGGAGCCCAGGAGGCCTCTGTGAAGGAGCTGTCATGGCGAAGCCTGCTCAGAGGACCCAGGCAGGGCCTCTGAATGCCCTGCAACCTCCTCTCTGAGCCTCAGCCTGCAGCCTCTCTGTGCACCAGCCACGGGCATCTAGCCCAGCCCAAGGCCTCTCTGGGAGAATTGCTATGGTGTGCTGAGACATCCTTATTTTCTGTTTCAGGTGGCCTAAAAGATGCCCCTACCTTCTCACTTACTATCATTGAACAATGACCAATGGCCAAAACCACCTTGGGGCCATCATCCAAACTACTCTATCTAGTTTTTGCTTTTTAATAGGAAAATAGAGTGTGGCACTCATTCACTTTAAAAATGAAAAACAGGGAACATAAAAGTTGATTTAATAAAGACATCAAATAATAAAATATTCTCCTGTTCTGCATTATGGTAATTGAAAAGGGTGACATAAAGTTAGAGAGACAGAAAGGAGAAAGAGAAGGGGGCTGGGTATGCAACAGGGTCCCAGAAAGGCTCAAAGTGAGAGAAGGTCAGAAAAGGACGTCACAGAAAGGACAAAGGTGCAATGAGAAAAGAGAGGCAGAGACAGAGCCCAGACCCTCAGACACAGGGAAGAGTCCACGGTCTGAACAACAAGAGATGCCACCAGCAGTGGCAACACTTTCCATATCTGTTCTCACCAAATCCTCACAGTAATCTTGAAAGATATTATAGGAAAAAAATATGGAGGGCAGCAAGCTTTGGCAACTTGCCCAGGTCCCTAGCAAAGCCACGTTCTGACCTTGGTCTTGCTGACCCAACCCAGACTACTCTACCAGCGGCCCCAGCTCATGCCTGGTGCTCAGCGTCTGGCTCTGGCCCCAGTGTCCATGCCCTGCACCTCTGCCCTGTATCCCTGGGCCTCTGCCTGAGCTCAGCCCTGTAATACATCTCACTCCAGTGACCACAGCAGCCTCTCCTCAGGCCTCTTGCCTCTACTCTTCCTCTCTGGCCTGTGCTGCTTCTCCTATAGGGCTCCAGGCTCTGGCCACCCCTTAGCCCCTCTCCCACCCATTTTTCCACCTGCCTGTGTCCTGGACACTGTCTCTCTCCATCACATTGTGTGCTTTTTGTCCTGAAATTCCCATGGGGACCACGGAGGTGTGTGCACGGCCCAGTGGGAAGCCTAGAGGAGAGTCTGGGGTGTCAGCGAAGTTTTCCAGAGGAGCTGAGGTTTGTGCTTGGAGCCTGAAGGCAGATGAAGGTCTAAGGGCATTCCAGGTGGAAGGGATAGCAAGTGCAAAGATGAGGAGGGTGAGAAAGTTTGTGCAAGGTGGCAGGGGCTGCTCCTGTGAGGGCAGATTGGGGCTGGGGTGAGAATGGCAGGGAGGCAGGTCCCCCAAACTATTCTCTCTTGTTCCGGTGCTCCTGAGAGAGCCTGAGTGTACCTTGACCAAACATGGGTTTGGTGGTGCTTTGTAGGTGTGTGGGGTGTGAGGCTGCAGGCCTTTCCTCAAGTTGCTGCCTGATGTACTTGCAGGTTGTGCTAGGTCAGCTCACAGTTGCCTGGTGGGCCATACCCTCCAGGAGGGCGCACAGTGTGTCTGATGATTCCCCTCTGGCTTAACATGCAGTAGGAGCTCAATTAAGACCACCTGAGTGAATGAAGGGATGTCAGTCCTCAAGGAGAAAGCAAAAGGCAGACTGGACTAAGTACCCCAAAGACTTGGCCCATGCAAGGAGTGTCTTAGGTTTGCCTGGGAGGGCTCGTCAGTGGCCATCTCTGTGCAGCTCCAGACCGTTTGGACCCCAGTGCAGCCGTCAGTTGTTGCCTTTTAGGCTGGAGCATCCTGCTCTGCTCTGCCTGCCCAATGCCCCTTCTCAGTCTCCAGGTACTGCCACCTGGGCCCTCAGCATCTGACCCAGAGGAAATGCAAGATGTGCGTTAGTGAAGTTATTTAGACTCTTGTTTTAACGACTTCAAGAACAGCCCTCCTCCTAGATATGCAAATCAAGCCACGGGGACTAACGACAGGAGCCTGCTTCGCTTTTAATTGCACCCCTACTTGGCTCCTGAGGTGTGGCCTGGAATGGTGCCTGGGTTCCACCCAAGATAGGAGTGTGGTGTGAGGAGGCAGGCTTGCCCTGTGGGTCCCCTTAGCTCCTAGCTCGCTTCCAGCTTTTTTCCTCCTGAGGGGTCACTCCCTCTCATCAAGGACATTTTAAGTGGCTTTTAAAGCCTTTGCTCAGGCTCAGTGCAAAGACTCCCCTCAGAGATGCCCAGCTGGGAGCTACCTGGCCCATTAGAGCTGTTCCTGTGGCAGCCCAGCCAGGGAAGGTGGGGGAGAGTGGGAGAGGGACCTGGGAAGCAGAGGAGGAGGGGGGCCAAGGGGAGCTTCAGAGAGGGATCTGTGTGACCTCTGATGTCCAGGGGCACAAAGGCCAAGATGCTTGAGGAGCAGGACGCCAGAGGATCAAAGAAACCCTGTGGTCAGACTCCCATCTAGACTCGTGGTCTGACAAAGGACTACAAAGACCCTGTATGTGTCCTGTGTGTGCACGTGATGGCACCGTCCCTCAGTCTTGGTGAAACGATCTAGGAGCTCAGGGCAGGGCTGGGCCGGCAGACCTCTGAGAAGGGAAGAAGGTCTGGCCATACCCACTTCGGCCCTCATCACCACCTTGACCCCCAGGTACGGGGAAGATCGTAAATTGGGCATCTGCTGAGCAGGCTCCTCCAGCCAGACGCCCTGCCCAGCTCTAGGGGCAGCTCTGAGGTTTGTTTGTTGCAGCCCCGCTGCTGCTGCTGCTGCTGCTGCTGCTGCTGCTGCTGCTGCTGCTGCGAGTCCTCCTCCTCCTCCTCCTCCTCCTCCTCCTCCTCCTCCTCCTCCACACACCAAATGGCATTTAAATGTTAATCAAGTCAGGGTTGCCAGCGCTCTGCTCCCTGCTCCCCAGCGGCTACTAAGGTCAAGGCCAAGCCTGAGAGGCAGCCCCCACCTGATCTGGGATGGTTGATTCTGCAGGTCTTGTTTACCCAGGGCCTGAGACAGCCAGACTCTGGGCTCCCCGGAAGGGGCATGGCCCACAGATGGGTGGGGGTCCGGGAATCAGGGCTGGGATGTGGGCAAACAGCACTGTGCAGGCTGCCTCGCTGGGCTTTCTTCTGCCAGGACATTCTTCTGCAGCCCGGTGGGTTTACCCTCACTTCTCTGAGTGTCCCATAGGTCAGAGTTAGCTCTTTGAACTCATTTTATCTTTGCGACCCTCCCTGAGCTCTCTGAAGTTCCCTCCTTGTCCTGTGTCTCTCTGCAGCTTTTTCCCTTCCATCTCCTCTTCCCCATCACCTGCTTGCTCTCCATTTCCCTGCCTCCTGGGCCTTCCTTCTGTCTCATTCTGACGAATCTCTGTGCATTTGCACGCTGCGGCTCAGGGTTCAGGCATGCTTTGGGCAGCTTCCCTGTCTGGATGATGAAGGCGATATTCGCACGTGGGCCCCTTGGGAGGTTACAGAAGAAGATGCCCACACAGTAGCCTGGCACACAGTAGCCCCTCTCTAAACCCTCCATGCCCTCCGATTCCCTCTCATTCCTGTCCGTGTCTGCACAGAGTGGAATCCCACCTCTCTGGAGGCTGCCGGGAGGGCTACTCCGGCAGAGGTGCCTCGGCCTTGGTGGAGAGTCCTCGAAGTGGGCTTAGGTGTGTGTGGGGAGGAAGGCGATGGAGAGATGGGTGAGATTAGAAGATGCCGAGCATGCTTTTGCGCTTCAAAAAAGCCATTCGTCGCCTCACGAAAGGAAGGGAACTTCCCACCTAGGCAATATTTTCATGTACAGAAATTTATCACTTGCACGGATACACTTACACTTACAAGACGTGGGAAAGGAGGAAACATTTTTTTCAGGTATCCAAAATCAACATAAAGAAAATAAGTACGAGTATTTTTCATATCAGATCGTCTCAGGCCTTCTCTTACAGCCCTATAATTCTTACTTTAGGGAGAATCATAACGGCATCGATAATTTGGGTTGTAAGCATAGAAAAACTTGAAATTAGGATGATATGAGGGGTAGGAGGTGTTACTAGAGAGTTGCCCGAGTAGAAGTGGAAACTGTCAGCTGCCAGACACCTTACAGGGAGGATCATGGAAAGATCCGTGAGATTTTGGTGTTAAAGAAGTGCAGATTACCAGCGGTCAGGGGTATCTGTGGTATTGAAATCAAGTTCTTTACCAAAGCTTCTAGGGAACTGGGTTTTAAGCCCTAAGGCTTAGGTGTCTCGGGCACATATAAGTTGGGAAATGAAGAGTGGTTGGCCCCTTCCTGACTACCCCTTCCTCCCCTCACCAAGGGGCAGGAGTCCTCCTTAGAAGCCAGGGGCATCTGCCCTCCCCCCGCCAAGACTGAGGTTGGAGTCAAGGGCTGGGGAGGGGTCTTGATGAAGCAGAGCCGAGAGGAATTCCCTCATAGCCCTTGAAAAAGGATAGGAAGAATTTAAAACTAAGTCAACAGTTGGACACTTGTCATGGACAATAGTTAAATTCTACCTCTGGATCCAGGTAATCAACTGGGTGACCAGGACCGAGGGCCTCTTCTTGACAGTGATTTGTATGACCATGACATAGGAATATGGGTCAGAATTTAGAGGGGCCCCAGCTTTAGATCGGCCTAAGGAAGAACTTTCTAACCCTTAAAACTGTCTGATGCTGGCATTGACCATCTTGAAAAGGCTGTGCGCTCCCCAAACTGGAGATATTTGAGAAGGAGAGGCCTTGGGTGGGACATTATCTGTCACTGTGTTCTCTAGTTCTTGGACCTGCCAAGGAGAACATTCTCTGGTCTCTGTTATCCCCAAATCAGAGCAACAGGGCTTGGGCAGGAACAGCCCTGGAATGGACTCAGAAAGCTGCTCACAGCGCTGAGCACCAGCCCAGCCAGGCCTTTGTTGTTACCACGGTTGTTAAAAACATCCACAAGGACACCCCAGTCACACACAGGTGTCAGGCCCTCGATTCCTGACTTCCACCTGCTAGCTCACCCCACATACGTGTCCCATGATAAGTCCTGTTCCTTTTTGCAAAGAATGAAGCTCAGAGGTGCGTGGCTCACATGAGAATGGAGGTGGAGGGGGCTGCAATCTGCCCGACCCCGATCCCATCTTCCCCACATCCTTGCCCGGTCCTCTCCTGGTTCAGGGGGACCTGACACTTGGTTCCCATGGAGATGGAACCAGTGAAGGATACATGGGTATTCCCAGTGGAAGACCAGGGGCTGGGCTCGGAGAGGGTAATAACATCCTTAGGGTCTCAGAGCACCTGGCTTGGAATCTCGGCTCGGCTCACCTGCCACACTTCTGCTCTCCCCACTACAGCCAGAGCCACACGCCCTCTATTCTCTCTGCTTCCACCATCTTCCATTCCCCTTTAAGTTCTTCTGGGCTTCCTACCGGTTTCCCGTTTAAGAGATGTTTACTGAAGACCCAGTGAAAGTGCTAAGTGCTGAAGGATCCAGGAGCAGGGGGGCTGGGATCCTGGTCTCTCAGAAGTTTTAACCTGAATCTGGGGGAGAAAATCTGGGAGACTGTGGGACCTGCGTCCCGTGGAGGAGGGGATGTTGTAGGGTGTGTGTGTGTTGGGGAGTTTGCAAGAGCAAGTGAGGGAGATGAGGCTCCAGTGGTGGGGATGGGTAGCTTCCTGGAGAAGGTGTGACCTGAGAGATGGAGGGGACGAAGCAGGTGGACAGGAAGGTAGGAATGAAGGGGGAGAAGAGCCTGACTAGAGACAAACGTGGGGAGGGAAGAGAGGTAGCAGGTAAGAGCTGGGGACAGGGCACATTGGCCTTTCGGGCTTGATTTTCCCAAACTTGGGGAACCACAGAGGGTTCTTGAGCGTGAATGGGTGTGGAGGGAGAGGATGCTCTGGGGATGTCTTCCTTGTCTTGCATGGGGACAAAAGGAACAGGGGAGGCACATCTGACTTGGACTTCTTCACAAGGAGCTCTGATGTTAGGTGCCCACTAGGTGCAAGATGCAGGACCCTTTTCCTCTTCCCTGCTCTAAGAACATGAAAGTGGAGGATGGAAAAATGTAAATCAAATTAGGGAGACTGTGTTTTTTTTTTTTTTTTTCCTTAAGAGGCAGAAAGAGAAGGAGAGCACAAGTGACATTTGGAGCTATAATACCTTAAAGTCAATATCATTACCTCTGATATTTACTGTCAGCTTCGAGGCGCCGGCGAAGTGAGAAAGTTCATCCATCTCTCCCTACGTCAACGTGGTGTCGCCAAGAGCCTCCCAGCCCCCTGCCCCGCACCTCCTCCCCTTCGAGCAATTTCAGTTAATTGTTTGGCTGTGTTCACATCCCCCACACTCAGCCAGGCATCCAGCAGGGTCAGGGCAGGTGGCCTTGGTGAAGAGGCAGCTGGTGGGCTGGGTGCCCACAGGGACACGAGCTGGGAATTCTTGGGGTGGGGGGAGAGCTCAGATCCAGGTTCCAGCCCCATCCAGACACAGCCTGTGGGCCATTTGGGTCTCAGAGTAACCTGAGTATAGTGACGCTAGACATGTCCCCGGATACAGGCATCATTCATTTATTCATCAGTCCATTAGACAAAGACTCACCCTTCTTCTTCTCCCAACCCACTTTTGTGAGACTTTGGTTTTTCCCAGCAACCAGCAACCCACCTGCCCCCCGGAACCCACCACCGACCCTGCCTTCCTCTTCCTTCACTCCCTGCACGTTCCTCCTCTCATCCTCACATGCTTACACTCATATTTGCAGGACCTTCTGTTTTAGCCCTTGCTGCCAGTCTGGTCCTGGGGTCTTGCCCCTTCCAACAGTGAGACAGTGCCTGGCTCCACAGGCAGGGGCGAGGAGGCGCTGGCTGCTCGCCTTGGCTCCCGACTGGCCTGTCTTCCCTCTGCCCATCCTGACTGCTGCAGTCCCTGACCGGCCTTTTCCCTGGGGGCCTAGTTTGATTTCAAATCCAATTTTCTGCCATAAAACTTCCTTTTTGTCTGTGTTGGCAGCCGGCTTCTGTCACTTTCAGCAAGGAAAGTCATTTTTCCAGCCTGACCCCAGGGTTTGGGGCCACCTTCGCATGGAGGCAGCAAGTAGCTGGGCCCTTTCCTGCATAAGTACCTGAGCGCTGGCCTGTCTGTCTGCCGCGTCCTTGTGGACAGCCACACACACTTTCTCTCTCTCTCTCTCTCTCTCTCTCTCTCTCTCTCTCTCTCACACACACACACACACACACACGCACACACACACACAGTGAGCTGTCCATGCACACCTGTGTAGTCTTTCCTTGTGCACCACCTGTGAACGAGTGTGAGCAGGTGCCTGAGGACGTGGGTGAATGCCTGGGTGCCATGCCTGTTCCTGCTGCACCCAGGCCTGCACACATGCGGCCATGGGCACGGCAAACCTCAGCAGCATCTGCCTTCTTGGGGCTGTGTGCTTGTTTGGGGGCGTGCTAATGGAGAGAATGGAGAGGAGAAGGAGGAGCAAGCTGGGGTAAGGTTATTTAGAGATGCTTCCACAGAGGGGTGCAAGCCTCCTGCCCACCCCAGTCTCTCCCAGCTGCTCAGCCTTCCCCTGGTCTGCAGCCTCTCCCATGGGCCACCAGCGCTTACAATATGTAAATGTTAACTGTCTCCCAAAACACCACTGAGGGGCCAGTGGGAGGCTGGGCTTGGTCCCAGGGTTCAGTGGGACCCAAACCTTAGCCCAGCCTTTGCTTAAGGGCCAGGCCTACCTCGAGATGCCTCCTTGCCCCAATTTCCTGCGGTTTTGGTGCCTCCTGGGAGACCAGCTCTCTGGGCCTTCTAAAGAATGCACATGTGGCTCTGGGGGCTGCAGGAGAGGAGCATAGGTCCCCTCAGAGTGCTTGGCTGTGCACCCCAGATTTTCTGAGTCCCTGGGCTGCTCCCTCCCCTTGCTGTGCTTAAGGACCGACACTGTTTGGAAACCCTGGAATTGCCCCTTCCTCTCCAGTCTCCCTGTCGCTCCTTAGTTCCACTTCTCATTGCCCCACACCTACACCGACTGCACCACACAGTCTCTCAGAGACGTGCTATGGCTCTAGCTCTAATCCTCCAGTCTGGCATTTACTGTCTTCTCAGGTCTGGTCCCAGGGACCCTCCCAGGTTCATGCTTCTTCTAACTCCATTCACACCTTCTGCTCCAACCAGACCAGGCCGTGGACTCACACTTTGCGGGGACCCAGCCCAGGAAATGTGCCAGTTCCTTGCACAAGACCTCTGCCAGTCTCCTTTGTGCCCTGGAGCCCTGGGCTGTGCAAACTAAAAACCTTCCTCTGAGTGAGGTTATACAAAGCCTTTGTTCTCTCTCCTCACTAGGTCCCCTTGCTTGCCACAGTCAAGTGTTGCCCTGAAGCAGAAGAAACCTACTGCCTGCAGTTGGAGGGTTGAGGAGAAAAAAAGCCAGGAAGCAAGAAACACCCCCAAATCCTAACTCTTGAGGCCTATGCACTGAGGGCCCACTGAGGTTCCCAGCTCCTAGTCTAATAGACAGAATCGTAGAAAGCTTCTCTGGGAAGAATCTTTCTAGTCCTCATCTGGGGGACAAGCCACCCTACTTTCCTGAGCCTGAAGAGAAGCAGGAGAGGCTGCTGCCTCTCTGTCAGGGTGGGGCCATCCTCCCAGGGTTGTATTACTAATGGATTCTTTCTGCTGCTGAGAAGCAGGGGGTGGGGTTCTACTCTTCCCACAGCCCCATCCTCCTCGCTCTTGGAAGTTACTGGAACAATTGCACTTAGGAGGCGGATGGCAGGGTGGAGACACTCCTGAGATTTCTCCATACCCAGGAGGAGTCCCTGAACCAAGATGCACTTGCACAGGAACTTCGAAGCCATCCAGTCTCTCCACACCTTGACCATAAACCCTCACTGAAGGACCCCACTTCATCTACACAGTGACAAGCCCACTGCAATGCCTACACATTCTTTGTCCTGCAATGAAAGTTAGCATGCTTTTAGTGTTTACCTGAAATCTGACTTCTGGCAGATTCTGTAAGTGGCCCTCATTTCCTCTTTTGGAGCCACAGGAAGAAGCAAGCCTTTTCCTTGGGACCACCCTTGAATGACCATTTTCCCAGTTGATCCCCTCTCGGCTTAGCAGTGCTGGTTTATTAAACCACGTTATGTGTCACACATGTAAAGTCTTATGTAAAGTCTTCCACGTCCTACCACATGCCTCTGCATGCAGAATTAACCATCCTCACACTGGGTCCCAGAACTGGTTCAATAGCACAGAGCAGAGTGGGACCAACAGTTTTGTATTTCTATATAATACATAAATAATGTATTGGCAAGTGGCATTTCTGCCTCATCTTGAACTTTTTAAACCAATATATATATATATATATTTAAACACCTACAGCATCCGATCTTCCTAGGTGGTCTCCCATCCAAGCACTAACCAGGCCTGACCCTGCTTAGTTTCTGAGATCAGAAGAGATCAGGTGCGTTCAGGGTGGCATAGCTGTAGACAGTTTTGTCTTTCTAGATGTTGTACTTGTCTTCATGTCATCTAAGGTGCAATTAGGTCCCAGAGCAGCTATATTATACTGGAAACTCCAACTGAGCTGTCAATAGCTGCTTGAAGCCACTTCTTTCTGTGTGTCTACAGTTAGGCTGTCCACTGTAGGTGAAAGGCCCCAGATTTATCCCTACTGAACTTCGTCTTGTCAGATTCAACCACTGCTTTAATCTGCTGAGATATCTTTGCATTTTTATTCTGTCATGTAATAGATGCACCTTTCCTCTCAGTTTTAAGGCATCTGAAACTTTGGCGAGTCTGAGTGACATACTTGAAGCCAAGGCACTGACAACAACGCGGAGTCAGGCAGGACCAAGACCAGAAGCCGCTGCTTGATCCCGGAGACATCTCATTGAGTTGATGCTCTCTTAATTGCCATAATGCATTAGGAATAGGGCTTAACCAGTTACAGACCTCTGATTATTCTGTCACCCGGATTGTTCTTTCTTGACTATCGACAAGATCCTCATGAGAAAACTTGCTGAAGGTCACCCAACTTAAATTGACCTGTCAGTGAAGGACACCAATTGTCCAGCCTGCCTTTTTGGGGAGTCCTGGATAGGTCCTGATGAGAAGGACCCCTTCTCTCTCTAAGTGCTCATATGCCATCTATTTTAGGTTGTTGCCGAGGGCCGACATGTACGTGCTGGTGTGTGGCTTGAGGAACCATCCTTCTCTCTGATGGAAATCAGACTTACAGTTTCCTCTCTCAGCCTCATGGCATCATTCCCATTTGCCACGATTCCTCAAAGATCATTAACCAGGAATTCAGTCAACATATGTTTACCACCTATGCTAGGAACAAGCCAAGTATAAAGCTGAAAAACTCATGGTACCAGTTTTGGAGCAGTTTACAAGGTGACAAGGTCCCAGGGGTGCCCTGTGGCTCCCCGGGTCTGATTACTGACCAGAAGCCCTGAGACTCTGGCCTCTGTGCATGAATCCTCCTAAGGTGAGCCCTTTGCAGACATCTCATTCAGCATCCCCTTTTCTCCAGGATTGTGGCCAGGCCTTTCCTGAAAGGAAGATCCTTCCTTCCATGCAGGTCCTCACACTGAATGGCTGGAAGCTTCTCATGATTTGCACGTAGTAAAGCTCCTTGTGCAATGCTGCTGGATTGCACGAGGAAGGGAGAGAAGGAGCATGGTCTTGCTACCAGGACTTGGGCTCTCAGAGGCTGGATTGGGTAGCCAAGGTGCTCTGCTGCTCCCAGTGAGTGTGACCAGAGAGCTGGACCAAGATTGAATAAAAACAGAGCTAGAGAGGGTTCGGGGCAGTCCCGAAACAGTGCCAGGTTTTGGTGGTGACAATAAGGATGACTGAGATATGCACCTGACTTAGGAGCCCAGGGAAAACAAGGCTCTGGGAACAAAGAGGTCACAGGCCTGGCCTGGGGATGGATACGGTTTATATATTCCTGAGTGCACTTTTCTTTTTTTTCTTTCTCTCTTTTTCATTGTGCAGTGTGAATGTGGTAAAAACAGTATAGACAATAGAGCCTTGGAGAGAGAGGTATTCTCTCTGGGATGGGCCTGCTTGAGCAAGTGACTGGTGTGGCCTGTTAAGGCCTGGGGTGACAGATGAGCCAAGGGACACATGAGCACCCTGGTTAGCAGGTTTTCACCATGGAGACTCAATCCAACAACAGACACCCTTTAGCTGCTCACTCTTTAAAGATGCATCCATGGGTGCTATCTCTTCACATCTCACAGCAGGTGAGGAAGATACCCAGGGAAAAGATGATTCCCATTTTACAGGTGGGGATGCCAAGGTGGCCTAGAGAGACCATGGCTGGATTGGATTCTACCTGGTAAGTGATGGCAGAGCAATGTGAAGGGGGTAGAGCAAGCTCTGTATACCCTTCCCACCCACTGTCCACATACTGCAACATGCCCAGACCCTGCCCTCAGACACCAAAGAGCTACGTGCACAAGACAGAGCCTCTGGATCCTTGAGTTGCTTAGTGGAAACACAGAACACTGAAATCATAACGGTGGTGAACAGCATAACCGATGATTAGCAGATCTGAATGTTCACTCACTGGATTTTCACGACCATCCCGTGAGAGCCTCACTTTGAGTTGCCACTTTACAGATGAGGAAACTGAGGCACAGAGAGGCATAGTATTGTGCCCAAGGCAATTCAGCCTCAAAGCTGGCTGTGTCCCAACACCTCTCTGCCCAGAGAGAAAGAATGGTTTAGCCCCCAAGGAAAGGGGCATCAGTGGGAGGAAGTGGAAGTGTCCAAACGAGTAGACCAGTGAGCAGAGAGGAGCTGGACAGGCCATCCAGGTGGGGGTGTCCTAGGTACGCATGCTCCTGCCAGTCTGCTAGTGGACACGAGAAGCCCAGGTGGGTAGGCAGAGAGGTTCCTCCTAGCCCCGCAGCCTCAGGCAAGCTGCCCATGGGCTCCGAGACAGGTGGATGATCTACAGCTGCCCGGTGAAAAATCTGCTTTAATTGAACAATAATATTGGGGAGCGAAGAGCCACCATACATTAGCTCTCACCAAATGAAAAATTTGAAAACGTGGGAGGTGAGTGATGGACTGGGAGTGTGCATTTTATCCAAATCTACAGCAATTTACAGGCTAAGGAGACAGCCGTTCCCACAGGCAAGCCACTGAGAGCTCCCAGCACAGCTCGGCCAAGAAGTTCCCTGCTGGCCCGCCTCACATCCCCGTGCCCTTAGCCTGACCCTCGTGGGCTCACAAGACTAATTTTTGTCTTTCTTTTTTTTTTTTAATTATTGTTTTAAGCTCTCCAATGGTCAGGCTTTATTTTTTAATTTTAAAAATTGTGGTGACATACGCATAAAAAAACTTACCATTGTAACCATATTTAAGTATGTAGCTCAGTGAACTCATTTTTAAAGGCAGGCAGTGGGGCCGGGAGCCCTCGGCCTAGGCAGATTGCGGTCTGTGCGCCCTGAACAGATGCCAAAGGCATGGCCCTCACTGTCCTGTTGTCACATTTGTTCCACTTTGACCTCCGGCTGCCTGGATCCCATGACTTGCAGTGTCCTCCCATCCCCTGCCCTGCGGGAGGCTTCCTGACTCATCCTGTGCTCACTGATCTCTACCTTCTCTGGCCACCACAGAGCTCCCTGTCTGTCCTGGGGCTGCTCAGGTCTGAATGCTGCCCATGACAGGCTGGTGTGCGGAAGCTGGGTCTCCCGGGGTTTGCCCCCAGGTGTACACAGGTGGGCACGCTCCCGCCGGGTGCTCCCGAAGTCTGGGAGTATTGTTCTGAATCAAGCCTGACAGAAAAGCCTTAGGGAGGCCATCATGTTCCTTCTTCCTTTTTCCTTCTCCTGCAGAGGCTGACCCCTCAGAGCAGGGGAACAGAGCACAGGGCTGCTGTCTCCACCCAGCGCTGCCCTCAAACCTCCCTGTGCTTCTTCCTAGCCATGCAGCTCTGGTCTGGCCCTCTTTCCAAGCTGCAGCCTCTCCTCTGGGGAATGGAGATGGAGCAAATTAGTGGCTGGTTGTGAGCGGGTGGCACAAGGCCCGGGCCAGTGGGATGACGGTGTGGATGTGGGTTTGTCTGTGGTGTGGGCCTGTCCAGTCTGGGATGCGAGTTTTCAGGTTGAGTGTGTGCATGGGGTGGCCGTCACTCATCCACTGGCTACGACTGGCCTGAGTGGGCTGGGGCACAAGGGCTCGTGTGCGTGTGTGCGTGTGCGCGTGTGTGTTTGACCTCCAGAGCCTCCTTGCCGCAGAGTATAAATATTTATATAGATACCTGCCATAAATCTGCCTGCCTGGCAAACAAATGAATTGCAAAGGTAACTTTGGGGGTTTTACGAAAGTGCTCGACGATGGGGTTAAAGGACAAAGGAAAGGAGAATTGACATGATGAAGCCCTGGTCTGGTCCTGGGGCAGGCAGCTGGATAACTTCGGGGCCTTTGGGGCCAGTGCTGGTCCCCTCAGCGAGGAGGGAAGGGCACACCCTGCAGAGCCCCCCTCAGACTGAACCGTGATGCCGGCATGGGATAGACGCATGAATCACCCAACGAGAGTCAACTGTCACTGACCACCAACCCTGTGCAAAGTTTGATCTCTAATAGCTCATTTAATTCTCCACGTCTCTGTGAGGTAGAGAGGAAACTGAGGCACAGAGAGGGCAGTGGCTTCCTTAGGTGGTGAAGCCAAGCCACAAGCCTGAGTCTGTGAGGCCAGACCTGGCTCCAGCCAGCCCAGTGCCGTGGCCCATGGCCTGGCGGGGGCTAGAGGCCCGAGTGTGGGGACGTGGGGTTGGGGCTAGGCCAAGCTCTCCTACTCTTTCACCCCCAAACATCTGCTTCTGGTGACCGTTCCATGCTCCTAGGCTCCAGGCTCTGTCCCCAGGGAGCCTGTACCATCCAGAACCTCCCCACAGGCTGGAAGAGCCTCTTAAATTGTGTCCATGAGAACCTCTTACCTGGTAGCTAGTTCCTCTGATTTTCATGTAACAAATTATCCTAACGATGTGACCTGCGACCAGATGTTAATTATAATGGAAAGTAATCAATTTTCTTCACTGAGCCCAGACTCGGGGGCAGGGTAGTCAGGAGCAGAGACGGGGTTCTTAATGAGGAAGGCACCTGAAGCCTCCAGTGCACCCCCACGGCTGCCTGCCTCCTCCTCCTTACCCTAGCCCTCAGCCCTTCCTACAAGGACGTCCCCTGGTCCAGTTTTTTCCTCACCTGGCAGCATCTCACTTCTCCAAACCTTGTCCCTCTCAGGGCCACCTTTCTCTCAGGAGCTCCTTTGGTTCCCTGACCTTATGGGTCCAGCTCAGCCCTCCTTGCTCTGTAATATGCATCGAGCCCCTTCCTGGCCTATTTGTCCTTCTCTCCCCGGCTGCGACCTCCCCTGCAGTCTGAGTGCCTCTGCACACCCTGCACCCATCCCTTTCTGTGCTGTCTCCTGCAACTCTGCTCTGTCCCAGGTGTGCTCCCTCCATCTGCATCCCTTTGGCCAGAGCTGTATTCCTCTGGACTTCAAGGCTTCCATGTATACAGTGCTGGGCACGGGAGAGTTCCAGGAAGGTCTGGAGGAAGACTTGGCTGCGAAAGAGCCGCTCTACACTTCTCTTCTGCATGATGCATGCACCAGGCTGAAGAACAAGAGTCTTGAGGTCCGGCCTTGCCTTGGTTGAAAATTGGCCAGGGTCTTGGGGCCCCCGCAAAGCGGGTAGCAGTGCTGGCCTGGCTCACCTCCCAGAATGCAGCAGGGAGGGCAAACTCAGCTTTTCTCCGCCCTCATCACCTGGAGTTCAGTTCATGGTGGTGGACGTGGAAATTTGAAAGCAGAGCAGACAGTCTCTTCCTACCTCTTGGGCACCCAGGGGTTTTATACTGAGAACAGTAGGGTGTGCCGTAGGGAGGGTTGGGGAGTGGGGAGAGTGGACAAGAGTGTCCTGAGAGGCAGGAAGGCAGAGGAGCAGGACTGGGAGGGCAAGGGGTGCACACTTCTGGCCTTGGGGCTGGTGTGGGATACGCTCAGCTGATGACCTGTCCACTGACTGAGGACACCTCTGGACTCCTTGGGAGCTGCCCATCTTGCTTAAGGCCCTGAGGTTTACACAGCACAAAGGAAAAAAAAGAAGAAGAAGAAAGAAGAAAGGAAAAAAGGAAGGAAGGAAGGAAAGAAGGAAGGAAGGAAGGAAGGAAGGAAGGAAGGAAGGAAGGAAGGAAGGAAGGAAGGAAGGAAGGAAGGAAAGGGGTTGGGAGTGGGAAGAGAGAGAAAAAGAGAGAGAGAGAGAGAGAGAGAGAGAGAGAGAGAGAGAGAGAGAGAGAGAGACCCATCCCAGAAGAATTTAGTCAGAATCTGTGTGGGCCCCTGGCATGGGGCATTTTTCAGCCTCTCAGTGATTCTAATGTGCTAGCACTAGCTGCGACATTCAGGTGGGCAGGTGCCAGCTGAGGGGTCATTTCTGAAGGCCTTAGAAAGGAGGGAGAGGCACCTAGGAAATGGCTCTGAGAGAAAATAGAGAAATGAGTGGGTGGCGTGCAGGGGTCTGGAGGGAGCAGGGCCCCTCCTCTGTGCACACGGAGAATGGGCAGGCTGGA
This sequence comes from Cynopterus sphinx, assembly GCA_030015415.1. Classification (NCBI taxonomy): domain Eukaryota; kingdom Metazoa; phylum Chordata; class Mammalia; order Chiroptera; family Pteropodidae; genus Cynopterus; species Cynopterus sphinx. The sequence continues at coordinate 25,055,769 of CM057384.1, read as the reverse complement.
CTTCCAGGAGCCTCACACAGGATGGGGAAAGACAGCCACAGACCTCAGGAAACTGAAAAGGTCAGCTGCCATTCACCCTGACCCATTGCAGGGGCAAAGCTGGCTCTTTAATTTTCCCCATCTGCCTGCTCCCACCTCCCTCGGCCCACAAGTGCTCCGCACCTCCACGCTGTGGGCAAAGGCTGGGAGAGCAGAAGACCCCTTGGATGCTTCCCCACTCTCCCTGGGGAGTGAAAGGGCCCTGCACCCTCAGCCGCCCCTTGCTAGGGTAGCAGGAGTGGGGTCTGGCCTCACAGCGGCTTGGCTGGCCTGGGAGGAGTAAGGAGTCTGGGGAGAAGGCAGGCACTGGCAGGCCAGAGGGGTGGCCAAGGACAAACTCCCCTGACTTTACGATTTCCCTGTGAGTCCACAATTCTATTAAATAGGATAATGGATTTTAAAATGCCCAGAAAAGCGGAGAGTGCTGTAAGGTGGGCGGCATTATCGTTATTAACAACCGCATCCTTCTTGGAGCGTTGAGAGGAAATAAATCAGACAGTGTTCGCAACGAGCAAGTCCCTTGGAAGCATTCATTGCCACGAAATAAATACATATATATTATAAACCCCAAATTAAAGGGAAATAGCACTTGGGGGTAAGCCATGCTTTTATTTTTTTAGGGTCTTATGAAAACCCACAGATGCTGGGAAAGCAGATCAGTGAGGATCCTGCAGCCACACTTAGGTGTGCCCAAGCCTGACATAATGGGGCAGGGTGGGGTGCACCGGCCCCCAAGTCAACATGGTGGTAAGCGTGGGGGTCCAGGAAGGCCAGGATGGCCCCAGGCAGCCCGCACCTCCGGAACCCCTAGTTCCAGGGCATCAGCTCACCCTCAGCGTTCTCAAGGCTGACATACCTCCTTCGCCAGGAAGTTCTTCCCGCTGTTCCCACCCTAACTAACCTCCCGCTCCCCCTTCCAAGCCTCTTGGTCTTCCTGTCTTTGTATCTGACCCACAGGTCACCCTGCTGTCCATCACACGGTGTCAGTGTCCTGTCCCGGCCCTGAGACACGCCTGCCTGCCACACTTTCGAGGAAGTATAGAGGAAGTGGAGACATGGAGGCCATCCTACAAGGAACTATGGACATCATTGTTACTCTTTTACCTCATTAGGCTTAGCTTCCAATTATGTGTTAATGATGCTGGCTGCCTTTCGTAGGTTGGAGTTTACTGCAGTGTCTTTAAATTTAATCACCTTCATAATGGCCAGCTCTGGCATCGCAAATAAGGGGCCATGAGAAAAGAAAAAAAAAAAGAAAAAGGTACAGTCCTTTGCTCCTAAAATGAGCTGGCAAGCTCTGGGGTCCCATGGAGGCCGGAAAAGTCTTTCGACGTCTCCTCGCCCTAGAGAAGCCCTGGGAAATTCTGAGAACTGTCTTATACGAGCCCCCACTGGACTCTCTCTGCTTCGTCATTTACAACTGCACCAAGAAGGATGGAGGTCAGACTCAGGGAAGGGCTTCCTGGCTGGGCTGCGACATGAGCTAAGCTGGAAGGAGTTTTCCTGAGGGACTGCACGCCTGAGCGACTCCGCTGGCCCCCTGCGGCCCCTCCTCTCCTTCCCCACATTTGTGCATGGTGCATGGTGTTGGGGAGAGGCAGAGGGGTGGATTCAATGTCAGGCTCTCAAGGAGCCTCAGTGAGAAAGGCTAAGCTGCCATTCTGCTCTGAGGCCCTTCATCCCTGGACCCAACCTTCCACTCACAGGGCTGATGAGTTCCAGGGGCCTGTGGATTCAGGACTAGTTCTTCCACTGAGTTGTAGCCCGAATTTGAGGTTCCTTTCAGCTTGGGCTATTGCCCCCACCCTTCTCCTCAGTCCTGTTTTTTGTTTGACCCAAGGAAGAGTCACTGGTGACAGGGATGGCCCTCCCCAAACTGTTGTGATTTGGGAGATACAGAGAGAAATTCCCCTGAACTCCCTTTCAGACCAGCTGCCACCCTACCATATCCTGCCAAACACCACTCCCTCATGTCCCACTTTATCTGCCACTATCCCTCTGGCGAAACTTCCGTCTTCCCTAGGGCCCATGTGGGGCTGAGCTCTCCTCTCCTTGGCTTCAGGCTGAAGGTCTGTGTACAACCTCCTTCTCCTCATTATTTCCACCAAGCAAAACCCCACAGTGTCCCTGTCCAACCCCACACTCATGTCCTCCTTTCGACCCTGGCCTCTGCTTCTCCTGCCACTCTTCTACAAGTAACCTATTCATTATCCTTCCATTCTTCATTCATCCATGCACCTTTTATTAATCCATTTATCCATCCACCCCCACCCACCATCCATCTAGTCATCCATCCACCATCCATCCATGTGTCTATCCATCCATCTGTTCATCTATCTAGCATCTATTCATCTATGTATCCACCTATCCACCCATCCACCCATCCACCCATCCATCCATCCATCCATCCATCCATCCATCCATCCATCCATCCATCCATCCAACAACCAGTATTAAGGGCCTACTTGATGCCAGGTCCTTGGGATTAGGTCTAGTTTTGATTTTTAAGGAGCTATATTGGAGCAAAAAAATGTTGATAGTCTACCAGGCAATTATGTCACAGAATCAGGAAAGATTTCTTGGAGAAAGTGAGCTCTAAAGAATAACTGGATAAAGTCTTCAACCTCTGTCTGGGGTCCAGGCTCTGAGACCTCAGAATACTGAAGGCTGGATCATATTATATGGGAGCTCCTGAAAGCAGATGCCTTCCTTAGGTGGGAGCCTTGCAGGTGCCCTAGGGTAGGGACTGAACCCTCTATCACATGATGATGTCTTTAGAATGGGAGGGAAAAGAGCACCTTGCCTCTGTCATTTGAATGGGGTCACTCCCGTGGCAAAGGTGGCACCCTCTATTCCTCCCCACCTCTTTTTGCTGCTCAGGCCAAGACTGGAGTTTTTAAAACTCAGCACAGAAGGTGTCTTGTAGCTGATTTGCTGACTCCCAGCTGCCATCAGGGTTAAAGCTCAGCTTTCTGTTGACCCCCAGCTCTCCCTCTTGCTAGGCCCGCTTCTTGCATCTACAGAGAATTCACAGCAAGACCTTTTCCAGTCCTAGCCTCAGCCTGAGCGATCTGTCAATTATCAGCACTGATTGAACATTTATTGATGGGCCCAGTTGGGGCAAAGAGGGGAGGAGAGAGGCAAGTTAGAGACTTGTAAAGGAGGCTTCCCCCTGCTCCAAGTCCTGGGAAGAGGAGCCTCTGGCTTGGGAGGTTGCGATAGGTAATAACTAGCCCTGAAGAACCACTCTTTAACTTTGGTGGCCCTTAAAATGACCTGGTAAGGAAGTTAAGGCAAAACAAAAACACTGCAAATATTTTCTTTGCGCTTATTCCGTGTGGACAGACTGCTCTGAGTGCTTGGTATCTGTTAACAGAGATTATGCTCATAACAATATGGGGACAATGAGTTACCATCCCATTTTATAGGTGGGAAAGCTGAGGCACAGCGAGGGGGCGACAGCCTGCCAGGCCCACAGAGCCGGTATCAGCAGTCAAGCCACACTCTTGACAGTGCTCTAACCACTCTTCTGCTCCCTCTCTCTTGGAAGGAGCTTTTTGTAGAGAATGAAAAATACAGATCTAGGAAGGTTCAGGCTCCCGTCCCCCCAAGCTGGTCCATAACTCAGCCTGGCTCCATCTCATTCGTGACAACTGCAGACTTGGGGCTTCTCCCTCTTCCCCTTGAACCTCATCCATGGAGAAAGGGAGGCACGTGGTGGGCCACTGCTTCCAGCAGTTCTGTCCATTCTTTCCAACCAGACAAAGGCTGACGAATTTACACACACACACACAGATACACACATGTGTGAGTAGACATACATATGCACCTACACACACGTGTAATGCCTCTGCCATCTATAACACGACTAGCAAGCAAGCTTTCTCACTCTTCAGAACACAGGAGAACCGGGAAGTAGGTCATAAAGACCCCTAAGGTTTATTAATCCCTTCATTGATTCAACAAATGTAAAATATTTACGGTCCATGTATTAAAACTCTTAAGCACTTTGCTCATAGAAAACTCGCTCTAGGGCTGTTAACCACTAGTTTACAAACACCCTTGAGAGGCTACTCCCCCACTTCCCTCCCCAGAAATGGGAGAGCCCCAATCCGGGTGCTGCTGTTTTCCATGCAAGGGGCAAAGTTTGGCATAGGTACCCTTGGATGACTGAGTGAAGCTTAGTGATTCTGCCTTCATCACCAAAGCTGATGGGGCCACCGATTTAGCAACAAATGCCAAGAGGCAGAGCAGAGCCAGTGGCACTGGGTGTAGCAAGAACCCCCAGAAAATGCGGTGGCCGCTGCCTGCACACAAAGAGCTCCCCCCACCCCACCTCCCCCACACACCCTCTGCCCCACACTGGCAGCTCTTGACACCATTACCCTGCAAAAGACAAACTCAGGTCGGGAGGAAAACGTTAGGTGATGTTTTTACACTGAATAAGAAAGCAGGGCACTGAACTGCATTTGAGAAAGATATTCCCTCCAAGCAGTTAAAATGGAAGTTTAAAAGTTTTGATGCTTGAAGGAAGCAATCCTCAGCCGGCTGAAAACTCTATTATACATAATCCTTAATTTCCAGATGGTTCATGTATAATACAGAAGTCTGTAATATACAGCCCCAGGATTTTGTCTCCCATGCCAAATGCTATGTGGCATCTGTAAACCCCTCCTTTCTTTTCTAAGCACGTCCGTATCCTTTATCTGCTGTGATTCCTGTAAATGTCCTGTGATGTGGGAGTCAGGTATTAACCCTGTTTTACAGAAGAGGAAACGGAGGCCCAAAGAGATGCTAGGTCTTGTGTGCGTGACGATGGCCTCCCTCCCGGAGCCAGAGCTCCTGACGCGAGTCCTGTGCTTATGCTGCTTCCCTAGCCTCTCTCCTCACCGGCCAGGAAGGTGGGGACCCTCAGGATCTCTGGAAAGAGTGAATTCTCCCCTCAGCTCATCATGTCCATCCTGTCTGGGGGCCCAGATGCCCGTCTCTGGCAGGCCATCCAGATACCTTCGACACAGTGAATGCTGTCCTGCTGCTTTGCGTGGCACTTCCCCCACTCACTCCCAATAGTTCCAAACTTGTCCTGCCTCCTCCATGGCTAATTGTGAGATTGGGCAGAGATGCTCAAAGCCAGGAGCAGGGCAGTGGTATGGGACACTGAGAGATAAAGATGATAGATGATGATGATGATGATGATGATGATGAAGATAGATAGATAGACAGACAGACAGACAGACAGATAAATAGACAGATAAGAGTAATATGTGAGGATGTGAGGGTTGGGTGACGGGTGGGGGATAAGTTTGGCTTCTCAAGAAGCTTGCTTATGGGGTGGGGGAGGGGAGAATCTCTGTCCTTTCTGAGCTGCTAAATGCTGTCACAAAAACATTTATTAATATGCAAATTCTAAGTGGCAATCTGGACCCAGTCGGGTTGTGCTAATTTGCACATTAATATCTGTCTTCAGGCTGGCCTCAGCTCTAGAGAGAGAGGGGGTGGGGCTGGGAATAGGGACTGGGGAGAGAGGGAACAGGTGGGGCAGGATGGAGGGGGCCGGGAGGGGGCCTGTGGCTCCTCCCAGCAAAGGCAGGCTGGGAGGGAGCCTGGAGGAAAGAGGAAGCATTGAGGCTCAGAAGGTTCAGTCTAAGATGGAGACACGTTCGAACACTGGCTCTGGCCCCTACTGGTGCCTGGAGGTGCCCAGGACCAGCTGGGAGTTACGCTGCAGAAGTCTTAGCTCAGAGAGTGTGCTGGTCCTGGCAAATGGCAGAGAGAGTGCGGGAGGAGAAATAAGAGGATACATCACATGGACAGTTTGGCTGGGCAGCGTGGCTGCTGCTGTCTCACCCACAGAAGCGGCATCTTTCGGGTTGAAGGAATGGCGAAGGACCCGTCCTTGGACCGGGGCCTGCCCTCCATCCTCAGAGGTGGCTTCCTCTCTCCGCTTGTCCCTGAGCCACCTGCCCTCCTCAGTGGACGCACACCCCTCATTCTGAACTAGTGAATACAGGACCATGCATCTCAGATTGGCTGGGTAAACCCCCATTCCAAACCTTCGGTTTCTTTATCTCCATGAACATGGTTCTATTTGTCAGGCCCTGTGTCTGTCTGTCCTTTTACGGTCACTTCTACGAGGTTCAGCAATGGAGATGGTAACTGCGCTGGGATGTCAAAGAAAGAGGGGGCTGGGTGCAACTGCCTCCTTCTTCCCTAGCTGGTCCACCCCCTCTGATAACCAGACAGGCCATCCACCCTTAGGACCAATGTGTCTCCTCCCCGCAATCTACAACACCCTCCTGCCAATGGCTTTGTCCTAATTCGGTTTATTTTTCAAACCCCGCCTTGCGTATCAGGCCTTCCTGATATCCCATCCTGAATGCTTTTTCTGTGGCACATTGTGTTGCCTACCTGCAGTTTGGAATTGTTTCATGTGTGTGTCATGTTCCTCTAGCTACACGGGGAGCTCTCGTCTCCACGGTACCTGGCAGAGACCAGACTTGTGCCCTGTGTTCAAAAAATACTGGTAATTGTCCAAAGCAGTTTCATCAGTTAACACCTTTTACCTTAGTATAAGCCTGTGACATGGCCAGGCTGTAATTTCCAGACACTGCATTCTTAGTGCTCAAGTGTGACATTTATTGTTACTTCACAAATTTAGAATTAAGGAGTTCGTTTAATTAAAAAAAACTAAACTTGCAATTCTGAAGATGGACACCAGGTGGTAATATGCACCTTGGTATAGCCTTTTTGCTTTGAGGATGTTTTCCAGAGACCACAAATTAATGTACTTATTTTTCTTATTTTTCTACTATTTTAATTTACCTGCTTTTATGTTGCAGGCATATCCTTCCCCACCCCTATAAGAGATCTGCTCTAGTGACCGACAGATGTACAGAGGATCACATTATCATGTGATATGTGTTGAAATAAATCAAGAGTTTTGAAAGCTTCTAGAAATAATTAACTTAAAGAAAGGGGAGACTTCACAAAAGAGGCAAATGAGGAGAAAACAAGAGTTTGTCAGGAACGGTGGGTCCATGGGAAGGGAGGGGCCTTCCACAGAATGAATGAGAAGAGGTCGAAATGCAAAGGAGCAGAGGTGATGATAAGGGAGGGATACAAAGGAAGTGGCTGGTTGGAGAGTTTCCAGAAGAACAGCAACTGAGGTGCTTCAGCAGCACATGGGCCGGACTGTGAGGAGCCTGAAACACCTCCCCTTCCCCCTACTCCTGCAGGAAGGGTGGAGCACACAAAGAAAATGGCCTGGGGAGGTGTGGGTGAGAGGTGAGAGAGCAGGCTTTGGAGGTTGCCAGTGGAGCTGGAGCACTGCAGAGTCAAGGGGAGAGATGGAGGAAGGTGATGCAGCCTGGCAAGGGAGGAGGACTGGATGATGGGAAAGGATGGGTGAGGAGGAATCAGCACCGACGATGAGCTGTCCTGACCTGGAGACAGCGCAGATGATGACACCATTAACCAAGAGCGAACACACGCTTTCCCACTAATTATCCTTAGAAAAAGTCAAAATAGAACTTCTGATCGAATTAAATTAACTCGAACATGGCACCATTAAGCAGGAGATTGGAAAGTCTTATAAAACAAGCCTATAAAGAAAACACCACCTAGGTACAATTCAGTCCCTTTCTCCATAATCTTTAACTGTTATGGTCCTAAATAGTTTCCGTTTTCCTACATAGTTTCCCCTCAAGGATTTCAAAGAGGAAACCCTTGACTACACGCTCACCTCCTTGCTTTGCTCTCAGGGTGTGTACCGAGTTTGGTTCTGAGAATTCTCTTCACATTAAAAGCGTTTTGTTGGCTTCGGTAAGATAAGTCTGCACGCTCTTGCAGTGACCTGAGGAAGAAACCACCAGCGGAAAAAATCTGAAAAAATGTGCCTCTCATCCTTGAGCTTTCTCGGCTCTTCGTCTAAGTGGTAGCATCAGACAGATGGGGTTCGTGGGGTTGCGTCTGCTGTATCTAGGGCTCCCCAACCCCTGATGGCCTCACTTGGGGATGTGTAGGTACGGACGTGATCCTCTCTCAAGGCACAAGTTTTAGAAGCTCAAGGAGAGAGATGGCCCCAAGTTCCTCTGGTTCTTTGTGCATTATTTGTGCCTAAGTCTCTTCAGCAGAAAACTAGATACCATTCCCCTTTTCTGCCCTCCTCCTGGTATACACTTTGTTGGTAGTCAGGGGGATCCCAGAGAGTGGGACCCTCAGCGAAACTGAACCCATGCCTTGGGCCCTGTTCCTCACCCAGAAGAATCTGCCCTGGACCTTGGCTGGCCTCTGTCTCTGTGGCCTGAGCCCTGGATGCCTGGGAGCACAGCCATCCAGCTGCTTCCTTAACCTCCATGTTCCTTCTTGTCACCTGGAGGTTCGTGTCCAATCCTGGAGGTCCAGAACCTGCAGCCTTTCAAGTCCTAGACTTAAGACTGAGCTGGTCTCTACCCCAGGGAACTGGATTCAGTTACTTCTTCTGAACCGCTTTGGACAGACCCTAAGAGTGGCTAGAAACCGAGGACCCTGGTCTGAGGCCTTTTCTGGCCTCAAGAGGCTGGTGGAAGGGTTCAGGTTCTTCTTTTACCTTGTTTCAGCAGCATCCTGAGCAGCATTTTCACCAGCATGTTCTGCTTTCCATCCCAACCCATTGCTCCTTCTCTTTCTAATCCCCATAGATCTGTGCTGGCCCACATGCCCCAACTCCCCAAAGCCAAGGTCTGTCAAGGGAGCCGAGGGCAGCGAGGGGCAGCAACACCCAGAGCCCAGCAGAGCCAGGGTGCAGGGGCAGCCAGCCTGGGGTTCAGGGAAGCCCTCTTTCTCCATGGTGTCCACTCTGCCTCCTGCTTCCCTACCAGCTGATGATGCTCCACATCCCTCTATGGCTATGGCCTTCATTGTCCTTGTCCCTGCTTTAATTCAACATGTCCTGAGGGCACAGAAGTGTGAGTTAGATGAGTCCTTTACTTGGGGAAGATTTTATTAAGGGGAGAGGGGAAGGGAGGGGCCATCTGAAGTGAGAGAGGGGGCTTCTGTGAAGAGAAAAGGAAGGCAAGCCAAAGGGGTCAAGGCCAAAGTTAAAGCTGACTACTGCTGGCTCTTCTCTCTTCTTCTTCCCCTTCTCCTCTTCTTTCCCCATCCTTCCCTTGCCTTCTTCTCCGTCTCCCTCTTCACCACTGCCCCTCTTTTCCTTCTGTCCCTCCCAGGTACCAGCAGTGCCCTGGCCCAGGTGTGACCCTGCACCATTCCCTCCCCAGCTTTCCTGATGTACTGGGCTCCGTTCCTGGGTTCCTGGTGAGCTCGAGGTGTCAACACACAGCCTTTCAGGTCTGTGATTCGTTAGCATAAGGGGCCATAGGGTGAGAAGTTATTGCCATAAACATTAGTTAAGAGGGAAGAGCAGCCAATCACCTCTACATTAGAGTGTGTGTGGGGGGTCCTTTATTAGGGCCTTTGTACCCCGGGGCTTCCTTCTCCAGTCCTTCTTCCCTCCACACTCTGCTTCTGCCTCAGCACATCTGCCCTCTCTATCCTGGTTGCTCTCTCATCCAGAAGGTCTGTCCCAGAGTTCTGGAGGGTAACCAGGGTCCATTCCATCAGAGGACAGGAATTTCCCAGGTGCCTTCTGTGAGCAGGCACTGCAGCTCCCTCCCTGTGGCCTTATTGAGGCTCCCTGGGGCCCCCACCCACAAGCTCTCACCTGGGGCAGAGTCATCACCCCATAAACAGACCTAGAGTCTTGTGCTGGTGAAAGAGGACAGGGGAATCTCCCCCATCCCCCAAATCCCCGATGGTTAGTTTAAAGTGAAAAGAAATATGGAGAGGGGGGCATCAACAAGGTTGAGAGTTGGTGATATACCTGAAACCCTGGGGGGTGGACCAGACACAGTCTTCAGTCTGACACCATCTGGCTCAGAAGTAATAGGAACAGAAAAGAGAGTGAGCATGGAGGAGGAGGCTTTGAATCTGTCTCAAGAAGCCCAGACTGTCTCCTAGACGTGACGGGATCCCACGTCCAAAGGGCTGCTCGTCTAACTGCTGAGCACGCTAGGCCATGGGAACGCAGGGCTCCTAAAATTTATGGCTAGACTTTATGACAATGGAAATATTTTTTTAATTGAGGTTTGCACCACCATTACACTGCTAATTTAATTATTCCCTATATTTCATCCATCACCATCTGATCCTCAGGAAGCAAATAGCTTGTCTTCTTGACAAGAAAGCACCAAATTGATTAAAAGTGTGTGGGGGAGGGGGGCTGAGCCGATTTACTCACTGTGGCTGGACCTCTGCGTGCCCAGGGAGGAGGAGAGCAAGAGAAAGCAGGAAGCAGACATCGACTAAGTACGGTCACCTCCAGTGACCCCGGGAGTTCGAAACCTGCAGCCACACAGTTGCACTGGAGCACACGCTCACACCTACACTCACACACATTCACACTCATCCACTCCAAAACTCCACCCTACCTGCACCGAATCTGTCACACCAGGCCATGCACACACAGCGTCACGCCTCACACAGTCCCACCTGGCTGTCTCGCAGAGGACCCTGTCAAGAAACGGTCTGAGTCCCTCATGTTCCCTCACGCTCCCCAGATCCTTCTGGCTGGGCCCGTGGTGAGTTCTGGGGATCGAGGCTTCGTTCTACAGAGAACTCAGGGCCTCCAGCCTGCCCTGTCCCACCCAGGAGAGAGAAAATAGCAGCTCTGCCCCAGCCAGGACTTCCTGACATGCTGGCCTCAGGACACCCTCCACGGTACCTCTGCCTGCCCCCTCTGTGTGTGCATGTGTCTGTGGGCATGCTCGGTGCGGGAGCCCCCAGTGTGAGTTTGTGGAGGTGCCCCCAGCCTGTCAGTCACACCATCTCCTGGCCCACATCTCTTCCCAGGCTTGGCTTGATTTTCTAATGGTTTAGTGCAGGTAGGTCTTATCCCACCTAGAGGGAACTCTTTAAGGGTGTCACTGGGCTTTCTCCTCTCCCTTCCTCTGAGGGGTACGCAGGGCCTGATGTTCCATTTAAAGTGAGAAGGGGGACTTTCTCAGTCCCTAAGTCAAAGCTTGCTGGCTGGAGCGATCCCACTGCTGCGTGAGAGAGAGCACTTGCAGTGTGCTGGGGAGGGGAGGCCGGAAAAGTGGCAGGGGAAGCGGGTTCAGCCAGGCGTGGAGGATGGAGCAGAAGTATGGAAGGAAGGAATGAAAGAAAGGAGAAAGGGAGGGAAGGAGGGAGGAAGGAAGAGTGAAATAAGAGCCACGATAGGGAGGGAAGAAGACGCAGCCTGACGAAGAGGAGCTAGGTGGACGTGAAGGCTGGCAGAGGGGGTGGGTGCCATCAGTCATTGTGAAAGCTCCAGGTGCCCGGTGCAGGCCCAGCAGACCCCTGACACAGCCTGATCAATCCTAATGGAATGGAGCAGAGGAGCAGCCGCCGGAGGGAGCAAGCCACCCGTCCTCCCTGACGTCCGTCCTTGTAACTTTGTCAGCTGTCACAGCAGCCTAGAATGAGGAGGCTGCCCGCCTCCGTCATGTCTGGTCTCATCTAGCTGGGGCTGGGCTGCCACCAGACAGAGGACGGGGGGAGGAGAAAGCAGAGGACAGATGACTTGGGGAAGGGGCACTAACTCATAGCCTATAAGTGGCCAGAGACAAAAGCAGGCAGAAAGAGAGGCTTCTGGGCAAAAGTCTCCTATACTTCAATGCACATTTGTTTCTTGAGAGGGATAGGGGGTCAGGGACCTGCAAACTTTCCATTAACCATCTAGGACACATGGACACATCCTCAGGCAAATCCGCCTCTCTTCATGGTGTGGTACCCATGCCCGCGCCTGCAGGAATTCACCCTGGTGTTCCTTGCACAAGCAACTCTCGCTCTTCTCCGAAGCCCCATGGCAGCAGCTGCTTGTACTGCTTGTTCTGAATCGGTGGGGGGAGTGGGGGGACCTCCTGGCTCTTAGTGCTTCATCCGGTCCCGCGTGCCAGTGGCCCTGTCTTCCGGGTGGAAGCCTGGAACGTGTCTCTCAGTGCTGCGATCTGCTTACGAGGCTGCCTCCCGCACCATGTCAGGCTTCTCTCAGTTGTTCCTCTCAATGCCCAGCTTCTAGCTCAGTGAGCGGAACCTAGTTGATGCTCAGTCAACAAACATTGGTTTCGTAAGTGAGTTCTGCTCTCCTGCACCCACCTCGGGGCTTTGCACAGGGCCCGGCACCCAGAAGGGCTTTTTTTTTTTTCTTTTTGCTGAGCCTCAGATGGGGAGGCCCCCAGGAGCAGAGGGCAGGCCGCCAAGGGGATGGGACTCAGGAGAGACGGGGAGGAAGGGGAGGAGACGCAGAGCTGGGATAGGGAGGTGGGGAGGGGCATGCTGAGCAGAGACAGGAGGCAGGCAGTGAGGTGGGCCTTGTCAGCTGCAGCGTCTGCCTGCTGTACCCACCCCGAGTGCTCAGATCCAGGGCACAATTGGTCCCAGGGCGGCTTTTCGTGTGGAGCTGAGAGCGCGGAGGGGTAAATGATGCTGCCTGCAACTGGGTCACAGGAACCGAATTCAGGCCCGGGGGGCCGTGGGCTCTCTGCTCCCCTTCAGCCAGGATTACTTCTGTGATGATGATTCAGCTTTACATGTGCACATCCACTCATCAGTGTGGTGGGGGAAGGGGACGAAGCAAGATTTTCCCAGAAGAACATGCTGGAAGCTGAGTCCAGTGGTGGCTTCATCACCTCTGACAGGGCCTCTCGCCATGTTGCCAGCCGGCCCACGCCGCAGGGGACCCGTGTGAAAGTGCTTTAGAATGCCACTCTGAGTCACTCTTGTTTTTGGCTTCTGGGTTTGCACTTGGCCATCTGTTTTGCATAAGGGGCACACCCTGAACACGCTGTTGAAATGCTCCTATTTATGTGCACAGCCTGCAAGAGACGTGGACTATGATGTGTCTGCTCTGCACACGTCATGTTGACCCTGACCGCTGACCACTCTGACTGCTAAGAACCCAATTCGGGTGAGGGAAGAGAGGAGGGGAGACCACTGCAACGCCAGGCTCTACCTTTCTCAAAACAACAGGCTGTTTCCTGCTCTTGGAAAGTTCCTTTGTGCTCACAGGCTGACTGGAGATGCTGCCCAGTACGGCCAGGCAACTGTCCCCTAGTGGGCCCTTTCCCAGAAAGTCCTGGTCGCCAGAGCACAGGGCCCGAAGGCACAAATATCCATTCTGTAATTCACAACTCAGACTGATTTTGTCTGTTACCGAGATTCAAGTACGGGCACACGCGCACACACACACAGCATCTTCTGCTGCCAGAGAGAGCCAGGTCTCTGTTCTGGCACATCTGAGAGACTTTCCTGAAGAAGGTGAACCTTGAAGAAAAGAGCAAGGTTCGAAGAGGTGAGGAAGGTAATTGGGAGGTGATTAGGTTTAGAGGAAGTCATGAGGGTGGGACCCTCATGAGCGGATTAGTGCCCTTATAAGAAGCGACGCCAGAGAGCTTGCTTCTCATTCTCTCTGCCCTGCGAGGAGATAGCAAGAAGGGGGCTCTCTGCAACACAGGAAGAGAGCCCTCACCAGGGCACCAACCTTGATCTTGAATGTCTAGCCTCCATAATTGTGAGAAATAATTTCTTTTGTTTAAACCACCCAGTCTGTGGTCGACTGGGACAGGCCTCATGTGTTAAATGGACACTGGGGTTGGGGGACAAAGCAGAGGGTTGAGGATTGGCTCTGTTCCTCTGTGGAGACCCTTATGTCTTCCTACTACTGCTAGCTTGGCCTGGCACCCAACAGGCAAAGCCCACTGCAGACCACAGACCTCCCTGGAGGGTGTACCTGAGACTTCCTCAAAGCCACTCAGGACGGTGGAAATCTAAGATGGGGTAAATATTTCATAATGGAGACATTCTTTGCCTTTCAGGGATTTTTAGGTTAGCCAAGAATCCACCAAAAATCTCTTGGAAGAACCAGCTCTCTTCCTGTCTTTTATGAGATTCTGACACAAAATTTGACCTTTTGGGGCCAAACATTCACTATATCAAGAGGGGCTGCTCAGAGACGCAGAGAGCATGGAACCAGCCCTCTGGACACTCAGGCTCAGGTAAGTGTGAGCAAGGCTGACTTGGGCTGCCAGGGTCCTGGGCAAACACATCCCTCATGGACTGAGGGCTTTGCCAGCAGGCTGAGGCCCCAACACCCCAAGCAATTCCTCAAAGAGACAAGCCCAGGAGGGGCCTGTGGTGTGGGGGTGGAGATATATGTAGGGGGAGCTCAAAAGCCAGAGGGTTAGTTTTGGAGTTGGGCTTCATGTCCCAGGACAGATGTCTGAGTCTGTCCTGGGGATAAGGGTGTCCCTCTAGACATATCCCTTTGCCTCCTAACCCACAAACAGCTCCCACCCCCAAACTGGGCAACCTCTGAAAGTGAGAGGGGCAATGGGGAGCCACAAACGCACAGTGCAAAATGAAATTAAATAAGTGATATTCTTACCTGCCTTCATTTTTATTTTTTATTATTTATTTTAAAGCAACACTGACAGTTGCAACTACAAAAGACTAAGAAAGGGGGAAAAAAAATCAAAACCACCCCACCTCTTTTGGAGCTCCGCGCCAGCGGCCGGCTCTGGGATTTGCATGACAAAAGCACTCGACAAACAACAACAAATTGCCAGCTTGTCGGGGGCCGCGGGGCGCAGGCGACAACTGGCGTGCTCCTCCGGGCAGCGATCGGCTCCCGGGGCCCCACAGGAGGGGCCGGTGGCAGATGCTCAGGACCTGCGGGCGGGGCAGGGAGCGGGAGGGGCGGCCTCGATGCCAACCCAGCCGTGACACTGGCCTGAGCTCGCTGGACAACCGCGGCCACCCGCTCGGGACCAGGGGTGAGGGGTGGATTTGGGTGGCCTGTTCCCTTCGGCTCACGTGCCATCCTTTGCCCCTAGACCTGGCCTGCACCATCGGGCACACCACGGGAGCACCGCTGCTAACCGCCCCAGACCCGCAGAGGGATGGGGGTCCTGGACAACAGGCTGCCCTTGGTCCAGGGTCCCCGCCGGCCGGGCAGCCTGTGTCCCCCTCCTGGCCTTGGCGTCCAGCTCCAAGGCTGGGATGGGAGGGGAGAGCGAGCAGGCCTCTCCCTGCAGCGATCTGGCTCCCCCACATGAGGTCCAGGCAGATGGCTGGTCAGAGCTAAATTGATTCATAATGATTTGTGTCTTCCTCTGCCCAGCAACGGGTAACTTTTCATTAGAGACACAGATGTCTTAATAATGCTATGCCAGGGTCCTCCCACAGCCACCCCAGCATCCACTCCACCCTCCCGTAGACAGAGGTGGGGGAGGTGGTGCAGAGGGGTGCAGGGGTGAGAGGACTGAAGTGCCCACCCCCATGCTAGCCCAGCAGGGTGTGCTGTCTCCAGATTCCTAAATGTCTGCTGTCCACTCCCCACAGTCAAACTCCCGACTCCCCGTGAGCCACTGGGGCCACCTCCTGGCTTCTGAGCTGTGTGTGGGAGCTGCCAGCATTACTCCCTCTCCCACAGCCCATCTTGGGGACCCTTGCTCCTGCTCAGCCTTCCCACCATTCCCATTACATGATGGATTTGAGCCCCATCGCCACTCCCCATTCCTGCTCCCCAAGAATCTCCAAACTCTAATTCCCCAAATCCTCCAGCACCATGGCCACAGGGTTACCACATCTGACTGGCTTTGCCCACTCTCTCTGTCTAAATACACCCTCACTGGGCCACCTCCCTGGCAGTGCCTAGCACAGGGGAGGTGGTGGGCTTACTCCCTCCTGCGTCCAGGCCTCCTGCAGTCCTGCTGCACTTCGCCTACAGCATTGACAGCCATGACCATGGCTGGAATCGATTTGGTGCACACCTGCCACAGTTCCCTCTTGCACACCTCCATTCAAGTGGAGGATTTCTGTTCCCACCGTAGGCTGGGCTGTGTGGGAAGGCCCAGACATGCTGGATCCTCTTACTTACAGCCCCTTGTGAGCTGGAGCCTGGGTTAACATCTCTGCAACCTTCCTGTCCCCGTGTCCCACACTCTGCACAGCAGGTGCTCACTGGAGATTTGCTGAGAGGATGAGTGACAGTGCCTTGGTTTCCACCACCAGCACTATTCATCATTTTGAAATTAGTAGCCCCTCGCTGGGCCACTCTTGTAAAACATCAACCCCACCGAGAGGTCAGATCAGGGAGGAGAGATTGCTAGGGTCCCCACCTCCAAGTGTGACTGTGTCACCTGGAGATTTCCAGCCTTGGAGGAGGACCTCTTCAACTGGCGGGGATGCTGGTGACCAATCCAACAGACATCTTTTTTGGCTGTGACTAGCTCTGCCTGCCCGCGCATGAGGATTCCAAATAACACATCCCAGGGCCTGTTCTGATGCCCGTAACGGGGTGATGCTCACAGCAGAGAAGAAGGCTGGCATTGGGGTGCTCTGCCTTCAATGCTCCCACAGCCCAGGGGGCCAAGCGTGAGCTCCCCAGCCCCAAGCCACATCCTCCCTCCTGTTGTCCTACTCCCTTCACAGGCCCCAGGAATTTCTTCTCACTCTTCGTTGGGATCTTTGCTCATCACAGTTCTGCCTTCTGTCTAGGCAAACCCAGCCCACATTCCCAGTCCAGGTTTTGTCTCGCTTGTGAGGGTGAGTTCTTGTTCTCTGTAAGTGCGCAGTGCTTGACCTTTTACATTTTCTCAAGGACCCGGCAGAGGCCATTCGGGTGAACCTGTGGGATGTTTCCTGAGAAGTTAGAAACTCCTCTGCTCCCCTAAGTCACCTCCCCCTACACCGCACACAGCTCTTGACCTCAGATTCCCTTGTACAGCCCTATGGGTGCACCCCACCAGCCCCATGCCCATACAGCACACGCTGCAGGTTCCAAGAAAATGTGGTTCCAAGGCGGGAGTCCAAATTCTTGTCCTAGCTGTGTTGCCCTTTTCCCATCTGTAAATTTTGGCTATTGAGAACATGCCTCAAGATGGTGGATATGACTAGGATTTGAAAAGGATGAGAAACAGACAAACATAAATGAAAGAAATTGTGGGTGAGTCACGGCTAAAGGGCAGGTGGAGCAAGCAGCTGGGAGGGCAAGGAGCTTGCATGGCTTATTGCTGTGTCCCCTGCACTGAGCTTGGCTCTGAGTGTCCCCTGTACTCAGTTCCACCTTAGTAGGTGCTCAATGGACATGGTTGAGGGGACAGAGCAGGCCTGTTTTGCCGTTGAGATAGCATAGATGGAACAGGCGGCTGGACAGAGCTAAGTCACTTTGAGGCTGTGGTTGGGGTCAGTCTGGGACAGAGAATTTGGGTTCTTTTCCTTGCTTGTGGAGTGTGAACCTATGACCTCAGACTCGCTGACAGCACAGCCAAACCACCAAGCTTTTCTTGCAGACAGCCCTCCTGGAGGAAGCCAAGAACCATCCTTTCTACCTCCCCTGGCATCTCCCAGGCAGACTTGCCCTGCTCGTGTCTTTTGTTCTTCTTAATTAAAGTAGCAAGAGCCAGGATTCCGTCTCAGAAGGTTCAGCATCGTGTCTGGATGTCTTCATTTTGGCTGCACCATCGGTGTGCCCGCCTGTGCTGGCAGCTGGATGCTGGGCCTCACGGGGCCCAGTGGGGAGGTGAGCAAGGGGGCCCTGATGGACTACAACTCAGGCCACATGCCTTCCAGTTGCCCCTGTCAACAACCACCCCCCCACCCCGGCTTCTCACAAACCCTCACCCCCCTCCCAAACCTTACAAGGACTGCCTCTTCCCCTCAGCAGATGTGGAACAGCTGTTCAGGGTGGGTGCCTGGCTGTGGCCCCTGACTTTCTGCACTCCCTGCCGTGCCTGCACACGCAGCTTCTCCTCTCTCCTTTTAGAGAGCCCGGGAGCATTTGTGCACAGAGAGTCTTGGCAGACACTTCAGGGGCATTTGTTCAGGGATATTTGCTGAGCTCTGTGGTCGGCCAGCTGCTGGGCTAGAAAACTGCCCTCCTGGAGTTTCCAGTCTAAACTGGGTGGGGGAGGGCATGGCGGGCTGAGGCAGGGCAGCCTGGGCTGCTCCTGCCCTCTCTAGGCTTCGTTTTTCTCATCTGCAGACTGAAGGTGTTGGTTGGGATCTGCAAATGGTGTACTGAGGAGCCCTGGGGGGTCTGTAGACGGGGCTGGGGGTCTGGGCTCTGAGCCTCTTCTGGGCAGAATCTCTTGAGCTGTACAGGTCACAGGTCATGCTGCCCAGAAACCAGACCCAGTCGCTGCCTGTTCCAGTCCTGGTTTACGGCTCTCTCTGTATTCACAAATAAAACCTGTGAAAGAACCCTACAAGGCAGGTATCACCGGCTTTTTATCCTGGACGACATCTAGCCTTGGCTCTGTGGATACACGCTGGGACTAGGGCAGCTGGGATAGGAACCCAGGTCTCCCTCCGCACCTTGCCTGTCCTAGGCGTCCTCTGCCTGACCTGGGGGATCCTAGGATGTGCTTTGTTCTGACTTCAGGTTGGCTCTGTCCTTTGAATGAGGAGATCCTCACAGCCCCACTGCTGTCCTGATGATGGGCTTTATCTTCTCTCCTGTCCCTCTCTGCCCTGGCGTGCACCAAGCAGCCGGGCTGTAAAGGGCCCTGGGCCCATCCAGAATGTGAAGGGCACATGCTTCAGGGAGGACATGTGCTGGGTGAGGGACAGGTACTGCCAGCCCCCGCTGCTGGGAGGCAGGGAGAGCTTTTATGGCCTGTGAGACTTGCCTCCCCTTCCCATCTAATAATAGTTTGGCCAAATTACTTCCTCCTCTTAAGTTCTGGAGTTTGGAGGTCAGAAAGGAAATGCGCACCAAAGAGCGACAGATGACAGCGGTAGTTCCGTCCTGGGGGAAAGTGTCCATGTGTCCGGAAGCAAGAGCAGAACTGTCCTATTATGGATGGTGGCCTCTGCTGGGAAGGAGTCCCTGCTGCTCAGCCACGGCCCTACACACGTGGCTGGTCCAAGGCCTGGCTCCGGAAGGTGCAGAGCCATGGAGAGCAGACCTCATCTTGACGAAGAAGCAGGCTCAGATCGGTGGAAGAAAGCCTCTTGCTGTGGCCCAGAAGTGGAGCAGCAGGCTCCCCAAGAGGGCCTCCTGCTGAGGCAAGGTTGCACCAGCCCACGGACTCTGTGTGGAGTCCCGGTCTAGGTCTCCGAGGGGTGAGATCCACATGAGGGGTGAGTTGGTGGGCAGAGCACTATGCTGTGGTCACCTGAGCTGCTGCCAGGAAGCCATGAGTCCCAGCATCTTGGGAAATCCCTTCTCCTGCCGACCTCCCCCCCAACCCCCTGCAACCGTGTTTTCTAATCATATCCCCTCAGGAAGCTGCGAGGATTAACAGAGACCCTGTGCAAGAGCCTTGCAGGCTGCCCGCCCTTCATGCTCATGTGCTTTGTCATGGGTGTGACTGTCCTACATGCTCCTCTCACTCTAGGAGATGCTCTTTCAGGTGGGCAATTCTGGGCCCCCCAGTTTGATGCCGGGCGCTGTGCCAGATGACTGGGCACCGAGTTGAAAGCACAGAACAGTTCACGGTCATACTGAGTCAGAAGTACCAAGGATGCCAGGGGTCCTATGGGGGCTTTTCCTAACTGCTGGACAATGGTCAGTCTAAAAGGTCCCAAAATAAGGAAACGCAAGGTTCCCAAGACCCACCAGTCTCTGTCCACTCGCCCAGGGTTGGTTTGTAATCGCCACACTCCTGTGGAGCCTTGGCTGCTTGCTGTGCCTTCCAGGCACACGACCCTGCCCAGGACCCAGAGTGGGCAGAAATGCTTGGTCTGCACGGCTGGTGAGAATGCCGTGGTCCTGACTCTTGCACACAATTGTCCATCTTACTAGCTGTGTGACCACGGGCGAACCAATTCAGCCACTTGGCTTCAATTTTCCCAGTCACACCCTCCCTGGGGCCCTACAACCCCAGGCTCAGATATTCCCTGATGTTTTGCTTCCCACTCATGCAGGTGAGCCCCATTGATGTAGGCCAGCCGGAGGCCAAGATGCCAAGGGAAAAGCAAACACCAGAGGCAAACCTGGTGAGGAGGTTGGTTTTGTGTGTCTGGCTTGGCTAAGCTACAGCACTCAGTTAGTCAATCAAATGCTAATCTACGTGTTGCTCTAATCGCATTTTGAAGATCTGGTAACATTTGACATCAACTGACTATAATTAAAGGAGATGATTCCGGATTGTGTGGGTGGGCCTCATCCAATCAGTTGAAGGGCCCTAGAGGCAAATGGAGGTATCCCCGAGGAGGGAGAAATTCTGCCTCAAGGCGGCAGCATCAGCTCCTGCCTGAGAGCTTCTAATTTGTTGGCTTACCTTACAGATTCCCTTCACAATCACATGAGGCGATTCCTTGAAATAAATCTTTTAATCCGTATTAACATATATTATGTATATGTATGCATTTAGTGTATATAAATATAAGCTACACGTATGTGTGAGTGCGTGTGCGTGTATATCTCCTATTGGTTCTGTTTCTCCAGAGAACTCTGACTGATACTCCTGGGATCAGGAACATTTCCAAAGAAATGTGTTTGTTGCTTTCACATTCTTTCAGCAAATACTACTTAGAAACAAATCAGGCTGCCGACTTCAGTAAATGGAGACTCATTTGCAGTTAGGCATATCCATTGATCTTAAAAATCTCCTCCTCTTCGCCACGGAGCCACCCGCCCAGCCCCCGTTTCTGAAATCAGACTCGGTGTCTCTGTCCACCCCGCCTGCCAAGATGCATAGGCGGCACCTTGGATTCATGGACCCTGGACTCCGAGTGGATGAAGTACACTAGATGATATATTTTTTAAAAAGTTGACTGGTGTCTCCATTACTGTTCTGAGCAGATGATGTTCTTTGTTTATGGGAGAAATTAGGCCAAATTCAACTTTTCCACAGATGGAGAAGCCTGAATTATTTATCAGAGGCTCATGAATTTGGTTCTGGCAAATGGCAGGGCCGAGGGCGGCTGATTTGTGTTTCGTTGTTGGAACGGCTTGATCCCAGCAGGTCCTGGGCCGTCTTGATGCAGTGCTGGGCTTGGGAGGGTGGGGGGAGGTAGGGCTTGGGGCTGGGTCTGGGCAGGGGGAGGGGGTGGGGACCCTTTCTCAGCAGCTTCTGCTGGTTCCCGAGGCTGTGGGACAGGAACCCTGACTAGGGCTCTGACCGGCTGCTGGGATGCCTGGGCTTCACTGGGCCCCTGTGGACCCTAAGATTCAGGCGGGCCTTCTTCACTCAGAAAAGAAAGGGATAGAAATGGAGAAGGTGGTCATTGCAGCTTGCCTTCTCCCACCAGGCCATTCTTTCTTTCAAAACTGGATTGCAAGGCCCATTGGAACGTGTCTAGCAACTCGGCAAGCACGGAGCATGTAAAGGCCTCGTCTGGGGCTCCCACTGGGCACAGCAGCATCATGGAAGAGAGAGTGGGCTCCTACATAGGAGGACTCAGAAAAACGCCTTTTAGTGTGACAGGAGCCACAGTTACTCACACCAACTCATGTCGACTGAGAGCTGATCATGGGTCAAGTGCTGTCCAGGTCTGAACTCATTTCATCCTCAGACAGCCCTTTGAGCCAGATCCATAGAAAATGCAGCCAGGGAACCTTCAGGAGCCTATTCAAGACCTTTCACCCAGCGAGCCACAGGGCCCAACTCAGCTAGTGCTCCTGACCTCATATGACATGGGTCTGGGGGCCCCCTGGCACCAGTCATGGGTCAGAAAGCCCCCAGCCTTGAAGGCTTTTGGAGATGAATGGGGGAGATACTGGGGTAAAAAATTCTTTCTATCCAACCACACTCACACAGGCCACTTCTCACCTTCCCGGGGGTGCAGGCTGTTATCAGGCCTAGTAAAGACATGGGGACATTGCACTTCAAGAGCTGAGCTGGCCTGACAGGGGCCTTGCAATGACCCCAGTTCTTTCTGTCTGTCCAGATATGTGACACGCTGGCCATGCCTGCTGTCTCCTTGGGGGCTGTCTGGCTTTCAAACCTTATTATGTGTGTACTATCAGTTTGCTGATGGCCTGGGACAAATCATTACACCTCTGGGCCTCGTCCCCACCCAGTCCCTGGGTCATCTGGACTCCTTGTTCCTGGGCTGTTTCTTCTTCTTCTTTTTTTTTTTTATTTCTAGGACCACTTGGTGGGGACCAGCCCCTTTTCATGGAACAAATGCTTTGGTGGGAATGAGTAAGAAGCCTGCAGAGGTGAGTCTTTAAGTGTTTGGTTTGAACCGTTTTAATTTGATTCAAAATTAATTCCCATCATCTTTGAAGTAGCCCATGTGGGAAAAGGGGTATTTGGGCCCCAGCATGCTTGCTCCTGCTCCTAAAAGCTACTTCTACCGTACCTGCCTGGGACGTATGCCTGGTGAACCACCTCCTTCTGGGCTATGGAGCTGCCCCTTCCCCTGACCCCTCCTGCCCTGGGCTCTACCGTATCACCTATTCTTCTCTCCTGTGTTCTGGGCAGGAGCCCTTTTTCCTGAAGATGGGGCATGGGTGTGGGATGGGGTGGAAGCTCTTTGTCATTCTTTATTTCAGCAAAGAGCCAGAGTCTGGGTGAGGAAAAGGTGAGGACGAAAGACAATAAATAAGTAAAAAAAGTAAATCAAAGCTCAAGTTGAAAGGAGCTCCTAAAATTCAAAGTGGTCATCCTGGCCCCTAACAGAGCCCCCTCCCACATTGTCCCTACACTCAGTTTATTCTTCCCTGGAGACTGATGATGCTGCTCCCCTCTGTAGCCCCATGCCCTTCCATCACCTACCAAGTTCAAGGTCTGTTTCAGGCCTAGCTCAAGTAGCCCCTCTTCAGTGGCGCTCCCCCCAGCTCTTTCCCTGACACAAACCTTATCTTGACCTCCCCACCTACATGCACACACAGGCTCCCACACCACTTCCCATGGTTCTGTGTAGGCCGTGTCCTCACACTCACTGGGCATACTGGCCAGCCCCAGGGGAGGAGGGCTGGGAGGCACGTGGGGTACCCAGTAGGGAAGGAAGAGGGTAGAGAATGAAAGATGCTTGGGCTGAGACAGCCAGAGTGGGGGGAGAGACATGGAGAGAGGCAGAAGCAATAGAGGCAGAAAAAAGAAAGGAAGGAGGAGGGAGGGGTAAGCCAGCCGGCAGCATTTATTGGACTAAATACAGTCCCGGGACAGAGAGTATTTTGGGCCTGAGTCAGCGAGTTTCACCCATAAATTCTTAAGCATCTGTCAGGCCACCACTCCCCACCCAAGGCTGCTAGGAGCAGCTGCCTCAACGGGAGCCTGAGCGGACAGTCTCATTTAGCAAATGATGGGATGGTTTAAAAATAACACCAGGAGTCACCCTCCATGAAGGCAAGGCCACTCCCTCTCCTGCTGGTCTCCACACCCCTCCCACAGTCCAGCAAGGTTCACAAGAAAGGCTGGGGACAGATGGCCAGAGTGCAGGAATGGGGTAAGGGTGTTCGTATGTGACAAGGTGTGACACTGTGTGACATAGGGAGGTAGTGGGGGGAGGGTCGTGTGCTGTTGGGAGGGCCTATGTTGCTGTGCAGGCGTGTGATGGTGCGGAGATGTGAGGCCTGGCCCTGCTCGTGCCTGAGTGTGTGTGCAGTCTCCTGGATATGAGACTGAGAGATGGAGCTCGTGGCAGCGTGTGACCTCACAGGTTGGGGTGACAGATGCTATTTTGTGTGTTTCCACCTGGGCAGAAGCATGAGTAACACATGTCAGTATTTTCATAAATGCACATTCAAATGACACGGGATGGGTCCTGTGCCTGTGAGACAGACAGACAGACTCTAAGGCAGGGACCTAGCACATGGATCTTCTGGGTTGGGGCTGCCCTCAAGAAATAGGCCATTGCCCCTCCTCTGACATGGTCTTGGCAACAGATTCTCCCAGATTTGGTCCCAATTCTCATTTCTTGTTCTCAGAGGCCACTTCCTCATTTTGGCTCTAGGTGCCAATGGCTGGCCTTTCCCTGGCCTTGCCCCTGCCATGAGGCCATCTGTTCAGGAGGCAGAACCCTCACCTGGCAGCCAGAGTGGCTCAGAGCCAACACCTGAAGTGAGATCTCGACCACCATCCACTTGTTCCTTATGCCCTCCCAGGGCCTGGCCACGCCTCCGCATGCCTCATGTTGGTCACTCCTGCAAAGGTCCCTAAGCAGGTGGACTGGGCCACATTTCACAGACAAGACAGCTACTACGTAACTTGGAGAAGTCAAGACACATGCTCATGGGCAACCCATGGACCCACCCTACTTCTGCCCAGCTTGTGGCCCGTTCACTAGTCCACAGGGAAGCGGAGGGTCCCAGCCCCACAGTGGGCGATGTCTCTGCTCTCGGGACCACACCCCACAGAGCAGGGGGCCTCCCTTTCCCAGAGAACTCACCCCTGGGCTCCTTTGAGCAGGGCGCCTCCAGAATTAATTAAGTTGTTGTTTTCAGACTGTCAACTTAATGACAGAGGTTAAATGGGGTCTGGGGATGGGCGGTGGGAAAAGAAACTTAAGACGCAGGAGCCCTGGCCTGGCCTGACAGGGTGTGTATGCACCTGGGTGCCCAGGCTCCTGGGTCGTGCCTGCCCATGATGTCATCTGCCCTCCCACCGACGTGCTCTAGTTCTTGGTGAGCTGGGCTCACAGAAGGCTCAGAGGTATCCCAAGAAGTCTCAGAAAACTAGGATGGAAGGCATGTCCCTTAGAGCCAAGGCCAAAGTGATTCTTTAACAGTACAATGTGAGACACCTGGACAGCCCTGGCCTTTCTAGTATCTTCCTTGTGAATCTGACCTGGTGGCTGACGTATCACCATTAGCACTTAATTTGGGGGTTAAGCATTGCCTTTCCCTTCCACCAGGCTTTTTCTCGCCCCAGTATTTTTATTTATTCTGCTCTACCCTCTAATATGTCCTTTATTTGTCCCACCAGACATACATTCCTTGTCAGGCCTGCCCAGCCTCCAGCCCTGCACCACGGCCTTTGGCTTATGGAGGAGCTGGGTCAGTATCTGAAGGTAGAGCTCACCTCTTTAGTGACCGTCGCCTTAGATCCCTAGTTCCTCCAGCTATTCCTCACATGACCTGTTTTCCAGATACTTCCTTTACCTCACCATGCAGCCGTTTCCACCAACAGTTGGACATACAGTCATTTTACAGTGGTGTCCGCAGGCCCCCCAAGATTGGGTCTCCCTGTGTGGGGGTGGATTTCCTCAGCAGGGGCGCCATCCACGAGATGATCCCATCCTCCCACCCCCTTGCTGGTTCAGATCTCTGTTCTTAGGCCTGCCCAGCCTCAGGGCCAGGTAACCCATCCTCATCTCCGCCTATTCCAGGACAGGCTCCAGTTCCTGCTTTACCCTTCCCAGGAACAGGGTTCTGCCCCTGGGCAAGGAGACTCAGAAGGTCTGAGAACCAGGATAGAAGTGTGTATATCTCACCACTAAGACCACTGAGGCCCATCTCCATGTTCCAAAATGCAGGGTGAGCCTTTCTCTTTATAACAATCCTTTACTTCACCAGGAAAATGAGGTTGAGAGCTTAACTCTGTGTGTGTATGATCAGCGTGGGGACGGGGAGTGGGGGGAGGGGAAGGAGGAGGGCGTATCCTATATTGCTTTGGGTTTTAAGAGCCTGAAGCTGTGTCTTTCCTTCTAAAAGGCAACTGGGGTCTCGCCATGTGTTGAAGGATAAGGGCCTGGGCTGTGGGCAGGAGCTGGGGCAGGAGTTTGGGGAGTGCACCTGAGTGAGGAGGGAGTGTTTCAGCCCAACGCTAGCCTAGCTCCTGCCTTCCTCAAACACCCATCCATCCCTGTCCTTCCCATTCACACATCATTTCCATTACTTTAGACCAGGTGTGGGGTTTAAAGGGTTGCTATGAGCCTTCTTCAGCCAGGAGCGGAAAAATCCATCACGCACATAACATATATTTTAAAATAACTTACACGCATAACACCCCCACGCTTTCATTTCTGCGTCTCAGATCTGATTATCTGAAGCTCTCTTTCTTTTTTTAATAAAAAATTGCTATAAATCTTTTTGTCACAGAAGATATAAGACGCACGTTTGCTGGAGAAACTGCCTGGCTGAGTTGTTTTGTAGGTGGTTTGGTGCCTTGCTCTGGTTTATTTTTTTTTAACTTCCAAATAGCTCAAGCTGAATTTCCAAGATGAGGGTAAAGAAGAGCTGCCCCTGACTGGCATTCAAGGGGGGAAAGAAGTTCTAGGTTTGACAATGTCCATCCCAGCTCTAGCCCAGGAATCCCACGCATACTTTCTACACAGTCCCGTCTGGATGTGGTCAGTGGTGGTACCAAGTGGAGATGCCCCAGGGTAAGCCCACATGAGAGTGCATTAAAAACATCCAGTCCTATTAGAAAGAATCCTTTGCTTTCCACATACATCTCCTTCCTTCCAGCCTAGACAGACCATCATGTGCTATGGGCCTGTTGGGAATGGGAGGGAGTGGGGGATGGGATGTGGACATGGGGGAGCATGGTTAGTAGGGTCACCAAGGATTTGCATGATAAATAATCCCAGATGGACATCTTGGAAGGTGGCGCTTTGCTGGGAAATTGTCCCAACACGCCTGACCCATTTGTTACACAGCCACAAAGCACTCTGAAAGAAGACAATATTCCTTCAGATGCTTCACTGGGGGTCAGGTGGAAGGAAAGAAAAACCTATTAACGCTTTAGGGGGAATACAGCCCTTTGGGTGCAGCGGTCAGCAGGTGCTCAGCAGGTGGACCCAGGGACTGCAGGCTGGGGAGGGGAGGTATGGGTGTGCTTTTGGAAGAGATTAGGCAGGGCTTCGAGAGGGTGGGGAAGGGGAAGTGAAGCGAACCAGGGAGTGGAGGTGGGCACATCTGGAGGGTGTTGAAAAAGACCAGTGTGAACAAACTGAAAATCTGGGAGAGCTGCTACCAGTTTGCTCATCCATTCTTCCATCCACGAAAAGAATGCCAGGCCTCACATTGATACACCTCAGGAAAGGCACGTGGTTTAGTGAAAAGAGCAGGAATCTTAGGGTTGGACAGATCTGCCACTTAGGGTTCTCTGGACCTGGGCCTGTTTCCTCACATCTTTGTGCCTCAGTTTCCTCACCTGCAACACAGAGATGATGATACTGTCTTTATAGATGCTATGGGGATTAGAAGCGCCAGTAGACAGTAAGCTGGGCATCCAGGGGATGCTCAGCAGATGTTGGCCTGTCCCCCAACATCACTCCAGGGTGCTTCAAGGTGTCTCCTCCTGGTCCTGCCAGGCCCCCTTTACTACAACAAGGCAGGTTTTGCCAGCACAGCATAAGAGAGCAAAGCACAGCGCTGCCCAGCCATTCCACCGTCTCATCGTCTCCTGGGCTGCTGCTGGGGGGGACGCATTTATTTGTATTTAATAAAATCCAGTAGCGTGGCAGTTTATGGGTCACACTGTAACGCAAAGAATAGATACCAGATAAATGTATATGTATGCGTGTGTGTGCGTGTGTGTATCTGTATATACACTCATGTACATGTTTATTGGGATTTTCAGGCCCACCGTGTTATTAATCTGATTCAAAGCCTGCAGCCTGGTTTAATATATTAAGTGAAATGGCAAGTCTTTATCCATCTTTCCCTCCTCCTGCCCTCTACCTTCTGTCTGCTCTCCAGGACAACACCATACATATGCCATATTAGATTCCATTTTGGTCCTGTTCTGATAAGCAGGAGATTAAATAATGAATGAGATTCCCATTAGCTCAATTTTTTTTTTGGCATATTTCAGGCAACCTTTTCCCTTTTTAATTAAATCGGCTCTGTACTGCGGAATATTTTTACATTGATTTGAAAAAAAAAAAAAGGAGTTTTTTAAAGGCCTGGTTACACTGACATCCCTGTGTGTACGAAAACTTGGCCCTCCCAGAGTATTGGTGAGGGGACGTGGTTGGGGTGCAGATGGAGGGCAGAAAGTGGAATTTAGAAATGACCCCAAAATCTCAGGCACGTTAGCTCCATCGCCTTTTCTCCTCCTCACCACACACCTGTCCACTCTCCTGTTTCAGGGTCTCTGATCTTAGACTAAGGGACTTGGAGAGACACGTGGCTCCTTTACTTTTATTAGAAAGTGAGACCGTTCATTAAATTGTTACCCCAAGCAAGAGGAGAATGATGTGTGCAGTGCCCACCTGTTAGGAAGCCTCCTGTGCTGAGCTGGGGCCACTGCTTTTCTCTTAGGAAAACTGGACAGAGTCCTTCGCCCTTTCAAAGGACAGCACGAGGGAGCCAGAGCCTAAATTCCCCAGGAGTCTCACTCCTCAGCATGCCCTCTGCACACAGGATGCTTCTCTTCTGCTCTGACAAAAACAAGTGTGTTTAATGGAAAAATCAAAAAAGTGGTTTTTCTAGGGGGCTGGATGTAATAAGAGAAGGCTTGCAGATCCCATATAGGTTTGGCAAAAATCTAAAGGCCTCGTCACACTTCACTTTATGTTTCTTCCCTTCTTCTAGATGTTGAAGCAGAGTTTGGAAGCCCCGAGTTCCAGGCTTTTTTCCTCTGGGCCCTTCTCAGAATTTCCAGGTTCTCTTTAATGGAGTCTCAGTGATGCATGAGGCAGGGTGATAGGTGACATAGCGCTAACTCTCTCAACAACACTTCAGGCAGGTATCATCAGTGTTCTCACTGAAGGGACCAGGAGACCAGGGATCCGCATGCCTGAGCCACCTGTCCACAGGCCATAGCTAACAAGGATTTTCACAGGCCCCCTGTGAAAATCCGGGGTGCACAGTCTATCAACACGGGCCTTGCTGGGGGTATCCACAGTCTACCTCTTCCCAGTGCGAGGTCCCCACTGCTTCCTGCTCTGTGGTGCTTGGTGGTATCTCTGCCCCCTTCTCCATTCCACCCCTCCTCAGCGCTGGGCTTATCTGGGCTCAGTGGAGGCCTTGGTCTCTTGGCTGCAGTAGATGAGTTGAGTGGGTCCAGGCTGGCGATGTGCAGCGAAGAGAGACATGAGGGGCGTCTGGAAGCTGCAATAGCCATGTCTTAGTCCTCTAGACCATGGCGGGAGAGGTCTGTCTGATTCGCTGTGGGGCATCCTGCACCCAGTGCTTAGTACACATGGGTTGACTGACTGTAAGTGAAGGCCAGGCGGGGCTGGAGTGGTGGCTGGCCTGCTGACTCTCTTCAAATACCCAAAGGGTGGCCATGAAGAAGAAACTGGAGCCTGACCTACATGTCTGACATTCAGGGGATGTGGCTTTCCCCAGAGATGTGATTTTCCATGTGAACAAACACTTTCCCATGGCCTGCCAGAAGTGACTGACCTGTCCCAGAATGGGGCTGGCACCTCTTGTCCCCTGGCTGAGTGCCCCAGGGGTGGGGGTGGGAGGTGAGCAGTGGGTGGCTGTGGGGAGGGTCCCCTCCTGATGTAATGCACTGATTTTCACTGAGCAGTACACTGGGTCCTGGAGGCAACTCACCCAGAAACTGAGTTGGGATGAATCTTGGGGTTATCAAAGTTCCCTCGGGGAAGCTTCTGGGGTGAGATAGCTGGTCTCTGCACAGGAAGCCACCTGTGTTTTAGGATAACCTTGCTGTAAGCCATCTCTTCACGCTAAGCTAAATCTGCCTGCTAATCCCTCCTATACCCTGGTCTACTCTAGAGTACCCTGATAAGGAGCCAGGCAGACCCCAGCCCTAACCCTGCCATGGAGGGTTATAAAGCTTGAAATGAGGGCTACTTCCAGGAAGGTTTCAGATGTAGAAGGTAAAGTTGACAGAGCCTGGGCAGCTATGCCCTCCCAGCACCCTGCCCCCTGCAATTCCCAGCTTTCTGGCAGTTCGTGGCTTGTGTCATTGAGAAGGGAGGGAGAGCTGAAGGGTATGATAAGGAGGGGAGCAGAAGGAGCAGGCACTCCGGTTCTACATCTGAGACATACCCTAGAGGATGTGACTCAGTTTACAGAATGGCTTTTTGCTTTTCCTTGCTCAGGCCTAACATCTAGCCCTGGCTTCCTCTGGGCAATGAGAACCGAATTTGCTTTGCCACGTGAAGGGAACACTCCACATGCAGTGAGTCAGAGCCATGCGCGCCACTGGGCAGAGTGAGCTGCTCAGGCCCAGCCTCAGGGCCATTCCCTTCCTAAGGTTTTTGTTGGCTGTTAGTTTTGGGGATGAGAAAGGCCAAGGAGAGTGTTGGACGCAGAGACGGCCTCAGGGACATTTTCAGGGGTCGACTGACAGAGAGGCCATCCCTCCCTGTGAAGATGTGCGTGAGGTCCTCGGGAGAATGTGACAAGTAAAGGACAGACGAGGGTGATAAGAGAAGCGGGCTGTGGACCCCCGCCCTCCCCCACACCTGCTCCTCTGGCAGCCTGGGCTTACACAATCCCTGGCTCGCGTTCCAGGTCCAATTAATCTACTCTCTCCCCTGTCTCCTTCCTTCTCCTGCTCCTGAAAACAGCGGAAGGAGAGTGTGCCCTTTTGGCTGATACCTCTGCTGAATTATTTGAGAGACGAGACTCTAAATGGATGTTTAAAGGGCCAGAGGCTCAGGCCTCTGCTCCTGGACATGGGAAGGTTTGGCCAACAGGCTGGTGGAACAGCCCCTGCCCTCTGTGCTGCCAGGACCTAAGCCTGATGACCCAAGGATGGGGCTTGCCATCCCCATTGTGCCTGTGCACACGTTCGTGCCATCACACCTCTGGACATGCCTGTCCTGGTGGGTGCTGTCTCTGCACACAGGCCCAGACACAGTTTGGGAATGTGTGGACATGTTGGGGAGGGACGAATGTGGTGTGCGAAGGCTTCACGTGTGCCTGGCAATTGCTTTATGCGTGCCTGCATGTTGGCACAACCATGTGATTAGGGTGTGCATGAGTTAACACACTCTAGCGTGCTCTCTGATGTGAGCAGAGAGGAGAGTGTGCAAGTGAGTCAGACGTGGATACGTGCCCCCAACCACGTCTGCGATGGCCTCTCGGCATGGCAGGGGCTGACTTGTGGGGTGCTGCTCCATTGTTCCCAGAGTCCTGTTTTTGTGACATGCAGATAAGGAGACGGGCTGCTTTCCCAGAGACAAACCAGTTTGCCTGAGTTTTGAGGAAGAGTCTTGAAATTTATTCCGAGCTCAGAATTTAGGAGAGAGGGAAAGAGTAGTCCAACGTGGGAGACACGTGCGTGCTTCTGTGTGCGTGTGATGGCACGTGTGAGACTGAGTTTGGGAGAACCTGATTCACATTGGCCACTGGTTCCTCTGTGCGTGCGTGTGTGTGCACGTGCATGCATGTACGTGCATGGAGAAGGAGGAGGATGGAGGTCCAGCTTTGGTCAAACCATTCCCGGGAGACAAGGCGGTGGGACAACCTGTCCATGCACATTGCTGCTGCTCCTTCCTTCTTGTGCTAATCCCTCTGGTAGGTGAGGGACTTTGGGAACCAGTTGGCATCTGAGGCATGTAGCATACCTGAAATCCTGCAGTGTCCACCAGGTTTACCCAAATTGAAGGTTTCTGAAGCCCAGAACAGCCAACACTGAAGCAGAGCTCTCCCCGGGGTCAGAGGTGAACATCAGACCAGTGGCTCATCAGGGAGGATGGTCGGAGTGAGGCTGAGCTGGGGCTGCCTGGGGTGCCGGTGTGGCTCCTCATGTGCCTGGGTCACAGCCCTTAGGGGCCAGTTCAGTGCTGGTGACTATCTTCCTCCCAGCCAGGAGCAATGCCCATGGTTTCCCTTCTTAGCCACTGCTTCTCCACATTCCAGCAGCCAGGGGTGACGAGACAGCATCTCCCCGCTGTTTACCTCCTTCATGGAGCAAGTCCTGCCCCCACAGCGCCCCTTTCTTTGATGTGTCTTAGTGTCTCTCAGTCTCTCTCTCTCTCTCTCTCTCTCTCTCTCTCTCTCTCTCTCGCTCCCGTACTACTGATCAACCACGAGCACTGCTGCCTGTCAGGTGCTAGGGGATGAGTGAGGGCAAAACCACATAAAACCTCGGAGTCTGCTTTCTGAACTTCAATTCCACCTCATACAAATTCATCAAATGTTCACTGAGCATCTACTGTGGGTTAGGGGTCGGGCATCCATCGCTGGATGATACCTCCTGCACAGGACTTCAGCTTGGTGGGAGAGCTCGCGAACAATGTGGTCACACACTGGAGTGCCTGGCGCCGTCTGGGGATGTGGAGGGGATGGTTGGAGCACATGACAAGTCTCCAGGTGAGACTTCACTGAGACACGCATCTGATCCCAGCCACAGTGGAAACTTCCAGAGTGGGGCAGACAACACCTTCCTCTTGCTATCACCTCCACAACCCTTAGTTCTGGTCTGCTTGGATTTTCACAGAATAGGGACAGATGAACATAAGGACAGATGGAAGCATGGATGTTACTTCTATCACACTTTGATCTCTTCGCTTTGGTCAAGTGGGTCAGAATTCAGTGCAGAGTGACAGCGGTGACACTCGCTGCCTGCCATGGCTCATACCAGGCTGTGGGGGATGGGCAAAGGAGGCTCCCTCCCGGCCCAGGCTGTGCATACACAGCATTGGCTCGCTCCTCAATCATGCCTTTTCCAGCTAGCTGCTCCTGTCACAGCACATCTTGTTAGCCCTGGAGGCTCAATGAAATGGAAATTCATGTTTAAATTTAAAAACAACATATTGACCCTGGGAGCCGGCGATGTCTACATTTTTAATAACTTACTCAGAATGAAGGCTGGGATGAGCGGGTGTGTTTCTTCGCGTCTTTGTGTCACCCACATGTGGACATGTGTGCTTTACGGGGTGCATTTCTGCCTTTGTTTATGTGGGTGTCTGTATTGGATGCCACCTGTGTCAGTGTGTGCCGGTGTGTACGGGAGGATGGAGTGCCAGTATTTGTTCTGAGGTGCAGTGTGTTTCTCTTTGTGGTTGAGGCTGTGTAAGGGTGTGTTGGAAAGGTTTCATTTGACTGGGATGTGTTCACATAGGGGAACTGGAGACAGGCATACCTGACTGGGGACATAAGACAATCCTTGCTCCTGCACTTCCCTCCCCCTCTACCCTTGTGACATCTGATCTGGGAGCCTCCCTGTCATATAGTCCCTCTTTATATCTTTATTTTTAATTTTTTTGATTACTAGACTTGATTATCTTTATCTATTTATTTTTAAGTTTTTTGTCTTTCCACCATTCTTTTTGTTCCCACTCTCCTACCTCCTGTGGTCTCTGTAGTCTGGGCCCTCAATCCAGATGACCCCGTGGGCCAAATGTGGGAATAATCCCAGTCTATTGGGGTTTCCAGGTCCTCAGAGAGCCCTTCACCCTTTCCATCTCTTGGAAGGATCAGCATAACCCCTTGGGACAAGGGCTTCCTTCCCACTCGAGTCCCACAGCCTATCAGAGCCCCGTTCCTCCTCTCTAAGGTGCCCACCATCCTCCCTTATATATGTTGTCCTCTGATATGAAGGAAGAACAGTAGTCTGGTGGTCTGGAGGCCCAGGATCTGACCCTGCATAACCAGCTGTGTGGTCAAGCTAAATGTCTAAGGCTCTCTATACCCCAGGTCTCTTTTGTAGGGTAAGAGGCCACAATAAGGTATCCAGAAGGCCCATCCAAAAGGTCTGTCAGCTGTCATGTTATAATTTCCACTCTCCACTTCAGTCTGATCACGATAATTCTGTTTCAAGCACACTCAGTGTCAGATCATTGACTAGGTACATGACAGGGACTCAGCAAACGTTTGCTCATTGACTGAGTACAGCATGATGCCAGTTTAGGTCTCTTATTTCTCTATCTATCCATCTATCCATTTGCCCACTCATCTGTCTACCCTTGCATCTATTCACCTATCCCCTATCCACTTACCCTCTGTTTACCCATCTACCCATCCATCCATCCATCCATCCATCCATCCATCCATCCATCCAACCACCTACCAAAGGATTCATTGTACAAACACTTCCTTCCTTCCTTCCTTCCTTCCTTCCTTCCTTCCTTCCTTCCTTCCTTCCTTCCTCTCTCTCTCTCTCTCTCTCTTTCCCTCCCTCCCTCCCTCCCTTCCTTCCTTCCTTCCTTCCTTCCTTCCTTCCTTCCTTCCTTCCTTCCTTCCTTCCTTTCTGTCTGTCTTTCTTTCTATACTCAAAGATATGAAAGATGGCCTCCATCCTTGAGATGCTTGTGGTTTACTGGGAAGAGTACAGAGCAGTGTAAGAAAGGCCTAGGGTGCTCTGGGGAGGGCTTGGAAGAAGAGAGAACATGTCTGACTGATAAGATCAGGAAAGGTTTCATGAGCAAAGGGGTAGCTGAACTGAGCCCAGAGGGCTGGATAGGTGAGATGGAGAAGAAAGGAGACCAGGAGGGGTCCTCCCAGTGATGGGCACATAGAAAGCATGTTAAGAGAAGAGTGTTTGGCATGCAGTGAATAAGTAGGGGGCAGTAGCAAAAAAAAAAATTCAGTCCAACTGCCTGTCAGTGGCCTAGAGCACTTTCTTATCACCTTCCAATTCTCTCATTACCCTTAGGACAAAAGCACAGAGGCCCTATCACCTCTCTTTTAGAGATGGAAAACTTGGTGCAGGATGGTTGAGTGTCTGGCTCAAAGTCACACAGCAAGTATGTGGCAAAGTAGGGACCACAACCCAAGGCTCTGGGACTCCTTGACCTGGGGTCCTCCTCCCAAGGATGGGATCAAGAGCCCATCCAGAAACCCTCTTAAAAGTCTGAGTTTTTAACTTCAAGAGAAGTGGGAAGGGGTCTGCAAGCACTTTGTTTCCATTACCCATTGAAATTTGACATAATGTCTTGGCAGTTCCCCCTTAATATTCTGCTGTATATGGAGCCTGACGATTTCCACCATTGAATGTGACAGGTTGGGAAGATTAAAAAGAGGAGCTAAACTAGCAGCAGTTGGAGATGAGGAAAAGTAGCACATTTATGAATAATTTCGGCTGAATCCTCACAACACGACACTCCCTGGACAGAACACATTCATTATCTTATTCACCACGACTACTGCAATATTAGTGATTTGTTACCGAATCAATTATTAATTCGTACAGGAGAACGAGGCTCTGTCACTTAACTCTTCTCTGAACATGGGGCCCAGAGTGGGGCAGAGATGGGAAAAGAGCCAGATTTAATCTTCATGGTCTTGTATGGTCTCTTCTAGAACATGGAAGGACAGTTAAGAGTGGTGGCAAGTGGGTGAGTGAGAGGTATGGTTAGGGGGAAAGTGTCATGTCCCTCAGCCCTGGCCTGAAACCATAGACACATAGTACATGAGAGCAGTGCAGAACCTAGCGATCTGTAGGGGTGGATTAAGGCCACCCATCCATCCATCCATCCATCCATCCATCCATCCATCCATCCATCCATCCATCCATCCAATTTATTGCCTGCCGTTTGAAGTGTCTGACTCAAATAATTTGCTCTTGCCTATAATCCTCCCTCTTCTAACAACCCATGAAAATCCTCTCAACTGTCAGAGCCCAGCTTGAGTGCTCCCAACTCTAGGATCCCCTGCTTCTCCTGCTCCCCAGCTCCTATCTTGGAATTCCCCGGCCCTCAGCTTGGGGTGGATCCACACTTGATCAAACACAATTTTCATGTGAGTGTCTTGTCTCCTTAGCCCAAAATTCATCAAAATATCTTGGGACCTGTTCTTAACCCTCAGTTCAAAGGCTGGCATCTGCCCATACTTTTGGTGTGCTTGATCTAAAAGTGCCACTAATTAGAAACTGTAGAAATTCACCTCTCCTTCGAGACCAGTGTGATCTGACCGAAGACCCCAACTGTGTCTCCTCCTGGCCTTTCCACTGTCCCGTCCCCACCG
Organism: Cynopterus sphinx; assembly: GCA_030015415.1. Classification (NCBI taxonomy): domain Eukaryota; kingdom Metazoa; phylum Chordata; class Mammalia; order Chiroptera; family Pteropodidae; genus Cynopterus; species Cynopterus sphinx. The sequence continues at coordinate 25,019,975 of CM057384.1, read as the reverse complement.
AGTGGGAATGCAGAATGGTAACCATGTGGCTGGGGAAGGCTAGCAGCCCCAGTGCCCAACTCTGCTGGTGGTAATTACCACTGGATAAATACACCAGAGCGGGACATCGTCTAGCAACCTAATTACAATGAGGTGCAGAGGCTTCAACCTTGGTCGAGCAGGGGCAGGTCTGATTTAGGTGGTGTCATAAACCCTGAACGTTCCTCTCGTCCTGTCCTGGCTACTCACTCTGAGTGGCTCTGCTCTCTCCTCCTCAGGACCTCCGGCCCCCTCGGAGCCTCCAACTGTAGTTCCAGCTTTTCCAGACTTGGGCTTTGTATGTACTCTGTGCCCTAATCCCCTTGGGTCAAAGACTTTCCCAAATGAAAGAGAATTTAGAGACCATCAAACCCAACCCCGGAAAGAGCAGTGAAGAAGGAACTGGAAGGTTTGGGTTCTGTTCCACTCCTCTCACTATGTGCCCCAAGTCAAGTCCTTTGGCCTCTCTTACATTTTCCTCATTTCCACGTTTAATGTGGGATAATAACATGTATTCTGACTGTCTCCTAGGGTTGCTGTGAGGTTAATTAAAAAAAAAATTGCAAAGCAACCCCCAAACAGGAAGAAGACCACTGGACAGCCTTCTTAGAGGCAAACTAATGCCCAGAGAGATTCAGTAACTTGCCAAAGGCACACAGCTTCATGAATCATTGAGCGGGCACCGGCTGCTAGTGAGCATGTTTGTTCCTTGAGAGCCAAGTTTTCTGAGCAAAGGGTAGGTGTACTTGACAATTTCTTCTAGAAGACTTGGCTGGCTTTCCATGCTAACATCGCATAGAGCTGTTGCACATCGAGTAGAGGGGAGGATGGAGGGACCTGCTGGATCCCTTTGGCATGGCTGCAGTTCAGGAGTCGGGGATTCAGGACCCTGCTGTCCTCAAGGGAGGGCACTGCCCTATTCCTCTTTGTTTCCTCAGCCCCTAGCACAGGGCTAGCACCCAGGAGGGACTCAATCAATGTGATGGAACATATAGGCTAATTGCTAATCGATATTGGTTTTACTTTTCTGTGTTTGATTACATGGTTTACAAAGGAATTGCACTTTTAAGTGGTGAAACTGCATTTCTTTAAAATGATTCCGGGAGTATCTTCATGGTTGAAACTCAAGAAAGATGGACTGGGGAGGGGGTAGTTCTCCCTGGAATGTTCTCCTTGGGGAATCACAGGTACTTTGTGAATCAGGACGAGAGGCAGGGGAGAAGGGGCCAGAGTTTAGGCTTGTGGCCCCAGAAATTCCTCTTACCTGGGGCCCCTGCCTCAGGGCTACTAGGAGCTGGAATGGGGGCAATGCCCGAGAAGGATTCGCCATATTCTTAGAAGATGGGGGGAGCCCTCCATCCCACCTTTCCTGGAGGAAAGGGTCAGGGAGAGATAGCTTGGAGGCCCCACTAGAGAGAAGCCCCGGGAGCTGCCTCAGGGTGTGGTCAAGGCGAGAGGTGGCCTTATGGCCGGAACACTTAGGTTCCACCACATTGGTCAGGAAGTCAGCCTGATCACCCTCTCCTTGGCAGGATGGAGAGGGCTGAGGGAAGGTAATAAAACCTGCAGGTACCAGCGATAGAGACGCTGGGGAAGAAATAGGCCCCCTCTATGGGGGTGGGGCTCCTATAGGATTGTTTTAAGAACACAAAAGAGCAATAGTCCTGTCGGGGTTTCTGGCCCATCTGTTCCTCTTCTCGAACCCCTGGGCCTCAGACAGGACCAGTCCACAGTAAGGATCCTGAATCAATCAGTCCTGTGGTGGCACAGGGTCAGTAGGAGGAGCATCCTCTGAGGACTCACAGAACAGCCACTCCGGGCTTCTGGAAGGTGCATCTCACACCCATGTGAGCTATCTGCTTTTCTAATCCAGCGACACACTGACCCACCAGCTTTTGGCACCCTGCTGGGATGCTTGAGGGTGGGGTGAGGGTGTGTGTGTGTGTGTATGGGGAGGGGGTAGACCAAAGACATCCAAGCCCTGCCCTTGCCTGAAAGAGGCCTGCCATGAGCAACGGGGCGCTGGCCCTCAGGACAGGAGGAGCTGCAGGGGCTAATTCATGGCCAGCACCCTATGGCTGGCAGCAGCTGTGAGAGACGGTGTGGCCTCATAGTTAGGGTGCAGACCTCAGAGCCACACGATGGGGGTTGAAATCCTGGCTCGAACCCTCAGGACCTGTGACTCTGGGCAGCTACTTCACTTCTTGGTGCCTCAGTTTCCTAATTGGGGAACAGGGATGACAGCACTTACCTCACGGGGCTGTTAGGAGCAGTGAATGGAAGAGTGAGTGTGATGTGCTGAGGAGGGTAAGTGCTGGGAGAAGCCAGGCTGTGCGGGAATCCTCAGGGAAGGCTTATGTAGGAGGTGGGACTCGAACTGGGTGGCAAGAGGGAAGTGCGTGGAACTGTGTGAGCCAAGTGTGGAGGTGGGACATGAGCTGGAAACATTGGGAGGGGGGTGCTATGTGTTCCTCACCAGCCTGTGATGATCCTCTGTTCAGCAGGGCAGGGTTGGGGTGGTGCAAGTTCCCCTAGCTCCTGGCAGAGAGGAGGAGACAAATGCTTGTTTGTGTGTGTAGGGGGCTGCCTAGTGGTATAATTGCTTCAGCAAACAGGTAAAGTAGAGGCTTTGTGAACCCAGTGAAGTGAGTTTTCTGAGCACATACGTCAAGCCAGGTGCATCCACCAACAACTAGGAAAAGTGCTCTCTAGTGCCCTCAGTAGATCTGCTTCCTGCTCTACTTGGGAGCTGCAACTGTCTGGAAGCCTGTGAGTGACCAAAAGGCCTCCCTTGGCCCCAGAAAGAGCCTGATACCCTGCCTTGTTGCCTTGTTCTGGTCATGGCTCTAGTCGAGGACACTCCAAATCTCCTTAGCCAAGGTTCCATCTTCTCCCAACTCACTCTTTTCTTCTTTACTTTTCCACCATTTGATCCAAGTGTAGGTAGGGTCTGCTGGATCTTTGGTCTTGACTCTCCCACCTCTGACCTCATCTTCTCCCTCTCAGCCCTCTCAGGCCCACCCACATTCTGCCAAGCGTCTTGCAGCCCAAGGCAGGGAGCTTCCAGTAGGTAGAGGTGGAAACTAAGCTCAGAGGATTAAAACGGAGACATAATAGGCAAGGCTGCAACCAGAACACAGGTCTCTGTCTCCCAGGCCACAGCTCTTCCCACTCAGCCTGACTTCTCCACCTACCTGAGTTCTGGCTGGCTGGCCTTAGTGTCCACGGGGTCTCTGCCTTCTTTTTAAATATAGGGAGCCTCATCACAGTCATCCCGGGCCCACACAAAGCTTTCTTCTCTAACCACGTCAGCTCACACGCATCTCTGCCTGGTATCGAGGAAGCAGCCTCTGGAGCCCGACCCTAACTCTCATGCTCTGATTAATGGCCACCCCCTGCTCTCCATTGTGTCATGTGTGTGAGTCATGTCTACCCGGCCAGACAGTGACCTGGCTGCCTGCTGCTGTGGCCACGTGCTCCCTTCTCCAGAGTCCATGAGGCCAGAGCACACAGTGGGGACGCAGTGGGACCCACTGACTGATAAATGGCTTGGAGACTCAGGCGTGAGAGTGACGGAGGCTGACCTTTGCTTTGTCTGTAGAGAAAGGGGCGCATGGAGCAAATTAACCGTCAAGCCACCCCAGCACAGTCATGTGCAGCCTGTGAGATGTGAGCTGTAAAACATCTGACGTGGATCCAAGCCTTCCGTAGTCAGTGTAGATTAGCATGGCCTGATTCTCTTCGGGAAGGCAATCCTCACACCTCCCTCTGGTCACCCACGCCGGTGTCTTTTTAGAAAGTGGCGGAGTGTGAGCAAACACGGAGAAAAGATATTCCTGGATCCTTGCCTTTAAGAACTCTCATTTTCAAAAGCCAGTCCTTCACATCTAACTCAAACCCTCTGCTGTAAGAGATGCCATTCAGTTGCCACGCTGTGGGCAACACGTTATGACTTCCATGAGATAGGTGGGGAAACTAAGTTGAGGGGCAGGTGCTTTCCCCAAGGTCACAAAAAGGGTCAGCGCCAGAGCAGGCACCACTGGGCACTTCCAGCATCCCCTCTTCCCTCTGAGAGTGAAGGAGGGTGGGGAGGCGATGGCAGCCTGCCTCACTGCTGGATGGCCAGGCAGTGGCAACCCTTGTGGCCCATCTGGAAAATCAGCGGCATTTTCTCTGCTCCAGCCAGGCCATGGCCTGGTGAAACAAAGGGGGCAGTTACCAGGGAGAAAGGAGGGGCTTCTCAGCTCCAGAGCCCTCTTTGGTCCCACTCCTTGCAGTTTTGATTCCAAACACCTGCCCTTATTAAGTGTACCACTCAAAAGGTCAAGTCATCTCTGAAGTGTCAGGAATAGGAGGGGAACCAGGAGAAGAGACTGAAGCTTGGAGGTGGGAGCACGTACCTGAAGGAGGTGAGAGGGAGTGTCTGTGTGATGCCTGTGGCAGCAGACAACCGTGAGTGTGCGCATGTGTCAGTGTGTGTGGGCACGTACATGAGAGGAAGTGAGGGGAAGCCTTGGGTCTAGAGGATGCTGCCTTTGACAGTTGCCCTGGTTACATTCATGGCTCCACTGAAGCTCTATCCTGACATGTTTTGCCATGGAAACCAGCCAGAGACCACCCCCACACCTAATTTTCTCAATGGAAAAGCCTCCTAAGTCAACTCTTGCATTACTTCTCCAGAGGAAATGGCCCACAAATTCTCCTGCTCCTCCGAGCTTCTGCAGTGAGCACTGCCCACCTCCAAACCTCTCCCAGGTTCTTCAGAGGTCACACAGCTCCCATCCCTCTGCCTTGCTTTCCCAAGCCACTTTCTCTGCCATTCAGTAGGGTTGGGAAGGGTATAGGAGCAGCCAGAGCTCCCTAAATCATATGCAGGTCCTACAGGTAGAAAGGATCCCCAGCACACAGCTGGCTCATCAGCCTGAGATAAGCCTTGGTGCTGTGCTGAGATCTCCAGAGGTGGGCTAGGGACTGAGGGAGCAGATGTAGCTGGGCCCTGTCCTTGGCTCGTCCAGGTCCAGTTGGGCTGGGAGGGTCTTCCTGTGAAATATGGCACTAAGGATTTGACTGGGAGTCCTCAGGTCTCGTGTGGTACTGACTCAGGGGGGCCGGTTTTCATGGTGGAGGGAGTCCCTATGGGGCCAGAATGGGATGAGAAAGCTTCCTGGAGGAGGTGGGGGCAGAGGCGGGTCTGCAGCGGAGTTAAGCGAGACGTTGTTGGCAGAAGCTGGGGCCTGAGTGTGGCAACCTTGAACTCATTCCTGGCAGAGAGTAGGATGATGTTCTTGTCCACGTTGCTGGCACACACTTCCCTGCTTCAGCGGCCTTGTTCTTCTCCTCCAAGCCCCCGCCTCGAGGGAAAACCAAGGGGTGGGTGCTGGGGTAAAGCTATCCTAGTGAGAAATCCAAAGAGTGGAGGTGCCCAAGTCCCAGCAAGAGTCATGGCCTTGGGCTCCTGAGGCCACCTGCCTCCTTCATCTCCAAGCCCTCTGGAGAAGGAGAAAAGGGTTGCCTGCCCTCCTTTTTCCTCATCTCCATTAAAACTTTCAGGAGAATGGCTTTGGGTGGCTTCAGGGAGACTGGCCATGGCTGAGATGCTCACAGATCTTTCACTGGGTGTTCACCATGCTATCTTTTGTTGGCTCCCCAACAAGGAGGGGATACTTGGCCATATACCATGTCCACCTCTGTGGACAATGGCTAGAGGGGCAGGAGGCACATTGGGAGTCAGAGACCGTAGCCACCAGATCGGAGCAGGACACGACCCTGCCCCTGAGTGAATGCGGTCCCACCTCTGGCTGTGGGCCTGATCTCCGAGAGCAGAGGATGGGCATCTCAGCAAGCACGGGTCCTGCAAGCACGGGTCCTGGCCATGAGGGGGGGAAGGTGGACACTCACTCCCTTACCTGGCTGTTAGGCCACCTCTTCTTCTCACTCCTGAATTTGGCTCCATGATTCTACCATGAGAGAGCTGCGATGTGTGCTATCAGGTAGCTATCAGGTGGCAGCCTAGACAAGGGGCGTCCCCGGAAGAGGGAGAGTGGACAGAAAACTGGGCAGGAGATAAAATATTGGGACACCTGTCCTCTGTCTGCCACAGACACCCAAGGAGATGAGGAGAAGATAGATCCCCTCTCTGGGCCCCAGTTTCCCTGTATGTAGAAGGAGAGTGCTAGCCTGGGTGTCTGCTTTTCTGCACCGCATCTCTGGTCCTGGGGTTTGGTGGTGGGCTGGGGCCTGAGCAGGCCTAGGGCCTTCAGGGAGAGAGACTGTTTAGTGACACAGCCTTAAAGAGGGGGTCAGGGCCACACAGGGCCCTACTGGTGACCACCTAGAGCTGAGCTGGGGGAGATCCCCTGAAGGAAGCCACAGGGCCCACAAAGCTGATAATGAACCTACAGAAAATGGGGAGGAATGATTGCCTTTTCCAAGTGGGCCGAGTAAGAGCCACGAGCGGGCTTGATGGTTTCTAGGGTCCTCACTTCTTTCCTCCATCTGAGAAGCCAGTGACTTTTCAGTTCAGGCCGTGGAGGAACCAGGTTCTGGGACATGGAGGGCTGAGGGCAGGGCAGCCTGACATGGGGTTAGTGGGGGATGGCATCCTGTTTCCTTAAAAGTCTCATTAGGACACGTGGAAAACAATTTGCCAGGCCATGTTGCGTCGCCGCCCTGTGCGGTTTGCTGCACATTAAATTCATTATTTTAACAGGTCAATGCCTCTGACAGATATTCATTTGTGGGAGATGAGCACGGCTGCTTCTTTAATCCCCGTGGATTACTCGGCTCTCCCGAAAAGCGATACCAGCAACTTGAAGAGACTTTAATCCCAATCACTCCAGACTGTTTACACGGAGAAAAATAAACCTGCCCCATGGAATGGCGCGCCCGCCTCCCAGTCCTCTCCCAGTGCTGCCGGCTCTCCTGGGCAGAGGTTCGGCCTTGGCAGGTGCTGGGGACAGCAGGGACACGAACAGACAGGGAAGCTGGGCCCCCTGGGCAAAGCCACAGTCCCAGCAGCCTGGAGCATCTCCTGGCAGAGGTCTGGGCAAGGTCCTTGTTCTGGTGACCAGCTAGAAGCCGGTCTTTCCTCCTCTGGTCTATGTAGGATCATGGGCCAGGGCAGAAGGTAGGGGTCCTGGGGTGAAGGTCTCAATAGTCCAGATAGAAAGTAGCACAAAAGACTGCATTTATGAGTGACGAGATTTCTTTCTATCTCTTATGGCAGGCTCCCAATTCCCCAGATCTAATTCCTCCCGGGGCTGCATGGGGATCTGCTCTGTGGATGGCACAAGACCTTGATGGATCTGCCGATGTCCCCCGCTGGGTCCTTCTGGGTTGCTGAGTGTCTTGCAGAGTTACATCCCCTGTTGGAGGGAAGCCAACTCGGGCCTGACCCTGGACACCCTCTCAGTGGCCTCCAGGGATCCTCATGCCCTGAGCACTGAAGGCGGGTACAAAGAGAACCCTAGTCCTGCAGAGTCGTCAGTGTGACAGCGATAGGGGATGGCATGGGACCAAAGACCTGCTATGCAATGCTTTGCTTTCCTCCCCGTCTCCTATCTTATGCACAAACACACAGTGCTAGGCCTGACTTCGATTGGAGAAAACGTCTGGGGCCGTGTGTGTGCATGCACACACATGCTCACGCATGTCTGTGCGCATCTGTTGTACGTGTGACTTCACCTACCTGGGAGGATGGCCATCCATGTTCTGGGGGCAGTGGCTACCTGTCCAGTGCACAAGTAATTAATTGGAGGGTGATAAAGCAATTAGCCCCAGAGCTTTCGAAAATAATGAATGAGGGTCCTGTAGATGTCAATATTTGAAAATACTAATTTAAGGCCTATTAGCTGAAACAAATTTTAATTAAACAGGGAATAATCAGGGTGATGAGAGGAAAATAAAAGCTTGGGCCAGTGGTTGTGTCCTCATGAATGCAGAGCGAGAGGAAGGAGAGGCACGGTGTGGATCTGGGGTTCCAGCCTGGCTAGCTGCCATTTGGCCTAGGAGCCAAGGGGATGGATAAGGAAACGGAGGTCACATTCCTGCAGTGGGGTTCAGTCTCCTCACCTGTACAGGGGGGCTTCCAGAGCCATCCTCAAGCAGACTTCTATCAGGAAGGAGGTGCTGGGGGTAGCAGCCAAGCAGAGAGGGTTTTCTCCACGAGGGTGTCTGTTTGCGTGTGGCTGCGATTCTAAGGACGTCTGTGAGGTGTCACCCTACAGTAGCTGTGACAGGGCTCACACACTCAGAGGAGCTTCGTCAACTCCAATCCCGCTGAGGAGACACATCAGCCTTCGGAAGGACTCATTACTTTAGCTTTCCCAAACAGGATCATCTAATTCCCTAAAATCTCAGCTTCGTACAAACTTTAAATCTGTACTTTAAGGAGGAAGGCCTTGTGGGACAAGAGGATCTGGCTACATGCATGGTGCTCCTCTGAGTGTCTGCTCGGAATGTTACCCCCTATCGGACACCTGAGACTCCTGACAATATTCTTTTTTCAGCGAGAGCACGTTTATTCTCATTTCCCACTACCCACTCTCCACCTAACCCTCTCTTGGAAGTAGGACCCCCCTCAACCCCAGCCCCAACCATGGGTGCAGCCAGCCACGGAGGGAGGTCTGAGGGCCAGGAAAGTAAAAGTCTACGTGTGTCTGCACGTGCCCGCCTCTCTACGTCTGTGTCTGTGTGCACTGTGTGTGCCCGTGTGTCTTCGTGGCCGTGTGCATCTATACGTGTGTTTGCGTGTACGTCTGTAAGTGTGCACGTGTGCCTACACGTGCCCGTGTGTCTTTGTACATCTGCACTTTGTACATCTGTATGTTTGTGTGTGCAGCTCTGGATGTGTACGTGTGCCTGTGCATTTTTGCGTACCTGTGTGTGTCTGTGTGCACGTTTGCAGGCGTCTGCGTGTACTACTGCTGTGTGTGTGTGTGGGGGGGTCTTGGGATTTCCAAGCGGGCGGGGCCCCCCATGCCAAATTGCTAGCAGGCAGAAACAAGGCCTTCAGCTCACCCCACTGCCTCTTTGCTTGGTTATTTATTTGTCACCCGCCATGTTCCACAAATGATTGGGGGGGAAGAACTTGGTTAGCCTGAGGCTCCCCTTGGACCAAGCACGGAGGCTGTCCTCTAAGGCTTAGCTCACTTCAGTAAACCAGAACAACCTCATCTGCGTTTTGGACTGAACCAAGTTGAAAACACCATACTTGGGCCGTATCCTGCCCTCCCCCTGCCTCCTGAGTCAGCAACCACCTGCGGTTCCCGCTTTCCATTTAGCCTCTAGCATCCCTGCCCAGTCCCCCTGTTTCCCACTCTGAAACCAAAAGTCTAGTCCAGCTAGTGCCTCCAAGACCCCAACCTTCCCGTGGTTCCCTCTCCTTTCAGCATCTCCCTTTAGGGCTGTGGCTCTCAATGCCCACTCTTCTCCTGACCCCATCCTTGCAGGAGGTGGACTTTGGCTCTGCACCCTGTCCCCAGCCACCTGGCCTTAGCTTAAACTTGATTCGTGGCCAGAAAGCACATGGCCTCCTGCCCAGTCCGCCCATCCCTCCCTTTGCAGCTGAGCACTGGCCGAGGGCCCCGTGCACACAGTCAATGCTGCTGGAATTGAAAGTTGCATAATAACCTGGGGCCCCTTAGAAACTTTTCATCTCAACACAGAGACTGATTAAATAGCAACAAAAATAAATTATGTATACACAGGGCTGTAAAAGCACCCAGAGACGGGAGACTTGGGGTCTGTGCCTCATATAAATGCAAATACTGTAATAGCATTGCAGTGGGTCCCCACTGCCAGCCCCCGCCCCGCAGCACACACCTGGGGCTGGGAGGCTCAGAGCCAGGGAGATGATGTATATCATAGCAGACAACGAGCTCGAGCCTGCTGGGGGCTTTAAACAAAACCTAAAGCCAGGCGCAAAACCCAACCTGGTATAGAAACTGACCCCGGTCACTATGGTTTAGGACCTAGTTTGCAAGGGCAAGGCTGCAGAAGCAATTTGTGCATCTAGAATCTGCTGAGCAGGTGGGGGCAGAATCTCAAAGGTGGCAGGCGGGGTGATGGGAGGATACTGAGCAGGGAGTAGGGGGGCTTGTTTTCCTGTCTTCTCAGCACCCTTAAGTTGATGTGAGACATGGCCTTCTGGCCTTGGCTGCCTTCGGGTAGATAAGGGAGTGGTGTGTCAGGCCCACTCCAGTAACGCCCCAGTCCCAGGGCTGAGCCAAAGTGCCCCCCCATTCCAAGACGCCCAGCTCATACCGCTCCCTACTTGGCCCCTGCCCCCACCCCCTGGGGGACGTGACTGCTGCTTCTCCTCACCCCCCTGTAGATCTTAGCAGGGCTCTCACATCAGCAGCTCTCACTTGGTCTGAAGGTGGGGGCAGGAGCTTTTTATAGCTGCAGGTGTCTCTGGGTAAGTCTACTTTCCCCCACACACCCTCCCTTGCCAGCTTCCTCCCTCAACACTGGTTCTGGGGAACACATCTCCGAGCTTGGCTGCTGGAGACCTGTGCAGCTGGGTCTGGCGTGGGTTTTGGGAGGAGGAAAAGAGGAAAAGACTCCAGACCCCACCTGCTCTGGCCGGGCATCATGGCTGAGCTGTGTGCCCGGAGTGGGCATGGGTCATGGAGCCCCCTCCTCTCTGCCCTGCTCAGGGACAGCTCTCTCCCCTAACTGCGCCTTATTTATCACCTACCCACCTTCTAGTTTACTCTCTGGCATGCCATAGGCACGCAGTTAAAAGTGGCCAACTGACTGATTAAAAAGCCATTGGGCTGAGGAGGAGAGTTTCTTTTCCTGGTGGTCCCTAGTACCCCTCTTATTGTTTATTCTTCTGTTACGCAGCCACTCTCTCTCCTTTAAGTTATGTGAAACCTCGGTAAACCAGCCACGACAATAAGCTTAAAGTATTAACTTCCCTGGCGGGCGAGTGTAGCACTCAATCCTTTTCAAAGTGCTGTCTCAACGTCCTAACACAACTGCGAGGCCAACCATCACACCCAATCTACAGATGAGGAAACTGAGGTCCCGGGAGGCAGCTGACACATGCTCACATAATTAGGCCTCCTGAGTCCCAGGCTTCTGTTCCGTGGAAAAGCTGTAAAAGCACAAAATAGGTTTCCCAGCCTTGAATATCTAATTTTCCACTGATTTGCAAGGAATGAAAGGCATGAAGGATGCCTACTTATTGCTATGTCTGAGATGGGGCTAAAAGGCTAGGATGCTGGGAGACTAGGCCCTTTACCTTGTGTCCCAACTGGTCCTCTCTTTGGGTCTAGTTCTGCTGGTCCCCAACCTTTGGGTCACAGTGGCTGAGGACCAGCCAGCACTGCAGGACTCTGGTCCTCAGTGGATACTACCTTCTTATCTGTGCATCTCATCTCAGATGAGGAGCCCGTTGTCAGGATCATCTGACAGTGTGGGGACACAGCCTGCAGACTCCCTGACTATCCCCTCCCAACAGAGTTTCCCTCACCTCCTGTATACCCCACTGAGGCTACTTGGGGAGCTGGGAGGTGGGGTGGGAAAGAGGGCTTTTGTTTTCCTACAATTTATTTAAAAAGACCAAATGAGAGAAAGAAGAGAAAAAAAAAATAAAAGAGATCATGTCAGGCTACACTGTCTTGCACTTTTTATAAACAACAAACCAGGGACCACGAGGACTGCATATGAACCAGGCAAAGGAAATCCAGTGCAGAGGGGTCAAGAATATGCTGTGTGAGCATGTTCAGAATGGAAAATGCCAGAATACAACATATTCTCACTTGCATGGTCTGGCGAAAGTGTCTGTGCAAAGACTGTCGCCATGTGTCAGTGTCACACCTGAGAATGAGGGGCCACTTATTCTTACTGCTTCAGGATTAGCAGCATTAGTCAAGGCAAGAACTTGGATGTCTCCTGGAAGGCCCCTGGAGAACAGCCACCAGGATCCAAGCCTTTGTAGTGCTGCCGCCTCCAGGAGGCCCCATGGAGAGGTTGTCCTCTTGGATTGACCTCCTGTCTCTTATGATTTTCTTAATACATCCTCTTCACTTTCATTGTCTTCATATTTTATGCTCTTTTGGTTTGCTCCTGGTGAGCAATGAGCTTTCGAGTAGTGCCACATTTCTTTCAATGCCCAGCGCCTGTTCCGATCCATGGTAGGTACAATGCAGGAATTCTCTTGCCATGCCCATGTATTTCCAACACTGTAAACCGATGAATGGATTGGATGAACTGGCTGAATGGCCCGCTGGAGGTGAGGAGTGATGTAAAGTGGGCTGAGATGGGCCCCAATGCAGTGTCACCCTTCGATCTCTCCATGCTCAATGCCTCCTGAGCTCATCTCTCTCTAAGAAGTGACTGTGCTTCCAGGAACACGAGAGCCAGCATGGGCTTGAGAGATCATCTGAACCAACCTGTTTGTTCTGCAGGTGAAGAGACTAAGTCCCCGCCTAGGGAAAGAGCCACTCCAAGCCATCCAGTGGTTAGAGGCTGCATCAGGACCAGGCCCAGACACTGTGGCCTGTCGTCCAGTGAGCTGGTCTTGCCAACACAGTGTATAGCACTTGATCTTTTCCATCTGTGGGGGCCATTTTTCTGGTATCTAGCCCCAAATTAGATTGAATATTATTTGAGGCAAGGATCGCATCTTCCACTCTGCCTGTGCCCCTAGAGTGTCCACCAGGGCACAGAGCACACAGTAGGTAACTAATAGCGCTATTAATATCAGAACCATTTTTGTTCTAACTTTTGGTCTTGGAAATGGTCTCAAAATGCCGTGTCATGGCCATGGTTGCCTTTGTCCTGGAACATATCATGAGCGCTGGTTAACAAAGCAATGGGCCACATGGCAAGTGGAGAGAGAGGTCACTGTGGAAGCAAAGACCAGGTGACCATTCATGAGAAATGCTGGGGAGAGGATTCCTAGAGCAGTATGAGGATGTGATTTCTAAGTTTCATTCTCTCTCTAAGGTTTTATGATCCTGTCACTCTAAGGAGGAAAGGAGAGGCGGAGCAGTAGACTGGGTGGAGCTCTGGAAGAAGGCTTGCTTGGTAGAAAGCAGTCTTTGAGATGTCTACGAGAGGCAGAGTTTGGAAGGTTTCAAATGGAGAAAACTTAGTGGAGTGCTCATTATAGGTAAGGCCGTATTTGGTGTGCTAGGTGCTGAGGGTAAGATAGAGAAAAATAAGGCCTGGAATTGGCTTCTGTGAGCTTAGAGTTTTGCTGGGGAGAAGAGAAGCTGCATATAAACTCTGAACCATAAACTATAAAAAGTAAATTAATAAAACAAGAGTTAACTAATTGTTCCAAATAAAAAGAGAAGTGATGTTTTAAGGCCATACACGATTAGCTGCCCAGTGGTGGGTATAGACGACAAGGACTTGGGTGGCTCTGAGGAGGAGGGAGCACCCACTTCTGGCTGCAGGGCTCATGGACGGCTCCAGAGGCTGATTGCAGGCATCTGCAGCCTATTAGATGCATTTGTGATCATTGGGATTTGAATTCCAAGAACCATCCAACAGATCCCACCAATGTTCAAAGGCCCAAAGTCACTCCTAAAGCTCATCTGGGGGAGGGGAATGCTGTTACCCATTATCTTCAAGGGGAAAGGGGCGCAGCCTCTGTGGCTCCTGTCCCTAAGGGCAGAAAGGGCTGACAAAGCAGGGATCCTACCCTTCCCACCTGGTCTATTGACAGCAGGAGACCACAGCTGTAATCAATGAACACCTACTGCCACCGGCCTGTTCTAGTGGAGGAAGGGGAGAAGACACTCTTGTCTCTATATCCAATTCTGCAATCTCCCAGTGCCTGCTTTGGGATGCAGGTCCCTAGGCGCACCCTGGAACACCTCTCTCCAACCCCAGCCCCCACTTCTCTTCCGAGCTACAACCCTAAGCAGGGAAAATAGGCACCTCGTTCCTTTGCTGTCTCTTGTATTCCCTGGGAAGGATGGCAGCTTGGTGGTGGTGGTGGTGGTGCGGATCTAGATCTTTGGATCACTTCCTCTAAAATCCTGGACTGGGAGGAATGGCACGTCCACAGGAGGAAATACTCTAGGGCAACGGTTCCCAACCTCTTTGGCACCAGGCACTGGTGCTCCTATGAGAATCGAATACCTGATGATCTGCGGTGGAGCTGAGGCAGGGATGCTAGTGCTGGGGAGCAGCTGCAAATACAGATGAAGCTTGACTAGCTAGCACGCCACTCGCCTCCTGCTGGGGAGCCCTATTCCTAACAGGCTGTGGACTGGTATTGGTCTGCAGTTGGGGAAGGGGAGCTGCGGTTGGGGACCCTGCTGCTCTAGGGGGATACTGTGAGGGTTCAGAGCAGGGCCTGCCCTCCATTAGTGGTTCCCACCTCTCCCAGGCGTTGGGCCCACGCTGGGGCTGCCCCTCACCATATCCCATGTTTTAGGACTCAGACTCTCAGCATTCTGGCTGCCTGTGAATAAAATCTCCTTTTTAGATGAGCAGAGACAAGGAGGAAATTTTTTAGCTGAACTTTCTCTGAGAGAAGAACATGAGCATCTAGAAGCTCCAGGGACTGCAAATCTCCCAGGGGGCCCAGGGCCTGTTTGGCTGACAGGTGACATTTTGTTCTGGGGCTTGGATGCTCTGTGTGTGTGTGTGTGTGTGTGTGTGTGTGTGTGTGTGTGTGTGTGTGTGTGTTGTGAGGGGGGGTGCTCCTGGCTTGCGGGTTTGTCCAACATGCATTGCCCTGCTGTCTGTGGTTCTATAGGGGTAAGGCTGCTGCACCCCCTTCTCTCCACAGCCAGTGGCAGCTCCTCAGGTCCTTTGGCCACTAAGTTTCTCTCTTAGGAAGGTCTCCAATCCTCAGTTTTCTGTGCTGAACTGACTGAGACAACTGACAGGTTTCGAATTTAACAAATGATCAAGCTCTTCTCAGCTCAGGATCCCAGCAACACCCACTTGCCTGGGTTCTTGGGGATGATTCATCACTCAGGTGCCTCCCTGGGCATCACACACCTACCAGCTCTCAGCTCCCAGCTCCCGGCAGAGGAGGCCATGACCTTTGGTTCAGCCTCAGTTGACACCCTGGTCCTTGGCTCTAAAGCCCATGTTAATGTGTCTTCCCAAGGGGCAGAAGCCAGAAGGACCCTGAGCTCTCAGGCAGAGCCCCACCCCAGCATCAAGAGAGCCTGCAGAAAGGGAAGGAGAAAAGATCGTGGATGTGAGGAAACAGGCCCAGGAGGGTTAGGGAGTGGGGACATACCAAGGCCAGAGTGAACGGGTGGCAGGCAGGTGGAGGTGCTCGGAGACCCCGAGGCTGCAGCCCACTTGTCTCCTGTTCACCTCTCCCCTGGGCTGGGCCAGGATGGGAGGGGTGAGCTGGAGGCAGCAGCAGTGACTTCACATCTCTGTTGCTGTCGCTGCTAGGCTGAAAATAGTCCTCTCCTGGGCAGGCTGGCTCAGGGTGTGAAAAGCTCTGCTCCCAGGGAGCGGCAAGAAGCAGCCATGGAGAAAAAACTAACCTCAGGCCTGGTACTTGCTAGCAGAGCTGAAGAATGCAAGCATCAACTCGGCCCTGCTTAACCGCTAAAGTCGTTTAAGACCTGGTAACCACAGACTCACCCTGCCCAGCTCAGCACAGGTCCAGTGTTCCCAGTGCAGACTCGCATATGCATCAGGTCATTTCCCGAGGGCTTCCTGCCCACAGGCACTGGCTGACAGGTGCACACCTCAGCCCTCCAGCCACCATGGACACAGGGGGTTACCACCCTCATTTTATAGATGTGAAAACTGCGGCTCAGAGAAGTTATTTAGGCTGCCTAAGATCACACAGCCATGGGGTGGGGTCGTGTGCCGGGGCTATCTAGTTGCAGCCCTCTAGGAAACGGTTCCCCTTACTCCCATTTAACTGATGGGAGCCCCCAAAACCTCCACGTTCCCTTGGCAAACACTTCAGTCTGTTAAAGGTCTCCAGTCCCCATTCCTTATCGCCCAGGCTGCTGCCTGCTTCCTGCACAGGAGACAAGTGATGTGAGGAACTGCGCCCTCCCCACGGTGGGGGGAGTTTCTGGGCTAGACAGAGTGGGTACTTCCATACCTCTGCCCAGGGGCCTGGCATCTGAGAGCCGGCACCAGTGCGAGCACGGGTAACTTTGTCCATTCCCAGCACGATCCCCTAAGTTCATTTCCACCCTAAAGTACACCAGATAATTAAGTCTCTCTCAGGCCTCCTCAGTATAATGCAAATTAATTTATTATTTAAATCTGAATGGAATATTAGCTCATTGTCTTAATAGTCCTGATAAATGCTCCCACTCATCCCCTCCCCAGGCAGAATGGAAAGACCCCAGAGGACCCGTGAGCAGCTGGTGGGGTGGGCAACAGGGCTAGGGGCCCTGTTGGGGACCCCGAGGAGCACAGGTGGGTGTGAGCACCTGTGTGGGGGCCCTGCATGTCCCAGAATGGGCTCTCTCAATGTAGGCACCATCTCCCATTCAAGAAAGAAAGAAGGAGAAAGTGGGAAAAGCAGAACCAGAAAGCAATTGCTCAAGCTGGAGGCTTGTGGGGTGGAGGGAGGACGGGGGAGCCTCCTGTCTGCCTTCAGGGTGGGGAAAGCACTGTGGGGCCAGTTTCCAGCTTATGGTCTGAGAGCTGGGAAAGTCTCAGCACCTGTCTGCCCTTCTCAGAAAGGGTTCTGGGATAAGGACATCTTCACTGAATGATCCGGAGGTGCTTTCAGTTGGGTTGCGGAGAAGTCCCACCAAAACCAGAGGCATGGGGTGCACATTGTCTTGGCTTTGCCAACACTCCACTTCCTCCTCTCCCCATCCTGTGTCCCAGGGGATGTTAGGCCTAGGAGGGTGGCCCCTTCACGGGAAAACAGTCTCTGTAAACAGTCTCTGTGGAGGATTCTCAGGCAGACTCCAGGGCTCTCCCTGTTGCTTCTGGCTCCCGCAGAAATGTGTGTTTAGTCTCCTGACCTCTACAGCCGGCGACAGAGATAATAAGACTCTTAACGTCCAGAGAAGTACGCTGGCACGGGAAGGGAGCTGTGGCCCTGCCCACTAAGCACCTTGTTATGACTGAATGCTTGTGTCGCCCCAAAGTGATATGTTGAAGGGCTACCCCCCCAATGTGATGGTATTAGGAGGTGGGGACTCTGGGAGGTGATTAGCTTTAGATGAATGAGGTGATAGGGTGGGGCCTGATCATGAGATTAGCGCCCTGATAAGAGAAAGAGACCAGAGCTCCACCTCTCTCTGCCAGGTGAGGACAGGGCAAGAAGGTGGCAATGTGCAGACCAGGAAGAGGGCTCTCACCAGGAACTGAACCTGCCTGCACTTGATCTTGTACTTCCCAGCCCCCAGAACTGTGAGAAACGAATGCCTTTGGTTTAAGCCACCCAGTTGGTGGTATTTTATTATGGCAGCCCGAGCTGACGAAGGCAGCCTCACCTTACACGTGTGGAGATTGAGGCTCTAGAGGTCAAGTGATTCGATTTTGGTGCACAGTGAGGTGGTCACAGAACAAATGATGTGACGGGTGTTCCAGGTGCCGGTGTTCTCCATTGACGTATGGACTGAGTGTCTATTGTGGGGGTGCTTGGCAGGATGGGATGGATGCACAGAGAAGACAGCCATGTGGTCCTGTGCCCAGGGCAGTGACAGAGTACAAGTTCATCTTTTCACAGAATAGATGTAGCTCGAACAGCTACCCTGATGGATGAGGAAACCGAGGCCCATGAAGTCGGGGCTGGTGGAGGGGGGTCACCTTACTTCCTAATACTCTGTGCTTCCACTGTGTGTGAAGCTCCCTGGCTGCTCCTCAACTTGGGCACGGTGAGTGTAGGGTCATGTTTACCCTGACATCCCCCTGCCCTGGCCCTGCCAGGTTTAGAGTTGAATGGGAGCCCTTGGCACAGAAGGTATTGAATTTAGCCAGGAAAATATATGGGACACGTCGTGTGGCTGTGGTTTCTTCACACCATCCAGTCATACAGCTGGCAATTAATTTCCCCTATAAATGAAACACCTTTCATATCACTTTATCTGGAGAGTTTGAATTGACAGCAGCGGGTGTAATTTATACATACTTTTTACCCATCTGTTAGCATTCAGGCTTCAGGCTGCTTGCGTTTTTTTTCTTCAATTCTCTCCCCAAATTGAAAGGATTAGGTTAGGATTAGGTGAGTGTTTTAACCAGATATTCACAAAGATGGATGGCAGTGTTTCCAGACGGCCAATGCCCAGGGGAAGCCCTCACACAATGGTGGCCAGGTGGGGCTCAGTGATCTGGGAAATTGCCTCCACCTGAGAGCCCAGCAGCCCCTGCTGTCCAGATGCTGGAGCTACAGAGGGCCGCAGGGACTCTCCAGCCCTGCCCTTCACTTAACAGACGAGAAAACTGAGGCTCAGAGAAGTAAAGGGACTTGTGCAAGGTTGAACAGCCAGCCAGAGGCAAAGCCGGAGCTGGACCAGGGTCCAGCTACAGAGAGCACTAAAGGGAGAGTAGCTCCATTTTGCCCTGAAAGGGGCCGAAGGGGGATGGACAGGGCTGGGGAATACTTGGCTGGCCAGGGGACAGTCCCTCATGTCCTTTGGTGTCCATAGAAATGGGTTTCCATAAACTAAAGCAGGTCCAAGTTAGGGCAATTTCTGGAGGCCTTTATCTGATCGTGCACGCACCTGTATACATGTGTGTGTGTGCACGCACATGTGCATGCGCATGCGATAACTGGGGGCACAGAAGGGCTGCGCTACTCCCCTTTGAATATCCACAGCCCTGTTAGAGTGTCCCATGGCCTTATTTTCTCTGGTGTCCTGTGCCATCTCCTCTCAGGATTCTCTTCTTCCTGATCATTACAAGGGCCTTGGGGGCTAGGTCCATGCTGGAATCCTTGGAGAACTCCACACCTGACCTGGTCCATCTTCATAGGCTTCTCCAGGAAGCTTCCCCCACCAGTTCCCCTGTCCCCCAAATTCCTGAAGCTCCCACGTGGTGTACAAATAAAGCCCTTCAGGCTGGACTAAGAGCAGAGTTCGGTTTAGCTGGGCAGAATTACATCATCTCTGGCCTGGGCTGTGGAGCGAGGGTACAGGTGTGTGCCTATTTTTGCATGTCATTGGAGAAATCTGTCCCCAAGACCCGTCAATCTTGAACACAGTGGCCCTTTCTTTTGTACATTATTTCGGCCACCTCGTATTAAATGCCTGCTGTGTGTATGACCCCGCCTTAGGCTCCCGGGATGTAGAAGTGAATGGTGCAGGACCCTGCCTTTAGAGGTCACATGCAGACCTCTGGCCTTGAGAATGCCCGTCTCTGCCATTCAAGGCAATAGCAAGGTGTCAATGGCCACCCTGGCCACCGCCTTTTTCATTACCTCCTTCTTGCCTCGGCTCAGCCCTGGAGCCATTAGCAGTGTGACTCTGTCGGGTTAAAACCAGTACGATAGTTTTGTATTAATGCAGGGGCCTGAGGAGATTTGGCCATTAAATGTTACATTAGACCCAAGGTGTCCTGTACACGCTCCCGGTGGAGTTTTTCAGGCAGCCTTGGCTGGGGGGCCTTGGTGAGGGGGAACGTGCTAGAACTAACAACCAGGTGGAGAGGAGGGATGCTGGGCTATGCGCTCTCCCTGGAGCTCCGAGGACATCCTAGAGAAACAGGGAAGAAGGGCAGGCATGTCCTTGTCTCCCGTTCAGCCCCAGCAGGCCCTGTTGGCCATGGCTCGGTGCCCAGTTTGTCCTGGACCCAGCAGGGCAGCAACCAAGCTCACCTCGCAGTCCGGGAGCAGCCCTGATTTCACTTCTCTTCCCATCTAAGGAGCACTTCCTCCTCATTAGGCCAGATGTCCTGAGTTTTAGCTCCAAAAATACAGGTGTGGGAATCGTGATGGGAGACAAAGGAGAAGCTGGTTCCCCTTCTAAGGAAGAGGTGACACCCGAGGGGAATAATTAGTGAATGGCATTTGCTTAATTTAAAATACAACAAACTGCATCCTAGGGAGCAGGTGATTACTGCCTTGAGTGGCCAGGAGGGGAGAAATGGATATTGGCTAAAGTTATCTAGTCTTTCTGTCGACCTATCTCACTCCCCAGGCACTCGATCACCTACCTCACGCCATTTCAGTACCTGCCCACCTACTTCTCCACCTGCCTAACTCGCTATCATCCAATTACCCTCCAAGGACCTCGGGCGAACCATGCAGACTCTGCGTCTTGGTTTCCCTGTTGCAAGTAGAGATAAGATTCTCCCCTGATTTCCTGAGCTTGTTTAAAGGTTCTGAGGGACCCAAAGATGATTTGTAAAGTGGTACAAGGAGTGCGAATACCAGATGGTGGATATATTGTCATCGTTGTCACTATTACTGCCACACTGCTGATATCTAAACCCTACCTGACTCGAGATATTTCTCATTCTCCCTTCTGCATAGCCACTGTAGGAGGACTTGGGGTTTGTTTTTAAAGATCTCTTCCCAGCCCTGAAGGGTGGGGCAGCTCCTGGGGTAAGCTTCAATGGCCCAGTCCCCTCCCTGTTTTCCTGCTGTTTCAGACACTGTATTCAGAGATTGCTCCTCCCTGCCTCCCAGAACTCAGCAATCGGAGGAGGAAGACACCGGGAGCATCTGGAGAGAAGGCCTGCAGGGCAGTAAGAGCATTATTGGCCAGGCTGGTTGCAGGGAGACCACAGACAGATGCCGGAAGTGTTTGTGTTTTCAACATTAGGGCCTCAGAAAGAGAAAAAACAAACTGGGAGCTTCAAAACCAGGAGGCTAATTGTTCAGATGGGAAGATATCATTTACAGTAATGGGACATTTAGGAAGGAGAGAGCAGAATGAGCCAGAGTGGTTTGGCTGGGGCAGCCCAGTCCACCCTGGTATGGATGATGGGGCAGCCAGGCCATCTAGCTGACAAAGTTACCCTCTTAGGGAAGGTGCACATCCAACAGAAGGGGACACCTCTCCACCCAGGGATTTTAGGGTGGCAGCCAGCTCCCTTCCCCACCCACCAGCAGACACGTGGCCCTGGGGAACCTCTGTCCTCACCAGCAGCTCAGTGCCCGCCTTGGAAGCCTTCCTGACCACTGTGACTCACACGCATGCTCCCTCCCAGACCGTCCTGGATCTCCGAGTCTGCACTGCGGAGAGAAACCCTTGACCACGCAGCACCTTCTGTCTGGAGCTTCTTCTTGGCTGGGCTCCCGCTGTGCCTGACACAGGGCTGGACACGCTGCTGGGCCCAATCAGACTTGGGCATGGAGAATGAATTACATAGGGGCTTGGGGAAAATGAATGGAGAGGGAGGAGGGAAGGATACAAATCAGCAGCAGTAGTTCAGTTGAAGGAACAGATGAAAAAAATGAGTAACATGGCCCATATGGGGTCCCAAGCCTCGAGTCCCTCATTCATCTGTCAGCTCGCTTGGTCTTGTCATAAGGAAATAAAGACGGAAGTTGAGAATCCACATTCAACATGCACCAAACTCTTAGATCTCAGATTGATTTTGGCTAGTCATTCGAGAATACTTAAAACTGCAGATCTCAGGGAAAAAAAAAATCATCTTCCCTTTGAAGCAGAAAATGGCCCATTTACAAATTAATGACTGGGTGGGCCAAGAGACCCTCTAGGAGGGGAGAAGGGAAGGCCTTGTCAATACCTCAGGAAGGGCAGGAGGGTGGATGCTGGGGTGACGGTCATCACATGGCCCGCTACTGCTGATGGGGCTTGACCCCAAGAGCACGGTGAGCCATGAGAAGGCCCCGTGGTGACTCTGGGGAGAAAGAAACCAGACACGGCGGCTTTCAGTCGACAGGGCATGCTTCCAGATACCAGGAAACAGATCGTGCTGTGCTTCTTCTCTGGACATTTGTTAAGAAGCGGCTGGGCAGCCAGGAGCACAGAAGGCTGGAGGGTGGTGGGAGCCACACGCACAAGAATGGAAGGAAGCAACTTGGAGTCTCAGACTTCTCCAAGGAGCGCCGGGCAGGGCTCCACCATCTCCCCTCTCTGCTCTGCTGAGCTCTCCCGCTTTTCCCCATGCGGTGCCGGCTACCAACCACACTGCCTTCTCCGTCCCCGGATATGCTGGCTTAGTTTACACCTTTCTTCCTCCTCTTGCTTTTGCTCCAAAATTCTGCCCGATTCCTAAGGTCTTCCTGACTGCTGCAGCACTCAGGGTCCCCGCTCTCCAAACGCATGTGGTGGAAACTGGGCCTACTTGTTTCCAGTGGGTAGCTCTGTCTTCTTGAATGTGAGTCTCTGGGGGATGAGAACCTGGTCCTCTGTGACCCACAGCGTCTGGGCATCCTGGCAGGCTGAGGCCTCCTCTCCTGTGGATCTGCACCAGGGGGTGACGTCCTTATCGGTTTCTGCCCCCAAACTTCCTGAAATTTCTTTCTTCTCCTTTCTTTGCTTACAAAAGTGAAGGAAGAACCAAAGGGTGCTATCTTTTTGCCTCTCTAAGAGTAGACTCGGGAGGCAGATTATGGATGGCAAGGGAGGTGAGGGGGATCTCCCAACTTTACTCCTGCCCTGTCCCCCCACCCTGATTCCAGCACACTGTGCCATCACTGGTGTGCCTGGGGGAGTGGGAGACAAGGCATCAGTCCTTAGATGGCTGGAAAGAGGCTGCCAAGCTCTGTCCCTGGAGGACCTCAGAGAGAGAAGCCAGGCTAGGGAGTCACAAGTGTGGAAGAGTGAGGAGCAGAACCCCGAGTCCTTAGCTTTCCCTCCATCACCATGGGGGTCACTGACATGGAGTCCGAGCCTCTTATTGAACTAACGAGCTCAGTCTTTTTGGGTCCAATTTATGCAGCCTTCGTGTACCAGATATTTACCGCCCATTACGAAATACCCAGTAAGACGTCAATTTAACAAACGCAGATGCTTCTCACCTTAGTAATAGGGTTGTGTTCTGATAAATTTATCATAAGTTGAAAATATCTTAATTTGAAAATGCATCTAATACACCTAACCTACTGAACGTCATCGCTTAGTCTAGCCTGCCTTAAACACGCTCAGAGCACTTACATTAGCCTACAGTTGGGCAAAAATCACAAAGCCCATTTTATAATAAAGTGCTGACTGACTCATGTAATCTATTATGTGGATCCGTTTCAGACCATCAGAAAGCCAAAAAATCATAAGCTGGGAAGTCTGAATTCAGTGTGCATATTTTGAATGGGGAGCCCTAAAATAGATGCTAAATTTTAGAGGTTTATGTAACCGAATGCAAGTCAAATGATACACATGCGTGTATCTGTGAGAGTCCCCTCGTCATCTGCAATGTCTAGCCTTGAATCACAGCCCTGCCTCATCCTGGTTGTGGGAATTGGGACCAATTACTTAACTTCTCCCTACCCCAATGTTCTTGTCTGTAAAACTGGTCATTATGCCCATAAAGTGAGTTAACGCAAGTACGTGCTTAGACCAGAACTCCCTGAGATCCTCTTCTGTGTGCAGCTTGGTGCAAAGCTGAGCCCAGCACTGAGTGTCCTGGCCCCACACAGACCCCCTCTGTAGGCGGGGCAGGCCCCTTCAGGCATGGAGGAGACAAGAGCCCAGGACAGGTTTGGGGATACTGTGTGCAGTCGGTGGGAAGCTGCTGCTTGAGGCTTTGACGGACCTCCTGAAAGAGGCGACTGGGGGAGAAGGTGGAGGGCATCATCTGTGAGTCCTTCGGCGGTGCTGGAGTCCATTTATGGTGAGGTCACTTATGAATATTAAATTCTTTGCTCCAGGCTCCAAAGAGTCCCACTGCCCTGCTCTACCCAAAAGTCAAGGTGACAGCCATAATAAACAAAGCTGCCCTTCTCCAGGAGAAATACTCGTGAGTGTGTGCACACACACACAGAGAAAACAGTATCGAAGGAGGAGGCAGTGGGCAAGTGCAAGGATGGGCTCACAGGGACAATTTAAACCCTGGCTTCTTGGAGATGGATGGGGTACTTCTCTGCAGTGCCACGACCACAGACTCAGCTCATGGTCCCTCACAGGCACAGGATGGGCCCTCCAGGGGAGGCCCTGCCCCTTCTGCCTCCCCTTTTCTCCTCAGCTGGGTTCTCAGAGACACTAGGTATAGCCACCAAAAGCAACAGGAATTTGACTTTCCAAAATACAGAACTTCCAGGAGAGGGTGCTGTTGGAGCATCCTGTGAGTGGGATGCTGGCTGCTGACTGCAGTGGGGACACAGCCTGCAGCTTCAGGGCAGAGGCCTGGCTGGGGCCTGTCCTGTTGGGAAGAGGGTGGGGGCCATGCAATTCTAACTTGGATGCATTTGTTAAAAATGCAGAAAGCCTGAGGGCGGGACCCTGAAACTTGCCTTCCAACTAGCACATTCAGTGCTGGCTGTTTTAGGGGGTGGCTGAAGACAGGCCAAAAATGGTTGGGTGAGACAGTAGGATGATGTGTCCTCCTCACTCACCCACATACTGAAAGTGAGGCCCCAGGATGTGGTCTGAGCCCCAGCTCCTAGGCTGCCCTGCCCCAGTGAGCATACCCAAGGGCTTCTTCTCCATTCCCCTCTAGAAAGAGAAATAGAGCCAGGAAGGGTTTACCAGTGTTTCAGGAGGCTGAGTCGCAGAGGGGAGTTTGGGGCCTGCTGAGAAGGGGTCTGGGGTCTGGCAGTCACTGCGCTGGCATCCAAATGTGTGTGTGACTCAGGGTTGTCACCTCGTGGGGTGTTGCTACTGCCAGACAGCCAGGGCTGAGTCGCAAGGACACAATGATTAAGATGATTAAGCAAAGGAGAGAGTGGGGCAGGTGAGGCGGGGTGGAGGGGGGGCAGGGAAAGAGAGAGAGAGGTGCACTTAGACCTGCGGATGGGGTGACAGACACAGGGAGACAGAGCAGAGCGAGGGGCAGAGGGACAGGGAGACAGGGAAGGGGGCCAGACGCAAGGACGAGAACTTGGAAAGAAGGGAACTCGGGAGAAAAGCGAAGGATGAGTCTGATTCATTTTGAATCTCCCACAGAGCTTCCCCTGAGGAGCTGAAAGAGGATGTTTGTTGAAAGAGAAGAGACAGGCTCAGCGCACAGACAGACAGTGGGGCAGAGAGAGACGCCTGGGAGCCGCACATGGCCTGCTTGCCTCCGGGCCTCTCTCTGCCCTTCCCTCACCACCTCCATCCTCCTCATTATTATTATCTGCCCTTTGAGTGTCTGTGCGATGCCAGGCACCACATGCACCCCAGCTTTTATCCTCATAACAACCCTCCAAGGCAGGTATTAATAGAAAATGTAGAAAGGGACAGGGAGGCTCAGGATAGATGGAACTAGCATTCTGACCTATGACTTTTTAGTCCTATCTTCCCCTCATGCTTGCTGCTGCTTCTCCAAGGCAGGTTCCAAATGCGGAAGGTTTGCTTCCACAGGAAGAGCCCAACCTGGGCTATGAGGCTCTGATTAGGTGGGCTGGGACCGGGGTGTATGTATGTATGTGTGATGAGGAGGGGGGTAGGGACTCTACAGATGCTACAGCCATCCATCACTTTTGAACCCTTGCTATCCACACGCAGGCACTGAATAGATTTGGAGGGAGGATCTTGTACTTGTAGACCAGGGGCTCCTCAGGTGTGTAAGAAGTCTTGGGAGCTCCTGCTCACCCCTCCCTTGCACAGCCTCAGCCTGGAGAGGCTGGGCCAGGCCTGGGTGATGGATACCAGCTCTCTAGGATCCTCCCTGGGGGATGCTCCCCTGGAAAGACACTACCAAGGAGCCAGGCAGAACTGGAAACAGAAGACCTCTTGTTGCTCCCAAATGCAGGCTGCAGGTCCCCACTGCCAGGCTGCTGAGAGACAAAGGGCAGGAGAGCTTTGGGCCACTGATCCCACAGGGTCAGCTCTGAGTCCTGCCTCTGCCATGAAGGAGCTATGTGCTCTTGGCTAAGGTCCCTAACCCCTGTGACAGCTCTACCACCTGTAAAATGGTCCCAGCCTTCAGGGTATATGATCAAATGAGAATCCATGTAAAGCGCCCAGCACAATTCCTGGCACACAGCAAGCCCTGGATATTCACTGACATTTCTTTAATTTTTAACATAATTATTCATTCTCCTTCGGCTGCTCCGCCTTCCTCTCTCCCTACTTCTCCCCTGCTCCTTAGCCCCACGCTTCTCCTCAACTGTCAAGCCTGTTTTCAGAGGGTCTCCTAGGTTGATCACGCCTCTGCTAGGCTGGGAGCCCCATATGGGAAGGCTGCGCTGTTGCTGGGGGACAAAAATTAAGTCATTTCAACACTACCGGGCATTTTCTCAGGGCACAACTCTGTGATTAACACAAGACACATCAGCCTTTTTTCTCTCTTCAAAGAGCTTCCATCAAATAGAACCAGGGTAAGTACACAAGTGACTTCACTCATTCACTCACTCACTCATTTGCCATTAAAAACTTCTTCACTCATTATCCAGCAGTGTGGGATTAGTTGCAGAAGTGAAGAAATAGAGCAAAATTCTGCCATGGCATTAGAAGTGAAGTAAAAGAAAAAAAAAAAAAAAAGGACCAGCCTTGTGAAGGTCAGGTCCCATTACGTGAGGCTGATGATGAAAGGACAGGGGGACTGCCTGTGCAGCCAGCAGACAAGGGGCTCTGGAGCCCAGGAGCCAGTCACCAAACACCCTGAATCTAAGTTTACATGCCCCTGAGGGTGCCATGGGGGTGTTTTACCCTGTTTATAATCCTCACCCTCATGGTTGAGGCTTACGAAGGGCCCTGTGTGTGTTTTGTCTCCACATCTTCTAAGCAGCCCAGGGAGGGAGCCACACTGGGGCTGAGTTCGCCAATGTCACTACAGACATTCGGTGCATGGGAAAAGACAGCGACTTGCCTGTAGGTCCCCAGCAGTGACTGTCAGAGCTGGAGCCAGAACACCAGCCTTGCTTGTACCCAGGGGCTCCCTTTAGGCCTCATTGCCCCCACCTGGGCCTTCTCCAGATGCTGGATCAGGCAGCTGCTTTTGTTTCTCTCTCAGTGCTGGCTCATCCTCCAGCCCCAGGAGCTCCTGAGCAGCCCTCGGGGCCCAAAGGGACAGTGCCCTCCTCATAGCTCAGCTGCCAAGCCATCCGTGCAGGCGCTGGGGTGGGGGTGAGGGTGCGGGTTTGGTATCTGCACCCTCCACGCCCCTGGGCTTTGATCTTCTCTTCTGATTTGCAGCTGCCTGTTTCAGGTTTGGGCCAATATTCCTGACTTCTTACTGATTGTTTGCCTTTTGCGGGGGGGACACTCATTCATTGAGTCAGCCCTCTGTCTCACCACTGTTCATTCCCTTTACATGAGCTGACTGAGCACCTGATGGCCAGCGCTATTGGGCGGGTGCATGTCCCCCTCGCCTCTGCACACAAGCCTCTCCACATCCTCCCAGGACCCCCAGCCTTCGTTCTGCTGAGAGGAGAGCGTCTCTTCTCAGAGCCGCCCTGGCGAAGCCTAGGTCTCGGCACATGGTGGAATTCAGTGCTTCCCATATTAAAATTAGTGAGAACCAAGAGGCGGCTG
Organism: Cynopterus sphinx; assembly: GCA_030015415.1. Lineage (NCBI taxonomy): Eukaryota > Metazoa > Chordata > Mammalia > Chiroptera > Pteropodidae > Cynopterus > Cynopterus sphinx. The sequence continues at coordinate 24,992,514 of CM057384.1, read as the reverse complement.
GAAGGCCTATTGTGCAAAACATGGCATGGTCAGTGCACATGACTTTGGACTCTACATTGCATCAGCACACATCTGCTTCCTGCCGTGAACCCAGAGGGATCATCAGGAGGCCTGCAGATCCATGGTGACAATCGGAGCCTGGGCAGGTCTCAAGGACTTCTTCTTTCTCCTCTGAGAGATCACAGGCTTTTCCAAGGAGGATGGGGGAGGGTCCAGCCCCCCTACCCTCAGAAGTCTCTCTGACTACCACAGCTGCCACTCACGGCCGTACCTGTTTCCCACAGTATGGCCTGATGTCGTCCCGAGTAGGTCTCTTATTCTTCCAACTCTGCCCTCGGTGCCCACGCAGGGGATGTCCAGTTATGAAGCATTTGTTTACTGGCCAGGACGGGGAGTGGCTGCCTTCCCCACGCCTTTTCTCTCCTGAAAGGGCTCTGGCAGCGGGAGCAGGTGCCGGCACCCAACGGTGCTCCAGCATCTGGGAGGCTGGCGGGAACTGCCACCAGCCGCTCTGACTGCCTTCAAGGGCACTGCCAGGAATAGATGTGGCCACCCCACTGCCTGCATGGGTCTGGCAGCCTCAGAGTGCCCTTTCTCCAGACTGTGTGCTCTTCACAAGGAGCACTCAGCCCCAGCTGCCTGGTTCTTCAGGGGTGAAAGCTCAGCTTGGCCCTGGTCTGGGCTCTGTATAACGTGTACAGCCACCCTTCCACAGCACAGCACAGCACAGCAGCCTCTACCCTGCCCACCTCTTGGCTGTGGTCACTGGTCAACCAGATGCAGAGGCCACTGACTGCTCAATGCCAGCACAGCGCAGGCCTAACCAGCCCCTCAAAGGGTTTATCTGAACAGGAGAGGAGCCCCTAGTGACAGAGCTGTGCCCCTGTGCTTCATAGCTAAGAAACTGTGCCAGGGAGATGAGGCGACTTGATCAGTCACAGTCTGCCAGCAGCAGAACCAGGCCACCAAACCACAGCTCCTCACTCAAGCTAGTAGCCTGGTTGTCCATAAGAAAGAGATGGCTCTAGGGTTGGGGGGCAGGACTTCGGGTAGGAGAAGACACCTGAATCCTACTGGACAGGTGGCATTCAGGTCCTGAGAGAAGACGTGGAGAAGAATGAGTGACAGTGAGTGGGTCATTGTGGCCTGACAGCAGGCCCATGGGGAACACGGAAAGGGAGAGGGTGGTCTCTGTGTGGAACTCAGGGAAAGGGACAGTGAGACAAGGGAACCCAATCAGAACTCTGCAGTGACTGCAGGCCGGTAGGAGAAATTCTGCCACCCACTCATTTAGTCTTACAACGTTGCTGAGTGGCCCCTGGGCACTATATGACAGGCCCTGTTCCGGTATCTGGGGATAGAGCTGTGAGCAAGGTCTCTGCCCTTGCGAAGCACATAGTCAGGTGGAGGGAGACCGGCAATAAACACGTAAGTCAGGGCAAAATGGGTTGGGTGGTGATGGAAACAGCAAAGCACTGAGAGGGGGAGAGGATGCTGGCCCTGGGGCCAGGGGACAGCTATTTTTTGTGGAATGGTTTCTCTAGATAAAATAACATTCAAGAAGAAACCCGAAGGCAATGAGAGAATGAACCAAGTGAGCATGTGGAAGAAGCATGTTCCAGACAGCGGGAATAGCATGTGCAAAAGTCCTGAGGCAGGCATGTGCTGGGCGGCTGCAGGAAGAGCCATCTACAACCTGTGGTAGGAAGCAGGCCAGAGGGATCTCTCAGCTCACCTCCTAGGACAGTGTCCTCAAACAGAGCCCGTTGTGCATGCATGGCCCTGTTCCTGTGCCTTGGGACAATCGAGTGAGGTTCTTCCCTCAGCCAGGTGGAGAGCTAAGTCACCTTTGTTAAAAGGTCATGCAAAGATGAAATTTGGAATCCATGGCCCAGACAGGAAAGGAAAAGACAAGGCCCTTAGTCCTGAACCTCAAGGTGTGTTCCGAATTTATTGTGAGGTGTTTTTCTCTGCTACCCGCTGCCACCATCCATTCTCCTACATGCAGACCCGGAGCAGGGACTCTATGCCTGCCCTCATGAACTGCAGGGGGCTCAAGTCCCTGCCTAAGGTGGGGAGCGTTCTGGGAGAGGCATGAGGGCTTCCTGAAGGAGGAACCCAAGGAGTATAGGCCTTTGGAATGACCAGGGCAGGGCAGAAGAGAACAAAGGCTGGGAGGCTGGAGAGAGAGAGAGAGAGAGAGAGAGAGAGAGAGAGAGAGAGAGTGTGTGAAAGGAGAAAAGAAATGGTGAGGCTCTGGCCATGTGTCTGCTCCCTGTTAGGACTTCAGTTTTCCTCTTTTTCCTCTTTGTCTGTGTTTCTGCCTGAGTCTCTCTGTGCGCGTCTGTGGGAATGTCTCTCTCTGTCTCTATCTCTTATTGTTAGTCTCTGTCTCTCTTTTGGCCTCCATCTGTCTCTGCCTCTGTGTCACTCTCAGTTTCCCCTCTTGTGTATGTCTCCCTCTGTCTCTCAGGCTCTGTCTCTTTTGGTCTCCATCCTCCCTGCCCCCCTTCTCTCTCTCTCTTTCTCTCCCTCCCTCTCTCAAAACAGGAAGAGGCCTGCAAAGGACTGCGATTTCCCTCCCTCCTGCCTCCCCACCCCTTCCCCTCCCCAGGTTTTTTCTCTAGCTCCTTATTCAAGGCAGATAAAGTACGCACAGCTGCTCCCAGCTGAAACGGGCTTTAATTGCACCCCCGTTGCCATGGCGATCCCTGATGATCTCCGTGGCTGGAATGATGCCCTCCGATCTCCCTGCTGGGGCCTTAGGGCTACACAGCCTTGCTGGCCCTGGAGCTGACCTCACGTGGCACCCTGGTAGGGCAGCAGGGGCAGGCAGTGCCTCACCGTACCTCACAGTCCCCAGTGCCTTCCCCCATTCCACACTCCTGCCTCTGACACTCCTTGGGACATTCTGGAGTCCAGTGTAATAATGCACAAAACTCCTAGACAGGGACAAAGCATTCCTTTGTCACCAGCCTAGGCTCAGGTTTTGTAGTGGGGATGGAGGGGATTCAGGTCAGAATACTGTGTCCTGGGCCCCCTCCCCTTACCTATGTACTTGGCACAGCCACCACCATCATGATTGTGGGAGGTGTATCAATCCAAAACAGCCCATTTGTTGTCATTTCTATTTGAATGAGCCCTGGGCATCGAGAGGTGGTGAGCTCTGCCGAAGGAAGGACTCAAAACCCCCCATCCACGGTTCTGTAGAGGGACCCCTGCACAATCAGGTTTTTCCAGTCTTACTGCAGAAGACAGCAGGAGAGCAAGGGCAGAGACCCCGCTTGGCGTCTGGGGATGAGAGGGACACTGAGGAAACTCCAGTGGCGACATGCTATCTGGTGCCTGGAGGGCCCAGGCAGAGCCTGCTGTGGTCCAGGAATATGAGCCTGATGCAGGAAGGTGGGGAGGTATGTGTGTGTGCAAGCACATATGTGTGTGCATGTGTGGTCTGGCCTACATCTCTGCTTTGCACTCCCCTCTGCACACCCCTCCCCTGAACTCCAAGCTGGGCCACATTAGAGTGTGTGTTCACAGCTCAGTGGGTCCTGACAGGGGTCTCGGGGAGGGCAGGGTACTTAGTGGCCCAGGCAGCACACCCTGAGGAGCCATCAGACAAGAAGTAGGCTGGCTCCGAGCAGCCCAAGAGGGCGTACTGCTGGCTCTGTTCCCTTGCCATCTCTTACTTCTTCTGCTGGGGTACCCAAGCCAGCCCCTGTATCTAGTGCGGCCTGGAATGAAGTGGGGTTTTCACATCCTGGATCTGATGGGCTCTCAGGCCCCTCATCCAAGTAAACCTGAAGGTGAGGGGGGGTGTCACTGCACTTTCTGTCCACCACCTTCCTTAGCATCTGAGCCCTCTTCTTGCAGGTGAGCAGGTGAGTAAGGGTCTGCACTCCAGCCTGTGCCAGAATCCAGCACTCTGCCTCCACTGGCCCCTTCTCTGGGCTGGCATGTACTGCCTACCCATGGCCAGTAGGTGGGACACTGAGATGCAGGGCAAGATGGCCCTGCTCCCCACTAGCGATGGTGGCAGCTGACTGTTCACCACCCCAAGCCGCATTTGTTAATATAATAATAGTAATAAAAGCAGCAGAGTCATACCAGCTACTGCTTATTAAGCGGTCACTATGTGCCAGGTGCTATGGGTAGAACTCTACATGTACCATAGCATAGTTCTCTCAACCCTTAAGGTCAGGACTGTAAACTTCACAGACATGGGGCAACAGGTATCACCTGTCCAACCAAGGACACTCTATTCTTGGTGGCCATGCTTATGGGACCCTGAGGTGGACCCAGAGACCTGTGTCTGCCCCACACAAAGTCCTAGTGTGAAGCTTACTGGTGGGCTGGTAGGGTCTGAGTGCCTCCTTCTGTAGTAAGGCCACAGGCCTAAGGGACTAAATGTCACCTCCTGCCTTGTGTTGGAGGCAGAGCAGCTATTTCTGGGGAAGGCTTTCCACATGAGAGTCTGCGTCAGTGGTGCCCCTGCCACCGTAGCACCCACCCCACTGTTTACCCCGAGTCCATGGGCCACTTCTCAAAGAATCATCTTCGCTCTCTCATAGACTCCACATTACTAGGTTTTCCATAAATATTTGCTAAATAAGTAAAGGAGTAGAAAAGCAGTACTTCTTATATTGACTTAGGGCCTTGCCTTGACTTTTTCCTTTTCTCAGTCCCAAAATGGCTACAGAATTCATCTTCCCTATGGCATAGCTCAGACTACAATGTTGCCCCAACCCAGGTCTCTGCTACCTTTGGCCCCTCCCTTGTCCCCATAGGCTGAGCGAGTCGGAAACAGCGGGTACATCACTGTGTGTGCAAGTCCCCTTTGGCCTGTAGAATCATGACGCCTTCTAGGCCAGTCCATTTCCTCCAGACGAGGCCAGACCCCCCCAGCCTCCTCTCTGTTACCCCCGCCAACCCCCAGTTTTCTAAACACACTTCCTACACCTGGCTCTTGACCTTGTTGTTTCCTCCACCCAAACTACCCTTCATCCTTTGCTTGGTCTACGGAAATAATACTCCTTCTTGGTCTGACTTATTTGTCACCATTTCCTACTGCACTTATTTTACTAAGCCAACCACGTTATGCTGTGTGCTATTGCTATTTGCTGGATGAACAGATGAATAGCAAGTTCAGAGGAAACAGGCTGTACGTCTGGGACACTCCCTAACTCTTAGCCCGCTGCTAATACTCATGAACATTCCCTGAACAATCCCATAGGTAGGGGGAGTAGAATTCTAGCTAGAGACAGAACCCCTATTGAGAACCTACTATGTGTCATTGCCCAGACAAGAGCTGTTCCTTGCCAGAACCTTCACTTGGGATGAAGAGTGCTGTCCAGACTCTCAGAGCTATAGGATTTCAGACAAGCAGTTAGTGAAGATGCTGACATTTGAGCTGGAAAAGATTGGGATGGAGAGAGGTTATTTCAGGCAGAGGGACCCTCAGGGACAATGTCACGGAGGTAGGACAGTATAGCAAGGATCAATAGTGAGGAGGCTGGCTGGCCTGGGGATCAGGCTGAGGGTAGGATGCAGATGGAGCACAGAGAGTCCAAGGTAGGCCGCAGTCACTGGGTGGCTGGTGGAGGTATTATTAAAAAAAAAAAAAAAAAAGCCCCAACTTTTCTCCTAATGATAAATAAAGTAAAACAGAGATGCTTATGTCCCTAGAAGGAATCATGAACTCCCCAAAGGCAAGGACTGGTTCTTCTCCTCCCTCCCATTCTCCTTCCACAGTGTGTCTGCCCTAACCCAGGTCCTGTCACTCAAGCTGACCTTGGACTTTGCCTGGAGTTGACTGAGTAGCCCTTGGGAGGCAGGCAGCATCCCCCACTGCATGGCCCGCCCCCATGCTTTCCTCCCCACCAATCTGCCATTCTAGCCAAAAAGCTATTTCCTTGCTGCCAGACAAACCTTTCACATTAGGAAAGGAAGAGTTGTAGTTCAGGTGAAAACAAACAAACCAACAAAGAACCCCCCCCCACACACACACACACAAAACAGAAAACAACAAGCAAAACAAAAAACCTGGAAACAACCTTGTGAAGATTTGCCCACCCCTTTGCATCCTATGAGGTGGGAAGGGACTTCTCACTGCCCTGAAAGGTGCTGGGAGGTGCCAGGGGCGGGTGGCTCTGCTCTACAGAGGAGCACTGGAATGCCAGAGTCTCAACCCATTCAAATGGTCCCAGTCAGATCACCTGACTTCCTTGGTGACCCATTTTTGGTTGGACAGAAAGGAGCAGCCCGTGGCTGGCCTTCCTGCACCCTTAGCACGTGCCTCAGAACAGTTAGCCCCTCAGGTGCCCGCGCTGGTTCTTACACACCTGGTTCGCCCTTACGCTCCCGAAAGGCAGAGATGTGGTTTAATCTTTCCTGCTTTCACCCATAGCTTTGCTCATACCCGAGCAATGAGCAAGCCATTCGGTAGAACTACGCTGATGTAAGTCACGGCTACCCTGCGGACACCTGTCAATGTGAAAATGACTGTCAGGCATCAGGAAAAAGATGACTTTTTCCTGCAAAGGAGACTTTGCTCTCAACATCACGCATTGTTTAATTAACTGTCTCCATTGGGGCTGTCAACACACTAAAAGATATTTTTAAAAATCACATGATTAACCTTGGGAATGAAAGAGTCAACTAAACATATTATTTCCATCTTATCAGCTCAGAAAATAGGCTCTGGATGTGCTAAGGCCCCTAATGGGGAGAGTGCCCATCAGTTATCTAATAGCCACTGACCCTTTTCTTGCTGTGGCCATACTGGGAGGACACAGGCACCCATCCCTGGAGTCAGTCCCATCCCACCCTTGCTGGAGAGAGCGTTCTCCAGAGCCGCTCAGGGTTTGCATTGCTAAGTGGTACTTTGGGAGAGAAAAATAAAAAAAATCTACATTCACATATATTTCTCTCGTTCTCCACTCAAAATCTCTGGGCTTTTTAATATGAGAGCCTTTTATTTCCTTAAAACAGCAGCTGCCTTCATTTAGTTTGATGGATTTAACACATTTAGAGGCTGGAGGAGTGGGTGGGAAGCAGTGGATTTCTCAGGCCTACCTGCTCACATCCCCCAAAGGATGAAGGTAACTGGTGAGGAGCAGCCTGCATCTGGGCAAAAACGAATTCTCCCTTCCTTTGTCTTAAGGATTTAATTCATTCCGAAGGAGCTTATGAATGAGATTCCCCCTTTTAAAAATTTCTCTGCCTCTTCTTCCCCTCCTCCTCTCCCATCACCTCCTCTTCAGTTCTAGCACTTGCCCTTCACTCCTTCCTCTTCTTATCCTCCTGGGAAAGCACAGCTGATAGCTGGGGCCACACCCAGGTCCTCCTCAGTGCAAATCTCCTGGCAATAAGGAACACACCTGCGGGTCCCCAAGGACTGAGAACCCCTTCCCTTCAAGACCCATGATTGAGGAGCCAGAGCTGACAGGTCTTAGCCCAGAGAGCTTTTGCCTCCATTCCACAGAATCAGGCCTACAGGTAGGGTCTCAGAACTTGCATCTAGGTAACGATGATGGTGGGCAGATGGTGGGTCCTTGTGCAGACCCAGACTGGAGAGACACAAAATCTCAGGTCATACACAGGGTCATGGCGGAGGTTCTTCCCCAGAGAAAGGCTGACCATAAACTCAGAGCTCAGGAAGGCCGCATCACTCCCTCCGGGCCCTGTGGGGCGCCCTCCCCGGACTGCTCCGCATACCTTGTTCACTCTTGTATCTCCAGGGCCATGAAGCCCAATGAGTGAGTCCTTGTGGCTGATTCTGGGCCCTGTGGCTCCTGCTCTCATCCTGAAGTATCTATAACTGGCCTCGAGCACTTGTGGCAGAGGGGACCCCAGAGCCTCGGTCCTGCTTCTGTAACTTCCTCTTTAGTAGCCAGCTGCCCCCAGGTTTCTCCCAGATGGAGCTGTCCCTGGGTCTTCTTTTCCTTCTCCAGGGCAGATACTCCAACCTCCCCTTCCCTTCTGAGGCCTCATTTCTCTCTTGATATCCTGAAACCCACCCTCGGTCTTGGTGCTTAGTAAGGGTTCCATGAGGGGCCTCAGTGGGGTGAGCCTCATACAGCCGGTTCATTAAAGGGGCAGGCCCATTTCTACCAGCCGGGGGCTCTGCCCTCCCTGGATGGACCGAGGAGGAGATTCCTCTCCTCAGTCCCAGACCTGAGACCTGACTTGTCCTGCCCCGCCCAGCCTGTACTCTGAAAGCATGTGGTCCCTAAGGGAACCCTCTCAAAGGGCCACCCCGCTCCCTGATGGACTTGATTCTCTTACTTACAAGGTTGTATCTTGCCCAAAGGGCTCTACTAACACTTTCTGATTGAATTCTCTTAGGTCAAAAGCAGGGTGGGTCTTCTCAGTTCCCATTCACAGCTGGGGAAACTGAGGCCTAGGAGATCACGTGACACACAGCCATGAACAGCAGGACTGTGCCCCTCTATGCATCCTCTCTCTGGTGCTTGCCCCTGATAAATCATAGCCATGCCCAGGTAAGAGACTGAGACCCACATCTACTCTTTGGGCTGCCAGTCTAGCGATCAGGCAAGGATTACGGCCTTCAGGAATCTCCTCCAGGCCCAAGGCTCCATGTTTGGGTCTCTGGGCTTTATCCCACTTCTCCTTCCCCTTTCTCATCATTGGATATGACAGTGTCCCATCCTCAGAGGCTCACAGAATGAGCCTGACCCACAGACTTCCCTTTCTCAAGCCTCCTGTCATTGGCACGTCCTGGAAGCATTTCTCCCTGAGTGGTGGCATCCTCTCCTGATGGAGCTGTTGAGACCGGCCCCCATCCCAAAGGTGCAGTGAGTGGGAAAAGGATGGCTCCATTGCCAGGTGCTTGCAGAAGCCAGCTATCTCCTGGGGAATGGGAGGGCTTCTGAGCAGCTGTGGTTCTCCTTGCAGGGTGAGGAGCTGGATCTACGTGACTTTAGTCACCTCCACAGCCTACTTGGCGCTGCCTCCAGCAGAGAGCCAACAGTGGTCCCTCACTGCAACCTGGCCACTACTGAATATAATCTTCCTCCTCCTCTGAGGGGTCTCCTCTCTTGAAAGCCCCCTCCAGTATTCTTGGCCAGCTCTTTCTGGGACCATCAATCCTTGAAACCCAGGGCTGAGTTCTGGTAGGCCTCTGGGAATGTGCTGTGCTTGGAGAGGGGTGGGGGAGGAGGCTTCCCCAGCCCACCTCCCAGGCGGTCACTGAACAAATCCAAGGAGTTAATAGGAGCCACACAAAGCCTTTGATTTGCTCCAGAGATCAAGGGTCAGCCTGAATAACTCATTAATTAACCGAGCAAGGCTTCCTGCTATTGACAAGGTCTGGGAGCTCAGCCTAGGAGCAGACCTCATATCCTGCAGCCAGAAGACCATCCCCAGCTCCCCCTCCCTGTCCTTTCCTTTCCTACTGGGCACCCACTCACCAAGGAGATGCCAGATCTCCCAGATAACTGATAGATCTTAACTTCCCCAGGAGGATCTGGCCTGGCAGGATTGTGTAACCTCAATTTTCAGTTTTCAAGCCCGACCCACCCATTGTCTTCTTGTTCTACTCCCACCCACTCCTGCCCAGCCCTCACTGGCATAACATCCGATGCTCCAAGGATCCAGGCACGTGCTGGCTCCCACGCACTTTTAGATGCATCTCTTGGATGTCTGTCACCAGGGAGAGGACATGACAAGCTGATTCACACTGAGGTGGCAGGCTGAGGGTGTTGGAGAGTGGGTGGGTGGCTGATGATTTCATTTTAACAAGGGTCATGCTTTGACTTGAATAGCGAAGTCAAATGGTGGGATTTTAGGCATCAGAGGTAGGCTAGGCAGCAGGATTATTTTGGTCAAGAGTCTTTTCCAGTGACTGCTAAGGTCATGGAGTGGGGGTGGCCGCCTTCTGTGCCCATGGCTGGGGCTGCTCTGTCCTAGGCAGCTTTTCCTCTCATTAGGGTCCAGCTTCTTTCCTACCAGTATGAATGTCTAAGCATCTGTTTTGGCTACCTCCCTACCAATCCCTGGCACCTTTGTAAACCTGAGTTTTCAAAAATCTTGCTGGAACTTCCACCTCTGGGGTGTTCTTTGCTCTGGGATGCATCACTGAGGGAGACTTCTTCATGGAGGAGACTGGCCACCCAACCACGTGTTGCCAAAGGGAGAACGCTGTCATCACCCATGGGCCTGCCTAGAAAGAACACTGCATACTAGGTTTGGGTAGAACTCTGGTGGCATGAATAGAACTTTCTTCAGCCTATTTCTAAAGACCAAGACATGGAAGACCTTTATGCAGTTTGTAGCACCTCTGTTATTACTTGCTGAGCTCATTCCTGCCAATTGACATTTGCAGAGCCTATTGCTGCTTGCAGGGTCAGCTGTTTCTGGAAGGTCTCATCACTGGCTTTAGAGCTTGTTGCTATTTGTAGAGTCTGTTGTTAGCAGAACCTGGGCTTTGCATGCAGAACTCATCACTAGCCACAGAGCTTGTTACCACTTGTAAAGTTCTTTGGGGTTTGCAGACCCTGGAATAGCTTGCAAAACTCATTGAAGTTTGCAGAACCCATAGCAGTTTGCAGAGCCTGTTGTTTGCAGAGTCAGTCCTTGTTTGTAGAGTTCTTCGCTAGCTTTAGAACCAGGTACTGTTTGTAGAATCTGTTGTCTTTAGCAGATGCCAGATGTAGGCTGAGCTCATCAGTACCCACAAAGCTTATTGCTATCTGCAGAACTTGGCGCTGGGTGCAGAACCTTTAGTGTTTGCAAGCCTCCTCTTGGTTGGGGAGCCCTGGCTATTTGCAAGTGTGACCCTGTCCATAGGATTCATCATTGATGATGAAGCCCTGCGACATTTTCTGATTCTACTTCCTGTGCCTGGGTTATCTGCCATGTGGTGAAATTTTAGAATGGGTGTCCATACCATCAAGTTTTAAAGAGTTTTCTTGAATGTATGGGTTTGAAATTCTCTCCAACATGGCTGCTGAGTTTATTCTTCACTTCATTCCCTCTGGTCCCTATGTGTCCCCATGATGCTGGCTCAATGCTTAGACTCGGTTTCTTCTCTAAAGCCAAGATGCTTGGTTCTCTCCTTTTCACCACTAACAGTCCATATAAGCAACCCACCCATCGTCTTTGCTGAGAGCTCTTGAACGTCTAGTCAGGAACCTGGGTTTTCTTTATCTTTGACTCAGTATGTATTAGGTCCTTGAGTCTACTCGCTTGCCATGTCTGAACGCAAGTAGGTTCATGAGGAGATCTTAATACCAAGGGTTTCTGTTCTCAGTAAGTCTGTGATATGAAAACTCAAGTCAAGAAGTGCTCACACACTTCCAATAACTCCCCAAACACATTTAAATTGGACCTTGCTCCTCTCCACAGCCCAACTAGGAATTTAGCTTATGCTGCACAAAGGGATCCTGAATTACCCTTGTTTCTTCTCCAGAAAGCCAAGGGCAGTTTTAGCTGAGGACCTGGTCTGGGCCAAAGATGAAGAGTGATGAGGTCTAGACCTTCCTCTCTTTCTCTGCCTGCATGCCTTAGGATGGCCTGAGGTTCAGCTTATGGAGGAATGGAGCAGGCTTGAGGTAGACTCTTTCTCTTCCTTAAAACCATTTTCTGTCCTTTGCTCTTAAAAGAAATTGAGCTCTAGATCTATCTCATTGTTGGTTCTGTCCACAGGGCCCCAAGGCAAGCGCTACTGCTCAGGAGATAATTCAGACTGCTAATGGCATACAGATGCATGCTAATTCATGTGCACACACACAAATTAGGCTGCAATTATCACACTAACTATTTGCTAATGCTGGTTACCATTTGAACTATTACTCAGCATTGGTTACCACAGACTCTGGTCAATATAGCTCAGCATGAGGCCTGCCTCTCAGGCAGCTTTGGAAACTAATGGAAACTTAAGTCAACTTTAAGTAACTGTCATGTGTTGCTTCATTATGGGAGGTGGGCCTCCAGAGTTTGGCTGTGAGAATAGAACAAGCCTGATGGAAACTGACATTGAGATCCCCTCAGGAGAAGGAAAAGCCAGCCACAAATACCATATAATACAACAAACACATTATATGTATGGAAGACCAAGAGTGTAAGGCACAAGGTGGAGACATCCCATTCAACAGCTCCTCCCTGGATGGGAGCAAGTAAATTGGAGGAGGAAATGTAGGCTAACAAATGGTTTGTAAGACGAGAGCCACCCCACAGAAGCAGCCAGTAAACCCACAGGCATGAAGGCTGATTCACTGTTAAGTCCTGGAGGAGTGCATCAGGCCCCCTGGAGAAGGCAGGGCTTGAGGTTTGTTGTCAAGGATAGGCAGATTTTAGTGCAGGTGAGAGGAAGGGAAGTATCTCAGGGAGCCAGAACTGCTCCACAAGGAACGATTCATCGTGTGCATTTTGCAGGAAAGGAGACAGAGGCCCAGAACAGTTAAGAGATTAGTTCCCAGGCCACACAGTTGGCTTGGTTGGGCTGGAATTAGAACCCAGGTATGTCTGACTATGGGTAAGGACGCACAGAACGAGGTAGGATGTGGGGTCACTGAGAGGAGCCGTGACAATGTTGCTACTGAAGGGCACCTAGGAGGATCAAACTCATTCCACCTGGTAGGGAAATGTGGCCAAGGGACAGGAAGTGATACCATGTTCAGTACATGGTGAGTCGCCAACAGAGCAGGGCAAGTGGACTCACCACGAACACTTAGGTCCCTGGAGCCCTGCCCCCCCCCAGCCCAGCAGAGGTAGGAGCCAGTCTGGGTGTTGCCCTTATATCTGTTTGGACACCCCTGCCAGGAAAGGCTTCTCTGGCATTGCCTGGATGTCTTAGGTAGAAATAAAGAGAAGTGAGGGTCACTGATCTCCTGGGGGTATCCAATGGCCCCCAGAGAGCAGTTTGTTCCACTTCCTTTGGGCAGAAAGCTAAGAGCCCCACTGCTGGCCCTGGTGCTGTATCTGTTCTGCCCACCCTTCTCTCTGCTGCCCTGGAGGCCTTCCTGTCTGGCTGGCCGTCCTTGGGCCCTGTAGGTATCATCTGCCTTCTCTGCTAATCCCTCCCCTGTGGATGTGCCCGAGATCTCTGAGCTGCCAGCCTGGCAGGCTCCTGGCCACCAGAGATTGGAGTTGACGGCGAGGCTGTCAGCATCCGCAAGTTGACACTGTGTCAGGTGCTGACATCCATTCTCCTTTGTTGAGGTGGGAGCTGGGGCCCCAGCTTTGCTGGGGGAGAAGAGTAGATTGCTGGGAGATGCTTGCAGTCCCCTTAAGGGGCAGGAAAAAAAGGCAGCATGTACAAATAGATGGCCCGAAGTGATTTATCTGGGCAGCGTGGGGGTGTTCAGAGTATAAGAACCAAGTAAAATGCTAGAGTTCTTTGCAGAGTGCTTCGCTGAACCCAGCCTGTACTCTGAAGACAACTGGAGAAGACTCAGTCCTTGTCCTTAGGGGAGCTTATTTTCCAGGAGGCACGATGAATGCACAGAAGTCCCCAGAGAACATCCTCGGCCTGTATAGGGTCTGTGGGAGACAGTGGTTCTGACGGGACCGGTAACATAATTCACAAGTATAAATCGAAAATGCAGACCCCCTTGTTCAAAAATGAAGAATTTCAAGATGGAGACAGCAGTGCCTTAGATCAAGTGCTGAGGCCCCTAAGGACGAGGCTTTGTGTGACTGAGCCATAGTCTCACGAAGCTGGCCTGCCTACAGCAGATCAGGAAAGGACCGGTTCTTCTCCCTCCAAGCCTTGCTTGCCCTGTTCCCTTCTTGATCCTTGGACACTAGCCCTTCAGAACCAAAACAGGATCACTCACTGGGGCTCGAGAACTTTCCCTGGAGAGATCTTCTCAGGGCCATCACCTCTCTCACTTCCCAGCACCCCGCTCCAGACTCACCTGGAATCAGGGTAGGTCCCAGCACCTGCCTTGCACAGAGCCCATGCCCACTGAGCACCCTTGCCAACCCAGAGGTTCTTTACTTTTTTGGGGTCATTTTCCAATCTGTCCCCACCCCAACTGAGTGTGACACTTTACAGTGAGATTCCTACCTCCCTTCTCGTAGGGCCATCAAGGGCCGCTAATGAGGTCTCCCCTGGTTTATAGTAATGATCCCTCCTGTCCACTCCCCCACATAGAGCGAACCACACCTGGCCACCCCCAGTCCCCTCTTCCTGTCCTGGAACTGGGGTTACCCACTCTCAGCCCCATGGCATATTTACAGAAATGCCACTCAGCAGAACAACCCAAATCAAATGAACGTTAACGGGAAAGCTGCTAGCTTCCAAATTAGCGGTGCATAATTAGTTTCATGCATAAACCTCTCGAAAGCACCGGCGCGCGCAGGCTGGTGAGACAGACAATTAGTTTTTGCGAGGATGAAGAGGAAAAGCAGAGAAGGAGTCAGGGGAAGTGGGGAGGGGGCGGCCGGAGAGGGGTGTGGGTTGAATGAAATACAGATTGCATTTGTACAGCAAAACCCCCACATCGCCTGCATGCAGTGTTCTTCTCATGCCTCCGGTCCTCCAGCTCCAGGCTCTAAAAGAACCCCCATCCCATCCATGCCCAGTCCCACTCCTTCCCCTGAAGGTTCTGACCACAGGAGACACTCAAGAGGACTTTTCCAGGGCCCTGGCTGGGTCTGTGTGGAGAGACGCTTTGATGCACTTGGGCCCTTGTGGGGAGATGTCTGAGCTTTGTCTAGTCTGCCCCATGACTCAGGGCTCTGCATGGAGTGTGCTGGGTGTGGAGATGCATTTTACAGATGGGCTGGCTGAGAATCACAGCCCCTTGTGAATTTTAGAGCTCCTGGCACTCCCTGATCACAGCAGCCCCACAAGGGGAGGTGTCTAACAGATGGGGACTATGGAAGGCCCTGTTTGCAGCTTGTCCTGCCTGGTTAACATGGAGCCAGAGCTACAGTGTGATCTCCAGACGTCAAAACTCAGCTCGCTCAGCCCACGGCACACCAGTAACCTGCCCAGAGGAGGACCCTGTCCTGATGTCCTCAGATACGCACTGAGATAACCACGTGCTCCGAATGCATTCCCAGTGGGTGCACAGGTCCCTGAGGACTCTCCCTGGACCCTCCCAAGTACTCAGGACAGAGGTGAACCTCATCCCCTAGGACCTCTCCAGCCACTCAGCCGTGCACTCTCCCATCTCACACCACAGAGGGTCTGGCCTTTCCTTGGTGGATTCACAACCACGCCCTCTCCTCAGCCATAGCTCTTGCTCAGATCCAGGCCTCCATCTCCACCGCTGCCTCCCCAGACCCAACAAGTAGTCAGTAATGGGTGATTGGTGGCAATCTCTCACTGACTCAACTGTATTGATGAGATGGGAGGACAGCTTGGGGGGTTCAGGAGTGATGACGAGTGGGGAGGGGTATCTCTGAGGTGGAATGTGGGTGTTCATTCTCCTCTCTCGTGTAAGAGTCGAATTTGCGTTTACCCTTAGAAGGATGGCAACACCACCCTCATGCTCCACTTCCCATCTTCATCCTGACAGGCCTATGAAGTCAAGGGGCAAGGGCAGGACAATGGGGTTCTAGGCATGGCTGCTTTTCCCTGGGCTCCCAGGCAGCTCTTTCATCCTCCACAACCTTCGCCCCATTTCCTCACCTCTCCATTAGACATAACAACACCTGCCCTTCCTTTCTTAAGGTTTGTAAGGATCAGTGGCAGCAGAAGTTAAAGGCTTGCTGTAGTTTCAAACGTTCTTCCCATTCACAGGTGCAATGACTGGGGCCCACAGATGCTAACGCTCACCTCGGTTGTGAACCCTGCCAAGAACTTGGCGTGGCCAGTGTCTCACTGGTTGGGGTTCTGCTGGGTGTCCAGGGACCACTGTGGGGAGACGCTGTGGTCTGCCCAAGGAGAGCTCTTTCCATGGAGGTATGCAGTCATTATTGCTTATAATATATTATTTATTTAGTCTTCATTTATAATTGCGTGATTGCCGGAGGATCTTAGTGCCAGAGGGACAGAAATGTATTGCCCAGTCCTCAATAAAGAATGCTTTTCCTGCCATCAATAAACAGAATATCCAATCAACTACCCATCAAATTGCTTGGCCCTGGCATGAACAGAACACTGCTAACGAGACACAACACACATTAGCTTAATGCTCTACCAGGGGGAGCGAGCTGGCCTCTGAGGGCCAGCCTGGGCCACGGTGGTGGCCTGGAATGGGAGGGCCTCCATGTGGGCACTGGGGGAGAGCTCTTCTAGCCAGCACCGGAAGCCAACAAGGCACCCTCAAGGAGTGGGGCTTGTCTCAGCTTGTCACTGCTGCTGACCCACTCCACTTTAAGATAGTAGGGGTTGACTTGTACCCCTGTGTGCCTGGGTGTTCCTGGGTGCTGCTGTCTGGGTGCTACTGGCACCATCAGCGAGTCTTGTATTTATTCTGGGAGATATGAGTCATGAGTTCAATGTGGGTTAGATATTTAAATGAAATAATGTGGCCCATATAGCAAGGCGTGGAAGGTTGGTGTGCAGGGAGTAGTCAGGGAAGGCTGCTTGGAGGAGGAAGGTGTGAGCTCCTCATTCAAGGGTAAGCAAAAAATGGAGGGGGGTGGTTAATTCAGATGAGAGTCACAACATGGGCACAGGCGTGGCATGAAGGATGAGCACAATGTGGTGGCAGCAGAGAGGGGCACCCAGGGGCTGGGGCAAACACTGATGCTGGGAAAGGCAGGGGAATACAGATCATCAAGGGCTAGGGTTGGAATCTGGGCTTTGTCTGGTAGCACCAGGGAGTCATGGAGGTTCTGGGGTTCTGGGAAAATCAAGGTGGCAGATTTGAAGGCCACTGCAGACCTAGTTTAACCAGGTTCCTTCCCCAACAATCCTTCTTCCCAGCCCGGTGGGGCCAGCACAGCTCGCTTTTGCCCTGTCTGCTCTGTCTGCTCTTTATCACTGTCAGCTGCTTAAAGCCAAGCCTGAGACGGCTGCCCTCCCCAGCAGAGCTGAGCTCCCCGAAGATAAGATGAATGTCTGCAGGCCACAGAGCTGAGATGTTCTGGAGGAAGTGGAAGAGGAGGAAGAAGGAATAAACACCCGTCACATTAATAAGAGTTTGAGAGAAGTGAGGGGCTGAAGCCAGGAATCTCCAGATGGTGTTTAGTGAAATGACAGTTTGATGCTTAAGAGGAAAAATGGAACCGTGCTATGATGGGAGCTTCGATCTTCATGGGGTAGGGGTGAGGGGTGTGGGTACACGGAGCCTGGCTCATACAAGCCTGGCCAGAAACCATTCAGGGTCCTGGCAGAGAGAGCAAAGCACTTCCAGGATGTCCACTCAAGGGCCTCACAAAGTGGCTCTGGTCCCAAGGATTCAAGTTCAGACCCCCACATGCTTAGCAGCCAATCTTTCCACCAAGGCTGGGTCCACAGGGATGGGTAGGACCCAGCTGCTGCCCTCCAAGAGCACATGGTCCAGGGGGAGGGCCTGGCTGAGAGTTCATGTTAAATCTGGTAACTGAGGTAGGCACAGAGACTTCTGGGAATACAGGAGAGGCATCTCATCCAGCCTCCTGACTGAAGAAGGCTTCCTGGAGAACGTGATGTCGAGGCTGAGTTTGGAATGTTGACCAGAGACTGGCCTGGCAAAGAGTTTGGGATGTAGGAGAATGACAGGCAAGGGGAAACAACAAAGCAAAGCATGGGGTGTGAAGCTGCATGGAAGGGGAAGTCAGGAGCTTTGGAGTGTTCCTGGACCCTGGCATCCGGTGGGAGTGGTGAAAAGAAGCTGGGCTAATGGTCAGGGATGGGTGGGGAAGGCTCGGATGTTCCTGGGGGTGTGGAGAGTTAGTATGGGGTGTTCACCAGGAGCTTGGGCACATGAATCTTCCCTGATCCCATTCCCTTGTCCATAGATGGCATCATCAGGGAGGTATCAGAAAGCTTCTCCTATGGGTACCTGAAATTCTGTACTTTTTTTTGGGGTTAAATAGAGCACTTTTAGCAACTGTCCTTGATCCTGCAAGCACTTTCTCTGTTCTCTCCAGGGTGGGGGTGTCTGGAGCCTATAGGCCTTGGGGGGCCCTGAGGAGCAGTGGGGCCTGGGTGATGGGAAGCCATTCCTCCACTCCGCTCCGCTGGGGCAGCTTCACTGGAGGGAATTTAGGTAGAGTCAGAGGGCGGCAGCTTTGTTTGTTAGCAGTGGGGAGCCATGGCACTCTGAGAGGATCGGTCTGGCAGAGTTGAGGCAACTGTGGCCCAGGCTGGAAATAAGAGGGCAGAGAGGCTGGTGTTGGGTGGAGGCTGTGGGGGACAGGCAAGGGAGGGGAGCAGGGAGACAAAGGAGAGAGTGAAGCAAGGAGAGTCAAGGAGTTCCAGGCTTCTGAATCCATTCTGTTTCGATTTCCCCCCAAGTCACACAGCTGCCAGGGTTCAGACAGATGCTGTGATTAGCATTTTAATGCATTTCAGAGGACCTTGTCCGAACTGCTCTGGAAATCAGAAATCAAGAGTTTATCTTCAGCTGTCCCTGTAGAGCTACATGCTTTTTCAATTCCAAAGGAGCCTGAGGAAGAGTGTGTGTGTACGTGTGCATACGTGTGTGTGTGCCCGTGTGTGGGCATGTCAAGGATGCCTGTGTGTGCACACGTCTTCCTATGTGTGTATGTGTATGTACACACATGGGTCTGGCATGTCTGTTCCTTCACGTACACCTATATTCCATGAACCCTGGTGCGCGCATGTGTGCGCATTTGAATTTTAAGCATGTGCACACAGCTGCATCTGTGTGTGCACACGAACACTTTGCACGTGTGAACTTATTCTACACGTGCCTTTGCAAGTGTGACTTCATCCGGGATCATTCACGTGGAAGAGGGAGAGCTTGACGCTGGTTGAAAACAGGTCAGTGCTGAATGACTCGGGCTGTCAGGGCGTCTGGGCCTCAGGTAATGGGAAATGCATTTCAAATGCGGCTGCAGCTGCTTGGCCTGATGCCAAAGCCGTGTTTCCAAACAATACGGGCTAGCAGGATTTTCGAGCAGTGTGGGATTTCTGGAGTTAGAATTCCACACCCCGTCGTCAGTGCTGACAGACTCGGCCCAGCCTCTGAGAGGTCTCTAGACCCCCAGATGGGGGGTGGGACAGCTCCTAGTGGGTCAGGACAGAGGGTGGGACTGGGAAGCCGGGAGCCCCCCTCATGACACATCCTGTGCGATGGGCCACCCCTTGCATCCCCTCTACCCGCTTCCCAAGGTTCTCTTGCTGTCACCCCAATCTGGCTATGGCTCATACCTGTCGAGGCTGTCCGGCTTCTGGCTGGGTGTCACCAGCTACTCAACTAGCTTCAGATAGAAGGATTTCTTTCTCCTTCCCTGGTCACCCTCCCTGGACATCCGCCTCTCCCGGGGATTGTAGCTCTCAGCTCCCGAGGAAGTCTTCCAGGACCATCTTTTCCTATTAGGGACAATGGGGCCAGCACTTTCCTTCCTGCGGGGAGGAACCTGTTCAACTTCCAAGGTGCATCATCTTTTGGGGACCTGGGCAGCATCACTGGCTCCTTTGTCTGGAGTCAACTAAACTTCAGGTCTTTAACCCCTGCCAGATCAGCTCCCTCTGGAAGGAAGTATTCTCAGGGGAACTACCTGTATAGTCTCAGGAGCCCCGCAGGGCCGCTCTGGACTCAACCTGGATGTCACAGACTTCGACATGAGTTGGGCGATGCATTCGTTGCAAGGGGTGTGTGGGGAAGCGGCAGATGTTCCTAGAGAATTTGTTTAATGTAAATACATCCTCTATTTATCTTTGGCTGTTAATAAATTCACGCATTATTAGAAAATCCTCCATACCAGCAGACCCGCTGCATCAGATCAGCCCGTTTTAAGAGATTTCCTGTTGGCAGGATTCAAAGCCCACACCTGCAGCCGGCCCAGGCACAAGGATTTAACTGAACGCCGCAGATAATTAGATCAGTTAACCTCGCAAATTAAAACAAGCACATCACATTAGCTCAGTTTATCCTAAAAGAAAATATTAAATTCCCCCAGATAAATCGTTTAATAAGAATAGAGGAAGATGGCACACACTATCTTCCCAGAACCTGTGGCAGGAGCGGGGAGGGCTTCAAGCAGCAGCCAGGTAGGGGGTTGGCCTCCTTGGACTAACGGTGACAGTCCAGGTTCTTGTCCGGTGATCTGACAGTGGTTGAAAGTGATAAGGAGCCCCAGGCAGGGTGCAGGCTGAAGAGTTAGAAACAATGCAAAGCTCCATGGGGTATGAGAGGAGTGAGGGGTGTCAGTGGGATTCAGTCTACTTTCCCACTTTACAATACAGGATATTCCCCAGTGAGGTATGTTAGAAAATGGGGCTCACTCCATCAGGGGAGACTTCTCGAAGGGGCTGTGTAATGCACTACAAGTTCCTTCCATCTGCGAGATGCTCACCACTTAAGGAATTGTTTGAACTCTTTATAAATTTCAAACCCATCAAGACAGAAGAGCAGGTATTTTGGACTCCAGGAGAAGTCAGTCTTTGCAAAATCTATGGTGTAAAAAATTTTGGTCAGCAAAGACAGAGTGCACACAACATTTCCGTCTGCAGGAATATGTTCCCTGCCTCAGGAACGACAGCGGTTGCAAGTGGTTTGCTGCTACTGCCGCACACCATCACCGTGCTGATTACACGTGCTTTGTGTTTGCTCATTAAAGAAGCTTGGCAGGGCATTAACCTGGAAGCACTGTCGGATTGTCTACTCAAAAGTAATAAAATTGCACTGAGCCCACCTCATAATGTGGGTGCTAATGGAAGCGAGTGTCCTCTCCAGTTCTTCTGAACTAGGCTGTTTTACTGGGTTTCTCAGTCAAGGGGCCTCTTTGAGATAAAGGCAGTGTTGCAGATGAGGCAGGACCCAAATGTGGCATTTTGGCAGAGCTGTGCCCAGCGTCTAAGAACCTTCTTGGGCTGTGTTCCCTCTTTGGCCTTCTGAGTCTCCCTTGCAAAATGGGTGTGTGTGTGGTGCAGAGCGGATGATGCTAAGGCCCTGTCCCACTCTAGTTTCTGAGGTTCTCTGGCCTTTGGAAGAGAGACATAATGGCAGAGAAGAGTCCCATTTATAGATACATCAAGGCTTCCAGACATTGTAGGACAGAGATTGGGATGTCCAGGATCCCAGAGCTGGAGGAGCACTGAAATCACTTGGGAGTCATTTATAACATATAGGTACCAGGTCATGCCCTGACTTCATGCTCATCATGTGTGCGTGCACGTGTGTGTGTGTGTGTGTGTGTGTGTGTGTGTGTGTGTGTGAAAGAGAGAGAGAGAGAGAGAGAGTGAGAGAGTTAATTTCTTTTTTTGCCTGTGTTACAAATCTGAATGTCTTAGACTATCTCTGACATGCAGTCAGGTGGTTTAGGAAACCTCGCCAGCACACTCCTGGATAGAAAAGTCCTCCTAGGGGCTGGGGGAGGGCGTGTCAAGTTCCCCTTATCAGCTGCAGGATCGCAGAGGGAGCCAAAATTTTCCCTAAACCCTCCTTCATCAGGCTTTCTTAGTACTGAGTAGCCTCTGCCAGCCTGCGCTCTGAGAGTGCCACCTCTGCCCACCGAGGATGCTCAGCGAAGGGAGACTCCAGAAGGCTCTCCACTCTCCCCAGCTCCCATTCCTGATGAGGGACTGGCACAGGTCTTCCTCCATCCAGACCATGCTGCTTATCACAGTGAAGCTGTCACTCTCCTACTCAGGAAGCTTCAATGGCTCCCAAGCATGAAAAGAAAAGAGACCTTCCCTGTTTGGATCCCAAATTTCCTCTAACGTGAGATCTCCCAACCTCCTTCCGAGCACCCTGAATTCCAGCAGTGTAGTCTTCTCCCTCATGGTCTTGCCCCTCCCCCTCCCTGGCGAATGCTGTCACCTCACTGGAATTCTGTCTCCAGGCCCCTTCACCCACCCAGATCCTCCTGCCCATCCTTCCAAGGACTGCACCCCTAGTGCCCAGCGTGGCATAGCTCATGGAAGACACTCAGTGCGCCTGCCTTGCCCTGCTCCCAGACTACTCAGAGCTCTAAATTTCAGTCCAAAGTCTCAATCCATTGTCCTCTAATTGCTTGGCATGTATGTCTTTTCTCCTCTGCAGGAAAGCGCCAAGGGGCAGCGGGGTCCTCGGCCTCTCCCGGCTTCCACCTGCCAAGCAGCACCTAGCACAGGGCCATGCTCCTGGTGGGGGCTCAGGAAACACTTATGAATTGAATTAAAAACCTTCTCTCAGGCTCTGAGCGGTCCCAGCTGCTGGCTGCCAGCTGTCAGGGCTGCTGGGAGAGGCCAAATGCATATTCATCTCAGATTCCTGGGTCACCTGGCCTTGAAGGGCCAGCCTCCTGGACCATCTTCAACCACGTGGGTGTCAGGGCATGATTCTGCTTCTGTTCTCACTGGTTCGGGTTTTAAATCTTCTGGGCTCCCTTCACCCAGCTTTCAGGGGTGGGTGTCAGTGAACAGAGGGTTGGAGAGGGAGGTATGTAGGTCTCATGTTGGGGTTGTGTGAACCATTATGACGAACTTAGCTAACATGTCTTGTGGGGTCATGAAGTGGTGATCTCAAACCATTCTCTTTAAGCACAGGCTGACCTTAGCAGAGAGAGGACCAGCAGCCTGCAGGAGGCTCCCGCCAAGCCCACACTCGGCTTCCATCCAGCAGGGTTTGTCCCTTTCCCCATGTGGCCAGCCCCATGCTAGGCTATGCAGCTGGGGTCTTGCTGTTGTGCCCGTGGGTGAGTTGTCTTCCAGACCATAGCAGATGGGCCAGGGCCTGAGAGACTTGTTCCTCTGGGGTAGAGAAAATGGCTGTAGTAATAGCAGTAGCCGTGGAAGGACCATCACACATTTTGCATGTCTCTACAGGGTGCATGGCGCTTTGCACACATCGCTATGTGTAAACAGCCCTGGATAAAGGCACTATTGGCACCCCAAGGTCAAAATGAAGAAACAAAGGCACAGAGAAAGGAAATGATTTGCCCAAGACCATGCAACTCAGAGTGGTGAAGCTGGGCTGGCTGTATTTTGGGCCTGAGACTGCCCAGTAGCATGGTGGGCTTGGTCTCTAGGACCTGAGGGTCTTCAGGGGGAAAGATGGGGATGGATGGAGTGGTCACGAGGACTTCCTCCTGGGTCCAGGCTGGGGAATACAGGACAGCTGGTTTTGGCAAGGGGCAGAGGACTACCGGAATTGCTTTGATGTGGAGAAATAAGTAAAATATAAAGAAAATCAAGGAATCTTGGCTCAACTTTTAGAAGTGACTTGGTCCAATATAGGAATTAGCTGCACTGTCCTCCCCCCACCCCCCACCCACAGACTCTGTTTGAACACTTCTGTGACCAGAGGCTTATCACTTCTTGGGACAGTGCATGCCACTGGGGGGGGGGGTGAGGGCTTGGCAGGCCTTCCTCATGCTGTTGCTGGAGGCGAGGACAGAGGCCTGGAGAGCAGAGAGGAGCACAGGCCAGCCCTGGGGCCATCTCTGACCTCTTCTTTTCCAGCTCTCAGTCCAACCACGCTGAAGCTTATCACAAGGGTCAATTCTCATTTCTCAGGCAGGCTTTGCACAGAGCACACCCACCTTACTTCAGACCTTCTTACACCAGGTTGAAAGTGTTGTGCTCTAGTCTCTGAAAAGCACATTTGTCACCATGTTGCTGGCCCTGAGAAACTGGCCAGACCACTTTCAGAAGGCATGCATCCACCACCACAGTGGTCCCAAACAAATGAGAGCGGGGAAACGGAATGCTTGTGACACGGGACACTTGTCTGTTGGCACGGTGGCCTTTGATTCTTTAATATTTAAGACACACATGGAGGCAGAGGATAGAAATTCAAGAAACAGATGATAAAAATATGGTACCTAAAGCGAGGAAATCTTCATCCCTCAGTATGAATCCCATGGAATTAGAAACCATGTCAGTAGTAGAATAGATATGCTGAGTTAGCGGTGCTATGTTGAAGAAATATCTCTGGAACACACTGTGAAGCTACTCTTTCTGACTCAGCCTACTCATATAAGCATCGGGTCATGATCTGAACTGAAAGCAAACACTGCCTGCATGTGGAGCGGGGCTGCTACTCTCCCCAGCTTGCTCTTCTGTAACCCCTGCTCTTTTCTATAAGGCTGGTAGGGCAGGCTCTGCTGGCTTCTACCCTCTTCTTCTTCACTAACTGAAGCACTGTTCTGATCATGGCAGATATATGTCTGTTTTTAGCAGCATATTCTCTTTCCTAGCCTCCCTTGCAGCTAGGGTAGTCATGTGACACAGTTCTGGCCATTGAGACATGCACAGAAGTCTACTGGGGAGGGGCCTCTGGGATATGTTTTGCATTCCTGATAAAAAGCTGTACTTACTCTGCTTGATTATGGATAAAATGCAAGGAGCTGGGGCAGCCATGGTTTCTAACCCTGAGGGAAGAGACTCTGACACCGACATGATCATGTTGCTGAACCAATGCCAGATCCCAGACTCCGTGATATGCAAAAAAAATCAAAGCTCTATTTGTCAGAGCCACTACAACAAAATGTATTTCTAACTGATGGAGCAGTCATTAAAACAAAGATTCAGAGAGGTTAAGTAGCTTCCTAAGGGCACATAGTACGGGTTCAGACAGAGCTGGGGGTGGAATTCGATTCTGATGTCCATGCAGAACAAGATTTCTCCAATTTAAAGGCATTTCTGGTGTGGTGACACCTGTAGGGCCACTGCCCTGCCTCCCATGGCCCCCTGACAATTCTGGCAGAGTTCCCCATCAGAGCAGACTGGTCTTAGTCTAGGGGTGACAGGGACGGAGGAAGATAACACCATTTCTGCCCCTGTGAAGCTCAGATTTTCCATAGGGTTGGTGCCCCAGGATGTGGTGGAAGGAGCACGAGCCCAGGAGCCAGACTTCCTCCTGGCTACATGGCCTTGAGCAAACCCCTTTGCCGCAGTGTTCTCTTCCACAGGATGGTGCTGGCAATGCTTCCTTGAGAGTGCCTGTGCGATACTTTCATGACAAATAAACAAGATAGTAATTGTGCAGTGTCTGGCCCACAGTGATATAGAAGTCATCATGGCTTCTTTAACTGCTCTTCTGTTTAGAAGTCTAGAGTCAGAGTAGATCTGAAGCAGATGCAGGCAGTGACCTGCCCATAGGCCCTTGGTCACCTCACGGTAGTGACAATGGCCTGACTTCAAATGGCCAGCATCTGTACTTGCTGCTTGAGGGCTTTCTCTGGCTATAGAGCCTATTCTCCACCCATGCACAAGCCAGAAGAGCTGGGAAATTAATGGTCGCTGCACACTTCCTCAACCAAAGACTGGTGGAAACTGGTGTACAAATACCCCAGCTCTCTCGCCCTTGAGTGGATCTGCGGACTGTGATGCACACCGGTCTAGCATCCTCAGTGGGATTAGCACTTACACTGGGAGCTGGTCTGCCTGAAAACACAGTGGCTTTATTGGTTTCTTTTCCTTCCTATTGGACTTTCCCACTAACTCCTCGTGTTTCCCAGGGTCACCACACAAAGAAGCCGCTGGCACATTCCAATGCTTGTCTGGAGTCTTCTTCTGGGAGCACTTAAACTAAAACAATATTTTTTAAAGCCTAAAGTTAGGCCAGTGGCCATCAAACGTTTTGTGCACGTGACTCTCCTAGGGATCTTATTAAAGTGCAGTGGGGTACAGTCTGAATGACATGACTCAGGCAGTCTGAGGTGGGGCCCAAACTGCCTTTCTAACAAGTGCTCTGGTGATGCTGATGTGCTGGCCCACACGTTTTCCGGGGTTTGGACCTCTGGTACTGTTGAACTTGTTTAAAAAAAGGGGAGAAGGATGTAGGTTAGAGCAGCCTAGGAAAGCTTTTCCTAGAGGAAGGCTCAGGCTTGGAGCTAAGTCCTGAACCTCCGGAGGACTGTGGCAGGTGGGCAGGCAAGGCAGGCCTTTCCAAAGAGGAGGGAGGTTGGCAATTTCTGGGGCCTGAAGCTGTGTCTGGAGTGAGCAGGATGTCGGTGACTCATCTGCTTGGAGTTGATTGGAGCCTGCAGGCTGCACGGGTCAGAGGCTCTGAAGGGTGGCCCTGTGAGAAAGGCCTGCTCTGTCCTCCGACTGCATCCTCCCTGTACTCATCCCTGACTCTGGGAGGAAAATCGGGACTTCCCTGGTTCCATCCTTCGTACTTTTCCAATTTCCTCTCCCTTAACGCTCTCCTGGACTTTGTCTCCCCTCTATGGAGTCCTTTCTGGTCATTCTAGCTAACTGTCATCTTCCTCTTCCGTAATGTAATGAGACATATATTCCAAATTACACATTTGACCATTTTATATTTTTACGGTCTGTGATTATTTCATGTATGAATTAGGAGTCACCAGATTTTACTCTGGCAAAGGACCCAGAGGCCGTCACAGTCACATCATTGTTTTGTCATTCATAATGATACCTGGATTATTTGTAGTGATCCACAGCATATAAGGGTCTTACGTGTAAGATTTTCATTATAGAATTAAGAAACAGGTCCTGAAAGGTAGGCTTCTCCCAAGTCACCCAGCTTCTTGGTGTCCTCCACGGACAGGAAGTGTTTTAGCATTATTTCACCTCTTCTGTGCTGGCCATGGAGTGGGCACGTCAGGCTCACCGGCCTTGTGTCCTGTTCAGTCAGCCACCAGGGGAGAAAGACACCTGCCTGGCACCCCCTACTGGTCTCATTGAGAACACCACGGGTGCCTTTGATCAAAGCGCACACTGGAACCACAAAAATCTGGGACACAAAGAGACCTCACAAAAATTATTTTTGTGGAGAATCGAAAAATAAAAAACCATGTTGATTTCTGCCATCATTACTCAGAGTTGTCCATCTTTGTTGGGACACGGCAGCCCACCATTCAGGAACAATGCAGGTCAGCAACAAAGACGCCTGGCTCTCTGCTCATCCATACACATCCTTTCTAGAAGAAATACCTCCAACCCTAAAACATACCCATGTGGGAGCAAGAACTCACACAGACATTCCATTTCCCAGCTTATTTTCTGGTAAAAGGTCAATAGACCCTTTAAGAGTCTTACCTGGACTCACAAAGGCAGGTCCATAAATAGCCTGGGACACCATCTCTGGCTGATAGACGTGTGCAGGGAGACTTCCTCACTCTTGTCATCACCCACCGAGACACACAGCCATGCCAGCTGTGACTGACTGCCTATGCCATAGCACTTTCTACACAGCATTTCCTTCCTATGAACACGACCTCAAAGTGAGACCTCATCTTTCCAAATGTCACCCTGCAGTGTGAGCTGAGCTGAAACTTTCTAGAGAAGCCTGGAAGTAATGTGGATGGGAGAGGAGCCACGAGAATGGATCTGCTGTGATGTCCCTGAGAGGTGATGAGGCCAACAAGGTGGATGAGTAGGAAAAGAAGCCACCCCCTTGCTGCCGACCCTTGTTCTGATTCAGTGCCAGCCACAGGAAAGCATTAGGGTCAGGGACTCTGAAAGGTGAAAAGTCGAGTTAACTGAGCTGTGTGGGCTCGATAGGCTGTGCCAGGTGCCATGGGGGCTTGGAAAGCTTTCAGAGGGGGCCAAGAGTTTTACAGAGGTAGAGATATTGGATTTGGCCTCCAAGAATGACTAGGAACTCTCCAGGCAGAGGGAATGACATGGAAAAGAGGAGCCTGAAGGAAGATGATGTGTTGGGCAAGAGCTCCGTGGGTTTGTAGGGTTCATAGCCAGGAGTCTGCCCCCCAGCTGATTCTTGGGGCTGACAGGAAGCCTGTAGGGTATTCAGGTGGTTAGATCTTTGTAATAACTAAGGTCACCCTAATGAAGAATGCATTAGAGGGGTGAGAGTCTGGAAGCAGGAGGCCACTGAGGAAGTGTGGGCGTCTCTAGGGCACTTTAGTTTGTCACAAGGTCTCTCTCATCTCAACTCCTGGGAACTCCCATCACTACCACTTTTCAGTGTCTAAAGATATTTCTGGATCGTGAGCTGTCTTCACGCTTGCCTCCCAACCCTATTGCAAGCTTCTTCAGCAGGGGGCTGTGTCTCACTGATTTGTTTCTGATGCCAGACACCCCACCTCCCACAGAGAACTCTGCACAGGGCAGGTAATCTGCAAACATTATTGCTGCCAATTTGGGTGATGACAACCACAATCCAAACCACACTAGGGCAAGTGCTCAAGAAAGTTGTGAAATGTCTGGTTTCCTCCAAATAAAACCTGAGCAGAGGGCAGGAGAAAGGCTTAGGCTGAGGGGCAGGGGTGGATGTGTCATCGGGGAGCCAGGTCTTCACTGCAGTCCTGCCCCGTAACTGGTCCTCAGGAATGGGCAGTCTGGCTGGTCTGTGTTAGAGAGACATATCTGACCTGTGCTTTGCTGCACTCATCACAGTTGGAGTCGGGCAATGGAGAGCAGGAAACACTTCCTTGCCCTCCCACTCTCCCCTCCTCTTTCTGTCATCTTAAGTAATCTGAGTAATGCCAAGTCTATTATTCTTAGAATTTTAAAGTATGTCAGGGCTAGAAGGGACTCCAGAGACAATCTGTACCACTGCCTTCTTTCACAGTCTAGAAGGTGGAGGCCCAGGGAGGTTCCAAGCTGAGTGCTTTGCCCAAGGTCACAGGGCTTGTTTGGGGCAGGCTGGACCTGGAGCCCAGGTTCCCTGGCCCTCAGTCAAATTCTGTCCATTATATCACATGGACTCTTATTTATTTCTTTCAAGTTAGATATGATGGTTGTGGACACAGGCTCTCTGGTTCTTTCGGACCAATCAGTTAGGGGTCTTACTGAGTATAGGTCACAGTCAGGTCATGGGGGCCACAGAGATGTCTCTGTGGGAGTTGAGAGTCACTTGCCTGAAAAATGGGAATGCTTTTCTACCCAGGCCAGTGTGTGCAGGGGCAGGGAAGAGGAAAGGGGGTAGTCTAGGGAAGAGGGTCAGTGTGGGCACGAAGAGGATTTTGAGATGTCTCGTGGGAAGGGGGCTAAAGAATCTTTTGATGGAAGCAGTGGGAGGTGGGCTGGGGCCATAGACTGGTGTGGAAAAGGAGAGGCAAGATCTGAGGGTGCCCCAGATGTAGCCTCTGCCCATCTGGCCCTTAGTCTCTGGATTTAAAGCATTACTGACTGCCCCCTTGGGACCTTGCTGTTTCTACCTACCTAATGGGCCCAGCGTGGGTCCCTGGGCTCTCAGCCCCAGCCCATCTATCAGTGGTGTGGTTTATGTCACGTGGTGAGGAGCTGCCAAATCAGACAAATGTTTGCCAGATCTGTCTCCTGTCAGGATGGGACTCTTCTGTAGGAAGGGACTGGAGAAACTTCATACTTGGGTAATCCACCGAGGCCTGGGTTCTGGGCCCAGCTCTGTCACAAGCAAACTCTTAGCTCATTTCACTGAGATCACAGATCTCACATGGGTAAAATGAGAGAAGTGAGCTGGAAGTTGGTGCTAAACCTGGCAGCCCTTGGGCCACATCTGGCCCACAGTGTGTGGGAATGGCCAACCAGAAATGATCTCTAATGTCTGGAGATTGGCTTTGCCCTCTTCTGCTGCCCGCTGCGCCCTCTGTGATTACACCATCTGAATGTGTGCCTTTCAGAGAGCCACCTCCCCCCTCTAACACTATGGGAACTCTTGGGCTTGTCCCCCAAGTTAGTGAGAACCGGTGAGTAAAAGAGATGTAAGCCCTGTCCCAGACCTCACTGTGCCTTTTCCACCCACTTTTGGCCCTAGAATAAGGTTCTACATCTTGGCACTGCTCACATTTTGGGCCAGTTACTTCCCTGTTGTGGGGGTTGTCCTGTGCATTGTACGGTGGTTAGTGGCAGCCTGGCCTCCCCCTGCTTGATGCCTGTCATGTTTCCAGACAATGTCAATGTCCACTGGGAGGCAAAAGCCCTCTCCGTTGAGTACCACTGCCCTAAACGGACAGATGAATAGTTCTCTTTGGGTAGGTAATAAGGGGAAAGAAGGAAGGTATTTTAGTCATTTCTCTAAGAGAGGGAAAAAAACCATGAGGCAGAGGAAGGGCTGGTGAGACCCTTTCCCTCACCCCAGCTCCCTATCCCCAAGACTCAGACACTGTTGAAAACTGTTTATCTTTCTGCCATAAAAGAGCTATAGGGCTGGCCATTTCTCAGTGTTATGGGTTCAATTGTGTCTCCTCCCAAAGATGTAGAAGTAGGATCCTAACCCCTGGTGCTTGTGCATGTGACTTTATTTGAAATAGGGTCCTTGCAGATTACCAAGTTAAGACAAGTAATCTGCAAGTTAAGACAAGGTGGGGGCTAATTTTATAAATCCTCATCAAAAGAAGAAATTTAGACATAGAGACAAATAAGCTTGCAGAGAAGATAACATGACAACCTAAGACCTAAGAGTACTGCTTACAAGCCAAGTGAGAAAAAAGGCAAGGAACTCTCCCTCACAGCCCTCAGTAGGTATCAACCTTGCCAACACCTTGATCTTTTACTTCTGGTCTGAGAACTGTGAGACAACAAATTTTTGTTGTTTAAGCCCCACCCCCACCCTGGGTTTGTGGTCCTTTATTACTGCAGCTTCCAAACGAACACACTCGGCAAGAAACACAAACAGGACTAGGGGGTTTGACTAGGGGGTTTGTGACTCCACCATCTGAAGCAGAGATTCCGAAGGCGGCAGGGGCTGAGAGAGAAGATGCATGTGCTGATGAGACCCAGGCTCGCCACGTAGAGACAAAAGCCAACGCTGTGCCTATAGGACAGGCAAGTGGAAATACATCGCATCTCTAAAATGAAACACTTTGTGCCAATCACCAAAAGTTGAAAAAGTGCCCTGAAGAATTAACAGCCTCTGTACATTCTAACTACATCCATCATAAATTCGTCTTTAGTTTCTGTTATCATATCACTGTCTCTGGGGACCCCTGTCTTGTCATCATTTGCCCTTTATAATTTATTCATCTTGTTCTTGCCTGCATCCTTTCTACTTATCATTCATCCTTACAGTTGTACATAAAATTAGATGGATCCTCCCATGGCAAGGATGTCAGGAGGGAGATGGGCCTCATCAGAGGAGCCCCAAGAAAGCTGGTGGAGGTCCTTCGAGGGCCTCTGTGGGTGTCAAAGTAGAGGTGGGCTGGGCAGAGGAGAGGGAGGGAGGATGAGAGAAAAGGAGGAGAGGAGAGAGGCAGGAGAGGCAAGTGAAAAGGATAAAAGAAGAAAGGGTGGAAAGTGAGAGGGGGAAAGAGGAAGAAGAAAATGACCAGAAGGGAGAAAAAAGAGGCATAAAGAAAAAAGAGAGACAAAGAGAGAGAGAGAAAAAAAAAAAAGAAGACAGAATGGGACTTAGGAAAATGAAAGTGACAGGAAGCAGGGAAAGGAGAGACATCCTGAGAGAGCGGTGCCAGAAATCCAACTGAAATTTTTTTTTTTAATTTTCCATTTTAACATCTTTCCTGATAAACTCAAAGAAGGTCACATTGAATTTCCATGGAAATGACCCATCCTGAGTTGTGGTGACCTGAGTCAGGAGGTGTGATGGCAGTGATGCTGCAAGTCTACTAGGCCGAACAGAGGGGTGGGGGTGGGAGACGGCCCAGAGGAGTGTGTTCCTTTGCTTTATATTCTCAGGTTGCCAGAGTCGGGGCACAAAAGCCAATCTTTAACTAGTGAATTGGAACTTTAATGTTTACCAAGCAGATACAGCTCCCTCTCCCCACCCTCTCCTCCCTCTGCCTGCTCCCTTTCTTCTCCTCTCCCCTGCCAGCTCCCACTTCTCTCTGCTTCTAGGTCTCCTGCTAACTGGACTCAGTTCTTTCCTTGCAGCAGCCCTGGTGAGGAGCCCTTTCTGCTGCCAGAGAAACAGAATGCTGGCCACTGCTGGCCGTGTTGCCCAGTTTTCTCTAATCAGAGCCTGTCCTCTGAGTCCCTACATTCCTAACTGGGAAAACAGATGGGTTCTTCCTGGAAGACAATTCCTTGCAGAGTCCCAAAGGCAGAGGGAGCTGGGACTAAGCAGCAGGGACCTATTTTAAGGAACAGAATTCTTCTAAGAGGCCTCTTGTGCACTCTCAGGCCCCAGGGAGCTCATGGATCCTGACCTGTCATGCATGTCTTGTCACCAGGCTAGGTCTCACACTTGTGCTCCCCTCTGACACACCCATCTTCCTTCCAACTCTCCATTCCCACCCAGCCCATATTTTGAATAAAACCTTTGAGAAGCTCCTGTGCTCCATAGTCATCTGGGTCCTCTCTAAAGCAACCAGTGACACTTTAGGAGAGGTGGGTGTCCTGGGTTTTGGTAGCAGACCTGGTGCTGGTGATGGCTTGGCACTTTATTAATTGTGCACCATGGGCAAATTGTTTAATTTCTCTAAACCCGAGTCTGCTCGTGTATAGGGTATAATCACGATATCTTCCTCATGGGGTCGTTGTGAAGATAAAATAAGATAATGAGGTAGCATACTTGTGGTCTGGTTTTTGAGCTTCCACTGATCCCAAGAGACATGTCAGCTTGCCTCTCAGTCCCCAAATGAAGACACTTGTGAGGGGTATCTCTAGTTCTGTCTTTGTTGTTGTTTTGGTTGTGGTGGTATGTGTGTGAGTGTGTGCATGACCACAAGGGGATTGTTTTCTTGCTGCCAACAGGATGCTAGGCTCTGTGACTTGCTGGGGGAAAACCAGAACGGGCCGCCTGCACTATCTTCTCCCCTCCTTCTCTCCTCAGTGTGAAAGCGAAGGGCTGGTTTTAATGGATTGACTTTAATGGATTTTGAAGTCTGGAAAAGTGCCTAAATTGCTGAGGTTACCAGTTTTCCAGGTTCTTTTTTCAATTTCTTTCTCCTAAGTCAGGCATAGAGTGTGCTCACCAGGGTACTTACTGTGGTCACCCCAGACCAAAAGAGGTCTCTCTCTGCCCTGCAACCGAACAGACAGTCATGAGCAAAGCCTCAGTTGGTGGGAACACCCTTTATTTGGTTGAATGAAAACATTTTGCTTGGTCCTGTCCCTGTATTTGCTAGTGGTATACTTTCTCTGATCTCAAAGGAGAAAACCAACAAACAATAATGCCAGCCCGTTTTCTGGCATCTAAATGGCTCCACCTTAAAACATAATTTTTTTTTTTGGTCATTTAAGTTTTTGTTTGTCTCCATGTGAGTTTGTACAGGGACAATGTGCCTTGGGAAGTTCAAGCTGCAATCCTGTCTTTTCTCCCTGTCCCTCCCACTGTGGGCTGTGCCTGCCCTGAGAATTGTGATGAGGTCTTTGAGGCCAGAGTCTCCCCGTGAGGCCTTTGAAGAAAGGACGGTATTCCAGGCACTTCAAGGGGACTCTAGGCTATGTTTTAGTTCCATTGTTGGACTCTCTCCTCACCCCTCCCATCTCCCAACATACATTCACGTTTCTTTTTGTCCTTTCTCTCAAACTTGCCCAACTCGTCTTTGTGATTTCAGAAAAATGCCACTGGATCTCCCAGTATGAAGGATTAGCACAGATTATGGGGAACAGTGTTAATTATCGGTGGAAGGGGGGCTGGAGCCTCGCTCCAATGTGCTTCTGATTTCCCCTGGGCCTTTCTGCCTGGTAATAAGCCTTCTTTAATCTGGCAGGCCCCTTGGTGAAATCAGCACCACGGACAGTAGTATTGATTGCTTCTGAGAAACCATCACAGCTGCTCAACCAAATTACCTTTGATATGTGACCTTTAATGTAATTACTGCAACATCAAAGTATTTCTATAAATTATTAAAGAACTAATACACTCCATCATTTAGCTATTCTATTATATGTAAAATAAACAACTACAAGTTAATGTTAGATCCGGAGCAATCCACACTTGCTACTGAAATTTCTCCAGTCCTGGGCCTCTGCCCCTTCAAAATCCTAAGCCTCCCCCTCCCATCTTCCCTTTCTGTTTCCCCATCTAATTCCCAGCTTTCAGCCGTCACAAAACTCCCTAGCAATCTCTCTCAAGCTGATGAAGGGCCTCCTATAACAATGTGGTATTTTCTATTCGATTTGGGTGGCTCTAAAATATCTATCACAATCTCCCTCCAAAACAAAGTACTATAAACACTTTATTAATCAGCACAAACCTTTCTCAGAAGCCTTTGATTATCTTACAATATGGCTTTATGCTTCGCGCGTAACATGGGGCGATGTGGAGCATATTTCTGCCATCTTACAGAGGGCATCCAGAAAGTAATTACTATAATATATGTGCATGTAGCCGCCACTAAAAACCAACTGGGGAATGGCCACCGTGCCAGAGCTGGGTTCAACACAAAAACCGGCGTGGTGCACGATTTCCATACATTTGCATCTGCGGGAATGTTATTAAGGTGACTCAGCCCCGTGCTTTGCAATCACAAACACCAAAATACAGTACAAAGGCGGCCTTAATGGAAGGAAGGCCCTCCCCACCCCTAAGCGGGTAAAGAAGGATGTTGGATGCAAAGAAAAGACTGCCATCGCGGGGGGCGGGGGTAGGGGCTGCATTTCTCTCCGTCTCCCTGGCTCATCTTTCTTGCCCTGGGACGGAAATGGAAGCGAGTGTTTACATACGTTTCTTTCGTAAGGATGTAAACACGCGTGCGTCAACACCGGTGAGCAGGCCTTCAGCACACACGTGCGTGCCCGCAGTGGCCGTTGCATAAGGCGGTTTAAACGCGGCACATTTGTAAACGCTGAACACTGTGCCCACAAACAAACGCTCGCATCTCCCTACTGATCCTCGGCTGCCCCGCAAGCTGTATATCTCGGCCCCCCGCCCCGCCCCCATCTCTCCGAGCCCACGGGCGATCCAGCGCGGACCCTCGACCCGAGGAACACTTCTTCTTTCACGGTGATGAACTGGCCCCCAGAACAGCCACGGCTGATGTCACACCCCGTTAGGGGGGCCATAAATAATCCTCTCTCCTCCCCCCACCACCCCCCTCCCCGCACACACAGACGCTATAAACCAGGGCCGAGGCGCGGCCGTTTATCAGAGACGAGGCCTGGCTCCTTAAATAAACGGCGGTGATCTCACTCGCGGCGCCGAGCCTGCATGCGGAGGGGCCCCCTCCCGCACCCCAGAAGCAGCCGGGGTCCGCGACGACGGCGACCAGGCGGCCCCCCACGGGGTGTGGGTGTGTGTGGGTGGGAGGGGGGGTGCCCGCGGGGCCCGTGGAGGCCACTCCGGGCTGGCGAGGGCGGGGGGTGGGGGGGCGTGCACCCCGCGTTCCTGCCCCCGGGCTGCCCGCCGCGGCAGGTGCGCGGGGAGGAGCGAGCAGGTGCGCGGGGAGGAGCCCGGCGCGGGCTTCGCGGCCAGGGCGAGCTCACCGCGTCGCGGGGGACCGCATCGGGCCGGGACCGCGGGGCGCCCACGCCCCCCCCGCCCCGCCCGGCGCCCCGGGCCCGCGGGGGCCCCGCGCCCCGGCCTCCCGCCGGCGCCCCCTGCCGGCGCGCGCCACTTACCCCGGGCAGGGTCTTCTGCTCGTGCAGCGCGCTCTGGGCCTTCAGCGCCGACTCGCGCTCGCAGTAGGTGAGGAAGGCGCAGCCTGCGGAGGGAAGCAAGCGCCGACAGGGTCAGAGGGGCGCCCCGGTCGCCCTGCCCTCGCCAGCCCCTTCCTCCTCTCGGTCTCTCTCTCCTCTCTCTCTCTCTCTCTCTCTCTCTCTCTCTCTCTCTCTCTCGAGCACCCGGCTCCAGCCTCCCTGCTTCTCCGACTCCCTGTCTGCTCCCCGCTCCTCTCCTCGCGTTGGTGGCTGCTCTGTTTTGCTCCCTGGGCTGCCCCTTCCCCCCTCTCCCCGCGGGTCTCTTCCAGTCCCCATGCCCCAGGTGCCTCAGGTGCCTCTGCCCTTTTCCCCTTCCAACCTTTCTCCCTCCCTCCCTCCCTTTCTTCCCTCCTCTGGGTGCTGTTTGCCCGTGTCAGCTCTGGCTCCCATATCTCTGAGCCCCATAAGGGTCAGCTTCCACCCCTCACCCCCAGCACCTCTAGTTGCACTTGACCATGAACTCTTGTTTCAAGCCCTTGGGAACACTGTTGTCTGCCTCTTCATCAGAGATGATGGAGGGAGCTCTCCGCCTTCCAAATAAAGGCTCCATCTGTAAGAAGGACCCCAGGCCAGGCTCTCCTGAGAAAGTGGATGGGGGCTGTTCAAGTGACCCCTGCCCCAGGCCATTGTCACGTCGGCAGGGATATCCTCACATCCCTCCTAGTCAGAGAGCTTCTCAGGCATATGCACCGCACCAGTGTGCAAGGCTGGATCTGAGGCCAACTCCTGATGTGCTTCTAATTCCCTGGGTGACCCTCCCCCTGGCAATTCACGCCTTCTGTCCTGCCTCAGTCTCCTCATGTGTGTGAACTGAGAGGGTTGACCTGGAGTGGTCTCCAAGGTTCGGTCTGGGTTTCCTCTGGAGTGATCCTGACAGTGCCACACCAGGGAATCTCGATTTTTACAGAACACCGTGCTTAACTCAAGGGGTGACTTTTTAATGAGGGCCTTTCAAGCACAGTGACAAAGCAAAGAGAATGTTTGCTGATGGAAGAGTCTTTCTGGGAGTTTCCTCAAACTGCCAGTGTCAGGGGCCTCATCCTCTGCCTAAGGATGTGGCTGAGTGTACCTTGGGAAGCCTGCAAAGCCAGGGACCACAGGGAAAGTCAAAAAGCCAACTTTTGCCAGCAGCAGGCTTGAGTTCTGTGGGGGAATAGTGGCTTCAGTCTTTCCAAAGCCACCCATGGTCCCAGAGACCATGCTGGCTGGCCCCTTCCTTGTTTCATTATTTTCATTCCCTCCCTTGTTTCACTCTCCTGTTGTCTGACCTCCCAACCACTTGTATTCACCATCCCACCCCCACGTTCTTTTGTTCTCACAGTCTCCTCACTCAGCATACTTCTTTCTCCATTTTCACTTCTCCCAGTCCCATCCATCTTTCAAGACTCTGATTGAGGTTCACCTACTCCAGGCAGCCCTCCTTTACTGGTCTAGTCCATCACAACTACCTTTCTTGACTGTCCACAGCTGACCATTTGGTCATTCTTATGGCCATTTATTGACTGTTTCCTGAGTGCCCACTGTGTGTCAAGTTCTGTGTCACGCAGGCTCATGCCCTCTTTACACAAGGTTTATAGGCTGGTGGTTCCAGTCTGGTGCCAGTGTCAGCCCTTGTCACCAGGCTTGCTCTGGACTCTTATCTTCGCAGGCACAGAGTGCTTCTAGTGTCCTCTGCAGTTCCCAACTCCTCCTCCACCCAGTGAAACCCCTTTCCTCCTCTTCCAATGTAGAAATTCGTCCTACTTCCTTTCCCCTCTTAGCTTTAGAAAAGATTTCAGAAGGGCGACTCTGTGTGAGGGGGCCACAGAAATGGAAGGAAGGAAGCAAGGAGAGAAAGCTGGGAGACAGAAACACTCGGCACCACATGGGCCCTCTCTCTTCCCTACCTCCAGCTCCTGCTCCCGGGCTGGAGACAGCTGTCAGTGCCAAAAAGCCTCTTTCCCACTCCATCTCATCCCTTCCCCACCCAGACCCCAGGTCACCCCTCCTCTTCCTTCCTCCCTACTCTTCCCTCCTGGTCATGGCAGGCAGTTATTGATGGAGACACATAGGGGATTGAAATGAATAGCGGTCAGCAGCCCCTGTGACGTTGTCCCTCGTGCTGCTGCCTGCCTCTCTGGGGGCCTCTTTCCTCCTGTCCCCTTGCTGGCCTTGTCCTCCGTCTGTGCCTTCCTGCAACTGGGAGGCAGCTACTGTCTAGCTACACGCAGGCAAGCCAGCTCGGGACAAGGTCAGGGGCAGGTTTGGAGACAGAGGAGGAGGGAGGAGAGGAGGAAGAGAAAGAGGAGGAGGAGGAAAGAGGAGGGAGAGAAGGAGGGAGGGAGGAGGTGGGGGAGAAAAATGACCATATTGTTTCCATGGCCTAGGATAACAAGGAAAAAAAATTTTTTTTTTAAATCTGTTGCTTTTGTCCAGCTTCCAGGAATTTATGCCACTGTTTTTTTTTTTTTTTTCATTTATGTTTTCTTTTTTTGAGAGAACTTACAACTGTACTTTGAACCAAATTCTTTAAGGGAGCCCCAGAACATGTGTAACCTACCTTGACATCTCTACCCCTTGACTTCAACTCATTTCATTCTTCCCTTTGCTCACTCCCTGGCCTTCTTCCTAGTTCTCAGCCCTGCTGGGTACACTCTGTCTCAAGACCTTTGCACTGGTGGTAACCTCTTTCCAGAATGACCCCAACCCTGGTATCTGCATGGCTTGCTCCTCAGGTTTCTGCTCAAATGTGACCTCCTCAGAGATACCTCTCTTGACTGCCTCATTTAACATTGTAACCCCTCCCCCAGCACATACACACTCTCTGACCCCTCGTCCTCTTTATTCTCCTCTTTGGCACCCCTTACTCCTGACACAATATTTGTATATTTGTTCCTTGATTGGCAGTTTCCTCATGCTCAGATGAGGCTCCGTTCTTGGTTGGTTCTCAGTGCCCAGAACAGGGGCAGGAGCTCAATACATATTAATCGAGAGTATTGAATGCCGAACACGTCGGATACTTTGGAGGGGACTGATAGGTGGGGAGAACGTGGAAATTGTTCTGGGAAGTTGCTGGGAGCCGACCAAAGCCCTGAGGACACGAATGCAGAACTTTCATAGTGGTGGGGGACAGAGGTTGCCTGTGAGAGTTGATAGGTGGCCCTGGCTGGGAGGACACTGTCCCCAAGACTTCTTCCAGCTCAATTTCCCAGTGCCTGCTAGTGCAGTTACTGTCACTCCCCTGCTCTCGCCCCAAGGCGATCACTTCCTGAATAGGCAGATGTGCAGCTCCAGACAGAAAGTTGTGTCCAGGTGGACCCTTGCCAGCCAGGGGTCACTGACTGATTCCTCTTTCTGTACACCAGTTTCCCCATCTATAAATGGGGACTGTTATTCCCCTCAGTGGCTTATAGGAAGACATACTAGCCAATGAGTATTAACAACCGCTGCAGAGCTCTCTAATTGCAGAGTGCAGTGTAAACACAAACATACCCTTGTGAAGAGGGAGGTCAGCAAGACAGAGGCCCTGCTTCTCCCCCCTCTGCCAGGAGAAACCAGCCTTACACAGCGGCTGCCTGGGATAAACCCACCTGGGCCTTCTCAAACCATCTTTCCTGCTAGTCTGATGCTATGTCTGACTGGCTACCTGAAAGATGAGTTGTCTCACTAGGGCCCTTTAAAAAGGTAGATATGGACAAGCAGTTATTAACTGCTGATGCCAATGTGCACGGAAGGACCACATCTTCTCCCTTGCTGAGGGCAGAGCCCTGGGGAAACAGTGGCTTGGTGGGAAGAGGGTGGCTTCAGGAGGAGAATTTGCCACTACAGAGGCTGAGGTGAGGGCTCAGGGTGTCCAAGAGAGAGAGGGTGCCCAAGCCTCCTCCACTGGACACTAACTGGTCTCTCATGTAAGGACACTGGGTGGTACACCCAGAAGCCCCACCCAGAAAAACTAGCTTTGACTTCCTGCCATTCATTGCTGAGCCTCATAGGAGACAAGGAGGGGACTTTGAGCTGTGAGGGTGGTGCAGGGACCACAGCTCAGCAGTCACTAAGCCTGTCAAGCTCACTCTCCCATTGATGTGCTGAGGTGTCCCCAGAGACATACCAGGTGAGGCCCTTTGAGAACTCGCAGTCTAGTTGGGAAATGGGATTCTCTCAGGAAGCAGTTGCGTAGCCATGTAAGAGTGTGGAAGACAAGGCGAGCACCTGACGGTTGGAGAAGGAAGCACCCTTTCTGAGGATGGGGCTGGTGGCACAGAAATCTCTCCCTCCTCCAGGACCAACAATTCCCTTCCCACGCCTGACCCTACAAGTATGCTCATATTTGTGCCCACAGAGAAGAGAGCAAGGGTCCACTGGGGCTGTTTAGAATAGCAAAAATGGAAAACCACCGAAAGGTCCCTCAGAGCAGGGATGTTTTCACATTTTGACTGTGGAACTCTCTACAGCTGTTTAAAAAACGAAATGATCCTACATGTACCAACATGGACAGACACATTGTCAGATGGGAAAAGCAGATTGTGAAATCACATACGACAATATACAATAGGAACATATTCCAATAGTTCCATATGCACTCAACTCTGTATTTGCACCATAGCACAAAGTCTAGAAGGGTCACACCACACAGAAAACAGAAAATGTGGAGTTGGGGGGTGTCCCCCATGACTTTAACTTTGTTGTGTTTTGTTTTGTTTGACATATTTGGATACAGAATGTATTCATGTGTCACTTGCATAATTAACTTAAAAAAAATCTTTACTGAAAGAAGAGGATGGACTGAAAAGGGTATGGGTGAAAATGGGTAAGCCAGACAGGGCACAGGACTCATAGCCTGCTTTGATGAGACAAAGATCATTGGGCATCATCTTCCTGCCAAATTCTTCACGAGGGAAATGATCATGGGTGGATCCTGCTGCTCTCAGTCCTGCTGTACGCACTGAACACTGTCCGGCACTCACTTTTCCTTATGCTGCCATTGAACATTTTCCCACTCACCATTTCTATGTATCAGCTTTGAGTCTTGTGTCTCTAAACAGACTGCCAACTCCATGGAGACAGAGACAATGACTTCTAAACAGAAGGCTGAGCTTCAGCTCAGGTGTCTGAGGGCTAGGAGACCAAGGAAGCCCAGCGGCGGTAGGAGAAGGAGACCCACATTTGGGGTGCCAACGAGAGAACAGGAAGCACTGAGGGCAGAGGAAGAAAGGAAGAGAGGAGGAGGGTGTGGCTAGCGGGGTGGGGGGTGTTGGGGGGGGTAGGTAAGCAGAGGGGGTGTTGCCAGGCCAGGGTGTAGGCTGGGTGACAGACACCCTTCTCCAGCAGGGCAGCCTGCAAATGATTGTGCAAGGGGCACTGCTGATTCCTGAGAAGGGCAGGCACCCTCTCCCACGTGGGGGAAAAAACACAGCGCAGCAGAATTAATTGCACAGAGATGGCAGTAATTTACAAAGTCCCCGTGAGCGAGTATAAAAGGCCCTTGTCATCGTGAAGTGAAGGAAGTACAATTTCCTGCCTAACTCTGAACAGGGCTAAAGCCTGGGGTGTAATCATCATGGAGGGGAAGGCTCCCTATGTGCTCCCTCCTCCCACCTCAGCCAGGCCTTGGCTTCCTACTAATTGAATTACAGAATTAGCTGGAGGAAGGTGGCTCTAGAATGGGGAGATCTGGGCTCTAATAAAAGATCAGATGCATCAGGCCAGTCACTTGGCTGGCCCAGAGGAAGCAGGAGCAAGACAGGGTGTGGAAGTAGGACAGGGGACAGGAAGGGAGCAGGAAAGGCATCAACCAGCCAGACCCATGGGCCCAGGAGGGGCTCTCTGTTGAGTGTGATCTCCTTAGGGGGTCCAGATGGCCCCCCTCTGTTCCAAATCTCCATTCCATCGACCTGCCATGGTGCCTGAAATCACACCCTCAGAGCCTTTTCCTGAGTGGTTCTTACTTACCCTGGGGCTGAACCTGAGAACACCTAGACGGCTTATAAAACAGATGTGAACCCTGTTGCAGAGAAACTGAGGTAGAACCTCTGTGGGATGGGTAGAGGGAGGGAGAGAGGGAACTCTGCCAGCCTCCCTGGAAAGACGGTTGCTGGTGTTCTGAGCCCACATCTGTTCCCTCATCCCGCCTCTGTCCCCTATGGTCTGGGTGGGCAAAGGTGGCCTCCCTGGTGCCTCTAGAGCAGATGTCCCCTCCCCACATTTGAGGGAGAGACAGCTGCAAAGGACTTCTTCATGTACACACTCTTCCTCTGGGGTTGTCCATCTACCTCCATGCCTGCCCCGGGTTGGCACCTCCTTCAAGACCCACTTCCTGGGCCTTGTTCTTTAGTTAGGCCCTAAGCACCTACCTCAGCCATCATGGTCTCACCTTCTGTGGATTTATATGTGGCTATGCCCTTGACCACTGCCCATGGCCTGCCCCAAGAGTGAATCTTGTCTCTCCTTTAATCTGTGGACTCCTTGGGAATGGGCCCTTGGGCTCAGTAGGGCTCGGCACCAGGCAGAGAAATAAAACCACGGGGCCCTACCCTATCTTTGCCCAGACACTTGGTGATCCTCATGCCACCTTTCAGGATCTGTCCTGGCCATTCCAGTCCCCTCAGTCCTTTCTACCTGGACCTTACTCCCTCTTTCCTCCCTTCTCCTCAGGAGTGCTCCCTCCTATATCCCAATAATTCCTGCTGCTCTTGTCTCTCCCTAGGAGAGGGGCAATGATCACCTACCCTCAGCACATGACTCTGACTTCCTAGTGCTGCTCTACCTCCACGAGGAAAACCCAAGCCTAACGACAGCACCCTTTTCCCTGATGCCTTCACTATGCCTCCCTCCCTTGGAGCCCACATGTCCTTCTAGGAGTGACTAAGCCTCCCTTCCTTTAGAAGGCCTTCCCTGACTACACCATCTCCTAAAGCCCTCTCTCATTTGGCAGTTAGAGTACACTCCATCTTCATCTACTTGGCATTTATGTGTGTTTGCCCACATGGACATAGTCTACTATAGAACTACGAATTCCAGGGTCCCCTTCTCCCCCGAATGACAGACATCATTGAGTGCAGTGTTTGCTAAACTACACTCTGCCCCTGCCTTGGCACGCCAAAAGGC
This sequence comes from Cynopterus sphinx, assembly GCA_030015415.1. Classification (NCBI taxonomy): domain Eukaryota; kingdom Metazoa; phylum Chordata; class Mammalia; order Chiroptera; family Pteropodidae; genus Cynopterus; species Cynopterus sphinx. The sequence goes on along the minus strand of CM057384.1, from coordinate 24,949,967 downwards.
TTGGAAGAGATGGCAGGGTGTGTGGAGAGGGTCTGGGGTGTCCACCCCTCAGTTCTGGCCCCGTGGTAGTGGCAGGAACCACTCATCTTCAAGGAGGAGATCTGGGAGGTGGGGACAACGGGGCAGCCTGCAGAGGGTGATGGCTGGCGCCCTTGGCCAATGAATCAGGGCTGCTGTCCTGCTCCCCTCCTCAGAGCCTCCAGTGCTGAAACCCCACCTCCACTGGCTCCTGCTTTTGGGCTCAGCACTGCTCTGCTGCAACTCTTTTTAAACTAAAAACCCCAGCAGAGGGCATGGTGGTCTTTAAGTGTTTATCAGATTTGAACCTGGTTGTAAGAGATGGGAAACCGGACCCAGCTCACTGTGACTCTGATATGTCTCGAACTTCCCTCAGCCCTCTTGCCTTTTGTAGTCATAAGACAGAGATGAGTACAGAGCTGGAAGGTCTAGATCTCCCCAGACCTAGATAGGACACCCCAAGGGACCAGTCCTGCCTTATTCATCCTCCTGGGCACAAGACAGGGCCCAGTAATCAGACCAAGGGACCTAATTGGCTCTGCACCTCAGAGGATAAAAGGACCAGCAGGCAGGCCTTTGCCAAGTACCTGTCCTGCCAGTCGCCCTTGTTTACACCCTCAGCACTGGAGAATTACATGTCTGGTGTCTGCTGCAACATCTTCATGGCACTGTGAAAAGGACGAAAAGTGGACATGACATACTGATGGCCTCTCCTCTTTCTCAGCAAAGAGCACTTGGTCTGTGGCCAGGGCTGATGGGCCCGTGAGCCTCTGGGGTGGGGGCTGGCGCAGTTCGGAAGGGGTCAGCTTTTCTAAGGCCCAGCCCACCAGGAGAGGTCAAACCTGCTTTGCTGACAGAGGTGCTGGGTTTTGTTTCCACGGCCAAGGGGCTACCCCTGTGCCCCTGTGCCCCTGCTCTGGGTTGGCAGCTCCTGCTGGTCCCTAGGTCAGCAAGAAGTGCTCCCTTTCATTTGTGCAAAGGGCTTTTACTTGCTCCAGTGCTGTCATATCCACGAGCTCATCATTCTTACACCTCAAAGTATGCTGGGCGGATATTATCAGCATCTGACAATTAAAAAAGCCTGGGTGATGCGCCTCAGTGGTGAAGCAGAGACCTGAGGCCTCCAGATGGCTGGTTTGGGGTAAAGTTCCTGTGGCCCTCTCCAGAGGCCCTGGGTAGTATCTCATTGTGTTAGTGGGATTCCTGGAGGCCCCAGATGGGAAATGTCCTCCCTCCATGCACCCACTCCATGGCTTGCACTTGGGGCAGGGACTTAGGGATGACCTCATTCTCTTTCTGTAAGGAACCAGATAGAGTCAGCCAAGGTCTCTGGGGCCTCACTGGGCCACATGCACCTGACTTCCCTCTACCCCTGGTGCCCTGTCCAATGTCAATGAAAGTCAGGCTGTTCCACAGAGGGCTCTATCTGAGGATCCGGGTTGGATTTAGAATGCATGCGGGCATTTGTTACTCACATGAATGCCTCAATAAACTCTAGAGCTGAGAAACTGAACTACATTCCCTTTTTATTAACCTGGTCGGGGAGTTTAGATCTTCCTGTTTTGAATTTTCTCAAAGCCAGGCATGACTCCGTGGGAATGGACGCGTAGCTCACTGAGTGCCATGGTGGAAGGGGATCTCAGAGGCCCACGTGGCTTGGACCGGTCCACAGTTAAACTGTGGGAGATGGGCAACGTGGCGGACCTCTGAGAAAATGATGCCATCTCGACTGGTCTGGGAGGGAACTCACCTCCCAAACTCTAGCTTGTGTGTCTACCTGCCTGCCTGCCGCTACCTCCTCCTCTTCCCCTGTTTGGCTGGATTTGCAGAGCCTTGCTGGCTGCCTTTGGTCGTGCTGCTGACCCCCAGCCAGACATGCTGAATTCCTCAGCATATGGGAATGACATAGTGTAGGATCTGAGCCCTCAGTGGCCCCCAAAATTTGCTAGATTGTGTGTGGGTCTTATGCCCACAGAGAGAGCTCAGTAAATGTGTCAAGTTGCTTTCCATGGTGGATAGACTGGTTAAATTGAGGTGGGGTCACTTTTCCCAGTAGGATCCCCTTCCCCATGCAGAGGGAAGTGTGGAGAAATCCCTCCTCAGCATGTCCCTGAAGCCCACACCCTGAGCCTAGCATATCCACAGGGACAGCTCTCCTCCCTCCTGATATCCTTGAGGGTGGGACATCAGCCTCCCTGACTCCTTTCTTCCACAGAAGGAGAAGATATCACACCCATAAGACAGGGGACAGAACTGTCTTTTTGTCCCTCTTCTCAGTCACACTGAACCACACTCCTCCACAGCATGTTCCCATGTCACCTCTAGTCCTGTGCTGTTTCCTCCTCTCACCGGAATACCTGCCCTGCTCCTGGGTCCTCTACTAAATCTCCCACCTTTGGAGCCCTCCCCAGCTTCCCAGCCCTCACTGATTCTCCTTCCAGTGGATCCTTTCACATCCAAGTGTTTGAAACATACAAATGAGTGCTTGGTTGAACACAGTTTTCTGTTGTTTTCATAGATGGGAACCATGTGTCCGCAGCTAGACCACAGTTGTGAGGCTGTGCATCCTCTCACATCCTGGACCAAGCCAGGATGGGGGCCTCACAGAAGTCATTGAGCTGCTCAGAATCAGGAAGGAAGGGCAAGAGCCTCCCCTCTGATTGCACATAGGCACTCAGGACTTGCCAGGTGACGTGAATTAATCTCACCTTTCTCCTCTGGCTCCTTCCTAACAGGCCCTGATTCACTTAAAGAACAACAACAAAAACAAAACAAAACAAACAAAAAATAGAAGCGCACCAAGAAATTTCAACCTCAGCATTCAAGACAGGTTATTTTGAAAAGGCCAATAGCCAGGAGTCCCATATTATAGGATCAATGTTTAGAAAATGTGATTTTATTTGTAAAAGCAGAAAAACAATCTCACACAGTTCAGGCAGGTCACGGTCCAGTTCTTTTGAGGGTGTCTTTCCCTCATGATCTTGGCCACTGAAGCCACTATTCTGGCCGGGCTTTGGGCTTCACCCAACATCAATAAGATAGGTTCAATCACAAGCATTTAGCAATATCTAACCTGAGGGCTGAAGCGAAGAAGTAGTCAGCAAATGAGACTGGGATGCTGGCCTTGGGGAGTTAATCCCTGGAGCTCTCCCAGCCCTAGCCTAGGTATCAACTATCATTCCCCTTTTTGGAGGGGTATGGGCTCTGGCTTTTGTTTCAGAGTCAGCTGGCCCCAATCCTGGGAAAGGTCAGAGCCACTCACAGTCACCCTTCATTCATAGCTGATCTTGTGAGTGCCCGTGGTGGGAGAGAGGCAGTTGGCAAATGGTGAAGGGGGGGGGGTGGCCAATGCGGGGGATAGGACAGAGCCTTTGTTCAATTTGATTTCTTCTTTTCCTACTCCCAGGCCCACAGGGCCCACCAAGAAAGAAGATTGAACTAACTAATTCATTGGCTGGTACACAAGACTCAAACCGTGTGACTAGCATCAGATAGAGTACTGTTGTCTGTGGATGGTGTGAAAGATGCTTCATTCATTCATTCATTCATTCATTCCACAGCCATTTATTGATAGCCCTCCATTTGCCAGATGATGAAAGACATACACCCTGCTTTAAAATAGACCCTAAGTAAACACACTTGCAAGGCCAGGCGATAAGCATGCAAGTAAGTACCCACCAAATCGAGGTTTGTCCAGGGCTCACCTGTGGCACGAATGATAACAGCGAACGCTTACGAATATTTGGTTCTGTTTTGGACATTGTTCTGAAGGCTTTACTTGCAATCACTTCTTACTATAACTATAAAACAGTGCTATTATCATCTGCATTTTATAGGCAAGGAAATTGAAGCACTCAAAGATGAGAGACTTGCCCAAGGTCTTGCGACCAGGTCTGTAGTGGAGCTGGGTTAGGTCTGGGCAGGCTGCCTGCACAGTCTGTGACCTTAACCGTGGGCCCTGCCCTGTCACAGAGGAGTAATCTCAACTTTGCCTGGGGAGAAATTCAGTGCAGGGCCTTCTGAATGGGTCTTGAACCTCGAGAGCCTTTAGAGAAGGATGTGCTGGGGAGAGGGCTCTGCAATGTGAAGACAGGGGTGTGGGCTGCAGGGTGCGTCTGGGGGCCCCCAGAGGGCATGGTCAGAAGGCTGAAGCCTCAGAGAGCACTAACCCCTCCCCTTTAGAGCTCCTCCAGACACCGTCCCCAGCACCTTTCCCTGGCTTTCTCCCTTGTCTCTTCTTCCTTCCCTTTTCCTCTCCTTTCTTTTCCCCTTCTTTCCTCCCTTCATTTCTTCCCTGTTTCCTTTCCTTCCTCTCCATCTCTCTTCCTCTTTCCTCCTTTATTATTTTTTATTTTTGGCTCAGGGCTGAAACCCCACATTCTCTCTTGTCCACCTATTTAAGTCCCATTTGACCACTCCAGGATGCACTATTTTTTTCTTCCCTAAATAATGGTCACATCTGACCCCCTAGTTTCTATTGCCAACTAGCGGGTGCATCTGAGAAAACCATTTAACCTTTTGGCCTGATTATTCTCATCAGCAGGATGTCTGGAGTCCTGGAAAAGGTCTGTTCCCTTGGAGGGAGGTGGATCTGGTTCTAATGGTAGCCTCTGCCTTGTTCTGGAATTCTCTGGGTAGTTTGGGTAGTTTATATAACTCTCAGGTTCCTTATCTGGGAAAAGGGGGTAAGGATACTTACCTTCTGAGGTCATGGGCATCCAGCAGGGTGCCAGGCATATAATTAATGAGGGGATTGCTGTTATTACTGTTGTCAGTAGCAGCAGTTGTGATGTGACGCTAACGGTTCCCCGCAGTGTGAAAAATAGCTTTGGCATTTATACTTCCTGGTGTTGTCTGCTTCCCTTGCATGGGACCTGTACATTTACCCGATTATACCTTCCCCCATACATATCCACATGACCACGGACCTTGTCGTGTTTCCTGCCCTAGCACAGGCCAGCATACTTGGGGCTCAGAGCGATTGATGGTTTGGTTTGCTTTGAGAATCTAGGATGCAAGTGTGTTTTGTTTACCTCAGGTATCTAATATGCTAATGACAGGAGGCAGTAATGAGCTGACAGGGACCTGAGTGACAAAGAGCTGGCTTCATGCTTCCCTAAAGAGGTACTTCTGTGTCAATTGTTTCTTTTGCGAGAGGAATCGTCAAGACCTGGGGGTGTGGGCTGAGAGGGCTGGGGAGAGAAAACCTGGGGTTGTCTCACTCCGGAACAGAGCAGGCCCCTAGCAGCACTGTAATGGGACAGCCTGGGAGAAATGGGCAGGCCCTGCAAGAGTGGGAGGGAATGGATGTGTACTGAGCAAATCTTACCCATGTTCCTCACTGACTTCTACAGAGGACACTGTGAGCTCTGAAATGGCAGGGCCAGCCCATCTGCCTTGGACCCTTGTAAGCCCTACTCTTGATAGGGGGCCTAGAGTGGTAAAATAAAGCATAGGTGAGGGATGAACACTGTTTTTGCATTCAGTCTCTTAACAGGTTAAATGCAGCCTACAGCAAGTAAATTGGTCTCTCTGAACTTCAGTTTCCTTTTCTGTGAAATGGGTTTTATATCCCTGCCTGTGAGTCTGTGTCCTCAGCATCTAGCACAGTCCTGGCACAAAGTGGGTCCTAGCACACATTCACCTGTGAGTGAATGAGTGGCAAGCGGGAGGGACCAGGAAGCGTACACTGTTGTTTTACAGAGGAGGAAAGGGATGTGTCTGCAAGTTAAGGTGAAACAATCATCCTAACAGCATACAGTGGGACGATTGGAGCTTAGGTCCACTGCCTGGCCTCCCAGGTTGAGTGAGGAGAGCAGGTCTCTGAGAGGGCTGGGATTCCAGTGCAGCCCGAGGAGAAGAGAGCAAGCAGATGTTAGGTGGTCAGTGTGGAGGGCCCCAGACGAAATGTGTAGGAAGCAGACTGTGTCAACAGATGGAGGTGTGTCTCCAAGGCTTTGCACCAAATGGAAGAGAACAGGGGAAACAGATTCACTTGAGCAGCGGTGGGGGCAAGTCCATCCACTGTCTCTGCCCCTGCCTGGGAGGATGGTGAGCAGTGGACAAGGATAGGGGAAAGAGGGAGGCACAGGTCTGAAACGTCCTGTAGGTGTGTATAGTTCTCTGTTCTCACTGTCCTCAAGAATGTTTGGTGGTGGAAAGGAGTGGGCTGAGAGGAGGGTTTGTAGGGGATCCAGGACCAGGATTTGTTAAGCTTTGCTCCCTAGAGCCAACTTGAAGCCGCAAGTTATCACTTTTAGGATGGGAGAGTCTCCCATATCTGGCCATGTCTTGGTATTTGTGTCCTCAGGTTTTACCCATTCCCTAGGCTTCCTCAAAATTTCCTTTAGACCTTTTCTTTATCTTGGCTGTGTTGACTATACCCCATGGCCAGAAAAACCAGCTCAGGGAGCTGAGGCCCAGAAGGGGACAGCTGAAGGGTGGGATGAGTTGAACGAATGACTGCTGGCTTCCTCCCTGGCATTTCCCCTCCCAGGCAGCTGTCCCTTCATCTGTGGCTGAGCACAGAGGGCCCTCCCCTGGCTTTACACACTCTGTGACATGCAGGACTGACCTCAGAGGTCCCCTGTGGTAGGAGAGGCCAGACTAGCTGTGAGCAGAGGGTCCACAACTAGAGTGAACAGGAAGTGGGAGTGACAGGAATGCAGACAGAAGGGGAGCCTGGGTGCAAAGGCTCCATGGCAGAGAAGTGTGAAGAGATACGGAAAGTTGGATCCAGGCCAGTAAGGCCTTCTGGCAAGCCCCCGGCCTTCTGGGGACCCCAGCTTCCTTGTCTGTAAAATCCCAACCTGAGCAGCAGATTGGTACTGACGAAATCCCTGGGAATGAAAATGGGAAGGAAGAGTCACAGCTCTGATTTGACTCCTGCTTCTGTTTGTTCTCTCTTCAGCCTGAAGGCCCAGGTGGGACATGTTAGAACCCCTCAGCCCCTAGCAGGCCTCTGAGGCCTGCTGCTCTCGATTCTTTCACAAAACATTCAGGGGTGCCTGCCCTTTGGCCAGACCTGGCTTGAGGAGAGAGGGAAAGATAGGAAAAGAGACAGGACGATGAACCTCAGTGGCTCCCAGCCTGGGACTGAAGACTTCTTTGGACCAGAGGCCTGGGGAAAGCAGGGATGGAATGCGTGACTCAACCCTTATGGTGGCAGGGAGTGTCCCTGGGGCCTTGACAGAGGGGAGAAGGAGACAGAAGCAGAGGGGATGCTCAGTCCTCAGGTTGGAGTGCGGGACCCGTGAGCAGGCCTCAGGCAGACAGTAGGCCCCGTGCAAGCGCACTCCAGCACTGGCCAGCGCGAGGCCAGCCCAGCTTCCTCTCCGCCCCTCTCCTTCCCTTTCCCCCCTCACCAGGTGTCTGTTCCGGGCAGTGCCGGGGGAGGAAGGGGAGGAGATGCGGGGCGCAGTGGGCAGCAGGCCGCCTCTGCCTCTCCCGCCCAGGCCCCGCGCACCGCCACCCAGCAGGCGGCCGGCGTGCGCGTGCCGCCGGCCTAAATACAGCGACTGCGAGGCTCACTCCGGAATCCGATTCGATGTAGCCCTCTGGACTCAAGCTAACTTTTGGGGAGTAGTTTTCTTGGGAGCCTGCCAGTCCAATTCCTCCCTCATGAGCACTAATTACTGCACAGACCTTCTCCATGAAACCGGTGCTGAAGCCATTTCCATCCAGGCGGCTCTCCAAGACGAAATTTTTCTACTGGGAACCGACAGCCGCAAATAAACCTACCATCTACTTAGCAACAGAGAGCAAGGGAGGTGGGGAGGAGGGGGGTGCGTGGAGAGTGGGAGGGAGGGAGGGGGCGGAAGAAAGGGCTCTGCTTCTCTTTTTCCTTCTGTTCTTTATTTTGCAGAAAGGGTGTAATCAGGGCTCGCTATAAAGGTGGTACAGGGTGTCTCGTAAGATGGTGCGGTGGCCCAGGAGGAGGGGCAGGCCACCTACAAGGCTGGTACCTGTTCTTGGCTGCTTGAGGTTGGCCAGGGTCCCCATTGCACTGCTGGGCACTGCTGGGCAGCTGAGGCAGCCCCCTAGATTCTCAAGGTTTTATTCTCTCCTTACCCAGCCTAGCCTCCTTCACACCCCTGTAGGCCCATGCCTAGCTTACTCACCCCCTTCACCCCCGCCCTTAGTGAGGATGGCCTCTTTCCACCTCTCTGCCTAGTGAATTCTCACTACTCATCAGTCAGGGCCTGGGGAACACCCTACCTCTGCCAGCCAGTGCCTCCTGACCTCTGTAGGTGGCACCCACCCCTCCATTCTCGACTCCAGAGGCCTATGCCAGGCCCCCAGCAATGGGGCCTGCTCTGTCCCCTTTTCTCCTTGGACTTGGCTTATCATTTGAAAGGAAGGGGCAGGTACTTCGGTGAACGGGGCCTCATAGCACCAGCTTCCACCAGGTTGGTGTCACCACACACCTGTGAGCTAAATGATCTTTCCATTTTACTGAGGACAAGCCTGAGCTCAGAGAGGTCAGACAGGATGTTCATGGCCACTTGCTATAAAGGAAGAGGCAGGGCTGAGATTTAAATACATGAATCTGTGTCCAAAGGCCAGGCACTGGGCTCTAGGTGCCCTCTCTTTCTCTCTCGCTCTCTCTCCCCCAACTCCCCTGGGACTGACTAATTATTTAGGGCAGGGCCTGTTCTGTCTCAAAGGCCAGGCTAGGGCTGGGCACTCAGCCCCCATTCTAGGAGTTCTTGCATCCAAAAGGCAGGAGAATTTCCCCCCAAGGTTTCTCAAGGCCCAGAGCAGGCCCAGCAAGTGCTTATGACCACTGGCCATTGGCCAGGTTCTGGTGCTCCAGCCAACGAAGCCCTCAGAGCCTGCCGGGGGTCATGACATGTTGTACAAACCTTGCTCATTCAGCAGACGCACTGGTCTCTCCCCTGGCAGAGCTTCCTCCATGTCCAGTGCCTAGCTGTGTGCCCAGGGACACCATACCCCCAGGATGGGGCACTCCCATAAAGCTGTTAGGAGGGATCTAGTGCCACTTCTGCCACCAAGATCTGGGAATACCTTCACCTCTCTGAATCTCAGCTTCTCTATCCAGCAAATAAACATGATGCCAGTTCCTTTCCCTGGTGGGTGGTACGGTGTCAAAGGAGACAGCAGCAGGAAGGACTGAGAGCTGCTTGATGTCAGTTGTTTTTCTCACTGCCCATTCCAGGCACCCTGCTTCATGTTCACCCCAGGGTGGATGAATGAGGCCTGAGCTCAGCTCCCTTCTCCAGTGAGAAGCAGCCAGACTCAGAGAGAGCTCCCACCAGGGCTGGGAGAGGCGAGGAGCCCCCTGGAAGAGCTCTCTCTTAAAAGAGAATTAAAGAAAATGGGTTTATGCTCAGGGTCAAGCCACCTCCCTGCTTTGGGCACCTGCAGCCTTATTTGTAGGGAGGGGAGTGGCATTGGATGTGCTGATCTCTGCAGCCTCTTCCATTTTAGGTGGTGCAAGGTGGTGCGTAAAAACGGGGCTGGCACACTGCTTGGCTCCATCACCTTTAGCTGTGTGACTTGGAGCAGGTTTCTTAGCCCCTTTCTCCCTCAGCTTTCTCACGTGTAAAGTGGGAGGTTAACAGCATTTATTTCACTGGGTTGCTGAGGGTTAAATGAGAACGTATATGCCAGGTGCTCAAACAGTGCTTGCGTAGATACTCCCTTGGTCAGCGTTAGCTCTTGGTAAATAGGTAATACCAGTCATCTTTAGCAAGATGAATCATTTCCTGTGTACCAGGGACCGCGCTGAGCACGTTGCACACATTTTCTTACTTAGTTCACTGGTTCTGTTTTCAGTGTGTGTGTGTGTGTGTGTGTGTGTGTGTGTGTGTGTGTGTGTGTGTGTGTGTGTGCGAGAGAGAGACAGAGAGACAGACGCAGAGAGACAGAAAAACAGACAGACACAGAGAGAAAAACATGCAAAGAGCCCCAGGAAGCAAGACCAGAGTGTTGCCTGGAGCTATCGATATCATTTGGAGCCTACAGAGTAAGTCCCAGCTCCTAGCATCTGGCCGGTGTGAGGGGCTTCCTCACAGAGGATGAGCCTGAGCTATAGATATCTTGATGGCAAATAAGGCTAGTCACCTCCAGCCTGGGGCCAGCAGGAGCACTGGTCCTCAGGAAGCTGAGGGCCACCCGGTTGAGCCTGGTGAGGTGAGGGAAGGCCTTGGGGTCCCTGGTCAAGGAGAGAAAGGAGGCAACTGTCCTAGCAGGAAGTGAGATCCTCACCCAGCTGGTGCCAGATCCATCACCAGCTTAAGTCTGAATGGCTTCACCTGGCTAAGACCCTTGAACTTAGTGACAGGGGCCAGCTAGGCTGACTCACAGCATCAGGGAACTCATCTGGGCTCTGCAGACTCTTCTGTTCAACACTTCTTATATTTTCTAATTTTGCTTCCCCACTTAGATTCCTGGTTAATTTTCTTCAGCAAAATTCTAACCTCCCTGCAGCAGAGCAAGGCTGAAAAGGACACTCTTGTTATGGGGGCTGCCCTAAGGGAAGTGTGGCAATGGGCACATCTGTCCTGGCTGGAGTCAGGTGCAGTGAGCTTTTGGGGCCAGGTGGGGGTGACTATGGGGGACAGGCCCTCATCTCAGGGAAGCATCCCCAGGGAGCATCCTTGGAAACAAAGAGGGTCCCAGTGGCAGGCAGCAGAGTGGGGCAATTAGAGGTGTGGGGTTTAGTCTCAGATAAACCTGGGCTCCTCTTCTGGGCTTTGCCACTTCCTGGCTGTGTGATCTCAGGTGAGCATCTTCACCTCTCTGAGCCCCACTTTCCAAATTGCACAATGGGATCAATATAGGTCCATTTGACACATGCAAAGCTCCCAGTGCAGTGCCAGGCCCCACACCTTTTCCTTTTCTGATGTCGCTGTGAAAAGGTGTGCTCTGGGTTGCACAGCTCTCCCTGAGCTGCCCTGGGACTTGTCTTTTCCAAGGGACAGAAGGGCTGCGGCCTTGGCCTAGTTGTCAGGTGTCCCCTCCTTGGCCGTAGGCAGGCTGTGCCTTTCGAAGCCTCAGCCCACGTCTGGGCCTCCATCTCCCCTCTGCACCCAATGCCACCCTCCTGTTCTTCCAGCATTTTCTGTTTTTTTTTTTTTTTTTTTTTTTTTTTTCTCTCTCAGGCAGAAGGCTGAACAGAAAACAAATCAAAGTCGCCTGCATGTCTTGGAGCCCGAGATGCTCCCATGAAGCCATCCCTTGCTTCCCATTACCCACCCCAATAACTCTTGTATATGGAGTGTGAAATAATTAGCAGCGGCAAAAATAATTTAGGAAACAAGAAGAAACTAATTGTATAAACTCGTTTGGGGAAAACACAGCCAACAAAAAACCCACTGTGTAGGGGGATGTGGACAGACCGACCAGCTTCTTGGAGGTCAAGGCCACGGATGGATCACCTGGAGGGCCCCTTGCAAGGCCGTTTCTCAGGACCAGCTTCCTCCATCCTAATTCTCCATGAGGGGCCGACAGGTGCCATAGCCAGGACAAACCTCCCTCGTGGGCCTAGGGGAGACTTCCCTAAATGCATCTATACCCCTATCTCAGGCCATACTATGGAGGCAGGTAAAGAGGGAGGTTGGGTCACTTGGAACAGTCTCATGCAGTCGAATGGGCCTGGTACCTCCTTGACCTGAGTTGGGGCTAGGCAGCAGGCCTTGCACCCAGCAGGCCTGGAAGGTTCCTTTTCTCTCCCCGCACTCCCCGCCCTTCCCCGCCACCTTGGACACTCAGATCTTGCAGCCCTGACAGAAGCCCACCGCATGTCATTGTGAAGTTGGTGATGCATTAAGACAATGCAGAGCTTCTCTGAGAAATGGAGGAAAGCATCCAGTGCCTCCCATTTATGACCCTTCTAACTTTGAAGAGTTTGCTTTCTCTTTGATCACTTTTCTAGCTCCTAAACTCCCTCCCACTCTCTGCTCCATTGTCCTTACTTTCTGGGAGGTGGAGGTCAGGAACCCTTGTTTCTAGGTGACAGATGAAAAGGAATGAGGAAACTGCCACGTTTCTGAGTGGACAATTTCAAGATAAGGGAATGAGGGATCAGAGAAGTGAAATAATTGCCAAAGGTCACAGTCACCAAGAAGGCAGCTCGGGGTTTGAAACGGGGCTGCTGTTTCTCCCTTACCTAACCAGAATGGATAACTTGCCTAGCTGCTCAAGCCATCCAGGCAGATCCCGGTTGAACACAGAGACCATCTCTCTGAGACTATGCCCAGGCCCCTGAGACCCCGACTCTCATCTGAATGAGAGCTGAGCCCAGCAAGAAGAGAATGCCTCACTGGCCCTGTACCCCTTTCACTCAGATGAGGTACATTTGTATTTGCGGTTAATAGAACAGATTTACAAGGTTATTCTTAATAACAGAAATCTCCCCTCTCTCGCTGTGTGCACCTGTCTTCTACCTCCTCACTCATCTCTTGTCTGAGCCATTACAATGCCTCCTAATTTGTCCCTTGGCCTCCAGTGTCTCTTCTCTGGCCAGCACACTGATTGCCCTCAGGATATGTTCTCATCTGTCACTTCTTTGCTTTGAAACCTTCTGTGACTTCCTATTTCCTCTAACATCAGCACATACTTCTCATCTTTGCCTCCTTTGTGACATTGGTCTTTGTCCACCCCCTTCCTTTAGATTTTGACTTCTTGGTGAGAAGGCATCTCATTGAGAACAGAACTGGATTCATATCTGGTTGTCCCTCCCCTCACTGTGTTCACCTGAAATCACATTGGCTCCTGTGCAGCCTTTAAGCTACAGTGGCTAAGTGTCCATCTCCCAAACATACCACTACCTGCTAAACATCGCTGCCTGGAGGGCTCCTGGCACCTGACATTTGACCTGGGCAAAGGGGCACCCATTATTTGGCCCACACATGCCAGTTCCACCAAACTGGTGATTGGCACTATCAAGCCAGAAACTTGAGAGTTCAGCACTCTTCTTCTTCATCCTCATCCACCCTACAGCCTTTTCCAAAGTGGACTCCTCCTTTACACTCCGCCGCTGCCAAGGTCCAGACTTTGTTGTCATGTTGAGTTTGTCTCCTGAAGCTCTCAAGACTTGCCGTGTCCTCTCCAGTGCTACCAGGCAGGCTTCATAAGGTCTCTCCATTCTCCCACTTCTTCTCCTGGATTTGGCTGAAATCTGGTGCTGAGTTGCCCTGACAGATGAGATAGGGTGGGCTTGACCCCAAAGTCCAACCTAAGACATCAGAGGCTGGGGAGCCAATGGAAATTCTGGCTGTTAAGCACCCAGCTGCACCATTAGTTTGGAATCAGCACCTGGGAGGAGCCAGGGGAAAGCATTTGGAGTCAGGACTCTGACTCCTGAAAGGCAGGCCCCTCTGGGCCTATTTGCTGTGCTAATTGCCTGACAGGATTATAGGGCAGGTGTCCAGGACTTGGACTGTGGTCTCATCATACACTCAGTAACTGAGGTCTTAAGGGCGGTGGGGTCGGGTGGAGTGCTAGGGAGATAAATGTGGAGTGGTGGGCCCCCCACATCTCCTGCTGGGTTAATGGATGGCACTACGTATGCATAGGCAGAGCATGCCTGTTCTTGAGGCTGACAAATGCCACAGGTGCAGCTGCAGGGGACACAAACCAGCTGCTCCCATCGCATCTGCATGATTGCTGTTCAAGGTCATGCTGTGAGCTCGAATGGTCTGCTGAGTTAGGGGCTTAGGGCCCCATCAGTGATATTTGTGGGTCCCCTTAGCTAACCATCTCTTTCTGGCTGGAGAAGCAAGGATGGGAGGTGGGAAGGGTCTTTTCCCTCAGAACCAAGCCATCTCAACTGTGCACATGCTGATGACAGCCCTGAGAATAGAGTCTCTATGCTTTGAGAGAGAACAGCCATCTCTGGGTCTGCAGCTTCGCTCTCCTTAGGAAAGAGAGAATGCCCAAACCCATTTTTCTGCCTCCTAAGACTTCTCCTCTTGGTCTTGATGTGATCTCCCTTCCCCAAAGCCCCATCTTGACTTTTCTGGGATAACACAAGTCTCTCTCCCACTGGTAGGGCTTAATAGTTCAGCCACCAAAATGGACTTCAGCTTGTCTTTCTCCGAATCACTTATACCAAATACGTTTAATGAAAGAGTGTTATCAATTTTACATCCTCCCCTCTAATTAAAAAATATTAGCACCTGCATCTGCTTGTCTATCATAGAATCTAGAGGATATTGATTCTACATGGAATTGAATATGTAAATATCTTGAATTCTGCAAAGAGCACCATGAAGCTGGGACATCCGTGCACTGGGTGCCCTGGCCACCTTGACGAGCCATGTGTGTTGTGGTGGGAAAATCTAGGAAATGGCATTTGATTTTCTGACACCTCTCAGGTGATTGACCCAAGACCTGATCTATCTGAACCTCAGCTTTGTTATCTGTAAAATAGGGACAGAACATTTCAGACAGGGTAGCTTCTAAGATTAGTAAAGGAATGATTCCTGGTAGACACTCGATACGTAGTGATACACGGTGTTGAGTAAATCTGAATCAAGTTAAAGACCTTGAGATGCACAAGTCAGCTTGTGAATTTCCAAATAATAAATAATAAGACATCAGTCATACTATCCAGCAATTCTACTCAGCTGTATACCTCAAAGGATTGAAGACAGATATTCAGATAAATACTTCTACACACATATTCACAGCAGCACTATTCACAACAGCCCCAAAGTGGAAACAACCCAAATGTACGTCAGCTGATGAACAGATACACAAAGTGTGATACATTCATACAATTGAATACTATTCAGCCATAAAAAGGGAGGAAACTCTGATTCATGCTATAACCATGGATGAATATTGAAAACATTATGCTCAGTGAAAGAAACCAGACATAAAAGGCCACAGACTGCATAAGTCCATTTTTATGAAGCATCCAGAATACATAATCCGCAGAGACAGAAATGAGCTTGGTGGTTGCCAGGGACTGGGAGTTGGTGGGAAGGGGGACTGACTGTTGAATGCACATGAAGTTTCCTTTGGGGTGATGAAATGTCTTGAAACTTGATAGGGGCGATGGTTGTATAACACCACTTAGTGACTGCACTAAATGCCACTGAATTGTACACTTGAAATAGTCAATGCGTAACAAGAAAAGAAGAGAAAAGAAAGCATCAGGGGGAAATTAACGCACTAAGACACACAAGCGTTGTCCTCCCTCTTTCCTACAGAAGTGGGAGGCTCAGTGCACGCCAGGCATGTCCTTGCCCCAACCTGACAGAACATTCCTTAGGGCCAGCTGGCCAAATGACTTCAGGGACGCTGACTTTCATCCCTGGAAGCTGGCATGAATTTACCATCCAAGGATGCATTCTGGGTGCTTGGGCTCTCTTACTTCCCTGGGCTTCCTTGGTGACTCCAGCAGGCCTCTATCAGACACAGAACAAGCTCTGGACATAGATGTATCCCCCATTTCTTTCGGGGCCACCCTCATGTGCTGCCTTGCTCTCTGCCCTGTGAGGATGGTCTGAAGCCCCAAGATGGACTGGATGCTGATGGCGGCTCTATCCTCGGAGAAGGAGACTTGACTTGCTCTTGGCTCTGGCCCAGGCTGCCTGCTTGCCCTGTGGTGTGAGGGGCAGACTTACATTGCCATGGTCCCTCCCTGTGGGATTGTACAACAGTGACTTCTCCTTCCTGGGCCCATTTCCCTTTGGGCCCATGTGGCCACTCTTTTAGAAATGTCTTCCCCTCCTCCTCCAGGGGCTCCCACCTGGCCTGTGCACATGTGACCCCTCTCACCACATCACTGAAACAGCCAGGTAGACTCATCAATAGTTAGTAGACCCAGGAGCTATGCCTGAGAGTGAGATGCTGGCAGCCTCCTAGAGATGGCTCTGCCTTTTAGAACCGTGTTGGTTTTCTGTTCCCTTTCCTCGAAGCAAAAGATGCAACCTCGAGACTTTTGCCCAAGGGTACTGCTCACAGCTAGTCATCCCACCTCCTGGTCATGGAGGGCTCCCTCCAGTGTCCTGTCCCCAGAGGGTGCTCTGTAATGTTTGTAGAATGAGTGAGCAGAAGGAAATAAGAGTGGGTGGCCTCTTCCAGGGAGTGCTCACCAACCTCTCCCTTCCCTCAGCATATGAAGCCATAGCCATAAGCTTCCCTAGTCACTCATGCACCCATCATTCCTACAGGCAGGCGTCAGCCGCCCTCTGCAGGCGAGGCACTGTGCTGGGCCTGGTCCCACTGTGTGCCACTCAGCTGGTGGGTGCATGAGCCTGGGACTCTCCAGGGACCTAGAGCTCCTTGGGGCGAGGCATATCTCCCCCCATCCAAGGGTCCTGGACTCTAGCCTGTCACTTTCAACCCCAAAGTCTTTGCACACCCACTCTCTTCTCCCTAGGAACCTGAGATCCAGACCTCTTCACCCCACAACTTGCTACACCTTCTCCAGCTCTGTACCCTCTGACACTCCTGGTCTCACACAGCCATCTGACAGACCTCCTACCCCTCTACTGACTCCAACTACCCATGGGTGAGTCTCCCCAAACTGTGAACCCCCAGAGGGCCAGAGCACACCCACTGCCACCCTTAACGCCCAAGGACTGCCACTAGCTGGTTAAAAAGGAGAGTAGTTCTGGGAGATAAGTTGCCGAATTACTCCTTTCTTTGTGGTTTTCTGCCTTTTTTCTTTCTTTCTTTTTTTAACCTGGAGGGAATACAACTCCAGCATCTCCACCCATTTTATAAATACTTTGACAAATGGTTGCTCTCCCTCCATGCTTACCCCAAGCAGGGGCATCTGTCATTTTGGAAGGCAACTGTTTACAGCCCTACGACCTGTAATGCAGAGTCAGCGCCTGGGGATGAGGGTGGAGGAGGGGGCAGCCAGGCGACTGCAGTTCATCAGGCCCAGAATTGAAAGAAAGAAAGAAAGAAAGAAAGAAAGAAAGAAAGAAAGAAAGAAAGAAAGAAAGAAAGAAAGAAAGAGGGAGGAAAGAATGAAGGAAAAAAAAGCCCCACACAAGTAAGGAGTAATTGCCGTGTCCTTGGCAAGGAAGCAGCAGTCTGGGGCCCTGTGCTCCTAGCCCTTCCCTGGGCAGGGCAGGGAGAAGTGACCGGGAGTGTGTGTTTTTCGCTTTCCTGGGCCATTCTGAAGGAGCTATTTTCAAGTCACTCCTCAGCCACTGTTTGTGTTTCTCATTCATCTCTCGGCTGCAGGTCTTAGTTTCCAGACCAGTGTCTTAGGTGGGAAGAGCCAGACATCTATGAGAATGGAGGGGAGCACCATGGAGAGGATCTACAGTCCACGATGACTTCCGACCAAGCCATCCACCCCATAGGAATGACCCATGGTGGGAGCTTAAGGAGGCTACTGTCCTGCTTAAGCTGCTCCTCCTCTCTGCTTTTGCCTTCTCAGGATCCCCCCTACTCCCCGGAAATCTTCAGAAAGAACGTTGGCCTTTAGGGCCCATGGGTGTGTATTGGTGGGAGCAGAGAGCAGAGAGCAGAGGGTCTGAGGGTTCTGAGGTATGTGGGGGTCTCAGAGGCCAGGAGAGGTATAGTGGGATCTCACCAGCACAGGGACCCAGGTAAAAGCAAAAAAAGTGACTCCCCTCAGAAGTTCTTCAGAAAAGAGAAAACATTCACCTTCCCCACGCCCACCAGCCTCTTGGACTGGCCCCCCGTGGTCCTGTCTTGGAAGCTGGGAATAGAACAAAAGCCCTCCTTTCCCTGACCCAGTTGGGTCCCTTCATCCTCCAAGAACAAGTTCTGGTCTCTCTCTTCCAAGAAAGCACTTCTCCTGCTTCCCTAGCCACTTCAACTTTAATGGCCCGTCCTTCCCTGCTGCCTGCCAGGCCCACTCATGCAGTGCCCATCTGTCACCGGGGAAGTGGGGCGGCCCCCCAGACAGGCTGGGAGCAGCGGGAGTGAGCCTGTCCTCACGAGCGTCTCTGGTCCTGTAGGTGTTCAGCAAACGAGGGTCCACGAGCAGCAGGGCCTTCCGCTGGTGGAAGCTTCCCCTCCCAAAGAGAACCACAGAGCAGGGACATGGACCCTTCTTCCGCACACTCCAGGTTCTCCTTCACCTGGATCAACCTTCTCTCTCCAGTTTTTCATTTTTAATTGAGGTATAACTGACATATAACATTATATGGGTTTCAGGTGTATGACATAGTGATTCGATATTTGTATACACTGCGAAATGATCAGCACAAGTCTGGTTAACATCTGCTTCACTCTCCATTTTATCACCTAGGCTCTGCCAAGCAGTTCTTCTTACTGTTCCTAAGACATTCCTGCTTGTGCTTACACTGGCCCCAGACCCTGGAATAGTCTCCCCAGTCCTTACGGGTAGCTCTAGCCCAACTGTGCTTTCGAGCCAAGTTTAAATGTCCCCTCCTCCACAGAGCCTCCCTTAAGTTTTCATAAATCTTCTTGTCTTTTGTTTTGTCACAGCAGTTACAGTCCTAACTACCTCTCTGAGTGTCCTCTGATTGGTTCAGGAGGACCTAAGCTGTCCCTCTCCCTTTCACATGGGGTGTGTGTGTATGTGTGTATGTGTGCATGTGCGCACCTTATGACAGGAATAGAATGGGCACCTCAAAGGTTATAGCTCTGCTGAGCCCAACGAACATATGAGATGCTCATGGCAAGTCCCTGGAAAGGTGGTGACATCAGTCTCCCTAGTTTCTAGCACCCCTGGTATCTCTTTCTGCATTTCTCTACCCCGACCCATCACAAGCAACGGGAGCCCTTATGTTCTCTGGCCCTGGTGTTCAAAGTAATCTGCTCTATGCTCCTCTTCCCTTGGTCAGACTTGACTAAGAACTGAAAATGTGGTCCCCTCTTCACTCCTACCCAGGAAGAGAGTGTTATACCTGGAACGAAAGCCTCCTGTGAAGGTAG
Source organism: Cynopterus sphinx (assembly GCA_030015415.1). Classification (NCBI taxonomy): domain Eukaryota; kingdom Metazoa; phylum Chordata; class Mammalia; order Chiroptera; family Pteropodidae; genus Cynopterus; species Cynopterus sphinx. The sequence continues at coordinate 24,931,085 of CM057384.1, read as the reverse complement.
AATGTTTTCCAGCCTAGGGTTTGGTTGGTGGGTTGTCTAAGTGTGGTACATCACTGGCAAACGTTTATCGAGCACCTGCTCTATGCATAACGCTGTGCCAGATGCTGAAGAGAGGGGAAGGGCAGCTTTTTCCTTGGGCCTGGTATCGACCTCATGGAGCTCGGAGTTCACTGGAAGAGCAAGTCTGACTCGCAACACGAACCGACAAATCACCTGAGGAGTCAGTGGGAAGAGAAACTGCCTTGGCCACTCATTTGAAATCCATCCATTGAGATCCTGGTCCCCAGCCCAAGGAGCCCCCTGTGGTAAACAAACAGCTTAAGTGAAGCAAAGGGAATTAGAATTTCTAAAACCTTCCGGTGGTAATAAAATCTAGGGTGTAAAATGGGTTAGGAAATTTATTTTTTCAATATATGATTTTTCCCCCTCTCCTTTAAAATCCACATATCTATTCTGCTTCAGGTTGGGGCTTTTTAAAACGGTTTTATTAAAAAAATCATTTACTGTGGGCTTTTCAGTTCAACTTTAACTGGACCGGGTGGAAATTAAAAAAAGGATATTTTAAAAATAAATTATATAAATTACAGCCCTAATTATAAAGGAACTTTTAAAAATGTATCCAAGCATTAAAAGAAAATCTTTTTTTTTTTTTTTTTTAAATGCACCACTTTCCTGTTGCATTGCAGAAGCATAATTTAGATACTTTTAACGAATCCTCATCTTTTGGAAGAAGCGGGCTCTCCAGGCCTATTTGCCTGTGTCTCTTTCTGTGTGCTATTATTATTTGATAACTTTGGGCTTAAATCTGCATGAGAGCCAATTATCTCTCTTTGTCATCAAGCAGGCTTGCTGTTTGGCAGTGGTTTTTATAGTACAGTAAAAGCCTTACAGAGCCTGGAGGAGGTGGATTTGTGGTTCAGATTACACTCCATCTTGCCTCCCCCATGACTTTCCTTATTCTTTTTTTTGTTTATGCTTTTCATCATTCTCTGATGCAACAAGTTTTCCTCCCCCCGCCGTGTGCCTCTCTTTGTCCCCCAACTCTTCTCCGCAGCCTGACTTCCCTCCTTGAGGTTTTCATCCTGTTAAGGGTTTTCTCCCTTCTCCCCCATCTCTTGCAGACCACGGCTTCCTGCACAGAAGTGGTAGGAACTGGCCTTTCTTGGCCCACCCTCCTGTGGGGGCCTGAAGCATGGTCACGCTCTCCCTTCCTTTCATAGCAGGCAGCTTCGTGACTACAGTGCTGGAGAGAGGCAGGGCCCCTTCGTGCAGGGAGCTCACGGTCTGACAGAGAGAACGAGCAGACCCACCTGAGGAGTGGTAGAAAAGGCTGGTGCAGGTTGGAGCCTCAGCAGTAAATCAAGGGTGTTAGAGGTAGTGATGCCACCCTCCAGCCTGCGGCCTGGATGGCTCAGAGGGAGGGGGCCTGGAAGGCTGCTTCTTTTATCCCCTCACCCAGAAGAGAGAGGAGGTGATGACCAGAAAGGACAGGCAGAGCTTCCCAGAGGGTTGAGGACCTACACTTGACCCTAAAAGCCTGGAATGGGTAGAGAAAAGGAAAAGCATCTGGGGCTGGGAACAGCCTGAACAGAGGCAGGATCCAGAACGGCTGAGGGCACTTCATCTCACAGGAAAGCACGGACTTGGTCTGCTTTCTCCACTGCTGTGTCCCTGACACCTGAATTGGGCTGGGTCCCCAGAGGTACTTGGTTTGTGGAGTAAGTGAGTGAGTGAATGAATGGATGATGAGGGTCTAAGGGAAAAGAGTAGAGAGGTTAGAGATGCATTAGGAAGCTTTAGGGTGTTAGACCTTTTTGGTTCTAGATGGCAAACTGCAAAAAAGCATTTCCTGACTTTGCAGCAAAAAAGAATTTCCTGACTTTGCATCCTCCTAAGCTCAGAGCCCCCAGCCCCTGCTTGTCGGGTATACCAGGCCTTCCCCCCACCTCCTTATAGGCCCTGTGAAGGCCTGTACACATATTGTTCCCTCTGCTGGGGGACTCTGCCCCCATCCACCCAGATGACTGTTCCCATTGCTTTTAGAAAAAAATTTTCTCCTGAATTTCCTTCCTGACTCCTAAGTCCAAGTCAGGGGCCCCAATGACTCTTGTCCTCACTAAACCTTCTATCTCCCCGCCAACTCTACCCTGGTTCCAGGCCAACAAAGGGAGCTTAGGGAAGACAGAGCCCGAACCCTGGCCACAGACTGACCCTCGTCTCCATTTGGGCATTTCACACAAAATGTAAGTTACTTTTAACAGTGGCTAGAATTAACTACACGTGAACCGGGCTCTGTGGTCAGCATTTTATATAAGTTATGGCTCAATTCTCCAATCTGAGCCTCAGAGACGGTGAGTGACTTACTCAAGGCTAAACATCACAGACACAGCAGAAAGCTGATTTAGAGCAAAGGTAGGTCTGGCTCAAAAGCCTTAGCTATTTCTATTATGCTATTGGCCATGAGGGCCTTGGGCCCAGAGCGGGTAGCGTGGGTGGCTGGCTCCTGCCCGCTGCACTCCTGTGCTGAGGGCTCAGCGCCTGGGGCCACCACTGGGATTTTCCACCTATTGTGCCTCTTGACTAAACTTCCTTTCCCCAGGAGCTGGGTTAATACCATTACATGGCCTATATTGTCTCCTGTGAGACTGCTGAGCCCTGAGCATCTGTAGGGACCATGCCTTCTACTTTGGGCATCAGATACCCTCACACGTGTGTGTGCCCACACACCCCACCCAGCACAGGGACTGGTGAGGGCAGCTGGCTCTGCAGGATGCAGGCTTCTACTTAGCCCTGAGCCAGCCAGGAATGCAGTGGGGACCAGTTGCTTCCTCTCCTTGCCATGGTTGAAAATCTTCCATTAGAGGCTGTGTGCCCTGCCCCCTCTTCCCGCTGAAGAGAATTCCTGGGCTTTGACCCTCCCAGCACGAAGCCAGCTGTTTGCATTTGGAATTGGGGTGCCTGTGGGTCTGTTCCTGCTGGAGGGCACTTATCTTATTTTTCAAATAAGGGCTTACTGGAAGGTGATGGAAACTCCACGTTTTTTTGTTTTTTGTTTTGTTTTTTTTTTGCAGGAGGTGTTTGGCGGGAAGTGATGTTCCCGGAGTGGCTGCCAGGCTGGGGTGGGGTGGATCCTCCCAGGAGCTGCCGGATGGAGGTGAGCGCCACCTGCCTTCCCTGCCACTCAGTCTCGTGTGGATAGTTCCCTCAGTCACACTTGTCTGTTGCTGTTTTAGCACACAGAAGGTCACGTGTCCAGGAGGCCTCTCAGTACCAGACACACCAGACTGTCGGTCACCTACTGCATCCAACATACTTCTTAAACAGTTTCGGGGTGGAGGAGGGGGAGGCGTGGTTTCTCAGTTTAGCTTTGGGCACCCCTCTCCCCCCTACCTTCTCTTGCCTCCTTCACTGTGGAGTCCCGTGTAAACGGCCTTTGGTGGGTGTCTGGTAGAGCACAGCTGGGTCATTGAGATGGCTCCAGCTCTAGTTGAGCTGTATACCATGTGGAGTCACTTTCATCTGTGGGACTTTCCAGGGACAGGAAAGGCACCTTCGATCCCAGGTTTGTGGCCATCACCCTCACAGGATTCTCTGCAGCAGATCACCTGTGTTTTCCTGGCGGTGGTGGGGAGTAGGGTAGGGATGGGGTGGGAGGGTGAGGCGATTACACAGGCACCACCTGTCATGAGGAGTGAATCTGTAATGGTGCAAGGGATGATGCTAGGACTGTGAGGTCTCCCTTTCCCCTGAAACTTCAAAGGCATGGCCACCATGGCTGGCTGGGTAGTAACTGGCCCCACCAGGCCCTCCACTTACCCCTGCCTGGCCATCCAGCTCCAGATTCGGTGCTAGCCACCCCTAGTACCTCTTTGGCCCCCTAGGAGGCCCTTCTGGTGGCTGCTTTCTGGCTTTTCCCTGCTGCTGGTTGGCAGGCAGGCGGGTGGGCGGGCAGGCGGAATATTACCCTTAAGATAAATGAAGAAGAGTTTCAGCCCTTATTGGATTATAGTTTTTATTGAACTTTATAAATTCCAATTAGCAGACCCCTGGGCAATAAGCGACACGCAGCCCGTGGCTCACTTTATGGCGTGATTATGACCCTGTTTATCCTCTCCTGAACGAGAAGTATTAATGGAGGAAAATGAAGGAAAGGGGACCCGAGAATACATAAAAACTGATATTGGTGACATGGAGATAAACAGACGAGTCAGGGAGAGACAACAACCTCCGGGTAGCAACAGGAGACAGAGAACCAGAGATTCCGAGAACCCATGCGCTCAGAGCCATAGCTGGCTTGGGCACCTTCCTGATTTCCCTCCCAGGGCAGAGAGTCCCCTAAACTCCTGATGGCTCCTGGGCCTAGAGAACACCCCTTGCCCCCACCCCCAAGCCATCTTATTCAGGCTGGGGTCTGATTTACTAAGTGCAAAGTCCTGGTTTGCCCACTGCCTCCCAGGGCCCTGACTTTATGGCCCAGCGGCTGGCAGGACAGCCCAGTGGTTCTTTCCTTAGTGCTTCAGAGGGGTCTCGTGCCCTTTGAGATTCTGATGGACAGTAAAGGCATTCTTCCTAGAACACTGTCTCCAGTGTGTGCACACACATGAGTGCACCCATATATGTATGCACACATGCACATACAATTTTAGGGGGCATCGGATCCCTGAAAATTGATCATGGATCTTGAACTTCCCCCCGGAGACTGAGAGCATTGGATTTAGAATCCTAGAATCTGGATGGAACCAAGACCAATCTCCTGTTATTCCATCTAGAGGCGCTAAAAGCCCACAAGGAAGTGGACTGCCTCTAAGGGCCTGGACACAGGGGGTGCCTCTTGGATCCCACCTCAGTCTCCCTTCTCCCTGGACACCAGGGTTTGTCCTCACCGGCCCAGCATTCAACTTTTAACAGCTGGACCTGGAACAGCCCTGGGGAGAAGCTGTCTCTGAGAGAGGTGTGAGTGGAACTGGCGGGTTTCTGAGCTGGCAAGGTCAAGGATGGTCACCCTCGCCTGGATGGGAACTCTTGCCGCCGTGCTGCGTTTCCCCAGAGAAAGAAGCATGCTCACGGATGGCATGGCCTCCTCATTTCTTCAGGCTTTGTTTGTGCCTTCCTCCCCCTTCTGTGGGTCATCTTTCTCAGAGGCTTTGGTGTAAGATTAAAAAAGAAAAAAGAATTCCTCCTATCAGCATTTTGCCATTGTATAGAAGGAAGCACTAACACAGAAGTATCTAAGGCTTTTGTAATTTGAACAGGATGAAAAATGCTTCAGGTGTCCGGCAGCCTGCAGCAGTATATAAATAAGATGCCGAGATCTCTGGGCAGCTGAGAGTGTGTCCATCTGGCTGGGCCAGTTAGGGGTCACTGAAGAGCCCCAGTAGCAAGTGTCCCCAGCAGTGGTCTGGGCCTTGCCAGCCTCTGTGACTTATGGAGACCCTACAGGCCTTGTCTTACTCGGATATGGATGTACATGAGTTCCATGGTCATGAACTATACCAGCCAGGACTTGCCTGATTCCCGTCTACCAGAGGGATAGTGAGTAAGCCAGGGGGCCTGAGCAGGGATTAGCGACAGGTTCGAGGGGGACAGATTCCTGGCCTGGCAGACTGGTGGGAGATCAGGTGTTCTGTTGAGGTCTGGGAGAATCCTGGGGTAGAAGGTCACTGTGGACACTCACCAAGATATTGCTCCTTCCACCCTCTTGGGCAAGACTAGGACTTCCAGAAGGAATGAGGCCCCTGAGGAAGGAGGGGAGGCCTGAAGATTAAAATACCACCCCTCTTGTTCTTGGGTGTGTATTCTCTCATCCCAATCCCTGGGCACCCAAATTAGCTGAACCTCACTCAGAATAAGCTACCCCTTACCCCCAGCCTAAGCTCTCAGAAGCAATCTCTCTTTTCTGCCCACACTTGAGCCTCTAGGCAAGGCCAACAGCTATCAGAGGGTGACAGACTTTAGGTGGCTGTATAGAAAATAAAGTTTTTCCCTGGTATGGTTGGAGCAAGCTGGGTGTGTGTGAGTGGGTGGGTGGGTGGGCAGGGGCGATAATAAGACCTGAACTCAGAGCCAGGAGCCCAGAGGCTATTGGCTCTCTCTGTTCAGCTCCACTGAGCCCATTTCAAACCTCCTGTGGCCTGCCTAGTGCAGCTAGCATCAGCTTGGGAGAGGGCAAAGCCTTTAGCTTAGGTCCTAAAATATCTTTGGAATTATCCGTTCTTACTCAGAGGAACAGTCTTATGATGTCATGCATTTCTTGGTGGCTGCTCATACTACCATGCCCACAATAAATATTTAGTCCATGATTTGAGTAGAGTGTCAGTGCCAGACCTCTGGCTTTGGAACACAGGTGAGGCAAGCAGTGGGGGCTTTGGGGCTTTCCTGGCACCTCTGCAATCACTAGGAAAGCCCCTCTGCAACCAAGGCCACCCAGGCCCCTTGTCATGGGAAGGAGTCCTCCAGAGGACCAGGGGACTCCCAGGATCTTTGGAAACAGATGAAGAAGGCATCTGCCCAGGCAGCCTCTTGCAACTGGTGGGGATGGGAGTGTATCAGAGAGCTCTGGGGCACATTTTGCAGAGCGGAGAGACAGGACTGGTTGTCACAAAGCTTGGGCTCTAGGCTCACCACTGTTACTAATTAGGAGTGACCGTGACTCTGTCATTCCCCTCTCTAGTTTTTCCTTTCCTCATAGCAAAGTGAAAGAGTTGGCACGGCTGATCTCCGATGTCTGTGCCAAGTCTAAAATCCTCAGAATCCCCTCTCTGATGTTGCAGGCATAAACACAAATTAGCACGTATGGAGAACTGTGGCAAGTAGTAATGGCCCCCTCGCCCCCGTGTGAAGCACACACAGGCTCTTTTCTCTCTTCATGGCCCTGTAATAGATCATACAGGATGGATTACATTAATTTTCTATAAACTATATCAACTTGAGTGACATGTCCTTAAGGGTTGGCTGATTGATATCTACAATGCGGTCTTATAATCTAAAATCATATTAATATTAATATTAAAGATTTTCTGTCCTTTACTCGCACCATTAAATCTGGAGTATAAGGTGAAATTGACAACATACATTTTGACAGCTTATCTATAATAAATATGCAAATCTTGATGCCCACATGTCATCACAGATGCGCCGTGGCTCTCTGAAGATCAGAGTGTGTCTGTCTCCCGCGTGACATTTTCAGCGGAGGATCAGAACACCCGTCCAGGAGGCAGGAGCAGAGCTGGGTGCGTCTGTGCTTCTGGTGACCCGAGCCTCTCCTGTCTGCCTGTGAAAGCCTGTCCTTCATCCTGCCAAGCAGGCAGGAGGGGCTTGAAGAGTGACAGCCACAGAGAGCAGGTAACCACATACCATATACCCTCTGAAACACTGGAAAACCCAGCTTCCTTCTATAATTTTTTTAAGTGACAAAGGGACTTTTGTTGTCCTTTCCACTCCACCTGGTTACAGTAAGCTATTATCACTTAGTTCCTAGTGGGTTTGAGTTGAGGCTTCTGAGTTGGTAGCTCTGGGGTCAAACCCCATCTCTGCCACTAGCCTCTACTCTTGACCTCCCGTAGCCTCTGTTTCTGCATCTCTAAGTGGAGAGGAGGAATAGTACCTCCCTCCTAGCAGAAATGTGAAGACTGTATGAGATCATAGAAGCCAGGTGACAAGCACACACAGTAATGCCTCAGTAAAAGGCAATGCTTAGATTATTTTCTAAATGAGTCCCACTTCCTCTGACCTCTGCAACTCCTTCCTGTCCCTATGCCCTTGCCCTTGCCATACAAAACCTACCACTCAGCACAGTGACCATCTCAGATTCTTCTCTGCTTCTGGCCTGTGCCAGATGTGAGCTCCAGATGGCAGGAACTACACATCTCCCTATGTCCCCAGCCCTGGACCCAAGTGGAGCTGAGATGGGGGCTGGACTGAGACTGGAATTCAGGAATCAACCTCAAGGGGAAAGCAAGCCATCTCTTTGCTACGACTCTGCCAGGTTTGACTACACATAGTTGTGTGTGTGTGTGTGTGTGTGTGTGTGTGTGTGTGTGTGTGTGTGTACATGTTGGAGGGGGGCAATTAATTGAGGCTTAAAATGCATTATTATTCTCCTTACATAAGAGAGGTTGAGAGAAAGGCTGAGGGAGGTGAATAGAGGAATTTTCAACAGGTGCAGGACTGTTTGTTTGAGAGAACTTCAGGCCAAGGCGGTGGTCCCATCCTCACTTTACACCTACTGACAGGGTGGCAGGGCCTGTCATATGCTTTGGGGCCATATCTATGATCACTGGCTTCTTTCCAGCCTCTTTGAATACACTCTGCAGGGTGACATCATCTTCCAGGTCTCCCCATCAATTTGAACTGCCTCAAGGTTCTGGTATTGCATTCACCCCTTCCCCATCCAGTCCACCTTTATTCATGAAACTATCCCACATCAGTTCATCCACATGGAGTGCTTCTGTCTCTGAACTCTGCAGAATTTCCAGTGTGAAGAACCACTGGATAATGGTTTTTTTTTTTTTTTGTCATATCTTCTTGCATTGTTTTGTAATTGTTTGGCAGTGGACAGGATTTTTCTCCACAGCTAGACTGAGAATGTGGGACTGAGAACTGCTTTGCTTTCTCTTTGTTTCCCTGAAAGGCTCACCATGAGGCTGGGCATATATGCAGATGTGTTGGGATTGGACCTTTCCATACTTTGGATCAGAATAGGAGCAGCCATGGGGACCCTGTGAATTTGGAGAAGTCTTAAGAGGTTCCGTTGCTGGGACCAGAAGTAAGGCTTAGAGGAACCCCAGATGTTCTTCTGGGGTATCAGAAAATCCATTTACATCTCCCACTTCCCCTGCAGGGATGGTCAGTGTCCTGGAGGAAGCTCTATTGTTTATCACCTGTGCTAGCCATCCGTCACCGTCCCTGGGCTGCTCCTGGCTCTGAGACCATGCAGTCCTGACCAAAGGTAAGAAGTTGGTGACTCAGGCTGGGAAGATAGGCCTCTTGGGGGAGCACCATTGCCGAAACAGAGGACAGAGGGACCTGCCCAGATTGGGTTCTGGGAAAGTCAGGCCCATCATAGGTACTCATCAGCTGATTTCTGCAGCTAAGGCTGTAAGCAGAATAAGTCTTGGGAAGAGGTAGGGACCCCAAGGCCTACTGAGAGGAGCCCAACTTACAGGGCTCCCCTGCCCTTTTTCTCACAAAGTCTCTTGCCACCAATCCCTTCTGGTCCTTTATCCCAGTGAGAAACTTGAGTCTTCACACTGTCTTTAATAAACAACCACCAATTAATCATCTACAATTAATCAGTCAACAAGAGGTGAAAACAAGAGGAGAAGGAGTGGTGGAGAGGAAAGAGTGTGTGGCTTTGGGCAATGCACTCAGGCTCATGGAGAATCCATGTCTACTCTATACATATTACTGCTTTTCATTTGTACATTCATTCAATTGTTCAACAGATTGTGACTGTGTATGAGCTAGCTGTGCTGGGTGCTGTGGATGGTGGGCGGGGGAGCGGACCCTGCCCGGCACCCATGGAGCCTGTCTTCTGGGGCTGTGGAAGAGGTTAAATGAGCTAATATTTAATTATCACCTGGCACAGTGCCTGGCAAACAGCAATACCTCCATAAATGTTAAGTGAGTCACATCTGGTTGGAGGAAAAAAAGGCCACTTAAAGAAGGACCAGATAATATTATGGGGGAGGGAGAGGTAAGGAAATGGGTGAGGCTGCAGGGGGTGCCTGCGGTAGTGGTGTTGGTGCCTGGGGGTGGGATGGGGTGACAAGGTGAGTGGGAAGAAGGAGAACGGCCAATTACGGATGCCTTCCAATAAGGATTCCATGGTCTTTCGATACCCCTTTCTTCCTCCTCATTCACCTCGTCCCTTTCCTGCCTTTCTTTTCCTTCCTCCTCTCCTCCTCCTTCCCCCACCTCCTTCCCACAATTAACCCGGGCTGTCCTGATTACTCCCCACCTTGCCGACAAATGTCATCCCTTTCCTCGTTTCCCCCCTCCCCTGTGATTTGCGTTGACTTCCCGCGACAAGCCCTGAGCCCTGACTCAGAGCTCCCACTTCTTCTTGTTAAACCGAAGAGGCAAATCCTCGGCCGGCGGGGGCGGCCCGGAGCAGGTGGATCTAGACCGCGGAGAAGCCGCGGGAAATATTGACATCAGCCACCCTCTGGCGCCGGCCGCCCGCGGAGAAAATAGGACGCGGGGCCAATCAATTACCGAGCCATTAGGGGCCGGGAGTGGGGTGGGGGCGGGGGGCGGGGGAGGAAAAGGACGGGGCTCCCGGCGCGGGGCAGCGCCCCTTGGGGGGGCAGGGCTGAGCCCCCCGCTCCCGACGCGGCCCCCGGCGGCCCCCGGCGGTCACTGGCGGTCACTGGCCGTGACCTCATCGGCGGGACGCGGGGACCCAGCGCAGCGCCGGGCAGGGCCGCTGGGCAGTCGGCTCCTGGCGCTCCCTTTGTCTGCGCCTCGCGTCCTCTCCCGAGGGCTTCCCGCTCCCCAGCCCTGCCCTCCTCTCTCTCTCTCTCTCTCTCTCTCTCTCTCTCTCTCTCTCTCTCTCTCTCTCTCTCTCTCATCCTGCCCTCCTCCTCCTTCTCTTTGTTACCATCGCTCCGCTTTCCTGGGGGCCTCTTGCTCGCCGGACCACCCTTCGTTCCGTTCTGTTCTCTGCCTCGCCCTCCCTCCCTCTCTCCATCCTGAGCTGGCCATGCGGTGGCTCCTCATCCCTGTCCCCAGCGAGCTCTGAGCTCTGAGCTCTGCTGGGTCTGGCCCTGCCCCTGCTGTCCCTCCCTTCAGATTTCATGCCCAAGAACACATCTGTCTTCAACGACGGGAACCAACGTCAGCCCCTTCTGATTTGGGGTTAACGACTTCTGGGGACCCTTTCCATTGTTCATCTGTTCCTTCTAACTCAGACAGTTGCCCCGCCGGACGAAAAAGACCCCCACATCTAGACAGGGAACCTGCTGTGATCAGGGGACAGAACATTTCGCTTCTGGGATTCTGTGGTGTGTGGAGGGGAGTGGGAGCGACTTCGCATGTTTGTGTGGCTACGGGTTCTGGGGATCTGTGACCAGGTTGTGTAGGGAGAGGTGAGGGGATGGAGACAGATGGCTTGTGGATGTGAGCAAATACTGAAAGGTGTTCTTTTGGGGGAGAAAACCTTCTAGTCTCTTGATCTGACCATTCTGAGGGGGTAGGGGGAATGGTGAGGGAATGAGATACTGTGCTCATTTGGTGACTGGCCGATCCGTCTATAATATTTCCTAAAACTTCCTCAGGTTCTTAGACAAGCAAATGGGGTAAGTGAAAGTTTACATTTATCAGACACGGTGTTGGAGGGAGTAAATGGTACTTTTTCCACTCTAAAAAATGATCCAGCATTTTATAAAATTTAAAATAATAACAATTCCTTTCATAAGTTCCCTTGATCACAGTTGTCAAAACTGGCCTGCAATCTACAGCATGGGCCCCTGGTCATCACCCAGGAAGCATTAGAAGTGCAAATTCTTGGGCCTTACCTATCTTTTGAGTCGGAAACTCTGGGGAAGGGCTTGGCCATCTGTTTAACAAGCTGTCAAGGGGACTCTGAAGAGCACTGAAGTTTGAGCACCACTGACCTCAATTATCTCAGCAGCTCTGGGAGGTGGTGGAGGAGATAGTGGTGGAGAATGATTTTATCTTCTTTTTACCTCTGGAGGAGTAGTGGCAGAAGCCAGTGAATGGCCCGGTGGTCACAGGACCAGGGTTAGGACTAGTTCCTAGTGTCAGTGTGAGGCAGTCGCTGTCAGAGGGTGCATTTTACTTCAGTTCACAAACACCCCTTAAAGGAGGTAAGTGTTCTGTCTGGAGAGGTGACTGCATTTGCCTGTGAGTTTGCCTATGACTTGTACAGGCTGGAAAGGCTCTGGATCTTCAAGGCTCCTCTGGGGGTACTCAGCACTTGGAATGGGGGTGACTTAGGGCATAGCCACTTGCATAAAAAGCAGGTTGATTCTTTAAGACTGATTTTTTTTTTAATTGGAGCACTGAAAACAGCTTGTTGTAAAGCAGCATTGTTCACATCTATGGCCTGACTCAGGGTCGTTATCAGTTGCCATTTAAAATCTAGAGTCCAGGGCTTTCTTCTTGACAAATGGGTACCAAAGTCAGGGAGACAGGACTTCCAGGGCCTTGGGACCCTCCTGGGGGAAGCTTTGGTGCTCAATGGGTGTAGTTTGAACCCAAGCTTTGCTCCTAAGGGGCTATGTGGGAACTTGGGAGTTCTGAAACAAGCAACTCTGCCTCTCTTGGCCTCAGTTTCCTTTTCTGTTATGTGAGCAGTTGGACCAGGAACCAGTTCATTGATGATAAACCATGGCTAATACTATTAATATAAGTAAGCCCCGAATAGCATAACATCCATTTAGTAAAACCCTCAACCCATGGCAATGGTCTTCCACTGTCCCCACACCCTCTTCAGGAAGATCACCAATTGCCCACAAATGAACACAACTGTCAAGAAGAAAATAGCAAGCCTTGTGCTTTGTCGAGCTAACCAAAAACCAAAAAATGACACCTGAGCTCCCTGACATCAGCTTTGTCACCCTCAGTTCAGCCTGCACCCCTCTGGCTACAGGAAGCCTTGCCTGAAGAGGTGGCTGCCTGTGTGAATCCTGCATTGGAGAAGGGTCACCAGCCTAGGCTGTTGGAAGTGGGAGAGAAGCTCAAGCCTCCCCCAAACCCTTTTCACCCTCCACTACTCAGAAAACAGAATTAGAATCCTCCATTTTCTGAGGACTTGGGTTAATCAAGGTTTATATGGGGTATATATTTTTTTCAAAACAGTAAACTGAACTGATGTTTCCACAAAGAACATAGCACTTAGTGAAACTGCTGGGATGGGAACTGATCCTCACTGAACTGGAACATCAAACCATGCTCTGAGACAAACCTGATGTTTCACTTGGTTTCAGTCCGTGGTGAGGAAATAAACGGACTCTGGGGTGGTTGGGGGAGAGAAAACTGGCTGGCTTTCCAGGGTTTAGGTAGGGGTGGATAAATATTTCCTATTGTCATTATCAGATGAACACCTCTGTGCATTTTACTGCTCATTCTGTGCACGTTTTGCCTCCTCTAAGGAGCTGCCTGGGGCCACCGGCCCCTTTGATCACTTGTGACCTTCTACAAGCCCATAGACCAAAATGCATAACTTTGCACTTGATTTCAGACTATGCCAAGTTGCTTTCTAAACCTCTGCATGTGTTCCACTCCCCAACCAGATTTTAAGTTCCTTTAGGCTAGGAGAACTCAGGGATCCCCGCACAGTTTTAACATATAGCAGGCCCTTAATAGATACTTAAAATCACTGACAGAGCCAAAAAGATTCTTACAGATTGGCTAGGCCAAGCTTCGATACACAGGCAAGGAAACTGAGGCCCAGAGTGCAGAATGACTTGTTCAAGGCCTCACAGATAGTCAGCGTTTGGGCAGGAAATGAAACTCAAGTCTTGACAAATATTAAATATTTTCTGATTACAGGCATACCTCGGACATACTGTGGTTTGGTTCTAGACTACTGCGATAAAGTGAGTGGTAATCTTTTGCTGGATGAGGGTCTTGCTTTCGATTTGTAAAAAACATAACACCTGTGAAACACAGTAAAATGAGGTGCAATAACACGAGGTGTGCCTGTATACACAATGCTAGTAAGGAATTCAGGAAAACAGGAATTCGAAAATAAATTTAACAAGAGGTTACATTGGTACAATCTCTTTGGAAGCAGAAATCCATCCATCAAAATATGGAATGTTCAAATTTACTGAAATAATTTCAGTTGTAAGAATTTATTCTACAGGTGGAATCATACATGTGTGCAATGGATGTGCACAAAGATAATGATTGTGTGTGACTTGTTATAAAACACAAAACTAGAAAGAATTGCAGTGTCTACCAGTGGGGGGCTGGCTATATACATTCGTGAATAGCTGGACAACGGAATACTATGCAGCTACTAAATGGAATGCAGTCCATCCATAAGCAGGCCAATTTGGAAAGATCCAATGTACTGCAAAGCCCAAAATCAAGGTGCACAGCAGTGTGGGGAGTATATCCCAATTTCCACAACAGAAAGCATCTGTGGGTGTGTTTGAGTGTGCCTGTCTATACTTGGCATGTTTCTGGAAGAATACACAGGAAACTGCTCTTGCTGGTGAGTAGAATGGTATCTAGAGTGGGAGGGAGAATCACACTTCATTGAACACCCCTTTGCACTTTTTACCACGTACATGTGTTATTTTTTATAACAGCAATTAAAAACCTCAACACTGCAGTCTCCTAGTTGAGTTTTGCCCACACTGTACCCAGCTACCTCTCTTGCTGTTATTCTTCCGTAAATTGGTAACTTGGAGTCTAATTGTAATTTCAAGTAGGTAATAAACAACAAACAAGCCATATGCTCTTAGCTCACCCCTTTATTTCTTTAACTCCCAAATTGCTGCTTTCCCAGGAGACTGAAGCATTAGAGTGGGACACACACATGGAGGTGGTGCAGTATAGGGTTAAGAACTGGCTCTCAGATCCAGTATTTACTAGGCCAGTTCCTCCAGTGCTCTGTGTTTGTAGGAGAACAGATGACATAATGTGTGTATCTGGTCCTCAGGTCTTGAATGGATGACCCTGACTTCTCCCTCTGGTCCAAACAGCCTGCTCCAGGCCCGGGAGATAAGCAGGACACAGAATGCCCTGTCCAGTGCTTGGTCCCAGACAATACGGCCAACATACCTGTGAGCCTGCAGACACTGTCTCTAACCGTGGGGAGCCCAGACCTGGCATAGCTGGCCCATTGTATGAGGGAGACCCCCCGGAGAAGCAGATAAAAAGAGCACATCCAAATGTCCAGCACCAACTCTCACATCAAGGAAACCAGGGTGAGGAAGGAAGGCAGGGGGACTGAAAGAAGAGAAGAACGCTCCAATAGATGAGGCAGGCACTGCTTTGCCTTCCTACAAGCATGTCTTAAACTTGCTTTGCAAGCAGCTGGTGGCTTTCTGGACAAGCCAGGGCTGAGCTTTTAGAGGAGGACTATGATGTGGCACTGGTTGTGGGAGAGGAACCTGGATCTATTCCCAGGGGGACCAGCACCCAGCTCCCACCCAACAACCATAGGAGCTTGGGCAGAAATTTAACTTTGCATGTACTAGGCCTCACCCCCAAGGATCTTGACTTTGTCAGTTCAGAGTGGGGCCTGGAGGGGTCTGAGACCTGCAGCCTGGGTCCCTAGGAGCTGTAATTTAGGAGATAAAAAACTAAAGAGGTGAGCTAAGTCCTCTGGGTTTGCCATGCAGTCCACTCACAGAGTGGATGACAGTCACCACACGGGTCTAAACACTTGGTTTTATCAGTGTTGCCACACTGCTTTTCTGTTGTATTTTCCCTGAAGACTGCACCCCGTCCCACCAACCTGGTCCACTGTGCGAAGAGGACAGTGGGCTGGACTCTTTTCCTGGACTTTGAATGAAAGTGTAATAATAATTATTTATTAATAATAAAACTAATAATTGGGCTCTTCATAAGATGATCTCACATAATTCTCACCACAGCCCTATAAGGTTCTTAGAATGGTTGTGTCTGTTTTATAAGGGAAAAAACTGAGGCAGAGGGGGTTAAGGAACTTGCCTAGGGTCTCTGGTGGGTCATCTAGCGCCTCAGGACCTTGACGAGTGCCTCTCCAGTAGTCCCGTGGTCCCAGTTTTCCTTATACGGAATGGGCTTAGGCTATGACCCCGGTGATGTCCTCAATGTTGGGTATGCCCAGGCAAGGGCATAGGGCTCTGTGGCCCCCAAGGAGATGAACCCGCTTCCCGCCTGCCCAGGAAAGGGCTCTTAGAAGGGAGAAGGGCTGGCAAAAGTGGGTTATGACCACCACTTCCCCGAATCCCCACCTCTGATAGTGGGAGCTTTGTGAAAACTGAGGTTGGAGGCTCCTTGTCAGCCAGACAGATGAGAGACTATACTTGTTTCCTGGGCCGGCCACTCTCATCTCACTTCCTTCATTCCCCTCCCTCCTCTTGCTGGTGATATGGTCGCCTTCCCAGGAAATAAGGCCCGTGTGGCTTTGTCCTGACAAGCCCTTTCGGCCCTATCTCCAATCTTCTCTGGGTTTAGGATTAATAGACTTTTTCCTCGTTTGGGATCAATAAGTACAGAGAGAGAGGGGAAAAAAAGGAAGAAAAAAAGTCAGCAGGATTAAGAAAGAAAAAGGGGACTGATAAAGATCTGGCCTGGGTAGTAGAGCCTTGGTGTTGCCAGGGATATCTCTAAGCCAGAGGGTGGCACAGGCAGGGAGCCGGGGGCGTGAGAAAATGCCTTATCTGCTGGGTTGGGAGCTGGGGTGGCAGCCACCTGTGAAGTCACAGCTCATGGAAGGGCCCTGGGGACCCTCAGCCTCAGTCTAGGGCAGGTTACAGCCTGCATCTTGGCCTAGGAAGGATCTCTGAGTCCTGGGTTGCCTGTCCTGACATCTTCCCAGGTTCAGGAAGAACCTTCTCTCCCAGCAGCTAGTCCCCACCATGCAGGAGCTGGGCCCTCAAACTATCTCCTTCCAGGCCCCCAGGATCCCTCGAGGGGGTGGACTGCTGAGCTGAGCTTGCCAACCTGGAGTCCCAAAACCCAGCTCTTTC
The DNA here is from genome assembly GCA_030015415.1 of Cynopterus sphinx. Classification (NCBI taxonomy): domain Eukaryota; kingdom Metazoa; phylum Chordata; class Mammalia; order Chiroptera; family Pteropodidae; genus Cynopterus; species Cynopterus sphinx. Next base: position 24,914,430 of record CM057384.1, on the reverse strand, counting down.
TCAGTATTTCACAAAGCCTAATGGAAATTGCACATGTCCCCTTGATGAGGCTGCACAGAGAAAACAAAAATAGCACCTCGCTGCTTTTAGCAAGAATTATCTCCACGCCGTGTGGCTAACACTGGTTGCCGCATGCCGATCTGCAGCTCTGATTAGCCTTTGATTAATAAAAAATGGGGAAGGGAATCAATTATTTATTTAATAACAACAGTTTGTTTTAAAGGCAAAACCTTTAAGAAAGTGAAGGACTCGGGGGTGCGGTGGGTTGGGAGGGGACCCGCTGAGGGTCTTGGGGGTGAGAAGTTTGGGAATAGAGGATTTCCATTGTGGAACTATTGTTCTTCGGTGACCTGGCTGGAAGGCTTGTTACATCAGAGCTTTTAGGATGCAGGGTGCAGCCTAGAGTTCAGGGAGCCAGAGCAGCTGGAGTCCTCAAGTGCAAGGCAGCCTCAGTCAGGAGGGCAGCGTACTGGTCTGCTTTGGTCACTGTGGGGGAGTGAGTGGGTGAGGCCCACTCCCAGCTCTCCTCAGAGTCTGCCTGGTACCTTTGGCTTTAATCTCCAGTGTGCCAACCCCAGGAAATCTCCTCAACAAGGTCCAGACGTCCAGGCCCTTGACCTCTTCTGCCAGCTCCTCTCTCCCATCCACGCAGGGGCCTGCTGCCCTGCCCAGCCAGACCGGACTCCTCTCCCCAGCACCTCTCCACCGTTACTCAAACTGCTTTCTCCTTGCAGAGGGCACTTCTGCTGATCTTTGCATTTCACAATCATATCCATTCATCAAGGCCAAGATCGAAGGACACCCTGCGCAGCAGCTCCCCAAGTCATCCCCTCAGGAGACAGCCTTTCTTCTTCTGAACGTTCCCAGCACTTTGAATGTGTGTTCCTGTGGCAGTTTGGGAAAACGTGGCTTTGTACTTTATTTCTTTGTAGGTATTTTGAGGGCAGGGACCACATCTCAGTCACTTTTGTAACCCTTGTCCGGGGTCTGTGGAATAATGAATGGAGGAGGAATGGATGCTATCTTTGGGGGAGACCGTATCCCATTTACATCTGAAATAACTTTCAGATTAAAGAATAGACCTTTAAGGGAAATGACAATAGCTTCTTTGAGGGACACAGAGTAAATATATGCTTTTGCATCCGAGAGAAGCAGATTAAAGACATGGGTGAGAAATTTGATTTTTTAATTTCTGGAAGGTAGAGCAGAAAATAAAAAAGCTGAGTGACGCAGGGTTAATTTTCTGAACCGAGTCTTTTATCTATTTAAATATTGGTCTCCTCCCTCAACAACAATATTTAAACTCGGTTTTCTCATCTGCCAGCTGGGATAGTAATTCTTGTCCCACTGCACCCATAGGACAGTTGCAAACTGTCTCATGAGAGAAAACGAAGAGAGAACTTTGCAAAATAGAAAGTTCTCAGTAGGTGAGGTGTGTTATCACCTATTTAGACAATTACCGGTCACTAAAGTCACTGTTGTAGTTCATCCTTCGGAAGGAGGCACAATTATTCAGGCGCCTAAGTCTTTCTTCCTGTCTCCATTATCTGCATATGTCTCACTGCAGTTAACTGTCCCAGAATTATCTGCGATGTTGCCGTTACTCTCTTTAGCACTTACTGGTATGGGTGGCCACTTCCGGTGGGGCACCTTCCGGCAGGCTGGCTGGGCCACTCCAGATACCATGCCCTTAGCTCTGGTCAGAAACACGTACTTACTTAGGCCCAAATGTGCCCTTCAGATTGGTGAAGTGCATGGGGTTTTCTGAAATGTTTGCTTTCACAGACATTATCCTGTGAGCTCATCCCCAATTCCTTAGATGGGAGCTGGGGAACCCCAGAGAGGGAGCTGGATTTGCTGCGCCACACAGAGACTACTAAATGTTTTTCTGACTGCAGCATGGCCGGTGGGAAGTTTTTGAATTGAGGGTTTCTAGCACAGAGTCGATGACCCTGCCCCCCTAGCCTTCCCAGCCACTGCCCTCTGTAGCAGGGGGGATGACTTGGATGGGGGGCTTTCTGATTCAGGGAATAAACTACCTAGAAATTCAGATGGTGGCTTTAAGAAACATGGCCATTTGGGGCCTCCAAGCTCATAAGCCAGATGAATTAAAGGGCGACTATTCACATGGCAGAGGATTCTTTCATTTCTAAAAGGATTCCTTATAAGGCTCTCCTGATGAGCAAACACGGCACATTTCAAATAGGATTCATTGTAAAAAAAAAAAAAAAGATGACAAAAAAGAAGATAATAACGATTCGTGTTCACTATTTCAGGAGCAGTTCTTGTGAGAAGAGTAAGGCCCACCTGTTTCTCATCAAAGCTCCTGCAAGTCCCTCTCCTGGAGAAAGTGGGGAGCTGCAGAGAAGGGGAGGAATTTGGGGGATGGAGATGGAGGCCTTGTGATGATGGAATCTGTCCTTCTCTTCCTTGAAAGGAAACCTTGTTATTTCCTGTCACAGGGTGGAGAGAGGGGGGTGGTCCTGGAGGTGGGGGCTTAGTCTGCCCTGTTCTCTGCTGACCTAACTCCATGGGATGTATAGTGGAGCTATTCCACAGCTTCGAAGCCCAAACGCTACACGGACAGATCTGCTGACCTAGCCAGGGCCGTGGACCTGGCCAGGGGGCCCTGATGGATTCCTCTTCTCTCATTCGTTACCAGCAGGCTCCTGGCTTTGGCGATATTTGCCTTATGGCATCAGTGCAGCATTTCCCGTATTCACAGAGTTAAATTAGTTAGCTGGATAGAAAGCTCAGAGATGATGTATCTAGTTGTCAGTTGTGACTTGGTGCTAATGGCACTACAATTTGGTTACAGCCCTTGGCGTCATTAATCATCGGCCCCCAGCCGGCTGCATATGGGGGTTCTGGGGACCAAGGAGGGCGGGGCCGGCTTGGGCAGAGAGGTGCCCGGCACCAGGGCTGCGCCTTGCCCTCTTTCTCTGGGCAGTGCTCAGGCTCTGTCACTGGGCAGGTCGATGTCCCTTGGTCCCCACTGCCACCAGCACCACCAGCGCTGCGCACCTCTATTTATTAGCATCGTGCTACTTATGCTAATAGCAGACCGTACACTATTTCTGAGCATTAACATCTGCTCCAAGCAGCCGACTTTCACTTACAGAAACTGATTTCAGCTCAGTCAAGCAGATAAACAGAGAAATCAAAGCAGGTGGCTGAAAGTGAAGGAGGAATTCTCAATTCCTGCATTCAACCGATGAACTTCACTAAAGCCATAATTAATATTCAGATAACTATATTCCGACACATAGAATAAACAAGATCATTTAAAGGATGCAAAATACATCCCCAGGGCCAGAGGGGAAGGAGAGAGAGGGGAAGAGAGGGAAGGAAGGCAGAGGACTGAATATGAATGCAGACAGTTCCTGAGCTGGCCTATTGTCTGCAGGGTTTCAGTCTTGGAGACAGGGGACATGCCTCACACAGCCAACAGTCTGAGTGTTCACGGAGCCCCTTCTGCAGGCCAGCAGGGGCTAAGGCCACTCGCAATACTGTAAGAAACAAGGGGAGTCTGAAGTGCAGCATCTGGGAGGCAGGGCTGTCTACATGGCGGGCTGGCAGAAAGCTGCCCTCTGCACATCTCTCCTCTTGAAGGATGCTTGCCCTGGGGCCCCAGCTGCTGTGCCTGTCTCCCTGCACCCAGGCCCTCTTCTACAGAACATGCTGCTGGACATCCTTCACTCCTGCGACTGGCAATTCCGGAATTAAAAATAATACTTCCGTATGATTTGGACGAGGCCGAATTCAAATCTTTATATTATATTTAAAACTATGAGACAGCATATTCCTTATAGCAGGGGTCCCCAACACCTCAGCAACAGATGGGTACTAGTCCATGGCCTGTTAGGAACCGGGCTGCACAGCAGGAGGTGAGCAGCGGGCAAGTGAGTGAAGCTTCATCTGTATTTGCAGCCACTTCCCAGGTCTAGTGTCACCGCCTCAGCTCCACCTCAGATGGTCCGGCATTGGATTCTCATAGAAGCACCGGTCCCTGGTGCCACGACGGTGCCCTATTGGATTTATTTACCCCTTTTGTTGTTTCTCCTTGTTAGTCATTTCAGAAATGTTAAAATAAGACGAATGCCACCATCTGGAACAAATTCTGAAGGCGATCATTCCTGCTCTCCAAAGAGCAATGGCCCTGTGGCTCTGAGGTACAGACTTCCCAACCAGGAGACAGTCCCCATGTGACTTGGAGATGCACATGGCAAGATCTTGGACCCAACTCACTTTATCTCATTAGCACAGAAGAAATGTGAGAGTGACAGGAAAAGTTAATGGATCCCATTGCCCACTATGATACACACTCCTGTGTGTGCATGCACACATGAGCTACATAGAGAATTTATACGAGTCTATTGTTTAAGAATGTATATAGGTACCGTCGTGAGCTCTCAGAGGACAGAAAGGGACCAGGGTCCTTTGTGTGGGATCCAAACCAACCCTGAGCCCCACAGGAAGGTGAGGCAGCCACCAGAACATGGGGACCCCGAGGGGCCAGCTTAGGTGTGCCTTGACTCCAGGGTTCAGCACTGAACCTCATCTTGAATCCCTACCGGCCATGCCAAATAGAGAGTGGATTCGTCCCGGGGGGAAAAAGGCCTTTGCCGATTCGCTCTGCTCTTTTTGGTTCCTGAGCTGCAAGGGCCCTGTGTCTAAACAACAACAACAACAACAACAACAACAACAACAACAACAGCAACAACAACAGAATGCTGTTGATAACTTTAATCTCCACTTTGGGGAGACATTCATCTCCCTCCCCATGCTCCTGCACATATGTCCTGTTTATGTCTCTTCCTCAGAGAATGGTGTTGACAATGCTGGGAGCCCAAAGCTGTGTCCTGGGTGCCATCAATGCTCCTTTGGAACCACTTGCTTTGTGCCTGAAATTTCCCCTGACGTCTAGAAAAAATTTTTTTGGTTTCCTTGGAAATGACTCTCTCTCTGAATCACAGCTGTTTGCAGAGATGAGGGGAGGTGGGAGGATATTCCCTGGAGGGGTGCGGGGAGGGGGAGGGGTGAGACCAACAGGGTTCCCCAGGGAAAGCTTTGCTCTACACAGGCCGGAGAGGCTGTGGGGTGATGCTGGTGGTTGTCAGAAGCCCCTGGGGACAGGCTTTAGTGCAAAAGGCGGGTTGGAGCCTGGAAAACCGGGAACTCTTTCTTGTCTGGAGCCTGCCTCTCTTCTATGTACTCTCCTGCCTGCCCACCCCCTCTCTAAAGGAACTGGCTGTGCGACAGCCATCTTCCCAGCCTGGGCTAGATGTCCCTAGCTACAGGTCTATGCCAGGTACCTGCGTGGTGCTCATGCCTTTCCTACATTTCTTTGTCTGATTTGAGCGTCACAACATCTGTAGGAGGAAAGCAAGGCAGGGGTTACCATTGCATTTTCAGAGGCAGATATGCAGCCATAAAGAGATTGTGACACACCTGAGACAGTGGTGTGAGTTAATGAATGGCAGAGACAGGTTGATCCCCGACCCCTAGCTTGGCAGGTCCTGACGCATTCTATATTTGCTCCTTCCCACCTCCGCACAACCTGCAGACGTGCACATCTACCTCATAAGGCCACAGGCTCGTGCAGACGGCCCACGCCCCCAGCTTGCTGTGTCTCCCACGCACGCTTCTGCACGTAAAGCTTCGTGGTCTGGGAAAGACAAGGATGACACCTCCCGGCTGGCATGAGCTGTGTGCTGCGTGATGAGGGAAGAGGCACCCACCTTGCCAGGAGGCTCTGGCTGACTGCCTACACACGATTCACACACATGCAACTGAGGACAGACGGGACCTGATGTGGCACGGTGTAGCCCAGCCATTGCCGGTCTGCTCCTGGCCCCCAGCAGGACCGGCTGATGCAGCTGGTCACCCGCATCAGCCCGATGTTCCTGACACCCTCTGGCCTCTCAGCACGCACCCGTGCTTTCTCCCACTCCAAATCTCCCTCTTCTTCCATGTCTTCCTCTTCTCCCCTCACGTTTCCTGCTCCACACTCAGTTATCATCACTTGATCATTATTGTCATCTGAGTCTCCAAACTGCCATTTTCCATGCCAGACATATGCTTGTTCTCAGAGTGAAGAGAAGCAAAACTGAATGCAGAGCCTGAGCCTTTGCAGTTTGGGAAATCTCACTCAGGCTGGACAGAAGTAGGCCTGTGTATACTCAAAGGACCTGGGCTGTTCAGCTAGGAGGGAGACCTCTATTCAAGAGGAATCCTGGGAAGTCATGGGGGGTGTCTTTCTGAGAAGAGCAATCAGCGTGTTAACGGTGAGTGGGCTTTATTATTAAGGCAGGAAGGCTGGTTCCCGGTCAGGTCTCTATGAAAGGACATGGTTCCTCTGTCATGAGTCTGCAAAAAAGACATGAAAATTGCAGGTCTTCGGGGACCGTTTCAGGCTGCTCTCTCTACTCTGGCTCCACATGCATGGCCTTTCAGGAGCTCTTTCTATTTATTCCACTGGCTGTCTGTGGGGGACTTAGGGGTGAACCCTAGAGGTGGTAACAGATGAAGAGTCCCCTCCTTTTCTGCCTTCTTCTAGTGGAAACTACAGAAAGATCACCCATTTTATGTCACAATTCAAGCACAGGCGCATCTTGGCAGAGACCTCTTCTAATCAAGTCCAGGTGCCACCTTTACGGATGTGCTCGGTTTGGGCAGGGCCGAGATTCCTTTTGCCCACTCGCGCGTACCCCTGCGAGTCCCACCGTCCAGGTGACAGCTGCCCCGGTGCCTCTCCCATCGGGTGCTCCCCATTGGGGTGTGTGAAGTGGATATCTGTGCCCTGTGCCCGGAGGGCCCCAGGTCTGAGTCCAGAACCAGGGGCTGCCACTCTACGGGCCAGGCTGTGCAGCAGTCCTGGTGCCCTCTGCTGGCCACATCTGAAAACACAGGCAGCCTCCATCCTGCCGCTGGGCGGGACACTTCAGGAGACTCCTCCAGGACAGACAAGGCTGACTGAGGCCAGCATGACTGTCCTTTCCCCGCCATGTGCCCTGCTGAGAGCCTAATCTCTGTGCTATCCGCATAGGGATCCATCCCCTTTTCCTCATCTCCCTGTGGTGGAAGGATCTCATGCCGGGTTCTAGTCTTTCTTAGCTGTGTTGCCCTGGGCAAGGTGCCCGGCCTGTCTGGACTTCATTTTGTTCTCTATAATATCTTATCCAGAAACTTCAAAGCCCATTTCTAATACCAGTTCCTATTTGTACCTTTCCCACCCAGGGTTGCACCCACCTAGGAACGTCCTTCTAGCCTTTGGCTGCCAAGGCCTTGGGCCTCTCTGTCAGGTTCTCCTTGAGGGCGGATTTTCATCCACAGCTCTTCTCGTTTTTTGATTCCCCTGCAATTCTGTCTTTCACAGAACAGGCAGTTAACAAATACCTGTTGAACTGATTTGTGTTAAAATGGCTGCCTTGGACTAGAAATTCCCTCAGGTGTCTCCCTGACTCCGGTTCTTTTTCATTCCAATTGTCGCATGTGGGTCGGTCTCATCTCCCAGGTGAGACTTTAGATCCCAGAGGGCAAGGTGTGAGGGAATCACTGTCCTGATGCTTTACTGAATTGAGAAAGCAATTTTGACATCGTGAAACAGTTATGCACATGGTTCTCCTTCTCTCCCTCACCAAGTGGTATGTTTTCAAGGCAAGACAGGAAGATATCAGGCTATAAAGAACATGCTAAGGCCCAACTCCTCCGTTTCTAACCCGTGTTCTCCCGCCCTCCAGGCCCACTTCCCCTCATCCGCATTCCCACTTCCCAGCATCCCAATGTCCATCTCTGCCTCACAGCATCTCTTTGCCCTCGTACCCTTTCCCCAGGCCAGTGGTGACCCCTGCAGCTTCTTACTGGCTCCTTCCCCAGCCTGTAAATGTCGAGCTTGAGTATGAGGCACTCCTCTCTGTCTTGTCAGAGTTGAGATGCACTCCCTTACATGATTCCTCTAAGGCCGCCCCGGCACAGCAAACACACTGCCTCCTGGAAACGACGGTAGCAGCTAACATTTATTAATAGCTCACAATGTGCGGGGAGCCACGCTGAGAGCTTTGCACATATTATCTCACAGAATGCTCCTAACAACCCTCCTAACACGGCTCTATTATTATCTTTGTTTTATGAAGAGAAAGCAGAGGTACAGAGAAGTGAAGCCACTTGTCTAAGGTCACACAGCTAGAGAGTGGGAGAGTCAGCATTTGAACTCAAGCAGTTCCATTCTGGAGCCCATGTTCATGACATTCTTTTAGGTAGCAGGGTGTCTGGGGTGGTGGACGAGGACAAGGCACCTCTCTCTCTCTCTCTCTCTCTCTCTCTCTCTCTGTCACACACACACACACACACACACTTGGGCTGTGCATTTTGAACATTCCCGTGAAGCCCACGCATGCCCACATGTTTCTACTCTCATGTTAGTGTGTACACGCACGATGTTCTCAGTTCCTTACTGGCCTGCAGTATTTTAGAAAATGCTGTCTATCAGAATTTTCTGTGACGAAGGAAATGTCCTATGTCTGCACTGTCTAACATGGTTAGTTACCAGTTAGTTACTTGCAGCTCTTGAATCCTTGAACCATGGCCATAAAACTGAGGAATTGAATTTTTAATTATATTTAAGTAAAATTAATTTAAATGTATATATAAATAGCTACATTTGTCTGTCAGCTGCCTGGCTGGCCACATCGTGGGATGGCTGTGAGGGTATTGGTGGTGTGGCCAGGTGTCTCTATGACAGTGATGAGGAAGGAGGCTTGGCTGTGGGGTGGCTGAGGAGGACAGTGTAGGTGTTACAGGCCGGTCTGTGACTCTGGTGGGAACATTTCACCTGCAGTCTCCCTTGCTCCTGTCCAGCCTGCTGGAGCCTGCCAGGTACCTAGATGAATGATTTCAGCTCTAATTTGTAAGTAAAACATCAGCTTATTTTGTTATGATTTGCATTTATTAGTTTTAACTTTAAAAGAGAGGAAAAAGGGACAGCAGTCTGCCTCAGGCATTTGGTGGTGGCTCTGGGGGCCAAATGAGTCCTTGTAGGATGCTTCTCTTCCTGGGCTTCAGAGAAGCCACTGGTGAGGTCAGGCTGGCAGGGCTGTCAGGGCGGGGTGTGCAGGCCCCGAGGACACGGGTGGTGGGGCAGGCAGGGTGGCGAGGCCTCAGTGACTGCAGAGGAAAGAACGCTCCGCGACCTATATCTCTGCTGTGAATCTGGCTGACTCACCCCTGGACAGTTCCCACTCTCTCTCCTGGGTGGAATGCAACCTTGGCATCCTGGGAAGAGATGCTCCAAGGAAGAGGCCACTGTGGCAGTGACCCTGGCAAAAGCTGGAGGGAATGAAACTAGAGCAGGAGGGACTTAGGGGGGGAGCATAGGAAGGACAGACCCAGGCTAAGTTCTGGGAGATGGTATGAGGGGGGATGAGGCGGGAGGAACAGTCTCCTTTGCTACATACACTAATGACAAAATGAGGGTCAGTGGTGTCCAGTGCTGGTGCGCACGTGCCTCAGCTGAGGAGAGGACCTCGGATCCTGTCGCAGGCTTCATGCCAGCCAACTCATAGTGTGTATTGCACAGTCCGTGACCTAATTCATGCTCAGACCACACTAGGAAGAACAATAATCACATCTGTGAAATCTTGTTTAATTTGTTCTATTATAAATGACTTTAAATGTCACGACACATGAATGCCTCTTACACTCATACCTCTCACCCAGGTCTTCACTCAGCTCCAGGTTCAGTTATTCACTTGCCTTCTTAATGTCTCCACTTGGATGTCTGACTGTCATGCCACGTGCCGCATGGCCAAAGCGGAATTGTGATCTTCCACCCCTCAAACATATTCCTTCCCAGTAAACGGCGCCTCTCATGGCTGAGTGGCTCGGATCTTCCTGGGCTTCCCTCTTTGCCTTTGCTCCACATCCAATTCATCATCAAGTCCTAGGACTCCTTATCTCCCCAATATATCCTGAGCCCATCTATTTCTTGAACCTTCACTGTCCCCCCTAATCCACACCCTCATCATTGCTCCCCTGGCCACCTGCGCCCCCCGTCTGCTCTCCTACAGTGGCTTCCACACATCAGCCAGAGGGATCTCTGTGAAATATACATAAGGGCATGCCCCTTCCAGTTTCTCACTAGACTTAGAATGCAATTCAGCACCCCCTTCACCTGCCAAGCCTGATGCAACCCGCCCCACCATCCTCCTTCCACCTGCCTCTCCCAATCACCCCAACTGTGTTCCTGTCACACTGGACTCTCTCTCGTCTCTTGAACACATGAAGCCCAGTACTACCTCAGGACCTTTGCACCTGTTCTTTCCTCGGCCAAGTGCTCTCTTCTTCCATCTCTGCTCGTTGTTTGGATCTTAACTTCATCGTCAACTCTTGAGGTACACCATCCCTGCTTACACAGTATAGAACAGCCCCAGTCACTTGATACCCCATCCATACTTTCTAATCCTAAGCATAGCATATACTACCAGGTATTTAATTTTTATTTTTAATTTATCACCTAATTCTCATGAAAATGGAAGCTCCAGGAGAGTCAGGAGGCTATCTGCCTTGGTCATTGTTGTGTCTCAGCAACTAAATTCTTGCCTGGCACAGAGTGGGTGATCGATAGTACTTGTGAATGAATAAATTATTTAATTCTGCTGGTGTTCATCTGAGAAGGCTTTTTGCCTGGGGTAGAAGTGTGAGTTCATGAATGTGTTTCCTGGACTGGCTCTTGTATATGAATTGCAAGACTAATTAAACTCATACATATTTGTGGAAATGCAAATATAATTTTATTTACCAATGACTGTAATAAAGGTAAATGCTCCTTACTTAAACAAACAATTCACTTTGGGAATAAAGCTGTAAACAGAAGCAATAAATAAACACTCATTATTGAGTGCTTACTGTGTATCCACTGAACGTCAGGAGCTGGGTGTTCTGATCTTTCATCACGGTGTTCGCACACAGGAAGACTTTCTCATCCCCGAATACAGGGCTTAACCGTAACGAGCACTCTTTCTTTACCAAGCCTGTGACTTTTTGGGGCAGACGTTGCCTCAGCATCCCTGCTCTGCCATTTCCTCGCTCTGTGACCTCAGAAGTTATTTGAACTCTCTGAGCTTCTGATGTTTTGTTTTTGTTTTTTGTTTTTTTTGTCTGTAAAACAGAAACAAAAGCTGAGCCTTCCTCCTAAAAGAACTGAGAGTATTAATTGAGATAGCACATTAGAATGCTTGGTATAGCGCTGAGCACATGGTAAATGATAAAGACATGATAACCACTTTTCTCTTATCATTATGATTATTACCATTATACAAGCCCATTCTAGATGTTTCTATATGTTCTCATTTAATTGCCACAGCAATCCATGAAGCTGGTGTTGATAGTCCTGATTTACAGGCTCAGAGCTCAGAGCTCAGGGATGAAAATGCCCATGATCATCATCCAGCTCGCAAGGATTAATAGACAGGTCTTTGGACTCCAGATCCAGTGCTCTCTCCATGGCACCACCACTGCCTCTCTTGTTCTAAGGGAGAAGTTGGTGTTAATGAGAGCCAACCATCATACCCTATTTTTATTTTAACTCATTACAAACTCCAGTCCCAAACTCCTCAATCCCTTTATGGACTCCGCGTTTCTTGTTACTTCCAACCCCTGATTGTGCCCTCTGAGTAGCTCCTCCAGACTTCTCATACCTGCTGCCCCCAGCCTCCATGAGTCCCTAAAGGTTGTGCTGTCCTGGACTCTAAATCTAGCACAAACTTCACATCATAGGGCAATAGGTGGTGAAACAGAAAGCATTCCTAGAGGTGATCATCTCTATTTTCAGGTGAGAAAATGCAGAAGCCCAGTGATTTACTCCAGGGCTCCTGGACTAGAACCCAGGGGTTCCACTCACCTCTGAAGCCTGGTCACAGTCTGACCCACTTCCCCTTGGTTCCCAGGAGAGCACCTAAGGATACACAACAGCATCCCAAGTTGGGTTGCTGGTAGCAAGTTGGGGTAGGTTGTGTTTTAATTCTGCTTTGGCCATCATGTTTCCCATTGTGATCTCCTCTGGAGTCTGTGACCCTCCCTGAGCAGGGGCTGTGGCTCTTTCTTCTAACATCTCACACAATGTGCAGCCCAGTTCTGGTTATGCTGCAGGTGTGAAATGGCTCAATACATATAGCACGAGGCTTCTGAGTGGCACTGCCAGCCGGACCTGAGGAGAATCGCCACGACACTTGCAATCGTCTCTTTGGGAGGCGGGAATATGGGCACCTTTCTCTTCTTGCTACATTCCGACCACGTTCATCCTTTCTGTGACAGGTACTGCTTACAATGGAAACTCTTATGATAAGCAATATTAAAAAAGCAACTGACCTTTGCCAGGGCCGGTCCCTCCAGGTGAGTGAAGGAGGCAATCACAAATTGTGCCTGAGACATGTCTGTCGGGCAAGCAGTGCCACTGCTGTGTCTTGCCTTAGGGAGCTCACAGTCTAAAGAGAGGCTGGACTGACAGGCACTAACAGTTGGGAGAGCACGGTGGGTCTGGGGCCCTGGGGTGGGAGATTTCAATCTCGGGGGGATTCAGAGATTGACGAGGCCACCACCATTGGCAGCTTCCTGGAGGAGGCTCTGGGTCTGCAGAGGAGCAGGCTTTGGTCTGCGGGAAGCAGAAGAGAAGAGCGTGCACCAGGCTGCGGCAACCTGAATAGAGGTGGAACTGATCTCCCAGGAAGGCAGGCTGTGAGGGCGAGGGCAGCAAGGCCAGGGAGTCTGGGATGCTAGTCCTTTTGACTTCTTTATCTTTCTCATTTTTCATACAGCTACAATTTATCACAAGCTTACCACATTCCAGGCACGGTGCCAAGTGCTTTGCCTAGATTGCTACATTTCATACTCAGAATTAACTCACTTAGGCAGTTTGTATATTCCCAATCACTAGGCAAGGAGACTGAGGCTGACCCAGACTGAGGAGGTAAAGTGACTTGCCCAAGGTCACATAGCTTGTCGGAGTTTGACCTCAGCACTGTCTGTGCTACTCCAGGGCCCTCCGCCTCCCACTGAATGGGGTCTAGAAAGGCCTGGAAAACTGTGGGAGGAGGGGTGCTGGACAGGACAATGACTCTGTGGAGCTGTGAATAGCTTAAATCAGGTGACAGAATTTGCACATCATGTATTACCAGAGGGATTGCTTGGGTGTAGGTGCGGTGCACAATTCTGTGTGTATGTGAGGTCATCTGTGTGTGTCTGTGTATGTGTCTGAGTGTATGTTTGTGTCTTATGTGTCAGTTTATCTGTGTGGTTGTATCTGTGTGCGCCTGTGTGTGCGAGTAAAGTATGTAAGGGTGAGAGTGTGAGATCAGGACTCCCTACAGGTGGGGAAAATATGTCCATCCTGGTAGTTATGAAGACAGCCTAAGGGAGGGTTCTATGGTGTAAACACATGGTCCTGGCAGTCTGGGAGGTCATTTTCCTGGAGAAGACTGAACTCTGGGGGCCACAAGGCAGGTAGAGGAAGTTAGGGGGTACTGGAAGAGTGTCTAGCTTTGGGGCAGAAGGGAGCCACCGCATTCCTACATTCTGGACTGTGTGGCGACCATGGGGCTGGGGGCTGCCGAAGGCAGCTCTGGGAACCAGGTGTCGGCATGCGTAGAGACTCCCAACGTTGTTATCTAACTGCAGAGTCCCTCGCCCCGTCTTCAGGGAATTGCAAGGTCTGGGGCAGAGGTCAGGATTTTCATTTCTCACTAGGTTTCCAGGATCCTGATACAGGAGTCCTGGGAAAGGCTGGGGAGGGTCACGATCAGATCTGGGCTGCAGAAAGACAAGGCAGGTATCACCTAAAGGCTCTGTGTACCTGCGAGCTGCCTGCTGAGGACTTTCAGGCAAAACATAAACGACAATCCTGGGTTTGAGCAGAGAGTAGTGCCCTTAGGGGGCAGCATGGCAGAACCTGTTGGGTAAATAAAGGAAGTGCCCATTAGATTTGTGCCTAAAACCCCCCAAACCCCCAGGAGCAGGTAGGACTGGCTTTCCTTCCAGCTTATTCTGGGGCCAAGTGGAGAGAGAGCCTGCCCTTTGTGTCTGCACCCAGAAGCTGGATCAGCCTTTAAGTGGCCCAGAGAGGAGGCAAAGGAACAGGGTATCTGTAGCTAGATGTGTGGGTTGGGCTTAGGGGCTCTGGGTGCCTGGACAGCAGGACAGATCCAGGCGAACAGAGATGTATTCAGCCAAAGAGCATTTCTTGGGGGAAAATGGCCCTCTTTTGCATTGTCCTTTCCCCAGGACACTGCTTCCAAGTGCTACCTCAGGCCTTGCTGGTCAGGTTTGAGCACCATCTGCTCCCACCCAGATGGAGGCAGTGGGAAGGGGCTCTCTCTTTCCATAGCTGCTATCCCCCGCAGCATGCATACATGCTCTCTCTCTCTCTCTCTCTCTCTCTCTCTCTCTCTCTCTCACACACACACACACACACACACACACAGCTCTGTAACTTCAGTTGTCTCTGGGGAAGCTGGGTGCTCAGGCTTAACTTCTGTGAAGTTGAGGAGCCCCTAACCCCCTTTCCTTCTGATCTCCCAGGGGAATCTGTGGGCAGAATGTGAGAAAATGCCGCAGATGGCCCAGTCGTGCCTCTAGGAAAGCAGTGAGGTCTCTGGAGGACCCACTCTCACTTCACATCCCACCCAATTAGGCTGCCCACGACCACACATGTGCGGAACCCTTCCTTCCCACAGATTTTTCTCACATTCCTCCCCCACACCCTGGCCAGAGGCCCCTCAGAAAGACCCCAAACTCACATGCATTGACAGAGAACTGCAGGAGTGCCCACCCAGGGAGTTGGACCCATCTTTTCTGCTGTTTTACACATGCACTTGGTGGAAGTTCTAGTCATAGATATACACACAATCTGTCACTTAAAAGCTGGCTCACACCAGCCCATTACAGCTCCCACGTGACCACCTGCACTCAGCATGTATGAGCACACATAACCACACGTCTTCATGTTTGGGCCTCCCCAGCTATTTCGGTGTATTCACATGAAGATGATGTGTGTGTGTGTGTGCGCGTGCACCCAGAACTTTAGGATGGGGGCAGAGGTAGTCCTGGCATAGGACACTCTTGGTTTGAGAGAAAGAGAAGAGTGGCCTCGTGGGAAACAGACAGCCCTCCCTTCCCTTTCTGGGACCAGAACAGAAAACACAGCTCTCCCGCGGTTAACACAGTCATACGACCCCTCAACACCAACACACATGCACGCACACCAGAGACTCACAGGACACAGCTTGAATGCAAAACACAAGGAGAAGACATGCATCACACAGCATGCCTCCAACAGACACACCACATGCCAGAAGCATAAGCCACACCACAATCACTCACAGCCCATTCTCTGCCGTAGTCCCCAGAGGTGCCCACGAAGCCTCATGCCTTACAGCCCATGAGCACAGCATGTCCATGGGGGGCAGGCAACACATGCACCACCTCCAATGGCACCTATAGCATCTTCTGGCCAGCACTTATGGTTTAAGTATATGCATGACAAAGCAGGCCTGCCCCATTGTCCCCGAAAGCCTCAATTTCTAAATGCTCTGCTCAGCCTTCAGATAGTAGAGATTTAGTAAACTCATTCCCAGATTTTTGGGATTTTATTTTAAAGAAAAGGAAACCATAGGTTTATTTTAAAGAAAAGGAAACCATAGGTTTATTTTAAAGAAAAGGAAACCATAGGTTTCATGTTCTCTGATGAGCTCTTTGCCATTGCTAACACTTAGCTCACTCTGTGTGTGTGTGTCGTGTGTGTGCATGTGTCGTGTGTGTGTGTATGTTTATGTGTTTATTCTCTTAATACAGATGTACAGGGCCACTTTCTCTGCCAAGCCTGTGATCCCATGGATAACAGGAGCCCTGCAGGCTGGGAGCAGGCTTGCGTGGATAGCCGAGAATTCAGCGTGCAAAGATCCTCCCTTGCTCTGAGCCACAGTGAAGTAGCCCGAGCACCAGCCTCCAGGACAAACTCTGGCTGTAAACCTAACACTCTCGTCTCCTCCCTTCCAATTGCCTTTTCCTGAAGGTGCCTCTTCACCCACAGGCTTGGCTTTACTTATATGAGACATGTGCATAGCAAGTGCATGGAACTGGGGTGGCCCCTGGAAGTCTTGTCCAAAATTTCTCCAGGACCTGCCTTGGGTTTTGGTCAGATAAACAGAAATTTGGCCAGGATCCTGTGAGTTGACGCAAAAGGGAGATTGCAGAGGGAGTGTTCTCAACCAACACCTTCTGTTTATTTATTTCTAATGAGGATTTGGCCCTGGCCTTTACGGGGCTTCTGGGCCACATGACTGTGAGTGAGAGGGCTTTTGGCTGAAAGATGAGTTGAGGGGTCCACGTGCCCCCTCTCTATCTCCAAGCTGAGCCCCTGTCATCCCTTTGTCCAAGCCAGTTGGTGTGACTTCTCCTTCTCAAGAGTTTTGTGGCTGAATTGTGTCTATGGCCTTGTGGTTGTTTAAGCCTTACTCACACTCTGTGTAAGTGTATGCCTTTATGTCATGTGTGCATCTCTATGTGTGTCTATGTATGTATCAGTATGTTATTATATGTCTGTCTATGAATTGTGTTTGTGTATATCTGTATTTTGTGTGTGCTTGTATATATGGCTATCTGTATGAAAGTCCATATTTGAGTGTGCTCTATGTGTTTCTATGAGTGTTTATTTGCGAGTGTGTCTATATGTGTATCTACATGTGGGTGTGTCTGTGTGAGTTATCTGTGTATCTGTAATGTGTACATGTGTGTGCATGTGTTACATGTTTTCAAAAAGTTTCCATAAGACTGTGTGGAATGACTTAAGAAAACATTAGCTTATAATGTTGCAAGACTCCAGCTTTCCCATCTGTACAATGAAGGAGATGGAAGAGACGATCTTTTTATTTATTTCCATAAAGGAAGTTACAGTCATGGACATGTGGTGGGATTGAGAATATGACAAACTGAGGTGCAAATTCTGGCTCTGCGTCTTCCTAGCACATAATCCTCGTTGAGTTACTGCTCTTGGAGCTTCTGTTACCTTGGCATTCAACGGGGCACGGTGACATCTCTGTCGCAGTTTTGTCATGAAGATTTGATGAGATAAAATAAGCGAGAGCCTGGTGTGTGTGCCATGTAGTAAGTGCTTTGTCAATACTTCCTCCTACCCATCCTCGAGTCCCAGTGTTGTCCCATGTGTCCTATTTCTAAGTGAGCAGGACTGTTGGAGCTCCCTGCCGTCTGAGGGAGGTGATAGCACTTAATACATGGCAGTGACGCTGGCGAATTTAACTTTTATACTGCATTTTCCTTCCTCTCAGCTCACTCCATCCTCACAATGATCCTAAGAGGTGGGATGAGCAGGTGTCATTGCAATAACTTGAGAGAAGAGAAAGCTGAGACTCTGAGAGAAGTGGTAAGGTGGGGCAAGAACCCAGGCACCCAGCTCCTGAATACAGTGCACCCTTGGTGTGCCACCTGCTTTTGCAGCAGGCAGTGCCCAGAGAGCTAAACATTGTCTGCTCCTGAGGGCTTCTGTGAGGCTCCAGGCCTCCTTGAACTGTCAGGCCCAAACTGGAGGAGCCTTCCCATGACCCCCGGATGCACACATATGTGGAATCAGCCTTTAGCACAGGCATTGGAAGGGTGACTTTGTGATGGATGGCTGGTCACTCCCAGGGCTGGCTCTGATCCACCCGCAAGAAGCAGATTTCCCCTTCCCCCAAACAGTGGAGGGTATGGTTGCCCAAAGCCAGATTCCTTAGCCTCATTATCCACCTTATTGATAGGATTTGACTCTTAGTAGTGCTTGCCAGTTTCCCAAAACCCAAACCACTGCAGAGAGGTGTGGCCTGCTCCCCTCCTCCTCCCTGACAGTAGGAGAAAAGACAGACTCTTGTGACTGGATGGGCCCAACCCCCAAGAGATGTCTTGCAAGGTGGTGCGCTCAGTTTCACATTTAACTTTGAATAGGTTTGTAGGAAAAAAAGCCTTCCAACCATTTCTTAAAATATGGTTGCCCTCTAGCCAGGGGCTGGCCAGGCCCCAGGAATCAGCTTGTCTGGTGAGCAGCCAAGCCTCTGCCCCTCTGATTCGCCTATGCCCCTTCCTTGGCTTGCCGGCTTCCATTCTAAGCTGCTCTCCTGTCTCCTGGCAGGATATGACCAGGTTGTAATTTTCCTTCATGATCCTTTTTTCATTTTTCTTTACAAAAAAGAAAATCAACTGTACCTGGTTGCAATAAGGATAAAAGTGGTAATATACAAGAAAGCACTTTACATATTAAAATGCTATATAAATGGAAGGTATACTATAACATAAATGAAATATATAATTTAATATCAATGATACAGTATATAAGATACACGGTTTGACTTTAAATAACTGAAACACTCAGGTTCAAAGGCTATATAGGTACACTACATAATATGATTTAATTGGGTATATAATGTGGTTTATAGTATGCACTGTGATCCTCTGAATTATATAATCTCTTATGACATATCATATTCCGAGCACAGAGGAAAGTAGAATCAAAATCAGTCAACATTAGGCTATTTTGGCATTCGAAACAAGCCCCAGATTTGTGATTTTAACAGCTGAAGCCGGGAGGAAGAAAACTAAAAATATGTACAAATGAGAAAGATATCTCCATCGACCAGCAATGTGGCCCACTGGGCAGGGGGATCATGGGAAGGCAGAACCTTCAAGAATAAGTCTGGGGAAGGGAAGCAGCGAGGAGAGGCCTCTCAGGAGGAGATGGAAGAGTGGCACCTGGCAGTGATTGTTCCAACTATATGAAGCCAGATGAGGAGGTATAGGGCTTGCGGTGGCCCTGTGTCTGCTGATTACCTAGAGATTATATTGATGATGTAATAAAAATTCACTTTGTCTATTAAGTTTCACCAGGACAATCAGGAGAGATTAGATAAAAATCAGAGAAAATGAATGATAGAATGGAGGAGTAAAGCCATGAGCCTCATGCCCTGCTATGGGCCCTGTCTGTCCCCCATTTTCCTCTCCATGATGGGGCATGAACCGAGAAGCCCCTACCCCACAACCCAAGCCAAGCTGAGCTGAAAATATCCCCTGCACTGGGCTGCTCTCACAGGGGACTCAGCACACTGGATATGACGCGGTTTAAGTTTACTGACCATATTTAATATTTGATTAGACCTTTGGCACTGCAGCCCCATGGGAGCACCAGCCCCGCTGGGCAATGGGCAAAGCCATCAGGCCCTCGGCTGTGTGGTTTCCTGTGGTCCTGAAGCATGGGGGGTGGAGTTCCATGTCTGCAGTGACACAGATTTAGGCCAGGCAGGCCCATGCCCCTCTGAATAGCCAGAGGCCTCCCAGCCTCACAGTGTCTCCCTCTGGCCTGGCTGTGCCAGAAATTCCCCTATTAGAGATGTTTCTTCAGGTTACAGCTTGGGCTCTAAAAGGTCCCTGTACGAGGCACGTGTCACCAGAAATGGTAACACATTAATGTCCATTAGCCGCCAGGGACACATCTGCCCAGTTTGATTTGTCAGATCAGCAAGGGGCAGGACTGTGAGAGGATAGAAAAAGGAGGTCACTTTGTGTTGGTGACTGTTGTTCTAAGAAGGCTGGGCAGCCTGAGAGCACTGGGGCTTGAGGCTTGTGGTGGGAGAGGAGAAGGGGCTGGACAGCAATGGGTTGGGAGGGCATGGGAAGACCCTCCCTGCAGGGAGTGCAGCTGTGTAGTTACTCCAGCTCCTGCACAGCGCAGGTCTGCTCCTCTCAGCGAGATGCCAGGTGCCGAGCTCCGTGCCAGGCCTAGAAGAGGGGAGTTTCCCTCTCCTAAAGGGTCAGCCATGAATGATCCTGTGTTTGGAGCCCCAAAATTCACCTCATTTATTCCTGTTACTTTGGGCTAGGTTTCATTCCCAGAGATGGGAGAGGCTTCCCCAATGCTCCCCTGCAGTAAATGGGCTGTCCGAGGGCCCTGGCACCATTGCCCGAGTGTGCTGTCCACACTGGGATCAGCTCTTCCTGAGATCTACCAAGATTCCTCCGGCTGCAAGAGCAGATCCACCCCCAGGAAATGCTGTCCACGTCATCCCCACTGTCCGGATGCCTCTAGCCACCTGAGCCGGGGGCCGGCACAGAAGAAGGGCAGAGGGTGTAGGGAGAATCTAACCTCTAGAACCTGATAGTTTATCGCTTGGGACATTCAGCCGAGTGAGCCTGTGGGGACAATCTGGATGGCTGTTTCAGTGACAGGGAACGTAGGCATGGGTTTAAATACTCCATGAGTAATTTTTCAGCCTAAGTGGGCTGCAGGTGGGACAGTTGAAGGACACTGCAGCCCCAAAACCAGCCCTTGAAGGTTCTGTGTGTCTCTGAATTCCTTGGCCATATCGGCAGCCCACCCACCAACTCCAGACCCCCATCTCTTCGCCCTCAGCCACTCTGGTCGTGGGTCTAGATTTATTCAAAGTGAGAAATTCCTGTGTCCACTAGTCTGCGAAAGAGACTTCACTGCAGTGGGACAAAAACAAAACATCATGGAATAAAAAGAAACAAAAACAACCGGCCGGTCAGCAATCCAGCCTCCCTGCTTTTTTTCTCATATACCAGCCTTGGCTTTCACCAGCCCTTTCTACCTGGGATTCTGAGGCCAAGCCCTCTAGGCAGAAAACCTGTACCTTTCTTTCATTATTCTCATTTTGGCGTTTTCATTCCTTATACAGGACATTTGCATTGGGTAGTTTTATATTTGTGGATGTGCTACCCTCTATCATTCCCAGCTATTTCATGGTGATGAGGGTGGGTCCCCACCTTCTCAAGAAAGAGCTTGACCCTCAGTACTTGAATTGCTCATGACTCTGGGCCTCCTCAAGGGAGGCCCCATCTGCCCCATCGGACATAACGCTTCCCCATGGGGGTACATGGCACATCTCCCCCACCAAAATGGAATGTCTCACATCTTTCTGTTTTGCAGAAACATGCCCCTGCTCCATGGGGGTGAGTGTGGGGGCCTATTCCTCGTGTGGGGGCAGTGGGGAGGGTGTCCCAGAAGCTAGATGCAGTTGGGTTGATGATGCCTCCACTCTCGCCTCAGCAGGCTTCTCCTCTGGCCTCTATTAGCCTTGGGGACACTCTCTTCTCAGAAGTATGGCCTCTGTTGTGGACCAGCCTTTTAAGCATTAGCTCAGCTGAGACAGGTCAGAACATTTAAAGTTAATGTTTTCCTGAGAAACTTGAGAAACAAGGGAGAAACAAAACCAAGGCCTTGGACACAGTATGAGAAGGGGGAGTGGGTCTTGAGCTCCCTGTGTGTGGCCTGGGGCCCTGCTCCTGTTGACTCCCCTGCAGTATGAGCAGCCAGCCACTGTGACCTGGTCTGCCACGTGGTCACTCACAGCAGCCTAAGGGTGTGTTTTCCCTGTGCTGAGATATCCACTTCAATGTGTGCTCCTCTCCTCTCTCTGGGGATAGACTCAGCTACCTAGTCCCAGGTGTCACACTTTACTCCTCATCCCACTGGATTTTCAAACTTGCCCAACATGATTACAACAGAATTGACTCTAAAATATATGTAATAATTTACTTATTTACGGAATCAAGATGAGAGTAAATAGAAAAATCTTGTTTTAATTAATTTTTTTTTTAATTGGAAGAGGAAATAAAGCCCTGAAACAAGCCAGTGGTGGCTTTCCTGCTCTGCGTCTCTCTCATTCCGGTGACCAACTGGTCATACGTTGCTGAACTGGGGCCTCAGCTTGACCTGGGTGGCAGGTGTGCCAAGTGATCACTAATTGATCAGTCCTCTGCCTAGTCCTGTTTCATAGGCGAAGGGTTGTAAACATGGACGATTCTGGTGCCCTAACATATAGAATTAAGAATAAAGCACACTACATCATAAATTGGTCATTCATTTTTGAAATGAAACAAAACTCACATGCATACTGAAACGATATAACACATTCTGGATTTTCCGATTTTCCTCTCTTGTTTCGTGTGTCTCTCCTGGTGCCCCAGGTTCAGGTCTGACTTGCCTAGCGAGGGATGTGGCACAGGGTCCTGTGCTGCCCACTCAAGCAGGGGACTCCCGTGCAGAAGAAGTGGCCCACCCTCTCCCGTAGGGGTAAGGGGCGAGGTCCAGGAAAGTCTCCGTCTGCAGCTCCTGGATGCTGAGCCTGGGCTGCGGCAGAAGCAGCGACTGGGCATCAGGGGCCTGCGCCCGAGTGCACGAAGTTCCCCCTCTCACCATCAGAGGGCAGGCGACTGCTGGAGGAGAGGGGAGTCCTCCTACGCGCACGATTTGGGGGACCCTGCGCAAGGTAGGAAAAGGTCTAGAGGCAGGGCCTGGCTTCTGGCCTCTGGGCTGTTCTCCTAGTGCTCCTTAGACCCAGGTTTGGGGCTGAGGTAGGTGCATGGCACTGTGGACGGAGAACAACCTCATCACCAGGACTCTATTCACCCTCTGTGGCCAACCTGAACCTGTGCTGTGTTGGGAGCAAGTCCTGAGATCTGGGAATTGTCCCAGGGGGCCTCAGTAGCTGGGGCTCAGCTAGGAAAGCTGGGTCGTTGTCACTGAGGAGGGAGCAAAGAAACTGGCCAAGGTCCTTGGCCAGAGGACTGAGTGTAAGCACCTGGGTGGGACTCTGAGTGTCCATGAGGCCAGGGGACCAGCTTGCCACTTGGCAACCCTGGTGTGTGGGTTGAGAGGAAGCAGCCTAGGTTAAGGGAGGATTGGATGGCTTGTTTGCTGAGGGAGCACCTAGTTCTAAGAAGCCCCATCTCACATGCCATCCAGAGGCACCATTTCCTCACATTCATTTACAATCAAATGAATTTACACTTCCCATGCACCTTAGTATTCCCTCTCCTATGATCCATCAACACCCCAAAATGGGACCTGGCCTCTAAGGCAGGTTCCTTCCAGCTGCCTTGATGACGCACTGAGAGGAGAGAAAAGGAATGATAAAAAGGCTTATTGGGCTTCTCTAGCCATACCTATTCCCCCCTCCCCTCTCTCTCTCAATAGCCCCAGTCGCTGGGAATCTCTCCTTTTCTTCCCTCCCTCAGAAACTGCTAGGTGTTGCCCAGGGCTGACAAGAGGATCAGGAATCTCCAGAGCCGGGGCTCCCGAGGTCAAGGGAGGAAAAGGTCAGGGGCATGGCCAGGGGGAATTCTAAGGCCAAGGACACAAGGCTTTCCCTTTCCTTCCCACTCCACTGTGACTGGAGGTGAGCCTCAGTGAGCAACGACTTTCTGAAGTCCAGAACATTCCTGTTCCCACCAGTGATGATGATAGGGCAGGGCCTGAGTCCCTGGCTCAGCTGATCCCAAGAACCCAATCACGATGATTGATTTGATTAGACTCTTTTCCTCCCAGAACCCCTAAGTTGCAGAGCCTACACTGGCATCTCCTGGGGCCAATATTTAGGCCATAACTGAAAATGTTGCTTCAGGCTCATGTCACCCCTTTGGAGATGGACCTCATCAAACAGCAGGTACAAGGCTGCTCTCTGTGCCTCATCTGGTGAGACCAAACTAAGCCAAGTATTGATTTGACAGAAAAATATGGATATGTTGGGTGGATAATGGTTAGGGGATCCTATTTCTTTCTTTTCCTATTCAGAGAACACCTTTCCTCCACTTCACCCCACTGGAAAGCAGAGGCCAGATGAGGGCGAGTGTTTTCATTGGTCACCCAGGGACGCCTCCATCTCTTTGGTCTCCTTCCAGGAGTTCAAAACCATGAAGCCTCAGGGAGCAAGGTCCCCCTCTCCCACTGCGGCAAGCACTCCCAACATCTTCGCCTCTCCATATATTCTTAGAACCAGTCAATATGATTAATTTTACATGGGCATAATTTCCTGCTGTTGCCGGGGACTCCTCCCTGCCTCGCGCATCAGCAGTGACATGATACAGTTTCTGGTTATATTGGTCAACCAAGATATTGATATTATTAATAATGGATATCTATATGCTGACCTTTGTCCACACAACTGAATCACTCTGGGCTGGCTGTCACATATTTTTAAGAGGTATTGATAAGCCCATTACTGGAAGGGCGCATATCATCTTAGGTGTGTGCTTTTCACTCACCTTCAAGCATCTGCTGTGAAAATCTACCCTGGTCGGATGAGCTCGTGTGGGTATGGTGGCATGTGAAAGAGAGACTGTGTGCATATGTGCATATGTGCATATGTTTGTGTGATGAATGTGTGTGTGTGGGGGGGCGGATGAGTGTACCTGTATATAAGTGTGCACGTGAGTGTGTGTATGAATGTGTGTGTGTGTCTATTGTGAACACCAGCCCTTTTAGAGCTGATCAAATAGTCAATTAGAGCATTATAGGGAGGTAGCAGAATCAGAGAGTTCCTACAAATACACTGTGATGTAGTGTTTGATCTTTAGATGCCTCTTGTCTCCTAGGACTTGCGCAGGAGGCTTGGCTTTATAAGGATATTATTAGGTTGATGCCTCGTTCTCTCGATGTACCTGCCAGGCAAGAGACAGCACTCACTGGGAGAAGTCTGGCCAGAAGCAGCCACGGTGACATGAGCTGAGGCCATGCTCAGGCTTGACTTTGGGGGCATGCCACTCCAGTCTCAGTCTCTTTTCTCTGTGCAGCAGCAACAAAGAATCCTACTCTGCTTTCTTAAAACCAGAGAGGGGAGTTTGATTCAGCTCAGCCTCTCAACTTTCTGCTCTGAAATTCCCAGTTATGGGAATGCTTGCCTCTCCACAAGGCATTGTTGTTCATTACTCATGGGATTGTGACCCGTTATCTATTAGTAGGGTTCTGTGGGGGAATGTGCGCTTTGTGTGCTCATGTGTGTGTGTTGCACAGGCACAGAGATCTCACTGAAATATATCTCTGTGATTATTGTCATTCCTACCTGCATGGACAGTAGTGCTAGGGGCAGTGCCTCTATCAGATCAGTGTACAGCGACCTGTTCCTGTTTGGACCCAGATATGCTCACTTGTCAGGGGGAAACTCCTCACTTGGCCCTGTAAAGGGAAGCCAGCTAGCTAGAGAGATCTTTTGGATCCTCAGACATAGTGTGTGAATAAACCAGACATGGATTAATTAGGTGTGACTGCATCATTAAATTAGAATAATGAACAAACAGCCACGTATGGCATTCAAATCTGCCTAGAATGACTCCAAGGGTTGCTTTCAAGTAAGTCACCTGTCAGTTTGTAGGTTTGAGGACTCTGGAGTGAGGCTCGTGTCTTATCTTGAGAAGTAGATTCTTTAGGCACCACCTAACCCCAGGCGAGAACCATCCTTCAATGGGCACCCAGCCTCCACAACTGAATCCAAACAATGACTTGGTTCAATACAGCATCATCTATGCACTGCTTCAGCTGTGAGCATTTCTCAGCATGAAATACGATGGTAGCACAGGTGCTCAAGAGACAGGAGGGAGAAGTTAAGAGGTGTGGGCAGCGGATGTGAAATGTATTGATCCCATAATATTTATGTGGATGTGCACGTCAGCGTTTGTGCATGTGTGTGTGCACACACACACCTTTTGCATTTCCATGAACTCCTTTCTTCTGTTGATACTCCCCATTTTAGCCAGATATATTTGAAGGTGAACTAAATTTCCCATAGTGCAATTTTAGAAACAGCTGCTGAACGGCAGCCCCCTGACCTCATAGACAAAACCCCTCACAGCCCCCATCCTAGGACTGAGCAGCTGTGCACCAAGAATTGCCTGTCTTTAGCAAAGAGGAGGACGTCAACTGCTAAGAGAGGAAAGAAAATGGAAAGGAAGCTTGCTTGCCTGGCCAGGGAGCTGTGGAAGAGTCTAATGCATGGGGGCTTTGTTAGTAAGATCTGTGAAGTATATAGAAATCTTTGATCTGGAGATGCTCTTAACAAAGGTGATAATTAATTAAAGCCGAGTGTATTGCAATAAAGTAACATCACGGCCAGTTGATGTGCTGTCCGGAGCTGGCCTTCGTAAGTGTTTGTCATTTAAACTCTTGTTGGAGGCCAGCACATTGTCATTTTTTTTCCCGAGATTTGATCAATATTTTTGGGTATTCTGTCCTCACAGAACCAGAACTACGTCTGTCTCCGTGAGGGTACCCATTTATTTACATCTTGCAGATGGCCACGTAGGATGTGTTCCTGAGCTGAAATGCTGGGAATCGCTCTGTGCGAGAGTGTTAGTCAGCTCATCTTGGAGTGGAGATACCAGGGAGGATAACAGAAACCAAATGTGGAGCAGGTGGAAGGGGAGAAGCCCTGCAAATACATCGTCCTGAAACATCCCCTTGTACTCACGGAGGGACCCAGAAAGGAGGGCAATTACCCCAGACCTGCCCACCTGGCTGCCTTGTTGGTTTCTGTGGGTGAGGCTTTGACTCCGGTTTTATATCCACGCAGGGCCACTGGAAACTGAATGAGTGGGGAAGGAGGATGCCCTTAGGGCAAGTATATCGAGTCTGGAAATTCCTCTGCCACCATTTCTACCCCTATCATCATCTTTCTGCCTTGGCATCTTTAACTGCACCCCCACCTCACCAAATGGAACATGGATCTTTCTCTTCAGCTCTCACTTTGGGGTTTGTGAGGGTTACTTTAAATGACCAGGAGAAGAAGGAAAGGAAGGAGATGCAGGATGATGATAAAAAGGCTACGACTAAATTGGGGGGCTCTGTTCCCCTCCCCAGGCTACCTGGGTAGAATTAGATGCTTTCTGTGATTCTTGGAGTGGCTGTGTATTTAAAGACCTGCAGAAAAGGCAAAGGTAAAAGGAGTAAATGAGCTTCTCTTTTAGAGAGTCTAAGAGGTGGGCAGCTGGATTCTGGCCACACCCTGCTTGTGTTTAGGGAAAATGCAGCATCCTGCTTGGAGGGCCCTGCTTGATTGGCATGGCTAAATTGTGTGTGTGTGTGTGTGCGTGCGTGCGTGTGTGTGTCTGTGTGGGCTAGGATACCAAGGGGCAGTGGGTGTGGAAGGGAATACAGAGGTGGAGGGAATTATCTCTGCAGAGAGCTGGGCTCTGTGGCTGACCACTCAGATCCTGGATGGAAGGTCAGTGATAAAATGAGTCAATAGGTGAGAGCAGAAGCAAGCAAGGCTTCGAAGGGCGATGGGTTGGTGGAGATGAAACCTTCTCCCAAACTTGGACTTCTGGCAGGGCTATTAGACAGATAAACAAGGGTACACCTCGACACTGAAACTAAGATCATTGACAAATCCAAGCCACAAGTTCTGAGGTGAAACATATATGAAATCACAAGGACGGCATCATTCTTCCCAGATTCTCTCCTTTTCTCCAACAACCACCTTCCTGATCATGCATACAGACTTTTAAGATGAAATTACCCCTAACATCATCTCCATGCCACTTACATTAGTTATTTCTTTTCTATGTGCTTGCACGCAGGCGCGCGTGCACACGCGCACGCACACACACACACTCTCACACCAACACCCACACAGGCTGCAGCATCTTCCTTCCCCCAATCCTCCAGTACCCACAGAAACACAGATTTTCACACCCTCTAGCTCTTCTCTCTGCATGTCACATGGGATTTCCCTTCCAAGTTCAGAAGCTGCTGCAGTGTCAGCCACTGTCAACCAGTGCTCCCAGCTTTTGGCTGGCATTGTGCCCCTACAACGTTGTTTTCCTTATTTGGTGGGGCCTCATTCTCTGTTGCATCTCTCTCTCCTTTACAGCCTGCCTACTCCAAACCCTGTTTAGTAGGTCCCTCCTAGATCAGTTTGGAAATTGACCGCCTTCTGATGACATGGAGGGTGGGAGTCGTGCAGTGTTTTCCCCAAATACATCCGAGACAAGTAAGACCAGTGCTCGACCAAGGCAGTGGTGTCTCAGATATCTTTTCGGGGTCACTCAGAAGCTCATCTCCCACCCTGGCATATAAATTATAATAATGAGGATGATAACGCTAATAATAGTGACAGCGATGGCCATGCTTAAGTTGCTGCAGCGTGGCAAGATGGCTGGACGTCAAGAACACCCTTGGAAACCAGCTCTGTGATAAGTCTGCAACATGCCTGTGTGGGGGGCATATCTATGGCATGCGTTTTTGTAATTGTTTTCCTTTGGGTTGTTTTTAAACTATGACTTCACTCAAGAAAAGCTTTTCTTTTCTGTTTTATTTTGGTTTTGTGTTTGAGAAACCACAAACATCCAGCCAACTGGAGCAGGTGGAGAGAGTGAAAGTATGCCAAGGGGTTCTTTCAACCCAATCTAGAATTCCCATTAAAGCTGAGGGGGGAAAAGAGAGTTAACATCTCCCTGTCGAATTGCAGTGAAATCTAGGCCAGCTCTGGTTCCCATATGTGTGGGATGCGCTTAGTCATGCTTGCACATGGATGCATATACGTGTACATGTGCATATTAACTTATATGTGTATGTTGATTCTGAGGAGTCTGTTTAAAAGATACGTGAAATCATGCACAAGCAGCAAATAACCACCAGTCTCTTAAATAAATCAATCATTTCCCAATAATTTTTCTTTGCTTCTAAATGATATATTTATCAACATTTGGAATGTCAAGATTTTTTAAGGAGGCTGTTGTTTTGGTTTACTTTAGTTTTCTGATGATTCCTATTGCTCATGTTCTTTAGTAAAACTTATTTTTAAAAAACGTTTTTCTTATAACAGGAATGCCATTTTCCATATCTCTTTCTCACAAAGCATATCTTTCCTTTAAAAACTATAGGTGTGTGCCCAGCTGTTCTACCAGTGTCTTTTTCCCTGGACAGAAAAGAATTCTTATTTTTTAAGGTATTTTTTTAATTAAAAAGATCATCTTAATTGAGCTGATAGTCACGCTGATACTTCAGCTTCACTGTCTCTTGGACTCATTTGAAAACGGAAATCAGATAGAGCCTCGCTGGCTTTAATTCACCTATCTCAGGAAAAAAAACAAAACAAAACAACAACGAGCCCTCTCAGCTAAAGTCAAGCAGTGGGAACTCCATGTTCTGAGTATTGTTACATCCTACGTGAAAATACAAAACATAATTTTATGAAGATCATCACAAATCACCAAAACATAATCACAAACTTTGCCCTTTCCCTTTCTCCCAGATATACCCCAAATCATGGGGCTTTAGGCATTTCTTACTCAGATACTGTTGAAATGAGAGGTTGCGCATCTGATGATAAGTGTATTTTAAAATGATATACTCTCCAGTGCTCAATCCATAGAAGGTTCCATTACTCTGTTCCCACCTTCGCTCTGTATGTAGTGTGAAAGTATGAGGGGCTGAAGTTCCTGCAGCTGTGGCTCCTGGGTTGGGAGCCCCTGGGGCTGCCAGTAGAGTAGATTTTCTTCCACACAGCAGGGGGAAATCTCAATGCAGAGTGGCTACCCAGGCCACAGATGTGTTCTGACTGGTTAACAAGAGGGACTTGGCTGTTTATATTAAAATGCATTGCAGGCTCCGGGAACAAGCACACATCAGTAGTAAAGACTGTTTAAACCTTTGGGGACAATCCTATGTTTAGATTACATTAATTCATAAATATTATACTAAATACCACTTAAATTGGACTTAAATGACTTCAAAGATAATGCATTATAATATGGCTATCCAGAGAGCAGTAGTCTTTATGTCTCCCAGTAACTCAGTCTTTGCTGCCTCCTATCCTGCTAGACAAGACCAAAGTTATGAATGGTTTACGGGCTTGTTCATGTTTTGATCCATTAACTGCGTATGTGTGTACATGTGTATGTTAGCAGGCATGGGTATGTGTGTGTGTATATATATACTTGTACATATTTTAAGCCACTGCCTCTGTTTGTTTTTCAGGGAATAAAAAGAAGAAAAGAGCAATAAATAAAAAGTGAGATAACAGAAAAATTAGACTAGTGGGTGACCTGTTCCCTTCTCCAAGAAAGAAAAATTCTATAGGAAGGGGCAAAATCGGTCCTCAGCTCACTTCTGTTGCTACCCTGGGAGTTTGCCTGTCTCTTCTTTAATCAATAGTACAATGTCTTTCTTTTTGGAGCCTGGAAAAATAACCTTTCTCAAAGTGCTTCTAATGGGGGAAAAAAGAAGGCTTAGAGTTAGCCATGAGAGTTTGCATTAAACTGGGTTTTCTTCTTTAGGTATTGTTTTTTCAAATTGCAATTCTTGGTTTTTTGGTTTTTTTCCCCCCTCTCTGCCTAGCACCCAGACCTCTCCCTGCCCAATTGCTTTTTGCTCTCAAGGGGGTGAATTTACCTTTACAATAATTACCCCAGTCCATATCCACTATTTGATGCCTCTCCATCCCAACAGCCTTTCTCTGATACGGCTGGGTTTGCTCCACAACACCCACTCACTCCCTCCTCCACAGACTCCCAATTTGACTGGAGTAATTGCCTTTTAAGGTTCACTCTACGCATGGCAGGTATTCCATTAACCCTTAGAACTCCTTTCTTCTTTAGTTATCTGAAATGGCAGATGGCCAACAAATGGATATCCACTTGAAATCTCGTGCATTTAATTTTTACTTCTTTTCTTTCTTTCTTTCTTTCTTTCTTTCTTTCTTTCTTTCTTTCTTTCTTTCTTTCTTTCTTTCTTTCTTTCTTTCTTCTTCCTCTCTCTCACCCTCTCCTTCTTTCCTTCCTTTCTTTTTTATTTCCCAATACCACATATATCCCATCCACACTGGAGACCACTATCTTGAAATGTCTCTCAATTTTATCCCAGTATGATGTCTTAAAAGTTAGATATTCAGAAAAAGGAGAGAAAGAGCTGCAGATATCCCCTGAAACAAGGCTTAACAAAGGTATGTTTCTATCCCTAGCATCATGTTGTCATTTAGAGTTGGGGAAAATATAGAAGCCAAATGTAACTCTCACTCTTAAAGCCTCATCATGCTTTTGACTTAACAGTAATTAATCATCAGTGGAAAGTGGGTAATTTTTAAGGTGGCCGGAGGCTTATTTTATCAGGATTAGCTAATAAATCAGGCTGTATCACTGAAGGAGGAGTTCAAACTCTTCTAGGACTGAATAAACCAGACCTCAGAAACTGTCTCATTTATTCAGCTCTCCCAGAGCTTCCAGGCACTGAGACATTGTGGCTCAACCTTGCCTATAAAAATCAAAGGGAAGAAGAAGCAGGAAGTTTCATTGGGAAAAATATATGCTCAGCCTCTGAAGAGTGAGCTGCGACAATGAGGCACCCAGCATGCCGAAGCCAACAGGCCTGCCTGTGACGAACTGAGTCAGTTTCGGAGAAGAATTATTTAGAAAATGAAGTTTTCCTTGTCGTAGGAACACTGGCTAGATATGTGTGTGTATATATGTGATATTATATGTATGATATAACTATATCCCAACCTTTTCTACTTTCCTCATACAAATGATAATAATTCTACTTCTTTGTTACAATACAGGGAGTCCAAATAACATCAGAAACAGTAATGATCCCAGTAAGAAGGGATCGTGAGAAGAAACCAAGGAATATTGTTAAAGTGAATCTTCATTTGAAATAAAGAAGCAAATAAAGTGCTCCAACCCAGATCTCATAGGAAGCTCAGCTCTTCACAACTGTCTTTTGCCTCTAGTGGGTTCTGATTTTTTTTTCTAACTTGAAAATCTCAAATTATCACAAGAACTAATCATTAAGATGGGCAAAGGAATTCCCTACCTATGCTTTTAAATTTTAATTATTACTATTTTTATTAAATCTGGGGACATATTAGAATAATAAAGATTTGGTACAATCCTAGATTAGCTTCTAAGGAGCTTGATTGAAAAGGGAAAACTACATAGATATGGTTGACTTGAGAGGGGAGAAAAGGAAACAAATTTTGAACACTGCCTCCCCATTCCACCTTTCCAGTTTCTCTTCTGAATAGACAGACATTTTCTCCATATTGGATAAAGGTTGGTTTCTTTCTCCATTACAGCCCCCACCCTCACCCCACCCCAACAAACCCAGTATATTTCCATTCTTCTGTGTTTTTGTGCTATTCAACATGCCATTAACTTTAAGATTTACTCCTCAGCAGGCAAGCTGGAAGATGTTAAAGCCAATAAAAACTGCTCTCTGGGACTCCAACTATGAAGAGTTTGGAGCTGTGCTTAGTATTCGGATGAAGGGAGGGCTGGAGAAAGAGGGAGGTTGTGATAGTGAAAACCACTGCTGCTTAGAGAGCCAGACAGCTCCGTGCTCTGCACCTAATGTGCTGGAGGATCAGCTCTGTTCATAGCCCATTTGTGGCCAAGGATGAGGCTGCTGTGTGTGTGTGTGTGTGTGTGTGTGTGTGTGTGTGTGTGTGCGCGCGCTCATCCTTAAAACCACCACCTCTAATACAGCATCTTCAGTGGCTCTCCACACTACTGTTTATTAAAAACAGAATGTCCACACACATCCTTTACAACTTCCATAGCCTGGTGTTCCTTCCTTGCCTGACAATCAATCTCTCTCAGAGAGCATTTAACTTGCCCACACAGCTCCAGCCCCAATTAATCCCCACTGCACATCCTATATATTACTGTTAGGGAGCAGAGCACTGGGCTAATTTCGTCACCCACCAGCCACCCACACACGTTCTACAACTGAACACATTTGGGGCTCTGCTTTAAAGATAATAAAACAAGGAGAAAACAGGAAGGCTGCAGACAATTCCCATGACCACTTCCTAAAAAGTTACTGGGTTTTAATTCTTTGATTATTCTGTCTCCCCTCCCCCAAGCATTCACTAGCAATGATTGCTTCAAGGGAGAGAAATAATGTACTATAAACCTCTCTGCCTGGTGAGTTTGGGATAATTTAGGCTACACCTTCAAAATGCATATCTTGCACACACAGATTTCCCCCCACAAGCCTCACTTTCCTGAAAAGGGGATCGTTCAGGCTTGCCCAACTCCCCCTCCACCCTGGGGATAGCTGGTTCCTTGCTAATTCTTGCCTTAGGTTCTGTCCCTCCTTCCTTCAAACATCCAATCCCCCTCCCCCACCACTAACACCACAACGGGATTATTGAGGTACACAGTTCTGTAGGGAGAGTTTACTGTTAAACTGATAAGCGAAATAAAAATAGCTCTTTAAATTTGTCACCTCTCTCCTTTTTTAGACGGCCGCGCTCGTGCTACTCTGGCCCGGAGCGGAGAAGGAGGAGACCTTCTCCTCTTAGTATTTTCAGCACCACGGCGATGGACAGCACCCGCGATCCCCGGCCGGCCGAGCGCCTGCCAGTCTGCTCAGCGTCCCGGGCTCTGCCGGTGCAGATGTCCCCATCCCAACCGTTCAAGTCGCTGTACCCAAAAATCCAAGCCCCGTTTTCCTTCGAGCCTGTCTTTCTCTTCTTCTTCTGCTCCTACTGCTCCCTCCACCGCACCGCTTCTACCAGCTCCTCGCCCCAAACCCAGCCTTGCCCCAGAGAACAGCTCCCCACGCACCCCAGTCCTGGTCCCTGCTGCCCGAGCGCCTCCCTCCTCGGTGTCCGCCCGAGGCTCCCTCTCGCGCCGTCTCTCGCCAGTCGGTCGCCTGCCCGCCGGCCGGCCGGCCCGCCCGCCCGCTCCTTCTCCACAGCAAAGTTGGGAGGGAAAGGTGCACTCACCTTTGTGCATGCCTGTGAACCTGTCCTTCAGAACCGTAAGCTCGTAGATCTTGCCGAACTCCTCGAAGAGGGGCTTGAGGTCTTTCTCATCCAGGTTGCGGGGGATCTGCCCAATGAACAGCTTGATGGCATCGTGGTCCTTCATGGGAATGGTCGACGGGTTCCCCGGGCTGTGGCTTAATCCGTTCATGTGCCCGGCGCTCCCCGGGCTGCTGCCGAGCCCGTTGGTACTGAGGCTCGCGTTGTCAGCCTGTCCGTTTGCTAACGTGGCCATCTTTATATACATAGAGGAAAAAAATCTTCTTTCCTTTTATTCTTCCTCGCTCGCACTCTCGCGCTCCTCTCCCTCGCAAGCTCGCCCGCGCTCACACACGCACACACATCCACACGCTCGGGCTCTCGTCCCCTCGGCTGCTCTGTGCCTCGCTCTCCTGTCGCTCTCCGCTCTCTTTCTCTCTTCTCTCGCCCGCTCGCGCTCGCGCGCGCTCTCTCTCTCCCCTCTCCCCCCCCCCTCGCCCTCCCTCTCCTCTCTTCTCTCTCTCTCTCTCTCTCGCTTTCGGTCTGATCTGATTTTTTTTTTCTTTTTCTTTTTCTTTTTTCTTTTTTTTTTTTTTTTACATTGAACAGACAGGATCTCTGTCCTTTCCGTTTAAACAGGCTGGACCAGTTCAAGTTCGCAGTCAGACCAGGGGTGGGGGCGGCGAGCGTGCGCGCGCAAAGGCGCGGGGGGCGCAGAGCCCGGAGAGGGCACGACGTTGGCTGGGGGGTCGGGGGTGGCTCTCGGCGGGCGGCGGGCGGCCGCGGGCCGCGGGGCGGCGTGGGGCGGCGCCGGCCTCGCGCGCCACCCCCGTCGGCGGCCCCGGCGAGCGGCGGTGGTACCGGCCGAGCCAGCCCCCGGCTATAAATATCGCGGGGCGCATGGCTCTTCGGGAGGCGCTGAGATTCCGGCGCGGCGGCGGCCGCGGGGAGCGGGCGTGCATGTTAGCAACCGGGCTGCTGGCCTCTTCTTTGCCTTTTGGGGGTTCTTTTTGTTACAGCAGCAGGTGCTACTTTTTATATATATATATATTTTTAGAAAAAACATAGGTTTTCCTTTCCGTGTGGGTCGGTAGGGCGGCGTTATCCGTTGAGCTGCGCTCCGTCCGGGTGCCGGGCGCGCGAAGCAGAGGCAGGGATGGAGGGCGGGGCGGCGGCGAAGGCGGCGGCGGAATGGGCAGTTTCCTCTCTCCTCCGGTTCCCTGTGTTTATTTATCGAGACTAGGGGGGATAAAAGCGAGCCGGCTTGGTGGGAGTCCGCCCGGCGATCCTAGTGGCGCAGTGATCAGTGTCGAGAGAGAAAAAAAAAAAAGCTACAAAAATATATATTATGTGGATCATCTGTAGACAAGAGCTCCTTGGCGCGCGCGCGCGCTCGCGCGGTCTCTCCGTCTCTTTCCGCTTTTTTTCCCTCCTCGCATCCCCAACCTGCCAGAGCAGCCCCAAATCTTCGCCCTCCCGTACGGCATTTACCGCCACCCCAGCCACCTGGGAGGAAAGGACCGGGACGCGGCCGGGCCGCGCTGGGGCGGGGGTGGGAGGGGGTGGGACAGGGCGTATTGGTTTGGGGCCTGACCCTCGTCCCAGCCCGCTTGCAAAGGCCGGAGGGGTGCGTTTGCGTCCCGGACTGCCCCCTCCGCCGCGAAGAGCGGCGGCTGGTCCGGCAGGCTGCTGGCGGGAGGAAGGTGGGAGCCGGGCACCTCGGCCCGCTCGCCCACGGGAAAGGTGGCAGGCAGGCAGGCAGGCTGGCTCTGGGCTCGGTGGCCAGTGCCTGGGACCGGCTGGATTTTGCCCTTGTCTGCTTTATTGGTTCGAATCGAAAAATAAAAAAAATATATTTTTTTTCTTAATCTATTATCAAAGTAATAAAGCCCTCAATCGCTTTCCGGGCTGCAGCCGGACCCGGACCAGGACCGGCGCTCCGTGCGCTGCCCCCACAGGCTTCTCTTGCTACGCCTCCCGCTCCAGAAGTGCGAGCCAGGGAGTCGCGCCTGCGAGCGGGACCCAAGGGTCCGGCCACCCAACCCGGACTCCGCTGGGGTGCCCGCCAGGCTTGCCGGGGCTAGAATATCCGCTGCGCGGGAAAGGGAGTGGCTGGTGCGGGAGCCTGGTCCAAGCAGCCCCGCCTCTGGGGGCGAACGCGGGTGGTGAACTTGGGTTGGGAGAGCAGATTGTCATTTTAATGATATTTACCTGCACCCCATCTTCTCCCACAGTTGCTTTTCCGGGGCAGCCTCTCCTCGGCTTCAGAAGCCAGCAAATTAAAATAACGCGCGGCTCCCCCGCGGGTTGCAGAGCGGAGCTCGTGGCCTGACCCTGGCCCGGCCCCCACCACCCCTTTCGAGTGTTCTGGGTTACTCTTTTCTTGTCCTCGGATTACATGACGTTACTAGACGATATGTTTAAAATTTTATTTAAAGAAATGAAACCCCAGCTGCCTGAAAACCGAGACCAAGCCCGTTTGGTACAACCACAACGCGGAGCTCTCCAGCACCCCGAGGAGGCCTGAGGAGGCCCTGAGGTTTGCAGGCCTAGGGCCCACCTGGGACACCTCTCCCGGAGGATCTTGGGCCCAAACAACACAGCAAGTATAATCTGAAAACTGTGGAACTACATCCTTTCATTTTAAGATTCTCCTGCCTTTGCTTGATGGAATAGTGTGTAAGTACAGTTGATTCATAACTCGGTTCCTGGGCTTACATTATCCATTACATTTTGATGGCCTAAGAATCACCCAAGTTGATGGAATCAAACAAACTCACACAGAGAGCCTCTCTACCATGTGGCTGTGTGCTTGGTTTGCCTGTGAAGTGCTGTAATGAGGTGTGTCTCTGGTAGCACACGTAAGTTCTGAGTGTGTGGCTTGGAAGTATGTGTCTATGTGTCGTCAGGACTGTGGGTGCTTGTGTGGATGTAATGTGGATAAGTACATAGACCTTGTTTGTATCCGTACTCTGCCCCCATGTGTGTGTACGCATGCGTGGACGACCACCGGGCTGAGACCTTCCTTTTCCCTCAGGACACATCAGCAGAAGCCAATAACTTTGTCCAAAAGATCTCCTCCAACATCATCTGTGGCACTGGTGCTTACTACTCAGGATCTCACAACAGAAGTGGAATATATTTTCTGCCAAAATAGGGGAGTTTAGGAGAATAATTCCTACATGAGGTCTCTTTCTCTCCCTGCTTCCCACCTGCTTAAAGTGAAGTAAGAACATGAGAAAATAAAGGGAACGAGCTGACTGGCTGGGAAAGGAGGGACCTGCATAGGAGAGGGTGGCTGAGGTTCACCCTTCACTCTTCCTGCCATTACCCCAGACCTCATTCAAGTAAGTTATTCACAGGTGTTTCATTATTTATATTATTATTAATAATAGCCAATACATAAATAAAAGCAGTCACTGGGCAGGAGTGGGTGGGAGAGGAGTTGTTAATGAAAGGGGGCATCTGGTTATTTCAGATGCCTGTGAAAACTCCATATGGTATAGCACCAACTCCCTCTAGGACTATGCCTCTGCCCCACTGCACCACAGCCCCCTCCCTGTGTCTTTCCACATATGGATGCAGAGCTATGGAGAGCTCTTTTAGGGAAAGGCTCCTCATCCTCCCATCTCTCCCACCCGATTTGGATTTCGGCTATCTCCCCTTAGGGGGTTACACATTCTTCACCTCTCGGCTTGCAAGTGTTTAATGAAATGCATCCCCCAACCCCCACCAGTTTGCTGGGGCAGAAGCAACCTGGACACCAATCCCCATATAACTAAGCCCCAAACTGATTTGTCAAGGCATGATCTCTCAAAGGTACCGAGCTGGATTTCTTAGGCTCCCACCTCTCTGCCACAGCAGAGTGTTGGGGA
This sequence comes from Cynopterus sphinx, assembly GCA_030015415.1. Taxonomy (NCBI): domain Eukaryota; kingdom Metazoa; phylum Chordata; class Mammalia; order Chiroptera; family Pteropodidae; genus Cynopterus; species Cynopterus sphinx. The sequence goes on along the minus strand of CM057384.1, from coordinate 24,876,986 downwards.
TAAAGTAATACACACAGGTATCTCTAATGCAATAAAGAACAGGACTCTTGAGAAAATTGTAAGGAACACAGTAGGTTGGCTCTTTTGTATGCTTGCCCTTGAAATTCTAGAAAGACTTGAGCTATTTTTATTTTAAACCTTAGATCATCAAAGAGAAATGTAATTAGGGAAAGATGGGGGCAAAGTATTACTGTGACATTTAAACAGATTTAAAACTTTTTCTCCAAGTGCTACTTCATGGCCACAATTTTTCAATCCACTGAGAGGGTGAAGGCTGGGAAATGGAAGTGGGAGCTGGAAACAATTGCTTCTCATTTTCTCTCTGTGTTTGGGGTTTACATTTTGTTGCTGCTTCATTTTAGGGGTAGTCAGGAACCCCTCTACAATGTGGATCTTGGCTCAGGTGGTGTAATTATGCAGGCTTTGCCATGGCTTCCTGCTCCTCACTTCCCTTTGCTCCTCTTCAAGGAGAGGGGAAGCCTTCTTTGTGTTCAGCTTCACTCTGAACCACCCTCTTTCTTCTGGCACCCACTGAAAAACATTCCACATCCCTGGCTGTGGCCACACACCCTCAAACCTGCTTTGGCTCTCCTGCCTGGGAATTTTTCTCTCCCGATTATAAACTGGTAGAGCGTAGGAACCCAGTCATCAGATCCCTCCTCCTCTACAGCCTTCTTGACAGGCATGAGGACGCAATAGGTCCTCAGGATGGAGTTTCTAGACACCAAAGGCGAATCTGACTTTGGTGTATGTTGGGGGTCAAGACTGTATTCATTCTTCTGGGTCATAAGGATGGGAAGCTGTAGGGGCCTAGGCAGACTATCTGCCACAAGGAGTTCAGAACTCAGGATGAGAATAAGCAGTTGAGGATACATACCACAGTTAAACTTCCCAAGGCTGCATGGCTTGACTTGGAAGCATCATCACTCAGTCATTCCTCCATTCATCTAGCCCTTCTAATCTCTCACTGGAAACAGCAAAGGACAGGCTGGGAAGAATCTACTGTTTAGTTAGAAAGACCAAAATCACACCAAGTGAAAAGCCCCAGAACAGCAAATGACAACAGATGGTTAAATGTCTTCTAGGCCTGGAGAGTTCTACATTTGAAAAATCAGAAAGCCATCCAAGTTTTGTGTGATGATCTGAGATGGGGGTAGCAGTCTTGAGGAAAGATGGACCCTTGTGAAGAAGGCAGGATGCAGAAGACGTAGCCAGAAAGCTGGATGATGTCCTGGCCTGTCCTAGCCTTAGGGCTAGGAGGGTAAGAAGCAGCTGGTTCTTCAAGGTTATATTGAAAACAAGCTGAAAACAGAACTGTGATCTGCATGGGACTTCCCTAACAGAGATCATACCTATGATTAAACTTCTCTATGGTCTCTATGGATTGACTGCTCTGCCCAGACCTGCAGAGGGCAGTGAGGGTAGGCTGAAGAGGGAGATCCACTTGCTCTTGCTCTCTTTAAAGAACACAAGCATTGTTTGAGTAAAGAGACTGACTCAGATTGCTGAGTAACCACACACAGGCACAACCCAACCAAATGAAAGGTGCTGGGGATGTGTGCCAGGATACACTGGAGAAGGTGGAGCTCATGTGGGCAGAAGCACCCAGAGAAGGCTTTCTGGTGGAGAGTGCTGGTCCTGCAGGAAGGGGTGGGTCAGCTTGGAGGAGGAGGGAGGTTGAAGCAGTGGGTGGAGTTGCCAGGCCTGAACAGGGCAAAGGCTCTGGGTTCCTGTATGATGGTGAGAAGGTGGAGGCTTCTAGAGGGGCCTTCTATGTGGAGGTAGGCTGGGTGGGCAAGATGGGGGCTGTGAAGGCAGCCTCAGTATTCTCCACAAACCTAGGCCTTCCCTGCCCTTGAATAATTAGGGAAGGTTTAGTGATATAAAGAATCATTGAGGTGGGAAAGGAAGAGGAAAACAGTCCTGACCTCTCAGTTAACATTAGTAGCCTTTAGCCACCCAGTGTAGATGATTGAAGGGCTCCTCTGTCCTAAGTCCACAGCAGGCTTGGCCAGGGGAGAAAACTCACACAGGGGAAATCACAAGAACGATGCTCCTGTTTTGGGAAACCCAGGGGCTCCCCAGGAGGGAATACATTGCCTCCGGAACTCAGTCAGGTGCCAGGGCTGGTGAGAGAGGGGCCTCTGGACTTTCTTGCTCACTGACTAAGCCCCAGTGAAATATGGCCTTGGTCTTGTGGTGGCTTCCGGGCCCCAGACAGTGGAGGGGAATGCTTTTAGGAGTCTCTAGGCCTTTGGGTCAGCAGAGAGGTGCCTTTCATGGCCGTGTTTTAGGGTTCCATGTGAACCTGGGGCTTTGCCTCCCTTTTGCTGAAGGGGGGCAGGAAACAGAAAGGCAGCAGAAGAGGCATGAAAAAGGGACCGGAAGTCGTGGACCGGAAATCGCAGCCGAGCATCCTGCGTGGTGGGGATGAGAGAGCCCGAAATCGGCGGACGGGGCCCGCCGCGCCATGGCTCTCCTGGCCTCAGCTCTCTCTTCTGTGAAATGGCGACTGTGAGTCTTTCTTCTGTCCTCCTTTCCTTCCTCACTTCACATCGAAGAAAGAGAGTCAGCGGCGGATTTGTGAGGCAGCAGACTCACTGTTCTCGTAAAAAAAATTAAGGTGAGAGTAAGGATTGAGGGTCCAAATGGGCTGCAGAAAGGTGCAGATAAAGATAACTTGTGTGCACTGAAGGGTTAGGAATTTACTCCTTAACTTTACATTTTTTTTTTTTTTTTACATTTTTTAAAAATGGAGCTCTAGCCAGGTAGCATGCGGTCCAACAGAAGCAGGCGCTTACAGCCGCGTTTAGGTAAAGAGGGGCGGAGCCAGACTGCTGGCCTCAAGCCCTGCCTCCCTCACTGGCTAGCTCTGTGACCTCAGGCAGGTTGTTTCATCTCTTTGTGGCTCATTTTCCTCTCTGTAAGATAGGAAGAGGACTAGAACCTACCTCATAAAGTTGGTGTGAGGATTAAATGAGCAAATGCAGTTAAAGTGTTTAGATCATTGTCAGGTCAGCCAATATTATTGGAGCATCACTAATTGGCTACAGAGGGCTGAGGGCTTGTTGAGGAGCATCCCCTACTAGCCCCATCGTATCCGACATAGAAGGAGGGGTGTCTGCCTCTGTCTGGGGCCTGACTTGGACCCACAGTGGGTGTCTTTACTTGCAGGACTATTTCTCAAGGTGCTCCTGGGGGTGGGAAGACTTCCAGAGAGCAAGGCCCACGATCACTGCCTCTTCTTGAGGCCTGCCTTATGTACCTGCTGCCGGCACTCAGCGGCCCCTTCTTACCTGAGAGTTGTTGCCACAGCAAGTCCTTTTAATTGTGATGTTTTACTAATTAGTTTTTAATTATGTTAATTTATTGTACATGAGCCCTGAGGTTTTCAGATACTGGGTTCACTTTAGAAACTGAAATTGTAAGTTGTGTTTATTACACACATATTGCTGTGGGTAAATGTCACTTTATCGTGGTTACAATTTCTTTCCTAATGTTGATCAACAGCTTCTACCTGGGCTCTCTAAACTTCATTCTCCAGCCACTATCAGGCTCCACAGAATATCCCACAATCCTTCTGATAGAATTGAGGTTAAGAAACTTAGTATCGATGGGCTCTGCAGATGACTTGAATGAACAAGGTGGCTGGATGGGGAGAGGGAGACCCTAACTGGACAGGGGTTGAGGAAGGTGAAACTGTAGGACATTTATACCAGGCCAGATATTCAGAGGGTTGTTATGGGGGTCTTAGACTCCTTGCCTAGGGGTACCACTCCTGTTCACTCACCCAGCAGCTGGGTACTAACGAGAGCTTGAAAAGGAGGCTGCACCTACATAACCTGAAGAGAGGAAAGAACAGGCTGGTGATGAGGATGGAAAGGGCATGGAGGCAGTCAAGTTAGGCACTGCAGGCCATGAATGATGTAGGCTTGTGTTTGGGGGGTGGCAGGTGACCACGGGGAAAGGGGTTTGCATCAGGGCCTACTTATAGGAAAGACAAGGTAGGAACTCACCAACCATATGCTGATGATTGCTGATGATTACACGAAAAGTGCAGTCAGTATCACAAGATGGGGACAAAAAAGATGCCTGGGTATTTATGATGAATGAATGAGAAGAGAGAAATCACCCCTAGTCCAATACAGGTGCTGAATTAGAGGGACGCTGTATCAGGCCCATTTTCCATAGAACATTTCTACACTCAAAGGATGAAGGTTTGCTACCACTCAGTTTAAAGAAGATGCTACAGGTTTTCAAGAAGCACCTCCCCTGCAAATAATTTCCAGATGGCAGCCTTCTTTTAGTAAGTTGAAAGTCTCTCAAAGTGTGTATGTAAAGTTTTATACATAAATTCTGATCTCTTACTAAACAGACACACTAATTTTGCTCAAAGAGTAAAATTTAAAGAACTATAGTCTATAAATACAATGGCATTTATTGCTTAAAAATATGTATGTAGGGCTTAAGCTACTCTACTATATATATACATACATGCATAGGTGCACACATTGTGTGTAGAAAGAGTTTGGACTTTGAAACCAGACATCTTTAATCTACCTACCATGTGAGTTATGCTTTCAGTCTCAGTTTTCTCATCTGAAACATAGGCATAATAACACTGAATGCTTGTCAGAGGTAATAAATTACTAAAAGAGATAATAAATATTTAGTGCTTACCATAGTAGGTACCCAGTAAATGTTAGCTATGATTATTCTGAGTGTGTTCATTAAAAATTAAACTAATTCTCTCCCTTTCAGGTATAAATATAAGCTGTAGCAGAAAATAGCATTTAGAATGTATGTGGCAGGGCATGGAGATTTTCTAAGGAAGAGGATAGCTGGCCTTTCTCCTCAGTGGTCCTCCCAGTGTGGTGGGAAGGTGAGAGGGATCTAAGTCTCTAGTTGTGGGTCCAATTTTGTGTGAGGGGTTTGAGGGAGTGGAGCCCACGTAAGGGAGGGGCCCCATGAGTTTCATCCAACACAGAAACTCAGTGATGCTCAAGTGTATTTAGGCTTAGAAAGGGGCCCACATGTAGCACATACCTACCATCCCCTGTCCCCGCTCCCAGGGAGTCTGCATCCACACATCTGCATTCCCTGGCATATGGGAGGCTCCTACACAGGCCTGCATGACCCACCTTCCTCCCCAGGAATGGGAAAGGTGGGCAAGCTCTGTGACTCATTCCCTGGCTCTGTGCCCTCTTGCTGAGTCACAGTGTAATTGATCCCTCCCTGCACCAGGTTTCTGCTCTCATGTGACCCAAAGCAGGGTCATTTCTAGACCAGCCAGGGCTGGGGAGGCCTGGCTAGGAAGAAGTGATTCCAGGAGGGAAGGCAGGCAGTGAGAACCTGAGGATGGCATTGAGTTGATGTTCCTGGCTGTCTGCTGAGGTGTTATGTTTGGATCAGTTGGGGGTTGGTCCCTCACCCACTCCTTTGGTATGTCCCATCAGGGTACGTCTGTCTCTGTAAAAGTTACCTATGGGAAATAAATAAAGGGAATTTGATGTCTGGGAATATTCTTGACAGTGTTCATGGTGTTTGTGCTTCTGAGACAAACGTACCTCATTCTTGTTTCCAAAATGAATTATGGGCTTAGAGGAGCTGAGGACTGGGAAGCAAGAGGTTGGGGTGTGTGATCCACACATTATATAAGGGCAGTGTCACTTCTTAGGGCTCAGGATCATGCTACCCTTGTCCCTGAAAGAGAAGAATCACCTCTCAAACTGAAGAAATGAGGAACTCCAGGCAGCAGGCATAGAACCCGAGTCCTCCTGACCTGGTGGTAGAGGGCAGACTAAGGGTCAACATGCCAAGTTCTCCAATAGACAGATCTGGGGTGTGGTCTACAGGACTCTAGATGAGCAATTGTCACAAGGCTCTGCTTGTGACAGCATTGCCCCCTGGGCCAAGTCATGTAATTGCTCTTGGTTTCTGTATCCTCATTTATAAGAGGCACAAAATTCTCCTATCCCAGAGAGGTCTGTAATGAATGTAACCAATTGTATTGTTATAAACCTACCCTCATCCCCATTTCACAGTTCTTTGTCCTGACTGATGGGCTGTCATCTGCACTGTGAGATCACTTGGGTCTTACTGACTGCTCCCAGTCCCAGTTCTGTGATGATCTCTTCTCACCTTGCCACCCTGGGGGAAGAGCCAGGTCTTGATGGGATTCCATGCCAGAAGTCCATCAAACAACAAAGGGGGCTCAAGGGGGCTCTGACAGGACTCAGGCAAGACTTGTTGAATACCCTTGGGTTACCTGCTTCCCCTGTTTGGACTTCATTCTCTGATTTATGAGCTGGCGACAGTAATCCTTGCACTGCACACCTTGTGCAGAATAGGGAGGATTAGAGGCCAGAATGGGCTTGCTTCCTGGAGTGTAGGGTGTGTATATTAAGATGGGTTCCTCTGTCTACCCACCCCATTCCTGCCTCTGCACAGCTCTGGTCTCAGAGCAGCCCTGAGAACAGAGAGAGCAGCCTGGTTCTCACATCCATCCTCCTCCTCCTGATTATTTCTCCCAATCACACTTAATAGCTGCCTGGCTTTTGGCTGCAGCCCGGTATATAATAACCTGCAATTATTGTCCACTTAAGCTGTCCCCAGGGCCTTGTCTGTTGCGCTGCCCAGGCCTGCACCACTGGCCTGCTGATTTCCCTGTCAGAATCATGGCCAATGGGAAGAAAGCCCCTGAAGGGTTAGGCCGACAACCTGTTTGGCAGAGCTGCCACCTCCATGGCTGCAGCTTCTTTGGACATGGGGCTTCAGAGGTGGCCCCTTCCAGCCACAGCCTCATCTAGCATGGGTTCACCACCTTTTCTAGAGCCTGGCCCCCTGGGCTGTCCACAGCCATTCTCATCCTCTGGCTCCTACCTCTATGATACACTGTCCTCATTTCAGTCTCTGTGCCTTTGTTTACCCTTACCTGATACTGCTTACTATACTACAAGAACTACAGGTTTAGTTCCTCTTCCCTACATATTATAAGGGAGGCATTAGCATTTTACATACCAGGCTATTGAAGATCAGAGAGGTTAGGTATCTTTCTTAGGGCCACACAGCCAGGAAATGACAGAGCAAAAATTCAGAATCAGATTAGCTGATAACATCTCACTTATTTAATCTTCATGCTGTCCTGTCAGGCTGTTTTCATAACAAGCCTTGGTGGCTCTGCTCAGTGCTACTGCTTTTGGAAAGCTGTCCCCACCACTGCAGTAGCACTAGTCTTCATTATTCTAAACCCTTACAGCCCTTGAATTGGAACCAGGTACCCTCAGCCCTACATCAACAGAGCATGAGTTTCTCTACTTAGCCTTCTTGTGCTATCTTGATTCAAAAAGCATCTCGGTGTGCAAATTAGATGTGACTGTGTTTTTATCATTATTCAAGTCTCCCTTTCCTAACTCTGACATATTTTTATGAACATCTCTCCTAGAGCCTGACCCTTGCTGCTCCTGACAAGGGCCCTCACTCGTTTGTAAATGTTTGGTAAATGGTAAATGTTTGGGTTTTCTCTATGGTTCCACCTTATTCTTATGGTGCTGATTGTGATGTTGATGGGGATGACAGAAGTCAATTTCTAGGCTGCAAAAGCACATGCAGGTCCTGGGCCACCATTGGGAGATGGCAGAACCCAAGGGTGTCCATATTTTCACATCAGTCAGAATCTATTAATTAAATGACCAAAGGTAAAAGAGGGTGTCCAGACCCTAAGTGAAGACCTTTATTCTGAGTGCTGGTTTCCTGGTGTGTGTCTGTGTGTCCGTCAGTGAGCGTGTTTGTGTGTTCCTACACATGGTCTAAAGCATAGTAGTGATGATGGCTGTGAAGCCTGTCATGGCCTGTGATGAGTAGTCAAGAGTTTCCTGTCAGGCCAGAAGGACCCAGAAGCTTGAGAGCTGGGAGAGACTCTGAAAGCTACTGTGTAAAGAGGGTCCTTCTGTCTGCTGTCTTGTTGTCAGTCACAGTGGGCTCTGAGCTGCCAGTGGAGGAGGTCCAGGAGGCCAGTAGCCCAGTCTTCGTTAGGTCTGCCCACCTGTCCTGCGTAGACCCCATGCCGAATCCTCTTCTCCACCCCTGCCTAAGTGACACTCCCTTCTTCTGGGCTCACTCACCCTTTGTCTAAATGTTTCTCACAGGGACTTGCATTTCTCAGTCCTTTGTCTTGGAAGCAAGAATACTTTGCAGCCTGAGACCTTCTCTGGCCCCTCAGATCTTCCCACCTTGGATTAGTTGGTTCTGAGGAGGCAGTGGGCCTTCTGTCTTGGCCTCCAGCCAAGTGCTCCTAGTGCCTACAAAACTCCCTGCTCCCACAGCGGGGGATACATCTCTGGCTTCTCTCAGCCCTGCCCCTGCTTCTCAGGCTGATCTTTAGCCCTGGGGTGAGAGCTCCCAGGAACGGCTGGAAAAGGATCCTCAGGAAGGGGCAGCACAGGTGAGGACAGGGGCCAGAACTGGCCACACCAGCTAATACCTACAGCAGCCCTGGGGACTTTATGCGGAGAGGCAAATGTTTACACTGTGTCTTTATTTTCTCTGTCATTTTATTCTTCCGCCCCAGGGCCCAGTGCTTCTCATGCCAGGTGGATGGGATACTCACTCTTTTTAGGGTAATCCAGTCTTTTCAGGATAATCCAGTCTCGTTGGGGCAAGTCTTCCATCTTTACAAGTTTTTCTGCCCCTCTTACTATCTGAGGTAGGCAGAAGCTTACATACCCTTTGGCGAGGGGGGACGGCTTGAGTTGTCCTTATGCTGTTGTCTGGGGCCTTGTTGAGCTCCCTGGGGTGTGGCAGCCGTGATTTCTATCCTGGGGTCCCCAGATTGGAAGCTGGTAGACTCCCCTCCCACAAGGTCCTAACCAGGTGTCACAGGAAGCCTCCGAGTCCCAGCAGTTCCTATCCCCAAGTACAACTTCTCACCCTTAGCCATGGGCTGGGCAGACCCTGGATTCCAGTGTTCTTCCTGCATATCCCACCCCAGGGGGCAACCAGATAGCTTTTGGAATTCTCCCTCGCCTCAGGCAAGTAGGATGAACAGGGAGAAAGAATAGATGAAATCTAATTAAACCTGTTTTACTGCCCAAACTCATTGTTTTTTTACCCCTCTGGGTGCTAGCCCCAGGTTGCCTAGAGCCGCTCAAGCAGGAAGTATAGTCTGGTCACCAGCTTTAGCTTTAAAAAGGTGCCTTTTTTTCTCTCTCTCTGTTCTTGTCTTAAGGTTTAGCTCTGGGGTAGGGAGGATTGTGGTGCAAGAAGGCCTGCCCTTTGTCTTCATTCCTGGCTTTTCTCCCCAAATCAGAAAGCCTTCTGTAGTCTCCCCTGCCTCCATCCTGGGCCCAGGCACAGTGGAGAATGGTCCTGTGGCCTATGGGTGCAGCTCTGATTAGCATGTGACACTGTATATTTAAAGAGTGGCAATGCAACCAGTGCCCTCAAGAACCTGCAGTGAAGTGAGGTTTGGCAGAGCCTGCTTAAATCATTTATAACACTCCCCCCCGTCCAATATTCTCCTCTGAGGTGGCTTTTAAATTTTGATCATTTGAAAAGTAAATCCTTAGCTACTTAGAAAGCTTGACAATCTAAAATTATTCATTTATCAGATATTTAGGTTAATTGAGATTTAGCATTTACTATGTAAAAGAGGCATGACTGTAATTGATCAGACGAGTCTTCTGTGTAATACTCTGATGTGCTCTAACCACTTTCATCACTTGTAGGTACACTTTTAACATAGCACCTGTTCTTTAAGTGCACACGTGTGTGTGCACATGTGCACGTGTTTGTCAGGGACACACACGAGTGAGCGCATCTTCCTCATTGGGGTTTATTGTATTTTCTTTGTGCTGCTAATGCTTTTGGCCTCTGGGGGTGCTATATATATACAGATACAGAATTTGAGAAACACTGGATTTTCAACCTGAAAGGGACCTTAGGCACTTTATAATCCACTTTTCTCATTTTACACATCCAACAATTAACATGCGAAGACTAAGACGTGAAGTGACTTGCTCAAGGGTCAGATGCAGAATCTAGGTCTCTTCTCTTTTTTTCTCTCTCACATGCACATATTCACTCATTCTATAGTAATAGATGGCTATTTCCTCATTGTCCAGCATTTCTTTGTTTCTCTCTTTCTCTTCACTGTGCTTCTTTTTCACTATCAGTTTATCTTCCTCCTTCCCTACTCTGATCCTGGGCTTGTAGCTGAGGTGGCACAGGCAGGGGATACACTGGCTCCCAGGGCTGTTGTCTCAGCAGCTGGCCAGTCTAGGGCCTACTGAGTATTGGAGGAAGTGGAAGCACAATGTGTTCCCTGCTTTCGTATTAGCCAGGAACCTGGGGAGCAATGCCTCAGTCCTGGAGGAAGAGGCACAGACAGGAGGGTAGGTTGGCCCCACTGTTATACAAACTGTTAGTAACCTGAACCTCTCTTCCTGGCTTTCTCCTGGGGGAGTTGACGTTTTTTTAGGAGGAGGAAATGGGGTTATCTCCTTGTCGTTCCTCCCTCCTGAGTCATTTTTTCTAGCCCTAGCCATGTGGCCTCCAATTCTGATACTATTTTATGAAAGGTGTATGTGCTCCTTCCCTCATATCCAAGAGGCACAGGAAAGTGTTCCGTTTCTAATCCTGCTTTCCTGATGTTGAAGTTTGGCTCCCAATCCTGAACTGACTGTATGGAAGTGACTGTTTTGATGTGTCTCATTTCCAGAGAGGCATGGAATCTCAGATTTGGAATGGAGCTTAGAGGTCCTCGATTTTACTCCCACACCCTCTGGAGCAACGTATTCTTTAGCATCCCTGAATTACTTTAGTCAGCCTAACCACCTCCAGCCACAGGCTAATTCCTTTAAAAAGTCCTGCCATCCCACATTTCTCTCAAGGTGCCCCCTCTCTCTTTCCTTCTTCTGCCAAAGTCTTGAAGTAAGTGGCTACCCCTGCTTTCTCTACTCTTTCGTTTCTCCTTTGTTCTGTAATACACTTAAATCTGTCTTTTGCCACTTCCACTTTACCAGAATTATTCTTATTAATGTCATCAGTGGCTTCCTTGGCCAAATCCAATACCTACTTCTTTAGTCTACATCTTAATACTATTAACCACTACTTTGAAATATATTCTTTCTCTTTCAAGAAATACATTGCACTCTCTTTGTTCACCTATTAATTCCCAATCCTCTCTTTGGGTCCTTTCTCTGTCTGGTTCTTAAATCCTGGCGTTACCCTGGCACATCCTTGAATTCTTCTTCTTTTTATATTTCAGTCTTCTAGGGCCGCCAGAGGTTAATAATCAGTCCCCTGTCATATTGAATATATCCCTGTCCTCTCTGCCCTACTGAGTTTCAGCCCCTTATTTAAAACTTCTAGAGGTTTCCATTGGAAGACCTTCAGACTCAGAGGTTCTCTCTTCCTATGAGGGAAAAAAAAAAATCCCTGTTTTGGTTGGTGACCCAATCATTTTACCCATTCATTTCAGCCAGAACATGAATCGTTCCTGTCTATATCCTCTCCCTCATCTTATACATTCCCTTGGTCACCAAGTCCTTCCAGTTCTATCACATCTTTGCCTCCTTCACACCAAACCCTCATTTTCTCTCAGTTGTACTATTGCCACAGTCTTCCAACTGGTCTCTTTGCTGTTGTCCTTCCCTTTTCTGACTTACATGCATTTAACTCTGCACACAGAAGGAGCTTTCTAAAGTATAGATTTGGTCATGCCTACTCCCTCCTTAAAAGCCTTTAACAACTTCCCATTGCCTCCAGGATAGAGCACCATCCGCTTTGCTCGGTATTTTAGAAATTGTCATAACTCATTCTGTCCCCTCTGCTTCTAGGTCTATCTTCTGTCACCTCCCCTGTCCCAATCTCCTATATGTCTTTAGCTCCAGCTGGAACCAGTTTCATCCTTATTCTCCCTGTTCCACCAAGTTCTGCAGATCCCTATGATCTCTCTCATTTAGGACTTGTGTACACATTGCTCCCTGTGATACAGTCATCACCCCCTTTCTTTTCCTAGCTATATGCTGCTCTGTTTTCACATCTCTCCTTGAATATCACTGTTTCAGGGAGGCCTTACCTGCCTGACGCCACAGACTAAGATAGGTGACCCGTCGTGTACTCCCATGGTACTCCACTTTTTATAGTCATCAGCAGAATTGCTACTTTTAGTTAATTATTTGTTGATTCCTCCCTGCTCCCTCCACCCCAATAGACTGTAAGCTCTTCTAGGACATGACTGTGTCTTTCTTGTCAATTCTCTATTCCAGCACATGGCATCCTGCATGTACAATAAATTTTCATCTGACTGGGTGACTGGAGAGATTTGAATATATTAATCTGAGTAGGATCTTGATCCTATGAGTGGGCAATAGGGGCTGAAGGTTGTCCCCACTGCATTGGTGACTTGATGAAATTTTGAGTTTTAGGAAGATCAGTTGGGAGAGGCAGGTAATATCAAGGATCGGGGAATAGATAGTAGTAGTACTGGCATGAAGTGTGGGTCTGAAATGAGTGACTTTTCTTCTCTTATCCCATTTGCTTCCAGTAGAGAGTCCAGGAAATGGAAATGATTTGTGCATAATTGAAACTGGCCAGAATCCATGAATGGGCTTATAATAAGGTTAGCACATAACTGAAATGACTCTACCTTATTGTGGGAATTTTTTTTTTTTTTTCACTTTCTGCTCTTTCTAAATTTGTTATTTAATCCCTTGGTCCTATTTCTTCCTCTTCCAAGGGTGGAATCCAGAAGAGGATGCTCTCTGTTTGGAATAATATTCCAGTGTGGCTGATAGTTTGTTAATATTATTGTCATTTTCTACAGTACGTATGCAACTTTCGGATATTGCATCTGGAGGCTTCTACCCCAGAGAAAAATAAAATTGCAGTTGGGAGAGTCCAAAAAGTGGCTGGCATTCTCAGGTTCAAATCAGCTAATTTAGAAGCTTTTCCTGGCCCAAATTTCTGTGGTAGGAACAAGGAGTACCCTCTCATGACTGTCGCTCCAGTGACCCATGCTCTCCAGGCCAGTGACAAGTTAGGAGGCTGCTTTTCTGCTCTTTGTTATACTGGGTTCTGCCCCATCTCTCTAAAGCAATCTTATAAATCATTGATGAGGATATTTCTATTTTTGTCTTAAATATCCTAGCCAAGAAAGCCTTATGAATACTTTCCAAATCAAATGCTGGCATTGCACGATGTTTCCTCATTAATGGCAGCCCCATTTCATTGTTTTTTTTTGTTTTTTTTTTTTCCCTCTTGGCTCTTGCCATCCATGTCAGCAATGCCAAGTCTCAGTTTGGAGGCAGGGCTGAGCCTGCTGCAGAACGCTCTGTGGACTCCCTTTCTTGGGTCAGAGCTCCTTCCTTCTTCCCCACGGCTGCCCCCTAAACCTCATTGAAACCTTTAAACCTCAAAATGCTGTAAATTATGACTGTTATTTATTTTCAGTAAGGTTTCTTCCTGTTCATCCTGCCTCTGAACCCCCATCCCTCCATCCCAATTATCATCCTTTCTGTGCCTAGGAGTTCAGCTCACAAAATAAGAAATGACATCTGTGTTCTCAGAGACTTCCTATGAGGGGAGAGGAGGGACAGGCTCTACATAGATAATGTAAGAACAATGAGGCATGCGATAAAGAGAGGTGGTTGTTGTGCTGTGGGAACAGAACAGGTAGATTTAAACTGAGTTAAAAGGAGCAGGAGTCCACTTGGCAGAGAAGGGGCAGAAGTGTCTGAGTAGCAAGAGAATTGGTGATCTGGGCAACATGGTGTGTTGGAGTATGTTAGGGAAACCCTAGGTATCTCAGTTAAATACAGACTATGGATTTTCTCATCTAGAAGACAAGAGATCACAGTGTTGATGAGGATATGGAGAAAAGGGAATCCTTGTGCTCTGTTGGTGAGAATGTAAATTGATGCATCCACTGTGGAAAAGAGCATGTAGTTTCCTCAAAAAATTTAAAACAAAACTACCATATGATCCAGCAATCTCACATCAGTGTATATAACCAAAGGAAATGAAAATAGGATATTGAAAAGATATCTGCACTCCCATGTTTATTGCAGCATTATTCACAATAGCGAAGATTTGGAAACAACCTAAGTGCCCCCAACAGATGAAGGGATAAAGAAAGTAGGGAATATATATATGTATTCATGCAATGGAATATTGTTCCACTATAAGAAAGAATGAAAGTCTGCCATTTGTGATAACATGGGTGGACCCTGAGGGCATTATGCTAAGTGAGATGTCATACATTTGAGAGCCAGACAAATACTATATGATATCACTTATATGTGGAATCTAAAAAAGCCAAACTCATAAAAACAGGGACTAAAATGGTAGTTACTAGGGACCAGGGGATGGGGAAATGGGAGAGATGTTGTTTAAGGGTACAAACTTGCAACTAAAAGATGAATAAGCCTTGGAGAGCTAATGCACAGTATAGTGAATATAGACAACAATTTGTATTATAATCATCATACTGGTTAGAGACTAGATCTTAATTTTTCCCACCACAAAAAATAAATGGTAATTATGTGAAATGATGGGGGTGCTAACTATCGCTATGATGACAATCATATTGCAGTAAATAATCAAAGCAACATGTTGTACTCCTTAAATTTACAGAATGTTATATGTCAAATATATTTCAATAAAAATAAATAAATGTTATTAATCCTAAGAAAAAAGACTGGAGTTCCTAATGGGGCATTTGTGTATCAGTAAGGGTCTAATAATGGAAAAGTGGAAAAAAGGCACAGGGGCAGAGGACTGGGGAGACTTAATGCATCATCCAAGTGTTCCTCACATCACTCCCAGGTCATTACCACTTTCTCCTGCAACTGGTCTTCACAGTCAAGTTATGTGTTATATTTCCTGGAATGAAATTAAAATGAAAAATGAATAACAACTTTTGTTTTACCAGATTTATATTCAGTGTCTTAATTTTTCTTTCATTCCCTTTTACTCTGGTGAGATGTCATTCATTGTCAGAGAGTCTGTCTTTAACAGCTCAGGGCTTCACCTCCAGCCCCATCTCCTACCCTTAGAAGAGGGTAACAGGATGACTTTTCAAACAGCTGTACTTAGTGAACCTGGCAGCCTGTCCCTACACCTACCTGAGGCTCTCTGAGGGAGCAGGTGCTACTACTAGGGGCTCCCATCATTGGCACTATGGCAGGATGATGGCCAGAACTACCCTGTGTCACCATCTGAGAAGTGCTTGAATAGTGTGTGGTGGAAGGCACTGTGCAGGCATTAAGACTTGCTGGCTTCCAGAACTGCCCTAACGACTGCAGGACAGACCACACCTGTCCTGGGACTGTTTGCAAGGGTCTTGGGTTTAACACTAGGCCTTGGTGCCATCTAGGTCTAGGGGTAGGTCTTTTTTTGTTTGTTTGTTTATTTCTTTGTTTGATTCTCCATCTGGTTTATGTTCCTTTCTATTTCTGCTAAATGCCAAAGGACTATGAAGGAATCACTGATGTTATTTTTCCTGGTGAGTGAATGAACAAGTCCACTTCTTCCTCATGGTGTTCAAGGCCCATGTGATCTGAACCTACTGACCCTCCAGTATAATTTCTGCCTCCTAATTCAAACCTGTGCTGTGGTCAGATGGTACTCAGTGTCTCATTTCCAACTGGACTCCTTTGAGCCTGTGGCTCTTGCCTCTGCCTGTGATGGGTGACCCCCTGCCACCCATCATGTACCTTATCCCAGTTGGCTCATTCTTGGAGACCCAGGCTCAGGACCAAACCTCCTGTGAAAGAAAGCCCTCTTGGCTTTTTGTGCCCTAACACCTTTTTAGAGATCTGAATTGGAAGCCTTAAGAGCTTTTGAGGATCTGAGAACTCAGATGGGAATCTCACTGTTAGTTCATGTTGACTTCCCAAACCGATATAGCATCTTCTAAATGGTGGGGACTTTGTACTTCCTGTCTTCTTGGAGACAGCTAGCATTGGACAGGCTACAGAAATGGCAGTCAGCAAACGTGACTTAGCAATGGGCAGCTCTTTTGTGTTCTGTTGACTTTTTTCCCCTTTAAAATAAGTATTTTAATTTGCAGAGAATCAAATATGAAATCTCAGCCTTTGACCTTGAAGGGCACTGGGCAGCCATTTGCTTCATTCTCATCTCCAGGCAGGGATGTGTCTAATCCCAGGGGAAGATCCCTACCAGCCTCCTTCTGGCAGCCTCTGTTGTCTGCCCCCACTCAGGATTGTATTTGGCAGAACTATATGGACTCTTCCATGTATCTGACCACAACCTCTCCCCTGGAGAGCCCAGTGTGCAAGCCAGCTCTGTGCCAGATTCTGAGGGTAAATGGGAGAAGTGGAAGATGCAGACCCTCCCTTTGGAAGTTGGGGATATGGCTTCTATCCTAAGGACAGTGCTGGGAGATAGGAGGTCTATATGTAGGGTAGGCCATGGGTGCCTTTCCAGATGTATGTGGGAGAGGGGCCAGTGCTAAATCAGGCCTGTCTCCTTTTGCCTCTAGCACAGTTACTTTCTGATCTCTTCTCTCTGGGCCTCTGCTTTTTCCCCTGTCAGGTGGGCATAACCAGCTGCTCAATGGCACACAAGATTGTAGGGAGATGACTTGAGGTTAATGTGAGGGGAAATGCAGTTTTAAGGATGAGGGTAGCATCAGAGTGAGGGGTAAGCTTCACTCATATTTAAAGTTCGGATCACTAGATTTACCATCTCATTTTCATGATTGTTTAATAAGTAGGTTGTACTGTTTTTAGAGTTTTTTTTTTTTTAAATTGCGGGGTAGTTATATGGTTATAACATGCAACTGTACCAGTTCATCATAGCAGGATCCTTACCCCAAGTGCGTGTGTATATGTGTGTGTGTGCGCGCACTGGGGAATGTCATGCCACAGGGCCTTCTCCTGGTCGAAAAGAAACCTGGAGATGGTTGAGATAGATCAGGAGGTTTGTAGCTCTCTAGTCCATCACTTTTAAAATCAGCTATGAATAAGGCAGAACTTGGAGGGGGTGCCCTAGAGGACTTGGAAGTCTAAACCAGGGCAAGGTTTAATTTGGGAAGTAGGTGTTTGTTCTTAAACATCACATTGTGGGCAGGCAAAGCTGCTTTCTCCAGCTGTGGAACAAAAGGCTGTCCTCAGACCTGGAGGCCAGGAAGGGGACCCTGTGAAAGGGCCTGCATTTGGAATTGAGTCCATTTGGAATCAGATCAGAGATGTCTTTGGATAATGGAATCTGAGCCTTGGTCCTGTTCATTCCTGTTTTACTGGGATTCTTAAGATCAGTGCATGAGCTTTAGAAACTTGACTGTTTTTGCTAGTTTGTTTGATTGATTGATTGATTAATTAATTAAGTGCTCTGGCCTGCAGACAAACTTATAATTTTAATTAGTTACTAAGATTTAAAAAGAGATTTCAGAAGGTCTGGACCCATTAGGCCAGTATTCCTGCAGCTAAGCAGAGAGGGTGTCATGCATTCTTTCGTTACATCCTACTGCTCAGCTGTCTTCTCACTTTAGGCCACCTGCCTGGGCCCGTAAGCACTTGAGTTTGCAGCCCTGAAGTGGTCAGCTGCACCATTGGGTCTCTGTGGGTACTCTTAAGTCGACAGCCTAGAGGTAATATGTATATCTCAAACTAGAATCTTAGCTTTCTGGACTAAGTAGTTATTTCCCACCTATTGCAAGCTCCTACTGTTTCTCCACTGTATTTTTTAAGTATGGGTGTTGTGGACTAAATTTTGCGTCCCCCTAAATTTGTATGTTGAGACCAAATTCCCAGTGCGATAGTATTAGGAGGTAGAGCCTTTGGGAGTTAAGTCTTGAGAGTAGAGTCCTCATGCATGAGACTAATGCCTTATAAAAGAGACCCCAAAGAGATTCCTCACCCCTTTTGCTATGTGAAGACTCAGCAAGAAGGTGGCCTTCTAGGAACCAGGAAGTGAGCTTTCACCAGACACCAAATCTGCAGGCTCTTTGATCTTGGACTTCTAGCCTCCATAACTGTGAGAAGTAAATGTTTGTTGTTTAAGCTTCCCAGTTTATGGTATTTTTGTTATAGAAGGCCAAACATATTGAGACACTGGGAACAATGCAGCAACCAGTGGGCTTGGGCAGGGGGGAGGGCAGGGCTGTACCTGGCTGAATCAGGGAAGCAGTAAGCCAGGGGGTTGAAATAGGGGCTGGGTATACAAATCAGTCTTGGTTGGGAGTCCACAGGGAAACCTGGTGAATTTCCCATATTTGAAACCCCATTTGGCTCTTCAGATATGAATTCTCTAGCACTTTTTCCCTATAGGGAAGACATTTTTTTCTCCCAACAGGCATAAGAAACTTGAGAGAAATGAAAATATATATAATCCAATTTTAACATAATTTGCATTAATATTGTCACTTTAAAAATATATGACTATAAACACTTATTAGTTATAACGTGTTGATAATAGACTCATAGAGATGTAAAGACAGAACAAAGTCATATGCTTTCAGTAGAAAATGAAGAGATCTTTATTAAAAAAGCTCATCTTTCTTGGAATATAGCACATCCATTTTAGATACTCAGAGAGCTAGACCGGGGAACCTCCGCATGCTCTGTGGCTCTGAAGTTTGGTGAAAATGCACCTCCTCATTTTCCGTCTAGTAAAAATGGTTAAATGGTTCTGTAAAACTCCGTCTGTTCATCGGTTATGCCGTGTCTAGCTGTGCTCTAACTAACATCGTATTAAGAATTGCATTTTTCTCTCTCCTGACTCAGATTTAAATCTTGTAATCACCGCTGGGAAGTGAGCTGTATCATCTTGAGAAATCAGACCACAGAGACAGGCCTGCAGCTGCCAGGCTGGGTCATCTTTAATCGCTTAACCCTTCATATCAAAGGATGGGTTGTAGCAGCAGATTCCTTCTCAAGAATTTGCCATGGCAGATTTTCTCAAAGAAAAGCTGGGAGTTAAAATGAAACAAGTGTGTACAGCAAAAGCCTTGCTTTGTAAATTGACTTTTGCGCCTATACACGCTACTGGTTTTGTGTGTATCTCCATGTAACTCTCTTTTTAGGCATATGTTCATGTCTGGGGACATGTATGATGGTGACATTATGTACATGTGCTTTTATGTGAAAACATTCAGTGAATCTCCATGTGCATGTGTGGATGTGAGTATGAATGTGTGTGGATATTTGTATATCTAAGAAGCAATTTTCCTTGTTTCATAAAATAAGATCCAATCTGTCAAGGCTCGTATAGTAGATCGTCTGAAACAATGGCTACAATAATCCCCTTTTTGTATTTGTACCCTTGGATAGTGCCTTCCTAAGCTGACTCTGGATTTGGCCATGTGCTTTTCTTTTGTTGATGGGATACTACCAAATGTGATGCAGAGACCTGAAAAGCAACTGCTTTTCTTCTCCTGCTTTTGGGAACACAATGTCAGTGAACTGGGGCAAGCCTGTCAGAGACATGTGGCTTAGTGACCCTGCCACCCCAGCTGACAGCCACCATCAACTGAATGAGGCCATTATGGACTAAGTAGCCCCTATCCCACCTGTGAGCTCTGTACAGCCATATAAGTGAGCTCAGGGGAGATCAGCAGAAGAATCACCCTGTTGAGCACAGCCCAGATGGCCCACCCACATAATCATGACTTAATACTAAATGATTCTTGTTTTAAATCACTAAATTTTGGCGTTGTTTTTACCACAGAAAGACCTAACTAATTGGTCTAGTTGGTCATAGAGGGAAAAGTGTTTGGTGAGAACTTGTGAACATGAATCATAGAAAGACATGTAATTCCATGTTTATACATTTTTTATAATTCTGTTCTTTATGAGTTTAAAAACATAAAAAAATAGCTCTTATTGGAGACCTACCATTAATTCTTACACAGAAATGTGCATTAACAAGACAAGCATGGGCACAGGATGATAGTCCTGGCTTGCTCCAATAATGCTTGCTAAGGCCTTGGGAAGAAGGCCAAAGAGAAGCAAACTCAGGTGAACACTCCACTACAGAATCTGCACTGAGGCTACTATTTGCTCTATGGAAGTGAAAGGATTCATCTCATCTTGCCTCTCAGCCTGCCTCTATGGGGTGGGCATCACTTTAGCAACTATTACCTAGAAGCTCACCTCAAGGCTTCTTGACTTCTTGAAGGACAAAACAGCGCCTATAAAATGAGGCTTTGAGAGAAACAAGATTCTCTTCCCTGTCTGAGGCCTGCCTTTTGGGAATGTGCCACCTCTTTGGAGAATTGACTCTGAGGATGATTGCCCCTCTCCAGTGAGACCATGTGTACTTCCAGGAACAAGACTTTTACCTTGTAGATGACAGGATATCAGGATATAATGAACAGTCTTTTCTAGATGGCTCTAGTTACTTACAGAGGCAGAGGATGGGTGAGAAAATTCTGTTTGAGAGAGAGAGGGGAGGAAAGAGGCAGAGAGGGAGGGAGAGAGAAAGAAAGTAAATGCTAGAATATTGGCTCAGAAGGCAGGGCACGTGACTTTGGCAGTTCCAGCTCTAGTCCTACTTTACAAGAAATTCTTACTTGGTATGATTTGAGAGAGGTTAGGACAGAATCTAACCTGCTGTTAATATTAGTACTTTGAGTCTGAAAGATACTTTATTTCTGAGAATCCTCTCTTAAAACACAGAAATATAAACATCTTTGTTATAGGTTAACACCAAAATAGGAAATAGCAGTGGTAAGGCAGAGGGTAAATGCTTGGAGCTGTTAGGGAACTCTGATGGATATGTGGGCACTAAGTACTTATTACATTTCATACTTTAGGTTTTATCCAGGTTTGGACCTGCACAGCCTTCTTGTAAATAAATACATCACACACTGCTCAAAACCATGTGCTATGTCAACTAGGTCAAAGTTTACCTACTTTTTTTTTTTTTCCCTCATGGGGTGGTGGTTTAAGGACATTATGTATAAAGAGAAAAAAGAATTGGATTAATTATTAACACAAAAGAAACTGCATTTATTAAGTACTAGCTCTTGCCAACCATACATAGCCCTTTACCTGTAAGTGTGGATTTCCTTACGTACTCCAATTTTCCAGGTAAGGAAACTGAGATTCTTAACTGGGAAGTTCAAGTCTATCCTCTGTGTGTATCATCTAAGTGTAGGAATTAAAACTTGAATACAGCAGGCCTGTCTGATGTTAAAGCACTACTTTTATTTTTATTTAAATTTATAATGAAATATTTCCAGACAGAAAACTTCAGAGAACAACACAAGAACTCATGTGCCCATCACCCAATTTTATTAGATCTTACTGTTCTGCTATACCCACTTTATATTTACAGTATTTTTTTTTTAACATGGGATATTTTTCTTTTAAAAATTTATATGTAGAAATTCTTCACAAAGTCTGGATATTCTAGAGATTGCAACTGTCTTCACTTTATGATGACATTTAACAAGCAGAAATTTTCATTTATTTAAATTGAATCAAATGTTTGTGGTGAAATTTTTTCATCTTTTTAGGGTTATTTTTTGGTGGCTTGTGATTTGTGGGTCCTCTCTTTGAAATACTTTTTTTTTTTTGCTATCTTCAAGATATCCTCTTCTTTTTTGATTTTAGAGAGTTTCTTCCCACTTAGGTATCACATCTATCTGGTAATGTTTGTGAATGGAATGAGCTAAAGATATACTTTGATTCTTCCCAAGAGGAGAATGACTAACCCCGGGACGCCTCACGAATTTAATATTCACCCTCATTCATTATCTACTACTGTGCTGTATGAAAGTTGTCTCTGAGCTCTGTGTTCTCTCTCACTCTTCTGCTGTCTGTTGCTATGCCAGCACCACACTATTGCTTTATTATAAACTTGATATGGGCATCTTCCATTTTGTCCTTAGATAATTTAAAACTTTTACTCATGCATTTTAGGATCAGCTTGTGTAGCCCCATAAAAAGCCCTGTCAGAATTTGGTTTATAATTGCTTTGAATTTATATATTAATTTGGGGTTGACATTGCACCTTTATGCAATCGAGTCTTCTCAACTGTGCACATGGTATATCTTTCCATTTGTTTCTTTTATGATTTCAGTAACATCTTGAAAATTTCCTTTATAAAATTCTTACCTGGATTTTTTAGTTTTATTCTTAGGAATCTTATAGTTTTTCTTGCTATCCTAAATGAGATTTTTTTCCCCCTATTATTTGAATTGGTGTATAGAAGCATTATTCATTCTTTAAGAATTTTCATTTGTACATAAGAATTGCTTAAATTTCTTGTTTGTTCCAATACTTGATAGATGCTTTCAGATTTTCTATATATACATATTATTAATGCAAACAAGGCTAGTTTTGGGTCTTCCTTTCCTTTTATTTTATTTTTAATCTTGATATCATTACTTGGCCAGAACATCTAATACAAATGTTTTTTGTGTGTTTCTTGAGAAATTCATGTGATATTTCTCCCTTATCTTTATATTAGGGCATCCTTATGTTTTTTTTTTTTTTTGATGAAAGTATTTGATCAGACTTCCAAAAAATATAATCCTTAAGTTTATTTGCTTGTATTTTATTCAGGATTTTTATATCAGCGTTCACAAGAATGGTTTATAACTTAATTACTTGTACTGTTCTTGTCACATTTTGATATCAATAAAATGAGATGAGTAACTTTTCCTTATTTTTTCTTTCTCTGAAATGTTTTGTATAAGACATAAATTGTCTATTCCTTGTAGATTTGCTGCTTACCTTTAAGACTATCTGTTTTTAGTGGTTTTGGAGAAAGGAGATTTTGATATTTTCCATTTCACATAAATTTTATGGTTTCCTCCAGCTGGATGCATATGTTGGGTTGATATTGAGGTCTCTCACATCCAGTCACAGAATCTGTGGCTGTCTAGCCTTGCTTCTTGGCCACAAGTCTATTCTGTTTTTTCCCCCTGCAGTTTTATTGTCCAAAATCTTCACAAGACTGTTGGCCCTGGCAGCAGGCTACCATTTTCCCCTGGCCTCCTTTCACTTATGTGGGAGCTCTGCCCAGCCCTAGCTTCATTCAGTGATCCTAGTTGATTTTCTGTCCAACTTTGGTCTCCTTAGGCCTCTGTTAACCTGCAGAAGCCAAACTCTAAGACTCCTGCTTTTAGTTCTGGGGCCCAGGAGACCCGTGAGTCTACTCAATCCTGTGATCTTCTGTCCTTTTTCTGGTTCACAGCAATTGTTATCTTGTTTTTTGAATCTGGCTATGGTTTTATTGGTTTTCTCTTTTAAGACTTTAACTCCTTGTAGCAGAGAGGGCTGTTAAAGTGGGAATTCATTGAGTCATCTTGATTGGAAGTTTCCCAGCACCTGCTTTTAACCACCAGACAATATTACCTTTTTAATCACGCCTTTAGGCAATATATCATCATCCAGCCAGGAAATTGATGACTTGTTCACAGTTACCTGCTCCCTGCTTTGAAGCCAATAAAGCCCCTTTGCTGAGATTATCCTTATTCTTGCCTAGAACATAACAGAAGAGCAGGTCATGAAACCAGTGAGGGTCTTTAGATATAAATAGTACACTGGCCACTCCTCCTTGCCTCAAAAACTTCCACTTTAGAGATGAGGAAATAGAGGTTCAGGGAGATAAAATTATTGGACCAGAGTTTCTCTAGCTAAGAGAAGATATGGAACTAGAACACCTGGGTAACCTGATTTCAAGCCTAATGTTCCTCCCCTCCCCTGCTGCCCGCCTCAAGATCAGTGGTTCTAATCTTTGGTGACACGTTAATAACACTTGGGAGTTATTTATTTCTTTAGTCGGGGGGTGGGGAGGGGCGGGGGTCTTTTAAACATTCTAATAATATCCATCCTGAATCAGATGAATGGCTTTAGAATTTCAGAGGATGGAGTCCAGACATTTGTATTTTCTCAAAGCTTCCCAGGTACTTTATGAGGCACAGTGAAATTGAGGACCACCACAGTGGGTGATGTCCTATCCCTTACTTAGTTAAGCCTCCCTACACCCTCCCTGGCTTTCCTTTCAAGGGAAACCTTTACTCTGCAGGTAAGTTACATGAGCTGGATCTTTATTGCTCTCTCTTTTGTCCTATTATTCTAGGTTCCTCCCTCCCTTATGTTTTGATTAGAATTTTCAGCATAGTATGTCTCTTCTGTTGTTTCTTGATCTTCATTATAACAATAATAGATTGCTTTTAATTGCCCATTTAAAAGCAACTCACACTTTTTCCTGGTGAGTTTGTGGATGAAATATTCATACAAATATGCATCAAAGAGATCTGAACACTAATCACATAATATTTTCAGTGCTCAGATTTGGGTTAATCTTTGGTCCCTGACACTGCTGGCACTGTCTGTATATCTGTGTATGGCCTCCTTTTGCCATGTGTGTGTGTGTGTGTGTGTATGTGTGTGTGTATGTGTGTGTGGTGTCATAAGCACCCAGGGGCACATATCTGCCATAGGAACCAGACACCTGCATAACTTGTCCGCTCCTCTATGTGGCTTTTCTAGCTCATTGCTTGCTCCCCTCAATGTGAGCCAGTCACTTTTCTGAATCTTGTGCTTACCTTTCTCTTTAAAACATAGTTTTGTTATAAATGCACATTCCTATGATTATAATACTTGGTTGGTTATTTTTAATTTTTTAGAAAAGGAAATCATGTTGCCTGTAGTCTCTGGAACCAACTTTTTTTTCAATAATATTGTGTTGCCAAGAATCAACCATATTGTTGTATGTAGCGGCAGTTCATTAGTTTTGAGTGCCTCACAATATTTCATTGTGGAGTACTCTAGATTACTTATCCATTTGGAATGTTTCCTGATTTTTGCTTCCAAGAATAGTACTGCTATGAATACTTTTGTACATCTTTCCTGATGCACATGTGTAGAAGTTTCTCATCAGTACATACCCGAAAGAAGAATTGGGAATTACAGGATATATAACTATTTAAGTTTACAAAATAATAACAAATTCTCTTCCAATGATATTTTACTAATTTACTCTCCCCCTGGCCATCCTGTGTATCCATATCATCTTTCTTAATTTTGCCAGTCAAATAGGTATCAAAAGCATCTCATTATGCATTTTCTTGATACTTCTTCAAATGCGTATTGATCGTGTGTATTTCCTCTTCTGTGAGATGGTTGTTCATGTCTTCTCTCCCTTTCTTTCTATCATCCTGTTTGCTCCTTGTAGATTTATAGTAGTTCTTTGTATATTCTCAGTACTTATCCTTTGTTGGTGGTATATGTGGCAAATCTTTTTTTTTTCAATTTGTAATTTATCTTTTCCTATATTGAGGGTGTAAGATCACATTTTGGCACCTTCTTTCCCTCTTTTGACACCTCCCTTCATTTAACACCATCAACTGTCCCCAAAACAGAACCAGCACTTGACATAGTCTTACATTATATTCCTTAATGTATCTGCATTCTGGTTTTCATGATTTCAAGTAACTGTATGTTAAACATGTTTTAGGATCCCTGTGGTGGAGGAATGTCCCCAAGGTATTTATTTGCATTTAAATAGGGAGGTTTTAAGGCCTAGGATTATGACTTGGAAGAAATATTTCTGGGCAGAGAGAACACTGTCCCTCACCTCTTAGCTATCTGTACCCACAGCTCCATGGGCAGCTGAAATATGTTCAGGATTCACATCTTATAGAACTCTTCAGAAATACAGTTCCCCAGGAAGCTTTCATTTTCCTCCAAGTAGTAAAACTCCCACTTTCTGATAGTTACAAAGATAGGTTTTGCTGTCATAATGCTTTCTCTGTGTGCTGCTTTGCAATCAGAGTTTTTACCACTCAGTGGGTCCATCATTGAACAGCCCATTACAGCAAACACATATCTGTTTGCCTCTATTATTGTCATAATCAAAAGGCGGGGCTACATTGAAATATTTGCTTCGTGTATGCATATCTGTTATCCGAAGGGCCCTTTAACCTAAATGGTGTGCTTTCTGTAATGTCTTCGGTTAATGAATGGGTCTGTGAGGGCCTCAGAGCAGTGCAATGTGGGAAGAATGCTATAATTTCTTTTTAACATGCAGGAATTCTGAATACGAGAAAATGCATGCCAAATTTTATTGCTTCTAAATCTGAATAATTGTATTTCTGGGCTGTGCATCTGGGTAGATAATAAAGCCACAAAACAATTTAATGAAACATATAAAAAATAAAATGACATTACTAAATATTATAATATGAAGAAACTATTTTTTGCATATTGTCACCTAATCTTTCAACCATATAGCAACAAATAATGTAACTATAATTGAAAGTTTTATTATCCTTATGAGTAAATTGAGCTCAAATTTACCTTGTTCTTGTTAGTTGGTGGGCAAATCTATAGGGGGTTACTGACAGGATTTCATTTGTGTGTTGGATTAGTTTTTTCTCTCTTTCTATGGAATCTAAAGTGATCAATAAATAGCACTGCTGCTTAATCGATTCTGAACTCAGCTCTTCAGAAAGCCACTGCTTGGCCTTGTGACCCATGCTGGCAGCCAGCCCTGTGTCTGCTGAGTATCAGAAACTGGCTCCACACACCATAAATCTTCTAGGTCCTAAAGCCCCACAAATATACCTAGGAGCCCAATCTTTACTCTCTATTTACTGCTTCCCATATTTCCCTATTCTACTCGTACAACTCTGGACAGAGATAGTGCATTTGCTATGGGAGGAGTTTGATTGCATTTCTGGAGTGGAGACTGGAGATCGTTGACTTGCGTTGCCTACCAAAAAGATCTCTCATTCCACTTTGTAGAAGGTCCACAGACTGCTCCCATCACAGAAAGTAAGGTGGAGGCTGCAGTAGGAAGACATCCACTGGCGTTTCTGATCTTGAGACCCATGTGTTCTCAGGGTGAGCCATGGGGTGTGAGGAATGCCAGGCTTCAGGAAAAGATGGCACATCTTTCTGAGGTGTCTGAAGTGTTGTGGGATAACCTCTTCTGATTTCAGTAGTAATTTATGTTTATTATAAAATGTTTAGCCTTTTTTCTTGAGCCTCGGTTTGGAGAATCAATCTACTTGGCTTCCAGGTTCATTGCAGCAAGCCTTTGAGATTGTGCAAATGTGAGAGAGGACAGTTCTTCATCAGCAGACCCAAAGGCACCTCGCTGCAAGGAATCCTGGTTTTCAGGCATCACACCCTTCTTTCTCACTTCCAAGAAGTCTTTCATCCCTCGTATCTGCCTTAGGGAATAGGAATTAGCAGGAAAAACTGGTATCAGGTAAGTGACCCTTCCAGAACTATCTCCACTGGGAGAGCTCTTGAATGGAGTCTGGATCCTATTCTATTAAAGTCCTCTCCCCCTCCCCCCAACCCCTCCCAGGGACCTTGCTCTCTTTTCTTACCATTTGGCCTAGGTCAGGTCTACTCTAGCCCATCTGGTGTGTTTTAGTAACTTCATACTTCAAAGAGAAAGGGTTGGGTTTTCCTCCCAAGGACCTGATGTGCTTATGCAAATGTACTCACACCTTTACCCTTAACCTCCAGCTACAAATACAAATGAGTGAGTGCAGGGGAGGAGATCCAACACATCCAGTCTCTGCTGCTCGGGGCTGCTGACCAGTCAAAAGTTTCCTTCACATACTTTCCTTCCCCACCAAGAACAAATCTTTGGGGCCCTTTGGTTATGCTTTATATTAGCATCCAAGTCCATCTGCTCCTGGAAGTCCTTCAACTTCAAAGAGAGTGAAGTCTCTTCTTAATAGATGCTGCATATGGTTAAGAAATCTCACCAACAATAAATTGCACATCCATTGACAGCAATGGCCTGTGATATTTTGAAGGATTTTTTTTTCAAATGAGACATCTAAGAAATGTGCAGCTTGCTATGTGTCGAGTCTTTTAACTCATTCTCATTCTGATGGGGATGTCTGGGAAATGGAGGTAGTAGGGGAGAGGTGATGAGGAAGCCTCTTTACTTCCTCTAGCTCTTTGGATAATTCCATATAAAATTTTGAAAACATTGGATTGGGCCAGTCTTTAATTTTCCTAGTAGCTCTCTGTAAGAGAACACATTCTCCTCACCCCTCATGTGGAGGGACATCTACACTCATGACTTTGCCCAGTCTCCCTTCTGTGGGTTGGGGGATGGAAATGAGATGCTGAGGAGCAGTGATGTAGGACAGTGAACTCAGGTCTTGCTCTCCTTCTGGTCAGAGGCAGCCTGTCTGTAGGATTCCTGTCTTCTCCACTATGGTATGCAGAGCAGGAGAAGCCAGAGGTTGTTCAACTGTGGGGATGCTAATTTAGGGATGAAGGACTGGCCAGCTCACTTGGCCACAGAGCTGAAGCTGTGCTCTCCAATCAGCTCTTAGCTGCAGTAGAGATGATCATTTGTTCTCCTTTTCTTAGACTTCCATGTCTATCCTTCAATTTACTTTGAGAGGAGAGGGAAGCAAGGCTGTTACTGATGTATTTAAATTGTGATAGAGAAGAAAATAACCTCAAGTTGCATTTTGGAAGAAAAATTGAATAGTAGCATAATTATTTTAGAAATTTTTCTTTATTCTCAGCGTGTTAAAGTTTTTTTTTTTTTTAAACTGGTAAAGTACACATAACATAAAATTGATCATCTTGGCCATTTTTAAGGGTATAGTTCAGTATTCTTAACTACATTTCCATTATTGTACAAGCGTACAAGCAACCCCATAACTCTTTTCATCTTGCAAAACTGAAACTATGTAACTAACCAAACAACTTTGATTTCCCCTCCCTCCACCTCCTGGTAATCACTCTTCTACTTTTTGCCTATGAATTGAGTTTTCTAGGTACCTCATGTAAGTGAAATCATATAGTATTTAGGATTTTGTGACTGGCTTATTTCACTTGGCATGGTGTCCTCAAGGTTCATCCATGTTTAGCATATGCTAGAATTTCCTTTTTTTCTAGGCTAAATATTATTCCATTGTTTATTCCTTTGTATATCCATTTATCTGTCAAAGGACACTTGGATTGCCTCCACCTTTTGATTTTTGTTGCTAATGCTGCTATTAATATGAGTATATAAATATTTCTTTAAGATCCTACTTTCATTTATTTTGATTATATACCCAGAAATGGAATTCATGGATCATATGCTAATTCTATGTTTAATTTTTTGAGAAACTGCCATATTGCTTGCCATAGCAATTATATCATTTTATATTTACAACAGTATACAAGGGTACCAATTATTACACATTCTTGCAAACACTTGCTATTTTCTGTTTTTTGATAGTGACCATTCTAATGGGTATGAGATGGTATCCTGTTGTGTTTTTGATTTGCATTTCCCTAATGATTACTGTTGTTGGGCTTCTTTTCATGTGCTTGCTGGCCATTTGTGTGTCTTTTGGATAAAGTCTATTCAAGCCATTTGCCTATTTTCATTCAAGTGTTGTTTTTTTTTTTTAGTTGTATGAGTTTTTTTATATATTGTGGATATTAACACAGGTATGTGATTTGCATATATTATCTCCAGTTCTGTGAATTGCCTTTATACTCTGTTAATTGATTGTGTCTTTTGGTGCACAATAATTTAAAATTTTGATATAGTTCAGTTTATTTATTTCTGCTTTTGTTGCCTGTGTTTTGGTTTCACATCCAAGAAATCATTGCTAAATCCAATGTCATAAAATTTTTTCTCTACCTTTTTTTCTAATAGTTTTAGTTTTTATTATTATCATTAGGTCTTTGATGCATTTTGAGTTAAGTTTTATATATGATGTAAAGTAAGGGTCCAAATTTATTTTGCACATGGATATCTGGTTTTCCCCATTTCATGTTCTTGGCAGCCTTGTTGAAAATCATTAGACCATATAATATGATGGTTTATTTCTGATCTCTCTCTTCTATTACATTGGCTCATACGTCTGTCTTAATGCTATACTATTTTGATTCCTGTATCTTTGTAGTAAGTTTTGAAATAAGGAAGTGTGACACTGTAAACTTGTTCTTGTTCAAGATTGTCTTGGCTATTTGGCGTTCCTTGAGATTGTATAAAAATTTTAAGATAGATTTGACTATTTCTGTAAAAACACTATTGTAATTTTAATAGAGATTGTGTTACATCTGTAGATTGGGTAGTATGGACATCTTAACTTTGTCTTCTAATCCATAAACATAAGATTTTTTTTCACTTATTTGTGCCTGTAATTTTTTTCAGGAACTTCTTTTTTTTGTTTGTTTTGTTTTAAGTGTACAAGTCTTTCATCTCTTGCTTAAGTTTCATTTATTTATTTATTTATTTATTTATTTATTTATTTATTTAATTTATTTATTACATTGGTTAATGAAATCCAGTAAGTTTCAGGTGTACGATTTAACAGTAAGGTGTGTGTGTGTGTGTGTGTGTGTGTGTGTGTGTGTGTGTGTATGTATTGTGTATCCCCTCCTATAGTTGAAGGATGTGGACAATAGACTAGTGGTTACCAGAAGGTGGGGTGAGTGGGGAGGAGGGAGGTAGATGAGGTAAAAGGGGTCAAATATGTGGTGACAGAAAGAAATCTTACTTAAGTTTATTTCTCAATGTTTTATACTTTTTGATGTTTTTGTGTATGGGATTGTTTGCTTTTTTAAAAAAAATTTTTTGGATTGTTCACTATTAGTTTATTGCAGTTGATTTTGGTGTATTGATTTTGTATCTGCAACTTTGCCAAATTCATTTCTTGGCTCTAATAGGTTTATGTGTGTGTATGTGTGTGTGTGTGCATGTGTGCATATGCATATGTATATGGACTTTTTAGGGTTTTCTACATATAATATTTTTAGAATCAACCATTTCTTAAGTGGATCTTTTGTAATTCTTCAAGAGGTTTTCTTATCTCTCACCCCCTTTACTTTCTTCCTAGTATCAACTTCTGGCCCCGTTGGAGCTTTCTTTGTGTCTAGCCATGTTACTTCTCTGATTAATCTGTTTCAGTGACTTCATTGACCTGGTAACCTCAGGGCAATGCCGGAACTCCTTAATAGGGTTTAGTAGGCCCTTCAGGATCCTGCCCTATTCCAGAGACCATGAATTATTTCAGTTTTTTTAATATACACTGCTTGCCTCAGGACCTTTGCACTATTTCCTCTGCCTGAATGACTGCCATCTCCCTAGCCCCTATCTCTGGCTCATTCCATGTGTTGGAAAGCCTTTTTGACCTGATGTAACTGTTAGGAGATCATAGTATATGGCCCCATAAAACCCTATGCTTTGTTCTATGGTATATTCTCATAGTATTTTGGTTGTCTCTTTTCGTACATCTCTCCAACTAGACTGTGGTGTCCGCATACAGGGGGCTATGGCTTGCTCCTTAATGTATTCTGAGTGCTCTGCATAATTATAGGCACAGAAAAGGTGCTCAGGAAGGTCACATGGTGTGAAGCTTTGGAGAAGTGGTATTCCATTCCCTGAGTGAAAGGGAGCAGAATGGGCTGGAACTCAGGGGAACTTGGGAGGGGGCAGATCTTCCTTTCTGACCTATCATAATTCTGACTGCTTCATATAGTTCACATAGTCAAACCACATTCCATGCAAAAAATATTTATTGAGCATCCACTTGTTCTTTTCTCCGTGGGCACATCAAGGTGGAAATGGGTTAAGGAGCAACATTTATCTGGAAATTGATTTGAGTGAAACATCCTGGGGAAGAATGCAAAGCAGTAAAAGAATTCAGTGTATAAAGAATACAATAAAGGTGAGGAGAGGTAGTTAAAAGAATAAACAAGGGTGGAAGTGGTTTGACAATGCAAAGAGCAAGACTAGGACCTAATGGTCTGGTGTGTAGTGCCTCTACTAAGGCTGTGGAGTGCTTGGTGTTTGGGCTTGAACAACAGAAGGACAGGAGTCCTACCCTATGCTCCAGGATTTTCTCTAGGAGGGAATGCAAATAGCCCTTTTCATCAGCCCAAACACCTTGGTCTCAGTCATCACATAGAGTTAGGACCAGAGACTCAAGCAGTGAAAAGATGTAATACTGTGCTTTATTCAGCTGCTATTTTGTGGTAGGCATGGCACTGGCCTATGCTTACCACACAGTGGCTGTCTCATTATTTACTCCCAATAACATATGAAAACACCTTAGGAGTAACTGAAGGTTGAAAATTTGATCTGCTTCACAGCAATAGTTACTCTGGGAAAGAGTTACATGGATGATATAAAGTATTATAAAGACACTTAGGAACTTAACAACCAGTTTGAGACTGGATACACCTTTTTAACAATGTTTTTTGAAACTAGAGAAAACTGTTAAAGTTATAATTTCACAGACTTCTCTTTATCATTAATATTTTAAAAATTAGGTAAAAAGTATTTTCTGTTCTCCTGCTATCTACACTATGCTTCATTCAGCCCTTTGAGAGCTCAGAGAGAGGAAGCTGGAGTCTTGCTATGGCTTAGTTCTACAGACCTGCTGGATGTATTTTCCCACAAGACTTTACGCTCTGAGAATGCTGGGGTTTTTGTTTTGGTCACAGCTGTATTCTTAGAGCTGAAAAGAGTACTCAGTACACAGCAAATACTCAGTAAATATTTGTTGAATGAATCAATTAATAAATGAAAGTTCACTCACAAAAAAAAGCTAAAAACTGTGCAGAATAACATGTAATCTAACTCCAGGATGTGTTGTTTGAGACGTAAGATCCAAGAGCCATTCAAAAAGAAGATAATGGCTACTGGCTGCCATTACTGGAGAAGGTAAGAGGCTACCATTTTCTCTTTTTAGTGAAGACTTGGATTTGAGTGTTGAAAGATGAAAAAGTGGCTAGGAGTAGGAAGGACTATTCATAATGTGGGAATAGACTGAGCCTGACATAAGTTGTGGGGAGGATGCTGAATAGTGATGAGCAAACTGAGGCTTCAAGAGGGGAAAAGACCTGTCCAGCTTGTGCCTTAGAAATGCATAGATTTGAATCTAGGCAACCTGGCTGAATGTGGAGCTCAGTCTACATTTCTTTGATAAATCTGGATGATGGATGGGAGGTGGGAGATTGTGAGGAGCTATTCCAGTGGCAGAGAGGAGCTGTGTGGAATGTTCTCTGATTTACACATATTTCCTGTCATGGAGGTCTTTGTTGCTTCCTTTTCACCACTCAGGAAGTGGGGACAATATTTACATGGCCATTTCTAAGTGGGTATTAATGAGAGAACCACTTGGAAATTCCCAAGTGAAAAGTAGTATGCAAAGACAGAGCATTTTTATACCAGCAAATGGTGAAAAATAAAGGGTATTTCAAAGAATATTATCATATAACTTGATTTTTGCATAGAGAATTCAGACAGACTGCTTTTTCAGACTTAAATAATCCCAGGATGAAAGGTACTATATAAATGCAAAGTATTATTATTATTATCCAGTGGTAGAAAAGAAGGGCATTTCAAAGAATGTTTCAGTACAGTACAATTTTATTTTGCACAGAGAGTTCAAGGGATAAAGCTTTATTTTATAGACTTAAATAATATCGTTATGGAGCTACAGTAAAATAAATAATACAGATATGGTGTTAAAATAAATAATACAGTTAGAAGGCTTAAATAAATAATGGTAGAGAGAGAAGAGAAATTAAGAGTCCTGGGAGAAGGCAGGGGAGATGCAATTTTGAATTATAAGTAGTAGGGAATTGAGGTCCAAAAACTCCTGAAATATTCAGGATGTTTCTACACTGACCAAAAAAAAAAAAAAAAAATGTCATTGGACAGTTCACTATTAGGGGATTGATCTGACAGTATTTTTATTTTTTATTGATAGACTTTCCCCATTGTTTTAATGAATGCAATATCAAAACTTTTGGCAAAAAATTAAAAATAGCCAAATTCATCATTTTATGGCATTTACACAAAATGACTTCCTAATTCTCCTTCCCTAATTCTTATTCCTTAGCCTGTCCCTCATTTCCTTTGTTCAATTATGGTCAACTTCAGAGCTGCCCCCTTTAAAAATGCAATCTTATCCTGTACCCCTCTATCTACTTTCCTCAGTGGATGTAGGTCCTGTCCACATCCTATAGTTTAATGTTTCTTTAGGGTCAGAATTCTTATCTTTTTATAGAGACAGGGCTGCACCATTACAGGCAGAACAATTGAATCTCTTCTTTAGCCATGAACTTGAGCTGTGAGAATCTAGACTTGAGTTCTGAGACATGAAATGGGTGTCCTTGGGTGTTAGCACTCAGCTTGGCTCCAAGCTTGGAACAGAGGAGAACAGAGTTCTGGCTCCTGTGGGTGAGAACGTTAGAGCCAGAAGGGGACCAGAGCACTGAAGTTGAGGTAGACCTCTTCCTTTCAAGGTGAGCATGAGATTCTGAATTCTCCAAGTTGTGGGAGGAGGCAATAGTCTGTGAGGTGAAAAGGGCAGGAAAGGTTCAGACCTATGCTTGGAGAACAACCAGTTCCCCAGAGGCCATCCCCTTGATGTTTGGGGCATCTCATCCTGGGAGAAGGGAGGGAGTCTAGACTGGAAATGCAGACTGTTAGTATGGGCTAGAGGTAGAAGGCTTCATGTGTTCTCTCCTCAGCTCAAAGGCTGGCAAACTGGGCCCTCCCTGTGCTTGAGGGACTTTTTAAGATCTTAGGACAATGGAGAGGAAATTCTTGTGTAGGAGTATCTTGTTCAGGAGTCCCCTGCTGGGGACTCCCGTTGGAGTGTTACCTTCTCATTCTCCATTCAGATGTACTTCTCAAACACAGAGGTGACTCTGTGTTTGCATTGAACCTGGCCATCAAAGCCTAGCTTTAGAACATAGCCTTTTTTAGCCTGAACTTGGTCCCTTCCAGCCTAGCTCCTGCAGCCTGGATAGGTTAAAGTGTTCACCTTGCCATTTATATATTTTATTTTCTTGAATGAGGCTGTATCACTGGGTGGATTTTACTCTGTAACTGGATAATGAACCTGCTATTTTCTCTTGTCTCTTCCGCTCATCTTTGTTCAGGTCTAGGCATACGGTAGTTGTTCCATGGAGAATGATGGATTTGAAGAGAGGCAGGAAGCTGTGGCTAGCAATGGAATTGGGGAGGAGTAGAAGCGGGATTGAGGAAGCCCCAACCCAAGCCTCCTGTCTACAGAATACTGCAGTGCCCCTTTGAATTTCCTCCTTGGCAGTTGATGTTACGTGTCTACTGGGACAGTCCCACAGGGAGGGAGTCAGGAAAAGCCTGGGGGCATTGCTTCTCTGGGAGCAAGAAGATGATGGGTTAGATGTGATGTTATGTAACTTTGAAGAGAAAGAAAAAACAAAGCAAAATAGAAAGGCACGGAAAATATAAATAAAAAGAAGTGCAAAGTTTTATTGTCAACTGCTGCTGTCACCTCCTGAAACTACAGTCGTATCTAAGAAATATGTGACATACTAATAGGAAGTAATTTACCCAAGGATGTTTTTGTGCCTTGAATTGCCTTCCCTGCTCAGCTGTGGGAAACTTTCTGAGTGTATATGCATGAGAGCCAGCGCAGTGCTTCAGAAACTTCCCAATTTGTGCACAATGTGACTTTTATAAGGCCATTAAACTCATCTTGGGGAAAAGTGCTCTGGAAAACAGTGATACATGGAATCTCAAGGAGCCCGTGAAGGCAGAGAGAAATGGCAAAATGATGACCAAACCCTCTTGGGTAAAGTGACTTTGAGGTGACGGCTGTTTCTCGGCTCACCCTCCTGCCCACACCTGATTTCTTCTTTCTTTGCCCTTGAGGTTCTGCCAGCAGCTGGGCGGGCCCTTATTTGCACAGTCTTTGGTTCAAAGAGCACTGTAATTTTTTCTTGCTGTGGTTGAGTGGGCCCTCTGGGACCTGAATTTGGGACCCAGGCACATGGGGCTTAGTTCTCAGCCCAGAAACAGCCACAGAGCTATTGTGACCCCAGCCAGGGAACTGGTGATGAAGCTCCATAGCAGCTCCAATGAGACCCTGCACAGCCCAGGGAAAGGGGAATCTGGGCATTGTACCAGTCTAAGGATCTGGAGTCTTTGGGTAGAAGCGGGGAAGAAGGGCCAGAGACAAAAAAATATATAGGGAAAGAAGATGGAGAGAGCATAGGGAAAGAGAAATTTAAAAAGAGGGAGGGAGAGAGAAGCAGGAAAGGTGGTAGAAATGACAAGAGAGTAGAAATAGAGAGAAGGAGTAAATATGAAAAGAATATAGTGGAGGGAGAAAAGGAGGACAGGAGGAGAAAGAAGAAGAAAAGGATCAGGACACTGTCTTGCTTATGTTTTTCTCCTCAAGTGCCTTTATCTACTTGTTCTTTAGGCACAGGCAGGGCCATGATCAGAGAATGGAAACCATGAAGTTATTAGTAACACCAGAGACAAGAGAGCTGCCTTTTGGGGGTAGGTATTGCCTAGCCCATGGAGAGCAGGTAGCCATTCAAGTGCTCCCTGCAAGTTCTTTCCCTTCCTACTTTTAATCACCTCCCTCCTATTCTAGTCACGCAGTCTCAGGTCCCACCACCATCCCAAACCAGGGAGAAGGCACAATGCAGTCTTCCGAATGCCGAAAGAACCAGTAAGGTGTTCTTGCTGAGTGGGGCCGCAAGAGGCCCCATGCTTCTAGCTTCCAGAGTGGGTGGAGGGATTAGCTGATTAGCAAAGAAAAGAAGCCAGGGTATGAGTGAGTGGAGGAGGTGGTTGGTGAGGGGATGGGAGCATGCCTCTTTAGCCTCATGACTTGACTAGGAAGCAGACTCAGGGTGAAGAGCCACCAGGAAGGGAACTTGAAGGTGCTTACTGGGTGTGAACCACTGAGTGGTGATGGGGAGGGAAGGAAGCGGGGCGCCTTTAATTTGTACTCTGGCCTGTATATCTCTCCCTATGTCCTAGCTTAGGAAAAAAGAAATGAGCCCTTTATCAATTTTTAATAAATTGAAATGACAAATAATCCATTTAATAAATTATTAACTGAGAAAATTACTGAAAACTGAAATATCAAACAATCGTGAGCAAATGCTCGAAGCAGCGTGTTTATTAATAACCAGTCCTGCTGCAGGAGAGCGCTGATGCTGTGATTCTGACACAGCCACTGTCCCACACCCACTGTGGTCCAGCATATCAGGGGACCTGGAGGTTGGGGTATCTGCAAGACCATGCTTGAGTGTGGGTGTGGGGACAAAGACAAATGGAGTAGTTCCTGTAGCCCTTGAGCCCGTAGCTTGATGGCTCACAGGCAGCACTTGGGGAGGTGGTACATGGATGTGGTGCTGAGATGGCACCAGGTTGAAGTCTCTAGATACTGTTCTCATGGTCCTGGAAGGGGGCCAGAAATAATCTCACTCCTGGGGTTTATTTTTTTAAATTAAGAGCTTTGGTTTTATAAAAATTGTGTGTGTGTGTGCGTGTGTGTGTGTGCCTGTGCACGCACGCGTGTGCATGCATATGCAATTGCATGAAATTTTGTGTATATAAAGGATGGCATCAGCTCCCAATCTGCCTGGCTTGATGATCAGCTGAGTTGGCTATCCCACAGCAGCCCTCACGTACCACAATAGGAACTTAGGATGCTTTGTGACAGCAGGAAGCCTAATGTGAGGGCCCTGGCTGGGGCAGACTCAAGCATTATGTGTGGAGGGGGCCATGGATGCCCTTGGTTAGATTCCTTTAATCCTCCTGAAAGACTGTTGGAGATCATGAAACCCAGACCATCATTTGCAGTGAGAGAAATAAAAGTTCAGAGAGAGGATGGGCTAGCTTGCTGTGTTGAGGCTAGTTGCGAATTGGCAGTGCCATCCAGGGCCCAGGTTTCTAGTCAAATCCCCTTCCCATTATGGTGCCAGATCTTCAGGCTGGGTCCTAAGCTGCTGCTGCTTCAAGGAGCCTCCCTCTCACCCCACAGCCTTCACTCGCCTCTCTTGGAAGTCCTACTTTTGCATGTAGTCACACGATTCTGTTGAACGTGACTGACTGAGGAGTCCTCTCTGCATTGGTCCTGCCTGTGGTAGGAGACAGTAGGCATCATCTCCCCCTTACTGCTTGCTTTGTCTAGAAGCATAACCTAGCCAGTCTGCCTGCCTCTACTCTACCAAGACTGCGTTAACCTGGAAACATGTCGTCTTCAGCACAGCCCTGCAGTGGGGCTTGGGGATAGTCAGGTGACTTCCCTGTGTCCTAGTTCCTTTATCTGTAGAATGGGGATAATAATAAAGAATGTAATTTGATGACTGGGATTGAAACAGTCCCATTATAAAAATACAATGCAGCACTTCGGGATGACAGGCTGTCGGCTTGAAGATGGTGCTGCACTGGGTATTTTTAGGAAGGAGGGAAAGGGGAAGAAGGGGTGGTTTATAAATGTTTGTTGCATTAAAAAATGTGCTAGTTTGAATTGTGCAGAACTAAGTATCATTTGTTTCTAGAAAAATTCATTGCTGTGGAAATGAATTAGTTTACATTGAATATGTGATGGTTCAGAGAAAGGGATGTTAACCCAATTTGCATTTCTTTGAACTGAAATAAATTATTGCCATGTTTGCATTAGTTGGGTCAACTGGATGTGATTGAGTAGACCTGCAGTGGGGCAGGCTGGCCCCAGGCTCAGAGGGTTACAATAGGGGCAAAGTATGCAGATCAGCAAGTACCCTCCCTATCAGGGCTGATTAACCTTCTTCGGGGACTGTGGACCTTTTCAGGGGTCTGTTGAAAGCAGCTAATGCACCTATCCCACATAATTGTGTATGTGTTTCAGCACTCTCCCAGTTTTTCAGCCTGTTATGGGCCAGGTGTAAGGGCTCCCTGTCCATTGTCTTGGTGTCTCATGCCCTGATTATAGCATGAGTCAGCCAGAGCCCAATTTCTGAGGCCTCTTCCCTCTGTGTAAATTAAAGCAGGACTTTGTTTCTGAAGAGGGGGATAGCCAGAGACAAGTTCACGTGTGTGCTCAGAGCTGGGTGCTGTGGACATTTCAGACCTATATAAGACACCGTCCCAGCTATAAGAAGAAGCTGGCTATGTGACCTACAGCTCTGATAATTGCCAGAATTGATTTGGTGGGCCCACCTGGCAAGCCATGGCCCTTTCCTGCTTCTTTATGCCCCTGCCTACTGAAATCACATGCTGAGCCAAATGAAGTGCTTTCTAAGGTCAAGGAGGTACCAGT
The DNA here is from genome assembly GCA_030015415.1 of Cynopterus sphinx. Classification (NCBI taxonomy): domain Eukaryota; kingdom Metazoa; phylum Chordata; class Mammalia; order Chiroptera; family Pteropodidae; genus Cynopterus; species Cynopterus sphinx. Next base: position 24,837,975 of record CM057384.1, on the reverse strand, counting down.
GTCTGGATCCTCTAAACCTGGCTCTGGCCTCCAGGAGTCTTCCATTGGAGTGGGAAGAGCACAGAGCCAGCCAGCCAGCCAGAAGTCTACACAAACTCTTTAATGCCCAATAAATGGGGCATTCGTCAGCGATGGACAGTTTGTGAACTCTGAAAACATTTGTGGACAGCAGGTAGCTATTATAGATGGATACCAAATATAAAGGTAAACCTAGAAGAAATGAAAACTAGAGGTATTCAGAGACATGTGCCTGGAATGTGCTGCTAGCTTGTGTACCAAAGGAGCTTTAGCTTCCCTGATTCTCTAACAGTCAGGGAGAGAGAGAGAGCATGGGATGGAGGAGGATGGAGACAGTCATCTTACCTTTCGCCCAATAGAATGTGCCAAACTTTAGCTTATTAGCAAACTGTGGTCAGAGAACCTTATTTAGTGAGCCCCCAACCTGAACTTTTATTGGAAAGAGGCAACTACAGGACAAAATGATAAGCAGGGACTTAAATAAAACTTCAGGGTGAAATACCTCTCATATCACTTTCTGCTTAAAACTCATCAATAGTGCTTTAAGCAATTTCAGGATAAAGCCTGTACCCTTGAACTCAGTATACAACTCACCCCATCCTACTTGACCAGTGGTACTGAATCTTTTGAATGTACTGTGTTTTCTCTTACCGCCAAACCTTTATTTCCATTGTTCTATCTGCTTGGGGCACCCTCTCCCCACTCCTCATGGATGTCATCCTCTGAGCAGTTTTCTCTGGCCCCTAGACCAAATTCAGGCCTCTGCGATAACACAATATTTTATCAACAGGAGGGACTGATAGGAACCAGCCAGCCAGTGGGTTCCTGAGGACAGAGACACTGATTCACTGTTGGGTCCCTGTGGCCAGTCAGCTGTATAGGAGGAGCTTGGTAAATCATCTTGAGTGCATGCATTCATGAAGTAATGACTAAATGAAGGGCACTTCAGTCTCATTGTCCCACATTTCACCCAATCGTTTGATTATCTCTACAACATGAATATAACTCATTTACTAAAGCTCTCTCATCTGTAAAGTGGGGATAATACTGTCTACCTGATGGTTTTTCTGAGGAAGTAATGAGTTAATACACATAAAATACAGTGCCTGCCACTCTGTAAGTTCTCAGTGAATGTTGGGTATTATTGTTCTTCACAAATAAGTTGAGATAGACCCAACCAAGCACTGTCCTGGACACAAGAAACTTTACTTCCCTGAGTGGTTAGAATTAGCAAACAGTTAGCGAAAATGCTTCTAGAATGCAACTACTAGGAGAAAGTCAGACTCAGACCCAGGACCAGGAATCATCAGACTTTTGGGGACCATCAGGACCCACGAAGGCTGCCAGTGTTGCCAGATGCTGGGGTTGGATTTGCGGAATGGTGGTCAGGCGTGGATGGATAAAATTCCTAGCAGAGCTGGTGCCAATCTCTGGCTAGGCTTTACTTAAGTTAAGAAAAGGAATTCATGCTGGGTAAATGAGGTAATGAATGTGCAAGTACTTTGCAAACTGCAAAGTGCTATACAAATGTGAAGCATTATTGCACCCATCTATTTCTCTTCTTTGTGCTTTCAGGGTTTCCTAATAAGGGCTATTTTTGAGAGTCCTAGTCTGGCTTTAGATTAACTAAAGGAAAAGGATGTGTGTGGTGTGGTAGGTAGGTGCACCCTGAGCATAGCAGGGGTCCTGGCTATGAAAGGAGGTACTTGATGGCAATTGGAATTGGGACATGAAAAGACTGAATGGTACATGGTAATTAATCCCTCCTGACTTAGACAGTTTTCCAGGTCCAGGGCTGTTGTGGAGCTGTGAAAATTATTCTAGAGCAATAGAAGGGTCTGTGCTGAGAAGGGTGGGAGTAAAACCTAGGGTTCTTATGAATAAGTGTGGAGTGTCATGGGAAATGTCCCTGATTCCTGAGTGTGCTTGCAACTCAGTCACCCAGACTAGCCAAGGCCAAGACAAATCATTTCCAGCTACTTTGTGCAAGGGACACAGACTGACCTGGAGGAAGGAAGAATTCTGACCCTCAACACCCCTGGTGATCTCAGTATCATTGATTCACCAGGCTGACTTGCTTCTAGCTGTGTCCAGCTTGCTCCTTGGCTTCCTTCCCCACCTCATAGCCTTGGTAACCAGGCAAACACAGGAACTCATGAAGAATATCAGCTCTACATTAGCAAAGTCCAGCCATCCTGGACAGAGCAGCCAAGGCACCAGATCCATTTCTAAGGTAAATATTTCTGAGTTTATGGTTAAATTCTGCTTGATTATTATGTGTACAGGAATACCTCAGAGACCTTGTGGATTCTGTTTCTAACCACTGCAGTAAAGTATTACAATAAAGTAAGTCATAATCTTTTTGTTGTTGGAAGATCTTACCTTCAATTTGTAAAATAAAAACATAACATCTTTGAAGCGCAATAAAACAAGGTATGCCTATCTATTTTACCAGGGGCAAAATAGCCCCACCTAAAGAGAGTCACAGGAAATCTCAGCCTCTTATATCCCAACCAGGGTGTGAGAATGAAACCTTGGATGATTGACTGGATAATCATCAGAAGAATGTCTGTGATTTTTCATGAGAGTTGTGCTTCAAACTCTTGGGAACTGTCTACACCATTGACTTCCTAAAGCACTAAGCTGGAAATCGCATATAACTCTTAAGCAGTGAGGCCTAAACATGAAGTAAGGCTCGTGTCCCTATATCTGTTTGTTCACTGCTCCGTACCCAACACCTATCATAGTTCCTGATAGGATGAGGTCAAGTATGTTTGTTCAGTGAGTCAATAAATAATGAATATGAGCAGACCATACCAAGGTAAATTTCAAAGTTTTCAGCAAGACTTGAGGCAGATTCTTTGCCCAAATTTTAGCCGATTTTCACATGATTAACCTTATCCAGTTATTTCCTCAAACAAATAGGTATGATTTGGAGAGGCTGTTGAGGACACAAAAGGCAATATGGTTGAAGGACAAAAAGGGCAATGTGGTTGAAGAATTCTGTACCTCGAGGACAGGGGCAGGGAATGACTTTGGCATGCGCAGTGGACAGTGAAAATTAGAGGGACCAGATGTTAAACTTGTACTGTTTGCATCACTTGGATACAATTTTTTGAGTTTTTAAAAAACTACATTAATTTATTACTATTCTTACCACCACCCTCCACCCCCACCCCAAAGGGTGTTTAAAAATTGCACTTGGAATTGAAGACGGAAAGGATGTCAGCCATTGTCTGGTCCTGCTGTTCTGAATTTTCAGAGCATATCAAGATCATCTGTGAAATTCTGAGAACTATAACTGTCCAGGCTCCATCGCAAACCTACTCAATCCTGACTTCTAAAAGTAGAGCCTGGGGTGTTAAGTTGACAAAGCTTCACATATGATTTTGATACTCTAAGGTTGACTAGCACAGTTCTGCATTTCACCCAATCAATTGAGTACTTCTGCAACATAAAAAGCAGTACTTATTTATATGGTACATCCCAGATTCTGGGGCTTCTTAGAGTGTGCTCCCATAGCAGCTTCCATATTCCACATACTCTCTGATCAGTATAGAGCAGAGTGACCCTGATGTCACCCACAAGAGCTGCATGGCCATTGGCCCTTGCTCTTTTTAAGTTGGTTATATCTCTGATCATGGGCACAGCACAGTCAAGTTTAGGTGGAGGTGGAAGGAAAGGTAGAGCATGGGGCTATGGCCAGAGGGGCTGCTCAGAGCAGGATGCCTGTGGCAGTTCTTTAAATGTGTCAGACATAGCGTTTTCCAGACCTAATTTATTCTTTCACTCATTCATTTTTCCATCATTCATCAGTTGCTTACTGAGTGCCTACCGCAAACCAGGCCCTGCAGACATCACAGTGTGCCAGACAGCCAAGTCTCTGTCTCATGGAATTGATAGTCCAAGGTGGGGTGGGGGGCTAGAGATGATAAATACGTCATCACATAAATAACATTCATACAGATTTGAGTATGAATGACAGTCAGTAGAGAAAGCCTCAAACTGCTTTTCACACTATTTTGTCCCCACCCAGCACTGAACAGTCAGTGAAAGTAGCCTTTTGTGTTCTGTGATGCACTGGTCAGTTATGCCTCATTCCTGCTCAGGAACCCTCCCATGATCTCTCCATCCCCCTCCATCCTTCTCACTTTCTCTGTATAATTTACATTTTAGCAATTGGTAATGCTGAATATTTTATAGGTGAAACAGCTGAGGTCTGAAGAGCTCAATGGCCTGTTCTGTAGAGCATGGCCAATGAATGGAGACAACTCCCCAAAGTCAGGCTCTGAATCCCGCCTTGTGCTTCTCCCTTAAAGCTCTACCCACGTTGGCCTCTCATTGGCCTCCAGAGCAGATTGCCTCAGTTCCTTCTCTTTCTTTTAAATTTTCTTTGTTACAGTCAAGGCTTCAATTAACTTTTCTCTGTAGAACGACTATATTAGGCAAAAGTTTGTGTGGGATCCAATAAAACGTCAGATGATATTGAGCATACGTCAGGCAAAGCCTGCAGCCCAATAAGTTATTATGTGTAAATGCTACAACTTTATTTTGAGGAGAATACATGTGTACTATCAAGCTGTTTTATGGATACGCAGCGTGATTGATTACAGCATGCGGATCTGTCACAACAGGATAAACTCAGACAGAATAATCTGTGGATATTTAGGCCTCAACAATTTGTTATCCAAAGATGACTCTGGGAAAGATAATTCCTCTCATTTCAGCAATTTCTCTATGCCACACCCAATAAAAATCCCATTTCTAGAGTACCGCCTTCTGATGCTGGGGTTCCTCCTCTTGCTGTCTCTCCTTCCGGTTCCTCAGCAGTGAACAATGGGAAGCTGTTTCTGCCATCAAAGCCATGACTGCACTGGGACTTGGCTTAGAATGGGCAGGTGTTGGGGTTTGGGCACTGGGACTGCTGCCCTAGAACAACCTCTGCTTCTAAGTTAACCAACAAGCAAATGTGGAAAAAAAAGTAGCCGTGATTTGTTTACCACATAATACAGTTTGGGTAAAAGTGGATTACATCAAGCAGGAGACTATATTGCAGATCGGCCCCAAGCAACTTGTTGCTAAAAAATACCTGGGTGGAATTCATCAGCATCTTTTCAAGTAACCATTTGTTTGGAAAACAAAGAGTTGCTCGAATGAATTAATGAGTGGGCCACTTTTTTGAGGCCACTGCTGACTTTGGGGCATATAGTGACCTCTTGGATCGTCAGCAGTCTGGGGCCATTCTTTTGATGAGAAGTCACAGTGTGTATTCCCTTGGATTTCTGTCCTGAGTTTTGACTTCTCTTTAATTGTTATAGAGTTTTCCTTTCCATGGCCCAGTGGAACGAAATTCTAGATCTGGGGGTTGAAGCCCTGTTTTAGCATCTTGGCTTTGCCTTCCACTGATTCTTTGACTCTGAGTAAGGTACTTCCCCTGAGCCACAGTTCCATCATCTGAAAAACAGAGACAAGGAGACCTGTCCTACCCCCTTGCATGGTTATTGTGAGAAGTAACTAAGCAAATAAAATATTTGAAAACATTTTATAAACAGCACAATTCTGTTTAAGAAATACTTATGAAGCCACTAAGGCTACTTGCGTTGAGTGCAAATATGGTCACTTCTATTTTTCTCATCAATCATTTAAGACCTCAACTGCTGTTATCAGGAAATCCAGTTCTTATTTCTTACCCCTTACCATGCAGATTTCCCCAAAAGCAGGAAGAGAGAAAAGTGAAAGCCCGCCTGTTCATGACACTGCTACTTGGGGAGATGGGGGTGTCTTTGCTACTTTCTTGTCCACAGGGCCTGTGTTGTCTGTGAGCTCCTGCCCGGCACCTGCTGATGTCCTTGTGGGTCCAGATACCTGTATCTGCAACCATTTCTTACACTTGAGTCCTTGCTCTCAAATGCTGAGCCACTCTGTTTACCCAAAGTACTTCTCCAGAGTGACTGGGTCCTGAAGCATTTCTAGATGTTACTACTAAAGGCAGAACTACAAAATTACCTTGTCCTTATGAAACCCCGTGGACCCTAAGTCCAATCCTGGGTCACCAGTTCATATCTCCCCTTTCCTCATGGGAGATCTGCTTTGGGGTCCCAGTCATCCTTTCTTGTCAGAGGACTTGGCAGATTAGCATCCTGAGTAAGAGCAAGGACTCTGGAGATTGGTTTGCCTCCTCAGATCAAATTCCAACTTGACCACTTTCTTGCAGTGTGACTGGTAGAATTACGTAGCGTCTGTATATCAGTTTTCTCATCTAGAAAGTGGAAATAAAAATGATCCCACCTCATAGGGTTTTTTTGAAAATTGAATGAGATAATAGATATAAAGCCCTTAGAAGGGTGTCTGGCATGGAGTAAGCACTATAAAAGTGTTAATAGCTGCTATGTATGATGACTGATTATAATGACCCACATATGCAGGTTTCCCTAATCTGAGGCTTGTGCTGCAGGGATTAGGATATGGGCTCTGTCCCCCTCAAAAGGCTTTTGGGCTCCTGTCACAACTAATACAACTTAGTCCATGTCCTTTGCTTCCTGTGACATTTGCCAAGAGTTAGATGTTGAGTTAAACAAAAAAGAGGCAATGGGAAAGTTGGACCAGTTCGTTTTGCTGAATAACAAATCACCACAAGTTGTAGTAGTTTAAAAGGACAACTATTTGATTAGTTTGTGCTTCTGTGGTTTGACTGGGCAGTCTGTCTGTTCCAGACTGGTTTAGCTGTTCTCTGTGGAATTTTCTTATGTGTTCATTGTCACCTGGTGGGTGGGTTGGCTGGTTGGCAACTTCACAGTCCAGGATGGTCTCACTCATGTGTCTGGAAGTTGGTAGGCTATTGGCCAGGAATTGGCCAACCGTCTGCTGGGGTGCCTTGGTTTTTCTCAGTGGGAGCTCTCGACTTCCAGCAGGCTAGCTTGTGCTTATTAACAGGGTTATCTCAGGGTTCTAAAGGAGGCAAGATAAAAGCTATAAGACCTTTGAAGCCTAGGCTTGGGAATGACATATTCTATTTATCAAATCTATTTCTTGATGGAAGATGCTTTGCTGCCAAGATTGTGGTTATTTATAGTTAATCATATTACTTAAACCCTTTGCTTAGGGCAATGGGCTCTTTCTGTTTCCATTTGCGTTCTAAAAGGGCTGGTGATTTCACTGCTAGTAAGAGCGTGCTCTCTCTCTCTTTTAAATTTTAATTTATCAAATACTATGTTCCTTGCATACTTGTCTACAATAAGATATGGTGCTCTCAGAGACTCATGTTGGTGATGGGATTGAGGCTAGCAGTGCTGTTACAAGTGTCTGGCAGGGTCTTTAGAAAAGAGGAAGACCTCACTGAGAAAGCAAAGTTAAGGCAAATCTTGAAGGATATCAGGAGGTAGCCCAGTTTGGGGATGGATGGAGTAGAATGCAAAGATAAAAGTGAAAGTTATAGAAAAAGATCACCTAGTCCTGCTTCCTTATTTACAAGTGAGAACAGAGAGGCCTGGAGACTTTTCCAGTTGTACCCATGTTTAGTGGAAAAGCAGGAACTTAGGCCTCCAGGCTGCTTGTCTTTATTTGTAAAGGGAATTAGGTCACCAAATAGATATATCACAGTTAAGTCTACCTTGGAAAATCTACTCACAACTTAATCATGTTTTTTTTTTTTTTTATAGATCTCTTGATTCCACACTCCATTATGAAAAGGTCTGCATATTCTTCCACCTTTGACTCCCATATCCCATATATCTGTAAAAGTAAAGATCTGTTCTAGAATTGACTGGTGAGTAACCCAAACAGATTGTCTCTACACAAGGCTGGCTTTTTAGCCTGTAAACTTATGTGTCTGGAGAGGCACCTCCATGCAATGTGCCATGCTGTGGCACCAACTCCAACATCCATACTGCATGCAACATGTCAGAAGATACCAAAATACAAAATTCCATTTGTAAATCAATCATTATGCTTCTGGAACACTTGGCCCTTGGATCCCTCCTTAATCTGAAATGCATTTCACTGCAGGGTGTTTGCTGGCTTTCCTTCTGGCCATAATTCCCAGCTGAAAACCTGGGCTGTTCCTAGGCAGACAGAAGTTAACCCATGAACCCCATCCCTGGCCATTGCACTGTCCTTTGCTTCATAGCCTTTGAAGCACTCTCGAGTTTATCATTACATGAAATTCTCATAAAACTCTATTAAGTAGACAGATAGAAAAGTCCTCATTTAGTGAATGAAGAAATGGAGACTCAGAGAATTTAAGAAAAACTTGCTCAAAGCCTCCAATTAGTGAGGGGCTGATCCAGGACAGAAGGCCAGGTCTTGAGCATTCAAAAACAGAACTTTTAAGGATATAGAACCTCTGCTTGGCATCAGATTGTACCCTTAGGGTCTCCTGTGTCCTCATATAGGTCTTGAAAAAGCAACCAGCATAGGTGTTCGTACCTTCCTGAGCCCTTCTCTTTGATTTGACCTCCTTGTGTATGGACCAGTACCTGACTACAACACCCAAGTGAGTCTTTCAGACCCACATGGCTGTGTGTGTGTCAGAGTGCTGTCAGTGGGAAGCAGAGACTATAAGGCTGATACTGCATGTCACAGACACCCTGCAACTTCTACCACACTACAGGCCCTTCTCTGGTGAGCAGGCAAGGAATCCTGAAACCATGCTTTATTTCACCAAATCAACACACACATACTGCCCAACTGTTATACATGAAGAAAGAGCCATGGGAGCTCTAAGGGGAGGGGAGGGCTGGCTTAGAATATTTGACAAGGGGCTGGTGATTAGATTCCTTTTGTGCTGTTGAGAACAGAACTAGGGCAAACCCAACTTCTGCTTTCAACAGCAGTTCCAAACCCTAGTGTCTGGAAACAAATTTTAATCCACCGTGAGGAAGAACTTTCTACCCCTTTAGAGATATTGAGAAGATTTTGTCATAATTGTTTATCTGCAATTAATTGGAGTTGCCAGTTGCATTGCTAAAGACCAAGAACTGACAGAAGAGGCTTTTTCAGTCAAACTAAAGCCCATCAATTTTTCTTTATTAGGCCCAACCATTGGTCCTAATTTTAGATTCTGGAGCAACATCAAATAAAGCTAATCACTCTTGCACATTTTACAAGAGAGGCTTGTAAATGAGTTTCTAATTGGTGGAATTTCAGGCACATATATAAAGTGAAATGAAGAATTTCAGGCCAATGGGGAGATATTTTGAGGCAGGGTGATCTTTTCAGAGCCCTTAACTTATGTACAAAGCTGACCAGCTATCATCTTGGGTTGGATGAATGTGCGAGAAATTTATTTAGCTTTCAATTGCTAGAGCTCCTTTTGGTGAGAACAAAGTTATATCAGTAGGACTTCAGAAGTTTCCCCTGAAGGTAAATGCCCCTTGACCTTTAGACTCATATTTTGAAGCTGAGGTCCTTTATTTAGAAAATGGCTATGCTGGATGGGGCAAGGGCAGGAGGGGCCTGCAAATGATCCCTGCATTTCTTGTTTACTTGGTTGGGAATCTTTGTAGAAAGAATGCAGACTATTAGCTTAAGCTCTGTTTACTGTACCCACAAGGTTGGTCCTGAGAAGAGCTCTATCAGTTCACCGATTCCCTGCTACTGGACATGGCATGTCATTGCTGGAGGGTGCCCTGGCTCCTTTGTGATTGCTGTCAGCTGAGAGCAACATTTTGCATTACCCAAGAGGTATTTTAGCTTCCCACTGGAAGTGCCAAGCAGAAACAGGTGCCACTGCCAGCAAGATGTGTCTTTAGAGTCTCTGCCTCCCCTTCTCGTATCACTTTCCTCCTTTCCGCCCTCTTCTTGTGGCACACTGTTTTGGTCCACTTTTGTTTTCAAGTATCATGGAAGCAGTGATGCAGTACTTTAGCTTCCGCTGAGGTGCTAGTGGTTCATTCTGTGCAGCTTGTATGCCTAGCCCAGAGAGGGTGGTTCAATCAATTTCCTGGATAATTCCTGCTTTCTCCATCTTCTTTGTTTATTTAATCAACCAGTATTCCTCTTTCTTTTAGACAATAACAAGGAAATGTAGCCTGGCCCTCTATGTATGCATCTGTGCATTCATTCATCTATGCCTCCATCTATGCATTCATCCATCCATGCATCCCTCCATCCACATGTCCATTCATTCATCCATTCATCCAGCTGTTCCTCCATCTATGCATGCATCCATTCATGCATCCAGACATTATCCATGCATGCTTTAATTTGACAAGCACTTACTGAGCTTTGACAGTCAGATACTGTGCTAGGAGCGAGGGACACATTCAGGGTAAAATGAGGTCCTTGCATGATTATCTGAGTGATAGGCCTGCAAATACATGTGTTTAGTACAAAGCAATAGTCACTGCAATGGAAGTTTGCACAAAGGTCAGTAGGACTCAGAAGAGGCCTGGTTGCCTGGGGAAGAAGGCAAAGAAGGTATGAAAGGAGCCTTAATTATTGAGTCAGCATTTTTCCGAATGACAGGTGGTCAGGGAAAGCTCTGTGCAGGTAAGCCCTGTCCAGAGATAAGAGACAGCATGCCACATTTAAGGAGAGGTTCCAAGAGGGCAGGATCTATACCTACTTCTGCTCCTCGCTGTACATCTGCTCATGGTGGACACTTATTCTTTCTAGAATACACAGCTATGCATAAAACATTAAGTTTGTATACCCAAATTAAATTTTTACTTTCTGTCAAACTAGTACATGTACATGATCACAAAATTCAAATTTATGACAAATTAAAAAAAAAAATGCTTGCAATTCCTTGGCCTACTCATCCTTACTCCGTAGTCTTACTCCCTAGAAACATCATTATCAACATTTTAAACTCTTATTGCTGGCCTTTACCTTCATGTTGCTAAATATTATTATATTGCTCTATCTTCAGGACATTATTTTTTAACTTCTGTCTATAGAACTATAGGCTTTCCCTCTTTGAGCTGACACACTGTGCCTTCTCTTTCTTCCATTTTCCCGATACAGTTTTATTGTAGTTTTCTGTTAAGTGGAATTTTAAGATTTTCATATTTATATCTATGAAGATATTCATAAAGGAACAAAAATATGATTATTTCCTTTCTTTTTCCCCTTTTTATTTGCTACAACTGACATTTGGCACAGTGTAAGTTGAAGATGTATAGTAATGACTTTCATGTATAGCAGACCCCTTTATTTGTAGGGGATACGTTCCAAGACCCCCAGTGGATGCCTAATACATAGATAGTACTAAACCCTATATACGTTTTTCATATATGTACATACCTATGATAAAGTTTAATTTATAAATTAGGCACAGAAAGAGATCAAGAATAGCTAATAACAAAATAGAATAATTATAAAAATATACTGTAATAAAAGTTATGTGAATGTGATCTCTCTCAAAATATTGTACTGTAGTCACGTTTTCATTAAAAGAAGCACTTTACTGCTTCTCTTTGGCATATCTGAATTTCCAACGTCGCTACTTTCACACTTTGGGGCCATTGTTAAGTAAAATGAGGGTTACTTGAACACAAGCACTGTGATACTGTGACAGTTGACCTGATAACCAAGCTAGCTACTAAATGACTAATGGGAGGATACATAGGGTAGATACACTGGACAGAGGGATGATTCATGTCCTGGGTGGGATGGAGCAGGACAATGAGAGATTTTATCATGCTACTGAGTACAGTGTGCAATTTAAAACTTATGAATTGTTTATTTCTGGGATTTTCCATTTTTTTTTTCAGCCCTTGGTTGACCATGGGTAACTGAAAGCAAGGAAAATGAACCTGTGGATAAGGTCCCGGGATTACTGTATTGTGACATGATTACAATAAGAAATTTAGTTAACATCCATCATCTCATATAGATTTAAAAGTTTCTTTTCTTGTAAAAATATGGAACACTTCATGAAGTTGCACATTATCCTTGTACAGGACCATATTAATCTGTAGGTCATTCCAATTTTAATATATGTACTGCCAAAGTGAGAGCTTATTTTCTTTCTTAAACATCATCTTTGTTTTTCCAAGAACTAAGATGGCAAATATAATAGTTTGCCTGGTTTCCTACATACCTATCACCTATCACTGACTCATCCCCAAACTTTTGGCAGAGCTACCAAGATCTCCTAGACACAATAAAGCCCAATGGGTGGCTGAACAATGTTGCTTTTTTCTTGAAATCATCCCTCTGGGGCTTCCAACCCCAGCTCTATTTGATTTAGACTAGCTCCCTATAGGTACACTGCATCCCTCACATCTCAGTTTCCCCTGCACTGCTCTCCTCTGATAATCTTTTCCTTGAATCTTATGTTCAGTTTCTTTTACTCTCTTTCTTGGGTGAAGATCCTTTCTTAGAAGCTTCTCATGAAAACACACGTGGAGTAAAATTTTAGAGTGCTTGAATATCTGAATATGTCTTTATTTTCTTTTTATATTTCACTTACCATTTGGCTGGATATAGATATCTAAGATGGAAATACATTGCTCCACTGTATTCTAGATTCTAGTGTTACTGTTGAGTAGCCTGATGCTTTCCTGATTTCTAGCCTTGTGTATTGATCTTTTTTCACCCTTCTCTGAAAGTGTTTATCCCTACTCTATATCGTAGGGTGTTTTGAAACACACAATGATATATCTAGGTGTACATCTTTTTTTTCATTCATTATTTTAAAATTTTCAATTACAATTGATGTTCAATATCATTTTATATTAATTTTAGGTGTATAGCATAGTGGTTAGATGTTTATATAATTTATGAAGTGATCTCTCCAATAAGTCTAGTACCCACCTGGCACCATACACAGCTATTACAGTATTACTGGTTATAGTCCCTAAGCTATACTTTATATCCCTGTGATTATTTTGTAGCTATCAATTTGTACTTTGTAATTCCTTCACCTTTTCACCTGGCTTCCCAACACCCTCCCATCTGGCAACCATCAGTTTGTTTTTTGTATCTGTGAGTCTGTTTCTTTTTTGTTTGTTCATTTATTTTGTTCTTTAGATTCTACCTATAAGCGAAATCATATGGTATTTGTCTTTCTGTGACTTATTTCACTTAACATAATACCCTCTAAGTCCATTTATGTCATTGCAAGTGGTAAGATTTCATTCTTTTAAGGCTGAGTAATATCTTATTATATATGTACCACATCTTTTTTATCCAACTGTCTTCTGATGGGAACTTAGGTTGCTTCTATATCTTGGCTATTATAAATAGCACTGCAGTGAACATAGGAGTACATACATCTTTTCAAATTCATGTTTTGGATTTCTTCAAATGAATACCAAAATAAAATTGCTGGGTCATAAAGTAGTTCCATTTTTAATTTTTTGAGGAAACTTCACACTGTTTTCCATAGTGGCTGCACCAATTTGCAATCCCACTAATAGTGCATGAAGTTCCTTTTTCTCCACGTCCTCACCAACACTTGTTGTTTGTCGATTTATTGATGATAGCCATTCTTATATATGACCTTTTTATGAATCTTTTATACATCTAGAATTTCACATTCTGAAGTTATCAAAATCTTCTTGGGATTTATTCTCTATATTTGCCTCCCTTGTTTTCTCTGAGCTCAGTTACTGAAATTTCTATTAAGAGATTATTTGATGCTTTAATCTTTCTATTATTTCTTTTATTGTTTCCATCCCATTGTCCTTTGTCTACTTCCTAAGACATTTCTTATATTAATCTTCTAGAATTCTATTAATTCTATTTAATTTTTTATTAAGGTTATTCCATATTTAATACCATGCATTCTTTTTTATTTTCTGACTGTTCTTTTATAATAACTTTCTATTCTTGTTGTATGGGTATGTATCTTATTTTTTTTCCTGAAGGTATTAACAATAGTTTTTTAAAAAATTTCTTTGCTTCCTGTTTTACCTTTGTTTTCCCTAAGTCTGCTTTTTTTTTAATTTCTGTTTTTTGTTAGAGGTTTTCTTAAATGCCTGCTGATTCTTGGCAATCTTTATATTTCAGAGTGAGGAACCATGGTGCTGACTGGAATTCTGTCATTATAGGTGGTCCTAATTGACTGATGGACTTCAGTGTGAAGTGACTAGGTCTTGGAAACTTTCTTAGCCAACTCACAAATGTCAGATTCTCTAGAGACAAACTCTCCAGCATTCTGTCTTATCATCAGCCTTCTGGGAGTCCAGTAGGGGAAGGAAGTGGGATAATGTCTCATCATTCAGTCTTTGGACTTCACTTTATATAGGTGCTAGTTTTGAAGGAGACAGGCTGAGGCCTATTTTTTAGACCATCCACATGAAGGAAATAGGAAGGAGGGTCAAGTTAATGAAGGGGACCAAATAGTGGTCAGAATGTCAGGAAGCAAACCCAGGATGATTAGTGGCATTGACTGTGGCCTAATCAGTTGACTTTAGGCAACCACTGAAAATCTTTCATGTTACAGTGGAGGTGGAATCTGCTTGTGGGAAAAAGGGAAGCCAAATGACCCCATAGAGACTAAATTTATCTTCTCACACAAACCTTGCCCTTCCATGGGCATTCCTAGGTTCAGTTCATGTTTCTTCCAAAGATTCTGAGTATATTCTGGAGAAATAAGGGATGCAGGCACATCAGCCATCAGAAGTGATTGACAGAAGACAAGTGGGATTCTTAAATGTATGAAAGTAAAACAAACACTTTATTTAAGGAAAAGGAAACTTGGAAAAAAAAGCCTAATAAATAACTCAGTACAGCTGGCTTAAGCACTTTAAAGCCAGTGTCTGTGATAAGCAATGAAAACATTAATATAAAATGCTTCACCATAAATGAGTACAATTCAGGCTGATGTATTGCAGCTGAGCCGGCTGTCGGTTGGCATGCTTTTAAAGTGATGTTTACAATCAGTATTTTTTTCCCTTGGTAACTAGTAGAAGGCAGAAATGTCTAGAAGCCCTACCGGGGTGCGTGTGGCTCTGAGCCTCAGGAGGGTGGGAGCCCTGCCAGGCAGCTGGCTGTCCTTTATGACTCTGTTCCTAGCCAGCTTGAGATAGGGAAGGTAGAAACCACAGAGCAGGGTGGCAAGGGGCCTGAGCAGAGAACTCTGGGCCTGGGTTCAGTCAGTGGCCAGCTGTGAGGTCTGGAGACAGTGGGTCAGTATTTCTGGGCTCTTTGTTTCTCTAGCTAGTCCTGGAGGTCACAGAGTGTATCTCTTAGGTGCTCCAAGACCATTGTCCTCATGCCTCTACTGAGTCTTCTCTTTCTTTGCCCTGGAGTCTCTTGGTAGTGGTGCCCATTGAGCTCCTCACTCCCGAAGTCCATTCAAAACAAGCATGTGTTTCACTTTGACATTTTAAAATTTATAAAATGGAGGGAAGAATGCTACATGTCCTACCACGTCAACATGGTTATGGAAGAATAAGATAAAATGATCATATGAAAGAATGTAAAGCTTTCTTTTTTAATGTATGGGTAATGTGATAATTATCCTGTAGAGCAGCGGTTGCCAACCTTTTTGGCACCAGGGACCAGTGCTCCTATGCAAATCTAATGCCTGATGATCTGAGGTGGAGCCGAGGTGGTGATGCTAGCCCTGGGAAGTGGCTGCAGATACAGATGAAGCTTTGCTTGCTCACTGGCCTCTCACTTCCTGCTGTGCATCCCGGTTCCTAATAGGCCATGGACGGGACCAGAACTAGTCCATGGTCTGAGGGTTGGGGGCCCCTGCTTTAGAAGACATTCCCTCTTATTAAGCAACAACAATAATAATAAGAGCAGCTCATGTTAGCCAACTTTGTTCCAGGCCTGAGCTGAGCACAGAGTGGTCCCCTCTGATGGCATAGTCATTGGCTTCTTTTTGGTTCTGGCACATGCTTGTGTGAATAATCTTTTGGTCTTTGAAAGCACTTTTTCTGTCTTTCAGGGTTCCATCAGGATTCTGCTTCTCTCTGGTTGCTAACACCAATTTTTCTCTCTCAGGTTTCTGGCAGTGCCGCTGGATGACTAGGGAATGAGAGCTGTTTTGTTTTGTTTATTATTGTTGTCCATGAAATGAATCACAAGATCCTTTCTTGAAAGTGTTCAACTGTCAATCACTACAGGGAAAATAAACAAAACAGCATAGATGGGCAAAGGTTCAAAGATGCCGAGTCCTCTCAGTATCTGTCACTGGCTAATGGCTCCCAAATCCTTTCTCAAATGATGACTCCATAATTTCCCAAGAAGGAGCTGAAGCCTCTCTCGCTGTGTCTGGGGTTTCACTGATAGCCCTGATGACTTAGGAGCAAAAGAAGCCTGCTGAGACTCTCATCTTTAAGCCTGTCTGCTACCTTGAGGTGCTCCTCAGGTGAGGAGTTGGGCTGCTTCTCTGGACCCCACAGAGTTTCTCCCTGGACTTAAAAAACCTACACTATTTCCTATTAGTTTCCTATGGCTTCTGTCACAAACAATAAAACACATGCCCATTGGCTTAAAACAACACAAGTTTATTATCTTACAATTCTAGAGGTCAGAAGTCTGACATAGGTCTTAGTGGGCTAAAATCAGTGTGTTTGCAGGGTTGCATTCTTTCTGGAGTCTCTTAGGGTTAAACTTCTATTTTGCCCTTTTTAGCTTCTAGAGGTCACCACATTCCTTGACTCATGGTGCCCCTTTCATCTTCAAAACCAACAATGGCTGTTTAAGTCCTCATATCCCCCACTGTGATGCTGACACTCCTGCCTCTATCTTCCATCTTTAAAAAAATCTTTGTGATGACCTTGGGCCCACCTGAATAATCCAGGATAATTTTCCTATCTAAGGTCAGGCGTCAACAATCTTTGTTTCCATTAGCAACCTTCCTACCCTCTTGCCATGTGAGGGAACAGATTCACAGGTTTTGGGGATTAGGCATGGGCAACTTTGGGTGGGGTTGGTTGGCATTATTCTGTCTACTACAACTGTCTACAATTGACTTTCTGCTTCTTGAACTTTTTTCCTTCTTGACATAAACAAAGGTCAGCTGTAAAGACTGCTTCCACTTTCAAGTAAAGCTGACCTTGTCACCTGGGGTCCCTAAATGGACAGACTCACTGTAGTTTCTCCTGAGGCTCTAGTGGTAGGCAGGTGCCAGCCTTCCAGGAAACTCCATCACCCAGCTACCAGAATCCACTTTTGAGGCTTCAAAGACCCTCTGTCCCGTTAGGCCTCATTGTCAACTCATACTTACAGTCTGAAGGAGCCTCTCTGTTCACAGCACAGTGGCATGGCTGAGGGGCTAATGTGCTCTGAGCACCACAAAAGGTCCTGTTGCCACCTTTCCTCACCCTGTAAGGATTTATGATGACACACTCCAGCATTCTTATCCTGGGAATGATAATCACTTGTCATCTAAAATAGTTTGAACAATCAGAGACAAATCTGTACATGTACATATTCTCGAGATGAAAGGGAGAAGGGGAATTTTGCCAACCCCATATCATGAGGAAGGCCAGTGCTCTCCTTGCATGTTCATGCTGCCATTTATCAGCCAAGGGCACAGTTAGGCAGCTCCAGGACTATGTTCTGGATCTACCAGTATGTTCCCTGGACAAGCTACTTTATTTCTTTGAGCTTTAGTTTTTTTCTTCCCCAAATGGGAAGACCTAATATGAAGAGTGAGAAAAAATGTACCAGATGTATAGTTCTATACTCTTTCCTTCTACCACTTGTCTCTCCTTTTCCCGCCTTCTAACACAGTTATTCTTTCTTATTTCTCATTGTCCTCCTCATGCTTCATTTATTTCTAAAGGGTCCAGGAATAACATGATACTAATTTTAGGTCCTCTTTTTCTCTATTATCCTCAGCACACGCATGGGCGCGCATGCACACGCGCGCGCGCACACACACACACGTAGTAGAGAGATGTAAAGATGTCGTGGAGATGCCTCAGACTTCCTTTGTCAAGCACAATTTGTTAATAGAGAGAAGCCAACCCCATAGTGAGGACACTGGGGCAGGTCAGGCAGATGGAATAATGGGTGGAGGAGAGGAAGGCTGTTGGTTTAAAATCATCTACATTAACCACCCCACAGCTCTTCGATTTGAGAGCCCATTTCCCTGGCCCAGTACTGCTGTTTCACAAGCTCTTTCTCTTCCTCTCTAGGGGATGGTGAGAGCTGAGCAGCCTCATAGAGTGGGGGGGGTTTGATGGTGGCTGGAGCCACCAACAATGATATAGACCAAAATCAGCCCCAACAACTCCTCTTTTTACCAAAAGACATGCACACAAAGAAGCAGCCAATGCAGCTCTTCAGTGCTCCCTGACAGCCACTGCACTTCTTTCCAAGCCCCAGTTATAAAGTTGAACTGAAACGTGTATTATATGGAAATACTTTAAACTATTATTAGGAACAGTTTTTGCATTAGTAGTAATAAATCTATACCTGCAGTCACTTTTGATTTCTGCTTAACTATTTGGTAACTTGAAAAATATAAATTCTGTTCCAATGTAAATTTGAGTAAATGGATTGAAAGATTTCTTCCTTAACTCTTATGCTCCTCTCCCTCCCAATCCACTTGTCTCACTCCCCAAGGCTTATCCCATAGCACCATTCAGGATGGAGAGGAGGGAGGAAAGTGGAGAGCTCAAATCTCAAATTACTGAGCCAACCTCAAGTCCACTACATGATCTTGAAGGACACAGGAACATTCAGTACACCTTTGTGGTAGGCTGCTTCTCAGATGGCTCTCAAGGATTCCTGCCTCCTGGTGTTCACACCCTCTTGTGTGGACTGGACCTACTGATCTATGTCTAATGAGTAGAATACTACAAAAGTGATGGGATGTGACTGCAGAGATTAGGCTATAAAAGGCTTTGATTTTCATCTTGCTGGCACTCTCTCTTGTCTTCTTGGCTTGTTGGCTTTGATGAAGGAAGCTACTATGGTGGAGAGACCAACATAGAAAGGACCCGAGGATAGTCTCTGTTTAATAGCCAATGAGAGACTGAGCCCCTCAGTCTAATGGCCTGAGAAGAAGTGAATCCTGCAAACAAGTGCTATATGAGTTTAGCAAACAAGTGCTATATGAGTTTAGAAGCAGTTCCCAGCTCATTTGAATCTTGAGATGATTGTGGTTTAAGCTGACATCTGGGTTATAGCCTATGAGTGACCCTGAAGTGGAAGACCCAGCTAAGCCATTCTCAGATTTCTGATCCACAGAAAATGGAAAATAATAGAGATAATAATAAATAATAAATGTGCTGCTAAATTATGGGGCAACTTAGTTGTCTATGGGGTACCAATAGACAGCTAACATATCCCTTATCTCACTAATCTGTAAAATGGAACTATTCCTACCAGCCCTCCTAAGTAAAGCAAGAAGAATGTGGTATTGGCACATTTCAATATTGAAACTCTGTTCTACTTACCTCAATAATAGTCATTGATTTATTTCATAAATACCAATTATGTTTAGGTGCTGTGAACATAGACTACAAAAATGAATACAAAATCCTTGTTTCCTTTGATGAGGTCATGGTCTTTATGAAGAGAGTGATATATAGTTTACAAACAGAGTGAAAAATAATATATTAAATGTTCTGAAATATCCTTAAAATGGTTTGGAAGTGTAGCTGTCAAATATAACCTCATGTAACAAAATTGCTCACCAAAGTAGCAAGAATTCTTAAAGATCTCTAGGCATTCCCAATTCTCCCTTTCCCAATGAGAGAAACAAGAAAGAATGAGTATAAAAAGAACAAAAGTCTTAGAATTGGATGAAGCGTTGGGTAAAATCCCAAAGTATGTGTGAGATGCACTCTGCTCTGTTGAACTAAGTCCTAAGACATACTTTCGGTAAGTGCCCCCATTCAACCTCGCCTTTCCAGACACTAGGTACTGACGGGCTGCATGAGGTGCTGCATCTGCAGCAGCTCCTGTCTTTTAAAACGAATCCTAAGCCTTCCAAAGTTTTCGAGATTTCTCCCTCTCATATGACTTCTAAGAGCCCCTGGAATCCTAACTACATATTCCAGCACCAGTCTTTCTTTTGTTTTATGTATATTGTTTGTTCATCCATTCACTCTTTTATTCAACAAAAAGGAAATGAAAGCCCCAGTTCCTCCGGGAGGTGACTGGGCTAAAAAGAGGATTTGTCGAAAGTATATTTAAGGAGTTGTTAGCCCACCAGAACTCTTTTATTATCTAGCTTCACACCATGACAGGAGAAGCGAATTTTAGTCTCTGCTTAAATTGAAGCACAGAGCCCCAAACTCTGAGTCAGTGGCTACAACAGAGAGTGGAATGTGGTGCCTTAGTGAAAACAGCAATTAAATGAAGACCATGCATAGCCTATGTCAGTTTCCTTGCTTCCACATGGATAAGATTTGAGTTGGTTCTCTCCATCTTTGACCATTCACTAACCTAGCATCAAATGCCCTAGGACAGCTCTGCTTGGAAATATCAGTATTACCACAACACAACCATGCAGGCCCAATGCACATTCTCTCAGTATCATTTTGGTCCCACACATCCAGGTAAAAAGTACCTTGGGGTCTTTGCACTGGCTGTTCTCTGCCAGGAATGCTCTCTTCATGTATTGGCATGAACATTACCTACTCTTCCACTTCAATTCCTTGATCAGATTTCACCTTCATGAGTCCTCTTCTGATCATCTTATTTAAACTTGCAATTCTCTCTCCCCTGTCCTGGACTAATGCTTGACATGTAGTCATCTCTCCATACATGTTTTTGGCATGAAATGGAGTATTTGAAAAGAAGCTGGAAGCCCATGTGTTATTTTCATTTGTGGTAAAATATGCATAACATAAAATTTGCCATTTTAACTATTTCTAAGTGTACATTAAGTGACATTAAGTAAATTCACATTGTTCTGCAACCATCACCACTATCCATTTCTACAGCTTTTCCATCATTCCAAACTAAAACTCTGAACCAATTAAATAATAGCTCCCTATCTTTCCCAGGCACTGGAAACCACCATCCTTCTTTCTGTGACTGTGAATTTGGATACTTTGTGTACTTTGTACAAGTGGGATCTCACGATATTTATCCTTTTGTATCTGGCTTATTTCATTTTGCATAATATTTTCAAAGTTTATCCATGTCATAGAAAATGTTTGTTTTCAAAGCTGAACAATAGTCTTTTGTAAGTATATAACACATTTTGTTTATTCATACATCTGTTGATCATAAAAGCCCATATTTTTTTCAGAGATGATGCCCAATGGACTAGTGTGGGGTGGCAGATGGGGTCAGTGGTCACCTCTTGTGTTCTTCTTGATGGAGAAGAACCACCAAGTTCTCTGAAAAAGCTACTTGTCATCTAAAGTTGTCATCCAAGTTGTTTTCCCTACAGATTTGTGGTGCTTATTCATTAAGGAAAGGCAATTCTGGACAATTAGGAGACACCCAAAACTTTGGTATGAAATTATTTTTCTTACTCTAGTACTACAGTATAAGCTGTAGATAGAAAGAATTTAGTGAAAGATGCGAGGGTGAGTTATCTACTTTCTGGTTCATAAATAATGAAAACATGGAATCTGTTTCCAAACATTATTAATGTCTTATCCTCTCTTGTTTTGTTTAGTTTGTTTGGTTTTTCACCTAATAATATACCCAGGGATGATTGTCATTTTCAAGGGACATGTATCAGTTTTATGTTTTGACCTCGAAGCCTCATGTATAGTTTGTTTCTTCTTGAATGTGTTCGATGCAATTCTGGGCAATAAGGATGCTTCTTGAGACAATGAAGTTAGTCTTAAGCACCCTTCTGTCTACCTTCTTTGGGCCTTCCTCTCTTTCTTCATCAACCACCAAGGCCTGATAGAGCATACAAGGGTAGTCTCCTATCTGCCTTCCCGGTGAGGCCTTTCTCCAGTTTTCTCCGTCCCTGAAGGCAGGACAACTTGGGTGAGTATCTGATTCCCTGCTTTGCACTAATGTGTGTGGGAAAAACATTATTTGACTGTAAACAGGAAGATGTAGTAGAAAAGGGGAGACTGATGAATTCCTAAGGGGACGTTTAGAACTTGAGATGCAGGATCCTTCTCTCTAGGAATCCGGAGAGATCCCGTGACCACTCCCACCACCTGTACTGGTGGAATTTGGAGGGGAGGAGGAGTCTCTAGTTAGATCTCCAAATGTGCTCTCCCACAGAGACATGTCAGGGTATAGGGTTGCAATCCAGGTACATAGGGCTTCCACAGGCTTCTGTGGGCTGCCTGGGCTCTAAACCAGCACGCACAAAATGGTTTCCATGGGAAAATACATTTGAGTACCAGGAAACTGACATACACTCAAACTTTTGGAACAGAGCCTACTCTTAAGTAGGAGACTGCCTGAATGCCACATTCACAACTAAATTATATACGTAGGCCTATTTTTAAGACTTATGCCTATTTCCAAGATATTTAGCTTATGTAACAATGGGAATTGGAAGAAAGAATTGATAGCAGTAGAAATCATGTTCTTGGTGGAGGCGGGGGTAGAAATGTGAATATTCACCATGTAGAACACATTCAGTTCTACACAGAAGGAGCATAGACGACACAGAGAGAATGCCTACAATATTCTCTACATTTGTGTGATTTTCCCCACATGGGCATTCCTATAAGCAGCTCCATATGCATACGGTTTTTAATTTTCAGACCAACAGTTGAATTCGACAGTAAAAGAGAAGACTGAATTAAATAAAAAGGTGAGGATGTGACCAAGACCTGCATTTTGTAGGATTTGCTCCAGTCACAAAGTGCCTTCAGTGTTCTGTCTCCCCATTGTCTGTGGGTGTGTGGTATGTGATGAACTCCCTGATGCCAGACCTAGATTCCCTTGCCCCAAGTGGACCTAACCTTCGAAAGCTGGCAGGAGCTTTGCACAGTTTTCCAGAGCTCTCAATTACTCTAGAGCAACATCCATATCCTTTGGTCACCAACCCAGTGTTAAAAACCCTGGTTACTCTGAGTCTAAATGAGAACTAACCTAGGTTCACTTGGTTTTTCTTTACTTTAAATAACTCTATTTAACCCAGTAACTTACAGAGTTAGATTTAATTCATTTCAATTTAACAAAATCAACAACTCAAAACAGCTTAGGTGAGAACTGAATTCAATACCCCAAAGACTGATTAAACTGCTCTAGTAGGCTTGTGGTATGTTCTCAACTGTGGAGAGTCATGAAGGTGGTTCAGTTGGCCTTTGGGCTGGCAGAAAGCTGTGGGATGAGTGTCTCCTCCTCCCCAACTGTGCGTATTTTATTCCTAGACTGCCCTTGTATTCTGGGCAAAAATAACTCACGTAAGTGCTGTTGTTTTTCAATTGTGAAAGATTTTGTTCTATTTCATGCCTCATATTTGGAGTTGTTAGTGTCTCATGGCAATGAGAAAGATTGGAGGAAGAGGGGGTGGACTGGTACCTGAGATCTTGGGAAAAGCTGGCACTTCTCCTTGGTGTGCTCACTGTGCTTCAGTGAGGAGGTAGCTCCACATTCAGGACAGGAAGACTCATGCAGTGTGTCTGGCCTTTTCATTAGCACAGACATGTTGCCCATGAGAATAGCTACTGAGTCTAGAAGAATAGATCTGTGTGCCGACAGAAGGGGCAGTGAGGAAAGGAGGGAGTCAGGAAGCTTTCTTGTATCTTGCTCATTATGGGATGAAGAAACTCCAGCAGAATGGGAAGAACAGTAGGCTCTGGGTTAGGAGTCCTCAACTCTGGTTCTTGCTCTGTGACAAACCAGCTGGGTGATCTTGTGCAGAGCACTTGGGCAAACGGATTGCTAATGTCAACTCTACAGTTCCAGCCAGTGGTAGTATCTATGGGGGGAGAGATTAGCTGTCTGTGTCCCTGGACCTAGCTTCTGCTGCCCCCAACAGTGGACAGATGGAGCTAGTGTAGGCTTTGGCTTACAGTTCTTCAGTTTCTGCACCCATCCCGATCCAGCAGGTTAGCCCTTAGGTGCCTTGGCTCCATGAATCAATTGCATCTAAATCGATAATGATGTTGTAGCCCTAGATGTTTCTGTCAGAAATTTTTCTTCAGTTCCAGCCACCCCATCTCTGCCACTCAGTACCATCATGATAGTGCGAATATATGCCAGGCTCTGTATTAATTACTTTTCATTCATTATCTCATTTAGTCTTTACAGTAGTTTCAAAGGGAGGTTCTCTTTTCATTTTCCAAATGAAGAACAGCCTGGATTTCAGCCCACATCTACCTGATTCTGAAACTCATTCCCTTCAAGCCTAATGATATAATCTTCAGGGTGGTTTTCTGTCAGTTTTTTTTACCTTGCAGTCAGTACTTTGGAAGAGACAGAATGATCTCTTGAAACCCAGACCACCTGGATTTGGACTTGACGCTCTGGCAAGTTTTTGCCTAGACTCTGTGGGCCTGAGACTAGGCCTGGTTGCTTGCCTTCTAAGCTAGTGGCCAATTTCTGGCTCAACACCACACTCCAGGATGCTGCCCATACCTGAATCTGATAACACTTGCCATTTGGCTTATCCTGCTGGCCAGATCATTTTATCCTCCAAACTGCTGGAGCCAAGGTTGGCTTCGTCACAACTCTTTGGGGCATTTGGTCACTGATTTGAGGTTGGCCTCGTAGTACCCAAAATTTCCTTAGCCCTCCTCTAGGCATTCTCTGCTTGCTGCCTGCCCTGCTGCTGAGCTCTCAACACCATTTACACCTGAGTTCACCTGGCTTGGGACATCTGGGACCTGTGGGAAAGAATGTAGTGGAGCATGGTGATACAGCTCCAGTTTGGAAGGTGAACCCTGGGGTCAAGCCAGCAGAGGGCAATGTAGGGGTTGCCCAACAGCTCTATAAATATCTTTCGTTTTATTCATGCGTTCCTTTCCACTTTCACTTATTTCTTTGCTTGTGGAGAGCTCTTGAGCACAGAGCCACAGGGGAGAGAGGCTTTTTCACTGAGGCAGCCCAGTCTTGTTCTGCCTGTGCTCCTCTCAGGATTTGGTTGTTTTCCATCTTAATTATGTTCCTTGCATCAGTGGCTGGCGGGCATACAACCTTTAAAGGAGTTTATCTTAAAAACCCACTCTCTCCTGAGAGCAACTGTTCTGTGGGGAACCGTGAGACTTCCAGGGATGCTTGCGTGTGTGTGTGTGTGTGTGTGTGTGTGCACGCTCGCGTGCGCACATGTGTATATGCATGTGTGAGCACATGTAGGCAGTGGTGGGGATGGTGGGGGTTGCTTTCTCACTTTCCATTACCTCGGGGAAGTCAGAGCTTGCTAACATGGGCTGAGGATACTGACATGCCCCCTAGCCTTGAGTCTCATCAAACACACAGATTTCTGCTTATGATAACACTGTCAAATCAACTGTGGACAGTGATGACATTGTGAAGGAGAGAGGAGGCTTTTCAGTTGATTAAATGGGTGATAGCACCATGATTTTGGGTTATATATGTCTAACTTAATGACTAACTATAATATATTTCTTTGGGTTAAGACCCTGAAGATCCCTGACTGAATGCAAATGCCATCCTGCAGAAATAACAGTTTATAATGATCAACCATTTACATTTTAGTATAAATTAACTTTTGTATTACACTCAATTACCAGGTACAAAGTCTTCCCATATCTAGGAGAACTATTAGATAATATATTCATTTACTCTTTGACTTATACATTAGAGAATTTTTTAAAGCTCCAACTGTGTACTCTGTCTTATACAGGGAGATGGAGAGAAGGAAAAGCCCTGGTCCCTTGAGGAAATGATTAGAGACCTAGAATTTGCCACAGGAAACAATAGAGCATGTTAAAATAAATTATAGTTAGGAGCTAGACCTACTGTTATAGACATAGCTGCGTACTACTTACTGTTTGTTGAATGGAGGAGGGTTAGATGGGGCTGAGGTTAGCTCCAAGGAGGAGCTAGGATCTACACTGGATTTTTACTCTTGGAATTTCCCAGATGACGTTGATGTGATTAAAGTCAGATGAACAGTATAGCATAAATATTGCAGAAAGAGAAAATGGGTGGGCTAAAGGAACTGGAGAAAATAGAAGGCTTTTGTTATATGTAAGGAAACTCACTATCTGATTCTATGATAATGATGCAGAGAGAAAGCCCTCACTCTTCCCCTGCCTAACTGCCTGACTTCATTCTTTCTAGCAACGTCCATCTCTGGTTTGAATTTTCCAGCTCCCACTCAATTTCCCCATCAGCTTTGTGGGCAGGCATAATTCTCTGCCTACACTCAGTATGTGCTTAATAAACATAGCATATCAGTGAATAAATGAATAATAAACAGATAGTCTTGAGTATATCTCCTAAGCTGAACTGTTTCAGAGGCCTCAGTTTGGATTCTTCTGGACTAAAGGTAGTTTATCCCAAACCTGAAACTAGAAAGGGAAGGGTTTTCTAATGAAAATGCTACATTTCAGTCACTAGTCAATGTTTCAATTCTCTCCATCTCTCATGATCATTCACATAGCCTCACACAGATTCAGTTAGACACAGCAATTGTTTATTTTGCCATTTGCATGGTTAGATGTCGTGGAACCACAAAGCAGCACTTAAAATGCTCTCTGAACACTTAAAATTAGTTAATTTTATGTGGTGAGCACTGAGGAATTTCCTCAGGAAGAAAGAAATTTTAGATCTAGTCTGTAATAAAATGTCACCCAAAATGCAAATAACTCTGATTTTTTTACTAAATATCAATGCTGTGGCACCTCCTAAGGTTATGTCTTTCAGAGGATGAAACATCTGAGAAAGGGGATCATATTCCTGACCCATGTGTAATGCTCTGTCTGGCCTTGGGTCCCTCCACTCTGCCAAAAGCCAGGCTGAGGATAGGACCTCTAATACCACATAGACACCAAGGTGTCCTGGAGGAAGGCAGTGACTTAGTGTCCCCTCGAAATTCCATGGCCAAAACTTATAGCTGTGTCCTAAAACTCCAGGATGTGACTGAAGGCACAATCCCACAGCTTCTGCAAAAGGTCCCATCAGAGGGGCCTCCACCCCAGAGAAAGTCCCCTGTTCTGGAGATCCCCTGGGGTCCAGCCATGCTCTGGATCAGGAGTCCTAATCATCAGCTCAGTTTCTAGCTATGTATGAGGAATCTGGGACTGAAACCAATGTTAAAATGCTTTTGTAACCTGTTCTTCTCTTTTCCTGTTTCTCCCTAATCAGGAAGGCGGAATATTTATACTTCTGCCAAACTCTCAAGAAAATTTGACCTTCAATTCTGCTCTGTCATTGGCTCAGGTCTTTTGCCGCCCACCCAGTGGCCATGCCAGGTGTCTGGACTGACTGTCACCATGATGCCGGGAGAGGCACCATGGTGCCATGGATGACCGCTTCCTATAAACCACGATGATGACAGCAACTGTGCCATCCCTACAGTATGCTCTATCTGGGAGATTATAAGGATAATAAGCAGAGAGCACTGAATTTTGTGATTACTTTATAATTCAGTAAATGTCCAGTGGGACAGAATTGAAGGCAACAAGTCATGTATTAGAGAAACAATGGACAAAGTCAGACCCAGCCCAGGAGGTGAGGGTAGGGTCACACTAGTGTTGGACAGAAGATGGAGTAGCACAGCTTCCAGGACTGGAACAGCATGGAGCCCAAACTATGAAAGTGAGGGAAAAAGATGGAAGCTGGGCATAATTCTCATGGATGGAATCTTGCCAGGTGAGTCCTTCTCAGTCATGCTAATGGAGCTGATAAAATGCAGGGACATGTTTTCAAGTCCTATTGATGGAATGAGGTAGCTGTCTTCTGGGCTAGAGCTCTTGGATAGCCTTTAGGATTTAGGGCCAGAGCTGGGTCTGTACCACACCCCACTGCTTCCTCTCCTGGGTTAGGACCCAACACAGCTCTGTGCAGTCACTGCCCAGGCTTCCTTTTCATGGCAAATCCTGCCCACCTGCTGTAGCCCACCCCATTTGTCTTTTCCTGACCCTCTTTGTATCCCGCCATGATCCAGGACAGCGTCACGCAGGCTTAGATTAACCAGTGATTATTCTGTAGGTGACTCTGGTTTACTGATTATGCTAGTATTTGCTACCTTTTGTATTTTTTTGGATGGAGATCTCGGGGCTCACAGTATATCCTCTGTCATGTTTGTTGATTGATGTTTTGATGCTTCCTTTCCATCCCATTCCACTCACACAGCTCTCCCCCAGCCAAGTAATTTCTCATGACAATCAGGGATGAGCAAGGCTACATTTACCTTTTTTTGCCCTTCGTTAGAACTCTACTTGGGTGTTGATTTTACAAGCTGCCTTTTCGGTCAGCCTGAACAGACTCCAATGTATCAAAACTGCCAATAGTACCTTGAACCTCCTGGGTGTAAAATTGGTTTTATCTGTGTATCATGTTTGTCATTTCTGATGGATATTTTTTCTGTTCATAACATAGTTGAAGACTTAGCCAGGCATGGACTGGAACCATTGTAATGAAGACCTGGTATGAATAAGATCCCAAGCTGCCCATGGACAAAATGAGAACAGAGGACAGGAGGAACTAAGAACCCCATGGGAAGTTCCAGAACAAGATTCAGGCCTGTGAGTAAAGTGCAATGCCCCATTGATACAATAATCACAGGCCACATTTCAGTAATAGGGGTTGAGTCAGCAATGGGGTACTGGGATAAGTAACACTCATGAATATAGATGGAAAGTGAGACAGCTGATGGCAAGGGACCCACCCTTTGACATTTGGAAGTAGATGGCCAAGAACCAGAAAACACCCATTCTAGGAGGGACTGAGATGGCTTTTTTTTCTTCCCTTCCTCCTTCACTTTTTTTTTTTTATTAAATTAATGAACACTTTAGTAACTGGTCCTAGGACAATCTGGTACACAAATTCTTTCCTGGAGTTTGGGGAGAGGAACAAAACTAATAAACAAATGCATGAAATAATTGTAAATTGTGAAAAAATTTATGAAGGAAACAGTGCTTAGAGAGCAAATAATTGGTGGTGAGGAGTGGTTGGAGAACCACCTAAAGTATGTTGAGCAAAGTTTAACATGGATGATTAGGAAAGCCAAGATTTGAAAGATGAGAGAGTGCTGGCCAGGTTCAGAACACAGAAAAGAGAAACCCATTAGAGAGAAAAGCATATGCAAAGGTCCTGAGGCAGAAAAGCCTTGGCTTGTTGAAGAAACTGAAAGGGGATTAGGATGGTAGAAAAATGGGCAAGGAGGAGAGAAACAGATTATTGAAGCAAGCATAGCAATAGGAACTGTATTGGTTAGTTAGCTTTTGCAAACAAACAACACTAACATTTAGTAGCTTAAAATAATGGTTTATTATTTCTCATGATTCTGTGGGGTTCTGAACTGGGCTGGAAGGTCTAGAATGGCTTTACTTACAAGTTTAGGGCCTTAGCTGAGAGGCAAGGGTGTTAGGGATGGCTGGGTTTCCCTCTTTTTGGGGTTTCTTGTTCTCTATAGGAATCCCAGGCCTGTTTACATGGTGTTTGCAAGATTCTTAGCAGCAAGAGAGGCAAACACCATTGAGCAAGAGCTTTCTGAGACTCTACTTGTGTCACATTTGTTGTAATATAAGGTTCCATTGACCAAAGCAAGTCACACAGCCAAGTCCTGATGGAAAGTCCAAAAGAATCCACCTCTTGATGGCAGAAACTACTATTACATTGGAATGATATTGAATTTTTTCAATGTAATCTCAGGAATAAAAGCAGAAGTTTTGTATATTAATTGGATACCTGGTCTGGGCTGGGCTTCATTAAATTATTCCTTCCTTCTTTCATTCGTTTCTTTCTTTAAAAAAACAAAATTGACTGTATGTCAGGTGCTGTCTCAGAGCTGCTGTTGAATAAGGTGTAGACCTTACCATCAGGGAGTTTACATTGTAGCATGGAAGATACATAAACAGCCACATGCAATTTGGGGTGGCCAGCATGGTAGAGGAGATATGCTCAGGTGTAATGATGAGAGACAGAAGAGGGCAACTCAGTGAATGTGTCATGGAAGGAGGATTTCGATGTCTGAGATAAGTTCTGAAAAATAAGAAGATGACGATGGACATTCAAGTAGCAGAAGGGGAGTAAGGCAGATATCTGAGTCAAGCAACAACTGGATGCTGAGCCTGAAAATGTGAAACTGGAGCTTTTCTGCTTCCTCCTGCTTCAGGTCATGCTCATTCCTGAGCACGGGGTCAGGGCTGGGCTTGCATGCACAGTGATGGTGGCAGTAGGAAACAAATGACCACAGCAGTGGGGAGGAGTTGGGGTAGGGCTGGGGCTAAAACTGCATCTGCTCCCTATGCCCAAGGCTCTCTGCAGCTTGTGCTATGCATCTTCCATCAGATTGCAGACCCCTGAGTCACAGAGTCAGTCCTGGCAGATGGCCCTAGCAGAGTCCTAGGACCTCTTGCTAGAAATAGGTTCTCAATTCCCATACAGATTGTGTCCTGAAGGGACATGGGGTGTGAGTGTGTCATTCACTATGCTGTCTCTCCATGTGCTGGGGATGGAGGTGGGGCAAGAAAAAGAATCTTAGGGAATGTATAAATTTATCCTGGCCTTGCCTTAAGAAAACTCAGCCACCAATCCATCAAAAATGAATTTGAGTTTGGATAACATTAGCGTTTAAGGCAATGATCTTCTCTTGTATTGATTCTCTGTGGGTTGAAATGGAAACATTTTTAGAAATGTTGTCTTAGGTTTCCTTAATCTGCGTGGCTCAGGGAGGAAAAAGCTGTTGTCACTTGTGCTAATAACCACAAGGAACATAGTTCTAAAGTGCTTAGCTGGAAAATGAATTTCAGAAGCCAGCCCTGGTCAGGTCTCCAGGGAAGTTATTTCCTAAAAATTCAACCTTTTTGTTTCCTTCAAGGGAGTTGCCTCAGGTGCAGAGCCACTTGGGAAATAAAAACTAACAAGCAGAATTGAGGATTCCCAGGAAGGGAAGAGGTGGCATGGGGTGGAGTCCTCATTGTCTTGGGAGAGATGAGGGAGGACTGCTTGTTCAGTTGACTTTAGAAGCCCAAAGAGGCCTCTGCCTCCCCTCATCCAAAATAAATATGTGTGGCATTCTTTTATGAGACATGCTTTTTAAGTTAAGCCATGAAGATACCTGTTCGAATGTGCATGACATTTGACTGTTTTAGTGGGAAATATATGTTAGCATTAGTCACAGAGTAAAGGGTCCTGAGTTGAGGGACAAGTCAGATGGAAAGCAGAGAAAGGAACAAGATTTGTAGCATGGGACCCTGCTTGGGTAAGTAAGGGCAGGGTGAAGCTGGCAAAGGATGGAGAGGTCATGGGGTATCTAGGTTTGGTGTCTAAATGCATGGAGTTTGGCTGCCTCCAAAAAGAAGCTCTGGTCCTGCTAAAGGAAGTCATGTCTATTTGTAGTTGGGGTTGAGCTTTCTTAAGACCCAATAGTTGAAGCCTTGTTTCCAAACCCTTTGATGTAGGAGAGAAAAGAAGGGAGGTCAAAATCAGAATGAAAATAGAAATCAGCAGCACTCTCCCTTTGGAACTTGCCTTTTCCTCTGGAGACTAGTAGAGCCCTTGTGGGTATCTGCATAAAGATAAGCTCTATTTGTATAAAGTGTTGGCACAGTTATCAATGTCTCCCAGAGGAGCAATCTGCCCTGTGGCCTTTTCCATTTGTCACCTGAGGTTTGTTACTTTACACCTCTCTTCTCTTCCTTCTTACCGCCCACTTGTCCTGACCCAGATCTGTGAGGCCAGAGCGTAGGAGGGTGATGATGGATGGATGGACCTGACTTCCCAACCACTAAGAAGGGTCTAAATCCTGCCTCCCTCAGGGACTGGCCTTCCTTTTCCTCTTCTCATCCTCCTACAGCTCTCTGGCAACTGTGCTCCTCCAGAGTAACAGCTTTATTTTCACCATAAGTAGTTTGCTTCTAACAATTACTATCCATGTCTCCATCAGCATCCTGTATTTGGGCGTGGCCCATGTTCATGGTGGACTTACACCTTAGGATATGGGCAGGGGCGGCCTCTTCAAATCCCTGACAGGTGACCAGAACTCAGGGGAGTGGGCCTCTCCTGTCACATTGTTAAGACTCTTTACTGTGGAAGTACAGGTGCTCAGTTCACATCAAGAGTTGGGGTTTATATCAGGAGAGGCCAGAGCAGGCACAGGCTGAACATCCTAGGACAGGAACTTAGGAGAGCAGAGCCATGCTGAGGCAGTAATGAATGGGGCACAGGGGCCTTTGAAATTTTAGGTCAGCTCTGCTATCATCTATCTACCTGTGGTGAAGAAATCTTACTCAGTCCCCTGCTCCTAACACTGTAGTCTTCTGTTGGCATGTCCATTTGTCCTACTAGCTTAGGGCTTCTGATGTCTATCTAGTACAAATGCTGACACATCCTCAATACCCATAAAAGTTTGTGGAATAAATAAGTGTATACTGCCTAAGTTATCATGAATACATCTCCTTTTCATCCACCTAGATGATTAGCATATTTAGCATGGGAGCCCTATTTTAAAAATCTATAATGCCTAAGGACCAGGTATACAATTGGAGATTATTAAATGTTTACACTGCTGGGTAAAAAAACAGAAACAGAACAGATATTAGAGGATATGGCCTGCCAGCCTTCCTAATGAAAACTTTGGAGAACTATAGGTCAGCTTGTCTAGTAGGAAATAATTAGAACTTTGAGTGGGAAAACTGAGCAGGTGGGATAAGGGACTGAGAAAATAAAACAATATCTTATTCCAGGGGCCTCAGGGCAGAGCATGGAACCACTTGGCTATACGGAGAAAAATGACCCTCTTAAACCTCATTAACTCAAATTCTACTAATTTAGAGTAAGCAATCACTCAGAACCACAGAACTTAATTTTGCGTTTGCAGCTTGAAAAATGTGTCTGTAAAGTCAGTGAGCAGTGTCAGAAGGGAAGCAGGAAGTGGGGAGAGGGGAAGAATCCAGCTGACTGCTGACTGTCAGGCATAGGCCCAGTGACAATGCTTAGGAAATTCTCGCTGACTTCTTGTTTAGTGGAGGCTCAGGGTCCCTTTTGTGCATGCCGCCCTCCAATATGACCCTTAGCATAATGCAACAGACTGGAAGCCCCTGGAGGACAATGCCCTCATTCCCTTTTCTCTGTATCCCCAGTTCAGAGCCTGCCTAAATAATTTTTTTTTGAGTGAATAGATAAAGCTTCCACAGAACAGTCTTTACATAAAAAATGATGCTGTGTTTATTTCCAACAGGCATTATTCAAGGAATAAGGTTTTATAGTTTTTAGCCAAGTCTTGGACAAACTGGTCTCCCATACCTGGTATTACTGCAATAGAGTCAATATTGAGAAGACAATTTGATGATAAGGTTAAAGCGAATAGATTTGAGTAGTTAACCTAATGGTAGTTAGATGCTTCATGTTATGTTTCACTTCCTTACAAAGGTGCCTACCCTCTCCCTCATTCTAGGATCTCAGGTCATGAAGAAGAAAATGAGTGAATGAGCAAGTGAGTGGATGAATGAATGCTTTACAGTCTCCCTTCATTGTGGTTCAGGTCCTTTATCTCGTGTTGTGGTCAGGTGCCTCCTTATGGGATTGGGTGCACAGGAAGAAACTATGATGGGCTTTAGTGGTGTGGACAAGCCTGGCTGGGGCTGGAGCCCAGCTGGGTGAAGAACAGCCCTGGAAGTGCAAACCTAAGGGCAAGTCTAGGTTGAAGGCCAGCTTTGTAGGAGAGACTCTCATGGTGAAGGGATGAGATACACCCAGAAAATGTTCTGGCAAATAGCCTCAGGGAAGTTCTAAAAAGGGTAGAAAGAGGGAATCACTTGTCAGCAACCAAGAACCTGGCTAGCAGGTGTTATCCCAGGAACATTGGCAGGTCTCAGGGTCCTGGCCTTTTACCTACAGAGCTGCTATAGTTCAAGGCGAGGAACCCAGTCCTGGAGGATGTGTAGAACAGG
The DNA here is from genome assembly GCA_030015415.1 of Cynopterus sphinx. Taxonomy (NCBI): domain Eukaryota; kingdom Metazoa; phylum Chordata; class Mammalia; order Chiroptera; family Pteropodidae; genus Cynopterus; species Cynopterus sphinx. The sequence goes on along the minus strand of CM057384.1, from coordinate 24,804,136 downwards.
ACATGTATTTAGATGCAAAAAAAGGACATGGATAAGTTTACCAGACTCAAGGTGGGTATTATTGATCACAAGAATAAGATAGTAGCCCAGTTACTAGTACTGATAAGAGAGGAGGCATCTGAGAAATGCAAAGGGAGTGTTTACAGAAATGACTGACTCAGCAGGTTGTAGATTAACCACATCCTATAGATTTCTAGAAACTCTTGTTACACCTACAAGAGAAACGATCCATAAATAAATAGGACTGGTGGTCCGGGGATTCCTTCCCTCTTGCAGCCTCCACCTGAAACTCCCCCTGCCATCCTGAGTCAGGAGGTGTATGTAGTAGAACCTCAGACAAAGGAATCATGCACCCCTTATGTGGACACTGCAGAGGTACATAAGCTGTAAGAAATCTAACCAAAGAGAGCTTGTACTTCTGTGCTATTCAAAGCCTCATGTGCCCTGCTGGCCAATAAATCTCCTTCCTCTAACAAAGTTGTCTGAGTGTCCAGTTTCCTCCATCGGATGCTGCTTTCTGCAACACTGGGACGTGAAGGCCAAAGCCATATTGGAGCAGAGGTGACTTAGAGCTGAATCCTCTGAGTAACAATCTACAATTATTTCAATTCCTTTTGGTAATAACTGTCTGTAGAGAAGAAGTGAATGTGGGCAGAGGTTTCTCTTGAGTCACAAGGCAGTATAGGATCCCTAGGTGTCAGATAGATGTAGGACAGTGCCAGAATTGGCAGACCAGTTAATTTGGACAAACTCTTCTGCTGAGGACAAGAAAAGATAAACAACAACAAAAATGAGCAATCTGAAGGCACTGTAAAGCTAACAAAGGAGTGAAGAATATCTCAGGAGACCAAAATCCAGATGTGTGGCACTGGTAAATCACCCTCAACTTGGTGAACTAGAAGTAAAAGACTCCAACCTAACGAGTTATTGGGACACCCAGAAATTCTTGATAGCTGAAACTGGATTAAGGTAATCCAAGCATGAAAACCCACATGAAAATATGTACAGACTGTAAAATAATTGTATTTGCTGTTTTCAAGCGACTAAGACAAGATTGAAATTTCAGCAGAGAACCAGAAACAATAAAAAATATATAACAGATTTAAAACATTAGTTACATAGAAATCATAGGAAAATAATACTCCAGGTCAAGAACTTGATGGAATGGTTTACTTGAATATTACATATAATTAAAGAGAGAATTAACAGGAATATAGGTCTGAAGAAAATATTCAAAATGGAGCCTGGTCATGAAAAGGAGAAAAAAAACAAACAAACAGAAAAAAGGGGCAAGAGACAGAGGAAAGAGTGATATATTCTATCACATTAAATTGAGCCCCCAGAAATAGAAGAGAGAATGGAGCAAAGAAATATATTTGAAAAAGTAACATTGGAGAAATTTCCAACATTGTTAAAAGACATTAAATTACAATTTAAAACATGCTATAAAGAACAAGTAATAAATAAATAAATAAAAAAGAAAATCTCATGTAGCCCCATCACTTTAAAATTGCAGAAAATGGAAGACAAAAAAACTTTTAAAAGCAGTTATGAATGAAAGACAGATTGCCTTTAAAGTGTAATAATTAGATTGGTGGATAACTTTACAGTGGAAAAAAGAAAGCCAAAAGACAATGGAATAATATGTTTAATGTGCTGAAAGAAAATAACTGCTGATCTAGAATTTTATCTTCCGAGAAGACACCCTTCAGAAGTGAAGGCAAAATAAAGACATTTTCATACAAACAAAAGTGAATTTGTAACCAGCAATTTTACACTAAATGAAAAGCTAAGGGCATTCTTCATGTGGAAAGAAAGAGAGCTGAGATGGAAGAATAAGGATGCAAGAAGGAATGAAGAGTGAAAAACAGAGTAAATATATGATCAAAGCTAAATGACTATTGAATGTATAAAATAATGATAATGTTGCATTACGGAGTTTCAAATTTATATTAATTAAAATAAATGGAAAAGTGGCCCCTGAGTTAGGAGAGGGATAAATAAAATAATAGTACTCAAATGTCTTGTTCCTGTCCAAGAAAAGGTAGAGTTTCCAATTAACATTAGATTTTGATACATTAAAAATGCAAATCATAGTTTCTAGTTTAACTACTATTAGAATAGAAAAATAAATGTATGACTTAAAGCTAGTACATGACTATCCTATTAAAAAGAAAAACTTTAAACCATAAGAGAAAAGTAACATAGAATAAGAGAGACAAGTATAAACAAATATAAAGTGGTAGATTTAAACACACATATATCCATAATTACATTAAATGTAAATGGACTCCAGTAATGAAAAGACAAATATTGTTAGACTGGATTAAAAATATTTTAGTTGTATTTAGTTTTTGAGATATATAACTAAAACATTAGGATAAAAAATTAAAATTATAAGGGTAGGAAAAGATGTACTATGTTAAGATCAGAGAAAGTAAGCTTGAAAGTAAAAGCATTCCTAGAGATAGAGAGAATTTCTTAATCATTAAAGGTTCAATTTACTCAGAAGAAATAGTAATTGAAAATCTGCATGCATCTAAAAATATAAACTTAACACATAGAAAGTAAAAGTTGACAAACCTAAAAGGAAAAATAAATCTACAAGTACAGGATATATTTAGCATTTAGCATTCAATAATTAAAAAAACCAAAGAGAAAATAAATGCGTAGAGATATAAAATATTTTTTAAATGAGCAAATGTGACCTAATATATATAATATGTATATTAATATATACAGCACACTGTACCTAAGAACTGCAGAATGTACATTTTTTTTCAACCACACAGCAACATTGATAAAATTTGACTACATCCTGAACCATAAAGCAAGCCTTAATATTTCACAATATTAAAATCATAAGCGGTGTTTTCTCTGATCACAAAACAAATGATCTAAATATAAATAAAATGATAACTAGAAAAATCCTTATTTGTTTGGACATTAAGAAATATATTTCTAAATAACCTGCTAGTGAAAAAAGTCACAAAGTAAAATAGAAATTATTTGGAACTGGATTATAATAAACATAAAATATATCAAGTATTGTGGAATTCAGCAAAAGAAATATTTAAGGGAAACTTTATGCCCCTAATGTACATATTTAAAAAATAAATGGTGAAAAATAACAACATAAGCATTTACTTAAAAATTAAGAAACAAAACTTCAAAATAAATACAAAGAAAAAGTATGAACTAGAGATAAAACAAAATGTAAAAGTAAAAACTAGTATACAAAACAGAGGATCAATGACCCTAAAAGTCAGTCTTTGGAAAGAATAAAATAACTGATAAACTCTGTGTGGGACTAATCATGAATAAAGAGAAAGAACACACATAATTAAAAAGCTAACATTATGGATCTGAGAAACATAAAAAGGAAAAATAGTATAAACAACTAAGAATTTGAACATTTATTTGAAATAGATGAATTTCCAGAAAAACACAACATCCTAAGAATGTAACATGAGAGTAGACTATTCAAATTGTTTTATAATTAATAAAGAAATTTAATTTGTAATTTCTCTCAGAAGAACACTTCAAAAATAAAAGTTTCATACGAAAAAATTTACCAAACATTTAAGAAAGAAATAATACCAGTTTTAACCAAACTCTTCTCTAATGGGACAAAAAGGGTACATTTTCCAACTTGTTTATGAGGCCAGCATAACCTTGATACCAAATCCTGTGAATAAAGAATGGAAGATTACAGGTTAGTAAATTTAGGATTTAGAGTAAATCCTAAACAAGATATTAGCAAACCAAATCCAGTAATCCATGTGAAGACAATTTGTCACTTCTGAGTTGGGTTTATCCTGTGAACAGAGTTGGTTTAATCTTTGAAAATTAATGTACATCACTGCATTATCAGATTAAAGCAGAAAAATTATGTGATTCTTTCAAGAGGTACAAAAGAGACATTTGACAAAATTCATGATAAAAAAAAAACTTAAGCAAACTAGGAGTAAAAATAAACTCCCGTTTAGTAAGGATAATCTTTCTGATTCAGGATATTGACAAAAATCCCACCATAAAATAATATTTTATTTCATTTAACATAATGTCTTCCAGGTATACCCATGTTTTTGTAAACGTCAGGATTTCTTTTTTTATGCCTGAATAATATTCCTGTGTGTGTGTGCATGTGTGTGCATGTATGTGCATGTGTATCACATTTTCTTTATCCGTTCATCCATTGATGGACATTTAGGTTTCTTACATGTCTTGGCTACTGTTAATAATGTTGCAATGAATATGGAAGTGTAGATATCTCTTTGAAATCCTGATATTAATTCCTTTGGAAGTATATCCGAAAGTGGGATTGCTGGATCATATGGGAGTTCTATTTTAAAGTTTTGAGGACCTGCCATATTGTTTTTCATAATAACCACACCAATTTACATTCCCACCAACAGTGCACAAGAGTTCCAATTTCTTCACATCCTTGCCAACACTCATTATTTTTTTTACAATAGCTATCTTAACAAGTGTAAGCTGATATCTCGTGTGGTTTTGATTTACATTTCTTTGATGATTAGTGATTATTAGTTGTTTCTTTTCACATTCCTGTTGGCCATTTGTCTACCTTTTTGGAGAAAAATATATTTATTTCCTTTGTCCATTTTTCAATCAGGTTGAAATAAAGCAGACATGAAAGAAAAATACTACATGATACCACTTATATGAGGACTCTGCAATAGTCCAACTCATAGAAGCAGAGAGCGTAGCGGTGGTTGCCACTCAGGAAGGGGGAATGGGAAGATATCAGTCAAAGGTACGAAGTTCCAGTTACTTGACCCAAAGATCTACCATACAGAATAAAGCATATAGTTAACAATACTGTATTGTATACTTAAAAATTTGCTGATTTGGTAGATATTATGTTAAATATTCTTATCACCAAAAAAAAAAAATAGTAATAATTAGGAGCAGAAAGAAAACTTTAAAGCTGATGGATATGTTTATAGCATAGATTGTGGTAATATTTTCATGGGTTTATACTTATTTCCAAACACATTATACATATACAACTTTGTGTCAAATATACCTCAACAAAATAGTATTAAAAATAATAATCACTTAATTATATAAAAAAACTCAATGCAAAAAAATATTTTATGTATAAATATTGACAAATTTTCTTTTGAGATCATAACCAAGACCAGGATGTCCACTATCATTATTTCTGTTCAACATTTTATTTGGCATCCTAGCCAATACACCAAAACAAGTGGAGAAATAAATATTATTTTAATTGGAAAGCAAGAAATATAATTGCCAGTATATATTTATAGATTATATTATTGTATATGTGAAAAGAGCGAAACAAATTTAGAGAAATTATAAGAATTTACAAGTGAGTTTACTAATGTTTCTGTAAACAGGTCACTATTCACAAACCAGTTGATTTTGAAATACCAGCCACAAACAATTAGAAAATTAGAATAAAATGTAAATGTACCATTTATAGTAGCATCAAAAATATTTAAAAATCCTAAGACTAAATCTAAAAAAGATGAGGAAGGTGTGAATCATGCTAAAAATAGCCAAGGCATTCTTGAAGAAGGAGTGAGAGGATTTATTCCATTGAATATTAAATTTTTTCTTAAAGCCACAAAAATTAAGATAGTTCAGTACTGTTGCAATCCTAAGCTAACAGACCAATGAAACAGAATAAATTGCCTAGAAACAGACTCATGTACATATGGCCACCTGATGTATGACAAATATTACACTATATCGCAGTGGGAAAAAAAATGATCTTTCAGTAAATGCTTGTGGAACAAAATAAATTCCTATATGGTTAAAAAATAAACAAAATAGAAAAAGATTATAATTCCTACCTAACGCCATTCAAAAATCAATTACAGATGGATTATGTATATACATTTAAAAGGCAATATAAGAAATCTTATGGAAGGTTTTAAACCAGGAAACAACACTAATTATGTAGAAAGATTGATAATTTATATTCAAATCTAAAACTTCTGTCCATTAAAGGAAATTATTGAGAGAGCAAAAATGCACCCTCTCCAAGAGTGAGAAAAGGTGTTTCCAACACATAAAGCCAACAAAGACTAGTTTCCAGAATAAACAACTCTGAAAGATAAAAAAAAAAAAAAAAAAAGCTCCATAGAAAAATGGTCTAGGGATTTGAACAAGGATTCCATAGAAAGGTAGTGGTCACATGTTGTAATGTCCACCTCCATTAGTAATCAATAATAGTAGGGAAAATTTAAATTATAACATGAGATAATGCTACACAACTACAGAATGGCTAATTAAAAAAAAACTTGTTAATAACAAGTGTTATAAGGATGTGGAGCAACAGGAGCCCTTATGCACTACTGGTGAGAGTATAAATTGACAACCATGCTGGCAAACAGTTTGGTTGTCCTTTCCAAAGCTGAAAATATCCACAACCTCTGACGTAACAATTTCACCCTTAAGTATATAGTCAGCAGAAATTCATGCACACATATGCCAAGAGACAATTCACAATTGCCCAGTGCTGGAAACAACCCAAATGCATATCACCAGTAGAAAGGGTAAATAAAATTTGGTATATTTGTACTATATTCAGCAATGTCAGTGAGCAAAATACTGCTACATGCAAAACATGGATGAATTTCACAAGTTTAATGTTAAGCAAATGGATTCAAAGACAATACAAGTGTGATTCCTTTTCTGTAAGGCTCTAAACAGGCAAAATATGGTGTTCAAAAATGCAAATTAGGTTATAAGATTATAAAGAGAAGCACTCAAGTAATGAACATAAAGATCATGATAGTGATCTTTAGCTGGATGGAGTTGAGGGGGAGGGAGAGGAAAGCAGTTTGATGCCTCTGGGATGCTGGAAATGTTTTTAGCTGGACCTGGACAGTGGTTATACCAGTGCTCATTTTGTCATTATTTATTAACATGCATATTTATATTTTAAGCCTTTTTCTATATGTGTGATATAATTTTGCAATACAAAAAAGCTTGAGTGAAGTTGAGAGACCTTTTTCCCCCTTCCTTCTCTTCTTTTTTCCTGAGCATCATCTAGTCTATGAGTCCTAGAATTATTTTATGTAAAAACAAAATGAACATCTTTTTATATTTTTTACAATTTATTCTTTAAAAAATGTATTCTGTAAAACATGTGTTAAGAAAAAAGAACGGATTGTAATCCTAGTCACCTCAGGCTCCTCTGTAGTACTTTCCACATTCTATCAGTTTCTGCAGTTGTGAGGTGGGAGGCGTCATACTGTTTGGGGTTTGGAACTCTGAAAGCAGTGAATAAACTCTGGCTGAGATTTTAAAATACCCTTTGTTCATGGCGATGTCCAGGCTCAGAATTCTTTTAGGATTAAGGAATATTACCTACCTACCCGCCGATGTAGACAGACCTGGCAAATGTTGAGAATACTGAGAAGGCTTCTCTGACCCTTGGAAATGAAGGCAGCAAACTCTTCACCCACCTGTCAGAGTACAGGAGATCTTCACCCACACCTGCAACCCCTTAGGGATTTATTACTTGGCTTTATAATTTTTCTCTCCAGGCTCTCGTAAATGCAGTAGCCCCTGGGAGGGAGAAATTGGAGACATATTTAATGTCTGGCACCTCTGTGAGAATGAGTTCCTTGACGCTATCTTCTCTGCCTGATCTCTGAGCACAGGGAGAGGTGAAGTAGGGAAATGCTTCTGTGACAGGGAAAAGGGAGAGATCTGAGAAGGTTAAGAATAGTCACTTGTCCTTTTGTTATCGACTTGTAAGAATTATGTATTTTTGGATATTAACCCTTTATCAGATACAAGTTTGCAAATATTTTCTTTCATTCAATGGGTTGCCTTTTTCCTGTGTCAACTGTTTTCGTTGCTGTGCAGCAGCTTTTAGTTTGATGTGGTCTTATTTGTTCATTTTAGCTTTTGTTATCTGTGCTTTTTAATGTCATAAGAAATCATTGCCAAGACCAATATCATGAAGCTTTTCCCTTGTGTTTTCTTTTAAGAGTTTTACTTTTTCATGTCTTATGCTTAAGCCTCAGCTGCCCACATCCTTCCAGCCTAGGTGAGACTCACTTGAGGTTCCTGTTTCTGGGGCCACCCCAAGGCATTCTGGGAGTTAAACTCTGGAGCAGAGAGAGGGGCTCTCAAAGGCAATAGAGAAGGCCTGAGCTGAATGCTGTTTCTTTCTGACAATGTAGCTGCTGAAACCATGAGCCATGGTCAAATGAGAACAACCCCAGAATCCTGCCGTGGGGTAACTACACCTGGCTCTGTTCCGGAGAATGGAAAGGTAATCTAGGTTCTTAATATTGGTTCTGGTGTTTTTTCCTCCGCTCCCTGAGACAGCCCCACTGGACATATTCTTTTTTGGATCTTAACATTTCCACATACCTGTCTCACCTTGATTTTCCTCTGGAGGACTTCTGATGTCTGGGAGCAGGAATCACCCATTTATCTTCTCTTTTCTCCCTATGGGGCAGGCCACAGAGCCTTTCCCTTCTCCTCCTAACTCAGCATTCCTTGTTACTAAGCTTCACTTGAATTCTCTCCCAGAAAGCATTTGTGGCTTATTTCAACCAAAGCTTATCATCCCTGTGGCACTTGCAATGTGAACTGATGACATGGCATCTGCGTTGCTGTCTAATTGTTTCCCTGTGTGTCTTGTCCTTTAATTTGATAGGGAGATCTCTTAGAGATCTGCTCTTTATCTCTTCCAGATTACCCAGCATGCAATAGGGCTCCTTTTACATATAAGAAACTTGAAATGAACTATCAATAAGACTCAGGAGGGTCAGGATATAAAAACAGTGACTACCTTTGGAGTCTTTTTGGGAGTATTAAATTGCCTTTGGAAAGAAGAAAAACCTTTAGAAGTGAAGCAAGTTTTAGGGAAAGATAGTAGCATTTTTAATATGAGACGCTAAAGAAGCATGTGGAATGTGTTGTTGGAGAATCTGATAATGAGATGGGAGCTGGGGATGCAGATGTGGTAGTCATCATTGTAGAGTGGAGATTTTTACCCTTATTAGCACACATTTGCTCATCATAGCATGGGACCACTCAAAAGAGTTGGGAGCATGTGTCAGACAAAAAGCTCTCCTCAAGGAGTAGCTAATCTCTGGAGAAGATGAAACATTGATGTGCTAAACAATAACCTAAGATTATTTAAATAAATGTCCAAGATAACAGTATAAATGATGTGCAGCTCAGTGCATAATTAGTTGACACGTGAGAGATACAGCCAATAAGTCCTACTTATTCCAAAGAAGGGAAAAACATTTAGGCTGGGGGGAAATCCAAGGTATAAATTCATGCTGAATCTTTAAAAATGAGAGTAAAGAGGAGAAATTCCCAGATAAGTGTAATTTATTAGCAAAATGTGAAGGTGGGAGTGTGCAAGTGAATTTTGGACCTATTCAGAAATTTCCAGGAGATTCCAATTACGAGGAGATGTCAAGATAAGGCCATAGTTACACCATAGAGCCTTGCTCATCTGACTTTAATGTATCTTTGCAAAAAGTGGCATGACATAAGGCAAAGGTGCCTGAGGTAGTAAACATGGGTTTGGGCTCCAATCTTGCTTCACCACTGCTAGTGGTGTGACCTTAAGCAAGAATTTTAATCTTCCTGAGCCCATTTTCTCATCTATGTTAAAGGGCTTTTTGTGAAGATCCAAAGAGAAAATATTTGTAAAAGTCCTCCAAACCCAGCAGTTCATGGATGTTAATCATTATCATTATTTCTGGCCTACATAATATGTAAAAAAATGAATAGTGCCTTCTCCATTCTTTGAATTTCTAAAGCCACCTAATGCTTGTATCATTAATTTTGACGTGCCTGTACCACACGTTATTATCTCTTAATTGCTGCATGAGTTTGTAGGAGCTTCTTAATTAGAAAAAAATACTCACTGTGGGCAAGAGTCTTATCTTAGACCTTCACTGAATGCTCAGAATATTGTGGGAACATACTAGGGGATCAAATATTGTTGCAATGATTGATGTCTATATCTATGAAGACCAAAATAATCCCAAAAAATTTCCCAGGGGAAGTAGATCTTGGGGTTGACATTGACAGATGAGTAAGTAATGACAGACAATGTTCATGGGGCAAGATGCCTGGTGAGGGCAATGATGTGAGCATAGTGGCAAATTTCTTAACTTTTCCAGATGCCCAATTTCTCTAGAACATTCCATCAGGTTTTGAAGTCATTTATCACCCTAGTGCTTGGTGAGAAAACTAAATGAAACAAAACCAAAAGAGAAAATATCTGTTCAGCAGCTGGACAGCTCAGTTATTTTTAGGAACAGAAGAAGCCAGTGTTTGAGACTCAGCAAAACACCCCACTCTGTTTGGGGTTGACCAGTTCCTGAAAATGCATAGATCTAAGCACTTTCTCAGCTGTAACTGCCCAGCACATGTGTATTTGAAGGGAAACTTTATCCATCTGTTTCTAATTCATTTACATTGAGCTCATCAAAAAAGGTGTTGACACATCTTTAGCTTGGCCAAGTTCTTCGTGGGTTTTCAGGAAATCCTAATATATTCTTCCTGGTATCACAGGGTTGTTGGGTCTTGTCTTCACTGGGGACTCAGGAAGAGTGGAGAGTGCTCTGGATTGGAATCATCCCAAACCTATAAAACTCTACTCTCTCCTCACAAAGTCTCAGAGGCTCCCAGAGTCTGACCAGCTTGGAATGAAAACTAGTAAAAGGCATCCCCATGGTCTCAGATCTCTTCTCTTTGCTCTAAACAGAGGATGGCCCAGGAGAGGGAGAAAAGTGCTTTAGAAGAAATTTGGCCATTAGACTAATAATAGGATAAAGGTAGTTTTAATTCTAGAGATTGTGTGACCTTAGGGAAAAAGTTTCTTTTCTGTTCTTCAATTCCCCATAATATAGTAGGAGACTGATATTGCAAGTTTTGATCTACCTCCTAGAGATGGCTTGTCTGGTTGCTGTGTGGTTTGTGAGTTACAAAACCAAAATATCACAGTAAGAAATTATTGTTTTCCAGGTACACAGATGGCAGTCCTGACCCCTTTGAGTAGAGTGTGTTCTGGGGATCCCATATCTAGCACTGGGCATGAAGAGTGCTGAATTGTCTGTCTTCACTCTTTCTTAGGTTTGGTGAAGGGTCAAGCGTGGGTGTATAGCCCAAGTCCTGAGTGATGCTGACTGACCCACAAAGGGGTCAGGTTGTTGATAGCTGAATCCCCCAGCTTCTCTGTTTAGTACATACACTTGTGTAGGCCCAGAAGGAGACTTGTGTCCCTGCCAGCATAGACATAACTTATACCCCATTGTAGAAGATAAACATGTACACTCTTCAGAGAACTGAAAGCTGAAAAGAAACTTGGGAGCTCACAACCCTTCTCTTTATTTTAAATGTGAGGAAAATTAGGGTTTCAAGATAATGTGCCTATCACTTACTGGACATTGAACATTGATTTTATGCTAGTTCTATGCAAAGTGTGGTCATATGTAGTAGCACTAGATAGAAAATATTATCTCCATTTTGCAGATGGAGCAAATGGGGTGCAAAAGAGGTTGGTAACTGGCCAGTCACTCAGCATGCAAATTATGACCTAGAATTTAAAATCAACTCTGTTAATTTCAAAGGTCATTTGACAGCCAGCTAGTTAGTGAGTGGACCAGAGCTTGGAACCCTGGATCTTCCATCCAAAGAATATTCTGAAATGTAAAAGTTGAGTTGTGCCTCCAGCTGGCATGACTTCTCGCCACAGCACCTCCCACTGTCTGATTGATCCACCAAGGTATTTGCTGCCTGGGGAGAAGAACCTAGTGGCAGAAGTAGACAAGGTGATGAGAGGGGCAAAACAGGTGGAGGGGAAGCAGAACCTTACACTTGAGGGCACTGTAGGGCATCCCCTGTGAGTGGCCTCCAAATACTCTGATGTAGCCACTGCGACAGAACAAGCAAGCTAAGGTTAAGAATCTAACAGACAGCAAATGCCATTCAATTCAAAGGACCACTGGAGTACCATATCTGTAAAAGACACTTGCCACTTTCCATCTTTTCTATCTTCCCTTTATGCCCCAACATACCAAGTGTAGAAGGTGGGGTAGATATACACAGAGTGGACCAAGCTCCCTCTCTCATTCACCCATCCTTTGGGCAGGAGCGGGGCCAGTGCTGGTAGAAGGGAGGAAATGATGCTTTATTGAATAAATGATGGAGTTCTGGAGAAAGCTCAGGTCATTTGTGCTTTTTGATAATTGGAAGTGATTAGCCAGCAAAGGTGTGCCTGGATTGTCATTAAGTTTGGAAAAGGGGTTTTGACAGAGGCTTTCGGAAAGCAAGGATTGGGGAAAGAGCAAATTGTTTCATATCTGTGTCCCATGAGTTCCAACTGTTCAGTGGGCTGATTATATTTCTCTCTTTTTCTATCTACCAAATGGAGGTAATATGAAAATGATGTGTGTCCTTAGATAAGATTCCTCTTCTCTTTTTGGGAACATTTTGCATGTGTCTGCACTCCTTGGTTTTGGCCAGAAGACTAAGACCCAGATACTGCCAGGTTGGCTCTTCTTCCTCCTTAAAGAGCTGTTCAGCACCAGGATGCCCACACATTGAGTAAAAGATGGAGAGAGGGAGGGAGGGGTGAGGGGGGAGAGAGAGAGAGAGAGAGAGAGAGAGAGAGAGATCGATCCACAGTGAGAAGGGATAAAGTGTAAGGGACAGGGGAGGTAAGAAATATAGCAAAGGGCAGAGAAAGGTTGATGGAAAGAGTAAGAAGGGGAAAGGAGCGAGGGTGGGAGAAGACTGGTGTGAAAGGGTGAGAAGGCGGTTGAGGGAGAAGCATGGGTTTCAGGGTCAGAGCTGGAGCAGCTTCCTGCCAGGCCTGCTGCCCAACCGGCTGCTAGAACATCTGCATCCTGGTAGGGATGTTTCCAAATGGAGCTGCCTCTTCCCTGGACTCTACCTCATACATTCCTGTGCCTGCTCAGTTATGCCCCTTCCATAACTTTTTCTCTTACTAATCAGCTTTTCCTCTTACTAATCAGCCACTCGTCCCCAAACAGCTAAATCAGCTCTGGATGTGGGTGATGGGTGAGCTGTTGGGGCAATCCCAGGGTCAGCCAGGGAAAAAAGTGTTTGCTCTCAGACATCATGATACCAGGCATAAGGGTAGCTGACTGACTGCTGCCCTGACCTCTTGAGTAACTGAGTTTATGGAAAGAGCCTGAAAATGGGAGTCAGGGTCTGGGGGACAGAGCCACTGTGTGGTCTTGGAGAGTTGTGAGTCTTATTGAGTATCAATTTTATCATCTGTAAGTAAGGAGCTGAAATACTTCCTGATGGTTTGGAATCTTATTTATTAATCTTTGCTTTCTGGTTCCTGCATTTGGATAGAGAGAGTACAGATGAAAGTTGAAAGCTGTTATCCTCTCCTTAGTGCCTTTTGTCTTTCTGTAGCATCTCAAGCCTATGGTGGGGTGCCACCAGAGGAATCCCTGCAACAGTGCCCTCTTGGGAGGTACCAGATAGTTTCTGGTGTCAGGGGCAACCTTCAGTTCTGACAAGGAGAAAAAGCTTGTCCTGTAGGTATCCCTGGCTTCTGTGGTCTCCTCTTACTCTCTTCCAGGGCCCCCATCCTGCATGTCACTCTTGGGCAGCCTCCCCACTCTGCCTTTCAGCTGATAGATAATTCATCTTTGCTAAGCTGCCACAAGACCTGGAAGATTCCAAGTGCTAATTTGATGAAAAAATGTTCTTGTTTAGCTTTTCCCTGGGAAATCTCACTTTTAAAGGCCATTCTGTACTTTCTCCAGATGGCTGTTCTCCTGGTCTTTTTCCTCCTCTGCCTCGTTCTTTTCCATGATTCTTTAGGTACCTGGGGAAGATGTCCTTGAGGATGAGGATGCTGGGCAGGAAGCAAGGTCTCACTTATGTGGGAGGCGATCTCAGGGTACCTCTTCAACCCCATGCCTTGCCTGTGGGGGAAGCCTAGCAGGGGACGTGATGCCCAAAGCTCAGCTCCTATGATTTGTCTGACCCCAGAGGGGCCCTATAATGGACCTTTCAGGTCTGGCCACAGCCAAACTAATAGTGAAATCATTGTTGGAGGCCCAGCCAGGTTTTTCTGAGCCCTCTGGTACTTTTGGGGAACCTGCCTTCCCTTGGGTTTCCTTCCTGCTCAGATCCTCTCAGGGAAGTAGTGATGGGTGTGGTTAGAGTGCAGGCCTCCACACAGTCTTGCGCATTTATAGGGATCTAAATTAAATTGATGACGGCCCCCTCCTCCTGGTATTGCAGGCCTCTGTCTGTGTACAGCAGCAGGTTTAGGTTCATATGACCCCTTGAAATCACTCATTTGTAGTCTATTTTAGTTTTGGCTTCCTCGAAGATCTCTAAAGCTCAGGGAGTTTGCATACGTCCTCAAATGAGCAATGGGACTTGGGAGGGACACTGGAAGGGTATTTGTGAACATGGAAGAAGCTCTGGCAGATGATCCCTGACAAGGGGAGAAACTGTGGGATTTGCTACACCTAGGGGGCAGCATAGGTGAAAATGTAATGAGATGCCACAGGGATATTTATATAAATTCATGAGATATGAATCCAAAATATCAAAATGAAACTGCAAGGCAGGAAAGGGATTGCCATTTGTTGAACATCTACTGTGTGCTATTTGATAATGCATTATCCCCTCACAACAATCCTACTAGGTGAGCATGATTATGCCCCTTTTACAAATAAGCACACTGGGGCTCAGAAAGATTATGAATATAAGCCTAAGATGATACCGCAGCTTTGGAATGTTTGTATCCTGACTACTTCAGGGGAATGAGATGAGGGGGATACCTAGGCACTGCCTGTCCTCTGTTCCCAGTGGGCCTCCATTACTCCCAAGTTTAATTCTTGTTGTTTTTAAAGCTACCTCTAGACTCAGCCCTTCTGAGAGAGTCACCCATTCCTCCTTCTCACAGCCTTTCATTTCTATCCACTGCCTTGAGCTACTGTAGTGGGCACAGGAAGAACCAAGTGAGTTCATTCTCAATGTGGCACTCTTTCCTCTGGGAAGGGCTTTCGTGGAGTCACTCCCTGACCACTCTTGCTAAGGTCCATGCTGATAGAGAAAAGGAGTGGTAAGTGTAGCTAAGCCACAGGGTCTTCTAGGCTCCTGTTTGCCTGTCTCTGATCTAAACCAGATTTTCTGGAGTTGTGATGAGTCCCTCTGCATGGGGGTGCTTAGCTGGATCCTCGCTGGAGACAGCAGAGTGCAGAGGAATGGCCAGTTGCCCACATGGCCTTGTGCTGCCACAGATAGTCCAACATCCCTGTCTTCAACACCAATGAATTTGTGTTCCTTCATTTTCCTTTGTCCGTGTATAGTCAGCTTTCCTAGGACATGGTGCTGGGGGTGGGGGTGGGGGTAAATGGAGTCATAGTCACTATGGCCACCTGCTGGTGCTTGCAAACATCCTCTACCAAGACACTTAGCTTCCAAGATGGCATTTCATTTGCACTTTCCTGTATGTCTGATGAGTGGCCTCGCCCACTGGTCATAGCTCTCTTTAGTGTTGGGTACCCCTACTTTCGCTGGACACTTTTACCTCCTCTGCTATGAGCCCCATGTCTCTTCAGCTCTCCTGACCTACACACCACTGAAGTCTGCTGCTGGGCACCACTGCTGCTGTGGCTACCTCCTCCATGACCTAGGTACACTAGAGACTGAAGCTGTGTGGAGTCAGCACATCAGAGGATTCCCCCCTGTTCTTCTGTGTGACGTACTTTGGTGTGGTCACATGTCAAAGCCTGAGCTGTGATGCCTGGCAGCATTTTTGGTAAAGTGGCCTTTTCTGTATTTTACTTGTAGAAAATCCCACTTTTCTTCCTCGGCCTGAGGCATGGCTGGACAGAGCGGTGCATGTGAGGGACAAGGATCATGCTGTCCTCAAATGACCTTTCTCCACCCATCACTACTCTGCTCTTCCTGGACCAGGTTTGGCTTCCTGACTTTTGCCTATTTTAAGAACATTTTCTGCCAGAAAGCTGCTTAGCCCCCCTATGAAACAGGCTCTCAGTGGGTTCATTTCACTTGATTTCCAGACCTGTCTTGATTCCAGCAAGCTAAAACAGGGACCTGCTACTCTGACCCCATCTGCCCCTTGATCATCTCCTCTGTGCTCTTTCTGCCTCCAGGGCTACATTGTGCCCTTTCTCCTGCCTGGAGGGAGTAGAGATGAACACCTGTGTTGTAATGTCCGGTGCCATCTTCCCTTTGCTGCAACTTGATAGATCCTGTTCTCCTTCAAGGCTCATCCTAAGCTCCCACTGCCTTGAGAATCTTCCCTTGATCATTCAGTTCTGCATCAGAGCTTTCTCTGTGCAGCTCCTACAGCCTTTAGCTAGAACTGCCCATGCAAGCATGACCATTTTACTTGTGCTATAGGTGGAATGTTTGTGTCCTTCCAAAATTAATATGTTGAAGCCTAACCCGTGATGTGATGGTATTTGGAGGTGGAGCTTTTGGTAGGTGATTAGATCATGAGAGTGGAGCTCTCATGTATGGGGTTAGTGCCCTTATAAGAGGCTTCAGAATACTTCCTTGCCCCTTTCACCATGTGAGGATACAGCAAGAAGACAGCTATCTATAAACCAGGAAGACACAATTCTGCTGGAACCTTGATCTTAGACTTGCAGCCTCCAGACTTTGGGCAATAAATTTCTGTCGTTTATAAGCCCTTTAGTTAATGGTAATTTGTTGTAGTGGCACAGATGAACTAAGACAACCCAGCTTGTTCTCTACCTGGTGTCACCTCTTCCTGTCTAGACTGGGAGCCCCTTGAGGTCTTGGAGTCTGTATTTGCTTCCTTTACTTCTCACAAACCATTCACCACTTGGCAGGTGCTCAGCAAATCTTTGATGCCTGATTGAATAAAAGCAGGAATGTAGTTGATGCAGGGCTGGGAGGTCCCCATAGCCTAGTTCCCCCTGGAGATTAACCCTTTTTGTTCTGCGTTGCCTTGTAATCCAGCCGTGGTTAATTAAGATGCACTAAGAAGTCTAGGGAACCGGCATCTTCTGTTTGCAAACCACGCTGTTCAGTCCTCTGCCCTCGTCCCCTCAGCTGCCCACTTGGCAGCTCTGCGAGCAGCAGTGCTTGCCGGCCCCATCCAGGTGTTGCTTCTCCTCCTCTAAGGAGGAGGATTCAGTTGTATGGATTTTGGCAGAGGTTTAAAAGCAGCAATAAATAACAAAAAATTCAGCATGCCATTCTGCATATTTTATAACTCAGTCTAATAAAGAAATAATCCAAGATGGCACCTGCTAAGAAAACTTAGTTTATTGAAATATGACTGTAATATAGAAAAGATGGCTCATACACTAGGCTGAGAGATATTAATGCTCTACACTTCAGCTGGTGTGTTTAAAAGAAGTCTCTCATGTATTTTATTTTATTTTATTAGGAGCCGTATCATTAGCTTTTAAAGACACATTGTGAGAGAGAGAAGAAAAGAGATTTGAACTATTGAAAAAAAAAAAAAAAACTCTCAGCAACTCAACCTGCCTTTCTCTATAGACGAACAAACAAACCAAAAATAATAATAAAAAAAAAAGCTTTTTTTCTCATGAACATTTTTTCCAGCTGGGATATTAGGACAGTATATTAAATTCCCCCAAAAGGAGGCCCTAGAACTATTTACATAATAATGTCTCCACTGTGGTTGTGACAGATGGGCTTCACTGACGCAGACATACTGTTAGGGGCTTAGCAATAGATTAAAAAAAACCACCACAATACTGTGTAACATAATAAAAGTGTATTGTAATGTACATCATAACTTGTGGCCAAGGTTAAATTTGCAGTCGAAGTATGAAAGTCGTATTCCATTATACAAAATAGATGTTACATGGGAAGGCATTAAAGATGAGTTGACTCAACCATTTATTTTTAGTTTATATTTTATTCTATTTTCCTTGCCTCTATGCAGTATTTTTTTAATCGTATGAAATGACATTGTTACACTCCTACCCTCACCCACCTCAGAGTGAGGGGTAGCCGCTGATCTACAGACTTTCTTAGCTTTGTGGATTCATGTTTTGGGGGCTCTGACTTAATTCTGCTAGAAAATGGCTGGTTGTATGTGCCTATATTTAGTTCATTCAAAGCTTCTTGTTGGAGCTGAGACCAGAAGTGACCTCTGAGAGTGGTTTCCTTCAGTATATGCAGAGTCTTTGGAAATAAGCTATAGTTTAGGGACCGTGCCCGTCCTATCAAGAGGAGATGTGGACATGAGAGCAGAAATCAATTAGAGCCATCCTATGCAGGACTAACTGTGCACACCTTCCAAGGTGACCCTGTCTTTCTTGCTTGGGACTTACTTGACTGTGGACTTCAGCTTGATGGTCATATCTCTCTGAATGTACCCAGTGTCCACCGCTATGTGCTTCAAAGCGCTGGGTGACAGAGGAGTCATTTCTGGAGTAGAAGATCTGCTGAAGACATTTCATCCTCATCTACTGCCCTAAATCTCCAAGTGCCTTTCAGTGCCAACAGAAAGGAAGATATGTTTTATAAAGCACATAGGATAGTAGAATTTTGGAGCCAGAATGAGATATTTGTGGAGCTAACTCTCCATGTGCCTTTATCTGTAAAGTGGGAACCATTTGGTTCCTATTGCATAGGAGTGGTTATGAGGTTTTAATGAAATAATACAAGGTGCCTAGCATATAGTAAGTACTCAGCACATGTTAGATATTTTACATTATGATTATAAATATTATTATCTCACTTAGAGCTAATCTTCTAAAGACTAAAATGGGAGCTTGAAAAGCTGTGTATTTCTCTCTCTCTCCCCCCTTGGGTCTCTCTTTTGTCCAAAAAGTGGCTCTTTCTTTCATTTTTTATATGTATTTTTTGCATTGGTTTATTTTGTTCCAGCCTCTTGCTTTCTACATGTCCCATAGTAGCCATTATTCAAGGCTTCACTGAAATCTCTTTCTCTCCATGGACTAGCTGCTCACTCCTACAACTTGACAAATGTTGGCCTCCTCTGAAACCCAGAGCAGCTTTTATCTGCTCATCTATTTGGTTTCAGTTTGCAGGTAGACATTAGAGAGGGCAAAAATATCAGCTCCTAGGAAAACTTCAAAATGACCAGAGATAGTTTGCAAGAATGGAGCTCCTTGTTACTAAAAGGCTATGGGCCTTTGTGGGGTTGCTAAAGGGGAGATTGCAGCATTCTAGAGGGCAAAAATTGCAAATACTCTATAAGAGATCCACTATTCCATGTCTTACCTTTAAAATATGAGTAGAGGACCCAGAGGCCCATGTGGACAAGAGGCTGTTTGCCAAGTCTCATAGCTAATAGTGACAGAGCTGCCTCTGAACTTCAGTTGGTGATCAGTTCCTCTTCCTACCATGTCACAGAGGCTATGCGAGGTATGGAAATTAACTGGATGCCTTCTCTAAACTCTAAGACAAAGAGTCATCTGTTGTTGCCTTTTTTTTATTTGTGATTATTTAAGTGCTTGCTTACTGATGAGTAACCTTTGTAACTATTATATATTTGACGAGGGTAGGACTATTTTAACTGCTTCTATATAGAAGTACACATTGCACATAGTATACCTGAGGACAAATTTTACCAACAGGTGGTCAGTTACTATTTGTCCATCCAACTTAAGGTACTTAGACCAGTTTAGGCTCTATAGTCGTCTGAGTTAGTATCTTCACTTTGATCAAAACCAGTAACCTCTTAGAAGACATCAGAGATTTGGTAGAGAGCATGGCAACTTGGAGAATTTTAAGGCATGACTAATGAGGGGTCTTTCCTCAGAGATCAGGTTAGGATGTGCAGAAAGAGAGAGACATCAGAAGGACCCCAGCCCAGCTAGTGACCTGGCTTAGGGAATCACTCTAGGCTCCCTCTGCTAGGAATGCTGAACGTTTCTGTGGTGGGGCTGACCACAAACCCTGGGAGGATGGAGAAATTGACTACTGGGAGCACCTTTTGGGAGGAAACAAGCACCACTTTTTGAAAGACTCCATTCTGGATTCTTATTGCTGTAGGTAATAGGACCTCAAGTACAATCTGAGCTATGGCTCTACCTATATGGAGTTATTTGAAGAGTACAGGAAAAGCCCTGTTGTCCCCATCAGCACCATCCAATAGAAATGTAACGTGAGCCACAAATGTGAGCCACATATGAAATATAAAATTTATTAGTTGCCACATTAAAAAAAGTAAAAATAGGCAGGTGACATTAGTTTTATTAATCTATTTTTATTTAATTCAGTATATGTAAAATATTCTAATTTTAACATATCATTATAAAAATCATTAATGAGATATTTTATATCCTTTTCTTCATACTAAATCTTTGAAATCCCATGTTTATTTTTATTTGAAGCATATCTCAATTAGGATCAGCCACTTCTCAAGTGCTTAATAGCTCCATGTGGCTGGTGGCCATCATGTTAGATGAAACAGATCTCAATGATCTCCCTTTTCAGAAGTTCTGCCATTTGGGCCAGGAGAGGGGAGTAGATTAAGGGATTGTTGCTATTCCAACTCAAATCCCCTTTTAAGTATTCATATTTTAATTTTTTTAGCTATCTATTGACCTTTAATAACAGTGATCAATGTTTTAACCGTCTTTACACTTGGCTGGGGTAGAAACATGACCAAGGATTTAGCTCTGCTGGTGGAGTTTTGGATATCAAAGGCAGTTCTAAAAGGTAGCTGGAGGGACATTACCTGGAAGGCACTGGGTGAGAACAACAGATGGTTGAGAGGAGAATGTGAATGACATCAAGGAAACTCCATGGCCTTGTACAATAGTATTGATCCATGTAAGATCTGTATGATTGAGTTTGTCTGGTTGGATTCCCAAGCCAGTCTATGTGATTTTAGTATAAATTTTGAATCTCTCTGAACCTCACCCTCCTTATCTGTAACCTGGGGATAATAAACCCGTTTCTGGTTTCCTCAAAGGGGTATTGTGAGGCTCGAATTGTGTGATTCACTGGAAGTGACTTTATGTAAACACCAAAGTCCTCAGTGCCTGTAAATTTTAAGCCATCCAATTTCAATCTTCAGCAGGGCTGCTACAGTTAATTCAAAGGAAACAGGTTTTATTAAGGGCCCAGTCTGAAACCAAGTACTATAGTGGGGGAGAAGGATAAAAAAAGGAAGCATATCTGCAGTAATCTCCTCCCTCAGTTGGAGTGACAAATTCAGAGACAAATAATTAGAAAACAGAATATAATTCCTGCAAAGTGGTTCGCACAGACAATCTAAGGGCGTGATGTAGGCGAGGGATCAGGAGGAGTCAGCTGTTAGTGGGGAAGGCACCCCAGGCATGATGCAGAGATTTTGAAGAAGCAGAGCAGACTTGGAGAGTGTTCTTGGTGGAGTGTGCAACCCAGACAAAGGCTAGGAGTGAGAATGAAAATCCATACCCTGGGGGGAATGAGAAATTTCCTGACTAGGACAGAAGAGAAGAGCAGAGAGGGTGGCTGTCAGGATTCCTTTCCTGCCAGAACCTTTCCCAAGGCATGTGATATCAGGCAGAGACCAAACTTCTGATGCCTAAGTCTTATGTCTTGCCCTGAAAGTGGGTCAGCCACTGCAGTGGAGACCAGCCACATGAGGTGACTATGAAGTATGACCACAGCCATGGAAGCTGTGATAATCACCGGTGCAACTCTGAGAGGCTCAGGGAAAAGGGGCACTGATCTCAAACTATCTCTGCTGCACATGATTGTCCCAGGAACAAAGCTGGACAGAGGCCCCACAAAAACCGAAACTGTTGGGCATTTCCAAAGGTTCTAGGCATTTCTAGTTTTTGAGCCAGTTCTTTAATATCAGTTTAATATGGTTTTTAATATCAGTGTTTTCTGTCATAAATCCACATGGTTTAATACACACAGGCAATTCAGACTCTATCTGCATGTACTGTAGGTGCCCCTTCATTTTCTTAGCAAGCACACAAAGATGTCATACCCCCCACCCCACACATGCATGCACACATACATGTGCACACTTAAAACCACACAGGCCTTGGGTACATAGAGACAGATTGCTCTAATTAGAGAGCAGTGAATGAATGAAGACACAAGTCTGAGCTAATGAATGAGACTGTCACTCAGGCATCCAATAGGTAGCCATAGAAATGACACCAGGGGCATACTCATCCCCTCTTTTTTCCTTTTGCATCAATTCTCCATCAGCTCCAATATCCTTCAAGTTTGGGAATCATTTGCTTGTCTGTCACTTTTCTCTTCTTCCTTAGGCAGACCTTTTTTCTAGGGTTTATTTGGGTCCAGGAATGTGGAATTTGGAAAAGGCCAAATTATCTTTGTAATTTGCTTTGGTAGCTTGGATGGCAATAGGGAGCTTCAAAAAGTTCCCTCTGGCCCAGGACATCTCTGCCCTGATGGTGTTATCTACAGCTCCTTCATTGTACTACTGCCCTGACAAGATGCATAGCACTATGTGATGTGCTAGTGAATGATGTGCACTTTTCTAGTGTTCTTTTATTGGGCAGAAATCTCAGGCAGGGGATATTTTCTTCTTTCCTATGTATTCCTTACATTTAGTGCAGAACTGGGCCCAAATTATTAAGTACAGGATAGATAAATGAATGAATAAATACAAGATTGCTAGTTTATAAAATAATTCCATTTGCCAGTCACTTTATCTTAAACACTGACCCAAGTTTCTGAAATGATTTTGTTGAGATCTCCAACACCAGCCAAAAATGGCAAACCCAATTCTAGACAAGTTCTTAGTCCTGGCCCTGACTCCCACTGCCATCATGATAGGTAGACTGGGCCATAAGCACCACCATAGTTTAACTGAAATGATCCATCAAGTTAGCCAGATGTCAGAATGACCCCAGTGATGCCAGAAAAATAAAGACAAGGGAACACTTGATTAATTCAGGAGCAGAACATTGTGCCATTGCCTCTGGAGTTCTCTGACACTCCTGGTTGTTGGGATTCTACCTGGCCTACTGTGTGATACATTTCCCAAGAGCAAGGAATGAAGTTTCCCAGCTTTGAGTCAAGGTTGGGTTCCAGGAATTTCTCTGGCTGGAGCTAAATTTCACCTCCAAAATTAGAGTCTAGTCAATTTGCACCTCAGTGGGAGGCTGTATAGACTCTAGGAGTTTCAGTGACTAGAGCATTATGACTTTGGGTAGGGAAATGAGGATGTACTGCATGCTGTCTACCTGGCAAATATTCTGTAGATATTCTCAAATACACTATTTTGCCTAACTCTGATAACAACTTCATGACTGGAAATTATTTTAGATAGGACTGAAACTCCACAAGGTAAGTAGCTCCCTGAGTGTCACACAGATAATTGCCAAACACCCAAACGTGACATCTTTGTCCTGAACTCATAAACAGACTTTGAGTGAGAAAAAATGGGATGGCCTGAATGGACTTGGAATACAGTGGTAAGTGCAGGGTGGATAAGACTGTATTTTCACATTTTGCCTTTTTGCTTACCCAGAGGGTCTGATAAATTCCTTCCACACTGAAATGAGACAGACCAGTCCAGAGGATTTGCATTTCAAGAGAATTAAGTGGTTTGAAAGGGAAGTATCTCCAGTGGTGGATTGTCAGTCATCTAAAAGAGTGACAGCAGGAAGCTGGGGTGGGGAGGTCCTAAGGACCTGAGAGGCTGCCCTATGTTATAGCCTGTGCTTAAGTCTCTTTGCTTCTTGTTATCATCTTCCTCTGCCAGGCCCACTTCTCTCTGTCTTTTCTTGTATGGCTCCTCTGCTTTCTTGCTTTCTTTTCAGGACTCCAAGTTGCTAGGCAACTCTAGACTGAAGCTGAGGTTCTCACTGTGTCCACGCAGGGACAGGGAGTTTGATAGAGCCTGTGATTACAGGTGTCTGTGCTGTAAGGAACAAAACAGCAGCAACTTCCCTGCATTGCCTCCCAGAGACAGAGGAAATGAGAGGTCTAGACAGACAAGGGAACAAAGCTCTGTTTAGGCCATTTGCCATCTCCCTTTCCTATTCTCTTGCTGCCTTCTCCCATCAGCAAAAATTCCTTCCAGGCAGGACCCAGAATCCTTCTGGTGCTCTTGGCCACCTACTGCCCCACTCAGACCTACAGTGATCTGGATCATCCAGGCCCTGAACACTTCTCCTGGAGCTGCCATTATCTGTTCCCACATCAGGGACATTATAGAACTCCATGGCTCAACTTCTACAAAGTACAAGTAGACCCTGGTTAGGGGAAGGGGAGTGCAGGACTCCTCTGTAGCTGGAATCTTAAGTGAGAGCTGTATATGTCTCTGTTGTGCTCAAGTGACTCAGGGGAAGGGATATGTCTGTTCATGGCTGGCCTGAGCTTTTCCCTGGGCAGTGGTGGTCCCCAGACTGATTAGGGATGTTTTATCCTTCAGTGGTATAAGCTTAAAAATTTACTGAGTCCATGCCTTAGACCTGGTACCACCCATTCTTGGGGTGGGGGATTCCACAAGCAAGGAAACATTCAGTCTGTGACCTCACAGAGCTAGTATTATACTGTAAAATAAAGTCAGCAAACAGTAGACAATTAAATAAATAGCTACTTTGGATGGCTTTTTTTGACAGTTTTCTTACAGAGGGACTGTCCTGCTCAGAACTGGGAGGACCCTAGGTTCCTTTTGAGTAGTTGTTACCCTGGTACAAGGCCCAAGGCCCTGGAGCATCTTGCGCCCATCACTGTGGTATTTCTGGGAATAGTATCAGGCATTTCTGGTGGCAGAGATGTTCCTAAGTGGGTCTTGGGGAAAGCTGGTCTTTAAAGAAAGCTGGTCTTTAAGGATGTGCAGCAGCGTCCCTTGTAAAAGTCTGGGAAAGGTAGTGGGAGGGCTGATGGTGCTCCCCAGATTGAGCTACCCTTCTGATTGAAAGTTGCAGCTGTCAGTCCAGCGGAGCTGTAGAGAGAGCATGTGATCTAGACCTAGCCAAATGAGCTCAGTGATTAGTGATTAGTTAAGGTACGCACTGGAGCTGAGGTTTGCCTGTCAGAGTCTACCACTGCACTTTGAGTAGAAGGAGCTCTTTTTCTGCCGTGGTTGCCAAGTTGGTAGGATGTGAGCATAGAGTTGCATGGGCAGTCTTGTTTTCCTTGAGAAGGATGCAACCAACCTAAAGGAAATCAGAGCCAGAGAAGAGAGGCAGCTGGGTCTGAGGCCAGTACACCTTTGTACGTTTGGGTTTCATAAGCTAATATATTCCACTTAGTTATTTTATTTTATTATTTCATACTTTTATTTCATTAATGTTTAAGCCAGTTTGTGTGGATTTGTACTATTTGGCCCAGTAGAATTTCTCTGTTCCTATAACTTCATCACTTACTCCCTGCCCTGTGTCTCCTTACTGCCCAAGTAACCAGGGCTATTCTCCCAGACTGAGGTGGCTTTCCTTCATCGAAGCTCAAAGTTTCAGGCTAGGGGCTACCTTATTCCCTCTTCTTTCTGTCAAAACACTCTTCTTTCTGTAGTCCATCTCTTCAGGGCCCTGCTCTCTGCCAAGGATCATTTGATTAAGTTGTACTGGGTTGTTGATGTCTAAAAATTGCTCTAGCAATCAATAATCCTGTGTGGCATTTTTTTATATTTGGACTGCAGTTTTTTGTGTCATAATCCCTGGAACTGGATACCTACTGGTGGGAGTTCAGGAACTGTGGCAGGCTGCTGAAGACATGATATCATAGAGTGCTGCTCCTAATGACTCTGAAGTTCCTTGGCTGGATATTCAGTTCTTCCGCCTGTGTCCATGGCTGAGTGCCAACTCTCCTGGCTCATAGCGAAATGCCTGGTTCTTTACCACTGAGAAGAGGTCACGTCTTTTCTATAGAAAGAGGAAAGAAGTTTCTAAAGCGAAAGCTTTTGGAAATAGAGGTCCAGTTTGCCTCTGAGTCCTGGAGAGGCCTGGACTAGTCAGTGACCTTGTGGGGGTGTCACTTCTCATTTATAAAATAGAAGTGTTCCAAATCTGATATCTTGGGTAGGGTGTTTGTGACACTGAATGACCCGTGGGACTTCTGTGTTTTAGAGTGAAAGCATCACCACAGGAGCATGAGTCATATTTAGGTGGAGACTTTTCACAGTCAGCTTGCATTTCATGGTTTATTCATAGTTTTCTTGCTCCCTTCCACTGGTTTCAGGCTCATTTTGTGATTTACTCATGTTCATTCTACACAGGGATGTGGGTGAGGAGTGTAAGTTAGCTCCAGAAGTTAGGACATCTGGATTCTGGTCCCAAAGTGGCTGCTATCCAGACAGTTGAGAACTTGATGTACTTACTACTCTGGGTCTGTTTTTTATCTGTAAAATGGGCATAAGACCACTTTGTTTTTCTCACAGAGTTGATTGTGGCTTACATGACATATTAAATGAAAATGCAATAAAGAGATAGAGGCTGTATAAAAATATCAGGAGATACATCTGAGATGCATCTGTAGGGAAGTTGGTGTCATGTCTGTATTCTTCCCCTGGGGCTTATGTCCAAAAAAGATTGGTAATGACATTGTCAAGGTAGCAGGTGTCTCAAGATTATAGTGGAATCGACCATTCAGAACAAACAGACCCAGACTGAACATACAGGGCTACCTTCTGCCTCTGCCCTGATCATCCATGTCTTCAAGGAACCACCCAGAGATAGAAAGAAGCAGAAAACATTAAACTCCATAGAAATACCACTTTTGATGACACTGTCAACATTGTCTGACAGACCCAACACTTATCTATAGCCAGAGAACTCTTGGGAAATATTAAAGTGGTCCTGGGGATTGCACAGTCTTAGGATTGCAATGTGGATGGCTACAGCCTCTCTGACATCATAGATGATGTCACCAAGGTGATGCAGTGTAATGCCCAGCTAATTAAGAATTACAAAGGAAGATGTTTCAAAAATGATTGTTTGGTAATACACATTGGAAAACAAGCTTAGTCTTCTGCCACACTCGGGGAAGCAGGTGGTGCAAATCTTTTTCTCTGACAGGGAGATGGGGGCTTAAGGAAGTGAAGAGATCAGCTAAGCCTCCCATAGCAAGTCCTGGTACTGAACTGTGGTCTGCGGGCAGAGCATGAGGCCCTCCTCCTGGTGTCTTATTGGCTTGCTCTCTCAATTCCAGGTTAGTTAGCTATGAGGCAAATGCTTAGGCAAGGAAAAAATGTTTTGCCAGCTTGCTCCACAGGGAAAGAGAGTCTGTGATACGATATGAAGCTGAAAATAGAGTGCTTTAGGAAAGAACTATCTTGTGGTGGGTGTGGGGGTCCTCCTCCAGGAAGATGGGAGTTGAAATGAGAATGTGATGTCGATCGCTGCCATGTCATACTGCTGAGCACAGACGCTCCAGGCTGGAATTTGGAATCCGTGTCACAAGAAAGGGGTCCCGCTGGAAAGACTCGTTTAGCAACACTTCCTGCTGGGGTCTGCGGAACATCCTGACACAGTCCAGCGCTTGAATAGGGGCCAAGGATTTATCCAGAAACAGCAAGCCCTGTACAAAGACGGTCCTGGATTTAGAACAGATGAAAGGTACTTTGAGGGAGTTCAAAGAACGGCCACTCGCTCCCTGATGGCTGCTTGCTGGATATTTTGAGAGGCGACTGGGGCATGCTTTCCCTCACAGCTTCTCCCATGGGTCTTTCCAACACGGTTTCTCTCCATTAGTGTATTCCAGAGCTTGCGGGCTTGGAAGTCTTAATACGGAAATTCCTGCAGTGGTGAGAACAGGCCTCTCCCAGCTGGAGTTTGCTAAGGCCATTATTCTGATGATGTTAATGGTGATTGATTGGCACTAATGATGGAGATGGTGAAACTAATGAGGCCAACCTGATTGGGTGATGGGAAAGATGGAGCATGTGGGCATGTGGTGAAGATGGTGATAGTGAAGGTGATGACAATGGCAGGGAGCTCAGTTTTAGAAATTTGTTGAGAAATCTGGAGAGCAAACCTTAACTTGAACTTCATTTTCTTGTCTGGCAAAGTTGATTATTGCCCCCCCCAGCCCTCCCCCCCCCAAAAAAAATCTATCTCTGGGAAAGGGGCAGATTTTTTGTCTGTGGTAAGTTCTGTCAAACTAAATCTCAGTGTCAAATTTATCACACACCATGGCACTGGCTTTCTGGCAGGTTACCTAGTGAGCCCAGAACAGTATTTTAAGATACAAACTCTAGCTGATGTTAGTAGGCACAAACAAACAAACCAATGACCCCTCAAATGTCAGGTTAAAACAGAAGAGAGCAAATCATCCTCATTTTCCTGCTCTAAACAGTGTCTGGAGAGAAAAGTCAACCATCAAACTCCTCTTCAGGATCTGAGACAATCCTGCTGCCTTCCAAGAGCATTTCATATGAGCTTGTACTTGCAATAAGTCCTTCTACTTCTCTGTTTCCACCTTTGAGTCACAACATTTTTGCCTTTCAAACTCACTGGATCCAACTGGTGAGATATTAGCATTAAGGGAGAGGAACTTTGAAGTTCATCTGACTGCTGCTTATGGATGGCATTGATGGCACCCCCAATAGCAAGGGACAAATTAAGGCCCTGAAGCCTTGTACAAGAGGAGAGTGATGCTAATTTCACTGATCACTAAAAACATAATAAATAAATAAATAAATATCCAAATTTAATCAGTTACCATCAGGTGAAAATATGTACTGGCAGCATACACCAATTTTGGTGAAATTATGAGACACGAGAAACTGATTTCAAGGCTCCTAGACATCCCTTCAATTTTTTTTTCCTCTGTGGGTATCCTGACCCACAAACTCCTGTCTCAGTTGTGCACAATTAATTACCCCTCCAGTCCAGGGCAAACTCTGGCAACACATTCACTCTGAGACATTAGGACAGAATAACAAAAGTACTGCTGCTGGTTCTATCACTCTGTAACATGCTCCCTTCCCAGGGGAGCTTCTTTTCAATGAAAGAGCTGTCAGAGGAAAATGCTTACATGATGGGATCTGAAATGATGGATTAGCATGAAAAAGACCTTTTGCCCTTCAAACTACACCACACTGGTGTGCCATGTGCTAGGATCATGGCAATACCAGCTTAAAGAGACTGAGAATTTTGTCTCATTGGAACTGTAGTTTTGGAACTTGCATCCTATTGACTGAGGGTGTGAAAAAAGGCAGTAACAGGTTGGTTGCCAAAGAAAGCTCTCCTTTTCCTAGGAAGTAGCTTCTTCTTGAGAAAAGGGCAATCTCAGAGCTGTCGGTTTTTTCATTGGTCCTCTTGTTTCTTTAGCTCTTCTTTTTTAGTGAGTAAAAACTTTGGTACATGCTGGGTACCTAGAGAATCAGGCAGAAGGAAACAAAGTTCAGATGTATAAAAAGGATTTGCTTTGCTGGTTCTCTTAGATCAGAATGTTCTTAAGAAGACTCCTGAGTGTGTGTAAGTTTGGAACTAAGGAATACAGTGACAGTTAGAACCTCTATTAATGAATTAAAGTATTCATATATATAACAAATATACATGGATTAATTTTTATAGGGCTAAGGGATTGAGGGCTGAAAGTATTCCAGTAAGGAGATCTGTGAGATAGCAAAGAAAAAAAAAGAAGTATAAGTAAGCTTTAGTTATCAAATTCTGTGTGACAAATCACCTGACAACTCAATGACTTTAAATATAGTAATAATTTTATAATTATCATCTCTTGAATTTCAGGGATTGACTACGCTCAGCCAAACAGTTCTTGTTCAAGGTCTCTCATGTATTTTCAGGGGTAGTGGGTGGGATTAGAGTCATTACAAAGGCTTTTCCACTTGTTTGTTGGTGATTGTTGCTTACTATTGACTGGCACTTCAGCTTGGTCACCTAACCTGGACACCTACACATGGACTTTACATGTGGCCTGGGCTTCCTCACAGAATGACAGCTGGGTTCCAAAAAATTAGCATCCTAGGAGAACTGGGTGGAAGCCATACTCTACTTTATGTCCTGGCCTCGGATGTCATGTGGCACCACTTCTGTTATAGTCATAGGCTTGCTCAGATTCATGAGCAGGGAACATAGACCCTGTATTTTCATAAGTATAATGTCAGTGCCAATGTAAGAAGAGCACATAGGATTGGAGAAATTGTTGCAGTCGTCTTGGAAAACACAATCTGCCATAGATAAGGTATATCTGGATGCAAGTGGCTCTTTAATGAAATTTTGCTGAAGAATTAACACTTTCAAACTTTGGAAAATTAGATAGCAAAACAAAGAAGCATATGATCAAATGGGTGATTACATTATATGGTCAATACTGGCTACAAGAGTGTGAGGGATAAGGTCTGAAGTGGTCAGAGCAGACTTCATTGAAGAAGTAGAACTTTGAGCTGACTCTGAAGCCCAGAGAGGATCCATTTGGTGGTTTTAATTTGTATTCATCCTCCCCCCCCACTCCACTGGCTGCACACACAGTGGAGAAATGAAGAAAAGAAATGAAGATAAAATAATGATTATTGGTAATGCTTCCTACTAAGATAACTCCTTAATATTTCCACGCATATCTCTCCCAGCCTTTTTTCCCCTAAAAATATATTACAAATTTGGAATTCTGCCTAACTTTTTTACTTAAAATATTTTGTGACTATTTTCCTAAACTATTCAATATTCTTCGAAAATATAATCTTGAATGAATACTTAGCATGCTATCTTATGAATATGCTACCACTTACTTTCAACTGCTTACTGTTGTTCCATTTTTTTCCCATTGCCAAAAAACACTGTGATAAAAATCTTTATGCAGAAATCTTGGTTCTTATCTATCATTATTCTCTTAGGATTGATCCCTAAAGGTAAAATTACTGGTTAAAATTATCCACATTTCAAAAACCTTTCATGCATCTCATCATAGTGGCTTCTAAGGCAAAGTGTGCTTACTGACCAAGGTGAGTCCCTGTTTATTTGCAGGTTTGGAATGCTGATTGTTACTGGCTGCAAAAGAGTTTCCTATTTGAGAGACCAAAGTGGAACTTTCAGCTATAGTCTGATTTTATCTGATTATAAGAATGATATCATCTTCCCATCTTCTTCTTTACATTCTGGATTTCTTTTCATATAATTTGCTAATTTAGGTCCATTGGCTATTTTTCCCATCAGTATTTTCCTCATATTGATTACTAACAGTTCTTTATAAATTATTAATTTTTTGTTTAACATATGTGGTGCAATCATTTTTTTCCTCATTTGATTTTTTACTGTTTATGTTTGAGGTATGTTATAAATATAGGGAGGTTTTTTTAGTTTTTGTGTGGTCAAATCTAGTAATATATATATATATATATATAAATATAGTATGAAGTGTCTTAACCAGAATAATCACAAGTTAATTTTATTTTCCCATACACACCACACCCACAATAACATAATCTCACACACATGTATAAAACATGTAATTCTTGAATCAGTCTGGACTATGTATGTTTTGAGTATATTGTTTCCCAGATATTTTCCCAGATGTTGGGTGATAAGGTATAGATCAGTAGAGGGAGAAGTCCAGCACTCTTTGTGAGGAGAGTCTGGCTGAAGTGGAGAGTGGCTCCTGGAGGTTAGGTCAGGGGCAGAGCTGCAAGAATAACTGCACTTAGATTCTGGAGGACCTGAGATGGCGGGTAAAGGGAGGTGCCTTGTAGGCATAGAGAAGCATTGCAGGTTTGAAAACAAGAAAATTATTTTTTTTTCATGTCTTTTAACATCTCTTGAGGGCTCACAAGGAGCCGTATACTCTGGTGAATATATGCAATATTTCATTTAATTCTTGCCACTGCCCATGAGGCAGGTACTATTATTATCATTTTACAGATGATATGACTGAGGCTTAGTGGTATGGCTGGGAGTGAGTCCAAATCTGGCTATTTCCAAAGCTCTACCAAAGTTCAACCACTATGTGTATTCATTTCTCAATATAATTAAAGTAAGAGTTTCAGAAAGTTAATCTGAAACATTAAACAGGTAGAAGGAAGAGGAGAATGACTGAGGTAAGGAGCTTCTGAAATGCTGGAGGACACAGTGATGAGGGCTGATATTAAGGTGATATCAGGGAATGGACAATGACGATGAACAGGGAGGAGGAGAGGCTAGGAGAAGCAATGCAGGGAGAATGGGAAAGCAGCTTACTGGATTTAGTATTCCTCCATTTTCGACTCTGATTCTAAATATCTTATGTCCCTTTCATGCCTTCCCATGGTCTCTATCAAGTGATTTTAGCAGTTACCACTTTTCTAAAACACAAATTTCCAAGGGCCAGATATTCTTGTATGGAAATTGCGAACAGTATTGAAACTCTCTTTTCCCCATTCATCTAGATCCTTAAAGGAAGCCAGTGTGATTAAGAGATTTTTTGGGGGGGAGAGGGGGGCAATGGGGACTGTATCTTTATCCCTTCAATAAACATTAGTGAAGAATACAGCAGGCACGTGCACCTGCTCTGTGGGACCCAAAGACACAGCAAAACAGACCCTGCCCTCAAGGAGATTAAAACTGAGCAGAAGTAGTTACTTGCACATGTATCAACCTCATATGAAATGGAAAGTGCCAAATCACCCCAAAGAGGCATAGTTACTGGGTTATGGGAGGTCTGAAAAGAGAATTATTTCTGTTGGGAGGGCCAGGAGCAGATAGAATTGTGAACTAATAACTAGTTTCTATGTTGAGGTCATGCTGGGCTTGCTAGAAGGAACAGATAAGAATCTTGTGTAATGAGAACTTTCATTCTTTGTTTGTAAGCCCTGCAACCTGCCCTCCTACAGGCATGGGTGACTCCCTTGGCATTTGTACCTCCTTTCCCCAGCCCCTGAGGTGGTTTTACTCTTCAATCACGTTGGTGTCATGCTGTAATTACAATAATAGAAGCAGCTCAGTTGTTTTCTTTCTTTATGCATCTAAGATGTTCTAGGGAAGAGGACAAAAGCAGACAGATAAGAAATAAACTGCAGCTCAGTGCACAGAACAGGCATCTTTATTAAAAGAATTACTGCATGGGTGTTGCTTTTTTTCCTCCACCTATGCACAAACTGAAGTTCTAACTCTATTTCAAAGTCTCCCCTAATGACTCAAACGGCATAGATCATCCACAGCCCTTATATTTACAACTCCCATTTGGTCTTGTGGTTCTTGGTAACTGAGCAATCATAAATGGGCTTAAGTCTGCAAGAGCACCATGCAGAATGTTGGCTGAGGCTCTTCTGCCCCATCAGACAGGCCCACTAAAAGGGAGAGAAGGAGCCTAGCTGCTTAAGCTGTCCCAGGTTTGAATCTCAACCCTGTAGTTCCTAGCTGTCAATTCTGAGATGTTACTGAACTTTTGTAAGTACTAGTTCATTGACCTGTGAAAA
Source organism: Cynopterus sphinx (assembly GCA_030015415.1). Classification (NCBI taxonomy): domain Eukaryota; kingdom Metazoa; phylum Chordata; class Mammalia; order Chiroptera; family Pteropodidae; genus Cynopterus; species Cynopterus sphinx. The sequence continues at coordinate 24,770,820 of CM057384.1, read as the reverse complement.
ATAGATAAATAACAGCACTCACTCACTTCTCAGGACTACATGAGGTTGTGGAGTAAGCATTTAATTCATAGGTGAGATTAATGCAGAAGGAGGATGGCCGGAGTTCACAACTGGGTACAGTTCAGTATATTGTATTGAGCTTTGAGAGCTTAGGACCATTTCCCTTTGGGCCACAAGTTCTCGTTTCATGGTTATTTTATCAAAGTGTTTGCAGTGGGTCTTTCCCATCTTGTTACAGGGTGAGTAAATCCTGATGAATATGTTTTTTGAATTATTATTTGGAATCTCTTATGAGGTTTTGACTAGTGCCTCAAGTTTGGGAAGTGTAACACTGAAACTGCAGACTGGTAAATCTTCCAGTTTCATGGCACAGAGGCCAACAGAGAACATGGCTTACTTGTGCCATGTCTGCTTCTTTTCCTTGTCTGTACACTTGACTAGACTGTGATCTCCAGGAGGCGGGGGATGGGTCCATTTTATGTGTCTCGGCATTCCCAGGACATAGCATGAGCCTTCCACATGGTAGACATTCACTGAATATTTATTGAATGAATAGCGTGGTGCTGTATCTAGGCCCAAGAATTAGGGCCAAATATCCTTTTCTGAGCTTTAGTTTTTAACTTACCTAAACTCCAGCACAACCTAACAAACTAGGTATTATTGTTTCTAATTTGTTAGTAGAGAAACAGAGATTCAGAGATGTTTACCAACTCACCAGGGTCAGAGAATGATGTGCTTCCGTCCTGCTTCTGTCATTTCTATTCCTCCTTAAATACTCTGGTTCTCATTTTGATCACACCACTTATTAACTATACGGTACCAGGCAAGTCATGAACCCTCATAAAGAATCACATTTTCTTATAGTGAGAACTGCCTCACTGTCTTGGGAACGTTTTAATATTTTCTGGATATTCACATTCCTGAAAAATAAATGACTCATCATGATATTGTTTTGATGAAGCCTGAAAATGGCTGGTCTATTTTTAACATTGAATGGCAGTAACTAATAATATTAGGTTTTCTTATTCTACTCCAAGAAGAGAGAGAGGCAAAAGATCACAAGGGTTGAAGAATATCTATAAAGGAGGGAGAATTGTGCTCCACACAGCATCCAGGATGGGAATTCTTTAGCTGTCTCAAGCACCTTGCCCTAAAGCTGGATACTCCAAGCCATATTGAGGTCTACTTGTCACTCATACTATCTACTTTGTGATTGTTCTCATTTTCATTTACCATATCTCTTTCTAGCTACACACTTTGTGTTTTCTCTCTTTCTGGTACATTTCTGTCTATAGAGCACAGGTTCTATCTTAGCATTTTCAGCAACTTTCAAGTTACTGGCACAATGTGATAATCACCTTTTAATTTATATTTTTTGAAAGTATAAAAGAATGAACTAATGAGAAAATAAGAAAATACATTTGGGAGGAATTCAGAATGGGTTTAAGCAATGTGTGGTGCAAAGAACAGGAAGGCAAGAAGTGAGTTAGTGGTGTTGTCTGGTGGTCACTGTGCTGGCTCTAGGATCAAAAGGCTGAGTTAGACTCTGGCTTCACTGCTCACCAGTCATGAGATTTTCAGTGGGTTATTTACCTTGTCTAAGCCTCATTTTTCTCATCTTTAAAATGGGAAACATGAGAATAGCTCTATCACTTTACTGTTGCTGTATAACAAACTACCCCAAAGCTAAGTGGCTTAAAATAGCAACCATTTTTATTGCTCACGTGGCTGAAGGTTAGTAAGGGCTGTCTAGTCTAGGCTGGATTTCACTTGGGTAGCTTCATGTCCCTCATCTTTTTCTAGTACCAGTGGGCTAGCCTGGGCACATTCTCACGGGGATGACAGAGTGCAAGAAGCCAAGAGGAAACATGCAAGACATCTTAGGGCCTAGATTTGGAACTTGATGCTGTCATTTTCACTCATGTCGTTGGCCAAAACAAGTCACATGACCACATTCAAAGTTAAGGGAAAAAGAAATATACCCTGTTTACCATAAGAACATCCTAATGTATGGATGTTGCAGGTGGGGTGGAGGTAAAATATTGAATTTTACCATCATACCTGACTCAACTATTGGAAAAAATAAAGCAGATAATCCTTGTTAAGACTTTAGCATGGTGCCTGGTATGTTATGAAAACTTTGTATGTGGTTAGTGGGTTATATTTTGTAAGCAATATATAAATTGTAGCCAGCATAACAGGCTGTGATTGGGTGGTAAAACATTTATTAAACACCTATGTGCCAGGCAATGTCATGGGCACTTGAGATACATTTAAGAATGAAACAGACAAAGATTCTTGTCCTTGTGGAGCTTACATTTCAGCAGGGAAAGATATGTGCATAAAAAAATATGAAAGTAAGTAAATTATACAGTATATTGATGCTATTATACAGTATGTTGATGCTATGAAGGAATTTAGAAGAGAGTAAGGGGATTGGGTGTGATACTATGGGAGCAGGTTGCAGGATTAAATAGGGTGGTCAGGTGGGCCTTCTTGAGAAAGCAAGAGCAAAGATTTGAAAGAAGGAAATGGAGGGAGCCAGGCAGGCACTGAGGAGGAAGAATGTTCTGGTCAGGGGAACTTCTGAGCAAAGGGTCTAAGGTAGGGATGCAGAGTGTGTTTGAGGAACAGCGTGGAGGACAGTGCAATGGCATTAAAGTTGGAGAAGTGATGGAGAGGGAGGACCTTTGTAGGTCACTGTAAAGGGTTTCAGTTTACTCTTAGTGAAACTGGATACCACTGGAAGGTTTTGAACAGACTTAATGCTTCTTATGTCAAATGTCATGAAACTTAGTTTAAGGCATCACTGTTGGCTGCTATGTTAAAAATCTCTCCAAGAAGGCGAGGGAGACTGTGAGAGTAATCAAGGAGGGAGGTAATAGTCATGGGTGGCAGTGGTGACAACAGAGGTGGTGAGCATCTCGAGTTTAGATACGTTTTGAAGACAGACCAATGGAATCTACTGATCTGGGATGTGACAGAAAAGAGTGACTGAGATAGCAAAGGTTATGTGTAGAATAGGATTGAGATGGGGAAAATTTAGGTGTTTAGTTTTGTACGTGTACAGTTAGGAAGAGCTTTTAGACATTCAAGTGGAGATTGTCATGTAGGCAGTTGGAAAAACTTGTCTAAGAAATCAGGAGCTGAATCCAGACTGGACAGGCAAATTTGGGATTCATGAGCCCACCACAGTATTTGAAGTTATGGACCTGGTCATATGAGCAAGGAGGTGAATGTTGCTAGAATAGAGAACCAAAGTGGTTTCCCAGAGCACTCAACGTTTAGGGAGAGTGCAGGGTCCTAGGAGATGGATGGTGTTGTCAAATGCTGCGGGTAGGGCAAGAGCGATAAAGATTGGGGATTGCAGGTGGATGCAGCAACATGGAGGTCACTAAGGATCATGGTAAGAACAGTTTTGGTTGAGAAGTGTTTGTGAAAGGTGGATGGAGCAGTTTTAAGAAAGAAAGGGAAGAGAGGAAATTGAGAGAGACTGTATAACCCTTTGAGGAAGTCTGTTGCAGAGGCAAAGAAATGGGTCAGTGGTTAAATAAGTGGAGTCAAGAGAGTTTTATTTTAATGGTAGACATAATGGCATGTGTTTTGTGCTGATGGTGATAATCCAGTAGAGAGTGAAAAACTGATAATGCAGGAGAGAATGGGAGAAAGGATAGTGATATGGAAACCACCAAAGGAACTGCTTAAGCTTTTCCGGCTTTTTACTCCTGATATTCCTTACCACAATAGGGATATTTATTACATTATCATGATTCTCTCCTGTCAAATTATTGTATCAAGTCCCATTGGTAGTCTCAGTCCCATCATTAGCATTAGTGTTTCCTCTGCTGTCATTTATTAACCCTCCACTCAGGGCACAGCAGTAGCAGGGCATTTTTATTTTCCGAAAATGGAGCCCTGAACCATTTATAGTACTTTCCTTTGTTGCACAGATAAGACCATGAGAAAACAGAATGGGTCTCTCTGACCTTGTCCATGAGACAATACAGACAAACTCTACTTTAAAAGACCAAGGTCCTATGAAGACAAACGGGGACTGACCATGAGAGGAAGGAATAGGTAGGATCAACAGCTTAGGAAATTTTAAAGAGAAAAGGGTCAGGCAAGGGTTGTCCTACTCAGAAGCAATGTGGGGCAGTGGTATTGGGAGAGGTGAGGTCTCCAGTGTCTGTAATTTTCCACTGAAGGATCCTACATTTCCTTAACTTTACTGAATTGCCACCCAGATTCTACCCTGCAGCCTTCCTCCATCCCCCAACCCCACCCCATTTGATATCACTCTCTAGGTCCTAGGTGCAGATTCTCCCCCAGTTTTAGGTGGGTTGTAAGCTTTCTGAAACCAAGGCTTGTACTTCTTTGGAGTGGGACAGCAGATTCGTTAGTACCCGGCGATTCACAGACGGGTTAACTAGGAGCAAAGTCTATTAACTGAAAGAAGTTTTAGCTTCATCTTCAAGTCAGATGAAAGAGCAGAATAGGTCAAATGGAGAGATTTCACCTCAACCTTCTATATCAAATTTATCGATGGAGGCTGGAATCTGATCTTCCTGATCTTTTAATGACCCCCAAATGGAGTCAATCTTCTCTCTTCTGCCTAGTCAGTCTACACCAGGAGCATGGTGGTTATCCTTTCTGAGAGACAGTGAGTGCTCCCTGACTGGGGGTGATCCATTGAGGCTGGGAGATGTCAGGATGCTATGGATGGGCCTCCTACATTGTTTTAGATGTTCTCTAAGGAACCTTTTCATGTCCCCAGCTCAGCCTAGTTGGATGAGAGATAGTTCCCTCTGCTTACACCACTCCAACCTCATATCCCTCAGTCACACCAATGCTTTTACCCTGTAATCCTATGGCTGCTGCTTAACTGTCCCAAGTCTACAGCTGACTTCTGCAATCCAGGCTACACATTTCTGTTACCCCCATCTGAGGCCCAGGGCATAAGGGAGGGACTCACGGAGTAGTATCAGAAATAAAATAAATTGAAGTCATCTTTCACTTACTTCTGAGTACAAGAGGGAGCCTGTGTTCTAATGACTGAACGGATCCTAGGTGTCACATTAATAGGAGCCAGCAGTGGTATTTCTGTCTGAGTCTCTGAGGTAAGTCTCCTGTTCTCTTTATCCCTCCTTCCAATATTATCCTTGAATGTTGGTTGATGCTTAAGACTTTGACCATCATTAAAATGCACATACCCTAGAAAAAGAATTGATATTTATGTTTTATTATTACATATCACTCCTGAGGTGACTCAGTTTAAGTCAGTAGCCTGAGGGTGTTGCTATAGAGGGGAGGGATCCTGAGAGGTGTGGGGTCCTGCTATAGGAGAGAAGAAGCCAGAGGAGGAGGAGAGCCCAGAAAGTCATGATTGGGGTAACCCCAAAAGAAACCACCTCCACCATTCTGTGGAGCATGAATTCTGTGCACCTGTTGCTCTGCCAGTCTCCAACCCTCCTCACGCAGCATTCCAAAAAGGCCTTCAGACTCCAGATGACACCCTTATCAATAAGCTTGCCTTGCAACTCTACATTTTGACAACACATTTCCCAAATTTAGTCCCCTAATCCACTCTCAGAATATATTATGCTTTGCACCCAGCAGATGGATTAAAAGCTTAAATCTTCTGCTTGTTCAGAAACCAACCAGAAACCAAAAATGCAAACATTCACACCCTGCAGGTGTGAGTACAATGGTTGGGGATGAGGAGAGGAGGATGGGTATGTGCAAAGACCTGGGAGTGTGTGCTTTGGGGAGGAGAGAGTGTGGCAGGGAATGTGGGAGACTGGGACATCGTCTGGACTCTGAGCGGGCTGAAGGTCAGCCAGTTGCTTTCTATAAACCCTTCTCAGCTTCCTGTATTTAGGTAACTATGTACCAGGCAAGTGTGTACGATAGCATGAGTTCCAAGGCACAAGTGTGAATTCCTGAGTGTGGGGGCTACCTAGGGATTTCAGCCCAGTTCTTGCCAATACACAAATGAGCAGGGGAAAGAGCCCCGATGACACCCCCAGCACCAGATTCAGAACCAGATGCTGGGCTTGGGCTCAGGGTGTGTTCCTCTTTGCCAGCTTCTGCAGGAGCCTTGGTATCTTCGAAGGATTCCCTCTCTCTCTCTCCATTTTTTGTGGTGTCCCAGGTTTTCATTATGTCAGAGACCACATCTCATCGCCCTTCTGTGCATAAAATCTGCCTAAATCTCTGCAAATGGAGGTTGTTATTTTGAATGTATTGGGGGAAGGGGACAAATTGGAAGAGAGGGTGCCATGGGGAATATGTAGTGTGACTAAATATAAGTCAGTATCCTAAGGGTGCTGCTATAGGAGGAAGAGGAATGCAAAGGAACACCCCAGGAGCTGAGCTCATCAGGGGAAGTAGAAATTGCTGAGGATCCCTGAGAAATTTCAGAATTCTTTCTCCACTGTCTTATTTTCTCCTCACCATCGAAAAATTGCTCAGAATGCAATAAAAACAAGGTGTCCTAATTAAACAGATTTGTTTACATGTAGTGGCACGAAAAACTAATTCAATCTGATATATTGTACATTCCTGTGTACTTTTTCTCCTTTCCTTTATATAAAACTGCCCATTTTTAAATAGTATTGTACTTAAGCATCTTAAAGAGCATCCTTGATTAAAAGAAGACAAGCAATTTTTTACTTCCCACGGCTTTCGAAGGTTTATGTCGATGGGATGGGAAGGAGAGGTTGTGGGTGAGGGTTGTGTGATATCCCACTTGATAGTGTTAATGACAGTTCTGGCCATGTAATGACCAGAAATGTGTGCTGTATGGTGAGACTAGAGCCTTAGATAGGCTTTCCACTGTGACCAAAGCAGAGAGGCCAAGGGGGCTGGGCGCAGGTGGTGACTTGATTTGGAGTCCCTATGCCTGAGAAGGAGTAGGGACAATCAGCACAGGTCTTGCCCAGGAGGGCAGCAGCCCTAGAATCCTTGTAGAGTCCCACAATATCATGGGAAAGAGTCTACAGAGAAGAGTAGACACGGAGAAACTGAGGCATAGTCTTAATAATAATTATGATTGTAATAACAAAAACAACATTTTGTGGAAACAACTGGGATGATTTGTTATTATAAAATAAACTTTCTATCAATTATTCAAGAGAAGACCAAAATGATTCTATGTCATTCCCTATCTGGGGATGTCTGAGCAGAAACCAACTTACCAGCCTTTCAGGGTTCTCTGGAAATAATTTTTGTTTGGTGGAAGAGGCCAGGCTGGTTTCTCACCACTCCTAGACTCTCAGAGGCGCTTTTCCTTCTAATCTTTAATCCCCTGTGCCTTAGGCAGCACTAGGAGTGAATGTGTGTATGTGTGTGTATGTCAATATTTGTAGATGTGAATTGGGAGCCTCTATTCTGGACACATACCTTGTTTGTTCTGACCTCCTTGCCTTTGTCTAATCTGTTTCCTTCATCTGGGAGACTCTCCTTTATCCCCTCATCCTGTCAAATGGCAACAATCTTCTGAACCCCTCAGACCCACACTCCCCTGGCCTGTGCTTTCCGTGCATTTATTTTTTACATTTATAGCCAGTTCCATGTAACTCAGCCTGCATTTAATAGTTCTAATTTGTGCATGCCTTTTGACACTGTCTTGTTTCCTAACTGTACTATGCTTTCTTTTTCTGTCTTTGCAAGTACCCAGTGTTATTCTGGAGAGACTCAAGTGGTAGGAAGGATATCCTCACTGATGAGTTTAGTGGGAGTGATCATCTGAGAATTCCCTGCTCCCTTTCTGCCCCGCTCCTCCCCTTCTACTCTGTTCCATGAATATTGAATGGATACATCACTGTAAGATCCCATAGTGACAACATAAAGAGGGTACGATTTCTCTTCATTTTTACATTGCTTGTAGTGAGCACCAACCTTGACTGACTGTTGATTTGGAGGATGGAGAGAAAAGTCTGAGGTGGGGGGCAGCAAGACTGCCAGTTCAGTCCTCCTTCAGACCATGGTCTGAAGACCTCACCTCTTTGCTTGGCTCCTTCCTGCTCTTCTCTGACCTGCTGCACCCTCTACTACCCAGAGACCCTCCCCTCGCTCCTATGATTTTAATATAAATGTCTTGAGTTAGTGCTCAAGATAAAAGTGAAGCGAAAAACTTCGAATTAGACTCTCTTTGAAGGAAATGTGGTTTTATTGGGTCTCATTAGGCTATATCTGCTTAGTGGGATGGTGATTCCACAAATAAAGGCCAGAAGAAAAAAAGGTATAAAAGGCATGATGCCTGTTCTAGTTTCTCCTATAGTAGCTCCTCTCTGTGCATGTTGGACCTAGGGAGGGCTTCCCTTTGTGGCTTCCCAGATTCTCATAGCCATGTAATTAATGGTTATAATGATTTAGTTCTTCAAAAAGATTTATTGAGATCCTCCTATGTGCTGGGCACCACACTGGATGTTCTGATAATCTAACCCATAATTCAGAATATTTGGCCTAGCCTCAAATCCCACTCTTCCCCTACCAAACCCACTCCACCCAGCTAAGCCAGGTCTCTTACCATCCAGTGCCATCCACTGGTCTTACACCTTCATTCTGCCTTCAAACACTGGTTCTCACAATGGGTTACTTTCTCCTCCTGTCCTTAGATCCCAACCACAACTCAGAGCCCTGCATGCTACATATCTCCCATTGGGCCTCCAGATCCACTCCTTATCTGCTCTTTGCCCTGCAGGGTGCCTTGAATGAATTACATCAACAGGCACATGAGCCCTCTGGCTTCTGATCAGTTGGGCCAATTAGGAGGAACTTATCTGGGGTAAGGTATTTTCTCTCTCCTTCTCTCTTGTGAGGTCACATTACCTGTCATTGTAAGGTCCCTGCTCCCCACAGTGACCTGTTCTACATAAGCCTCCCTCTCTCTCATTGCCTGTGACCTCTCTCTCCTCTCTTTCTTTCTCTCTCTCCCTCTCCCCCCTTCACTCCCCCCTCCCTCCATTGCTTTCTCTCTCTCTGTCTGTCTGTCTCTTGCCATCACTTTAGCTTGTGCTGGTCACAGCTTCACTACTGCTACTTCTGGGTTACCACACCAGCTGTCCTTTTGCTTCTTCTTTACCCCTCCTCCCATACTGTAATAAGTGCTCTGCAAATAAACCTTCCTAATTTGAGTGTCCCGTCCTTTCCTGGCAGGACCCTGAATGCACCCCACCCCCCATATCAATTTCCCAGGCGTTATTCTCTCTTCTTATTTTGGAACTCCTGTAGGCCTTCTTAAACTTGGTGCACATCTAAAAGTGTTTTCTGTATTCATTAAAAATATAATTATAAGCTGATATTTCCCTTGTCTCCTGCTTGATCATGAACTCTTCAGAATAGGCTTGAGTATATATTTTTTCATCCTCTTCTAGGACTGGGGAGAAAGCAGGTACTCTAAAAAGTGCTTCTTTATGGACATATTAATTGTTACACTAGCAGGTTCAGTGCTGGAGGGTCATGGGCTTAGAGTTAAATTTCAAATTCAAAGACAGGGTTCAAATTTGTCTTCTTTTTTCAGAGGGCTGTGTTACCTTGGGCAAGTCATTGCTCTTTGAGTCTTAACTTGAAAAATTGAGACAATATACAAGGAACTGCACCTTGCTTTATCTCATTTCCATTATTATAAAAAAAAAGTTGTGGTAGTGATTTTGTGATGATTTAATAGACTCTGATATAAGAAAGGTTCTTAGTCTATTCATTTGAATTAAATCTCAAGATACAGTTTGGAGGCAACATTAACTTTCAAGGTGATTAAAAAATATCAAAACTGTGTATATACTACTATTGCTTATTCAGTATTATGTATAGTTTTATAAATATTTTCTTGTCTAATTTTATGTACCATGCATCAGTAACCTCATTAAACAAAAAAGGAAACTTATTTTAGAGGTTAAAGAACTTGCTTGAAGTCACAGAATGAGGAAGTAGCAGAGTCCAAATTTACACTCAGGTTGCTGCCCCTTGATCAGGACTTCTGACCCTTGCTGTGTGTTTTGCCTCAGTGGGGCTTAGCCAAAGCCTTCAGCTACAGATGTCTCCATGAAGTCAGTGTCACCTTCCATATGTGTTGTGTACTTGGCTTGTCCCACACTATCTCCAGGAGGGAGCTTTCTCATCTAGAGCTCTCTTTCAGAGCCCTTGGGGCTGACAGGTGTGGACAGCTGAGTGGAAGAAGGAGGAAAATTTCCTTCCTTTGTTATACCTCATTTTCCAATTAAACTCCTGGTTTTCTTCTAAGCTGTAAAAGGGAATCCCACTAAAATCTTGGGGGGTGTAGACAGTTACCAGAAGGTAAAGCCAGTGGTATATGTACATGGAGGAATTGACCTGGTGGGATGTCCAGGGATTTTAAAAGACATTCATGTCCAAATACCTAGCTCACAATGTAAGGATATCAGGAGCTTCATTTCATTAGTAACAGACTGACTTTGACAAAACACACATTCCTTGGTGGCAGGCTGAGGCAGCATAACGTCTTGAGCAATTGTCATTATTTGCCCACCTTAACATGCATGAGTTCAACCTCTGGTTGGCACTGTTCAGGCCATCAGACCCCCAAGGCAGAATAGGTCATGAGTGAAAACTTTACTTAAGCTAAAACTCATTTTTGTTGAGGGGTTGACCAGTGTAGGTCAAAGTCCAGGGATTGTTCAAACTCTGGAGAAATTCACCTGAGTTCAGAATAGCACCTGCCCAGATCTCAAGCAAAATTAGGCACCAGCAGAACCCACAGCCTAACCTCCATGTACCCAGAGGGGCAACAGAGCATTAGGGAGAAGGAAGTATAAGCTTAAAAATTGGGGTCAGATTCTAAGCCTCACAGCAGAAAGATGTAATTCTAAATAGGGTACTTAGGACAAACTCTCACAACAGCCACAAGGAGGGCATTAAAATGGGCCTTAGAGACAGGTAGTTTTCCTGTGCCTTGAATTTTAGCACCTGTGCTGATCCACAGGAGCTGGATGGGGTTACAGCTACTTGGAAGCATGCTTACAGACTGAATGCCATTCAGAATGAAGGAGCAGACCTGTTTGAGATCCTTTGACCAAGGAAAGAAAGAGGGATAGAGTGGACAGACATATGCAATCATCACAAAGTAGTCTATAATGTCCAACTGTTGATCTGGCATGGTGGTTAAGCTTGTAACTCTGGAATGTGACTGCTGCCATTCAAATTTTACCAAGTAGTCTGGTTATCTATTGTAGGAAAGCATAAGAAACAAAACTTTATTATTGGTTCTGTGGCTTGCCTGGGCTCATCTGGGTGGTTCTTGGTTGGGGTACCTTTTGTGGTTATAGTCAGATGGTAGCTGGTGTTGGTTAGAGTCAACTAAAGGTTTGACTGGGCTGTATGTCCAAGATGGAGTCCAAGATGAAGTACCAGTTGCATGTCTGGTACTTCAGTGAGTGTGGCTACAATAGCTGAGGACTGTTCAGGCATTTTTTTCCCCACGTAGCCTCTCCATGTGGTTAGTTTAGGCTTCCTCTCAGCATGTCAGTCTCAAGGTAGCTGGACTTCTTACCCAGGGGCTGGCCTCCCCCAGAGGAAGTGTTCTAAGAGGCTAGGCAGACACTGTAAGGCTTCCTGTAATCTAGCTACAGAAGTCACACAGCATCACTTCTGCAATACTTGTTGGTCAAACGCGAGTTATAGAACCAGCCCAGGTTCAAGAAGATGAGTCCACACTGTGATATGAATATTAAGGTGTTTGGTTCGCTATGGGGCCATTTGAGAAGACAGTTATAGTATATTTTACCAGCTGTGTGAATGTAGACAAAGTAAAGAGCATTCAGTGCCTCAGTTTCTTCATCTGCGAATTGGGAAAGGAAACTATACCTACTTCCCAGTATTGCTTCCATTTTAACACTTATATGTCAAGGGATTTCCACAGTGACTAGCACAACTAAGGGGTTCAACTGCAGCTGGAACTTATTATTTACACATTGCCCTGATGGAGTACTTGAATTTCTCCCTAATATTTTAATATGTCTGCGTCTTGTTTTTCCAGCCAGTCTGTTGGCTTCTTGAGGTCAAAGATTATCCTATACTTCTTTCTTTAAATTTATTTTAGTCGCCCTCAATAAATGCCGACTGAAAGAAACTGAGAAGGAAAAAGAGATAAGGGAGCTGGGGACCATGCAAACAAGCTTGGGCATCTTTATCATTTTCTCTGGGCTCAGCATAGCACCCAAGCTCCTGGAGATCTAACCTTTGCCTTTTCTGGAAAAAACTAATAAGTTATCCAAGACTGTAAAGGGGACATTATTAATCTAGTTAATAAATTACACTGTTTTTATGAGGACTTTAGCCCATTAATTGTTTCCATGCAAATGGATGCTGTTAATTACAAATTAATCTTATCTTTTTGTTAAGGCAGGGCCATCAGGACCTCCACTTGGCAATACTTGTTGGTGCTTGATATGAATCAATGCTTATACTTGAAAGTAATAAAACTGCATTTCTTTAAAGATAGTCAATAAATCATATCTTCATTAATGCAGATAGGCCAGACCCCCTACTTGTCTAAATTAATGAGGTTCTAATTCATTACTGTAATTCATGTGTCCCCCTGGGGGAAGGTGGCCAGCAGGTCAAGGCACATAGTAGGCAGTTAATAAATCCTGTATTTTCTGGGTTCTTCCACAGTGGGAGGCTGTCCACTAGTCTTTCTCTTCATCATAAAGCATCAGCTAGGTCCTCACCAGCTTTAGTGCCATTTTCCACATGGTCATACAGGACCCCAAGAGGAAACGTAACCTACCAAAACCTGTTGCTTTTATGTTACATCTATGCTGGCAGCTCGAGTATCCTCAATTAAGAAACTAGGTGTGGGGGACATCCGAGTATCATTGGAGTCAGAGTGGTGACTTGTTTAGCTGGTGCCTGGACTGTGTTAATGCCTGAGGCAATTAGATGGGACCTGTCTATCCTCATGTGATCTACCTAAACATGATGTACAAACAAATGGGCAATGGGACCCAGATTTTTTTCCCAGGACCCATTAGTATTCTCTTTTCCAGTGATATCTCTAAATTATTCCTCAGCCTGTTTCTCTTCACAGGCAATTTTCCTGTTATAAGAGAGAGCTAGTTCCTCCTCATCGTATTTACTGCCAGCCTAGGACTGGGCTTCTACCCACTTTCTTCCAGCCACTGGGATCTCAGGAGCCACACCCTGGCTCCCTCTGTTTAAGGAACAAGTGCAGACCAGCAGAAGCAGGGGACTGCACTTGTCCATCCCTCTCCATTCCATCCACCAGCCCTATGCACTAGGGAAGGGTCCAGATCCATCACCAATATATGGAATTGGGTGTGCAAGAGAGGGAGGCAAAGAGGAAACATGGCTTCTGTTTTAGGTACGGGGAGCCGGCAGCTTGATGAAACGTTTCCCTCCGTGCCGCCGAATTCATTTCTCTAAAGTTCCACTGTGCACAGAACCATTTGTTTCCACATTGTTTTTATTAAACAAGAAAGGCGAGCTTTATTACTGCGCAAATGAAAGCAGCCGGCAAAGACAGATACTTCCCAGATTCTTATTAATCTCCAAGAGTTATGGGGCCTCTGAAGTCCCACAGAAATTAACATACTCCACAGAATTCTCTTAGCAAGTCACCCAGCACCATTCTTCTCCCCCGCAGGCAGTGATCACTACCCTGCCCCAGCCAGCTCTTTGTGGCCTGTCCAGGACTTGCACACTGTCACCCCGACACATGACTCCCACCTTCTTTTGGGTTGCATGTGCGCTAACCTCGTGCTTTGATGCTCAGTACTGGATTTGTCAAATGCTGATTCTGGGCATTGTCTGGAAATGTGGATTTAGGTATTGTTCAATTCACTTCCACATACAATTAAATATGTATGGATTATTTACTGTTGTTGTATGGAAAGTCTTGACATCTGTGAGATTATATCCTGAGGCCTTTGTGAATATCAAACGCATGAAAAACACAGTCATGTATAATTCCCCCTCTCTATAAATGTGGTTCAGTGATCATTCATTCATTCTGCTAATATTTACTCAGTGCCCTCCATGAGCTGGTCACAGCACTCTCAGCCCTCAGAGAATCCTGAGCTTGATGGGGGAGGCTGGAGAGACATGGGAGAGTTTAAATGAAGGGATGATAGGATCTGTCTTATGATTTCAAGGACCCCAGCTGCTGTGTTAAGAAAATATCATCAGAGACAAAGACTAGATGTAAACCAAATAGTTAAGAGGATGTTACAACAGACTGAAGGAGATGAGATAGACCAGGGTGGGCAGGTAGTAACAAGTGGAGGAATTCAAGACATGTTATGAAGATACAGGTGACATAATTATCTTTTTCAGATTCCTAGTGACAAGTGTGCAGTACCTGAAAACAGGGGAGACCTACTGCACTTGGGGAGGGTTGGATGCTAGGCTTCCATCACTGGGCACAGAGCTAACCTGGCCTTATTGGCTCCTGAAGGACATCAGATCCCAGCAAAATGGTGACTTCCTGCTATGTCATGGGATTTTTTGGGTCTCTTGTAGGCAATTGAAGATAGAGTGGTAAAATCTGTGAATGTCAGGGTCTATAATATATAAGATTTAAATAGCATATATTAGTTAAAGCATTTCAAGCTGGTTTTCCACTAAAGAAGTAAAGAAGCTCAAATATCAACTTATAAGTGAGAAATCAAAGGCTTCAGAGAATTTAGGTGAATTTCTCAAAGTCACAAGATAATCAGGTCCAAGATTAACGCTTGAGTCTCCTGCAAGTCTGGCCTCTAAGTGAGGCTTTTTCCAAGGTTACAGTTTGTGACTTTCTTACTGTGCACCCAGCTCTGCCCTAGGATAAAGGGGGTTGATGAAGAGAAAAAGGATGCCAGGGGAGATCTGGTCCTTGTCCTAGAAGAGCTAATAGCTTCTTTGCAGATAAGACTCATATATACACAGAACTTTTAAGGAGGAGTGTGTTTTAGAATGGCACTATTTAAAGTTTAAAGTAGTGTCTGATCAAGTGCAAAGGCTGGGTTTTTCACTACAGTGCCTCTAGCCATTAGGAAGTTCATTCCCATGACTGTTCCATGGTGGGGTTAGGGATTTAAGGCAAAGCATATAGCATTAGGTTATGTTGCTGGTCAATGTATTTTGACAATTGTATTCTCTGATCTATGTCCCCTCTTTCCCCTCCAAACCTCTTGGCTCAAGCAAGGCCAGTGGCTCTAGGTCTTTCTCACAATAAGCTTGTTTCTGTCGTCAGTGCTTTTGCTTACCCTGGTCCTTGGTCCCCTTTGGAGGGAAGTTCCCTTTCCTTCAACTACCTCTTTACAAGCCCACCTTCTTTGTAGGAAGGTCCCAGCCCCACTGTTCTGAAAATTCATCCACAACTATGTACCAATAATTCCAACAGGGGCACAGGGTGGAAAAGTCCAGAGAAAAGTGGAGGGTAAGTTTGGGGATAAGAAAAACACCTAGAAAAGCAGGAGCTAGGTATGGGGCAAGAATAAGAAGAAGAATAGTGACTTGTTTCTGAAATACCTGGACGTGGGCATTTCTGGTTGCTTGAAAGAGGTTACTTGAGAGTGAAACCACAAATCAGTTTATATCAGAAAGCAATGATTGTGTATGGCATTTGTTCTTTTAAGGCAGGAGATAGAAATCAATCTGAAGGGTTCTGAGAACTCTTCTGAGGGGCTCTGAGGGTTCCATTCATAGGGACTGAGAAGGTGCCAGGGAGCAGGTGAGTCAGACAGGCCAAGTCTGGCTTTCTCTGGGGGTGGGGCCTCTGGTTCCCAGGAACAGGGAGGGGCTGTCCTGCATTCCTCATAAGAAAGACTGAGGGGAGGTATAGGCTCAGCTGGCACATGAGAGCCCTATTCTTGCTGCCTGACCTACTTTTATAACTCCTCCAGGCACAGTACTCCTGAGAGAGAAAGACATAGAGATAGAGATAGAGACAGAGTTGGAGATGGAGATGGAGGAGGAGGGAGCTGGAGGAGAAAGAAGAAGAAGAGGAAGAGGAGGGGAAGGGAGAGGAAAGGGAAGGGAGATCTGGAAAATGCACTGAACCTAGAATCAGACTTGTGGGTTGAAATCCAAATTCCATATTTACTAATTTTAAGAACTAAACAAATTTCTTCTCTTTCTGGGCTTGAATTTCTTCCCTGTGATACAAAGAGTCATATCATATATTGCCAATACAACAAATGAGATGTGAAAATCAAATGAGATAATATATGCAGAATCATTTTGTAGTGTGAAACATCTTCTAATATAAATACATATGTGTGTTTATGCCCTGCCCTCACTGATCTCTATGTTATAATTATAGCTCTGTTCTCTGCAGGTGCCACATTGATTGCTCTTGTACCTTTGCCTTTGCCAATTCCCACATCCAGAGTATTCTTGCCATTTTTTAACCACTGCTTTACATATTAGTCAAAACCATTTCTCAAGATTCCACTAAACTACTTTGGCTTTTGGGAAGCATTTCTTAGTTGCTCATGTATCACTGATGCCCCCTTTCTCTGAATTGTAAGCTTGTAATGGGACAGAACAACTCAGGAAGGGTTTCTTCACCAGCCCCTTCCTGTCCTGGTGTCTGGCTATCAGAAATTGTGAGTTGTTTTAAATGTGAGCATAGGTGGATGTGCAGAAGATGATATTGAAACCTTTAGGAACTATCGTATTTTAACACAATGTCTTGCAGTGTCCTGGGCTGGAGATTGTGGAAAGAGGACAAAGATAGAGAGGTTTCTTGTTGAGCTAAGATGAAGAGGGCTGTAGGTTTGTAATAAAGGATGGCCAACAAAATGGTGAGATTTGCTCCCCACCTCTGTCCTGGGCTCTGATGAAGAGTGGGATTTGCTGTGCACCCTGTTGCCCTTCCTCTAGAGACAAGCAGTGGCAGGTCGGAAGCCTAAAACTGCCGTAGCAAGTAAGTTTATTTTGAGAGGCATTTCATGACTGTTTAAGAAATAGTAGCTCAGAGAACAGAAGGAAGCACCTCTTGACTCCTGTTTTCTACATTTCAGGCACCATAGGCCATATTAGGAAGCCTTAGTCCTTGGGACAGAGAAATGTGTAGGGGGGAATTGTGTACTGATACCAGGTTTCCCTGGGGATCATAACGCCCCATTATGTGGACTTTGCTTCCTGAGTTTGCCCTACTGCACTCAGGCAAGGAGGAGATCCGACAGGAGGGAGGACTGAGCGTAGGGCACATGTCAGGAGTCGAGCTACCCAGGACCAGTGGCTGTACCCTCTGATCTGACCCTCAAACACATTCTAGAATCTTCTCTAGTTAGTTTCTCTATATTTTGTATTTCCAAGTAGATTATAACAGCCTCAAGAGTGGAAGCTCTATGAAATACTCTCTTATAGCCCATAGCTCTAGCATATTGCAAAGACTCCTCTAGTGAATTCACATGCACATAGTAAGAATCATAATAGCAACATATGATATAGGTACAAGCCAGGCCCTGTTCGAAGTATTTTACACATATCATTCCATCTGATCCCCATAGGAGCTCTGTGTGGTAAATGCGATGATTAACTCACTTTTACAAATGAAGTTACCAAGGCAAAGAAGGGTTGAGTAATTTGATTAAATTCACATATCTTAAAAATGATAAGGCTGGGTTTGAACCCAGGCAGTCTGGCTCCAACATCCAAGGTCTTAACCACTGAATCGTGCTTTCTGCTGGATGTATTTGTGTGTTTGCTTGTATGTGTGCGGGGCAGAGAATTCATATTTGTATAGGAAGAGAAGGTAGAAATGACTGGAAGGATAGACACCCTATATGGGACAAATCCAGGTAGGCTTTGAGGATAAACTTCTTTTTCAAAGGTTGCATTCCTCTAACAACTTATTGGATTTGCCCAAATAGTGATATTCATAAAATAGACCATTCCTTTATATGCTTTGTTTCTATCAACCTTGTCCTGGTCTTAATTTTAGAACTTAGGTGATCTTTACTCCTATCAACTGTCTATGATTTGAATTCTCTCAGCTCTTTCTGAGATCACTCTTCTTTGTGGCCCTCTAAAAGCTCTTGAGCAAGCAGGTAGTGACGCTGAGAGCATATGGAAGCCAGAGTAACATGGCTGCTGTGAAGCCACTGTTAGCCTCCTTTGAATGAAAATTATGTGAGCTCCAATAGAGCTGTGAGGAATGTGGGGGCTGATCCTATTCTCCTTACATTTCCCATAGCCCCCAACACAGGATCTAGTATATAGCTGATATTTTATCTCCACTGTTTATTCTTTATAGACCCACAGTGAGAAGAAATGGCCACTGCTCTCAGCCCTGTCCAAGTTTGGTTTGGTTCATGAGCAAGCCTTAGGTTTGCTCTGAGACCAACCTTAGTGGACTCCAAAGTAAAATCCTCAGCTTAAGCTTTTTGTGGAATTTTTCTCATTGAGGGTGATGCCATTTCCAGAAAACAAATGTTCTTTTGGCCTATTGTGTTTGTTATCAGACATTCTATCACTTGAAACACCAGAAAAGATATGTTTTCTCAACTGTAGGGATGTTGTCTTAGGGGAGAAGTTCTACACAATAGAAGTTCGGGAAACTCAAGGATATGATTTAGAAGCAATTGGGTAGGTCAGAGACACTGCTGAATCAGAGAAATCTGGAATAGTTAGGGATTTTGTCTATAACCCAAGGGCATGGTAAATTTTTTCACTTTTAACTTCTGTTGAAACAATGAGCGTATACAAAGTGCACTGCTAAAAACTAATTAAATAGCCACTCCAAATCAACAAAAAAGGGTAAATTAAAGTAACATTTGCTTCCATGAAATTTGTGTGGGACAATGTGAGGGGAAATGCGCTTTTTTGTTTTTTTGGGCCCAGTGCTAAGACTTTCGTGAGTCAGGCTTGACTGATCAGTGAGTTCATCAGTCTGTCCCTATGATCTCAGCTGGCTTTGTTTTTCACTGAGCACTCCCCTCTATGTCCCATCATCATCATCATCATCATCATCATCATCATCATCATCATCATCATCATACTTCCCTTTAAGCTATTTGTCCAGCTGAAATATTCTCTTTTTTCTCTGCTAATCTAAATTCTACTCATTCTCACAATGCTCTCCGTTCTTTCATTCACTTTACCCAACAGTCCTCCAACTTTCCTGCCTGTTAATGGATACTTCAGTGATTGTCTGGGCCACTTACTGGCCACTTGTTACATCCAGCTTCATGAAAGCTATTTATTCAGTTCTTATTGTTCTTATTAGTTTCACAGTCCCCCTGCATCCCTGCTAATCAAGAAGGCCTAGGTTATGCAAGAACAAAGGATTCAC
This sequence comes from Cynopterus sphinx, assembly GCA_030015415.1. NCBI lineage: Eukaryota > Metazoa > Chordata > Mammalia > Chiroptera > Pteropodidae > Cynopterus > Cynopterus sphinx. The sequence goes on along the minus strand of CM057384.1, from coordinate 24,751,541 downwards.
AAGTCTCAGTGGCTCCACGCTACAAAATTTTAGATTTTCATTCAAGGATCCAAGTTAATTGTGTCTCCTCCATCTGGTAACTGTGCTTTGGAGTACAGGGTCTCTGGTCACTGTCATAGGGGTAGAGATTTTTTCATGGACTTATCTTGGATGTGATACATATTATTATTCTTCATATTTATTGACCAGTAACTATGTATCTGTGAGGCAGGTGAAAAGTATAATTTTCCAGGTGTATGGATAAGGAGAAATGTATATTGGTGAACACTATGATGCCAACCACATCTCTATCTACATAATAACTTTGTGAGGGTAGCTTGGATGTCTATTTCTTAGTGCCTCCTACAATGTTTTAGGTAAAATCATCTCTCAATAAATGTTTGTTGAATAAATGACATCATTAATTACCCTTAATGAAGCATTAATTTGTTACAAGATTTATACTAAGAATGAGTAGAGTAGAATAAATACTTGTGATTAAGGTCTGGCACATGGTATCATTCATTTATTCATTCATTCATTCACTCATTCAAAAAATACCTATTTAGTGCCTCATATATTCCAGACACTGTTCTAAGCATTCGTGACAAGGTACTGATTAGTATCCTTGCAGAGCTTGTACTCTGGAGAAATAAACAAAACAAATAACAAATATAATAGATAAGGGAACTATAGTATGGTAGAATGTGATGTGTTGTGGAAATAAAATTTTAAAAAGTAGAACATAGTAGGAGATATAGAGATTGTTAGGGTTGGGGTGAAAGTAATTTTATACTGGGTGATCAGAGTTTACTTCATTGAAATGATATAGGGAGAGAAGTAGGTGGGGTAGTTAGCCATAGCAGGTATTTGTAGGAAGAGCATCTTGGAAGAGGGAACTGCCTATGCTAACGCCTTAACGTGTGGCATGTTTGAGGACTAGTTAGGAGTTTCATATGGCTGGAGAGAGATAGTGTGAACCAGGGGGAGATAAGTTTAGAGAGATGTTGGGAGCCACATCATGAATTTTGTAGACCATTATAAGGCTATGTTTTTTTCCTGAGTGAAATGAGATGTGCCAAGGAAGGGTTCTGATGCTTAGGAATACATAATTATATGTGTGTTATGTATATTTAAATTCAAAAAGGAAAGTTTAACTTTACATCTTATTTAAATATGAAGATACATTTGTTGGTCCTTATTATAAAACCTTATATTTGCCTTTTCAAAGAACTTTTTCAGGTATTATATCATAAAACAACAATTATAAATATAGGAGAGGCTGGTACTATTATCATCCCTCCTCCTACATGTTGCCTTAATGGGGATGATCACTGGTACAAAGTCCAGATGAAAATTGGGCCTAGAGTCCTTGTGACCCACCTACCTAAGGGGTGAGGTTTTGGGGGACTGGCTTCTCCTTTACCAGCCTCCCAAACTCATACTGAAAGGTCTTAAAGAAAGAAACAATCAGTGAAGTCACATGGGTGGTAAGATGAATTCCACATAATCCCTACTCTCATCAGTTCTGAGCATCTCTTAATAAAACTCACAGTTGTTGCGAGGAAGGGATATGGGGCTCCAGTTTCTCCAGCCTGCTGAGCTACCACCTGTTCCTGGCAGGGGCTGCACCGTTAATCCCCTGAGCATCATCGCTTATTTCCCAGCCTGCTTTCCCTTCCAAGAAGAAAATAACCACTGGTCTGTGAGCTACATCAAAGTCTCTTTCCCAGTGCCATCAGACTCTCCATAGCCCCAGCCTCCATCATGCCACCAGTTACTCCAGAGTGATGACCACTCTCTTCCCATCATTTCAAGGAAGAGAGTTCTTTTTAACTGACTAATACCCACTCACTCCTGTTTTATTGTCTCAGACCTGCTGAAATTAGGGCTGCGTCCCCTCTCTGGGCTAGGATTCAGTTTATTTTTTTAAAATATATTTTATCTCCTTGTGATGGTGATTTTCAGATATGAGACCAGACTGGCATAGAGGGTTTCATGATCATTCCTTAATTTGTTATTAGACTCAGAGTCATGAAATCACTACATCCTGCCAGCACTGTTCTTACTCTGCCTGGATGGTCTCGACATGGTTTTCATGGTGTATCCCCAACACATACTAAACAAATACTTAGTCAACAATTGTCAGTACTGCCTATGGATTTGGTGTTCAGCCTTTCAGAAAATATTAACTCTTTGTCTAATGGATATGTTTTACACATTCCCTCATTTGGCTCTTTTCGTTCCATCTGCCACCCCATTTCATTCTTTTCTGCCCTTAACTGTGCTGCACACTACCTTGCAGCCATATGCCTGTCTTCCTGTTGGGTTCAGTGATGGGAGGCACCAGCCTAGGATGTTTTTGCTCTGCTCTCTCCCCACTTTGGACAGAAGTTCTGGCTATAGCTGTTTCTCTATACCCGCATCTTCCCAGGCTGACCCTATTCCAGGATTCTAGCTCTCAATTGGGTTCTAGTAACATCACTTCCACCCTCTTTCAGACCCTTCAGGTCTAGGGTGGCAGCAACCCCTGTTGTTATAATCCTTGGGTGCCTTGAAATCTCTTGTTGGCTTCCTGAAGCCTGCCTCTAGTCTTGTCACTAAATTCTGTTCAAACTCCAGCTTGAAATAAAATTGTTTCAAATGGCTGTTCCCACAATTTACATGTGATAATAGCAATTAAACTCTTTCCACCTAAAAACAAACAAACAAACAAACAAACAAACAAAAACAGCCCAAGTACCTTTTATTTCCTGATGGGCCCTCACCAATAAACTAAACAGTTCTCTCTCAAGGCACGGATAGGATTTGGCAATATGCACTGGGGCTCCCAGTTGTCTTATCTCCCAATTTCTATTTTCACCCTTTTCTGATGGACAGTTTGGTTAGGTGATTTCAACCACAGTCATACTTAAGGTTAGAGATAAAGTCATCTATCAACAAGGGCACACTGCTGTGGGCCTGAGCCAGTGGTCAGGTGAGGGGTTGAAATTAGAGGGTGTGTTCATTGCCTCAGGGAAGTCCCCAAACTGGTTGGGGGCATAAGAAATACATATCATCAAAATAATGTTAATAATGATCTTGAAAAATGATAGTTATCATTTATTGATGTATCAGGCTTTGGAACATATGGTAGATTGTATGTAACTTATCTCCAATTCTCATACTAACCTTGCAATGTCAGTATCATGACCTCCATTTTACAGACAGAAATATGAGGGCCAAGAAAGCAAGTGACTTGCCAGAAGCTTTTTAAGCTAGAGTAGACCTGAAATATAAAACCAGATCTTTCAGGTTCCAAAAAATGATTGTTTTTTCAGCTATGCCACCTTGACCCAAGAAATAGAAAATCATACTGGCATGAGGTATGCAATCCAGGGCTCAACTGAAAGGTAGCTCACACTCTGTGTGATGGAAGGATGGAAGGTCAGCCCAGGGAAGAACTATGTGGGCTGGAAGGAACATGATAGATTTCATTAAAGAAGCAAGATTTGACCTGCACCTGAAGGAAAAAAATTTAGGATATTGAAGAAAGAAAAAGAAATGATGATACAAATGCCAATGCTATATTAAAAAATAATGGCTCCCGAACCTAAGGAACGCAGGAAGAGGCTGCCTGTACCACATGATTCTCCCTAAGACCCTGGGCTCCAGATGTTGCTCTGCACTAGGATTTAGGGTATAGCTGTAGGTAATGGTTCCCAATGTTTTTGGCACCAGGAGCTGGTGCTCTTATGAGAATCTAATTCCTAATGATCTCAGGTGGAACTGAGGTGGTGATGCTAGTGCTGGGAGTGTCTGCAAATACAGATGAAGCTTCATTTGCTCACCTGATGCTCACCTTCTGCTGTCAAGCCTGGTTGTTAACAGGCCACGGACTGGTACTGGTCCATGGCATAGGGTCGGGAACACCTGCTGTAGGGTTTAACTTTCCTAGGGCATAGCTGCCTGCACTTAGAGGTTCTTCACAAGTCTGCATTAGCTTAAACTACCTGGATTACCTTTTTAGAATGAGGGCCATGAGCTTCTGCTTTACCTCACATATGCTCCTGGGGCCACTCTCAGGAACTTGTCATCCATCTAACTAGCCACCCACTTCTCTATTCATTTACTTAGATTTATATGCTTATCTACTTTATTCTTTCCACTCTAACTCTATATCTACATGAAACTCTCCTGTCGATCTTTAGCTGTTGACCCAATCATATACCTATGCTCAAGCTGGTGGGCATAGCTGAAGAAAACCCCACCACACCCATGTCAATGGTGGATCTAAAACTTCACTAGATTCTCATCATCTCCCAGCAATTACTTTGTATGCCCATGGTGTCCTCTCATTGTGAAAAATTATCATTTCAGACTCTTGTCATTCTTTTTTGGACATCTGCTGTCTACTCCCACCTCTAACTCACTCACCTGTCTTTATCCGTCTGCTATTCTTACTGCCTTCTCCATTCCTCTTTAACTAGTTTCTTCCATGCTTTGATGCCTCTGTATGCTCAGCATAAGAATAGTTTAACTTTCTCTCTTTATATTGCCTTTTACTCTAAGGATTGTCACCTCTCTCATTCTTTTTCACCTAATCCCCGCTGTCTCCCCATACCAATTCATGAATACATATGAATTCTCCAATAGCCTGAACATTGAAGATATACAGTAGAAATAGCTGAATCTAAAGGACTTATTTGGTTCTTATCTTGATTTTTGCAGCATATGGTATTGATATCCTTCTTTCTGCAGAATCTTGGTAACATTTTTTCTCCTGTGATCTCAGGACTCCACTTTCTCTGCAGTCTTCTCTCTCCTTCTAACCACTTTCTACCTCTCTTTCACTCTCTGTTCTTTTTCTTCTATCCTAACACAACACCTAAACTCAGAGTCATTATCTTTCTTTATCTCAGAACAAGCTGGTGCAGTGGTTTGAAACATGGACTCTGGACCCAGTTGATGTGGATTTGAGCATTTAAATCATGGACCCGCCACTTCCTGACTGGGCAACGTGTCATACCCTGCTGTGCCTTCACATTGGAATGGAGCCTAGCACATAGTTAGAGCTTAATAAATATCCATTATTATTTATCCGGTTGTCAAAACACAAATCTAAAAGTCGTCCTGGACTTCTTCCTTAGCTGTTTCTCTAATCTAGCAGGAAAGATCTTCATCTTCTGATTGTCTCTTTGAAGCGCCAATGTTTTGTTTTCTCCAGAGCTGTCCTACTTAAGGGACTTATGTGGGGTTTGATTTTTTAACTGTTTTATTTGTTTCTAGCATTACCTGACTTGATCCAACTTTGCAACCAAAATATTGTTTCTAAGAAACAATTTTGGCTTCACTCACACTTAAAATCCTTCTGGGATTGCCACTGCCTCCAGGATGGAATCTAAATGCCTTAACATTTAATGACGTGTCCTTGCATCTCCTTCCTGCTCTCTTCCAGTCAGACTTCCTACCTCCTGTAAGTTTCCCAATATCCATTCTATGACCTAGCCAACTAATTTCCTAAAGTTGCTCATTAAACGTGAGTCCAGATCTGCTGGCTGAGACTCACTGACATTGAATGTCCCCAAAACTTGTGTATTTGACAAGTTTCTCTCACCCTGTGTGTGTCTGATGCACTTCAAAAATTGAAAAACACTGCTTTAGAAAATACGACAAAAGAGTGCATAGTCCTTACCCTTAACAAAAGGTCAAAATGAAATTAATCAATGGCTAGATGATGTAAACCCAGCAATAAATGCCATAAGAAGGAGGCTTTAGAAAGGTGTTGTTTTTCTACATCTTTGCCTACTTTTGTCCACTACTTTTTTATTCCATAACTTACCGGGCCTATCTTTTCCCCTAGCCTTTGGAGAGGACCATGCCTTGTGAAATGTAAAAGGAAAAAATTCTCAATCTACTCTCCACTGTCACTAAGATCTTTCCTCTTAACTATGTCTGAACCAAGACCCATGCTCTCACAAAATAAACAAGGTTTATTTAAATCCTGGGTTTATTTTGCATTTATCTCAGCTGGATCAGGGAATAAACTTTGTGGAAGGAGATACAAGAACCCTCTCTGAAGTCTAAGGGAAAATGAGGTGAAATAATGAGTGTTGGAGTCAAAAATTCCTGGGATCTAACTTAAGTAAATCAACATATCCCCTTGGGCAAATCACTGATCCTCTGGGCATCTCATTTGATACTTTTAAAATGAGTTGGGGAAAATGAGTATCAAATTGGTAGCATTAATGTACTTTCTTCATAGGATCAATAGGAGAATCCGATAGGATAAGAACTGTGATGACACCTTTAAATCTTAAAATACCATGTTGCAAAAATGGATTACTAAAGCTTAGAAACATCATCTGAACCTCTGATTGTTAAATTTTTATAATTAATGGTTTTCTTCCAAATGTGAGGTAAATCTTGGATGTGGGTAGCAGCAGAGGTATGAGAGCAGTGGGAAAAGTCTGTCTTTTGAAATGAATGTTAAGAGCAGGAGGAATGTATTCTACTAACCATTTTCTCGATGTTTCTTTCATAAGAGGTTCACTACATGCTCTTGCCTGCTTTTTCTTCTTTCATTTAGAGCAAATTGAGCTTCTGTAAATCTTAGAATTAATCATCTTTGAAAATACCACATTTAACATGTTAATACTTGCTGAAAAGTCTCCCGTGGAGATGTTCCCCACCTTTATCCCCAACCACCTCTCGAACTGTAGCTCCCACTGATTCATAAACCCATCTCCATTCCAGCCCACTACACCTCAGTGCTTTGCCTATTGTGTGTTCAGTGCAGGCAGACATGGTAAGAAACATTCAATACATATTTCTTTGGAGGTAAAGTATATCACTTGTCTAGGCTCAAAGAATTCCCTTTGAGTAAATTTATAATACCAATTTGAAATGTTGGATCCAAAGTGGTCAAGTTAGATACCAGTTCAAATCCTATCAGAGCTCTACTTCTTATCAACAAAATTCATCCAAAGTTGGCCATGTTTTGCTGCATATCTTGGTAATCCTTGGTTCTCTCTCTCCTCTTCTTCTTTCTTCCATTTGGCCTTATACACCGAACAGGGCCAGGTTTTATTCTAGCCGACTTGGACAACAATAGATATGATTGTCAGTTTCCCTGGGGCTGGCCAGGTTTTTATGAAATTAGACATATTTGTCTTGATGTTTAGAAGCGAGCATGAAATTCAAATCTGTGTGTTGGCATTCTGCGGGCTGGGCCTTTAATATTCAATGACATAACTTCATTGCAGTTTTGACAACACTATATAGAAGTTGTGCTTACCATTGAAAATTAAAGCCACTGAAAGCGTTGACAACAGCAAAATTGTGAATGCTTCCCGGCTCCTGAAGTGATTGCTATTCCAGTTTGTCTAGAAGTGCTTATTGTGTTTGTAATGCCGTCAGTTCTACTTAAAGACGACTTGAAGTCAATGCCATACAGGTAAGTACCAAAAAATTCTTTGTTTTCTTTCCACTTTCCACTTCCCCATCACTTCCCACACAACTTTTCTACTGAAGGTATATTTGTTTTGGAATTGGAGCCCCCAATTCCCTCAATTTCTGAGCCAGTTGATTGCATTTCTCTTTCAAGTTCCTAAGTTAACCAGACTGTCATTTTTTCTTTTGTTCATTTGCCTTTTCTTTTTTTCCTTTTCTCCCACATGAGTATCAGGGAGATTGCTTTTTAGTGACCCACCACACAAATTCCCTAAGGGTGAGAATGATTTCCTCTTGTGTGTAAAGCAAATCTTGGCTGGGGAACGGTGAGGAACATTTGGTATCTGAGGAAGAAGGATAATAAAACACACACACACACAGACACAAAATAAAAATAAACATACACAAAAAACAAAACTAGCCTTTGAAATTAGTGCTAAAAGTAGGGAATTACTACTCTATTAACTGTGACTTCAGGTTGGTTTCTTATAATGTCAAAAATGGTAAAAAGAAAACTTTAAATAATTATTTCACAATGATTAGCTTTGCTGTTGTTGTTGGTGGTTATATTAAAGCAAATGCATTAAAAGAGAATTCTGACAGCCTTTCTTAGGTTGGTTGCTTGGTTTGATCTTCGCAAATTTCTTTGCCCTGTCACGAGTTGAGATAGAATGATTTTATCAGAAAGAATGCTTCATACAAGTCTTTCATCCTCAAGCAAGCTGAGAATCTTGAAACCTAAAACTCAAGATGCAAATAAAAGAGTGAAGAGGACTGTCTGGGGCATGGGAAGTAGTGATCCTGGAGGAACCCTGTGACAGATGTCTGTAGGAGGGGTCCAGCATGAGATAGCAGCTGTGTGGGTACCCATATCTGCAGTCATGGGGACATTTAGACTCCTAGTTCTTCATTCAACATCTAAATAGATTCAATATATAGATGTATATACCATGTGCCATATTACTTAAGACTCTATTGCAGACATTGTTAGAGAAGTAAAGTCTCTCAGATAGTTCAAGATATGAGAGGCACATACCCAATAACTGCAGTCACTACTGGGTACAGTGTAACCACACATCTGAGTGTGAGGACAGTGAGTACTGGTTTGTTCAGTAGAAGAGATGCCTCCCTGCTGCCATAGTCTAGGAAAACTTCACTAGAAGATGGGAATCAGTTGTGTATCACCCAGATTCAGCACCTAACCAAGTGCTGGCTTCCTGGTTGTGCTCAGCCATAGCCTCTGGGCTCCGAGAATGCACAGGTGTTAACTGTATTCAGTGCTGGCAAATACTGACAGGGTCTCTGACCCACTATTTCCTCCACCTGAGGAGTTCAGCACTTCCAGATTTTATGCTGTGTTTAATATGTACCTAGTGCATTTCCTGGCACATAGTAGATCTTCTCTAAATATTGTGGGCAACTGAATGAGAACCTGAGAGGGAGTTTTGGGGTCATGCTGATACAAAGTAGCTCCAGCTTTGATCCTGAGTCGGTGGGTCCCAGGGGCTGTGTTGAGAAAGAAGGTCAACCTCCAGGAGTGGTTCCAACAGAACAGAGATGCTCCTGAAGAACCTTTGTCTTTTGAGCATTTCTCTCCACCTTCATATTCCTTTCCCAGGTATTGGCCTGGTATCTCCTCTGGGAGAATTGATACACAGCCTTTCTCTCTCTGGAGGAAAATGACCATATTTGCTCTAAAACTCCCACCAAGGTGCCACTAGAGGTGCTTTGAATTGAGGTAACTTTGGGGATAGAATTTCAGAGAACTCCCTGCTTCCCACAGCATCAGTTCTTTATTGCCACAGGTACCATTTTATTTGGAGGTGAATTTTCTCTACTTGGGACTGAGGGTCATTTTCTTCATTTCTACTTCTTCTGGGAAAGCTTCCCACTCACCTCTTTTCAGGGTTAGCTCACTGTCCCTGGTTGGTTCAGTCAGGGCTGAACCAGGAAGTTTTCATTAAAATCTGCTTCCTTTCACTGTGATCTCATGAGGGGGTTGGTGTTCTTTCTCCCATTGGATTCAACCAGTGAAATTCCAGGGTCAGTAGAGGGTACTTTTCATTTGTGTTCACCACTGTTTGTTTAAGAAAATTATTTTTTGCCATCCAAGGTGGGAACCCTGCAGGAGCAACTGGAGGACCCCAGGTCCCCACATTCACACCAAGTGACTTCCTAGTGCACCCATGGCCAATAGCAGGAGAGTGCTGGACCTCCACACAGGACAGACTTGACTTCCTCTCCTTCCACCAGTCTGAAGGTTTCTGAGGTTACAGACTGAATCAACTGTTTAATTTCTAACCTCCCATGGCTCTCAATTTAGGGCTTGCCTATGGGGTCCAGCTACTCAATTAAGGCAGGCATTAAAGGAGGTAGCTGCTTTGACAGTGTGTTGTGGGAAGTGGCAACATGTCCTTAATCCAGAAACTTCTCATTTCTCCATGATGGCCTCTTCAGGATTTCTTAATCAGGTAGCCCCTTGGTTGTCAGTGCCATGGAAAACACATAATCTTGACTTAAGAGCAATACAAGGACATGGACTAGGTCTTGAAAAAAAAAAAAACAAAACTGGGCAGCTATGGGAGATGGGCACCATGATGGAGGAAAGGGAACTAATGATAAAATTGAAGACAACAAAGTATTCTCTAGTTTGGACATTTTGCCAGTGGTAACCCCTGTGGTCCATCACCATCCGCTCTGCAGGGTTTTAGATTACTTTCTCTATTTTTCTAAAAATAGGAATAGCTATTCTTTATGGAGCACTGGCCTCTCGAGACAAGATTTTTTTTTATTCCTCCTTTGGAAATGAATGAGTGGAGACTCCGAGAAATTAATAATCTTCCCAAGGTGGCACAGCAACAGATAATGGAGCTGGTGTTAAATCCAAGTGTGTCCCCAAAACGTTCAAGGCCACAGCTGTTCTGGCATTGCTGACCTCTCATTCTGTTCTACTTTTCTGGTCTGAATTTGGTAGTGACATGAATTTTCAGGTAGCTCAAGAATGCTGATTTGTTTGGATCACTCATTTGCTTCAGTTAAGAGTCAAGAAGGAAGAGCACAGAGAGGGCCAGGATATAAGGTTTGTGCACTCTGATTCTGTTCACTCTTTTCTCTCCCACTTGTTCTTGGCAACTGTCCCTTAAGCCTGTCTGTTCTCTGCCTCTAATATATTATGCTGATATTTTATTACCAAACAATTACATCCACTAATTTGAAAAGGAAACGAGCAGGAAATTGCAATTATAAGAGTAAAAGCAATGCTCTTTTATTTCTCTCCTTTATGCATATGAAATATGGTTTGTCATTGCTGCAAAACAGACTTTCCCCCTTTTCCATGGCTCTTCACTGCCTTGTCTTTAATAATTGAGCAGAAACGAGACTCATAATTAGATTTCTGATAACAGAGGAGATATCTATGGGCTTGCAGATGTGGAGACTCAGCTTGGAGCCATGGGGCTGGCACCATGCCTCCATGGGAGAAGGCATACTTCATGCTGTTTCGCTCGAGTACTTTCCAAGTATGCTTTACATCGATGGTCTTCTTTGTAGATTATTTGTTCATAATTATTGTTTCCTCTCTGCCCTTGCCATGCTTTCACATGGAATTGACTTTGGGCTTGGACAAGACTTGCTTTGGTCAATGGAATATGAGTAGATGCGATGTACACCTGATTTGTACACTACATTGAGCAGAAGCTTTCAATGTACTTGCATGATTTGGCTCTGCTTCCATTGAATGACACTCAGGATGGGGACTGTTCCATCTAGGTCCCTAAGAGATTACTGTGCATAGAAATGCCCTGCTGACTCCTGATGGATGTGTGGCGAGAGTAAGAAATAAATGTTTGCTGTTTTAAGCCACTGAGATTTGGAGCTGTTTTTTAATCACAGCATAGCCCAGCCCACCCTACTGATATATCTGTGATCTCATTTGCCTCTCATTACATCCATGGGATAAAGAAAAGGCTGATCACACTGGGTGGTGTGGGGAAAAGAGAGTGTGATGTGGAATCAAAAGGATTTGAGTAAGAATGCTTTTCTCATCACTGCTGGCTGTGGCAGGCTCAGCCTAGCAACCCAGTGTCCCTGAAAAATTGTTTCTTTATCTGTAACAAGGGAATAATAATACTTACCTTGAAGGTTTCTAAGAATTAAAAGTCAATGTGTGCCAGAGGTTCTAGCATAGTGCCCATCACAGAATAAACACTTAGTAAAAAATAGGTGTTTTAAAATATATTGTTTTAACATTCCTTTTTGATATTATCTCCATTGAATGGATGAGAACACTGAGGCTAACTTGGCCACAGGGAGCCACCCAAGCTAATTTTATAAGAGTTTCCAGTTCCAGATTAATACTTACTCACTGAGTTCCAAGCCTGGAACTGTACATAGGGGTCTGGGGTAAGGGCTTGTGGGAGGGTGTCAAGAAGTGGAAACACTGCTTCTTTACAAAATGCAGTCTATGTAGTGAGATGAGCTAGAGAGCAGGATAAGCTCCAGAGAAGCAGCTAGTTAGATTATCTGAGGTACACAAAATTCTAAAGTTCTGATTTTGGGTGTATAGGAATCACCTGAGTGGCTTATTAAAATGCAGAATTCCTGTTCCTACCCTTACCTCTACCTTCTACTTTAATGCTATTTGTGTGATTAGAGGAAGGAGAGCATGGTGGGCTTTCACATCAAGTTCCCTTGGTTCATACTCCTTCTCTGACACCTTCTAGTTAATTACACAATCAATCTTGGGCAAGGTACCTAACCTCTCTGTGCCTCAGTCTCATCATCTGTGAGATGAGGCTAATATTAACAGTTACATATTACAGTGAGATTTAAGTTGGGTAATATGTGCAAAGCACATGAAATTTAGAAAACAATAAGTGCTACCCATTAGTATTCTGATGCATAGGCTCCAAGAACCACTAGTCCCAAAAATTTTCTAAGGAATGTCCAGGGCAACCTCCTCCTCTGGTGTCCTAGCTGAGTACTCTTCCCTGGGGCTTCTTGAGACAATGGCCTCCAGCCTATGAGGTCTATGGGGGGATTTCCAATCATGGAAATTTTGATTGTGGGGCATATTTGGATTAAGCAGTGCTTCGTGGTTGCTCTTAAATCGTGTGCATGCTGCCTTCTATTTACCTTGCAGAGGCTTGCTCCGGGGGCAAGACCCTCATTAGCAAATGAGGAACCATCTCTGTCTGGCAGGTGGGCAGCAGTCCTGAGAAAGTCCTGGTACTTGGTTGCCAGAAGCTGAAGGCAGGGCTGGATTTGTCTTATTTTTCACTTATTTTTCTTACCCTGTGCCAAATACCTCTTTTGCCCCATGTTAATCGCCAGATATTAGAGTCCGTAAGAGTCATATTTACTATGAGACAGATTTTCTTCTTCTTTAATTTGTTTGAATAATTCACGTACAATTTAGAAGGATTAAATATGGTATTATCTCCCACTCCATCAAGAGCCACAGGTGAAAATCTGGTTTCTCAGAGGAGGCAGATGCCAGGCTGTTGGGAGCCCTCCTGGGCCCCCAGTCTCTCTGTGCTGCCAAGGACTGTTAGATGCAGGGCCTTCAGGCTATCCCTCCCCTTTACCCCACTTGCCCATACTGGCTGTTCAATTTTTCTTATTGTTCAAAGAACACCTGTCAGCAATCCATCCTCTCAGTGTGAGGTGTTCAGGCCGTGAGAAGGCACATCGGTCTCATCTGGGGAGTCAGGCCCTGTGCTGGGAAGGGCTGCCCATGCCCTGGGCCCAAGGAGGCTACTGCCACAAATGGCTTCCATGAGCCAAGAAGGAGCTGTAGGGCATGCAGAGCAGGGCTCCTCCAACCAGCCGGACTGCCGGATTTCAAATTCCAGCTCTACAACTACTTGGGGGTGGTGACTGTCTGTACTACTTAATCTCCCTACTGCTTTAATCCCTACAGCATCCTTACTTGCAGGAAAGATGAGAACAGTGCCTCTTCATCAGATTTTCCTGAGGATAAAAGTGAAAACCCAGAAACATACAAGTATAGGAAATGCACATAGAAACCACTTAGAATGGGTGTGGCATTTGATAATCTCTCAGTTAACGTTAGCTGTTTTCATTATGTATTCCTTAGATCAGAATTTGGAGTTTATAGTGAGGTATAGGTTTTATTGTATTTTATATATACAGTTAAAATTAATTTTAATTACATAGACATTTTAAAATATATTCTCCTTGTAAAAGATTAAAACAGCACAGTGAAAACTATATTCCATTTTGAATGCCCCCACTCCAAGCTCCTCCCCAGCATTTGTCAGTTTTCAGTTTGGTATGCAGCCTTCTAAGATTTTAAAAAAGGCACCTATGTGCATATATGTACTTGTAGAAAATAATAGAGTTCGCATAAGTATTGTATCTTTATCTATCTATCTATCTATCTATCTATCATCTATCTATCTATCTATCTATCATCTATCATCTAATCCGGTATAAATGGTATCATACCTATATATCTTTTCCACTAAACATTGTGTTTTAGAGATTATTTTATTTTAGAATACTAAGATATACCATATTCATTTTAGCATCTTCATACTATTTCATATTGTGGTGATATCACATTTAATTTAGTCATTGTTTAAAATTTCTCCTTATTATAAACAGCGCTATAATAAACATCCTTGTAAATGTCTCAATGTATGTATACATCTTAAAATTTTCTCAGAAATTGTCATTTTTTCTCCAAAATGGTTGTGCCTATTTACATTCCCCTCAACTGTATACAAATTATGTATTTTCATGCCACCTTCCTTATCACTTTTATATTACGTAATTTTAATTTTGCAAATCTAAGCAGTGTAAAGGACTTCAAATTTTGTTGATGTTTTAATTATAACTTTCCTTATTCCTAATGAAGTTGAGCCACTATACATATTTATTGGCCATTTACATTTTCTTTTTTGTGGATTTACCTGTTGTGTTCATTGCCAATTGTTTTATTGAGTTACTTTTTTTCTTAATTACCTTTGCAGATCTTTTAAAACATATTTTGATCATAATTCTTTCTCTGCTATATTTGGCGACAGTATTTTTCCCCATCCATTGTTTACTTTTTTGTTCTATACATGTGCTTAATTTTGATTCAGTCCATTTATATCACTGTTTTTTAATGATTTGCTTTTATATCCTGTATATAAGTAGACTTTCCTTATCCTCAACATTATAAGCACATTTTCTTGTTTTTTTTAAAAGTGTCAAGTCTTTCATCCATCTGGGTTTTATTTTCTAAGTGATATAAAGAAATATCAAATTATATGCACTAGACATTGAGCTAAGAACTTTATGTGCATGATCCATGTCATTCAAACTCTCTGAAAAGTTAGGTATTCTGACACTCACCTTGCAGATGAGGAAATAAGGCAAGAGATGCAGTAATTTTCCCAAGGTTCCAAAGGCCAATGCAGAGCAGCCATCTGAAATGACATCTATCTGTGGATTACACAGGTCTTTGCACGTTCAAATACCTCTCCCAGAGCTCCCTGCAGGCAGAGCACTGGCTGATCATGCTAAGAAAGAGGAGGAATTTGGATTAGATAGGACAGAGCCTTTCTCCTGTGGAACTGAAATCACTGAGCATCCCCAAAGGCCAGGAAGACAGACACTAAAGGGGCAACAGATTTCTGAATAGGATGAAGAATTACACAGTCTGAGCAGCACTACTTATGTGAAACAGCTTTGGGCGGTGCTCCTCTCTAGGATATAAGAGGATGTCAGCAGGCATTCAACCCAGTCAGGTCCTGTCCCTCAATAGTAGGACAATGGTTTAGGCTTCGTTACTCTCTCTTTATAGCAGGAGGGTTCAAGATAGCTAGGAGCACAACCTTTTCTTTGTTACCCATTTCTGCTTTACACCTTTACAAGGAAGGCTGAGTATAGACTAGGGGTCACAGAGAGGCAAGGGAAGGAGGAGGGGGAAAGCTCTTTCTCGTTTTCCCCTGCAAATTTTGCAACCCCCACCTGCTCACCTGTATGGCTTGAAACCTGGTTCAACTGTTCTATCTCTCCCCAAAGAGCTGTGAACCGCACACTTAGCAATGCAGAGAGATGGCTCCAGGCACCCTCAGCATTTATTATAAATCACTGAGACAGGAAAGATATGAGTCCCCACTTGCAGAATCACTGAAGCAGCGACCGTTGGGCATATCTTACCTGAAAACGATTTTCCTGCCTTCTCCACCGCACTCGGGGCTTTGGGGGCCAAACCAAGAGAACTATTCCCTAGGGCAGCATTCTCAAGTCCTGGGAAAGTTTTCTTGGCATGATCCTTACATCAAGACACTCTTCAATGCTGGCATTTTCTTACTTACTTTGAAACTGTATCTGCTTGCAAGTATCTGCTCCACACCCACCCTCATGTCCTGTGGTATTTTCACATTTAATCCTGCATTGTAATACATTTTGTTATCTTCTACCTACTAATAGATTTTAAGGTCAAGCCTTAAGGGAAGGAGTAGTCTTTAAGGGAGATCAATAAAGAGTGTTTAATTTCTATTTAAAGAGGTACAAAAAAAAAAAAAAAAAAAAAGAAAGAAAGAAAACTTTTCCTAATGAAAAAGAAGTTGATCTCCAAATCAAGTGATTTCTTCTCACTCCCCCAAACATAATGTACTCATTCCCCCCTCTAAATCTTTGTACATGTGGTTCTTGCACCTGTAATGGCCTCCTTCTAAATCAAAATAAGTGGATATTTAGACTCTGAGTTGTGCTGATCAAGCTGGCCTTGATTCGTTCAACCACATAGCATGTGCTTTTAAGATGGAAGGGAGGGAAGAAGCAGCCCTCCCTGTGTGGTTTGCCCCCTGAATCTCCTCTTTGGCCTTGGAGCTGACCCTGTGTGTCCCAGCCATAGAAGAAGCTGTGCAGATGCATCCACCAGGCAGACCTGGCCTGTGGTCTGGACTAGCCAGTGCTGCCCTTTGCTATGCATATCAAGTCCCATTATCATCAGGTGGGTTGCCCTCCAGATGGCCCTACACATGCACAGATGCTGCTAGGAAGGATCGAGGGAGGCTCCTTGATTAGCACATCAGCCCAGATCAGTTCACCAGACTAACTAGTGCAACCTATTGGCTCTGTCACGTCTTGTAGGCAGTTTTCAACACAGATTCCTCAGCTTCCCTTTTTTGAACCCAAACTCACATGATAGATTTTAGGTTTAGTAGCTATCTCTATTGATTAAGCAAGTAATGGGAGAGAAAGCAATATTTCCTTTACTGAAAATTATTGAATTAAGATTATGACAATTTCCACAAGCCTCAGTGAAGATGTCTTCTTAGATAAATGTTGGGCTCATTGATTATTGTATTGTATATGGTTGTTCCTTGAGGTCATAGGGCAAGGTCATACCCTGGATGCGCTTTGCAGGGCATAATAATTTCCAGAGCTGACTATGGAGAAGTGAATCCTGTTCAGAAAATGAGAACTTTGGTGGGAGTCCAGTGGGCTGGGCCGCTCTGGCCTTGCTCTCTTGGCCTTGAAGCATGTGAGGGTCTTTCCTGAATTTGCCCCTATGAGGAGGGAATTATAGGCAGCCTCCCAATCCCGGGCTCTGCTGCTTCTCATCATCACCACCTGACTCTCCAGCTGTGTGACCTCTCAGCCTATTTCCCTTATGCAATCCCTGAATCTCATCATGTTCCAGTCTGGGCAGAGTAAAGGTAAGTAAGACTTGTGTGTCCAGCTAGGCTGTGAAGGTAGTGATTATGGTGAATTTCTTGAGGACCTATTGATTCAGTCAGTGATTGGTGCTGGTGTACAAGAGCCAGCTTCTCCCTGTGCCTGGGAAGAGTCTCCATCTTTCCAACCTTGGGTGTGGGGTCTGTGTCAGAGGGGGAAGGTGGTTTTCCTATTAGTTTCCTATAGGATTGCTTTATGTAAGGGTCTCCCTTATTACAGTCAAACTCCATTTATTCCCCAAACCTGTATAAATGATTCTAAGGGAAAATCTGGTATAGAATTTAGTTTTAGAACAGGGCAGGGTGAGACAAACTGCTGGGAGGATCCAGGGAGTCTTCTGGGATTTGGGAAGTTTGATCATGAATCAGACTTTACTAAGTGGAGAATAGGAAGGGCACTTGCTCTTTGAGAGCAGAAAACTAGAGATTGTACACACTGTCCCAAAAGAGATATTAGCAGGGCTAAGAGAGGGGTTGGGCAGGGTTGTCTGGGGAACAGATGGGAATCAGGGGAAATGAGGGGCCATCAGGCTCCAGTGACATGCAGAACTTTGAGTATGACTAGGAATTTGGATCTCTATTTGACTGTGGAAGGGAAAACTCTTTTGAAATACTACCGGCTGGTTTGATTTAGAAAAGTCACAGTGCACATGGCTTTTGGTCAACAGAATTATGGGATAGAGAAGAGTCAAGCTACACGGTGATTACTTCTTCAGTTGCCTTTGGTTCAGATTGAAACTCATGCTGAGTGAGGGTCTATGGTGGCCGAGAGTCAAGGGCCACTGCTTTCAGATTTCAGAAGTGGCCCTATGAAGGGGCGTCTGGGAAGTGAATTACAGCCATAATTTAAGTACAGCCAAGGGGAACTTTCAGAGTGCATTATGAATCCAGTATACCTCCTTCTGAGGGGTCAGAGATTGTGTCTTTGCCTTGGTGGCCTATCCTCTGACTAAAGGAAGCACTTTTATAATCAGGGTGTAGTTGCTCAAACTCATAGGAAATGGTATGGGAGGACAAGAAATGGGTGAGAAGGGTGGTCTGGACTCTCTGGGTGGGGAATATGGGGTGAAACAGGGATGGTGAGATCTGGAGAGGCGGAGAGGACAAAATGATGTCATCCCTCAAAAGAAAAGCATCCAAGTGTCTTAAGTGTAATCAGATAAGATGTAAGTGAGCATCTTTATGTGCAGCACCATATAAAGAGTAGGGGCAGGTCAAGACCAAAGTGAAATAAATGAAGCTTCTATTCTCTCAAAACCCACCTTCCACAGGAGACATTTATTTATTCACTTGTTCATTCATTTCACAAATACTGAACTCTTAGTATGTGCCAGCTCTATGTTGGTGCTGGAGATACAACCCTAATGGGGAAGGAGACATAGTAAGCTAACTTGTAAAAGGGCTAAATTACCAAAATAATGCCTACAAGGTTCTAGAGGGCTGGAATGATGACACTGATTGGCCAGGAAGAAGACCTTCTTGGAGTCTTCTGGAGACAAATAAGAATGATTAAAAGAAATAATCAATTGGCATTTATTATTTATGCCTGTCAACCTGTGTGCCGTTCATAGGGTGTGACATAGTCTGTAGGAGGAGCTGAGCAAGTAAGCAAATACTCATAATGCACCATGATGAGGGTGACAGCCAAGTAGGAAAGAGTGCTGAGAAAGGAGGAAAGAGAAACAGAGAGGAAGGATCTAAGAGACTGTCAGGAGAAGTCAGTGGTGTGTGTGTGTGTGTAGGAGGGGCTGCCTCAGGAAACTGAAATAACTCTGTGCTTCTGCTGGTGTCTGCTGGGAAGACACAAAGATCACAGAAAGGAGGAAAAAGAGCTTCAGCTCTCATTCCTGTGAGTTACTGAGTGTCTCAGGAAAGTGTTAGGGAAGTGGGAAGATAGCTTTCTGATGATAGTGTTGCATAAATAGGCTTCCCAGGGACAGACATATTTAATGTGATATTAACAGGTGAAGAGGGGAGAGAAGAGGCTCTGAAGTTTCCAGTCTTCTCCTGCCTCCAGAAAACTCTCCTGACAAAGTAGACCTAGGCAAAGAACCCATGTGATGTCAGCCCTTGAGGGCAGAGGGAATGGTGGGAGGAAGGAAGAGGAAAGGAAATGACCTGGGGCCTTCCCCAGCTTCATGAGCCATAATCTTGGGTTCTAATTTTTTATTTAGTCTATAGGACTCATTTGCAGGGCCATCTTAAATATTCTTAGAGTGCAAATCTGCTTGGTGGCAAGGGTCCCTGTCATTCTATACCAGTGATATCTGAGGTACTTTTCTCACTTGGCTTAAATAGTATATCATTTCGGTTAAACACAAGCCCTTTTTGGAACCCTGTTTGAGTTTAATTTATGCATTTGTTTGTTCTAGAGGGCTTCTGGCACTCTCCATGCTGTGCGTTGGGGCTCCTAGGCCACTCTGCGGTGCTGTGATTATCATGCCAAATAGATTGCACTGTAAGGGTCTGCCGGCTGCAGTGCTGCATGGCTCTCCACCTGAGGCACCCCACATGCATACCCACTCTGCCTGGGGGCACGATAAAGGCTGGCATAAGTCCTGCTCTTCACACTGGGGCACCTGCGATCCCCAGTCAGTGCTGGCTAAAGTCCCTGTGACAGGAAATACATTCAGGTCTCATCTCCACTGAGTAACTAAGCTCATTGAAAACACCTTTTATTCCTCTTAGTGGAAAGATTGAAACTATGTATGAACACCTGTGAACACCTGTGAACAATCCTAAGGAATGGAATAAATGGGACGGTTATTGACTTAGTCTGTTCAGGCTGCTATAACAAAATCCCATGGACTGGGTGGTTTATAAGTAACACAGTTTTATTGCTGAAGTTCTGGAAGCTGGATATCTAAGACCAAGGCCCTGGCAGATTCAATGTCTGGTGAGGGCCATCTTCTTGCTCTAACCCTACATGGTGGAAGGGACTAAGGAACTCTTTGGGTCTCTTTTAAAAGGGTGTTAATTCTATTCATGAGGGCTCCACCCTCAGGACCTAATGAACACCCAAAGGCACCACCTCCAAATACTAACACATTGGGGATTAGGTTTTAACATATGCATTTTGGGGGGACACAACCATTCAGTCTATAGTAGTGATGGAATGAAAAAGAAAAGGAAAAGGAAAAGGATCACCAATTTTCATTGGTTTTCTAATTTTATAGCAAATCTGACTCCCAGTATAGCCACAGTAAACAAAGACTCTTGCAGGAAATAAGAGACTTTATATCTAAGAACTGGAGAACTGCCAAAGGGATTCCTCTTCAAAGTTCCTTCCCTGTAGATCTGTGTGTCCCACATCCCAGAGAAAGTCAGTCTTCAGATGGGTTTGGGGAATAGGTGACTTAATTCTCCCCATCTTGGTCAACCCCAAGAACTCATCCTCAAAAACCATAAACATCCAACACACCTCGAGGGGAATCCAAATGAATGCAATAGTCCCATTTCAAGGGGAAAGCAAGATTTCTTTTTGCTAAAAACTCTCATTGTGATTTTAGAGACATTTTATAAAAGTAATAGACTTCAAGCTCTCCTGAGAAGAAAAGACAGTAGAAGTTTTTTTATTGTATATTCTCACATGCAGTATAGCATTTGGCACATAGTAAGTGCTCGATAAATGATTTTTTGGGGGTGAGATGTTTTATATTCAGTATTGTTTAATCTATAGTAACTTAGGTGGGGCTGTGGCCAGGACTTGGAAGGGAGTAGGCCTTAGAGTTAGATTGGCTCAATAGCATGGGGCAGATACTGGTAGAGGTGGGGGAGTTCAGTCTAATGAACAGAAAACTTGGTACTCAGAGGGCATGGCCAATCAGCAGTGGGATTGTCCCAGTGGACAGGCTGTCCAAAGTGGGGAACAGCCTAGGAGGAAGAAAACAGTCCAAGAGTGTGTTCCTGTGCCAGGCACTGTTCTTAGCAATCTATGTGTATTAACATCTTTCCTCCTCACAGCCAACCCGTGAGACAGGTAATAGTGCTCTTCCTTTAACAGGTGAGAGAGTAGAGTGAGAATGAGGCAGTGACATTCTCAGGTCCACCAGTTGGTAAATTGTACCAAGACTCTATCCCAGACTAGCTCACTGGAGATGACATGCTCTTCACAGCTCCTCTCTACTGTTTCTCTGCAGTGGGGTCCTAAGGGTAGGCAACATAAAACTGAGGAACCCAGGAGTCAGCCAATTTTAGGCAACATCGCAAGCAAGTATGGAGTTAGTCAGCACCATGGCTGTCCATGTGGGTGGTAGCTGGGGTCTAGAGCAGCACACCCTGGAGTGGCTAGACATTGGGTTGAGGATGAGGACTGGGATTTGTACACAGAAACAAGGAGAGAAAGCAATGACCAGAATCACCTAAGAAAGTTCCCTGGTTCAAGTTGGCATACTAAAGTTAACAGCACTGAGTCCCTGGATACTATGAAGGGCCTCTGAAATTCTTCCTCTCCAGGCTTGGTGTTGGCCAAGTACTAGGGCAAGGGTGAACATTATTCTTAGAATGTTAATGTGGGAACTACCTGAATGAGGGAATGGGAGAAGGCAAAAGCCATCCAGCCTTATTTAATGCACAGGCTTGCTTGATTTCTTTATGATAATACTTTCCATTAGGCCCATCCTGTTTTTCCAGACCATGCAGTTGGAGCTAGTGTTTATTTCTGAGGTTGTGTCTTATGATGGAGAAAAATTCTGGGCTCATTAAACAGTGGGTAGAAAGAGAAGAAGAGAATGAGGGAAGGAAGTAAAGAGAAAATCATAGCAGGATGATGTTTTCTTTTTCTGTAGCAAAGAATCTAAAATAATTGCATCTCCTGTTTGGAACATTTTTATTTTCCACATTTTATTCATGTTTATGCAAAGCAATGGGTGAGGAGGTTCTTTCTTAAGGGAAATTCTTGCCAGGAAATGCATAGCTGTATCCACACAACTTTTAGGTCATTGAGGAAACTGATAAGAAACCAAAATTTACTTACTGTGGAAAATTGACCAGAAGTCCCTTCTACCCCCCTTTGCTTTTTAAACACTTTGTACTTATGTTTTTTATTTGGACAAATAAATTGGTTTCCCTTTGAGTGCAACTGGAGAAACTTAAGAATGCCTGTCCAAGGTTGCTCAGTACAAGCCCAGGCTGGGAAACTCTCTGTGTTTATTTGTTGGGGGAATTTTTGTGAAATAAGGAAAGCAATGGTAGCCAATACTTTTGAACAGGCAGCCTTGCTAGGCAGCAGACCATCTATAAATCCATCCTTATCTTTTAAGTGACCTTAATTCTGTCCTAACAATCACTAATAAAACCAGTTCATAGGGCACACCTTCAAACAGGCCCTAAAGTATAATAGCTTTGTTTCTTCATTTCTTTGACATTGACATTGTAAGAGAGGCTTTGACTAATATAACAAGGATGTCCTAGGTGGCTGAATTTCAGGCAGTGGCCACAGGCTGGTAGGGTACATTATCTTGGGCAGTCCGGCTTTTCTTAAACTCTGAATAGCACCACCACTCCACATAACAAAGTACTTCCCCTTTAAATGTCCTCTTACACATGGGTAAGAATGGGCCCAAGAAGCTGGTTGTTTTACAAGGACTTTGATCAACTCTGTCTTCTCCAGTGGACTGGAAAGAAAGGATAGGGCGATGCCAGGGAACAGTTTTAAAAATTAGATCTCATTAATCATTTTTTTAATAGGGGTGGACGTTTTCTAATTTCTGTCCTGTGGTATTAGTATTTGAGCCTGGAGAGAAAGGGAGCCTTTGGGAGTGCTTATGAACTCTGATTTCTGGAGGAAATGGAGGAAAGAATCAGAAAGAGAAATTGAGAGAAGTCAGAGAGGTTTGGGGTTGCTTGTCTGAGATCAGAAAATGTGTATGGATGAGCATAGCATTCCTGGTTAGGATCCTGTGAGTCTTCTGCTAGTATATTTCTTTCCATTCCCTAAATACCAATACTCTATCAAGGTCTCTGTGGCAGATGTCGTAGATCCCCCGACCAGCACGAAGAACTCCTTCCCCAGCTTCTGGGAATGTTGGTGCTCTGGACCAGGCCTCATGCAGAGATCGGTGGATAATGGAGTATAAAGATGAGATACTCTGAAAGGCCCTCTCAGCTCCAGAACTCCCTGTAGTGACTGTATTGAAGTTCAACTCCTTCTGCCCAGACCTACTTCCACTGCCTCATAGGTGTGGGGCCTAAGGACATCCCAATAAACCTCCTGTTTAGCGATCTTCATCTCAGAGTCTGCTTTTTGGGGAGCCCACCTATGATAAGTCCTCCCTGTGTTCATAGTTCTTTCATCAGCACTCATTGAATGCTTGCTATGTTGGAGTCTGTGCTAAGTACCTGGGACATAAAGTGGAATAAAACCTAGTTCTTACTCAAGCTGCTTGCCACTTACCAGAGGTGCTGGTGGTCAACAGCAGACTCCAAAGCTCTGTCTGAGCTCCTGTGATGGCAGGATGACAGAATGGTACAGAGTACCAAAGGAAGGGGTGCTGGAGCTCTGAATGAAGAAGTCGTTCCATGCCACTCTGGTCTATACCTCCTGACCCTTTTTAGAGGTCTGTCTAGGAGACTGCACACCTTCTTGAAGCAATGGGTGCTCTTGCTTGCCTCCACAATCTTTTTTTCTTCTAGATACTCTTTATTACACTTTGGGTGGGAGGTTGGAGGGAAGCTTGTTAGTGGAGGAGAGATAGCAAAGAGAAAATAATGCAAGAACTAAGAAAGATAGAACATAGTGTGAGGGTTTGATTTGGGTTTTTCATCTGTTACTCAGTCGTCATTTTCCCACACCATCACCAAGATTAGGCCCCCAGAGCTCTTGTACTCAGCTCTTTCCTCAAAGAGGCAGTCAAATCAGACACAGACCTATTAGAGGGAATAAAGTTGGAATCAGTACATCATCTTCCAAGGGAGACTTGCCTTCTGCATTTTATTCCCAGAGATAGAAGAGAAAATTGGCATCAACCAGTAGGTAGGCAAGGTTTAGGAATATCCGAGGGGTTTTCCTGGTACTTCTGAAACTGGACCCAAGCAGACAGATCATCATGTAGCCTTTTGTCTCCAGAGGTGGTTATGGAGCACAAACAGGACTGGGTACTTGTGATAACTGTTCTGTGTGCAGTGGCTAAAAAGAGGACTAGATAGCATACTAGTACACTAGTACTCAGGAAGGAGGGGGCGTCAATAATTCCCTTGACCTCGGACATTCTCATGCTTCCTACAGAGTATCTTCTGTGTTCTGAGCCCTGAACTGGGCCAGACAGAGGGCCCTGGTAAAATAGACATGAAGGTCCCAGCCTCAGAGCAGCCTATAGCTTAGGAGGGTTGACTGCACACCATCACCATGTGTCTCCAGTTTGGTGGAAGACAAACAGTCTGCACCCTGAGGGAGTCCCATGCTTCCTGGCCTACTTTGAAAGATGTGGTGTCTGCCACAAGCTAGTATTTAGGACAGGCATGCATATTTAAAAGGCTCAAGAAAAGACACAAATAAGACATTAACATGTATAAATGGTTACAGCTGACTAGCTAGAGCCAGGGGACTGGACAGAGAGGCAGGGCTAAGAGCAGGACATCCCAAACACGCGGCTTCAGCCCATCAGCCCCCATTCAGATCAGATGGCAGTGGTGGCAGGAGGAGCTCTACTGGAGCACCAGGTATATTGTTAGATACTGGCAGGCAGAAAAGTCAGTGTCTTCCCTATCCAGGGAAGAAGGCCAGGCTGAAAGGGAATACTGCACAGTTATGTACACAGAGATGTGAAAGCATGAACATTAATCAGGGGACATATTTAAGGGGCCACTACTAGCATCACTTGAGTGGTTTGTATGCCCAGGTTGATTTGTGAACATGATGTATGTGTGTGTGTGTGTGTATGTGCGCACGCGCACACACACGTGCACATATGGACATGTGTGTGCTCACATACTTACAGGGGCTTGCTTTACACTGGGGTGATATTAAAGATGCCCATACAGAAATCATCCAATTCATCCTCTGTTCTTCCAGGAAGCTTTCTCTCTTAACCAGGCAGCCATCTCCCTGGGTCTGTCTCACAGGCTTCCCCGTGGGAACAGTTTCCTTTTCCGAGGAGCTGGATCGCAGGCCCAGCTCTAGGCTCTTTCTTGCTTTCAGGCATGAAGATGAGAATCTTTTTCACCAGCTGACAGGTGTCAGGGGATACTTCAGATGGAATATGATTTGCCCAGTCTGAAACCTAAGTTCTTGAGGTAGGATATAAATTTCCTACAAAATAAGTAGAATCTAGAGAAACTTGGTCTACTGAGCAAACTTTTAGAAACAGATAAAGAAGAAAGTTGGAAAGACAAGGCACCTTAGCTTACAGAGGGACTGGGATATGACCTTAAATTAGATAACCACATTAATTTGGGGCAGAGGGGGTTTACAGAAAGTTGGCTGGAAAGAGTAGAGCTTAAAGTAGAGCTGATTTCCTGAATTCTTGGGTTAAAGGCTCCCCATTGCATCTCTCCCGTAAGCAAATAGCAGTTAAAGAAGGGGTTTGATCCAGGGTTGCTGATGGTCTGATTGCACAGTGGACAAAGGGCCTGGGTTCTGTGTGGCCTGGTGTTAATGGGGTTGAGGAGGGAGGAAGCAATAGCCCTGGATGCTCAGGCTTGACTCCCAGGGCATGTAATAAAGTGCCTGAAGCCCAGGTGAGACAGTGGGCTGTGAGAGACACAGTCAGCCTTGGCTTCCTCGTGCCTTCACACAGCCCTTTGCTTTGACCCTCCCTGGTGGACCCCAACACATGGGCAGTGATCCTCGATCTAGTTCCTTTTCCAGTCTGCCACTACTGATCCTTCTGCCTGAGCCCTACTGCAGGTCTTTGCTCACAGTTTTACATCTACCTGGAATGCCCTGCACTGCTCTACATTGCCCACGAAGTCTCTAATGTTTGGCCTCGATACCACTTTCTCCAGGAAGCCTCTCGTAATTGTGTTAGGACACAGTGCTCTGATTCATTACACTCTCAAGTTTCCACCTGCTTCACTGCCCACATCTCACTCATCTGTGCTGGCTCTTCTGACTTGCCTGAATGTTGGAATGACTGGAACATCATCCTGGGCCCTCTTTTCTCCTTTAATTACATTATCACTTTTCAGAGAAATTTCTCCACCTTAATTAGTAACATTATGTCAATAACTCACTCAGAAATTAAGTGTGTAGGCCTAGCCTTTTCTATGATATTGAGGCTCATGTATCCAACAGCCTTCTCCTCTTCACTAGATGTCTGATAGTAATCTCAGACCTCAAAAACCCAGAAAAGAAGCTCTTAATTTTCCATTGACTTCTCTCCCTGGTCCCAGTAAATGGAACCATCATATATCTAGTTGCTGAAACCAAGCAGAGGTCCAATCCTAATTTAGCTTGCTCCTTTATGAGAAGCCTCATCCTAATTTAGCTCACTCATTCAGTCTCTGGATTCTTTCATTGGCAAAAATCCTACTGACTTTGCTTAAAATCATATTCTATATCTTTGTGAATTTTTCTCTTTCCACTCAGGACAGTTCACAATCTTCACAGTGGGGAATATTGCAGCAGCCTTCTCTTAGCTCATCTTCTTGCTTCTACCCCTTACTTAAATCCATTATTCACAAAGCAAATGACATTTTCAGAACATAAATCAAATTAGGCACTCCTCTGCTCAAATCCTCCAATGTCTTTCTGTCACATTGAGACAAAGATCCAAACATCTTTTCCTGGCCTGCAAGTCTTCCTTGCCATGCTCTTCCATGTCATATTATTCTCCTCTCTTCTTGCTCATCAGACTTTCCCTATGATGACCTTTCTGTTTTTCAGAAGCCCCAACATTCTCCTTACCTCCAGTCATTTTCTCTGTCTGAATGCTCTTCTCCAGCATCTTCATGAGGCCGCCTCCTTCTTGTGAGGCAGATCTCAAGTTAAATGTCACCTCCTCCAAGAGGCCTTTCCTGAAACACAGTTTAAAGCAACTCCTCAATCGCCCTCTATTATACCTCTCTGTTTTATTTTCTTTATAACACTCATCACAATTTGATGCCATATTACTTGTTTATTTGGTTTAATTTGTATTGTCCATCTATCTTCCCCCACTAGGGCATAGGCTCCACAAGGACAGAAAGCCTCTGACTCACCTCCTACCTCTCCACTATATTCCAGCTTTCAGAGCCATGCTTGGCACACAGTAGGCACTCAGAGAGTCTTTAGTTAATGACTCAATAAATGAACGCATCCCAAAGAGATGCCGTTGGATTTGGAATCCTTTGTTTCCTTTCTTTGAGAATGAGTTCTAGCTGAAAGTAATTTTTATTCTGAAGGATTCAGTCTATATATTTTACCCAAATGACATAATTGAAGTGCCTGACATTTCCTTAAAACTCTGGCATGGCTATCACTATTAATTATTTATTTGCTATTGAAGAGATGGACCATATCTGGTTTCTATGTTTTTTTTTTTTTTTTTTTTGCTGATGGCTCTTAAGATTTTGGATATTTGTGTCCAGCATGCCCTTCAAGCCCCAGTGCTTAGCCAAGAGGTACAGCTGGGCTGGCGAAGGAGCACTGAGGCAGGTCTCCAAAGTAGGGGGCACCAGGCTGGCTTCACAACAGATGAGTTACAGCCCATGGGGAAAGTCATAGATCCAAATCGTGTTTCATAGCTTATAGGATGAGTTTAATAATTTTAGCTTTTCTAGCCCTATGAGGCTATTAAAAGATGAAAGAGATAACAAACATGTATATTTAAAGGGGAGGTGGCTGTCACTCCTAGTTTATTTTTTATTCATTTATTTATCTAATATTTCAGAGCAAAGCACTGGACTAGCTATGTGGCTAAAAGGATATGAAATGTGCACTGTACACCCACCTCATATGTCTGGTAGGATCGATGCACACAGATAATGGTGGCTAGAAGAGCAAAGTATAGCAGAGTGCTGTGGGATGTGGAGGCCTGTAAACTAGGCGAGGAGACTTTTGAAACTCAGGAAGATGGTATTTCATAGAAGTCATACCTTTCCAAAACCAGTCCTCAGGGATCTGCAGAGTACCCAAGCTAGGGGCCAGCACAGCTCCAGCAGGCCATGGACAGCTCCTGGCCAAGTCCATCCAATGACCTCTTTAGTCTCTTTGGTGGTGAAGCTTAAGTTAGCTCGACCAGCAAGTCCTGAGACTCTGGGGCAATTATTCCTACTCTCATAAAAACTAAATTCACAGAGGGATAGGAGAAAAATAGATACAGGTTTTTATAGTCTTATATTTGCTCTTAATTGATTCATTTGAGCTTTTTCTGCCTTGCTTTCATGGGAATTCAGTCTTATCTTCCTGAGGTAGTGGGGGAGGTTGTGTGTGTGTGGAGGAAGCCAGGCCAGAGTCAGGCTCTGAGAATGTCACAGAGTTCCTTGGGTCTAAGTTTGCCTGGAGCTGCTATTTACAGTTGGCAAAATCTTTTGCTCCAATTAGCACCATCTCTGCCATAGCCCAGTTCCAGTTCCCTCTGCCCTTGTTTTCCTATGTAAAGCTCCCCTGGTTTGGGGCAGACAAGGGTTCTGAACCCAGGACCCTTTGAGAAGTTGCTGGGGGAAGATCAGCCTGCAGGAGGTTGTCAGGGTGTTGCTTCCAGTGGCTCGTTAGTTCTTTCTTTTTGCAAAGCCCTCAAAAAGAGAATATATTCCAAATTCCTTCCATTACAGATTGGAAGGGCCTGAGACAGAGCCTCCGGCCCAGGAAGAGAGGGCCTAATACAGCAAGTTTCAATAATTCTCAGGAGGGAAGCAGCCTACTTGGAGGACCTGGTGATGGAGACTGTCCATGCAGACCCAAGTGGACAAGTAGTCAAGGTTAGTGCCCAGTTACCCAAAGGCTCCCTGGTGTAGTCAGTGAACTTCATCTTCATTTATTTATTTTTGAAGGGACAATTCTCATGATAAATAAAAGGAAATGCAGATTTCCTCAAATAATCTTAGGAGAACTTACTTATTTCTTAGAAGAAAAGGTAAAGTGGGAGACCTTGGTTCTGCATGGTTGATCTATGTATTAGCAACCACTGGGGCTGCATGCAGTAAGTGGGAAGGCTGGTGGACAGCTGTTTTCTGTTCTCCTAGACTGCACATTAGAGAATGAGCCTGTGCTGTGACTGAGGCCTCCCACACCTTGGGAAGCAAGATCAAGCAAGTGATGACCTTGAGGACTGGAATTCACAGCTCAAATTTTGAGGTGGTTGTGTATATGTGATGGCAACACTCAACACGCCAACTCAGGGGAGGAAAAAATACATCCAAATTGTTTGGAGTTCTTCTTTAGTCTATAGTGTCTGTGAACCTCTGGCTGCTTCAGGAAGGAAAGAAAAAAAGGGAGGAGCTAACATATACCAAGTGTCTAATGTGCCAGGTGCTTTGTTGTTTTTTATACATTATTTGATAGATTCCTGAGAGCTACCTCTAAGGAAGATATTTTTATCTCCTTAATAAAGAAGCTCATGGAAATTCTATATTTTCTTTTCTTTTTGAAGTAGCTTATGTCACGTCATCATGCTAGAAGGTGGCAGAGCTGAGATTTGAATTTATAACTCTTAGTCTATCATTCATTTTTATTTTACCACACTGCCTTTGAGATCCCTCCGCTCTGTGAACAGTGTCACAAGTAGAGCATGAACCACCAACCATGAACACATTGGTTTTTATTGTTTTAAATATTTCTTGCATTTCTTCTTACACAGTTATGAAATTTTTAGTACAGAAGAGATGCGATGCTATAGTTCCAAGTTCCCAAAGCTGAGATTCAGCAAACCTGAGTTCTAGTTTTAGAATTTTTTTTTAAATCTCTTAGGGTCTCATTTTCCTTATTTGGAAGGATCCTCTACTGTGTCTTATCTAGAAAACAGAGTGGTTGACACAGATGTGGCCTAAACTCTTCTTGGTTAGACTAGGCTCTGACCCTAAGAAGGGCTTTGTGTTACTTACGAGTTTCCATAGGGTTCGTAGCACAGAGCCAATATAAGGTTGGCATCGACAGACACACTAAACCCTTAATATGGTTAGTGTTGTTAATTAATAGTGATTACTTCACCAATAAGTGACAAAACTCTTATACCCTAAATGCAAATAGACAAATAGTTGTTAATATTTTCTGGGCTCTTATTAGGTGTCAGACATTCTTTTATAAGAATGAGATGGACAATGGGATAACTAGAATGCACAGTGACTTACTAATTTAACCACTGTGGTAGAAAAGGAGCCAATGGACCCTGCAACCCTGCTGAAAACCACCATAAACACATTATAGTCAATTTTCCAATGTATTATTGATTCTAAGATGCATTAATTTCAAAACAAACAATGGTTTCTTTGGTAATTTCCACATTGTGGATAAAACTGTCATTTTTGCTGACCTGCCTGTTGTCATGTATTATTGACTGCCTATATACTAAAATAAGTTATTTTATGGGTGTCTTTATTGAACTGGAAGAAGGGGACAGGAAAATGTAAATGAGAGAAATGTTAATAACGGTGCCTCCTTCCACATACCACTATTCTACCTAAACTCCATATGAAACTCCTTTACCTATGGCTCATAATTTCCCTCCTATTATGTTCTGTAAATTTCTTCCCTCAGTTTCTACACACACACACACACACACACACACACACACACACTCCAATTGCATTCACTTGTGGTTTTTATTTCATTTTTGTTTGGCATTGTAAAAACCTAGCAATGCTCTTATGACTTAGGACTTGTCAAGAGGCATTCATTCATTCATTCATCAAATGTGAAAAGCCTGGGTATGAATGTGAAAAGTTGAGGTCAAGGTTCAGGTGGTCAACTCAGGAAGGGGCTGGCCCTGGGATTAGCCCCATCTCCTAATGGGTGGGATGGGCCCCAAGAGCAGGTCTTGTTTCATGAAGATTCAGTGACCAGGAAGTCTACTTTGCCCGTATCCCTCAGGATGGAAATTTGCAGCTCAGCATATGGCCTCCTCCTGCTCCTTCTTAAACTCCTCTTCTCATTTTGCTTTTCTTCTGTCAGTTTTGTCTAGTTATCATCACTACTCTGAAAACTCCTAAATTTCATATATATGTACACACACACACACACACGCACATGCATGTATATATACATATTTCATCTCAGTTGTTTTTTTGAGTTCAGACTGAATGTCCAGACTTACAGGCACCTCAAACTCAACTTTTTCAAACCAATCCCTCCTCTTCTCCAAAAACAATCCTGTACTGTGCCTTTCTGTCCTCTGTATGCCCACCCACTAATGCATGAAAGAAACTTAGAGGTCACATTACAGTTTTATTTCCTCACACCTCCACATCTAATCAGTGAAGGGCTAAAAAAGACATCTCTTTTTTTTTATAGTAACTGAACAATTTTTCGTTTAGTAAGTTTTTATTAAAACATACAAGTGAAAGGGTATAGCATGAGGGGATTTTTTAAAAAGTGAATATACCTCTGTAACCACCGTCCGAATCAAAAAACTACTATACCAGAGCATAAGTACCCTCCTGCTACCTCCCAGTCACTGCCTTCAAGGGTAGCCTACATCAGTGAAGAGTAAAGTCTAATTTTGAACTTTATGTAAATGGACTCATTCAGTATGCATCTTCTGTGTCTGGCTTCTTTCACTCATCGTTTTGCTTGTGGGATGCACCTAGGCTGTGATATGTTATCAGTGCTTTATTTCTCAGTGCAATGTAATAGTCTTACTTTGTAGCAAGAAAATTTTATTATAAAGTTGGTTTCTTCATGAGGCCATTTGAAGACATGCTGAATAAAGTCAGTTCATGAGAAATTTCCTTTCAGAGTATATGTCTTTAAAAGTGGGGCAGGGCATAATCTGTTTGTGATATTTGAAGGATATCAGTAAGGAGGGTGAGTTACTCTGGAGAGGACCCGTCAAGGAGCTAGGAAACGTAAAAGTGAAACTTCTTCCATTTTTCTGAGTTCATGCTATTCGTTGTAGTTTTGAAAGAAAAGTCATGCTTCAATTAATAACAGACAACGAAGTCAATATAATAGGAGCAGAGACAATGATGTGATCAAATGCCAAGAAATGACTGACGGCTGAAAAAATATTATGTGAGCCAAAGCAATTTCTCTTGACTTGTAACTTTATTCATCCAACGAATAACATTTCATCACAGTTTTATCAATGGAATGCAATTTCACCCAGATCATTCTGTCAATGACAAGAAACAGCATCAAATCATTTTGTCCACACAAATAAATCAATCGTTGATTATTATTTTCTCCCATTTAGAATCCAAGTAGGAGAACCAAACATCTTGAGTAAAACAAAGAAGAAGAAAATGGTTTCTATGTTGACAAATTCGTTGGGTGAATGAAATTTATGGCTTTTTTTTTTGACATGTTTTGATGTGAGGAAGGATAAATAAGTTTTAAATTTAAAACAGAAACAAAGTGTAATAATAAACACATGGGGAGAGAATGCAACCGTTTATTGTTCTTTACAGATACAATAGCATTTCCAGTTTTTCACTTTTGCTTATGGAGTTCTCCTTACTGAGATTTCTCCCTCAGTCTTGGAATGTATGGTCAAGTTTTGGGCAAAATTAAATTACAAGGGCTTCCAAAATTAGAAAGCAGGAGGTGTCATTGTTAACTGACAAACTTGTGTGGGGAGTGTCCTGGTTATGAATGTTTTGCTCTGCTCTGCCTGGTCCAGCTTTTCTTCTTGCTAACACATTTAACGCTGTTGAAAGCCCTTCCTCCAGAATCCTTAGTTGGCAATCCACTACAGGTTGGGGGGAAGTTTGTTTTGTTTTACAAATTTAAGTTGATATTCATGCACTGCATGGTAAAGTTATGTATTTTTTTCATTTAATATATTGCAGTGGATTGGATACTTGTGCCCCTCCCCCACCAAATTTGTATCTTGAAATCTTAAATGACAATGCTATGGTATTAGGAGGTTGGGCCTTTAGAGGGTAATAAAGTCATGATGGTAGAGCCCTCTTGAATGAAATTATTACTCTGCTAAAAGGGACCTCAGAGAGCTCTCTTGACCTTTTTCTACCAAGTGAGGATATGATGAGAAGTTGGCCATTGGCAATTGGGAAGAGAGCCCTCACGTGACTATGAACATGACCATGATGGCCCTAATCTTGGACTTCCAGACTCTAGAACTGTAATAAATTTCTGTTGTTTATAAGCCACCCAGTCTATGTTACTTTGGTATAGCAGTCTTAGATGATTAAAGCTTATATTATACTATGAGGAGGAGAGAGGAAGACTCCTATCAGAATCTTGTGTGGAGAATGGATCCCTCCCTGGGGCCAATTAGGTCAAGCTTAACTGTTCCCTGGGGCATAGTTCTCTTTATTTTCTAAGGAAGACAAAGACTATTTGTAGCCCAGAGAAAGAAAAATAAATACGAGTCTGCAGCCATGCCACCCTGAACATGCTCTATATTGTCAGATCTTGGAAGCTAAACAGGGGCAGGCCTGATTGTCAGATCTTGGAAGCTAAACAGGGTCAGGCCTGGTTAGTACTTGGATGGGAAACCACATAGGAATACCAGGTGCTGTAGGCATTTAAAAAAAATAAAAAATAAAAATGAATAAATAAGATAAATACAATTTAAATCTTCAATGGAACATCAAGTTCCACATATAAGGTCAATCTGGACTTCAAATTCCTTGAAGTTGGTGAATTTATTATGTATCTATGTCTCCAGTACATACCACCTGCTTGAAATAAGGGCTTAGCAAAGGTGTCTTTATGAAGATAAAGATAGTGATGATTATTTGTGGGTGCAACATTTAAGGCATAAATGGAGTTCAAGGAGATTTGACTCTAATCCAAATACTTCCACCTAAATAAGTGTTCTGATGCAATCACTATTTTAAAAATGACTCCCCTTTTCTGATATTAAAAGCAATGCTTATTCATTAAATTAAAAAACCAGAAAGACATAAGAGAACAGAACATATCTATAGTCTCACCTAATAGCTAACATTTTCTGTGTATTCTATCTCTCATTCCCACATTCTCACTTTTGTTCCCTCTGTCTCTTTCTCTGTCTCTGTCTCTTTCTCTGTCTCTGTTTATCTTCATTTTGTTTTACAAACTTAAGTTCATATTCAAGCTATACACAATAGACTTTTTCACTTAATACATTATATTAAATTTTTGGAAACATGTTTTACGAAAACCCTTTTTTGAAGGCATGGTTGTTCTTTATTAATTCTTAAAATTAGAAGCATAACATTTGTGGCACTTTTATACATTTGGGGGCAAATTTCAACTGTTTCCTTAGGAAATATCACTAAAAGTAGATTTTTAAAAAAATTAAAGGGTTTTGATACTTGTTGCAATATTATCTTCCAAAAATTCTGAACCAATTTAAACTCCTGTTAACTATTTGGAGGTACATATTTCCAATGCAATCCTGTCAGCATTGAAGAATGGAATTTTATAAGCAGGCAAAAATGAAATTATATTGCTTTGATTTACATGAAATACTAAATACTTTCTTCTTATTTTTGCTTATTTTTTTCTCTTTTGTGAATTGCCTGCTCATATTTTTTGCCCATTTTCTATTGATCTTTAAATACTTTTTTATTTCTTTGTAGTACTCTGATATATAGTACCAGTATTTCTCCTAGATATATGCTTAAAAAAAAATTAAATAATGATTCTCCACCTCCCATCAGAGGTTCCTGATACTTATGTATTAAACTGTAGCTATCCTTTCCTTTAAAGATGTCTTTTATTTTGTTTCTAGGTTTAGATCAAATTTTAAAATAACATATTTATTTCTGCCTTATATTTCTTTTCTCCCTCCCTTCCTCCCTCCCTCCCTCTCTCTCTTCCATTTTATAATTAATAGGTCAGTACCTCTGGGGTATGGTATAGGGCAGAAATCTAACATTTTCTTTTCAAATATGTAGTCAGTTGTCTAAGAGCCATTTATTAAATATTCTCTTCTTCCTTGATTTAAAATGTGATCTTGGTCAAATGCTGTATTTAATTTGTATTATAGTCTATTTCTGGAACTGCTTCTCTGTGCCATTGATTCATTTGACAATTCTCGCCCCAGCACCACATTGCTTTAATTAGTGAGTTTTATAATAGAGTAAGTGTTATTATCTGGTGGTGTTCGACTCCTTTCATTACTGTCTTTTTTAGCGGGCTTCTTTATATTCCTAGATTGAGTTTTACATTAGCTTTCCATGGGATTTTGGCATTTTGATGGAAATGAATTGAAACATGAATTCTTTTTCTCAATTTTGAAAAATAAATCTTCTTATTCTATTTGTTTTTAAATTTGTTTAAGACTTTTATGTACTTCAGTAAAATGTAATAGTTTGCCTCATCAAATGCTACCTACTTCCTAATGTATTGATAGATATTTCATATATTTGCTGATTTCTGTTTGGAAAGCCATTGTATGGTGTGTATATGTGTGTGTGCATGTGAAAGTGTAAGTATGTGTGTATGTGTATGTGTGTGTATTGTATTCATCTACTAATAATTTTATTCTCTTAAGTTTTTCTTTTGCCTCCTTATTCACATTATGTATATATGTATGTGTGTGTGTGTGCATGTGTATATATATGTGTGTATGTATATACATGTATATATGTGTGTGTGTATACATATATTTATTTAATTTATTTTTCTTGTTTTGTTGCATTGGCTACATCTTCCAAAGTAAAAGTAGTAATGTCTGGTACCCTTTGTACTTCTGCTCACTCTACTGTGGTGGATCCCTTCAGTGTTTCATAATTTCACCAAATGTCCACTATTCTTTTTTAAATAGATTGTATTTTAGAGGAAGAAAGCTTTATTCTTAGTATCTTTATATATCAGGGATATTAATTTTTTTTTAAATTTGATATATTGTTTGACTTTTGAAATTATAGCAGTCCTTAAATTTCTTAGATCATACTTACAATTTTAATTTGTGTTAACATTTTATTTGGTATTTTGCATTTGTATTGTCGACAAGTAATGTCTATTATTCCTGCTCTTTGCTTATTCATTTGAAAAATTTCTCTCCTTTGCAGTTAATTCAGATTTTATTATGGTTAATATAAAACGTATTTTGCAGTTGTATGTGGGATGTGTGGGTATGTACGTGTGCATTCTCTAGCAAGTTTGGGTATCAAGATTATGAAAAACAAACTGAAAATATTCCATTAAAAATGAACTCTGAAATGCCTTATGTAGCATAGAACTTGTCTGTTCCTTGAGAGTTTTAAAGAACTCACATATTTTCCTCTACCATTTAAGAAATAATAAATATTTACATTTTGAGATTTTTCTTACTATTTTTGATCAGTACAGATATTCTTTCTCAACATGAGTAAGTTTTGATTCACTTATATTTTCCTTAGAAAATTGCCCATTTCATCATTGTTATATAAATTTTTTAAAAAGTGTATGAATATAATTACTTTCTCATATCTAATGTTTTGTTTTTGTGTCTTTATGATTTATTTGGATATACTTGCTAGATATTTAGCTATCTGGCTTTTCCTTTCAAATATCTGTTTCTAGGATATATCAATTTTCCATTTATAATTCATTATTTTCAAACGATTTTTAAAAATTTCTGCCTTCCTTGGGTTTATCTAATTTTTTTTATAACTAAGTTGGATGTGTTGTTCATTTATTTTCATATTTCACTTTATCAATTTTGTAAGCATTTAAGGCCACATATTTATCACTAAGAGTTTTTTATTGTAACAGAGTGTTTGTATATAATTTTCTATTTCTTATAATTTTCTAAATAGGCATTTAAAAATGTAGTCCTAATGTATGATTTAGGAATACTTTTTCATTTTCCAAGTAGTTGTATATTATTGTTCCTGCTCTTTGCTTATTCATTTGCAAAATTTCTTCTCTTTGTAATTTATTCAGATTTTATTATGGCCAATATAGATTGCATTTTGTAGAGCTTCATGTACATTTGACAAATATAATATTCTTTGTAGTAGTGTATAGTTAGATACATGTCTCTATGGGATGCCCAAGATGAAACTTAGTCCTAAGAGTTTTGAAAACATAGTAGATAGAAGGTAAATATTATCCAGTATCACTGATGGGACAAGAGCACATATAGCCATTGGGGAAGGGAGTGATTCTTTCTGAATCTTGACTGACCTTGTCATTTAGTGCCTGAAAGAAGCTTCAAGCTGACAGTAGTCAAGCCTGGGAAGGTCAAGCCTGTGGAGGTGGAACTTAGCTTAGGAGATATGCTAGAACACAGCTGGACAGGAAGGTGAATCTCAGGAATAGGGCAAGAGTGGAGCAGGGACGGCAGCCGGAGGGACCCTGAGGGCAGGCTTGGGGCAGGAGCGTCTTGAAATGGGTGTATCTGTTGGCAAGAACAATTTATTTTCTTCATCCTTCTTTATGAACTCTCAGTAAATTCTTACTAAAGGCCATAGTCTGCTCTCAGCCATGAAACTTAAAAGAAAGGTCTCTTATAGACTTGTGCAGCAAATAAAGGGGAAATAGCCTTTGCAAGATGGTGGGCAACTGTGCTGACCCTCACCAGGCTCACCTGCAGCAAAGATGGCATCTGGACAGCTGAATGAGGCAGTCAGAACAGATGAACATGAAAGCTTTGTTTTTGGTATTTGTGAGGCAGCTCTGGGGGTCAAGGAACATTGAGGGGTTACAAAGAACAACAAGGAAGCACTTCAAGGGTGTTTATTATTGCTTGCCTGAATGGGTAGGTGCTTACCGTGATTATAACTGGAACCATAGATTGAATTTTATTTTAGGCCAGACTAGTAAGGTTTATCTTAAATCAACATTATTAATTATAGTATTTGGAACACTTCACTCTTTTCTGACAATATAATCAGCTGAAACCTGGGAGAAATGGGCTTCACTTTTCTCTGATTACTGTATGGCTCTGAATTTTCTCATTTGTCAGAGTTTCTGCTTTACATTCATGATGCTATAATATAATATGAGATGAAGACGTGCATTTGTTGTATCCTAATTGTAGATTACACCCGTAATCAATTTAAAATGCCCCTCTAGGCCTATTTAATGCTTTGTTTGCAATTTCTATTCCTGATTCCATTTTGTGTACATACATCTTGGCTAAGTGTTTAACCTTTATTTCTGACCTTGTTTGAGTTGTATCTTGTATATTTTGTATTTTGACCAAACATAAAAAGCCTTTGTCTATTAACGAGGGAGTTAATTACATTGACATTTTCAGAACTGATACGTGTATGTTAAGCATTGTTGTCCCCTGCCCAGCATCTGTTCCTTTCTTCTTAATCCTAATGCAGTCCAGGTATTTCCAGGAATGTACCCTTCAAGCTCCAGGTGAATCTGACTCTGTCCCAGCTCCGAGGTGGGCCTGATTGGTCCAAGAGTTGTAATCCCATTCCACATGAGTGATTAGCACAGGAATGGGTTGGTGACTCAATTCTGACCAAGGCAATGTGACTTGGACTTAGAGTGTAGAGCACCAGTTTGCCTGCCTGAGGGTGTGGTCTTCACAAAGGTGGCAAAGCAAAGACATGGGGAGAACCTGGGTTCTTGAAGTGTCCCTGAGCTTCTGATTAATGGCCTTGTGGCCATCCTACACCTTACGTTCCTGTTACATAAAATTAAGTACTTCTTTATTGTTCTTTGAGCCAATTTGAATTAGGGTTTCTGCTACTTATAGCCAAGAGCACCTAACTTTGACACAATATGTTTATTTTTTATTTTTTACCTTTATTTTATGCTTTTAATATATTTCTCTCTTTTTGGTTTTCTGTCATTCATATATCGATTATATTTTATTTGCTCTTGTTTTCTCTTGTGAATTCGTAAATATACATGTATTTTAATTCTAGTAAAAATTGAGTAAGTTAAACTATACTTACCCCTATATTTTTAGAAGTATCAAAGTCAATATAATAATGATTATATTATTATTAATGCTAATGTTTATTGAACTCTTAACATATGCCATGCAAGGTGCTAAACAACATTTATATGCTTATTCATTATGTCCTCACTGCAGGAAACACAGAAAGTTTCAGTAACTTTCCCAAATGAGGCAGAAACCGTTCTTCTCTAAAGGACTTCTGTCTAGTGAGACTGCAGGTGATTCTGAATATGATTGGTCTGTAGTTTAGCTGTAATTTTGACATGGTCATGAAAGGAAGCAGGCACAGAGTTTATCTTCTGCCATTTTTGACTGGCACTCTGTTTTCTTTTGTAGTTACCAGGGAATTTTAAATCCAATATATTAATAATTAATTATTTTTATATTATAGATTCTTTCAATTAAAAAGTATTTTTTAACTCATATTTATTACAACCATTTAGACTCAGTTCTACATTTAAATGATTTTGATACTCACCACCATCCTTGTTAAATCCCACTCATTTATTCTAAATTATAACACAATTTATTAGTGAGTTAACTGATAAGTTCTTGAGCAATTTAATTTATAAATATGTTGTTTTCATATAGTTTTAGTAGGATGATTATTTGGTTGTCTATAGCATTTCTCCAGAAATCCTGTCTATTTCT
The DNA here is from genome assembly GCA_030015415.1 of Cynopterus sphinx. Taxonomy (NCBI): domain Eukaryota; kingdom Metazoa; phylum Chordata; class Mammalia; order Chiroptera; family Pteropodidae; genus Cynopterus; species Cynopterus sphinx. Next base: position 24,711,907 of record CM057384.1, on the reverse strand, counting down.
ACTATGTGTTCTCATGTTTATTGTTGTGTGGAAGTTTAGACCTGTTCTTCATTTTCTCACCTTGTAGTCTATCCAGTTAATTTATATCCAGGTGCTAATAGTGTGTGTGTGTGTGTGTGTGTGTGTGTGTGTGTGTGTGTGTGTGTGATTTTACACAAGATATATTGCACAAGTAATTTCTGAAATATTTTCTTTCAAAATATTAAGACCTTACAAAAACACCAAGCTCCTATTTGACCACCTTTTCCTCAAGTCCTTCTCCTTAGGTAATTATAGTAAGTCCTCATTTAATGTTGATGGTTCTGCGACTTCCAATGAAAAGATGTTTAATGAAAACAATTTTACTATAGGCTAAGTGACATAAACAAGAGTTAAGTTTCTATGCATCTCATCAGCACTATAGCAAAATGTTGAATGAAGCAACATTATTTGAAGACCTGCTGTACTGTGAACATTTTGTGTGAATCTTTCTAGAAAGTTTTCTATGAATTTACATATGTATTTCTATATAACTATGGGCAACACATAGCATTAATCCAGAGAAAAGGTAATCTGAGCATATGTCAAAGGCATCAGTGAGGGGTTTGTGGTAGGATGAGAGCAGCCTGGTGACCTAAGAAAGAAGACCCTGCTCTGCAACAGTGTCTGAGTGAGGTAGATCTTGGACCTCTGATTCAAGATTTATTCCACAGGCAAAAAGCAAGGCCGTCTTCTCAAATCTGTGGCCTTGTATTCCATATCAGGCTCACTTGCCAGTTCAGCTTTAGAGTTCATGTAGTCAGTGGCTATTATTCCCAGCTTCTGATGAAGGTATATTTATTAGTCAGCACCATTAAGTTTTCTCATTTCCTCATATGACTTCAATAGATTTGGAAACAGGAAAGTCCCAAACTTATTTAGCAAGAGACTACCTTGGGAAGAAAATGGGCCAAGTTGCAGGATGACTGGAACGTCAGGAGAAAATAACATAAGTTAGAAACTTTTCACCAGTGTACCTTTAATTTTTTGATTAGAAAAGAGGAAGACCTCTTTTCATGAGAAACAAACTTTGCCAGTGACGGTAGTACTCTGAATACTGAGCTAGAAAGGTCCAGAGAATGAGCTTTGGCTCTCTGTGGTTTGAGTTCTAGAGATACAGTTCTCAGATGCTTTCCCACCAAGTAAACCTACTGTACCCACCTCCTTATGGACGCCATCAGATTTATTTTTCAAGTGAACCAATTTAGTAAAAATATGTTTTCTCATTTTAATTATTCTCATAGCTTCTGAAGAACATGTGGTGCTTCACATTACCACACCAGGCTACTGGCAGTCCTGGCAATGGCAAAGGAGGCTCAGTTTGATGAGCCCAAGGAACTTGCGATAGATAACCTGGGCCAGGCTTTTGGGAGTTTTGAAGATAGAGCAATTTACCTTCCTCATATGACATATGTTTCTTGTGTCATTCACATCCATTAAAAAGGATCAGCAAAACAAACTGGTAAGTGCTGACTTTTGTATCTATTGGATCTTACAGCTCCTAGCTTTGCTTTAGATAGTGTGATCTCCTGTAACCATTTAGTTTAGTCATCCTTCCCTTACGACACTTATCATGGTCCAAACTTTTCCCATGCATGCACCTCTTGCTTGTTCGTCTCCCTCTCTGGAATGTATGCTCTATGAGAGCAGTTGTCTTGCCTGTCTCATGCACTGCATAGCCCCAGTTAAGAGAAGTGGTTGCCACAGAGAAGCCAGTTAATGAACGTGTATTTAGCCTGTTGAATGAACTCATAGGTTAAATTCCTAATGGTGGAAGTTTGGGCACTGGAGTCCCAAGAGGGGGAAAAAAGTGTGAGGCATGATGATCTCAACTACATGGGGGTCTTGCTTGTGTTCAAAAAGTGTCCAGACTCTGTGTGTGGTCAAGGCCTGCAGTTTGTGGCCAAGGAAGTGTCTTTTTTTTTTATTCCATATTTGTATGTTGGAACAATGAGTTGGAAGATAAAAATAAATACAGTCAAATTCTGAATTTGGATTAAAATTACAAGTTGCACAAATATAAGATAAGGGAGATATTTGCTTACCAATAATTTATAGGGAAAAATTGTGTTTTGGGTGACTCATCTTTTGTGAATGAACTGTATAAATAGCTGTTAAAAATTTCACACAATTAATGGACTATCATGTCTACTAATAACACCAACATTTGTAGCCACCATTTTTTTGCACTAACCATGTACCAAGAATTGCACTTAATACTTTTTATACATGACTGAAACTAATGACCACCTTATTATTATGCCCACTTTTGAATGAAGAAACTTAGGATCTAAATATTTAACTCATACATAACACAGAATTGGGATGTGGTAGAACCAAATGTATTTGTTTGTAAAAGCTGTGGTTCTTAACCACTGATTGCCTTGCTGCTCTGTGCGGGTCTGAACACATCTGGGGTATTAGACTCAGCTCTAGTAGATACATTTTAAGACAGACAGTAACCAAACAGTGGCTTCACAGGGAAGTCACTGGCATGGAAAAGGGTGTGGAAACCATAGCATTCAAAGAGAACATTCAAAGAGAAGGAGGGTGTTTAGTGCAGAGGAGAAATGATGGGAGGTGGGGGTCAAGAATGAAAGAATGTCAAATTGAAGAGAGCAGGCCTGTCCTGCTTGGCTCTAAATGGCAGAACTAGAATAGCAGATGGAAGTTACAGTGAAGCAGATTTCTGTTTGACATGAGAACTTTCTAAAGGTTAAAGATGTGGGATAGAGCTCTTGAACTCACCCCTCTCCACCCTCCAAGCCTGTATAGCCATCTGTCAAAGATGTTGGATTTCAGGAAGCAGTCCCTTCCACCTCTAAGAGTCTGGGATTTTATAGATATGTTTAAATTTTATATAAAAGAAGTGTAAAGACCATTTGAGTTGCTTTAAGGTGAGTTTTGACTAGAAGCAGGGAGACTATTTTATTCTCTGAGTTTCTTTCATCCTATTGAGCATGTAACTCTTCCACTGGGGCCATAACTGGGGCATAAGGGAAGTCAGAGAAGGGAACTTGTATTTTTTCTGAACCTAAATTCTCTTTAAAGCAATACTTTTTGGATAGTATTCTTATATTCAATTCATTTCAAAGAATCTTATGTATTTATTTTGTGTTCAGCCCTGAGTGGGTGATAATTTCTAAATGATACCCCTTTTCATTTCACCACTCCTTAATGCCATTTTAGGTTAAAACTATACCTTGTCCTGCCTCTTGTGGTTGCTCCAACACATCACATGTCTAGTTATATGCAGAAAATATGCACATAAAAATGATCTGCATTTGTAATTCATGAAACCCAAAGAAGAGCAGAAAAAAAGGAATGAATTCTACATGGTTACAAGAAAGAAGAGGGACAAACCTGGATCTAGGTGCATTTCTACAAACCAGTATAGGTTGAATTTCCTGTGGAGGAAGTATGCTTACTTGTGGTTTCTCATCAGCCTCTTGGTGCAGAGTATCTACAAAGTTCTAGATGAAATGGGCTTGTGTGTGATCTTTCAAGTTGTTCAAAGGGGAATAGAATCTTGGGTTAGATTTGAAGAGCACAGCCACTAAAATTTTCCTTCTATGGATCTAAAATTTTACAATCATAATACTGCTGATCTTTCCTTTTTTCTTCTTCCCTTTAGTGTGGGTGGAACCTATAGATATAGTGGGATAATCACTCCTCTGAATGGGTTATGTGTTGACAACAGTTGACCTTAAGAAAGGGAGGTTATTCTGGATGAGCATGATCTACTAAAGTACCCTAAAAACAGACTGAATTCTTCCTGAAGAGATTCTATATGAGGGAGATTCTCTGTTGCTGAGAATACCACTTTTCTGAGTTAAGCATTTCCCTAGGTGTTCTACAGGCATTTCCTGTGGAAGCTGAAATGCCTTGGCTCCTAATGTCACCATAGGAAGGGAGTCCTAGAGGTGTAATAGTTTACTGATTACTTGGTTTATATCATGCATGGTCCTGAGCCCATGGCATGTTTATCTAATTTAATATTCATGATAGCACTGTAACTATATACTATTACTATTGGTATTATACATATAGGGAAACTGAGCCTTAGAAAAGGTTAGACACTTGTCAGAGTTTACACAGCTAGTAAATGATTGCTGTAGACAGAATCTTTGTGTCGCCCAAAATTCATATGTTGAAACCTAATTCCCAATGTGGTGTTTTTAGGAAGTGAGGTCCTTTGGAAGGTGATTAAGTCATGAGTGTGGAGCTCTGAAGAATGGGATTAATGCCCTTATAAAAGAGACCCCCAGAAAGCCTTTTTGCCCCTTCTACCATGTGGGAACACCATGAGATGGTACATCTATGAATCAGGAAGCAGGTCCTCACCAGACATTGAATCTGCCATTGTCTTGATCTTGGACATTCTAGCTTCAGAACTGTCAGAAATAATTTCTGTTGTTTATAAGCTACTCAGTGTGATGTTTTTTGTTACAGCAGCTCAGGCTCATACAATAATAGAGACTGTATTTGACTTTAGAGCTTATTCTCTTAACCAATATATAATACTGTTACTAACACTTTAAATGTAGTAATTACATGATTCTCAGAAACAGAAGAGAGCTCATCACAAGAAAACCATCTATATGTGTATGTAGGAGAGTGGTGAGGCAGTATTTATTGTGAATTAACTTGAATCCAAACCCTAGTTAAATTACTAATCTTGAATTTATCCGAGATGATTAACGTAATTCTGATTTTCAATTCGGTAAGGTCATTATTAGCATTTTATTATTCACTTCGAGGTCAATCGAAGGTACATATCAGGAAGTAATTACTTACTAACTCAGCTATGTCCTCCCTCTCTCTCACACACCCTCCCTTTCTTCCTCTTCTTTCCTTTCTTCTCAAGTACTCATTTATTTCTGGGTATTTTTTCTGTGCCTGGCACTGTGCTATACACCAGGGGTACAAAGATGAGTGAATCTCAGTCTATATCCTTAGGAACCTCACAGCCTGGAAAGGAAATTATTCAACATGACAATCGTTATAAAGAAGCATATTTTCCAAAATTGTTTTAAGGAACACTCTTTGATAGAATGTTAAGTAAGGGTATCATGAAAAAGAAGTATTTTAAGTTAAAATAAGTTTAGGAAATGCTGAGTTAAGAATTTTCAGACCCTTTAAATTTCTAATGTGTACTGTGAATCTTTAAAAAGGGAAGAGACCATATTTTCCAAACCCATTTGACCTCAGAACCCTTCTTTATTCATAGTACACTTAATAAAATATTTGTTCATATTTCTTTCTTTCCCTTCCATCATCCATCAGCCCATCCATCCATCCATCTACCCATCCGTCCATCCGTCCATCTATCCATTTGTTCGTCTATCTGTACATTCATCCACTTGCCATCCCTTCATCTACCCATTCAGGATTTCTCAAGTACTCACTATGTGCCAGCAACATGCTGCATCCTAGGAATCCATCAGAAAACATATATGTGGAGTTAGTAGTTTAATTGTGGAGATAAACACCAATCAAGCAAATAAATATATGATTATCAGAGTGTGTTAAGATCTACATAGGAAATGACCAGAGTTTTAAGATGAGAAAGAAAAAACAAAGTGAAGAGGTGGTTGAGAAAGCCCTCTTTGAGCAAAAGACATTTAAAGCAAATACTCAGCGGAAGAAAGTGAGCCAGCTTTGCAAAGAGCAAAAGGAAGAGCCATCCAGGAAGAGGAAACAGCAAGTGCCAAAAGCCTGGAATGCAGAAAGACTTGGCAAGCTCCAGGAATTGAGCTTCCTCCAGTAGTGCAGGTCTGCTTAAAGGCAGAAAGCTGAACCTGACACATTTTTTTAAGAATTAGATTCTCATCATCATAATATCACAGAGTTGGAGGAGACCCTGGCACTATCTATTCTAAGTTTCTATCCAAGAGGTTCTGTCTCCTAAGAGGTTCCTGCTCTGCTTGGCTCTGTTTATAGGGTCTTCCCCTTTAGATGGAAGGTTAATTTCAGCCCCAGAATATGCTGGAAAGACTGTTGCTTATTATATTTTTCTCCTTCATATGAAATAAGGACCAGTGAAGACTGAACAAAGTGCTGTGTTTTTAAGGAGAAATCATCTCTCAGAGTTGCAAATCCCAATACAAGTAATCATAGTTGATAACCTTCACTTCATTCTAGAAATAGGAAACAAGACTGAAAGGGAAAATTGACAAAGAAACTAGTTGTTGTACTTGACTCAGTGGCCAAGGAGGGGAACGAGAATAACTCTGATCTTGAAGCCTGAGTGCCCTGCTCCCAAAGCTTTTATCTTTCAATTCTCCCTGCAAGATTAAGCATCCCCAAACACCACTTTTATGGTCTCTGCCTTGGTTCAAGGAGCTACAATGGATCTTCTTTACTGTCAAGCCAACTGAAAACTTCTCTGCCAGACATTCAGGGCTATCAATATCATTGTTTCCTTCTGGCTGACCCTCTGACTTCTTGCTCCCTTACCCCAACACACACACACACACACACACACACACACACACACACACACACACACACACGGAGAGAGAGAGAGAGAGAGAGAGAGAGAGAGAGAGAGAGAGAATTTCACTATACAATTAGGGCCACAAAAAATAAAGAAATAATTCAGTTTTAGGGGTCACACCCCTGGCTTTGATTTTCTGCCACTTGAAGGTGGCTTGTCTGTGTATATTTCACAGACCTTTAGCTTCCTCATGTGCATTAACAGATAGAAACAATAATATTTGTCACGTAGGGATGTTTTTATCTGAACTCAATTGTCATAGTATCTTACTTCTATGGCTCCCTCCTCTCTTTGGTTCTTCTCTCCTCATTTGGACTTCATGGTTAGCTAAGCAGACTGGCACACAGATCAGCTAAGGCCAGGTTCAGGGATTCAGTTTCCTAATGGACCATTTTATCCATGATCTATGAATGGCCATAGATTCTTGACCACTTAGTGTCATGTCTTTTCAGTGGAGAAACCCATTCTTGCTTTAGGTACAAAGACTCCAACACGTGCCATAGAGATGGGTCAGGAGTATTGTTTTAAATCAAGACACCACATTCTATGTATATGTTTCTTATATAGTCTGAATCTGGGCACCCAGATTAGAACACAGCACTCATGAAGCACACTTGCTGCAGCATTCTGGAGGCCCAAATACCTCTTCTTATGATATAGCCACAGACTGAACAGTTAAACTTGCAACCCTAGTCATGGAACACTCTTTAACTTCAGTTTAAAGGGTCTCTTAGTCTAGCCAGTTTTTGACACCCTAATTGAGTGATTTTACCAAGACCAAAACCCTGGCTTCGATTCTGGGATCACTGGGCTTAGGTGGAGCCTAAGCATTGGAACCCGCATAGGTAACTCTAACATGCAGCCCAGAGTGTGAAACTACCTCCTAACCCTACCAAGAAATTGAAATTAACTCTCCCAAATCAGTCACAGCTGGTCACAGCCTCAACTACACTGGCTTCCAAGTGTCAGACAATGAGCTGATGTAATATTCGATCCAACATGCCATCTACCCCACACCATTGCCACAGAGAATAACTACAACTTTTTTTCCACTTGACAACAGCTTTGAATTTTAGCTCTGGAAATAGGTAATTTCCTAATTGAGGGTGTAGAATTCCCTCAATCTTCAACTCCAGAAAAAATGACCTCCTATTTTGGCTACAGACAGTTTTGTTTTGTTTTGTTTTGTTTTGTTTTGTTTTGTTTTCATTTTTTATTCCACCTCCCTACTCAGCTGGCTAAACACTGACCCCAAGCCCAGATCTAAAGTTACCCCATAATCATGATCATACCTGTTCTGATCACTCCCGGACCCTTACTTTGGTCATAGATTGCTTCATACCTGATAAATTAGAAATTTATAACACTAGCCACAAATGGAACCCAGGACGCCAGCCTCAGTGCAGTCTCAAACCTTGGCCATAAACTTAAAACCTGGTCACAGAAAGACCTGTGTCCTAGAAAACTACAAATGAAAAATAAAAATATATACTGATACCAAGAAACTACAATATTAAACTGCATGTACTTATCTGCCAGCTTCAATTATCAGTACGTGGCCATCCATATTTCACTTATATCCTTACCTACTCCTTTTCATTATCTCCTGGATTATTGTGAAGGAAATATAGACATTATCATATCCTATCACCTGTATATATTTTGGTTTGTATCTATAAAATGTAGTCTCTTTTGAAAAAGATAAATAAGTTATAATCATGATAAAATGATCACACCTAAAACTTAAAAGACTTAACAAAAATTTTTTATACACAAATATCTAGTAAGTGTTCATATTTCTCTAATTGTTGTATGTCTTCAATACATTATGTTTATATATATATATATATATATATATATATATATATATATTTTTTTTTTTTTAGTTTTATACCAATAAGGTCTGTACTTTGTTATTGGTTGACATGTCTATTTGTCTCGTCTATTCTTTGGGTTTTCTTTTTATCACTTCTATTACTTTTGTTGTTGTTGTTGTTGTTGCTGTTGAAGGAACTTCTAGTTGCTAAGCTCTACATGTGGGCCCATGCTGCCCATTACTCCCAGCCACCAAGGTACCAGCACAAAGTGGCCCACAGAAGAAAAGCTCTGATCATGAGGGGTACAAGCCAGGGATCAGGTGGGGGGTATCCCTCAATAGAGCCACTAACTATGTGACCAAATGAAGCTTCTGCCCTCTAGCTAGTGAGGAAAAGTGTTGCTTTTTTTAAATCAAATGATGGTTATGTCATGTCTTTTTCGTGGTCATTCTGTTTTCTCACAGCTGTTTCCTGACAAAGGGTCATGGCAGCAAAGATGTAATCAAACACTCTGCATATATACATTAAAAACCTAAAATTGCATACACAGAATAGGCTTGCTGTCCCTGCCCACCCTTGGTCTGGTTACGGCCATAAGATTCACAGAAGTCAGGATTCACAATGTAGAGCTGCAGTCACTAAGAGGGGTTACCAAGGTGGCAAGTGTCATCCCTTCTGAGAGTTTAGTGAAAGGAGGCAATCTGAACTGAGGAATCCTTTGTGGAGGGAGGGAGAAACAGCCAGACATCTTCCCATTCTTGAAAGGAAGGACCTGAATCTCGAAATGGCCAGGCTTTGGTGGTGAAGACTTGACTGTAAGAGTGGCGAGTTCACATTTGAGTGTTGGGATTTTTGAAGCATTTGGTATGATAAGTGTTGAGTGAAGCATCAGAAAACAGCATCTTCAGCAACTTCATATTTCCTTCAGAGGAATGATGCACAAATTTCTTGGCTGGCATTCAAGTCTCTGCCCATCATTTCACAGCCTATTTTGACAACCATAACTCCCTCTTTTCTTTCTACCGGAATCTTTCCTGTCAGATTGAGCTCCTTGCTGCTTCCCAAATAAGCCATGTTTTCCTTCTTCCTTGAGACTGCTCATGTTTCTTTCTCCTCTTGGAATGCCCTTCCCACAGCCCTCCTGTGCACATGCTGTCCGGAATCAGGGATGATAACACTCACTGTTAAGCAACAAAAGGTGGAATCAGCATGAGTGCAAAATAAAAGAAAGATTTGTTCAGAATGACCCAGAGCCTGGTACTGGAAGGTTCCTAGATGCCTAAACAGCCAATGGAGAAGCATGAGCCAGGGAAGATGTCATTCTAGCCTGGTACTCTCACTACGGCTCAACTCATCCAAAAGAAAAACTTGATAAAAACATGTTGAACAAAATTATACATGCTCATTTCTTAATATAGCTTTCAGATGTAATCGTAGGGAACGTTTGTTTTGGGTTTGAATTTCTCTAGGTTTTAGATACCATTTTCTCTCCCAAACTAGGTCATTTGAATTATCTGCTGATAGTTCAAATCTGTAGATAATTTGCTTTTACTCACATTCCTAAGAACTAATTACCTGTACATATAAAATGATGAAATCTCATTATATTTTCTTTTAAAACTCTGACATGCATTTAATTGCATTAGTCAATTATTACTGTACATGCCGAGGATTTGCTATTGACCAGCTCATGCTGGAATATTTACTGCACAGATGTGTTACTTTAATTAAACAAATGTGATTACACACATATCAATTTTTATTTGGTTTCAAAGCCCAGAATCTAAAAGTGATGCAGTTGGCAGAGTCGTGCAGTGTGGTGCTGGTTCCCAGGAACATTAGCAAGAGGCTCTTTCCTGAGGGAACACCGAGTGCCTGCAACTCTGTGTAGGAAACTTTAGCCACAAGTGAGTTTTTGTTGGTGTAAGTGCCATTGAGTGAATCCAAGAAGGGAACAAACAAACCAGCCATTAATCTTCCTAGAACATCTTTAGCTTTGTTCACCTACACATAGAGAGATGAGGGGCCATCCTTAGAGAACTTACAGGAAAGCTAGTCTAAAAATTGATCTATCTAAGAGTGGGAATTACTTGAAATTGGTCCTTGGTTAAATAGGTGAGCTGGTGTTTGTCTTTAAGATCAGGGGTGATATGGGACAACATTAGAACATTAGACTTGGTCTCTTGGGCTCCTTCCTGTCATGAGCTACAGCATACCTCCCACAATGCATCAAGAACAATGACCACCTCTCAGTGCCTAGTCCTAACCAAGCAGTTTTGAGTAATAACACAAAGACTTAGAAAATTGAAATGTGCTTTATGAATTGGAGTAATATAAGACTCTATAATTCCTGGTATAATCACTGCACATATTGGTTACTTAGTAAATAGTCTTGGGTGCTAATAAAAGCAATAAGTCAGTCCATTAATCCATGAATATTTACCAAGCACTCTGTGAACTGGTTTTTGGTGGTCACAGACAGAAAGGCAGGAGATCTGTCCACAGGAGTACAGTCTAGCTTTTTGCCTTAGTCTCTCACATGAAGGGCCACTGTGTTGGTTTTCGAAGGTATCTCTGGGCTTTGTGGGCATGGCCTCTGAAGAACCAACCCAGCTGGTCAAGTCAACCAAAAGTTCTGCTGAACTATGTGTTTCCAAGTCTCTTGGATGCAGGCAGTATCTCTAAGAATGAGACTGAGGAGGAAATGAGATGGGACATATCTGAGTTCCCACACCCATCCTGAGCATGGAGAACACACTGAAATGCTGAAAAGGGTCACATCAACTCTAGGTGCAGACAGAAACTTACCAACAGAGAGGCAGCAAATTGTTGCAAAATATAAAGTGGGCCCAGATTTTGGGGTGGCACAGAGTTGGATGCCCAGATCAGGTGGGACACTGGGTGGCTTTGACCTCTTGTGATAGTTACCTAACCTAATGTGATGATGAAAGTCATCTCCTCCTGCTGTTACAGTGATTACAAACCATGTCTATGTGATGTCCAGGACTTAGTAGTTTCTTAGGAAATTGTTTTTGGAAATTTGAGAGGGTGGTAGTAATAGAATATAGATCAGCTAGGAAAGGTTAATTGTTGGAAAACATTGTTTTAGTCATTTTGCGTGTACCATTCTTCCTTTCATCATGCTACACACCATTGGCCCATTGCCACCTCAAGGGGAAAGCCTATGATAAATACATTTATGAAGTTTTAAGATCAAGGAGGTTATCTGGTTCAGCCCCAAAAGTGAGCTTCATAAAGTCTTTCAATTATTGAGTGTTACAGTTAGGGTTCAAACCCAGGTCTTACTTCAAGATAAATAAATGTTCCCTACATTATATTTCTTTATGAAATGAATGGTCTTTAAAATCCATAGAGGTATGCATTTGATTAGAGGAATAGAGGGAGGAAAACAATACAAACTAAGAGTGGCATTTCAGGCACTTCTGTCTCATCCAAGAAGACATGGTTGGGATACTGTTGAGATACATCTGCCTTCCTGGTAGCTCTCAGATTATCTATACAAGGGACCACTATTTTTCCCATGAATTATATTTTGTTTTTCATCCACGTAGCTTTAAATATTGATCCTTTCACCTAGTTGCAGGTTGGGGCAACATATTCCAGGCCCCTAGTCCCTTCTCCTTCATCCCAGAGTTTCATACAAATGATCATTTTTCATGTATAAACATGGGGAGCATTGGCCTGATGAGACTAGCTGGTTCAGAAAACACAGCTTCAGTCTTGGCTTTGCCTTTGAATATTTAAATAATCCTAGCATAGCAAATTAGTTGAGCCTCAGTTTCCTCATCAACAAAATGGATGTAATTTTATCTCACAGTTTTGCTGCAAGGATTCAGTGAGATTGTCCAATATAGTGTCTGAAACATCACAAATATCAATAACAGTGAGTCGATTGTTCCACTTTTTTTTTCAGTTTGTAATTTGATTTGTTAAAGTGGAGAGTATAACTTCTGGCTTTTTAATACTTCACAGCTTGGTAGATGAAGTCAGGAGATAACTTAGTTTTTCAGGCTTTGAGCTTTGGCTGTGATCCGCCCATGCCTCATCTTAAATTCCATTCCGTTTACTAGCAGAGATTCTGATAACTGCTTAGTGTGGAGACTGGGACAAAGCCCTTCTGGCTCCACCTCCCCAAGTGCCAACCCTGCACCCCCAACCCAGCCAGCACTCTAGCTGCTGATCTCATTCCTTTGTCAGGGCTAGTTCTACTTAAAACCAGATTTGTAGGAAGCAACACGCATGCACACACAGCCAAAGCCTGGAATTTCTTACCCGAAAACAAGTTCCCTCCTCCTTCTGCTCCAGTTCCTCAGCTTTACCAGAAGGAGTGGGGCTGGGAGAAGAAATGGAGTTTGCATCAAGTGTGCTGAGGCAAAGCAATTCTGGAGTCACTCTCCACCTTACCTATCCTGGACTAGTGTGGCTCTGCAGTCACAGTCACCCAAATGCAGGGCAGTCCAGCCAGGCACTCAGCCTCTCCTCCCTTGGAGTGGGTCATTGTGGGTTGAACCCAGCACTGCAGGGGGTAAGGGCTGGGCTGCTCACCCACTGTACCTCATTATGTATTCCTTCATTGTTTCCTATGCAAATTAAGTTAATGAGAATTAGGAACATAATGGAGCCCATTCACCGTTCTAGTCGCTGGAAAATGGGTTTGACTACCAATTTTCCATTACAGCTGTTTTGTAATTACCGTGGAATACTCTGAATTCTAATGGAGACGCGGAGCTGCCTGACAGCCTCTTGAGTACTTTTTTTTTAAGGAAGGTTTTTTTTTTTTTTAAAGGAAATCTAAACTCTTTTTTTTTTTAAAGCCTTTCTTCAGAGTAGTCTCAGTTTTCGTTATGAAAATCTCCTCTATTACAGGAAGGACCTCTTTCCATTGGTGGGGATTCCTAAACTTTGCAGGGTTAGAATATTTACCTGAAAATATCAGAGTTATCCCTTTCCTTGGAAGCAGAGTTTGGGGTCACATAAAGTCAGGAGCTGCTCTCTGAATTTGTCAGAGGAGACCAGATCTAGCCTGCTCTCCTCCCTGCTTGATCTGATCTCCTCCTCACCCCTCCTCACCCAGGTCCCCGGACCACACATACTCCCTTTCTCATCTGTTGCTAAACTCCGAACATTTACAAGGATAGGGTTGTTCCTTGATATAGAGTCACTCTTTTTAGGCACCAAAGACTCTAGGAAGAAGAACATGTTAAAAATTTAAATAGTTCCAAATTTGCCAGCTAAGTTATCTCCTGACTCCATCTATCAAAATTACGGGAGCACAAGATGCAAGAGAATGAGGGTGGGGCTGATGACAATGAGCATGGAAGAAAAAGAACAGGGAGGCTGTTGTATGTTGCTAAGCTGAAACATCATGTTTTCATTCCTATACCTTCTTAAGCAGGAGAGAGAGATGATGAGAGTTTTGGTGTAGAAAGGTATTCTTGTTACAGTATAGAGAAAGGCTTTGAACATAGGTATTTTGGGATGGAGTTGTTCTGGTTACAGGACACATAAAACCCAGGTATGGGGGCAATGGCAGATGTACACTGCTCTTGATTGATGGGGGAATCATAAAGACTTAAGCTTAAGAGTTGACAACTGGGATGGTGAGAAGTGGATGGATTCTAAAGATGCTCAGGAGGTAGAATCAACAGGCATGATGATTAATTAAATACATGTGTATTGCAGGGCAACAGGGGACCTCTAGGCTTCCTCCTTGAACTGTTAAGTGATACAATTCCTCAAAATATAATAGTGAGAGCTAAAATTTACGGAGACTATAATATGTGTCAGGCACTGTATTGTTTTACATGTAGAACGCATTTCATCTTTACAATAACCTAATGAGGTAAGAACTATTATTAACCTAAAATCATAAGTGAAGAAGCTGAGATACGGGGAGGTTAAAAAAAATACGTGTCCAAAATATCATAGTCAGGAAGTGGTAGAGGCAAGACTCAAATCCAGGTGGTCTAGTTCTAGTTCTATAAACCAGGTGGTAACTCTTGGAAAAGGAGATTTGCTCTGGTGTGTGTGTGTGTGTGTGTGTGTGTGTGTGTGTGTGTGTGTGTGTATGAGAGACAGAGAGAGAGAGGGGGAGAATAGTAGTTCTAAACCTGTGAATTGGAGGCACCTTTAAAATACAGTGTAGATTCCAGTGGGAGTTGGATGATAGGATGCAGTTTGAGAAGGAAGACTGGGCTTGAAACACAAGTTTGTAAGGTGTCAGTGTACCAGTTGGCATTGAAGACATGGAATGGTACAAAATCTCCTAAGATTTATGAGTGAAGAGCTCTGAATACACCAGATTTTGCCTGATGGACTTAAGAAAAGGACTTGATAGAAGGCGCTGAGAAGATACCCCAAAGTAGGATGAAAGCTAGGAAGCGATGTCTCAGAACCTGAGGGATGGTATAGTTAAGCTTCAGATCCTTGGAATTTAGAAAAAACAAGGATGCTTTTTAGATTCATTCTCTAAAGATTGGACCCTATAACAAGGAGTTTATTATCTGAGAAAGGAGTGGCTTTCTACATAGAAAAGACTTAATCTCTGCCAAGTTTTCCTGACTGTGCTCAGAAGGTATTTCTTAGTTTCAGCATCTTCTGCCACCTGGAGAGGCTGAGAATTTTCAAAACCATTAAGTCCTGGTTCCTTTTTATTTAACAGTTCTTCCCTCAATTTATTTTTCTCCTCTCACATTTTACTACAGGTAGCAGGAAGAAACCTGGCAGTGCCTTCAACACTTTGTTGGGAAATTGCCTTAGCTGGATAACCAGGTTCATCCCTTGCAAGTTCTGCTTTCCCTATACAGCAGATGACAATTGTGCTAAGCGTTTCACCACTACATAACAAGATCTCCCTTTCTCCAGTTTCCAGTTACACATTCCTTGCTTCCTTCTGAGTCCTAATTGGCAGCATTTCTTGTTGGCCATATTTCTACTAACAGTCTGTTCAAGGCAATTTAGGCATTCTCTATCATGCTCTTCAGAAATCTTTTAGACTCTATCTACTGCCTGTTTCCAAAGCTATTCCCACAATTTTAGGTGGTTGTTACAACAGTACTACACTTCTGTACCAAATTCTGTGTTGGTCAGGGTTCAACCACAGAAACAGAAACAGTTTTATAGATATATACATACATACATGTATGTATACACACATCATATATATGTATGAAAGGATTTGTTATTGGCTTACATAATTGTAGGAGCTAATTAAGTAGTCTCTAAAAAGCTATAGTCTCCTTGTCTGATACAGGAGATTGTGGTCTGAAGGCATATAGTCAGGAAAGGATCATCAATAGGCTGCAACCCATAAGCAGGAGCCGGGACCTATGACCATGGCCTGAAATCTATTCATGCTTGTTGTCTCTGACTTTGGTGATGAGGTTACCCAGCAGAAGCCAGGGCCTCCCATCACAGACTCAAACACATACCTGGCCCAGGAGCCAGAGAAGTTGACAGAGGATCCTAGGGAAGGTAGAGGAATTGCTCACTCAGCTGCTGCTTCATGCCATTGAGGTGAATCAGCATATCAGCAACCATGGGTTAGTTGTAAAATGGCTACTGCTTCACTTCTGCATCTCTACCCACCCCACCCCAAATCTCCCAGAAATGTCTCCTGAGACTTATCCTAACCAGAAACATACAAGAAAGGAAATAATGGGAAAGGTACTTAAGCATACCATGTGGGCACAATATGAAGCCATTATACCTATGCTCCAGTTACCCCAATATCTCTGCATAACCAAGCTCTTTTCCAGGAATACCTTCCCTTCTGCCTTCTATCTCTGCCCCTAACTGTACCTCTGCCCTAACAATACCTGCACTGTGACTAGTCCTCCTGAAACATACTTATGATATCTGTTACTTGTGTTACTGAATCAGCCACAATGTCTGATTTTTGTTTGTCTATTTCCCGCGCTGGACTCTAATATTCTAAAATGCTGTTGCCTAGCACATAGTAGGTGTTTAAAAAGTTTGAATGGATAAAAGAAGTCACAATGTCTCTGATCTTTAGTACCTTTTGGATAAAATAGTATTCTAACTTATAAGGCCATTGTGAAGATGAAATATATTAATGTATGTCAAGCGTCCAGTTCATAACTTACCATGAACTGGGTGCTCGACATACATTATGCTTGAGTCTAGCCCTTTTGTATGGCAGATGGCCACTAATGGCCTCTCACCCTTCAACACTCTGTCCTGTCAAAGTTGACATCCTGGAACCAGCCAGGTCAAGTAGATGGCAAAATCTTGAAGAGTGCTATATGTTTGCAAGCTCAGGGAGAAAGGAAATACACTTTTAAAATTCTCTCTTTGAGGGGAGAAACACATGACCTTTACATATAAGGATTCCTCAGTTAGCTGGAGGTAAAATGACCCCGACCTTGGGGAAACCATGGTTATGGAGATGTGTTGTCTATGGAACTGAAGAGTTAGTGTGTAGCTTCATCTAGATCTTACCCAGGGTAGTGAGCAGGTCAGGTTTAGATCCAGGTGAGGAAGTTGTCAACTATCAATTTGTTTAGTGAACACACATTTACTGAGGACCTACAACTTTACTGGTGCTGCATTAATGCTGGGGATATGGAGGCGTTAATACGTGTAACATGTTTAGAATATTGCTCAGTGCCTATAAACCCAAATATTTGATACCATTACTTTTGCTAAGTAATACATATAGTTCTAAATTTATGCTTTATCTTTGTAGACATGCAGGTGTTATCTATTTTCTCTCTCTGTCTCTGTCTCTATGTCTGCCTCTCCTTGGTTTATTTCTATGATGTGTCTTCCAGATCTAGACTGATTATGCATCCAATTCTTAACTAATGACTATAATTTATTGAGTACTTATGTGCCAGGAACTGTGCTAACTACTTCAATTTCACTAGAGTTATGATTAGATTCAATTGTACATAACATAAACACTCATCTGATTTCTTTCTATCATGTAGAAGATGCCTGAAGCTAACAGTTAGGGCTAGTGAGGTGGTTCTAACATATCATTAGGAAACTAGGATTTTTTAATCTATTGTTTTGGTTCACTAGTTGTAAGGGAAACTGAGAAATGTAGAATTTTAGCTGGGGGACATCATTGCCTTGAATAAAAACCAGATCCTATTACCAAGTAGAAAAAGGAGAATGGATATAGAGTGACGTCACAGACTCTCAGACTCAAGCACTTGACTCTTATCAGAAGTCAAAAGACAACCTCTTTTCTGCCTTGTAGGTTCTTAGAAGCCTGAGGAAAATGATAGATGTCATCGAGTATTATAAAGGTAAAATCCTTGTTCAAATGTGGCTTGGGAGAGAGGTTGGATCACTCTCAGACCAGTGATAAGGAGTCTGCAAGGTGGTGTTCGGATCGAGGAATGAACTTTGAAGACTGACTCTAAGAAATTTCGTGTCTAAGGATAAGATATTGTCCAGACTTAGTATTTCTGTTTACCTCTATTCCAGCCACTGAGGGATAAAATTTCTGTAATATGTCAAAAGGGAGACAGATGTCAGTTTGAAAAGGAAAGAAGCAGAGGGCCAGTAGACACCTCTCATGAGGATCTAATTCACACTCAGGGAAGATTTGATCCTCTGGGCTCTGAGGGAAGTTTAATTGAAATGCAAAAACCAAAGGTCAAAACCATGTAAAATTTAAAGGCCATTTTTACTATTTGACAAGGAACAAATTGTAACTTTATATTGCTTTTAGATGCAATTTTGTTCAGTGAAATTAGATTATGCTCAACTAAAGCACCTTCTTTAGAGCTTTTAGATTAAATATTAGAACTTATTAGAAGGACCTTGATTTCGTCAGTAAATACCAAGGAAAATATTTGGTGGGAAATGCAGCTGCTTAATTTGCATTAATACAAACGAGAACTATTAAGCTTAGTTGATTAGCATATTCATATGTACTGTAGTCCCTGTGCGGTTAAAATAGATTCTGCTGCATTCTGATTATGAACTCAGTATACGTAATGCTGTGAACCAGAGCCTTGGCAATAGAGTGTGCCATGGACTGTGGGTTATGGCACTAGTGGGAGGTAATATTTTGAGTACTGGTCTCAAGATTGCCTTCATAACCTGGTATTAGGCAAAGCCAGCCCCATCCTGAAGGCTCAGAGAAGCAGATGAACTGAGAGATAGTAGTCCAGGGTAGAGCCTAGATTACTTGGGAGCAAGATATGTTCAAACAAATATGAATGAGTGTGTGTGTGCGTGCGTATGCTTTGTTCATTCACTCATTTGTCCCTTCATTCACTCAATGTGTATTTACTATGTGCTGATCATGTTCTTGACCCTTGAGCTGTTTCTGGGGTGACTGCTGAGAACAAGACCCACGTGAGTAAAAGGATTTATCTTCTCAAGTTTCTTTTCCTCAGTACTAGCTTGCCAAATTTAGAGCCGATCGTCTGACTTCCTACCTGATTTCTGCCACTTGAAGCTTTCATAGCTAGGAATGTGTTTCTTTATGAAAGATGTCTCAACATGGGGAGGCAAAGGCAGGCCGTGGAGGGAAGGCTAGAGCTACATGGCTGTTCTCACTCTCGCAGAGCCTACCATGGTACTCGAAGAGGAAAAGGCCCTGCTGAGGAAGCTGGGGAGGGGCTCTTTGAACCTGGGTCTTAAAAGCTGGATGGGATTCTAGAGGTCGCTCAATGGGTACCAGGGAAGAGCCTGAGCATATGGGTTGGGGGAAGCATAGAGTCTGGGGTGGCTGCAGTGATGTTTTATTGAAGGAGGAGCTGGAAAATAGATGGAAGACACTGACTGATGCCAGAGATGGGCCTGTTTACCTTCTTGCCAGCTTTCTAATGCTAGTATCTGAATCAATCACTTGGATATCAGTTTGTGCTCCTTGTAAAAGTTTTCCAAAACCTGATTTTTTTTATTTTGCAAATTATAATTTCCCTTTGACTTACAAATTAATTATGAGATCATTTAATTTTATTTCTGATAGATCTTTTAAAATGTCTCGTTAACTTCCACTGCACACCCAGTAGCTATTATATACAGATATATTATATAATATTTTATAAATAATAATAAGATTTTAGAAAGAAAGAAAAGAAAGAAAAGAAAAAAAAGATAAAAAAAAGAAAAGAAAAAAAGAATGTAAGTCAGCCGTTTCCCAATCTGGGATTACTATTAAGTTTCCTAGAACAGAGGACTGGGCAGGCCTCCAGGTGAGTGTGACCCTAGGTAGGCATCATGGGGCCAGCTCTTTCTGTCCTCTTCCTTTGCTGGCCCATTCCCTATTACATATTTGTGTCCCTAGGCAAGGCATTTTGTGTTCCCTGCTCCTGCTAATGAATTTCTTTCAAGTTTTCTGTTTCTAAGACTTCAACTTGAGGCGAATTTAGTTGGCCAGCAAGTGGCTATTACATTTGAATGGGTTGATAACTGTTGCCTCTTCCTTAATATATAAAGTTTAATCCCCTCTGAGGAGGACAGAACACCAAAGACATTGGCTGTTTCTTGTCCAAATGTCTGTCCTAGTCTCACAGCTTCCAGAGAAGACATGAGTCAGGTAACACCTTTTGAGATAGGTGACACTGGGTGCCCATGGCAGGGAAAGCAGGCAGCAAATTACCCACTCTTCTGATGATTCCGTTTATATACTTTATTCTCTTGTGCCATCCATCACCTTTCTGAGACCCAGGGTGGAATCTTGGAATTTTGGTGACAGAAACCATTGCAGACCTTATTTTATTCTAAAAATGAAGAAGCTGAGGCTTAGGGGAGTCCAAAATTGTGCCTTGGTAACATAGACCAAACCAAATTTCACATCTTCTGAACCTCAGACCAGAATGTGAGTTACTGACGATTTCTAACATTTATTTGGTTTACCTTGATCCAGGCTGCCCTCTGTGTGCATTGAAACTAGATGTAACAGGTTTTAAAGTATCTGCATGGAAGAGAAAGGCTCACTGTTTTGTGACTTTCCTTGAACTCGACCATTCAATCATTCATTCATTCGTTCTTCTAACAAATACTTACTCAGCACCTTTCATGTTCAAAGAGCTGTTCTAGGCCCTGGAGAAGCCGTGAGCAGAAAGACAAAGGCCTGGGCTCAGGAGTTTACCTTCTAGTGAGCAAAGTAAGATGATAAAATGTAGCTGTCAGGTGCAGCTGTCTGCTCTGAGGAAGGATCCAGCAGGGTAAGGGGTGTGGAGTGTGACTAAGCTATTGTTCTGAGAGGGGGCCATGAGCGGGTATTATTAGGGAGCAGATAAGGTGACATTTGAACATTGTAAGGAAATGAGAAAGAGACATAGACTGTCTGGGGAGAGAGTTTTGCAGGTATAGGCAGAAGATACAGCAGATGAGGGGGGAGACAACATGGTCCAAGGAAGGAAGAGAAGAAGTAGGTCAGAGGGCACAGAGGAACAGGGTCCAGGTCATGCAATTGCTTGTAGGGAGGACAACATAAAATTTTTTATCCAGTTGGTGTTTTTTGATAGTGAAAGGACATGCTGCTTATTATCATGGATACTAGGACAGATATAAGCAATAGTGTCCAGTGCAGGCTGGGGTACATGGCCTTCTGCTGTGAAAGTCAGTGGGAGGTGCTGCCCCTCACTGTGGGTGGGTAATGAACCCTCTTAACAATAGGTTGGGGAGGGGCTGAGGCAGAGGCAGGGAGCTGGGTCAGGAGACCATTGTAGTGTTTTAGGTGGGGGTGATGGGCTGGGAGTGGGTGGAGGCAGTGGAGGTGGGAGCAGTGTCTGGAATTTAGACATATATGGGCAGTGGGACTGACGGGGTTTACTGGCATATTGGATAGACGGTTGAGAGGAAAGAAGAGTCAGGGATGACTCCTGGCCTGAGTAACTGAAAACACATTTGCCTGTACTGAGATGCCAGGACACTGTCTGAAAACCAAGTTTGAGGGAAAATAGAGTTTGGTTTTATTCAATGCAATGGAATGCATGTTTGTGCACTCTACCCTTGAATTTATATGTTGAAATCCTAACCCCTAATGTGATGTAGTATTAGGAAGTGGAGCCTTTGAGAGGTGATTAGATCATAAGGGTGAACCCCTTATGAATAGGATTGGTGTTCTTATAAAAGGTACCGAGCCCCTTCACTCCTTCTATCATGTGCAGACACAGAGAAATCACAGCCAAATATTAACCAGGAAGTGGGCTCTTACCAGAAAGAATTTGCCACCACCTTGATCTTGGATTTCCAGCCTCCAGGACTGTAAGCAAAAATCTCTATTGTTTATAGCCACCAAATCTGTGGGATTCTGTTATGGCAGCCCAAATGGACAAAGACATCTATATTACCTTTGATGTTCTTATTTGACATCAAGTTATGATGTCATATATGGTAGAAATAGGAGTCATTGGGATACATACTTGGTATCAGAGGTCCCAGGGCTGAACGATATCCCCAAAAGAGAGTGAGTATAGAAAGACAGTGAGGACTGGGTCTGGGCCCCACAAAGTTTACAGGTCAGAAGGACCAGAAAGCCCATGAAAAGGAGGCTGAGAAGGAACAGATAGAGGGCCATTCAAGGGGTGCAACAAGGAGTGTGGTATCCCAAAGTCAAGTGAGGAAAACCTTGCCAGGCTTTATTCTAACCTGTTTGCTATATTTTGCCAGGACAAGGTCTGGAAGCAGGATTTAATGGCAGGAGGGAAGCCGTGTGATGTTAGCCCTGAGCCCAAAGCTCAGGCCTGTCAGTGAGGACAGCAACTGCTATGTTGTGAGCAGGGTGTGCATGTGGGTGGGAAGAGGTTAGAATATGAGAATGTGTTCCAAGCTGACCTCTCCTGGTGGAGCAGGAGCTGTGGGTATGGAATGTGCAGTCTGGTCAACCAGGAACTTTCTGCTCTGTGGGCACAAACATCCTGTGATTAGTCCCCAACTGCATCTGTAAGAAGTGCCTGGTGGAGATGGAGAACTTGCGAGGAAGAGGCAGCCCAGACATCAGGCAGTGGGAAGAGGTGGTGGTGCTGATACACCTCACCCTCCAAAATAAAAGAACAGAGGAGGAGTGGTATTAGGCTTATGCGGAGGCAAAGAAACAGCACTGGAAGTTACAGGTGGAACACAGAGACCAATAACTTGCAAAATAAGGAGAACTTGGGATCCGGATTTAAGGATCAGGCCTAGCTTTTGCCACATCCTAGTTTGGCCTCTCTGAACCTTTATCCCTTTGTCTCTAAAATGGGGTCTATCCCTACCTCATCTGGATTTCTGTAAGAGTTAAATGGGATAAATTATGCTAAAAATCAATTTATGTAGACTCAGTTTGTGATAAAAAATACAATGCATTCATCTTCTTTATCTTGGTGATTTTCATTACTCCTTTCTGTTTAAGTGGAAACATATCTGGGGCTTATATTCTAGGGCTAAAAAACAAGGAACTGAGGAAGTAGTAGCCTTTGGGTGGCAGGTGTTTAAAGAATCTGAAGGGGGAAAGTAAAGTTATTGCAACTCTGGTAAGATCACTTCCAGTACAATAATGGCAGGGATAATGATATGAGGCTTTACATTTACACATAGCATTATGTAGGACTCTCTACACATCTTCTCATTAAAGAAGACTGGTGTGAATCTGCCCATCTGGAGAGCCTGCTGATGAGAATAACGGTGCACCTCCTGAGCAGACATCTAGTCATTCTCCCAGACTCAAGAGGGTCACCTAATCACCTTCCCTCCTGATACCATCTGAGGCTGACTGTTCCAGGTGACAAGCTCTGGGAACTCTGGCCCTGCTGTCTGTCCCCACAGACAGCAGGATGGGGGGCCACAATGTGTGGAGCGAGCTAATCCTCAATCCCATGGAGCATGTGCCTGAATTCAGGGACACAGTGCTGTGACAGCCATCACAAATGTCTGCTCCCTTTGGTTGGGTCATGTCCAGACGATGTTTGGTTAGAAGAGGGCACCCAGACCTCTGTGGCCTCTGCCACTAGCCCACCCTCAAATCCTGTGGCTGCCATCTGACATCAGCAGGGTCACTAAGGAATTAGATAACCAAGGCAAGGCTGTGACTCCAGAATGCTTAAGTAGGCGTGTGACCCTACTCACACTTCTGGCTTGGGTATGTGCTGATGGTAGAGGGTGGGGTTTTATTGTGGGAAGAGAGAACAGGCTGGGTGATAGATGCAGCTTTTGAAGTGGTACTATTTGAGGCCTGAAAGGGGAGGTCAGACAGGTCAAGGATGAGGCAATGGGGCCTGAGATGGTGGCTGAAGCCGTTTCTCTCTGACTAGTGCCAGGCTTGCAGATGGCAGGGCCCTGAGGTGAAGAGGATTGGTAGGTTTTACTTACAACCTATGAGCTGAAGTTGAATGACCCTAAAAGCCTGCAGTGTGCTCCCTCATGGCTAGGCTTTTAACCCCTTTTAGTGCAGAGTTTTGCATTGCTTCTCCCACATGTATCAAGGTCTCATGGGTCAATTCAGCTCTTTTGGCTACAGAGGTGACTGATTTGTCTTCTCTACCAGCCATGTGTGCTGCTCCCAGCAAGAGCCTGGCTCAGGGTGCCGCAAGTGTTGAGGGGCATGAAACGCTTAAGCAAAGTGGTGATGCTCCATGATGACAGTTCGAGCACTGTCATTATGATTGGGTGTGTGGGGGATGCATTTCAGGTCCTACAATGTCAGAGGTCAGTTTCTGTGGCCCCTTCCCTTCTCCATTTTTATGGCCCGGGGGCTCTGACTGCTCTGAGCGTGAATAAAGCCCAGTAAAGAGACTGTTCACCTTCTCGGATTAGACCACCAGGGGGCACTGGAGCACACTCACAGGCTGCCTGCAGCTGCAGGACCTGGAAAGGTTGGCAGAAGCTTCGGAGGCCTGGGAAACAGGCCAGGCGACCCCAGGGTCTGTGACCATCTTCAGAGCATCCTGTCCCTTCTTAGACAATGGGAGAACTGTATTTTGGCTTCAGATCATTCAGCTACTGTTTCTACCCAGAAATGGTCCAACCTTAACAGCATCATTAGCATTTTGTCCTGAACCATCACCCTTACTGCCCTGGCACGAAGAGCCCAGAGAGGTTGTGTAACTATACTGAAGACACACAGCCACAAAAGTGGTCAAACACTCGATTTTTCTCTGTGAGATTTTGGCCCCAAAGACCTTCCTCATTGCTCCACAGTGATGAATCTAGTCCTCATCTGGGAAGCAGGTGTCCAGGTCTCACATTACACCTTTTCACGATCTTTTGAGAGATAGAAGGATCTTGCCTGGAATATGCATTTTTAACAAGCTTTCCAGGTGATTCCGATAGACATTCTAAATGGGGACCCTGTCTTTGTGAGGGAACCAAATAATGAAATGAATTTTTCCTTGAGTTTCCTGGCAGCGCCCCTCCCCACTCACGCAGGGCTTTGATCACACTGCTCCTACAGCCCGTTCTGTTGGCTGCTCACCTCTGAAGTTTCCCCCTGCAAAGGACTTCTCTCCATCACTCCTGGCTGCCCACCTCCCACTCTGACAGAATGACTCGCAGCTGCCCCTGACCATCTTACCTTCAAAAAACGACAAGTTAATCTGATTAGAGAAATCAGTTCTAGTGGGATTAAGATAGAAAGTTGCCCTGACATGTGGCATATCCCCCGGTCATGGGAATTTAGAGCAGGGCTTTCTGGCCATAACACCACAGTCTGAGGTTTTAATTCAGAAGGGCTGGATTAAATAAATAAGACAATAAGCATGGGTATTTCAGGGAAGACTAGCAGAGTGAGGCATTTTGAAAGATAGAGATACTTGATACTCGGTCAGGTTTGGAAGGGTGTTTACCTATACTAGGTGACCAATGCCAGTTTCAGGTTTTGGTTTCATTGTAAAGAACATGTATTGTTTTTTGCATTATAGAGATAACATGCATGCATGCAAAACATGAAAACAATATAGAAAAGTATTCCTACCACCCAGTTGGGTTAAGGTGTCAGATAACATCTGTCCAGACACATCTCTATGAATATGACAAGGATGAGCAATTGCTACACTTTATTAAGTATATACTATGTGCCAGACACAGTCCTGTGTACCTCTCATGTGTTCTGCCATTTGATTCTCACATGATCCATGGGAAGGAAGTGACAGTTTTCTAATGGTTAAGCTAGAAATGGAGGAGTTGAATAATTTGTCCAGGATGAACTACTATGTGATAGGTCAGGAACCCGACTCAGGCTTCACTTACTCCAGAGCCCAGATTCTTATTCACCTTCTGACGCTGGCTACATATGCAGCCACATGCACACCCCCATAGACACACACATAGAACTCACACACACTCCGCAGACACACAGGGGTCTCTCTCTCTCTCTCTTTCTCTCTCACACACACACAGAGACACACACACTCTGCAGATACATGTGCACCACAGATACACACAGAACTCACATGCAAATACATCACAGAACTCATATGCCCCACAGACACACCCCATGGACTCACATACCCTGCAGATACATACATGCCACAGATGCACACAGAAGTCACACACACACTCCAGACATACAGAGTTACACAAAGACACTTAGAACTCACACACACAAAAGAAACACATACATACCTCACACACAGCATACACTGCATACACAAATCTCTCATACACATACTAAAATATATACTTGCATGCATGCACATGCTACAGACACAGAAAACTCACACACATACAACATGGATTTAAATGCAGGGCTGACACACACGTTGCAGATATATGTACCACATAAACACACATATACACACACAGTTACATAAACACATAGAGCCATAGACCTACACATATGCAGGCTCTTCTGAAATTTTTTTTGTCATTCAATATATATGAAGAGCTAGTATTCATTTAAAAGCCTGGATAGTATTCGATTGCATTCTATATAGTATTCTATCAAAGTGTTTCTGATAAAATCCTATTGATGGCTATCTAAGTTTATATGAATAATATTTAAATTACAATAAAATGACAATAATGAAGAGTTACTGGGTTTTTATTATGTGCCAGGTTACATGCATTATATCATATAATCTTCACATCAACCCTATTTTGCAGATGCAAAAACTGAGGTTCAAGAGAGTTTTAGAACTTATAAGTGACAGGAACCAGAGCTAGGAAATCTCTCTAGACTTGCCCTTATTATGAGCTGGCTTTCAACAAACATCCATGACCATACATGTTCCTGTTGGGAAAATTCATAGAGGGGGATTCCAAGTCTAGAGTTATAGACATTCTCCATTTGATTCATGTCACTGAACTAGCCTTCAGAGAAATGCACCAATAAATACACTCACACAGTTTATGTATAAATGACTTATTTCTTTTCAGTTTTGCCAGGACTGGGTACTTATATCTTTGCCTATTTGTTAAGTAAAAAGTTATATCTAAATACCAGATAAATCCATTTCGGGAACTGGGTTTTTACTGACATGATCAGAGAAAGGTTTGTGATGAGGGAAGACATTGAAGGATGAGAGGGTTTGAATTAGCAGAGGATATTTTTCTTTGAGACAGGGACAGTACAGTTAACCAATGTTCTCAGGTTCTTAGTGGTCTCAGGGATTCTAATCTGTTGGGTTGCTTGTAGAAGCTCTTGAGGCTTGTTTGTTACAATGACACTCTGTCCTGAGGCTCAGCATTTGGGAGTTTTGCTTCCTGTAAACAATGACACAATGTAGTCTTGAGAGGTGGAGGGGAGAGCATGTGAAGGGGAGAGTATAAAGGGGGAGCCCACCTTCACCTGTAAAACACCCTCACCTAGACCATCTTCCAGACACATGGAGGGTGACACAAGGGACCAACTCAGAAACTCATTGGTAGTGATTTTGTACTCTGCATCTGGACTATTTACCCTTGGCCACTTCCCAGGCTCCCTGTACCACACAGGCATTTCCAGAACAGCTCCATGGTGCCAACTGCTCTTGCTCTCCAGCTGGATGAGCTACTTGGTGCTAGAGGATTTGGTCTTAGTGTGTGTTTTAGGCCTGGGTCTCCCATAGAGGGCTAGCTTCTTGTTGCCTTACAAATGGTGGCTGTCCAGGTTCGCGTTTACTGGGTCATGATAGAATGGTGCCGGCAGCTCTGGAGGTAAAACTAGGTCTGTGTCACATCCCCAGCCTGCCCCTTGCTTCCTTGTCAGATTCTGCCTGCACCAGCCCTGCCCTGTCTCCGTCATCACCTCCTGCCAACCTCTTTAACTCAGCTCAGCACCCTGAGAGCTGGACAGCGCCAGGCAGCTCCTGGAGATCATTCAGCCCTTGAGGATTTGACACATGATCAAATTTGCTGCTGTTCCTTTCTCACATTCTGCCTTCCTGGAAGTTTCTTGTAGCTTTTTCTTCCCACTTTTTTTTCCCCCTGAGGCGTCGGATTCCTAGTTGTGTTGTAAATGTACTTCTAAGTGGGCTCTTTGGTATGGTGGAAGAGAGAAGAAAGGGAAGAAAATGCTAGGGGGAACTGTTTGTTCCATACTCCGTGTGGCCTGAATACTTTCGTTTCTCCAGAGACTTTTTGTCCCAAGAGCTGGGGCCCCAGAAAAGAAGCTGAATTAGAGCCAGCAGAATAAACGTGGGCTCTTTCTCCAAGTGTCTGAAAAAAAAAAATGTCAAGGCGCAAAGAACAGTATGCAGTGGGAGTACATAAAAATAGATAACTTTCCTTTCTCCTTGGACTTGTTTTATGAGGGACTTTGTGGCTCTTGACTCTGGACAGTGATCATGCTTTCACTTTGTCTACACTAGGGGCTGAGAGTAACCAGTGGGCGGGGAGCTGGCCTGCTTTATCTCCATGTCCTAAATACCTCTGGCCACCTCAGGAAGTTCTGTATATATGGGGGAAGCCCAGAAAGTATGGAGTTAGATACTTTTGGTAAATACAACACATATTCATGTTCATTCACATGAATATCATTCCAAATTTCTCTTTTATACCATTTGTATTTATCATACCTTTTACTTTTATGTATGCTATAAATAATACATCACTACTATTTTTGCTTTAGATTGCTGTCTTTTAGAGCTATTATAATAAGAATAAAAAAACTTTATTTTTCCTTTATATGAATTCTGATTTCATCTTCCTTAATTTTCTTTTGTGTAGATCCCAGTTTCTGTTTGGTATCATATTCTTTCTGTCTTTAAAACTTTCTTTAAATACAGGTCTCCTGAATATGAGTTCCCTTGTGGTTTTTTTTTTTTTTTTTTTTTTTTAGAAAATATTTGTATCACTCACTTCTTTAAAAAAATTTCTTTTTGCTGAGTATAACACATTGATTGTTTTTTCTCCCAATACTTTTAAATGCCATTTCACTTTTCTCTGGTTTGCATAATTTCTGATGAGAAGTCTATTATAGTTTTTGTCTCCATTTCTCTATAGATCAGTTTTCTCTGGCTGCCTTCAAGATTTTTCTTCGATTTTGGTTTCTAGTAGTTTTATATGGCATCCTTAATTTTGTTTAATTTTTTCTCTTGTGTGGTGTCATGGATATCATCAATTTTGGATATTTCTCAGCCTTTATTTTTCTATGTATTTCTTCTGTCCCATTCTTGCTCTCTTTTTACCTTCTGAAAGTCAGTTATATATACACTATACTTTTTGATAGTGTCTTATAGTTTTTGTGTGCTCTATTTCTTTACTATTATTAGTATTACTATTACTATTTTATTCCCTGTCAGTTTAGGTAATTTCTTGATTCTTTCTTTAGCTTTGTCAAATTTATGGATAACTCATAAAAGTCTTTGTGTCTGTTATAGTGCTTTCATTTGCAGCATTTCCATTTGATTCCTTTTTCTTGTTTCTGTTACTCTGCTAACATAGTCCATTGCATGTTACCTATCTTTTTATTAGAGTCTATAACATATTAATTACAGTTATTTTAAATTTCCTGTCTAATAGTGTCAGTATTTGTGTTATATGTATATCTGGTTATGCTGATTACACCATCTTGATAATTTTTTTTCTTTGCATTTTTGGATATGCCTTACAAGTTTTTGCTGAAAGACACATCTTGTGCAAGATACTAGAGGCTGAAGTAAGAAGTGTTTGTACTTGAAGATGGGTGTGCCTTTTCTTCTGTCAGAACTTCAGTTCGGGAATTTGCATTAATGTAGTTAGGAGCTGAGCTAGATTTACGTCAGCTGTTGCTATGGTTACCTTCAATACATCACCTGCTTAACATTCCTTAAGGACTGCCTTATCTTGAGGTTGGGTTTGATTTGACAGGGAGTTTTTCATAATGTCTAAAACACTTTTAACTTTAGGCCTTCCCTTTGTGATATTCTTTAGAAAGAGAGAGTTTCTTTCCTGCTCTTGTCCCTCAAACTATGGTCTGTAGTCTACTATTACTTGTTATCTATACTTCTTAGCCTGTGGAGGGGAGCAGCTGTATCCTCTGTTCTTCTAATTAGCTTCAGTCTTAAACAGACACTGGGTCCCTGGGCCTAAGGGCTGTGGTCTTCTCAGTGCTTGTGCCCCTCTCCTGGGGGCAATTCTGGGTCTAACTGCTTCCTGGGGGAAATTCTGGGTTCTTGCTCTTCTTCTCCTGGAGCAAAAGTTGTATATTCTCTGTTTTCTTTCCCCAAATGGAAGGGGCTTTCACATTGCCCTAGGTGTGAAAGCATGTCTTGCCTTCTTCCAGCAGTTTAAAGATTTTAATATAAAGAGGCAGTAGGCATGGGAATCAGGATGGGATTTCATACTCTTCCTGCAGCAGCTGCTGTACTCTTTCTTTAAGCTTGCATGGCAAGGAGATGCTTCTTCAGGACTCTCATCAGTCTTCTTTGTGATCACTAGTTAGGTGCATAAAGACCAGCCTGTGAGTGAGTGCAAATTTCCATTATATTTGCATCCTCAGGAGTTCTGTGTCCTCTTGAAATCCATCACTTGGCCTTAACAGATCAATAACAATTTTGGCTGAATTCTTACCAATGTCTGGCAGCATCTGCCCCAGGTAAGCAAGTGCTCATATCTATCTTTCCTTGCATACATTTGTATTTACTTAGATTTTAGATCAGTTGTTTATTTTGCAAGCTCAGATCACTGACAAGTTCAAGCAAAGTTATGAATTTGTAAATTATGCAGCATTTTTGTTGTAAGAGTGGGAGTTCTGCTCTTTCTAGCTTTCTGCATCTCTAGCAAAAGCCAGAACTAGCACTATTCTTAATGCTCCCAAACTGTAAACTACGAAAATGCCCATTAACAGTCAGATGGATAGATATATCATGGTACATTCACCCAAAGGACTACTATGTAGCAATGAGAATGAATGCACCATAACTACATAAAACAATATGGCTATAACTCATAAATATAATGTTGAGCTAAGGAAGCCAGTCACAAAGGAATACATGCTGGATATTCCATTTATATAAAGCACAAAACTAATCCACACTCTTAAAAATCAGGGGAGTGATTACCCTTGGTGGGCCAGAGATTAGAGTGGAGGACAAGAGGGGCTTCTGAGATACCAGCAATGCTCTGTTTCTGCATGTACTTGTTGTTTCTATAGCTTTATATTTCTGAAAATACAGTGAGGTAGATATGTATAATATCCATGTTTCTGTATTTATGTTATACTTCCTCAAAAGTTTTCAAAATTATACGTTAATATAATTAAAATGTGGATTTATAACTAGATAGCAAAAAAAATTTTAAAAACCACTAAATCACAATCTAGCAAAAGACCAAAAAATAAAGGAATGCCAAGGAATCTTATAAAATGAACTGTTAAAGCCTAAGGACATCAATTATAGCAATAAATATAAATGCTTAAAAATGTTCCCCATTAAAAGATAATAAAATACAATAAAGCTCATATATGTTTTTAATGATGTGCAAATGTAAAAGGACAATAGGTGAACACTTTTCCCACTAGTTCCCTTCTCTTCTTAAATTATATTTGTGCTATCACCATGATCTTGAGACAATGTAGCTAATTTGTTAAATGGTGGATGGGACAAGGATTTTTGAAGATAGGTAGAAAAGAATAAGTCAGTGAGGGTGATAACTTGGGACATATAAAAAAGTGCATAATACCTGCAAATTGAGTTGGTTCTGAGCCAGACCACCCTTGGAATGTCTAAGGTAAATTGTTTTTGTTAATTTAGTGTCAGTATCCAAGCCTCCAAACCCTCATTTCAATTCTCTATGCTGCAGAGTGCTACCCCCACGACTCTGTAGAATTCTAGCTCCACAAAAGAGATGGCATGAGAGGATAATGCCACCCTTTCCCAAACCCCAAGAAGGGAACATTGCATAGTGTGGCCACTATGTAAGTGAAGTGTAAAGGACAAGATGAAGAGATCAGGCCTGGAGGACTTGCTGGAGAAAGATGGAAGTATATAAGGGAATTAGATAGAAGAGTTCTTGTTCATCTAACTGAAGGAGTCCCATGAAGGTGGACATGGCAACTATTCCTACCAAAAACTGTTTTGTGAAAATAGTGTGAGTTTGAGGTTTTCTCACAGGAATTGTTCAAAGACATTCTGGAAAATGAAGACCTGTAGATGAGGCTTTGAGTAATAAATACATTCTTAGGATTCAACTACTTCATTTTTAAAATAAGATAAAAAGTGATTTGGAGAAATTTTATCAAGATACATTAAAACAATGTAATTTTAAGAAATTGTTCACTATAATTTTCTAGAAAATTCTACCTTTGTTATCTAATTGAAGTTCCATGAATTCCCTGTTTAGGAATATACAAAGTAATGTATATTTAAGATTTCTCCTATATCAGATTATCTTATTACTATTCAACAAACTTATTTGAGATCCCAACTATGTCATATACTATATGACTCCTTATAATAATACTTAGTTTCTATTGTCAGAAGTTCATTGTGATGGAGAGACAATAAGAACTCAGTGTTATAAATACTGTGATCACAGAATGTTCCATGTGCTGGAAGACAATTCTTCATCGGTTTCTTAAGTTTCTGCATATCTTTTAAGTAGGGTATCAACTGTCTTTTGTTTCCAATTACCTTCTCAAGGATGTTAGTATAACAAAAAATATCTTGGAAGATATCTTTTCCTTTGGGGCAAAGGACAGATGGGTTTACTACCTGTTATAAAACATTTGGCTCCCCTGAGCTCAGACTTTCTCAGAACTTCACTCTTTGTATAGATGTCTTCTAGCTCCCTTTGAGTTACCCTGTGGGAACTGAAGTACATGCTGGTACTCTGACTACTGTATAATAAACTACTCATTTCTGACTCAAGAGTCTTATGTCTTCTACTAGCATTCATAAAATGGTGGCAGGCTAACTTATTAGTTTATATAGGTAGGAAAAAATTTCAAACCCTTCACAGTTCTTGACACATGCTACTGTGGGCCTATGAAGAAGGCGTACATACTTTAGCTAACAGAGTAGTAATGATATACAAGAATATAAATAATATTAAGAAAATTGAGTTTGTGAGGATATGGGGTGAAGAAAGTCATGGGGAGAGAAGGAAGAAAAGTAAAGTTCCAGGTAGAGGAAATAGTATAAGCAAAGACCAGGTTGGGGGAATAGGGATTGTGAGGTGTGTTTAATATTAACCAAGAATGTGGATGTTTTTGTGAAGGCAGTGCAATTGAGTGATGTTAAGTAGAGGATGGTATCATCAAATTTAAGTTTTATAAATGTCATTTTGGCAGGGCCAAGATGGAGATAGGGAGCTCCATAGACCAATCAGGAACTACTGGAGTAATCCAAATGAAGCATGATAAAAATATAAAATAGGGAAAATGTTTACAAAGGAAGAAGACTTCATAAAATATTATGGAAGGAGAACCAACCTGTTTTGTTGAAAGGGAAGATTTGAAGACTTCTCTAGACTGGACCTGTCTTCAAAACCTGAGTAAATGATAGTAACTTTTATCATGAAGATGGTGTAAGAATAAAGGGCCATATCATCTGTAGGGGTACTTGGACTTAACATAGCATGTAGGTATTTAGTTTAGAAAGTATAACCACTCTATGCAGGCAGGGTAGGTATTATTCTTGTTTGACAATGAAGGAAATTATGGTCCTGAGGGTAAAGTAGATTGCTGAGAGGTATATAGTCAGTGAATTAATAGTGGAAACATAGATAAAATGAGTACACCAATGACCATTTTTATTCTGTTTACTGGGCCAGTTGTCAACATTGTCATAGACCACTTATTTTCAAAGGATCTTAGATTTACCTGGGAGATGAAGGAAACGGAAGGGAAAGAAAATTAAGGAGCTATATATTTTTCTTCAATTTGACAGATATATTGGACCAGTTAGTTCACTGCTATAAGAAAAGTAGTAGAGGATTTGTGTTTGACAATGTGGGCCAAAGAGAGTCTGCCTTGTTAATAAAATAGCTCCAAAAAGTTTATTCGTAGGAGTGCTGGACTTAAATGACCCAAGAAGAAATATGTTCTGCCAAAAGGCAGATATTCATCTTTGAACATCTAATCATTAGACTGTACTTGTTTACAATATCACAAAGCTAGAACACTGGGATTGTGTTTAAATAATCGTAAAATGTCTCATCAACCAATTCAGTGGATTTAGCGAAAAACCACATGAGTTAGTTTTCTCATTTGAATTTTGCTATTACAGGCAAAGATTTTATTACTAGTTCCAAAACTTAGTTGTGGTATTATCTCAGAAAGTCAGTTATTCTGTCTTGGTCTCAGTTTGGTGCTTGGAACACAGTATGGTCTCAAATAATATCCATAGAATTGTAAGATCTTTTATCATTCTAACACTTTGAGAGTGGTTGAGAGTTTTAGGAAAGTATGCAAAAAGTATACATGAGGATCAAGGTCAGAACATTAAAGAAACCTACATTTAGAAACTAAGATGACAAAGAGGAGTTTAAAAGAGGAAAAGAATCAGTGAAGGGAATAGGGAAGGAACATTTAAAAAGGATATTTCTGTCTTTTTTCTAAAGGTAATTTTACTGCTAGGAATCGGTGAACTTAATTAATTGGTTAGTGTTGAGCTGTTTTCTATTTCTGTAGAGGGCCCCATTAAAGAAAATTAAAGCCTGGGAAATCTGAGTTGGGTATAAAAAAAATTAAATTTCTGTTAAATATAAGAATAAGAAGTCTTACCCTTGACTTTCTCTATAATAAATCATTAAAAAGGAAATAATTTCCTACTCTGTGTAGTGTTATCTACCTTAGAATTTCTTTGGTCCTAGTTGTTGTGTCCATTACTCATTGGCTCTGTTTTCATTAGTGGGTGTCTTGTTTTTCCAGTCTTGTTTTTCCACTCTGAAGAGCAGATAGACAGCACATTGGATGAGCAATAAATATATTTAACTTACCTGTTTAGAATGTTCTCAGTCTTAGATTGATGGAGTTAAATTTGGAGTTAAAGGAAGACTCATGGAAATGCTTAGAGTTCTCTTGACTAAAGGCAAAGTGATTTCAGCTCCTTCAGGCTCTGAGAATGTCTGAAATATCTTAAGTGGACATACAATTCCAGAGTCTCAGCTTGATGCCTGAACTGCCCATTACCCTTTTGCCCTCTTTGCATCAGTACCTCTGAGAGAGGCAGCCTGCTTTTTCATCTTATAGGAAACACAGTCTCAGAAAACAGCTGCACTCAACTGTTGGATCCTAATGGTACACATCATTCTTGGTCTTTGGTAGAAGATGTCTTTCGTTCTCAAAATAACCTTAACCACAGGGTTAAGATTTTCCCATAATTGAAGAGTACTGAGAGAAAGAATCAAATGCATGAGGGCTGATAGACATTTAATCCACCCCACTATACTCAACAATTTGGGCTTCTTTTCTAGTCACATTGGTGATGCAGCCAAGGCTTAATCTCTTTGGATCCAGGCTCCCAATACAGAATGATGAAGGGTCATACAGAGAGCCATCAGTTTGAGATACGTCTCAGTCATTGATGGAGAGAAGTCATGTGGCAGAATGTCTAAGCAAAACCTTTTTTTTTTATTCATAAGATACGGCTATAAGTAGGGCTGACCAATACTTGGTCCATTCCAGTCAACTCTCAGGGTTAACTGGAGCAAGACTCTCATGCCAGTGAATGCCTTTAAGTTCTCCTTGCTTCCTGCTCCTAGGTCCCTTTTGAACACATCTCTCTCTCTTCTTGGACATTTGGCAACTTATGCTCTTCTTTTCTACTTAAAAACCTTCCATTTTTATCTTAGGAATAAATGCTTGGAGAGCATTGTATAGCACAGCTCCATGTGTATATTTGTATTTTAATAAGAAGCAAAAGCCTTGAGCAAGTAAAAGCATTGGCCTCTGGTGGAGTGCTTGTTGCCAGAGCACTAGACAGGGCATTTTGGGTAGGGGGACTTCTCAAATACATAGTTACTTACCTTCTTAACCTTTTTTGGTCTATTCTTGTTCTATAGGTATCCTATGAACACATACAAGGTTTTCAGATGTCTGTGCTCCCACTGGAACTATTTGTTTGGCAATCCTTCTCACCCTTGCTAGCTCCTGTATTATACCTTTCAAAGCTAGTTCATTTATCCAATCTTAGCTCAGATGCAACCATGAATGAGTTTCAAGTTTCTATGCTTGGATTTTCTAGTTTATTTCTCTTAATTTCTACAATAGTATGTTCTTCTCTCAGAGTTTGCATTACTTTCTACCTACTGAACCACTTGTTTGTATCACTGTTTAGTGCCACAGCACTTACAGTCTAACCCAGTTTGGCATATAGAAGCTTTTTCAATATTTAGGTAAAATTATCATCAAGCTTAAAGTGCCAAGCATTGTATTAGGTACTTTTGGACTCATTATCAACAAATATGTGTTCATTTGGGAATTTTTTTGTAACATTCCTTATCATTAGGAAATTTCATTGTCTGTATTATACGTATTTGCATTTGTTTATATTCAGTTCAATAGTCATGCATTGTCATGATGGTTAAATGAACATAAAAATTTTTCAAAACTCATCATATTTTACACTCAAAATGTGTGTGTCATAGGTAAATTATACCTTAATAAAGTTACTTTTAAAAATGGAGCTAAGCCTTTGAGGCTAACTTGTCAAGGATCAGGAGATCATTTCCCCCTGATAGCCCAGCAGTCATTCAAGCATAAGACATGCATGTCCTGACTTGGCATTGGGGTACTCAATTTTACAGAAAAGGCCTCTTCCTGAGAAGCCTTAGAATCAGCCTGGAAGCAAGGGAAACCTCCAAGTTCAAATATCTGAAATCTGCTATTGTTAACTAAATTATGTATTTATTTTTATAATAGAAGGTTTTCATTTATAGTGTACATTCTATATCACATATAACAATTACAGTTACAACCACTTAATTTTATTGTAGTAAGGCAATTAACTGTAAATCATACGTTTTACTAAGGATAATTAAGATTATCAAAATAATTTGTTTATTAGATCCCCCACATTCTAACTGTCATCTTATCATTTGAAACTCAGATTCCATTTCTTTATAGAAACAAAGCCCCAGTCCAGAAGAACCTAGCTTCTGGAACCCAGCCCAGGGTCTATCAACCCCTGGCCTGGGCCATTATCCTTGGAGTTATTCTCCTGAAGCCTACCCGAGGTCAGTCTGGGGATGTTGCACCTGGGAGGAGCCTCTGCTACTCTCTAATGTAGTGCCTGCTGACTTCCCTCCAATAGACTGGCTGGCTGCTCTTGGCATCCAAACTTCTCAGTGTCCAACTTCCTGGCTAAATTCCCTCTTCTTATTTACTTCTACAAGATAAGCCACAACCACCTGCCTGTTCTGACTTATCTTCACAACTTTCATTTCTTATTTTTTCTATTCAACTTATTCCTAAACTGCCAATATTCCAATTGATCCCCAATTTAAAATGAAATGACTTTTTAGTCAGTCAACTACAGATATTTTCTCGGTAAAAACAATCTTAGCACTGTCATTTATCAGCTGTGTAGATGTGAACAAAATAACCTCACTAGTGATGATTATATTAGCTCTCCCTCTATAGTTTATTGTGAAAATTAAATGAGTTAATCTTTGTAAACCAGTTAAAACAGTGTCTGGCACCTTGAAAGTGTTATATAAGTTTTTTTTTTACTACTACTACTACTACTACTACTACTACTACTACTATATTATTATTATTATTATTAATTATTATCATAATTATTATATTATTAGTCAGTATTAAAAAGAAACACCAAACATATAGTCCACCCCTGTGATAATTAATAAATATTGGCTTTCATTAGATATCTCTTGATGCCCATCTGAAGTTGGCCACATGAAGGTTTTTGGAGTCTTTAAGAGATAAAAAGGAGGAGGTGACTTTGGAGAATGGGCACTAGAGAAGGGGTACAGACAGGGGTGATGCCACAGAAGAAGGAGAGGGCAAACAAGTTTTATGATTTTGTTTAAGGTCTTACCTTCAGTTATTTCTTATGTGTGACTAAGACTAATTTTATTTTTTACCTTTTGCTCTTGGGCTGAAGGGTTGCTGATGCCAGGGGCCTCCTTTGCCTCTATTAAAAGTCCCCTCCACCAGTCTCTGTCCTGGGTGCTGAAGGTCATGTCCCCAAACTGGGCCTGATTGAACCACAGCAGCAAAAAGTGTGACAAGAATGAAATAAAAGGATCAGTCTTTGGTTGGTGTGACCAGCTTTACATATGATAAGTAAAATGTAAAGCTGATCCCTGAGCAAAAGGCCACAGCATAAGATGTCCTGGAGAAGGGGAGGGAGGCCAATGCCAGGAGTGACCTGCTAAACTGAGAGATGCTTCAACCAGCCCAGCCATGGTTTTTCATTTCCTTAAAGGAGAATGCATGCCCTGGGAAGGATTTGGATTGCCCTTTTTGGGGTATCATCAAGCAATAGGTTGGGGATATGATTCATGATGCTTCACCGTTATCAGCAGTTCCTACAAGCAAGAAAAATCAAGGCAAGTACCTACTGGCAAAGATACTTGGATACAGTCCAATATCTACTACTTAGCAATGATCGGCTTGATGGGGCTTGGTCTGTGGCACTTAAGAGAAGGGGAAAGCAGGCCTTCTGCTCCTAGAAACTGTCATTCTAGTTAGGGGTCAAGACTCTCATGTATTAACAAAGACAGAACGGCAGAAACCTGGTGGGAATTTCGTAGTAAGACTCCCTGGATCCCCAAGTTCAGAGTAGCTAAAGTGAAGAAGCTTAATTTATTGGCTGATAGAACTGGGAAAATCAGAAGTGATTGCCCTCAGGGACTCATGAAATGCCTACAGTTCTCTCTCTTCCTCTCCATGTGTTGTCCTTATTTTATTCTGATCAGCTAGGCTACTTTTATGCAGTGGGGGCAGCCACTGTAATTTCAGGTTTGTATCATGCTACAGTAGCAATAGCAGAGGAAAGAGAAAGTTTTTTTATATAAAATTCCAGAAAATAACCCATATTGGGGTGGCTTGGGCCATGTGCTTATTTCTAGCCAATAATTGTAGTCAGAGGGTTAAGCGACTTTTATAGGCAGGCCTGGGGCATGTGGCCACTCTTATGAACTAGAAAGTAGGGTTCTGCCTTGTGAGAGCCACACAGAGTGAGAGAAGGGCACCTCTCTAAAATAAAGACGGTAGTGGATACTTGCTAATGGAAGAGACGAAGATACCTGGGACATCCTGAAATAGTGGGTGCCCTGTTCACGGGCCAGGGCTGCTCTGCCCTGCTCAGAATTTCAAGCTGTGAAGGGTCAGCAAAGGGGACCAGGCTATGGACCAGCAAAAGCAGGAAGTCTCCTCATGAAAAGTGGGACTTGAAAGGAAGATGTTTTTGGAGGCAAAACTGCATTCTTCTCATGCAGGCAGAGCAGAGGCAGAGCAGGGAACTGGGCCCTCCTCTTGCCCAGCACCCTCTTAGTCAGTGAGTGGTGGTTATCTAATAGAGGCCCCTGACGAAGCCACTTAGCGACACTCATGCTAAGGAGTGGCGACCTCCAACCCCAGAGCCTGGGTGCTCTGGCAAAGGCAGCCTGTCACCACCCAGAGTGTGATTTGCCAGGGACACGAAGGTTAACATTTTTCTCCACAAAAAACATCTTTAATGACCATCAGCAATCAGGACCTCCGATTTCCGTTTCATTTGAAAGCTTTTAATGCTTTCAGAGGGATAGATGGGGTGACCTAATAGGTCTTTTTCATCTCCGATTTTCTATGATTAATGAAGTTCAATTGTGCAGAATAAAATGGTGAGTTTCTCGGTGTCAGTTCAGCTGTATTCCTTTTCTCCTCCCTCTTTCTTTCCCCATTTTTTTTAGATAGATGATAATCATGCACATTTTCTCTTAATGCTTCAGGGATAAAGGGACTTTTTTCTCCTGAGCTTTGAAAATGTCAAGGTGGGTGTTTTTGTAAATTGTTGCCAGATGCCACAGCCACTCATCATTTTCCCACCCCCAGGATAGACTGAGTGCCTGCATTAAAGGAAATAAGAGCATTGTAAATGTGAAAACATTTTATGTTTGTAGAGTTAATTAGACTTTTTTTCTAAGTACCTTCATAAGATACATTCATTTAATAACATGCTGACTTCTTGTCTTCTGGGGTAGATGTGATGGACTTTATTACCTTCTTTTGTCTGAAAAGAAACTGAGGCCCAGAACAGTTGTTCAGACTTGTTCTGAGCTGCCCAGCTGGGTGTGGGGAAGGTTGATACCAGTGCTTCTTGGATTCTACTCTGCTGCATCTGAGGATTATAGTGCAAATTTTAAAGCATCTCTTGAGGAAAATTCTAGAGGAATTCAGTGAGTCTTGTTCTCTCCTTGTCAGTCTGAAGATGTTCCTTGGTTGAAAGTCCTCTGAATTATGAAGAAGCAGACCTCTAGAGAACTGTCTGGGGAGCTGGAGGTTTTTTACACTCACATACTTTGCATTTGGA
Organism: Cynopterus sphinx; assembly: GCA_030015415.1. Taxonomy (NCBI): domain Eukaryota; kingdom Metazoa; phylum Chordata; class Mammalia; order Chiroptera; family Pteropodidae; genus Cynopterus; species Cynopterus sphinx. The sequence continues at coordinate 24,671,765 of CM057384.1, read as the reverse complement.
AGGGAAAGGCTCTGGGAATGGGATTTCCATGGGTTTGTGTATTTAGCTTTTTCTCTGGTTAAAGAGCATTTCTGGGTATGCTGCTCAACACGAAGGACAGTAAGGAGTCTAAGACAGAATTCCCTTCTGGAGGAGCAGAGACTCACCTGCTTTACAGTTTTGCTGCTTACGGACCCTGAGTTGGTCCCAGATGGAGACCACATCTAAAATAAATCTATCCAAACAGTCAATAAAACACCAAAAAGACTGAATTAGATTGCTTTCTCATTTCTGAGATCCTAGAAAGTCATATGAGAAAAAATAATTGCCAACACTCTCATCAGTAGTGACACTCTGTCCTGAGTCACTGCAGATTCCAAGTGCACAGAGCACATGTTGTGATGTTTAACCATAACTTTCTCAAACCTCCTACCTGAGCAAAACATGCATGACAAGCTATTGGCACCAAGTTACTCCTGCAGCTGGCCTGTGGCCTGGAGATTGGTCTTCTCTCCCTAGACAAGGGAGAAAGTCCTCTTTTGGGTCCAGATCCTGGCAAGGTCTGCACCCAGAGCTCACTCCTTTGTTTCATGGCTTTGGAGTCACCTGCATGTAAGTAATCTACAGGTGAAAGCTCATCTCTGAGGCTCTGTCTTTGTGTCTTGGAGGCCCTGGAGTTTAGAAATGAAGTAGGTAATATGACTTGAAACTGGGCCGTAGGGTGGTTCTCATTTTAAGTTGAAAACCGACTTAAAGGTGCTCCACTGGAGTAACCCTCTGGTGGGTGAGGTCCAGTGGATGGAGCCCAGTGTTCACAAGAAACTCAGTAAACCCTTTCTGAGAGATTAAGCAGGAGGTAAAGTGTGAGGACCAATTCTAAGGAATAGGTATATAGGAGAATTTTCTCACATTCTAAAGCCTAGTTCAAGGAGTAGTTCAAATGTGCTCCTTCTGCAAATCTTGCCTGAGAATTCTAGTCAGTGCTCTCCATTGTTCATTCCCATGAATGATGCATGAGGCTTTCAATAGCTCCTTGTCGTCTCTGACACTTATTTTCTGTTTTCTTTTTTTATTGTTGTTGTTGTTGTTGTTTTTATAATAGCCACCTTAATGGTGTCAACTGGTATCTTATTGAGGTTGTGATCTACATTTTTCTAATGATTAGTGATGCTAGCATCTTTTGCTGAGCTTATTGGAATGGCCAGGAGTTTTGACTATATATTCCAGCTCAATGTTTCTCAATATTGGTTGTGTATTAGAATCTCCCTCGGCTTGTTAAAAAATGGTGATGTCCATGACCTAGTAATTAGATTGAAATCTTGTGGCATGAAGGCCAAGTATCAGCATTTTTCATGGGTAGGACTAGGGTGTGTTCGGTCTCAAAGCATGAGACCTTTGGACTTATCTCCCAGTATTGTTCTAGTTTGGGCACATACTTTTTTTTTTTTTTAACCATTATTCTCATTTAGCTCAATAAGAATAATAATATCTACCTAGCAGAATGATTTTGAAGTTTAATTGAGATAATAATATGATATAACAATAAAAAGCATTAATCTTAGCAGATGCATACTGTAAGAGAAAAGGGAAGTGGACATCTGTGCTCCTTTCTGCACTTTTATAATAACCACGAGAGACATACTCACCCTGGGAGAGAGAACAAGACATGAGGAGACGGACACGGACCAGGAGCAGTGGTTCTCTGCCCTGGCTACATATATAAACCAACTGGAGATTGTGAGCTCACCTGTAGAGTCGTTCACCTACCTGAATTCCACAGAGGTCTAGAGTTCCTAGTCTAGGCTCCTATGGTCGGTCACCACCTCTCTGGCCTGAAGAGGGAGAGCTCACATTCTCTGCTGTCAGAGGAAACAAATCTCATTGGAGAATCACAAGAGGCAGAGAGGTTGCTTTAACCTCTCCTGAGTGCCTCAACCTCAAAAATAACCCCAAAATAATATGAAGAAAAAACAGTGCTAGGTCTTTTCTAAATTTCCTTGGCTTTAATGTGTGTTAGTAATAAAGCATGTAGGTGATTGATTTAACTGATTTCTCAGTTGATACAATGTCCCTTAATTTCTAGTTCTTATTCTGCAATGCCAGCTCATATGACTGGGATAATACCATTATTGTTATTGTTATTATTATTATTATTAGTATTAGTATTAGTATTTTAATGTGACAAATAACCAAATGGCTTGATTTAAATAAAAAATTAAGTTTAGGTTTTTTTCATCTATTACATGCATTCAGGAAGGATTTTTTTTTTGACCAGATAAGGCAATTATTGAGTTTTAATTTAGTGACTGATGATTATTAATAATTTTTGGCATAATAATTTTTGGAGTTTATAAATCAGTTTTACAAAGCGTAAAAAATCTCCAGTGTGTTTTGGCACACACTATCTTTTATATCTAACCAAAGAGAATTTCTTTCAAATATATATGTATTTATTAAACATATATCTTTATTAAATATATCTCAAATACACCACACACACACACACATATACAAAATTAGACAGCTAATCAGCATTAATCAAGTAGAAATGTGTTCTAAACTATTTTCTTCTGTAGCCCTATTTGTCTTCTTTCTGTGTTCCTTTTTAATTAAAAACATGTAAATGGATTTAAGTCAGAAAGATTCTAGGGACAGAAGCTGTGCCCAGGAACAACTCTTGATAAAATTAAAAAATGGGCCCTGTTGGCCTTCATCAAATTCAACCTAAGTCAAATTCCAGCACCCTTCATTCCTTGTTACCTACTCACTTTGGACCCATAAGAGCCCTAATTAGTGATTTGCTGTTAAACCACTTAAAAAAAAAAAAAACACAGCACATCTCAATTTATAGCACTTGCTGATTTTCATTGTATAAATACTCCAGTACCAGGGCTGATTTCAAGCTACCAATTTGACTTCACTGTAGAACAGGAAAGAGATATGATTATTTGGCTCTGACAATCTGAGCCTATAGAAGCTGCCTAGAGCACACCACTGGCCCTATTGCTATGTTTCCTCTGCTATCTGTGTCAAAACTCATTATCTGAAAAGGGTTGTACATCAGTCATTTACATCTTAGTATGAATTTCAGCCCCTTAGCTCCCCGTCTTAAAGAATGTGTCTTTCTATTCAGGAAGTCAAAGAGTTCTTTCCCTGTCCATGAGCAGGTAGAGAAGATATTCCAGGCATTCTGAGAAGACTAACTTTCCAAAGCACGTATCCATGTGTGAGGAGAAAAGAACATATAGAAAGTCATAAAGGCTGGATTCTTGTCCTGAGCCTCTTGCCTATATGTCCTTGGGCAAGGCATGCGTCTTCTTTGGTCAAGTTTCTCATGAAGGAGTAAGTCAACCAGCCTCCAAGGGCTCTGCCTTCTCTAAGTTACCATTCCACATGGCATCTGACTCCACCCATACTTAATCACAAAGCTAGCAGTGGAGGTGCACTGTGGCAAAAGAAACCAACCAGATAATTTCATTATGTTCATGTAACCAATTGAATATTATGAAAAAGGTAAAGAAATGTGTGAGGGACAAATGAGAGAAACTCCACACACTAATATTTTTAGCCTGTCACTAGCATTTGTTAACACTCAGAGAATCTATTCCTTGCAATCAAGTGGCATGTATTTATCATATAATTGTTACCTTATTAAGCTGTAATAAATGCCTAGTTAAGTGTATACAGGCCATTTCTGTTGCAATTTAATTACCAGCACAGCTAATTAGGCAAAATCCTCCATCACCATTTTTATTTAAAGGGCTTCCCGACTTTATTAAAGTTTTAAGGAAGGATCAGTGGAACTAAAACAGTTAAGAGAGGTAAAGAAAACCATTAAGCACTGCCCCTGTTTATTGATTGCCTACTATGTGCCAGTACTTTATAGAAACGGTCTGCAAATTCTCATGACTTATTTAAGGGCCTTGGATATGGAAACTGTATTCTCAGTGCTCATGATCAGAGGGCCATTGGTATACTTTCCTGTCAGGGTGTCACCCATGCTTAGGAACCACAGGCAGAGGATGCTAATACTTTAAAATGTCACAGTTCTGTTACTTAGTGGATACCTTAGAGAAATTCAGACCCAGGTGTAGAAGCAAATGTACACAAAGGTGTGTTTTTCAGCCTGGTTCATAGTAGCAAAAAATCGGAAACAACATGTATGTCTATCAATATGAGAGTGATAAATGAATTGCACATTATAAAGTGTATGTTTATCTAATACATCTAAACATGCATTACAGCAAATGGGCTAGGTGGCCTGCATACATATGGATGACCTGAAACCTTAATATTGTGTAAAAATTGCAGTACATATAGATGAAAAGCTTGTAAATAATGTATATGTTATGGCTATGTACATAGTAATCATAAAGTCACGGAGAGAGTGATGGGGTTACATCTGGGGATACATTCAGGTGAATGGGGCTGGAGGAAGGTGTAACTATCTGTTTTCTCAGAAAAATAACCATCTGAGGCAAATATGTCAAAATATTAATATCTATTAGATCTGCATGGTGAGAATGAAAGTGAAAACTTTCTCTGAAATATATCACAATTTAGATAAAGATGTGGTAAGTAAATAAATTCTAGACATTTTAAAAGAATAAAACAGTGAATTGAGGAGCATTTAAATCCAAGCAACCCAGCTCTTGTTAGTGCTTTCTCACAAGGCTTGCTGTCTCTGTGGGCTGCTGGAAAGGTACTAAATGTCCCTTTATGACAGATGCTAGAAGAGGAATTCTTGCTTTAGATGAGCTTGCTTTAGATAACCTGGAACTTTCCTTACAAATTTAAAGTAGGTCTTTGAGAAAAGATATTTGTCGGTATTCCAGATGTAAATACATAGTGGCAGTGGGCATGATTCTCTCCAGGGTGCTGTGAGGGCAGCAGCTGGCTTGGAGTGGGCATGTGTAGCTGTGAGGGAGAAGTCTGTTAGCATGAATGGGGCCATCCAGAAGAAAAGGTCCTGTTCTGGTCCTCTGCTTTTTTCCTGGCAGTCAGAGCCTCTGTCCTCTGTGGTTTCTTCTTCAGTATCTTTTGCTGACCCCCATCCTCCCCACCCCACCTTCATACCCCCAAGAGAGGTATTTTCAGGTGTGAGGTTATATGGGCCTTTACGTTATTCTCCATCAGGATCGCTCATCACCAGGTGAGGCGGTTAAAAGCAGCTGAGTTAGAGACAGGAAGCTGTCTAAGTTACTAAATTCATCAGTACTCTTTGGTTGCAAATGACAGAAAACCACCTTAAGTCAGCTTAAGTCAAAAATAAAATGTGTGTATGGGAGAGGGAGGGGTTCTGCATCTTTTGTCTCACATCACCAAACCACAAGGAAAGGCAGGCCTGAAATAGAGCTAGCCTCGAGGATGGCTGGACTCAGGATCAGACCGCATCAGGGCTCTCTATTTCCTTTCTGTTATTGGGGGGTGGCCCAACCAACCTTCTCCTAAGGCAAGAATTACTGCTGAGGCAGATCCTGACTTATATCCTGCCAGCTTCAACCTGGAAGAGGAAGAAAAAGAGAAAGATGCAAACAGACCAGTGACACCCTCATATTGGACATTGTAGCCCATGCATCTTTTTTTCCTTGATCAAGTCTGGAAAAATCCTAGGAAAGAACTCTAATCAGCCTGGCTTAAGGTAGACACCATATACTAGCTGTGAGTCCATTGGCTGGTCTATCTAATTTATCTTTGCTTTGATTTCCTTTACGAAGGAATAATAATAGGAAATAATAATAGAATATCCCTCATAATGTTCTTGGGGTGATCCATGCAAATCGTTTAACACTGTGCTGGGCTCAGAGTAAAAGATGTTTTATAAACAACAACAAAAACATCTTGGGCTGTTGAAGCTGGTGAAGAGCTCTGATTGGCTGAGCCTTGTCGAAGATGCCCCACCTAATGGCAGGAGGCTCTGACCTATTAGAGAAGGATACTGGGCAGACCCAAAGGTAACCAAGGCTGCTTTCAGGGTTTTCCACCTCTTTGCTGGGTATGCACCCTCAGTTCTTGAAGAATGTTCAGAGCACCAATACCACTCTTTCCTCCTATATCTTTGTTCATCCCTGGTTTGGGCAGGCTGTCAGGGGGTTGATGTATCATTGTCATAAACTCTTTTTCTTCGAGTACATTGCTTTAGTGGTTTTTAGGCCCTGACCTGCTCCCCTCACACGGTGGCTACAAATGGGCCCTGGATTGTACAATTGTTAAGGTATTTCTGGCCTCTAAGTGTCCTGAATGTTCTATCAACCATACATTTCTAGAATGATAAAGCAATGCGTACAAGGGCATAGATTTTGACTAGGTACCCTGGCTAGACAAGAATTTCCTTGCTTAACCAGACAAGTGCAGACATTTCTGTGTGTACTTGTACTTAAAAGGATTACAGAGGGGGAAAAAAAAAGATACAAGAGAAAAGCTGATGAAGGAGAAGAAAGAAAAATAGAAGGAAATTAATATTTAGTGATCATTTCCACTGCACATCTTATTTAGCTTTACAAAGAGCCTATAATGAAAGTATGTATATCCCCATTCTCTGATGGAGAAATTAAAGTACAGAGAAGATAAGTAATTTGCTCAAAGTGTCACACACTCTTTGGAGGTGAACGAAGAGAAGAAGATGTGGATGAGGATAAGGAAGTATGGTGGTGCTGGCAGCATGGTGTCCTTGACTTCAATTAATTTGTCAATTATTTATGCAATGTTTTCTGAGTTCTAACTATATGCTTGGCTTTGTGCTAGATCATGTGGAATATACAAACTTTTTCTGCTTCAGGAAATTGGGAGTCTTTTGTGAAGATAGTTCGCTAAAAAAAGATGGGGGTAAGTTTCAAAGTAATAAATAAAACAGTGCCTATCACAGACAGGACTTTAGGATACCTGCAGTGGGTCTCATGGGCCAGGTAGCAGCCAGGTAAGCTCCAGAGGGAGGAGGCTGGCTCACCTGCACCCCAGGGGTTTCATCTGGTGACTGGCCTCTCTGTGTCATAGAGAACATAAAGAGGACAGCTACTGTGTTGAACTCTTTGACTTGGCTTCCCTTCAGTGTCTCTCTGGCCACATCCCAGCGTTACAAAGCGACAAAATAAACTCATCTAGTGTCAAGAATCAGGAAAGAAGGAGGAGATGGGATAGACATTCCATTTCACTGAGCTTCAAACTACTGTTTTGTAAAACCAAAGGACAACTTCCATGGACCAAGAACTGTTATTTTGCTGAGAAAGTGGTTCTTAAGACTAAAAGTGCTGACATTCCATGGGAAAAAAGCCCAATTCATGCCATGCCTGGAAGCATATTTACAAAAATAAATAAATTTTTGTGTTGCTATGCCAAGGCAGAATTTTCTCTCATCTCTCCACCCCCTTCCCCATTTTCACCACAAAGTATCATTTTCTTAGGGGAAAAATGATGTTAACTAATCCCAGATCTGATTAACGAGAGGCATATTAAGAAGACAAGCTACTCATCATTTTTGGTTGGGGATGTGTCTTTCCTATTCTCTTAATTTAGCCATGTGATCATGTACAGAACATGTGGTAGCTGGAAGGAAAAACTCTATATAATTGCTATTTAGCTTTTAACTTGGGGGGGGGATCACTTTTCTGGGCTATTTGCCTCAGTTTCCCCATATGTAAAGTGACACTCGGTAGTTTTCAAACCAGGCTCTGCAGAACCTTCTTTGGGGTCCCCTAAGGGACAAAAGCAAGATGCAGAAGGTTAAGTGCATGGGGCTCCAGTCTCCTTCACCCCTAATTACTGCTTCAGGCAGAGCAGATGTGCTTTTATCTGCTTGATAAATTCATGCGTTCTGGTAAAATTCATTTGAAGAAAGGGTATTGTCTATCCATCCCTTCCTTTTAACACCCCATGGCTTTAGGTCTTCAAACTGAGTGCTTCTAACGCATTTGAATCTGCCACTAACCTGAAACAGATGCTATTCCTTCCCAACTGAATTCATCATCGAAGACTAGGTGGGGGCTACAGCTTGGATTTCAGAAAAGAGAGGGAGCCTCAGGATTCAGAGCAGTCCTGGACAGTTTTATGGAAGAGGTGGAGATGTGACTGTAGGAAGTGATTTGATAACACAAATTGCATTCCTACCGCAGCCAGCTTAATCACAAATGTAGCCCAGGTAGCGTGATGTGAGAGGCTTTAGGGAGACCACGCAGCTCCAGAAAACGTATTATCCTGCCCACTTATGCCTGATGACTGACATGCCACTGGGGGGAGCTGGGCTTATAAATTTAGGTTTTAATCTTATTGAACATGTTATTAGCCCTGTGGGTGAGTCCCTAGAGGGTGAAGCACATATGTGCTCTCTTCTAGTTAATAGGATAACTGAGAACTGGGGTTTTCAGGGGTACATGAGCCAGAAGAGTATTATGGGGTTTGGGAGAGAACTGAAAAAAAGATGTCAAAAATAGACAATTCCCAGTTTATTGGTCCCTTTTATATAAACTTCAGCAATAAGAGAATCATGGAATCTCTAACAGAAAGGCCCCTTGGGACATGTGCTCTAACCTCTGACTAACACTGAATACTGTCCTGATATGTAGTGACCCTGATTTTGCATACACTAATGTTGGCATGGAACTCACCATCTTGCAATCAAGACTAGTCCCTTTATGGAGCATTCTGGGTAAGAGGAAAGTTCTTCCTTATAATGATATAAAATTTTCAGTATTTCAGTAATTTTCACACTTTATTCTGGGAGCTATGCAGGAATAATCTACCACTCCTACCATGTCTATCATGGGATTTATGGGAAAATATCTATCATGTCCCCCTCTGCTGTTCTTATCCATCAATATGGCTGTTTTACTTTAGTTAAACAACTCGAGTGTTTTCTATTTTCTCTCACCTCCATGGCCTCATGTCCAAAGGCACTTATCTCGGTTCATCAGGGTCCCATCTTAAGTTCCAAGCTCAGAACTGAGCATAACAATACTGAGTGCAAGAAACACCTGCCTGTTCCTCTCCTGGGCAGACAGAGTAGCTATACCCTGCTATCCTAGACTACATTAGCTTCCCTGGCTTCTGTTTCTAGCTGTTGTGATGCTTGTATTTAAGAGAGATTTCTAACTCTTTATGTGAATGGCTCTTAAATCAGATTTTCCAAACCTTTGCCCAAGGTTGATTTTCAAAACTTAGATGGAAGTGGTGATGGTTAATCGTGTGTTGCCAACTTGACAAGGATGTGAAATGCCCAGATATTTGTTTAAACTTTATTTCTAGGTGTGTTGCAAGAACATTTTTGGAAGAAATTAGCATTTGATTTGGTGGACTGAGTAAAGCAGATGGCCATTCCTAATGTGGGTGGGCCTCATCCAATCTATTAAAGGCCTGAATAGAACAAAAAAGCAGAGGAAGTTTGAATTAACTCTGTCTGAATTGAACTCTTGAATTGAGGCACCCATCTTTTCTTATTCTTGGCATTCTCTATCCTCAGGCCTTCAGACCCAGACTGGAATCTAAACTCCTGACTCTCAGGCCTGTAAACTGGATTCCAAGCTTGTAGATAGTTGTGGGATATCAACCAATATCTTATAATAAATTATATATATATCTTTTATTGTTTCTTTTTCTCTGGAGAACCCTGGCTAATACAAGTTTCTCTATGTGATCCCCTGCTAATCTTATATTATTGATAAGTCAAGGTCTTTAGTGTAGGGTTTTGTTATGCAACCTGTTCACTCCCTCTCTGGATTTATTTCAGGCAAATTCTGAGGCACTCACTTTCTTCAAATTCACACCCTGGGTCCTTAGAGCAATAGTTGGTTCAGAACAGGCCCTGGGTAAATAATTTCTGAAGAAATAAACAGATGAGTGAGTGAATGACTAGGTCTAGAAGAGCCTTTATGGCCCACTCCTAACAATCTGTAGGTATGGTCAATACATACAGCCATGAATCCACTTCTACATCCATGGACTATTCGCCATCCCATATTTTTCTGTTTTATCTTTAAGAACATCATGAGCTACTTTGTTAAATCACTTAAAAAATTACAATATGTTTTATCTAAGAAGAAAATGAGACTATTTTTACATGGTTTTTAGTTAACTCACATAAGATTCCTGTGACCACTTTCTTATATAAGAAAATCCAATCGCATTCTCTACTCTGGGGTAGAGTTTCAGTCTGTGTGCAAAGAGTTGAACTAATATGAAGGGGCTAAATATTAAAATTCTAATTAAATGCACATATAAGCACATATAGACACACACAGAAAAATGGAATAATAAAGAAATATGACTAGTATTTAATAATGTTCCACACTGAATGGTGGTTTGTGGATGTTTATTATTTTCTTCTTTCTACCTTTATCTTTTTTTCCTCAATTGTTTTATTACATATATAAATTACCTATTTTATGATCAGAAATAGAGATTTTAAAAATTTGGATAAGTGCTTTACCACCATCCTTTTACCTATATTGGGCTTTAATTCTTGCTTAGCCTCATTATTCTCTTTTTCAAGTTGAAGTTTATTAACATTGTCATGGGAAACAGAGCAAAATAGAAAGTTAGGAATTGAGATTTCTCACTACTACCTCTTAATCTGATATTATCTTCCCAAAGCAATAGGCTTATTCCTTCCCTATTGTCTTTAAAATCACACTTGTGATTTTTCTCTAAATCTTAAATATCTCCAGTCTCCTACAGGCTATAGCCTTCCTGATATCATTCATATACCTTGGTGTATATGAAACTGGTCAGGGGAAATAGTATGGATCATGTGGTTTGCTAAGGGCAAGGCTTATAGATAATCTAGGAAAAGCTATGGTCTTTAATTTCAGGAAGCATCCAGATTAATTTGGTGGTAGGACTTTCATATCAGGAGCCATAGTGGGTCATCATCCAACAGTGTAAAATCAAGTGCAAGGTCATATAAGGCAAACTATAAATTTTCCTAATAAATCATGATAAAGGTCAAAGAAAAATTATTAAATCCCTAGACCATTATAGACAAATTTTAGATAGTCTTTTACTAATATCCTGATTATTCTGATTCATTGTATGAAGAAACTAAATCTCAGAGAAAATATCTTAATCAGTCAAATATTGCACACTGGCACATCCTGAACTAGAATTCAGGATGACTGCAGTAGGACTATTGCTGCCTCTCTCTCTCCTTTTCCTTATGTCTCTCTCTCTCTCTCTCTCTCTCTCTCTCTCTCTCTCTCACACACACACACACACACTCACAGCCTACACTCGCAGCCAATTCTGCTGCTTCTCCTTCAAGTCTTGTGCCCTCCTGCCACATGTTGTCACCTGTCTTTTCTCAGAAGGCCTTGATAAAGCTACACAGCTGAGCCTGGCAGGCGCCTGCCCCAGGCCAAACAAATAAACAGAAGAGAAATCTTTCAGGCTGGGCACCAGGGAAAAGTGATCTAGATGTTGGTCCGTGGCATGAGCCAAGGCAATTGATGACTTGGCATTCTGTCCCCGAGTCATCAATCATATAGAATCAATCTCAGCTCCCTCAGGATCTGGCCCATGGCTTACATAATTCTCTCTCCCTGCCACCAACCTGAACAGTCTGATCCCTATGCTGAGAACTGTTTTGTTCTGCATTCAGCATTGATTCACTTGGATTTCGGTAGTATTTTCTACATTCCCCAGAAATGTTACTTAATTTATCCTCTCCAAGGTGGCTAAGTTGCCTGGGTCTACTGTATCAAATGGGGTAGGTAAGCAGAGAAACATGTCTGGCTTTTCACATCAAAGACATGGGTCTTAGTCCCCTAGATCAGGAAGTCAACGCTCCACTCTCTGGCTCCTGTGCTTTCCATGAAGATGGGGCAGGAGTTGAGCATGGAGGCCAGGGCCTGGGCTTTCGTATCTCATGGCCCTGGGTTATTTTCATGACACTGGTACTCAAAGCTACATGATGTTGAACATGTTACCTAATCACTTAGTGATTAGGTTTTCTCATCTGTTAAATAATGATACTCGTACCTGCCTCATAGAGTTGTAGGATTGAATTAGATCAGGGATGTGCTTAGGACAGTACAGGGACAACTGTTATCAGTTAAATTCAAGTTATTAATATTGTGATTATTAGGGCACAATTAGGAATTGTTGGGTTGACCATACATATAAGATTAGTGGCCATGAGAAAAAGGCCTTGAGAAATGGCCTATCCAGAAAGAACTACTCTTCTAACTTGTCTCAGAATCAATATCTTACCAGTACTAACTTCAGTATCTCAGAATATGAGGCTGCTATAGACAGAATGTTTGTGTCCCCTCAGAATTCTTGTGTTGAAACTTAATTTCCAATGTGATGGTATTTGGAGGTGAGGCCTTTGGGAGGTAATTAGGTCATGAGAATGGAGCTGTCATGAATGGGATTAGTGCTTTCATAAAAGAGGCCCTAGGGATCTCCCTAGCCCCTTCCATCATGTGAATGAGCAGCAAGAGACAGCAGTCAATGAACTGAGAAGCTGGCCCTCACCCAATGCTTAATCTGCCAGGACCTTGATCTTAGATTTCCCAGGCTCCAGAACTGTCAGAAATAAACTTTAGTTGTTTGCAAGCCACCCAGTCTATGGTATTTTGTTATAGCAGCCTGAATGGACTAAGACAGAACCCTTCTAAGCAATTGGGTGTGGGCCCAATAGAAACTGGCTTAACAGTTTGTGGCATGTAGTAGAGGGACTAGGAGGAGGTGGAAGATGTTAAAATGAAACTTTGTGAACTCAAGACATTTTTTTGCAGACAAGATTAGAAAAATGCGCATAGATAAAGGAGAAAGTCCTCATTCCCTCCTTGCAAAGACCTTTTCCTTATTCCTCTTTGCAAAGGGGAAGACAAAGGAGTCTTGCTGGTAGGTGATATGGACCTTATGGGACCAAGCGGGGAGGAGAGGGAAAACAATGGGCCCAGGTATGGGTCAAGCTCAAACCTCTGGGAGATGGCACTGGCTTGGGAGGGCCAGCAGGGTCCTTCCCTCTCAGACTTGACCTCTGCATATTTCTACATCTGTCTGTCCCTCTCTCCTAGCAACTGATTTTGAGATTCTGAGGGCTGCTTTATTTGTTAGGAGACAAGGAGGCACTAATAAATTCCTCTGTGTGAGGTATTTAATTACATAATAATGTGTACACTAATCAGGGTAAATGTGTTTGTGAAAACACCTTGATATGGGAACAGTTAATCACCCAAGGCATTGCTTCTTAACACACCTTGGAAGTTAACTTAATTAAATTAATTAGAACAATGAAAAAATTGAACTGTTTATTGGTCCACAATGGCCTGAAGAAATGCTCCACCTCAAATGCAAGAACATCTCCCACACTGCCAACTATTTTTCCCCAAACCCTCAGCCTTATGGTTATGGCTACATCCCAGAAGATTGCAGCCGGCAAAGCCTCCTTCTGTGTCTTAGTGTGGAATGATTTCCTATTGGAGACAGAAGGCAATCTGTTTATGTGCCTACATGCACAATTGTGCACACACATACATGAGCATACACATGTACACACATACAGACACACACACACACACACACACACACACACACACACACACATGCCTTTTGTGCCCCAGAGCTCAGGGAAATTAAGAAAGCTTTTAACTAGAATTCCTCTATACATTTTGTAGTCAATGACAGAGTGGGCCAAACTGTGAATCTAAAGGGAGTAAGGAAAGAATGTTTTCTGAGGGATTATTATGATTACCATCATTGCCATTACCATCATAGTTATCTGTTAATAATGGTGTTAATAATCTGAATTTGCATAGTGCTTTAAAAAAGAAAAAACCTCAGTATTTCTTAACTCCACCTCCCTTTCTACTTGGGCTTTGTATAAGGTGACAGATTACTCACTCAAGATGCCTGCCTCCAGGGAATCTATAGGCTGTGGCATCTAGCCCTGACAAGAACAAACTTAAAAGTTTGTTTTTAACTTTTTGACAACTGAGCAAACAGTGAGAAGTATGCAAATAAAATCAATTAATGAGTGAGCTTGTACAGCCTGGAAGCTGAGGACCATTTGGGGCAAGAGTATTATTTTGAGAGAGGAATGTTCAGAAAGATGAGGGTAATGGGACTTGTGACGATTATCCTCTGAGATTTTCCACTGTGCTCATCATAAACCTATTGATGCAGCTTGTCATGATTTTTGTTTGATTAGTCAAGATGGACTTAAGATTCTGAGCAAATCTATAAAAGTGTGTTGCCAACTAGCCTAAATACCCAAATAACCCAGCATTGCTTGGCACACTCAAAGATGAGGCCAATCCTGGATCAAGATATAAACAGAAAAGTGGGCATCATTTTTCCTCCTAAACATTTCTTGGGTCAGTGGGACTAGGTGCCAGTATGGTCTTTGCAGGAAACTGGGGTAGGGGGTTGGCACTGTTATGAAAAATCAGCAAAAGTGGCCAGAGCAGAGGAGGTGACATTACTAGCATGAGCAGCTCAAGGCCTGAAGGAGCAAAGCAGTTGCTTGATCCAGAGAGACTTATAGCTGCAATTGCAGAAAAGGAGATTTTGGTAGAGAAACACAGCTACAGCCAACCTTCAGACTATAAGGAGGGATCTGAAGGAATAAAGCCTGACTGCTCTCTTCTCTCACCGGCTAATCTTTGGCCCAGGCCTGGGAAAGGAAGAGTGCTAGAGAGCCTGGGTGATTTGGTCTGTGGAGGTCAGCTTAGGGCCAAACAGTATAAGGGAGTGTAGAGAGTGGGGCTCAGATCATCTGATATGAGTGAAAGAAAAATGTTCTGTAAAAGTGAAATAAATAAATAAAAGTCATGAATTTTATTCAGATGATTTCTTCTACATTGGGATTGCAAAGTTTCTGTCTTATGCTATTATTTAAACTCTCCATATATGAAATAGATACCCATATTTAAGCTACTGCTAGGCCATAATTTTAGTTTTCACAACTTCTCTGCAAATAATTGTCTATTTGTGTGTGTTTGGAGGTGTGTGTTGAGGAGGAACTTGCAGATAGAGATTTCCAATTTCCAGTAAATCAGTAAGAAGGCTGGCCCCAGACCCCAGCCTACAAAAAACATAGAAAAAAAGTAAGAAACTCACTACTCAGGAGGGGGTTCTGAACAGCAAGGCACCATGGTGTTAATCATGTGGCTCTCTCCAGATTTCTAGGTTTTCATGTTCCTCAACTTAGATCAGATCTGCAAAGAGCAGTCAGACCTCCACCTGCCAGGCAAGCCAAACATACCCCTATCATTCATTAGTCACTTAATTAATCAAACTAACCTACACTAAGTGTCTAATCTGAGTGAGGCACATAATTTCACATTATACATTTAGAGCCTAGTAAGGAATTTACATCAGGGAATATGAGATACACACCTTTAAAAATATGAAAGCAATGGGTTATCAGAGTTCAGTGGAAATAAAGGACACTACTAACTGGGGTAATGAAGAAAGTCTAATGGAAAAAAAGAGTATTTCAGGGGCTCTCAAAGGAAAGAGGTTGTCAAAGGAATTTGTTCTAAGCATCCTCTTCCCTTGCCACAGTCATGTCAACTTGTATGCCTTTGTTTATTGTCATTATACTGCCAGAGAGTCTCAGCTCCATGTCTTCCTTTCAGTGTTCAAGGCCTAGAGGAAGTGCTACCTTTTCCAGGGAGTTTTTCCCTACTGTTCCAAGCCACACTGACCTCCCAGATTTGTGACCCCCAGAGGCCAAGCCTTTCTCTACTATTCTGACCTCTTCATGGAGTGAGACTTGTTTTTCCCAACCACTTGAGCAGGCACCATTCTTTTTTCATAAGTAGCTTCAATGTTGCCCATCTGTATTCTGGAAGAGAGAGCTTTCCAAATGGGGTCTTGGTGTGGGGCAGATACTTTAGATTGCTGTCACTTTTCTAAGAAATCTGCCCCAGGAACTGGAGGAGTACATACACAAGACAGCCTGGTCTTCTGGTGATGAAACAGGTGGTCTGGATAAACTCAGCCCAGTTGCAGGGACTCTGCACTCACTGAGCTGATAATCTGAGTTTCCCAGGCATTTATCCATCTTCAAGTTAACGTTTTTCTCAAGATGATTATGGAGGAAAGATGCGAACGTAAGCGGAAAAGGTCCTCCGTGCCTCATCAGCTCAATCCTCCTGTAATTACAGTCCCATCAGATGGGAAGGACAAACGTGTTCCTGGAACATGATTCCTCAGCACTCCACGTTCATCGTCACCTGCACTCTCCGTCCCTGGGCTCCTGCCCTTCCCCGGCAGCCCCTCCTCTCCTTCTGTGGATCCTGTTCTTTCTGGTTTCCTTCCCCCTATTTTTAGCCCCCAGTCCCTCCTTTTGGGCAAGGTAAGAGCCTTAAGGTTACTCTGGATGTTCCTTCTGCGTTATCGCTGTCCCTTCATTCGTGAATTCTTGATAGCTCTCCAATGCATTATGCCCCTCAAAGAGCACAAAAGGCAAAAGGCTAAAAAAGAAAAAAAAAAGATAAAGAGAAAAATATCTTATTTCTTTCATTCACACAGTTGGTTGACTTTCCCCTTAAAGTTCATATATAAAGCCCAGAACGACATGTGGTGCGGGGAGATAACACACGCCCAGAGGGAGCTGCAGGCCAGTGCCATGAGGGCCTGACTCTGGTGACCCTAGATGGTTTATCTGGTGGTCACACACCTTTACATGTCTTCCACGATTATAGAAATCTTTGGATAGCTTGCTTGTGTCTCCGTGACTCTATGCCTCTAACTGGCCAAAGCAGATTTAAAAGTTCATGTGGAAGTTTCCACCTCTAGTCAAATTTGGTCTAAGCTTGTTTACTTCTCCACGTTGCAGTTCAGTTCTGTTCATTTCATTTGATCCCATTCAGTTCAAATGTATTTTCAGGTCTGACCTTAAGAATTTTTTGCATCATTTCACACAAACTGGCGTGGCGTCCAAGGAAGGACAGCAGCAGCAACCCTCTCCACCAATCAATCTGGTCTTTCCCCTTTACTCTGGGAAGAGCTTAAGTCTGGCTTCCTGCCCGAGCTAGAGAAGTGGCTGAACAAATACAAAGGGATCAGAATTCTTTCTCTGACCTTTCTCCTTTAAGCTTATACCTACGGTTGGCCCAGAATTCATTCATCGATTTTCCATATTCATTAATTGATTACTCATTGCTTCATGGATCTAGTCAATCTCCTCCCTATTAGTGGCAGTCACTGTGCTAAGTGCTGGGGGTATAATGAATGTGAAAAAGTTTTCCTTTCGTGGCATTAAGACAAATCCATGGATTTCTATTCTTTTAATTAACTTTCCCCCTCTACTTCTCCAAGGAACTTGCCAATCAGCCCTAACCTCGTTAGCTTCTCTAGCTCTCCTGGTTTTTAACTTTCTCATTTCTACTGAAGTTGCATGTTATGCTCAGGGTCTGGAATTTTCCCCTTTTCCCCTGAGCAAAAGAGCAGGTGGTAACTCTTCCTTCTCTTAATTGAGGATGCAGCCATATCTATCTTTAAATCTTAATTGATTGATAGCCAGATAAGCAATTTTTTTTTTCTGAGTGGGCTTGTATACTGTCTTCCTCTTTGCAGATTTCTTTGTAGATTTCATGAAAGTACAATGAGGTGCTTAGGCTCTGGGGTTATATGTACTCTTTACTGAATATGTCTTATACCAGGTGCCCTGGAAAAGGGGATTTGAGGTAAAAGTCATAGATCTATGTGCTGCTATTTATCTCTTCCTTAGTATGAAGCTGGGTAGACTTGCTAGGCTGCCGTCCTGCTGGTATTTATACCTCATTGGTAAATGCAGCCAGAAGGGTTAGTTATGTCCCAGCTTACACTGCAGACCTAGTCTTCATGCTTCCTGCCCTTTCTCAAGTGACTACAGCCTTGTTACCATCCAGAAGGCAATAAGATTTCCACCTTGGTACTGTTGTCGCTTGGTGGGGAGGTGGCTAAGAGGTGCACATAGGTTTCCAGGCCAGAGCTATTTGCTATTTGCTTCTTTGAAACCTCATGGGCGCTTTGCATCTGGTATAGACTGCTTTATTTGGTAGACATCTGTGAATATCCTATTCCACTCACTCCTGCAATGTGGTCAGAATATTGCTTTAGACTGTTTTGTTTGTTTGTTTGCCCTAATACAGTATGGTATAGTATCAAATGCATCTTTAAAAAGAATAATAAATGGAGTATTCAAATATGGGTGATTTATGGCTCTTATTTTCAGCATGCCTTTAATGCCCTCCCTCCCTACAGACTGTGACCTCAGCAAGTGGAAACATACTTCTATTAGT
Organism: Cynopterus sphinx; assembly: GCA_030015415.1. Lineage (NCBI taxonomy): Eukaryota > Metazoa > Chordata > Mammalia > Chiroptera > Pteropodidae > Cynopterus > Cynopterus sphinx. Next base: position 24,653,559 of record CM057384.1, on the reverse strand, counting down.
TTAACATGTTTCCAGTTATCCAGGCTTGCTTCTGCTGGGCCTTTCCTCTTACATTTCATGTAGGGTTGGTCTCTAAGATTAGCTAAGTCTCTCTCCTCTTCTCATTTCCACTGGAGCCATTCTGGGAAAGACCCTCTTTATAGTATGTCTGCATGTTGGCAAAAGCCCTCAGTCAAGATCTCTGCCTCCAGGTCCCTGCTCAAGGTGCAAATGTTTTGACCATCTCGAGGTTAATCTCCCTAAAGCAATACATTCACAGCATTCATGGACTCCTCATTTTCTGTAGCATTCCCATATTTGAGTTTCTCCGAATATGTATTTACTTTTCTTACCCATGTTCACCTCTCAGGATTTCTCAATATAAATGGCCAGTTCTGATTGACCTGGTCATGAAAGAACATTCTGCCAAAATCAAAGTCCTAATTGCTGAAAAGTCTTCAAAAGATTCTGTACAAAATATGCTTCCTTTTTTTCAGCTTATTTATTTTAATTAGTTTCAAACATACAGTACATTGGTTAGACATCTATATAGTTTATAAAATGATCCCAATTGCTCCCTCCCTCCACCTAGCCAGTGTATTAATGCTGACTGCATTCTCTATGCCATGCTCCCCATCCCTGTTGACCATCCTTCAGTTATTAATTTGTACTTCTTAAATCCTTCACCCCATTCTCCCAACTCCCCCAACCCTCTTTCCCTCTGTCACCAAATTGTTCACTAATTTATGAGTTTGTTTTTGATTAGTTGGTTCTTTTTATTCCCTAGATTTTTGTATATAAGTGAAATCATACAGTGTTTATCTTTCTTTGTCTGACTTAAATACCTTCTAGGTCCATCAAAGCAATATCTTTCTACATCCCTGTCTTTTTAATCAGTATGTCTTTTAATCTGAAGTGAGTCTCTTGTGGGCAACATAGGTAGGGGTCTCATTTTCCTATGCATTGAGTCACTCTATCTTTTGGTTATTTTTTTTCATTTAAGGTACTTATTGATAGGAATGTAGTTGTTGCCATTCTTTATTTCTGTTTTTGATACATGTTTTTCTACTTAAAGAAGTCCCTCCAACATTTCCTGCAATACTGGCTTGGTGATAAATTTCTTTAGCTTATTTTCATCTGAGAAACTCTTTATCCTTCAACTCTAAATGATAGCTTTGCTGGCTAAAGGTTGTAGATCCTGGTTCTTCATCATGTTGAATATTTTTTGAAAAGCCCTTCTGTCCTGCATAGTTTCTTTTCAGAAATCAGCTGCCAGTCTTATGGGTATTTCCTTATAGGTAAATATCTCTTTCTTCTCTTTCTGCTTTGAATATTCTGTGTATTTAACCTTTGGAACTTTAATTATAATGTGTCTTGTGTGGGCCTATTTGGATCCCTGGTTTTTGGGATTCTCTGAGCTTCCTTTCTGTACATTTTCTTCACCAGATTAGGGAAGTTTTCCATTGTTATTTCTTCAAACACCTGTTCATCATCTTGATTTTCTTCAGATATCCAATGGATATTTTGACCCTTAATAGTGTCTCATATGCTATTTAAATGATTTTTATAGTCTTGGCATCTTTTTTCTTGCCATTGTGATTGAGTGTCTTTGGCTTTTCCATCCTCTAGATAAGGCATTTGATCTTTTTCTTTATTTGCTTTGTTTATTCCATTTAATATACTTATCTCAGATAATATGTTCTTCATTTTGGATTGGTTCTCTTTTATATTTTCATTTTCATTATATTCTCATTTTCATTTTTATGTTTTTTTTAATCTCTTTGTTGAAGTTCTCACTGAATTTTTCTGTACTTTCCAAAAGTTCATTGAGCATCTTTATAACCAGTGTTTTGAACTCTGCATTTATTAGATGACTTGACTCTATTATATCTAGATCTCTGCTCTGTTCATATGGTTTCTGATTTTTTGTTTTCCCATTTTGGCTGTGTTTCCATGTCTGTTTCTATGTTCTAAGCAAAGCTCCTAAGTCTCCAGGTCTTATTAGTATAGATTTGTGAAGTAGGTGTCCAGTGGCACTGTCCTGAGAGGGGTTCAGCTACAGGCAAAATTCAGCTCAAGCCACTGCCCCGTTGGGGTCACCTGTTAAGATTCAGCAAGTAATCCACAGATGATGAGCTTATAGTTGCCTCAAAAGGCCACACCAGAAACTGGGGTCAGCAAAACACAATTGGATATGGCTTGGGTGGGGCGGCAAGTTGGGGGAGGCAGGGTTTCAGGGAATCTTCTGGGCAGAGTGACCTCTGTTATCTAATTTGATGACATCATGGCTAGGGCAGTGCTGTGTTCCTGCACTGGGAGGGGAGAGAGCTCAACAGGGAACAACGGATACCACTGGCACTTTTGTACAGAGAGAATGTTGCCTCGGCCCTCACTCTGACAATGTCTATCTGTAAGTCCCTGGTGCCTCCTGCATGCAGCTGGATCAGCACTGGTGCTCAGAGTGAGCAGGTCTGTCACCTCAAAAATTTGCTTAGGGCTTGGCCGCTGTGGCAGCTTCCATCTCACTCAACCACTTGTGACCTGACAGCCCCACATCCTCACCATGTTCAACCTTTTGCTGTTGCAAAGTGATTTCTTGGATTTCTCCCAAGTTGTATAGCTTGTTCATCAAAATTCCAGGTGGTTTTTCCTTGCTGCTACTCCTTGTTTACATCACAACTTTGATTTTGTCGCCAGAGGGATGAACAGAGCCTGCATCACCTATCCCATTTTTTCCCCTCCAAAACTTACTTCTTTAACAAAGACTTGATACTCTTATAGTATCAAGTGAAATCATTGCTTCTAATAAAAGACATAAAACCCTTCAGCAGAAAATGATTAAAGTATAATTAGGATGGGTTAGCTATTGAGGTGAAATATCAGCCAATGAGAGAAAGAAGGTATTATGTATGAAGTTTGATGATAGTAGTATTCATGGTGATAATAGTGTTCATGATGGATGAGCCCAGCAAGTAAATGCATTTTTCCAATAATCTAGACCCTTTTCCTTGTTTCTGCCCTATTTAGCAGAAGTGTGACAGAATATATATGTAACAAAACAAAGCACAGCTTGATAGAGATTATTTTTGATCAGTTTGTCTAATGCTAGAAATCTGGAGATGATGGCTAACTGAGGCCAAGAGTTAAAGACACAGAAAGTTAGATGAGGTTTATTAGACCTCATGGGGCTCCATAAATCCCTCTGTTAATTGCAATTACTAATTAGCAATAGATACTGATTACTTCACTGTGATGAGTACCCATAATTTGTTACTTCCAGTCTTTGTGTAGCTTGATATTTGGGTTTATTCTTATCATCTTAAATGTATTCCACTTGTGGAAAGTTGAAAGATGGAGCTATTTAACATGAAAGAGAAAAGACAAAGAACAGGAAAGCTGTGGTGACTATTAGCTGTCATCAAAAGAAGAGGAGAGACTGAGTTTTCAAATATATATGTGTGTGTGTACACACACACACACACACACACACACACACACACACACACACATATTTAATTGTTTCTCTTCCTGATGGGGAAAAAAAGCTGAACACCAAGAAGCTATAGAAGCACCTGTACAGATCCTAGCTATCTGAAAACAACTTGGGAATTTAGTGAGAGAACATGTTCTCTGCCACAGTTTGATGCTGGCTTGGAAGGACCATCGAAAGGGCACTAGAGTTCCAGAAGGGAGGCTAGATTTCTGGAGTTCTAAGTCCTTCCAAGCCTCCTGAGTTTGCCTTTCTAGGCATTGTTAGTGTGCTTTTTACTTTTTCTGTAGTTGTGCCCGAGGCTGAAGTGAACCTACAATAATAGTTAAAAATTATTATTGAATAATACTATGTGTTCAATAAAATTTCAGTTGAACAAATGGATATCACTCTGTATAGAAGAAAAGAAAATTTCAGAATACATAATCTTTCAGTAAAATCATGAAATCCATTCCAGAACCCAGAATAAATGACTTTGGGTTTATTTACTTCTATCGGAAGGGCCAGACTATACCTGTTCTGTGGGTGATGTTTATCAAAAGGATTGCTATATACTGGGCACTATTACGTGATTTATATGGGCTGATATTTGTGACAGCATTGTAAAATTGACTGAGCCCTTATCATGGTGTTGTGCTGCTGTCTGCCACAAAGTGGGGGATGGAGTATGGAGCCCTGATGCCCCCATGATTGTATATGCTTTATAAGGAAAACAGTCACATTGGGAGACATCAGAGAGGGAAGATGGTGATGTCACCAGTGCAGGACCCTTGGCTACTCATTGTTGTCAGGCTTTCAGCTTAGAGTTTAGTGCGATGTGCCCAAAGCTGAGTTCGTGGAACCTGGCCTCATGACTATTGGCTTTTCTTCTTTGTAGATGGAGAGAATAACTGCTTCAGAAGGCTCAGGGGTCCATTTCATTCCTTAAGAAAGGTATGGCTGTGATAACATTTATGTTTCATGGTCTGCAAGGATGGAAGAGAGCAAGAAGCAGGGAAGAATCAGGGCTATCTTGTGAAGGGGCCTCATGCAAAGTTTACTCTGAGTAGGGAAGATAATGCAACTCAGCCACCAGCCAGGAGCCTAAAGCCATACCATATTTATAATATCTCCCTGGAATGTGCTGATGATTAAGGAAACTGCTCTTTTGTTGGTCCCCAATGCACTCAGGTTGGCCTTTGGCAAAATCTTTAATGCCCACCCCTCCCTGCCATTCCTTGCAGTCTTCCTCTGCCCAAGATTAAATGCTTGGACCTCATGGGGATGTCTCTGATTGCCATGTGGCACATGATCGTTCCTCTGACTCCCCCAGAGCATTGTAGCATTTCACTTGCATCTTTCTTATGACTCTCACACAAATTTATGTCTGTGGGGGTCCGTTTCCTCTGAGAGCTTTCTGGCCTGATGACTAATGAGCATTACCTCCTCTCTGGACCATTGGTTAACAAAAGAGAGAGTGTTACCTCTCCCCTGGTGTTCACTTTCAAATGAGAGTTCTTTAGGGGAAACATGGAGACTTGAAGACCTGTTGGAACAAAGTTCATATGACAGAATATCCGGGAGATTTTTTTTTTTTTAAGGAGAGTTTGGACTGAAATAGATAGCTTTAAAATGATTTCCTCCCCCTTCTCCCAAACCAAAAGCCTGCTTGGCTACTTGGCCTCGACCCTTTCCATATCCCTCTGATTTATAAGCCCCTTCGGTGGCACCATGTTTCCTTAGTGATTCTGCCCTATATCTTGGAATCAGTGTGAATTCCTCCTTTTCCCATCATCAGCCATTTGAAAAGTACTTGCAGTTTTACTCCTTTCGTGACTCTTTCTTTCCTAGTCTGTAGGGCCTCCCTCCATTTAGGCCACAATATCTGCCTCACTCTTCTCTTCAATCTGATCTCTTCCCATCCAATGTGCCTATGAGCTAATGCTGCCCTTCTCATCTGCAAGGCTGACCTGCTTGTACTTTTCCCTGACCAGCAATTTGCCCCAGTTTCCCCAGATGCCACAGAATGAACCCTAGTTCTGTGGGTCATGCCCATGCTGAGGCTTCCCATGACTGAACCCTTGTTTCCAACTTTATTTCCCATTTCTATGTGTTACATACACAAATACATACACATTGTACAAACACATACTTTCATACAAGCATACATTCATATACAAGTATATACACACATGCATTCACATGCAATTATACACTCATATACCACATACACACATACTCAGGCACACATACACTATAGACATAAATTCACTCTTGCATAGCTATTATTTGAACTGCACACCTTTAAAGCACCTGGTAGCCCCAGTTCTGCTGGATCAGCCATGGAAGTTTAGTTTAGAAGTTGCCTACTTCATGAATTCCCCCACTGATTCTCTTCCAAGACAATGCTATCCCATGTCCTAAACTCTAAGGGAGGGTTGAGGAAGTGTGGATTACTATTTATAGGATATTTGCTCGTAAACAGTATATTTCGCATATATTTGAAAACTGACTTTTACAGTAGTCCAAGAGGTACAACTGTTTTCTTGCAGATGAAGCAAAGAGACTCTAAGCAGTGGATTGATTTCTCTCTGTCTCTTAAACATCACTTGGCTTATATATGGCAGAATAGGATTAATCTTTTTTAATTAAAATCTCCACTTTTTTTGTTTTTCGGTGAGATTTTGCTAAAACACTTTTGAAAAATTTTTAATTCATATTTTTGTTTCCTTTTGAAATGTGCCCTGTTTTATTTTTCTTGGATTTCTGTGTGGAAGGTTAGTGACTTGCCAACAGTGTAGATATATGAATTCATGCTATTGAGAAGAACTGAAGTTCAGATGGCATTTCATTTTGGTTCTACATATCCAAAGTGGAACTAAATAGATTTTTCTAATCTATTCCAAGGATTAATCTTGGCAGCACCTAAAATTTCCTGAGATGGTGAACATTGAAGCATTTTATAAACTACAAAGCACCATACACACTTGGTTTGACAAATATTTATTGGGCATATAATATTTCTGGTGACATAAAACAGAGACATGATTCTTGCTGTTAAAGAGTCAGATATAAAAAAAAAACACAATTATCTCAGTGTAAGGTAAAGCATATGATCACTAAAGTTTGATCATACTAAAACAATAGACAAATGGGTGGATAGAGGTTAGGGAAGGTGTGTCTATTGCTAGAAGATGGTTTGGATCGTCAAAACTTTGGAGGAAAAGATGAGAAACATCTTTTTATTTTAGGTAATGAGGTCAGCAGAGGCAAGCACAGGGATAATTCTTTATTGAAAGAATAAATGAATTAATGCCTAGAAGGACTCTGACAAAATATAAGGAAACCCTTTAAATGACTCACACAGGCCCCCTTGATGATTTTCAAGGTCCAGCTAGGAACCATCTTCTCCTAAAACTCACCCCTGACTTTGCAAAACCAAATCCTCCAACAGAATTTATTTAGAACTTTTGACACTCACTCTACAGATGTTCTCTTTTTCTTTTTAAAGAAGTTAACAATGATAAATAAGTATCATTTTTATGTTTTATTTAAACAATCTTGGAAGGTATATATCACCATTTCCATTTTAGAGACCAAAACAACTGAGGCTCAGAATGGTTAAGTAACTGACTCAAAGTCAATCAGCCAGATAGTGTTAGAGCGAGACCTGAACATACAAGGAATGTAGTCTCTGCTTGTTGGCTGAAGTGTGTGACAAGGTGGGAACTCCAGGGTCAGAGGGAGACTAGAGTAGTGGTTCAGGTAGTCTTTGTTTTATTATTATACTGTATATAGTCAGTGGAAAGGTCAGTTTTCAAGAGTACCAGCACATGTTACTTCTTTCTTCTCAAAGTAATGGTTTTCAATGCCAGAGAGGGGAATTTATCCTCATCAACCTTATGAGTACATCCTGCAAGTCTCATTACCCCAAACCCACCTCCAAATGGCAATATAGTCTTTAAGACAGTGAAGTTGTCTCAACATTGTCTTAACTATAAGGAAAAGCATAGGTTTATGAGGTTTATATCTGATTCCTCTTAACTCTCTATTGGGCCTAGCATAGTGTTGTCATATACTAGAGAGCTAATTAAATCTAATGAATGGATGGGTGGATGAGTGAATGAATGGACTTTATGTGTCAGCAGCATAGGTGATTTTCTATGAACCCAGGCTCTGCTGGGTCTACAGTCACCTGCTCCACACCCAAGAATGCATCCAGCATAACAACAATTTTCAACTCTCAGATCAAAACTCACCACTTCCAGGAAGACTTTCCTGATAAGCCTTTAACTTTCTCTTACTTCTCTAGTCTCATTTCTTTGAGACTTGTTTGCCTGAAACCTTTCCCTTCTCTCACACCCTTCTCTGTTCCCTTTAAACATTTTGTTCCTATCTTACTGAACTACTGCAAGCTTTCCATGAGTCTTTTGGGGTGCTTCTTCCTTCAGCTGGAATGCCCTGCTCTCTGTCATTCTCTCCTTTTCACCAGATAAATCTTACTTTTTTTTTTTAGGTCTCCAGCTAGCAGCTTTCCCTGATCCTCTTGTTCCAAGTCTGAGGTACATGCTCCTAACCTGAACCCCCAGGACCCAAGGTCTTTTCTGCTATTAATTGCCTATTTGCTCCTTCATTTTCCTCGTTAAACCTTAGGTACCTTCTGAGCAGGGAAATTCATTTATGGTCACAGTAAGTAGGACAATGCCTTGGCATACCATTGGTCCTCAAAATATACCTATTGAAGTAACAGATGAATTAATATATGGGTGAATACTAGCAAACACTATGTATGCATCAGTGTGGGTGCCACTGTGTTAAGGTAACATGTTCTCACAAAAATGCTGCTCTTAAGACATGAAAGTGACTGAGTCAGAAGAAATGAAAGATGCTTATGAGGCTCCTATGTAATTTTAATGGGCCTTTTTCTATTCTACTTTATTAATAAAGGGAAGAATGGAGTACTCCAGCATCTTTTATCTCCCATATGTATTCAAATACAACAATTTCTCCCCAATAAAATTTAGGGTAAATTAATGATTTTCATTTTCTTGGAAAATTAATTTTTCCATGAATAGATAGATTGCTGATACAACACATAAATGTGATTTCCTGCTTAATAATGAGTACTGGCTGACATGGCACACTATAAAATGACCTTTAGTCTTATCATGAATCTGTGGGCTTTGGGTTAAGTGGGGTCATCTTCTGTTGGGACAGATGTAGGGCCATGATGTAGGTGTTTCTGCTTTGAGGTCATCACTCCCATGGCTCAGTCAGTGCTTCCTGGCTTTCACATTCTCAGTCAGCCCATGGTGGGTTGGGACTCATCTTGACCTGTTAGGTGACTGTCCTCTTTTCTGTCTCTCAGCTGTGGGTGGCTCAGTCTTGAAACATACAACAACACTTGCCTTGAGGGCATTCCTATGTAGGTTTTTATACACTTTAAACATCCTAGACAGCCAATAAATTTAATGAAGGTGCTTCCAGGAGACACAGGGGAAAGGAAGAAGTGTGTTGAGGAGAGGGCTGGCCAAGGATACCTGTGAGGGAAGGGCAAGAAGGAAGGTTGCCACAGGAGTGCTGAGTACTCTGGAGAAAAGATCAGAAAGTGCTTTCCCCATGCAAGGGAAATTTCCTTTAAATATGTTACACCAGTCTTACTGAACTTCTGCAAGCTTTTTATAGACTTTTAGGGGTGCTCCTTCCTTGGGCTGGAACACCCTGCTATCATTCTCTCATTTTCAACAGGTAAGTTCTACTATTTCTTTAGGTCTCTATCTAACAGAAGATTATGAGAGGCACACAGGGAAATTATAACTAAGCCCAGGATCCCTAGAGGTGGTCTGCAGCCAGCAAAGGAACTCTGTAGGGGCTATGGAGTAGACCAGGAACCTCTCCAGATGTTGCAAAGTCTTCATTTCATTCTATCTTGAGCTTTGAGCTCCATTCAATGAGGTGGGGTTGAGGCAGAAGGATGGAAACCTATGACCAAGAGAATTCTGCAAACTAAACTGCCCTATGGGTAGGAATTTCACTATTGTTAACACAGCAGAAAATACTGAATACAGGTCAGTTTTATATGTCAGTTCCAGCAGGTAAAAAATACAACTATTTATAGAAGGGTGAGAGGATGTAGAGAAAGCACACAGCATAGTGCAATATTCTAGGGTGTATAACAGAGAGTTACCACTTGGTTTTAGGAAGCAGAGGCAATTACTAGACTCTGGAAAGAAAGAGCTGTGTGAAGGGGCATATTGATAGTTGCCATGACCTTTGGTTGAAGGATGCAACCAGCTTGAGGTCACACTGGAAGGAGGGAACAAGGACAGTTAACACTCCTCAGAACTTTCTCCCATGTGTCCCATTGATGAGAACCAATCAGAAGCCAGATGGCAAGGGACCCCATTAATATAGTTGATGTAGATCAGTCTCTTGGAGCATAGAACAAGCAAGACAGAGAAGAATGTGATTGAATCTGGAGGGGAAATGGCCAGTAGTTCACATTCATGTACTATCTTATTTAATCCTCACAGAAATCCCACCAGGAAGGTATTATTATGCCCATTTTACAGATGAGGAAACTGTTTCACAGAGAGGTTAAATAACTTGCTCAAATATGCACAGTAAATGGTAGAGCCAGGTTTTGATCACAGGCAGACCTCCTCTGGGGCCTGACCACTTAGCCACTACTCTAAACTAAGATATCGGCAGTTGAAAGCATTCTTTTGATTGGGGGCAGCGCACAATGTTTTATTTTTCTTAATTTCTGAGTAACATGCTTTTGACCAGGCCAGCCTTGTCTTAACTGAGTCTGAGTTGGCCTTTATCTGTTTCTGTCTCTGCAAGGGCTGGAGGGAGGCAGGTAGGAGTATGAAAACAATCATCTTGATTTAGAATCCTGTTAGGAATTGCGTTTCTGTACTTCTCAAGTTGAAGTACATAAAAAGAATAGATACCACAGGTGAGAATAAAGTGGAGGGAAGAGAACTGGCAATCATGCCCTGTTTCCCAATTTTTGGAGTTCACCAATTGATACTTATTGTTTATACTGGATTCATTCTACTGTGCACCTATAATTCCCCCTATAGGACTGTGGTAGGTAGATTTCTCAGATGACTCTGAAGATTCTCAGCCCCCGAGATACACACTTTCTCCTAGTTATTCAATCAAACATTAATCTAGGTACTGCTGTGAGGGGATTTTGCAGATGTAATTACATTCCAAAATAAGTTGACCTTAGGATGTAAAGATTAGCTGTATGGGTCTAACTTAATCACATGATCCCTTAGATCTGAGTCAAGATCATTGACAGAGAAAGTCAGGATTCAAAACATAGGGGAGTCAATCCAAGGGAGATACTCCACTGCTGAAAGGGGCTGCTTGGCAAGGGATGCAGGCAGCCTCTAGGAACCAAGAGCAGCCTGTGGCTGAGAGAAAGGAAATGGGGGCCTTAGTCCTACAATTTCAAGAACCTCAATTCTGCCAACAAGCTGAGTGAGCTCAGAAGTAGATTCTTGATTACAGTTCTCTTCGCTGAAAAACCCACTCCTCCCTTGGAGTGTACTCTGTCTTATCGTTCCACCTCTCAAATTCCACAGGGCTGCAGCCTTCCTTAACTTGGCTCATCTCATTCAAAAATGTACTTCCAATAAATCTTACTTTTTCTAAAAACAAACGAACAAACAAACAAAAAAACAAACAGATTTTTTCTGGAGCCTTCATATAAGAATGCAGCCCTGCTACCACCTTGATTTCAGCCCTGAGAGACTCTAAGCAGAGAACTTAGTCAAGCACAAGCAGACAGACTTCTGAATTACAGCACTGTGAGCTCATAAGCATGTGCTGCTTTAAGCCCTAAGTTTGTGTGTCAATAGCTTCCTATGCATCAGTAGGAAACTAATACAAACAAGGTCCAAATTACTCATTTATCTGGCTTCCTGGAGCACTCAGAACCACACATCTCTCCAGAAATGTGCATCATCCTGGAGTTAGAAAGCTGCCTTGGTCAAGTTATGTTTTCTTCTTGAGGGCAACCTGCATCTGATAACTGACTGATATAGGAATACAAAGTATTGAGCCCCTTGCTTCATTTGGGACAACTTTGAAGGGCCATCCCAGCTTTTGAGCTGCCTGTAGGATGGTCTCAATACTTTGTACATCACAGTTTAACTTCTCTCTCTGCCTAGTCTTCCCTTACTGCCTCACAAATTGTCTTCCTGAGAGTATATCCCAATAAGCTTTTGCATGCAAATCATTATTGGAAACTTTTTCACCATGGAACCAGAGTTAAGACAACTCATTTGGTAAATGTGGAATGGAAAAAGAAAAACAAGATGAGTCTTGTCCCATGAGTCCAGCTGGAGAGAGGAGACTCCTACAAGGAGCAGTAAAATAATAATATTAGATATCACATGGGAATGTGTAACCCACACTATGAAGGACCATGCATTTCAGTTATCTCAGGACAGACTGTTTATACCTGTTTCCTGGTGGCTATAATTAATAGTTACCCATTTGACTCTCAAAGGTGTTCCAATTTGGATGGCAAATTACTTGGTCAGTGTTCCCAGAGTCCATGAGTTATGGGAGTACAGAGGGTAGAAAGTCCAACACAGCTGGGGTGGGCTAAGGGATAGAGAAGTCTACATTAAGTGGCCTTGGAGCTAGACCTTGATGGATGAACAAGAATTTTGTTACATGGAAGTGCCCAGGTGTCTCTGTGGGTAGGAACAGTAGAAAAGCATGGACAGGAAAGTCAGACAGTTGGGAGTTTACGTGTTGGGGTAGTGGGAGCAGTAGCAGCAGGAAGAGGAGGAAGAGGCTTTCATTATTGGAATGACATAAGGAGCTTGTTAATGGTTATCATTTTATGAATATATAAAGCAAGGAAATCAGCACACATTGCTCATAGGTATATGAGTGCCCACATGCAGAGTCATATGATATATCCTCATGTCTTGGGGAAAATCAAAAGGAGAAAAGGAACAGATGGCTTGCCTCCCACTGTCTGAAGCAAGACCATTTTGCTTATCTGGGCAGCACTATTCTTTTATTTCTACCCCAGTTTGCTTATTTGTCCTGTACAGATTCCTTTGTAGATTGATGAAAATCATGATGCTTATGGTAATGACTTTTTCTTACTTTTGCAGCCCTTGAAATGCTTTCAAAATTGTTTCATACTCATTTTTTCATTTCATATAATCCAAGATTCTCTTTTGTCTTCATTACTGTCCTATGTAAAAGGCAAGGTGAGTATTATTATTTTTTCTTTCAACTGAAGAGACATAGTCATTAGATGAAAGAATTCTCAAGGATAATAGGTTAGGTGTGGAGCCCAAACTGGACCCTGAGGGTTGTGGCTCCCACATCAATGGTCTTTCCACCACACTATGAGAAGATAATTGAGGGTCTTTATCCAGCAGTGGCCTGATAAAACCATTCTTGCATTGATTCCTCCTTTGGCTTCCCTTCCTGTATTTTGGGTACCCATTAAGACACTCCATTGAATGGTGTCCCCCATCCCTGAAGATGCACACAACAGAATTTGCTGAACTATACACTGAAAGAATTTTGTGGAGGTGCGAGGAGGTTGTATCACTTCTGAGTAAATGCTGTTATTTCATTCCAGTTTGGATAGGAATATTAAAGGAAGAATAGTTTTATTTGATGCCTGCTACATGATTTACCTCTAGTCTTGACTACAACCTTGCAAAGGAAGTGTATGAAGCTTACGTGAGGAAATTGAACTGAGTGTTGCAATTCTTTGCCTTAAAACCACAGATAATTTTGGATAAGCCAGTGATTAAACTAGTTCTTCTAATATCCATATTCAGCACCTTTTCTACTAAGCCACTTGGGCTTTCTGGATTCCAGTGGCTTCAGTAGCAGTCAAGATGAGGGTCGCTTAGAATTCTGACTCTTTTTGCAGGCATAGAGCCTTTGAGGATGTAATTATTTTAGCTATAGACCTTCTCCCTGGAAAAATGCACATTTATCTAGCATGTTATATGATATTTCAAGGGACTAATGGACTGCCAAAGCTGTTGTGCAGTCTTCATTCAGGTCAGGTTCTTTTGAGCCTTAAGGGAGGTTGAAACTCAGGAAAATAGAAGCAGAAAAGTTTCAGTAGCTCACACGGCCACCTGGAGCTCCTCATTTTTAAGCTCATCTCTGCTGGGGATTAAAGGGTTTGGGTCTTTGTCTTAATAAAACAGGTTATTACCTAAATAGCTATTAAAGCAGCAGGAGAGAAGGCTGAGCCAGCTGCTGGACAGAGTGGCAATCCGCTGTTCTCTCTAGCAAACCTAAACTCTGGAAAAGTCTCAATAAGGCGTACTAAAGTTTTGTTATTTCAGAGTGTAGAGTTTGTGACAGTAATGAGGCTTGGACATTTTCTATGACTCATGCACCCTTCCTCACCCTCTTTCTTTGGATTGACTGAAAGAAATCAACGTAAATTCCAGTTTTTCCCTGCATTGAGGCATTGTCCCAAGGCTATGTCAAAATGATGAAATATATCAAATTGAAAAACAGAGGAGTTTTTATTGACTTGTATCGATTTTTAAGATGGCCAGGAAAAAATATATCTGACTATGAAGAGTCTACTGCTGTCCAATCACAATTTCAAGATTAGATTTTTAAATATTTAGATTAACATTTAAATATTTATTTAGATTAAATGTCTAAAAATTTAGATATTTCTGTGAGGGCTTCATATTACCTCTTTCTCTAGTATTATGGCCATATCCAATCTCATCCCAGGATTTCTACTCCACCATATCTCCCACCTCTCTGGACAATCATCCTTTGTCCTATTCAGGTCCATTTTTCTCTTCTACCTCTGAAAATGCCATTCCCCAAAAATCTAGAGCTCCCCTGCCCCATCTGTTAATCAAACCCTATCCTTTTGAGGAGGTCAAAGTCTGGGACAATCTGTAGATCTGGTGTGCCTCCTACTCTTCACCTCTCTGAGCCTCATTTGTAATAGAGAATGATAGTTCCTAAGTTATATTATTAAAATTCAATGAGATAATATACATAAAGCAAATGGCATTTAGAGCTATTATCACCTTCCTTCCTTAAGGCCAGGCAAGTACTGCCTCCTTCAGAAGATCTTCTTGGAAACTTAACCCAGAGTTATATTTCTTCCTTTCTCTTATTCTGCTTGAGTTGCCATAACAAAATCATACCAGCTGGCTGGCTTAAACAACAGAGATTTATTTTCTCACAGTTCTGGAGGCTGAATGATCCAGATTAAGGTCCTATAGGGCAGGTTTTTTTGATGAGAGCTGGAGTTCTCTTCCTGGCTTACAGACGGCACCTTCTCACTGTGTCCTCACATGGCCTTTCCTTAGTGCCTGCACGTGGAGAGAGAAAGAGCCAGCTCTCTAGTGCCTGCTTGTAAGGATCATGATCCTATTGCACCAAGGCCCCACCTTTATTTACTCATTTAATCTTAATTACTTCCTTATTTCAAATATAGGCACACTGGGGGTTAGGACTTCAATGTAGGGATTTTAAGGGGGACTCATACACTCAGTCCTTAACACTCTCCAATGTGGCACTTGCTTGGTACTTACAACAAACACTCTCACGTTTTAATATTTAAATATTTCCAATTTCCTCCCTGCACGAAATGTGTATTTTCATCTAAGATAGTAGCATCTCTTGATAGAGATCTGTTTCTCTTTTTTGTGTATGATTAGCATAAAATAGGGCACTTTTTAGTGTTAAGAAATACTAGTTAATGAACTGGATGGTTGCTTTACTGACATGAAGCCAATCAGTTTGACCTTTGCTTTATAAAATTGTAAGGATGTCATGAGTAGATATATTATTCACGATAGCTAGATTATTATGCATTAGTAACAAATAATCTCCAATTCTTAATGACTTTTAAAAAAATGTTCTTTCTCGTCATGTTGTATATCCATCATGGGACATTACGGAGTGGAGTGCCATCTCAGAGACTTCTGATTGCTGTACCAGAGAAGAAAGAGCATTGTAGGGTCTGGCATTAGAAATCAAAAGCTCTCTGGCCACAATTCATTGGTCACAACTAGTTCCACAACTCCATCCAACCACAGGGGCAGGAGCAGGAAGTGTAATCTCACCATGTGTCCAGAGGGCAGAGGAGGACTGGAAATATTTGATGAATATCATTAGTGACCACCACAGTGAAGAAATTGATGTTCGTTTTTCCAGGAAGTGGGGAAGTTGACACTCATGTCATCATATTTACCTTTTATATGACCAAAAAGCTGCCTTTAACCTTCTTCCGCTTTCCTATGCAAAATCAGCCAAGAAGTTTCACATCATCCATGAAGCCTGGATTGGTAGTTCAGAGTCACAGCATGTTGCAATTGGAGGAAACCTTATTTTTCATCTAATCTGAGGGTTTGCACGGTGATCCTGAGATGATTCTTTGAGAGATTCCATAGAGATTTATCCAGGAAGGGCCGTAGGAAGGACTTTCATCAGAGTAGGAGAGACCCTAGATTCTACCTTGGTTTCCTCTCTCTCTGACTTACTTGTAAGGCTTTTTTGTAATATATATGTGTTGAAAAATAAATCGTGCTACAGAAAACAATCGAAAACCATGATTGTAGTCCAGCCACATAGGCAAGACATAGATGGTTCCTTAATATTGTTTCCAAAACCTGAAGTCAGGCCTAATGGATCGACTTGACATCTGCCTTTGTACTGCCTGGCACAGCCTCTCTCCTTCACTTCTTAATTACTGTTGTTGAGCTGGGTTTCAGGGCACTCTCCTTGCCTGGGTAGTTGCTTTCCCTCCTATCAAGCTGTGAAGTGGCCCATTAACGATGCAAATAGAGGTGCCTCTTCTCTGCTTGGACTCCAGGCCTTTGCTTGCGTGGACCAATATGTCATGCAAAGAAAACTAAAAAGGAATTAGAATATTTTTGTCTGCTGTGTCTCCAAAATCACAGAATCCCAAAATGCTTAGGATCCTTTTAAAGTTGTTTTCCTTTTGTTCCTTTAAAAACTCTCTTTCTGAGCAAACCCAGGGCTGATGAGCTGTCCCCAAACTGCAGCACTTACATGCAAATATGGGAGAGTGACAAAGACCTTGATTACAGCTTCATTTGCTTTATGCAAGACTCCAAAAGCCAGTTAAAGCCACAGAAAACACAAGGAATGGACTCTAACAAGTAGTGGCAGAGCCAGTGGGGCTTTCTGGCAGGCCCTCTGCGTAGTCACACTCCCTCTTCCTGTGGGCAACATTGGCTCTAGGATGGTAAAGGAACCCTTGATGGCTCCATGGACGCTGTCCCCACACAAAATATTATCCCTTTCTGCTTCCTGGAGTTTAAACATTAGAGTTGGTGTTTATCCCTTAGGTTTTGCATTCAGTCTTTGTTGAGATGCCTCTTTCACCAGAAACTTCCATGGACAAGCTGTCATCATGCACGGCCTTCTCGGTGAGAATGAATGTGTAAGAGCTAGTGTCTTGATGCGAGAAGGCAGAAGAGTGAGTGAGTGCTCTGAGGGGTTGGTGATGGGAGTTGTGCACTGGGTTGAAAATGGGTGAACTAGGCAAGATTAAGTTCAAAAGTAGAAACTGGTGAAAATCCTCAACTTTGGTGTCGCTAGTCCCCAAACAGTGGCCTAGTGAGAGAACAGGAAGCAAGTCCCAGCTGCATTTTTGAAATCTATTTGTGGTCATTTTTCTAAGCAAAATCTTTGGGTTAAAGAACAAGGAGGTATATGCCTCTGGGTCCTCACCACCATAGACCTTAATTCATATATCTTCCCTAGTTAAAGTAAGCAAAACCCACTGCAAATTCTCCTGATTTATTAAATCAATTTATGCAACTTGATCAGTAAAGGGAAAAGTCCCTGATCTAGGAGCAGGGGTACCTCTGCCTCAAAGCAAGAATAGTCCAGCTAGGTTTATTAGACTGAATGTAAGGAAAACATCTAGCTAAAGGATGATGACCAAGGGCCTAGGGTCTAAGGTCAGATCTCTTGCTTGGTTCAGCTCTCTCACCCCTTGCCCTCTGTCTGGTACAGAACAAGGACTGCTGGTATTTTTTCTATTTATAAAAGAATGTATATTAATAAATGAATGAGTGGTGATAATAGCAGCCCAGTAGCCTGGTGTCAAAGACTGTTGACCCCCAAATACGCAGATGCTCCTCTTGTTCTTGACCCTTAGGGATTTATCAGTAAGTCTTAAGTTTACCACAAATAGATTTTGAGAAAAGAATTGGGACTTATTTGGTTTTCTAATGCAAAAATAACAGGGCCTAGTGACTGCAAAGGCTGTACTAGGAGGGTCTCAATAAATGTTCACCATTAAGACATCGTAAGTATTTCTTTCTCCATAGTTTGTCATTAATGAACATGATCTTGTGGACTTAGAGCCTAGGTTGGGGGTACTGACAATGAACAGGAGGAGAAGCAGAATTGAGTCACTTCCTAGTAAAGCTTGGGTAAGGGGACAGAAGCCAGGTGGCCTGAGGAGAGAGCTGCAGGACTCAGAGAGGAAGGCATGTAGATCTCACAGCATCCTCCCTTCAGTGCCTCTCGTAGCCTCTGTAGCTTCAAATTCAGTGATGGGAACACAGCCTGGTTCTCCCTGGTCCCCTCTCCCTCTGGGACATAGGGACATCTGCATTTTTATATTAAACTTCAACAGGAAGCTGATTTCCTGGTGTAGGCACAATATGGAGTAAGTGCCTACAATCCTGAGTGTCATGGACGTTTAAGTAACCTTTTGAAGTGTGGCATAACTGGGTGGCTGTGCCACTGAGGTCTTGGAGCAACTTCCCTGGCCTTCTCTAGCCTACATGTGATGTGGATTAGCAATGCACTTTATAAGCCACTTCCCCACTGGGTCCAGGTCAAAGACATCAATTATAACTCTAATTTGTAAATATTAATAGTTATAGTAATTTGTAAATATTAATAGTTATAGTAATTCCTACACTCATTGTTGCTTTTCTTGTTCCTCTTCCTCTCATTCTCCTTTTCCTACTCCTCCCCCTCCTTCTCCTCTTTATTCTTATTCTTATTTTATTGCTGAGACATGTAGTATTTTGGGAATCTCTCTTACTGGGATTCTCTTCTCTGCTCACTTCCTCAAACATACTCCAGCCCTTTACCCCTAAGCTTATATGTTTTTTATTCATGAATCTGAAAGAATTTATTGGGTGAAAGAAGTTGTTCTGGCAACTATATCTACTATGCATTTGGTTATACTCTTATGCGCACATCTTCCTCAGATACCTCTTATTGTATTCTTAACATGATAAGAATTGAAAGACATCTGTTTTCTCCACTCCCAAATCAGTGATATCACCAAAATTGAGCTTGGAGACTGAGAGCCTTTCATTATTTCTACAAGCTATACTTAAAGTTACTGCAAATCCATAGAAATTAGAAAGAAACACAGCATTCTTACAAAGTAATTGGAACTTCTAACAGGATCCCCTAGTACCCCTTTACAATTGGATTGTAACCCCAACTCTTACTGTAGTTTTTGTTGTCCTTTGTTACATTTCTTTGTGGGTTTTGATGATACCTGAGATTCTTCGAGATTTACTTTTAATAAACAACCTTCAAGAGACGTGCATTTTTCATGGGTAAGATTCTGTCTCATATTCGCTGACATTGATTGATTTCCCCTATGTATAATTAGTGGGCATGCAACATAAAGCAGGATTTTGGGGGACCAGACTCAGGACATACACAGATGATAGTATGGGAAAGGGAAGAGGCAAAGGGGATGGAGGAGAAAAAGAAGGATGTCTATAGCAGAATTCTGCAGGAGGGTTCATGGAATGTTTAATAAAGGGTTAGACTATAGAATAGGAGAGTCAGGATGTTCTAAGGAGATGGCCAAGGTCAGGAGACTTGATGGCAGGATTTGGGGTTTATTAGGCCATCCTGCTAGACGCTTCTGGAGATGCCCCAATGAGCAAGACCAGGAGAAGCATAGAACCATAAAGTTTCAGTCCTGAGAGAATCTTAGAGTTCATTTGGATCAGTTTCCATCTAAAGCCTGAATTGTAACGAGGACAACCAAGGTCCAGCCTCTGCTTTAGCACTTCCCAGCATACCAAAGGGTTGCTAAAGAGAATTAACTAATTCCATTTTTGAAAAATGCAGAATGTTGGAATTATCATCCCTGTATTGAAACATAATGTGACTCCAATAATTTCCATGCAGAGGCCCTTGCTCTGCCTTTGGAATTGTACCCAATATGCATGTGACCTTTTCTACATGGCAGGCTTCAAGTATTTTGGTAAAAGCTCTGATGTCCCCAGTATCTTTTTGCCAGCCTGCTCACTCTCCATGAATGCCTTCCAGTCTTCCCCTGTCCCACAGAATGCTGGTGAATTCTGACCAGCTGTTTAGTAGGGACATGGTGTCTCTTCTTGTTTTAGCAAATTTATGCTCTAGCAGTTTAAACTGAAGTCATATATTTCACATCTTATATTTGTGTAGAACAATTTATTTGTTAGATGTCACTTATTGCTTATTGTTAAAATATCAAGAACTTTCTTTATAAATGCGTATACCATTCATTCATTCTTTTATTTAGTAAATAATAACATTTAAGCAACAACTATTTGCCATGCCAGACACTCCTTAGGGGCTGGGTATGTGGCAGTAAACAGAACAAAGTGCTCTTCTTCTTGAAGTTTTCATTCCAGTTAAAGAGAGAGATAATTGACAAACAAATAATAAATGAAATAAAACTGGTTAGGGTGATAGGCAGAGCTGGACAAGGTTGCTTTTCACATATGTGTATGTGTGTGTTACTATTTCATAAATTATATCTCAGCCTCCATATGCTCTATGTTATTTACAACTAAGGGGAGACAGTTTTTCATGGCAATGATAACAACTGTCACCACTGCCAATGCTTCCACTGCTCATACCATCAGCCTCATGTAGTCATGCCATCAACCACACAGGACGGAGCTCTAGAAAGATCATGGACTCCATGTGGCCACTACTATCGGGTCTAAAAGCACTTCTTAGATTTGTAACTTGGCTGAGTTAATTTTTTTTTTAATTTTGTGCCTTAGTTATTTGTACAATGGAGACAAAAATAATACCTCTTAAAGTGGTAGTGAAATCCTGCATGTAAAAATTCTAGGTTATAATAGACAGAAGTTACTCAACAAACATTTTCTCCCAACTCTTTCCCATTTCTATGTCTCAAACTTATATGCTGACAATAATATCTAATTGAGAAAGGCTGAAACTCAAACCACTAGAAATCTCACATATTGACCTCATTCAATAATTTAAGGTCTTTGAGCATGTTAGTTCATCTAAGAATAGTATGAATTTCTCCATGTTTATGTGTCTTTTTTCATAAATACATCAGCTCAGGAAAGTTACAAAATTATTGTTGTATATGTAATGGACTAGCTTTGGAAGGATATACACACACACACAGACATACACATACATGTTTCAGGTTGAATTGAATTGTAAACATATAAGATTGAACAAAATAGTTGTAATCAGAATAGGATATAGGAATAGAATGAAGTGTGATGGACTGGAGTAGAATAGAATGCAAGAGCGTGAGAAGAGATGGAATGACTTGGAATGAAACAGGATCCAGGGACAGAATAGTATGGAAGGGAAATGGGTTAAGACCAGGTGGACATGTAAAGTAATCAAAGAACAGAGGTGTTTCTTAGTTTCTTTACTCTTCCACATCCTTTTTCTGCAGTCTCTGTTCATAACCACAGTGAGCATCTTGGATCTTCATGTGTTTTGTACAACCTGATGCCAGTGTTGACAGAAACTTAGTGCTGCCATCAAGGGATTTACACTGCCTCTTTAATGTTCCCCTTCTGTGGTGGCTTTATAGCCCTGCTGTCCAGCTTAATATCTGCAGCTTGTTATTTGGCACATGAGTCTCTTTGTCTCAAATGCATGAGGAGTGGAAAGGCAAGTGAGCTCTCTGTGTGCAACAGCTGTGTCTGTTTCTGCACTGGCTCTGGTTGGGGGCCCTGTGACCATTTTGCCCTTAGATCTTTAGCATTTCTTGCCCCAATAGGGTAGTTCCCCCCGCCCCCCGCCAAAGGAATGCTGTGTGCAGCATCTAGACAAGCTAAAGGATATTTCTATGGGTAACTGAAGAGCACAGCTTCTCTTACAGATGTTCTGACTCTAAAAGTTGATATATTGAGAGCTAGCGCTGTTCTACCCCCTCTAGTTTCAGCAAGGACTACATCATACCCAAGTGTCTCTCGATCTTTGAGTGTTACATGGCACCTCTAGGAGTATTTCTGGCTGACAATGATTTATTCATTTTTATTTTCCTGCTCTGCCTTGTCTGAGCATCATCTGGGATTATGGTTAGTATGCAGTTGGAAGCTAAGATTCCCAAGCCAGCATTTCCCTGGGAATCATTTCTCTCTACGGGCTCCTAAGGCACTGATGTGACTGTTGAAAAGCTGACCATAGAGAATATGTGGGTAGTGTAAGAAATGTATGGCTTTCAGAGTCAGACAGCTTTGTGGGCACTGCCAGAAATAGGGTGAAGTAAGGCACTCACTCGTAGGCTCATACAGGTGCAGTATCAACACCTGAGAGTGAGGACCTCCTGAAACTTTGTACCTCGGGTGCTTTGCTTGCCTTATCCTGCTCCCAGCTCTTCTTGCAGAGTTCAAATTCTGGTTCAGCCACTTTCTACCTGGAACCTTGGGAGAGTTATTTAACCACACTGACCCTCATTTTTCCTCTAAAATAAACATCCTGATGCTTACCCCTCAGAATTCTAGTGAGGGTGAGATACCTCAAGTTAGACATCAAGTAAAGATGTCCAGCATACACCCCTGCCTGAAAGACAGCAATAACAACAGCAACAACAACAACAACAACAACAACAAAACAGACAATTAGATAACAACAAAGACCCAAGTGCAGTGGTTAAGGGCTATGGTTGATTTTCTCATGAAGACTGTTTTTGATCTGAGTCCCAAGAGATCCTTCTGACTGGAGCAGACCTGTTGCACAAGGTAGGAACTGATGGGCTACAAAAGCTGAACTGAGACATGGGACAAAGAATTCCAGTGCTTTGCTGTACTTCCAGAGTAAACCCTCCACTCTTCCCAGAGAATTATCATGGAAACAAGATATTATCATGAAAAGCAGAAGTGTCTGTGATGCAGCCAGCATTACCTCTAAGTCTTTATTTTCAAAAACAAATGGTGTTAGCCATCACATACAAATCTTTGCATCTGATAAAGGTCCTTCACAGTGAGGTTAATGTGCTTGTCTTTCCTCAGGACTCTTACCCCATCTTCCATGCCCTCTCCATCTACTGCTTGCAAATCCTAACTTCTCTTTGAAGTCCATCTTAGGCTTCTCCTTCTCTTTGAAGTTATCGTAGGCACTCTAGTTCACTTTTGTTCCTTTGCCCACTCTGCTCTGGGAGATAATCAGTTAAAGACCTTCTGAGGCAAGGATTAGTATAGATCTGGGAACTAAATTATTGGTGCTGGCTTGGGTCAGGCACTGTGCAAGTCTTTTCTGATGTCATTGAGGGCATTCTGAACTTCTCTTCCATCTAGAAATCACCCAATGGTAATAGAGGGCATTGTACCCAGAGCAAATCTTTGGGAGCAAGTGATATACAAGGTCAAACAATGCCTTAATGACAAAATCCAAGCCAGATCCCAGCTCTTTCTAACAATTCCTCTTTACACAATTACTCTATAATTGTAATTTACTTGTGTGCTGCTGCCTTGTAAATATCTACTTTAGGGCTGAGTAACTGGACGCCTCCTACAACTTACTGGATAGTGATGTTTTTAAAGAAGATTTGTTTGAGCAATGCACCTCCATGTTGCTCAGCACAACATCTGGTACATAGGAGAAGTTCTTTAAAGGATTCCAAAAAAACCCCCAAGTCCCCAAATACTTATTGTCTTGGATTCACCTGTACCAGAAACATTCACATTCCAAAAACAATTTCTGCATGGGCACGAGTTGTGTTATCTATTGGGATTGATGTCCAATGTTAGCCACTTTAGCAGTCCAGCTGGGTGCAATATTCTGGGGTCATAGAGGCCTTTCTCATGCCTTTCATATCTCATAACATAGATTGCTACCCAATCCCCAGTGTTGGAGTCTGATGAAATCCAGGTGACTGAAAAAATCTAATTAATATGGTTTTAATTATGCAGTAATAATACCTACCTCCCAGCATGAGAAGGTAGGATATTAAATTAGTAATACTAAATTTCCCAAGGGTGCTAAGACCCTTTAAGATGAGTTAATTTGAAAGTTACTGATATGATTAGAGAACAGAAATAGGCATATTTGAAAGATTTCAAAAAGGTAAGCAAACATCAATATATCAGTCAATTGTGCTGTCAGTCAGTCAGCAATCTAAGACAAAATGTTAGGTTCTGGCTGTTAAATATAGGTGATACTCCCGTTTTTATAATGTGTATGATGAAGTGGAGCAGGCAAAACATGGACCCCTGCCCCTCCCTTAGTTCAGTGATCTCTCCTTCTTTCCACTTAAGGGAAGGTGGTCTTGGAGTCTGGCAGACCTGGCTCTGGACTGCTCAGCAGGACGACTGTTGGGAGGGCACATAGAGATCATGAACTTCACATTTCTCATTACTTTGAAGAGCTGGTAAGGATTCAAGGAGATAAGTGTAAATTGTCTGATTTATATCTTATTTAGAGTAGACAGTGATTATGCTTGCTTTCTCATTAGTGTGGGATTATACATGTGTGTGTGACATCTAGAAGATGCCTATACACAGTTGAGAGTCACCTAAGAAGATGACAGAGCAAGAGAGGATAAGGGTATGTCTTGGGGACACCACCATTCCGGGTGTGGCCTGACAGAGGCAGAATGAGACCAAGGCAAGACAGGGATGAGAGAATGCTGAGAAACAGGTGGACACCAGTGTTTTACGCTAGAGGGAACTCTAGGGGGAAAAGCAGGATCTGTCAGAAAATCCCTAAGTGCCCAAACCAGGGGCAGGCATCTTCATGAGAAGGATGTGTGGAGGGAGAAAACAATAGCAGGGAGTATGCATGGTGATATCCAGAAATATATTAGTAAAGCAAAGTAGAGTGAACGTTTGAACCAAGCTGGATCACGAAACTGTGTCTTTTTTTTTTTTCTTGGTGTGACTCTGTGTTGTTGTTGTTGTTGGATGTGGACTACCAGAGTAAATTTCCATTTGGGAGAAAGAAACCAGCAGAGAAAGATGATTTGAAAATGCCAGAAATAAGGCATGGTGGCTAAGTGCTGTTAGGTTCAGGATTCTGAGCTCCGATTGTGGTTTTGATGCTTAGTAGCTGTGTAATTTTGAGCAAATTATGTTAAACTCCCAAGCCTCAAATGAAAAATAAGGCTAAAAAGGGCACACCCTGTACTGGTTTGTTGGGAGGCACTAATGAGAGAGTTGGTGAAGCCCAGCATATTGGGCGATGAGTAGAACTCTGAGGATGGAAATGTTTGGAGATGGCAGGGAGAGACATGGCCTGGCTTTTTGTGTGGCAGGAGACAGCCTATTTTGGAATCATGCATGAATGTTTTTCTTCTGCAAGAGAGATGGATGAGGTGTGTGGCTTGATGTGAGCATAGAGGCAGTTTGGAAAGCAGCTGAAGGATTTGGGAAGGGTGTTGACTTACCTATTAAGTGTGAGGCAGCTCATCTGCACCCAGGGTGGTTGGTAAGGGCAGGTGTACCTGGGGATGGAGATATGTGGAAAGAATTTAGAGATGTAAGGAAAATGGGAGGTAATGGGAAGGGTTGGCTCATGGCATTCACACAGAGCCCTGCAGTTGGGGTTTAATGTTCTGCCACCTCAACCTTGAAATTTTAATAATTTTATCTTTGAATTGCATCTAGCAAGTGAGTTCAGTGGAAAAAATGGGGCATGTGCTGGGGGCTTGGAGCCTGGCTATGTGGCAGTTCCAGCTCCCTTGGATGGTTTCTCTGTCTCCTGCTCCCTGGCTCCCACCCACCTAAGCCTGGGCACATAGAAGTCGAAGGCTGCAGTCAGGCACACACTCATGCACTGGACAGAGCATGACATTGGGTGGCAAATAAAAAGACAGAAGAAAGAAAAAGAGTTTTCCTTGCTTTTTTGAGTAAGATAACCTGCATTTTCACTTTACATTGAATCCCACAAATTATGTAGCTAGTCCTGGGAAGGGGAGTCACCCGGAGAAGTAAGAGAGCCACAGAACAGTCTGCAAGGAGCAGCAGGACTTGGGGCTTACCAGTTTCTGGTGTGCACATCTGGACAGGATTCTCTAAATGGTCCATCAGCGCAGATATAGGAGGGTAATAAGTAGAGAACAAGACTTAGTAAAGGATGGGTATGACAAGGGGAGAGTGGTGGAACTTTCATGGGACAAAGGGACGACTGGAGCTAATAAAAGAAAAATTCAAAGGACTGTGGTATGTGTTAGACTGGGTAGAGAAAGAACTCAAACCATCAAACCAGACTAAGGAAAAATGTGAAGATGTAGGATGAGAAACAGATTTAGGAGCCAGGCAGGGAAGAAAGGAGGCTCGTGATGATTGGCCAAGTAAGGGCATTTGAGAATTCCAAACTTCCAAAGTAGAGTATTTCTGGAACAAGTTTCCTTACATCTCATTAGTAAAGTTTGTAATTTGCCCTTTTTTTTTTTTTTTTGCCTTGCATTTGCAAACAAAACATTGCTCTCAGATTCAAGATTTAGACTTCTGAATCATTGTACAACTCATTTTTTTTGTATAAGTAACATATGTTTGGCGTCTTTAAACACAATTACTTTTGTATAATAAAAGTGTTGATTTGATGATGCGACATTTTCTGCAAGTGTGTTTAAGAGAGTTTATGTTTTCATAAGTTGCAATGAAACTCAATTATGTATGTGTAATAAGGCTTCTGATTGTTACACTTAGACTTTTCTGTATAATGAAGCCAGCAATTAGAATTTGCTTGCTCTATGGCTTAGAAAAACACACTTGTTTTGGAGACAAAAGACTCTTAATGAGCCCCCTTTTTTGTTAATTTTTTGTTGTTGTTAAAAACCAGTCTATAACTCAAACATATAATTAGATTCATTAAAGGTCTGGATTTTTTTATTGTTATTTTTTTCCTCTAAACACAAAACAAAACAAAAAGCAATAACTTTAAGGGACATGTGCTTTCAAAACAGTGAATCTTGCTACGATCTGAGGTTTTACTTTTGAAGCACCTACCTCCCATGCAGGGTTCCATCTAGCTTTGCTCAGGAGGCAGAGGCCTGAGCATGGCAGCTCTCTGAGTAGAGACAGGTTCTTTCTAAGCATTTCATGGGAGCTAGTCTGGACATTATGCCTGGAGTTGGGCACTGGGGTTCTGCTTGTATCTCAGCCTCAGGGTTAGCCTGAAGCCTGGCATGGGAACAGAGTCCCATCTTCCCTCCCTGAGGCTACTTCTTGCTTCAGAGGCCTGCAAGTGCTAAGATATATGAGCCATTCTCTGGGCTGAACGTCAGTGTTGGCAGAATTTTCTCCATGGACTAAACAACTTTGCCATCTATTTTCCATCTCATAATCTGTATCCAGCATAGCAGCTGCACACGTGGTCCTCTCTCTTGGTCATTTACTTCACTGCTGGCCATCATGTCGTTTTCACAGAAGGCTGTTTCTCCTTGGTTGTTCTGACATGTGGGGAAGGGTCCATGGGGGCAAAACTTCCCCCATCATGTGTCAGTTTAAAAGAAAGCCCTTCTCCTTTCGGAGGTATTTTCCTTTAAGTTTACTATTTAAAATTTCTACTCTAGAAGTGCTAAACTGTTTTGTTGTTATTGATCATTAACAGCTTAATGAAAACTTGTTTTCATAATTTAAAATATGCTGGAAGGTTTTCAGTGTTGTACCAGTGTCTGGTGAGAAAAAGAAAACTAGGTATTTCAAGTAGAAGGGGACTTAATATACACAACTAGTTATACATGTGCTAGAATGGCTGGAGGAGAAACAGGAGATCATGGGCTTCCCTGGGCAAAAGAGTGTGCATTGCACTGTGCTGATGCGGCTGGAGCTCAGCAGGTTTTGCAACCTTCAGACTCACTGCTAACTGCTGCCAGCAGGACCCAAGGAGCTCACAATCCTAATGGTCAGACCCTCAATGATATTGCCTGAGCCTTCGATTCCCCCCAAATCCCTTGTCATTGCCAGAGGCAAGAGGAAAATGTCTTCCCCCTTTTTCCTGCTTTCCAGTCTCCAGTGACTGCCTCTCAGCAGCAGCCTGTAGCTGGCCAAGGATTCTGGGCCACACGGTTTCCAGAGAGAAAAGCAAAGCAGAGTAGAAATGGGTGTGAGTATCAGCCTACAGCATTTGGCACATTGGGGGCACATGACAAAAGTGGTCTAGACAGTACAACCTTGTAATCACCAGTGACATCTCCCAGCAAACCCCAACCACGGCTGTGGATTTCATGTTCAATCAACTCTCTGAGCAGTGGAGGAGGGAAAACATAGTGGGGCAGTCTGTCGGGAATTATCAATATAAAGGAAAGACAGGTCAAGTTTGTTTGCTGGAATTAACAAACCTAAGACCCTTTCCATTCAGCCTCTTCTCAGAAGCAGACTTTAAAATTTTAAACAAAGGATCCAATTAAATTTGATCCAATTTAAATCCATTCAGTTCAGAAACCTTTATTAAATATCTGCGATGGATTGTGCCCTGGGCTAGATAGTTGCAAGAGTTACAAATTTGTAGCTGGCAGGCAGGAGCTCTGCTGCCTGCCACTGTAGATCTAAGTTGGAATAGATTCCTAGTTCCCAAAAATCTTGGTTTTGATTTCTTTGCTATTTAGTTGCATAAAATGTATACCTTTTTGGAAGAGGCATTATTGCCCCCATGTTTTATTTAAAAGATCATTTATATTAAAAATTTCTTAGGTGCTAAGTACTGTGCTAAACACTAGAAAAGCACAATCTCATTAAATTCTACCAGAATCCTGGAATTTAGCTATAATTGCAAACTTTATTGTTTTTTGTTTGTGTATTTGTTTGTTTGTTTCCAAAAGATGAAGAAACTCAAGTTCTGAGAAGTTAAAACAACATGGCCAGTGGAGCCACCAGGTTGTTGGCAGGATTGCTAGTCCTGAAGCCTGTGGTCCCAACACTTAGCCGCGCTGTTCCTCAGGTAAGTTCAAAGCCAACACGCAAACCGAGGTGGTGTTGTATTGTCTAGTTCCAAAGACTTTTCTGCTTGGCTACACAGACCTAGAATTCTATGGGTCTCACATTTATCCCCACTTTGTCAATTTTGGGCCCCATTACTATCTTTGGGCTTTATTATCTCATGTGTAGAATGAGAGGTTCACTAAGAGACTTTCCAATGGAAGCGAGGCTTACATAGACATGTTCAGTTACCTCGACTTCCCTATCCCATTCTCAGTCTAATTTTTCAACTCATCACACCTGTCTCCTCATTGCCTTTTTTACAAGCCATTTTTGCTCATATTCTTACCACATGAGTGTATTATTGTTCCACCTGGAGTGTGTTCCCTTTCCTTCCAACTTGCCCAGCTTAGAACCATCCTCTAAGCCCCTCTTTGTCCACGTAGCCACAAACCTGACTTCCAGAATGCACAATGTTCTCACCCTCCTCTGGGTTTCTGTAGCACATATTTTTGTCTGAACTGTTCCCTTGACATGTGCAAGTAACTTGGCACTTTTATTAGCTTTTCACTTGGCCAACTCTTATCTCCCCATTGTTTGACCCTTAGGGGCAATTCATGTATCATACTTTTGTTTTATCTCCATAGTGACTAATATGGGTTAGAAAGGAGTCTCCTGAGAAGGTAGGCTCAGAGTAGAGTTTTAAAGTTTGGAGAAGATTTAGAAAGGTGGAGGCGATTAAGGATAGAGAGTATAAATGGCAGACCACAAATAAAGAGGGTATAATAAAAACAACATGTTAATAGGGAGAAGCTACAGGGAGAGCTAGTTAGTTGAAATATACAAACAGATTAGGGTGTGAGAAAAGGGGTTCAAGATGTGGAGTCCATGCGAAATAGACTGGCATCAGAGAATCAGAGGGTGGTTAATTTAACCCAGAGTTACTCAGCACTTTCTGCGTGCTGGAGAGACAGTGCTTAGGAGGATATAATCTCTTCTTGATTAAACAGGAGTTTACAATCAAGTCAGGGGCTGAAGACCAGATCACAATGACTTTTCAGACCAAGTGGAATATAATTCATATCAACAAGAGAGGTGTTCCTGGGGCTCAGGCCTGGCTTCAGTATACACTGGTATAGGCAGGTTCTAGGTGTGGGCCCTGGATATAGAGAGCTAGGTTTTAATCTTAGGTCTGACACCTACTCAGTGCCTTATTGAGGGAAAATTCCTTGATTTCTCTGGGCTTCTGTTTTATCACCCATAAAATTGGATTAATAGTAGCACCTATTCATAGGGTTATTCTGAGAATTAACTAAGATCATGGATATGAATTTAGCATAGTATAGGGCCCATGTATGTACTCTAGCCACTTTTAAACATTT
The DNA here is from genome assembly GCA_030015415.1 of Cynopterus sphinx. Classification (NCBI taxonomy): domain Eukaryota; kingdom Metazoa; phylum Chordata; class Mammalia; order Chiroptera; family Pteropodidae; genus Cynopterus; species Cynopterus sphinx. The sequence continues at coordinate 24,623,599 of CM057384.1, read as the reverse complement.
ATTTTAAAGGAAGAGAATATGTCCTGTGCTTGAAAAAGATTATGACCTGTGTTTGAAAGAGATTGTGACGAACCTCATGAAGGTGCCATGTGGGCTGGACTTTGAACAAAGGGTAGAAGAACTCAGTAGGTAGAGACTTGAAACTGGACATTCCAGGAAGAACAGACAGCTCATGAAGCTGTGTGGACGAAAAGATATGCCTGATGCCTGTGGGGAACAATTGATAGCCCTGTTTTTTAGAAGAAAAGGGTAAGTGACAAAGAGAAGATGTGATAATTTAGAAAGTTAGAAATGGGTTATACAAGGCCTACATGCTGGGTGGATAATCTTATTCTTAGTGGTGCAAACAATGGAATGACTATAGAAATATGAGCATGACATTGCTGTGGACAGAACCAGTAGCACCAAGCATGGCCCAGGATGAGACCCAGGGCAGTACAAAGGCCAGTGGGGCTCTAAACCTCAGGCCTGCACTGGTTAACCTATGGAGGCAAATTCACTTTTTTATCAAAGCCAGTCTCAGAGAGAGAAGGCCATGTGAATCCAAATATCCGGGCAGCAATCCCCAGCGGCGCCCAAGGTAATGAAACATTGTTATCTGCCGCTCCTATCTGTTATTGCTGATATTCAGATAATGATGCCAATAAGGAGCCTGGGAGGGAGCAGAAAATGCTGCTGGGCCAGCTCGTTTGTCTCATCTCCTGGAGGGTCAAGAGAAGGGGAGAAAAGACAGGGAAGGAAGAAGGTAACCCCAGAAAACAAATCTCTTCCTCATTCTGGTATAAGGTAAAGGCAAAATAAATTACTCCTGACCACCAAGAGCCATTTGAGAATGCTGGAAGTCTTCCCACCTCTCTGGTCAGCTGTGGTGCTTGGAGTAATAATGATTACACCTCATAGCTGAATAGTATTTTATAATTTTCAAAATGCTTTCACATCTAGTATCTCATTTAGCGGTTATCATGAGAGAACCCAGACTTCAGGAGACACTAGGACTCATGCAGTGAACTTGTCCAACCCCCATTTTGCCATCTCCAGCTCATCTGGCACATCTTGAGGGAATTAGGTCCAAGTCGGAAGGGTAGAGGATGGGGAACTTCCCCAGGCGGTCTCTGGTGGATCTGGAATCAGAGCTGGGGGGTGAGGAGCTGTCCACGCTTATGGCAGATATTGACCATGGATCATGACAGGCTTTCCTCTATGCCTAGACAAAGCCTCGGGTCCTTCTCAAAAAAGTACTGGCCAGCCACTGCTAATTGATCAGAGCTGGCACTCTGGATGGAATCTATTTGCTCTCTTTGCATTAAAGCATGTCCAGAGCCTCTCCTTGTTAAAATGTCAATACTTGTGAAATGTTAACGTATTAAGTCATTATCAGCCCCTGGCACCTTCATGTGGATGCATTTGTCAGGTGGCTGTATGCAAACCCTCAGAGGAACTAATCTGGGATGGAAGACTTTGTTTACTAAGGAATGCAAGGCCTGATGGGAACATGGAATGACCATTGGTGGCTCCTCCAGCAGATATTCAGATTGTTTAGTAATCTCTTGGGAGTAAGTATTGACTATACACAAGAGTTCAGAGTCTGGGACCTTGGGCAAATCACTTAACCCCGTTAGGTTCTATTTTCTCACCCAAAAGATGAGAATAATGACATCTGCTCCTCCCAGTACAGAATAACTGCGAAGGTGACAGGTTTCTGAATGTATTTTGTATTTTATAAAGTATTGTACAAATGCAAGGTACATTTAGCTACATTAGGAAGAGACAAGCTCTCATTCCTCATGTCACATGTACATGAAGGGTGAGGAAAAGAGAGGGAGAGAGGAATTAATATTTATTAGATTCCAAATTGCCATTCATCTTAAATATATTAGCTCATTTAATTTCCACAACCATCTTGTGAGGTCGATACTGTTGAGCCTATAGCCTTGCAGATCACACAGCCAGTATTTGTCAGAGGCAAGATGTGAACTCAGGTGTATCAGAGCACTCTTCCTACATCACAACCCAGGGCCTCACCAGCACATACCGCCACTCTTTCTTTTCCCTGATGCTCCTTGCAGAATGATTTGGGGCTCCAGGTCAGAATGGTACAGATGGTGAACAGGCAGGTGTCCTGTGACCAGGACCCCTGCAGATAGGTGATGTTGGCTGGGAGATCTCCAGAAAATGATTTAGAAGACACAGTGGGAAAGTTGGAAACCTCTTCCACAGGCATGGGGCAGGGTGAGGGGCAGCCAACTAGAGCAGAAGCAGCAAGAAGACCTTTTCACTCAGGTTTGTCTGGACTAGCATGAAGCTAGTGCACCATCCCCATAGGGGTAAAGATCGAGTCATGGAGGGACAAGGCTGGATTTTAGGTGGAAGCAGCATGTGTAGTTGTCAAGGGTGTGAATGTAAATCCTGAGACAAACTCATGTTATCCAAATTCTCTGAAAACATTTTAAGCACCTTATCATCTATTCAAGTTATTTGCTAGTATTGTATCACAAATGGATATTGTAGTACGTGACCCAAATAATAAATGTTCATTGAAACATTCAACAGTGCAGTGGCACAAATAAATGCAATTATTTAATGTACTTTTAGTTTGGCTTTCATATGTTTGAGGAGTTGCATGGAGTTTGGAACACTATGATAAAGCAAGCACATACATTTGCTGCACACTTCAGGTGTGGCTGTGTGGGGTTTGATAGTTTGAGGATAAGTGACTTTCATCCCTTCAATGTTCTTGAGAGAGACAGAGGCACAAGAGATCATTTCAGTGTAGCAAATGATTTTCGTTGTTGCTGCTCTTGTACCTTATACTTCAAATAAAATATCTTTGATATAATGAAAAAAGAATATGGAATGTATATTTAGCACAACTTCTACCAAAGGCCAAAACTAGGATTAGAAGTTAAAAATAAACACTATAACCAGTGGCATGGAGCTTTCCCACCCTCTCTACCCCATGGTTTTGATTCACCTGGGAGAGAGAAAGCCCAGAGTAGTTACCTGAAGAGGAGAGGCATTGAGTCCCCTGGACACTTCTGCAGCACAGAAGAAGGTATCTGCAGAAATAGCATCTCTTCAGGCTCCTTTACTGATGTGCAAATCTGTGCTGCAGGGAAGCTAAAGGGAAAAAAAAGAACCTTGAAGAATGTTGGATAAAAGAAGGAAAAACAGCGGTACAAACAAGAAAAAGGGATAGGAGAAGGCTGAGTTAGTGGATCGTAGCTCAGCCTCGAGGTTGAAGAGTTGTTATTTTATGCATGGACACAGAATTAAAATAATAGCCATGGCTTCTCCAACACTTCAAAGGAGTTCCAAAATGATATTCAGAACTCACTTAAAGCCATGACCCTGACAGAGGACAGTCAGGGTTGCATTGGGCTGGTCAGGAGATCAGAAGACATTCTGATTCTTTTATGGATGAGATCACTAATCATTAAGAAAAAAGATTCTGCTTGTTCTGTGAAGTCCCAAGGGATAGAAGCAGAACTCAGAGATGGACATTGTGGAGAGATGCATTTTGGTTCATTATGAGGCAGGTTCTAACAAAGCAGAGTAGTCCAAACTGGACTATTTTGCATCAGCCTCTTACATCACTGTACCTAGAGCAGTGTCACCTTGGACTAGGTTTGCTGAGAAGTTAAAATTATTTTCCAAACCTCCTGTATATTAGATAGGCTTGCCTGGGGAATTTCTTGAAAAATACGGATTCCTGACCTTTACTCCTAGAGGTTATGCTTCAGTGGTGAAAATTGAGAACTTATATTTTTATTTAACAAGATTTTCAGATGACTCTTGTTCATGGAACAATATCTGGAACAATATTTTTATTAATAATATTAAACTGTTGTTTGAGCCATTGTACTCAGTGCTCTCCAAACCAATTTCTTAATTGAATTCTAAACCAATTAGAATCACAGCCTTAAATCCACTGCAAACTTCCAGCTTCTTCCATCTGAGCAAGTCAAGTTCTTCTGTGGCTCCTCCGTTGCCTTCAGCTCTCCTGTCTGAGTTACTTTCATGGTCTCCTGCTGAACTTGACCCCATATGGCTAACTTCCTCCAGGTGTCCAGCACATCTCCTTCAAGAAGAAAAGCTTGATCACATGCAACAGAAATTCCTAGGATAGATAAACTATATGAAAATATTCAAGATTTTACATAAAAATGCTAATATTTGTCCAGAGAACACCTATGTAAAAAGGAAATAATAACTTCATTATTTTTATTAGTGTTAATAATGGCTATTTCTCAATAATTTTATGAGATAATTTTGTCTTAAAGAAGCAGCTACCCAGGGTCTATGTCAGTTTTTAAATAATAGATCAAAGACCTCCTCCTTCATCCAGTAATCATTTTACATTTCAGATATGTGATGGGGTAAACTGAATCCTTTTGTTGTCTTATGTATTTGGATACAAAATAATAGCAGGAAGACGAAATTGTCACTTCACAATTCAGTCATGCTAGAAATTTCTATTCTTCATGGAACGACAAGTGACTTGTCAGAATGTGACTCTGAAACTTATATAGGATAACATTCAGGGTTGGACATTACCTCTTACCCATGGAGGGCTCCTGGGTGCTCTGAGCAGACAAGACCTTTCTAAGTGTCATGACCTGTTTAGGTCATTTGGCCACAACTCCTGCACACAACGTGTGTAGACATAACTTGTGGTTGATAGGTATTGCCTGACAAAAGCCAATTACAGAGAAGAAAAACAGAACCGGACAAGGGTGGTCAGAATAATCAGTCTGGTCATGTGAGGCTATACTTAAACCCATCCTGGCCCAGCCCTCCTCAGACACTAATAACTCCCTGGGAAGGGAACAGCACTGGGCTACTTTAGGGCACCTTCTAAAAGAGCCAGTCATGAGAAAAACTGAGAGTTCCAGAGTTAGGGTCCAAAAGCTTAGGGTTTCTCCACTGGCAGCAGCAGTAGTGATGCTAGTCAAAGGTTTGGATGCTGCATGCAAATGTCAAGCTACCCCCACACTGTAGGGAGCCTCCCTGGTTAGGGGGTGTAGCTACCCTGAGGCAAAGAGTAATAGGCAAAAATGCAGTGACCCAACAATGTGTAATGTGAGACATGAGCCCTTTCTGCATCCCATTTGCGACCCATGGAAAATAGGACAGAGGTCCCCTCTTGGAAGGGGGTCATGTTAATTCTCTGACCTTAAAGGCAAGTACAGTACAGTGACCCACCTCAGGACCTGTGAGTGACAGGCCCCAGAGAATATTCAAGGTACACAGTTATTCAAATTATTATGTGTGGCACTGGGAAGTTCATGACAGAAATAAGAGAGATGTGGTTTCATTTGAGAAATAAAATGGATTTGGAAGGTAAAACAGAGATCACACCAGTGAAATCATATTTACCCTTCTTCCTTTCCTTTCTGGCAATTCTTTAAATTCAAAACCAAATCAGTCATCAATATCAATGCAGACACTTTTAAGTGAAATAGCAAATATCAAAACTAAGTGTACAGGTACTGTAAATTAATTAAATGAAGTCATGTTTTTCAAGTTCAGTGTTGATCTATCCCCACATCCTCTCTCTTTTCTAGATCTCGTAATGGTTGGCATTCCCGTTACTGCACTTACCACTTTCTGATTTGCATTATAAATGATATTTATTGAAGGAAAGCCACAGATCTACAGGGAGTGCCACAGATCCACAGTTGATGCTGTTGCCTTGAGGGCACATGGGGTATTTGATATTTTTACACCTCCCTTTCCCAGCTCCACACTGCCTTTCACATACTGAACAACATGTGTTTTATGAGAACGCCCTAAGAAGCAGGCACTGGTGCTACACTGAGGAGCAAGACAGTCGGCGCTCTACTTTCTGGTAACTATGACTAAGAAGTGTTTTTTCTGGAATAGCTAATACCACTAGAATTAATAGTAACAGGTACTATTAGCTTTCTTCTGATGTAGTGTGCAGATAACTTACAGGTTAGTTGGAGAAATAAGACTTAAACATGTTAGACAAGAAAGTGTTTAAGCAAGATGGCAGAGAAGGTGGATTTTAGATACTTTATGATGGAGGCAACAAATGAGCTGGGTTTTCAGAAGGATTAACTGGATTTATATAAACAAAAGTCAATAGGTATGTGCTTGGGAGGAATTTCACCTCAAGCTCTATAGGAATTAAATATGCAATCTCTAAATCAGTTATACTCAGTTGAAATTTTGACTCCATTAATATTCTAGGGCATCAGTGTCTTCCAGTCAAGTTGTGTGACCTGGAGCAAGTAAGTTAATCTCTAATTCTCAGTTTTCTCTTCTGTAAAGAAGGATAATAATATTTATCTGATGTTGCTGTGTGGTTCTTTAGGTATATGTCAAAACACTAAAGAGCCAGGTACTTTGTAATCACTTACCATGGATCACTCAGATTTATTAGGAGCAGTTTTATATTATTAGTATTGCTTTTTCACTTGTATGAGTTGGACATTGAATATCTTAGAGGTCAGGGCCATGCTTCTTTTTCTTGTGGACTTCATAGCAGCCAATACACAGTAGGTCTAGTAATTTCTTGTCAATTACCCTTCTTGGTTCTTTTTACACATTCTACTGAATCGCCTTGCCTCCTGCTATGCTGTTATGATATGGGTCCTTTCATACCCCTCCAAAATTTGTGGGAATAAAATGTAGCAATGAATCTAGTCATAACATTACTTATACATAGTTCATGCAGCATCTCAAGTGAGTGAGTGAAGAAAGAGAATTTGATGACTCTGGAGCATTAGGGTCTTTCAACCAATAATAGTATACCGTCTCCACTAAGTACCTCTGGATGTTTTCTGTAAGGGGACACACTGTTTTATTTACAAGCAGCATAATCTATTCCAATGATGTCGTGTGGCCAGGGAGTCAAACGTCTGCACACTGAGTGCATAAAGGGCAAGGTTTGTCTTTGCCAATAAGGTCATGGTTTTATTTTATCTTTTTCAGAGCTGTGAGGCAGCGCACACAGGAGGCAGCAGTACTCTATGAGATCATAGAGGAGGGGGATGTATTGAAGCAGGAAACTGTTGGCTGGCTACAAGTGCAGAGGTTGGAAACTGATGCTAACACTCTGAATCAAAGCAAGGTTATACATGCATGTATGTGTGTGTTTGTGTGCATGGTTTTGGGTGTGGGTCTGTGTGTACACATGGTGCTTTAATATGCATATGTGTAAAGGCATAAGTATGTGTGTTTTGGTCTTCTATCCCCTGGTCCTCTTCCCCTTTTTCTTTTGCTTCTGCTGGGTTGTCTGTTGTCTGTCTGTCTGTCTGTCTGTCTGTCTGTCTATCTATCTATCTATCTATCTATCTATCTATCTATCTATCTATCTATCATCTATCAATCTATTTTTTTAATAGCCATACTTTATTAAACACTCTAGGGCAGATACTCAGTTAAGTGTATCTGCATAACAATCTTCTAAACTTATTTTTATAACCCCAGATTACTTAGAGAAACCAAGACTTAGGAAATCAAATAATGTGCCCAGGGCCAACCACCTTGTGAGTAGCCCAGCAAGGGGTCAAATTCAAGCAAGCGCAGCCCTATATAAACAGGCTACTTTAAAAGATTCTGCCATTGGACCTATGTGTCTTCTCTGAAACACTCATGTTTTTCAAACTTCTTTTTAAATCATTATATGCAGAACCCTAGCCACAATCCTCCTTGAGTGGTCTGTCAAGTCAGTACCCTGTCCTACAGTCTGGTCACCTTCATTCCCTAATGCAATAGTAGCCCAAGGCAGCATGTTAAGAGCAGTAAGCTTCTACTTCCCTGACCTTGTAAAGAGGTCATCCCTTTTCAGACCTTAATTCCAGAGCCTTTGGGAATTTCCATAGCTAGTTTACAAAGCATGGAGATCAGGTATGGACCAAGAAGGTGGCCAGAAGGTAGCACTGACCAGCTGTTCAGAGAGGTAAGGGGTGAACAGGTTTATGTGACACTAGGCCTCCTGGGTGCTTCAGGGTCATCTTCATGCCAATTGCAGACCCAGCAGTCCTAGGAGGATCTTATGAGCAAAGAGAGCCATGCAGACTTAATACCCACCAAAGCCTCCAAAACCACATTGGGAGCACACCTTGTTGCAGGGCTGGGGAGAGTGGGGAAGGTTTCAGAGTGTAACAGGAATTTCACACGCAGGCTTCCACTCATTCAGTCTGGTGTGAAAGTCAGATTCTCCCTGCCCACGTGGTCTCTCTCAATAAGCTGCCTTGGAATGTGAAGATTCCCACTCTAAGATAAAATATCACCTGGGAGGGCTGATGTAGAAAATAGCAGCATCAGGATGAATCAGTTTATTGGACTAGCCTTTGAAGGAAGCAGTGACCTGAGAGGTCTGGCAAGAGGTCTGAAAATGAAGACTGGTAAGTCTCTAGAGCTGAGCTGTACAATATGGTAGCCATTAGCCATATGGGGCTATTGAGCACTTAAAATGTAGCCAGTCTGAGTTGATATGTAAAATAGATGCTAGATTTTGAAAATGTAGTATGAGAAAGCAAATGCAACATACCTGATTAGTACCTGCTTATATAGTTATTTCACGACAAATTGACTGATTTTGGATATATTGGGTTAAATAAAGTATATTAAAATTAATTTCACCTGCTTCTTATTACTTTTTAAAAAATATAGCTACTAGAACAGTTAAAATTACATATGTGGCTTGCCTTTGTAGCTTCTGTTATATTGATATTGGATAGTGCTACTTTAGAAGTACAGTCCAATGAAGATCTTTGAACTATGGAGGCTTGGGAAATGTGAAATTGCTGTGCTCAGAGGTGGTGGCAAGTGCTAGAAGTATACTTTACCTATATTTCACCCTCTCTTGGGAAGAACCCACCTGCAGTATCTTATTAACGAGGTCTCTTCTGATGAAGCAAATACGTGTCATACCTGTGCATGACTTGCCATTTTCTTCTCTTAATGGTCTAATCAGCTATTCACTTCTAAATCTAAAACATCTAGGGGATCCACATTCTGTACCTAATAACTATATCTAACCTGGTCTACTTCAACAGGCCAATCTCCTCTTCTTATTGCACCCATTCCATGTTTATACTGATCTCTCTCTCTCTCCCTTTCTCTCTCCATCCCACCCACCCCCAACTTATATTATCTCACTTGTTTCTAAACATGAAGCACTCTTCAAGTCTCATGAATCCTTCCTTGACTACATGGATCCTCATTAATCTCCCATCACTAACCTTCTTGGGTACTTAGTTCTCAAACTGTAGCCTTGATCACACTGCCTATAATTCTCTTCTTATGTCGTGCATGGCGGTCCTGTCTTCTAGATCCTAATTTATCCTCCACTGAGCCAAGCAGAATAGATGCTTTAGTAAATACTTGACTTCTGGCATCATTGTTTTGCTCTGCTTTGTCATGTTCTCCCATTAAATTTGTACCGCTTTTGGAGAAAGGCACTAATGGCAAGCAGCTCAAGGCCAGTTTCCATGGCTTCTGAGTTTAGGGGCTCATTTCTAAGCCTGGCATTATTCAACCAAAATGTGTGCAAGTGTTACAAAAATAAGGACTTGATGTCTTCTGACCTAGCAGGACTTGTGAACGTTTTGCTGGGCTAGCTGTCATAAATGTGTTCCCTAAGAGCCTGACATGGTGCTTGTGATTCCTTTGGTAGAGATGTGTTTTTTATTTGACTTGGTCTCCTTTAAATATGTAAAATTCCTATGAGAAGGAGCACTTATTAACTCCCACGTTCTAGAAAAAATGTACGTCCGTTAAAAGATGCAAAGTGGGAAAAATGAGAGCTCTAAGAGAGAAAACATTAAGGAAATGTGGATGGGTACCTAAAAATACACTTGGCCTTCTTCCCAAATTTCCTAAGAGGTTGCCATTTATTGGGCCTAGAAAGAGTTTACATCCTTCAGAGTAGGGGCTGGAGGAATAAACATCATGTCAATAAATCAACAGTGCTGAGAAATCAGTCAGTCAGTCAGTCAGTCAGTCAGTCAGTCAGTCTTAAGAGCATTCTTGCATTGGTGGGTACCTTGAGAAGGATCTTAGAGAAACCAAGTTTAGGGCAGTTATTAAAAGAGATTAAAGGGTATTAGCTAGTGCCTCAGCAAGTTATAATTTTTTAAAAAAGGAATGGAAAGGAAACAGGAGACAAATTTTTCCAGTTGCTGAGATTTCAAGGAGGAGTGAGCTGGTCTGTGAACCATTACCGCTTTATATTAATTCTCCTGTATGGTTAAATCTGACCCAAAGACATGTCTTTCTCAGTGGGAAATAGCCTAGTCAGTTTCTCCATATAATACAAAGAAGAAGCAGGCCTGGAGTCCAGGCAGTCACACAAACCTCAGTCGGTATTATTCTCTGAAGGATTTTAAATCCTATTCTGAAAATTAGTGAATTGTTCCTAGGACATGCCCTTGGCATGAGGAAGGAGAATTATCATGATATCTATCTGGGGAAAGTTGAGTTTGGGAGAAGTAAAAGAAGTAAAAGAAGAGATCTCACTAAGATACCTGGCAGTCAAGTGTATTACCAAACAGCACATTGTGACGTCCCTTTGTTGGTAGTTAGGACTACAGAAGAAAGGTGGAAGGTCACATACCTGATGAGGTTTAATGAGGTCCTTTTACTTCTTCACTCTCAAGAATCCCGCCTACTTTAGTCAGAGGGTTATGATTCCCATTACAACTTCTGTTTGATTACTGAAGACATCTGTTAACATGCACACTGAGTAGCACCATTTTAATTGATGTCAATCATTTACCCTTAGGTAAGAATTAGAGGTCTAAAAACTGTTTTTGGAGAAAGAGACTAGATCATTAGCTTACCGGATAACTGATACAATAGAGGAGTTTACCAAATTTGCCTCTTGTGCACTTTTACAGAAGTTTAGCCTTGATCATGATTATGTGAAATTTTATTGTTTTAAAAGATCAAACGGCAGAGGATCTAAAGCTCTTGGTGTTACTCAAAAGGAAATATTTTAAAAGCTAGCCACACATCAGGATTTACATAAAACAAACATCTGGTTATATGGAGACTTCTGGATTGCTGATTGACTTTTTCATCTTTAATCCTCATATTTAGGCTTACGTAAATTTGGCACGTTTTCAGTGGTTTCCTAGTCCATTGCAGATTAGAAAGAAGCAACATAGACAAAAAATGGCAGAATCAGAAAGTGGGAGCTGACAATCTGACAGGAGGAAAAAAGAAAATAAAAAAAAATTAAACATAAGATTTTCCAAAGGCACAGCAATCTGGATTAACTGTTTTAGGAACTAACAGGGCTTTATATGTCAAGACCCCCTCAGGTATTAGTATGTGTCAGTGAAACAACCATTGATTTTCATTAGGAGTGACTACAAGATGTAGGAAAACTTTGGAATAAGATTCAGCCTCCTTGCCTAAGTTGAGGATAGATGCACAAAAGGAAAATTCTATGTATCGAGCTATGAAATGAAGTAGGTGATTTACATATGTCATTTCTTAATTTCTCAACAGTTCTATGTAGTAGGCATTTTAGAGAAGAAAAACTAAAATTTGGTGAATAAGGACTAAGTTCATTGGTATCTATACTATATGACTGCCCATGCCTCTCTTCTCCCTAACACATCTTCTCCTTGCCACCAGGGATAAGTCATTGCTGTCCTCCCTTTCACTGTGATCATGTCCTTCTTAACCTCTTTTTACACATTTTTTTTTCTGAGCTCTTTCTTTCTACATTTCCAAATTAATTCTCTATCCAGGGTCTAGGTGAAGACCTATTTCCTCACAGTGGACTTACCTCACACCACATAGCTTCCTTCTTTGCCTGATTTTCATAACACTTGTGGCATCTCTATTGATGGCTCAGTGATTGTTGCCTATTAACCCCTTGCTTCCACCATTTCTTATTCTGCACAGCCTTGTGGTTCGCTTTGTCTCTTTATCTAAAGGCTTGCTTCCTTAGGTCAGGAATCTTGTCTCTTTCTTCCTTCTTCTTTTTTTGTTTTTGATTACACATAAAACACTTATTTAATCCTGGTAAATTCTTGATTATTTAGAATGCCAAGAAATGAATTTAAGCATTCTCTTCTGCACCTGAACTTTTTAGGTTAGCTGATATCCATCTGTGTCCTAGTCTGTGAAATACCAGCCTCTAAAAGCCTGCTTTGGAAATGTCTGAAATAGTTTTACATATTCTTTCTTCACCCTTGTTGGCTTGGTCCATGGCATATCTGATAACCTTGTTGCCTAAACTCTACCTAAGAGGAAAGACTTTTTTTTTATAAGGCAAGGATAGTAAATATGTTGAACATTCCATTGATTAATTGTTGCAGTCCTAAAATTAGAGTGAAAGCAAATTTCTCCCCTATTTTTTAGCCTCATTATTCCAACATCTTTGGCCAAAGTAGTTTCATCCACAGTTTCTTCTGTCCTCTTGCCTCCTTCTCTTTCTTCTTCCTAGTTCACAGTGAGTTTCCTGCCTGTATCTCTCTCCATCCCCAGGAGTCACTGTCCGTTGCGAGTACAGACCCTTTTCTCCCTTCCATTCTCTGCCCATAAGGTCATTTCATCAAACTAAAGCTCATTAAAGGAAAAGGCAGAGAAAGCGATTCACTATCCTGACCCTACATATTGTAGCTGAAAAAGCCCTTTGCCTTTTATATTTCAACCTGAATAGGTGTATGACTCAGTAGTGGAAGGATTTGTAGCTGACACTCAATAGAAGCTGCTCTCGAATTTTGACAAATCCCATCTTGAGCCAAGAAGAGAAACAGATATTGATCCTAAGTGTACCTAATTCATCTCTGCACTTGTAATCCCAAAAGAAAATGCCTTCTATGACCAGAGGGCAGTCAATATTTTTTCCATCTTGTAAAATAAATAGCAGTTATTTTGGTGTGTCTTTATGTCTGGGGCACCAGAAGTAAACAAAGAGTTGATTTTTTCTTTTTCTATAGGTGAGTTATAATAACTACTGGGTCTCTTATTTGGGCTAATTAAAACTACATCAAAGAATTTGTATTGATGAGTGACCCAAGGCAATTGTCTTATACTTCGGCTACCTTAACAAGGAAGCCTCATTCCCCAGGCTAGGTAGGGAGTGGCATATCTGCCAGGACTTAGCTGGAGACATACAATAGATTGCAAGAGAATTCATTTCAGGGGACTTTGTCTGACTCCAGCAGTATTACAGTTTTAGACACACAGGGGAGGTGTTCATATCAGCCAGGGGTCTACTTACAAACGTGGTTTTATTTATTGTCCTTCCTCTCTTTTACCGGTGAGACTAGAGTTAGTTATGGGAGAACTTCCAGAAGGTCAGCAGATCAGCCAAGTAGAGAACTGTTCTGTTTCCACAATCATTCTGTATATTCTCAACTGAGATGGAGGGTTACAAGTTGTTGGAAATACTGAAAAACTGATTTGTGTCTATATTGATCCAAGCCCCATATCATTTCCCAACCACCCCTGGTCAATTCCAACAAACAAGCACAGAATCTCTTTCACATCAAACACTGTGCCTACATGTGGGCAAACCATCTGCTCAATTTCAGTTATTTCTACACATTAATAATTGTTTTGATTATTACACCTGACTAGCTAACTCAGATAAACCAACCTTCTAGCTTTGTGAAAATTAAGAACGATATCAGAAATAAAATTTGGATTATTCAAAGCATATTACAAATCATTTTATTTTGGCAGTCTAAGAGAACCCTCTGGATTTTCCCAAGATTTTCTCAGTGCTCTGTTAGAATTCTTATTTGAATGATATATGAGTCTTACCCACAGATAGTTCTGATTTCCTCACAATCTGCCCAATTTCTTGGGTGTTGGGCAAATATGTCCTCATGGCACAACAATCAGATGTTTGGGAATTTTGCATGTATGTATTTCACTCTCCAGCCAAACCAACTTGCTCTTTCTTCCCACTGTGGACCACAGACTCACCTACTTAGGCTGCTGTTTGCTCCTGGAATGCTTTCTCTGCCATTATCTCATAGCAAATTAGTGTTCTAATTGGTTTTTTTTAAACCCTGTATGATTAGGCCTGCTGATTTTATATTCCAGCTTTGAGATATTTCCTCTGAAGGCATGGAAAGTTTATGTCCAAGGCTGATTCTGATCATCAACATGGAAATGAATAAAAAATAAAATATTTTAGATAAAACTAAACAAGGTCATTATCAAATTTATAAAATTTCTAATGTGATTTCATAACCAAATGTTATCAACCTTAGTAGAAATATGAAAGCCATATAACTCCTTAATGTGAATGGGCAGGTGATGAAAGACTAAATATGATTTGATGAGGAGTTACAAGCCCTGAAAACTATCTTCAGCCTTGGTCCAAAATAACTCTGTGTTCTTAGTTAATTTAAGTCACTTAATATTTCTGGATTTCAATGTTCTCATTGTCAAACAAGGGGGTTGGGATTAGATGGCCTTTAATCCTCCCTGCTGCTTTAATATTCTATGATCTTGTATCTCAAAGGCATGTAAATAAGCCATTGGGAAGATTTACATTGTTTTCTTCACAACTTAATGCAGAAACAGAGATATTGGGCTTATCTCAGCATGGTTACAACTCAAGAAATATCAAGCTTATGTTGTGAATCTCCTTAGTGGATCAAGGCATTTACCAAGGTTCTTCAACACAGTCATCTAGGGTCCTGGGAATGAAAAAAGGGTTGCACATTGTCAAAACTAATACTCTCATGATGAAATTGCCTGTGGCATTACATTTCATAACATGGCTAATATGATGACATATACATATATACTGTGTACATATTTGTGATTATGGGTTCTTGTGTTTAAACCCCCCCCCCCAAAAAAAAACAAACCTCAGAGATAATCTCATTTGATCCATCTTTTCACAGATGAGACTATAAATCTCAGAGAAAAGGAATTGCCTTATAGCTACCTAAGTAATTTAAAAATTTGAGATTTCAATTCCTTAGCTAATAGTCCTCTAATTCTTTTTTTTCCCCACAGTTCCACAGGATGTGTATACACAGTATAAGCACATATACAGTTATATCATTGAGGGAGCATGCAAACATGTCATTAGTAATAAGAAAAAAATAAAATGCGTTCTCTAGACCAACGCAGAATTTTTAAAGAACATCCACAGACTTCAAACCTCTTTCTCAATCTCTCTAGGAATCTGACATAGCCAATATCCCCCCTGGCTTGTAATTTATCCAAAATCACACAGTAAACTCAGGCTAAATCTAGATTTCTCTCCTGACTGGTTATTTTCAGAATTGGACCTGGAGCATGGGGCTTTTAGTTCTCAGTCTGTGTTTCTTCTCTCATATCACGCTGACATTTATTCAAATATCATCACTTTTTCAACACCTAGGTATTTTCTTGAATACTTTCAATAAAAAAATAGAGTCCACTACAACCTGAACCAACTAATTCTGCCATAAGAATGTTGTTCCTGATTTTGACCTTAAATCGGATTCCTTGTGACTCCCACTCATGTGTCCTAGTTTGTCCTCTGCTCCTTTGTGTAGTAACACCCACACCATGACACCCCTTATATATTTGAAGGCAACCATGACATTCCTGTCCTGCCACCCTCCAGTCTTCCATTACTGGGCTCAACTTTTCTATTCTACTCTCCCTTTCATTCTTCACACCATGTTTCCCCTCTGTTGGGTATTTCTCATTGTCGTCAGGAAAACATTGTGCCCTAAATAGAACATGATTCCCTAGGTGTTCTCTGATCATTATAGAGTATAGGGAGTTGTTATTCACCATGAACAGGATAATACCTTTCCATCAAACACAGAGACTCATCAGTTTTCACTTATTGCTTTGTTAAAGAGTGATGAATTTACTCAATCCTTACCTTGTTTCTCAGCAGAAGGCAGGCAGAGGAGCAATGGGCTTGATTTCAAGAATCTCTTTTCTGCTAGAACACTGAAGAGCTTGTCAATATCTTTTTTAGGTGTGTTTTGTCAAACCGATATTCCAATAGACAGCCATTAGCACCTCACCCGATGCTTCAGAATCACATTTGGGGAAATTTACTTTGACTGATCACAGCTTGCAGGGATCATTTGGTTCTATGGATCCAATCGTATGTTTCAAAAGCCATTTCCTATCAGGGATGATGTGTATACCTCTTGCTTACACTGATTTGCAAAGAGCAGAAGAGAAATGCCTTCTTTAATTTTCTTTGAGCTTTGCCTGAAGGAAAGAACAATCTCTCTCCCCACCTCTCCCTCACCCTAGTAAGAGCCAGCCACTAAAGATAAAAGATATCACACCTTCTAAGAAATCTGATGAAAGCAAATTGTCACCTATTGACATATTGAGATAGAAAATCACACAGTGCATTTCTCAGGCCTCAGCAATATAAATGTTTTCTTTCCAGAAATGTATCTGATTGGGGAAGCTTATTGTCCTATAGATTGTAATGTGGTGATCAGTCAGATAAAACTATCAAAAGCAGAGTAACTCTGATTTTTATAATAAGTTATGGATGCATTTTCATCAGGGCACCAAAAAAAGATAAAATACCTAAGCAGGGGAGATTCAAGGATATGATTTTCTTCTATGGGAAGAACAGTAATATAGAGGGGAAAACAGAGTTTAATAGGCCAGGAGGGAAAAGTCTAATTGGTGACAAGAACAATAGATTTTACAGGAAAATATGTGATAAAAAAGAAACATTGCATTGTTTGGGACACCTATAGTTAATTATTGCAGCTAAAGACATTAAAACCAGTTTCTTTGCTCATATATCTTCATAGACTATTTGGCAATATTAAATGACAAAAGCTTAATAATCAAAAGGACTGAGTTAGCAAATGTTTTCTAATTTTAATAACTTCTTGTTGTAATTACCAAGTCTTAAAGTGAAATGATTTAATTAGAAAGTAATCAAGAAGTGTCTACTGTTAATTGAAGGAATTATAAAAGATCTACATTTTTAATATATTTCTGGGGTAATAAAATTAGAATTTACCATAATTATTTTTAAACCACCCCAATGGGGAATGTTTGATGTGGGAACAAAGTATTGGATACTTCCAAGAGTGGTACCCCTCACTGAGAACATGGTGAGATTACAAAATCTCATTTTTCTTGTCTGGAAAATAATAATGATATTGATAATAATAACAGTTAATATTTATTGAGAATGTACCATCTGCTAGAAAAAATATTGGTTCAGAGCAGATCACCAGTGTATCTTCTGTGTACATGATAGACTTTTGATAAAGAATCTGAAATCATGTTGAATGAACATGGTGCAGAATCAGAAATAAAGAAGTGTGACATGCTCTCTAAGCTTAGTTTTAATGGAGTTGGTCAGCTTATTCACTCTTTAAAAAAAAAAAAACTAGTTTTGGATATCAATACAATCGCTAGAAATTTATACAATTTATAAAGCGACTATTTCAGCGGCCATCTGGCATTACACACAGCCATTACAATAATATTGACTGTATTCTTTATGCTATAACTCTACATCCCCATGACCATTTTGTAACTATGGATTTGTATATCTTCAAATATTCCTTCCCTTTTTTCACCCAGCCTCCCAAACCTCCTCCCATCTAGGAATCACCAGACTCTGCAAGTCTGTTTTTGTTTTTTGTTTTTATTCTTTTTGTTCCTTAGATTTTTGTGTATAAGTGAAATCATGTGATATTTATCTTTCTCTATCTGACTTATTTCACTCGGCATAATACCCTCTAGTTCCATCTTTCTCTATCTGACTTATTTCACTCGGCATAATACCCTCTAGTTCCATCCATGTCATTGCGAATGGTAAGATTTCATTTTTTTTTATAGATGAGTAATATTTCATTGTATACATGTACCACTCTACATGTCTTTTTTATCCAGTGGTTGATGGGCACTTAGGTTGCTTCAATATCTTAGCTATTGTGAATAGAGCTGCCATGAATAGATCTTTACAAAACGGTATTTTGGTTTTCTTTGGGTAAATACCCAGAGGTGCAATTGTTTGGTCAAAAGGTAGTTCTATTTTAATTTTTGAGGAACCTCCAAATTGTTTTTCGTAGTGGCCACACCAATTTGCAATTCCACCAACAATATATGAGAGTCCCCCTTTCTCCATATCCTCACCAGTACTTATTGGTTTTGATTTTGGATGATAGTAAATCATGTTTTAATTTGTGTTCCTATGATGATTACTGATCTTGAGCATCTTTTCATATGTCTGTTGACCATCTGTATGTCTTCTTTGGAGAAATACCTATTCAAGTTTCCTGCCCATTTTTAAATTGGATATAGTATGTCATCTGCAAGTAAAGACAGTTTTAGTTCTTCCTTTCCAATTTGGATGCTTTCTTTTTTTCTTTTTTGTCAAATTACTGTAGCTAGCTAGGATTTTTCAATACATAGTTGAAGAGGAATAGTGAAAATGGGCATCTTTATCTTTTGTTGATCTTATGGAAAACACTTTTAGCCTTTCTCCGTTGAGTATGATGTTAGCTGTATAGGTTTGTCATATATGGCCTTTATTATGTTAAAGTATGTTCCCTCTATTCCCACTTTGCTGAGAATTTTTATCATGAATGAATGTTGGATTTTGTTGAATGCTTTTCTGCATCTATTGATATGATCATATGATTTTTATCTTTCAATGTGTTAATTTGGTATATTATATTAATTGATTTGTGGATATTAAACCAACCTGGCATCCCAGGAATAAATCCAACTTGATTATGGTGTATGATATTTTTAACATATTGCTGAATTTGGTTTGCTGATATTTTGTTGAGGTTTTTCATCAATGTTCATCAGGATTATTGGCTTATAGTTTTCCTTTTTTTTGTAATATCTTTATTTGGTTTTGGAATCAGGGTAATGGTGGCTTCATAAAAAGAACTAGGGAGACTTGAAGTTTTTGTAATAGTTTGAGAAGAATAGGTGTTAATTTTTTGAATGTTTGATAAAATTCACTTAAGAAGCCATCTGGTCCAGGACTTTTATTTTTGAGGAGCTTTTTGATTACTGATTCCATTTCATTGCTTGTAATTGGTTGGTTCAGATTTTCTGTGTCTTCTTGACTTAATCTTGGGAGATTGTGTTTCTAGAAATATATCCATTTCTTTCAGATTGTCCAATTTGTTGGCACATAATTGCTTGTAGTATTTTCTCATGATCCTTTGTATTTCCATGGAATTTTTAGTTTTCCTCTTTTGTTTCTGATTTTATTTATTTGGATTCTCTCCTTTCTCTTGATGAGCCTGGTAAAAGGTTTTTCAATTTTTTTTTTATTCTTTCAAAGAACCAGCTCTTCATTTCATTGATCTTTTGTATTGTTTTTGTAGACTCTATTTCATTTATTTGTTCTCTGATTGTTATTATTTTCTTCCTTCTACTCACTTTGGGTTTTGATTGCTGTTCTTTTTCTATTTCTTTTAAGGGTAAAGTTAGATTGTTTATTTGATATTTTCCTGTTTCTTGAGGTAGGCCTGTATTGCTATGAATTTTCTTGTTAGGGCTACTTTTGCTGCGTCCCATAGATTGTGAGTCATTTTTTTCATTTTTATTTGTCTCTAGGTATCTTTTGATTTCTTCCTTGATCTTATCATTAATGCATTAAATGTTTAGTAACATGTTATTTAGCCTCCATGTGTTTTTATATTTTCCAGTTTTCTTTCTTAGAGTTGATTTCCAGTTTAATAATATTATAGTCAGAGAAGATAATTTTGGTCTTCTTAAATTTATCGATACTTGTTTTGTGAACTAACATTTGATCTATCCTAGAAAAATGTTTTATGTACATTTGAGAAGAATATATATTCTGCTGCTTTGGGGAAGCTCCCTGAAAATATCAATTAAATCCACCTAGAATAGTGTGTCATTTAAGGCCACTGTTTCCTTGTTGATTTTCTGTCTGGAAGATCTGTCCATGGGTGTCAATGGGGTGTTAAAGACTTCTACTATGAGTGTTTTACTGTTAATCTCTCCCTTTATGTTAGTCAATAATTGCCTTACAAATTTAGGTACATCTATGTTGGGTTTGTATATGTTTTCTTGTGTTGATCCCTTTATCATTACATAATGCCCTTCTTTGTCTCTTATTATAGCTTTTGTTTTAAAGTCTATTTTGTCTGATAAAAATCATGCTATCTTATTTTTTTTATTTATACTTATGTGAAATATCTTTTTTCATCCCTTTGCTTTCAGTCTGTGTGTGTCATTTGATATTAAGTGGGTATATTATAGACAGCATATGCATGGGTCTCGTTTTCTTATTCATTCAGCTACCCTCTGTCTTTTGATTAGAGCATTTAATCCATTTTAAAAATAAAGTGATTATTGATAGGTACATAGTAGTACCATTTTATTATTCACATTTATGTTTTTTTTCTACCTTCTTTTTTTTACAGGAGTCCCCTTAACATTTCTTGTATACTGACTTGTTGGTGATGAATTCCTTTAGCTTTTTCCTGTCTGAGAAGCTTTTTATCTCACCTTCTATTTGAACTGATAGCCTTGCTGGGTAGAGTTGTCTTGGTTGTAGGTGCTCACTTTCATTACTTTGAATATTTCTTGCCAGTCCCTTCTGGCCTGCAAAGTTTCTGTTGAAAAATCAGCTGACATTCTTATGAAAGTACCCTTGTAAGTAACTAGCTGCCTTTCTCTTGCTGCTTTTAAGATTCTGTTTGTCTTTAACCTTTGGCATTTTAATTGCGATGGGTCTTGGTGTGAGTATGTTTAGGTTCCTCTTGTTTGGGAGTCTTTGAGCTTCTTGCATTTGTATGTCTAATTCTTTTGCCAGGTAGGGAAGTTTTCTGTCATTATTTTTTTCAAATTGATTCTCAATCCCTTGCTTTTTCTCTTTTCCTTCTGATACCCATGTGATGCAGATGTGGGTACATTTGATGTTATCCCAGAGGTCTCTTAAACTTTCCTCATTAAAAAAAAATTTTTTTTACTTGTTCCAATTGAGTGCTTTTTGCTGCCTTGTCTTCCAACTTGCTGATTCACTCCTCTGCTTCATCTAATCTTGTGTCCTTCTAGTGTATTCTTCATTTCTGACTGGTTCTTTTTTATGGTTTCTATGTCCTTTTTTTATGCTTATTATCTCTTTGTTTAACTTCTCACTGAGATCATCTATTCTCCCCTGAGTTCATTGAGCATTCTTATAACCAGTGTTTTAAACTCTGTCTCTAGTAGGAAGATTTGTTATGCCTCCCAGCCTTGGCCCAGTGATCTTATGTAGTAGATGTCCTGTGTAGCCCAGTGATGCATTCTTCCTGATCACCTGAACTAGGGGCTTTGGGCATGTTCCTTGTGTGGGTTGTGTGTGTTCTTTTATTGTAGTTAATCCTTAATTGCTGTTAGTGGATGGGATTAACTCTTGGGCTGACTGGTTGTGGGGAATTGCCACACCTACAGGAAATGAGCTGTCATGTGGGGGATTCATCTCAGCAGATGTGTACCTATTGAGACCACCTTTGGGTGTGCCATTTATGGGGCCAGTCAGGTGGCGTTTTGCTGTAGTCTGATGCCAGCCTCCAGATGTGTTCCCAAGTAGGACAAGGTCAGCTACTACTGCCTTTGATTTTCTGGAGCCACCTGGTAAGAGCTCCAAAATGATCCATGAATATTTGCTTCCGGAGCTACATCTGGAGGCAAGTGGGAGAGCCCACACTAAGAACCTAGATCAGTTATCCCCTGGGGCAGCTTAGGGAAAGGACCAGTGTGCCTCAAGGTCTGAGGCTGTCTTCCAGTTGCCTGTAAGTCTCTGCATCTTTAAGAGCCTTTGAATGGTACAGAAGTTGTGTGAGGTGGGGATCCTGGGAAACATCGGGGTAAAGCATGTAGATTTCCCCCAACCAATGCAGAATCAGGTTTTGCTCTCATGCTGAATCTGCAGCTTCCTATAAAAGACTCAGATCACAGCAAGGCCAGCTGCTGTGTGCCTCAGGCCTGCAGACACCCAAGATCAGTTCATGAACTACTGTAGCTCAGAGTGTGACGTGTGGTTCATGGATAGAAGTCTCCCCTGGGATGCCCTTGCTGTGTACATGCTGCATGAGCTAAGGGCTGCAGTTTGCTGTCAACATTGGGTTCTGGAAGGCATAGGGTGGGGCTGGCTGCCTGGCAATGGGCCCATCATGGACAATTTGTGGGTTGGGTGGTGTAGGGTCTCTGGGAGACATAGGGTGAAGTGAGCTGATTCCATCAGGCCAATGCAGTTGCTGCCAGCTGCTGTTTGCCTCAGGCCCACAGACCCTAGCAATCTTCTCAAGAGACACTGCAGCTCGAGTTAGCATCAGTGGCCCACCACAAAAAGTCCCCCAGCCCCCATAATGTGCAAGCTACTGCTGGAAGCAGGATCTAAGGGCTGCTGCCTGCCCATGAATAGGCAGCCCAAGGAAGGTGGAGGGTGGGGCTGGCTGCCTGGCAACAGGTCTGCCACAGGCAATTTGTGGGTTGGGTGGGGCAGGGTCTTAAAGAGCCATGGAGTGGAGCCAGCCAATCTAACTGGGCCAATGCAGCATCAGAATTGGACTTGTGGGGTGTGGGTTCAACACAGGCAAGATGGCGCCTGTCTGCAGACTGCCCCGGAGTGGGCTGACAAAGGAGCAATAGCAGCTGTCCCTGCAGCCCTCGCTCTGGCACCACACAACTCAGTCTCTTCCCATATGTGATTTGAGCCTTCCAAGTTGCTGACCCTCTGTTAGAGCCTGAGGTGAGCGTCTGTGAGTGAGTCTGTGCATGGGCACTTTAAGGAGGATGTCTGAGTTTTCATATTCCTTTCATCTCACTCAGATGGCCAGAGTCCTCACTGATTTTTACAGTCCGGTTGTGGGAACTTTTGGGATTGGATACCTGGGTTGGGGAGCCTCTATGTAGGGCTAGGGCTCCTTGTTTCTTGGGGGCCTCAGCACCTGCGCTCTTCCTCCTGGTGCTCAACTGCCACACAGTGGTATGGGACCAGACTGCTTTGTGTCTCTGCCCCTCCTACCTATCTCGATGTGGCCTTTTCTTTATATCCTCGGACGTTTTAGTTATGATCCCCTAGACTTCAGGTGGTTCTCCAAGTTGTTTGTTTTATAATCTGGTTGTAATTTTAATGCAGTCATGGAAGAAGGCGAACTTTGCTTTTGCCTAGCCTGCCATCTTGACTGGAGCTCCAGCTTACTCTGATCATTAGAACCCTCTGGTTGGCGGATTAATAGACTTATTTATTTACATTTTTTAATCAACTTTGGAGTATAATACACATTTTTAAGTACAACTAATTCAGTTGAAGTAGCAAAGAGCTTGCCATAGGCCCTAGAGAACACATGTTTACTGTTTTTCTGCTACTCTTGTTTCTCCTGATAATGCATAAACATTTAAACACTGGGTATTAATGAAATTAATATTTATAGAATGGGATTAAATGGTAAAGAAGGGAATGAAGAGAAATAAAGAGAGATTTGTGTCAATTCCATAAAAGTAGGAGTGGTATATTGAATATTACAAAGATAAAATTATTCAGCTTTATATTGCTAACATTGAGTCAAGAAGGTAAGATGTGCCTTTAAATTACTAACTGTACAAAAGCAGTCATTTTCACAGGCTCTGGAAAATTCATATCTTCACTAAACTTACCTATCTCTTGTCATTCCTCCCAGGCCCATCACTTTGATATGCCTGCCTCGCCATCCACAGTCTTTAGCCACAGTCAATTATCAGGGACTTAATAGTTATGTGGGGTTTAACAACTTTTCTCTGCATCTTGGACCATCAACTCCTCCTGGACTCTCATTAATCTTGAGAGCAATGGCTTAGCTATGATCATTATTGCTTTAACAAATACTTCCAGGATACAATGAAAGTGACTTTCCATTTATCTTCCATTGAAATTCATTCTGCGGGAGAGATACTGTCTGCTTAAGAGACACAAGCTATTGTCTCAAACTTTAAAAAAAATGGTATTATATGGAAAGACAACAGATAATTAAATGTTTTGTTCCCTGGATCCTTGGGTGATGTTTCTTAGACTTTACCCTACATCTGCATTTTAGCATACTTGATGTCAGAAAACCCAAAGGATTTCTCTCATTTATCTTCTAGTTGTACTTTAAGTTAATACCCCTTTTCATTCCCTTTACACCAAGTGTATTTTTGACTTCTCTGCCAAAAATCTAAGAATATATACTTCCTTGTTTCCTAGAGATTTTTCTAATATTCCAAGTCACCACTACCTGGTAGAATTAGGTAAACTCTGTTAACATTTTCAAGTTTACTAGGGAAAGCTGTTTTACAAGAAACATAATTTTGAAACTTTTCTCAATGAAATTGCTGAAATTATCCCTCTTTTGTGTAAGTTCGAAGTGGAGAGACTGGTGTTTTAAAAGCAAAACATGTTCAGCTGCCATCAAAGTGATGCAATATAATCTTCCTGCTTTCAGAGAAATGTAGAATATGAGACTCATCTGAAACACACTGTGGCTGTAATGGAAAACATTTTTTTCACCTCTGAATTTTTCAGGAAAAAATATTTTGAAAAAATTTGGAATAAGCCAACAACTGTTTATGAATAAGGTAGGATAAAGCAATATTTCAGTAATATGAATTAATTTTAAAATAACCACATGCAGGTGTATACATTTATATATTTTAACTGAAAAACATGAAGGGAATGGAGAAAGAATGGACAGTTATATTTATCAAATTGCAGGTTCCAAAGCTAGGAGTCCTTGATTTTCAAAACTGGAAGGGTTTGCACTGAGGCAGTTTCAAAGGTATTGACCTTTTTATTCTATCTCTATGTCTATATGGAATGGATTAGTTAGCCATTTGATAGCCACTTCCCTTTCTGCTACTTGAGAGAGTGACAGTGGCCAAACTAAGGGGGTCATTTGGAATAAGAACATGGTGACCAATGCCATCAGCATCAGAACAACCAGATTCATCATGGCATAATCTAATTTACTAAATATGAGAAGGTTCTTAAAGCTGCCTCAGCCCTGGGCTGCCCAGAGGACAAATATACTGTAAGAATAAAATTAGAATTATAAAATGTAGTGTGTCTTTTCCATTCTTCCATTCCATTCTCCTGCTCCTTCTGCCCCTTGCCACCAATACCCATGCCCTTTATTTAACCCAAATAAGTGTACTTGACCATTTTCTACTGCAAAATTCACATGTCTGGAGAAGCCTCAGTGGATGATTATTAAACTGAAACATCACAGATGTAGGACTCCTGTTCATGTTAGGCAATATGCTTCTTCATGGGGCCTATTACCTCTTGTTTTGTTGAATGAGCAGTTTTCCTGTGCTTCTGCCTACTTTAGGTTCAGGATACCATGTAGTTTAAATGTTCCTAGTTAACTAAGAAGTTTTTTTTATTATAAATGAACTAATAATTTTTCTATTTTGACCAAGATGGATATATCATTTTTTTTCTTTAATCTGTCAATAAATTTAGTTGATGTTTCAGATTTTTTTGCATCTTTTTTCTCATCTTTTATTGAAATATAAGAGACAATTAGTTGCTTGTATTTACATTGTTCAATTCAATGATTTTTTTCAATTATAGTTGGCATACAATAATATACCAGTTTCAGTTGTATAGCATAGTGCACTGATCCACATAACTCACCAAGTGACCACCTCATTAAATCTAGTACTCCTCTTCCACCTTACATATTTATAACAACATTATTAACCATCTCCCCCATGCTATACTCTATTTCCATGTTTATTCTGCAACTATCTGTTTGTACCTCTTAATCTCTTGTCCTTTTTTTGGTCACCCCAATCCCCATCCCATCTAGTATCCCTCTAAATATTTTCTGTATCTATGAGTTTATTTCTGCTTTTTTGTTGTTATTGTTGTTGTATATGAAATCATGCAATATCAGCACAATACCCTCTAGGTTCATCAAGGCAATATCTTTCTCCATCTCCTTCCATTTAGTCTCAGTGTGTCTCTTTGTAGGCAGCATATATAGGGGTCTTGTTTTCTTATCCATTGAACCATTCTATCTTTTGGTTGGAGCACTTAATTCTTTTCCATTTGAGGTACTTATAGGAATTTAGTTATTACCATTCTTTATTCCTGTTTTTGATACATGCTTTTTCTTCTTAAAGAAGTTCCTTTAATATTTCCTGTAATACTGGTGTGGTGATGATAAATTCCTTTAGCTTATTTTTGTCTGGGAAGCTCTTTATCTGTTCTTTAACTCTAAATGATAGCTTTGCTGGATAAAGTATTCTTGGTTATAGATCCTGGGTTTTCATCACGTTGAATATTTTGTGCTAAGCCCTTCTATCCAGCAGTTTCTTTTGAGAAATCAACTGCTAGTCTTATGAGTGCTTCCTTGTAGGTAATAACTGCTTTTCTCTTGCTGCTGTTAAGATTCTCTCTTTGTATTTAACCTTTGGCATTTTAATTACGATGTGTCTTAGTGTGGGTCTCTTTGGGTTCCTGGTTTTTGAGACTCTCTGAGCTTCCTGGGAGTTTAGGTCTATTTCCTTCACCAGATTAGGGAAGTTTTTCATTATTTCTTCAAATAGCTCTTCAATGTCTTGTTTATTTTCTGGTACCCCCATGACAGATATTTTTAAATTTAATAGTGCCCCATAGGCTCTTAAATTATTATTATTATAGTCTTGTCTTTTTTTTTACTTGCCATTCTAATCAAGTGTCATTGGCTTTCCTGTCTTCTTTATAAGTCATTTGATTCTCTTCTTTATTCAGTCTGTTTATTCCATTTAACATACTTCTCATCTCAAATAATGTGTTCTTCATTTCTGACTGGTTCCCTTTTATAATTTCCATTTCCATTTTTATGGTTTTTATCCTTTGTTGAAGTTCTCACTGAATTCATCTCCACTCCCCATAATTTTATTGAGCACCTTTATAACCAGTGTTTTGAACTCTGCGTCTGTTAGGTTGCTAGATTCCATTATTTCTGGACCTCTATTCTGTTCTCTC
Organism: Cynopterus sphinx; assembly: GCA_030015415.1. Taxonomy (NCBI): domain Eukaryota; kingdom Metazoa; phylum Chordata; class Mammalia; order Chiroptera; family Pteropodidae; genus Cynopterus; species Cynopterus sphinx. The sequence continues at coordinate 24,596,685 of CM057384.1, read as the reverse complement.
ATATGGTTTCTGCTTATTTATCTTGCAAGTTGGGCTGCCTTTCTGTGTCTGTTTCTATGTGCTAAGCAAAGCTTTTAATTCTCCTGGTCTTATTAGTGCACCTTTGTGTAGTAGGTGTCCAGTGGCATAATCCTGAGAGGGGTTCAGCTGCAGCCCAAATTTATTCCAAGTCTGTGCCCCTCTGGGGACACCTGTTAAAATTCAGCAAGCAATCCACAGATTTACTTATACTTGCCTCAAAAGGCCACACCAGAAACCAAGGACAGCTGTTTTCAGTGTGAGTCAAGGTGCTACTCATTAAGGGGCACCTGACTAAATGAGGACACACCTGGATGTAGCTTGAGTGGGGCCGCAAGTTGGAGGAGGTGAAGTTTCAGGGAATCCTCTGGGCTGAGACACCCCTCTTACCCAGTTTGATGATGTCTTCTCTTTGGCAGTCCTGAGACCACCCACTGGGAGAGGGGAGGGCTCAATAGAAAGACAATGGATACCACTGGCACTTCTGCCCAGGAAAGATCCTCACCTCCAGCCCTCAAACCAACATCTTGGTACCCTTCTGTAAATTCTCGGTGTTCCCTGCACAGCCAAACTGGTGCTAGTGCTCAGAGTGAGCAGGTCTATCACCACAAAAGTATACTCACAGACATGGCCCCTTTAAGAGGTATCTGCAGCTGCTGGCTGCTGCTGCCACAGCCTCTGTCCCACTCAGCTGCCAGAGACCGGGTAGTCTCATGTTCTTGTTCCATCCTACCTTCTGCTGTTGTAGGGTGATTTCTTAATTCTCTCCCTGGTTGTATGTCTTGTTCATCTAGATCCCAGGTGATTTTCCTTGTTACTTGCTCTTTGTTTCTGTCACAACTTTTAATTGGGTGCCAGAGCGATGAATAGAGCCTCTATCATTTGTACCATTTTTTTTTCTCCTGATGTTTCAGACTTTGAGATAATCCTACATTTTTAAGTAAAATGCTAACTGGTAATGATACAATCTTTTTAAATGCACATTAAGTTAAAAGTTTTAATGTTTTATTTAGGGGTTCTATGTCTATATTTATAAGTGGGTTAGTATATAATTTATTTTTTAATTTTTCTTGTCCAAATTTGGTGCTCTAGTTATACTAGTTTAATGATTAAAAAAAGTGGAGCTCTTTCATTGTTTTTCTCTTCTTTGAAATAATTTTTAATAAATAAATTACTTCTTTCTTGTCACCTGAATGTTGTTTATACTAGAGTATTTTTGTGTATTTATAGTTTCTCTCTGTTTTTATTTTTACTGTCAAAAATTTTTAAGCATTCTTTCATGGTTAAAAAATCCTATTCACATTTTAACAATGTATGCTTTGTCCCTAAGTATGCATAAATACAATTTTAGGTTATGGAAACAATGGTCTACTGTTATTTTTTTAAATCTCATCTTCTGTTGACCTCTTTTTAGTTATTTTATAAATTTCTAATATTATTAATTTTGCCTTTTTATTTTTGTTTTTATTACTTGTTTAATCAAGATGTTTATCTTAATAATTTTTCCAAAGAAACACCTTTTCTTATTTTGTTGGTCTTCTCCATTGCTTCTTTGTTTTTTTTTTTCTATTTAATAATAAACACTATACAATTGCAACTGATTGATTAATTTATGATCTTATCATTGTTATTTACTTTTCTTAGTTTATTCTTTTCCTTATTAAGCTCTGAGTTGAAATGTAATTCACTTATTTTTAATAATAATTTTAAGTGAATACTTTTATAGCTAAAATATGCATTCTAAGTGTTCTATAGTTTCCATAATAATTTCCTTTTTAATTCACAAATTATTTAGCAATCATTAAAATAATATAAGCTTATCTTTATTGTTTTTTTTTTCCTCTTAATTTTCAGTTTAATGATATTATGGTTAATGCATGTGACCTTTATGAGATTGAATGCTTGAAATTGGTTGTCTTGCTTTTTAACTTTATTTATATATGGTGAATTAAGAAATGTTTTTATATACCTGAAAACATATAATCTTCATTTATTTTTCTGAGCAGAGTTGTGCAGATGCCCATTAGACAAATATTTTTATTTCATTGTTAAAAACTTCTGTATTGGTAAAGATTTATTGTCATTTGAACGTGTCAGTCCCTGACAGATGTATTAAAATTTCCACTATAATTATAGTCATTTGTTCTTAAAATTCCATCAGTTTTAGCATGACATATTTCTTCATCAAATAACCCTCCCATCACTTTATTAATTTAAAAATTATTTTTAGTTTTTAAAATAAAGGTTAAACTTATTTATAATCCACAGGTAATTAAATTTACTGATATTTAAAAGCCATTTCTGTGCTCATCATTGTGAGACTTCTCTCTAAGTGCACGTTCTTGCTGAAGCAGATACCTTAATAATTTTTATGAAGAGTGTCTATGGGTAATGAGCTAAGTAGTTATATAACTAAAATTTTCTTTTCAAGAAAACTGGAGAGAATCATCCACAACATTCTGTTCACTTTTCCTCCTCCCCACATTTTTTGACTCCTCCCTACTCCGACCTATATTACTTTCATTTCACTGAATCTGTTCTTATTAAGCAATGACCTCCATTGCCAAACCCAGTGGTCATGTCTCAGGGTTCATCTTCTTTGATCTATGAGCAGCATTTGACATGATTTACTAATATTCCTCTTTGGAATACATTCTACGTTTTCTCTTTATCATATTGCTTTCTCTGGGTTCTCTATCTACCTTGATGGCCTCTATTACAGAAGTTCCCACACTGCTTCTTTCTATCTTTCCTATGTGTAAATGCCACATTCCCCAAGGGTCATTTTTCAAATGTTTCTCTCTATCTCTAGTAATACTTGACACATGGCTTTAATTAATATCTGGATGCCAACATGTGTCTCCTGTTCCAACCTTTTCCTATGGATTCCAGATTCCTATATCCAACTGCCTATGAGATGTCTTCATTTGAATGTTTTATTAGACATTTTATGAACAAATACTGCCTTTTTGTTTTTATCCACAAACCTGCACTTGCCAATGTTTTCTCCATCACGCAAATGACAATACCATTCTACTAATTCCTTTAGACAACTATTTTAAAATAATTCTCCCTCCCACATTCCCTCCCACTTCCTCTCCTTCTCTTCTTTCCCTCTACCCCTTCCTCCTCTTTTTTCTTTTAAGGTCATTTTTGAGTCCTCCATCTGGAATTCATTGCTTCAGACACTTTTATGGATAACTTCCTGATTCCTTTGGGAATCTGTTCAAATGTCATGGTTTCAGAAAAAGCTTCTTTTATGTTTCTTCATAAATGACATCTTGCCATCATCACTCTGTATCCCTCATCCTGCCTTTTCTTTTTGATAGCACTTATCACTTTGTGTCATATTATCTGTTTATTGTCTGATTCTCTGTCTTCATTAGAAAAGGGGCTTGAGAAAAGGGGCTTTGTCTCTTCTGTTTCCTGCTATACCCTAAAGCCTAGAACAGGAATTGAAACATAGTAAATATACAGCAAATTATTTGCTGAGTGAATAAATTATGCCTTTGTTTTATAATCTTTCACAATTCTTTAATTCTAGCCTTATAGTTATTTTCCCTCAGTACTTCTAATGTATTATTCTATTATCTTTGGGCATCTATGGTTTTATAAAGAGAGTTTTACTTGCTATCATACCAATTATTATTTCTTTCTATTAAGAGTAATCTATTTTTTAAAGATATTTAAATTGGTTAATTGGTGATATTCTTTGCTGTTTTACTTCTCCATGACTTGGAGTTGAGTTTTAAAGTTTTAAATATAATTTAAAGTATATAAATATGTATGTGACATATAGTATGTGCATGTTTTATAGTGTACATAATATTAAATAAACATGCAGACACACATACACTGCTTCATAGTTTAACTTTCTTCTAAAAGTTTTTTTTTTTAATCAGAGAATAATGGTTTTATCAAATTTTAAATATTTCTTAGGTGTTTCCTTCTTAAATACTATTTCTTCATCCTTTTTCTATTCTTTCCTGGAAATTTTTCATTCTATTTTCCAGGCCCTCAATGACTTTCTTTCATATAAAAAGAATCCTTATTTCTCTAACATCTTTAAGTTCACTAATTCTAGTTCACTAAAGTCTAGAGTTTTTAAACCTTTAAATTTCAAAACAAATTTTTATTTTTAAGATTTCTGACATATTTTTTATATCTTTTTGATATTTTCTTCTAAGTTTGTTTCATAACACTTAAAATATTTGAGGTATTATACCTTTCTGTGTCCTTCAGGCATCATAAGCATTTAGTTAAAAACCTTTGTAATGTTGTTCTATAAATCAAACTCCACCTGGCTGGAATCCATGTTACTTTTTTTAAAATTACAAATGACACACTTTATTAAAAATTTCGTAGCTAGGTTGAGGGTGTGTCACTGATGAGAGTCCTTGAGCCAGAGCAGGGCTTCCAAGGTTTCTCAAAGGTTGTAGGCTCTTGACCCAGGCTAAGGGACTAACTCCACCTTAAATATTGGCTTCTATGCTGATAGTAAATGAGGAAAACTTTTGGTCATAGCTCAGGTTTGAATACTTGAACCTATTTTTGTTATCCTACTTAACATTTCCACTTTATTATGTTTTTCTTATTTTTTTAATGTGCTATTCTGATCTTATTGGATTAAACTGATTTTTTTATACCTCTTTTTCCTCTCAACTGAAATAGGAGTTATTTCTGAAGTAGGAAGGCAAACATATTTCTATTCTTAGTGGCTGTCTAAAATGCACGTTTACCTAAAAATTGTTAAAAGTTAATCAACACCTTATGCTTATGAATCTTTAAAATTCATGTCTCCTCTGCTTTCCATTGTCCTGTAATTCCTGCCTTGTTTCTAAAACCCCAATTGTTGTTTTTCAGTATTTTATATCAATATTTATTTTAATGCACTGATTTTTTTTTACTGTATACTACTTCCTTCTATCGAGCTGTGAGAGATGTGTTATGTTTAAAATATTCACTGTCACTTCTGCCATAGAATTATAGTTCTCTTGCTTCTGGATATGAGGCTTGGTTTGGCCAGTGAAGTTAAGTGTGCCACTGCCGAGCTGAAGCTTGAGAGGCTTTGCTATGAGGGCAGCTGGACCCTGAAGTGAAGAAAGTATCGCAGAGTTCTAGCTTCCCACAGCTGATATGGTAGCTGTGCATCACCGTTGGTTGGTACAGTATAACCAAGCCTCTCTCCAGCCTCTCCCCATAAATATTTAAGTCTGTCTTTTAAGAACCTTTGCACTGAGAGTCTGCTTATCATGAAATCTTCTAGTCTTGTCATAAAAAGTATTTATTATTATTATTATTATTATTATTATTATTATTATTAATTATTCTGAAAAACAGACAATAAAACAGCTCCTGGAAGAATTTACAACCAACTTCATGAGAGTCTGAGAAACTTAGGATCTGGAGCAGTGGATAAAAAGGGGGTCTCCCCCTCCAGCCTTTGTATAGTGTCCTTACTTTATGACAAAAGGAGAAGGAGGGATTTCTTAGTCAAAAAGGAAAAAGCAAAGCAGAAGAGCAGGAGTTGGAGGCAGGGCAAACAGAACATAAAAGGCCATTGTTGCCTGTTTGAAATTAGAGAAATATCCCTGGCCCTGTGTAGGAGGAAGAAGCCTCTCTGTGGGCTAGAGGGGAGATGGGAAGGGAGGTAGTCCTGAGATGACCTGGTTCCCCAGCACCACGAGACTGGTGGGGTGGAGGAAGGGGCTGCCTTGGGTGCTGGTAGAAGATGCTACTGGGGACCCTTCAGGGGCCTCTGGGATACACTGGCTACTGTGTACTTGTGCCACTCTCTGGAGATGCCCAAAGTAACTCTCACAGTATGGCAGCCACTGTCCCTGATTCTGATAGTACTGGCTCCAGTGCTAGGCATTCTGTTGATACTGGTCACAGCTAGGTTGAGGGTAGGTCTGTGCAGTTGAGGGCAGGACAGTTTAAGGGGACAGGTTGTAGCCTCTGGAGCTCCCATAGTTGTAGATGCTCTCACTTTTTTTTTCCTCTTTATTTTGAACAAAACTTGAAAAAAACAATTCATTAACAGTAAAAGCATTTCTTTTTGGAACCATTTCTGAGTTGATGACATGATGTTTCAATACCTCTTCAAGACAGGACATACTCCTATATAACACAGTACAACCATCAAAATCAGAGAAATAACATTGGTGAATCTTTTCATCTAATCTCTATACTCCTTCATTTTTCAGTAATGATTCTTATATCATTATAGCAAAAGGATTTAGTTCAGAATCACAAGTTGCATTTAGTTGCAATGTGTGTTTATTCTCTTTAAAACTTGGAGAGTTCCTCATTTATTTATTTGACTCATTATCTTGACACTTTTGAAGTCTACTGGTCAGTTATTTTGAAGAATGTTCCTCAATTTGGGTTTGTCTGATGTTTCATGATTCGATCTAAAATTTATATCTTTAGCAGAAATGTCAAAGAAGCAATGTGGTGTTCTGCTCATTGCATCTTAACAGGTGGCATAATTTTGATTTGTCTCATTACTGGTAATGTTTACTTTAATCACTTGACTAAACCTAATGTCTTCCAGGCTTCTCTGTTATAAAGTTATTTTTTTCTTTTTGTAATTAAGTATTTTGTGTGGAGTTACTTTGAGACTATGAAAATATTCCACTTATCAGTAAATGTCCAATTAATTCATATTTAATATTCATGGCTTCCTAATAGATTATAATCATTACTGTCATTACTTACTTTGACTTTGGGATTATCCCACATTAGCTTAGTAGAAGACACTTAGAAGCTGAACTCTGTTCTTTTGACACATCCTCATTATTCTTTGAGCACCTTCTTGCTTTCAAGCACAACAAGGTATATCAATTTTATCTTAAACTGCTCCAGCTCTAGAATCAGCAGTTTCTCCAAGGAGCACTGGTTCATTTATTGAGTGATAATATTTAGAAAACCAGATCTGGGTTCCAGAGCTACTCATTAATATTGATATGTCACTTCTCTCAGGCCCTGTAAGTGGACCAAACTTAGGAATATGTGTACACGTGGGGGCGGAGAGCATGGATACACACATACATTTAGATCTCTCTATCAAATATCACTTATCTACCTTATAAACTCTGAGTTTATTTTGATATGTACAATTCCAAACCAACACCACAGGATTCATTTTTATTTATGTGCTTTCCATATTTATAACTACTTCCCTAAAAGTGAGAAACCCTGCATCATGTTATCCTCAATATATTTATTTGCTTAATCCTTCTGCATATAATCAGTCTTTTATCACCACGAATAGCTATTATTACCAAGTTTGCTGTCATTCTAATTGCCATTCCTCTGTAGGTAATATTTTTTAAATAGATTGTATTTTTTAGAAAACTTTTAGATTTACAGAAACATTGAGAATATAGAACAGAGAGTTTTCATACACCTTGTACACCTATTCTCTAATTTTTAATGTCTTATATTAGTTTGTTACAACTTTTACAATTAATGAACTAATATTGATACATTCTTATGAACTGGAGTCCATAGTCTATTCATCTTTCTGTAGTTTTTACCTAATGTTTGTTGTCTGTTTCAAAATTCCATCCAACATAATGCATTACATTTAATCATCATGTTTCCTTAGGTTCTTCTTAACAGTGGCCATTTCCCAGACTTTGTTTGTTTTTGATGACCTTGTCAGATTTAAGGAGTAGTGATCAGATATTTTGTAGGATGCCCCCCTACTGGAAAATTTAAGTTATTTTTCTCATGATAGAACTGGGGATATGTGTTTGGGGGAGGAAAACCACAGAGGTAGTGCCTTTTTCATCACAGCATATCCATGTTACATACTATTAATATGACTAATGACTATTGATGTTGACATTGATCATCTGACTGAGGTAATGGTTGTCAGGTATCTTCACTGTAAAGTTATTCTTTTATTTTACGTTTTGCAATACTTACTCCTTGGATTTCAAATTAAAATGAAAATATGAATGAATTGGACATTTACTGAGAAATGGAATATTTTCATAGTCTCAAAGTAACTCCACACAAAATACTTAATTACAAAAAGAAAAAAATAACTTTATGACAGAGAAGCCTGGAAGACATTAGGTTTAGTCAAGTGATTAAAATAAACATTACCAGTAATGGGACAAATCAAAATTATGCCACCTGTTAAGATGCAATGAGAAGAATAAAACATTGCCTCTTTGACATTATTGTGTGTAGCCCATTTCTTAAGAGTAGGGGATTATATTCTATACTTCTTTGAAGGTGGAATGTCTATAAAAATTACTTGGAATTCTTCTGCACTGGAAATTTGTCTATTTTCCCCTACATATTAATTTATTTAGTAATTTTTATATCAATATGGATTCATGGATATCTATTTTATTTTGGGTTATAATCCAACACTATTTTGTTGCTCAAATTGTTCTAGCTTTGGCCATTGGGAGCTCTTTTGATTGGCTCCTGTGCTCCTTTGATATATCCACAATCACAGTGGGGTTTTTAGATTTTTTCCACTCTTACTTTCCAGTAAACAAAATGTTTAATGCTCATCTTTATACTTCCTGCTCCAGTACCAGAATCAGCTATCTCTCCAAAGAGTCTTGTTTCTTTTATTAGAATGGTATTAGAGACCAACATTGAAAAGTAGGTTTTTTTTTTTATTGCTACTAGAGGGATGTTTTAGGCTATCTCAGCTGACAGCAAAGAATTACGTGTGTGCATACTAACTCATGTACACATACATATCAACAAATATTTCTGTATGTATCCACCTCTATCTAAATTAAGCTAAACATGAATTCATACCAATATCACTGTTGCTACATGGATCATTCTTGCCTCCCTTGCTTATCTAGAAATTCCTACTCCAATAGTGGGAATTTTAATTCTGGCACTTTTTAAGATTTTTTTCCTCTGATACTCTGTTCTTTTATCATATCGAAACTTGGTGAGTATTTAATTTACACCATTTAAAACCTAATGTGCTCTTTCAAATTAAAATACATCTTTTATGTATTTATGTAATTCACCTTTAATGAAATTATGTATCTTCTCAGACATTTTATCTTTGAGTGCAGCTCTCCACTTCCTAATTTCACCTGTTGGAACCCCTAGTACACATAGATGGAACTTCTCATTTTGTCTTTCATCTCTCTTGCCTTTTCTTTTATAATTCCCATCTTTTTATATTTTTACACTGCATTCAGATGAATTCTTCCTATTTGTGTCAAGTTTAACAGTTCAAGTCTGTTTCTTTACCTTTTCTTTATATGTATACCATATAGACACCACCCAGAAAAATATATAAAATGTTTCTACTAACACAGAAGGCTCATTTATGTATCTACTGAGTCAGTATTCTAATGAGGCCTCCACCACTGTAGATTACTCGGTGAATTTCATATAAATGAAACATGGAGTTTATACCACTTCTGTGATATAAATTTAATTTATAAGTTAAACTTGTTTAATTTGAGATAAGTTTAGACTTTTAGAAGTATTGCAAAAAATAGTTTTAAAAATGCAAACTATTCAAAAAATAGTTTAACAAGTTTTTATAAAACTTTCACTCAGCTTCCCTTTATGTCAGTAGTTTATATAACAGCATGTTTTAGGTGGGCATAAGTACTCATTTCAATTAGGTATTTACCTATATGTTGAATTGCTAGATTATGTTATACATGTATTAACTTTAATAGGTTCTACCAAACTTTTCTAAAGAGAGCATAACAATTCGCAATTTAACTCATCAATATATAAAAATTCTAGTTACTTAATATCCTTGATAATCCTTGATATGGACAACCTTTATAATTTTAGACATTCTTCTGGGTATGCAGTAGCATCTCATAAGTTTTTCATTTTTATTTTGGTTATAACTAATGATTTGAACATTTGCAAATACTCTTTGGCCATTTTGAAATTTTTTTTGGTAAAGTACCTGCTGAATTCTTTTGCCTACTATTTTTTTCTAATTTTCTTTCTCATTGATTTGTAGGTGTTCTGGACCAGAGTTTTTTGTCAGTATATGCATTGAGGAAATCTTCTACTCTGTGAGTTACCTTTTGACTATATGAAAATTAAAACAGTGTTTCTGGAAGAAAAAATGAAAATAAATTTATGACCTTGGAATAGAAAAAATTTTGTTAAACATGACGCAGAACGTACTAACATTAAGAAAAATATTGATAAATTGTATTTATAAAGCTATTTTAATATACTTATTTTAAAGTCTTTTTAAGAGTTTGAAGCAACCTTTCCTTTGTTATTGTTGTTATTATGTGTATTGATTCTCCCTCATGGAGATTTATTTCTTCAAGTGGTTTGTTTTATTACTATTATTAATATTATTATTTATCTATAGTCAGTATAATTTGTTTTCTGTTGGAGCTCAGCAGTTTCTGTACTGTGAAAAAATTTATTAATAACAGAGTATTCTTTTTTAATTTCTGTGACTTTATCAGTTATGTGGCAATTTATATTTATTCCCAATTTGGGGGTCTCTATTCCACATGTATGAATTTGGAACTCACACCTACACTTGGAGCAGGCCTAGTTATCCAATGTATTTTGAGTGATCACACCCATAGCCTCAGGAAAATAATGATTTCTTGCTGTTTCCCCAGGCTGATGGGTGGAATTTTCTAATCTCTACTTAATGGATAGGAAAATGTTTGACAACTGATAGATTATAGATAGCTCAGGGCCCTGTGACTACACTGCTTAAACATGGGTGGGAAGTAAGCAATTCTGAATCAGTTTAGTCTCCAGTTTTGACTAAAATCCCTGCTATGGTTAGCTCCATGTTTCCAAAACTCAGATATTTTAAGGCTACATCTAGTAACATCTCTGAAAAATATATTTTAATAAATTCTGGACAAGACTTTGAGGTTAGAGTCTTAGTCATCTTTGTATACCTAACTCCATAGCATAATATCATAGTTTAATGATTATATGAATAAATTAATATTAAATTTTATCTCCAATGAAAACTGAAATTTGAAAAAGATATAGTTAGAATCCATTTTCCTGAAAACTGCCTTTAGAATGATTCTGTTAATTTTTATAAGTTATGACCATTTGACAACAAACAGTCCAGGAGGAAGAGGATATGATAACCCTCTTGTCAATACTAAGAATGTGTTAATAATGAAAAAAAAAACTCTTATGTTCAGCCTGTCCTGGGAACAACAAAGCAGACAATACACATCCATGTGTCATTTTCTGGTTGAGGACATAAAAACGGATCAAGGGAAAACTCAGAGCATCTTTAAATTAGTGGTACAGATCGATGCCCATATTTCTCAGTGTCATGTTTCATTATGTTGAACTATTTATGTCTTTGTAACCCAAGATATCTTAATGCAACCTGACATTCAGGTTATGTCACATTTAAAAAAATAAGAAGCTATTGCATTTTGTTAATGAGGTGGAAAAGATTCCAGGTCCTCTCTCTCTCACTATTTTTTTTTTTTTTTGCATAGTAGCAGGTTATATGTTTTGTGTTTGACTGTTCTGTATTGAAGGTTGAAATGACACAGACCTTCATTAGGTGGGTCAAAAATATTCCTTTAGGTTGGCCTCTCACATCTATTTTATGTCAGTAATAGAAGTTTCAAGATTAGTTTTGGTATTTTAAAATTATTCTTTATCACAGTGTTTAGAGATGATGATTTAGATTGGAGTAACTCTTCTCTAATTTCCCAAATCAAAATATTATTCATCTCTCAAAATTTTACTTAAATGCTGTGATTTCCAGTTAGTTTTCTTTCTTACTATTTTGTTTTTTTTTATTTTTCCTGAACTTTCATAACAAGTCATGTCTACTGATTTGACATATTTTTAATATCATAATTATATTATAGATTTTTGAGTTTCTATCTTAATTCTATTAAATGTCCCAATTTTTTTTCAGGATAGAAACCATTTTTATTACTGTATTTTAGTTATTGTCTAATCTTCAGTGTTCATAAAATAATTTAGAGACTGTTTAGAAATTTAGATCCTTGTTACATTGCCAGAGACTTTGATACAGTGGTTCTGAAATGAGAATTAGTAATCTGCATTTGTAATAAAAATCTGCTAGGGAGTAAATACAAAGAATACCAACCTTAGGCACATCACAGTCAAATAGCTGGAAACCACAGACAAAATATAAAGAGAAAATATTGAAAGCTGGTAGGAAGAAAACAACACATTTTATGCAGTGGAACAATAATATGAAAGATGGTTGATTTTTTGTCAGAAACAATTGAAGCCAGAAGACAATAGAATGGCCATCTTTAAAGCACTGAAAGAAAAAAAGAATCAACTAAACTAGAATCTATATACAGTGAAAATATCTTTGAAAAATTAGGGTGAAATAGACATTTACAGATAAATGAAGCTGAGAGAATTTTTGCTGGCAGACCTGCACTATAAGAAATATTAAAAGAAATTCATCAAACTGAAGGAAAAAGATTTGAGAGGTAAATATACAAGTTAATATAAAAGACTAAATTTGAAATGTTCTCTTAATTTCTTTAAAGAGCAAATAAACCCTTTACAGTAAAAATGTCATTATTTTAAAGTTTAGTTAAAATAAAATATATGACAATACTATAAAAGTTGGCAGAGTAATAATGATGAACTGATTTGATATTCTTTTATTTGTGAAATTGGAAGTGTGAAGTGAGAGCTGCTAAAATAAAAATGGTAAAGATACTGTGATGAATTAAAGAATATATATTATAATTCCTAGAAAAATAGAAAAAGATAATAAACAGTATAGCAAAAAGAAAAAAAAATTGAGTAAATAAAATAGAATACTACAACTATTCAATTAACCCAAAAAGTAGCACAGAAAATAAATGAAATAAAATAGAAAGATAAATAGTAAATAAATAACAAGATAATAGATTTAAACCCAACCATATAAATAATTATATTAAATGCAAATAGACTAAATACTCAAATGAAAAGGCAGAGATTATAAGAATGGATATAAAATATAATATATATTGTCTATAAAAATACTTTAAATGTAAATAGGTTGAGTGAAAAGGAATATACACACACACACACACATATACATAAAGTAGATGAAATGTTAACACTTCCTCTCAGTGTTTAATAGAACAATTAATAAAATATTCATTTAGGATATAGAAAATCTAAACATTATTAAACAACTTGACTTACTTGATATTAATAGAATATCACATCCCAAAACTTCAGAAAGCATATTATTTTCAAGTGCACTTAGAGCATTCATCAAGCTAGATCATATAGTGATCCATAAAACACATCTCATAAATCTCAAGAAATTGAAATCTTAGAAAATACATCTTCTCACTATAATGGAATTAAATTGGAAATCATTAATGACAAGATGTACAGAAAAAAATCCCACCTCCTGAAGGGTGTTTGCCAGTTTCTATTCTGCATTTAATAGCAATCTGTAGTTGCCACTCATTGTGATCTCCACTACTCAAATTGCTAATTATTGGACCTGGTTTTGAAGAATGATACAGAAAGAATGTTCAAGTATAATCTGTAAATATTTTGTAATTATTTCTGATATTACCTTTTTCTCCTTCGTGAGCTGATGGCTATTTATGAAAGATACTGGGAGTCAGAGGAAATTACCACAATTCACCTAAGAGAATTATTGGGGTGTTTCATTCAAATCGATGCCTTAGTAATGGAGGAATTAGCAGGTCCCACCTCAGCGTGATGCTGTATTAAAACTTGGTATCTTTGGGTCTTTTAGCTTTTTAAAAGTTTCTTGAGCATTTTTAAGTAGAAATGAATACTGGCTTAAAAAAAAATTCTGAAGATTTGGAAATTAAAGAACACATTGCTACATGACCCATGAGAACTTATAATGAAATTTGGAAATGTTTTTAATTGAATTATAATGAAAGTACTAAATCTTTGGACCTTATGTGCACAAAAAACACATTAACCATAAAAAAATACATTTACCTTGAATGAGTGAAGTTAAAAAGCTTGATGCTATGAAGTGAAGATGTGGGACAACTGAAGCTTTTATACATTGATGGTGGAAAATGTGAAATAGTAGAACCATTTGAAAAAACTGGCAATTTTTCTTTTATAGCTAGACATATACCAGTGCTATGACCCACTGATCCCACATCTAATTATTTATTTTAAAAAAATAAAGATAATTTCGTTATGTAATGATTTATACAATTACATTCATAATGGATTTATTTATTGTAGCCATAAACTAGAAACAATGCAAATGTCTAATAATAAGACTAAGGATAAAAGACATGGGTTATATTTATGCAATGGGATACTACCCAGCAACAAAAGTGAACAAACTGCTGAGGCCAACAACAACAGGATGGATCTCACAAACTTTATTTTGAGAGGAAAAAGCCAGTACAAAAATAGTGTACCCCATGTATACTCATTTATATGAAATTCTAGAACAACAACAACAAAAATCTTTGGAGACTGAAAATCAGATCAATGATTACCTGGAGTAGTGGGGGATTGAATGCAAAGGGGCACAAGAAAATTTTTGTAGTGCTAGAAATGTTGCATATCTTGACTGGTAAAAGGCTACATAGGCTACATGGGTGTGTGTGTGTGTGTGTGTGTGTGTGTGTGTGTATGAATTTTGACAAATATATTATATAATATATTATATATATTTGTCAAAATTCGTCAGAATAAACTTAAAATCTATTCAATTTATTTCATGAAAACTATACCTCAATTAAGTATTTTAATAATTTGAAAAGCATATGGGCATAGAAATTTCTGGGCTCATTTTGCAAAGATTCTGATTCAGGGGGACTGTGGTGAGAACCAGTTAATCTTCAGTTTTAACAATAGGCCCTGGTTGATCCTAATGTACATGGTCAGTTATTTATACCTTTGAAAGTACTGATCTAACATATGTCCAGAAGTGCTGATCACATTTTGCAAAAGTAAATGAATTAATCATAACTTACAATGAATTTATGTCTCTGAATTCTTCTCTATTTCAAAGAAAATATACTGACTTATTCTTTATGTGTTTCCTCCTAACTGGAAAATGTAAATTCTTCTCTTTATTGTTTCTCATGCCACAATATTTCCAGTGTTTGCTTTTGCTAATGCACTTTTCCTGCACCAGAAAAGCCTTTCCCAGCTTTTCTGTCTGACTTGTATCATCTTTGAATGCCCAGTGACACAAAACCCTTTCCAACTGGGCTTGTTGCTAATATCTAACTAATAATGATTTTCCCTTCTTTAAATTCTGTAGTTGTTATTGACTAATCTATTCAGTCTGGCACTTACACACATACCAACTGTATGGTTATCTCTTTCCCATGTGGGTCTTTTCTCTCCAGTAATATTGTAAATGCTTATTGAAAACGTTTCTACTTCTCAGTCTCTTGCAGCCTGCCTTCCTCTCCGACCATGCTAGTAAAATTAAAATGCTCAATATTGTTTTTTATTTTAAATTAAGGACACAGGATTTGGAGTTCAGTATGAGTGAGAATTTCAATCTTGGCACCCACAAACTATGCAATATTAGGAGATGTATTTCTCTTCATCTATGAAGATGGGAATAGTAATTTTTTCTTCATAAAGTTTTTACTAGGATTAAATGAAGTTGAGTATGTTAGCCATTTAGCGCATTGTCTGGTATTTTATAAGTGTTTAGCAAATGGTTGTTGACAAGATTGTTGTTGGTAATGTGCCATTATTGTGTAATTGTGATATTGTTATTTGTATTGTTAAAGACCATATGATTTTAGACTGTATGGGAATTTAGAAATTGTACAATCCAACCTATAATTTGAAAAACAAGGCCAGAGGACAGCAGCCTATTGATTGTTTTGTCTTAAAAGAAGTTTTCAAGTTTCAAACTTTATGTTCTTATTTACAGTATGTTGCAATTTTAAAACCATATTTGCTTCATACGGAGATTATCCCAGTTAAAATGAGTAAAATGCTACTCTCTATTTCCATGAAAGGTAACACTTAGAATTTCCAATTTTTTTTCTATCTGGATATGAACTGTTTTCTTTAATATAGATCCTAAAAGGTTATAGGAGGGCAAATCTTTTTTTATTACACTCTGACTGCATGTACATCACACATATATCCTCACATATTTACATGTGTTCAGATCAACCTCATTAAGGGAATAAACAATTGACTTGATTACTAGCTATTCACTCCACACTGTGACGACAACACTCGAAATAAAGTATATCAGACCTATGTGTTCTTAGTTGTTTAATTCTTGACTAGTCAGTTACAAATCTTACCCTGAAAATACCCAGTCTCCTGATTTGGAAGCTACTACAAGCTCATGAGTGAGCCCATTTCAAGTGTGGCAAAAAATGCATAGAGGAAGTCTGTATGGAAATTTGCAGATGGTAAGAGAAAGAGAGAGAAGAGAGATGGAATATAGAACATGAAAAATAGAAGTTTTAAATACTGAGGCTTTAAGAATGAATGAATGGATTAGGGCTGGGGAAAGTGGACCTTTGTTAAAGGGCTCCTGGTATGTGTACAGTATGCACAGATCAGTAGTCCTCTTGTCTTTGCTATATCCTCATCCTATTTTCCTCTGGAATTTTGGGTAAATGTTTAAAGTTGATGAAATGGATGCTGCAGGCACCACACTACCCCCGCCCCACACCCCCTCACCCATTTCTTATCCCTAGCCTTTGGGCTCCCTGGATGTCTGTGGTTAAGTGCTTTAAGAGCTGCTGATTATTGTGATTTTCTTTAACCAGCTTGACATATTCTTTGCTTTTCAATTTTTGATGTCAGTCCTAATGTGTTGGGCCAAACATGCTAGAACTTGTTAAGATTCTCCAAATAGCTTCTTTGTGCTGGAAAAATCACACCAGTGACAGGCCCTTCTCTGCATCTCCCTGAGCTTTTATGCAAGTGCTATGCCCCCTACTGTCCCCATCACTCTGTCTCACAGAAGAACTGACATTTAGAGTCAGAGCTCAGATACCAACAACACCTATTATTCTTTTAAAACTTCGTTTCTCTCTATATTTCCCCTTTATTCCATTTAAATGCTGAATGTAATAAAGTTGCCAAAACTCTCCCTCCATTGGAGTGAAAACCATTCATTTGTCGTCTCAATTTAAGATTCCTGACTCCAAATAGAAGGATATTCTCTGTGGACGTAATGGGACATTTAGCAATTCATTCATTTTCTTCACATGCTACTTATTTAGGCGCTCAGTGGTTGGCGGCTTTGATGTGGAGTGCTGAAATTATAAAGACATTACATATCATAAAAATATAAATGAAAGAAAACACAGACCCTCTTTTATAGCAGGCTAAATTGACTGCTGTCATATTAAGGGTATTTTGTTTTATAAATTATACCCGTTTCAAGGTATTCCCTTGAGTCACTACATTGTCTTTTATTTCCTTTTTCTTTTCTTCTTTTTTTTTTAAACAAAATAGGCTTTTCTTTTCCAATACATCGATGTAAAAAACTATAAAGGACTCAAATTTAGAAATTAATGTGTCTGATACCAAACTTCACTTGGAATTTGCAGTACTGGGTCAGCAAGGCAATTGAGGCATGCATAATTTGCCAATTCTAACTTACATCATTATATGTTGGACATAACAAAAGGACTTTGGAATAAAACCAGATTCATGAATTATATCCTTCAATATTTAGTTTTTTGAAAAAGTTCCACAAGGATGGCTGCTTATCTTAGTCTGTTTGGGCTGCTCTAAGAAAACACTACAGACTCAGCAACTTATAAACAATAGAAATTTATTTCTCACAGTTCTGGAAGCTGGAAGTCCAAGATCAGGGGGCCATCATGGTAGAGTGAGGGCCCTTCTTCCAGGTGACGTTTTTTTCCCTTGTATCCTTGCATGACAGCTCTGTTGGCCCTCTTTTATAAAGACATGAATCTCATTTGTGAGGGCTCTACCATCATGACCTAATCACCTCTCAAAGACCCTCACTTCCTAATACCTACTTTCCTGACATACAAGTTTTAGGACACAACATTCATACCAAAGCACTATCTCTTTAATACATGCTCTATGAAGCTAAGGTTTTTCTAAACACACTAATGACTTCAATGATCCATTTTGCGTCTATTCTTCATAAATGCATTTAATCCTGTTCCCAAGTTTGGTCCTTGTGGAATGAGCATGGTCAGCAGAAAGGAGATAGCAGCTCAAAGATAGAATACAGAAATACCTGGACTAGGAACATCACAGGGGCCATGTGTGGGGTTGGCCAATTATGCTGGAGGTGGTTAGGGCCTTGTTTGGTTACTGCTATAAAGACATGAGATTGAGAGTCCCCCAAAAGAGCCAAGCTGAGATGGAACTAAAAGAGGGCTGTGAGGTCTTAGGAGTCATGGTAAAGAAGAGAAAAATGAAGGTCAAAGATTCAGCTGAAAGAGGTCAGAGCAGTAGGAACAATGAGAATAGGAATCAGCAAAGGTAAAAAAGCAAAGAGATTTCTTGTGAATGGTCTGAGATAAAATATTAGCCAGATTTTCCTCATTGCCTATTATTTTTAAATATTACAAACTTGTCTTTTTATAATTGACTATTTTTGTCTAGACAACTATTTTTATTAGCCAAAATATATATATTTAGGAATAAGTACTTCTTGGGATCTCATGCTTTGACCTAATACTGTTTTGTTCAGCCTTCAAGAAAGGGTTATTCTTTCTAGTATTATAGTATTTAATAAGAGGTACAAGTTTTCCCCTCCATTCCTTATTCTCTCTTTTTTGAATGAATCAGAGCCTCTGTTCCATCCTCACATGAGAGTCTACCTGACTTCTCTGTCATTTCAGCTGAAATTCTCTTGGTGTTCTTTAGCCTGCACCTTGGGATTTAGGGATGGAATATCACGGGGAAGTTTCTCCTAGTTAGTTGCAGACTCCTGATGAGTGCCCTAGCTCCTGACTCTCAGCCTGAACTCTCCCTGTGCCATACTGCCTTTTGTTTAAAGTTAAAAACCATGATGGCTTACACACCCTTGCCACCCTCAGGTTGCTCCCTCCTGCCTTGTTAGAGCCTATCTAGTAACTCTGGCAATGATTTGCAAATTATAGTGTAATAAATTCTTAATCCACTTTTATTTTAACATCTTCATTAATTATGTGGAAGAGGGAGACAACCACCCTCTAATTAAATTTTCAGATGCTGCTAAATTGGGAGGAGTTGAAAACCCAGCTGAGAGCCAAAATGCAACATAAAGGAATCTGGAGAAGTTTTGGGGAAGTGCAGGTAGAAGACCAGAATGAGGTTAACATTGGAAACAAAGACAACACTGAAGTCATCTATAAAGAAGGAAAAGCAGCTCCATAAGCCCAGAGGCTGGAGCAGCCTGGGGAACCAGGCCAATCGTGAATTCTGACAGAGTGATGATGGAGGTCAGTGTGGGCAGAGTGGCAGATTTCAATTTTCTCTTCCCAGAAAGGAGCCATGCCTCCCAGAAAGGAGTCTGCTATGTCATGATGGCATCAGGCTTGATGGTTTTGGTCACAATGACACGTGGAAGCAATTAAAGAGAGTTCACCAACAACTCAGGGATGTGCAAAGCTTAGTTTCTTGCATTTCTCACAGTGCCTTGCACCTGGTTGGACACATGGCAAATGATAAAGATTGAATTAGTTAATATTTGCGAAACTGGTTTGGACAAAAATACAAAGCACTATGGGTAGAGGAAAGTTTATATTTATTTTTTTACCAGTCTTTGTTAATTTAAATTTAATTGAAGTTGATTAAGAGGAAAATGGCATATGTAGACAAAGAGGAGAAATAGCAGCTAAAATCATTAACAAGGGTTTCTCCTCCTAAGTGTACAGGTTCCATTTCTAGAGAAGTGACTTGGGTTTCTAGTATGCTGAGGTCTTTTGGTGACTGATCTATGTCCCAGGAGTGAAGTACCTTTGATGGTTTCATTAACTCTTTCAGGACAGGTTATGTGGAGGGTGAGTTAGGAAGAAGGGCTGCTGAGGTCAAGGTAGTACATTTGAGTACTATAAACATCATTGCCATTGCATAAAGGAAAAATTTTTTTCCCTAGAACTACTAATTGATTTCTTTAACCTGGCCATAATCTTTTCCCATCAGTCACATTGACCTCAATCAACTCCCAATTGTGGGCATATCATCTCACTGCTGCATGACAGTGTGAGTCAAGCCTATACCTACTTATTCTTGGTCTCAGCCCCTAAATAACACCACAGAGGCTGTGAATCTGGATAGGTATCCATTCAACTATATCCCATTGGTTACAAAAGATGCTAAATAAAGGGTCCAGAGAGATGAATGCCCAGGGCACTCCTATCCCCAGAACTGGATAAATTCCCAAAGGCTTTGGTATTTGTCCTACTAGGAAAGAAGAGGTACTTTTATTATATATAAAAAATAGCATTAAGATTATTTTTTTCCTACAGTAGACTCTGAACTCTCAGAGGCCATAGGATATTGCTTCCCTTTTCCTTGTATCTTCTGCAATGCATTATAAGGTATGAACAAAAAGGGCCACTCAGGCACTGATGGATAGCATTAGGGAGAAATATTGCTTCTTCCCAAGTAACTGCTTCCACCAATTTAATAAAAAAGATAGGGATAAATGTGCTGTTATTTTTGTTTGTTTGTTTGTTTGTTTGTTTGTTTATAACTCTCCAAAAGAAAAGAAAGGGGTGGGTAGATATGACACGTTTTTTAGTCCAATAAAAGGCAGGTAGATCATCCGCCAAAAAGCATCAGATGGCTCTGTGGAGAAAACATTGGCTTTTGTCACCTCCTTGCTTCCACCTGGTGAGTCAGGGAAAGCAAGAAATTAAAATAGCCAACCAGTAGGTTTAGGATTATATGGAACAAGGCTAATTGGTTTTTCACCTTATTTTCCCTGTCATTCCTTCAGGGATTAGGTTAAGCCTCTGTATATGTTTCATCAGGGAGTCACTGGGATTACACCTCGCCTTTCTGTCTATCATGCTGACAGCGCCTATAATGTTGACTCGATTTTGATAAGCCCTACCACTCATCATGCAACATCTTTTAGTCAAAACAGGTATATAATTTATGATGCCCAAAGCAGTTGTTAGTGTAAAAGAATTAACTGGGAGGGAGACATGTGCACATGACAGTCTCTGAATTGTTAAGTGGCTATTCCTGCCTGCTTTGTGGAGATTGGCTTTTTTTCCTTTGAAGTTCTTAAGTAAGAGATAGACACATTTGTCACTCAAATGTGTTTTTTTCTGCTTAGGGAATAAAAACTTCTTTACACCTCCATCCCCACCCCCCCACCCCTGCCAACACACATTCACTTTACCTCAGTGTTCTGGGTATTAAAAAACTCCCAGGTAGAAAAAATGGTGGAAAGTACTAGAGTTTGGCAGTGAGTTGGGGGAGTCAGCATCCAGAAAATCACTACTGAGTGAGTGACAGGATGAGGGTGAGTGGTGGGGGTGGGGGGGTAGTTCTGAGGCATCAGGTAAAGTGAGACAAGGACTGTCAGGATAATTGCTGGCCACTTTCTCTAGGAATTATAGGCCAATGGAATAAGAAGCCTGAGTCAATCTTTGGGAAGCATCAGGATAGGCATCGTGGGGCTTGCTGTTTTTAAGGATGCTCAGGCATATCACTGCTCTGAGGTTCAACAGGTTGAAATAGCATATCCTAAGTGACCCAGGTGTTTTGGTTTAAATTATGTCCCCTCAAAAAAGGTATATTTTAGTCCTGATTCCTGGAACCTCAGAATGTGACCTTATTTGGAGATAGGGTCTTAATGAAGATAATCAAGTTTAAAATGAGCATTTTAGAGTAAGCCCTAAGCCAATATGACTGCTGTCCTTATAAAAAGCCCTCTGGGCAAAAGGGTCCCAGGGCAATACTTTTATCACATTCTATTACTCAAAGCAATTCCCAATGCCATCACAGGTTTAAAGGGAAAAAAGATCATCCTTACTTCTTGATGTGAGAAGTGACATTCTTTATAGGAAATGGAGGATTTTAGGCAGTTTTATTTGAAAACTGCCACTATAGAGATTGAATGGCATTAGATGGTATGTATAATCAGCAATCTGCACCAGCTAATCACCTCTAGGAACCCCTTCCACTCCCAATGTGGTGACTAAAGTTACTAACTGCAAGCAAAGAGAACAGTGGCCATCAGAGTACCAGGTTTTAACAGCTGTGTAGATAGCCCTGATAGAGATATTTGAGGCCTGAAATTAGGCTTGTGGACTAAATAGGATCTTCTATCTTTTTCTTTTTTCCTTCTCTAAATATTCATAGAGGAAGAAAATTGAGGCGAGACAGAAAAAATGCTTATTACCCACCTAGAAATCTTCTCAAATGGCTGTAATACTTTGCATTCCCTCTAACAATGAATGAGAGTTCCTGTTGCTCCACATCCTCATCAGCACTTGCTATCATTGGTTTTCAAGATTTGGGGAGTTCTAATGTTTTAATTTGGATTTCCCTGATGACAAAGGTTATGGAGTATCTTTTCATATGCTATTTGCCATATATATAATTCTTCTGTGAGGTGTCTGTTAAGGTCTTGGGCCCATTTTTTAAACCAGGTGTTTCCTGATTGTTGAATTTTAAGTGTTCTTTTAAAGTTTTGAATACCAGTCCTTTATCAGATATGTCTTTTGCAAATATTTTCTCCCAGTGTATAGCTTATCTTCTAATTCTCTTGATGCTGTCTTTCACAGAGCATATGATTTTAATTTTAATAAAGTTTAACTTTTAAATTATTACTTTTTTGGAGCATGTCTTTGATGTTATATCTAAAAAGGCATCACTACATCCAGGGTCATCTAGGTTTTCTCATATGTTATCTTCTAGGAGTTTTACAGTTCTGCATTTTACATTTAGGTCTGTGATCCATTTTGAGTTAATTTTATGAAGAATGTCAAGTCTGTATCTAGTTTCTTTTCTTTTTCTTTTCCTTTTTTTATTTTCATGCAGATGTCCACTTACTCCAGCATCATTTGTTGAAGAGACTAACTTTGTCTCATTGTATTGCCTTTGCTACTTTGTCAAGATCAGATGACTACATTATTAGGATCCATTTCTGAGCTCTCCATTCTGTTCCATTGAATTATTAGTCTGCTATTTCACCAGTACCACACTCTCTTTATTACTGTAGCTTTATAGGAAGCCTTGAAGTTGAGAAGTGTCTTTTCTTCAACTTTGTTCTTTTTCTTCAATATTGTGTGTGCTACTCTGGGTTTTTGCCTCTCCATCTAAACTTTAGAATCAGTCTGTCAATACAGATGAAGTAACTTGCCAGGATTTTGATTGGTATTGTGTTGAATCTATTGATTAAGTTAGGAAGAACTGACATCTTGACAATATTAAGTATTTCTATCCCTGAGCATGAAATATCTATCCATCTATTTAGTTCTTTATTTCATTCATCAGAGTTTTGTAATTTTTTTACATAGATCTTATGTATATTTTGTTTGATTTATACCTCAGTATTTCATTTTGGGGGTGATAATGTAAATAGTATTGTATTTTTAATTTCCAATTCTGCTCATTTGTTATTACCATATAGGAAAACAGTTGACTTTAGTATATTAGCTGTGTATCCTCCAATTTTGCTATAATTACTTATTAGTTCCAGGAGTTTTTGTTGGTTCTTTTGTATTTTCTATAAGGCAATCAAGTCATTTGTGAACGGAGATATTTTATGTTTTCCTTCCCAGCCTGTATACATTTTATTTCCTTTTCTTGCTTTATAGCATTACCAAGGACTTGCACTATAGTGTTGGAGTGGTGAGAGGGGACATCCTTGCCTTGTACCTGAGATTAGTAGGAAAGCTTCAAATTTCTCACCATTAAGTTAATGTGATCTGTAGGTACACTTTATCAAGTTGAGAGAGTTTCTGTCTATTCCTAGTTTACCAAGAGTTTTCTTTTCTTTTCTTTTTTTTAAATCACGAATGGGTGTTAGATCAGCTTAATTTTTACTTTTCTCCAACGCACCTAACTTATAAACACCTAACTCACAGCATGTATACTGATTGTGTGGGCTTTTTAAAAAACTACTTTATTCAATGGTTTTAGCGTGGTGACATATCTTATTTCTGAGACCCTTTAAAGTGTTATCCTTTCTTGTTTCTCTCACAGTGCCTAGCAAAGTGTTGAATATATGGCTCATAGTCTACAGCTATTTAACACAATTCATGAAAAAATAAATACAAATTTGAGTTCATTCTAAAGTAATTAAATTCATTCTTTCTTAATGTTTAATAACGTTTTTAAAGTTTATAATAAAATTATAAGTTTATCAATATAAATTACAGTGGTAATAATACAATTTAACAACATTTAGAATGAAGGTAAACTTATTGTAGAGTTAGAATGACACAAGCATATAAAAAGAGGTCTATATTCACCTTATAGTCTAATGAATCATGCCCTATATATGTCAATGTCCCATAAGGAAAAACAGAATCATTCCAGGTATTCCATATAGAGAAAAGCAAGCTTGGAAATGTAATTTCAGCCTTTCTACTATGACAGTAGAGAAGAGGGTATCCGAGAGCAAATGTAGAACTGAGGGACAAGAGATACTAGGTGGTGCAGTTTACCCTTTTGACTTCTTAGCATCATATACATTCATCTCTGTCTATAGTTAAATTTTTATATAATGATAATAAAATATCTTGCTTCTACCTCAGAGAATATAACTAACCCTCATACTAATGAGGGTATGCTTATTCTCTCTTGAAAAGTGCAGACACAAAATCATGTCTATATCTAGGTTTAGATACTGTTAAGCTATTTTATTTATCCATTCTGTAACCTAAAGACTAAATTCCTATATTAACCATCACCAGCATTCCTTATCCCAAAACATAAGGAAAAGATAGAATAGAAAACAGATTAATATATAGAAAAATGTATATAAAAATCAAACAAGGATGCACAGTTACCATTCTCAATTCTGTAAGCGATTATGAATCTATAGTTGATATTTATAATTTTCTTATTTTACTACCCATTCATTCTATGTCCTTTGCTCATAACCAGCATCTCAGTGTTTTAGAGTTCTTCCATTGATAGCTAATTCACATTCCATTTCCATAAGTCTGACTTTAGTGGTCTGGGTTTATTGGATTACTATAGTTTTCATTTACTATTAAACTTATATATACTAAGAGATGTTTCTGAGCATTTCTTAAGGCCTAGGAATATGTTGTCAGTACTAGAATCTCTGGAATCACAATCCCCCATGCCATCTCCACTTGGCAAAGGGCAATAAACTCTCTGTTCCAGGATTCCTCTCCCTCTGTTTTCTCCTGCCATCCCAACATGTAATAGGTTACTTTTCTACCCTAATTACACATTTTGAGCTGCAAGTCATTTGTAATGATTTATGGCAGCTGTGCTTTTGCCAATCTAACACAGTATTTTTCTTATTACTTAATTGTTTTAGCAGTGCTTCAGCCATTAGTTTCTGAGTTCTGAAAACAGGAAACAGAAGTCTTCTATTATAGAAGCCTGCCTAATTAGCTCAGAGGCTGTCTAATGGGGGCTATTAAAAATGCAAATGAGGTATGATCAAACAGTGAAAAGTTTGGTCCTGACAGGATATACTAATGCATTTTCCCCCTTGCAAAATGTACTATAATCCTGAATATAAGCCATGTAAAATAGAGCTTTCTTGGTGATTGGGTTTCCCTTACTTGGGCTGGGTTGCAGCTTAGCAAGAGCTCTTATGGAAACCATTTTTATTTTCCATCTCTTAATCTAAGGCAGTGGTTCTCAAACTTTAGCATGCCTCAGAATCACCTGGAGAGCTTATCAAAACAAGGATTTCTGGACCTACTCCCAAAGTTTCCATTTCTATAGGTCTGGGGAGGGACCCAAGAACTTGCATTTCTAGCAGGTTCCTAGGGAATGCCAAAATTGCTTATCTGGGGACTCTTTACTTGGGGAACCACTTGTCTAAACTGTCTTGGTTTCTTGCTTCTACTCTGAGTTCAAAAGCTACTTTTTCTCTTCCTTCTAAGCCATTCTCCTCTGGGCTTTTTCTTTTTTCTTGTTTGAGTAAAAACACAACATCAAATCTACCCTCCTACCATTTTTTTGAGTGTAAAATATAGCATTTTTACCCATAGCACAATGTTGTACATTAGATCTTAAACTTATTCATCTTGTATAAATGATATTTTATGCCTCTTGATAGCAACTCCCCATTTCCTCCTTCCCCAGCCTTGGTAACCACCCTTCTATACTTTGCTTCTATGAGTCTGACTCTTTCAGATACTTCTAATAAGTGGAATCATGTAATATTTGTCCTTTTGCAACTGGCTTATTTCACTTGGCATAATATACTCAGGTTCATCCACATTATCATATATTATAGGATTTCCTTCTTTTCTAAGGCTGTATTCAGCCTTAATGTTCCATTGTATGTATATACCAAATTTTCTTTCTCCATTCATCTGTTGATGGACATTTAGTTTTTTTCTATATCTTGGCTATTGTAAATAGCATAGGAGTGCTAATATCTCTTTGAGATTCTGATGTATTTTGGATATTCAGAAGTGGAATTGCTGGATCATATGGTAGTTCTAGTTCTTAATTTTTTGAGGAACCTCCATACTGTTTTTCATAGTGACTGAACCATTTTGCATTCCTGCCAATTGAGTACAAAGGTTCCAATTTCTTTATCCTCACCAACACTTGTCTTTTTTTTTTTTTTGATAATAGCCATCTTAATAGGTGTGAGGTGGTATCTCACATATTGTTAAGATGAACACACTACCCATACAAATATATAATAAATTCAAAACAAATTCCTAGGACAATTTCATTAGCATTTCTTACAGAATTAGAAAAAAATAATTCTAAAATTTATATGGAGCCACACAAGACTCTGAATGGACAAAACAATCTTGACAAAGATGAACAAAACTGGATTCAGACTTTCTGATTTCAAAACATTACAAAGATATAGTAATTAAAACATTATGGTACTGGCATAAAGACAGACATACAGACCAATGTAACAAAATAGACAGCCTAGAAATCCATGCACATATGGTCAGCTGAACTTTGACAAGCATGCCAAGAATATGTAACAGGGAAAGAACAGTCTTTACAATGAGTGGTATTGGGAAACAGGATATCCATATCCAAAAGAATGAAATTAGATCATTTAATCAACAGAATGAAAAGGCAACCAGTGGAATGGGAGAAAATATTTGCAAACTATGTATTTGATAAGGGGTTAATTTCCAAAATATATAAGGTGCTTCTATGATTTAATAGAAATAATAACCTAATTTTAAAAATGGGCTGACAACTTTAATAGATATCTCTCTAAAAAAATACAAGTGGTCAAAAGAATATGAAAAGATGCACAACACCATTAATCATCAGAGAACTTAACTCAAAGCCACAAGGAGCTATCCCCTCATATCTGTTTGGATGGCTTTTTCATAACCAGCAATCTGAGAATGGCTTAGTTAAACCAATTTTGACTCATTAGAATAGCTTCTCTGACTCTCTTTCAACCTAAATCAGGGTTATGTGCACATCCTTTATGATTATGTTATTATCATATTGCTCAGTTCATGAGGGGCAGATCTATGTTTTTTGGAATCTAATGCTTATATAAATTGAGGGATCTTCTTTAAGAGAAAAAAATTAAAAAATTAATATAAAATTAAATGAGGATCCCTGAAGTTTTCTAGTTAATTTGCCCTTGTACCACATTATGCTGAACGACCTGATTCTTTGCATCTCTCTCTCTCACTAATTAGTGACTTCCTCATGGACTAGGATTGAATCTTATTTATTTCCATGGTTCCTATCCTAGCATCTAGCACATAGTGGATGCTCAATAGATGTTTATTGACTTAATCTGTTTACATCAATTTAACATAGAAAAACTCCATGCCAAATTTTCTCCTCCTACAGGTTTCCAATGGCACTGGTGCCACTCCCTGACCACATCCCCACCATCATTCCCACTATGACCTCTTGGAACCCCATCAAACTTTTCTTTTTCACCAAGCACTTGAGGTTCTTAACTGCCTCCTTATATTTCTATGTTTTCCCTTCATTACCTGGAAAAGTTCTACTCACCCTTCAAGATCCACTGGAAGTTTCATCTCCTTTTGGAAATGCTCTGAGTCTTTCAGGCAGAAAAAGTCCTGTAGTTCTTTGTTTAGACATTTCTTACAGCAGGCATCAGATCTTTCTGCCTGACACTTTATTGCTCACCTAGTATGGAAGGTTGTGTAGGTTGCAAACAACCTGAATAACCATTTTTGGTCATTCAACTCTCTTTTATTCGTCTCTGTAACCCTAGCACCCTGTAAATTTGTGATAATGCAAATGAAAAATGAACAAAGGATAAATTTATTCTTGCTAATGA
Organism: Cynopterus sphinx; assembly: GCA_030015415.1. Classification (NCBI taxonomy): domain Eukaryota; kingdom Metazoa; phylum Chordata; class Mammalia; order Chiroptera; family Pteropodidae; genus Cynopterus; species Cynopterus sphinx. The sequence goes on along the minus strand of CM057384.1, from coordinate 24,568,295 downwards.
TGCCTGAAGAGGAATATCTGCTATGCCAGAGCAAGAGGATATATGGAGAAAGGAGAGTCTTCCTATGACCAAGCTCCCTTTATAGCCCCTCATTCTTCTACTCATTTTAGTGAGAGTTTAAGTCCAACCAGGTGGCCTCACTTATACCCCTCCACCCCCATATTACTCCTGGCAGTGACCTAGGAGTTCCTCTGTGTTTCTCTCCCTTTTTTCCTTTTGTCTACTCACAGCTCAGTACCTGATTGTATTTTCACTTTGAAAGAAAATAATCTGAACTGGCACTCAGGTTCTGGGACGCCTGCCCTAGAACCTCCTGTGAAGGGAGTAAGTGGTAGGATGAGGAGGGACAGGCCATGCTGGTGACATTCTGCCTGAGGAAAGTACAGCAACTGGGACCTAGACCCAGACCTGAAGGAAGACATCAGCAGTTAGAGTTGGATCTCACAGAACAGTGTTCTCCAGATTCAATAAGCTATAATCAAGTGCTGTCTTCTCATTTCTCCATTGGTGCATTAATGGAAAAGAAGCATCCTGTTGATTGCAATTCTTACTGCTGCCGTTCAAGCCTTGCCCAGTGGATTTGGGGATTCTGAGCAGGGCTACGACTGAAAGATGCCCTGGCTGCTAGCTGCCACTCTTCAGGTCTCCTTGCCTGTGACTGCTCTTTTGTGTTCATAATATAAAATGAGGCAGAGGCAGTGCAGGCCAGAGCCTGCGGGTACTTAGGGCTCTCCAACAAAAACCTTCTGATTCAGACTGAAGTCCCCATCCTGGCTCCCAAGAAGCAATCTGCTTTCCTTCCTTCTCTCCCAAGTCTCTATCTACAGAATCTGGGTTCCTCAACTCTGCCTCATACTGAGAATCCTGTTTCCCATATTATACTGGTAGCTGGCTGAGTGGAGACTTCTCTTTTTTTCCTAGCAGTCATATCTCACAGAGAACCTGAGTTTGGCTTCCAAGCAGAGGATTCTGAGAATCTGTATAAACTGCCTCCTAACTATTCTGGCAAAACTGTTTTTGGACTGCCAAGTCTGTCACTGTGGAAGGAGCATCACAAATATTGAGGGCACTTCTGCTGCCACCAAAGCCATGGTGCTTATTCCAGAATAAAGGGCCACAGGTGCCCTTGTTCCCGAATCAATGTTCTTGCCTGCCAGGGGGCCTCTTGTTACTTGCTGCCCATATTGCCACCTCTTCAATTCAAATGACCCTGATGCAACTTAATCTTTTAATTAGACAATTAGCACATCTACATTGAATCGGATTTGTCCTTGTGGGGCTAGGGAAAGAAAGAGCACATCATGGCAAAAAAGATGAACAAGCAATTTAGTTTATGGAAAGTGCAAAGGGAAGTGCCTTGGCCTTTTTAACGGACAGTGGTGGAACAACCAGCAGCTCCCTAGGCTACGCTTCTTAGAACATGGCTGAGACTCAGTTCTTAATAGTTTGCAAATATACACTGCATCCTTAGGTCCTTGAGGTGGGGACAAGTTGGACTCCTTCTTGGCAAGCCCATACTTGCACCTTCCCTTTCCTTTTTTTCTCCAGGCTTTGTAACATCAGCCACCATTCACTGTAAGTTTTCTCTCTGCTTGTCCCCATGCTAACCCCTCTCCTCTCCTAGATGGTCCTCTGTATTCCTCTCAACTTCCCACTCCCATCTCCCTGTGCAAACATTGTCTAGAACTGACAGGCCTAGAGGTGTCAGAATACAGCTTGTAGGCAAGGCATAATCACAGAGTGAAGATCCCCACCTGCATTGCTCCATGGGTTCGTGGGATGCTGACAATTACAGACCCTTGAGGCCTGGAGGAATCATCTTCCCCAAATGCCTCCAGGGTGAAAAAGACTAGTTTGGCACCTCTGTCTGGGGCTTTAAGAGTTATTTTTGCCCTTGAAGTCTAATAGTGTGTTATTGGTAATTATAGGAAAATAAATGGGGTAGAAATAAAGGGTTTTTGAAGATTTTTTTCTCATCCCAGTATTATATTTTGAATTTCCTATTCAGGTAGACACAACTCCTGAGACTATGACCTCTATGATTATAGCAGAAGAAGCCTCCATCATCCACAAGCCCATGATTTCCACTTTGTTTGTATACCTTTAACTGGCATAATTTTTTTGGAAACCACAGAGAAGGGATGTTACCTAAATACTTGTTTTGCAGGGTGCCATTTTCATGCATCAAGTTCACTTGAGGCAAGGGCACACAGGAGCCCAGTAGGTTTCCCTTCATTGGTCTTTATTCAGCATATTCAGAACATTTGCTCTGTCAGATGCTTTTAGTGGCTTCCTACTGCCAACAGACTGAAAGCCTCCCTCTTCAGCTTTCCATTTCCTCTATGATTGGCTTGCACACTTTTGCTCAACCACTCTGTCTTATTCATTCATTCATTTCTTCATTCATTCCATAAATGTGGACTTATCACCTCTTCTATTTTACAGAACCTATTTTAGCTTCTGGGGCTATAAACAAGATAACAATAATCTCTTCTGTTTTCAAAGGTCTAATAATCCAGAAGAAGACAAAGATATAAAAAAAACCCCACCAGATCATTGTCTGTGAGTGTGATGGAGGTCTGCTTAGGGCAAAGCAGGGGCACAAAGGAGGAAGAGGTCTATTATATGCAAGAATGGGGCTCCCAGATGGATCAGAAAGGTTTCATAGAGGAAGTGCCTCCATGATGTAATTACATGAGTGTGGAGAAGCCCTTCCAGCTGGAAGCAGTATTTTTAGCAAGGCCAAAGAGGAATAATGACCACACTATACTCAGGAACTATAAGCCAGAACACAGCTGGCCAGAAAAAGGCTGGGTTGAAAGCAAAGGCCATAGTGTATAGAGCAACAAGTAAGCTATGGAGCCATTAATAGATGCCATGTGTATATGGATAGTGTGTGTGTTGGTGGGGGGAGAGGTATTAACATGGTTATAGATCATAAGCCTCAGAGTGAAAGACTATATACTCAGCCTGCTGAGGATGTGTGTGTATGTATACTTGTGTTTAAAGCATATAATTAAATAACTAGTTTCTTGAATGCTTAAAGGAGCAATACATAATATTTTTTATGGTGATGGTTGACAAAATCCAAAAAGTTTCAGCTGTACACTTTAACAGTAAGGCATACATATATATTTACACATAATAATTATTTTAAACATGAAAGATAGGAGTAGTCTAGAAGACATCCAATGATTGATTTAATCATAAAATGTATAGTCTCAAACTTTATGGCTCAATAGCCCCTTCTATGTATGCAGTAAAACATCAAACATGCTTGTGAAGGCCATCATTTATTTTTGAGAGTTCTTATGCAGTGACACATGGGCTATCAGAACTGTCTCTTCTCTCAGGGGCACCATGTGGCTCTTACCCCCTTTGTCTACCAGTGTGGGGACACTGGCTTCAGGGGGCATCATTTTACAGGATGAAAAAATCTCCTCCCAGTTCTTGGCCACACAGATTTCAAAGTAGCTGAACTTGAAGCAGAGACTCACAGAGCTCCTCCTGAAAAGTTGCATCCATTTCTGCCCTTTTCCTTGGCCAGGTGACCAGGACTTGCCCTGGGGTCAGATCATGGGCAGGTCCTGGTCACCTGGACCCGCTCCCTCTCATCTCTGTCCCCTCAAATGCCTTGTATCATCCCTAAACAAAAATGCTTCCATTTTGTTGCTTAGTCTGACAGCAGTAAACATGTACTGTTAACAGACACCAAAGACCCTGGAATCTGCACATTAAGAGCAAGGGACATTGAGCTCAGAAAATACTGAAAGAATGCACAGAGATTCAAGTTGCAAAAGCTAGGATATAATTCTTGAAAAAAGAAGAGGAGATAATCTGGGAATGGTGGGAATTAGCTTAAAACTTATCCATTTGATCTCAACTTTGATAATTAGAAAGAAATATAAATGCATATTTGGAAAAGTTTTAGAAATTAAAAAGCCACCATTTTTTTTATTACAAATAACTATAGAATGTATAAACAGATAGACTGTATCTACTGATTGAAAGACAAAAAACCAAGGCAGCAGTAGGAATACCAAAACAGTGGAAAGCTTGCAACAAGATGAAATGAGTAGGGCAAAGTACATGTTATCCCAATAATTAAAACTGCTTTAACTTTCAGTATTAAAATTGATGACTTTCATTTTGGGATAATGAAACTCTAAAAGAAAGAATCACCTAAAGAATATGGCAAAGGAAGAAAACTTAAAAATATAAGGATGGATAAATACAAAACAAAAAACACAAAGGATATTATTTCTGCAAATATTAACACATTGAATAATGATCAATAGGATATATCAGATGTGAAGTATTACTTTAAAAGGAATTAACATAGTGTAAGAAAGTGGAGACAACTGCCCTAGTGTAATCTTCTTTTGAATTTAGTTTAGCTATAAAGGGAAGAAGAGAAATGCTGCAGTAAATATTGGAGATATTTGTCAAGGGAAGGTTAAAATATATATACTTTATTGATTTTTTTCTTTAGAAACAACACAGGTTTCATGTAGAACACTTGGAAAATAAAGAAAAGTAATGTAGAAGAAATCAAAGCTTACGCACAATCTCAGAAGCCAAGGGCAGCACTCCTTTAATAGTGTTTTCCCCTCCTGGAGCGAAGTGGTCTTGGAGAAGCCCTGGCCTGGGGGAAGGGAGTAAGCAGGAAGGGACCATGTGAATATCCAGAAGAGAAAGGAGCTGAGTGGTGAGCATGGTTACTGTTTATCCCCCTTTACCTTACCTAAATTCTAATGTCTAGAAACACAAAGATTTTGCTGCCTACTTTTTCTTTTCTTCTATAGCACCCACTATAACTAAGCAGGTGCAATGATTCAATGAGCAAAAGAGAAAGGGAGAAAGGAAGTGGAGTGATACACTGAATTCTTACTTTAGGATGCAGTTCCATAGTGTAGCAATTAGCACATCTACCATACATGCAGAAGGTCCTGGGTTCACACCCCAGTGGAGCCACGTGGTCCATGGTCTACAGCCATGCCACCCTGAACAAACCCGATCCCGTCTGATCTGAGAAGCTAAGCAGGGTTGGGCCTGGTAAGTACTAGGAAGACCAGGTGCTGTAGGCATAAATACAAAAAAAAAATCTTACTTGTTTTTTTTTTTAAATAAAAAATACATTCACTAAAAAATCATAGAACATACAAAACTATCTGAGAAAAGAGTTTAAGATGTAGCAAAGATGGGAGAAGGAGACCAGGAGAAGAGAAAAACTCAAGGCCTCATGTGTGACTTTCTTTCCTAGCCTTTAGAAAAGTAGAAGAGAAGGTGAAGCAGGGAGGGAAGAAACTGCTTAGAGATGGGCTTCTTAGGGTAAAAAGGGTAGGAGGAAACTTAAACAGAGAAAAGAATCCGAGACAAGAAGCTCAGCTAACAGAGTGCCGAGGCCAATAGGTAGACAGGTAAAATATTTTGCTAAGTACATAGTTCCCTTTAGCCAGGCTGCACATGCAGCCTCAAAGGTAACTTAGAAGTAAGCTTGCTCAGTTTTAGTGGCTTCCATATTTGTTTAGTGGCTTCCAGGTCGATATCCAGACCAACAGTGCCTTACTGAGAAGATTGAGTAGTCACCAAGAGCCCATTAAAATGGAATGACTGCTGAGTGGAGGGATGAGATTGAATCAGGCACCATACCCAACAAGGCATCATGTTCTATGGGGAATAAAGCACATTTGATGTTTCAGTGCAAGCTTTCTCAGGATAGAGGCAGTTCAACAAATAGAGAGGGGGAAACAAGACCTTTTTAATTTGGGGATTTTATGCCAGCAATCACCTTGCAATAACAAAATACTAGTGCTCCCTAATGAATCTGAGACTGAGAACAGAAAGTACAGAAGTAGGGAATGTAGTAGGTGGGAAATATGGCTTAAAAGTACTTTTGGCTGTGTCTTCCGGATAATTATAATGGCGTCTGCTTCTTCCCCACTTGTGCCTGTCATCCTCAGTATTAAGTTATGATGGTGATGATGATTACTGATAATTAGCCCTTTCATGTATTTGGAATTTTCTACTTTTTAAAGCACTACACATAGATCCCTCACCTAGGAGATGGGAAGGGCTGGCTCTGCTCCATTCAGCTTTGAAATGAGGAGCTAGGTTGCTGGCCCCTGCCTTGGGTCACACAGGTTGTTAGAGAACCTGGGCATCTAATGGTGCCCACTTCTCTCTTTCTCAACTGAATATTGTGTTCTTTAAAAGGCTAGATATTTCTTACTACATTTGAGGATATAATGGATAAGTATATGAATATATATATTTCATACATCAAAATTTGAATTATTGTATTTTAAGTATAGCACTATTAAGTTTAGGGTGTATCTCTCCCTCCCTTCTTCCATCTTATCTCTCTGTCTCTGTCTCTGTGTCTCTCTGTTTCTGTCTCTGTCTCTCTCTCTCTTATACACACACACACACACACACACACACACTCATCCATTTACTTATAAATTTCAAAGCATTTTCCAAATAATAAGACATTACCTCCTTTTTATGGTCATTAGAACTTTTGGCAGGCTTGTCTTAGCTTTCTGCTTCTTCCGTGTTTATGGAGCACAGTCTAGAGATAGAACTGGGTATCCATATTACATTTAGAAAACTGGATTTGGAAGAGTGTGCATGTGAGGTACCACCTGCATTGCGCCTTGGCCGACTGCTGACTATTCTCCATGATCTGGAGCTAATCCCGAGGATTAAGTGAGCATCTGCTCCCTGTTGCTGACAGCCAGATAGGTCCAAGCCATAAACAGAAGGGGTGTGTCAGGCTCGGACAAACCAGCTAATGTGGAGAGTGCTAGGCTTCCTGGAGAGCCTTGGAGATTTGGCCCTGTTTGCTCTGCTCTGCCCTTCTGCATCCTGCTCTATTCTGCCTTCACCCAGGATCTCAGCCTGGACACTATATACAGTGGTAGTTTAGAGCCAAGGTCAAACTGCTAGAGTTTGTTCCTGCTGTGCAGGCTTTATGTGCATTGAGTGAACTTGGATAGATTGTTGTGGGCAAAAATCCTCAGTTTTCTTATCCACAGAATGGGAATTGTGACAGTAATCCCCTCTGAGTTCTCACAGTGAGCTTTTGCACTAATCGCCACTGGGATGCATATCATCCTGCAGCTCCTTCCTTTTGTTCCCTGCTCATCATTCCAAATGTCACCTCCCAATATTCAGTCATACTGAATGTCCTTGTCCTCCACCGCATATTATTTGGATGACTCTTTTGGCATGTACCTTGTTAGGGTCATGCATTTATTTGTCTGTTTAATGCTTCTGAGTCTGTGAGCATCTCCTGGGGAGGGTCTGCTTCAGATCTTAATTTTCTGCAAACACAGACACACACACACACACACACACACACAGACACACACACACACATGCAAGAGAAGAAAGGGAAAGAAAGGATGGAGGGAGAAATGAATGAAGATACCACCTTTGTTTTAATCATCCCAATGTTAGTTTCTTTTCCATATTTTCTCCTCCCTAAACAAAACGGCCTTTGGGAGCTGCACTTTATAGCAGAAACTCAGCCGGAGGTTATCAGAGAGCGCTCTCAGCAGTCCAATATTCAGAAGTAGAAAAAGACCTCAATTTTGTGCTGAGACTAAGGTAGTGGTGATAAAGCAGAAACGCTAAGTCCCTAGGAGGCAGAGGGACTCTGATATCCTTTTTCAGGCACAGAACATGTAAGAGTAAACCTTGAACTCTCTCCTGAGACAGATCCTCACTTTGTCCCTAAACACTTTCTCTTCTTGAGATTCCTCCTGGAGATGGGAAACAGGCAGACAACATGTTGAAAGGGTCAGGTTTGTCAAAAGTGAGGAGACTTTCTGGGGTTACAGGAGCTGAACAGCACCACCAACTGGGCATTGGCTTGGCACCTGGGCACTGGCCCTGGTTAGGGAGGCTACAGATCTACCTGGATGGCCTTGGGCAAGTGTACTAACTTCTGTGGCCTTGGCACCTCATCTGGAAAATGTAAACCCCAGGTCTTCTCCATCTCTGATATGAGGCTGCTTGCTACAGCCCCTACAGACATCACCGCCTCCATGCACGAGACAGAAATTGGTATTTAAAATAATGGTGGTGAGTCATCTAGAGGTGACGACAAAACAAGGTTGTTCTGATTTATTCACCACAGTACCTCCAAATCTTGCATTCTTGAGAGCTGAGGGATTCTGCAGAGCTAAAACTTCCAAATAACTGAACTTTACCCACTTTTAAATACCCAAATTGAATTTTGTTCTAATCGTAAATATATATGAGCACCTTAAAAGATTATTTTCTTTATATTTAACATTTTTTTCTAATTATTGTTCTCTTTGGGAAAGAAAGGATGGAGAGAATACCTTGTACTTCTCTGGCTGACTCAGGGTCATCGCTCTGAGCATGAATGCTGGCAGTGCAAGGGTCTCCCTCCCCGCCCCAACCCTCGAACTCCTAGGCTCTGCAGTGGCTTTGAATTTTCTCTCCACTGACTTCTTCTGCATCTTTTCTCACTCCCTTCAGTCTCTAATGGTGTCACTGGGCAGGAACTAGAAGGGACAATACATTCACATATGCAGCCCCAGGCCTAGAGCAGGAAGGGATTTCCTCAAATTGCTGATCAGTGGCATTGCAGAGGGAGAACCATCTCTTTATCTTGTGAGCCATAGTCTTAGAGAATTCCAGATGTCAGCTTGCCTAGTTTTCAATCCTCATTTTCCTTCTCAGAAGGTCTCTAAGCCATCCAATTAGAGTTTCAAGGTTGGCTTCTCATAGAGTTGATTGATATTGTTGCTGATGAAGGCTACCTCATCATAGAGCCAACTGCATATCATACTTTCACATTCTTCAACCTAGGAAAAATATTTGCTGAGGGCTAATAAATAAAAAAAAAGAAACAATTGCCTAAGGTAGCAACCCAAGATCCTGTTCCTGCTTGGGTACCTGGAAGATAGCTGGCAATAATCATATCTAAGCATTTTATCTTTTCTTTTTTTCTATCTTTCTCCTTTTGTTCCTTCTTCTCCCTTCTTCCCTTTCCTCCTCCTCTTCTTGCTACTTTCTTACTCTTTCTCTTTTTCTGTCTCTCCCTCTGTCTCTGTCTTTGTCTTTTCTCTGTCTTCCTCCCTCTCCCTCTCCCTCTCCTTCTCCTTCTCTCTCTTTCTCCTCCCCCCCGCCCCACCATCTTCTTTCTCTGGTTGAAGAGACCCTAATAGCATGAAGCTTATTCCTAGTGTAAATCAACCGTGATGCTGCTCTCATATTGTGTGCTCTTGACTATGTGAGAACTGGGTTGCCACCATGTGGTCCAAACAATGAGGGAAATGGTTTCTCAAGACTGTAAAGAAGGTAAAGTTTACATTGTAAAATGATGGCATCTTCCTTAGAAAGGATGGCTTTGTACCTTGCATCCCTTTTTCTCCAGCTCCTGGGAACAAGAAGCATATTCCCAGAATATGTGATTATAAGCTGTAGTGGATGTATAATGTGTCGATGAAGCTAGGCTGAATTAAATTTTCTGCATTTTTTTGGATAGGTTGGGTCATGAAAGAGATTCCAATGGGAGATTTATTGGCACAAAGGGCAGCAGCAGTCATGCAGTATCTCATACACAGTGATACTTTCTGCTGACTCACCTTCATTTGTGAGACAATTGCTGGGCCTATAATTGTCCCACCTTCTCATGAATCCTGGACCAAGTGTGTAGGTTTAGCTCTGAGATAAAGGTTCTTTGTCTCTGCAGGATACCCTTAAGGTCAAAGGCAATAAGAAGTCAAACTAGATTCAGAACATCCTCATAGGCCCCAGCTCATGCTGCTGCATTCAGCTTTTGGCCCTTCATCCCTATTTCATAATCTAGCCCCCAGGGACCTTGATTGCCTTTCCCTCCCATAAGACATGACATTGGTCCATTGTATGGATAATATTATGCTGGTTAGATCTAGTAATCAGAAAATAGCAACTACTCTATAGAACTTGGTAAGACACTTTCATGCTAGAGGGAGGAAATAAATTCTACAAAAATTCAAGGGCCACCTGCTATTGTACAATTTCTAAGTGTCTGGTGGTCTGGACCATGTTAAGCTATCTCTTCTATAGTGAAAGGCAAGTTGCTGCCTCTGATCCCATCTACTGAGAAAGAGACAAAATGCCTAAGGAACTCTTTGGATTTGAGAGGCAACATATATCTCATTTGGATGGGTTCCTCTGACCTGTTTACTAAGTGACATGAAAATCTGCTAATTTGGGGTGAAGCTCAGAATAAAAGATGGCTCTGATATAGGTCCAGACTATTATGTAGGCTGCTTTGTCACTTGGGCCACATAATCCAGCAGATCTGATAGTGCTTGGTGTCAGTAGCAGATAGAAGAGCTGTTTGCAGGCTTTGGCAAACCTCTGTAGGTGAATAACAGAACAGACTAAGATTTTGGAGTAAAACCATATTATCCCTTTATATAATTATTCACCTATCGAGACACAACTTTTGGCTTGTTACTGGGCCTTAGTAGAGACTCAGTGCTTGACTGTGGGCCATCAAGCTACCATGTGACTTGAGCTGTCCATCACAAATTAGTGTGGTCTGGTCCATATAGCCATGAAGTTGAACATGGACAGAATGTGTCCATTATCAAATGGAAGTGATAGTGTGACACTGGGCTTAAGCAGGCTCTGAAAGCATAAGTATGTTGCATGAGCAAGTATCCTAGATGTTTATAGCCCCTATGCCTGCTGCACTATCTTCTCTTTCAAACTATGGCCTCATAGGGAGCTCCCTATGACTGGTAAACTAAAGAAGATATTAGACTTCTGTTTTACAGATATTGCTGCACAATATGCAGTCACCATTAAAAAGTTTATGGCTGCTGCACTATAGCCTCATTCCAGATGGCCTTGAAAGACTATAGTGATGGGAAATCTTCCCAGTGGTGATACATTGGGCAGTGCTTTGGAGAGAGAGCAAGAGTTACAGATCATATGAATGATCTTGCTGGTCAAAGACTTGGAGAAAATATTAGCAGAAAACTGGTGACGGGAAGGTATGGGGAAGAGACCTGTAGATAGACTTATCTGAAGGGGCACCTAGGTAAGTTCCCATGTGACTCTTCACCAAAAGGTGATCCCAGTAGAGTAGGATTTTAATCACATGGATAGGATGACCTGTCCTGTGGTTACCAGTCTGTCTCTTTCACTAGAAATTCCTGTCATTTCCTAATAGGTTCATCAACAAAATGGCCATAGTGGCAGGGATGGAAGGTATATGTAGGCTCAGAAATACGTACTGCCACTCACCAAGGATGAACTGGCTATAGACACCGCTGAGTGCCCAATCTGCCAGCAGCAAAACCCAACACTGACATGGCACCATTCCCCAGGGTGGCCAGCCAACTACCTGGAGGCAGGTTGATTACATTGGCCTGCTTCCATCATGAAAGCACTAGCACATTGTTCTTAGTGAAAAAAGATATTTGCTTTCTGTATGGTTTTGCCCTATAGATGCATTTTACCTATGAGAGCTCATTAAAAAGTCACTTACAGCAATTTTTTTTTTGTACAATAAAAAAGAAAAAGTTGATTATCTTATGTCCAGGTCCATACCATGTTAGAGTATTCAGATTAGAAAGTTAGTAAATTTCCCAGGGTAGGTTAGGTAATGCTGCACTAACAAATGACCTCAAACTCCTGATGGCTTCACATAATGCTTCTTTTTTCCTGCTGTTAATGTAGGGTTAGCTGGGGTCTCTGCTTTACAACCCAGAGTGACAAAGCAACCAGCCACCCAGAGGAAAAATCTCATCCCAGTGTTGAAATCAATAGGCCCCGGCCACACGTCCCCATCCATGAGTGAACCACCAAAAAGTTAATGCTACCAGAAACAGAACTTTTTGGTGATCAGAACTAATAAATAACCTAGAGGTGAGGAAAGCTATAACTGGTAGGGTCCCCCTCAACACTGAAAAATGATAGCTCTTTGTGAGGGAAGAGACAGAGGAAAGACAAGAAGTCAAGATGCAGGATTGGAGCATTTAGTTTACGGGCAGGTCAACTACAGAGACCTGGGTTATTCACTGCTCTCTAGTACATAATAACAAATGATACTCAATTCAGTTCCTTCCTGGTCATTAAGAAAAAGTAAAATTGTGTTCTATGCAATCTGTTTAAGAGGTCTTGATTTAGAATTATTTCTATGCAAAAATCCCTAAAATATGGATATTTTATATGTAAAAGAACATGTTCAGCTTATTCTGCAAAAATTCCTAATATTCACAAAGGAATTGTCACTGATTTTGTTATCACTATACCCATACTGGGTCTTATTTCTAAGTGATTTAAGTCACAAGGAACAAGAGAGGAGACCATAGCCTCGTTGGAGAACATCCACTCATTTAAATCTGTCAGTTGGCTGCTTTCAGCTGCATCAGTTGAGAACACGTTGGGATGATATGCAGCCCCAGATAAGATTGTTTTGAACAATATGAGAAATCAGTGGCATTTAGGCCAAATTAAATCTAATTTACTCTACAAATTGCCAAACTATCAGTCCTATTAAATCTGTTTATTAAAAGGCAGGAGAGTCGGCCTGGGTCGCAAGCTGTGGCTAGGATAATAAGACAAAGATGAAGCCCACTAATGTAGATAAATCATGTTTGATTTCCAGGCCAGAGGTAGCCAATGGGAGAGCTTTCACCTCTCTTTCCCTGTCATCCAGAGATATCTGTGAGCCAGTCAGAATGTCCCCAGAGTCAGGCCATACTGATTGATTTCCATGGCACTGGGAGGCCCATGTCATTGCCCCCAATCTGCAGTCATTAATAAAACCAACTCTATTTCTCTCTAGTTATCCATTCTACAAAATACAATTTAAGCAGGTCTTTACAATGTAGAGGTAAGTGGGATAAGGAAAGAAGGGCGGCAAATAATGGAGGTGATAGTGGCAGGAATAGGAGGTTAGGATTGTTATACTCTTAAGTCCTGAGGTGAAGATAGGGTAGGTAACAGTAGACTTTTATTTCCAAGTTACTTGAAGTGATTCACAAAACTCTGTAAGGTTTTGAGTTGAATTTTTACATTTTAATAATTGCAGGCATACACATAAAATGAGAGAAAAAGGGCAATGCTAATTAAGGCCTTATTCTTTAAGAAAGATCAGTCTTAATTTATAGTGCTTACCTGCTTGGAATGCTCTATCTCAAGGTCTTTAGCTACTAAATTCTACTCATCCTTGGAGGTCTATCTTAAATCCCCTCTCATCTTAAGAAGTCCTCTTTTAATATTCCAGTCCTTGCCTTTCTTTCTTTTAAACTCCTGTCCCAGTGAATATTAATAGTACTTGGCTTGACAATTATCATATCCTTCACCACATCTCACTTTGATGAATCTTTTTATAAAATATTTCCCTGAAATTACAAAATAAATATGTGGAAAGATCTAGTAACTTGCCCAAGATCACACAATTAGTACCTCGTGCTGTTACTAAGCCCCCTGTCAATGTTTGATTCTATGGGGTAGTCTGATCTTGAGGGGGAAGACGTTTTATTAAGGAGGTGCATTGGAATGGAACAGGGACCAGCTGGTAAATACAGAGAGAACTGTATTCTTTCTGGGGCTAGAAAAAGCAAGGCTTTCTAGGAGATGTCAAGCAATGGTCCTTACAGCCAGTGCACACAGACAGGCTGGGCTGAGACTAAATGACTGGGTTCAATGATTTTGAAGAGTATTTCCTTTCACTGAAATGTGTCCTGCAATTACCTTCCACATTTCAAATCTGTGATTTTCACTTTGTTCCAAGGGCCTTCAGCTCAGCCAGGCTTTATAGGATACTTTTTAAACTAAGAGTAGAGAGTATGAATAACAGTAGAGAACAGCCCTTGCATATAAAACCTCAAACCCTAAATCTTAATTCCATGGAATAAACTTGTGGGTTTGGATCACTATTGATTCAATACAATCTAAAGCTCGATTCAGGAAACCTCTGGAGGAAAGTTGAGGTGAGAGAAGGGAGGGATGAAAATGGCTCTCAGTAATCCAAAGGCTTTATTAGTCTGTAATTAGGAGTGATGGGAGGAAGCCAAGTGAGAGAAAATTTAAGCTGAATTGCAAGAAAAAAAAAGAGTCCCTAACAATGAAGAGTATTCAACTGTGGAGGAGGATGACAGAGACAGAGCAGCAGCAGTCACTCATAATTTCTTTATTGGTAATTTGGTCTCTATATTTTGGATGAAATACACATCTGGGAACCATGCCAAGTCATGCAAGGGATGCCCTTTAACCGGCATTCAGAGTGATAGCATTAATGACTCTGGGAGAGGAAAATGAGATAATCTTGAGAACCAGCTGAGAATGAGAAGTTCAAAGAACAAGGTGTTCTCTTAGGTTTGGATCCTGGTGCCGCACATTATTTGCGTTACGCAGAGTTGGGGGCCTGCACCACTGGAGCAAAAACTGGTGGTCTCACCTCTTTCTTCTAATACCTCTAGAGGGTGTCTTTTATTCCCTTCAACCTTAAAGAAATCCAAACTCTCAGACTATCAATACTCTAGAAAATGAGAATTAAAACATGACTCTGTTCTATGTAACAGTTTTTTTTTTTCCAGAAGGGAAAGAAGAGTGGTGTTTTAGGGTTTTAAAAATGAATTAAAACATACATAAATGACTGCACCATCTTCTGGTAAGGCTTATTTATGAAAATGAACCTTAGGTTCTTCCTATCTAGAACACTCCATGAGTGTTTTAAACAATAATAGCTCATTCTTCCTGTAGTCTCTCATTTAGGTGTATTTTTGTGTGTTACTATTTTCATGTCACCTCTCTGCTTGTAATCTTTCCTAGGACTTCTACAAGCTGTTTGTACTTTACTTTGGTAGCCATTGTCTGCATTACTCGAGTTCTCTATTTTAGTTTCCAATATATTTAATGTTGACCCAGCATACAGACATACATGCGTGTGTACACACACATACAAAAATATGAAAAACCCTGTTTTCATTTAATATCTTGAGAATCTAATGTTTCTGGGAACATAATTTAAGGAAATGCCCAAACTCATTTCCTACCTCTGCTAAAAAGGCACATATAAATTTAGTCACCATTCTTCCACCTTGAACTCAGCTCATTTGATTATATAAGAAGTCTACCTACCCTATAAGGCTCAAGTGCAGCCCAGCTACAAATAAATAAATAAATAAATAAATAAATAAATAAATAAATAATAAATAAAAATACATCCAACCTCCCCAAGAGGGAGGGATCACATCTTTCTTTGAAATTATGAAACCAGGTGAATAACCCAAGGATGCTCAACACATCCACCTTCTATGGAATATCTTTATACTTACGCTTTATCTGCTTTACTAGGTTGTACTAGGATGTACTTTCCTTGAAGTTAAAGATCATGTTCTACACATCTTCACACTTCCCACAGTACTTAGCAAGGTCCTTTTAACCTAGTAGGTACTCAGAAAGAATTCTTTCTTAGAGAATGAATAAATTAATAATCATAAGATGAATTTTTCATCATATCACTCATCTACTTAGGACATATTCTGCTTGATCTTTCCTCTTTAGGCCCTGTGATTCCCTTAAAAACACATGTAAGGTCAATCTATTAGATCTCCACTGGTCATCAGCACCCTTCCTTACTCCTGAGTTCTTTCTTTTCATTATTCTACTACAGAAGCTGAATCCTCCACCTAGAGTGATAGCCTCTTTCGGCTGGCACTTCAAGGTGTCCAAGCTCTGCCCTCTCCAGAAAATCTCCTCTGGCCATCCCAGTTTTGGTGAAGACTCGGGTTCCTTGAATTCTTTTTTGTAATTGTAATTCACTGCATACCTACAGCACTTAACTATTTTCTATTTTAAGATATTTTTTCTCTACTAGACCATAAATTAATCAAGGGACATAGAATAGTGATAAAAGGTTTGAACTCTGGAGTCGGCTGCTTGCATAGAATCTGACTTTGATACTTATTAACTTTGTTTTTTTGCACAATTACTTACTCCTCCATACTCATTTTTCTCATCTGTAAAGAGGGGATAATGATATTGCATACTTTACAGGATTAAGATTAAGTGAGCTAATACTTGGTTGGTGCTATATATAGAAGCACTGTATTTGAGTATATTATTATTAAGCATATCAAGGCTGAATTTTTGCCTTATTCTCTATCTTCTAAGTGTGTGGAAGAGAGCCAGACACATAATGTGTAATTAATACATCCTATATAAATCATCTATTCAACAAATATGTATTGAGCACCTCTCTTGGTGCCAGGTTAGCTCCAAGGGCTAGAGATTCAGAAGGTGATGTCACCCTCTTGAAGAACTTATATTTTATTAGTAGATAAGAATAAATAAATGTAATAATATATGCAGTCTAATGCTTGTCATTATAATTGTCTGTATAATATATTGTATATTATGTGTCATAAAATACCGAAACTGTATATATGTACATGTATATGTATATATATGTATATATAAAATGATAAAGTGTTTAGATATATGCTAGAAAATATAGCAGTCTAAAGGGGAATGAAGTGAGGGGTCTTCACTTTCATAATGAAGTAATGGATAGCCAGGGAAGGACTCTCCGATAAGGTGATATTTAATAAGAAACCTAACAGAGGAAGCCACATGGTTATCTGACTGGAAGAATGTTCCAGGCAGAGAGAACTGCAAGTACAAAAGCTCTGAAGTTGGGAAGTGTTTTGTCCTATTGGATGGCAAAGAGGCCAGTGTAGCTTGGCAGGCAAGGAAGAAGAGTAGCAAGAAATGATATTGGGACCTAATGGGAGTTCAGATCACGTTGGCCTTTTAGATTGCAGTAAGAATTATAAATTTTATTGAATGGCATGAGAAACTATTAATCCATTGTTTCAGTTATCTGATGCTCCATAACAAACCACCCCCAATTTAGTGATTTAAAACAATGACCATTTCATTATTGCTCACAAGTCTGCAGATCAGCTAGGGATTTCTAGTCTTCTGGAAGGTAAACTGGATGTGGATAGTGACAGGTGGCCTTAATTACCCATCATCCAGTTACTAGGCTGGTCTAGGTGAACCTCAGCTGAGATCATTCATTTCTGTTCCAGGTTGCCTCTTACCCTTCCGTAAACAAGATTAGGCTTCTTTATATGGAAGCTGTGGTATGTTGATTAACTGGTTGTCTGTAAATAATAAAAATATCTTTATTTGTAGATTTGCCTATTTTTATGATAAAAATATTTTTTTCCGTGCTCATTTCAACTGATGTACAAAATTCTTGAACATTTAACTTGCCCATAGTTATTCTGCAATTAAGCCAGGTACATGCTATCAGTGCCATGGATCTGGGGCAAGGGGTTTTTCCTAATTAGGGAACATTTCTTCTTCCAGTGATAGTTTCCTTATCCATTTTTCTCCTGAAGTTTTAGCTCTTTCCTCCGGGCCCTGAGCTTCAGCTACTGACAGTTCCTTTTACGTAGCATATGATCTATTTTTGCAAATAAGTAGCTCTCTCAGCTGCCTCCTGTGATTCAGCAATCAGAGGTCATTTTTTATTTTTTATTTTTATTTCTCTGTTCCTTTTAGAACCAGCTAACAAAATTCCTGTACAAAACTTGTGGGCCTCCACAATATAACATTAATTTCATGCCATTAAATGCAAAAGATGCCATACCCACATTTATTTTTGAGATCAGCCTCTCACCATTTGAGGTATGTTAGGCTAGTGAGCGACACAATCTTTAGATTCCTGAACACACTTACTTTACCTGAGAGACTCTACTAGGTGCCATCTATATCTATCTGAAGTTTTGCCAAGTGATTTTATAGCCATAGCCTTGATTTGATATTTACACTGAGGTCAGTTCCTTATTTGAGAATATTTGGTTGGTTGGAAAGAATGAGGATAAAAACTAATTTTAATTTTCAGTCTGACAAATCCTGGACCCTCCATATGTCTTTCAAATTTGCCGGCAAACAAAAAATCCCTCTTTAGCTTACCTACCTTGCAATACATTATCGTACATAGCTAGAAACATCCAGCTGATATTTTTAACATTCTATCTAGAGATTGTATTAGTCAGAGCCATAAATTCATTAAGTATAGTTCTATGTTCCAAGTCCTGCCAACAGTATTTTTTTCAATTGTTCTGCCACAATTGGCATGGGTCCCTCTCTCTTTCTCTCTCTCTTTTGGTTTCTACCTGCTGCCCATATTCAAAGTCAATGCCACATGTTTTAGTGTTTATTATTATAGTACCCAACTCCTAGCACTAGTTTCTCTTTTGTTATCTATTGTTGTATGATAAACCACTACAATATATAGTAGCTTAATAATGATAGTTTTATTTACTTTTGATTCTGTAGGTAAGGAATTTAGGCTGGACACAAACAAACACTTTTTTTCTGCTAGTTTTACTGGATCACTCTTATGGCTTTAATAATCTGACAACTTTTCCTAGGCTGGATGATTTTAGATGGCTTCACGTGTCTGGTGATTGGCCAAAGATGTCAGTTAATTGACTAAAGATGTCAGTTGGTCTATGTGTCTCCAGTAGAAGAGTCAGACACTTTACATGGTGGTAGTAACATTTTAAGAGAGCACTCTCTAAATGCTTAGGTGTTTTCAAAGATCTGCATCATGTTTATTGATATTATATGGCCAAGCTCAGAGTCCATGTGTGAGAGGCCTACATGAGGGCATGGTGGATACATGGGGTATGATTTATTAAAGGTCATTACTACTCTACTAGAGTACCTAGAAGCAAAATGATTTTGTAACAAAATATTTAAAAACATAAATTTTGGGATTAGACAGCAGAAAAATCTGAAAAAGTAGAAAGGAATATATTAGTAAAATTTGGAAGTATAATGAACAAAAATTGATGGCTAGAAAAATGGTGAGAAAAATCTTTTTGGAGGCTGGAAAATGGTGGTTCATTGGGATGTATAATATTGGCTAAATTATCCCTTGTGGTACATAGAAGATGGAAAATGTACCTGATGATGTTTAGAATTTGACTAAGTTTCCAAACAGAATTTTAACAGTGTCAATTTGCTTCTTATAATTTTGTACAATAAAATGTAGAAAGAAGATGATTAGCTAAAGAGCTGGCTAGTTTACGAGTAAAATTCAGATGAAATGTAAAGGAACCAGGACTTTCTGGGTTGGAAAATAAAACTGTTTCACATCACCAGTCTCTCCACATATTGTCAAAGTAAGAAATAGCCTCAGTAAAGATTAAACAAAGAGTTCTCAAAACTCTTTTTTAAGACCTCAGAAAGATTTAAGCAGTGCATATTAAAACTTCTCAGCTAAACAAAAGCATTTTTAAATATCTTAATGGAGCTATTCCACAGTACCCTGACACCTAAATTATTGAGAGTTTGTTTTGACAATAATTCTAGACATGGTTTGGGGAGCATTGGGCAAACACTAGTAAGATTTATTGAAAACCCACAAAGTTTTTAAGAGAATTACATTAGTAAAATTGGTGAAAGCACTAATAGTTTGGACTAAAAAGGGCTGAGGTAATTTAATATGAAAAGAGAACTCTATACCCCAGTCTTCAAAGGTCAGGAAGCAGGCTGAAAAAAAAATTCATATGAAAACACTTGACAATTTTCATGGAAAAGAAAGGATTTCTCAGAAGTTGTAACCAAAGACCTAAAAAAAAAAAGAGCCACACCCTGGAAACAGAGCTGGGCCTCAATTAAGAAATATTTTTTTACTGAATACTTGAAAATAATTTTAATTAATTAATTAATTTTCAAAAAAGAAATAAAAGAAATATTTTCTATCCTTGAAGAAGTGGTTGTGTCCAGGTGTATTTCAGAATTATCTCAGTCATTTTTAGTTAAAGATTCTCTCTTACATCTCACATTAATCCTTAACTACTTCAATTTCCCTTTATTGTCTCCCTGATTCCACCCTATTTCTCAATAACATAAACTCCATATAGTAGCCAGAGTTATCCTTTTATAACAAGTTAGATCATGTTACTGTTCTGTTTAAAATTTGTGTTGGTTATCTATTGTTGTACAACCAACCATCCTCAAACCTAGAGGCTTAAAAGAAGACTGATTTTATCTGTGGATCAGAAGTTTGGATTGGGCTTAGTTGGATGGTTCTTTTGCTGGTCTCACCTGGTCTCATTCTGTGGCTGTAGTCATCTGGCAGCTAGCTGAGCATGGATGGTCTTAGATGCTCTTTCATGTGTGGTAGTTTGTTCCTGCTGTCATCTGAGTCATGTATCTCTAAGAGGTTATTCTAGGCTTCTAAAAGTGATGGTGAAAACATGACAAAAAAGCAGTCCCATTTTATAAGTTTTTCAAGGGCCTGTCTGTTTTATTTTTTTGATGACCCATCGGCCAAATTAAATCACATATCAAAGCCAAACATAAATATGGGACTATTAAAAGGCAGTACATAGCAATGCATAATTCATAATAGTCTACACAGTCTAGCCTCTGGTTCCAGTAATTCATGGCTCTCCCATGTGAAAAATAAACTCACTTTTATGATTTCAAAAGTTTAATTTAATCATATAATCTGGCTGGAAATCCATGATATTTTCTGCATTAAGTATAGACATCTATGAGAGTCCTTGAATTCATCATAGATATATCTCAGGAGTTTTCTTGATCTAAAGAACTATAAACTAAAAAGATTAAAATTTACATGTGCCTCAGAATGCATGAAATAGAGGCAGAAACACAAATGTAAACAATAAAAAATTATAGATTTTGCTTAAAATAAAGGCGAGTGTGTCAGATAGGAAGGACTAAAAGAAAAAAAGGAAGGAGAAACCTGGATGTCTTGGACTGTCAAAGAGGCCTTGGGTTGATTCTTGAGGAATTTTATCAAGGAAGGGAGCACAGTATGAAGTGATTCTCAGCCCTTGCATGATGTGTGGACAAGACTGAGAAGCAGAAGGATCTATTATGATTGGGGATGAGTAGGTCTAGTTATGGGTTTATGTTAGTGGTAAAATGAAATTTATTTCCCTGACCACGTTGGAGGCAATTTCCTTTAAGTAAATTGGCCATATTTCCTTAGCCTATGTTCTTTGTACCTGGCTTTATGATGGCACAGGGTATAGGACATAAAGACTGCCTTGGAGAACATAAGACACATGATTGCCATGCCCACAGCCAGGCTGGGGGCAAGGCAAAAGCTGACTAGACTGTTTTCAAAACCGAGGAAAGTTTGGGGTGATTTATATGTATACAAAAACTATGTTTTAATCAAAGGGTAGGAAGAGACCTCTGAGGATGCTATTAACCTCCAGAGGAGGCTGCATTCATTCAGTGGGTAATCAAAGGTACCAGGGAACCAATGGGAACAAGAACAGTTGGGGTGGTCTATTAACCTCATTTCTTCCAATTCCATGATGTTAAATAGCAGTTAAAACATCATGTATTTATTTTCTGACCCACTCCACAAGTCCTTTAAAATCACTCACATTTTAGTCTTAATGAGACATGAAAATAAAGCCAAGAATTTTAAACCTACCCAAGTAGGAAACTTTGGGGGAAACCTCTCATGAAGGGCACATTTTTTTGTTCAGTAACTGATAATTATCTTCAAAGAAGTTTCAAAAACTGCTTTATAAAGGTAACATCCCAGTCACATTCTTATTGTTTAATCGGGAGATATGAAAATTCAGTTGACTGAGCCAGCACTTCTGGGAAGATATTTTCATCTGAAATGGGCACTGAGATTACCTCTAAGAGAAAAGGTGCACATGGACACACTACTCACTGGACTCTATGAGTCTGAGCATGATCCAGGAACCTCTTATCAATCCTGAGTGTGTCTGTGTTATGCCAGAGATGTCATTCAGCCCAAATGGATCTTCTTTCCTTAAATTAGCTCTGCAATTCCTATCATCCCTCAAAGTTCAGATTAATTTGCCATCCTTCAAGAAAACATCCTTTGCTTCTCTAGCCCATTCTCATCTCATTATCTAATTCCTATGGCATTTAGAGTTTAAGCCTCAAAATTAAGCTCCAAAATATTGACCCTTCTATTAATAATATAATTTTAACATAATATGTGTGAAGCACTATTGCTTCAAGTACACAAAGTTTATATCCCAACTAGGGGTGCATAATGAAAAAAACGTGTTACTAATAGCTGGTTGTAGACATTTCTGATATTGTATTGGGTCTTTAGAGGTGATATTTGGGCCAGGGTTCCCTTCAAAGACATTTCTGTCTCCAGAATAACTATCATGTGTACATTAGTTTATCTGTGTGCCTGTGAGCACTTGTTTGATTTTACTATTCCTTACTCTAGGGAAGCACTTTTGGTTAAATTTAATTCCAAAATACAAATTAAATGCATACAAAGGGTAAGATATTGTACCAAGTTTGCGTGGGCAAGAGTAGAATGGTCAGGGAATGGAGAAAGAAATTTTAAAAATTAATTGGAAACCTTATTTGAGATTCTGACTTATTTGCATATACTCCTTGTGAATTCTTTGCATACAGTTAGCTATCCCTTATTGTGTGTAGTGTGTGCAGGGGCTGTGAATGTAGAGATTTGTTTCTAATGTGAGCATCAGCACAGAATGACTGTGGCACTTGGGCCAAATCATAAGTCCTTTGCTTTTCAATGCCTCACATTCAGAATAGACATAGAACAATTGTTTCCAGGTGATGCCCACAATCAGAGTATGAATAAGATGATCCACTGAGGTGTGGGAAGAGAATATCAGAATTTGTACTAGTAAAAGGATTAAATTACTAACAGTTAATTTTTAATTGGCATAAGAGCCCTCTTCTAGTCCTTAAGTCAAAGAGTCGCATGACTCACAGAGGCCTTGAGGTGACCAGAAGGGAGGTGAAGATTTCATACAATAGAGGGTTTGGTGGGTTACCATGGCTACTTTGTTCTCTTTTAGTTTATATATGTCAAGATAAGTGGGTTTGTGGATTATATTATCTCATTTTAACTAAGCCATTCTTTGTAGACTAGAGAAATGACTTAAAATAATTCTGTGGGAAAACAGACTAAAGGTAATGCTAATAATACAAGCCCTGGAGAATTGCCTTGTTAGGGCATGGTATAGACAACATTATTCTTCCATGCTCTTCCTCAGCTTCATTGCCCGTTAAAAATAAGGGAATTCAAATCAAATCTAAAGAGTGGTCAGCCAATGAGTGGGAAAGTAAACACCTTTTGAAAATGGGTCTTTAGAAAGAAGTTTTTCATCCCTGTGTGATATTATTTCCGAAGATGATGATTAAAGCTCTTACATAAGCACATTAAAAATGTTGGGAAAAATTTTCTAACCTGTTTGACATTAGATAAGGTAGAAATTGACTAGGAAAATTCCAAAAAGTATTTTTGTTCATTGGCTACATAGGATTGGAAAATGAATTCATGAGTAGTCAGCGGAGTCAATTGTGCCTTCATCCATAGGTATTGTGTGTCTTCATAAGGTACTTTTTACACTTAGAACAGCCATGAAACGAAGGATCAAAATAAACTGAAATTGCTGCCAGACCTTACAATTGTTCTATCACAATGTATTAAACCAAGACTTTCTGAAATGTGAAGCATATTCAGTCTCAAGGCTTGCACTGAAAATATTGCTATGAATGAGGTTTTCAATTTTAGTAAAAAAGCTAACATTAAATTATAATTACATGATGAAATAAAAGATGTAGATATTGGTTATTCACTTGCTTCTCATATTTTTAAAATTTATTTTTAATGAAAGGTTTATAATGAACGCAGCATATTAATTTATAGTATGTATAATGTATATGTATATGTGAGTATATATATATATTTGTGTATATATATGTATATGTGTACATACATATATATATCTACACATACACACTCACATATATATATGTATATATATGCTTTTTTTTTTTTAATATGGGGTCAGTGAACACGATTATGTTTTTATCCTGATAGGCATATATGACCAAAAACTTTTGGAGACCATTAGATTTGGAGAGTATTAGCTGCTTTCAAAAGTATTTTATATGAACATAATAATAGTTAGAATGCTATTTGAGAAGCAAAGTACAAGTTTACTGGCCTTCATGATAAGTTAGGGCAATTAACTGCTATCAGATGCCAACAATAGATTTGAATAAATCTAATAGAAATGATTCAGTTTTTCTAAAAAAAATATGTGATACAAATTCTCTCTTCTCTTCAAGGACCTAAGAGCAACCCTACTCCTGCCTAACTACTCACTGTCTGTATGAATCTTTCTCTTCACCCTAAGTGGCTCTTTGCCTTTCAGAGAGCCTGCTTCCCACAGACATTTCTTTCCTCTTCCCCATCTGAGATGCCCTATTGTGTCCTACTGACCTTCTTGTTGTGTCCCAGTCCTCATCATCCTTCCTGGCCAAGGTCAACTCTCTTCTCCTCCTACAATTTTCTCAGACCACTTTAGCCCACAATTTTCTCTTTCTTTTCTAAACCAATAGCAGTTTCTATCCCTGCCATTCATTTGACAATCAACTATATAATGCATTGTGACAGCTCTGATATTACATTGTGCCATATCGTTATTTCTCTCTTCTGTTTTCAGTTATTTTTTTTTTATCTATTTTCCCTCACATTTTTCTATATAACTGCAACTTCACTCAAACATTTTTATGGTAGGGGTGTTTTTCTCCCCTTTCTGTTAATATCTTCCTTATTCTGTGCTCAGAAGGTAATTAGACTCAGAGAAGGTGTTTAATAAATATTATTTATTAGAATAAAGGATGGGCAATTATCTTTGATGTTACATTTCCTCATCTGAATTAGAATAATAAGATATACTCATAAGGCTGATATAAAGATTAAGTGAACAATGTATGTAAACTGCACTGCAGAGTGCCTGCTATGTGGTAAACCATGAAAATTTTTATATTACCCAGGATTAACTCACTAATAGATTATTTTTATGTCACAAACTACCTGTTATTTTGAAGCAGTAATTGGACAGGAATGAATGATTTGAGACATGTTTTGTTCATTTATTCACTTATATCAGGCACTAAAACAAGAGGTTTTAAATTTTCATTATAGTGTGCCTTCTCTTATTATATCATTTATTTTCCTCTGAAGTTTTCTTTCTATGAGCAAGAGAAGGAATTATAATTTTCTTGACCATTGTTAACTGACGCTAATAGTATAATGGTCTCTCTGACAATTCAATATACTGACCACCATGAAAAAAAAAAGAACAGAAATAGACACACAAATACACACCTGCAGTGCCCTTAATCAGACCCGAAGCTTCCTGCTGACAAATATTTAACTCATTAATTCTGTTTGGCTATTGGTCTGACACCATCACTATAACACAATATGAAGTGGTAATTGTCACAAATCCAATGATACAATTTACCAGGAAAACCATTTTTTTCTTTATTCATTGGAAGCTGCCTGCTCTTTCTCTTAAATTTGATCAGCATTTACTGTGATAGAAGAGGAAACCACAGCATCACATTTGCCTTGAGCCCTAACTAATGCAAAGGACAGTTCACTCTCAATCCAGTTATTTTTCAGATAATTCAGCACATCACTGGGTGCTTAAGAGTTTCTGTTGGTAATCTAAGAAGACAAAACAAATCTGAGGTTCTATATCTCTTCAAATGGGTACTCTGGCTGGCTTGGATGATGAGCAGGAAGAAGCAGGGACCTCCTTCCTTCCTTGTGCTCTGAATCTATTTGTGCATGCAATCACTAAAGAGCTGGTCATCCATTTCATCCCATTTCCTAAATGAAATGGACCGGTCAGTTTCAATATTCCTTCCAGGTCCAGATTTCTTAAAAACAAAGCCACAATTGCCAGACACTTTCTTAGGAGAGTGTGTTTAGTTGAAGTCTGGAACAGCCAACTGCCACCTAGCCTAGGCTGCTGTTCTTAAGGAATATTTCAACGTACTTCCCTGAGAAAATACTACTTCTCCCTGTAAATCATCCCACCGCCTTGGGTTCTGCTAGTCACTAAGTCCTCCTGTTCACCTAGTCTATGTTGGTGACCCTGAAAGGCATTTTACTTCTTTCATGGTCAATTAACAATTGGGCAGCCATTTTTGTACCTGAAGGCATCATTAACCTCATCCATTTCAGCTTTTATTTGCCAGGCCTCCTAAACCCTGACTTTTCCTTGTTTCTCTTTCTCCACTTTATCCTGACTTTAATATAGCCTAAAACCCTTAGCGTGTGGGTGGTGAGTTAGGAGCTGGAGGCGTGGAGTTGATATGTGAGAGGGGGTTCCTGTAGGTAGAGCAGAAGGTGAGGGAATAAACAGAGCTGCTCCTGCAATGAGCCCTCTGTCTTCCAGGGCTTCATTCTCACCTCTCTTGACTCCATTTACTAATTCTTTATTCCTGGAGCTTATAGAATGTGGCACGAGGAGAAGAAAGGCAAAGGAATTCTTCAGGACACAACCTGTTTAAAAAGTTCACTTTAACTACGTGCAATGAATTAAATAGTGAACATCCAGTATATTATTTTAAAAAGGGATATTAAACAACAGTGCAGGACTGTCTGGTTATATTACAATGTCTATCTTCTCATGTGTCAGCAACAAGTTTCACTGAAGAAGGCCTAATTATCATATTCACAGTGGTACAGGTAGTAAAACAGTTATGCTTTGCATTGCTCAGGATGTTCAGAGCTGAAATAGATAAACTATGTGGGAGACTAGGAATAGGTAATTATTCTCTACTTACATATTCAGCCTCATAATTCTAAATTAAGGTAAGTGGAAAAAGCTTATAAAATATTCAAAGCTCCTTTATCTTTCCTCCTCCCTCTTATTAGAAACTGTGCATGAATTTGCATAGAATAAACCGAGCTCATAAATCAAAGAAGAAACTGCAAGAATGCTCTTTGTAAGTTATAATTTAAGGTTAACTGTAGCACATTTTGCTTACTGTATTATTAATGACTTTCGTTCACTCATGACAAGATTACATATTAAAAATTGTTGGTAGACAAAACTCAGTTCATAATCAATTTGCTTCTTAATGTGAGCAATCTGCGTGCCTCCCCATGGTGGAGGCGGGTTTAGCGGGGATAATGGAAGGAGTGCCTAGGGAAGGCCCGTTCTCACACAGTTGGGCTCCCACAGGGGCATGATTGACAGGCAGATCCAAAGGGGAATTAAGTGACTGGTGAAGGACAAACCTAGAATGCTCCAATAGGGCTCTAAGCTGCTCCCTAAGGCCCCAGGTTGGACTCCACTGCAAATCAGCCTCCTCTCTCCTTCATCCTGCATTTCTACCTCTCTTGATTTTTCCCCTACTACTTGCTAGTATTTAATGTCTTCTCATCCTCACAGCCTCACTAAAAATAAAAAATGAAAAAAAAAATTATCATATCTGTTTACTAGAAAATGTATTTCTTATCTACTCTTAAACAAACTTAATTTCCATATGCTTTTTCAAATCAGTTTCCAGGTACTCTAGCTGTCCTTTTCTCTCCTTTCTCCATTTCACTATATGTTTAGGTTTCTAGCCAGTTCCTCTCCTTGCTCTTTACTTCTGTGTTTCAGCATTTCTGCTCTTCTTTAGAAATGTTCATTCTCCTCTGCTTGAACAAAGAAATGCTAACCCTATCCCTGCGGTTATGACTTACCATCTCCTAGGCTCACCTGAGAGTAAAGTTTTTCATTCTAGAAGATTTAGAAACTAGCTGCCTCCAGATACACATACAACAGAAAGACTTGTCTTTACTCTCAGCTGAGAAGCAGAGATACAGACAGAAGGTCCACAGGTTATTTTACTGGAAGTCGACACAGGTGGGTTTGATATACCTTGTACTCCGACTCTGCCTTGGATAGATGTTTGGAGTATAATCTCTGATCTGTGTATTTGCCTGGATGTCTGCTGAATGTATAGGAAAACATCTGAAAAATCTTATATTGAAATGCCATATCACTTTGTTTTATTAGTGTTTTTAATCCTAGTATTATAAATTCAGAAGAATTGCAGGTGAGGAGTGATTCGGGGGGTGTTAGGTAGAATTGTGAGAACCAGGAGCCTGGAGGCAGCATTCATTTATCTGGAGAATTTATTGCAATTATAACAGAAGCCTTAATTGCACTGGGAATACTTGAAGTTTCAGATCTTTGGGGTGAGAAACTTTTGATGTAGACATAATAGTAC
Organism: Cynopterus sphinx; assembly: GCA_030015415.1. Classification (NCBI taxonomy): domain Eukaryota; kingdom Metazoa; phylum Chordata; class Mammalia; order Chiroptera; family Pteropodidae; genus Cynopterus; species Cynopterus sphinx. The sequence goes on along the minus strand of CM057384.1, from coordinate 24,540,182 downwards.
CTATATGATGGAGAAAGCATTGACTATATATAGATCCTAAAATATTATCAGGGAGGATTGGGGTGGAGAACTGTTTCTATTTGGTACTAATTTCTAAGCACCAGGTCTGGCTTCCTGGATTGTCCTCTATAGCCTCATAGGCCCTCCACCCCATCCCTTCCACATGCACATACTCCAAGGGACTATAGGCAAAACCAGAGGAGGCACATGAGACAAGAATGTGTCAAGGTATAGTGTTGGCAGAAATGAAAAGAATTGAGATTGAGAAACACACTTGGGCATGAGGTAGCATGGGCAATTAAAAGGAATGATGATTCATCTGTGATGTAAAAAAGTACAAGGCATTAATTAAATTTAAGTTAAATAAAGGAAATGAAATAAAAAATCAAAACGAACTTTTTTTTTTTTTTCTGCCTGACCTTTAGAATTAAATGTTGTTGGGGTAGCATCCACCATCTTCTCCAACTTGACTCATCTATTGGGTGACCTCATTACTTTTTGGGCTTCAGCCCTTTTAGTGGATGATTCTCACATCTCTAAACTCTGCACAGCATGCTGAGGGAGCGTCAGGATTGTTCTTTCGATGACTTGCCTTATGTATCATTGCAGTTTCCACACGGCGGCTTGAAATTATCATGTCTCAAACAGAACTCCCCTTCTTCCCCATACAAATAACCCTTTGAACTTTCTGTCTCTGTGCATGACAGCCATCCACCCAGCTACCACATCACCATCTTGTGAGTCTTCCTACCTCACATGTTGCCTCCAGGCTCCTGGTCCTCACAATTTTACCTAACACCTGCCAAATCGCCCCTCACCTGCAATCCCTTGGGTTTGCCTTAGCACTGGCTCTCATCTGGAGGCCACTGCAATTGTTTGTTGGCTAGTTCTTTTGCCAAAATTATCAACCCATGATATACCATGTATGCTGCCATAGAGTAACTTCCTAAACAAACTTTAATCATGTCATTGGTTTATTTAAAATTCTTCACTGGCTCTTTGAATGATAAATTCGGATTTCTCAGCATGTATATATAACCTTTTATGATCTTCTCCATGCTTACCTTTCCATTACTTTATATTTTTCAGCTGTAGACTTCTCAAATCCTAACATTTCTCTCTGTCTCTCTTTCTCTCTGTCTGTCTGTCTCTCTCTCCTATACACCTAAATTTTAGGCAGCAACTCTTTTTATTTCACATTTAGCCAGAGGCAGAGCTTTTATTTCTGTAATGTTTCCAAAATGTTAATTTAATTCATTAAAAATGTATTATGCATCTATTATGAAATTCTAGGAGTTGGGGGAGGTTGGGAAGTGAAGACTTGAGTAAAAGCAGAGAAAGCAGGAAAATAGAGAAGGCCCAAAGGACCTTAAGAACTTTTAGCAACCCCCCTTTCTTTCTAAGAGCACAGCAACCAGAAGCCCTGGGGAATGGTCCTGCTGAGCAGAGGCCACTCTGTCTTGGGACCAATTGCAATCCTAGATGGCCTGACCTTCCTTTGAGTGAAGAGTGAGTAATGGATTCAAACTAATCGACTAGAGTACATGAACTATTTTCTCAGCCTTTTAAACTCAGAGGTATAATACCTAAAATTAATACTCGAAATGGGACTCATAATTGCACTATTATTTTTTATTTGGTTACATAACTCTAGCTGAGCTCGCCTGTGAGATTTTAGGCTCTCGACTTTGCAGAGTTCAGTTTGTCACAGGCAGGTGTTTAGTTCCTCTATTGCCACGAGATCCATCAAAGAAGAAGGCCTTAATGTTAATTAAAGTGCCAAATTGCGTTTGTTTGTTGGGGGTGCTGGAGACTGTGACCTAGCTAGCAGAGAGAGAGAGAAAGATCCATGCTCTCCACTTAAATGAGAATTTTGCATCCTCATTTCAAGTGGAGCTTTCTCAAACTATGAGGAAATGAAAATGAAGAATAAAAGGAATAAGGGAGTGAGGTGTGGAATAGAACAGGTTTCTGTATTTCTGGTACTTGCTGGAGTCAAACAACAAAGGTATAAGCATTACAGTATAGGGATTGCCTAGTAGCTCATTAAAAAGTTATCCATCCAAGGTCACAAAATTATTTATAATTAATTCTTGATTGAGTGATGCAAACATATGCCACAGGAGTTCAGAGGGGGGTGAGGTCAGTGTGGATTGAGGTAGCACAAAGAACCCGGAAGAAGAATAGAAATGAAGTGTGGAATGGGAGAAACAGCTTTGTGAAGGTGGGAAGGCAGTGGTGTCCCCTGGCTAACCCACTCTTCTTTAATGCTCCTAATAGGGTACTATGGAGATAGCTGACTGAAGCAGAATATATACCATATTTGTACAAACTGTTCTTGACACAATGCATGTAGGGAAAACCTTTTTTGAGGATTGGGCTGAAGTCCCCTTGATCTAGTCCTCTATTTTGTGTTCAACTCTATATTTTATATGGAAGCATATAAAGTATTTTATTTCCACCTCCTACCTAATTGCATTCCTTTGGAAGTTGCTAACTGCTATTGACACTTCGTTGCCTATCCTTCCAGCTCTCTTTCTGTGCATTTATATGTGTAGATAAAGATACATAGTAATGTATATACAAACATTCATACAAATTATAAACCAAAATAGTATCACATATATGTGTATATATGTATGCATATACATATATGTATGTATATATGTGTATATATGTACACAATTCCAATGAGTTGCTTAATTTATTGCTTACCCATGTACCCTGACACTCTTTCCTTCTCTGTTGCTTTCATTCTTTTTAGTTCTACATTGTCCTATAATATGAACAGCCCAGCACATATTTCTAATAGGCAGTTAGCTTGTTTTCAATTTTTCTCTATGGAAAAAAGCATCTTGGTACTACTATTTTGAATAAAGCAGGCATTTCTCCATAGGACATGTTTATAAAAGTAGGATGGCTAATTTTGAAAAAGAGCCATTGGATTGAGTCCCAAAAAGTTTCTATCTATTTACACCACATCAAAATATGTGTGTGCCAATGCCCATTTCCCCACGAGTGTTATCTTTTTATGTTTGTAAAATTTACGTGTGAAAAATGATATTTTATTATTGTTTAAAATATTTTCTTGGCTACTAGTGAGGTTAATTATCTTGTTATGTGATTGGTTATTTTATTTTTTTGTCTTTTTTTTTTTTATTGTTCCAAAGAAGCCGTTTGTGTCATTTCTATTCCTCATTAATTAGAATTAAATCAGTTTGACTTCTGCTGAATTTTTCCTAACCATCATATACCCAAGCCAAGTAATGCAAAAGTGTTAAGTGAGTTAAATAATCAATTAATCAATATGCATTCACTAGGCAATTAATGCTACTGGTCTGTGCTTGATATTGTTGTGGATACAACTTTGGCTTTTCAAAAGCTTATATGATCTTTTAGAGTGATAATACTCAAACTTTAATCAATATCAGTACCACTGTTTACTAGATCCCCAAGGACTGTAGGCAACCAGGGAATAGAGGGTCTCTGTAGGTAGGAGGTCTAGTTGGCCTTAACTTTGGAAGAGGGCTCTTGGAGGAAGAGAGTGAATTTCAGACTGGGGACAATAGTGTGAGCCAGGGTACTACGTAGGTAAATTTTGGCTTTTAGAAGGTAGCAAGGAGGACAGCCATCTTAAAGCAAAGATAATGTATACTGACAAGAGGCTATGAATTCTTACGCTGCTGTGAATATTCCCTCAGACCCATCATACACACAGTGATTATTATCTCACTATTTACTAGGAGGGCTTTGCCATTCTTATCCATTCTTTTCTTGACCTGCATTTGCAAGGCTTGGGGTTCAAGAAGACAAAGACAAAGCAAGACTCCCCCCACTTTAAAGCTCCACTGGATCCCCCAGGAATCTGCTGTTCTGGGACCTGCCTGATTACAGCCCCTAAGGCCTCATCATTTTGTCCAGAGGTGCCATTGCTGCAATTACAATCCAAACCCAGAGTCAATTACTCACTGTGTGAATCACCCCCAAAAGATTGCTTTTTCCTTTTCCATTAGTATCACACATAATTGCACTCTGTATGGTTCCTAAAGTCTTATTCCTGACTTCAATGTCCATGAGAATCTGGAGTGATTATAAAGTTCCTTTATCTCCTATCACTGACCTCAATGACACTTTCCATAATGTTCCTTTACTATTTTCTTCATTAACAATACACCCACCTCCTACCATTAATTTTTCATCTCCTTATGAGGAAAGAATCACTGTGTTTTCCCTGCTGATTTTTCCATATGTTCATTTTCTTCTTTATCCTTTGTTTCTTTATTAATTGGTAATGTTAACACTCACATACCCTAGAGCTGTAGGGATAGTTAATTTTTATGGTTCTGTGCTTTTTCTTTTATAGTCACTATCCATTGTGGACCCACTCTTCTTCCCTTTTGGTCATCAGGATCACCAAGACTTGATGACCCAGGGCATGACCTCTCTCAGGCTTTCGTTCTGATTCAATCTCAAACTGCAGTTAATCCCTGCTTTTACTATCCTCCTGCTATTAAGTATGGTTGTCCCATGTATTTCCTGCCCTTGGAGCTTATTAAATAGGATCAACGAATTCATCATAAATAATTTAACAGCTGCTAACTACCACAACATGAGTTAACAAAGGCAAGACTCATGCTGAGCCTTCAGCAGCAAAGGAAATGGAGAATGAGAAGAATCTGGGATATGGTAAGTTTTCAACTTAGCTAGATGAAGGAAGGGGTACAGCAGTCCTCCATCTGTCATCAGAGGTACTGTAGTGACTCCATTCCACATTTGGGCCAGAATGTCAAGGCAAAAGGCTTAGTCTGGTAAAAAAGCACACACACACACACACACACACACACACACACACGCACACACACACACATATCAGGCTATAGTGGTATTTTAAAAAAGTCAAAGTAGTAGTTCTTAGAGACATTTCACTTGGAACACAACTGCCAACAGAAGAGTACATGGTAGGATGAGGCATTCAAAGGGCAGCTAGGGCAGGAGCATGACACAACACAGTGTATGAAAATTCTAGACAAGCAAGTGAGTTTCAGGTCAGGAAACGAGGGACCGTGAAGTGGAAACCCAAACCAATGTATCGTTATTGGTACTGAGCAAGCACTGCAGGGGCTTATAAGAAGACATTTAGGGAGTTTAAGGGTATTTAATGAACACAACCAAATCTAGAGTAACTTAGAAGTTTTATGATTACCCCTCCATACAACTAGCATCTCACTTTATTTCAATAGAGTTTGTCGTGTTTTTTTTTTGTTGTTGTTGTAAGTTGCCATCATCAAACATTTTCAATTTAGTTTCCATGAAAGAAATAATTATATTTATTTTTCATTCATTATTTTACTGGTTTGCATATTATTTAATTTAAATGAATCTTTATAATAAAAAGCCCAAATTGGCAAAAATATGTTTGGTTATACACACAACTGACTCTTTGGTGAATATAAAACTTACAGATAGGAACAGAAGTACACCGGCAAACCAGAGAATCACCCCTCAGCCAAATACTTTTAGTATGCTCTAGGCATCAGAGAGAACACCAATTAATGCCAAGTGTGAGGTAAGTGTTGTCTACTATCCCTCACTGTACTGTCTCTCAGCAAGAATAAGGAGAGTTTAAGGTCTTGAGAGATGAGGGATCAGGGTTCAAAAAGAGAATGTGACTGAAAGATTAAGGATGAGAAGAGTTGCTTAAAATCATATATTTATATATACCTACATAAGTGTATACATGTGTGTGTGCACATGCGTTCATGGATATTTGTGGGTTTATGTGTATGTTGCCAAGAAATAACATCATCTTTGTAAAGACAATTTCAAGCCAAGTGGTGAAGTTAGAGATCCGACTGCAAGAACTTAAATTGTCTAAATGGCAAGGCAGTTGAGGCATTAGATGTAAACTATTTTCAGGAATTAGGTTCTTAGGTAAAGGAGAGTGATAGGGAGTTCTGTGGAGGAGTAAGAGGAGATAAAGACAGATTCTTTTTAATATAAAGAAGACAATATCATGTATATAGTTGGAAGTAGCATTCTGATGGAGAGGGATCTTGGAGAGGAACAACATTTTTGATGCAATGAGGTTAGCAAAGGCAAAATACATGCAGTGATCACTTAAATGAGGGAATAAAAACTGTTTGGGTGGAACAAAACACACTTACCAGATAGGATAAGATTGAAATGTGAACTAAAATATGGAAAGGGATTTTCCAGGCAAACTAATTGGTAGGGAATTCTGGGCAGAGGAATAACAGGCACAATCTCACAGATGTAGAAAATGAGCTTTGATTAATGGTTTGCTGGGGCTTCTGAGCAGAGTACTTGAAGGAGGGGTAAAGTTGAAGCTGGATAAGTCAGCAGGGACAAGATCATAATTTTAAATTTTTATTCTTATAATAAAGAGATTGGATTTTCCCCTATAGTTTGGGGACCTCTACCCAGCATTGATTTTGGAAAATCTGATTCATGTCTATCATGAAGTTACAGACACGATGCAATGAGATACGTGAGGACTATAACATTCTTCCTGGGCATTAGTTTGAGGAGATCTTTGTACAGTAGCTTAAAGAGACATGTAGGATTTGAGGAACTAAACAGAGGTCCTTGTTCCATAATTTAGGCCTCATGAGAATTCTCAGAAGATATATTTTTTCTGATTTAGAAAATAAGGTCAGAGGGATGTGCAGGGTTAAAATGTACAGGCTATCTTTATGTTCAATAAAACATTGTTAATTTTCAGAAAGAAAGAAAGAGAAAAAATAACAAGGAGGCTTCTGTCTGAAATCCCAAGGCAGAGGTAAAAGGCTGAGAGAGAAGATAAATATGAGCTATCAGCAGAGAAGGAGAATTGCTACTTAACCCAGCCGGAGGAAAATGGGTCCTAAGGAAAGAAGGGTTTAGAAAGACTTTCTGAGGCTTCTAAGGCTCCTATGAGTTTTCTTTCCTTTTTTAAAAAACATCGACCAGAAAGCTTTGTTGTCTAGGAAAGGGTAAAAGGATGTCTGGCTGAATTGGAATTGACAAAACTAGGCAACTCAGAGAGGGCAGTCTCAGGAGCAGCCTTTAACCACAAAAGACATATTGAAGGCGATGCAATCGATAGAGCTGGAGCGGACACAGGAGGAAGATGATGAAACCCATCAAATTCGATCACTGGGCAGGAGTGGACAGTGTCAGCTTTCTCGGGGAGGGTCACTCGATGTCAGCCTCTATTCAGGGGCTTTCACCTCCTCTGCTGATTGTGTTGTTCAGATCATAAAATTTTGAGTGTCTGAAGGGAACAATGCATGCTATCTGCTCCAAACTTCTTTCTGGGACTGGAATCTCTTTCACTGTGGCCTGTGCAAATAGGTTCCCTGGATTCATGGGTTACAAAGTCATTCATTCATTTGTTTAATCTTAATGTATTCCCATCCATTGTCAGTTTTAGAAAATCTGGCTGCAAATCCTTTTCAGCTTTTCTCATCAAGTAGTGGAGTCTGTTTCCCACCTATTTACCACTTGATTTGGCCCAAAAGAACAGGGAGGATGGGACAAATGTGGAAAGAATCCCTGACTGTCACAGATATCTAAGCCATGTCTGAACTCAGACATGTGAAATGCAGCCGACACCTTGTGGAGAGAAGTGAACTCAGCTGAGCCCTAGCCCCAAATGCTGACTCATAGAGTCTTTAGCAGATAAAGGGACTCAAAATAAACATTTTAAGCCAATAAGTTTTGGGGTAGTTTATTAGGCAAAACCAGCTAACCAATAAGCCATCTAAGGAAACGTTTAAGAAGACTCAGTGTAGAAGGAATACAGAAATCCCTTCTACTGTAATTTCAGGGCTACTGGAGGCTCACCAAAAAAGTTTAAGAAGATAACTATTCTGGCATCTATAAAAGGAGCTATCAAAAGGCAATGGAATGGAGCATTTCCTGCCCCTGGAGGGGTGAGGTGGGGAGTGTGCTTTGGCATCTTTGAGTGGTAGGTGTGTGCCCATAGCAGAGTGGGATGCATCTGGCTATGGACTTGAATATGTGATCGAGGTCATCTCCTTTCTCTCTTTGCTTTGTTTCTCTTTCATCAAACAACCCTTGGATTATAATTTGGCTTCCAGTATATACTTGTTCACAGGAGAGAACATGCTTATCCATAAACACTGACATCCCATCTATTTAATAGTTGTATTTCTCATTGTAAATTAATGAATTGGGCTTCTGTGTTTTATAGATCATCTCTGTAAGCTTGATTAATGCATTTGTTGTGCTACTAGTCTGATTTCAAGCCTGTAAGCCCAGGATGCAGAGAGTTGTGAATTTACCAAGCACATGCTCTTTTACTTGAGTGCCCCTCAACTGGCAATATTTGACCTCATTTGTGCCTTTTCACCAAACTGCAGTGGAGCCCAGATCTCCCGATGCCTAGTACAATGCTCTTTTTACTTCTCCATGTTATTAATTATAATACTAGCTAATGTTTCTTGAGGGCTTACTAGGTGCCAGAGCCTTTACATCTAAACCTCACAATGACCCTAGGAGTAATGCTTATCTAATTTTACAGACAAGGAAACTGAGGGTGAGAGAAATTTAGTAACTTTCACATAGGTAGTAGGACTGGGATGCAGACCAAAGAGATGTGATTTGGAATTCTCACCTATGACCACCAAGGTGTTATCTTTATTTATATATCTCCCTTTTCTTTAAGGAGAAATTGAGAATATCTCCAAACTTTCATAAAATTAAGTCCAAAGTCCTCTATATGGCTAAAAGCCCTCTCTAATCTGATCTCAGCCTATAGACAGAACTTCATCTCTTATGTTTCATTTAACTTTAACAATCTATTACTTGAAATGTTTTATATGTCATACACCAGGCTCTGTGCTGATGGAGAAATAAAGATGAGAAAAAGAGTTTATGACATAAATAGGCAGGTTAAACACAAATCTGTGAAAATATAATTAGCAAAACTAGTCAGAAAGTAGATGATACTGTGAATACTTATAGCACAAGAAACTCACTTCTGAATTGGGGATGTTGATGACTCAGAGAGAGATAGGCTATCAGGTCACATCAATGAGAATTGTGCCAGACTGGGAGGAAGGAAAAAAACAATTCATTATAGATAAGAAGAACATTATAAGCAAAGACAAGATCTTAAAAAGAGCCATGGTCATTATGGGAACAGAAAACACACAAATGTGATAAGAGCAAGAAGTATGATTGCAATTAATGTAAAAAAGAAACAAAAGATTGCAACTGGGTTGTAGAGAGGTTAAGAGGTTTAAACATAAAGTGATAAGTCTGGTCTGAGAAGAGAAATTACATAATGTGATTTTTTAAACCATTCTTAGTGATGGTTGAAGACTTACAAAGGTGATTGGTGTTTGAGAGAACTAATTCTGTGGCTCCCCTATCCTCCCAGTTCTCCTGAGAACTCTGATGGAGAATGGTAGGATACCACAGGCACTAACTTGGTATTTCCAAAGGTATATCCTGGATTTTAGTATTCACATAGAATGCTCCTCAAGCAATGGTTTCCAGGATCACATATGTCTGTAACAAGCCTCGTACACCCTCCCTTAAATGCTTACAAAGCTCAAGAAGATGTTAAAACCCTTGAAATTTTCTGCTGCAGAAAAAGGTGTTTAGCTATATTTAGAATAGTTTCCCAAGCTTATTGTTATCGAATTTCCCTCGACTCCTGTATCCACTATAGCTATCACACGCGTTAGTGTTCCCTTTTGTTGCAGCTTTGGGAATCTTCCATTTACTTGATATCTTTAATTAAATAATGCCATAATATATCTTTTTTTGGGGGGAGGAGAATAGACAGAGCACAAAACTAGCAATGGGGCAACTGAGCTCTGGCTCTCAGGACTGATCAGTAGTGTGGCTTTGTATGAATAATGGAGCTGGATCAACATTTTCTCATAGATTGAATGAGGCTGATGACTTCTGACTTTTCTCCTATGAGAATCACATGAATAGATTGAGCTAACATGGTGATAGTTTTGTATATATAAGAATAGTTACTAGTTCTATATAATGAGAGTTTAGTCTGAATCCTGAACCAGGTCAAGAGTGTGTTAATGTTATAACTAGATAATATCTTTGTACAGTTTCCTCTGGACCCAAGTGACCTGAAAGAGCATGGCATTAGTAATCTGAGAAAAGAAGAATGAACCTTAAGAATAAGAAAATATATTTCTACTACAAGTTACCCTAAAAACGATCTGTGCAAAGGTCCTGAATTGAACACCTGAGAATCAGCGTTCTGATGAGAGCTTGGGCGTTAACTCTGTCTTGACTGGGTCAAATCAAATTTTTTTCCATTTGCTGTAGTTTCATGACATTTAGAAAAAGGATTTTAGGCTAGACCAAGGCCAAAGTCCTCTCTAGATCGAACACTGCATGCCTCTTTCAATGCACAAAAGCATTTCTCTACTTACATGACCGTAAGAAAGGAACACATTAGGGAGTGATAGAATGTTTCAAATTCTGCATCATTCTGAAGGAACATTGAGTGTTTGTGATCTTACCCCCTACCTCACAAGTATACATTTCTTACAGTAAAGAGTCCAGATTTAGTTTATGAGTGTAAGACCAGAAATTTGGAATATTCTGTGGTTTATAATGAGTATCTTAGTAAACGCCAAAGCCCATCTCTGGTGATACTTTCTTTGGGCCATTTGTCCTCTCTGCTTTCAGCATTTGTCTTGAATTCACCTCCTAACTACAGAGGACCTGCCATATTAATTTTTTAGCTCCAGAAATCGGGGGCCACCATGCATTGGCTGATCTAAATCCCCAAAGCGGCAAAAGCTCTCCCCAGAGCCCCAAATAAAAGTAGCAGCTGGGTTTGGCAGCTCATGTGTGGTGACCTTGACTTCTCTTTCAGTTTTTTTTTTTTCTAGATGAATTTCCAACAGGTTAATGGTTGGAAGGGAATTAGAAAGGTGGGAATGTAAAGTGCAAAGGGAGTGGCCTCATGGATAAAAGTATTTAGAGGAGGATCTGGTTAGAAAATGTGCCTGGTTAGAAGATGAAGCTATCTTTTATATTTTGTTGTTGCTTCACTTCTACTGAGAAATCCACTCATGGAGTTAGTAGTGAGATAGTCAACCAACCCCAGAAATGCCAATATGTCAAAAGGAAACCTTTTCCCTTCAGCAAATAAAATATTAAGAGGGCTCAACGAAAGCCAGTGGGAAGTGGCCTGGAGAAGGAGATGAAAAATTAATTTTAATGCATGGGAGACTAAGTAATTCACTTATTTCACAACCTCAATCAATTTTAATATTTTAATATTTAATGTGAATGTGGTGCCTCTCCAATAATATTTTAAAAGTTGTTTCTCCCATTTTGGCTTTTGTCCGATGAGAACTTTCTATTTTCTTAGCCATTTTTCTTGGTGTTTTGATTGCAAAGTTTCAACAGATTTCACATTACTCAAGGCATGAATATACCCTCCCCTCTTCTCATCAGTTTAAAAAGTTATAAGATTACTGAATAGGGAGCAAAGGCAGCAGAACAACCTCAAACCAGTTTTTAGGCAGGCTGATTTTTGGAAAGGCCACTGAACCCCAAGCACCTCTCAAGTCTTTTACAGACAGGCCATTGTGTGGAGAGCAAAATGGAGTCATTTAGTCATTTTTCCTCAGATACTAGCCCAAGAGGGGAAGCTGTCTGCCTTCTCCATAATTTAGACACTTATCTTACAAATTCACCAAGCTTGGTGATTTCTGAACAATGCTAGCTGTTAGGGAGCCATTTTCCTGGCATTTTCCCCATAATTTGATTTGAAAGGAAAAGATTAAACTCATTCCAACCCGGAACTGTCAGCCCGATGCCCTCAAAGAGTTTGACAGGAAAAGAAAAAAACAAAAAACCAAAACAAAACAAAAAAAAGCAAAAAAAAAAAAAAAAAAGCCTCATAAAACCTTGCAGACTCTTGGATGATGAAATTACTTGTACCTGCACACATGAAAGAGAGGCAGTAAGGCACATTCCACAGGCCAGACAGTGAATGTAGATATGTAGATTGGACGAACTGCAGAGATTTTTCCTCCCGGGATGTATTAAAAATGAAAGCTAAACACTGTGTTTCTTAAGTGCCAACTTTTGAGCAGTGTTAATTTTAAAAAGAAAGGGTGATCATCTGGTATGAGTATGTTAGCATTTTAAGGATAACAGTAGTTATAACAACTAAGATTTTCATGGTGCTATGATGCCTGTTCTGATTCAGTATAAGTATTCTATTTATTCTTCCAGATCTGAGTAAACAAGAAAGAATATCAGAATATTTACATTCTGTTGCATGTTTATTTCACTTAATCTTCCCCTCACAAGAATGATCGAGATGATAATCTTACCTTTGCTTCTCTGATAAGGTATTGATTCCTGAAGAGGTTAACTTGCTTAAAGTGAAACAGCTAATAAATACTAGAGCTAGGTATGGGTCCAGCTTTAAATCCTGGAGTCTTAGTCACTGTGTTATGCATTGTCCCTGCATAAGGTGATGAAGAAATGACATAAAAATTCTAATCCAATAGTATGGTATTTCACTCCTAATATCATTCATTCACTCCTACTATCATTTCTATTTTTTCAAATGTAAGTACTTTAAAATATCCTTCTTGAACTTGGTCTCACTGCCCTTTTGCCCTGGGCTCTGTCTCAGTTTATTAAAGCACATTTTGGGGAGACCACTGTTGCCTCTGTTAATACCATTGTTTTAATTTAGAAGCAATTCTCAAATATTTCTAATTTTTTGATAATCAAGTCAGTGTTTACTACCAGGAAGTGCTTTCTACTTTCATAACATAATATAACATAACATAACATAACATAACATAACATAACATAACATAACATAACATAACATAACACAGCATAACATCATGTCTTCTTTCAGTTTGGAAATAATTCAGTTCCTCTCATTTCACAGGTAAAGAGCTAGACACAGATGCTAACTTCTCCAGTCACAAAGCTTATTGGTGTTTGAGCCAGAGCTGGATTCCGGGCTCCAGTACCCCAATCTAGTGCATGTTTCAGTGCTATATTTCAAAGGCATTAATACTTTTATTTTATACTACTTATTAGAGTAATGAGGCCCATATATATAAATATATAGGTCTATATATGTATGTATATATGTAAAATTTATCATTTATATTAGTACTTTATTTTTCTCCCACCTTTACTTTTTATGCAACATTTCACATGTCTTTCATGTTTTTTGACAATTAAGACTTAAAGTTTCCCTCTCTTTTCTTCATTCACATCTGTGCCTAGGACAGTTCTGACAAAACATTAAGTCCTTATTAATTATTTAATGATTGATTAATCTTCTTTGAGATTAATTTGCATGCATTTATCATTTTAAATTTCTCAGTATGTCATTTTTATTATTTCCTATTTACTTTTTATTGGTGGGCTTCCATCAAACTCAGAGATCATTTGTGATGCTTAGACACTGAAATCCATATTTCAAAAGCAACTAGGACACCATCATATTTGGTTCTATTAATAACTCATTTGACATTGCTGCAAGTTTCTCATTCTAAATCTCCATTTCCATATGCCAGTATGCCTCCCAATGATCAAAAGTAATGAAACTGCAGTAAAAAAAAATCAGAAATGTTTGGCTTAAGACCCAAGGGGGTGCCTCTGTCTTCCATCTGAGCTCTTGGTATGAGGGAGAGGAGACTTGTTGGGAAAGGACAGACTCAGGAAGTAGGCAAGCAAGACAGCATTAAGGTGAAATGATATGAAAAAGATATTGAGGGACTTTAGACCTGAATAAGGGGTTACATTTACTTGGGTTCCGGAGTAATTTCTTTATTAAGCAATGTGTAAAGATAGACTTTTGTCTTTCAGAATTCCCAGAGATTGAAGGGCAGGTTAAGCAATCTGTAATTATACAGTGCAAATCATTTTGCCTAAGGGAAAATGTGTGTGTGTGTGTGTGTGTGTGTGTGTGTGTTTGTGTGTGTGTGTGTGTGACACAAATACTGTTCTTCATTTACCTGCTTTATACTTGAAAGGACATAGGATGGCTTAGAGAATAGACTATAACAACATAGGATATCAAGCATAGGTAACAAGAATAAACAATAGTAGAGATTTAAAATGAAGCTAAGAATAAAGCATGCATAAAATGTATATCATAAATAAAGCATACATTTGACCTTGGTAGATTAATAGAACTTTAGTGTCAAAGTGTTCTGACGTTTACTAGCCTTGTGACTTTAGAAAAGCTTGTTTACAAAAGCCTGGATAGAATTTTTAATGTGCCTTGTTTTCAAATTTCTACAAAACATTGTTCCTGTCCTGAAGATGGGAAAACAAAATTTATGCAATAGAAACAATTGACATTTACTTTGGTAAATACATCCTTACATATGCGCCACCTCACTCTAAACTTCAATTTCTTTCCTCTTTGCTTCTGATTCAGCCACACTACTGCCTGTGCTCACTTTCTTTGCATCTTGTGGAAGGGCACAGCGGTAACAAGTGTATTCTCACTTGAGGCATTTTTTCACTCCTTTACATCAACAGAAGGTTCAGAGTATCTTCTTCATCGCCACCCACTGGAGAGTGTCTTCACCACTTTTTCACATCTTTTGCTGTGGGTTTCGTTGTTATTTGTTCTTTTGACCAAAGTCTTGTCCTGCCCCAGTTTTTCTTTTCCTCCCAGATCCTGCCTACATCTACATTATCCATGTCCTTGGCAGCAAGTTCCTATATTACAACTTTTGTCATTTCTATCACTCTCAATGGCTGCATTTGCTCTTACTCCCTGGGGTTTTACTCTCATTTAACTTTGACACATGTCTTCATTATCCTGGTGAGAGGAACTCCAGGGGCCTAGAAAGAACTGCTGGAAATGGCTTATACAGTTTCCCAGAGGTGGTAACAATTGGGTGATGCAAATTTACAGAGAAGAGAATTGTCAGATCTTGAATGAGCACAGCTGTGAGGCACTCTTGATTCTCAGTGAGGAGAAGGAAGTCAGTGCGGGGTGAAGTTGAGTTGACTCTAGGGACCTAAGTGGGGAAAGACTATCTTATTAAGGCTCAGTGTTTAAAGGTGAGTAGCAATTCTACCTCATGCAATGTGGAGTTTGATTCCAAGGGTACTTCATCCAAGAGAACAAAGATATAGAAATGTCCTGGGTTTCAGTTATTACATAAGATATTGATAGTACAGTGATGAATATGACACAGCTCAAGGTCTCATGGATCCCTCAGAGGGTCATGATCAGTCTCAATGTAAATAGTACCCACAGGAATCCTGGCTTTATAAACTTTCTGAAAATGAGTCCATGTAAGCAGAGCTGTGCTCTATTGCTAGGCAAATACTTATCTAAATATTTTGGATCATACATTTGAAATGTATTTTATGTATGTTTTAGCTTTTTAAGAGAAGATACTGAAAATAATTGAGATTTTTATAGAATTTTCAAAATCATAACAAAATACTTAATTTTATATTTTTAATTTAATGACATTTTTAGGGTAAGCAGCACTATCGAATTCTACTATAAATGACTTTAAATCACAGTGAATCTTGGATTTTTAAATATGATATTATGATAATATCATATATGTTTATGTGTGAGTATATATAATATAGAGTGACATACACAAACTTTAACTACTTTTTTCAGTTTTTAAATGTGTTCTCAATTTTGAGAATCTAAATCTCCAAAGGTTAATGCTTTTAGTTTAATGTTATAATTTTTGGTAAGTTTATAAATCAAAATAAGATTTTTATTTTTTTGCTTAAGGGGAAAAAGGAAGGTCAAAACATTCAATTACCCTGAAGGGTGGGTGGGGTGTGCACAGAGAAGCTGTTATCACCCACTTTTTCACTATTAAGGGGAAATCCAAGTACAGATTCTATTCCCAGTCTTTGGAAAAGTAGACATACTGTTGAGGAAAAATGCCCCTTTCTTGAATCAAAAAAGATGCTGATTATGAATTTAGCAGCACACTAGGCAATATCATACTTTGGCTTGGTGACATTGCTTTTCCTGAGGCTATTAAATTATATACCATTGGGCGATCCCACTTAACAACTCCTTGGGCATTGACTGGCCTTGTGAATTGGAATAAAAACAGTTGTCTGGGTGTTTCAATCTCATGTTTGTCTTGGGATCACACACTAAAATTTGGTGACCTTCTGAGAGATAAGTTACTTAACTGAGAAGAATGTTTACTGTTGTTTTAGTTATACTCATACTGAGATGGCAGTTAGAAGACCAAAACCAGAAGGGTATCTGGAGTCAGCAGTGGGACAGGAACAGATAAACAGTATACACAATATGAGTGGCAAGAGTAGAACCAAAGAGTGGTGTCAAGAATAAATACTGGCTATCTAAAAGGAAGATGCCAAGAACTAAGTGGAAATGTAGCAAAATCAGTATCAGGAAATATGAGGCTAAATTAGAAAGCTAGAGGATATGATGAGACTCAAAAAGTGAAGTGGAAGGTAAACTGTAGGATATCCATAAAACCTGACTACTGGGCAACAGACTTAAAGCTGTCTCTCCTCCATTCATGCCATTAACCCTCCTTAAAGCCTGATACAAATAGAGTTTCATGTGGGATTTCTCAAACATCAGTAGATAGCAGCCTTTCCTAGAAGCCTTGTTAAATACTATTTCCAAAACTGATCTGGTTATCTAGTGGTTTTGAGCCTGTGTGTGTGTGTGTGTGTGTGTGTGTGTGTGTGTGTAAAAGGGCAATAGTAAATATTTTGGCTCTATGGTTCATGTTTTTGGTCACAGTTACTCATCTCTGCTGTTTTAGCATGAGAACAACCATACACAATGTGTAAATAAATGAATGTGGCTGTGTCCCAATACATTTTTTTTTTAATTACAGAACAGGTGGTATGCTGGATTTGGCCCATGGACTGCCCCTGGTTTAGAGCAATGTTATTCCTTCCTCCAACATGGTGGCCTAATGTGTCTTGAAGAGAAAATTATCAAAATACAGGCTTTTAAAATAGAAAGCCAGATGTTTCTTTTAATCACCTACATTTTTGCAGATAATGTTATTCTTGATACTCTATATCTCTGTGTATAAAGGTTGCTGAAATATGGATAAACAAAAACTATAGCAGCAAATATAGTTTATTTTGGAAGCTACTGGAAAGGGATCTCATTTCCCCAAGTAAGTCACTCATTCACCAGCTCTCATGGCAGAAATTCCACCTTCAGTAAGTCAATTCGGTTCGTTGCCATGATATGTTTCCTCATACGGTATGCAAACCAAAGAAGAAAATAATTGTTTCTAACCTCATGGGGTAAGAAAAGCAAATTTCCTTTTGACAATTTAAATACTCCTGAGAAGGTAAGCAATGCTTATCTAGAGGAAAAATGGGTTAAAGACAGAGCTATGGAGATTATTTTAAGCAAGCATCAAGCATTAATAAGGAAGCATGATTATTTATAAAATAATGTGGTTTTGTTTGTTGTGTAGGAAATGGTTGGGAAGGCAGTGAAGGAATGTATTTAAAACATAGGAAGCATTGAAATGAGATACTTCCAAAGGCATTTTAGTCGAAACCCAGCTCCTCCATTAAGGATCAGCTCATCTTTCACCTCCCAGTGGGGTGTAATCGGTTTCTTGATTAGCATTTGCAGTCACAGGGATTCGAAGTTGCTTCTACATGACTCTCAGGGACTCTTCAGGATCAGCTCAGAAAGAGGCAACTCCCTATAGCTGCCTACTAGCCTCTAGGACCTGGCTATGCTACAGTCAAATACAGAATGACAAAGCCGACGTTTCCTATTTGGGAACTCTTAAGTCTAGCATGTGACTTCTCTCTGTGCCCCATTTAAGCTTTCTATATTTTGTCTCTTTTGCACCTTGATTTTACTTCTGTCCAGAGCTCCAGCCCTTTCTTGAGTCCCTCTTTTTTCACTAAAATTAAAACCCAGTATGTCTTTCATAGCTAGTCGGACATGAGTGACAGGATAACAGAAGAATAGGGGCCCAGCCTAGAGACTGCCCAAAGAACATCCAATGGTACTATAATTCTGGCTATCCACATGTGTGGTAGGCAGAGTTATATGTCAGCCAGGTGACAATCAAAATCACCTTATTTGCCAATCACCTAGGCAAGCCTTTGGAACCACCCATCATGGGCCAAATATAAGGCAGACGTTCCCACTTCTGGGTCCTTTTTGCCCTTTTGTGTTCTCTCTTTTTTTGGTGGCCTTTTGTGGTCTTTTTGCCCTTTTGCAGCCATTTTGGCCCCTTTGTATTGTTTATACCTCTGAGACCAAGTGACTCTTTAGGGTATTCTTGGTCTTTCTAAAGTATACTTTTAATAAAACTATTAAATCTCAATGACCTGTGATTTTTCACTGAGTCAATGAGGAAGAACCGAGAAAAAGTGCTAACTACACATCTGCACCGCTGTCGTCCCTCTCCCTCCCTCGTACTATTGGGGTGACACCAGACTCCGATTGACCCCAATGGTGATAGAAGGATATTGTATCCTAAAATGGGACTGAACTTCTGGAATCAGGAAATTTGATTAACCAATTGAGGATAATGCCTTCTTTTTTTTTTTTTTTCAGTTAAGGTGTTTGCATTTTACTGGAGGTTTGTTTCATAGTCTTTCCTCATAAGGATTTACTAATTGAGAATTGCATTTGGAGATGATGTCAACCGCCTCTGATGGGAAGGTTTTGGTTCAGAATGCTATAGTTAATTGAATACCAGGAGACCTGGGTTTTTGTCCTGTCTCAAATTACTAAATTAGTTATAAAACCATGTTCCCATTATAGATCTCAGTTTTCTCATTCTATAAAATTATAGTTTGGTATTACATGATTACTGTTTAAAACTCCAGGATAAGTTAATTTACCGTAAAGTATTAATGACTGAGAGTAGTTTAATTAGTTATCCAGGTACAACAGAATTTTGAAAGCTAATCTTAGACCCTAAAGGTTCTGAAATACTCTCATTTTAGACATCATTAACAATGTAAAGAAAGAATTTTCCAGTTTCCTTCAAAACATAGCAGGAGAACTGCAGTTGCAGTTGCAATTGAATAAGACAATTGAGAAAAATGGCCAGAGAGATTTTTGTTGTTGTTGTTAAGGATAGATGCTTACTATGATTTCTGTGCGAATTTAGAGTAGGAAAGGACCTAGAACCAACATGGAGTAATCAGGCATGCTTTACATTTAGAGATTTGGAGTGGAGAAGGAGTGATGCTTTTGAGTGTAAACATTCCAAAAATTTCAAGAGAGAGAAACTTGCATTTGCTTGGTTCTAGTACTTAGACACAGGGAATTCAATATGTATATTAATCTACATTTTCCTTCCTCTTGTCCTACAACCCCATAGTCCCCTTTCTCACTAGGAAAAATTTAAAAATCCTTTTCTAATAAACAGTCTTGCTTAGCTGTAATGCCTGGTGCAAGCATAGAATGATATGTACCATTCTATCTTGAGCCTATTTCTCCACTCTTTTTTTTTGCTTACACTATGAGGGTAGGAACTATTTTTTTTTTCTTTAATTTTGCATGTAGCATCGGAAGCACTTTAAATCTTCCATACCTAATAAGACTCTTCGCCCAAATGACTGTTTATTTTCTCTCATGTGAAAGGTACACTTCTTAATGTGTTATTCAGATTTGTTGCAATTCATATCCTCATTCAACAGATAGTGATGACCACGCTGTTACAGGTGCTCATGAGGTACCTGATCTAGTGAACAAGTCCACCAAGTCCCAACCTCGGAGTCTGCATTCTGATAGGGACAGTCAGACAACTGACAAATAAAACCCCACATATGTCGGGTCATGACAGTGTTCTCTAGAGAAGAATAAAGCAAAGGACTAAAGAGCAATGGAAGTCAGATGCTGTTTTGATGGGGAACTGAGGGAAAGCCGTTTTGAGCAGGGGACATTTGATCAAATGTGAAAGAAGTAAGCTGGAGCACCATGTGGGAACTGGGCCAGCAAGTTTCTGGCAGATACGCTGGCAGATACCATGTACTGTTTCCAACTTTTAATGATCTTCTTCCCTGTGCACGTCAGCTCCTGCCTGGACTCTCTCTCTTCTCATCGCTCACTTTAAGCCACACCTCCTCTGTGCAGAGGCCCCTCCTGGTATTTACAGTTGATTCTCATTATTCACAGATTCCATTTTTGCCAGTTTGCCTACTTGCCAATATTATTTGTAATCACTAAATCAATACTTATGGAATTTTTTTGTGGTAATTTGCAAACATGGTCATATACAAAAAGTGGCAAAAAACATGTCACCTGTATGTATCTTCCAGCTGAGTTTGAACAGGATGATACTCTACCTTCTTGTTTCCACTTTCATACTGTCGACAAGTGTTCTTTCTGTGAGCTATTTAGTGTAACGTTTTTTTACATTTTTGTGTTTCTGTATATTTTGTTGGTGACTTACCTGTTTAAAATGGCCCCCAAGTATAGTGCTGAGTTACTGTTTAGGGTTTTCCTAAGCAAGATAAGCCAGGATGTGCCCCATGGAGAAAATATTTGTGCTAAGTAAGCTTCATTCATACTTGAGTCTTAGTGCTTTTGGCCATGAGTTCAATGTTAATAAATTGACAATACATATTAAATAAGCTGCCTTTAAGCAGAAACATCCATAACATAAGGTTTTTTTATTGATTAGTTGATGAAAATGTTATGACCAGAGGGTGGCAGGAACCTAACCCTGTTTTTACTCTAAGAGCAATGGTTCAAAATTTGCTAATTCTGTGTACTTGGCAGCTTTATAGAACATAACTACCACAAGTAATAAGATTCAACTGTAACTTCTAGGTCCTGCCTCTACAGTGATTTATTTTGGAGTACCTCATATTTTAGTGCCCAGTTTTATGGAGTGTAATGCTACATTATATTTGCTTTAGAGCTTTGTCTAATTTTTTTATGCACTTCTTTGATCCACCACTTTGGCCAGCTCCCAATTATTGAACATCTACTATGTGTCCAAAATGGGTATGAGATTTTCATTGTAATGACCCTGAGAAGTAAGTATTAGGAGGCCCATTTTGCAAATTAAAACCCTGAGGCTCCAGAGGTTGTGTGATTTGCCCAAGGTCATAATGCAAATAAAGCCAGAATCTGGACTTGTTCCAAGGTTTGGCTGTATCTGAAGCTTTTATATCTTTCACAGTTCTGGGTGCCTGATAGAAACTCAGTGAGCTAAAAGGAGTGTTATACAAAGAAGACAAAAGAGGGAGGGAAAGTCAAGGACAATTCATGCTTTGTGTTGGTTGGTGGCTAAGCTATTTTTCTCCCTGAAAGAAAGAGATGCAAGTTCTGATATTCACATGCTCACCCACCAGGCACCCTTCAGAATTCCCATCCATCAGCTGGCAAATGGACACATTTTAATGAGCACAATCTCAACCAAGCAAGTTCTGGCAACAAAATATGCCTCCACTAATGATATTCAATTGTTCTAAGAAGACAAAATGGTCTGAAGTGTAATGAGATGCCAAACACACAAACGCACAAAACAGGCTGCTCATATTTAAGTCCTTATGTTTCTTGAAGTGAAAACTCATTTTAAGAAGATTATGGTGCATATATTATAAAGTGAGATGCTATTCCACATTCATGCCCCACTGGGGCCTTGACTGTATTAAAAAAAATGAAAACAAAACCAACAACAACATTTTGTTCCCACACAAGTACTTTGCTAATAGGACATGTGACGCGGTAGTCGTTTGTTTGGGTTATTTTTATTGCAAGCTTTATGAATGCATTCACTCTTTTGATACACAATGCATTCAGGAAACTTCTCAACCAGGCTTCTGAGGATGAGAACACCCTGGAAACAGGGTCTGAGGTTCAGGGTCATTAAAATACAATTGTAGTTGATGAGGTGGGGTGAGAGAGAGAAGAGGGTATATTTAGGTTCAGGGGGAGGGTGTGTTTGCCTCACCTTCAGGTTAGAACAAAGTAACTTTTAATGAGGTGATGGCTAGATTTTTATCCTTGACCAAATTCTGTTCAACCTGGTCATTAGTGGCAAAGATCCATCACAATTTCAAATACTTTATTATAAGCAAAAGTATTTTTATTTTTTTGATGAAATCCCTCTGTGAAATGTAAATAAAACATGAAACAAATAATAAAGATTGAAGAGTGGGGTGGGATTTCAAACAATTTAGATACTCTCTCTCCTGCTTTGTCTTAGTTGCATCCCTGAGGCAGCTTCTGGAACTGCCCCCTCCCTTTCCCAAGAAACTGTGAAAATTACTGAACCACATGAAGTGAGATATTTAAATGTCTATGAAAGATGGACAAAATGATACAAGGAAGGCTATGTCAGGCAGGGAAAAAGAAAGCATTACATATTTTAAAGAGAGAGAGAGTAAGTGGGAATGGTGAGTTAACCCAGAAATTAATAATTATAGGAAACACTCACTGTTCCTATAGCTGGTGGAAGAAAAGATGGGAAGTGGTGGTATCAGAGTCCAAGAGTACAAAGCATAGGCTACATAGTCAGTACCAACATCATAATGAGGGCCTCATGGCTGAAACTGAGATTGCAGCCACTTTCAGAGGTGCCACTAGAGGTAGAGGGAGAGCAAAGAAGAAATGCTGCTTCTTCCCTATGTTTGCATCTGATCCCACCAATAACACCTACTGATAAAACCTACCAGGAAGCCTGTTAGAAAAACAGACTCCGAACCCTTGTATTTACTGAATGGAGAGGAGAAGGGCAAGTATGAGACTAAGAGGAAGTAGGTCAGTAACTGGCCCTGTTTATTTTCTGGGCTATTCAGCATCTACCCATACCTTTCGACTCTTATTTCTATTTCTGATACCACAGCAATGGTAACTCAATGCTTTTGCTTAATAAAATCCAGTTTTCCTTGGTACACAGGATGATGCTCATACTCTTTCACAAAGAGAAGACAGTGAGTCCATTAGTCAAAATCTGCCTCTGTTCCTAAGTGATATTAGTTCCTCTTCACTTCAGTTACAAAGCCCATCCGGATGTTATGTAACTTAAAGACAAAAGTAAAACTATCATCTACATTCTATATAAAACATAATAGGGGGAAAGAGAGGAAAAATTTTGTGTGTGTGTTTGGGAGTGTGGGTAAGTAATAAGTAGAGAAAAAAAGAATACATTCCTGCTATAATCAGTGTTTCTGTGTCTTGTTACAATGACATAATTGATACTTGTAGCTTCCCTCCTCCCCATCACCCATTCCAGATTCCCTCAGTATCTCAATTGGTTGGTGTACTTTACCTTTTGAGATAATTCAAACATTCCTTCCTGCAGTAATTCAGGTCTTAGTGATCTTACCAATATTAGATTCCTTTAGTCTTTTATGACATTTTCAAATTTTTATTTTGAATTTCTTAGAGGTTCCCCGGGGAATCTCCTGGGTTTTGAACATAGTCTTTCTCTCCTCCATTTTATAGCATGACTCTATCTCCTTTTCAGAATCCTAATTAGCCAGTAAGTAACTCTTAACTTTTCACCATGAGTTAGTGGCATGAGAAGCCCAAAATGGCCCATTGGCAATCTCAACTTCCACCTCAAAGGGATCATTGCTATGCTCATCGATGGAAGCACGCCTCCTTTGTGAAATAAGAACTCCAAAACATTATAGCCTAAAGTAGCTGTAATGGGAAGCAAAATTCTTTGGGGATGGTTTATTAAGTGTAGTAGTGAAAGGAGCAGTCCTACTTCTACCTATTCATTTCCAAATTCATGCATTATGGCTGTAAAATAAGTGGTACCACATATTGGTCACTAATTTAGAACACATATCACAATTTGAAAGTGAGTTTGCAATTGGTCGTTTCATCATTTCATGTTGGCCAAGTACATCTGGAGGAGGGAGTATATGCCATAAAACCAATGAATGTTATGGAATTAGCCCATTATTACACTTTTATGTTAAAATGAGTTGTTTGTTGGAACCATTATTGTATAGTATACTATAATGGTGAATAAGATACTTCATTAATCTATTCGTGGTGGTGCTGGCAGAGAAAAATTTTGAGCAATGAAGAAAAATTCTTATCAGAATAGCATTCTGGTCTATGACCATACTAGAATGTGTCTGATCTCGTCTGATGTCAGAAGAATAGCATTCTATTCTTTTGATGGCATTCACTGTCCCAATATTATAGAAAAAGATCGGATATAATCAGACTGCCATCAGGTGGCTGGGACAGTCCCTTGAGAAATGAAGATCTGTTAGGGCCTTTTGGAAGATTAAACACTCAGCAGTGACAGAAGCAGTTTTTGTTATTGTTTTAGATGAGGAGAGAGCTCATGCTGTTGACCCATATGCAACTTTCTATTTTTGCTGCTGTGGCTAGTTAAATGTGAGTCCGTTGAATAATCATCAGGGTGGCTGGGCAGAGACTAGCTAATATTCACAGGAAGGGTCTTCTTGTTTACCTAATACTTGAGAACTTCCTCTGCTCTGGGTACTCTTTGGTAATCAATCACACAGAACAAATATATCCTCTCTTGCTATGCTCATTCTGGGAAGTTTATCCCATATGTTCCAAAGATGCTGTCGGAAGCAGAGCGAAAGAAAGAAAAATTTCTTCTCCCCTCTTCCCATATTTTGATTTTTCACTAATGTTTCCTTTGCGAAACCTAATAGGAGACTGATTGGCAAAGGAAACTGGAAAATTTAATTTTTAGATACCCAGGATTATGGAGCAGAGTAATATCATTGTGAGACCATAAGAGACTAGGTAAGTAAATGACATACTTACTGTTCACATAATAAATGAAAATTGGCACAGACCTTTTGAATAGTTATAAGACTTATAGGTGTCTCTGCTTTTTCTTATGGCACATTATACACAGATAAAGAGGATAATAAACATAATAAAATGTGCAGTGGAAGACCATGATGCAATAAAAAGAGTTATAATGCAGGTCCTGGGAACTTTGCCTCTTTCCTCAAACTCAGGCAATTATGACCATGTCAAACTGAAATAATTTGGTATTGATAATGCTTAGTAACGAGGTATTTAAGGTGAGAAGCACAATGAAATAAACGTGTGACTCGGGGAGGTTTTGGTTAATGTGAGAAGTCATGCGTTGGAATCACTTCCTTAAAAGAAGTGGTGTTTTAGCTGATTGCCTGCCAAATAGGAACCAGCAGGATGTTGTGGCTTAAACACAGCTTATTCAGACAAAGATTATATTTGCAAAATAAAACTTCTATTATATATAAGACTGGTTAGATCTGTCATAGCTTACCCATTAGTGAGCTTCACACTTTAAGAGCAATTTTTGCAAATACAGTTTACAGAATGAGAATGGAGAGAAGAGTCTAGATATCATCTAAAGTTTGCATAGCACATGATAAAAATGAAAAATATTTAGTTGGCTGCTATGTTACCTTATGCAAGAAAAACAAAAGAAAAATAAACAAAAAGGACTACTTCAACTAAAAAGTTCTTGCATAGCAAAGGAAACCATCAATAGAAGACACCCTACTGAGTGGGCAAATATATTTGCTAATGATACATCCAATAAGGGGTTAATATCTCAAATCTATAAAGACCTCATGCAACTTAACACCAAAAAAAATCCATTTAAAAAATGGGCAGAGGGCATGAATAAACATTTCTCCTAGGAGGACATTTAGGTGGCCAATAGACATATGAAAAGATGCTCAACATCAGTAATCATCAGAGAAATGCAAATTAAAACCACAATGAGATATCACCTCACACCTGTCAGATTGGGTATGATCAATAAATCAACAAACAATAGTGTTGGTGAGAATGTGGAGAAAAAAAAACACTTGTGCCCTGGAATTGCAAATTGGTGCAGCCTTTATGAAAAGCAATATTGAGGTTCCTCAGAAAATTAAAAATAGGGCTATCTTTTGGCCCAGCAATTCCACTTCTGGGTATTTATCCAAAGAAATCCAAAACACTAATTTGAAAAGATACACCCCAATGTTCAGCATTATTTTCAATAGCCAAGATATGGAATTAACCTAAGTGCTTATCAATAGATGATTTGATGAAGAGGTGGTATATATGTACAATGAAATATTACTTGGCTATAAAAAAAAAGAAAGAAATCTTACCATATGTGACAATGTAGATGGACCTAGAAAATATTTTGCTAAGTGAAGTAAGTTAGACAGAGAAAGAGAAATACAATACGATCTCATTTATATGTGGAATCTAAAAGACAAAATAAATGAGCAAACAAAACAGAAACAGATTGATAGATGCAGGGAACAAGCTATTGTTTGCCATATGGGTTTAAAAAGTAAAAACTGGTAGTTACAAAATAGTCCTGGGGATGTTAAGTGAGGCATAGGGTGTATAGCTAATCATATGGTAATAACTATGTACAGTGCCAGGTGGGTACTAAACACATCAGGGGGAATAAGAGATGCAAATTTCCAGGTACAAAATAAATAAATAAGTCATGAGGCTATAATGTACAACATAGGGAATATAGTCAATAATAGTGCGATAGAATTTGGTGGTATCAGATCATTGCTGGACTTATCATTGTGATCATTTCTTTAGGTATATAAACGTTAAATAACTATGGTGCACACCTGAAATTATATAATATTATATGTTAGCTATATTTTAAGAAAAATCTTTAAAAATATTTAGTTGGGAAAAGACTGGAGTTTATTTATATTTGTCTACATATTTACCTTTCTTATTTCATTTCATTCTTTCCTGATGTTTTTTCTGAGTCCAACTTTAATAATTTTTCTGCTCCAAAACTCTCTTTAATGTTTCCTTCAGCACAGGTGTTCATTAACAGTTCTCACAGTTTTTTGTTTGATAGGACATCTCATTTTTTTACTTTCACTTTTGGAGCACATTTACATTGTGTTTAGAATTTTATGTTGGCAGGTGTTTTCTTTTGGCACTTCAAGGATATGTTATTATTTGGCTTCTGTATCTTCTGATGAGAAGTCAGTGTTCACTCATTGTTTCTCATTTGAAGGTAATGTCTCTTTTTCCCCTAGTTGCTTTCTGGTTTTTTTTTTTTTTGTTCTTGTTTTTGGTTTTCAGAGGTTTTATTATGACATATATAGGTGTCTTTTCATTGTAATTTTCTTGCTTAGAGTTTTGTAGAGCTTTTGGAGTCTATGTCTGCAAGATTTTCATAATTTTTGGAAAATTCTTGGATATGATCTCTGAACTTCTTTCACTTCATTCTCTCTTATATCTCTTTATGAGTTATAATTACACATATATTATGACTTTTCATCCAGACCCATTGAGTGCTCACTCTCTGTCTCTGTCTTTGTCTCTCTCTCTCTCTTTTTCTCTCTCTCTCTTAATATTTTCTATTTTGTTCTCTCTTCACTGTAATTTTTTTAATCTCTCTTTTACTTTATTAACCCTCTCATCAGCTGTGATACAGTAGCTGTTAACCTCATCTATTGAGTTCTGAATTTCAGATATAATTTTTGATTCTAGAATTTCCATTTGATTCTTTTTTATAGTTTCCAATTATGCGGTGAAATGCACTTGTCATCTATTTTTCTGAAAACATTAATCAGTTATTTTAATATCCAGTCTGATAACTATAATACCTGAAATGATATGGGTCTGTTACTATTATCTATTTTTCTCTTTACAGTTGTTTAGATTGAATGATGAACTTTTTTTTTTTTAATTAAAAAAAGAAAGTATAGAGGTTCTGGGTAATTTTTTTTTTCCTCCAGAGAAAATGACTTTTTTTTTGACAGGCAGTAATAGTGAGCTATTTCAAAGTTGTATTTCAGACTTTGTAAGTCTTGATATATCTCTTACTTTGCCTCACTCCTAATTGTACTTCTCTAGAATTTGCCACTGAGATTCTGGGGTGATTGTCAGGGAACCTTTTCCTAGGAAGATTATAAACTCCAGTTTTCCTCTGCAGAACTATGAGACTTCTGAGTCCTCTGTTGGGCTTTTTGCCCAATTTCTGTTCTCCTACTTACAAGTACAGAACGGTCAAGCTCACTTTTCTCCATCTTGCTTTTCTCAAGCCCAGCTTCTCTGATAAGTCCCAAGTCCAAATGGCCTTTCTAGCTCTATAACATTGCTGAAAGCCCTGTGGTTTTTCTGTCTCTTCTAGACAAACTATGATTATATTTTCAGTGTCTCACCATTTACTACTTAACATTTGGTAAAATCCATGTATCCTTTTTCTACCTAGGATCTTGGATCCTCATGTCCTGGCTACCTCAGAAGCTATTTAATATGTTTGAACAGATTTTATTTGTTAGCATTTTATCCAGCTTTTTTAGTTGCTTTCAGGAAAAGTGTTGCCATGTTACAAGCTACCCTATCATAACTGGATGTAGAAACTGGTGTGAGGCTATTTTGAACAGATATATAGGGAGAGCCTGTGGCTTAGGTGTAGGCCTGTTGGATGCTAGGTATGTCTGTGGGAGGACAAAAGACAAAAAGCACAGTTGGAGTATATTCTTGTTTTTCTACCTTTCATTATTTTGAGAAAAACAATGCCTTTACCTTCACTTTAGACCTCTGTTTTAGAATCATGAAGAGGAAAATATGAGTGTGTATAGTTAGGTGCTTATAGGAATAACATCTGTTCTTTGAAATTTCTTGAGGCTTTATGATGGCTTCGCACAGAATCATATTTTTGTAAATATTCAATTTGTGCTTAAGACAAATGTGTACTCTAATACTGCTTGTAAAACTCATAGCTGGACATTAGTTCAAGGTTATTAATTATATTGTTTTTAACTTTATAATTCCTTTTTTCTTTATCTACCTGACCTACCAACAATTGAAAAGTGTGTGTTGAAATCCACCATCTTTGTTTGTTTTTTTTTTTGTGTTTTCTTACATTAATGTGTTTCTTTTAAATACTTTCTCTTTTTAAAAGTGTTACCTGTATCTTCTAATAGCTAAGACAAATACTTCAGTGTGCTTTTACTTCTCTTGGTCTCCCTACTGTAACATCTATCATACTGAAGTTATTAAGGCTTTTAATTCTAGGTTACCACTGATATATTGCTTGCTCCCTAGTTACTTTTAAAAGCAACAACCTCCAATATCAATATATTTGACATACAATAAATATCACATTGTATATGATGTATTGTGTACGTATATAAAATATTTGTTACATATGACATATCATATATAATATGTATCACATTATATTATATGTGATTATATCATATATGTATGTATATAAATTATTACCTGGGTTAGTCTTTACTCTTACTTAGATTCTTTTTTCCAGACTATTTTCTATATGGCCCTTTGTATGGTAAAACTTCTTAAGCCTTCTATGCTTAATTATATTTGAATGGTAGTTTGGGTGAATGGAAATTCTAGGTCTAAATTTTTTTCTTATTGGAACTTCTGTTTTTTATGGCAGGACAGGTTGGCATACACAAATATTGGTGTTGAATGAGTTACAAACTAAAATGTAAATTATACAAATTTTTAAAGAAAACAAAATTATTGCTAACTTAGAGTAAACAAAGATTTATTAAGATACAAAAAAAACACACAAAATTTGAAAAGAATAATTTGATAAAATAAATGTCATCTGTTATCTAGCTAACTACCCATCTACTATCAATATCAATTCAGCTTTTTGAAAGACCTGTAAGTGTATGAAACAGCAAGCTGTGGACTAGAAGATTCAAAATTTTTACATTAAAAGGTATTTGTATCCTGAATATATAAATAATTCAAATAATCCAAGAAGATAAATTGCCCAATTAAAAATGTATAGAGGATTTGAAAAGACACTTTGCAAAGAAGGTAGGAATGGCCAATAAGGTTATAAAATGATGTTCATGATCCTTCATCATCAGGGAAGTCAAAATTTATGACACAATGATAATGCATTACAAATCCATTAAAATGGCTAATATTTTTTAAAAGTATGAAAATAGCAAGTTTCTTTGAAGATAAGGAATGACTGGACCACTCATATATTGCTGATGACAAATGTTAAATGATACAACTCTACTGGAAAATAATTAAGCAGTTTCTTATAAAGCTTTACATTTACTATGTGACTTCACAACTTTATTCCCTGATATTTTACCAAGAGAAATGAAAGCACATGCCTACCCAAAGACTTATACATCAATGTCCATAGCACCTTCACTTATAAGTGCTCATTAAGAGGTAAATGGAGAAACAAATTCTAGAATAGTTATTCAATGCACTTTTATTCTGTAATAAAAGGAATAGACTCGTGTTACATAATAAATGTAACAACATGGATAAATCTTAAAAAACTATTGTGAGCAAATAAAGCCAAACACAAAACAGTATGAACTGTGTACTTCCATTTATAAATATAACTCTAAACTTATGTGGTAAAATATAGATCAGTGATTCCATGGGACTAGAATGAGAATTAACTGGCAAGGGGCTCACGACAACTTTTAGGGTTATAGAAATGTTCTGTATCTTGATTGTCATGGTGGTTACATGGATGCATACATTTGTCAAAACTCTGTATTATAAATACTTATAAATTGTGCAATCTAAATAATGGAATTTTACTTTAATAAAGTTGATTTGAATAAAAGTCTTTTGACATATCAATCCTATTTTTTCCAAAGAAAATAATTAGATAATATAAACTTCATTTCTGTGGTCATATGAGAACTAAACCGAGAAACAACATACATGATTTAAAAATGATGCAGATGTGTGCTAATTGATATGCAAATATACTCTGAATATTTTACATTTATTATTCAATTTCAGCCTCAGTAATGGGATGAATTTTCAAGTAAATTTTGGGACAGACAAGAAAACTGAAGCTTTGAGGGAGTAAGTAACTTGTTATATGGGTTGTAATTGAATAGAGGAAGTCCTTTGGAGGGAATATATATGTGTACAGGTTTCTGTGCTTCCTTCTTACCATGCTTTTTCTCATGTTATACTTATCAGTTGCGCTTGTGTTCCAATATGATCTGTTTCTTTGAAATGAAAGAGCAGTGCTGAGGACATTTTGTTCATGGTGGTTGAATGTGCTAGATTCTGTTCATCACTGGGAGACTTCAACTGCAATAGGAGCCATATAAGAAATAAAGAAATCCAAAGCTAATACTGTGGATGAATGGCACTATTCTGGACACATGTTTGGCATAATTCTGACTGAGTCAAAATATGCTTCTCTCTCCAATCTGATGCCACTGATCTTTGGATAATTTTGAGGCCAATGACAATTCTTTAAAAGAACTAAGTTAGGTCTGATCTGTAGCAATGTTTTATCATGTCAGTCTTTACTCTGTATCATCCTTACTCCATCCACTGCTTTTTTTTTATTATCTTAATTTTTCTTTCACTCTTATATATGAAATTTTACTAATCCAGTGCTCTTATACTATTTTGTTTTTGTTTTTGTTTTTAGGATTTGTCATTCAAAGGGAGTGTGTGTGTGTGTGTGTGTGTGTGTGTGTGTGTGTGTGTGTGTGTGTTCATATAAGTTGTTAGGGACTCAGCGCACATGCCATAATCCCAGTGATTTATCATTTAAGTCAGGGAAGTTCTACTACAGCCTTTGAGGCTAACTGAATTTCTACAATGTGATACCATGATATTATGATTTATTATAATTTATAATAATATATATCTGGTCTTCTGCCCAGTTCTTGACATAGAGCTCCTAAAACATTTAGAATTTCCTGTTATAAGAGCCCTAAGGTGCTTTTCTTATGTTAATGAGGTGGCTTCTGGAGAGCCATTAGGTAACTTAAGGATGAGGGTTGGTTGCTAGAGGAACCAACTTTATCATTAGAGTATTGGAACTTTCAGTAACCCTTCTTTCTCCCCCTTATTTTCTTCCCCCCCTCCCCAGCAACCCCCACTCTAGGGAAAAGAGAAGGGCTGGATATTAAAACAATCATCAATAGCCAATGATGTAATCAATTATGGTTATGTAATGAAGCTTCCATAAAAATCCAAAAGAATAGGGTTCCCAGAGCTTTGGGCAAACCCATGGGAATTTGGGGAGAATGGCATGCTCAGAGACCATGTAAGGTCCCACCCTTTCCCCATATCTTGTTCTATGCATCTCTTCCATCTGGTTGTTCTTGAGTTATATCTTTTTCTAATAAACTGGTGATTTACTAAGTAAAATGTTTCTTTGAGTTCTGTGAGTTGCTCTAGTAAATTAACCGAACCCAAGGTGAATGTGGTGGAAATACCTGATTTATAGCACCTCAGTCAGAAGTACAAGCAACAACCTGGACTTGCCACTGGCATCTCAAACCCAAGCAGGGGGCTGTTGGAACCCCTTATCTATAGCTGGGGAGTCAAAAGCACAGGACTTGTGACTGGCTTCTGAAGACAGGGGTGGGGAGGTGGAGGTTGCATTCTTATGGGACTGTACCCTTAACCTGTGGGACCTCTGGGCAATAGTACCAGAATTGAGTTGAATTATAAGATACCCAACTGGTGTCTCACAGAATTAAAGACCTCTGTATATTTGTTGACCAAAAATGTTAGAAGTTAAGTATTCCCTGCAAAGGTAGAGACTCACAGGGAAGAAGGACATATAGGAAGAAGTAGATGTTCCTCAACCCAGGAGGTAGACTGAATTGGATTTCAGATACTATTTTAGGTACAGATCCACAATTTTTTTTCTAAAAATCTTAGGACCTTAGGATCAGATATATTCCTGAAATTTTGATTTTAGAAAGATAATGCAGTCTATACAGTGAGATCTGGAGTACCAACCTATAAAGATATTAATATTCTAGAGTGAAACCTCTGAATATTCATACTATATATTACCCTAATGTTAGTTCAGATCTGGTTTTGCTGTCCGATAAATTTGAGTCATCAGTTTTCAGTCATTTTTACATATTGAAATTGTGTATAAGAATTGTGGACCACATATAGTTTTTCAGGAGAGAACTCAACATTCTTTTAGCCTGCAAGCAATAGTCTCTTCTATGTTCTTATCTGAATCTTTATGCCACTTTATTTATTTCCCAGTCTTTAGATCTGCTTCAGAATATTCTTTTGTATTTGAATTTTTGTGTGTGTGTGTATTTATACATATATATATACACACATACATATATATACATATACATACATACATACATATACATATACATACACACACACACACACACACACACACACACACACACACACATATATATATATATATATGTATAATTTAGCCTCAGTAATGGAATGAATTGTCAAGTAGGTTTTGGGACAGACAAGAGAACTGAAGCTTCGAGGGAGTAAGTAATTTATTGAAGTATAATTTATATTCCTTAAAATTCACCCATTTGAAGTTTACAATATGAGTTTTAATAAATGTGTATAGTCACAGAGGCACCGTGAGTACATTCAAGGTTTAGAATACTTCTCTCACCCTCAAAACATCCTCCTGTATCATTATAGTCAGTATCCACTCCCACTCCAGCCTCGGGCCAGACACTCACTGATGTCATCTCTGTGTCTGGCTTCTTTCACTTAGCATATGTTTTGAGATATATGTCTTTGTGTCTATCAGTAGTTTGTTCTTTTTCATAGCTGAATGATAGTCCCAAATGTATGTAACCAGTGAGTGAATCAAGAATATATTGCACAACTCTACAATGAACAACTGTTAAGCAATTAAAAGATCTTGTGTCTTTAATCTGTTATCCAACTTACCAGTATCTGAATCCCTACTCCACACTGCATGCTTCCTTAATTTAAGTGTCCCCTTACTACAATTATATAGTCTTAAGCCAGCAAGTCTCTAACTAGCCCCTAAGCCTACAGGTCTCAGCTAGGAAATTGGGCTTTGATAGTACAGTGCACTGGGGGACTTTGGAAACCTAACTGACCTCCCCGTAGGTCAGTAGATCACAGCCATGACACTCTTTGGTCCCAATCCCACTGTGTAGCCATCCAGGAAAGACTTTCCAATGATTATCAATTTGGTCATTCTGAGTCTGGACCTCAACACTTTTCCTACTGGGCTCAGGAGGATCTTTCTGCCTATTGCGTTGAATTCCAAGATTCAGAGGTATGCCTACTTTCTGAAAATGGAGGGGAATATATAACTGGACCAGGAATATAGGAGAAAATCTGTCCCCTCTATGGCCAAACTTTAGTCCCTATTCTATTGTATTTGAGCTCAAATCAGTTTACTATTACCAGGAAAAGTGGCCTGAAAGGATTGCCTTCAGTATTCTCTCCACACTTAAATTTTTTGTTTGGGCACTGACATGCTTAAAGAGGCCAGGAATGGGGTAGAGGAAAATCAGGATGAAGAGCTGGTGGTCTATAGCAGATTCTAATGAACTTTACTGCCTCTAGTGGTGTCAGCTCTTCCATGCTGTTGGCTATAAGGGACATCATTTCCCTTCAGGACATACTCCAGGCTCAGTGACAGGATGTCCTATTCATGAAGGGGGGGCTGTTTAGCACCCAATGAAAATGTTCCTACAGCCGGGCAAGACCTTACCAAGTTGCTCTCAGGATTCTGTAGAGGTTCTGAGACTAGACACAATTATTGTTTATACTTCATGGCTAGAGGCAGAGCTGGGGGCAGGGCAGACTGCAGGAGTGATAGGATAGAGCTGCTACTATTTTAAATCTACAACATTTTTTTTGTCCTGTTTTACTCAGTATTTACAGTTGAAGGTTAGTTGCTACGTTATTATCTTGCTTTGGAAAAGTATTTAATGTCTCTACATCTAATTTCCTAAAATGGAAATAATAGTGATAATGACATTTATTATTATTATATTATACATAAGTATGTTAACATATGTAGTCCTCTTAGGATAATAATGCTGAACCTAGTAATACCTCAATGAAATGAAACCGCTATTACCTTACCTAATGTTATTTTTCAATGGAGGAAATATTTTGGTGAGCCTGTAGATTATATGTAGATAACAAAGAGGAGGTAATCTGTTCAGCATCACAATGTATCTCTGCATCATTGTGAACAGAGCTGCATTTCTATAGATCATTATGCAGACCCAGACATAATTGTGAGATGGAATGCAAAGAAACCCTCTCACTCCTCCCTCCATTCTGGACGTTGAGATGTTGTGGAAGGGTCAGTACTTCAGGCAGGGAACAATGTCTAAAGCATTTCCCTTAAGGAGATGGCTGCATACAAGGTACAGAATATTTAATCTAGAAATTCTCACATTTTATAACCAGTGTCAAAAGATTTTCTGTGCTGTAAATCTCTCCTAATATCTTGAAGTCTTCGATAAATAAATAAATAAATAAATAGATAGATAGATAGATAGATAGATAAAATATAAATATAAAAACTCTTATAACCTGGTCTTAACCATTATTCAGAGCAGGTTCCATTCTTGCTTCAAGTGATTTAACTAGGTAGTGGTCACTTGTGAGACTCAATTATGGTTTGGTAAGAGGTGATATAAGGGGAGAAAGCAGTGTTGTCCTCTAAAAATGCTGATTGCCTGAAGCAATAGATGGTGGGACAGGTAGTAAGCATTCTATGGAAATTCTCCGGATTCCTTGGGGATTTATATCCAATAAAATATTGGATTTACTGTGAACTTGAGTAGGATGCGGACTCAGATGATTGTCAAATAGGCATTAATGAAATTTGCAAATATGAAAATCAAGATTTGGGGATAGGAGAAACCCTTGTACTCCAGGTAATCATGCTCAGAGGTAGTACTTGTGCTGCCCTCATTGGTTTTCTTGGATAAAACTTCTCTCACATCCCAGCTACTCCTGCCTTAGGTTAGAGACAATAGAGGTGTAGCGGATCATCTAGCCTCTGACGAGATGGTTTTCTCTTTGGCTCTGCAGAGCTCCCACTTTACAAGAAAACATGGATGGTCACAGTGTTCATTTCTTATCAGCTGATTAAAATTCAGTGGCGAGAGATCCATTGCATTAATCACAGTTATACTAGGTCAGTGTGGGATTTCCAGAGGCCATCCTGCCACACTGCAGGTATTGCCTCAAAAACCCAGGGGATGGCAGGATTCCACCCACCAGATTCCACTACTTCAAATGATATTTAGAATGGACTTATCCAATAAAACTCTTCAGGATGAGCTGGCCAGTATATCCAAATGCTTTGACTCTCAGGATGTGTAGAGTAAGCTTGGGGATTTAGTTGTGGGTTCAATTTTCCCAGAAGCTGCCATTGAAAATTTCTTCGTTCACTCCCCAACATGCATATCTGCATTAAGATCAAGAAAGTAGCTTATATCTTCACCTGCAGCCCTTTGGTACTAGAAGTATGGTGTTGTCACCAGTCAGGATGGGCGTGCTTATTGTGGCCAGGTAAGCCAATGTGCACATTGCCACAAAAGTACCACAGGAGAAGACTGGCTGTAGGTTACCCAGTCATGAGGGAGAGTCAACTTCTAAGTTCCTTAAAAAATGGAGAAAACAGGTATATGATTTGGAAGTGGTAGAAAGCCAAGAGACCACACTCAAGTCTAACGGTCCACTCTCCTCTCTGTCCGCTATCATGTAATTAAGACACACAATGATGGAAGCCAGATACTTCTGTGATTCACAATATCATGACCACCAAGATGGACATAGATATAGGAGACCCTTTTGAGAGTTCCCCACTGAGTACCTGAATTTCTCCTCAGTACTTTTTATCTACGGGCTGGAGACTCATATCTTCTACTTATCAATGAATTCTGCCAGAGCAGTACTTGGACCCCATCCAGGCTCCCACTCTACTTTCCTGTCTCTGTCCTAGAATTCAAAACAACTATTCTGCTTCCTAAGAGGATTTTCCTTTTTTAGGCCAGGACTGCAAAATCTTGTCCAGCATTATGAGACTATTTACATGCCATGGTGCTTAACACCTGAGTTCCTTCCCTGGGTAGAGTATAGGAGCACTGTGCCTCAGACAGAAAGGCTCCTTTTATTTCTTTTACCCCAGACTTCATCTTTCCTCACCTTGGATTATTCCCCAATCATCTACCAGCCTTTCCTGTCTGGTGCCAGTGGGTTTGTGTCTGATCTGGCCTGAATAAAGACATTTTCAGTACTGAGTATACTCAGCCTGGCTCTCCTTTGTACTCCTGCTCTTTATACATGGAGATATTCAGGAGAATTATATTCATCAGGTGTCTGGTGCTGAGATTGTTGAGCCGCTCCCACGGAGCTCTCTGAAGGGAGCCCATCCATTACCTGACATAATAGAGGGAATGGTAACAGAGAGGAAGATAGGATAATGCTGCATAGAATGTATAGAGTGCTCATGCTTGCATAGAGAAGGAAGCCACCTTATGCTCTGCTATCAGGAGTCCTGGAAATATGCCTTTAGCTAATTTCCGAGATGGTACTGTCACAGCTTCACACTGGCTCTTTTGATTTTGAACCCTGCTCTTTTTCATTTATGTATTACTTCAATCAACAGAGATTTATCAAAACACTTTTTTTTTTACATAATGGTCTGTAGTAAATGTAAAAAGTATTTAAAAATATGGCCACATATTTTGAGGTGGAGGAGCTCACAGTCTAGTGAGAAATAATTCTTTTTTTATATTTATAGGTAAAAAATGATTATATAACATGATTTGGGCTTTCTTATCAGTTACTTAAAGGAGCAAGGAAAGAAAATGTTTAATTCTGATAAAATAAATCAGGAGAAACTTCAAAGGAATTAGCCCTTTAGTTGAGATTTAAAGAATTGATAAAGGTTTTCTAGGTAAATACTTACAGTAAAGGGATGTTGAGGAAAACCATTCAGAGCAGAAGGAATAAACTTGTACCAAAATAAGACAAGAGGCATCTGCTAAATAAGAACAGCACATAGCCCATGATGTTTTTGATAACTACCAGAGGACTGTGATGGTTAATTTTAATTGTCAACTTGATCAGGCCACAGGGTGCTAAGATATTTGGTTAACATTATTCTGGATATTTGGTGAGCATGTTTCCAGATAAAATTAACATTTGATCAGTAGATTGAATAAAGAAGGTTGCTCTCCCAAAGTGGAAGGCTTCATCCAATCTACTGAGGATCTGAAGAGAACAAAAAGGCTTAGAGAGAATTCTCTTTTGCTTTCTGATTGTCTTCAAGCTCGGACATCAGTCTTTTTCTGCCTTATATTCTGACTTGGACCAGATTACACCATTAGCTCTCCTGGTTCTCAGGCCTTTGGACTTGTACTGAGCTCATGACCCAGTTCCTTATTCTATCTATTATCTATCTATCATCTGTCTGTCTATCTATCTATCTATCTATCTATCTATCATCTATTTATCTATCTATCTATCATCTATTTATCATCAATCATCTATCTATCATCTATCTATCTATGCATATTCTCATTAATACAAGGACAATAAGTATTTTTGTTTGTCTGAGCTGTTATATAACAAAGTACCACAGACTAGATGATTTAAACAATGGAAATTTATTTTCTCACAGTTCTAGAGTCCAGAAGTTTAAGATCAAGGTGTCAACAAATTCGTTTTGGGGCATCTTAGCTTATAGATGGTTGCCTTCTCACTACATCCTCACATGCTTTCTTCAGTGCATGAGTGTGGAGAGAATGAGGAGATGAGATGAGATGAGGTGAGGTGAGGTGAGGTGAGGTGAGGTGAGGTGAGGTGAGGTGAGGTGAGAGAGAGAGAGAGTGAGAGAAAGAGAGAGAGTGAGTGAGAGAGAGAACGCTAGTTGAGCTGTCTGGTGTCTCTTCTTATAAAGACAATAATCTTGTTGGATTAGGGCCTAATGCTTATGACCTCACTTAACCTTAATTACTTCCTTAGAGGCCTGTCTCCAAATACAGCCACCCTGGGTCTTAGAGCTTTCACATATGAAATTTTGGGGGGATACAAGTCAGTTTATATCACTGAGTGAGGGTCATGGGAGAGAAGTCTGGATAGATGTCCCCAGAACAGAATGTAAGAGGCTTTGAGTCTCATGCTAAATAATTTTAATGTTTAGCCTGCCAGTGATGAGGAGTTATTGAAGGGCTGTAACTTCTGAAAAGAAATAATAAAACTTAGGTGAGAAAACTTACTCTGGTTTCAGTTTAAAAAAGCAATGAGAAATCCTGGAATATTCTGGGCACAGTTGCCAATGAGAATTTTATAGCAATGAATTAAAAATGAGTACTCATAACTGCTGGGAGACATTTGGAAATGTTTAAACATTTATATGGTCCATGAATTTGGACTAAAACAGCAACAACAACAACAACAACAACAACAACAACAAAACTGTGGCCCATTCATGCAGCACCACACTAACGAACACCTTCATGGTGCTCATTTACCCCTGTTTAATGTCTTCTCTGTGGGCTCAAGACCTAGTGTCTATAGTACCTACAGTGATGTTAACATTAGGAGATTAACCCCAACTCACTGCTTTGGTACAGCCTTTTATAATAGAGCTTGGTCTTCTTCTTTAGATAGTAGGACAAGAGGAGAATGGGGTAGTAGTGCAAAAAAAATGCCTTTTGGAATTTTGCATTTTGATCAGTAAATCCCACACATATAGTGGCAGAGATAAGAAAATTCCTAACAGTGCACACTGGGCATCATTTTTTAATTTTTTATTATTTTAAAATGATTTATTTAGTTAGTTAATTATCACATATGATATCAGTTTTGAGAATCAGACAAAAGTGTGAGATATCAGTCATCTCAATTCAACAAAAGAGGCCTTGCTGGAAGTTGGTTCCACATTTGGCATGAGGCAGTTTGGATTGGATGTCAAATTGACTTCAAATTGAAGATTTGAGAAGGCTTTTGTTGTTGTTGTTATTAGTTTTTTGACAAGCACTGCATAAATAGAAAGTAAGACCAAAGAATGATTACACATCATGGCTTTTGGAAAAGGTTAGATTGAAATAGACCACCACGCACTCAAATATGGAATGCCTAAAGAATGCCCTAAATTTTGCCTATATTGAACTAAAGCAGACTGGAACCTATGATGAAAATACTGAAGGAAAAAGAATATAAAGTATTATCCTGAACATTAATAGAAAACTAAGACTTTTGAAAATGATTTTGAAAAAAAACTAGAAAATATTTCTGAAAACTCCATGGTATGGTTAGAAAGACATAGCCTAGATGATATAAGGAAAGTGATCCGTAAGAACCATAAGCACTGAAAAGGCTAAAATCAAACTACAATGTGATAAATTAAATAATAACATGGATAGGAAGGTAGTTTGCATAAGCAAAAAAAGAAGATGATAACAAATTAGAGATTGCAGAGGCTAAAATAAAGTTCTCTTCGATGGTGATAAAATGCAGGATTAGAACTTTCTTAATCAGTGATGAGAAAGATGAACTTGAAAAACTTTTCCAAAATGTAGATTATCCTGTTTTTAGTGCCATTTTGGAAGCCAATTTAAAAAGAAGAAACAATGATCTTATTGGATGGTGTGGATAGATACATTTGTTAACAATTTCTTTAAAAAAATGAACCAATTTTCAGCATTTTTTTTCACAATTACAGGTGAAGATCATTGAAATTTTTTATTTAGGACAGTGATTTTTAAAGTGTGATTCCTAGGTAAGCAGCATTAGCATCACCTGAGAACTTGTTAGAGCTGTGACTTCTCAAGCCCTATGTCAACCTGTTTGAATCAGAAACTCTGGGAATGAGGCCAAGTAGTAGGTTTTTAAACCAGCTCTACAGGTGATGCTGATGCAGCTCAATCTGAGAGCTACTGGATTGAGAGAACAACTATACCCTTACTGTGATGAAGAATATTCTCAGGCAGCTTCCCTGATCACATAAGTTATCCCTTATCTGTCATTGCTCCAAAGAAATGCAAAACCCAGAAAAGTTTGTAGAGTAAGGGCTCTGCGAGTAAGGGATTGTATATGCCTCAGATTCCCCACTCCCAAGTAAGAGAAGCAGACAGTTACACAGATAACTGACTTTCCCAAAGAAAAGCTTCAAAGTAATGTCAAATGTAATAATATGAATACAAGTAAATTAGAAGAAACATTTCCTAAAGTAAAGGTGGATTTACGTATGCAGATTCAAAGGGCTTTCTGCTATATAGGCAAGGTCAACAAGAAGACTCATAGCAAATGGAGGGGGCATGAGGTATCCTGTAAGAAACGAATCCTATAAATATCAAGAA
Organism: Cynopterus sphinx; assembly: GCA_030015415.1. Classification (NCBI taxonomy): domain Eukaryota; kingdom Metazoa; phylum Chordata; class Mammalia; order Chiroptera; family Pteropodidae; genus Cynopterus; species Cynopterus sphinx. Next base: position 24,499,115 of record CM057384.1, on the reverse strand, counting down.
GGAAAGAAGAAGGGAGGAAATGAAAGAGAGTCTAAGATTAAAATCTTTGCCTAGGGGTCAGATTAGAGTTGAAATGAAAAACTAGGTTTACATAGGAAGATGGGCACTTGTTCCTCCAAAGTTATCAGCAAGGGTGTGTACCTCTTTCCCTAAGACTATTATCAGTAAGGATGCCATTATATGCAAATGTTGGAAACTTGAATGAGATAAACATTTGTAAATCACAGCCTATTTCCAGGCACATGGTTTATGCTTATTCATTTCCAGCCCTCATGCATCATCACAGCACCAAGCACACAAACAATGAATACCTGACTCACCCCTGGAATGTGTCACTTCCAGGGACTAGAGTCTAGGTCATTAACAAATGTTTACCCTGGAGAAAGGAAACATGAGAGTATGGTGTCAAGAAAGAAGGTAAAACAAAGAGACAAGGTGACTCAAGATTTTCAAATACTTCAAATACATTCCTAGTGCAGGTCTTAGATAGAAAAAGATATTCCACACATATCAAATGTGGCATTGGGCACACATTTCTCCCCTCCACTTGCTTTCTCAGTAAGAGGGAGGCAATTAAGCTAGCTTGTTCTCTCAGGTTCCCCCAGGCTGAGATTCAACAGATTAGAAGTCACATTGCTTGGGTAGTACTGCTGCCGCAGTCTGATGAAGACACTCTTTCTTTCCTATAATGCTCAGACAGGGAGACAAGCAACTGGAAACATATCTGAAAAGTTAATAACTGTTCGAAGTTTAAAAACAAAATACTGAAGATGTCACAAGTGTGTACATGCTAAGTGAAAGGTGAGCAAGCTGCAGAATGAGTTACCGCCAGGAAGGAGAGACATGAGGAAGGCTTTCAGAGAAGGGGTGTGGTCTAGGACTACAGAAGCAGGCATCAGATAGGCAAAGAGCAGAGTGGTAATGGCATTTCAAGGGGGAGAGAATGACACAAGGAAAAGCCCAGGAACTATAAGATGGAGTAGGTAGATACTTTTGAGGGAACAGAGATTAAATTTAGGGTAAAGTACTGAAGTTAAATGATAATATTTTGAGGTTTAAAATTTATCCTACATTTAGGAAGACCAGGTGCTGTAGGTCTTAAAAAAAAAAAAAAGGTTATCCTATGGGCAATGTAGAACCATAGAAATTTAAAGATGCCCTTCTTTCTATGAATTTCCAAATCTGGAAGAGAAGTTCAACTAGTTCTGAATCAAATGGTAGGTTTTCTTATAGCATCCTATATTTGAATATCATACATTCAGCAAGACATGATTACATTCTTGCTGTTTTTGAAAATCATGCAATTACCTTGATATTTTTGTACCATTAAATGTAAAAAAACCCTTATTTTCTTTCCTCTTCCTTTTTTTGGGCTGCTTTTAGCAGTCTGAAAATCAGCTTTCATTTTGACTGCCGCTTAACAGAATTTGATTAAAAAAAGTAAACTAATTACAACGGAAATGCAGCCCTGCGAAGCTTTAAGAAAAACACATTATTTTGTTTTAGGGTTCAGTTACTATACATTCATTTATCATCTTTATAAGCGATGTGCAGGCGATGATGAATAGGCCCTGGCTTTGAATCAGGAAATGTAAATTATCCTCTTTCTTTCGTTCCTTTTTCTCTCTCTTTAAACAAATAATGAATACTAGTAAATGTGAAGCTAGCTGATGTGCCAAGAACTCAAGGACGATGTAATGCCATGAAAGCAGTGCGAGGGCTACCCATTTGACAGACTGAAGCCAAGAGAACTCCTGGTCCAGGGGATGTGTAACGTGACCTGGAGAGGGTTGTGTCTCGTGGTTGAACCAGCTAGTTTGGAGGACTATTGGTAAAGGTGCAGGTTGCTCTGCAATTACTTTATATTTGAGCCTCCCTCACGCCGAGTAGCCTTTGCCTTTGGAAAAATATCAAGTGTATTCTTTAAACCCTCCCTCATCTGGACCTTATCTTTTTTGTCATAGAGCTTTGCCCTCTCTTCTTCCCCATCCAAACAATATTTGTCCTTCAAGGGCTACTCAGGTTTCAACCTCATTGTAAAGCCTTCCTTAATTGCTTCTGATCACAATCAGATTTATTTATAATATTGCAAATCTTTACTATATTGTGAGAAATGGGTATATTGATAAGTCAGAAGCTCAATTTTTAGGATAGACAAAATAAGTTTTAACGTTTGGGTAGGATTTGCATAGGGAGAGAAATAGGAAAGCACATTTCCAATGAGGTAAGAAAAGAAAGTTCTAGTGCAGACCGTGGGCAAAGAGAGACCCACCCTAGCAGGATGGCCGTTATTCTATATAAGCAGCAGGGAGAATTTTAGGAAAGAAAAAAGCTTAGGATGCTCACCTCAGGGTAAATCTCAAGTGTAGCTTACACCTGTCATTTGGTGTAGAAAAACAAACCTTGGTTGAGAGAAAATAGCAATATGAATGTTGGCTTTATTGGTGCATACTCATTTCCATTTTCAGGGGTTTTGCAATATTTACATTCACCTGCATATAGAATGTTTAAGTTATTTGCATGAATTCTGCAAATTAATTTAAAATTGGCAATTTATTTACATTTGGGTGGTGTTTATGGATACAGACATTAATCATAGATACTACTCACAGATAAAGTTATGTGTACATCATTAATTCCCATATTCTTTATAAGTTATATCAATTTGTCTTTTATGCTGTATTCTTACACATATATTATTTTCTTTTCTAGAAAATAAAGTATTTCTACTCACCATAGCAAAAAGAACATATTTATATACTTCCTTTTTAATTTCATTAATTTTTGTTTCTTTTCACAGTCTTTCCTTTGCTTTTGTTATACCTTCTCTCAGATTGCCGAGGCAACAATTAGGCACATTGGCCTTGAAAAAAATAAATAAAAGAAAGAAAAATATGATGCTCTGTCACTTTAAAACATAGTCCACTTCCACCAACATATTAAAAGTCTAAATATTTTATTGCCTAGGCACAATCTCATTTTTATTGCTCCAATCACAGCTCATTGGTTAGGATATGCTGGGCAGAGGAGTGAGCTGGTCAGCTAATAGCCTCCCTGCTGCTAAAATTAACTAATTGTTAAAGTAATAACCATGGACCCACATGGCCTATTTTAATAGTCAGTGGCAATCTGGGAAATTATTTTGCTGCTCTCATTTTAGTAAATCCTCCTGTTGGCTATTTGCACCCCTTTCTATCTTCTTAAATGTCCTCTTGGTGAGAAATATTTCAATACAAATCTGTAGAGAGGTTTAGCTAGTTTCTCCAAGGTGAAATTGGGGCCCATTTTTTCTTCTATAGCTATGGGAAGAACATCCTCTAAGTCTACATTGGGGTGCATGGAGTGCATTGGGGTGCATGGGGTGCTTTTCCAACCTCATCTTCCCTCCTTTGTAACTTGTGTATCTGATATCAAATTTGTTTCACATCTTGCTGTGCTCTACCCAAATGTTAGGCATGATCTTGCCTCTCCCTTTTGTAGAAAACCCTTCATTCATTTCTGGATGATCACTCTTCTCTATATTGGAGGCCCGGGTAGGAGTTCATTCACTCAATGTTTCAGGACAATATTATTGTCAATATTGAGCTGTCCTGTGATATTCCAATATATACTCTTGCTATAATACATTTTATCATGTTTTTGAACTTCACATTCTCCTTTATCTGGTGATTTCATGTGTACAAATCCTTTATTTATGTCTAAGCTTACATTTATCCAGAGAAAATTCTGTACTATTTCTTGTATCTCTCAGTACCCAGAACTGTGTTGAATACGTTACAAATGTATTCCATTGAGGCTAAATCTTCATGAGTTTTATCATAAATATGTCATTAATATGGACCCAATAGAATGAAAATTACTTATGATAGAATTTTTAAAGGCCTCAGATAAAGACACTAAAAACTTTGTACTAAAGGAACTTAATCTTTGAAGAAGGTGAATGTGAGGCAGAGTTATAGTGCAAAAATGTTTGAAAGTAGAAACGAAGGGTGAGTTAGCCAATTCAAAATGTTCACCTGTAAGGCTTTCATTAACTTTGCATGTATGCTGCTTAATCACTGGATTAGATATGTAGGGCCTCTGTTAGATAGCTGTGAGTTTGCATACCCACAAAGTATTTTTTCATAAGCTTTCATATCAGTTTAACAGAGTCACTAATTCAGACTTTGTAAAACTTCACACAGCTCTCAATTGTATCATTGTGACAGTATTTTATTTCATGCCTATCGATGCAGGAATATTGAAAGTTTTTATATGCATTCATAATAGCACTATGTTGATACTAACTTTTAAAACGTTTTACTTAGAAAAAGTCAAAATAAAGAGACCTGAACACCAGTCCACGGATTTAAGATTTCATGCAAGTCATAGCATAGTTTGTTAAGGCATGAAAAGCTTCTTGGGATTATACGTTTAATACTTTGGAACAGTCAAATTCTAGATTAATGACAGGTTCCAGTCTAGGTCGGTACAACTGTATTAAAAAGCCCAGAGTCCTGTAAGTGCCATGATTCTCACATTTCAAAAAGACACAGAGCTCAACTATTAAATAAGGATTTAGATAAGAGGAGTCTTTCTGAAATTCTAGCAAGCCATAATTTATGATCTCTTCTGTACAAGGACCCATTTACTATCCTGAAGGCTAATTTAACATTTTGAATTTTATTTTATTGACTGTATTTGAAAAAAATCTCTCAAAAATTAGAGTTAAGACTCAGACAAATTGACATTTGTCTCTTGACTCTTCTACTTACCAGCATTATTTCCTTGGGAATATAATTATAATGTCTACAACTTAATATAATTATAATGTCTACTAACTTTATATTCTTTATAAGTTAAAATAGGTGTGAGTTTTCTTTCTGATGTGCTTTGGAAAGTGATAGGGACCAAAGATGGTAATTTTTTATAAAAGAATCAGTAGTCATAGAAAAGACCTGAACGATTTTCTTATGCATCAAAGGTTGTGCATGGGAGTTTTGATAACTATTTTGGTTCTTTACATGTCTTTTTTCTTAACTCCAAAGTTTCATGGGTTCAAGCAGATGCGTTGCAAAAACAACAATTCTGCATGTATTCTATATTGTCATCTTCTTTGTGTTCACATGGAGGAACACAAAGTTTCAAATCAGAGCTCCTTTCAACCTTGCCACAATCAACTATTAATTACTTAACCTTTTAATTCTTAGCAACTTCTCTAAGCCTGGAGTAATTCATATTAAACATAGGAATAATAGATACACCTACTTCATAGGGCTGTTACGGGGATTTTATGAAGTAATGCTTCAGTGCTTTTAGCACAGCACATTATACGCAATAACATTCAGTGTTTAATAATACTTGCTATTATTCCCCAATATTTACTAAAAACTACTCAAATAAACTATGCTTTGGCACATAGCAGACTTAAAAAGAATCTCTACAATGAGGGACTGCCACTCTACGAAGATCTGATTAGTGATGGACTGGGTATCAGAGGAAGGAGAAAAGCCACCAGGACAGGCTGTCACCTGCCGGGGGCATTGATGATGAGCAGTCTCCAGAAGGAACCATAACCTGCCTTCCTCTGGGAGCTTCAGGGCCCTGTGAGAACTTTAAGCGGGGAGCTGAAGAGCTTTGGGTGTCAACTCAGGGATTTAAAGCTTATCGAAGGAACAAAGTCACACCAAAGAGAACTGAGTTCTTTATATCCAACAATGAGTTCTTAAGCTTAAGAAACTAGAAATACAGAGCCGGGCCTGAGATGTTTTCAGTGTGAACCAAGTAAACCCCAAACTAAATTCTTCTCCAGCTTCTAGAATCTTGAAAGCATTGTTGGGACACAGGACAAAATGTCACACAGTCACATATTGATTACATATTGAATTAAAATACTTAACAAGCAGTTAGTATCGAAAGACATGTTGACCACCCCTTATTTCTTGAATGCAGGGAATAAATCTCCCCTGTGAAAAGTGCCCTCCTTGCTCCAGGGGTCTGAGAGAGACATACTATCTCTAGAGTTAAGGAATCCAGGACTGAAGAGCTTCATAAGCAAACCTTGTTACTTCTTTATGAATTTACTACTCAAGTCAAACTTTGTTTAGATTCCTCACTAATGAAGACCCAGACCTTGCTTAGATCCTTTCTTAATGAGCACTACTTTTTGTCCTGTCAATATTAAAATAAATTTATTGTATTTTTTGTCTAAGAAGGATAAAATGATGGCTGGTCCACCATTACTCTGAACATCATCTATGGTATCCATGTGCACCTTTTACATTGTTTTTTGTCCTGTTAATCTGGTCTTGTGTCGATTTTATTACTCGTCCAGCATTAAGAATTTAATAAGTTTAGGGGGCAATTCCCTCCTCCCCAAGAGCATCAAATAGAATTCAGAGGGCACAAGTCAGCAATTCTAAGTCAATTGAGACTTTGAGATTAGAATAAAAAATTGGGGATGTGTTTGTAGGTATATTAACTTTTTCAAGGCCTTGATCAAACCTTTTTTTCTCTGTGAATTCCCAGTAGATTATTCTTATGCTGGACCCACAAATTTCTGTAGCACTCTCTGTCATTTTCTGAGACTATCTCTAGTAGAGCTGAGCCAGACTGTTATTTTAAAATCTATCTTCTTCCCTCACCTAGATGGTTAAGTTTCCTGATATCTTTTCTTCATGTGTCCACTAGCTGCAGCCAACAGCAATTTACCAGGCCCTAAGCAGGGCGATAGATCCTTAGTCTGTGCTCATTTCAGAAAATAGAGAGTGCTTAAAACAAGTAAACAAACCAAAGGGAATCTTTCAAAGTATGTGCTAAACCATCTATGGTGTTTTTTTTCTCCTTGAAGGTAAAGCTAACTTTGGGAGTTGCGGGGGAAGGTGGCCCATCTGGTTCTGTGACATTTTTCTGGAAATACCATAAAAACAAAAGTGAGAAATGTGCTACAAACTGAACAGTCATGATCCCCTCTCACATCTGAAAGGAAGATTGTGAGAGTAATGAGCATAAATCAAGGCTGAGCTTGTCCTGCCCGCATTGAGGCAAAACAGGTTTTGCTTTTAAAAAAAAACATCTGCCATAAGGGGATTTAAATTGGGTACTCCTGTTTTTAGAAAATCTCTATTTCCTTACAGGATGTCGGCTTTGATCACTAATCCCTGAGAAATGTCTTTAAGAGCTACTCCAATTGGCAGAAGTACCAACGAGTGGGCGTGGGCAGGTGTGGGGAAAGAAGTGGGGGGTAAAAAAACCTCTTTTCCAAGCTGGTGTATTACATTTAAAATAAAAAGGCAACTCCCAGAGGCTTTTGGCTCTAATGATTCCCTCTGTGATTTTTTTCAACAGAGTGGTCCAGGGACACCTTTAGAAACTGTTTCTTTTGCAGGTTAGCACTTTTCGTCCACCCCTCTCCCTGGCCTGTGGCATTAATGTGTGTTTGTCAGTACTGAATTTCATTTGCCACATAGCAGCTCAGAGAGGGAAGCACATCGTGTTGCATTTTCCTTGCCTCTCCAACTGGAGTTCCTGTTTCTCCCCAGTTTTGTGTTGTCAGCAAAACGTAACACGTTTACAATCGGTCTCTTGATCTGAGGTAATTACCTGCAGGAGAAAGAGCCAGGGTGAGAACCTAACGAGAGAAACCTTGTGTCGTCGCGCAGTGGGCTGCTGTCCTGAAAGTGTATCAGACTTGTCAAATTGGTTCAAATTAAATTGACACGGTGCTCTTCCAGGCATCACCGCATTATTATACATCTCAGAGCCCTTTTGGGCAGTAAATGCTTTCAGAGTTAAAAAGGAGTGTGCAAAGGAAACTCAAAGGAGCCAGCAACAAGGACAGCAAGGGTCTCCAGGAGGACCCGTTAAAACCGTCTGTGAGCATGCGAAGGTTATGTTATTACTGAAGTTCAGTTTTGGTCTTCTCTCAGCAATTTTTAGTTCCATGCCATAGTGACAGAGGTGTCCCCAGGCCTTAGCCGTGAAACCTTGGAACTGTTTTTTTCTGCCTCCAGCTCCATTTATTTATTGTAACATTTATGAGCTCAGTCCAGGGGAGCTGCTGGGTCCAGCAGCATCAGCCCAGCCTGAAGGGAAACAGAGAAATTCAAATCCTAACCTTTCCCTGATGGGCCTGATGACCTTGGCCAAGTCATTTAACCTCAACACACTGGGGCTGTCCTTTATAACTGAGCTGGGGAGTAAATGAGCCCTAGCTCACCTCGATAGGGTGTCAGGAGGAATAACTAATTAATGATTGTAAAGTACTTTGCAAACAGAAAGTGCTATACAAAATGCTTAATATTAATAATAAAATGCGTTCACTGCAAGCCTCTAGGCATATGTACAGAAATAACGACAGCAATTAAAGTAACATGCTAACAAAACTCATTAACCCCCAAACCTCCTTCTGACTGTACTTGCCTGTTGGAGCTTTGTTGCTTTCTTAAGCCTGCCAGGTGGTGCAAGGAGGAACTAAGGGGTGCAAAGTGGGGCATGGCACCCAGCTCTCCCTCACTTTCTGGGCAGATTAGCGTGTCACCTGTTCTGAGAGTCAACAGTCCTGAAGCCCCCAATGGCCTTTCCTGCCTGTATCTTCCTGTGGATCATTTCCTTCTTTCCATGCTTTAGTTCCCACTGCCTATGACCTTATGTACCCTAGATGGCTCTTTTCTACTTTGTATGCTTTGTTTCCTTCCACATGTGACTTTTCTCTGCCAAGACTATAAGCTCCTTGAGGGCAGGGCTTCCCTTGTATTAAAACCCCTTAGTTCCTAAAAGGGGACAGAGTAAAGGCTGTGCCCATTATGGTCCATGGACCAAGGTGCAGAGAATTTGCCCTCCCAGGTGATTGATTAGATGAAGGGGAGGGTCTTATTTGAAAGGGACCTTACACACTGGTTTCCCTGGCGGTTAATTGGCAACTAAGAAACTCCAGAGACTGGTAGGGAGGAAAAGTTATGGCATGAGGGGTAAGGATAGAAGGGGAAAGAAAGGACATTTAAGATAGCTGTTCAGAAAACCTGAGGCTTTGAAACTGGGGGGAAAAGAAAGCCAAGATGGAGGAAGTCACTTTAGGAAAAGAGAGAAGGAATTAACACGATATGCCTTAAGTAAGCACAAAACAGAGCAAGGCCTGAGGCAGGTCACAGCTAATATGGGACAGAGAGTGGGAATTTTATGCATGGCTAGAGACCTCAGCGTTTTGAGGGAGGACACTGAGGACTTTGTGGAGACAGGCTGGGCACCTTATAAAAAATAATTATCTGTTTTCTCTTTGTGAAAACAAAGGGCTAATTTGAAAAATAGTTTCTCTCCTTATCTCTTTTCTCCTATTCTTTAATAAGCCACCACTTGGGTTTTTGTTTCTCTTTAACTTTTAAATTCTGTAACTCACCTTGTCTGGAGTGCTGAATCATGTCAGAATTTTTGTGCTGCAATAGCATCTTTTACAGAAAATAAAAGTGGTATGTAAACTATATTTCTGAGGCACTGTGAATCAAAATTTAATCTGATTCCCTCTTGAGTACAATATTGTAATACAGGGTGTGATGTGGACTTCTAGACTGATAATCTAAATGTTTTTATATAAAAAAATGCCATATATACCACAAGAAATGGATTCTCAATTATAAATAAGAATAGTATAGTATTTTCCAAGTGTTATATAAATCAACTAAGCAAAGAAAAAGTCATATTCAGTTTGATTGTTTAGAAGAGATTCCCTGGAGAAGAGCTGCTTGGTAAGGAGGGACCTTGCACCTTAGAAGAACTAGCCAAGGAACCCCCAGCAGGGAGGGAAGCAGAGGACTAAGGTTAAGGGCTGGGGAGGAGGAATTTGTTGTGAGAGGATGGGAGCCAGATGGAGGATGGTGCCTGTGAGCAAAATGTCTGCTCACGGGAGAGAAGGAGGAAGGGAAAAGGAAGCAGGATGGGGAGGAAGAAGCTAACAGCCCACTAACTGGATGCTGAGTGACACCAGAGTATGGAGAGAAAGATGTGGTCAGAATCCAAAGCAGAGAGTGAAGGTGGAAGACAGCAAGGTCTAGAGATCTAGCCTGGTTAGAAGCATGTTGCAAAGATTATTCTTGATTTTTGGCAGCCACTCCACAGATGATTCCCTCCTGTGGAGAGCTGGAGTGATGGTGGACAAGCACAGGTCCAGAGATGACTTGAGGGAAAAACATCTTAAAATTACTAGAAAAAAGCCGAGGAATGATATTAAGGAAACACAAGCCTCTATTTCATGGCCAATTTAAAAACTCCCTGAAGGTATAATCACCCTGTTCGTAAAATATCATTCTTTCTTCATATCAATTCTTCCTCTTTCCAAATTAGGTGGCTTCATCCATGTACCCTCACAAAACATTGAAGATTTTGTTTAAACAAAGAAACAAGCAAGTTAATGAAAAAAAAAAAATCTACCTTTTAGGAAACAAAGAATCCCTAGAAGACAAAGAATGCTAATATCAGGAAATTGAAACTCTGAAACTTATTTAGAAGAAGAGTAATACAGGATGAAAGGATGTACACACTTGTAAGAAAGAAAGTTTGTGCACACACACACACGCCTTTTCAACATAAAATCTATAATTATGTAGCTCTAAATTATGGCCTCTGTGTGTGTGTGTGTGTGTGTGTGTGTGTGTGTGTGTGTGTACATGGAAAAGTGTAAATCTCTGTCAATCTTTATTTTTGGATGATAGAGAGAAAGGGAGAGAAGAAAGCACTAGAGAAACAGGGTGAAGAGGCATATGTAATTTAAAATTATAATCCCACAAATACAAAACAGGAAGGGTACAGAATTTTAAAGAGGCCAACATAACATCAGCTCGTTAGTGGTTCCATTACAGTGTACATCGGTTTGCTTTTTCTCCTAGGACCAAAAAAAAAAAAAAAAAGTGATATATGTGCATGTGGGAATGGAGAAAGTAAATTAAATAAACATAGCCCAAGTTATTTTAGGGTATGCTGAACATTAACTCTCATCCTTGAAGGCAGTGGCAAGAATTATGAAATATTTCAGTCTTTGAAATTAGCCACTGCACTTTAAATGTAATTGGATTCCAAAGGTATCCATTCAATAGGTGAAGAATGGGGGAGGGTCAGAATAAAAGGGAGTGGGAGCTCTTTCCACCAGCAGGATGGATGACAGGAAAATCTAGGATGCTGGCACAGCACGGCTGTCAATGATCGGAGAACTTTGTTTCCATTTGGAAATGATTAAGGTCTTATTGCTCCTGTCTTAGATATGTAAGACTTGAAATGCATCAGTTCAGTGTAACTAAGGTTGAATGACAACTCAATGCATGTAGTTAGCAAAGTTCATTGAGAAGGAGAGAAGAGCACTGAATTTCAAGAAATTTGAACCATAAGAACTGAGTACCTTGATTGAATTTGATAGCTCTTAATGGGAAACTGTACTGAAGTGGCAAAAAACGCAATGAGATTTGGCGAAAAGGATCAAACTCAAATTTAGTTTTCAAAAAATGTTGCAATTAATTTTGCCCATTTTATCCAGTTAAAGTAGAAATTATTTTACACGGAGAAAGACCAAGTCAGAAATAGCAGGGTGGAATTTTAGAGGTGGAATTAAAAGAGGTCAACAGAGGGAAGCTAATTCACTTTTCTCCTCCAAAATATCCTCAGCAATCTTGTTTTTGGGTCTATTTGAATCTTTTTCATTAAAAGTGGAGCAGTATTCCCTAGGGAGGATTTCTGCATGGAGCTTGGGTTGTAACTACTACACTGAGTAATCAGCAGGTGAATGAGCCATGCCATTTGAGAGTCAACTTGGATAGGCTGGAAGATGAAACAAAAGGCCCTGGATCCTGCCAGAGAGGGCAGTTGGGGTCATTGATTCTCCCAAGACTGTCAAGTCAGCCAAGAATAAGGTAGTCATTGTACAAGGAGCCCAGGACCACAGTTGAATATTGATGACCTCCTAGGGGTGGGAGTATTTATTCATGGCAATAGGAGAACAGGCTCCTCTTAGTGATTATGGTCTGAGTCGCACATCTCTACAGCAGGCATATGATGATGGCAGCCAAGAGGTAGCTCTCGGGCCTTTTGGTCTAGTTCTGTTCCTCACTTTCCAGAAGCTTTAATTTTTTTTTTAATCTTCTCATATTTAAGTGGAGCATCCATTCCACAGTTTGCATCTGCTATGACTGCCCCTATTGTCTGATGTTGGACAAGCCTTCTCAATTTTACATTAACTGTTCAATTCTCGACTCCCGTTTGGCCATGTGCAGTAAGGCCTCACTGGTGGGCTTTATGGAATGATCTGGAACATTCTCCCTATTTCGTCCATGGTGATATTCTGAGGAGCATGAAAGGCAAAGGCCCAGAATGATTCACTGAAGGTACATATGGTATTCATTCTGCAGAGAACAAATATGGAACAGGAGAAAAAGTGACAGTCACACCATTTGCATTTGGTATGTAAATTCAAGATACATATTGATTTACATGTATAATTTAGTAACCAGAAAAAAAAAAAAAACCTAGATAGCTAAGTAAACATGAATACCCACCCCAAGCTAAAGGCTGGGCTCGTGGTGGTGTTTGTGAATGGCACTGTGTGGCAGCACATCTCAGCATGCAAATGTGTACAAACTTAAAACTGTTGCTAGGTTAAACAACACCTTTCCCAGGAAGCATGATAATTTAGCAGCTTGTGCTTTATGCTTTGGTCTCCAGGGCAGAAGGCCCTTTTCCCCACCTCATAGCGAGGGTGGGACACATAATCCATCCCTGTTGAAATCTACCTCAAGCTGATATAACCCAGACTTTTAAAAACACGTTCCCCCTTTCGTTGTTTCCATGTATGAAGAACTTGAACCTATAACTCCCCATATCAGGTTGGGATTTAAATGCCTGAAGTGGCTCCATCTTTATCCAAACTTATTTCCTGTTCTTACAAACCTCCCCATACTCCCAGCCTCTAAAACAGAGGCTCCGGAGAGAATTCCTCACTGTTCCCTGGATGCATCAATATTTCCACCATCACAGTTTTGCTAATCCAGCAGCATCCAAGAGAATGCCCTTTCCCTCATCCGTCATTTTTCAGGCTCACTTGGGACTTGATTACCTCTGCCAAGCCTTCACAAAAGTAGAAGATAGGCTAATTTCTTCCATCCATGACTAGTCATGGCAGTTGGTTTCTCAAGCTGTGTTCTCAGTCTTGGCCATACACTGTTGTATGAGACACTCTAATAATTTCCTAAGTGTTGCTCTTGGTTTTTCAAACAAAGGGGGTGAAGAAAGGGATTCTATCCTCTTCTCTACAAAATACTCTGTTTGGTGCAAAGATGAAGATATTGATGATGTTAGCACATAGTGCTATACTAAATTGAAAAAAAATGTATTTCCCCATTTTCACTCTTTGTTTATCATTATTTACAGCCTGAAATAGAAAACCTTCATCAGTGATCATGGTTTTAAAATGGTTGGCAGAGGAATGTAAAGAGTATGAGAAACGCATTGGAATATGGTTTCATGACTTTTCTTACTGTGCTGTGACATTTTTCATGAAGATTTCTTGTTTGTAATAAACAGCAACATGTGCATATTATAATCCAGAGTTCCCGAACCTTGACAATATTAAGACTTCTGACAGGATGGTTCTTTGTCATGTGGGATCCTTTCCTGTTCATTGTAGAAGTTTTAGAAGTGACCTTGGTCTCTTGCCCACTAGATGACAGTAGCACTCTCCACCCCCCCTGCTTCTGCCCCACAGCTGTGACAACAAAAATGTCTCCAGACATTGCCAAATGCTCCTGGTGGACAAAATCTGCATCATTTCCCTCCACTCACCCACAGTGAGATACACTACTGCAATTTATGATCTAAAATTCTTAAAACATTTGCCACTCTTCAGAGGGTTAAATAAACCTCTATGATACCTAAAATTTTACTTTTTGGGGGGGAAAATTCTGCTTTTTTCCATATTGTTTATTATTTATTCTTAAAACATACTTTATAGCACCTTGTGTGTCCTTGACTCACTATTTTAAGCACTTTACAAAAATTACTCATTTAATTCTTATAACATACCCATAAGTTATGTTTATAATCATTTCACCTGTATAAATGGGAAACTGAGGCCTAGAGAAATTAAGAAATTTATCCAAGATGGCTAGTAAGTGGTAGAGCTGAAGACCAAACCTAGATGCTCTGGCTCTGAAATCTGCTTTTAAACACTGGGCCTTTCAAACCAGCAAAAGTTAGTTTTCTCTGAAGTAATTATCACAAATTTGGAATGGGTATTTTTGTAACTTTTCACCCATTCATGGGGTGCCTAATTTGGAGATTAAGCATAGCCTCTATTAATTGTTTTAAATATCCAATACCTTTCCTTCTCCTTCACAACTTGTTGCAGAATGAGCTCTTTCTCATGGGTTGGACTTGGACATATGCCTACATTGGACACAGGCGTGTGGAGGGGTGCATTGGAGATCTTGGGTGTACTTCAGAGGCTATGGAAAATATTCAGTCTGTCATACCTGATTTAATCCCTTAGTTCTCTGTACCTACAGGAAAAGCCCCAGACTAATTGCTGTTTTGTATTTTCAGCTGGCTCATATTGTCAAGCTATTCCCCAGTTCAAAATCTCTAGTGGGTCTTTATATCCAGCTGTACTGAGTCGAAACTCCTTTGACAATATATCAAGACCTTTCATTATCTCACTACTCCCCATACAGTCCATCTACTTGGTATGGGTCAGCATCCTCCCTTTCCCTTCTAAAGTCCACATGTCCAGGTACCCTATCTGTCTTTTTAAGGCACAGCACAAGTTCAGTTACTTCTGTGAGACTTGCCCTGGCATTGAAACCCTCAGCTTACATTTTCTGAACTCTATTTGCGTCTGCTTTCAGTGCTATCCAAATCTACTTATGAAGGTCACATGTTCTTTGTTAATTTTATATTTATATTAATCTTCTCAACTATTTTATGTAGCTCTTGAAGAATAGCACTGTGTATTCTCATACATCTGGCCTCTGCATTAGGCACAGTCAGGTACTCAGCCAAGGTGTTAGTCATCCATCACCAACCTTCATGCTCCTTTCATAGAAGGTGGGGGGTTGTGGGGGCAGGTTGGGTAGCAGCATGTATTTCTGCCTGTACCATTAGTGGATGCTAAACTTCAACAAAGTCTTCCAGTCCCTGACTTGTAGCTCTGTTAATGGTCAGCTTTAGGATACAAATAAGTAGTCCTCTCAAAACATAGTTCCTTCAAGAAGGTGAGGTAGTGTGTCTTATTCAGTCAGTGCAGTGCAATTGCTTACCTTCAAAGGAGGACAAAGACTACAGATATTTATGTACACTTGAGAAAAACACCATCAATGAGCACCAATAAATAATTTGGCCTTAGCGTGGGTTGGATTGGGTGACTACGTCTGAAACAAGTGGGCACATGTTCTTGGGTAAGGTAGATTTAGGTATCTGCTAGGCTTCCATCACCAGAAGTAACAAGTGTGAGAAGTGATATATATATTTTTCAAACTAGTTTTTCATTGGGTGTTTATTTTTCTTGGTGATGAGGATGGTAATACTTTCAGTGTTCATAGTATTTTGATAGCTTTTAGTGCAATATCTCTCCTATGCTACATATAATATACAACAAGCAGGAGGTATTTCCCCAGATCTATAAAACTATTGGAGTCCCAAGAAAGTATTTGCTTAAGTACTGAGACCATCCGAAATTATTTTAAGTTTTTTTAGTACCCTTTTAGTCATTTTGGTTTTAAATTATCACATGATACAGAAAAGAGAAAATAATGAATACTACAATCCACCAAGTTTATAACAAGTTTATATTTTATATTTTATAACAAGTTTATAACAAGTTTATATTTTATTAAAAATAATAAAAATTGAATATTTTATGTGCTTGGTTTGATGGGAGCATAGTTTCTTACAAGAATTTTAGTAATGTCAACTTCATGTAAAAAATTAACAAATGAAAATTTTTGCATGAAAGATAATTCTAAAGGAAAAAAACCTGCAAAAATCAAATGGATATTCCTTTTGTGCTGTATTGCTTTTTTAAAATTGGTCTTCTTGCATCTTATAAGTGGATAATCCCATACTGACTGCTTTATTTATTTATTTATTTTATTTCTCTCACAGGTGGTAGAGATCATGTGTCTTCTGAATAACCTGGTTCATTTACTGTCCTAAGTCTGTATTGGCTTCTTTCTGGAAATTTTCAGCTATCTTATACCTGCAGAAATTTGACCCTGTTTACTTTCAACTGACTTGTTACTCTCCATACTCCACAGTGACATTTTTATTACTGACCAGTCCTTGTTAATGGGATTTGACCCATTGTTAGAATTAATAGATGTACCACTCAATGGTTATTCATGCTATTTTTAAATTCCAACCTTTTAGGGTTTTATGAATTCCAAATACTTTGCTTTTGGATAATCCAGTGAGGCAAGGTAGGCCTGTTCTTTCTCTAAGGGTCCATTATTTGGTTCCTCACCCATCTTTCTGGGAAGTTGATTTTTCTATAAATCTATGGGAGGTTATAGGTTATAGGAAGATATCACTTACTTTTATTTGAGAAAAAAGTTTATGTTACCAGAGCTGAGACCTTTAACAGCCAGGATAATCTCCTCTAGGGGCATTTGGACAATTTCCTCTAAGAAAAGATTCTATACAGAAAAATTAATTTAAATCATGAAGCTCAGAAAGTATTCTTTGTATTTTTTTTCTGCTAGGGTCACATTTTCTCATAGAGGGCTCAGCATTCATGTGGCCATCATCATGAATCTTGCATCATAACTTTGGAGCAGTGAGCATAATACAGAGGTTCACATGAAGAGACTTCTCAGCCTGACTCTTGGTTGACATCCAGGTCTCTACCCCATCATTACGATCTCATTTCTTGAATTGAATGGAACAAGCACATCAAAATATTATTTATTAATCTAAGAACTTATGTGGGAAAGGGTTCTATGAGGAATTGAGAGAGTCCATATTCTAAGTCCTAATTCCCAAAGAGCTTTCAAAGGTTAAGTCAAATGCTAGGAATCATGAGTTTCTACAAAGCAAATCCTAAAGGTTTATGATCTGGGGGACAGATCTGAATCAGGGTTCATGTCCTATTTAGCAGAGAAGTCTTAGGATTTGTAGAGGACGAACAAATGACAATGAATAAGCTTGCTTATATTTCACCACATGCTAATTCACGATATTTATATTTATACATCTATGTTAATAATATATGGAAATAAGAGGAAACATTTGTTACCATAGGATCATAACATATGATGGTTAATTTTTTAGTGTGTGCTTTCTATCTTTTCTGAGTTCTTTTTTTGTAAATAGATATTGTTTTTGGAATCTAGGGGAAAATAAAAATTTTAAAAAGTCTTCCTTGAAGAAATAGCAATTCATGCCTGGGGCCATATGCTATGAGAAAGACACAGCTGATGCATTTCAGGATTTAAGGGTCTGAGAGACTTTGTGGGTAACTGGCCCACATACATCCTTACAAGCACAGTTTTGTCTCATTTATTTCATCCCATCTTTATGTGCCCAGCTCTGTACCAAGAACTATAGGGCTAATTTAAAAAGTGAAAGTTCTGCCTCCTCATTCATGGCAAATCGCTAAAGAGGAGATGATGGACATGCAGTGAAGAAATTGTTTCATTGCATGGTATCAGCAAATACCAACTTTTATGATGATGATTCTACAGCTCAAAAAAGTGCAGAGAAGACAAAAGCAGGCCAAGGTTGTTGAGCTCTGGTTGAAAATCTTGTTCCAGGATAATCTTGCCCCTGTTTACCAAATTTAGACTTCATTTTCCTTTTATTTATTCATTTTTATTAAGTAAATTATACATTGAATGTCTACTGGATGGGAACAATCCCCAATACTGATCCTAGTTCACTGAAAAAAGAGTGAACATGATGGAAATGCTATCTGTCCTTTCAGAGATCACAGTTGGTTCCATCCACCCATCACCACCATTGCATTTTTTGGCTCAGGATAGACTAGACTTTCTCAGTCTGAAAGATAATGTTCCTGAAAAACTTCTAGGAGTTTTCAAATGACATTGCTGTGTTGTGACAAGCAGCCTTTTTTCTCAGAATAAAGAAAAGTTTTTTTTTTTAATATATTCTTCAACATTAAGGGTTTGTAGATGCCTTAGGGAATTTATAGAAAACAAGACAATGAAGACACTATTTTAGGTTCACAAAGCCTTGGACACCATTCTGTGGATTTTTACAGCAATGCTCCAACTAGGGAGGCCTTCTCAACATCCTCAGCATGTTGTATACCCATTTGTTCTCCTGGGAAAAAAAGGAAATTCTCCAGTTAGAGGCAGGAAACTGCTCATACTAATAGAAACCAAGAACTGATCTTTTGGGACAGAAACCTCCAAGGAAAAAATAAATATTTACTATTCAAATTACATTCCATGTGATTCACTAGAGACTTCGTAAGTCCCTTCTAAGCATAGTGGGTAAGCAGAAGATCCGAATATGAATGAAATAGCTCCTCCCTTTGGGAACTTTAGGGACACAGGATACAAATAACCTTAAATTTCATGAAGATGATGAACAGCATCTAAAACAGTGTGTGACACATAGTCTGCATTCAGTAAACATTTTTGGAGCAAATAAGATAGAATATGTTAAGTGTTGAAAGTGGAGTCTGAATAAATGTCCTGTTCAGAGAATGGAGATGTAATGCATGATTGGAAGAGGCAATGAGAGTTTCATCAAAGAGGAGCCTTGTTAGGTACATGGTGATGGATAGATGGAATATGGTAAAATAAAGAGGAGATGGAAGAGTGTGTTAGAGGAGGGAATGGTTTGAGCAAGGTGTGTTAGAGTAGGGAATGTCAAGGAGCTCAGGAAGCGAGTCAAAGACAAGAGGAGAGGCAGGCTAAGCAGGCTGGGCCCTGCTGCAGAGGGTCTTCAATGCCTGATGTTGAAGATGTCCAGACTAGCATGAAAATGACAGGTGATGGAATATCTTTCCACTGGTCTCTTTTTACTGAACTTTATTATTGGCAAAGCTGGAGAAGATCATAAAAAACACAGTTGTAATGAATAAGTTGGTATTAGTACCAGGACTTTCCTTCTTCTGGACTAATTGTTGTATTTGTTTCTGGTCTTTCGTATCTCTTTTTTTTCATTTGATTATATTGACCCATCAGTGCTTCTCCAGCTCTCCCTTTCGCCTCAAATTACAGTGCGGTGAAGTATAAAATAGTAAAATGGCATGGTCTGGGAAGTAGAGCACACATCTGTGTTGCATAATACATGGATGGAAAAAAATGTTAAGAGTTTTGACCCAAACATGGTCAGGTGTTCTTGATATACTTTTGAGGAAGAGTACAGAATGTCATGCAAGTGCTGCCTCAATGAAATATCATGGCTCAGCACCATTCTGCATTTCCTAGGAGTCAGGCTTCTAGTTTTTATACCACAAGAAAGTCAATGTCTTGAATCTTTAGAATAAACTTTCACTAACCCCAAAGGGGAGGGGAAGGCAAATGCAAAGATTCCTTAGCTGTAGTGGCTACATCTGGAATGGACTGGGCCAGGGTAGCCAAGCTATATATGAAGTTCCTGAGCTTCTCTTAATAACCTTTCAGGCACCCTGCTGTCAGTGAGCCTTCCCATATTAGTTACAGGGATGCAGGAAAACACATACTGGTCTCTGAGCATCACTGCTTTTAAGGTCCTGGCTTACTTTGTTTTCTTTCTACTCTGCTTCATTCTCTGTCTCAGGGTTCTAGAAACAATGACTCCTGTCCTCCTGGTTCTGTTTTTCCTTAATAATACCTGCTCCTCTGTTCTTTAGTCTGAAGTGAACACGATCAGTGTCAATCTAGAGAGTAATACATCCTGAGAAATGTGAATTTTAACCCAAACCAAAGCCTTAAAAATCTTCCTGATTAATTTAAGGCCCATACTCTTTAAGGTTCCTTTTAGTGCCCTGAGGTTGAGAAGCATTATCTCTGAGCTGCATATAAGCAAAAAGCTCTTGGAAGAGTCACACTTTGAAAGACAGTTTTGTTATCAGATTTTGGAAACCATATCAGCCAATCCGGATCACTCAAAATGTTAATGTTTTTGTCTAAATGAGCCATTTTAGATTTTTTCCATCATGAGAATAACTCCCACTTTCATACTTTACTAAGTGATATTTATTAATGATAGGCTGATAAATATCAATGTTCCTTTGCTCTTGAATAAGCAAGATATTTTATCTTTCTTTTATAGGTTTTAGATAGTGGTTACTGTATTTGTTAAAGACTCTTCATCACAATCTTTTATTATTTTAATGAAAATATTTGAGTAAAACAAAATAGAATTTGTTTTTACAAGGTATTTGTTTTTACTCCTTAGTTCTTTTTTTTTTTTTGAAATGCCAGCAGTACATGAAGAAAAATACAAAACTAAAATTGTAACATTCAAATATCTATAACTGAATAATAGGAAAGGCCATTGGTAAAAACCATACCAGAAAAAAGACTTGACTCAACACTTTGGTTTTGCTTTTTCATGAAAGCTATTTTTCTTTAATATGTAGAAAGCACAGCCATGAACTGGCATCCAGATGGGCTCTAACTCAAGAGCTAACCAAGGGAGGGTCCACATATCTCAAAGCAATGGAATTACAACTTTCTTGAACAGATGGCAGAGCCAGAGACCTGGGATTTCTTAAAATGCAACCAAAAGGGACATTTTGTCTTAGTGTAAACATGTTAAATATCAACACTATTATAGAAAATGTTCTTCGAAAACTAGCTTCAACATTGATATAGTGTGGGAGCAATTAGTACTCTTTGTAATACCTGATGCTCAAGTATTCAAAGTGGTCCTTAAAGGAAATAGCGCAGAGCCTAGGACAAGCACAAGGTATATAAATAAACCACCATAATCACACTCTACCCACTCAGGATCATTGGACATGGCCAAATACCAGCATATTCCTGCAGCAAAATGTTGGGTTGTGTAACTCCTCACCCCCACTTCCCTCTAATGTCCAGGTGAGCAACTGAGTAGAGTTGTAGGGGTTCAGAAAAGGTAAGGTTCAGGTTAAGGTCAGGTAGTCCTCTCATTGGTTTGTGCAAAGTGTAACTTAGGTCTCCCTCTCCCTTAGGTAACCATTGATATGTTATTCACTGATCAACAAAGAAATGCTTACACGACTACCTCTACATTTTTTCTCATGGTGATCTACTCTCCTCCCTCTGCCACACACACATTTTTTACATCTACTTCATTGAATCAAACCCTCACCATTCTTTAGATCTCCTCTGTGAGACCTTTAAAAAACATATGAAATTATCATGCTCCAATATTAAGTTTTGTTTCTCTTACTATCCTTCCCACTTACTGGGAACTTTTTTTGGGCTTTGTAATTAGGTATACTTTTCAAGTGTGTCTTATCTGCACAAATCAATTTCTGGGCTCATGAAGGCAGTAGGACTCACATATTTCTTTGTCTTGGATCCTTCCTTTCATCACTTAGCACATAGCTTAGCAAATATATGCATGTGTGTATGTACTACACACACACACACACACACACACATATATATTATATATATATATATATATATATATATATATATATATATATAACATAGCATACACATTTATTATCTCTATATAAATACATGACATATATTCTTCAATAACCAGTAGGTGTGTGTTATACAGGAAAGTCGACTCAGTATGAAACTTTAGCAATTATAACACTTCAATAATGAAATATGGCTTTTCTTTCCAGGTTTTGGTACATTCCATTCATCTGTCCATCATTAGGCTGACTTCCCCCAAAGATGGTTTGATGTGACTGCCTGAAGCAAATGCATATTTTCTTTTCCTGGGCAGAACTTTTCTCCTATAACTAAAGTGAGTTGTGCCGTGTAGTGGAAGAAAACTTCAAAATTCTAGATCTAGAGTCTAGAACAGAAGGTAAGTAGGCTGTTCCTTATTTCATTTTCTCTAATTTTTCCCTCTGCCCTTTAACTCTTCCTAATGATCTAGATCCCAAGCAAAAGGTACAACTGAACTTGTCCCAGGGCCCCTCAGCCTTACCATGTGCAATGCCATTTACATGGGAATGAAAAAGTTAGTAAAATACTCTTCAAATAGTTACCACTGATTCTTATAAATATTTTATTTTTCTCAGAAATTTCCCTTCTGTCCTCAGCTCTTGACTGTCCACGTGCAGAGAAGCATGGAAGGAGTCTGCTGTGTGCCTACTCTTGTCCACGTTCTCTAGGTTTTCAGTAGCTATAAAGACTCTTATTTTTATTGAACATTCGTTAAGGTTATTAGGGCATCACTAAGCTGAAGATTTTGGAGAAGAATAGGATTTGTTTGGAATGGGGAACTAACACATTTGTGATGTGTAGTTATACATTTCACTAGAAGTGTTCAAGCACAGGTGTGTATATGTGTGTGTGTGTGTACATGTGTATGTGTGCATATGCATATGCGTGTATGAGGGAGGCTGATGCATTAGTGGAAAAGTTGTAGAAAATGTATATTTTCAGTCCCATGGGAAATTGTGGTCACTCTGTTGCTCCTGATTCATATTTATTTGAAACTCACATTCCTATTTTTATATATATATATATATATATATATATATATATATAATTTGACAGTGAGTTTGGCTTAAATTCATGCTTTGTATGTCACCTATACTCAAAAATTTTGACATAATCACAGAAAAACTTTTGAGTGGGCATGATTGCATATATTTAACCGGTCATTTGGGTCTTTCAATCTATTCAGCCATTCAATGGAAAGGTCCAGCAAATGCCCCTAATTTGACATTGTTAGTTGTGAGATCTTTTTTTCTCTTGTATCAACCACTGTGGCTAATTAGGCAGTAGATTTGAATCTTCATGAATTTTTCAGGCTGATACGTGTTCCTTCCCAGGGCTAATTTGCTGTTATCAGAGGAATGACTAGTGTACATTGTTGAAGGTTTCTGACCTTATTCTTCTATTCAGATTGAAATAAGTTGGGAACTGTGGCCAGGGAGGTCATTCAGTAAATCATTTCTCAGAAAACAGGCCTGTTTCAGAGAATGTCCTTTCCTTTACCCCTTTATCCCATCCCAGCCTCTGCCTCTGTGGTGCTCTATGAGAAAGAATAAGATTAAATGAAACTTTTACCCAGAATTTCAGAAACTTAAAAAATTCAGTAGAGAACCTAGTTATAAAACTTATATAGAGGACTGGAATAATTCCATTCTACGAGCTTCCTGTGTTAACAATGAGGGGATTTGGCATACACCAGAACGGGATAGAATTTTGTGTCCCTGAGTGAGAAATAAGGAAAAGGCTTTATGTACTTTGCTATAGCTATTTTTGGGATGTTGGAAGAGTCTAGGTTTCCTGGGATGGCAAAATAAGGTCATCTCACTTAACCTTTTCCTCTGGACATATGGGGGAAAGGCATGGTACTAACCCACCCCTGCAAATTGTTGTTTTTCAATTACAACTGATTAGTGGTTGGAATTATTAATAAAAAGCATAGAACTATTTATGCCTGTTGAAAAAGTCATCAGTACTAATTTCCATAAGTTGGTTGCAATTTCCAGTAAGAGAATACCAATTAATTTATTCACTAACTATTGTAATGAGTTAGCCCAGTGGAGACTGGCACGGTAGTAAGAGCAGAAAAGTAGAGTTCAAGACCTCAAGGTTAAAGTTACTCTTGACAGTTCTCAGTACTTTGGATTTTTACCTAACCAGAATTAAAAAAAAAAAAAATAAAAAGATAATGTTCCTTACAAAACATGAAGAAATTATCTCAGAAAACATGGTTTCAATACTCACTTCTTTTCCTTTAACAATTTTCTTTCTTAATTTTCCATTGGGAAAAAACAATATTGTTTTTAGCCCCTTTTCTCTCTCATGATTTATATATAATTAGGGGCTCAGAAATGTTATCCTTCAGTTCTAAAAGAAGCTGCTACATTGGAATACAAAGGGTCATTTTACTTATGAGTGTACATACTTTTTAATTAAAAATTATTTTATTGCTTTTGTTAAGTAATTAAAATTTACAAAGTAATCTCTCACAAATATTTATTAATATTAAGTTGTTTTTGGCATACACCAGTAAATTGCAAGCAATTGCTTTACTCTGCATGTATAATTAAAGTGACTAAGTAATTATATTTTTTTCCTTGTATACAGTTGACACTATCACATTTTTCTAAGTTTTGGTTCATTTTTATTTTCATTAGTGAATGCTTCATAGAAGCCAAGATAAGAGGTGTCAGTTATCAAGGAGGAAAGCTGCTTCTCCTACTGAGCATTTGAGAAATACAAACAAATATTTTCTGCCATGTTTGCATTCTCATATGCTTTGTTTTCCTAGCTGTCTTTCTTTTTCCTTTATCTAGTGGCCCTGAACATTGTTATTATTATCTGGATGGTTATTTAAACATTTCTAAAATACATATCCTTACTAAAAATCTTAATGTTATATTTAGACTTTTATTCAAATTGGAACAAATAGGTAATACGTCTATTCAGCTTTTACTCTGCTGAGTCCTTATCATATCCTCTTTTGTTCTTCCTCTGATGTTATTAACTGCCTTACGTTTTTCCTGATTATCAGCAAATGTCCCTAAGAGTCCCCAGTGTGAGCCTCTGTGCCACGTTCAGGGAGTTCTATGCATATTAACTTATAGTCCTTACCTGCTGAGGAGCTCAGCATCAGATGAAGGGAAGGCTGAATCAACATGACGGTTTCTTCCCCAAATAAAGAAGAATGAAAAGCAAATGTGCAACAACACACCTAAGAAACATCTGTTATTCTTAACCACAATACAGAATGAAGGGCTGCCAATGCAGAGAAGGCTAAATAGCCGTGCAGGGTCATGCTGAGAGTGGATTCTTTGGTGAATATCTCTGACAATGAAGGCAGAACCTAGCACTCCAGCCTAAGCTGTGCATTCTGAGAAACAAAACCGACAATTCTTTTTTTTTTTTTTTTTGGAACAAGAGAAATAGGGGGAGCTTTCCTGGATACTATTTGGAACAAGCCTTCAGTAGCAAGAAACCTGGAGCCAAAGAAACAATTACCATACCCAGATTTCTCTTGTGGACAAGATGAAGTAGCAGGGGCCAGATTTATCCTTATGCCTTAAACAACCTCTCAGGAAAAAAAAAAAAAAAGACAAACTTTATAAAGCAATGGGTTCCAAGAATTCAAACTTCAGACAATAGATGGCAAACTATGAAAGATGGGAAACAAATAATCAGTCTTATAGTTTCCCAAATTAACTGCCTTGAGAGAGTTTCAGACTATGGAGTAGAGTGGGCGAACCCAACTGGAGCCCAGTAGACACCATGAGTTGAGAATGTGGGGTATTGTGGGATATTGAGGAAGTCAGGGTGGCTAGACTTTGCAGGGCACATTGACAGAGAAGACAAAGCCACTTGGAGAGAGGAACCTGGAGATCAATAGAGGGTGACTCTGAGAATTTAGCAGAACACTGATTAGTGTGTTCTGTAAGAAAACTGCTCTAGGCCAGGGAAAGAACCAGAGAGAGCTCATGTGCTCTCAGGAGTCAGCATAGTGCCCATCCCCACCAGCCAGACTAGGAACTTTTGCAGTGATGAGGTTTTGATAGTGCTCAGAGGGCTCTTACCTCTGTAGTGAGGTAGAAGTAGCCTTGAAGTAAATGTTGCTGTGGTCTTGCCTAAAAATTCAGAAAAGAAAGTCTCAAAAGAATCAGGCAATTTCAGGTAATACCATAACCCACATTTGCAGAATGCTAATTTTTGGAGAAGTGGGTAGAAGAGAAGTCTGCATTGTGGAAAGCTCTGCTAGAGTCGCCTTGGTTGCTGGCCAGAAATAATGACCACAAATGGCAATGAGAACTCATATACGCAGCCATAATGAGAATTCCTGGAAACTCCACTCTGCCACCAACAGATGATCCTGGAAGAACTTCCACATTCAAAGATGAGTAATAAACAGAAAGGCACATAGACACATTCTTTAAAAATGATCAAAGAAACAGGAAAAACAAAAGAATGGTACGTCATGAGAGAATATGTTTCAGAAACATTTTATCATAGTTCAGCTGGAAAATGGGATTGAACATAATATCAAGATTTTATTTTAGTGGAAAATAAATGCCTCTATTAAATAAAATACAAGGCAGAACAACACAGAGTTGCAAGAGATTCTGTTAGATATAGCATGAGGTTTGAAGGAGATAGAACCAGGACTAGAACAGCTTGTAAGATAAAAAGAAAACCATCACAGAAAGAATCTCTACTTTTTGCACAAGGTAGAAAAAACTGAAGAAAACAAACAAATAAGCAAAAATTAAAAACAAGAAATAATATTAAGAGATATGAATATCAGGGTCGAGAATAGTAAGCAAAAAGAAATGGAATTAATAAGATTGAAAACACTGCAATGATAGCTATGAAAGACAAAGAGGTTTAAGCATGTCTGAGAAGTATTCCTAAAGAAAAGAAATGAAATACTAGATGAGAAAACTCTAAGTAGTAAGAATACTTTTCACAAGTAAAGGAAGATTTGAATCTTTGTAGTTCCTATACTTTTTTTCAGGACCCAATACAAGGAGTTAGTATTTGACTAACTCCACACTGAACTTACTCTGTTTTTTCCAACCCCAATTAGTATACATTATAATGCATCTTTCCTCCAATTATTCCACTAACTTTTGTTGTTGTTGTTGTTTTTAGTTTGAATAATTAAGCTCTTTTATGACGAATGGGGCCATGTCTTTCTCCTCTGATGTCTCCTTCTACGCTTTACACAGACTTTTTATAGAGTTCATGCAGTGTAAACAGTGGAAGAGATATATGAAATACAAATTTTCTTCATGCCTCAATGCAGGGGTCTCTGGGTGCTGATTTGACAGTCCAGTTCTGTTACTGAGAATGCCAGTTAGCCTTCTTTTACTGATTTTCTATTGGTTTCTTAAAGTTAAGTGAATAACTGAAGAACAAATATTTGATTGAGATATTGGAAGTTAAAATGTACTTTTTTTTCCTATTTCCAAATATTCTGAGTCAATTAAAGGTGCAGATACTATCAAGAATTCTGGACAACGAGTGAAGGCACTAAAGTTCTAGTCCAAGGCCAACCACTAACTAGCTCTGTGCCCTCAGATAAGTTACTTGATCTTTGTTCTGTTGCATGTTGGAGCAAGAGCAGTCCTGCCTCATGATAGACTCTCATAATTATATTTTGAATAAGGATTAATTAGTTTCAGTTTCCTCCTATGTAAAATGAGAGGTTTGCACCAGCATGGTCTCTATATCCTGTTTCCACCATAAAAATCTAAAAAACAACCTGCTTTCCTCTGATCAGTAAGCATTTCTGCTGTGTATTGCAATTGCAGAAACTCTGCAGATGCCTATTGTTTTTATAGAAGATGTGCTTGTCTTCACGTGTGCTGTTGACACTTTCCATGTAGATTTTAATGTCCATCCTAACTTGTACAACTTGTGAGAATGAACAGCCAGACAAAAAGTCCAGAGGGCACGCTGAAGGTTTCTTACAGGGAGCTTACAGCCTGTCTCCTTTGGCTAATTTGCAAAAGCATTTTTTGATTTAAAACAGAAGGAGGGCGAATCCCTGGGAGAAAACTCACATCCACTAATGTTCCTTCTGGAGTGAGTTATGAGAGGAAGCCCCAGACGGATTATAGATGAAGGTTAAACTTTGAGACACTAATTTATTGAAAAGGTAAAGATGGTAAAAGAACAAAATGCCCCGAATGCTATGTCTGCATGTCCTTTGTGCCCCATGCTCCATGAGTTCCAGTAATTTAAGGACCTCTAAAAGGAATATCCGCACCTGTAGAGACAATGTCACCCAGATTCTTAAGGAAAACCTTCTTACCTTGGAAACAATTGAAGTGATCATTTTAATTGGATTCTCCAATTCGATAGTAATAGATAAACTTTACAAAAGGTATTTCATTTTGAAAAACAGCAAACATAATAGAGTTGTATTTAGGAAAAATATTTTTGTACAGTGAATACAGTGATATTTGGTGCTATATTTCACCAATTTGAAGGTGTTTATGATTTTCACATTTCTAAAATCATATAACTAACAAAATCTTACAATTGCTATAGATGAGGTGAGAGTTTGGTCTAGTTTTCATCAAGTATACATATGTGGACCTGTTTATTATTCCTGGTGGTGTAGCCTAGTAGCCATAATTTCTCAATATTTTAATCAATACATCTTGTAAGGACCATTTGAGGAAGGAATATTCATATTGATTCCTTTCTGAAAAACTTCTGTTGACACCACCTGGTAGGATAAGATACCTACATCTAAAGTTGCAGAATAGGGGGCAGTAGTTTGAAAGAAAGTTGTGGATACAGTAATGGAATAGTTTTTTAAGAAATGCTGCATTGCCAATATGCTAGAAGAAGAGGACACAGAGGATAGTAAATGTAAATCTTTATTTATTTTCTAAATATCAGTACTTTAACATTTTTTTCTCTTCAAATTCTAGCTAATAAGTCACATATCCACAGAGCTCTCATTAAGTACTATTGTTTGAGTACCTGTTGAAGAGGTTGTGATCAAGTGAACTTTGGAGAGTACCCTTAAAAAAATCTTTATGGAATTCTTCAAAAAGTATTTCTCTAAAAATTGTATATCTACACTCCTTGCAAGGTGACTTTGCACCAAGAATGAGAAATCTATATCCCTGACTTTTGAACCTTGGCTGCCCTTGTGATTTACTTTGACAAAAGAAATAAGGTGGCAGATGGTGTGTCACTTTTGAGACTAAGCCTTAAGAAGCTTTGCCCACTTATGCCCTCTTTCATAATACTGACATCACCACATGGATAAGCCTGAGATAGTCTAATGGAGGTTGAGAGACCATATGGAGGAGAGTCAAGTTGTCCTGTCAAGGGCATCCTAGACTACCCTATCACCAATCAGTTTTCAGGGGTGTGAGATAACTTGGCCAAGATCAACAGAGTTAGCTTACCTTACACATAGATTTTGTATTGAGTCCTGCCAAGGACAGAATTGCCCAACTGACCTATAGACTCATTAGTAATACAAAAAAAAGCTTAATATTTTAAGCCAATGAGATGAAGAGATTTGTTACACAGCAATAGCTCACTGATACATGAGGGACAGCATATGCTTCTCTGCTAAAATCAGGTCAGCTTCAAGTTCACATCAAGATGCTTTTTCTGAAAGTGTTTTGAAGCTCTTGAATCCCACATATTCATCTATTTCTGCATTTCCCAGGAGTAGAAGCACTGAAATTCTGTATGACAGCCTGCTCTTGAGATATTTTCAACTTAGTTGGAATCAGGATCTGCCAGAAATGTTGTGAGACAGCTTGTTTAAGTGAGATTTCCGGCTCAGTTTCTTTTTTTAAAAAAGAAGGAGAAAAAAAAGTAAAAACACGATTTTTAGATCGAGTTTATCTGTGCTGGACACATTTGGACATGTAGCTAAGGAGAGCCAATACTTAAGAATCTTTAAGTTCTTTAGAAACTTTGACAAAGTCTTAATTCACCTGATAATTTTTAAGATTAAATGTTTGAAGTGTTCTTCTAAATTAATAACACTAATGTCACAAATTGCATCAATCTCTCACTTGTCAAAATGTTCTGTTTACAGAGTGCTCTGTAATGGATTTTTGGTTGTTGTTAAGTTGGATATGCTCTTTTACTATCTTGCTTGTAAATTATTGGAAGATTGTCTTTTTTTCTTTTCAGGCATTACACTGAAAGTTGAGTTCTAGACACCTTACTATTTGGTTAATATTTTACATTTCAATTTTCTAATTCAAACCAGGGAACCAGAGAAGGATATGAATAAAACTTAAGCTATAGGTGCACATTTAGAAAAAAGAAAGAGCAAGTGATGAATATGTATGAAACTTATTTAAAATGCCATATTTATGAGGAGAGGAAAAATATTGGAGCCTCGCTTTCCCTTTACATATTTTCAAAACACCACATGGGAGTGAGTGGGACCAAGTGGAAAGTATAAAATTGTTGGGTGTGGTGGATGTTTGAGTGTGGCAGTGCAGTAAAAAGCTGGCAATGTGAATTCTCTGGGCTTGTGGGTAGGAAGATACAGGCAGGCCTTGGGATTAAGGAAAGACAAAGATAATCTAGTTAGTGCCTGATTTTTAATGGGATATTTGGCAGAATGCTTGTCCTCTTTTTATGTCAGTTTATTTCGTCCTAGAATCCAAGAGTGCAAAGCCAAGTTGCTCCTCAGTGGGCCAGGTCATAGACTTGCTTTTGCTTCTGCAGCATCCTTACTGCCTCTGTGTCTGCTCCATACCTGCACAAAGTCTGAGTGATGGTGACAACAATGCCACCTTGTTACAATAGGCAGTGAAAGGGACCAAAGAGCCAGAGGAAATATTTGACTTTAGAAATTTTAATTCAGCTGAAAGTTATTTCACTCATTCTTTGCTCAGGCCTGTTTTAGGTCCTGAGTGGTTGAAACAAGAAACAGAAGGGACCGGGGCTGTACTCTCCAACTAAGTGATGTCACATAGTATTGGTGCCCAAACCACGAAAAATTATGCATGGGCACACGAGACATGGACAGGGAGTCAGCATTGGTGAAGAAGTTTCTGGTTAAATAAAGTATGGACAGCTGTTATTTGGGAATCCATGCATCACTAACATGAATAATGTAGATCTATGCATTAACATAGAAAAGTCTCTAATACTTAGGGTTGAATAAAAAAAAAGCCTCAAGTTATGACCCACAGGCTAATACCACTTGGTGTTATTATAAACCAACTAAACAAAACTATATTTCTACCTTGTAAGTGTAAACATTTATAGACAAGGATGGGGGTGGCATACACAAAAGAGTTACCCCTGGGAAAAGGTGCTGAGATATGGGGAGGGAGCTCGTCAGGAAGTATTTTAGTATTTTGTTACTTTAACACATTATATGCTAATTGAATTAAATATATAAATTACAAATAATAAAAATAAGTAAATAGTGGGCATAGATAAAAAAACTTTTACCATCCTTCCACCTGCCCTCCATACACATACAAACCAAAAACATTAGCCTTCAGGTTACTTATTTTCTGTCTACAGAAATAAGACTTTTAGGGGTATTTCATATTTTAACAATATGAAATATGCTCTTTTTAATTTTACATATTTTTTTTTCTTTCAAGATACTACACATCTCACTTTTGTTCCTTTCCCTTTGCTGATCTCTCTCTTTTATTTAAAAAAAATTAGTTTTATTGACAAATAATTGACATTCATCACTGTATAAGTTTAAGATGCACAACATATGGTTTGATTTTCATATATTGTGAAATAATTACCACAATAGGTTAATTAGCATCCATCATCCCATGTAGATACAATAAAAAGTAAAGAACATTCCTATTATAATAAAAACTCTTAGGATCTAATCTCTTAACAACTTTCATATATATCACAAAGAGTTAATTGTACACTACACCTCTAGAACTTACTTATAACTGGAAGTTTTCACCTGTTGACCACTCTCTGCAATTCCCCCTCCCCTAACCCCTTGCCTCTGGTAACTACAAGTGTGATCTCTTTGTCTATGAGTTTGGTGGAGATTTTTGTTTTGTTGTTTCTATTTTTAATTAGAGTCCACATTTAAGTGAGATCATCCAGTATTCGTCTTTCTGCATATGTCTTCTAAGCCTGTCCAAGTTGTCACGAATTGTAGGATTTCTTCAGTTTTAAGTCTGTGTGTGTGTGTGTGTGTGTGTGTGTGTGTGTATCTCACAACAACTTCTTTATTCATTCATCTATCAATAAACATTTAGGTTGTTTCCATGTCTTGACTATTGCAAATAATGCTGCTATGACTTGGAGGTGCAGTATCTATTTGAATTAATGTTTTTGTTTTTTTTGTATATATTTCCAGAAATAGACTTAATGGATCATATTAGTGAGCAGTTCTATTTTTAATTTTTGAGGCGCCTCCAAACTGTTTTCCATAGTGCCTGTAATAATTTACCTTCCCACCAACAGTGCACAAGGGTTCCCTTTTTTCTACATCTGCTTAGCATTTTTTTATGTACCTGTTGGCCATTCCTGTATCTTCTTTGGAAAAATGTTTTCAAGGCCCTTTGCCATTTCTAAACTGGACTATTTGTGTTTGTTTGTTTGTTTGTTTTGCTGTGTAAAATCTTTTTAGTTTGATATAATCCCATTATTTTAAAATTTTCTTTCTTTTTCTTTCTTTCATTTTTTTTTTTTTTTTTTGCTTTAGAAGTGATTTCATTATTATGTATGTCCTCTAAAATTTGTCCTCAGCCCCTAATCCCTTTTTTTTGGAAACTTCTACCCATTTCCACAGGATCAAAGAAACCTTCAACAGAATGGCTCTCTTAATCTCTGTTTCCAGTTTCACTTTTTTTTTCCACTTTGTTAGACATCTTCTCTTGCATGTTCTGTCACCATTTCTGGCTCAGTTTTTTTAAACCTGAATCTACCCCATCACACACCTTCCTAATGGGTTGCTAATGTCAGCTTCTTGATTTCTCCCAAAGACTTTGTCATTCTTCAGTCTCCCACACATAGGAACCTAGTTTACACTGTAATTACTAGTTTTCCATTTCTTCTATATTCACATCCCACCAAGTCTTCCTTTCCAATGTCTTTTGCATCTATGGTTTCATTTCCATCTATACTTTTCCTTATTGGATTCTCTCAACCAAAAGCACAACAAAAAGTGAAGTAAAAACTTATACTACTTCTTTCAACAACTGATAACCTCCTAATATTTATTAATATACCTGTGTTTTCTGATCTATAATGGTTATCCTGGTTTCAGTTACATGGTTGCCACTTTCTCATCCTCAATTATTAATCAATCACCAAGAATTTACCAGGTCCAATTTTACAATAAGCTATGGGAGATATTACAGACAGAAGACATGGGCTCTTTTTTTTTGAGTAACTAATTGATGAAATAATTCATCAATACTTAAAAGAAGTGGCTTAATTTTTTTTCATAGCAGTATAGAATATGCACAAAAAGCTGTGGAAACTAAATTCATGAGACTTCTTCACTTCTTCACTGTCACAAACATTAAGTGTCTACTACCTGGCAGACACTAATCTAGAGCTGAAGATATGGCATAAATAAGTCAGATATACCTTGCCTTTGTGCGACTTTCAAGTGCAGGGCAATAGGTACTAACTAGGTTATCAAATAACTAAGATGGTTTCTGAGAGTAATAAATTCTATAAGAAAAAAATACAGGGTGATATAACAAAAATGGCCTGTTGATGCAATTTAGCTAGAAAGGTCAGGGAAGCCCTCTCCAAAGAGCTGCTGTTTGAGTAGAAACTTAATATCAAAGGAGCCAGCTAGGGGGCATCTGGAGGTAGAGTCATAAGCGAGGCTCACTCTAAGAGCAGAGCCCTAAGAGCATGAGTTTGGGGTACTTGAGGGATCACCAGATGAAAGAGGTGCTCAAGAATTATGAGAAACAAAAGGGATTGTATTGAATACCATAGGCCACTGGTCATTTGAAAGTTGGGAATATAGGGCAAGACTTGTGTGGAGGGAGCAAAGTACTTTTAGAGGGAAATTTCACAAATGCTCCCTCTGTAACCCTGCTTTGGTGAACCAGTGGCCCTTTCTGACCACACAGACTGTGAAAAACCCCTCTACAAGACTCTCTGCCCTGCCACACATGTGACTATGGAGTAGTTTTTAAATCAGATGGATATGCAGGGAAAAAAAGTAAGAATTTACCAGGGAAGGAAAAAGCTAAGTGAATCAAAATTTTCCTAATCGGTTTCCAGAGGCATTTGTCTATTGCAAGAATGAGATGTTTGATATTCTGGTTGAGTAAGTTCTTGATTTCAGGTCATCAATTATGATAATAGAACAAATCAAAAAGTTTCCAGCAAATAGAAATTCTTCATTTCCTGGCTCCTACTCAAGTTTATTGATTGGACTATTGGGTAAGACTATAAATTTAATGTAGAAATGCTAGAAAAGCTTTTGGCTGGGCCCTTTGCTCTTTTCAATATCAAAAATGGTTTGATGTGCCTGTGACAATTTGGATCATTCATTCCTCCTCTCCTCTGCTTGTAGACAGAGTCAGGTGCGTTATGGATAAAATAATCTTCACTCTTGTCATAGTGAGAATGGCTGGCCATATACATGACATGTTGAATTAAAGGTATCTACAACCTTCATTTTCTTCCAAAATATTCCCTCTACTTGTCTTCTATAATTACTTGGAGTTATAAAATATAAGTTTCTTCTTAAACAAACATATGTTTCTAGGAGAGGAGGGAAAGCCTAGTTGTGTGACTTATTTATCTTTCTAAGTAAGTTCATATTAATATTCATATGTATGCACATGGAGACATAGTACAAAGTACTAAAAATTATATAAGATTTGGACTCTACAGACTTAATACAAGGCCCAGTTCCCCTTCTCAGTAGCTGTGTGACATGGAAAATTGTTGAATTTCTACAAACCAGTTTTCAGATAAACATATACTTTATCTGAAATTCAAATGAGATTGTATTGTAGTTTTGTAAGCATAAAAGCAAATAAATGTAAACTATTGTAAATAGTTATTAATAGACTAGGAGAGATTTGATTTTAAGACTGATTTCATTATCATTTTGGAAGGTACTGGAATCCTGAAAGGATTTTAAACAGCAAATTTTGTGTCTTTTTGGTAAATTCAAAATATAATTAAAAGAATAACATTTAGTAATTACTTACTATGTGTTGGAGAAGATGCTATGTGCCTTACATATATTCTCATTGCATCCTCCCAACAGGCCAGTGAGGTAGTTAACCCCCAAAATACAATGAGAAATTAGGGTTATACAAGTTAATGTACTTCCTTAAGCTCACATATCAGTAACTAGCAGAAGTCTTCAAAGCTTGGGTACTTAAGCATTCTGTAGCCTTGACTTGCACTCACTGCAGTGTACCAATACTGGGTGTGGGGAGGAAGCCAGTGTTGCAAAATTTGAGAAATCAGAACCCAAGGTAAATAACAAGTGAAGGTGATAGAAAGTAGGAAAGAAGTACTCACTTGGAAAGCAAGCTGGAAACTATGCTCATAGTCTTCCTAATTTTGCTCGCAAGTCTCATTTTGTAAATACCCCCTCTTTCTTTTTAAGTTATAATGTTCTTCTTCTATTTGGTCCCAAGATGAAATAATACCTCCAAATCTCCATTCTTTCCAACATAATTTTCTCTTGGACTCCATTCTGCAACTTGTGCCCAGAAGAAGAACATCATGATGTTTATCACCTTCCCTTCTCCTACTCTCTCACACAATTACCTGGTTTTATCTTTGAGGCATTCACATTAAACTCCTAACACTCTAACCATCCACTTAGAATTATATGTTGTTGAATGGAATGGAAAGAAAAGGTAAGAATAACGATTTTTTCTGACATTCAAGATCTGGAGAGTCTCTGGACATCTTAAGTGGTATATTTATACTTAGATGACTAAGTGGAGACCTCCTTCAATAACAGACTTTGAACAAATGACGTCTCAAAAAGTGCCTCTTCCTTGAACTCTGAGTGTTAATGTTTCTCCTAAAAATTCTTCTTTAATACCTTTAGCTGACACAAGTTCTCATTTAAGTAAAATCCACCCATTTTGGGCTATGTCTCTACCCTCTGAAATCTGAAAGATTGTCATATCTTTTTCACTAATTGGAATACGTTGATCTCTCTTTAAATATGAGAACACTGTCACTTCAACTTTTTGGCTATAAGTTCCTGGGGTTTCTGAGTCCTGCATAGTCTGACTCAAATCTACATTCCTTTGGGAAGCCTGTTCTGAATACTACTGCACAAAACTGTACAGCTTCCTTCTCTAAATCCTTGCTTTATTTTTAATCAGTACTATTTACTTCATGGTCTTAATTATTTGATGTGGCTGTATTTTATATTCCGAATTATGATTTCAAATCCTGTAAGATAAAGCTCATGAATTTATTTTCTATGCATTTCTTTCTGTGCCTTGCCATGGTAGGAGAAAAGTGTTCATTTCTTAGTAAATTATGAAGAACGAATTGCATGCATACATACATGAATGAATGAATTCCTCTCCTTGTGACCGTAGAGCAGCATGGCATTTATAATTTCTCCCCTGGCATTTCAGTTGGCTTAGTGACTTTTTATTAGATAATTACTGCCCAAATGATTTCTATATCTCTCAACCACCATTTGAAAAGTCAAATTTAGAGAGCAGAATGATTATCTGCAGAAACATCTTTCCTTTACTGAGGAAAACCCAGGCTCTTACCATCTTCTACCTGTGCCTGAAAATCTGCCCTCTCTCACTAATAAAAATGATTGAAAAGCACCTTGAAAATACAAAGTGCCATATAAATGCTAACTGAGGCAATAATAAAAACAGTAATAATAACTGTTTGCTGATAAACGTCACTTTCAGGCCCAGGGGAGACATTTCGCAGGGGAAAAGTAGAATAGGTCCTGTGCTTGTCCCTGGGCCATGCCTCACTTTGAATCACACTGTTCTCCCTCCATTTGGACACTGTCATTTGCAATGGTCATGAAATAGTACTCGTATGTAAAATTATTGTCATCACCCATATTGTAGAAAGCAATGTGTAGCCAAGTAATCCATTACCTGACAATTGCCAGGGTTACCTCACTCAAGCTGATCGTTTAGAAAATAAATGGACTTAGGAGTGAGTGCACAAGGACTGCTCAGTTCCCACAGGCCTCAGCTCAGCCCCTGGCACAGCTGCAACATTCACTCCAATTTTGCTCAGCCCCTAGCTGAGTTGTATCAAGAAACTGAGCCAATATGGTAGAATTTGAGAGGTTCTGGGGTGTCTCATGGACTTTCTCTTTGTGTCTCTTTCTTTTTCTCTATTGAAAAATATGAAAGCAGGGACAGAGAAGATGAGACTCAGGGCAGAGTTTAATGGGAGAGTAGGAGAAAAAAGTAATTGAGAGTGTAAAATGTAGACCTGAGTGCATACTTGTGAGAGATGAAGAGGGTGTTCTAAGAGAAGCACTCACCCCAAGAGCCCTGCAAATAAGAGAGAAGGCAGAGGGCACTCTGGCCTTTAGCAACAGAAGGAGAGGAAAGGTATGTGAGGAAGGAGATACAGATGTGATAAAGCATTATCTATGCTGATTTTACAGACTGGTCCCTTCTGAATGGACATTTACTGTAAGGCAGATCATTTTCATTCTTCCTTCTGAGGTCCTCCTCCTCCATGCAGGGCTCCTTGGTCCTATTTTGTTCTGCAGAGTCCAATCGAATCTGTCTTTTTCTGTCTCCACGGCTACTGCTATAGTTCACTTGGATGTCCCACACTTAACTCACTCTACTTATCCAAGTGGAATCAATACCTTCAACTTCTCAGAACAAGTTTCTTCTCTGACTTCCTTTCTGTAGTGACTTATAGAACCACTCCCTGCCATTTTATCAGTTGTCAGTCTTCACTACTTTCCTCTTTCTCTGCTTGCTACTTCCCCCATCCAGTCAGTGGCTAAGACCTCTGATTTATCCTCTGTTCATCTCTTCCTCTCCATTCTCAGTGTCACTCCCAAAGGTCAACACTTTGAAGTAAAAGAACATGAAATGTCCTGAGCTGAGCTGACCTTGAGGTACAGATGCTGGGTAAAGGGAGTGCTGTGATGTTGGGGCTCTTGCCATGGGCAGAGGAGGGGTTCTCAGAAAGAAGCTGAGTATACATGGAGCCCCTTTCAGAGATTAAGGGCAGAAAGGCGGCTTTCATTTATTATTATATATATAAGTTTTAGGCCTGAGATCAAAGACTTAAGGATTTTGTAATATACAAAAACATTTATAGCTTTCAGTTGTTTATTGCTTTCAGTTGTTTATAGTTTTGATATTCTTGTACCTATTCCTCTGAATTATTAGCAATACAATCTTCATAAAGAAAGGGCCCAAGTGCTTATTTTTAGTGATGGTAAAGAAATAGGATGCTGGGAAGAATGTGGAAGATGATTGCCAGTTTCGAGGGGAAGAATCCCAAGGGGTAGAGTGAGTTGTGGCAGCTGCTAAGAATAGGGGAGGGTAGAAGAAGCCTATACTGCTGCCTCCCTTGCACTTTTGCCCCCAACAAAAAACACACAGAGCAGGGCCAAGGCCAAAAGTAGGTTCTTAGGACCAAGTCACTGTGTATAAGACACTTTATATACACTATCACTAGTGTGCATTTTAACTTTTCATTTAGGCATATATACACATACATATGCCTAAATGAAAAGTTAATATATATATTATTACAGATGAGAAGTAATAGTACAATATACCTATTAGTTTTCCATGGCCAATGTTTCTTTCCCATCTCTGTTCCCACTGGTAAGGCTGTTAGTCCCTGCTCCTCCTGCCCCAAATCTATACATGTGATCCAAGTTGATGAATCACCATATACCATTTCTCTGCTGAGGAGTCCAAAATGATCTCATTAGTTAGGGATTGAAGAGGATACTTTGAAAGAGAGGGTATCTGTCCTAAGTGATGATATGGCAGAGCCATATAGGCTGGAAATTTCCCATGTCCATCTTTGCTGCCATGTGGAATGAACCTACTGAGATTAAGTCCAGATTAAAAGCAGAGCCAAAAGACATGATGGAGACTATAGTGGAGATGAGAGCAATGACAGAGGTCCTTAAAGGCTTCATGCCTTTGGCTTCCTTCAGGTCTTTACCCAATTACCTTCTCTGAGTGCTTGGTAAAAAAACAAACAAGCAAACAGACCAATGAACAAACACCAATGGCTTCTATTCTGCCCAACCCTATGCTATTCGTTGCCATAGCACTTATCACTACCTGTCATGTTATATATTTAGAGATTTACACCTAGGGCCACTCTTGTCCCAAGGTAGGCCCTCAACCAATATTTGTGAAACAGATAAATGAGTCATTTCAACTACTGGATCCAGGATATGTATGACTAAAGCAGTCCATTCCTTGGACTTTCTCCCATTCACACAAGCTAGTTTAGTCATTTTTCTATACATGCAAGCTTGGGTTGAATTTCTGTTACTTAGTAATAAGACTTCTGACTAATAAGTGGTGTGCCACATCCACCATCCCATAGCTGGTTCATTGTAGAGCCAGGAGCAAACAGACCCTAAACCATTGCTTTTCTAGATGCCAGTGTCCCACTGGGGTGTGATACATTCACTCACTGATCTTTTAGCTTGATGGACTTTGAGAGAAAATTTTATCCCAGCAACTGACACACTGGGCAGCTGGGGAAGGAAAAGGTCACAAGGAGCCTGGAAGGACTGTACTTTGGGAAGTATTAGGATGTGATGATTTCTTATGATTTCTCTTTGTTCAAACTGGCCTAATAATTCACTTTTTCACCAAGACCCATTGTCCTAATGAAGATATTTTATGATTTAAATTCTTTGAAGCTTTAGCTAGGACAAAGTCTGAGAAAAATATAAAAAAATGCACAGATCTCTGGGCTCAGGCAGGTCTATGGTAAGCAAGTGAAACTATAGCCTCTCCCCATGGTGGAGAAGGATGCAGACATATTCTGGCCTTATTGTGGCTGGGACTATGTGATAATAGATTATTCCATATACATTTGAAATAACATATACAACGAGACTAAATTTTAGTTATGGATATTGATTTTATTGACTAAAACCTCCTCCTTACAAACTCCTTGGTTTGTCTAACAGAAATGTTACCATTTGACTAGGGTAAACAGGAACAAGCCTAGAAGTCCATGTACTGAATGAATAAGGAAGGCTGAAGACTTTTGAGAAGGGGTCTGTAGAATTAAGACATCATTCCAGTCTGTCTTTTGTGTCTCTGGGATTACTCCCTCTCTCCCAGTTTTTCTTTTCCCTCAGGCTCCTAGTTTCCCTCTCAGTACCTGCTCTCAGATACTTCATATTTTACAAGCTATAGATGACTCCAAATCAGTCTAAACTATAGCTCCTTAAAGGGAGATTTATACTTTGATTACAAAGGAGAATGCCATTTAAGTTAAAAGCAGGCATTTTAATGGGACAAATACAGGCACAGTGACCAAATGGGGAGTACAGGGTGTCCCCAAAATGTATTTATTATTCTTGAAACCTTCTTATGCAGCAGATATCAATCAGTTCATTGCACTGGACATAGAAGTTTGAATGTTTCTCAGTTCAATCAGGGCTAGAGGTAGTACTTTAGCTATTTTGATGCACATTAGCATTTAGGCTTCAAGGTGCCTTTAGTGCAACTTGAAGCTATGGGAAGGCATTGTGTGAGCCCTAAGCGGGGCAGATGAACCTAGTAGGCTGAGAAGGCAGGTGTCTTTAAGGACAAGGCACAGCATTCTGGAGTGCTGGATGTCAAGATTTGGAGAGCCTGACCTGATCCACCATTTGGATCAGTTTGCTTTCCTGCTGGAGAGCTTCCCCTAGTCACAGATTACTTAGCACATAGCGAATCTGTTATTTTGATTCTCCATCTCCAGTGGCTTTTCTCTCGATCCACCTTAACAGACTCCCTCTCGAACCACACCCTGGATCACGTCCAATGTCCAGGCACACTCTTGGGCTAAATCATCTTTCCATTGCAGGTTTCTAAGACTCCTCTCACTGTTTCTGCTGCCTTGACTGGTTACACCATTCCTACCCACACCTCTCACTCCAAACAATAAAACCCCTTAAGTCTTTGCATTTGTCTGCATTCAACCCTACTATTTAACTTCTTTAATATTTAATCCCTTCACCTGAAAAAAAGGAAAACTAATAGGTAGAGCCCTTTATGTAGATTACTTTATGAGAATTGAATGACTTAATACAAATAAATGAGAGAAGACTTCCTGTGGTGCCTTGGCTTTATTATTTGGTGCGAGTACTCATTAAGTGTTGGCTGCTAGTGATAGTGATGGAGACTGTGATAGCAGTAGCAGTGAAGACACAAGGAAAATTCTGTCCCTCTTTCCATCTCCTCTGCCCACCTTTTTTAACCATCTTAACACTGATGGGTGAATCAGAGCCAAGAGTGTGCATGGTGTCAGATTTCATTAATAGACAGGTGACTGTACCAAGTTTTTAAATTTTTCCTTAGTATTTTACTCCTTATTCTTCAGCAAAGATTTGTCCCTAGGGGGAAAGCCAGCCATAGCTCTTCATTTCTCTTCCATCATTGCTAAGACTTGAGTAGATAATTTAGGTCAGGATGTACATATGTATGTGGAAGGGTGTAATCTTTTTGTAACATCCCACCACTGTACTATGAAGGTGTCACCTACATTTTTAATTATAGGACAAGCTATGTTACATCTTCTGCTATGTGTCATCACCATGCTCTCTAAGTTGGGAAGCAAATCTCTTTGTCCTCTTTTTCATTCCTATATATTTATTTATTTATGGTAATTGACTAATAGCCACACTGATAATATACTTCTAATTAAACATTCAGTGTTCTTTACTTTTTTGGCAAATATCATCCTTTGGAAATAATTTAAATGTAATATGTAATCTGATTTTAGAAGTCTGATATATTTCTATTTTCTTTTATTAAACAGCTATTGATTTTTTTTGTTGGTCAATATTAGCATTTATTAAATTGAAGTTATTGTTCATCAGTCAACTATGGCCTTCCAAACTGAGGCATTTAAAAAATATTAACTATAGTTATGTTTACATATTGGCCTTATTTTATTAGCTATGTGTTAAAACAGAATCCATGTTTAGTCTCACAAACCAGAAACATTTATTCAATATATTTTCTAAAAACATAGATTACCTTACTCAATATTAACAATTTCTGCCTGTAAAGAATGTTTGAGTGTGACCCTAGCTTATGTTGCTAACAGAGACCCCGAGGCCTGGTTCTGGCCTCCTGTTGACATTTGATAGGCAGAAAAATTTTTTTCTGATTGTTTGACAAATTTGCACAGACTTCCGGGGCCCAAAATAACATGATTGATAATCATGTTGCCTGAAATTGTCAGAGGTTCATGGATAGGTGGAGCCCCTTGAGATGATCCTTTTGAAGCTTCCACTCAGTGCTGGAATTCTTTCCATACCACTGATCTTATTGTAAGAACGTTCTTCCATGTATTGCACCTGAATTTGTTACCAATAACTTCTATGCAGTGGTAATGCTTGTAACTTCTAGAATATGCTTTCTTAATATTTGAATAATTTTCTTACTGCCAAACAAGTTCACTATTGGCACTCCATTTCTTAGAATTTCTTTCACTTAGGTCCTCATTCAAAAAGCAAACAGATGTAAGAGTAACCGAATAATTTTTTCATGAAGAGTATAACAGTTAAGAAATTAAGAATGATTTCCTGCATTTAAATTTTTTTTTAATTCTGGACAACTGCAACATAGAAGGAATGGTGAGAGTAGAATATGACAGTGTTCTCTTGGCCTAATTATAAAAACTCACTACTGTTCTCATATCTCAGTGACAAAATGGCAATATTCAGAGAGTGGGGACGTTATAACTACATAAAATGTGATAGGACATAAAATATTGGGGTCTGTGAAACTAGCTTTGTGAGTGATAAAAAGTCACAGTTTTAATTATTTTTTAACAGTGAAATATTATAAATATTTCATCAATATGGAAACAAAAACAAAAGTAAAATAATGGTGCTGTCTTATGAAGAGATATATCAATTTTACCAGAAAGTATACTTCTCCAGTCAGTTTTTCTGCTTATTTTGGTAAGTGTAGGGTGTTATATTGTGGGATGACATTGCTATATGGCCCATCTTTACTCTCACTTGTTATTGCTACATCACTATGCTGTAAACATGGTCTATGAATAATAACAATAAGGAGCAAAAAAGAAATATGGACAATTCAGAATAGAACAATTTTTTGATGGAAAAAAATGTTTTATGGATTGTAAGTAAGAATAAAATACAGCAATATTTTAACATCATCACCATCATTACCACCTGCATCACCATTGCCACAAAAGTTCTTTTCTTCTTTACCTCTGACCAACCTTCTCCTGTAATATCCCTT
This sequence comes from Cynopterus sphinx, assembly GCA_030015415.1. NCBI lineage: Eukaryota > Metazoa > Chordata > Mammalia > Chiroptera > Pteropodidae > Cynopterus > Cynopterus sphinx. Next base: position 24,456,127 of record CM057384.1, on the reverse strand, counting down.
TGCACTTGCCTTCTGCTTTAGAGAAATGTTCCACCAATCCCCAGTACCACCATGTTTCATCCTGCCCCATTTCTGCCACAATTCCTGCCACCCCATTTACATTCAGATTAAACACATCCCCTTTCTTTGAACTTCTCTCTAATAGTCCCAACTCATGAGATTTCCTCCCTCCCCTCAATTTTGTTTATATCATGTTTATGCCAGGCATAATATACTTCCAGGTGTATTATATTCCACTTATTGCATAAAAAGTTATTTCCCCCATTAGAATGAATGCCTCTGTTTCTGGAGACAGTGCTGCTGGATAAGATAATAGCTCAATAGAAACCATAGTCTCTCCTGGTGGGGTGTTACAGATAGAATATAAGCATGATTATGAGAGATCTGGGTATGTCTGCTTAAGTCTGGGAATCTCTAGAGAGAGAAATAACTATCAGCATGGGGTTAAAGGAGTCAGGCACAGAAAGATAAACTCTATAAAACATTTTTTCTATGTGGATATTAATGGGACAGGGATAAGGGTAGGATGGCAGATATGGAATTGATTGCAACATTTATTCATGCTTAATGATTAGCACATGTAAAAAATGTTCTTGGAACTCTGTCAGGGGAGGGTTCTTTGTTGGACTCCAGAGGTGGTAAAAAGAGGTAGTAGAATCTAAGTTATTTTACTGTGACCATTTTCTGCCCATAGAATGACAAAGTTGATAAACACTATTTTACAGGCATTTATTTATGCCACTATAAATTAGAGACTTTAAAAGCATTTGTTTCTGATATTCCATTGTAAAGCCCTCTAGGGTCACAATATTATAGACAAAGAATTTATAGACAAAGAAACCACTGAGGCTCAGAGAAGTTAAGCAATATTACCAAGTGCACATAGCTCATAAGGACATGTGATTGTTTCTTAATCTGGGGCCTAAATCTCCTTCTACCCTCAACATTCTGCTCCACTTTGGAGGCATTTAATTAAAGTCTTTTGAATGATTAAAAGCCGAAGATCAAGCTAAGAGTTTGAGGTAGGGCTCTATGAGTCATATGCATCCCCTTAGGATAAGACCCAACTCTGCTATGATAATGTTTATTCAGTTTTCATGGAATTTATAAAGTCTACAAGCCTATCAATGGTGGACATATATCATGAATAGAACAACTTTTTAAATACATATTTATTTAATATTTAAAAATGAGAATATGATCACTCTTATTTATTGACATGATTAGACCCAGTACTCTCCTACTCTTCTCCATCTGCAACAAGAAGAAAGTTTATTCAAGGCCATATGATTCAGGGTGCATCATGGGGACAATATTCTTATTATTCAATATTTAAAAGCAATAATTTCAGGAGAGTTAACCTCATGAATTTTCTAATACAGTAAAATTAAATAAAAATACCCTAAATGCAGCTGATATAACCCCTTCATGTGCAATTAGCAAATATTAAATAGAAACTTTAATATTAGCACTATTCTTTATGCCCCAGTGAGTGGGATATTATTTAAATTGATATGACATAAGAGGATATAAATAATTCCTAAGTGTAGATTTAAACTGGAATTTCCATCAGAGTTTTAAATCAGTAAGTATTATCAATTCCCTATTTCCCAGTGTATCATTTATTACCAGCCTGAAGATTTTTTTTCAAAGAGATTAAATTAGCATTAGGGCAATGATAAACATTATAAATAAACACAAAAATTGCTTTTCTGAAAATCCAGTTGAAAAGAAAGTAAATGAATTGATGCAGTATCAAATTCCATCTTCCCTAGAAGAGCTCAGATACAGTTCCAAGCATAAGTAATCCTCTGTAACTTCTTTTGCAATCAAAAACGAACTATATTAAAACTGGAAAGTATAATTTCATTATCTACTATTTTAGATATAAAAACTAAGATTAAGAAATAGCTGTGGCATGAGGGGAATTCTGATTAGCTTTACACCACTAGTTGGTCATGGCAGAGGAGAAGCTGTCTCTTAAACCACAGAAATGGGCCTGGTAGCCTGCAGGGGAAGACCTGAAGGTGACAGTGGTGATCGCTGTCTTTCCCAGGCAATTTTCTTTCCAGGTGTGTCTGAAATTTTCAGGATACAGCTTAGGTTTTCATAATCTACTAGTGGAATTGGGCTTTTTCTGTCTTAGTTATGTCCTAGAGTAGTTTCTGAAAAGGCAAAGAGTTCATATGACTTTACACCCTTTTAACATTGAAGATAACGGTGAAGAACAGTGACAAGATGAGGCTCCACTGAGTCAGATGCATATGGGGAATTACCACTTCTTATGATATGTTGGGGACCATATTATTTTCCTGCCCAAGCACAATGGAGAGCCACCCCTCTGGCATTATTTGAGAGTCATCCAGAAAAAAATCTAATCTAAAATCTTAGAGGTGTTACAGTGTCCAGAATATCCACTTCTAATATATCACTTTATTTATTTATTTATTTTTAGTATTACTATATTTCAAGACCAGAGTCCTAGGGTTGAGTCTTGTCATCTAATTTGATGTGACAGAAGCCGACCACTAAACTCCCCACTACTGCATCTTCCTCTGTAATCAGATCATTTTCCACAGTTTCTGTCCAATTTAGTCCTAGCTTGATTCCTCTCTCCAACCAGACAGTTTATGTGGAGGCAACTATAATGCCACCAAATGAAACACAATTGAGGAATGATTAACACCAATTGAACACATTACATCATTGTGCTTTCTTCCTTCTTCAAATATAAGTACTCCAATAGACTTATTGGTGAGATCACCTTATAAATTATATAAATGTCTAACCAGTATGCTGTACACCTGAATCTAATATAATACTGAATGTCGACTATAATTGAAAAAAACTTTTTAAAAGAAATTATATAAAACAACATAAATAACCTGAGAAGATAAATATGCAACCATTTATATTTCTATTAAAAAACAAATAATTCCATGATGTATGGGCCTGTGGACAATAGGTAGCCAATGGACACCTGTCCTAGAAAAAATGGCAGAAAGCTTTACTGTTTTCAGAAATGTTACTGTTTTCACTCTGCTGCTTGATAACTCTAGAACTGTATTTCTTTTTTTCCTTATTATTTTTTAAATTTTCTACCAGCACATATGGTAGAATTCTACCATAGGCTTCAGGCCTCTCATTTAACCTCAAAAAATGAAGAAAAAGCGATTCAGTAGGTGGTTAAGAATATGTCATAGGCACAAACTCAGCTTAAGGCATTATAAATTTTCTGTGGAGAAAATGCATTTATTCATTCTGCTCTGAGTCAAGATGGCTGGAACCCATTATCTCAAGCTTTGAAAAAAAATCCCCTTTGGGATGTGAATAGCCTACGAAATATTTTAGTCAAAAATGAAGTTTTTGAAGAAAGTGAGGGTCCAGTTGAAACTGTTTAGGCTTGCAATCATCAAAGCTTTCTCTGAGCTTTCTAGATAGAAAGGGGCATGGAGAGTTAACGGGTGATATTATCCTAATTATTGTATAGCATAAGAGGGCCAATCTATTTCTGTAGAATAATAGAGCTAGGATGAGATTCGACAGCATCTGTCACAATAAATGCAAATATATAGAGAATTGACAATGAGCCATGATCTCATAAGTGATTCTATTTTCCATCTGAATAATGACAACGCTGCATTTCAAGCTCACATGACAGATACCTTCAGAGGCTCTCTGGGATCGGCACCGAAGGCCTTTTCTAAATGCATTTGCATGGGTGAATGTATTCAGACTTGGAATTTTCTAAAGCTCTTTATGTCCATAGAGAATTTTCTAGGTATTTTTTAAAGCATAGATATTAAAAAAAATTTCTTTTCATGTGTGTTTATTAATTAGTTTTTATGTTTTCATTTTTGTGCCTGCAGCTTGAGGAAATGCAGAAGACAAGATTTCTGTCCCAAAGGAGTTTACAGTCTTATGGAGGAGACATGGGTAAATCTGACCATACAATCCCAGTACGAGACAGGTATTCTGTGAAAAATTGTGCTCTCTAGAGTAAATACTGTCTACAGAAGATTTTGCACTGAGGGGCTCAGTGAGGAATTCATAGAAGAGGGGGGACACAAACTGTGCAATGTGAAACAGAAGTGGCTGAGACAGAGAGGTAAGAATGAAGAAGTAAAATGACTTGAACAAGCATCCATACAGAAAATATGGGGCAATGCAAAGGCATGAGTGGAGGGAGCATATTAAGTGCCACTTCTTGGCTGGCTAGGACAACTGAACCAGCCTAATTTATACCTTAGGCAAGGCCCTTATCTCCATCCTCTTGCCTCCTTCATGACTGACATATGAAATGTGATCAGTGAATTGTAAACCAGTGGATTAAGCAGCAGCACACTCTTTTCATAATATTGCAGGTTAACAGAGGAATGAGGCAGGAGACTGAGCAGAAATGGCCACACACCATTTAATCTCTCCTATTTCTAGAAGGAAGAGAGGTTTGGGACAAAGGGCACTTGGTAGTATCTAATAACACATTATATGTCAGTTCAGCCATAGGCTTATATCCCTTTCCCAGGCCAGCAATATGTTAATTAAACGTTAATTAAACCCTTCCCTGGCCCCATTAGGTTACAAGTGTTTGCTCAGCTTACCTCTCTTCTGCTATCTTTTTTGTCTCTTCCATCTGGAAAAATTTCAGATTTCTACAGCACCTCCCACTCTCTAAAACCGCCATTCCTTGCTATCTCTAAATGAACAGACCTTTTTGTTTGTTTTGTCTTTACAGTTATTTATGATAATAACAGTATTAAAAATAGCTCTCATTTTACAGATCTCCCATTTGGTAAGCACTAAAATAAGCATATCACATGCATTAGCTCATCTACTCCTGTACAAAACCTATGGATGTTGGCATACCTGTTTACAGAATGTGAGTGCCTCTGCTAAAGCTAAGTAGCTAGTAAGTGGTAGATGGAAGACCCAGGAACTGCTAAGTGTATGCTCTTTCTATCACGCTATACATTCGCAGGGGAAATGAATGTGGCAACACTGGATAAGTTAAAATCGTGCAAGAGGTTACCAAGAATACTCAAAATAGTTAATGTTCTTTATATACAATAAATGCGGTAAAGTGTATTTACTCAATTTTGAAAGTATTTAAGAACTGCATATGACCTAGAATATAACATGGGTTACTTCTGTGTGAAGTTACTGCAAGTGTAGCTCAGCCTCCTCCCTCATCAGATCTTATTCATTGGTGCTCCCTTACTCTGATTCAGTTCAAGGAAATCAGGCTCAGCGAAAGTGAATGGATAACCATTTCTCTGTGTCTGCAGCAGGGGGATGAGATAGACTAAAATTTAAACCAATAACTTTAACAAAAACTAGGGGTAAGGAAGGTGGAAGGGAGGCCCATCTTGCAGAAGGCCAAGGGTTTGAGGGAACTTCCTGAGGAAGATAAAAATAGACCCTATCTATCTTGACTTGAAGCATGTACATAGGTAACTAGATCAGTCCTTGCAGATTTTACCTGAAGGTTGGACTTGTACCTATCTTGCTACTGGTTCTAGAAATCTGCAGCCTGTTCATTTTTCTCCCAGACCTATCTTTCCTTTTTCTGAGAATGAACCCTGGAGTATCCCACTTAGTCCCAGCTAAGACTTTTTGGGCTCTACCCATGGCTGGATCCTCTGGGGAAGGGAGGCAATCTTATATCTGGCTCATAGGGTCATCCTCTGAGTTCTAGATTGTCCAGTGGACACCTCATATTGCAGCTTTTATTTTTCCAAGAATTATTATTCATTCTGGCTCCAAACTCACTTCTTTTTTCCTGACCCATTTCTTTCAGCCTGAAGCATATTCACTAGCTTGTTAAAAAAAAAAAAAAACATATGGAATCTTAAATCAGTGTTCCAAAATTATATACTTGCTTCAGATCTTCCATGGTATGTTAATAGATGTTACATAAGAAGATTCTGTGAGTGAATAGGTTTGGGAAATGCTGGATTAACCAAAGCTATAACATGAATGAGGGAATCAACACCAAACAAATGTGGTCATTACTCTAAAAAAGGAGGTGGGAAAATTGTTTGAAGATTCAATTATATCTGGAACACTTTTTTTCCCTAAAAAAAAGAAAGAACATGTTGAGCAATGATGCAAAATGTTAATCTTTATTTAATCTGAGGTGTTGACACATGGATGTTTGTTTAATTATTATGTGTTTTTTAGTATGTTTAAAATATTTCATAATTAAAACTAGGTAAAGCTATTTGAGATTTTTATTTTTTTGTGAACGACTTTTAATTATTTTGTTGGTTTCCATTTTGAATCTTTAGGAGCTATAGCAATGGGTATGCTTCAATTATTGATAAGAAACCTTTTAGAGAGGAGTATTCTCTAGACTCTTGTCTCTGGGACATGCATTGGGAAGTGCCATCTTAGGAGACACCAGTTTTCTCATCTGTTTTTCTGATACCTATTCTTAGTGTCATTGTTGGCCCTAGGACTCTAAAGCTGGGAACAATATTTTCAGAAGACTCCATATTACCTATTAGTTAGGTCTTTATCAGGGTTATCACATGATATTCACTATTCCCTGTTTCAGAGGGTTATCTCTCTCTTTCTTTCACTCGGATCATGATTACTTTCTGAGCATCGCATTTTAGATTATTTTCAGTACTCAGATGATTGGCATGTCCAAAATTCAATGAATAATCTATCCTTCCCAACTTCTTCCTTTTCTTCTGATACTCCTTGAATCATTGCTCAGATTCAGAACCTTCACACCCACTCTCCTTGATCCCAGGGAAGATGTGTTATAATTGCTACATATTTTAAATATATAGAATCTATAATAACCTCAGTCTTCTAAAACGGAGATATAAGTAGAAATTATATTTTTTAAAAGTTTCTTTTTGTTAATTGCACTATATTGAAATCGTATTTGTCATCAGCAAATGACTTTGAAGGCATGGTTTGACCTCAAGAAAAAAGTATGCTGATTAGGTAATAGAGATAAGTTCTGATACATAATGTAGAAAATAAATAAAATGGCTGCTAATGCCAATCAAGGTTAAGATACCAGGCCAGTCATAGGGGAGAGGTACAGTACACTGGGAACCACATGAATTTAGGGAGCAGAGACGTGGAATGTTACCTGGACTCTGCTGCTAACTTGCCAGGTGATTTTGATAATTCACTTTATTTCTTTGCACTCAAGTTTACTGTTTTAAAAAGTTACCGTAAAATCTACCCTGCATACTTCATGCTGTTGATCAAATGAGAGAAAATGTTAAAAAGACATTAAAATGTATGAAATGTTGTTGAACAAAAATGGGACAGATGCTCAGTATTAAAATTTCTTAAGGTTATTAAGTTGGATAGTTGTTGACCAAAATCAGTAGACTGAATATTTCTGTAATAAAAGGCAGGGTAATAAAACTTTGATAAAAGGTCTTTGCTTGATCCACAGTTCATTCAAACTCTCAACTGGAGCAAGACGTGGTTGAGAGACCAGTAACAGAGGGAGGGTCAATGTCCTGCTTAGTAAAGAGTTTGTGAGGTCAAGTGTTTAACCATGTGTGAAATATAGAATCTAGGCAAAGACTCTGTTCAAGGCAGTTATAAAATTAATTAAATATTGCCTTTCTGCATCTCTAAAAATACCTAGGGCAGGCTGGCAAAAATGATCCTTGTTGCTACCATTGGATGCCTTGTTGATCTGCCTAGTCAGGGGTAATGGAGTTGGCTTTTTCATGGGAATCTATGGAAACATGAAATGCAGAGAGATGATGTTTTTTTTTTATACCTCCCTCTCTCCATTGCATTGTATATCATCTGTTTGTAATCCATTGTAATATTGATACAATAGTTCTATTCAGTTTAAGAGGAATGAAGATAAAAGGAGAGAAGAAGGTAAAAAAAAAGAGGCTGTAGGAAAAAGAAAAAAATATGGAACAACTCTTAGAGGGATTTATGCTAAAGATGAGTTTTAGGAAGAATCATGACCAAGTAATGGGTTAAAAACAAACAGAGATGAGAGACATGTGCATTGGCATAGCTCGATATAGAGTTAAGGAATCAGTTCTAGACTCTTCCATGAGTTTGAAATTCCATTTAGCAGACCTGTCCTTGTGGGTATGGCATGGCACCAAACCCAATGGGGAGTTTTGGAACTTGGAACATTGCAGGCTATATAATTTCTCAAGTGTCGTGCCTCAAAAACTTTTTAATACTGTTTTGTCTTTCTCAATCTCTTTTCTCACTTTATGCCCATAACTACCAAGGAAATTAATTTTGACCAGTGCTATCTGTCTCATGATATTATGCTGGTAGCCTAAATTGGCTTAGGCTTGTTTCAATTGGAGCCATGTGACTCATTTATTTAATTTGTAGGTCCTCTATCCTAGCATCACATTCAGGGCTTTCTATCCCTGTCCCAATTACACCTCTGTCCTAGAAAGTTTATGCCTTTCCCAGACTGTGGTTCCTTCACACAGTACTAGTTTAGTAATTCATCAAACCAGGTTCAATAGTATCTCTATTAGCAATAGCACTTTAATTTTGAGTTACTGCATATGTTTAAAGATAATAAAAATTTTTTGTTCTTGACAATCTTATAATTTGAAAGCTTTCCTATACAGACTACATGTTCAAATTCTTTAGAATTAGTGAGATTTCACAGTGTACCTTGAGTGCCTGTTCTGCCAGGATACTACTCAATATTTAAATTCCATTTAGAGAAGCAGTTCAGAATCTTTTAAGTGTGAGAAGTAAAACAAAAATCAGTAAATTCCATTTTTGCTATAGTTTACCTTATGGCCTTATGTTAATCACCCAAAAATGTCCACAAGCATATAGGAAAACAAGTACTTATTTAAAATCAAAGCTGCTTGAATTCCAGATGGTTCAAAGTATATCTTAATCTATCTTGAGCAAGTCCCCTAATTCTGCAGGAACAAATGGTGGAATGTTATTAAAATGTTAATTAGTTAAATTTAGTCCCCAAAGTATAAAGAAAACAAAATTGCACCTACATGATTTTATTTTTACTAATGAGGGAAATAAATTCTGATATATAAAAAATAAGGTTATTTTAGGAAGAAATACATGATGTGAGTTTCAGATTAAAATATCCAGGAGTGTAAAGCAAGTCTGAACAAAATTATTGGGGTATATTTCCAACCAACTATATGAAGCTGTTTTCAAAATAAGCTATTTTTATCTTGTATCATGAGTTCTTTCTTTATTCAAATGGAAATTGAAGAGAGAGAAACGCCAGTCAATGACAGAGCTATTGGATTTGCACAATTTGATTTTTTTCTATTTTTTAAGTTGTTGGAATTGGAAAGCCCTTTAGAGATTCCTGGAACCCTCAGATCATTCCTGAAACCCTACCATGTGAGAAAAACATCAGTGTCTGATGCTCTTCATAGAAAAGGCAGAATAATCTTCTTAATTTAAACATTTTGGCTATAAATCTTTAGATTGATATGTGCAACTCAAAAGTTCGATAAAAAAGATAAATGTCGATATAACAAAATGTGTTAATGAGAGTCTTGAGAGTTCATCAGTTTGTTGAGAACTCTAATCACAGTGATTCTATTGAGTAAGTTACATTTATATTTATAATTGGTTTAACTACTTCATTCTAACCATATGTTTGTATCTGGTTTACTTAAAAGAAAAAATAGTAAAATATTTACTGGGTTCAATCATATAATTTTTAAAAGATTTGATAATGAGGAACCAGCAAGGGTTTCTGAGCAGATGTTTCATGTTATTGAACTTAAAGAAGATTAATATGGGTAATCTACCTAATGTATAGGATGCCTGTATTAAATAGCCCATAGCAGAGCACTGCTTTTGGTTAAGGTACAACTTCTAGAGTAATCAAGTTATCCTATATCACGTAGCGCTGACTTTGCTTCCATATAAAGTGATCCTCTTGGACATGGAAGTGCCTTCCTGAGTACCCAATAAGGAGTCCAACTCATGAATGACAGAACAAAAGAAAGACAACTGCAGGTAGAGAACCCAAGCCATTGGATCTTATTGGAAGTGTTTGTACTACTTCTTCTTAAAGTGATTGGTCACTGGTCGACTCAGCTGGTGAGGGGGCAGCAATTAGGGAAACTTAAACATGGTCCACCCATTAAAGATGATTTTCAAAATATAGGTTTCTAAACACCTGTCATTGTTATGAGTTTTATGAGCACCAGAATTCAGTACACTTGACTCTCTATTGCTGGCCATTATATAAGGGATGATGGATGCAGTGCAGTGTTCTTTTTCTCTTTTACATTACATTCAAAATTATTAACTTGCACTTAGGACACATTTGGAAAAAAATACTGGAATTCAAACATCACATAGAAAGTCAGTCTTTGTTTTATAAGGTATTGGACTCTGGGAAAGAGAGAAGAGGAAGAGAACAAAGAATAGTCTTTATATACTTCTTTCCCCCCTATACATCATATGCAAAAAAAAAATTAAAATATTTTCTAAAGATTTTAGGTAGTGGAACTATATTCCTGGATGTCTGTGAGCAATGCTTTCTCGAGTCCATGTATCAGGCTACCTTGAGTCACTTGGAGAGCTTAAGAAAAGGCTACACTCTGACAGCACACAGAGACAAGTATCTGCCTGCTAGAAGTGATGGTTCTTGGTCCAGTATAGCCATGCAGGATGTGAGCAGACGAAGGAAACAGAGATAAAGGCTGGATTTATGAGAGAGACAGTAAATCTTGGAAAGGTAGACAGAAGACATGGATTCTGAAGAAGTATTTAAAGAAGGAAGACAGATTTTTCCCTATTTGTAGAGAGACTAAGCAAAGCAGATGGTTGCTTATGAAGTGCGAATTTAAGCAGGCCTCACTGCCCCAAATTATCTTTAATGCTGGCCAATCACTGTATCAGAAACTCTTATCACCAGGAACTTCTAAGTTGAAACTCTGATCACCATCGTTAAATGCAAATGTTGACTGGAAAGGGAAATGACTAAACCTATGGTGCAGATACTGCTGTTTCTTTGTACATGGACCAATTCCCCTTTTATTGCCAACAATTTTTTATTTTTGTTCAGGTATGGGGTGAATATTATTAGATTTCTGGGAAAGTGGGCCTATCAGCTAGTTTACTCAGTTTTGGCCAAAGAGATATAAGGAAGATTCTTCTGTAAAAACCTCCTTTGAAAGATTTTTTCCTCTCTGATAAAAGAGAGACATGTAAGGTGACAAACTTACCCAATTTTTAATTTTTATGAGGTCTTGAGAGGAAATGATGCCTGTAACTGCTGTATTCATCTTGTGACGATTAAAAGAAAGGCAAGGGACTGAAAAGAGATAGTGACTCAAAGCTTTGACACCCACACAGCAATTATCAACCTCTGGACCTTCTGCTGATTTAGAAAATAAATCTGCATTTGTTTAAGCTTAAGCAAATTAGTTCATTATTCTACTAGATGTCTTAATTGACAATCCACTATTAAAACTTATTCCTAATGCCTTAACAATTATATCAGCTGAGAGGAAGAGTAAGTGTGACTCCTCTCTCCTTGGATGTCCCTCAACATTTGTAGTCTCACTCAGTTGGCACTACTATGATCATGCTTTGCATCATTAATTATCTTTTCTTATATGTAAATAGTAAAGATGTAAATATACAAGGTGTGCTCAAGGATCTCTTCCAAATGGAAGTTCTTTGAGGTTAGATAAATTTAGTAGATAGGTAGACAGAAATGTAGCTATTTATAGACAAGAAAGTCCCCTGCACGAAAAGAGAATTTTAAAATTTAGCCATCAGTTAACTTTAGATTCACTATCAGGAACACCCGAAATACATCCAGGCTCTCTAAGTCCATGCACTGTGGTCTAAGCAAACCTTGGACCTCCAGTGTTTTCCCCTCCAGCCTCCCACACCTCATCTCTGTGATACTTTTTCCATTTTCAGAAATATGAAATATCTCCAAATAGCTAGGAGGATGCCCAGTTTCCTAAGTGACCCTGAATTATGTCAGTCTCTGTGACCTTCTTCTGTTGCCTCAGTCCATTACAATGTAATTCTACTTAAGATATTCTCCTCAGTGTCTTACTGTTTTGTCTGCCTGGATTCCTAGACACTGTGTAGGATGGGAGCCAAATGTTAGGAAATTTGCAAACAGTCTGGCTTGTGGGAAGTTATCTTTCTCGGGTCTGGATTCTGGTCATTTTACTTCAAATCAGTCATGGAATTTCTTGTTGTGTATGGGTAGGTCTTATGACAGTCAGTACTTATACTGGTTAACACTTGGATTCGTATTTGTACCACCCTGTTCCCACACACATGACTGCATTAGTTCAACTCAAGCATAATATACCCTTTGAATACTGTGCAATAAACCACCTGTTGCCCCTGTTGGAGCCAGCATCTGCAAGCTGGAGTTTCCCTAATCCTATTGCTTTCTCTTGCAGGATCTATGTTGTCAGCGTCCTCATGATCTTTCTCGCATCCATCCTGATACTGAGAGAAATCACAGCCCTCTCATTAGCAGTTAGACACAGTTATCTGATCCATTTTACTAGAGCATATGAAAATCATGTTATTTTCCTAATCAAGTTTATTCTAAATTTCTACTTTTTATAGGATTGAACTCATGTGTTTTGGCCTGAAATATGTGACCTCCAACATTCTGCTTCTCAAATAATATCTCCTGGAATTTCCATAAATGTATTTCATGTTCTAAACTCCATCTACTACCTTACATTTTCCTATATTCATAAGAAAAATTTACCAAGTTGTGATCATATTACAGAAATGGGATAAACTTACCCCAAAATATTTGATTTAAATGTCAAGATACTATCTCTCTTCTCTTCTGTCTCTCTGTCTCTGTCTCTCTCTCTCTCTCTCTCTCTCTCTCTCTTTCTCTGTCTCTTGTGTGTGCACGTGTGTGTACACAGACACACACACACACACACACGCACACACCAAGAAGTTATGAAAAAGTCTGACACTCACATAATGAAGCTTTCTGGGGACAACAGAATAGTCCCCAAAGCACATACAAGCATGGCTTGAGAAAGGGGGGAAAAGAGACTGAATTAGGGTTGTTTTGTGGTTAGGAGGAGGCTAGCATGAAGGGTCTCATACCTGTTGGGGCTGGAGTTTGTATTGTTTGAACTTTCTAATGAGGCAGAAGAGCTCACCCAGGTTTTCTTACCAGCCTTCCCATACATGGAAAAGAGGAAGGAGTAAGGCTTGAAAGCTGTTAATAAAATGTGGATTAGGAATCATTTTTATACCCTGCTTAACCTTGTGTTTATAGATTAATTTAGGAAGATCTTATTTTGCGGAGGCTACATGTTAAAAAAATTAATTACCTTTAAAGAAAAAAAATTTACAGGAGTAATGAAGGAACCCAGAATGTGAGATGTAGGGGTCACTGGTACCACTTCATTTGTTTCATATTATGTTTTTTCATATTATTATGGAGAAATAGAAGAAAATCTCGAATATCATTGAGAAAATATGTTGAAACACTGATGAGTATGCTCCCCTATATGAGGATTTACTTTCACAAATCAAATACTTTGTGCATTGTGTTTTGCCATAAATGCATTTACTGTACATTACTATTGAAACTGAAACTTTAGGGGCACTAACTTGCAGAAGAGTTTTCTAAGGCACTCTACCTAATTTGTCCTTGGATTTTTGTGTTCTTTGCAGTTTAAAACAATGTATACAGTTATAGGCTCCACAAAACCCAATTCATCCTTATGTTTCTCATAGCAGAGGGATGAAAATGTGAGAGTCATTGTTCTTTCTCTAAAAACCTAAAACGCTTGTAAAGTGACAGGTGTGTACTTAAATATTCACACATAAAATGGAATATTACTAGGGGAAGGTCAAAAAAAGTGACAAGTGAACACAGTGAAACTACTTTCATTTACAGTGCTATCTTGATTTCATGCAGAAAATAACCTTGGAGTTCAAAGGATGAAAACATGTAGAGCAATTAACATTGGACTTTGCAGGCAAAGGCAATGAAAGGGTAGGTTAGGTACATTCAGGAAAAGTTTTTGTTTTTAATTTTATATATCATAGCAAATTTCAAATACAAAAAAAGTAGAAAGAATAGTGTCAGGCAGCATCTCAACTGCTTCTTCTAACATCAGTAGTCCCTTTGAAGGAAAAAGCAGACTTAGATTATGGTTAACCTCTCCAAATGACTCTATTCTCCCCATATTTGACCCATAAATTTCCTTTATTGTAACTGTCTGACATCTTCAAGCAAAAATAATTTTTTTTCTATCTTTTCTAATTGCTCTGTTCTAAGGATTGCTTTGAATTTCTGAAAGCAGGAGTCTGGGAGAAAATTTTTATGTGAAAAAAACAAACTCCATGGACTTTACCTGGATTGTACCTCAGAAAACAGTCAAAGTAGATGGGAGAGTATGGTAACTGATTTAGTGATTAGAAATGAGATGGTTTTAATCCCATCACAATTTTTTAAAAACTAGAGTTCTTGTGGAAATTATTTCTCCAAGTATGAAAATATAATAAAGAAAATGATGTCCACTTTTGCACAGAGTGGTGGCCTAATAACAGGAACTTACATATTTTGAACATTTACTATGGGCTAGGCACCATTAAGTACTTTTAATGCATTATCTCATTTGCTTTTTGCAGAATTTCTGGGATATATGTATAAGGTGACATTGCAGATGAAGTAGCTTGTATAAAGATGCTTAGTAATTAATGAAACTAGCAAAAGCAAGCCCAAAGGTTAAATCTAAGTTCACATTTGGGTTAAGCTAGAACTCTTCACCATTATGCTAGACTGCCTTGCTATATGCTAGTTTTAATAAATCATAATTTTCTTTTTTACTCCAAGTCACACATTGTAGCTAGTTTGCTTTGCTTTGTCCCACATATTTCACAAAGGTGTACTGTAAGTAACATTATTATGCTTTTCACTCAAACCTGTAATGAACCTTCTAAAATTACTATTTGACAATTCTTGTTGAATTGTCATGTGATTTAATCAACCCCCCAAATTAAAAAAAATACAAAAATAGCCAATATATACTTTTTTAAAAAACTTAAGTTACTGACAGATAGATTCGCAGTGCCTTTTTCTCCGTTTTATCACCTTGATTCCTTTCTCATACCAAGCCAAATATCCTTATAATGAAACTCTGGTCTTATGGATTTTCTTTGCTTTCCTCAATATAAGCTAGTGCTTTTTATATTTCTTATTTTTTAACCTTAAAACTGACATTAGCTGGAACTGACTCAGTTTTGTATTTTTACTGACAAATCCATATTAATAACAACATCAATACTGTATTAAACCTGAACTATGGGAATGATTTTAATCATGCCAAAATTAATGACATTGTGTATCACCCAGAGAGCCTCTCAGGGAGGAGAGCGAAATGGTTATTAACTTGGGTTATTATTGCAACATTATAGACATTTAAATAGGCTATAATTCTAGAAATTTAAAGGTCAGTTTGATTTATTCAATTTAGTTTGTCATATGTTTGGAAAACTAATTAAAATCACCAACAACATGGTTATAACATTTTTGATGGCAAGTCAGAAGACTGTATTTTGAGAAACAATAAGTAATCATTTTTCTGGGCAAACCAAACTTTCTTTGTGGGAGAAAAAGGCAATTTCTTCCATTCTCATGACTGGCCATAGGAGGGCATGTTCTGTGGGTGCCTCATTTTTTGGATGCATGAACTTCTTCCTCATAGATTTCTTGCATCAAAACACTATTCCTTAAATCTTTCTGTGACTGTGGGGCTGGCTTTAGGGAAAATAGAATATGGATTTTTCCCACCATACGATTTAAAGTTCCAAAATAATCTCTCTGGCCAGATTTTCCTCTTTATCTGTTTCAGTGTCTCACATTTCTTCTCACTGGAAATACATTCTTCTGTCTTAAATAATTCCAGTTTGGAGGAGACTGATATAGCAAATACTGGAAGGGTAACACCATGAGTTGTGTTTATTTTATAACCAAGATTTATTAAAAAAGGAAATATCATAGGAAAATGAAGCCTAAAAATATAGAGAATAGAAGAAGATGGATGCCAGAAGTTTGAAGTGGGAAGATAACAAAAAAATATAATAATTTGTTTATGCCAGAGTAAACCAGGGATGACAAAAAGAAGTATTCTTTTTTTCAACTAGCATTAAAATGGAACATTATATGTGCATCTTTTTTATGTAGTATCTGCCTATAGTTTTCGAGAGAACAATTCAGGCATGACAATTAGTATCAATGACAAAATAAATATAGGAGATAAAATACCAGTATAATTAAAGGGCAATACCTAAAGAGAATGTGAACAAGGTCTTTAGACCATTTCAATGGATATGACTGGAAGGAAATGAAATAATAGATTTGAGACCAACTTTCAGTATACCCTCAACATTTAGCTGCCTTACATAATAATAATTATCAAGCTCTATCTTATAGCCAAATAGCTTCTTAGACATTCTTAAATTATTTGAACGACAAATTTATGATCTCCAGAGGAGAAACTTCAGGCATGGGAATATCTACTTTATGTTGACTGCCTAGTGACAAGAAAGAACTAATGGAGAATGGGAAAGATGAAGGAGATGAAAACAGAAGAGTAGTAGACCATTAAGCTATTAACCACTGGGAAAGATTGGTAACTGTAGTAACTGTAAACATGGTACCTCCAGAATTTATTCTGGATGAAAATAAACACATCACTGCTTTCTTAGGTACTATCCTGTGCCCCATTCGATATTACTGAAAGGTTTCTATATATTTATGAAAACTACCTTTTAATCCACTTATACATTAAAGTACATAGATGACACAGTTCTTAAGTTTAGAGCAGAGAATAACTACATTTATATATCAGGGAGTATAATTAGATATTCTTTAATAAACATTTGATTTCATATATCCAAAGATGTAAATATGATGTAAAAATCTTATTGGTATGGGCAGAGATGGTTCCACCGATTTGAGGTAATTTAGAAAGGGTAAAGTAGGAGACAGAATGAGAGTTTACCCCTTTTCAAAGTGTTTCCTCAGATCTGAAGGACAGAAGATCAAATCTATAACTGGCGATTAAGTTGTAGATTCTAGAAAGGCTCAATCCATAAATTTTACAGAGGATATATATAAAAAAGGTGTAAAATTTATGAGAATGTTTTTGTGGAAATAGCCTAATATTCAAGAAAATATGGATTGCAGATGCTACAAATTATAAATAGAATGGTAGAAGAGGCAAACCATTGTTCATCAGTTCTTTGGCTTGCCATGCACTCTCTGGCTGCCCTTCAGAAGCTTATTATGAAATGTACACTAATAGCAAGTTGTTAAAAGTACAAATTAGGTAGAAATTTCATAAGATTAGCATACCATGTCATGCTTCATGAGTAAAGCCAAAAGAAAAGTTGGGCATCAGGAGGACAAGATGATTTCTGTACTTGCTTGAGAGGAATTCATGATGAAAAAGAGTTTTAAGTTGGGCTTGAAGGATAGTTAAGGTTAAGGTAACTCAAGAGAGTGTATTCACTGGAAAAGTATTTTTGCATTGGCCACTTGTGTGATTCCATAGCACAGAAATTCGGTTCTGTGTGTCATAATGTGAGATTATCTATTGCAACACAGAAATATTTGAAGCTCTTTCAGAAAATGTGATCCATATTGATGGAATATCCTTTGATTTTCCTCTTACTAACGTTTACCTTCAGGTTTTTTGGTTGAGTTTCTAGTGTAGACATGTCAGAATTCAGATATGTTAAGACTAGTGTTATGAATATAGGAAACACTGTCACTAAAACGGACTAAACAGTGTTGTACATTTGAAATGGATATGTGTGTTTTCAAGATGTATCAGCAAGCATATTAACCTAAACTGAGGGTAAGCAGGCTATTCTAAATCTGTTTGATTTTTCAGGTTATGAAAAGAAGCATCTTGACTCTAAGTGGCTTGATTAAGAAAAGTAAATACCATCATCTTTTCATTCTGGACTTTTTGGGGATAAAGCAACCACCTTCTTCAATCCAAGTAGCACAGAATCTTACAAAGGTAGTTGCTAAACAAATATAAATTTTATTTTAACCCAATGCATGCCCTTTAAAATTGATACATTCTTCCATAACCATGAATTAAATATATGAGCAAGTAAAGAAAATTGAAAAGTTGAAAAGTTTATTAGTTCTCCCTATCATAGATCTTCCTATTTTCTAATCAGGACTTTTTAATTTATGACAAAGTTATCAGGATAGTAGTAGCATTGAGGACATCTGTGTCTATATGGGAAATTGAAGATATACTGAAAAATGTCAGTTAAATATAGACTTCCTAGGAATGATAGAGAAGATATAAATGATAAAATGAATATTCATGGAGAAAAGTGAGAAGGGGGTACTTTTTATGGAAGAGAATATATACAATGCCAATGAAAGAGAGTCATGGGATCATGTTTTGGAGGAAAACCAGAGCCAAAGGCATGCCTAAGAAACACTACTATAAAGGTTAGGAGTAGCATGTAATTATCTTATGCCCAGAGGTGGTGATAGCTAGGAACAGGAGGACATAATTATCACTTGGTGGTACCTAATGTTGCCCACATTCTGCAAATTGTCCCTTTGAAGCATACCATCTTTTTTCTGAAGGGCTCCTAATGAATAGAATTATTGGTATTCAAAACAGCATACCCCTTTACCCTAAAATATAGAAAGTATTCTATGGAATTCTGGAATATAATTGTTTACAGTTTTTAATAACATACAGACAATCTTCATGAGAACACTGATAATCCATGATCACAGTTATTAAAATTATCACTGGTCAAGATATAGAATGAATTATAGGTTAGGGCAAGGTAAAGGGAGATTAAACAGTTGAGGAACTTAATTACTATGGTGATAATGGTGATTACATAGGATATGATGGTGGGCAACTGCTTCTAACTGTACTAAAGAGCTTACAAGAAGAATAAAAAAAGAAGCTTAAAGGTTTATCCTCTTAACTCAAGGCATAGACAAAGAATCAGAAAGCTTCTAAAGTGGCCTTAAGGGAAACTTCTTTTTTTAGCTACAGAGAGGACATGGATAAAAATCAGTTGTAAAATCTGGATGTACACCTTTCTTAGTTGCAATAGGCACCATACCAAGCTTTTATGCTAAGCAAAGGTATTGGTGGAAGAAAAGTATAATTTGAGATCTAGGATGAAGACATTTGGGTAAAGATTAATATGAGAATTTTGAATTCTTATACTCCTCTGGAAGAAAGTCATCTTATAATCTGAGTGATCTAGCTTTCCTTCAGTGGAAAAAAAATAATTTGATGAAATCAACAGGAGCAGTTGACTTAGACATGAATGCCTTTTCTTCTTACAACCTTGTTGTACCACTTTCCATTGCTCATAGTAATATAATAAGGCAAATTCAAAATACAAATAGAACAGTGTTCTAAGAAGGCATAATATATTCACCAAAAATGTTTTAGAATCTTGCTAAAATAGATTCCAGTGGATCAGGCCAAATATACAAAGATAGGGCATATCCTTAAGATTCTCTACTGATGATATATTAGCTCATGTGCATGGGAGTATTATTAATTGGGGCTGAGTTGGTTATTTAAAGCCTGCATTCATTAGGTTGAGGTGCCAGAACTTGCCTGATATATGTAGAGTCTGAAGGCTTAAGGAGATGAGATGTTCGAATGGAATTTGTCATCTCTGGTTTGTAGTGTTGTTTTTAATCAAGTGCTCGATGACTTTAGATTGTACTATCATGTTTTTACTTGACATTTTCTATTGGAGAATGGAAATTGAGCAGTTAGGAATATCAACAAAGGATGGTAAGACACCAGGCAACCCGCAATAGTAGGAAAGAATAACAGTCCTTAGCCTGAAAAGTCAGTAAGAGAAGATGTTGTGCCTGGTCTCTGACAATGAATAAAGTCAAGGGGAAATTATTCAGGAGCTGTGGCAACAGAGAGTTGCAGGTAATCCAAAACTGTAGCAAGCAGGAGAGTAATGGAGAATAAACACTTCTATCTCTGTCTCCTCTTTCATTCATTTTTTGACAATATCTCCCATTTGACAAACTTAAACATAACTGAGGGCCTGGGAGACTCAGTGACTTAGGTTAAAGAGGTGAGACTCTCAAGGCATACAGTAGCACAGAGAAAGATCGAGACTAGATATGGGGGAAAATGAATAAGCAAAACAGTCCACCCTTATCTCACTCAGATTTGAAGAAATTTTTAGAAGTTAATGTCATTGGCATCATATTTTCTGAAAACAATTTAAGAACAATTATCAACTTAGATTTTTGGTCCAGTAAAAATTTATACATTTGGAAATTAAAACACCCAAACATCTATAAGCACATGCATGCACATACAAATTCATAGGCACCTCTTTAGACAACACTTAATATAGAGTAAATGAAAATGGAAATTGCAAACTATTCATAATTAATGATGTGAATCCAATGTATTAAAATATGTTGGAAGCAATTAAAAGGATACTTGAGGAAAAATTAAAGATTTAAATGAATTTATTAGAAAAGAAATGAAATTAGGAGAAAATATAAATGTCATTATTTTCAGATAACATACTTATTCTGAAAAACCAATAAAATGAACAGATAAAACTATAGGTATTTTAGATAAAACTACTAGTATTTTAAGAAAGTTCAGCAGTGTTTATCATATATATAATAAATTTTGAATACTAGTAAAAATTTAATACCACCACCAATAATCAGTTAATTATAAGTAAAAAATAAAATACAATTCACAATATCAACAAAAACTATATTGTATGTAAGAATTAACTTAATCAAAAATAATAAGACCTCTTATAAGAAATGTTTAGAATATAAAGAAAGTACACAGAAGATAATTTGAATAAATGAAAATTCTGTGTTCTTGAATGAAATGATTAAATATTATTTGTATGTAAATTATCTCTCTGTTTAGTTTATAATTGCAATGTGATTCCAGTAAAATATCCAGTTAGATTTAATGTTTAACTCAGTAAACAATATAAAATTTACATCAAAGAATAAAAGTCTAGGAAGAAATGAGCAAATTTGTAAAAGAAAATTAGTTTGTGGGAGGGGGTTCATTCCATTATGAAAAAGTAAGATGTGATACAAAGATATAGCAAAAAAAAACAAAACAAAACAAAACAAAAAGAAACCAAACATCATGGTTTTCTAATAAAAGCTAAGAAATAAATAGATCAGTGAAATGTCATAAGTAACAGAGATACTGACTCATATTTGGAAGCATAATATAGAATAAAGGTGCAGCAGAAATCAATGGGAGGGGAACACAAATTCTTAAACAATTTTGGAAAACTGGTTTATAATATGGGGAATAACAACACTAGATCACTACCTATTACCACATACAGAGATGAATTACAGATTAAAATTCTACATATAAAAGTAAAAGTGTTAGGCATTAGAAATGTGTAGGAGTACAATGTCTCTGTGATGTATGGCTGATAGAGACTTCAAAAATAAAAATTTTAAAGCAGAAATCATAAGGGATGGAAAGATACAGTAATATAGATAAAGGATAATACATTTGAGAAAGTGAAATTTATTCTCAGAATATAATGCTGGTTTTACATTCAAAAATCAAACAACATAATTCAACATTAACAGAACAAAAGAGATAAAAAATGTTCTTAATAGATATCTGTATCTATTACATTTGACAAACTTCAACACACATTCATCTTAAAAACTCTTAGTAAACTAGGGTTTGAAGGGAATTTCCTCAATCTGATAACATCTACTGGTAACATTTAATAGTGAAACTGAATGTCACTTCCTTAAGATCAGGAAAAAGTAAAATTGCTCTCACCACCTGAATTTTGCATTGTACAAAAACTTCTAATCAGTGCAATAAGACATGCCAATAAAATAAAAGGCATGCAGATTAGAATGGAAAAAATAAAGCTGTCTATTCATAGATGATGATTGTTTGTGTAGAAAATCGTAGGGGATATTCCAAAGTCTAATAAGGGTATTTAAATAGGTCTCAGGATAAAATAAGTCAAATTAAAATACAACTGGATTTCTGTATTTTTGCAACTATTGGGAAAAAGTGTTAATAAATATTGTTTATAATAGCATTAAAAACAGTGAATAATTAATAATAAATTTTACAAAATATGTGCAAAGGCAGTACACTGAGAACTATATACAACATTGCAAAAACATATTAAAGACTTTTAAAAGTGGAGAGATATTCCATGACTTTTTAGATTAGAAGACTCAATGTTGTTAAGATGTGAATTCTCTCCAGATTCGTGCAGTAATTCAACACAATTCTGATCAAAATTTCAGGAAGATTTTTGTATAAATTGACAAGCTTACTTTATAATTTATGTGCCCATGCGAAGGACCTATGGTATTCAAAACAACTTTAACAATAGAACAAAATTAGAAGACTAACAGTACCTGATTTTAAGTTTCTTTTAAAGCTACATTAATCAAGAGTATGCTGTTTGTTTTTGCTTCAGGACTGAGGTATAGATCAATGGACCAATATAGAGTCTGGAAAAAATAAATATGGGACAAGTATTTCCAAAGTTGAGAAGTAAGGTCATTAAACAAACTGTCCTGGGACAACTGCATATCTGGATACTTGTCCTGGGACAAATGGGAAAGTAAATAAACCTTGACCTTTACATCATACCATATATGAGAATTTACTTGAAATGTTTAATAAGCTTAAATCTAAAAGCTAAAACTATAAAGCTTCTAGAAGAAAACATAGGGGAAGTCTTTATAATGTTGCAGTAGGGAAATAGTTTTCTAGAACTATCGAAGAAAATAAAATGATAAATTTGCTAATCTAAATTTTAAAAATCTGGTTTTCAAAAGATAGCATTAAAATATTAAAAGGCAAGCAACAGATTGGCGGAGACACAAAGAATTATACAGTTATTATTTCTTATATATGAACTCCCAAGATAGGCAAATAAATCTGACTTTTAAAATGATTAATTTGATTAAATTAAAATTGTTTTTTCATTCAGTGATGAGCATCTTAGGCAAAAAAAAAAAAGTACATGATATAATGGAGGAGAGAAATATTTACAATATTTTGAAACTAGTGATGAATTAGGATTGTGTATCTAGCATATGCAAGTAACTCCTGCAAAACAATTAGAAAATGTCAGCAACTCAAATGAAAAATGGACAAAAAATATAAACAGGAAATTTATAGATGAAGTATTACAAAAGACTAAAATACATATGCAAAGTATATTCAAATTCATTAGAGGACAGTGAAATGTAAAAAACAAAATATGATGTAGTTTGCACCTACTAGAGCCTGCAGACATAAAAAAAACTAGGTAATCCTTAGTATTAGTGATGAATGGTGTGGCCATGCAAGACCATCCTGTATATTTGGTGAGAAAGGAGGCTAGTGCAACTGCACTGGAGAGCAATTGCTGATCTGTAGAGTATGTAATCTTTATATACTGACGAGCTAAATTACAGTCTCATGTTAAGAATAAGATTTTTTCTATATCCCCTAGGGTATTACCCTGGTTTTTGCTCTATGCTGTAGGTGGAAATTAAAAATCATTAAAGTTTCTGTGAATCTGACTCTTATCATTCAAAAATTTTAGAAATGCCTTTTTCTGCCTCTTTAAATACTTTGACTTGAATTCAACCCTGCCTAATGTTGGGAATGTGATACCTACTATCTTTTTCTTTGTATTAGTCTGATTTGCCTTTGCCCTTCTTTTATTGTCATCTATTCCAATCAAGCCACTTTGTTGTAGGTGTTTCTTTTTCATTTGACACAGGTTTAGGTTTTATTCTTGAGTCTAAACCAACAGTTTCTATCAAGAAATTTACTTAATCCACTTAGTTGTTTACTTTTGATAAGGATTACTGGTCTCCAGTTGTTTCTTCACACACACACACACACACACACACACACACAAATTTGCAAAATTCTTCTGAGAGACAAAAAGATGATTTGAAAAGAAAGAAAGACATTCTTGTGTAGGACTTCTCACAATCATAAGCATGATAATTTTCTCTAAGTTAAGCTAAAAATTAGAGTGATCCTAAAGAAAATAAAACTTTACTTTTTAATCAAGTAAATCTTTAGTTTATATGGAAACATTAAAGAATCAGCAATAAAACATTCTCGCAAAAATGTAATATTAATAATAAATATACTTTACTCTGGTCTATTATTCATTCTTCTTGATCTCCAGAAGCAACCAGTTTTAGCTCTTTTTGTGGTATGTTTCTAATAAATGCTCAATCTCAAAGAACAGACATTTACTGTTTTTAGTTTATTATTTTTAGACATTATCTAATAATTTCTTGCTCTTGCAGGTCAGAATATGGTTATTTTATACTACCTTCCTTGAGCCTCTCCATTGTCCCTACAGAAACACAGCCTTCTATGAACAAGGAAGCACCAGACACTGAAGCTTCTGGTGACTTGATCTTCTACTTTACAGTTTCCAGAACTGTAAGCAATAAATTTCTGTTGTTTATAAGCCACCTAGTATTTTGTTATAGCAGCTGAATGGACTGAGGCATCACTATATTAGTTATTCTATTACTTGCCATTTTTCCTGATTGTCTTTGCTGCTGGTGACCCTTATCCTCTTGCTCTATCTTAGCCTAAGTATTCTCTGGACTTGCTTGCATGGCTGACAGGCTAGGAAATGTCTTGATTGACCTCCTGGGTTGAGTCCAGTTTCCTGCTTTTTGCTCTTACTTTACTAGAACTAAGATTTTGTTTTAAGGTTTTTGTTATGCTAGAAAGACCTCAGATACTAGTATTAGATGTTTTATCTCTTGGACTATTCAATTTCTTCTGTTAACATTCTTTTAATTTCCTCTAAATGAAATGATACTGCCTCTAAGGTAGAGTGTACTCAAATACCAGAATGAGAAAAGATTTACTCCAAGGTTCCAACAAGGATCTAAGTAGCTTGAACAATTCTCTTTATTTCTGTCAAGAACAATGTTCTATTGTTGTGCCAGTAGATAAATATCGAGCTGCCTTTACTTTAACTCAAGGATGGAGGACAGGTTAGATTAGACAGGGAGAGGGGTAGAAATATCACCTAGTTTGGTTGCTCTATTCACACAGAACTTTAATCAGCCCCTTTGTCGTTAGACCCTTTCACACCTGCTGTCCAGCATCTGTACCTCCACTGTGCTCAAAGCCCCTCCATTCAGGATTCTGAAAGGCAGGCCATATTCCATGTAGTCCACAGCCCTCTCCAGATTCTTCTAGGTCATGTAAGTCATGTAAGTTTTATTCCTCTGATATTATCTGCTTTCATGTTTATATGCACTTTCACCTTCCTCAGATCTCTATTCTCTTTCATTTCTGGTGCTACCCTTCCTCATCTCTGTTATTGGTTTATTCCTTGTCATACCTCAATCCTTTCATTTCAGTATTTCAGTGAATATTTTAGAGAAACATGAATTGAGAACTTGTTGCAGATGCAATCTTGTACTGGAAATCTATAATGTTTTATTATATGGTGAAGCAATTCTCCCCCAAATACTCTTCTTTTTCTCATTTGTCTTGCCTATTATTTTCTATTATTCATCCACGTGGAGTTTAGAATCATTTTGTCAAGTTCAAAGAAAAAAAAAAATCCAATTGGAATTTTAATTGGAAATGCACTAAATTGATTAACTTTGGAATGATTGCTTTTAATTTTTAATTAAATTTCCAAGCAGTGTTTTTTTTTTAGCTTTGCTAATTATAAATTTCTAAATTCATTGCATTTTTTTCAGAACCTGGTCTGTGCATTTCCCTTTTTCAAAGCAGTAGGGTAGTAAATGTGCTGTCCTTGGCATTACCTGGCCAGTGCTTCTCAACGTGCAGCATCAGCATCAACTGTGAACCACTGGAAATGCAAATTATAGGACCCTGATCCAAACCACCAAATCAGAAACTCTGGGTATGATGCTCAGCACACCTATCAGTGGACTCTGATGCATGCTAAAGTTTGAGAACCACGGAGCTTATGATCTAACTAGCCTTGTTAACTTGGGAAAAATACTCAACCTAAATCTAAATGTTCTCATATGTAAAATGAAGATACTATACTTGTGTAAACTTAATAGCATTGTTATTAGAAATAAATGAACTAATACACATGATGGATTTAACGTATTTCCTGGCACATTGTTAATATGGAATGATTAGTAATGATCATCAATTATTACGTTATCATAATTTTATTTTTGCCCAATCCAAACCTGAAATTTTTTTTTGTTTTTGACAGTTTTGGCAAATATCCAGTGTTTGTTGTAAAAATGAGTATATTCCCCCTTTTGTATGTTAAATCTTTGCTGTCTTTATAAAAATAGATGTTATGAGTTTTACAGCTTTTGTATATTTATTTCTATTTATTAATTATTTTGCCCATTGGATCTATAAAATATATTTTGTTAAACTCTCCTAAGACCATTGTGTTTCTGTAAAATATTTCTTGAAGTTTGAAGATTTAGTTTATGTGTGTCAATGCCCTGTGATACTACACATAAATGCGCATTAGATTTTATTCATTATAAATGGTATTTTTATTATTAGGAAATAATATTTTGGTTGAGGGGTTTCATTATTATTATCATCCTTGTGTTTACTTTATTTTAATTATATCTTTACCCATTCTTTAATTTAAAGTATTTTTTTGTCTTTTTAACATTGAAGTATCTTTAATAAAAGCTATATAAGCATCATATAGCTTTATTAAAACATATATAAACCTATATATTTTAACGTGAGAGCTATAGTTAGAATTATAATGGTATAGTTGTTCCCTATCTATCTACTTTTGCTTTTATGTTTCTGTTCTGTCTGTCTGTCTCTCTCCAGACATACTTCAATACTGTGGTGGTTCCAGACCACCACAATAAAATAAGTGGTAATCTTTTTGCTGGTGGTAGCATTTTTTAAAAAAAAAACGCAGCATCTGTGAAGCATAATAAAGCAAAGAGCAGTAAACCGAGGTATGCTCCTATCATTATCCCTTTTTTTTTTAACATTTGCCTATAGATACTATGTTTTCTATTTTCATTCACCTATATTTTGGGAGGTTTTATTCATGGTTACTTTTACATTTTTTAAAACTATTATTTAATTGATGTTTCTATAATTTTCAACATTGAAATAGAAATTACCTCCCTTTATAGGCTATGAAATATAACATGCTTTTAATGTTCTCATACATTCATATTTAATATAATATAATTTTTACCCTGCTATAGGATGAATCGTGTACTCCTAAAATTCAAATGTTGAGGCCATAACCCTCAGTATGTCTGTATTTGGAGCTAAGACATTTAGAAGATAATTATAGTTAAATGAGGTCATAGGGCAAGGTCGTAATCCCATAGGACTGATTGCCTGATATGAAGCGGAAGAGATCCCTCTCTTCGTGTGCCTATACCAAAGAAAAGTCAGGTGAGCACACAGTGTGAAGAGAGCCAGCTGCAAGCCCAGAAGAGAGCTCTCATCACAACAAGACCATGCTGGGACTCTCATCTCAGGCTTCCAGCCTCCAGAATTGTGAGTAAATAAATATCTGTTGTTTAAGTCACCCAGTGTTGTGGTGCATTTGAATCTAAGACCCACGAAGCCAATTAAGGTAAATTATGAGCCTTTATTTAGCCAGCCGGTGACTGACTCTCTACCACTCAGGGTTAGAGGAGATCAGTCTTGAGGTTCTGGAGGAGGCCACTTATAAAGCCTCAAACTACATCCTTGAACAAGTAAGCAAGCAGATTACAAAAAAACAGAAGTTGGCCATTAAGGTCTTGCACAAAGATAAATATATTTGGGGGACTCTTAAATCAAACAGGACCTAGAAGGCAGTTTCGTTATCTGTATTATGGAATGTTGCACTTTTCCTGGGGACTGGCACCTGGAGATGTTACCTCCCTGTGACTGACTTATTGGGAAATTTCCACTCTTACACCAGTCTATGGTATTTTGTTATGGTAGTCCAAGCAGACTAACATATACACAAATCATTATTATTAAATTATCTTTCTTGCACTGTTTATCTTGTTTCTAGAGAAGTTATTGATATTTGGACTGTTTTGCAACAATTTACAATCCTGACTTATTTTTATTGAAATGGCTTTATCATTTGTATTAGTCAGGGTTCTCTTAGAGAAACAGAACCAATAGGTGGATAGGTAGATAGATGATAGATAGGTGATAGATTGATTCAGTATGAAGGGTTGGCTCATATAACTATGGAGGCTGAGTAATTTCAAGATCTTTGTGTACTTGGTTAGCCCAAGGCAGTTGGTGGTATAGTTCTAGTCAAATCCCAATACCTGAGACTCAGCAGCTTCTAAGTCCAAGGACAAAAACAATAAAACATTACACCTCAAACAGAGAACATCTATCCTTTCTCTGCCTTTTTGTTCTCTTCAGACCCTCAAGGGATTTAATGTTGCCAACTCATTTGGATGAGGGTGATCTTCTTTACCAGGTGTAGGGATTCAAATACTAATCTCTTCTGGAAATACCCTCACAGAGACACCCAGGAAATGCCTCCTACCAGTGATCTGGGCCAGTGAAGCTGACTTATAAAAGTAACAGTCACACCATTATTTCCTCTTTTTTAATTTTTTCTCTATTCATTATCATTGTAGATTGTATTATCTCTCCAAGTATTTTTTTTTTTCTCCTTAAGAAGGGCACATGCACCTCTGAGATTTTCACAGATGAAAGACAACTTGGACAGGTATAAAACCCTTGTTTCTCAAAAATTTCTCTTGAAAACTATGTTCTACATTTGCTCTCCAGTCTGTTCAGCATTCCGCTTAGCAAATGTGAATTTGGACAGTAACATAATTTTTATGCCTTTGAATATTACCTGCTTGCTTTTTCAGTTTGATATTTTTCTTAGTTTTATAATTATAGTGAAAACTGACAGAAGTAGATCTAACATGATTTTCTTTTCATTGATTTTTTACCTAAAATTGTGAACCTTTATGTCTGTACCTACTTTCTAGAGCTGAAGAAAGGCTTATGTTCCAGTATATCTCTGATGTTTCCTCTCCTTTTATTATTCTTTTCTCTTTTTTAGAGGCACTTCTTATCTGTACATTTCTCACCCATTTTGGATCCTCTCTATGAGTTATGATTTATTTTAGGACATTGGTCTTCTTTGCTATCTGTGACAGTTTTCTCAAATTTGGCCTTCAAATCAGTGATTAAATCTCCTGTGATTTAAAATCAATTGTCTCTATATACTCTGACAGTCTTTTGAATTTTATTTTCATTTCTTCATGTATGTTAATTATCTTATCAATCTTCTTTTTTATTTGGTAGAATTTGCATCTTAGCCTAGTAGGTTTCTCCTCATTGACCTCTGCCCTTTTTTAGAAGCCATGCATTCTTCTATCCAATTGAGAAATAATAAGAGATAATTGATTCTATAGGAGATAATTTCCAGAAGTTTTCCATTGAGGTCCCTTTTGTTTTTCTATTATTTTTTTTTTCTATTTGCTTATCTTTGAACAGGTAAGGTTTAGCCACATATTTTAGAACTAGCAATAAATATACATTATTTTAGATTTCTGTTGACTTACTCTAAACAGTTTCTATCCCAGTTCCTACTATAAATCAGACATGCATATATGGCACATTTCTGCTACAGAATCTGCATTTGTTCCTGCCCATGTTGGTTTAGTGATACTCCAAATTTAAAGACTGATTAAAAAAAAATAGAATGAGAAATGTACCCATTAATCCAGGTTCTTCAGACATTCCTCCTGACCCCACTCCCACGTGAAACATGATTTTCTTCTTGTGGTGGACCTTATTTCTCGTGCTAAATTGTACACACAAAAAGGCTTAAATGTGTTCTAAGTTTCTGACTTCTAAATGGAAATAAAAATTAAGCATTGGGAGACAGTGTCCTGAATGCTTAAATATCAGTTTCTATGCAGAAAAGCAGCAATTATGCAGTTCTCTCACATTTCATCTGAGCCTTATCCCTATAACACCTGAAGGATAAAGTGACTTCCTATTTTTATGCAGGTGATTTTTCTTTAACAATTTAAAGCTTGCCATCCCCTGAGGTGAAGTCTGGGCAAATTTTCCCTGATGGCAACATTTTAGAAGAGGAAAGTGGGGTCCAGAGAGGTTAACTAACTTTATCAAGGTCACACAGCTAACATAGATTTGATGGAGAGCATGAAGGTCTTCAGACTCAGCAGTCTTCCTTAGTAGAACACCAGGCTTCCTTTCTTAAGATATGTTCACTCACTGATAAACCTAAGGAAAACTTGAATCTGAGGATTCTCCAACAGCACAGAAGAGCATCTTATTTTGCAAGAAATATCTTTTATTCCCATCCTGAATCTTATATAAAATAGCAGCAAGATTCAATAAATACTTACCCATATTGTCATTTATCAACTGAAACTCAATTGCAATGGATTTTTACTTCCTTGTAATGCCTTCCTTAACTGCACTAGCTCATGTAATCTCCTTTTCTGCCCTCTTTTGATCCATATTGTTTTTAGTCCCCATTATACTACATTACATGCTTTGTGTTCTTTCTCGGCTTTGTCTTCCCAGATGGCACCCAATATTCTTGTTGACACCCCACATTCTTGTTGGCGCAGGCCATATTTTATTAATTGTTCTACCATGTCATCTAGCATAAAACTAGGCCCACAGAAAGTGTTTAACCTGTAGCCTAATCTGGGGTATAATGCTAAAATAGCATGTTTCTCTAGAGACCACTACAGGAAAAATTAAAATTTAATTATCTAATAGTATCTGCATTTCTTTTAAGTTTACTCAAAATAGCTTTTGTTTATCTTTTTTGTTTCCTCCCTTACATAAGCAATTTTTCATGGAAATTAAGATGTCTTATTCAGCAAACATTTCATGAATGTTTCCTATGTCCTGGGCACTATGCCACTCTATTGGGAAAAATAAATGAATAAGATACAGTTTCACTTGCAAACACTCACTGTCTGATGAGCAAAACAGACATGTATGTAAATGATCTCAGTCAAATTTGGGAAATGCTCCAATAAAGTTATGCACTAGAGAACAGATTAACTAATTTACCCTGAGTGAGTGTCAAGCTCTAGTTTACTCTTTTTAGAATAAAATCCAGCAAGAGAGCCCAATCTCAAAGTACCAATAAAACTGTAGTTCTCTGGAGACTTGAATATATTGAACAAAACTCATCTAATCCTGTCAATGGTGCTATTTGGGATTCTAAGGGCACTGGGACCTCAAAAGGACACCAGTAGACCATCGCTAACAGCTTAAGAAATAATGAACATTTTTACAGTGATGAAAAAATAAATCCCTTTCCTATGTCCTTCTAAATTTACTTTGACTAGCTATCGAACAGGCGCTTCATGGATTCAATACATCACAACGTATTAAGTGCTGCTCAGCTTCCGCTACTTCTGCTGGCCTGCTGTGGACCGTCTCTTTCTGTTTGCATCTTGCCTGTCCTCTGTGCATATAAACTAAGTGTCTCCATTTCAGCTCTCTGAGTGTACCATGCCATACAACCGAGATTTCAAGAACAAATATCAACAGTGGCTAAGCCAAACATATCTTGTCAAGAGAGTGCCACTGCAGTGTAAAGATTGATTTGTCGAGGGAGGTCTTGCATATAAGTAGATGTGAAGGCAAGGACTGAGGTTAACAAGTTTCCACTGTGGGAGTTTATTTATAACAAAATAACAAAAGGACAGTTCTGACTCTGCCAATTACTTTCCATCTCTTCTGTATCCATTGCTACAGCAGCTTTATTCATCACCAGAAATTAGCCCTCCTGAGCAAATCCAGGTGGGGCCTTGTGGATGAAAGTTTTAAATTAGGATGATTTCATGCCCATTAGTATTGTTTGGAGTTATTTTCTGTACCCATCTCCGTGCTTAGATGCACAGAAGGAGTAAAAGAGAATGAGAAAACTGCACTTTACATGTGAAGTGCTCACAGAGACCAGACCCACAGACATCACATAGAAAAAAGTGAATGATCAAGAGTTAGTTGCATACATTTGAAACATGAAATGCTAGAGGTCAGAGAAGGGAGACATTGTTTAGGCCTGGAACAGCCAGGCATGACTCACTAGAAGAGATGGTGATTTAGTTGGTACTTGAGGAGAAGGTTTAGAGAGAAGATTGTGGTCAGTTATATGGTTACTTGTAGATGGTAACACGTCACCATCTTTAGTCTCAGTAAACTGATAGAATCAGGGCCAGGGCCAGATGGCTGGATAGCTGGAGAGAGCAGACACAGACATGTAGATGGCTTGATTTAGGTACCTATCCACTCAACATATGTGCATTGCGTGTCTTAGGAGCTAGGGACCCAATATTGTAAAAAATCCAGTTCCTACCCCAATGAAGCTCCCATCTTAGTAGAGAATATAGATAGTAACAAGCACTTTGGCAATTATAAGAAGACATGAAAAAACTATTGTAGTGTCATGAAAAGTAGAAGAGGGACATCTAATTTTGACTTGGACTTAAGGCTTTCTACAAAAGTTGATATCTCAGCTGAGAGAACACAAGGTGTAGGAGAAGGGCTACACCGATTCAATACTTCTGGTTTCTATAGTCCAGAAAAAACTCAGTTCTGCAATTAAACACACTTTTTTTCTTGCATACACAGTATCCTCAACAAACACTTCTTCTAAAACTGCTCTCCTCAAAATGGTATCATGTCATGACCAAGTATAGGATCAATCAAACTCCAGACAACCGTTGGCCTAGTCTATTCAAGAGCAGGACTTCAGTGTGTACCCTGATAGGCTTTCAAGTCCTTAAAGGGAAAATCTGTAGCCATCTCATGGCCAGTTAACTCAAAATATCAAAATCATTGTTGGGATAACACCATGGCTAGATGCGTTTACACTATTCCTCTATAAAAAGAGGTGAGGGGACTCAACCCCGGGAAAAGCCTATCCCCTAGTCTTGTCCCCAAACTGATCTTCTCCTGCATCTAAAAACTGATGTCAACCATGGCCAATTAATTCTTAAAAATGTGTCCTTGGACATGAGGAGAATGAGGGAAATGTGTGGATGGCATCTATTTAGATTATACAGTGGAAGAGACCAAACTAAGTTGTAAATTGTTGTAGGTTTGTACTTTGGACTGTGCTTTTTAGGCATGGCCCCACCCTCCTCATCATCCCCTGCCCAATGTTTTCACAATCTGGAAGGTACCATAGTTGCCTTTAAAATTCTGCTTTCTCTGGAGGATCAGCTCATGGCCCTTGTCCTTCTTCCACCTCCAACCACCCCTAAATCTACTCTGCATGAGTACATCTGGCCTCCCTAAGGGTAGGCCCTGTTTCTTTTCCTGACTTGGCCTAAGCATTCAGAGTTTTAGTTCCACCAAGGTTCTTCCCACTTGGAATCTAATGTTGTTTCTGGACTACCAATGCTATCCTGCTATCCTTTCTTAATATCCGATAACATCCTGGGTTTGGAATGGTCACCATGAATGACTTGGAAAGGCGAAGAACTATTTAATGAAACAGCATGGTTTAGAGGTTTTTTTCTTACCTTTTTCAGTGTTTACTAGCCAAGAATGGATGTGTGGAAAACATTCATGAGAAATTGAGTCCAGACATTAAGAGAAGGGAATGGTAATTTTAAAAAGAAAAAAGAAATACACACACACACACACACACACACATACATATATATATATATATAATACAAATACATATAACATAATAAATTATGTATTAAATTCTTTTGATCAGTCTACATTGTGTAAATATCTATTATACATAAATAACATTTCCCCAAAGTGTATAGAATATATTAAAAATAAATAATATATAAGAATTTCAAAAAGTTTAATGGTTTTGATAGTTATATTGCTAAGATATGTTTTATTTCTGTGATTTCTTAAACAGAGCATACTAAATATCTTTTAAAACAATTATTGTGCTCTACTTCAAGCAGTTTGTAATTTGATTCTAAAAATAATGACCTCAGAGTTATGCTTTGGTAGTTCTTGTGAAAATTTCTAAAATTTTTGAAATCTTTTCTTACTCTGAGGCTCTCAGCGGCAGAGTATGATTTTATTGAGCTGACTTCTCCTTTCAGTCTGATGATTTTAGTCTTCTGTGGGCTTGGAGAGTTAAATGTTACCATCATAAGATTCAGTGATAAAGGAAGTGCCAGTGGGTTATGATGAGCAAGCCAAAGAGTTAAGTTTTGCTATCCAATTTCAGCAATTGCTATTTAACCAATGAGCCACCTTTTCATTTCATTTCAGATTTTTATTTCTGTTCTTAATATTCTAGGTTGCCACAAGAGTGTCATCAGAACAATAGGTCATTACTTTTTTCGATGTTATAACATGAAGATTTATTGATTTATAAGAGATAAAAAAGTTATAAAATCTAGAGCCAGAAGGGACCTAAGTCTAAAAGGAATCACCCATCTCTTGGAGTTCATTCATCCCCAGGATATAAAATGAAAATGAAAGAGAAGTCATCTGGCAACCTACTCCATTGATTTAGTGACAGGGTGGCATGAAACATATAGAGACTAAAGTTTTAAGTTGCTTTTTTGAATTACATCCATTTTCCATTCTAAAGCTTGTGGACTGGTGAGCAGGGCTGGCTTTGGCAGTGGAACCATTTGGACTACATTTATCTTTTTGAAAGTTCTGAAAATGTTTGTTCAAACACAAGCAGTGATAAACAAGAGAAGGCTATCTAAATCTGCCTTTGATTGTACAGGTATTAGTTTAAAGTTTATTTAGAGCAAATTTGGAGCTAGTCTAATCTCAACCAAAGCAGGTATAGAGACACTGCATTCTTCCATTATTGAATTTTTGGAGTACTTTAGGTTTCCAGGTTTGAAGTCACTAGTCCACAATGAGATCTCAGCTCACAAAAAGAGTAGTTTTTGAGTTAATACTGATTCTGGAAAAAAACTCACACTTACCCCTAACCACCATACTCCAGAAGTCATCAAAAATTCCTGAAAAAAAAAAAAGTGGAGGGAGAGAAAGTGAGAGAATATAGAATTTTGATATTTGGAACCACATATCATTCCCTTTGTTTTATATTGGACTAAGATCTCTTCCATTCTTCCTACCTTACATTTTTAAAAAACATTCAATAAAAACTGAATAGGTGCTGATAATACTGCCCTGCACAAGACATACATCATCCTGCCCTCATAGGGTTTACAATTTAGCTTACTCCCTTTTCATTTCACCATTGAAATTCTACCTTCAGCCTAGTGACACCTTGCAGAGAGATTTTCACAGAGAATTCCACAAAAGCAGGAAAGGCAGAATATAAGTAGATCTTTGTCATGCAATTTTGTACCTTCTTTTACCTTTTTTACCATCTACCACTCACCTGCATGTACTGATAGGCTATTTTGGAGGGAAGGGGCATAAAAGCAGATGAATTCATATTCTTCTCTTAGCTCCAAATCTCATAAAGGAAGGAAGATTCGTCCACATGAAATAGACCATAAACTAAAGGCAGAGTTTCCATGCAACCTTATTATCTGGTTGATTAGGCCCTAGCACTTTGCTTTTTATTATTCATTCATATATTCATTCATGCAATCACTCAATGAACATGAATTGAACACCAGTTAAAGATAAGGCACTGACATACACAAAAGTGTTTTGAATAATAGGAATCAAGTCAAGGACAGTATTGAAAAATCCCTAAACGACTTCCAGGCATTTCAAAACAAAAGTCTTGACCTGTGTCACTTGCGTGAGGAGGCCCTAACTTCCAATAGGCCAAGTCCTTTGTTTAAGTTTGGTTTGAGTTAGCAGTTTTCTTCACCTCCTCTCTCACCACATATAACTCATTCTCTCCACCCTTTACATAAAACTTAGATAGAATCTCTCCATCAAATAAATGCACCAAGAAATGTATAATCAGGTAATTCCTGATCTTGTTCTTAGGTCTAGTAGTCATTAATATTTTTTGAGGGCCCAGTGGAAACCTGCATTTTCATCTTAGGGATATTCTACTATCAAAAATGATTTTAGGAAAGCTGAAGAGAGAGCATGCAGTGTTTAAGTTTTGTGATTTTTTTTAACTTGTTATTTTTTACAACCAAAATATAACGAAGTCCGAGCAAAGTTTATACTGAAGTTTTTTCAAACAGTTCTATCACCCTAATACATCCTAGTCTTTCAATTCTAATTAAACACAAAGAAGTCAACAATAAGCTTTATTGCTAACTTCTAATTGGCTGTAAACTGGGGACCATGTGTTTTTACTAAACTTTACCCATCAAAAGCATCTGCCTTTATAGCATCACCAATTCAACTCATTATAGCAGCCCACCTGAAGTTCCCCTTGCCCCCATCCATACTGCAAAACCAGTTACATTCACATATTTGCCATACGGATTTGCTTTCAGCTTCATGAACTGGAACTCTTAGAAAAAAAATGCAAACTCCTGGCTATAATTTTTTTGTCTTACTGAAGGTCCTACTCTAAGTCACATTTCCCATGCAGGTCTCCTCACTCTGGTTTCTCTACCAATTTATTCTGTTTTTCAGGACCTTTTAACTCACATTCTCTTTTATTATAGAAATTACTATTGCCTACCTCTCTCTTGAGCTAGTGTATCCCAGTTGAGTCTTGTGTAAGAAAGGATGGGGTGGAGATGACAGTGTAATACTGAGTTGTAAAATGATTGGTGATCTACTTGAAAGTTCTCTCTACCATCTTTGAAATCTTTTCCACTAAGACATTTGTCATATTCCATAATTTTAGTGAATTTTTGCAGTGCTTACATTCAGCTCTAAAAGGCAAGGTCTGATTTTTATATATTTACTTATTCTCCAACCCCAACTTTACATTAATCAACTTTACATTATTGCCTTTGGAATAGTAGGTGCTTAACAAATGTGCTCTGAGTGAATGGAGTCCTCTACTACTACCCCCCTTGATGTCTCAAATTGGGATGTCACAGGATACCAAGCCCTCCTGGGTCAATGAATTGAGCTTGAAAACTATTTCTCAAATGCTAATTATACATGTCTGGCTGAGGGGAACATTTATTAGTAATGATGTTGAGGAATGTGCCTTGTGATTGAAAGGAAGGTAGAGTTCTTTTCACCTTATAGGAAAGCCTCAGTTAATTAGAACCCAATGAACCATAACCAATAATTAGAATTTGTTTCTGATTCAAGAAGAAACAAAGGACAGAAAACTTGTTCATACCAAGGAGTTAGTAAAATAAGAGGTCATGAAATTAAACAAAATCACATTGGTAAGAAGCAGTTTAGGACCAGCTCCATCTCCCACATGATATTCACCTGCATTTCCTGCTCTGGACCCAAAGATTACATTTGAGATTTTTATTAATATAGAAAACAATCCTTGAGAAATTTATTTATAATTGAAATGTTTGAAACCCAGATAACATCCTGAGGGTCTCTAGATTTATAAATTGCAGTATTCTTAAGAGGAACTGAAAAATCTTAGTAAAAACAAAATAGTTAACAAAATATTACTTACTGAATAAAAGCCTGATGCCAGGAGTGGCGGATAGAAGTTCTTTACCTTGTACCAATGCTCCTTTCCCTGGACTGGCAATGAGGGACTTGCTGGAAACTTTTCTTTCTACCTTTTTGGGAAGATTGGAGAAGGTAACTACAGTTGACCCTTGAAAAACACAGGTTTGAGCTGAATTGATCCATTTATACTCAGATATTTTTTAACAAACACACTTGTTCCGCTCTTTGTATCCCTGCACTTCGTATCTGCAGACTCAACCAACCATGGAACAAAAACATTATTTTAAAATCACCACCATGGATTCCAAACTGCTGATCTGAAACACTGTTTTTGATAAGCAGTTGATCGAAACCACCGATGTGAAGGGGCATGTGTAGATTCAAAAGTTAGATGTTGATTTCCAGCTACATGGGGTCAGCACCCCTAATTCCTACCCTCATTGTTCAAGGGTCAACTGTACTACTCTTCTTTTTTTCTCTGTGGCTCATGGAAAGAGTTGTGACCAAATTAGATTGGTCAGATCATGCGATTACTGAGACCTATTGACAGGAATGCACATGTTGTACCTTGACTCTGGATCAGGGTAGTGGGCAGTCATCTGCTTCCTTCTCCCTTATAGGAAGTCCTCCCTACACAGAGAACAACCAACCTTTAGCCTCCCCATTCATAATTGGTGGGTAAAAAGGTCTATGCATTCCTATGGGCTGATTTAACCCCAATTAATTATTAATGAAATACGATGCCCTATTTGGGTCCTCAAACCATAGTCGTTTCTGTCAACGCAATTTATCAGAAACTTTATTAATTTTATTTCCAAATGAGCAATTAAACTGATATTCTTAGTATTATTATTATTATTATTTTTTTTTTTTTTGGCTAATGAGTCTTGTGTCTATTCTCTTCATTGGGAAAGGAAGGATGGTGTCATTGTCATCATCAATTCTAACCTTCAGATACAGTCAAGTCTAAATCATTATTTTAAGTCAACTTTCCTTCATACTAGAATTCTAGAGGTAAAAATTTACCAAAAAGTCTTTTTAAAATAAATTTTAAAGCTATTTTTTGTCTTTCTGAGCTGAGAGCAAAGAGGGTTCTTAGTAGTTTGATGCTAAAAGAAAAGGAAGAAAATTCTATACTTACCTTAAAAAGTAGGACAGTAAATTGGTAAAATGCAGTAGAATCTCTGAACAGTGTTGAGGGCCTATCTGAAATATGTGGTCTTATATTTAAAGTTAAGAAGTTGATATGAAGCTTTCCAGTAATTAAATGATACTCTCCTCCTTCTTCTTCCTCTTTCTTGAAACTATAACCACTCTTCTGAATTCTGCCTCTGTTCTACACTCGTGGGTATATGTGTGTTGTGTGTATATATTGTCAGTACGTACATATGTAGCCCTAAACCAAAAATTGCTTAATTCGCCTGGCTTTGAGCTTTAAAACATATTGAATGTGTTCTTCTGTGACTTCATTTTGTTCTATATTATATTTATTAGCTACATCCATAGTGTTGCTTAGAGATGTAATTCATTTATTTCCACTCACTGTATAGCTTTTGTTTTTGCTATTACAAAAATGCTGTATGGCTGTTCTCATGCATAACTCTTGGTATATGTGTGCAATTTCTCTGAGTTACTTACCTAAGAATGAAATTGTTTGCTCATAGAGTAGACACAAGTTTAAAGATAATACCAAGTTGTTTCCCAAATTGGTGGTAGAAATTTATACTCCTTTCAGCAGTGGTTTCTAGAACAATTTCAGTTGCTTAGATACAGGCACTAAATAGGCAGAAGGATAGGTTTATCCAGAATGAGGGATTGCCCAATGAATATGATAGAAGGGGCAAGGGAATTAAGATTTTATCAAAGGAGTGAGTAAAATGACGTTTCATGGAAATTAAGCTGGCTAGAGTATGAAGTAAAGATTCAAGTGAGAGATGTATAACAAAGGAATGATATGAAATCCATGAATTATAAGTTCCTTCAGCTGTACTGCAAATAGGTAGGTGCCAAGGGGCTGTTGCACCCTTGGGCAAAGAGCCAAAATATGAAATTTCACGAAACGCTTTAGACTTCAGACAAAGGAAGAACAGATTAAGTAGATGTAGGAGGAAGGAAGAAAAACCTTGGACCTATTCAGATACATATTTTTGCTCTGACAAAGTATAAAAACAGTGAAATTTGATGAGTTAATAAACTCTGTAATCAAGTACATTTGAATGGCCATGACCAGTGTGAAGAGGTGTCATTGTGAGTATAAGGCCATTAAGAATTTCAACTATATATGTGAAACAAGAACAACAGCATCAAAACAAACAAAAAAGAGCATTTAAGTAGCTTGAGTCAGTCAGCTCAAAGTTGAAAAATCAAAATGAAAAATCCGGTTCATCACCTCTAGTATCAAAGATGCTGTAAGTTGAGTGTCTGGAGTGCTGATTCTTAAGAATTTTTGGCATGGACTTTGGGATTTAAAAGAAACTGTGGTCTCTCTTGGGAATAAGTGCAGACTTCCATACACACTACAATTTTCCCACTATTTCAGAAAGTTTCAGAGCCTCTGGAGCTTCACCTTTGGAACCCTTGGGCCCTGGGGCAGAAGTATCACAGAGGGAATTCTAGGAGAGGGAGAGGGAATTCTGTAAGTTATGTTCTATTATAGGGAGAGACCCAGGCTGGGGACCTAGAGGAACATAGGAGTCCTGCTGACCCTCCACTCATAAAACTGCATATTGGTAAGTAACTGTATTCAAAGATAGAAAAGTCTCTTTTTTTCCTCATTTATCTGCCCCAAGAAAATACTTTTTTTGTGCTAAGGGTAATCCCAAATTAGGTTTTTTATTGTGGACAGTCTCGGCATTTGATTTAATCACTACACATTGTGACTTTTTTTTAATAGTTTCTTCATTAGTTTATTAGAAAGTTAACATATACAGGTGCCCTATCATCAACAATATTGTTCCTCTTAGCTGTTTGCTAGTGCCTGGAGGGCACGGATGATACTTGCATCTTACTTAGCCCATGGCAGTGTCATTGAACACTAAGATACTCAAACAATATTCAATGATTGATTGATTACTGATTGGTAGATGAATTAAATCTAAAATATGTTTTTAAAATAACTGATTGCTTAAGAGTCTAGAGATATCAGTGTTTTTCATTTTATTTAAACTCTTCCTTTGGAGGAGAGGTAGACACAGCTCTAGGCTCAAAAGAAGGAATTGTGCCCAACTCCGCAGCAGCATCTGTAAGCTTCCTGCTGCTGGGGTGAGCTGGTGGTGGGCAGGTGGGGCAGGGATTAGAAAACAGTAACTTGGAAACTAGAGAGGGTCATGACCAGCAAGTGGGGTATGTAGGATTATTCCCCTGAATAGAGCCACAAAGGTTAAAATCCAGTTTCTATCAGATACTTAAATACACTCTAAAAGGGGAGTTTTCTCAAAATTGAGAGTGATGGAAACAGAATCACAGATATTCAGGGAGATAAATGAGTGGGAGAGATTTATTGATGAAGCATGTGTAGAACTAAATGTGGAAGTTAAAACAGCAGAAAATGAGGTCCAGGAGAGGAAATTGAGGGAAGAGGCAGCATGTGTCGAGAAGGAGGAGCTGGAGAACATAAAGTAAAAGCAGAGCTGTAATAAGAGTCACAGCATCGAGGGTGAGTTAGA
Organism: Cynopterus sphinx; assembly: GCA_030015415.1. Lineage (NCBI taxonomy): Eukaryota > Metazoa > Chordata > Mammalia > Chiroptera > Pteropodidae > Cynopterus > Cynopterus sphinx. Next base: position 24,414,969 of record CM057384.1, on the reverse strand, counting down.
ACCTGAGGGATGTGGGAAAAAAAAAATATTACTCTGGGCATTGAGGATGTACATCTAGGTTTTGAAATCAGGAGTGAGATATCATCTCATAAATTAACCCTGGGGCAATATCAGCCCATTAATGCCTTTATCTAATTCTGTCAAATAGAATATCTAAATATTGTAGGTGCCCGATGAATGTGAAAATAAATGAGAAGCTGCAAGAATGGTTTGTTTGCAGGTCATGTGAAAGTGGGCTTCAGGGTCCAGAGTTAACTGTAAAATTTATGGCATGCTTATTATCAGAAATTTAAAGCAAGTCTTTGATGATAACAATAATGAGAGATGAAGATCAATTATATAAGAACATCCTGTGTTTCTATTTTATTTTATAATAGGTTTTTATTCAAAGCATTTTGGGCTCATTTAGTTCAGTGGAACTGATAACTTGATACCCTAGGGAGTGAAGTGAGGTCTGGGGTTCTGGAGCATAGGGAAAAAACGTGGACCAAGCTCTGTGTCGTTCTGTTACAGAATTTTTGTTTTAATAATCTCTTTCTGTATAATAAGTTGCTCTGGAATTTCATGATTTAAAAACATGGACTCACTCATGTGGTTACAATAAGATGGCAGCTAGGATAGTAGGAAGGTCTAAGATGACTTCTCTCACATTTCTGGGGCTTTGGCAGTATACTTATTTCCATGGATCTCTTATCATTTAGTGATTCAGGCCTGGCCTCTTTATATGGGGGCAGCACCAGTCCAAGAGTAGAAGTGGTAGCTTCTTTCATTCCAGATTTCAGAACTCACAAGATGACATCCCACCCCATATGACTGGGCAAAGCAAGTTACAAAGACAGGCAAGGGCCTCCACCTCTAATGGGAAAAGCTACAAAACTATGTCCAGGATTTCCAGTCTACCACAATTGTCACTTAAACTCAAAGGCCTATTTTTCCATGAGCTTTTAAAATACTAATATGGTAAGTCCTCACTTAAAGTCAACAATTCTTTATGGTTCTTGGAACTGTAGTGAAATGATGTATAATGAAATCTGAGGGTGGGAATCTGTGGTTGGGAATGCAAAAATACTGTTTCCTATCTGTAGTTGGTTATATCTGCAGATGTAAAACCCAGGGATAAGAAGGGCTGACTGTATTTGTTGGAAAAAAAATTATGTACAGGTGGACCCATGGATATCAAATCCATGTTGTTCAAGAATCGACCATATATTTAAGATTATTTGGCATACAGTAGTGCTCAATAATTATTTGTTGAGAGTATCATAGATTAAATTGCTTTAAAAACACTTGGCATATGTAGGCATCTGTCATTTAGCAATTGTTTAGTACATGTTAGTTACTTTTATTAATAGAAAATACTGTCCATCATACCTGTTTCAGATTGTCTCTTCATTCATCTTTTACAAATGCTGTTTTATATAACTTTTGTAATTTACCATGCTTCTCATGTGCAGTACAAAACTGATGCATGATCCCTGCCCTCAGGGAGTATAAACTGCATGGAAGTGACAATGAATGTGTACTTGAGAAGTTATGACACCTTTGCTCCCTATCAAAGCATCAGAGTCAATGAAAAGTTCTGCAAGTGGTACTGTTTTGAATGATGGCAAAAATTTTACAGAGGAAGTAGAGCCTGTCATGGTCCTTTAGAGATTCAGAAGGTAGGCTAACTGGGGACAGAATGAGTGAAAGCGTAGTTGTGGGAATGTATATGGATTTTTGTAGGAAAAATGACAGGGCTATACAGGATAGGAGCATTGGGTAGGCAAAAGTAAGAGCCAAAGCTGGAGACATAGACTGGGCTTTACTTGTGAGGATTAGATGCCAGGAGTTTCTAAGGGATATTGAGGAAGAGAGTGTCATTATGAAAAGTGTTGGTTTTTGCAAGACCAGTTCAAATGTGTTTTTTGAAGGTAGTAGTAAGGCTGACTCTATCAGGTACAGATTCCTGATTGCTCTGAGTAAACAGAGTCTGGCTTGAGGAAGTGATCTGGACACAAACTAGAAGTAGGTCTATCCTCCCTTACTTCCCCTCTCAAGTTACATACCTAGATCTCAGCTAAAGCTTCATTGCAATCCTGTTTCTGCCATGAAAACATCCTCAGTTTTTGAATGCCACCCTGATCTACTTCTTGTTCCACTTCCCAATTAAATGGCAGTTATAGAATTAGGTATCTTAGCTAGATGTGAAATATTGTGAAATTTGTAGTAATTAATGATGATTATGATGGCTATGACTTATTAACAACAGAAGAAAGAACAAGATAATATCATCATTACTTTTATATAACTGTGTGAAGGGGCATGGAAAAAATAGCAGTTGCCATAATGATAGCTTCTATAACAGGAAGATAGAAGGCATTTCTGATAATAGGTAAGAAAGATGTATAAATATGAAAAGTTGCTAGTGATCTGGGGTGGTAAAAGGAATACAAACTGTCAACTTAGAGATCTCTACCACATTGTCTGAAAATATCCGTGCCTTTCAACAAAGCTGCCAAGAGTGCAAAGGGCAAGGGATGGGGTGTCTGTGCTTCCCTCTTGACTGGGATGGGATGGGGGGGCAGCAATTAGTAATACAGCCATTAGCCCTTCAACAAATCCATACACATCTTCACCCCAAAGGCAGAGTTGTATTTAAAACCCCAACTGTGAAAACATAAAAAAAAACTAAAGAAAAAACAAAACATAGGAATAATTTTATTTAAAGAATGATAAAACACACATGATAAATATTATAAATCTTCATGAGGACTTTTAAAATCCTGATAGTCTTTCTGTGTTCTGGGATGAAGAGATGCAATAAATATAAATGTCTATTTTTCTAAGTTAATTTATATATTTGATACTCCCAGACTAACTTTTTTATGTGTATTAACATTTTATTGAATTTTATAAGTAAGCTCTCAAGTACACATGATAGAGAAAATATGAAAGTGTATCTAATGCATTTTTTAAAAAGCACAACAAGAGGGGTAATTTTCCCTTTCAGCATCAACACTACTAAAAAGCTAAACTAAAACAATTGATATTGATGTAAGATAGATGAATGGAAGGAAAAAAGAAAGATGCTTATTCATAAAGTTGTGGAAATGTATCTAGTTATAGCTGGTATTTCAAATAAATACAGAACTAATAATCTGTTGAAGAAATTGTTTTAGGGATATTTGAATATTCGTTTGGAAAAAATAAAATTAGGCCCCATACTTATATCACTTATGCATGGGTTTAGAAAATAAGCAAAAAGTAAAAACTACTTCTAGTACAAGAGCATTTGGAATTGTTTAATCATATGTCAAGAAATTGTTTTTATAGCATTGAAGAGGGGAGGCCATCTTAAGTACAATAGAAACCCAGACGTGAAAAAATACTGAAGAATTTGATGCATCAAAAATCTTTGAAGGAGCAAAAACATTATTAAGAAAATTAAAAGATAGTAAGAAATTTAAAAAGTATTTTAACACTATAAAAATAATATTGAAAATATATAAAGAAAAAAAAAGAAAAATTTAGAAAAACAAGACAATTATTTAAATGACAAGTTCACAAAGAAGAAATGCAAATGAAAAACACAAAATGCTTGATTTTACTTTTAACAAAAATGAAAATTAAAAGACATATAATCATTGGGTAGGTAGTGTTATAAAGTGTGACAATCTAATGGGTGAGAACTTAAGGAAATAAATCTAATTTATTTGGTGACTGTGGAAAATGATAAAACATTTTGTGAAAATTTTAATTATTTTAAAAATTGACTCCTACAAATTGATTTTTTTTTTCTGGTGTGCACTTCCATGACTTTTAATGCACAAATGATTAGTTTTTTTTTTCTGTATAATATGCTATTACATGGATGTACAGATTTTTTAGATATTCTGTTATTCAAAGACATCTCTAATGATTTCACCATTCCTTTCCTAGTCTTTCTTGTTTCTTCTTTCTTTATTGTCTTGCTAGAGGTTCATTAATTTTTTCACTCTCTCCACAGAACCAGCTTTTAGTTTCATTGATTTTTCTGTATTGTTTTTCTGTTTTCCATGTAATTGTTTTCAGCTCTACTGTTTGTTATGTCTTTCCTTCTTGTTTTGAGTTCATTTTGCTCTTTTTTATATATTTCCTTGAGACAGAAGCTTAGATTGTTGATTTTAAGCATTTCTTCTTTTTCTAATACAAGTATTTGATGTTATATAATTTTCCTTAAACCTTGCTTTAGCTGCATCATATAAATTTTGTTCAAAATGTATTCAAGTTTTCATTGACCTATGGATTATTTATGGTTATTTTGTTTAATTTCCAATTCTTTGGAGACTTTCATGTTGTCTTCCTGTTATCAACTTATAATTTTATTCCATTATAGTCAGAAAATATGTTTGTATGATTTCAATTTTTTTAAACTTACTAAATTTTGTTTTATGACCCAGAATAGAGTCTATCGTGGTGAATGTTTTAAATTTATTCTATTATTGTTTGGTGCAGTGCTCTCTAACTGTAAGTTAGATCCAACTTGTTTATGGTTTTATTCAGTTATTCTAAATCTATATATAAATATTACCAATAAATAGGTTCTTACCATAATATAGATTTTTTTTGACCCCCATTATGTTATAGTTGCCCGTTTGGGGTTGACTAAACTACCTGAATCTATAACTTTATGTCTTTTATGTCTTTTGAAAGTAAGGTTTTTAAATTTTTATCATTGGAACTTTCAATTAAAATTATTTCAAATATCTTTAACAACATCACTTTATTTATTTTCCTTTTCTAGAATCCAGTTCCACAAGTGTTAGACCTTAACATTTTTTTTCACAGATTCATGAGTCTCTGTTATCTAAAAAAATTAATGTATATTATTCATACTGGAAAATTTCTATTGAAAGTTGTTTCCTGATTCTTTTTCTGTTACTTTTCACCTGGCTATTGAGTGTATACTGAAGTTTTATTGTAGTTTTATTGTCTTTGTTGAGTTTTAATTTTGTTTTTCAGGTTTTAGGTGTTCATTTTTTTCTTCATAATATATTTAATTTCTTTTTTGAACTTTCTATTTTCCTATTAGTTTCAATAACATTAATTTTTGCTTGCTGATACATAGAAGCTGCCTAGATACCTTAGTCAGATAATCTGAAAATATGTGCCATCTTTTTGTCATCATGTATCAACTGTCTTTCCCCATACAAGTTGAACTATTCTTAGTTCTAAGTATGCTAAGTAATTTTGGATTGTATCTTGATGTTTTAAATATTAAGTTATGAGACACTGACTCTTGTTTTAATCCTATGGAATATGTTGATATTTTCCATAGATAGCCATTTTTTTCTTTAAGTAGCTTCCCATATCCCCCATTTCTTCTGGAACTCTAATTGCTAGTATATTAGACCTGTTACTATTGTCACACAGGTCAAAGATTCTCTGATCATGTTTATTTTTTCAATCTTTTTCTATTTCATTTTGGATATTTTTATTGATATGTCTTCAAGTTCATTATTATTTCTTCTGCATATTTTATCCTGCCCAATAAAAATTTCATTTCATATAGTATAATTTACATCTCATGTTCCATTTTATTTCTTTTTTTTATATCTTCCATTTTCTTCTCATTCATTCATATTTTTAAATAAACATAGTTATAATAGGTGTTTTAGAGTTCTTAGCTATTAATTCCATCTCTTAAAAAATTATTTATGAAAACTTCCTTTTTAACAGTTTTTTTAAATCTGAAGTGTATCATATTTTTCTGCTCTTTTGGCATGTCTAATAATTTTTAAGTGCTTAACTTATGTTTTTTAGGTTTTTAAAATATTAAATTGTTACATTTATGGAATTTGTTATTTTATTTAAAGAAGCTTTGATTTTCATTTTAGTATAGTTAAGTGACATATTTCAGTTTGCTTTTTTTTTATTTTGGCCCTACTACTGAAGTATGGTCCTCTTATATAGTCCTCTACTAAATGCCTCAAGTTATATTGCCTTCTATGGTTGAACAATTTGTGTAACTCAAATAATTCTTGACCTGTGTGATTTCTGGAATCTACTCAGATTACCTGACTTATTGCTTATAATATACAGTATGTTTTATTATTCAGCAATAGCTTTAGTGGAAATGTGGATTTCTGAAATTGTTTTTCTCCATAGTTTCCTGTTTTGAAATTCAGCCCTGCAACTCTGATCACCTCAGACTCCTTGAATTTTAGTCTCTGTCTTCTCATCTCTGTGAGACAGGCATGTTCTGCTTGGAAGTCATCTCCCATCTTAGAGTGGAATGTTCCTTCCAGAATACAGTCTGAAATAAAAGCACAAATGGAGATACATATTATTTGTCAAAATATTTAAGAGTTATAAATCAAGCTAACAAAATATTAAATAAGATACAGTCTATCAACAACAAAAGTAGATAAATAAAAACCTGAAAGGTCAGTTTGAAACTTGGAGTTCTCAGACTCCTTGAATTTCTATCCCAGTTTGCCATTTCTTCCTATCTGCTCATGTACTTTGTGCAACCTCTTGCACAGTCCTCTCTAAGCTCTGCAAACAAGCTTATATTTTGTACACCATTGGTCTTTTCTGTTCTTGTGAGTGGAGTGGTTGTAAGGTGGTTATAAATGAAAGTAAACCTTTTACATTTTTTTCATTGTATACTGAGCATGGCTTGAACATTTTACTAAAAGTGTTTTTATTTCTTGTAAAGTTGTATGTACATATACATATATGCATGTTTAAAAACCTTCTCCATAAATATAAATTTTATAAGGTAGTATGTTGAATCCATAACTGAAACTACTTCATTTTTCTCCCTTTAGTAGAACTCCATTTTATAAACTTAACATGTAAAGTGTTTGTATACATATATGTGTGTGTGTATGTGTGTGTGTGAGAGACAGAGAGAGAGAGAGAGAGGATTTATATAAGAATACAAACATAGCTTTGAGACTATTTTACTAAACTTTACTCATTGAAATACTTATGGAAAAAGTTTAATTTTATGTAGACCTCTCCTTGAATCAAATTAAATAAATTCAAATATGTAAAGCATTCAATCCTTGACTGTAATAGCCACTCAACACACTCAATAATGTTAGATTTCTACTTCTCCCACTCTCTGTTTCTCAGATATCACATATATTAATGGAAATCTCCCAGAGTAATTTCTCAGTTTCTGTAGTCTAGCTTTTTAGTGACTCAAAAGGGAGACATTTCAGGTCATTTAGGAATTGGAGATGTTGACAAAGAGAATGAAACTTGGTAATAGATAGAGCCTCAAATCAAATTATATGTGTTTAGACTTTCTTTCCTTCTGCTCTGAATTAGTATTATTTAGAAGAATAGGTATCAGGAAAACCAGACTATTAAATTCAGAGAATGTGGCCTGTGCAAAAAATAAACACAGCTAAATATAATTTCTCATAAAAGAGCTAAATTTCAAATATGTGTCTTCTATCAGATGTCTATGGAAATAGAAATTGATTGAGAATGGACGGATATGATATAGCCTCACCTTCTGATGGCCTCAGCCTGATAGTTTAACATATTCTAGGTCTCCAGATAAATTTCAAGATATTACTTAATATGGTAACAAAACGACAGTATACATTTTTCTAAGGAACACCCTACAGATGTACCTTTTCCTGAGTTGGATTGAACATGAGTCTTTTCCAAGGACAGGATGGGCAACTTCATATTTTTGCAGTTCTGTGTGGCTTGACTCTCAATCTCTGACCCTCCACCTTCTCTGTGCTGATCAATGTCTGTGCTCCTTGAATGTCAGGGCTTCTGCGGACTGCCTGGATTAAGGTCTCCATGTCAGAGCCTGTTATCTGCTGCAGAGCCCCTAATGCCATTAGCAAGAAAATGAAAGAAGCTTCCAAACAACCTTCAGATCGATGCTAACGTTATAACTTCCAACAGCTGCTGCTGAAGTAGAAATCTAACATTATTGTTAAGACCTCCTCCTGTGTGGAACTTTCTTGACTCAAGATTAATTCTGTCAATTTGACAAAGATGTTTCAAGCAAGCTGTTTTGTATCCAGGCCTGGACAAAGCCTTGGAAAAGTGAAATGCGTAGGATAAGTGGGTCCTTTCCCTCAAGGTAATAAGAGTCCAACAGGAAAGAAGGAAATCATAAAGCATTTACAGGATTGTGTATGGCCAAGAGGATTTCAATCATAAAACATAAATTTGGAAAGTGGTCTAAGGAGGGATATTCACACTGGTACTGCTAGAAGAAAGGATTTGAAGAAGGGGGAGGAAAAAAATGTCTTCTCCATGGAAGTAATAGCCTATGGAACATAGGATTGTTTTTCACAGGCCTATGGTACAATATGCAGCACTTTTCATTGCTTTGAGTTTCCAGGTCCTTTCTAGCAAGACTCAGCCCAGAAATAATATAACTCCCATGGAGCAACACTGTTTCTCCTTCAGTTTCTTGCAGTGAAAAGAGGAAGAAAGTAGTAAAAATTTTCTGATAGCTGTTTCCTTTGTCTTAGGAAAAACAATAATGGAAATGTGGCCCTCTTCTACCTGGATCGTGAAATTCTGAAATGGAATCTTTCCTGCATTGACACAAAAAATCCATGGGCAGGGATTTTAGCTATGTAGCAGCCTCTCTTTACACTGACAGGCAGGCAGTTCTAGAAATGTGTCTGCCTAACTGCCTCTTGAAGGTGAGCAATGACTGGTGCCTTCAAAGTCCTCGTTGCTTTATAAAACTTTTTGGAAAAAAAAAACTATTTAGCAGTTCATTCAAAACTCTCAACAATCTAGGTCATACTTTTCCAATCTTTTTTCCACATCTTCTATTACTGACATACTCATCTCTAAAATATCTTTGGCACACACCACGGGCTTTATTTGCTCACCATTTCCCTACCTTGAAAGCTCTTTCTTGGTGTTTTCTCCTCTTTACATTTACTCTTTTCTTCATAGCCAAGTTCAACCTAAACTTGCTCTACCAAGACTTTGCCGGCAACTCCTATGCACAGTGAACTCTAATTTCCCTGAAATTCTGTACCCCTGACTTCCTGAACCATTTATTTGATACTTACCTAGTACCTTCTGGCATTTCTTATTTTGCGGGTTGCACTCATAATTAATTTTCTGTGTATAAATATCCTCCCACTTGTTAACCTAGTTTCTCTTATTAGAACATAAATTTTTATGTATGGAACATTTATTTTTATCCTATGTAAACATATTACATTGCTCCATCAATCTCTATTGAAGTAAAAATAGTCTAAGAAACTCAAAGACAGGCAAATCTTTTGCTAAAGTAAGGAATTCCTCAGTAAACAAAAATAAATTTTATAGATCCTGCTTCTTTTAGCTAACCCAGACTGCTATAGATATAATTTTTCAGGAATTTATGAAAGTTTTTTTGAAAGACCCACTACTCATATGGTTTGCTTCCTACTTGTTGACCACTGTGTTTCAACCCTTCATTTTTTTTCTTGTTCTCATTGTCTCTGAATTTTAAAGTTCTGCTCTTAGATCTCTACTATTTTCCACCAGTACTCATTGCCCAGATAATTTAAACCAGTCCCATCCATGTCTTTAAGTACAATCTCTACACTATTGACTTTTAGTTGTATGTCTCAAATATGGACTTCACCTATGAACCATAAATCTCCAAGTAGATATTGAGTAAACATCAAAAATTTAATATGTCTAAAATTGACTCCAGTTTAACCACCTACATAACCTACTTCTTTTTAGTCTTCCAAATCTCAGACCTATTTCAGTTGTTCACACAAAAACTGCTGAAGTCATTAAAAAATTAAATGTCTGATCATGGGAGATTCAAAGATATATATATATAAACAGAATAATGCAAGGAGCCCCCAAGCTCCAATGACTATCAATGTTCTGTCTTTCTTATTTTATATATAACTACCTACCTCCACTTAATTATTTTATACTTTTATTTTATAAATAAAAGAGAAGTACAGTAAAATAGAAAAATTGTATAATTTTTGATGAATACATGCATCTGTGTAAACAATATAGTCTAATATAGATTAATAAAAAATTGTCAACATACAAAGTTCTGTCATGTCTTTTCAAAATTAATCCCTACCACATGTAAAGACCACTGCTAGTCTGGGATTCATCCAAATTTTTTGTACCTGTCAGCAGTTCATTCTCTTTATTGCTGAATATTCATTGTATAAATATATCACAATTAGTTTATTAGTTCTTCTATTGGTAGACATTTATGTTGTTTAGAATGTTTAGGAAATATGGACTAAATTGATATGAACAATATTTTAGCCTTTTTGGGGTCATTTGTTTTCATTTACCTTGGCAAAATGTATAGGAGTAGAAAGACTAGATTATATCTTTTCAAATCCTTTGCCTTTTTTAAAGATTTGGTGGTTTGTCATTTTCAAGTTGAGTTTGGTATGTTGTTTACATGTATTGTGTGCAAGTTCTTTGTCAGAGAAATGTTTTGGCAATATTTTCTCCCAGTATGTGGCTTCCATATTTACCTTCTTCATGGCCTTTTGATAAGTAACTTTAAAGAAGGTAAAATGATCAGATTTGTTTTTCTTTTGTGGTTATTGCTTTCTGGATCTCAACTAGGAAATCATTTCCTATCCCCAGCACATAAAAATATTCTTTATTTTTTTTGAAATGCTTTATAAATTTTTAAGTTTTATGTGTAGGTGTTTTTTATGTTTTGAGGTAGTGTGAAGTTTTTCCTTTTCATATGTATAGTCAGCTGTTGCAGAACCATTTGACTTTCCTTTTCCCTATAAATTACTTTTGAAACTTAGTTGAATATCAGTTGATCTAAGTATGTGTATTTTGTCGATTTCATACTGTCTGTAATATTTTAACTTTAAAATAACTTTTGATGTAAGATAGTTTAAGTTCTCATATTTTTTTCTTTATCAAAATGATTTTGGCTGTTCTATCTCTTTTGTATTTCCATATAAAGTACAGAATTATCCTGTAAAATTCTATAGAGTCTGCTGAGATTAGGATTAGGATTGCTTTGAATCTATAGGTCAATTTGGAGAAAATTTACATTTGAAAGCCTTTTACTCTATGAATATGGTATATTTTTCCATTTATTTTGATCTTTAAATTTCTGTCATTAATGTGTTGTAGTTTTCAAGGTAGAGGTGCTGAAGTGTTTATTAGAGTGTTTAAATATTTTTATGCCAAACTGAATTTTTATCGTATTTCAATTGCTGCTGCTCTTATATAAAAATATAATTGACATTTATATATTAATTCTGTAACCTAAAACCCTGCAACTCACTAGTCCTAATATTTTTGTTGATCCCTCCTTAATACTTTCTTTTTAAATTTTATTCTATCTGCTAGTAAAAGCAGTTTTAAATCTTTCTTGTCCAATTTTACATTTATTTATGTTTTTTTTTGCCTAATTACTTTGGCTAGGAACTCCAGTATAATGATAGATGGAGGGGGTGAAAATAAAAATAGCCTATTCTTGATCTTAGGAATTAAGAAGTCTCTATTTTACCATTAATCATGCATGATTTTGTAGTTGTCTTTCAATAGTATTAAAAAGTTTCTCTCAAAATCTATTTTGCTTAGATTTTTAAAAAAATCTTGTATTTGATTTTTTCAAAAGTTTCTGTAATCTGTTGAATTTCTCATATGATTTATCTTTATTCTGTTAAAATAAAGATTACATTAATTGATTTTAACATATGAAACTAACATTATATTCCTGGAATAAACTTCACCTGTTCAAGGTTTATAACCTTTATATATGTTGCTGAATTAAATGCGTGATATTTTATGTCAACGTTTTTGAGTAATTTCTGTTTTTCACATTCTTTTATTTTTTGTAATGATTTTCCTCAGATATTAGAATCACAATTTTGCTGGCTTCAAAAAGTGAGTTGTAAGTTTTTTATTATTTATTTTCTAAATTTAGGTGATTAAATTTTTTTTCTAAGCCCTGTGTTGCTGCATCCTTATATTTTGATACACTGTATTTTCATTACCATTCATTTTCGAAATTTTTGGTTTTCCCTTTTATTTCTTCTCCTTTCTTTTGTTCATAGGTTATTTCAAAGTATTTTAATTTCCAAATATATGTAACTTTCTATGTATATTCTTCTGATTAATTTCTAAATTAACTTTCCTTGAGTTCTGTAATATGCCAGCCTTTTGATACTTATTGGCACTTGTTTCATTGTTCAACATGTGACCTATCTTGTTGAATATTTTGTGTGACTTTGAAAAGAATATATACTCTTTGCTTGGTTGGTTTTGCATTTTATAAATATCAATTAGATTAAGATCACTGATAAAGTTGTTTAGATCTTATGTACCTTTGATAATATTTTGTCTAGTTCTATTAGTTACTGAGAGGCAGATATTAAAATTTTCAGCTATGATTCTGTATTTTTCCTTCCCTCTTTAATTTTTAGTTTTCCCTTTAATTCCTTTATTGGCCTTCTAAGTATACCATGTAATAGTGATTTTTAATAGTATCTCTTGAGATTACACTATAATGATGTCATTCTTGACACTACTTTTTTATACCTCAGCATGTTTTCTTGACTCTTCACCAAATTATATTGAGTATATCTTCAAAATAAATCCAGAATTTGACTATATCAAACAATCTCCACTATAGCCATCTAAATTTGTGTCATCATACTCTTTCTTTCACTTTAGTTATAAAAACCTCCGAGTGTATTCATTTGTCTCCATTCTTGCTCTTTCTCAGTCTATTTCAAACACAACAACCAGGGACAGATCTTGTTCTGCTGCAAGTGAGATCACTTCACTTCCCTGTTCCCACTACACCCAGCATAAAAGCTGAAGTTCCAGCATGACATGCAAAGCCTGCGTGACTTGGTCCATCTTCATCCCGTAACCCCTTTGTGCTCATCTTTTATTATTTTCTTCTTATTCACTTTAAGTAAAAGGGATCCTTGCCTTTTTCTTACCATATCAATTAGGCTTATATATCAGAGCGTGTTATTTGTTATTACCTGGAACATTCTAGAATTCCTGAGGTTACTTTGGTTCTCTGAATTTTTAATAAAATGCCCTCTTCCCCATGAGTTTTTGTCTGACAACCTTATCTAAAAATTCTACTCCTCTTACCCAGCCATCTCCTATCTCTCTTTCTGGCTTCGTTTTTCTTTCAGCACTTTTAACTATTTAACATGGCACTTATTTTTCTCATTTATTTTTTTTTTATTGTAGCCTCCATTTTTTTTCCCACTCTCATTAAATTGTAAGCTTTGTGAGAACAGAGGTTTTCTGTTGGTTTTGTTTATTGTTCTGTCCATAGTGCCTAGACTAATGTCTTATATTCTGCTAATGATAAAACTCGCAGTGCCAGATCATCTTCTCAGGCCAAGATATTTCTTTTGCCCTTCTCAGTGGTCCTGATTTAATAATCTTTTAATCTTCCTTGATAAATGGTGAGCTAATCTTACCTTGAGTACCATTAGTTAAATGAAGGTGATTTTGCTTCCTCCCCTGGGTACTTCGTTTCCAGAGTCCTAACTGTTCTAATAGTTACAAAGTTTTTCCTAATAATTAACCTAAATTCTCCCTCTGTTGAAACAGAAGCCACATTAGCTCCTACTCTGTCCTTGTTGACTAATGAGAATAATTGGTCTCTGTCCTTTTATACACTTACTTGCCTTTCTGTATTTGTGGATATCTACTGTGCCTCCCCTCAGCCATTGGTCAAGGAAGTGTGTCAGCAGGATGGCCACATGGGGACCAGCCAGGCCCAGAGCAGGCATCTCATCTCCCCAAAACAGAAATGAATAAAAATTGTTTTAAGTAGATAGTGAGTTTATGTGGTGAAGAGAGCTCCTAACTGGGGTTAGATTCAGGTTTTCTATTGACAAATAGATATGTTTAAAGAAACTTAAGATTTGTGAACAGCTACAGAGCTGACTTAAAGTTTAATTTTTATTGACAATTAAGATGATAACAAAGCCCTTCTGAATGCCCCTTCTTTTTTCGTCAGAAAGTTGCTTTCTGGGTATCAATCTTTATAAATGCTTCTGTAACTCTTCCCATTGTTTCTAGCCTCCCTATCCTAAGTAAGTTTTCTAAAGTACTCTGTGCTTACTAGAATTTTGTGGAATATTTTAAATTTAAAATGGCTATTTGCATTTCCTTAAATTCATTATTTACTTTTTGTGTCTTTGTAAGGATATACTTTCTAAATCCAGTTGCTTTTTCATAATTTTTGCCACTGCACTTTTATTTTCACCATAAAGTTTCCCATTTATTTATAGGTGTAGCCAAAGATAATACAAAGAGAACAATTTTAATTACCTGAATCATCATAAAAAAGAAGGAATCCTGACTCAGTTGGGAGATGTGAGTTGATATTCCACCTCTTTCACTTAATAGCAATGTGAGCTTTGGGAAAATTTGTTTGGGTTTTAGACTGGGTTAACTCTAAGGTATTTTGTTTGTTTATTTTTACCCTTCAGTTTTAAAATTCTGTAAGGGAGAACAACTTCAAAAATCTATTACCATAATGCTAAGTTTGTTATCTATGCTTTGAATGTTAACTAACAAGGTTGGTAGAGAGCTGCTGTGAACTAGAGTTCATCATAGCATGGACTAGAAATTCTCCCTTCGAGAAACTGTTGGTAGAAACTAATTCACATTAACTTTTTGTTCTTTTCAAGATAATTCTTTCCTAGGTAATTTTTATTATGTGTTAATAGAACTTGTGTATTAAAGAACTTTTGACATTTTTTTGGTTCTCTATGTTGCAAGGTTTGGTCTTAAAGTAGCCAGTGAACAAGCAGCTGGTGTTTCATCTCAGGTCAGGATTTCTGGCCCTGTCAACTGTGTGATGGGACAAACTTCAGAGTGACAGCTGCTTATCATTCATGATTTGTCAACCAAGATGAACACTATTGACTGACACTAAGCTGATGACATTTTCTAAGAACTTATCATGGTGCTCACTGTAAACTTAAAGTCCCAGCTGGTCCGCCTGTCTGAGTCTTGTGTCCTAGTGCTTCAATACTTGTCTACATCATTTTAGAGAAGGTCAAGCTGCCAGCCATGCCATTTCACTGCATGACACAAAGTGAGAAAGTTTGGGATCAGATGTGGATATGGGTAAAGGTCTTAATACTTAGCAAAGTGAAAGGCAAACTTATAGCAGTGGAGATAGTGTGGGGGGTGGTGATATGAGAAAAGCGAGTGTGGGTTAAGAAAGATGAGAAGTTTAGTCTTGGACATTTCTATAATATCATATTTCCCAAGTGCTATACCCAGTCTTGAAATCCTGGTGAAAGTTTTCAATTCCCCTTTGCAGGCAGTTTGTTAAGTCCTTGCTTTAACTACTTCTCTTATCAGTATGTCACAATATGCACATATCCAGCTTTAAGATGTCCCTAGATTTGTTAACATCCAGGAACACCCTCTTCTTTCTTGGGTCCACAGATTTTGTCAAAATACCCAGTCCCCAGGAAGCCAGTGAAAGCTAACTAACCCTGCCATCCTTGACATAAATAAGCCTCTCCTACACTTTTAGCTCACTATTATCCTGTTCTCAGATGCAATGCCCTGTGTGCCCCCCACCCCCCATGGCAGCCTTATCTCATTTGGATCTGTAAGTAACAAAGAGTTGTGCCTTTCATCAATCCAAGTCTTTTTGTTTTGTTTTTCACCATTTAAAGAATCTTTAAATTGTATAAAACAGTATTACAACTGAAAATATAAATGCGGAAATTTTTGGTACCAAACACTTTGTCTGGTACATTGTAGGAGATAATTAGAAAAGCATTAACAGCTTCATCTTTGGTGTTGCTATGTTGCTGTGATTTAACCCTGGATAGCTGCACAGTTGATATCACTTGAATCTTGCACTTAAGAGGCATTTCCTAGCTTTATGAAATGCACACCAGCTTTGGGACCTCAAGGTGACTATTGACATCATTGCTATTTCACCCCTGATGGTTCTTCTGCCACAGGGGACATCATGATGGGAAAATCATAGGATTTGCTAACATGACTGATAAGGATCAGAAAATCAAGCTGTAGATTTAAAGGAATACCAACCAGGCTCTAGCACAGGAAATCAATTCCAAAACATGTAGCAGATGGACCGATAACCAGAGGTAGAGTCCCTTGGTAAAATATTAATCTACTTGACTTGGATATATAAAGATCTGGTGCCTTTGAATAGAGGGCAATCAAAAAGAAAGTGTTATAAATAACAAAGCTCTAGTACTGTACCCCACAAAAGGCTTAGACAAGGAAAAATGTGTTCTGTCTAGCCCTCTATCACCCCCTTCCTCCCCTCCACATACACAAAATCTTACTTCCATACTCATTATACTTATACTAGCCTCAACTCTGGCTTTTATTTTCCTCTTTTGATTTTAGAGGTACAACTTACTAGCAGTTAGCTTCTTTCATCACAGTGAGCTGTTGACAACATAAGCTCCAGAAAACTTGCAATAAGTTGGCCTACTTGTCTTCTTCATCAAACCTAGAAAAAAAAAAATAGATATATTAAAGCTTCTATTTAGATCAATTTATAGTTTAGCTATTGATTAATTTGCCCATTGGCATTTTTGTTAACTTACATTTTTATATGCTATATCTGAAAGAATTAGTTATATCAACTAATTGATGGGCATGCCCTACCATTAGTAAACACTCCTCTTTCTTCTATGCTTATTTATAAATTGCCAATCATTCGAAACCAAACTTACCATACTTCTTTTCTATGACACTTATTTGTCAGTTCAGGGATGATCAGACTTTTATAAACTCTGAACTTAAATAGCAGAGAGATATTTCTTAGCTTTAAGCAAGGAGGGAACATAAGGGAATGACAACATAATATAGAACCTGTCTATAAGGCATTCATAGTTTAGGTAGGAAGGTTAGAATAAGAAATAAAATGGATTATGAGAAGCTGAGTGACATGAAGGGAGTCCTAGATAATGTGTATTTGTGTGCATCATCATCCAGGTTTTAGAACTGATTCTGGCTCTCAAGAAGTGATGTGTCCAGCCTTTGGTCACTGTATGATAAAAGATAATCCTGTGCTATAATATCATTTGGATATTGAACCTTGGAGAAATCTCATATCACAAAATAACTTTCTTGGCAGGGTCTCCTTCCACACTCTGTCCCTGATCTCTGGGGTCTTCCAAGATGAGAAACCCATGCAGAACGGCATTTCTATTCTTCCTCATGTCCTTTGGGGCCTTCCATGTTTTCTCCTATTTCCGTGTCTTTTCTTCACTTTGTCCTTCTTTTCTCTTTGTCTTTCTTGCCTTTGTTCTCTTTCTCTGAGGATCCTTCTGACTGACTCTGATTTCCTTTGACTTTCTGACTTTAATTTTCATTTTCTGAAACTCATTCATCTCCTAATAATTCAAAAATGAAGACTGGGGACCAGGGCAGGGAAAAAAATCCCATCAATACTTGCTAAAATAAAGAGGCTGTGTATTCATTGCCTTCCCAATGTCCCCACTTGCCTTAGAAAGTTGCATACTTTGGCAGTCCTGTGACACAGGGGATTTGACATTTAACAGGGAAAATGAGCCATTTTCATCAACACCATTTCAGCCTTCCTGTATCAAGATGTGATTGGGACAAGGGGATTAGAGAGCTCCACTTAACATATCAGATGTTGCTTTTCTAGGTTCACATCATTTAGACAAAGAAATCCACAACACTTCACTTTAAATTTTTGTCTGTACAACTCTGGTTTAACTCTTATTAAAAGTATCTGCTTAATATTGGGATTTTAAGTATGCTATGATAAAGCTCTCCTCAGTTTATAACCCAATTTTGTATTTAATCATGGATGGCTGGAACTTTTTAGATAGGACAGACTTTAATTCCTCAATTAGAGAAAAGAGATTTGAGCAAATACACCTGGAGGAGCAAAGACACTTACTTAAATCCTTAGTATAAAGCCAATATTCAAATTCTTTCTAAGAAAAATTTGCAAGATCAGAGGTGAGAATTTAGGAGAAAGGTGTCTTAAAAGAAAAAGAAGGGAGATTGATTTGTTGGAAGAAATCTTTACAAAAGAAAAATCTGGTTCTATTTTGCAGATTTGCTAAGCACAGGTTTTGAAAGCCACAGAGTGTTCTTAGATGTTATGAAATTGGGATACACTTTATAGAAAATGCAATCTGAAGTATTCTTGTGAGCAATCACACACACACACACACACACACACACACATACACACACACTCCCATACATACTTTTTCATACACATACACTTTCACAGATACACACACATAAACATGTACAGATAAAAACACAGACACTCAGATTTAGGATGAGTCATCAGAGGACAGGATAGCACTCATTAATGTTTTGGTTTGGCGGTGTTAGTGGCAGGACTGTTTTTCATCATAAACAATTACTTTTTATTTTGTTAGAAAGTGTATTTGTTATAAAATTTGCTAATTCTATAACCTGTTTCTTTGTGACTTTACTAATTGTTTCCAGTTCACATATTAAAAAAAAAAACTAGGTTCTTTTTACCTTTAGATATTCCCATTTCATTTTTTGAAAGACAACCATCATGCTTCACTTAACTCCTTTTTGTTTACACTGAGTTATTTTGTCCTTCTAGCTTTAAATATTAATAACACCTCTAGAATGAGGCAAAATTCACTATATAGATAAAGAAAAATATGATAATGAGTTCAGAGTTCATTTATACTGAAAAGAAATTTTCTATTTTATGGCATATACAATGTTCTCTAAGAATTTCCCTGCATATGAACTATCTTTTCATATTTCTGTCCTCTGCTCTCAGTTTTCTGTGGGTGTTGAATATTTAGCTAAGACCAGTGTCTCATTTCACTTTGTGCCTGACTTTCCTACAACTTGTCATCTAATTCTCTCTATTGGATAATAGGTACATCTAACATCTACCACATATCTCTTACATATCTCTACCTATCACATCCATTTTGATTCTTCAGGCTTCTCTCCATCAAGCCTGATCAGAGGTCAGCTTGAAGGCTTATAATAAAACTACTGGATATTAAAATACATTCTACTATTAAACAAATAAAATATGAATTAAATGAGTTAAGAGTCCAACTCAGAAAGTTGAGAAAAAAAAAGGCATAGATAAAATAAATACCAAAAAAAGAAAGATCAAAAATTAATTAAATTTCAAGTAATCATTCAAATGAAATACAAGAAAACAAAAGCTATAAGTTAAACTAAAAATTGTCTTGACAAATAAGCACATGAAAGTAAGATGCTTTTCATCATATGTCATTAGGGAATTGCAAATGAAAACAATGAGCTATGAGTACATCTCTAATAGAATGGCTAAAATCCATGACACTGATCACATAAGATGCTAGCTAGAAACTTTCACTTACAACTGGTGGGAATGCAAAATGGTACAACCACTTTGGCAGACACTTTGGGGGTTTCTTTCTAAGATAAACATAGTCTTACCATATGACCCAGCAGTTGCACACCTATGTATATGTTTACCTGTATGAGTTGCAAACCTGTCCACACAAAAGCCTGCATGTAAATCTTTAAAACAGCTTTATATATAATTATCAAAAATAAAAAACAACTATTGGTACATTCATACAATGAAATGTTATTTAGTGATGAAACGAACTATCAATCTCCAAAAAAAAAAATGTGGAAGAAACTTAAATACATATTGCTAAGTTTAAAAAGCCAGATTGAAAAGGCTCCATACTATATGAGTTCTGTTGTATGGCAGTGAGAAAAAGGCAAATCTAATTTAAAAAATTCTGTTCAAAAAAAGGATATTATATAAAAATACCTTTGTTGATACTAAGAAAATCTATGGAAAACTACTAAATAAATAATATTAAACTTTAAAATGGAATACAATTGCAGATATACAAATAACTGGTTATTAATCATTTATGTGTATTATGTAACAACCTAGATGAAATAGATACATTCCTAAAAATAAATATAACTCAAGAAAATATTAAAATTGAATAAAATAAAAACTTTTAGAGATATTTAACATATAGTCTAAATTCTTTCTTTCCTCAAACCCAAAAGGTTAGATAATTTTAAAAGCAAATTTTACCAAATATTTGAAGGAGCAAATATTTGCTGTCTTATACATAATAATTCAGATATTTAAAATTAGAAAAATTTCTCATTGATCATTTTGACCTTTATTAACATTGTGATCAGAAATGGAAGGTAAACAATTCAGTAAGAAATCAGAAAGTTTACTTCATTAAAAGTCTTAGTAAAGTTGCAATAAATATAGGTCTTTATAATCAAATAAATTTCTGGAAACTTGCTTTACGGCCAACTATGTGTTTAATGTTTATAAATTTTCCATACATGCTTGTAAAGGAGGTGTTTTCTGTGGTTCCTGGAAGTGCTGTTCTACATATATGCCCATTAGGTCAATCTTGCTAATGTGTAGTTCAAATCCAACATATCCTTTCTAAACGATCTGTTAATTACTGAGAATGTTGCATTAAAACCTACCATTATGGTGGACTTTTAAACTTTATTCTAATACTTCTGTTAAGATAGTTTGACTCTTAGTTACTACATTCCTGGTGAATTGATACTTCCATTATGTATGAATCCTTTTACCTCTCTGCCTGTACATGGGTATTATCTGATATTATTATAGCCACACTACTTTTTCGTACTTTAATTTTCACTCTTTTTTATCCCTTATGATCTGTGAATGTCTGTTTTAAATTGTATGTAAATAGATTTTAACTTAATTTCAAATGTAAAATAGTTAAGTTTGTTCTAATATTTTATAATTTGAAATTAAATGAAAAAGTATATATTTACTATTTATTTTTGTTTTTTATTTATGTCATAATTTCTATACTATTCTCTCTCATTGTCAGTTTTTTTTGATTCATTATTATGCCTTCACATTTTGGAAATTATATTGTTTAATTGTTGATGGTGGAAATGTAAAACTCTTGAACTTAGAGTCTAAAATTAACAAATATTATCATCTTCTTTAAAAAACAAGGACTTTAGGACATATTATCTCAGGTCACTGCATTCTCAACACACATACAATCTAAGTACTATAGTTAAACATATAAAGTTTTAACATTTTTCTTATTTTTGACTTGGCCAATATTTGTTTATATTTCACAAATATTTGCACCTATATTTTACATATATTATTTTGTTTTTATTTTTGCTGATCATTCGTTTGTTAACTTCTGGCTTTCCATCTACAATTAACTTCCTTCAGGCCCAATGTATATTCTTTAGAATTTCCTTCAGTAGGTGTAGCACATTTTCTCAAATTCTGTTTTTATAAATGTCTTTATTTCTCCCTGGTGTTTAAAACATAGTTTAATTTCATATACATTCTAGGTTGAGAGTTATATTGCCTTCAGTAAACTGAAAAAAATTTCCCAAAGTCTACCTACTTTTGTTGTTTCTCTTGAAAAGCCAACCTCAGTTTAATTATCACTATTTTCAGTGTGCTCTACCCTTTATAACTGGCTATTTTTAAGATCGTCTCCTTTTTGGGAAGAGAGAGGGTTTCTGCAGATTCTCTATTATAGTTAGTGGAATTTTCTTTTATCCTGTTTGATATGACTTCAGCTTTATGAAATTTTTTTTTTGGCATATGAATAGCCAACTTTTAAAGGACTTCTCTAACTTTGTCCCTTCTTTGAAAATTGTTTGGTTATTCAAATTTCTTCACTTTTGTATATTAATTTTAAAATCTGCTTTTCTATATCTACAAAAATCTTTCTGAGATTTTGGTTGGGCTTATATTGACTCTATAGATGAAACGAGAGAACTGACATCTAAGCAATATTGAGTACTCCAATTGATGGATTACAAGTACATCAATGCTATCACTCTCTATATTTTCTCTGTTACTTTCATCAGTGTTTTGTATTTATCTGCATATAGATTTTAGAGATATTCAGCTCTTGGTTTCCCAAGACTAGGAAAAGTACTACTTGAAAATATTAGAGAGAACAGTTCTTGGAGATCATACAAAGCTAAGAATAGTTCTTGTTCTTTCCAACTAGTGAGAAAAAAAATTATAATTCATAGGGCAAGAAATTGATTTCTCAACAGAATTTTGTTTCACTATTGAAGCAAAATTAGTTCCAGAGACAGTGTTACTCTGGTCCTGCCTAACAAAGCTTAAAATCAAAATATGAAAGGATCAACCTATTTTCAAGTAACTTATCTACATCCTAGAAAAACTTTTGAATAATATTCATAGGAGTAAAAAAAAACACATTCAATGCCCTAAATTGTAGAATTCATGTCTGGCAAAAAATAAAAACTACCAAGCATGGAAAAAGCTAGATAATATGAAGCATAAAGAGGGAAAAAGTTAATCAATGCAAACAGGCCCTGTAGTGACAAATGTGATAGAATTTGTCACTACAAGATCATTTATAATTTTAAAACTGTATTCCCTATATTCAAGAATATAGAACAAAGGTGAATAATTGATACTATAAACAAATATAAGTAGGATATAAAAATGACCCAAATCATACTTCTTAAGAGGAAAACCACAGTGTCTAAAATTAAAAAATACACTGGATGGGATTAATAGATTAGACATTGCAGAAGAAAAGATTAGTGAAATTAAAAACATAGCAATGGAAACTATCCAAAATGAAATATAGAGATAAAAAAAGACAGAAATAAATCAAAAGCATCAGTGAGCTGTGGTACAACATTGGGTAGCCTATTACATGTATAACTGAAATCCCCAAAAAGATAAGAGATAAATGGTGACTGAGAACATTATTAAAAAAATAATAGATGAAATATATGAAAACCATACACGAACAAATTTAAGAATCTTAACAAACCCCAAGCATAAGAAAAATGAAGAAAGTAGAGTAAGGCATACTATGGAACATAATTAAATGACATAAAACCAAAAAAGAAGGGAGATATTTTAAAGTAGATTGAGCAAATAGATTATGTACAGAGAAACAAACATAAGAATGATGGCAGAGTTGCTGACTAAAACAATGCAAACCAGAAGAAAGTGGAGCAATATCTTTGAAGTGTTACAAGGGGAAAAAAAGTCCATTAGAATAATTCCATACACAACAAAAAGGGTGTTCTAAATAATGAATGTGAGATAAAGATTTTTAAAAAACATAAAACTACAAGAATTCATAAAGAGCTAACATGTACTAGTAACTTTTAAATGAAGGCTTTCAAACAGTAGGAAAATTAAATATGGATCTATTTCATGGAACAAAAGGCACTGTAAATAATAGCAATGAGTGTGAATATAAGAGATTTTTTCCTTGTTTAAAACTCCTGAAAAGATAATTGACTATTTAAAACAAAGAGAATAACAATGCATTGTGGGTTTATAACAATGTAAAAATAAAGGATGTAACAGCACTGTAATAAAGTCCTGGAAGATGAGAAACATAAGTATGCTACTATAAAGGTTTGACACTGTATGGAAGTGCTATAATATACCTTGAAGAAAGCTTTAATAAGTTAAAAATGTAATCTATATATTCCAAATAAAGTATTAAAAAAAGACTTATTCCTAACAAGCAAAAAAGGAAGTAAAATGAAATAATAAATAATACTCATTTAATTAAAAATAATACACAAAGAATATTAAACACAAAGCAGATGAGACAAAAAGAAAACCAATAACAAAATTATAGATTTGAAGTTAACTATGTAATAATCCCATTAAATATAGTCTAAATACACTAATGAAAACACAAATTGTATCAACAAGACCCAATTATATGCTGCCTGCAAGAAATCTATTTTAATAAAAACACACAAATAGGTTGGCTACAAGTAAAAGGATGGGAAAAGATATACCATATTAAGGCAAATTTTTAAATCTTGGTGCTATTATAGTAATATCAGATAAACCTGACTTTAGAGTAAAAATATCACTGGGGAAAAAACGTTCATTTCATAAATGTAAAATGATAGGTTCAAGAAGAGAACACTGATTGCAATGATCTTAGTGAAGGAACTTCAAGGATTTAAACAAATGTGCAATTCTACAATTACCAAAAAAATTTTAGCACCTTTCTCAATTACTAATGAACAAGTAGAAAATTAGTATCAATATGGGAGATCTGAACTAAACTGTCAAACCCTTCAATATAATTGTTATTTATTGAACACTTCATCTAATATGAGCAGAATATATATCATTTCCAAGCACACACATAATATTTGTCAAAATAGACCATATTTGGGGCATTAAAATGATTCAATAAAATATAAAGACAGTAAATTTAAAGGACACAAATCATACTGATTATGTTCTCTAAACAAAATGGAAATTAAATTTTAAATTATTGAAAGAAATATTAAGAAAATATGTAAATATTTGGATACTATAAAACACTTCTAAAATTATAAAGTATTTTAAACTAAATAAAAATATTTTTAAATGCAGCTAAAGCAGTGCTTAGAGAGAAATATGTATCCCCAAATGCATTTACTAAAAAATGGTAAGATGTTAATCAATGGCCTCAACTTTCACCTAAAATAACTGAAACAAAGCAGTAAATTAAAACCAGAAAAAAATAGGAAGAGATAATAATAAAAATAATAAAAATCAGAGATAAAATTAATGAAATGGGGAAAAGAAAACACTATGGAGAAAATGTAAGCAAAAACTGATTCTTATAAAAGATTAATACGATGATCCACCTTTAGTCACACAAATCATAAAAAAAGAAGAGGTAATTTATTAATATCAAGAATTAGAGAGGAAATATTATTAATAAATTTATAGCAATAAATTTCAATATATAAAAGAAATGGACAAATTCCTTGTAAAACAGGAACCATCCAAATTTACTAAAATATGTGTGTGTGTGTGTATAGTATAAATAACTTATATATGTTTAATATATGTTAGTTAAAAATCTTCCCATGAAGGAAACTCCAAGCCCAAATAGCTTTAGTATGAATTATATCAAACTTTTAAGCAATAATATAAATTCTACACAAACTCTTCCAAAAACAGAAGGAATACTTGCCAACTGATTATTTCTGGCCATGATATACTTATACCAAAACCAACAATGACCATTACAAGAAAAGAAACTACGCGTCAATATTTTCATAAATATCAATGCAAAAATTCTCTACAAATTTTTAATAACTTGAACCCAGCAACATATAAAAATCATAATATATCTTAACAAAATAGCACCTATACAAGAAACTCATGGTTAATTTAACATTTGAATATAAATCAATGTATTTTACCATATTAACAAACTAAAAACAACAAAATACTACAATAATAAATACATAAAAGATTTGAACAAAATCTAATATCTATTCCTAATTTAGAAGCTAAATAGAATTTTCATTGATTGTGAATAGAAGGAAACTTGCCCAACTTGTTACAGGGGAAAAATCTACAAATAACTTCATAGTTAATGGTGAAAAACGAATTGCTTTTCACCTAAGAATAGCAACAAGGTAAAGATGTCTAATTTTATCACTTTTGTCTATTATAATATTTAAAAGATTTTAGCCAGTGAGACTACCAATAAAAAATAAAAGGTATTGAAATGAAAAAAGCAAAAAACCCTTTTTATTTAGAAAATCCTATGGAATCTACAAAGAGCTAGTAAGAAGGAATTTAGAAAATTTGTATGCAAGGTCAATCTACAAAAATCAACTGTATTTCTTTATACTAACAGTACACAATCAGAAATTGAAATAAAGAGAAACATTTTAAAAAATGTACATGAAATAATAATGAATGTGACAAAAGTTTGCAGAACTTCTACACTAAAAGCTAAAAAATATTTCTGAGAGAAATTAAAAGGACTCAAATAAACAAAGTTGTACTGTTTTCTTGGATCAGAAGACTCGACATAGAGTTGTTAATTCTTCCCAAACTGCTTCATCTAGTGAATGAAATTCTAATCAAAGTTTAATGATTTGGATCTCCTACTCTTGGAATGAGGGCAAAGCCATGTGAAATTGCCCTAGCAAGAGAAGGGAGAGTGAAAAGAAGCAAATCTAGAGCCACATGCAGATGTGAGTCAGGGCTGTGTTGTAAAAGGCACATAGGTGTGGATGCAGGATTTATCCTGAAAGGGAGAAATCTTATCACGTGTTTTGAGGTATAAATATTGAAAAGGCTTCCTAAAAGGTTAACCCCTTTGCTAGATGTCAAGATGTTCTTTTCAAGATTCAGCTCAAAGTAAATTGCCTGTGAATAGAAGAGGGGTGCAGCCTGACAGAAAACCTTCAAGCAATTTTTTTTTGTCTCTTCAATGTGGCAT
The DNA here is from genome assembly GCA_030015415.1 of Cynopterus sphinx. Classification (NCBI taxonomy): domain Eukaryota; kingdom Metazoa; phylum Chordata; class Mammalia; order Chiroptera; family Pteropodidae; genus Cynopterus; species Cynopterus sphinx. Next base: position 24,388,717 of record CM057384.1, on the reverse strand, counting down.
ATATATAAGTAGAAGCACTTATACTTCCATAAAGCCATGCTTATACTACACCCACTTCTGTCTTCAGCTATGATTTACTCTGAATCCTGCCTCACTTGCTATAAAATTCTGTCTGTCAGGAACACCTCAGTGAAATCTCCTTAAAGAAAAGCATTGCACCTAGGCTGTTGCTCTGAAAGCTGCCATCTGGTCTAATTCAACTCTATTTTAAGCTCTTGGATCACATGACTTAAATCCACATAAGTGTTTATTGTACATGATTGCCTTTATTGATTCCTGCTTGGACTGAACTTATTTCAGAGTCTTCATCCAACTTTAGCAAGAATTCTTGAATTTTTGCTCATTCTCTTCCTCTTGGGCTTAACTCCGAATCTCTTCCTCTTCCTTTCTAATGCTATGTCTACAAAGATATCAAAGAGTTGAGTCATGTGATGACTACCCTAGAAATCTGGCTTCCTCAGACTCCAACATGTCTGAATCTATCTCTCATTGTCCCACATCTCTTAACTGCCTATTCACAACTGCATCAATCCTTTTCTTTATGACTCTAATTAATGGCATTGACCTTTTGGAATTTCTATCAGACATAGAGCTCTATTCATTCTTCCTTTATGCTTTTTATGTCTGACTGTCCTTTGCCATTCACTTTGATACCTCCCTCCAGGTATAGGCTACCTTCATCATAGCTGGATATTTACATAACCAGCCTTCTAACCAGACTGGGTCAATCCCAGTGATACTGAATTAGAAACTCCTGAGAGAGCTCCAAGTATTTAGTTTTATTAACAAAGCCCCAGTAATTATGAATTGCAGCCAGTAAAATTACTATTCCTATCTTGTATTTTTAAATTTTGAAAGATTATTTGTCTTGTTATCTCTTTATTAAGGGAGAAAGCTTCTAGAAGACAGACATTGTCCTCATTCTGTTATTCTTCAGAGCACCTTGAATATAGAGGATGCTCTGCAAAGTTAGCAGTAGCAGATCAAAATAATTTAGGGCTACCTTACCACAGTACAGTTCTCATAAGGACCACCCCCCCCATGAAATACTCTTTATTTCTTTCCCCTTCATTTTTTGCCTTTTAAATCCTTCATTAAAAGTTCGCTTCAGAGCCCACTTTCTTATTGTAGTTATTTCTAATTCACACTTTTCCTCTACCACACCTCCTACAGTGCATATTTTCTGTGCCAAGTACTTCAGAATCCACTTAGAACAATTCTTCAAATGTTAGTCATTTTTTTTATAACTACCTATAAGGGTTATAATGTTTTCTTCTTTAGTTTTTACAAGGATATCTAAAATTAGTCTGAACATTCAAACAGTGCTTATTAAATATATGTTGCTTGTTTCCACAATTTGTATGGCTGTAACTTGCTTTTAATGATCCCCTTACTGAATACCAGATATGTGCAAATCGTTGCTTCAGGTCTTGTGTTAGGATGAGCACACCCTTTGAAATGTTTAGGAAGGATTCCAGTGCCAGAAAGAGATGATGTATAAATTAGCCCCCAAAAGGTTTTATCATTAAGAAAATTGTAGCTACCACTGGGAGTTAATCTGTCTGTCTGCTGGAGAGTGTTGCGTTGTCCAACACTTGCAAATAAAGAACACTTGTGAGAACAAATTCTGCTGTGCTAGAGCCTAGAGACAGTATACTCTCTGGGTTGTTTTCCATTCTCCTAGCTCAAAAGCAGTCTCCCAAATCAGTCACTTAAGATGGTGCTGGAAGCAGTCATTCATTCTGCCCAAATTATTGACTTTTATTTTTAAAAGAGTGAGATGTGCCAAACTTGTGAATAAGGGGCCTTTCTGAAACTTTCAGTAAGGTATTAGTATTAAGAAATATTGACATGAGACTCAGGAGAGCAGGAATTTAATCACCTTTTGCTTTTCCCCATTTGACATAGAATGAGTCACTGAATGACATTGGCCCTCTGTTGTCTTATCTGAAATGTGAAAGTGTGACGTGTACAACCAGGAGTATGTGATGGCGTTCTCCAACTCCTTCTTTTCTTTAGGTAAGAGACCTAGTCTTTCTGGTTATAGTTGTGGGCATGCTAACCAGGTTGGGGAAAAGTTTATCTTTTAGCTGTTTCCTGGAAGCATTAAGAAAGCATCTCCTTTGAGGGGAGGAGGGTTGCGGGCACAGAAGTGGTGGTGAAAGATCAAAGGTACTAGTGCTCATGGTTTCACCTTCATAGAAGAATGGGTGGCAGAGAATAACAATGGTAAGCTGAGGTATACAGAGGCAAAGGTTAGAGAGAATGCCTTTTCTTTGGTTACATCAGACAGAAATCTACTTATTTGAAATAAAAAAAATCTATCATTCAAAAGCAATAGAGCTGTGACTGACAAATTCAGACTATAAACATCTAAATATGATAGTAAAATTATTGAGTTATAATATCAAATACTGGAGATTTTATCACTTTATCATCAGTCTTAGTTTCCCGGGAAAATGGGAGTGTTGTGGTATCTGAAAAACCTAGTGATGAGAGTTATTGTAAGGTTGAAAAAGGACCATGAAATGGCTTTGGTCTATTTATGGTTTGAAAGTTCAGGTGTTCTTACTTACTCATGGATAGAAAATTAATAAATAATGATTAGATGGATAGGTATCATGAAAAATATTGTTTTGGTGTTTAAGAGTTTGGAAATGTATCATTTAGTAATATTTGAGTTTTTTTTATCCACATAATAGCTGTGTGCTCTTACTGTCTCTTCATATTCATGATCTTCAGTTTCCTATATTCTATTACAGGATGATAGTACTTCAAAGGAAAGATGTAATGATCAGTTGAGAAAAATCTGTGTGTATAAAATGTAAAGCACTATCCATTTAGAAATAAAGTTTAAAATATAAATACCACAGGGAGAATAAAAAAATTTATATTAAAGTATAAATTACTACTTATATTGCAATATCTTTTCCAAAAACAGATTTTTATAAATATTACACCTTTACTTTAACCATATCAATAGGTGTGTGTGTGTGTGTGTGCGTGCGTACGCGCGTGCACATATGCAACATAGATTCTGGGGTATAAAACTATAAAAATCTCAGAGGAGAATTCCTCACTGATGTCCCCATTTGTCAGTAAGACTTGTTTCAAAATGTGTGTTGCATACACAAACACATGTGTGTGCAAGTCATTTAACATTTAAAACATGCTTAATGGAAGACATTTATGTGTTTGACTCCAATTTTCTTTTTTAACTCAGTATTGAGAGATGTATCTATGGTGATGTCTATATCTATAGTTCATTCTTTTTTTCAATGCTATGCATAGTATAGCATAGCATTATATGAATCTACCACAATTTTCTACTGATACACTTTGAAAGTGTTCAAAGCATTGTTATTATTAAAATTGCTACTAAGAACTTCCCTGGTCATGTCTTTTAAAGCACACATTGAGTTTTTAAATAGTATATCAAAGAAACAAATTTGCAACTTATAAGGTAAAGTCATCTTAAACTTACTAGATATTTCTGATGTTTTTTACAAAGCGATGGTACAAATTTACACAACCTATAGCTGTATACATGGTGTCTCAAATTCTTTGCAGTTTTAAGCTGAACATTTTGATTCAATTGCTCCATATACTTATAAGTGCTAGATATTTTTGAACTTAAAAATTTTTTTTTGCCAGTATCATAGACTTGAAATGGTATCTCATGGAATTAATTTGCATTTGATTAATAGCTAATAAAATTAAATGTCTTTATTTACTGTTTTCTCTTTTACATAGTTTGTTTTTTTCCAATTTTATTATTATTTGCTTTTTGCTTATGATTTGTGGGTCTTCTTTATATATCCTGTATCCTAGATATTTTTCCAATTTATATGTGTTGCAAATTAATTTTTCCCAAACTGCATTGTTTTCATTGTCTTTAAGATACTTTTTAATGAATGAAAGTTCTTACTTGTAACTTAAATACCTTAATATTTTCCTTTTTAGATAATATTTTATGTCTTGTGTGAGAAATAATTTTTTATTCTATTATTTGAAAGGCATTCTCATGTATTCTAATGCATTTATAGTTTTGACTTTCACTTTTAGGACTCTCATCCACAGAAAATAGATTATTATTTCTTATAGCAGTAATTATTTATTAGTTATTTTCTTTTTTCATTATTCTGAATTTCTAAGTTTCTCAAATGTTTATAAAATATTTGCCTATCTCTGTTGTCACATAGTATTAGCGTATCTTTAAGTCTTGATATTTAGAAAAGCAAAATTCTCTACTTTCTATTTTTCAAGAGTGATTTAGCGATTTTTGATCTTTGCCTTTTTATGTAAATTTCAGAATTGGTACGTCAAACACCATGAAAGAAAATATTGAGACTTTGAGTTTACATTGACTCTGTACATCTATATATCAGTGTGGGTGAACTACTTGAAATACTAAATCTCTTAATCCATAAATATGGTATATCTCCCCATTCATTTTGTTTTCTCTCTTTTTTTTAATACTAAAAAAATACCAGTTATTTGCATATTTCAAGATACAGGGCTCTCTCTTTTTTCTCTGAGTATGCATTCCTTCTCCTTGGACTGACTATGGTATGGCCAAATTGGTACGTTTTTAGAAATCAGATTTTTAGGTAAGAATGACTACACTCTTATTGCAGTTTCTCCATTTTCAAAAGCATAGACATCATACTCATGGGAAAAATGTCTTCCTATTTAGTGTCTTTTTATCTCTTCATAAGGCTACAAAAAAATCTCCATGGTGATCTTGCACCTAGTTTGTTAAACTTTTAAATAATTTATTTATTTAGCTGTAAGAAATAATATTTTAATTACATTTTGCAAGTATTTGTTGCTGTCAGAGGAATACAACCAACTATATAGAATGTTAATTTTGGTTTTAACAATATTTATAAATGTTCTAATGAATTCAGTAATTTATTATAGATTCTTTTTGATTTTCTATGTATTTAATTACATTCTGTTTAAACAATTCTAAGTATGCTTGCTTCCTATATATATATATAGTCTTTCTATTGAAGTTATCTCATCCTGAATAATATTGGATAGGAGGAGATATTACAGGCGTATTCACTTTTTTCTTGAGTTTAAAGAAAATGCACTAATCAAATCTTTATTTAGTATAAAGTATTTGTATGTGTGTGTGTGCATGCACGCACACATCTATATGTCTGTGCTGTCATGTCTTTGTATAGCAACTTCTGTATGAGCCCTTATGTGACATAATTTTCGCAATTAGTCCATAGGAAAATAATTTTCTTCTTTTTCTGTTATCATATACTCACCTCACTTTTAAATTCACATTTAACACATTTAACATTTTGCATATTTTTTTTCTCATTTTGTATTTCTATGAATTACTAAGCACTTTATCTAAATGAGAGGAATCCAGTGAAAAGTAGAAATACTAAGGACTAAGTGTACATAGAGAAGTGAATGTCACGTCAATGTGACATGGCATAAAGATGTGCTACTTAAAAGGCTGCCATCAGATAACTACAGCTGAGGTTTTGTCAAATGATGAGCATAATTTGCCCTCAAATGAAAAGTCAGAGTCTCAAATAAAATAAAACTAGTGACAAGTCAATCATTAATTAAAGTTCCAGAAGCTTGATTTTAACAAGCAGCTAAATGCTTGTTAAACTCACTAGGGTTCAGTCTACACAGGCCAAGTGATGTAGGAAGGTGGCACTGCATAATTTAGTAAGTAAATTAACATATCGTAGCATGGATTATTCCAAGAATGGTCATTAGGACTTGAAAACTGCCATAGAGGTCGTGTGGTCTAGCCTCTTACCTAATGGAAGAAACTTCTTTTGTAGTCACTTCTCTCTTAAGGTCATTTTTCTCTATTCACTTCTAACTTGGAAGATATAACCAACGTTAGATGCACTAGCTTCTAAAAACTTAATTTTCAATTGCAAGGACCATGTGTGGGTTCTAATACTTCTTACACTAATTTCAAGAAGTTAGCTTCTAAACCCTCTATGAGAAATGTAGATAGAACAGTAAACTCAAAAAGAATGAAAAAAAAAAAAAACAGTTAAGAATGTAGAAAAAAGGGTAAAAATGAGAAAAAAAGAGTTTGGATTGGTGACTGGAGCCAAAGTACAGCTATAGTGTGTGCATGGGTCAGGGAAGTTTATTATCCCCAAATCAATGCCCAGTTTACTCATCCTGAGTGATTGCTCTGGTATGCATCAGGAAGGAGCATTACACAGAGCTGGGGGAATCATATATCCACGTAAGGTGACATGTGGATTGAACTCAAGCTAAAGACACCAGGTTATGAGAGATAGCCCCTATAAGAGAATATATAAAGAAGATGATTTCACGGACTTTTGAGCTTCAGTTTTTTCATCATTCACTTTCTCATAGGTATGTGTCAACAGCGGATAACCTGCGGGATAGTTTTCTTTATAGAATCCAGTCTTCATCAGCATGAAAAATGTTAACTTCTTTACTTTGGGGGCTCCTTCTGTGGTGGACTCTATAGTAAATCAATATCCAATATGTTAAAGTCACATTTTCATTCTAGACAATTCAGTAAATATGGTAATAATTTATGGGTCAAATTAAAATGTGAGAAACTGCCAGATTGTTTTCAGAGTGGCTGTTTCATTTTACTAGGGTTATGAGGGAGTGTGTGTATGTGTTTGTGGTGGGTGACAACAAAAGATCAACAAGAGGGAATTCTCTAGGGTATTGGAACTCTTCTGTATTCTTTTTGTGGTGGTGGTTACAAGAACCTATGCATGTGTTAAAACTTCTACAACTGTACACACACACAAAGTGAATACTGCTTATTATATATAAATGTATACAAATAAATAAAAGGAATATCAGTTTTTAGATAGCCTGTGAACATTCTTGGGGAAAAAAACATATTTCAAATTTTTTAAATACTTTAAGAATTTTCACTTAAGATTGAGCAAGGCAATAAACAAACCACCGCTTAAAAAACTATTGACTTCATTTTCTTGCTCTTTATTTTTTGCACTCATCTATTTTAAAATTATATTTCATATTCTTTTGTACCCCTTTTAATTCTAATCCTGCATTTAAACCCCAGTATTTAAAAAATGGCCATCTCCGTCAGTTTGAAGAAGTACAGAATTGTTCTACAGCTGTAGTCAGCGCTTATTTGATTCTTCAGTGACAGGTGTGGCAGTTTTTTTATGGAACAGTTTCCACATATGGGTGGACCATATCAGAATGTGAATGAAAGTAATAGGTAATGAAAACAATACTCATCATAAAAAGCGTGTTTTTAACAGAAGTTGTCTACCTTCACTTCCATAGAAGACAATCTATGTAAACATTTAGGTCATTTTATTGCAGTGATCCTTGTTGTCACATTGTCATTGCACTAGAAAAACAGCATGCCACATCTATCCTGTCCCTTTAGTAAAGATTCCAATGCAGTGTGATAAAAACACATGCTGTGTCATATGTTATATGCTATGTATTCTTAATTAGACATTTGTCAGATGTTTAATAATGACTGAAGTGCCACTGTGTCTAATATATTATGGAGTAAATGTGTCAAAAACCAGTGGTATGCTCTAAAACTTTATTTTAAAAGAGGCAGATTGTACAGCTCAGATGCTGTTGTTTGTGCCTGATTTGGGCAGCAATGGGATTCAAGCAGCAGATGATGAAAATCATGCAATTGGGATATTTTCTCCCTTTAGAAAAAGAGGCCGAGTAAAAAATGTTCATCTGATTCTCTGCCATTTTTGTAGCTCACTCTACTTAAACTGACTTCAAATAGAGCTACATTGATCAAATAGGCCAGTGTCACAATTTGTTGGCCAGAGACAAGGAAAAAGACTTTCTTAAAAGATCTAATCTGTGACTCCAAATTGCTGCCACATAAATAATGTCAAAGGAAGAGCCTGCCCTGTTGGTGTAGTCACCCATATGAATTCTTGGCCTATTCAAGATGGACAGATCCCCCTCTAAGGAAGTCATGAGGGAAGCTCATTAAACCAAGAGATGATACCTGTCATTGTCAGTGCCTTCATTAAATTCTTCTTAAGATGTAGAAACATAATGAACACTTTAGGAACATATTTGGAATAAAAGACAAATAGAATTAAATACACTGGTGTATGGCAATATTTATATTCTGCCTTATTTCTAGATGAATGTATTTCTATCTTCTGATTTGGAACGACTCTCAAAATTTCATATCTTCATTTATTCACCAAATATGTATTTAGTGCCTCTGTGTCTTGGGCATTATACTAGGCCCTGGAAAGATGCCAGTGAACTAGTTGTACTTTCAACCAAAATTCGTCATTCCTGGAGAAAGTCTTAGCTCCTAGAAATTAACCCTTAATACTGAGGCATTTTTTTTTCATATGAATCTATTTGTGTTTTCATATATATGTTCAAACATTATTTTAAGCTTAGGTTACTGAGCCTCTGCTTAAACCAGAAACTAACTTTTGAAGAATCAAGTCCTCTTCCGAGGGCTTGCTATAGATTGTATAGGAGGCAGAGTCCCCTTGTATCTGTGGTTTTGCTTTCCATGTTTTCAGATGCAATAGAGTATATGTTATATAATGAAATAAGCATGTCTAAAAGTTTTACTCAATCAAGTTTTAATGTCTTTATATTTAATGTTTTATATTAGTTCAAGTATTTTAGGATATTATGTTATACTTTACTATTTTTCCTACAATTTTAACATTCTGACTAGAAAGTTTTTAGCTGGCTCCAATTCACTTTAAATGAAGTATATCAATACTCTCACTCCCTAATACCTGTATGTCTTAGTGCTAAACATGTCTTTTATATTTTTTAAAATAAATGGACAACTGTTCTCTTATCAAATACTCCTGTCTGTATGCTCTTTCAGAGTCATAAGTATAAAAAAGTCAAAGCAATGAGTGTTTAGGGTTTAATTTTTAATAAAAAAGTTTCCCAAACTCAATTAAATTCTTACTGAATATTGAGTGAAAATAAAATATATTAAACTGCAAGAAGCAGCTGCAAATGTCTAATACGTTGGATAACAAGGATTAGAATGCTGGATTGGGATCACATGCCTTCCTTTGGTTATTAGACGTTAAGAATGGGATTTTAGGAAGCTCTCCTAGATGCATTAGTCCCAGTAAAGTACTTACCAGATAATTCATTATAGTCTTTTTTTTTTTTTAGTGGGGAGGGGTTATAATTTAGAAGAATGCAATTAAAACTGAACTTGATAATTAATTCTGAACTGGTGAGAACTAGTTCCAGAGATTATGACTGTAATGCTGTGTAGTCATTGATATAAATATTCATGAAGTTTCATTGTTTTATGGTTTTCTCAAGCACACAGCTTATCTAAAGAAGTAAAATTAAAGTACCATTATTTAACATTACAATGCAAATAAGAATCAATGAAGAAAGAATAGTTAATTCACTAGGGGATGTGAATACATATAGGCACACTTAGAGACTCTCTCTTATATGTACAAATAAAATGTCTTCTGAACATATGAATTAAAAGATTTTGAAGAGAAAAGAGAAAAAGCGATATGAGTAAACAATTTTGGATCTTAATCTGGTCAACACTGGGTGAGTGAAATTCATTGAAATCGACTTAACCTACCACCAAAAATCAATCAACATATAAAACTAATCGTGTGCAGCAGAAGAGAGAATGAGAAAATGGTCTTTCTTATTCTATTTCCATCTTTTACTGAGCCATAATGCCATCATATCTGACCTTGAAGCAGATTCATCTATAACATGAAATTTTCAAGTAATCTGATAGAATAAACAAGGTATGATGAATGGATGAATGGATGGATGCATGGATGGAAACTGCAAAGAAAGAAGTAGCCAGAGAGCAGCCAGCCAGGAAAATTGAAATAGGTGGGAGAAGGGAAAAGGAAAGAAGGGAGTACAATTTCAGACCACAGTCTTTGTTGTGATTTAATTTAACAATTTTAGTCTTAATAGGATTCTTATAATTACTATTTGTTTATGTCCTCAAACTTGATAAAGAAAGAATCAGCACAAACAGTATATTCATTGAAAACTTTATATAAATTTGAGGAAGATTTAAGCCTTCTGTATGCTCACTTCGTTTATTGTTAAGCACCACAAAGTCAAATTCGGTATTATGTGATTAAGCTGCATCTGTCTCTGTGCAAGCACTCACCACATTTCTTTAAGTTCAGCAGGTGTTTTGCAAAGAATCTAAAGGATTTTGCACAAAATTAGTGCCTATAATAAAGCATTGCTGATGAAGAGACAGCTTTTTATATCACTGATATATTATAGTTTCTTTCTAATAAATGTCATTGCTAGATATTTCAAAACCTGAAACAGATTTGCTGACTGTACTATTTTGAAGCATATTTTTGCTGTGCCTTTTTGCTAAGATATTCTTTTATAGACATATAGTTTAGAAATTTTATTTGACAATGTTGATACTAAATTAGCAGCTTTTCAACTTTGCAAGACTTCTGTCACACAATTGAGATAAAAGGTAGGATGTATCACTTCTGCATTAATTTTTCTGGCATAGTCCTAGGGCAATTTGAGATGTATTAATTGAGACCCTAATTTGAGAAACAAATAAAAACTATGTTGTTACTTTCTTTCTCCCACCCCCCACTCTTTCTCTGTCTTTCTCTCTGGCACAAAACTTAAGAGATCCTAATGCACAGATCTTTTTCATTTTTAATTACCTGGATTGAACAGTTCAAAGCTAAAAGTATCATCCAATTGGAAGGATTACTTCATCTCCAACTGCTAGCATGCTGCTGTGCTCTGTGGGTTGACACATTGGTGGTATTCTGATAATCTGTTTGGGGAACTTTATTCATTTAGTTAGAATTCTGGGTTAGTAAATTTCACATATTGTCAATCCCTCAGCTCATTATCTGAATTTCCTATTTTCAATAGAGACCAAAAAGAGTCAGGTCTCAACTCCAGCCACAGATGACAGTGCTAATACTGGTACCCTTAATGTTTAGGTACAATATGCCCATAAATATGGACAAAAACTGACTTAAAGCTAGTTATTGATGGACCCTTAATCTGTGCCATAAAGCACTAGCATGGAGAGAGACTGACCCTTTGTGCCCAACCACAGCCCAAACCCTTCACTCAGAATGTGGGACAGAATACAAATACCATAATACTTGTCAGTCATATTTAAAATCTGATTCTGTAAGAACACTTGATGGTAGTGAAGAGAAAGAGAAATAATAGCAACAGAGCCTACTCTGATGAGCTTTGTCCAAAAATCCACATTCGTTTAAAAGCAGTTTTCATGTGCTGACTGTCTACTACTTCAACTGGGCATGGAGAGGGCTATGAAAAGTATAAATGATTTCTGTTATTAAAGAATATGTAGATTCTATCAATGTCAATATCACACATGAAAAAATAAAATGCACATCTATGGGGTGGTAAATGCTAACTGACAAATAATCAGTAAGGAAAAAAATCCAATTCTAGAAAAAGAAAAAGTCAAATATTCATGTTGCAGAGTCTGTGTATATCGAAAGGTGAAAAAGGGATGAGATAATATTTTGAGCAGAAACACTATTAACAGCAATGGTAGGGGTCTTCTTTCTTCACTTAGGATGTAGGAAGTTGCAAAGGATGATGCTCTCATTATTAACAGTTAGAAAAAGCTCATTAAACTACCAAATCATATCTTTTCAAAAGCTCATTAGCATGTTGAGATTACAAAGCCATCAGGTAACTTGAAATCGAAATGAGGTTGAGAACCAACAATTAGCCACCTCTTGTCAAATGGGGATGAATGTGAGAGATATGGCCATTAATTGGACCTCAGTGACTTCAGTGGATCTGAGGGAATCCTGGGTGGTTAAGAACATGTGACAACACCAGGTGGGCATTGTTAATACAAAATATCTCTGGTCAGAAAAACTTATCAAAATGGCTTGATCTTTTTGCAATGGCTGTTAGATGGAGTTCTCAAAGCCAAAATAAATGGGCATGCCACTTAATGCTTACTTGGTTTATGTTATGGACTGAACATTTGTGGCCTCCCACCCCAAATTCATATGTTGAAACCCTACTCTCCCAATGTGATAGAATTAAGGGATAAGGCCTGTGGGATATAATTAAGATAAGGTAATTAGGGTGCACCCTTCATGAACAAGGTTAAGGTTCTATATACAAGTCATGAAAGAGCTTACTTCCTCTCACTGCTTTTCATGTGAGGACATAATCTATGAACTAGGAATCAGGGTTGTGCCAGAAACCAAATTTGCCAGCACACTGATCTGGGACTTTTAGCCTCCAGAATTGTGCAAAATAAATACTACTCAGTTCGTGATAGTTTTTTAAAGCAGCCCAAATAGATAAAAACAATCTGTATAACCTAAATCCTCTATGTCTGGAAAACAACAACAACAACAACAAAAAAAACCTTTATTAAACTCACATGATAGAGAATAATGTCCCCTTGTCCAATTTTCACTCCCAAGTAAGTTCACAGATCCAGAGCTTCTTGAATTAAAATAAGACAAAGTTCCTTTGAGGAAAGATCTTACAGTACATTCAGAAGTGTTACACTTTAATCTCCTTTCTAACTTTCCCCCCAAAATAACCTTTAACACATAGACACTGAGAAAAAGGAAATCCCCAGGCCCTTTAGGTTTTGGGAGGCATGTGTTCTAAACCAGCTAAAGTCCCCAGGGACCTAGTAAGCCACTGAAGTCCTGTCCAATGTGATTGAGTGATGAATTAGATGCCGACTTAAATTCATCTCACAGTAGACCTAGTCAGAAAAGTGATTCCATGGTTATTTTACCAGTTTTTGAGATGATTTTTCCATAAAGAATAAGACAAACTGAACTGCAAAATCTATTTGGAGAAAAAGTTTAAGAATTAGCAATGCTTTACACAAATACACACACACACACACACACACACACTTTCCTTTTATATCTATCTATCCATCTATTTACCTATCTATCTATCATCTGTCTATCATCTATCTATCAATGTTTTCATCATGAAATATGGATGGAAGTTGGAGACAAAGTAGAACTTCTCAATTTCTATTTGATTTTGCTTTTGTTATTAATGAGAATTATCTTTTTACAGGGGAGGGTAGAATAAACATTAATAAAGTCTATGTTGTTGCTAAAGAAATTTTGTAAAGCATCTTGCTGCCCTACATAAATTCAAAATTGGAGACTGAGATCAATTATATTTTAGGGGTCTCGAGTAAAGTTTCAAATGAGATGCTCAAGGTTCTTTGAGGGACTTTGGAGAATAAAAGTGTAATGGAGAACTGAAATGTTCAAATGATAAACTGTTTTGAGAAGGGAGAAGAGGGTTGTTTTTTCAGCTCTCATTAATTTTACATAAACTTCAGCAATTTTTTATAAAGGAATATAAAGAGATGGTTTGTAAATACATAGCATTAGAAAAATTCATGGCTATGGGACCCAGTGAAAGTTCACCCAGGAGGTAAAAAAGGTAAGGCATAATTTTGCTTTGCTACTAGTGTGTTACATAAAGTAAATCAGGTAGTTGTGACATATCTGCGTATAGCAGAATGTTTGACAAGGTCCTTTTTGTGAGTGATATGAAAAAGAATAGTTATATACCTAATTACTTAGATATGTAATGGGTTATAAATTCATAAATAAATGTTGGTAATGGATTAATGCAAACATTGAAGGAAGTTTTTCATGGTTTGACACTGGCTCTGTATTGTGTCATTTTCACGAATGACTTAAATTGAGATACAAAATATTGTTGTATGAGAATTTAGATTTCAGCTGCAAAATATAAAGATTTGTGCTATGTTTGCTTTGACTATAAAGTTACAGTTTTGACTGCCACAAAAGAGGCTACCAAAAGATCTGCATTGGTGTTAAGGGAACAATCAACCAAGTAAAACATTAGAAACAAAGATAATATTAATCTACCCCTATTTAAAAGTTTTCAAGCAATTCTGATAACTCAAATTTGAACAACAGTAAGTTCAGAGATGGGAAATTAGAGTTTAAGAACCACAAAATGAGGAATAGCTGAGAAAATTATGGATCTCTTTTATAGTTAAATAAAAATTATATTGAAGTGGAATGTATGTGTTATATGAATTTAAAATATATAAAGGCTGACACGTAGAAATAGAGATGACGTATGTCATCATAGGTCCATGTGATAAACAGATACTAAGAGAGGAAGTGTCAGGGAGACAAAATAAAGTTCTATAGAAGGAAACATTTTACTTTAGAACATTCCAAGAAGGAAAAGAAGAGTCATCAGAGGTACTGAGATGTCTCACTGAAGGAGAGCAAAATTAGGGTATTTAGCTATTAGATGTGTAATTGACAGAAATGACCTTTAGGGTTCTTGCCAAACCTGAAATTTGATGACTTTATGACTACAAAATTATCCTAAAACTTCACCTCCACTTTTTATTCATTCTGCCCTCTGTTCCCCTTGTCACTGTTTCCTTTCTATTTTGTTTTCAGCAAGTCTTCTGAGAAATCTGTTTGGATTCATTTATTCTAGACATTCAGATTTAAGATTTGACCTCTCAGTCAGTGGTTACCAGCATATAGAAGCACTAAATTATTTCATTTCTGATTTGATTTCCTCTTGTATGTCCAAGATACACTCAAGATACTTTGTTTTCATTGACTCATTACCTTATTTAAAAATACAATAAATAATTATGTGTCTAGGGTGAATAAAGCATTATAGAAATAGGAGGGACTCAGAGAAATAACATTACGCCTTCTGCCCCTAATTCAGATGCTTATGTCACATTGTTTACACAATGGGCGTATTATTTCCTGAACAGAATTCTGCAATTTCTTTAAATATTTTTTCCTAAATATAGCTTAATAATCTTTAAAAATTTTATTTAACTTTGAATTTGTAAATAATATTATAGATCATCTAACATAATTAATATTTTTCATAAAATCAAAGTCCAAGTACATAACATCCTCAGAATCAATCTCTCAGAACATTCATATCATATTACATGAAGTTCCACCTAATGGAATTGGAATGAAGGCTGAGGAGGTGCTTTTGCATCCAGTCATCTAGAGTTGCTGTGGAAAATGTGAGCAACAGGAATCTGGATACTGATGTGAGTGTGCATGCTTATTTTCAGCTTTGGGAGCAGTCTTCTAAACCAATGGTTCCCAAAAGCCTGTATGCTGATTTGTCCATCAGAATTACCAAGCAATATTAACAAATGCATAATTTCTTGGATTTCTTTGCAAGAACTTAGTTGCATTAGATGTGTGGTTGAATTTGGAATCTCTGTTTTCAGCTTTTCCACCTTTGTTCACCATCACTCTGAAGGAAACATTCAAAATACACTTTTTCACACCTCTCACAATTTTATTGTTTCAGTGGTTTAGAATTCTTAGTGTCACACTGTTCTTGAGTTGCTTTGGTAATCTTTACTTAAAGCTTCTATTAAAATTACCTTTCATATTATCAGTATTCACTTAGATTTATTATTATACATTGCTCAATATTCATTTTTACCTAGACACTTTTGTTTTCTTTTATCTTAAAATTTTTTTATCACAATTTATATTTATTTTGTCAGTTTTGATTTTTTAAAGCACTTCATGTGCTTATTCATGGTATCACTTGGATGCTGTTATATCTGAGTTTAAAATTCCTTTATTTTGTACAGAAATCTGGAATCTGGTTGTTTTTCAAAGCTCCCCTCCACCTGCTGGTTTTAATTTGCAGCTAATATTGGGAGCCAGTTACAAATTTTCTGACCCATAGCACAGTTATAAATCTCAGGTGCTAACATCCTACTGGAGAATAATTACCTACTCTCTTCTTTCCTGCTTACATGGGCTACTCGTGGTAGTTTATTAAAGGTTGAAAGTTAAGTCTAATAAACATCTATACCATCCTTACATATGTGTTGAATGTTGCTTGGACTGCAAGTTATCACTCACAAATTATTAATCTTGTCTCTATAACTCCAAAGTGAAACCCTTAAGAGCAAGGATTGTGCCCTCCTACCATGGCTGGTACTGTGGCTTATTAAGAGTGTGAAACCTTGGATTTCAGAAAATTTGTGTAGAAGCACATGAAGTAGGTCCTCTCCCATTCTCACATTAGTGAAGAACATAATTGAAACAATTATTAAATTATTAAATATTAATAAAATAAAATGTCAGCACTAATTTATTAAGCTTCAAGAGTAAAGACAGTATAGCAAAAATTTTTAGAACTTAATGTCATAGGAAATATGTTCAAAATATAAGTACTCAGTGATTAATTATCTGTTTTATTTTTCTTTTTATTATACAATTCCATTAATATAACTTCACATTTAGACATGTGTTGAACGTTATATAAATGAATCACATTTATATAATTTGTAGTTCCTGATCTTAGGAGAGGACTAGAGATGAACCTAAGATAGAAATATAACTTTTGCATATATGATATATATTAGTTTACTAAGGCTGTGTATTCATCTGCTCAGACGCTGTGGACTGGATGTCTTAAACAACAGAAATTTATTTCTCACAGTTCTGAAGTCTGGGAAATCTAAGATCAAATTACTAGCAAGGTAGGTTTCATTCTGAGAACTCTACTCTTGGCTTATAGGTGGGCATCATCCTGCTATATGCCAACATGACCTCTTCTTTGTGGGTGCTCAGAGTGAGAAAGCTAGAGAGAGCTCTCTGGTGTCTTTTCTTTTAAGGACACTTTTACTATTGGATTGTAGCTTCACTTTTATTACCTCATTTAAGCTTAATTATTCCTTAGAGAATCTGTTACCAAATACTGCTTCACTGGGGTTTGGGTTTCAATATATAAATTCTGGGGAGCATAGACATTCAGTTCCTCATAGGCTGGCCTTACAAAGTACCACAGACTGGGTGATGAGTTAAATAGAAATATATTTTCCCACAATTCTGGAGACTAGATCAAGGTGTTAGCAAGGATGGCTCCTTTTGAAATTTCTTTCCTTGGCTTATAGATGGCTATCTTCTCCCAGAGTCTTCATATGGGGTCTCCCTCTGGATGTGTCTGTGCCTAATTTTCTCCTCTTATACAGACACTATTCATATTGGATTAGTTATAGGATCAGGGCCAACCCTAATGACTTCATTTTAACTTAATTACCTCTTTAAAGACCCAATCTCCAAATATAGTAGGACTTTGACATGTGAATTTTGGGGGATCACAATTCAACCTATATTAAATATATAAAACATTTAAGATTTTGAAAGTGTTTTTTTTAATGTCTAGAGAAGCTTATGAGTTGCTGCAATCAACAAATATTCAATTGATACATTTCCAGAAATGACTAGCATTTATTCATTTATAAACTAGGTCTCCAAAAAGCAGTCATTTGCTAGGTGAGCCCATGCCCTGATATTTACTTAATGTAATAAAACATATACTTAAAACTACATCCCTACTAAGTCCATGAACTTGCTTCATTAAAGAGCATGTCTTTTAGTGCCCATCTAACCCTTAGTGTGTATAGACATTCTGGAATGAAATTTTCAAAAGATCGTTCAATAATTTACACTAATCACTAATTCCCATGACTGTCCCTCTTCAGTTAGTTTAAATAAGTGAAGATATTTTAAATTCCATCCTCCACTCCCAACAAAGAAGCTTTGCCTGCCCTTGTGCGAGTTCATTCAGTCAGACAGAAGTAAACCTGACTGGCAGCTTTCTAGCCTCTTTTTGTATGCAGAGCTGCTTGCATGAGGCCAGTATTATTAACGTTGAGGTTTGACATTTCAAAGGAACATTGAAAGATTTTGACCTCTTCCTCTGGAATTTGAAAGAGAAAGATACTGATGAGTCTCTTCACCTTAGCTAGTATGATTCTCCTCCTCCCTCTCCCCACTAACTAGAAAAATTTTTGGTTTTGTATCTTCAAAACAAGATTTACTTCCTTTTCTAATTAATTGTCAAGAATAAACAAAAACAGTTTTTCCAATTTTAGCTCTCACATAGGTTTTCTAGCCTGAGGAGCAACTTCACATGCAAGGTCTCTGTTACTCACCTTTCACCATCATCACCCACAATTAAGACTCATTAAGATTTTCCTCACCTCCATCTTCCAAGGACAAAAATAATGCAGGCTATTATCATTTGTTTTATTCCAATAGGGAAACCCACGGGGGATTCTATCCTGAGAATGTCAGAATTTTCTTTTTAAATTACAGGGCTGAGAAATAATGAGCTCTTAGCTTAATTTTCCTTTATCTTTGTGTTAGGTGTATAATGTTTATTCTGCTGAAACTTTATATCTTTTTTTTTTTTTTTGGCAAACTTCAGTTGCTTTTCAATGTGTACTGTGTCAACTTACTTCCCAAGATAGCCTGGCGTGGTTCTATTCTTCCACTATATCGGGGCATGTGTGCTGCCATTTTCTAGAAATCTCCAAATCACCAGCCTCATGTGTAATAATTTGAGTGAGACTATATTTCAATAGGTGTGTATGTGAGTTTGTACATTCACACACCCTTGGTTCACGATGAGCTAAATTTTCACCAGCCTCAAGCTAAGATTAAGGAGCCGAATAGGTGATTTAAGATATTTTGTCATCTGCTCCACAAACCCATGAAATCTTGCAATGATCTGACATTATAATTAATTCAATCTTTTCCCATTTGAAAGGCAATAAAACTTTTCAAATTATCTAATTTATTTCTGTTTACCTGGAATCAATTATCTTTTCATCCTGGGAGCATGAAATTCCATGAGGTATCCTCCCTATCGGGCCTTTTTAAAAAAACATAAATCACAAAGATATGCAAACATGCAAATACCTAGAGCCACACACAAATTCCTACACAAATCAAATTTAGAATTCCTTTCTCTCCGCCTCAGGGAGGTTTGGATGTCACTCTTTCGTTATTATTTTTCCACTCAAGGAACCCAAATAACTCTTCATTGCTTACAGAAGGGGTCTCCAAATCTTTGCAATGACGAGCTAATATTTATGTCTCTGAATTACTGAAATCTCTTCATGTCTGTGTGTTGGGAGAAAAGAGGATATGAGTTACACATGAAGCAATTATCCACACGAGCCTATTTTCTCAGAAATATGTGTTAAAACACAGAATAATAATTAAGGGAAAGAAGGAGATGTAATATCAGGAATTCTGTAGGGGTGGACCTAAATCATAATTTGAGGACTATTGGGAATTCCCAATTTGCAGGATTCTTTAGCATAATTTTAAAAAACTTTACATAATTTAACTCTTCCACACACTTCCATACTATTTACCCCCACTGCTGCCAATAATACATACCCTATCACCTCACAGCTTCTGTATTCCCTCTTACCCATGTTATTTCAAATGCCAAACTCCCTCAACTCTTCTCATTTTCCTTTTAATCCAACCACTATTATTCTCTCAGCGGAACCTGGGCTTCTTCAGAGGTGCCTCAGGATCTCCTGCAGGAGTGCAGGGAATGAGAGGAGTTGTGAGGAGGGACCGAACCTGGCTTCTGAGTCTGTGTTCTCTACTTTGACAAGATATGGTCTGTTTAGGTTGGAAAATAGGAATGTGGTCTAAATGAAATTTCTAACTACTTTACAACTCATTTCAAATTCAGCCTGCGATGATACCTTTCTTCCTGAGGTTCCTATACTACTTTCTGTGGTTATGTGGCTCTGGTATTTTTATTTATATGTTTACCAATGCACGTGTTTTCTCTCTAATTTCAATGAAGGTTCTTTTTGAATGTCATTTGTATCATTTGATAATGTCTTATTACTGTAGATTTTAAAAACCTGCCTACACTCAGTGCAGGAATATGGATGATTGTGGAGTATAAGATACCCAAGTACCACACAAGAAATCTGTGTTTTCGTACTTTCTGTTTTATCCCTGCTATTGCTGCCAAGTCAGTGTGTTAGGGAGTCAACTAGTCTCACTTTAATTACTGAAACTTTTAGATACTCCTCTTGATGGGAAAACAGTATTTGCATGAGTGAAACAACTGGATAACAATGCAGATTCCATAAAAGAAGTAGAAGAGAGGGTCATACAATGACCTGTAAAAAAAGAGCAAAGAAGTAATTCATATATGTTCAGTGGTATTGCATTTACAAAATGTTTTTATGTTAGCTCATTAATCAACTCCACACCATTTTAATGAGATATTATTATCACCATTTAAGGCTAAGAAAATTAATTACCAGAGAAGTTCAAACTTTCTTAAGAACATACAACAGTAACTAATGATCTAGACATAAACCATAATTTTAAAATCTCCAAATCCTCATTTCATTTATGCTGAACTATTAGAACAAAAACACACAGTAGAAGTTAATCTTGAGTTGGATCAAATGATAGACTATTAAAATAAGTGTAATCAATTGAGGAAAATCTTTAAAAGATTCTTAATTCTTTCCTTTCCTATATTTAATCTTTATATCATAAATTTAAAAAAATCTCTTAACACTTTTGCTCCACAAAATACCATTTGATTTGTATTTCTCTTCATAACCTAAATTCTAAAATGCTCTTCTCTCTTAGCATCTATTTTCTTGTAAACTTGGTCATCTATTGTAAACTTGGTCATCTTGAAATCCTTGCCCTCCTCACTTTGCAGAAATAACTGAACATATAGTTGACAACAAAAAAATTTCTTAGTACCCTTAATGTTTACAGTAGTTCTCATTTTTCACCTATTGCTAGTTTTTCAGGTTTTAACTCATGTTATAATTCCAAACTGAGGGCCAAATAAAGTTCCTAGAATATAATTAAAAAGTGATTTCAATGCAATTATTTTAATGTAACTTCAATGGTTGATATCACAGAAAATTAAAGATGCAAATAACTTGTTATGCATTAATTTCATTCCTGGTTTCTACCCTAGAGAAATGTATATATATGCAGCCAGGGATATGCATAACAATGTTCAGCGTAGCCCTTTTTTTGAGAGAGAGAAAGAATGAGAGAAGTTGAGAGAGGGTGTTCTCAAGGATTTGAAAGCTGAAGACTCTGAAAAAAAAAGGTACCTTTATCATAGCTTTCTTCATCTTTATCCCAGCTCCTAAGTATTTGTTTTCTGGAGCCATCAGACACTGGGAACATTGGACACCTAGGATTAAGTAAAACCTTGAACTAAGACGAAGTAAAACCATTTCCAAGTGAGGGAACTAATGCAAGGCTTCCCTCTACTTAAAGAACACCTGGAACAAAAATCTAAAAGCAGCAGATTCTGAGAATAAATATGTCATCAGAGATCTGTGGGCCTTGGTGGACAGGCTCTAACAGGAATCTCTATGTGTGAGGGGACAAAGTCTCTCTAGCCTTTGAAGAAAGAGAACAGAGAGAGACCTGATAGCAGAGGTTCTCTTCCAGTGTATCAACAGGAGGTGGACAGGTTTCTGTCTACACAGCAAGCCCACGGTCATAACAATGCATGTGCCTTTTAAAATTTGTAAGATTCAAGAGAGTTACAGACTTACCAAAATCAGATATGAGCCTCAGTATACAAACAAAATTAAAAATCCTCATCTCATCTCAGAGGGAATATAAAATAAGGCAGAAATTCAGAACAAACACCTAAGAAAATAAAATTGTCATGAGTCAGATAAAATATAAATTAAAAAATGGTTCATTAGGATTCCAGGTGCAGCAAAAAATATGTTTCCACAGCTAAAATATGATTCTTCAACTAAATAATTTGAATTAAAGAGAGAATGATCATTATTAAGACTCAAAGTAAAGACTTAGATGACTATAAAAAACATATCAAAACACAGAGAAGAAAATAGGGACAACTATCATGAGAAAACAAATAAAGAGACATGAAGCATATTGTTCAAATGATGGGAGTTTCAAAGAGAAATAAGTTTGATGGAAGTATCAATAATTAAAGAAATAATAGAAGAAAATTTTCCTGAGCTAAAGAATATATTAAGCCTTGAAACTCACAAAGTTTCGATCTGGAGTAATGAGGAAAAAGAAACAAATAAGAATCAATAATAAAACACTGAGGCATATTCTATAAAATTCTTCAACCATTCTAATATTAAAGAGAAAAATCTTAAAAGCCCATAGGCAAAAGCACATGATGTCTACAAATGAAAAACAGATCAGACTAACAATGACTTCTCATCTGCAAAACTGAGACATAAAACACAGTGCACTATCATTTACAGATGATATTAAAAACTCAATAGACAGATTAAAGTGCAGATTTAATAGAGAATTTGTAAACTGAAAGAAGTTACTCAGAATACAGTATAGGGATATAAAGACATAAAGAGCCTGGTAGAAATTCTAAGGCAAAAAGCATATTGAATATCATTACATGATAATTAGAGAAATAATTTATCAGGAAGTCTAAAAATAAACTTCAAATTATATAATGCAAGAAGAGCAGAGATTGATAACATTGTCAAACCATAACCACAATAAATTTAACATATACTTCTCACGAACTAAAGCAATCAGGAAAAAAATAAATGAATTAAGAATATGTGATAATTAAATGAAGTATGACTTGATAGATACTACAACAATATCGATCTATCTATCATCTATCTATCTATCTATCTATCTATCATCTATCTATCTATCTATCTATCTATCATCTATCATCAATCTATCTATGTATCATCTATCTAATCTAATCTATCATCTCTCTATCATCTATCTACTTATCTACATATACATACATATACATGCACATATATATGCAAAAATATCTTTGTACTCAATTAGACTTACATATATATTTATATATGATTTACATTTCACGCATTTATGGGGCATTTACAAAAATAGAAATAGTTGTAGAGTTAGCAACAAATGCCCCATAATCATTAACATACAGGCTACATTTCCTGGGTTATGATGAATTAAAATTTGAATTCAATAACAAAATGAAAAGCTAAAAATTCCATGCATTTAGAAATTAAAGCACCACTCCAACTAAACCATAAATTAAAAAAAAAAATAATTAAAATTAGAAAATACTCTCAATTGAATGACAAAAAGCATAGTAAAACTTTAAGATTCATCTAAAGATAACAGAAGAAATATAGCCCTAAAAAAAAAAAGGAAGATTAATGTTGGATGCCTTTAAATATAGAATTAGAAAAAAAATAGTAAACTCAAAGAAAGAATAAAGTGAATAATGAACATAAGAGTAGAAAATAATAAAATATAAAACAAAGGTAAAATATAAAAGGTCAACAAAACCAACAGATTGCTGACAATAGTAGTTCAAACATTTTTAAAAAGGGAAGAGCACAAATAAGCAATTATAAGAATAAAAAAATAACAATGTAGATCTGCTACAGATAAAAATATCATATATTGATGTTATGAATAATTTTGCAACAAATTGAAAACTAAGATGAAATGGTCAATTTTCTCAAAAGAGTATAATTTACCAAAGCTGACTCCTAAAAATTAGAAAACCTAAAATTAAGGCATTAGTGTAGAGTTTCATTTTATGTTATCAAAAATACCAGTTCAGATGGTTTTCTTGGTGCATTGTTATAATTATCCAAAGATTACTCCCTGTTTTACATTTTTTTTCCATATGATAGAAAGGTATGAATCATTGACTTCTCCACTTTTGATCTAGTTTAACCTTGATAAACACGTCTGGACAAAACCAGAACACAAAATAAAAATTCAAAACACTCTCAAATTCTTAAACTAAATATTCACAAACTATATCCAGAAATGTAAAAACAACTTATGATGAGGTTGAGTTATGTGCAAATAACATGGTAGCTGAACATTAGAAATTCTATTAAAATAAGTCATTGCATTAACATATTAAAAGTAAAAATGATATGCTTATTTTAATTCATCTTAATAGATGGAGAAAAGACATTTGATAAAATTCAAAACTCACTCATAATAAAACCTCTAAGCAAACTAAGATTAGAAAGGAACTTTTTTTACTAGGCCAGGGTCACTCTAAGAAAGTGCATCAACTATCGCTTAGTAGTGAAATATCAAAGGAAGTCTCAAAAATTTGGAACATTGAAAGTATTGCTTTTTTTCTACATTGTTCTGAAGTAATTAAACAAGAAATAGAACAATTCATAAGGAAGAAACAAATTATCATAGATCATTTTAAAGAATTCAATATCAATCTTCTGTATTCTAGTTTTCTGCTTGCTATACTTTATTATTTTTAAGTAGAAATCAATATGCAATTTTGGTATAATATTATTAAATGTTTTATGCAACTCAGAGTATGAATTCTTTACATATTGAAATATGCCCAGATAGTTATTCAGTATATTGAAATTTGAATCAAAGAAACGGTCAGCAGGATTCTAATCAAAATGATCTTTTATTAAAACAATCTAAAGTTCTAAAATTTTTTCATATATCATTGCTTCACATGGTTCCTCATGTGAATGACCCCTTCAGATCTGGCTGCTCTTATGCCTCAAACCTGAGTCCTGAGAAACTTTGTAAAGGCCCTTGCTCTCTGGGTACCTGTGTTTGTCTTTAGAATGTTTCATATGTATGCTTGGCTCCCTCTGTTTTTGAATTCTACAGATTTCTTTCTCAACTCTGCCTTTCTCTATTACTCATCTCACAGCCTCTCCCTTACTTCTTGTTGAGACAATTTTTTTATGCCTTTTGAGCACAAAAGGTTTAAGCATTGGGGATACAAAATCCAAAGAGACATAGTTTTTTAGTCATGCATATTTCCTTCCTAAAGGAAAATGGCAGAACTGTCAGATGAATTGAGTCACTTGAATAAAATGGGGTAGGGAGGTAATAAGGATAGAAAGAGTTTATATCTTGAAATATAGTCACAGCATAGCAGACCTTGTTGGAACCCACATATTCTATAGACTCTGCTATTTCAAACTATTTTGGCCCCCTTCCAGTTGCTCATCTGATATTTGTGTCTCGGCCTGAGGGCTTTTCTGGAACCTCAGAAGGTCATGATCACTCTGCCTGAAGCCCGGAAATGCTGGAAAATTAACTACATGTCACCAAGTAGCCTTCAATGACTCTTTAGAAGTAGTATAATGTTACCCCCAAAACAAAACTGTCAACATTTCCCCAAAGGATTTAATGAATCTTCATTACATAACATTCAAGATGTCCGGAATACAATCCAAAACTACTTAACATATGTAGAATCATGAACATCTTAACTCTCAAGGGAAAAGGTAGCTAACAGAAGCCAATGTGGGTGTGACATCAATAGGATGTAGAACGAGCAATTCCATCCCTTTTCCCCTGACAGGAACACCAATTTGACAATTTTCCAGGGACAAATATACTTTCACAAGAACTCTGGATTCCAGGTGAGAGATTACAGTACCTGAATGGAGCACATAAACAAGAAAAGACACATTGAAGAGGGTAGAAAGAACAGTTTCAATTTACTCACATAAACCTTCTCTTAAGCCCTTGAAGCACAGTGCTGAGAGAGATCCTCTTGGCCCAGGAGCTCTCTTGTGGGGAAAAGAGTTCAAAGTCAAGTGTCCAAATTCACCACCCCATTTCTAGCCCCAGTAAATTTTGTTTCAGCCATGCTAATAAATGTGTAGTGGTATCTCATCATAGCTTTAATTTGTATTTCTCTAATTTTTGTAATTTTCATTTGTGTATCTTTTTTAGTGAATTCTCTTATCAAGTCTTTAACCTGTTACTAATTGTGTAGATTTTTGTTTTGTTTTATAAGTTTGAGAGTTATTTTATATATTCTAGATACAAATCCTCTGTCAGATATGTGATTAGCAAATATTTTCTTATGGTTGGTAGAAAATCTTTTTTTTTTAACATCTTTATTGAAATAATAATTTACATTTCACAAAATTCATCAATTTTAAGTTTACAACAAGATAAATTTTAATAATTTCTAGTTGTTTAGCCATTACCACAATCCAGTTTTAGAATATTTCCATGATCTAAAAAGATCTCTTATGCCATTTATAGTTTATTTTCATTTCTGCTCCTTTACCCAGATACTTTGTTTCTACAGATTTGCCTATTCTAGCCATTTTATGTAAATTTAATCATACAATTTGTAGTCTTTTTTTTTTTTTTTTTGGTCTGGATTCTTTAACTTGGGATCATATTTTTGAGGTTCATCTATGTTATACCATATATCAGCAGTTTAATCCCTATATCGCCAAATAGTATTCTATTTTATGGATATACCACAATTTTTCATTCACCAGTTGATGCACATTTGGATGATTCACATTAGGCCTCTTGTGAATAATGCTGTTGTGAATACCCATTTGCAAATATTGGGGTAGAAACATTTCATTTCTCTGGGTAAATACCTACGAGAGAAATTACTGAGTTGTATGGTAACTCCACTTTTAACATTTTTAGAAGCTGCCAAACTATTTTACAAAACTGGACCATCAAAGTATGGTGGTTCTTCATATCTTTTTAATACTCGAATTATGTTTTTGTCCTGTTTCACTTGGTATTTTTACTCACCATACTAGTGGGTGTGAAGTGTTCTCTCATTGTGGTTGAATATACATTATGAATATACTTTCATAATGGCTGATGATATCCTTACACTTATTTGCCATTCCTATATCTTCTTTGGAGAAATGTCTGTTCAACTATTCCAACCATTTTTAGTTGGTTTATTTATATTCAGAGCTCTTTCTCAACTCCTCTGTGACTAGTAAAGACCCCATAACCTGGACCCTTTATGTGCCAACAATAATGTTCTTGATCTCATATATTCCATATAAAAACATAAACAAAAACAAATATTGTAAGGTGCTTTTAAACTTTTAAAAATTATTTTAGGATCTGACTCATATAATTGACTCATATATGAAGATGATTTAATGACTAATCTTGACTTTTCACTCCAAAGTGATAGTGTATAGGCTAAGGGTTGTAATCCGCATGCAGCCTATACTCCTAACTTAGAAGAATGAGCTGAAAATAGTCACTTCTTGTTCTGGAGTACATGTTTCAAGTTAGTTTTCCCCATGAAAGTGCTTTGTAGAATAAGTTCCTCGGCACTCACAAAAATCATTTCTGCTTTTGTTTGGAATTTCCTCTATGTTCAAATTATTTCTCCTGCAATACATAGATATTTATTTTTTTTCTTCAATATCTATCTTATATATACATACTGGGTATTTATGACACTAGACAGTAATCTCCTTTAGGGCAATGAACATGACTGTTTTGTTCCAACATGTCTTTCAGGGATCTAAAGGAATGCATGTCTGAAGTTGATATTCAATTAAAATGTGTTGAATGCATGAGCAAATGAGTAGCTTCAAGGAAGTTTTTTTCCTGTGGTCCAAGTACCGCCACTTACTCTGGTCCACTCCAATCTCTATCTCTGTCCCCTCTACTGCAGTGAGGGACTGGATATCTCGTTGGCATTTAATTGTGCTTCATTGAAACCTGTGCGTATGGAAGCCTCATTTTTCACAACAGAGTTATAAATTATTTGAATAGAAGGAATTTGACATATCCCTGAAATGGGGCCTTTTTATCTTGTGTCTCTAACTTTCTTAATTGTCATCATTAACACAACCTATAAGTAAGTATAAAGACAACACTGTGCTTCATTGGGGTTCAATTCAAAGAATACTAGGTCTGTGCCCCAATGATTCAGCATCACAATACACAGGTTGCTCATTTCATTTTAATTTTATACATGTATACTTACAACCAGTCTTGGTCCTGATATCTGTAACTAAGCTTCTACTTTAAATTTTAATTTCAGCACCCAGGCTTCTGTTTTGATAGCCTAGTGGCACCATTCTTCATGCTTGGTGTACTGTTTCTGCTTGCTATGTATGATGGCTAAAGTTATTGTATCTACTGGTTATCCTTTTTTAACCTTGCTTGAAAGACCAGAGGCCTTCTACCTACTAACAAGATATGATAACCTTATGCATATGACTTGCGGCTCCAGTTTTCTGTAGCTCAGAGCTCATACCCCTCCACTATTACTCTTATCTATCTGGTCTAGAAAAAGGGTTTCATTGTTTCTTCAGTGTGGCAAGTCACCAAAGACCTAATTTTGACTCTCTTCTTGTATCTTCCACAGCTCTTAGAAGAGGACTAAATCTATGATACTCTCACTTTTAATTCTTGTTACTAGATAATTACTTTTAAACTCTTGACATTCCTCTTTGCTTTTTTATTGTCTTGAAAAGACTTTAAAAAGTCAGGCAAAATTCAGAGATCTCACTCTCTTCTAACAGTCCTGTGGTTCAGAATCATTTCCATGGTATACGAGTCCTAAAAACTAGAAGCAAAGTACAGATGATGAAAAATGTTTATGCAAGCTAGAGAGCTTTGCAGCTCAAAATGATGTCTTCAAATCCTGCTGGAAAAAACACCACTCTGACCCTGAAGCAATAATTTTCTCTCCAACATAAAGAGTCTTGTGATTAGAACTGTTCTGATTTGCCACAAATACCTTTTTCAAAGGATTTTGGTGTGCCTCATATTTAAGCATTTATTCATGTTAGCAGAAAAATTAAATTCCTCAAATCCTATTTAAGGCTGGGATGGGGGGAAGCAGAGCAGGGGGATTTACCCACTGATGCTAAAGTAGAAAACACAGAGCATGACTTGCAGCTGTTCAGCTCTGTCTTAAACAAGAAAACAAACCTCCTAACCAGCCACCACCAAACACCTTTCACTTGGTTCCCATGGCAACACCTCTATCCTCTGGTGCCCATGATGTCTCTAATGCCTCCGACTAGTTGGATTCATTGGCACCTGCACTCCTTGCCAGCTCTTGTCAAAACTTATTAGAATGAGAATCTTTTCCAATAGCACTAGTGGGAGAAGAAAGCAAACACATTTAGTTCACCGGGGATCTCTTTCAACTCTCAGTCAAGCCAGCATCTTAGGCTTCCTAAGGAGAGTACTCACCTGCCTGCGGACATGCTCACACTAATATGCATGTTGAAGCAGTGACCCAGCAGGGTGTTCCCTATGAAAGACTGTCCTTGCCCAGGGCCTTTGTTCTAGTCTATGATACCCCGGTTTCTGATGCTTGGCAAGGGAAGGAAAGAGTTAGTCCAAGAAGCAGGTGTTTGGGTCCTTCAGGCGCCATCAGCCAATCGGAGTAGTCACTGGTGATGTAATGCTCTTAACTCCTCCAGTTTGAGGATTTAAGGGTGGGTATTTGTGGGGGTTTGGATTTTCTCTGGCCTATATTGAACTAGATTTTTCTCTCTAGCTATTTATGTCCTGTCACTTAAGTTCAGGTTTTCTGGAGAATGTGAGGATACTGCTTTTGAGACAGGATTCAGAGCAGAGCCAGACAAGCTGGATAAAACAGCAAGTATGACAGCAAACTTTTTGCCTATAATCCAGTGTTGTGGTTTTTTCGTGGCTTCCCAAGAGAGTTTCAAGTAATCCCTTCCTTCCTTCAACCTGAGCTGACCCCAACCTTGAAGCAGCATAGATTCCTCGATATCTCTTTACTCCTTCATTTCTTCAATTTGCGCCACAATTATCTATTAAAAATCTCCAATACTAATGTGGAGCCAGATGATTCTAGAGTTCAAGGGTGACTAATCATCCCAGTTTGCCTCCGACAGGGATTTCCTGGAAGCAGCAATTCCTGCGCTAAAACTGGGAAGGTTCCAGGCAAACCAGCTTAATTAGTCACCCAATGTAAAGCATATAATAAATGTTCTGGGGAAAGATGAAGACATTAGAATAAACTCTGTTTATTAGAAATATTAAAATAATAGAATATTAGAAATAATAATATCAAAATATATTAGAAATAATAGAAAAATTCAGGGTTGAATAGAGACATGTACCTTTTGAGTTTAGTAATTTGGTTTCCCTTAAAATCTATGATTTCAAATATATGTTCAATATTGGTTTAGTGATGATAGACAAACTGATTTTCTTTTTATTAAAATAACATACACCTCTTTTCAAAGGTTTGTAGCTCTTATACTTACTATTTGCTTTTTTGTTTTGCTTCCCAAAGTAAAATTTTCACTTTCTAAAAAAAATTAGTAAATTTTGGGAACCTTATTTAAGATTTTATTGGGAAATAAAGGAAGGAGGTTACATTGCATTTCTTCGACTATTTAACGGTATGTTTCTAAATGAAAAATTTATATAGCACCCTATATCCTGATTTTTAAATACCTTACTCTTAACTTCCTATTCTATCACAAAAAAGTTTAGTACTTCAACTACCACCATTGTGCACACACATACACACACACAGACACACACACAAATGATTTATTGGATTTTTTATATCATACTTTCTTTCTTGAATAAATAATTGTTTTAAAAATTTTTCTTTTTTTTTTTCTTTTATCATTAATCTCTCCCTGAACTCTATCAAAGATGTAAAACATCTTTAACTTCTGTCTCACGAAGATTAACTTATCTAAAATAACAGTGCCATATTTTCTTTGGTGACTTCCTTCCAGAAACCCTGTGTTCAACTGCTTGTATCTGAGATGGTTGTTTTCTGGACTCATGTCACAGTTGTCTTCGTGGGATCTCTGTCACTGGTACCTTTCCAATATATTCCATATTTTTTTTTTTGTTGCCATGGTCCCAGGTATTTCTTTCTTTAATGACTCACTTTGTAGAAATCTTTGCCTTTGATTTTTTTACATATTTTAGATTCATCTTGTAAATTTCTACAAAAAATTTTACTGGGATTTTGATTAGGATTGCATTAAATATATAGAGTATTAGAAAGAAATTGACATATGGATAATATTAGCTTCTTTAATTTATAAGCATGGTATATTTCTATAATTATTTAGGTCTTAGATTTTTCATCAATGTTTTATAGTTCCAGCACATAGACCTTTTATATATTTCATAATATTTACACATTGTATTTTATAGCTCATGATTTTTCCAGCTATAATAAATGATACTGTTCAATTAATTTTAATTTTCGATTCATCATTGCTAATATATAGAAATAAAATTGACTTTTTATCTTAAGACTTTGTTAAACTTACTAGTTAGTTCTTTTCATTTTATTGCACATACTTTGAGATTTTCTAGGTCTCAAAATAGATATATATTTCATTTATTTATTTATTTATTTTTTATCTATCTATCTATCTATCTATCTATCTATCTATCTATCTATCTATCATCTATCTATCTATCTATCTATCAAATCTGTGTAGCTGTCATTCCTTTCCCTAACTTATTACACTGGCTAGAATCTCAAATAGTAGACTGAGTAAGAGCTATAATATTAACAAGAGTAAACATTTGTTTTCTGATTATAGATAATGTGTTTGGTCTTTCATCTTTATGATATTAAGTGTAGGTTTTTATTTTTTGTTTTTTTTTGAGATGTCATATATTAACATATTTCACTATGAGGAAATTATTTAAAATTATTTCTTTGAGATACTTTTTCTTTCCATTTTTCTATTTTCTCATCCTAAAACTCAAAATAGTTAAATATTAAATCTCTAGTATTTGATTATTTATTATTTTGTTTCTTCACTTTTAATCTTTTTAACACTTTTATTGCACTCCAATTTAAAAACCATAAAATTCACTCATTTTAAGTTCAATGATGTTTAGTAAATTTACAAAATTGTATAGCCATCATTACAATTCTATTTTAGAATATTTTTATTACCTCAAGAAGAACCTTCATACTGCATTGTAGTCAATCTGGGTAACTACTGAGTGGACATTCAATTACTTTAGCACAATTCGTAGGAAGAAAAATATCATTTCCTCCATCAAGTTGCCTTCGCGTCTTTGTCAAAAATCAATTAACCATATAAATAACTATTTATTTATGTACTATTAACTCTGTTTCATTTATCTATACGTTAATTTTTATTCTCACAGTGTCTTATTTGTTGCTTTTAAATAACTTTTAAAATCAAGAAAGTCCTCCTACTTATTTATTTTTTCCAAGAATTTTTGCATCTTCTTATAGATTTTACTATCACCTTGAGTTTATCAGTTTCTCCAAAACAATCTGCTAAGAATTTAACAGAGATTGTGTTGGATCTATAAATCTGCAGTTATTTGTATAAATGTTCCTTTATGCTTAATACGTTATTTCTCCCTTGCTGCTTCCAAGGGTTTATTTATTTATTTTTTTGGCTTTTCTGTTTAATTTTTACATTTTTAATTTTTATTTTTTAACAATCTTTTTAATTAATTATTTTTTATAGTGACATTGGTTAATGAAATCTAGTAACTTTCAGCTGTACATTTTAACAGTATAACATATATATATTTACATTGTGTGTTCACCTCCTATAGTTAGATTTCTTTCTGTCACTACATATTTGACCCCTTTTAACCCACTTACCTTCCCCCTCCAACCTCCCTCTACCCTCTGGTAACCACTAGTCTATTGTCAATGTCCATAAGTCTCTGTTTGGTTGTCCTGTTTGTTTGTTGCTTTTAGGTTTATAACCTCCATATGAGTGATATCATGTGATTTTCAACTTTTTCTGTCTGGCTTATTTCACTTGGCAAGATTATCTCGAGGTCCATCCATGCTTTTGCAAATGGCAGTATTTCATCTCTTCTTATGGCTGAGTAATATTCTATTGCATATAGGTTCCACAGCTTCTTTAGCCAGTCATCTACCATAGGACACTCATTCTTCCATGTCCTGGCCACCGTGAATAATGCTGCAATAAACATCGGTGTGCAAATCTTTTTAGATATGAGTTTTCAAGTCTTTGGGGTAAATACCCAGTAGAGGGATTGCTGGATTATATGGTAGATCAATTCTTAGATTTTTGAAGAACCTCCATACTGTTTTCCATAGTGGCAGTACCACCAGCAGTGTATGAGGGTTCCTTTTTCTCTGCATCTTCTCCAACATTTGTTATTTCTTGTCCTGGTGATTATAGCTATTCTAACAGGTGTGAGATCGAATCTCATTGTGGTTTTGATTTGCATTTCTCTAATAGCTAGCGATGTTGAGCATCTTTTCATATGTTTGTTAGCCATTTGTATGTCTTCTTGGGAGAAGTGTCTATTCAGGTCCTCTGCCCATTTTTGATTGGGTCATTTGTTTTTGTTGTTGTTATTGAGTTGTATGAGTTCTTTGTATATTTTGGATATTAGGCCCTTCTTGGAAGTGTTGCTTACAAATATATTTTCCCATTCGGGTGGTTGTCTCTTTATCTTGTTGATGGTTTCTTTTGCTGTGCAGAAGCTTTTTAGTTTGATGTAATCCCCTTCATATATTTTTGCTTTTACTTCCCTTGCCTTTGAGGTCAAATTCATAAAATCCTTTTTAAGTCCAAGGTTCTTGAGTTTAGTTCTTCTGTTTTCTTTTTTTCTATGCATTTTATTGTTTCAGGTCTTATATTCAGGTCCTTAATCCATTTTGAGTTCATTTTGGTTAGCGGTGATAGATAACAGTCTAGTTTCATTCTTTTGCAAATGGCTTTCCAGTTTTCCCAGCACCATTTATTGAAGAGGCTTTTCTTTCTCTACTGTATGTTTTTGGCTCTTTTGTCAAAAATTATTTGCCCATATAAAAATGGATTTACTTCTGGACTCTTGATTCTGTTCCACTGGTCAGTCTGTCTGTTTTGCTGCCAATACCATGCTGTTTTGATTACTGTCACTGTGAAGTATAATTTGAAGTCAAGCAGAGTGATGCCTCCAGCCTCATTCTTTTTTTCTCAGAATGTATTTGGCTATTTAGGGTCTTTTGTGCTTCCTTACAAATCGGATGACATTTTTTTTTTCCTATTTAAAAAAAAAATGCCGGGGGATTTTGATGGGGATTGCATTAAATCTGTATAATGCTTTAGGTAATAAGGTCATTTAGCTATCTCGATTCTTCTAATCCCAGAACTAAATATCTTTCCATCTCTTTGTATCTTTCGATTTCTTTTAATAGGGTCTTATAGTTTTCATTATGTAGGTCCTTCACATGTTTTGTTAGATTTATTTCTAGGTATTTTATACTTTTTTGTTGCAATTGCAAAAGGAATTATTTTTCCACTTCTTTTTATGTTGTTTCATTATTAGAATATAGGAACATTATGGACATTTGAATGTTTATTTGTATCTAGAAACTTCACTGTATTTTCTTATTGTTTCTAGTAGTGTTCTTGTGGAGTCTTTATGATTTTCTATATAAAAAATAGTGCAAACTGTCATCTGCAAATAGTGACAGTTTGACCTCTTTGTTTCCTACTTGGATGCCTTTTATATCTTTCTCTTGCCTGGTTGCACGCACTATGACCTCCAATGTTACATTGAATAACAGTGGTGATAGTGGACAGCCTTGCCTTGTTCCTGATCTCAGAGGGAAGGTTTTTAGTTTTTTAGCATTAAGTATAATGTTGGCTGAGGATTTGTCATATATGGCCTTTATTATATTAAAGTATTTTCCTTCTATACCAATTTTTAAGTGTTTTGATCATAAATATATGTTGTATCTTGATAAAAGCTTCTTCTGGATCTATTAATATGATCATATGATTTTTATTTTTTAATTTATTTATGTGGTGTGTCACATTAATCAATTTGCGTATGTTGAATCATCCCTGTGCTTCTGGGATGAAGCCTGCTTGGTTGTGGTGTATAATCTTTTTAATATGATGCTATATTCGGTTCAGCAATATCTTATATAGGATTTTGCATGTGTGTTTATGAGAGATATTAGTCTGTAATTTTCTTTTTTGTGTGTGTGTTGTATTTACTATGTTTTGGTATCAAGGTAATATGGCCTCATAAAATGAGTAAGGAAGTATTGCTTCCTCTCCAAGTTTTGGAAGAGTTTGGGGAAAGTAAATACTAAATCTTCTTCGAATGTTTGGTAGAATTCACTGGTGAAGCCATCTGGTCCTGGACTTTTTGGTAGGTTTTTGATGGTTGTTTCAATTTCTACACTGCTGATCAGTGTTAAGAAATTTGACTTATTTGTGTTTGGCATAGAATTTTTTAGTTTATAATCTTTTGGAGTCCTTGACCCTCTTACACAGTATGTTTATGTGTTTCTCAAAATTGACAAAGGTTTTAGACTATATTTTGAAATATCTTATTTCTTCAAATATCAAATATCTTCTGGGATTTCAGTTACCTAAATGTTAGTCCTTTTGTTATTATTCCAGGCCTTTTTGTTACTTTTCTTTTCTTTTCTTTTTTTTCAAATTAATTTTATCTCTGCTGTTCAGATTGAATCATTTCTATTGATCTACCTTCAAGTTAATTGATTTTTTCCTGTCATTTCCATTCTTATGTTAAACCCATTAAATGAGAATTTTAAAAAATCTTTCTTTTTAGTTATTTTTTTGTGTCTATTAATCCTTGGCTAAAATATTCTATTTGTTTCATTTTCAAGCATATTTTAATTTCATAGAATTTTTGATAACTGCTTTAAAATTTTTGTAAATAATTCCAACGTTTGTCTTATCTCTGCATTGGCATGTGTAGACTGACTGTCTTTTCTTATTTGAGTTAAGATTTTCCTGGTTCTTGATATGGCAAGTAAACTTAGATTTTATACAGTGTATATTTAGTATCATGTTTCTATTTTAATATTATATGTAAGCAGGTAATCAGCCTATTTAAATCCAGAATGCATATCTTTTGTGGAACGCAGTTCAATTTTTAATTGAGTTTTCAAATCTTGCCTTGCTTTTGTATTGGCCCATTTGTGTGATATGCAGGTACTAATCTGAAACCTGGGCAGTATTTCATACTGTAGTTGAGTACCCAAAACTTTTGCTGTGCTGATTCTGGTTTATTTCACCATGAGATACTCAGTGTTTTGCTGAAAACTTTATATGCAGATTTTAAGAATCTTTTCTACTAACTTTCCTCTCTGTAATTCATTACACACATTCTACTAATAATTGCAGGTGGTGTATCCCAACTATTTGTCATTTGCTTAGTTTTAAGCAAAAACAATGTGTCTCTACCTCCCCATTTGGAGAGGGTAAGGGATCTGTCTCTGTGGGTCTTAACAGGAGAAATGATCAACAAGGCCCTGACCCAGGGTCTCTGAAGCACCAGACGGGATGAGATGGGACCATTCCTCTTGTCCTATGGTTAGAGAAAATGGGCTTTTCTGGAAGCTTTTAAAAAATATGTTTAAATTGCCATTTCTGTGTTGTGGCCTGCTCTATTATTTTCAGTGAGGTGTACATAACAGGAGAAGACAAACTATGAGCTGCAGGCCAAATCTGACCCACTATTTGGTTTTATAAATAAAGTTTTATTGGAACACAGTCATGATTTCTTTGATAATGGTAAATATTTGCTGACCTCAGATATAAAGAAAAAAGAAAAACAATGGAAATAAAAAATATAAAAGAAAAATAAATTTGATGAAATTTGCTGCTGCATTGTCCTGAATCTTCATTTCCCTAAATAGACTGCCTTATTTTCTCCACCTTATAGGGTCTTTGATCAATGCTTTATATTTTTTCCAAGGTTGTAATTTTAATTATTGGGAAGAATAGGGTAGAATGGGCTTAATTCATTTTGTCTGGAATTGGAAGCACATGTGTTTAATTTTAATGATTTATGCAGATAGCATCATGAATGAACATTTATTATTGGGTTCAAAGAATTCCTACGAATAGTTTATCAAGTAAATGAGTAGGTCATCATAAAGCATAACAAACCAGAGAAATCTGAAAGTTAGGATTACCAGGGGCAGTATAGTGTCTGGATTTTTCCTGATTTTACCTAATAATGGGGCAACAAGCTGCACAGTACCAGAGTCTGTGATGAAAGAAGTAAAAGAACATTATGGGGCATATGACCAACATAAAAACAAAAGAAACCACCAAATTACAAGACATTTATTATAAAGATTGTGAAGTCAGTTTGAGAACAGCAGTTGAAAGTGATAAGAGTTCTGTATGCTCCAATAGTAGCTAAGTAAAAATCTGAGATAAGGCCTAAAAGGCCTACAGCAGTCTGGTCCTCATAAGCTTTTAAAAATAACCAGCTGGAGCTATCTTCCAGATAGGTCATCAGACTGAGGAGAAAACTACTGAGGATAAAATAAAAATTGATCAAGAAAAGAACTACAGAGATAAAAGAAAGAGGAAATGTAAAAAGGCAGAGCAAGGGAACAGAGTCAATATAGCTTAGAAAATAAGTTACTATATTCCTTCTAATGATACACTAAAACAATAGAAAATTTAACTTTTTAAAGTTAGAAAATTAGAAAAGCTATCTAAATCAAGTCTCCCTTTGCAACTTCAGGAGATTTTATTTTTCAAGTAATTACACAACATAAAAACATTGAGGGAAATTTCCATAAATAATTACTATGAAGTAAAGGAGATGAAGGAATAGAATAGCATCTCTCCAGTGAGTAAAATAATGCCAGGAAGGCATACTGAATAGAGAGATGAAAACGATAATGTACTATTTTCAAATTAGCTAAAATATATGAATAAAATTAAATAACACATCAAACAAGAACATAAATCAGAATGAGAAATATTCAGAGCTAGTTGGCAAATTCAACAATTCAAAATCAAAATATTAGCTTATAAAGTAAAGCTAAATGAATATAAATGTAAATGAAAACAAAAATAATACAAATTTGAAAATATATGTACATAAAGAAATTAAAAGTGAGATTAAAACAGTCAAGAAAGAGAAATTTAAGACAAAGAAAATGCAAAGTATGTATAATGGGAAGCCCTTAAAAAAAAAAGAGAAGAGAGACAAAATATTAAAATCTATTGTTCAAGAACATTTCCCTAAATAAGAATTTGCATATACATATTGAAAGAAAATAACATACACTTGATAATATCAATCCAGAGTTACTAGCAGCAGGCAAGATGTGTTCTAGGTACAATATCAGTCTTTAAGGAAAAAGAAAAATAAACGCTTTTAACATCTAGGCAAAAAAGACATGAATTATAAGGGAAATAAAGTTAGATAACTATTAGACTTTTAGTAGCAAAGTTTTATGCCAAATAAAAATATAGTAACGTATTTAAGATAATTAAAGGAATCAAATCTGAATCAAAGATTTTATATCTAGTAAAACTAATATTGAAATATAAAATCACATATAAGCTGTTATTACCATGCAAAAACTCAAAATGTGTTACCTTGAACTTTTTCTAAGGAATTTACTAGACATCAAGCTTTAGATAATCAAAATGATTTAAAAAATAATAATTAGCATGGAAAAAATAAATTAATAAGGGGAAATACAAGTATTATTTTAAGATGTTTTTATAGTCCAGTAATAAGTATTTCTAGAATTCAGATTGTGGTCTTGAAATATTATCTTCCATTAAAAAAAATCAGAATTATATGGAGAAATGGCTGAATCTAGGATATCTACCCTGGAATATCTTTTTGTTCCAGATAAGAAGGAAGCTATCAAAGGTTTCTAGGGTTATGTCCAAATGATGCAGGAAACAACTTTGATATACAACTACAAGCCAAAGAAGGGACAATCTGAATTTTCATAGAGATAACAATTTCAAAAGATTGAAGCCAATAAAAATGTTTAAATTTGAGTTATTAATGGTATGCTTTTAAGAATATATATATAATTTGCCATCTTCTGAAGATGAAAGGGAATCAATTTATCTAGTTTACAAAATCTAGATAAATTAGAAGGATAAATTAAACATTTAATTGTATTTTCTATGTGAACTATTCAACTGGATAACTGTAGTATATAAAGTATATTTTAAGAACTCGAGTCCTGTATCAAAAGGAAAGCTTAGCTTTTCTCCATCACCTACCGTTTCACTCATTTCCTTCTCTAGCTTCACACAGAATTAATAAGACTATATTCTAAAATTGGAAAATAAAGATAGAATGTAAGTTATTGAGATAAGAGACAGCATATAACCTTGGGTAGAAGAAAAAGAAGTCCTATAGGATACAAGCGTTGAAGGAAAGACTGAATTGTTAGAGAAAAACACATACTGTTTTACAAAATGCTGAGATGGCCAAACAGAGATCTTGGTGCCTGTCCTGCCATAAGAGAGAAGGTAGGTGGTAGTCCAGAGATGAGAGGGTAAGGCAGAGTGGAGAGGGACCCAACCGTGTCAGGGGAGGGCTACTTGGAGAAGCAGGAAGTGTGATTTCAGTGTTAGCAATTCTAGTAGAAGTGCAGACTTGCTTCTGTCGAGGAGTGATATGAAAAATAATAAAATAGTAGATCCCACTGGTCTAGTTTTCAGACTGTTAAACCATTTGGTGTGCTGGGATGCTCTGTTACTGGGACGGTGTATGAAGGGAATCTGTAAATTGGAAGCCTTCTACACCAGGCAATATATCTTAAAAACCACCAAATTGTTTTTTTATGTTTGTAATAAATATTTTTCTTAAAAATGATTCTAAAATGGTGTGTACACCATTTAAATGCAATGCTTTTAGTAAAGGAGTTGCTCAATAATTTGCTGGATTGCTTTAAATATGTTATGAGGATCATCAATTAAAATTTCCTTGGTGACTTGGGGTTATCATTATCAACGTACTTGTTGACTGGAGCTATAATGCAGCTGTCTCCTCAGGGTCTCTATGAGGTATGATCAGCTATTTGTTCTAGCACTAAATGGTCCCCATTTGAATACTTTCGTAGTTGTCTTGTTCCTTCACATGCCTTGCTCTTTTCTTTCATTCTTATTTTTATCAATCATGCTTAACTGTGCAGTTGGCTGTTTTTAGTTTCTGTATGTTAGGAATAATCATTTAAGTTATTAATATGTGTTTGTAAAATAGAAATTCATAGAGTGTGAGTTTTTGAGACAGTGCTTTTCAGGTCTGGGTTAGAATCCATTAATGGGTTGGGAAATTAATTTAGTGGTCATAATTCACTTTCACTGTATGTATACATAGAAAAGAAAATAGAATTGAGAATATTCTGTTCATCATATGTGGCAAGTATAAATGTTTTCTGAAACCCAGTATTTATGTAATGGTAGCAAATGTAAACTATAAGTTATTATTTGAATATAACTCATAGTAAGAAATAATTGAATAAGTTTCAAGGTATTGGATTTGACACCCCCCCCCCAGTTTATTTTGTATAACTTCCTGATTTCTTTGCAGGTAATTAAGGAATAAGAATAGTTATCTCTATGCAAAATCTTTCTCTTAATTTAAACCTCATCAGGGAAAGACCCTATGAGACTTCCAGTACTTACTTTAAAGAACAACTGTTATTAAAAAGACTGAGAATTAATACAATCCTGACATCTTCTTGAGGTGACGATTATGACAGAGACCCACTCATCAGCAGTCTCAGAAGTGAGAGCAACTTTCAGGGAGGAAGAATAGGAAGAGAGAAGATCCTCACACATCCATGCAGTATTTTGCATATAAATATGGGTATGGATGTACTTTCATTTCGGAAGATAACTTTACTCTGATATGCTAAAAGCACTGAATCAGTCTCAGGAAGAGGCTTCCCTAACTAGGGCTCAAGTCGCACTTTCAAATGACATTATAGATGAATTATTGAGGTTGCTTTGGTGCCCACTCCAGTTGACTATGGAAATCTAATGGGGGGTCTTTGGCAGGGACCCGGTTCCAAAGATGAATAATTAGAGGATATTACTACATTTCTCTGAAACCTAAGCAAAAGGGTAAAAGGTGGCTAGGCAAGGCATAATTTAAAAATAGAAACAGAAACTCCTAACTATAGACAAGCTAGATATTTAAATATTTATCAAGGAAAAAGTTAATGATAACTTTGATGATAATGATGATTGTACTAGCTTTCCTGCTTTCTAGAACATCTGAGATGAGGTAGAGACACTGTTCTACTTCCTGATATTTTTTTATCCTTCTTTATTCCTCTACATTTGCTTCCTGCTATTTCAATCTTAAAAAAGAAAAAAGTAAAAAAAGAAAGGAAACACCCTTATGCTATTATTTTTTATTGATTAATGTATAAAACTCTTTTGATTCTAGTATTGTAAAAGTCACTGGGTTGGCTGCTTTAAAGAATAGAGAAAAACCTGTTTCTCCAGAAATATGTAACGCAGGGTGGTGAGGGAATCAGGGAAGTAAGAGGAGTGGGCACAGGTCTTTATTTCTTCTATGCTCCAAATATATGCAGAACACAATCTATAAATGTACTTTTTATTTTTTATTTTATTTTAAATTTTAAAAAGCTAGACATTTATACAATCTGTGTAGTGAGCCCCCTGGTTACCCTAGCACCCATTTGGCACAATACTCAACCATTACAATAATACTGACTAAATTTTGCAGCTGACACACAGACCAGGAATTTTATTTTTCTTACCTTAATTTTATTTGCTAGATATCTGTCTTTTAAATATTGAAACCTGATAAAACCCACTTAGTATAAAAGATATCTAGCATGATTGCAAAAGGCCATATTTTTTTTACACCAACAACAAAACTTTTCACCTTGTGTTTCCTTGGAATAGATCTACATATTTAATAAATTTGGAAGCATGGTTTCTTCCATGAATAAAACAAAACCTCAAGAAGATTTTCCCAGAAACTCAGCTTTCATTAGAATTATTCAAAGAATGAAAACTTCTCCTGAAAAGAATTCCCAATAGCTCATTTGCTATGTAAACAAATTGTGTGTCCTGAAGGTATAGTTGGAGTATATAAAATATTAAAATGTTGATACCTGATAGATTCTAAGAAGAAATTTAAATTTGTGGGCAAGCATTTTCTGGAGCAGTGGGAGACTCTTATGGTTCAATGAGTCTTATATTAAAAATAAGACAAGGTAAAATAAATTTGCCCGAAGAATACTATAGGCATGAATTTTATGCCTAGTATCACCATTACTGCAATGCTGGATGCCCTTTTGCTATTGTGGACTTGTAGAAAATGAAGACTTTATCTAACAACTAACTTATACAGGTGTATTGTATCATTGAAAGGAAGATAAAAGAGGTAAAGAAGATGGTAAATTTAAAATGAAAGTGAGTGATGACAGCACATCATTATTATAAAAGTTATAGAGTCGTGCATAGCACAATGACATTTTGGTCAACAATGTACCACATATGTGACTGGTCCCATAAGATTAACACGGAGCTTAAAAATTCTTATTACCTAGTTACATTGTAGCTCAGTGCCATTTATATAGGATACTCACAGCCATTAATATAGGATAAGAATATAAAGAAAGAAATATTTTTGTACAGCTATACAATATGTTTGTATTTTGAGCTAAGTGCTGTTATCAAGAGTCGAAAGTTGAAAAATTTAAAAGTTTATAAAGTAAAAGCTACAGTAAGCTGTTTAATTTATTATTGAAGGAAAAAATTTTAAAATATAGTGTAGCCTACTTGTATAGAGCTTACTAAGTCTCCCGTAGTGTACAGTGATGTCCTCGGCCTTCACATTCACTCAGTCCTCACTCACTGACTCACCCAGAGCAATTTCTGGTCCTGCAAGGTCCATTCATGGTAAGTACCCTGTACAGGTATACCATTTTGTATCTTTTGTATCATATTTGTATAGTACCTTTTCTATGTTTAAATATGTTTAGATATACAATACCACTGTATTATATTTACCTACAATATTTACTATAGTAACATATTGTGGAGGTTTATAGCCTAGGGGCAATAGGCTATACCATATAAACTAAA
Source organism: Cynopterus sphinx (assembly GCA_030015415.1). NCBI lineage: Eukaryota > Metazoa > Chordata > Mammalia > Chiroptera > Pteropodidae > Cynopterus > Cynopterus sphinx. Next base: position 24,346,203 of record CM057384.1, on the reverse strand, counting down.
AGTGTAGTGGGCTATATCATCTAAGTTTGTGTAAGGATGCTCAATGATATTCACATAACCATGAAATCCCATAACAATCCATTTCTCAGAATGTATCCCTATTATTAAGTGACACATGACGCGATTCACTGCATCCTTTCAGTACCATTACTTTGCTAAATGATTTATGTGCCTTTCCTCATGGTAATCTTCAAGATAAACCTTTGATGTAGATTTGAATTTTATTTCTAAAAATCAACAACTATCAGGCAAGGCCAGGCTTGTTCAGTGTCAACAATCAAAGTGGTTCATTCTTGTTGGAAGGCACAGAGGCAACACTGGAGACTAGGCATGTCCCCTGTCAGAATTCCAGACAGTGAGGGGATTCAAGATGGATCTTCAAGTAGAAACCAAAATATAAGGATCAGTTTGCTAAATGAATGAATGAATGAATGAGTGAATGAACACATGAATGAATGAATTGAGTGATTAATATTCTGTTATATTTATAAACATGTAACTCAGAAGGCACCAATTTAAAACTATGACATTTTGAATTATCTGTTTTGCTGGAGGTCATAGTGCAAAGTGGAAGCAATCTCCCCTAGAGTGAACGGCTGTATTCTAACTGTCGATTACCCTGACACAAGGGCTATCTTGGATTAGGGAATGAGGGATGGTAAAGCAGGCATTAGACCAGAGGGAGAGCAGAACTCCTCTTCTTTCAGTCTCCCGGCAGTTAGGTCTGGGCTTAGCAGCAGAGGTGCTCAGAGCACTCTAAGCATGTGGGCAGCTGCTCCTGACACATAGACGTGAGTCCTGTGTATGGACCTGAACCTCTATTCAGGCTCTGTGACATTTGGCATTTAGTTGTCATGAATAATCTATCTTTAGGTTTAGACTTTGAACATTCAGTAAACTTTTATTAAAGGTAACAACCTACCCTTGGCTATGTTGAAAGTTGGGCAATTTAAAGCAAAGACAGGGGAAACCCAGGGGTTCTTCCTAGGCAAGAGTAGAGTGGAGATCTCCTGGGGACATCACAGAAGAGGACAGTGTCATGACAATCATGGATGCTTAAGAGCCGAGGGAGATAGGGAATTGCTTCTAAACAACTGCACGCAGGCAGACTCATATATTTAAGTGGCAGACATGTAATCAGGAATGAAAGATTAGAGGATAGGAGGATTGAAAGGAGTTCATCTCATACAAATGCAGCTTAGTTTTGTGGGTCCTTGCTGATGTATACTGGGCAAATGCAATCTCATACCTGCGATAGTTGTTGTTACCATCGTACAGTGAATAGAGCTGAGCCCTGGTGGTCAGGAGACCCTGAGAGTGTCTGGATTAGTTCAGTGGGTATCCATCACTTTCTTTGAAACCAGGACTAATGATGTCCACATGTGTGATACATAACCACTGGAAGCCAAGTCTTATGTTCAGTCCTTATTCCTAGCACAGGCTAAAGCTCAGCCCTCTCTTTCCCACTCAGCAAATCATATGACTCCAAAGAAAGTGGGAAGCTATTAAAAGGATAATCTTAATCCTTTCTAATTTATATATAAATTAGAGGAAATACAATGACACTGAGCAAAATTATCTGTAAGATGTCTTCTTAGCCTATTAATCTATGCCTACAGTATCTTCAGACAAATTGATATGAACATTCTTCTAGGGGAAGTGGTAAGAAGGGAAAAAAGGAGAACAAGAAATTGGGTATGATGCTGTGATTTCATTCTGATACTGAAAGATGGGGAATACAACAAGTAAAAACTGGGAATCCGGCTGCACAATCCTCTGGAAGAAGAGCCACTGTCTGCACACTTTAGAAACACCTGTGACAGGGAGGGCAGAGCATAAATATCTTCAAACCTCTGCTGAAGTTTAGGGAAGGCCACCTAAGACGTGAGTCACTATCTTCCCTCAAGGAAATGGTTCTTAGTGAAGAGTCAAGATAGAAAACAAAAACGAACAAACAACAAAACTTCATCAAAATCCCTATTTTTAGTTTCTGTTTAAACCAGGACCCAGGCAGCCTCATTGTCCTCAGCACAGGATTCTCCTTAGTGTGCTAGGAGTGGCTTCAAGGTGAGGGGACACGAGTGCCTGTGACCTCATTCAAACACTCCACTAACACCTTCTCTTCCTCACTTTCATTTTGTTTCTCCACACCCCAGGAGGTCTGTAGATCATTGGTACTCAACCAGGAGGAAAAGTTAAAGTGCACATCGTTGCAAGCGGAAGGTGGACCAGGGAACAAAACAGTTTCTCCATAGGGTTAACCATTCTCCAGTGCCGCCGCATTTTCAGTGCTGGCCTCTAGTAAAAGGACGCGCGGCACCATTTCATTTCTCTTAAGCTTATAACCCAGGACAGACTCCCTGGGGTGGGACACCTCAAACAGAATTCATGCTTTGTGTTGGGATTAGGAGATTTTCACTGGGTAAGTGTGACTTTCGCTTCTGACAAGCAACGACATCACTTGATCAGCACGTAATTCTTAGCAAAAAAACATTTGGCTGAGCTAAATGGAAAAGCATCAGGCACAGACAGATTAGATTTTCCTTTAAATAAACATGGCCTTTCAAAAAGGCAAGAAAAACATTTGGAGCAAAACATGCCGGGCATGAAAATTTCAGATGAAATATCTACCCACCCCGAGCAAGAACAAGAATCACTCCACAACCTCTGAATAGTCACAACCACTCCTTTGTTAAACCAGTGAAAATGGTTTAAAGGTGTGTGTTCTTACAGGCAGAAGTGTGTCTCTCTAACACTCTGGTCTTGCAGAGTATTCACATTCTGCGATTTTTTTAATTAAATGGCTAGTATTTGGGATACTTGAAGCTGGCTCAGCCTTTGACTTGATTCTGAAAATGACAGAGAAACTTCTCTCCTTAAAGCCAGGAGCAGGTTCTTTATATTAAATTGAATGGCTGTATTATAGTCTAATCACTGCATAAAAAGTCGTGTTGATCAGTTTGCTTCTTAAAACTTCATAAAGGTTTTATTTTTATGTGTCATCCATTGCCTTTCTGTTTTTGGTATGTGCCCTTTACCTTCTGCCCAAACCCCAATTCTTCCCCTCTACTCTTTATCTCAAAGATCCAAATTAAAAAACCAAGATCCTTTCATGTTTAATTTCCATTGCCAATCACATTCAATTAACCATCAAGTCCAAATAATTAAAAATTTTCCTCAAATGCATATACTGATTTAATAACTACCTGTTAAACAATTTGATATGTATCAGCCACATACCTGTACATTAGAGATACTGAGTGTAAAGGGTGATGATCTTTAGAAAATTCCTTTTAGTGGGAAAGGCAACAAATAAATAAATAAGATAAGGACATATACGGATACCTAAGAAGATGATAAAATAAGGTATTATGATTGAGAGTGACTTGCTTGTTCTCTCTAACAGAGAGACATTTAAACTGAGACCTGAATGATGTGAAAAAGGCAGGTACACAAACGTCTGGAGGAAGAGCAGTCCGAAAAGAGGAACAGCAGGTGCGAAGGCTCTGGGATAATTACTACCGTACCTAGTTAAGACAGCAAAGGACATTTGCCTGGAACATAGTGATGATGATGTTTAGAACCTAACATTAAGGCTGAAAAATAAGCCATGAAAAGGGCCTAGGATACTGTGATGGAGAATTTTGATTCATTTTAAATGCAATAAAAAGCCATTGAGGGGTAAGATAATAACATAAATCTAAATTATATTTTGAAAAGTCTGAAGAATGAATGCTAGAGATGATGGCAGCTTGGGTGAGGTGATAGCTGTGGAGAGAGGTTACATACTCTTTGGATGTAGTTATAGTTGATAAAACTTGCTAATGGATTGGATATGAAATGTAAGTCAGATAGAGAAATCAGGAATGAAGCCGAGGTTTCTGATGGGAATAACAGGTGAGCAGTGGTACCATTTATTCCCATTCCCTTCTCATCATCTTTTACTTAGATCTTTGCCTCATCTAATATCTTGTCCACCAAGGTGTAGGCACTCAAAAATCTGTCATCCACATTGCTGTCAGGGTGATTCATAGAGAAAACAATATATTCTCATTACTTCATTTTTCATAACCTTTTAACAAATCCCCATGACTCAGGAGAAATGACACATTTCTTTATACAATGTTCACTAATGTGGTAGACAGAACTCTAAGATAGACCTCCAACTTATATGCCCTGATGTACTTGGCCTGTGTAATTCCCACCCCATGGATGTGCTTGGGACCTGTGAACGTGATGGATATCACCCCTATATTTAAGGTATGCTACATGCCAATGGGAAATTGTGCTGGTGGGCCTGACTTAATCAGGTGAGAGTCTTTAAAAAGGAAACTGGCCTTTCCTGATGACAGGGACTATTTTCCTGGACTTAAAAAAGCAGACCACCACAAACTTTATAGCTGGGAGAAAGTGAAATCTGCCAACAACCATGTATGCTTAGAAGAGGACCACAAGACCCAGGTGGGACTCAGACCCATTAGACACCTTGATAGCAGCTTCATGAGACCTTGAGTAGAGATACAACTAAGTCATGCCTGGATTGTTGATCCATGGAAACTATGAGAAAATGCAGACAGAATACAGAGGATTAGGAAACTCATGCAAAGGCCTTTCATGGCTGCCATCTATTGACTTCCAACCTTATCAGTCATGTTAACTGGACTCAATCTTTTTATATTTTAAAAGCACCAAGTAATTTACAGATTTTAGCCTTTATCTAGCTGTTTTTTACTCCCATGCCACTGATAATACTGACCCCTTTTCCTAGATTTCCATCCTCTATCCAACATCTAATCTCTACCTAAGAACACTGATTTGGGAAGGTTCAGTTCAGTTCACCTTCATTAATTCATTCTTTCCATACATTTTTGTTGGCATCCACTTTACAGTAGTTAGAGGATACAGAGTGATAAATAGAAATATCTGCATTTCCATTACATTCCAGTGGGAGAAAGAGTTCTTTAAAGAAATAAACAACCAAATGAACATATTACTTCCAACTGGGATAAAATCTATGATGGAAAGATCGAACCAAAAACAAAACAAAAACCAAAAAATGAAAAACAAAACAAAGCAATGGCTTCTCCAGAAAGCTTTCCTAATACATCTTGACCTGTCCCACAATTTTGTATCTGCTCTTCATATATTTCAACTTTCTTAAAGTTAAGGATGGTATTTTACTCTTCTCTATATGCCTGGTACCTAGACCATATACCTAACAGTTTGCATATGCACAATAATTTTTTTGAACTAATGAATATAGGATCTATCTGTTTCTTTTGGCCCCTATGAAAAACAGAGAAAAATGTTACAAAATCAAAGCAAAACCAAAAAACCTACACATACTTTGTCCCTAAATCAAGAAGGGCCTGGCCTAGGGATTTAATATCCAATAGAGTAGAACCTTAATTACCTAGCTGCTGCTAGCATATTTCCTAGCATCTCTGAATACTTGTTTTAACATAACCCAGCAGCATCCTTGATCCCCCAAATGAATCATCAATCTGTCTTACTTGACATCTAATCATAGTCCCTGGTGCCCTTCCAGTTTCCTATTAGTTCATTTTAGTCCTCTGGGGTTTACTTGTCACCTAGCTCCTTTTAATCCCATTCTGCTTGCAATTTCTGTTGCATAGATTTCTATTAAAACAGATATTTTTCAATTTTGAGGCCTCCCAGCAACTTTGAACACCCTTTTAAAATTGAAGTAATTTATTTCCTACCTTTTCACTCTTGGTGGGAGCCAGGTACTCAATTCTTCAACCTCCTTTGCAGCTGAGACATACTCATACCTATCAATCAGACTCAAGAGATGGACTGTGAATTGGAAGATAGTAATTTAGACATGTAGACCCATGTAGAATCCACATCTGGTTTCCCAGAGCAGTGGTAGCTAAGGTTCTAGCAGAAGCATCTAAAGCTGGCTTCCATAATATCTGTGCTTGTCAGAGGTACCAAGTTATCTTTATGTGGCCAGTTCTGTGATAAGGCTTTGGACATTCTTCTGGGCTAAATAGTCTAGAGACTATGAGCTATCCAATATTCTTTAATATATGTCTTAAACTATCAAAGCTAGTTTATATCTGTTGAATCTTGCCTGTCGCACCTCTAATTACCCCCACCCACTTATCTCACCAGCTTAACATTCCCTAAAAGAAACAAACATTCTAAATGATGTGCTTGGTCTCTCTTGTCATCTCACTACCCATTGCCCCTGTTCCCAATCTCTCTCTCTCTCTCTCTCTCTCTCTCTCTCTCTCTCTCTCTCTCACACACACACACACACACACACACACACACACACACACACGTAGAGTAGATGCCTGAGTGTGGGTAAAGGTCCAAAGAGTACTAGTGCTTAGCAAGTCTCTTTGAGTTTGAGGTATTCCACTGACCTTGTATGCTCAATACCTTTTCTCCACCAACTGAGATCTTTCCCCAAGTTGCTCAACAGCTAAGGTCTTACTGATAGAGCAGTATTATTCTATACATCTCTAAATCAGAGAGGGGACAAATTTGGGCAAAGATTTCACCTGAGGAACAGTATAAGACTTGCTCATTGCCACATATCTCCCCAGAAGGAAAACTTACTGCGGTGGCCTCATTAGCAGCTGCTATACAGATCTGCTGCCAAAGAAACTATAACCACTTTGATATCGAAAGTCAGAACTTAATCCAAAATAGAAACAGTAAAAAAGTTATAAAACAAACAGCCTTATTTCTTCCTGCATCGTAATCTTAGCAGGCCCATTGTATTGGCAGGTGGGTTTACTCATGTAATTACACACACAACAAAGAGGAGGTAGAAAATGGCAGGACTAGGGTGGGGTGGAGTCCATCAATGCACTGCTCACCATTCTCAAAGGAGAAGTGAGCCCTTCATCAGCAGGAAGGGCAGAGTCCACCAGATGTGGAGCTCTGTGTGGAGGTGGTGATCTAGAGGATTCTCTGAGCATTCATGAGATTGCCACAAGGTGGTTCCCCAGATAGCCACACTGCTATATTAAGCAACCTTCTCAGTGTTTTGTATCTTTAAAAAAATTGTGATCACTTGCCTTTGAATTTTGCACAACAAAATATAAATTAATTCAAGGCTCCAAGTATAATGGTGACTTAATATAATTTAGTTATGAAACCAATTACTCTCCTGACATTCTACCAAGGCACTTTCATGACCAAGAGAGTGTGAAAAGGGCCTGCATATGGAGTGACCCTGAGCCAGCGTTGGTTCTGCAACTTCCTGACTCTGGATCTCAGAGTGAGTCACTCCCTAAGCCTGAATACCTTTCCTGTAAAATAGGAATCTCAGTACACACCCTACTAGTGATGTAGAAATGTGCCTGGCATGTAACATATTTGTCATGGGCTTTCAATTATAATTTGCAGAATCTGTTGTTGCAGAATCTGTGGCCAACCTTATTCCAAGGCACAGAGTCATAGAAACTAACAGCAAGAAGAAGAGAAATCATTAGGAATATATTAGCTGAATGGCTTCCTTTCTCACCTCTCTTTAGCCATGGCAGACCGGATACTGTCAGCATCTGAATCTCCACGTAAATAGCTGTCTTCATGAAACAAGGCAGGAGACACATATTAAATAATGAAGATAGAATACATTAATTACAGCATGGTAAGTAACAGTCATATAAAATATGACCATTATATGATTGTTATTACTTTTACTGCATTATTCATGCTGACACAAATATAACAGCCCGCTAGTCATCAGTATCATACTGTTTTTATAGAGAAAGAAAATGGAGCTCAAAGCATTTAATTGCCTAATGGTCAAACCTCTAAAACACCAAAATAATGGTTGGCAATGCATGAAAAGAGGCCAGCAAGTGTGCCAATCGGACAGCTTAATGACTGGGCTACATTTTAATTTTGACTTCTCATTCCACAGATGCCTCCCTAGCCTATCAGCCTTGTAACTGGGCAGAACAGGTTGCAACATATCGGGGTATGAATAAAAGGGCACATAATAGATTACCCCAGCCTAGAATATGAAACATGGTACCTCAGTTCTAGTATTTGTAGCTCATTTTTTCATTCTTGAAAATAACTTAATAGATTGGCTTTACACATAACAAACCTCTGAGGTGTTAACTCAAATCATTTAAGTATAATTATAGCACTAATATCTCACTTGAAGTGGGCAGGACTTTTACTCAATATAAAATTAGGAAAATGAAACCCAAATATACTTTCCGAAGAACAAAATTGTTGGCATCAACATTAAGTTTAATGAATTAAAATTCTTATTCTTTTCAGTACATCATACTACCTCTTATTAAGTCTAAGTACCCATGAGAGTGAGTCTGGAAAGAGAAAGGAGGTGTAAAGTGGTGGAAAGTGTATAATATAAGGTAAAGACAAATTTATAATTTTGTAATTCTCAATGACTTTCTATGTATCAAGCTGGATGGGTTTATTTCCTGCCATATGCCTCACCTCAGCTTCTTCCTCATTCAAGTCTGAAATGGGCAAGGCAAGATTAAAAAAAAATACACAAAGTTTTTGAAATTACTACAAAGGAATGAAAATTTACTCCTTATAGGCACTTAGAAAATGTATACTAGAGCTATGTAAACTATCTGGTTAGAACTGAATTTTAGATCCCTATAGATGGCTATTTTAACCATATGTGGGTATGGAAATGGACCATCAATGATTTAGTGAGGGCATTCTGTGTGTGAAGTGAAGGCTGCGATCATTGTTTCCAGACTTCTGCTACTCTGGTTGGGTCTTAGCATGTTGGAGGAAGTCATTGAGAGGTCATTATACCTGTTGACCCATGAGCAAAACCTATGCCATTTGAGGCTCCACACCCTATCCTTGGACTGTATGTTCCACCCACTACAGTGGGAGCCTTTTTCAAAGAGAGCAATGTGTCATTGAGATCATCTGGATAGTATACATGACTGAACCGAGTTAAGACCTCTATATAAAATTTGGTTATTCTGGTGGGTGGGCATGGAGATCTACTTGTCTTCGTATGTAAGTTTCCTTGTTTATTAAAACTGCCACCTACCAATCTAGAACGGCCTGCCGTTTTCTTTGATCTCACCTTGCCCTCTACATATGGGGGCCAGTTTTCACCCAGGAAACTCTCAAGATTTTTAACTAACATTACACCTCCTTCTGCAGTAATGGCAATCATCATTATTTTGTCATTACTGTGTATTTTTGTTAAATTTTCAGCTGCTATAAAAAATTCAGAAGTCAAAGTAAGATATTTAAAAGTCTTCATCAGAAGTCCCTCACTAGATGCCAAGTAAGACAAACTTCGTGGTGGTAGCTTAGCTACTTTCAGGATTCCTATGACAATCTGTGAAATGATGCATGTGAAATACTTTGTAGGAAAGAATTATGTGTGCATAAGATATTGTTATTTTCAGGTATACTTTTTAAAGTTAATAATATAATGGGAAATGACTTGAAAGCTGATACTGATACCAGGCTCACCATTTTTGGAAAAAAAATTATTGGTATTTTATTTCTTACTAACTATCAAAAAATAACAAGTAGTTTTATTATTCTCTACTTTATATTATACTCATTATTTAAAGCAGTACTTAAATTGCTAATGATTCTTGTTTAATTTATTATTTTGGAGATTTAAAAAATATGTAAAAGTAGAGAAAGTGGCATCATGAACATTCTTGTATGTGTGAACAAGTTTTACCAATTTTAAACATGTGGCCAAGTTTCATTTACCCCAACACACACAGTGAATTTTTTTTTAAAGCAAACACTATGTATAGTACCATTTCTTCCTTAAATATTTCAATGTATGTCTCTAAAAGAAAGGGACTCTCTCTCTCTGTGTTTATTTTTAACACAACCACAATAGATGACCACATTTAAAAGAAGCCTTTAGGAGACAATTTCCTATTAGGGGAGAATATTATGCCATGTGTCTTACTCAACAATATTCTGTGACTCCCAATGTCCTCCGGATGAAATCTCAACCTTAAGATCTTTCTCTAATCAAAATCCTCCCATTGCCCCTTGCCCCATTCTCTGGGCATATTTGTTCACACTATTGAATCTATCATAATGCCAGGCCTCTTGCTGCCTTTCCAGATCCTACCTATTTTGCAAGGACTTGTCCAGTCCAACCTCTTGATTTCCACACATCATTACAGACTCTAGTGATTTTTTTTTTCTTTAAAACCTTGTTGCATTCACTTTGCAATTAGCAGGCAATATTGCAGGTACTAAATGTATGTGCTCTGGAGTTTTACAGAGCTGGGTCTGGGAATTTCTTCATAACTTATTAGCTAAATGCCCTTGAAGGTTTTCCCTAATCCTATGTCTTCAGGGGCTAATATAAATGATTTTTACTGTAGTTAAAGAGATTAATTAAGTATATACATATATATATACATATATATATATACATATATATATATATATATATATATACAACATGCACACTCACACATGCACACATGTACACACCACACACTCATAGACATACATATATTGTTAAGCACAGACAGAAAACGTTCAAAGTAGTAGTATTATTGCTGCTGTTACTCAGTGCATTTAATATCAATTTCTGTCTTTTGATATCTAATTCATTGTTATCTTTCACTACTTAACTTTTGTATTGTTAATTATCTCTTTTTGTATTTACTTCTAGACATCAGCTTCTGGAGGTCAGAGCCAACCTTGACTCTTCCATAGCAGCTGGCTTCACAGATTTTCAAAGGTGTTTCTGGAAGATAGTCAGCCAGGGTGCAGAAAGTAGGAAAGACCCAGGAGTTTACCTCCTTCTCACCCCACCCCCCAGGACGTTGTGTTAAACAGGGAAACCTCTCCCCTCCTCTTCAGGCTCCCTGCCAGGGTGCTATGTGTGTGTGGTATGGGGCACTTTAAAGTGAATCTGTAGATTTCTCCAAAAGAGAGAAACCTTTTATGCAGAAAAACAGGTGATGAGACAACTGGAAAAATAGTCATTTTTAACTGAAGTGAGTTTCCCGGCAGCTGATTCTACCTCAGGCTGGCTGTCTTTATCCTGGAAATGTCATCCTGCTTTAGTCTGTAAATATCATGCTGTAGAGAACACCTTCGTGCTGGCTTTAGGAGGAGAGGAAGTCAACGTTGTACGGCAGTTTACTGTCATCCAAAGGACAATGCTTCTTTCTTGGATTTAATAAAATGGAGAGGGGGCTGGGCAGCTTGCCCCAGAAAAAGGACATGCAGTACCCCTCCTGCCATCACATTGTGGCTTCTTTAATAAAGTGATGAAAAGGCGTCTTTGTCCTTCAGACACCTATCTTACTTGGGCACATTCACTTTTTCACTTTCAAATGTGTGAATTCTTGGAATACGGCTGTGGCCTCCTTTTTCAAACCTGTACCTATAGTTTCTATCAAGGGCTGTATAGGGCAATTTTACCTTGCAATATCTCCCACGTCCAGGCCAAATCCTCTATTTCACCTTTTCATAGTCTAACACTCTACTCACTAAAGATGTACTTCAGTTAACCAATGCTTTTTTGAAAATAAATTTCCTCAAAAATGTAAAGATTATCTTTATTACTGTGAAGCAATCCTCACCGTAAATTACATAGTCAGGTTTCTCTGCATTCATTACCCAGCTGAGAAGAGAAAATGACAATTTCATTGTGAAGGGGAAGTAATTTTTAGCATATGGATCAATTCTAGTAAGGGCTAGTCTGAGAAGGGGGTTGATATGATAGAACTTGTGTAGCTAAAAGTAGTCCTAAAGAAGGCTGTTGGGTGCAGGTGGAGGGGGCCATTCAGGAAGGGGTGAAAAGACCTGTGGAGATGATGAGAAAGAATCGAAGAAAGAAATGGAAAGCATGAAGGATAGACTTTTCTAATTTAGAAATTTTACCAGTACTGCACATACAGAAGTAGTAAAAGAGGTGGTTTAGAGCACAAGGTCTGGAGACAAATGGTCTGTAAACTGATCCTCATCTTCCTGCTTATCAGCTCTGTGACTTTGGACTATTTACTTAGCTTCCGTAAGCGTAAGCTTCGGTTTCCTTACCTGTAGAATGAGGATGAAAATGTATTCACAGGTTATAGGACTGTGTTGAGGATTAAAAGAGATAACGCATGTTAGACAGCGCAATGTAGGGCACACATTATGTGCCTACTAAATGCTGCATGTCATTAAACATATCTTTTACTTAAAGTGGGAGAATAATAATTGCTATCAGATCTTCTGGTTTATAAACTGCCCATCATATGTGATCTTTCTGTCCAAGTTTCTCTTTTAAGAGTCGGTGTTAAAAAAAAAAACAAAAAAACAAACTATGCCTAATGAAGACTTGGCATTTATCTGATTAATTTCCTAAGCTAACACTAAAGGACCAATTGGTGCTTTATAAAAAACTATTCTAGGTCTTTATATATCTCACATATTCACACATTTAACCTTCACAACAGCCCTGTTTTTTAGGTGATGTCAAGGCATGGAGAAATTTACTTGTCTAGGGGCCCTTAGCTATTAAGGTAGAATCAGGATTTGGCCTGCAGTGGGGGTGATTTAGAGCCTATGTTCTCACAATATAAGGCCTAGAAAGATACAATAAGTGGGAAGCAGGAAAGGAGCTCAATCCAGTTTTCTTTGTTGTGTTTCCCCCCGCTCCTCCAAAAGTAGTGTTCTCCTTAAGAGCTTACATCTTTCTTCCACGAAGGCTGTCTGTCTAGCTTAGGGTGGGAGGAGGGACTAGACTACGTATTCAGAGGCCTGGGCTACAGCCCAGTTCTGCCGCTGAATATCTATGTGACTTAGGAAAGGGACTGAATAGCGATTTAGTGCCCCGGGCTTCAGTTTTAGCTTATGCTACTTGACTATGGTAGCTGATCCATAGAACAATGTTTTGGGTTAAAGGAAAGTTAAACAAAACAGTTGCTGAAAAATACTTTGAAGACTGGAAAACACTAAATAGCATTAAAGTATTATTATCATTATTATTATTACCAACATTAGTATCTTCTTTGAAAACATATTCTGCTCACAGTCTCACAACTCTGAATGATAATAATAATTATCTGAAGCTTTTTTTTTTTTTATTCCAAACTACCAAGTCCCAGACCTCAATCTGATCCAGTTGGTTTGGGATGGGCTTATGAAATGCAATTTTTAAACCTCTCAGGCATTTCTCATTAAATAGGTTTACAAACCTCAAATCTATTTCTCAAAGTATCACCCTGGATCACAGGCTATCTTGAGTATTTCCCATTTGTATTTCCTTGAACCTGAGATTTATCATCTGTAAGATTTATCTTCCTTAACAAAAGTTATATGTTCTTATTTTTTTCTTATGAAACTTGCAGAACTGGGACTGCAAGTACAATCAGGACTGGGTAGAATAGTTGATTGAGTTGTATTATTGCCTTGATTGAAATCTTTTGTAAGTAGATCTGCTGCATACTTGTGTAAAACAATCTTGAAAAGAAACATAATTAAAGTTACAAAGGGAACTTTTATTAACACTGAAGAATTACCTTCCTGAATGGCACCCTAAGGCATGGGTATAGATTAAATGACCTTTTAAGGTAGTGACCCTTTAGAAAGGTTAGTCTTGATTCAAAGGCCAAATCTAGACAGGCAAATCATTTTGGAGAAAATAAAATAGCTAAAATCAGCCAGTAAACTGATTATTTAGTGAACTCTCCTTTAAATGAAGTAGTATTCTTAGTGCTTTGTTAGGGGGTTAAAATGTGACCCAGTGTATTGCCAAGAAGTGGTAACATGGACCACAGACTCTGCAACCAAATTTGGGATAAAATCTGAGCATCATGATTTAACAGTTGTGTAGCCATCAGCAAAGCGTCTGCTTTTCTCTCTGCCTATGTTTTCTCATCTGTGCAATGGAGAGAGTATAGAGGTAAATGAGGTGACAAACACATGCAAAGCACATGTGCTAGCACGTGGTGAGAACAGGATAAATAGCAGCTACTATTATTTTTAAACATAACTAATCTACCCAGAACTGTCTGCTTTTTCCATTTCCCCTGATGGTTGGAAGAAATTAATGCAGTTGCTGAAGCAGTGAAGGAGTATATAAAGCACTGGGAAAGCTGACTTAATACATGTGATTTAACTCCAGAATGTGTTTCTGAAAATCCCCTGACTTCTTTGTGAGTATCTGTTATCTCTATGCTTATAAAACAAGGTGCAAAACACTTCTCATAGCATTTTGGCTGCTGGTTTTAGAAGGGACATTGATAAATTGGAGAGGTTCCAAAAATGATAAAAGGATTAGAGGATATGACCTACAGAGAAAGATTATTAAAAGAACTTCATACATCCAGCCTGGAGCAATGATGACAATGGGTGGGAATATGATAACTGAACTTGTTACTAGGAATAGGTAAGAAATAAGGAAAGGAATTATTTTAGGTGATTATAATATGGGCAAACAAGGATTGATTGGCCTTAAACCAGAAAAGAAAGCCCTTGTGTGAAGTATTCTTTGGGAAAAAAAAAATCAGAGAAGTCAATTAATACCTCAATTAATAATCATCTGAAAGGTGATTCGATGCAGCTCTTTAGATGGTACCTCCAAAAGCTGATTCTTCAAGAGTCAAACCTGAAGGATGAGAAAAGGAGGTGTGTCCTGGCTGCCTGTGCTTTTTGGGGGTACGGCCTAAGCCTTTAGGGAATGTACACATCTCTCCATGAGGGGGACTTATATTCATTTCTTCTCCACTTTTTTCTCCTTTCTATAGCATAGCGAGTGGATTGGTGACCCCCAAAATGTTATGTATACTTCCTAAATCCTAAAATGTGTGAATATGACCTATTTGTAATATATATATATATATATATATATATATATATATATATATATATATATATATATATATCTTTGCCAACGTAATTAAGTTAAGGATCTTGAGATGAGGAGATCATCCTGGAATATGAGAAAGTACCCTAAATCCAATAACAAGTGTCCTTATGAGATACAGAATAGAAGGCACAGAGGCACAGGAAGAGAAGGAGGCAATATGACCATAGAGATATAGAGTGAGGTAGTTAAGGAAGCTAAGGATTGCCAGTAGCAACCACTAGAAACTTCAGAGGGATCAAGGCCTGCCAACACCTTGATTTCAGACTTCTGGTCCCAGAACAGTGAGAGAATAAATTTATGTTGTTTCAAGCCACTAAGTTTATGATAATTTGTTATGACAGCCCTAGGAAACTATAGAACCAGTGTGAGGGTAAATTTTAAAAAATCTTTTTCAAAATATAGAACTTTAAGAGCCTCTCAGCATCAGTCTCCCCCACCCCAACCCGTGGAAGAATTTCGTGTGGTCCCTTGTGGTTTAAATATTAGGAATGCCTTTTAAGTTACTAGCTTACTGTGGGAGATGGAGCTAGAGAAATGTTGGGGCAGGATGGAGGCCTGAGAGGCTGACTTAGGCAGGGCCTGTCCATGGAAGTTCATTGAAGAAGCAATCACAGTGTCCAAAATTAGACACTGAATTCCAAGAAAATACTCAAGGATATGTTTAAGAAAGAAGTTGAAGAATGAAGGAGTCAAGGCATTCACTAAGTGGTGGGCTCTGGGTTAAGGTTACATTTTCATAGTAAAAGCTACCATTTATCAAAATTCAACATGCTAGCTACTCTCCTAAAAACTATGTTTGGTATTTTATTTGGTCCCATGGTATAATTAATGAAATTAATATCCTTACTTACAGATGAGGAAAATGAGGTTTAGAGAGATAAGTCATTTGCTCAACTTTCCACAAGTAAATAAAAGGTCTCAGATTTGAACCAGATCTGTCTGATTTCATAACATATGCAATTCTATCTAAGGTCACATGGGTAGTGAGAGTCAAAAATGGAATTCACCCAGATTCCTGGCATTTGCAAGGGCTGTGCTCTTTCCTTGGCGACTTCACTTCAAACTATAAAACAAACAAACAAACAAAAAAGTGTTGAGAAAGAATAGAAATGCTGTGGTGGGTCGTATAAATTTATACACTGTAATCAGGACCAGGATACCGTCTGGAGAAGGAAATAACCAGCTCTGCACCAGCGGCTATAGCTACATACACAAGAACACTCAGCTGTGGGCACTGAAGAAAAGACTCTACTGATGAATCTCTGGATGAAGAGAGGCAGAATTAGGGAAAATCTTAGGGACCACTGAGTTCAGGGCCTTCAGTTCTGGATGTACTACTGTCTCCAACATACAGCGAGACTCTTCCGATAACTGATTCTCTCTCCAATAGCCTTTGAGGAGTATAGTCTTTATCATGCATCTCTTGTCCTAGGATGCTGCTAAGCCAACATCTTCCATGCCACTGATTACCACGTAAAGTGTTTTTAGGATTATACTAGAAAAAAACATAACTTAGCAAGATAAATCTGCTGACACTATTTGGCTGTGATTGTCTTTTCACTCTGGGGCATAGGCCAGGCAATAGAAGTGTAGGGTGTAGACTCACCCCTCTGAATAGAAATTGTAGGCTTTGTATATATACATGTAATTTATACCATAAATGACAGGCAGTTGTCAAACGAGTGAATTCCTTCAACTGATATTTTGGTGGCTAAAAGAAGGACTGGTGTGGACAGTGAAATTATATCATTGGGATTTAATTTTGGCTCTGTCACCTCATACCTACTGCATGACCTTAGGTAAGTTATATAATTTTTATGTTTCTAAAATTTCTCATCTGCTAAATGTAAGTTATAAAACAAAACAACAACAAAAAAAAACATTTGATTTTTAGAAATATTGGAAAGATTGAGATGCTGTAAATAGTGAAAGTAGCACCACACCCTGCAGATGACAGTTGCACATTTGGTGGTAGTAGACTGAGTTGTTGTTACATCATAAGTGTCACTTCTGTGAAGCCTGTCTCCATTCCACTTCTACTGTAGACGTCTCAAAGACTAGTGCATGACTCCTGACACGGGGGGCTCTTTATGATAAATCACAAATTCCTAACCTTACATTGTTTTCTAAAAGTCAGTATCATTGAGCCATTTAAACACCACTTTGTACTCGTATTCACAGAGGATTAGGTTTTGGATCAATTGTCAGAGGACCAAAACCATCAAATTATTTTTAGGTCATGATGAAGGGGTTATGATCACATTTATAAGTGTCCTTCCCTATGATTAAGAGCTAGCTTCACAAAGAGGCTCATGAGGCTTAGGGGAACAATTTGTGGCCATGAGGTTTAATAATCTGAGAGTGAGAATCCTGTTTTGTGACATTCTCAAAGATTTCTGACCTATATATTTTACAGTGTTTTACAAAGGGGACGGGCTGCAGGCACAGGCACCTGCTTAGAAGTAGAGCTTTTTAGGCTTGAGCGAGACCTTGAGTCTCATCTGGTCCTGATCTCTGCACAGCTTTTCTCTCAGGAAGTTATTGACTTATGTGTGAAAACCTCAGGGTGAGGAAGTATATGGTGGGACATGGGGCCCCTGCTTGCTTTACACAGTTTTAATATAAACTTACAGTGACACAAATGCCATCTCCTCACAATGCCACCACATAGGCTTTGGCCTACTGCCTTTTTTATGTTCACATATTTAAAGCCATTCGTTTATGTCTCTCTTAGGGCTTTCTTTCTGAGGGTTTTAACTTCCTGATTCTTTATTTGGCTCATCATGGTAAAAACTATTTAGTTCTTGTGGCATCTTGGTCTCTCCAATCTGTACATGTTGTAGTTAGTCTTTTAGAGTGCGACATGAAGAAGGAAGTTCCACACATCCAGGTGCACTCTGACCAAGGTGTGAATATCATCCCCTTTCTAAATATTCCATCTCTGTTAATGTATGGATAATCCCAAGTTTTGAAATTTGAGTTACGTAGTTTCACAATTTATTATTTGCTCATATTATAAGAACAATGAACTATTTCTCATTTTGCCTCATGCATACTCCACGTATCACCCTCCACTGATATTCCTACAAACTCAAAAGTAAGCACTATTGGCAACATCTTATAGGACTGGTTGTCTCTTTGCTGGTATCTTATAATAAGATTCATTACTAGATTCTAGCCCCTTTGAGGGTAGGTGATCAGATGGGATTCAGAAATGACTCACACAACATGTATCATGTATGTGCTAAGCACATTCATATATTTTACCTTATATTCCCCTCACAATAAAACCAGGTCTCAAACATGTTAAATGTCTTACACTACAGCAGTCCCCAAACTTTTTGGTACCAGAGACCAGAGCTCCTATGAGAATCTAATGCCTGATGATTTGAGGTGGAGCTGAGGTGGTGTAGCTAGTGCTTGGCAGTTGCTGCAAATACAAATAAAGCTTTGCTTGCTTGCTCTGTACCCTAACAGTCCACATATGGTACCTGTCTGTGGCCTTGGAGTAGAGACCTCTTTCTTACAGCATTGTGAGCAAGAAACAGAATCAGAACCTGAATGCATGTCTTCTGCTCCAATCACAGTGTCTTTACTTCATTTATTTTTAATTTTCTTTAATTTTGAAATATTTCAAACAGAAAAGTACAGAAAGTAACATTGCACATACTTGTGTCCTAAAACACTAAATTTGTGACAGCTATAAAATATCTGGGACCATTCACTTTTAGAGAGAAAACATTGCTACACTTAATTTCAAGAATTATTTTTTATGAAGAATTTCCATTCCTTTTTAAGTCAATGTGGCATATTCATGTTTTCAGAAAATTATTTATTTTGCTTAAATTTTAAATGCAAGTGTACAATGTTTTTAACAATATTTTCTTAATGTTTTAAATTTTGTTTTCTCTATGTAATTATGTCCCATTTCTTTATACAAATATTGTGTATTGTACCTTTGTCATTTTCCTCTCACTTCATTTTTGTTGGTTTATGTATTTTATTTATTTATTTTTTTAGATATCTAGTTTAATATATTTAACATCTGATAAGTGAATTATAAAATTACCTATATTAATCTGTGTTTTACATTCTATCAAATACATGCTCTAATAATCAAAATAATCTGTATAGCACATTATAGTTTTAAAATTGCTTTCACATTCTTTGCTTCATTTGATTTTAGCAATGCTGTGGTTTCTGTTTGCTTGTTTTATTAAATTTATTGGGGTGACATTGGTTAATAAAATTAAATAGATTTCAATTCAATAATACATCATCTCTATATTGCATTGTGTGTTCACCACCCAAAGTCAAATCTCCTTCTGTCACCATATATTTGATCCCTTTATCCTTATCTATATCCCTCCTCCCCTCTTTCCCTCTGGTAACCATATCATTTCACTCATATGTGGGATATAATACTAAAAGCAGCAAATCAACAAGACAGACAAAAGCTCTTAGACACAGACAACAGGTTTGTGTGTTTCAAATTTTTTTTCAAAGTAAGAGCTTCGGAGTTTATTGATGTGCTCTATTGTTTCTTAGATTCTTATTTAATTATTTCTTTTCTCTAGCTCACATAGTATTGCACTTTTAGTATTCTTGATTAAATGAGTTAAATGCTTAAGTGATTTATTTACCCTCATTTTAGAAGATATGTTAAAACATTGCCATTCATTTCTCAGTATTTTATAATTTTCATTTCCTTTTTATCCTATAAGTTATATATGAATTAATTTCTAAGTATCTAAATACATGTTTTGTCCAAAGTATGCCTTTTGTTTATTTAAAGTTCATTTTTGCACAAAAGATGTCACTTGCATATTATTGATTCTTTGAAAAATTTTAGCCTTTATTGTGACTGTGGTTTATTGTGTCAGTGGTTTCAGATATTCCATGCATATACCTTTTCTGTCATTTGCAGATATGTCTGTGTGTATATGTATCAATCACATTAAGCTTGCTAATTTTCTTAAATTTATTTTTCAAATTCACATACTATAAGTTTGATTTTTATGTGTGTGTTCAATACTATAATTTTAAACAATGTATAGATTCCTTTAGCTACCATCATAATCAGTATACAGAGTAATTATATCACTCCAGAAACTCCTTCATGCTGTTTCTTTGTAGTCAGATCTTCTCCAAATCTATAACTGCTGGTAGCCATCACTCTTTTTGTCACTATAGTCTTTTCTTTTGAGAATATCACATAATTGGAATTATACAGTATGTAACCATTTAAGATTGGCTTATTTCATTCAATATGATGTCTTTGAGATATGTCCAAGCTGTTAAATATAGCAATAGTTTGTTCACTTTTAGTGATAATACCACAGTTGGGCTATCCATTAACTTTCTGAAGGATATTTGAGTTGTTTCCAGTTTTTGGTGATTATGAATAATACTACAATAATCATTCATGCTGTTTTTATTTCTCTACGTGAAATACTCTCTCTGGAGCGGATAGCTGAATCATATTATCAGTATATGTTCAACTTTAAAAAAACTACTTTTCCAGAGTCATTTACTATTTTGTATCCCCACTAGCAATATATGACAGTTGCCAGTTCCTTTACATTCTTTTCAGCTATTGTTATTGTCAGTGTTTTCATTTAAGCCACTCTAATAGATGGGCAGTGCTATCTCATCATAGCATTAATTTATATTTAACAGCTATTGATTGACACCTTTTCATGTTGTTTCTTATATTTTGAACATATTTCTCGGTGAAGGTCTGTTCAAGACTTTTACCCAGATTTATTTATTTATTCATTTTTCTTACTGTCAAATGTTGAGAGTTATTTACATATTCTGAATACAAGTGCTTTATATATATGAGATTTGCAAATATTTTCTACTAGTCTTTAATTTGTTTTGTCATTCTCTTATTAGTGTTTTCCCAATTAAAGTTTAAATGCACTGAAATCCATTTTATCAGGTGTTTTTAATCTAAGGAACATACATTTGGTGTCATTTTAAAATTTTTTGCCAGTCTCTGGGTCATGAAGATGTTCTCCTTAGCTCCTCTTTCATATAACCTAACATTTTCTCTGTATGCTACCTGACAAATGCTGTCTTCAGGACTGTCTTTCAAACCACTGACCTTCTCATCTACTATGTTTAGTCTACAGTTATCTCATCAGTCAAATTTTTATTTAAATGACTGCATTTTTAATTTCTAAACTTTTTAATTGGTTCTTTCCCCTATATCTCTAACTTTATTTTCTATCTGTTTTCCTAATTTTTTGAAATAAATGTCATGTTGTCATTATCTTTTGAACACCTTCAGCATACTAAAAGCAGACTAGCATCAGGGTAAAAAACTGTTTGTTGAATGATAAAAGGCACTTAATCTGGAATGAATATTTTAATAATATTTTTGTGCTGGCTGACCTGTATACTGTTGGAATTTTTCATTTGTTTTTGTAATTTTTATGTGTGTGCTCATTTCAAGTGGGAGTTTTTGGGTTTGTTTAAGATCTACTTTGTGTTGTACCAAAAGTTTGTGGTTATTTGTGTGCATTAATACAAATAAATCATTACCCCATATTAGGTATTTTATAGATATTTCAATGGTTTGCTTTGCAGGGTGTTGATATATTGAAGTTCAGCTCATTTCAGTTCAACGTCATGAGGCTGTTTCTTTCTTCCACCTTCCTAGTCCTATAGAATTTAGTAAAAGAATAATTCCATGAAGCAATTTGGGAATTGATTTTTAAACTCTCAGTGAGGAGAGAAATATCAACACAGCCCTAGCTTACAACACTAAGAAAGGACCCACCCAATCCTGGGTAGAGTTTTGATTGCATTTGATTACACATGGTAGCTGAGCTCCTGGACATCATAATTTGTTTCTGTTATCAGAACAGCAGGCCTCAAGGGACATTTGGCTAACAGCTTTTCATTTTTATTCCCAAGGATTCCCTTTCTATAAGGAATCCTTATAGGAGGACTGACAATGACTTAACTTGAGGAGTCATCTTGAATGAAAATACTTTGTTCCCTCCCTATTAGAGTTTAGAACAAAAACTTGGTTTGAGGAGATGTTTCACCAGTGCCTGCTCACTGGACCATCTAGTTTAGATGCTCTGGAACAATGTCCTCTGACCACTACACAGAACATTACTTTCTTTCTTGGAAAACAAAGCTTCCTGCTTTTCCTTCCTGAGATCTGTTCCCGATTCACTCAAATATTTTAATTGTCATGCATTTGGAGAGAGAATTTTTTTTTACTCTCATGCAACATTTCATTGCTAACAGAAAGGCTGTTGGGGCAGCTGACACAGTGGCTATTACTTTGAGCATTTTCTAAACAATATAATTTTGCTGCCCTTCTGCTTTCAGTGAAATTATAGGGTGTGTTCTTCTTTGTGTAACAATGAAACTCAGCTCCCATGCCAGGGGTCCTGAACAGATTCCATACCAATCTTTCAAGCCTCCATATTAATGCAATTATCATTGAAGTTGTCGATTCAGACACTTGCAGCTTCGCTATATTGGTTCATCTTGGCATGGCAGAAAAATGAGAAAGAGTTATAACTGGTCCAGATATGTATGTGTATATGTATATGTGTATGTGTGTGTGTGTATATATATGTACATATGTGTATATAGATAAATATAATATGCATATATGTATATATATATGAATAAAATATATATGTGTGTGTAGTCTCCTGCTAATTTGAAATGTATCCTGAGTAAATAAAAGCAATATTTATAGAAATACACAGTGATAGATCAGCTGTGAATCTGAACTTGATGCTGATAAATTCTCATTACTTTCATCTACCTGACAAATGAAATGTCCTGCTAAGCAGTAGCTGAAAATTTAGTCAGAAACCTGCAGATAGGAAGCATCCTATGTGCAAAATGGACAAGTTTGGTGAATATCTTGAACTGGAATGACACAGAATGGAGCATAAAGGAGAAGTTCCTCTATCCTTTGAATCTGCCAGGCTGTTAGAAATGGTGGCATATTTACTTGTTGTCACCACTCTATGGCAATTCAAACTACTCTAATTTTCTTTACATTCCCAGTTGACAGAGAAAATAATACTCTACTTGTCCTAATTCTGAGATTCCCATTAATCTGTCTCCTAAAAACCAATCTAATGCATAGATTTGAGGTCTGTCTACATATTGAGTGGCAATCTCTAACATGGAGAGCACACATCTGAGGTGGAGTAATGATCAATTAATGATCTATTGAAACTATGGTGGTTACTCTTTTTGTCTATTTATTTTCAGTCTCTATATTTGCGAAATTTTTTAACGTTTATGACATTTGTACAATTGTACACAATATATTTAAAAACAAATATACAGATTTTATATTACATATCACATATAATAAATAATACAATTTTAATAAACCAATATTAAATATAATATATGAGTACATGCTCACTGCATTTTAATAATAGAAACATGCAATTCAAACAATTTAAAGACCACTATTCTAGGGAAGGGCTTCTCATACTTTAATATGCACATAAAGCATCTGTGGGTTTTGTAAAATTCATATTGAGATTCGGTAGGTCTGGATGGGGTTAGAAACTTTGCATTTCTAACAAACTAGGTTATGCTAGTGCTGCTAGTCCTTTGATTACACTTAGAATATCAAAGTATGATTTACTGAACTCTTGAAGTATCCTCTTTCCCAAATATTTCTCTCTCTGGGAAAGTGGTGATACTTAGAAACTCCTCCTGTGTTAAAACAGTTTTTTGAAAGGCAGAATTATTGTTTTTTGGCTGTTTGCTTTGTTTTGTTTTAATTCAAGTCTCTCCAGATAGGTAGAATTATACAGTATGGTGATTCGGGATTCTCTAAAAACAAACTCTTCAGGAGAGGCAAATTGTAGGAGAGAGCTACTAAGCTGAGGGCTGTCAAAAGGCAATACTGCCAACAGTTGGAGGAATGAGTGTTTTTGTCTTGAGTACAGATCTGGCAGCATACCACAGCATCCATTATAATATATCCTAATTAACCCTTCAATACACTCAGACACACTTTATATAATAAGCTTCTCCGGGATTATGATGTGCCCCTTTTCCTGTAGAGACAAACTTTAGTGAGATGATTTAGAGCTCTCATTACTACTGGTTTTAAGACTACAACTGATGCTCATCCAAGTTGAGCCAACTTAATGCCAAGAAATCGCGAAGTGAATGACCTAAGTACCCAACACAGTCTTCTCTGCCTTCATGGTTTAATAGCAGTCTGTTCTCTTCCTGATGATAAGCATCCATCACCCCTGCCTTGCCTTTCCATAATCTCTTTGAACAATACTGAAATGATAGGGTGGCAACTATAGCTTAAAATTTCATGATATTCATGCTTTTTCCTATGTTAAAGATGTCATTTTCTGGGAATGAGGACCTCTAATCTTTCAGAGCCCAGAATTTTGGGGATGGGAAGAACAAATTTTTTAAATGAGTCCCTGAGACTGATAGTGTGTTTCTCCTACCTTCACTTCTTGGTTCCAAGACCCATGATATTTCCTATTGGGATCTTTGATAAGCCCTGAGGGTGGCACTTTTTCCTCACAGGGTATCATCACAAAGCTGATGCCTCAATTGCAACTTTCTCTATCAGTCTGGTATCTACTGATAGGACCAGCAGATCGCAACCATGGTCATGTGTATACTGCCACATACTCTTTGTTGTAAAGAGGCTCCCTAGATGTAATGCAGCATTATGCAAAATACAGTCTCTTATTGTCGCATTAGAAACAACATGGGAAGCAAGTCTTGAGATATAAATAATGAATCAGGTATGTCAGGCAATAAAAGCAAAACCATACTTGAATACATTTTAATTCAGGTATCCCAGAAACCCTTCTTGTGAAAGACTAAAGGATGCAAAATTCAGTAGAGAATGAAGATAAATTTAATGCATACAAAACAAAGACATTTGAACAATTCTGAAAACTCTTGACCTGGAATTACCTTGCAGAATTCTCCCACATGGAGACAAATGATCCAGGACTTTATATACTTATGTGGACAGGTCATTATTTGTGGGATGCTCTTTGGAAAGGATGTGAATTTGGTCATGGTGACAGTCTTCAAGTCAAGACAATTCCCTTGGAATGATCCACCTGAGAGCTGTCAGCTGCTAATATTCCTACAACCTGGAAAAAATAATATGTTATTCCTTAAAGTGGATGAGAGATCTGAGCTGCATATCGCAATACCACCGCATCCACTACAATGCAAATAGATATATTTGTTCCCTGTTCTTAAAAGTGAAATAAGATCAGATGATTTTCAATGAGGACAGATAGGGTTTCAGCAAAAGTTGTCAGATATGTGGTCAATATAAGACATAATGGTAGAAAGTAAAACAGCATAAGATCTCTGGAGATAGGAAACTAATGGAGAAATCAGTGCAATTGAGAGGAGAAAAGGTGAAAGGAGCAAAGACTCCCATAGCTATTTCCCAATTTGGCACCCATTTGGTGTTACTTTCTCTAAATTCTTGAAAGGACCATCTTTATGTATTGAAAGGTGGTCCTGGGCCAAGTAGTGTGCATCTCTCAGTGAACCAAGAGCACTGTGTGCAATACTGCAGAAAGATGCCAAGAGATAGTGACACTGAATCTTCTGCAATCTAATGCCTGCAATCTAGTATTACAGACTGGACCCTGGTTAAAAAGGAACAAGGGAAAATGTGTAGTCTCAAAGCAAAGGCTTTAGTGCAATTTGGTGCTTAGGAACAGGGCCTGTATTAGCCCAGTCTTCTTCTGCCCTGTATGGCCAGTCTTAACTGGCTGTCATTTCATCTTTATTAAGATGCTAATTACAGTCTAAGTTGTGCCCCCTTCCTAGGAATTTCTGCATAACTAAGTTCTTTTTTGTTTACCTTTCTATAGCTCTTTATCATACATTCATACATGATCTCAATGCATTTTCATATAGTAGATGTTCTCCTTGTTGTATTTTTATATGAAATAAGGAATTACAAAGTTACATTCTTTCTTTTCCTTGAACCCATCGTGTGACTTGTTTACATGATACAGCCTCTCTGAGTCTTAATTTTCTCATCCATAATGTGAAAAATAATAAATAACGAAAATAAAGATTTGATAATAATAATGTCTATCCTATAATTTGTGCTTAATAATTTTCAACTATTACTTAAACCATTTTTAGCTTTCAAGTTTTTTTAATGTACTAGGAAGCAAAATATAAATGTAATTAAAATCATATGTCAACTGAGAATAAATGAATCCAGCAGAATTATATAATCAAGTACATTAGTGTTTCTAACCATATTTTGTTATAATTATTTTGGCTGTTCAAAATACTACATGTATCTTTTACTTTCCCCCCTATACTTCAAGAAGCTAGGGTTTTCAGAGAGCTGAATGCCAGATGAGTGGGTCCTTCCCCTAACTTATTCCTAGCAGTCACTGTGTAGAAAACATTTAACATTTCACGTTTCAATTTCTTTATCTACAAACCAGAGGCCATCATCCTGACCTGCATCATCAAAAAGCAATTTCTATTAGCAAATTAATGAATGTTGAGGCAGCTATCAATGCTGAGTATCATTCATATTAGATTGGGCTTCAATTGCCAAACAGAAAGTGAACCATTCCAGAAAGTCCCTTTGGGAACAACAGTTTAAGTTTTTTTCTCTTTCTGGCTGCTGAGGAAAAGAACTGGTCAAAGAGAAAAGGGAAAAGCAAGGAGAAAGAGAAGGGCAGAGGGGAGAGGAGATAAAACAGTTCAAGGTTGTATTTCCCTGACTTCATTGCTTCAATGTTGGCCTCAACCTTTGTGACAAGGTCTGGGGAAGATGTACTTTATGATGTGCTTCAAGTGTGATAAAGAAGCTGAGAGGTGAGTTCGGGAAGGGTTAGATGTCCTTGAGAGAACTGGATGGGCTTGAGTACTCTGTGAGGAAGGATGTTATTAAATTGAATTATTATTATTATTAGCACTTAGACAATGTGGAGAGGAAAGGGAGGAGAAAGGAAGAGAGCTAAATTAAAAGTGTATTGGTCACATTGTGAAAAAATTCTGAGAGCTGCAGCTGACCTGTAACTATGTCATGTATATCTCAGGAGGGTCTGGTTATTGAATAGGAATTCTTTAATTTTTTACCAAAAGTTTTGTTCTGAAGATTTGAAGGCAATCCCATGCCTCTTCTGTGGTTTCACTGAGAAACAAAGATATAACTAAATAGGATTTCTAAAGTTAGGTCTTCAAGTAACCTCTTTTCTAGCCAAAATGGATTCCTCTGCCCTCACTTCCCCCTATTTTCCCATGTTATTACAACTACTGTAGTACCTTCATGCTTTTCTACTCTGATTCTTATTCTTCCCTTCCATTGATGGACCAGTTTTGAAACAGTGGTCATCATTTTTATTGACAGTAGTTGATATTTATGAAGCACTTACCATGTGCCAAGCACTGTGCTAAGCACTTAGAATTTATTATCTCATTTTATCTTTACTTGTGCCCTATGAGGTAGATTCATTTGGCCCTATTTCACATTTGAGGATCTCATCTTAGAGAGGTATAGCAGTTTGATCCCAAGGCTTACAATAAGTGTCAGAAATGGGATTCAGCCCTGCTTCTGACTCTAAATCTTGTGATCCTAAATGCTACTGTTCTCTATGAAGCCAAAATAGAAAACTCTAATCTCTACTGAGTTGTCAATCCTCCCAGTTGCTCTCCATTTCTATTGATTCATCTAGGAGTACTAACCAAAGAAATGGGAGAAAATGAGAGGGATGATTACCATCCTGAGAAGAATTACTACTATCCTGAGGATTATATTGTGCTTGATTTGATGAACAACAACAAAGAAAGATAATTAACTAATCCACCAATGGAAGGGAGTTTGAGCCAAGAAAAAGGGCATTTAGCATAGGTGAGAAAATGCTGAGCAGTTTTTCCATAAAAATACAAGGATATCTGTTTACATTATCCATGTACCATAAGCATCATGCACTGATGCTTAAATCTGTTTTTATATTACTTGATCTATCAGCAGCAATAAACTATTGAAAGATCCCAACTCTTTGAAATACTACTTCTTTCTTCAGCTTTCACAGTAGGAACACATTGTCCTCTTGTTAAGAGTTTTCACTTACCTCATTTTCCTCTATCATCACAGGCTTCTATGACTTTTCTAAATCTTAAAAGTTGATGTACTCCAGCATCTTTTTTTGTACTGTCTTCATGTCCCTTCACTCTCCCTGGGTGAACTGGGTGACTGGCCTTATCTATTCTCAAAGCTTTACTTTGAATCTCTACAACCATCTACAAAAACTTCATCCCTGGGCTTTCCCTAAACTCCAGACTAGATTATTAAACTAAAATGTAAAATTCTACATGAAAGTCTAATAGCCATCTCAAAATTTACCCAGCCAAATGGAAAGAAGGCAACTTGTAACTTTTCATTAAAAAATTCTTTTCCAAACCAAACCTTCCACATCTTTGGGGGAGGGGGACCAGGAAACAAAACACCACCACTACTCCATTGTATAAGATAAAAATCTAGGGCTTATTCTTGTTGCCTCTCTTACTCAGCTCACCATGTTCTCTCTAACGAGTCTCATCA
This sequence comes from Cynopterus sphinx, assembly GCA_030015415.1. NCBI lineage: Eukaryota > Metazoa > Chordata > Mammalia > Chiroptera > Pteropodidae > Cynopterus > Cynopterus sphinx. Next base: position 24,317,776 of record CM057384.1, on the reverse strand, counting down.
ATGGTACCTCTAAAACATTTCTAAAATTGTTTCACTCCCTTAAATCTTCACTATCACCCTAATTCAAGGATGAATAATCTGTTTCCTGGATTTTGAAAATAAACATCTACCTGCTTTCCACATATCCATGTTCAAGTGATCTTCCAAAAGGCCAGCAGATAGACTTCTTAAAAGAATAATCCAGATCATGTCACTCATCTGCTCAAACCATTTTCAGGATGTGCCATTTCATTTGGGCAAATACTCAAACCATGACCCTAGCTCACCTCATCTCTAGCCACTCCTTTACCCCTCATTAGAACTCAGTCACATTTCTTTTTTTTTTTTATCTTCTTTATATAATTCAAGCTCATTCTTGACTTAGGCCTTTCTCATATCTATCTCTTCTTCCTGGAATGTTCTCCCTCATGATTCACACGGTTTTCTATGGTGTATTTCATTGTCATTTTAAATGCCACCTCGTAGGCAATCCTAGTAGCTTCCAAGTCACCATGATATTACCTTATTTTATTTATCTGAATAGCACATTTCTTCATCTACTCTTTTTATGTTTATTTTCTATTTCCTCCTTCCTGACTAGAATGCTGATTTATGAAAACAGCCCTTGTTTATTTTCATAATGCTAGTGATTCAACAATGTCTTATATGTAGCAGACACTCAATAGATTTAGTCAAAAGAAAAAAAAAGAGAAAAGAATAAAATAAAAAAGAAATGAAGAAAGAGATCATTTATTATTAGTGGACTGAGTACTTATTATCTAAAGAATGAATTTGAAATTTAACATAAGAATGTAAATGCACCGTTGAAATTGTCACTGAAATTTAGTGAGGCCAGAAAAATAATAAGATGACAAATAAAGCTAGTGCAAAAAAAAAAAAAACTGTTTAAATAAAGGACATGAAGAAATAGCACTGTAATCAAAGAAACTATTGTATTCCTGAACAGAAATCTTCAAACTCAACTGATATAGTACAGTAGAAAGCACTTTGGTGATTAAGTAAAAAATAAAAAGAAAGTGATATCATGAGATGGTACTATACAGAAAAATCACTAGACAAAATATATGAGTATAGTTTTTCTAATATAGATCACAAAAACGATACACAAGGAAGTTAAAGTATAGGGTGTAGGAGGCAGAGGACTTTTCAAATATTTTCTTATTTTTCTCAGTAAAAAATATCACTCTCTTTGCAATTATTTAAGTAAGAACCTGAGTATTATACTTGACAAACTTCTCTTCCTTAAAATTCATATCAAATCAATAGGTCAGTTCTATCTGCAACCTGAATAAAACTAAGTTGCCTAAACAGTCTAGTCTTGACAGTTTTTCATTTAAAAAGAAATTAATCAACTTAAGTCCTTACTAAGATTTCTTGAAACCACATAAAAACATGATAAAATATGAAACACTTAAAAATTTTTTTTCTCATTCTATATGTGTGTGCAAATAGGAGAAAGAGATTTATGAGAATGTGTATGTGTGTATGTGTGTGTGTGTACCACACACATGGTAGTTACCTCAAAATCTTTCATTTCTCTCTTTATGTTTCCCAACCTCTCTCTTCTCTTTTACCGAATCCATGTTAAATCTTCTTTGTCCAACTACATTTTTTGTGTTTTTGTTTTTATTCTTTCTTCTTTCCGGTGCACCTTCAGTATACCTAATGTAAGTAAAATTAAACAGATCTAAGATGTTCTCGGTTTTCCTTCTTCTTCACATGCCAATAATCGCTATTGCCTCTATTGCCGCTGCAATCTTATAGTCTAAATATAAAGTCTTCCACCATCATATTTACATATTTCCTCTTGCCTCCTACAACTGCTTTTTAGTTGATCTTATTCACATCTCTCTTTGCACAGTAACCCTTGAAATTTTTTTTTGACATAAATCCACTCAAGACACTTTTTTTCTTAAAACTCTTAAATAACTTTATTTGCTAGTAGAATAAATTACAAATTCTTTTTCACTGGCCAAAAAGTCTTGTATGATATGACACCTTCCTAGTTTTCGTGACTCTTCTCATGCCCTATTCTACAACTCATCCTAATCCACAACTACCTGAGCTTTCCTTCAGTCCTGGAATATTTTATGCCCCCTTCTGTTTCTGGATGTTCTTATAACTATTCTTTCTTACTGTAGTGCTTCTTCCTGTCTCCTAGATAATTCTATTCATCCATCAGTTGGGTCAGCTAAATACTCCTCAGATTAACTCAGGTTATCCTATCAAATGTATTCATGGCATAATTACCTTTTTTCCAAAGCCCTTATCACAATTATAATTCATTGAACAAGTATTTGTGTAATTTTTTTTTTTACTCTTTCTTAGACTATCAGCTACACAAGGGCAATGATATTGTCATTTTAGACATTAAAAGAATTTAAGACATATCGTTTCTTGAGTAATTAAATGAACAGATAAGTACATGAATGAATTTACTAGAGGTCTACATATTCAAAAGACATTATATGGCATTTTTCTGACTCTTCTTGTTGACAAGTTTCACTAGTAAACAATAAACTTTCATAATTCATTATAATGAATAGGAAACATTGTTCAGTAGAATTACAATGGTAGGAAACTTAGGGAAACATGACCATGTCATCTTGGAATTAATAACTTTGAGGAAGAAGTATGGGCTTTTTAATAGCTAACACAATTCCTCTGACCTGTCTGGTGAGGGCACTGATAAGCATGTAATATGGACACCATGCCTTACCATGTTGACTTTGCCTGGCTCCCTCAATATTGAGACTTATGCCTCCTTTCTATGCCTCTTATTTGTTATCACTTGTTTCCAGAAAACTTCCTAGAGGCAGCAAAGATAAAATTTACTTTTATGTTCTTCAGTGCCATACTCATCTTATATTCTTTACAGCAATGATTATATTGCCTAACTTGTATGTATGTTTTCCTGATGCTTGATATATGTATTCATCTCCTGGAAGAGTAAAACATTAGCTGATTATTCTTACTTCCTCTCTATTTTTTATTTTTTTTCCTACTGGAGCAGAGTGACTACAATGGAAATTATCTGATGAATTAATATTCTAAAAGACATTCACCTAAAATAAAAATAAAAGGAGAGGGGCATGCAAATAAGAGATGCATGAAAGATTCCCTTGTATTTTAAAGAAGTTCACATGGAAAGTTCAAAACCAGAAGGAGGTGAAAAGCAAGAAAAAATACTGGATTTGGGAAAATGGCGATTTTTCACTCTGTACAGAGCTGGCAGAACATGGCTTAGGGTAGATAAGGTGCTGTTAAAAATGACAGCAAAGGCAGAATGATTCATTCATCTCTTTTTTTACTCCCATTATATTTATCAAGGAGAATGATCTCCAAACTGTAAAGCATAAAACAAAATGCATAAAGAGCAGATCATGAAGGAAGATAGATGCCAGGATCTTCAAATGGCATCTGACTGCTTTAAATAAACTTAATCCTTAGAGCATTCACTGGCTCCATGCTGTCTTTTTCATCCGATATTTCCAATAATATAAAAATTCTGCTTTAGTGTCCTAATACTATTTCTTCATCTCTGACCTGAAATAGCAATGGTGTGCCCAAATACTGCCCAGTGGAGCTTTTATATGAGTCTCTGATTCAATGAGTAGCCCTTGATTGCCATTCCTGATAATGTGACTTTTACACCATTTCTGTGTTCTATTCTCTGGCAGAATCCCCTTTACTTTTGTTTGAATAGTGGGTGGAGGCTGGAGTACATTCTTCTAGAACACTCTATGTAGCATGCTCTGTTGAATGAATACAATAGACCTACCTTCCTCAACTATTTAACAGATGCCCTCTCTTGGCTCTTTCTGTTAGTAAAGATTAAGCCACTTTGATTCAACAGCCAGTCTATATATAAACCCTAGATAGGGCTCATTTAAATGTCAAGTCCTAGGTCCAAGAAATTTCATATTTGTCACTAACTCTCAATGACACAAACTTAATTTTTCCTCAGGAATTCTCAAGGCACAAGGGATTCCTCTTCTTTGTGGAAACAAAGCTGGGGACTACACAAATGTTTGTCAGTTTCACAGAGACTTTATAAGAGCAGCCACCTAGAGTGCTGCCCTTCAGCCTAGGCCTTGCCAATGGTTTTGCTTATTTGTTTTTTATATCCTTGATGACCCAGATTGTTTTCTTCCATAACTCCCTTCTGAAACCTCAGTCTTTTCATCCTCAGCCTGGTCACCTCTGAGCACAAATGTAGCCGATGTGGAAATCAGGAGGGTGTTTCCACTCGTTGGCACTTGTAGAAAAAGGGGAAAGGATCACCTTATCCTCTAAAGTGTCACTCACTTTAGTTTGTCATATATCTTTGAAATGATAGATTTTAATAAAAATTACTCTTAGTTCTATAAAAGATAAAGAACTATCATCCTATTTTTTATAAAAAAGTAACAAATATAGCACAGTTGTTAACGTGGCAGAACTCAGATTAAAATCTTGGTTTTATTAGTTCCAAAACAGACTTTTTTTTACTATATTATAATATTTCTTAATATACCAAGGCATTTTTTAAAAAAATAAATACATATATATGTGTCTATGTATACACATATATGATTGTGTGTGTGTGTGTGTGTGTACACATACACAACATGGATGGACCTGGATGGTATTATGCTAAATAAAATAAAGCAAACAAAAGACAAATATCATATGATATAAATTCTATATGAAATCTAAAGAACAAAATAAATGAACAAACAAAATAGAAACAGACTCATAGAAAACAAAGTAATGATTATCAGAAGGGAGGAGAGTAGGGGGCTGGGCAAAAAAGGTGAAAGAATTAAGAAGTACCAATTGGTAGTTACAAAATAGTCATGAGGATGTAAAGTTGATCATAGGGAATATAGTCAATGATATCAAAATAACTACATATAGTGCCAGCTAGGTACTAGACTAATTGGGGGGATCCCTTCATAAATTATATAAATGTCTAACTGCCACACTGACACCTGAAAATAATATAAAACAATATTTAATGTAAGAAAAGAAACAAACAAATTGCAGGGAAATTATTTTTCAGTGTATCTGACATGTTAGAACAATAGAAATAAAAATCACTATTAATATTTTAAAAAAATGGAGACCTATGTCCAATAATTTTGGAAAAAAAGGAGTTAAAATTATGTGCCTTTGTTAATGAATTACTTTCTACAGCCTTTGATAATTCTTACATAAATTATTAATCTCCAACAGTGGAGATACATAGTATACAATACTTTGCAAATTCATAGGGGAGCAAAGAACATTTTTTTTTTAATAGATCATTTCCTTGTAGATCTTACTTTGGGAAAGACTGCCAAATTTATCTTATGACATTAAGATTGTTCTGTGAATTCATTCACACTTTCCAACAGGAAAGGTGTCTGGAGACAGGTATGCGGAAGAAACACTAAACAACTCAGCATCCTTCTTGGAGAGATTTGCACAAGAAAAAGTAGGTCATACCTAAGTAGACAGGGTGAAAAGAAAGGTATTTGAAGACAAACTTAGCCTAAATTATCTGACTGCATAGAATACTTCTAGGCTATTTATTATAAGGTACTTTAGAATTCAGTGTCAAATGTCATTAAGGCAAGCAAATAGAAATTTGCTTAAGTTACATGACTGCTTATGAGTTTTCCGGTGCTAGAGTGAATTTGTTCAGTCTTTTTAGTTCTTATATCGCAGTGTCTTTGAAGTCAGAAGAAACACACACACACACACACACACACACACACACACACACACACACACACACACAATCCCTTCAAAAACCTGCATTTGGATCCAGGCATCCATGGGGCAAAGTTGGATCTCTATCGAATCACCCTAAACTAAAGCCTGCCAAGAGTCACACAGTCAACATGGAAACACATTCTAATTAGTTTTAACTAAGAAATTAGCCTTTTTTTTTTTTTTACAGTCAAAGGCTAATTAAATATCAACACATTATATTAAAACTGTTTTGTTTCTGTTGCCCTTATTTTCTTTCTTTGGGTTATATTTCCTGACTGATGAAGTATATACTTTAAAATTTAATAGTTGTCTCTGCATGATAAAACAAAACAAAAACAAAAACAAAACTCATGTTTGTCTGAAAATATTTATTTAAATGTATATTATATTGTGCAAAGTATGTAATTCTTTGTGAAAGTTATTTCCACTGAACACTTTGAAACTGTTTTTAGTTGTTTGTTTTTTTTTCTAGACAGTCTTATTGCTGTTGAAATGTCTGCTTTTAAGTTGTCCTTCCTCTTTAGTTAGTATGTCTTTTTGTCTGGTAGTTTTTAGATTTTTTACTTAGTCTGGGTGTTTTAAAATTTTACTATAATGTAAAATTCTTCTTAGTATGAAGAACAGACTTTTGATTTAAGAATTGTGTTTTAATTTTAAAATACTTTTAGCCCCTATCTCTCCTAATATAGCTTGTCTCCAATTTGTTTCACTCTCATTTTCTGAAATTCCAGATGAAGATAATCTAGGCTATGAGTTCCATTTCCCATGTTTCTCAATTGCTTTTTCTGGATGAATTTCTCATTACTATTTTCCTATTCATTGATTTTTTTTTTTTACTTTAGTTAGTCTGCAATTTATTTCATCTACAATGTTTTATTTAATCTCAGTTTTTATATTTTATATTTCCAAGATTTCTATATAGTTTTTTAAATATCTATCAATTTTTTCATTGCTGCTTTAATTTGTTTCAAAGTGTCTTGTGTTTTAATGGATGTAATTCCTCCCATTTTCTCTTTGGACATTGTAATTATATTTGTTTACAAAGCTTTGCTATACTGTTCTATAACAATACTTTCATTCAAAGTTTATTATATTGATTTTGTATTTTGTTGACTGTCTTAATATTAAGTATATGTTTTCGTATTTCTATTGTAGATTTACTTTAGATCTCTCCCTCTCCCCCACTCCCTTCAATTATCTTCCCCAATCTAGAGGTTCTGGGCCAGCATCTAATTTATCTTAGAGCTCCAGTTAAATATTAAGTCTTAAAATGTCATTTTGGATCTCCCGTACCACGGAGAAGTCAGAGCTATCACCTACCTATTCAGACACAGTTAACAGACTTGTTTCATCCCTGGCCATGAAGTAAGTTACAAACTTAGAAATATTAATTTCTAATATTTCTAATATTTTTTCTCAGCTTTGTTTTTTTCATGAATGAAGGAGCCTACCCATGGTTTTACCTTTGGGCTTAGGCTTCCCGTCTCACACGGAAATGATTTCTTCCACTTTACACAAAGGCTTGCCACTTCTGCACAAATGCTGAAAACTCAGAACTTTAGCCTCACTTATTGTAGTACTTTTTCTCAACTCTGGCTCACAGAGATATTTATGTTATTTTTAATTCAGCAATATATTTTTCTTTTAAAAATATTTTATTAGTCACCCCGTATATTTTAGTTTATTTATTGAAAAATAAACTTATGCTGTCATTTCTATTGGAAGGCCCAAATTTACAATTGTTACTTTTAGTATGCCTCATATTTAAATGTGGTTGTATACCAAAAGACCACTAAATCTGTGAGAATAACTCAAAGGGAAAAATATATATTTACCTGATGGAGACAGATAATGTAAGGAACAAAAATTAAATAAACATCTCTATCATTATCTTCAGACATACTAAAAATGAACTCAATAGAGGATTTAAAAAATTCTATTTAAAATTTAATATTTAGAGAAAAAAGTTTCTGAAAAAGCAAAATATTAATTTTTACAAATCAAGTAAAGCTGGAAGATAAGGTAAAAATTTCCAAAAAGTATAACAAAAAACAGTGAAAATCAAAACTATATAAATAAAAACAAAACTTGCATAATCAATTCAGTACCTAAACAGCTGATATAGAATCCAGAGCATGCATAAGGAATAGCTATATCAGAGAAATAATTATGGGTATTTCTTTAATTTAAGAGCATGGAACAATTTTAAAAGAATATTTATCTAGTGCTCAGCCTAGTGAAAAATAATATACTTAAAGACATGTCACTATTATGTTTAACAACAAGGAAAGCTGATAGAATTAATAGTTGCACACAAAATAATGACTTTATAGATTTTATTTTCAGAACAGAAAGAATGAATGTTAGAATTTGATATCTTCACAAATCCAAGTAAACATACTTTCTATCTAGAATTCAGTAGCTAGCCAAACTATCAACTGAATGTGAGAACAAAATAAACACAAGTAAGGTTCAGAAAAACTTGCCTTCTTTTTGTGAGAAGCAACATGATGATATGCTCTAGAAATAGTTAACCAACAAAGACAGAGACCTGATACCTAGGAAAGAATGTCACCATACCAGGAGGAGAGCATTTAATTTTTTGGACTATAATGAGAAAAAAAAAACATTCTTAGAGAGAGGGTTCAGGATTAGATTGTAGAACTAGAACAGAGAGTTTTGGTATAGAAGTCCTCAAGGAATAAAAAAAAGTAACAGAATATCTGATATGATAGAGCATTTAGGAAAAGCATAGGGTTTGCCTTTTACTGAACAGAGCAAGAGAGAAAAAAGGAAAGGCAAATAAAAAACTGATGAAAAGCAAACTGCTATAAAAAAAGGGAATGCAAACAATGTATTGTCTCTGGTGAACGATATTTATATAATTATTATAATGTTAACATAACTATTGTTTTAACTAATTGCATGATTCACTATTTTGGATATATGTGGAAGATGAGACACAGATGTTATATGAGGAATAATGTCTAAAGTCAGTACAATATATAGCACTATATGCATAATATTTAGAAACATAAAGGTGATTACTGAAAAACACAGCAGGAATGGTTGTAGAAGGGTCTAATGAGGCACCAGACTGCTACTAAGTACTTGATTTTTTTAACTATGTGTATGCAGTATGTAGATAAACAGAAAAATAGCAACAACAGCAACAACAAACTTAGTGCTTCTCTCTCAGAAAGCTTTCTATGATCCAGTTCACTGATTATCTCCTAAATTCAAGCACAAAACACAGAAAATGATGAACAACCATTTTCTTACTTCTCCCAAGAATGGTGCATAACCATTTCAGATGCACGGAGAAGAAGTTAACTCATTATATTTCATGGATACCTTAGGTCATTAGGACTTGATTCTCTTGCTGAATATGTAGGAAAAGTCCACACGTGAGCTATGTTAACATTTAACTCATGGTTTTGATTATCTCTGCAGAGTATCTCTTTCCGTAATATTTATGGAGTCTTTATTACAGTGCTTATACTAACATTTTCTAATTCTCTGCTCTAAAGCCCATTTTTTCTCTAGTTTCCTTGAAAGCAGGACCTTTTCCTATTTATCACTGTATTCCCAGTGCCAAAACATTACCTGATATTTAATATGCAGTCAATAGATCTTGACTTAATTGAATTAATTAGTATATGGATATGTATCCTAGAAGACTGAACTGTGTCCACTAACATGGTAGACCACTTAAAAAGCCAAGTCATTGCTCTGGCATTTTCAGTCACCAGCTGTTGGCACTTAGAAAAGTTTAAACTCTCTGAGGCTTGTATTCTCTCTTACTCAATGATGATAATAATATGTTAGCTAAACATCTCATAGGATTGTTGCTAATATCTGAAGGAAAGACGAATATGGTAATATTGAGTAATGATCTATACAGGTGAAGGGATTGTATGTATATTAATAATGATTATTTCAAGCACCTACTAGCTGAAAACCAAGAGTATCTTACAAGTATTATGGTTTTCCCTTCACATCAAGGCTTGTCTTCTAAACCCAATGAAGTGTTTAAGCTTGCAAAGATGATCAGAGTTAGCCAGAACTCTCAGCATGGCAGCCTCAATAAAGTAAGGGACAGGGGAGAATTAATAAGGTAGATCTGGGTCCTGGAATGTTTAAATGATGTAACCACAAAAAGAAGTTCGTAAGAGGGTTTTCTGTCCCTGGGCCCTGAATGTACTGAATGTACACTGCAGTCTTCAGATTTATTGACAAGATATCAGAAAAAGGTGAGCTGCAGACAGATCTAATAAAAGTTGGACAGCCCTGTGCACAAATGCCTCCCATCGTGGGCCAGCAAAATGAATAATATCTCTGTGTGTGCACGTGTGTGTGTATGTGTGTGTGTGTCTTGTAAACGGACTTCACCCAAAATAATTCTATAAAAGCTGTTCATCTATTGACTTTCTCTCTCACCATTGGGAAATGAGAATTGAAAATATTTAAATACTGGCAGAGGGATGGGATATGGGTGGCAAACCGATATTCTCTATTAATGTCCGAGATTTAAAGATCCATTTATCAAAACCTTTGGTGTGTGCCCAAGTCTCCCTGAATTAATGCATGCATGCATATGAAAATCAATGTTTCCTGCCCATATAAACACTGCAGCTCTGAATCAATCTCTCAAAGCCGAAGAGGGTTAAATATTTAAACAAGCTATGTATTGAAATACATTTTTAATGCCGTGAAGTCATTCTGGTGAAAGATTACTCAGGAGCCTTCATTACTGAGTGTAGAGAGTAATGTGGTATTATCGGAACAGATGGCCCAGCTGTCTGTGGGCTCTGGCCCCCCTCAGGGTAGATTCAAATACTACTCCTCGAGTCAGCTGTTGGTAGCCAGTGGCCTAAATGGATGGCTGCCTACACGCCACACATCCCTACATGACAGCTAGGCTGGCTGCTGTCTCAGGAAACATTTCCTTAAGGAGTCAAATGCTGCTTTGATTTGATTTGATTTGATTTGATTTGATTTGATTTGATTTGATTTGATTTGATTTGATTTCTTTGTAAGCACTTTGTGTTTCTGCTGCTTGTTGTAAGCGGAAGCTGTTCAAGAACCCAGAATGGACGAGCTGACCATTCTGCTGCTTGTGGTCAGATTACTGCTGGGTTACTCTCAAAAAATTTGCACAGAGTGATTTAAGGCTACCCTCTTTTCTTACCTGTTTCTGATGAGGCATTCTAGTGCGTAGAAAGGCCACTTTGCTGCGCTTGAATTCAAAAGTCCTGAGCTATGTCATTCTCAGTCCCTTATTTCCTAGCTGTGTAGCTTTGGGAAACTTGCATAATCACTCTGATCCCAGTTGTTTTCATATGTGATCACTGATGTTCCTTTCCTTTGTCTTTCTATAGCCAGATTTTAAGTCATGTGATCATAGAAAAGAATTGTAGAATGTTAGCAGTAGAGAGAGGACTGGTCTCCAAGCACCTTTTAAAACTCTTTTGCTTCACCTTATTTCAGTTTTGCTGTCTTTGAAATAAGATAAAATTTTCTGTTTTTTTTTTCTACCTCTATTGAGCCTCTTGAAGAATCTGTTAAAATATTGGAAACTATCTGTTAAAAACATGTGTTTCCATTTATGAGAACTAGACATGAGAAAATGGAGAAGTTTCTGACACTGAGCAGAAGGTTCTCAGGTGTGGCCGATGTAGTTGGTATGTTTCAGAGCATCCCTGTATTATTCCATCTCGGTCAGATTAGCTATGTGACGGTTCATTATTGCTCTCTAAGCCATCTCATGAACAGGAATATGTCATGAAAAGCAACCATCTGGGGCCAAATTAATTTTCATACCAATCAGGTCAAAACAAGATGCCATATGGAGTACAATGAGACCATAAACGATGGGTATATATTTGATTTTGGATTTGGATGTTAAATAAAATTTAAAGGTAAATGTGATGATTGCTGAAAATCATTCATGTGTTAAATATTGACCCAATTAGACATTTTTGATATTTTCTAATTGTTAAGTTGATGCTGCTGTTGGTAACAGGTATTCTTTCTCTTCCAAGAGAAAGAATACATACTCTTTCTAGTAGTCACAATTTTCTATGGAAAAGCATGAAAAGAAAAAGTTGGAGATGATTAAAAGGAACACTTGGCAGCTTTCCTTGTTACAAGGCCTTCTTGTTATCATCTCACTAATTCAACAAGAATCAAATCAACTCTAAGAGGAATTGAAGCGGACCTTTTGAGTCACAGACTGATAGCTGCCATTTACATTAGGTAAAGCCTGTCATTTCCTCTGCTTGTTTATTAACTATGGAAGTTGAAGGCTGAATAAGTACAGCAGGGGCAAGCAGGTGCCAAGCCCCGCAGCCCTGCACTAGTTTGGCATGTTTAGAGTCCCCAGTTTCATTATTTCCTTTTTCAACAGACTAACTAGTTTCCACATTCCCACTTATTAATTTCACTTCTACCCACGAGGCACTACAGCTATTCTATAGGCATCCAACATACATTCCTACCAGCAATGTCGCCAACATTTACTGGCCCATTGTGATACCTGGTAAAGACTTGTGATTCCTTCTGAAATCATAACAATTAAGGGTCACACATGGATTTGGTCATTGAAGGTCGAGCCAATCCATGAATTCTCTGTAATATTCCATACAATATCTTCTTTCATTTTGCTTTTCAGTTTCTTCTATATCTATATGCCACTCCCTTCAGATGTTTGAAACATTCCGTTTCTCTTTTCCTAAGCAAGCTTCATGGTTTTCATAAAGCATTTCATAACCAACTAGCCTTGTGAGTTCTTTTACTCATTAGAACTATAATACCACATGCTCTTTGAAACACTCTTTTGTCACATGAAATACAGTATCACACTATTAGCTAGGTGTTGGGGATGCACCAGTGAATCCACAGTCTTTATCTTCTGCCACCTACCTAGCCTCAGTGACTTTGAGAAAACTATTAATGTCTTTCATCTTTCATGGGAATAATACCTCTTTCACCAACTCTTGTGAGAACAAAATAAAAATGTGTGTGAAATTCCTTTATAACTTTAAAATTTATAAAGTGTTACATAAATCTAAATTATTGTTTTTATTATCTTACTTCCAATCATATTAGCTCTCAATCATTTGTCTTGGTATATAAAGATCAAGATTTTTTTTTTTTTTGGTTTTAGCAGAGTGATTTGCGAATACAGATTGAATTGATTCATTTTTGCTTTCAGATTTATGATCCAAGGTCTAATAATATTTCAAAATTGTGGCAGTCCATGACTGAGGTTTTGAGTTTCCTTTCTCCTTAGTCCTTGGAGTTGGTTCCCATCTATATGAGATTATGGTCACTCAAACATGGGAGTTAAAGGAGGCTTGTGTTAGGGGCTGTGTTTTCTATATAATCTCATTATGCTTTTTTCATAGCTTTCCAGTTTAGCAAAGGCACTTTGGTCAACTGGTTTTCACCAAGTTTTTATTTGATTTAACTGATTTTAAAGTACATTTGTCTCATTTTGGTGTTAGAACTTTTAGCAAAAATATCTTCAGACACAATGAAGAAAGAAGAATAAAAGTGATTAGTAAATTTTGAATGTAGCTTTTATTTTTAAAAAGTGTATTTCTATGTATTATTTTATATAATCTTTTGAGTATGTCCACAGATAAAAACATTCTAAAACTCATTTTACAGGTGAGAAATCTAAGTCACCTAGGTCCAAAATAATATTGTCTACACTTTTTTTTTTCTCTTCCAGCAACAATAACTATAAATCTAAATTAGTTGAAGAAGCAATTATAAAATCAGTTTTGCATATCATTTGTGTAACTTTCCCTACCTTGGGACAGAGGACTGGTCTAACTAGATATCTATGTAAGGAAAAGAGATGGTAAAAAGTAATTTTTCTCACCCCAAGCTATAGTAGGCACTGCTCTCACGTTTATAGTCAGAGTCGAAACTTGAGAGTATGCTCAAGACAGCTACTGAAGGAGGAAATCTGAATGATCTAATAGAAAATAGCACCTAACATGTCCTACTGGAAGACATCCATAGTAAGGTATAAGAGGAAAGATTATTTTATAAATAAAAATGAACAAAACTTGCCACTTACACTTTGATACAAAATTCTCTTATATTCATTGTGTTAATTAATTGAAAGAGTTCTTTTAGGCTTATTTCGACACAGAGCTTTATGAAAAATTCATGTATATGCATAAAAAAAATCATAGTTAACAAACATGGGTTTTGATGGTCCTTAATGCTATTCTAACTGTGACTTTTCTTAATTACTTCTCTACTTGGACATTAATGTGCATGTGTTTGCATAAAATATTGTCTTCTTTGTCATGAAGAGGTGTGATGTGACAGCATTACTTAAACTCGTAATCTACTATTGCTTCTAGAATTTTTTTTGAAACTGTTGTAACTCATTCTGCAAGTTATGATGGGTATATTCATTCAATGTTGATTGTTTCGATGGTCACTGACTGATAATTTGTGTTACTTTCTGGTCTTAGAGGCATAAAAGTGGTAAGACAAATGCATTTTATATTTTAGGTCTGAGAAAATGTGGAAATAGGAAATTAATCTATAGTCAGAGATTAGAAAGTGGCATAAAATGGGTTGTCTGGCAAATTCATCAGGCAAGTAGAGGTCATTTCTTAAACAGGTCATTCACAGGGATGACTTTTCTGTGCTTCCTAGGACTGATGTAGTGGTGGAGATGGGAGAGCACACTGGGGGTTACTGGTAGTATTTAATTATCTAGAACTGGTCTATCCTATTATTTAAACACTGAAATTCCACAATCCCAATATGATTACTCACAAAGCAAATATACTACTACTTAGAGGTGACAGCTCAAATTAGGCATTGGGCATTCAGAATGCAAATCATGACTCTGTCATTAACTTGTGAAACTTCACTGATCCTTATTTTTCTCATCTGAAAATAGAATCTATTTTCCTCCTTTTCTTCATAGAGATTACTATTGGCTTTCATGGACAGTTATTTAATGGCTACTACATACAAAGTACCAAGATGTGTCTAACTTCATCAGGCTTTAACATGATCTTAGAGCAAAGGGCCCTTGTATTACACATGAGAATCTGAGACAAGTCTGTCGAGTCACCAGGACTAATTCAACTCATTAGTAAATACCAGAGATGGGATTAAAATATGAACCTGAGGAATCAAATCCAGTTTTCTTATAAAAGAATAATTGGGAAAGCTTAAAAACAAAATAAAGTGCTCTAGGGAAATAATATGTTAACAATAATAGTCACTTTATATATGGAAAGCTTTCTATCTCAAATATTTTAATTAACATTTATTTCTTTACTAAATGAGGAGATACACAATTTCTGGTTACTGAAGAATCTTATATTGTGCCCTTAGTTTTTTTTGTTTTTTTTTTTTCAGTCTATCTCACCTCCACCAATGCCACCATTGTGAAACTCAGATCCTGATTATTTACTGAGAAACTTGGACTAAATAGAAATAATATTGCAAGTTAGTCCCAACAATGCCATATTTAATAACACCAATAAGACAAAGGCTACATACACAAACATTCCAGCATACAAAAACAAACATTCACAGAGATCTTATCATGAACTTGGCACTGTGTTTTGTGATTTTACATTTGTCAGTTCATGCAGTGCTTGCCATCTTGCTGATGAAAAAACTAAAGCTTAGCAAGGTTATTCAGTTTGTCCAAATTCACACAGCAAGTTCTTTTAAACCACTGTTCATTTCATTTTTGTCATCCAATTTTTTTCAAGTGGAGTGGAAATCAGAGACAGTTAAATTCAAACTCCCGTAGTAATACTACAAGTAATTCTGTTTCCTTTGCCAGGGGTTTTCCTTTAAAAGGAATGCATAAGAATTTGAAGACAACAGATAGGGAAGTGGGTTTTTGAAATCTACTGACTACTTTACTTGTAAGGAACACTAGTCATGCTTTCTTCCTGATTGTCTGAGAATATTCCCAAAGAGACAAGATTTTGAAGAAAATTAAAACAGCAACAACAATAATAACCACATCTGCAGAGACACAAACTCTGTTGTGAACATTCTGAAGGAAGCATCTTGAATGCTGAGGCTAATCTTCTTTGAAACTATTCTTGGATGGCTGGCTAGACAATCTTCATTCTGTTTACGTAGAGCCTCCTTTTCATTTTGTGTGGTTCTCAAAACCCAGAGAAAGCTGTGCATCACACACAAAGCTACTGTATGCAGACCAGCCTCTAAAAACTGCTGAGCTCACTAAATCACTCAGAGGACAAATCAGGGTAAAGTGAGAAGCCAACACCTTTCCTGGTTTATTAAGTACTAACTACATATTCAGCCCCAGTGTAGGCCCTTTGGAGGGTACAACAAATATGTGGTCCTTGACCTTAAATAGTTTCATATCTACATAGGGAGACTAGATAAAATGTGGATCCTAAAGCAAACAATGCTAAACTCTAGTGTTGACTTGGAAGCTGAAGGGTGAGTCCTGAAGAAGTTCAGCAAAGGCAAAATAACCATGGACAGAAAGATAGAAATGGGTTCTTGAAAGAGGTGAAAATTTCCATTGTCATTTCTTTTGTAAAAGTCATTTGTAAGGAGATATCTCACAGTATCTGGCAACCTCCCCAATTATATTAAGAAAATCTATCTTCTCTGGGCTTTCCACATTATCCCCATTCTTTTTTCTGTCCTAAAGTGTTCTTTTTCTCCCTCCTTCCACTATTTCCAGGATTTCAATATTCCCCCCACTTACATGCTTTTCCGTATCTCCATAGTCTTTGGCATATTATATCCCTCCATTTCTTGTCTTTCTCATGATCACTTTGTCTCCCTTTAATCATATCTCTCTTATGCTCTGATGCTATTCTGTCAATTGTGAACTAATGGATGTAGTAATAGAGACTTCTGGATTCAGGGGGAAAATCCTGGGAATTCAATGTTCGGGTTGTCAAGTATCAAAGAGCTTTCTTTACAGATCCTCTGTCCAAAACATGTGAAAAGGAACTTCTGACATAGAAGGGCAATGTGTATAGAATGAGGTGTAAAGAGTGGAGATCCTAGTGCAAAGGAGTAAATTGATATCAGCTGATCTCAACTTTCACCTTGGGCTCATTCTCAGTTATTTTAAGGAAGGAAGAAAAAAAAACCCTGCATATTGATTACCTACTATGTGCCAAGACTTGTCCTGGGTACTTTCAAACATTTAATTCTCCCAAGAGCCATCAAGGTGGATATTAATGTCGCACAATTATAGATGGGGAAACTAAAGCTCAGAGATTTTAAGTCTGTCACCCAAGGTCATGCAGCCGACAACAGTAGAGACTAGATTCTGCCACTATTTCTAATATCAGCTTGGTTTCTGCCTCTTTCCTCACAAGGACCACTGCCACCAGACTATTGGCAAAGATAGCAATCCTAACAGTTGTCTCAGGCTTGTAGTAAAGCTTTGATGTCCCTTTGTTGTTTAAGGCAGGACCCTGGGTGCCATGCTGAAGAGAGGACAGAAACAGTTTCAGGCAGGCCAGGAGGAGACAGGGCTAGGGGCTTGGTCACACAAGTGTGGGCTAGAAGGTACAGAAAGTCTGCAGGTCAGAGGCCACTTTCCAGGGAAGTAAGCTAGGCGGGTAGATATCAAAAGCCCAAACAGTCAGGGTCCAGAGACTCAGTGATCACAGAGGCAGGGACAATGGTTCTATTGAACAGGAGACATGAAGGCAAACAAAGATCCTAGGATAGGCACTTTTTTGTTACCTGCTGAGTATGAGAAGCTTTGGATCCTAGGTGTTAAAGAAAGTTACAAGGATCTCAGATACCTGCAGGAAAACTATGCCCCTTGTGGAGCATAAAACAGAGATGTGGAAATTATTTTACTATGGTCAGTGCTGCAAAGGGACTAACTTTTATATCGGTTGGTGCATCTGATACTTGGGCTTAAGATGTGAATAGGCACATTGCTCACACTTCATTGTTGTACAGACATTGCTAGAGACAGTGAAATTTTATGGCCTCCAGCCTCATTATTTTATGCCCCTCCCTTCTGCGTATGACACGGTATTAAGTATTATCCCTTTACTCTTATACCTGCTTCCAACTTCTCTCAAAATCTGCTCTCTGATTTACACTTAGTGGAAAATGATTATAGGAACAGGTAGGGTACGCTTCTTTCCTAGGGGAACTAACTTTACGCAGAAGTCATGAGAAGTCTAGTGAGAAAGATTCTTTGAGAAAGCACTGAGATGAGGCAGGGCTTGCTGCATTCCTTAGTCTTTGAAGAAGTGAGTGCAGGTGGCTATTCCACCTAGACATAAGGTCAGCCCTGACAGCAGTCAGTTTTTTTGTGTGTCCTGGAACCGTTTTCTCAGAGTGACATTGACATATGTCCCCATAAATAAATTAGCAACCCCATCTCAGCTGACACGTTTGGCAGAAACAAGAAGTTCATGTGCCAGTGTGTGGGTTAATTCCTGTGCCCGTTCCACTGGGAAAGATCAAATGTATCAATGTGTGTTTTTATCACAAGCAACGGGATACAGAAAGCTTTTCTTCTCTTTCTTGGTTTTCAGAGAAATACATTTTGACTTATCTATATAAAAGATGTATGTGAGAAGTTATTAAACTAACAGAGAAGTGATAGAAAGATAGGAGGATAGGTGAGGCAGAAATAGCATTTTACAATTTACAAAGATAGAAATAGGACTTCACACTGCTTACCCTTAAAATTCTCTTTGTGAGAGGTAGATATTCATGTTCTTTATATGGTAAAGCTACTTCTGCTAGACCTCCATATAGAATTAAGGCATGAAAAGAAGGTAAACAATTTCCAGTGCTTTCTACCTTGTTACCTCTGAAAGAGCAGTGACTATTCAAACGTGCCTTTATGCTTTCCCAAATAATTCACTAAAATGTTTGGAAAACCTTGTATGTGCTGGTTCCTGCAATAAATATTGCTTGGGGTTAGAAAAAAAATAACATAAGTGGACAAAATTCCTATTACAAATAGTTAACTGGGAGAGGAATCACAGAAATAAACATAACAAGCTTATTTAATAAATATTGATTGAGCACTTGAACTGTGTCCCATGCTAGAATCAGCCTAATTCATGCTTATCTTATAGGTGAGAAGCGCTCTTCATCCAGATAAAAGAATTTTACCACCAATGTTAGCTCTGTTAACCCAATCGAGATATTTATAATAATATAGAGAGTATTTGGGGCATTCATCTATTTACTAATTCATCTATTTATTTATTGTTTACTTACAATGTGCCATGTACTCTTCTAAATGCTTAAGATATAATAGTGAACAAGATACACAAAGCCTTTGCCCTAATGAAGCAAACAGTCTAGTGTCCTCAGTTTTTTTTATGATGACAACACAAATTTCATTTGAAAGCATGTGTACCTATCCAGTGTAATGAGAATGGTGCTTTTCTTTTGGGTGAGAACTAGTATAAATTCAAGATCCTCCTGACCTAGGAATTAGAGAAGCTTCTTAAAAATTTACCCCTTGAACATAGACAGCTCAATATCTCTGTACTTATGTTTTCATTTGCTCAATAAGTGAGAGATATCCAAGAACTGTATTGTATAATATAAAAGTCACTAGCCTCATGTGGCTATTAAAATTAATTTAATTTAATTAATATTAAATAAAATTAAAATTCAGTTTCACACTAACTCATTTCAAATGCTCTCACACGTGGCTAATGGTTATCATATTGGATAATGAAAAATAGATTATTTTCATCATCACAGAAAGTTCTCTTGAATAACACTGCTTTAGATGGTAACTTCTGCTATTAATATCTATGATTTTTTGTTTGTCTTTTGGGTATTCTGCTGCAGAATTTAAGATGTTCTCCCTGTTTAGAAATTCTAAATCACCTTTCCTGTACAGATTACATGGCATTACTATGCATGTTCATATTGATGTTTATGTTTTTTCGTGTATGACTTTATACCCTACTAGACTGGAAGCACTTGTGGACAGTGATCATGCTGTAATCCTCTATATTCTAAATACTTAGTACAGTGTCCTACAGATGGCATGACCTCGATAAATATTTGTGCTGTTTGTGAGGAGGATAATTTCTGATATTCAACTGCACCCTAACAGACTGTGAGCAGTGCCTCTAAACAGCAGAGGGGACTTGTACTACAGAGAAGCCCTGAGGGACAGATCACGAGTTTGGACTTCACCACATTGAGTTTGATCCCAAAGGCTATTTCTGCACATCAAGCCATCTGGAGATAGTGTGGGCGCCAGGCATCATGCCTGTGCAGTGATGTGTCTCATCCCTTGGTATTTAAATGCTATCTTGGCATGGGACACTGGTGTCCACAGTCAGCCACAGGCATAAAAAAAAAAAAAAGTTCTGTCTCCAACTTGTGTGCTGCAAACTTCATTTCCTTGGTTGAACTTAGTTATGTCTGGGGCCAGCCACTCATTCACTTCCACAGCTGCAGGATTCTCATTCTGGGTCTCTAAGAATATGATCACAAAAGCCTTATAATAATGGGATGAGATTAAAGTTTTAGGGAATGGGTCATGTCTAAATTCAGTCCTCAAGAAACTGAAAAATGACGTTTGCTCTGGAAGATCACGTCTGCTCTGGAAGATGAATTATTTTAAGTTATGTAGCCTTCAGTATTACTCAGATGCATCAAGATCCAGCTGCCACAAGGAACAATATTGCAGCCACTTAATGTTTCATATAAGATTGTCTTTTTCTTGTCTTTGCTTCCTTTCTTACTGAGGTCCATTTTCTGAGCTCTCTTGTCTACTTGTATTTGCATCAAAGAAACTTGTATTCTTTTGCCTGCAGTGTTGGAAATCTCGTGATCTGTCCATCAGGGCTTCTCTATAGTACAAGCCCTCTCTGCTGTTTAGAGGCACAGCTTATAGTCTGCTAGGGTGCATCATTAGAAATGTGAAAGATTAAGTCTGAAGCAATAGGTCAGCATTTACAATACATCATTTTTTCAATCTTTCTTCCTTCAAATAAACTCAATATAGTAACTCTTATTAACTATTTGTAAATAAAGACTCTGAAGACACAAGAGCTTAATTGATTGTTGTAGGTATCACAGTGAGATAATCATAGAACCAGAACGAGAAATCAACGGACTTGAAACAGCATCTGAAAAGAAATTATATAGCAAGGTTTCAAAGATGCTGGAAATGATGTGTCCACATTCCATAAGTCCCTTTGCCTGCTACTTAATTGATCATCATGACTATGATAATAGAATATATAGGAATATATGGTCAAATACTGAGAGTGTTAAAAGTTCACTGGCCTCAGAATGTCTACAATTCCAATTTAAAGTAGTTTTGGAAAAAAAACAATTAAAATTTCAGTGTAATGTATGGAAAAAGAAAAATATACAGGCAATAAATTATAACTGATCTCAGAGGAGAATAGAACACTTCATATATTATCACAGATGAATTATTTTTGATTTGTAGAAATGAAATAGAACGTAGATATTAGTCACTTGAATAAAAAGAGAAAGTAAAAAAAGAAAAAAAATTAACTAAATATAGAGGTTGGAAAGTCTAATAATGGCTTAGTCATTGAGGAATATGTAGAAATTAAACAAGAAAGGCAGGATGGAACCAGATTCTGAAGGTATTTGAATCCTGGCTAGGAAGTTTCGTCTTTATCTTGTGCAATTAAAAGGCACTCTTCAAAGAATACTTCAGTTCCCATCTGCCCTTCTGACCTTTATAGCACCATGCTTATTTGCATTCCTGACATTGGTTTTTTGATGCTATTCATGTTTTCATTCTAACTCTTTCCTATATCAGTTCTTACTGGAGTTTCAAGGCTCAAATCAAATTCTAACTCTTCCAGGAAAACTTCCTCAATTTATTCAGCAATTACATATAAATCTCATAATCTTCCACTTACATGTTTGATTAGGTATGTTTTTATAATGTCATCTTTTATGCCTGTGTAAATCATATAACTCCGTACATTATAAATACAGTTAAAATGTAAACTCCTTAAGGTTAAAGAACATAGTTCATATCTCTGTTCTTTTAAAGTGTAAGCAAGAGCTCCTTGTAGAGAGAGATTTACATTGATTTAAAGAAAGAAGGAAGACGGTAAGGTATTGTTTTTATGTAGGTAAACTTATTGAAATATAACTTAAGTACCTCTAAAAATACAAATTCTTAAAAATCACTGTATAATTTTCATTCAGTTTCTGCTTTAGGTCTGATGGAGGCAATGGAATGCAAGATTGACTGTAATATACTTTATCTCTAAAAATTACCTTTTACAAAAGCTGAAACTATTCCGAGACATTTGAAAACCATTCTCTTAAGACATAGAGTCTACCTTTGTGAATTCAAAGAGTTTGTGGAATAAAATTATCAGCTTTGATTTAAAAAAAAGTGCCTAAAATTTTGAAAACTTGACTGTTTCTTCAACATGTATTGAAATCCTACTGTGTGGGGATGCTGGACTAAAAGTCATGGAAAGTGTGAAGATGTACACAAAGATTTCAGAACATCTTTGACACCAGCAGAGGTCAGTCTCTTGTTCTTACTCTTCTTTGTAAATTCTTTTTAACCAGTTATTGTAGTATGTGAAATTTTCTGCCTCTGCTTCAAAACTACAGATGCTTAATGAAGTCAATGTGTTTTTTATCTTGTCTGATACCTGGCACATAAGAAGTTGGTAACCAGTAAAAGTTTGTTGAACTCAATCGTAACATGCCAAGTATTTTACCTAACATTCTTTCAATTAATAATAGATAAGATAATTCAGACTTTTTGCTAAAGATAAATTCTAGGTCCTTCAAGATAAATTAATGGTCAAAGACATTCATGAAGTTAAATTATAAAGATGGGAAGACCTAAGAATTAAAGAGTCAAGTATTCATACATTCTTTCTGTAGATTGCAGACATAATTAGAATTAACCAAATTGAGAAACTTTCAAAGCATTACTATTTGGAAGTGAGGGTCTAGAAGACATTTCTTATTAAGAGGAAATGGCCTTTGGAATACCACTTTGTGAAACAAAGAAACAGACACATGGTTGATCCCGCATATCTTTTCATAGCACAAAGTATAGACAGCAGTCTCTTAGCTCTGTTTTACTGTGAGAAATCAAGCCTTAGGGAGGTCTAGGGTCTAAATCAGGGTAGGGATGTGGTAACTGAATGAACTACACTTAGAATATGTCCTGCCCATTTAATCTTCAGCAAACCTCTTCCTTAGCTCATCCACTCGGGACCAAAGGTTTTATTATTCCTCCCACATTTGGTTCCATTCTCTGACATTTTTCTTGTTGCCTGTGATTTTACAAAGCATCCACTCTTCACAAGTGAAAACTGATTTTGTCCAAACAGATGCTTGTTTCTATATTTTGCATTCTGGAAAAAAATATGGGTATGATTTGGTTGGGGAGGGGGCTAGAGAGAGATGGGGAATGAAATCACTGGTAGAGGCACAGCTTGAGCTGAAATTAGAAGCCAAGTGTGAGCTGTAAGCAGGAGGAAGGGAGTCTCCAAAGAAAATTTGTTGTATAATAAAACACTCATTGAAAATATTCTGACAAGGAGCCCTAACAAAATTCTCACGTATCGTAGACTAGATTATAAAGTGGTTTCTCTTCTAAATTTCTATAGGAATTTATGTTAAGCTAGATTTGGATAACTTATTCCAAATGAATCAAACAATCAAATCCTAAATCAATTCTTCAATCAGAATAATCCCCCAAGCACCATTTATCTATCTATCTATCTATCTATCTATCTATCTATCTATCTATCTATCTATCTATCTATCTATCTATCTATCTATCTATCTATCTATCTATCATCTATCTATCTATCTATCTATCTATCTATCTATCTATCATCATCTATTATCTATCTATCTATCTATCTATCATCTATCTATCATCTATATCTATCTATCATCTCTCTCTCTCTCTCTATCATCTATCATCTATCTATCTATCTATCTATCTATCTAATCTATCTATCTAATCTATCTATCTAATCTATCTATCCATCTATCTATCATCATCTTTTATGGTTCTAATCACTGTTAGGCTTGAATCAGGAGAATCAGGAGAAAAACAAACAAATAAAACTAACAAAAACAGCTTAGATGATGTCCAGGAAAAGCTTATTGTATAGATGAAAACACACACACACACACACACACACACACACACACACACACACACACACACAACAAGCATGCAAAAGAGGTGAGCCAGAGGAGACAATACAAGTAAGGTGTCAGGTATTATTTCTCTGGGCCACAGTTGGTCTGTTCTGTAGCTGAGTCCATTGCTGTCTCACTCTGATTTTCTCAGTCACTCAGGATCCGAGAGAAAGTATGATGCCTGATGTCCTATCTTCTCTGCAGGCATCACAGGCACTGAGGCACCACCCATTCTCCTTAAGCGACTTGGCTGCCTGTGTCTGAGACACGCCTCACGTCTGTTATTTACCTGCCTCTGTCTAGAACCTGCGGAGCCAGGTACGGGAACTGTGTGTAGCCCACTCTCAGTATCCTGAATCTCTAAAGGTAGAATTTATGTCCCTAACTAGAATAGTTGGTGCAAATTTTAGGGGCCAAAAAACTTCCTAGAGACCACAAATCAAGTAGTGGAGGTGACTTTTGAAACAAGAGTAAAAGCATCTCCTACAGATCATCGCAACCTTTTACCCACCTACCACTCTCCTCACCAGGCTTGTTTTCTGCCCAGGCACAGGTCGCTCACAGCAGTCAGTCATCATGTTCCCCTCGTTCTCTGGCAACATGTGAGGGGAGTACCCTTGCGCATACAGAAGGCACTACATTCTTGGTATACATTCAGAATCGCCCAGACGTAATTGAAATGACTTCATTCTAATCTGGTTTGGGCTCTGATGATAACTGCTTCCATTTATACAATCAGAACTTACTGTTGAATGACTTTGTGTTCTTCTACATCAATGGTAATTATTATTTTTATAGTTCAATTAGCAAACATTACATTTTGTTTGTCTTGCTAAGACAGTACCACTGAATTTAACAGTAACACACTTATACCAAAGTTACCAAGGGACAAGGTGCTGATATCACAGAAATTTTTTCCTTGTGTTTTTTCCCCCTTTTCTACTATGCAAAGTAGTCATATTCGACTCGAAAATGTTAATTCTTCAAATTAACAATATTAGACCTATAAATATTGTAATCCTGTAAAACTAACTTCTCAATTTAGAAATGAGAACACTGAAGCCTAATTCAGTTTATTTGCCCCAATCACAATCAGTCTGTAAAAGAACCAGCTTTCTAACCAATATCTTCAGACTCCTGGTAGAGAACTCATTTTTTCTCTGGATGTATAAAAGAGAAGTCAAAGAGATCAGAATTGAAGGAAATAGAAAGTATTCCACCATTCGTGTAGTATCTCCTGAGTGCAAACCATTTTACATCAATTTAATGTCTTAAATTTGATACCTAGTCCCCAGTCCCTACTCTGACACAAATCATCCATGAGACCTTGTGGCTTGGTTCTCCCTGAACTTCTATTTCCTCCCTCATACAGGTAAGAGGAGTGGCTAGAGGTTTCCAGGAATTCTTTCTTGCACTATCTTTATGGACCAAGTGTCAGCTATATCTTAAGCATCTAAACACTCTTTGAGCATTCTCTTTATCCTGTTGCTCAAAGGGGGGAGTGGGTTTTTTGCTCTGCAGAAGTATTGCTATATGTTCCTGGGTTTAACTACAATTAAAAACCTTTCAAATGGTTTTTTTCTCTTTATTCCTGAAACTGCTTGCATAGAGTTGGGGAAAGAATGTATACCAATCCAGGCCTTGAGCACAGTGTTGGGGTGAATGCTCAGAGCTGGGTCCGGAGCAGTAGTGGCCCCTCTTTTCCTCTCCCACAGCCTGCTCTGGCTGTGTGGGCAAAGGGCTCTCCAGCACCTGACAGCGCTATTCCACATTATCACTTCTTTTCCCTCTCCAGTTTTATTAAGCATGTTAAGTAAGATGTTTTACCATGTTCTTACAGAGTCTGTTGCATTGATTATTCACAATGCCATCCCTCCTCCTCCCATCCGGCTTGGTGTCCCCTCCCCTTCCTGCCTTGATTTATTACCCACTATATTGTTCCCAGCACAAACCTTTTTATCATTGTCACATATGTGAGCCTGGTGATGAGATATACTCAATGGTGGCTGGAGGGGCAGGAGGAAAATATAGGAACCAAGCAAGGAAGAAGTTTGAAATTGATTGTACCTTTTTCTAA
The DNA here is from genome assembly GCA_030015415.1 of Cynopterus sphinx. Taxonomy (NCBI): domain Eukaryota; kingdom Metazoa; phylum Chordata; class Mammalia; order Chiroptera; family Pteropodidae; genus Cynopterus; species Cynopterus sphinx. Next base: position 24,291,777 of record CM057384.1, on the reverse strand, counting down.
AAATCATATATGTTTATATTTTGGAGGATTCCAAGCATAATTGTTATTGTCTCTTTTTAATATATCATTCAACTATTTGAAGAACAACATTTAGATTTTATATGCACATTTTTCTAAGAGCCCTGAAATAAGTAACAAAGGTAAAGACAATCAATTATTGAATATTTAGTATGTGTCAATTATGATGTCAAGTGCTTTATGTAGTTGATCTCATGTGATTCTATCTCTAAACAACAAACAAAAAACACCTTGTTACATAGATACTTTTTAATCCCATCTCTCATTTTCATGTGAAGAAATTGAAGCACAAAAGGTCTAATCACATAATTACAAAGGGGATAGGTCCCTAGGTTTTTCTGACCTCAGAAGGACACTCCTGATGAGTATACAAATACTATCTCCAGATTCTGATAAAATGATAGATTTTTTGTTAATGATCTGAGTTTTCCATTTATAGTTTTTGTCATTTGCTGTTCCATAAATTTTGGAATCAGCTTGTCAATTCCACTAAAAATCTATTGGAGTTTTGTTGTAATTACATTGATGCACAGATCAATACAAAGAGAATGGTCACATTTTTATCTCACCTATCAATAAAACATATCTTTTCTTTTATTTTGGCCTTCTTTTACAATTTTCTCTAAAAGTCTGGCACTTCTTTTGTTATATTAATTCTCAGATACCTTATATTTTTAGATGCTGTTGTAAAAGGAAATAGTTTCTTTAATTACATATTTTGAATCATGTTGCTATATAGAAATGCAATTGATTGTATATATTGATCTTACAGCCACGTTGCTGAACTCTTATTATTACTAATAATTTTTCTGTACATTCTTTTTGTTTTTCTTTGTAAACAATCATAACATCTGAAAAAAATTGTTTTGTTTATATCTTCTGATTCTTATGCTTTTTCTTTCTTTTTATTAATCTTACTTTTCTGGGCTACTGTGCCTGTCATGGTATTAACTGCAAATGATGAAAGTGGACATCATTGCCTTATTCTTGATTTTAAAGAAAATGATTTAAAATATTTATCTATGTGGTAGAATGATTTCTCGAGTTAGCATTGTTGCTTGTATTTATTAGGTTAAGGAAGTTTGTGATATTGTGATGGATAATAAGAAAACATATGTGGTCTTATTCCCATTCCTGCCTTCCAAAACTCTTGGTATTTTCTGTGACGAGAGCAATAAATGTGTCTGTTTGTTAGTGAGTTGACTTTTGTAAAACACCCAAAGGTGGAGCTGGTTGCCAGCAGAAGCAACCATGCGATTAAAGGGTTGGAACTTTCAGTCCCATCTTCTTGACTTCTAGCAGAGGAGAGGAACTGGAAACTGAGTTTAATCACCAATTGCCAATGATTAAATCAATCATGCCTATTAATGAAAGCTCCATAGAAACCCAAAATGATTCAGAGGACTTCTGGGTTGGTGAACACGTGGAGACTTGGGAAGAGTGGCAGACTCCAAGAGAGAATGGAAGTACCCTGCCCATTCTCCATACCTTGCCCCATGCATCTCTTACATCTTGCTGTTCCTGAGTTATGTCATTTTACTATAAACTTATAATATTTTAAGTAAAATGTTTCTCTCACTTCTGTGAGCCACCCCAGCAAATTAATCCATCCCAGGGAAGAGATATTTTGATGATCTATGGACCCTTTTAAGAGAATTTATGTCTTGTAAGTTTAGTCAAAATCAAACTTTGGGATACATTTGAGCAGGGCATCTCTAAGTAAGCCCAGTGTATAGTTCAGCAACTCAACCTCAAAGCTCTGACTAAGCTGGCCAATCCACAGTGCCTGGGTTCCCTGGCTTGCCTTATACCTTCAATCTCAGTGCTGGTTTCCTGTCTTTAATCCTCTGATCTTGGTCTCTGCCTACATTGTAACTGATTGTGTGTGTCACTTACCTATCACCTTGCTTATCATTATGGTAACCAATGCTGTGGATTACCGCCCAGCATGCCAGTCTCAATCTGCACAAGTGTATAGGCTGAGATTTCTCTGCTCTCCAACCTACTCTAGGTGGTTCTCTGGGCATATTCTTCCCATTATCACTCAACTTTTGATTAATGGTAATTATGATCTTAGGTTAGTAATTGGTTTAGGTGGTAAAATTTTGTACTTTCACACTATGTTATACATTGGTTTAATAATTGGATATCTATCTACATATTATCTTGTCTTCACAATTCCCAGCTATTTCAGGCAATTTTCTACCATTTCATGTTTCAGAAAATGGCACAATTCAGCAAATCTAAAGGAAAGAGTTGTTATTTTTCTGGTATAGATATTAGTCAATATGAAAAGGCACTTGAAAGTCAAAAGCCTTGTTTTTAAGTACAAAACTCAAACTGTTTACCTAATTAACATATTTGGTGAGAGTGTATAATAACATGTAAACCAGTTTTGCCGACTGAGGAACTAATGAGAAATCCATTGACTTGAAATAGAGAATATGAATTAGAAAGAAAACAAAAGAGTTAAACAAAGTAAATGTTCTTGAGATACAGATAATCTTGCTTGAGGTTCAGGGATAAAGGTAAATGACATGTTCCAGGATCTGAGAATTCAGAACACCCAGGATCTGCTTTCTGACTGGAATGTGGGGAGGTTAAAGCCACATTGCAGTCCTGTGCCACCATGACATTGAGCTATGGAGTTGTCTAGGACCAAGAGAACCTAAGACAGTAAGTATCTACATTTCCTGTGGGTGTGCACTCTCTCTCTCTCTCTCTCTCTCTCTCTCTCTCTCTCTCTCTCACACACACACACACACACAAAGAAAAGGTGTCCACCTTCTTCATGCTTCTGAGAACATCATACAACACTATAGTTATGATGGAGGAATCCCACAGTAGAAAGCACCATGGAAGTAAGTCCAGAAACCAGGTATGAGATGGAAGTCTCAAGGAGTGCCATTTGGAAGAAAGATGGTACCCAAGACCCAGAGGAGTTGATAGTCATCCCAGTGGATGTCAACATGGATAAAAACTGATAACTTTGGGTCAGATACCTGCTTCTGAGCATCAGGTGACTCTCCAGAGACTAAGGAAAACAAACAAACAAACAAACAAACAAACAAACAAAAACCCTTGAACTGACTAAATTTAAACCTGGAAAGATGATTCGGACCATTAAATAAATACACTTATATCTTCTGCAATCAAATGGCATAGGAGGCTCAAAGAGGAGATTAAGCTGAGTTATAAACAATAAAATAAAATTACAATTCCTGTACACTTGAGAGAGACAGTGGGAACCTGCCACCATGTCTCAGTTTATAGGTTGGAAACTCTGGGAAGTTTTCAAATTTCCATTTAGAAAATATCGGTACATTTTTTTTGTTGTTGTTCTGTGACAGAATAGTAATGGTGCTCCAGGCATTATAATGGCTTCTTTTTACTGTTTATTTTCTCTTCTTCTTTTTCTTTTGTTTTTGTATGTGTGCATGTTTGTGTTTTGTTTTATTTATTATTTGTGAAAACAAAAACAAATAACTTCTTGGGTAGCATATTAAATGTTTTGAAACTTAAATAAAATAAGTTTTCTTTCTGTAAATAGCAATATGCTATGCATTTGTTTGTTTGTTTGTTTCAGAAAGGGCTGACTTTACCCACATGAATTACAAAAATATTTAGCACAGATTGGTCAGCATTAATGTTGTTTACAAATGCTATTTATTTCGGTAGAAACTAGGCTACGCTAATTAAACTTTTCAGACTATAAAGAGGTTAAGTGTAAAAACAGTGAAGTAGAAACTCAAGGTAATTGGCGTTATATTTCTGTATTAGCACAGTGATTTTTTTTTTTTTGGTAGTTTTTATAGGCTGATGCCCTGGCAAGTGTCCACAGACATGCTTCATATCTAGCCCTGCCACAAGTGGAAAATCTTGGCCAACTCTGATTTCTACCTCACACAGCTGGATCCAATAAACCACCTCACTCCTACTTGATGAGAAACACTTTTCATCTTCTGTGAGAGACAGAAAGGTTATCAATCACAGTGGCCATCAGATTCTGACATTGGCTGAGTGGCTTGGCTTTCTGCCATAGGTCCACATGACATGTTCCACTGCATCACTCTGATTTTCTCTTTCCATAATGATAGCCATGGGCACTCTCCTTTCTCTCTTCTCTTCCCTCAGGGTGTCATCTTACTCCTGATCCATTTCTACCATTAGCAAGTAACCCATTTCTACCTACCAGTAGCCACTCAAGTTTAAACTCCATGAAAATAAAGTTAGAAAAGAGAAAAAGTTTGGTTTACTGAGTTTTCTATCAGTTTTATTATTTTTCTCATTACTATTGTCTATGTTGAAAGTATTGCACTAGACACCAAGGGACCTAAAATTAATCCCAGTTCTGTTTTTTTCTAGTTTTGTAACTTTGGGTAACTAAAAATAATAAACAAACAAATAAATAACAAAACAAACAAATAAAAAACTTGGCTGCATATTAGAATCACCTAAGGATCTTTTAAACTTTTAAATACCCAGCTGATACCCCAAATGAATTTATTTACAATTTCTAGGGGCAGAAAACAGGCATCAGTATATTTTGACACTCCCTAGGTGGTTTCATGCAGAATCTGGGAACCACTGAGCTCACTTCTTTAAACCTTAGAATACTAATAATCAACCTAATTTTTATAACTTCACGTCAAATCCTACCCTTGTAGGGTATAATTGATACTCTATATGTCAAAGTGCTTCGTAAATTGTAAATTAAGTAGTCATTGGTATTTTTCAAAAGCCATTATATTCTGAGAGAAGTAGAAGAAAGAATGTTCTGGTTTTCAGTTGATAGGATTGCATGATAGGTAATAACAAAAGTTACTCTGACTCTTCCTCATTTTCCCTTATTTTAGGCCTTCACCCAATTTTAACCACAAAATGTGAAACAACATGATGAATCCCAGATAGCAGCCTCAAGAAGCCTCATGTTCTTCCAGAGTAAAAAGTATATTTTAAAAAATCCTATTTGTCCCCTCACTCTACACCGTCTTTTCTATCCCAGTGCCCTCTGTATGGTACCCGAAATGACAAAGGGACTGATTTTTAAATAAAACATTTAAAAATAAACTATTTTATATAAAATAAAAAGTAGGATTTTGCTTATTTTGTGTAGTTAGAGTTTTAAATTTTTGCTTTAGTAGCTAAGACCATTGTGAAAACTTTCATATTCCCTTCCATACTAAAATATAATACTTTGTGTTAGAATAGGTATTCACATAATATTTGCAGAACAAGGAAAAAAACTGAAGGAATGAAGAACAAGAAAGGAGGGGCAGAGGTATCCAGCTGAGAACAGACTTGTGTGGTAGTACAAGCCAAGCCATAGGTCTGGATCCAGCCCTGTACAGAGGACACTTTGACAATACCAAAAGCTGATTTGAAGAGGAGGGGCCTTAAGTGTGTTTAATCATGAGGAAGACAAATTATATCTTTCTTTCAAGGCAGGGGAAATCACACGGATACATACACAGACACAAGAAACCTGAGAGATGGAATTGTATTGGTGGTGATTAGGCTCGTTGAAGACCAAGGCCTCACATTTCTCTTGCTCAAATTGGCAGAGAGGCTTTGATCATTGAGCCAAAGTTGCTGCACTGACAGACCTAGTGGGAAAGCTGAAAGTTTCTTTGGAATGAGATTGCACAACTCCTACCCGACAAACTACAAACTAGTAAGAGATACAAGGCGAACCTTTGATCCTTAATTTGGATATTTTGAAATCAATGGGAAGACTTGTTTTATAAAATAAGAACACATTAGTAACTTTTAAATTACAACTTAAGAACCAGTATCCCTGAGTTCCCAATCTATTTTCCCAACTATTTACTGATATTTCCAGAAAGATTTCTGACAGGCAATTTTACACAGTGCAGACAAAAACAAATTTATGATTCTGCTTCATCAAACTTTCACTTGTCCCTCTTTTCCCATTATCTAGTGAAATTCATCTCTATTCACCAAGTTTTTCATTCTGGTAACCTGGGAACAGTGCTTTCACTTTCCCATTTGTGACAACTTGTTAGCTATTAGTTTAGCAAAGAGTAAAATTTCTAGATCTCAAATATTAATAAAATCTTTTCTTTGTGCTCCATACCCTCTAAAACTGATATAGTTTAAATATTAATAGGCAATACTTTTATAGCGCTTAGGATTTAATATTTTTACTATTTTAATACAATCAAATTCCGAGGTAGATATGATTCTTATCCTTGTTTCACAGAGAAGCCAGCTGAGGTGCAGAGAGGCTCAAAGTCATTCTAAAAGTAAGTGACAGAGCCTGATTCACACCCAGGTGTTGCTTTCCAATTTCATTTTCCAGAACTTATACACTATATTTATTTATTTGTCTATTTATCTATCTACCTATTTATTTACTGAGCAAATTTTTATTTTGAAATAATTTTAAACTTACTAAAAGGAATGATAAAAAAATTTACAGCACTCTTCTGCCATAGTACCAACTGTAAAAATTTCCCATATTTCTATCATTTGTTCTATACATACATATTCTTAATACTATTTTGATCATTATTATTCTTTTGAGTTGCTTCTATATCTTTTTATGTTGTCCTCACTATTTTTTGGCACTTCTTCACTTTTTGGCATCTCCAGATATTTTAGACTTAACCTCTATGTTACCTGTCCAAGCTCCTGAAATAGTCATTTTTCTAAGGAACTCTGTTTTATTTTAGTGCAGATGGTATTTAGAAACCAAAATATGACACTAGCTGTATTATTGCACTTGTGTGTCATTAAGCCTTTTTAAACAGAGCTTGGAAATATATGTATCACACACACAGACACACACACACACATGTGCACACACACTCATTCACATATCTATTTCTATAGCTATCTATTTGCACGTGTATTGAAAAACCATTATTTCATACTTCATAAATCCAATATCAATCTAATACCAGAGGGTTCATTCTAGTTTCTCTCTCTACTTATTTGTAATTCCTTTACCAACAGTGAAAAAAAGAGCTATCAGTAGCCATATAAATATATGTACTTATTTTTCAAATCCTTTAATGCACATGAAGTACTTTCAAAAGTTTTAGCCCATACAACTGTGAAAAACTATTTACTAATTGGAGAATAATATTTGTGTACAGTTGTTTTAGTCTTAAACATTATAGTACATATCAAAAAACTTTTTTCAAAATTATTTAGTTATTTTTTTCATCATATTCTCCAGTATGCTCAGGCTATTTGGAATAAAGTTAGATTTTTATTTCCAGTTTATATTCCATTTTGAATTACTACAAATTCTTCTTGATTATTGAACTATTTACTTTTTTGACTATGTATAACATTAACATTGTTCTAAATGTCAAAATCATATAAAAATATATACCCAGAGTGGAGTCACTAGCTTCTCATCTCTTTTACACTAACCTCTTTTATTCTTTATGTCAATTCTATTTCCTCACATACCTTATCGGTAATGAATCTCTTTAAAATCTGACTTATCTCTTCTATATTCAGTTCTGCATAAAGTATCAGGTACATGTATATTTTCATATATATGTACATTTAAATATATATATATATATTTGAATACATATATATTTCTTATATGAAATTTGGCAGGCCATAGATATACCTTTTTACACTTTGCTTTTTTAACTTAAAAGTATAGCCTGGATTTACTCCCTATCAAATCATAAGGATCATCAAAATCTTCATTTTTTTATAGCTGTGTAATACTTCATAGTATTTCATAGTTCATTCTTCCAGGCTAATGTTTCCATGTACCCATAAGATGTAGATTCAGATCTTCCTTTAGGAAAAAAGTTGTTGGATTATATTTTTAAATATTAGTACCATTTTATTGTGGGTTTGTTTGTTCCTTTCTTTGTTGCTTAGGGACTCCAGATATGTGAACATTATCCTTCTTTGCTTGTCCTTAATTTTCACTATTTTGTCTCTGGAACTTTTAATTATTATTTTTTAATCTCAATTTATTTCATTTAGGGGTATTTGCTTGACATTCTTCAATGACTTTTATTAAATACTCTTTTTATTCTATTAGTCTGGGAATTTTATCTTTTTTCCTAGGTTAATTTTTTTTCTAAGATCAAACAACTGACCTTTCACTCCCCTCCTTTTGTTTCCCCCCATTTGTATTCTTTAATATGAATTTCTTCTTCAAAGTGGTTTCTTTATTCTAACATTTTTGTTTGAGTACATTTAACTTAATTTGAGAGCTGTCTTACACTTTCTTTTGACATATGGTTATTTGTTTAGAGGTGAATTTCATCACTTAAGGTATATTGAATCTTGTTTTCTGATTTTTTAAGTGATAAATTTACATGGCTTTATTAGCTTTTTTCCTCCATTTATTTTTCAATATTAATGTATTTTAGAGGATTCCTTGTTTGATGGTGCCCTCTTTTTTTCACACTAGCAAAGTTCATATTCTTTAATGAATGTATTTGTGTTGGGGAGACATATATGTATCTTCTGATTTTTTTGGTTCTCAGTCTTACAGGCTTCTGAATTTACCTTTCTTGCATGTTAACCCTTCAAAATTCAGTTTTCAAATGGCTTTTTTTTCCCTTCAGTTTTGCTTGTTTAATCCTCTACAAATTATGTATTTGGAATATGGTAATGTCAAGTCATACACACTTTTAAGTCCTTTTCCTATAGACTGTTAGACTGTTCTTTGATCTAATCTACTAAAACATTTATTTTAAATGTTCAGTATTTTTCTCATAGTGTGGAATTCAATTTCTTGCAGTGTCTGAAGTCAACATAACTAGCTTTCCTACCCCACAGTTTTTCTTGGCCTGTATTCATTTGCCACAAAGCCTCAAAGTAGAGAGTGAATGTGAAAGATTGTTTGCTGAGATTTGGTGCGTTTAAAAATAAATGATGTCTGATCTTGGAAGCTAAGCAGAGTCAGGCCTCGTTAGTACTTGGATGGGAGACCACCTAGGGAAATCAGGTGCTGTAGTTGTAAAAAAATAAGGGATTGTAAACTGACAAGGTCCTTGCAATCTGTGAGGTTAACCAAGCGTTGCCTCACTTAAAAAATAAATAAATAAATAAAATAAATTAAAAAATAAAAATAAATTATAGTTGTTATAAAGTTAGAAAATTCCACATCTTCAAATTATTCTGAAAGTGTGAGAGTTTTTCTGTTGTTTGTCTGTATTGTTTTCAGCTATTCAGAATTCACGAGTTACTAATTTTGAAGGGAGTTTTGTTTCTGTGTTTTCATAGCTTCAGAAACACTACATTCCTTTGAGGCAGACTTCTGTCTCTACTTCCTTTGTGACAGTCATATCTTTATGGAGTCCTCTAACTGCCCCTGTTGCCTTTCATGGGTGCCAGAGCAATCAATTTATAATGGAAGAGAAGCCGCTGTCCCCAGAGAGTATGTGTGGCTTGATCTGCTCTTCCCTTTCCCCATGGCTTGTTTAAATATGTTTCATTGAATATTTTTGCATGTTGTGTTGCTTGGGTGTACAAAATATTGGCAATGTTTTATAACATGTAGCAAATCATTATGATGTGCTTTGGTGTTCATTGCATTATCATTAATCATCATAAATTCACTAAGTCTATTCACAAAAAATAAGGTAAGTAATTCCAAAGACAGTTTTATTCATGAAACTCTCAATGTATTAATGTGTCTTCACCTTTAAAGATATATGCAAGGAGTTGTCATGTTTTTTTAGTATCATCAGCATCAAAAGGAGTTTATGAAGTCTCTGTCAGTACACAGTTCTACAAAGATTCATTTTTAGTAATTGTAAAGGATGAGGAATCCACCATTGGTCCTCACTTAGTCCCTTATTTTGGAATCACTGACGTACCCCAAATTCCAATGCCCATTCTTGACAGATTTTTATGTTTATGTGTACATTCTATATTTCTTGCTTTCTTTTATTAAAATCTAACCTAAAATAAAAACTATTAATATACAGTGCCTCTTGGGGACATTTGCATGCTATTAAGAAATATTTTGTCTTAAATCAAAATAATGAAGTGCTAACTGTGGAAATTTAGGCACCACAGTGATATATTTGAGGGATTTTTATAAGCATGCTTCAGTTCATTAGACTTGGAAAAATGTCTCTTTTATTCATTGTTTTTAGAAATGTATCTTTAGAAAAAGGAAACCTTCAAATCCTGGCTCTAGCATGTATTATCTGTGTGTCTTTGACAAAGAAACTAACTTATGAGCCTCATTCCCACTTCTATAAAATGAGAAACATAATATTTTGTTGACTGGTCATGTTGAGGTTAGGGCAAAGAAGATGAGACATTTTAAATTCTGATCCTCACCTTTAAAATGAGGATAGATCAACACTTATTTGATAATCAAATGAAAATGCATATGTTAGGCACTCAGCACATGAAAGCCACCCAATAAATGCTAATTCACCTTCCTGACTTACTGATGGCTCACCTAACCAAATATTTTGAAACAAAGAAGTTAATTTTAACCCATTTCCTGTTTGCCCTGAGAATAAACTCCCCATCCTGTCTATACAATGGTGCTGTCAAGGAAATATACTGTTCCAGATGTGCTCTGCCCATTAGAATAAGCAGTGGGCAAACTACTTAAGTCCCTTAATTCTAATAAGATACAACTTGAGAATACTCTTGCTTTCTCGCATACAGAATAAACATCAGTCACAGAAATCCACAAAACCCGGTTCATGTAAAGTGTTAAGTTTCCTCAAATTCACGCTTGCTGTCTAGACTGCCATTTTTACTTGATAAATATCATCTTATTAATTTGCTCCTGTGTTTTCAATCCTCACTTCATCATCCATCAATCAACTATCCTTCGAAGCTTCGCATTAAAAACATTTTTCAGTTTCGTTATTTTATTAAAAATTATTTATTGAACCAATAATACATAATAGATACAATAGCTATGAAGATATTTGTAGATATTAGGTTCAAAAATATTGATAGATACATAGAGATTAATAAACTAGATGTTTATCTCTTAAGTTCTATACAAGGGGAACTAAATATTTGCTGTTCAAGCAAGAAAGAAAAACACATGGAAAGGAGTGTTAAATTATAACCTTTTATAAATGATAATCTCTTGATTAAAATTTTTATAGTATTATTTATAGGAAAGTGTTTATTTTGTAGGAAACGTACACAACTCTTCAGGAATAATCAAATATAATATCTGTAATATAATTTCATTTTTTTGAAAAAATGACAATAATGGATACATATATGTAGATATAAAGAGAATGATAAAAAAAATGACCAGTGGGGAAACCTGAGTGAAGATAAGCATTCTTACAACTTCTCTTTATGTTCTTTGTAATTTTGAAAGTGTTTAGGAATAAAAAATTTAAAAAAGAGAGAGAATGGAGAGTTATTGGCCTAAGTTGGGAAATGGAATAATGGCAATATGTTGTGGTAGAGTTGACAGCGCTGAATGTAACAAGCCTTGTGCTATTGATTAAGGACAGGGAAAATTTCTCCCAAGTGACAGGGAGACCAAGCCCTGCACTGAGAGAAGAAGAGCGTCCTTTGGTGGAGAGTGTAGAAAGAATTCAACACACACACCAAAGTTTGAATCAAAAAGAAAGTTTTTCAAAAAAGGGGTGTGGTCTCCTCTCAGGTAGAGAGAAAGACAGTGAGAGAGACAGAGTAAAGGCACCGAGAGGGCTCTGAGTGTTTAGGGAATTCAGTTTATCTGTCATTCTTTAGTTCCTATTTCCTTTGATATGGACATACGGTGAGGAAGGAGAAGAATCTGTATCATGGAAAGGTAAGAATATGTAGCACGAAAGGCCTGCTGGCAGTTCCTAGCCATTAATCCATAGGTTCCCATGGTTTTAGCCATAGTGACTGACTCTTGGTCCCTGTTTCCCCTTCACAGGTGTAGAGAATGGGTTGTTGGTAATCCGGCAGAAATCTTCCTTTGTTCTGAAGGTGTCCTCCTGGCCTGGCTGCATGGCTGATCAGTACATTGCAGTCTCTGATTGTGGCTTGATTAACATTTAAATTCTCTTGCCTCCTTCCTATGTTATTACCCACCATTTTTGTTGAATATTGATTTATAACACATATATATTATATTGTTCAAACATAGGGGATCTTATGCTGTGAATAGTGAAGGATTGCTACTTTTTCCCCCCAAAATAAAATGAGAAAGTAATATGCTAGTGTTTGTGTAAAACAGAGATTGGTAGAGATCTAAAGTCAGTATTTTGGAATTCAAATTTGAAGAAGAAGGCATTCTTTCCTCTTCCAACATCATATAAAAAGTCATCTCTCCTCCTCTTACCCATATCTTTAAACCCATTTCTGGTAGGAGCCACAGATGTTCAGTCATATCATTTGATAAATCATCATGTTTCATTAGATGGAATTACTTTTAGAATGTTTTACAAAATTGGAATCTTTAAAAGGTGTTTTTGTTTCGAGTAAAGTTGTCTTTTTGGAACTTCTTGTTCTTCCAAATTCCAATCTGTTCTAACAAATAGGCATCTGCCCAGAGAGTAAACTCAGGATTGAGCAGAGTGGCCTACAGTGTTCTTGTAGCTTCTACCTCAACATCTTTGACATCATGAAGCTGCAATGAATTCAGAGTTGGGAGACATGGAGCTAGGATTGTGGCCATTAGTGCTGTTTGGATGACTGTGTTAGTCACTTTTCCTTTCAAAAGCATTAGTTTCTCATCAGTAAAAGAAGAATGCTGGACTGGATTTTCCATCTCTGACATTCTATGGTTCAGTGAACATTTAGTGCTGTTGAATCCATTTTGTTATGACAATAATTAGTAGTTCCTTTCTAGATTACTTGGAGCATTTTTGAAAGGTTTATAGCTTATTTCTGATGTAGATAAATGTTTATAAAATATTTTGTATTGCCTTTCATGAATAAATAGGTGATTGAACAAAGCATGCATTCATCATTCTATTTATTGCCCCAAAACAACGAGTATAATTTATAAACCAATAATACTTTACAGAGTGTTATATACATGTATGAAAAGAATGTCTTAAATTAATGGGAGGCAAAGGAGACACTAATCCAGCATTCCCTGAAGGTAGAGGGATGAACTTAACCAGGGAGGAAGCTTAGAAACATTTTATTGGATAATATAGATGGAACTATATTGCTTTTACTGTAACACTAATAAAGAGAAAAGATCAATGACTCCAGGCTGGCCTCTTCTTTGTTTTCTAAGATATGTGAGAATGAGAGGGTCAGACTATCACAACAGGTTCTAACTGGAACCAGAGCAAATGCTGGGATGTATATAAAAGGAGACATATAGAAGTCTAAAAGTATTTACTTTTATATAATATTTGCAGAAATATATTTTTTTGGGGAAATTTAAGAAATTCTTGTTGAAGTAGAAATTAATGAAAATCAAGAGGTTCTCTTTAGAATGACCATGGCCCATATGAGAAGATGACCAGTTAGAATTATGGAACTAATGAGAATTATTTGGTAACTTTTGTCTGTGATATTAAATGGTTTACTTTGTAAACTTACTGTTTAATATGTAGCATCATAAAAGTGATTTCTTATTCAGAATGCCCTTCATTCTCACATTGAACAACACACCTCCAAAACCTTACTCAAATGTGTTTTATACTCCAACTTTCTTGAATTCCCTCTCTGTCACATAATTTCACATGTTTATAGGCATAGGTAGAATTCAACTAACTCTGCCTATCTTGTCTCTTTCTTATTTTCCAAGGTGTAGCTAAAAATTTAGGAGGACACACAAAATAAGTTTCTGAACAAATAAAATATATTTTGGTAAGTTTATAGACTAAAGCTTACACATATGCTATGAAAGAGAGCCATATATGATGTTTTTAAAGCAGAACAAATTTATTCTCAATTTACAAAACATACTAATGCGTTTATAAAGATTAAATGAGTTAATGTATGTAAGGCACTTAGAAATTGCCTGGTACACAGTAAGAATTCAATAATAATTATTATTACTTAATTTCCATGCCAATAAAATACTAACAGTAACAAATCAAAAGGGAGAGAGAAACTGCTATGTGTGGGTACACTCAAAATAAAGATAGGTAACATTGTAAAGTATTATAAAGAGCTAGCAATATGATCAAAATCAGACATAAGAACTGAAAACAAAGCCATTGTTACTCATTTGGTACAGATCTAAACACATGAAATCAGGCGTGGAAGCATCACTGTTATAGTACATTCCAGCAGTAATGACAATAACTTTGAGTCATCAAGAACAGTTGAAATAATATTCAATCACCTCTGTCTAAGAAAGCATGCAAATCTGTAATAAAAATTTATAGACTCCCATCGAAACTGGTTATGATTTTAACTTTAATATTCCACTCATAAACTTCCTGTAATCTAGAAAACCTATATTCTAGACTCTTTGATTAATGTATTTGGAGAATAAAGGTTTATGTCAATTATGTTAATTAATCTTAGCAATTTCTGGACATAGTTTTAGTGGCTCAAGTAGACACTGTATTTCTCAAGGACAAAAAATGATCTCTGGACATATTATTCTCAAAGTTTATGACATAAGAATGAGTATTTGATTGCCATTTTCCCCATATTTAATAAAATGGTGGATTCATTTTTATGTTTAGTGCTTGGAAACCAGAACACTATCTCGAATAGGAAAGAAAAGTAGCCAGCATTTAATTCCTTGCTTTGGGTTTGCTTCAATAAATGCATCTCTTAAGTTCAATTCACAAGAAACAATGCCAGATGGGTATTCTAATGGAGAGGTTTGTTGAGAGTAAGATCTAAGAAGAAGAGAACTACAAGATAAAGGATAGAAAAGGGGAAGAAAATTAACCAGGATGTTCTCTTTAGCAGAGGCTGGCTTTCATCTGACTCAAAAGAAGCCCTGGAGGATGACTGGCATCACAGAGTGGGCCATGACAGCTCGTTTATTTTACCCACAGGTCAGTCAATCATTTCCTGTTGAGTGCAGCCTGGAGAGTGTGGGGAGGCAGGGTTACATCTCAGATGAGGCTTCCAGATGAGAGGTGGGTCCTGGTAAGCAGAGGGCAGTTATCAGGCAAAAGAGGAAGTTATGAGTGGTTGCCAGCAGATACCACAGCTGCAGAAGTATGAACATACTGGTGGATAGGAGCAATGTTAGTGGGGTGAAGACAGCAAACACTAAAGTCCACCTCTTGTATTGTTCAGATCCACTTGCTTCTCACATTAAGTTCACATAATCCAGGGTCCTGGTTGGTCTCAACTTCTGGGAAACCTACTTGAGTGGGAAAACTAGGAGCTGCCATTGGTTTTGAGGTTCCAACAATGCTTATTATCTCTCTCACCCATCTAGATTTCCCACATCTCCAGTCAGCACTTTTATTGGGTCAGGTGGGTTGCCTGGTGGGGTAATTTACACTCTCACCCTGGAGGGATGGGATTCTCTGATACCATGCCCTCCTCATGCTCTGGTTATGTATGTATCTACTCACTTTTAATTACAGGGCATGCGTATAAAAATATGCTCTATTTGATCACCTACATGTCAGACATAAGTCTCACTCTCATTATGCAGCAGAGTCCTACCTCCTTAGGATGACTGAGGTCTAATTTTCTCTTGTTCTTGTTGTTCTTGTTCTTACTGGTCTACTGAAGAGGAGAGCAAAGTGAACTTAAAGCAACCATAGGTTAAGTTTATAATATTCTTACTGCATTTCCTAGTGGAAACATCTTGGCTCTGGACCCCAAAACCTATAATGGCAGGGACTAGACATCAAATTCCCAAAGTGGGTCACTGACAGTCATAAGAAGCAGGGGCACCTTAATTTTACCCCTTGGTTTCCAGGCCAATGCATTTTACTATCAGGAATGTAGGACTGTGTCCTATAACCTGGAGAATTAGACCCCACCCTCACAGGGTGTTATATTCAGTTGCATTTTTGAGATGCTATTCTAACGTTCTAACAGATTGACAACTTCTAGGTGGTATAGTATGTGGTAGGAGAGATGGAGCCAAAGATTGTGGTCCACTGTTATACCTTCTTTTCTATAAAGTGGGCCCTTGGTCAGAAGTATTATTACGTAAGATCTCACATTCTTTAAATCTTCAGATAGAGGTGGTAGCTGAGACACTGTGGGAAAGAAAGGCAAACCCATGCCATAAACAATTGTCAAACTTAGTTTGAAATGTTGCCAGGTTGAACATTCCAAGGTCAAAGTGCTCAGCTACTTTCCAAGGCTGGCTAGCTTTCTTAAGTGATACTACCACGTTGGAGCAACCTGTGTGAGACTAATTTTAGATGCACCATCTCCATTTATGATGGATTACTGCAGGACCCAACTGAATTTATAAATTTTGGGGTCTAATAGTACTTTGGCCATGGTGGGCAACTCTAGCTGCCTAGTCACTTAATGTTCCCCATTTCAGTAACAGCCCAGTTTTCACCAGGGCCCAGCAGCATACTAATAACTTTTTCTAATGGTGTATAGTTCTCTGCTGCTGATGACAGGGTTTGCTCCAGAATCCAAAGAGTTTGTCCTGTGATTCTGTTTTAGGAGCTTGCCAGAGGCTTAACTAGGCATATTTCTTGACTATATATACCTCTAGTCACATGGGTTATTCTGGCTGATGGGTCATGTGGTTCAAGTGACAAATCTACTTTACAGAGTGTAGATCTACTGCACAATTCTCTCTTGCTATGTACTCTGTTCAAACTGGCAACTTTCCATCCAACTCAATAATAAGATCAGGGCAGGATTCCCAGTGTGAAATGTCTTGCTTCCAGAACTCAAAGAGGACTGCCAAATATTGTGCTTCTTTTGTGATGGTAGAAGGTGCAAATCGAAAGGTGCCAATATTTTAAAAGGAATGCCCCAGGCTTTCCAATATTACTGCACCTCTAAAAATGTCATTGATGTATTAGGCCCCTTGGTAGGGTTTATGTCCCACCATCTGGAGTACATGTGTCTTTTTGAAAAACCTAACCTATTTCTCACTTCATGCTCATCAGGTTTCATTGACATAATGTCATTGATAAAGTGAACAACTGCTACTTTCATTCTCCAGAATATCCAGATAGTCAAGTCCTATAAGATTATGAAAGAGAGGACAATTTATATAGTCTGGGGAAAATTATACTTCTATCTTTCTTGTCTGATGATAAACTGCTTCTGATCCTCTTTTGATGAGTATGGAAAATAACAAAGTCATCGTATTCTACAAATATTTGTAGCTCTCTGTGGCCCAGGCCCCCTAGTTGCCATTCTGTCCTCATTGGACATCACAGTCATTCTGCTCACCTCACTTTTGATAGTTAAATACTGCCACGTGGTCTTCACTATTGTAGACTCCTATGGCCTTACTACTACTATGGAGCTCAGTCCTGTAATGTCATCTCACATTGATTACCTTAACGCAGAGGATGACAAACATTGAAATTCTAAATAAAGCCAGGGACATTACTTTATCACCTTGGTAAATAAAAGGTACTCTTGCCCTCCAGTGATATAGTCAACCATCAGGTCTTCCAGTCTTGTTATATTAAACTCATTTTATCACATCTACTTCTCTGAGAATTTGATTCTTTACTTGCTAGTTTGCCACAGCATTTCATGTATCTCTTCTGTAATTAACAAGTGTCATCTCTTTTTCAGATTTCACCTAGGGCTCATGCAAAGTGTTAAATTCTGTGTCATAGGAGTGCACCCCACTATCTCTCTTATCCAATTACATACTCCCCTAAACCTTTCAGGATCCAATCTTATATGCATCAATATCCTGAAGCATTTTTGGTGTATAATCCCCCTTCTCCATCAGGAGACCCAGCCCTTCCTTCATTGAATTATGCTAACATTTGACACTACTTATGTATCTGATGACCAAAGGAATGTAAAAATAGACCTCGAGTAGGGCAAGCTTTTGCGTTGTGCATCCTGACTCATTTGAGGCCTCTGCATAGTTCTCAAGAAAAGAGGAGAAGGCTGTATATTTCAACAAGAAGGACTGATTTCAGGACTAGAGTGTTCAGGGCAATCAAAAAATTTAAGAGTCTTAAGCATATATACTTAGATATTCCAATCCTGAGTCTCAGGATTCCTTTTCTTCATTATTGGGGCCCTCATTTCAGCAAAGTAAATTTTCTTAGACTGAAAATTCACCTTTCTCTGAAGTTCTACTGCTCATAATTGTCATTTAAGTCATTTGCCTGTTCTTTAGCTCTGTCTTCTCTTCAGCTGTAAAATGTGTTTCATTAAATACTCTAAATTGATGATTATTCATTCCAGCTCTGTCATGTTTCTCTCATCAATGCATTAATAGCCCTAACTCTCCCATTCCTGAAATGCTTATAGTTAATATTTTCCTATATCTATCAAATGACAGAGACTTTACCTCAGCTTGTACATTTTTTTTCCACCTGTGTCTCCTTCCAAGTCATTATAGATGAAAGTCTTAGCTCTCAGATTCCAAAGAATTCCAGGAACTATCTGTATTCCGTCTACCAATCCCAATGGGCAATTTCTCATTGTCATTAGGCTGGTGGTAAGTGATCAACCTCCAGAATTCCATATTTAGTCTTCTTCCTAAGACCATCTTCTGTATGAATTGTCTTAGGTCCCTACAAGCAGATCTTCAAACATGTGAAATTCTTGTGAAAGTGATTTATTACTTTCAGGAGAAGAAGAAATGGAATCAGGATGGGGCAGAGAAGATGAACTAAGCAAAGATGTGATATTTGCTGGAGTCTAGCTTCACTTTAATTACATAGGAAGCCCTGAAGTAAGAACTGCACTCAGAGTTGGTCTCACACTGGGGCAAAGGCCAGCATTTTGTGCCCAATTCAGTTAGTTGTTGGCTGCTGGCTTCCCAGACAGGGGTGGATGTAACCTCCAAGGCAAGGTGGCTCCCATTCAGACAAGGTCAATTTCTTAGAGAAGAAATAGGAGTGAGCCATTAACAGGGGATCTGGCAGGGACCCTGACAAATACCTACTACAACATATAATACAAAAGTAGAAAATTATGATCTTCCATAGAGTTTAGGGGGGCATTCCTCCAAAGTTGAGTCAGAATGTGCTTAAAGAAAGATTAAAATAACATTAGAACCTGATAAACTCCATGCTCAATTTAGACTAAACTTTGCAGATAATACAATGCAGTTGAATGTGATTTGTAAAGTATTTACTATTTGAATCAATTAGTGTAACTAATAATGCATCTACTTTCTAGTTTTTATAACTTGTTTTGATTTTTATTATAGAATGCATATGTCAATACACTGATATCAACAAATTGTTCATTCAACAAATATTTATTGCATACTTATTTTGTGCCAAGCACTGGTTAAGAGCTTAATTCTTAAGCATTTTGCCCTTAATCATTTAGAAAATATGTTGGCATATTGTATATATTTATATGTATCATGAAAGGTAAGTTAGGATAATAAATGTCATAAACTTTTTAATTTGTACCTTATTATGAAAGTTTTATCTATCAGTATGTAGTGAGCTTTTTTACATCAGAGTAATGATAGGTATCAATACAGCAATTATATTATAGCAATTTCAACTCTCTTAAAGAGCTTTGCGACTAAGTTCACTAAATGTGAATTAAATGTTCACTATATGAAACTCATGTCTTCAGCATTATGGTGGAAAAATGTAATTCTGTCTTTCCCTCAAATGAGGATTATAATCAAGTTATCTTTTAGACATCTTACATAATCTATGCAAAACAGTATTAGAAAAGAGTTAACATTTTATAGGAAAATTTGTGTGTATGTATAAAATCTCAAAATATACAGTTCCGTGAGTGTGGGTATCGGCATGCCTTATGCCCTAGTAGATTTGTTGTTTAGATACAGAGCATAAAAGCATTTGACATAATATCACTGAGTTACTTGGCAGTTATAATTTTTAATGTTTTTCTTTTTGAATGAGAAAACAAAACTACCTCTTTCTTTGTTCTTCTTACTGAAAGTTTTCATGAATGCTGTTCCATTTTCAAACAACATACATAGGTTAGGCCACAAAGAAGAAGCTAGCCATCACTTGAAAGAAAAGCTGAATAAATAAGTAGCTATAATTATACATGTTATATGAACCAGGTTGCATAAAATACTGTGTGATAAATCTTTTAATTACATGAACCAAATGCACTAACTATAAACCAAACCCCATATTTTTTGTATTAAGTACATTGTTAAACAGGGTGTTCTATGATGTTCTATAATGTGGGGAGGGGTTAGGAGCACATCTGAGGAAGGCTCCTGCAGACTGTCAAAGAAAAATGGGCTGTGAAGAAAATAAAAGAGGCTTTAATTAGGCATTAAGGTCTAAATGGCATCAATGCTGACAGAATCCTGTCAGAAAAAGGTTTCAGTGGGCCTGACAACATGGTGAGAAGTGACAGGCTTAAGCACATTTTGGTCTTTGGTGAAACTACTATTAGAATGGTATTTTATTATTTTATTGGGGAGTTGATCATCTTTTGCTTCTATTATGTATTTCTTCTTAACCGGATCATATATTTTCTATTCACATATTATGCATGTTCTAATTTTTATGTTTAAATACATGTTTAAAAAGATAAATAGTTAGAATTTATATAGTCATATTTTATATGTAGTAGTTCATTATTGATTTGTATTTGCTGAAAAAAAAACACTCATCTATGCAATTCTCAGGTTCTAGGCTACTCAGTGACATCTGCTAAGACTGATGAACTTGGATTACCACTGTGGCAGTGAGAAAGCCAAGGGAGAGCTAACATACAACAATCACTATGTAGAACCAGTATGGCAACATCAGAAGCAATCTTCTCTAAATCCCCCTTTACCCAAAGAACCTCCCACAGGCTGCTGGGCACAGCTAGAGATGAAGAAAATCTATCTTATTGAAACTTGTTCTGCTCTAAAATCTCTCCCTCTTTCTTTCTTCTAATCAGTTACCCTAATCAGGCATGTGTGGTTTTATTCATTTACTCCCTCATTTTCTCATTAATTTACTAATGCATATTGAGTGCCATCCATGTGGAAGAAGCTTTGTTGGGAATGTGGTAGGAGCAAAACTGACTCTACCTGCTCTCAGTAATGTGGCATAGACAGATAATTATGAACACATATATGCATATCCACGTGTTAGGGGGTGTTTGGGACTGTGAAGGAAACTAAGAAATAGAGAAGATTCACTCTATTTTACATGATGTGGTTAGGGAAGGCTATATGGACTGAAGGAATAAGGCATCCTGATATGAAATAATAAATTTGAATGGCTATTATTTCCCCAAGGCTCATCCAAGCATGTCCAAAGTAATTGCAAATCCCCAAGTTGGTGCATCTAGAGCATCCTGCATCCTCCATGGTCCTGTTGCAGGAGGTCCCCTTTTGAGGTTTTCACTACATGGATGGTTTTAATTAAATTATAACTTACACATAGTAAGTGTGCAAATTGTAAATGTACAGCTAGAGGAAATTTTCATTTATGTATATAATGGTGTAACCATCAGCCATATGAAGACATAAAACATTTTCAAATCTCCAGAAAATCCTCCCACTTTCTTCTTCAATCAGTACCATCCCCCTAAAGTAATCACTATTTTGGATTTTATCATCATAGATAGATTTGCTTCTTCTTGACTTTCTTATAAAAGGTGTCACAGTATGTACTTATTTGCCTCTAGCTTCTTTCCCATGACATAATGTTTTTTTTGAGATTTATTCATATGGTTATATGTATCCACAGTTTGTTCATTTTTACTGCTGTGTAGCATTCCATTTTGTAAATACACTATAAAGTTTTTCTCTAATACTTTTCTCTAAATTTTTTCTCTAATGACAGACATGGAGGCTGTTTCTAGGTTTTGGTTGTTATACACAGTGCTTCAGTGAACATTCCTGCAAGTTGCTCCACCTATTTATTTATTTTATAAATATTTATGAGCACTTCTCTGTGCCTGGAATTCTGGTCACTGGGGATTCAAAATGAACATGTTACCATACACAGAGGATTCAAAGTCTAGTGGGAAATTGGACATACAAATATAACTCACAAATATGTTATAAGAAGAATTGCTAGGTTAGTACTGAAATTGAAGTATGTACAGAAGTAGGGCCCAGGTTTTGCTTCATAAATCAGGATACTTTGTAGAGAAGGGTTGAAGGAGGCAAAAATATTCCATCTCAAGCTTCTATACTACAATGTGGAGACAGCTTAACAAACAGTTTCCTAGGCCTCACCCCTAGTGGTTCTCATCTTATAGGTCAGAACCCACTTTTAAAACAATAAGATGGTGATGCAGCTTACTATCACAACTTGAAGCCAGCTGATACTTTTATTCTCCACATCAACAGCAATGTTTACTGTATAAAGTAAGGGCATGCAATAAAGTCTTACAAAAACATGTTTAAATTCTTCATTAAAATTGTATTCGTTAAGCTAAGCTTGGATTTGAAAACAAAATCTCTATGTCAGGATACATTTTGTATTTGACTCAAAGGTATGAGTTAGAGCTACTACTAAGGGAATCACTGTAATTAAATTTCATGACACAGAAATGTCCAGTCACTGACACTAGGGATACAGGAAGAAAGACTGGGTACTTCTCAATTTTTTTCTCACATAGCCAGAGAAAAATTCTAAGATGACTTTCTGATGGGAGAACAAAACTTCATTGTATCTCCTCAATGTGGAAGAAACCTACATGTATTTCTGTCTTTTTTTTCTGTTTTTCCATATTAAAGAATAGCAGTGAAGCTAAAACCAGGAAGTAAAAGTCATATACCATCTTTTCAATCTCATGCTATTCCAGTAATAATTTTTCTTCAGCTGATGGGATGAGGGAGTTAATCACAGAGTCAAGAATCCAGACCTACTCTGTACTTGGAAAGAAAAATTCTGGACTCTATTTTCCCAAGCAGAGTTTCTCAAGGAGTGATCCAGACTAACAATGTTGGCATTGTCTGGAATCTTATCAGAGCTCTGGGTGAGGCCCAGCAATCTGCTTTTAACATGTATTGCTAAAGTTTGCAACCAAGTAAGTTGAAGTGCTATTAGCCTCAAGAAATATGAATCCATAGAGGAGGAAGTGGGGGTGGGAGTGTTTCAAACAAGGAAGGAGGGTTGAAAATTAAACATTTACTTTTGAAGTCATGAAATGTGAAGTATAAATAATAAATAAATAAATAAATAAATAAATGTAACAAAAAACAAGATCAAAAGAAAATTGCTATCTATACATTTTTCTTTAAAGTTTGTTTTCAAAGAACATCTAATTCAATTAATGTTTATATTTTGTTGGTTTTAATTAAAATACTTTTTTATTAAAAATTTTAAAGTAAGTTTTCTATCTCAAATACATGATAGAAGACTATGGGCGATTTTTTTTCCTTTGTAATCCCTAAGAGCTTCTTTTCTTTTTGTATTTTCAAAATTGGATTTATTCTTATTTATCAAATTACTGTAATCAAAAATAAAATGGTCTCTATTGCTCTAACATAAGCAAGGTACCTTAGTTGGCATCCTCACCCTTCTTCCCATTGATCCCCCAACTTTTCTCACAATTAACACACACTGCAATTTCCACCACCAACTATTGTATCAAAATTATTATTTTTTTTACTTTATTATCTTTTCTACCAAGTAATAAAGTTTGAATTTTACTATAATTAGATTTAAATCCATGATTTGATTGTTTCAATGTTTACTGCTGATCTCCTCACACACACTTCAATAGTTTTCCATATTGAGTTATCTCTTGTGATTAAAATTTGTTTGTTCAACTTTATTTTGCCCTTGTTGTTGGTTCTTTCTGGCAAGCTTCCTAAATTAGCAATTGTTAAAAAGTATGCATGTGTGATATGTTTCCAGATACTTGCTGTATCTGAACATATCTTTTGCTATCAAACTAAAATTAAAAACTTTACTAAGCTTAGATTTCTTTTTGCATTTTTTTCATGTAAGTATGTAGGTAGGTAAATATCTATCACTTATTTGTCTATTTATCATTTCTCTATCTACAAAGAATATAATCTGTAATTGCATACTAACCTATATATTGTTAAACTGTAATTTTTCCTGCTAAATTAAGAAGGCCATGAGGTCAGGTGTGTTCCAATGTTCACAGAAACTTTCAAGGATTTTATCAATGAAGAAGAAAAAAGGCATTGACAGAAGGAAGGAGACATGTTTGTTCGCTAATGGAAATTTGCTGTAAAAAGAGAGCAAAGAGAAAGGAGGTGCAGGGTTAAAGAGATAGTTATAGAAAGCAAAGTCCTTGAGGAGTCAAAGAAGGTAGGAGAGGAATAATATAAGGGTTTTCTGAGGTAGGAGAGAAACTGGTTCATTTGTTGTATCAAAAGAGATGGTAGGGCATATTGAGACAGGTGAAGACAAGGTGGTGGAATTGTAGGCGGGAAGGTAAAATGCTTCTGTTCTGACTGCTCTTATTTTATCAGTAAAATAAGAGGCAGCAGAGTGATTCAGAAGATAGGTATTGAAAATGATTTTTAAAAGGTTTGAAATAATGACTTAGCAACTAGAAGAATTAGCTGATAAAAAAGTTTTTCAGGAACACTGAGGCCTGCTTGATGTTAGTTGTCATTTATTCATGTCAGCCTGATTGAGGGTTGTTGCACAGCACCCAGGAGATATGACAGAAGCAGAGAGTTGAATTAAACCACAGTTGGGGTTGGGCCAGGAGAGTATGACAAAGCAAGAAAAAATAACAAAGTTGGGAATAAGCAAGGAGTGATTTTAACAATGTATCACGAAATCTAAACTAGAGAAAGTAGGAAATGAATTTAAAAGAGGCCTTCTAGAAAAGAAAATAGTAGGTGCAAGAAGAAGAAAGTATTAGCTTTTGGATTATTTATAGTACAGTTGGAGTACTTGCGAAAGTGAGTAGGAGAATGAAAGATGTTGGTCAGAGGTGTGTGCTGGAGATTGAAATTCTGAATGAGTACAAGGCTGAAGAGTAGGACTGTGAGTGAGGGTTGGGGAAGTGAGAGGGAATAAACCAAAGAAGTGGAAAATTCAAGGAATTGAGAGAACGAAACCTAGTCTTACAGCCTGATCTATTGCTCTAGAGCTTTAACTACTCTCCACTTTCTGACAAGCCTCTCTGTTCTATCATTCTGGACCTCTGAGAACTGGCTGTGAACTCCAGTCAGTCTCTGGCTTTGGCAGCCAGCCTGAACATTTTAGTAGTATGACCACCTTGCCTTCCATGGGTTGTCCCTTCTGGCAAGCTCCCTAAATCCACATATAACTCCAGCATTATCCTCCAGGAGCATTCATGAACTTCAGAGTCCTGTCTAAATATTCCTTGGAATCTGCCATATAGCAGCTCCAAGGATGACTGCACTCTAGATCACCTGTGCATTCTCCTCACCCCATTTAACAAAGCTTTCTCAGAAGTGTCCAGGACTTAAGACTCTAGGCCTACTTACTGATATGTTTAAGAAGTGAAAAATAAATTTATGTAATTTTTCAATATTTCCTAAACTCTTGCTTTCAAGACTATCTTTCATGAAGGAAAGTAAAAAAGTCATTCTTGAGAGAAAGTTGATTTTATAGGATTCTTTGTTCTCTGGGTAACTGCACCCACATTTTCCTAGTTCCATTAACATCAAAGCCAAGCTTTTGAGGTAAAATTTGAATAGAAATTAAAGGGTAAATTAAAATCCAGTGGAGGATATTAACAAAATACTACCCTGTGTTATTCATTTGAGACTCCTTGGCATAATGGAAAGTGAACTCACGTTAAAATACATGAATGTTGCCTGGATTCAGGGTGTGACTTTCAGTGTGACCTTGAGTAATTCACTTCATTTCTCCCAGGTGCAGTTTCTTCATCTGGAAAATGAGGGTGTTGGCCTAGGTGAACTCTAAGAGACCTTCCAGCTCCAGGACTCAAGACCCTTAAATAAGGCTCAAAGACAAAGGCAATATCATGATCTATTGATAAGTCAGGTTTTAAAAATATTTTCACTAATCTTAGCTTTTATGTTATTCAAGGTCATTGGACAAAGAACACAGTGTGCATAAAGAAGCTTATAAATTTTGATGTTTCAGTTGTCCAAAAGACAAGAGATAGATACATGTGTCTAATGGGTATGACTAAATCTGAAATAATGTAGTGAAAAGCATTACAGAACTTCAGAAACATCTGGCTAGAATTTTTCAATGAAAGATTGATAAATTGGCCTTTATTAATGCTTCCTAATTAATGGACACTGATTTAGATGAACCAGAGGGAAGTAAAGGTTGGGAGAGAACTTATTTTAAATATTCTTAACATTTCTTATTTCATTGCCATATGGTTTTAGACTAGAAACCAATAATTTCATTTGTTTTGCAAAACAATGAAAGGTATGTTCTCCATGAATCTAATTGTGCACTGATCCTTTTGCTGCATTAACCGAATCATCAAATAAGGCACTTATCTGTTTTCTCTAGCATATAGTAAATAACTCTCTATGAGCAAAACGGTGCAGCAAAAGAAACTGAGGAACTGAGGTAGAACATCTGAATTCCATTAAACCTCTGCCATCAGTAACTGTGCTCCTTGGCAAGTCACTACTCCTTCTAGGCCTTGGGTTCCTCATATGAGGTTGACAAAGATGGTGACTAAAGTCCTCTTCTGTGGTATTGTGTTATGGCAGCTGTGGCAGACTAATATAAAGCCTAAATTCTATGTGAGTGCAGTGTTATGGATTTGTGTTCCCTTATTATTTAGCAGACTTTGTTCTTTTACCCAAATGAGCATTTTAACTTCAGAGAAAGGGAGTTGGTAGATTAAGCTCAGCAAGAAGTTAGAATATGACCTGGAATAAGAAAAGGAGTCCACTCCTTTCTTGACAAAGAACTGTCAAGATAAGAAGGGAGGACGAAGAAGGAGAGGGTGAGGTTGGTTATGAGCTCAACCTTCCTGCTTGGGGGCTTTGAGATAAATATTGGGAGAAGATGTGTTACTTAGGTTGGAGATAGAGATTTTAACTAAATCCTGTAGTAATTTTAGGAGAAACCACTGATTAGTGGTATTCAGAGCCAACATGAGCCATCCTTAATACAATCAGAAGAGTAAAATTGTGTGACCAGGGAGTGAGTGGCTAGATTGCACCTCTTCCCTGCCCCAGCCTTCGATGGCATGGCCTCTCACCAATAAGCCAGTGGATAGCTAATGGGAGCTTTTGTAGAGCAGGGGTGGTAAGGAAGATACTCTGAGAGACATACTGGGGAGAGGGGTTGAGGTGGCCCTGCACTCTCTGGGTGGCTTGGGGCTTGACTGGAAGGGCATTACAGATCTTCAGAAAGTCCATGCACCAGCAAAAGCCAAGGAGAGGCTGCGTTAGCTGGAAAGAATCACTGGATCTTACTGGGGCAAGAAGGACAGAGCCAAACTTAGTTGTCTTTTGGTGTCTACAAAGGTGTAAGCAGAACCCACAGAAGCTAGGCTTCTCTCCACTAAGGCCCTGAGGCTATATACACTTCTTCCCAGACTCCATCAGAAATAGGATTGGGTGCCGAGTCCTGAAAGATGTGGAATCCGTCTAGAAGAAGCTGCCTTGCCTAAAAAGTCTCCTAAAATCACTGGGTGGGATTAAGATACTCAAATTCAAATAATCATTGTCCCCTACCCAACCTTGCTCAATGAGTGGTCTGGCCTTGTCAGGGACCAGGCTACCCAGAAGCTGCAGAGGCACTTCAACTGTACCATAGCAGTTTTAGAGACGTTAAGGTGATATACAAGTACAGAGCTGTACTGAGGTTAAGTTTGCAGCTCCTCACATATGTCTAGGTCAGCACAGCACAGCACAACATAATCTTCAAGGTGTCTTGTGCTTGCCTCATAATAGGACTTGGGGTCAGCTTTGCTGACACCTCTATTACAGGGTAGGGAAAGACAAAGGAGAAGTGGGAGGCTGGAGTACAATGTTTGTTTTTTAGGTAGGTGCACAGAAACTTGGTGAGTCTCTATAATTTGCTCATGGTAAGCATTTTGTAAGTAGTGGAATTACATTTATTTGACTGTGTGGTTAAGAATGCCGATGGTGGCACTGAGCACAGTGCCTGGGACAGAACAGGCCCTCACCTCACATGAAAACAAAAGGATAAAACCAAGTGTGTTAAATCATTTTAAAGATGAAACACTATAGAAAGTATTGCTAATTATCAAGCTTTGTTTTTCTTTTAAACATTAGTTTTATTACATAATACATAAAACTAGATTTTCATTGTTATTTTTACTTACTGTGAGCACACGGGCAGTTTAGATAAGATGCTTTCCTTTATACATATTTTGGCTAAAGTTAAGTATATATATGCATATATCAAGTAGTTGGCTTCATGTGTTGTGCGATTTTAGAAGCAATAATTTTATTTTCTCCCCAAAGCTTCACATTCATTGATGTCTGATATTCCTATAGTTTAAAATTTTCCTTTTGAAACAAAATACTGTATGATTATATTTACATGACATACCTAGAGTAGTCAAATTTTTAGAGACAAAAAGTAGAATGGTGATTGCCAGGGCTGAGGAATGGGGTTAATAGAGAGGTTCAGATTAATGGGATCAGAGATTCAGTTTTGCAAAACGGAAAGAGTTCTGGAGATGGATGGTGGTGATGGCTGCACAACACTGTAAAAGTACTTAGTGTTACTGAGCTGTATACTAAAAAGTGCTTAAGATGATAAATTTTATTTTATATGTATTTTACCACAAGTAAACATTTAAAAAATTTCTTTTGTCTTTTTTCCTTGGATTACTGGAGTGGTGACAGTTGGTCTTATCAATCATTACAGCATTCATGAATGAATTGTTATAATCTTGCATTAGGGCAGAGGAACCCAGAAGATGTCTATTATATTTTCAGAGGAGCTAGGGGAAGAAGTAAAGAGAAAAGTCTAGAAGGAGGAAGAGAAAGAAAATTAGAGAATTCCACAGAGAAAGGGGAGAAGGCACAGGACTGGGAAGCTTGTGGCAGCTCTGACTTTGTTACATTCACTCATCAGTTTTATTAATTTTTCTCACATGTAAATTACTAATATCAGTACAATAGTCTATGGGATGAGATTTAGCTGTTTTGTATCAGAGACTAATCCTGGTATTTTTATTTAAAACAATAGCAATATTGCTATTAATCATTTATCATGGAGGAACTGACAAGCTTTTCTGCAAACGGTTGTTGATGTGTCAGGTGTGTTTACTAGGAAACCACTGAGCAGGGGTGAGGCACTGGACTTCCAGGTCTGGCCCTTAGGGGTTGAAAACCTAAATTAAGGGAAAAACCAGCCACATCACTGCCTGCTTTGTACAAGCACTTTTATCAGAATTTTAAAATTAAAAGAAAAAAGGAAAAGCAAGACAAATAATTGGGTGTCTGGCTGGCTGTGGGTCTGACACACTTATCTTGGGCAGTGCTTCTCTCTGCAGACAGACACTACGTGTGGTTTTGTGTCAGCAGATGCTGCCATGTGAGCTGAGCTGTCTGCAAGCTTCTGGGCCCTAACGGTTATTAGGCTCTTAGCAGACAAAGGGCAGAATGGGTTTGGATGGGGCAGTGGGTATAGGACAGGTCTGGCTGCAGGCAATAGAGTCCAGCTCTATGTCTGTAGTCAGCCCTGAGCCTGGCAGCCGGCCAGGAGGGCACTGTCTGCAGCAGCAGGGCCCAACTGAGGGTTGCTGCTTTCTGCCCGGCAGCCCAATAGATGTGAACATGTTTTCTCTCTACCAGCATGTGCCCATTCTGTGGCTCCTCATTACTAGCCACTAACAAACGAGAAATCAATATCCACATCAGCTTCATGTCATTGGAGTTCTGGAAAGCAATTTGGTTCTGGGAAATCTAAATGGTTTTATGGCTGTGGATGCCAGTTACAGAGTCATTGTACAAAAAGACTAAGCATCAGTGGGGGAGTGGGTACCAATTTTAAAAAAGTCCATAAAAAGAAGAGTACCCACTGAAGTAAATGCCAGCTTTATGTCAGAGTAGAAATATGGTTCTGAGCCTGCTCAGCAATAAGAATGCCAAGAGGTTGCACAGAGGCTCTGGTATTGAGTGGGATGTAAGTTAGGACCAAGAACAAGAGTGCCTGCCCGGAAGTCTAGGCACTAAATAATGAGTTTTTCAGGGAAGGGGGGGAATTTAGGGGGGAAGAAGAGAGAGATGGAGAAGGATGGAGAGGAGGAAGAGGGAGAAAGGAGGGTGAAAGAGGGAGAGAAAACAGAGAGATTAATTTGTACTTTTGAACTTAGGGGAAAATCAGAAATTAAGTTTTAAAATTGTTAATCATGCAATAATGCTTAATTTGGGTTAATTTTGGGGAGAGAAATTAAATAGACTAAAATTTTTTTTCCATTTCTTATTTTATACTGTTCTAAAAGTGGTAGAAATATGGGTAATATTTGTTCATTTTTTTTTTCAAATAAAGCCACAGATTCCTAACCATTAAGTGGTACGTTAGTTATATTTCTAAATTTTAGTCAAAGAAGCCTATATTTGTAGCTCAAAGTTTAGTTTTGATTTGTAAATCAAGGTTATCTCTTTCTCCAAATAAACACTGTAATAGGAATTTAACTGGAATGAGAAGGTTAAAATAACATGACCAGAGGAGGCAACCAGCAACCTATGCAAAAGAAAGTGGTAGAGAAGCCATCGGAGAGTAGAGACATAAAGAGAGCAGTGAAGTAGGGAAGGGTTAGGAACACTCTAGACCATCAGTGTCTCTTCTACTTTTTTGAAGGTTAGTCATTGCTGCTAAAGGTCAGTGACCAAACCTGAGTGTAGAGCGTGATAGCCTATCTAGTTCCCATAGACCTGTGTCCATCACTTAAACACCTTGATGTGAGGGCAAAAAGAGTTGCTCGATGGACATTTTGCTCTATCAGTATATCTGTATCAAGCATCTTGCTCTTATAATTTGTTTATAAAAGAGGCATGCACATAACTAATATCATGTTAGTAACTTAAAATTGGCCATATTAGGAATGTTTACATCATAGAAATTGGCAGAGGTTATATGTCAGGGCTTAAACTACTTTGTTGATTGTTGAGATCTAAGAAAGGTATGGAGAAGTGTTAATAATACAGATTAAACTTAAAAAGGATTACTCTTAAATATAAGTCATGTCTGTAGCCATCACATTGTGAATAAAACAAAGAAATTGAGGAAATAAACCTGTAGTGTTTGAGCAAAGAAATTATTGATATCTCATTGACAAACAAATGAAGTTCCAGCACACATCTTCATTGTTTCACTGTTGTCTGATAATTATCACTGTAATACAGGGGTAGTGAACTATGGCCTTCAGGATATATCCAGACTGCTATTAGTTTTCTTACAGCCTGAGAGCTCTGAATAGCTTTTACATTTTTAAGTGGTTGAAAAGAAAGTTAAAAATATATATATTTTATGACACGTGAAAATTATAGAAAACTCAAATTTCAGTATCCATACATAAGGTTTTATTGAAGCACCCCACGTCTGTCCTTTTACATATTATCTATGGCTGCTTTCATGATCCAATGGCAGAGTTGCGTAGTTGTGACAGAGAGTGTATGCCCTGAAAAACCTAAGGTATTTACTGGCTGGTCCTTTACAAAAACACTTTGCCATCCATTGCTATAAAATTAAAATATCACCCCATATTTATGTTATAACTACATTTAGAAAGCAGGCTATTAAATATTTAC
Organism: Cynopterus sphinx; assembly: GCA_030015415.1. Taxonomy (NCBI): domain Eukaryota; kingdom Metazoa; phylum Chordata; class Mammalia; order Chiroptera; family Pteropodidae; genus Cynopterus; species Cynopterus sphinx. The sequence goes on along the minus strand of CM057384.1, from coordinate 24,260,114 downwards.
CAGGACACCATGGGGCCAAATGGTCAATAACCTGAACATGATAGGATGAGCCTTAAGGAGAACAGAGAGGAGAGAAGCATACGTGCTGATTGCAGGATTGGGCTTCTTTTTCTATTCGTTATCAGTGAGGGTACCATCTCCTTCCTACCATCCTACACAAATTCATTTACCTGGTTCACCAAGGAGCATGTGAAACTGCAAGGCTTGGAACATGAGGTGTTCACCTCAGTCACTCAGCATCAGGGGCAGAGAAGACTCGATCACAGGCACTAAACTCTTCTACTGTAACTGGTAGCACATTTGGATGGAAATATTTGCTCTTATTATAGTTCTATAATCCAAACAAAAGTGCTTCTTAGCTAGCAGAGAGCTTAACATCCTGCTTCTCAATGTAACAATTTTCATAACTTATGCTTCTATTGTTCTTGGATTAATACTGACCACATTTGAACGGGCAAATGGGTAACCAATTAGCTTGAATTCTTTACAGTCAGGATTTGCTCTGTGTCTCGATATGCCTTTCTTAATCTTCCCTTTGAAACATGTTTTCTCATTTAGGCCAGAAGTAAATAGCACAAGTAACTGGGTGGTTTTCTCCCCCCTTCCTCTTTTCTCTCTCCTTGAAAAATAATGCTGAAGGAATTGTTTTGCAGTTGAAAATTAATGTAACCTATTATGTCCAGGAAATTTCTTCAATATATTACTTGCCAAGCCCCTCGGCCGTTGTGAAGAAAATAATTTTAATTTATCTCATTTTTCACCGCTGAGTCAATGATTGTTTAACCTAAAATGCCATTGTGACTAAGTGCTCAAACCCCATGGTCCTTGGCTGTTTCACGGGGACTCAGCTATTACATGCACAAGCCTGGGCCTTAGAAGCACCAAAATTGTCATATTAAAAGAGCCGCTGTCAACTTGTTTTTGTTTTTATTGTTTTTAATTTCTGCTTTTCCATTTTCTATGCTATTTATAATGTTCTCTTTAAAAGTTCAAAAATAACATCTCTCTCCTTAGCCTCTTGGTTATTTTCCATTAGTGAGCATTTCTTTTCCAGCTTCCAATTCCTTTCCTAGGGCACAGAGCAATGTCATCAGCTTGGGTTAATTTGGCTATTATAATTATGAGCCCCCTTGTGATTCCTATGCAGTTTTACCCACTAAGACCAGACCAACATCCCAAGGGAACACAGAACCATGGCGATCACAAAGAAAAGTCAATTGAATTATCAGTACGTTTTGCCAGAAGATTACATATTAAATAAAGTCTACTGTTATTTTTAAATTCTCTTAAGGTAATATCGCCACAGAATTACATTTTCCATATTTACCTTCCTAGAGAAAAGCCAATTTGCTATCATCTTACATTTTCTTTTAGGAATTTTATTTGTTGTTACTGTTGTGTTTTCTTATGCATGATTAACAACAGGGTTTTATGTCTTACTGTAGGTTCCGCAGAAAGCAGGGCCAGAGACAAAGGCTTGTGTGTGATTATGCTTTCTGGGGAGTATGAACCCAGGGAATAAAAGTAAGAGATCAGGGCTAATAAAAGTCAGTCATAAAAAGAAAGTATCAAATATAAGAATGCATTACCAGCTGACCATTGCAATATGCAACTGCCTCCTCAGTTCTATGGAGGTATATTTCAAGACCATCTCTCCAGGGTCAGAGAGGAGGAAGAAATTTCTACCATTCCCTGTCCTTCATCGATCATAGTTCACCTCATGAATGAGTAATCTAAACACACTGAACTTCTGGGATCTGCATGCCTGGCCTGCAAGCTGAGTGGGTTTCTGTGGCTTCCCACACTTTGCCAACAGAGACTGTGGGGTCTAAGACACAAGTCTGAAATCAGGTGCTTAGGTTGCACCAGTGGGAGGTTTCTTGGAGCCAACGGAACAGGTCACTGCAGAAGTGGCCGGAAAATGAAACAGATTCTAAAATGGTAAATAAGAAGCATCTGATATGAGTACTTAAATTCAGGGCAGGCATTTTTAACTACAAAGGAAGAGATGGAATTCCAGAAAATTGAAGCTACATGTCCAGAGTCAAAGTTACTGAGGACTTCCCGGCTTCAGCCCATTCACATTCTATGAGGTCACAATGCCGATGTTCACATCTGTCCTTGATGGGTCCAGAGTCCAACATTTTCCTCCAATCCACACAACATTTCAGAGCATGGAGGAGATCTCCCTATGTCATTCTGAAAGCCGAGAGAAACTTGTCTCTGAAAATGACATGTATTGACCCTAGACTATACAGAAGTGTATCTATGCCTATATTGTTCAAGATTCTTCTTAAACACTAGGAAATGAAGTTTCTGTGGTTTGAAAAAGGTCATTTACTCATTCAAGCCACTGGGGGGACTATTGACAAATTACTACTTGATTACCATGCAATGTTTCTTTGTGGCTCAAGTCAGCTTATAAGGCTTGATAAGGCCTATTTTACTCACTGAAATGGATATTCAATCAGCCAATATTTAGTCAAGTGCACACTGTATTCAAAGTACTAAGACGGGTGCTCTGGAAAATAACACGGTACTAAACCACAGTCTTTCTCTTGGAGGGTTTTTAACCTAATGAGACAATAAGGAACGTAAAGCAGGACTATTACCAACTAGGAAAGTACTCCAGATAGAGGTACAAAGTACTATGGGGGCAGAATAATTCATTCTGACTCACAGTAGAGAAAAATGTTTAAGAAGACTGTTGCATGTACATTTGGTCTCAAAGGATGAGAAGGGTTTCTATAGACAAGTGGATTGTGGGGGAATGATGTCACCCCAAACAAGGAGTTCTGAAAATGCATAAAAATAACTAGACAAATTAGAGTATGAAGTGGCTTCAGGGGTAAAGACTGTTGTAGGGATAAATAGAAAAAAAATGAGCATGTTGGAAAGATTTTTCTGAGGTTAGTCCAAGGACAATTTGAAAACCACATATTTTTAAGAAAAACTTGGATTTTATACCATTGAAAATGGTGGTCAGGAAAATGATTAATGATACTTCTTTAGGGGTAGGGTGTCAAAGATATCACAAGTACTTTTTATCTGATGCCTTCTGACCAGCACAGGTGGCTGAGAGTGAAAGTACCTGGGAATGCTAACTGCCACCTAGCCACTGGAAACAACTTACTTGGGGCTTATTATCCCTGAGCCAGCTCAGATGCTCTAGTTCTTCCCCATTAAATTTGAGACTTTCCACAGGGAAGACTAGGTGAATCTCTCCTAGGCAGTAAGAATGCAAGGACCAAACCTTTCCTTAGCAATGGAAAGAACCCAATTCAAATGCAGATTTCCACAATTGCTAAGGACCTTTGTCCTTCCACTGTGAGAACCTTTAATCTTCACCTCTCCCACCTGCTGGGATTTCATCCCAAAGCAAGCAACCAGGAAGCAGGATGATCTTTCCTAGGAAGCAGAGCTCTCATTACAGACACTAGTAAAACAGTTTTGTAAAAATCTTATCCAACAGCTAAACAAATATTTCAATCTTTAAACCTCACGAAAACACAATACTTCTAGGAATGTCAGACAGTGCTATTTTCCTATCTGGAGAAAAGTCAACGCAATTCTCCTGCATACTGCTAAGTTAAAGTTTAACTCCCTTCACGTTACTGTCACTGAAGTCCTTCTCTATGTGTCCTTCAACCTGGTTCTTCCATTTTACTTTCTCCACTTCATTCTCTTGAAACCTCATTTTGTAAGCAATCTGTAGTCTCAGCATTGCCACAGAATGTTGCTGCTTCTTATTCTCCCTAATTACAATGGGATTGTCCCAGTGGGTATAATTTTCAAATGTTTCTGAAGATTCTGTTTCATTTGTCCAGGGTTTAGGAAATGCAACTTCAGCTTGGTCCAATCCCCAAGCAGAGGCTGTTCATTTTCTCCTTCATCACAAGCCCTTTAAGTGTTCCATTGCCATGTCCAGACCAGTAATTTTTTTATTTTTATATATATTTATGCAAATATATATAATTTTTTGAGACTCCCGCCATGTGACTATGCCAACTTCTTCAATATTCTCTACAGAATTCTCAGGTATTCCCCATTCAGTGAGGACATTTGAAACAGGTTCCAGTCTTTCTCAATATCCTATCTTCAATTATAGTAAATGACCAAAACACCTAGGTGGAAGATCCAAGAGAAGCTTTTACCTTCTAAAGTCTTTTTACGTCATTAAGTCCAGGGTTCTTTATCTCATATATATGTCTTCCTAATCTCTTCTTTTAGATAAGCAAATATGGGCCATGACCTGTGAATGGTACAGAGATATTAGTGAGAATCAGGATCTTAAGAAGTTGATCAAAAAGATTGTTGATACATATGGTTTCAAAGAAAACAGTATGATAAAGTAACAGAATTTCCCTACCCAGAAAGTGATGGTTAGATAAAATTTAAAATCCTAGGTGAAAGAGAGGGAAAACTAAAACCTGAAAGAATTACTAGAGCTAATTATTAAAAATACCTTGTTCTAACAGCCTTGGGCTAGACATGCCCTTGACCCTGTGAGAGGGAAGATTGAAAGGGACCGCTTCTGTAATGTTCTCGCACAGCAATATTTGAAACCTTTGCACCACAATGAATAGCTCTGCCCCTGATGTCTCACAACTCAGCACCATAAGTCCTGGTCACAGCCCCCTAACTTTTCCTCCCATCACTTACTCTCACTTTACAGTGCTTCATTGAATGAATCCAACAGGTTTTCACCCTTCCTGATCCCCTTAAGACCTCATGGCTTCATTTTTCATTTCCTTGCCTGTTGAGCCCAGAACTGATAAGAAATAACTTTCATTAATTTATTGCCAGCCCTTCAAGGTTTTTCTTTAATTTCTGCAAAACCCATATCTTGGGTCAATTCAACCATCTTCCTACATCGGGGCTATTGAGAGCTGCTGGAGGAAATTATTATGCAAAAATTATTAGACTATAACAATGGTCATTTGGGAGGGTGAAAAAGGACAATAAGTAAGTTAACTATAGGTTATTTAAAATATTTTCTATCTCAAGAATCCAAGTTAGCCTCTTTGGGAATAAATACAGTGGAATCTCGAAGGCAGGAGGGTAGGACCTGCAGAGTGGGAAGGAAGAGTTAAGGGTCAACAATCAACTTACTCTGAGACATAAAATCAGAAAGGCATTGAACATTTAGAAGGAGAACTGGCCCCATAAAAAATACAATGCCTCTTAGTAAGCATATTATCTGCAACAAAGCAAAACAAAATTTCAAGCATCTTATTGAAACTGCTGGGGAGGGAAATCATAAAAGTTTCTATTGAGCAAGAGACAGAAAATGAAAATTAATAATACAGTACTCATTATTACTAATTTAAGATGTACAGAATGCCACTGATATGACCTTTATTTATTACAATGTTGTTTTTACATTGTTTTAGGCAGTGTAGCACAGCTGGAAGACCTAAGAGCATGGTGGTTAAAGGCCTGCTATGCAGCTAGACAGCCTGGATTGAACTCTTAGCTCTGCTACTCATTAAACTATGTGAGCTCTGGTAGGATCCTCAATATCTCTATACCTCAATTTTCTCATTTGAGAATAAGAATTTCTATCATTATTTCTCACCATTTATATCTAGTTTAATATGAGTCATGTATGTTCTAAGCACTTTACAAATTTTAATACATTTAATTTTCATAGCAGCCCTATTCATTCTATTAATAGGACGGCTCTACAGTTTCACAGATGAGAAAAATAAAGCACACAGGTGTAATAACTGGCACAAGGTCACACAGCTAGAGAATGGCAATGCCAAATTTAAACCCAGGCAGAGTGACTCCACTGCTCTTACCCACTCTATCCTCCGGTCTACCTCACCTCTCATGAGGTTGTTGAAGGAAAGGATGATAAATGAATTCTCTACTCACCCAATGCAATCAGCATCACTGTGCCCGCCCCCCCACTCCCAACCCCCCACTTGCCTTGTCTTCTTAACAACTTCAAGAATGCCGATGGGGAAGAGCAAAGACTGTTTGCCAGAGGCCAGGCAGTAACACAAAATGGAACCATCTTATAATACTCTTCTGAGAAGTTTATGGGAGAAATGAATGGATGAGGGGAGGCAGGTGTGGTGAAAGGTGTGGTATTATTTCATATGTGATAAATCATGAACATAGTTTTAATTGAGAATAAGGATCAAATGGAGATTGAAGGATTTAACAACCAAGAGGCTATGGATGTGATTAGTGGAGACAGATCCCAGAGGAGGTGGAAAATGTCAAATTAAGAATATATGAAAAGTAGGCCTCTCAGACCTTTGGAGGTCTGAGAGCACCAAGGATGTGGAAAAATACAGATAAGTTTAGAGAAGAATGGAAGGTAAATTGAATTATTTCACTCCTATTGACCTTTAATTACTCAGTAAATATTTGTTGAGCCAATGAATAATTTGTATGTTCCTGAAAGGAAAGACTATGCCTTTTAACTTCTCAAGTATCCCGAACTTAGATTTGACACTTAATTAGTACCTTTAGATGAAGCTGCTGTTGCTTCTGCAAATGGTCTCAGCCTAAACAATTAATTCGATTGATTCCTTTAAAAATCATACTGACCCACAATCTTTAAACACAAAGTGATAGAGCTGGAAGGATTCTTGGAGACCTCCTAATAAGGTAGGCACGAATAAGCAGCTCATGGGAGGCCTTTTGTCTGCAAACTGCTTTGTTTGTTCTGAAGCCTCTGGTGTTACAAGGTTTTTGAAATAGTTTCCACATTTAAAAACTGAAAGTTTTCCTATGAAAATCTGTACTTCCACCCTCTTGTGAGATATTAGATTTTTTTTTTTTTTCTGGGAATGCTAGAACTGACATTCTTACATGTCAGCAATGAGTGGCACTGAGGGATCACTGCCCCTCTAGACAAGGAGGTTTGCCCATTTTCAGAATCCCTCCCAGATACTACACTCTGCTACTTGATCATTTCCATTCTCTGTCCCAATCCTGGAGGCATTGGACTTTGTGGCATCTACAAAGAAACCGACACACAGGTAAGTAAAGTACTAAATAAAGAGCTGGAACTCAGGTTTTCTTGTTCTTCATTATTGTGAATCTCCCACAGTTGCTCTATTTCCCAATTTTCTCTTGCAATAATATCATAGTGTGGTGATTTTATTGGTCTTGACTGTGACACAGGGCAAGTTAAGAAATGTAAACAAATCATAATCTGAAAGGAAACCTTTGATTATACAACGCATTAGTTTGATCCACACTTAGATTACCATGATCAGTTCCGGTCATCAAATTATCAAATAAAATATTGAAACACTTGACAATGCAAAGAGAAAGAGATGAGCTTGATCTTCTTCTGTGATTATATTGTATTAATGACTTCCTATCATATTACTGGTTTCTGTAGCCTATTAGGGAAAATAAAATGTGCTAATATAATGGGAAGGGAGCTAAGAGATGAGCCATGTTACTTATCTAAAGATGTTGAAAGGCAGTAAAAGGCTCGATATTTTCTTGATAGTAGGTTCTGCTTTCCTAATCAGAGTGAAATAATTTATTAATCAATGAGATTATAAATTAGGGGATTATTTATTCAACAGACTCAACAAAAATTATATCACTCAAAAATTAAGCTAAAGGCAAAAAAAAAAAAAAAAGTAATAAAGAAGCTGGCATGTTTTTCCAATTGGACATTGTACCCAAGATATAATTTTAGATAATGACATAGTGTAGGGAGTAACATAGTTACTAAAAACACTAATTCTCTTCACAAAGAAGTAAATTACTGAAGTATTAGAAGGATTCTTGGTATCACTCAAGATTTGCTGCAATTTCTTGCTCACTCATTGTTGATTGGGGTGATAAAGTTAAAAAGAGATTCAGATTCTTAAATCTTAGGTCTTTTGGCACAAATTGACAACATAAAGAGGTTTAAGCACTGGCCATTGGGCATCTCTAGCATGATTATGCCCAGTTTATATGCTACTCCAAATAACAGATATGAGTTAAGGCCTTTGCAGATGCCAATTATAGATACTATTAACCCCTATTAAAGAAAGATGGGTGTTATTTTACTTACTTTTGTGCTTCTCTCCTGTCCCATTCCCTTCCTAGATGCAAGGAAATTGATAATTTCTAGACCTTAAATTATGTGGTGGGTTTATAAATATTTCTTTAAATACTTAAAAACATACAGAAGTCACAGAAATACTTTTTCTATATCAAATAATATATAAGAAAACTTGGGGACTTTCAGTGTCAGCTTAGTAATATGGACAGTGGGAAAGAGCATCACTCACAATCACTCACATAGCAAAAGAAAAAGCTGGACAAATCACAAACAAATGATTTTCCTAAATCATCAGAAAACTGAATTCACAGGTCAAACAACTAACCCAAATTATGGAGGGAGACAGGAACCCACAACAAGAAACAGAACCTAAGCATTGGTTAACTGGAGTAGAAAACAATAAATGCCATATAAAGTGGTAAAAATGTTCAACGAGAAATTTTTAATAAATTGCTAAAGTCTGGGTGTGGGCTAGCTGAGAGTGTAAAATTGAACCTATGTAAAGAGATTGAAAACATCAGAAACAGAGTAAATGAAAATAAAAGAAATTATTTTAAATTACTTTAAAATACAATGGAAGTTTAAAGCAAAAAAAAAAAATAGCAACAATATATTGTGTCTTTGTCATAAGCCTAAAAGTAAGTTACATGACAAATTAATGAGAGGAATGAGGATGAAAGAGAGATTCAAAATATACAGTTTTAAGTTACAAGTTAATCTATAAAATACTATTTGAAAATAGGGTCAAATTATTTTAAAGTCTATTTTTTAAATTCTTGGACAATCACGATTTATTTCTAAATAAAGTTTAAATAATAAGTCAATAGAAAAAATATAATTATAATAAATAGCTAATCCCAGAAAAAAAAACAAAGGAGAAATAAAGAAAAAGAAAAGATGAACAAATGATAACTGATATCTTTTAATTCAATAGTATAATAATCACTTTAAATGTAAAAGATCTCAACACCAGTAAAAAACAAATATTTTTATATTTGATTAAAAAAATCAAGATCTAATTATATACTTTCTATAAGAAGCCTACTTAAAGACAGAGTAAAAGGCAAAGAATGAAAAAAGACATACAATGCCAACACTAATGACAAGGAAAACATTAAATATTGATAAAGGGTCACTTTTCCAAGAAGATGCACACTTTGCTTCAAAATATATCAAGTAAAATCTGATGGATCTGAAGAAAAAAATTCCCAATTAGAATTGGGAACTTCAACACTCATTTTTCAGTAATTTACAGTTTTGTAAACAGAAAAATCAGTGAGAATATAGATAACATGAACAAGACTATCAACCAACTTGAAGAATTATAGAATATTTCACTTAATAATAGCAGAACACATTTTTTTAAGTATACATGAAACATTCACCTAGATATACCATACTCTGCACTATAAAGACACCTTAAGACATATAAAATAATAGAAATAATATATTGCATATTCTTGTACCATAATAAAATTAATCTGGAAATCAATACCAGAAGGAAAGCTTGAAGAAACCCAAATAATTGGTAATCAAACAACACACATCTAACTGAACTGTAGATGAAAAAATTTCCAAGAGAAATTTAAAAAATTAAAATACATTAAATTTTGTATTAAATTTTAAATGCAACATATGAAAATGTGAAGGGTTCAGTAAAAGCAGTTCTTAAGAGAATTCATAGCATGAAATGCTTACATTAGAAAATGGGGAAAGAAAGAGGATTCCACTTTAAATAAGAGATTAGTGGAATTAGAGCAAATTAAACATAAAGCATTAGAGGAGAGAAAATAAAATTAAAATAGAAATCAGAGACATCTAACAGCAAAACAAAAGAGAAACTCAATGAAACCCAAAGTAGTTTCTTTGAAAACATCTAAAAAGGGAATAAACCTCTAGCCAAGCTGAAAAAAAAAAAGACATAGAATACCAACACAAACATCACTGCTGTCCAAACACATCAAGCAAGACCTGAACAAGATAACAAAGAAATTCTATGAACAAATATTGGTCCATAAACTTGACAACTTAGATGAAAAGGATTAATTTCCTGAAAGACAGAAACTAGCATAACTCACTCAAGAAGAAATAGATAACTTCAATAGTCCTAAAATTCTATTTAGAAATTGAACTTATAGGTAAAAACTTACAAAAAAGATAACTCCAGGTCCAGATGGTTATACTTGTCGTCATTTGTACCAAACATTTAAAGAAAGAAGAGAGAATAATAGTTTTACATAATCTTTTTTTAGAAAATGAAAGAAGAGGAAAAACATTCCAACTCACTTTATGGGGCCAGTGTCACCTTAATGCCACTACAGATTAATGTATTATCAGAAAATAAATTTACTGACCAATAGACATAGAAATCCTCAAAGAAAATATTAACAGACTGAATCCAGGAATATATAAAATAGATGATATATCATGACCAAGTACATTTAATCCCTGTCACCCAACGTTGGTTTAACATCTGAAAATCAATATAGTTCACCATATTAATATACTAAAAAGGTGTGGGGGGAAGCTATAATTATCTCAGTTCATGAAGAAAAAGCATTTGACAATAATCAACATTTATTGCCTATAAATATGCTCTGCAAAATAGAACTATATGAGGATTTCCTCTATTTTATGTAGCACTTCTATGAAAAACTGGTATCTAACATCATACTTAATGATGACACACTCAATACTATTCTCCTAAGATGATGAAAAGTGCAAGTATGTCTGTGTTTTATTTGCACTTGTGTTGGAGTTTCTATCAATTGGTGTAAGACAGGACAAAGAAATAAAACACATCTAAATTAGAAAAGAAGAGGTCAATTTATAATTCCAGAAGGCATGATCATCTACATTAAAAGTCCCACTGAACTTTAGAAAAAAACCACTATAATAGGTGGGTTTAGCAAAGTGGCAGAAGACAGAGATGATGTTCAAAAATGAATCATAATTCTTTATAGTAGCAATAAACAATCAGAGATTGAAATAAAATATAATACTATAACATCAAAACATATACTATATTTGGTGATGAATCTAACTAAAGATGTGTGAAATCTGTACATTATTTTTTAATTTGCTGAAATTAAAGACTTAAATGGAGGTATATATCATGTTTATGAGTCAAGAAACTCAATAATATTAAGATATCAAATTGATCTTTTGATTCAATGCAAACCAATAAATCTTTCAGTGGGATTTTCTATAGAAATTGGCAAGTTTATTCTTAAATTTATATAAAAATGAAAAGGACAGAGAACAACCAAAAATATCTAAAAATAAAGAATACTTGAAGAACACTATCAGATTTTACAATTTATTCAAACCTCTAAGAATTAGGTACAAAAGGAATTCATAAAGAAGAAATGGTATTTCACAGATCAATCTAGAACAGTTGGATATCCATATGCAAAACAAAATGAACTTTGATTCATACTTCCAACCACATGTAAAACTTTAAAAACAGATCATTGAAATCAGTGTAGAACTTAAAATTATACAATGACTAGAAGAAAATATAGGATAAAATTTTTGTGACCTTAGGTTAGGCAAATATTTCTTTGCCATGACACTTAAACTAAGATCCATTTAAAAAAATAATATTTGCAAAATAAATAAATAAATAAATAGATACATAAATAAATAAATAAATAAATAATCTCTTCAAAAATACTGGGAAGAAAATGAAAGGTAAACCACAGGCTGAATGAAAATACCTGAAAACCACTTACATGATAAATAATTTGTATCTAGAATACACAGCGAAGCTAAAATCTCAAATATATATATATACATATATATATATATATATGTATATATATATATTCATTCATTCATAGGATGTAAAGTATAAGAAATATTGTTAATAATATTGTAATAGCATTGTATGGTTTTACATGGTTGCTGGACTTATAGAAATTACTTCTTTAAGTATATAAATATTAAATAACTAATATAATATTGTATGTTATCTACATTTAAATACAAATTTAAAAAATCTTTAACAAATTTGAACAGATTTATGACACATGAGTGGCAAATATGCTCATGGAAAGATGTTAACATCACTGAAAATTTAACTACAATAAGATACCACTAGATTCCTATTAGAATGGCAAAAATGAAAAAGATAGAGTAGAGTAAATATTGCAGGGACATGGAGAAATTAGAATTTATATACACTGCTGATGAGACTGTGAACTGATAACAACCACTTTGGAAAGCAGTTTGATAGTTTCTGAAAAACTTAACCACACATGTATCATATGATCCAGCCATTCTAGTCCTAGGTATTTATAAAAAAAGAAATGCACACATATGACCATACAAAACTTGTAATTAGAATGTTCAAGATGACTTTCTTTGAAATAGCCCCAAACCAGAAATAACTTATATATCAAAAATTGAATAGAAAATTAAATTGTAGTTTATCTATAAAATAGAATGCTACTCTGACATGGTTCCATAGTGTAGTGATTAGCACATCTGCTTTACATGCAGAAGGTACTGGATTTGTGCCCCAGTGGAGCCACAGTCCATGGTCTATGGCCATGTCACCTTGAACAAGCCTGATATCTGATCTTGGAAGCTAAGCAGCATCGGGACTGGATAGTACTTGGATGAGAGACCACCTAGGAAGACCATGTACTGTAGGCATAAATTAAAAAAAAAAATAGAATGCTACTCAACAATACAGAAAGAGTAAACTATTGATATGTGCAATAAAACTAATGATTTAAAAATTATTATCAAGACTGAAAGCCAAACAGAAAATAAGATTCAGTTTATAAATACTATATAAAATTCAGATTAATCTATAGTAACAGAAAGCAGATCAGTGGTTGCCTGGGGATGAAGGTTGGGGACAGTAAGTAGTGGAAATGGCAGATTGTAAAGGAAATGAGTAGTTTTAGACGTGATAGATATGCTCATTAAATTGATTGTGGTGATGGTTTCATAAGTATATACATCAAAATACTAAATTCTATACTTTGGATATGTACAGTTTATTCAATATAAGTTATACCTCAGTATTTTTAAAAAAATTTAATGATCCTGCTACCTTTCTGGGTGTTCCAGAAAGTGTGTGTGTGTGTGTGTGTGTGTGTGTGTGTGTGTGTGTGTGTGTGTGTGTATGAAAAATAAAGATGATGTACTCTCCTACTCCCCTGTTGGCTCAGAGATATTTTTCAATATATTCAGTGAGTTGGAGAGGATGGTTATAAAGTTGATAAAGGCAATAATTTAAGATTTGTTATTTTTTTTGTTTTCATCTCAGTTCTACCCTAGTGGACCAGAGCGTCTACACTCATTTTCTTAAAAAAAAAAAAAAAATACACTCAGATTCTTCTACTTTGTGAAGATTCTCTCAAAGTGAGTGATTTGGAGTCGCTACCAAACACACGGTCTTCTTCCAAAATGTCTGGAAACAATATTATTCTAAAGGATTATTTTTCTTAGTAATGCTGATGAAAATGTGGGGTAATAATTCTTAACAATAACATTGATCACCAATAATAATAAAGTTAATGAGGGTGCTGCTAATAATATTAATTATGGTAATACTGATAATAATAATAGTTAAATTTGCTGGAAAGCCAGAGACTATTTCTAAGCACCTCATATATGCCATCTGATTTTTATCCTTACAAAAAGTTCATGAAGTAATCACCATCTCCATTTGCAGATGAAGAAACCATGCTACTGAGAGAGTAATAATTTGTCAAAGAGCATGCAAAAGATTTTTGTATCCTTGATGTCTGGTTTATGGTAATCGTGTATCAGTCAGGAAACTGGCAGGAAGGAGATAACGTATCCAAAATGTTTAATTGAGGAGGAACTATTTACAACATTGTAGCCAGAGTTAAAGAAATCAATTAAGAATCATGAAACTCACCGAGACTGGAAAATATTGGAAACTATTAGCCTTGTAAGCCTCAAAGAGTCAAATTGAGAAACACTTTTTCCAAAATCTACAGAAAGTTTGGTGGCATAAGAGAAGGAACAACTAGTGGGAGTTGTAACCGTATATGACAGCTGCAGCCAGAACAAAGTGAGGCAAGGAGGGAGCCCAGGAGAGGGTGGTGAGATGAATAATGAGATCTTTCTTTCTTCTTAAACTGTGATTCCCTGATGTGTTTCCATTGTCAAAACCACTGGCAGTCAGAGGTAAGTAGCCCAGGCGATTAAGTCGTTAGATATCAATTCCAGGCACAAAACAAAGTAGAAAAGAATGAATCGGTCAGTATTTTATTCTTCACTTTGAGAAACTTGCCTCCTCAGCATTCTGTAATCCAACACAAATAAAATTATTTTCACATGTAAAATATGTCATCAATATGTCAATAAAATTATTCTCACATGTAAACCTAAACTGAAAAGTTTGCTTCCTAAAATGCCAAATAAAATGGAGACATTAACTGACTTAAAATATAGCTGCTGCAGTACTGCTCATGTATATGATTATAAGGCCACAGTTAAGTCACAGCTTCTAGTCTATGGCCCCTTTACTCTGAACACCTCGGCTTCTTAGTATCTTTTAACTGGTAGAAGAACCCAAAACTTTCTAGGTGATTCACGTCTCTAGTGTTCCTGTTGTCATGGCTTTGCTAATATTTTTTCTCATATTCTTGGACACAGGAGTATTATGAGGTATCTTGTGAATATCCTGAATTCTGGAAATAGTTCTTCTTGCCTTAATTGTGCAGTAGCGAAATGATAAAGAGGATCAATAATACCAGCCAGTAAAATGAAACTCACAAGTTCCTGACCGTTCAGAATACAAGAAGCCCAAAATGTCCAAAGGGTACTCTCTGATTCCAATTTAACAGAAACATGAAGGTTTTCTATTTCCTGGTAGAAACATTCTTCCCTTGGCAAGAGGATCTCCAAACCCGCAAAGCACAAGAATGTGCAAACAGGGACCCCAATTTCTTTAGTTAATTAAGAGGTATACCATAAGAGGTACCACTCCCCTTCCATACTGGTATTCCTACAGATATATAATATGGCTATGCAGGAAAACTTTATATGTTGCCTTTCCATTTAAGTCAGCCATTGCATCCTTTGGATAGCACTTCAATCTCATAGAGTGATTTTCCCCTAATAGTGCAATAATGGAACCTTCAGAAGTTCATTTCATCATTCTATCAAGCCAGATAATTCTGGAAAATGGGCTGTATGGTAAGACAAGCAAATTTTATGGGCATCAGCTTATTGCCACATTTTCGTCACCATAAAATAAGTTTATTGGTATGACATGATGTTATTTGGAATAGGAAGAAAAAGGTATATTATGTCTAAAAAAAGTATTTCTGACATAAATATTGGAGACAGGGAAGACAAACCTATATTCAGAATATAACTCTATTTCCATGATGATAACTTATTCCTTACTCCATCATTAGGAGTCCAGTGTAATCAAACTGCCATCGGGTGGCTGGTTGGTCCTTTATTGGGGATGGTGCCATGTCAGGAACTCGGCATCAGTCACCACAATTGGGTAATTAACAGACAGCAGTGGTAGCATTCAGATCACCCTTGATGAGGAAGTGCATATTTTGGGACATATGCATAGAGTCCATCTCTGCTGTAATGAGTGCTTTACACTTTGACCTATTGAACAAATAGGATTTTTATGAAAAAAACTGATATCTATTACATTCATAATATGAGGAAATCCCTCTGTAATGAATGCTCTCAGGAAGACATTTACAGGGATAGAAATATCTTCATCTTTATTTTCTAGTTTGCTGCAGAGATCCGTATGTCTCTCCTCTGAACTTCCTAATTACTAATTTTCCAATCTTGTTCTTTCCAATTCCCTGACTAGCTGGCCAACTTCTTAGCCACTTCCTATAAAAAGAATATACATCTGTAACTCAAACAATAATAAAATAAGTGAATAATAAAAAGTGAATAATCAGGTATACTCTTTGAGAAGCTGCCCAAAGGGAGAATTTTCCTCCATCATTGTCTCTCAGAGACTTCTGAGATAGTCACTCACTTATGCTGATGACATTATACCATGAAGATTCATCTGTAAACTGGATTTACAGTTTTTCCTTCTTCGTTAGCAGGTTATAAGGTCACTCCCCAGTGTGGCCATTGGTATGTCTGAAGAATAGGAAGTAAAGTAAGAAGAGCTGTTCTTTTCTGTCTTTTGTGATAATAGCTCTGATCTTTTATTATAAAATATGGGTTGTTTTGTAATTATATGAGCTAGAACTCATAGAAGATTACAGAAGACTTATTTTTGAAAGTCTTTGTGAATGTTTCTTCATGCTTCATGAAGGTAACAAGTCTTCATGGGTTACTAAAATCCATATTAGCCTTTGAATTCATTACATTATCTCAAAGTTTCGGGGAGGGTAGAAATAGAAAAAAGATGCCCCACAACATAACACAGATCAAAACTCTGATTGTGCCAATGCTGCATTTTTACAAATATACGAAAAGAGCAAAACTTATCTAGAGATGACAGCATTGAGAGGACAGTACATTCAAGGAGGTAGATTTTTTTTTCTCTCTAATTAAGAGATTGAAAATAATATTCCAAAAAAAATGAGTTTGTGCATTCAGTGGAGGTATAGACCAAGTAGATAATATTGGTTAGATCTTTATTGTCATGGACTTCTAATGACCTCTTATAAATGTTCATGACTTCTATAGTGGCTCAACAAGGTCACTGTATTAACTGATACTTAAAATTATTTATAACCCTTAATAAAGTATTTCAATAAAAATTTAAACAATTTTTAAATTTAAACATATAGTCCATCTTATTTTGTGCATTGAAAAAATGGATGAGATTATTTTAAAACTTTATTTAAGAGCCCGTATGGAAAATGTTATGCCAAGAATACACTCCAACCTCTCTTCAAGTGGACTGCCTTTCCTTTGACTGACTTGAAATGTAGTAATTAAAACCTCAAGTATCATAAAAATCATATGACTCCTCATGAATATAACACTAAATTATTGCAATATCATAGGGATATCTATCATTTCACCTGTAGGATAACTTTAGTAAGCTACATGTTTATTTGGCTCAAATGCCCGAATTTTATTTATGGCAATATTTCTATAATTGATCATAAATTTCCAGAGACGCAGGATTACGTCTGTTCTCAAGTTGCACCTAAGTGTCTGGGCATAGCCACCCAGCTTTGATCACAGTGATGTCCTCAGGGACCTCACTTCACAAGTGAGGCCAAATTGGTAATGAAAACAATTTTAGGAATTTTACAATAATCTCATCTGCCCTCTGAATTTTGGTCACCTTTTCAGCTAAAGAGAATTCTCAGTAATAAGATAATGTGTGAGTATGTATATGTGTACCATTTATCAATAAGTTTGTTCACCAAGCATTTACTGATTGTTAATTATTTTCAAGAAGAATTATAACACTATATATTCACTAGAATTAATTTTGTGGAATTAATCTTGTGGAATTAATTTTGGAGGAAATTAGGGATAGCAACATTGTTGGAGCAGTGATGGACACCAATGTGTATGCTAAATTTTATGGGGATAATCACAATCATGCTAATCTTTAGTAAAAATACTTCCTCTTTATAATTAGTAGCACCTCAATCAAGAGTAACTATATACACTGCAGCATTGTCAATAATGTGGTCTGTATTCTAATAAAGTTCCCCTATGAGTTCAGTTAAGTCAACCATACATTCAGAAAATGCTTAGATTTTCTGAAAACATATTTGTGTGTGTGTATATGTGAGGGGTGGGGGAATACACTTCTATTTAAATGTGCCATTTGGAAAATTCCCCAGCATGTGAATTCAATTTCTAGAGCAATTTAGAGTGCAAAATTTTTCTTCATGCAAATTTCTGTGACTTTTTCTCTTTTCTGACTAAATTGTATTAAAAAAAATTAACAATTTTTGAGTACCTCAAGGTCATCATCATAAATATCAATTATTCTACTATCCTCCACTAGTGTGATGTTTCCAAGAACTACATATTTTCCAAAGAAAAGCTCTAATTTGTGGTTTTCTTATATCTGTTGCCACCTTTCTTACCATTAGTTTTACTATTTTTTTTTTTGTATCTTTCTATGGCCTTCCTTTCTGAAAACTGTAGCTTTTAATAAACTGAGTTTTTGGTGAAGTAGCAAAAGCATGAGTTTGTGGCATTGAGCAGCATAACTATTAAAAGGAGCACCTTGGATAGTTTGCTCAAATTCTCTGAACTTCACATTCTTTGTTTTTTTCAAGTTACTCAACCTCTTTCACAATTAGCTCACTTATTTGTTAGATAAATTATAAAACATAAATCTATATCACAGGACATTTTTGAGAAAAAAAATGAGATGATAAATATAAAGCATTTTGAATATGCTTGTGACATGGGAAAACCTTAATGAACAGTAGGTAGTGTTGATATTATCAATGGGACAATGGATCCAAAAGCCTTAGTATGTAGTAAGTGTTCAACAACTATTAGTTGTTTTACTTGAGAATGCCTTCCCATCTGTGTATGTGGAGAAAGTATATGATCTTTGTAATTCTCTTTTTCTTGCTGTGGGGCCATCCTTACTTATTTCTGGGTTTAAAGTTATGCTTCTATGGTTTAGATGGCTGGACATCTTCCTGTAAGGCAATTGTGCTATTATATTTTATACCTAGGAACACTGAAGAATATAATTATCTGTCTCACTTTCCACAGCAGGTCAAGATTAAGTTAATTGACTCCAGTTCATTTTGCCCAGGGCATCTCCTCTGAGACAGATACCATGGTCACTAGTATTAGCTGATAGAGACTGTGGTCTTAGAGAAAAGAGGAATGAAGCTCTCCCAGTTCCAGAATTCCCAGTGACCACGAAACAGCCACTGGCTGGTAATAACTTCCTCTCCCCTCTGACTTGGGATGGATTGCAGGCACTGATATAGAGGGGAAAGGCTTCATCTCCCAACATCAGCCAATCTCATCTCATTGCAAGGGAAAGACCCCTGGAGACATGCTCCTATCCATCATGTGGACAGCTTTGGCCAAAGTGCCCACTACATCACTGGCTTTAATAAAAAGTTGCTGGAGGCTGCAGAACTAGTGACAGATGTAAACCACAGCATGACCAGAGCCTATGAATGCTACCAAGGTGGAAGTACACTTGAGAAGAAAGAGGAAGAAAAGGAAAGAGAAGACAAAAAGAGGAGTGAAAAAATGATAAAGTAAGCACTTCAGAATATCCATTAAAAGTGAATTTAATAAACTGAAATAGACTCTAAGGAGAAGACTTTAGTTTGAAAAGACAAATCTGAGAAGAGTAATGGCAAAAGAGTACAAAAGGTAAAATAAAAAAGTAAATCAAGAGACCATAAAACTTCTATTAAATCCAATAATACCAGAATTAAGAGAGCAATTGGGTACCCTAGAGATTTGAAAAAAAAATCTAGAAAAAGTAATAACTTTATGGCAATTGTTATCACACAATTTGATAAATTTAAAAATGTAATTATTTCTTAATACATTTATAGAACTTCAATATTGTGCACATAGTAAGTTTTGAATAAATTTGTCATCAGCAATGATTCACTTAGTCGTATCCATACAAATGACAATCACTACTATTTAAAGACTTGGGCAAGTCTCAAAGGTTCAGTTTATGATATTTTGTACCTGAATATTCCTTCTAATTGATTTAATGTCACTATTTCAGTAGCTTAATTAAGCCAACCGTTTTCTCATAGAGTATATAAGCTTGGAAACTAAGAATTCCTCCTAAGACACATTGTGGATGTGCACATATGTGCACATAGACTCAGATGACTATGATAAACACAAGTTTGCATTGCATCTTATAATAGATGGGCCAGAAAGAGGCCTGAGATTTCATAATATTAAAAAACCTTTCTGATAAATACCATATGATTTTACTTATGTGTGAAATCTAAGGAACAACAACAACAAAAAAACAAACTAATCCAAAACAGACTCACAAATTTAGTGGACAATTTGGTGATAGACAGAGGGGAGGAGTGGTTGGGGAACTGGGAGAATGGGTGAAGAATTAAAAAAGTACAAATTAGTAGTTGTTAGTTGGTCATGGGGGTGGGGAGCATGGAAATGCAGTTAGCATTAATATATTGGCTAAGTGGAAAACCAGAGGAGAGAAGGAACAATTAGGGGGATCATTTTATAAACTATATAAATGTCTAACTAATGTACTGTATACTTGAAACTAATTAAAATTAATTAATTAAGCAAAACAAAACAAAACAAAACAAAATCTTTCTTCCCCATCACATCCTAGGATGGAAATTGACAGTATGGAAGTCATAAGAAAAGTGGCAGACCTCAAACCATGGACCCATGCATGTCCTATGCAGAACGATCTCACTCGCTGATGAAGGAGGTCAATTCCACATACCTCATTGCTTTGAACAAAAACTCACATGGTCAGTAGGGCAAGAATCATTGCCTCTGCTTCTTTTGGAAAGTATAAAGTGTGCACTGTGTGCTAGGCAAAAAGAATACAAATATGGAATCGTTATATCCTCAGCATAGATGCTTTATAAATATGTATTAAATGTGAATAAAACAATCCCTGTTCAAATAACCATAAAATATTAAGGAATCTGGTATAATTAGAATTGGCAAACAGTGCAACAAAGATGCAAAAAAATGTAGTTCCTTTATTTTCTCTACCCTATCTAAATTTCCTACCAAAACTTTACCTGCCAGGTAGCCACAAGATTAACTAAAACTTGCTAATTATCTCTCTCACTTTTGGTGTAATCATTGTCTTTCAGGTTAGGGAGGTCTACAAGGCAGTGGAATTTTGTCTGCTTCCTAGTACAGAGAATTGTGCCTATTACCTTGTAGATATTTGATACATGTTTCTTGAATGAATGAATCAATGAATAAATAAATTAATCTATAAATGAATTCATAAAGCCCAGTTTCCTTTGGTACAACTCTCAGCTTTTTCCCACTCTCTTCTCCCCATCCTCCTAAGTGGCATCCCGATGTATGGGACAGGGACCCAAGCTTGTGTCCTAAGCTGTGAAGTCTGTGGCTTTGGGACTTGAGGTTTGTTTTCTCATTTAAGCAAGGACCTCCTGATCTTATTTCACTGTTCTGGTGCCATCTCAGCTGTATCTTATCTGCAAAGCCCTCTGATTTCCAAACTTAACTTTAATTCATACCTTGGGTACCCACCTCTCATTTTTATGGTGGGTCCATTTTGCTTTTTGCCATGCTTGTACTATCAGCATCCTTTCACTATCCTTTGTAAGACATGTGGGCAATTATGTATCCTTTCTACATCATCCAGAAGCCAAGAGAGTTTCAGGATCTTAGGTAGTCCTTTCTTAGCCTAAGCATTTTCTGATGCTAGTTTTCATTTGGTGAAGCAGTCTTGGATAGACATGTTTTTCACTTTGAATTCCAAATGAAGAGAGGAAAACAAAACTCTCCTTCTTTTCAGCTTTTCTTATAAGTGAAAAATAAATGACAATTAAAAAAACCATCCTCTAAAAGCCTAGTCCATATAAGACTATTCACTAAAGAATGAATTTGTCAGCTAAAGCAAATGTAAAAAAAATGATTTTAACAAACGCATATATTTTATAATCTTTAACAAAGCTTTTGAACAGTATTTATTTTTTCAAATGTTAAG
This sequence comes from Cynopterus sphinx, assembly GCA_030015415.1. Taxonomy (NCBI): domain Eukaryota; kingdom Metazoa; phylum Chordata; class Mammalia; order Chiroptera; family Pteropodidae; genus Cynopterus; species Cynopterus sphinx. The sequence goes on along the minus strand of CM057384.1, from coordinate 24,238,443 downwards.
AATCTTTAACATTCATTGATTTAATTTTAAATTAAAATCTTTAATTGTGCCTTGCTTCAAAATTTTGATTTGATTAGATTTAAGTTGATTTAAATATGATTCAATATTAACATTTAAATTCAAAATTATAAGACTTAATCACCATATAAAAATTGAATCAAATTTAAAATGACATTTTCTAATTAAAAATGGTAGTTTAAATATTTTTATTAATAAAATGACAGCAAAGGAATTAAAAATGATATAAACCCATACAAAGATAACATGAAAGATGATAACAGATGAGAAATATCAATACAAATTAGGAAGCTGGAATATGAGGGGTGGGTTAGTAGTCAAGTAGAGGGCTAAGAATACATGCATTAAATGAAAATTTACTCCTTGAAAAATGAAATCTCCTTGTTTTCTTCTTTCATTTGGTTCTCAGGTCACTAGAGACCATCATTACTATCCTCTGAGAAACCTCAGGCATTTGAAATTTTCCTCTTTGGAGAATAAAAACACAAATACTACAATTTGAGGGTTTCCAATAAAATGGACAATTGTCTCTTCCTTCCAGGTAATGCTTACAGTAAATAATCCCTACCATCATCAACCACACAGGGTTCCAGAGATTATTGTTTTCTTACTCTTAAATTTATCTCTTTAAATATCAGAAATTAAAAATAAAATCCCCAACATCAAATAAAAAGACAATAATTAATAATAACGAAAAGAAAAGCAATAAAGAGAAATCACAGAATGGAAAAACACTCCAAAACATAAATTAATGTCTTCTATATCCAGATGAATATCCAACATGTGTAAAGAAAAAAAATTTTTGTGGGTGAAATCTACAGGTTTTCAAACCCTAACTCCTAGAAAGAAGTTACTAGAGGGTGTCCTCTAGCAAAAGGAGTGAGCAAATGAAGAAAGAGACAAACTTGTTATTCATGGGAAAAGGAAAACTTAGAGGAATGTGTAGAAGGGAGTGTGGATCAGTTTTCAGTTCATGTTGGAGCAGAGAACGGCAAGAGGTATGTCTGCAAAAATAAAAAAAAAAAATGAATGCAATTCAAAATTTAACTTATTATTGTATTGGCAGAGTAGTTCACATTGGACTCAACCTCCAGGAAATAACAACCATAAATTTTTTGAGAAAAAAAAAATTAAATAGCGATTTAAATGCACCAGAGCGAGAACAACAAAAAAGCAGAAACTACAGGGGTGTCAGTCCTTGAAAGATATAAACTATATCAGTTAAGATCTATATATATATATAACTTTTCAACTGAGGGCCCTCTCCAGCTCATGAAGTAAAGGGAAGCTTGAGAAGACAAAGGACAAAGTTCAAAACTGAAAGTGCATCTGAAAAGTGAAAGAGAAATCAGACAGTGAGTCACAGAGAGAGCATTAAATCCTCAGATGCCCCTTAACTATGCTTGTAAAGTGGAGCCTCCAAAAAACCCAGCTTAAACCAATACCTGGAAGTCTGAAAGGTAAAAACTGGAACTTCAGCAGTTGTTTACCACAGAGAATAAATTAAAAATGGTTAGAATTTGAATCTAGCCAAGTTAGCTCTTTGAGAGAACAAACAACTATCTTAAGGATTACCGAATCCAGAGTCTCTAAATATAACATGCGTAACGTGCAGTATTTAATAAAAATACTGGACATGCAAAGAAAGAAAATCAAAATATCAAAATGTAACTCAGAGTCAAGGAAAAAAGTAGTTGATAGAAACTAACCCAAGATATTTCAGAAAAGACTTTATAGCATCTATTATAAATATAAGTACTTAAAGTAAAATGGGCTCTTACTAAGTGAATAGATAAACATGAAAACTGTAAAAACAACTAAATGAACATTATAGAACTAAAAATTACAATGAGTGAAATAAAAAAATCCAATTAAAGATTTTAACAGGAGATTAAGATAGCAGAAGAACTAGTCAATGAAACTGAAGCTAGATTGAAAGAAATTATGCAAACCAAAAAACAGAGAGAGAAATCATGATTTAAAAAATGCACAGAATGGTAGTAGGGATGGATGTTCACTTTGCTCTTAATCAACAGTACTGTAAGGTTCTAGCTACTGCATGGGGCAAGACAAAGGAAATAAAAGCCATACAGCTTACACAGGAAGAAATAAAATTCCCTCTTATTTACATACGATATCATGATTATTTACATAGAAAATACTAAGGATGAATCTCTAGAGAATTATACTAACTAGGAAAATTCAGTCCGAAAAGCTGAAATATTCTATGGTTTAATTTACATAACATTCTTAAAATGCTAAATTTATAGAAATGACAATAGATCAGTGGTTGTCAGAGATGAAGGTGTGAGGGGACGTGGGTGTGGCTATAAAAGAGCAATATGAGAGGTTCTGTGGTGACAGACATATTTCATATCTTGACTGTATTCAATGTCATGTCCTGGTCATGGTTTTTGTATTACAATTTTGTAAGATGTTATCATTGAGGGAAACTGGATAAATTATCTTCCAAAAATTGCTTATAAATTTACAATTCTCATAAATAAAACTTTGTAATTAAAAAAAAAAAAAAACAGAACCACAGTTACCTGTAGGACAATATTACACTCTAAATTATGTGATGAGGGTCCTAGGACAAGAAGAAAGAAAAATTGGCAGAAATTAAAAAATTAAAAAATGATGAAAAGCAAACTCTCAAATCCAACATATTTAGTGAACCACATCTTAAATGCAAAGCATGCATATCAACACTCCTCCCGCCCCATGCATACATTCACAATTAGGTATATTGTAATTAAACTGATTTAAACCAAATATAAAAAGATATCCTTAAAAGTAGCCAGAGATAAACAGCATATTACTTACAGGAGAACACTGGTATGTATGATGCTTTACTTTTCATCAAGTATAATCAAAAATGGTAAACAATAGAATAATATCTTTAAAGCACTAAAAGGAGGATAAACACCTCTTTTCTATCAATTCAGAATTCTAGCTAGGGGAAGAAAAGTTTTTTAAAATAGAATCAAAATTTAAAGTTTGTACATAAATGATAATAGAGTATCCATTGATGGCTGACCCTAAGTACAACAACTGATAAAAGACAGTTGGTCAGATGAGGAAAAATAACACAAGATGGAAATTCAGATCTTTAGTACTAGATAAATATATGATTTAATGAAAATACTAAACTTTTTTCTCTTAATTGTTTTAATGGACTCATGACTGTATAAAAATGTGACACTTATGGGTTTATAAAAATTTGTGTAACTGTTATTTATAAGACAACAATAATACAAAATAGAGACACATTTTCAAAGTTTACATGTTTTAGCTTAATCAGTACTGTATAATTACAAAGTACAGTGTGGTATATTTAGGATATATTGTCATTCTTAAAGCAACTAATACAAATCTAATGCAAAAAGGTGTAGTTAAAATTTAATAAAATAATTAAAATAAAATAAAACTATATATTCTACTAACTAAGAAGACAAAAGAAACAGAAAACAGAAATAAAAAACACATAGAAAATTGGTAGATAGAAATAAAATAATAACATTAAGTATTCAGTGTGAGTAAGCTAATTTTCTAATTTTAAAGGCAGAGATTATCAGACTGAATTTCAACTGTACAGTCTAAAAGAAAGAAAGGTAGATTGAAAATAAAATAATGGGAAAATATATACTAGTGAATAGTAAGCATAAGGAAGATGGAGTGACTCTATATATAATAGAAAAATATATGCAAAAGTATTATAGATATAAAAAATAATATTAATAACAATGAAATTAATCATTTCACTAGGGAGACAAAGTAATCCCCCTCTACCTATAGTTTTGCTTTCTGGGATCTCAGTTACCTGCAGTCAACAATACTCCAACAATATTAAATAAAAACTTTTAGAAATAAATAATTCACAAGTTTTAAAATGTGTGTCTTTCCAAGTATTATGATGAAATCTCATGCAGCCTTGCTCTGTCCCACCCAGCACATGAATCACCCCTTTGTCTAGTGTATCCATGCTCTGTATATGCTACCCTTTCCTTAGTCACTTTATAGCTATCTTGGTTATCATATACACAGTCACAGTTTAGCAGTGCTTTTGTTCAAGTAAACCTTATTTTACTTAATAATGGTCCCAAATCATTCATATAACCTTTATTATAGTATATTGTTATAATGGTTTTATTCTGTTATTATTGTCTTTAATTTCTTAATGTGCCGAATTTATAAATTAAACTTTATTATAGGTACTTGTGTATAGAAAAAAAACATAGCGTATAAGAGGTTTGGTATTATCATCATTTTCAGGCATCCATTGGGGGTCTTGAAATATATCCTCCACAGATAAGGGGGGAAATACTATATACATGTTTATACTAAATAGTAGAACCTCAAAATGCATAGAGCAAAAAATAATAGGAGAAAGATAAGCAGACAATCATACCTTAGCATATAAATACATTTTTCTTGGTAAATATCTTAAAAAAAAATAAAATTATGTACAGTACATTTCTGAACCCAGTGAATTTAATTAGAAATTAGTAACAATGTAAAAGGTCAAAACAGACCTAAAATTTGGTAATTAATACTTTGAAATAAACTGTAGGTCAAAATACAATGAGGATTTTATCAACATTTGAGCACACTTGCTAAAGTAAAATTAGAGGTAAATTTTTAGCTTTAAATTCATAGATTTAAATAAAAGAGAAAGTTAAAATTAATAACATAATTTTTAACTGTATGAAGCTTTAAAAAGTAAGAAAACTAAACCTAAATTAAATAGAAGGAAAGACATAATAAAAAAATTGAGCAGAAATTAATGAAATAGAAATCAAACAAATAATAAATAATATTAACAAAATCAAAGTAAGTCAAACGTTGGTTTTAAAAAAAAAACTAAGAAAGAAGAAATAAAGAAAGCACAGATAAGTAATTTTAAGAATTTAAGAAGAAAATACCATAACAGATCTATCCAAATTTAAATTGACAACAAGAATATATAAATACCAGTGCTATATGTAAAATGGGCAAATTCCCTGAAATACACAACTTTCCAAAAGTGACTCAGAAATAGGAAATTTGTATAGCTTACTACTATATGAATTAATTTTTTTAATCAAACACATTCCTACAAAGAAAACTATTATACGAAGTTTCATCGAATTGTATAAACAGGAATAATATTAATATACATAAGCCCTTTCACAAAAGAGGTAGAGAAAAGTCTACTCCACCTGTTTCATGAGACCAGCATAATACTAATTTAAAAATCTGACAAAAACATAAGAAAAAAATTTAAGACAATACTCCTCATGAACACAAATGTAAAAATTCTTTCCAGAACATTAGAAATCATTAGCAAACTGAAGCCAACAATTAAAACAAAACAAAACAAAACAAACAAAACAAAACAAAAAAAAACATAGCCACATAGGATTTATCCAAGAAACTCAAGGTTTGTTTAACATTCAAAAAGTCATCAATGAAATTCATGATAGTGAGAGAATAAATGATAAACTACTTCCAAAAAAATGCTTGTCTCAAGGTCTAGGTGGTGGTGGAATCCAAAGTATGATAGAATTAAACAGTAAGCAAAACACACCAGAGAAGTTCACTCCAAGAGAAGACAGAGGTAGATTAGATTTTTGGAGCGCTTATCTGACGGTATCTGGACAACAGCAAGTCCTAGGGAATGAAGAATATCTATTGAGATTAAAGACTAAAAACAACAAACAAACAAAAAACACCAGAAGACTTATTGCTGTAAGGTAAAATAAGTATTTCAGTAAATAGTGTATTTACTTCTTTTTATTGGCATTTCTTTCTAATATAGTGTAACCTACATACCTGTTGCCAGTTGAGGAGTCAGTGCCAGTGGAGAAATTTTCTCAGGTTAAAATTAAAATGAGAAGAGTATAAAATGATCATAAAATAACCCAAGACTTTGTGTCCCAGATCTCTAGACTAGGTTTACATTTAAAGCCTAAAGAAGTTGAACCATATCATCAAACAGAAGCATTTATATAAGCAAAACAAAATAGAAACAAATGAGCAAGCCATAAAACTGGATATAAAATTAAAGTGCTATGTGTTTTGTAAAGACTGTTTACTCCATGTCTCACAACTTCTCAGCTGTTTGCCAACAAAGTTCTCAAGACAAAGATCTCATCTTGTGTTTCACTCCTTTGCAAATGCCACTACTACTTGAAAAAAATTCAACAGTCTTTCAGAGACTTCTTCTAAGATCCAAGTCTTAGCATTCCATATCTTTTTGTAAAACAAAACAAAACAAAACAAAAACAAACAAAAACACCCTAAACCTATGCCTCAGTTAAATCTCAGATTTTTTTCCCTCCATGGCTCACAAATACAAATGCCTAAAGGGAATAGACAGAAAAAGTTAGAGTAAGTAGAGATAATTATGAATCTAGCCAAGATGGAGTAACTGGTATCGCACTAGCACTCTTGCCATGAAAAAATATAAAACTGGACATAATTTTTAACTCAGTACTTCTCAGCTATTGGACAGCAGACAGTACAACTCTGTGATCCCTGAAGGGAGGGAAACTCACTAGGTTAGTCCCATAATCATTCCAGCTTTCCACCTAGTGACAGTATCCTGACTGTGGCACAGGGACCTGCACAAAGGTCTCACCGAGCTGAAGAAGCAAGTATCAGTCTAGAACTGCTGCAGTGGCTCAATTTGAGAGAAAGAAAAGATATGGATGAGGGAGGTCAGAGATTTAAATAAAGTTTCCCCATGAGCGTTTGACTGAGGCCTGGGCTGTACCTCTGTGGGACAAGACCACATGAGGAATACCAGAAAGAGCCTGCTCTAGGTTTGATAGTGAATACAGGTTTTAGAAATCAAGAAAGGCTGTAAGACTGAATTCTGGTCTTTCCAAATAAAGCCTGTTCTAGAACTGTGCTAACATAGCTTAAAAACAGATGTTAATTAACATGATGCACAAAGGGAATTATTTGAAGGTAAAGAGGGAGTAACTGAATTGCCTGCTAGAAAAGAACAAACCCTCTTTAGATACAGAAAATAAAATCTAAAGTCTTTAAATTGCATAAACCATGACATCTAGAATATAATAAAAAGTATTAGATATGCAAAGAAATGGGAACTAAAGTTGAGAAAATAAAACACAGCTGCCAATGAATGATGTTGTACTAGTAGACCATGCCTTTAAAGAATTATTAGGATGATTGTGTCAGAACTAAAGGCAAATTTGATCTAATGGATGGATAAATAGAAAATTTTGGAAGATAAATGGAAACTCTAAAAAGAAATACACGATCACAATAACTAAAATGAAGAATTAGGTTTACAGTATAATAGCTTGGAGATGTCATAAAATTAGGTCAGCAAACTTGAAGACAGATCAATAGAAATTACTCATTCTAAAGATGAAAAAAATTAAAGAAAAGTGAACAAAGTTTCCCAAATGAGTAGTACAGTGTCATACAGTTTAACATGTATAAGTAAAGTCCCAAAATAAGAAGAGAGAGAATGGAACTGAAATGAACATATTCAAAAAAATCATAGCTCTTTTTTTTTCAAATTTGATGAAATATATGGACTTCCATATTCAAGAGAGAGAGAGAAACCCAAAAAGGATAAATGCAGAGAAAATTACACCTAGGCCCATCACGATCAAACTACTAGAAACTCCCCTACCCCCCAAAAAAAGAATTCTTGACATCAGGTACAGAGAAGAAAGACTCATCACTTACAAGGCCAAAAATATGAATTATAGTTCTCTTTTTATCAAAAAGATAAAGGCCAGAATTGGATAAAATTATATTTTTAAAAAGCTAAAGAAAGAAAAGGTAACTTGTCTCAGAACTCCTTACCCAGCAAAAATAGTCTTTAAAAGCAAGAGTGAAATAAATACATTTTCAAGTAAACAAATACTGAGAAATTTTTGCTAACAGACATGCACTAAAGAAAAGGTACTAAATGTTCTTTAGGCTGAAAAAAAAATGATACCAAACAGAAGCTCTCACCTACAGGAAAGAATGAAGAGCACCAAAAATATGAGGTCTGAAAATAGATCTATTTTTTTTTTATTTTTCATAATTTCCTAAAAAGATAACTAGTATATAGAGCAAGGATAACAACATCGTAAGGTGGTGTTTATAACTTATGTAGAAGAAAATAATATGACATCGAGAATGTAAAGGGCTATTTGTAAAGAGTTGAGCAGGTAAATGGAAACTTACTGTAGTCATATTATTACATTTGTGAATTAAGGTGTGGCAAATGGAAAGTGGGAAGTGCGAAATGCTAAATATGAAGTGGTACAATATTGACTATACATAGCTTTTATAAGTTAACGATGCATATTTTTACCACTAGAATTTGAGTCAACAAACCACTGCCCACAGTCTGAATCTGGCCTGTTACCTGCATTTATATGGCTCATGAGCTAAGAATAATATTTTTGAAAATCTCTTTAGTGCACAAAAAAATAAACTAGCAAACAAAAGGAATATACCACAGAGACCACATACAGTCTCTAAAAAACTAAAATATTTATTACCTGGACGTATGAAGAAAGTTTGCCAATCTGATCTAAAGCAACCAGTTAAAATTTCTATAAAGAAAAAAAAAGAATGCTAATATAAAATTAATTAACCATGAAGAATTAACCCCAATCAATTAATAAAGAAAAAAAATCAGTTCATGGTAACAAATAAACAGCAACGTTAAAAACCAAAAAAGGACAAATTGACATAAAATCAAACATATCAATAAGAACATTAAACGTAACTATACTAGACACTAATGAAAGGCAGAAATGGTCATATTGGATAAAAATGCAAGACTCAACCAAGTGCATGCTATCCATAGAAAACTACTTTAAATATAAAGAATCAAATAGGTAAAAGTAAGGAACATATATGTTAAAACAGAAAGGATGAAAAAATACATACCACACAAAAAATAGTCATAATTAAGTTGACAGGGTTAAGCTGATATCAGACAAGTTAACCACAAGACTATTAGTAGAGATAAAGAGGACTATTTTGTAATGTAAATGGAAAGCTCATTAGAAGGAGATGACAATCAGAAACGTATATATGCTTAATAATAAAGCTTCAAAAGCATGAAGCAAAACTGAGACAATAAAGAGGTGAAATATATAAAATAATTTAACAATGTGACAGTTCTTTTTTAGAAATTGGTAGAAAATACATATAAAATATCAATGATATAGAAGATCTTAATAGTACCATCAAACAAATTATGCTAATTGACATTTATGAGACATTACACACAACAACTGCGATGTACTCATACTTTTCAAGTGTGTAAACAATGTTCCCTGAGGTAAGCCATAAGTTTGGCCGTAAAATTAGCATCCATACATTTGAAAAAAAATTGAAATCTTACAGTTTATGTTCTCTTACCACAAAAGTATTAAATTAGAATTCAATAACAATAAGATATTTAGAAAATCCCAAATACTTAAATACCAAATATTTGCAAATACCACAATAATTTAAAAAATCACAAAAGATATTAGAAAAATAAAAGTCAGACACAGAAGACCTTATAATATATGACTGACTTTATATGGAGTTCTCCAACAGGTAAAACTAACCTGGGGTAACAGAAGTCAATCAGAACCTTCCTGAAACACAGGACAGAGGGAGGGTTAAGAGCAAAGTGGTATACAAGAGGGCTTGGAATGATGGAAATCATTTATCTTGACTGGGGAGGTGGCTACATGGTTTATATATTTATCAAACCTCCTTGAGTTATACACTCAAATGTGTGAATTAAATTTTGTTGTCTATAAAGTTGATTTTTAAAAATGAAGTAAATATGAAGTCTACAGTCTGGAAAAATGGTATTTAAATGCAATCTACCAATACATATTTTAGCATGCCTCTTCATAAACTAAAGACATTCTCCTAAATAATAATACAGCAATCACTTCACAAAACTAAAAACAATATCCTCCAATTGTCCCCCAAATGTCTTTTACTTTACAACTGTCTTTTCTTTGTTTATCAAGTCAGAACCAGTCAAAAACCATTTGATTAACCAGATTTTAAAAATACATCATGGTTTACATATATTTATACAATCTAACATAACCATTACACATTATATATCAGAATATAAAAGAGAATCAAGAGGAGACTGGAAGCTGAGTAAAATCAGGATAGGAAAAAGAAAGTGGATAGATGGAAGAAGAGATAGAGACTAAAGTATTGCCGATGTAATGTAAGCCCTTATAGGAAGATGTGGCTACCAGAGTCCTAAAATTTACAATTGAAAATAATATAACTGTAAAACTGGGCTAAGAATAGAATCAATGACTAATAAATATTCCATGAAAGTGGTACCAAGATTACATGTGTAACCGTTTCTCACTTTATTGTCAAGCATTTGAATCTTTCTGAATGAGAACAGACATTTTATATCACTTTCTGTTTAGCATTGGATAACTGAAGTGGCATGCAATACAAAAAAGTGGAGACTTTTAGCCATAAATTGTGTTTTTCAAAGCAAAAGCTGCATAATAGTGAACATTAAGGTATATATTTTCCTATTTTTATCTTTTCCTTTTGTTCAAGAAAAGAAAAACATATTGTGGGAATGCATTAGAAATCAATGACAAAGTATTAGAAAATGCTGACATGAGGAAATCATTTTGCTAATTTCTAGTGTTCTGAACCAGTTTTAATACTAGGACAGATCTAGACAGTCCAGTCTACCTGCAAGAACTTTTAGGGTAAAGAAGGTACTTGGGTGTGAAAAAAGTTCGTATAATAATGATCTTGTTCAGTTTCCTCATCTGGAAATCTTAACTCAGAGAGGTAAAATGGCAAGGTCACATCAGCACTGGGGATATAGTATGAACTAAGAATTTGTTGACTTATTGTGCAGGCTAGGTTTTGGATTCCATTTCGAATGGCAAGAATTGGACTCCAAGTCTGGAGAAAGCAGCAGTTAAGAAAAGTTCAAAACTAGAGGTCTTTACAAAAACAAATCCATAAAACAAACAAAGAACACAAAAAAGCAAGTAAACAAAACCAGAGAGTACTAACCTACATTTTGAAACCAGAATCACAATAATGCATTCTTGCCACTGGGAGTAAGGAAATATAAAACAATATGAAGAATCTGTTCCAGATTTCTCTGTAACCTCAGAGACCCCAACACAAACATCTCTTAAGAGACAAAACCTCCTAGGAGGCAAATAGAATTCTTTAATACCTTGAAACAGACTAATAAATACATTAATGAAGATGAGAGTAAATATCCAGTCATATCTAATGGGAATTTCAAGGTGAAACATAAACTTTGTCCTCAATAGGAGAAACAAACTTTCTCCAACTGAGTTGGAATTGAGGTACAAACATTCTTGACCTGAAACAGACTAGAAAATGTGTTGACAGTATCTCACAGATTAGAAAACCAAATCTTTCAGTCTGGTAAATGATTTTAAACCAGATTAGACACATTATAATAAAATTTATTTATACTGTTTTTGTTTTGTTTAAAAAAATCATGTATTTCATGTGTGCACATTGGCAGATATGTAGTGGTATACTTGTCTGTTATTAAACAATCCTATGTTTCACAATGAAATGTCTACATATTAGCAAGAAATAAATGTAATTCACACAATACATACCAAAAATCATTCATTTACCAAAATCACACAAGAAAGCCATTCAGACCCTGAAACTAAAATTTCAATGATTAGATTCCTGTTTCCCACTCCATCACAGATTGGGAAGAACAAATTATAATACAGGACAATGTCTTAATATTAATTAAAAGTTGCAAGTAAGAACAGATAGAATTATACATCTGAGCAATTCCGTGGGCAACACATTACTACAACATAATATATAATTAGTGTTCTTTTTTGTAAAAAAAGATATTTTTTTTGAGACAGTTTTTCTTATACTCCCAGGCACTGACTTAAAATATAAATTTCAATGAGTTTTAATAAATTTGTAAATTCATACAACCAACATCACAATCTAGATAATAGAACATTTTCCATCATGAACAACTCTTGCTGTGATTCCTATCATCACAGATTAGTTTAGCCTTTTCTTGATTTTATATGAATGAAATCACACATACCTATTCTGTTTTGTCTACCTTCTTTCATTTGATATAATTTATGTGAGATTCATCCATATCACTGCAGCTATCAATAGTTTATTGTTTTTTTTATGCTGAGTAATAGTCCATTGTGTGAATAAACCAGGATATGCTCATTGAATCTTCTGTTTATGGGCACTTGAATTATTTTCAGTTTTGGGCTATGATGAATAAAACCTCAAATCCATTCATAAAAAAAATTGTTGTAAGTTAATGAGATAAGCATCCATCTCGAAAAACTAGAAAGAATATGGTAAAACAATCTAAATAAGCTTGAACAAAGTAAATAATAAAACTAATAGAATATTTATGAAATAAAAGGATATCATTAAAAAGACTGAATTAATAAAGCAAAAGTTTATTCTCTGCAGACATAATTGAAAAATTCAAGAGAAAAAAAAAGGCACAAAAATATATATCAGGGCTAAAAGATTCCCACAGATCCTGCCAACTATTAAAAAAATAACTAAGAGAATGTGAAAAAAATATTTGTGCCAAAACATTTAGAAATCCAGTAAAAAAAAAAGATACATTTCTAAAAAAATAAATAACATCTGAACAAAGCATATTTCTATGAATAACCCTATGACCATTAAAACAATTAACTAAGCAATGAAAAAAACATTCTTCCAAAGAAAATAGAGTCTAGATGGCTTCATAAGTAGTCCTAACAACTTTTAACATAGAAATAACCCCAGTCTTATGCACGGTCTTCAGATTATAGAAAAAGATAGGATAATTCCCAACCTTTTATGTGAGTCTCACATAACCTTAATACCAAAAGTGGATGAGAACAATATAAAATATAAATTATATAAAAATTACATGAACATAGATGTGAAAATCCTAGGTGCATTTAGCAAACTGAGTGCAGTAAGATAAAAATTGATACATGTCACCAAGATGAGTTTCGCAAAGAAGGTAAGTGTGATTTAAAATTAGATAATCAATCAATATTGTCCCCTACATTAACAGGTTATGGAAGAAAAATAAAAACAGCTACCTTAATAGGTAAAAAAAAAGTTTTAAATAAAATCCTACATCATCATGCTTAAAATGCTTAGGAAAGCAGCAATACAAGCAAAGGATAGAAACTACTATAATCTGATAAATGTTATTTAAAGAGAAAAAAAACTCCATAATTCCTAGCAAAATGAGGAAAGCTTTCTGTTTGAGACCAAAATTAAGAAAAGTATGACTGTTATTATCATGTTCATGAACAAAACTCTAAGGAGACCCTACTCAATACATATGATGATATATTAATAAACAGATTATAGATAGATGATAGATAGATGATGATAGATAGATAGATAGATAGATAGATAGATAGATAGATAGATGATATATAGAAGATAGATAAGTGTTATAAAATTCATATTTTGGGGGAAGAGAAAATGGCATTATTCAGAAATGATAGTAACAGATAATATGATGTCATATGTAGAAAATCCAAAAGAATCTATAATCTATTAAAATTAATACAATAATATGGCATGTTTGCTGGATACAAACTCAAAATACAAAAATCAATTTTATTTCTAAAATATCAATACAAATATTTAGAAAAATAAAATTAAGTTACTTTAGCTACACATATAGTTGCCATACATATATACATTAGATATATACATATAGATCAAAACATGCAATTATCTAGAAATAAGACTAATGAAATATGTGCAAGACCACTAATGAGAATCCCTAAAATAAAAGACATTAGCAAAAAACTACATAAATGGAGAAATATGATATGTTTATGCATTGGATGACTAATGCTGTCCAGATGCTGACTTTCTTCAAATTTAATGAAACTTTAAAAATCTAAATTCCAACATGACTTATTTAATTTTGGAACATAAAAGATTGATTTTAAAATTCACATGAAAAATGTAAAGGGCCAAGATATGCTAGGAGAATAATATAGAAAAACTTGTATAGTAATTAAAATAGTGTGTTATTGTACAGACAGAAAATACAGCATGCACAAAAGAATCCTGTGTACATATAGAGTAATTAAGACAGTGTGTTATTGTACAGACAGAAAATACAGCATGCACAAAAGAATCCTGTGTACATATAGAATTTGATTTTTAACAAAGTGACATGGTATAGTAAGAGGATGAATAAATAGTATGTTCAATATACATTGCTAAGAAGACTGAATACTTATATATATAAAAATAAAACTCAAAAAGTCTATTTATGTTTTACATCAATTAAAAAAATCACTTCCATGTGCATTATGACTTAACCATGCAAGATTAAACAAATGATGTAGTTTTTCAAAATTATTATAAGAGGTAACAGAAGAAAATAACATAAGAAATCATTTAGAGAATAATATAATTTGAGAATAGAAAAAATGCTTAAATGAGATATCAAAAGCATATGTCTATGGCCATGCTACCCTGAACGAGCTTGATCCCATCTGATCTTGGAAGCTAAGCAGAGTCGGGCCTGGTTAGAACTTGGATGGGAGACCACCTAGGAAGACCAGGTGCTGTAGGCATAAATAATGAAAGTATAAGGGATAGTAAGCTGATAGTCAGCTGACAAGGTTCTTACAATCTGTGAGGTCAACCAAGGGTTGCCTCGCCTAAAAAAAAAAAAAGCACTAAACATATGAAAAAATGTTAATTCATTCAACTACATCAAAGTTAAAAACTTTAGCTTACCAAAAGATACCTTTAAGAGAGTGAAATGTCAGGCCACCTAAACTAAAACAATATTTGCAATACATATAACTTACAAAGGGGTCAACAAAAACATTAAAGGAATGAATACAGATCAATAAAAAAGAGATGAGCAAAGCAATAGAAAAATGTGCATAAGACTTCAACAGTGGACAAAAGATCTGAATGACCAATAAATATATGAAAGACTATTCTAATTTTATAATAAGGGGAGTGCAATTTACATCACAATAAAAGACCACTATCCACCATCCAGATTGGCTAAAATAAAGAAATGTGAAAATACTAGGTATTGACTAGAATATGTTACAATGAGAAACTCATAGTTTGTTGGTAGGAATGAAAATTGCTTTATATACTGATCTAGGCTGTGAACCAGCAGTTCTATCCATAGGTGTATATATTAGAGTAACATGTATGAATGCATACCAGGTATATAAACAAGAATATTCATTAAGAACTGTTATTGTAATAGACAGAATTAGGAAACAATCACAATATTCATCAGCTGTATTATGAATAAGTAAATTGTGAGATTTTATATATATATGTATATATGTATGTATGTATGTATAGTACACATATATATACTATATGTACATATACCATATAGCCATGAAAAATAATAAGTACATTTATATACAATAACAGGAGTGAATTCTAAAATCATAACGTGGACTAAAAGAAGTTAGGCACACACAAAAAATACTAATCTCTGAATACTTTCAAATAAACTGTTAAGGAAATTGGAAAACTATACCATGCTTTTTTAATTTTTGCAACACATAACTAAGTAGTTAAAATAAAACAACAATAAAGAAGTGATTATCATAAAAGTCAGAGTAGTGATCACTTAAGGAGTTTCGCTGGCATTGTTCTGTGTCCTAGATGGCAAGGGAAGGAGTAGGTTAGAGGAGAGAGACTATGTCTATAATATGTTATTTAATTGTACGCTTGTGTTTTCTGCATTCCATATCTATTTTATTTCACAAGAAAAATAAATGAATAACAGTACAGGAAACATGTAGTATGCTATATATAATATGAGATATTCCTCTTCAAATAATTAATCAAAAAAGGCTTCTTCTTTTTTCCAGAAACTTTTATCTTGTAGCATTAACTTTCTTATAATATGAGATAAAAAAGTCTCTTCTCTGTCCCATTTTTAGATATATTATATATTCTTGTTGGTGCTGGGAAAAGAAAAGTTTTCATTCTTTCTTGGATTTTGTTTGAAAGTTAGCACATAAAATAGACAAGAGACCTTTGTAAACTGATCTCAAAAGGTAGGTCATGATTCCCAGTCTTGCAGCCTTGATGGTGTGTCTTTAATTAACAAAGCAGAGGCTCTAATGGAGAGGCCTCTAAGTGCCACTGCAGTTAATGGTCTGTTAGCATTTCATTTTAAAGGCCTGGGGATAGAGGGCTTAACCCAGGAAAGGGGACTTGGAAAACAAATTAGAAACCACCAGATGATTAGGCTCCTTAAAAATAATTCTATGTAAACCAAAATATGAAAGAGAATCTAAAGGTCTTCGTTTTACTCGGTTTGCACCTAGAAGTATAGTCCTAATATCCTGTCTCCTCCTGCCTAATATGGCCAGTTCTTCTTAAAAATAAAATCTCTAAAGTAAATCAGTTTTAGTATTCAATATCTGATATAATATATCCCTTTGTATGAATGATATTTAATTTCTTGAAGATTATTAAATAACATTTTATTATATCCGTATTTCAGTTTGCCCTTTCTTTTTAATTTTAGAGAATTTATTTTAGTAGGTCCAAAAAACTTAAAGACCAGAAAGCCGTAATTTCAGTGCCAATAGCCAACAGCTAAGAAACTTTCCCCCCAATGTAATGCAATCAATCAGGAAAGAAGAAAGGCTCACCAAAACAGATTATTTTGTTTCCTAGAGAAATGGTCCTCTCAGAAGTGTGCATGTATGAGTGTGTTTATGGAAGAAGTAGCAACCTCGCCAATAGGCTTTTATTTTTTTTTTCTTTAAAATGAAAAATGGAAGGAAAGGTGGTTCCCTGGAAAAAAAGACAAGTTCAATTCTCTTCCTCATAAACAGCATTAGCTATCCTGTAGCTATTACACATACCTGAACATGTCTTTAGATGATACCACATGTGCCTTGGACCTCTCTCCCATCTTTAATCAGTTGAGATCTAGATCAGCTAACAAAGACTGCCTGATAAGTTATTTACCTCTTCAGATGTAGAAATTCGTAGAAATTTCTCAGGTAGTATGTCTAATGGACAGGATCTGCTGATACTGGGAGTGACCTCTATTTAGGACTATCTGAATTCTTATCTTTCAATCTCTGGGTGAAGGCACTTGTACTCCCCATCTTTATTTCCTTTATTAAATTTGTTAGAAGATGGTTGTCTCTTTGAATGTCATAACTTGTCTCATTAGGCAAGGGTGACCCAAGAGAAATTTTGCTTTTTTATTTTCTCCTATATAATTTGATGTGATGATCATAGAGCTACTTTAAGGTGATACTCCATCACATAGTGAAAACAGCTTTATCCTAGTGCCTTCCCCTATATAAACATTCTCTCTCTAGTGTAAAACCAGAAGATTCTATATTTGGTTTTTATAAGAAATACAAATTCCTTTAAAGGAACTCTTTTTAGTTGTATATTTCATGCCTCACAAATGCACATGCAGTGATTTGCATATAGTAGACACTAAATGGTTATTGGTTTTGTGTCATTAGATCCTTTTATTGATTCCAATCTTGTCTAAATAACCTAAAATACAAGGTTTTGTGGGTACTGCTCTCCAGATTGGTTCTTTAGATTTTCTTGAATCCAATGTCTTCTTTTATCAATGATGTCATTAGATAAACTGGTGTCTTAAAATGAAGACATTGAAGTTGCTCTGAAATTTGTACTGCAGGCAGCTTTGGCAGAAGAGACCATGTTATGGGGGAAAATGTTTGCTGAGGCTGAGGGAGAAGTCCTTAGACTGTGATTTGAAGCCTATGGTGGAACCTTTTATCATGGAGCATCATCACAATAGTGGGTGAAAAAACATTAAGAAAAGAAAGCACAGCAAGGAATACATATTTACATATTTTAATGAAAACAAATTATCTCTCCTGAAAGTAATTAATTGTGAAATTATTTAATTATGTAGCAGTAGTAAAGGGAAAACAGTAGTTGAGGTTTTTCAGTAAATTCCAGCTTTAAGTAAACAATTATTCGAGTCTGAATTCTTTATTAAGTAATTCTTTACTTGAAATTTCAAGATGTCAAGCCATTTTTTTTTCTACTAGTGCTACACCAAAATGCAGCAATTATGCAATTAGAAGAAATTGCTCTAGTAAATTTTTTTTCAATTTTGAAATAGGCATTTGGAAAGTGGTGGAGAAAGGAGATACAATAGAATTTCTGAAAACATGGGCTTGACTTTGAAACATTTATTCAAGCAAAAACTCTCATTGATTGCCATGTCAATTTCTCAGCATGCCTGAAGAAAAATAGAAATATTGATTATAATATCTAGAAAAAAACCCTATAGATTATCTAATCCAACTTTTCACACAATGCAGAAAATATCCCCACTACAATTTCATTAGTAGTTCACCAATTTTTACTAACACAAAATGTGTGGCCCAGAAATTAACTACCTTGCAGTAATTGTGGGAGAGGTCTACTGGTTACATCTTCCTTAAAATTTTGCCCATCAGAATAATTTCTGCTTTTTCATAGCACAGGAGGTATCTAATTATTACTCTACCTTTAGCTCATTAAATATTTTTACATGTTGTTTATTTTTACCTTTGCATGTCTTTTCTGATTCACACTTAGCATTCCTATTAGTCTCAAGAACCCAAGATACAGCATGATTTTCTTGCTGGCCACTGGTCTGGATGCTCTCTCCTTTGTAAGAACTTGAGTGAGTGAACATCTCCTATGAAGTTTAGTTTCCTAAACTCAACACTATATTTCAGAGTGGAAGTGTCACCATCATCAACACAAATCTGCTCATCAGATGCTAAAATGTCAAATATTCTCTTTTCTGTGCTCTAAAATACATTTAAGCCTCAGCAAAGGGTATTGATTAACCACAAATATGCCACAGCCATACTTCTCAAGTCATCACATCAGTGCTGTGACCATAGACAAATGATTTGACTTCTATGTGTCAGTTCCCACATCTGTAAAATGAGTATAATTATGGTACCAACCTTGTAAGATCTCCTTAAATAAACTTATATTTGGAAAGTTCTTAGAAAAATGCCTAACACATAGTAAATGTTTTGGATTTATTTGTTCGCAAATTGTCCTCAGACCATAGAGGCCAAAGGGAGAACAAAGAAAGAGGTAGGCCATTCCAAATTGGTAGGTGGCAGTTTTAATAAACAAGGGAACTTATATATGAAGTTTGTCTTGGATGGCTGAAAGACAAGTAGATATCCTGAATCTTAAAAGATTATATGGAGACCTTGACTAGGTTCAGTCATGTATACTGTCCAGATGTTCTCAATAGTATTTTGTTCTCTCAAAGCTGCATCCTTGAAAATGGCTCTCACTGTGGGAACAGTGGGCAGAACTTACATTTCAAGGACAGAGGAGGGGTGAGGAGCCTTCAATTACCTGGGTCCAACTCTCTGAGTGACCAGCATTCATATTTGTTCAATGACCTCCTCCAACAGCATTCATTAACTAAATGGCTGAATCTAAATTTTTATAGTTATATTAAATTTCTTAACTTTGCTCTAGGTCAATAGTTTTGGACTTTAATTTTTCATACATATGTGTTTAGCAAAGTGAGCCTTTTCTGTTAGAAGAAATAGCATGCGGCTCTAATATGTAATAAATGAAGGAAGAGGTTCTCTATGTGTGGCTGGGGAGAGGCTCATCCTATATGCATCATGGCAGCTAGAAAGGCATCTCTGTAGATGTTGTGTTTAAAAAAAATAATGAAGATATACTTTTTTAACCCATTAATATTTCTTGGTCCTGAAATGTTTTTTACTATATGAAGTGATGGTTCCATTCTCCATAAATTTCATAAGCAGAAAGATTCCAATCTACCTTTAGTCACTAATATGGTGAAAGAGGATAAATTCAATACAGGACAGTGACATCCCTGAAGTTTCTTTTCTTGATTGCCTTTGAGCTATTAATTCATATTTTTATTTTTTGTGTGTCATCTAATACCATCATGTGGTTCATCTTTCTGCATTTTTTCCCCAAACAGTATTGTGATTTTGTCAAATTCAATGCTGAAATCAAGCTATATACTATCTACTTCCCCTAACCTGAATGCCTAGTAATCCTTTCAAGAAAAAAGAAAATCTATTAAATATTTTATTTGCACTTATGCTGGCTCTTATGGAATCTTTTTTTCGCTGTGCTGAGAATCCTCTGGTCTTTCACCCTTTTAAGAGATTTATCAATAATCTATGTTTAAATAGAAATAAAGATTAATAAATTTAACATCATTACTTGGTAAAATTTAGCATTATAGTCTGAATATTAAGAACTTTTTTGTTTCTTGGTTTAAACTGACACATTACCTGATCATCCACATTTCTTAGAGAAAATCAAAAGTGATTATTTAATGATGTCTTTAATTATTTCTGTCTCCTAAACTTTAGATATTAAGGCCAGTATTAGTTTTCTGGGCCTGTCATAACAAATAATGAGAAACTTGGTGGTTTGAAATGGTTTATATTTTTCCTCTCACAGTTCTGGAGGCCAGTACTTGGAAATCAAGGTATTGCAGAGTGGTGCTTTCTCAGAAGGCTCTGGGAAGAATTTTTTCTTTGCTTTTTCCAGCTTCTGGTGGATTTAGATTATTCTTGGCTCTTCAGTGCATCATGTCATTCTCTGCCTTCATTTTCACGTGTGTGTGTGTGTGTGTGTGTGTGTGTGTGTGTGTGTGTGTCTTTTCAAGGATACTTATCATTGAATTTAGGCCTAATTCAAGACAATCTCATTTTATGGCCCTTAAACTTAATTATGTCTGCAAAAATCCCTTTCCCAAATAATATTCACAAAATCTGAAGGTAAGAATGTCATAGCTCTTTTTAGAGGTCATATTCAATACACTACAAGGCTCAAAGAAATAAATTCATATGTAATTGATAATCTCCCCCTTTGTCTACAATTTAAGAAGGGTGGGTTGTACAGAAAACAGTAAAGTTTAAAGGATAAAGACAAGAGCAAAAGTGAGGACACCTGAAACCATGATGTATATGGTAAAGGAAACAGGGCTATTTCTTCCGGAGGAGAAAAGACTTTAAGGGGGACATAGTAGGTTTCTTTACCTTTTGAAAGGATGGCACATGGAAGATGGAATCGACTTCAATATAGTTCTTGAGGGATAGACTTAAAATTGATGGTCAGTGGCTATCAGAAGATAAATTTTAGGTTCAATTCAAGACAAATGTTTCTGAAATAATAGCACACAGCTGGGACGGATTATCTCAAAAGGGAGCAAATTACTTATGGCTGAAGATATTCATATACATATAGTTAGGTATAGAAGTTGTAAAGCTAATTTAAGCTTCTAAATGCTTTTATTCTGTGCTTTTTAATATCAGTGTGTACATTAGAATCACTTTAGAATCTTTTTAAACTTTTATAGTTTGTCTAAGTAAGGGTGGGGTCTAAGCATGGGTGTTTACTAAGTTTTCCAGCTTAATTTCCTTAATATCTATTAGTGTAGATTGAGGGGTTTCAAAATGTGATCCCAAACCAGATTGAGAAGCACTGGTTTAGATGATCTTTAATGTCCCTTCCAACCCTGAGATGTTGATTCCAAGAAATGGAAGAGAAGGAAGGAATATTCAATCAACAACATATCTAAAAATGAATTGAAAATGTGAATAGAGATTTGTGTGCAAGATTGCCAGCAAACTCCACAGAGGCCATATTGTTCTGTGTATTGTTCTTCTAAGCCTGGATAATCATGCTCAATGATGTATATTCACTTCAAGAGGATTCTTCAAGTGTAAAATGTTCCTGAAAGGTTTAAACACCGTGAATGATCCCAAACACATCACTGTGTCAGGGGAACAGGGGCCACTAAGAATGCAACTACAGAAGAAAAATAAAAAGAATCGAGAGCTTGGCAATTTGATATAAATAATCTGAGGTTATAACAGCCAGAGCTAACTACCTAGCTTGTAGGAAAGAAGGACATTTTTGTTATGGGCCAATGAATGTTATTAATATTTGAAAAACAGACTTTAACAATTGATTTTACATGTATATAGAATAGGAAAAAGAAAGAACACAGATTTGGGAAGCAGGTTCCAGATGCATAGCGAGTGCAATCATCCCCTAGGTGAACATTCTGATACAGAGGTAGCATGTCTATCATGTAGAATAACATATGTTTGCTGTTATTCTACATGTAGAAGAACATGTGTCTCTTGGAAATAGAAAAGATTGCAACTGGTAAACCAGCACATATGTATTGAATAGATCCTCAGTAGGCAATGATACCTTATGGTTCTTTTGCTTGCAAGCAATTAGAAGATTAAAACTTCAAATTGATTTAAAACAAAAGAAAAAAACAATTTACTGATTGACATATTGAGAAGTACAGTTTCTCAGGTTTCAAGAAAAAGATGATCTAGCAGGTAATTGATGATTTATCAAAGAAACACATTTTTTTTTTCAGTCTCTCTGCTCTGCTATCCAAGCTGCTGGTTCTCCTGCGGTTGCATCAGAATTTCTTCTATAAACTAAGCCACTTTCTTTCATGTCCATGTCAGTGAGAGAAAAAAAAACTTTCTGTTTTCCTTGCTCATTTCAGACTTCTCTCCAATTGGATTGTCTTAGGTCATGTATCTGTCTCTGAACCAATTACCATGGCAAAAGGCATGAAACTGATGTAGGCTAATTAGGACCAAGTGAGAGGATAATATTCATCCTTTTCTAATCACAAGACTCCGTTTTGGAAGGAGAAGGGAAACATGGATGCTGGGCAGTCAATAGACAATGAAAAAAAGGTAGGTCAGAGGAGAACTTAAATACTTAAATATTTGGAATTTTTCCTGTAAAGATACTACTGATGAGTTTTTGTTTAAGTCTTATAAACACAAAGTTGTACATGATATTTCTATCCATAAAATATTTTGACACTTTTTACATTTTCTTTTTTTTATTTTCAAAATGAAAACAATAAAAAAGCCGTTTTATAATTTATCAAAATGTAAATTCTCAGAATGTATCATCTAAACCCAGACATCATGGTATATGTATTTGTGTAAATAGTCTCAAGAGAATACAGTTCCTTTGCACTTAAATTTTAAAAAAAGAGAGAAAGGATGGCCATCTTGGAGAATGTAAAATGGAAGGGCATAGGAAGAGCAAGCAGGTTCAGATCCCACGTCCTTGCAAATCTGAGTCAAACACACATCCTTCCTGAGTCTCTAATTTACCTGTTCACTTAAAATATGAATGTAAGAAAATAACCATTTTCTTTTCTATACTTGCTGGTTGACACCAGATGGTCCTTCTTTCAAGTATACTGAAAACGTTCTTATTATCTTCATTTGGAAGCTGAAACATACTGGCAGGAACCTGAGAACCAGAAAATAAATATGTTGAGGGCCAGAGGATTCTGAATATCAAGACACAATTGTTTGGTCAGCCTCAAAGCAAGGACATTCAGTACAAACAACTTTCCCTACACTATCTCTTTTTCACCTTTGTTCAGTAAACTCTCAGAGAAGATAATCAGCCACCATGTGGTTTACCAGGCAAGCCAATCTATCAGTCTTATTTCAAAAGACAGCCTTTACACATTGGTTTATCTTTTCTTTGGAGTAGAAATTGATGGTAGATAAGGCAGAGCAAAGCAGGGAATGGCTGGTAGCAGGTCCCACAATGCGGGCTGCATCAGGAGAACAGAGTCTTGCAATTAGTCAAAGCCACCCACTTTGAAAGGCAGTCTACATGCCTGTAAGTATGGGAGCATGCTCCACAAGGATCTTCCTTTCCTGTACATACTTGTAGGCCGCTTATCAAAATCTCTTTTGGGATCACATTTAGTCTTTTCCCTGGTAAATATAATTTTCTCCATTGGTTA
Source organism: Cynopterus sphinx (assembly GCA_030015415.1). NCBI lineage: Eukaryota > Metazoa > Chordata > Mammalia > Chiroptera > Pteropodidae > Cynopterus > Cynopterus sphinx. The sequence continues at coordinate 24,214,556 of CM057384.1, read as the reverse complement.
AATTTATAGTGGTGATTTAGGGCCCTTATAGATAGGCACTTGGGGCAAATGTCTGGATGGTCAGCTCCTTAATCATCTTCTGCAGTTAGCAGTTTTCACTGTGCCTGCCTTGGCTTCCTGCCTTGGCTCTGAAACACACTCCTACTAACGTGAGCATGATTTATAGGTGATCTCTCTTTAATAGGAGGGAGAATGTGGTATAATTGAGAGGCCCCTGAACTGATGGTCAAAGAAGGTCAATTTGCTTCCAAACCTGCTACAAATCAGCTTTGTGGATGTTAGATCAGTTATGACAACTACTCTCAGCCTCAGTTTCCTCATCTGTAAGAAGATGAGGTTGGATAAGAATTTTAGTCACCCATGATATCTAATTTCCATCTTCCCACTTATGTAAGCCTTTTCTGCTTATTTATCATACCTCCAGGCCATTATTTTTTTTACTTGTTAAAGGAGATATGGAAAAGTTATGAATGCTTCTTATCTTCCTACCTCACAAATATTATGTAAAAATGAATGACATATTTTAAAAAACATATGCTGAGGACCAGGCAACTATGTGTGTTATTCTCATTACCTTATTCCATCCATTGTTTACAATTACAGATATAAACTTGTGGTGGGGAGTTTTCTCTCCAGCAAGTGACCATTTTTGTAGTTATAGAGATGTGTTTGGCAGCAGGAGTGAAATGCTTTGGGTGCAGCATCTGGCATGACAACACCAATATGATAGCAGTAACTACCTGTCAATCTCAGTTTTTAAGAGAGAGCATTTATATACAAGTGGTTTTTAAACACTCTGTTGTTTCTAGAGAGAACTGTGAGGTGTTGTAAATTTATTTTCATATCCATTGTAATAAATATTCTATAAAGGCAAGAGTTATTATCTGTTCGGTTGACTGTGTGTCCCTAGCCATTGAAAATGCCTGGCACATGGAAGGAGTTCTACAAACATTGCTGAAAAGTATAATTCAGCTAGTTTTAAAAATATAAAGAGAGGTAAATGGTTATAAGGTCAGCCATTCTTCACCCCGCACTTTTTTTCTCAGCTCAAGGGTACCCAAGATGAAACTTCCCTAATTTAACCATCGCTAATATCTTTAATCACAGTATACCCTCTGCTCTCCAGTCCCAACCTTTGTCTCTTGCTGATTGTCCATCTGCTTTCATGTATTTTCTTCCCCTTTGCTAAATGTTGTCCTATCTGTTAATGCTACTATAGCAAAGATTTCCTCCATCACCATGTGTCTACTTAGCTAAAGTGCCCTTTAATAAGGATTAGCAACTTGTGGAAACATTAGATGTATAGTTGACTACTTTAAACCATCAAACTGACAAGGAGTAGGAGAGAAATGAAATTGACTTTGGTGAGGCATAAGGAAAGATGAGAAAAAAAGTTACTTCAACATTACTTTTTAAGAACTCTTCCTGAAGATATAGAGATTTGTTTGGAAAAGCATAGGATGTGGTACTAGTCAATGGCCTGTTAGAAATAGGGCTGCACAGCAGAAGGTGAGAGGCAGGCGAGCAAGCAAAGTTTCATCTGTGTTTGCAGCAGCTTCCCAGCACTAGCATCACTGCCTCAGCTCCATGTCAGATCATCAGGTAATAGATTCTCACAGGATCATTGATCTCTGATACCAAAAAAGTTGGAGAACTCTGGTTTAAAGAACTGAGAATTCAATTAGATTATCAAAATTAAGGAGCTCCAACCTCTTTGTACTGCACAGGCACTGTTGAAAGAAGAATGTGGGATAGTGACAAATATGTATTCTTCTGTTTTTACAAAAATAATCAGATTTTAGGTTTTTTGTTTTAACTTTTCATATTGCCTTTCAGAACCATAATGGATTATATTAATGATATTTAAAGATACTTCGCTGTATATTTCCATCCTTGATTGAATCTCAATATTTCTAATTATGAACATAGTTTATAATAACCTGCATCTATATCACATCCATTCTTTTTCCAGCCTGTACAGCATTTTCCTCCCTGTGTCTTGCATGCCTCAAGAATGCTAATGAGATGCATCCTTGCCAGACAGGGAGGAAGGCAGTAGCCTATCATCCATCCTTGGGTCTAAAAAGTCAGACAGCTCCCTAGTCCCAGGAGACTGGGATATACACTGACATGTAGAGCTCCTACAGAATTTCTGTCCCTCAAGAGTTCTTCAGAAGCAGCTAGATTCAGGACTTGAGGCCAGCTCTTTAGAGGCCTCAGCTCCTATGAACTCTCATCCTAAGTCATCTTTGCTGATCACCAGAGTCTGTAAACAGGTCTTGAAAGCAGTGTGGTTAGTTAGAGGTAGGTACTGGTAGAATCCAACTTATTTATTTTTCTCTACCTAATGCCCCTGGCTTCTTCTCAGATTAGAGTCCTCTCAGGAACCCTAGCTGAGAGCTCCATTCTTTTGAATTCCATCTTTTATCATCCAGTGTCGTTGGTGTAGGTTAAGGAGGCAGCTGCTGTAGTTACAATCATGGGACATAGAGCAAAGTCAGCTGGGCATGGACCATGCTCAGCTATTTCTTATTGTGGGAACTTGGTGAGTGACTCAAGGTCTCTGTCTGAGTTTCTTTATTTGTAAAATTGTATGATCATAGTCCCTCCTTCGTAAGTGTATTGTGAGGAATAAATAAAAACATCTACCACATGTATGTAGTCTGTAAGTATTAGGAATAAAATGTTTCAAGAAGAGAGAGCCACCTTGTCTAATTATAGCAGCAGAAAAAAGATGTGCATAATCCTTAAAAAATTAGCTGGTTGAAAGATAATAAATGATGCATTATTTATTAGAAAGAAAGGTCCCCACAATGTATCTTCTCAATTACCATTTACTGAGATTGGAATTAACATTTTGCTTAATAGAGATTTTCTGTAAGTACATGGAAGAGCCGTTCTTTTAAATGACATATAAAAATAAATTTAAACAATTAAAATCTCCTAAGCATGATTTAAACCTTTGATGGTTCTGCAGTTACTATATGATGTTCAAGTTATTTTGAGGTCATTATTATAAATATTTCACCAAGTACTTTCCTTTACACGTGACATATGCTCAATAAGTATTTGTTGGTAGAGTAGTTAGATATGAATGGACATCAATAATCATTGCATTATTGTAGATGAATAAAGTGCTAGTAAAGAGAATGTCAGATATTTCACTTCTTAGAATATTACTGTGAAAAGCTTTAAGATCCTTAAGAACACCTTTCCCTTGGAGATGGTGAAGTGAATGCCTGGCAATCCAAAACTAAGACATGGCAGGACAAGAATATGAGCCTTCGTATGTTAAGTAACAAAGCAGGATTGTCAGATAAAATATAGATGCCCAATTAAATTTGAATTTCAGGTTAACAATGACTATTTTTAGAACAAGTACATATCAAACAATGAATATTTCTTAGGATAAGTATGTCCCAAATATTGAATGAAACAAAATTATTCTGAAATGTTATTCATTGTTTATCTAAAAATCAAATTTAACTGAGCATCCTGTATTTTTATTTGATAAATCTTTCAACCCTGCTCTAAAGCCCAATTGCTCTTTCTGTGTGGCCTTCCTCCATGACCTGATATAGTCTGAGATGTTTTTGGACCTACTGGGCAGTGAAACCGCTGAGGTTTTGTACTTCCTTCTGTTCCCCATGGCTGGGAAAAACTAAACATTTGTCACATCTTCACAAAACTCTTAAATTTACTTGAAAATCTTTGACCCTTCTGCCAAATTCAAGTTTAATTGCTATGAAGATGACTCACTATCACCTCAAACTCATATTACTTATGGAACAAACTCTTCTTTCTTATAGCTCTTGTTCATCCTCTTAACTCCCTATTTTTAAAATCCAGTAACAAATTTTCCAACAATTAAACTTGTCAAACCAGGAAATAACTGCAATCTCTCCCCCACCTCTGCTCACTACAGCCACATCTAATCAATTCTGTGGTTCTATTGTTTATTTTTAAAAAATATTTCCTCAGCCCATCCTTTACATTACCAAGGACTTGAGCCTAGTGGAGGATCACATCTTCTCAATTTCAGACCACGTGATTTTTGTCCTGATGGTTTCATCTCTCCCTCATCCAGACAATTATGCTAAGCACATGCCCAGGTTAATGTTTCTAAAATACAAGATTTTCTGACAAGAGAAAGACAAATAGCCCAACAGAAAATGAACAATGTTTATGCACAAGCAATTGGCAGTAGATAAATTACGAATGACTGAGAAACATATGGGAAGATGCTCAAATTCATTAATGGTTCAGAGAAATATAAATTAAACTAATAATGAGGCATCACTTCATGATTATGAAAAAAGAAATGAAAAGAACAATAACAACTAATGCAGAGAATGATGTAGGAAAAGGTGTCCTTTCATATACAGCATGTAGAAATGTGAATAGATAGTTTTTGGAAGCAAGCTAGCATAATCCATCAAAATTAAAAACTACACATGTTTTGACCAAGCAATACCACTCATAGGAATCTAATAAAAAGAAATCCACCAATACTTGAACACATACATCCAAGGGTATTTGCTACAGAGGATTTTGAAATAGAATAACAATTCAAGAAACAAAAATCTTTGAGAGTAAAATAAATACCAAGAAATAAGAAATGGTTGAATAACTTATGGTCTATCCAAACTGTAGAATATTAGGCACCCAATAGAAGAATAAATTAGTACATTAGTAATGTAGGATTAGATTCCAGGGGTGAGAAAACATGCATAAACATGCATAAATGATCTCATTTTTTTAATAGAGACCCAACCCATTTATTTATGCCTATGTAATGTATACACGTCTGTGCACACACACTCACATTCCTACGTGCATGTTAATATGGAAAACAGGAATGTGCACATCTCATAGTCATTAACTTAACTCACCTGGATGGGGAGTAAAAGGATTTGATGTGAACTTGCAGAGGTGGGGGCAGGTGCAAAACATTACTTTTATATCTCCTGCTGTAACTTTTAGTAGTCCCTCATTGTCTATAAAATAATAATATTTAGTCTCCATTAGCTGACTTCAGTCTATTTTCTTGGCCTTCTACAGGCTGCTTCCTATAAGAACTTTCCATCCTAATCAAACCGATCTTTTTACTGATCTCTTGATTCATTTTATGTTTTCTCTTGCTCCTGGCCTGCACTTAACTCACACTCAGACAGTTGTCCTTCCTTCTTTCCAGCTATTTCTTTCAGGAATCCTTCAAATTTCATTTGCTTTATGAAAAGTTTTCTATTCACTCTAGCCTTTTTTTTTGTATCCATTCTGTAATAATGGTACTTCAGTTTTCATAGTAACCCTTTCTTCAATATCTGTCTGATCATCCCACCAGCTTGCCTGTGCAGAGAACCTGACCACTGAGCCTAATGACTTACTCCAGGACACACCAGAAAGTGGTAAGCAGAACTCACTCCTGTTCTTCCAATTCATGTTTAAATCCAGCTTTCTCAGCCAAAAGCTTATGTACTTTTCATTAAACTGTACTTGCTATATTTTCTTGTTTTGTGTATGAAAGAATGTCATCTGCTGCTCCATCTTTCTGGTTTCCTGCCCTCTGACCTTGCCTTTCTTCAATTGTGTTGTGGAGCAGTTTTCGACAGCTCCTGTGAATACTGATCTAGGTAAGAGTTAGATATACATCATTCCTATCAGTGAGGATCTGGCCCCTGCTAGGCACTGTGCTCAGCATATTGTAAACAGTGATCATGCGATAAGTGTTTCAGGATTAGCCCTTTACAGATGATGTAGAGAAGTTAAACCTATTATTTAGAAATCTTGTGTCTTAGTGACAAAGCCAGGGCTCTCAGCTTCCAAAACCTGTGTCCCCTTTTATGACCCTATGCAAGGCGGAGCTAGCTTCAGTGACAGCTTCAGAGTCAGGACCTAGAACAGGAAACAACAGCAGGCTTGGATGGAAAAGAGAGCCATGTCTTAATAGAAGGTGAATGGGACTCTTTGCAACATAGTCACTGATGGCAGGAGTTCAAATGAAGGAAAATGCAGGAGCCAGGAGCCTGGGAATCATTACAGGAGATTTTCTTTTTGCTCTACAGGTAGTACACTCTGAAACTGGCTCAAGCCCCACTTGAAAATCCTTGTATGCATTTACTTTATATGTATTCATTGCCTATCTCTAACTTTTCTTTATCCTTTGGTCTTAACACAATCAAATCTTATTCTGGATATTGCCTATCCAGTTGCCTCCCAAGTCTAGTTGCTGCTCCCAGAGTGAAAGTAAGCTCTTTTTGGAGACCATTTATTAATTTATGTCTATCTGGTGCTTCAGGAGTAAGACTGTCTGTTCCTCATCCAAGCAAATGAGTAAAAAAATAATGCCCTCAACTGGAAGGGGTATATCTTAATCTATTTGGAGCACACTCCTTGTTTTAACTCCCCTGGAAATTTCAGAGAAGAAAACCTGCCACTGACTGGCCTACGTTTCCTTTCACTTTCCAGGTAGGTACAATATCTATGAGCTGTGGTATTCACACATGCCCAGCATGCCGCCAGCAGGGATCAAAGACAGAGTCAAAAGAAGCAGAAATAGCAGAAATTCAATTCAGATGCCTTTGCAGCTTGCTGTCGTTTAGCATTTCATCTCCATGAATTTCCCAGGGTGCACACAGGAGTTGTGTGCATTTGAGTTTTGACCCTTAGCTGCCCATTGTCCCATTCTCTGAGTATCTAAAAATTCTATTGGTCAAAGGGGACACACATGGGGCAATAAGAAGTCAATCAACTCAACAACCTGACTAAATTGTTTTAAATAATTTCCGGCTCAAAATGACCATATCTTTGCCTTTTTGCTGCCCACCCTCCTCCCCTTCAGTAATGCCTGCTTCTATTCTAGACTGATGGGGTCAAAATATTATAAAATCACCCATTCTAACATAAGTCTTATCCATTTTTTCTTGAAATATCAAAAAAGTTGGTGTGTACTCAGAAACACTGCATATCAAGAGGCTGAGTTCTCCGTTTCTCATTTGAACTTTCTGAGGTTCCCGCAACAGTAGTTTAAAGTTCAGTCAGTTTGATGTTATGACTTTGAGTTTGGCGTTTAAGGCACTATGAAATAAACATCAATACAATGCTGGCTCTTGTTTCATTTGAACTATTTAGCCCTGTAGGGCAGACTCAGGCACATCCAGAAATTTGAGTTTCACCGATTACTGAACTTTAAAGAAAAAATGAAGTTATGGATTAAGAAAGTCTGACTTTCAAAAACTGCTTTTAACTTAAAGCAAACAGCTCAGTCTCCTCATCAGCATTTCCGAAGCCATTTCTGCTTAAAAGTTTGCCCCACTAGAAGTCAGTTTACAACCTGTCTTTATTCTTCCAGAATTATAGGTTGCCATGGTTACAGTGGCTTCTGGAAACGAACTTCATAATTGCTACATATTGCATATAAACAGCTGGATTCCCTCTTTCAATTTTACTCTGAAACAGTGATGGCCCAAGAAAATATCCTTGTATTTGAATCATTGACATGTCAAAGACCATTATACCAGGAGTGAAGCTACACGGCATAGGAAAACTCTAGGAAATGGTAGAGCCAAATTCCCCAGGCTCTGTGTATGTAAATGAATGTAAAATGCATATGTGTGATTCTCTATATGCAGAATCAGAATACCTGAAAAGCTGAAATAGTCCTTTATAAAACCCATTAATCCAACTCTTTTGTTTTATAACGTATGAAACAGAAACTCAGAGACAGCAATTTTTGTGCAAGGTCTCACAGCAAGGCAGTTACAGAATGGTTGCTAGAGGATAATCTGGTGCTATGGATATGACTCCAGTCTGAGATTCAGAACCTGGGCTTTAGTTCTGGCTCTGCTATCAATCAGCTGTGTGGCCTCCAAGTGACATATAACCTGGCACTCAGACCATGTCTGTAAATTAAAGGAGTTGGTTATAAATTTCTGTGCGTCAACCTGCCAGCATTGTCAACCAATGGTGGTTGCTGAGAAGCCATGATTAGTGGCTGTCTCCACCCTAAATACATGTTGTCATGGCCCTCCATGGGCTTCTAAGATTCCTATACCAGAATTCCCTTGAGAGAAGCACACTGATGTGATTTTTAAAATAAAATAGCTGTGAGGAAAGTGAGTTATTTCCTTCATTAAGACCAGTTGATCGAGTTAGGATATCACATAGTGCAGTGTTGAGGGCATGAGGCCCAGATGGGTAATGAGGAAAGGGTTTCTTTTGGAGAGGAAGTTTGCTTGAAAGGGACAAATGTCCTGGAGGTTTGTAGGAAATCCAGGTCAACACTGAGAGTTCACCCAGTTGGTAGAATAGAAGGAGAAAGCAGAGAGGGTGCAAAAAAAGGGACAGTGAGACCTATTTCACAAAATAAGAGATTTTTTTTTCTTTTCATACATTCATGTAGTTTTCTCTCTCTGGGAAAAAAAAACCTCAAAATGTTTCAAAAGAAAGTTATGCAGAAAATAACAAGACTGCTAAGGTAATTATTTAAAAAACAAAAACAAAAACAAAAAATGATTGACCACACAGTTCTTAACAGAGAACTATTTATCTGTTCTACCTTGAGCTTGCACTGTAATATCCCAGTCTTGCATGTAAAACCTCAAAGCCAGCCTTGTTGCTCTCGAGAGCTAAAGCAGCCTGCCCTCTCCCTCTGCCCTGTTCAGGTTTGATCTTCCACAGGTGAGTGTGCTGTGGATTACAGTCTGTTTATAAAAGGAGAGGATTCCACCCTGTTCCTTGGAACTAGAATTTTGTTTAAGGCTGGAGCTGGCCATGGTGTTCTATGAGTTTTGGAAAGAGGAATATGAAATGCTGCTAGCTACTTCTCTGAGTATGTTTGTTTCCTTTATAGAGGATACAGTCTACTCATTTTAAAACAACAACAACAAACAAACACACAAACTAAAAAAAACAATAAAAAAAAAAACAAAACACCTTTATCTAATTACCAGGGACACGAAAGGGTCTCAGAAAGATTGTTCGGGGCCCCTTTCTTTCTCTTCAGTTGCAAGCAACCTTCCTGGTATTTGATAGACATGGATGTAGCCTGATCCACTTTAGATCCTAAGAAAAATGATATAAATAAAGCCATTTCAAAATGGAGTCAGAACCGTCATTCCAGAAGAAAGACCTTGCATATCTTATTCCTTGAACTTTGGATTGTTTAGACTGGCAAAATAACTTTTGGACCAGGCCCAAGCAACACTGCATTTCAAAAAACCATTTTTAAGCTAACAGAAAAGCAGACATAATGACTGAGATGACTGAAAATTAAGGACATTCTTTAGAATTAGTACCACCATGTGTAGTTAAAGAATAACTTAGCTTAGAACAAAAATAAGTTCCTTCCTCCTATTTATGTAAGTTCTCCCCTTCCCTTTTTCATAAAAACCTCTTTTCTTCACCTCATAATTAGAATACTATTTGGGTTTTTGTCAGAATCTGTGCTTCCCAGAAGTGTAGTTCTTTTTGATCTCAAATAAATGCTTATTGCCTCTCACTTTGGCTTTTCATTTTTAGGTTAATAACCCCCTCTCAGACATCACCTGGTCACTTGTACACTGAGGCCCTTCCTAGATCCTTATTTGCTGTAGATATTGTCCCCTGAATTTTTTTTCATCTTCCCTCATCTACATGTTTTCTGCTATCCTTGTCACTGAAAATCTCTTTCTGTCATCAAACACTCCCTCTAAAAAACACGTCTTTCCCCCTATGCAAATGCTTCTCTAAGCTTCAAGTTTTGGCATATTTCACCAACTTTTTGAATCATGTCTCCCCTCAAATTCAAGATATTCTTTGAGGGGAACAATTAAGTCCTTCATGTTTAAATTTCTTTCAAAGGACACAGCATTCAGTAGTTTTTTGTTGTTTTTTTTTTATACATATATTTTGATATGTCTTGGAATTTTGATATCCAGGCTGATGGAATACAAGTCACTCATTCATCATTCATTAATTTTTTAATTCGAGTATCTACTATGTATTAGGGATTTTCATGAACAATGTCTTATATCTTTGAAAGTTATTGTTTTTTTTTTTTAAATCCAGGAACAAAGGTAAAGTAAACTATAAGTGAGATACATAAAGCTGGAAGATTTTGTTAACAGAGGAATTTGAATTTCAACCATTATTGTTTGAGACCCCAGGCTTACCAATCCTCTCTTTATTTTTATTTCTGTTCATGTGTGAGAAAATCCAGAGAGAAGTTTCTGGGTTTGTTGGGGGCACAGGACGATGGGGTTATTAGTGATGTTAAAATAAGTTTTTCTAGCCTCTACTTCCAAGGCTATGCTAAGGACTAGGACAGTCTATGGATATAAAGCCTCTGGCTAAAACTCTTTTGCACAGTTTATTTTAAGAAAATAAAGCTCACCTCTGTCCAGGGTCAAGACAGAAGATTGCTCAGTGAGGGTAGAGGTGGAGAGAAGTAGTGTAAGCAGACAGAACTTTCCATAGCAGAACTGTCTACCTCCTTGTCTTATATAATCCTTATCCACTCACCCAGGGCTGTCATTCCTGCCTCCATGCCCTCAAGAGCAAATGCAGCCAGCGCAGTGACATTTTAATAATAATACTTTGTACTTATACAGCACCTGTCAGCCAATGATCTCCAAGTACTTCCCCTGAGATTAACTCATTAATCCTCACAAGGATAAGTGACTTTTCCAAGGTCACAGAACAGTGAATGTCAGAGGCTGCTGAGAAACTTGAGTTCCCCTGATCACTTAAAAGCTCTGAAGGCTGTCCACCTGCCTGCCTGTCACAAAGCTCCCTCTGACATATCCCAGGCTCACAAAGCCAACATAAGTTTGAAATTCCTTCTTGGGTCTTTCATTTAAGTTGTTTTGTTTAACCAGTCCAGTAGTCAGACCATCTCTGTTTAACAACCCCACCTCCCTCCATAGCAAGAAATGTAAAAGATCTTGGGAGAGGGCACTGATAACTGAAACCTACCACCTTGTAGCATGAACCACCTTGTTTCTCAGACTTGGTGATTAACTGCACACAGCTCACTTGCCCCAGCAGAGTGAAGCAGGTGGCGAGTGGCACCTCTAACTAGATCTGTCTCGTGAAAAGCATTAAGGGCAGGCTGGCCATGAGGAAGGCTTGGCACTCAAAGGTAGCTATACTTTCTTTCCAGTGCAGGTAACAGCCAGCAGGAGGCACTTAGGCTGGGACAGAAGGGATGTCCACAGTAGCTAAGAGCACAAAAATAAGAACTTTGGGCAGCTTTGAGCTTTGAATATTGAGACAGCCCCTGGGAGAATTATCTTCCTAAGTGGCACAGCCTACTCCATTGCTGGGTTTCAGAAACTGCATCTCATTCCTGCACAATGCTCAGATTACCAGGCAGGTGCCCAGAACCAAGATTCATACATAAGATCCTTGACTGGAGTCTGTATTTGCAAGAATTTGAAAATTCAAATTCAAACTAATTGAATGGAGAAAAGGAATTGGAAAGCATCTGCTTCAACCTGTAATTTGATATGTTAGAGTCCTGGTTGCAGAAAGTTTACCTGAAAATATTAAAGACATCTTCTGGGTCATATTAACAGGGAAGGTGATTATTACATGAAGGGTTGGGGCATCTCAAGAATTTTATGAATCACTGGGGACCAGCTCAGGAATGAGTGCAGGAAAGGGCCTTTAGGTAAGGTGGAAGGGGAAGACAGGTGGGAGACATTCACTCTCAGTCCTGTTGAATATACAGACTGTATGTCCATGAAAAAGTGACTAATACAAAGAAGTTCCCAGTAAATGTACTTAAAAATAGACTAAAAGATTTAAGAAGAAATAAAAGTCAACTAGAGTTAATGCTATCAGAAAAGTTCAATAGCATGAGTAAAATTTAAACAAGGCTCTCAAGGATGGGTTGGCTCTATTAGAAGGAGTGTACGAGAATGGAAGCATAATAACAATTACTATGGATTAAGCCCCACTATGTGCTAGATACTTTATATTCATTAGCTTCTGAATCCTCACAACAACCTAATTAGAACATAATGATCTTTCTCAGGTTAAAGTTGAGGAAGCAGGCTCAGAAAAAAAAAACTTAAATAATTAAGTACAGGTTACAGAGCAAGGATTAGCAGAAATAGTATTCCAATTCATCTGTCCCACACCTATCTGGTTCTCTTTTCCCCATACCGTGCCTTCTCTCTCTTACTACTCAATTCTTTATAAAAGTAGGAAGAATGCAAGGTGCAAGACATAAGGTGGGACCCCTACAATGGTGCCTTGTCAGGGACATATAGGACAACAAAGTTAGAGGTAGAGTTTAAGGTTTTGAATGCCTAGTCCAGTATTTGGACTTTATCCAACAGTTACAGGCTTCATGGCAGTGTTTTCAGAAAGTAAGTCTTCAGAATGTTATGGTAGAAGCATTGACCTAGCAGCAGCCTGGACTGTGGCAGGGAAGGTAGAGAGTCCTGTGAGAAGGTCATTGTCATTGGGTACAGAGTTGCACTGGGTAGAACTTCAAGCACCCTTGGTAAAAGGGGATGGATGTAAGAATAATTTTAAATAAATACACAAGAGGACATTGTAACTGTCAGAAATCACTGTCTTGGACCAACAAAAGAATAGAATCATCAGGGCCTCAAGATCAGGAAAGCCTTAAGATGCCCGACTTGGTCCCTTTAAGGGAACAAACAAGCTTGAAGTATGATGATTGGTTTTCCTCCTAAGGATGTCTGAAAGTAGGGACCCCATGCTTTGGTTGTTCTCCTTAAGACCTGATCCACCTCTGTGCTCAGGAATATCTACCTTTATCCAACCATAAACTTTCTTACTTTTATTGAAACATTATTTTTTTCTTGGTAGAGGCTGGTTGATGGGGAAGCTTTAATATGGTATTAAGTAGTGATTTGTAATCCAGCAGTCAGTGATTTCTCATAAGGAAGAGGCTGTAAAGCTATATGGCCACAAGGAATCTGCAATGTGAATGGAAAGAATGGATTCAGGCCTGAATGGACTGTGGGAGGGAAGGCAGATTTTAGGCAAGGAACCTGGAGTAGGGTATTGTTACATGATATTGCATCACAAAGAGGCTTGCATATCAATTGTTCTTATTCTATCTGGGGTTGACAGTCCATTCCCTTTTCATGGGCTCTTAACCTGCTTATTTCTGTCTACTATTTCTCTGGAGAGAAAACAAAGGTAATCTCATAAAGATGGGGACTGGAACTTGTCCACATCTCTGCTCTATTTTCCCTGGATTCTTGCAGTGTAGAATCAATAAGATCTGACAGGCCCAGGGTGCATGTGTGCAGGGTTCGGTTCAACAGCCCCTCTATCCCATAGCCCTTTATCACAGGTTTAAACAAAGAACTAGCTGACAACTATTTGCAAGCACGGTGGTCATGGTGACTGCATGCCAGCAAAAGCTGGAATGAAGGATTCAAGATGGCTTTGGAGATGGAGGCAGTGATGCAGTTGTAGGGCCCTGTGTTGATGGAAGGGGACACCTGAGTCCATGGTGGAGGTAGAGTTTATTATGTTTGTGTCCTAGCATGGGACCAGGAGGGATTTGAACTCTGCAAATTGAAGTCCTGGCTTTAGTAAGAAATGCTAGGGAGTAGAACAACCCAGAATGAACACTGGCAATAGATTATCGTTTTGTATTAAAAAACTGTCTCATGGCCAAAGATGGAACCCTATTTTTTATTCTCCCATAACTGCTGTCCCCCTATCTTCTCATAGAGGATTGGCAAGCAAGTGGAGAACTATAAATGTCTGATTAACTGCCTTTTGTATTTTTAATGAGGAGGTTTTAGAAATAATGCTCCCTATCATAAAAACTGTCTAACTCATTATGGACACAGAAGTTAAAATTTTTAAGCCGTTCTTAGGCCAGTGGAAGAGAGATTGAGGAGCTGAGTGAAGCCAGGAAACCCAGACCAGATCATAGGATATGTGGTGCTGACCTTTTGTTCCCTCTGCTTTCTCTAAGGCTGCAGCTTCCACCCAGGCTGAGGAGCTGTCACTAAATTGTGCAATTGCCTCATTACAAGAGAGGGAAACTGCACCCTAGGAACCCTCACAGCACCCTGAGGCACAGACACCCAGGATAACAGCGTGGCAATGCACCCCCTGCTGGCTTTTATTGTATGCTAATGTAATGGGGCCATCAGTCTGAAGGCTGTCTGTGCATAGAAACAGAATTTCTTTTTGTCTAGTTGGAAGTCATTTGGAATTCCAGCAAGTAGAAATGAGCATGAGTGTTTCAGGAGGGAGGGAAAGAGGAGGAGAACAAAAAGTATAAAGAGAGAATGAATGGAAGTGGGTAAAATAAAGATTCCGTGAGAGAAAATGAGAGAAACTCAGAGAGCTTTCTGCTTTAATGAAGTATAACTTAAACAAAATGCAGAGTAACAGACCAGCATATACAGTGTTTCTCAATGCAGATCACTAAAACGTATCCACGGCGCCAGGGGTGCACACAGCAGGAAAGTCCAAGGTCACTCAACTTCTGAAGAATGAGGCCTTGAGCACAGGCATATCCCCAAAGTGTGTTTTTCTTTAGGGGAGAGTTGCCACTTATTGTGTGTTTTCTTTCTTTCCAGAAAGAATATCATTCTTCTAATGTAATGAGAAAGGTTTCCATTATGCCTTTGGAATACCTTTCTTTCATAGAGGCATCTATTTTCAGGAGTGACTTTGCAGATACAGTTATCAATTATACTAAAAGAAAGGGGAAAAAGGGAGGGAGAGATGGAAAGAGAAAAGGAAGAAAGGAGGGGAGAAGAAATGTCAGCTTAGCCAGTCCCACCCCATATGCTAGCCCTCGTGCCAGTTTTACTCCTGGCAGTTTTATAGGACTCTCTCCTCATCCATAGATCATCTTTAAGCAGAAGCCTGCAGAGGGAGTTACATAAACTAACCATGGCACAGGCGTTGTCTCCGTCTCTCCTCTCTTTCTCTGGTCTTCTCCAGCTCTCAGACCACGAGGCACACAGTTGAGCTCACCTGCTTCCTCACAGTTGGGTCCTTCATCTCCTCCTCCAGCTGAGCTTCAGGCCCTTAAACTGGGAAGCAGAGGCTGAATCACCTCTTTCTTTTGTATTCTCCATGAGTAGCATGATGAAGAGTTAGGCGCACAAACACATCAGATTTTTAATACACATCTGTCAAGTAATCATTTCCTCTTTTATAGGTTTTTAAACAGAACTTCATGCAATGCCTAAGTTTTAGCTGTATTGTAAAAAGATGTCCCACTGTATAAGGTTTGTAATGATTGAAAAGTGTCCAACAGCATCATGTCTTTTCACGGTGACACCATCTTGTGTCAAATAGTATCAAAGCAATTTGGTATCAGGGGCAGAGAGATCAAGATGGACTCACAGTGTTGTAGGTGGAGGAGCCACCAATAAACCCCTTTCTCTCCTCATTGAATGCCAAATACATTTCCTGTGAGTTCACATAAATGTGGCTGTGGTTGAGACCCCAGTTATTTTCAATCACTCACCTGGGTCATCATCCCTGATGTGCAGGCCACAGGAAAGCGGGATATAAAGGACTGAGTGAGGTTGACTGGAATCAGCTCTGAGGTGTAAACTCTGCCATTAATCTGGCTGTGTGAGAGTGGACATCTGTCACCCCTTATCTGTGCCTCAGTTTCTGTCTGCAAAACAAGGAAGTCAAACTAGGTAAAATCTAATAACACCTAGCCTTCACACCTCAAGTTTAATCTTCTAGCCCCACTCTAGGAATTCAGTAGCAACCTCAATCCCTGGACAGTGCCAGGCGCTTTATGCATTAGCACCCATGGTTTCTCTAACTCTCTTAAAGCTACCTTGTCTTACACAAGATTTTAATCCTAATGTCCAACAAGGTCAAAGAGAGTCAGCTTCTGAAATGAAAGATTAATGCTGCCACGGATGAGAAAGAAACCAGAGGGAGGTTGCTGCCCGAGCATGAGAATCCTATCTTGTAGGACTTTTTTTTTTTCTTCACTGCAAATAAGGTTTATGGATTGCAATGAGGAGTCTATCGCATTAAAATAAGTCTTTTTACAGTATTTTCCCATTTAAGCCTCACATGGGCAGCATGCTGGATTGGGCCCGGAAAGGCATACTCACTAGTTTTTCAATTTAGTTTGTTAATAGCCTGCCTTTCATAAAAGCATCAGGCACAATCACACCAATCCCTAAATCAATAGGATGATGCAGCAATGCTTCACAGAAATGATATTTTTTGAAATAAATATATACCATTCAGCCAGGCCCATTTGACATGAAATTTATATACTCAATAAGAAAGCACAATTAATGGTCCCGAACTGTATTTTCCTTCACCTATTTCACATTTCAAGAAGCACAGGATTTCTCAAGGAAGGAAAAAAAAAAAAAAAAAAAAAGAAAGAAAGAAAGGGAGGAAAGAAAAAGAGCTAAAAAGCATTCCATTCATAAATGGAATGAAGGTATTAAACAACAATGCTGGCTTGTTGGGGCCTCTTTACAACCTATTTATCTTGCTACCAATCTCATATCTCTCTTCTTTCTGGTCTTTGCACAGACATTGCCTCCTTAGAGAATACTTCCTTGATGACCTGTGTAAAACAGCATACCATATCCTCTCTGTCCATCTACCTTGCTCTTTTTAGTATTTCATTACCTTATATTTGTTTACTGTCACTTCTTCTCCCAACAACTGGAAGCTCTATGGAAGCAGCGGCTTTGCTATTTTGTTTAACATTATAACCCTATTGCCCAGAAAAGTATCTATCCTCTGATAGGTGTCCAAAAGAATTTCTCTAATAAACAAATGAATGAGTGAATAAACAAATTGATGAATAACTACCCCATTTCCTCTCCAAGGTGTATTGATCATGAAGCTGTATGATCACATTCATACAGTAGGCAGAGCCAAAAAGAATATACATGATTTCCACTTACTCACTAAACCAATCAGTCAGTATGGACTTACTTGTTTTTATGATATTTCCCTGTGTGTGTGTGTGTGTGTGTGTGTGTGTGTGTGTGTGTGTGTGTGTGTGTCTACATACATATATTGGGAGAGTATTCTATGCTATTATAAATAATGTGAAATAATGATAAAACTATACTAATTGGGGAATATTACCAATATTTTCAAACTGACCTCTACCCCTCTTCTGTTTCTCCACCTGTTAGAAAAATTTACCTTCACCTTTAAAGGTTTTATAGTTTCCTCTAACTGACACTTACATCTATTTATGTCAGTTGAGTTTATAGCAAAAGTGGGAGAAAAAGAATTTATAAATTGTTGTTATGAGTTATTAGGGAGAAAATATTTTATGTTCTTGAGAAATCCAGACGAAGACAGAAATCAAGTTTTAATTACCCTTTGTTGCCAAGTTGTATTTCACTGAATCTAATGTATGCTTAACTGGACTGCATGGGATCACAGATTAAACTAGGTTTTGTCTGGTGACCACTCCATGAGATCATTAAGGTGCCATCACCAATTACACCTAATGTAGAATCGTCTTCTTAGACTAGTACCAAGAGTACATTTTTACCTTGAGTGCCTAGATATATTGTGTTTGCATCATCAAGAAGTTTAAGTTCATCTGACAAGAGCCATTATTGTCATTGGACTATACCTACTAGGACACATTACAAAGAATTTCAGAATACTGTGATGGCAGAATTAAAAATTTGGGTGGAGGGAATTTAAATACGGTACAAGAATAAATATTTCAGACAATAACCAGTTTTAAGTGATTTTAACCAATTGAAGAAGTAACAAAAAAATTCTTAGCAATATGTTAACTCATATATTAGGTATTTTGTATTATCTTCTACAGATATCTCTGGAGAAATCAGCCATTTGGGGGCAAGAAGAAGAGGCCAACACTAAGACTGCTAAGATCCATGCAGAGCTTCACTGAAACAAAAGCAAACCCTGGGGGGAGGGCTATGTCCTAGGACTTCTGGTTCAGGCTTTGATATAAGAAAGAAAGAAAGAGAGAGAGAGAGAGAGAGAGAGAGAGAGAGAGAGAGAGAGAGAGAGAGAAAGAAAGAAAGAAAGAAAGAAAGAAAGAAAGAAAGAAAGAAAGAAAGAAAGAAAAAGAAAGAGGAGGGAAGGAAGAAGGGAGGGAGGGAGGGAGAGAGGGAGGGAAGGAGGGAGGGAGAGAGGGAGGGAGGAAGAGGGAGGGAGGAAGAGGGAGGGAGGAAGGAAGAAAGAAAGAAAGAAAAGAAGGAAGAAAAGCTTGAGGTATCCAAAGGATACTACCTTTCCTATGTGCTTTTTTTTTTACATATCACCAAAAAATTATTATGCTTGTAACTAAAAGGACTGTTAATCATGTTCAAAGCAAACCACTAAAACAATAGCAGAATAAACAACTGTGGAAGAAGAAAGTTGATGGCATCTAAGAAAGAATTTAAATGCCTAGTAACTATCTACTTAGTTGTAAAATTTTCTGCTAAATTGTGGGACAAAAAGTGTATACAATGGTCTCTTTTTTCTAGAAGGGATAAACTACATGCATACTAGTCCACCAAAGAATTCATTGTAGAACATTCACAACCAAGATTCTGTGAAGCCAGGGCTATTGGGTCAAACAGACTATAGAAAAGGATGCATTTGAGCCAGACTTTGAAATGTGCCATTGCCGCAGGTCTTCATGAGAATAACCACATGAGGGGAATAATTGACCCAAAGATCCTTATTAGGTTCAACATGGAACATCAGTCTAGTTCATTAATAATCAGCAGTCACCCTTACCATGCACATATTCTGTGCTAGATGCTGTATTAAGCAATCACGTCATTTAATTGTTACTACTTCCCTACAGAAGTGGTAGGTGTCATTATTAATGCTTCTTTTTTTCATATGAAGAAACTGAGGCATAGCAAGTTTAATAATCTGTTCTTGGTCCCATATGTGAAGGAGCCAAGGCTCAAACCCTAGCCTATCTTATACCAAAGACATTGGACTCAATCCTGCATTAATAATAAAACTAAGCCTGGGTATTTATCATGAGCCAAGTGATTGTTCTGAGCACTGTGCAAGTACACTTCATTTAACACTTACAACAATGTGCCAGGTAAGTGCAGTTATTTCCAATTTTACATATAAAGAAACAGAAGCTAAGAGAGATTAAGTAATTTGTTCAAGGTCACATAGCTAGGAAGTTATAGAACTTGGATTACAGCCCTGGTAGTTGGTTTGAGAGCTGGGTTCATAAGCCCTACACTTTAATGCCCCTCGAGTTTTACATTATACAAATGTTCTCCACCTATCTACTGTCCATTCCACCCCACAATTTGCTTTTAAGGTATGGAGATGATGTTGACATTTAAACTCCAATTAGTTTTCACTTCTCATCTGACTAGTTATTTCCATTTACAGACAGAACCAGCTATCCTCACTATGGGAGAGCAGATAGGAAATGATAAGAGTGCTGTAAAATATTCCATTAGCTCCGAAATGTCTCTGCAGACTTCAGTCAAGGTTTTACACTTACACTGTTCAGATTCAAATCTTTTTCAAGGTGAGAATTAAAGAAAAAAATATGTTGGTGGAGAGAAGAAACTTTATCAGAGATAAAATGCCTAGTTCTGGTTAGCTTGAATGACTTTTCTTGAAAGAATGAACTGATCAGTTAGGATGGGGTGAGGAGAATAGAGAGGCACTAAAAAGGCAATATGAGGTAGGCTGCCTAGGCACTCAACAGGCAACTTTCTGGACACTGGGAACCATACAAAGAAATGAGCACCACTAAGAGGAGAGAACGTCTGATGGGAGAATAGATAGAGAAGAATAAATATTCTCTTTGGCCTCTGCATTATTTCCCTTGGCTTCATCTGTGTCTCAGGGACCCATAAGACAATGGTAGAATACTAGCTCCAGAGCAGCAACATCTCCATATCTGCTGTGCATACAAGTGTAGAGAAGGGCTGGCATTGAGTAAAGCATGAAGGTTGGATGGTTAATGATATTAGCCAGTATCAGTCAATTCCACCTGAGCACAAAAGCTCTGTGTGGGGATTATCTGTTGTAATCACCTCTTTTTCACAGATGCCTTCAGATGCCTTGATGAATCAGGGGATCTGGATGTAAGGCTACACTTTGTTAATAATGAGTCGAGGGTTTAGGACAACATACTTTACCTCTTAGGTCATTGTTATCTTCATATATGTGCTACTGTTATAGTTTTTATTTGTTAAATATGTAAATTATGGGTGTTGCACACCCAAAGTTCTTTCCCTACTCTGACTAAGATAACATGCTGACCAACACTAAAAGGTGAATATTCTTCATCCCATTCTAAGGGTGGGAAAATAGACATTCAGAAACTTACAACTTACTCATGATTAAAGAGCTCTAGGGGCCAGGCCGGTATTTAAATTCAATTTTATCTGATTCCAGAAATGATGAATTTCATCACTGCAGACTTCATATTTTCTTACATTATGGCCGATCTTTTACTATTCAGTGAAGAATAAAGAAGGAAGAAAAATAAGGAAGGAAAAAAATGGAGGAATGAAATAAACTTTGTTCTTTTTCAAAAGTATATTTCAGGCATCAATATGCTAAGGTCCTGAAGTTTTGATGCAGAGAGGGGTATGAAAATGTTCCTGGCATTCCACTTATTTAGCAGAATAGAACAATTCCTAGTTCATGGCCCCATATGCCTAACTCGTTGCGTCATCTGAAGCTTTGATTGTGTCTCTGATTTTATTTTATTTGATGTTTTTTTTCAAGTGTTACTGTTTTCAGGCCTGCAGATTTAAATCAAGGATAGTGGGGTATAGGGGGTGGTGGTGGAAAGTTATTTAATTTGCATTTTTGAGAATGTAGCCATTTGGATATCATTCTTTATTAATGGACTATGCCACTCAGCATATTCATCTGGACATATTTAAAACTAAAAAATTTTCCACCTCCTGAGGCTGCACATGCAGTAAATAGCATGAGAATTTTGATGTAGTATGCAAATCTGAGATTTGTGAGTCCTGGTTGTTCATTGAAAGACAACAGAGGCCACAAATCAACCCAGTATAAATAGCATGTCCTCTGCATGGTGATGCCTGTGAATCAGGCAAAATAATCAAGAAGTCAGCTCATCCATGGACTACACAAGTCTACTTGCTAACCCTTTGCCACAGACCCTGTCACCAGAAAATCTGTAACACAAAGGGATGTAAAATGATGCTGAAAAATAATTCAAAAAATATTTATTAAAGTTGGTTACCATTTAATCATATAAGAAATTGATTGGAAGTCCATGTAGAGGACAAGATGCTGCATTTTCATACTCATAGAGTTATTTTTCAGCTAGATGTTGTTTTTCCTCTGTGAACAGAGTCTACCATTGCTACAGGTTTAACTCAGAATTAGCATCTGGAATATCTATACTAGGTTTTCAGCCTCCTCTCCCAATTCAATTTTGTTTTAGTGAAAAGAGGAAATTTATCTGTGACTTATGCTTCTGATTATTTTTCACAAGCCATTTATTCTAAACAGCAGTCAGTAGAAGCTGAGGTTTAGTGTAGTCACCTTAAAGATTTAGATTCTCTTTTATAAACACCTAGACACAAGCCACAAATGCTACAGTCACCAGAGGTTGGACATCACTCTTCCATTTCCTGTACTGGTTTTATATAGGCTCCTGATATGTGATTTGTGTGAGTTCACACTAGCATTGAAAACTAACCTATAAGCTGTCCAGAATTGGATTTCTCAGGTTATCAGTTTAAGAGGCTGCTGCTTATATCAGCAAGACCAGGAGGACATTGTTAAAGCCCTCAGCCTTACCACCGTCTGGAACCTCTCACTGGTCCTCACCATTCAAGGATTCCTATCAACATCTTTACTCTCCTCAAAAGACTTTACACACAGTATATGCTTTCATCCACACAATCATCTACCTCCTCCCCAAATTATGACTATTTTCTAACATTAGAGTCAAAGAAACAGGATTAGAGATGTAGGACATGGTCCAGACGGGAAGACTTAAACCTAGGCACCATAGCAGTATGTTCTGTGTTCTGTCCTTTCTTACCGCTGCATGTAGCCCTTGATTTCAGCCTGACCCTCCAGAACTTTCTTCACCTCTGTCACTCCTCCTCATGACACCACCTCTAGGATTCATTTTGCAGACCACCACAGTCCTATGAGCCTTCCCTCTCAGAGCTCTGATAAAAGATCTCAGTCAACTGTTTTCTACTTCTCAATAGATAAGACTTGCCAACTAAATTTCAGAACCAAGCTCATTCACACCACAGTCTAATTGATAATATCTAGAGAGTCTAATAGATTAATATCCCATAATGGAAATTTAGCCATTATGAAAACTGGATTGGGGCTGTTTGACTCTACCTACTAAGCCTTTTCAAAAACTTATATATACCAAACTTCTTCTTTAGATCTACCTTGCTTTAGCATCACTTTAGCTAAAATTAAGGTTGGAAAATCAATTGTCATTTGATAGACAGTAAAAGAAAAGAAAAAAAATAATTTGTAAAAAAATATTTGACCCCAAATCTTTCTTGTGCTGTCTATTATAAAGACTAAAATTCCACAATTAGTCATTTATTTCTTTAGGTTACACATTTCTCTCCCAATATATCTCTTTTAAGTGGAAAGTGGTCAGAGAGCAAGACTTCATTAAGCTACTTCGATGTCTAATATTTCATGGTGAATGAGGTAATCAGATATGTTTCTCAATCAAAAGAAAAGCCATAGCACATGTCTGACAAATGATTAGTACTCAGTGACTGTAACTATCATCATTTTATCATTGTGAGAATCAGGACCAAGTATCACATCTACATTTTAGGTCACTATTAATGCAGGGGTATCGATGTGTGTCTCTTTAATGACTGGTACTTTATTTTTGACTGTGTAATCAAGAACAAAGTATTTAATAATTTTCCCATTTAAAATGGTATTAATAATTTTGACCTCATTGATGATTATAAAGATTAAGTTAAATAAAAAAATCAGTCAGTATAATGAAATGTACATTGATCTAAAATATAAGGCATTCATTAGAAATAAAGGCATCCTCTATGGAGACAACTGCTTCCACACCCAAGTGACAGGAATACCATAAACCCAGCTCCCCCAGCCACTACCGTGAAAGTCCATTATGACTAATGGCCTGATCTAGAAGGAGTTAATCACCAAATTGCCTCACAGATTTTGTCAGGGATAGCTAACTTGCAGAGTTCTAACTCTTGCTGATCAAAGTTAGAAAAACACAACATGTGGGAAGGTCTGTGAGAGCTCTATAGGATTTTGGATAGGTTATAGATATATCTGTGTCTGGATTCCAAGTAACCCCACCTAGGGTCCTTGCTGAGCCCACTACAAACATGCAAATTTCACCAGGAGGACACCAAAATCTCTACATTCCGCATGACTTTTTTTTTTCTGTAGTAAAGTTATTTATTTATTAGTTACTTGTACTGTCTCAATACATTTTTGTTGTTCTTAATCTTTTGTATTTTTAATAAATTTTGTAAAACAGGATCATTTGTCCATATACATGGACATAATAAAATAATTATTATGTCAAGCTACTTAACATAATCATCTCCTCTCATAGTTCACATTTGTGTGTGTGTGTGTGTGTGTGTGTGTGTGTGTATCTGTGTGTGTCTCTGTCTTAAAAATACCTAAAATCTACTGTCTGAGCAAATTTCCAGTATTCAGTACAGTATTATTAGTTATAGCTATCATGTTCTACATTAGACCTCTAGACATATTTATTCTACATAACTGCAACTTCATATCTTTTGACCCACACCTCCCCATTTCCCCTACCTTTCTGCCATTGGTAACCAGTGTTCTACCTTCTCATCTATAATTCATCCTTGTGATGGTAAAGAGAGAGAGGCAGCCTTCAGTGCATTCTTGGACACTATCAATAGCTTAAGATATCATCATTTAGCACTTCTTTGACTACTGAACTAGACAGCATTGACCTACCTGGATGGTAGCTCATATAATAACTTGAGCTAACTGTCTATAATCCTGCAGTCCAGGAAATTTTAAACTCCTTGCTACACTAGTAGCATCTCTTGAATAACTCTGAGAAATACACATTAAAGGAGGCTACTGGGGTGGAGCATCTGACTCCATATACCTTTTACCAGTGAGGTCCATAAAATGCTGAATATGGTGTCAGCAGTTCTAGAATGGGGACCTCCTTTGTCTATAAAATCATTCCATAATCTGTGGAGTTAATGCTTGATTACTATGAGCAGTATCATGTTTTAATATTTCACTCTGTCCTCATATATGTCTTCCAAACAAAATGATATAATGGCAACAAAAACAAAAATAAATATTAAAGTGAATATGTTTGGACCTTAGCGCCCACTCATACTAGTTATTTGGATTCATGCAGCCAAAATATCAAACTGCTTCACTAGAATTTGGAACTTTTTGCCCATCAAATCATCTTTTTATTGCATAGATATGACCTTTATTTGGAAGAATATATATCATATGTATAGAATGAAACCCCCCACCCTGAGCCTTCTGTTCTGAAAACCAGATTTTTACCTAGAATTCTAGTTCCATGTGTCAAAACTGAGACCTCTTGTCACTATTATATGGGATAATATGGCTAAGAAAAGAGCAACTCCAGAGACTTCTCTAAACTGGCCCCAGTAAAAGTCTACTAGTCTACTTGGTAATGGAAAGCAATTCCCTACTTAGACCATTTTTGAGACTTACAAGTACACCAGCAAGGGTGAGGGTATCTAGTGGCAATGTGTCTAGAATCTACTTCTCCTTTCAGAGTGTTTCTCAGATGTTTAGAGAAATGTGAGGAACCCTGGTCCTTTGTTCCAGAGACAAAATCCCATTGTCTGGGTGGCCTCGCCTTGGATATTACCTTCCCCACCAACAAGACTGGAGGTTTCTCAGACAAACACTATGGCTACATTGTTTGTGCTCACTGTATCTTTCATTTATTATGATTCCAAACTCTTTTGCTCTCATACAACATTCTCAATCTCTGTCCATGTTCTTTATATCTAGGTTCTGCCTTTTCTCCTCATGTACTGACAAGACCATCTTCTGGATTTCTTGATTGGCTTCAGATATCATTATCACTTCTGCTTGCACTCACATGGATTGTTCTTGGCTCCACACTCTCTGGCCATAGGCCAGGTTCACTGGTCGTTTCTTGCATCTAGCCACTCTCTCACAATCTCAGCCTGTCCTATCTCTCACACAGAAGTATGGATAATTTTAAGATAGCCATATAACTCTATCTCAAAACATCAAACTCTTTATCCACAATATTCTTTAATTTCTGCTTTTATATTCTCATGGCCTTGCCTGAAGATTTTGATTGCTTTTAAAATACACACATCCCTAGAAAAGGAATATTTTATACATTATCAAACATGTATACCTCCATACAAATAAAACCTTGACATATTTTTTAAAAATATGGTAGGAGAATCAAGGTAGGAAAAAAGAATGAAGATCCTAACATCCAGGCTGCAGTTGAGATGAAAAAATATGCTTCAAAACAAGAAATGGAAGCTTAGCTCCTGAAGATGAAACTTGCCACTCTCCCAATGTTGTGTAGAACTGGCCCTGTGTAGCTCTTTCTTGTAAACTACAACTTGTCACAAAATTTTTTTACAGGCACTCAGCCTATTTGGATCTGGGTTGTAAATATTTGCCCAGACTCTAAAACTAATGCCCTAACTTACAATGAACATATTGCATAAATATATGTTGATAAATAAACTTGTAAGCTGGTGTATGCATTGCATGTAAACTCTCTTTTTTTAAGCAAAGATTTGAATTTTATAGACTGTAAAATATGAATATTGCTCTATTTATCTTGATGTACCTCTACGAAAAGGTGACTGCTATGAATGGAAAGTCATGCCATATAATGAAAATAAGGTACTCTATTTGGAATTTTAAGATATCTCCTGCCCAATATATATAACCATAAGTATCTTAAAAAATTAATTGTTTCTTGCATATATGTTTTCAAGTTCTCTGGCTATATTCCTAAGTGATTTATAAGCATTGCAAGAGGGGTGGAGCTGGTCACTTCTATGAATATAGGTTTCAAGAATTCTTGTTGGTCAATGTAGTTCAAGAAAGCTAGTAATGAGAGACGTGGGTATGGAGGTACAATGCCATTAAATATCAATAACAATAACAAACTCAGATCACACTGTTAAGAAGAATTATTTATATTTTTAGGTACTTATACTAGAAATATTGCCTGTTAAAGGACCAGAATGTAACTGTTTTAGGCTTTGTGGGCCAAGTCTGGCTTTTGTTGGATATATTTCTTCTATTTTTAAAATGTTTTTAAACCATGGTTTACAAAGGAAAACACCATTTTTAGCTCATGGGCCATATTTTCCTTATCCCAGCTTTGGAGCAAAGGTCTTAAGACACTTAAACAGCAGAAAACTTTTATTCAAGAGAGATCTTATGTTCACCATGGTAACCAAAATTAGTCCAAGAGTGGTGCTTGGGAGGTTTTGGTGGTCCTAGGACCCTGCCTATCTGCTTTTTCTAGGTATCAGACAGACCTGAGGAAACTACACAGAGCATGAGAGCTCTTGGAAACACAGCTTAGAAATCTAGATATTTATGTCCCAGAGAAGCCCAAGGACTTTCAGAATAGTAACAAAAATGTGCAATTATCAAAAACTTCAGATCTTATATCAACAAGGAAGGGAACATCTAGTAGGCTGACAGTTACCATATGTACAGTCTGTCTATGGCTCTATCATGCTTAGTATCCCAAGTAAAAACCTCATTTCTTTTTTGTTTTAAACCTCTTACATGCACCGCATCTTAGATAGAAATACCTTTACAGTTTACTCATTTCCTTCCCTTCTCAATTCTATCAGATAGAGTATACTTTTACTTCCTTAGACCAGGATAACTGTGCCAGACTCTTAACTGGTTTCCTTGCAGGTTCTTTTAGACTTTCCACTTTTTGCCCCAGCCAGACTACCCCAGATAGGCTAAGTCTTATAATTACATTGCTCTGTTTTGGTCTCCTCATTCTCTCAATGACCTGAATTCAATTCAATTTATTTCATCATTGATCAAATATTTATGATGTTCAAGCATTCAATGTAGTGGAAACTATAGGACTTCCAGATTTATGTTAGAATCTCTGCCTTTATTAGAAGAGATATGATGATGACATAATACCTGTGATGCAAGGTATAATGTAACAAGAGCCATTTGGGTAGTGCAAGCAAATTTCAATAAAGTAGCTACAGAAATTTTCTGGCTAGTGAGATTGGGAAAGACTTGAGAAATTATTGAAATATAAAAGGAATTTACAACCTAAAGGTAAAAGGGGCAGGGCAGTGTGGTAGAGAGAAAAGCATGAAGAGAGGCACGGAGGAAGAAAAGTGCAGAGATTATTTTAGAAATTATGGCTGTATGATTTCAGTAGTTGTGCAATAAAATAAACTTGGAGAATGAGTTAAACTGTTTGTGGAAGGCCTGAAATGCCAGACCATGCTGCGTGAGCTGTATTTAGTAGACTTTGGAAGAAAGCCAATGTTTTCAGAAGTCCATATGCCCTCTTATTAGGTGAATGTGTGTTATATTTGCAGGCCCTGATGTGGTTAGTGAAATGGCTTTGGACTAAAAGTTAGGAAACTCACAGATTTGAATTTCTGTTTTAGCTACCTCTGCTTCATCATTCTAGATTATCAATTAATCAAAGGAAAATGAACAACACAATTATTTACATTTATATTTTAAAATGTTTGTACAAATTATGAAGTGCTGATGCTACATGAAAAAACAAGGAAAGAGTTTTAGAAAATCTAAAGACATATTGGCTGTGGAATTTCCAAGAACAAATGAGATACAGCGAGGTTATGTTTGGGAAAGTTGGAAAACAAAAAAATATTTGTCTTTAACCTTTTCAACCTAATATTGCAGATCATGGCTCCCTGCCACCCTCACATTAGATCATAAAATCCTTAGAGAAGGAAGTGTGTTTGCTTTGATCCTTGTTTGTATTCTCAGCACATAGCAGAGAGCCTGGCTCAAAAAAACCTCTCAGTAAATGTTTTGAATGAATGATCTCTCCAAACTCCCGCTGAAGTCTCCATTCCAGAGGAAAATCTGTAACTAAATGCATGGTAACCAATAAAAGGTTATCCATATGCTAAAAGAGATTTATAAGAAACGAATATGGACTAGCCCATTGTCAAGTAAGTCCAATTTTAATGGCAACACACACAGAAGAGGAGGAGCATCTTAGAAGATTAACAAAGTCTATGCAGCTGAGCTGCCAATTGACCACTTCCTGCTTCTCTTTCACCTGAGGCTGCCTTGATTTCCATCTAAAAACCTAACTAGAAGAACTTGGCTTTTTCAAGTATGACTACCTTTAACTAAACTGATTCTGTTTTACCCTGGCATATGCTAAGTAAAGAGACTATGGAGAACCTTCAAGTCAGACTCTGTAGATAATTTTTTTTTTCCAGATTTTGAAGAAAGCCCTGTGTGTTGCTATCTGCCTGTGGGAGTCACTGGGCTCTAAATCCACTGTCCTGATTTCTTGGTCTCCCAGTCTGGAAAGAAAAAATCACTTTCCTTTTCACATGGAAATTTTCCACAGTCGAATACTTTCACTCTGCTGGATTTAGCTGTGTTTGTGTTAAATTCCCTTTCTTCAGTACATAGATTTGGCATGTACTTGATCGTGGTTTCTAGCCTAGCTTCTCTGATTGCATGCCTACTGCATGCAATTTAGACAAAAATGAATGTCATTGGTTGAAGTGGACACATAGAGACTCAAACTGGGAAGAGCCATAATGATGCAATTTCAGATATCTGAAGTGTCTATTCCCAAATATATTGTCTACTTTGAAGTTAAATATGCCATCATGACTTCCACTTAGGCCTGTATGTAGTCTTCACCTTATATTCTGAAATACTCAGAGCAGTTTTGAAGACAGGAAGAGTGTAAAAATTGCAATAAATAAAAATACCATTTGCTAATTTAATTCAACTATATCAACCTGTATATGGTGACAGAATTTTGCTACAACAGTATGAATTAGTCTAATGGAAAATCATTTAATACCAAAATGTTAAGGGAGCATGCTAACCAACATTTTTCATTTTCAGTGACAAATACCCAACTCACACTGACAAACTAAAAGTTCTGTGAAGAATGCATTGTCTTGCATAACTGGGAAGTAGAGTAGGGTGTTGTTTCAGGTCCATCTGACCAAGTGACCCAAATAGCACTATCAGAGATCCTGGTCTCTTTCTCCAGTTCTTTGATAGCTTCTTTCCATGTAATGAATGGATATGAAGGTTTTTAGAATTTTAAGATCCCAGGTGAGAGAGTATTTCTTGGATAGGTATTTTAGTTTTCTATTATTATAACAAATTACCATGACATTGGTGACCTAAAACAATACAAATTTGCTATCTTACAGTTTGGACATCAGAGGTCTGAAATGGATATAGAGAAGCTAAAATCAAAGTGTAGATAAGGTTACATTTTTTTTCTTTAGACTCTGGGAGATAATTCACTTTCTTGCCTTTTTCTCCTTTTAGAGGTTGCCTTTATTTGTTGGCTCATGGCCCCTTACTTCATCCTCAAAGCTAGCAGTCTCATCATTCTGACTGCTAATTTATT
Source organism: Cynopterus sphinx (assembly GCA_030015415.1). Classification (NCBI taxonomy): domain Eukaryota; kingdom Metazoa; phylum Chordata; class Mammalia; order Chiroptera; family Pteropodidae; genus Cynopterus; species Cynopterus sphinx. The sequence goes on along the minus strand of CM057384.1, from coordinate 24,184,942 downwards.
GTTACATCTTCTCTAACTCTCCTTTTTCACTTAAAGGATGCTTGAGATTATATTAGATCCACCTATCTGATCTAGTATAATCTTCCCATCCTGAGATCTTCAGTTTAATCACATCTGCAAAGTCCCTTTTGCCACATAAGCTAACATATTCATGGATTCTAAGGATTAGAATGTGCTATGGGGGGGCAGGCATTATTCTGTCTAAAACAACAGGTAGGCAAAAAAAAAAAAAAAAAGTCCTAAGGAGGACTTTGAGTGATCTCCCTTCTGTGATGTGCTTATCTTCAGACAATCTCTGTGCCTACGAGGGCTGTATATCCTGATTGGCTAGGCTGGGTCACGTTAGGTCAACCCTGATGGTGAGAGGGCAAAGGTGATGATTTTAGCTTTAATCATATCACAAGGAATGGTTTCTCTGTAGAAAAAAGGGAGGTTCTTGTTAGAGGAGAATAAAAGGATTCCGGGAAAGGCAAACAACCACCATTATCCATTGCACAGATAAATGGGCAAGTTTGCCAGTTTTCAACCCTTTTAAGAAGGGCACCATGAGTTTACCATTAGTTATATGAGTATTTTCTTTTAAAATATAAATATTAAATTATGTGAGGGGACAAATAAATGTTTATATTGAGTCACATATCAGTGAGAAGTGTTTATCAAAATCTTACACTTTACGGTAGAACTAGCTGAAGCAATAGTTACTTTAGGGAAGAATGTTAGAGGGCCTCAAAATGAGAAGTCCCAAAGAGAAGATAAAAGGAAAGTCAAAAACCATGAAGAGTGTACCTAGCCTCTCTCAGCCTGATCTCGGGCAAGCTCGGACTCTTCTTGTGTTAACATGTAAATGGGCCCTTGGTAAATGAACCTGTCTCTTATATGGGGTCTTTTTTTCCTCATTCATCTACTCCCCTATCTTTTAGCACCTTCCAAAGCTTGGGCACCATTCACAACTTTCCCCCCAGAACTCCCATCCTTATGCCTGCAAGATGGCATGATCTGCTCTGCCTCAGAGCCCCAGAGGAGAGACAATTGTTCATAGGCAGAAATATCCCTCCACGGGCAGCAGCTCTTCTGCATTTGGGCATTAATTCATAATCAAACATTGATGAATCATGCCATTTTACTGAAAAGCACAGTCCTTAAGTCAACCACCTAATCTAAGGGAAGAAATTAAACTCTAAACCAACATAAACACATTACAAGTCATTAGTGTAATTAAAAAGGAATGTATAATTAAAACATTTGTGTATTTTAGCTCAAATTCATCTGCGGTCGGAAATTTTAATGAACTGTTCATCAAAGAAGTCTCGGGAGTCTGGGGATAAGTTTAGCATAACAAGAAACTGAATGTTTTCTTCCCTCTGCTTCAGGAGCCCCATTCCCTCAGGTTTTGGAAAAGCAACCTGTCATTGGTTCCACCAAACTAATAATGATTCTAAGTGGTTATGATTGCTTCCGTGTTTTAAACTGATGTTATCTTTTTATCCCTTAAGAATCATGTTTTTCATAATTACTTCTCTTTTGTCCTTTCCTTAAGACAAATGATTTTATAATTAGCGATGAAGGAAGGAGTCGTCACTCCAAGACATCTGTCAAGTTGTCAGGAAGTATGTCTCCCTGTAGCTATATTTAAACTTTCTGTTTAATAGCCTCTTGCTTTATTTCACAAGAACATCTCTATGGAATCATGCCCAGGATCCCCTAATGATCAGGTTCTATAAAACGTAGAGCAATTAGACTCAAAGAAATATTGCTCTTCAGAACGTTCTCCCTAGTCAAAATGTGCACCTCTCCCACCTAACACTCCCTTCCCTGGGCCTTCCCACCCACACAGATGTCCCCACCCCATGCTCTGTAGGCTCAAGTTCTAGACTCTTGTGGATGAGATGACGAAGTGTGTCAATAATTAGGCTAACATTTTCCACAGTTTCAGCATTTGGTTGTAACGATGCTCAGTCTCCAAGAGAATACAAGCTATTGTGAGAAACAGAATACTTCTTCCTTGGAGGGATCACAGTCATACCTGTGCTGTTTATTTCCCCTGCACCCTATAGAGAAATGGCATGCATGTTCACATGTCTGTTGTCCTTCTGCAACCTCTGCAGCAAGGAATGGCCTTCCAGTAACTCCTAAAGCCTCATTCATTAGGAACAGAATCCAGATTGAGAGAAACGTCCTGTGGATCCTGTGCTGAGGAATATGAGGAGCTTATTTTACCAAGGGATTCAACATTATTTCTAATCTCTGATTCAGGTGCCATTCTGTCAATAGGTAACACCCTAAATCTCACAAAAGTCTCAAGCTGCTCTAATCACTCACTCTCTGTATTCTTCAATAGTCCAGGTAACTCATGACTCTTGTTCTTCATGAGATAATGCTAAGTACAAGGATTCCATGATTTTCTGAGAGACATACAGAAGTATATCAGACAGATCCAGGAACAGCAAGTCCTAATGACAGCAATCTAATCCTGACTTTTCACCAGGCCCTGACAGAGATGCAGAGACAAGACTGGCCCACACTGAATGAATGCACACCTTAAGTTCCTTGCATATTTAAGGAGCGCCTTAAAATTGGTCAATTTACCCCTCTTTTTGAGCACTTTTCCAATTTTCCCCCACCTTCAAAACACCCATACTATTACTGGCCCAAGTCCCAGGGATGTGCAAACCTAGAAATTACCTGGAAATTACCAGAATAAAGTGGAAAAAACATTGCTTGAAATATTTTCCTTCATGAGAATATTCATATTCAAGACTCTTAGAGATCAAGACACTCTAAGTGACAAATGGTCTAACATTTTAAGGTAGAATTACAGGCATCAGAGAGATTAGGGCATCAAGACTTTTGTTTTCTGATGGGGCAGGCTAACTGGTCCTGGATCTCCTCTCATTGCACCATGCGGTGGCTGCTTATTCTTTCTGCCTGATATAGTAAACGAGCATAGCACAATATGTAGGCAGAGGTGTGACAAACTCAGTAGCTGGAATAATAAGAAAAATAATTAAATCAGTGTGTTTACTTTCCTGGTTAGTTTCTTAACTTATTCCTTCATGAAGCTCATGGATCATGATTATATTTAAGATGAAATAAAATCACAAGTTGCCTCTAAGCTTGCAGTCTTCTTTTTCTATTCCAAATGCCAGTCCTCCCTTATGGCTATTTTAATGATCCTTACATCCTTTTCACTCATGTTTCATACTTTTTAAAAATCATTCCTTAAATCAATGTCAGATCTAAAATGCTAGTTGCAGTACTTCCTTGTTTTTCTGCTGTCAAGAATCTAAAAGGCTCCCTGACACCTTTGGGTTAATGCTTGGCTTCATGTCACCTGCCCTCATCTCATCCATCCTTGTTGCTTATCACTTCTTAGCAGTGTATTTAAATTTGGCACCTCTCTTTGCTCCACCCACTTCAGCCAAATTCCTATTGGCTCAAGCTTGTTGACAATTTTGAAGAAAGTAGAAATAGTAAGAAGGTCTGAAAATACCAGATAGGTGCCCTTTCTCCACCTCTAGACTTTTCTCATCCAAGAGTAAGTCCATGTTGTGTCTGTTGTTGATCACCAGCAGCTGAATGCAATTTTTAACTCAAACAAATGCATAAAAGCAACTAACTTTTCCTGCATAACCTATTGGTTATTCATATTTAAAAACAAGTGATACCTCTCTAATTATATTCTCTTTGTTTTTTTTTTTTAATTCATAAAATGTTGCACTGAAAGATCTGAAATTCTATATTTAATTTAAATAATGGAACCACCCTTTGAGCTCTTATTTGGAAGGTGCTACCAATCCAGCACGTCTGTATTCACCCTTGGGCTCTCCTTCCTCTTCTTCATCAGTGCTCTACCTGCTAAGTACCTAAAAGGGAAAAATCATGTGAACATACAAACATAGCTCCTTTCCATTATCATCTTGAGTTGTTACCAATCCTTTACGTGAACTTGCAAACATATAGAGGCACAGCTTGAGTGCAAAAAGGTAGCCCAAAACACATTTTTCTTATTTTTTTTTCTAGAATATAGAAATTTAAAAGTCATGGGTGAATAAATGAGTGAAAAAATGAATCATAAAGAGACAGTAACAATTTTATAATAAAAAAGAAAACAGGACAGATAAGACACTATAAAAACTTGGACAGGTGAAAAGATTTGACATGAGGAAACTCCAAAGTTACAAACTGAGGAATCTTTTACTTTAATTAAAATTTTTTTATTTTTTTATTTTTGAGGAATCTTTTTAAAATGTTATGTCACCCTTGAACTTGCCACTCCCAGTTTTTGAAGCAATACTGATTAGTTTATAAGGGGCTACTAGTGTTTATATTAGGAAAAAAAGAAAGATATTGACCATAGACAGAATTTTAGGGGGAAATACCACAAAATAAAATAAGGATTTTGACCTTTAAGAGAGAAAAATGATGAGAGGAGAGACATTATGGTTGCAGGAATAAGAACATGGAATCAGCACCCCAGGGAGAAGAAACCTGGATAGTTAGAAAAATGCCAAATGAATTTGTGAAGTAGAAAAGAAGAAAAGATGCATGCCTGCTTTCCCTGGGAGCATCTCAGACTGTACCAAAGGAAGAGAAGGCCGAGGAGAAATAGCCATGGTAAGCTCACTGTGACATAAAAGCCAAAGAAAACTTTTCTTGACCTGGAAGTGTGGTATGCATGTTACTTATGTGTATTATTATGCAGGGAAGATCGATGAATAAAAGAGAGGGACAGGTCAATAGATGCCAGGGCCATCTCAGTGATGACCTTTCTGGACCAATGATAGAGGATCTGATATACCCTCATCTAACACTTTGGCACTATTTAAACCCTCTTGAGCTGAGAACAAACCCTTGCGGAAAACTTGTCATCTTCATTTTACAAAAATATAAAGATATCCAAGTAACTTTTGAAACAGGGCCAATCTCATGTGTAGAAAAAGAAAGAACATCAACCACAAGGTGTTGAAGGTCATTTGATGGGTGCCTAATTAAGATGTTTTCAAGTAGCACATCCAAACAGATGTGCAAAATCCTGTTATGATCGATTCTTTAAGTAAGAAATGTTCCCTTTAAGGCTTTCTTTTTAGTGTGAACTCTTCTGGGGGAAGTGATACATTAAGTGCCAACATTTTAATATGAAGATACATATGAGGTTGCCATTCCAAGAGGCTGGGAGGATTTTATAAAAGTGAGAATTTGGGGCTTGGGTCTTGCTATAAGATGACAAGGGAGTCAATCACAAGTGATAAACCTTGTCTATAAGTCCAGAATCAATGTTAGAACTGCTTTTTCATTTATTTTGTTAACACTTCCATCCACAGGTCCTCCGTAATATTAGTTTCTCCCATTTTTTTTGTAACAAAATGAGATCAATGCATTATATGCACACACAAACACATATACATGCATTTATTCACATGCTCCCACACATACTCTCACCCACACATGTATACATACAGTAAACTTTGTGGTCTCCACTGGGATGACTGAATGTTGAAGTAAACTTCAATTAAATAAATATCCTATAATTTAGATGCCAGATTGATAGGCATTTCTTCATAATCTTAAAATTTTTAGTTTCATTGAAGGTGCTACCATGGATCTATTTGTGATGCTTATTCATTTGTAGCTAGATTAATGACCTTTTAATGTTAATATAAACACGAGGAGCAGAAAAAAAAATAAAGGAAAAGAAACCCAAAGATAATTAGTAACATAGATTTCAAATTAGATACAAGAATTATCTTTCTAATCATTTTAGCTATTTAATAGAGGAAGATTTACCTCTCAAATGAGTGAATGTTTCATCACACACCAAACACTGATGGCATCAAGGACACTATAGAAAAGGGGTTCTCTTAAAGACCCTCAATTGGGTACAAGTATAATTGCCTTCTTGGGTCTTTTCTAGCTTTATAGTTTTATTCTTCTATCATCCCATGTGAAGGACACACCTTGATATACATCTCTTGCACAGATTGCCACCACTGTAGCCTATATGAAATGCATACCTCTCTGGACATGCATGTTTCCAGCCATTGACATTGAGGCTTTTAAAAATTGTTGATGTCAACGAGGTGGGTATTTAGAACTGGATGTGTCAGAGTATTTATTTTCAGAATGTCTCTGGTGACCATGTTTTTCATTAAGGTTTCCAGCTGCATCGGGTGTAATTAATCCTAAGATTATAATCTTATTCAGAAAAATGAAGTAAGAGAGGATGTTGCTAAATAAATTTCCTGGCTATGAAGATGTCACTCCAGAGACTAGGATGTAAATATCATGAATACTTTTGTCTTTGAAATGACTGTTGAAAATATGTTAATAAATATTAGGTTTCACAGCCCTCTGGAAAAAAAAATATTTAATTGTATCAGTGGACATTTATTTAAAAGTCCTGAGCTCAATCTCATGTATTATGAGTTAAGAAATTCTCTCTATATAATGATATACTCTTAAATATCCCCACAATGCATTGCTTTAGATCCTGCAAAGCAACTACTAAAATTCTATTCTGACTTATAGTTAGATGTGATAAATTAAACACACACATTTATTTCTTATTTCCTCTTGAAACTCCTCTGTACTGGGACATCAGAAAAGGCAAAAAACAATTATGATATAGAAATACAAGAGCCAATGAAAGATGTCAAAAAAAGTTGAAGAAATGAAATGTGACAAACAGGGAGGTTACTAGTTGAACATCTGAGAGGAAGCTGAATCCTGAGTGCCTGTGAAGAAATAGCCAAATATTTGCAAGATAATTCATGGTAGAGGTTTGGAAATGTTTAAGATTTTTAGAGACACCTGAACCTTAAATGATGAAGACTCCAACTGGAGCTGAAAATTGGAGGGTAAGTAGAAAGCCTTTATGGAAGCAAATGAAAATCTAGGTGCCAGCCCTTACCTTGGACAGCTATGAAACTAAACTCACCAAAGAGGTCAGAAGGAGATTTGTTTTCTAGAGCAATGGGATCATAAAAGCTCTGATCCCAGAAATTATAACCTTATCTAAGGGTCAAGGTAAAAATGCTGCATCAAAAACAGATGATTATTGAAAAGCTACATAACAAACTAATTAGATCCTGGCCTACTCTTTTTATCATCTTCCAGAATGCTGAAAAATCAAGCTTTTACCTCTTAAAGCAGTATCTGAATGACTCCTTAAACACTCTGGTCTAATGAAAAAGGTATCATCCTTTGATTAAACCATATTGACACCTAAGACTTCACAGCCCCTCCTTATGAACACAAAAATCCAGATCAGTTTTTAGCACCTCACTCTTAATTATAAACTAATCACAAATAATAACCAGATATTTGTGAAAGGTTTAAAAAATAAGAATGAAAGACAGATCAAAGCAAAGAATAAAAGTAGTCCAGAAGAAACAATGTAAAAATCAAAATAAAACTTCTGGACGTCTAAAATGGCTTTTTCCAAAGAGAAAAGAGAAGACACTGGATCTATGAAAAGAAAATTGGTTGGTTCACAAAAGGAAACTTGAGAGGAAAAAAAAAGTTTACTGGAAATTAAAAACCTAGAGCAGAAATGTCAAATTTCAACCCAATGAATAGAAGTTAAAGAAATCTTCTAAAAAGCAGAACAAGAAGACAAAGATAGAAAATAAAAGAGAAAGATAAGAAAACCAGAACATTAGTCCAAGATTATCACACAAGACTTATAGAAATGGGGAACAAACAAAACTGAAACAATGCTTTTATCACAGAAATAATGCAAAAAAACTTCTTAGATATAAAGGACATATTTCAGAGAGAGATAGAGAGAGAGAGAGCATACCCACAAAATATTACAAAAAATAAAGAAAACAGACCCTCAGCAAATATATATATATATATATATTTGTGATAAATACATGTCTATCTATCTATCTATTTATCATCTATTGTGAAATTCCAGAAATTTGGGGGCTAAAGAGAAGATCTTAAGTTTCCATAGATAAAAGAAGGGGGGTTTAGAAATAGAATCTCATTTCATTTCTAAAGAGGAGATATTTTAAACTCAAAGTAAATGGAGGAAAGCTTTCAAATTCATAAAGAAGATAATCTACTTATAATTTAATATCCAGCCAAATAATCAAATATGAATGGAAAATAAAGACATGTTCAGGCATGCTGAGTTTTAAAAAATGTTTCTCTCATTCATCTTTTCTGAGAAAGCTACTATGAAAGTATTTCTATCTGAACCAGAAAGATGTCAGCATAAAATCTTGGAAATGGGGTTTCAAAAGAAAAAGAGGCATTGAAACTCTCTGAATGATGATGGAGGGAAATCTTAGCATTTTAAAAGTTTCTAGGGTATATCCAGCCTAGATGAAGCAAGAGGAAAGAGGATGCAGGGTAGATATCCAAAGGGAGGAGAGTGAACTGATGTTTATTATATGACACTTGTAACTGTATTTAGAGATTATCTGCTCTATCAGAAAAAACTTGGAGTGAGTTAGAAAACTAAACAAAAAAAGCCAATTATTAACTTCGGGAAAAAAGAGTAAGTTTAGTAAGAATTATATGGTAAGTATGGATCATGATTACATTGTCTATTATATTGTTGACAGGGTAGTAGGCCTGTAGTGTGGCTATCAGGTTTCTATTGCTGAGCCACATAGGATTTAAAACACTCTATCTAATCACTTTATGAGTCCTGTCCTCTGTTGTTATATATTACAAGTGTGTGTGTATCTCTTGTCTTTCCACCTAAATTGGGAGCTCTTGGGAAAGGAACAGGATCTTCTGTTTCTCTAAATCCTCCACAGCTATGGACCAATGTCTCAGTAAACAAAAACAAAAACAAAAACAAAAACAAACAAAACAAACAAACAAACAAACAAGAATCCAATACACTAAGCAAACCTTTCAATCACTAACATTTAGGTCTGAGGAAAAAAAAATGACCAGAGTCAGCACATAAAAGGAGCACATGATGATCATCACAAATAAGATACTTGCAATAATAATGTGAAATGTAGTAATTGATTGTATGTTGGGTGCTAAAAATTTCTGGTCACTATTCTAAGAGCTTTATATGCCTTAATTCATTTAAACTTTAAAAACCCCAAGTTGAATACTATTATAGTTTCCACTTTACAGGTGAGCAAATTGAGGCCCAGTGAGGTTAAATATGACAGAGACAAATGGGACAGGACATATGCTTTTCCTTGCCCTTCCACACCTTGTGTCCCGAATTTCATTGGTGACACAGTCCAGAATGTTCTCATTTATCACTATGTCTGACTCCTCTCCAGAATCTATACTCTGAGGACAGGCACCACATCTCACATTCTCTTGAACTCACACATTTCTAAGCAGAGCATCTTGCACAGAGTGAGCACTCAGCACTTATGTATGAGCTGAACAAATGAGAAAGCCATGATGGATGAGGAGGCTTGCTGTGCAATCTCCAGCATAACACAAGACAGAGTTGTGGGAGACCTGGGCAGACATGGCTCCATACACCATTCACCATTAAATAATTCTAAATAACTGTTCAAATATGCAAATGATAGTCAAAATGTTCAAAATGTTCTATGTGATGTAGGTGAAAACATATTTGAGACAATCTTAAATTTTTTTTCAAAAATATATATTTTTTTTACTTTTTTGATTTAATTTTTGGAAAAAGTTTCAAAATATATATACATATGTATCTTTTTATGTTAATTTGTATTGTTAATGACTTATTTTTTGGGGATTTGAATCAATGTACTCAGGATGGTTTCAACATATATTTTTTTATAACAGATATAACAAATAAGATGGTTTTTGTTAAGTTTCAAAAGAGAAAGAAAACATTGAAAAATAACCAGCTTTAATAGAATATTTAATATAATTTGTGAATTTCTCCCATTGCCATATATGTAAAAAAATGAGGAAAGATAAATTTCTTAAAAAGATGTATCAGATACTGGTTATCTTAATTTAAGGCAGCAAAGAAACGCTGTGTAGTATAGCTGAAAGCTCTGGTTTGTTTCATTATGATTAAATGAAGTTTCTGTTTTACTTTAGTTTTGTTTTTCTGTATCAGGTCTTTCCAAGCTTATCTTATAATCAATACATGCTTTTATTTTTGTCTTTACCAAGCTGGGGGACTTTCAAATTATCGTCTAAGTTTCAGTCCCTCAGGTACAAGGCATTTCAGTCTGAAAGGATGTCTGAGCCCTTTGCTGTGTGTGTGTTAATTAGAGTTGGTTTTCTGATCTTTGCTGTCAGTTTCCTTTGCTCCACAATTTGAGAGACAGTGATGCTAAACCAATCCTCAAAGATCTCTGGAGACCATTTCCAGTTGCATTACTGATTTATTTTTGTCTTCACCAGATGGCTCCAGGTTCCTGTGACTGTACGGGAGTCCTTTTGATTATCCTATTTATCTCTCCCAGTGCTCAATTTAAGGGTCAAATCTCATGTAACACATTTGCCAGAAAGATAAACCATTCAAGCCCGCTGCTGTCTGGACACCATACTTCTGACATATGCTCTGTGCTTCATTACACACGAAAGTTATTAGATTTAATACATGTTTTTATAAACTTCATAACAAAAGCAGGCAGGGTTTTTTTGTTGGTCTGTTTGCTGATCATTCTGAACATACAGCCAATAAAGGGTAAGGAGCCAGGAGGACTTTAAAGAAAGGAGATGATTCTGTGGGTCCCCCAAGACTCCCTCGCTGAGGCCTTTCTTAGCTTTATAAAGGTGGCCATGAAAAAGATGAGCAGAACATTTTTAATGAAACCAATAAAAATGCAAAGGAAGATTTAATGTTTAAAGAAACAATAAATCAAAACTGACAACTGAAATGCAATATTTCACCATGAGATTGAGGAAATCAATTCATCCAAAGGGCACACTTGGCTTCTGTTAAAAAAAAAAAATTCTACATATTCACACAATAAAAGCTATCATATCAGGCAAGGCTAAATAAACTCTAGTTAATGAATTTTGAAACTTTGAAAAACATGCATGAAGCCAGACAATACAGAGTCTGGTGGCATTTGGATGAGCATGCACCACTCCCCCCCACATACACACACACGTCTACAATCCAAGAATCATAAATTACTATGATCAGGATCCTAAGTGGAAGTTAGGACATTGAAAAAAAAATGTATATTGTTCAAAATGCTCTGTGGGCTCTGGATTGCCTAATTGTTAGATTATTTACTTCGATTTCTGAATCATTTCTCTTTAAGACTTCTCATAAAATAAAATAAGTGAATCCCCAAAACAGAAATACTAACTTGGCCTTCATCCTTAGGAAGAAAACAAAGAGAATCGGGTGCTTTCAGCCCATCTCATTACGCTTATATGGAGTGACCCTGGGGAAAATTAAATTTAACAAAAAGTATTCCTGCCTCCTAAGGGCTTGAAAGTCAAAGAGAAATTGTCACCTGCACTAGAAATTATAATATGATGACGTTCATAGCTAGGACTATAACAGAGGTTGAAATGTAGAGTGAAAATGGGCCCAGACATCTTAGAATAGTTTTAAGAAGAAATGTGATTTGAGGGAGACCTTGAAGAATGAGATGAAATATAGCAAGTTGATATAACTTGTATAATTTGAGGAAGAGAGAAGAGAGTGAAGGGTAGAAAATGATTTCAATAGTGCAGTTAGGTAAAGACAGAAGCAAAGTGCAAGAGCAGGGAGCAGGCATGCAGGAGGCAGTGTGAGAGAACAGAGGATAGAAGGGTAACAGCCACAATCAGTAACAATAAAAGAACTAAGAAAAATGGATATATATGGGATGCTTAGTCTTGGCACTGTGCCAGGTAATTCGTGTGCATTTCCCTATTTAATTCTCTCCACAGTTCTTCAAGGCAGGTATTAACTTCATTTCATATCTGGGGAAACCAAGGAATATAATATTAACATCAGTTTCCTGATGTCCCAGAACTTGCAAGTGACAGAACCAAGATTCCAGAACTCTTTGTGACTCTGTGACATGGGGACACATCAGAACTCTGTACTGGTACCACAAAGGCACTGAGTTGGAGCCTTCATTTACCCCTAACGTGGCTCCTCTCCATACATGCATTCTCTTTCATTCCTCTCATCTGCAATGTCCCCTGTGAAATTCTACAAATTGCTTAATTCCACTATTGCCACAAAACTTCCTATGGCAGGTCCAAGCCCCAGTGACTTACTTCTATTAACTGTAACAATTTCAGTTCCAGTTCCATATTCTATCATGACCCTGGGCTATTCTGGAGGTGTTGGTTTATATATGCATTTTATGTTTTTAAAGATATTTCTAACTATTTAAGAAAAAATATTTTTCTGACCTTTTAAAAATCTTCCACAGTTAAGAAGTTACCTCCTTTATGCTGATAGATTGATTGCTTGATTATGTTTTTTCCTTAAGATTCTACTCAGCCCCACTCCCAAATGCTTGCCAAACAGTATTAAAAGCCTCAGCAACCAAGTCTTGGAATTCAGGTTGCCTGCATGTGAACTTGATTTAGGTCCTAAAATGTACACTTTAGTTTTCACAAGGTGTTGCCTAGTGTGATTCAGAGATATTGGAGAATGTGACCAGAGTCATACAAGGCCATTGCAGAAAAGGAAAGGTTAAGATTTGAACATGAATTTGTCCTCCTGTGTGGTCCCTTCTTCTCTCAGTATGTATTTTCACTGGATCACAAGTCTGGTAGGTTTTTCTTCAACCTTGTGAACTTTCCTTAATATTTCTTCATTATTTAATTATAAACAAATACATAACCATTTCTTTGTATGGTCTTTAATGTAAGTGCATAAATAAAACTAATTTTAGGATAATATAAACTGAATATTCCTAGGGATGACACTAATTTCTGAAATACTAGAAGTGAAAAGGAGACATACATAAATGCTCTAAATACCTGGTATCTTTTACTTCATAAAACACATTTTTACCATATTATAATACCCTTTTTAAGAATATATGTATTGTTTGTAGCATTTATTGAATACAGTTTAAAATACATTCTTACAGACATCAATTTCTGTACTATGAAGCAATATTTTGTTCATTGTTTTTACATTTTTTTCTTGTTTCTTCCTTCAGTTACATGTCAGCTGTCACATATCCTTCTGTCATCAGGCATATATCTAAGAGCCTACTTCTAGGTCACTGCTTCTAATTCCTGTGGGAAGAGACGCTAGAAAAGCAGGCTTGTTAATGAAATCACAATGCCTGAATGAGGCCCGGGGGAATCATATGTATGGCTTTAGTGCTTGGGCTTCGTCACAGCTATTTTAGGAGCTTAATGGCCTTTTGTGACATCTTCCTTGTACATGTCTTTGGTTGAGCTGGCTGACATCTGATACCTTAGACAGATATGGTAAATATAAATTCTATAAATAGAGTCTCCTGCAAGGTCTTTGTTTAAAGATCACAACAAAGGGACACAATTATTTTGATGCTTAAACTCATAATCTAATTTTGGAGGAAAAAACACATCACAAATATTTTATATATGGAGTAGGTAAGCCTCAAAAAAGTTTTTGTGACAAGATAAGTATGGAGCCAATGTTCCCTTAAAGGACTGAAAGATACAGTCTGGAACAGACACTCCCATCTGTGCCATGCCATGGAAGTGGGAGTAAGGAAGTCACACATGGAATGGTTAATAACTTAGGTGGGCTTGATGTCTAACCAGCAGGAGATGTGACAATTTATTGCAGAGTGTGGAAGAGGTTAGATTTTGAATTGACTAGATCTTCAATATACAGAGCTCCCTTGTGTTCCTGTGTACTCTGAATGTCTTTGGGATTCTTACTGACTGCTCTTAATTTAGACCTGTGACTGTCAGCCTTTTCACAGAGCCAGTGCCTCTCTGAAGTCACTTCTTATGAAGCTTTGTGAAAAATTTGGACAGCTTAGGACACACACACATGTAGGAGAGGAAAAAAGAAAAGAGAGGAATGAGAAAGTAGGTAGATTTTATTTTTCTGCGGTTGGCCTTTATTTTTTAAATAACCTTGTACTCCTTTTCAATTTCCCCTCAGAACTGGTTTCCCTCCGCTCATTCCCTTTTCTTCATTATTTTAATGGCTACATCTTTGCTCTGATGTGTCAATGGAAGTGGAAAATCCTGTGAAGCAAAGGCTTAATGAAATGCCAGCTGGAACAGAGGGATAAAGTTTCTTTGGAACAGCTTCAAAGGGATGTGGGCTGGGTGAGCTTCGGGACAATGGCGACCAGCCCTGAGGACAGGGACAGCGTGGCCAGCTGGCCTGGCCTGGTCCTAAGAGGCATGAAGGGATGGGGACCCATTTCACTGAGCGGTTGGGGGTGCAAAACGGGGGATTTAAAACACATGTGCACACATAGCCTGTGCCCTTATATTTTACAACAAATGGTATTCTCATGAAATGAGGGGCCAAAATGTGACTCCTGCCAGAAGCAGGAGCTAATTTTGCTCAAAAGCCTTGGATTCCAAAATACTGCCAGGCACTCCCCTCTCCACACTACATTTTGGAATAAATTTTACATTTATTTTTAAAGGAGAATTACCACAGAAACCTTAGTTTTGATAGGACTTGAGAGAGATTTATGAACACTCATTGGTCATTTTTGGTCAGGCGGAATTTCTCTCTTTTCTTTCTTTCTTTCTTTCTTTCTTTCTTTCTTTCTTTCTTTCTTTCTTTCTTTCTTTCTTTCTTTCTTTCTTTCTTTCTTTCTTTCTTTCTTTCTTTCTTTCTTTCTTTCTTTCTTGTGAATAAAGCAGGCAAAGTGACTTAGAAATTGGCTATAAATCGAGAAATCTCAAATGCCCTGTCGGTTGTTGCCCTTATTTCGACCTTGGTTTCAGAGGCCCTTGGATTTTGAATGACATCAAAATAATCAGCTGTAGTTTGTGACTAGAAAGAATTTTTAGAAAGCTACGAGAACCTCTACCTCTATCTGGTTCATTTATGTATATTAATACACCTTGTATCAAACTTATTTTCTTATCTCTGGTATTTTGCTATTGAGGGCATTTGATCAATTGCACAGAGACTCATTTTATTAAGTTAATATTCAGAATTCTTGAAACTGTAGGGATGAGGGGCTATATCATTCCAAACTGTCTTCTAAAAGCTGAGATACTTCAAACCTAGAACAAGCATAGAAAAGAATTTTCACTCATTTTCCTTGCTTATGAGAACTGACTAAAAAAGGTTTGAGATGCTTTATGTTCCAAACAAGAAATATTTACTGAGAACTCAAGACTGATATCACTCTTACTCTCCATGGCCTAAAACAAGTAAAATATAGACCTTTGTTCAGTTTCATTCCATAAGCAGGTGTAATAAATCACCCACCATTTGTAGCTATTGAGCTACTTGCTGAAGAAAGCACCCAAGTAGGAGATTGCCTTGCCTTAGGAGACTTTATTGGGCAAGAGAGACAAAATTCTATATATAAGATTTTATTTTTCTTGAACAACAACAACAACAACAAAAAACAATAGAATAGCAGAAATTTTATAGGCCCAATCTAATTTTAGAAGAAATTCTATAAAAGACACATGTCTGGGATTATGTAGCTTTGGCCAAGGTTTTCTAGAGGAGATGCTGCTTCAGTTTGATTGGTTTAAAAGGAGGAAAATATATTTCAGAAGAGATTCTATACACAATAGCTTAGAGGAAAGAAGCGACATGGTAAAGATCTACAAAAATACAGTGTAATAGTTTAAAATCATTCAAGGAGGCAAAGAGTATCTGGGGGTGATGTCAGAGAGGTCAGTGGGACAAGAACAGAAGGCTTGGAGCATCAGGCTTGGGCTCGATTCGTAGATCATGAGGAGGCAAGGAAACCTTTAATGACGGGAGTGGTCAGGCCAAGTGTAGAATGAGGGACATATTCTGGTCCTCCTGTGGAGCATAGATTTGGGGTGGTAGAGGGTTAGAGTCTATTTGCTCTTTCCCCCACTCACACCTGTCCTCTGTACATATCTTCCCTGCAGGATGACCACTATGGCCTATACTGCTCAGGACCCCTGCCATCCCTCCCCTGGTAGAGGTTCACCAGTGGGAGGCATTGGCAAAATACTGAGAGAGGAATAGTTTGTGTACACATTCCCCCATTTATCTATGCCTCCCAGTGTATTCAGCAGTGTTTGTATTTCTCTGTGGCCACACCTATCAGACAGCCTCTCTTCTTTGGCACCAGCTGTCACCAGACTCCTTTAGGGATGGTCATGGCTTTCTGTTATTGCTATTTTGGTTTGTTTACTTTGTCTTTTCAGCTTCATTAGCCCACCCTTTATTAAATGGTCTCTTTATTAAAATCTTTTTAATTCAACCCTTTGAATTTAGAATCTCATTTATTGCCAAGCTTTGACAGAGGGTCAAAGATACACACAGAAAGTTTAATTGGGAAAACGCTATGGTAGTTCAATTGAGAGAAATGCAAGACTAGAATGTACCAGGTGTATTCTACAAGAATTTAAGATGTAAAAAATAGCGATTGATTAGACTGAGTTCTCTAAGACCAATCAACATGAGGTCAGTTTTAAGAAAGGTAGTCAGAAGACCAGGAAAGACATTTAAGGTGCAGAGTTCAGTGTTCAGGGGTTCATAGAGCAGGGTCTAGAGGTATTGAAGTGAGTGCCAGCCCTAAGGGAGGAACAATTTGAATCTAGTCTTGCCCACTTCAAAGACTTACAGTTCTATGAGTATTATAAAGCACTATATCCAGGTTAAGGCTAATATGTAATTATAATAATTATTGCATTTACTTTAGGTATTTTACGCCTAGATTAATATGTTTTGATCATACACAGAAGTAAATCAGAGGACTGCAGGTAAACAGGAGATGGTATATCTCTCAACTTTTTAGTTTAAGTGGAGTCAATCTTTTATTTAAGACTATTTCTCCTCAAAATGCTTGGTCTTATGTCTCTGTCTACCTACTCATGGCACTTATTGTTATTTGCAGTTAAGGAGAGAAAAATAATACCAACTATCCCACACCATTTTGCCATTGTCTCTGAAGTAGCTTTGACTTTTAGTGGCTTCTGTCAGGTGACTATTTCCCTTGAATGATGATGATGAGGCCATTTACCAATTCATTCAGGAAGAGACAAAGGTTGGTCCAAAATAAAAATCAAACAGATAACCTAGAGTAAATATCTCTGTATAGCTCTCACTTATCTCTTTTTTAATCTAGTGCATGTAATTTACAGAGCAATTAATACTTGTAAAATTCACCAAGCATTGACTTAACTTCACTACCACTGTCCTGGTGGAGCAACCTAGAAAAAAAAAATAACCAGATGCCTAAAAGATCTCTACTTACAATGGCTTATATATATTTTTTTGCCTCAGGTGCAGGTGCTTCTGCAGGAAGCCTTTGTCCAAGTGTGAGAAGCTTAGCTTAAGCCCAGAGCATCCAAAAGCAGACCAGTTTTCTTCCAGCTACACTATAACAACAGCTGCCTACCTTTGGTTTAGGATGTCATAAGCTGTTGTGACCTGCCAGCCTTATATATTCCACATTTTATTTTTATAACTTTTGGTCATAAAATAGAAAAGGGGTGTCCAAGTTAAGATCCTTTCATTTTTTCCTAGATAGAAATGCAGATATAGAGGTATTTTTTAGGACTGCCATCTTGGTAATCTCAACCATTTTAGGAAGTCCTTAGGAAAGGCTTATCGAAACTGAATTCAGCACATACAACAGAAGCACTTGAGGATGTAGTTGATCACCAGAAATGTTCAATCACATAGAGGAAGAGATCACCTCTATGAAATAATAAGCACTGTGTTTTCATAATAGTTAGGAAAAAACTATTTCAGCTGGATGTATTACTTGATGGATTCAGATATACTTTTATTTTCACAGTCACTCTTGAATGCCTATAGTCTAGCTGGGACTGGGCCACACACACAAGAAAGGCAGAGAGGAACAGTGGACATTCTTAAAATATGGTAAATTCATACACATATTTGCAATATGACACAAAATTAGATATAATTATTTATGAAGGTTCCCCAAATACAATAGTAGCATGATAAAATGATTTCTCATGTAACAGAGTTGCTGCATATGTGGCCTTTCAAGACCTCAGTCAGGAACTCTGGCTTTTTTATGGGACATACCATTTAAGTATCTGATGGAAAGTTAAACTCAGCTGTTAGAAACACATAGACAGAATTGTGCAATCCATATGAGGGGAGGGTGTTATAAGTTTCCTAGACCACATTTATAAATATTCTCCATGTCTGGGTGTCAGCCAAACCCAGATTAAGATATTTCACATTCATAGAACTCTTCATAGCTCTGAATATAGGAAGCTTTGGTCCTTTCATTCCATATTGTTCTCAGCTTTGGCTGAAACTTTTTCAAATATATCTTCTAAACTCCCTCGTGAAGCTTTCCTGTCCAAAAAAAAAAAAAAAAAACAGCCTAGTTTGCACTGATACACTATTTCATTTTCACCTGCACATCTTGCTCATGCTGTCATCTCTCACTGATGCATTCACACATACTTATGGTGTTTCATTATGGTAGCTGTCCCTGGGATATACCACTAAACCAAAAGCCTGGTCCTCATAGAGGTTACATTCTATTCTACAGGAATGACCGACTCCTTGTTGTCCTTCCCTTTCCTACCAATTTGTCAAACCAAGATACAGTCCCACCTCTTTAGCGTTACATGGCCATAAATTTATTTCCTTTGAAATTGTGCTTTCTAAAATGTGAACCACCTGTTCTATCTTCACCAAGAAAACACTTCTATTTAATGTGAGCTTGCCTGTATGCAATTATTACACCTACTTAGTTTGATGCACCTCTTTACATTCTCATGATCTTGCCACATTCTTTTTGCTTTCTCTAGAGCACTTATTAGGTAATTAAAACATTTTGATGATTGATGAACATGTATGCTATTATTTTCTATAATAGCCATCTAAGAAAGTGTCTTAAGAAAAATCTTGCGTTTTTATGGTATTTTGACCTTTATATTAACATAGAGTCTCAGTCAAGTAAGAAAAGTGGTATCATCTCAATCCAAAATACAGGAGAGTTAAAAGAAATTCAGTGAATTGCTCAAAGTTACAGAGCAAATTAGTTCCCAAACTAAGAGTAGATTTGAAGTTTTTTGGGTCCTATCTTGTGCTTAGTTTTCCACATTCCACAGGGCTCCAGTGTTATAAAATAATCTGCCAGATAGTACAATCAATACTTTAGATAGAATAAAACGTTGTGTACAAAAATTTTCAATTATTTGTGAAGGGAGACATACAACTGTGATTGAAATCTGCAGGTAATTCAGAGACTTCTATTTAGTTCATCACCATTCTCTAAAAAATGGAGACAAATGGCTTAGTATGGCATGTTTCCTCCTCCTCTCTCTGATATTACATTTACGTTTGTAGAAAACAATTCCAATTCCATTGTCTACAATTACATTTCTATCCTCATTGAGTAGCATGCTATGTGATCTTGAGCATGATTATGAACTCAACTATATGGACTTCAAACTACCCAAAGAGAAAATAGGGCTAATAACTTGTTCCCTAATACCTCGTGAAATAATGGTGTTATATTGAGAATGTATGGCTATTTGTTAACATAAAGTTAAAAGCACCATATAAATGAAAGCTCCAATAAGACCAAGTCCCAGTAAGGGTTATTTCTAATTACAAACACAGATATGGATTTTTCCTTCTCTGGATTCACAGAGTACCTAACATTCATTCCATGGTGGTGGGGCTTACCAACAGCCCTGTATTAATCACAGTCTTGTCTTCCTTCCTTAATATAAAGATTATAATAATTCGCTCATACATTCTTTCAATATTTTCAGTCATTCCTTTTTTATGACCTCACCAGGTTCTAAATAAACCCATGAGAATTAGTCCAGCTTGATACTGGAGTTTCCATTCCTTGAGGACAATGGTGACTTGCCTGTCAGTTGACAGAGCCAGGACAGGAACCTTATTCCTTCACACCACAGGCATTGATCTTTCCCCAGGGCTGCACCCCATTCACTCTTATGGTAAATTCATTCCAGTGGGAGATTAAAATGTGTACTTTGTCTTTCTGCAGCACAGCACCTGTGCTCACTGAAGGAGCTTCAATACACTTGATTGAATTCATAACTCCCAATAGGATCATTTATCATTTGATAAAGAAAAATAAGAACTTTAACCTGTTTTATTTGTTTTCCAACCATCTATTGTCTGTATAACCTAAATGCAAAGTATAAGTTTAAACAGGAGAATATCTAACATTTAGGTAATGGGCATAAGAAAACTTCTGTACATGTGATTACCTCATCATTATACCAGCTTTGGACTATGATTTCTATATATGAAAGGGAAGAAATGTATGATTGTAAAGGTTATTATTTCTACTTAAAGAATAGATGTGTTTAAGCAGCTGTAATGGTTTTCTTTAATGTGTTGAGAGGAGGGGTTGCTTGGAGACCTGGAGGCTGTCTGTCTCTCAGCTTCATGACTGAGGAGCTGTGTGACATTTGTCAAACCAATTAACCTCTCTGTGTTTGAGAGTTTTCATGTTTTGAGAAGGTTAAAATAATACTTGTTTTTCTATAGCTGTCTACACCCACAAAGTGAAAGACATGTCTGAGGGGAGCTAAGGCAATTATTCAGATGATTCAGGCCAAAATCAATCGTGCCATGAAGGAAAATGGGGAAAAAAGTATGCATTTGGACCTTAGCTGTCCAGATTGCCTGTCGACATCAATCAAATCCACAGAATAAATGGTTCAACTCTTTGCTTTTCTTTGCTTGTGTTAAGAAATTACCTTTAGGGGCACATTAGCTTGTTAAGACCAATGAGTGAATCATTAATAGCTTCAGGCCACTTAACAGATAACCAAGAATACTTGAAACACAGGGAGGCTCTGGATTACTGGAATGTCTATGTAAAAGTCACCTTAAAAATTAGCATTGAAAGTTAAAGGGAGACAAAAAAAGGAACACAGATTTGGCTTTGTGTCCAGTATGTGCTAGATATTGTGATATTGTGGCAGGTGACCTTCATCTTTTTACTTCATTCAGTCTTCACAACGACCATATAAGATACAGAGTCACAGAAGGAGACATTGAAATTCAAAGAGAATGAAGACCCCTAAATCACATAATCAATAGCTGGCACTCTGGGGCCTGGAAACTCATCCCAAATCTGTGACCTACCTACCATATTATATGTGCCCCTGGTGCATACCTGATATGATTCAATAAAATTCAGTAAACATCAGTGACCCCCTATAAAGTGCCAAGCATGGTGCCAGGAGCTGGGCACAGTAATGTGAAGAAGTCATGGTTCTACTATCATGGACTCTTATCTACATGAAGTGAAAGTAACACACATTAAACTTGACAATAATGCAGCATGAACCATCTGCATGGGAGTGTACAAAAGGAGCCGAACCATAGGTTTCTAGAAGTACTTTTAAAGGACATAGAAAAATATCGTCCTCTCGGCTCAGAATTCATTCTCCTCTTATATTAGATCATAGGTCAGGAGAAGAATCTAGAGAGCAGATAGGGCCTAACACTTAAAAAACATGGAGGACAGAGTTTAAATCTCAACTACTTCATTTACAATGTATTTCATACAACACAAGGTACTTAACTTCTCTAAGCCTCAGAGCCTGGCTTGGTGATGGAAATGACTGCTTCATAGCACGGTTGTGATCAGAAATCACAACTGCAGAATGCCTAATATATTACCTCATGGACAACACTAAAGATTATACCACCATCATTAGTATGATTTTTTTTTCTTTAAAAAATGTAAGGAACAGCTTACAAACAACAAGTCTAGCAAGTATTAAAGAGTGGATTCTGTCTCTGTTAGCATTGTTGTTCATGAACTAAATTATTCATGGAACAATCAATAAACTTATATATTTTTAAGTTAATTAATCATTATGCATGAGCCACTGTACTTGGCACATTGATTAATCATCACCTACCAAACATTCTGACATTCAAGACCATTTCTATTTTGGTCCTTGTCTCTTTCTGAAAGTGGAATTTTTCATATTATCACAACTACCATGGAACATCCTGCACATTTAGGACTCTCCTTTTGTCATTTTGAATTTTCTGTGCCTAGAAACCCCACCCTGGCACATAAGACAGCTTTAAATAATAGTGTTCATCAACTGTGGTTTTTGATCAACCACAATTGGAGTACGAGGAACAAGCGAAGCCTTTTCTGCATAGACTTCTTCAGGGCTGGGAGCTGAAAACTTAAAACTTCAGCTAGTTCCTGAAATATATAGTAAGTGCTTTTATGTATTAATCAAGTGGAATCAGTATTGAAGGAAGGAGGTATAAATTCCAGTTAACATAACTATTGAGAGCCTATTTGAATAGGCACAAAGATCTATAAAATTAGAGTTGTTAGAAGCAATAGGACAAATTCTCTCTTGTTGCTTTAGAGTTCTTGCTGGTGGTAGAATTTGTAAGTTGTAAAGATGTACGTAGTTCTCAGGTTTTTTAAAAATTATTCACCAGCTACCATTGGAGCCCAAGATGGCATGTAATTATACAAACTGACCCAAGTATAGAATGTTGATACGTACAAAACACTTGACTTCCTTAACTAACAAACTGACCATTCAGATAACATGGCCTTGTGAGAACCCAAACAGTAAGACACAAAGCTGGATCTGTTCTGATACCTCAATTTAGATAAGACCTCTGATACAGGAGGCATGCTGGTTAAGCATTATGAAATAGACCAGAAAAGATCTGGACCAAGTCTCAGCCAGGACAAGTATAAAACCCTCAGTGCTCTGGTAAGAGAACACAAACAGAAAAGACATTTTATTGGACAATGATAAAACCTGGTTGTAAATGAGAAGATACTAATTGGTGATATTCGAGTTGGACAAAGAAGCAAAAAGGATTTGAAAGGCCTCCCCTGCAGCCATGTCAAAAACTAGGGTGGTGACAAGGCCCTTAGATTAGAAGCATGTTCTCTAAAGACCCCAAGCTAAGAACTGCAATCAGAGGAGACAGGTGCTTAATATGCAATGCTGTAGCCAGAAAAGAGGCTAATGAGATTCCAGGCTGCTTGTCCACAGGGCCAGCCATCACAATGTCAGCAGGCAGGGAGGCTGCTGTCCCTCTTATAACCACTCTTCTGAAACTGTATGTTTGACATGGTGTCTGATTCTCAGCAGCTTAATAGTGATGCTGTCTACTTAGTCCAGTCAGACTGCAGTAGGGGACAGGGTGCTGATTAACTGGCTAGAAGTAGATGCCTTCATGAAAGTCTGCAGAGGGCTTGTGTGTGGGACAGGAAGCCACAGTCGCAGGAGACGTGGGGAAGAGGGAACACATATGTAGGGCTCTATGGAATGAAACTGGGTTATTGGATTTGGACTGCTGATGGTGAGGTAGATACCCAACTCAAGCCATGCAGATGCTTTCCAAGTTTCATAAACTAACCCAGCCTAAAATATGAGCAAAATGTAGGAGAGTTTGACCTCCTTTTTTACTAGAGAAGTAAATTTGTTCTATATTTGGTTTAAAATTTTAACAAAAAGCAAAAAATGAAAACAATAACAACAACAACAAACATTGTGTGTGTGTGTGTGTGTGTGTGTGTGTGTGTGTGTGTGTGTGTGTACATGCACTTATTTATACCTGGTTGATAAAAGGAGCCAAGTAAGGTCAACAGATGGTGTTGATGTAAGAAATATAGTAGATTAGGACCATTACAGACTTGGTACTACTTACTATGCAACAGAACCAAATTTCTTAATCCTTTAAATTTTCACTCCCATGATCTTGTGAGCAACATTCACCCTTACGGGGAGGTTCAAATGAAATAATGGATATTGAATTAACCTTAAAAATTACAAATATTATGCACAAATGAGACATCTGTGATTAACCCTTCTCATTCACTGCTTTGCTAGTCAATAATTTTAATTTGAACACTTCAATAAGTGTTTAAGAGAAGAAACTGATCAAAAACATTGAAGGGGCCAGGAGTCAGTGATAAGTTCTTTGTCTCTACAGGCACAGTGCCAGCTATATTCTTGAAAGTATAATTTGAAAACTTTCTAATGATTAAAAATGAGGTTAAAAGACTGAAAAGTTGAAGAGAGCCTGCTGATGTTCACTGACTACTTAGCAAACTTACTATCTGAAGTGGTTAAAATTATTCCATTTAAATACTGCCATGGTGTGTGTATCAGTCTTACTCATGCCCAGAGAGACCTGGGTGGGACTGCCACGCACAGCTGCACAGGCCATGTATTACACAACTTTTGCTGCAACATTCTCATAGGCCTCAATGAGAATAGCATCTCCTAGAGTTATATATTGCAAAGATCTCAATTATGGAATAATTCTAAAAGAAGGTTTTTTAGCCTGTATTCAACCCACGTTGTATTAAATTTTTTTTATGTAGGTGAGAACACTTTTTGGTTTCTTCTACATCAAAAAAAAATGTAAAAGTTTACTACAAATTATTTTGCTTTGGAGGAGAGCTACCTTCTTCCCACGGCATTATCTTCTTTCTGAGCTTATCTCTCCAGCATGAGGACAGAAAAAAAGTGACTCTGATGAGTAGAAATTCAAGCATATGAGAAAATAGATGAGAAATGACTTTGAGGAGGTGGCTTACACACTATTTTCTTCCCACAGAGTTGTGCTATAGTATAATAGAAACTATTTCTAATTTTCAGCTTAAAAAAAAAGTGATTTCAATGGAAGTATTTCATTTTCCTTCAATGGCCTGACTCATTATTATTTATTTGTAGCTTTAAACCAATGACACTGATATTATTATGATGCCAAATTGAAGAGTGAGGATACACATTTTGGCATTACATAAATTATCTGTAGTGATTTGGTGCTTCTCAAAATGCAAACTTAGGAAATGCATTTATTTTGTTTCTTGTATGTACCTGCTAGTATATCTTTGTAATTGAGCTGCTATTATAAAGTGTTCTATAGGATGAGATTTTCCTCCATCTTGATCCCTCTCTGCCTTATGTGTCTTCTACCCTCAACAGTTGGGAAAGGGATGGCTGAATGCTATCTGATGATTTCCACCTGTGCTCCCCAAGCCTCACTTCCAAAACCATTGTCACTCATTGGTGAAAAGCAGTCTATAGGAAAATAGCAAGAGTCAGTTCTCTTTCTCTGTGGACTACTGAGAACTGGAACTGCTAGATGCCATGGGATTTTAAGGAGTGCTATGCTCATTTGAGACATATTTCTGTTCTTCGCTGCCAAGTTTATTATGCCACATGGGAGAAGAACTAGCTTTAATTCATCTTTTGAGACTATGATTGAATATTGGTAATAATAGTTTATAAAAAGGTTATTTCCCATTAGATGCCATTTTGAACAGATTTGTACAGTTTTTCTGTGACTGTTATAGCTTCATGGAAGGGAAGGTCAAATAAACACAAGACAGAAGATATAGAATCGGCAGCTTAACTCATGAAACTGGGAGACAGTATGGCAGGATATACAAAAATTTACTTTGCAAACGTTTTTTAGGAAACCAATAATTCTGTCTAGAAAGTTCAATTTTTTACCTGTTTTTACCTTCTCCTCTCATCTTCATCTGAGATTGTTTCCCCAGGTCCTCAATCTATTAATTGTGTATCTATGACCAGCCTTAATAAGGATATTAAAGCAGGAATCTATGAGCTACCTTCTTTGCTGTCCATTATCATCAATGCTATCATCATTCTTCAGTGTGAGCTAATGAGAAAGAAATGTATCAATTATATTGGATATATGGATATCATGGATTTTTCTTTTCTTCTGCCCAACCTACTCACAAATTCTGTTCCGGTTGTCACTATGATGCTGAGCAACAAGGACAGATATGCCCTATGTCTGTGTCAAAAACAAGTAAGTTTGATAGAATTGTACACCAAAAGGAGTAGATTTTACTGTATGAAAATTGTAGCTCAACTTTTTAAAAAATGTAAATATGTTTTTCTTTTCAACAAATATTATTAGAGAATCTACTACTTGACAAGACCTAGATTCTATTGTTAGGGGATTAGTTATGAGCTTTGCTCGTCTATATCTTTACACTTTATCCCTAATAACTAAGGTTTTCTGAAAGCAATGGTTGACACAGTGACAGATAATATTATTTTAAAAAATTCATTAGCATGAACTTGTGATCATAATGTTTTATGTCTACCTCAAATCTGACCTCTACCAATAAGTTTCCCTGACCAAACTTCCAAACAATTCTTCAAAGAGGTGAACATGGTTTTTATTTGGGCAGCATTTCCTAGTTAAAAGAGTGATTTCTTACATATTATCATAAGTTTATTATCTTTACTTAAGGTAAAGTATGGTTAAGGAGCTTGTTGCACTGTACATAGCTAGTTAGTAATCTAAACCCAGGGCTATTGACTCCACTGTTCTTTTTGCCACATCACCTCCCACATGACCTTTGCTTAATCTGTCTTAGTCTGAGGGCCTTTAGGACTCTGATGCATCTTTTCCTCTCACCAGGGAAGCCTAATATTTAGAAGGCCTCAGAGTAGAACGTTCCTTTCCATTTATAGTGCAGTCTGAATATGAAACAATGACACAGGAACCAAAGAAGGGCAACATGATTATGAATATGAGTGTCTTCACACAAAAGATGTATAAATACAAATGTCTTCACACACCTTCTCCATTTCACCTGCAATTTAATTTAGATCTTATTCAGCTTCTTCAAACTAAGCTTTTTCCAGGAGGTCTGTACTACTCCCTATTTTTTTCTCTCTTTAAGACCATCTTCTGGTAGTCTTCCATTCTCCTTAAACACACATTCCTCATTATCAAAAGTTTCTCATACTCTGAGCTATTGTTTTTAGTACAATCAGATTCTTGTATATCGCCCTTTATTTTATCCCTATTTATCTTTAGTCATTCATTGCTTGTTATTTAATGCACAGACCTTTGATATCTTTAATGTCAAGGATTACATATTTTTCAGCTCTGTAGACACAATTATAAGGTACACACAAATACTTTTTGATAACTCGATTGATTACATCTCACTTAGATTCCCCTTTTGTATTAGTTTGTGAAACTTAAGCTGAACATTTATTCTTAAAGAAATTTTTGCTCAGCCTACAACTACGTTCTGTTTTCCTCTTTTTAAATCTGCTGAGTTCCAATGGATGGGTCATAAGGGTCATGCCTGAATGTTTGCCAACATATTGAGAGTCAGATATTAATTCATTGGTTTCACTGATCCATATTGAGCTTTGTTTGTGAAGCCCCTGTGCTGGGCCCTGCTGCTTTTAATGATTCAATTCTGCTGAAAGACAAGATCTCAGTTATACACAGAGAGATAAACTTTGACCAAATGATGTACAATCTTTCTCAGAAACTTCCACCTCCACATGAAGCCTTTGTGTGTATAAAGACTAGTAAATGCAGGATTTAATGAACATATCCATTTCTATCTCTTTCCTTAAATGCTGACATTAAAGTAATTTAAAACCTGCTGAAATAATGATAAAATCAAAAGTAAAAAACACTTCGTTTTTTTATTTTAAAAGCACAGGGTGTCCTCCACTGCACTCCACCAATCCACTTTCATTCCAAACAACACAGCCTGTTTACCTTTAAATATAACTGCTGACATCCCCACAGAACAGGAGGAGCCAGAAAGGCAGCAGAAGGGGAAGCATGTGCAGAAAGGCATTGGTACCCTAAGGGACAATTTTTATCTCAGGAGAACTGACCTTTTAGAGAAAGCAAATTGAATTATCTTCCTCATCCTTTACTTTTCTGTGACATCATTAAAATGCATGTTACATACCAACACTCGTCATTTTGTATTCACAACCTTAAACTAAAATTAATCAGTTGTCACGAGGACTTAACACATTTGTTAACAGCTCCTAGCCAAAAATCTGTATTGTTACGAGAAAAGCAGCTTTATGTACACACCCTTGAGAAAACAACAGAGGAGAATTAACTGGTGGACATTCAACATTCTTTTCTTCTGTCAGAAACCAATAGCCTCCATTTTCATCTCTCGTTTCTGAACTAGTGTTTCTGCTTTGATGTTTGACATGAAGTTTAGTGCCTCAAAAGTTGAAAATTTTTTTTTGTGTAAGTCTGACTCATATAAATTAGACCCTATAAAGCTTAGCAGATATATGAATTTAACTAATAAGCATATATTAAGCTCTAATTTGGAGCCCAAACTCTTACTATGAATTTGTTATTAACACAGATTGATTGAAAACTTAAGGAGCTGGTGAAGATTTATTTACAAATGTCTCAAAGCTGTTGCCTTTGAAATATTCTCAGTCTGGTCAGGCAAAAGATGAATGAACAGTTAACCCATGACATCATGTTTTAATTCTCTATAAAGAATAAATATAGTTCTAAAAAGAGACAGCTTGGGAGACACAGAAAGGACTTCTCAAGGAATTCATCGAAACTGAATCTTGTCTAGGCCTATGATGCCTACCTATTCTGGGAAGATGAGGTGTAAATGTCATGCTGAATAGAGGGAAGAGAAGAGGCAAGACCCAGAGAAATGTGCTGAGGTTGGTTGGCATTGTGGGGACAATTTAAATCATTGGAGAGTTTGGAGAAAGTGTATGACTTGATCTGATTTGCATTTTGGAGGAGAGCGATACCAAAGGAAGAAAGATAAAATTAGTTTAATTTTTTTTTCATGCTACACATGGAAGATGATGGCGGCGTGGCCTGTATGAAGGCAGAGAAGTGGACGGTTGGGAGAGGTGTTGAATTTAGCCTATGTTAGGGAGGACAAAGAATCAACAAGAATAGCTGAATGATCAGATATGAAAGACATTTAGGTGTGAGAAACTTGTAGCCTCTACCCTCCAGTACTTCATATTCTGTTTAAGAAAACACAGTTGAAAATGTAAACTTTAATTTTTTAAAGCAATTTACTGTCATAGAAGTAACTGAACTTTATAATTAGCTGATATTCTGCTATATCATTTATTAGCTGTTTTGTTAGAAATATTTACTTTCCCTGTTATGACCACTAATGTATGCACAAAATATATGGTACTAAGAGATAATCTAAGATACTACTAAATAATGCTGTAAAATGACTAGTATGATATTAGCAAACTAACACTAATTGTATGTCAGATAAAGCAAAATGGTTAATTAAGACTTTTTTTCTTTTATATGTCTCTAAGGAGGAAAATAATCATTCTGTTGTGCAATTAAAAAATTGAACAGATATTTTTATGTTTCAGAATATCTCTAGGTAATGGATTACTTACCTCCCTAGATCAATATTTGATCCCTGTTTGTCAATAAGTTCTTTAGTATGTCTGACCATAATTCCTCCAATTTAAGTCCCTTTTGACTGGATCTTCTTAGGTTTCTTTTTACTCTACTAAATGTGGTTATTCTTTCTGTAGAGAGTCGCTTATCAGTATGATTTTATTCATTCTTGCTGTGCTGCGACTTTGGTTATTTTCCTTTGTTTTAATAGCTTTATTTGAAGAACATGCTAGTATATTTCTTTAATACTTGCATATGTTTTCTAAACATACCTCAGCTAGTCACTGCTATATACAATGGGAAAAAAGACAACAACTTATCTTTACTATTTTTCTAAAGTTTTCATTCCTCCTTCTAATTTTGAATTTTCTCTCAGAGAAGTATATATGAATGTTTGTTTCATGTAGCACATTCTCCAAGTAAGCATGAGGCATTTCCAGTGAAATTGCTAAATACCCCTGATAATACAAAATGTTTCCCCATGTTTTAGATGGGAACTTGGAGCAAAAGGAAGATTCTGACTTGCCTACATCGCACAGCACTTAGATACCCATGTTTAATTAATTCATCAAATAATTAGAACATGCCTGGTCTAAATGTAAGTTTATATTTTTTATTTCTAGTGCCCCAGCCTTTTCCTTTAAGAAAAACCCTCAGCCAGCCCACATTATTTTTGTATTCTCTGATTAAACTTATTCCCAGGAAGGGAACTTGTCTAACTTAGGTATGTAGCTCAGACTGTGTACTACAACTCTCTAGGAGATTTTATTTTAAGCTTTCTCTGTATTTGTGAAATGGAAGGTGTTGTCCCCTGCAAAGGAATGCAGGTGCTAACAAGCTCATTGTGGGGATAGCAGGGGTCCTCCCCAGAGCCCATCAAATGCTGCCATAGAGTCACAGTCTATTCTGTCTCTATATAAAGTAACTGTACATCCAAATAATGACTCAAGTCTTCTCTCCAGCTGTTAATGTTGGCAACTCACAGAGTCTGAATTTAGAAGCCGTTGCAAACTCAGGCTCATCCCTTGCGGCAGATGACATGAGTGCATTGTCAGAGGCTATGTGGTCAGAGCTGAACTCAGAATCTGAACTTTGGCCTCCTGATTGCTGATTGGGGGTGTTTTGGTGAGCTACTCTGAGTTTTGTATGTATGGGGAGTGTAGTCCCTATTTCATAGGGTTACTATAAAGATCAAATGATTGTATGTTTGAAGTTCCCAGAAGAGCACAGCAAACAGATTATAGAATCTTATTAAGCATCATTTCCACTCTATCTCTTTCTGTGACCCTGATATATGCTTTCATTCTAGTTCCTGTCCAGAGTCTTAGTCCTTGGGAGGGGTAAGGAAGGGATGTATAAGAGAAAGTTATCGTGAGTGACTAGAATTTATAATAACTTTAATATGCCACAACCTTCTTAGAAACCAGGAATTTATATAACTGTAACCAATTCCCAGGCTGCCCAAAGGAAGGGTACTTATTTAAATACTTATATTTTTGAAGCATTCAGAATAAATATCTACCACTGTGTACATACCTGTATATTTATAAAGCTTCAATAACTGCCCAGAATCCTCATAGTCACTGGGTCTACCCCTCTGGCTCTAGCCAAGCTATGTGTGCTCTGACCAGTTTATAGTCTAGATTGCACATGGTAGATAGATGGACCACAATGCACCATATCTGTGAATCTGTCTACTTCTTCATACACAGGTATATACAAATACAGCTTTATAAATATTCTCTGAAAAGGCTGGCCCAAAAGCAAAATTGGAAGTATAGTAATTGGATTCACTCAGGAATAAGAACCATCAGTTATTACAATGCTTAACAACTGCTGAGGATTTTTATCTTAGGCCAGAAGATTTCTTGAAATAGCTTAGAATAAAATAATACCGACACTAACATTTTCCCTATACATTTTAACTATAAAATCAAGTGAAAAGATAAAAGCCATTATGAAATTTTATTTTAATTATATATATGTAGTGGTATTTTTGTTCAGGATTTGCAGATGATAAGGATTCACAAGTGAAAAGGAAATGTTGAATAATCAAGTTCAAATTGCACATGTGTGGAAGGTGGAAAAAGTCTTACTCTTTTACTTTTAGTTCCCTGTCTCTGTCAGCAAGGCTGTGTGTGTGTGTGTGTGTGTGTGTGCGTGTGTGTGTGTGCGCGTGTGTTTGTATGCACAAGCATGTGCAAGAGTGGCTTTCTATTCACAACCATCATCCTGTAAACATTGGCTTTCTTAAGTCCATCCACCTCACCGGAAAAAAATTTTTAAAATAATTCAGCGTCTAACAGCACTAAAATGCACAGGGGCCCAGTTGGCAGTTATTTTATGCCTATTAGGCCCTGCAGCTTACAATAAAGAAGGGAGCTGGGCTTCTTCCAGCATCACAATGACACACTATTCACGCATCAAAAGCTATACAAAGAGGCAGTTGATGTTTATGGGTTCCTGTTTGCATGATGCTACTTTGGTAGCTCAGCTCTAAGGTTTCCTTTGAAGGGAGAGGAAATGGAATGTGTGGACATGTTGATAGTGAATTCCATCCTCCCTCTTCAGCAAAGCTAAAGGGTATAATTTCCAAAATAGCTTCATCTGAAATTTAGATAACATTTGATTCTTCCCTTACCTCTGTGAGACCTCTGTCCAGAGGTAGGAAAATATTCACAAAATCTGCTTTATTTCTCACATAGGACTCTGAATAATCCTCAACCTGAGTGTGTTCATCTTTAATGCATATTTTTATGGAAGGAAATTTGCATCGATAATAATCAGAATATGGATCTGTTAAATGGTTTGCTAATTTTCCCTCTTCTAAGGACGGATTTCCAAAATCTCACTGAGAAATAAAGTTTGGCAGATCAAGGGTAATAGAGAAACAATCCAGGTTTCTCTGAATTCCTCTTTGGGCAAAACCAAGGGCATTTGAATGCCTTTCGAGTTTATAACCTTGGGTATTGAATATATTAAGGTCCATTGTGTGTAGTGATGAGGTGTGTATACACTGTGAATATGTACGTGTTTAAGTATTTACTAGCATGCAGTCACTGATGCATTGCAGTTTATAGAGTCAAGTTTGTCATTCATACAAGTAATATATATGTACAAATTGAACAAAGTACAAAGAGGAACCACAAAAATGATGGAGTGGATGAAGGCCCTAACATATGAGGTGAGATTAAAAGAATGTAGTGTGTAGCTCTGTGAAGCTGCTGTATCAGTCTCTGCCTCAGGGCTGAAAACCCCCAAAGAGGAATTTGCAGGCTAGTAAAAGGGGCATTACTGAGAAGGAAATGAGCAGAGAGGAGTTGTCTGCATATCAGGGAAAAAAGTTTGTTGGATGAGAAGCTATTAGGCAGTAGAAATACCTCCTCAGGGAGACAGTGGAGTCTGTGACCCCATTAAGGGGGACATAAAAGCCTGACAGGATGGTCCGGTTTCCCAATTTGCTATAGGGAGGGCCTGCCTCCTCCAGGCCCCTCAGAGACTCAGGGCTGGAGGATGGAGTGTGACTCCCCTATTTCTTACCATTTATGGTTCCAGCTTGATGCTGAGGTGAATACTGAAGGCAGGATGCCCAAGCTACCTGGATCTGACGCCAAGGTTAGATTTTACAATTCTTTGATACATATTTAGGTATTATCATCAGACTCTTCCTAAACCTTTGATATATTTAAATGAAATAAAACCTCTAGGTTGCTTTGGAAGCAGCATCATTCAATGCATACTTTAATCTGGAGGCATTTCCCCGAATATTTTTTTAAATGTGCATGAATGTCCTGTGGGGAGCTGGATAGAAAATGAACCTGTTTGAACTGCAATTCATCTCAAAGTTAACTGTTTTTATGCAGCCTATGTTACGTGCTGTGTGTGCGTGCCAAATCTGCAGTCGTGCTAATGGAATATTAATATATTCTTACTAGGTGGACAGATCAAGGTTTAGAAGGAAACAACAACAAAAAAAGAATAAAAAGAAAATGAAAGAGAAAAAAAAAAACAAAAGAAATTGTATCCAGTTGAATTGTGGGGTTGCAGCCACAAGCCCCCAGGGGAAGGAGAGGGGGAAAGAGACACAGAGCTTTCTCTTTATCTTGCGAGCAATTACTGACAATTTGTTCTGGCCAGTAAAACTTCTGATATTATCATGGTTGCTGAGTAATTTATCATCAAAGTTTAATGTGAAAACAGGTGACTGTGTAATCACCAATCTAGGAACAGAAATAGAATCGTTATTATTTCTGCCTGAAGAGAGAGATTTTTTTTTTCTGTCAATTGACTTAACGGCCAAAAGGCTGTTCATCATATCACCATGAATTATAAAACCTCTATTAAATATTCATAAAAGTTTTGAAATGAATGTGTGATAGAGATGAAAGCTGGGCTAATTTAAATACCTACCAGACCTGTCTTAATTACAGAGGTAAAATGAGATATAAAAATTATAGCAGCAAGGAGAAAAAAAACTTGAAACCGTTTGTTCCATACATTATAGAAATGCCATTGCAAGCCACCATACACAAAGCTGGGAGCTCACAGGACAGCATGACTTCCATCTCCCTTAAAGCATTGCTGAAATGGAGTTGGCAATGCCTTTCTTCTACAGAAAATAGAAGAGAAGCATCTTTGGGACTTTAGGCTAAATGATTTGTCTGGCTCTCAAAAAATGTAAATAAAAATCACAACTGTAGAAACTCATCCATTTGCACCTGCTCAAGTTCTTAGAAAAAAAAATCAAGCAAGTCTGTATAGAAGTCAGTATATGACCAAAGAACTCAATGAAAATTTCCGCTAATTTTTCATTCTATGCTTGTGTGGATTTCATGCACTTGTGAAAATGACACATTGTCTGTTTTGTTATATTTTGTTTCATTTTGTTTTAAGCTTAAACTATCATAACCTCTTCTGCAACCTTAAGAGGGGCATTCTCCAGAGGTGGTAGACAGTCCTAGGAGAATCAATCAGAAGCCAAAATACATTCACATTCTCAAATAATCTCAAACATAATTTGCTAAGCAAAGGCATGTATTTCCTGTTCATCCCCAAATGAGGATAATAGAAATGCAGTTATAATGTTGCTCTTTCATCTTTAGGCAAATATCAAACCTGACATTAAAGCTATAGTATTTGCGAATTGATCATTAGTACATAATTGGTATATATCTCAAGGTTATCCTGTGCTCTCAAATATTTTTTAAAACTAATCACAGAGGTTTTGATGGGTATAAAGAGGAAAAGAGAAAAGGATACTTTTAGAGGCATAGGTCTGTGTTACTTTGTGATGGACTCTCAGGCTAAAAATCAAGTACCAGCTGGCTTGACCTTGAGGAAGGTTTTTCACCTTACCGAGTCCCAGAGCTGACATCTGTAAAAGGAGGGGATTAATTTGGTGGTGGCTAAAGACCTATCCAACTCAAAAATTTTGTAAGTCTACAATTATAAATAGGATGATAAGATGCTCTCTGGCTCTTAGGCTGCCACCCAGGAGAATGAATTCCAGTTTTAATTTCCTTTTTGGTGATAGGAAATCTGAAGACAGGCAAGGTTAAATGACCCACCCGGAGGCCCAGAGCAATCAGTGATGGAATCACAGCCTCAGCTCACAGCCCTGGTTCCTGGCTTCCAGTTTCATCAACTTATTGAAACCAAGTCTTTTAGGCTGTTTGTTAGCATATTATTGGCTTCTTATTGACATCTTGGATGATACCATCGATTCAATGAAAATGTTCTATTTTAAAAATATTTCATAAATAGATATTGCCACTTGAATGAAATTTTAGGTTTCTTAGCAGGCATATTATTTATACATGTAGCTTTGTGTTTGTTTAATGTTATCAAATACTCTATTACCACAAATAATGTGGAAAAGTTTAAAATAAAAACATAGGAACTATATCAATAAAATCCAAGATGGAAATCTTTTGAAAAGTCACTGAGAAGCAACTTAAAATAGAGATGGTAAAATATATATTTCTGTCTTTCTCTATCTTTCCTCCCTTTCTTTCTTCCTCATTTTTACTTTCATTTAATTTAGCTCATCAACTTATTTTTCTATCTTTTTATTTTTTTTCTTTTTTCTACCAGTAACCTTCCTGAGCATTGCTTAAACATCTCTGATTATTTCTCTTAATCAAAGCCCTCTGTCTCTGGAAGTGCCTCAGTATGCTAGGCAGAGATGTCAAAAGTCAACTCGTAATGACAGTCAACTTTTAATGGTTTGCAAGGGTAAATATACCATTACCCATATCAGTCCTGAACCAAGGATATATTTTTTTGTAGAAGGTGAGTAAGTCCAGATTCAGGTTGAGATTTGGTTCCTAGGTCAGAGTATTGTAAGCAGGGGAAGATGAAGGAAAAAAGACCAATGAGAAGGAGCAGAGTAAGGAGAAAAAGATACAATACCGAATGGACTTTCTGATAACAATGACTGCAAGTACGTATGGTGGGTGCAGAATGCAAGTGTGGCAGCACCAGCAGTTTTTCAGTCTCATCATCAGTTGCTCTATATGTGTTTTAACAATGATCAGAAATTTTATGCAATTTTTGTTTCAGAATGATCTTTATTTTACACACTTTCATATATCTGGATAAGATTTTAGGATCTAACACAAAGATAAAGATTGCTTGTAATGTTGTTGAATCTAAAGTCATCTGGGTGTTTAACTGTGCCAGATCTTGTAAGATGGTTTACTATAAGACAGGACTGGTAATTGATGCTAGTTGTGTGGTCAAACAAACAAACAAAGAGTTTCCCCTATGTATGGACTTTCATGTACCTCTAACTTCTCTTAGCATGGCAATGGGTTACCAAGAGCTCTAAAGCAGAAGCATCTATGCCTTTTTAGGCTTAAACCTTGAAATACCACAGTGCCCCTTGAACCACATTCCATTGGTTAAATCAAGTTATAAGCTCTGCCCAGGAACAAATCTGGGGACTATATAGGGTATGAGGCATAGTTCATTAAGGTACATGAAAGTTCAATTCATGACCAACTTTAGGTGGGTAACAAAAAATGAGCATTAGAATATAGTCACAGCAGGAAGCATTTAGATAAAATTATAACAGATATCCCTCTGACTGGATATCACAAACCATACAAAATGACAAACAGTGTCGAAGATACTTTTCTCCTGCTTATTAGCATATCAACTAAAAGTATAACTTTGCTAAACGATGGTCTACCTCATACATTCTTGACTTGCCTTTCTGGTAATTAAATGATGTAAAAAGCAATACGCTTGTCTGGTGTCCTATTTCTTTTAGAATTTTTTTTTCTGACTGATAGAGGCTAACTACTTCTCAATGTTAAAATCAATAGAATCTCTGCAAGTATATATCTTCTTCGAATAAACTGCATAGAAATGACATTGCTATCTTAAAATAGCTAGAGGTTATTGTACTAAATGGTAGCCAAAGGGTGGGAGAGAAGATAAAATTAATAGAAAAAAGAACTAGAACTAATCTAAACGTTAGATTGTTTCTCAATGGAAAGTGTGGTTTATTATGGTAGTAAGTCACACATCATTGGAAGTATTTAATTTTCATTCAGACAGTAAGCATTTTGTTAGGAATATTTCAATATCTATTTGTTTTCTAAGTCATATTAGCAATGATTTGGATAGCCTGAGCTCAGATGTGAAATCTTTGAGAGGATTTTAATCATAAGCTAAAGCAAAATACTCTTCATTTAATTTTTTGTTTATGCTTAACAAGGATGATGTTTATCAATGGCATATAATGAGCATTCAGTGCCTGTGTGATAATAATAAAAAGACTAGAAAAATTGTAGGAGAATAAAATAGAAAAGAAGGCTCATGGTGGGGGGTTTCATTCTATACGTATGATATATATTCTTCCAAATAAAGGTAATATCTATGCAATAAAAAGATGATTTGATGGGCAAAAAGTTCCAAATTCTAGTGAAGCAGTTTGATATTTTGGCTGCATGAATCCAAATAACTAGTATGAGTAGGCTGTTGCCAAAATTTTCCTAAGGAATTTTTAAACTTTTCTCTAAAGTGGCTCCTTGAAAGGAGTGGAAAGATACCATGAGCTCCTCGATAATGAGTATAGCTTGCAATCTAGAGCCTTCAACACATCCAGCAATCCAATTCCAGGAAGGTAACTATTAGAAAGAATGTCCCTTTCTTGCAGTGCTCCAGGGTAAGTAAGACCCTGCTCTCCCTGGACAAATTGTGTTTAACCAAAACAACTTTTAACTGGTGGCCCATTTCCATTATTTTTTCCTTCTCTGTGGAGATGAAAGAGTTTGGCTCATACCCTTCTTGTAATAGTTCTCCCCTAAGTGAAAACATAGGCTGTGTCTATATGCATAATCTGGTTTAGAAAAATATAGCTGAAAAATACATTTAGTAACAGGCTATGAATTATTTTTAAAATAATAACTTTATTTCATTTTGCAAAACTCAATCTTTAAGAAAACTTGTTATTTAAATAACTTCTGAGTGTCTAATAAAAATTATTCAGTAATGTTAGTTTGTCATCTCTGAATCAATCCTTTATTTTAGTCACAAATTTTTTAAAACATGTATAAGTAATAGGTTGCCCTTTCCCTGTAAAAAGCAGTTCTAGGGTCTATTTTAAAACAGCAGCTGGGGTTACTTTATCACAGAAATGATGACAGTAAGCTAAGGGCTCAGAACAATAGGGTGTCAGAATTTATGGCCACTCATTTTAACTACCTACTTGAGTTTTGGAGGTCTTTTATCAGCACCCCTGATAGTTGGCAGCCAGTCTTGGCTCAGATGGCATCCAACACTCCCAGGAAAGGAGAGGGATGACGTTGAGGGAACTTGATGTGAACCTATGCTATGCTACGTGCTTGAACACATGACTCATTTAAGCTGCACTACACCACATTCATATGTCATGTACAAGGTGAGGAAGCTGAGACGTGAGTTTTCACTGACTTGTCCATGGTCACATAGGCACTAGAGAAGATTATCTTTTGAACTATTAGATTGTTTATGACTGAGTCCAAACCACTATGATTTTCTTTTAATGCTACCATTTAGATAAATTTTTATTTTCTCACCTATTTTTACTATGTGACTTTACTCCATAATTAATAAAGAAATTACAAAAATATCAGACAGAAGTTTCTTCAGCTGTTAAGGACCAAATCTCTCACCAGGTACAGTTAAGCCCATATTAAGCCCATTGACTGCTATCCTGAGTGAATGATGCTTCCTTGACCCCATGGCCCAAACCAGATATTATCTCATTTTTCTGCTCCCCTTAAAGTAAAACTACCCAGTTTTCTATATTCATCATCCTAGGTTCCTCACTTCTTAATCTGTCTTCAACACACTCCAATTGTGCTCCATCTTTCACTACACCCAAATTTGACTAGTCATCATCAGTAAAACACTTCATCATGATAAATCCAAAGACCACGTCTCTGTCCTTATTTAAAATTATAATAGCCTTTTATGTGATTACCTTGACCTTTCTTCTTAGATTATTTATTTTTGTCTTGGTCTTGATGACTTCACACTCTCCTGGATATGTCCCTACACCACTGGCATCCACTGACTGCTCCTGTTCATTGGTTCTTCATTTATTGCCTGACCTCTAAATGCTAGAATGCTTCAGGGATCAATGACAGGCTCACTTCTCTTTTTAAAAATTTATTTATTTTTTCTAATGAAACATGAAGCTAGATTTTTAAAAACTCAAATTGTACTGAAAAACATACATATAAGTAGCATTTTCTCTCCTGTGCCTCCCCAACTACCAATTCTACCCCTCCAGAGGCATCTACTTTAATCTCTGAACAGTTTACTCTGGTAAATACCTCCACATTATTTTTCTTTTGACACTCACCTTGCAACTTTCTGATTTACCTGTTTTTATGTGCTTATATTTCCTCTGTGAAAGACAGGTATTTCTTGCATGGTTTTGACTTTTTCAGTTTTCAGTTTCATGTATAGACTCAGATAGTTTGGATAAAGAAAAAAAACTTGAATATATGGATAGTTATCTAAACAGAAATAAATTGAATCTTTGTGTCTTCCAAGGAAAGAACAAGGTAATCACTGTTTAGAAGAGAAGTGAGTGTGCCCTTATTACACATTTATTTCACTGGAAAAAAAAATAATCAAGACTGCCACAGCCCATCCCCCACCTTGCTCTACCAATAATACTACTCTCATGACCAACCCAGAGTGAAGCATTAATTTAATCATGTTCAGTTACATTATCAAGTGGACCAGGAAAATGAGATGATATTTCAAATGGGGTCATTGGTACCTTTTTTACATGTTAATTTTTTTCTGAATATGTGTAATATGCATATGTGAAGCAAGCCTTTCTGAGTTCTTGAGACATGAACTATAAGAACATTAGCTGGTGTTTTTACATATTTGTGTATACTATAAATTACAGACCATTAACAAATATTATAAAACATAAAAGTATGTAAGCAATGTCCTTTACCTAATAATTTTATATGGTCCCCTGAATCTCGGTGTGACCTCACTTAGGCAGAATGAGGGCACAACTGCTGAAATGGACATTTATTTTATCAGGAGCTGGGAACACTTCAGGGCTACTGGAATTCTTAGTTGTTGTCTTCTAGGAAGGTTGGGAAGAAGATGGACTATCAAGCACAAATGCTTAAACTCTTCCTCTCTTTTTATACCCTACCTTCCAGTGATAAGACCAGATTTATTGTTTTTGGTTACAGTGAGACAACCTCTGTTCTCTCTCTAGTGGGGCATTAAACAAAGAGTAGAGGGATTCCTATTCTACCCTAACTAGACACTCAACACAAGGGTTAAACACTGAAAACAACCATTATGTTCAGACTTGGCCAGAATGGATTATAATTCACTGTGATAACTTGAAGTTCATGAAACACAAATGGGTATTTATAGACAAATGCTATGTGTTAGAGTGGGCATTTGGAAGGAGGAGGTCTTGAACACCACAGAAAGAATAAAGGGGGGTCAGAAAATCCCCGCCCCCAATCCACTTCAATAAAAATAATAAGAAATGACAAACACACATGAAATAGTAAAGAAAGCCACATCAGTTTATATTATCAAGTGTTAAATGAACATATTCTCCAAAGGGAGAAATGATGATGGCAGAATTAGTTGAGTTGGGGTTATCGATAAGAGGAAGGAAGTATAATTTGTGAGAGAAAGAATGACTAGAGCTGTGTCTTGCAGAAGTATAGTGCTTGAATGGGTGGAAAGGAGGAAGAGGAACATTTTAGCCCAAGGATATGAAGATTTAAGCAGGGAGTAGAAACAATATTTGAAGAAGAGATGAAAGCAGAGTTGGAACACAGTAAAAGGGGCAATAGGAAGTAAGGAGTTACACATCATATAGATTCCAAATAAATGCATTCCACAGTTTGTATTTTAGTCACAGGTGCTAAGAGGGCACCAGGAACCCACTCTATACATAGGTGCTGACCCTGAAGGGAAGAGAATGCAGGCCATACCTGGCTTGTGTCCATCAAGGATCTATGGAAAGTGACTCGTCCTTTATGATCACTATATCTATACCCACCCTATACCTCTCACCCTTGACCTGGAATCTATGGATCCATTAATGGTACAAGTGAGGTGAAGTGAGGGTATCAAAAGATAAAATTAACATGGAGTACGTATATCTGCTTCTCTGAGGTTAGAGAGTCTTTATATTGCAGAAATATGAATGAAAAGAAAACTTATACTAATTTTAGGGCATCTAAAAAAATAAGATATTTCATTTCTAATGACATCTTGCTGATTTCCTAAACTTAACTTTTTCTCTGTTCACATACTTTCTTGGGAGCAAAAGTTTTCCCCTGATAAAGAGTCGTCAGTGCCAAGGGTCTCTGTGAGGAAAAAAATCCATTAGTGAAAATTTCTCCTTGTGTATTTGTTATTGTAATATTGTCCTTTCATTTTTAAATAAATGATGCAAGGTAAAAGGTTTCCCTTTTCAGAGTCCACTAGGCCATATATAGCAATTAGCTAGCTATTGTTCGTTGAGTACCAGTAGCTGTACTACAGTGGGTTAAGCATTTTGAAGAGATATATAAAATCCTTGTCTCTGCTCTCAAACACCTTACTATATTTGGAAGCTGAGATTATTAATTTAGATAATTAATTTTGTGGCATCATTTGAAAAGTACGTATATCAGAGACCAGTGTTATTGGGGTTCATAGGAAAAAATGATTCTTTCCATTCAGAGAAGTCAAAAAAAGCATCATAAGAATGATTTTGAAAATGAGTGATAAGGGTTGTGTGATGGGGTAGGCTTAGGAAGGGCCCTATTCCGTGCAGCAGGCAGACCAGGTACAAGGGGAAGCTGTGAGAATGAGCAGAAAGAATGCTGGCCTAGGTTGAATGGGTGGTTATGTTGATTAGGGATGAAAATTAATTACATAATGGGAGTTTCCATTTTTTTAAGAACTTACAATCACCAATTCCTGCGATATATTCTTTTAATGTATTATAAATTTAATTTTCCAAAGAAATAAATTCATTACAAAGTAATAATATTTTCTAATACTCACTATACCTTTAGATCCTCAGTCCTAAGTAGTCCCTCATTTAAAGTGGACTTGTATGTAGACTTTTGCCCCAGATGATTTGCATAAACTGATCATAATACTCCCTTTTTACCCTTGCCAGTAGTTGGCTTGAGGATGCAAAGGCCTAAGTTAACTTAGACCAATAATAAGAAGGTGATCACATTTGGGAAAGCAAGTGAAGCTTTCCTCTCTTTCCTAGAGGACATGAATGAGAATGTATGCTGTTCTAGTAATACTAACAAAATTTTGAGACCAGAGAGGAAACCAGTGTGAGGTCAAAGCCCATACATATTGGGGAGATGCAAAATAGTACTGAAAAAGGGAACTGAGCCCTAGTTACAGTAAAGATGCAGCATACACTCAACTACCAGTCAGGATATCGAACAATGTTATTAATGACTTCAGGTCATTGGAGCCAGATTTCTAAAACCTGAAGCTGAAGGCAGCCTAACTCATAATTATTGTTGCAACTCCATAAGATAAATATTAACATAATCCCTTTATAGATGGAGAAAAAGGGGTAAAAAGAGATTGAATATCTTGCCTAAATGTACATAAATAATAAATGTTGGAGCCAGTATTTTAACAAATTGCATATGAGGAGTCCAGAGGGACATACTCTTATTTCCTGTACTCTCTTGCCTCTACAGATATATATGCAATGTCCTTCCGAGATGAGAAAGTGGCAGTCCAACACCATCAACCCAACTGTAAACCCACCTGTGTCAAAAGCTCATATTCTTAGGCTGGACTTCTATACTGGCATCTCTGATAAGGATGATGACTACCACAATGATACTAGTAATGATAATAGCTGATATTTTGAAGATTTTATAATGTGCCAGGCACTAATCAAATCACTTCATAAAGCTTGACTTATTTAGTCCTTCCCAAAACCTTCTAAGGTATTTTCTATGACTATCTTTATTTTAGAAATGAATACACTAAGGAATGGCAAAATTAATGCCTACATTCAATGACATCCAGAACAACCCTGTCCTGAGCACTGTATCCAGAGTTTTGGAGTCATTATCTTGAATGGCCCTTATAGCCTGAAGGCAATGAAAACATGTTATCAGCATTTTTTTTTTTAGATGAGGAAACTGAAGCACAGAGTTGAATAACTTGCAGAACACATAACTTGTAAATACAAGAGTTAAATAGAGACCAGTTTGTGTGTTTCCATACCCCTCTCTCACCGCCTCAAGTTTCCATAGATATGGAGCATGCAGTACAGATATCTTGGAAGCCTGGGCTTTGGTCCTTTCAGCTATGCCTTGGAGAAAACTCTACTTCTCAGCTTTACCAGGGACAGCAGACACTGAGTGACAGAAAGTACATCTGCCACAGCCCTGCTGCCCATTACTTCTCTGGAGATCCCTATAGGCTTGGCTCTCAGAGGGAGAGCCCTGGACATGTGCCTCAGTTTTAATCAAGTTGGACATGTAGAGAGAGGATCTTTCCTTGTGCTGTTTCTGTATTTCTTTGTCTGGCCCCAGGTTAAACACAGAATCACAATGGAGCATTTCTATAGAGGAAAGAGAAAGAGGTCAATAGAATTTCTTCTGCATTTACAAAGGTCTGAGGCTTGGGCAAATTTTTATTCTGGTGCTCATCTGATCTGTTTCAGCTCGCCTTCTCTGTAGATGTTCACTGGCAGGTTAGTGGCCAATATTTGCTTTGACAAGACTTGGTTTCCCAGTGAGCATAGTGGTTTAGTGTAGCAAAAGAAATGTGTGCTGCCAACCCTATGCTGATACTATATCCCATCCATAAAGCGTTCTGGGCTGGCAGGATTTGGGGGATAAACCTCAAAAATTATCTGCTCTAACTGACAAAGCTGGAATGTGCATCATTCTGTGATCTTAATTATTCTTTGATGGTTTGGGAAGATTACATATAAAAGGAAAGATTGTATCTCAAAGTATAGAATCTGAGAATATTAGTGCTTGCTAGAAG
Source organism: Cynopterus sphinx (assembly GCA_030015415.1). Lineage (NCBI taxonomy): Eukaryota > Metazoa > Chordata > Mammalia > Chiroptera > Pteropodidae > Cynopterus > Cynopterus sphinx. The sequence continues at coordinate 24,141,186 of CM057384.1, read as the reverse complement.
GGACCTTAGAGAGGATTCAGCCTTTCACTCCAGATATAAAATGAAACTCAGAGAAGTGAAGTGTCTTGTTTGAAGTTACACAGGCTATATCAGATTCTAGATAAGACTCAAGGTTTAGTCATTGGTCACCTTTCTTTCAAGTACATTATGTTGTACTTTCTTTTGTTCTACAAATAATTATGTATATAATGCAAATGCCTACCTGTTTGTTCACTAAATACCAAGAGGGTTTCTGGTAACTTGTGAAAGAGAATGCATTGCTGGGGCAGAAAAAGAACTAACAGGGAACAACAAGGCATACACAATGAAAATGTGGTCAATCACAATTTTTTTCTCTCTCTTTTCTCTCTTCTTCTCTATCTATCTTTTATAAGAAATACCTCAATTATGTAGTCTAAACTTTATCCTTAAAAACATATTGAATATTTAGAAAGAACACCTATAATCATAAACTTGATATACTAAAAATCAAGTTCTCACTTATAGCTATTTAAATTTATTAAACAAGATAACTCTCTTGGGTACCCCATATGCTTATCAAAGCCCATTAGAGGTTGTATGCTTAGCCAGAAGGCTGGAGAGGTGCAGGATACTATAAGCTATTAGCAAGAAGACAAAAAAAGATTTGAAGTAGTATGGGCAGTCTGACACTTGTAAATGAGCTTGATACAGGACCAGATGACCCTAAAATACAACTGCTCATCTCATGAATTATATGGTGACAGACAGTTCCTTCCTCTAAGGGCATTTTATTATTATGCAAAAATTTATGCTTGTAACATCAAGTATGAATCACAAAGAGTTAACTGATATTTGGGTTATATTTAATAAGGCAGGAAAGTAGATAGTTTCTTTCCTTTATAAAAAAAAAATGAAGGCAATTTAAAGAGGCCAGTGTATTTATCTGGAATATACTATTTTTTTTTTCAGATTGCTGTACTTTTGGTTATTGCTACAACCAGAATAACACTAAACACTGTCAAGTCCTCAGAGAAATCTGAGGGGTGGAGAAGATATCTGGCGAGAAGCTTTGTTGTCTCTTGAATATTGGGGACAATAAATCTTAAAGTTCTTTTCTGGTTAATTTTAAGAAAGAGCATAATTAATTTTCTTGGTCTCCTTCCTCCTCCTTCAGTATAATTCTGTTTCCATCATACCCCCATTTCCAATGTCCTTCTTGGCTCATTACATAAACAAAACCTGACTTGTGACTTGTTCAAACTAGTGGCAGGAGTTTAGGAAAACTACATTAGAAAGTTGCCTTTTAAAACAAGAATCTTTAACCTCTGGGAAAGATTTTCATTCTCCCATTGCAAGATCATAAAGAAACCACACATTTCTCATTTTGGAAAAGTGTGAGCACATAGCTCAAGTGAAAGTAAATTAAGTATTCATCTCATTACTTACTTTGTGAAATACAATGATGCCCTTTTGATAAAATATTAAACCTGTAGTGTTTGTATTGGATTCTCTTGGAGCTTCTTGAGGTTACCTCCCAAGCTGAGTTATGTAATTTTCTTAACCTCAGTCTTAATTTTTGTGGGTGGGCAGGCAGTAGCTTTTAGTTTTCTGGAGTTTCTGGAGAGGACAAAAGTTCATGAAGACATTCAATTGCTCCAATTCATGCCAATGTCTAAAGGTTAACATTTCCTCTAAAAATAGCTTCAGGATTTAAGAGGATCCTAGGAAGGTGGTGAAGTAGGAAGCACCAGGAACTTTTTTACCACCTAGATAATAATTGCACTGGCAAGATCTGTCTGATGTAATTACTTTGGAACTCTGGAGTCTATTGAAGCCTTCCAACTTCCAAAAGAAGCCTCCAGTGGTAAATTGTGGTAATTTTCAGTCAATTTCAGCTCTAAGCTCAGAAGCAGCTACATATCCCCCACCTTCCACCCCCATGGCAAGCAGCTGTGTACATGTTCCTGAAGTAGTTTTCACACAGCTTATAAGAATCAGGTTATACATAAGGAGACCATCCTTCAAATATCAGTAGTTTGTATTCTGACCAATGATTATAGTTTGATTGCAAAAATGCAGACAAAAGGGTGGGCAGCTATTGTTGCACCCCACTTCCATTTTTATAAGCCCTTTCTTTTCAAGGGATATATAGGGCTGATGCCTTTTTTTCCTCCTTAATTTTTATTTTCTTAGGTGTTAGATATTGAAGAATAACACATTAAAAAGCAACCAAATACATGAGGAAAATTAGAAAATTACCATACATGTTCAGGGAAAGGCTCAGGCTCAGAAAAGACCTGAGAAGACCTTAAATTTATACCTCAGGCTGATCCTCTACAGAGAGACATCCTGCAGCCATAAAAAGAAATAAAACAAAACTAACAAATCAGCAAATCCTAGGAAGAAGAGAATATGACTACCAGAACTACGACATTGTTAAATTCAAATGCTTAATTTCAATCAAAAAATCAAGAAGTATACAATAAAACAGAAATATGTGATCTATACAAAGGAAAAAATGAGCTAACAGAAAATGTCCCTGAGAAAGACCATATAGTAGACTTACCAAAGATTTTTAAATGTCTATTATAAAAAATATTTAAAAAACTAAAGAAAAATGTAGAGAAAGTAAAGGAAATTATGTACAAAGTAGAAATATTAATAAATAAAAAAATAAAAAATCAAAAAGAAATTCTAGTGCTTAAAAGTACATAACTAAATTTTTTAAACAATCACTAGATGGAGTCAAAGTTGGATATGAGCAGGCAGAAGAAGAAATCAGTGAACTTGAAAATTTAACATTGAGTCTAAGGAACAAAAGGAAAAAAAATGAAAGAAAATGAAAAGAGACCTTTGTAGGACACTATCAGAGAGGGGAATGCAAGAAATGAGAGATCAAAAAACCCCCAAATGATGTAAGAAATATAAAAAAAAAAATAGTAAAGTAAAATAGAAGTAAGTCCCTCCTTATTAGTAATTACTTTAAATGTAAATCTATTAAACAAAGAAAAGTTATTCCATAAAAATAGTAACTAAAAGAGAGCTAGGGTGGGCTGTAACCATAACAGACAAAATAAACTTTAACTTTAAAAAAAGTTTAAAAAAAACAAAGGACATTATATATTAATGAAATGTTCAATGCAGAGAGAATATATAATAATTATAAACGTTTAAGTCTAAAATAAAAATATATGAAGCACCAAAATATAACACCATTACAATATAAGAAGCAAAAATTGACATAATTAAAGGGAAAAATATATAGTTCTGTAGGAATATTTGGAGACTTCAATATCTCATTTGATAAAAATAGAACAATCAGAGAGAAGATAAGTATGAACAATAGAATAAATTAGTTAGATTTAACAGACATTCAGAGAACACGAACAAATGAAAATACATTCTCAGGTGAACATAGGACATTTTCCGGAATTAACTGTATTATATGTCACAAAATAACTCCTAATAGACTTAAAAAGAGAGACTACATTCAAAGTAACTTCCTTAATCATAATAAGTTGAAATTAGAAACCAATTTACAGAAAGAAAACTAAAAATTTTTAAATTTTTAAAAATTAAATGACACACTTTAAAACATTTACTGAATCAAAGAAGAAATCATGAGGGAAACAAGAAAATACTTACAAATGAAAATAAAAACACAAAATGCTAAAATTTATGGAATGAAAGAAAGGCATTGCTAAGGGGAACATTTACAGCAATAAATGCTTATTTTTTTAAAAAAAAGATCTCAAATCAACAACCAACTTTACAATTTAAGGAACTTAAAAACAAACAAACAAACAAACAAACTAATTCTAAAGCTAGCTGAAGGAAGTAAATAATAAAATTTAGAGCAGAGAAAAATTAAATAGAAAAACAACAGAGAAAATCAATAAAACCCAAAACTGATCTTTGAAACAATTAACTGAATTGACAAGCCTTTAGCTAGTTTGACTAAGAGAAAAAGAGAAAAGTCTCAAATTACTAAAATCAGAAATAAAATTGAGAACATTACTATTTTACAGAAATAAAAACCATTATAAGAATATTACAAACAACTGTATGCCAACAAACTGGATAACCTAAATAAAGTGAACACAAATTTCTAGAAATACAAAACTTATTAAGATTTAAACATGACAAACCATAAAACTTGGTTAGACCAATAAATAGATTGACTCAAGAATCCAAAATTTCCCCCCCACAAAAAACCCTGGTCCTGATGGTTCCACTGATAAATTTGATTAAACATTGAAAGAACACCAATCTTTCACTTTCTCTAACATTTTTAAAAATGGAAGAGGAAACACTTTCTGATTCAATCTATGAAGTCATTATTGCCTTGATACCAAAGCCAGACAAAGACACCAAAAGAAAAGAAAAGAAAGCAATAAACCAGTTGCTTTTATGAAAATTGATGCAAACATCCTCGACAAAATACTTGCCAAATTCAACAGCACATTAAACAGATTGCACACTATTAGATAGTAGGATTTATTCTTGGAATGCAAGGATAGTTTAAGATATGAAAATTCATCATTGTAAAATGCCATGTTAGTAGAATGAAGGAAAACATCTATCTGATCATCTCAGTTGATTCAGAAAAAAAACATTTGACAAACTTTAACACCTTTCCATGATTAAAAGGAAAAAAAATTAAAGAACTAGAAATAGAAGGAACCTACATTGTTATTATAAAAAACACATGTGAAAAACCTACAAGCATCACACTCAATGATGAAAGACAGAAAGCTTTTCCTTTGAGATTAAGAACAAAGCAAGGGTCCCAGCTTTCACTACTTCTATTCAACATAGTACTTGAAGCCCTAACCAGAGAAGCAGAAAAAGAAACAAAAGGCATCCAAATTAGAGAGGAAGAAGATTATCTTTGTTCAGAGATGATATAATCTTATATGTAGAAAACCCTAAAGATTCGACAGAAACAAACAAAAATGAATGAATTCAAAGAAGTAGCAGAATACAAAGTCAACACTTTTAACCAAAAAAAAAAAAAAATTAGTTACATTTTCTACATACAGTATTTGTGTTTTTCTGACCGGCTTATTTTACCTGCTATGGTGTTTTAAAGGTTCATCCATGTGTGGCATATGTCAACATTTCCTTCCTTTTTAAAGCTAAATAACATTCCAATGTATGGATATACCACTTTTTGCTTAATTGTTCATCTGTCAATGGACACTTAAGTTGATTTTATGATTTAGCTATTATGAATGATGCTGCTAGGAACATGGCTATAAAATATCTCTTTATAACCCTACTTTCAGTTATTTTGGCATATATGTTCAGAAGTGTAATTACTGTATTGTGTGGTAATTCTACTTTTAAATTTATGAGGAACTGCTGTACTGTTTACCATGGCAGCTTTATTGAAATGTAATAGACAGTGCATAAGGAACTCAATTTCTCTACATTTTTGACAACACTTGTTATTTTGTTGTAATTTTTAATAGTAGTCATTCCAGTGAGTGTGGCATAGAATTTCAATTTTGCCAGATGAAAAGAGTTCTGGAGATGGATGGGAGTGATGGTTACACAACACTGTACTTAAAATCACTGAATTACATACTTAAAAATGGTTAAGATGGTAAATATTACCTTATGTGTATTTTACTGTAATATTGTTTTTAAAGTAAGTAAAAACCTTTAAATTTTGTAATTAAAACCTTTCAAAAAGCTCAAGGTTTTCTATTATAGCTTTATCAAATGTCAGAGGTAGAGGGAATCTTAATTCAAACCTATGATTTTACAGATGAGATCATAGAATCCAGTATGTTAAAAGTAATAATCACTCAACAATGGAATCTATATTAACTATAAACTAGATGCTTAGTGCTGAGTTTATTAATATAGAGGATTGAATAGGTTTATAAGACTTAGCCTCTACCTTTATAAACATGAAAGTCTAGTTTGAGAGTCACTGCTATTGCATTTAACTCAAATAAAGTTAAATCAATAACAACAGAGTGCTATGGTATTGATAGTAAGTGTTGTATAAGATCATAGTACTGATGCTAAGTATCGTAAAACCTGCTTTTGTAAATAAAGTTTTATTGGAACATGGACATAATCATTTATATTTGTCTATGGGTACTTTTGCATGAAAACCACAGGTTGAGTCGTAAATACTAAATAAGGTATTTACTCTGTCTCTTTACAGAAAAAAGTTTGCCAACTCTGATTTAGAGAATAACTTTAGTAAAGGCTTGAAAGGCCTTAGAGAACAGGTGAAAATTGAGATAGGCATTTAAAAATTGGCAACATTTGGAGAGAAAAAAAAGAAAGACAGCATGCCCAAAGAGGAAAGAAATGCAGATAAAGGCATGGAGTTAAAAAATGGTATGGTGGAGAGTTCTTACAAATAGAAGAGACAGACAGTGAACAGGTGGCATGAAGACAGACCACAGAGAGTCCAGGGCCAGGTTGAAAAGTATCAACTATACAGATGAGAGGTACAAAGCTATGGAAAGAATTGAGGTATATAAATGACATGAGGAAAGTCACATGTAAGGAAATTTAAACTGACTGAGACAGAATGTAACATATAGAGCTTAAAGTCACTCTGATGACTTAACAGTTGTGATTCCTGGAGGTAAATGATCTTTACTCAAAATTTTTCCATGTGTTCTGAGGCTTTCAAATGCAACACTAGTTCACTGTGGACTTCAGAGAGAATAGGAAGTCAGGCTAAATGGGAAACTGCTATATGAGACCAAAGGAAGATGCTATTCAGACCATAAGCAAGAGACAATTTCTGGCTATCCTTTTAGTTTTTAGTGGTATCAGTTAATACTTTTGCATATTTACAATGAACTAGGTATTACTTTTTATGCATTAGCTCATATAATTTTGTTTTTCTTTTCAAATGAGAAAATAGGCTTAGATACTAAGGAAGTTTCTGAAGTTCCTAAAGATCACAGGCTAGTTGGGTGAATATTTTCAAATAGATTGAATCTCTGAGCCACCATGCTGCCTTGGAAGCCTATTTAAGCCTCATATCTATTCTCTACTAAAAATAGAGGTTCTTGTGACTTCATTCTAAACCCTCACCTTAGTAGTGAGAAGACGATACTCCAGAAAGAGGAAAAGGTGAGCTAATTTGCCATCATTTGTTCTTCTGCAATTTGTTGGCAACTATTGTTCCTGAAGTTTTGGAGATCCATGATCTAAATTTGGAATGGTTGGTCCTCAACTAGAGGACATTTCTGTGATCTTGTAGGAACTCATCCTATAATTGTTGGTTAATTGTTTCCAGGGAGGGCCATTTGGCGGAGATGAAATCACCATCATTTGACCGTGTCTGATAAAATTTCTTTTTAAACAAATTAGTAAGGAGATGAGGGGATATGAAAGAATAAAAGTTTACTAGGTAGTAGCAAGAAAGAAACTGTCTTTCACACAATGACACTGACCTCAAGCCACCTCTTCAGGGAATGGAGGGAATAAATTAACCAGGATATGATTTTAGAAGTGATATCCCAGTTGAGCCAGGAGGTCTTCACAATTAAAAGGTCATTTGCATAGTTAACAATGTTGCCACAGTCCCAATATTGCTTCCTCTGGAGCCACAGTAGAGAAAATCATTCAAATAAGTACGGGTTATTATTTTCTTTAAAAAAAAAGAAAAGCTAAAAAGCATTTACTTAGTCCTTAGTGGTGTAGCAGGCAATGTGGAATATCTTTCATCTAAATGAAAAATTGGAAACATAACTTTTATGCCTAGATACTATCAGGGAAATCAAGATATTAATATACAGGCTGAGAGAAAATGAAGCTGAAATGAATTCTCTCCTTTTATTTAATGACTGCTGAGGTTGGGATTTTTTCCAGTGGAAAAGTGAATCAAATACCATTTCTTTTGGCTAATTGTAAGTACATTGTGGCCTGGACTATTCATATGTTTCCACTGCGTTTCAAAGCACCTAACTGTGCTATGATATAAAAAGTGCTTTGAGATAGTTACAAAATAGTCATAGAAATGTAAAGTATAGCATAAGGAAAATAGTCAACAAAGTTGTAATAAGTTTGTAAGGGGGAAAAGGGTTACTAGGTTTAGTGGGATGTTCATTTTGTGAGTTATATAGGTCTCTAATTACCATGCTGTACAACTGAAATGATACATTATTGTATGCCAACAATAATTGAAAAAACTCATTGAATTATTAAATATGAGTAAATAATTGTCTATTACATTTCAATAAATCTGTAAGAAAAAGTGCTTTGACATGCCAGCATTTAGCTAGATGGTTTATAATCCTGACTCTATAAGACTATTGGTCAAACCAAGAGATATTTATGGAGCATCTTTATGGAAAAGTATCTTCCCCCATATGTTATTTATTAAGGATGCTCAAGCACATTTTAAACAATGTGAATTGTGCTGAGGTGGAAAGAAGTTGGACCAGATCCCCAAACCCCCAAATCCTCTACTGACCACCTGACACCAGCATGGGTTTAACAGGGTGAGATGCTGAGTAGAAATGTTGAGCAAATTTAAGCCTTGTTTACTTCTATAACTCTCTGTACTAACAGCTTACTGTGCTCTCCTCAGCTCATTCTCTCCTTGGCTCTTCTATGTCTGTCACATCTGGTACAAAAAAAAAAAGAAAGAAAGAAAAAAGTAGAAAAGATGAACAAAATGTCGAGTGAGGGGGCTGAGGTCACAGTTGGGAGTTGGAAAGATTATGGTACACTTAGAGCATGATTTGCAGAAAATATTTAATATGATGGTATGATATATCTGTTTATCAACCTCTGTGATCTCTAGATATTAAAGTCAGTCTTCTAGTCTTTACAAAGCATACAAATTTTGAGCATTGGGACAGCACTGCCTTGAATATTCAGACTTTCTCATTGGGCAATGAATTTGGCTAAGGGAACACACTAGTAATCCAGTTAGGTTGTATTTAAGTTTTATACATGAGTACAAAGAAGAAGAAGATCTCATTAGTGTCCTTGAAGAACATATAGATAAATGGTTCAGAAACTTCAAAGACTAGAGACACACATGGCCAAACCTGAAAGGAAAAGGAAAAGGAAAATTAATATATACTATTTATTTATACAATGACATGACTGTAGAGCTCATTAACTTCAGAATCATTACAAAACTCAGTGGCTTCTCTACTCTTCAGGTCATGACTAGATTCAGCTCAGCAATGATCAGGAGGAAAGGTTCTTATAGAAAAAGAACACGATTATATACATGACTGCACATCCTCTACACCTGGAACTGAGACATGAGCAGTAGAGGTGGGTTTGGGTATAAATAGATGCTATCTCATCACCATATTTTGAGTCACACAATTCATATACTTTACAGCATTTCTACCAAGTAATTTCTAGAGCATCATAAGGCCTGGCCATCCTTGCTTTATTATCTCTGTAGTGAATGAGCTTGGAATTTGTACTTTCTTTCATAAAGGTCTGGGTTCAAACCCAGTCTTGCCACTTTCTCACTATATAATTTTGGACAAGTTGCTTATCTGTACTTTACTAAAATTTATCACATATCAAATGAGACTACTATAATAATATTAGGGCCATGGGTGTGAAAATGAAATAGGTTTAATTAAGTATATAAAATGAATACTAGTGAATATTAATCCTTTCCTTTCATATCTTGGTAGGATAAGAAGCAGATGGTAGAGTGACAAAATCATTTGATTTAGTGTCAGAAGACCTTGATGTTACATTCAGCAACTAACTTGGGTGTGGCCCTGAGTAAGTGTGGGGAGACTCTCTGAGCCTCAGGAGCCTGGCTGAAAAATGAGAAAGCTCATTTAAACATGCATATGAATACCTTCAAAAAGGTACATTACACACAAAGCTGTGGGGGTGGCAGTACAGAAAATAAAAGAGTTGCTTAGAAGGGATGAGGCATCTTTCAAAATCTACCTGAACTTTTTACTAAGATCAGGTCTTAATCTCAGGGTTTAAAAAAAATTATACATACACACACACACACACACACACACATTATGAAGAATATAGCCTAATAACAATGTAACTACAGGCTATAAAAACAACCTAAAGAAATGTTTCTTAATATTTAGGTTAATGGCTATCATTTATGAGTGCATATTACTACCCAAATTGAGCTCATGCTTTATACTAAGCATTTCTTTTCTCCGTGCAGAGACTGTATTAGGGCAGGGAAACTGAGTTGCAGACAAGTTAAGTTTCAAAGCCCCACAAATTAGAAACAGTGTAAATAGGATTCCAACTCAGGTTTCTTTGGCTCTAAATGGAGCCTTCCCTAGACCAAGGCATTATTTGTATTCAAATCGGTGTTGGTTTTTCAACTTGATACTATCAAAAGATAATACCTCTTCAGTTCTTGCAACCAGAATCCAAATCTTCCTCGGTATGCCTCTTGAGAGTTTGCTTCCAGAAGAACGTAAAAAAAGCCCTCTTATTCTTTTTTTTTTTTCTAACCACAGCCTGTTTCAAGTCCAAATGTTTTCCTAATTTTTGATTTTATACTTGCTAACCAGACTTGATTCCAATGATCATTTTCAGTGTGAAAAACTAAAACCATATTTAAAAGACAAACTTTTTGCCATGATTGAGAATAGCTGAAAAAATATATACTTTGGGTTTTGAAGGCAATTCCAACATAGCCGTTCCAGAAACGTCTCAGATTACTGAAACAATTGTATGACCTCTTAAGTTACTGTTTTGATTATGAAAGGAGCTTTGTTAAGGTTTACATACTGGCATGAATTTTAAATATGTAGCCTTGGTATCTTATTAAATTCCTTGACATTCCTACTCTTGAAGTATTCCAAAACAAAGCATGAGAACTCCACATTGATAGGATGGACATACCAACAGAGAAAATTGTAGAATAAAAAACAAAACAAAACATATAGAGGCTGCTCCTTCTCATATGTTATTTTTATGAGTTACTTACCCTGGGTCAATCATTTTAATCAGCATTCTATTTTCCTCGCAGGAAATCTAATCTAGAACCCCGTGTTTAGAACAAATAAATCCACTGCTATAGATGTTGATGTGCAACTGGGGGACCCAGAGATTGACCCATTAGTCTTATTCTAATGAGAGGCAGAACAAAAAAAAGTATTCATAGTATCCAGAAGGATTTGTAGGTATAGCTTAAAACTTTACTAAGATCATTCATGGATTTTCTTAAATGATGATTTTTTTGTATGTCATATTCTGAACTGTTAGACTTTAATTTCCTCACTCAGAATGAAGTGGATGCACTACTTAGTTTATCTGTAAAGTCTCTTCTGATTCTAATTATTTGAGATCATAGATTCCACTGATGACTCCAACCAGAAAATAAGAAGTCTTTAGTGATGGGTTTCCTATAAGTGGCTTTAAATCATTAGAAGTGTGCTAAGGTATATATCCTGAGAAAGTTGGGATTCAGGCAAATTTCTTCCTCACAATCTCCATACCAGCTCCTTCTAATGATAACTGACGTGAGTCTTCAGAAAGATCTATTATATTTTACTGATATTAAAGTACTTGACATTTGCACACATTTCTCCAATATTGATTGGCTCATCCTATCCTCTAACATCAAATATTACAGTTCTCACCAGGTCACGAAATGCTTCCAAACATATGCCAAATAATGCAACTAATTTAACTAATATTTTTGACCAAATAACATGTTTTGGTACTAAAAGAAAAGTTCTGTTAACATCTCTTCTTATATATAAAGCTGAAGTGATGGAAATACTGACTTCATTAATTGTTGAAGATTAAATACAACAAATGTAAAGTAATTAGAGCAAAATAAATTTAAGAGAAAAAACATTCTCTAAAGTAATTGTTTTTGTTGCTATTGCTCAAATTTATGTTAAGTTTCCACCACTTAATTACCTATTTAATCTTTCAATTCCTTTTCTTTGTTTGTAAAAATAGAATATCAATAGCAACTTTTTTTGGGGGGGGGGATAGTTGTGAGGATTAATGAGATCACAAGCATGAAAAGAAAACAAAGGCTGACACATGCTCAACCCTCAATAGATGATAGCAATTACCGTATCTACATATTATACATATTAAAATTTATGGTGAAGAAAGGAAAAAGCAACAATCAGTCTTTTATTCATTTTAGATTACTACCTTGGGTTATAGAAAAAGAAATACCATTACTGGCAATAAAACAACTTTATTACTGGATTTCTCAAGAAATACAAGGTGACAGAGGCTAAAAGACAAGTTAAGTATATTACCAGTTCTTCATCAGAAAGGAAATAAACACACACACATACATATACACAAACTAAGAATGTACATTTGACACAGTACTCCAAATGATTTTGCAGAGGTTCCTAGCATATGTTAAAGAAGATAATTTGGAGAATAGAATAAACTATAAAAGATGGTTTTTAAAATTACATAGAAACTTTCTATCAAAAGATAAAGAACTGTTATGTTATTAGCACATTTCCTTCCCAATCTTTTTCATAGTTTCATTAATTAAATTGACACTTTCTATGAAATATTTTAGCCCTACTTTACATAAAATCATATTATGAGCATATTCTGACTTTGTGAAAATTACAAAAATCATTAAATAACAATTTTCTTCATATTATTACAAAATTTCAAAAATCCAGGTAATAAATATCTTTTTTTTTCACCTGACTCTGGTTCTCAAAGAAGTTAGGCAATTGAGGAGTAATTAAATAATTGTTTATTGAGCATCAAGTAAAGGTCTTTGTATGGTACTAGATCTATGGGATGAATAAATATATATACTACTTTCAGAAAAATCAAAATACACCTAAATAAAAAGCATCAAAATTTGGAATTTAGGGTAGAGATGCTTGAGGAAAAAGAGAAAATGAGGGAGGAAGGGAGATACAACGGAGAAAGAAAAGAGGAAGAAGGTCAAAAAGCCATAAAGCGATGTTTTTCAAGCTGTGGGTTGTGATCCAACAACAGTCACAATAGACCTTTATAAAGAAAATGAAAATGAAGAGAAATTAGAGAACATTGCACATAATACTGGTAAATGCAGTTTATGAAATTTTGTTTCAGTTATATTATATACTCTTTCATGATAGAAAATGTATTTGTGACTAGGGGGAAAATTTAAGAAATGCTGTGTTGAACTTCTAAAACTGTAATCTTTGCTTAATTTCTGTTGTCCATTAAACCTATTCTTTAACCTTATAGAAACTTGAGATTTAGAGAAGAAAAATAACTTCCTCATGGTTATAGGACACAGAGATAGAGCCTGGTTCCATTACACTACCCCTTCCTCACTGTACCAAATATTAAGTTGTAAAATATTTTTTTTCCTGTCAAACTTACAACTTGTTCCATATCCAGTCCTTGTTCAGTTGGTTTTCAGATTATTTTTAGTTCTAGTGCAAGCCTGTGACTAATTGGAGTCATCTATGTCTTGTTTGTCACACTAAAAGGAGAACTTGGATAAAGCCATGATACAGAGAGAGAACTAAAATTGCTATTCCTGATTCAATGGCATTTATGCTTCTAACCCTGCAGGGTTTCATAATCTTGTTGTAAATATAGTCAATGTCAAATTGTATGGTGATTATACAAAAGAACACTCTATGTGCCAACATAACATTCACAGGTATTATGCCTTTAAGTCAAAATTTATCGAAATAAAATGATCAGGGGCGGGGAGGGGGCTAGAAGTACAATGCAGTTTGCATTCTTCAGAAGCCTTGCTCAATAAGTACTGAGTTTTGATCGATTGATACTGTGTCATATTTGACTAAAGAGGTGGGGAAGTTGCTACTGTCACTTTGTGCTGGATGGCAGCAGAATGCACTATTGATTTTATATGTTGGATGGGTTGTCAGTGTATAGTGCATTGTTGATTTTGACTTTTATAGCCAACATGTTTCCTTTAATTGGATCATTTGTAAAAGAGAGGAGGAGACCTGTTCTCCTTTGACAGTGATTGATTATAATCATTTCATGTTTGTCAATATTTGATAAACCCACTGTTACCCAACAACATGGCTGCCTTTCTGCATTTTTTTCATTCTGGTTCCACTTCTCTATTTACCCCAGTATCACTTCCAACTAATTTGCCTCAATTTTCACTCACAATTCACTGCTATATTTATTCTTTCAGCAACAGACACTCAATTTTTTTCCTTAAGTTTGCCAAGCAAATTTCTTCTGACAATAATAACCAATCTACTACCCAACAATCTCTTTAGTCTCCAGTCCCTATTGATTCACTTCCTTTTGGCAAGTGCTACAAGCTGTCAAGTTATGCAAAGTATTACAAATATCCACCATAAATCTGTATTTATATATTTTGAATGATCAGATTCGAAGAGTTCCTGGAGGAAAGACTAACTTGTTACTATGAACCATCTTTGCTCTCTCATATTAGGATTATTCCATGCTTGTAGGCCATAGTTTATAAATTAACTTTGAGTGGAAATAATGTTCTTAGAATATTTTATTTTTTCCTGAAATGTGCCATTATACGTAATTAAGAGGAATAGTTGACTGATGTTTTAATTGTGTCCTAGATGCCCATTTGTTTGATGGTCGCTGATTTTATCTTTTGTACTCTACAATCCTCTAGTTTCTTCCCAAAATGAGATAAAGATCGTCAATTTGGTTTCTGTCCTCATTCTTCCATGCAATCAAAGAGAATCTTCTCAGCTCTCATTTTCACCTAAGTTTCTTAGACTTACACTTGAAAAGATTTCTAAGGTAAGTTTTCTAGGAATAGGAATATTAATGGAAAAACATTAGATTGCAATTAGGAGATATGAATCACAGTCCTCTAGACCTTGGGTAAGTCATTTAACTTATCTTTACCAGAATTTATTCACCTATAAATTATGAAGGTTATACTAAATAGCTTTGAAGATCTTTTCTACAATTCTTTACAATTTCTTTATTCATGCTTGCCAGGCTTCAGTGCTCCCTGACTGAAGCTTGCAAGGCAACTTATGTATTTTTCAGAAAGAGACCTCCTAATGTAGGTAGACAATTCAGAAAGTTGAGGCATCCTACTGTTTACTCTTTGGACAAATGTTGTTAGACTGACTCTGGACATTCTCCAAGTAATGATAGACGATGATACCATTTCTTTTCTTTTCTTTTCTTTTCTTTCTTTTTTCTTTCTTTCCTTTTTTTCTTTTTTTTTCTTTTGGCAACAAATTACATACTTTGCTGACAGGTCCCAAGGATAAGTGTTCCAGAGACCAAATCTTCATTAATTAGAGAATTCTGACAGCATGTAGTCAAATATTGGATATTGATTATTTGCAGTTACAAACATTCACTGTAACCTCATTGACACACAGAAAAAACAACTGGAATTAGTGAGATTCAGAGGAAGATATATTAGCTCTATGGAAAGCAATAAATCACAAAAGACTGCTTTATAGGCATTTCTCATTTAACATCATATATAAGGAGATATTTTCATTTACTTAGAATATTTGCAAATCTGGTATAATAATATTGGGGAAAATGTGTGAACTTGGGATTTGAGACAAAATGCAATTATTGCCATATTTAATAGCTAAACCAACTTTACTAAAGGTATATGAGTCTGAACTGAGTGAGTCAACAAATTTGTAAAAGGTTTATTTATTTTTTTTTCTGAATTTTAACTTCACCTGTGACTATCAAATTTCTCTTCCTATCCAAAGAGATAAAGGCACATCCTAGAGTTGATAGATCAATCTTTGGTAGATACAACTCAATTCTCTTCATTAGGGATCTCTGGTGAGTGAGGCCTGCTCTTCAATACTCCCTCCCTTTCTGTCTCCTTTCTTTTTCCTCTGGTAGGTTGACTCCTGAAAAATTGATGAAAAAGATGAACTATTTTTTATTTAATTGTAAACTAGTAGAGAACCTCTATGTGCTTGGCGTTCAAGTTGTGGCTCAGAGAATCACGTGTTAAGTCCTGCAAGAGATAAGTTCTTTAATATTGAAAATTTTTATGGCTTAGCTTCTCATCACTTCCTCTCAGTTCTGATCATTGATAATATATAAGGTATTTTACATCGAATATCTTCCAGTATTAGAGGCACATTCTGAGTATAATATATGCAAGTCATTTCAAGCCTGTCCAAGCTTGATGCATGCAGTTGGCCCAAAGGAAACTCATGTTATACACTTTAGTTACTTCAATGATATGAGTGTATGGATGCCCCCTTTTTGTCCACAGATTTTCTCCAATTTTTTCTCTAGCTCAAATAGGCCCAAGGTCAGATTAGCTAAAATGATGTCTTAACATATATTTAACCAGGGAATAAAAATCATTTTTCTGGTAGATACCACCACCATTTACAAAGAACTGGATATTGAAGCATTCCCTTCCCAAATGGAAAAAGAAAGTTATAACATTTCTTTTCAAGTTAACATTTCACAGTTAAGTAAATTTCCTTAATTTCCTTATTTTCCAATTATATAAGCTGAAATTCTGAAAAAGGAACTAGATTCTAGAGGTATATGTATTGCATGTGACTTACTTTGTATTGGTGTGTACTTGAAACTTGTTTTCAGCTTTGTGATTTTGATTTTAATCTAACATGAGTGGAAAATCGCATTTAATATCAATGCACATAATCTGAATTTGTGCTGTATAAAGAGAATTGAAATATGTTGAAAACTTCTCTTTGTTCTTGAAGTGGCCAAATCACAGATTCATGAATAATTTGAGATTTAGATGGAAACTATTAGATAATATCAGGACAAAAACTATTATATGCTTAGGTGTCAGCAGTTTCATCCACTATTGCTTTAGTATCATTAGTGCAAATGTGAAGATGGTGAAAAGGTAAATGATATCTTAATATTATAGTAAAATAAGGGTCTCCCATCCACTCTTTGAAGATAGCTTCCTTATACATTGTCATAACTACATTTAACCAGGTCAAGCAATCCTAAGGATTCACAGCCAGAGCAACTAATTTTTCAAAGTTATATTTAATGTTCCACTATGATTGCATGGGTCAAAGAAAGCCAGATCAGGTGTCCTGCCAATGTCTAACGCTCTATAGTCCCTGTGTGGTGCAGCATACTCTTAGGGAGAGAACAGGAAAGAATAGCTAAAAGAAGTACAAGAAATATTTTCAACATTTCAGAGGGCAGAGGTTCATCAAAATGTTCCCAGTACCATATATGACAATGTTCACAAAGGAATGTTACAAAAAGTTTGTATTATGAGAGAATGCAGACAGGTATAAGTCACGAGAGTCTAGTGCATGGTTCAAACAGTAAGAGAGAGGAAATTATCCCCAGCAGGTCAACTTCCACACCTGGGACTCTCTGCAGTTATTGCTATTAGATCTGTAAAGGACACATCCTCCAAAGACTACTATTTAAAACACAAGGCAGGTAGAGAATTCTCTCCAGCCTTATTGTGCAGTGTTGTTGGCTTTATTTTTCTCCTTCGTCTTTTTTCCCCTCCTTTTAAGAGTTTCAGTCATTTTTATTCATTTCAACAGCAGGTGTGAAATAGTAGGCTGTCATCTGCCTTTTTGTAGTGCTTCAGACCAAAATTATAAGTGGGTTGACATTAATGGCAGTCCAGAATTCAGTGCTGTATTGGTAGATGGTATTGAAAATGTTTTGATATGACAGATGAAATGCCTGCCACTGAAACTTTGGTTAGACATCAGCTGGCTACATCTGGCAGAAATTTTCTTTTTTTAAATGTTTTGCTGCTGGTATCTAGTTATTAAGGCATTTTTTCATTTTTATACTCCAACCTTCTTTCTCTATTTTTTCTGATGTTGAATTTTTAAGTCTTTTTGTTGTTGTTGTTGTTGTTGTTGTTGTGTTCAGCTTCTGGCATAATTAAGAGCTAATGGAAAGTAAGGATGGTCTCAACTAGAAAGAATGGGGATTGAGTAAAAACTCAAAAACCTTATCCTTTATCAAACCTCTTGAAGAGTGGAAGGCCCAAGGCATTCAGAGATCTTCCACAGTGCATGAATCTGTCCTACTCTATGCACGGGCACATGCATGCACACATGCATGCACACACAGACACACACACACTTGGTTAAAGTCAACATGAGGAGAGACCTGGCAGGAAGAATCCTATATAGTTGGCTATGTAGGTTACGTTACAGAAAAATAACAGCAGTCCATGTTTAAATGAGCTTTTGAAATGCTAGTTAAATAAAAACAAATGAATTTTTTTTTTCCGAAGAACTCCTTGGAGTTTTGAAGAGTGATGTTCAAGGTATGTTTTCTTTCAGTCACTATGGTCCCTAAGTTATTACTTCATATGGTTTTTTAATTAATTTTACTTATCCATGGAAAGAGTTGCTCTGTTAGATCAAATATTGACCTAACTACTTCATGTGAATGACTATCTTCCACATATTACTTTTCTCAAGAGTTTCAAAGATAAAAATATTTATTTCCCCTCTCCTTGTAAATTCTGTGCTTGTTCACGCAAATTATGATTAATTTGTTGGAGCAAGAGCAGGAGACTAAAGTTCTTTGGATTAATATAAAACCTGAATTTACTTGTGACTAGGAGAGCTCTGTTAAATTACATCGTATTCTCTTTTGTCTTGAGATGTTTTCTTGCAATTTTCTTATATTTAATATCTAGGTTCTATGAAATTTTAGTTCTGATATGATATATTCCTATTGGATATTTAGGAATATCCAGGCTTGCATGAATCCTAGTTATATCTTGAGGTCTATGGTATCAGTAACATCTAGTATCTCAGAATTTTTCAAGGAAGATGGTTTATATCATAAGAAGCAAAAACATCATAAGACAAAGGTAAACTAACTGGATGAGATCTCTAAGATAAGCATTTCTGAACTGGGAGTGAATATCACATTTATCATGCATATAGCTCTTGAGAATTACATAATGTTCTCTACAACTATCATGAAGTGAGTGAGTACAGAATTGGAAAAAGGAAGAAAATGAACTAATTTTCATTATCTAAAATTGTTGCCATCAAAAAGTATCCTTTGAAGATGGGCATCTTGTGGCTAGCAAAGTTTTCTGTGAATCAGCAAGTTAGGCTAGTATCAGTCCTCTTTAATGTCACACCTAATAAAGAGAATCATAGTGCATTATCTCTTTTATGAATGAAAACAAGGGAAGCAAATGAAGAAAGAGAAGAGACCAGAGGCTGTGAGATCAGTTGAGAATGTATACGAAAGTTATCATCTACTTCTACTGTTACTTGGTAATTATTTCTTAGTCAATGATGGTATTTTGTTATTGGTGCTTTTTAAAACTTTTTGGGACCAGCATTTGCATGAAATTATAAAACAATGTGGAGAGAATATATTCAGTAAATATTCAGAGTGCTTTGGGAAAATAATGGAAAGACCAATTACCTTGTATCATCCTCAAGTCTTCATGGAAAATATGACATTTGTACTGAGTTTTAAATTATGAATTGTTTTCTAGACAAATAAAGGAAGGAATAGTCCATGGTAACTTCTAGGATAGCTAAGCAAGGCCTAGAAAATTAAGTAGGAGCCATATTATGACTAGCCGTCATAAGACTTAGAATATTTCTCTAGAAGCCATAGGATGGCCTTGGAGATTTTAACCACTGATGTGACATGAAAGCAAATTTTGTATAGGATGTGAGACAGTTACACATGATGATAGAAACACTGTTTTATATTAACAAATATAAATGTAGTACCATCATTTACCTGGTAGAATCTTCTCTCATTTCAGACCTATGACGTGATAAAATAATAAGAACACCACTTGCCAATAACAGAACAAATCAATCATGTTGCCAATGTTACAGTCTATGGGTTCATAAAAAAATGACTTTTTCTCTAAAATTTATATAACAATCTTCCCATAAATTAAATTTTATTAAATTAAAAAACTTTTTAATTGAGTATGTAACCATATGATGAGCACTGTCCTGCATACCAGCAATAAAATAGAGAACAAGACACAGTCAATGCCACCAACAAGCTTCAATTGATTGGTGTAACCAGGTGGATGAGCAGGAAATCTTCAACCCACTGTTGTAAGTGCTATAATAAGGGTGTGTAAAGGGGAACCAGGGAGAGCTGCACATTTCTGCTTTCTTCCTTTTTTTTTGTGGGCAAAAGAGGAAGGCAAAAGGCGACTTGCTGAAGAAAGTATTATCCTAAATGTTGGTAATACTACTATATTAAAAATAAAATTAAAAGGTGCATTAGTTTGCTAAGGCTGCCATGACAAAATACCAGACTGGATAGCTTAAACAATAAAACTGTATTTTCTCACAATTTGAAAGGCTTAAAATCCAAGATCAAGTTGTCAACAGTTCTGATTTCTCCTAAGTCCTTTCTTCTTGGCTTGTAGATGGTCACATTTACATTATGTCGTTACTTAGGATTCTCTCCACCTCTTGGTGTCTCCACCTCTTCTTATAAACCTATTAATCCTATTGGACTAGGATCTCACCTTTACGTCCTTGTTTAACTTTAATTATCTCTTTAAAGGTCATATCTCTATATATAGTTACATTGGGGGTTAAGGCTTCAATATATAAATTTTACAGTAATACAAATTTAGTTTATAACAAAAGTGCTCAGATATTTTTGTGTTTGACATTTCATGTCACTAATGTTTAGCTAAATGCATATAGCTAAACTAATGGAGGCAAAGATGTTAACAGATTTTTAAAAAACTGTAACATATAACTTTCCTAGCATTATTTCTAACTGATGTCTAATGTAAGAGTTCTCAGCTTTAGGACAATCTAAGGAAGGATGCAGTTTAAGGCAATGGATGGATTTTGATGATACTCCTAAAGCACATCTAACATGTGAGCAATCACCTCCACAGTCTGTGCAAAAGGACCAGTCCTACAGTACTATGCTGCTTTGGCAGAAGAGAGAATTACAACACATGGGATCCATGTTCTCCTTGTTTTGTGGTGTCATGACTGCCTACATATTACTTATTCAAAGATTTGAATTGGAAAAGTACATGCACAAATATATATACACCTGAACAGCAGCAGCTATGGAAAGACTCTTTGTGCTTTCTTTCAAGATGTTGGGTTGCCACATGCACACAGAAAACAGTTTTAGGCTGAAGAACTGGGTGGAAGGTCAGCTAGGTGCAAGTGGAAAGATCTATGTAAGGAGAAGAATGGAGAAATAGAACCAGAGCCCCTAACCTATCAGCAAGTGCCAGGTGTCCCTGGTCTTGGGGAAGTGCTTTAGAGGACCAGAGTTCAGACTGCTCTTGGGAACTCCTTGAAGTTTGGGAACATGTGGGGTGCACCACAGATGTTCCCTATTTTGTTTCAGTCAGAGAGGCAGGTTTCTGTTAGGTAGCTGGTCAGGCATGAGCAACAGGGGAACAAAGTGATAGGGGACCAGCCTAGAGACCATCCAAAAAATACCCTCTTGGTAGTTGGAGAATCCCTTCTACATCCCCAGAGACAAAGGACAGGACAGCCATAATCTTAGCTGGTTTAACCTGGCCATAGATGCCTGCACAGAAGGTACTAGCTTAACCTGCCCATAATCTAAGCCTCATTATACTATCATTATAACACCATATTTATGCCTGGAAGTTCATGATTTTAATTATAACAAATGAATTCTGGGTAAGCACATGTGTAATAAGCAATGTGTCATACAGCAGCCAAGTGTCAATCAAAATGACCTTACTTGCCAACCACCTAAAAATGCCCAAATATAATTCAGAGATTCCCATTTCTGGGTTGTTGTTACAGCTCTTTGCTAAAACCATGTGTCTCATTGAAGCATGCTTTGTTTTTCTAAAATATACTTTTTAATAAATTTATTCTAAATCTCACTGACCTGTGATTCTTCATTGTGTCAATGAGGAAGAACTGTGAAAAATTGCTAATTACACTTCTGCACCATTATTTCCCCCACCCCTCCCTCCATCCCTCTGCCTCTGGAGCAACAATGAAGTTCAATTTACCCCAATGGTAACATTTCCATTGACATAATAGCTGCGTTTCTGCCTGTGATTTCATTTCAATAAGAACTTTCAATCATAGGTGGTTATAAAATCAGGTTCTCAGCAACTCTGGATTAACGGAGTAAACCCAAAGATGTTGGAGGCATGTTCAAAGAAATATTTAAGGAGGCAAGTGGAAAGAAAAGTGTTCTTTTCTATGCGTTGCCCCTTTCCTCCTCTGGCAATTTAAAATCTGCCTACAAACCTAGGATCCGCTTAGTAGCCATCTGCATTTATATCACACCTTATTCCACAGCCACAGAGTCTACACCATAGCTCCTAAGCCTCAATCACTCACAAATCTCTTACTTTCCAGTATGAATCTTGTCTTTCCAATTAGACATAGTTTTCTGTGTGGTGAGAGTCATATGTTGCCATTCTTTGCATCCCTATTGGGAACAATTGTGCCTGAAGTGTGGTAATCTATTTACTCATCCAGGTATTTAACATGTATTTATCAGGCACCTACTATTTGCCAGGTGCTCTTTTTAACTCTGGGTTTATAGGATTAAGTAAAATGTCAGAATTTCTCACTCTCATGGAACTTAACAGAAATGCTTGACTAATTGGTATATATTTCCTGTGTGTTAATATCAGTGGTGCATTCCATAAGATCTAAAGTTTTAAATTTATAGTTAAGAAAATAAACAAAGGATAGTAATAGACTCACTTTCTGATGTTTGCACAAATCCAATTCAAGCTTTCTTCCCTTTAGCACATGACAAAACTACAGGGCCTCCCAGGGGCAGAAAGAATCCATCACAAGGGACCTGGAGTTATATTGGAAAGAATTCCAACCAAAGAGATTTATGAGGCAGTATAGTCACTGCTCAGGGGAGGGGAGGATAGTGCTATAGCTTAAGATGTTTAAAACCTGGCTGCAAGAGAAGCAGGAAAATGCACCACAGGGAACGATTCCCTGCCAGTTTCTGAGGGATGGAAAAATGACTTAATGGCACTTTCACTGTCTTAACTTAGGTGATTTTTTTCCTAGTAAGCAGACATCTTCTATAATTTCTTTTGTAAATAGACTCATAAGATATAGATATGCTTTTCTCTTATGTGACTTATACAAACCGCTATAGTTGTTTTTGTTGGCTTACATGGAGTTAGAAATTCATGATTAAGTATAAAATGGACTAGATAGGCTAACCTACAAATCATTTCTTCACCAAGTCCTGAATTAAATCATGCCCAACTCCAGAGCCCAAGAGATACTTATGGAGATTCAGAAACTCAAAGGCTCATAGGGTCAAAAAAATTGGAAGGGAACCTAAAGGTTATCTATTTGAAATTTTGATGTTAGATGTCAGTGAGCTAGAAGTTCTTTTTAAAGCACCCATGGTTGGAAATAGGTAGTTGGGGATAGAAAAATTGTATGTATTAGAAGTTCCTTGGGCATCTGACTTCAATCTTTCCTTCTAACATTATATTTCTAATGTGCCTTCTCAATTTTACCAGTACTCTCCAGCACACAAGTCAATACCCCAAACAGTAGTTCACATTTACAGCTAAGGTGCTTTCAGTTTCTCAGCTAGGCCATCCTGAGATTCAGCTCAAATTCTTCCTCATTCAAATAATAAAGCAAAGCAAAACAAAATAAGGAAAATCAACAAACTTTCCAAGCCAAGGAAGCCAAGACTATATGCTTATTCTTTTAAATTCTAGTTAAATGCATTGTATTTTACTCATTTAAGCTTAGAATGAATTGTTTTGTATTGTAAACCATCTTTTGATGTTGACCTACTATGACCATTTTCTGGATCCTGCTGCATCGGGTATGGGTATGGTAGAGGCTTGATTGATATTTAGTAGATTATAGGAACAAAGTCATTTTTAGTGCTTGAGAAACTGACTGGAGACACAAAGCAATCTGGGAGAGAGTCCTGTGAGTTGATCTATCAAATTTTTAAGAGACAGCTAAATTTCCATTCAATCTAAATTGTTCCAGATCATATAAAAAGACAAAGCTTTTCAGCTCAATTTATGTAGTGGTATCATAAACCTGATACCCAGCTTGGCTAAGAACATGTGTGTATGCAAACACATATGCATGCACACACACATGCATGCACAGACACACACACACACACACACACACAGATACACACAATCACACCTATCAATATAGCTGCAAAAATGCTAAGCAAAATATTAGCAAATAAAATAATGTACTATATCAAAAGAATGATAAGGCATGGTGAAATAAAATTCACTCTAGGTGTGTAGGCTTACTTTTAGGAAAACAAAAAATATAATTTATACCATCAATAAATGAAACAAAACATGACTGACTTAATGAATGCTAAAGTGTATTATATTATATTCAAAATAATTTATTTTATTAAAATAAACAAACTAAAGTTTAAGAAACTTCAGAATGAGGTAGAAATATGAATAAAAACCTGATTTCCAAACTATGTACACCTTATTTGACGACACAACTCCAGAGGTATTCTCAATAAATTCTCAAACAAAATGGAGATGCCCCCTAGCACTGCTGTTATTCAACAAGTTTCTAAAGTTCTAACAGATGAAATAGGATAATAAAAACATAGAGATATAAATATTGTTAAGAAAGTGACAAAATACCGTTACCTACAGATAATAAGATTGTCTAGTCCCAAAACTCAGTGAATCAAAAGAAAAATTATTTTGAGCTAACAATGAAATACAGTAAAGCTTATAGTTACAAAATAAGTAGAGCACTCTAAAGCTTTCCTATAGAGCAGCGATAACCACTTAGGACATATAAAGAAAAAAAACAGATTCTCTTTGCCATAGCAACCAAAATAAAAATATCAAGAAGTAAGCAAAAAAGTATTCATCAAAAAAGTCTATAAAACTTTACCTAGAGATAAAGTTATAAATCTGGATTTATATATGTATATATATTTGCCTGTAAGCACATGTGTGTATGTGTTTGTTTGTGGTATATGTGTGTACAAATAAATAGATAAATAGATAAGTAGAACTATGTTCTATGTTCCTTGATGAAAAAAAAATAGAATATTGAGAAGATATTTATTCTTCTAAATTAAACTTCAGTTTTTTTACTATTTCAATAAATTTAATTAAAAGAGCTATACATTTTTTCTAAGAATTTAAATAATTGAGTGCATACATCATTTTGGAAAAAAATGCTTAATCAGGGGTTCCTTATCTTATTATATTTTACAGCTTCAAAAGTTAAAAATGTGGTTTTGGTACATAAATAAGGAAATAGATCAATAAAAAAAGATAAATTTAAAAAAAACATACTTCCTTTAGGAATTTACTATATGATATGGAAACTATGTCAAAAAATAAGAATACACTTTGTAATAAATGCAAAATAAACAAAATATTGGATTATATTTTAACATACTATACCAAATTAAATCACAGAGAGCCTAAACAAAGATACACTTTTAAACTTCAAATATTAAGATACTTATTAGTGAATATTTTATTTTAAGGTGTGTAATTGCTTTTTGTATAATACTAACAGCAAAGAGGAAGAGAAAACAGAAAATATTGATAGAAGTTACCAAGTAAAATTTAAAACATTCATAGAAAAAAGAAAATAAATTTGAAAAGATATTAATAAACTAGCATAAATGTTTTCAATATGCACAACAATCATGAGTTTATCCTTTTTATTATATAAAGCATGTTTTCTAATTAAAAGAAGTATTGGAAAATGAGATATGAATATGAACAGTTAGTTCAATAAAGATATAAGAACAGTCAAATATCTGAAGTACGTAATAATTTGTCTCAAAACTTCCACTTCTAGAGTTTTTTTCTAAAGGAATACAGATACTTAAAGTTGTACTCACAGGCTATGTAAATATAGGACAACACTTTTTGTATTAGCAAACAACTGAGGAAAACCTAATTTTTATAGGAAAGAGTCCCATTAAACAAATGATGAATCAGCCTACCATGGATTAAGAATTACACTTAGATGAAAATTAGTGATATGAAAGTTGTCTATAATATATTTTTGAGTAGAAATGCAGGTAGCAGAACAATTTGTATGACAACAGATCTTTTTTTATGAATGGTTTTATATGCTCATACATACATATATCCATATGCTTTTTAAAGATTCTGTTAAGAAGAATGAAAACAATGGCTATATCTCTGTGGAATTATCAGAATTATGAATGCTCTTTCTTTTTATTTATCTGCATTATAGTTTTTAAAATACGTACATCATACATATACATATACATATACATACACATACACATATACACATACATACATATGTATGTATATATGTATATATACATATATATGTATATATATACATATATACATATATATGTATATATATATATATAAAACTTGTATAAGATACATTTATTTTTTCCTTTAGAAAAATGGTCTTGGAAAAAATATTGAAAACAAAGAATATCTTACTTTTGTCAAATTTTGTGAATCTCTTCTTTAAACTACCACTCTCATCCTCTGGTCTAATTGTTTCTAAGATTTCAAGGCTTAGCCCTGCTCCTAGATGTATACTGGTTCCCAGCCCAAGTTCTAAATGTTCTGCTACCCACAGCCACTACGGTATCCCTAAAATTAACCAACCACATTTGTACTATTAGCTAAGAAGTGGATGTAGCCATATATGTTAATTCTCATTTTTCTATAAATTAGTTTAGTACATGCCTTCCACTCATAAAAGGCAGTTCTTTCATTTTTGAATCACAAAGTATACTTTGCATTAAAATTAAGGGTTTCTAGACAAACTATCCATCCAAATGATAAGCACAGTGCCCAGCCCTACCACACATTTCGGAGTTCATGAAATGTTGGAGGAGGTCCTTCAAAGGATGTGACCTTCTGACCTGAGAATTAGAACCAGGCAATTGGTGGCTCCTCACATACCTCTTCTGTCCTTGGAATATTCCTACACTAGAAGCTGTTTCAAGAAAACAGCTTTGAAATAGTAAAATGGTGCTGTGATCACCTAGGCTAAAATGTAACTGAAATTAGTTAAGACCTCTATATAAACTTTTAAGATCCTGATTGGCAGATGCAGAGATCTACTCACATTGTAGTCACCCAAGATAAACCTCATATGTAAGTTTCTTTGCTTATTAAAACTGCCAACTACTAATCTGGAGTAGTTAAACTCTTCCTCCAATCTCTCCTTGACATACCTGTACAGGGGCCAGTTTGAGAACCAACATGAAAATATTTCAATTATAATTTTTTTAAATAATAAGAAAAAGGCACATACAATGTTGATAAATAATATTCATTTATAAATCTAGCCTGGATTATATTTGTCTTTATAACAGGACAGTCATAAAATAATATTTTTAATTGAGGTTGGGGCCTATGATAAAAAGTGCCTAGGGTCCCTGGAAGTCATAATGCCATCCTGAGTGATTCATAGTCTGAGTGAAATGCTGAGTTTCCAGAGAACTTCAAAGTTATCTGAAGGTCAAAAGATGTCACTCCTTCCAGTAGGATCTGTGGCTACTCCTTTAACAAACCTGAGTATTCGATTCCCACATGCTTTCTCTGGAGTCGGAGTTCAGCCTCTGAATACTTCTCAGAACTACTTGTTGAAACTACTTCTGTACCACAGCCTCTACTTCTATACCATAGAGTAGTGTTTTCAGTTTGCCTCATGTAAGCCATAAATAATGGAAGTTAATTTAGAATTTTTTAAGTGGAAAGAAAATATCAGAAAATAGGACTCTAATAAGGTCAAGGTTTATTTGTTATTTTTTTGTTGTTGTTGTTATTTGTTCATTATTATTGTTGTATTAGTGATGCCTCCATAAGGTTTTTGAGAACTCAGAAATGAAAATGCTGTGTTTTGAGTTGAATAAAGAGAGTTGAAAAATCAGGAAAAGTAAATCCTTTTCAAATTAAATATATATGCAGTGTGATTCCTTAGGAAAAAAAAGATTTAACTGATAAAAATATTAAAAATAATATTTTGGAAGTGGGAAATGTCTAAAGGGAAAACATGTACAAGTTGCAGTGTAAAGAAATAAATTTTTTGTCAAAGATAAGTGTATGCATATTCTACTGTGGGTTTACATGCTAGGTCTCCACATAAAATGTATTTCATACTGTGGGCCATGGTCAAACAAAGCTCTAAAGCCACTGCCAAAATTGCTATCAGGAGAAGACCTCATTCATTCTCAGGCTTTTGTACTACCCCAGAGGTAAAAAGGCAGGTGAAGGGTATCAAGGAGGAAAAGAAAGAGGAGATGCATGGTGAATGTCAGGACTTCTTCTTAGTGAAACATCTGTTTACCAAAAAAAAATAATTAATTAATTCGGTGCCTTTTTTTTTTTTTTTGAGAATAAAACCAAAGCAGACCCTGAAATGGCACTGACATTGGTGGTCCAAGTGTCCCCTACTGCTTTCTATTAAGTTTGAAAGAACAGGAATAAAAGCTCCATGAGAGATTTCAGTTTCATTATGTTCCCTGCAGTCTAAAAAGCAATGGTAAGTGGCGTCAAGGTCTTTAAAGAAATCTGAACAATCACAATAGCTTCCAAATGTTTACTTTGAAGGAAGGAACATGTATTATTCTCCACATGAAAACAACAACAACAAAAAAGCCATCATTCCCAAATCTGAGTGCTAAAATGAAGAAAAGTGAAAAATGGGCTAGGGAGGCCTTGACTCCCTGTCCAGGTCCCCCCAGGAGGACTGTGTTGGTAGTGAAGCAGATAAGCCGTCACCTTCCGGCAAACACCTGTCTTGCTTCACACCAGCGCCCATATTACACATAAAAACTTAAAGTGTGTATGTGTGTGAGAGTGTGATTTTAATTCACCTTCTTGAAATACATCTGTGATCATCTCTTTGGAATTCCTATTTACGTTTTACAGTTTTTGTTTATAAGATAATGTGGTTTTTATATTCAAATTGTAAACATCCAGAGAGATGAGGCTGGTTAAGTCTGGTTCTCCTCAGTGAATGACACTATAATGCGGGTTTCAAGAAGAGAGTATTAAATGAATGAGCGACAAAGAATTCCATTAAAAACCACGTAAAAATTCTTATTGGCCCTAATTCCTTATGTTGGTTAATTACAGTTAAACTCTATCCAGGTGTCATTTTCCTGAATAAAGTGGAGAACAATATTTGGTAATCTCTAGTCCATCCATCCTGTGGAATGTTATGAGTCTCACCTCATACCACATGGGAACATGATTCCTACCTGACTGAGTACACCCTAAATACGTGTGAACTTGATTCTCCACAGCATTATTTATCAAAGTGTGGTCAGTGGACAGGTTTTTTCACTATCAGCTGGAATACTTGCTACAAAATGGGCCAGAGATCTGCATTTATAACAGGAAGTCTAGAGGATTGTTAAAAAAAAAAAGTTTAATTAATGAATTAGGACACACCTTTAGAGAAATCCTGGAAAGCACTAGATCTGGGAGAACGGCAGCATGAGAAAGGAGGTGTTGGTGTTCAAAATAAACATGTCTGGCTCCCTGAGGTGCACTTATTTACTCTCTTACACTAAAGAGATAGGGGGTATGTTGTCCCTGAGTCTAGTTTAAAGAAGTTCTTCTTTTATTTAGGACAGTCCAAGAAACAAATTTCTTAGTGTCTGAGGATAACCACAGGCTTTGGTGTCAGACTGGTTACTGGAATGTAGCCTGCCCAGCCTCATCTGTACAGTTAATATTCTAGTACTGGCCTTAGAGGATTATAGTGAGAATTTTATTAAATGTTGTATGAAAAGTGTCTGGCAAATAGTTAGTACTCTGACTTCAATGTCTACTTACATGTACTACTATCTTCATTTATTTATTCATCTGAATGTATTATAAAAAATTTGAAATACTATAAATTATAGCTAATACTTGGAGCTCTCCACAGTTTTACAAACATTACCTTCTCTATTCTTCATAATGCCCTGTGAGAGATATATATTAGCATCCTCACTTTATGGAAAAGAGAATTGGGATATTGATAGGTGACATAACATCACGTTATTATCTGGATTTACATCTCACCATTTACAATGTATTAGTTTTGAGCTGGACATGAAAACATATAAAACAAAGGCTTCAGTTTTTAAGATTCTTTTACTCTAGATGCAAGATGTACACATGTAACTAATATTAAATAATATTAATAAGTCCCAAGGGTTATGAATCAAAAGTTATAAAAGTCTAGGGAAGGAAGAGGTCATTTTCAAATACAATAATAAAAAAGACTTCAAGAACGAGGTACCTTTTAAATTTAGGCTAAAAAAATATGTGGATTTGATAGGTAGAGATGTAGAAAGGTCTGTTAAAGAAAAGGCCACAGTTAGAATTAAGTTTCAGAAATAGAAAAGCCCAGAGTACAATGGGAGAGGAATAAATAAATCGAAAGTAGGAAATGCGTGGACAAGTTGAGTGAAAAAAATTGCTGACATTTAATAGACACCAGTAAATATTTATGAAATGAATACAAAGTTAGTTTGAGGCCATTTGAGAAAGCCTTGAATGTCAGGCCAGGTTTTGGACTTTTCTAGCAGACACTGGGTAACCATTTCAGATTTTTGAGTCAGAAATGATACACTGAGAGCACATTATAACTTTGCAAGCAGTTTCACAATAGTCTGAAAAGGGGAGGGAAGGAACAGTGATAAATCAGAAAGCAATTAAAAAAGTAAGGTTTAGAGACATGATGGTGCTCGTGTTCATGAAGAGTAAAGAATGAAAGGTGATGAACAATTTTTTCTCGAATTTGGAATATAACCTTATTCATGTACAGAGACAAACACACACACATCCATGCATGTACACACACATGCACATGTGCATGCACACACACACCCCTGTACAGCCTCTTAACATAGAAACATACATATTCACCCAAGAAGACAAATATATTCTCCCCTTGGAAAGAGGACCAATGCACACCATCTTTTTTTCATCTTCCCATTAATTTTAATTACAGAAATGCAAGGTATTATGCTACCCTTAAAACTGCATATCATGAATGCATGCTGAAAGCCCTTTCAAACCAAATTTCAAACAATTCCATTTCTAAGGTCTGTGTTAAAGGAGATGGGGAGGAAGTGACACTGTGTCATTTACATATCTATATTTTAATATGAGTTTTTGAAATGTGCTCCTCTCTAACAAATGACATTTTTTGAATCCCTTACTAAAACCTTTTGGGATTTGTGTCCTAGGGGAGGGCCTTGCTTCTCTAGAAAGACAATAGACTAGAAGGACCAGGCCCTAATGTCAGATATCTAAACTTCCCCAATGTTTGCAAATTGTTGGCCTATTTCTAACCAACATTTTGGTAGGCTCTGACTGTCATCAGCCAGGAAATGTGTTGTTCACTTTCTCTTCCCTTTTTCTGAACACCTTGTCCTGCAGCACAAATTTCTGCAGCACAGACAGAAAATACAAAATGCATAAGTCTTGGTAATCATACAGAGGAAGAGCTCCATTTGCATACCCTTCATAATTCAATTTAATTTTTTTTTGTCAAGAGTTCTGAATGCTTTGTGTTTGCTTTAATCAGAATGTTGACATTTACACTGAAGCCAATTTCTCTTTTTCTCCTCCGTGTTTTGTTTAACCACGACAAGTGACAGCAAACTGGAAAGAACAGACTTTTTAAATTGGCTCCTTGCCCAGAATGCATCATTTCTCTTGTAGCTTTCCCCCCTTCCTATGCATTGCAAGAAGAAATGTGAAAACATACTCTGCGAACACAAGAGTGAGGTGTTAGTGCTTTTAGATAAAGATTTGTGTTGTATTTTAAAACTAGATTGCTGTACAGTTTCAAGCTATTAGTAGGAGCCTATTACACAGTGGCTCTGGGTCCTTGGAGAGATATACTTAGTGTATTTCAGTAATTCAAGGCAAATAGAAAACTACATATGAAAATGTTTAATAGCAAAAGCATTAACTGCTGAAGGCTATAGGAAGCAATAAGCAAGCATGGCACCTGCCATTAACTCTTTCCGACAATATTTTCACTGATTTTTCTTCTGTCATGCCCCAAATGGTGGAGGGGAGCACTGATGTGAAAACAAACCTGCATATAGCCATTCAAAAAAGCTTCAGTGCAGCAAATCCCCTGCCCTTTTAAAGCACATGCTATTGTTGGGTTTCACGCTTGATGTCAAGCAGTTCTATGAGAATGTAGCTTCTATTTGAATTAGAATTTGTCCATATATTTGATTCAATGGTTTAAACCAAAAATATGTTTGCAAATAGCTTTTATCAAACAGAGAAGAAAAATACAGCACCAAAGCCCCACCTGGTTGAAATAAAAAGTGTCCTGTCATAGAATCTACTTCAGATTCAACAAAGGGAGAGCAAACAAAAAAAATTTGGTTCCAAATAAACCAGACACTGAAACAATAGATTACTCTGATATTGAGATATTGAGGGTCACTGTGGTACCACCAACCTTCAGGCAGAAACCTCTTCAATAAACTCTTGAAAATATGTCTTATTGTTGTGTATCAGAAATTCAAGCTAAACATATTTCACAGAATTAGCTAAAGGGAATCAGAAGGAAGATCCAATGAGAGTAATATACTCTTTCCAATCTTTCTATTGTTTTAGAAATGTGAAATTCTACATGTTGGTTTTCAGAAAGTACAGTCATGCAGAAAACAAGGAACCTGAACAATAATCTTCAAACTCTGGATCATGATTATTACTGTGAATACATTTTTAGTTGCTTGTAAACAGCATTTGGTTAGCCAGAAAAGCTTAAAATAAAATATAACAAACGATTTGAGCCTTTAGTAAGCTAAGTGTTTTAGTAAGCATAGATTTTTTAAAATTATAACTATGCAAATTTAGTTATGATGTAAAAAACCCTGTTTGTCAGCAGTCAAACAATTTTTAAAAATGCTAAACCTGTAAATGTACCCAAATTATACATGGCTTGGCCACATCCTATTGTGCCTTAAAACTCACCATTGCAATTTGTTGAAAATGAAAGGGTGTCTATTCCTGAAAACTAAATGTGAGTTTAGCACATACTTCTGTTACCATCAGAGGCCCCTGGAACAAAAGAGCACTTGGTACTTTAGCAAAGAGATGAAACAGTCCCTGGCATATACAGAAAAAGAAATACATTTGTATTGGGAAAAAAATGAATGAATGAAGAGTGTTAACATGGAACACAGACTGGAAAAAGAAGGTAACAGATAATAAAGAAAATCATCCCAAATGTTACCAGATGCTGTCAAGAATCTGTGATTATCTATGTTAATATTAATAGACATATCATTCCAATCTCTGCCTCTATTGTTATGGGCATTCTCCCTGTGTGTCCCCATGTCTGTTCTCCTCTTCTTACAAGGACAGTAGTCATACTATATTTGACCCATCTTAATGGTTTCATCTTTATTTAATAGCTGTAAAGGCCTTATTTCCAAATAAGGTCACCTTTAAAGGTACCAGGGATTAGGATTTCAACATACCTTGTCAAGGACACAATTCAATTATTTTAAATAAAATAGCTGACTACTTACAAAGAAATGAAGAGTGAGCAGGACAAGATTTGAAAGCAGACTAAGGTTTGAGACTGTTTGCCCTCTCAGTATATCTGCCATTTCTAGAAGAGGGGTTGGAAGACTGAGAGGCTAAAAAGGTGAAGGTGTTTAGGACAGACTCATAGAGTTAATGAAAATTGGAGTTCAATGCCTACCAATAGAGTGTCTAGTAGGTTATTCTCCCCAAAACTTTCAGCTGGGCTCCCAAAAGCTACAGACTAGGAATAGACAGCACATAGAATAAGCAATATGACAAGAAAGAGAAATCAAAGGTATCTAAATTGGAAAGGAAAAAGTAAAACTCTTGTTATTTGCAGATGACATGGTTCTATATATAGAGAACCCTAAAGATTCCACCAAAAAAAAACTGTTAAAACTGATTAATGAATTCAGTAATATAATAGGATACAAAATTAGTATTCAGAAGTCAGTGGGATTTTTATACACCAATGATAAACTTTCACAAAGAGAAATTAAGAAAACAATTCCATTTACAAATGCATTGAAACAATAAAATACTTGGGAATCAAATTAACCAAGGAGGTAAAAGACCTGTTCTCAGAAAATTATAAGTCATTGAAAAAAGAAATTGAAAGATATAAATAAAAGTATATACCATGCTCATGGGTAGGAAGACTCAACATCATTAAAATGGCCATATTATCCAAAGCAATTCATGGGTTCAATGCAGTGCCTGTCAAAATATCAATGGTATTTTTCAGATAGCTAAAACAAATACTTCTAAAATTTATATGGAACCATAAAAGGCCCTGGCATAAAATACCATAAAATAGCCACGGCAATCTTGAGAAAAAAGAATGAAGTTGGTGATGTCACACTACTTGATATCAAACCATACTACAAGGCTACAGTAATCAAAACAACATGGTACTGGCATAAAAACAGATACATTGATCAATGGAACAGAATAGAGAGTCCTGAAATAAATCCATGTATATAAACTCACTTAATATATGACAAAGGGGGCAAGAATATACAATGAGGTAAAGACAGTTTCTTCAATAAATCGTTCTTGGAAAATTGGACAGGTGACAAAAAAAGAGAGAAACTGAACCAACTTATTATACCATATATGAGAATAGAGTCAAAATGGATTAAAGAATTAAATGTAAGACCTGAAACTGTAAAATTTCTAGAAGAAAACATAAGCAGTAAACTCTGTGACATTTCTAATAGTGATTTCTTTTCAGATATATCTCCTTGGGCAAGGGAAACAAAGAAAAAAAATAAACAAATGGGATTACAGCAAACTAAAAAGTTTTGTACAGCAAAGGAAACCATCAACAAAATGAAAAGACAACTGATTAAATGGGAGAAGATATCATGACACATTTAATAAGAAGTTAATATCTAAAATACATAAAGAACTCAGAAAACTCAGGAACAACAACAACAGCAAAAACAAACAGTCCAGTTAAAAATGAGCAGAAGACCTGAACAGATATTTCTCCAAATAGGAAATATAGATGACCAGTAGATAAGTGAAAAGATGTCCAAAGTCACTCAAATTAATGCAAATTGGAACCATGATATATCACCTCACACCTGTCAGAATGGCTATCATCAATAAATCAAAGAACAACAAGTATTGATAAGGATGTAAAGAGGAAACTCTCATATATTTTTGGTGGGATTGCAAATTGCTACAGCCTCTATGGAAAATAGTCTAGAAGTTTCTCAGAAAATTAAAAATGTTATACTTTTTGATCCAGCAATTGCATTTCTGGGTATTTATCCAAAGAAAACCAAAACAATAATTTGTAAAGATCTATGCACCCCTATGTTCATGGCATCACAATTTACAATAGTGACAATATGGAAGCAACTTAAATGCCCATCAACAGACAAATGGATAAAGAAGTTATGGTTGATATATACAATGGAATAATACCCAGTCATTAAAAAAATGGAATCCTACCATTTGCAATGACATGGATAGACCTAGAGATTATTATGCTGGGTGAAATATGTCAGAGAAAGGTAAATACCACATGATTTCACTTGTATGTGGAATCTAAGGAATAATAACAAACTTATCAAAAACAGACTTAGAAATATAGAAGACAATCTGGTGATGGCCAAAGGAGAGGAGGTTGGGGCCTGAGAGAAAGGGGTGAAGAATTAAAGAAGTACAAATTAGTAGTTGATAGATGGTCATGGGAATGGGGAGCATGACATAGGGAATGCAGTCGGCATTGATGTAATGGCTAGGTGGAGAGCCAGAGGAGAGAAAGAGCAGTTAGGGGCATCATTTTAGAAACTATACAAATGTCTAACCAAAATACTGTATACTTGAAACTAATAACAAAATAAAATTAAAAAAAAATAAGAATAAAAAGGAGAGACCTTGGTGATTTTGTATTTTGGAGTAAGTAGACTCTACAAAATTAGTACAGGCAAGTCATTAAGTGAACTAACAAAACAGCAACAATAAGAATCCTGTGAAGAGAAATCAGAATCTACATTATATAAATGCTCAATTTTCATAAAAATATTATAAGGCATTCAATGCAACTGGTGTTTATATAGATCTGAATTTATGACCTATATACTTTTCCTTCACTTTGAAGTTCTAATATTTCTTGCAAGGCAGGGTTACTAGTGATATATTCCCTTAGTTTTTGTTTGTTTGAGAAAGATTTTATTTCTGTTTAACTTTTAAAGGATAATTTCACTGAATAGAGAATTCTAGGATGGTGGGTTTTTCATTTTTGTTTTTGTTTTAGCATTTTAAATATTTAATTCCAGGGTCATCTTGCTTGTATAGTGTCTGGCTGGTGTGCACATTATTGTTCCTCTCTAAATAAGGTGTTACTTTTTCCCATTCTGGCTTTTAAGATTTTCTTTGTCATTGTTCTGTTTTATTAGCCTCCTTGTTTGCTTTTGTAGTTTGAATATAATATGCCCAGATATGGATTTTTTTAAAATTATCCCGCTTAGTGCTCTGTTCTTCCTATATTTGTGACTTCATTTCTGCTATTAAATTTTAAAAAATTCTCAGCCATTATTACTTTAAATATTTCTCCACTCCTTTTCCATCTTCTCCTTCTGGTATTCACATTACTCATGTATAGCATCTTTCGTCATTGTCCCAGAGTTCTTAAATATTCTGTCCCATATTAATTTTTTGTTGTTGTTGTTTTCAATTTGACAAGTTGCTATTCACATGCCTTAAGCTTATTGATTTGGTCTTTGGCCATATCCAGTTCACTGATAGGCTTATTAAAGACATTCTTCATTTCTTTTGGTGTTTTTCATATCTAGCATTTCATTTTGATTATTTCTTAATTTCCATCTTTATATTTACATTATTCATTTGTTCTTTCATGTCATCTATGTTTTTCATTAGAGCCCTGAGCATATTAACCACAGTTACTTTTAAATTCTTGGTTTGATAATTCCAATAGCCCTGCCATGTATATTTCAGATGTTTGCTTTATCTCTTCAGATTGTTTTCTTTTTCTGTGTGTGTGTGTGTGTGTGTGTGTGTGTGTGTGTGTGTGTGTCTGTGTGTTTTACCTTGTGTTGTAATTTTTTGTTGAAAGCTAAACATGATATATTGGATTATAGGAACTAAAATAGATAAGCTTTTGTGTAAAGCTTATCTGGATAGGAGTCATCTTTGTGTTTATTGTTTGTTGTAGCGGTATGTGTTAGAGACTTCAATTTCCTCTTGTATCCTTATTTTTGTCCCCCCTGTTGTTTTGTTTTTTCCCTAGAAATTCTGCTTAAATAGACTCTGAGATTTAACAGTGTTTTTTGGTTTAATCCAGTGTTCTACAAAAGCCCCATTTACATGGTGGCAAGAAGTGTCAAGAGGGGAAGCATCCTACAATGCTATAACAAGGTCTAAGTCTTTTAGTGGGTGCATGTCCCTTAAATGTGATTTTGGCAGATGCTTTCTCATCTTTTGTTTAATACTTTAGGTGAGACAGGAAGAATAGAGGTGGCTGGAGTTGTGTAATTTCATTTTCTTCATCCCAGGTAAGGCTTTGGTGATGTGTTCTCTCTTGCTTTATAAGCCTTTGTTATGAAGAATTATCTAGGCTTAATTTAAGATGGTTATTTTTCTTATACGTATTTCAAAATGGTTGTTTTCCTCTTCCCTCTGGCCAGACAAGTGGAGACTTTCCTCTAGTCTTCACCCTGAGAAACTTATGGGATTCCTGAAGGTAGAGCCGGTGAAAGTATGGCAACCTCCAAATAGACTGAGCCTTTAGGAATTTTTAACTCTCAAGCTAGTCTACATTCACCCTCTAGGGATTTAATGAGGTTGCCATTTAAACGTTCCTAACATTTCTGGCTCTGGCAGCTTCTGCTTCAGGTAAGCTGATCCATATCTCGTATTTGTCTCTCTCTCCATTTTTTAGGTGTTTTTTTTTTTTTTTTTTTTTTATCTAGTGACTTCAATTTTCTAGAGGTCCTTTAAAAAGCCATTGTTTGTCAGTTTTCTGTCAGTTTTTTTCTTTGTGTGAGTTTTGAAGGATGACTTGCCAGCTTTTTCACATATTGGACCAGAAACTGGGGGGCTTGTATAGCTTTTAAATAAATATTCTAGATATTATACTTATTTTATATATTTATTATACTATTATATTTATATATCAGAATTTATTAGTGTTATGTTACATATTGAGTGAAGTGTATTCCTTAATACTCCCCCACTTCTAATTATCTGAAATATTTCCTCTGTATACATCTAGAACCACATTAAAGAGTACTCTAATAGCTACTTTAACCATTAAACAAAATGTAGAAGAGTAGGGAAGCCTACTGTAGTTACCCAGTTTTGGTTACAGTATCCTACCTTCATTCCAATATTCCATGTTTCCATTTTTTCCCTTCCTTCTTGAGGTATCTTTAATTCCTTTCATTCCTTGTGACCAACTGTTTTCAACTTCATTTGAGAATTCCTTGAATATCTCTTAGTTCCTGAAGGATATAGGATTTTGTGTTGACAAGTCTCTTCTTTTGGGACTTGAAAAATGTTGCATTACTTTTATTTGTTCTCTGCACTTTCGCATGAGGAATCCACTCTCATCTGAATTGCATTTCCCCTATAGGTAAGGGGTCATGTTTCTCTGGATGATTTCATGTTTATTTTCTTTAATTTTTTGAAGTTTACTTATGATGTAACATCTCTTGGTATGCATTTTTTTAGGATTTTCCTTTGAGAGTCACTGAAATACTTCAACCTATAAATTTATGTTTCTGGCAAAATTTGTGAAAATTTCAGCCATTATTTCTTCAAATGTTTTTTTTTTTCAGTCATGCCCTTTTTGTCCTATATTCACAGAACTCAGATGACATGAATATTTAATTTTTTATTGTAGTCCCACAGGTCTTAGAGTCTCTGTTTATTTTTTCTGGTTTACTTTTTTTTTTCACTGCTCTGATTAGCTAATTTCTATTGTCCTAACCTCCATTTATTTATTTTTTCTCTTTTCTACATTTTACTGAATCTACCCAGTGAGCTTATTTTGTTTTTGTACTTTTTAGTTCTAAAATTCCCACTTGTTTCTTATTTATATCTCTTATTTATTTATTGACAATTTCTATTTCATTGTTAAGGCTTATTATTATTTGTTTTAAGTGTATTTGTAATTTCTTGTTGAAAAGTTTTATAATGGCTGCTTAAAGATCTTTGTCAGATTATTTTAATATCTCTGTTATCTCAGTGTTGCATTCATTCATTGTGAGATTTTCCTTGTTTTTGGTATGACTAGTGAGTTTGGATAAAAACCTAGACCTTTTTTGTTACTATGCTAAGAGACTATTTAACCTTCTTATTTAAACCTTTCTGTTTTACCTGGCTATTTTGACACTCTTCCAGCAAGGGAAGGGTAACATTGCCTCCTTACTCTCAGGCAGAGGAAATTTTAGATTCCTCACTCAAGGAACATTGACAACTGAAGGAAGGCCCTCCCCTCTACTGATTGCTCAGGAGGGTGGGACTTCCAGTCCCCATGTGGTCTTCACTGATATTGCATGTAGAGGTGGATGTGGCCTTGTTATTGTTTAGTGATGGTGAATGTCCTAACTCTCTGCTAGGCCTCTTGTGACTTCATCTCATAGAAAGAGAGGGGCTTATTATTTATGTTGAATGGAAGTAGAAGTCCAACTTCTTCAGGGGCTCATTACTTCTCATTGGGGATAACAGTCCAAGCTTTTTACTTGGTCTTCTCTTATACCACCCCAATTGTAGTTGGGGTGCCTCCTTACAGTCTCATGAGGTTGGAAATGTAGGTTTCCCACTCAGCCTTTGCTGACCTGGGTGGAGGTTCAGCAATAATTTTTGCTTTTGTTTGTTTGTTTTCTGTGCTATTTGGATGGAGTAGAGTAGTTACTATCTAAAAGTTTTCTCTCTTGTTAGGCTTTTTTTTTAAAATCTTGGTCCTTTGGCTAGAGAGAGTATGTTTTTGTTGTAACTTTTTGTCAGCACCTGTTAGTGTTTCTCATTTATTAACTTCTTCAGCTCCAAATCTAGGAGATGTGAAGCAAAAATAGAAAACTCAGGGAAGTCACTGTTTTATTATTTCTCAGGTCCTGTGGTCTTTAACCTACCTGTCTTATTCTCTTCACATTTCAGAACCATCTTATGCTTATTGTATTTCAAATGTCCATAGTTTTTAGTTATACTTATCAAGAATAAAAGGAAAAAGGATGTCTACTCCATTTTCCTTTTTTTTCCCTCAAGTAAACCAAACTTGTACCTACTTCTTTGATTTCTATTTGATATTTTATCTACTTCATACACTCTTTTCCACATCTTTATATGAATGGCATTGTAACTCAGCTTAAATATTATGTTTTTGGATGACCATATCAGACCAAGCAATCTTCTCTTTTACAATGCCGTTTTCTATGACATGGCACTGTTTAATTTTATCCGTAATAATTAATATAATATTTTCTTATTAGGCTTCTTTTTCTATTTTGGTACCTATTTCCTGTCACTGGAATATAACAGTCATGAAAGCAGAAACCTGATCTATTTCAATAACTACTGTCTTTACATATTTAAAGAATAGTAGATGGCACAGCATAAGCATTCAACGAAGATGTGTTGTATTTGTGTGAATAACACAATGTTTTATTTCATATTTTCTTGGTTTGGGCTCTCATTATACCCTAAAGAAAAAATATGTTTCATGATATTAATCATAGGAGCGCTTCTTTGCTTTTCTTGATAATCTAAGTTTTCTGGCACGCAGGAACTGCCTGAGTGACAGGCTTATGGCTTTGTGGTTACATCCTAAGGATAATTAACTCTACTAGGCCAGCTGTGACCCCTGCTGGGAGTCAGCCTGTGCACAACGTGATGACAGAATTGGCCCCAAATGAGGCCACTACACTTGAGGCTCTTCAGTGACTCCTGAGATTTTAATGAACCTAAGGCCCTGCCAAACATAAAAACCAAGGTAGAATTTAGAGACCAGTTGATTCCCTAAAGAGCCCTACAAATGATTCAAGAATTTTAGAGAGTCAGTTTGAATGATTTCCAGCAATAATAATATAGCCCTTTCATATTTCCTTGTTTTGCATATTTTACTGAAATTTTCTCCATGTCTGAGTTCAACAAATAGAAATTTAGTGTCTCTGTTTTAGGTTTTTCTCACCTTTTAACATGCAAATACTTCAGGGAAGAGGAACAGCTGGTCAGTCATTTTGACCTTAATGTAATGAGTTTATTAGAGCCAGTTTGGAGAGGGACTTCTGTAGTATTCAGTGCATATTATCCCATAAACATGGCTATCTTTTGAAGCTTGCCGGTACTAGAAAATTTCCCCACAAGAGAATTTTTCATACATATAGCAATGCAGTGACTCTAATACATGCAGAGGGAAGGCATGGCATGGCAAATTAGTAATTGGATCTCAGGAGAAAGTAGTACTATGGAAAATTAAGTTTTTTTTTTTGGGGGGGGGCGTAGGAAACTTCTATCACAATTCCATTGGGTTTCACATAATAAATGACCAATGTGTTCAATGAAAATCCTGCTTAAAGTCTTATTATCATTTTAGATATTAGAATTCTATTATTTAAATATCAAATTAATTGCTGTAAATAAAATAAAATGGACAATGTAGTTGGCAATGATAGTAAGAGAAAATTAGATTGCTTAGACTGGATTAGCCACCCAAAAAGGTGACATTTGAACTGAGATCGAGACCATTTATTCCTATCAAGATACGGGAAGGAGATTTATAGGCAGAGAAAATAGCAATAGAAGTCTATGAGGTAGAAACCAGTTTAGTTTGCTTGAGAAATAAAAGACAAGAATATAGAAGGCAAAACTTTTTAGAGTTGTAGGATCTTTAAACTATGTTTTCTAAAAATAATAAGTACAAATGAATATTTGGAGGGATAACAAAATACAAAATGACAGGGAGGTAAAAATCTTGCTTATAAGAAGTTCTAATTTGAAGTTTTATGAATGACATTTCTAATATGAACATTACAATTTTTTATGTTTAAAAAATCATTTTTTTCTTAATTTAAATAACTCCTGCACAGAAAATCCAGAATAATAGCCGAGGGCAGGAGCTATGTCTATGAATTTGTGGCTCTAGACATATAAAACTGATTATAGATCTCTGCTTTAAACAATGAAAATGAACAATCATATTTTTTTTTTGTGGGAGGAAGTTACCAATAAAAATAAACTTGATTTAAAATTAACTTCTCTTTTCCTTATTTTTATGACTTATTTCTTTGATTGGGGACCAGCTAAATGCTCCCTGTGATCCTCTTAACCTGGAGCTCTGTCATAGGAACAAACCAGAGATGGCTTTCCAAATCACAGCAGTATAGATACACTTGACTTTAAGCTTACTGACAGGATAACAAAATATAACTATGTGACACACTTGAGTTTATGAGGAAGGAGATGATATAACACTGTGAAAACTTCTCCATAATTAGCCTAACCAATTAATATATGGATGCTAAAGAATTTAA
Source organism: Cynopterus sphinx (assembly GCA_030015415.1). Taxonomy (NCBI): domain Eukaryota; kingdom Metazoa; phylum Chordata; class Mammalia; order Chiroptera; family Pteropodidae; genus Cynopterus; species Cynopterus sphinx. The sequence continues at coordinate 24,098,781 of CM057384.1, read as the reverse complement.
ATATCTTTTTTCATTTGCTTAGTAGACAATGAGAATAAACATCTGTCTAAATGCCATTTGTCTAATTGTCTGATGGAGTTATTTCATCTCAATAAAAATACTGAGGTTCAAAAATGGCAAATTTTAAATTGACAAAACATACTTCTCCAAATGTTATTACTGTAAGATTTATGTTAGGCCTTGGAAAACAACATGGAATAAGGCCCATTTTACCCACCCATTGCTCTGTCCATTAAAGATGCTGATGGGAGGATCAATCCAGTCTTAACTCAATGGGGCCCAGGCCTTTTGTAAGTGTTACTATAGGGATATAATGACAAGGTACGAGAAAGACATCTCAGAGGCAGTTCAGGGAGGTTTCCCAATCAGTTATCATATCCTGGGGTCTTTGGTAGGTAGTGGAGCCAGATTGTGGAGCCCAGAGGTTGAGCATAATAGATAGTGATTCCAAAGTGATGGGCCACAGAAGAGTGGTAAGGCCAATGCCAGGCAATTCCTTCTGTAGAGCTTTGCCATGTTGCACAAGATATAGCATAGCATACAATACTGGAGACAAATGAGTATCCTTATCTTTCTTACTCAGGTTTTTCCATCCCTCAACTCAGCAGTAATGCATTCTGAGAGGTTGCTACAGTTGGAAAGAATGGAGCAATTATATCAGGTGAAGACTTTCGGCCAGCACCAAGTCCTAAAATAGTCAAAGTATTGTTCATTGGTCAGTAGGACTTTCATAAAATTCTCAGGTTCCTGAAGAGAATAGAGGAATGTAGGTTATACATGCTTAGGTTGGGGGCATACAAAGCAGGAGCTTAAGCAAAATCTGTGATAAGGTCAGTGGATATCAAAAACAAGAGCAATGAGGCTTGATAGGATAGAAGACATGGCATTATTCCCTCAATCTGTGGGTTTCTGTGAGTGGGCACATGAATCACTGTATTCTGAACCAGGAGATAACTTTCTGTGGCTCTTGCTGCACAAAATGAGCTGTCAGTCAGATAGACTTCTGCAGGTGTTCTCCCCTCTCCAGAGGTCAAACTGGCTCAAACCTGAACCCTCTAATCATATCTTTGGTCTTTGTGTCAACTGACCTCCATCCAGAATCATCTCAAAATCATCACAACATAAACTCAGGTGTGATCCAAGGGGATTAGAAATAACAAAAACACTTTTATCACTCAAGAAACTAGAGGGATTCAGAGTCTTCCATCCAGGAAGCAGTGGCAAAGGCCAAATTCTTTATATTTAATAAACTGAGAGAAAAGGAAGAAAATTCCTGGATCTGCTGATCCCAGACCCACTTCCAGATAAGGGATTAGGAGAGATCTTAAGTGAGTCTTGGCCTAATTTAAAGTTTTACCAGGATGTTAAAAATAAAAACAGGTAAATATGAGTTGTTTGTTAGTTCTGCTGTATTTTCCCCTGGAAGAGCCCATGGATTTGAATTTGCAAATGTGTGCCACCATTCTTCTTGCATTGGACTTATTTATTTATTCTGACTTCTTTTTTGTTACTCTGAAGGTCTTAAATTTAATAAGTGTTTTTTTATATTTTCCCAATCATCATAAAAAGTCAGTGGAGTAAAGTACATAAATAATAATTTGTAGTATTATGTTACTTGTCTAAAGTCACATAGGTAGTTAATAGCAAATTTGGACTGCGAGATTATTAAAAGTTTGGGATTTGTTTCATGAAAGGTTGGATTTTGTTTCCCAGTTACATGATTTCATGTCTAGTTTATATTGCCTTTCTATATTTTAGTCTCTCATCTAGAAAATGAAATGCAATAATAAACCTAACTTTTTATATTGCTGTTAAGACCTCTGTGATGATGTGTGAAGCATATTAAACATTCTACATGGAGCTTGGCAGAAAATAAAACTTCAATAAACACTACAAATTAACTATTACATACTGATATTTAATAAAACTGATTGTAACTGATATCTAAAGATCTTACCCATTGTATTCCACTGCCATTAAAAATAAAAAATATTAGTTTCATTATTGAGGGCTAATTGGATCTGGTTATTTTATCATTTTACAAGGTAAAAAATGTGAATATTTTCCTTGTTTTATCCCACAGTTCCTTCACATTGGGTCACTATGTCAGAGAAGAAAATACACACACACACACATATGTATGTATATGCATGTATGTATACATATATATGTGTGTATGTGTGTATATATATGTATATGTGTGTGTATATTTATTTATTTATTCCCACCCCACATTCCCCAGACATCAGATTTGCTGAATGAGAGAACTCAAAAAGATCTTAGATCAGCTACATATGAAATCTTCATTTTGAATCTTTTTGAGTCTTGTAATTTTCAGGTTATGCCATCTCTTCAAAGAAACTAATTCTGAATCTTTATGAGCTGTAGTAAAGTCAGTTATACATTTTTTTCTTCCTGCTTCAAGTGTTTCCTCCAATTGGGATGTTTTAGGATCTGGTCACCCAACTGGGGGTTTCTCTTTTGTTTAAAGATTTTATAAACCTTTGTTCTGTGCCCCTATAGCTATAAACTTCTTTTTTTCTTGAACTCATTTAATGTTTTATATCTGTAAATGTGTTTTCATTGAACTTTAAAAATATATTTGAGGAAGTGTTTGTCATGATTCCAGAACATGCAGTCTTTGAAACAATTAGCAAGTGGATCAAATTCTTATGAATGAGATAGTTATTTTAGAAAGGCACTAACAACTGTCTTAAATAAAGGAAATGAGAAGAAATAATGGATGAACTATACAGAGTGAGAAGTTTTGAACTTGTCGTAAAACCCAAAAACACCATAAAGTACCAATAAATTTGAAGATATGAAAATTAGGGAAAAAGTGTCATGATAAAAAGCACCTTAAGCAAAATCAAAGACTAGAAAAAAATATAATACACAATACTCAAATCACAAAAGGCTATTTTGCCTATGAAAATATTCTCAAGTACTAAGTAAAAGACCAAAGAAAAAATGGACAACATATATAGCCTTAGAAAATAAATGTAAATGGCTTTTAATGTATGAAATAATTATAAACATGACTTGTAATAAAGAAGTACAAAGTATAACAGTTTTGAGGTAACATGTTCAATCTTTTAGATTAGTAATGATATAAAATGTCATGACATGCTGCCTTGGTAAAGGTGTGGGGAAATTCTCAGAATCACTAGTGTGATTATAAATTGATACAACCTCTATAGGGAGAAATTTGGCAATGGTTGTCAAAATTACAAATACACTTACTCTTTGAGGAAGTAAATCTACTGCTACGATTATATCCTGATGTTTGTTATTAATTGCAGCTTGCTTCTAATCACAAAAACTTGCAACAACTTTAATGTGCATCAATAGGAAATAAATTAAAAACACAGTTATGCTAGATCTGTACAAGGAAATATTATTTAGCAGTAAAACAATAGAATTAGAAAATCTTTTTGTACTGATGATCTCTAAAATGCCTTGTTGACTGAAGAAGATGCAGAATTGTGTGGATACAGTTATGGTCACCTATTTCTATACAACAAGGTAGAGAATAGAAGCTTTTTACATTTTTTTTTGTGTAACTTGATTGAAAATGCCTACAGTAGCTGTGGAAGGAAGGCCAAGAATGTGAGAGCACAGGTGTTTGTAGTAAAGGGAACTGGTGTTTGGTACCTCAGTTCACATGGAGACTATTCACTGTATTTCTATTTGTATCTCTGATTTTTGAGCCATTTAAATCTCTTGCCTATGTAAAATATATTTTAGTTAAGTATAAAAATAAGCATTAAAGTTGTCTGGAGTTATTACTACCAATATTTTTTCAGTTAAAAAAATAGTCTACTACATTATTTTGATGACTATTCTGATGAATGAATAAAATACTGGACATAGACAGAGGTAGAGGAGCAAGAGAGAACATAAATCAGGCTTATAAAACAACCCTTAAAGAATTGGCAGAAACAAATATTTATCAAAAGGCTATCTAAATTAAAATGAGAATTCAGTTTACCTATCTTCTGAGGAACATAGCTCCCCCGCATACTGAGGTTGTCTACTACTAAGCATCTGAAAAGTCGGGGGCTGGTCAGGTTGGGAGCTGATACCTGGATAACTCCCAGCCAAGTAACCTTGAATAATTTATTGGATTTTCATCATTTTTCACTTTGGATTCCTAATGAGAACATTTCAGATGGCAAATTTCAATAGGAAAAATAATATATAACATCACACTTTAGGAAAAAAAATACCTCTTCCTTAATGGGAGATTTTACTCATAAGGATAACAGGCTAGAATTCTCTGTAATACTCCATTCATTTGCTTACAAATTTATTTGCCCATTTCAGTTATCTCCCTTCTTCTCTGGGCTTATGAGGGCTGCAAATATAATGTTCATAAGTCCTGACACAGGTGTGCAGGGAGTAAGACCTTTTCTCCTTATTCTCCTGGTGAGAAGCATAGCAATGATAATGGCATTTTCCCTGTTCAAGGACATTTTTCATTTCACAGCTACCACATGCAAGAGAATCAGGTCCAGTCTTCTATGGCCTCACTTATCATATCTAAATAATCAATTAAACATTTTTTTTATTTTTTTTCTAACTTTATTGAGGAATAATTGATGATTAAAATTGAATATATTTAAAAATACTTTCCATTCTTATTGTCGTTATTAATGAAGCACGAGAGCAAAGTAGACACAACTCAGATCAATACTTTAGGAAATTCTTAGAGCATAAAGCTGTATAAAAGTTGAGAAGTAGGTGACAATGAAGGACAGGCAGTAGATTTGCAAGGAGGCTGTTCAATTCATCCAGAAAAGTGATGTGCATAGGTAAGATATATAACTCATAAGTTCGGGCACTCTCTGACCTGGAGATATTGCTAAGTCTCTAATGAAACAATATATAGAAAACATGTTGGAGATATTATTCAGAATATGTCTTAGCATTTTAGAAATGTTTGAAATTATGGGTATCACCAGTCGAGTTCCATGGGAAATCTCTGAGATATAGATTGGTACAAAGTGTGCTGGAGAGTGCTCTAAGGGACAACACCTGTGGGAGGGGAGAAATAAAGGATGCGGAAACAGGCAGAGGAGTAGTTGGGCTGCAGTACATTGGCAACAGAGGTCTAAACTGATTATATGCGGGTCTGGGATTAGCCCTGCAGAGTTATTTCAAATTAGAGCCAGGGCTTTATCCCCTTCAACATTTTACTGTTATTTCAGATAGTATAAGAGAGCTGGCTCCTAGAAAGGAGGTATAATCTTGGACAGAGCTGCTTTCCATAGTCAAAAGCCAATTTTGGAACAGGACAGACTAGGCTGAGAGCTATGCACACTAACACTTTCAGCATCTGGGGAAATTAATACTTCAGCCCTGATGGTAGACATCTGGTCAACTACCAGAGCATCTAGTACAATTAGGGCTACTCAGGTTATGGGTGAGATGCTATTTACAAACTGATAGATATGCAAAAATTTAATTCAGATGAACTACCTTTCTCTAAGAATAGTATGGATGGACCCATTGGATATCTCCTCAGAAAAGAACAAATTGTGACTACTGTGAATTACCCTAACAGTTCACTTCCAGGATTTCTTCAGAATCTGATAGAAGAGAATTTGTTTGGCACTGGCATTAACCTATATTCCTGGCACAGGTCTTCATCCCCTCAATCACATGCCTGAGAATTCAAATAGCTCACAGTTGGAACTGCCTGCAATTTTACTTGTGATAACAAAATGGAAAGGTTCAAGCCAAGAAAATTTAAAAAAGACATACGGCATGACAGATGAAGCCTCGCACCAAGAAAGCCAAGGGCAAGTTAATCCACCCTTACCTGAGGGCATTCAGATATGAAGAAAACAGTATACAAATCACAGCTGAGCCCTTCCCAGTCAGCAGGACCAGAAGCAGGGCTGGCCATATGTGTAGGTGGAGGAAGTGACTGCCTACCCAGTATGATTTTGAGGGGTCAGCGAAGCCCTAAATTTCCAAAGTAAATCCTCCAGATGTAGTTTATTTTCTGAAATTAGATTATGCCTTTCTTATGGCTTTGATTCTTGTTAAAAAGGTAGCTCAATTTGCAATCAATTATTCTAAAGAGGGAGGGAAAGGGAGTCATGAGAAGTGGTTTATCCTAATCATACCAGGAACTAGTTCATGAGCTTGGATAAAACTCTTCTCTTTAGGACTTAGATTTTGTGGTTTGGTGCAGTATCTGCAATCCTGATACCTTTTGCTACTCCCTAGTGCATGTGTGATTTCTGGATTGCACATTCAAGACCCTCTTCATCACTATCAGCACCTACTTTGAAAGTTCTACTTTGGTTCCATTGCTGATATTGGATATCTGACAACATAAATACAGCAAAAATTTTGGATCATAGAATCAAGATGCTCAGTTCAGGAAAAATTCTGTGCCCTTTTCAGGAACTCTCCCATTAGATTTAGCATGTGTATATATGTGTGTTTACGGAAACAGGGTAGGACATGCAGATCCCTCCTCTAATTCTGAACTCTAATTCCATTCTCTACAATCTCTCTGCATATTCCCATCCAGCTCCACCAAGGTAACTGATCAAGAAACCCTCATACAAATCAGAGTGCTGTTAGTCCTTTTGGATATGGTACAGACTTAGCTCCACTACAATACTTCCAATTTTCCTTTTTTTTTTTTTTTTTTTGCTCCTTGATATTTCAGCATAGTGACTGGTATGTTTTGAGTGGATGGTTAAATGAATGGATGAATGGGTAATTATGAAAGACAATGAAATAATGAGATAAGTAGCCAACTTCCCCACAGAGAAAAACAAGGATGGGAGTCTAAAGAAAATTATTTGCTGAATAGGATTAAGAAAATTAACAAAGGGTATTGATGCTCCTGGGACTATTACTGGATGAAGTCACTATCACTTCTCAGGCTAAAGGGCAAAGAGGAGAGCTGCCTGGCAAGGTGTTTGGGGAGAGATAGAGGAACCCACTGCCAAACCATGATGACAAAACAGGGAGGGAACAGTGAGCCTCTCTTCTTCTTTCCTTTCATCTCCTGCTGGTGCCTCCCACTGCTCAAACCAAACTGGAATCCAGGTAGCAAAGGGGGATATCCAGGATTCAGTCTTTAGAAGTCAGAACCCAGACTCCTGCTAGACAGAGAAGGGGGTTGTAAATGAAGAATATAAATGGAGAATAGCACTATAAAACATGAGAGCAATTTTTCATGGAGGCGAAAACACATGCAGGGATAAGATACTAGAGACCGAAGGAGGCTTCATCAAAAGAAGAAGAAAAAAGTCATGTGAAGATGCTGGAGACAATGACAACTAATTCTAGTTGTGTCAGGTTTAGAAAAGAATGATTCTGACAATTTCTTTCAAGAATCTTGGTTCTCTTTCAATATGAGATTCTCTTAAGTAGTACTTTTGGGTGCCTGCTGTGTTCTGAAAAGAAACAAGCTTGGACAATATTCTTTGTAGAATAAATTAAAAGAATTGCAATAATCATTTCCAAACTACTTTATTGGTACCAGGCACTATGCTAAAAGTTTTATCAATTTTATCTAATTTCATTCTCACAAAATCTATGAGAGTTAGAATTTCCATTTCACAGTTGAAGAAATTGAGGATAATGGTGGTAGAGTGACTTGCCCAAAATTATACAGCTAGAAAGTGAGAGGGGCAGGTCAGTATGACTTTAAATCTCATTCTACTAAATATTGGTTAATTACTTAGTCAAACTGGTTTGTATGTAGATTATATGCATGGACTTTTCTTAAACTTGCATTTGAACTAGAGGATTCAACTAGACATTTGTTCTTGCTGGCTACTGTAGGTAATTAACACATGGTATTTGATATCTCCATTAGAGGGACGAGGAAGGAAATTAAGTGATTCACATAATTGTTGAGAAGATCATTACAATCAATCAGTTTGGAAAGCCAAATTTGTTGTTTACTATCTGTATAAGACTATATAGAGACAGTGGTGCACCAAAAAAATACACCAGATACTTTAGGAACCTAGGTTGTATGTGAAGTTAATCAGAACCTAAACTATACTACACCTTCAGAACAAGGCAGTGTGAGCACAGAAGATTATTTTAGCAAGACTCAAATCTTTGCTTTCTAGGTTAAAAAAAAAAGAAAAACTTTCACAGCACTTTATCAAGAACAAATCAATAATAGTCCAAGAAAAACTCTGGCTTTTAAATGAGAGAAAACTGAATTCTAATTTTATACCAGTACTTTTGATATTAAAACTCATTTCTTAAAAACGTAGATAAACCCATTTCAATTTTAGCTTGACCACACATAAAATTCTTTTCCCAAGATTAATTTTTCACAAATTTTTTTTAAATCTATTCCTATTTTGATTTTTTTTCTCTTTCTCAATCAGTTATTTTACCTTACTTACTTACTTTTCATACACATTGTTTCCTTTCACCCTTATTATGTCTAAGTAGTTTTAGTTAAATATATTAATTAAGATTCTTAATCCTTAGAATCCTTATTTCCTAGTGAAAACTTAGAGTAAGCAATTGTGAACTGTTACAGTAACATTCTGTGAATTGGCAACTTTCTAAATACATATTATAATTTCTAGAAATATATTCTTCCCAACAGTAAAGTTTCGAATGTAACATAAAGCATGTTTACCCAAAAAGATCCAAATATCTTTAGTTTCTCTATAAAAGCAAGCCAAAAGTAGGAAAACCTATGTTCAGTAATTAATGTTTCAGTATTTTATTTTATTTTGAAAAGAGCTAGATATTCAATTAATATCCATCATTTAACTTATTTCAGTATAACATTAAAGTTTCAAGTTACCAAAAAGATTTTAGAAACTATTTTTAAGTAGACTTAATCTTAAGTATAATCATTATTAACTTTTTGTTTACAAACTTTTATCTTATTTACATCTCCTCGAGTTACTTGTTCTTAACAACTATGTTTAGTTTACTCATGATAATTTCATGAAACATTAAACACTAAACCATCATCTTAAATTATCTTTCTTGCTGACAGTTTCTATAACTGGGATAACATGAGCTTAGCTGACTTTTAGTAAACCTAAGTAGAAAAAAAGTGTAATATTTAAACTGATAACTCTAAAGTTATCTCTGTTTTAATTAAACCAACACACTTGCACCAGGTTTTGGGAGAGAAACCCTCATTTCTGTCCAGCCTATTTTAGGGGCATCTGACCTGATGGTTACCAAGCTAAGTTCTCAGGACACAAAACAAGACAGGCAAGGAGGCAATAGTTCTCTCTGGGATAGAAAAGATTGATAACTAATAGGTATCCAAAAGCAAATTCACAAATTACGATTCAAAGATCTAATTCTTAAGATGTTTTCTCCTGCCAATCTAAATTTGGAAAGGAAGAGATAGTATGAAAGTTTACCTTCCTCTGTGGACCAGACACCACAAATAAATATCTGGAAGAGCTGATGTTGGTAAGACTCTTTACTTACCCTTTGCTGGTTTCTGTCACTTTCTCATGATCCCATCTGCAGGCTCTGGAATATGTAGGGTGTCCCAGAAGTTTTCATTCTAGTCACCAGAAACTGTAAAGGAAGAAAAATAATTTTTCTCTACCCTTTATAGCAACTGCTTGGTTGAGACCCCTCATCCTTTCATCTCTAGGGTATGTCATAAATGGATAAGCTTATCTCAGTTAAAAGTTATCTACTGATGGGGATTGGAGGAAAAATGGTATAGATGACAGAAGTTTCATTCATCCCTCTTATTACCACATAAAAGTTGGGTCAGAGACAGAGCAAATAGCAAGCAAGTCACTTGGGATCTAGATGAACAGAAGCCCTACAATTAAGGAGAGAAATAATTAATCAGCCTGAAATGGTAGAAGGTAGAAAGGGATGAAGACACAAGGCTGCCCACTCTCATGTGGCTGAGTGGGACAGAGGCTACAGACACCTCTTAAAGGGGCCTTGTCCTAGAGTGGACTTTTGTGGTAACAGACGTGCTTGCTCTGAGCACCAGCGCTTGGTTGGCTGCACGGGGGGACCAGGGAATTATAGAGAAGCACTAAGTTGTTGGAGTAAGTGTTGGAGGCGAGACTCTGTCCTGGGCGGAAGTGCCCATGGTATCCATTGTTCCTCTGTTGAGCCCTCTTCCCTCCCAGTGAGTGGTCTCAGTGCTGCCAAAGAGGAGAGATCATACAATTGGATAAAAGATTGCTCCTCCCAGATGATTCCTTGAAATTTCGCCTCCCCCAACTCGTGGCCCCATCCAAATTACATCCAGGAGTGTCTCGCTTAGTCAGGTGTTCCTTGTTGAACAGTGCCTAGACTCACACTGGTGGCAGCTGGCCTCAGTTTCTGATGAGGTCTTTGAGGCAACTATAAGCACAGCACCTGTGGATTGCTTGCCAAATCTTAACAGGTCACCCTGGAGGGGCACATGCTGGAAATAAGTTTGGCCTGCAGCTGAACCTCTCTCAGGACCGCCACTGGATACCTACCACACAAAGCCACACGAATAAGACTGGGATACTTAAGAGCTTTGCTTAGTACATAGAAACAGACACAGAAAGTCACCCAAAATGGGAAGACAAAGAAGCAGAAACCATATAAAAGAACAGAACAAAGATCCAGAAATATTGGAGTCAAGCAATCTAACAGATGCAGAATTCAAAACACTGCTTATAAAGATTCTCAATGAACTTATGGGAAGTGTAGATGAATTCAGTGAGTACTTTAACAAAGATATAAAATACATAAACATGGAAATGGAAATTGTAAAAAGAAAAAAGCCAGAAATGAAGAACACATTATCTGAAATGAGAAGTATATTAAATGGAATAAACAGAGTGAATAAAGAAGAGGATCAAATGACCTATATAAAGGATGGGAAAGCCAAGGACCCTCAACCAGAATGGCAAGAAAAAAGCCAAGACTATAATAATAATTTAAGAAACCAATAGGACACTATCAATTGTAAAAATATCCATGTCTGAGGGGTACTAGAAAATAAACAAGACATTGAAAAGCTATTTGAAGAAATAATGATGGAAACTTCCCTAACCTGGTGAAGGAAATGGACATAAAACCCCAGGAAGCTCAGAGAGTACTCAAAATCAGAAACCCAAAGAGGCCCACACCAAGACACATCATAATTAAAATGCCAAGGTTAAATATGAAGAGAGAATTTTAAAAGCAGCAAAAGAAAAGCAGTTAGCCACCTACAAGAGAGCACCCATAAGACTGACAGCTAATTTCTCAAAAAAAACCAAACCAAAACAAAACAAAACAAAAAACAAACAAACAAACAAACAAACAAACAAAAAAACTAAGTCGGTTAGAAGGGGTTGGCACAAAATATTCAATGTGTTGAAAACCCAGGATCTTCAACCAAGAATACTTTATCCAGTAAAGCTATCATGTAGAGTCAAAGGACAGATAAAGAGCTTTCCAGACAAAAATAAACTAAAGAAATTTATCATCAAGCCAGGATTTCAGGAAATGTTGGAGAGACTTCTGTAAGAAGAAAAACATGTATCAAAAGCAGTAATAAAGGATGGTAATAATTACATTCCTAGCAACAAGTACCTCAAATGGAAAAAAAATTAAGTGCTCCAACCAAAAGATAGAGTGACTGAATGGATAAGAAAACAAGACCCCTACATATGCTGCCTACAAGAGACTCACTTCAGATTGAAAGACACACAGAGACTAAAAGGAAGGGGATGGAGAAAGATATTGCCTTGATGGACCTAGAGGGTATTGCACTGAATGAAATAAGTCAGATAGCAAAAAGATAAACATTTCATGATTCCACATACATGTGGAATCTAAACAAAACAAACAAAACAACAACATAAGTGGAAATAAACTCATAAATATAGAGAATATTTTGAGGGATACAAGAAGGGAGAGGGTTTGGGGGGATGGTAAAAAGGGCAAAGGGATTAAAAAGTACAAATGGATAGTTACAAAATAGACATGGAGATATAAAGTGTAGCATAAGGAAAATAATTAATAATGTTGTAATAAATATGTGAGGGGGAAAAAGGGAGCTAGATTTAGTGGGGTGATCACTTTGTGAGTTACTTAGATCTCATCACTATGCTGTATAACTGAAACTAGTATATTATTGTATGCCAACTATAATTTTTTTAAAAACTCATTGAATTAAAAAAAATGTTATCCACTGCAAAAGTGGTCATTGCAATTTAAGATTATTGTTGGTAGAATTAAATTGCCTTAAAACAAAATTTTATTCCCCAGATACCTCACAACTGACACAGTCCAATTTGAGTCAGACTCAGTTCCACCCAAGATCCAGTCCAGTTTCTATGATGGACTCAATACCACCCTGTTGTTGGTCTGGTTTCTAAGTCGGACCCAGTCAGACCTCAGATCCAGCCTGAACCCAGTCAGGTTACTAATAGGACCGAGTTTGACTCCAGCAGGTTTCCTGACGCAGTTCAGAAAAAAGGAATACTCAAATAGAGCCTGACGGAAAGCTCAAAACACAAAAGTTGAGGAGCTAGGATCTGAGAGGGAATTACCCACCTCATCCAGGAGTAGTGAGGAAAAAGCTGAGCTCACGGGGCTCAACAGGTATTTACATCTGGTTGCTCATGTACACCTGGTTGCTAATTGCTCCTGGAGGCTGCTGGGATTCTCCTTCGGTTCTTTCTTCTAATCCCAGACCTCTTAAGAGATAAACTGAGGCATATTAAAATAAGAGTTTCTTTGAGCAAAATTTATTTACATCAGGCAGTACCCAATTCAACAGATGAGGAGTTCCAAAGAACTGTGGAAATGAAGGACTTTTATAGCCGGAAGGGAGAGTGAACAAGAAAGTTAAAATAGGGAAAAAAGTGGGTTGATTATTGCAATCACATTTTTTTTAAGGAATGTAAGTGGCCTATGAGACAGATTACCTAACTAGTGCTAATCAGTTGATTCCTAAAAGACTGGTTTAAAATTTAATTTCTGCAAGAGGCAAAGTAGTAAAGTTTTGGTTTGGTGTTGTGGTGCTTACCATAAGCAACTCCACCTTGAGCCTGTTATCTTGTTTTTAACATGGGACGTATCACGCTGTGGTCTAAATATTTACCTAGTCTCTCTGTAATCAGAACATATGCTTTTTGAAAGCACAGCCTATGTCTTTTATTATGTTTAATTCCTTAACTTTAGCACCTTATATCTTTAGATGGCACCATTTTTAATTGTATTGTGATGATTTATTACAAGACTTTGGAAAATAGAAATCACTGTTTATGTGTAAGTTATTGTTTTTGTGTCATTTAAAAGCATAATTGAACTCCTTCAATTTTTTTTGTGGATGGGGTTTTAGTATGCCATATTATCATTTAAATGCAGAGGAGGAACTAGCTATTTCTTAGGAACATTTTGGTGACTATTCTTGTAAAAGGAAGAATCATGTTAGAGTTTAAGAGAGTTTTGATTTCCATACATCGGGTTTGCTTCAAACAGTGAGGATCTAAATATGGCAGGATGGAGAAAGCTGAGAAACATAGCTTTTGGGACTGGAATGGAATTTAATATGTATTTTAAAATACAAATTGCATCTTTACATGGTGAGATCCATGTTGTGATGATGGAAAGCAAATCTGTATTTTTGTAGCCAGGTTTCCACTATAATAATCTTAAAGTCACTATAAGATAAAGGTGCTGGTAACTGTGTGGAAATAGCAGAAAGAAAAAAAATCACACATAACTTCTTATTTTCTTGATAATGACTTCCTTATTTTTCTGAGTTTATTTCACCTCAACTTGGATAGAGTAATAATAAAATAGAAATGTTTTAGAAATGAGTTTTTTTTGTTGTTTGTTTTTTCTTGTTCCCTCCACTATCTCACCAGACAATAGAAATGAGTTGGTGGAAGGCAGAGGACTGGTTAGTGGGGGAAGAGAGTCAGAAAGTATTTTTGTGTGCCTGTGGTGGGGGGGCGGGGTTGGAAGGGGAACATTTAGGAAAAACAAGAATAACAACATTTCCAACTAATGTCTAATGGAACAGACATGCAACACTATTAGAAAATATTTGCATCAACTGTTTCTTTTTCAATTTTTGTTTATTATTATTATTATTATTATTATTATTTTATTACTTTTAGGGTGAGCAGTTCGATACATAAGGTAATTATGTATTCTCTGGTTTATTCATTGAGTGAATCATCAATTACTAAATAATCACTAATCTTTTGTTTTGGGCACTAAAAAAAAGAAGTAAACACTCAGGCATGGTCTTGTAGTGCTTACCATCAGCATACAAAGGGAGATTCCTTTCTGGTAGAAGCTGGATATAATTGTACAACATTGCCTGATTAATTTATTCAGTAACCTTTATCTGTGAATCCTCATACACATCTCATGAAGGTTTGGGTGAAGTAAGAGATGAGATGCCAGTGGGATAAATCCAGAAAGAGAGGCCACATGCTTACAGTCAGGTACCATAGCAGGATTTCCCTAAATTCATGACACAGGGACTTTTTGGCAAACACACACACACACACACACACACACACACCAACTCATATTGTGCCAGTTTACTCTACCTGATCCATCTTCTCATATTTGATGGATAGAGAAAAGAATCACTTTCTTCTTACTTTATAAAGTGTTATTATTATTATATAATTCTTTGTAAATATTAATAATTTTACATTATACTAACTTCTATTTGATTACAGAAATTACTGTCTCATACACCTTTATCACAGTTTCATATACCTCTATAAAGATATGAGGAAACCACAACATTCCTTTTCCTAATTTCTCTTGTGGCCGGACCTACAGTTTTATTCAAAAGAAAATCTTTTGAAAGGATATACACCTCTACATCTTGCAAATATCTGATGTGCCCACAGTGAAAAGATTTAGTTTGCTATTGTACTTTTCACACTTTACTGAGCCCACTCTCCTCTTTTCTGACACCTGCCCCAGGTAACATCCTACTGAGTCATTACTCCCACTCACCACATTCTCAGCCCTTGTTCTCAGGCTCATGGACAAGCAGCTCAGACACTGGATCTGATCTGAACCTTTTCTACCCCTTCAGGCCCTGTTCCCATTTCTCTAAAGTACAGTCACTCTGAGCACAGACTGAGCTGGTGCCACACTAGCAAACATTTTCTTCACAGCTATCAGAGGCCCCAGCCCTGCGTTCTCTCCAGCTGGTGACAAATGTTACAATGATAAGACCCTTCTGTTCACTCCATTTGACTTTACCTTGACTCTTAAAATATCCATCAAGAATGCTTTTACTTTTTTTTAATGAGAGTGACTTAATGCCTTATTCTTAAAGGTGAGTGTTTCCTGAGCAATGGTTGAACTGAGTAATGGTTGAGGAAGAGAGGGTGGAGTTGGAGCTCATTAAAATTATTATGCATTTGAAACTATTTTGCTGAGAGTGATTGGATATTTCCAGTTGACAAGGAGTCAGTGCAGGGTTCATTTTCTTGCTGTCTTTGTCTGACTGCTCCTAGTCTCCCAACACTTCTGCAATGGGATATAATTCCAAAGCTGTTATATTTGATCATGTTTGTTCCCATATATATCCAATTATTAAATTCCCCCAGAGAGGTTGATCTGAGTTTAAAGTGAAATGTGGATGACTCTATTCTTTAACCACATTTTCTATTGCTCTCAAATTAATGCTGCTGGATGCCAAATAACACAGGGCTTTCTGGTGGTATTACAGAATCACAGATTGTATTCTATAGGAGACCATAAGAATTACTGCATCCAGTAGCAGCTTTTGTATATAATGAAAAAACTGAAGCCTAGAGAAGCTGAAGTGTTAGAGCAAGGTCACATAGCTACATAGTGGTATCCCTAAGAAGGCATGTTCCTTGACCCCTAAATCAGAGCTTATCCTATCTCATCTCTCTCTCTCTATATTCATTTTATTTCATATTACTTTCAATTCAAACTGTCACATTCATCTGTGATGACAGTAGAGGGAAGGTCAAAATAAACACTTAAGATTTAGTTGAAAATATTAACTTATGCTTCATCTGACTTACATGTGAAAAGAGTATTTATTATATGCCTTGTATAATGTAATTAAGATCATGGTCTGTCTAGTCAGGCTGCCTTAGATTGCATCTCATCTCCATCAGTTACTAGCTATGTCATTTTGGGCAAGGTGCTCACCATCCCCATTTCCTCATCTGTAAAATGGAAATAATAATAGTACCTTCCTCATGTGTTATTGCCGGGCTGAGTTAATTAAAGAGTGAGAAGAACGTTTGGCATATGGCAAGAGCTACATAGGAATGGATTATTATCTGATGAAGACTTTGCACTAAGAAAACCCTAAGTGCAAAAAATAAGAAAGAATTGAAAACATCAGAATTTCACTCAATTTCTATCTCTATTCTGGCACTTATCCACCTCATGCTCTTTTACTGTTATTTCTTTTTAAGTAGATTTGAACCTTGGCATACATGTTTGTTTTATTTTCACCTGCTCATGTAGTTTGGTACCATGCACTGCTGTCCCATAAAGTGCAGATCCAGGAGATTTTCGGTGAATCAGAGTCTATGGTTGAGGAGAAGCTGGACACATGTAAATGGTTTAATATCAGTAGAACAGAGCATTGGATAAAGAATAAGGTGCTCATCCTGTTTTAGCATTATCTTTCTGTTATAATGATACTGGAAATTCATTCATTCAACAAATATTGTTAGGTTACTGGAACATATTTGGTACTCTTTTGCATCATTGAAAAATGCAGATAAAAACTCTGCCGTCATCATATTTATGGTCTATTAAGGGATGATGCACATAAAAATAAATAAGAAAATTAGATGTGTGTGACAAGATAAAAAGTGCTATAGAAGAAAATAAGGAGAACAGAGGTATGCGAGGTACTTGAGGAGGTTGGTTTAGCTAGGGTAAGAAGAGAGGGTCTCACTGCAGAGGTAGCACAAGGTCAATGTCTCACAAGTGTCCTATGAAGAAAGGAAGTGAGGAGGCCTGGGTGGGAAAGAGGTTGGTATGCCTAGCAGCAGCAAGCAGAGTGACTGGAACTCAGCAAATGGGGGTGAGAGTGGTCAGTGGTCTGAGTGACCACAAGGGGCACCAGGAGCCCAGGTCATCTTGAGACTTGTAGGCACAAGCAAATGGTATAATTTGGCCCAATAAGTGATGTGATCTGACTTTCATATAACAGACTCACTCTTGTGGCTATTTTGAAAATATACTGTGCTAAAGACTTTGCAAGCAATGTTCCATTTAATTACACACCCTACAGGTGGATTACTTTTTCCAAGATGAAAATTGAGGTTTATAGAGACTTGTAGTGGCATATCAGGAATTCAAAATCAGATATGCCTTGTCTCCAAATTCTATATTCTTAACCATTGATTCTTTTGCTTCCTACATTCTTTGAAACATTAGTCACATTATAATTCTGAAAGAACTTTTTATTTTCTAGCAATCTCCTTCTCTTTTGTTCCCTTAACATTTGCGAGTTATTGAAGATCTAAATATTTGCTCTATGCATATGCTAACCTGGGGAAAATGTGTGTGGAAACATGTGTCAATTCTTTAGGCATATGTATTAGCCTGACAGACATGAATCACGTGGATTGATATGGGCAATGCTGAGATTATCCCCAATATAATAGGGACCAATATTATGAGAACAGGCTAAGGCAAAATGAGGACTTATGGACATATCAAATTCATCTTCTCCACAGAAAGCAGTTCCATCTAGAAACAGGTTGTACTGTAAAATCAGTTATTTGCTTAGAACCTGGAGGAGAATATCCCATACAGAAGATGTTAGGTGCGTGGACTAGCACACAAAGTTGATATAATTAACAATGCCCCTGCTCTATAACAACCTCCACAGTAACTTTTTGAGACACCTTCTGTCCCTTGCCCCAACAATCTATTGTCAAGTAAATTGTTTTCCTCTTCAACATTCTTCAAATGTATTTTCTAATTTCCTTTTCTTCTCTCTGTTCTTCTCTAGATGTTATTATTTTTACCTAGATGTTAAAAAAAGCTTTTTTTTAATGCCAGGCTCTTCTTGCTAACAATAAATGATTATCTGTTGCCAAAAGAATTAAGTGTGAATCTAGTGCTAACATTCCAATCTATGACCTTTTGTTTAATACCTATATTTCACTTTATTCTTGTCAAATTTAATTGTTCATTTTGTCTCCAAAGGAAACTATACATTTTTTTACTTTTTTTTATGATTTTACCCATGCTTTTTTTTCTTTTAAAAATTTTTCCTACTTCAACTATCCACCATCAAAATCTTTTTGCAAACAACACCTCACAAATACCTTCTCTGTTGTTTCAGATCAGACAGGCTTATGCTGCAGATAAAAATTTCAATGGCTAAGCAGAACAATTTATTCTTCACTCATGAGAAGCCTGCTGTGGGCCCGGGCCATGCTCCAGGGCACTGCCCTTCTTCTTGTGGCTCAGGATCCAGGAAAAGCTTGTGGAAGTAGCACCTTCATATCAATAACTGCTTCCACAATTGCCTTGGCAGAAAGGATCTCACATGGGAAACTTCATACTCTGGTCTGGAAGTGACATCATTTCCACCCAGAACCCACTGACCAGAGCCAGCCATGTGGCTCTACCCAAGTACTAAGGTGGGGTGGTCTCAAAAGTGAGTCCTTGCATGTGTTTGAATAAAAGAGAAAACCAAATATCAGTTAGCACTAAGTTTCTATTTCATTCATGGAGGATTTTCATGTCTCCTTAAATAATAATAATGGAGTTATTTGTGAGTGTGTTTCCTACTAATAGGAAAGCAGTACCTTTTAATTGCATTTAAATGAATCTCAAGGAGGCATATCCAGAATCATTAGAAAGGTCTTACTCTGTCTCTGACCTGACCAGATATACAGACTCTGCTTCTAAACTCTCCTTACACCTATTACCTGGATATGCTCATGGCCTTAGAAACTGATAAGGGGAACATGATCAATGGTGGATCTTCCAAGGATTCTTAAAGATATTTTATTAATCAGAGATCTCCTTGTAGCCTTTATTGAAAAAAAGAAAATACTTTTTTTCTGATTTTTGCCTTGATTATGAATTGTGCAAGAGCCCAGCTTTCTGTGATATGGTGGAGAGACAACTGTTCCTAAGATACAATCTCAAAAATTCCCAGAAGTAACAGTAAATGAAATGTACCATTTTCCCATTCTCCCAGATAACAACTAAAGAGGCAAAATCTATAATTCCAGAGACTCTCTGTATGGAGGGCATGGAGGAGAGGCAACTTTTGTCTGACTATTCTAAAAGTTATACATTCAGCTTGATTATTTCTGAAACCCACTGTGCTGAGGGCATTTTTAGCAATGTGGGTTTTCGAATGAGAGAACGATGAGACAATATTGAGCCATATTTAAGATATAATTTCAAATGGAAGTTTCCTTATCCTTATAGCATCTTAAATAGAACTCTAGATAAAGACATCTGGTTCCTGGAGCACAAAATATTTTATATTTGTATTGGTTTTGGTCCACTAAGTTATATCCACTTATCATAGGCCACTTCCCAATGAACTGAACTATAAATCCTGAAGTCAAATTTGGATTTTGAGAGAAACTTTCAAGCAAAATATCTACAGGGTTTACTAGCAAATACTCAGTCCATAAGTGTTCTCCACAATGCTCTCAAAGCAGTTAATGTAGGATTTGAGTTTACCCTGCTTCCACAGTGCTCTGACTTATTACAAAAAAGCATAATGGTCAGAAAAAAAGGTGTGGCCACAGACTCTTAAATTAATACATATGTATGTATATATGTGTGTATATACATATACACACATATATACATATATATGTATATATACACACACACATATGTATTATATGTATATGTGTATATGGGTGTGTATGTGTGTGTATATATATATATATATATATATATATATATATATATATATCTTCCCTTGTCACTTTTATTTAATTGTGTCTCATAAAAAACGTGACTATGGTTTCTGTAAAGCAAATAGCAAATAAGACTGGCTTTATCTACACCAACTGATTTTCAACATTTGGGGATCATAGCTTCTTTAAACAACTGATAAGATCCTTTTGGATTGATTTTTGTGAATCTTCTGATAAGATCTTATCAATCTTTTATTTAGAAATATGCAGACAAATTTGAAAACATTTTTAAGAGGTTTATAAACATCTGAGGTACCAACTGAGGTTGGAACTAAGATTAAAGATGTTAATATCCATCAATAGCCAGATTCTGCAATCAATCTCATGATATGTATACGGAAATAAATCTATGCTGCAAATAGTTATGGTAGGTAGAATGAGGTCCTGATTTTCCCTAGGCTTCTCTAAGATCCCATAAGAACAGATAGTGTGAGACCCAAATGTATATCTCTCTCAGGTTCTCACAACTAATGCTTACAATCTGTGGACTCAGAGTCATTTCAAATCACTGATTCAAATTTAACTGAATCAGGGAATCCTCTAATGGTACTTAGTTAACTTCTAGTTTTGACTATTGATCTCCTGTATCTTTTTTCATATCTACTTCATCACCAGTCAGTTCTGGTACTTGTTCTCTGAGGACTTGAAATTATAATTCTCATATCATCCATAAGTCATTGTTTTGTTCTGGCTTAATTCAATAAGATTGGACTTCTGCTTTGGTCTCAACTTTTTAAAAGAATTTTATTTTAAGTTTTATTAATTTTATTATTAGTATACAGTACATTAGTTATAGTACATTTACATAGTTTAGGAAACAATCCCCCTGATTGCTCTTCCTCTCCTCTGGCTCTACTTCTTTTATCTCAAACCCTATATTGAGCTTCAGTTATTCTCTGGTGTGCAGTCTCTAGTGTGCAGTCCATTGGTGAGATGCAGCTAATTAGTCCCCCAACAAGG
The DNA here is from genome assembly GCA_030015415.1 of Cynopterus sphinx. Classification (NCBI taxonomy): domain Eukaryota; kingdom Metazoa; phylum Chordata; class Mammalia; order Chiroptera; family Pteropodidae; genus Cynopterus; species Cynopterus sphinx. The sequence continues at coordinate 24,077,914 of CM057384.1, read as the reverse complement.
ATGTGGCGACCGAGATCTAATAGTACCAAGCTGTTTATTGTGCCCTGATCATAACTCTGTCTGGAATGCACTTCTCAGCACCCTTGTCTTCAGAATCATACTCCGTTCTCCCTTAATTATATCTGAGAGTAGCTAGAGAATTTAATCTAAAAATATTCCCTGACATTAAGTCATTAAAATCAGTTTGGGTCTACATCTCTACTCTGTTATGATATCTGTACACCTTGTCGTAGCACTTGCTATGTCATCTTTAAATGACCTCTTTATGTGTCTGCCATTCCTCTAGGTGATGACCTCCCATGTGCAGGAATCATGACTTATTCTTTCTATGTACCTACACTTATCACAATAGTGGGCACTTCTAGATACCCACAGGCATGACACTTTCAGGTATCTGCTTCTTATAGATCCAGCTTTGTTACTCTATCCACCAATATAAGCCCTTTGAAGATAAAGTCTCAATTAGTGACAGAGATATTGTGATACTTTATACACTGTGATTTTATGGCCAGCACATCCTTCAGAGATTATCTTTATAACTTGAGAAGTTACCTAAATCATGAAAACTGAAAGTGGCTGCCTTGAGTATGTGATGAAAAAGGCTAAGAAGAAAGAATACTTGTGACTGGTGAACAATATCATCTGGGGCCTTTATAGTGCAAACCTCTAAAGCACGTGTCAACATGCATTTTTCCACAAAATAAAAGAGTTTTATGATAATTTCAAGTCTATTTCTTTGATTGCTTTTTTTGCTACTATGAGTAACTCAAACTATCCTATGTGAGAATTATCTTGTCAGTACCTTGGTGAAAAATTCAGTGCTGGTAGAACCAAAAACAGAACATGGTGAAGCCTCCAGATTGCCACTGCTCTGTATCCTCTCACTAACACTAGGCTTATCTTCATAAACTTTTACCATCATTAGGGAGACCTGGGGAAGGAGAAGGCTATTCCTATACTACATAGTTCTACAAGGTGCCATTCAAAAATGTGGTCGTTAGAAAATAACAAAATATTCCTAAGTAGCTGCTTTAACATAAGGCTTATAAGATAGTGTTTTGTTAGTTAGGGACTTTCCAAATGCCTGAGATAAGAAACCTATCCTGGGGCCTGTTTCTTTTCCTTCTCATTCTCCCAAACCTCTCTGGAAATCCAGTCTCATCTCGTCATATCTAACCGTTCTTCAGATCAGTGATTTACTAAATATTTACTCTATGTGAATCTAGTCCCTGGTCTCAGAGTGTCTTTTTAAAGACAAAGCATGTACTTCTTTGTATGAAACAGCCTACAGTCTCGTTATAAAGTAGATACAAATAAAACCACCAGTATAACATAATGGCAATATACAATGAAATTATAAATTTGTGGCACAGACTCTTATGACTATGGGAATTCCAAGGAAGAAGAAAACTAGACTTGACCTGCAACTGGAATACAAGAGAACATTGCCCTGATGAGGAGTACCACTTCTCCATATGAGGCTGCAAAGGCATGTGTACTTGCATGACTGGGTTCAAACTTTGGCTTGGCTCTGAAACTAAAAGCAAAGAACAAAAAGTTGTGTTTTTATTATCTGAAAAATGGTTCTAATAACAATATAAAGTGACAGATTATAAAAATAAACAACATATGTAAAGTTTATAACATAGTTTCTGACAAATAGTTAATACTCAATTAGTATAATTCCTCTTATTTTCTAGGTTTTTTTTTTTTGTTCTTTTTTATCCTAAGAAAAAAGGCTATCATTAGCCCAAGGGTACCCATGAGAGTAGGAAAACATTAATTTACATTGGCAATGAACTATAATTATTGGCATTAGATTTTTTTCTTCATAGCATAAAAGGGTAAGAAGGAAGAGTATGCTGATACTGAGCACCCAAAGTAGATTAAACATCACAGAGAGACAAAATGATATATATGAGCAATGAGAACATACTTTCCAGTATTTCCTGCAACCATAATTTCTTAGAGAATGAATTGTGGTCAGATAGAAGGAAAAGAGATTAAGAGCATTTCTACCAGGAACAAAGCCCACAAAGCTTAGAAGTAGACAGTTGGGAGAGTAGTTGGGCTGAAGTAAATGGTTTCTGTTTGGACTGTTTTGAACCAAAATATTTAAATAGCAATAAAAAGGCAAATAAAAAAGCCCTAACTCTAGGCAAGACACAGAAGTTCCTAAAGTGAATAGTTATCTACCCATTAGAGCCAAACAGGTAGAGGCCAGAGCAGTTTGGTACAGTAAGGAAATTTAAAATCCCACTGGAAGGCTGAGTAATTTTCCCAATATATTTATAAAGCCAGGTCATGCAGAGTTCCCCCAAATCAAGGGCCTAAACTCCTGAAAGCTAATATCAAGAAAATCAAAAAGAGAATCATAGTTCTTGAAAGGGAAAATAAAATGAAAGTAAAGAAAGAAAAGAAGAGAGAAAAAAGAGGGAAAGAAGTAGGAAGGGAAGGGAGAAGAGAACAAGAAAACTTTTTCCAGGCAATTAAACTTACCAACATAGTTATGAGTTTTTCTCTCAAGTAATTTTACTTAAAAGTGTAAGAAACTCTTTTACTCAAGTATCCAAGTATTGTGTGAAAGCCAGTGAGCACCTCCCATCATGAAAAGAATTCTTGCCTTTACTCCTACAAAGTCACAGACTAATTTTATAACTGTTGGGAACAGAAACAGGAAGAGAATGTCTTCAGATCTCACAACCTGAACTGTCGTTAATGTGTCAGCATCCCCAGTGGATGTCTCTGATAGGGTCCTGTGAGAACTCTCTGCCAAGTCAGAGCTATTGAACAACACAATGATGTATGTACAAGTAAAGGAGAATCAGCTCATGTTAGATGATTCTACCTGGTCTAATTCCCCAAGTGACTGTTGGATTGTGGCATTTCCCTTTTAAGCTTTGGCAATACTGGAATTTCTCAATCAGAACATGGCAATCGTACAGTGATTACCAGGGAGATGGTTTTGCATGATATCCCCAATTGATAATACAAATAGTGTCTCAAAAAGAACTAGGGATATGTGTCTGGGTCAGCCTGGATCTATAGGTATAACAAATGCTAAGGCTGGCATGGGACAGAAATCTTCAGTCCTTATACAAGATCATGCTCTGACAGTGAACAAGAGAGGAGTTATTGATCTTGTTGGTCTTCTGTTGTGGATTGCCTGCCTTTGCTGTTCTATAGGACTCCTCCATCACTAGATACTTTGTGAGTGACTACTCTAGAATAAGAACTACATGAGGCTTTGTGATACAGCATGAGACAAAATAGACAATTTCTCTTTCCTTTATGACTTTATTATCTTCATAGTTTTGTTTATTTGTTGCTTGCAATTAGTAGACTGTAAGTAACTACTCCTTCTGAAATGTTTTGTTCTCTAAAACTTAATTTTATCCCTGATGTTTCTCTGCATAACATTATTCACATTTCAAATTAAATAGTCAGGCAAGTAACTATGTATGAAGTGCCAGAGTTCTTTGGTATATTATATATTTCCTGAGGGCAAGGTTGAGCCTGTTTTGTATCCCCAAGCTTGGCACATACAAATTTGCTTCTTTAATTAAATATGGGAGTGTTTGACTGATTGATTGAGTCTCTAATTAAAACTCGACCATTCCCCATATGAAATTTGTGCAGCTATGGTTAGTAGCACAAAGTCTGGGAGCAAGAGTGACTGGATTTGAATTCTGAATGACTCAGAGCAGCTCTCTAACTTCTCTGTGCCTCAGTTTTCTCATCTGTAAAGCAGGATTAAAAGTAGTACCTACTTTATAAGCTGTTCCCAACATGTATTTAGTTAATCCATATAAAGAACTTAGAAGAGTGGGTAGTGCATAGTCTCATGTAAGTGATTGCTACTGGTGGTATTATTATTAATTATTTGCATGGCAGCCCCTCTTTTATATAAGCCCACACATATGACTTGAGATGCATGTTATCTGTACTTTTAATTTTTTTTTTTAGAGAAGTCTGTTTCAAATAATCTGGTCACATATCTCCTTTAAATATATATAATTTTATGTGTTCCAATATATGGCTGAGAAAATGTGACAATGGTTACCAAGTGACACAGCAACAGTATACCTTCCTGTTTTAGATTGTATTGCCTTCTCTGTACAAATGTTGACCAATTTTTAACTTCATGAGTATCTCCAAACAACATTTTCGGAAACAGAGGGAGAGAGAACAAACATGACAAGTGACTGAATGAAGAAATGAAGATTTTTATATATTACTTCTGATAGAAACTGACTACAGCCAATGATTTAATCCATTTTCTGGGTGGAGACATTGAGGCATTCAAGGAGCATAGAGGTAATCAATTCTTAAAATTCTATTTTTTCTATACTTCCTTTTGGCAGAGTACTAAAAACATGGCCATAGGACAAAACTGAATTTTACTCTGGTCTTTATCCAAAACACAGTGAAATGAATTTAATTCCAGTCTCCCACAATCAGATTTTATTTGGCACAGAAGTGGTCCTATCACTTTTGTTATTTTACAAACAGTAAATACAATTTTATAGATAGTGAGTGATAATGGAAAGTTACAATTTTTCATCATTTCATTAAATATATTATTAAATTCTCTGTTTAAACATCTAACTCTGTAATCCTAGAAAATGGATCAGATTTTTTATTTTAATTCTTCATCCCACAAAAATCACAGAACACATCCTTGGAATCAATGTGTACACACAGAAATGTGACTTAGAACTCAGATATTGATATTCCAGACCACTTTCTATCTGTGCCTTTTCTAATTTATACTAATATATTCTGAGATCATTTAACTACTTAAAAACATATTAACATCACATGTTTATATTGAACTTATGTGCTTCGCAATATTCTGAGAATTGTACCTATTTAACACATTTAACCATGCAATCCTCATAATGCCTTTATAAAGTAGATATTAGTATCTTATTAGTATTTTATGAACGAAGAAAGAGAGACATGGAACAGTTAGGTAATATTCCCAAAGTCACAGAGCTTGTAAATGGCAGAGCTCAGAGACAAACTGGTCATCTGGCTCGAGTATGTGTTTTACAATTGTGCTTTACTACTTCTCAAAATAAAAAATCAATATGGTCATTAACTACATTTTGATAATCATTTATGTTTTACTTTAAAAAAATAATTTTAAAAGTTCAGTTGACCCATCTTTTAAAGAACCTACAAATTGGATTACTTGGTTGATAAGCTTACCTCCCTGAAACAGTTGAGTTAAATTCAGTTTCCTGCCCTTTATTGTACATTTCTAATCTCAATTATTGCTCCTTTTAAAAAAAAATTGTCTTAATTTACCCCCAGCAGTTACTTAGACCTCTTGCCTTCACTAATGTCCACTGGTATAGATCCAATACCTTTAAATTAATTTCAACATTAACCTACACAAAACCACAACGTGAATGGCAAACAACTCCAAGGGTGCAATACAAAACATTCTCATTCTGAAAAAGGAGAAGTGACATAATCCAGCATGCTTTGAGTATGGTTCCTGGAGGAACTCAGATATAAATCCTGAACAGTAAATAGGCTTTAGATTCTGGAAGAGTGATAGAGGGTGTTAAACAAAGAGTACTGATCCCAGGTCTACAGACCATTTTTCCTGGACACTTGTATGAACAATGGACTGCTGAAGCTGATGGTCACTATTGAAAAGCAGTGGATAACTTAGCTTATATTCTTCCCTCTATCCTCTCAGCTACTGTTTCTCTCCACAACATAATCAAAAAGCTAATAACGCATGTTATTTTAACCTAGAGTTGCCTTGCATTTTAACACCAACAACAATGTTAAACTAGGCCAAGGCCTAATTTTCAAATTAAAAATAACTAAAAAAAATCTGGAATTCAGAAATTAGAGATCATTTACACACTGAACCAAGTAATGCAGTAGTACTTTTGAATTCATCCTTGGTAATCAAAGTTCACATCTTTAAGTTCTAAAATAAATGAAGGACTGAAGTAGGTAGAGGCTGAAAAGGTACAGAATTCATGCAGAGAAATTCTATAATTTCTTTATTACAGAGAAGCCTTGAGTCACCCAGAAGTTGGAACCATGTGCCAGATGATTTTCTGAAACACTCCCATGATATATGAGTGGTTCTGGTGGTCTATTCTTTTCCATAAGATCCCTAGATTTAGATTGTTTTTTTGTTTGTTTGTTTGTTTTTTTTTTAGATACTCTGGATGCTGAGAGTAAAGGAAGTTGGCAGCTTAATTCATTATAATAATTCATGTGTTTAATCTTTCTGTTTATATGAGCTCTGTGGTCTGCAACTGGCACATACAGTATTTATAAATACAATTAATATGGTGTCTACTTTCTAGAATAAGATTAAATGAAACAAGAAAAATAACATTAAGTCAACCAAAAGTGGCTGGCTGGACTCTGCAGTCAACTGTTTATGAGCAATCATGGCTTTTTTGCCCTCATTCAATAGATATGCAGGGTCAGAAAATCATAGAATTGAAGGGACATTTAGGTCTCAGGTGACCCAGGTCTGTATTTTTAGATGGGTGAATGGTTATCCAAGAGGAAAACCCTGGAGTTCCAGTCATGCAAATGCTATAAACTTGTAAAGATAGAGCTCTCATTCCTTCACAGATCAAAGGAGTATTTTATATTTTATACGCAAAAGAAATTGAGTGAGTTTTGTGACAAATAAATGGAATTATACATGTATCATCATCCTTTCTTTTGAGATGTTTAAAATTTAGGATGTGAAGTATGAGAATGTAGGGTATACTCCTGTATATCACTGCAACCAAAAGAATGAAGTAGAAATATGAGTTGTTCTCAGAATAGCTAGAAAAGTCATTTTACATGTTGGAAAAGCTATGGGTGCCAACCTGTAGAAAGAGGCAAACAGCAGGCAAGGGAGAGCTGTCATCAAAATCTTAGTCTGGGTGCAGTATAAATAAAGCCCTAGATTCTTGTCTACCATCTTTCTAAGCATGCATAGGCATTTTTTTTTTTTGCCCTGAACCAGCACTATCTATTTCAAAATTACCTGGCTCTACACAAGCTAAGTTTTAAGCTCCACAAAGAGTACAAGGACCATTGTATAGGGGCAAAAAGGAGTGGAGAGAAAAGAACAAGGAGGGAGATAATAACTGGACAAACCATCCTATTGATCTCCATTCACCTAATTTCTTCTAAAACTTGGAAAACTTGGTCATCTTCAAGGGAAAACTCTTTATATAAATTTTTGAAGTACATGTAATCAAATGTCAACATACAGCTAATGCCTCACAAGGTGTATTTAGTAGATAAAAAGGAAACTTTAATGCCATCATGGATAGCCATGAAGAAAACCTCTGTAAATGAACAAAACAAATGAACAAACAAAATAAATGAACAAACAAATAAATACAAATTTTATAAACAAGTTACACTGACTTTGTTAAGCAGATAGGCATAAATGTAAGCATTTTAGTTTGATAGCCACCATTTCAGCAATAATGAAACTTCTATATTTAACAGTTGAAACATGTAGAATAAAAATGGAGATTGAGAGGCCACCTTTAAATGTAAATTTTGAGGGGAATATATTGAATAACCAATAATGACATACTTAAAACTTTATAAAGCAGATAGCAGTTTTTTTTCTTTTCCTTTTTCTTTTCTTTATTTTTTCTTTTTCTTTCTTTCTTTCTTTCTTTCTTTCTTTCTTTCTTTCTTTCTTTCTTTCTTTCTTTCTTTCTTTCTTTCTTTCTTTCTTTTTGATCGAAGAACTTTCTACTATAATACCATGATAAGCTAAGAAGCTCTACAGAGGGAATTTAATGAAACCAGAATAATTTGACCTGAGAAATGAGGAGCGGTAAGAATAAGGGATATTGACTCATTTTATTAATCCTTTAAAAAATGTACCTTTATTACAGTAAGAAAACTTTGACCAGATAAAAGAAAGTTGTTTCTGGGAATAAGAATCTGCAGTAAACATAAGCCATAGGAATACATTTTACATAATAGAACTGGTTCTCTAATTGTTTGTGCAAGGCAGTTAAATCCAACCTTGCCTAAAAACAAGGTGAAGAACTGGTTGAACTTTCAACCAGAAGCTACCCAGTTCTGTCAGATTAAGCTGCAAAAAATGAAAATGTATGACTTTTATGAAAAATCCTGTTTCTTTTCCCACTATTTGCTGGTGATGGGATCCTGTAGGACTGGGCACATGTCATTCCAAAAGAGGTCATGCTGATGACATTTCTATGAATTTTTTTCTCTTTCTCAAAGATCACAGATAGAAACACTTGAAAAGACCTATTGTGCCCTTCTTTTGTTCCCCAAAGGCCCTACGGAATTGCTTCCAAAGTTCTTTTATGCTATGTCAAATTTCATGTAAACCTATAAATGACGTATACTTCAGGGCCTTTGAGAACTCTTTTGTAAGCTAATGAATCTTCTATTTAGATAGAGTATGTTTCTCAAACCAAGCCCATTGTAAAAAATAAATGAATAAATTTAAAAAATCCCATTTCTCTTACCAATTTCCTCTGAATTGCTCCTAACTTCTTTCTCTATGTCTTTGGTCACTGCATCCAAAGAACCTAATCATGTTGACAGCTATGTCAACCACCCAGTTGACAAATAGAGTTTTGTCCATTTCAAATTTTTCAACCATCCTGTTCAGGTGGTTTCTTTGTCACCACTTCTCTGAGGTGTTTGAATTCCTACAACATAAAAAATGTCATATGATAAACCTGGGCTGTAACCTGAGTAGATTATGGGAAATGTGAGGGGAGAGGTGCTATCCTTGGCATCAACACAATTTTCAGTTTTCAGGTAGACAACACACTGACAACTTCACTTTTCTTCTACCCTCAGGGACTGTAGCTATTGCTGAAAACCTGTGTCCCTTTAAATACATATTTTGTAATTAGTAAGAGAAAAGAATCTGTCCTATTAATTTCTTTGTGCTCAAATGAACCTCGCTGATCATTACAGCCTGTGTGCATGTGTATAACTGTGTGTGTGTAGTTATAGTTATATAGTTATATATTTTGTTTCTTACTAAAGGAACAGTTGAATAGAACTATCTGGTTTAAAGGATGAGCCTGACTGATTACTGTAATTCATAGGGCCTTAATTAGCTGCACAAACCATTAGCTACAATTAGACTATTATAAAACACTTGATGCGCTATGTCAACCATGGGGCCTCATTTATTCTTGTGGCAGGGATCAGGAACGGGGAGGGCAGACACACTATACTGCCAAGCATGCTAATAAAGAATGATTTTTGATTTAAGATGTTGCCGATAGTGCCTCAAAATTAATCTCAATAGCTGTCTAATTTGTGTCGGTGGATGGTATATTTATTGTAAAATGACACCAAAGCAAAATGAGTTACCTGAAGCAGGAGTGTTAATGTCAGTGCCTGAAGATTCAACTCCATATGCTGGGATACTGTGAGACTCTAATCCTGAATGCTCCCAGCAGACTACTTGGCCTTATCTGTCTCAGAAAGCTCAGCAACGTGACTTCTACTTAATGAGTCTTAGATAATAATAATACAAGAGAAAGAGGGCGAAATGGAAAGACACTATCTAGAACAGGAAGAGAAAATGAGAGGTAAGAAAAGGAGAGAGATAAAGAGGGAGTAGAGAGAAAGGAGCCTGCAGACAAACTTATAAGTTTCCTAGGGCAAAGCTTAGCTCTAGGTAATTATGGAAATTACAAAGATAGTAGAACCCAAGGTGTCCTTCAAGAAGGTCTTCATTAAAGAAGAAATGAAAGGGACATGGTGTTTGGTAATGGTCTCTCAGGAGGCAGAAGTAGAGCAGGAAACATCTTCCACTCAGAGACCATTTTATAGTAATATTTCACATTTACAAGTGCTTCGAATCTTTAAATCTCATTCATGTTTATTAGTGCTTCCCACCAAGTGTGGGAGTCAGCAGTGGTGAGGAAGCTTTGATTTGGGGGACTGGGGAGAAGTACACACCCACCATCCCATGGTCAGTGATACAACTGCGGGATTAGAATTCAGAATTCCTACATTGGTTCTCTTTTCAGAATGTATTTTCAAGTTAGTCTTTGAATTTGGCTAATCTTTAGACTTCTTAAAAATAAAAGCATAAATAAAAAATTTCTTGGCCTTTTCCTAACTTTCTGGTTTAGAATCTGGAAGTAGCAGTGAAGCTGGGAAAATTTTACTTTCAGAAATTTCCCCAGATAATTTTGATGATCAGATTCGGAAATTATTGCCTAGACCAGTGGTATTTAAACCTGGGCATGTCTCAGATTCAATCTATTACTGGGCCTTATCCCAAGCAATTCCAATTCAGCAGTTTCTGGGGTCTGAGAATTTGCATTTCTAAGTTTGCTATGTGACAGATGATTATTATAATTAGTATGGTAATCACACCATAAAGTATATAAATGTCAAGTGACTATAACATATACCTGAAACTAATTTAATATTGTATACCAACTATAGTCTAAAATCTATCTATTATCTATCTATCTATCTATCTATCTATCTATCTATCTATCATCTCTCTATGTATCTATCTATCTATCTATGTCTAGATATAGATATAGATAGATAGATATAGATATATAAAGGTTATTTTTTATTATCTTAATAGTTCAAGCAAGTATTGCTAGTCAGCATGAAACCTTTTCTTATTGAGGATTCAGTAACTGAGTTTCCTTACAGCCTGTGCTACTACCATGCCCCCTAGGGATTCTGTAGTATCTTCCTCAAGACAGAGGGCAAGAAGGCAGAAAGCAAAGTGTATGGAGGGGTCACACCCAAGTCTTGGCATAGAAATGGCACCCACACATCTATTTAGATCCCATAGGCCAGGACTCAATCACATACCATACTCAACTATAGTAGGGGCCAAGAAATATCATATCACATTGTGTCCAAGACAGAAAATAGGTTTTGATGAAAAGCGTTCGGTTGTGGCCACAGTCAGACACTTGGAAGATGTCATATGCAGTTGGAGAGAATGTGGCAAAAGTAGGAAAAAGAAATAAGTCGAACACAATCTTTTGAGCTCTACAAACAGTCATGCTGAATTTAGAGCTGCCTTGAAACTTCAAAGTCACATGAACCATTTTTTTTAATGTAAGTTAGGTTGAGTTACTGTTCTGTCATTTATATTTATCAATTCTTATATATCACAGAAGTTTAGTGATTCTTACATGAATTGAAACTAATATGTGTAAATCACAATTTATAAAAACAAATTAAAGCATAATTTTTTAATTGTTTTACAAATTGATGTGTGACATAATTTCTTTAAATTGCAACCTCACCACATGTGTGCAGAAAACATAGTTACACAAAACCTTTTAGGAAGGTAGTAATCCTGTAAAATTTAGATAGTCTTAAGAATATAGAAAGAAATTTATATTCTGTGAGGCAAACAAGAAGAAACTCATGATACAAAGTTGACACTCTCTTGCTAATATTTTAAATATAAAAGTCACTATAAAGAAATATGAATTCTATATTTCCTTTCCACTTTAACGTCCCAAAATGAAACAAACAAACAAACAAACAAACAAATGAGAAAACCCACTATATAAGATAGTGGAACGTGTCAAATCAGCCTTAATTTTTGGCCTCTGCTCAGTAACGATGGCACCACTCTATAATTACAGCTAAGAACATAATCCCAACTTCAAGAGATAACATTTAGAAATAATAATCCACTGGAAGAGGCTGTCTCAGCTGTAAATCCAGGTTTATTGAAGACCACCCCATAACCATCACACACCGTGGGAGCCTCTGTCGATGAACTACAGAGATATTTCCAAAGATGAAAAATTATTGGGTTTCTTCTGTGTAGTGCCAGTTGATCTGCCACTTTTAAGTCCTAATACCTGCAGCTGCTGAGCAAAGAAAGGGCAGGTGAAAAGGCTGCGGGAGGAAAATACTTCTTTGGGAGACTGGGCTCAATCCTCCTAAGTGCCTTTCATGCAGTATTTTTGCTCCTTGTTCTGAAAGAAAAAAGATCCCTTGCATTCAAATTTATCACAATCGAAATAAAAAATGTAAAAGATCAGTATAAAACATTTAACAGCAACAGTTAATAATGTATATGATAACATATTGCACTAATATATTGACAAATGTGGCAATAAAGTATTAATGTGATTATGTATCATCAAATATACCAACCATTCATCCTCTTCTGCTCCAGTTTAAAAACAAAGCAAATCCTAAGACTATAAAGTGGAGATAAAAGCTCCAAGTGTGATTTCAATTAAGCACATCTCAGAAACTCTACCCATAAGCTCCTGAGGAGGCAGGTTTTCAGTTTGATTATGACAAAGTGCCTTTAGGAGTGGTGACAAAAGCCACAAGAAAATAATTTCTATATTTAAATCCAAATCCGGAGATCAAATTTGGTTAGCCTTGGGCGAAGCTCAGATGCCAATAAACTGGTTTTTATAGCCCTCCTCTCCTTGTTTAGAGCCAGTTTTATCAGCTTAGTTGGGCTATAGAGCTGCTACATGATCAAACACTAATCTAGGTGTTGCTGTGAAAGTACTTTGAAGACACAATTAAAAGTCATACCCAGTGGACTTTAAGTAGGGGAGACTCTCCTAGGTAATCTGGGTGAGCCTGATACCATCAGATGTGAAGGCATAAGTTCAGAAATGAAGTTTCCTGAAAAATAAGAAAATTTTCCAGTGGACTGCAGTGTCAGATCTTGCTTGAGAGTTCCAGCCTGCCTGCCCTTCTGGACACTCTGCTCTACAGATGTATTTCTTGCCTAGCCAGGCCCCACAATCACATAAGCTAATTCCTTATAATAAATTACTAATGTATATTTCCCACTTATTCTGTTTCTTGTTAAACTTTGTGTTTCAAAACCCATTGCTACCCTAAACTGCCTAAAAAACTGCTATTATCAGGAAATAATTTGTTCCTCTTTACCTTGACATCTGGGCATTTATGAAATTAAACTTTGTCCTGTGCAAAACATAATTACAAACAGCCATGAATAGGTAAGAGATGAAGGAAAGAAGGGGCAGGCATTACATCATATTACCTCCAGCCCTCTAATTTGTTTATCCGTCAAGCTACACCTGAAATCATGTTTTTAAAGGAGCTGTCAATATTTTATTATTTTTCTTTCTTTTTTCTTTTTCTTGGATTTTCTTTTTACAATGAGCTCTGTATTATACATTTGGCATTTAAGATTATTTTACTTACATATTCCTTTAGGTTTTAGCCAATATTTTAATATACTAGTGGTCAGATCCTTGACTTATAAAAAGAGCTTATGTTGAATCATATAAACTATACCAATAATAAAGCAATGGTCTAGGTTTAAGATATATAGTTAGAACCATTTCCAGGTTTACTATCTGTGGTAGATTAGTCTATTGTTCCAAATTCTTCAATTCCTCTGTCATAAAATTAAATATCTACATCATTTGTCATGCAACTTTGGAGTACCTCTTACCAGATAGGCAGTGTATTTTCCCGCCTGTTAATGATGAATCAGATAATGTGACTTACTTTGGCCTATGGGAAGTTAGCAGCTTTAACAGAAACAGAGATACTAAATGAGCTTTTAAGCTTTACTTTGATTTATTATGCTTCCGTAGTCCATTCTGAGAAAATGTCCCAGGTCACTGTTAGTACAAGGAGAAGAAGAAAGCATGTGTAAGAGTTCTGTACTTTCTCGTACCTTAGTCAATTCTAAATGAATTTAGCTAAGTTCGGCCAAGCCCAGTTGAGATCAGCTGCTCAGGAATGAGAAGGACAAATTTTTTTTATTGGAAAGCAATGAGATTTTAGTATTGTTTCTTATGCAGCATTTTCCAGTAGCAATCTTGACTAACAGACTATGCCCAACCAACTTTTCTTCACACCATAAATTAAAAAAAAAAAAAAAAAAAAAAAAAACATTTTTAGTTTTGTGTTACTATTTTTGTTTTCTCAGAATTTTTAGTCAGAATTTGGCCTCTAAGACCATTTTAGAATAAATTTTCAGGAAAATAATAGTAGAAAAACAATATTAAGAAATAGAATTTTAAAAACTTTAAATGAAAATGGATGGCAAAATAGGTTAGAGTAGATCATCTATGGGAAGTTGAACCTTAAAGCAGTGAAATATTAGGTTAGACAGATGGACCTCATTGATTTCTTGGTGAAAAAGCAATATTCAGTTGATGACTTAAACATCTTATTGATTTCACTGAAATTCACACAATGATACAAAATTCTGTGTACAACCCTGTCTGGCACACTTTTCTGCAGCTATTCTCCTACTTAAATTTTAGCCTAAAATAGCATTTTATTATACTCTTCATATGAAGGCAAATTGATTTTGCCTATTTTTGCCAGGGTTTGTGAAAATGTAAACAGTACATGATGTTTGATACAACAAATACTATTTAAAATTTATTCTACAGGTTTACTCAAGAAAGGTACCTAAATCATAGTGCCTATCAAGACAAGACTGAATAAATTAATTATAACAATATTTATATTAAAATACCTTGTGGCCCACAAAAGAAATAAGTAGTGCTATGATAACATTAACTAGATATAGTTGTAGATTTGAAAAAGCAGTGTTAATAATAATTTGAATAGTATGGCTTCTTAGGTGTGTGCATATATTTAATACCTACAGAGTTATACATGTCTACTTTTCATTCTGAAGAACTCAGAGCAATCTCATTTGTGAGTGCTGCTGGGAAGAATAATGTCATTTTTTCACTTTATATCTTTCTGCACTCATATTGCCTCATCCTTCCTTTACCTTCCTACTTTTCTTTCTTTCTCTTCCTCCCTTTCTTCCTTGCTTTTTTTCTTATATAGGAGCTGTTTAGCAGAATGGAATTATGACTTGGTTATTGTTGTTATTATGTCTCCTTATATGTTTGTGTATCATAAAAACATACATGGATAAAATAAAAGGGCCTCTCATCTTGAGAATTTTTGGAGACACTTCTGTACAGAAATGCTTAACTGGCCAAAAAAGACAGTTCTCTTATTTCCTGTTGTCTCTGTAATTATTATTTGTCACCAATTACCATACTTTTTTCATTGTTATTTGGTGGATGGAATATTAGAGTTAATAGAACATTTTTCAGAGGATTTAAAAAACACTGGGAATTGGTTCTGTATTAGTAGACAACCTACTGTTTGACCTGGTAAAATTTTTCTACCTCTTGGAGCTTTAATATTGTCACCTAAAAAAGAAAAAAAAATGCAATAGTACAAACAAAAATTCTTTATAATATAGTACAAAACTAAGGAAAGTAGGATGCATTATTTACTATATGTCAGCTACTGCCACATATATGAATTAATTTAATGCCTTTATAAATTATCATCTGCTATTTATAGATAAGCAAATTGAAACTTAGTAACTGTCAAAATTCAATCAGCAAAAAGTGCATAGGACTGGGTTCACCCCTACATCTGTTTGAATCTTATGTGCATGTTTTATCATGATACTCACTGCCTTTTTCATTATGATAAAAAAAATAGGCTTTGCTCCCATTTAATGTGATTTAAGGCATAAGTAAGTGGTTTAGGTGGAATTTGGAAATACGAGTGGGAACCCTGAATGTCACTGGGCATTAGAATATTAGTAGTCTCCTTTGGCCACTTACCTTTAATATCCACCATCAGTGACAGTAGTTTCCAGCCAATTTACTCAATAGCCTACCACTTTGAAGCATGTCATGTGCCT
This sequence comes from Cynopterus sphinx, assembly GCA_030015415.1. Lineage (NCBI taxonomy): Eukaryota > Metazoa > Chordata > Mammalia > Chiroptera > Pteropodidae > Cynopterus > Cynopterus sphinx. The sequence goes on along the minus strand of CM057384.1, from coordinate 24,062,220 downwards.
CAAGTATAGCATCTGCCTAATTCAGATTCTGTACTCGACTATACCATCATTAAAATAAAAAACGTTGACCATTGACAGATCCTTAGGCTGATCATTCCTTTCCATCCACATGTTAAAATATACTTCTCCATGGACAATTTGATGGTTAAATTGCTTCCAAACATGAAGCAAAACATCTCTAGCTGCCCTATAAGTTTAGTAATTAACTCTCACTTAGGCTAAAAGAGATAACTTAAAATTGTATCATCTGAAGAGTTGTATGCTATTCCAGCATTTTTAATCTTAACTTGAAATTTTCAAGGGCTTCATGAAAAGTAGCCTTGTACCTCTGCAGCTAGCATTTTTTTTTTCTGGAAGATCTGAAACTTCAGAAGTTTTAAATCTTTATGAACTCAGAAAGCAATAAAGTCTAACCCCAGAAACAACAGTGTGGGTTATAGACAGACCAAATAATATCAAACATTTATTTTTCTCCTAGCAGTACTCACCTATTCAAAATTGTGATGCACATTGTGGAGAAGACAGTCAGAATATGGAAAAAATAAAACTGGGTTTAGTGTCAAAAAAAAAAATCTGTAAAGGCTTCATCACTTATATTTCTATGTGATATGGGAAAATTATTCTTTTCCTGAATTGTCAATCTGAGTGTGATGGCAGTTTCTTATTCATTTCAAAAATATTGCTTAAAGAACAAATAAAATAATACTTAAGATTTAGTTGTCTTTGCAAAGTGCTGTTATAAACATATAGCAGCTCCATGATTTTTTTGTTTGTTTGTTTCCGTTTCAGGAGAACTATGATTCATGGTCATTCAAAGCTTTATCCAAAACCACACCCGGAATTAGCAATATAGGAAAAATTAACTCCAGATATGCTGCCTCACAGTTGATGCTTGCCATATAACCCCTTGTTTTTCTCAGTTAACAAACACCATTTCTTTCTTTTTTATATACTCTTAGTACATTTATTTCCTTCCTTTCTGAGTTCTTCAGTAAAAAATGAGAGAAGAAAGACTTTAAGCCAAGAGTTCCATAGCATCAGTTCATGTATATTTTTTATCTATTTGTTTGCTTTTTGTCAGAATATCAAGATTGTCAAGCCTAATGCAACTCATACACTGTGAGGCAAGTCGCCCTGTCATTAATCATCCATAATCCTGTTTCTTCCTTTTGGTCTTCTGACAGGGATGTTTCCTTGAAAAGATATTGAAACAGTAGTTTATAGCTTTAAAGACATCTGGCCAGTTTTCCATTTCACTCTTGAAATGATCTTCAGATTACTGCTTTATTCCAAGGTGCCAACAAGAGCTCTCCACCAACATAGGGTCGACTAGAATAATTGTGGTCTCTTTTCTCTATATTGGGAAGATGAATAAGGCTTGTCAGGAGTTTAAGGAGAAAAATGCTAGGCAAGAACAGCTTATTTAGTTTGGTAAATTGAGGAGAAAGAAGTAACTTTAAATATATATTTAAAATACGTAAACACTTATTATGAAAGTGAAGGAAGCCCCCTTTTTTTCATATTTACTGAATCTGATGCAACCTTAATTCAACTCTTTATTTAATAGGACCAAGATTATCATAGGATTTTATTAGTAATAGGAAAACTATAATATAAAACCTTAAAGTTGAGTATTTGATATATAAAAATTCAGATGTCTCATGCAAGAGAGATTCTCAGTATACACTTAATACCCTCTCTGTGTTTTAGCACAAAAGACATCCAGAAATTCTTAGTCAGTGTCATTTTTTTTTTTAATGATAGGAGGCGATAGAGATAAGGTGGCCACTCTGAGAGGCAGCTACACTGAGAAAGATAGGTGGTTACCTCAAGCCATTATCAACTATTAACACTTCAGCCAAAACTATTTCAGTCACTGCTTGCAGAGGAGAGCAGAATAAATAGCTCTAATGGGGAAGTTAACTGATTTGCCAGAGATACTAGCATATGTAATGGTGTGACCAGTATACCCTTGCCTTTTCCATCTAGGGAGTTAACTTTGGAGTTAGACAGATATAAATTTCAATCTTTTCATTTGTGAAATCTTGAGCAAGCTATTTAACATCTCTTCACCTCAATTTTCTACATCTTTAAAATTAGTATAATTTAATACCTACCTCATAGGCAATAGAATTTAAATAAGGTATATTGTGTGACAAGTGCTTATTATAGGGTAAAGGTTCATTCCATTGTAGTTCTTAAAATTTATTTTCTTTTTTTTTAAACTGTCCCAGGCCAACTTAGATGATTCTTCTAACTTCTCATTCCATCCAATGCACATAATTACTTTATTGTCTATCTTTTCATATTGCCTGCGTCCTCAGTATTTTCAAGACAGTTACAGGCAGGAACCTTCTCTGTTTTTCTTCATATGCTGAATAAGTGTTAGAGTGCTAGAGTTGGATGTATGAATGCAACAATGGTGAGATATAAGCCTCTTCAATTAATGACTTCAATGAATGATACATAGTAGGACTCAATACAAGTATTTTTATATATAAATCAATGAATGGAAAGTGATATACTTACTTTGTAGCCTATACTCTTAAAGAATAACTTCACATATCTTTTTTACCTCATATGATTGGCACATGGTAGCACATTAATTAATGTAGATCAAATGACTGAATGAGTGAATAAATTAATTAATGCATAGCATCCATAGGCTGCTCTTCCTATTAGCTTTCTTTAGAAACACACACATGCAAGCACGTGCACACACACACACACACAACAGAATACTTCTTAAGCAGAAAGAAAAATCTAGAGACAAGCAATGCATCCTATGAACTTTTTCTATTCCAATCTTCATATACAGTACTGTGGCAAATGGGTAGTACATAAAAGTTGAAAAAAATAAAGTTAGAAAACACTTTGTTTTAAAACACTTAGTTTAATTGTTACTGTAACTATTGTTCTCAATCAATGCCTCTTAACTAAAAAAAATTCCCATATGGGGACTATTTCTGAAAGGTTTGACAGATTTCAGAGGGCCTTGAGTTATCATCACCCATAGGACATCTTGTGCTAATGAGTGGTTATATCAGAAATATTGCATACAGTTATTTAATCCTGTTCTACTTTATTATTGATGACACTATACAGAGCCATGAAAACCCTTAGCGTAGAGAATGGGTATGGACACAGAAATTGAAATTATTTATGCTCTTTGATGTACACTTTGTTCTTTGCTACCACGATTTTGTCACTATGGACAGCAGTTGATTGAAACAAGCAAATTGTCTCTCCAAAGTGATATATTCTACCACAATTTTTCACATTTTAACCTTTTTTTTTTTTTTTACACATGCAGTATCAGAGCCAATCACATTCAGAATAGGCAGAAGACTAGAGACAAAGTTGGAAATAATGGCGTACTGTCAGACTTACCAGCTGGCATTACTTTAGAAAAAGTTCTTAATTTTTAAAGGCTTCCCAGGGAAATACCCACTGTGGAGACATGGCTACTTTGAGGAAGGTTAACACCTCAAGCCATTATCAACCATTAACACCCCAGTCAAAACGATTTCAGCCACTGCTTGCGGAGGACAGTAAGACAGAATAAATACCACTGATGGGGAGACAAGCAAGGGCAAAAAGCTTGCTGAATACTGGTGGGGCAGAGGTGTCCTAAAGATTCTGTCTGATTTGCAGTTATGCTGGAAACTGGCAAGATGATTGAGATTGTTCTTGACTTCTCAGAAAGAGGATTTCCGAGTCACATCTTAAATAGAAGCTTTAAAAAACACATAATCTTCTGTTTTCTCGGCTTAGCCTTTCCAGGTCTCTAAATAAGAACTTAGAGTTCATCTCCACAGCAAAATAAAAAAAAAAGTTTGATGGAGAGATGAGGTAATCACACAAGTGACTAACAATGCCAGGTCTATATTGTCTGAATGAGGAGGAAAATAAAATCAACTAAACCGAGTAAAATGAGCTAAAATTCACTTTGTTTTTTGCTTAAAAATGTATTTTATATAACCTATTAGAAAATCTGAATTAGCTAGATAATTCCTTCTCTCCATTTTTCACTTAATTTGCTAAGGTATTCAAGGCTTAAGGATGGGTACATGTAAAAGTGTTTTTCTTGATTAAATTCTCTGCGTAACTGGTCAACTCCTCAACACTTTTTGGCCTGCACACCTTGTCTCTGCATTCCTCCGGGACAACATTATTACACTGGAGATCTTTTCTGTAGGTTCTGTTCTCATGCAGAGAAAGCATAAGGCAAAGCAAATCTACTGATTTATAGAGACTTTTGAAGAGACATTTTAGACCAAACCTACCTCTTTACTGAAGTCTGTCTTAACTCTTCAAATCAGCATTAAATTTTCCATCTTGAGACAGTGTAGGGTCTGAGTTCTAGCATGAAGACTGCCAAGGGCTCCCCTGGTGAATAGAACCATCACACTTTGGTTTAATTGAGTGAGATATGCAAGCTGAGGGCAGGAACTGGATAGGAGGTGGCTCCCCTACAATAACGGAATTGTTTTTAGAGTGGACCATGGATAAGTTTTAAGAAAAAGTCAAGTTGTTGGAATGATTGAGTAACTCTGAGAACAGAGATGTCAAAAGGTTTTCTAACATATGTGTTGCTGCTCCACCAGACTTTATACAAAACATTCATTTTTCATGAATGTGCCATAGTCTAGAAACTATCCTATCACAGTGTTGAAGCACTGAATCTTTTTGCACCATGAGCACTACGTAGCACAGATGTTGCCATTTCCAAAGATGGTGACAATTAAAGTTGCATGTAACATCAATTCAATTCTGCTCTGGGTCATTTTTGCCTCCTCCATATGCCCCACTAAAAGTGCATTTTTTATTCATCTTTATAACTCCCTTGTGTGTTGCACACTTATTTTCAAAACTATAAATATCAAGTGGATTTTTAGTAAAAATTAATCTCCTAACGGACAAGAACACCATAATCTGTATATAAACTTCAGTTACATGGAAATGATAGGGTACTGTTTTCTGGGTTAAGTTCTACATGTAGTAAGTGCTTAATGAATACAAGTTAATAAAAGTTACCTATTTAATAGGCCTTTGATTGCCTGTAAGAGGCTTCAACTCCTGTTTCATTTATAAGTGCCACTGTGAAAGCCATGCAGATCACTTACTGTACAATTTCAGGTGGTGCCAGTGTCAAAGACAATGAGGTGAGCAGGACTCCTTAGAGTTAGCACTCACTAAATAACGTGTTAGCCCCGTGCTCCAGAAAGTAAATGAGGCCAAGCCAGTTTTAGAAAGTAAAGGTTTCAACCTTCCAGTTTCTTAATCTAAGGCATTCTTGGGGTTCACTTGCAGCTTCATTCATTCATGTATAGAACTTCCTGTCTTTTCAAGATGTTCCATCCATATGCAGACTCCTAGAGCAGTGGTATCCAAAATAAAAGCACTTGTGTGGCAGCAGGTACACATGACTATCCAGAAGGGTTGCAGAAAATAGAACCTCTTTTTGTAAGCATCTCAGTTGATAAAAAGAAAGATAATCAGCTTTGCAAATATTTACTATACAAATTGCCACTTGTTCACTCAGTCTGTCCATACAGCAGATGGTCACGTCATATAGAGTAGGTGATGTGTCTCGAGGGAAAAATGGAACTTCTGCATCTCAGCAGGAATGATGGAGACCTCTTTAGTGCCTCACTACCTTTTATCATACTGTGATGAATTAGGGTTTACATCTATAGTGTTATATGGATTTAGGGATTTTAGTTTTTGATATTAATTAAACAAAGTTTCACAAAATAGATGAAAGGCTTAGAATTCCAGAAAAATAGCTGTAGACTGTAGATAGGATAAATGATGCATGCACAGACTGAAATCTCCATGCCTAATGCATGAACTTCTTCATATATATACAAAAGAAGAACAAAAAGAGGCTAATATTTTTTAAAAATGGGTCCAAACTTTGAAATTATTCTTAACTATTTAAATGTGGATATATTTCTAATATTATTAACTAAAAACCATACTCTAAGCATACTTTGTCCTCTGAGAGACTAACGGGTGATCTTAAATTTGAAAACAAATAATCTATAACATGAAATCAAACCTGTAATTCTTCAACAGTATTTTAAACTGCTTCAAACATTTTTTGTAAAGTACTCAAAATGACAAAAATAAATGCTTGTAAATAATAAAAAATAAAAACAAATGAATAAACAAATAAATACATACAAATAAATCTGCATGTATTGGAACTGCATGCTCAAACCAATCTTAAGCTCTTTTTCCCTTATGTGTAATAAGGCATGTTTAACAAACATTACCTGAACTACTTTTAATCCAAGTTGCCCCCTCTATAATAATGTTCCATTATGACTTTTTAATCTTGCACATTAAGGACTTTCATTAAAGTAAGTTCAGGTTAGCATTTTTTAACCTGCTCTAAAATGTTAACATGAGCCACAGTGGGCTACCAGCTCAATAATCTTCCAATTGTCCCAAGCTTCAAATGGCCCATTGAGGCTCTATTTGTTCCAGTCTATTGGTTAAATATGTATTTGTGTGTTTTTTAAAAACATTTAGTTATTACCTATGAGGCCTGAACAGCTGGCCTGCTAGGAAAGGTATTAGAAGACAGTTGAATTTTAGACTCATTTAATTTAAATACATATTTTAAATTAAAAAAAAGTTTCAAAGGCAAAATCTCTTATTTTTGGTTCTGTTCTCTGTATTGTATAAATGTAGATTGTAGGCACGTACTTTGCATATTAAAGTTTACTATGAAAAGTAGCTGTTAAAAATAATCTTTGTTTATGCTGTGGGTCAGTGACCATATCTAAGGTATAAGACCATATTATGGAGTTATTCCAAACCTATAGACACAACTTTTTAAATTTAGTATGTTTAATTATATATACATAATAAAATTAGGACAATCTAATAACATATATGAACTTTATATATTTAATACGTATAGCTAAGATACTCACTGTAGATGGTTATCACTTTAGCTATTACTTTTTAAACTCCTGAAAGAATTTAGATTTTTATGTTAATGCATGCATACACCTATACACAAACTTAACATTGCATATTCTGAAGACACTATGTTGAACTAATCCTGGAATATCCTCAAAAGAAAACCAAGGTGAACTAGTACCCGGAATAAAGTATTCCTTCAGGACCTAAGAAAGCTACATGACAAGATAAGAATTCTTTACTTATACTGAAAGAATAGAATAAACTGGTATCTAATAGGCTGGATTTAAAGAACAGTGATTTTATACTCCTTTAGAAGAACAATAAATATTTTATATGTTTTATTTCATCTACTGAAATGTAAACTTCTTGTAGACAATGACAATACTTTTAGATTCTTCAAAGAATTTTATTTGCCAATGGCAAGGCTACAACATACCTAATGTCTACCACGTATTTAAAAGTTATAGATTAGGCTAACATAATGTTAAATGAATTATTATATCACACAGTGTGTCTTTATAACAACCTGGAAGTCTAAGTTGAATTTAAATTCTCAGACACCTCAAAGCTCTGTCTAAATGTGGAGGTATAGGGAAAGTGGCCTCAGCCTGAGCTCTCATCCACCTGCATTTTCTTCCCATCCTCATTAGTTACATACTGTAAGGAAATCCCCCAGTCTTCATGCCTGATCTCTCAGAAACTTTTTACTTAAATGACCCTTGGCTATTCTTCAAGTCTAAGGGTTTGCACAGCCCAAATAATACCCAGCCTCATGGACCTTCTAGGCCCATGCAGTACCTAGTAGACTTAGGACCATTTAGAAAGGGAATTCCATGGTCTCCAGAATACAGAGCAGGTCTAGAAGGGAGAGCACAATCATTTCTAGACCTAATAAAGCATGTTGCTTTAGCCCTGTGGCCTCCGTATCCTCGCCAGGCTTAAAGTCTTTGCTGTTTATTTGTGTTCCTCGTGGTGCTCAACATAGAGTCTTGCCAAATATTACTTGGTAAATATTGATTAATTACCGATTATCTGATTATAATGTTAAGTGAAGTTTTTCATTTGATTACTCACCATAACCACCACTCTAGAAAATGAAACCCCTGAGATAAATATTGTATTGATGTGACCTCTCCGCAAGCAACTAAGAAAATGAAAAGTTTATTTTATCTTATTGTTACATACTAGCCTAATTATTGTGTCCTTTTAGAATAGACTTAAAATTATCACATGGTAAATATAAAAAGTAACTCAACATCAAAACGAGTTTCCAATTTAGATGCAACTACACTCTTTGGAAACTTCAGAATATTGGTATTACTGCCTGGCCACTTAGGTGGCCAGAAAAATTAAAAGAGGCTCCATCAGTCAGTCAGTGTCTGATGGCTTGTTTGAAATAGCTGTTACCATATTGATTAAAATGCCACTGCTTTTATATCTCTTTATACACATAACTCCTAAAAGAATATAAGTATTCTTTAAACTATGAATTTAAAAAGTTACTAAATTTCATATGATTTTCTTAAAAGAAAAGAAAATTTCAAACTCAAGTATCTCTTGTCTCTGTTTGGTCTAGCAGCTGCCTTAGACATTTTTCAAAAACATTTTTTCAAATATGATTTGCAATTTTAGACACTGGATCTTTCCTATAAGAATCAAACATTTTTTTTGAGTCTGAGTCTCTATGCTCCAGCTTTTATTCAATCTTGTTTAAATCTCAGCATGAGAAATATGTGCAAAAAACTAAAACTAAAACTTTTCTACTGAAAAGTTAAAACAGATAATTCAAACAGCAAAAGTGTGTCAATTTGAATTTAATGTCTTTAAATCAATGGCTGCATTTTAATGTTTCATATGATTATCATATTATAGATAAGTCATGATAAATAATTATAATTTATTAATATCCATTTCTAGGAATCCTGAACAATTAGCAACCTCCTTTATGGTGAATTTTAATTCTGTTTATATTTATATTTCTACTCCTGGTAGTAAGTCGCAGGTCAAGTTAAAAAACCAGTAGCCCAGACTGTTGAGTACCTAGAAGATGTTGTATAGAAAACTACACTATCACCATAAATGACTTAAACAGAATAAAAACATATAAATTAGATGATAGAAATAAAAATAAATACATAATATGAGAGGAAAATATTTAGTTGTTGCTATGAGTCAACTAGGTTATATTAGTTTTTCACTATAGTTAGTTTTTATGCTTCAAGCAGAACCATGGCATTTTTCAATTTGTCTAACAGAATCCAGTTATAACAACATTTAAGTGAAAACTTGCATCTTCATTATGTGTTAGTACCTCAGTTTTCTTCTTTAGTCTCATACCTATGTTAAATAGAAAACTCATGCGAATTCAAAATTATTTGAATTTTCTAATGACTTAAAACTGTTACAATCTTTTTCTTCCAAATATATTTTTAAGCTTTTTTTAAGTAGAAGTGTAAAAGTGTGATGCATTTATGTTTTTCTCCACTAAGGAATATTAGAAACATTAATTTCACACATAACATTATTTAAGAATCTCCAATAATATTTAAGGTAAAATTTTCTAACATTGAAAAACAAAACAGTCACTCCAAGATGTTCTTAAAAATGTACACTTACTGTTGGTTTTAAATTTTTATTGGCGCATGTCAATTCTTCCATTTATGTGGTTTTGCATCATCCAATTTTCTTTACCATCCTCTGCAACATAATCAGTGTTAAAGGGTTTCATGCAATCCCTGGCATCTGAAAGAAACATATTTTTCTTTCTTTTTCCCATCAGCTCAAGAAGCTCAAACATTTGACCATGTTCACACATTTCCCCAGGGATGCTGCAAGCTACAGGAAGATGAGATGGTTTTGTCTTTTGTTGCTGCAAGTGTGGCAAATCCCTTTCTGGCAAAGAAAATGAGTGGAAATATAAGTGAAATGTCAGGATAACTTGCTGCTTAGCTTGGGTCATATGTTGATAGCGAAGGAGAGAGAGAGAAAGAGAGACAGGGAGGAAGGGATAGAAGGTATACATTCATAAGCTCCGAGTCTTTCTTGAGATTTATATAAATACTTTCATAGTTATTTCATTGCTTAGTTAAAGCTGTTAGTGATATGCATTTTTTTTTTGTACATAAATGAAACAACTCAGACTCTTATTTGACTTCTATAGGCTATGATATTTTTCAGTTTTCCAGGTCAGAGTGTTTACTTGATAAAGCTGAAAGTGGCCTTTACTTGACCTGAAATCAAGAATGACTGCCTTTTGACTTACCCACAAATAAGGGCAGGTCATGCAACACTGTACTCTGGCTCAATTCCGTTATTATAAACTTCTTTGGAAATGAAAGACCACAGCTTAAAGAAACCTGCTGAGTTTTTTTCCCAAAACATCCTTTTCTCAACACTGGTTCAGTAAACACTAATTTACCACAGTCTACAACTGATTTGATCATTCTCTGGATACAATTTTCCTTTTATGTATATAAATTTCTGGTTAAAATTGACCAAATTAAGCACACAGTTCTATTTTCTATGCATAAAATAGGCAAAAAGATGAAGTGCCACTTGTGGTTCTGGGCATAGGTAAATTGTATGGAAACCATGAGATGGGATTTTTGGCTTATCTAAGTTTCTGTTGCCCAAAATTTCCCTATCCACTTATATCCAAAGTACATATTATTAAACTTTGGATAGTAGCACTATCTAGAGAAGACAAATCCTGTTAAAATGTAATCTTGTTGCTCAACAATTAACTCATTACTGCCTTTATCATGCATGAACTAATTAACATGGATATGTTACAAAATGTAAATATTTATCTAGGCTAACCAATGAAAGGAAAGCAGTTGAGTCTGACTACTGCACACTGGACTTGTGAAAGACCTAGGCAACAGGTGGAAATCTCGAGGTAGAAGGTGGGGAGATAGAAGAAGGGAAAGCATTTTAGAGCATAGAGGGACCATCTTTGCTCTCTTAGGTGAGTGACTTTTCAGGAATTCTAGCCTTGGGAGAAGTGACCTCAGTATAGATGCCATAACAGTGGTGAATCAGAATAGTGGGGAATCAGAGTACCAACTACAACAGAAGAGGAAATGAGAAACCAGAGATAATAGCATTATCATTTAAAGCTCATAAAGATGAGGCACTCAATAGTGTGTGTGTAGGAATTAAAAAATGTTGAGAAAAAGTTTTTGAGCATTCCTCCATCCTCAGTGCTCTGTTGGAGAACAAATAGGACCAAGAATGAACAGAGTTAAGAGTTTAGCAATTGTGTCAAAGTGGATCTCCCTATAGAGAAAACAACTTTAAAAGGGGTATAGTTTGTATCAACATACATGGAAGATCAGACACAATTCCCTTCCTGTTAAAGTTGACATGCAAATAGATGAAGCATACAAAAACCAAACAAACACAAGAAAACCCCCAAATTGTTAAAAAAAATTTGGATTAAAAAAAGAAAGAAAATCATAGAAAATTTATTTTAGATGAGATTAGAACCAAAGAGTAGTAAACAGAGAAAGAGCTTCTGAGTTCCTGAGTTAGCAGAGAGCTTGACAGGTGAGAATGAAAAGAGCAAGACAGTGAAAGGTAGCAAAGAAGAGGGGGAATGCTGCAGGCAAGTTTGGAGATAGGACTACAGCTCTAGGTAAGAGGTCTGGAGTCACACTAAAAACAAAGTCACAGTAGGTGTTATAGGGGTGTGGAAAGATCAAATTTACATTTATACATAAACATTTTAATGAGAACCCAGAGGAGGGTCAGGAAGCAGAGGTGTGGAGGGGCCCAGTTAGAGCTATTGTTATCATCCAAGGGAGATGACATGTCTTAAACCGATAATGAGAAATTAAGAATAGACTTGGCTGACAGATTAGAAATGGCAGGTGAGGAAAAAGTCACTGAGAACAAGAACTGATTGAGCCTTTTGTAAAGAACCAAAGGGGTGAGGACAAAGAATGAAGAGACAGGCAAGAAATTTTGGGGAAATTGTAAGTTTTAATTTACACATGTTGAGATAGAAATGTAAACCAGGCATTTTTACGTGGAATTCAGGAGGAAGAACCATAATACAGACAGTCTTTTGCTTATTTGCTTAAATTCCTTTGAATTTTCTTCTAGATGTTGGTAGCCTTAAAGAGGCAATTTTGCTGTCACTGTTCCTCATTCACACAATTATTCATTTATTTATTCAAGAAGATATATTATTCAAGGCATGGGACTAGTTACTGAGAGGGCATGAAAATGAGTTATATATGCTTACAGGTTAGATGATGCTGGACAGAGAGCCTTCCTGGCTTTCTGGCTCCAGTACTATGCATACATGTCTGTCACATCATTCTGGTTTTCAGCATGACTTTGGCCAGTAACTGGACTTGAGCCATTTTCTTAATGTCATGTCTCTCATCTTTAAAAATAAGGACCCTAACACTTTAGTTTATGACACTTTGGGAAATGTTAATGTGGTAAGCTTGAGAGAACAGTGACCAAAACATGGCCAATTCTTAATAAATCAGTTAGTGTTGTCTGTAGCAATATTTGGTTATACAAAATTTAAGATGTGACAAATGAATATGGACACCAGCAAACTGGAAATTACCTGGAAGAAAAATGATCAGCATGCCAAAGAATTTTCAAGCATAGCCTGACAAAGCAGACTGGATGCTCAGCTTTAAAGAAAGGCTTTAGAGACATGTCATGCTGCATTAAAGTGAACTTCTGTTATAAACAAGAAGATTAGATACTCTCATTCTAAAAGCAAAATTAAGGCACCTGGATGGTTTGCTTTATTGGTAAGTGAATTGCACAGTAGGACTGTGTTCAAGCTGATCCTAAATAATATTTAAGTGAAGATAAAGTAGAAAGCCAAATACTCATTTAGGGAGAGGCTGAAAAGGATGACCTCCTGGTTCTTTTACTTTAAACCTAGTGTCATTTCTTTCAAGGAGTTTATAATCTACTAGAGAATTTAAGATGTAGGAAAAATTAACTGTAATGGTGTGTTAGAAAATTTTCTTTTGAATACAGCAAAAATCTATTTTTTTTTTTCTCCAGGAATTCTTTCGAAAACTCAGAGTGCTAAATTTGAGCCCCTTTGATAAGTCTGGCCAATGCCAGATATTTAGTCCTATCTAAATTGTGATTTAACTTTCATCATTTTAGCATTGTCTTCCTAACTAGAATCTTATAGTTGGAAAGAATTAAATGATGTCAATAATTTAGTCAGCCTTGTTCTCTGAATTTAATATTTTAACATGTGACCTGACAAATAATTTTTGACCCTTCCAGTTGCTAAGGGGAACACTTGAAAGTGCATCATCGTAATTAAATTTATAGGATATGTCATGGCTTATGAAGTTATTGGAAATAACACTGACATTGAGATCTTTCAGGATATATGTCCTACATTCCATATACAGGCAGACTGACTGTATGAATGAATCAAGTTGGAGTGTGATTTAACATTAATAAAAGCTATGAACAAAAAGTCCCTGTCAATTGTGGAAGGTTTTCCCAATTCCATGCTGCAGAAACTTACAAGAGGACCAACTTATAATGAAGTCCCAGTGCTCCCGCCTCTTGTCCTCTAGGAATTCAGATCCTGGGCAGAGGCCATTATCTTTCTGAACTATCACCCAACATTCAGAATAGAAGGTTCATGGCACATGAATAATGCCACACTAGGAGAGGAGCATCTGTGTTCCCAAGCTTACCAATTCCCACATGCCTCCCTGTCTACCTGTTGTAGCAGGGCTGCAGCAAGTAGCCAATTATTTCAGAAGGCTTTTGTTTTGCAATAAGGCAGGTTTGCTGACTGCTGCACATTAATTCCTGGTTTTGGATATAATGGGTGCCTACAAATGTCAAATCACAGCAAAACTCCTTCTAATTCACAAGATCTACCACTATTAAATAGAAAAGAGATTAAGACTCCTGTTGGATCTGATTTGAGAGTAATTATAATTTAACCTACCAGAAATCTTCATAATAAGACTATTTGACCTGCTTCCATGGTGCAGATTGAAGAAACACCTTTGGAAGGAGAATTCTAGCAATGGACAGACTTCAATGACAAAGATACATATGGGAACTCAATAGTAGAAGAGAAATGGCCTCTGCTCACATAACATCTTATAGAAGAAATGATCATGAAAAAGAGTATGGGGTCTCAGAATTCTGAAAAAGAAAAAAAAAAAGAAATAGAGGTAGTTTAAGAATATTTTTAATATTATAAATACTCCAATTTGTTTTTAGCCACTAATTTATTAGGCTCCCATTTGGAAAACTGAAAACACACCAGTTGTTTCAACAGTAGAATGCAATAGAGCAAATTAGTTAAAGAAATATTGGAGGACTGAAAAAGTAAAAAGACCACAGAAGTAGAAACTGTAAGAAGCAGCTTCCACTCTTATGATGCAGGAAAAGAGTTTGGTGTTGTTAGAACCCAGAAAATTGGAGGACCCACAAATTTGGAACCAGACTTTTAAGAAGGGATAACTGTCCAGCTGCTGCCTCAGAAACTGCAAGGGCAAGGGTGTAGCCTGTACAGCTGGGAAATAGTAGCCTATAAAATGCTGGGATTTCAAAGGAGGTACAATGGGGCTGGTCCTGGGAGTAGAGATAAAATTTTTCAGTAGGAATCAACTGCTAATGGAACCAAAGAGCACTGCTAAAGTAAGAAGTATCTGTGAACAAAAAAGGAAGCAAGCGCCTCTTTCTCTTCCATCCTTTTTGTCGCCTCCTTCCCAGGTGACACCTACGAGAAGAGAATAGGGAGATGTATTTAGAGCTGAGAGACAGCATCTTAATGACCAGCACAGCCACAGTGTTAAATTTACTCTGAAACTTTATATAACATTACCTTAGATATCTTCCGACACAGGTACTTCACTTTACCCATGTGGAAACAAAGCAGATCAATGAAGACTACTTCGAGGATTCAGACTTGAGGCCCAATCTCTTAACACCAGCAGTCTACAGCTCTTTCTTCTCATCCAAGCATCTTTTCAAAACCCTTTTGTTCAGTGGGGATTTGTGTAATAAAATTTAAGAAGAAAGCTTGCATTTTGCCATCAGATGTCAAGTCCCAAAGCCTTCTGTTTCTTTTTCAGGTACTCTACAACTGTTAATCTAGCACCTTACATCCTGCAACAGTCAGTAAGAATTCAATTTTTTAAAGGATACCAAAATAGCCATTAAAGTGTTTTCATGCCTATAGTTTTGGATTGTTGAGGCGGGAGGGCTGAGAGTATCCTACCCATTTGATTTGATAAAGTAGGCAACTTAGGTCTCTAACACTTTGGCCACTTACATGAATCACCTAACAAGTGTACAAGAAGTTGGAGAGTAAATAGCCTATCAGAGAATCAATCCATATGTGTAGTTCTCATGCCATTTTACTAAAATTATTCTTTTATTTTTGACATTCTATCTAAAAAGTCTATTAAATCACTTTCCTCAAAGTAGAGAAAAATATTCTTCTTGCTCTTGTGTAAAATACAGAAAAAAAAGTGTTTAAGGTGTCTGATGAATTTTTTCCTGATTTTTGATGGAAAACTATATATACAGTTTAGAGATATTGAAAAACTTTACCATAATAAATATGACAGACACATTGGAAAAGAAGCATGTAAATCCAATAGCAAGATTTTTTTTTTTATCTGTTTGTTTTTTCCTTCAGGCTAGTACTTAGTACTATTTACATATTCACTAATTTTACAATAGAGATCTTTTAAACATATCAGTAGGTCAATAAATTCACAATGTTAATGGGGCTGTACTTAACACCACTTTTACAGGTTTCTTTGGAGATGTATTATATTTCTATAAATGCTATTACCAAAGAGATTTATACCTATAGATTGGGACTTTTAGCAAGTTGATCAGTCAAAGAAATAAGGAATCTTTGTAGATTTGTGTGCAGCCTGAATATGTTCAAGGTAAAAAAGTTGATGACATAATAGCTTTCTGATTTCCTGAGATTCAAACCATCTCTCTTGCTATTTTCTTTTTCCATGCTTTCTAGGGTGCTGGTTTCAAACTCTAGGCCTTTTAAACCTTTCTCTTCCACCTAGAATGTCTCCATTAACACTCTACCTAGCAACAAATCCAGCTTTTCAGAAGTCTTGCCTTATAAGCCAGTTCATATATGATGTCCTACCATACAATCCACTGTTTACCATAATTCAAACTCTTTCCCTTTTTAAAATGATTAAGAATGATACATTATCACTCATTGTTACTATTATTTCATGACTGTTTAATGTTTCCTGGACTACAAGCTCTTCGGAGAATGTTTTCATTCCGTCTACCTTCCATTGTACCAACTTACCATCTATCAAGCGCCAGGTGTATTCTGAATTCTTCCTTCTTTGAATTCCAGTGAAAAATTTCCTACTTCTATAGAGCAGTTTAAAAATTCCAAAGCAGTTCTATAAACATTATTTATCAGAACAACGTGAGAACCATGGTTGCTAGATAGCGTCATTCCTCTATAATTAAATATAAAATGAATGAACAAAAAAACTAAGATCTGATTGGTTAATGGAATATCTTATAGTAACAGTCAGTATATGCAGAGCTAGGGCAAGATACTAGAGTCTCTAAAAAGGTAACTCCAAAAATCTTTTGGTTAAAAATTTTAAGATATGTCTTGTATCCTTTATCCTAGGTGAAATTCACTGAACCAATTTAAAATGAAAGTAGGGTGGTGGAGTAAAACAAGGCTATAATTATTCTCAAAGCATGGTTTCACTGATGTCTTTAATCCAAATATTTTAGATTTTTGTTGTTGTTTCATATTCAGATAATCATGGCCCTATTGCAACCTGATGAATCCAAATCTTTTGGTGGAGGGACTAAGAATTAACATTACATTTCAAATTTTATTGATATAGAAAACTGGATAATTGAGACAAATTATCTGAGTGGTTATATTTTGTTTGCTTATGGATCTAAAGAATGAAAGAACTTTCTCTTGTGAAGCTCTAACTCTTAGAACAAACTTTCTGAATTTTTAGTTTCTTAATATTCCATCTCCTCTATCATTTACAAGTGTCATTTTCATGGGGTAGCTGTAAAATAGGCATATAACTCACTTAAACATCTATTAATACTTTTAACTGTAGCTATCAACCCTGGGGTGTGTTTAAAGCTGAGAGGTTGGGGCAGGAAGCCATAGGTGGCATAATATTATATTTTGCCAACACCATTGACAGGCAAAGGGCATTTTATTTTCAGAGCACTTACTCATTTCTAATGGTAGCTGTTCTCTAATTTTTCTTATACATATGTGCAAAGGCAATTTGGAACAAATCTAGTAATGTTACTAGAAACATAGTTCCTGAGATGTGGGTAGTCCTTTTTATCTGAGAACAAGTTCAGAAAGTACTCTGCCACCACCATTGTGCTTGGAAGTGTCCCATTTGAGCAGAAGCAGCTTGGGAGTATATGGGATGGTGCACATGTGCAATAAAGAGAGTTCAGGTAAACCCAATGGCGGGGGGTGGGTTAAGGAAGACAACACCAGGAGAGAGAAAGACCAAGACTATAACAAGGGTCTTTGGGCATCCTGAATATCTCAGTGTAAATCAATTCATCAATAACACTAATATTCTAAATGAATACATTTGTGATGTCTCCAGTATGCCATCTTTCTACGTGCAAGCTTTTAGAAAGCCACAAAAATATAATTTCCTTCATGTTTAGCCCATTCTCTTTCATATATCTCCCCTTTCCTTTTTTGTTTCTGAGTCTTGTGACATGCTGTATAGACTAAAGCAGGTTGTATTGGACTAAATAACTCATTCTAGTTCCCATCCTGTGTACAATGCTTATTATTTGGGAGGGTTCCACCCACTAACAACTCTGGCTTCAGAATATATTGTTTTCAGAGCTCTTCTGACATCACTCAGGCATGCTGATTGTATACAAACAAATATGTCTGGGCTTGATAAGGCTAAATTGCATATACGCTCAAGTTCTTCTTTGCTATTATGTTTAAACAAAAATAACCATGTTATTTTCAGATCCAGTCAGACCACAAGAAAAGCTACGAGCTCTTGCCAAATAACAAAGAACAGATTGGTAAGGACAGAGGGGAAAAGACAAAACTTTTTTTCCCTCTTAGAATAAATGAAGTGAAGAGTCCAATTGGAAGGCTGGAGGCATTGTTTGATGGACTGGGCTGGGGCTGAAGCCAGCTCCCCCATGCCTCCTTGATCCCCTCTAGTCAGAAAGCAGCACTTTCTAAAAAAGGCAATGCTGACTGTATTAGTCGGAGTTGGTTATACATACATACATACATACATACATACATACATACAAACATACGTGTGTGTGTATAGATAGATAGATAGATAGATAGATAGATAGATATTGAGAATATAAGGAATTGGTTTTTGTAATTATGGAGCCTGACAAGTTCTCAAGATCAGCAGTCAGTAAACTGAAAATCTGGGAGAGCTGATGATGGTATAGTTCTAATTCAAGTCCAAAGACCTAAGAACCAGGAAACCCAGTGATAGAAGTTTAAGTCCAAAAGCTGGCAGGTCCTAGACCCCAAAAGATGCAATATTGTAGTCCAAGTTCAAATGCCAGAAAAGACCAATATCTCAGCTCAGCAATTAGGCAGAAAAAGTTTCCCCTTAGCCTTTTTGTTCTATTCAGGTCTTCGACTGATTAAATGAGGCCCACCCACATTAGAGAGGACAATTGCTTTACTCAGTCTACTGATTCAAATGTTAATTTCATCCAAAAATACCTTTATGGTCATACCTAGAATAATGTTTGGACAAATGTTTGGGCTTCCCATGACTCAGCTGATACATTAAATTAACCCCTGCACTGTGCTTGAAATTAAGGTCTGTAGAAGACTGGGAAATTGAATTCAATGCAGTCTAAACCACCATTCAGGACAGGTATCTCTTTCTCCACTTCCTTCAAGGAATGTCATCCAGATTCTGCATATGCATCTCAAATTATACTTTGCCAGGTGGCCCACTCTGTTGTTGGACTTTTAGACTAAAATAGTTATTAATCTCTGACCTAGTCACTTTCTTATTTCTACACCTTTGTTCAAATACTTACTCAGCTAGGAATGTTTCCACAAGTACTTTCCCTTTGACTCTCCTCTTATGTTGTCAGAAAGATACCTAAGTTTCTTCAGGTAGTTCACTCCAGTAAGAAAGGACTAACAATCATAGTACAAGAGAAAAACTATAGATGTACAAATATATGCAAATAGTAAATAGAGGGAGAGACAGAAGGGATAATAATTTCTATGCTTAGTTCTTGCCTCTTGCTATAAGCACACTGAGTAGTCATATTATAGACAAACACCTGTGTATCTTATACTAGACACTGTACAGGAACATGAATTCTGAACTTGGATTATTATAATGTCAATCGAGAGACAGAGATAGGACACATTACAAATGTAAAGTACAGAGCAATATATGAGAAGCAGTCAGTGGGTGGTCAGGCTGAAGTTGCTCAGAGGAGGAAGTAATCAGTGGAAGCAGATGGTTGAGATGGGCTTTATGTTTTCATCCTTAAGAGATGTGTATTGTTTATCTTCTCCTAAAACGAAGAGAAGAGTTGTTAGGAAGGGGACAAAGGTAGAAATGGGCAGTGCTGTTCGAGAATCTTTGAATAGTCACACTCACTAAGATGCAGGCCTCTGAGTTTCTGAAGGTAAATTACTCACAATTAGAAATTGCATGAGGCCCGACACAATTAGGCTCCAAAAGATTAGGAGAAAATCTTGAAGAAGTTTGTTGGCTCTAGTGATTTAAGGTATTTATTTACCCAGATTGTAGGAGCTGTTCTCTTGCCTCTATACAGCTGTACTCCTAATACTCTGGTGGCTACTTTTTAGGATGAACCAAAATTTCGGTCTCCTTCTGTACATCAATTTTTCCACTCCAGCTGCCCAGAAGGGGGCAATTAATGTTGCTGCTGACAGTTATTCCAATTTGGGTCCAGGCCCTCGGTGTCAAAAATCTCACTGGGATACCTAAGAGTTGTATCTGGATTTGCAATAAAGAGCTACTTTAATAAAATAAAATATAAAATAAAATAAAATAAAGAAAGTAATATATAAAAATAAAATGCTGCTAAGTGATAGTATGTTAGAAGATCTTAAGGATTAGAAAAAGGCTACCTCTCTTTACCCTTTAATTTATTTTAGAATAATTATTGTATGTATAACATATGCCCGGGTATGTACAAATGCTGTAGGGTAGATAGAAGAGGAAAACAAAAACAAGATATAGAGTCTGACTCCAGGGAATTAGAAGTTTAGTTTGAAAAACAAGTTACTGATTATGGTGCAGTGCCTCAAACATGATAGTTATTCTAAAAACCTTTGTTGAATCAGTCATCAAGAATACAAAAGAAACAAGGGCAAATAAAACTATTTAAAAGATTCAAATGATCAAAAAAAATTTATTTAATACCAAAATATTAACATTCTCTCTCACCCTCTGTCATATCTTTCCTGGTATTGGTTCCCTTTTATTGTATGAATCTTTAAGAGAAGAAAATATGGCACACACCCTTTTTATTTCCTATTGTTGAACCTCCATGCATGCAGTTTTCACCATGAGAAATAGTTAAGTACAATTAGTTTGTGCCTCACGTCTAGTTATCACTCAGCTGAGCTGACTGCTGAAGCTTTACATTTTCACGTTACACTCCTGTACATATCTCCTTTTTAATTATTTCTACAGGTTTTAATTTGTAAACTGTCATGTGAGATCTGGGGTTGCATTTTGCCAGAGTAACTGATATGATTGCAGAAGCAAATTACAGCTTTACCTGAAGCTTTTCTCAGACAAAAAAAAAAAAAAAAAATCTTTTTTTTTTTTACATATTTCTAGTTAGTTCTGGGGGAAGAACTCTCTAGAACAAGCTTCTGAGCAAACACAAAAGTTCTGGTCTTCTAAAAATTGATATATTCAATTAAATGCTCACTATCTGGTTAGTTTTCAATAAATAGTATTTAAAACTGAAAGCCTCACTGTTATAATCATGACACTAGGTAATGAAGCTTGTATCATTATTACACTCAAGGTTTTCATTCAGTAATATGCAGCTTCCAAATTCTTCAAGATCAGAAAGCAATATGATCATAGGTCTCTTGCAATAAATATCATCATCATTTTAACTTGATATTCCTTATAGTAAAACATTTTAATTCAGATCCCACCAAATTAAGAAGAGGTGGGATTAAAATTTGACTTTTAAAAAATCTTGTTCTATTTTGTAGAAAGATCAAAGGTTGTAACATATTTTTAGAAGGCATCCTTAAATGCACAAAGAAATAAAGTATTTTTAAAAATGTTAACAGTTAATAAGCTCTGTAAAACCAAAACAGGCAGTTATAAGCACACATATAGTTAAAAATTACTTTTAGCAATAAAGGTTAACTGTAAATGCAATACATATGTTTATATATACATGCATATGTATGTGTATATGTGTATTTATACATATATGTGTATATAAATATTTGCTAGTTACGAATGACTTTTAGCTGATCAATATTGTATGCAATAAATGGTACTAATGATCTCAATGTCGGAAAGATTAAGGTCTAGTTATCATAAGTACTTGAAAGTAATAGAATTGAATCAAACTGCCCACAAATCTGACTTCATTAATTCACAATGTCTTGCCCTCTAACTAGAGTAAATTGATGTTTTCATTCTAGTTCATTTAATCAAATACCGGAGGAGCAAGAAAGAGAGGATGGAGGAGGAAGGAATGCAGGCAACTTTTACTTAATATTTTAAATGAGAAGTCACAGCTGTCAATTCTCATTGACATTTCCCCATACTCTGCTTAATTAATGCCTTTATTGCCATAAACTGAGTCTGTTTCTGCTTGCTAAGTACAAACTGGAAGAGAAGGCTATTTAGTCGGAAATTTTGCCTTCCCAGGATGTTAACCAGCAAGTTTAGCTAGCTCTCTTTTCTGATCACAATCTGGTAGACATTTGAGCATGTAAATGCCTAGTCTGGGTTAAGTATCATGAAAGAACTTGAATTTCATATTGTGAAATTGGTACCAAAGAGGAGCCTTTAGAAGTATTGAGCAGGGTCATGGGCCAGTTTCACTATCATTTTAGCAGGGCATCTCCGGCTACAGCATAGTGAGAAGAATGGATCAGAGTATAAGACTACCTGGCATCAGTGACTTTTTTAATAGGCCAGAATAGAGCTGATGAAGTGAAGAGTCCAGGGGTCCCAGCAGAGGGTCTTAAGAATGATAATGAAGAAATATATTCAATATAGATTTAAGATCTATAACTAACAAAGTTGTGCTTTAGTGCATACAGGGTTCAAGGTTTGGGACACTATTTGTGATGTTTCTGAGTATCCTACCTTGACATACTACATGGACATCAATGTCTTACTCATATGAGGAATAAAGAAGAAAACCCTTCGCAGATTTGTAAGAAAGATTACTTAACCCCTTTGTCCCAGCAAGATTACAGTGTAACCCTGGAGGCAAGTTCAAGAACAGATTTCAACCATTGAGTACTTGTTATTTGCTAGGTAATGCATTATGTAATCACTTACAAAGCAACAGAGAGCAGAAAATGTAGACATTTAATGAGGTACTAAATAATATGGTAAAAACTAAGAAAAAATAGAGAAATTCATTGGAGGGATGCTAGATTAGAAGGAGCTTCGCTAAGGGCTGAGATTTAGTTCTCACTATGCTTACAATTAGGAAGCAGCCTCCTGGATAAAGGTGGGCCTGCAAGCAAAGGAAGTGAGAGGCAGAGGATAAAGCAAAACTTTAGAACAGGGCACGATGTAGCAGAAAATCTGGCTGTTACTCTCTGGATATCCATACCCTGGTGGCTGTTAATAACAGTTCTCCAAGTGGAAGTTGGACAGTAGAATTGTTACTCTGGTTGTTACATAAACACACACACTAATGGAAAAAAAGGTGGGTTGGTCCTTTCAATGGACACATTGGTAAAACCATGAACAGAGGAGAATAGAAAGAGCCACAAGATTGTAAAATTATGATCCATGAACTTTTTGTTATGTAGATTATACTTCAGTAAAAAGATTGGGGGAAAATACCAGTGAAGATGATGAATTAACAGGTCTCTCAGGAGAGCAGGGACTGACACAGATCACCGTATAGCTTATTACTTAATGGAATAGGCTAAATTTTACGAATTAGCACATTTCCCACTATTTCTAATCTAAATGCCGTGGAATGTCTGCCCACTATAGTTCAAACTATTTTCTATGACCAGAGTTCAGTAAATGCCTATTAAATTCAATTTTACTGGTTAAAAAGCAGAAAAAAAAACACACTAGATAAATAAGAAAGATAGTGAGATAAGAATATACTAAAAACAAATTAATTTACAATTTAATCCATGGAGCCACTTTTGCAAAGTGCTCAATTTTGGAATTTTTCTAAAATGTCCAGAGGATGGTTTTTTATTTCATCCATGTCCCTCTGCTTATAACAACAGTACTAGAAATGTTTCAAAAAAGTGAATTTTGTGAGTTTCCAATGACTTACTTGCTCACTCATCTCATTATCTGGCAGGCCGTTTGTCTTTCTTTTTTCCCTCCACCTAACAAATGTAAAACCTCCAGGGTTTTCTATATATATCCTTTTTGAAAATGTTTGTTTCTGTTTGTATGTGGGTGAGTGTTTCTCTAAATTATAGCCAGAACCCATTAGAATATGCTGTCAGAGTCAGTGGTAGGATTTTGTGTCATTTCCCTTTTGACTTGAAAAATAGCATTTTGAAAAAAATACTTTTCATACACGACATTTTTCTCCCTATTCACTTTGATAGCACCACCTGCTTCAGGAAATATATATTTTCCAAAAACCACTCAAATGAACTAATCCATTTTCACTCTGTGTCCTTTTTGGCAAAATATCTACAGAATTTGCTTTCATAAAGATAAATTCTGTTGTTTGCTTCTGTCATTCCCTCCCCTCTTTTTATGAAAGGAAAATGACTACTTGTTTCTTCCTTGTGGGGAAATGCATACAGAAATGAAATTCTAAAAACAATTAAAACCAATGAGTGAAACTCTGATTGTGGAAAAATTTATTTTAATCTTTCTGTTTCTCATTTTTCTTATCTGTTAAAAGAGAATTTAGGAGCAAAATGTCCCTCGAGTTTCTTGTCCATGATATTTTTGCCTGGAATTAGAAGTAGGTTTACTGTGGGCTTCTTGGTGTATTAATACTGGTACAGTTGAGTATCATGTGGTTTATGTGGTACTGTCAAACCTGGCAGTAATTTTCTCATGTGGAAAGGAAGAGGCTGGAATCATCTTTGGGGTTATATGTATCCTAATCAAAGGCAAGGGACCAAGAGAAGGGTAGGGCTAAGGTAGACTTTGTTTCTTACAGATCACTAAGAGGTATTAGTCATTAAGAAACTCCTTTGTGATGGAATGTGCAGATGTATTCCCTGTAAGCCTGCTTCCCAGCCTGGGTTCTCAGAACTGAAGCTTTGCCCAGGACTTTCCTGGTCAAATTGGCAGGATATCAAAATGAAAAGAGACCAGAATCTCAATGTGGACATTACATCTCTAAGCTTTAAATCTTTGATGTGAGAAAAGGGCACACATCCACTTACCTGGTTGAGATTTGAGAAGCTCAATCAGTATCTACAAAACTATTATACACAATATATGTTTATGTGTGTATGTAAACACATACACATGTGTGTGTATATATGTATACACACATATACATATTTTTGTATTTGTATATACGTAAATTTTAATGCATTATATCTTTTGATAAAGATAATAAGAATAGACATCTTCAATGGGTATATGACACAAATTGTAAGATCCAGACCAATCTAAATTGAACTCATGCTGTTAGGCTTGACAAATCCATTTACAGAATCACATCGTATTGTAGAACTCAGCATCTCATAGTAATCTGGATGATTTTAATTCTGGAATCCCAACCAAGGCTTTAAAAATGTGCCCATCATAAATGCCCAACTTGAAATCTAACTTATTACATGAAAGTATTTCATGATGTTGTGACATGTTCATACCACCTTTAATAGTGCTTCAGTTTCCTAGGAAGGGTGTCAGGAAAAGGGTGAGGAGAGGAAGAGAAATGTTCATTGAGTGTTTATTACATGCTAAACCTATTACATGCATTGCCATTTAAAAATATTACTACCTCAAAAAGTAGGTGTTATTATTATTCCCATCAAGAACAAAGAATTTTGTGCAGGTTAAGTAACTTATTCAAGGTCACACAGCTGCTAAATATCAGACCCAGGGTTCAGACACATGAAGCTTGACTGCAGAACCTGAAGTTTTAACTGCTTTTCTAAACAACATTTCTTTCTTCTATTTTCTAAGCCAAATTCAGTGCAAGGGAGAGTGACTTCTAACCAGCCTTTTAAAGCTTATTTCAACATGGGTGCCATTAATCCCTTCATTGGACAACTTGTGCCCACTCATTCACTCAGTGTTCTTGGCAGCCGGTGAAGTTGGACTCCAGCTATGGTACAAGACAACTAACTGTTCAGTGGTGGGGCTCTGATTGAATACATTGCTGTATTTAAGAGAGCACTGGATCAGGCTCGGACTCTGATCTCTTTATACACTGAGCCACTTTTGTGAAGTTAGGCAATCACTTAATCTCTCTAAATTTTAGCCTTTTAATTTGTAGAATGTGGATAATAATATCAGTCCTATTTTTTTTTTCTTTTAGTGAGAGACTGCAAAGAAATCACAGAGGTTGTGCAAAATCAAAGATAGCCATTACTATTAGTTATGATCCCTATTTTACCAATAGGATAACATGTGGCCAGAGAGATAACTGACATACAAAGTAACAATGCTAAAGAGTGACTTTTAATCCAGTGTTTTGCCAACATGTCATGGTACTCCCTGAAGCCTGTTTTTTTCCTGTGGTTTTAAATAAGAAAATTTATAAAATCTGTGTCTTGATGAACTATTACCAATCCACTCCCTTCTCAAAATAATTTACAAATGTTAGGAGATGTAATACTACATGTCTACATTTAAAACAGCTTGATTTAAATTGCGGTAGGTGGAAAGCTCATGGTGTTACTAACTAGAGCTTGCCTGACCCATTTTTTTTTTTTTTTTGTCACACTCTTTTGTTCAGCTTGGACTATAGTTACTTCTGATATGAAGAAGCCATTCTACTTGTAGTTCTTGAATGGCTCTCTAAGCAGGATTTTCCCAAGAGCTTTCCCTTGAAGGAAAGCAGAGCAGAGGACTGGTTTTAGAAGTGACTGCCACATGGGAGAATCACAGCCTCTGGGGAAAGGTCTCACCACAGGCTATTATTAGATTCAAGCTCTGAGTTTGAAGTGAGACTGGAAAGTGAGAGTCTGCTTACACGTGCATGCATACTGTAGATGCCTGGTTGCCAGTGAATGGAAGGACTCACAGCCGCCTCCTCAGACAGCATCTGGCTTCCCCTGTTCACTGGGGAGGTGTGCAGTCACGCTCTTCTCTGTGTGCACTTGAGAAGAAAACCGTGTTGGAGAACGCAGTTGCTGTGATGCCAAAGTTGGATAGGAGCAGGAGCACCTCTCAGGGTGAATTTCCACTGAGGTCAAACAGAAGAACAATGAGGTGGAAAGAGCATTGAATGGGCAGCCAGGAAACCTGGGTGCTTGTTCCTGGGACCATAGCCAAATGACTAAGTCCCTGGGTCTGTCGATTCATCTGGAAAATGAATAAAGTAGATTTACAGAACTCTAAGTTCCTTTCTAAGGCTAACATGATAAAATACATAGATTCTCTCACTATATATCAGTGTCTTTATACCAGTATCTGGACTTGTACCTACCAACAGTGTCATGGAGGCCTCTTGATACAATACTTAGTAACCCAATGTGTCTCTTTACCTTACCATTTGTATAATTTCAATGACTTCAAAAGTCCCTTCCAAATTTAAGATTCTAAGACTCTTGAGTCCACAATTTATTAATTATGCATATGTATCATTTCAATAGAGGCAATTTTTTTCTTCCCCTATATTCCTTACTTCATAACAGTTAGGTCTCCTGGATTTATTCAACTGCAGGCTCAAGCCTATCTCCCTGAGCTTTCAATCTCACTATAAAGACTCTATCTTTGTTCCACTAATGGTCTCTTTTGTATCAATTTAACTTACATCAAGAAATTACAGTATATAAATTCTTCCTAAAAGTCTAAGAATGTTAATTGCCACAAATACAACAGTAATAATAATAGACATAATAATCTACATTTAAAAAATATTTCAAGAAACTATTGAACTTTTTTTGAATCTAGACTCTGCTACCATTAGATGTGTGACCTTAGGTAAACTACCTAACCTCTCTGAACTTCAGTTTTCTTTCCTGTAAAATAGGAATCATGAAAGTACTTAATTCACTACATATTTTAGAGTACACAATTGCACATGCTCATAGCCACACACAAAACCAATTATTACTGTACGTCCTGCTTTTTAAAAATCATTTCTACATGTGTGAGCACATGTACTTTCTTAGACAGGTTTGAGAGACAGAGAACTCTATATGTGGAGCATAGAGTAAGCTAAAAGCTACATCATCACCACTAATAACATCTAATTATTAGTAATGCTAATTCTGAAACAAATATTCGGCTAAAAACAGAAAAAGTAATATTTTATAAATAATATTAAAGGATACTAAAAAATGGAAGAAAGTGGAAATCAAATAAAACACTAACCAAAATGGCCACTGACTAATTTTAAGAACCAATAGTCAGAGACATATCCATGTACCAATATCCAAAGAAATAAGGTAGGCTAAGCTAAGACCTTATTCATGCAGACTAGAAAAAGATCATTCACACATTCTCAGAGCTAGAGGGGCTGTTCAGAAGTTGCCAGGTTTAGTGTTTAGCCATCATGAGGGAGTTGAAATTTACTGTTGATCGTTGTCTTCCCAAAAAGACCACCAGAAAAATCGGTTGATCAAACAAATGTGTATTAGATTTACTAAAGCAGAGGCAAACACCAGCTTTACAAAGTCTTAATGTCAGCATAATACTCTTCAAAACCATCACCTTTTAGATCAGGGGTCCCTAATTTCTGGGCCTCAGACTGGCATCAGTTTATGGCCTAGTAGGAACTAGGCCGTAGAGCAGGAGGTGAGCAGTAGACAAATGAGCAAAGCTTCATCTGTATTTGCAGCCACTCCTTAGTGCTAGCATCAGTGCCTCAGCTCTGCCTCAGATCATCAGGCATTAGAATTACATAGGGGTGCCGACCCCTTGTGCCTAAAGGTTTGGGACCGCTATTTTAGATGACTTAAGTTTTTTTCTGGAGAAGAAATTTGAATTTCAACCTTTACGGTGAAAAGAAGAATTTGTAATTCTAAAATAAGATGTGTCTCTGAGTGACTTTAATGTTTAAGTGCTGTATATTCACCAAGTGATGAGGAGAAGATTGTCTCTTTTTAGATAGTTCTCCAAAGGACTACCCCAGATCGATGCTTAATAGCATGAGATAGGTACATTCCTTTTTAAAAAGGGGGACAGAAAAGCTCTAGGTGACACATTTCAGACCCTCCCCAAACAGAGGCTAAACCTCATCTGTTGCAGTTTCTCCATGTTGTCTAGGCCCTAAAATAGCCTGCAAACCCTGGGAACTCAGGATCAGCAGGCCACATTCCCAGCTCAGGAGTATGAAGAAAGCTCATCATCCCAGACTAAACCTAGGACCCAGGCTCCCTCCAGCTAATGGGATTCTCTGGGGTATCCAATCTACATCTAGCTTATCTAATGATGATGGGAGTTCTGGAAGGACAGACAATAGAAGGTGGGTATCAGACTCCAGACCATAGAGCTCAGGAAGCCTCTAGAAGCCCCTGTCTGCCTGTCTGATTATTATGGAAGCATGGGGGGATGACTATATATTTATCATAACCTTTCTTTCTTTACTGTTGCTGCACTAAAATTTAAAGTATGTCCTGAATCCACAATACTGACCAGCATGAGATATAAATACATAGCATGATCACTTATTATTTTAAAGATGCAGATCAATCTTGTTTCATGTAGATGAGTATTGTCATTCAAAACAGTCACATTGAGAGGGCACGTACTTAATTCCAAAGATGCCATCATCCTTAAGATACGTTTAGTGCCTCTATAAAAATGGACTCAGAATCATGTTATGATCCTCTGAAGAAAGTGCTATCCTATCATTCTATGCATCAGAGTCATTCCCTTCCCTCCTCCCAAACAATTTTACCTAAGTTCTCCAAATTTGTCTCTAAAATGATTTTTGGAGGGTATATCAAAAATAAATCCATCCTACTGGATAAAGATTTATTAACATAGAGGATATTCTAGCAAATGCATCACGTTTTTCCAGAGTAAATCTCTAAATGTTTTGCACAGGAACACCATTTTTAGAAATTGCATATAAATTTTCACAGTGATTTTGTTGAGATTTTCTTTGGTTTATGTGTAAGTACTAGTATAAATGTTAGATATCAGTCTTACTTTCTACTGTAATAAAATTTGGAAGCGTCTATCTCAGCAACTAGTATATGAGTTTTTCTATGAGGATTGCAGATTACATCTAATAATATATACTATGGTATATTATATAAATAGAAATGTATTAAGTACTTCCCAACTGGCTTGTTGATAACCCAGTCTCTCTAAACTAGTGATTGTCATTCCAAGATACACACTATAGGAGTCATCCAGATTCTGATGTGATAGGTCTCAGATGGAGCCCATTCATCAGTATTTTTAAAGAGCATCCTAGTGATTTTAATATGTAGCCGGAGTTGAGAGTCACTGCTCTTGACTGTCCATAGAAGTTTATTTTCAATGTCTTGGCCCCTCACATGGCTCCTTTTTAAACCTCTCAAGGATCTTAAAGTCTGCAAGCCAAAATTAAAGCAACTATTCCTCGTTATTTTAAACATGAAAATATAGAAGGATAGTCTTATTTGATCTCTTAATCATTCTCAAAAAAGTATTTCATAAAGATTTTTAAGATGTTGAATAAATGTAGAAGGTAAACAAGGCCCAGAGGAGAAAAAACTAACAGAGAAAGTTATATTAATTGAGGAGGTGGGAAGATAGTAACAAAAAACAGTATAAAACTACAGCTTTGATGCTCTAGATAATATACTATATATACTACCTATATATATGCTTATATATGCTAGTTATAAAAAATACTTGTTGCCCTAACATTTGCTCTGAGCACTGGTGTCACATCTCTAACTACTTACTCATCCTTCCTATTCGAATGTCTAATAGACATTTCAAACTTAACATATCCTTAACCTCACTCTTGATTTCACTCTCCCTTAAACATGTTCTTCCCAGGGTCTTCCTAGTCTACTATTTACCCAGTTGTTTTGGTAATAAAAACACATAACAGTGTTCACCTTCCCTATGTCCAACATGTGAGGAAGTACTGTCAATTCTGCTGCTTAAACATACACTGAATCTGAGCAAATTTCTACACAACTCCTCCCAACCCTATTCCCAAATCCAAGTTCAAATTCTCAACATTTAGCCAGAATATCAAAATAATTTTTAAACTCATCTTCCATGATTCCACTAATGATCGTTACCTCTCTTTTCTTCACATAGCAACCAGTGATCATATTAGGGCACACATTGTATTACCTTACTCCTTTGCTTAGACATTACAATGGCTTCCTAATAGCCTTGAAATGTCCTGTAAGCCCTGCTCTGTCACTCGCCTAGCTCTATGACCTCACCTTTTGGCGCACTCTCCTTATTTACTATATTGCTCTTGATCTTGTTGCTTTTATTCACATGACCAATTCATTCCCAGTTTGAAGCCCTAACACTTGCTGTTCTCTCTCCCTGGGACAACCTCCTGCAGGAGCTTTCATGGCTCCCTTCCTTTCTGCCCTAAGGTCACCTCTTCAGCTAGCCTTCACAAAGATAGTTCTCTGAGCCTCGCTACTTTCTTCATATCCTTGCTCTATTTATTTCTCCTTAGCACTTATTACCATCTAAAATCATATCATTTAGTAGCTCAGTTCTTTATTTTATGTGTAATTTCTCTCGCTTTCTCATTTGAGTAAAGCCTTGAGGTCAAAGATTATCGAATATACTCTCACTGTCTTCCCATTGCCTGACACCAGGCCTGGCTCATGGTAGAAACTGAAGAATGTTTATTAAAGTAAAAACAAAAGAAGAAATTAAATGTATTTATAGTTTTGAAATTCAAGTCAACTAAGGTTCTTGTCACCCCTAGAAACTTCCTAGTCAAATTATAGAAATGGAAATGAGAGATACTCCAGGGGTAAGACCCGGGTACTTGCCTAGTCTGTCTTGCCATATTCCTCACTTATAAGCCTGTCTCTTTCTTGTTTCTACCTCTGTGAAAAATTGTTTTCACTCTTTGTCATTTGCACTGGCATTCTGTCTTCCCGCCTTGGTTTTTAGTTTCTCCAGAAGAATTTAGTTCATCTACAATGAACTGCATTGGTTAGAATACCAGTCATTATTACAGCTTGAAACTAAAATCAACTGGGCCTCTCTGGCTCACCATTATGAGGAGATTTTAATAATCAGAATTTTTGAAAAATTGAGTGAGTTTTACTAACTGGAACCCTTAATCTTCATAATAGTAGCATATCCCTAGTACATTCCAAAATCAGAGGCTAAAGGGAAAGTATTTGCATTATTCCAGCAACTCAGAAAACTGTCATATTATCATTCTAATATTGCCTTAGATTAGTGTTTTTCTTTCATGTTAAATTTATTTATAAAGAAAGCACAAGGAAAAATAAATTGTATAGGAATAGAAAGAGTTTATTTCTAAACTAAAAAGATAAATAATAATTAATGCTTGTGCAATTAAATTAATCTAATTTCTCATCACATTGAAAGTTTTCTTTTATCTAAATTCATTTTGACAATCTGGGTATTTTAGGCTTATAATCAATTTACGTATAGGCTTTCTTGTTCTTTACAGGATATACCCAGGGCCAATATTGAGCCTGTATGTACAGGTATGACATTATTAAATGTTTATGACCAACATTTATTTTGGTTAGTTTAGCATCGCTTATGATTATTAAATATTTTAAGTATCACTCTTAGAAACACCAATCAACAAGTCTGTTAAATGTCATCATGTATAGAATACTGGGCTACTCACAGAAGTGACTATAAAATAGTTTAAGCCCTGGCAGCTGCCCTTAATGAAATTAGAAGTGGATAATGGATATAAACTTGTGCACACATCATATGTATGTGAGTGTACACACATACACACAATGCCATGAAAGACATGTAATAGCATGTGTATTATCTAAATAAATGTGATGATAGAGTCCATTCAATGTTATTCCAATATAAATATTCTGAGCCCCTCCTAAGCACAAGAATCTTAGGATAATGTTCTAGGGATATCTGGATGGTGAGACTCAGTCACTCTTATGGAGCTCAGTATAGAATAGGGCAGTAATAGGGTAGAGGCTGCAGACTGAACATAGCCTAGAGTATTAAGGATAGCTGAGTGAATGACAAGAAATTTACCTGGGTCTTGAAGAATTAGTGGGAATTACATGAAAAGGCAGTTATACCTAAAGACTTCCAGACAAAGAACAGCTTAATCAAAGGAGTTAAAATAAAAGTATGAGGCTTGGTTGGATAAAATGGCTATTTAGATTACAGCAGGGGATGTCTTATTATATCAGGTAGAAGATGATATACAAGGGGAGGTCAGAGCACAGATTGCAGAGACTCCTGGAAATTAGGCTGAGTTTGTGTTTGCAAAGGGAAACTCCTAGAAGACAAAGTGAGAAATGGCCATATTTGAGATAAAAAACAAACAAAGAGAAACATTCCCAACTAAAAACAAACTCAGTGCCCATAAATGGCAAACTGGTTTAATCATTTGTGGTGCATCAATAAAATGGAGCATTACAGAGCTATAAAAAAGCTGTAAAAATAATGAAAAATATCTTTTTTAAATTTAATAAAAAATAATCATTAAAAATCACAATATATTTTAAATGAGCAAAAGCGAACTGTAGCAATTGAACTTTGTTAAAAAAAAGATCATTTTCAAAAGTTGTTCAAAAATTAGTTTTAAGGAGGTCAATTATGTGGTGACAGAGGAAGCAACTTCAGTGGTGAGCACTGAATGGAGTGCATAGGTTCATATAAAGTTTTATCATATTATTAAACAATGTTACCCCAATAAATTTAATTTAAAAAACAATATTTTTTAAAGTTAGTTTTAGCATTCTTTTACTAGAAGAGTCCTAGAACTCTTCACACAATGATCACTGAAGTCGGCGTGATGAGCGCCAGATGGCAAAAGTAGAGATAGCAATAACTGCTGTGAGACTTTCAAATCTGGTTTTGGGTTAGTTGGCACATCACTCACTGAATGTGCTAATGTTTAAATTGTCATTTGCTATCCTTAATTTTTAAGGACAAAATGGAGATCTGAAGCAGGAGATTTTAGGTGTAATGTGTGGAGTTGACAGACAAAGAAAGAGAACATTAGCCTGGCATGGATAACTTATGTATCACAAGTTACATATTTTAAGTAAATGTTCACTGGATCATTTAACTTGGCATTTATAACTTGTGTCAAAAATAGAAACTTTGTTCACCGTGCAAGGTACAAGACTTATCATCTTCTACAGAGATGGAGAAAAACCTCATCTAGGCGAGAGCAGAAATCTGCCAAACTTCTTTGACTTTGAGAAGGTTATAGACAAGGTTGACAGTGTCAATGCATGCAGCATGATTTATCATGAGCTTCAGAAAGTCCTCAATAAAGTTCCACATGACAGCCATCCACTGAAAGGAAGAGCTAAGGAGATCCAGGGTAGAGTATGGGAGTGAATAAAGAACTAGTTAAAAAAAATAAATTAAAAAAGCTAAGGATAGAGATGCTGCTGACATGATGAGCTACATTGCCTTCCAGATAAGTTTAATAATGGCTAAGCTTTTTATATAATTGTGTTAGTTTTCAGATTTGAGAGCGGCATCTCAAAATGTTTATTGTGATAGAATTGCAGAAACCAGAGAACTAAGTACTTAATAGCCTAGATAAGATTAATTTCAAGTTAAACTGCCCCTAGCCTGGTTATGTTTTTACAGATTGCCGCAGTATTTGATCAGGAAATAGGCAAAAAATAAACACTCTCAGTGAACCAGCAAGTTGGCTTTTTTAACAGTAGAAATAGCTTCAACAGCTAAGATGAAGCTAATGAAACCGAAGATATGGTGAAACATATATTAGGCTAGGAAGCAAGGATACCTGAGTTCCACCCATCTGTGAGGATTTAAGCAATTCACTTAACCTTTTGGGCCAACTTTTAATCTTTAAATGAACAAATTGGGAAAATAATTTCTGAGGTTTGTTTTAAGAATAGCCTCATATGATTATGTCACATAACCTGTGATCATAATTGTGACTAAAAGGTTCGGTATTTACCATGAGTGACCAGGAAATTTAGGGATGTCTAGATAATTTAATTCCACAGAGCAAAAAAAGACCCCTTCTAGTTCCAAATTCATATAAATTGCACATAATAGAAATAATAATGAAAGAAATTTCAAGTATTTTCTGTAAATTAAAATTATTTTGACTAAATTATTGGGCCATATTTTTTGGATGTGTGCTCTCAAACAAATTAATACTGCCTGTAAGGAGAAAAAAACGGAATGCAAGTGTCTCAAATATATTGGATACATAAAAGCTGTAGTATGCATAATCGCCTTGCAAGAGTTCTTAAATCTCTGTATATAAACTGTTTAAAAGTAAATTAAAATTATTCCTTAATGAAATACAAATCTGAAGTCACTTGAATAACTAATCATTTTATGACCCATGCAGTGAATTTTTAATGCCTGCTTCTACCTGATTATTTTAGATATGTCTGTATTGTAAATTAAAAGCTACATAAATCATTAATATGTTGATACAGATCAGTGAACTGCTTACACTATATGCAATTCCTTAGGACGTACAATGTCTGATTCACCTCCCTCCCTTTCAATTATATAGCTACCAGGCTCTTTTCCTCTGTTCATCTTCTGCAAGGGCTTATTTGGTAGAACTGAATGTTGAAGCTTTTATCAACTTCCCAACATAGTCTGATGCTTCCAATCAAAGGGGTCTTACAGTATAAAAGTGAATAAGTCCAAAACCCAAGAGCATGGAGATAGAAACTGTGAGTGAGATACTTCTTTTTTAAAATATGTGTTCCCAGGAAACTGAGGCAACAAGACGTAATCTCTATACTTTCCTGAGGTCATTGCACCTACTTCACCTTCCTTGAAAATGCCATATCTTCCTGTATTTTGAATTAAAGGGTCCTTGTTGCTTAGTAGGAGAGCTCACATTTTCTCTATCAGTCCAATAATTTTACTTCCTTCAGAGGCCAGCTTAAGGTATACATTATCTATGATGCTGATTAAGCCCACCCATGATTAAAGTATAATCTACTTTGGAGTAACTATATTGAATTAATTTTGTAAAGTCTCTGCTATGAGAAATGATTTCTTCTAGATGCTATAGAAAGATAAGGAAGAGAAAGACTGGAGTATAATTGGAACAGCAAAATACACACACACAAAAATTGTCAAAAAGTAAATGTCATGAGAGAACTTCAAAGAAAGTGCTATGGATATTTTATTGAAGAAGAATTAATATAGAATTCAAAGGATGAATAGGAAATTAACACAGATACATGGAGGAATAAAAATAAGTTCAGATTAAGGCAGGTAGTCAAGTGGTCAAATGTGACTCTGGTATAGGGTCAATACCAGAACATAGGGTCAGAACATAGTGGAAATATTAATTTTTAAATGCCAGGTTGAGAAATACCAAAAAATCTAAGATATTGGGATTTACAATTTTTCTTAATCTGAAAGTAAAATGGTCATTCAAATCATTTGAGCAGAAGAGTAATTTGCTTAACCATGGATAGTAGGAGAATTGTATTATAGATTTGAAATGCTGAGAACAATTAGACTTAAAGGCAAATCGTCCATTCCATTTTCACTTAAAATTGTCTAATAGACATCTGTTAAATACCAGATTCTAGGCCTGGTACTGAGTAGTTAAAAAGCAAACAAACAAACAAAAAACAGTCCTTACATTAATGAAGCTTCATTTAAGTAAATGAAAACAAATATGATAAATAGAAATAGATAATTTATGTAATGATGGTAAGAAGAAAAATAGTGAAGAAAGCAGAGTTCCCTGGTTTTCCATTTAAGATGGAATGGTCAATATAAACATCTCTAAAATCATTTCATTTGAGTAGAGTCACAATTAAAGTGTAGAAATAAGTTATTAAATGCATAGAAATTTTTGGTGCTTGTTTAAGGGATGTCCGATTTTACTCCCCATTATACTCCTAATTCTTTTGAGACAACATCATATGTTCCTTTATCTCTTTTTTTAGTAGGAGAAGGAGGGAGCAGGAAGTGTCTCAGAGAGTGACTAGCTCATTGGACATGCTGCAGGAAGCATATTATAGTAGACAGAAAAAAAAAAAATACTCTACCATGAATTCAAAATGCTTGATTTGAAAAAGTTCTTTAGAACTCCCTAAAGTCCTTTTACTCAGAATCGTATAAGAAACTTTAGTTGTTGTAAAAAATCTGCCAGATTATTTGAATAAAAGAAGCTAATGATGAAATTATTTCTAGTAAAGTGAGGGAAGATATAACCTCATTAATCAACACAAAACCTAGGAAATATACTTTTCAAATGAAGAAACAAGAAAAGAAGGGAAGTAAGTTAGAAGTTATAGGTAAAAAGGGAGGTGGGGAAAAAAGTGGTATAGCTTGAGAGGAAAGAGAAAATTATTAGAGAATTAATGACAATGTGAGGGATGATGAAATAAAAGAAAAGACATAGGAAAGTAGAACCATATTTCTACTTCTAGATATTGGGCACTACTGGTTTAAATAATCTGTTTTGTTCATTTGCATACTGATGAGCAAGGATTAATAAAAACATGAAAGCCTCAAGAATTTTAGTTTGATATTACTATAACTTTTATAATAAATAGGTATTTTTACTAGGGATATTGATATCCAGAACCAAACATTAGAGCTCTTTGGGACAGGGGCAAAAGACAAAAGGTAATTAAGAACAAATTATTGCCACAGAATAGAGTTTTGGAGTGGCTAAAGAGTAAAAAACTTGCAAAAAGGAGAAAACTACAGAGCAGACAGACAAAAAAATTGCATATAAACTTTATACAATAACAAACCTGAGTCTTATACTACATATAAGCAGGGTATATTTCAGGTGGCCTGGCAGAAAGCAACGTTAGGCCAAAAAAAAAAAAAAATGGCAGAATTCATCTGATTCTCACTACTCAGAGGTAGATTTTGGAGTTTTAGTCAAACAAAATAATCTATTATGAGAACAAAAATAAGTTTCCTTCAGAAAATATAACAGAAAATTAACAAATATCCCCAAATTATCAATCATAATATCTACAAAAATAAAAATAGTGGACATAATAAAGAGAAAAAATAATCAGTAGAAATCAACTACAAGAAGACCCAGGTGTAATAATTAGCAGACAAAGCTTTTAAAGCAGATATTACAAAAATGTTAAAATAAAATAAAGAGTAAAGAGATGGGGAATATCAGCAGAAAAATAAAAATATTAAAAAGCAATACAATTTTAGAAATGAAAAGTGTCTGAAATAAAAATTTCACTCTTTGAACTGAGAGCATACTGAATACAAGAAAAGAATTATTTTAAAAATAATAAAGTTAGCACTATCTTAGTGACCTGTGGAATGATATCACCCAGTCTAATACAGAAGAGAGAGAGATGCTAAAGAAGCAATGGGCAGGCAGAAAGAGCAGCAAGTTGCATTTTTTGAAAATCTGACTTTGAGAACAAATTTAATTAAAATAAGTAGTACAGCATTTGAAGGTAAGATAAAAGAGCACTGCATGGAACAGGAGAATGCAAGTCAGACATTTTTTTTTTTTGAGCCCCATAGGCTAATAGATACATTTCCAGAGAGAGGACAATATCAACTACTATATCAGCGTTTTCTCCCATGACTTCTTTCTCAGGGAGAATCTGATCCAGACAATCACACTGTCATTGTCTTCTTCACTCTACCATGGAACACGTGCCCTTCTAATTATTTATTTCACATTCTCTCCTTTATTTCTTATTGTTGCATTAATCAAACTTCTTTTTGTGATTGTCTTTACAAAGTGAAAACTGGGCTAGACATTGTATTAGAAACTGAACACTGAACTTTGAAGGATACATGAGTTTTTCTGAGTTTAAAACCTAGAGTTTGAATCAAGCTATTAAGTAAGATTTGAGGGTATACTAAGGGTGCCTGAGCAGCCTGGGGAAACTGAGACGTAAGTGACCAAAAATATGATGTTTTTCTATTTCAGATCTGCTTCAGTCTTCTGAGTTATCAGTTTACAAAATAATTGTTGTCTGTGTTATATAATGCCCCATGATAAATGTTAAGCTCTTTATATTTCTTTGAATTCAAAAACACATATGAATCTGTAGAAACACACCAAGTGCAATGGAATTTTAGCTAGGATGAGAA
Organism: Cynopterus sphinx; assembly: GCA_030015415.1. Classification (NCBI taxonomy): domain Eukaryota; kingdom Metazoa; phylum Chordata; class Mammalia; order Chiroptera; family Pteropodidae; genus Cynopterus; species Cynopterus sphinx. The sequence goes on along the minus strand of CM057384.1, from coordinate 24,023,689 downwards.
GGAGTGCCTGGTTCTTTTGAGAAGGTAGGCCTAATAAGGGAGTTCCAGATGCAATTCTTTTTTTTTTTTTCTCACAAAGAAAAGTCATTCTCAAGTCTTTACAAATTATAATGACATATAGATGTTTGTTTTTACAGTGGATACTGACACTAATCTATATAAAATATTTAATGCCATGGAAGACATAGCACAGTAGCCTTCAAAAAAGTGAGAACATTCTAGAACATTACAAACCCAGTATGAAGATTTTGTGGATGTTGGAGGTATATTAGCCTCAGGCATCCTAGATAAGGGAGTAGAATATTTAATAGTTTGAACGGAACAGAAGTTTTCTGAAAGAAAATGAAACAATTTCTTAAAAAGGGATGCAAAGGAAATTAAATATCTAATAAAAGGGATGTATTGCTCTGCTATATTTGCATATCTTTGTGATGCTCAGGGAGGGTCAGCCTGATATCATTTGCAAACATCCCCTATTGCTTTGAGAGACAATGCTGGAGATATAGGTAGTGTATGCTGAGCCTAGCAGCTAGCCTTTTTCCACACTAGGAAAGCCATAGAGCCATATTTGAGAGTTACTGTAAAGTTCAGATTTCATCTTGGTACTTTTTAGTGTTAAAGTATAAAAACATGGAAGTAGAACTTCTATTTGGGAAAGTAGTTTGAATAACATATATTATTTAAATATACATGGATATACTAATTCTCAAAATCAACAGTGTAAGAAAACAGGCAGGCCTACTGTTTTCATTTCTTAACTGACAAATACAATACCCCTACTGAGGAAGGACAGTACTATGAAGTCAGAGGGACTTGGGTTTAAAGTCAAATGTTTCACTAAAGGGTTGTGTAAACTCAATCAGGTGCATGTTTTCTAAGCTTCACTTTCCTGATGTGAAAAGTTAGGATATTGTCTGTGTGTCTTGCAGTATGTTTTTGAGTTTTAAATGAGGTGAAATGTGTGAAAGTGACGAACATTTTGCCTAGGAAATATTAAGTGCCTGTGGATGCTAAATTGTCTTTACTTTGATTTGACTATTAACCCAGAGTAGAAGGAAACCAGTGTCTGCACGATGGGTTCTTTGTGTTTTGCACTTCATCTTCTCATGCTAGGCTTTTGTAAAGGGTTTCTGCATGAAGGAAATCACTAGCAAGGGAGACCAAGTAGCTCTAGCTTCTCAGAGTAAAACACATCTCTTTCTGTACAGTAAAGTTAAACACGAAACAAAAGTAGTTTTTTGCTGTGGTCAGCCCAATTTCTAATATTTGCAGGACAGCAGGATTTTGCTTTACTTTGACTCATTTACATGGTTATACAGCTTGAAATAATAAGTTAATAGCTTATATGTGTATCCACGTATACAGAACTTACACAAAATACTGAGAGCACGTGAGTCAAAGGTATATTGAAATTAGAAGACTGTCCTAAGTTATTGGTGTTACTGACAGAACATTATAAACTCTTCATTATATATTTAAAGTTTTCTCTGATTTTCTCATTTCCAATTATTTTGAATTCAAAATTGGATCATATTTTATGGTTGCAGAGTGTTTTCTCAATAAATACAGCCTTTCATATTGGTTTCTTATTCTATACCTTTACATCTGACTGGTTAGGTCCCCAATTAGATTGCATTCCAATTTTTCTTGCAATCGTAATAATAATACAAATTTTTAAGATCAAATAAAGCCTCCCCAAAGAGCTGTTTCTCTTACATCCTGTCTAAAGTGCAGCTCATTTTGAATAGTCAATTATGATTCGGATCTACTATGTTTTACTCATAAGGCCTAAAGCTCATTTAAAAAAAAAAAAAGAAGAAGAAAAGAAAAAGAAAGGAGGGGAAGAAAAAATTGCTGACATTAAAAATGTTCTATATTGAGAGATTGACCAAAAATTTTATTTCAAAGTAGCAATTCTTTTATTCACCCATTAAACAAACACTAAAATCTCCTGTGCCTACAGACCTTTTTGTTCAGTGCCATGGTATAGTGGTTTGGACCTTATGATAGTGGGATTTTTTGGCATAGTTGATTTTGTTGTGTTTGTTTTTACTAAACAGAAGAGAACTTCTGCACCTATGTGAATATTTTCCCTCCTAATCAGTCTTTACTTCAGAAGTCTTGATGTCTTCAAACACTCTTCTTTTTTTTTTTCACTTAGAAGCAAACTCCCAAGGATTACTTGGTGCCAAGCGGAGAGACATTGAGTTTTATATCTGTAAGGGACTATGGAAATGATGTGGTTATGATACTTGATTATGTTGTAGATAAATACTACATTTGGGCATAAATTAAAATAAGCATGAGCAGTGTAAGTGAGGGAAAGGATAAGGTCAAGAAGGCTAATTAAAAAGAGTCACCTTTCTGGGCTTTGAAATTTGGCTATATCTAAGGAATAAACAGAGGCTAAGTGAGCAGGACTATGGGGAGAGTAAACAAGGTAAGTGATAGGGACCAAAGAATGAGGGGATGTGGAGACTCTCTTGACAAATATTTTTGGGGGACTGTTTGCTTTAACCATGCTGCAGAGTACCCTGAGGGCACATCCATGTCCAACCAAATCTAGCTAGTGTCAGTACTAGCAGCCAATTAGAAATAGAAAAGAGAAAGAGACAAAAGACCACACATCTGTCTTAGCAGGTAGTTTGTGAAAACAGGAATGGTCTGCTTAGGTAGAGTTTCATCAATTCAACATGGTCCCTCACCTCTCTCTTGGTCTTTATAATATCTCTGGTGACTAGATTGTGCCACCAGTTGTTTAGTCAAACATCAGTTTAGATGTTGCTATGAGATATTTTTAAGATATTATTAACATTTAAACCAGTTGACTTTAGTAAAGCAGATTATCTTCCATAATATGGGTGGGCCTCATTCAAATAGTTGAAGGCCATAAAGCAAAGACTGATGTCCCCTGAGGAGGAAGACCGTCTGTCTCCAGACCGCCATCAGACTCAAAGACCTTGCTGGAATTTCTAGTCTGTCAGCCTACCCTGTAGATTTTGAACTTGCTAGCACCCTCAATCACATGAGTCAATTCTTTAACATAAATACTGCCCCGCTCTCTCTATATATAATGTGTGTGTGTGTGTATATATATATATATATATATACACACACACACACACATATATACATATGTACACGCAGATATATACACATGTATGTACTTATAGACAGACATATACACATATATACACATACATATATACATGTGTGTAACTGACATAATCTTATAGCAGTGATGAACACAAACTGATAAAGATGGAGAAAAGGTATGGAGAATGACTGCTAATGAAGTATGAGGTATCTTATTGGGGTAATAAAACTTTTCTGAGATTAGATAATAGTGATGGTTACACAACTTTGTGAATATACTAAAAAACACTGAACACTTCAAAAGAAAACTTTTATGGTATGTGAATTAATCTTAAGTTTTTTTAAGTGGAGAAAAAATAAAAATGTAGGACATCCCCATAAATATGCCATTCTCTACCAGCTTCATTAATTCATTATCTGAAAAGGATTGCCTCCATTCCCTGGCACTGCATATACACAGATGCCAAATATAATGGCCATCCAATGGTCACTGATTCTACTGTCATCACAAGAGCCTTCACGTGGAAGCCCTTCTCCAGCAACAGATCTTGAGGAATAGCTTCTATCCATTTTCAGTAGAGAGAGATACTCTGGCCTTCTGCAGGCTCATAGGGGGTCACTCAAACCTCTGTAGTCAAGAGGCATCCTAAATTTCTGCCGACCTTTATACTTAGCATGGAGAACCTCCTATAGATATCCTTAAAGCCTGTTGTCCCTGCTGATGAGAAGCATGTGATTTCCTTTATTTCCAACCTACTCTAGAGACCTCAGTGGAGCCTGGTGTGATCACTATCTCATCTCCATGGGGGCCTTCCTGCCCCTAGAGCAGTGACTAGTGACTAGTGGTATCTCCATGGAGAGAGCTGCTGCTACTGCTGGTTCTGTTGTAGTTACAATAGCCAATATCATGAAGGAGGGGAGCAGCAATGCCAGTCCTGAGATGGTGGTGCTGGATCTGTAACTTCATCCTTTACAGAGGGACCACATTCCCTGGAAAATGTAGGGTCTAGAAATTTTGAAGGCCAATTCCAGAAAACAGACTGTTTCACCTCCTGAGGGCATTGTTTGAAGTCTGGTAAGAGCTGGCTGAGGGCTAATGGAACAGATGGAGGGAAATGCCACATGGCAAACATCCTATAGCATCTGGTTTCCTCTGGGGAACTGCAGACCCTGCAGTTGGCCTGTTACTACCTACCTCTCGCTGAACTGCACAGCCTGTCCTCTGGAACCAGCATCTTTAGTGAGGAGCATTCCAGGCCTGGTTCGAGAAGGGAGCATTATCCCAGGTCTGTGAGTCTCTCTATGAGCATGGCCTCAACTTATTTACTATCTTGCATAAACCATTTCTCCTCAGTTATTATTCCTCTTCTGCCCTCACTTTCATTGAATTAAATACCTATTTTCAAGTAAGCAGTTGACTGTAGTTTTAGTTGTTAGGGAGAGGAGTACCAAAAGGAAAAATAATAATAAAACAAGATAATGAAAAGATTTCATGTAAGGAAGCCAGAGTAAAGGGAGAAAAAGAAGATGCCAAGAAATGGGGAAACTTGGAACAACATGAGGATATTTAAGCAGCAGAAACTCCTCAACAGGAGAATTAGTGAGATTAGTGTGATGGCTGAAGCCACCCTTAAAGAATCTTCTTCATATGCTTAACTAACCAGTTTTGCCTGTGTTAACAAACGGCTACCTCACCTAGGATTTAGACATCTGTGGCTTCAGGTCAGTGGTCTGGAGAACTGAATTGAATATTATAGAGGAAAATGGAAAATTTGGGATATTTTGTTTATGTCTGAAGGGTCCTAAAGGAAAAGAAAGATCTGTAAAAGCTGGCTTTTGTTATTGTGGTAGTAATAATCAAACAGTGTAAAGCATAGGCTAAGAGAATGAACAAAGATACCCCAGGTAATGGCCTGAATACTTCAGGTTCAGCATAAAACAAAGTAGCAGGGAGATACCAAAACTTGGTTTGCTGGTTGTAGAAAGGTAGACTTTGCTGACATTTTTTTTTCACATGTCACATCACGGTTTGTTCTCAGTCAAGAATTAATTATATTTTATAATCAAGAATGTACAACTTGGAGACTATAGTTAATAACATTGTATTGCCTCTTTTAAAGTCGCTGAGAGTTGATCTTAAAAGTTCTCATCACAAGAAAAGAATGTTTATAGCTACATATGGTTATGGATGTTAACTAGACTTATGATCATTTCACAGTATATACATATATAAATTATGTTGTACACATGAAATTAATGTAATGTAATAGATCAATTTTGCCTCAACAAAAAAAGAGAAAGCTCAAAAGAAAAAAAAAATATGCCTGTTAAAAAATTTAATTAGTTTATTCACTCAATAATAAGAACTTACTGTAAGACATGATTTAGTTAAAATATCTAAAGAATATTTCTTTCTTAGAGTGCCCTTCTCCATGCTTTTCAAAGATGTTATCATGCACTCAGAAGACGTTTAATGGATTCTTGTTGACTTGCAATCTCTGGTGATGTAATAGTCATTTATTTAGTTATTCATTTATCAATTTACATATTGTTTGTTTCATACTCCCAGTAGTGTACTAGGTGCTGAGAATTAATGTCTGGCTGGGTACAGGCCATTATGCAGGTATATGCAACTTCCTGTTAAGATTTTTGATCTTAAAAATTTGTGTGCAAATTAAGTCATATTTAAATGAACTAAAGAAGCTTAATATTTAGGGAAAACCTCTAAGGAAAATTCTTTTGTTATGCGGAAATCTTTTTAAGATGAAAATTATCATATTCCAATGTGTTTGCTCTGTAAACCTATATTTCCATATGTTAGCTTTTCCTAAATAGGAGCACCACCTGTATTTTATTCACAAGTTGTAGGGATAGTAACATTTCAATTGCTTGCAGTCTTAAACTAATCATTTACTATTGCAACATTAAAAAATGTTGAATGGCCAAACACTTATCAAAAATGTCAAAAATGTTTTCATTTTTGAAAAACTACTCTAAATGTTGAAGTGGCTTGATTAGGTTAGAGTGGTTTTTATATCATTTTCTATAACCACTTAAGGGTAACTTTTAATGACATCCTTCCAAGAGCTTATAGAATTTTAAAGCAATCAGGATTTTTCCTTCCGATATAGCAAGAATAAAATTAAACCAATTTATGCTACATATAAGGCCTTATACTGTGTTCTGTATTTATGTTATTAAGTAAAGAATATGCAATATGGCTTTTTAAGCCATATGATGTTAACTTATATATGTAAATCACTTTATATTTTTTCAGTGTGTTTTAATGCGTATCTATTTTGAATTTTTGTCTAGCAACAACCTGGCATATAATTGAGTTTCCTGTTCTAGAAATTCAGGTGGAAAGTAATCCAAAGCCATTTAACTAGAACACATTTTAACTTTAATTTTATTTTTCTGTTTTAGGCTCTGTTGTCTTTGCTTCATAGGACAAATTAGAACCAGAAGGTATGAGAGAGGTCTTACCCCACTATTTAATTATTAGGTATTTTTCAGTGGAGGAAAAGATTTGAAGTGTCCTCTTATTTATGATATTATGCATATAATAATTTCTATTGACACATATTTTTCTGAGGAGAGAGTTTTGTTAACAAACCACTCACAGTATGAGAGAATAATGGTACAATAAGGTATGAGGGTTCCTGTTTCTCCATACCAATGCTTTTTATTGTCTTTTTGATTATAGTTATTCTTACAAGTGTAAAGTGGTATCTCATTGTGGTTTTAATTTGCATTTTCTTATTGACTAATAATGTTAAGCATCCTTTTATGTACTTATTTGCCATTCATATATCTTCTTTGATAATGTGAATAAAAGGTTCTTCGAAATGCTCATTTTTCTATATAATTAATTATTTTTCATAAACAAAACAAGTACTACCTGACTTAAGAGAGTCTTTGTTCTTACGGGAAGTGATATAACATCAGCTTTTTATCTACCCATTGGACTATTAAAAAAAACAGGTGAAAATAGTTACAGCTTCACTGGAGTAGAGACACAAACTATTTTTTATTTTAACTTAAAATTAACTCTAATTCCTTTATTTTAAAGTTAAGGGAGACACATGACAAGCTGTTAGAAGTTTTATAGAAACCTGTACATTCCTATGAGAGTGTGCATGAAATCTGTCTCTACTTCATAGCCTTTTTCTGCCTTCTCAGGAATGTCATGAAGATGACCAAGGTGGATAAAAAGCCTGATATCTGGAATTCCATTCATTAACATTCTGTCTCCATGAAATGCCCACAAACTGACACATATTCTAAAATAAAGTAAGAACAGCCTAAAATAACCATTTTTGAATCTATCGCTTTGTTAATTTTTGCCTTTTGGGCAGAACAGAATATTTTTCTCATTAATTAGAATGTAAGGTTCATGCTCAACTAAGGAGAGGTCTCATCTCACACAAAACCAAAACACAAATTTTCTTGGAGTGCTTTACAGAAAGAGGAGGAGAGAGATCAATATATCAGCTTTTTGATTTTACAGAACCTACCCTGGCCTGGCCAGCCAGTTTTGTTTAATATTAAATAAAGCCACAGGCTTTGCAGAGAACCACTCCATGAGCTCATCCAGGAATCAATGCCATTTTCTATAATCTAGCAAATCCTGAGATAATCAGGGATTATTGTATAAACTTTGCTTTAAAAATTGCATAGTTATTTAAAAAATATAATTCCCAAAAAGAGTGCTGCCTTCATCCTAACCAGCTCCGAGGCAAACAGTGTGATTGGAAGTACATTCATAATTCAACATGCTTAAATGCCAACGGCCCAAGAGATAGCAAGCACCCCGCTCACCAGTGTGGAATGGGATGACGTTCATGGTTGATTCAGCTCCTTGAAATAAGCTATATAATTGGAGATACCTAGGGAAGTGACCCTGGCTGTACGTCCTGCTGATATCAAAATGAATTCTCAACAGTATGACAAGTGGCCAATTTAGAGAGGGTTCTCTTGAAGTAAAAATGATAAATCACAATGTTCAAGATTTCTAGAAATATATCTAAACTGAGATAGGGAATGGACTAGGAGAGAGATATCTTTGTCTATAGTAACTAAATATAACTAGTGTCTCTAAATAATTTTATTTGAGTCACATACTGTATGTGGTAGAGTTGTTATAGGCATTTTCAGATGAGAAAACCAAAGTAAAAAATATTTAAGCAAGAAGTAGTTTAGTCTGGTGGTTTGAAACAGAACCTCTAGAGTGAGACCTATTAGGATGAATCCCATTTTTACTTCAACCTAGAAGAGTGAACTATGATAAATTATCCAGAGGAATAAACTGTGACAAATCACCTAATATCTCAGTTTTCTAATCTGCAAAATGTTGATTAAAATGGTCACTCTGTAATCAAGTTGTTGTGTGGATTAAATAAAATACTGCACGTAATCCACTTACTTTAGTGGAAAGCACACAGTAAGGGCTTGGTACATTTTAGCCTGTTTTATCAACCATTAAGGTCACAGGAACCAGAAGTACAAACTTCATATAGGACCCAATCACATTAAGAAACTTGAATTTACTGATTCTGTATCTTATAGTCTTTTCTTTCCTCATTTTGCTTCCTATGTTGTATATACTTTCTACTTAAAATGAATATTCAGTCAACACAAATACAATAATCCCTTGGTAAACACTTGGAAGACTTTTCAGTGATTAGTATTTATTCCACAAAACCTTGCAACTTCACTTACAAGAGAAATCAGACACATAAGAGACAAATGCCATCATAAAGCACATTGAAGCCTCAGATGAGTTATACTGAGAACAGATGTCATTGAGGTTCAGGAAAAGAAAACCTATGTCCTAAAATAAGGAAGAATGGTTTTTATCATAGTTATTTTTATTGTTGTTCTTATTGATTTTTTAGGATGTGGATAGACAAGCTAAGACTTGAAGTTCTAACTTTGGTGAGTAAGGAAGAAAAGAGAGGCAGGATGGCTAGCATGAGAAAATGAACAATTCAGAAAAGAATTTGGGAAGAAAGGTAAGAACACAATGGAGTTAGGAGTGACAACATAATATTGAAAGGAGTGTGAGACTGAACTGACAAGGCTGGGGTCAAAAGGATGGGAGGCTTTGCTCTAGCTATGCGGTCTCTCCCTGGTAAGCTGCCATGCATCTGTGAGTGGACTAGCTCAGGAATCAGTGACTTCTGTGGGCCTGGAAGAAGCTTTATTCTGTTCATTATTAACTGACATAAAATACAACAAACTCTATGTCTATATCTAGTTCAGTACCATACCCTAGTTTGATCCTTAGCTACAGTTAAAATGTTTGTTTGTATGTGTGCATGTGTGTGTGGTGCACATGTGCATGTGTGTGTGTTTTCTTCCAGGAACAGTTTTGACTCTGATTCTCCCATTTCCTGCAATTCATTGTTTATGGAGCTGGCCCCAGTTTAAGAAACAGCTGGGAAGCTGGCTCCCTAGCCTTCAGGCCACTATTGACTACAAGGCTTTCAGTGCAACCAGATTAATGGGATTGGGTACAACTATAGTAGGTTGCACTAATTAATCAATTTTATTTTACTTTATATACTTGTAGCTGAAGCTTTCACACTTAGTATGCAAATTTATGTAAATTAAAATTCAAATACATGCAAACAGATATGCAAATATGTGTCCCTAGATTTGCAAGGAACAAAATCTGGTAGCCCTACTGTAAATTCCTAAAACGCAATTGGGGGAAGGGAGAGAGAACTTGAACTACTCTTGCAGCTTGATCTGTCTTTAATTTGTTAATATATGCAAGTTGAAAATGAAAATAAAAACATGTTTTACTTCAGCTGCTCCTTATGTTATAAAATAGAAAGCTGAAAATCTGCAACAATAACAGGAACAAAATCTGTGAGTCTTCTCATTGAAATAAGAATTCCAAAGTTTTATTTATTCTCAAATCATCTGCCTTTAGGCAGCGAATCTCATAAGTGTTGGTTTCTAACTTTTAATTGATCAAATTGAAGCTATAACTAAACCCTGAGGAAATGCTTTCAGAGCTCTGAAACACAAGACCTTAAAAGCTTTGAGTTGTATATAAACTGCTTAGGAATCTACAATGAAAATGAAAAAAAAGTTAGAGGAAAATTAAATATTGAAAAATTACAATTCAATTAACAAATAGAGAACAAATATTTTATTTAAGAGATTATTATTTCCAAGTGAGCACAAGCTAAGGAACAGGAGTATTTTCCATGAGTATCAAAACGGAAACTTTCTAAAGGAAAACAAAGGCCAGCACCTTATTTGAGAATATATTGCAGTGGTGGAGATAGGTATCTAATACTTGTAATGTTACATATTGCAATTATTTGCAGTTATACTCATTGGCAAAATAGTAAATGAGTGAATAATAAATACTAAAATGAGCCGAGGCCCAGATGACTGAAGGAGTGGATTTACTGCTGGTCCTGACGCATCTGTATTATGACATTTCACCACAAAAGCAATCTAGGCCTCAACTTTATCATTGTAAAATAAGATAATAATAATTGCTTGACCTTTTCAAAAGAATGCCATGCCTTTCAAATGAGAAACAGTAAAGTACTAAACAGATGTTAATTACTTTTATAAAAGTTTATCTGTGGTCATTGCCAAGTTTTTTTTAAGCACTCAAAACTTGGTTATGGATTCAATCTGATCAATTAAAGATTAGAAAATGTACATAAGAAACTTAATATCTCAAGACAGATAATTTTGTAGTAAGTACAAGTTGGATTTATGTTGGCAAGGAGACAGTGTAATGTAATAGTGAAAGGAAACTATTTCTTGAATTTGTGAATATTTTCTCCTCTGTATAATGAAACTATAATACATGAATTAAATGGTCCCTCAAGCTCTCAGATTCTGATTCTTATGGACTCCTATCTTGAGTCGTCTATTTTGTATATCGGATCAACCCGACTAGGTGACTCTTTGTGTTCCTGACATATCTCTTTTCAGGTGACACCAATTCTTAACACCGTGGTCTTTTTGTCCATTGATTAATGAAAACATTTGTGCTAAACAATGTCAATTACTGAAAGTAATTTTAAAAATTACTTTGTTTATTGGTTGAACAGTCACTCTATGAATATTATTGGATTTTCAGTAAAAGCAGGCATAATCCTGAACCTAAATATTTATCTTATTGGAGAAAGAACACATATTCATATCTACAAAATCTAAAGTTGTCCTCACTCACTGGGTAAGGGTAGAAACATGTTCTGAGATCAGAAAAGAAATGTCTCCAATGGTAAATTAAAAGCACATGGTCAGGTCAGTAAGTGCAAACACTGACGTTTCCTAAGAGCAGACTTTTAGGATCAGGTGACTGCTTTAAGGAAACTAATCTTGCAGCACTGACTTCAGGAACAGAGGTAAGAGACTGCCTGTGTGTATGTGATATATATGAGACACCTTTGCTATTCCTTAGGTGAAAAAAGGGTAGCAGTGAAAATATCACACATAGGAAATGTCACTCACAGAGTCTTGGAAAGTGTTTTGTTGCAGTAGACAAAGAAAAAAAAAAGAGATATGTATGAATTCAAAGTCTTCAGCTTATGTTTATAGTAGAATGGGGCTATCATTAACAGAAAAATGCTGATGATTTTGTGATGGGGAGGTACTAGAGCAGAGAAAATGAATACAGTTTAGAATGGGGGAAAAAAGAGCCAAACTAGAGCCTGAAAGGGAGGAAATGACTTTATCAGCACTAAGGAGTTAGCTGAAATCCTAGGTGAGAGTGATTTCAGGGAGAAGATAAAAAGGTGGGCTGAGAAGAGGTGGGCTGCTGTGAGTGCCTAAATTTAGAGGCCCAGGAAAAGAGGTAGGCACTTAGCAATCTAGGAGTAGGGAAGGTAGTAAACTAAGGTGCTAAGGAAACTGAAAGAAATGAGTTTCAAGAAGGATGAGCTGATGGGCAGTGGATAGTTCTTTCATTAGTATCTAATAATACAAAAGAGAAGTCAAAATGAGCGAGCGGGTCAGGCAGTGACCTGATATTGATGATATATCTTTGATGAAGTATTTTATTTATTTATTAAAAGTAATGCCATAGAAATGATGGAACAATGTGGTAAATTTGCTGATAATATTATGTTCATTGGGAAAAAGTCAGTACACTTATTTTAAAAAATGTCAGTGAGGAAGGGAGGTAGAGGGTAAAAAACTGTGTGAAGATATTTAACAGTAATTATATGATTAGCAGGGATATCACTGATTCCAGTAACCACCTTTGCATTTACATTTTTGATCACATTGGCTCTGCAATTGAAAAATGTTGGTGCTAAGTATTGGTACTTTGATTTTTGTTAATGAGAAGAGAATAGAGACTTTAAATGAAGCAATCATTGTAAGAAAAAGCCAAATGAAATCCTTGCATGTCCCTGTGGGAAGGAAGGTCTGCAATGGGTCAAACCTAAAATTGTTATTTTATTTAACAAAGAAATGATTAAGCTTCAGCAAAATATTATTTATCATGTTGAAATATTTACATTTTGTTTGCTTTTTATTTATTTTGATATAATTTTGATTTTATAATTGTGTATAAGCTAAAAGTATAAGAGGTTTATATCTAGTTTTACGGTTGTGAAAGTCTATGATACACACAAACACACACATATACACACATATACATATAAATAATATATTTGTATATGTTATTTATACAAATATACATATCAAAAGAGGTCTTGTACTGCTTAGGTTTCACAAACACTGCTATGATCTTGGGCTACTAAGTATTTGAAATGTGGCTGGTTCAATTGGAACATGCTGTAAATATAAATACACTCTGAATTTTGAAGACTTTATGGTGAAAAAAGTAAATATCATTGATTGTTATATGTATTATACATTGAAATTGTATCATTTAGGATATATTGGGTTAAATTATATATATTATTGAAATTAATTTTACCTTTTTTTTTTTTTTACTTTTTTAAATGTGGTTGCTGTAAATTTTGAAAGCTTATGTGTGGCTCTCAGGATCTTTCCACTGGACGGGGCTGGTCTGCAGTGTGTATGTCCTGGCAGCCAGGCTTGTCTGCCACTGATAACCAATGTGTGTGTGCTGCCCCTGTCTACTTGAGATTCAGAGGCCAAAGAGGGAAAGGGACCTGGGGCTAAGATACAGATATATGAGTGCCTTTATGTACCTTTCAGGCCACAGCCTCTCAGAAAAGCACTTTGGTGCACATATCGAGTGGGGTTGATTTGGTAATGCATGAAGCATTCGGCCAGCAAAGGGTCCTGAAAAAGAGTCATCTATAAATAAAAGATACAGTTTACATGATCTTAGAAGTCCATCATGTTTGTTGAGATGACACAAAAGAGTATATCAGACTGTTTTTACAAAATTCTCTTGGGAGTGTTCGTTTTCTTGTTAATATTTAGATTATTATTCATTGCCAATTAAATCTGACCAGTTCTCTAAAAGACATGTTCTAAGTCTTATGGTACCCATGATAGCTTCACCCTTCACAAGTTCCACAAAATTCAGTGGCTCATTTGTCCTCTGCACCAGCAATTCTAGCTTTGTGTTATATTTAAACACTTGTGAGTGTTGGCTTACTCATCAGCTCACACAGTCAGTGGAGAGACGTCTGATGCCTTGAATCCTATAGCACAGGATTAGTTTTCTGATTGTGGTGACCATTCAATAGTTGAATTGAATCAAATATATTCTTTAAATTGGTAGGGCTCATGTACACACATACAAGTTTACAAGGAAAAATATACATGCACATGTAGTATTAATAGGTATACAAATGTCGATTAAGATAATATAAATTGAAGATATTAAAAGTTATTAAAAATTCATTTAATACACCAACTTACAAAACATCATAACCTAGCCTACCTTAAACATTCTCAGGACACTTATGTTAGCCTACAGTCGAGCAAAATCATCTAACACAGTGAGTATACTCTAGAATATTGGCTATTTACCCTCGTGACTGCATGGCTGACTGGGAGCTGTGGCTCACTGCTACTATGCAGCATCACAAGACAATATCATTCTACATATCACTAACCTGGGAAAAGATCAAAATTCAAAAAGTACAATTTTTTTTTTTCTGAATGTGTGCCACTTTTACACCATCTTTAAATTGAATCATAATGCAAGGACCATCTGCGGTAGGTAAGGAAGAAGGGAAAGGGCAGAGAAGGAAGGGAGGGGAATTTCCTTTATTTCTCTTGTGTTTCTGTATGTGGCCCAGATATGTGAGTATGTTTTAGTGAAGAAATTTCTAGATCATACAAATGTCTATAGGTAGAAAATGTGGCATTTCCCATTGCTTTTGCCCTCATGTCATGTTCAAATCTTAATCTTCCTTCTTATCTCTAGAGCTTGGAAGGGTGATATAGACTTTGACTTAATATCCACCAATGGGTTCATCAACAAGTTTATCTACCTGGTTGATTAATCCACAGTGGAGAAAAAAGAGAAAAAATTGAAACAGAAGAGTAGGAAGTAAATAGTGGAGTTACCAATTGAGGCCAACTTCATGAAGAGCAACATTTTGATTTTTATTGGCTTGTAAGAAACATTGGTTGAGGAGAATTTTTGTGGTTTGTTCCAAAACATAACCTGAATCCCCTTGACTGTAAGGAAGGCAGCTGTTGTGAATGTTTATAATTAATAAACTTTAAAAAAAGATAAAATTCCCTCATTTTATCTAGAAAAATTAATGAGCTTTTCTATGCAATTAAAAGTGGGTGATATAGTCTCGATTCCCTGCACATATGTTGAATTGTCTCATGAGAGGACCCAAGGTCTTTGGACTTCCCTGGGATATGCCATCAATGACTTAGGCAACGTCAAGGTTCATGAATATGGCAAGAGTGGCTAGTCTTGCTCATTGAGAAAATAAGTGGGTTATTCATAAAACGTTACCTGAGGCTTAGTACTGTGTGTATCCCAGACTCATTCTCTAGGAAGCAGCTTTTCCTATCTTGAAGATACTAATGAATAAGATCATAAAAGTAGGGTTGTTCTGCCTAAAGTAATTGGTTATCCATTTTTTTTTGAGAACTTTAAGGCCATTTTCAACTAATGAAAAGAATAAAACTGTCAGTTTAACCTCCCTGAAGGAATATATTATATATGCCTCTTACTATATATCTTCAGAGCATAGTACAATGACTGGCATATACATGTGTGGTGAATGGCAGACATTTGGAATCTAGCTCAACTCAATTTCTTAGAGAAGTTTCTCTAAACACACTGGACTTTGTGAAATCATTGGGTGGTGTGGATCGGTGCTGTTTTGTGGTTAATTGATACTTAGCATCCATTCATTCCTTCTTCTGTTGTGCTCATCTTTATTATAGACTCCAAAAACTTAAGGATAAAATATCCCAGATTTTCTAGAAGCTACAGTTTTAGGAATTTTTTTTCAGTGAGATGCACTTGAGTAAGATTCAGAAGACAGATATGAGGCGAGGCTGTCTTCTTGCTGCATTAGCTGTTACTTCTGGTTAAGAAGGTTGGAGAGTTGGAGTTTATCTGAAGCAGCATCTGAGTGTTATGTCTCTGGTTTCATGGATCTTTAGAGATAGATGGACCAGCATGTTGGTGTGACAATTATTCCACTGTTCAATCATCTTCCTCGAATTTAGTGAGAGACCTTTGTGGACACAGTGCTTTCTTTGGTTTTCTGATTCCCTGATCATTTCGATAGAAGAATTTTCTTGAATGTGATAGGGCTGGTGGCACTTGCCCTTGCTTTCCTCCTTGTTGCTTTATTTATATAAATTCAATACTACCTGATGGTCACAAAAAAACATGGTAAAGTGAAAAATCAAGCACAGTGATATAATATATACAGAGAGAGAGGTTTTATAAATTGGGGATGATATTTAAGATGAGATCTGAAGGATAAGTAGAATTAGACATGCAAAGTTTTAAGTAAAAACATCACTTGAAGAAACACCAAATACAAACATTCTAAAACATAAAAAAGGCTTGATATGTTTGAAAAATAGAGAGGTGGCAGTGATGCTGGAATATGGTGAGCAAGGGAGAGAGCTTTATAAGATGAGGTTGGAAAAATTGGCAAAGCTAGACTATATACATCTAAAAGGCCATGACTTGGAGGAGAAATAGTGTTTAAATTTGGAAAGCTATGGCATTACTCAGTAAAAGAAATAATTTAATGCAATTTATTTTTTTAAAAGATCACTGTGATTACTGGATGAAAATGGACAGTAAATATTCAATAGTTGAAAAAGGAAAACAAGTAAAGGCATTCTTATAGCAATCCAGGCAATCTGTGATTATGTCCTGAACCAGAGAATATATGTGAATACTGAGAAAAAAAATCAGGAATGACTTATAGGTTGTTTAATCTAAGCAATTAGATGAAAGGTGGTTTATGGGATAGAAAAGTCTCACAAAACTAAAGAGTTGGGGGGCTAAAGAAAACAAGACACTTTTGAAGGAAAAAAAGTAAAAGAGTGGGTAGTAAAATAATCTAAATATTCTTGCAATGTCTCAGCATCTACAGTCATTATGGACATAAGCTTGAGATCCAAGAAGCTGTGTATTCAAATTCAAAAACACTAATAGTTCTCTTACCTTGAGTAATTTACTTATCTCTTCTAACTTTAATCTCCTCTTCTTGAAACTGTAATAAGAATACCTACTTCATGTGGATGCTTTAAAGATTAGAAAATACAATGAATATAAATCCCATAGCAAATGTTTGGGAAGTAATCAATAGCAAATTATTACAACTTTTTTTTCTGAGTTAATGATAGATTAGATTTTCTGAACAACTATGCTACCTAAAGCAATATCTATCTATCTATCTATCTATCTATCTATCTATCTATCTATCTATCTATCTATCTATCGATAGATCAATAGATCTATCTATCTATCTATCATCTATCTATCTATCTATCTTGAATAAAATATAAGCATAATCTTTTAAAATAAATTTTTTAAATGCATTATTAATCTGGCAAGAAATTAAGACAAGTTCAGAAGGAAAAAAAACCAAAACAGATAAAAACTGCACTCCAACAAAGTAAGTTTGATCACAAATGGACTTTTGGTGAACCTTGGTATCCTGAGCTTGCACTTTGATATTCTGAGGAGTGCAAGGGAAAGGAAACACTGACTGGAGACTATGAAACAAGGCTGGTTTATATATTCTACATAAAACTGAAACCCAAAGACTTAGAAATAGACCAATTCTGCAGAAATCTGCAGCATTCCTCTCAGTCTCATTTTGAAGCTGGATTGAAGAGGAAATAGTAATTTCCCCTGAGTTTTGTGATGCCAAGTTAACCCTTCTGTGAGTTTGTGGATTATGATCCAAATTTCATGTGCCTTTATCTTCTAAAATACCTCAAGTTAGACTTTATGTTAAAATGGTGCCAAGATACGGTGGCCAAATGGGTAAGAAAACAAGACCATTACATATGCTGCCTATGAAAAATTCACTTCAGATCAAAAGACACACACAGTATGGAAGTAAAGGGATGGAAAAAAGATATTTCATGAAAATGGAAACAAACAAAGCTGGGTTAGTGATACTTATACTGGAAAAAATAGACTTTAAAACAAAGGCTATAATAAGAGACAAAGAGGATCCAGTAATCCCACTTCTAGATATTTACCTGAAGAAACCCAAACACTATTTTGAAGGGACATGTGCGTCCATATGTTTATTGTAGCATTATTTATAATAGCCAAAATAAGGAGACAACCTGGATGTCTATCATAAGGTAAATAGAGAAGAGCTGGTACTATATTCAATGAAATGTAACTCAGCCATAAAAAAAGAATGAAATCTTGCCATCTGCACCAACATGAATGGACCTAGAGGATATTGTGATGAGTGAAGTTAAGTCAGACAGAGAAAGGCAAATGCCATATGATTTCACTTACATGTGGGATACAAAGGACAAAATACACAAAATAGAAACAAAGATACAGAGAACATTTTGATGGTTGTGAGATGGGAATGGTGTTGGGAGGGGGTGAACATAGGGAAAAGATTAAGAAGTACAAATTAATAATTATAAAATAGTCATGTAAAGTATAGCATAAAGAATATAGTCAATACTATTTTAATAATTATGTATGGTAGATGGGTAGTAGATTAATTGGGGTGATCACTTTTTAAATTATGTAAATGTTTAATCACTATGTTGTACCCCAAAATTAATATGTTGTATGCCATTGTAATAGTAAAATTTAAAATATATTATTTAAAAATAAAATAAAATAAAATAAAATAAATAAAATAAAATAAAATAAAATAAAATAAATAATAAAATACCTTAAGTTAGACTTTATGTTAGAATGGTGCCAAGTTGGTTTTGGTCAACCTTAGAAGCAATAGCAAATTCTCTGAGAGTATTTGCAGTCAGCTGGCTTCAGGGATTTTTATAGGTAAACATTAAGTAGACATGAGGTCCCAGTCAAAAATCTTAATAGGTTGTAGCTATTATAATCATGACAACAAGTAAAGATCTTTCTAGATTTAGCCACATACATGGAACTGCTCTCTTGACCCTGCCTTATGATGTCTCTTCAGCACCACAAATGGAGCATGATTAAAACTTAAGCCATGAGTACTTTCAGGTTGGTCTTCTTCACCTTGCTTTGCTTTCCAGGGAATTCTCCCTACAGCTATTGAATCATTTAGCTTAGAAATCTCAGTGTGAGCACAGCTACCCCACTTCCTCATAGGGGGCATTGTGAAATTCTCTCCAAAAATCTATTTCTTCACACCTGTTCTACTTGCTGCTGTACACTGACTATGTAGTGCCAGGTCCCTAAAATAATTCAAGAAATATTTGCCAAAGATATAAAAGATATTTCTGAGGTTTACAAGATGAAAAACTAAACAAAACATGAAGTAAAAATCAACATGTGACTATCCAGTGACCAAAATCAGTTTAATTAACAGTAGAGACTGAGAAGTTTTTAGAGAACTGTGTTAGCTTCAGAGTTCAGAAGGAGTATTCTTGAGAGAAGAACTTCATTTTGTGCCTCTAAATATTCATAAAACCTCAGTGCAATGAATAACTGGTCCCTTACTCAGAATCTCTAGAGAACCACATTTCAAGTCTTCCCTTGATAAGAATTTGCCATTGATACTCTCTTATTGTGGAAGTAGCAGCTCTGTCAGCTACAACTTGAGTTACGATCTGTCTTTTACTGACTTGTTTATGGAAGGAAAGCTCCTTGGGGCAAGAACTGTTGTTATTCAGCACTGTTCAAGCTAAACTCTTTTGTGCTGAGTATACCAGTGGCACCTTACAAGGAACAATAAAAAAACATATCAGGTCACCTTAGCTCGTTCATCTAAATATTTCCATTAATAATTAATTTTAATTTTCTTTAATTAAAGTTATAAAGTGGACTGCACTGATACAATGTGATTGGTTTTAACCAAAGGAGCTTTGAGGGCCATGGACACCTGAGGTACTCACAACTGCAATCCCCAGATGCACTGCATCCTTTATGAACTTCTTTAGCAATATTATTAAACCATGCTTAATTTTATAACTAAATCACACAATTTCAAAGATTTTTGAACTTTGAGAAGTTCAAAAATAAAATATTGATTTGACTCAAAGATGAAAAACTACTCTGACACAGACTTGGACCTTTATCAATATTACCAAGTGCCTGTGTCTAATTAGAAAGAGGGTCATTCCAAGGTAAGCTGCAATATGTGTCCAAACCCTAATGAATCACATTTTAAATAAAATGTGTATGTCTTTATTTATTCCCTTTTCACACTGCAATTTTCTGTATCTCTGAGTGGTCTATTTTTAGACTGACCTATACCAGTTTTTGCAAAATCTATACAGGGAGAAATACTTTTACATTTATGGAGATGTTATACTTGCCGTCAAAAATGATAGACACCTTCTATTTAACCATCCTTTTACATTTTCCCAAAATTTTCTTCTTCCTTATGTTAATTGTTTCAAGAACACTGTAATATTTCTGGTTCTATGTAGTAGTATACATGGATGGACAAAGAATCATAAAGAAGTTAAGTAGAACTGAAGTAGGTAGTTGCACAAACGATTTGACTTTTGTGCTGTGTAAATCCCAGTTGTACTGCAAGAATGGCCTTCTGCTCTTCCCAGGGGAGCCTCAGTCCAGAGATGTTACTTTTCAAGGATGCTTCGGTGCCCAGCCTCAACTAGCATTCTCATTTGTCTTCTTTTTCTTCTGCCAAGGTATCTGTAATCACTGGATACTAGGTAAATACGTTGCCTTCTTAGTTAAATACCTGTTTCACCTCTCTTCCCCACCAGTCTATCTTAACTTCACCAGTCCCGCACAAATAAGCATATGTAAATATGCACATATAAACACAGTTCTGGATGCACAAACACAATTTTAAGCATAAGCTCCAAATTTCCCTTTTATCCTCCAAATATATAAATTGAATAAAGAAGTCCAGGAACTTTTGTTTACATAACACAATATAGAAAAAGTGAATGCTTAGATATAAAGTTGAGTAGCATTTTGTCTTTGCGAAACCAACTAATTCTTTAAATTAACTATTTGCATAGACCACTTTAACAGGTTGATGTGAACTTGTGTAGAAATAAACACTCTTCAAGAGACTCTCATTGTATCTAAATGTGGTTCTTGGAAACAGAGTCAGTATACTCACAGTCCTGCTGAGGGCAGAGCGAGAGTTTTACATTTTGAAAAAGGTGATTTTGAACTAAGCCAGCCCTTAAAGCTGGCACAGCCATCACAAATACATGCAGTTGGCAACTTACCTTTTTCATGAGAAAGGGATTCCTGGAGTGTCCTCTTTAGTGTACTAGAATTTAAAAAATAAATTTCCTAAGTTTTTGAAACTTGTTCTTTAAAGGAAACAAAAATAAAACAAGAGATCCATAACAGCTGTTTTCCAGTGTTGCAAACTTTGGACAGCAAGGCCGTTTTTGAATATTCTCCAACTCTGCTGATTTTCTCATAGACTTGATCTTAATCACAAGCCTGATTTGACACAGTGGGTCCTGGGTAAAGAGCGAATCTAATGGAATGTATGACAAGAAGAGGCACCTTTGATATCTGAGTAACTTCTTCACCCCTGGGCCCATTCCTACACATTTAATCATCTTTCAGAGTTTTGCTCTTTTAATTAAGTTAAATTCAGACAATGTGTTTAGCAACTTATTAAGTATTAGGTACAGAGAACCTGGGGAAAGAAGTTGAAGGAGTGTGGGCCCTGCCTTCAAGAAGTGAATAGTCTATTTGAAAGAATAGCTTTTTTACAATAACCAAAATATAGGGTGCTATCTAGAGTGGTAGAATGATATATAACTCATATTATTATGGAAGTATATAAAGAAAATTAATTTTTTCTTGAGAGTAGTAAGAATTGAATTGAGATATATAAAGGCTATAGAAAAGTATGATATTTGGGCCATTGATATGAGTTTGATTAATCATTTAAATGTGTCGAATACCATTTGAAAACTCAGCCTAGTACCAAAAATGTAGCTTAAACCAATTCCTTAAAGAATGAGTCATAGAGGTGACTTGTAATTAAAAAACAGTTAGATTCTAGACAGTGTGGCACCAATTTTGGTAGGGGTTTAGGCAGAGAGAGAGTGTGTTCCAGGCTGGGGAAGTAAGAGACTTATCGATAGAGCTAAAGAGAGAAGAGACAATAACTGATATTTACTCATTACTTACCATTCTTTCTACTACTGCATACCTGTGTGCACAAGTGCTCATTGTGTGTGTGTATGTGTGTATGTGTAGTGAGGGAGAATACCTAATGGTGTCAGAACAGAGACAAAGGTGACCATTTTCTGGAGACTTGTTTGTTTGAAAAAAGCAGAGGAAAATGTTGGGAGGGTTTAGGGAAGACAAAGTGAAGAACAGGGGTTTAAAATTGCATCTATTTGATAGAAGGGGTGCATGGATAGTTCTTGAAAGGTAGGGAGATAACTTACCAGGCAAAGACTCTTCTGGTAAAAATATACAGGAAAGGCTTAAAGCAACAGTCTGTGGGAAGAGAGGATATGTGGCAGTAATTCAGAATTGGAGGATCAGGGGCATCTGATTAGGTTGTTGGGCATAGATGGCATAGGAATAGAAAGAGATATTTTTACTTGTTTCCTATTTGACTCAAATGAAATGTAGGTGACTTTTGGCTAGAAATATGAATACTAACATATTTTTATCCTCACCACCTGCTTCTCTTTGTGAGTTTATAGCAATGAAAGATGGCATACAAAAGACAACTCTGAAAGAGATGAAAAGTTCAGTTTTTACCAAGGCTTTTTCTTGGGCCTTAGTATGGTGAAAGAGTTGTAAAATTTGAAATTATCAAAGGGAAAAAAGTGCAGTAACTTAAAACAATATGTTTAAAATTAACAATGATAGCTAAACTGCCGACCTTCAGGAAGCTAATTATTGATGAACAATGTTATTCTTATGTCCAAGACCTGACTTTATCATCAGTGCACAATATGCCAGACTGGGCTACTCACAAAGGGATATGGAGCTCAGAAGCAAGGTGTGGTGGTTAGGGATTTAGTGCCCACACCAGCTACCTGCATGCAAATCTCACCACTGACAAGCTGAGTGACCTTTGGCAAAACCTCTCTGTTAAGAAATAAGGGTGATAATAATATCTAATTAACAGTTTTGTTCCAAGGGTTAATATATGAAAATTGCTGAGGAACAAGGCCAGGCATCAGAAGAGCTGTTAAATAATAGCTGTTATTATTATTTTTTTTCTTCTATGTAATAGGCATTATCAGATATTGTTGTAAATCCCCTTAAGCCTTTTTCTGCCTCCATTCACTCCCACCCCTCTACTCCCTGGATTACATCTTGTTAAAATCAATGAGTAGTATTGAGACCCTGCTATGCACTAGGTATTTTTGTACATCATTTGATTTGCTTTATATGATTCTCTAATTCTTTGTTCCTGTGAGTAAACTGGATCTTTGGGATTATAAATAACATTCTCAAGGACACACCACTATTATGGGTTGAAGTATGGTTCTGAGCCCACTACTAGAACATTCCAAAAAATTCTATTTCACTACTTTCCTAGGAGGAAAACTGCACTCAGAGAATACATTGGAGTAAGGAAACTACACCAATCTCTGCTAGTGTATGCTATTTATCCTTTTGGGAAAAGACTGAAGGGAAAGATTCATTAAGAGAAACTATGTCTATACATTCTTAAGTAACTGGAGATACAATTTATCCAAGCCATTAGACATTGAACCAACTGGCCAAATATATCTCCAGTAAAACCTGACAAGGGACATCAAATTCCAAAATCATTAATTTGTTTAATTGTAGACAGTGCATCTCTTCCCTGTGAGATATGATAGAATCAGCTTATAATGCCCCTGTCTGAATCATGTGATTAAATAAAATGGCCAAGCATTTTTGAAGGGAAGAAAACTATGTGCTATTCTCTATTAATGATATACTAATGTGGCATATCCATACAAGAGAATATTATTCAGCCATAAAAAGTAACAAAATACTGATTCATGCCATGACGTGGATTTCACCTTAACAATGTCATGCTAAACAATCCAATTAGAAAATAGGCAGAGGACATGAACAGATGGCCAATAGACATGAAAAGATGCTCACCTCACTAATCATCAGAGAAATTTAAATAAAACCACAATAAGATATCAGCTCATACCTGTCAGAATGGCTATCATCAGTGAATCAACAAACAACAAGTGTTGGCAAGGATGCAGAGAAAAGGAAACCCTCATGAATTGTTGATGGGATTGCAAATTTGTGCCACCACTATGTAAAACAATATGGAAGTTCATTAAAAATTAAAAATAAAATTACCTTATGATACAGAAATTCCACTTCTGTGTATTTATCTGAAGAAATTCCAAAACATGAATTCAAAAAAAGATGCACCTCTATGTTAACTGCAGTATTATTTATAATAGCTAAGATCTGGAAGCAACCTAAGTTCCCATCAATAGATGATTGAATAAAGAACTAGTACATTTGTGCAATGGAATATTACTTAACCGTAAAAAATAGAATCTTACAATTTTTAAAAATTTGCTAAATGAAATAAATCAGACAGAGAAAGACAAATACCATATGATTTCACTAATAGGTGGAATCTAAAGATCAAAACATCTAAATGAACAAACAAAACAGAAACAGACTCATAGATACAGAGAAGAAACTAATGGTTGTCAGATGGGAGAGGGGTTGAAAGGCTGGGTGAAAAAGATAAAGAATTAATAAGTACAAATTGATAATTATAAAATAGTCATGAGGACATAAAGTACAACAAAAGAAGTATTGTCAAATATATTGTAATAACTATGTATGGTGCTAGACCTATCAGACAGATCATTTTGTATGTTATATAAATGTCTAATCGTTATACCGTCTACACACCTGAAACTAATACAAAGTAATATTGATTGTCAGCTTTTTTTTTAAAAAAAGAAAATGTTATGCTAATTTAAAGAAACTAGTAACAAAGGAGCACAAATTGTATGATTCAATTTATATGACCTGTCCAAAATAGGCAAATTCCCTTTATGCAATGGAAGTTGTGAGGCATTTCACAATGGAGAAAAATTTACTCATATTTATAAGCCACCTCTTGGATCCTATTCAAAGTAATGATGTGGTCATCATGTTAGTAGACTCTTTTTCATTTTTTGTTGGGTTTGCCAACATGCAAAAGTTTGTGAAGTTAGACTTACATTTTTGCAAGGATTTTGGGATGACTGCTAAGGCATATAAAGTAATAGACACATTACAAAATCGATCATGGTGGTTGGTGTATTACTCTAAATAAACTAAAATCCATTAAACTGTACACTTAAAATGAGTGAATTATATAATATGTGAATTATATTTCAATATATCTGTTAAAAATGTATAGCTATTTTGTACTGAATGCTCAACAAGACACCCCATAGGAGAAGGCATCCAGGGATGATAGTCCTGGTGGGAAGAAAGACAAGGGAAAGGTTGAACCCTGGGTTACTACTATTTGTGAGTATAGCTGAGGAACTCTGGGCAGCTGAAAG
The DNA here is from genome assembly GCA_030015415.1 of Cynopterus sphinx. NCBI lineage: Eukaryota > Metazoa > Chordata > Mammalia > Chiroptera > Pteropodidae > Cynopterus > Cynopterus sphinx. Next base: position 23,998,528 of record CM057384.1, on the reverse strand, counting down.
CAGGCAATAGACATGTTCTTAGTAACGATGCCCCAAAAAGAGAGGGAATGGGGAGGACATACTTTGTTTCTTATGCCTTTTGTCCCAGGCCAACCTGGCTTATTTTCATATTTTTATTTTTATCTCCTTTTTCACTTATGACTAGCCTTACAATTGGTGCTCTAAAATGCTCTTATTTTAAATCAGTATATTCTTAAGAAATGTTGATGACAACTACACTCTGTTTTTTTGTTCTTATTTACCACTCTTTCCCAAGCCTTAGTATTTTCTCTGGCTCCCATGCCACTAATTCCTTCCGCAGACTTGTCAACACTTCAAATTATCTCCAACTCTGCTGCCTCCCATATATTGCTTAGCCAATGTATACACACTTAGCTCTCTTAATCTCCCTCATAAGTAAATTCCTCAGCCCCTTAATCACCCCCGCTACTCTTCTCTGAATCCTTTCCAATGTGTTGACATCTTTCTGGCACAATGGTTCCCACAGCCATATGCCTTTGGCACCCGCTCCCCTTGGCCTCGCACCAGAAATGGAACTTGGCCGATGTCAGAACAGAGAGTAAGACATATTTATTTGATTTAGTTTTTGATTATGTTCACTTCTTGGGATGATAGTTGATTACTACTGATGGGGTTGGCCAGGCATTGGGATTCAGGGCACGTCAGTGATGTAGGGGGTATATGTGTGAAGAGCAATAGCTTGTAACTTGTGTTTCTCCTAGGAGTAGTCTCTTTCTAAAATAGATGAAATCAGGAGCTTTGGGAAATGGTCATACTGTAGATTAGCATCCCAAAGATTGTTTCTATTTCTATTGCCTGAATTTCAAAATTCAATTTAACCTTTCATAATTCTAGAATTTTGAGGTTAGAGAACCTTAAGATTTCCACAGGGAGGAGAAGCCTGTCATAGCAGAAACATCTGGGGCAGAGGCTTTGAACATATAAAGTTTAACCATCAATTCTAGGTTAGAAATTCTTTATTCCATATGATGGGAGCTGTGAGTCATTCAAATGTTGGGGGGTGGGGGTCAATTTACATGTATTGAAAAACCCCCTCTGGATCCATATTGCAATACTAATTGTATGACCTTCACTTTAGGAGAGACTTTCATTTTTACTGAGTTTTGACAATGTTTATATGAAGTTTGTGGAGTTAGACTTACATTTTTATATTAGCAACATGATTTCTCTAATGATAAATCAAGTGATAGTCTAAGTTCTTTGAGAATGAAAATCTGTTTGTAAGCAAGGTTTGTGAAAAAGTGTCAGTAACTATAATGCCTTTAAAATTTTAGAAACCTCCGACAAAGTTAATTTATGCTTTCAACCAAGATCCACTGGTGGCCTATAATACCCCTGGTACTGTTTTAGACATTGTGGCTAAAATACACACAAGGCATATATGATTCTAACTACAGGAGTCAAATATTATTAAGATAACTACAGATGGATTGATGCAAGAAGAATAAGGATGACGAAATTCCCATGTCACAGGAAGACAAACTTGAGTGGTTTTCTTCTTAGATATATGACAGACACCTATGTCACTCTACACGTTACCTAGACCAGTATAGAATATACATGTTTCTTTGGTATAATGTGGCACAATTATCACAATTGGCAAGCCAGATTCTGTCTCATATTACATTTTCTCAAGTGAGATATATTAATCCTGCCAATGTACAAGGCAGATGTTTAGACTGAGATTGGGGAAAGTAAGAAAAAAAAACTTGCTGTTAGTGACAAATGTGTCAAATCCAGCTGGAAGTGATGGAGTGCTGGCAGACGGGCATTCTAACAAATAGGAAGCATGGAGAGATCTTTCTGTGGTCATCAGAAAAAATGAACCTGACTCTTAAGCTATAGAAGGAAATAAATGAAATAAGCAGCTGCTATTGCCCCCTTTTTCTTTAAGAATAGAAGTTGAATACTCAAAAGTCAGAAGAAAACCAGCAGCAAACTGCTCAGAGAGTAACTTCTTGAGTTGTTGGAATATAATTTCAAAGAAAATCCTTAATTAACCTGGAGTTTGGTTTTATTTACTCTTGGTAACAGCCATCTCACATGGATGTGGAAGATCTCCTGGGGTTTACTCATGAGGTTCATCACTACCTCCTTTCCAGGAGATGGGACCAGGCCAATTTAGTTCCTCTTAGCCTAGGCTGTCTGCCTGGCATCTAATAGTTAAGCCTATCAGACTGTAAGGCATGTCTTTACTGAAGGTGTAAATTGCTCTCAGAAGAGCATTGCAACATAAGAAGAACAAAGGCTGAAAATATAGTTAGCTTAGACTTTTCTACAGTCCTCCCCAAAGGAGATATTTTAAGGTTTATCCTTCAGAATAGTGATTGGGCTTTGTGTGTTCCCTTTACTCCCAATGTGGTTATCCTTTCTTTATAGACCAGCTCATATGAACCGCCCCACCAGCCAGACCCTCTGTCAGAAGAAATTCTAATTCCTCCCACCTATCACTATCATAAATCTTCACACACCCCACAAGAATTATATCTTCATCTACTTTCCTGCATAATCCAAGAACAAAAGCAGTAGAATGCAGTGATATGAAGAGGGGTTTTGCAGTAATATTACAAAGTGTAGTTTTCAAGTTTCATTCTACTACTTACTGGTTGAAGACCTCAATTTCTTCATTGGTAAATGAAGATAATATTTACTACATAAAGTAGAGGTGAGGCTTAAATGAGCTCATAAATGAAAAGCGGTTAGCGTAGAGTCTGATTAGCCTTCAATAAATTGTAGTTATTATATTATTCCAAACAGGTCCCTGATATCCATTGCCATCTCATTAGATTCTAGGAGAAAAGCAAAGGTGAATATGAAAATGGCTTCTCAGACTTTAGTTCACAAACAGATACATGAACCTACCACTCTTCTTAGAGGCTTTCCTGTTAAGCAATCATAGCACTCAAACTTTACTTTTCCTCTTAGGGATACTGTCCATGCAGTGTCATATTAGAGAAATGAATTTTCCTGATAGTAACCTCTTGTCTTGTCCTGTAGGAATAGTAAATAAAATGTCTTTGCATCCTTTTGGCTCCAGCAGGGGCCTGACTCAACAACAGCAACAAACAAACAAACAAGCAAACAAAAGGTTCACACACACTGTCAGAGCACCACTTTAACCTTGAATGGTCTTTTCCTATCTCCAAGGTATGGTTCTGATTCTGACTTCTTTTTATTCAGAATCTCCTTAAGATAAAAGAGAAGGTAACGAGATGGCATTGGCCATGTGATGGGTTTGCATTTCCTACTTTGCCCATTTTTAGCCACTCACTGTTCATCCCATTTTCTGGTCCTAGAGTCTTTTCTGTATGGCCTTTGCCTCATCAATCATCAAGGAATGTTTCCACCAAACTTGTACCTTTGTTCAATTTTCAGTTTACAATCAAGCAACCTCCTACACCAGCCACTCTCTTTTTTCACAAGTACTTAGGCTTCTAATTTCCCCCAGGAATGAAGTTTACTTTCTTATCCACAGAGTTAACCTAGGGTTCTTGGACCTGTGCCACGCATATGACTCCAGTCCCAATCTAGATACTCCCTTCACTGGACCTTCTTCCCACCTACAGTGTGATCCACAGTTGAGGTTGGGGATGGGAGTTGTGAGAACAGAACTAAGTAGGAAACATAAGGGGAGCTGATTCTGGCAAATCAGACACAGAGTAACCCTGATGAGTTCTGCTGACTTTGTTGTATGCGCCAGCTAAGGTTCTTTTTGTTTAAGCAACTAATAAACACAAATAATGACAAGAATTGCTTTAAAGTTCTGTCATACTATCACTTATTACAGAATGTGTCATATTATTCTGAATGAAAGTGAAATCTCTGCAGGGCCAGTTTGAGTCATCTGATGGATGAAATCACATTAGAATTCACTATTCCTTAATTCCTACCACCTTCATAGGACTCCTGATTGTAGTAATTGGAAATGAAAAATATCTACAAATTTATAAATTCTCTATATGTGCAGAGTATTTCACAGTTTACAAATTGCTTTCATTCACAATACTTTATTTGAGCTACACAAAAGTCCCTGTGTGAGCATTTTAATGTCTCCATTTTTCAGGTGAAGAGAGTTTCAAATTAGTTTTTGTTATTTATCTGAGATCATTCAGAAATGGAACTGAGTCCATCCCTTGTCACTGATTACATATATCCTGCTTACAGTAGGTTTTTAACTAGGCGTGTTTAAAAAGTAGTTATTTTAATTAAGTGGAATCAATTAAAAGAATATTAGTGAGATCAGTCTCTTCTTTCTTACATGTCAGTGCCACAGTTTTTGTTTTTTATTAGTTGGTTTCTTCTTTCTGTGAGGTTGTTGAGTACTCTCATTAGTATCTCATCTAAGTACAATGATATGTGAATATTAAACTTTAGAAGAAAATCCCCTTACCTGACTTTAAATCAATAGCAATGCTGTCTCACTTTTTCATTATTTCCCAAGTGTCCAAATTCTCTTTATTTTTCTAGTTAAAAACCAATTTAAAAAGCATTTCAGTAACTCTGCCATTATAGAATTCTTGTTGTAATAAAATTAATAATTTAAATTTGTTGGCATCAAATGCTGGAAGTCCTCAGGGCACCTTAATGAAAATAGAAGATGATACCAATACTGCATCATGCCCTGATTACTACCCCAGAGCAAGATTGGGCAAACCTGCCAAATGACTGTAAAAAGAATGATTCCAAATTAAAATTAAAAACAACAATCACATAGAAAAAACATTAGTTTCACCCTGAAGAGTAATAGATTTCAGGTCTCTAGCTATAGTTGATGGATTCAAGGGAAAGAAAAACATCATCTAGGACTCTATGGCTTTTGCTATCAAAATGTCAGTCCTTTACTGAGTCTTGGAAAATATCTAGTTTTGTCTCTTCAGACTTGTCACAAAGAAACTGACAGGCTGACAGGTAAAATGACTTTCATAAGGTCTCATGACTAATTAAAGCAGACCCAAGCCACCTAATATCAAGCTCCACAATTTCTCACTATTCTATGCTATACAGTCTTAGTCTACTTTCAGCATTCTGAGGTCCACTAATTTTAGAATACTAGAAGTAACTGGTTTTAAGCCACTAATATATAAAATAGGAAGAAGGCAAAGCATAAGAGAATGTGGCCAGGACTTGCATCAGGCAAACAAGGATAGTGAAACATTTGCCTTAGGTTCAATGCCTTAAGTATTGGTCCTGGCAGTGACTTTTCTTCTCTTTGATGGCCTGCAGCTAATTTGCCCAAATGCCAATGTTTTATTGTTGAGACTAATGCTTTACTCTTGAAATTTTATAGGGTAAGTCCCTTTTCTCTTTGAGAGGGTCAGAAACATATGGTAGGGTAAGGTTGCTCCCTGAGTGTGCTGTTTTGAAAACATGTCCAAAATTCTTCATCACTCTTCTCTTCAGAAGATGAAAACAATCTCTCTGTCTTTGAATGTGGGCTATGCTTAGTGACTAGCTTATAATACGCAGAGTGTGGCAGAAAAGAATGTATGATTTCTGAGCCAAGGCCATAGAAAGTATGTAGCTTTCTCCCTGTTCTGGGGGAGAGCTCAGAAGAAAGCCAGCTCCCTTGTGAAGACACTTAAGCAGACCAGGAGAAGTTCATGTGGTTAGGGACAGAGGCCTCCAACCAATAGCTTTATGAATGAGCCATCCATAGAATCCAATTCACTTAAAATCTGTTATACTATTATTTTTTATTACTTTGAAAGAGAGGTAAAATACCTGAATTTTGTCCCTGTTAATTGGTTTTAGTTTGTTGCTATTATTTTGTATTCTCTGCTTAATTACATAAATAATAGTTAAATTGTCCTGAAAAATAATACTTTTTTTGAGATTTTTCCCCTTAAGATTCCATTATCTTTTATATGCTAAACAGATCACTTTTTAAAATTTAAATATAATTTACATTTTGTAAAATGCAGACAGTTGCAGTACACAGTTGGATGAGATTTGACAAATAAATAGATCTATATAACTAACAACCCTGTGAAGATAGAGAACATTTACATCACACTAGAAAATTTCCTCCTGCCTCTTTCATTCAATACCACACCACACCAAAGCAAGTACTATTCTGATTTTTATCAACATCAATTGGGTGTACCTATGCCAAATAACTTCATATAAATGAAAACATACATGTTTGTTTTTATGTTTGGCTTATTTTGGTCCTCACATTTTTGAAATGTTTCAAGTTCATTTTTATACCAACTAGCATTTTATTAAAAACTACTTTATTTGGTTATTTGTACATTTATCTCTTGATGGTCATATGGGTTATTTAGAGTTTGGTAATATGAATAAAGCTGTTGTGAACATGTTGATACAATTATTTGTTTGGACATAGATTTTCAGTTATCTTTGGTATCTGTAACTGAGAGTAGAACTGATGGGTCCTAGGTAAATGTTAGTTTACCATTATAAGAAACTGCCAAACAGTATTCAAAGTAATTGTACTGTTTTCTAATATAGCCAACAATAAAAAGGGTTCTGGTTGCTCTGTATCACAGGAATCTTTGAAAGATTTTTTTTAAGGTTTGAGGAAACTAAGAGAAAGATAAAATACAGATACGGCTTTTGAGCAGTGACTCATTTTGCTGAGAAAATTGAATTTGTAATTTGAAGCAACTGGAGAGGGAGAAAAACAGTAAAATAATTGGTGAATTATACTCTGTTAGTAAAGATTATTATAAAGAAAACATATCCTATTAGTTGGAAAATATCCATTCAATCAATATATAGTGTTTTCTTTCTTGGAAACTCAAGGAGAATGACCATAAGTATAATTTTTTATTGACATGATTAGTCAAATGTTTTTAATGTATTTCACAATAATAAAAAATTTGGAGGATGAAGGGAAGATGGTAGAGATATGAAGAACATGGGATTGCAAGATTTACTATGTTCTATGAAAATTTCATGAAACTAGTCAATCAATCAATCAAATCCTTTAGCTACTTGTATTACACATTCTATTTGTATATTTATGAAATTAAGTTAAATATATGTATCAATCTTCTACTTTGTTCTTTGTAGATTATGCAAGATTTTCATAAAAAAGGGAGAAAACCCAGCTTTTGTTTTTATAGTATCAAAAGAAATTTGATACCTGTTATTGTTTCTGTTTCTGTTTGTTTGTTTGTTTTTTGAGTTACAATATCTTGCCTACTTTCATGTTTGGATAATTGTTATGTGGCATAAAACAATGTCATGATTTGGAAATGCTTTATTATTGAAGAAAGTTTTCATTTTAGAAAATGGAATTGGCTGCAATACTTATAACACTCTAAGAATACTTGAATCCTCTGTAGCTTAGAAAATGTAAGTCATCTGTCTCTAGATATTTCCACTTTTTTTTATTAAAAAAAAAGTTCAGGATTGAAAAATAATGACCTAATCATGTATAAGGAAGTAAAACCCTTATATGAATACTTCAATTATTGAGTATTGAAAACTAAAGGTTAAAATATTAATCTATTTTTTATTTGCTCTTGCAATATTAGACCCTGACTAATGTGTTATAAGACAAAGGAAAAATTAAAATAAATACAGAAAGTGACAGAGACTTTGCAGTCACAAGAGTTTTCAAGAGATGAGTATTTTTAAGCCATGTTGACCAAGCAAAGAAATGAACAAAATCAAGAAGTAATGAGAATGGTGAGATTCAAGCAGATTAAATTAATTGAGAAAATCACTGGGTTTAACAAAATGTGTTAAGATAAAGGGTCAGGGAACTACTATATTCATCTTCTAAGCAGATATGTGAGAAATGTGTGAGATCACGAAGGTGGACTGACGAAGTGGGGCAAGCATGAGGTAGGCCTGGGAACTGACTACCTGCTACCTTGCTTCTTCAGCTCTGATTCCCAGAGGCCATAGAAAGACACCAATGGTGGCCATAGCTCAACTCCCAAAGTAGTTATCTGAAACTAGGAAAATAAAAATAAATGAATGAGAAGAAGAGAAGATGCAAGACTATCAGATAATCATTTTATCTTAGGTTCAAGATAAGACAGAGCAGATAGGCCTTTTCAGTGACAGAGATAAAGAGGTGAAATTTTGAAACAGAAGTTTAGCTATCAAGTTATTTAGGGCCTTGTACATTCAAAGATATCATAGTTTTGAGAAAGCAGCACTATATTTTATGGATGTCATTTCTGAGGAGTCCACACAAAGTACTCCTCCCAATATGAAGTGCATATTGAAGTGCATATTGGGAGGAGTAATGTAAATAGTAATAGTGTGGTATAGAGTTAATTACAGATGAGTGTCTCCTCAAGGAAAGTTTATGGCCTGGGAACAGAAAAAGAATTGAAGTAGTGACATCAGTGAACCTACACCAAAATGTATGTTATAATTGGATCTTTCTTTTTCTCACACTAAGCAAGTTTTCTTTTTCGGAAACCTAGTTTACTCTGCCTAATCAGAAAAATTAGTGTGAACACTACGGAGAGAAAAAAAAAAAAAAAATCACAGGATCTATAAGGGCTCAGTGAAGGTAGATTAGTAACTTGGGGGAAACCCATCATTTTCTAGTCCATCCACTGGGACACTTTGGGAGGGCCCAAGACTGAGTAATAATGTATAGCACAGGGATAGGTGGGTTAGCTCAAGCCCTCATTTGGCTAACAAATAGCAATATGCTGGACAGGTAAATATCCCCATTAATTCATATTTAGAACACAAACCTATATAAATGGATTCTATCACAGAAAAACAGTTTAACTAATAATATACCTGTAGAAAGCACACAGAAAATCAAAATCCAAGACTTTTGCTATCTATATTAATTTTATCTTTTTAATTTTACTTTATAGTGGCAAAAACACCATCCAAACAATATTTTAAGTGCACAAAACATTATTGTTGCATTCAGGTACAATGTTCTCTATTCATCTTGTTTAATTGAAAATGTATGCTTATTGATTAGTACTTCTTCATTTCCTCCCTCTCCCAAGCCCCTGACATTTCTATTCTTTAATTCAATGAATTTGACTATTTTAAGTACCTCATGTAAAGAGAATCCTACAATATTTGTCTTTTTGTGTCTTGGTTATTTCATCTCAACTTTCAACCATGTTGTTGCATATTGCAAAATTTCCTTTTTAAAAAAAGTCTGAGTAGCATTCCATTATATATATATGCCACATTTTCTTTATCTATTCATATGTTAATGGACATTTAGATGTTTTCATGTCTTAGTTATTATGAATAGTGTTGTGATCAACATAGGAGGACAGAGCTCTTTGAGATCCTGATTTCAATTTTTTGAGGTATATACTCAAAAGTTAAATTACTGGATCATATGGTTGTTCTATTTTTAATTTTTAAATTAAAAACATAGAGGCTGCATCATTTTTCATTCCCATGAACAATGTACAAGTGTCCTAATTTCTCCATATCCTTGCCAACTCTTTTTTATTTGACATGATTTTGATTCACATTTTCCTGATTATTAGTGATATTGAACATTTTTCATGAGTGTGTTGGTCATGAGTATGTCTTCTTTGGAGAAATATCTACTCAACTCCTTAGCCCATTTAAAAAAAATTTTGTCATTAGGGGTTTATTTGTTTGTTTTGTTTTGCTTTTACTATTGAGTTGTAGAAGTTTCTTATGTATTTTGGAGATTAACCCCTTATCAGATACAGGAATTGTAAATATTTCCTCTCATTCTATAGGTTGCCTTTGCACTCTGTTGATTATTTTCTTTGCTGTGTAGAAGCTTTTCTAGTTTGAAGTGTTCCTATTTGTTTATTTTTGTTTTTGTTGTTCGTGCTTTGCATGTCATATTTACGAAATCATTACCAAGACCAATGTCATAAAAATTTTCCATTATGTTTTCTTCAAGGAGTTTTACAATTTCAGATCTTATGTTTAATCTATTTTCAGTTGATTTTTGCTTATGGTATGACTACCCAATTTTATTCTTTCATATGTGAATATCAATCTAGTTTTCCCAATGCCATTGTTAAGGAGACTTTTAGATGTCCTGATTGCTCAGGTCAGATAAAGAAGAGACAATAAATTTCAATAGAAATAAGTTTTGTCAGGTAACTGAGTCAGGCAAATTACCTGAAGACGCTGTGTGGCTTATGGTGGCAGGCAGGAGCTGTCACTGAGCTTCAGGGAGTTCCATATGAGCCATGGCTAATTTTCAGAACATTTCTCTTTGCAGAAGTGGTTGGCCTATTCAGATTTCTATTTGCATGGCATATTTACATGTAGAATTTTACCTATTGGTCAAAAGAGGTGAGGGGAGAAATGAAATTGGAGGACATGTGATAGTATCTACCGCTTGCTAGCCTGTGGGCTTGGAAGTGATGACTTGATGTGAAGAAGATGGTGGAGCCCTGTGAGGGTTCCTCAGCTTTGAGATGTCCTGAGAGAGTCCAAAGCTGGGAGTAGCAGCAGCAGCAACAGGCCAGCCGAACACCAATGGGAAAGCATTAATATCCAGTAACCAGCGCTTATCTCAGGGACCTGCCACTCTCAGGGAAAGAGGGCCAGTTCTGGAACATACTTAAGATTCCCTTAGGTCTTGAGAAATACTAAAGAGGGAAAGAGAGACATGTCGATGTTCTACAGTAATGCAAATAGGGGTTCATCAGAGCAGAAGAATTGTCAGTTGATGATAAGCCATTACTTGCAATGAGCCATAGCTGCGTGAATGGTGTATTTTCAGAATAAATAGGTAGTATAGTTTGTAAAATTCATAGATCTCAAACAAGAAGCAGAGATCTGGATTTTGGACACAAGTGGGAACTCTTGGTGCAACTCTGGGCTAGTCATTTCAGTTCTCTAGACATTATGTTCCTTATCTACCAACCAGTCAGAATAGAGAAACTAAATTCCACTTCATTTTTACATTTACCCAGGTTTTATTCTTTTCTAATTTAGTGTATATATGTAGAAGCCAACACTGTCAGCTAATTTTCCTGCTGATTAGTTCTTTCTATAACTCTTTATCCATGTCATATATCACACTGACAGATATTCACCCACACATATATTTTTTAAAATACTCTTAGGTCAGCCACATACTCCTGGCTACTTTTCTTTCCTCTGGGGCCTTAAAAGTTACAGAATCACTTTAGATCCCACTTGAGACAGTTGCTAAGGAATGAGGAAGCAGGTGTCACACTCTCCTCACCTAGCAGTTTCAGGTTTTACTTTAGGAATAGACAGGGTCCTACCCACTTTGCTAATACTCTAGTGTCACCATGATGTCTGGAAAATCTGAAACCAGTCCACGATTATCTCATAACCTCAAGGTGTTAGCCTAATTGTCATGGATCAGAGATCCACATAATATAAGATGAGGTTTCATTTAAACATATTTACATTAAACATATACCAAATAAATGTTTTCACTGGACATTGATAGATCAGCCAATGGCAATTTAATAAGAATATTGTCTGTCCTTGTAAGGGCTATTCCCTCTCTGCAGCAGAGGTGGGACCAGAGTACACAGTATCACTTGGTCTTGTCAGAGGAGATGCTCTGTCACTGATTAAAGAGCTGTGTGTCCTCTTTAGTCACAAAACATTGCATGGAATAACCTTGTTTCTGTCTTAATGGATTCAGGCAATGTAATGAGAGCTACCAAAGTGGACACGAAGAAACCCTTTGAGAGACAGACATGTCACTTCTCACTTACTCACTAATGGCAGTCCCTCCCGGCTGAGCAAGCTCTTCTTGACAGAGCTGGAAGAGTCATTTAAAATGCACTTGCACTTCTTCCTTCCTTCAAATGCAGCAGAAAGGCATCAAAGAGTGATATTTTTTTCCTTTGTTAGAAACACCAAATACAATCCACAGGTGTCTTGGCTTTATTAGAGCTGTTTAATGATGTGATATCAGAGAGAAAAATAATACTCCCTTAAATAATGTTTAGTTCATACTCTATCTTTTCAAAGTATTTTTTTATTTCTGAGTTCCCCAAACCCAGAGCTTAGAAGACTTACATGATATCTTGATATCTATAGGATACACAGTGTATGAACAGATGAAGTAGAACCAGAACTGGAATCCTGCACTCTTTATCTCATCTCTCTCTTTCTCTCTTTCTCTCTCTCTGTCTCTCATTGGTGTGTGTGTGTGTGTGTGTGTGTGTGTGTGTGTGTGTGTCTGTCTGTGTCTGTGTACATGTGTATGATAATTTAATACCTGCCATGACCAAGCTGTGATGCATGCAAGACAAATAATTTATTGTTCAGGGAGAGTCAGAAAAAGAAGGACTGAGGGACTGAATTACTGAGAGTGAAGTTTTATTCTATGTCTTTTGCCAATTTAAAGAAGCAACTAATTCATAAACTATACAGTAAGCACATTTAACTGTTCTAGGATTTTTCTCATGCTTCATGAAAACAGAGATCATAACTGGGAAACCAACTGTAAAATTAAAAGAACTAGATGTTGCCAATAAAGACCATCATTTCAAGAAATAAATTTGTTTCTTGGAAGCAGTTCTTGAATGTATGCTTGAGGTGCCCACAAGAAAACTAATTCAACCGAGAAACAAATTGATCTTGCCTCACTGGTTTATATGAACAGAGTAAAATACACACCAACAAGTTATATCACTTAATAATTCCTTGTTTCTTATAATAAATCAATGACAAGATCACCTTGAATTACTACATTTTGAAATCATATATACAAAGTAGCCTAGAACTACAGTTCTTGCACCAAATCATGTTTTTTTTTTGTTTTTTTTTTTTTTAAGAATAGAATTAAGGTAATCACTATTTGTGCCATGTCTTTATCCATTGTATTTGGAAATTTTGTGTCTTGGGGGTTTTTGTTTTTGCTAATCTAATGGTAAAATTAATATAGCGATGAAATAACACACAATTTGATATTGCAGTTGGTCTCTGGAAATGTGTTATTTTATTCTGTTAAGGCATTTTTTTGGAACTTACAGAGGAAAAGGAGCTCAACTTAGCAAAATTCTTTTTGGCCTTGCGTTCTTCTGGATATGGTTTCAAAAGTTGCATATAACTTTTATACTAAAATGGTAGAAGGTGGGTATCTTCCATTCCAATTTGCAAAAGCTAGCAGTCAGTGAATTTCTGTCATTTAATTTGAGGCCATCATAGGAGACGATGGAGTAAAGCTTAAAAAGCTTCCTGTTAATGATTCTTTCCAAGTTCTTCTCTGTATTCCAGGAGAGCAAAGCAAGTCTTCTTTGACCATAGCCCTATGAAAATGACCCTAAAGAAAGGAATAGAATGAAGAGAGAGGCATAGATGATTTCTTAACATTTTAACTCAATAAATGTAGCATAATAAAGGGAAAATATATGTTCATTGCTAACAAATAAATGCATTTTGAACATTGTCATTCTAGGCTCCACTATTGGGAAATTACAATGATTTTGGAAGTTTACATTTAATGTTCTAATAGCAAAAGGTATAATAAGCAAATCAATAATAAAAGTTTAATCTAAAATAAATATTTAAATATTGGTTTCTTTTATAAGCTCTCTAATGCAACCATTTTATTACTCAGAAAACTAATGATAAATTTAGTTTTGTTACAGTAGCTTCCTAAATGAGTAATTTGGAAAAAAAAAATAACATACTATTTTGGCTACTTCTAGAATCATTTCCTTTAAGAAATATTGCTTGAATTTATATTTATTACAAATTCAAATTTTATAAATTTAAACTGAATTTATATGTGCTTGGCTTGATTACATTTCTTTAGAAGCATTAACTGTATTCTCTAATTGTGTTTAATAAATCCCACTCCAGATAGTTCTTTTTATTTCATAATTTTTAAAAATATTAGAACCACAAATTTGTTATAAACACAAAATTGTGAAAATAGACCCTAATGTCTGTTTTTCAAGAGGTTTTCCACTATTTTCTATAAAGTGACAAGTGTGTCCTTTATATTCTAGAGACCCTTTATTTGAAATAGTTTACATGTTCCATATTTATTATGAATAATAATCTACATAAGTTACTAATATTAAAAGACTCATATCATCAAGTACAATTAATATTAATACATTAAGAAAAATTATAGTATATAATATTTTTATTAGCTTGTGCAGTCTAATTTTAGTTTTTGTTTTTGTTAAGCAACATGAAATACTGGAAATAACTAATGTATTTCCAATAATTTTTATAGAGTCTAAATGCAAAACTGCTGATTATCTGCAAATTTATTCTCAAATTTAAAAATCTAAGATTTAAAAAATTAGGAAAATATCAAATTTAAGTAATATATTTTATATCCTAAACTACGTTGGGCTTTTCTAACAACATTGTTATTAATACGGGTATACATATCTTTTTACTTCCCTAGGGCTTTTTGAAATCTTTTCCTGCATACCATTCTCTCAGCAAAGATTAAGATACCTAATGAAGATGACTCTGGTTCAAGTTTAATTTTGAGATCTGGGGCATGTCTTGCTTGACAGGAAGTCCAATTATACATCATTGTGAACAAGACAGGTCTAGACTTTTAGGGCTTTTATTTCTTTGCCTTTGAGAGACTGAGTACACAAATAGTGCATTCAGTGCATTTCTATCATTTCAATAAATAAACCATATATAAAAAGTAGAACTCTGACCCACAAACTGTAGCAACTAGCCCAGGAAACCAGGCCATTTACAGTAACCAGCCCAAGAAACCAGCCTGCTCTCTGTCTATAATTCACACTTACAGGAAGTCAGACCACTAACTCTAGAAATGATATAGAAAGCAAATAATAATAATATTAATATTAATAATAATAATAAATAAGCCTTATCACAATTGGCCCAGAGTGGCCAGGATTTGATTATAACCAACCACTCTATTTTTGCCCTGTTTCCAGTTGAAAATAAATCAAAGAAAGCAAATATGCACCCCCAACCAATCATAGGATGCCCCACTGCTAGTTAACCCACCTGTAGTTTCTCCATGTTGACAGCCTCCAATCTGGGGCTACCTAAAGCCTTCATTTTTTTCTACTATAAAGTTTTTCCACTCATCTGCCTGCCTTTGTGTCTTTGTTAAACCCAAGTGATCGTTGCTGATTAGTTTTTTATAGCAAGCTCTAAATAAATTAAGTTTGCTTGTTTTTGTTTAGTTGAACTTTATTTCCACACTTTTGATTCACAATGTATTTTGACTCATAATATAGTTAGATTCAGATTAGGATTAGATGTGGTAAAGAAAATAATTAAAACAATTATTTATTTTTACTTATGATAAAAAAACCTTTATGAAATAGTTTATACTTGGAGCACCTAAACCAATAGATTTGACCTGGAAGCAAATAACACTTTTTGTTATTGTTGTAACAATAAAACAATAACAAAAAATTTTTGCTTTTTCCATTGTTGTCTTATTGATAATATTTGAAATCTTGTCATTCTAGAATCTTAAGTGATCAATGTTTTAATCGATTCAATCGTAAATTGGCTTCTGATTTTAGAATGTGTTCCATATTTAGTTAAACATTTTTGTATAACTTTCTATCAGCTCTTTTGAAGTGGTTCTTGTGTTGAATGTCCTTTCTGGGATAGAGGGTAGGGGTAATGCTTGAGTGATGAATATTCCTATTGAAACTACTTTTTCAAATGTCCATGGGTTCTCATAAATTAGTATTATTTTCAGCTTTTATTTTCTTGTTCTCACTATATTGTCCATCTGTCAAGATTCATCAAGCCAAGAGCTCATACTACAGCAATAAATTGAAAAATTAGGTCCAAGAAAACTGACCTGGAGAGAATGAGAAAACATTTAAATGTGTGTGTGTTTTTTTTTCTTAAATCAACATTTAATATATAGTCATAAATACATAAACCTTAAGCAGTGAGTGGCAGGATTTTCATTCAATTAGTTAGAGTGCAAGCATTATCTTGGAGGTTTCTGGTTTTAGCTCAGACATAAAGAGCTATGAATAATATTATATTCACTTCTACAACAAGAAAAAAGCTGGACAAATAGCAAATTAATTAATTTTATTAAAACCTTCAAAGTTATAGGTAAATAACTCACATAAAAAAGAGAGAGAAACAAGCACCTGAAAGAAGCAGGAACATTTGAACATTTATTTACCTGGTTCAGGTATCACCTAACAAAATACAAACCTATAAATCAATTTAAATAGAAATTTTGAAACAATAGCTAGAATTAGAATGTGGTCTATTGTGTAAGTGTAGAGCCTCTGAGGGCCACAGAAGTAGAAGGGAGTCACACATTCTTGCAGGGTTTTCCTCTAGGAACTCCACTAAGTACATAGAAGAAAGGTTTGATTCCTCCTGAGAAAGCTCCTTCATGATGCCTACAGTGGAAGGGAAGAGCAGCTACTGGTAAAACTGCCGAAACTCATCTCATCTATTTCCCCTAAGGAATAAAATCATTCATTTGGAGTGTGTATAGCATCATAACCTGTAGTTATGGGGCACTGGTAGAATCTGATAGCAGTTGGGGAAGGAGAATGGAGGCTAGACATGAACATCTATCTTCTCTATCTTCTCTAAGGAAAAAAAGCTCTAGTATACATGGGGAGGGTATAAAAATGTATAGCCTGAGAGCACTGGTGGGGCCAGTAAAAGTGAGGGGAGGTGAATCAAGGCAATTGCTAAAAATATATCCAGACTCATTTCCCTATTGTCCCTAAGAAACAGAAACTTTAATCTGCAGGGGAAAGATCATCCACATTTGTAGCTTAAGGATACTTATGAAACTCCATAGCAACTAGAGTTGGAGCAATGGGGGAAACCAGTAAAAATCTTCAAGATCTATCTCTCCTATTGAAAATGAGAAAAAAATGTCTTACCCTACATGGGGGCGGGGTACAACAAGTGTTGCATGGGGACACCAGAGAAAACCCATTGCATGTGGGTGGGATGGGGCAGAAACTAGGGAGTTGAAAAGTCTCTACCCCTGCAGGTAGAGCAGAATAATGTTATGCTCACCATTACATCTGGAAGAGGGAGGGGCAAAAATTCTCCCACACTAATAACCTAACAAAAGGAAAGATATGCTCAACTCCATGCAGAAAACTTTTTATTTCAGTATCTATTGTTATTTACAGTATACTCAACTTTGAATAAAAATTATTAGACATATAAAATTGCAAGAAAAACACACTCTGAAGAGGCAAAAGAAGTTTTAGAACAAGACTCAAACTGACAAGATATTGGACCTATCAGACAAGAAACTTAAAATATTAATTATTAATAAAGACTCTGAAGAGGAAAGGTAGACAACATGTAAGATCAGATAGGTAATTTCAGCAGACAGATAGAATCTATAAGAAAACATCAAATAGAAATGCTAAAAATAAAAATTCACAATTATATAAATGAAGAATTTCTTTAACAATTCCATCAGATTTGACACATCTGAAGAAAAAATTACAGACCATGAAGATAGGTCAAAGAAATTACAAACTGAAACAAAACCAAAACAAAGCAAAACAAGAACAGGAAAAAAGAAAAAGAGAATCTCCAAAATTTATGAGACATCAAATTATCTAATATATGTGAAATTGGAGAATAAAAAGAGAACAGAGAACAAGAAAAAGAAAATTGAGAAAGTAGTGGTCCAGAATTTTTCAAAAGCAATGACATACACTAAACCACAGTTTCATGAAGATTTAGAAAACCTTAGGAGAGATAACTAGCCTTTCTCATTCAAACAATTGAAAACCAAAAAAAAAAAAAAAAAAAAAGAAAAAAAAATCCTGAAGGTAGCCTGAATAAACGAAGGTAAAATAAAACTTATTTTTCTCATTCAAAATACAAAACAGAACAAAACAGAAGATAGCAGGACTATATATACTGTCAAATTAGACATCAGGACAAGAAAAACTATGACAGAGAGAGAGAGAAAGAGAAAGAGAGAAAGACTTGTATAACTACAATGGCATATATTCTTTAGAAATTCATAACAATCTTAAATGTCTATGAGCCAAACGACAGAGTTCCAAAGTACACAAGGCAAACCAGATAGATCTGAAAGTAGACAAATTCATAATTATAGATGAAGACTTTAACATTCTTCTCACCATAATTGATAGAACAAATAGACAGAAAAATCAAAAATGATGTATGTTACCTAAAAACACTACCAATCTACCTAACTTTATTGATACTTACAGAACACCCAAGTAACAACAACAGAACATATATTCTTCTAAAATGACCAGGAGCATCCACCAGGATAATCTAACAACATTTTAAAAATAGAGTAAGGCAAAGTATTTTCTCAGAATATAGCATAATTAAATTAGAAATCATTAACAGAAATATATCTATAAAATCTCCAAATACTTATAATAAATTAAACAATGCAGTACTAAATAGCCACAAATGGCACAATGAGAAAAATATCAAAGAAAAAATGTTTTTAAATTTTTTGAATTAAATAAAAACTAAAATACAAATTATCAAAATTCACATAACAGGAAATTTACAGCCTTATGTACATACGTTAGAAAAGAAGAAAGGTCTAAAATCAGATCTAAAATCTAATCAAAGACACCACATTAAGAAACCAAAGAAGAGTCAATTAAACCTAAAGCAAGCAGAAAGAATGACATAGTATAAGTATAGAAATAATTGAAATTCTAAACAGAAAAATAATAGAGATAACCAATAAAGACAAAAATAATTCATTTGAAAAGAACAATAAAATTGAATAATCTTTAGCCAGTATGATCAAAAAAATAGAGAAGACACATATTATCAATATCAGGGTTGAAAGCAGAAACATCACTCTGATCCTATAGACATTAAAGGATAGTAAGAGGACCCTGTGAACAATTCCATGTTCATAAATTTAGATGAAATAGACTGCTTTATTGAAAGCCACAGCTACTCAAACTCACTGAAAATGAAAAATATTACTTGAATGCATTCCATCTATTTAAAAAATTGACTTTATAGTTAAGATCTTAAAAAAAATAAAAGTACACCTCAGTACCAAATGATTTTACTGGTGAAATGGAATGGAGAAAAGCTCTTCCAGGCACCCAAATGAAGAATATACAGACGGAGCCATGGGCAAGATCACACTCTATACTGAAGGCAAAATGTGGTAGAGCTTGCTCTGTGCTATGATTATGCTTTCGATTACCTGAGGGCTAAGTATTTCTCAAGTGCAGAGGATAGGAAGATTTGGAATCTCAAACCTATCTTCTGCAATAACATTTCTCAGGAACCCTCTAAAGAGAAAGTGACATTGCTAGGATAATTTTGAAGAACATTTTATTTAGCTACAATTCTGCTGTCATTTTCTATATGTTTGGTATTTCTCTCCTTTTTGATTAATAGAGACATTCTCATAAATAAAAGATCTTCGTCTCTTGAAACTGTCTGTCTTGCTCTCTTATTTCCCTTCTGAAGTCATAATCCCCCATTTGTGACATCACAGTCTTTCCAGTGCAATCCACACTGATGTCTCAAGCTGGGGGTTAAATGCTTCAGAAGAAGAGAACTTTACAAGACTCTCAAAGAATAAATATCCAGGGATGGGAGTGACTTTCTTTAAAATAATAAATCTGGCCTTCCCCTTCACTCTCTTCTACTCCCAAGTCCCTGCCCCCTGCCTCCTTTCCCCCTGCCCTCCTTGAGTGAATGAATATTTAATGTCAAGAAAACATCAAATGTGGAGAAAGTTTGTGAATTGTAAATATTAGTATTGTTCCTCGGTCATAGTTCTGGGCCTATTAATTTGAGCAGGCTTAAGACAAAATTAAAGAATGGGTTGCTACCAGAAATAGTTGTGGTCCCAGGTATTCATGACTTGGCATTGTGCTTTCACTCCAAAAGCACTTTGCACCAACCCTCATCTCCATCACTAGCCTTTGCTATACTTGTTAGCCAATCTTCAGTTTCTTAAAACCTCAAAGTTCTTTTTCACTTCAGAACTTCACTGAATGCTAATCCTTCATTTAGGAGCACTCTTCCTCTACACTCCTTGCAAACTTCGTCCTATTGATCATTCAAATTCAAACATCAATGCTACTTCTCCTGGGGGGCCTGCAACTGACCCCCCTTGACACTTTCATCTACATTAGGACCTTGATATTTGATTTTATAGCACCTTGAGACTTTCCTAGCAAGTATCATAATTATATGTTTATGTATTTGATGTTTTTGTGTACTATCTGCCTCCTTCACTAAGTTTTATGTTTTGTGAATGCAAAGCAACATATCTTCTCTAGTCACTGCTGCATTTCAGAACTTAGGATAAAGCCTGGCACACATATATATTAAATTTATTTTTAAAAATTAAGGATATAAGTCTACTTTGGGGAGGTCTGTGGAGGGATCCTGATTTGAATAAAAAGTTAAAAGTCTTCCAAATTCACATCAAATTTATATCTTTACAATTCCTGAAGTAATTCTCCTCATTGCTCTCATCACATGTCTGCTCCTCTCAGGAGGTCCGTGATTAACTCAAATAACAGAAAATAAGTATAGACATATAACTCAAAGAAGTCTCATTCTGAGGATACAAATATTTTGGAAGAACACATATATAAATAGGTTGAAAAAATAATATATCTTCTAACAAGAATTATTTTATGTGTGAAAGAGAGTTCTAGTCATTATTATGCTAAGACCATGGGCATAAATCAGTACTTATTTTAGGCTAATTAGGCAAATTTATGTATCAGATATTGTGGAAGGTCTCAGAGAAAATACATATAAAACTGAAATATTTTTTATCCTTTAAGTTTATATAGTATATTATAAAGGTAGTATATATAAACCTAATACTATAAAGTGACAAATTATTTTTAAGGAGTTATAGATGAAGTGCTATGGATATTCAGAGTAAATATCTACAAACAATTATTTCCAAGAAATACAAAAATATGCTAACCATGTACTAATAGATCAATTCTTCAAATGATCCCACTATAATATGATATAAAAAATTAGACTATATTTTTCCAATGCCCTAAACTGACTATGGCTACAAGATCTACTTGCAATATAAAGAGAAAGGAATTAAGAACTGTATGTACTTTTAAATATTTGAAATCTTACCTGTCAAACAAGATACACTACGGAAAAAATCTTTCTTCTCCTATCACCCCTATGAACAGTCAATAATTTTTAAGGTCCCTACACACACTTAGTCATATTATGTTGATGAATTAATTGTTTAACTGATGTGAGGCAATTTGGGAATTAAGAACAAGCCAACTAAAGGTGTGCCTCAGTAGTATGCAGATTACATTGACCTAAGACAACTTTAGCTGGAGATTCTGATATCCAGTTGAGAGTAATTTTTATACTGCCTCTCATTAGTTGGTGCCCCCTTTATAGCAAAATATATGATTATGGCTGCTAATTTAATGTCTAAAGTTTCCAGCAACTTTAGGTGCAAGGAAAGATATTTCTGGTACCAATGTCTCCTCAAATGTAAAAGAAAGCCGATATCCCTCCTATATCCATGCATGTAGAAGTCTTTAAAACTTATAAGGATCCAGTACTTTCAAAAAAATCCAGAAATGTCACTGATTTTCAACTCTCATTACCTATGAACCAAAGGTATAAGAAATCAGAACCTTAAGGCAAAGCAGTGAAAGCTTAATTGCTCTATAAATATACATCCTATTGTATTTTCAATTTGGCTCTAAGAAATTTAGGCAATCTCAAGTATTCAGGGAATTAAGAAATAAAATTCCCTTTAAAGAAGGATGAAGAAGCACTTAGCTTAATTATTTCTTTACTTTCTAGCATGTCCCTATTAGCGATAGTGTTTGGGGATTTGGTCAGCACTCCTCCAGAAGACAATTCTTTACTGCCCCAAAGCATTATCATCATCATCATCAAAAACAACAACAACAATAACAAATAATGTACAATGTGTCAAGCATTACTCTAAGTTGATTTGTATGCATAAAGTTAAAACTGTACAAAAGTCCTGTAATATACATACTATTATTATTCTCCTTTATCATATAAAGAAATTATGGCTCAGGACACAGTTCCATCTCTGAGAACACAAAAAAGTGGGTATGAGTCAGGGTCTTCTGTCGTGCTTTGGTTGCTGCATGTCTTAGTCACTCTTCTGTAGATGGATGATTTAAGTGATAAAGCTGTTAGGTGTTACATGGTTCCTAAAGGAGATGACTGTGTTTGCAAGGGCAGTCAGGGCAGGCTACCAGTATAAGTGTGTCCTTGGTTTGCTTATGTAGGTGTTACTGAGATACACGAAGGATTTCCAAAAAGGTAGCCAATTGTGAGGAAAAAGAAGGCTTTGTGATATTGATGGTTGGAGTAGGGATGTGTAGACCAGATTATAGGAATAGAAGATTTACGTGAAACAAAAATAATGATAATAGCAATGTGTAAAATACACATGTCAGTAACTAGGACAGCTGGGTGCTCATTAAAAATATTTCACTAGCTGACTGTGTGACCCTATAACTTTCTCATATGTAAAATAAATTAAATTAACTAAATGACCACTATAATTCCTCAAGTTTTAATTCTGTGACTTTATGTTATATGAAAACAGATATTTTAATCTTCTCTTTACTGATAAATAAATTGAGACCCTCATAAAAATTAAGTGACTGCCCAAATGGAATATCTGTATAGTAACCAGTAAGTGCCAGAACTAGATCTAGAACTCAGGTCTTCTGACACCTAGCTCTCTGATGGAGAGTGCAGAAGAAGAAATAGTTTGAGGACACTTCAGCACATTCATTATTATAAAAGGTAATATGGCTACTCATTTAAATAGGTTTAATAAAAACTTAATTATATTTAACAAATAATTTCATATAAAATTATTCATTTAAATATTTTTGTTTTTATTTTTTAGCAAGTGTAACTTATTTTTAGAACATTTGTGTGCCCCTCCTTCAATTTTTTCCTATTTTTTGCTTTTTTTTTTAAAACATAATTTGAGACTTTGCTAGACCACTGGGATAACCCAGGATCAGAATTTGGTATTATTTATCTTAAATGACATGTCTCTTTCTTGCTGTTTCCTCCATACTATGTGAAAGAAGTATCATATTCCTCAAAGATGGCATGGATTGGGTTGTGTTAGGAAAAAAAAAAATGAAAGAAAAGGAGGGGGAAAAAAACAATACTGATCCTGCAGTTGTTCACAGTGAGGTTCACCCATCAGAGCTGAAAATAACCTATATTTTATTTCCCTTATTTTTAGAAAACTGCCATGGACACAGGGGTGGCCGAGTGGCCAGCTGTGCCCTGAAATGCCTGAAGCCATTGCAATCAGTGCTCCACTGTCTGAGGCTCCCAAAATGAAACACTTTGAACACTCATTCAAAGGTGTGAAAGCATGAAATTGGCACAATGGCCAGCGACCACAGCACTTCTTATTTTTTTGCACTGCCTTCTGCTTCCTTGTCTGCCCTTTCCACTTTCTATTCCTTGATGCTGACAGTTCTTCAAACATCTACTTAAAGAGCTGTGGCAGCCTGAGAGAGAGAACTGGAACATGTTCTTAGAGTGTCTCTATCTTGAAGTGAAGAAAGCCAAGTTAAAAACAACTGCATTCAAAACTCTGAAAAAGGTCATGTAGACAACAGGAAATGCATATGTGTAGATACATTAGTGGATCAGATAGATCAGTTATTGGTTCAAATCAAAGTACTTCAACCTTTGTTCCTACCTCCTCAAATGTTCTCAATACCATTCCAGTCCTGTCTGTTGATCATTCTTATTCTCTCAACTTCATTCAATTAGGACATACTACTTAGGCCTTTGGGATAATCTCATCAGACCCTTGCTTGCATAGCCTAGATCCTGCCTTTTTGACCTCCCAATATTTTACCTAAATCTACTGTTGCATAGAATTAAGGTACAGCAAGTTTATATTTTACTCAGCATCTATTTTCAAAAAACTTGCCCCAAATGAACCTGAAAACCAGACTTTTCTCACATGACCACAGAAAATTCACCCTCTTCTGTGCCTTTATCCCTCCTTTCAAGAATATCCTTTTTCTTCTTTGCTACCAACCTTTATTCAAAAATCTACTCAACACAATTTCTCCAGTATACTTTCCTCTGTTACTGGTTCATATTCTATTGCCTTTTCATGTGTAGAGATATGGTATTTTGCATCATCTTATGTATTTTTTATTCTATGAAATTCCTGTGCCCTCATACATCTTCTCTACCCTTCTTCTATATACCTCTATATCCAGGACCCATCTAGGCTTCCTGGCCCAGGGATTAGAAGCCACAGTAGAATAGTGAAGAACCAAAATGTCAATTCTTATCTTTTTAATTAAAAATTTTTTTTTTCATAAATCAGAATGGGAAGAAGAGGATTTTGAATCTCAAAACTCAACCTACACAATAAACAAATAGATATAGGAAGAATGTATGGAGGTAAGAGACAGTATTTCTATTCTGGACTTGATAATATTAAATGGATTGGGGGACATAAACATTAGAAAGGAAATAAGAATTAGATGTTAGTGACTATCCCTAAGAGACAACATTTCTATAAAATTAAAGGTACTGATAATAATTCCAAATAAAAAGAACAATAACACATTATTTATAATACAAATGGGTGCTTCTATGGTCAGTGATCACGACCTACTTCTTGTGCTCTTTCATTTCTCAACCTATACCTCTTCTAAGGTATATACTACATACAACCTTGGATGGTAGTTGTTTATGTACTTATTTTCTGTGCCTGACTATAAGTCAGTTGAGAGAAAAGACTGTATTATTTATCCTTGTGCAACCCATGATCATTTACCATAGTAGGCTCTTAGTCAATCGCAGCCAAATCAGATAAAATTGAATTGTTATTCAATAGGCTGACCATTCAATAGGTTCAGACATGAGACTGGCCTTCCTGTGTGTAGGAAGCCTTGTTCTTTCATACATATATGTGTATATTTACATATATAAGTATGTACACATGCATGTATATATGGATGTATGCATGCATGCATGCATGCATGCATGTTTTTTTTTTACATATGGAAGGTATAGAGCCAGGAAAAAAATAGTAATTTATTTAATAATGTATCATTTAGGATTTTTGAGGATACAGGAAGCAAAAAATATACTTTAAATAGCATTTGAAATAAAGGAAAATAATTTTCTCACAAACTGTTAAATATTCAGCTCTATTTCTAAATTTAGTGGCTCCATGTTGACATTGCTTCTGTTTTTTACATGTTTCTTTTTATATGTCTCTGTTTTATATATGTTTTTTTTAACATGTTTTTGTTTTTCTACATGTTTCTCTAGATGTTGCCTTTGTCCAGTATCCTTTATTGTTGTCCATAGCTATGTCAGTCCTCTGTGTCATATGCAGGAATACAAACAACATGCAAGAGAAGATAAACTGTTTCTTCCTTATGTTCCTTTATTGGAGTAAAAGAACCATTCCAAAAAGTTTCTCAATAGACCTCCCATCACATCTTTATTGTCCAGAGGCAAACACTAAATTAGTCTCTGGCAAAGTCCCTGGGATCATCTCAAATTGCTTAAATTATCAGAATTTATCTAAGTCACACCTAGGAGGGTTGGACTTTTCAGAAAAATGGGATTTTGCCTTCAAGGAAGAAAAGTGTAATGGCAACAGTGTCTCATAAATATAAAAATAATAATGATAATAACTAATATTTGTTAAGGGGTTACTCTATTTGAGGCACTTTGCTGAACATTTAAGTACACTACAGCATTTAATAAACATGACAACCCTGTAACAGGTAAGTCCACCGAAACTCAAAGAATTGAATAGATATGTCCAAGGTTACATAGATAATAAATGACAAAAAGAAGAGTAGAGATTTAAAGCAATACTGTCTGTCTCCAAAGCTATTACTGTTTCTGGTGTTCCACAGTGAAAATTATGAAAGAGCCTATGCTTTTGAAGCCTAGATAGAGGTCTAGTTTGTGAATTCTGTGAACTATTTGGTAGAACTACTTTTTAAAACATGTAATAGGCATATCTAAACATAGTACTTGCTGATTGTATATTTTCCTGGAGCAGGAATATAAAGCTATTTGTAAATCTCTCTCCCAGACATCCCATTAATGAATTGTTTTGGGGTCACTCAAAATCCGGATTTCTTTGTCAATTAAACCAAGTTAAAGGAAGCTGGAAACCAGACATAGTAGATGAGTCAGTCACACTAACACATGAACTTGTGTAATTTGTCCATGACTCATCTCCTTAATGACAAATATTGTCATTAAGAAATAGCAAAGCTGTATCAGACAGTTCTTTGAAAATTGCCAAAGGGAGCTTCCACCGAATTACCCATCACTGGAGCTTCAAACTAGAGCTCATATCTCATTTTAAGAGAAGACAATTATTTCATGTGGGTGTTATCTTTTTAATGGCCAAACTCACATGGCTTCATACAGTATTTGAGAGAGTTTCAAGCTGAACTCTCCTCCATACCCCTCCCTCAAGATCCACGTGCAGGAGTTATTTTATTCCTTCTGCCTAGCCATGGATTTATCTATGCTTTCTACTTAGCAGTTGAGAAATCAACTATCTCTAAGCATTACTTTCTTGACTTCTTCTATTTACAAGTCCACAACATAGGAGTTCCCAAACCCCAATACATTTGAACTGTAGCCTGTTAGAAACTGGGCCTCACAGTAGGAGGTGAGTGGCAGGTGAGCTAGAGAAGCTTCATCTGTATTTGCAGCTACTGCCCAGCTAGCATCACTGCCTCAGCTCCACCTCAGATCATCAGGCATTAGATTCTCATAGGAACACCTGTCCCTGGTGCCAAAAAGTTTTGGGACTGCTACTCTAGCTGTTTCAGAATTTTGTGTAAAGACACATGTTCATTCTCGACTCTACATTGACACATTGTTGTATCATGTTAATATGTAGAAAATAATGCTTATATATATCCTAAGAACACTGAGGAGAAGGCCAGTTGACATTTATCTTTCAATTATTACCAAGTATACTGTCAAGCAAATGACCAGGCTCATGACAGATGATCTGTAGAGGTAATTTTCTAATTTGTATTAATTTACCTATTACTTAATTCAAAAATCGCCATCCTGATCTTGGAATAGATTCTTAGGTAGACCATACAGCACTTTGGGCAGAGAGAGTGATGGGTCGATTGACAAGTTTAATACTGCTAGATAACAACAACCTAGAAGTGTAAATTATCTAAATGTAAAATGATTAAACATTTTCTTGTCATTTTCTATAGGACAAATTTTGGCATACTGTTTTTGCTTGTCTGATTTCTTTTCTACTTTCCTCCCCTTATCTTATTTATTTTTAGCCCAATGACAGATATTACCCCCTATTTGGAAGAGAAACTAATAAAGGTTCTTAATATGCAAACAAACCTGCCAAAATATCTACATTATTTTACTGAACTAAAAAATAAAAGATGCAAAAGAAAACTATATCTATCAGCTACTGGATATGTTGATGAGATAAAAAAAAATTCAACATATTCACTTGCCTACGTTTACTTTTTTCTGTGATTCTGTGGCCTCAAGCTGCTTACTGCAAATTAGATTTTGCCTTAATATGCTAATGTTGAATAAGGAAATTGGGCTCTAAATAATTAAGTTGTGAGAAGTACAAAACTAAAGCAATCTATTAATGCAATATGAACATCCCTTGATTATATTTGCAGAATGAATTTACCTGCTTTATATGGTGAATTAGCATCAAAAAGTAAATTGAAATTTAGAAGAAAATACAATAATAAACCATCACTATCCATTTTTTTCTCTTTTGCTATTTTAGAGTCAGAGGCTCCACTCAGTCAAACTACTCACATAAAGATACATTTTGATCACTGGCCACAAGAGGTATCTCTCTCTTTTTTTATTTTTTATTTTTGAATTATAATATCAGGTTACAACATAGTGATTAGATATTTATATCACTTATGAAGTTGTCACCCTAAAAAAATTAAACACCCATCTGATACCATACATGTTTTTAAAAATATTGACTATATTTTTTATGCTATAATTTTTAACCCTATGACTATTTTATAACTATTAATTTGTACTTCTTAAACTTTTCTCAATTTTTATCCAACCCTCTAATGCCATTTTCACCTGGCAACCATCAAAATGTTTTCTAAATCTATGAATTTGTTTCTGTGTTGTGTATTTTGTCCTTTGGATTCCACATGTAAGTGAAATCATATGGCATTTGTCTTTCTCTGTCTGACTTACTCTACTCAGCACAATACCCTCTAGGTCCATCCATGTTTATGTAAATGGCGATATTTCATTATTTTCTGTGGCTGAGTATATTCCACTATACATATTTATCACCTCTTCTTTATCTATTCATCTGATGATAGACACCCAGATAGCCTTCATATCTTGGCTATTGTAAATAACATTGCAATGAACATAAGGATGCACATGTCCTTTCAAAGTTGTATTTTGGGTTTCTTCAGGTAAATACCTTTGCTATAGCCTTTGTTTTAGAGTCTATTTTGTCTTGTATTAGTATTGCTACACTAGCTTTTTGTTTGTTTTGATTTTCATGAAATACCTTTTCTATCCTTTTACTTTCCGTCTGTGTGGGTTTTTTCACGCTGAAGTGAGTCACTTGTAAGCAACAAATGTAAGACTCTTGTTTCTCATTCAGTCACCTTATCTTTCGATGGGAGCATTAAGTACATTTACATTTAAAGTAATTGCTGAAAGATATGTAGTTATTGCCACTTTATTATTCATATATATATATATTTTTTTTCTCTTCCTCCTCCTTTCTTTCCTTCTTTCCTTCCTTCCCTCCTTCCTTCCTTCCTTCCTTCCTTCCTTCCTTCCTTCCTTCCTTCCTTCCTTCCTTCCTTCCTTCTTTTTGTTCTTCTCTAAGAAGTCCCTCTAAAATTTCTTATAATACTGGTTTGGTGGTGAATTCCTTTAGCTTTTTCTTATTTGCAAAGCTCTTTATCTGTCTTTCAATTCTAAATGATAGATTTGCTGAGTAGAGTAATCTTGGTTGTAGATCCTTGCTGTTTATCGCTTTGAATAATTCATGTCAATCGCTCCTGGCCTGCATAGTTTTTATTGAGAAATCAGCTTCCTTGTAGGTAAGTAACTTCTTTTCTCTTGCTGCTTTTAAGAGTCTCTCTTTGTCTTTAAACTTTTGCATTTTAATTATGATTGGTCTTGGTGGGGTCCTCTTTGGGTTCATCTTGTTTGGGACTTTCTGCATTTCTGGGGCTTATATGTCTATTTCCTTCACCAGAAAGTTTTTTTTTTATTTCTTCAAATAGGTTTTTGATTATTTGCTTTCCTTCTGGTATCCCTATAATACAAATGTTAATATGCATAATGTTGTCCTGGAGGTCCCTTAAACTAGCCTCATCTTTTTGGAATCTTTTTTCTTGTTGTTCTGATTGGGTGTTTTCTGCTACCTTATCTTCTAAATCACTGATTCAGTTATCTGCTTCATGTAATCTACTGTTGACTCCTTCTAATGTATTCTTCATTTCAGTTATTGTACTCTTCAATTCTGACTGGTTTTTTTTTGTTGTTGTTGTTGTTTTCTATCTGTTTTTTATGTTTTTCTATCTCTTTGTTAAAGTTCTCACTGAGTTAATTTACTCTTCCCTTAATTCATTGAGCATCCTTATAACCACTATTTTTAACTCTGCATCTGATAGATGCTTGTCTCCATTTTATTTATTCTTTTTCTGAAACTTTGTTCTATTCTTTTATTTGGGACATGTTTCTTTGTCTCCCATTTTTGGCTGTCTCCCTGTGTTTGTTTCTATCTATTAAGTAGAGATTCTATGCCTTTTAGTGTTAGCAGAATGGACTTATGTAGTAGGTGTCCTGGAGGGGCCCAGTGATGACAGTCTCCCTAGTCACCTAAGTTGGGTGTTCCAGGTATATCCCTTGTGTGGGTTCTGTGTGTCCTCATGTTGTATTCGAGCCTTGGTTGCTGTTAGCAAGTCAGTGAGAGGGACTGACTCTCAGGCTTATTTGTTGTTAGGGCTGGCTGTGACTACAGTGGTGAAACTGTTGTTCAGGGGCTGATACTATGGAACAGAATTTGCTTTACCTGCCCAGTCTGCCCTTTGGATGTGTCATTCTTGGTGCAGCCCTGGATGGTGCTCCAGCTCAGTCTAAGCAGGCCACCAGGCATGACAGCCCCAGGGCCTTCTGGGAGGTGCCCTGCCGCATGCCAAATTCAGCTGCAGTCTGTGCCCTACCCAGGACTACCTGGCATGAGTCACCAAGAAATCTACAGATGGCACCACAAACACTGGCTTTAGAGGTACTTTTAGAGGCCAAGCCATAAAACAAGGCTGGCTGCCATTAGTGTTGGGCTTGCGGCTGCTCAGCAAGAGGTACGGGGCAGGCCAAGGCCAGATGCTGCTTGTTTGGGGTTTGTGAAGCTTTGAGAGATTTTAGGAAATTTTTCAGCAAGACAGGATGTTTGTATGGAAAAGCCTCTGGAAACGGCTTGACTGGGCCCTTAAGCTGGGTGAATAGGGTCTCAGGAAATCTCCAGGGCAGGCAACCAGTATTAGCCAGATTGAGGGAGACTCAGATATGGCAGCTGTCTGTGTCTGCACTTTGGAGATGGGGTGGGATCAACAGAAACAATGATTTCTCCCAGTAGTTCCATCTGTGAGTAAGCTGCCCCTTCAGCCCCCGCCTTGAAACTAGACAATTCAATTCTACCCCCATATGTCCCTAGCTTCTTTCAAGCTATTGCCCCAGTACTGGAGCTCAGGGAGAGTGAGTCTGAAGCAGAAGGTCAATCCAAGCATGAAGACCATAAAGGGCATTAGACTTTGGCACTTAGTTTTAGGAGCTCCATACTTAGATCCAAGACACTACAAAGTAAGGTTGAGCCAGACCTGAGGAATAAAATGGGAATTTAGGATTTAGGTCTTTGTCTATACATCCTAAATTGATGATGGCTCTCTTAAGAACACTGTAAATGCTGGGCCCTGAACCTCCTGACTCTTGCTCTGGGTGGGGCTGAGACTGAGGGTGGGAAGATTGGCAGGCTTAAATATGAGGTGGGCAGTGGAGCTTAGGATAGCAGAAACCTTAAAGAAAAGAGAGTTAAGGATAGAAGGGAAAGCATGCAATGCAGGGGCATCAGAGACCTGTTCTTGAGAAGGCCATTTGGGCCTTCTCTAGTGAGCACAAAAATATATACACATGGAAAATCCTTGACTGTGAGAAGGTTAATGGAGGGAACAGCAAAGTAAAAAACAACCAAATAAATAAAAGTCAACCAAATAAAGAGTCATAAATATTTTCTGAATTTCTCATAGTCTCCATGCTATCTATTCTGTTTCCTTGAAAAATTGAATTATGATTCCTGAAAATCACAGCCTTTTTGTATTTTTCCACAGCTTTGCCTTAATAGATGATGAATCATTAAGTAGCACCTGTCACTGACAAGAACCGTTTACAGTCACTGTGCATTTTCACCCTGAAGACTGCAATTAAGCCTATATTTTTGCTTCCCAATCTCTCATTAGCTCAGATTTGAAAAATAACTAACAATGAAAAGTTCCACATTTACATATAGAGATTTAATAAATTTACCTTTTCTGACTTGGAAAGTGGAAACTGTAAGTGGAAGGAATACAATACATAAATTCGGAATTCCCGGGTTTGAGTGCCTTTCTGCCACTCTGGTTTGGTTTGGTTTTTTTAACTTGAGCAACTGAGTGTTCCTATCCACATTTATAAAATGGGTTTAGTATTAACCACTTCATAAAGTTACAAGAATGAAATAAAATACAAGAGAATTTGTGTAGTATCTGATAAGTATACATACATGAATACAATATTTACATATACCATTTGTATAGTTTACACATGTAAACCACATATAGTTAATGTTTTGAAGAGTTCTCTAATGACACGTACTCAGCATGCTTCCTGCATCTGCTTGGAGTACTCACCCTCAGTTCTCAATCAATACTAAGTTTTATTTCAGACTAAGCTAATTTCATGATCACATAGCCTCATACTACTAAGAAGGCTGCCTTCCAGAAGTCTCCATTTATTCACCCTTCTACCCTGGTCATCATCAACTTCAAATTAATCTCACTAAAACATCACTTCTCACATAGTATGCCTCTCCTTAAAAGCTTCCATTAGTTTTTCATTTTCTGCAGAATAAGATTGAGGTAAAGATCTCCTTCCATCAAACCATCTCTATACCCCACACATGTTTTTTCATTCTACTCCAAATTCATATATGTACAGCTGCTATAACCCTATCACATTTTCTTCTCTAGCTATGTGTTTCTATGTTTTTTTTTTTTTTGGGTGTCTGGGGGAGCAGAATTTATACCTTCCTCTAATGTATCTCTCTTAGCACCTACTCTATTACCTTGCAAATAAAAGTCCCTTTCCCATTTTTATTGATATTAATATTAATTCCATGCAAGGCTGAAACCACACATAGTTCTATGCACCTGTCTTGGGTGTTAATTAATCTAATGACATTGTTGAGTCATTTAGATAAATTGTCCATGGAGAAAACACAGATTATTTTCTCTTAAATGCAAATATAAGTGCATAAAACATAAATTCTTTACATTTATTTCAGATAGACACAGAGAAATAGAAAACACACACACACACACACACACACACACATGAAAGAGAGAGAGGGAAAGAGATGATACTGTAACAAAGTTTATGTTGAGTTGGCCTTATCATCTGTAAGATGAAAGGATGCCATTTCAGCTAATAAAGGTTTTTTTTTCTTAAATTTAATGTCATCATTACCAGCTATACTCTGTAAGACTTCCTTATTTACGGAGAAATGAAAGAAATAGGTAACCAATAATCTCAAAACCACATACCTTGATGCCTAAAATTTTCTACCCCAGTATCAGTAAAGTGGTCTGAATATATATAAACCGAAAAGGTCAAATAACACCAGAATATAATTGGACCCAACATCACATTGTAATTAAAGCTGCAGAAGGCTCGTACATGCCACCTCTCTGTCTCTGAAATGCAGAGAGGGAAACACAGGCTTCACAGACCACAGGAAAATTCACTGATTAATTACACGGTGATGTGATATTATTCCTGCCAGGATAGTCTCTCTGAAATGTCAGAAGGATTAGAAGTGCCACATCTTCCTCCTAGACTCTAATCTTAAAGGGCCCTAGGATGAAAACACAGCAATTATGTTCATAGACTGTGTCAATTTTACAATAGAAAAAAAGAGCGTTCCCAACAGCAAATAATTATAGCACTGCTTAATGATTGATTTAACATAGAAAACCCATCTAATTCCTTTTGTCATTACAATCTACAGTACTAACAATCTAACAATGCTGCCTTAGTGGATAGACATTACATTAGCATTAAGAATAATGCTAATACAACATGCAGTTTAACTTGTTATATTGTGAGTCAGCAATGCTCCCCCATACACAGTTATTAGTGTAGCACACCTTCTGAGTGAGACCAACCAGCTGAGAATTTGCTTTTTAGCATCTGTACTCATGCAAAAGAGCATTATAACCCAAAGTAGTCTCCTGCATATTTCATATAACAGGAGAGAATGTGTTTTCTGTTTTCCTAGAATATAATTCCAAAGTTTGAAAAATGTAAGCTCTAGCAAATCGATTCATGATGATTCTAAATGGATCCCTATGTGGATGACATGCAAATGCAACTCTTGCCAAAGATTATCTATGGAAATCTAGCTAGTCTACAAGTCAATAAGCATATTACAGTCTAAAGAAAAACAAAACAAAACAAAACAATCATGAGAGCTCTGTGGATTTCTTGTGCTGAGTGTTATGAAGACAATAAGATCATTCCAAAACATTTAGAGTAAAATTAGAAAAAAGAAAAAGAAAAAAGTAAGTAAAGTTATCTTTCATTATATTTCACATACAATTATATGGGTGGTTAAGGAGTTTCCAAACCTCTTTTCTGTCACTACTTCAGGGAATAACCTCAGGTAAACTCCAGCTGCTTAAAGATCTGATTTGTTCAGTGGTGTTATAGATTCATCAGCTTCATAAATTACAGATATTTACAGAAGGCCTACCTGTGCAAGGTAATGGGAAAATAAAGATAAACATGGGATTCAGACAGACTTCCTGTTCTACTGGACAGTGATGGTTGATGGGCTCAGTTTTGGTGGGCATAGGTATGCTCCGCAAGAACTACCTGGGAAATATGTGAAGATGTGGAATTCCAGATTTCATTTATTCAGGCAGAGGCTCAGTTTTGAAATTAGTTCAGTGTGCACGTAGAATACTTAGATAGCCAGACTATATATGTTAAATTCAGGTTTATTCACTTATCAGGCATGTCTCATTTTGCAAATGAGCTAATCTCTTTGTACCTCATTTACTCATTTGTAAAATGGAAATAATAATTTAGTCCCCAGATAAGCTATTTTTGAAAGATAAATGAGTTAATTCATAGAAAGACCTTAGACCAGTGCCTAGCACACTCAGAGTTAGCTACTATTCCTATTACCCTTGGTAGGTCTAATCTTGTAGTGCTTCACATGAATCTATTCTAACTTTTCTGAAACACAAATGATTCAGAATTCTGTTTAGCATTTTATCATTTGGTGAAAATAGTTGGCAGTAGTCTGTTCCTGATAGCTTGATATTCTCTGAATGTATCCAGATATTGGTTCTCTTGAATATGGAGCATGAATACAGACCTACAAAATCATTATCACCAATAAATACTCTGTTTTCAACCAAATCTCTCTTCACTGTTCTCAAATTACAATTTCATCTTTAGAGTTGTTAATACAAATAGAAATAAAAACATCTTCAGGTAGGTAACTTCATTGTGGGAGAGCCCTCCTCTCCTGTCTCAGAGGGAACTCTTGATAGCTTAGGGAAGAATTGCCTGCTGAGCAGTTACCTAGGACTGCAGAAATCCATGTTGGTTTATTCTTTTTCAGACTGTATTTATCTGTCCATCTCTCTCCTTCTTTCAATTTCTTTTTGCCCCTCTTTCTTTCAAATTTATACAACTTCTCCATGAAAAAATTCCACATCTTTTCACAGAAGAGGAGAAAGCTGGTCCTTAAACTTGTTGTTTCTTATAATCTCAGTCTCAATTTTTTCCAAATATTAATGGAGAGATTGGGAAGCTGGTGAAATTAAGCTAAATATCCTTGAGATTTCTATGCATGAGGGTGGGGCAGGTGTTAGTTTCACGTCTGTCTCTGCATCAGAAAAAGTAATGGCTTATTTTAATTTGCTCAAGATGCAACCATTAGTTTTTCTCAGAATACATCATATTAGATTAAAATATGTTACCTATTAGCATGATTTTTGCATTGTTCCTTTCATTAAAATAAGAAAGATAAGAAAGGATTCCATCATAGGGAGAATTTTACTCCATGTCTTTCAAACTAGTTTTATTTTTCCTCTAGCAGTGGTGATATCTCTTTCGAATACATTATCTTATTTAGAAATCAAAGTCCTCTCATTTCCTTGGAGAGAGCTAGAAGTACGAATTCCTCATTATTTTTTCTATGTTGAAATTTGTAATGTAATTTCACACACACACATATCTCAATAAATCCTATCTAAACCCTTTAACAGAATTTGGACAGGGCTCATTTTTGTCATCATATTGACCCTCCTCCCATCCCCCAGAACCTACTATAACACTTTTTAAAACATTGGAAAGTGTTATATTAGGTTCTTGGACACATAAAAGTAGAATAGGGATTAGGGATTTTTTCTGGTTGGTAATCTTCTCTCCCCTATACACACAGATTGTGTTAACTCAATGAAAAATAATAACCAGCTAATGACATACAATCATGGAGTTGGGGTGGAGATTTTTAGAATAAATGATATATTTATTCCTGAGCTAAAGTAGGGCTGCGTCTGTGATGGGAGTAATGCTAGGACTTTCCTGGGTATATCAATTACATATAAAGTCAAATAAAAAATATATAAAATGGAAGTTTTTGATTTGAACTTTGAAATTTGTTTTTAAAAATCAGTAATGGTTATGAGAATATATAATTCCTTTGACACATATTTCTTATCATGTGATTTTCATCTTCCTCTCCAAATAGAGTATTAGATTTGGAGTTTGGCCATCTGCACTCAGTCCCAAGTCTGTTAAAAGTCTTTTTTTTTAAATTTATTTTCTATTTTTTTTAATTTTTCCTGATCCTAACAGGCTATCTATCTACCCTAGGTTTATTTAGGTAGCAAAATGAGATTATGCACTAAAAACCCTTTGAGAGAGTAAAGCTGCTATATTTACTTTTATCAATAATCATTATTAATGATATCACCATTATTTCACTTCAGATCACTGAAGTTAAAAGCCAAATGAGCATGACTTGGACTGCAAAAAAGGACTCTGATAGGATAAATACTAAATAGAAGCATCAAATCTAAGGAGAATTGTCATACGACTGACTCCGTATAAACATACATTTTGCCTATCTCACCAATAAATTCTCCAGCCAAGCAATTCTCCAAGTCCATCTCACTTATTAATTTTTCACATGTGAGTACTTCTTACATTGTTCTTTTCACCTGGAATGCCCTTCTCTTTATGTCCTTCTAGTTAACCAAGTAATAACTGTCTTTCAAGGCCCATTATACACCCTCCTTCTTTCTTGAAGACTTGTACTTCCTTTATTATATTATTATTATTATTATTATTATTATTATTATTATTACTATCACAACAGTGCCTAACACACTGCCTGGAACATGAGAATCTGACACATTATTCTCAAATAAATTAAGATACCAAGAGTCTCTTTAAATGTCTAATAGAATCTATTTTTTGTACTGTTAATTTAATAATTGAACTCATACATTTAGTCATTTTAGTATGTTTATTGTATTAAGTCTTGTTTCCTTTACTAAATTATGAAAATTTCAAAGATGAAATTGAAGGAGAACAATTGCTCTCATCTCTTTAGCATACCATATATACAATACTCAATAAATATTTTTAACTCATCAACTATGAAAATATGGATCTTGATTTGAGATACTCCAGGTATTTGCATTGAAAAACTTTGCCTAAAAATGTTCAAGGATGAAATTTCATACATTATTGGTTTTTGTTTTTTAAATCCCTGCTTCAATTTAAAGTCGCTGTAAGTTAAAGATTAAATATTTCTAAAGGAATTAAAGAATAGTTTTTGTGTATGTGTGTGGGTTTATGATGTTAATGTGTGAGTTGAAAATTAGTCCCTTAAATACCCTTTGTATGCCTAAGTTGCTCCTTTCTTCAATTTATTCTTATGATAGGAGATTCCTAAGGAACACTTGATTTTTTCCATGTTTTAGTTGATCACTCTATTACACATATAAAATGGCCATAACTTTCAAGGCTGTAGTTATAGTTATAAAAATAGTTGATATTTCAAAACTTTAACTTAGTCCTAACCTACTTTAGCTGCATCTCTCAGACATACTACTCTAATGCAGACAGGCTAAGTACAGAGGTGTGAAACCATTAGGGCTTATATCTCAGCATGGCTCTAAGTTTTAGCTTGGTTTTCTTCCTGAATCTCCTACTACTTCCTGTTTAACACATCAAGCTGCGTGTTTGGCACTTGACAGCACTATTGGATTTTTGCTGAATTTTATGCTTCAGGAGGGACACTAAATAACACATTTTCCCCTGGGCTCCACTCTTTTACATACTCAAATTTACTGTAAACCTCAAGAACACTGGAACCTCATATAAATACTTGTAATCAAACCTACATTTTTGGCAGTCCCATTTTGAAAATTGATTATCCTTAGAAGATGTCCATATCAACAAAAAAGTTTAGTGGTGAGAAACATGAAATCTTTTAAATAAATAAAGGAGACAGAGAATACAAGAAGAAGGGAGGGTTGAAAGAGAGAAAGCCTCAGTTAGATTTCTACACAATTGTAGAGAAAGAGAACTATTTACTAAGAGGTCTGAATTTCAGGGTGAATTGGCAGATCCCAGGCTGAGTCCAGCCATAGAAATGCTTGAGCCAACAAAATGTTTTTTAATTTGTTTGCTATTTTTAATTGATATGCATACTAAAATGTGAGGCTTGCCCTCTTCAGTTTGCGTCAGGCCCCACCATTCCCTACCTTTTTTCTTTGAGAGACACATTTCTATCACATGACTGGCTACTGTGGGCAAATGCATGTGCTTCATTAATATGCTTAGGAATGGAAGTGAATTGTGAAATCCAAAGTTGGTTGGGTGCAATGAGAAGAAAATAGTCTAAGACTGAGAGTCTCCAAGTTCTTGTCCTTGGTTACTAATAACTGGTCAGGATTAATTTCCTTGAGCTTTACTTCCTTCTCCTGATCTACAAGTTAAGTATTTAAAAACGTCTATGGTTGGGTTAATAGCCCATCTGGCAAACTGAGAGTCTGGGGTCTGCCTGGATTATATGGATTTGTCTTTATTCACTTAAAACACATGGCCTTCCTAGGTAGGTCCAGTTTAGTTACCACTTAGCTGATAATGCTTTTATGTAAGTCAATAGGAAAAAGAATTAAGAGTTCTGTTTAAGGTCATTGCTATGGGACTAACTTCAGTTGTGTCCATATGTTTCAATTAGAGATAGTCATTTAATTTGGGTAACAAAGTCTCTTTTAAAAATTTAATTGTTTTAACCACTGGAAATAGATTAAATGCACTCATTATTTTAATAAAAGTCGAGGTAAGAACAAGTTTTCTCTTTCTGATATTCTGGCGTGTTTTAAATAAAGGGAATTTCACATTAGAAATCGCAGTTAACGTGAACTGGGAAAGGTGCTGTGAAACCATCTGATCTATTCATCTCTACAGCGATCTCTTTCAAAAAGTGCTTATCTCGGCTGCTATTATTACAATCGTGGAACATGACAGCACACTGTCGATCAGAGATAAACCCCAAGGCTTCAGAAGCAGCTGGAAATAACAGCTTACAGTGTGGCAGTCGCCATCCACCTTCCCCTTGCCTCAGCCAGCTGGCTCTACAAAACATTGAAAGCAGAGAAAATGACGTTTGCTTTTGGTTTCTGTTTCTATTTTTTCTGCACTCCTTCTCAGTGCTCCCTTCAGCACAGGTTCCATCGGCCCAGTGATCTAGAACTCTCTTTTCTCAACTCCATCAAAAGCCACATCCCTCCAGTTACACATTCTTTAATATCAGCATTTTAAGTATTAGTGGTATTTCAAATGCTAACATGCTTTACTCCTTGTTCATACTGGATATTTTTCATTTGTCTTTTTATCTAGCTCTTTCACCTTTGCTCTCTGTCCAGGGCTCCCTTGCTTACTGGTTCCCAGTTGGGCTAGACCTATAGGAGACACTGGCATAATATTAGAGGGTAGCAGAAGGAAGAGAATGGAATATTTGTACCATTACTGCCTTCCTGCTAGCATACCA
Organism: Cynopterus sphinx; assembly: GCA_030015415.1. Lineage (NCBI taxonomy): Eukaryota > Metazoa > Chordata > Mammalia > Chiroptera > Pteropodidae > Cynopterus > Cynopterus sphinx. Next base: position 23,959,188 of record CM057384.1, on the reverse strand, counting down.
GCTGGCAGTAGTTACACCCTTGACTGAAGGCCACAGCACCCACCCAGCAGTACTCTCTCTTTCCCAGTTCTAATAACAGCTCCCTCCTCAGACCCTGCAGACCTGTGGGTAACAGCTTCTTGCTGTTATCAAGTCTCTAGTGGTCAAAACCTTGTTGGCTGTCCTTAAACTATTCTATCTTTGTTAATAGTCCCTTCATTAAACCAGCTTTGAAAACCCATTTAAGGGAGTCACATCCTTCCAGCTAGGGTGCTTACTCATACACATCATATCTTTTAATTGGTTCTGAACTTGAATGGAGAGAGAAGTTTTTTGCAGGGCTCTCTTGAATACCAGAAACCTAGGCCCACATTCTACTCAGCTCTCTGCTCAAATGTCACCTCCTCTAAGGAGACTTCCCTGATCACCTTCGTCAGTACTTATCTGCTCACCCTGCTGTGATTTCTTTATAACACTTATAAACTTTAATCAACTGTCTCTCCCAATAAAGTCTATGCCTCATGAGGTCTTGTGTCTGCTTGCTGTTCATGGCAGTTCATCCTGAGTGTAGGACAATATCCAGAATATTATAATCATTTAATTAAGAACTTCTGTTCCTTTCTCCTTCCCCAAATATTTATTTTACTTCTTTGTAAAAATGCCCTTTCTAGAGGGAACTCCACTTAGACAATGCTTGCCCTGAAAATTTTAGCCCAGCATGAGGCTACACCATGCTTAGCAGCTCATGCTGAGTAAAGGCCAGAATTCTAGAATCCCAGCTCCAAGTGTGTGACTCCCACATGCATAAATAAGGCCAGACCTGGTGCCGCCATTTCCTATAATGCTAAAACATTAGTCTCACAATCCTGTTAAAAATCAGTTTCTTACAAAAAAATCACTTTAAAATTTACTCTCTTCATGATGAGTATGAGTATAAAATGGGAAATAAAAAAAAATTCAAATAAAATTCAGAAAGTAGAGTGGAAAGTGGTGGTGTTTCACAGACAGCCACATTCACCATGATTGGCTCATTCTCTCCCCTCCACAAATCTGCTTACAATTTCATGGAGTGTATGAGTTGCCCATTCTGCTTCATGCCCTCCCTACCTCAGCCCTCCAGGCCCCACCCTTCACTAGACCCACTAGTCATAAACATGGTTCTTCCTTTGCCTGTCATGAACTATGGACAGCTAATGACTGGTCTCCTACTTTTTCTTTCTTTCTACCTTTTTCTTATATTTTCTACATGGTCAGAGAAAGGAAAGTAATGTCTATAATCTGAGAACAACATCCACAAGGTAAGGCAGGGACACGTCTGGATAATAGCACTGTGAGTGACCAGAGGCAGTGTCTGTATATTTATAAGAGTCTTGTGTATTTTTAACCAGCAGGCATCAAGGTCTATAACCACATTTTTCTAGGGGCTGTACTCAGCCCCGTGCTGGCCACACTAAAAAGCTCATAAATAACTTGGATCAGAGGAAATTGGAAAATGATGACTACACAAATACAAGGAGAATTTTTATGTTTTCCAAAACCCAGACGGCATTGACAGTTAGTTTCTCCTTGGCCATAAGTCACCATTCCTCAGAGAGCTGTTAGAACTTTGTGATAAGGTAAGAGAAGTGAGATTTGGGGAAGGGCAAGTCTTATAGCACAGACGAAAGTTGTGCAATTTGCTTTTGCTTCTCATATATATCATTTTTAATACTCTCTTATATGTTGGCATTTTTCTCCCCCACCCTTCAGTTTTCTGACACTAAATTCTGTTGGCCTATAGAAAGCCTCTCTCCATGATACTTCGCTCTGGCATGCCTGGAGTCCAAAAGTGTCACAGGCTTTAAAGTGAAATATCTTTCCCAATTCTTCCAGCGAGGACTCACTTCCTCCCTGATACTTAAGAAGCAGGCGATCATGTGAATTCTCAGTATGATGGAGTAACTAATGGATGCCCTGCATCAGCATCCACAAGAGTTAGAGGTTTAAAAGTGAGCTGAGTAAAACAAATACATTTCTAATTCATATTTCAGACAAAGAGAAGGAGTAAAACGTATAATTTTAAGAAGAAAGGAATTTTCCCATGAGGAAGTGTATTTGACATTATGAAGGCAGACACTTATTTCCCTCCAAGTGAAGCTTGATGTCGTACTGGGTGGGACAAGATTACAATGTCTTAATAAAAACATCATGAATGGTCCCAATGGATGAAATTCCTGATTTGTTAGAGGTTAAAAAAACAAGAAATATTATTCTTAAAATGGAAAAATCAACCATTTTGAAATCAAATCAACAAATACAGACTCTTGAGCACCTAGACTACTCATGTTTTCTTCCCCTCACCTCATCCCCATGCTAAATTTGTCACTGCAAACACTCTGGCCAGTGGTGAGAAATAACAAAACCAGTTCAGCATGTGGGTGCAAATAATTTGAAAACAAGATTAGGGCAATTTTGAATAGAGATTTTTTTTTTTCATAAGTTTATAGGAACTTCATGAATATTTATCTGTTTGTCATCTGCATTTCTCTAATCTACTATTTATGTTTTGCTATCATTTATATCTTTAAACACACAAAATCATTTAATTATAATATAGTCCAATATACTTTTCTTTCTTATAGTTTTTAGCCTCTCTGTCAAAAAATGGTTGTAATCCATCTGAATATTACTTTTATAATGACGCTCTTTCTATTAAAGTTTGGAATTTTTAAAAATTTCAAGTATTTCTGGAAGGCTTTCCTTTTCTATTTATAATGTTTACTTATTTTCATAGACCTTACAAGGCCAAATGTGTACTGAGCATAAATGCATTAATAAAGAAATGCATGAATGAAAGCATTGTAGGTGATTAGTTTAGATGTATGGACTAAAACTAAAACACTGGCATTTATTTGTGACCATTTTTAAGATACTTGGTACAATTTTATAGTTGCCTCTGTTAACTATACTTTCTTTGTTCCAGAAAAAAAAATCAAAAGCAAGGATTAACTTCGGTCAAAATGATTTCTTTAAATTTTGAAACAAAATGAGTGCAGTCATGTGTGACTAAGTCTGAGTGATATTTTCAGGATTAAAAATATTCATTAATAATGAGAAAAGGACCTTTTTGCATAAGAATGAATTAGCACCCCTTCCTGAGACTTAGGTCCTGCCTTTCATAACATGCCTTGGTGCATTTGCTTATAGTCCGATGCTGCTTGAAGCTGGGATGAGGCTCTGCTTACAAAGCTGCCACATTCTCAAGTTATATTGAAAACTAGACATTGTGTTTAAAGATGAAATTAAAAATTAAATCAATCTTAGACAGTGGATCCATTAGTAAAGTTAAACATAGATAGATTCAATTATAATTTGTGACTGCAAAAAAGCCTTCAACCACCAGCCCCAGAGATTTTTAAGGTGTTTGGAATTCCACCACTAAAATTCAATACTTTTGGGTTCAAGAACTGAAATCCTTGTAAATTCCCTTGAAAGATGTTACATATTACACCATAATCATTTAATAAAAATAATGATGGTAGTTAACATGTATTGAGGGCTTAGGCTGTATAAGAAACTCTACTAAGCATTTTTATTATCTCCTTTAATCCTTACAATAGCCCAATGAGGTGGGTATTACTACATCCTAATTTACTGATAAGGAAACTGGAATTTCTTTCTTGTGGTTAAGTAACTGTCCAGTGTCCCAGCTGGCACGTGACCAAGTGAGGGCTTCATTCTGACATTGCACTCCCTTAAATGCCTATGTTGGTATACCATTGGTCACACAGTGAGCACAACATAGTGGGCACTCTTATCCCACTCTTGTCCATTATCATGAGCCATCTGTGAAAGCTGAGGCTGAAGAGAGATCATGGCCAGGATGTGGTATCTGGATGGAAGACTCTGGGAAGTCCCTGGTCCAGAAATAAAAAGAGAGAGAGAGATACCAAACATGGGTTTTACAGTCTACACACTTGTGCTCCAACACAGCCTTACTGGGCCCATCAGAATTTTCAGAGTTCAGCTCACTTAGGGCAATCTCCTGTGCCTATTAACCTCCATCTCCTTAAATGCCTTTGGAGTTCCTCACTCTGCCCCAGGGAGACATGGGTGCTTGTCCGTAGGAAACTGCAGTTTTCCTTTATAATTTGGGTCATGGTAACCACTTCAGACCCTTTTCTACCTAGAGAGTGTTCTAGGGTGTATAGGAAACTTCTCTTTGTCATTTATTATTTATCAAAATATACATGACTTAGACCTCAAGAGTACTAGGAGATTAAAGTGCAGTGAAGTGGGCCTAACTGTATTTCTCTCAGAAGTTAAATAAATAGCTTAAGAAAGGCTTTTAGGGAAATAATAGTTAATGAAGGTTATCTTCATAGCATTTTCCCCTTATCTCTTTTTTCCTATCCCCCTTTATGAAAATCAATGACTTTTTCTTCACTGCAGAATGCAGTGGGGGTGGGGAGTTTGCAGGGGAGAGGCAAGTGTCTTTTCCCCAGACTGGACCTGTCTCAGGTCCCAATGCTGTTGTCCAGCTGGTCTTTGCTGAAAGTTCACAGCTCATGGTCAAGTAAAATGATAGGACTTGGCCTCAGGATTCACATATTAAATGGCAATTTTTTGGTTGGGGGAAAGGGAGGAACAGGAGGTTTATGGGCTTCATTAGTTTACAGAAGGAGATATAAGAAGGATTAGAAGATCATTGTAAGAAATGTCCTGGGAGAGCAATGGAGCAAAAGGAATTTTTCATAACTGATTGTTGAGGAGAGAGGGTTAAGAATTGCATCAGAAGAAGCCTCTGACCTCACAGGTGTTCGAATGAGGGTACAGAAACCAAGCATCAGAGAGCTGTGGGCACTCTTGCTTCCTCATTGAGGATCTAATCCAGAACGTAGTTATGATCAGGGCTGGGTAATGAAAGCATAGCTTATGTCACCCTCTACTACTTAATAAAGTACATAAAAGTGGTATCTTATTGCTTCCTTTCAGGTAAGAAGTAATTTAGAGAAATGAAGAAAGAGTATGCCTTTGACTTGACCCGTGTGTGGTCTTTATATCTAAAACAGGATACAGATTAGCTGGCAGTTAAGAGAGTATCCTGTAGTCAAATGCATTCTTTGGTTTGCACAGAGAAACAGAAGCTTTAAATGACTCGTTAAAATTGCTCAGAGCTTCAGGGGCCCTAAACAACTCCCACCGAACAACAATGTTTTGTTAAGGGTAAATTAATCAGCAATGTATAGATTATATTGTCCCTAACAAAGATGCGAGTTTACAGAAATTCACTGGGCAGTGATATTCTGGGGCATCCCCAAGCCCTGGGCACTTGAAAAATTAATCAGGACATCTAGAAATTAAAAGCCTATCTAGGTGTCTGCAGCAGCCATGCAAAGCATTTTTTTTGGGGGGGGGGAATCTTGAATGAGAAGACCAGAGTCAGTTTATTATATTTTGCTATTTGCTGCATCTATTCAATGACCCAAATGCTCCATTTCATGCAGTTTAATCTCAGACCAAATGTCGTTAACTATCTGAGAATGACTTCTTATTTTTCTACAGTTTCCAACTGAAGCTATAATAGCTCCTTATTCCTAGTCTCTGACCAGGTACTGTGAGAAATCACCACACTTCACTGTGGGAAAGAGAATTGAGGGAAGGGCCAAAGCAATGACTTTGGAAGCTTCTATCAGTGAAATGAGATGATAAAAATGAGCAGTGATGGGAAGCAATATAAAGTGCATTGAAAAAGAAAAGGTGGTCATTGCAATTCAATAGCCAAACCCACAGGAAAAAAAGGAGAATAACAAAAAGCTTATTCTAGGTATTCAGAGAGTTTGTTTATGGTTTTGTAGATGACTGTTCCCTTAGAGCATTCCAATACCTAGCAAAGCCTGAATTTCGGAATATGTGTGTGCTAAACTCTACAGGAAAGAGTCAGACTTCTATTTTATTTTAAAGAAACAAAATTATCTCTCCCAAGATCAAGGAAGATTTTCATGATTCCTATTTGCTTTGAGTGACTTTAATACCACATTAGGAAATATATGAAATTAAAACAAGCAAACAAACAAATAACAGTCAACAGGTAGCTGTTTGTGTGTGTGTGTGTGTGTGTGTGCGTGCTTTTTTTTTTTTGAGGAGGAGGAATTTATGGTTGTACAAATAATTGGAAGATAACAGGTGCCAAGAAATAGAAACAAAGGACCCAGTTTCAGTACAGACAAAGTAATAGGTAATACTAAGTTTGATAAAGTCCCCTGTACAAAACTCAAGGTGAGTGGTGCTGTTGGATACTGACTTTTGCATGGGGTTCATCTATTGTCACATTCATCCACACAGGGAACAGGGATAAACAGGGTGAGTGAGGAGCTGGACCTCCTGGCTCATGACTTGTTTTAAATAACTAACTTGATAGTCAGGATCCACCATAGAGGCTTATTTTCTCACACCCCTTTTTTACACCTCTTTCTTGTTATTTTTGCCATAGATGCTGTGGGACTCCATGTTAAGAGTAAGATTTGGTTGTCTTTCTTTCTTTACTTTCAACCTGAACTCTTACAGATTATAATTCTACCCATAACAAGGACTCAACTGGCTATATATATATATATATATATATATATATATATATATATATATATATACACACATATATATGTTTGTGTGTGTATATATATATGATATATATATACATACATATATATATATGTATATACACACACACACACACAATTGTCTTCCTGACCCAACTTTTGGGGACCTTAGAACATAGAAAGTATACACAGCTGAATGGATTATTTCTCCTACCCACACTTGAAGGGTCACCGATGGTCACCTCAGATATAGATGAGTCTTAAATCATGCTTCTAGCCAGATGCATAGGTTTTTTATATCATAAAAGGGGAGCCATTGCAACTAGTATTGCCATAAACCCAGTTCTGAAGCTCTCAAAGTATTCATGATAGAACTAAATTTCAAAAATAGATATCCTTGCTAAGTCTACATTTTTTATTTCAGGCATTTTGAAGCATTACTTTGAGAATAGGTCAAAGACTTTATTTTAGATGGGTGAATTTCGAAATTCTAGCTGGGCCTTTTTAGCTTGAAGCCTACTCTACCAGCTTTTCCTGGAAGCTGCTGCATAAGGCCATGGAGGGCAGGGGTTAGGGCACCCTTGGTTCTGACCTCTGTGGAGTTAGAAATCCCATTGTTGGAAACATCCTGGTGGGCAGTATTGAAAGCTGTGTTCTGCAAAGCATTTAGGAATCAACTGTAATTCTGATTCTTAAGGGCATTTCCCAGAAGTAAGATGGAGTCCTGTCATCACTTGACTTCTCTGGCCTCAAGAAACTAGGATTTAACTTTCTTCTGTTAATAGCCTCTTCTGTGGACTCTGGGCATTGTTCTCTTTGTGTAACTTCCGCATTTGTGGAAGGAAACTGGGTATGTGTTAAATTTGTCTTTCAGGAGTCCAGATAGTAGATCCAAGGGCAACCTAAGCCTGGGGTGATTATTTGCAAATCCAGCATCATGCCCTCTGCCAAGGTTCTTCTAGTTGTCCCTCAGCCCACATTGCCCATTATATGACATATAGCTAGCTGTTGCCTATCCAAAGATACAGAGTGAGTGACATTTCTCCTGTCTATGGGCACCAGAGCCCAGGTTTTCTAACATCACCTTTTTAGACCATTCTCTGTTTCTCTTCTTTGGATACCAGAATTGTCACAAAGTCTATACAGTTCAACAATTGTTGGCCTCAAGGGCTATCTGCATTGTTGTGCATTCTCTTCAGCCCCAAGTGCTACATCAGAATTTGACAAGCAAATAATAACTAGAAAGAAAAAGCTCTGTTTGGTGTTTCTTACTGTGATAGGAACTCTCAAACTCCATCACCTCTAAGATTTGGGGGGGCTCACGCTAACCTTTAATTGAATTGAGGGCTCAAAATCCTTTATATAATTTCCTGTTTGCAAACATATTTACAAATCTCAGAGGCAATAGAAATACATGTTAGATTTTTAGTTGATCCTAAAGTCTGTTTTTACTTATATTATTATGGAACCCTAATGTGTTTGTAAAGACTGTCTAACCCAACCAACCAGGAGTGGGCCCTGTAGAAACAAGAGTCTGTAAAGCTGTGTTTCTGTACTGGGCTGAGGGCAGAAGGTGAATTAAGAGTCATATGTGGAGCTTTTTTTTTTTTTTTGGTGAGGCAACCCTTGGTTGACCTCACAGGTTGCAAGAAACTTGTCAGCTTACAATCCTTTAATTTTTTAAAAAATTTTATGCTTACAGTACTTGCTCTTCCTAGATGGTCTCCTATCCAAGTGCTAACCAGGCCCGACCCTGCTTAGCTTCTGAGATCAGACAGGATTGGGCTTGTTCGAGGTAGCATATGGAGCTCTTTCAAACTTTATTTCTATAATCCCCCCTTCTTCTTAGTAGAAAACAGATACATAAGATATGGAGTTCTGATCATCAAGACACATGGTTGGTTGAATGTAGAGAAAAGGGAGAGGGAGAGAAATGAGGATGGCAGGCAGGTGTCTGATCTGGGTGGGAGCTGTGTGAAAGATGGAACCATTGACAAAAATATAGAAAGCTTAAGAGGAAGCCAGCTCAAGGCATTAAAGGGTGAGGTATTGTCCACCTGAAATGTCCAGGTACATCTGTCTGCCAGGCTGTTACTTTTCTCATGTCTAATCTAATGTACTAAGCTGGGACAAGCCTCATTCAGTTAGTAATCACTAAAATTTCCATTTCTAGATTCAGAAAATGTGCTTCTGGTGCCATTTATGCTTCTTACTATACAACTCTAAGCAATGCTGGCACTCTGAGGCTATGACCTTTTAGAAACACTTAAAATGACAATTCAATCTGCAAATGATAAAGTGATGAAATGTTGAACAGGTCAAGGACAAGGGCAGAATTCATTGTCAGGCCACTAGAGACCTATCTTAGAGTTAATGCTGATTTGTTGATTAGCAGCCCTTGTGTGTGGTCAGCTAGCTAGCTACAAGCTAGCTCACATTTATACAAAACAATCTAAGAAGTGCAGCCAAATACCAAGTTGAAATCCAAGTACTGTGTTTTCGTGGATCATCCTTTTGACATGCCTGTCTAGTATCTATATCAAAAACCGTATTATAGGGCAGTGCTTGGGGATGAAATAGCATTCTAAGGACAAAGGCAAAATGACAAGAAAGTTGGAGAGGCATAGGTAGATCTATCCTGAAGTCAAGTGTAATGTACGTGTTCCTGCAGCACTGAGAACAATAGAGGCAGAAAGTTCCGTAAAAAGCCCTTTTGAACACAAGCATATTGGGGCTGTGAATAGACTGGCAATGAAGTGGGGAGTTCATGCTGAGTCCACTGGAAGGTCACTGGAAAGTAGAAATCTCATTTCCCCAGACTCCTAATCAGTGTCAGTCAAACCACACCGGGATTGAACTTTACCATGCGAGGAGTATAGTGAGTATTGCTGTGGAAAGAAGAGGCTTGTTTGCAGCACTTACTCTCAACCCAGTGGAGGAGAGGGAGGGCCACCTTTACCAGATTGGTGGGAAGTATGCATGCATAAGTGCCCACTAAAAATATTATTTGAACCTCTCTAATGGAGAAAGAGTTCTTGGAAAGACCTACCTAAGGAGGAGACACTTTCAATGGGCAATAGGTGCCAATTTAAGATTCACATAAAAGGAATAATTGGAGAAATGGCAAATAAAACAAATTGTGTTTTCTTGAATTTATTGAATACTTAAATACAAATAAACTCAATCCTTCCTCCTCCACCCACAAATATGTCAAATATGGTTACCAAAACAAACAAACAAACAAACAAACAAAAATAAGAACCCTAAGGTTTTAGTTCTATTTAGAGCAAGTCACTAAATTTCTTGAACTCTAGTTTTTTTATTGGTCAATAGATACACTAGGTGCCACCATATTTATATAAAAGTAATGGCAGTAGGTCCCAGAAGTTCAATTCATTGGTAGTGCAACCCAAAGCTAACAGTACATGTGGTTACAAAGTATTAGATCAGCCCTCTTATCTTCCTAGAAGTCTACATTATGCAATGACTCTAAAGGTCCTGTTTTCAGATCTATAAGCACTGAATGTCAATATTTATTTTCTTATCATATGTTCAGCAAAATGTTCTATCTTTCAATGGACCCCCTAAAAGCATCTTAGTAATCCCCCCTTCTTACTATTGTTTGCTATTCACACAAAACTATGCATGTAGTAGACATTCAAAAACCATTTGTTGAGGCCTCATAGTAGGTTGAATTGAGAGAAGTCCATGGATTTTATGACACTTGTAAACCTCTCTGCCACTCATGAGAGAATTGGAGAGTTGTATGTGAGAAGGGTGTGTGTGTAAAGGAGGAAGGAAGGGTAGGAAGGAGGGAGGAAGAGAGAGAGAAGTGATTACCATTCAGGATAGTAGAAGACTCTGCCATTGTTGAGAATCCTTGGTTAAAGTAGAGATGGAATAAAATGCGAAAGGGACAGTTATAGAGCTATTCATACTAAAGTAAAAATCCTGAAAGCAGTGATATACTGGTGAAATCACAAAATTGGTTTAATCTGTAAAACAAATAGGTCAAAGAAGAAAAGTATGTGTGTGTGTGCGTGTATACATATACACACATATGTATATGTATATATATATAAATATATTTGTAAAAATTTGTGTTTGTGTGTGTATATGTGTGTGTGTGTGTGTGTGTATTTATTTATAAGCAGACTAATTGCACTCTAGCATTTCTTCTGTAAGAAGCTATCACCTGAATATGTGCTGTCTAAAACAGTACTAGTGAGGCTCAGGAGGCTGTTGACTACACAGAATGAGGCAGATCCTAACTGTGATGGCCATAAGTACAAAAATAAAAAAGACACTGGTTTTCAAGACTTTGAATGAAAATGAGAATGTAATGTGTTTTATTGATATTTTATATTAATTACATATTGAAAGTAAAATGTTTTAGATATATTGGATTAAATAAAGTAAAAATAATTTTATCTTTTTTTCTTTTTACTTTTTAAATGTGGCTTTCAAATAATCTGAAATTACATATATGGCTGACATAATATTTCTGTTGAGCAGACATGACCTAAAATATTCCAAATATGACCTTTCAAATTTTAGTAGTACAAAGACCCTCCATAAGTAAGTTCTCTTACAAATGAGATATTTCAGAGACAGGACTCAAAATCACCAGCTTCTTTAAGAACATTGTAGACAGAGCTGGGGGATTAGAGAATAAGGATAATTTAGTAGTAAACAGAAACCATGTTAAACTACCAAAAGAGCCATTTCAATAAGCTACTCTGTCATCAAAGATATGGTATGGTATAGGACACTTATTTATTGAGTGAAAATTTGAATTTTATGATAAAGTGCGCCTGCCTTGGAGAATTGAAATGCTTTTCTCTTATATAATAGAAGTTAAAATTATATTTTAAACTGCATCATTATTTTTACTTTGTAAAATAGAACTGGTGAGATGAGCAGCTATTTTAATTACATTCTGCTCCACTGAAATCCAGGACTTGAAAATATATATTTTTAAAAGCTATAGCTCTAGCATTTTTATTTGTCTGACTAGTAAAAAAAAAATGATGTTTTTGCTTTTTGCAAGAATATATTAGGCAAAGCAATAATGATCAATCCCTAATGAATATAACAATGGCTCTCAGCCATCACTGAAGAATGCCGAGAACCTCATTTTTATAACTATGTTTAAACACAATATAGGGGATTGTGTTTGTTTGTCAGCTTTTATAGAAATAACTCCAGTAAGCCTAATGAAAAATTGGGGTGGATTCACCAAATGCATATTTTGTACTGAAGGTCAGTAATCTACGGCTCCTGTTTTCTGTTCAACTATGTTAGCAAACTTCCCTGTCCCCTAATTTCACAAATAGTTCTTGAGCACCTCTGTGCTTGTCTTGTTCTGGATACAAAAATTAATGAAATAGATGAGATACAGACTCTAAGTTTTAGTAACAATAAATTTCCATTTGTAAACAACTTTAAGGAACCTTAAAGAACAAGTCTAATTTTATGACCGTATTTTATATGTGAAAGAGGAAAGGCCTAGAGTGTGAAATGACTTGCTCAGGGTCACAGAGGTTATTTTCAGAAAATCCTGTGCAAGAAACCATGTATTCTGATTCCTAATTTAACTCTTCTCTATTACAATATGTTCTTTATTTTAAACAACCAAGTCTACAAGGACCAAATCTCATTTTTCTATCCCTTGCTCTTCTGATGCATATTGCTTACTTTTTTCCAAGAAATGCCTCTTTGCAGTGAAGGCAATAATTGTATTTGGAGGATTACTCTAAACAGAACAAACCCAAGCAGAGAGCAGCCCTGGGCCCTCTCCATAGATCACAGCTTATGGCAGCTCCCCTAGGGAACACAGAAGCGCTTGGACCAGCTTTAAGTTTAAGTGCATGTCACCATGATGTACGGTGTCTTTGGTGTCCGTATATCATGAAGTGGAAGGGGTGTCGCCCATGGACGGAGAGCATCCATTCTCCTCTCCTGACACTGTGCCTTTTCCCCAAACAAGACATATCTGTGCGATTATAATCTTATCCAGGCTGGCTTGCTCCCTCCAGAGCTCATCTGTAGTGAGGGGCAAAGTCAGTCAGCATTTTGTGAAGAGAAGTTTTAGGGAGCGTGCTTTGAGAAACAAAGAAGGAGATGTAAAACTGAGACTATAAAGGTTCTATATGAATTGGTTTCAGCTTCTTGTTAGCATCTCAAAGGGCCTAATTCATGTACAGAGAAATGAAGCAATTAAGAGTAAGTCCTCAAAAGTCATTTTTTTCTAGGTTCAAATCCCTGATGAACCATTTTTAGTGTATGACTCAAGCAAGTTAAGAGCACTCCTTTGCTTTAGTTTACTTACTGCAAAATTGAGGATTAAATGAAAATGCTACTTCATGAAATTATCGTGAGAAATGAATGAATGAATAAGTGAATGAATACATGCATACATACACACATACATACATACATACATACATACATACATACATACATACATACATACAAATGAAACACTAGTGTAGATAGATCATGGAACTTGCCTTGTCTTCAATATATGGTAGCTGTTGTCAGTATTATCTTTTCTTACCTAAGATATCCTGAGCTCAGTAAAGTCATGAGGTTGAAGAATTGTTCTTTTGATAACTAAAGAGCTTCTCAAGCAAGAGGAGCTTCAATAGTCACCTATCCATATTATCTGGGGAAGAGAAGTGAAGTTCAGAAAGTGACAATCCAGGAAGAATTTCATCCATTTAGTTCTTTTCTCATCTAAGCTATCCATCCATCTAGACACTCATTCACATACATCTCTCAACCCACCAACTGTCTTAGTGCCTTGGAGTTTGGTGGTCTAATTAAATATGTCTGAGGACTTTCTGTTTCTGTAGTCTAATGATAAATCTGCTTCTTCGTGGTTAAGACTTAAGGGAAAAGGTGAGGCTGGCTTGTACCCAGAAGCAGGGCTTGTGAATGGGAAGCTGAGTGAGCATCTGGACTAAACTTGTGTTTCATCTGACCTTTACTATAGTATACATACATATGTGTATGTATACATACTCTTCTCCAACTATGCCTTGGTTCAGAGTGAGAACCTCAAGCATTGCCCTAAGCTTAGGGCCATTCACAGAACCCAAAGTCTCCTCTTTACTGTCTCATTCTCCAACAGAAATTTTGAGAATATGAATACTGCCTAGAAACAACCATGTAAGACTTCTTAGGGAAATTTCTAAAGTGAAGAAAGCCTTTGATCCAGCTCTACTCTCTGATTTGACACAATCAGAGATTCCAAAGAAGAGTTATCACCCTACCACTTCTTAGTTGACCCTGGGCTTTCCTTTCCTTACCTGATGTTGTAAGTCACCATATTTAGGATTTCACACTGAATTGAGCTGTACTCTTCATGTATGTTGGTCTCTGCCTTGCAGGCTGTTAAATCCTCATGTTGGAATATCATGTCTTCCTAATTTTCTTATTTAGTCCAGTGGCTACCATAGGTTGAGTCACAATACGAAATGACTCAATGGCAGGTAAATAGATCAATTGTTGCTATCAATTCTGAAAACTCAGGAGAGTCTACTGATTCTTTATCTTAAGTCCAATTCTCTAATTATCATTCTAATTATTATAATAACCACAACAGTAGCCTCTCTTCCTAGTACGTGGAAATGGTGTTTTGTGGAATAATTTGCCAGCACCTTTCTTTGTGGTTGCTGTATTATTACTTCCTGGTGACTTCGTTCACCTACAATATTCCAAATTACAAATATAGCACTTAAACCTAAGCTACCACATATTGTAAAACACCAACTGTTTTCTGCAGGATGAACTCAAGGGAGTAAACCAACAATTACTGATATTATAAAGTTATCCAAACAATTCTTCAACTATTTTATTCCTTTTCTAAGAGGAAAAAAAAAAGATAGCTCCTTTCAATATGCTGATGCTGAAAAGAGCACTGACGTTTATTTTCCGAATGATGTTTGACTGTGAGTGCTCAATTATTAGAAATATTTAATGTAGGCAAACATCAGCAAGTTAAAATTGTTTTCTGCTTAAGTCTTGTCATTTGCTAGAAAGGAAATGATATGTTAGACATGTTGTACTCTTTCTCAGTATGATAGCAACTAAAGTGGCTTAAAATTGGATTCATTTATAAAGCTGGACACTATTAATATCATTCCCTGCATGATGATAATTCATTTTACTCTGCTTTGTCTCAGAAGCAGTAGGGGCTCCATTCCTTATATTCAGTTTGCAGTCCTAATTAAGTATTCATTATAAAATGCATATTTTTTTATTTAGGACTGCATATCAAATATTTATGTTCTGTGTTACACTTGTTTACTATTAGGTCAGTGTAGTGAGGTGCTTCATGTCTAGTCTTATGTCTTCAACCTATAAAATTAAGGTTTGAAGAAAACTCAGCTGGATCAAAAACCTGTTTCCCTAAGGGTTCTTATTTTACTGGCATTGCACCAAATAAGCTGAAAATCTAACTAAATATAACTACACTGCTTCCCCCATTGAGAATAAAAAGATGCTCCATGGATTTAGTATAAATTTAACATGACACATGCAGAAGTTTCATATAAAATTCTGTAAGACCACAATCCTGCAAACTTTTATTATTGGCAGTTGAAGGGGCTAGAACCCAAGAGAGAGAAAAAAAAGCATGTCAAGTTTTAAGTGAATAAAATTAAGCTAACTAAAATGTAACTAAGTGTCAGGAGAAACTACCATTCAGTGAGGTCTGTTAAATTCTAGCTACATGTTGTAAGATAACTGTTCTTGCAAGAAGTAACTTTACAACCATAAGAGTCAAATCCTTCAAATATAATTGGTAAACAATATGTATATTATAAATGGAACAAGTTTGGCATTTACATTAGACTTTCTCTTTGGGAGCTCAAAGTACTCTGGAGAATTTATTTAATTCAAAATTATATTCTGTTCAGAAGTCAAGTTTAAAACAATCACATAAAGAGAAACAACCAAGTGATAAATAATTAAATTATGGTCATTCAAAACCTCTGTGATTCTCCTTTGGATTCATATTAAAATGACCCAAATGAAATCACAGTGACAATGTGAAACCATAATAACACTTCTTAATCAATTGTCAGATATTTTCTGAATGCTGATTACTTACAAAGCCCTTTGTCCTTGTGAGTGAAGAAGGCAGAGGGAGAGGAGAAAAAGGAAAAGTAATAATCCTTAGTTGTAAGTTAAGCATAATCATATTGAATGGATAAGCTATAAACATAGGGTTAGTTAAATAATAATGAAAGATATCTGTATAGAACTTCACAAGGCAAGGTATGTTTCACTGGGAAGAACAATAGCTCATATAGTTTCATAGGCGGGAGAGATTACAGTTATCAGGAGTCAACTGAGAGAGCTTAGAAAAGGGAGGTTTTTATCTGGGCCTTGAAGGATTGTTTGAAATGAGAGCAAATGTATTTAGGTAAGAGAGGTAAGTATGAAGAAAGGGAGGGAAGTAAGATAATTCAGGGATTGTTGGAGCACCAAATCTAGATTGACTTGCTGGCTGCAAAGGGCACTAGAAGAATAAAAGGGAAGATGGATTGCTTGGATTGAAGGTTTGAATAGCATGCTAAGAATTTTAGTTTATCCTTTAGAAAATGAAATAAAACTGAGAGTTTTGCAACCAGAATTAAAGTGTTATATTTAAAAGACTTAGTTTGCTGCAGATGTAATTAATTTGATAAGGAAGAGACTGAAGGAAAGGAGTTGGGGGGCTGATGCTGTAGCACTGAATGGAATAGTGAGAGCCTGCAGAGAATTCTTGGCAATGCCAAAGAAAGAACTCTAAGATGACACAAAAGGAGAAAACTGCTGGGCTTTGGGAGTCAAGGACTTCTGGGAGATCAAGGCATCAAAAGCCCCACATTGATATTAAAAGAAAAAGTAATTAGGCAATGTTTATTTACTTCTTTATTAATTACTGGTTTATTGACATTATTTTTTTTACATTAGAATATATCATGGTGCCAATAAAGAGGCCAAAATATGAATATTTCCCCATCGATTCTCAGAGTTGTCCCATTGACTAATGACAAAGCTTAATCATTAAAACCCTCCATTTATGTGTGTGTGTGTATGTATGTGTGTGTGTGTGTGTGTATTTCACACAAAAAAAAGTTTCTCAATTTATCCACTGTTCGGTCTTTAGAAGAAGTCTATGTCCAAAAAAGATTAAAACATCAGAGATATGTTTCAGATATTTTTCCCCCCAATTTTATAAAGTAACCCATGTAACAGAGCAAGGTTTCTAGGGCTGAAAAAGCTTTCTGTAGATGGGATACCCAGTTTTAGGACTTCTAACATTCCTTTCCTCTCTCCAGAATTTAGTCAGTATATACATCTTTAAAAGACTTGCCATATCTCACATTGGGGCTTTTAATTAGCTAGTTCCAAGGTTTCCAATATTTTTCTTCTTTAAAATGTTTTGAAATTTTAAATGAGTAAATATGGCTATCTCACCTGAATGATTGCATGAGCATCACATATGATGCCATGCAATTCTCTTTAAAAACCTCCACCTCTTTTGGTCCTATAAGAAATGCTCCTGTATAATTCTAGGAAGGTTTCCCAACACTGCCAAGAAAATCCCTCTGGCACCAGTGACTATCCTGCCCCATTTTTCACCTCTGGAGGTCTTTACACACATCGGCTAAATTTGTTCTCCAGGGCCTCTGTGAAGATGGTGACTTTACAAATTCCTCCTTTGACAAATTCCTCCCCGAGGAGACATTATGGATGTTGATAGGGAAGATGCATCTTGCCAAGATTATAACCTACTCAGAATGTGGAGCCTAAGAGTTTGGAAACTGAGTGATGCCTTTTAGAGCTAGAGATTTACTTATGACTCAACTTCTAATGGTTAGCTAATGTTTACAGCAGGGATACACAATTAATAAATGCAGAAATTGTGCTCCAGTTCTATTTCCAAAGTGAATAGGATGTTTGTCAAAGCTAGAAACTTTGCTTTGATTATAAGCTACAGATAATGAAAATGTGTTTGTGTTTCACAAATACATTTGATTCTAGTGGGCTGTATTTCCCATCAGGGAATCAGGTTCAGCAAATATTTTCTCAGGCTAACTGCTCAAATCAGGCAGAAGATTTTAGTTGACTAGAAACACAATAAACTTAGAGAATAAAGGTTTGCACAGAAACTAAGTAATAGATTTTATAACTGTTCCTTACCAAATTTTATAAGGACCAACATTGAATTGCTAACTGTAAAATATGTGTATCACTAACTTTTAAGGAGAAATTTAATAAAAATATCATCTCTACTTTCTTTTAATCTTTTCAGTAAATCATAGATAATTGGCTTAAACTTAGTATTCCTTTATGTTAGGCATGAAAGACCCATATTAAAATATTTTTGACTAAAATGTATTTGCAAATAGGAATAAACATCTAGAATAGGGAGAGTTAAGAATTATAAAACTACATGAACATGTTTTAAAGAACAGACCACTACAAAGGGATTTCAGTGAGGAATCCAGGCACACAGAAGTTAAAGGCTTGTTACTCAGCCCCTTGGAGCATATCTTTCCTCAGCGTCAAGAAGTTGGCTACCAAAAGTAGTAAGATATATTTTACTCTTGATCAGGAGAGTGAGATGAATTTTCCAGGGTTAGATTCCAGAATGTGCTAAAGTATTCTACTTATATAAACCCAAGAGAGGGTCTTCCTAGAATAAGGCTGACTAAAAGTGAGGGCTACCTCTTTCAGCACAAGCAAAATGTACTACAGACAAAGCTTAGCATTACTGGTCAGTCTTAATATATGACAACCTGATACTGAATATTCCCACATTATGAGGACTGTAATTAAAACAAAGAAAACAGAAGCATTAGCATGCATTTTATTACTTAATGTTTTCTTAAAACTTTCCTGGATCTAATTGATTATAGAGGAAGAAATAACCTCGAGAGCAAAACTAGTAGCACTCTGTCTAAACCAACAAATAATTCAGGGAATGATGCTGGATAATAAACAGAGGTAGTGGATTAGCTTAACTCAGAAATATTTCTCTTCTAGTGCCTTCATTATTGCTTATTTGTTCTCTTCTGACTTTAAAATTCTCAAAAAAAAATCAATTGAAAAAATACATAGAAACAAACTGTTTGTCCATTTGTTTCCCAGATATGGTGCTTTGTCAGGGCCTGAAAAATCTTCATATCTGAATTATAAATGTATAATTTTCTTCATGATTACAGTCAGTGATCTTGAATAAGAAGTGTCTCTATTGATGTGTTATGAAGAAGAAAAAACAATCTCTGTTAATCCATGACTCTCCCCTGAGACTCTATGGGCTCCAAGGCAGTTTGCTTACAAATCCTCAGAATTATTATTCATGTATACCCTCATAAACCATAGTCTGAAATGCTGAAATACTTGGTTTTCTATCATTTTTACTTCTTACTTCAAAAACTTTTTCCCTAAATCTCTGTATCTTTCTCTTAAACTTCTCTTTTAGTATTGATTTATTCTCTATTTTTATACATTCTCTCAATTTTCCCTTTCCTAGATTCCCATAGGCTATGGGTAGATACAATTAGTTCTTGGATTTAGTTCCCATGATTATTTTTTAAGATCCTTCTCAAATTCTCTAAGAGTATTTTAATTTTAGTACTGTAGGAAATGTAGAGTGTGGCTCATTGTAGTTAGTTAACAAGTGCTTGTTGCCAGAGTTAATCATCCTAGAACTCACCTTGGCTCTATGAAGGAGACAGTAGTTCCTGCCATTGAGGAGGCCTGAGATTTCTGGTCTAGAAGCTCTTTCAGAACTTGTGGTGGATAGTCTCATTTTTCTCCATTCACCAGGCCATGTGGGATTCTGAAAACATTTCAAGGAGAGAGAGAGTGGGAGGGAGAGAAAGAGAGAGGGAGAGAGAGAGAGAGAGAGAGAGAGAGAGAGAGAGGAAGGAAGGAATAAGGAAGGAAGGAAAGAAAGAAGGAAGAAATAGAAAGAAAGAAAGAAAGAAAGAAAGAAAGAAAGAAAGAAAGAAAGAAAGAAAGAAAGAAAGAAAGAAAGAAAGAAAGAAAGAAAGAAAGAAAGAAAGAGAGAGAGAGAGAGGGAGAAAGATAGAGAGAGAGGGAGAAAGAGAGGGAGGAAAGGAAGGAAGGGAGGAAAGAAAGAAGGCTCCTAAATGAAGCCTCTCTTCCCCATTAGTGTGCTGTAAGCATGGAGCTTTGATATGGTAAAAATTTCTGTGGCTTCTCACTCAGTATATTGAGGAGGAACCCCCCAGGAGGTTCCTCTAAACCTGCATCTACTTGTGAAGTAAGTGAGAAACAAATTTTTATTGTGTTAATTTTGTGTTGGTTTATTATCACATTAAAACCTAGACCAAGATCACTAGTACAGATCTTAAACTATATAGTTGGGAAGTGGGAAATATTCCTAAATGTGAGATGTGTCTATGTATAAGTAAATAGACATGTATACACACACATATGTGTGTGCTTACATGTCACTGACCAAGTCTTTGACCTGTTCCCACAGCCTCAGTATCTTCATCTATAGGATAATGTGGAGTTAGAAGCTCCTTTAGCTTGAAATTTCTTTGGAATATTGCATGATACTCATGCAAAATAATCTTGCATTTACTCAGGTCTTAACATATTCTGAAGTCTTTTTAACCTAAGAACAAAGCTCAGGGCTTGGACAGACTCTGATTTTAAGTTCATCCAAACCATCTCTTTGTTGCCTTTGCCCCCTTTAAGAAAATTCCAGATGAAAGCATAAATCTGCCACATGAACTGATTTGCTGCACAGCAAGATAATTCTTTTAAGTAGTTTCTATTATAAGAAAATTAATTTCAAGGCACTTCATACAATTCTAGTAAAATCCTTCCGCTCCACGGGGGTCCATGAGCAACATTAACTGTGCAGCATTTGCTGGGTATGCCTCGTTACAGCTTGGTGCAGTGAAGGATGTTTTTAAAAATTTTTTTTTTTAAGTTGGGCTTTTTGAAAATGCATTCTTTTTTTCTCATCTCTGCATGAACATTTAAAGAAAATTAAAATTAGAGATACTTTTAACAAGGAAAAAATATTTTTCCTATCTCATGTAAAGGAACAGAAATAATTTCTTCTGCTAAAACTGCATTATTTATTTAATTTTACTTAGGTATTGTTTTGTGTATGTGTGTGGTGTATGTAACATTGATTCATTTGAGGAGGTTATTGCAAACAAATACAGAATCTCATGTGCCAATGAGCACACTTAAAAGTTCAAAAGACTGATAACGAAGACTTCATCATCCAGCTCTAACTTTTCCAGCTTTTCTCATTCTCTCAGAGGTGTTCTTGAGAGAATTATATCCATTGTCTGCACTCAAGTTTCCATCTCATCATCTGTTTCCTGAAAAGCCTGACCAAGACATCCTCTTAAGTGTCCTTACAAGCTTCCTTATGCATAGTTACTGTAAAATAATTTTTATATTTTCTTTCTTATTACACTGAGAGGGTAAAAAGCAGAGAAAACTGGAAAAGAACATAGCGTTCAAGATTTATCTCAGGTGGAATGATTGAATGTCCCATACTTTCCTGAATCCAGAAGATTGTGTCTGGACCCTATATTACAGACATGGGAAGAGGCACATGACTAAGGAAGGGGTGCAACTGGAAACCAGAGACAGGGAATGTCAAAGTCAAATACCACCAGCACAGTGATGCTGCTGACCTTTCACCATTGTGTCAGTCTATAGAATGGGATGAGACCACACTTATGGCACAGTAAAAGCTGGAAAGAGTTCCAGATACAAACTCTTTTTTCAACACTAAGGGAGTTTGAGGCCCTGGTCAGACTTGATTGGTGACCCATGAAACCAAGTTTCTTGTCTTTTGACTCCTAATCCATTGTTCTTTGTTTTAATCATGGATGCCCCCTTAAAAGTGTTTGTGATCTAGAATTGAACCTTGGATGATAAGAATCTTTTATGGCAATTTATGACAGTTTTAACTGGTATCGTTGTATCCTCATTTAAAAATTAAGAGAAAAAAGCAAAAATCTACTGCCTGGGATTATATATGAGAGACACACAGTGAATTACAGGGTTTTGCCTATTTTGTTTTAAGTTATAAGCAATTTTTAACTCATAGCCCATAGAAAGAAAAAAAAAGTGCGAGAGAAATCCCACATGATTAACTAAGTAAGAACTGCATAGATGTTTCTACTTGTGTTTTTGGTGTTTTCATTGTTTCTGGGTCAGGTTTTCTGGTTTCGAAATCTCCTTGCCTTTCTATCAGAGAACCATGCTGTTTATAAAATTTAATCCTTTAAAATTCTTTTCTTTTTAATAAGCAAGATGAATGGATAGAAGCAGGAAAGGGGAGCTCAAAAGCATACCTGTTCCTTAAAGACTTGTAAAGAATATCAGGTATCTTCATTCAACAAACTACACAGGCCTGGAAGATTTATGATTGCACGTGGTAGAACCAACTAAAAAACCTAATCAGAAATCAATTCCACAAACAGGAAGAGACATTTCTTTTAGTCTAACCCAATTACTTGGGAGAGAAAAGACAAGTTGTGGCGTGGGGTGGAGCTATTGTATCAGTGCAGAGTAATAGATTAATAATGATATGCCATTTGGGTCACATGATTTCTCTCTCCTAGAACCCACAGATATAGAAAAATAAAGCACAGAATTGAAAAATTCTTATAAAAAATAAAATCAAGCCTTATTTTAACAGAGAAATCAGCAGCCTAGTCAAGTAATCTAACCAATCTGGTAAACATCACACATTCAGTTGATGCACAAAGATAGTTCTGCTTCAATGAACCAATCCAGACTCAAGTCCTTAAAAGAGGTAACCTGAGGCCACTCTGTGGATCTACTGCAAAGCAAATGCCATTTGATCTCTGTGTTATAATTACTTGCTCCTCTTTGAACAGAAACAAACAAAAAATCTGTTTGTAAATGTCTCGAACTATGTTGAAGGTTGGTATTTGTGACTCAGCCACAAAATCTAGATTTTCAACTTTTTATATTAATCAAATAATTCTGCTAACATTTACTATTTTTTTAATATTATCATAGTCCTTTAGCAACCAATGCTATTTAAAATGTTTTCCAGATCACAAGGGTCCAAGAGTCAGAGGCAGTACCCCCAAATCAAACAAGTACTTGTTAATTCTAGAAAAGACTTTAAATAGCTCCTCTGCCACTAGCCAATGAGAAGGAGATGATAGGAGCAAAAAAATTCCAGGCGAGATGAAAAAACATTAGCTGAAAAGAAAAAAACAGCCATTAGCTCAACTAACTGATGTTTTCTAGGTTCCAAGTGGAATAATAAATGAGGCATATCTGAAATATTAGGGGAATCTTCCAATAACAATGATGCTCCCTAGCTCTTACTTTGGTTTTTCATTGACTGATGTGCAATTAAGAACAAGAGAGATCTTTTCTGGTTCCTGTCAAACTAAATCACTTGAAAAAAGGTCATGGAAGTGCTTTGTAAATGCTAAATTTTTAATAAAATATTTATTATTATTATTTCATGTTTTATAAGAAAGTGAAGTCAGTGTACCCCAGAGATTGGAATTTGGTATAAAAGAAATCTAGAGGTGCAGAATCTCATGTATTCCAGCAACTGAGGCTTACAGAAGACCACCTGAAATTATATAACGTCACTGGGAGATTCATTAAAGCTGATGACTATTGTTGAAAATCTTACAAAATCGATTCTGCAAAAATTATTGCAGTATATACTGTCTATTAATTGGTTTGTAGAACATAAATACATAGCCTATTAATGTCAATAATGTACAATATGGGAGCATTTTTGATCACTTATATTCATTATAATCACTTCTACCTGAAAATTATACCTAACTTTGGTTATTTAACAAGAATACAGCACTCATAAGCTATAGCACAGTTTGATAAGCCCTATGAATATAAACAAGTACAACCACATATTAAAAATCACTATGATCTTAATGCTGTGAAACCTGTTGTGGGAGAAAAACACAAGAAAAATCTGAGTTTCCACTCCAAGGAGCTTGCAGACTATGCCATAATGCAGCTTATAATAGAGTGAAATAGCACCAAGACCAGTTCCAACATGATTCAGAGGAAGGAAAAACCACTAAGAGTTGATATGATGAGAGGTTAATCTGAAAATAGGAGACATCAAATATGGAATAAATATTGGTCCTTGAAGTATGGATATGCAGTTCCTGTGAGCTAGAAGAGTCATAGAATGATGTGTTAAGCAGAGGAAATGTTGTGAACAAAGCCAGGGGAATAGAAAAAGAAAAAATCAACAGTATTTGAATCAGAGTGAGTTAAGAAGTTTGCTAGAGCAGAGAGTAGATATAATGCAGCCAGTCCATACAAGATTTTGCATGTCACATGTTTTAGATAAGGCTTTTCAGGAAACAGACAATGAGATGAAAACTTGTGCACAGACAGTGTACATAGTTCTCTTAAGAACACCTCTGAGAGAATGAAGGAAGCTGGACAAGTGAGAGCTAGATAATGAATTTTTTGTTAATAATAATTCAAACTTTGAGTGTGCTTATTGGCACATGGGATTCTGTATTTGTTTTCGATAACCTCCTCAAGTGAATCAGTGTTACACACCATACACATACAAAACACACACACACTATACATAGAGGGAACAAGAAACGGAACACTGGTTTTTAGGACATGTATTTGGAAGAGCGTTGTCTGGTACTGTGATATCACATTATATAAGCTGCTACCTCTTCTGCCTTTATGTAACACTAACTGGAAATTAGAAAATAAGAGACCAAAATGAGAAAATAATGTAATTTAAAGAAAAAAGTTAGCAAGGAATGTTAGTGAATAAAAGGAAAATAAAATTGGAATTTAAGTTTGGCTGTCCTGTCCTTCAGCTTTCCTCCACCACCTGGACACAAAGGAGGTTTCCTCATTAATTTGTTTCCAGTCTAGTTGCTTGCCCCAAGGGGGTTGGAGTGAAGCAGCTTCTGATGAGTTAGAGGTGAGAGGCTCATTCCCCAGATTCAACTCACAGAGCATGAATGAGACATTCGGTTCCCAGGTGCAGGCTTCTGAATCCAACAACACACTGTGCATAAGGAACAGAGAACATTTCCCTTAATCACTCCTTATCAAACTGCAACTTGGTTTATTGGCATGTCTATCAGGAGTGATTTGGAAACCTGTCGTCCCTCCCAGAACTGTGAGTCAACAATATCAGACCTCACTGAATACTTTATAGGAGCCAAATGTGGCAGCAGCTACACTAAATTTCCCAGTGTGACTTCAAGACAGGCTTTCAGTTAATAGAGTGAGAGTATAGGTATTATTTCCCAGCCTGTGGAAGAGATACCTGATCACACTTTGCAAAGTGTGTCAACCTGAGGTCCACACCTCATTTTCTAATTCTGGTTTTTGATGAGAAAGTCCTGATAGTTACCTTGAAAAGGCAAGGGAGTATAAGAATGAGGATGGCCATACACACACTCTTCATCAAAACATGCGAGAAACCTTTTAAAGACTCATCTTATTGTGGAATGGCTGGTTTGTCATCTTTAGATATAAAAGCATACTGTCATGAATATCTGTGTTAAAATATATAGTATGAATTCTGCAGTGGTGCCCACCCCTCACAGACAAACACTATATTTCCTATATTGGTATGTTATAACCAGAATTTGTGATTCTGTAGGCAGTGGAGCAATAGGGCAAAGGTCAGCATATGACTGTCAGTGCTGAGAGAGCCAGCAGTATAAAACGTAGTGCTAGATCAGAGGTTTGTAACCTGGGCAGAAATTTCTGCCATAAAATGGTACCACTTATCAGAATAGGCTCACCACAAAACAAAATTTTGCTTCTAAGGTCCATTTGCATAAAGGGTTAATATGGTTACAGCTATAGAAAGATTTACTTCAGTTTCCAGAGACAGAAAAATCTTTCAATAAGCCAAACAAATTTCCCCATAAAAAAAAATGCCTCATATGAAATTTTCTAACTCTAAATGTGGAATGCTGCCCATGCCCAAATCCTCATGAGAATGACTAAGGGAGACGGAATGTTAGCTACAAACTTTTCCATTTTCAATGAGCAGCTCCACTTGAAACTAGATTGCTGTTATTAATGATGATGATTTTCATTTACAACACAATGTTGGACTGTAATTATTTCCTAGTATAAATTGCTTACTCACTTCTTCCCCCCCAATTAGTTGACCTATGGCTTCCTACATATTTTTGTTGTTACTTCAATATTCTGGATAAATAGCTTGCTTGTGGATAGAACTGTTCTTCAGCAGTTCTGATAGATTTTTTTCTTTGTCTTATAAATTGCTCAATAAAACTGAGGAACATAAAAAGGGCACCAGAGGTGATTAAGTGTGATATTTTCTCAAACTGTATTTGATTGCCTTGTGGTTCACATTAAGATAAAAGCTCTTGTACTAACATAACAAACAGCAAGCTTGATTGCTTGCTGTTTTGAGAAACTGGCTGAGGGCAATGCTCAGGGGCTCAATATGGAATCTGCTAGTGGAAAGAAAGTGAGGGAATACACCCCATACTCTCTCTAAGAGATTACTGACCCTTTCCTCAAAATAAGAGAAAATATATTTTAAAAGTTCCCTTCTCTAGCTTCTGCATGTGCGCCTGTTGGGAACATATATAAAGGGAGTGATTCTAAAACAATAAGCCCACAATTGTCCATGTCTCATCAACCAAGCTATAAAGCATCAATTGAGACTTCACTAACACACCTTTCTCAAGAGGAGATATCCAGAATATGATAGGGTGTTATAAAACATATAAGATATGATAATTTAGAACTAGGCTGAGTGTTTTAGATTTAAAGTGCTAAGGTAGTTTAGAGGGTCATGAGAGAACAAAATAGAAAGTCTGCCTGGGAGAAACTGTCCATGAAAGATGGGTGAAATTTAGTTACACAAAGAGGAAGGTAACAGCAATGCATGCTGGCAAGAAATCATAAGTGAGTCAGTACCACTTACTTCTAACTGATGACATTGCTATAGTTAAATTTACTGTCTCCTTGTTCTTAACTCAAGGCTTTTTTGTGCTGGGTGACTGGACAGGTTTCTATTTGCTGAATTCATTCCATGTAATAATAAAATAATCTTGATCTTTAATGTGAATTAAAAAAAAAGAAATTGATTTTTAGCTTTAGAAATCTCAATTAATTGAGACCACTTATAACTGTTTGGCAATCTGAGATTTAAAAAGCCCTCAGGCACAAATGTGCAGGAACATTGGAAGGTGGCATTGGCTCCAATCCTCCATCTCAGGGCGTAATCTTTCTCCTTGACCCACTCACCCAATTCTACCACATGTCAAATTTAATTAATGTTTTCTTGAATTGTACACTATCAGAGGAGAAAATAAAAACCCAAAGGCAAGAGATAAGTCAGGATACCACTGAAACTCTGAGTCCAAGAGCAAACTAATACATGATAAAAACAAACAAATAACAAGCAGACAAACAAACAAAACCCCAGAAACTATGGCATATACTGTAAAGCTAATATCTTCTCCACTATTATTTTCTAGTTTTTGAATCATACTTATAGGTAGAAATAGAACCTATGTTGGAAAAAGGATGGAACATGGCTTTGTGGTTGACAGATTATAGTGCATACAAACTCTCCCACACTTGCTACTATACATTCATGCATATGTGCTATCTTTCACTCAAAAAAGTTATATTAAATATTTACTATGCATTAAATAATGTGCCAGATATACTTGGGATATAAAAAAATGGAAAGGGTCACTGTGTGACAAGAAAGTTATAACTGCACTGTATTGTTAGATCTATGAATATAGTATATATGGGGTACAGAGAGAACATAAAAAATGTGATGCATTCTGTTATGCCTTACAGGAGGCTGATGACAGTATGAAACATTAGGGTCATTAAATTAATTAAGTTTCAACAGAAAGAGAGCAGGTAGGGAAAAAAAGGACTCCAAAGTACATCTCATATGTGGATGTATCATGATCAGAGTCAAAGAAGCCAGAAACAGATAAGTGTATTGGAAACACTGCAAGTGGTCAGGATGGCTGAACTCTGTGATATGCTTAAACTTGCAAAATCAAGTAGAGGCAGATAAGTAAAAGCAGTTAATATCACACACAATAAAGCATTATTTTCAAACCATTTCAGATAGAATTTTTTGTCAAAACAATTATTTTATGCATTCCAGGGAATAGAGGAGATAATATGAAACATAACAGGGTTCAGTCTATAGAAGTGTAAAACCAGAAGACTCTTATCTACTCACTCCCATTTTTCATTTCTCATATTTACTTCAGATGCACTAACATGTTTTAAAATGATAGATTTATATCTATCTATATATTCATCTATCCATCCATCTTTCTACTATTATGTTTTTTAAAGGTCTATATTTTTAAATAATAGTTATTTTTCATAACAATACTTAAATTTGCATACTTCTTTTGTGTGGATAGATTAACGAGGACCTGATTTAACCTATTACATATAACAACAAAACAAAACAAAACAACACACACACATACTCACACACACAAAAACCAGACAGTCAAAACATATGCAAAAACAATTTCAAGTCACTGGAGTTAGGCAACAAAAAATAATGGTCCCTGAAAGACTGGAAACAAAGAGGTGAGCCTCTTAATTGCTCTAGTTTACTGCCTTGAGTTTTCAGGTCATAATACCAGTGGAAAAAATTAGTTAGATCTCAGAAAAATTCTTGAGTTCTTCAGATTGAATTGAGAATCTGAGGAAGCCAAGATAGCTAAAGTTCATAGGACCGAGTACTGAAAAGGACACAGGTATGCAGAAAGAGAAACCCAGAGACCTGCAAAGTCTTGCCCTCAAGTATTCAGCAGAATACTGATCAGCAAATGTATGTGGGAAAAGTACCTGTGACAAGGAGAATAATTATCCAAAAGAATCAGAGAGCATAGCGGTCACACAAGCAGGAAATAGTCTGTTTCTATCAGTTACACTGGAAAATGTATAATTCATGGGACAATAGGGAAAATATTCATAAAAGTCTTGCCTCATTAGCAAAAAATAATTAGCTCTATTTGAGCACTACTTCAGACCCACCTAACAAACCAAAGAAGCAACACCAGAAAGGATGAAATTGTTTCTGAGTAATAACTGTATCCCGGAACAAAGTTCAAATATATTTATAGAAATACACAAATGTCCAGCTGCTAGCAAGGTAAAACTGACAATGTCTGGCAGCCAACCAAAAATATCTAGGCATGCAAAGGAGCATAAATATAGAACACACGATGATAACAAATAATCAACTGAGATCAACCCAGAAATGACAGAAATGAAATAAACTAGTAAACACTAGAACATTTAGAAAGTTTTGTTCAAAGGTTGAAAAGATATGGATGATATTGCAATATGTCCCAAATCAAACTTTTAGAGATAAAGACTTTGATATCTGAGATTAAAAGTATATTGGATGGCTTTTACAGCCTATTATACATTTTGAATGAGACAATTTGTGAACTTGAAGACGTGGCAATGGAAAATATTCAAAATGAATCACAAAAAAACAAATTTTAAAAACTGTAAACAGTTTATTAAGGTCTCATAGATGTCCTCAAAGGAGAGATAAAATAAAAAAAAAAAAAAACAGAAAAATGTTTCTAAAAAAATAATAATAAAAATTTCTTAGAGCTGGTAAAAATCATACACGCTGATCAAAGAAGCTCAATAAATTCTAAGCAAAAAACAAACAAACAAACAAACAACAAAGGAAAACCATGAAGAAAATAACATTGAAGCACATCATAATCAAATTGATCAAAAGACCAAAATCAGGGATAAAATTAAAAAGATAAATATTTAGCCAGAGAAAGAATATTAGGTACAGAATAAAAATATAAGAATGACAATAAATATCACATCAAAAAGAATACAACAGAAGAGACTTTGAAGAAAAAATATTAAATTATTAAAAGAAAAATATATATAATTATGTGCCAAGTGAGAAATATAAAAAACTGAAGGTTAAATAAATATATTTTGAGATATACAAATGTTTAAACAATTCATCAACAGCAGACTCATCTTAGAAGACATGTTAAAAGAAGGTAGAAAATAATATACCTGAAAATAATGGGCATATTAAAAAGGAAGAGCATCAGAAATATTAACTTAATTTAATGACATTTTTACTATTTAAATACCTTTAATAACAACTGATTGGTTAAACAAAAATTATAACTGTAGAGTATGTGGTTTATAGCATATATAAAAGGAAAATGTGTGACAACCATACACAAATTCTGGGAAAGGAGAAATGGAAATATACCATTTAAGGTTATTATACTATTCCTGAAGTGATATATTATGATTTAAAGTTAAGTTGTGATAGATTAAAGGTATATACTATAAACTCTTAAGCAACAACTAAAATAAAAATCAGAAGAGTTACCGCTAATAAGCTTATAAAGGTAAAACAATAAAAAACTTAATCTAAAAGAAGCCAGATTGAAGAGGAAAGAAAATCAAAGAAAATTATGACAAATAGGAAATAAATAGCAGGTAATAGATTGATAGAAACCATATCAATGATCACACTAAATATGAATAATCTATCTTCACCAATTTGAAAGTACTAATTGTTAAATTGATTAAAATACATGTCCCAACTACATGCTTGATACAAAAAAAAAAATAAATAAAAATTTAGGTAGGACAAAAATATATGAAAAGTAAAACCATAAAAAAAGACATCCAATATTAATACTAACCTAAGAAAATTAAAATTGCTATATTAATATCACACTAAATAGATTTCAGAGCAAGTAACGTCATACTGGGAAAAGCAATGTAATTTGTTAATGATATAGGATTCAATTTATTAGGAGGACATAGTCCTAAATATTTGTGCACCTAGAAAAATGGGATATCCATATGCAAACAATGAGCTTCAGTCTACACATCACACCATATGTGCAAAAATTAATTCAAAATTTTTGATACATTTAAATTTAAACAGTATTATTAATTTCTAGTAAACAGAAAGAGGAGAAAATCTTTATGATTTAGGGCTAGATAAAATTTCTTTGGACATCAAAGCATGATTCATAAAAGCACAAATGGACAATTTGTACTTGATCAAAACTAGAACCTATTCTTTAAAAAATACTGTTAAGAGAATGAAAAGACAAGCCACAAATGAGGAGTAAACATTTGCAAATTCTATTACTAAGAGAACACTTGTATTCAGAACTCTCAAAATTCACTAATAAGAAAACAAACAACCCAGTAAAAATCGGCAAAAGTTCTGAACAGATACTTCATCAAAGAACTGATGACAAATAAGCACATGAAGAGATGCTCAACATAATTTATAATTAGAGGAATGCAAAGTGAAATACTACCTACCTATAGAATGACGAAAATTTAAAAGATTGACCATATTTAGTTTGGGCAAGAATTTGAAGAAAGTGAAATTCACAAAACACTAGTGGTGGGAAGGTAAAATGGCACAACCATTTAAGAAAACTGTATGACAATTAAAAAAAAAATTAAACATATATCTATCGCATGACCACCATTCCACTCTTAAGCATTTATCTGAGTGAAAGAAGGCTTATGCACGAACTTTTACACAAACATGTGTACCCAAGTATTCATAACAGTTGCACTTATCATAGCTAAAACCTGGATACATCCCAAATGTTCTTCAACAGGTAAACAGATAAATAATTTGTAGAGTACTCAGGCATAAACAATTTGGTGACTAGTCAGCAATAAAAATGAATGAACTAAAAATGAATGAACGTGCAACATGGAAGTTTCTTAAAATAATTATGCTGAGTGAAGGAAGCCAGGCAAAAAAAACAAGGGTGCCTGCTGTGTAGTTCTATTTATATAAAATTCTAGAAAATTCAAACTAATCTAGAGTGACAGAAAGCAGATTAGTGGTTGCCCAGGGAGGTGTGTGCCCAGAAAGACAAGAGGGAGGATTTGAAAAGGGGCACAAGGATACCTTTGGACATGATAAATAATTCACTGCCTTGATCAGGTTAATGGTTTCAGGTGTGTGTATCTCAAAACTTATCAAATTGTGCTCTTTAAATATGTATAGTTGATTTGGGTCAGTTATAATTCAATAAAGCTGTTAAAAATAGTACTTTAATGCTGCATTGTACTTAATTATTTAAAAGTATTTCATATACATCACCTCATCTAATCATTCCATGAATTTTTGGTAGCATATAGAACAGTTACTATTATTCTGGCTTTTTGGAAATTAAAACAAAATTAGAGAGGTATTCTTTAACCAAGGCCTGCAAGTGACAGAAAAAAAAATGCTCACATCTGCATCTCCAGTGTGTTTTTATAAGTTTCTAGTCCAGTTTGGGATTGTAGTGGTCTAAAAAACCATTTCAGTGAGCTGGTATTACTGGTCATGTTCACATCCATCTTCCTGTATAGTTTGAGGAGATTGGCTAGCTACATAAAGTGAACTCTAAATAGCATATTTATCTAACTTTCACAGAATTTGTCTTTATTGCTGCTGCATATTTTTGCAATATTTGAATGAGGCCAAGTACTAGTAATTGTTAACAGAGATAGCATCTGACTTTGAATTTACTCAGACCTTGCAAAGTCTTTAAACTTAAAGCACATATAACTGCTTCTCATTTAACAATTGGCTATTTTCCCCTAAATTTCTCAGATTGCCACTTTTCTGGTTATGTAACTTTTTGTTTGTTTGTTTTGGCTTTTAATATCTTACATCATCAACTCCTTTTTACATTTCTTGAAGATAGGGACAGTGGATATGCTATATTTTGCTTCCCTGTAAAATACTTCAATAGACCCAAAGTAGTCTTTCACTTTTAATACATGGGCAAATAACTTTCACATGAACACTGATTTTTCCAGTTTATATCCAGATAGTTCATGAACACTTTCCATTGTTTTAAGCTCTCCCTTGCTTATTCGCTCCCCATGAATCCCCAAAATGCTACTTACTCTTCACAGAAACAGTTAATTTTTTCAGTTATGGGTTTAATTTTTATCCCACATCTAATTTTAAAAATATACAAACTTAAAGAAAACTCCTAAAATAAGAGAGATAAAATAATTTCCTGGAACAAGGCTAAACTGATATCTGTTAGAAAGAGATAAAAAGTGAATTAATATATTGACCAATTCTTTTAGTGAAAACAAGTGTAATAGAAATGAAGTTCATAGAGGTTGATGTGAGAAAAAAAATCTAGAAATTGTTGGCCACATAATTTTGGTCCTCCTACTAAAGAACATCTGTTTTAATTAGAGATTTGGGAACTTTTTACAAAATATTTACCGTGGAGAAATAGAAGCTTTTGTTTAGGTTAGTTTTGCAAAATGGTAATTGGTAGTATGAATAATAATACAAAGAGAGAAGTCAGAATGATTGGGTTTGCTAACAAAGGTGATCAACTGGGTGTCAGGGTCAACTGAGAAAAGCAAAGCCTATTCCTCCCAGCATCAAATCCTGGGCCAGCAGAGGAAAGAGCTCCTGTCAGTCTCACCATTTCTTCATTAACCCTTGCACACTTAGGAACTATGCTTCGCTGCTGAAGTCCCTTAGCTCAAGTCTTTTAGAGAAAGTTCTATGAAGGGAACAACATGGAGTTATCATGTATGAATTATTCATCATTGTCATTATTAGCTCTCATAATTCCAGTCACACTGCTCGTGTGGCTCTGTCTTTTTGCTTAAGTTGTATATTCTCAGCTGACAAAACATTAGCAGGCATACCATGGGGAATTTGGGGGCCTGGTTTGGCTGATTATTAGCTGCCTTCACTTCCACTTCCAGTGGTTTTGTATACACATAACTTGTTTGCAATTTTTAGACACAAAGATTCCAAAAAAGTGGAATGTATCAAAGTAATAGTCTGAAGCCAATGGGTATTCTAACTCAGAGAATGTGATGTCTGGTCAGGGCCAGCCAGCTTTGTGAGTAATAATAACAACCGTTGTTCATCCTTGGTCTCTAGTGTATTGGGCACAGAGATGGACAGTTAACGTAGACGATTTCTTATTTCTTATGACCTTTCAAGCAGTTTGAGATTTATAGTACAAAATCATGTCT
This sequence comes from Cynopterus sphinx, assembly GCA_030015415.1. NCBI lineage: Eukaryota > Metazoa > Chordata > Mammalia > Chiroptera > Pteropodidae > Cynopterus > Cynopterus sphinx. The sequence continues at coordinate 23,925,526 of CM057384.1, read as the reverse complement.
ATCACTGATACACTAAATCTCATTGATACTGACCCATTCTTTGAATTTAGACCTAACCTCATAAAAATGCAAATATCTAAGTAAGAGTTTATATCTCAGCCCCTGGCCTCTCATTGCAAGTCTGTCCATCAGATTGTTCTCTTCAAGCTACTGAAAAGGCAATGGATCGAGAACACAACCCCTTTGCTTGAGGGAGAGAGGAATGGGCAACCAGCAGATCCAAAAGAGCTAGGCTGGCAGCAGTTCTGATGCTGGTCACCTACTGCTCTGTGTGTCTGACTTCTGGAGTCCCACTGGGATGCTTATAGATTTTGGAACTGATCTGTCAGGCTACAGGGAGAAGCAAGCTTCTATGCATTAGTATTAGCTTAACCTTAGGTTATTCCTTTCTTCACCACCAGTACGTGGCAAAACTCTAGGAAGAAACATTTCTAAGGTACTATTAATTGGGAAAAAGTGTTCCTTTTGTTTTAGGCAGTACAGAAAGAAGGTAGTTCTTGGTTATAAAGATTCATGTCTGTTTTATCCTATTCACTGCACAACAACCTTGCAAAATGAATATTATTAAACTCTTTTTATGTGTGAAGTGTAGGGGAAGAAACATTTTTCCTCAACTCTCTTGTGGTCCCTGGCTGAGACTGAAAATTAAACTGACAAAAACAGATTAACAGGAGAAAAGCATACAAATAATAAGTTTTATGTCACCTGGAGGCCTTCATAAGGAAATGAAGTCCCAAAGAGACAGTTAGAATTGAATATTTTATGCTGGGCTTGATGAAGAGTGGACAGTCACAGAGGAATATGAGAAATTGAGGAATATGAGGAAATTGCAGTAAGCTGGGAAAAATGGCAAGGCGTGTGTGTCAGAATTCTTCTTGGCTTTTCTGTTTGGATTCTTCTCCGTGACCCTTTTCAGAGGTAAGGATGGTCCTTTCCTCCAGGCATAGGGAGAGCACCTCTGGCTTGAGAGTTTTATGACCTATTTCAGGGTAAAGCAATGGGGTGAGGAGGGAACACTGAGGGAAAGAGGGGAGGTCAGAGTGACCTCCCTGCTTCTGACATTTTCTCAAAGTTCTTCAGTTTCAATATGCCAAGGAGCTACATATTGAGGAAGCATATCCTAAAGCCCATCAAAAGAGAGACACAGAAAGCTTAGTTTTCTTGATTGATTGATTGATTGATTGATTGAATGATTGATTGATTGATTCATTCATTCATTTCACATACAAAACAAAGTGTGCTTATTATATGTCAGGCATTATGTGTGATGAGGATACACTGGTGAGGAAAAAAGACTAAATTCTCTATCTTGAGGAGCTCACAATGTCATGAGGAATATAACCAGTTACGGTCAGCAGCTGAGATATACTGGAAATCCGGCTCTGTCAGCCCTGTCTCCATAATATACAGTTATTAATCAGCATGGTTAGTTAAAGAAGGTAATTTATTGGAAAGGCCCAAGGTTCATAATTATAGTAAGATAGACTGAGGAAAAACTACATCTGTCTGCTTTTTCTAACTCTGCAGCTCTTTTCTTTTGGTCTGAGTTTCTTGGGGAGATGGTTCTGCTAACTTACAACACCAGTAAATGAAGGGTGCTCCAAGGTCAAAGCATGTGTTAAGATGTTGCAAGTCCTATAGTTTCATGTAATGATACAGAAATTCTGCTTTGGGAGGGTGTGGATTCCCCACCTCAAGGGATGCCTCAGCCTTGAACTTTTTTAAGGTCAATTTATTGCAGAGAATATATTTTTCTCTGTATGTCTGACTGCATGACTGTTATGCCAGGGAAAGAGAAAGTTGTGTCCTGCCACCTTGTAAGGGTATCTTGAGGGCCCTCCAAATCTCAAAGCTCAGATTTCCTCCGAACTGGGGGTGAAGCAGAGCTGAGATTACCAGTAATTCAGGGTGAGACTGGAGTCTTGGTGCTGAATATTGGTGAGCCTGCTGGCAGGACTTGCAGACACAGACCTGTGTTTCTACACACTCACACCTATGCACACTCACATGCACAACCCCTGGTGGAGTGAGGAATTAGTCAGTGGAGGCCTGACAAAGTGCTTCCTACACATGCTGTTCTGTCAGGCGGCGCAGCTTCTCGGGCTTCAGAGGTAATTACATGGATTTTCTGTCTTGTACTTGCAAAAACACAGCCCAGCACTGCGCTGCCACTGCTGGCTCGTCGCTGACAACGCCTTTGGCTCTGGCAGGCAGCAGGCTGCAGGATGTTTACATGCTCTCTTTTAAGAATTCAAACCCCAAGAAGACACAGGAGGTGTATTGGAAGGAAGAAGAGTGAGAATTTATTTGAGAGGAAGAAGGGTGTAGAGAAATTTCTCCTGAATGACCAAATAAGACATCCCATAGGAGACAGGGGCACATGAAATGGGAAAATGGCTGCAGAGAGGCTACAATAATGTATTAATGAGTTTTATTTCTTGCCCTTTATCCATCAGCATAATTACTTGGCTAGTAATATCCATTTTGCTTTCAATCCATCCATCAATCAATCAATAGTTATTAGACTCCACATGCCCAAAATTCTAGTCCAGGGAATTTGTGTTCACCTGGAGATAAGGCATAAACCACAGCTCCTTCTCACAGGGAGTTTACATGGGGGGTTGGAAGACAATTATTCACTTTGGGAAAACTGAAAGAAGAATGTGGTCAGTGATTTGTGAGTAAGGGGGTATGGAGTATAGACCCTGATACCAATCCTCTATCCATTATTTGAAATGTTTCCTTTTCTGGTCTTTATCTTAATGGGAATGATAACCAAGAAATTAAATGCAGAAACAAGAATAAATAAAATACAAAACGAGCAAAAAGGGACAGGGCATAGAAAAGAGCAAGGTAACAGTTACCAGTGTTGACCACATGTGAGTTTCTGAAGTTTCTATTTCTACTGATTAAGTTTGGGTGCTTCGATGCATTCGCCCTGATACCTGGAATGCTCACCCAAACACTGTCAGGGCCTTGGAGTCATCAGCAACATAAAGAATTAGAAAGGGTCCTGGACAAAAGCATGAATTTGTGATTTTGCTACTAATTGATTCTGTGACCTTGAACAAATCACTTCACTCTCCAAACCCATTTTTATATCCTCCAGTTCTTTGGACATTCTTATGCCCACTCCAGTTGTTCACCATGTCTGGTAGTTTGCTCCAACACCTAACAACCAGTCAGTATCCTGCATTTCTATGTTCATGCCCCTCTCTGGGTCTTCACTCAAACTATTCTCCTCTAATGCTTCCCACTCCCTCTCAGTCCATCAAAGCCTGGGTGGATTTCCAGTCCTGACTCAAGGTCATCATCTACCTGTAGCCTAACCATCCCTTCCAGTGTGCATTTCCCCTCCTACTCTGAACCTTTAGAGTAATGCATTAGATCCAAGTGGTCAAGCAATTGGGGCCAACTGATGTTATTCCTTAATAGCTATAATTGTGTCTTCCCTCTGTGATTCTAAGTGGAAGATGGCATGATAAGGCTCTGGGTAGAGACTGACGAAACTGTCATTGATGTTTTTATATTATATCTGTCAGGGAGCCAAATATGATTAGGAAAAATCAACTAGATTCAGATTAGGAGGTGTTTGGCCTGAATAAGGTAAAAACGAAATAAAATAAAGACAAGAGTCAGCAGGACTGCCTGCTAAGTAATTCTTCCTCAACCAGGCCTAACAAGTCCAGACTTCCTTTTAATTCTGTTTCTCTGCTGATTATTTTGTCTTTTTCCTTAGGGATTTCTCCGTCAATTATATCAGTTCATCAGTATAAAATATATATATAATCCCAAAGGTTCATTAAAAAAATATAACTTTTTTTACCTTTGATAAAAAGGTCTATCTATCATCTATCATCTATCATCTATCTATCTATCTATCTATCTATCTATCTATCTATCTATCTATATCTATTATCTGTCTGTCTGTCTTTGTCTGTCTGTCTCCTCTTGCAAATTAATATATAAAAAACAGGCTACTCTTACAGCTTATCAAATACTTTAAGGCTCATAATTGCTTAATGAGGATGGTGCTCTTTTATTCCAATGTTAAGGACTATGAAACTGAAGCTAAGGGGGATTAGGTTCAAGGTCATACGGCCAGTAGGGGACACTAAATTTCAGTCTAGGTTTGTCCGATTTCAGTCTTTCCATCACTCAAACCTCACAAATAAATTTAATATATATAACAAACAGAGTTAAATAATTTCTAAAATATACAAAAACATGATTAGGAGAATCAGAGTTTAGAGTGTGAACTGGGGTAGAGAGAATGACTTGGGTAATTTGGAAGGACTTTGGCAGTAGTTAAACTGAAGCATCCTCAGTTACCTAAGATGATTTTCTAGGTTGTGCCTTTGTGTAATACAATAATGTTTTAAGATATTTAAAATATTTAAGAGCAACTCTCAAGTCAAAACAAGAAAAGAAGCAGCAGAAAGTTGTGAGTGGACACAGTACATGCAAAGCTTTACAACAAGGAGCCGAAACCCTTTTGGTGCCGCAACCACTCTTTCAACTCATTCGAGTCCCATCTGTAGTACTGAAGAAGTAACCTGAAATAGACTGTGACAGTAAATGACTCTTTTACAGAAAAATAATTTACAGGTATGCTCTCTGTTTGCAGTAGCAGTGGTGTTCAGATTCTCTCCCTCCCTTCTCCTCTCTCTCTCTGTTCATAAGAATTTCTGTGTAAACTACCATACAACTCAGAAATAAAGAATTAGCCCACAAAAACAAAACAAAAGAATATTAGATTGAACAAAACATCAGACTAAGGCTGACATCAAAATTTTTGATAAGCAGATAGATGGGTAACAACTGATTTGGTAGATCAGAGAATGATAAAACCTAATTACTTGCATAGGAAAAAGCAGGAAAAAAAATGATTTACTCTGCAAAGCCCTGTTAAAAATTGGGGATACCAGATATTTTTGAGGTTGAGGCTTTCCAGCTGGTTTAAAAATTGACTTTTTTTTTTTGGATTTTGTAAAATGAATAGTTAGTAACCAAGGTTTATTTCTAAGTCCATGATTTCAAAAGAATTCCTTTCCAATGTCCAAAGGAACAAAGAAAATTTACTCTTGAGAGAAGATGCACAACAATACACTTGACTCAGAGACAGCAGCAAGATGAAGGATGGGTTCACATGCCCTGAAAATGGGAGAATGTTTTTTTAAAAGCCCTAGATATAGAATGATATTTTCTATTTCTAAAGTTCTCTTCCATTAACAAGCTTTCCAAATTATGAGGGCCAGACTTATAGCCCTTAGGCAGAAGACTTAAATATTATTCTATAAAGAAATTCTCCAAAGTAAGAGAAAAGATTTACAGATATTGACAAAGACAAAGAGAATGAGACAACCTGCTCTCCTTCACATCTTGCTGTGATAAAGTACAGCAAGCCTTGCCCAAGCCACAGACAGTTGCTGATCAGCTTGATTGGGTCTTATTATTAAATATAAATAATATCCAAGGTTTGTCATTTATTTGTTTTATTTCATTGCTATGTCCTTGTTTTTCATGTAAAAGACATGAAAAACAAGGACAAAAAGACAAAACAATCAAACAACATAACAAATTAAATAAAACAGAGACGAAGTAGGAATCTGAAGAAAACTTCAATAAAAGTATAGTTGAATGCTTCAGAAAGCATCATTTATTCATTCATTCAACAAATATTCATTAAGTGGAAGCATAAAACATCTATGCTAGTCACTGTTCCACTGAATGAACAGCTCCTGCCTTTTTGGACCTTATATCTGATGGATGAGAGACAACATTTCAAACATAAAAACAAGAATAAGATATTATAAATAGGAATATTTAGAAAATAATTATAAATTTTTTAAAATGTGTCAGTTATTATACAATAAAAATAAATAGGAGAGTTGGAATTGAAATAAAAAAAATCTCTTAGACACTTGAACAAAATTATAAAGAGATGGAAAATAGGAAAGAGAATATAAGATAATTAAAGACTCAAAACAGAAGGCTCAATAGTCAATGGAAAATATGGCTAGAGAACATGAACAGTGTTTTGGGGTGAGGGTGTAGAGTTAGTAAAGTAATAAATAAAATGTTCAGAATGGAGGAACTTAGGTTTCTAACTTGAAACAGGCCAATGAATTTAAGCCAAGTCACATTTTAATGAATTTTCTGAATACTAGGAATGTAGGTACACCTTAGAGTATTTACGATGTTCAAACTGGAGGCATGTGTTATAGAATAAATACATTTCTTTTTACTTTTTATAATTTTAATTGTTTTTAAAATTATTGATTACCTATTTTTAACAATCCTGATATCTTCCTCTGTTTTTACTTCTTTATTTCAAATGAGAAAGAGTGCATGGGAAATAAATTATCTGAGACCCTTCACATCTGAATCTTTATTCAAACCTTAGTTTTGACTGATTTCTTGGCCAAAGTAAATTCTAATTGTAAATAGTTTTCCCTCAGACTATTGAAAGCATATCTCCTTGTCTTCCTAATTCTGATGTTGCCTGTGAGAACACATGCTTTCTAATTCCTGATACTTCATATGAGACACATTCTTACTTGATGATACCTTATGGGATTTCTCCTACATTCCCAGTATTCAGATCTTTCAAAAAAAATCGTCTACTGAAAATTTGTACTGGTACACTGCTCAGGGTTAAATCTAAGCTTGCAGCTCCCGAAAATCACCATAATTTTTCTGCCTTTTTGCCTTCTACTTGCTGGTCCCTCTACCTGGAAGTACTTCTCCACTTCTAGAATGGTATCTATGCATCTGTCAAGACCAAAGTCAGCATCATCTCCCAAGAAAGCCTTCTCCCTCCCTCATCCTTACTTAGCCTTGACATTGGCAAGGACCCCTGCTTGTGCTCTTATAATAATACATGGTTTCTCTCTTTCATAGATGAATGCACTCACTTGATGTTACTATACTTTTCTTCCTCTTCCAAAAGAATATGATATTCTGGAAGGTGGAAACCTATTTTCCTTATCTGATTATTCTCAGCATAATACTTAAGATCCTAGTAGTTTCTTATTTCATTTTCAAAACAATCTTAAGAGGGAGGGATTCTTTAATACATGAAGAGCCCGAGATTCATAGAAAATAACTGACTTGCATAAAATCTTACCTTTTGTAAGTGGCAGGGTCAAATTCAAACCCAAGCCTTTGGAACTCTAAAGTTTTTTCCTACATTGTGCTGAGATTCACTGGATGTTCTAGTAACCAGCCTTTATCAAAATGGTCTGGGGGTAGGATACCTCAGGCCTAATTCTGATTTGACCACAGCCAGCTATGTGACCTGCAGATTATTTTGTTTTCCTTTTATGTGGTTCTTTCCTGGATTTGAGGGTTACATTTCCCCAGCAGAGGCAACCATGTCTTGTCGGTGATGTGCTACTTGAGGTAATTAGTGCTGAAGCCCTGTGAACTGTCTAAAGCACACAGATATGATATGGTGAGTTTAAATTACAACCTGATCTATTTTGATCAGTTTGGATGTTTGGAAATTAATTTTTTTAAGTCTGGCCCTCATGGTTACATTCTTTCAAATGATTCATAGTTTACCTCTTTCTATATCTGCCTCCTAGCCTGCCACACACTGAAATTGCACAAAGATGATGTTATGTTCATGTATTATTACTTCTTGACAGTTTTAATGAAAATTAAGAAAGACTAGTATTAATATTACTAAAGACATTTAAATTATGTCTTCATCTAAAACATTGCACAGAGTAGGTGGAGACAATCAATATTTGAAAATGTCAAGAAACAAAATTAGTCAAGCAACATGTTTTATTTGAAAACTTTTAACAAGGAATCTTTAATAAGTGGGAACTGAAAAAATTAAATCTTGTTTTGACTGTATTCATTTAATAGGGAGAAATATGTTGAAGTCTATAGAAAAGTTATTTTTTAAAGACAAAGGAAATTTGACACAATATAGTTTTAAAAGATTTATTTTTCTTGAGAAATAGAATTCTCTCTATGTTATAGCTCTACATCCTATTACTTCCATTTGATACTGAAAAATGAAAAAAGATAACTCATATCTAAAGAAACATTGATTCCAATGCATTTTCAATTCAAATAAACAGTCTTCACTCAACAATGAAATTCATATAAAAAAGAAGTGCATTTTTTCTCTTTTCCTCCTTTTATTTATATATCCACAATCAGATAAGCCATAGCACTATCTAAACAACTGTATGCATTATCAAACAAACATAGATCAATAGCTATAATTTGACACACATGCACCATTCTCTATGAAAACATCAATAGCCTAAAAGCTGAGTGGGCATAGCTGGAAAAAATATGCTTCACAGACACAATGTTGGCAGAAGATTAAATAACCAGATGTCAGGGAGAAAAAAATTCAATGAAACTGAACACATATTGGAAATGTACAGGTATTCTGTAGAGCTAAACTGTTCAGGATTAATAATAAGAAAATTATCTTCTACTTGCAGTCATTCAATTACTGTGAGTGCAAATATTTTGAATTGGATATTTCCTATTCAAATATATTATTATCTACCTAAGGAGTCCTGTTGGGAGTCAAGACAGAACTAAGATATGAGTTGCACAATGCAGTCCAATCTGAAAACAATATCTTAAGTTGCTATAGAGTCTTTCATAAGCGAAACCACAGATGACTTGTGTCATTCAAATCTATAGAATTCTGGTGGAGCAATGAAAAAGGAATATATAACTTAGTAATGGGTTCAGGCAGCTGAGAGGAGCTAAGTTTATGTAGAGCATTTGATTGAAAATAGATGAAATTCAAGAGTGTGTCAATTCAGCCAACACCTACACAAACCAAAAAGCAAATAAGCCATTTGCCATTTTATTATAAGGCAATATGAATGTGGATAGGGCAGTGCACCAGGGACAAGAGCTATACAATATTTTTATCATTTTCAATATTATAATATGAAATAATTCATTGTAATTACATGCAATAGAAGACAGTGTGTCTCTTATGACTAATATTTTAAGAAGTGACTCTTGTCTTCTGAGCATGTTCAAATTGCCAGGAATGATGACAACTGGAGAAAATATCAATTTACCTTACAGAATTTTTAATTCATTTCTTAAATATTGTTGTATTGCAGGTTACAAGCAGTCTCATATACATGCATAGTTCTATAATTTCTGAAATTGCTTAAAGAATACAATCTCATTGTTTCTATAATCTTCATACATGCAGAAAGGAAACACAATACATTAAAGCAATTCACTTGCTTATGTAAATGTTATATGTCAGATTCTGTCTAGAATATGAGAATGAAGAGAAGAAATGGACTGTGGGACAGGGTTTAATACTGGGTGAAATTGCATAGGTAGAAGATGATACAGAATAGAGAGGTTATCTTCTCAGAGAAAAACAAAACCCATCATTTATAACAAAGACATTATGACAAATATGAAGACTTCTGACCAGATATAGGTAGGTAGGCAGATAGATGATAGATAGAAAGATGAGAGATGATGATGGTGATAAATAGATAGATGATAGATAGATGATAGATAGATAGATAGATAGATAGATAGATAGATAGATAGATAGACAGATGATAGATAGATGATAGATGATACAAAATTTTAAACATAAATTAATAAGAAAAACATTCTAACAAAATAAATTTACAAAGGATAAGGTGAGACATACAACTATCCAATAAGCATATGTAACAATATTCAATCTCACTACTAAGCAGAGAAGTACTAACAAAAACAACAATAAAAAACAAAAATCAAAAAACAACCACTGTTTTTAAATCCATCATCAGACTAATGTTAAAATAAGAATACATACCACCACAGCAAGACCATGAGGATACAGGTACTGTCAGTATGATACTTTAAGACTCTTTAGGAGTAAAAGTCTTAGAAGTTTGCATTCCTATTAACTATTTCAAGGAATTCATTCTATAGAAATAATTTGGATTTATGCAAAGATTTAATCATATGCATTTATTTTAACATATACTTACAAACACTCCCTAACACAGAATCCATTTACACATATTTATCAGGTTGTTTCAAAGAAGCCTAAACTGCTATATAGGTCTCTTTCCAGGGAACTGTTGAAGTGACATTGGCTCATGGTCTCCTCTTCATCTTTACAGGTTTTTAAGGCCATGGAGGGAGAGAGAGAGCTGGAAAGTATGATCTCAGAGACCAGGTCTGAGTCCTGGGTAAAAGTAGGGTGTAAAGAAATGTCAAGACATTGGTTTGAAGTAGGATTCTGTGAGACCCTGACTATAAACTACACTGCTTTGGGTCCCTGGAGACAAAGTTCAATAAGCATTTATAGTAGCTGTGAGAACTGGATGCAACATAGAGATGCTTTTACACATCTTGAGGCTTTAGAAATGTTGAAGAAACCAGAAGAAAGGCAGCCCTAGGAAAGGACTCCATGAAGATGGGGGAAGGGCTGATAACAGTGGTGGCAATAAGGCATTACCGCATGAAGTTTTCAAGATACAGACATCACCTGAGGCTGAGATGAAAGCATAAAAGAATTTTCCATGTAGACATGCATGACATATCTGGGGATTCAGGCAATTGCAAGTAGTGGTGGTAAAAACCATGGACACAAGACATTGTCAACATCAGCAAAGAAATTTGCTCACAGCAATCCCAAATAAGGGGCACAGCCAAATGCCATGCAATTCCCAAGGTGAGGCTAAGAAAGAAATAGAAATTTTCAGAATAGAGTAGAAGTACGAACTTTAAGAATTCTCATTAATATTCTCAAATATGGAGCAAACCAATTATGCTAATCTTTTTCTCTTTCAACTGACATGATGTAGAAACAAGTACTGAGGAAAAAAAGAGCACAAATGACAGAGATGTTTTTCTGATTGAAAGGAATGGTCTGGTTCCAAACATCCAGTGGGAGAAACAATTCAGTCTACAGAACGGTGAGCACTCACTAACTAGGTGAAGTGAATCAACCCACAAGATACTTAAAGACTGACATAAATGAGAGCATCTCAGGGCCAGAGGAGAAGCTGAATCACGAAATGCAGATAAACGTACTGAGCCCAGCTGCCTGGAATGGGGCAAAAACTGGAATGAAATTTCTGTAAAAATTTGAGCTATTTCATTTCTGTTGGTATTTATAAACATTTTTTTTTTTTAAGTTTCAGAACAAAGTCTTTGTGCCCTGAAGAGTGTACAGAACACCATTTTATCTATACTCATGGCTATTCCCAGACATGTCCTCAAGGTAAATAAAAGATAGATAAGAAAATAAATAGCCAAATCTTAAATTATAGCTCATAGGAAAAAGCACGTCTCAGATCTTATTACAGGGAGTAAAAATTCTCTCTCTCTCTCTCTCTCTCTCTCTCTCTCCATCACACACACACACACACACACACACACACACACACACACACACACATACATACGATATACCATATAAAAGAAAACATAGTCTTGATAAGCTGCCCAAATAAGAGATTATAGAAGAACAGAGGGGAAAAAAAGAGAGATTATGAAATTAGGATATACTATAAAAGTAGTAAAGGTGAATGGACATTTTAAAAGTTCAAATTACTTATAAATTTTAGAAATATTTTTTCTACTTCTGTAAAAAAATGCCATTGGGAATTTGATAGGAATTGCATTGAATCCACAGATGGTTTTTGCTAACATAAAAAGAAAGCCTGAGAAAATCTCAAATGATGACAAATGAGAAAAACAAGGAGATTAAAGCCAAAAGAGTGGAGATACCTTTTATACAGGTGAGAGATGAGAATACAGTGAATTTTTGAAGCAGGATGCTTAACAAACATAAAGGATATTTAAAGATAATATAGAACAAGTTCCTTAACATAAGAAATAAATAAATATTTAAATCAAAACATGCACTGGATTTTAGGGATCATTAAAACAGAATATTCAACACTGAAATATCTTGGATTGACAATTTTTGAGATTCAAATATAAATGTAAACATTTTAGCTATCCAGATAGGAGAAGCAAGTTATAATCAAAGAAGGCAGTGCTGGGCTGGTCACATGCTGCTCCACAATCAAACATTTGAGATGAGAAACCAGTAAAACAGTGCTGTCAAGTTTCAAAGGTGAGGAAGTAATATTATATGCCAAGATTTAGTTCAGCCAGGAAAGCAACAGGTTTTTCAAACATGTAGGAGTTCATGAGCCCTCTTTGAACACAAAAACAATGATGCAAGAACAACAAAATGTCCTAAATATTAATTCCAAGAAAGTAAGAGATAAATCAAGACAATGATTTTAGTAATTACAGAAGCTATGATTTTCAAAAAGTATCTTTGTTTTGTTAAAGTTATTTAAATATAGATGTAATACTAGGAGATTTTTTCGAATCCAAAAAAAAACATATAAAGTAATAACTTTAAATCTACACAAATATATAATAATCAAAATTAAAATATCACACATAGAAGCAGTTAAGGAGAGGTGTGATAAGTGAAAATATCAGTGCCCTTTTCCTTCTTGGCATGGAGTAAATCATACTACTGTAAACTGAAGCATCGAATTTTAAAATGTTTTTCTTAACCTTAATAGCGTGTTGTAGTAAAATGGTATCTCTTTTATCAAAAATTTTTTTAACTCAGCCATGCTTGCAATTTCAACTATACATTTTTTTCTTCTGCAAAGTTCATGTAAAATTAGATTGAATGTTTTTCATTTAAAAATTGCATATATAGATTAATAAAAGAAGCACTCTCTCATCCACTATCTCTCTAGTTTTTTTTCTCCTTCTTCCCTCCCTCCCCACCTTCTCTCCTTCACCTCTTTACATATTAGGTGGTTATTTTCTGTTATTTCTTTCAATTACTCATTTTTGTATTATTTGGCTTTGACAGTATGTATGTTTATATCTGTATAGGTATGCATGATGTGTGTGTAGGTGTGTATTGTCAAATAAAAGACAAATCTGGACTTTATTTGAAAGGATTATTAGAGTTGGGGGCAGGAGGTGGGTTTGTAATGGGGTATGGGGATTATTGCAGTGGAGAGAGCTCTGCAGTGGAGTGAGATCTGAAAGTGTCTCAAGGTTAGGTAAAAAGAAGTGGTTGGTTTTGTTGTTGTTTCTTTCTTTCTTTAACAGAGGCATAAATAAGACTAGAAACTGGAAATGGGAATGTGGAATTAAAGGGTGGTGCCATTGGACAGTTGATCTGAGAATGTTGTACCCTGCGGCCAGCCTGTTCTCAGGAGGGGCTGCATATGTTGGCTGAAGTTGAGGGAGCAGATAAAGTTCAGGGGACTGAAAGAAGAAAATCTTAACCAAAATTTGATTAACAAGTATTATGTTCAGATAGATTAGGGATATCAAGGAGTTTAGCTAATCTTTTATGGAGCAAAGAATGAAAATTTGGAGGGTCTGTATCTGGCCTTGTCATACATAGCAAGAAGGGCACCCATGAGTTTTTATCAAGTCGTATGAGAAAGGGTGGTGCTTTGCAGTAAGCCCTTTTTTTTCTGAAACAAAAGAATGAGGGTATTTCTTAACCATTCCTGTTTTCCTGGATCACAGGGCTCAGGTAAAATGCAAGAGAGAGAGAGAGAGAGAGAGAGAGCGTGCAAGCGTGTGTGCGTGTCTGTGACCGTGTATATATGTATAACTTTTTATACTAGAAGCAAAAAGTTACACAATAGGAAATACTTTAAAATAGTCAGTATAAGAATAAGTAAAATAGAAATAATCAGTCATTAAACTGAAGCAGTCCTCTGTTTCTGGACATATTTTGAGCAACACAAAGCACAATCACCAATCTTACAGGTGGAATTCAATTAGGAATTGATGTGAATATTGTTTAAATATTTCTAACTTCTTCATGAAGATATAACTGAAAGAGCTGCAACATGAAGTTCTTAGTCACTGTTCAGAAACATGGGTTTCAGCCAGAGTTGGGGAGTATAGCACCCCAGGCCCCCACTGTCTGCATGTAGCTCATCTCAGGAACTGATCATATACAGAAGTTTACCACATTGCTACATAATGAAGAATAAAATATATTGATTTTCTTAATCATTTTTTCACTCTTTGAAGAAATATTTGTGAAAGACCCCCTTTCTCGTGTGTCCAGTGGAGAGTATGAACATGAATATGAGAAATTCTATTCCCTCTAGGGGTCTTTTACCTCTCCGATAAGCTCCTGGGGCATTAATGACTTAAAAAATAATACAATAAAACAAGTAAAAATGCCACAAGACAACATAAAACAAAGTAGGTATAAAGAAAATAAGTACTGGAGGTTGGGGTAAAAGTGAGAATAGCTCAATGTGAGACCAGCCAGTATGGTTTCTATATCATACCTAAATGTGTGAGTAGATTCAGTTGAGAGAACTCTGACTGCAGATTCGTGGGAGATAGAGCAAAAAATCACAGGGGAGGGGTGGAACATGTAATGGTTAAAAGATCAAGCTGTATTCTGTGTTTGAAGGGATTCCAACCATGGACCACCTTAGTTCACACACATCCTGACCCTAGAGTGCTATTGTCTTTCTGTGACTCACACATGCAACCATGGCTATCCACGGCAGGAGGCAACTGCATCACCCATTAATCTCAGCCAGCACTTTCCTTTCTTCTGTCTCAAAGGGCCCAGGAGAGACTCATTATCAAGGGGTATCCACAGACGTTTTATCACAATGTGGCCCTGCCAACTCCTCCGGGCTCCAGGATGAAAGAGCCATCGTATTCATTGTGTAACTATCTCTATTTCCAGGAAAGTTGAATCTGTTATTCTTTACTTTGTCATTTGGCCGAGCCTTAATGCTTTTTACCTTGGCTTTCTAGCTAATTCATTTTTCATCTTCTTGGTAAGTCCTCTTACTTTTATTTACTGGTACAACCATGTGTATGTTCACAAGGCAAATTGGAGTTAACTGCAAGTAGAAATACACAGTTTCTATAAGGTCAGATGAAGATTCTACAATTTAATCAATATCTAATTAAACATATCTCCTTACACTTGTTACTCAGTTATATAGGATTTTATATCAACCAGCTATTTGTAATCATGTTTTTTATTTCTTCCCAGCACTGTCTTATGAGTAATTAACCCAAAGCACAGAGAGGTTTGGTGACTAAGCTCAAGTCACACAGCAAAGAAAATAATCTAGATGTCATCCACCCATTTAGCAAATCTCCTTTTACACATTTACATTTTTACTACTACTATCTTTACTTTAAAATGTCCCTGCCCTGCCACATCTTAATGTACTAGGTTTCCTTAATTTTAAAACATTATTGATGTTTAAATGTTGAATCAATTTAAATATAGCTTTTTGAGGCTAATGGGAGGTAAAAATGCATTTACTGAGTTAAATGTATACTTTTGATAGTCTTGCACATGTAGATTTGCATAATATTAAATGTCAAAAACCCTATAAGTTGTATATTGCAATTGAAGAAACATGATATATTCTCATAACTACCATTACTACCTGTCTTTCAAGGCCAAGTTCAAATGTAAGCATATCCAGGATGCATTTCCTGAGAATGATTCCTCTCTCCCTAAAAATCCAATCACACTTGTTTGTTCATTCTTCACATGACATTCAAATGCATTGCTTATCTAGCCACGCTAGGCTTTTTTCATTGAAACATTAACATAGAAGACATTAGAATAGCTTAGATTCCCAAACACTTTTACGCGAATGTAATAGTTTAGTCATTAATATTGCCTGCCTGTCCACATAAAACCAAAATGACAGATGAATTTTCTCAATTAAGTAAAAAACAGATGCTTTGCTTATACAATGTCATAGGTCTTTTCTATTGATGTGACTGGGGTAAAGATTTGATAATTTTTTAAAAATGTTTATATGTTCTCCCAGTACATTTGGATTCTCACAGGTCAGCAGAAATTAGAGTAAGCCTGAAGTTAGCTCTAATCATATTTTTCTCTATCAGAAGGTAAGACGTATCTTCTTTTCAAATGGCCTCACTCTACTCAATTCCCGAGGGGGTAGTGAGCAAAAAGTAAAGCTTTGGGTCCTTTACTACAGCCTCAGAGGGGAACTGAAAACAGATGCATGAATGTTCAGAGTCCTGGTTAACAGCCCATTATCCAAATAAGGAAAAATGGTGTGTGGCACATCCTTCAGGTGGTTTGTCTCCCCTTAGCCCCACAAGTGGCCCAGTCCACTCACTTTCCAAGTTTTTACATCTGGTTTTAACTGTTTCAATGTCTGTTTTCTTTCAATATTTCTGCTAGTAGCCACTTCTTGCAGTTATTATTGTAGCTTTCTCTAGCATAATCTTTTCACTTAGCTTGAGTGGAAAAAAAGATAATCAAGTTTTTTTTTTAAATAAGCAAAGTAAGAGTAAATGAGTGTTCTAAGACTTAAAGTGAAGAGATATGCATTTCTACCCTAAAAGAGGTGGATGCATTGAGTTCACAAAGTTTATGTCACTTGCTATTTGCTTTCCTCTTTCTTTGTGATACTCTTCATCCCGCATTAGCCCAATCCCTAGTGGCTCTAGTACTCCTGCTGTACCGATATTCTCAGCATCTGTGGTGAGCTTACTGTTCAGTGGCCTACAAGGGCATCGGCCCGTCAGTTTCTGAGATGGAAAATTTTCTCCCCTCCTCTAATTATAGGTCCTGTCCCTGAGTCATACTCCTTCTGCATCTCGGTCTAGTTGATATGGTAAACATATTCCTGTAAATGAGGTTGACATATTAGTGCAAGAACAAATGCAATGCATTATGGAAGCCTTAAATAAATTCATATTAGGGTGCAGTTCAGAAAGAATCATTTTGTGTAAGGAGTTAAGTTTCTTTGCCACTCAGATCTCACCTCATCCAGCAGTCCATGGATCTATCCTGCATTGACTGTAATAGAAGGGGAACTAGAGCTTGTACATAATCTAGGTGAGCCAGCAGAAAAGCTACAACCTCATACAATGGCACGTGCACAATTTTATATGCATAAAGAAAAATAAGTTTATTGTTTTTCTGCAAGTCTTTAAAGAAGTTATCTATAAAGTACTGAATTTTTTTGCCTGGTCAATTACTCATCACCTCAGTTGCGTATTCTGTACTCCTTAGTGAAAACTGCTATTCATACATTCCTGATTTACTACTTTTTAGAAATGAATGATTATTTCTAATTTTTGTGCTTTTAGTGTTTCCTATGTCTTATTTCCATTTGCATTCATTAACTCGTGGAATTTTAAAGCTGAAAGGACCCTATAGACCATTTAGTTTGACTTCCTCCTTTCATAAACGAGGAGAGCAAACACATTAAATGGTTTATTTCAAGGTCACCTGCTGCTGATCATATAACCAAGTCATATTGAAA
The DNA here is from genome assembly GCA_030015415.1 of Cynopterus sphinx. Classification (NCBI taxonomy): domain Eukaryota; kingdom Metazoa; phylum Chordata; class Mammalia; order Chiroptera; family Pteropodidae; genus Cynopterus; species Cynopterus sphinx. The sequence goes on along the minus strand of CM057384.1, from coordinate 23,908,205 downwards.
ACCAGTGGATAGAGTGCTGGGTCCAGTACAATTTTTTGATGTAAATTTTCATTTGGAGTATGTTTTCCTTAAGAATGTGACTTTAATGATTTTGTATAGAGTTACCTCAAATATTTGAATAACTTTCTGCTTCTTATCCTTCTAAAACGTATAGGTTATTGCAGATAATAACGCAAGAGAATTCCAAACTTGGGTACCAACTTTTTGGAAGGCAAAATGAACTACATATTCATGCTGATAGCCTGGCAGGTCTCCAGCACATAGTAAACAAATGATAGAGGAGAACTTTATTCCAGATGCTGCATTTAGCAGGGTGGTATCTAATACGTTAGAGATATTTTCCCAAGTTTCTCCCTGTTAAAATAATTCATAATGATATCAAGGTCAGTGCAAGCTGAGGCTATTTGTTCTGTAGATACCAGACATGCAAGGTAAACCTCCTAGGAGACTATTACAAGCCATCAACAAAACACCCGCTAAGGATGTAAATTTTCATTCTCTCTGTAAATCTTCTGCTTACATCTTTTCATGGCAACTTCTGCCCATTCATACCCAACACTTCCTGACTCAGTCCTTGCACAGACTTTAGTAAAGAACATTTACTATATAATTTATAAAGCTGTTGAGGACTCAGATCCACCCAGGATTTTCTGTAAAGCTAAAAAACAAATGTTTTTTTCCCATTGTCCCAGTATGAGATGCCAGACTCAAGTGTTCTTTTCTATCAAAAGTTTCAAAGTGAAGGATGTGCTAATAATTGAAGTATGTGTATTAAAACCTGCTATTTAATCTCCTTGAGGAGATTAATTTTCATGTTCTTATAAATTGGAAAGAATTAAGTCCATTTGATAAATTTCATTGGATATGCCCTTGCTCCAGGGTCTGATCTTGCTGGGCTGTAACCATTACAAATATTTCTAAATAAAATGTAACTATTGGGAATTGACAAGCAATTGATATTGCATGTAGCAATACACTTCCTATGGACATGAAAACATATACATATCTTCTATAAATGTCATATGTGTATAGTCTATATATGAATACAGTATGCATATATAGTGGATTGTCTATCCAGTCATCTCTTTACATGATACCATATACATGGCACTGAGTTATCTGTGGACCACTGAGGAAAAGAGGATCAGGAAGGTGTGAACTGTGGTGAAGGCTGTCTACTATGCTTTCCATGACTAGTCTTATGTAGAAAACAGGTAGCTATAATTAACTGTAAGTAGCAGTTAAAGTAATTGGTTTCACAGTGGGCCTTGTGAGACCAGAGACATTACAGGTGATAAAGTGTAGCAGAAAGCTGGGGTTCTAGAAGGCCATGCTGCAACCTGCGCTGTGGTGCGATACTTGCAGAATGCATAGTAAGTGAATTGCCACAATGTTGGTTTAGCTTAAGCACCTTGCTGTTTTGAGGATGTATCCCCTGCAGAAGCAGGTGGGGAGAGGACACCCTACTGAGGCTCTACCTCCAACTGCTGGCAAGCAGATGCCTGCATAAGAGGCAAGGGCAGAGATTGGAGATGAAAGCTTGTGAATGTATCTGAGTCACTTCTGTGAACTCCCCAAAATGATTGGTGAATATTTGACTGTGGTGAGCCATGTACCCACAATCTGATTCATATGCCATGGGTAGTGCAAGAGGACTGGCTGTGTTGTTCCCAAGTATTCCAGTCCTCATTCTCCTTTCCCTGACTAATGCCAAGTGTCTGTGTCATTAATGATACACTCTCTGAGATCCCTCTCCAGTTGTCTACTCCCTATGAAACTTCACTCTCAAAACATCTTTTAAGTTGTAATTTTTATTTTTATTTTTATTTATTTTTTTTAATTGTTGTTATTGCTGTTGTTTGTTTTTGTTTTTTTTTTTTTGTTTTTTTTTTTTAGATGAGGCAACCCTTGGTTGACCTCACAGATTTCAAGGACCTTGTCATTTTATAATCCCTTATCTTTATGCTTGTAGCACATGGTCTTCCAAGGTGGTCTCCCAACCAAATAGGAACCAGGCCCAACCCTGCTTAGCTTCTGAGATCAGATGGAATGGGGCTTGTTCAGGGTGGCACGGCCATAGACTAGATTTATTTTTAAATAGGTAAATAAAGCATATTGTACAAATTCAAATGGTATCAAAAGATAAATAGTAAAGAATAATCCTTCCCTTCTTACCCTTTACCTCCTCAAGGTACCTACTATTACCAATTTCTTATGTGTCTACCAGAGAAATTCTATGAATTTTATAGACTTTATAACCTCTCATACAAACACCAATCATGTGCCATTTCTACTCCTTAGAAAGACCCTGAGTACATATATGGTGTTCAATAAATATTGATTTATTAATTAATGGAAAAGATAGATTGTTTCAGTGTTTGTCAGAATCCTAGAATTCTAAGGACAGGTAAAACTGCAAAGGTGACAATACTGATCCCTAGACTTTCAGAGAATGCAGTCATACACATTGAAACAGTTTCTGTGCTAGTGAGTGCAAAGTGTTAACACTGCTGGAGAATTTAAGATAAATTATGCTATGGAGAGTAACAGACCCTGAAAAAGGAAGCTGAGCTCTGGCATTTTACACCTTGCAAAGACAAATGCTTTGCAATGAGTATAAAAGTCCTCTTTGTGATCAAAAGATTTGGCAAGTCATCCAGCATTCTTAACTTTCCCACATGGCAGAAATCTCATTATGTATAACCTTTTAAATGGGACCAGAGAAACATTTTCAACTTGATTCTCATTGAGCACAATGTCTACCTTGAACTACCATCCAAATAGAGACAAAAAAGGTATATTATTTTTGAGTCAGAGGTGAAGTGCCAAGAGCACTGTTCACTGTGCCCTTTCATTTAAGAGCCAAGTAAGCTTGCTTGTTCTCTCTCTCTCTCTCTCTCTCTCTCTCTCTCTCTCTCTCTCTCTCTCTCTCTCTCACACACACACACACACACACACAGACACACACACATCCTAGAGGTTTTTTATAGACTAGCTGGGAAATAATTCTTATAAGCACAGCCCCAGTACAAGGGTCCACCACTCAGTCTGACCACAGTGGATGTGGTAAATTTTAATTTTTATCTCTTGGGGGTCCTATAGGGTTGGCATACTTAAAAACATGACAGGCCAACCCCCAGAAACTATGTGATGGTAGTTTTTGTGGTTGTTTGTGAATGTATCTTGTTACCACCCTAAATTATCTGATATGCTCATGCTAATTTATAGGTAGGCCTAGACTTCTAATGTTTGAGCTGCTATTGTATTCTTTCACTGTAGTAGTTTTGCAAACCATGGCCAGCTACTTTGTTAGACATTGTGTTAGATGCTGTACATTTACTATTCAAGTAATCACCACAAATGTTGCATGAGATTTATAATTATGACCATTTTACACACAAAGATACCAAAAATCGAAAAAGATAAGGTTACTTGATATGATGTTTATGTATCAGAATTTGCACTCAATTCTTCTAATTCCAAGAAGAACAAAGAATTGATAGAATAAAATCCCTGTTGTGTGTGAACCACTGAATCTGTGAGTATATCTCTTTATAGGCAGACACACATGTACACATATAATTTCATTTACTATATGTAATGCTAGTGATCTTCACACTTTAAACTTTTGTACTGATTCAGTATAGAGGAATAGAAAAATATTTTTACTTGTTTGTTGCTTTCTTAGATAACCATATGAGTTAATAAGTAAAGAGAGGATTAAAGATTTCCTAAATTGACTTTCAAAATTATTTAATTACTTACTTCAACAAATTCTTATTTAGTGTATACCACTTCCTGGGCAGTTAATAGTGGGATGTGCTAGAGATTCAGCAGTGAAATAAAATAAAAAGCACCTTCTTTCACAAAGCTTAGGTCTAGAAGAGCTGGACTAGGAGTTGGAAAGTATTCTCTATAAAGAGCCAGATGACAAATATTACTGGATTCGTGGGCCACATGGTCTCTATCACAACTCCTCAACTTTGCCTTTGTAGTACAAAAGCAGCCTCAGAAAAATGGGAAAGAGTGGGTGTGGCTGAGTTCCAATACAAAGGTTGTTATAAACATTGACTTCTAATTCCATATAATGTTTATGTATCACACAACATTCTTCTTTTGATTTTTTTTCAAATACTTAAAAATGTCAAAAGCAAGGGCATTTTCTCAACATGATAGAGCCCACAGCTAAAGATTAGTCTCAAAGCAAAAGAAGTTTAGAAAGCTCTCCCACTAAGATCAGGAGCAAGATAGCGATGCCCATTTCATCACTACTATTCAAAATTGTACTGAAAGTTCTAGCTATAGTGATTACAGAACATAAAGAAGTAAAAGGCATTCAAATTGGATAGAAAGAGGTAAAACTACCTTTATTATCAGATGCCATGATTCCGTATATCTAGAAAATCCCAAAGAATACATACACAAAGAGCTACTAGAATAAACAATTTTTGCAAACTTTCAGAGTAAAGGTCAAAACACTAAAACCAGTTATGTTTCTATATGCCAATAATGAACAATCCAAAAAGGAATTTAAGAAAATAATTTTATTTATAATAACATTTAAAAAAAAAACCTAATTATGAATAAACTTAACCATGGAGGTGAAAGACTTGTACAATGAAAACTATATTGTACAATATAGTAAAAATTGCTGAGAGCAATTGAGAAGACAAATGAGTAGAAAGATAGCCTGTATGTAATGATTGGAAGACTTAATATTAAGAACCCAAAATTATCTTAGATGCAAAGCAATCCCTACCAAAATTCTAATGCCCTTTTTTTCCAAATTAGAAAATCTAATTCTCAAATTCATAAAGAATTTCAAGTGGTCCTGAATAGCCAAAAAAAAAAAAAATTGAAAAAGAACAAAATCATGCTTCCTGATTTCAAAACTTACCACAAAGCTACAGAAATCAAAGTAGTATAATACTGGCATTACGATATATTTATAGAACAGATCAATGAAATAGAATTGAGAGTACAGAAATAAACCCATACATCTATGGCCAACTGACTCAACAACTTGACAACAAAAATGGTAAGAGACCCAATCAAAACTGGGCACAGAATTTGAAAGGCCAGAGCACTTTTTATCTTAAGAAGATATTCAAAGGGTTAAAAAGTACCTGAAAAAAAAAAATGCTAGCATCCCCAAGTTATTTGGCTAATGCAAAAGAAAACCAGAATGAAGTACTACTTTATACCTACTAAGATGCCTATAATAACATTTTAAAAAATAAACATTGAAGAGTATACAGAAAAATTGGAACTGTTGTATATTTCTGATGAGAATGTAAGTTGATTCAGCTTCTGTAGAAAAGTTTGGAAGTTTCTCAAAAAGTTAAATATAGAATGACCATATAACCTCATAATTTTCCAGCTAGGTATATACATGAATGAATTAAAAACAGTTATTCAAGAAATTTCATGTATATGAATGCTAATAGCATCACTAGTAACAATAAACAACAGGTAGAAACAGCTTAAATATCCACAAATGGATAAATGGGCAAATGAATCATGGGAGAGAAATATATGTATAATATACTCCATTAAATATATATGTCTATTATGTATCTTTCATATATATATATGTATATATATTATCTTTCATATATAATAGAATAAATGTATAAAATGGAGCATTATTTAACAATAAAAAAGATTGAAGTGTTGGTATGCTACAATGTGGATGAGCCTCTAAAACAACATGCTAAGTGAAAGAAGCCAGATGAAACAGGCCAGACATTATATGATTATGATTTCATTTACATAAGATGTCTATAGATAAGTTTGCAGAGACAAAATGGAGATTGGTGATTACCAGTGGCTTTGGGGAGGGGAGGGGAGAATAGGGAGAAACTGCTTAATTCGTATCAGGTTTTACTTTTGAGTGCTGAAAATGTTTGGGACTAGATAGAGATGACCATCACACAGCATTGTGAATGTATTAAATGCCACCCAATTGTCCATTGAAAATGGTTGGTTTTGTGTTATGTGAATTTCATCTCAATAAGTTATCTTTTTAAATGTGTTGTCCTCTGATTATACCAATGATTCTTAAATTTTCTGCATATTAAAATCACCTGGGGGGCTTTAAAAATTGCCGACAACAGGCTATACCCAAACCAATCAAATCAGAATTTCTAGATTTGGGACACAAAGGTCAATATCTTTTTTTTTTTTTTAAGTCTCTCACATTATTTCAGTGTGTAATCAAGTTTGAAAATAAGTGGTCTATACCAGTGATTCTCAAATTTTATCCTTGAACCAGTTTCATCATTATAACCTGGGAACTTGCTAGAAATCCAATGTCTCAGGCCCCATCCTAGACCTAATGAATCAGAAACTCTAGGGGAGAAGAAAAGCACATCGGTATTTTACCAAGAATTCTAGATGATGTTGATGCAACATCAAGTTTGAGAACTTTGTCATTCTAGAGTCTAGCTTGTCTTGATCTTTGATGTGCACAGCAATTATCTGCAGGATCTTTTTAAAGTGGAATTTAAGATTCAGTTGTTGCAGAAAAGGATCTGAGCACAAGCCAATTCTTAGTTAATACAGTATTTTTTTATAACTCTGTAGGTGCTTTCAATATGCAGCCAAGATTAAGAGCAAATAATGGCACAATTAATCAGTTAATCACAATTGTGAATGAGTTCAGAACTTATATCTTCCCTCAAGTGTTTACAGTCTCCTGAGGGAGATTAGAAAGTGGACACAGTGTGATAACTGCAAAGGCCTTAGTGCTTAGGTTAGCACAGCTCTCAGCAGCATTTTGTCCTTTGGTTTGTCAGATATTAGTAAATGGTAATCACAAAATAGATATGTAAGCCACTCACAGGCTTTCAAAATTGGAAAGCATTTTATAGATTAATGGATTTAAAACTTTATCTTTTGGTACCCTTGATTAGAAGTAGAGGGGCTCATTGGTGTATCAGTGACTGTAGGAGGAGAACAAAGGAGACAGGAGGAAACTGTAAAAAAAAGGAAGCAAGACAGTGAGATTTGGGTTCTTTATATCGTTTTGCTTAGGTGAGCTCTACTCGGCCATAGTTATGTAAGGCATCTTTATTGAGATCGGCTTAAAAAATGGGTTCTTTATCAAGGAAAAAAGTTTGAATATATATATATATATATATATATATATATATATATATATATATATATATACACACACATACATACATACATACATACACACACACACACACACATCTGCATTTTAAATGTATATGTAGCATTATTGCAATTATCTCAACTTATAGGTGAGTACAAACATTTAGCACAGAATGGTGGGTTTCAACCTCAGCCATTCTGCTCACTTATGGCATATTTAAAACATGTTGAAATTGATATTCTAGGCTAAGATATTTAGTCTGGGTTAGGCTCAGGCACGATTATTCTTTGCACATTCCTCAGGTGATTTTCATGTACTGTCTTGGGTGGACACTCTTGGTAGAGGCTATGGCACTCTTGGGAGTATGAATGGATATTACCGAGAAAGATTTCTCAGAAAGAGACCAGAAACACTGAGGAAATCTTCAAAGTCTAAAAGGTTAGAAAGAGAGCAGTGAAGGAAGAAGAGCCTTGTGAAGAAAGGAACAGATCTGGAAGTACAAAAGATATCTTTAAAAGATGAAGCCAGTAGGTCTAACAAAGAAGAGCCATAGCACAGGAAGGAAATACTGGCTTTGAAAGGTAGATAGGGGTGGTATTATTTAAACGGCCCTTTAATATTACAACCATAATATCACTGTCTGTCAAAGCCTATGCTATGAAATGCTTGTGGAACAACTATTCTGCCATTGGAATCTCTGAGTTTCATTTTTTCCCAATGTTTTTGACAGAGCCAGGTGCCCATAGATGCCTTTCCTCCAGTCCCATGGTGATTTAGGGACTTAGAACAAACACAGGACTTTAGTTTCTTGTCATGCTTTTCATAGGCATGACATTCATTTTGAGATCTAAAAAGAAAAACAAAATAATAGGAGCTATAAATTAAACTCTCCCAGAAAACTGGCTTGAAAGGAATATACAACAGATAAATATGTCAAGATATAAACATTATTGTCTTGCCTTCAAATGAAGTGAAGATTACAGAATTTCTTCAGTAATTTCTAAAATTATAGTAAATCTAATTTTTCTTTGTCATGGCTTTTAGTAATCTCAAGGAGCTTCCACGGAATTAAAATGAAAAATATATGTGGCTTGACAAAAAATTCACTCACATCGTTCAGGCAATCATGTATTCTCTTTCTAACATAGAGCCCCTGGAATTTTCAGTGTCTTTCATCATAATAGACAGGGAAGGAGGATTCTATTCATGAGTTACTTCCAATATTTCAAAAAGTCTAACAGAAATCATATGTTTACTCATGATGTAACTGTATGCAATTAGCACATTTTAGTTAATTTGCTTTAGGCTGGAATTTTAATATTTTCTTGTGCAAATAATGCATTTAGATGTTCTTTGTGTTTTCCAAATTGATAGAAGTTTTGATTAGTTGCTGATGAAATCTCAGATATGTGAGGTCATATGAAAATAAAATATGGACAGAGTCTTTGGTGGTTAAAATGTGTTAGATAATGGTTATAACTATGCATATTTCTTTGAAAAAAATGTATGTACATGGTTGAATTATAAAAATTAAATATTGACTCTACAGTTAAATTTGATCTTTTCTTGGAAAATAGGAGATGGCTTTATGACCACTCAATGACCTTTTCAAGTCTGAGAACCTATATACTAAAGTTTCTAAAAATGAGAGCTTCTGAGGTATTATGTGCTAGTTACTGAATAACAGAATCATAGGAAATCCACCATGGGAGATACCCATTGGCACAATAGGAATCAGAGAAAATATTTTTCACAAAACTCCTTTATGTAGTAATCATTCCTTCGTCCATCTACTTATTCATTATGAATAACTTTAAACCTCTCTTAGTTGATAGGCATTCTGTTGGGCTTCTTATGTGTACAATGATTGCAAGACACATTGGCTCTGCTTGAATTCACAACCTCCTGGAGGCCTGATATTACTCATTCAGTTAACATATTACACTCTTCAAATCTTGTTGACATGAATTACTGGAACTAAAGGATGCTAAGATTAACTAGAGCAAAGCAGGGATTGAATTCTAAAGAAAATGAAGACTGGGAAACCAATTGGATTGAGAACTTACACAGTGAGTAAAAATGATAGAATTCATCAGAAATAATAAACCAGGAAATTCTAGATCCTAGAATTCACATGTCACATCTTTATCTGACTAGCAGTATCTCTGGCACTGCTTACTTAGGTTTGACTTTAGGTCTGTTGCTCCAAAACTATTCTTTTTTTTTTCTGGAGCAGAATGTTTCTAGAACCTGGGGTGGAACTAGACTTAAAAGTATTGGTAAACAAAAAAACATATTTCAAAGCTTGACAGAATACCAGGGGAAGAGTGACAGAGGAGAGAGGTCTGCAATGTTAGCTTTGTGCTTTGGTCTTGTAACTTCACTGTGCACGGCATGAATTGAAATGTAGTTTAAATCAGTATTTTCTAGAATTGCAAGTACTTTATCTAGTGAACGTAAAAAAAGTAGGAAATACTGATCCAACTTTCACTAGCCCAAATGCGGTCACATGGTAAATGTTCAATAAATATGTTATCATTACGTAGTTGTGATATGTTTAGAATAATTGTATAAGAATAATTATGTAAGCTGTGCAAATAAAATATTCTAGTTCTGGCCCCAAAATCTATTCAAAATGCTGTCAACTCCTTAAATGGCAAAATAATATTCTTTTTGTCTGCTAGATTTTACTAAGTCAGGAAAATGGCCTTGAATATTTTAGAATTATTTGAAAGAGCAAAGAAAAAAATTATGATTTGAGGCATAGTTATATTTGAATGTTAAATTAACCAGAAATCTCATTCCATAGGCATTCTAATTGAGTTTTAGCCCGCATAGACAACTTATGGTTAACTGTGTCCTGATCAAAAAGGAATATTTTGTTATTATGGGAGAAGAAAAAGTAGCTGATAGAGACATGATTCTATGTATAATCACTTTGTGAGAAAATTCTTCTAGAGGGTTCAACGTGTCTCCTATTTGCCAATGCAGATGAGGCAGATGGGTAAGTTATCAATTCTCTGTCTCCTTAGGTATTTTATAAAACTAGAAACATTTTTTTTTATTATTTTTCACAGATAATCCCTACGTTTTTGTGAATGTTTGCACTGGTTGGGAATGTATTTCTCAAGACTACCTCTATGTTCCTCCCTCAATTCAGCAACAGTCCATTCTGCTTCAGAAATGCAAAATAAAAGAATGTTTTCTACCAGGAGGGTGTTTGCAGGTACTAGCGCAGATGGACACATAGACCAGGCCTGTTATCGTGAAGTTAAACCAGAATTATTGCCAGATCCCCATTATCCTTCACTTTGACAATGTGAAGGGTACTTTTGCACTTGATTCTTGGAGAAAATTTTAGTCAGTACAACCTATCTCCATTTCTCTCTCCTAGTGCTCTGTTCACCAGCCTCCTATACCCCACAAATTGGAACAAGTGTAAAGCAGTAGAGCTTATCTGAAACATAATGAAAGAGAAATGTAAACAAACAAACAAAAACAAATAAAGCCTTTTGTCACCATAGAAGAAGTGAAAAGGAAAACAGAAAGTATATAGGTATTTCCTTCAGTGGCACAAGCAAAGCCAGGTGAAGGTCACTCCTCAGATCTTACTTTGGCTTTAAAAGCTGCGTTTAATTGTTAGTCACGATGCACCGTGGGCAGAACAATTAGTTGTATCTATATTAGATCTAAGCAGTAATTATTTGTTACATTAATCATGACTAGAGTGAGAATTTAATTAGTCACGAACATTAATGAATTTTTCTGAAGCAGGGGAAAAATGTTCCCTGTTATTAGGTGCATCTGATTAAAGAGAGGGTACCATAGTTGGCTGGTAAGGTGGAAGGGGCGGAACCTTTAAGCTTTGCTATCTAGTTACTAAGAAATCTGGATCCAGTGTGATCCTATGTCGCTACATTTGTGTTTCACAACCCAGTGGAAATCTGTGTGCCACTGTGTGTCACTCCGTAATTCAGAAGTACCCAATTCTTATTTGTTTCCCTTATTTATTCTATATGTCTATTTTCATGACAGCAAAGGTGTCACCAGAGCAATCCCAGGAAATGGGGGAGGAGATATCCAGAAAGAAGTTCCCATAGACTTAGATTAGTATTTATCTCTGCGTAGTGTTTTGAAAGGAGCAACTGAGAATTTGGCATACATCTAATCGCACAAAACTAACGTCCAATGCCACAAAGCTCAGCAATGTGTACTCTTTTCAAATTAGAAATATAAAGACTTTTGGAGAGCTCTTGGTGGGGGGAGGAAACAAAGCATAAATGTGGTGGCTGCGATAGTGTGGGCCACAGTGTTTGATAATGTGACACATTTAATGAGTCACACATGTAGAGCTGTTATCGCCCCAAACAGCTCTACCCTGCTGATTCCAGTGAAAACTTTTAGACAAACTCAGCGTTCTTTTGCTCATTACACTGACCTGTCAAAAATGACAACTTGGCCCAGTCTGGTTATTCCATGCTGACAAGGTACCATTCAGGCTTCGCGGCAATAATGTCAGCTTTTAAAGGTGCAATGTACTTAAGGAAGCTCATTTCTATGATTTGGCCAAAAAGAGCCATTTTCCTTGTCAGTGGTGAGGAATGCCTTAGTTTTCTTTAAATTAGGAGTCGTTTTCATGGAGATTGTTCATATGAAAACCTGCAGAAAGGAGAGAAGCTGTTTTTTGAAAGGTTTAAAATAATTCAGCCTACTGAGCAATGGTGTGATTACCTAGTATGTTGAAGACAGCCCAGAATGCTCTGCTCTGTCCAAAGCATGCTTCAAAACTACCAATAATGCAACAAATAAAACTTCAGTTTGATTATGAACAATGTGCACCATCCCCTACAAGCAGAGAGTGGTGAGTTGAAAAGTTTTTTTCTTGCCGTTTGGGGCCACAATGTGCAGAATCTGGAGTAAGACCAAACTAACAATATGACAAGATGCTATACTCCTGGTCTAAAGGCAAATTTCTCCTTGTCCAGGAAGGAGGGACAGAGAGACTGTCAAGGCTAACACTGTGCTTTACAATAGATGCAACACAATTGTAAAGAAAACTGGTGATGAGCTAGTAAATTGAGATAGAAGACAGGAAAACAGAAATAAGCTGACACTTCCTTTTTTAATTTTTCCCATTAATACAATATTGTAGTTGAGTTGACCTGTATGCCAAATTCTTGGCAGGACTAAAATTACATTTTGATGTTCAAATTCAAATTTGAGTTGTCTTTAGGTTTATATGCTACTTCCAAAATAAGATAGATGATATAGATAGATGATGATAGATGATAGATAAATAATAGATGATAGATAGATACATAGTATTGGTTTTGCATCAAACATGAAGATGCCTAAGCTATTTCCACCAAGACTAATGGATTTAAATCCAATTGTAGTGGTCTCATGGTTTTTTGCTCCCTATTTCAAGATACCTTGTTCACTCTACAACTGACTAATGACAATGTCTAATCATCTCCTGTTCAAGCTACACTGGGAGTTCATAGAAGACTATGAAAACAAATACATTTTTTTATATTTGTTTTTTAATCACTATTTTAAAGTTAGAACTCTTTGGGTGGGCTTAGGACTAGATTCACATCCTACTCAGACTCTAAGAAGCTGAGGATAGCCAGCCAATTATTTCCATGTGAGAAAATGTGGCATGACCCAAAATACATTTTGATCTCCCATTCTTCTATTTTTCTTATGTTTAGAAACTAGAATCTTTCTAAAATATTCATGAACAAAATAAATGAGTAAAACTTTCCACAAATATACGTTATGAGATTAAAACATTTGGATAAACAAAGGCAGATTTAATCTGAAGACTAAGGTGCTATAATTTAATAATTTTAAAATTATTATTTGGACCTAATAATCAATCAACCAATACAATTTTATTAAATGGTTAATATTCTTGTGCTATAGTAAAGAGTACCTTATTTTCAAAGACCTTACAATCAGATAGGGAAGGCTACACTGAAACAGTAAATACTAAAGGGTAACACAAAATTTAAAGAATATGTGCCTATATATGATATATATATACAAGAATTAGTGGGGAAATAAAAGAAAACCTTGATAGTTTTAGCGACTGCCCTAGAAAGACAAATAGGTGTGCATACATGTACTCAGAATGATATTACAAGAAAGATCTAGAATTAGTGTAAACTCACGCAAAGCATGTCTGAGGAGAGAATGAACTTTGTTAAAGGGGTATTCCAGTTGTGAAATAGATCATACTGAAACAAAACTTTGAAGCCTCACTGTAGGAAACCTTGAATGACAGGGAAGAGAGGTTAGCAGTGCTATTTTGCTTTAGTTACTTTTTGTTTACTTTCCTCAACATTGCTGAGAATATTGAGAGTTTATCCTTGCTTATTTTTAATACATCGCCAGTGCAGACTCTATTTCATATAATTCTTGTGGCTCAACACAGTTTCAACTTTCACTATGTGTATTTGTTTTTATCTTTTAATTCCATTTATTTCAGTTCATTTTTTTTTTAATTTAGTACTGCTGATTGCTTAGTGTAGTGGCAGGCTGCAGTAGTGATAACTAAAGTAAAATTTATGATTTCTATTCCCTGGGTGCCCTGAAAACTGTCTCTCTTAATGTTTGCTTGGAACACTTCCTTCAGATCCATAAGTCAGGACAACTGTATCAAGAAAGCAAACTGTGATTTTAAGAAGACATGCTGCATGTTTTGAGTGGATCCTGAGATTTTAATACTACTTGTTAGTTCTATCATTGATGATAACAAGGCTTCTTTATCAGTATGCAGGAATTATAAATGAGAAACATTTTTTATATATATCACTTCTTTTGTGCCTTGCAGAGACGGTCATTGGAACTTGCTAGGCCCTGTTCTTCTTGAGACACATGTATGTGTCATATATTTCTCACTGATGTGAAAAAAACTGTTTCAGCAGTTCATAAAAGAGAGTTTAGAATTTCAGATCACAGTAAACCCCCATTTTGAATCATGCATTTAACTTATTCAGCACACTTCTACATTCTTTCTCTCATTTGATCCTCATACGTTTATTTTTGTCATAAAGTATATTTACATATTATTCATATTTACAGTTCTTCTCTCATCAAATGAAACCAACAAAACTTCCACAGGCATTGCATATCAATTTCTTATAACCCAATACTGTCAAAATCACTGCTTCCCCTCTCCTATCTCACCTACAGTTTTGCAATAATAGTTCCCCATTCCGGCTCGTTCCTCTGACTCTTATTCGTGTATATGCACCAGTGAGTCTCAGATCGTCTGTCCCAAAGACGGTGCTTCTCCCTCTTCAATTTTAGTGAGAAATATAAAGTCTTTTTTTCCACTAGTAACTTAACCATTTTCTCTTTTTTAAATAATTTTTGCTAGTTGATTTTAGGAATATTTTTTAAATGCAGGGCCATTCAGACTAAATATGGATTAATATTCTAACAACAGTCCCCCATTTTCTCTTGCACAAGGGACCAGTGTTCTTATGTGAATCTAGTACCTGATAATCTGAGGTAGAGCTGAGGCAGTGATGTTAATGCTGGGGAGCAGCTGCAAACAGATGAGGCTTCACTCGCTCTCCTGCCACTCATTTCCGGCTCTGCAGCCTGGTTCTTGGAAGACCTTGAACCTGTACTGTCCATGAACTGGGGTTTGGGGATCCCTGTTCTAATAGACAAGCTCAATGTTTCTTGCCATGGAACTTCCTTTGGTTAGATATGATATCTCTGCTTTGTTCAATTTCTCCTGCTTCCTTTGATCCTTAAAGAACATTGCATTTTCCAATATATTTTCTCCTGGGGGAAATATGGCCACTCTATCAAGGACAAAGGGAATCATGGATATTAACCTCTCTGTCTTCAAGTTTAAACACAAAATATTAAATAACTCTGAATCACATGCTTTGTTCTTTTTATCCTATAGGTGATCCATATGATTTCTAAATTTATCCCAGTGTTCCATAGGGCCATACATAGAAAACTTCCCCTTTATGACTTGCACTTAAACTGAATGGTAGGAGACATAATATAATTTTTTTTTAAAAGACAAATTTTATTCTTACCACACACAAGGATGTTATACAATATTTTTATGCTTTTTTCATCAGGTTCTATTTCTTTATTATTCTTTACAACCTTATATTTAAAAATACATCCCAGGGGTTTTTATTTACCATATATACTATATTTCACTTTACATTCTATCTTTGCTCTGAAAGATCACTGTTTTATATTTCTTCCTCTTTTCCTATCCTTTCTTCTTTTTATTCCCCTTCTTTCTCTCTTCATTTCCCTCTCTTTTCTATTAATTTTGCTATTGTGGCATGCTGCTTTTTTCCCCCTCCTCTTTAGTTTGTTCATCACTTTATCATCATTATATGATAGCGTCTTTTCCTCCATCCCAGTGATTCTCAACTGGGAGAAATTTTACCCTAAATTACATTTGGTAGGATGTGGAGATATTTTTGGTTGCCACTGAAATCTAATATGTAAAGACTAGGGAGACCCCATAACAAAGAATTATCTGATTCAAAATGTCAGTAGTGCCACGGTTGAGAAATACAGCTCTACTTCTATGGCTGTTCTAATGCCTTATGCATAAACCACAGATGGTTCTAACTATTACCACCCTGTTTCTTTTAAAATATTTTCACTGTAATTTTCTTAAATGCAGTATTTTTTTTCATGAGAGAATCTACAGGCCACACATAAAGTAAAAATTTCCATGAAATGCTTAGTTTAGCATAAAGGTTTTATTTTTACATATCATGTCTGCTATCTCTAACCTATCCAGGTACCATTTTCTAGTGGTGATCAGGTCACTTGTAGATATGGGTATAAAAGAAGGCCTACTAAACCATAAAGTAAATGTGCCAAAGTGAATTAAAGAGTTTAGCAAATTCATGCTTAGCTCCTCATGCACTCCCCTTGCCCTCGATTGTGAGAGCTCATGTCTGGTATTATTTGAGGATAAGTCTGTTTGTCCCCCAGACTGTAAGCCTGCTTTGAGCCATGAAACTTATTTGTCTTTTCATCATCTAGTTCTGTGCCAGCAGAAGACTTTATGATAATAAATATGAATAGATATGTTTTTAAGTAACAACACCGTGGCCTCTAGCTCATTCCTCTTGTGACTTAATCTCTTTCCCAGCCAGCTACGGATTATGGCATGGAACATTTTACACCAGCTCACCTGACACACCATATATTTACATGGTTTTAATGAGAAAATTATCTATCCAAATAAAAGCTTGTCTTTTCCAAATAAATATTCACATTACTTCCCTCTATCATTGTCTTCCATGATTTATCTTGGGACCAATAAAAAAATTTCCACCTCTTTTTGACTTACCTCTGTTATTTTTTTCCATGGTTTATGTTGGGACCTATAGAAAAATTTCCACTTCTTTTTGACTTCTTAGCATATCCAGAATTTTTATCAGTATTTGTTGTCTCCAATCTTTAACATTCTTTCTGTTGTAAAATGTAATTGTTAATCTATTTATTTTAAAATCTTGGTCATTATTTTTTCCTATATGCAACTGCAAAGAAACATTCAAACTCTCTATGTTCTTTCAATTTTTACAATGTCATCAAATCAGCAACACTTTCTTTTCATCTACAACATAATATTTAATTTTTGATAGTGATTTAAAAATTTTCTCAGATACGTTTTTAGTATGAATTCTTAATTTTATTTTTTTCTGTGTAGCTTTTTTCTACTATAAATAAATAATTTCAGTAATATTTTAACCTAACAATTTCTTTTCTCAAACCTAAGAATCCTTTGTTCTATTATGATTGCATTCTGTAAGCTTTGCACAGGTAGTAGTTACTTTTTCTTCTTCTTCTTCTTCTTCTTCTTCTTCTTCTTCTTCTTCTTCTTCTTCTTCTTCTTCTTCTTCTTCTTCTTCTTCTTCTTCTCCTTCTCCTTCTCCTTCTCCTCCTCCTCCTCCTCCTCCTCCTCCTCCTCCTCCTCCTCCTCCTCCTCCTCCTCCTCCTCCGCCTCCTCTTCCTCCTCTTCCTTCTCCTCCTTCTTCTCTTCACCCTGTCTCCAGAAATTTGCCTTATTCTTTTCTATTCTTTTCCCCTTACCTATGTTTTATATATACTATTCATGTAATATTTCTATAGCTTGAAATATTTACTTTATTCAGTAAAACCTGTTTTTAATCCCTCACCTTTGCAAGTTTCTTCAAATTCAACAAACAGCTTATTGTCAAAATCTTAAAAGAATAATAGCTATTATTAAGTACCACAGTTTTATTTATTTTATTTTTTAACACCTACAGCAAGTTTTATTTTATGTAAGGAAATAGTATAGACATTGTTGCTTGTCAATTCAAAAACCATTTCCCTTTTTTCCCTCATTGATGGCAGAGTCTGTCTTCCAAAATGTTACTAAAAATGCCAAATGCTTGCTGCTACAATCTCCCTTATAGCGAAAAATGATTCACAAGTCCTTTCTAGCCTAGAGGGATATGAGACAGTCGTTGGAGGAGTTCCTGGGCAAGACTGTCTTCTCTGACAACATGAGAGACGTTATGAGAAAATCCTCTGTATCGCTTTTCTCCTGATTTTTGATATTGGCTTGTGAAGAAATGATGCTAGGAAAAGTAATGCTCCCTTGGCCACAGGGAGATGTCAATACTCCAGACCTGCAGGATAAATTGGTATGAAAAATTCCATTTTTAGTGGCATTGTTAGGTCATAAAACTTATGATGCTAATAATAACGGCTGGCATTTTTGGAGAATTTACTAAATGCCAATTATTTTTTAATTTTAGTTTTTAATTTTTAATTTTTATATTTAGGCGAGGCAATCCTTGGCTGACTTCACAAATTGCAAGGACCTTATCAGCATACAATCCCTTAAAATTTTAATTTTTTTATTTTTATGCATACAGTTGGTCTTCCTAGATGGTCTCCTATCCAAGTACTAATCAGGCCCTACCCTGCTTAGGTTCTGAGATCAGACAGCATCGGGCTTATTCAGAATGGCAAGGCTGTAGTAAGAAAATGCCAATTATTTTTACTCTACACATATACCCTAATTCTGTATATAACCCTAAGTTTTTAAAGAACTATTTTTTATATTTTATATCTGAGGAAAGTAAAGAAGAAGAGGTTACATACCTTGCCAGTGGTCGCACAGCTAGTCAGTGACACAGGTAGAATTTGAACCCTGACATGCTAGCTTCATCAAGTTATACTTTCTCATCAATCCAGAGGTCATCTGTTCCAGATTTTGTGGTGCATGAGATAATGTGTCTGAGCTACATATGACATTCTGCTACTTTTAAGTGAAAGATACTAATTGTTGAAGATATCAATTGCCATATTCTACTCACCTTAATTAATTCATTCATTGGTAATCACATTCTGTAATGTAGAGTGTAAATGAGACATCTTAAATCCTGTATTTCTGCTTCTTCCTGTCATGGCTAACTGTCTGCTATACTGTCACCCATTTCTCTACTCTTCCTCTTTCTCGTACCCAGTCTCATCTACTTTAGTATAATTCATTTTATTTTCTTTGTGTCTGGTAAGCATTCATTCTATGAATATGTGTCCATATTATCTGAACCTTAAAGTTCAGATCAACTAATTCTTTGAGAGAAATGAAGGTCGGGGCTTTCTATCACCAGGTTCCTCTCCAGGTTCCTACATTTGTTTGTTTCTAAGCACTTTGCCTTCTGCCCCTTCTTTCACTTCACAACTTGATTCATCCTAATTACCCTCACTCCTATTATCTAAAACTCTCATAGGCTTTTTGTAGCAGAATGTTATCACTGAACTGTGAGGTCCTTAAATGAAGGGACTATCTTATTTACTTATTTATTTGTTGTTTGTGGGGAGAGTTTGCATTCCTAGAAATTATCACAGAACCCAACACCCACTAGGTAGACAGTTTTGCCCATTAAAGGAAGTAACAAGTGAATTAATATGTTAATAAAATTTCCAGAAATTTTTCAGCATTTATTTCAGCAGATGATACCAAATCCATAGCTTTTTTTTTTTTCCTCCCATCAAGAGTCCTAGAGTCTGTTTCTTGTCCTTGGTCTCCTTTCATTATTTCATTTTCTTGTGTAGTTTAGATAGATGTGTTCTTTTTGTCCCCAGAAGCTATCCACAGTTCCCTTTACAGATAGTATTTATTCCCTAGACCTAAAACCTTTTACCAGATTGTACCTTTTACTTAAATGATTTCTTGAGCTTCATCAGTAGCTGATCTTTAGATGTCCTCCATGCAGCTATAACTCATTTCAGTTCTTAAATAAAAAGTGCCCATAGGCACTGCTTCATCCTCAAGTGAGTGAACAGGGTCTTTAGCCTTGGCCTGTTCAGTAGTATCATCACAAATTTCTCTGAACGGTACTGGTCCTTTTTACTTCTGACACTGTCTCTATAACAAATTCAATTTATCTTCTCATTTAATGATCATACCAAATTTCTTACATCCTAGATTTAGAATTACAACAAATATGTCCCTTGAATTATTCAATAGAATAAATAATCAAAATTAATATCACAATGTGATATCTTGCCTGAGCTCTGCTTTTAACTCTGGTGTCATTGTTTCCCACAAATCTCCCCACAAAATGGTTCTTCTCACCACTGGACATGTGCAGCCTCTTCTTCTTTATGGTAATACTATAAGCCTGTTTTCTTTCTTTTACTGTACTTCTTCCTGCTTTTCATTCTTCCTGCTTTTATTCTACTTTTTTCTCTTATCCTAAATATTTGCCTTTTTTCTTTTTTTCCCCTAGTATTATCAATATCTCTACTATGTAATGAGAATTAATGTTTTTATGGCTATTTATTAAGCACATGTTATAAACCAGGCACTCTACCCAGTATGTATATATTTGTGTGTTTTTTAAAACTCATTATAGCTAAATAAATTTTTAAATGAAAAAAAAACTGAGACTTTGTTTTTAAGTCAATTCATATCACATATATATATATCCATTTCATTTCATAAATTACATATATGTATCACATATATGTAGCCATTTCATTTAACTTTCCTATGGATTGCATATGTATGTATCTCATAATTGCCCAATGAGGTATTATCTTATCCTATTTTAAATCAGAAAACAGATTTGAAATTAAGAAGGGTGACCTGTAGAAAGTTGGACAAATGCAAAAATGTGCTCACATGAAGTTTAGAATAGTTAGTTTCTAGCCAAACTTGAGACTATAGATAATAGATATCCACGTTCATCTCTTGCCTTACTCTACCCATATGAGTCTGAGAGTCAGATATGCAAATTTTGAGTTTGCTCTTGGCTAAAATTTTGAAAAGGGAAGAAATTTCACTCAGCTCCCTGGTAAGCTTTGAACTGACAGGGCCTGGGCAGCACCATAATTACATGAGCATTTGTTTTCTTAGAAGAGATTTCAAGGGTCCCAACCTGCTCCTCCACACTTGCTCAGATGGTACTTGTTGGGCTTTATGTGCTTCTTCCCAAACTACAACAACAAAATTCCAAACGGTGACACACAAAAAAGGCTTTAGTACAGTAATAAAATTTGACATGTTTAATAGTCAGAATGGTCCAGGGTTGTTAGGAACAAAAAGGTGGCAGAAAGAAAAATAGTTCTGAAAATCACTATGAAAGTTTCTGTACGGTTTACATTTTTTTTTAATAGGAGAGAGGAATGTCTAGGGTTCTGAATTTATTTATAATTTATTTGGAGTCTGACCTCCACTTGATACTAGTTATCGTTCTATTAGCCCTCATAATGGTTGTTTCCAAATGAAGTTAGTCTTACATTACAAATTATTTGAACTTGCTGATTACTGATAACTTAGTGTATATTGCTGAGGTAGAAAAAAATATGGTTGTGGACTACTTACTCCCAAATAGAATTTTGAGTCTAGAATACTATCAGAAACACCATTATAATATGTGGGATGAGGACCTTTACCTGAACATTTGGCATACCATGCTCTCAGTGCCTTTTGTGCCATAATTTGTTTCTACTGGATTTATACACACCTGGATGCAACAGTGACCTGGAGGCAGATTGTGGAACACTTGTCCTGGGATCCCAGCATTAGACCAGTAGCTAGTAGATATAAACATCATTATTACCCTTTCACATTGGCTAATCTTAAGTTTAAGCATAAGCTTAAATTTCTTCACATGGCCTTTTCAGCAGTGAGGTATCTCCTAAGAAGGTTTGAATGTATGATCTTTCTCTAAAGACTTTATCTTTATAATTAGGATTCTCATAATTGAAAAGTATAGTGAAGACTTAAAAGCCTTTAGTTTTCTCGCCTTATGTTATCGATAAAAAATTCAAAATTCCATGAGGATAAATTATTTCATAGACGTCACACAAAACCTTCATGGCAGTATGCTCAACAAGGTTGAAGGAGTTTTCTCAGTATACAGGTGTTAAAATTAACCCTCATTTCTTAAATAGTTGGATAAGTTTAGTTTTTCTCTTAGAAAGAAACTACTTTTGACTTTTCTGAACTCCTCTGAATTGGTATCTGTCAAAGAGATATAAGGTAAAGGTGAAAACATTAACAGTCATAATTGTGAAATCTATTAGGAATTTTTGGTTTGGCATGTATAGGCAGTGGTGATAATATTCAGCTCGGACATAGAACAGTATAGTTACAAAGTTTATAATAATAAGGTAGCTATCCAAAAACAAAACCTATGTTATCTATCTTCCTATCTATTTCTCTTCCTATCTATCTACCTACCTACCTATCTATCACCTGTTGGTCTGTCTGTCTTTCCATCCATCTGTCCATCTGTCTGTCCATTTGTCCGTCCATCCATCCATCCATCCATCCATCCATCCATCCATCCATCCATCCATCCATTAACCTAATCTATAGCCTTAATGTATTTATAAGCTAACAAGCAAGCAAAGAATTTTTAGGAATGATGAAAGATAACAATACACAAATTAAAGAAACCAAAAGAACATTGAACACAAGAAATCTCCTCCTAGACACTGCTTTGCAAAACTGAAGAAAACAAGAATATGAGAGACAGAGTCAGAGAGACACATTAAGAGAAAATAACCAAATTTAATATGAGAACCCCACATACGAAAAAATCAGAGACCCCACATGCACAAGAGGTTTGGAGATAGAAAGGAAACATGAGTATTTAAGACATCTCTGAGCTAAAGATGGGGTAAGGTGCCTTAGGGGCTTCAAAGGGTCATTGCAGGATAATAAGAGAAGCAGATGCTTCATTAATAATGTTTACCTTGCCCTCTAGACAGGTCAAAAAAAGTCATCTCTGATAATCTCTTATTATGAACAAGGCCCCTAATTCAAGTTCCATATAGTTAAAAAGAGGGCAGAAGTTTCTCTTGAGCCTGATGCTAAAATTGCCTGTAGCTCACAGTAATATGACTACCACTGAAGAACATCTTGGGGTGGCTCATTCTGAACCCCCGCATTATGCCACTTGAATAAAAATCCCAAACTTGTTATAATCTACTTTTGAAACCCCTCCTATCCCCTTCTATTCTACCTGATTTATGTTTAAGAAATTGATTTTCCAAGAGATGCTCACCACATGAAGCTGGAGAATGATTTTGGGGGGTCACTGCAAGTTCACTGGCTGCTACAGAGATTAAGAAATGGAAATAGTAAAAGTATTACTATATGGCTCTCCCCCTCCTGAGTTATAAATGCAACAAGCTGATTATTATGATGATACTTCATTCCAACAAGAACTGAAATAGGACAATGAAATCATGATACTTAGCACTTGTATAGCACTATTCATCTTCTGAGCTCTTTACAAACAGTAATTAATTAGAGGAGGGCAACAGAGAGTTCAGCTGATCTGGTGATGCACATGTAATAAAACAACTCCTTCAAAATTAAGATCCAGAAGGAAAGTGCCTACTTGAGATCCAGACTGAAATTGGTGGGGAGGGGTGGTAGTGAGGGGTGAGAAGATATTTTAGGAAACCAAAAACTCTCCTCCTTCTGAGTTGTCTGTATAATCAGCCTTGGAAAACAGGCTGCTACCATTTGAATGCTAAGGGGATTCCAAATAGGTCAGAAAGTAGAAGCTGGTAAGAGTAAAGAAAAAGATCAGATAAAAAACTAAACTATATGATGGATTTCACTGTAGGCAGATAGTCCTTAAGAGTACAAAAATAATGATTTGATTATCAAAGAAGAAAAATGTGCAGCTCGTCTGCCTTTGTGTTACCTGAAGTTTTTACTTTGAATCTATTGTTTAGTGAAATGTGTCCTAGTGTCTGAATAAGGCTGCTGATTACTATCTTTTTCGGAAGAGGTATAGACAGAGGAGGTACACGGTGTGTGTTTGTGTGGCGGGAGGTGAGGGAAGGGGAAGCAAAGAATTTTAAAAAAGTCAATCTCATCCTCACAAGATTCTCCCTTCCCTCAGATTTAGACTGAGTTCCTAGAAACAGTCACAAAAATCAAGTTATTGGCTTTGAGTCTGAGTCTTTAAGATTACTGAATGACAATCATTCCCCATAATGCTATGTAACAACAAAATAGGACTCTGGTGTTTGACATTTGTAAGCAGATAAACCTTTTATTCTTTTTTTCTTTTTCTTTTTTTTTCCCCCTCAGCAGCTTGACTCTTGTCTTATGCATTTGCCTTCTTGGTGCAATCCCAGAGGCATCAGAAAAGTACTGGAACACAATTCAAAATCTTTATCTCTCCTCCCCCACTCTGCTGGCCATTAGTAGGAATGCCAGCAATGAGAGACAGTGCCTTCACCTCCACATTATCTGTAACAGAAAAAATTGGATTTTGCCTCTCTTTCTAGGTCTGAGCAACTTAGTCTCATGCTCTAGTTCAAATCCTAACTGTAATTTACTGACTGTATGACGATAGGCAAATCATCTAATTTTCTAATCTTCAATTTCTCCACCTGCAAACTGGAAGCAGAGATTCATTTACACATGACATTTATGTAAGGCTGCATTAAATGTGAGAATACAAAGATGGAAAACAGAGTTTTTCACTTCTAGAAGTTAAAATAAATAAGCTTTATTGAAATAGGGTTTGGTAAATTGGTGCTGGGTTCCACAGAAGCCCAGAGGAGGGAACTCTGAACTAACATAATAGGGGGTGAGCAGTGAAATGCTGCAAATGAGAAAAAAAGTGTATACATTTATACATGAATCTATATTTATTGTAAATCTTACTGGTATAAAATATGTGCAGCAAGAAACTAACATAATAAAAGATAAAATATTTAACAAAAAGTCCATATGGCCCATTAATTCTGAAGGGGAACAGAATTTGCCATCCCAAAATATGCCTCTTTGGCATAAGGGTTATCTTTAGCTGCCTATTAAGAAAAAAGAGTCATGGGAGAAGCTCTGAAGCTATTAGAAGTTACCCTTTTGTAAGTGATATTTACATTTCAAAGGAAAATCTTCATTTGTAAGGGTGACTCCCTCTCTGTATTTGGAAGTGAAAGATGGCTAAATCTCTAGAAACTCCTACTAATGAAGGGGGCAAGGACTTAAATGCGCACAAGGACCTTTCCCAACCTTAACATGGTAACCTCCCATAACTAGCCTCCTCCCAGCACCATCTTTCTTTTGTCTTTAGTTGAAAATGGTAGTTAAGGTGTGGCTTGGGCCATTTTCTGGAGTTACTCAATTTTTCTAGATATTTCCCATGTATACAGGAGGTATAGCTGTTATTAAACTTTCAACTGCCTTTCTCTGTTAATCTGTATTTTATTTACTACGAGAGAGAGAAGATCTTGGCCAATAACCCAAAAATATAAAGAAAAAATCATTTTTTCCCCTCCTTTTCTCAGAGAATCTTGCTATTGATTTTTGCTCTGAATTCTTAGTAAATCTATAGAAGCAATTGATAAACTAGTGTAGTTAGGACATGAACATTTTTTTTTGGTATTTTCATTTACGCTAACAAGTAAGATGAAAGTGAAACAAGAAAAGATATATGTTCAAACTTCACTTATTCATCATATCAGCAACTTCTTTGCCACATTGAATAACAGAATAATACTAAAAACTTTTTTTTTTCAGTTTTGTGTGCTATTCACAGACATGGGACCCGGTTTAGTTTATTCTGCATTATTAACATTTCTTTATTCTTTTCTTACTGTAGACAATCAACAGAATAATTATCAAGCCCTGATATTTAGTGTGTCTTTCACGTTGGCCGCTTTCAGGTTTCCAACATGACATTACTGAATACAGAGCTGGGAAGATGTGACAATAGCACATTGTTATGAGGTTTTAACAAAATGCACATGCAAGAGATGTCTGTCAATAATCTCAAGAACTTAGATAATAATTATTCTTTTGCATGTATCTATTTAGTATTACCAGCATCATTTGTTGAAGAGACTGTTCTTTTCTGATTGAATGGTCTCAGCACACTTGTTGAAGATCACTTCATAATAAAATGTAAAATATTTAGAAAGTTATGAGTTTGTATATTACTGTGGTTTAAAATATAGTTTATTTTTAAATTTAGCTTAATTTTTAGTAATAGCTATGTTTAACAATGGCTAACAATAGGCCCACAAATTTCTAAATATGTAACAATTGGTTATCTTGAGCCAATGTGATCTGACTTTATCACACTATTGGGAATGAGGAAAGTTTTTGAACCTGTGAAGGTAACAACTACTGAGCAGCCAGCATAAAGATGATGGAGAAGAATGTTCCTCCAGTTAAAAAATATACATATGTGCAAAGAATGAGAGGCAAAAGGGAATATGGATAGGGCTTATTGTGATACCTCTCAGTTCCGAAAGGGTTCAGTGAAAGGAGGTATGTGAAAGGTGCCTTTCCACAAGTACTTAAAGTTTAAGATGTAAGGGGGCTACAATGAGTATCCCCAATTTGCCACCCTGGCATGCAGATTATAATGAGCTGAAAACAATCAAAGCCCAAGAAACTCAGGAAGAGTTTTGTTGTTGTTTTTAACCTCCCCTTTACCTGCCTAAAGGAATTCAGGTAGAAAAACATGCTTCAGGAAAGGAGCCTTGGTATACATTCGAGTAAGGAAGAGGCATGAGAACTAAATAATAAACTAAGTTGTATTCAAAGCGTGCTACATGCTGCTAGACAGGGTACTTGGCTGATCAGCGGGCGGCCAGACAATGGGAGAATTTACAGGAAGATCCCCGCTGAGATGACTCACCTTAACACTGTATACCTACACCCTGGCAAGGAAAACAGAGTTAAACTGAATTCCTTGAATATTGGGTGTCTCTCTCATTCTCTGTCTCTGAAAGGAGACCACTGTCTCTGCCTGTGGAACTTAATTCTTTCTCTAATAAATTCTCTTTGTCTCTCACTCTGGCGTGTGCTTGCATTTTTCCTATGCAGAAAGATTCTCTCAGTGTAGGACTTGAGTCTCCACTTGGAGGAATTTGCCTCATTCTGTATCAGTATGAATTAAGTATGGCAGACAGGGATCCCAGCAAATCTATTTGATAGATTCTCCTTTGTGTACTATTGTTTCTGGGTAGACCGGCTAGAATATGTTTACCAAATATTTCCTCTGTCTCATTTACCTGAGAATTGCCTACTTTCCCTGGAAACCCCAGACTCCTGTCTTTCCTTCCTTGTCCAGAGTGGCATATAAGACTCAACTGCCTAATGTGTCTTCAGATCTCATATTCTTGTAAATATATAATAAATTTGGTTATTTTCTTCTATTAATTTCTCTCATGTTAATTTAATTATTAGTTCAGTTAGACCTTAGAAATGTGGGCAAAAATTACTTCTTTTGTCCCCACAAAGGATAATAATAATTTTAAAAATTATACATGTAAAATACAAAAGGCAGTATCACAAATATCACTATACTACAGAATTTAAATCCATACTAATTTTAGAGCAAAAAAAAAAAAAAAAAAGAACAAGGCCATTTCAACTACATAACTCCTTTCAACAATATCTGAAATGGAGACTATCTTCTATTTATGTCTGAAGATGATACATATTTTAAGTGTGTTGATGTTGCTGCTTTCAACTTGAGAGAGAGAAAGAGGATATGATGAGAATCACATATGATACAGTTACATGGTACATTAACTTGTACCCTAAGTCTGACACAGAGGGTTGATAATTCTCCTGCCAGAAGGATTTAAACTGGAAATCCAGAAAAAAAAAATTTCTTCCAGATAGATGGTGATCTCAGAGAGACTACAGGGTGGAGAAAGAGAGAGAAGAAATAATAATTCATGCCAGCAATTTGTTCCCTTATGATCTCATTAATTGGTAAAAAAATTTGTAATTGAAATTTTTGAAGAAGTTGGAAACACACATGCTTAAACAAACATGTACTAAAATATTTACATATAATTTATAAGTTCACAATGTACTGAAATTTATATTGAGAAAATTCTGTTGATTGTCTATCTAAAACCTATTCACATTTCAGTCTCCTTTCTTCCTTCTCACTATAGAGGTCAGCATGCTTTCCTAGACTCTTTTGTAAATGGTAATGGCTCTGTGACCCAGTTCTGGTTCATAAGGCATAAGCAGATATTTGTTAGAGAGGGGGAGAAGCATCTGGAAAGAATTTATTTTCCTAATGTAAAGGACAGGTAGAGTTGGTATGGACTTTCTTCTTCATCCTCTTTCTCTCTTTAATATAAACATGATGTTCAACAGTGAGGGCAATCATGTTTCAACAGTGAGGCAGTGGATGTAATAGAAATGCCAAGACTAATTCACCCTGACCATGAACTTCTTACTTAACCAATACCAGTGGCCAGCCACCTCACTCTCATATTTCTATAATGTAAGATAAATAAATCTCCATAATTTAAGCTGCTATACATAGAGATTTCTATTTCTTGTAGATAATCCAGAGATCAATCGAGGACTATACCATCAACTAACAAGTAGGATTTAGGGTTAAACCACATGGCATATTGTAGATTAAATAGGTACTAAAAGTTCCTAACACACATCAGTGCTAACTTCTTTGCCTCTGCTCCTATGGATTTCTTAGCCCAGGTTATTGGTTGTAAGTCCAGAAAAAGAAACACTTAATTAGCTCTCAAGGAAAGGAGATTTCCTGAGTCAACCAGTGGTCTATCATTGAATCCTGGATAAGGACGTTCAATCAGAATTTACTAAGGTTGGGAACCAAAAATTCTTTCCCCATGCCACATGATCTCCCATTTCTGCTAATATCTAGATACCTGCTTTATTTCTCTCTCTCTCTCTCTTACTCTCTCTCTAAACTTTTTATTCATCTGCTTTTTACAAAGCAAAGAGATGAAAGAGGGTTGTCCCTGATTTAACTTATGTGCCATGTTAGTATCAAAGCCAAAGATGACTTTAGCTTATAAAACAAATTCCTGATATCTTAGTTTGTTATGACCACCATAATAAAATATCACAGAGTAGGTGGCTTAAATAAGAAAAATTCATTTTTTCACAGTTCTAAAGGTTAGAAGTCCAAGATCAAAATATTGGCAGGAGTGGTTTTTCCTGGGCTTGTAGATGGCTGCAAGCTCAAATTTCCTCTTCTCATAAGGACATCAGTTAGATTGGATTAGGACCCATCCTAGCAGTTTTATTTTTATTTAATCTCCACTGTATTTTATTTTTATTTACAAGAAGATTGTTTTATATAAGTTATTTCAACATATTAAAAAACAGTATAGTCTAGAGATCATATAATCACTTAGAAACTATATAATAGCTTTCATAATTCTTTCATCACAATACTACAACATTCCTAGAGACAAGAAGAGGTATTGTTTGAAAGTATATTTCAGGTACACATGTACCTGGATTTTTTAAAAATACCTTATTCCCAAATGCAGTCATATTCTGAGGTACTAGGATTAGGATTTCAACATAAGTATTCTACAGGAGTATAATTCAGCATATAATAACCAATCTTAACTATGTCCTCTTCTGGCTATAAGGCCCACCCTGTGACTGAAGTTGGAAGGAATGTGGAATGTAGGCAGGAAACAAGAGGAGGCAAAAAGGCACTTGGAATTCAATCAATGAAAGAATCAGCAACTATTTCACTTATTCTTCATCCTACATAAAAATTGCTACCCTAAACAGAGTGATAAATCAAGCTATTAATTAGATGACTAGACAGATAAGATGAATAGGTTCAACTGGCACATTCAAGATATATATATTAAATATCCAACATGTAATATGAACAATAAGTGTTATAGCATTTTAGGGAAGGAAATGATTTGGTTCAGCTGAATTTATAGAGAAAGACTTTAGGGTGAGGTTGACCAGGAAAAATGATTATTAACTCAACAGGTAGCTAGGAAGGAGAGAAATTTCAAGAGATCTGGAATAGCATCAGTAAAAGAAAGGCACAGAAAATATTGAGTAACTTAGCACAAGAATAGTGAGTAAATTATTTTGACACAAGGGAATTTGTGCAGAGAAGAGTGACAAGCAAAGCCAGAAATATAGCTTGGGTTAAGATTGTTGGGACTTAAGATATAATTTTAATGTGTATCTATTCATGCAGTCTTGCAAGAGTTAAGCGGAACACTTTTCTGTTGGAATATTCTGATGTCTCTGAGTTGGCCATCTAAGCTTTCTTCCTGAATTAATACAGGGTTTGAGGTGACCTGGAAGGTCAACTCTTAAGATAATTAGTACCAAAGAGCTGCACTCTTGCCATGCTGCCATTTCAGCATTCTCACAATCTAGCAATTTTTCATGATAAATTGAATCTAATAACATATTTTTGCAGCCAAGATACATGGTGGATCATTGTCTTGTCACTTTGATAAAATGTTTGAAATTTTTTTTTTCTAATCCACACTTCATGATAGAGCAGGTGAAAATCTATAGTTATGTCAAACCAAACACAAATATAACAATTTCCTGCAACATAGACTTGGAAAAAAATCATTAAATACCTGAGCAAAATAATCCATATATATTTATTACCTATGTCTAGTGCTTTAAAATTAATTTTGTTTGTATTTTAGTTTTTGGAGTTCCTTTATAGATAGGCAACTGTAACTGAGAAGGGGATGTAAACAAGAGGCAACACTGTCAATACATGGTACCAAATTTTTTTTCATGTGTTGAATGGACACTTCTGGTATTCTTAACCTTAACCTAAATCTATACCCTATGATAGTCAAGGCCTTTTGTGATTTCAAAGAGAGATTTGCATAGCGAAATGGATGACAATATAGGGTTTGCTATCCAACAGATGGGGTAAGTCTTGGGTCTGTCAATTAACTCTTCTGATCATGGCTAAGCTACCTAGCTTCCCTGAACCCAGTTTCTGTATCTGAGTGCGCAAAATGCAGTCTCATAGTGCTGGGAATATGAAAAGCACACAATGAAAGAAAAGAGTTTAGCGCTGCATCACACACACACACACACACACACACACACATACACACACTCACACACACTCACAAATTTACGTATTTATAAAACATCTTTTGTCTCTACATTCAAGATACGCCGTTCAAAATGCATACTATTTTTGAACCAATGGATAGAATCAGAAATTTTCTTTTTGCCCTCTGAAGATAAATATATTTTGAATTGATAAAAACAAAAAAAAAAAACTTTTAGGTGACGCTACTTCCGACAAGCTGCCTTTAGGCAAGTGATTTCCGGTGTGGAGCTTAGTGTTAAGGTGGGAGTTAGAGAGGTAGAGGCCACCACACCTGTGCCGTTTCTGCTGCCAAATTTGAGCAAGCTGGCCTCGGCGCCACACTGAGACTGTAAGATGTGGCAGTGTGTTGCGCTTTCAGGTCTACCAATAAAGCCGATTTGTTTGCTACACTGCCCTTTTGGATTGGCGCCTTTCTCAAAGGCTCTCCCCTACGGCTGTATCAGCAGAGAGGAGGCCCAACAGGGTGTTCCTGCTGGGATTTTACCACCTGCACGTTGTCTACTTCCAGTCCTGAAGCTACTAGGGCTACTGCAGCGACGACATTCTGGACTTGGGTGCCCAGTATCTGCCTCAGCCTTGAGTAGAAGAGTCACACATGGGACTGAGCACACCTTTAAGACTGAGCAGAAACTACAGGTAAAGGCTTTTGCAATTTACATATCTGTAACAACAACAACAACAGCAACAAATGGCCAGATTTCAATGGGTCTATCCTGGAGATGTTACCTGAGTTTATATTTAACTAATTAGGTCATGCTCTGTTTTTCTTCTCCTGGCCCTGGCAAAAGCTCTAGATAAGTTTTTTTCCACATGAGTAGTTATTGTGGAAGAGAAGGAATGTTAAGTGTATGGGAAAGTAGGAGGTTATCCTTAGTGAAAAATGTTGCAGCTGCCTGCTTTTATAGAGTTGAGCGTTTCTTTTAGTCAATGTCAGTTTGTTCATGGTGGTAAGTGGTAAGAATGCAGTATGTTGAATTTCTTATTACTAAGTAATTTATTTTTAAATATTGAAGTATCTTACCTCCTATACTCATCTCTAACTTGCGTTCTAGTGGAAGACCTTGGCAGAATCAAATATCAGTGTGGGTGTTATCAGTAATATTTTTTTTTTTTTACTTATTAACAGCAACTAGGAATTTTTAAAGCCTCTGTTCAGTAATCCTTGACTAGTTCTGATCTGGTTCACCAATAGGTTGGCTAGCATTAATTTGGGTCATTCTGTTCTTAGTAGATCAAGATGTTCTGTATATCATGTCTTTAAGGACTAGGCTTTTAGCTGTTTTGTAAGGAGAAATGTAGACAAGTGGTAACTATTTAGAGTTTATAACCCTGTTTTTAGCACTTTGTATTATCATATCATTTGGCTGAAGATGGAAAGACTGGGCCTGAATCCCCAGAGGTATAGATTGCCTTAGTTTGATTGGTTTTTGCCTTCAAAAAGTGACTTATGTTTAAAATAAATTAAAATTTCACAATCTAAAAGATAAAAATAAATATTTTATTGTGAAGTAATACAGATATCCCAAACAAACAGAATCTAAAAACATCTCAAAACGTGCCTTAGTGAATCATTACAAAGTAAATTTCATTCCGGTCAAGAATTATATCTTGCCAGCTATCCTGAAAGTACTTGCCATGTGTCTGATTCCAGCTGCAGTACCCTCACTGCTTCATGAGTAACTATTGTCCTGACATTTATAGTAGTATTTTCCTTACATTGTTTGTACTTTTATAACCCAAATGTATATTAGCAGACACTACAGTTTATCTTGCTCATATTTCAAACTTTAATAGTTTTTTTTGTTTTTGTTTTGTTTTGTTTTGTTTTGTTTTGTTTTGTTTTGTTTTGCCATAGATTTCCCCACTATACCTTTTATTTGCTAAAGAACCTGGACCATTGGAGTTATAAGTCTCCCATAGTCTGTATATTGCTGTTTGCAAACACATGGTATAGGTTAATGAGTTCAAGAAGTCCTCTGTAGTTCCTACAAATTGTCAAGTAGATCCAGATGTTGGATCAGACTAAAATTCAATCCCTACAGGCAGTGTTTGGCAAGCCTATATGAAGTACATGATGTTTGGTTGTCTCCTTTTATGATCTTAGTAACCACTGATGATTAATGCCTGCATTTATTAAATAAGAGTTGTAAAGTGGTGATTTTCTAATTTTATCATATCTGTTTTTGTGTATAAGTTGTGATATTTTTTATAAAGAGACATGTTACTTCATTTATCAATTGGTTACCCAGTGGTGCAAGTCTGGATAGGATAACAGAATAACTGTGTGATTATTTTTCTTTGTTTGTGTTTCTAAGATAATGAATAGTTTTGTATTATCCTACGAAGGTGACCAATTTTAAAAATGTAATTATGAAATTATGTTTTTAAATGTATGTGATGAATTCTATGTCATTGTGAGTATTATAAATATTGAAGCATACATTGAACTGTATTTGGTGTATGGAAGCCTCTTTAAGTGACGTCTGGGTCTCTTTGACATAACCTTTATAGTTTTTGATAACTTACTTTGCATTTAGTATTATTAGTTATATGAAACTCACCTTATATATTTTATATACCAGACTGAGAATCGGTTGTTTCTCCAATGATTCCTGATAATTTATTTTAGTAAGAAATGGTATTTCAAGACCACAGTACAGACACTGTTTGTTCCTTACTCCCCGACTGATATATATAAATGTGTACACATACAAATGTGCACACACACAATATAAAATAAACTGTACCATGGGTTCATATTAATATTTCCATTAAAATTTTGGACTGCATAACTCCTTATATCTGTCTTGTTTCTTCCAAACAGGGAAGAAAGGATTCTTTCTCACAAAGAATCCTGCTCCTCGAGGACAGAGGAATTAAACTATAACAGGATTACCCTTTTTTTTAAATGACATCTCTACAAACACCACAGTCTCAAATAACAGTACTAGTATTACCATCAGTATTATTGCAAGAACTATTAAAATTATTTTTGAATATGCTCTCTTCATCCTCTCCTTATTTTTTTCTAATAGTTGCACTTTATGTTGTCAGAATGAGGAGAGGATATTTAAAATTAATGATTGTGATGGTTGTTTCAGTATTTTATACATACGTTCAAGTTAATAAACAGTGCAGTAAAATTTTACTGTATTAAATTAACTTCTATAAATTTTACATATCCATATTGTATATATGCATGTATATTTGAAATTGTACATTGAAACAGTATGCAACATATCTGAGAATATTGACCTAGAACAACAAACACCAAACATATTCTACTAAAAGTACTAAATTTTAAGTTAAAGAAATTCTTTGGGTATATAGGAATGCATGTGATTTATAATGAAAATTAAAACAAATTATTAGCATTTTTGCAATAATTGCATATTTTATAACAACATGAAATAACATATTTAAATCATTCAATGAGGTAAAAGTGTAAGCCAAGGATTTTATACCCAGCAAATCTAACTCTCAAGAAAAAAGGTGTTGTTATCAACATCAGGTACAAAAGCAATATTGTTCCAGAGAATATGTTCTAAAGAATCTACAGAAGAATGAGCTTTAGAAAACCAAAATAACTAGAGAAACATTGATATAAAATTTAGTGGTGTAGAAAACATGTATGGTTATTTATAGAGCTAAGAATAATTATGGGCTTAGAAGGAGGGAGTATAGGATTAAACACTCTTGGTGCATTATAAAATTTAGATATAGTGTATTTTCATTAATATTTAGTTCAAAATATTTTCAAGTACTTTTGAGCTGTCTTTTATGACTCATGGATTATTTGGAAGTGTGTTGTCTATATTCGCAAATTATTTTTAGATTTTTCTCATTGCCTTGCTGTTCTTGCTTTCTAGTTTGAGTCCATTTTGGTCATAGAACATACTTTGATTTCAACCACTGGATGTATATTAAAGTTCGTTTTATGTATCAAGATATTTATCTTGGTGAATGGTCTATGTACACTTGAAAAGAATTTGTATTCTGACATTGATGGTAAAGTGGTCTATAAATATCAGATCCAGTTGGTTGCTTGTTATATTAGGCATATTCATACTGATTTTTGTCTCTGTTTATTCTCTCATTACTTAGAGTGTTGAAGTCTACAGCTATCATTTTGAAATAATCTATTTCTTCTTTCAGTTCTGTATGTATTTTGAATTTCGAAGCTTTTTTTTTTTTTAGGTCCATAAACATTTAAGGCTGTCTTATTTATTTATTTGTTTGTTTGTTTGTTTATTTATTTTTTTATTTATATTTTTAAATTACACTTGACATTCAGTTTTTTTTAAATTTGTTTCAGGTTGTTATGTCTTCTTGATTAGTTTACCCTTTTTCACTATGCAATATTCTTCTTTATCACTAATAATTTTTCTTGCTGTAAAATTCATGATGTTTGGTATTAATATAACTAGCATTGCTTTCTATTGATTAGTGTTTATAGAAATATGATTTTAGTTTTTTAAACATTTAACATCTCTATCATTTAAAAAAAATTATTACATTAATTGGGGTTATATTAGTTAATACAATTATATAATTTTCAGGTGTACATTATCATTTGACATCTGTATATTCTATTGTGTGTTTATCACCCAAAGTTCAGTTTCCTTCAGCTACCATGTATTTGGTTCCCTTTACCAACTTCACTCTCCCCTTGCCCCTATTTTTGACCCCCTTTACCCCATCTACTTCTCCTCAACTCCACTCCACTCCACTCCAATCCTCTGGTAACCACTAGTATATAGTCTATGTCCATGAGTCTCTGTTCGTTTGTCCTGCTCATTTGTTGCTTTTAGATTTATATCCCACATATAAGTGATATATGGTTTTCAGCTTTTTCTGTCTGCTTATTTCACTAAGCATGATTATCTCGGGGTCCATCCATGTTGTCACAAATGGCAGTACTTCATCTTTTATGGCTAATATTCCATTGTATATATGTACCACAGCTTCTTTAACCAGCCATCTATTGTAGGACATTTTGGGTGCTTCCATGTCCTGGAAACTGTGAGTAATGCTTCTATGAAGTTTGGTGTGCAAGTATCTTTTTGGATATGGGTTTTTAAGTCTTTGAGGTTGGTTATAGCTATTCTAACATGTGTGAAATGGAATCTCATTGTGGTTTTGATTTGCATTTCTCTAATAGCTAGTGTTGTTGAGCATCTTTTTATATTTGTATATCCTCTAAGGAGAAGTGGCTGTTCAAGTCCTCTGCCTATTTTTTGATTGTATCATTTATTTTTTTGTTGTTATTGAATTATATGAGTTCTTTGTATATTTTGGATATTAGGCCCTTATTGAAAGCAGTGATTGCAAATATATTTTCCCATTCAGATGGTTGTTTCTTTACCTTGTTGACAATTTCTTTTGCTGAGCAGAAGTTTTTTGTTTAATGTAGTGCCATTCATTTATTTTAGCTTTTACTTCCCTTGCTTTTGAGGTCAAATTTATAAAATTCTCTTTATAACTTATCTCTATCATTTTGAAAGTGGGTTTCTTATAGACAGCATATAGACATTTTATTTTTAAATCTTTTCTGAAAATCTTTCTTTTTTAATTGGTATTTTTAGACCATTGAGTGAGACTATTGAAACAATTGAAACATTTATATTTAGGTTTACTATTTTATTTTTTCTAGTTCTCACTGTCTTTAATTTTTCATTTTTCCTTTTCTGCCTGCCTTCTTTTAGATTCAATTTATGCTTAATTTTAATTTAATTATTGTTTAATTTAAATATTAACTGTTAAAAGTTTTTGACTGCATCTCTTTGTACAGTTTTAGCATTTGCACTATGAATGACAATACTAATACAAAACTTTTTACAGCCTACTGGGAATTAATATTTTACTACTTGAAGTAGAATGTAGTAATTTAATGACATATGAGTTTCCTTACCTTCCCCACCTTATGGTTGTTTTAGATATTATGCTTATTAAAATTGCAAACCCAATTAGACAATGTTATAATTTTGGCCTTCAATGATCAACTGAATTTTAAACAACCTAAAAAGAAAAGAGTAGTTTATTGTGTGTGTGTGTGTGTGTGTGTGTGTGTGTGTGTGTATAAAATTTATATAGAGAGATATGGAAGCATATTATATATATGAAGAATAGTCTATTATATAAAAAAATCTATAT
This sequence comes from Cynopterus sphinx, assembly GCA_030015415.1. NCBI lineage: Eukaryota > Metazoa > Chordata > Mammalia > Chiroptera > Pteropodidae > Cynopterus > Cynopterus sphinx. The sequence goes on along the minus strand of CM057384.1, from coordinate 23,871,533 downwards.
TTTTCTATTTGTTATCCCTTCTTTTACTTATATTGTTCCTAATTTCCTGATGGTATCATAGTCCTTTTGTCTTAAGATCTTCCTTCAGCCATTTTTGAGAGCAGGTCTGCTTGTGATAGATTTATTTTAGTATTCCTTCACCTTGACATATCTTTATTTAGTCTTTATACCTGAAGGATATTTTTTTGCTAAATAAAGAATTCTGCACTGATAGCTATTTTAGTAATTTAAAAATATTCTATTTCCCTTTGCCTCTGTGATTTGTGAAGGGGAAGCCTATAACTATTTGAATAATTAATGATATTTTCTTTGGCTGCTTTCAAGGATTTCCTTTGTCTTTACTATTCATCATTTCATGATGTACCTGGGCATTGAATTTTTTTATTGTGTTCTGTTCATTGAATTTCATGCATCTGTAGATATATACTTTTCTGAATTTGGGAATTTTCAGGTTTAATTAATTTATTTCCTATATATCATTTGTTTCTCCTTATGGCATTCTGATAAGACAAATTAGATCTTTTGATATTGCGCTTCAGATAGCTAAAAAAGATTATTTATTTGTTCTTAATATTTTTTGTCTTTGTTAAAATTAGGTATCTGTTGATCTTTCAAGTTCATTAAGGTTTTTAATTTGCTGTAATTAATATCCATAATCATTTTGAGTCCATCTAGTATTTTTTTTCTAAATTTTGGTTATTGTACTTTTTAGTTCTAAATTTCAATTTGCTTATTTTTTACATTATTAATTTTTTGCCAACAATTTCTGTCTTTCCACATTTAAACAGTATTTGCCTTGCTTCATAGAACATGGTTATTATAGCTGACTGAAAGTCTTTGATAATTCCAACATCTCTGTTATCTTCAGGTGGGTATTCCTTGATGTTCTGTTCCCTTGCAAGTTGATCTTTTCGTGGTTTTTGAACTGTCAAGTGATTTTGAGTTATACTTTGTCATTTTGATTATTATGGTATGAGATTGTTGGTTTTTAAATCCTAAAGAAAGTGTTGATTTACTTTATTTTCTTAAAGCAGGGAATATATCATTAGGTTAATTAAACCCACAAATTCCATCTTGCCTTTTGTGAACTGCAGTTACAATTAATTCTAAGTTAGTTTTTAAAGCCTTTGCAGTGCTATTTGGTTGCTTCTACTATGTGTTCCACTTAGTGGCCAGTCTGGAACCTGAACAGTTTACCAGTGTATAGCATATTCCTCAAAGTCTTGTGTATGTTTAGAGACAAATCCTTACATGCACCACTCATAAGTAAGCCCATGTCATCAATCAACACTTTAAAGAATTGCTGTTTTGAAATCTCTGTTCTCTTCAATCCAGTTCCTTTATGCATTCTTGGATCACCTTTCTCAATCCATTGACCAGAGAGATTGGCCTACAGTTTTCCTTCCTGAAACTGCCTCTGCAATAAGAACTAAATGGTTGGAAAACTGAAAGTCATAGGATTTGTCCACCACGTTTGGAGCCACAGTTTCTTAAATCAGATTGATGAGTTCCTATTAGAGTTTTAGATGCCTTCCTGGGCCTGTTGCTACCTTCAACAACTTAGCATCTTCAAGTATTGCTGTCAGAGATAAAAAGTCACCTGAGGTTTGTACATGAATACATCTAGTCATCAGGTGACAGAAATGAGACCAGGAATAGAACCAAGGTTATAGTTGGAATTAAAATGAAGTAGTGTGTGTAGGATAGATCAGTAATGGAGAAATGGACTATTGGCCAGAATAGCCAAAATAATGTAATAAATTAGATGTGCACAATTGAATTGATTTAAAAACTCTTGACATTAAGTCCACAAATACTGGTCAAGGGATGGTATGCACTTTTACTTGTAGATTTCAATACACTTCCTGGTCAAGTTTTAAGTAGAGAAGTTTCTTTGGAGCTCGTTAACAGCATCTGAATGGTTCAGGTGCCCAGCATTTATATCTAATTGATTTTGTTACATTAGAATATATCTAGATGTTCAACCTAAAATTCAGTGCAATCCAAAACACACATATAACATTTACTCTATACCTCTATTCAGCTGATTACTATTCTTCTGTTATACTTAACAACCCAAGGTCATGATATTTTAATTACATTATCAGATTGCTCTATTATAATGTTCTCCCCATCCTGATTATATTCCTCACTGTTCATTTCTTTTCAGTATTCTAGCAGTTATTCAAAGCATAACACTGGTCTGAACCTTCTATTGATGGCTTCTACAAAAACTCTAAACATCATTTCTCTCTGTCATTTTTCTCTCTATACATAGCACTGAGTATGTGAACCACACATTTTTTTCTCTTTGTTATAGCCAATTTATTCCAAAGGCTGTTTATTCCAAACTATCTTGCATTGAATTCATGTATATTACCAGTTTTTCTCTACAAACAGGATTTATGAGCACCTAGAATACAGAAAAAAGCATCTCAACAATGTCTTGGGTAACAATAAGGCTAATGTTTACAGAGTCCTTGTTGATTACAGATATTTATAATCTCATATTCTTCCTTGTATGTGTTGATAATAGTTTAGTGATGGGCCTCAGGGTTTCTTTTGGCTTCCAAACAAAGAGTTCTCTCCCTCTTGAGAGAGGTTAATCATTGAAAGCAATGGACAAGGAATACAAGTTAAAGCAAGGTGGATGGACCTTGAGTGAAAACAGGAAGATTTAGGATACAGGTAGAAAGACAAGTCAGCATTATATAGAGACGAATTAATACTTTGGGATTAAACTGTCTGTGAAGGATAGAAGCATGGCAGACTAAAAATAGGCATGGAGCAATTCAGAAGCTAATCAGGCTCTGTCACAGATAAAATTAATAAGTAAAAAAGTTTTAACAAGACATTAGCTGTCTGAACAGCCCAAAAGTCCTGGGGAGGGAGATGAGAGTATTATGTCTGCAGCATTAATATCACTGTTATTAGATTGGTGATGATTAACAGGATATGGATCCAGAAGGAACAAGGTGAGCCTTCCTAGGACAGCACTATGTCAGGAGATGATGGTTTCAAATTGAATAGCAAAGGTGAACTGTCTGTTAGAAGGGACACCAGGCCCAAGGACACAAAATCAGGAATGGATCAGTCTAGGCAGTTATGCCAGGAAAAAAATGCAAGTGATATGAAATGAAAGTGAGACATAATTTTGTGACAAACAGCCTCTCCTGTTAGTCTTTGCTTTCCATTCCATGCCATTCATATTTTGGGAATATTAGGCCAATGTTTCTTTTGGGTCTACTCAATTCATATTTTATGATAACAAGTGAATTGAATCTATGAAGCAGAAAACCAAAGAACTTCATAATTGCTTCACCCAGGTAACTATAGGAATGTTTTATATTCTTTATTATCAAGAGAAATTGACTAAAAGCCCTCTGCATTTAGTCTATTGCTAGGTGTCAAGGGACATGAAATGGCAGCCTTAAGTCTAGGTTTTTAAGAGGAGTTTACAGTGTAATGGAATAGGAAACACCAACACAGATTAAAAACACTGATAAATAAGTACATAACTGATGACAGCTACATGGAATTGTGAAAGTATAGTCTTTTGAAATATGAGTATATACTGATACTTTAAAAATACCCAACATAGAATAAATAGGTTGGTGTGGAATATTTTTTTCACAGATGAAGATTTTGAAGTATCAAAGGGAAGGGATATGATTTAGTGTGAAGGAGATGGTGAGTTAAGAGGCTGGATAAAAGACTTAATTTTTAGAGAAATTATGCTGGTCGATAAAATGTGTTTGCATTTAATCAAACATCCCTTTGCATTTAAAGTTTGACATGTGCTCTTAGAAATAAAATGCTGTTATTATATCAGATAACTTGTATTTAAACAATCATTCTGATATAGTACACGTTATCAGCTAACATAATTCCCCTGAAACTTCTGATAGATTTTTTTAAATAAAAGTTATAGAAACCTGTCTAAAATAGACTCTAAGGAATAAGGAATAATGCATTCTTACATCATACATCTAGAAGTGGAGAATCTTCAGATCTCATACAGTCAGAACTCCTAACTGTTTCGATATGAATTTGCCTCAGCAATTCTCCATTCTATGTATTCACTTAGTCTTCTTTCATGTTTTCAATATTTCTGCCAAAAGCACATACTGTAAGAAAGAGAAAACCATCCTCCTCATCACTTCTCTTAAGAGAAAGGAAATTCATTCTTTAAAACATCCAAAAACCTTATTTTTTTTTTGGCTAATAAGTGGTTTACATGCCCATTTCTACACTATAAAAATAGCATGAAATATAGTATTAAGATGCTGTATTTAGACAAATAATAGCTCACCCCTGGGGCTGGGTTGAGATCAACATCCCCTCAGTCAACATGTGTTAAGGTTGTAAACATGAGGGAAAGATTCCTGAATGTCACTGGGTTTCTGATAAGAAGGAGAAAGGAAAGAAGGCATATTGGTGAAAAATCGACAGTGATCATTACAATATCCAGAGTCAACTCTCAGAGTACATTGAAAGAAAACTGTTTTATTTTCTCATATACAGAAAGAACTTTGAGCTAGAAGTAAAGAGAACTTGAGATCAATCTCTGTAGCAAACTAAAGTATAGTGTTACAACTGTGCCTTACATTTTAAACTTTTAAAGAAGAATAATTTCAGTGGCAATTAAGTCATTGAGTAGTTATGAAGGCAAAAGAGGGAAAGTGTGAGGAATATTGTCAAGTCGTTCAGTCCATGAGGCTCTATTCTTTCTGCCTCTTTGTGTTCCTTTGCTCCTATATATTTTAAGATGCCTAGGTGGAATGGTTTTTCACATAGTGGAAAGTTGATCGCAATGATATTTATCTGTGATTGTCCTTTATTTGCCACCATTAAATATAGATTTTAGGTACCCAAATTATACTGTCTTCACTGTGATTTTTCCAGGCCAAACCTATGTTGTTTTTGGGAAATTGCAATATACATGATGTATATGACTACTGTTGTAGCCATGTACCATCTTGTACATGTGACATTTATTGCTGTTTACATGTGTTACTCTGTCAAAGCATCAAAAAATATATACTGATGATGAAATACAGGCACAAAAAGCTCTCATAATTTACTTGCATCTTGGAGAATTCATCATTATAAGATTTTCTGGTGGAGGGCCATAAATGTGTTTCTAAAGGATCTGATTTTCTAAACCCTGAGAAGAGAAACTAGACGACCCAGTATCTTTACAATTTTGATATTTACGGGATTGACAGAGGTAGCCCATACTAAGTAAAGGTTCATGTCCCATAGCATGATGTGTTTAATCTGGGTTTTAACTTTCCTGCTTAAAATTTGAGTATGTTTATGTAATTTTACATCTTATTTCAATGCTGTTTTCAATATACACCTATAGAAATATATTCAATCTCTATTGATAAAATCAAACTCAGATACTCTAAAATGTGAGCAAAGGTTCAAATTTGTCACATAATGGAGAAAGGAAATTGTGTGATGTGGCTTTTCCTCGGCAATTCTCCTCTCTTCTTGTGTTTGAATATTTTGAGTTTTTTTTTTTTTTTAAATAGCCAGTTTGGATTAAGTGGTGTTCCTGAGAGATTATTTGGGAAGAATTTCACTCATTTTATTATTTCAATATTGTAAACTCCATTTTCAAAAAATATAATATTGTCCTCTATAAAATATACATGAAGAGAAGTGCAGATTGGACTTCACAAACTTTGGGAAGATGCCACTCATAAACCATCCTTTGCAAGAGGAAAGTATCAGATGATGAATGGCTATAACTTCTGACCTTGATAAAAGACAAAACAAATAGTTTACTGGGATAGGGATAGCTTCTATGCATCAATGTATTAGTTGAATACTTGAGATTGTTGATAAACAATAGAAATAAATTATTAAATTAAGGCTTATTTCAGGTATTAAAAGAAATAAAAAGAAAATGACATGCAAATATTGTTCTTTAAAAAAACACTGACACCTGGAGGTAAAAATTATTTTAAAATGGTAAAATTAATCATTTGGAGGGCTACTTGATACTAAATATAAACTGACAGTAAATCAATGTCTTTACTTTTAAAGTGACTTTGTTTTGCTTTATAGGTGTGAATATGACCAACCTCTTCATTCAAATAAGCACTATCAGTCCCTCTGGGAATTCAATACTTATGGCAATGATTCTAGATCAATCAAGACATTTCTAGAATTTATTATTGCACATTTACACCAGAGAAAATTTATAAATAAGAAAGAAATTAATGATATATGCATACATTAAATTATAGCCACACTTCCCCTATGTGTTTTGCCCAATATATTCAAATAAGATTCTTTTCTTTTTCCCTGAAGTTTTATACCAGATTTATAATTGTTCAAGGCTTATAGAAAAATATTCACACAAAATTATCACCCATTCTAATTTCTAATATCATAAAAATTAATAATGATATTAAACCAATTACTTGAGTGTCTATATCTAATTTTTTTAGAATGATGGTTAATTTAAAACATCTGCTTGGTCCAAATTATTTGTTAAGCAACCTTTTGTTGTATAATCATACAATTGAAACTACATGTATTATTTCAAGTCTGATATATAAAGATCTTGGAAATTGTCCTTACAACAAGAAAAAAGGTGAACAAACCAAAAATTAATGACTTTTTTTGGAGCCATCAGAGAATTGAGGTTTTAAAGCAGATTGCCACACCAAAACCTGAAGAGACAGATGAGTATAGAGAAGTTGAGATTAGCTTACCTGATGCAGAAACCATTGGAGACATAAACTTATAGAAGCATTTAGAAGGTAATTTGGAGGAATTGTTGAAGGCTGAGTGTGTACTAGGTTAAAAGTGAGAAACTCCTGGGCACTACAGAAATAGGAGGTTCCCACAGTTTTGTGGGTTTACTTCCCAGCATCTCACCAAGTTATGGTTAAGAATCAAGAAAGATTATCTCATGTTTTTTTGGTTTTTTTTTTTTTTTTTTTTTTGCAGAGGAAGAGGAATAGTAATCATTTTGAAATATATTCAGTATATTCTTTATATCAAACACATACTTTCTGGTGAAAAATACTTTATCAGAGACTTATCTCGGATAGGCAGAAAGTTCACTTACCCAACTACAGCTGCATATAGCCTTCTGGTGTTACCTAAAGGAGGAAGAAAGAAATACTTGTGAACATTGAATTCAAGGGATAGAGGTCCACTAAAAGACAGTTTTAATCATAAGATTGTAGAACGTCTGTCTCCCCTGCTACTTATCATCACATTTACAGGACTTCACTATAAAATGGTGAATTATAGCTGATGTGGTTGCAAGGCTCAGACTCAACTAAGATGGAGGTTTTATGAATATACAAAGATAACAAAGAAAACAAATCAAGGACACTAAAGGAATTTGAATCCCCTAACACCTTCAAGTATAGTCAACATTAGACACAGCTCAGTTCCTAGCCAGATTAACATGAAAGCTTACATCTATTTAACTCAGTACCTCTTATACAATATTTCATGTCTTTTTTTACAATAAAAATTCAGCAGGCATGCCATAGGCAGCAAAGAGGTACCATCTTAAGAAACAAAGGAAGATCAGAACCAATTAGATATGACAGAGATGTTGAAATTATCACACAGGGAATCTAAAATGTCTCTGATTGATATGTAAAGGGCTCTAATTGCAAATTAACCAACATGGAAAACAAATGGGTATTAAAGGCAGAGAGATGAAAAGTCTAAGAAATAATCAAAAGGAAATGTAAAATATCAAAAACTCTGCAACAGATATATAGAATACTTTTGATGGACTCATTAATAACCTGGGTATAGCTCAATAAAGAACTTGAAGATATGTCAATAAAAGCTTCTAAAAATAAAATGAAAAAATAATTAAAAAAAAAGAATGAGTAGAACATACAAGAACTGTGAGACAGTTTCAGATGTATAATTGGTATCTTACAAGGGGAAGAAAGAAGGAACAAAGTAGGAGAAATATATGATGTAATAATTGCGGATAAGTTTCTAAAATTAATGACATAAACCAAACCACAGATTCAATATATTCACAGATAATCAAGAAAGATAAAGAACAAAAAAAGGTAAACCTAGGCATATAACACTCAAACTGCAAAAGACCAAAGACAAAGAAAATATTGAAAAATGACCTTGTCAACAGATGAAAAAGAGCAAACAAAACCATTGCGTTTCTCTTTTTTAGAAATTATGCAAACAAGAGAGTAAAATATTTAAAGCCTTAAAAAAATTACCAACCTAGAATTCTATATTCAGAAAAAGTACCCTTAAAAAATGAAGTAGAAATAAAGATTTTCTCAAAAACTGAGGGAGTTAATCACCAGCTGACCTGCTCTGTATGAAATGTTAAAAAAGAAGATAGATAAGGCAAATTATATAGATCAGACACTTGGATCTATGTAAAAATTGGAGAAGAAATAAAGGTAAAATGAAATCTTTTATTGTTTTACATTTAGTTGATCTAATAATAAAAAAATGCTTCTTTTTTATTTCCCCCCACCATCTAACTGTCCTGTTAATCAACACATTCATCACTGCATGTACTTATCTTTTCTTAGTGTATGAGAACACTTAAGTTCTACTTGTTACAAAAAAAAATGCTTATTTAAAATAATAGTACCAATGTGTTTCATTATAACATAAAAATAAGTGAAATAAGGAAAGCTATTTTATAAGGGATTGGAATTCTTTATTCTAAAGTATACTACTACCCATGAGCAATATAGTATTATTTGAGAGTGGACATAGATTAGCTGCAAATGTATATTTCAAATGCCAAAGCAGCACTAAAAGAATAAAAAAAAAAATAAGCACAAATGATATTCTAAGAGGGGTAAGAAAATGAAAAAAAAATTTCACAGCACAAAATGAAAAATATAGAGGAAAAGGAAAGGAAAATAACAATGAAAAGAAACAGTTGTATGCATTAGATACAAATCTAAGTATATCAATAACCACTGTCATGGTGAATGGTTTAAATCCACCAATTAAAAAAAATTTGGAAACCATTTAGTGGGCTAAAAAAAGCAAGACTCAACTATATATTGTCTATAAGAAATTCATTTTTAATATAAAGATACCGAGTACTGTTTAAGCAAAAGAAAACTAGACAGTATAGAATCTGACAGCAGGTTTCAGAACAAGGGAAATTATCAGGGATAATGATGGACACACAAATTGTTAAAAGAATCAGGTGTCTAAGAAGATATAACAATTCTTAATGTGTATGCATGTAACAACACAGCTTCAAAATACAAGAGGCAAAAATTGACATTATTCTCAAGAGAAATACAGAAACCCACTATTTTAGCTAGAAGTTTCTATACTTTTTAAAAGTAATTGTCAAATCAAGTAGGAAGAAATTTATCTAATTTTTAATAACCAGTATTAATCAACTTATTTAATTGACATTTACAGATTATTCTATATAACAGAACATTCTTCTCAGACTCACATGGAGCATTCACCAGTAGAGAGCACATCCTTTACCATAAAACACACTTAAACTTTAAACAAGAAGAAATCATACAAAATTTGTTCTCAGACCACAATGGAAATAAAAGGAATCAATAACAGAAAGACAGCTGAAAATCCCCAAATATTTGAAGATTGAATAACACATTTCTAAAGGACACACATGGATAGAGGAGTTTCTAGAGGAATTAAAAAATATTTTGGACTATAGGAAAATGCAGTCTACCAGAATTTGTGGAATTCATAGAAAGCAGTGCTTAGAGGGAAATTTATAACATTAAATGCACATACTAGAAAATAAAAAAGACTTGAATTTAATAATCTAAGAATCTCGAGATCAATTTAAGCATATGGCAAACAGAAGAAAAGAAATAATGCAAAGTAGAACAGAAAGCAATGGTATTGAAATCAGGGAAACAATACAGGAAATTGGTGAAACCAAAAGCTGATTTTTTGGAAAGATAAAACTTTTTAGTGAATATCTGTGCAGGCTAACAAAATTAAAAAGAGAGAAGTCACAAATTATTAACAGAAGAAATGAAAGAGGTATTGCCACTACTGATTACACAGATAAAAAGGATAATAAAGTAATATTAGGAACAAACCTTTGCCCAAGAAATTTGATAACTTATATGAAGTGGACTAATTTTTTTATAATGCACCACCTATCAAAACTCAAACAAGCAGAAATAGACATTTTGAGAAGTCCTATATCTATTAAAGTTATTGATTCAATATTAGTAACCTTCCAAATGAGAAAGTGTCATGCCCAGATGGTTTCACTGGTGAATTCTAATAAATCTTTAAAGATGAAATACCAATTATTAACAATCTATTCTAGAAAATAGAAGCAGAAGGAATGCTTCAGACCTCATTCTGTGAGGTCAGCATTACCCGAACAGGAAAACCAGACAAAGACATTATAAGAAAGGGAAACATTACCTGTCAAGAATACAAATGCAAAAACCCTTAAAAGTACTGCAAATTGAATTCAATAATTTATTTAAAAATTATTTACCACAACCAGGTTAGATTTATTCTAGGCATGGATGGCATCTGAATATAAATAGAATCTACCATAACAACAGGCTAAAGCAAAAAAAAAAAATCATAGCACATTAATTAATACAAAAAGAGCCTTTGGTAATGGATTAGAGTTGGAGTCATCAGTATGAATTTGTGTTTATATGGACGGTTACATAGAGATAAATTTATAGAAACAATGTATGGGTTTGCATATATTTTTATGCTCTGTCACATAAAAGGTCGAGAAGCAATACCACCATGGTAGCAACAGGCACACCTAGTATCCAGGTCTTGGTTTCTAATACCATTCTCTAGGGCTCCTAGAAGAAAATAGCTAATTCTAGGAATGAGAAAGCAAATATATTAAGATGAAACTGGAACATCTCATTCTACCAGAAAACAGTGAAGTACTTTTTAAAAAAATGATAGCATTATGTCTAAGGGACATAGGAGCAAATCAAAATAGCCCCCAGTAGCCACAGCTGGGAAAAGTTGAGAAAGAAAACAAAATGATATTGGATTATAATTCAAAGTAAAAAATAAATGTCCACAGTCCATCATTATATAAATAAATGGTTGAATAGATAAATAAATTATTGATATAAATCTCCCTTGTAGAAGAATTTCAAATAATTCATGTAGATACCATGCCCTTAATGAAGGGAGAAAAAAATCTTCACTTCTTAAGTGTGGACTGTACATGTTAACTTCTTTCCAAAGAGTAAAGTATGGAAAGGTAGAAAAAATGAATTTATGGCAGAAAACTTGATAACCTATATCAGCTATGTGATTAAGATCAATATTAACAGCCATAACTAATGTTCATAGTATATACTTTAATATGATGTGATGAAAATGGCACTTCTATGTGCTTTCTTTTTAAAAAAAAAAAAAAACACGCACATATTCTCAGTCTAATTATCAGAAAAAAACATTAGAAAAATGCCAAACAAGGGACATCCTGCAAAATACCGGGCTAGTACTCCTCAAAGCTATCAAAGTCATGAAAATATGGACAGTTTGAGAAACTGTTCACACCCAAGAGGAGCCTAAGGAGACAGAACAGTTAAATGGAATGTGGTATCCTAGATAGGATACTGGAAAAGAAGTCAAGAATGGACTTTAAATGATAGTAATGTATCAATGTTGGGTGATTAATTATAACAGATATATCTTACTAATTTATTATCTTCATAATCTTTTCTGCAGTTCTGGTAGGGTCTTACAGCCTCCAAGGAAGTCGTTCATATTTGTTTATTATTTATTAATTATGATAAAAGGACATCTATTGTTGATCAGGTCCCAGGCATGAAGACATACAAGATTATCCACCTGTGATGGCATATGATTGTTGTGATTAAGACATAAGGGGAGAGAAAATGTCTTATTGTTCATCACTTCCCTCAGCCTTAGACCTGCATTATGGAAACAACCCATATACAAGGGCAAAGTCAGCTGTGCACCCTTAGGAAAATGTCTTTCTATCTCTTTGTTTCTGCCTTTGCATACTAAAAAGAGTCTACTTCCTAGACACTATAGCTTATCTATGGATTTATCTCAAGGCTATCCCAACATATTTTGATTATAGGTTTCTTTGTAACACAGAGTATTATTATCATCTATCTAAATAAGCCAAATCTCCCTGACAAACCAACCATTGACTAGAAGCCTTTTTCTCAATTAATGAAATTGCCTGACTTCTTCTCAGCTTGCCATTCCCTAGTACTTTGCCTCCTCAACCACAAGCCTTTCTTCAGAGAAACTTCCTGTTTATGTTCAATTTTTTGCTCAATGATTTCACTGCTGGAACTTGAGTCTATGACCTTAATTATACTCAGATATTCACAACGGGGAGATTGTTGTAGTAACACCAATGGGGGACGTATAGTAATTTAGTGCATAGTTCACAAATCTTACATCACTGCCCCATTCCTTCCTGCTGAATGTTGGAAGTTCACTATATAATGTTGCTTTGGGTGAATGAACAAACATTCTCTGTCTCCTAAATATGGACTTTTATATACTAGGAAGGTCACAGATTTATCTCAAGTTTATGAGATTTGGAGGACTTTAGTAGAAAAGGAAAATACCACATTTCTTATATTTATGAGTGTCTTTGAACCTAAGAAGTGTCTCATTTGTATACATCTAGATAATTTATATATTTAAGGAGTTTCCAAAGCAAAGCAGGAGAGTGTAACCTTGAAAAAGATACAAAATAGCTGTATTGCAAAATGTTGTAAATATTAGTTGAGCACAATGAGACTTTTGCTATGGGCTGAGGAGCCAGAAAATTGCAAGTTTTTAAGAGAAATGTCTCTTACTTGCAGGTCCTGGGGACTGAAAGCTAAAGGAAAAGAGAAAACAATAATAGCAACAACAAAATCTCTCATAATTTTAATAGCCACCCATTAATTGTAAATTTAAAGATGACTCTCTAAACACAAAGCTGAAAATGGAGGAACCCTCCTTTATTAAAGCCCCTGAACTCCTGGCCCAGTGATGGGCAGGCTCTGAGTACCATACATATGGCAAAGCTTTGCAATGTTGTTCTGTGGAATTTTAATTTCACTTCCTAGAATCATTTCTTTGTCCTAGTCCCAAGTATGTTTACATTTTTCCCCTAATTTCCTTTAGTCAGAATTATATCATCTTAAACAAAAACAAAAACACAAACTCATAAAGAAATTTATACTGTAGCAGCTATCACAGTCCATAACCATTTTAAGTATTCAGAAATGAAAATTTAATTAGACATGGAAGATCTAATTGCCATCTATCACTCAGTGGTTTCTAAACCTAGAAGCTTAAAAAAAAATCAATTCTTGGGGACTCACTCAAACTAATGGATCACTAATTTAATGTGACTAAAAACAGCTAATTGGCATAATCTAAATACATCCTACACTCATAAACCAAACTACACAGCCTGAGATCTGTTCTATAACAGTTTCTCTACATTTGAACCTGTAACCTTGGTAAACCCTCTGCAGAATGGAAGGCCATGCTATATTGGCCCCTTCAGAACCATCTCTGCATCTCTATTTTATATGATATTGCATCAGAAACTAATATTTTCTTAACAGGCTGATTTTATATTTATACGTCTATATGCGTGGGTATGTCTATATAAATACAATCACATGTGTATTCCCTTAACCAAATTTTAGAATAATCACATAATTTGATGTCTATTATATTAGGTAGGTTAAAAATAAACAAAGGATGATTTTTTTCTTACAAATTTAAAACAATTGTTCCTTGGTAGTAGAGGAGCTCTTAGTCTTGATAATTAAAGCCACATGCAGTTGACACAGAACACTCTTAAATATAGATGTTATGTAACCCAGTGTCTATAAAACTACTGCTTGTAGAATTTACTGAGTCTGGAAGACTATTTCATAACTTATTAAAACTCAGGGGAGGTCAGTTGGTAGAAAGAAAAATGCCACTAACTACTCTTGTTGGAGATAAAGTAATTGGCCAAAAGTAGTGAATATATAAATATCTATCTGTTTTTCAAGGACACTGCCCTGATGGGGGGGACATTTTTACTCAAAATCATGGAGGATAAGTAGCAGCAGGAGTTATAAGATGAGATTAGAAGAAGGAAATTAGGAGAAATATCAAGTTGAGTATAAAAGTTAAAGCAAGTACCCATAAACATGCACATGAAGACTAGACACATTAGGCCCATTCATGTAGACTTGGCATTATCACTTAGAAATGCATTCTGTGAAACCAGACTCATATGGGTGTAGGGAAGAAATCTGTTCTGTTTGCCCAGTTTTCTTTCACCCTTGCCTTAGGGATGAACTACATTTACTGTCTTTGAAGGAGACCTCTTGCCCCAAATGAGACTGTTAGTGCTCACAGTCATAGTTAAATGCTCATTTGGCTATAGGAATGAGTGTGGGAATCAGGTAAGCCAATCAGAATAGCCCATCTTTATGGCCACACATTTTGGCACAGGGATGGTAAAGGATATATGCCAGGTCAATCAGACATCTCCTGGGATTTCTAAAATAAAAATTTTTATTTTAATATTTAATTAATTTTTATAGTGACGTTGGTTAATGAAATCCAGTAAGTTTCAGCTGTACATTTTAACAGTAAGGCATATATATATTTACATTGTGTGTTTGCCTCCCATAGTTAGATTTCTTTCTGTCACCACATATTTGACCCATTTTACCCCATCTACCTCCCCTTTCCCACCTCCTCTCTGGTTCCTGGGATTTTTTTAATACAGCCCCTGGGACAAAGAAGGTATTTTCCCCTTGGATAGCAAGCTGTAAATGTGTGACCTCAGAACATAATTCATCAGTGATTATGTTACCTGCCATGGGCAGAGCCCTGAAGATGAAAGCCAACCCACATGTAGAATATGGGAAGATGAGCACATGTAGTCTAAATCAAATCATTCTCTCCCTCTTTCCACTTCCTTGTCTGTCTCTTGAACACACATGTACACACACACACACTGTTGATGAACCTTACCTTGTTGATCTATTGCTGGCTCTCCTCCCATGGTGTGCATGTATTTGTGAATGTGGTTTGGTTAAATGAGCCAACTAATCCTCCTTTCTGCTTGAATAAATTTATATTTGATTCTGTCACTAACAAACAGAAAAGTCTTGACTGATTCCGAGCATTATCTTTACTTTTATTTGGCCATCAATTTATTTGAACTTTGCCACATGCCATTCTACTTGACCTATGGTTATTACAAGGAAGGAGAAGCTTCATATTTTACTTGACGGCTATTCTTCTGTATTTGGAATCATTTTCCCTTCAGCTTCTATCTTTAGTTCCCATAAAATAGAGCATAATGTTGCAGGGTTCAGATGAGGAATGGAAAGTCAATGAATTGCAACATTACCATGCACAACCGAGTCTGTCTGTTTGTGGTCTCTTATGTATGCTTGGAATATTTCCGTATTTGGATCATTGCTCAAGCTCTAGTTACTACCCTGAAATTTACTCTTACCTCTTCTCCCCTTGACTGGTTTTTTTTTTTAGCTTTAACATCTTTCCTAAGGCTCACCATAGCAAAGAATTCTTTTGACTCAAGCTATGCTTTTGAAGGACATGATGTCCTTATACATCCTCTTTAATTAAGTTGAACATCACTGCTTTTCACAAACTGAGGAAGGGATAAATTGTCTTTCAGAATTATCTCCCTTCTTTCTATGGAGATTAATCTGCACTTGAATTGAGATTTCAAGTCAGAGAAATATTCCACTTGGACCATAGAAGACAGCAATCCAATATGATTAGAAGCACCAACTTCCTGATTTTCTTTTGGAACAATAGATGCAGTTGAACTAGAAGGTAAGATAAAGTAGAGGAAAATATGAATTTATTTGTAACCACTCCATAACTTCTACAAGGTTTATAGGATGCCATGCCTCCTTTGGTCATGGCTCTTCATGTGTTTCATTCCTGACTGAAAGGCTGCTTTTTATTTTTAATTCAATTGAAAAATTTTAAAGGATATCTGCCTTTGGAGAATGCAATTAGACTTTCTAGGACATCTGTTCATCAAAAAGGGTAATGGCATTTCTAGTGCACATTCACTGATCAAGAATCTTAATCTAAGGCAGAACCTTAGGGGTTCCATGGAAACAACAGAAAGTCATTCTCATCCAGGTCTGGTAATTTAAGAGGACTGGCCATCCAGGTGTAGTTAGTAGCAGCTTCTTACACAGAAGTCAAAAATCATTCTCTCAGCTCAGGTGACAGATGATTGGTAAGCTTTCTCCTAGACCCAGGAGCTTGGTTTCCACATCTGTGAAGATATTTCTCATTAGGCTTTCTTACATACTCATAGTATGACAGACTTCAGTGTTATTGAGAGAACCAGACCCCTCTGTCCTTGCTCCTCCCTTATTCTCTATATATTCAATCTTCTTCCACCAAACTCTAGTTAAATCAACAAATATAATATTAGAACATAATCAAATGGGAGATATCTACATAAGTCTTCTATTTGTTTGGTTGATATGTATACATACACACATGCATGCATATATACATGTTTTAGACCCTCACTTAGCTTTGGGGGAATAATCCAGTGTAGAAAATCTAAATTTTGGACAAAAGCAAGCATATAATTCAGCAGTCAAAAACCACTTTTCACTTGGCTGGCCTCTGGAGAAATATTCCATTTATGTTATTTCACACTTGTCTTTCTCACCAAACTTTAAACTCCTTGAGGCCAGGGGCTTTGTTTTATTCACACAATTGTTCTAAACAGCCTTTTAATATATGCTTAGCAAATAAATGAATAAATTAACCATTTAATTGATTAATTGGTTGAGAATATAGTACTGACATGCTTTAAATAGACACTTTCATGGTTGAAAGAAAAGGAAGCATTTTAATTGATAAGAACCTCTTGGATCCTTGAAGGTGGAAGACAGTATTGAGAAATATTCTGTGTTATTTTAGTGGAAAATTTCAGTGGAGCCACATATATTTGCCAATTCAGCCCAAATGTTTGCCTGGATACCAGGTTCGTTTCAACACAAGGCCTGGAGGAATTTTTTTCCGTAAGGTCTCTGCTGGTACTTATTCCCACCTACCCCTTTATAGGCACCTAAATCAGAGTATTTCTCATCTTGACAGTTCTTGTGCTAAATCTCAATCTCAAGGCTTTTGCTGCTTAGTTGAAGTCCTGTTGACATTATCCATTCTTAGCCTACATGCTCATGACTCATTCTTACTTTGTTTATAACTTAAGCCCTCCTCAAGACCAGGTTCTCCTAAGACCTTGGCTATAAAACTGAACTCTGCAATTTGTGACAACTGCATATAACATAACAGCAAGTCCTGCATGCGCGCGCGCACACACACACACACACACACACACACACACACACATTCTCTCCCTCTGTCACCGTATTTCATCATTACAAGTATTTTTTTAAAAACGACATGAAAATTAAGTAGATTCTTTCTACATTTAAAAAAAAATTCTAGCACAAATTTATCCATAAAATAACATATGTGTTTCATGTGACAGTCTCAATCTTAGTAGAAGCCTTTTGTCATCCTAAGACTGAAGTGTTTTGGGAATTTGACATTTACATGCAGCATCACAGGGACATGCATCTTCTCATAGCCCATAAGGTTTGTGTTTGGCAGCTTTATGATGGACATAATTTTGAGGCACATGGAACAACAGTGCTTTATTTGCATTTTCTTTTAAGTTAAACTTACCATCTTTTTTTAATAATTGAAATATCTATTAATAGAAGTAAAATAACTTGAAATTTTATCTAAAACCTCATGATATATGTTGTTTGGTGCCTAAGTGATGAATCTTCAAGAAGTATTGAACTACCATACTAGTCCCTTGAGTTTAATAGAAATATAATGACATATTTCTGAATTTGGCAATTTCTACCCCCTGAATTGTTTTTTGTTCTGTTATATACTAACATAATAAAATTTTATTTCAAAGGTATATTCACTATGTACCTTTTGAAGACAACGTGATGTTTAGGCACTCAATTTTAAGTAGCTACTAATACCAGTGACTTGACCAACCTTACAGTGAATGGGTAGATATCATTAAGAAAAACTAATTAAGGTGGTAATTAGCAATGATGTATTTATCCAAACTCACTTCCCATTCAGCAGCTGGCAAGTATGTTTTCATATAAATTGAAGAAGCATCCTGATATTTTTAAATTGTTATAATGTAAAGAAGAAAAACAAAGCAGAAGTATGTGTCTTAGAATCAAAGAAATGATAGGCCAAGGAAATGTTCATGTTATTATTATTAAACTGAGTACCCTGAAATCCTCCTATTCTCTCGCCATGAATTGAGGAATTTAACATATAAAACTAGGGAATATCAAAACTATGTCTCAACATTTTTTTCTGTTATTTCTGGGCACCCCCAAGGAAGTATTATGCTCAGAAACTCAATTACTCATATTCTTCTCCTCTTTCCAGAGCTACCTGTATCCTCTATGAATGCATTCCTTTCTGGCTGCTCATTAAATGTATCAGGGTCAACCAATGGGCCACAGTGCAATACAACAGCCACTACCACACACAATAGCTCCTCAAGGGTGTGAACAGAGAGTCCATCTCTCAACTCACCTTGTTTCTGTGTTTCAAAAATCCCATTGTCAGTAAAGTTATTTTAGCTTTTCTCTTCCTTAAGAGGTGAGATGTAGTCCCAGGGTTGGACCAGAAATATAGATAAAACATCTTTCTTTGTTTCTAACTGAGCAATAGCCTAGATCTCACAAGTGACATCAAGAAGCTGGCGTAATCATCATGTGTGTATATTTGTTGAAAGCCTACCCAAGTGCTAGAAATCTGCAATACAAACTACAAACAGGTTAACATAAAAAAAACACAAAGTAGAAGAAACACTATTGTTTTGAGTATCATAAAGGTGAAGAATGTTGTGCTCTGATAAAGTAATAAGTGTTTTGTGTTGTTTTTTTTTTTTTTTTATGAGATTAGGATGGCTAGCAAAGAACAGGCATAGGTAGGAAAGTGACCTTTTTGCAGAGAGCCATGAGCTGAGTGGGAGCCAGGTAGGTAGAACATGCGTTCTAGGTAGAGCATCATCAGGAGAAATGCTCTGGGCTGGAAATGAAGATAGCATTTTCCAGAAGTGAAAGAGAGATCTTGTGGCTAGAGTTTCTGGAGCAAAGATGAGAGTGACAGTAATTTAAGTTAAAGAAGGAATTATGGCCTTAAAGGCTATGTTCTGCATATTCTAAGTTCTATATGTAATCACTGAACATGTTAACTTCATCAGGTTTGTTTTAAAAAAAATTCTCCAAGAAAGTTGGCAAGGCCAATGTCGATTTTATTAGTTTATAAGAGTGTGTGTGCATGTATATGCATGTGTATTTGTTCTCTCATCTCTATTTCAGTACTCCTGTCCCAGGAAGGTTAGTTTTGTAACTGAGACCCAGAAGACACAAAAGGGTAATATAGGATAAACTCAGTTTGTGAACCCAGACTAATATGTGTAATCTTCGATTGGTCACTTCTGAAGTGAGTGTGTATTTATGTTTGCTTAGTCTCAGATCATTTCTTTGACATCAGGAATATGTTATTGCCTTTCAACATCCATGCAACATGGATGAACACAAAATCTGGTCCTGTATATCATCTGTGCATGAGGAGTGAAGTACTTTTGAAGTTATTGGATTGTTTCAGGAGGTCTTAAATGGTCCAGTAAGGAATAACCTGACTTGGTGGGGGACACATCATAGTTGATTAGTTAACCTGAATGTCAAAATTCACTTGAACTCCAAGCTTCTGGGATTCACAGTGCCAACCACTAGGAGAATACATGAGATTGTCTGACATAAGTATTTCAATGCTAATTGTACATTTAGTTTGAAAAGGACAAATGCGGTGGTAGACCCTATATCTCTGAACATGTGATTGCCAAACTGAGGTGCCTACCTTGCAATGCTCAGTCTCCAGTGACCCTACCTGTGAACCCAGTGTCCTTATTTTTATGATTCTTTAAATTTTCAAGCCAAGAATCATATCCATTTCTTGAATTTTAATATTTTATTAAAAGTTACTTCTTAATGTAATGGCATAAATCTGACTCCATAGTAATTATTCCACACTAACATTTTTTTAAAAGAAAGCTCATCTTGAGTCAAGATATAAATAAATGCTGATTTTGGGGCACAATATAGTGTTTTCTCATTAAACTTCAATGATCTCTAATAACTTTTCAACTTAACCTTGATTTCCTTTCTAATGCTAAGGAGAAAAACACCTTCAACTACTTTTACATGAGGACAATTATTCAGGATCTCTTAGTACATGCTGCTGTATGAAGAACATGAAGAGAGTTAAATAGGTACTCACACTGACCTTGAGTAGTTTATGATCTAAGTAGAACATTATGATGCAGAAATATATCTTCAGGGAACGCATTAGAGACCTTACATTACTTATGTGTGTAAATTATGTGCAAGCAAAAAGGTAAGGGAATTTAATTTAGTGATGAAGAAGAAAAGAATTTCTGTTTGAGGGAAAGTATCAAAGATTAGCTATGAGCTTGGAAAGACTATTTGAAAGATAAGCTGTTTTAGAAGTATCTTTCTAGAAAGAAAAGTTTTTGTGTATTGGGACTAGAAATTTCATGCATGAGGGTGTATCTGAGGAGATGTCACAGAGGCGGATATCAGATATGTAACTGATGTTGTTCATGAATATATTTGCCTAGAAAATATGTTAGGTTGGGTGATAGAGTATATAGGTTTTAGATTGTTAATAGAATATAAATAATGGGATGAAACTATATGGGTTTGGTTCAGCTATAGAAAGATTTACTGGGAAGACTGAACTTGGACTACATATTAAGGGATGTATAGACGATAATTATAAAAAAGTAAAGAGAGGCCATTAATCAAAATAATAAAAAAATAAATATGAATAAATTTAGGTCACATGATGGAGAGCCCTAAATGCTATAGAACAGATCAACATAACTGTCCCATTTTAAAGTAATAAATCTGGAAAGGGAAATATCAGCATGTCATAGAGCCAGTCTGCATGTAAGCCCTCATTGTCTTCAACTTCTTTTTTGTTCCCAAGTTCTTCCCTTTATCCATCCACATGCAAGTGCCCTTCAAGTTGGATGTAACACTACCATGTTATGGATAAAAGAACATGACTTGACTAGTATCTGTCACACACAGAAGCAACCAGTGACAATTATCAACTAATAACCTACTGATTCACCCACCAGACTGGGTAAAAGAGCTAAGGCTAAACCTCTGTTTTCACAATAATTGGTTTAATTCTATCCAAAGCAAGATGCTTTGTGATTTGTATCTGGAATTGCCTAACCAGATCATCTAAACCTAAGGAACAAGTAGGCATTTAAATGCAATTTCCAATACTTCACATTACTTGTTATCTTTCTCTTTTAAAGCACAGTTCAACTCTTCCTCTTGTACAAAGCTTCAACTATATATTTAATACAACACGAAATTCCTCTGAATTCCTAAGTTTATTATGCACAAAGCCTTGAATTATATTCTGCTGAAGAAATAGGTCACATGGGTCTTTAGAGAAGTAACTAAGACTTAATCTTTTCTATCTTTTCCTTAACTGTGGTCTACACATAGGAAATTGTTAATATGTTAATAGTAATCAGATTCATTCAGATATATGAACTCTCCATACCAGCTTTTAGTAATTGCAATCATCTTTCCCTGAGCCTCACCATTCCATGGATAAAGTGCTATTCACACCTTTCTACCAACCCACTGCCATTTGGGAAAATGGCACCAAATATTCTACCTTGTGAAATGAAGTAGAGTATTTCTGACCCTTATTTACCCGTTCACTCATTTTAGGAAATAATACAGAGTAGGAAATGAAACTCTTTGAACTGCCTGGAAGAAAAATCCCACTTAAATCCTGTGTATTATTAACCAAACTCCAAACTTGAAAGGCTTAGTTTTGCTTTGAAACTTCAAATCCACCACAGTCTTGAATAGTTTGAGCTTGACAAGTCATATCCTCCTACATCTCTCATTCTTAGCAGTATCTGAGCCTTCTGAGGTTGTGGGTAATATATGACAGAAACAGGATTGAGGAAGGAAATGGGGTGAGTGTTATGGGGGGAGTTCAAATTCCTCAAATATTCTAGAACTTTAGTTTCACCTTAGAAAGAAGAGATATGAATTATTGAACAGAGAAAATGGTTGGTGTATACTACCAAGAATAATATTATTAAAAATACTTGATCAACCTGCCCTCATTTGGGGCTGTTTTATTCCTCATGTAGAACATCTTTAGAAAATCGTTAGTCGCAATCCAGTTTCTACCTCCAAGTGTCGCATGCTAGACAGTCTTCCCCAAAACCTGACACTCAATATCTCTATCCTAATGTGGAGGTAATAATGCATCTATATTATTTAAACTTAAGAAGGTAAATGAAAGTATAAGTAGAAATGAAAAAATTCTTGGAGAAAATAAAAGGAAAATCTTATTATTTTGTCTATGAAATGGTTAGTACTGCTTATCTGAACAATTAAATGCAAATTCTATAATTTTAAAGTGTTGACTTGTGCTATAATATTAACTTCCTACATTTACCATCTCCTTTCAAAGATTTGAAGAAGAGCAAAGATACTATTTATAAAAATGAAAGTGAATATTATGTCCATCTTCCCCTTCAGCGTGCATATGGAGATGTAGGCAGAATCACTCTGAAAGTTTACTCATGATGAGAGGAGAGACATAAAAGTTTGATGACAAAGTAATTTTAAGAAATTAACTTTGGTTAATTTATCTGACCTTGCTTTAAGAGGTGAAGCTGTGCTGAGTCCACAGAGCTGCAACCAAGCAGTGCCTTGTCTAGTGACACTTTAGCAAGTGCAGTAGTTTTCTTGTCATTCTTCTTTCTTTTCTCTATACAGGATAAAGCTTCCCCTTTTTAAACTTTTCCTTTCTCACAGCATTGGTCTACCATTTGCCTGGAAATATTGATATTTCTTTATCTCCCTTGATAACAGAAAAACTGAATTGATAAGAACCAATTCAACCATGGACTTCTCTAGCCATTGATCTTATAACATTTTACCAACCCAGATGTCATGCACTGAAGTAAATACTTGTGAATAAATATTGAAATATTAAAAGCAGAATGACCTACCGTATAACACTGTCCTCTGGCAAGAAATGCTATACCATGTTACTGAGCAAGACCCAAAAAGGGCCTTTTCCTATTCTGTCATGTTCTATAAGAGTGTGTGTGTGTATGTGTGTGTGTCTGTGTGTGTCTGTGTGTAAAGTTAACAGCAATCACTTTTTATGGTTCCCAATTACCTGTATTCTTATTACTATTCTATATCCCTCCTGTTTATATTTCTCATTATTAACATTTAGTTGCTCATTCAACAGTCTTCATTGACTGCTGACTCTAGACTAAGCACTGGGAGAGACATTAGAGAATGAACAGTGGACAAAAAAGAATCTTATTTTCTACCCTAGTGATACTTACAGTTAAATGTGCAGAAAGAACTTAATCACATAAATTACATCTGAATTTAGTGTTTCAAAAATTCATGGCACAATTAAATTATTATATTTCATCAATGCATGTTATGTTTTACATGAAGTGATAAGTAAACTGAGAACTAATAGGAAGAGTAGCTGATACTTATGGAATCCAGCTGAGGATGGGAGAGAAGCAGAAAATGTTCCAGGCAGAGTGAAGTGGCCAGATTTATAAAATATAAAATTATAGGGTGTACTACTATTTCTGAAAAGATGGAGTAGATATACTTTTCCCTAGACTTCCTGCTAAATGCAACTATAAACTCTGGTAATTACATGTAAAATAGCTATCAGAAACTTCTGAAAGGCCAAGAGAGGAAGAGAGAGAAGACTGGATAGGGACCTCAGGACTCAAGGAACAACATGGCAGTGAGTTCCCTGGCATTACTTTTTATCTCATATATTCTATATTTGGAGCTGAAGAAACCAGAAACCAAGAAACATTAGTGGCATAAATTTTTAAAAGTCTCAAAAAATCTTGCTCTTTTTAGCCAAAAAGCCAGAAAGGGGATGACTTGGAAGGGAGGAAACACTTAGAAAATAACTGCTCTATTGGAGCCAAACATCATTGAAAATTATATGGTTCCATCCCTGTCCATTCAAGCCAGAAAAGACAAGAGAGCCTAGGCTTTCACTTTATTTCTAATTGGATGAGGCTGTAATGAAGTACCTTAACATCTCTGCCAAAGTGGGTAAAGATGGCCAAACATGATTTTTAGGCATCCAAAGCTGATGCCTGGCATCAAGTACAGTCCTTGACCTATCATTTCAAAGTATCAGTAGAGATGATGTGGGAAGCAAGGACCTTCACCCCAACCCACCAGTAACACAGCACCCATCCAACTCTCCACTGGAGTGATGTTACATTTGACCTAGTGGAGAGTAAGAACTTTCACCATTGTCCAGAAGTATCAAGGGCACCATGTGGTGAGCAAAAGTTGTCATCCTCATTCAGCAGTAATAAGGAGACAACACCTTCCATGTTCATCCACCTTGGATGGAAGTGAAGAGAGAGTGGGAAATTGGACTTCTGTCTGTGTTTGGAAGCAATAAAGTGACAACTCCTTTCCTTGCTGGTGCAGTATCATAGGAAGTCAGCTAATGCAAAGGTTTAAATATGATCCTCGAGTCTCATTTAAAAAATAAAAGCATGAGAATATTCAAGTTTTATTGAAAATCATTTGTCATAGTAAGAACCAGGGAGATGTTAAAGTGAATGAAAAAAGACAATAGATGCAAACACTAACGAGATGGGGTTAGAGATTTTCAGGCAGCTATGATATAAATGGATAATTATTAAAACACTTGAAACAAATGAAAAAATAGAACATCTCAGTAAAAAATGAGTCATCAAAAAATAGAAAACATAAGAACCAAACAGAAATTCTAGAATCGAACATAATAACTTAAATATAATGCTCAGTGTATGGACTCAATAATAGAATGGAGGAGACAGAAAAAAATTAGTGAACTGAAAGAAAACAATAAAAATTATCCAATCTAAACAACAAACTCATGCCAAAATATATCATAATTAAACTGAAAACTAAAAGAAAAAAATCTAGGAAGCACCTAGATAAAAACCATACCTTAGCTATATGGTAAAAACAATTGGAATAGTGTCTCTCTCTCATTAGAAACTATTGAAACAAAAAAGCTGTCAGCCTGGGATATTATACCCAGAAAAATGTCATTCAGGAATACAGGGGGATTTATGATATTCTCAGATGAAGAAAAATTGAGAGAACTTGTTATCAGCAGACATAGCCAAAGAGATTGTATAAAGGAGGTTCTCTAAAGGAAAAGGAAACAACAAAAGAAGCACTCAGATATCTGGAATGACACGAGATTATGATAAGGAAAAATATGGGTAAATGCAATAGGGTTTCTTTATCTGCTTGAGTTTTCTAAATATGTTTGATGGTTGAAGCAAAGAAATGTATAACACTATATGATGTGGTTCTAAATATATTAGAGAAAATACTAAGACTATTTTATTATAATCAGCAAAGTACAAAGAGGTATAAAGGGAGGCAAATTTTTTGTACTTCATTAAACCAGGAAAATAACACCAAAAGACTATAATAAGTTGAATTTATGTAATTTAATAACTAGAGCAAACACTAAAACAGAAACTCAAAGAGATATGCTCAACAACACTATAGGCAAAGTGGAATTGAAAAAAAAAAAAGTTTAAGTAACCCACAAAAGAGTCAGGAAACATGAAACAGAGAACAAACAGAAACAAAAAATGCCAGAATTCAGAATTAACATATAAAAATTATACTAAATTTAAATGGTCTAAATACATCAACCAAAAGGTAGAGATTGGCAGTCAATTAAAAAATATGATCCAACAATATGCTGTGTACACAAAAATCACTTCAAATATAATGATATAGGCAGGTTGGAAAAAAGGGATGGGCAAAGGTATATCATATGAAGTTTAATAAAACAAAAAAGGAGGAGTGGCTATTTTTATATCAGATAAAGTATAATTCAAAGCAAAGAAAATTATTCAGAGACAGAGGAATATTGTATAATGATAAAGAGGTCAATCTATCAACAAAATTTGTATGTACCACTCAAAAGAGATGCCAAATATGTGAAACAAAAACTGACAGAGTTGAAAGAATAGGAAAATCTATAATCTTACTTGAACAATTGATGGAATAAGTACACAGAAAATACTCAAGAGTGTAGAACTCAAGAACAGTATCAATCATAGGGTCTATTTGACATTTACAGAATGAATACTCACCAAGAGCAGAATACATATTCTTTGTAAGTGTCCATGGATTTTGTATCAAGATAGATCATATGTTTTGACATAATACAAACTTTATAAAGGAATTAAAATGGGGCTCTCTGACTCTATTGAATTTAAGGTGGAAATCAATAAGGAAAGGGTAGCTGGAAAACCTCCAAACACTTGGAAAATCAGAAACCCATGGGTCAAAGAACTCTCAAAGGAAATAAAAAAATATATATGAAATTGAATGAAAATATCATAATAAAGTTTGTAGAGCACAGCTTAAGCAGACCTGAGAAAAAATTTATAGCACTAACTACAAATATTAAAAAAGAAGAAAAGTAATCAATAATTTAAGCTTCTACCTAAAGAACCTAGAAAAAGAATAAAATAACTATGAAGCAAATAAATATGAGCACCAAAAAATGAAATTAAAAATAAAAATAATAAAGTCAATAAAAGGTTGTTGTTTGAAAAAAATCAATAAAATTGAATATCTAGGAAGACTAAAAAAGAACAAAGAGAATACACAAATTATCAATGTCAGAAATAAACTGGTATATTATAGACACTGCAGACATCAAAAAGTTAATAAGGGAAAACTACAAACAGCTCTACACTTATATATTTGACAACTTAAACAAATAGACCTTTACCTTGAAAAACACAAACGACCACAATTCATCCTTTATATAATAGTTCATTTGAATAGCCTTAAACCTGCTAATGAAATTGACTTCATAACTTTACAAATTCCCCAAATGAACTCCCCTGACACATATAGTTTAATTAGAGTATGTTAACAAATGTTTAAGAATGAAATGATATAAATGTTCCTCTATCTCTTCCAGAAAATAGAAACAGAAGAAACATTTTCTAACTCAATCTGTAAGGTCAGCAGGTTCTGACACAAAAACTAGATAATGACATAAGAGGAAAGGAAAACTACAGACCAATATCTCTTATGATCATCGATGCAAAGATCCTCAAAAATGTTAACAAATTAGAACCAACCACATGTAAAAATTATTATCTGCCATGACCAAGTGGAGTTTATTTAGTGGATATGAGGCTGGGTCAGTGTTCAAACATAAGTGAATGTGATCTACCATATTGACAAAAAGAAATATTCATTATTATATTAACTGACAGATGAAAACATTTGACCAAATTCAATATTTATTTATGATAATTCATAGAAAAGTAGGGATGAAGGGGAATTTCCACAACCTGTTAAATCATATCTACCTACAAAATAGCTGTAGCTATTATGCTTAAAGGTAAAAAATAATACTTTCTCCTAAAGATCAGGAATAAGGCAAGGATATTCACTTTCACCATTCTTATTCAACATAATATTGGAAGTTCTAGGCAGTACAGTAAGGTAAACAAACATAAATAAAAGATAAGAAAGAAGAAATAAAAATGTTTATTTTCAGAAAATATGATTGTTTATGTAGAAAATACCAGATTCTACAAAAAAATAAAAAATAAAAATAAATCCTAGAACTATTGAATTCATTGAAGTAACAGAATATGAGATAAACACACCAAAGTCAATTATATTTCTATATCTTAATAATAAATATGCAGACCTGAAATGAGAAATTCAACACCACTTACAAGTGCTCAACAAATGAATTTCTTAAGTATAAATCCAACATATTCAAAGAACTTGTATGATGAAAACTGTACTGTGATCATGAAGTGAATCAAAGATCTAAATAAGGGGGCATACTGTGTTCGCGGATTGGAAGACTCAACATAGTAATGATTTTAATTATTAAATTATATACAGGTTTAACACAATTTCTGTCAAAATTCTAGCAAGATGTTTTCTAGACATACATAAGCTTATTTGAAAGGATTTATTTTCTAAAAGCGAAACTGAAATAGCTAAAACAATTTTAAAAAATAAAGATAAAATAAGAGGGATCAACCTATTCAATTACAAGACATATAAGTATAGTAATCAATATCTTGTGGCATTCATGGTAGGACAAATATATAGATCAGTAGAACAGAATAGAGAACTCAGAAATAGACCCACCCGTATATGCCCAACTGATACATATGTCAGAAAAAAGCAAAGTAAGTAAAGGAAATATATTTTCAATATATGATGTACAATTTGACATTCATTAGCAAAATTAAAAAGTAAATGTCAATCTAAGTCCCATGCTTTATACAAAAAGTAACTGTAAATGAATCATAGATTTAAAGTAAATTATAGAACTATAAAACTTTAAAAGAAAGAAAAAATCTTCAAGATCTAGATCTAGGCAAGAGTTCTTAGACTTGACACTAAAAGCTAGGTTCATTGATAAATTTGACTGTCAAAATTCGCTTTTTCCTTGAAAGATCGTGTTAAGAGGATGAAAAGACAAATTGCAGAGTGGGAGAAAATATACTCAAGCCAAATATCTGGCAAAGAATGACTATCAAGAATACATAAATAGCCTTCAAAACTCAACAATAAAGTATGTGAAAACTAAATACCTGGCACTGGAGTACCAGAATATATAAAGTACCCTCAAAACTTATAAACAATCCAAACAGAATATAGGAAAATAAACATTTCATTGAAGAGGACATGTAGATGACAAATAAGTACTTGGAAAGAAGTTCAATAGTATTAGTTATAAGAGAAATTCAATTAAAACCATTCCATTGTGAGATATCACTACACCTCTATCCAAAAGGCAAAAATAAAAATAGTGACAACACCAAATGCCTGGATAGTATGCAGAGACACTAGATCATTCATACATATCTGGTGGGAATGAAAAATGGTACAGCCATTTTGAAAAACAGTTTGCTAGTTTCTAAAAATAATAAGCAACACCATCATAAGACTCAGCAGTTGCAGTTGCACTCTTGGACCGTTATTTTAGAGAAATGAAGATTTATGTTCATAAAAAGCCTATGTACAAATGTTTATAGCAACTTTCTTTATAATGGTCCCAAACTGGAAACAACACAGATGTTCCTTCAAGGAATGAATGGGTAAATTCATAGGTCAATATTTTGGAATACCATTCAGCAATAAAAAGGAATGAACTATTCATACACCCATCCACCTGGATAAATCTCCAGAGGATTATGCTATGTGAAAAAAAAAACAATTATAGAAGGTTGCATGCTGTACAATTTCATTTATATAACATTGATGAAATGACAAATTACAGAAGTGAAGAACAAATGATTGATTGCCAGGAGTTAAGGAAGTGGTGGAATGGAAAGAAAGTGGGCATGCCTATAAAATGGACATTTGTAATGATGGAAGTGTTCTATGTCTTGATTATATTGTCAATATCCTGGTTGTGATGTTATAATATATAATTTTGCAAGGTGTTACCATGGGAGAAAATAAAGTAAGAGTACAAGGGATGTTGCTGTCTTATTCCTTACACTTTCTAGTATATCTAAAATTATCTCAAAATAAAATGTTTAAAAATATTGGATGCCTGATTGAATCTGAATATTGCATGGGGCATACTTATAATAAAAATACTCATTGCTTATCTGAAATTCAAATTAAACTGAGTGTTCTATATTTTATCCAGCATCCTTGGTGCAGAAGAAATCTATGCAATCTTCCTGTGGAATGGAGACTCTGGTACATTGCAAATGGCATGTTCAGGGCACAACAAAAAAATAAGGGTTTAGCTGAGTTGTTTATTCTTTCCTAAACACCCTGTTTTGGGCTGGAGTGTGAGTCAGACCACATACCTAGTCAGAGTCTTTCTGACATAGCTCTTCACAGAAAAGTTGGGAATATCCTATCTGTGTTTATGCAAAAGAAGCATTTCTATCCATACATTATTTGATGTACAGATGTCTTGGTCTTTTTTTTCTCTCCCTCACTTTTGCTCTTGCTCTCTTTTTTCAAATTCTCTGACACCCTATTCTGTATGCTAGCAGAACTTAGAATTGAAGCAAAAGCTGGATTTAAAAAATAATAATTTCTATTTCATTCCAGCATATGCCTTATGAATTATTTATTCCTGCCACAATGTTTCAAAACTTCTCTTTTCCCCCAATTGTTGTAAACACCCCTTTCAGAGCTTTAGCTTGACCTCAAGCATTCTGGAAGATGAGTCATCTGAACTCACTCTCTATAGCTTATTTGTATAGAGGTCTCCTCCTCTTCACAAACCTATCCCTCCAGTCTGGGAATTTTAGAGAAGATATACTAAAGGGTTGCCAGACCCTTGAAAGTTCTATAGAAACAAAGGGTTATTTAGGGCTTTTACATTGAGAAGTGGAGCTGGCTTTACTTACCAAAGGACACTGTAAGGCACATGCAGGGATGCAGAGGCATCTTCAGCTGCTGTTAATGTTAGAGATGGCGGGAGTGTTCCTACCCTCCTAGGAGCGCTAGGCAGAAAATGTCATGTAGACATCATCAAGAATGAGACCTTAGCTTATCAGTCATCTCTGCCTCTTCTGAGTCTGTTCTGGGCATTATGTGCATCGGCTATCTCTCCTATCAATTCAGCTGGGCCTTTCTTTTGTAAAAACAACTTTCTTTTCTTTGAGTTATTGCTTGCTTTGAATTTTCATAATAAAATTGAATCAAAATGAACAATCTGCAAAGAATATAGAATGAAAATGCATTGTACCTACTCATCTTTGAGTCACACAAGTAATGAAGAATGAGTGATAACACAGCCTGTTCCAATACTAGGGCACTCTAAATTGTTACACTACTGTACAAAGAAGCCTCACAGAACTTGTGAAGCAAGGGGTCTGTGAGAGCTGTGAACATTTTGTGTTGTTTGGTACTATGACTATTCTGGAAAGTTTATAAACAGAAGGTAAATAGAAACATAGTTCTCCCTTCACCTAGCCAGCTGGTCAAAAGGAGCACATTTTATATTTTTATTACCTCTTGGTAAAGACCTAATAGAGTATGCTTTTTACAAAGTAGAAGTGCTTTAACTGAAAACAGCAATTTTTTTATCTAACTAAAACCATTAACTTATTATCTAGTACACAGGAGACATTGCTGGTAAAGAGTGAAATGAAAGGAAAATTGGTACAACTTTGAAGCTTGGTAAAGAAGGCCATTGTATTGTCAAAAATGATGAGGGTGATGGCTGATACAGGGATTGGCACATGGTAGGTGCCCAGTGAACATTTGTCAAGTGTATGAACCTGAAGATAAATCCCCCCTCCATATACATCATTTATTATGATTTTGCCAATACCAAGCTTTTATCAAATCAGAAACACTGTTAGCTGAAAATGATGTTTCACAACATCTGTAACTTCTGCCTCATTGACATCCATGTTTCCTTGTCTCTTTTTAGTGCTCTAAGCTATGTCCAATACCTCATCGTTTCATATCTGGATGACTTGGTAACTTCCTGGAATTGTTCCTGACTCAATTTCTTCCCCTTTTCAGACTATCCACCCTGAAACAATGCATAACGTTTTACTTTTTATACAACTTTCTATAAATGCCAATGACTCCTTATTTTTATAGGATATAGTTCAACCTCTTAGGATATTTATATGCCCTGTAAACATTCAACCCAACTACTTTACAATACTAACCATACAGTTGTTTGTCCACACATTGCTTCTAATAGTTTTACTAGTCTGTTGTGCCTAAATGTGCCTTTCTGTTTCTTGTTTAAAATCTTAAACTTTCTTTAAAAGAATTTTATCTCTAACTCATATCCTTTCTTCATTAGATCTTTTCCACTTCTAATTCTCAGTACTTGTAACCATTTTCCCTTAGAACTTGTATAGTATTTATCGTTGCACTTACTGCTGATAGAGCACATTTCATACCTTACCTTCCACTGCCATGTATCTTTAAAATTCTGAATTGTGGTCCCCCAACTAGATTGTAAGCACCTTCCTGCCTTGGATACTCTACTTCATAACATTTTTTTCTTTTTAACTTCAACCCTAAGCATAATTTTGTCCATTTAACAGGATTCCAAGAAGATGCTTTTCTCCCCCTAACTCATGATACAATAAGACATATGCCCAGAAACATCATTACAAATGCATGGGCCACTGGTGGCAGGGAAATGATTTTGTCTTTGGATGTCCTGACAAGTTGTCAGCTCTCTGGACCTGTCACATCTGCTACTAACTGATAGTCAAGAATCCCATTTCTTGTGCCTGCCTGAGCTTTAGGCATGTGAAACAAGAGGTACCAGCCTAAGACTCCACATGTGCCAAATCATAGCATAAGTGTTGCAGTGAGCAACAGGGCTCAGCAGGGGTATTTTGCTCCCAACTGAAAGCTTGACAGCAAAAAATTTCTTTATGCTTGTGCATGCGATGCAGACCAGTGAACCCTCAGTCAAGGTATTTATTTTCCCCTTGGAAGCCACTGTTGTTAGATTGAATAATGTAGGAGTGTCTTGGTGGTCTCTGTACTGATAGGAAAGTATGTTGTTTGTATTCTGTAACAGAAAATAATAATAAAAAAAAGAATGAAGGAAAGATGTAGCTAAAATTACCTGATTTATTTTTCTTTACTTGGGTAATTTAATTTTAGACTTTTATATGAATTACATATTTTTTATTATATGGTGCTGATATATTCAGTAGGCCAACATATGTCCCAAACACTATATGTAAAGCTACATGCTAGATAGTAGGGATGGGGGACGATTAAGAGGGAAAAAGTATTTTTTATATTTAAAAAAAAACCTGTTAATACTAATACAGAAGTATGAGACAAATTTTACGGGGAACTGGATTCAGAGCCTAGAGATATATGCTCTGTAATCAAGAGTCTAAATCATGTTCTGACTTGAACTTACTTGGAGGATTTGGGAAAAATGTTGACCTTCTCTGAACCTCAGTTTACTAGTTTTAAAACAGATATAATATTAACCTCCTTAACACACACACACGCACACACACACACATACACACACACTCACACGTATATATGAATTGATAGAATAGTTCATGAAGTATTAAATATAATATGAAAATAAGATGTATTTTATGCTATTATAATGAGTACCAAGGGCCTAAACTAGAGACTGTCCAAGCTTAGAAGTGTTAACAGCAGAAGAGTTTTTAGAAGGAACAATATTTGGGAAGAAATTCTG
Source organism: Cynopterus sphinx (assembly GCA_030015415.1). Taxonomy (NCBI): domain Eukaryota; kingdom Metazoa; phylum Chordata; class Mammalia; order Chiroptera; family Pteropodidae; genus Cynopterus; species Cynopterus sphinx. Next base: position 23,838,116 of record CM057384.1, on the reverse strand, counting down.
AAGATGCAAATAATTACTGTTACAGTAAAGAGAAGGAGGAAAGATATTCTAAGCTATAATGTGAATCATAGAATTGTCCTGAAAAGATACTTTTGACCAAGGTTATGGTGATAAATTTTAGGTATCAGAAAAAAATCAACACATATCTTTATTGGGGCTCAGTTTAGTTCTGTATGCTCAAGATATGCTGTTGATGAGCCAAGCATAATTTGGCCCCAAGGAGTTTACAAAGAGAAGGAAAATATTGCATTAAAGAAGACAGTTGATCTAAGTTTGTCCAGAGAGGTAAAAACTTGAGGGTGTGCATATTTAAACTCCTGATTTCTCCCTACCTCTAATCAGATTTCTCTGCTTCCCTTTTAACTTCACTTAGCATTTACTTGAATTCCAGATATATTTTTCTCAGTCTCCTTTCTTTCTTATCATGGGTCTCTGACCTAAGATTATCTAATCAATGTGAATTATTTTGATCAATAAATGAACATTATAGGAAGCTTTCTTCAAAAACTGAAATCTAAAATATGCTAAAAAAACATTACTTCTAGACTTGGGATCATGGGAGAGAATGAATTCCAGTAATATGGGGTAGACAGGGATCAAGATGTAAAATAAATGTACCCTTGAAGTTAAGGAGACTCTGTCAAAATAGGATATTCTATGGTCAGCATCTGCAAGGTCCATTAGAGGGCGTGGACACATTTAAATAGGTTAGCAGAGCACTGTAAAGGGCACTCTGGCAGATTTCTGTCAGCAGACTGGTACAGTGGGTATAGCCTTTGTCCATCATTAAGAAGTTCCATCAGACAAGACAGGGTGCAAACAATAGGAGGACCATGGTGGCAGGCATGTGATCTGGTCCCAGGCCAGTGCACAAGGTGTAGTGAATTATTTGTTGCTTGGATTCTCATTTCTGTACCCTTTCTTATATTATTTTCTCTATGTGGCACACTAACGCTCATCTCCCAAGGCTGCCCTGCCCAACTCATTCTCCAAGAAGCCTCTCAGAACATTTTCCAGTCTGAGCCAATCTGTATTAATTCTTTAATTTTTAATTGCCATGTTTTGGTTATGTGCCACTGTCTCTTCTGTGGCTTCATAGCTTGTTGTAAACATACTACTTTATATTGTCTTTTTCAGTAGGCTGTATCTCCCTCTTCTGCATCTCAGGACCTAGCTCAGTCTCTAGAGATAATGTCACTCACTGTTTGAGGAATAAGATGCAATGTTTAGAGAAAAAGATGGATGGATTGGTAGAGGCCACTCTAACTTAAAAGAACTGAAAAATAAAGTTGTGCATAAAGACAAAATTAGAGTTGGATTTAAGGTTAAGTTCAGTAATCATCAGAATAGTGTTATGATTTTCAAAATGTGTGGCAAGACTTCGGTAAATTTATTATGCCCAGATCAAGATTGGTCCAAAGGCACAGCTGAGAAAGTTAGTGAGCTTTTACTATTTCAGAGCTGATAGGTGGCAGAGAAGTATTCAAATACAGGTCAGTTTGACTCTACATATCCATGATTTCCATTTACCATATCTTGTAATTTCCCCAGGACAGAGGAAGTCTAACACATCCATGATTATTAAGACCAAAACCCTCAAGTTATACATTCTTGTATTTGATGATGCCAAGAAATCATTAAAGAATATTCTCTTTTGAATATATTAAATAAGCATAATATTAAAAATAAAGCAACCAAAATGCCATTCAGTAGATGAATGAATAAAAAAAAAACTGTGATACATCTAGGCAATGGAATATTACACTGATAACTACTGGTCAGATGGTGATGGGAGGTTCAGTCCAATGAATATAATAGGGCTTATGGGAGCCAGGATTCTTACTGTTGGAAAAGTTATAATTATGGAAATGGAAAAAACTTGTATGAATTCTAGTTATTAGACTTAAAGGCATCAATGCAGTTTAATGGAGATTAGATAGACAGTTTTATATGTGTATGTGTAAATATGTGTTTGTATGTATGTATGGAAATTCTCTAGCTCTGCCCACTAAAAAGGCCTGAAAAAAAGCAATAGTGCAATAGCATTGAAAACAGGTAGAGCCAGAATATTAGCTTCTAACTATTGTTTTCCAATTAAAGAACCATGGATCTTTGTAGAAATGTCTGATTCTAGAGCTGAGGCAAGAGAAGTATAAAAGGAGCCTGGAACATCTTTTGCCACAAAGTCTAAATGTACTTAGAGAATCATGGTGCAGGTCAAGAGGATACAGAAGCCAACTTCAGTGACCTGCAACTGGGTAATCTGGGGTGATTTGTGTATCAAAATAAGTGATAATAAGGGATTACAATCTCTTAAATAAAATAGGTAACCGTGAGTCTATAGTAATATAAATTAATTAATTAATAGACTGTTTACTTTGGGATGAGATAGTTACAGTTTCAAATAACCTCAATTTATAAATGGAAAATATCTTCATATTTAAGAAGCTTGTCAGACACTTTAAGTGGTCAATGAGGATATCATCATTAATGATATGAATTGAAATGGTGGGATACAGCAAGAAGACAGCATCACTCTGTGATAGTTCAGTCAATGCATAAGTTGATGTAATCATAATAAAGCTTCAGGTATACTCTGAGGAATAATCTACAAAATATCTGCCCTATAGTTACCAACAGTGTAGAGTTCATGAATATCAAAGCTAGAGTAAGGAAGTACTTCAGACACAAATAGACTAAAGAGAGGTGAAAATTAATGCAATGTGTGATTCTGAACTGCATCTTTTTGCTATAAAAGAAAACATTAGGACAATTGAAAGTTAAATAAAAAAGTAACGTATCAATGTTAGTTCTCTGATTTTAATTACAGAGTTTTGGTTATGTAGAAGAATTTTCTGTTGTAGCAAATAAATATTAACATTTTCAGCTGATAAAGCATCCATTTGGTAACTCATTTTGAGATGGTAAGGGAAAAGTTTTTTGTACTCTTTCAATTTCTGTAAGTTTGAAATTAATTTTTTTTTATATAAAAGCAATTTTCCTTCAGTCTCCAAGCCCAGACACATTTAAAACCTTGACAGGTGTGAGAAGTTATGAGCCATTTAACTGGCTTTGGTCTACATTTGTAAAAGTTTATGTTTTGATCTGAAACTTCACATTAGTAACTGATAGCTTAGGATCTTGGAAGAAATTACATCTTATCATGCTTTTATACTCTAATAGTAAATCCAGAACTTAATAAATCCATACAAAAATGAAAATCATTAAGCATTTTAAAAGGTTGTTTTAGGCTCAGTCAATGTCTTGCTGGGCTTGTGCCTGCCAACTGTATGTTCAAGTATGGACAGAACAAAATAAAGACTATATACAAGATACTGGGACTATAGCAGTGACTGACTAGATCTAACTGACAAAAGGATCTCAAAATTTTATGCTAATTTTCAACTATCTGCTAACAGAGACCCTTAAGAATATAGATTTGTTTAACTTTCTGTTATGCAACTTTTTTACCTTTTCCTATACATATGATAATAAAAACTGAAATGAAACACTTCTCTAGAAAAATTGAATTTCATCTTTCATAACAATAGGTATATTTCAGCCATTCAAATAGTACTAAGACCAAAGAAAAAATATTCCACTTGCTTTTGGCTATTTTTGTGTTTCAGAACCTCACATCATGTGTTCGTATAATGAAAGAATGTTTACTACAACATGACATCTCTCTGGTGCTTTTCTCCTAAGGATATGTTGATTATTTTTTGTACTAAGAATATAAATTTGATTAAATTAAAAGTACTTTTCCACTGACTCTTGCTGCTTAGTGTAAAATTTTAAGTCTTAGAATAATAAAATTTTCAGCTCTCTCAAGTCAACGGCCATAGTTCTGTCCCTAAGTAGAAGAGAAATGACAGAATGAAATAGGTAAGAAGTACTAAGGAATGACATTTTCTAAAAGATAACAAACATTTTATAAATATCACAAATTTATAAATATCAAATGAGCTTGTATAACTGAATCTTAGCCATTTTTAAATCAAATTTCCAAAAGCCAGAATTAAATTTGATTGTCTTTTTATGGCCAGAAAATTTCTATATCCACATATAACTTTTCTTCTGAGGTTCAGTCCCACATTCTCAATTAAATGCTGGGCACTTCTCTTGGGATGATGTACAGAAAATAGAAGGTTGTCATAGCTGGAAGAATGTGAATTAAAACCACAGTGAGCTAACACTACATACCTACTGAATACATAAAATTAAAGCAACAATAAAAATTAACAAAAACTATACCAAGTAGTATCTTATTGGCAACTAAGTAGAGGTACTGAAACTTACATACCTTGCTGGTTGGAATGTTACATGATATAACACTCATCTTTTTCTAAGAGAAAAGCAAGCATAGGTCTACAGAGATTTCTATACACATGTCTATAGCAGCCATATTTGTTAATAGCCCAAATTAGAGGCAAATTACATGAATAAACCATTTAGATCAAACATATGCAATGGAATATTACTCCATTTGGGGATAATGAATAATTTCATTATTTTGTGGTGATAGATTCATAGGTGTGTATGTGTATACACACACACACATATGTGTGTGTGTGTGTGTGTGTGTGTGTGTGTGTGTGTGTGTAAATTCAGCAGATTGTGCATTCTAAAATGTACGTGCAGTTTATTTTAGGTCAAGAAAATAAATACTCAAGACTGTAAAGATAAAGGTGAACATAGCTAAACATCAGCTGCTTCTGTCTGTATTTTATGTTGGTATTAATCTCTTGTACCCATATCTCATTTACTGTTATCATATACCATTTATGTAAGGTAGAATTTAAAATCATCTTGGACATCCTTTTCTCATAACCTCCAACCAAATGTTCACTGAATTCTGCCAGTTCTACTTTCCAAACTTAACCTAGAATATTTCCCATCCTCTTTACTCCCTCTTGTTTGTTAAAGATCTCCTCTTCCTTAGATGTCAGCTCCCAGGCCAAACCTGTCTGCTAACTGTTTTTGTATAGCCCATCAACTAATATGTTTTATTTCTTTAAATGACATTAAAGAAAACCTAAAACAATAATATTTTATGACACATGAAAGTGATATAAAATTCAATTTTCAGTGTTGACAAATACAGTTTCATTAAAACATAGTTATGCTCATTCATTTACACATCGTGACTTTTTGTGATACTACAAAAGCAGAGTTGCACAATGACAGCCAAAAATATTTACTATCTGATTCTTTACAGAAAAAGTTTACTGATCTCTGTCTGAGACCATCTCTGTTTTTAGTTATTGCAACAATCTCATAGTGTTGGCCTTATATCCAACCTCTTCTCAATTTAACCCTCTAAATGGCTTCCAGAGTAATAATTTAAAAATATACACTTTTTAATATTACTCTTATTCTGTTAAATAGCAATCTAAAATAAAGTTCAGCTTTCTGATCATAATATACATGTTCTTGCACAACCTTTTCCACTTCAAAGGTAGCTATCTCATACCAACACTCTTTGTATTCCCTTCATACTAAAATTTTCATAATTCTCCAAACACCTTTTACTCTAATGTAATTCTTTGCCTTTGTAATTCCAGCGCATGTCATATGACAGACACCTACTCATGCCCCGAGACTCATACATAATTTCATATGTGTTAAGGCTGTAGTGTCACTTAGTTTCATTCTAAGTAGTAATATATTCACCATCATTTTTTATATAAAAATTTGCACATATTTTTAATGTAGATATTATTGCATTGAATTAAGTGTTTATATATTAGAGTCTTCTCAAAGTACTAATTGTTTTATATAGCTTTCTGTTACCTAAATATTACTAGTACATGCTTAGTAAATGCTTGGAGAAATAAAGATAAAAAGAAAGAATAGTGTGGGATGGAAGAGGAAAACAGTGGCTAACAAGAAAAAAGTAAAGAAGGAAAGAATGAAAATAGGAAGAAAATAAAAAGAAGTAAAATGTGAAGAAAAAGAGGAAACTATAGGACAGAAAGAAAGATGAAAAGAAAGGAAGAAAAGGAAGACAATTAGGATGGAAGAAAAAAGAAAAAGAAGAAAGAGGTAAGGAAGAAGTGAAGAAGAAAATAGAAAAGATAGGAAAGAATAAAAAAAAGTAAGAAAAGAAAACAAGAAAGGGAAAACAAAAAGAAAGGAAAGGATGATGAGAAGATGAAGGGATTAAAGGGAACAAAGGAGGAAAGCAAAAGGGAGGAATGAAGGAAGATAAAAGTAGGAAGTAAAGTAAGAGGAATGTAGAAAGACACAAATGATAAAGATAAGATGAAAGACAGAAGGGAGAAAGAAAGAAAAGAGAAAAATTGTGAGTAAGAGGTGGTGAAAGAATTAAGTCAGTCAAATTTAGTAACCCAGTAAGGAAGTTCTACTTCAGGAAAACATGGGATACGTTTTATATATAGCATGTGTTTATATATTTTATATACATTTAAATATTTATAAATTATATATTATATATATATGTTTTATAAGACATTGATATGTTATACACACAAACACACATACATACATATGTATATAATTTTATAAATGAAAATATCCTGAAAACATCCTAAGATTTCCTAGTCTACCTGTAAGGTTATGTTACAGAAGCCTTTGATATCATCTTTTGCATATAAGTATGGGTGGGATTTGGAAGTTGAATTCTAGGATATATTAACCTTGTCTTGACTCATTGTTGCAGTCTCCATGCTCCAATGACAAACTTTATCAGCATATATTATGAAGAACGTCATTGAGTCTTCCCTGGAGTCTTTAGCTAATATGCCTGACATTAAATATTACATATAGAAATCACCATCTGTCACTTATTCAGAGTTCCCTGCAGACAGGGAAGCAGATGCAGGTCTCAGTCACCATAAAACAGACTGAAGATTTTTAAAAAATGGGAGAGTAGCTTATTGAACCAAATGCAAATACTAAAGATTTGCTATAAAGGAGACATTTTAGCATGTTTTCACCATGCTTGGCTCCGCTCCTTCCCACAGCAGAGAGGGAGTTTCTAATAAGATTAAAAGACAATTACTTGTGAGAGGGAGTCATTCCGCCTTAACAGGCAGATTTAATTCTCTGTCTTTACCTGTCTCTCTCTGTCTCTATATTTGATATTAAATGGAAATATTGGACTTCTGATTTAGGGTGTTCTTGCAGTCCTGCCACTTTTCCTGATCACAGGGGTTTGGGTAGATATGTCAATTAGAATTAAGATCAGTGATTAAGCTGAGTGATGACTACTCCAAATAAGAGTGGGTTTAAACAAGATAGATACTTACCTTTTCTCTTGAATGAAATTCAAGAAGTATGAAGTCCAAGGATGGCATGGTGTCACTGTTCAACAGTATCCTTAGGGGTCAAGCTCTTCCAGTTTGCTGTTTGCTGTCCCTATGGTGTGACTCTGTGGTCTAAGATGGCAGCGTGGTCTCCTGAAATCATGCTCTCATTTAATTAGCAGCATGGAGGCAGAGAACATAGAATAAGGAGCCATGGTCATATACAGCCCTCTCTTCAACTAACTTCCTGGAAGCTGAGCAAGACACATCTGCTTATATCTCTTTATTTGATAATTACACATAGCTGCAAGGTTGCAAGATACAGTCTTTATTTGGGTGTCCACTACCTGAACACAAACAAAGGGCCTGTATAACTATGAGAGAAAGGGGTTAAATTTTAGGAAATATTATATTAACTAAATATAACTAAATATTATATTAACTAAATATTAACTAAATATAAATATTTAGTTAGCAGTTAGTGGATAGAAGAAACAGCCTCGTCTTCTTGGTTGGGATACTTGAGTGTGTTCATCTCAGATTAATTTTGCTTTATTTTATTAGGGCATGAAAAATGTAGTGATATGGACAAGATTTCTTATTCCTTAAATTTAAACCTTAAGTTTCAAACTAACCATCTTTCATAGAGACCAGTGCTTGAGATGGTATTCTGATTTCCTTTCTTGTGTTGTTTTTGCATGTTCAGCTGCTGCTTCAGGAAACTGGACAGGAGGAATGGTGTTTGAAACAGCAGGATATAGTCATTTCTGGGTCCCAAGTAATAATATTGTCAGAACAGCCACAAAACCTATATTGTAATTCCTAATATGTGTTACACATCCAGAGACCTAACTGATTACTAAATCAGGGTTGGCTGTTTTGGCTATCAAGTTTTCATTTGTGTTTCTAATACTTCTATATACTCAACATGAATCAACTGATGAATTTTAAAATAATTATTTATTTATAGAACATTATTATTGTAGATTTAATTTTTTTTATTTTGAACCAAAGGGTGTCTGGTCTTATTAAAAAATGTATGCTTCTTGTATACAGAAATACCAGAATACAAGGGTTCAAAGACATCCTTGCCAAAGGAGGGGACATCTTTAAATCGTGTAAGTAAATGTAACTATATGCTGAAACATCTAGAAGGAAACAGCCTGAGAGTCTCTTTGCCCAGAAATCTGTTGCAGAGTTTGAACATGTGGAATAGGCATCAAAGTCTCAAAACTGCCTTCATGCTTGAAATAGGTCATGTTTTTATATCTTTCTGGAATAGTCTAGCACAGATGGAGAATTGTAGAAACGCAGAATATCATAACAGACATCACAGTGCCCTAACTAATATTTTATGCTATTGGCAGAAGAGTTTATGAATTATTTTGTTGTTTATTACAATATAGTTAAATTTCAGTATATGTCACAAATTGTACTCCTCCCCCAGTTTCTAGCAAGACTTCTTTATTTGGGAAAGCTCAGTATTTAACGCTCATTGCCTTTACCAGCAGATGAAATCCTAGAGGCTGTTAGGCCCTAGTTATTCATTTTATAAACACTCTTTTTTGTGGTGTTGTAAGTAGAAATAACTTGCATGTTTGTCCCGTCCTAATTCCAAGATGGTAAGTTTTTAAAGGAAGCAGCTAGGCTGGAGTTTGAAATTTCAGGCTTCTCCATAATATTTATCATGTAGAAGATCAAAGAATTATTTTAAATAAGGCTTAACATATGACTGAGAAGGTTGCAGAGAGGATTCATAGTAAAATTCAGCTTCGGTTTGATTTTAACTGCTTTGCTTCCTCTTCTCCCCATCTTTAGGTTAATGCAGTTCTATGTTCTTTCACAATCCCTATCATTCAATTTTGAAAAACCATTAATTCATCAGATTAACTTTCAAATTATTCTGTCCAGGACTGAACAGTGTCCTGGGCATAGACCTAAAAGGAAAAGACTGGGCCTATGCTTGCCTCCTGTCTTAGAAAATATGAAGCCCACTCTTTAATCCCTGGCCCCAGAATCATTATATTGCATGAGCGATCTTGACTCATCTCCAATGAATGCACCACTCTGCAAAGACTCAAGTCTGTTTGAAAAAGATCTCTTATGGGTGGTATGATTCCCAAGGTCCAGAGTGACAGTGGTTATAACATTTGAAAATGGATATTTTATCTAAAACAGCTTGGGGAATGCCATAGAGATTATATTTGTTGAAGGAAGCGTGTTTCCTAGCTGGTCTGTTTTGCATGTTTTATGGATTCATTTCAGCAGCAAAAGAGGGGCTTGTCACCTTTGATCAAATATTTAACAATATAACACACAGCCTTCTAGAGTCATTCTCATGTTTATTGTAGCCCAGACTTGTTTATAAATTGATGTGATCAGCTTTTGCAACTTTTTTCTCCAAGTATCAACACAAAGTGTTTAGGGCCAAAATTTCCAAAGGTACATCTTACATTATCAACCCAGAGAGTGGCCAACATGACTGAATTTCTGTAAATAGTTTTAAGAACTGAGTGTATTTTTCTTTGCTTCTTCTTCCCCAGGGTAGGAGTTTAGTGCCTACTGAGCTTTTAACGTAGCTCTTCCTCTGATTTAACAAAAAAACTACCTTTTTCACGTTTCAGCAGGTCCTTTGAGACTTAGTATTGGAGATTTGTTGACCAAGCCTGTGCTTAATCTTCTCTCCTTTTCCCGATATTTTAGTTTTTAATTTGAGATTTTATTCCTTTTCCACTTGTTTCTCTCTCTCTCTCTCTCTCTCTCTCTCTCTCTCTCTCTCTCTCTCTTTCTCTCTATCCCTTTCTCCTTCTCTTTCTCTATTTTATTTTTTCTAAAAAGTAATGCACATTTTAACGGAGCAAATGTACCAGGTTTTAATCTAACTTGCACATGCACTCACTCATTTGCAGATAGACTAAAGACGTTTCCTGGGCCTCTGTGGCCTTATTCTGAATGTGCCTCCCCAGGCCACCAGGGGAAAGGGGTTTACTATTTCCCAACTTGGGACCATGGAGATTTTTCAACCTCCCTGAGCCTCCTGTCCTTGTTGGTTAGATGAAATTACAGTTGGACTCACTTCAGAGCTCGACAACTACCTCACTTATGACCAAATATATAATCTGTGATATTAAAAATACCTCTATGGAACCCTGACAAAGATACTTTGAAAAATAAAATTCTTCAACAGCTTTCTTTTTTGTCCTTGTGGTTATTTGCAACCTCTAAGACTTGTGAATGAGTCAGATAGTCCTAGTGTCTTGTATTTTTAATAAGGGCACTCTGAGGTCTTTCCCTCTCTCACACTTTTCCTCCACTTCCACTCTTAATGCACACTTCATGTACTCTCCTAGGAAACGTTGGTTGTCTTTCTCTGTAGCATCATGCTGGAGTGGAAGGCATGTTTCAGAGTATTAGAAGAGATGTATTTTGAATGATCTTTTTCACCAACCCCTAACACCAGAGGTTCTGATATTCCCATAGATATATGTCTACTCTCCCCTGAATAGTCCATTGGTCTTGGCTAAGGATTACTCCTACTTAAAAACCACAAAATACTAAGGTATCAAAAAGTGTCAGAGAACTATATCTTTTGCTCTTTTTGTCCCCCAAGAACTTGTAGTCTTTTTATACATTATATAAGAAGTGGTTTTAAAATTTATAATTTACAGTCCCTTAACTATTTAAAAAATTGATTTATGAATTAGAGGCTTTGTTATAAATGGTCCCTTTCCATTAAGGTTGAAGTTTAGAAAGACTTTCAGGAGGCTGAGAAATAAAAATTTCTTTCTTTCCATGTAAGCAGTGACAAATGTAGACTCATATTTGATTTGATCATAATTAAGGAGCAGTTTTTGAGCAGAATCTGTTTCATTTTTATTTGTGTATTCTTTTTTACCTTTAGCTAAAAGACAAAATTTCAGACTTCATTCCTAGAAGAAAAAAGATTGTCATATTGCAGGGGTCTTAGAGTTTATTTTACAGGCAAGGCTGAGCCCTCAAGGGCCTCTCCCAGGTCACAGAACACTATAACTAGGTCTCCATCCTCTAGATTCCTAGGCCTCTGTTCTGTACCATTACTTTCCTGCCCTGGAGAAAGTGTTATGAGGAAGGAAGAGGAATGCCACTTTCATTGTGACTTCAGATAATTCCCTGCTTCTAGGCTACTTTTCTTTTGTAGAGGAAGGTGGAGCAAGTAAGCAAAGAGTTATCTCAGTATTTCAGAAGCTTATAAAAAGTTTGGGGTCAAGTATAGTTATAAAAATGAATTAATATTTGGGCACTTTCTTATGCAAACCTTTCCTGTTTTTGTAGCCCTCTTCTGCTGACAGTGGCAGAAAAGATGGGTTTTGCTTTGTGGTTGTGTTGTTCCAGCTAGCAAAAGGTCTTATGCCTCAAAAGTGCACAGACTAGATCTGTGCTTGGCATTTTTCACTGCCAGCTAAACCAGCAAAACAGCAAATTGTGCTTGAGAGATGTCACTTAAAAGAGAAAAGGCACAATGGGTTTTATTTTTTCCATCAAAATTTCCTTGGAAATGAAAGACGAGTTTTTAGAGGCAGAAATTCTTCTGTCTTTTTTGTGTTGCTGTGAGGCTGCTTTGTGTAAAGTCACACAGAGCATGTGGCTTGGTACTTATTGGACATTTGGTCATTTCTTTTTAAGCCCCTTTGCTTTTTAGACGTCTCTCCCCAGCCCTAACCTACCCCATTACACTATGAACAGGTGTAAAACAGTGTGAGGGGCTGAAGGAGGCCCATCAGGTAGGACGAGGAATGCAGTTTCAGGGAATGTGGCAGGAAGAAGTGAGGATCTGAAGTGGTGACTGAGGGGTTCACACAAAACTATGTTCAGAATAGGCGGATGGTGTCAGCAAGCAGTAGGAGCACCCCAGTGCTCTTGTAGAGATGAAGTTGAGGGGTGCTATGACTTTAAACCAGAGAACAGGAAGGGCTGGATGACTGGTGCAAGCAGGGGCAGTCTTTGTATGGGACAAAATTAAGTGATGCAGACTTGATTCAAATGTTCACATCAATGTGTCGTTTCACCTAGAACACAAGTGCTCTTTTCATTAAATTGTTTTCATACATTTAAATGTCATTCAATGCATAAGAAAGTGGCTTTGTTAAAAGGTTTTAAAATATTTTCATCAGTATGTTGTATGAAGTGTGTTGTATTATGCAATGAGATGGACAATTGTTTATAATCACTATATAGGCATAGTTGGATAGGAACAAACAACTAGTTGATTAAAAAACACACGTCTAAGCAATTTTTATATAAAATGAAAATATCATTTATTTTGGATTACCTCACAATTATAATTTTTGGATAATTAGAGGGATTTGTTATGAGGATAGAATGCTAATGGAGACACAGCCAAGGATAATTAAAATCAATAACAGATAGTTTTTAGAACTTGTAGTCCATGGACTAGCATCATTGACATCATCTGAGAACATGTTAGAATCTTTGGCTCCACCTCAGACTCACTGAATAGGAATCTGCATTTTAAAAAGATCCTAGATGATTCATATGCACATTAAAGCTTGAGAAGCACTTGTTTAAATGGCCAAATGAATCAAAAAAATGCTGAAATGATAAAGTTACTTTGTCTTTTTTAATAAGAGAATTTTATTATTACTCAATTCTAACTGGATTATGTCCCTGAGGTCAGAGAGCTGTACACAGATACAGTAAATAAAGGGCAGGCAATCCTGCTGGGAGTTGGAGTAGTGATGATTTGTGGGGAGGAATTGTCCAGAAGCCTGATCATGTTATTGTGATAATCACAGTATCAAATAAATAAGTTGTAGACAGGTGGCTAGGAATTCTAAACAAATCACAGGTTAAAGTGGAGCAGCCCAAAACTGCAGTACATTCGGCTGTTGAAGAGTTGATAATTTAGGGTATTTGTAGAATTAATGTAAAGTTTGGGTTGGATGGATGAAGTCAGTCTAAATCATTATTCACATATTTGAAACTCAGACACATGGTGGGATCAATACTGGGAAAGGAGTGGGTCCAGATTGTGGCCAAATAGAGCCCAAATCTTCACACAGTTGCCCAATTACCTACCATGAGAGCTATTCTGCATGTTTATGGAATAAGAATAAACAATGTTTGTGTTCATATTAAGAAATAATATTGTTCAGCTTTGATATTTGAAGTTAAGTCTAAAGTTTGTGCTGTAAAGTTTGTGGTAGAACATTAGTATGGAGGCCAAATTGCTTATTCCAAAACTAGAATTTTGAGGTGGAAATTATTACTTTAGAAGTTTGCACAGTAAAGCCTCAGTAGATCTCAGGGGTTATCTAAAAATAAAGCAAAACAAAACAATCTCAAAAAAAAAAAAATACAGAATGGTGAGGTTGTGAGGAACTCGAGAGTAGAGGAGAGTTAAGAACTCTTCCTGAAATGGGGCAGTAGAGGTTAGTGAGGTCAAGAGTAGACTGGGAAAGAAGAGGAAGAATTTACAGAAGTGTGGGATTAACATTGATTGCAATCCTCTTCTTTCTGAGACCGTTATGGAGAAATCCTTAAAAGAGCCTTCTATTAAAAATGAGACAGCCGAACATATTGGAAGGTAGCTGGCTTGTACTGGTGGTGGTGGGAGGGGTATAGAGGGAGAGAGAGAAGGAGAGAGAGAGATGTTTTCCAAAGCTGAGTCCTCTTTGGCACGGCAGAGTATGGAGAATATGTAAGAAGTTTCTGTGAGTTCACTATGAGAGTTGAAGGGAGCTGAGAAGAGAACTCAGTCTCTGCAATGGTATGTGGTGGGGAGGCTTCTTAGAAGGAGATGAGGAAGGAAGCCAGTCCTCAGAAGATCAGCAACAAGAGACAAATTGTATAGATAAGTCAGCTGCCCCAAGTACTACCCATGCTGAAAGACCAGTGCATATGCATGGAGGTCTTATCAGCAGTAACAGCCAGTGCAGCAGTGAATAGAGGTGGACCCTCTCCTTAAAACGTCTTCCCTGTTGGAAGAAAGAAAATGAGGTAGTAAATAAAGTTAATCTGAACTGGAAGATAAAAATTTCCAACATTTGCATGGATGAGGCTCGAAAAAGAAGAAGTTAATTTTGATTGTAGATACATAAATAAATTTTAATTTTTGGACCAGTGACTTTTTTATTATAAATATGGAGCTTGATACTTGTTTATGTTTGGGATATAAAATTTATTAAGACTCTATATTAGTCTAGGTTCTCCAGAAAACAACCAATAGAATAAATCAATATAATATTTTTTTTGAGAGACAGAGATAGATTGAGATTGAGATGGATTTATTATAGGAATTGATTCACAAAGTTATTTTATGGAGGCTGAGAAATTTAATAATCTGTCATCTGTAATCTGGAAAACCAGGAAATCCAGTAGTATAATTCATTTAGTCCAAAGGCCCAAAAACCAAGAGCTCCAATGTCTCAGGGCAGAAAAAAAATGGACATCCCAGTTCAAGAAGAGAGAAGTTGCCCTTCTTTTGCCTTTTTGTTCTCATTAGGAGGATGCTGCCCACATTGATAAGGGCAGATCTCATTACTCAGTCTGCTGAATCAAATGCTAATCTCTTCGAGAAATACCCTTGCAGACACACCCAGAAATAATGCTTTATAAGCTCTCTGGGCATCTGTTAGCCAAGTCAAGATGACACACAAAATTAGCCATCACAGACCCTTTGAACACTTTGTAGTCCTTTGATTTTCAGGCTATGTTCATGGGCATCTGGAGTTCCACAAGATGGTCATCATGAACAGAGGAGTAGGACAAGCACATAGTATGCTGCTCAATCTTCCTTCCTTCAGATTTTACAGTAACTCTACCCTCCAATGCTATACAACCTCTAATCTTCTCTAATACCACCTTATTTGAAGGTTAGGAGTCTGTAGATCAATCTCAGCAGCATCTTTATTTCAGAAGTATATCTGAGAGTTGTGTTTCTTCCCCTTTCAGCCGGTACTCTCTTCACTTACTGTCCTATCTCCTGGAATTGGCACCCACTGGAAATGCTTAGGACAGAACCACTGATGAGAACTACTCTTGAGAGACTTACATCCTCTTGTAGACCACTCCAAAAGTTTCCATCGATGTTTCTTATTCTGAGCCAATCTTCTGACATATACCACCACCATTCCAGAGAAATGGTTGCTGGACTACCTTCCTTAGCCCAGGATCTAAATTCTGATTCTCTCAGAGATGTAGGCTATTAGAATCTGCACCCCCCAAAAAGGACCCAGCAACAGCTCAAAAACAGAGCCCAATGGCAGTGAAGAGAATAAAGGTATCCAAAGAATTTAAATTTATTTCATTGACTATAATGCATCATCTTTTGCTCCTTAAGACCCTAGGTCTCTATGGGGTCTGCAAAGACAATATGTCTGTATTCTGTGGTGACTAAAATGACTTAGAGGTTAAAGTACAAATTGTAAGGGAATAGAGTATGTGCATTGAATGAGTAAAAGAAAGAGCAAGATGAAGTTGAAGTCATGGGAATTAATTTCACAGGAAGGTTGTTATTGCCCCCTTTAGCAGCTAAAATTCGCATACAGGCACATCTTAAGTAATGTGTCGAGCTGTCCGAAAGATAATTTGAATCCTGTCAAGGCAAACAAGAATATGCTCACAAATTCAAGAGCAATATATGTGCAATTTGCACAACATCAATTTCTTTGGTTGTTTTTGGATGGAGCCATCACCATCAATTAAGTTAGTGACTCTTTGATTCAAATTACTTTTTGACATGTAGTCAACTAAATGGCTCACACAAGCATTATTTTCTGCAGGGTTCCCTAGGCAGCCATATAGTAAATGTAAACAGGTGGGAAGACAGAATAGCATTGCTGCAGAAGCAGCTTCCTCTCTCCTGCAGTAGAGAGAAAAATAACATGAAGAAATATGGAGACATTATTAGATGGCGTGGAATAAGGCTTCTGAAAGGAGAGATTTGCATATTTATTACATCTTGCTACTGATTCAGTATTTTTCCACTTGAAATTGTCTCTTAACCCCACATCGTGTTGTTATAATCAAGTGTCAGATGTTAAGCCAGGGTAAGGCTGCCTCTTGGACCATAGGACATCATACCTTGGTATGGACATAGATTTGGTAGGAATGGTGATAGAGGGAAAATAATATTAGTGTCATTGAAACAGCTTTAGGGAGTCAACATGTTTTTAGCAGCATGGAAGCTAGCATTCTTTAAGGGGATAAAGCTTTTTAGTGTTCAGTGAAGAAATGCACAAAATGGGGATTGGCCTCTAGTACAATTTTCTTTATCACACTCAACAATAGCATCACAATCTAGGCCAGTGTTATCCATATTCAGGATAGGCCTGGTTGAGGATTCCAAAAGATGGAACAGATTCTTAGGTATTACAAATTATTCAGTTGCGTATTCAGCTGCCTTCACACTGAGACTAAGGGCAGAGACTCTGTATCTCTTGTTCATAGCACTATCCCCAGAGTTTGTAACATACCTGGCATATGGCAGTGAAAGAGTATACTACAAAACAAAACTCTGTTGGATGAGTATATGGAAGAATCAAAGAATTATTAACTTTACATCTGGTGATGAGCACAAAGGAAACCTAGATTCTGGCCATGGCCTTGCATTAACCAGCTGTATGACCTTGGGGATCACTTCAGTTCTGTGGGGCTGTGTTGTACCTTTTGATAAGATGGGGTGATAACACAAAACTTATCACCTTGGGCCACAGAGACAATAACATGATCGAATGAATCCATGTGAAATAGCTTGAAAATTTGGGAATGCTGAACAAAGTAAATTGCTGTTTTTGTTTTATCATCACTTTCCATAGACATTTGTTCTTAAATAAGAACATTTCTAAAGGGAGGAAGCAGCACAAATCCCTAGCTGCATACACCACAGTCCAATTTGATATTTCTTATGCACAAGATAAAATGTTTCATACTAAGATGTACAATTTCAATACCTTTGTGTTTACTAGTTTATAAAATTCAGGAGCATAAAATCTCAAGTTTCCCTGGGTTTTCGCCAAGCACAGAATACAGATGGAAAGCTTAACATTAAGCCTGTTATGCCAAACTTAAATTTGACCATAAATTGCCAGATAGTCTCAGTTCAAAGAACATGGCAGTATTATCTTTAAAGCAATTTATAACTGAAAACTAGGAAAAAATTAACAGGGAGAAGAGAAAGTATTTTCAAAGGAAATAAGGACAAGACAGGGTTCATTTTCAGCTCGATATGAATATTCATTTATGTTGTCTCATCTTTCCTCTTATACTAAAATAACTTTTATTCATTCACTCATTAAATAAACATTTATACAATTTCCCCTAGGCCCAAGGCCTTTGGAGGTCATAATAATAATAATAATAATAATAATAATAATAATAATAATAAAAACATACTTATTGCTCTGTATCAGTCAGAGTTCTTTTGTTGCAAGGAAACAAAGAGAAAAGGAATGAAAACAACTAACTTACGCAAAAAGTGATCTTGCTGTTAGGCTATAGGAAAGCTCTGGAATTTGCTAAAAGGATATGGGGAATCTCAAGGTTTTAGACAAGCTAAAGAACATGCTTAGAACAGATGACGATCCAGAAGCCTAGTAGTAGAAATTGTTCTTCAGTTGCACCCGGACTCTACTGTCCAGATGAATATGTAGAAATGATGTCCTCCATTTTTGTGGCACAGTATTTAAGATCTAAGACCTTGAAAAAGAGGGACTGACTGAAAGCTTCAGTGAAGCTTGACTGAACCTGGGCAGTGAGCAGAGGGGTCTTGTAGAAGGGTCTAGTAGGAATATCTTCAGCTTTTATACCAGAAAGGTAGCCTTGGATGGACAGATGTGCTGAGTATTCATGCAAAATCAGAATGATAATTCCCTTAAGAGATTAATGTGCTGTCAGGACAGGGAAGGTGCCCAAGCAATGAATGCACCCTAATGGATCCTGTGCCTTCCTTAAATAGATGACTCTAAGAACACAGGCAGGGATGGGCATGAGTAAAGCAGTACTAAAAACACAAGTTTAAATAAAGAGAGCAGAATGGGATGCTGAAGTTAAGAGAGAAGAAGGGTTAAGTGTTCATACATTTAGAATATGCTGTAGCATTTTGTTTTTTTCAAAAAGTTATTTTAGTAATGGTCAAATACCTGAGTTTTCTTTCAGACTCATCCTGATTCTAAACTTTTGTCCTGTAGGCTATCCTTAACCATTTCAGGCATCCTTACACTTTTTTGTTGTTGTTTTACTTACCATACTCAGTCCACTATGACCACTGTGACCATGCTGTGTGATTTACCACAATCGTACCACTGATTACTTCCAAAGCTCCAAACTGGTCTCCCTTTGTCTCTGTACAGTCTAATCTCAACATCAAGAAAGATCCAAATGAAATATGTCAGATTATCTAGCCTCCCATGCTTAAAACCCTGGAAGTGGCTCCTTAGGTCTCTCAAGTTCAAAGTCCATGCATTGGCTTAAATGGCCTTATATCATTTACTAAAATCCCAGCCTCCCTTTCTACTTACCCTCAGTCTACTCCAGCCACATCAGCCTTTCTCTCTTCCTAAACGTACCTGCTTTATGGCATCGCACTACTTAGTCCCTCTGCCTGGATTTCTCACCACCACAGGTCCACTTGTCTAACCTTTTTTGGACTTTGCTAGCACCTCACCTTCTCAATGAGGCCTACCCTGAAGACCCTGTTTAAAAATATATCATTCACTTGACCCCTCCAAAAATTCTGTATCCTTTTCCCCCTGCTTCTGATCTTCTTTTGCACTTAGCACTTTTTAAATACTACATAATTCTTATTTATCATATTTATCATCATTAGATGATTCCTTTTACTGAAGGGTGAGTACCACCAGGCTAGAATTTTCCTGTTTTCTTTCTTCTCTAAATTCAGTCCAAGCACCTAGATTATTTCTTGGTGCATATTAAATGATTATGAATCTGAGATCAACAAATGAATGAGTGAGTGAACAAATGAGTTGATGAGTGAGTGAATGAAATTTTCCTTTGGAATAAAGTAAAATTTCTTCCATATTACAGACTTAGAGATTCTGAAGAAGTCTTCATAGACCTCTGTAAGCACTTATATCTCCTGATTCATTCTTCATTTGATGTGATTTTCAGATCCTCTCCTTAGAAGATTCACTCTGGATTTTTTTTGTCCTTCTCAAAATGTGACTCTTCATACCAAATTCTAGGTATCTGACATGATCAAACTCTAGGTGTGACACGATCATTCTAGTACTCATCCATTTTTGGCTGACTGACAAAAAAAAATCAATGTCATGCCACAATAATACCCCCAAGATTAAAGATTGAAGTTAAATTTTTAAATTCATTATGTGTTAATTTCACAAAATTGTTACTATGATTTTTTTTTAAAAAAAGTAGTTTACTTGTCATTAAAAGCTAACTGCAGTATGTGTGCTATAAAGGTTTTAACTCTGACTTGTGGGAGGAAGACCTAATAATTTAGATTCCAATTCATATATACCAGTTCTCTGAAACTCATTACAGTGTGCTCCATTAAGGGCTAGCATGTTTCAGAAGTCAGTATCTACCTGAGGTTGCAGGACATGCCCAGCCAGGGCAGTGTTGACGTTTTAAGACTTGGTCAAAATGAAGACCTTTAGGGAAACCTGGATACTATCAGAGGAGTCACTCTGTGTTGGCCAGGCCTTTTGAGATTGATGGCCAGTTTGCTTATGACAGGTAACTGACGGTCTGTAAAACTACAGAGAAGATATAGATAGTACACACATGGACACTGATTGACTAGAATCAAATGGACAAAAGGGGCATTATGTTTGAAAAAGCAAATGTATGCATTTCTATGCCCTCAACAAAGGTGGCCTACATTAAAATAAATGGTAGATGTGAAAATGATAAGTGATCTCAGACCACAGGCATGAGGCTATATGTGCCTGAGATGTAGATGAGATGAAAAGCTTTTTAATTTTTTCTCCAGCTATGATTAACTAATCAAAGGAGAGAGCATTAATTAAAAAAGAAATGTAAATCACCTTTATAAGGATAGGGCACAAAATCTGTAATCACTATACACACGTGTTGTGAGGAAATAGCTCCCTTTTCATGTTGCTCTTAGCAATGAAGTCAAGCAGAAGTTACTCCAGACCTTGTTAGGGGTGGAACCAAATCTTACAGATGAGAAAGAATCCAGCAAACATCTAAGGTTGACTGATCATAATATATTCAGATAAGAAATCTTCCTCAGGGTTTATATAGGGTAAAAAGTTAGTGCACTTCTAAAAAGGTCTAGTTTTAAAAATGAAAAATATGTCATAAATTTAATCAAGTAGTATATCAGTAGTAGTCATGAAAACCTACTAATATGAAAGACCAGAAAATATTGTATTTAATTGCCATATGTAAGGAATGCGTACTAACTACAGTTATCC
The DNA here is from genome assembly GCA_030015415.1 of Cynopterus sphinx. Classification (NCBI taxonomy): domain Eukaryota; kingdom Metazoa; phylum Chordata; class Mammalia; order Chiroptera; family Pteropodidae; genus Cynopterus; species Cynopterus sphinx. The sequence continues at coordinate 23,817,427 of CM057384.1, read as the reverse complement.
TATAGAATCCTAGACATGCAGATACTGAAGATTTTAGAGTACAAATAATAAGTGCCCTCTCAACTATCTGAAAAGTTTAAAAGACATGTTAACAGGGTGGGCTAGCCGTATAAGAAGGATAGCTAACTCTCACAGAAATGAGTGAAGTTACATTTAAACAAACAAAAAAATTTGCCATGACATTCTTGATACCTTTACACATTTGAAAATCATGTTCTGATGCAGAAGTTGACAATGAAGGTGATGATGTTCTCTGTGGTTTCAATGATAACACAATTAGATTATGGTTATTAACTAAAACTCATTTTCCTCTTTGGTAGAAATTTGGTTACTTCTGGACAAATTATAGCATGGAAGCATTGAATGAATAAATGTCTTGACTGTACTGCAGTTCAGTTCAAATGGGAAAGAAGAGAATGACATTAGATTTCAGATTTAACAGGGAGTTCATTATCTTGCCCTGTCTATCCCACTATTCAAGTTATAATTCAAGACACATACCTAAAGTAAACCTCTGAAAATCTTTCCTGGTATTAACTCTTATGGTTTATGTTCATCAGAAAACTCTCTCACACACGTGTACACATTGTACATCTAAACATACTAACAAACATAAAATGCCTACTCCTTATATCTTTCTCATCCCCATCATTCTCTTTTCATTCATTTTTCATGTCCTGTGTAGTGTATTAGCACGAGAGTGTCTGCCAATGCTATTAAAACATATTTTTTCCTGCACAAACCCTCCAGCAGTTTTTCAGCTTGCTCAAAGGAAAGCTGTCCCAGTGACTCAAAAGACCCTGTTCATAGTCTACTGTTACCACTTTGCACCCTCTTATCTTTCTGATCTCCTCCTTCTCTACCCTTCTCTAGCCTTTTTTATGTTTCTCAAACATCTAGACATATCCTTATGTCAGGGCCTTTGTCCAGAACCCTCATCTATGAGATATTTACAAGTTTTCTTTTTTTTCCTTTAGGTATTTGCTGAAATATCACCCTCTTGGAGCATACCTGAACAACTAATTTAACGCCATCTTTCCCAGCACTACAGGAACCCCTTTTCTTGCTTCACTTCTCTCCACAGCATTTACCAAACATTCAGCGTATATTTTTTATATATGTAATTTTGTTTATTATTTTTCTATTGTCTTACACCGAGCCCCTCACCTTTGTGCCACTATAATATAGCTCCATAATGATATAAGTTTTTGCTACTGTGTTGACTGCTATATCCTCATTGTTTAAATGAATGAATGGTTGTTGAGTTGATTGAGCCTGCCTCCTCTCTCACACACAGCATTATGAGAAGACCATAGAGTCTTTTTTTTACAGATTAGGTACGATGACCTAGAAGATAAGTAATGTCCTTAGATCGCAAGGGGAAAACAGATCACATTCAAGGAAGTCCAGCTTAGAAGGTGTACCTATATATTCAACAACAGCCAATTTTAGAATACTCACAGATACAATATTTATAATAACTCTAAGTTGAACACGGTAAGATGAAAATACTCACATAATGGAAAACTATACAGTATTGAAGTTATCATGAGCAAAAGAAGCCAGAAATAGTCCATATTATATAATTCAATTTATGTATATATTTACATGTATAAACAAACAGAAAAAGGCAAGGCTGATTTATTTTGATAGAAGTCAAGATGGCAATCACTACCCTAAAGGCAGTGGTAATGGTAGAGAGCACAAGGAAATAAGACATGAGCTTCTGAAGTGCTGCCAATACTCTTTTTTTTTCTTTTTTTTTTTTTTTTTTAGACCTGGGTGTGAGTAGATGTGAGTGTTTTGTTTGTGAAAATTTACTGATTTGTACTTGTATGATATAGTCGTAATACTGTGTATTTGTAGTAGGAAGACTTTTACAATGTCCTCAAGATTCCAGACTCCTGTTGCACACGCCCTGTATAATTCTTCCACTGAGTGTAGGTGGGATATATGGATGTGATAGGGGGATCATTCACTTCACTGTGTTATGCTACCTGACAAAGGTGATAGGATAGTTACTTCCATAATTATGTTTCCTTATGTAAGACTGTGTTATAGTATATTAGAGAGAGATTCTCCTGCTGACCTTGAGGAAATAACTGTCATACAGAGCCATGTGACTGGGATCTGAAGATGGTCTCTAGGAGCTGAGAGTGAGCCCTGGCCAACAGCCAGCAAGAAAATGAGGATTGGCCCTATAGCTATAAGGAACCTAATCCTGCCAACAACCTGAATAAGTGATGATAGTAGGAGCCGAAGCCCGTTAAGAGTCAGGTACTAATGGTGAGAAAAGAGATCACTGGTCTTTTTTCTCTCACATTGGAATTCTTTCATGAGATCCTTGTAGTTTGGATAAGTCACCCAAATATGAGAATGCAAATGAAACTGATTTGGGGAGTGAAAAATAGGTATTTTTTCTAATAAGCAAAATTGGGATTTGATGTTATTTTTTAAACTTTCTCAGAAATTTGACTTTATTTTGTACTCTAAATTACTAAACAGAAATACATACAGAATTGACCCTTAAAAAACATGGATTTGAACTGTACTGGTCCACTTATACATAGATTTTTTTCCCAATAAATATACAGTCGGCCCTCATATTCCCAGGTCTCACAACTGTGGATTCAACCAGCAACAGATCAGACAGTATTTTCAATCTGTAGTTGGGCATCTGTGGATGTGGAGCGCATAGGACTATTTGTATTGTCTTATGCCATTTTCATAAGAAACGAGCATATGTGGATTTTTGTATCTGTGGAGGTTCTGGAACAAATCCTTCTGTGGATACCAGTGAAAAACTAAGTTTTGGGGAAGTTAAAAATTATATTTGGATTTTCAACAGCATAGAGGCTGGTGCCTTTAACCCCTTGCATTGTTCGATGGTAAACTGTATATATGCTCATTCATGTACTGCCTCTGACCACCTAGTCAAACAGTCTGAGAATTCTCTGTAGTTGAGAGTCAGATTTAATTTTGTATTAAGAAATGATGTAATTGTCCCTTACAAGCTTCATGGATCCAATTTCGGATAAACTAGGCCATTAATGTGAGCAAGTTGGACATTATCCCTTCATTCGCAATTATAAAAAGTTAGACTGGGACTGACGAGAACCCTGAACAGAGCATGTGACCAGTTAAAGAGAGAGGTGTCCATGGAGTTTTTTGATCTCTCAAACTGAAGCTTTGAGTCTTTCTACTTCATATGCCCTATACTGTACCTATTAATTAACATTATCTGAGAGTATTCATCCTTTCTTTTCCATCCCTTCCCCCTTTTTCTTTTTGTTTTTTTGTTTTTTCTTCCTTGTTCTTTCTTGCTCTCATTTTCTCTTTCTTTTCACCCCCAGTGGAATGCAAGTGTTTTTTTTTTTCTGTGATATTCTCTGCTGTATAAGCAGTACCAATATGCCCTGACACATTAATAACTATATGTGAAATGGACAAAGGAAGGGATGAATAAATGGATGAATACATGAACCTGTTTCCTCTGCTAATAAGACTTGGACCTGTTTTGATAGACGGCAGCTCCATACAATGCTGCCCGTCTGTTCAGATTCTAGGTAGCTGACACATCTCCCACCCTCATTGCCTTACCTCAGCTCCACTACTGGTGACAGTGATGGAGTTGACAAGATGTCAGCCGACCCTTATTGATTATGCATGATCTCATTAGTAAAACCTCTGCCCAGCGTGACCTAATCCTTGCTGGGAAAGACTGTGATATATGAGGACCAGTACTTTGTCACTTGAGGTTAGGCAAACATGAAGATCACTTAGTACCTGCGGTGCCCAAAGATATATCCCCTCATGCTTTGGAAAGGCAACTACAAGAGCAAAGCACACGGAAGCTATATGGGTCAGACGAGTCACTGAGAGCCTATCCTGGCTGTGAAGCTAGTTATTTATTTATGTTTTATTTGCTAAAAATGCTCTGCTCTGGCAGCCCTGGGACACTTGTCCCAGTAAATAGCAAAGTCAGAAATGGGGCAGAGAGAGGCATGCTTGGACCAAACCTGCCGACATCCTTGAGGTCTAAGACTTTTATTTCCTTTGTTAGAATGGGGCATGTTCTAACCTGCCTCTTCGCCTGCCCCTGCTCCCTGCCCCTCAGAAAGACAGCCTTGACACCATGGGGTAGTTATTATTAGAGAGTGAAATCACTTAACACATGAGAACTCTGAATTCTAAGGAACAGGAGTAGAATAGAGCTCCAGTGGAGTGATTGACCAGATCAGAGCCACTGCTATCACCAGTGGTGATGTTGTGTGAATTACAAAAAGAAAACCCCTCTTTCTCCATGTGAAAGATCTGTAAAAAGTACCCCTTTCTCTGGACTGAGGCAGCTCATTGTTCACCACATTTGCTCTCTCTTGCAAGCCATCTTTGTGCTTGAACAAACTGTGCAACCTTAGTCTTGAGTTCTGAGCACAGTGAGTCTGGCCCAGTCTTATCCACGGGAACTTGCAGTCATAGACAGGCCATCTGAATGAGCAGGCAGGGCATACTGAACCTCCCTGAACAGTGACTATGGAAGCATAGTATCTTGAAACTGAAATATTTCATTGGGAAGCAAACATTGGGTGCTATCATCCCTGCTAAGTGAGGTAACTGAAGCTTAGAGAAAGCAAGTGCTATAATTTTCATTTAAGTTACTGAAAGAGGAATAGGGTGGCCTGAACAAATTCACCCCCAAAGTGCTCGACTAGAGTAAAGAAAAAATAATCTGTGTCCAGAAATAGGTGGCTCTCTCACTCCAAGCACAATCACTTACTGTTAATAGAAAAAAAAAAAAATTCCTCCCTTGTTTCAATCATTCTCTTTATTAGCGCTCTCTCCTGACTGAAGCAGTCAGGGAAAAATCATCAGTAAATATTGCTTTTTAAATGCTTGGGTCAGGTTATCTGTCTGTCAAGCAAGAGGGGTGGGCATGCACCAGGGCCCTTGCTGCTGAGTGAGCATTCTTGGCCTTCCTGCATACACCTCAGCAGCACCCAGCCTTTAATAAGTGTTGTGTTCGGTGCCCTTTTTAAAATGATTGAATTATGGCTTTTTATGGCTCTATAAAAGCCTTTATTAATTTTGAGAAGCTGCTGCATTCTCTGATCCTGTCCAGTCCCTGCTGGGAGGTTAAATTATTCATGTGGCTTCCAATTGGCTACGTTGATTGTGTTCTGAAAGGAACAACAAGCAGGGCTCTTTGTTTTCCATGAAGGTTGGGGGGAAAGTTATGGGGGAAGCAAGAAAGTTGTGGGTCTCTTGAAGGGCATCACTTTGAGGGCCTCATGGGGCCTCTGAGACATGAAAGGAGGTCTTATGGTGATCAAAGAAATTGTTGGACCAACATCCCAGCTCAGGGAAATGGGACAGTGGACTTAAACAATATCCACTGTGGAAATGTGTCTACCTGTGTGTGCACTCATATATGTGTGCATGTTAGCTCTTCCACCAGGGTTTATGTTGATGCCCTGAATATGGAAATAAAATATTGTTTATGAAGCTCATTCTAGCTCATGATGTGCTTTCAAACATACTATCTCAGTTTTAATATTAACCCTTCTATAATTGCATATGCTGCTGAAATAGAAATTTTACTGTGCATGTTCACTTCATGGATCATAAGGATGGGTCTCAGGAATGTGGTGTTGCAAGTTCTGTGTAGCAACCAATGCCTGCATTGAAAAGGAACCACATATTTTGGTTCAAAGGCCAGTGCTAGTTCCATGGTAGCTCTGCTCTTTGTTGTTGCTAGCTGAAGAGTCTGTGAAGAGAATGCTGTCCTGGGCCCTTCCCACTGCCACTGTTCGTTGAATTCTTCCCTAACTTACACATATGTGCATGTGTGCATGCACCTGCACACACACATACATGCAGGCAAACATGCGCTTATAGGTTAAATGCATCCATCTTCGTCTCTTACCACTTCCCCAAGAATCACAAACATTCAGAGGATTGCCCCTCCCTCTTATTTGTTTTCAGACCATGCAGCCTGCTGCTCACTTTGTTCCTTATTCTATGGTGCTCTCCCACCTGGGCTCATCTGTTGATTTCTTCAATGTCTCCATGAATGTTGCTTCTTCCATGTTCCTTTCCTAGGTTACCCCACCCATGCTACAACTCCTTCTTGAATCAAGAGTGGAGTGAGGCATAGCATAAGTGCCAGCCAGGGACAGGAGATCCATGTGCTAAAGCTGCCTAAGTCACTTTCCCACCATGAGGTTATCATCCATGAATGGGGACACCAACCTTGCCTAGACTACCTCCCAAAGCTTCTGTGAGGGACACATGAGGGAGGACATCAAGAAAGGACCACAGGAATTGAACACTATTATATACATTTTATAGAATTATGACTCTCATGGTAAGAAATAGAAAATAAATAACAGAGAGATCAAGAAGACCTGATTTTGCTGGAGAAGGCTGTAATTGTCCTTTGGGCTTTGGACTAGTGAAGAGGTGTGGGAAGGATCACAGACCAGGAGAACGTGAGAGTGCAGGAACAGAGATAGGCATGAGCATGGCTTTTCACTGAGAGACTGGCAGTAATGGGGCAGCTGATGAGTTTCTGGAATGTTGCAAAGCTGCAGTTGACTCTCAGGAGAAACTTCTGAAATTAAGGTTTGGGTGAGAAACAATGATCCAGTGACTAGAGTTGGAGTAGATAAGAAGAGCCCTTGGCCTGGAGGCTTGGAGAAATCTTATTACTCAGACTAACAGCATGAATAAGTCAAGGCTGGCTTGATGCTGAGTGGAGCACTGTGCTAATTTAGGGCTCCCCCAGTATTCTACTAGCTGAGGAGGAGGACTGGTTTTAGATGGAGGAAGGCACTACAGATGGGACAAACTTATAATGTGTAGGCTAAAGAATGACCACAAGAGCAGAGCCAGGCCCTCCATCAGCACAGTTCCACACCAAGACAGTACCTGGGTGTATTACACACACACACACACACACACACACACACACACACACACACACACACACACACACACACCAGCTCCACAAAGTGAAAGGAAACCTGGATATTTGAGGGCTTTGGAGAACACATGGTCAGTTTAAAAACAGGACATTTTCAATGCTCAGTAAGGTTCTAGTTCTAAATATATTTAGCCTTTTTAGATTCCACTGATGTTCCATATGTTGTCATCTGGCTACTATATAGAACAATCAATTAGAGGCACTATCATTTCTACTAAGACTGCCAAATCCTATATTTTCTCTTTCTGTTTCCATTTGTCTCCTCTCTTTCTTGGCTTTGTTCACCATTATGTTTTTGCTGTTATTTCCCATGTACAGCATTTTGATTTGGCTAACCTGTTTTTTAACCCCTACCCTTTATGTGACCTGAATACTGCAAAAAGCTTCTACCTTCCTCAGTAACACTGAGAAGTCAGCCATTCTGTTTCTGCAATCTGCCACTTGTGTGTGACCCATAAACTTTTCTCAAGGTCTCACTCCATCCTGTGGCAGCAGCTCTGGTCTCACCTACAAACACAAAAAAGATGTGCAACAAACTTCTTTACATTAGAGTATTTGGTACAAAAAAGTGTTGTTCAGAGATAATTAACATATGAAAAAATAAACCTTATTTTTTCTTCCAGTATTTATTGAAGTCTAAATTGTGCCAAGTGCCAGAGATACAGAAGTATTGCAAAGCTCACATTTTCATGATGTTTAGATTCTAGTATGGGAAGATGATCAATAAAATGACAAATACATCAAATTCTCAAGTGATAGTATTTCTGACATTTCTAGCCTCTGATATAATTTTTCTTTTTAATTCAGGTATGGCATTCTTCACATTGGCAAAGTTGTGTGAGGAAGTGAAAGGATTATTGGCCAGAGACTTTTTCTAAGACTGAGAACATAAGCTGTCCCATCCTCTGTCTCCTCAGTCAATTCTGCTGGCTGCTTGTTTATAGAGACATTTTATGTCAACTTAAGCCCTGAGGGGAAGACTGTGGCTTCAGCTTAGAACGTATATGTAGAAGCACAGTAATGATGTTTGAAGATTGCTAATTCCAGATTGACAGTGAGAGGAACTGGTGTAGTGGTCATGTCAGTGACCACTTTGAGACTTTTCTTTAGATCCTTCCTCTATTCCTGAAATTCAGAAGGTAGTATGAAGCTTGGAAAATTAAATGTGTTAAGTCTGTTTTCCAAAGTCTTGTTCTAGGTCTTTTTGTGAAGCAGTTATACAGGCGAACATGGAGCTGTTAAGGTTGGGTTAAGACTTGAGGGACTAAAAGGGTCACGCTGGCTTTACACGAATGCTGAATATCTGCCTGTTAAAACCAAAAAAAATATTTCTAAAATGTTCTGAGTCTTTGGGGAAAAGGGGATTCATTTAGAAATTATTTATCTAAAATACTCAATTTTAAAATTAATAGACACTGTGAAATAACACTCCTCAGAGAGTCACTCTCTTCGTCCTGCAGAAAGTCACAATGTAGACACAGACAAGCCTGTGAAAGCTTTTTTTGCAATTGAAAAAGTCTAGAGCTGGATGAGGACTGCTGGCAACACGGCTCAGAAGAGACATGGGAAGGAAAGGCACATTGAGAGAGCAAAGGACACAACCCCTTTCTCTTCACGCATGGCAAATCAATTCAGTGTCTTTCATTACTACCTGAAAAGTGAATGCACATGTGAACAATAAACTTTAATCTGTTTGACAACAGTTTTTTAAAAAACGCACTGAAAGCAAGTTTCAACAGCCTGACGTGCTTTATGACACTTATTAAAAAGACACACTTGTAAGTCAATTAACCTGGCCAATGGTACCTTTTAACTTGTTTTCTAAGAGGAAAGGCAGCAGCAAAAGGGCAAAGTTTCTATCTAGAAGATTCTAAGTTGATTTCTTTTTCCCCTAAAGGCAGCTGACCTGAGTTTCAACTAAAATATGTAAGCTGCAGTTCACCCACCTCCAACATCTGAGAAGTTCAAAGAGTTTGTAGAAGTCCTTTCTTGGTTTTCACATTTTATCATTCAAAGAAGAATTGAGGACTTAACTGTAACATAATAATTGTATGGTAAAATAGGCAAAATAGGGGAGTTAATATAGAAACATGACACACGTTACTTGGTTAGTAAACATTTCCTTGGTTTGTATTAGAAATGGGTATAATGAGGGAAAAATAAGTTAGTATACTTTTCTTAATTATTCCTAAGGACATGATCACCCCTTTCACTCAAACCAAGGGAATTCCAATCCCCAATAAGTAAGAAATCAAGTAAATATTAAACAAGTAAATAAATAAAATCTTTTTTATTTTCTGTACTTTTTGTTTTGTTTTTTATTTTTTTAAATGTTAAAAATTTTCTACCTAGTCTTTACTCTCTGAAAATAATTGTATTGAAAGTCTAATCTTAAAAGATCTATTTATTATAATTATTTAAATTCTGTGGATCTGCCACAACAAAAATAGCTTCCCCAAAATGCTGTCAAAGAATATTTTAGTAGCATACAGTTCTCTGACACAAAATCGGGTATATTTTGACCTTTAGGGAGCACTGTGTATGTGTGTGTGTGTGTGTGTGTGTGTGTGTGTATAATTTTATATATATATATAATTTTATTTTATATATAATTATATATATAATTTTATTTTATATAATTTTATATATAATTATATATATATATATATAATTTTATTTTATATATAATTACATATATTATTTTATTTTATATAATTTTATTATATATAATTATATATATAATTTTATTTTATATAATTTTATTTTATTTTATATAATTTTATTTTGTATATATATAAATATATATAATTTTTTTTTTTTTGCCTAACAAAAATGAGTGCTAGGGTTTCAGTATTTTCATTGCTTATGAGCTTCCTGTTCTTGACTTTTGATATATTTCTGTCCTTCTAAACCTTAAGGAATTGGGATTGAAAAGGCTCTCACAGAAAAAACAGCTTATTCTTACAGAGATTAAAATCAAGGGGAGTATTGACCTACTTAACAGTTGAGGCCTACAAAAAGATAATAACAAATCCAAATAATTTAAAATTTTCAGAAAAATTGGGTCCCACCTCCTCAAGGCCCCGTGAGTTAGACTCACAAACTGATGTCAAATGCACACTTCTTGATTGAGGTAATTGTGTCTCTAAGCCTGGACCCCTTGCCACATTTATATTTGAATAGAGGTTGTAAAATAATTTAGCTGAAGTTTTACTGATATAAGGTTTTGTGGCAAAATAAGTTGCCTTCAGAGATGCCTGTTTTGTAATAGTTAATGCTGAGAGGAGGCTGACATTAAATATATTTGTCGGTAGCCTAATCTTTATATTTAAGGCAATCACTAAGCAATGTTTTCCTTATCTCCCTTTTCACCCTCCTGCCAGCAAAATAGAGCAGTTGTTGCTGGGTCAAGCAGTTTCAGTTACAAATTATTTTCAATTTTCAGAGTGTAGAAATATGCTCTTGTAGACTTGGAGTTATTGTGAAAGAAAAAAAGAAATTTTCATAATTTTGCCTATTATAATGTATATTTTTAACTATTATTAGGATGATCTCCATATTTAAGTTTCCTGTGGAAGCGATAAAAACAAGACTGACAGATACAAATAGAAACTTGAGAATGGCAATCCTAAAAACAAAGTTCAACAACCAATGGCAGATTTGGAGGAAAAGCATGTGACAGTTTTAATGGGTAAATGATGAATATCCCTAATATGCAAATAGCTCATACAAATAAATTACGAAAAGGTAAAACTGAAGGCATAACAGCAAATAATATGAAGAGATATTTCAAAGAATAAATAAATACAAATATAACTTAAAATATGGCTAAGATATAAAACAAAAATAATAAGGTATCATTTAAAATCTATTAGATTACCAAAAATTATAAGATCAATAATATTTCACTTCCTTGAATAAATATCTTCTATAATATTATTGTCAGGACAATAATTTGTCAAGTCTTTTTGAAAGCCATTTGTCTATAAAAATGTTAAATACATGTAAAAATTGGTCATATAATTCTACTTTAAGATGTCTATCTTATATGAATATGTACAAAAATTGGGCAAGAATGTTCAACTCTGCATTCTTTGAAATGATGCATAATCGAAAACAACCTGTGTTTCATCATTATGGGATAGGAAAGGTTCATTAAAGCATGCCCCCAGTGGAGAATGAGCTAAAGCCACTCAACAAAAGGAAAGTTTCATGTGTGATAGTGAAAGATTTTCATTATATTCTGACAATTCTGAAAATTGAAAAGACAATTTCCTCAACATTATGAATAATGTGAACTATTTCTTTTAGAAAAATACAAGTGAAAAAAACATGTCTGAGCAGCAATAGTTGGCACTCCTAATGTCTGTCACTTCAAATAACCAGAATGAAAATGAGGATTTCAGTAGGGTGATGGGCTATTAATTTTTCTCTATTGTTTGAATGCTTTATTGAGTCCATCCCATATTTATATTTTTTAAATGCTATTAAAATTTTTATCAGGGATGTGAAAGCTACTGTGAAGAAAATTCAAGTAACTAACTCTACTGTTGTTAAGTCCAAATACATCCTTCTAAAAACGTTTTTATAAGTCTGTCAGTACAAAGATCTATCTAAACAACACTCTCCAATGCACAGACACTATCCAGTCAGCTTTAGTATATTTCTTATTGTTTTTGCTTATAGAAAATATAATACCTGAAGATGAAAAGAAAAACTTACCTAGCTATTGGAGTACTGTAGATCTTAGAACACCATTATCAATAATTGAAATGTAAACTAAACAGAAGTTTTTTACAACTCTACAAGCATCTTACCATTTTCCAGCAGACATTCTGTAGGCCATGCTCTTTTAGACACAAAATATAAATGACTAAAGGAATCTGGGCAGAGAAACTCAGTAATCCATATCCTTCAATTTTTAAAGATGGATGTACAAATGTGTAGAGAAAATAAATTATAAACAGAGATAAATACACCTCAAAGATTTAACAGAAAAATTGACTCATGAGAGAATGAACATTCCATAATTTTGTAATGAAATTTTGTTCAGATGTCTGATGTATTTTTGTAAAAATATCAAGCATTTTATTGAACAATGATAATGATAAAGCATTTGTTTTGTTGACTAACTCAGCAAAAAAATCATGAAATAACTCTCATAGATTGTAATAGATATGATGTCTGAGTTATTACCAAAAAAAGAGTTTACATACACTTCCTTATGATATTAAGTTAGACATCTTTTCAAATAATCGTAGAAAAGTTAAAAAGCTGAATACTTAGTATTGAAGCTGCTGCTTTGAAGAAGATAAATAAAAAACAGGATATTGACATTGAAACTTCACTGTATTCAACAGAAATATTGGATAAAATAGTGATTTTTTGTATATTTATCTTTAAAAATCTATAGAATTGCTTTATAGAAGTATGCATAAATGGAAAGTGTCCAGGGTTGTAGATAACATTCGATATACCCTGTAGAAATATCTGAATAATGAAAAGTCAAGTTCTGAATCAGTCAAGTTCTGAATAAGAGTTCTGTATAAACTCTTTTTCCCCTCCAAATATTTCCTTACAACTGCAGAAGAAAATAAATTAGTAATGTTTACTTTAAAATGGAAAGAATTTTGCTGCCAGTTTATGCTGCAAAAAAAAAAAAAAAAGGCATGAGCTGGGAGTACTATTACAGTATGGGACTAAACTGAAAAATAAAGTTCTCAATTAGAATTTGGTATAAGGACAGGCTTCGGAAATGCTGCTGCCTACAGACGGTTATTAGTACTACTGGGTCCAGGCCACCACTATTTTAAGGTCCCCTATGTAACTTCAACAAGACAGTATTTTTACTGACACACTGCAGTTCTTATTACAAGGTTTTGGTTCCTCTAACTTCCACAGCACATAAAATAAATTAGTCTATTCAGAAATATATACAACTCATACATATGTGTGTGCATGCATACACACACCCACACACAGGAACAGCAGAGAAGTTCTTGATTCTAACAAGGCTAGTAAGAATCTAACAAGTTTTCAGAATATCGTAATGATAAACTGAAGCATCCAATGCAGCACAAACTTCTGATATCCACAGTTTAGAAAAGAGAGCTATGTATAAAATGTAAGGGGTTGAAAATTACATTGATTATTTTCTCTAAGATTCCTGTATGTTTCCTTTTAATTCCCCATTTCTGCATCTTCTGGCATCTTCTGGTGTATCACAAGTCCCTGAACTGTGGATGGCACATTTTTTACTATCTTGATGAAAATTGGATCAGGAGTCCTTTACTATTCTGAGGCTTTTGTTTCTCCCATGCCTGAACGGTGTCACTGGTCATCCTCTTCTGTTGATGGGCTGTGACTTCTTGCCCCAAAGATGCTGAAATAGCATGTTTTGTGAGATCATCTAGTTAGTTGGCTTTGGATCACTTCGAAAGGGTAGGGGTGGCTCTCTATGAGTCTATCCAAGTATAACAGTTTAAATCCATAAACAAATGAATTTTTATACTTATTTAAATACTTTTGTGTGATTCTCTATACTAACAACTTGCCAAATGCTAAATAAGCATGAAGTGATTGGAACCTCTCAACTTTGGGAACAGGAAAATCAGAGACCACACGGTTTCAAAAGCACTTCATCTGAATTTAATTGCTAGAAAAAAGAACCAAGTGGGGAAATAATTCAGAACCAAACGGGGCCACTGAAGAAAGATGGTTGGATCAGGTCTGGAGCAGGTGCAAAGAAAAATGACAGTTCTGATTTAGAAATTCTCCTAAGTGTAGAGAGCCTTTCTTCCCTTAAAAACAAGAAACAGCTCACCAGCTGTATTCTCTAAGCCCTAATTTAAGTGGGAAATGGCTACACACAAATAGTACCAAACGTTTCTGACAAATGGATGGCTCTCGTGTTTGAGGTACATAGGAAGGGAAGCGAAGGATAAAATGGACACAAAAGTAGAAGGGGACCCAAAATGAATAATGAAGAATGAAAGCAATCTGAAAAGAACACCTGCTAGACTGATGACAGAAGAAGAACAGGAGAGCAAAGTAAGATAAATGCTCATCTTGGAGATATGTACGATCGAAGGAAGAGAAGAAGAGGCAGGTATGAGCCAGTGATATAAATGAATTACACAGTAGCAGGCTTGTTTCAACACATACTTGAATCAATGCTATGCAAAGATCTATGATAACAGCCACACCATTTTGTCGATGCTCAAAATAAGCAAGAGTAATCAGGAGGAGTTATGGTAAGGCCTAGAAGTAGGGTCCATCTGTCTTTTCCTTTTCCAGTACTTTGGTTATTATTATTACAGTAGAACTGTCACTATCGCAGTTCCACAGACATAAGTCATTCTGTAGAGCTGAGTTTCCTGATAGGTGAAGATTTGCCAATTTAAGGACTGAGACTTGATGTTAAATCTTTAAACTGAATCTTTTGTTTTAATAGATTCCAAGATACTTCATTGTTATTTATGTTAATCACTTTTCTTTGGGCCCTGGCCAAATTAAACCCCGATGGCTAATATGTAGATCTGTTTTTAGTTACTTACTAAATCACTATAAATTCTGTGCCTTTTTAATTTTATCTTTTATTAAAAGCTCACTTAAAACTCATCAGTTGTAATTTTTATTCTTCTAATCACTATACTTATCCTAGGCCTCTTTATAGTTTTAACTTCAAGAGCTCTTATCAGCCCTTAGTTATATGATATATTGTTATTTTTGTTTCTTTGCTAAGAGTACCTTTCTCAATAGATTTTTTCATCTTTGAGGAGAGAGAGGTCACTAGTTCATGGAATTTTACAAGAGGAATTTAGTAGTCCTCTAACAGAATCAGATTGTTTTACAAATGAGAAAAATGGGCTTACTGAAGTGTTTAATTTGCTAAATGTCACAAGGTAATTAGGACAGATCAGAAACTAGTGTATAGGTAGTCTGAACTTTTACTAGTGAGTAGTTTCTATTTCAAAATATTAGTTATATCTTGCAACTTTTCTGTTTTGCTTCAAAAGCAATGCAGTATGAAGTATAGAAATGGTCTTAAGTGTAGAGATATGTTTTAAGACTTCATTATCCCTGTCTGTAAGATGCAGATTGTATATAGTACATGACTCATAAGATTTGTGATGTATGTACTGTGAACTTAGTTTGAACCTATCTATGTTCATCCTCAGACTTCTCTAGAAGACTGAAGAGGGACACAGTTGCTAATATGGAGTGGGAGTTTATTTTCATTTGATAACTAGTATCATTCTAGTAAAGATTCATCTTATGAAGACAAAAATGGGCTCTTCAAAAGAAGTACAAGGATCACCAAGAGGAGACGTGTTCTGCAGATTATTTTACATCTGCCACTCTGCTATTCTCGGTCCCATTGATTCATGTCTGAATTATATGGGAGGGATAAACAGTGGGATAAAACTTAAAAATTCTATTTAATTAAAGTTCTCCTAAGAAGGGTCTTGCATGTGCCAGATACCATGAACAAATACCCAGCTTAGTGTCCACTGTTATGGTAGTTGGGGCACCAGCTGGTCTGCAGTATTGTACATTCAGCCTTGGGTATCAATGTTTTCTGTGCTGACATCAGTGGCATTGTCACCCTCTAATTAGTGGAGGCATCGGCAGCCCTGGCAGTAGATATTATCACTGTCTATTGCTCATTCATTTTTCTAAAATCAGCTGAACATCCTTCATAGGCCTGGCACTGGAAAAATTTTGCCAATGGTCTCAGTCTCATTATTTTACAGTATTGGTGAGGAAGGGAAATAGAGCCAAATAAACAGTTGATAATAGTGCAATGTAGATAATGGTAGTGAATGTACAGGATGATTTGGGAGCATATGGGAAGCACATCTTACACAGGCTTGGGGGTGGGCAGTAAGGGTATCTTTCTGGAGTTATTTAGTTTAATGTGAAACCTAAGGATTGTAGGGTACAGTCTATAGGGAACACTTCTAGTTGGAGGGAGAAATTATATACTGGTAAAAAATGAAGGGAGAACATAGCATCTGTAGACAACTTAAGGAAGTTTATCATGGCCTGCATATGAACTGTGTGGTGGGGGCATGATGAGATATAAGGCTGGAAGGACAGGCAGGGGCAATAATTTGAATTTTATTTTTAGAAAAACAGGGCATACTAAAAGGCTTTAAAAAACACATGGTATAATCAGATTTGTGATTAAAAAATTTAAGATTAATGCCATGCAGATAAAAAAGATTTGAAAACTACCTATTGGGGACATCAAATTGAGTCATTAAATTGAGAGATGCCCATATAGAGGCTGTGGTTGTGGTTCAGAATATAGAAAGTGGTGACCTGGAGCAGGCTTGTGGTGATGATATTTCTGGAAATAATTATGATATGGATATATTTTATAGTCTTAAACCTAGGAGTCAAAGACACTGAGGAATGGAATCAACCTCTTAGATAAGATAACTGAGAAGATAAAAGGTAGAATGATGGACCTGTTGTGGAAACCAGGTTAGGAAGAAAAGTGTAACAGGAGGGAGATTGTAAGTCTGGTGGAAATAAAGGGCATAAACGAGTCAGTCATCTTACAGTAAAGAGATGGTCAGAAGTGATGAGAGGAGGAAACTGAGAAGACAGAAGGCTGCCACCAGTGGTCACAGCCAGAGCCTGAGGGGGCAAAGTGGTATGCTTAGCAAAGGGCAAGGTATAAGCACAGAAGACAGAGCATGTAAGCACATGTCAGTCATGCATCAGGAAGTCTTAAAACTAACTGGGAGTATAACTTAAGGGAGAAGATTGAAGTTCTGCTTATGCACTGAGGTGGAGCCAGAGAAAATTGATTCTTCTTTTCATAGCCTTATTTTCTTTTCCACTCTTTAATTCTCACCCCCCTCCCACCCCCACTTCCACCCCTGACCCATGGATATTGCCATTTCCCTTAAGAACTGGATCTCTGAAAGCTAGGTGTCCCCTCTCACATGCTCCTGGCGTGTACCTGGGGCCTGACCTGGTGCATCCAGGGCCTAGTTAGTGGCTCTACCTGACATGTGAACCCAGGACCTTCTGTGTGCAAAGGGCACACATTTATGCCCTTTATTCCCACTCCTTCATAGCCTTATTTTAACCCTCTTCTAGAATGGCTCATGGAGCACAGTTATCTGTAAGTAAATTTTCTGGTATAACTGATCAATAATTATTAGCTTCTTTTCTCCCTTCACACTCTTCACTTCACAAAGCAAAATTCAAGGTTAAGAATTCAAAAGGCAGTCATTAGAGCATTTTGATATATCAATGATTGGTTGATTTAGAAACAGAAATTAATCTGTATTTCTGTGGATTGAAAAAAATGAAAATTTTCAACCTGCTATTTTAGTTGCTTATTTAGTGTCAAAGTAGTTTGTTGATTTTGTTAGTTCTTTTAGGGAATTGCACTTTTGAGGTAGGTTAAAAACAGTGTGAGTAAGATATGAAAAGTTGAATAGATCTTGATTTTTCTTTTGGAGATTTCCATGTCAAAAGTGTCTCTGCAGATTGAATGACAAAGACACAGAAACAGAAGCTATCTCAGACTTCCTCCCATTGCTTATTAGCTAATACAGAATGATTCAAAAATAATTTAATATAAAGCAAAGAAAAGGGAAAAATTCCAAACTATATTTTAAGATTCCAGGAAAGTAATACAAAACATAGGCATATGCACACACATCTTTTCTAAAATGTGTATAAAAAAAGCTTTAAAAATGACTTTAGTCTCAAATGTTCTTGGGAATTTCAACAAAGAGAGGATTAATTTTTTATCTCCGATTGTTATGTCAGTTTCACCAAAGGTATGAACTGGTCTTAGTAACACTCTGAGGTGGTATTCAGCACTGTTTTTGTTTTTGTTGTTTGTTGTTTGTTTATTTTTTAAACATTTTATTTTGTTTTCTATGTTCAGCTCTCTCACTTTTGGATCCTCCAGCAAATCATGCTATGTTAGGACAGTTCAGGGTTTTTCTTCCACATAGGGAAGTTAGTGAGGAATAGATGATGATCGGCTAATTAAATTCCTCCATGGCAGAAAGAATGTAAACACCTTCAAATTTCAGAGAATGATGATAATAGTTAATATTTTTATCAATTATCTGTCAGGCATAACTCTAGGTGCCTGACATAAATTTTCTCATTGAATCCTCACAACAACATAAGTAATAGATAGGTGTTATTATTCTCTTCATTATACAGATGAAAACCTGAGGCACGAAGTATATAAATCCTTTTCCTAAAGTCTCATAACTAGGATGGTTAGAGCTGGAGTCAGCACCCAGATCACCAGTATCTAGAGCCAGAGTACTCTCTATCTCACTCTTCTAAAAGAACATTTCTAATTTAAGAAGCCACTACCCTAACTCAGACCCTGAGGGAAAGTATGGTTTCTTGAAGCTTCAGTTATTTCTAAGTGGACTAATGATAGAGCTACTTATTATAAGGCTCAATTTTCAATTTCAAACTCAGTCATTCCAACTATCACCAACACACAAGAGGCATTGACTTTGCCATCACAGAATTCATCATCTAGTTCTGGAAGCTTTCAGAGCTCAGTGGCAGAGGCTTTGAGGTAATACCTGCTTTTGAACTCATGAATCTAATACCATCAAGCTGTGTTGACACCATTAGTTTTTCATATTAAGCCAAGATTCCTTCTTCTTAAATAGGTTTTAGAAATACTAATCACAAAATGTTAATGCAGGATTAGAGATAATGTACGTAGAATCTTTTGTATAACATTTGCCTTTGGTATTATTATTACTGCTGTTGTATCATTTACCCTTCTAGATAGAATAAAAGCAGTATTACAAAGCATTCTATGATAAATTCCAAGGTACTCATATGTATAGTATATGTTCTAGAAAGACAAGCTCTAACCTCTCTTCCACAAAATTCTCCCTGAGGGAGTACATGGTATAATTTTAAGACATGCTTGTAAAGGGTGAATTGATTGAACTCTTTATCTGAAATGATTTTTCCCACCTCTTAACTTGGATCTATCTAATGCTCTTAGTGTCCTGATTTTTTTTTTTTAAGTGTTGGAGTAATGTTGTGCTTTGTAGCATCTTCTGAAAGATATTTTAATCTATTACTCTTTGACTCTTCACCTATTTAGGTTCTATCTCCCCAAAGATTTGTTAGTTCTCAAGGGAAGGGGCTGTGTTATTTTCATATTTGGATATTTTACAGTATCTAGAGTGTGACATTGAACATTATAAATACAAAAGACATATTTGTTACTTTTGATTCTGTTTAATTAATTTGCCTGGATTTGATTTTATGATAGGCCTAGGAGGATTTTCATAGGACCTCTGTTCTTCTATGAGTATAATTACACAATTCCATCATATTTTTCCCAGTGGAGATTTAGAGGGAATGAATTGTTCTAGAATCGAACAAGTAGGCCTTTAGAAAAAAAGGCACTATTTAATATAGATGATTACTTATTACTGAAAGGAAAAAAAAAACTTGGGAAAGTCTAACATTTAAAACTCTTTACTTTTTATCTAAAATAGTCTAAGATATTAAAAATAACAATTTTGAAGCCTTTTAAAAACTTCTCATATAATGTCATTGGAAGAAGTGAATATCTCAAGCTTTGTTTACCGTTTCACTTTTGAAATCAACTCTTCCAGAAGAAAAAGCACATCACTGTGTTCATTTATTGAGTGGAAAAGTTGAGACTCTGTCTACGTAATGAAGAAAATCAGAAAAAGAATTAGCCAGCAAGATAACACAGCAGACTCCTCATCCCTATCATGTAAGCCCAAATGAGCTTAGTTTTATTTTATTGTTTTTATTACTGGTATTGTTTTGGCTTTAGCAATCCTTTAAAAAATATTCCCCTTTGTCAATATATATTATAATAATACTATTAAAGACACTGTGGTAGAGGGGAGTAGAGAGTGGATAACAGCAGACAAAGAACCTGAAGTCAAATTGTGGAGGTGACTTTGGGGACAGAGCCATGTATGCTTATGATTGATGAGGAAACAGTGCTGGTGTGATTATGCAGGCAGTGTTTATGGAGAATATCTACTTGGAGCAGCTTAGATACGAACTGAATTTCATTTAAATAACTTGTCAATTTGTTTGGCTAATTCCGTTACTTGATTTGTCAAAGGAGACTGAAATCAAACATACCAGACCAAAAAGATTGCTCCATTTTCTATATGGTCCACAAACAGAGCTTTTCCCATTCAGTTGCCATTAAAACAGTCTGCAACAAATTGGATGGAAGGGAAAATGTAATTCTTTACCTAATTTATCCAAACTACATAGACATTTAGCTTTCAGAGTAATAGTTTCTTAGTCTATTTCATTAATTCCAAGGGGTACTGAAGTGTTTCAGGATGAACCTGGGGAGAAGTTGTGCGCCTTAAGAGACTTTCTATTGTTCCTATAAAAAAAGTACACAAGAGGAACCAGACCCCTTTGGTGATCAGTGATATTATGGATATACACAGGTCCATGCTTTATTTCAAGTCCTCTAGTATCTTTGCTACTCATAGTCATACCAGGAAAGGTTGAGATATTTCTTACTCTCTCTGAGTTAGGAAAGTTATCCAGGAATTAGGGTTTTGAAAAGGAACAAAATGATGAATGTAGAATGCTCACACATGTGAACACAAACATAGAAAAGATACTTTATTTAAAATTACTCTATGTGTTTTTAAGAGAGTTGCTGAAAGAGATTTAAGTTTTAATGAGCACTTACCCTAGGCTGATACCAAGACACTAACTGGCTCTAGGGATAGATTCTTGTGCTTGTTTTAGACACTGAACCAGAGAGGATAGCAACTTGACAGATGCACCATTGTTAGTTAGTATTAGGCTGAAATTTGGACCTAAATGACTCACACCTTATTTTGTGAGGAGGTATTCTTTATATTTCTTAGGTTACTTATAATTAAAGCGAGTGTTTAAAATGCAACAAAAATATAAATAACAGTAAATCATGGCATTGCTTATAGTCTGTTAAAGAACAAGAAAAGATTATGTCATTTGATGCAGAGGTGCTTTAGAAGTTTTGAGACCAAGGCTTAGATTTTGCAACCCATATTCTACAATAGAGCATAATGCCAGAAAATATAATCATTTCACTCTTTCTTCTTACTTCTCTTAGACATTATTAACAATTGTAGAATTTATTGAACATGCCATAAGTGCTTTGCCATCAAGTGGATCACCCATAGAAAAGATAAATGTGAATGTGACTTAAGATGGGAGAAATCAACAGGAATTTGGAAACTGGAGTCAGCATTTTATCCTTTTTTCATTGTGATGGCGTACAAATGAGTAAGCACATCTTGTTTTCCCCTTTCTCTGAATCCTGTCTGAGCAATACAAATAGTAATTGGTTGCTATGGTAATCTCAACCTGTAACTAAAACTGATGTATCTAGGTAACGGTGTCTGAAGGTGAGAATGATAAAAGCTTAAACTCTGGAGTTTTGTAGGGAGATGGCCTTGGAGTATTAAAACTGGTAAATATAGCCTCGGCTCCCCCAAAATTGGTAAATTTGTTAATTTTATCCTCATCATTTCTGACTATGTCAGTTTGTCTACACAAACAGGCTGGATTGCCTTCATATAAGTTGATCTCTGAAGTTGACAACTTCCATAAACTTGCAGTCAATGAGAAATACCAGTTACAGGCAGAATTTAGCACTTAATACACTTTTTATTTTATTGCTGAAAAGGGTTCAGCAGCACTAAGATGATTTAAGCTATCAATGAGATGCACTGAAAACAGCCTAGTAAAATCATAGTCAGTCTGTGCTTATTTTCCATGACTCACAGGTTTATTAAGAAATCTCATTCTTTAGAGCCCAAAGGATGAACAACTTTCTTACAAGTCAAGACCCCTGTACTTTAATCAGTGGCTGCCACCAATCAGCTGCATAACGTGTCACGCAACCTCTCAGGTCTTTGCTTCCTCATTTATGAAGGGGTCGATAAGTGGGCCTCTCTCCCAGGGTTGTTATGGGGATTAAGGATAGAATTATTCTAAAGCGCTTTGCAAATGCAAGTGTTATATAAATCCTAACTACTAACGTATGGCTTTGATTTCATTAGCTCTTCACATTTTGAAAGTTATAAGGAGAGCTCAGTAGTTATAAGTGTTCAGAGAAGAACACTTCTCTGTAATAAAAGAAAAAAAAAATATATATATATACACACACACACACACACACACACACACATACACACATAGATATAGCTATACTTATATTTATCTATCTATTGGTATAGAGGATGTTGTATTTGCTTGTTTACTTAGTGATTACCAGGATGTTGAGTAGACTTTTTTTCTATTGTTCTGACACTGGCAAGTGGCTTCAAGAGGACTGGCAGGGTCATCATTTACCAATTACAAGGTTGGAAAATTTTCTAGGTCTTGTTTAGCAGTAGAATAATGTCAGCTACCCCCATTATACTTCTTTCCCTTTCCACCCTCAGCCTATGAGAGAGAGAGAGAGGGCATGGGGATTATCAAGGATGTAAAGAAGGGAGTGTAATATTTCCCTGTTTCTATCTTAAGTCAAAGGATATGGGGAAGGCATGCACTGCCCCATGAAAATTAGGTGTGGTGCCCAAGGGCCCAGTGAAACTTGTTTACTGTGGCACATAGTAGGAAGAAGAGAATTGCCATTTTTTTTTTATCTCATTGGACATTTGTGTGAGCTGGGTCTCCTGTGACTCTTTAAACATGAAAAAATTGAATGGAGAGAAGGGACCTCGCTGAACAGCCTCTAGCCCTATTATTTGGCTTGACAAAGTATATGAATTCCCCTTTGCTGAAGAGAAATGGAAGGTAGCCACGTTTGAGCTATCTTGCCGGTATGTGACCTAAAAGAGCTGACCACTGGGCAACAAATTCCAGCAACAAGGGCCTATGGGTAGATTAGGGTCTGGTGATATTACTTCATACTGGACTATCCACAGCGGGGATTTATACAGTGAGGAGTTCCAGTGAGATCCCCAGAGATAAATCAAAAAACATATTAGAGAGCACAAGAAACACACATGTATATTCTAACAAATAACTGGGATACATTATGCAGATGGGTTTATTAGGTAAAGTAAGGGACAAAGTAATATCTCTATAGAGTTAGAGGGAAATATGAAGTGGAAACTTAAATGAGTGACTGAACTGTACCCAGCAAGGAAACAAATGTCACAAACCATTAAATCAGATATTTAATTTTTTAATTTTTACTACAGTGAAATAAATATTTTTAACTTGGTTCTGACTGATTATTTAAACTGACACTTTCATCGCTTAGTGTTTAGCTTGATTCTCTTCATTATATCACTGAGAAATAAAATGACCAGTGGCATGTAAATAAAATTTTTTTATAAAATGGATAGTAGTAAATGCTTAGTATGTGACAGATACTACATTAAGACCTTTACATAGATTTCTTATTTAATGTTTATAAAAATCATATGAAGTTGGCACTGTTATTCCCAGGAGAAAACTGAGGAACTGAAAATTTGAGTGACTCATCAAGATCACAGTGATAGTCAGTGTGATCGGTTTGCTGGTTTGGTTGTATAATGGAATAGATCTTTTTTAAGTCCATTGTTTAAGAGCAGGTCATTAAAATGGAAACGTTATTTTCCTTTTTCTTAAAGTGTATGTCTTTGGACTTTGCTCATGATGTATGGCTCATCTCTCATCTTTAATCTTGAGGCAGCTGATGTTATGGATGAAAGGAAGAATCATACATTGAGACAGATTGAGACCACTATAAATTTGTGATCTTGGAACCTCATCTAGACTCTCAACACTGCCAAAAAGGCCTATTATGACTTTTTAAAATAAGTTTAATCTTTTTAAAATAACATTTTTATATAACAAAAAAATAGCTTTTAAAGTTCTTCAAAACCTTTTTTTTCCCCTCCAGAACTTGAAACATCTTGTCCAATTTGTATGCCAAAGGAGTAACCAATTAGCGAATGTGCTGGTTTCTCTTTATATCAGTGTTAAGGATTTGAGGCAGGGAAATTCAGGAGGAATGGATGTAAGGAACTGGGAAAGAGTTATGTATCATCTCTCTTTCTAGGATTGGGGTAATTCTGGCCTCTCTTATGCCATGTAATGTGTGTGGATGACCCTAAATCCACAGCTCTAATTTATTATATAGGTAAAGATAGATAAAATATTAACTTGTTTTTGATGGTTTAAAACAATGCTTATTAATTGTGGAGCATAGAACAAAAACATTGAAAGGAAAATTACAACCACAAACCACGTAGATAACCAGTATTAGGAGTTATAGGATATAAGGTTTGATAAGGTGTTTATTTTCAAGGAAGGATGCCTGGTAATAAATGAATATTATGACTGATAAAGGAGCTATATGAACAAACAACTATGAGAATAGACACTTTGACTTTATGATTGAAAAAGCAGGGTATTTCAAATAATGATAAGAAAAGATAAATGAGTTTCTTCTTTGTCCTTGGTGTGTGTATGTGCGCGTGCATAAAGACATTGTCAAACTTTGAAAACCTGCCCTACTTTCATACAACCAAGAAAGTCCGATCTCATTGTTTCTAGGGTCAGTAGAGGAAAGAAGCCATATGAATAGTGAAGGCAGTATCTAAAATATTTGAATGAGATCTAGTTTTGTGGAATCAGTAACCAGATAACTAGTGGTATCTTAAGTATTCCAACTTGGACTATAACTTTTCCTATTACAGATATATATTTTTTCACAACTGATACAAGGAATTTCTTTATGAAATCAAAATAATAATATCATATCACAATTGGAAAAATAGTCTCAAAAATATTTCCCAACATATTTCCTGAAGTACAGCCAATTAACAATGGAAAAATTAATTTGAGAATATTAAGTTTAGACAAATTAAGCGGGCTCCTTTACTGTAGGCCTTCTAAGGGCGTTTAAAATGCTAATATGAATTTCAGGTCTTCTAGATGGGATAAGATGCTTCTTGATATGCTTCTTGTTCATTTATTATTTATTCAGCAAATATGTAAAGTGCCTATTACATGCTAGGTGCCACTCTATGCTTTGGGGCGTAACAGAAATAGGACAGACATACGGCCTCATAAAACCCACTCTAGTGGTTAAAAAGATATATGCTCTACCTATAGGGAAGAGAATTGGACAGCTGTTTATCTTTCTGTATTGTTTCAAGCCAAGGAAAATGTTAACTGGAGAAACATTTGTGAGAAGAAGAGTGGGATTATGAGCAGGAAAGTAAGGCATCTGTCTACGTTTCTCCTTTCTGATTATTAACTACACCTCCACACTTTCTCATCTTCTTTGTATTGATTTTTCATCATATAATGGCCACGAATAACAAAAGAAAGGCTTAATAACAAACATTAAAATTAATAAATAATTACAGCCACTAATCTTCCTCGACAAACTGATTATTTGTTCAGTGACACTATTATATAAAACGAGGTTTACATAATTTAAAAGGGCATTGTCATGCCATTTTTACAGCTTTTTTTCTGTTTGTCCTTGCTTCTGATACCCTTTAAGAGCAATATAAAGATATAATTATTGCAGCATACATAGAGACAGAGGCAGTGGTTTTATAGAGATGGGGGAGTAATTTAAACCCCCAAAATGAATTGATTAACAATATCAGATGCAGTTTTTACACTTTAAATTTCACTGTTTTAAATTCATTTTATGAGAGTGATATTATCTTTTTAACTAGGTTGACCTTATCACAAAAAATACTTTATTCATGTCTACATGTGATGCTATTTTTGTAATCTATCTTTAGTCAGCATATGGATATTTTGATACCCATTGTTAATATGTACACTTTATTCTTAAGGTTGATTTCTTTTGGAGTTGTGAGAATAAACAAAGAAACAAAAATTTTATCCTCCCAGGATATAACACTAAAGTACTACTCAATGAATTTCTCAGGTAAACTGAGAGCCATAGAAAGTTGGGCCAACAAAAGATAGCCCAAGTTTCACAATGTTATATTGGTTACCTACATAGTAAGTAGTGCTTACTGTGAGTGTGTGTGAATTTGAGTATTCTTAAGTATATGTGCTTATTTAACAACCTGGAGACCTCGGGAAACTTCATTTCTCTTGAAAAATTCAACTGCCAAATGGGGAGAGAGAGGTCTTAACATTCACCCAATATCCAGCGTCAGACATATTAGAAGGAATGACTTGCAGAAGCATTTTGGAAGCTCTGAAGTGATATGCAAATGTAGGACATTATCATGGCCCCTTCTCATTAGCACTTTAAAATCCCTAATGCAGCTACAAAATGTCCACAGGAAAAATATTTTCATATAAAATATAAAAATATGTAAAAGGATGGTTTGAGTAAAAACTCTGTGGCTTGAGATTTGGTCTTATTTTAAAATGAGGTCAGCCTGGTTGGGTTTTGAATTTCAATAGAGAAATTTTGCATGGTTATACAAAGATATTTTAAATGTTGAGAAGAAGAAAGCCCCTCACAGATAGCAGCAGGAACCATACTGGCAGAGTTGAAGGAAGTAGAGAAACAAATGCTAAATGAGGAGAACAAACACATATTTTCTCACAGCAGGAGATTAAAAGACACAAAAGGTTTATGGTCATAGAAGGCAACTAATACTGCACCACCAGTGATAGCAGGGCTCCTGTTAAAACAAAGGGAAAGGTGCTGTGTACAGGAAGGGTGCTCAGGTGCTCAAGGGACTGTGTGGAGCAGTGACAAGGACACTGTGCTAAGATATCCCAGGGCTTTGTCCTGGCTCTGGTATTTATTGGATCTTTTCTCTTGGAGGATGTCATGATATATTTAGAACTTAAGTTTTCTCTACTGTGAAATGAGGGGTTTGGGTAAGGAGCGGATGTCTCTCAGAGCACACCAGGTTCATGACTGAGATTGGGTCAGGGATTATGTATGCCGCACTCTCCATGCAAACCATTGTTGACACATTAAGAGAACTGCCACTGAGGCTTCAACAGACATGTATGTTGGGATCCTGCACACTGAGCTGTCCCCCCCACACACACACACAAATTGGAGACCAAGATCTTTAATAAGCAAATATAGAATGTCACCATACCTTAAGGTAAATGCAAAGGGTCTGTTATATGTTCAATTCTAAGGTATGTGGAGAGAAAGACAGCTTTATATAATTAGCCTATTGGAAACTAGGTCTTTAAAAAGTCCCCAAATATATTTGAAGTGGCTTAAGCATGACCCTCTAATGTGATTCAGTTGGGTGTCGATTAGAGCACTGAAATCTGTTTAAAAACATCTCTCCATGGAGTTTTTGGGAGCTTCCCAGATGAGAGTTAAAGCCCTAATGGAAAAGATGATTAACTTTACTCACTTCTCAAAAAATTTGTTGTCATCAACATTATCCATCACTTGGTTCCATAAAGCCACAGTGATTTTTTTTTTTTAATTAGGGCTTGGTTATATCATGTATAGCTTTATTTATTACCCTACCCACAACACATAGTTAAACATTATATACTCGAAAAACATATAGCAATATTTTAAAAATGTTTATCATTGGTATTAAGATTATGAGTAATTTTGAATTTTTTTCATATTTACCTTAGTTCCAAAATATCAAAATCAAATTTGACCTCAGTTATGGCAACTCAATTATGTAGATATATTTGGCTTTATGTTTTATGTTTTTTCCTTGAGACTGATTTTTTATTAGTATATTGTT
Organism: Cynopterus sphinx; assembly: GCA_030015415.1. Classification (NCBI taxonomy): domain Eukaryota; kingdom Metazoa; phylum Chordata; class Mammalia; order Chiroptera; family Pteropodidae; genus Cynopterus; species Cynopterus sphinx. Next base: position 23,789,743 of record CM057384.1, on the reverse strand, counting down.
ATTTTAAATATGCATTTTACTATACATTTCTTCATTGCCTTAGTGAAAAACATTCCGGGGAGGGAGGAAGAAGTGGAAGCAAGGGAAGTGAATAAAGGGAAGAAAAGATGAATTAAAAAGGGGAAAAGGGAGGAAAGAGGAAAAAAAGGCAGGATGACAGGCAAAAACCAACACAAATAGGTAGGCAGACTCATTTGAAGTGAAACTCCTCTGAACCTGCTGTTGTGATGAGTTTGGAAATACTTCTCTTTGAAAAGTAAAGGAGCGAGTCATTTTTGTCAAAAGTAAGGGGAGTTTCATGGGAGAGAATCAGAATGTGGGGTCAGAGAATGCTTCATATTCTAAATTATGAAATTGTCAACATAGTTTTTAAAATATTTATTGAATGGGCATGCTAAGACTTCACCAGAGTAACTATTCTAATCAAGAAATAAAATATCTTCAAATTTCAGAAAAGGCAAAGTTTAAGATACACATAGGTTGGTGTGACTGGAACAATTATCTCCTAGAAACATCCCTTCTATCTACCGAAACAATTTTGAATTAAGCCTGGAAGTTGCTTATCAACTCAATTTCCCGGAGCACAACATTAGTATTGCTTTATTCATAAAAACATATTTTTATCAGAGAGAGAAGAGTTGAACATCAAATTCTTTAATATCATGTAAGTAATGACCCCAAAATGGCCTGATTTGCAGGATGGCAGACTGTGGAAACTTTACTAACACCTCCCAGTTGTGCAGTTTCCCCAAATCAGTTTTACATAAATATGAAGGTGTGCAATCTGCCAGTTAATATTAATGTGCTCATTTGCAGGTGCGTTGAAATAACATGACACATCTGGGACTGGCATTATTGACCCCTTTGGCAGTGGTGATTCATTAAGTGGTCACTCCTTGAGACAGCAATATCTGCTTGAATAGCTATTAACATTTTGAGACCTTACCTAGGTATTTATTGCTTTTGAGTGGAAATCTGCATCATAATTAGCTAAAGACATGATTTTTGTGTGTATGTATATGGAAAGAGTAGAAATAGAGTGACTTGAGCTGAAATAAATAAATCTGGAATTATCCAGCTGATATAAGAATATAGTAGAGTTTGAATTGAGGGGTAAAATGGGTTTTCAAATAAATTGTTAATAGCACCCTTTTGTCGAGCTTGAAATCCACTTCATATTTATCTGTTCAGTACAGTTTGGGGAAACACACCACATTCCAGATACAGTTTTAGGCATTGGCACAATAATGCAGAGGATAAAGGAGAAAATGATCTTTGTCTTAGAGGCAGACAATGAACAGATGTACAAATAAATGCAGAGGGCCTGGGGAGTGAGAGTGTGTTGGATAAAGGCAGGTAGAGTTTGACACAGGTGATGTGAGTACTTCATATAAGGGAGTCATGGTAGCCATCTCTGGTAAGGGGAAATCTGAGCTGGGGCTTAAGAAAGTGAGGGAAGGAATGATGCAGATATCTGGGGAAGAAAATGCCAGAGAGGAAAGCAGTAAGCGAGAAGGCCATGAGGGAAGAGTGTGTTATGCTTGTCTTGAGGAAGAACAAGACGGCCCAGGCTGTGCTAGAGAAAGGAGTGAGGTGGGGATGAAATGCTGTGGGAGGGATCACCTAGGCCCTGACAGACCTCTGTAAGCACTTTAGATATTGTTTCTTTGGGGAGTTTAGAGAGGAGAATGCACCAGTTCTGAGTTTTGTTTTTGAAGGGTTACTTGTCTGTTGTGTAAAGAATAATCTGTGGGGTCAAAGAAAAAAACATGCAGAAATCAGAGAAATCATTAAAATATTGTTATTGGTGAAGGGTAGAAGTAGGGAGATTGGATAGATCTTGGGTATATTTAAAAGGTAAAAGCAGAAGATTTTCTAACAGATTGGATGTGAGGTATAAAATAAAGAGAAGACAAGGATAGCTGGATAACTACAACATTTTTGTTTTTTCCTGCCCCACTTGCGAAGTAATCAAAATTTTGGACCAAAACTTCCAGACTGTTGTGTTAGAGCTGGCATGCAGAAAACTTTACATGTTCAGTGTGAACATTACTTCCTTTGTGAAATATCTTGATCTTTTGGGAAAATTTCTTCCCAAAACAGGAATCCTCATTCACACACTCTTGATAGACGTTCATCCTGTCATGTGCTTGACTGAATTAACCAGGTTTTAAAATTGAACAAAGGCAGCCTATATCTTATCCATCTTTTAGCAGGTATCTTAACTCACCTCTTTTTTCCTTTTACTTTCACCAAATGAACAATTCTTCTATAAAAGAATTACTTTTATAGCATTGAGTATTTGGTATGTGCCAGGTAATTTATCTCATTCACATTTCCTGGAAACCTTGGGTATAGTCCTTATTATCACTGTACAATATAGGAGGAATTTAAGGATCACAGAGCTTTTCACCATATAGAGCTCTTAAATTTTTTTCTGTAAATCTTGTGTGTGTATGTGTGTGTGTGTGTGTGTGTGAATTATTGTACCCACACATAAAGTCATTCCAAAACCATGAATAGTTTCATCACAGTATGATAGATTTATCAGTGTAAACACCTGTGTAACCACCACAGAGATCAAGAACTAGAATAGTACTCAGACCTCAAAAGCCCCATAGCCATCTCAGTCACTGCACTTTGTCTTTTCCAATGTGACTGTTGGTCTAATGTTGCAGTTACTTTATTTTATGATTTGATCATATAAGCATAGATCAATGAACACCATTTAGTTAAGTTTGGTATGTTTGTATATTACATGGGTCATATCTTACAACTTGGCACTATTTTGTGTCAGATGTCTCTGCTCCAGTATTATGTTGTGTGGTTCATCAATGTTGCTGGCTGTCCATTTATTTTCCATGTTGCCTGTTATTCTATCACGTGACTTTATCCAAAGATATTTGCCCATTCTGCCATTAAAACATGTTTAAGTTTGTTCCTCCTTTCAAGTACTGTGAAAATGCTAATCTGAACATTGTTTTTTACATATATTTTGGTGCAAAGATGTATTGATTTCTGCTGGGTTTATACATAGTAGTGGAATGGCCAGGTTGTAGTTGGTGTGTAGTTCCAATTTTAATGGTTGATACTCAACAATTTGAGAAAGGAGTTGTGCAAATTTATAGCATGGCAGGGAAGTTCTGAGTGTAGCAGTTCCTTTCTAATATTTTATATTGTCATTATTTTTAATTTTAGATATTATGTAAGATCATAGTAGTATCTCATTTTGATTTCCCTGGCATTAATGAAGTTGAACACTTTTTTTTCTATTTCTATGTTCTCTTTTCTGAAATACACATTTAAATCCCTAGCTACCTTTCTTTTATATTGTTAGTGTTATTCTTATTGATTTACAGGATATATTCTGGATTTTTTAAAACATGTTCTAAAATTAAGATCTTCAGTCATCATCTTTCATACAGTGGCCTGCTTTTTAAATCTTTTAATAATGCCTTTTGGTCAAATTTATCAATCTTTTCCTTTAGGATAGTGCTTTTTGAATCTTGTTAAGAAGTCAGATATCATTTTTTTTTATTGTGTGTTTGATAGAATTGAGTCATGAAGCCATAAGGGTTTTGAGTTTTCCTGAAATACTTCTTGTGTCCATTTAGATGAGTTGTATTTTTCTACAATTGTTTATCCATATCATCTAAATTTAAGAATATATTGGCGTAAATGTATTCATAACATCTTCATATTTTATGTCTATCTTATCTTTGAATATATCCCATGTAATCTAATGAGTGATGTAATTCCCATTCTCTAAGGGCCCCTTCTAATCCTCATTCCCACATCATAAACACACAACACAGAGCTGTATGTATAGGTCAAACTTAATAAAGAGGGGAATATGTTTTAAGGTTGTTTCTAGTTATCCAAGCCAATCAACTGCTTCACAATCTGGTCTCCAAAAGTCAACTGAATTTTCTATTGTGTGAACACTGCTTGGAAATGCAGTCTGAGGAAATCCTTCATGCTGGAAATTTTAAAATTGCTTCCAAACTGAATCCACAAGCATCCCTCAAAATCATCAGTTTTAACAACCTCAAATGAATGGAGAATGGAGGTTGGGGAGAGGGCTCTGTTCTCTGCTGTGATGTTTTTTGCAGAAGTTGTGTGAATATTATCAGTAAAGAGCAGTCCTAAATGTCCTCTTTTTAATATACAGCTCCTACTTTTTTCCATATGACATCCTTTCTGACCAGGTTTCTAAGCTACAGCCTTGGCTTCTGTTGATTATTCATATCATCATTATTCCAGACTAAAAACCTTTAAGTAAATAACCAAGACTGGAAACATTGTAGAAGATAATTCTTATATAACAAAAACTTCATTATAGGGTTCTGTCATCCCCCACTCCCTCCTCCAATTCCTTTTACTCTAGTTTTTTTTGACTACTTACTAACATTATGTCTTGTGTACTTTTATGCTATGTTCAGTATAAATGATATAATTAATAGTGGAAAATATTTTTGTTGTCTTTTTGCATTTATTTATGTTCAAAGGATCATGTAAAGTTCTGCTACATTAAAATTTAATTCAAAAGCAAACAAGTTTTGTTCATTTCTCAGTGTAATGCCCATTTCTGTTCAGCTTGTATGAATGATAAAATATTATCAGTCCACATTTTTCTATTTGGTTTCTAGGCATTTGTGTAAACTGGTTAGAAAAAGCAAGTGTTGCTTTGTTAGGCATGTGTTCAAAGAAGTATTGTAGAGACATATTTTATTCTGGGCACCCTGTCACCATGTCAACAGGGCCCAATCCATTATTTAGCAGTTAATTTGTTAATCGATTGACTGATTGGTTCAGGCATTTTTTTTGCTTTTAGATTACCAAAAAAAAAAAAAAAAAAAAAAAGGAAAGCTAGAAAACAACAACAAAAGGCTTCCTCTGTAGGGTAAATTTAAGGAAATAGCATCAGAATCATAAATGTACTTGTGTTTACAGATCTAGATTAAATCTGACATAGATTGGCAAACAATGAAAAAGGTTCTCTTGCTTGAAGCATAAATATTTTGAATCTTGCCAGCCGACCTTAAATCTCAGAAGATAAGTAAACTGAATTGACCTTTTGTGGTGGTCATGGGGCACAGGGAGGGAGAGGAAAGCAACCTGAGTTTTGCTGAAAGACAAGATTTTCTCTCCAAGGTCAGGGGAAGAACAGGATGGTTTCCACTCCTCAGATGCTCCTACAGATCTCACTTCCCTCTTCTTATTACCCTGTCTTTAGCTGAAAATGGAAATGAGTGGAGAAATGCACTGTGAATACATACATGTTGATACCAAGAGTGGCCTTAGTATCTTATGTCTTAAAAAAAAAAATCCAGCTGAGTAACTCTGAAGATTTAATAGGGTTTATTCAACAGTATATGATTTGGGCAGCTTCCCATCTAGCAGAGAGAAGGCAGCTCTGAAGAGCTGCAGGAAAGGAAAGATTTTTAGAGGTAGAGAGGGGGTGGGACACACAAGTCATAACCAAAGACAGGATTATTTTAGGCAAGGTCACCTTCCTTTGAGGGATGAAAGGGAATCTACCAGGTGGGTTACCTCACTAGTACTGAGCAGGAAATACCAGATTGACTGATTAAAAGTCATATACCTACAGTTAGGATAGGTGTTAAGTCTTGGTTTGTTGACGTGAGGCTTAGCACAGGTGACACCATTTTGGTACTATAATTTCTTTTTTTTTTTTAACACTTAAAAAGAAGAGGATTATGAAATTCACAATTAAAATTGATCTATATGGGTGATCAGGTGATTATATATGCAAAGCAATAAATTGATTATAGTTGCTATTAATGAATATTTTAATAGAGAAACATGAGTCAAGACAATTAATTTTTGTGAAGTAAGTTTCTTTTTTTCTCTAGGTTAACTTGCTTTTATACTCAACTATACTTTTTAAGTATTATACACATATGTGCATGTGTGTGTATGAAAGAAGGAGCAGTATTTTTTCTTTCCTTCACTTATTTATTTTTCTATCAATTCTTATTGATACTGCATGCCTTTTGCATGTTATTTCTTCCTTGCCTACTTTGGCAGTTTGAGGGAATCTAATTATTGAAATATTCTATTATTTTTCCCTAAGGTTGCAATTTGGTATCAGACCTAAAATAAAATTTAAAACTTAGCTACTTGAAAAAGACCTCATATGTTCTGCCAGCCCAGGGTTTTTGGTCCAGGTAGTCACTTCTGTGCTTATCTGTTATTCACCCATCTTATTCCATAATATGAACTTAAGAATGTCTTGAATCCATCTCCACTTTGAGACTTCATTGGCAATGCCACCTGTAGTGGGTCCTTGAAAAAGCATTTCTAGATATACAGAAAACAAAGTTCAGCATTTTCCTACTCTTTCTGAAGTCCTGATTTGCCCAAGGAAACAGAAGTTACTGAGCTTATGTTAAGCAGAAGCCTCATTTACTCATTGTTCCACAGAGTTCTAAAGACCGTCAGAGCCAAGAACAGTCTCTCCATCTACAATGGCACAAGGGAACTCTGATAAGGGTAGTATTGAGTAAATTACTTTAGGTAGTATGATCAGGATAGGAGTATGGACAGCTGGGCATTTTGTCATGAGTAAAGCAGAAAAGCATGTTTAGCATTTTCTCCTGAAAATGCTAAAAGGCCATTGCCATTTGAGCCAGTGAAAGCAGCCTCTTCTCTAGAAACATACATTTGTGCAAGCCCTGTGACAAAAGTTACCCTCTTCCAACAAGTTCAGGACATCATTGAATCTTATTGTTTTATTGATAATATTCAAATTATTTTTTTTACTTGCATTTTAGGATCAAGTAACAAAAAACAACAGTACTCTAGATCCTAGGTTCTAGAAGAATGTTGATCAGAGATTAGCATATATCATAATCTCTTAGAGTGCTTGTTAAAGTAGATAAGGCTGGGCCCAGCCCCAGAGATTTTCATTTAGTACCTTGATGTTAGGCTCTGAGAATTTGCATTTTTGGTGACGCAAGAGATGCTGATGCTTCCTGTCCTGGCACTCATGCTGAGAATTGCTATTCTAGAATGCAATTAGTTGCAGATTCTTTTTATAGGAGGACATTGGAGTTATGCCTATGCCTCTTTCTTAGGCAAAATCTGGAGATTTTAATTCACTCCTCACACTCTGGCTTGGTGATGTTCCCAATCATTGTTTTGTTTTGCCAGAATGCAACAGGAGTGAGGTAGGCAAACAGCTAATGTAGTGGGGAAGGGTTTGTATTTTGTTAAACTTGTACAAGTTAAGTTCATAAAAGATTTGTTTTCATAGACTTTCTTTACTTGGGACTTCTTCCCTCAACTCCAATCTAAATGGCTACAGCAGAAGGACTCTTGGTGTCTCTTTTTATAACATGTGACATTTCCATAGATGTGGTTAACTGGTATAGGAGTGAACACCTGGCTAAAGCTAGAGTAACCATTCTTTCCCGAGAGAATTTAAAATTGGCCTATGCAATTTCTATCTCCATGTGACTCTATTTTAAAGAGGAGGTAAAATCATACAGCTATTACCAGCTTTTTTTCTATTAGGTAGACTAGTCAACAAACCAAATAGTGTAGAGCAGAGGACCCCAACTCCTGGCCGTGGACCAGTACAGTCCATTTCCTGTTAGGAACTGGGCCACACAGCAGGAAGTGAGTGACAGGCTAGTGAGCTAAGTGTCATCTGTATTTGCAGTCACTCCCCAGCACTATAATACTGCCTAGCTCCACCTCAGATTGTCAGGCAGTAGACTCTCACAGGAGTCCCTGGTGCTAAAAGAGTTGACGACCACTGATCTAGACAAAGGCTAATTATAGTAGAACAAATATGAGACAGAGCCAGAGAGTAATGTTGAAATCTCAGGCCTTAGGCCCAGTGCACTCCTGGGACTTAGTTCTGTTTGTCACTTTATCACATAGCATAATCTGTGCATTTATGATTAATTCTTTTTTTTCTTTTCTTAATCAACCTTAATTTCGTTATCTTTCAATGAACAAACTAAGTAATACATCATCCCAGAATGTTCTTAACACATAAATCAGAATATATAAGAAAAGATTTTGTTAATTCTTCTATTTAGTAACATGTGGACAAATTATCCATTGATTAATTTTTAATGGTTGTTTTGTGATAGTAGAACTCTGTGATGTTTGTGACTTTTCATTAAAATTCCTTAGGCCATTCTCATAATTCTGTTAGAATTTTTAATGCATGATGGCAGATTATATGGATTATATTTGGCTAAACAAATAATGTCTTATTCATTATATTTTACTCTAAGATAGAATATTTTGATATAAAGTCTGAATTTAAATAAAGGAACAAAGAAAACTGAATTGACCGGAGATGTAAAGTAGTGCATTTAGAGTAAGAACAGAGGAAAGAGGATAAAAGATTGAAGAGATTGAAGAAGTTATCAAAGGGTATTTGAGGAAAGTGGGAACATAGGTTTACTGAGGAAGCGTATGGATACCAGCCCGAGTCAGCAACCCAGTGCTGTGTAGGAGAGGTAGTCTATCCCAGAATTGCACTGGAGTGGTTTTCCACAACTAAGAGGCAATGCAGGCAAACCTTCTGCACTGCCCCATTGTTTAATCTTCAAGGCCTAGCTCCCTTCTCATTTTAAAAAGTACTTCTTTATTTTCTAGTTCAGTCTGATTGGCAACAAATATTTGTGGTAGTTACTGCACATTTCTGCCATTGGGCTGGATATTCTAGTCATCTCATAACATTTCCACTATTGTTTAATGTTGGCATTTCATGTTTATATTTTATTTTTTTAGATTTATTTATATCGTCTTCTCAGTGAATCAACAAAAACTGAAAAGTCAGTGTCTTAGTGTTTTACAACTTCTTTCCTTGCAAACTTCACAAATACCCCCGACCAAAATTATAAAACTTGAATTATAGAAGAATTAAAATGATGGAATCTTACAATTTGGTATTTAAAATTAGAGTTTATCTACGGAAGCATTTTACCTCTAAATTCTTTATTCAAGCATGCTCTTTACTGTAACTAGTTTGCTTGAATTGATTAAGGGACATCGTTCTAAAATGGGAACTGCTTTTGCCTTAATTTTGTAAAGTAATTTTTAATTTTTCAATTATAGTTGATGTATTAGTTTCAGGTATACAACATAATGATTAGAAATTTATATAACTTATGAAGTGATCACCCCAATAAGTCTAGTACCCATCTGATACCAATACATAGATATTATAATATTATTGACTATATTCCCTGTGCTGTACTTTACATCCCCATGACTGTTTTTATGACTAGCAATTTGCACATTTTAATCCCTTTCTTTTTTTTCACCCATCCCCCAATCCCCTTTCCATCTGGCAACTATCAAAATGTTCTCTGTATCTATGAATTTGTTTCTGTTTTGGTTGTTCATTTATTTTGTTTTTAGGTTTTGCATATAAGTGACATAATCATGGTATTTGTCTTTCTGACTTTTTTCACTTAGAATAATATCCTGTAAGTCTATTTATGTTGTTGCAAATGACACTTTTTATAGCTCTGTAATATTCTATTGTATATATGTACCACTTATTTACCCATATGTCTGCTGATTGGCACTTAGGTTGCTTCCATATCTTGGCTATATTTAATAACATTGCAATGACCGTAGGGATTCATGTCTTTTTGAATTAGTGTTTTGGTTTTCTTCAGATAAATACCCAGAAGTAGAAGTACTGGATTTCTTTGTCTCTTGTTATAGCCTTTGTTTTAAAGTCTATTTTGTCTGAAAAAATTATCACTACCCTAGCTTTTTTTGTTTTTATTTGCATAAAATATCTTTTTCATCCCATTACTTTCAGTTCCTGTGTGTCTATCTGAAGTGGGTCTCCTGTAGGTACCATATGTATGGATCTCATTTTCTTATCCATTCAGCCACTTTGTGTATTTTTGTTGGAGTATTTAATCTACTTAAATTTAAATAATTATTGATAAATGCATAGTTTTTGACATTTTATTATTCTTATTTTTTATCTTGTCTTCCCCTTCTTCTTAAAGAAGTCCCTTTAGCTTATCTTATAATACTGATTTGGTGGGGCCAGATTCCTTTAGCATTTCCCTCTCTGAGATTTCGGCTAATTATTTTGAAAATCTGTTAATGGTCTCAATATTCAAACAAGTAACTAGCATTTTTCTTGGGCATTCTGAACTTAACTCATATTGAGAGAGAAAGTGTGTGTGTGTGTGTGTGTGTGTACATATATACACATAAGGAAGAGACAAATAGATAATGTGACATTATTTTAATGTTAAATATATATGTGTACATATATGAATATATATGCGTATATGAAGAGGGGTACATTTCTTGGGGGAGTTTAAGTCAGATATGCACAGAATATCACATATACACACATTCACTTATTTTTAAGATTTTGGATCATATAATTTCACTTGTTCCCTATATAAAGACGGTGCAGCATGACAAATACAATTATAATTAACTGCAATCAATACAGTCAATTTCAAATGATGAACAGAATCTATGAAAAGTGGTGATTTAAGATATTCCCACAAAACACAATTATGGAGACATAAAACCCTTCAGGAAAGGAACATTTACTTCAACAACCTGAACTCCACAGAGGAAACCTGAATTGTTTCAAAAACTTTGCATGAAAGTTGAGTTTTTTTATCTAAGTGAATGGAAAACAGCAGTTAATTCTTATCTAAGCTCAGCAACTGGGAAGTCAGAAATTAGAATATTCATTTACTGGTGGGAAAACTGATCCCCACGGTGTGCACCCATTATCCTAATGCCGTGTTGAGCTAAGATTTGCCTCCTTCTTGACCTGGGTCCTTGAGTTTTCCTTTGGGGCAAAAGGAGAATCTGTCAGACATTATTAAAGTGTAATTTCTTCCTCCAACAGGCTTTCAATCTAAACTGTATTTTACTTGGAATCCAAACACAGAAGAAAGCAGCGGCTTGGTGCCCTGCTAGAAATGAGCAATAACATTCAAACGAAAATTGGAAGCTGAAGATCTAATCATTAACAACAGATGGTTCAACTTGAATCCGATAAACAAGTTGTGTTATTTGCTTTTCTTTCCCTCCTTATCCACTTGAATTTCCTGCGAGTGTGTGAAAATGCTAGGTCTTACGTCAGCAGCATGGATGACTCACCTGATGGAAGAAAAACTTTAATAGCCAGGCTGGAATCTTTTCATCTCAAAATACACTTCTCAATGATGTTCAAAGCAAGTTCAAGTTGATGGCATACCTGCCCTACTTGTTGTAGTTTTTCTGGTTGTTGTTCTTGTTTGGTTTGCGTGTGAGAGTTTAGAGATGACAGTGTCTCTTAATGTGCTCTTCTGACAAAGCCTCTTGATCTGGTCATACTGTTATTCTTTGTTTGATCTCCAACCAGGGCCCTTGCCTTTCTAAAAATCACAAACCCAAAGGGCATTTGTTACTTCTGTCCTAAATTTGCCCTCTTCTTTTTTTGTATTATATTTTAAAGAAGACCTAGAGGCTGGCATATGAAGAATGTTACACTAGAGAATATGATGAGCATGAGCATTCTATATATGAAAACATCATAGGCACAATAGACATGCACATGTGTGTTCCCCAAGTTGTAGCTCCTGGACATCAGATAAACAAGTTTTAAAATTTTTTATCACTATGTATAGTAGGTATATCTTTAATACTCTGCAGAATTTAATATCCTTCAAAGCATGTAGATAAATAGTCCTGATGTTATTTTATGTGTACTCCATTACTGTATCCTTTATCTCCAGATGAGTGTGAGGCAATAGGTTGCAGAAACAATATAGTATGTATTTTTAAATAGGCTTTTTATTAACTAACCAGCCTCACAAAAGTTCAGAAGACCATGAAAAACAATTCTTTATCAGGCTCTAGTTATTATTATTATTCTCCACAACTCCTTTAGGTGAGAAATCAGCAGAGGAACCTCTTGCTTTATTTAGACGAATCCATCTCTTACTCTCTTTAGCTTAAAAAGGGTGACCTGAGTCTCCTTCCAAATCCTTCCGTTACCCACTGATCATGTAACCAGAGCCTCTCAGGGTTCTTCTCATTGAGGGGTCCTTCTCAATTCATACTTTACTATCCAGTGGAGATGGGAGATTTTCTGACTCCTCTGTGGCTTCTCTTTTTTCTCTAGGGACTTCAGCCTTAATTGTCAGGCATGCATTTTTAGAAGGATTTTTTTTTCCTATAAAGCCATGAAAGTGTGTCAGACAGAAGAAGGATAAGAACTAAAGTTTTCTCTGTCTAGCCTCATGATCATAACAAATATAAAATAAAATATTTTGCATTGCCAGAATTAATCTTAATATATTGTTTCTGTTGTATTATTCAGAAAGGTATGTAGTCTTTTTTTTTTTTTTCCTAGCTTTAGCCATGTTGCAAAAGTTTAAATTCTGCTAGCCAGAGACTGGGAGGAGATTCTGATAATATAAACATTAAATAAAGTACTCATATTTAAAATATATATATATATAGAAGTCTTCAATTTAATGAGAAAAAGACAAATAACCTGATTAAAAATAGACAAAAGATATGAATAAGCATTTGACCAAGAAAAAAATTAAAAATCCAAATAATGTGTGAAATAAATCATCAGAGAAATAGATTTTCAAACCACGTTCATCAAAGGGCTAAAACTAAAAAAGACTGGCAATGCCAAGGGGTGGCAAGTATGTAAAGCAAGGGGAAATCCTTCACATTGCTAGTGTGCGTGTCAATTGATCAAACACTTTGGAAGACGTGTAATATCTACCAAAGCTTAAATACATGCCTCCTTTGTCACTGTGCAATCCCACTTCTAGGTATATTTCAAAGATGAATTAGAATTTTTGATGCTTTTCTTCCAGTAATTTTAGTTGTGGAATTGTTTGCATGAAAATAGAGTGTCAGTGCCTATGCCTGCACAGTCCTGGACTGACATTCTTGGAGCTTTTGATTTTCAAGTAAGTAATGTATGGTCATTAGGATAAAATGGGGAAGGGAATAAGAGAACTTATTTAGACAGAGGACTAACCTAACCTAAAGAATCAAGGAGGGCTCAGGCATCAATGAGGGAAGGTAAGAAATGGTAGACAACCAGTGTCAAAAGCTAAGGGTACAAGTGTTTGGCAACAGTGGGAAGCACAGGCCCAGAATTTCTGGGCAGTTTTCAGTATCAGGAAAACAAACAAATTAATAAACAAAACAAAATAAAACAAAACAACTTATTTCTTTGTTGCAGGGAAGCACAGCAAAGTCAAGATCTAACCCCAAGAGAAGACATTCAGGGAATCAACACAGGTTATTTTAAGTTCCAGGTCATGCTGTCTGGACTTCATGGCCAGGCTCTGACAGTAGTAGATTGCTAGCGTGGGTACTAGAATCTTAGGTAAAAGCTCATGAGAAGGCAAAATGTATAGCCATAGGTGGAAAGGTACCCCAGACTCTTTAAAACCCAGAAGTGGAAATAGCAGATATCATCTTCTTCCTCACTAACGGCGAAGAAAACTTTGTGTACTTCATATACTTGTAAATGATAGGCCGAGTTCTTCTAAATAGTCTGGGGACTGGGCAAAGCTGGGCCAGCAGATGGTGGGTTTTCAGTAGGCAGATTTGGCAGGAAAACCAGGGACAGTCAGGAGCTGACACTGGAGAAAAATTATGTTCTCTGTCTACATGTAGAGAGTTAATACAATAGATTAAAAGTATAGCTCAAGAGCTGGTTTGTTTTTTTGATTACTGTGTGCCTGAGACTTCATTTGATTGATTTGAATGCACTGACCCTTGATGGACTGGATTAAATTATCAACCAGTACTATTAAACCATCTCATAAGTCTCAAATGATGTCTGTATATGTCACTGATACCACTAATTAAGTTTAACTCAACTTCAGAACATAAACTAGAATACCTTCTGTGGAAGAGGAACACAGTGATTGGAACTTTTTACAGTATATTTCAGTTTATTTTGTATTAAATTTATTAGAGTGACATTAGTTAATAAACTCCTATAGGTTTCATGTGTACAATTCAATAATACATCACGTGTATTGCATTGTATGTTTACTACCCAAAGTTAAATCTTCTGTCACCATGTATTTGACCCTTTCCACCCCTATCTGCCCTGTCTACCTTCCCCCTCCTTTTTTCCCTCTGGTAACTGCTAAACTATTATCTGTGTCCATGAGTCTCTGCTTGTTTGTCATATATATTTGCTGTTTTCAGTTTTATATTCCGCACCTGAATGAAATCATATAGTTTGCAACTACTTCTGTCCGACTTATTTAGTTTAGCATGATAATCTCAAGATCTATTGGTTTATTTTTAATCTTGGAGTAAATCATGCATTTCAAGGTCACTTAAGGTTAACGGCCGTATTTAAAAAAAAACAACACATATTTTTTAAAAAGTTTTTTCTTGCTGAGGTTTGTCATACCTGTCAATCACTTGTTGAGCTATTAGTCATCAATAATTAACAAGAAAAACTTGACTGAAAGGGAACCTAAGAACTTTTTGGTTGTTTATTGTCTTATCCCTTTATTTCTTAATAACAATCAGTGTGTCTAACTTAAAATTTCAATAATGATAATTTGTATACGTTTAAACAAATAATCCAGTAATTAACTTGTAGACCCACAACATTGGTGACTATAATTCAATAACTCATTAAAATCAATTCTATTATTTTTTCTGTAGGTATTTGGATAATCTTAGTGCTAATGTTGAGCCCCTTAACGAAAGGAGGCAAGTCTTTGACACTATCTTATTCCCAACCCTAACATGTTGACTGACATGTCAAAGGCTCATGGTAATGAAAACAATTAATAACTGCTTATAGATGACTGTAGTATTGTTTCCAACTCTTTCTGTTGCCTTTAAGCAAGAAAATTATGCATTCCTTCTTATAGTATTTTCACTACACTTTTAATACTGAGATTGGCCATATGTCTTGCTTTAGTGAATAAAATATAAACAGACATGACACATTTCATATCTGAACAGAAGCTCTGAAAGGACACTTGGGATTTCACTGATTTTCTTGATCCTGGAAAGTAGCCCTCATTACCAAACAGGATTTCATGCAAGAGGTCTGCTGCTGGTATGGAACTTGAGCAGGAAATAGACCTTCACTATGGAAAGCCACCAGAATTTTACAGAACTGATGAATACACTGACTATACATCAGTTGAATGGGCAGGTGAGCTGTGTTAGCAGTTGAATGTGTACCTTAATTCAAATCTGTGTCTAGGTGTGGTATTTATTAACCTAATTAATCAGTTCAGTAGACTTCTCCCATTTGGAGCAGATTTAGGAGAGGGTCTTTGTTACCCTAGTGAGGCAAAAATTAGACCTAATATTAGTACCCAGGTCAACTGCCTGGAGCTTAAACTACTGAGTAGGTTTTTACACAAAAGGTAAGAAAATAAATGGTACTGTGTCAGTCATGTCAGCCAGGGAATTTCTGGTTAAGGTTTAGTTATCATTGGGTGCAGTGAAAATTTGTCTGTTTTTATTTATTTCCTGGTAGATTTAATTTGTTGTGTTTCATAGCTTCTTAGCAGAGTTGCTCTGGAAAAGCATTGCTCATTCACCTGCCATTTTGATTGAAGCACAGGGATAAGCAGCTCTTCATATAACTCAATTTACTGCTGAAGATGGTAGTTCCAGTGAAATTCTTGAAGAAATTGGGGTCTTTGTAGATGGAATGCTTTAGTCTGCAAGTAACAAGAATCTCAAATCAAAACAGCATGAAAGTTAAGGTGGCATACAGTAAGTTTGAATGATTGAAAGACAAGGTCAAATAGGGTTCATATTTCTCTTTTCTTTGATACCTTCATTTCTGCTGCATTTTGCAAGCATATATGTTTTGGGCTGAAACTTGCTTTCATTGTGTTTATTTTTATTATTTTAAATAGCACCAAACAAGGACTAGGGCAGTGTTTTTTGTATGAAATTGAAAGTTTAAAAGGAAGTGCTACCCTTATATTTTGGAATAAATGCACTCAATCAGATTGGTATAACTTTGGTGAGCTATCTTCTCTCAGGATCACAATGCGTGGAAGTACCATGCACTGACTGGCTCAAGATGGGATGACTGAGCCCATGACTGACAAGAGGGATAGGATTGTGGTTAGTTTTCTCTGAACTGATGGGCTGTGGGAGTGATCCAACATTATTGGTCATTCAGTTAGTATAGGATAAGGTATCATGGATGCCATGTGGTCAGTCAGTGGAGTTTATTCTACTGACATGGAACCTAATTACTGAGGGGTGGAAAATCAAGTGAATGTAGTAATAAGTTTTACTTTTTTCTTCAAGCATTCTCCTATCTGCCTTCAGAATAAATTAAATATTCATAAATGAACACTCAGTTCATCTTGTTACCATCCCCTAAGTATGTCTACATTTTCATACCTCCATGTTTATCTTGTTCCCTTTTCCAGAGATGGCTTTCTTTAATAGATCTACTTACTAAAATTCTACATATCCTTCAGGACTGGTTGATTATTTCCTCTTAGGTATCTGTTCTGATCAATTCAACCCTTAGCGATCTCATCTTCCTATGATCCATATTGTCTTTGTCAAAACTACTAATTTATTAATTATATACTGTCTTATGATGTAATCAGTACCTGATGTTGGTATTGCTTACTATTTATTAACCTTTGTGTTTGTGTTCTAAACCTTGCATCTCACATCTTATTATGAGATTTGGCTTCTAAGAATTCATGTCTTTTAATTTCAGCTTTTATAATCCTCCACTAAACAGAGTGCATAGTAAAGTTGTATATATAATTTGTGTTTTTTAAGTAAATGTTGAATGACAGTATTATTCATTTTTTTTGAGAGGTGGCAAATACTGTTTTCAAAATTTTATTAACACAAGAATCTATACAAGTGCAAATTTACTTTACGCTTTTTTTTTTTTTTAATGCCATCATGGACAAACAGAATTCGAAAGTGAAAATAATTATACTTCATCTCTAAGATTGTTTGAATTTGTAATGCCCATTTGTAGAAAGGCATTCTTCTCATGCCAAAGGATTCATCTAAGGATTTCCTCAGGTCTGGTAATTTCTATAACACAGGTTCAGTTTTAATCAGCTATAATAGACAGAGTTTAGGGTCTGATTTTGAAGAACATCAGGTTTTTCCTTATTGAACTTTATCCTCTGGTTCTATTCTCATGGATCATAACTGAGTCTTAGAGATGCCTGTGACAGTGCAATGAATAATAATAATAAAAAATAGAGGTTGCTTTTTTTCACATTTGAAGCAAGAAACAAGAGCTTGGACTTTATTAATTCATTTATCAAATATTTATTGAGCACTTATCATTTCCTGATTTGAAAATGAAACAAGGCTGTATTCTAAATCTATGTTTCTATTTAGCTCTAAATTTATCCCATTTCCCAAGATCATACAAGGAGGCTATATGAAGACAGAGCCAGAATTTCAGATTTCATAGTCATGTCTTTATGCACACTGCTTCCACAAAGCCCCCTTGGTCGCTCACAGATTTTTCCAGATTCCTTGATAGCATGAGACTTCAATATCCATGATGGTAGGTGGTAAATTGGGCTGAGTCTGTGGCCATGAACTTCAGCAAAGGAAGTTTCTCCACCTGCCTTTCCTCCCTTGTATACACAGGAATTGAATGGAAATGCTTACCTGACTTAATTAGCTGATGTACTTTAGGCAATACTCATCCCAATGACCGTCGCTCTCATCCTAACTCCTCTGATCCACCCCTTAAGCATAGCCCTTTCCCCCCACCCAAATGTTTTTCTCAGCACTTTGAATCCAGTATCATAGTTTTCGAGGACTCTAGTTTGTTTCCAGTATTAATTTGACATAATTGATGTTGGAAAATGCAGTTAGGCACTGTAAATTATTCTTTTTCAATTAAATATTTAATCACAACAGAAACAATGAAGGTCCTAAATGCACTGACTTAAAATCTTTTTCTGTGCTGAAAGCCAAAAGGAACATGGGATTATTTTCCTGGAGGTGAGAAATTATCTGTAAACAATGCAATAAAAATAAATATTTTAACTTAATTTGTCAACAAAATAATAGATATGCTGTATTACTCTGTTACAAATCAATTATAACAATAATGAAACTACTTTTCATTTACTTTTATTTAATTAATTACATAAGTATGTGCTGTAATTGTTAATGCATCAAACTAAAAATAATGAAATGAGGTTAAACGTCAGTTCCCAAAATGTGTATATTTTACAATGCGGGAGGAAAAAATCACAGCAAAATATTATAAATAATGTAAAGATAATATAGAGTGTTAGATTTTTTAGGAATTATTTTCATATGAAGAGAGTTGAAAAAAAAAAAACAACAAAACTTTTCCTGGAAGAGTTTCTTCCCTTACCCCAAGTTAATAGGCATTTATATCATAGACGATTAGAACTGAATGTTCCTTTGCAGTAAGTAATTTACCTCCCAATTTTATTATTTTTTTAAAATAGGGATCCTTTTGCCCCCAAGGAATGAAGAGATTTGCTCCAGGCCATCCTAGCACCTAGTGTATTAGAGAACTAGAATTAAAACCCTGATTTTATGAAGTCTCAGATGAGGCAGGGCTCTTCACTTCATAATGCTTCCTTCTGTTCTCCAGTAATGATTATAAAACATACATTTCTCTTTGATTCTCAGAAATTTCTCCCTATGGCCAACCCAATTTACTTGATATGTGAGAACATAGCACAAAATAAAAGTTGCATTGAGTCACAGAGAAATAAAGATCTTACCCTATTTTGTACTACTAAGTACAGCTGATACTTTGGATGCTGAAGGGCGATAATTTAAACAAAATTGACACTGTGCTGGTTTTATGGATTTCTATGTGTTTCATCTTGGGTACATTGGATATATTGCTGTCTTGGCTTCTGCTACATCTAATACTGAGGTTTAGAAATTTATACAAATCAAAAACTGCAGTTTCCTTCTTGAAAAGACAGGCAGTCACAAAAACTGTTTTTTTCTTTCTGTATTCAGTTTGCTTATTTACTAAAAACTACATTTTTCAGGATAAAAGAACATTTTGGTGAAAAAATTGATGTAATACACATTTAGTCTTCATTTTATAGATAGTTTATTAGGTGATTTCTTAATTTTTTCACGTTTTGATTAAATTGTTCTCTCAGCATTTGTAAACTTTATAACATCGCCTATCTTGTGGAATTTAAGACCAAGTTCCATGGAATGTTACATCTGGAAAACAAAAACAAACAAAACAATGAAAAACAACAGCAAAAACACCTAACAACTAAAACAAAGATAAAGGGAATAAAAACTCCAAAAACACAACATAAATGAAATAGAAAAGCAATGTAGAGCTTTATTCACTTTTTCTTGAATCATTTGAATATTTTGCCCACTGAATATTGCTCTCATATTTTCCTTTAAGTAGAAAACAAGAAAATTACCCTATTTTCCTCCTGGCAGCTTGGTGTAGAGGAAAAGGTAAATGTACTTGTATCTCTCCATTTCTGTCCTCATCTTTGTATTTCTATTTCTTGCTGTATAGTTTCTATTCTCTAGAAAAATGTACATTATCCCTAGAACATGCAGTATAAAAAATATGTCTGTATTTGAGATTTTATGAAGAAAGAAAATAACTCCAATTAGGGGGTTTTAGTGATCCCAAACCAGAACATGTGGTCCTACTATGGTTTTATTGTTCCAGAATTTTTAAATCTATTTACATTACTGAAGGTTAGACTTTTAATGACTTGCATGTATTGGAAGAAATAAAAATACAGTCCTGTATAGGTATCTAGTAGTTTTCTGGATGGAGTAGCTATGTTAAGGCCCTGCCTTTCTCATGAATGGAGCTTCCCAAAATGGAAATAAAAGAATCTGGTATCCAGCATCAGGTAAACAAGTTGCTACTTGTAATGGATATCAATGATACATTCTCACAGTCTCATTTTTATGGGAAAATTCAAAATATCTTTGTCCTATAATTCCCCATCTTTTGTGACTTTTGATATTTAGAAAATAATGTAAATTTTAATTATGATGTTTACTGTTATGATTTATTTAATTATTTATAAAATAGCAGTCTGCCATAGTTAGTTCGATACCTTGTAGGAAAAATGAGGCAGGCAGAGTGTTTTAAAATGAGATTAGCTCAGGAAAATCTAAATTTTGTACTCATTACTTTTAAGTATTAACTTGCTTCCACTAAGGATTTGAGGCAGCTGACAAAAACTAAGACATATAAGTAAATAAAAATAAATAAGGCAGTTGGAATAAGGAAAAATAAAGTATATCCAATGGCCTTTTAATGTTTATAGATAAATTGTCAGATTTGGCTGTTAGCTTCCTTGTAGTTCAAGCAAAAAGACTAGGCACAGTGTATTTGATGCACACTCATTAAGTATTTGTTGACTTAGTGAGAATGCTGACTCATAAATTATTGTTTAAATATTATTTGCTATGTAACAAAGGAAAAAATCAGATAAAATAGTTTTGTATAGTGTTTGAATATATCTAATATGGTATATTCTATGACCTGTTCTCATTAAGTTCTGAATGCAGTATTGAGTGTAAGAGACCAGCACTGCACCTACAAAGGCCATTTATTACATTAAAAATGAGACACATGCCTAAAATCAAGGACTTCTTTGTAATCCAAGGACTTATATAAGTACCTAAAAATCTATCTTAAAATAATTTAGAAAGAAAAAATTTTACATAGAAAAAATACACAATTTAAAAATAAATCATAAAACATCATAAATTGCAAGTAGACTTTTTTGCTATTTGTCTCTTTATTCTCAAATAGATTGACTGTTTTTATTGAATTGAAATCTCAGAATATGCCAAGGAGTGTTATTTCTCTGTGTTTAGACAGAGCTTACTTGAAAGTGATCATCCATTTTTCTGATAGTGACATAACAGTCGTTCTTTCCTGGAGCATTGTTAATTTATTTGGGGTGCTGACCTATAAACTTTCAGATAAATTTAGAAGAGAAGGAAAAAAATAAGACTTGAGGAAGCAAAAAGTTATATTATCTCCATTTTCTGATCTCAGTTGCTCTTAAAAAAATAAATGACTTGTTCATAAAAATTAAAAAATAAATGACTAGAACAATGTCATGAGCCTATGAAATCAGAAAGTGATAAGCTCTCATAAGCTTATGTTTTGGTTTTAACTTGATCATTCACTAGCTTGACACAGTTTGTTAGTGATCGATTATCAGTCTTTCTCTTTGAGAAACATTCTCATAACCTTGGAATTTTCATTTCCATTTTCATAAATTCAAGATTTAGAGAAGAAGCTAAATTTTGCCCCAACAATAAAATCTAAGTTATTCAAAAGAATAAATATAGCTGTAGATGTGGATTCACAATGCATGTTTGGGGAACTCTATGTTCTAGAAACTGTTTACTCCTTATTTAAAATTTGTCATATTAAAGAAAACCTCAGAGAAGAGTTTGAATTTATTCTTCTCTAATGTTAAGTGTAATTAAAACTCCAAAAAAAAAAAAAAAGGAAAGGTAACACATTTTAAGGAGCATTTTAGATGACTACCTTATCAAAAATTGCTTAACTATATGCACATCCTTTTTAGTTTTTCTATTAGTAAATACTTGTTGAGGAAGTAGAATGCTCAAAACACTCTCCTTAGTGTCAGGGACAGGGGAGTGAATATTTGTTTCAGAGCCTTGCACATTAAAAAGTGCTTATTCAATGATTATTGAGTGAGTGAGTCTTTCTGGAGATTTTAGATAAGACTGTCTTGTAAATCATACAAAGCAGGACTATCAAACTCCCAAGAAATATGAGTGGAGTTTTATTTTTGTTGTTTTTAAACATTAGTTTGGGAGAAGAGGGAATGTGATAAATCGTCTTTGGAAGATGATCATTATACATCTAGGTTTGATAATTTTGTAAATGCTGTACTTGTTATGCACATATATTGTTCTATTTGTGCATTTGGTCTTCTCCAACTAGTTTATATGTATTTCAAGTGCAGGGACCATTCTCCCATCATTGCACCTAATACAGGACCAGCTGTTTACATATTTGTTGATGTGTAGGCATGGGGATACTGGGGGTAGGGTCTTGAATAGTCCATGACAAACGAGTCTTTTTCTTCCTTGGTTTTAACACTACCTTCTTTTTCTTGATCACATAAGAAATGAATTATCAATAGGGTACTATGTAATAATCCTGAAAACAATGGAGCTGTGTGTATCTAGGATGTTCATTTTCTAGTTTAAAATCAAGAAGTTCTCAGTTGTAAATGTCATAAATATGTATGATGGTCCAACTGTTGCTCCTACTTTCCTTTCTTCCCAGTGGGCAACTCCTCCTGAGAGTGTTGCATCTTCCTTCTAAAACCTGTATGGAGATGGAAGGAGGTCTCTGTTATTTTGCATTGTCAGATAGCAGGATATTTTTTCTAATGAGTCTTAGAAAAAATACCTGTCTTTTTTTTCTGTATGACTCACTCCCTCCTTTCAACTCCTCTCCCGATTCCCATATAAACACACACTGCCTCTCTTCTTTTTTTACAAAAAGCAAAAATATGAGAATGGGAGGCAGGAATTTGCAGTGGCAGATTTTTGAAAGAATGCATTTCTCTGCTTTCTTTCTATACTCCAAAGACATCCCACATACACAGATGTGACAACTTTTTTTTTAAAGCTAATTTGAGCGAATGCCTGTCTGGCATCTTACTCTGGGAATAGTTACACTTACCCAAACTGAAGTTCTGCCTTTGTAGAGGTGACACTGATGGCATGTTATTATTGCATACTCAGAACAGAGATACTAGGAGAAGCATAAAGAAAAAGACATGAAAATGAAGTATACTTGGTTGTGTTTTTGAGGATCTTATTAATGGGACCAGAATAGAGATGTTTGCCTAAATGTAACTCTGCTTTTGTAAAAATAACTATCCGGGAGGCTTCTGACATTGACTGAACTTTGTTTTCCTTAATAAAGACCTTCCTCAAATGCAGCAAAAAGAGAAGCAAAGATGGGGGTCTCAGTGAAGATTTGAGTGTAGGGAAGGGAGAATAAAAGGGAGGTGGTTCCCACTGCCAAATTTATTTTAAAGTTTACCTTTTCAACTTAATGTATACTTTTTTGTATCTAATTTATCACATTGTTATTCCAGGATAGGTACCCTGAAACTGAACTCATGGTATGTCGGGTGATGGATAAGATTATTGCCAGTTTGATGAGGACAGGTGAAAGCTCTTGTGGAGGGAGAAGAAAGCAACCTTTCTTCCTTCAGGACTTTATTTTCAGTTTCATGTCATTCACTGGATTAATGCACTCCTTTCTTCCCATCTTGTCTCTTCATTTTCTCGCCCTTTCTTTTATCTGCTTCTGTTCATCCTTTAATCAAGGCATTTTATATTTATATTTCTACTTATTTAATGCATTGGGGGTTATGGGGAATGCATAATGCATTTGTGAGCAACATAAAGAATATTATATGCTGCTGTTGCCCTCAGGAGTTTGCTGCTATTTGGAAGACATGATTTTAAATATATATATATATATGCAAGAAATGTTGAATAAATATTTAAGATTTGAATGGAAATATAGGAATATAAATTAGATGAGCAATAAGTACTATCAGCTTTTAGTTGAGAGATCAGTGGAATACACAATACTGACATACGCTTTCAGGTTTTATCAGGTTAGTTACTTTATGGAATCTTGCCTGATTATCTTTTTAAATATTTCCCAAATATTACTGAAACTTCAAAGTTTTTATTAAACTTTACTTTCTCTATGAAGAATTCTGTGGTCTTTGTGGTCCAACAGCATTTTTCCTTGAATCCCTTTACATTGATGCTTCTCTCCAAATACTGACCAATGGACAACATACTATCTAATTTGTATTTTGTTTTATATATATAAATTTAATCCCACCTTTTTTTCTCAAAATTTCTATTGTTTTAAGCAAAGGGCTCTCTTTGTACTTCACATAGAACTTATAGTACCAAACATATCATCTGCTCCACTCTGTTTTTCCATAAGTATTTGAGTTGATTTATAGCCTAGGGACCTAAAATAAATTCTTCTTTGAGGGTATGCCACATCTCTTCCAGATCAATTATCTAATGTGACTTTATTTCTATAACTGAAGCCAAATTATTCTTACAAATATTTAAGGAACACTTCCTGTCTGTAATGATCACAGTAGAGATCAAAGCAGTTTGGGGAGACAAGTTCTTATAGAGTTTAATGGCCAACAAAACTGGATGCCACTAACAGCAGCAGGATTGCCACATAGGGTGCACTTTTGAAGGGTTAACTACTTTTGAAATGTGTAAGCACCTCAGCTCTCTGATAAAGTTGAGCCTCTAAGATTTATTTTTCATTATTTTATTTTAAAGCCATTTCAAAAGCCATTCAATTGAGGGCAAGACAAGATGATCTCAGTGCCCCTTCAGGCTGTGTCATTTTAGAATCCAATATCCATACAGATACATATACAAACAGAGTAGTCAGTAGAAGATGACTAAGTCACAACTTTTCCTTACAGATATCTTGTCTTTCAGATCAGCACCCCACTTTTCCCTTCTTTGTGCCTCATGGGCTCAATTTCTGTTTGGCAAAGGAACCAGAGAGATTGTGATTCCTGGAGAGTACCTAAAACGACAGTTGCTGAAAGGTTACAGCGAAATCTATTAGAAAAGAAAAGTTGAGGGAAATCAGGTGAGCTCATAGAAGAAAATAAAGAAAGATTGGCTCCCTTTTGGGATTAGGTCTAATTAAGGTGAGCAAGCAGCTGGGCCTGTTTGGAATAACAATTGTGCTAGCATGTCACTTTTTTCTGCTTAGTTGAAATTTATATAGTTTGGGAATGGTGGATATAAGAAAATTAGAGCTCATTTAGAATCTGTTGAAAGGACAGTGTGCCTTCATTATTAGTTTTGCATCTGAATTTTCCTGGGGCAGTCCTCTCTCTCTGTTATAGGTAATGGATTTTTCCCCAGATGTAATTGGATGAGTTTAATTTTTTCTTTCATTACCTGTCGAGGAGGCCTATGCCCCTACTTCCCTTTGTGTTTTATTAGGACTGTAACCCCTATTTAAATAAAGGCTTTGATTGTGCTTATATATGTTCAATCAGCACTTTCTGATTGAATAGTTCTGGTCACACAATGCTCTTGCCTAGCATTTTTTACTAATTACATTTTGCCCTGGCTGGGTATGAGAAAACCTCTGATGGTATTTGTTTGCTGCTTTTGATTATGCCAGTGATTTGGTCTATACACATTAGCACAGGACTGAGAGAACTAGGTCTTCAAATTATAATCTTACTGAATTTGAAAAATGACTTGACTTGATCTTTTCTTTTACTGAAGGGGTAAAAAGTCAAGTTATAAGCTAGTAAATGCTTAGCAAGCAGTTCTAAGAAAACTGAAATAAATAAACAAAAAAAATCTCTGATTTGCAGCTTTTGCTGATTTCCATGGTGTAAATATTCCCACCATGACTGATTTCAGTATGATATAGTTGAGCAGAGTTGGGAAGAGATGCTGGATCCAATCTCCAGAGTTGGTGCTTGTGGCTTCAGCACACCACAGGGTCTCAGTCACATTCCTGCCAGTGAGGCCAGTACCTCATCACCTTCACATCACACCTAAGATGGATACTGCTCATTAAGCTAATGCAATAGAGTGTGATTATAATGATTTGTATGTGGGAATTATATTCATGTTTTGTAGTCAAAGACATTTTACAGCAATTCTTTCACCTGTGCTGAGAAATCAAATATATAATGGCTAAGCCGCTAAGCCATATCATCTTAAATGAAATGTACATGTTTCCTGAGAAATTATTTTAATATTTATATATTTCATTTTTCTCTAGTATATTAACAAGAATTTTAATAGATGTACTATACTAGGAGTCATAAGACCTTTGATTTTGAACCAACCATCATTAACATCCTCTGTATCCTTGGGTAACTTATTTAATATCAGGGTATCTACAATTTACTCATCACTTAAGGAAAAAGAACGATGGTTCAATACAACTTCTTATGAAACCTTCTCATTTCCACCTGCATAACATTCCATTTTCTTTTCTTTGGACTTTTCTGATATTTTACCTTTATCTGTCCTAAAGCAAATTTATAACTAGAAACTTAAGTGATAATATGTTTACATATGTTATATCTATAATATAACTTACGTTGATGGATTTTAGGAGTCTAGAAGGCAGAAATCATGCTTTATTCATTTTTATATACCCCTCAGTATTTAGTTCAGGAACCTGAACAGAGTGAGTAGTCAGTTAAATGTGTGGAATAACTTAGTGACTGCTGCCTTCCCTATTAAACAAGGATATTAGTATGGTAATGTGAAATAATTCAAACTAAAATCATAAGGAAGTTAAAAACATGTTACCAATGATAAATATATTTATTTTTCATAGTACAAATTTTCTAATACTGGTTAATGATTAGAATGTGATGCACTATTGGGTTTTAATGGGCTAAAAATGGTTAAAATGTTTCTAATTCCTATGTTCTGTATAACTACATTTTCTTTGGAAATCTCCCAAATAGCTGAAGGTAAAACAAAATAATTTCAGTTTAATAAATATTAAACATTAGGTACCCTGTAAATGCAAAGTGCAAAAGACATTTCTCCTAAATTGAAGATGTAGTCCATAGGACTGAGATGTTTTCTACTTCCTAGGCCAACCCTACATTGCACCATGGACTCTTGTGGTGGTATAGTAGACAGAATCTTGGCTTAATCTTCAGTGCAGTGAAATATGGTATAGTAGCAGTATTGTACGTAGTGATGATGTTTGTGATTTGTGGCTACCAAATGATGAGACTAGGCTTTTTCTTCTGAAGTGAAGTGTCACTTCACTTCTTTAAGTTTCCATATTATTTTTTCCAAAAAATAGGACAGATCATAGCTATTTTTCTACTTAGTTATTAAGTGGGGTATGTATAAGAAAAAGGCCTTAAAATATAAAAGCACTATAAGATAAAATAGCCTCAGGCTTTTAATTGTACTTTGTTAGCTCAGTGACTAATCTTCAGACAACAAATCTAACTGTAGATGGTCAGTATAATTTAGGAGGCTGTGGTGATTTCACAATGGAACTGCATCAAGAGTGGTCAGTTTCTAGCAAAATGGTAGACAAAAATAGTGTTGATGTCTCCCACTATGAGCAGATCAAATTAAATGACATGAAATATGACCAAAAGATACTCAGCTCAATACATAGCTAAGTATCTTTAGTCATCTTTTGGTCAATTTCTTTCTTTATAAGAAAGAAAAAGAAATACCTCCATACCCAAAGCAAAGAGAAAGCAGTGAGGGTTAAAGGGCCAGAAACAGCTCAGATCTTAGATTTTAATTGACCAATAGTAAGAGCAGACAATGTGATGGACCTGGGATAAATGAGGAATAAGAACTGAGAGTTTCTAACATAAAAATAGGACTTGCCTGCGGCAACCCAAGGAAGAATGTTCTTCATACTATTTATAGGAAAGAAATGTAAAACATAAATAAGCAAGGAAAAACTTTTAATAAAAAGAATTCAAAAGACATATATTAGTAAATATTATGTAAAAGGAGTCCGGTGTAACTTTCATAATATCAACCAAAACACTTTGTAAAAAAAAAAAAAAAAAAAAAAAAGGAAAAGAAAATTGTTAGGTTTAATAAGCTCATTATGCAATTCTAAAATATTGAAGTTATAAGGAATACATTATAAGCCTGAGCAAAATAACTTCAGCATATATTAATAAAAAATTGACAGAAATATAAGGAAAAATGGAAAAATCCAAAATTAAAGTTGAAGATTTTCACTGTAATTCTTTGAGGAATTGATAGGTTATTAGATTGAAAATAAATAGTAACTATAGAGATAATTTGTATCAAGCAGTTTTTGAATTGAGGAAAGTATTAAATGCTTCTACTCATTTTAATGGAAGACCTGGCCAGTACAGAAAGAACATTATAAATAAAACAAGAGTTATAAGTAGTTCGAAGATGAAACTATATATTTATCACTCACAGATGTTATAATTTTTGGCATAGAATATTCAAGTGATGATAATATATAAATAATCTGTTATAACTAATAGGAGGTTTCAGCACAATTATTGAAACCAAAAGGATCAACACAAGAAAAAATGGTGGGTCTCATATACAGGTAATGATTATATACTGAATTTCTAAAAAAAGATAAAAATTTGCAAATGATTCTATAAAGTGCCCAGAAATAAATCTAATAAGATATATATAAGAAATTTACAAAAACAATTTTGAAAAGTTATTGAAGATAATAAAATAGCACCAAAATCACCAAAGAGCTATTTGAGGTTCATTAAATTTTTAATGCAACAAAGATGAAGATTCTTTTATAATTTAATCATAAGTAGCACACAATTTCCATTAAAACTCCAAAACATTTTTTATTGTAATCTGACAAGCTGATTATATAATTTATTGAAAAGGGAGAGGACCAAGAACAACCAAGACTATTTTGAAGAAATAAAAAATAATAATAAAGTCTTAATAACAAAGAGTTATTTCAAACCAATAAAAGAATTTTGTAGCCAGACTCAGAATAGAGTGCCAAAGCGTAAGTCCATGAAGAATGAGAACTTTTAATGTAAGAAAGGAGACATTACAAATCAGTATAGAAATATCAATTAGTAGGGAAATGATAGGTAATTCAATAACTGGGTTGTAAAAGTTGACTGTCCTTGTTGAAAAATTTAATCCCATCCAGATGGATTACATTACTTAAAAAATTAAAAATTGAAAGAGAAAACCCAGAACATCTTTATATAATATCAATGCATAGTAATATTTTAAATAAAAACTTAAAAATCATGCATTGCAAAGTTGGTGCCTGCTAGAAAAACAAAAAAGACCTGGAATTAAAAAAAAAAAGTGGTGCCTGTAGATTGAAGTGAGGCAAAGTGGTAATATAAAGATGGTTTCAATCTTGGGGGTGTGGGAAGGAATAGATTGATATTTTTGTCTTCATTAAAATAATAACATTCTTACTTGATTGCCCAGTGAATTGATATATTAGTAGCCAGAACACAAAAATATTCAGAACCCCTTGAGAAAAAAAAAATTTTTTTAATAATGAGTAAAGAATTTCAATAGGCAATTCAGAGTGGAAAAAAAATTATCTGCAAGTAATAGAAAAAAAAACACTAACCACTCAAATTCACTATTATAAAGGGGGGGTTCAAATTTAAAAAATTTAAAATTTCTTACCCATTAAATGAACAAAAGTAGATAAATCTGATAGTTCTGTGTTGGTGAAAACATTAAGAATATAAATTAGTATAAATTGAAAATGGCAATACAATTTGATACCACCATTTCAAAGAGTGATTAGATATAATGCATAAAAATCAAAACCAACTATAATTTATGAAATATATATTCCAGTTCTTTATATATTACCTTAGGAAATGTTTCTTTGAGCATATGATCAAGGGGATTCATACAAACATGTTTACTGCAACATTGTATCAGACTGAAAAATCAAAAGGAGGGCAAAGCACCTTGCTTATCAATCTGGTAAAGTGTAAATATCTGACATTATTCTTATAACAAAGCAGTATATGTATGAATGATCTAGATCAACATGTATCAATATTAATAAATCTAAAATATATAATATCAAGTAAAATATGTTGAAATTGTACATAGATTTTTAAACCAAATGAGACAACGCTATATATTGTTTATGGAAATATACATATTAGGAAAATATATCAGCATGTATGATACATAGAGGTATATTAATTTAAGAATAGTATTTACCTTGGAGAATAGAGAAGCAGAAATGAATAGGGTGGGTAACTGGGTATGTATTTTTTTTCATTAATGTTAAAATGGGAAATTTTACTTTGGACCTTAAAACTCACATTCTTTTTTTTAAGTTTATTGGCGTAACATTGGTTAATACAATTATGTAATTTATGGGTGTAATTTTACATCTGTATATTGTTGTGTGATTAACACCTAGATTCCAGTTTCCTTCAGCTACCGTATATTTGACCCTCTTTATCCACTTTGCTCTCCCCCAACCCTATTATATTTGACTCCCTTTACCCTGTCTACCTCTTTCCTCCTCCCCTAACCCCTACCTTCTGGTAACCACTAGTCCATTGTCTATTTTCCTGAGTCTCTATCCTGTTCATTTGTTGCTTTTATTTTATATCCCACATATAAGTGATATCATGTAATTTTCAACTTTTTTCAGTCTGGCTTATTTTGCTTAGCATGATTACCTCGAGGTCCATCCAGGTTGTCTCAAATGTCAGTATTTCATCTCTTCTTATGGCTGAGTAATATTCCGTTATATATACGTACCACTGCTTCTTCAGCTAATCATCTATAGTAGGACACTTCAGTTGCTTCCATGTCCTGGCACTGTGAATAGTGCTTCTATGAACATTGGTGTGTAAATTTCTTTTTGGATATGGGTTTTCAAGTCTTTGGAGTAAATATCCAATCAAAGGATTGCTGGAGCATATGATAGATCAATTTTTTTTGAGAAACCTCCATACTGTTTTCCATAGTATCTGTACCAAATTGCAGTCTCACCAGCAGTGTATGAAGGTTCTTTTTTTCTCCGCATCTTCTTCAAAATTTGTTATTACTTGTTCCATTGATTATACTATTCTAACTGGTGTGAGATGGTATCTTATTGTGGTTTTGATTTGCATTTTCCTAATAGCTAGTGATGTTGAGCATCTTGTCATACATTTGTTGGCCATCTGTATATCTTCTAGGGAGAAGTGTCTGTTCAGGTTCTCTGCCCATTTTTTGATTGGATCATTTGTTTTTTTGTTGTGATTGAGTCGTATGAGTTCTTTATTTATTTTGGATATTAGGTCCTTATTGGAGGCATTGCTTGCAAATATATTTTCCTATTCATATGGTTATCTGTTTTCCTTGTTGGCAATTTCTTTGCTAAGCAGAAGCTTTTTAGTTTAATGTACTTCCATTCATTTATTTTAGCTTTTACTTCTCTTGCCTTTGAAGTCAAATTCATAAAATCCTTTTTAAGTCCAAGGTCCTTGAGTTTAGTTTCTGTGTTTTCTTCTTTGCATTTTATAATTTCAGGTCTTTAATACATTTTGAAAACTCATATTTTTTTTATGTGTACAGCCATGAAAAGTTCAATAAATGATTGAGTTTCTTTTTGTTTTCTCTATCATGAAGAATGGTCTTCAGAATGTAAGAGACCAACAAGTATGGATATAGTGAAAGTCTGCAGAGTTATGATGCTAAGTGCTGGATCATGGATTTCCTTACCCTAATCAAGGATCAATCTAGAGCTTCTATATCAAGCGCTCATATCCAGGAGCCATTTGAATACCACAAGGCAAAGGAGACTCATTATTCACATAACACATGCTCAGTCTTGAATAGTTTGTTAGAAATATATTTTGCTGAGAGAGTGTCTGACTTGTATTCTCTCTTTTGGTGTCCTTGTCATACTCTCTGGGGAAAAACAAAGTTAAATATGATATGCAACTGCACTTCTGATTGATATGTCAAGTTATGCCCCTTTGTGTTTTCTCCAACCTGCTTTTCAACAGACCAATACCCCTACTTGCAGACCCCTCCCCACCCTCTGTCCTCTACCAACACTCATTTGTTATGTCTAGAAGATGGGAAGAAGTCCCGTGTTGAGGGATATATGACACTAACCTTTCTAAGTCAGTCTCTTCATACACTTTACTATCTAAAACAATGTCTCCAGCAGAGCAAGTTTGTATTTTGGCTCTGGTACTTTTTCATCCATCATGTTATTACAAAATGATTTAACAGTGGGTGGTTATGGGAGATCTCTAGGAGAAAAGCTTTAGCCATTGCCATCCTATTGTGCATACAAACAGCCTACATCCCTCCATACATATTTATATAGGCAGGAGACTTGGGTGATTTTTTTTCATATCATGAATAATTTTAACACTACAGACGTTTCACTTTGAATCAACAACTAGTTTCAGAGGAACATAATTGCAGCCAAAGAAAGTTTCTAACTAAAATTAGTTACTTTTCATATTTAACAAACTACTGCCTGCTGCATTTCCTGTGATCTCGCTTTAATCTTCCTCTCATATGGTCACATGTAACAATGACTCCTTCACTTCCATGTCTATTTTCTTCTTGGCTTCTCTAAGTGTAAAACTTGCAGCTTCTCCTGCCAAACTATTTTCCAAGGCTGTGCCTAGGAGATGCCAGCCCAACTCATGCTCACTCTCTTTCCCATATTGTCCTCAGATTTCAATGGCCATGAGTTCTTTTGCCCTTTACATGTATCCAAGGAGTAGAATGTGAGCTTCATGTAAAAAACAAACAAACAAACAAAAACAATATGAGAATAAGAAATTAAACAAGATCTTTGAGTACAGCTTCAGGCAGACAATGTGTTGGGTGTTTTCAAGAATTATATCTCATTTAATCTTTATAAAATTTTGTGTGGTACATTTTTTATATTTTATAAATGAAGACCTTAAACAACTTACAATTTACCATAAATCTTCAACTTTGATCATTTCACTTGACCTCTTGGAAGGTAGACTGCTGTCTTGGTGAGCTTGGCTGCTATAATAAAATATCATAAATTGAGTAGCTTAAACAACATACATTTAATTCTCACAGTTTTGGAGCCTGAGAAGTCCAAGATCAAGGTGACTGCATATTTGGCTCTTGATGAAGGTCATCTTCCTCACTTGTAGGTGGCCACCTTCTTGCTATCCTCACATAGAAGAGAGAGGAAGCTCTGATGTCTCTTCCTCTTCTTATAAGGATACTAATCTCATCATGGGGTCACCACCCTCATGACCTCATCTAATCCTAATTGCCTCTCAAAGGACTCTAATACAATCACAGGGGGGTTAGTGCTTCAACATATGAATTTGGAGGACTCAAACATTCAGTCTATAATAACCATATTCTGCCTGTTTCAGGGCCAATCATGGCTGTGCCTATCAGACTAGCTCTGTTTTAGGGCATTATATCTACTTAATAGGAACTGCCCTAGTTTGCATGAATCACCTGTTGCAGATTGAAAATACAAAGAGTAAGCACTGAGCAAATTGTATTGATGGCATCTTGCTCTACAAATAAGCTTTTTTATGACTGATTGGTGGGTGAGATTGGAGATTTTATTAGGGAAACTTTTTTCTTTTGGACTTCAGTCTTTCCTCCTCTATCTTCTTATATAATTTCAGAACTCCTGTGTTCTCAGCATCAGACGGCCCTTTGCCAACATTTTCCCTTGAAGTATTTAAAACTAATATTTGAAGGATATGTAGTACTGGGTTTAAAATATGGACTTTAGTTTTGCATCTTTCATATATGTCTTTATTCTGTTTTAAGTTTATTTTTGTATATGGTGTAAGATGGTGGTCCAGTTTCTTTTCTTTCTTTCTTTCTTTCTTCTTCTTCTTCTTCTTCTTCTTCTTCTTCTTCTTCTTCTTCTTCTTCTTCTTCTTCTTCTTCTTCTTCTTCTTCTTCTTCTTCCATATATCTGTCCAGTTTTTCTATCATCATTTGTTGAAGAGACTGTCTTTACCCCATTGTATATTTTTGCCTCCTTTGTCATAGATTTAATGACCATAGAGGCATGGATTCATTTCTGGGCTCTCTATTCTGTTCCATTGATATGTGTCTGTTTTTATGCCAATAACATCCTTTTTGGGTTATTATAGCTTTGTAGTATAGTTTGGTATCAGGTAGTGTGATATCTCCTACTTTGTTCTTCTTTCTCAAAATTGCATTGGCTATTGGGGATCTTTAATGGTTTCATATAAATTTTAGGATTATTTGTTCTAGTTCTCTTAAAAATGCCATTGGTATCTCGATAAGGATTGCATTGAAAGTATAGATTGCTTTGGGTAGAATGGAGATTTTAATGATGCTGATTATTCCTACCCATGAGCATAGTATAATGCTTCTATTTATTTGTAACTTCTTCAATTTATTTTTCGTCAATGACTTATAATTTTCTAAGAACAAATCTTTTACCTCCTTAGTTAATTGGATTCCTTGGTATTTTATGGTTTTTGATGAAATTATACATAAGATTATTTCTTAATTTCTCTTTCTGATAATTTGTCATTGATATATAAAAATCCAAGTAACTTCTGAATGTTAATTTTGTATCCGGCTACATTATTGAATTCATCGAACAGATCTAATAGTTTTTTGATGGAATCTTTAGGGCTCTCTACATAGAAACATATCATCTGCAAATAATGACAATTTTACTTCTTCCTTTCCAATATAAATGACTTTTATTTCTCTTTCTTATCTCATTGTCATAGCTAGGACTTCCAATATTATGTTAAATAGAAGTGGTAAAAGTGGGCATTCTTATTCTTGATCTTAAGAAAAACACTTTTGCCTTTTTCAATTGAGTATAACGTTAATTATTGGTTTGTCATATATGGCCTTTATTATGTTCCCTCTATTTCCACTTTTTTGAGAGTTTTTATTGTAGGCAATAAACTCTCTAATATTGCTATTAGTAATTTTTTTGATGTCCTCTTGGACAAGGGAAACAAAAGAAAAAAATAAACAAATGGAACTATATTACACTAGAAGTTTTTGCATAGCAAAAGAAACCATTAACAAAATGAAAAGACAGTCTGTGGAATGGAAAAAGATATTTGCCTATGATACATCTGACAAGGGATTAATGTCCAAAATTTATACAGAACTCATATAACTCAACAACAACAACAAAAATAACAAAAATACAATCCAATTAAAAAATAGGCAGAAGATCTGAATAGATATTTCTCCAAAGAGGACATACGAATGGCCAATAGACATATGAAAAGATGCTTGAGGTCACTAATCATCAGGGAAATACAAATTAAAATTAAATACAAATTAAAACCACAATGAGATATCACCTCACACTTGTCAGATTGACTATCATTAATAAATCAAAGAACAACAGATGTTGATTAAGATGTGGATAAAAGAGAACATTTGTACACTGTTGGTGGGACTATAATTTGGTAGAGCCACTATGGAAAACAATTTGGAATTTCCTCAAAAAATTAAAAATAGAACTACCTTTTGTTCCAGCAATTGTACTTCTGGGTATTTTTCTAAAGAAAACCAAAACACTAGTTGATAAAGATCTATGCACCCCATTGCCAAGATATGGAAGCAACCTAAGTACTATCACTAGACAATTTTATAAAAAAGAGGTGGTACATATATACAATGAATATGGCTCAGTCATTAAAAATGAAATCTTACCACTTGTAATGATAGCATGGGTTTTATGCTGAGTGAAATATGTCAGACAGAGAAAGATAAATACCATATAATTTCATTTATAGGTGGAATCTAAGGAACAAAATAAACAAAATAAATGAAAACAGATTCAGTGATACAGAGAACAAACTAGTGATTTCCAGAGGGGAGGAGGTTTGAGCAGCTGGGAGAAAAAGGTGAAGTGATGAAGACATATGAATTAGTAATTACAAAACAGTCAAGGGGATTTAGAGTATGCCATAGGGTTTACAGTCAGTTTTATTGTAGTGGTTGTGTTTAATGCCAGATGGGTACTAGAATATTGGGGGATCACTTTATAAATGATATAAATGTCTAATCAAAAAATAATAATAAAATAAAATATGGGCTTTAGGATCTAAGTGTCTGGCATCAAATTCCAGCTCTACCATATACTAGATCCATAACTTAGCACATTGCCTCCTCTTGGGCCTGGTTTCCTCATCTGTTAAATGAAATACTAATGCATCTACTTCTCATAGTTGTGGGGAAGATAAAATGTATAGAGCTCTTAATTTAGTTTGAAATAATAATTTACTCTAAATAGAGGCTATAGTTTGAACTTGCCTATTAAGTATAAATTTTTTTTCTACTACCATTTCTCATGCTGCTTAAGATAACATAAATATCTGACATTGATAACATCTCATTTTATTTCCATGTTAAGCAAAGGCAAGTTTTCTCTAAAGTTTTGTGCTATTGAAATATATTTCACATTTCTAGAGGATGATACTAGTAACAATAAATATATAGACTACATGGAAATAACAATTGGAAATACTGAAATACTCATTTGGCCCAACATTTTTGCCTTCTTTATCTTTAACCTCCTCCAGTGTGCAAAAGGAAATTTTATTTTACAGAAGTTGGAAGTAGACAAATAAACAAACGGACAAAAATTCTGATATTGTCTAGACCTCGCTTGTATCCCCTCTTTTTGAGGGAGTTGAATTAGAACCTTAGTAGAAGATACATAAAATTTCTCCTGCTTTAGATTCAGGCCTTTTATAACTATGATTGTTTCCCATTTAATTCAAATTAAAAATGAAAACTTTTTATTTTATAGTCATTTAAAAATTATAGAAGACATATATGATGTTTAATTTAAAAAATGCTTTTAAATACTAAAGTTGAGAAGTGTTTCATTTCACATTTTGTCATTTTACACTGTCAATCATGGTTGCAATGTCAGTGATAGTGAAATTTAATTTCGGTGCCAAGACCATGTGCTTGGATCAGTTTCACAGAAACACAAAAGAAGGCTGATGTATGGGAACGAATGTGTTTCCTGCTACATGATGGTACCCATGGTGGAGACTGATTCCTGAGTGTTCTTAGAGTCTTTGTGCCAAGGTCAGTTGGGAGTGTCTGGGAAAGGGTGAAAAAGTTTCAGCCATTACTGGGACCATGACGGTTTGTTTGTGCACTGTTGGCCAGACATGAGATCTTGCCTCCTTAAATTCTCTCTTTTGAAACCAATGTTTAGTTCTGTGCCATTTTTCGTAACATGTATCTGCTTTATTTCAACTTATAAAAATAAAAAATAATTTTTCCTACTCTGCCACTTCACCACCAAAGTCTTGCATGCCCTGAAGCACTAGAGTTTATTTCTGAAGAGGCAACCAATTTTGCCCTATCGTGTCAAACTTACAACAACCCACACACTAGGAACTTCTCCCATCATAAGTATTGAGAAGATAACTTCTGTCTCCTTCCTCTCACTCACATTTTCCCAGGGAGTAAAAGTAAGAAACTCAGACATTTTTTGAGCAGAGTTACTAAATTAACTGATTGATGCTCACCTTGTCTTCAGTGGACAAGAGCAGAGTGGAGGTGTGGGGATGGGGTCAGTGTAGGCTCCACAGATTCACTATAAGGATCTTGAAACTGAGTAGGCACTAGAGGAGTATTCACCCAGATTTTCAAAAATCTCTATGAAATGGCCCTGAACTACATTAAAATCTAGCACACTGTGCTCTTGAAAGAGTTACGTGTTTGAATAAACTGTGGTGCCCAAACACATCCAGTGCCTTCCTTGTATTTTGCTTTTATTTCTCCTAATAATGCATAACTTCTAAAACTGATTTCTTAAAGACATTATCTCTTTGTCTTCTAAACTGCAGTAGTGTAACCTCTTTTTCTTTTTTTTCCAACAGAATCATCACTTTTATTTTATATTTTAATTTGGATAACTGCTTTTCACTCTCTTATGAGTTTGTAAGTGTTATCTTCTCCTCCTCCTCCTTTTCCCTGCCCCACTTCTTAAATATAGGGACTAGAATTTCTTCATTTTTATCCTAGAAAAGACCTAAATTATTGCCTTGCATGCAGTGAAAACTCACAACTCACTACTTTATTGTTAACTTGGACAATGAAACTTTAATGCATGAAAGTTCATGGGAGCCTATAGTATGGCAAGCAGAGAAGATGTGGATCAGGAAATGTGGCCTTTCTTTAGAACAGATTTTGGAAGTCTTTCTCATTTTGCCTGATCAATCTTTCTGCTAATGTATAATAAGATTTTATCAATTTTAGCATCCTCTAGGTCAGGCCTCATCCACAGATGAAATTAAAATGGTAAATCAAATAATAAAAAAAAAATTTAAAAACTTTGCCATGTCGCCATATTAATATGTTTCTCATATGCAGGGATAAGACAAGGGCTCTGGGAAAAAAATCTTACTAGTTTAAGTTTCTTACTTTTTCTATCTGCCCCTATCTCTTAGCTTTTTCTCTTCATTCCTCTGATGCTTTGATTCCACTTATTGATCCTTGCTTATCAGTGTCTTCTACAGTGGTAACTATCTTGGGCTATGTTTTCTGGTCTAGTCTGAAATATCCTTATTATTTTCACCTCTTGAAATCAGTCTTGTCTGGAGAGTATTTTAATTTTAAGATAACATGCTATGCTTATCCTGCAGAATCTTTTCCTTGTGCCACATTTATAGAAATAATGGAAAATATTAATAAAATGAAAAATAAATCCAGAACATTCTAAAATTGGTATAGTAATCTTAGAGGAGTGAAAACCATGTGGGATATCTTAAAGGAGAAAAACAGAGTTTTGGCCCAGGGAAAGAATTTCTGTAGGAGATACGAAATGAGCTGTTTCCTGTGTGGTGGAGCTTGGAGCAAGAGAGAGACCAGAGCATCCAGCAGTATAATGAGTTGATGAGAATGAGAGTAGTCAGAAACACTGGTCATTGATCACTTCTACTGCTCTAGTGCTGTGAGTAGTAAGTGGGCTAAGTGCCTGCAGGAGACAGTATACAGTGCAGGAGCTTTGATAACAGAGCAGGACCTGGTGATGCTTTGTGGGGAATTAAAGGGCACCCAAACACTTACTTTTGAGTTTAGTTTTTAGCCTGTACTTCCACTTTCTGACTCTCTCTGGATATACTGCAGAATATAAGGTAAAGCAGGACCCCTGAACTATTTCCCCAAGAAGGCAGCCTAATATAGCAAGTAGATGTTCTAGGTATCTCAACTACAAAGATGATGGCAAAACCAAGGCTGACTACGATTCATGAAAGAATGACAACATACTTCCACAAATACCTTGCAGCTAAGGAAATAGTTAATAAATACTATATACAAAATTCCATCAGAAATGAAGAATAATATTTTTAAAAAATGACATTAAAAAATCAAACTAATTAGAGAATTTGGATATAAAAATATAATTGATAAAAACCAAAACAATAAACATTAGATACTCAGTGCATGGAATGATATAAAAAATGGACACAACAGACAGGAAAATTAATGATATGGAAGGCCTTTCCTATTAATTTTTTAAGAAAATATCACATAGTTTAAAGAGATGAGAAATGTGTCAGTAAGAGTGTCAAAAGGTATGAAGGAGCCAAATTATTAGGCTAGGCAATATGGACCATTACTCACATTTAGGAAAAATAAAAATTATGGATTTATTGTGATTCTTTACTATCTTGTTATTTAAAAATACACTGACCCTTGCACAAGATGGGAGTTGAGGCACTGAACCTTGCACAGTCAAAAATCCACATGTAACTTCAGTCAGACTTTTACATCAGCAGATTTCCAACTGTAAATCTCAATACATTGGTATAGATTATATATTTTATAATATATTTAAATAACAATGTAGCAAAGTATTGTAGACCAAGAACCAGAAGAATAAATATATCTAGTTATTTGGACCACCATTTCCTACTGAAGAAAATGTTTGCCAGTTTCAGAAGCAGCAGAGAATTTGAGAAGTGCTTTTGACATTCATGGAAGGCTACATGATCAAAACATTAGCAGTTGGCATGCAAAGCTTACCATGGGTAGAACTGGTAAAATCCCAATACATTAAATTATTTATAGAAAAATAAAACTCTAGAGGGCTGAAATCATACATAGTATGTTCTCTGTCATAATAAAATAAAGCTGGAAATGAACATCAAAAAGATAGATATGTTTGGAAATTAAGATATATACATTGAAGTGTGCAGAAAACAATCAACAAGTAATTCAAAATGAATACCAGAAAACATTTTCAGCTGAATGTTAAAAATATATATATATCAGAACTTGCACGATGTAGTTAAATCAGTGATCAAGAGAAGTTTTAGAGCCAAATGCACACAATTTCAAAATTCTATTTCACCCCCCCCCCCAGCTTTATTGCACGGTTTAAGAGATACAGTGTGTTGATTTGATACACATATATTGCAAAATGATGATCACCATACACGTAGCTAACACCTCCATCATATCACACAATTTGTTAAGAATTCTCTTAACAAATTTAAGTACATAATATAGTATTAACTATAATTACCATGTTGCATATTAGCTTTCCAAAACTTATTCATCTTATAACTACAAATTTGCAAGCTTTAACCAACATCTCCTGGTTTCCCCCAGCCTTTGTTAGCTATCGTTCAACTCTGTTTCTGAGTTTGACTTTTTTTTAAGATTCCATATGTAGGTGATATTATACAATATATGTCTTTCTCTTTCTGACTTATATCATTTAGCATAATATCCTTCAGGTTAATCCACATTGTAACAAATAGCAGTATTTCTTTTTTTCTCATGGATGAATAATATTCGTTTGTGTGTGTATAGCACATCTTCTCTACCTATTCTTTACTTATTCATCTTTTTATGGGCACTTAGGTTGGCTATTGTGAATAATTCTGTAATGGATATAGAAATACAGGTATCTCCTTGATGTCCTGATTGCATTTCTTTTGGATATATGTCAAGAAATGGGATTGTTGGATTATAACTTAGTTGTATTTTTAATTTTTTGAAGAGTCTTTATACTGGAGGTCATATCTCATTGTGGTTTTAATTTACATTTCTCTGATAATTAGTGATGTTGAGCAATATTATTGTATAAGCTAAAGCTTGGATAAAATCTATAGTTCATGTATAGAAATAAGAAATAAGTTTAGCAAAGTTGCTGGATGCAAGGTTAATATACAAAACATAATTGTGTTTCTACACATCAAGCAACATACAGTTAGATGGTCAAATTAACAACAAGCATACCAATTTTAATAATATTTAGTCATGATAAATGGCTAGAAATACATCTAACAAAAATATGCATGATTTCTACCCAGAAA
Source organism: Cynopterus sphinx (assembly GCA_030015415.1). Taxonomy (NCBI): domain Eukaryota; kingdom Metazoa; phylum Chordata; class Mammalia; order Chiroptera; family Pteropodidae; genus Cynopterus; species Cynopterus sphinx. The sequence goes on along the minus strand of CM057384.1, from coordinate 23,748,818 downwards.
ATGATGAAACATTATTGAGACTGTAAGTAAGTGCAGAGCTCGTCCTTTTACATAGACTAGAAATTCTTAATATTTCCCAAATTATTCTTAACACTCTAGGTAATCACAATGAAAATTTCAAAGATTTTGAAGAGAACATGAGAATCTGATTGTAAAATATATATTGACATTCAAAAGGCCAAAGATAGTTCAGAACATGGAGGGCAATTTGGGTTGGCTTAAATTTAGCTAACTGTAAATCTTAAGTAATTAAGACAGCACAATTTGATACAAGAATTAACAAATGTCTAATGGAACAAAATAGAGAGCTTAGAAAGTACATATCATAACATATAGACATTCATTTAGTGACCAGAATGTCTCTTCAAATTAGTGTAGTATGAAAAGTTTTTCAAAAAATTGTATAGAGTCAGGTGGATATTTATATAGAAATAAAATGTAAACTTGGCTAATATCTCTAATAATCAGGTATGTAAGATACTAAACATTGAAAGAAAAGAAAGCTTTTAGGTTACATAGAAGAATATCTTTGTAACCTTGGAGTAGGAGGGAAAGTAAAAAGGATTTAAAGAGTACAAATATTAAAGGTTCACTTTTCAAAACTACAATGACATAAAAAATGTATATTTATGAAAGCCATCATTAAATGGTGGCATTCAGGTTATACTGTGGGAAAAGATATTGGAAGCACATAAAACCAAAAAACGATTGTATAGCATAAATATATATATATATTTATATCTCCAAAAACTTAAGAAAAAGATGGACAGCTAATAGAAAAATGGCAAGAGACTTGAATAGCTACTTTAATGAAAGAGGATATTAAATTAGTAAACATTAATATATGCTCAAATTCATTAGTAATGAAGGAAATGCAATGCAAACAATAGTAAGATATTAAATACCCACTACAGTGTCTAAAACTGAGAACAGGAAATACAGTATGGTTCTTTCTCTCTATTTGTTTCTGTGCAGATTTAAGTATATACATAAAATTTTTCAGGGCTTTTGTTTGGTTTTGATTTTGATTTATTGATATTTCTTTAGATTATGGACAACTTTCAGAATTTTAACAACACATCAGTATATCTTATTATGTTTAGCCACAGATTTTAAGAGTAATAAAAAATGATTTTTCCATTTTCTGCTAAGGAACCTTTCTATATTTTCAAATGTATTTTCATTAAAAAAATGGTTAACTTTTGAAGAAAATTGTGTAGTCTAGATTCAACTGACATTAACATTTTACTTTTGATAATTGTTTCAGTAAAATAATGTGATAAGAGTTGATTGGTAGAATTTTCCATAACTACTAATCAGTTCTAGACACTCTGAAATTGTTAGCACAGTGGCAATAATGGATTACATAATCAACCAATTCAATCCTCTTAACCACACAGTCCTTTTTTTTTTTTTTTTTTTTTTTGGAATTTAAAAGGGTTTAGAGATTATTTCCCCCCCCCCCGTTGTTAACTCTTATTTTCTATTGCTAATGAATATGAAGATTGTTTGTCAGCATGTATTTATTACCTACACCTATCCAGATGATGCATGCGTGAGAGGGAAACATTTGTAACTGTAGGCTAGCCCTGGAGGTCTAGATTTCCTTGATACAAAGATAGATGGAGAAGACTTATGTTGTTAACATTTTTGATTTGTCAGAGTTTACAAAATATATATTAATGTAATTTAACTTTTACCCTTTGTCAATGATAAATGTCACCGTTAACCAGGTTTCCTAATTTTTTAATTAGCCCATTAACATCCTTAGGCTTAGAGCTCACTTCCTTCCCATATTATGCATTGCTCATTAAATAACGTTTGCAAATTCCAAATATACCTATTATGTACCAGTCACCTCACTCTCAGCCCTCCATTGAGTCCATTTCTGTGAATCTATGGTTAATTTTTCTTGTTACAAGTATCTCAGCAAAAATTAACTGATTTAGACATGAGAATAATTGGTCCCAGCTGCCCTAAACTGTGAAATGTTACATAGACCAGGATTGGGAAGATTTTACATAAGTTATTTGGCTGTTAGACATCATATAAAGAAATCCTTTAATGCACTATTTATATATTTGCAATTGGTCATGGTAATGTGTATTTTAATTTGCTAGATCTTTCATTGTAAAATCCATGGTCAGGTTCGCATAATCCCAAAAGACTGAGCTGATTATAATCTATATATCTGTACAAGCTGTATTCAGCCTTGATGCCCTGACATTTATCATTATGAGTTCTGGGATATGTTGTTAGTAACCGAATTAAAGCACTAAAACTTGTCAAAACTTACAGCAAACTGAAGGTCATTCATATATTCTGATTTAGAATGACAAGTTCACTAACTTGCCCCTGGATCTTTTTTGGAGCAGGAATTGTGCAACAGATGTAAGCCTAGAATTGCATCTCTTTAGTAAGGAGTATAAAATGATTGAAAATGGAAAGATCATGCTTTGGACATATTTGAATAAAAACACATATATCTCTTTGGTGTTGTATGGAGATACTCAGAACCCATGTCTTCCCACTTTTTCGTTTCCTTTCGGAGCATATGGGTAAGTACATTTGATGTCTGACTGGTTATCTAACTTGCATTTCATATAGTTTATGTAACTCAATCAGTAGATGCAAACAATTGGAATAAGATCATTGCAAACATAGTTTACTATATTCACAAACACTTTTTATTTTGAAACATCAAAATAATCTGGACTTTTATTTTATCTGTGACTCAAAAAGCAAATGGTTTATTCCTAAAATCTAGACAAGGGTTGTCTTGAAACACAGTGACTGCAGTTCCAGAGAATTATGGAGAGGTAGCATTAATTTTTTTAATCAAGAACCTCATATCTTGTTAGTAATATCTTGCTACATTAACATATTAGCAGTATCCCATTGCATTGTATTAATATTCATATCATATCAGAATTTACTGTTGCTTATACAGTATTAAAGTCATATCGCATTAGTGACTTTCATATCAGATTAGTGAAAGTGGATCCTAACAAGACTTTCATATTCAATTACTAAGGTAACAGTTTTGTCTTTTCAAGTCACATCTAACTCGAGCCCATAGTACAAATTGATGAATGTGGTAATAAAGCAATCTTTCTGGCTGAAGATGGATGGCACCTGGGACCGAAGGGGCTGTGAAAATAAGACTTGAATAAAGGGGCCACCACTGATAGAAAAAAGTTCTATCCTTTGCCCACATGGCAGCACTTGTGAAACAAAGACTTCAAAAAGTTAAGAAATACAAATATTTTACTTGGCAATTTATACCTCACCCCATCATCTCATTCCAGTCCAATGATTTGGGGCACCAAAAAAATAGTAAATGAGAGAGAAAGAGAGAGAGAGAGAGAGAAGCATAAATGAAAACTCATGAATGATAACTAGGTTTTATTATTTAGTACATTATCCCAGAAATTATTCAGATTTAGAGGATTTTTACCAGGCATTTGGATGGGTAAATGAGATATGTTGAGGGCATATAAATGATTGCAGTCACTATTCAACTAATTCTATATAATTATTCAAATTATTAGATTAAACTTAATCTTGACATTTATTGAAGGTTTAGAAGAATTGGAAACTATGAACATATTTATAATTGATTTGATCTTGCTGATGGCATGGGCTATGATTTTTTTTACCTTTTAATTTTAACACCCCTCTCAACATCTGCTACATCACATACATTCCACATGCACTTTTTGAGTTGGCGTAGAAATGGGTAAATAATTAAGGTTTATGCAGGTACTGAGAGCCAGGACCAGAGGACAAATCAGTTATGAGCATCATTGGTAGGAAAGGTCATTATTTTTCCGTCAATTAAGAAAGCTTTAATAGATTGTGTGTGTGTGTGTGTGTGTGTGTGTGTGTGTGTGTGTGAGAGAGAGAGAGAGAGAGAGACTTTGTATATCTTTGCCTTCAATTCTTTGACCTCCAATTTCTTAGACAAACTTTCTAAAATGTCTCCAATATTACACTTTTTTAAAACCACACTAACCTTTTCTGGAGTCCAAACTCCTTCTTTTCTCAGTTCTTCCTCTCAGTCCATCTACATATTCAATTTCTTTCTAGTTTAAGAAAAAAAAAAAAAAAAACAAACAAGCAAAATAAATCCTCTCCCTTGACTCAACATTCCTCTCTTTTATCAACTTCTTATTCCTTTTTAGAGCCAAGCATTTTAAAATAGCTAAAAATTTATTTAGGGTCTTTATATGATTGGTCCTCAGCCTTCCACAGTCTGGCTTGTGCTGCTTCTTGTAGTCAGCCTTGGCCCCAGGGTGCTGAAGCTAAAGGGCATCTTTTCAGCCTATACATTCAGACTTCTCAATCCATTTGACACTTGTTCAAACTCAGCCTTCTTGTTTGATCTTTGGTCTCAGTTTCTGTGGTACCATGTTAACCCCTGTCTTCTAGTTGCCTGAACCACTGCTTGCCTGAATCAAGCAATAGCTCCTTGTAATGTCTTCTTTTATCTAGGAAGAGGGTGATTAAAATTCTTGCTTGTAATTTCTTTTTTTTTGTGTAATTAACAAATCTTTTGACAATTCTTTTTTTTCTAAATTTATTCTCAATTTATTTAAAATAAAATGCTAGAGAATAGGTGAATTCAATATAGTATCTCACAAAGAAGACATGACATGACTGTATAATTTTCTAGGACCACAGAAGAATTTAGCTAGGTTATCTATTTCTAAAAATTATTCTGGATTTCGTAGGGAAAGGATGGAAACAGTAATGTGATATAGAGAATAGCACTATAATCTTAATAGATGTTTAATATTTTCTGGGTGACGTCTGTGTGTTAGATAACATATATATATATATAGGGATAGGACTACATGTTGTGGGGCCTGAAGTTTATAGGAATTGGGGGGTTTGCTTTCAGAAAGTAGTAAAACATTATGGATACAAAATTGCTAGACCTTCTCCTTAGGTCATGGAGAAAATGAGAAATCCTAAAGCATTAGCTTTATGACCTTCACTACAGATTCTCCTTTGTAATACACTTTTAACCTACTCTCTAAAAATGTACTGTAACTACTACTAGTTTGTGGTTACAAATTAGAAACTGAAGTTTAGAAAGATTAAATAACTTCAAAGATTTTACAGAAACAAAGAGGCAGGATTGAGGTTAAAATGAAAACATGTTTAACTCCAGAATCTGTGTTCTTAATTCCTTCACTTTACTCTCCATCCCCCGTGAGACAAAATGAACCATTCCCCTTTGTGAATATTCGCTGATAGTGACAGTCTCCTCTAAAACTGGTGATTCTCACAATTATAACAATGAATTCTGAATTCTCATTCAGAGCTTTAAAATGTTCTTCACACTAGCGATAGATTCCAACTGTATATCTGACTCCTCACCTACATAAACCCCATTTCCCGGATGTGCTAATCCTATACTCACAACAAAGTTACCATATCCAGAGGTGATCCCTCTGCTCTTATGGAGGATCAAGCCTCTTTAATGTTTAGGCATAACTTCTTATTTATACTTTATTAAACTCTTCTTCATTTTTTCATGGCTCACAGTGCTTTCTTTTTCTTCACTGTCTCCTCTGGACATGTCGGTTTGGGCATTCATTCTTTTTGCAAGGTGTTAATAACTGTATTTTACCAGTTCACATTTTCACCTGTAGCTGTTTAATAAACAATATGAGAGTAACCACTGCTTCTTCTCTCTGTTCTTGGTGCTGTCATTGCTGTCATGTGGTAACTGGGCAAGAAGGAATCACAAAGAGGGGCTCAGAAAGGCCACACTGGTAAGACAGGTTTGCTTCTGGGTGTGAGAATCATTATACATTCACTTTTTCCTTAGAACATTGTCAGTTAAATGTCATTGTCAAAGCCTCCAAGTCACTGAAGAATCCAGTATAGTGGTTTATTTTAATCTTAAAATAATAAGTAAATTTATTTTCCTACTTAGTGTGAAATTCATGAATCCTTTTGGTTGAGCAGCTTCCTTAAAATTCATGTGTCTGTTCTTCTTAGCTGGTATTTTAAAGACTTCTAAAACACATCTCCCACCTGCTGAATACTTTTTTGTTAGAAAAAAAATAGAATGAGTCTGGGATGGAGGGTTAATTATTTCACCTGTATGACAGCAGAAATCTCTCAGATTTCCATTACCCTCTGCCTTAATAAACTGGCTCCCCTGCTTCTCACAGAGGCCTGGCCCTCTTGCTTTCTGTGAGGTGGTAGATCTGGTAAGTTTGTCAGATGGAATCAAAATCCCCTCTAGAGTAGAACACAATAAAGATTTTGAGACTTTGTCTTTAGGGCTGAACAAAGACGCCACAATCTCATTTGATAACATTATCTTCTTCCCTTTTAATTTCTTTGCAGAATACTTTCTGAAAATTGAAATCCTTTATCTTAGAACCAGAGATCTTAGCTACGACCCAGTTGCCCTTTAAATATGAATAAGAGCTAGTGCTGAATGCTACCTGTCTTGTATTTGCCTGATCTACTTGACTGCATAATATTTTGTGGTGCTGTTCATGAAAGACAGCTTTCTTCTCTTATCCTTAGTGAATAATTTTCTTTGTAGCCTATGGGAGTTGAGATACATATTTTTCTTTTCTTTTTTTCATCTTCCTGGTTAGGTTGAAGTTCTAAAGGTTATCAGAATTACAATTTGGATTCATTTCATGTCTTTTGGTTAGAATAGCATTATTTGAATTATCAACTGTTGTTTCAAAAAGTAGGACTTTACATTTTAGTTGCACTCCCCTGTTGTATTTAATCAAGGACTCCTCTTGTCAATCAGTTTAATTGCATTTGTATTATACTGTTCAGGCAGGGGTGTGTGATTGTGTAACTCACTCACACACACACACACACACACACACACACACACACACACACCTATACCTTCTCTCCTCTTGCCACCCCCTATCTGCATATCAGGGGGACTAAAATGATAATAGTGACGTAGCAGTGCTGGAAATGAATAAATACCCATGCATCTAACTTTTAAAATGGGTGATATCAATGAAAGATGTTTATTGAAGGTGAGATAGGATTAGCAGCAATGACCTCCATTGTGAACATTTTAGTTGGACATTGTGATGTTTTGAAGCTACTTTTTTTAGCCTGAATTGCCTAGCCACACAACTGATTAAAGAGTGTTGATTGGTGAGTTTACTGTGTAAGAGAGTTTGGGGAAGTCTTGCCAACAAAATTTACCAGACAAGAATGCATGAAAAAGTAACCATCTGCTGTGGACTAAATTGTGTCCACAGAAAATTGATATACTAAAGCCTTAATTCTTCCCTGCCACCACCACCCCTAATCATATTTCTATTGGAGTTAAGGCCTTTAAAGAGGTGAGTGAGGTTAGGCGAAATCATAAGGTAGAGCCTTGATCTAATAGAAGTGGTGTCTCTATTAGAAAAGTAAGAGACACTAGCATGTCTCTCTAGGATACAGCAATAAGGCAGTTATCTGAAAACCAGGAAAATTGTTCTCACCAGAATCAGGCTGCAACCTCATCTTGAACTTCTGGCCTCTAGAACTGTGAGAAATTAATTTCTGTGATTTAAGCCACCTGTATTTTGTTATGGAAGCCTCAGCTAACTAACACAGAATCAATGTATAGAAAAAATTGAAATACTTTGCAAATGTTAGGAAGACATCATCAAAAAAGTAGAGTTGAATGTGGCCTGGGTAATCTGGAGTCTCAAAGATAACTGGAATGTTATTTTGGAGTTAAAAGGAAGATTGAACTTGGGTATGTAGACAGAAAACCCTTGCAAAAGACAAGAGAATCATAAAGTGTAAGATTTATTTGATAGCAATTGTGAAACTAGTTTGCTCAGGCAAAAAAATAATGTTTATCCCAAAGATATGGATAGTAATAAAAAACCTTGAATGACTAACGAGAGGCCAGGATTCCTTATTTGACATGGTGATTATAGAAAAAAAAAAAAACAATAAAGAAGAAAAGAAACTGGGGACATTTGGACTACATTTAGCGACAGGCAGGTTATACCTGGTCAACTAGATTAACTGTTATCACCTCCCTGAAGTTATAGCAGTAAAGGATTGTGAGATTGCACTTAAGCTTTGAAGAAAAACTTCCAAGAATGCCCCCTACGGGAGATGCTAGGAAGAGGATGGGCATGGATGTCAATTTGAGGGGGAAAAATTTTTTTTGCTTCTGGACTTTGTAGTAGGAATTGAAGACATCTGGCTTGATATTTGTTTTCTTTTGCCCTGTGTTGTGTGTCCTGAGACTTGTCCTTCAGTGGAGAGAAGAACAGATATGAGGAGTGGTGTGCATGTTCCATTTTTCTCACACAGGAGGGCATTTTTTATCTCACTGGAACATGTGAATATAGAATGTAGTCATGGAAAGAACATGGGTTTTGAAGCTGGATTAGCTACATAGCAGCTCTCAGAACTTGGGTTAGTTTTTTAACCTCTCTGAGCTCAGGTCTCCTCATTTGAAATGATACCTGGTCAGGTAATGTTGATCATTACATTAGTTTAGATGTAAATTAGCAAAGTATGATAATAATTGCATGACAGATATTTCACAAACATGAGAGATTTTTAAAATCCCTTTCTCTCTTACCTCTGCTTTGATTTATATGATGTTGACAGACTTCCATCTTATGGAGTGGGCTGGATATATTTTGGATTACCTTTCTCTGAAAAAGATAACATATCAAAAATATCCTCTCAATTCATTGGAAAACTTTGTTATAAAACAGAACAGTTTTCAGACATTCAACTGAAAATATAAATTGTTAGTAATCACAATGATAATATATATATTATTTTGAAAAATATAAAGTTCTCTCAAAATAGTATTAGGATTTAATTATTTTTAACAGCATAGTTTCACCTGAGAATATAAATATCTTAAAATCAATAATAGCACATATAAATACAATGTTGCTATTAATATCTATTTTTAGAAGTGACTCTGATCCCCCCTGTCTTTTTATGAAAAGCATCTTCATGAGATACAAAGTTCCCAGGCCTAGCCTTCCAGCTCTGTGACTATTCCCTTATGTCCCACTTTGTAAATGTTCATTTGCTAGTAATGGCAATTTATGTCACTGTGGATTATACAAATGGCCTAATTCAAGGCCAGTCATCCAGTGGAGATGTCTTCACTTCAGGGAAGTTGGTTAATGGTTGGAACCAGGATGTTTTATTGTACCATATCATTGAACTGTATTTTCTACAATGTCTTTTTACTAACTGCACCTAAAAACATTTCATTATGTTCAATCATATACACTCATTCTCATTAGAAGGTTATCATTTCCCTTGTAGTCCTACCTGCCCAATGCCATTGATGCTTTAGGTTCCTTACACCGCAAGAGAAGTTCTGGTTTTAAAATAAAGACTCTTAAAGCTCATTAGGTGCCCAGTGGTTTAAATAAATAAAATGTGTCATCCTTCATTTAAAGAAATAGTGTCCCTCATCAGGGTCTAATATAAGTGGGTATGGCCGGGGCAAGCTATAGAACTTTAGGATTCCAGCAGGCTTCTCCTGGGTCTCCTCTCATTCTGCCTGCATCTTTTCCTATGGAAAAGGTGTTTCTGGCCTTTCTTAAAAAACTCTAACTGACTTCCCTCCTTTCCTCCCTCCCCTCTCCCTTATCCTTTCCTTCTCTCTCTCCTTTTTTCCTTCCTTCCTTCCTTCCTTCCTTCCTTCCTTCCTTCATTCTCTTCCTCCCTCTTTCTTTCCTTCCCTCCTTTTTATTTTTATAAAAGCCTTGGAGCAACAATCATTTTGTGGTTTCTGTTTGATTATGCAAATGCAAAGATAAATTATTCAATATAATTAACATTAAAGAAAATGATATATAGTGGAGATAAAATATACAAACACTTAGAAAACATACTTATAAGAACTCCAATAGCTATATGAGCAGACTGTCGTTGAAGCACAAGGGAATTCCAGAGATTTTACTGAGGAAGTCACAGGTATACTTGAGAAGATAGCAAAGATGGAATTGAAAAGGGAGAGCACTAAAGATAGTCATTGAGAGAATAGCATTTGGAAAGGAGGTGTGAGACATCCTGACATGTTCAAATAAAAGTGAATTGGTTTAAGTAGATTTCACAGCTCTGTGGAATGAAATGTGAAGGCTATTTGGTGGGTTGATACTGGGTGGGATCAAAGATGGATTGAAGCACAGGCATGGAGAATGAGTCAGAGTTGGGTAAAGGTTTATATTATGACTATTAGGTATGATAACAATGAAGGGTGATGTATTTTTGGAGAAATTATTATAAATATCAAAGTTCTGTGTTTCAAAATAGTGTCATTAAAATGACTGTCTTGATGTACAGTGTGTCTACTGCATGCATCTTAGCCTCTATTCCTGCCCCTTTATCAAGCTACAGAGAGGGCTGAGTTAATTGTTCCCATTAAAACTGATGATATGATGTTACTGCCATCAACTCAAAATAATCTGTAAGAATGATTTCTTGTACTGTCAATTTGTCCTGAAAGAGCAGTTTAAGATTAAATACTTAAAAACAAAACAAAAACAACAAAATATACCAAATCAACCTTTCCATCAAATTCTCTCCAAAATTTATTAGGCTTATATCTAAACTCTACATAGCATAGAAAAACTTGTTCATTTAATTACTGAAGGGTAAATTTTGTATGAAATTTATCACCAAGTATTCCCCAAGAAGTTATTTCTAAAAATATAGATTTTATAGATACATGCTTGAGATTTTTCTAGCACCAAATTGACTTAATTTATAACTTTTGCCTTCTTAAGTTATGTGATTACTTACTATTGCTTTTATTTTAGGACCTATATTATACTTTTTTTTTTTTGTTAGTGTATTGAAGCCCACGTAGGAGTATCTTATGAGGAAATCACAGTCCTTACTCTAGATTCCTAAGTTCTCAAGAGGTGTCCTGAATATCTTTTTTATTTGTGAATTCTACATCTGGTGAAATATTCCTTTTTGACTTTCCTACTTTCTTCCAAGTAGCTCAGAGATAAATTTATCTCTCCCAGAATTTTTGAAAATTCTCATTATGCATATTTCAGAATGCCAGTTTTACATGCTGTGTCTTTTTATTTGTTTCCATTTGTTGTTTTTCACCTTGGCTTCTTTAGATGCTTATTTTTATTTTATTGTCCTTTAACTTAATGCTTTTTTTTCATGATAAAAACTTTTATTACATGAGCTTAGATTGAGGGAGTAGGAAATGTTTGCCTTTCAAGACCTTGATTTTCCTCAGGAAGAACTCCAGTTCCTTGCCCTCTAGCACACAGCCATCTGCTCAGCCACACTGACCTTGTCTTGAAGCGATGCATGCAAGAAGCTCACCCTGCTGGAACTGCTCCTATAGAAAACTGCTGATTTTGGCATTCTTTTTCATTTCATCATATTTCTTATGAATTTTCTTTGATAATTTTTGTTTGTTTGTTTTGTTTTGTTGTTCTATTTAAAATTTCTTACTTCTCAGGTGTCAGCTTGGCCCACTTCTTGCCGACCAGGGGCAGTGTGTGATGAGCTGTCAGTGAACATGCTTCAGTTCTCTACTAGGGTCTTGGTGTGGACCAGTTCACTGTTGGATGCATTGTAAACAATATTGATAATCCTCGTTCTGCATGTATAACACTCGGAACCCCAGGACAGGTTCCCCATATCCAGCCTTAAGGCATGGTCCTGTGCGCAGATTGTATGTATGCGCTGGGGCTCAGTCTTACTGTGGGCAGCAGGGTGTCCCAGCTCATATAAGATGCCTAAAATCAAATTTTAGTCAAATGTGATAAAAACATACAAACAAAGGAATGCTGTTCTTCACATAAAACTAAATATATGCAAATATGTGACTGTGATTTTCTATTTTATATATGCGGTATTGAGGCTGAGTGAGATAACGTGATTGCGGATGCTGCCTAAATGGAATTAAAGTTGGGTGCTAGAGGGTAACAGTTGGGCATGTGCTTATCAGCTGCTAATTTAGCCACAAAGCCCTGTATTCTATGTATGAACAGTGCTGCATAATTTAATAAATAATAGCAATAATGATGACAGACAGGAGAAGAAAATTATAACCAATCATGGGAAAAAAAAAATGCTACCTGTGTTCAGCAAAATCAGAACAGAGAATCTGGCTTGCCATCCATGAGAGATTGCTGAGAGTTTAACAATTAAGGGCTGCTTCTCTGGAGACTGGAGACTGCATTTTCTTCCACATTGCTAATGAAGTATAATTCGTTTTACCTCACACCCACCTTTAGAAATCAAAGTTCAAGTGTCTCTACCAGATGCATTTGAAAGGCGAGGTTTTCACTCCCCTTGCAATACTGCATCTCCTCTTCAGGGAGCATTCTCCTGTTCTATTAATTATTGTGCTTCGATGACATTATTATTCATGGATTAACGTCTCAAAATACTTGATTTAGCACTGGGTCTGGAACTAATACTAATAAGTACAAGGCTGAGTAGTAGGTAAAATATTTTTCTCCTTTTTTCTTTTCTGTACACAAAGAAAGTAGATGCTTCCTTCCCCTGCCCCCTATAATTTAGCCACCTTGTACTTTGAAAGAGAATTTAGCCTATTGACTCATTAGGGGTAGTGCCATAGAGAGATCTACCTCAAGGGCACTCCTAAAAAGTGCAAAAACTCAATTCTAAATTTCCACAGACCATCAAAAGAGGAGGCATAAAAACAGACTTGTTTAATTTGTTATGATTTTAATACAACTTACAATAATATTTATTTTGGGGGGCAGAGAGTCTTTGTTCACTGGTTTGGAGTCAGTGATTACAAACATGGTACTAAGTTGGTAAAAAGGATGTTGGTATTTGAGGTAAGATTATAAGATAAAGAAACTGATTTTTTTAAGCAAACGTAGTCAAATATATCCATTCAAAGAAGACAATTACTCTTCAAAGTAGCCAGCATGAAAAGCAATTGTATCAGTTAGTAGTATATTCCTAATTATCAGCTGTTAACAACAACAACAAAATTCAAACAGCTATTGGTATTATCAATAAGTTTATTTTTTCATTCATAACAGAAAATCTGCTGGCACGAATCATCTGCTCTATGACAAAAAAACAAAATCGCTTTCTTTTGTTTTGCTCAGCTCTCCAGATAATGTGGCTTTTGCCTATTATTTTTGCCCCAACTTCACATGATGGCTGACTCATCTTCAGTATAACTTTATATTCAAGGGGGAAAAGGATGGGGGCAGCAAGCTTCCTCTTGCTTTATTTTTTATTATCAGGAAATTAAAAGTCATTTAAATTTTTACCTTCTTATTAAGAACTGGGTCTCAAGCCTTTTCTAGCTGCAAAGAGGTTGGAAGGCCAGATATATGACTTTATATTCATATCGTGGGAGGTGAGCAAGGGAGAAGGGCACTGAGACTGGAAGTGTACTAACCAAGAAAGTGTCTATCAATAAGCATAGAGTTATTCCAACAAGGTTTTATTATTTAAAGTCCTTCTTTGTTAACTGACTTAATTTCAACCACAAATTTTCCTTGCGACAGAGACCATATCTGCCTTTGCTTAGCATGTTTTGCTGCTAACATAATGCCTCAGAGTTTATTTGTTGAATGAATGAGTTCAAGAGTGAATAAATGAACCAGCACAATTTCTCCACTAGGTACCTATGGGTGTATTGTATGTGACTTTCAGGCAAAGAGGGGTAGATGATGAGCGAATGATGAACCACCAACTGAAAATGTGAAACAGAGGGAACTCCCTTCCCCATCTTTAAGTTAATGAGGTAGTTAAAAATATTTGGAGAAGGATGAGAGATGAACAGAACAGTGCAAGCTCATCCAGCTCATGTCTTTGTCCTCCCTGTGTCCCCACATTCCAGAGATTGGGGCTGCTCCTTGCAATTAGCATGGCTTAGAACTAGATCCAGTGGCCTGCTCCTGTTCCCTCCTGATCTGTCCCCTGGTCACTCCTGCTATTTCTTCCTGACAGCTCCTTCGTACATTTTTGTCTCCAGGTCTGAATACTGGCAGTTACAGCTGAGGGGAAAGTTTCCTATAAAACTTTAATTAGTTTTTCATTAATTCTTTTTTTAATAAAGATTTTTTTTCTTCCTTTCACCTAATACTTATAAGCTACATGTCAATCTCAAAAACAATACCTCCATCATTGAAATTGCTTGAGCTGCCTGTGAGTTTATTGAAACCCCTCGCTTTCAGTGATTTAATTTTTGAGAAGCTGAGTTATTGGGGTTGCCTTTGTATTTTATGTCTGAGAAGTGTCCTAGCTAGCATCCCTGATATCTGTGGCTTAATTGAACATCTGTGGAATAACAGGGAAAAATATTATTTGAATGAAGGAAGGAATATGATGAAAATTCTCCTAAAACAATAATTCTACCACCAAAAATTAAAAAAAAAATAGATGGACTAATTTACCTCTGTCCAAGGATCTGTAGTTATTGTTCTGTCCAACTTACATGTCCCCTAATCTCTCATGTTAACCCCCTTCCTCATCCCCATACCTTACCTATTTTCTTAGGTTCACCAGTGTTTCTTCTCCCCACTGTCCAAACAAATTATTTAAATACTGTTGCATATTATACATTTAGAGCTGTCATAATCATTGTTGAGGTTAGTCAGTTGAGTGATACTATGAATAGGACGAATATGATTACTTCTCCTTAATAGTGTTAGAATAAACTAGGATACTATGAGGTTAAATGAGATCAAGCCAGCAGTGGGGCCAAAACTCAGACCCATGTTTTCATAGTCTTCAAAAATGTTTTTCCTATAGATACCTATCTACACAAAATCAAAAACATCTAACCTAGTTATTATTTAAAAATAAGAAAGGCATTAAATCCAGCGCATCAGGCTCAGTCTGGGTTTGAGTTTAAGCTATATCTGTTCTCTGCAGGCATTAAACTTTTCTCTGTATGTCTGGTAAACTAGAATAATAGATTCAATAAGTCATTTTGGAGCTTCCTGTATTCTAAGGAATTTCCTAGAAAATATTTTTTGTAGGGCAGATTCTTTAAAATAAAGTCTAAAACCTTCTTTTAAAACCACTAGTAGGGCAACTATAAAACTGTCACAATGTATACTTAAAAATCATTTTGTACATTCAGCATAAATTTATAATTAAAAACTTTTAGAAAAGTATGATTAGATGGAAATTTTCTTAAGTTTCTTTTTTTTAAAGAGCTATAAAACCCTCAAACATTAACCCAAATGGGGAAAAATTGTAAGTGTTTACTTTGAGGAATACAATAAAAATGCTATCTATCATTACTTTGATTTAATATTATATTGGGGAAACTAGCCAGCACGATAAGATAAGAAACCAAAAAAAAAAAAAAAAAAAAAGAAAGAAAGAAAGAAAGAAATAGATATTGGAAAGGTGGAAATATGACTCTCATTATTTTATATCTTGTCATTATCTAAATAGAAAATATAAAGTGTTTCTAGCAAAATTAAAAATACTAGGAGTTTACTGAGGTGGCAGTATGTGAGATCAGTACACAAGGGTCAACTGCATTTCTATACAGCAGCCTAAAACATTTAAAAATTGTAAAGTACTTGTTAAAATTTAGGTTCATCTGCCCCCATGGGTCCACTAAATCAAAATTTCTAAGTGAAGTCCTACAATCTTCGGTTTACTTACTTTTGCAGGAAATACTCTTTTATTTTTTTAAACTCACTGGAGGTTTAAAATTACCATCTCAGGGAAGAGAAAGTTAGACATATTTTTGAACAGCAGCAAAGTGTTAACATAGAATAGAGATGAATCTAAGCTAATCTGGACTCTATACTTCAGGGTTTTTTATTTGTTTGTGTGATGATATAATCTAAAATGATTTTCTAAAGTTAAAATTCTCTGATATTTCTAGAGAACATCTAACTCGGATATCAGGAATTTTTCTCTTTGTTGTTAAATTGTAGGTGTTAATATTTTGTTCATAATTTTACACCAAGATTTAAGATAAAAATTGGCCTCTGTGATCTTTTCTCATTTCATTTTTATCAACGTTTAATATCAAGGTCATACTAACAACATAAAATGAGTCAAGGAGAGTTTCCTTTTGTCTTATTCTAAATCATTTTTCTAAGATTTGAAGTCATTTCTTAACCTCTTAAGTTAAGATAAGAAGGCTAAAGCATGACTGGAAGGAGGCAGAGTTTTCTTCCCTTGATGAGACTTTGGTGTTCCCCTTTTGTGAAGTTCTTCCTCCTGCAGATGAAGTCTTTGTTTCTTAGGGAAAAAATTTGGGGGGTGGGTGAGTTGGGGGGCTTGGAAGGTGTTTCACAATAGCTTCTATTCCTCTTCCCCTGCCAGGATCATGCTTTCTTGGATTCTCTTTATGAAAGCTTAATGGGTTTCTAAGAGGAAAAGCCGATGAAAGTGTGGTGCCCCTCTAATGCTGCAGACCTGGTGAGCTCTCATCCTAGCTCAGACTCAGAGTTCAGCAACACATCAAAATTGGTAGTTAAATATTCTACCAGCTTATGGCATCCTACCTTTTTGGCTTCAGGTAAATAAATCCCAGATTCTATATTTCTCTGAAGGAAGTTTTTCTCCAGATCATGGGATGACAATTTACACCATGACCTCAGTTCTGAGGAGTCCAAGAAAAATGTTGATATTCAGTTTGCTCAGCTTTTTCTTGTTGTAAGGATGGGAATGATGACTCTCCAGATGTTTAAATATTGAACTAGAAAATGAAAGTCTAGACCATAGGCTACCCTGTTTTATTGCACTTTAGTTTATTGTGTTATGCAGATATTGCCATTTGTTACAAACTGAAGATTTGTATTGCACAAGTCTATCAGTGCTGTTTTTCTAACAGCATTCGCTCGCTTTATGTCTCTGTCACATTTGGTAATGCTTATAATATTTTAAACTTTTTTATTGTTATTGGAGTGCTATGTATCATGCCCATATAAAATGGTGGACTTAACTGATACAAGTTGTGAGTGTTTTAACTTCATCACTTAACTGCATTTCTTTTGTCTCACTCTCTCACTTTGGGTCTCCCTATTTATTGAAATACAACAATATTAAAATCAGGCCAGATAGTAATCCTATAATTGTTTCAGTGTGTTCAAGTGAAAGAAAGGGTAACACAACTCTCACTCTAAATCTAGAAATGATTAAGCTTAGTACTAGAGGAAGGTATGTAAAAAGGTGAGCTAGGCCAAAAGCTAGGCCTCTTGTGTCAAACATCCAAGTTTTGAATGCAAAGAAAAGTTCTTGAAAGGAATTAAAAATACCACCCCAGTGAACACACAAATAATGAGCAAATGAAACAGCCTTATTAGCGCTGATATAAAGTTTTAGTGGTCTGGATAAAAGATCAGACCAACTACAACATTCCCTTAAGCTAAAGCCTAATTCAAAACAAGGCCCTAATTCTCTTCAGTTCTGTGAAAGCTGAGAGAGGTGAGAAAGCTAGTAGAGATTGGTTGATAAGATTTAAGGAAAAAAGCCATCTCCATAACATTAAAGTGCAAGGCGAAGCAGCAGTACTGATGTGGAAGCGGCAGCAAGATATCCAGCATATCTAACAAAGATAGTAAAAGTAGGTGGCTACACTAAACAGCAGATTTTCAATATAAATGTTATTTTGGAAGTAGATTCCATCTAGGGCTTTCATAGGTAGAGAGGAGAAGTCAATGCTTCAAAGCTTCAAAGGACAGGTTGACTCTCTTGTTGGGGGCTAATGTAGCTGGTGACTGGAAGTTTGAAGCCAATGCTCATTTTTTATTCTGAAAATTTTGGGGTCCTTAAGAATTATGAAAAATCCATTATTCTTATGTTCTATAAATAGAACAACAAAGCCTGGCTTATGGCACATCTGTTTATATCATGGTTTAGGGAATATCTTAAGCCCACTATTAAGACTTACTCCTCAGCAAAAGGATTCTTTTCAAAATATTACTGCTCTCTGACAGTGCACCTGAGTACCAAAGAGCTCTGATGGAGATATACAAGAAGATTAATATTATTTTCACTCTTGCTAACACAATATTCATTCTTCAGTCCATGGATCAAGCAGCAATTTTGACTTTTATGTCTTATTATTTAAGAAATATATACATAAGACCATAGCTGCCATATATAGTGATTTTTCTGATAATCTGAGCAAAGTAAATGAAAATCTTCTGGAAAGAATTCAACATTCTAGATGCCATTAAGAAAATTAATGATTCATGGGAAGAGGTTAGAATATCAATATTAACAGGGTTTTAAAAGAAGTTTCATGGATGACATTGAGGATATTCAAGAATTCAGTGGAGGAGGTCTACAGATGTCATAGTAGTAGCAAGAAAAATTCATTAGTAGTGGAACCTAAAGATGTGACTGAATTGCTGCAGTGTCCTGATAAAAATTTAATGGATAAGGAGTTGCTTCTTATGGAAAAGCAAAGAAAGTAGTTTCTTGAGATAGAATCTATTCTTGATGAAGATGCTCTGGAGAGTGTTGAAATGACAACAAAGGATTTAGAATGTTACCTAAGCTTAGTTGATAAAGTAGCTGCAGGATTTGAGAATATTGATTCTAATTTTGAAAAGTTCTGCTGTTGATACAACACTATCAGACAGCACTGCAAGCCACTGAGAAATCTTTCATGAAACAAAGAGTCAGTTGATGTAGCAAACTTCATTATTGCTTTATTTTAAGAAATTACCACAGCCACAATGACCTTCAATAACTACCACCCTAAATAATAAGCATCCATTACCATCAAGGTGAGACCCAGCACCAGCAAAAAGATTATGACTTGCTGAAGGCTCAGATGATGGTTAGCATTTTTTAGCAATATTTTTTAAATTAAGGTATTTACTTTGTTTATTTAGCTATAATGCTATTGTATATGTACTAGACTATGGTATAGTGTAAATATAACTTTTATTTGAATTAGAGAATGAAAAAAATTGTGTTACTTTTTTGCAACATTCACTTTATTGTAGTGGTCTGGAACTGACCTGCAGGTATGCCTATATTTCTTCATATTCAAACTTATACAATTTTTAATAGTACACAGTTTAGCTTCATTGTGCTTAAGAGTATGTTGAGATTTTGCCTTTTAACTATAAAATGTTATAATTCCACAACGATTGTTTAATAGTATAGTAATATTAAATAATGGGAAAGATGGGTGGAGGACTTACTCTTTAGGAAGTTTAGTTATCAGTCTCTGAGATCATGCTTCTGGCCAATCCTAACTTTAATTTCTCAGTATGCTTTCCTAGTTTCTAGGCATAGCAGAGAGGTTAAGATAACTCCAGAGCCAGACTGTATTCCAGTGAGACTGAGATTTCTTATTATGTGAACCTGAACAAGTTACTTAATTCCTCTGCACTCTGTTCCCTCACATGAGGTTACTAATCATACTTTCCCCATAGTGGCTTTATGAGTATCAGATTAAAGATTTAGGACACACAGTACCTGTTTGGCATCTCATAAGTAGTATATAAGATTTAGCTTAAATAACATTTATTCTTTCTGGATTTGGTATAGCAACATTGGTTTATATAATAATGTAATAATGTCATGTTATTTTTGCTCTCAGAAAAGGAAACAATAACAATGAAGAAATCAGAGTACTTTGAATTAAGATTTGCTTAAGAGTAATTCACTTTTAGAAAATTAGTCAAGTTTTTAGGAAATTATAGAAATGCTAGAAGAGTTATTGCAGCTTCCCATAGAACACACTCCATTGTAAGATGAAGAAGTGGCATATGTCACATGAGACTTTATTTGTATGGCTGCATGTGTGTGTCTGTGTGTGTGTGTATGTATGTGTATATACACACATTTTTTTCCCTAGTGCACTGACATTCTGGTAACACTGTCAGTGACCATTGATAACCAGCAGCTCTTTCTTCCTCTTCATTCTCCATTGTCACTGTTACTGGCATTGTTGTAATTATATTCATGTGATTATCAGAGTGTGTCGAAGCTGACATGTCCATGAGAGCTGAGTTGAGCACAAGCACTGCTTCTGGAATGAGATAAACAAACAACAAACAAAAAGACTTTTTGATTCAGCAGTTCCCCAAAGTGTATGATTCATATATGAGTCATTCTCATGAAGTGGATAAAATTCCCATTTACAAAGTCAGAAATGAAAATAAAGTTGTTTTTAATTTAGGAGACAGAAGAGTAGGATGAAATATCTAGCTCAAGAGAATCCTTCTGAAAATGAATTTCTAGCAGAAAAGTTTCACCCTTCTAAGCATAGAGATGCAAATTTTGCCTTCCATAAGCTAATCAAGACTTTCTTTTTTGGCAAGAAAACAAAGGAAAACCAGTCTAATCCTGAGTAAACCTGGCTTTTTCCTTACTTATTGGGTCTCACAGGAAAAGCAGATTGCAATGTTTAACTCTCTAATATATGCAATAAAAGATTTCAGCGATACTGTCAAGCTGACTACTTAGCCATTCAACTCCTTTCATATTATACACATTGCTATGCACTGTCGCTTGAGATTACTTTGTGCAAGAAAGCTTTGTTAGGACAGAGTAATTTGATGAATGTCAAAGCCAAATGTATATAGAAAGATATAGATATACGGGATGGGGCAATCTGATTTCTATTTGACTCTCACACAAATCACATTTCCAACACATTTCAATGAATCACCGTTAGATGCCAGGCTGGCAGACATGACACATTCTGGACATGGTTAGGAAGATAGATTTGGAATGTTTCAAACATGGCCCTGTGAAGGGCATTTTTTGCAAAAACATCAGAGAGTGCAATACTGTATTATTTTTGCAGTACATTTTAACCAAGAGATTTCAATGAAAATGGAATGTTATCTAATGTCTCTTTCTAAACATTGCTGTCTTTTTATTCTTTACAGAGAGGAGCCATTCTTCTTAATATCTTTTTTTTTTAATATTTCTAGAAGTCTTTAAAGAGATAGTTTCTGCTATACAAGAGTATTTATTTATGACTGGATTGGGGAGCAACTGTAGGAGAATTGCCCTTCAACTATGCCAGGTGGGGAAGGGCTCTTCAAACACACAGGTTCTGCCTGTGTAGCCTTTCTTGCATGTGAAAGAAGAAAGGGCTTGCAGTTAATATGACACTACTGGACTGTTGGGGTGGGCTGAGTTATTGGCCTGGGTCTCTGTCTTTAGTTCCTGTCTCTTTGGATAGAAGGTGCCTCATCTTCACTATTGGGCTATTCTTCTAGAACAACTGTTTGCAGGTGAGGAAGGGATACTATGATACTGAGATAAAATTTAAAGAGTCTTCAGTATAAGATTGTTTATTGCTACCAAATCTTTTTTACGTATGATCTTTTTTATGAGAATATAAATATTTTTATATTAAATTCATTAAAATATTTGTTTTTGAATGTGTTTGTGACATGCCTAGATTGAATTTTATCTAAAAAAAATGAATAATACTTAACTTTCTGACTGACTCCATCACTCCTCTTTACTGATTCTATGTTATTTTTCATTTACTGATTTTTTTCACTGAGGATAACATCAACTATGAAGGTTTGGAAATTATATAGGAATCAAACTATGAGAGATGCATTGTATAATTACAACTTGGGATGGTCTGTTTGTAACCATCTTGGTATCTCCTATGTCAAATGCCTTATTTTATTTATGAGGAAAATGACACAAGTGATTCTTCCCTCAGTCACAGAGCTATTGAAGAAATTGCTAGACTAGGTTTCTGCATACTTCTATTCATTAAATTCACATAGCACAAGGTTGGTTTGAATGAGAATTGTTATACATGAATCACCATAAGTGTATGGTTTATACCCTCCTAACTTATCTTATACCTCATCATATACCTCATTTCTCCCAATCTCAACCATGGACTTCTAGAAAACTCTGACCATTTTTTTAACTCCTGAAAACATGTGTCTACTACTCAATATAAATATAAAAGGTAAAATCTTAGTTGATCAATTTATGTACATAGACAGGGTACAAGTTTAAAGCATGAATTTCAGACTCGATTGATTGCCTGGTTCAAGTCACAGCTCTAGCAAGTTGTGTAATAATATCTGTTCCTCAATTTTCTCATCTGTAAAACTGAGGTAATAATTTCATAGGCTTATTGTGAAGTTTAGATGTGTTAATGTAAACAATTAACATATTTGTAAAGCATGTATTATAGTACCTGATCTATAATTAGTGCTATAAAACATTAGCTATTATTATTTCCCTCCAGTTGCTTAGGTCTATAGGAAGAGAAACACCTTTGTCAAGTAGGTGTCTAGATAGAAACAAATTAATTTCTTTGGACTTATTTTGCAAAATGTTTCTTTCTCTACATGTGGCTTCATAAAAAACACTGTTTTCCTCATAGTTCCTTTTACCGAGGACAGCTGGTTTCCCTCCTCTTGCCTCTTTACCTAGTAAGCAATACCTCTTTCTTTAAGACGTAGTTTGATGCATCCCCACTAGAAGCCTCTGTCTGATTTGTGAAGCTCTCTTAAGTTTCTGTGCTCATCTTAATCTTATTTCTAGATAATTTTAAGTACAAATTTTTATTGAAATAATGTTTACTTGTCTATATTACTCTACCACACTATATGTCCAGCGTCATAGATGTACTTATATTCCCAATGCCTGCCACAGTGCCCAGCACATATTAGATGCTCAACATTTATCTGTTGAAATAAACTGAGTTGAACAAACAAGAAGCACATTTATATTTACCTTAAAGTCTGGAATGATGGAGGCAGTTAAGGGAAAAAATATGCTGCAATTCAGAAGGCAGGATATGTGAGGAACTAAACTGAAGCCTCAAGAGAATAACTGTGTAACTGAATTTGATACAGAGGGCATGACCCAACTCTTCAGCTTAAATATACAATGGAAATATAGATCTTACACATCACAGGTTAATATTTACTAAATAGATATATAAAAATAAAAGGATCTATCATTCAATACATAAATGCATAAGCAAAATATCACAAAGAATGTGTCCATTTAAGAGAAAGTAAAGGGGAGTGGGTCAGTGTATACAAATATCTGAAGGTACTTGATCTAAAAAGATGTAAAAATATATTATGGTGATGTAATGGAGTAACCTGATTATAAAACAGACAGGTTCTGTTATTGGTATTCTTTAATCAGCCATTTCATAAACTTGTATTTTTGTGCATTATGTGCCAATTGCTGTTCTCTGTACCATGTATATTTATCATCAGTTGAGAAAATGTTTAGTCAAAAAACTACCCTCAAAAACACATGGGAACATATATTTTATACCTTTGCAGAATGGGCTGATCCCAAGCCTTTTGTTTCTCTGATCTTCCTGGCTGTTTTAGATATTCTTTTTTATAAATGCCTAAATGAACATTTGTTTGTGTGGTCCATGGGGAAATAAAAGCATTAATAATTCAGATCACTACCACAGCTCTGCTAATAGCCAGAAATGCTATAGATAGAATAAGTTTATATCCACTAATGTTGGTCAGCTTTCATAAAAATACAACACAAATATAAAGACAAATATATTAACACATATTTGACATAGGGTCCTTGCTTTGCATAAAGTATAAGTCAGTACAACAGTGGTTATGTTATGGGTTAGAATTTATGAGTTAGGTTATTTAGAACCTTTAGCATATTATTCATTACCTTTTTTAGTCTCTTCTTCATTCATGGCTTTATGCCTTTCTTAGTCCAATTATACTGTATTATTTTAAAAATGAAGTTATTTCTTTGGTTTTTCTTGGCTCCTCTTGAATGGGTTTTGACACAGTATGCGTATTTACTTATAGATTTTAAAGAGACTTTAAAGTAGCCTTCAAAGATACTTCTACAGTGATAAATGTAGATAAAAGAGAGATGGAGAAGAGGTTTGTGAAATCCAGAGGGAAAGGGCTACATGGATGAGAATATTACCAAAGCTCTCAGGAACCAAGTGGAATGGCTGTGACTTTATCCACATATCACCAGCTTTTACTTAAATGATTACCAGTGATCTCCTTCCCATGATTTCTGTTATGGACTGCACTTCAAGGACATCCAAGACTGTGCCCTCTTCTCTCATTTTAGGAGTGCCATCTGTGCCCCCAAGATCCCAGTTTGTATCTATCCAGTTCATCCATTGGCACAAGGTAAAAAAAGCATAACCATGAATACCTACAGAAAGGTGGGTAGGAGAAAAAAAGAGAAATCTCTGCAATAATACCTGGGTTTGGGAAAGAATACCCTATTCTAGGGCAGTAGTTCAATATGTCCTCATTAAACAAGCATCTGGTAATCATAAAGGCAGTCAGTTGTAACATAGAAATAACATAATACACCTAAGTGGGAATATTTGGGCTCTGTCAGTAATGCTGAATTTTTCTGGGCTTCTCTTTCAGGAAGATGAAAATGTAGCAACAATTTAAAAAATAATGGTGATTGTGAAAATAAAATAAAATAAAATTTCTAAAAGTGCCTACGTAGTACTTGGCTCTCAATAAATGCTCAGAAGTGTTTGGTCCTTTCTCTTCTGAATTTTTTATACCATCAGTTTTAAAGGGGCAACATCATCAGGTAGGACTGTGCCAAAGTAAGTAACTCAGAAGCACCTGGCAGGCTGGCATGCTCCTGTTACTTCATGTTACACGTGGGCCAGCCACTGAGGCACCTGGAGGCTTTAAGCCTAGGAGGGGGTGAGAGTAAGAGAGAAGCATCCAAGAGCATTAACTACATACTGCAGAGGAGTCTGAGATGAAGGGGCAAAATAAACTCTGGGAGAGCAAGTGGTTTAGTGTAAGTCATAATTGG
Source organism: Cynopterus sphinx (assembly GCA_030015415.1). Classification (NCBI taxonomy): domain Eukaryota; kingdom Metazoa; phylum Chordata; class Mammalia; order Chiroptera; family Pteropodidae; genus Cynopterus; species Cynopterus sphinx. The sequence continues at coordinate 23,724,071 of CM057384.1, read as the reverse complement.
TCTATAAAATGTAGTTTCGTTCTTGTTTTTATTGAGACCTATAAGGTCTAAATCTCATTACCTTGTATTTCTCTTCAGCTTCATAACTAGGAGAAACTGGTAGTTCGTTGCTATGTCCTACAAATGGTAGCTCTTTATTTGAACATTCTTGGGTTGTAATTTTATTTGTCCTTCAGTCAGGAATATTAGACTTTAATGTGCTTTAAGATTTAAATTTGAGAAGCCGGATAAATACTGGACCTACAGACGAGGTTAGCAAGTTTTTCGCAGTGCCCCCTGCAGCCCACAGATCCAGCCTCCCCTCTGTGTCCTGCTGAGACCATTCTCCGTTTTCTTTGCACACACATATGAATACAGTAAAAAATGAATAGGTCTCCTGGAGGGCAGGTGTGTTTGCAACCTAGTCAAATGGGAGGAATTTATACAATATCCAGAATTATGGAAAATAATTCTCAAGTCAAATAATTATAGTGGCATCTTTCTAGCTGCCTCTGAGCCCCAAAAGGTAGTCCTTAGGTAACCATGGAAAAGAGGTATAGGCAGCCAGGCCTACAGCTGACCTTTTGCCCCTTGGCCACCAGCAGCTGTTCCCAGGTGACCCCAATGATTCTTGGGGTCCCTTCCCATGAGGCTGCTAGAAAGACTCCTTGGGTAGGGGTTAGCCAGATGCACTTCAGTTATTTAATTTATTTTTATTTACACCCATCTCACTACCTTCAGGGAAAATGGGACTGAAAAACTTGTTATGACAGAAAGCTTCAAGAATCTAAATATTCGTAGTCATCCTGTGTATATTTTTATCTTCTCTAACTCTTATAGCCAAATACTCCTTGTATTGCTCCATCTTGTTCTTTAAGTTATTAAAAGACTGTAATATGATCAAGGGTGCCAAAGATTACTTCACTCAATCCCTTGCTTTATAAATGAGCAAACAGGCCAGAAGAGACTTATCCAACATAGAACACTAGTTGACGACAGAGGAAGGTCTGTTATTCCTATATTGTAGCAATAATTTTATTTTTCCTTTGGGTCTTAATCTTATCAGCCTATGAGAGAAGCTCCCCATAGTCAGGGCTATCCCTTCTCCTTTTGGCCCTGCAGTGTTACAGCCAGTGATTCAAGGGTTTCTTTCCTTCCACCTGCTTTTGGATAAGCAGAAGCTCGCATTCTCGCAAATACAAGTTAACAGTTGCCATCTCTTGGCTAAAGAGGCCTCCACAACTGCTTTGCCCAACCCTTCTGAGGCTGTCAAAAGGGCTAGGGCCACTTCAGCTTTTGAAACAACCCTGCTACTGACTGTGTCATTCAAATGCTGGAGAACTAGTCTAAAGAAAGTGGGCTTTGGTGATACAATGCACAAGAGGTGCTTCTGAGCCCCAGAGATAGTGCCACATAGGTAAGCTCCTTTCCCTGTTTCATTCCACCATCTCCAGTGAAATAGTAGAGCACATGAAAGCCCCTGATATGCTTCCCTTGTCTTCTTTGTGCACATCTCCCACACTTCTTGAATCTACAGTACTTCTTTTGAACTCATTATCTTCTACCCATTTATCAATCTAGTATTCACTAAAGGATGGTGTTCTTTTTGCTTCTGTTTTTTGTTTGTTTGTTTTGTTTTATTTTTTACTTTTTGTTTTTAATTTAATTTATTACTTGATATGCCTTGACTCTGTTTAGACTATGATCTTGCTGGTGCTAGATATTATATTATTTATTTTTGTCTTCTTCATTTTACCTCATACGGTGCCTTGCACAACAGTGTCAATAAATACCCATTCATTCATGATCATTGAAACTATTTAGTATCTGAATTGACTAGGTGGGTACCTCTTTAATATATGTTAGGATACATGTTTTTTTTCTTTGCACACAGAAAGGAAGAATTCTTTTTCTCTTAAATATGCATTTCTTTTCTCTCTACTGTGCCAAGGAAGATGGGAAAATTAAATTAAATTATTATCTAATATTTATTAAGCACTTATAATATCTTAGACACCATAATTAGAATTGTATATGCATTACCAACATCAATTTCAAAATGAACAGATTATTAACACCAGCCTTCACAGGTTGATTGTGAAGATTGAAGGAGATAATATCCTGTGAACAGTAAAACATGATTGAGATATGGATTGTGATGATAATGAATCAGTTTATCATAATGGTTGGATTATACTTTAGAATACTGAAAGATCTGTGGAATGAGATATTTAAAAGATAAGGTTCATTGTGGGAAAATTTACTTTAGGAAAAAGTCTGGGGCACCAGGAATAGGGCACGGATTTTGGCCAGAGAGGGAAGAACAAAACAAGGGAAGAGTCCTAAAAATATATTTCAAATTGCTGGTAAGTGCTAACCACTTTCTATTTTTGCCTAGAGCCACTCCTGTTTTTTCTTTAAAGTTGTGAACAATATACCCTTAATCTTGCATACTTTTCTTGATCCAATCATTGTTTTCTTTTCAATCTAGTTCCACTTATCCTGAGGGCTGCTGATTCAATGATAGGTCTAAATACTGGAGTTTCAATAATACATATTTTAACTTGTTTTTAAAGAAAGCTTTGTAATTCCTATAAGAAATGAATCATTAATTCTGCCATGACATTATATATGAAATCTACCCAAGAGCTCCCAAATACTCTCCAATTCAGAGGAGTCTAAAGTTCAGCAAACCAAGCTGATGTAATATTATATTTGCCCTTTAAAAAAGGTCAGAATATTGTTCAATTGATGCCAACATCCATGAACTAAATGAAAGGGGGCTTGAGAAGATTGGATGTGGTTAAGAGTTTTACGGAATTCATGAGGCTCCTTAGTCACTGTGAAATAAAACACCCTAGCAGACTTTCTGGAGAGTAAATCCTGGGAGTATTTTGACATTGGATATGGGCAATCAGCAGGATTCCTTTTATTAAGTTTTGATGGGCAAAGCCATTGTTCAGTTTTTAAAATTCATAGTGCATTATTCCTTCCCCCAATGTTATTTTTATTTTTTATGAAGAGTCAAGAAAGAAATGAGGCATTGGTCAGATTTCAACCTATGACAGAGCTAGGTTTAATGTTTAGGATCTGGGAGTAGTAATTTGACATTAAGACAATTGTATGAATATTTAAATTTTCTAGCTTTTTACTTTTGGCAAGGCTAGAATGTATGTTATACCCATAAGTAATCTTTAGTGCACTTATCTTCAACTGTAATGCTTTAGATTTTTTTAGGCTATAGAATTTTTCTGTGTTTTATTTTTCCTTTCTTTAAAAAGATATTTTAAAATGACTAATGTATTATGATAATTTTTTAAAAGTCAAATCATAGTACAAAGTTCATAATGAGAAATGGTAGGATTGCTTTGTTCCCAATTTCCACCTCCTGAACAACAGATTTCTACCCCTTTACGTGTATTTTTCTTAACTTATACTTCTAAATAACCTGCTTATACTGCTATATTTTGATCACAATTTTTGCTGTGATGATTGAGTCTCTGTGGCTGAAAGTGGAGATTCTGAACCCTTACATGCTTCATGTTTATGTTCCCTCTTCTACCTCAAAATATGACTATGTCTCTAAGTTTGTCCTCATTATGCACATTATACTGTAAGAATTGTTCATGACTGAGCATTGAATGCACTGTGAGCACATTTTCTTTCTTGTTCATATTTTGTCATTGCTGGAGGTAGTTATAAAGTCGTTGGTAACCTTATCACTAATAGGGAAGATTTTTCAGCACTTAACCTGGAACAAATACTCACCTCTTTCACTCTCATCCCAGCATTCAGCACTCAAAAATATAGCCATATCTAACTGGATGGCAGAAAGTAGAATCTAGGAAGGATATGTAGAAAATAGAGAATAAGGGTTTGATAGAAACTTTCAGCAGTTTTTTTGTTGTTGTTATTGTTATATCTTCTTGATATTTCTTTTTTTTTATTTTAGTCATTTAGCTGGGTTAGGAAGACAAAGAGATATGTTGAGATGCTTAATTAATATGTTCAGCTGAGAATTTTATACTGTGCTTCTTTCCTTCCTTTTTAATTTTCAAAGATCTTCTAGAAAAAAAGGTTTTATTTTATCCTCTCAATAATATGTTGTGTTAATAGGAATATGATTTCATTCCTGTGCTTCTTTACCATGTACTTTACTGTAATTCAAAAAGGTTAAATAATTTTTCCCCCCAGTTCACACAGAAATGAAGTTGAAGTTTATGGAAAAATTTTCTGTTTCTGACCTCCCTCTCCTGTTCTTTTCTAGTAGGACAATTTTTTCCCCCCTAAATGAAAGCCAGAATAAAAAACAGAGTGACTGGTATCAAAAATGCAATTTTTTGAGCAGAAATATTCCTGTTATTTTGGGGAAATTCCTGTTAGGCCTGACTAGGCACCATACTTCTGAAATCCCATTTGATTGCTCTCACAACCACTTGATGGATAAGTTTCCATATCAGATTCAGATAAGAAACTGGCTTCTATCCTATGACTCTTGCTTAAGAAGGCTCCTAAGATGACCCATGAACCACCCATCAACACAGCAAAAACTGAGTCTTTACATGTCGAAGGAACAGGGAAGCAAATATAGACATGAGATCCACATGACATTTTGGCCAGAAGGGGGCCAACAACAAATAAAGCTTGGCAACAACAGTGCCAGCAAAGAGATTTGAAATAAAATAGAATCTACTTCTACCTCTCTTATTATATAAAAACATTAATTGTATGTTAGCATAATGGATTGTACAATAACCTTATCACTATGCCTTAATACTCATCACTACCTTAATATCTTAAGAAATACATAAGATGACAGAAAAATAAATATTTTTTGATCCAGGAACTGTGCACTGAGTTTATAGAGCTTTACTTATTCAATGTTCATAATTTTTTGTGTAGTTTCTGTAATCTTATTTTTAAAAAGATAAAACCAAGAACAGGAGAGGTTAAAAAAAAACCTGGCATCACCTTTTGAGAGAGACATGGAACAAGGCCCAATAAAGAGGAGACCAGGAATAAGTGACAGAGGAAAGAAAAGCCATGTACAAAAGACAGCAGGGAGAAGATCTTAAGAGAAATGTGTGTTTAAGGAAGAAATTAAATGAGGTTGGTGAGGAAGAACTGAGCTAATTGTAGCTATTGTTAAAAGATATTAATGGCTAAATGGAAGAGTTAATATTTGAAAAAACTAGGGTTAGTGGTGAAGAAAGGTCTTTTTTAACCAATGCAAAGGTTATGACCTGAGCCTTGGTCTGCATAGTGCTCATCTCTCCTGATAAAGAAGTAAATTAAGTCAGTCATTTTGTCCATATGTCATCAGCATACAGACATTTCTCAGTACTTAGGTGCTGGGATTACTTTGAGAAGAGCCCATGGTGCTGTGCTAGCAAACAAGCCTTAGGCCTTCCTTCATCCTCCTTTCATTGACTTTTAATGGAGAAAAACACGTATAGCAATAATTCTACTCTTTTCTGTTTCCAGTTGTACCAATATTCATAAGAAAAATTTTTAAGACTACTCTTTTTATTTGCACTTTATCTCACAAATCTTCTGCCCTCCTAACAGAATGTTCCCTTTTTATTAAGAGTGCCTGCTTTAAAAATGCCCTTTTCTTAATGAAATTCAACCAAATAGTTTTTATTGTCCTATTTCTTCCCATTTTCTTTCCTCTCTGGCACATGGTCTACCTAGTATCCATAATTGCCATTTTACCTTTCTGTCATTTAAGCCACAGTTCATTATTTGCTCTTACTTTAAAATGCACCCGTGTTAATTTCCTCAGAATGTCCTCATTGCCAGCTGGCCTCTTCCCTGCAGATTTCCTGCGGCCAAATGTCACACCTAAGCGCCTGCACCTTTGGTGATTTTGCCCAGCATTTGTTTAGACCCTATCAATCATTATTTCACAATAAACAGCTTTGCAAATGGAGAGCAAAGCTCACTTAGTGATTGATGCTTCTGGATGCCTGTCTTCTCATTTCTTGAGAATCACAAGGTCTCCCTCCCTTTATTTAGAGGGCTCTGGCTGTACCTGCCATGGTTTATGGGAAAACAAGGCTGAACTGCCAATACCAGGGTCTCTCTTCTTTTTCTCTTACTGCATTTCCTTATCGGTTGTGACAATATGCCACAATTAATGATAGCAGAAATACCCACGTTTGATACCACATGTATCACACTTAAGGCTGATGGATTAGCAATCAAGGAAATTAATTCTGCCATTACACAGTAACATCTGAACTTTGAAGTTAGGCAATTGTATTGTATAGGGTTCAGTTATGAATTCAACCATAAATATAACATTAGGCAAGCTTATTTAGGGGCAGAATAATTTTAATATTGTTAGCTTTTTTAGTTTCCCAAGCAATGGTTTGCAGTTCTTTTCTACCAACTCCTTTCATTTCAGAGTTATATAAGCATTATCAAATTTCAAGGTCAAAAATACATTTAATTATATTGTATATTTTTGACCAAGTAAATAATATTTCTAATAGACTGTTCATGATCACATGTTCTTCAAAAATCAGTTCTTCCTAGACTGGGTAGTTTTTAAGAAGGCATCAGGGTTATAGTATAGTATGTTCTTTTTTTTGGTTTAAGAAGTCCTCGAAAACCAAAGTCAAGCTGGTTATCTGTACTTCCTGCAATATTTTTATTTTTGAGGCTGTTTTATACACTTTTACACACACACACACACACACGCGCGCGCGCACACACACATACACTGGAGCTCACTTTCACTTACCTTACAGACTCTCAGGTCCCAGTACATGTTTAGAGCTAACATATACCAGCCCTAAGAACACTAAAGCTACCAGATCAAACCAAGTAAAATAAAAACAATGCCTAAATACTGTAAAATATAGTAAATAATCAAGACACATAAAAGTCTTCTATTAAGTCCAATCATATATTTTATAGGGAGGTAATTTTATATTAACACTTGATTTACATGAACAAAATTTGCTTCTCTAGCCATTGTGGACAGAGACTCGACTAGTATCAATGGATCTATTATTCCCACTTTATTTCAGTTAAAGCCATTCTACATGGGGCCAATGTTGGTAAATAGCCATTTCACAGCTATTTGCTGATCTAGTTTGAACCACAGATAGATTGTAGATTTGCATCTCTGGAGACTCAAATGAGAGTTAAAATGTTCCTTTACAGGATAAACATTTGGTGAAAGCATAGGGAAGGAAGAGGAGGTCAGGAAGTGTGTTGACTTTTATCCTCTACCATATCATCTGCAAAAGGAACTTGATGCACTGATATTCTGTAGTATCTTTTTCTTGCTGGAAGGCACCATGATTCTGATGAAAATACCAATCAAGCAGAACTTTATGAACTCTACTAAATATCTCCCTCACCGATAATTCCATTATTTTGGAATTAACGTAGTAATATTCACACTCAGGAATAGGGCAGCTAAAGCAATTGTTAAAAAGTACTTGCTCAGTATATTCAGAGTCTAATTAGGTACTCAGAAAAATTTCTGAATAACTTGAGAATAATTTCAAATGTTGTAGACACACTAATTTTTGTTTTATTGGCTTAATTTATTAATTATAAAATATTATTATTTAGATGGTTTTTCTGGAATCTATACTGGGTAATACTATGTTAAATCTATTACTAAATGTGTCAGAAATGTGCTTCCTTAAAAATTCCGATTATCTTACTTCATAATTTAAACTGTCATTTCACCCCAGTAGTTTAAGTGAATGAACTGATTTCTTAATTGTTTGACTTTTTGTTGTCCACATAGTTTTATTCCATTCAGCTAAACCCTACTTATTGGCAATTTTGTATGCCAGTATCTGTGCTGGTTTCTAGGAATTAAGTATAATAACAATGAGAGAATACTATTTTTATCATGCCTAATATATTGTAAAACAAATCTGTGTATATTAATCGAGCCCTTGCTCACATTGGCTATTACAGTCATAAAGAACATGCTTTTCAGCCTGGTACATGAGTAAGCTGAATTCACATGCTAAGTATGTTTATTTGTAGCAAATCCAAATCTAGAAGCCAGCAGACCCTACCTTCTGCCCAGTGTACTTTCAAATTTAACGGCCATATTTTCCACTTTTGATGTTTGTTTTAAGGGCCACAAAATCAAAATGAATGCCCTACAATGAGCCTTTTATAATGTATTCAAGACAAAGGAAGATCTATCTATAGCACATCTCAAAGTTGAAAAGAACTTTCTCATAAACAAAATATAAGTTCTCATATCTTTTTAACAAATGCTTTCTTGACCCTTTTCTTATGAATTTGATATTTAAAAAATACTTAAAAATATGTTTTAACTGAGAGTAAACAAGCTTTCCATTTGTTTAAGACACAAGGTATCCCAGAAATTAGACATAGAAATTCTTCTAATGTGGGCTTCTTTTCATGTTCATTTGCTTTTGGCTACTGTAAATTGAAAACCTATCATGAAATAAGTAAGATTTGAGAAAAAAAGTAAGGTACAAACTAAAAAAAAATATGTAAGTCTTGCTTTATGGTCGCTCAATCATGTGACCATGATTATACTGTCATGTTTTTCAGGTTATTTGATCAAGATGATGATGAAGAAGGAAGGAACATGTTTCACTACATTTATAAAATGCAATTTTTATTCTTTAGAGTGACAACAGCATGATTTATGTCCATGAAGTCAGGTTAAGTTCTAGATGTTAGTTTCAGATAGTAAAGTGCTTCCCTCAAAGCTCACATGGAATCATTCTCCACATAAAGAGAAGTATCTATTTTCCAGAACATGAAAGAGAAGACTCTCACTGTAGTAATGTAAATTCTGCAACATAATTTATATTTCCAAAATCATATTTTTATGAATTATTTTATTTTTGCTTATAACAGTTGCATACTGTAAGTTGTGTGTGTCTGTATATCTTGTATATATAAACTTAAAATATAGTGTTTAAGTGCTTTGTTATACCTAAACTTCTTTCTCAAAAAAGAAGTTTTAATTTAATGTAAATATGTAGGGTAATCACTAATTAATTTAATTAGCCCAGCATTTTTTTTTTCAAAACATCAACCAGGCATTGCTTATATTAAGACATATCATTGACAGGTAGAATTAGGTGACCATAGAGCTTTAAGTTTGTTGATTATTTTTTGTGCCATGACACAAGTGGGGAGCAAGGGTTGTAAAGGTTAACCCACAGTAAATCAAGATTATAGTGAGACAAACATGACTAATGGGGAATTTAAATTTCCTGCAAATCTCTTATTCCCTCTCAATCTTATTCCCAATTTACTCTTTTCACCTCCCTGTCCAAAGGTTGCTCCAGCAAACCCCTGCATTTCCTTCATACATTGTCTTTAAACTATAAATCTACTATTTTTTTTTCTTTCTTTCTTTTTCCTACTTTCAACTGATCTCTCTCCTGCTCCGCATAACATGTTATCCAATGGTAACATTGGTATCTTTATGAGATGCCATTCAATCCCCTTTGGCTTAAGTCTTAGGCTTCTCAAGGAAGTAGTTAACCAGTATGACAAAAACTTCTGGCAGGTCACAAGAGAGGGTGGAGGTAATATGACAGAGCGAGACTTCTTTTCCTCCGTGGATAACATAACATTATTATTCTAATTATAGTATGAGTGGATGATTAAGAACATAAGTTCCAGAATCATAGTCCTTGTGTTCACATCTTGACTACTCTCCTCTTGCTAGCCACATGGGATCAAACAAGTTATTTAACTTCTGTGCCTCAGTTCACCTAGCTGTGAAATACCAGCCCTATAGGGTCATTACAGTATTCAGTTTCTCAATACACAAAGTATTTAGAACAATGCCTAACATATAGTACTATGAGTACATATAGGGCATACTGTTATTAATGTACAGATTAATTTATTTCATCCTCAAACAATGTTAATTATAGGGATTAAATTGTTTGCATATGATAAACAACAACAACGACAACAACTTGGAAGTGTTTGAGACAGTATTTAAACTCAGGCTGACTCCAGAAATTGCAAGCTTTTTATGATGATTTTATCCATTTAAAGAGAATTCTTCACTTTAAGTTGAGAAGGCCTAACATTAAACCTAACAAACTGTTATTATGACCAAAAGATAGACAAGATATCCTGGGCAGGTATGATTGTGCCTGCATCCTTCCAATCACATTCTGCAGAGAACTCTCTTCTTTGCCTTTGTGAACATGGACTCATTGCCTTTGTCTAAATCATAGGCAAGTGCCTTTTGTATTACCAGCTTCCTAAGATGCCCATCACTGATGAATGGTAAATACATGTGTACAGAGATTATTGTTGCAATAATTCTGTCTCATGGGACATAAACCCATTTCTGAAAATAAAAAGAAAAAAGAAACCCCCTGACAATGCAAATTAATTGTCATAAAATTCCCACTATAAACGTCAGGTACTTGGGCTCTCCTTTCAACATGTAACAGCTTTGATTAACATACTGCACTTGATTATCTGCTTATTCATAGCAGAGGATATTTTAAGTTTCAAATTAGAGGAGAGATAGAGGTTTTGTTTAAATCAGGCAGACATTTGCAAGAAATTATAGTTAGTAACAATAAAACGTCATACCGAAAAATCAGACTAGAGATAAAGTATATATTTCCAGATAGCACAAAAATAATTATAGTAGTAACTGATTTATCAAGCAGTGGTTAAATGATGTTTAGCGTTTGCTGTGATCAGACAGCTTAGAAAGATTTCCATCACACATATAGAAATAAGGTTGCTGAAGACTTGTGAAACTAGATTCTGGTTATCTGGAAATACCTGTACCTTTATACCAGATAAATTAAATGATAATGTAATATGTTCTGTATAGAGCATAGCCGTTCTATGATAATCATTAAGCATATACGTTTTCTTCTTAAACTTTACTCATTCAGATAGATAGAAATTTCACAAAGAGGCTATTCACAAGACACATTGGTCACTTTTGATAATATGCATCATAATTAGTTTTGTAGCTATTAACTTAATGTTCAGAGCAGAGAAGTAACATACCAGAAATTTTGAGCCTGCAGATATTTCATCCAGTATAGAGAATAACTTCAGAAATTGTATTCCATTCTTCTACTTCCTTAGCTCATAATTTAGTTCTGATGGAGAAAGAAAAAAATCTCAGAAGATTCAGAGGTTCAAATCACATTAGCATTCAAAAGTTTAGATGTGTCTTCAAATCTTCTGGGCCTGAAAATGTTGGCTAAAAATGCCATGAAAACATTGTTTCTTCACAGTGTTTCTGGCAGTTCGGCTCCTGCTCTTGGCTAGAAGTTCAAGTGCAGAGACGCATGAAATTGAACAATGATAATAATAAAAACTTTTCTGAAACCATTTGAAGCTGCAAAAAGTGGGATTTTAGGTCTATCTAATCTGGGGAAATGGCTCAGGTACAATTTTATAGTCAAATGGATTCATCTTTTTTCCTTCTTTCTCATTTGGTTCCCATCGCATGATAATTTTACCCCTTTATTAAGGAATTCAAACTTCAGCACCACTGAACTGATACCTGCTAATTATTTGGAGTCTGATTAGTTCATTTGTTGGCTAGCAAGACCCCTTTGTTCTGTCTTTTTGTGTGTGTGAGGAATAGGAATTTGACTCAATGAATCTTGCTCTTATCTCATATATGCTTGACTATGCTATGAGAGAACTGGTTAAAGTTATTGAGTGAAGTGAAATAATTTTGAAAGATCATCTCTACATTTCATTCCTTCTAGACCTTCTCCTTTGTTTTATTACTGGAGAACACAGTGTTAGAATCTACATCCAAACACTTCTTGGGGCTGTTGTCTTTTCTGGAGAAAGAGTCTGTATGTAAAAAAAAGGTAGATTTCAGAAGTAAAATTTTCATTGAGTCTTAAATAACTGTCTAGGAGCCTATAAAAGGGAAAACAGACATAACCTTATTTGTCCCCCATTTTAATCTGTTATTTTTTTCTGTTTCCTGAGAGCTCTAAGCATTATTTCTAGGATATGAAAAGGAAGTCCTCTTGAATGAGTAGTAAATATGAATTAATGAGTCGTTAAAAATCATAATGTTACAAAAGAGATGTTTATGGCACCTTAACATAGCAGATGTTCAACATTACCTGTTACTCTTTTGACAAAGAAATGGACCCTCCTCTGAAGCAAATTCTACTATGCTAACATAACCGAGAGATTCCCTGGAGGCATTTTGGTGCAGAGCCTCTCCATTATGCCTGATACATGATTTAAGATGGTACAGATGGGAAGTGATGAACAAAGAATATATTGATTCATTTAAATATCTATGATTTCATGAAGGAGTTACGAAAAGTCCTAACATTATTTTCCAAAGTAAATTCATATGTGGTCAGGCTCTATAAAAGGTTCATTTTCTTTGAAGCTGCAAATATCGAAGACTCTTTAATAATTTGCACATGGCATTTTGTGTGGTCATTTAAATGCTCTGTTCATTTTTCCTTCCAGACATATTCATTTAGTCAGGGATTATTTTTATATAGACGGATTATGGTGATTAGAAGTTTCCAAAGGAGTTTGCATTCACAATAAATACTGATGATTTTAGCCTACTGAGAAGTTGTTTATAGCAGTTTGTTTTCCTAGCTCAACACTATAAGTCTAGCTTTAGAAGCAGCAGGACTGGTCAACCACAAAATAACTGTTTTATGGGCAACCCAGTAACCTGAATTGTTAGAAAAATAGAGAAAGTAAAGAAGTTTAAGAAATGACCACTATTGACTGGTTCATATGGTGGATAGAGTTTGCCTTTACCTGTGGGATAATTGGACCAAGGGACTACAAATCCATAGCAATACAAGGCTTTCCTTACAAGACAGTTAATGCACCATCAATCAGCTAGTAGGAATAGGTTTTGTGTTGCAATCTAAGTATGTTTTCATTCAGTTCATTTGCACTTCAAAGCTGAAGTCAATAATTCAGGCCCAAGTAGGTGCAATTTGGGCTGTTTCCCTTTTGTGGTATAGGAACACAAGCTGAGAAAATCTCTAAATTCATTTGCACAGGGCATTACTGGCCAGAGTCTGCAATGCAGAGAAGCTGCTATTTTCCTATAGGTAAGTATTATTGCTATGAATAAATCCTTAGAGACAGGGCTCCAGATAAACATGGTTTGCTCTCTATCGGTGATCAATGGTTTTATTACATAAAATGTAAGGATAGTCTTTGTTTTACAACAGCTTTTGGGATCTTATCTTCAGCAAAAACACTTATGAGGTAAATTAACAAGGCCAACCAATCATCTTCACAGATTAAGAACTGTTTAGTGAATGGAGGGAAGGAAAATGTGATGGGAAAGGAGAGCTCTGTTTAGGTCAGCGACAAAGTGGCTAGATTAGTATCAGAAAGTACAAGCACTAGAAGGGTGGTGGGAAAAGGCAATTACAACCCTTTTCATTCAAATAGCATTTAATAAAAATTCTCAGTGACCACTGTAGTACCATGTAGCACCTATAGAATGTTGCGTTTCTGGTACTTTGTTCTCTGTTATTTTATTGAATTCCAGATTCTACTAAAATATACCAAGTGCCTGCTTTGTGTACTGAGACCCAAAATTTGACACCCCAAATTTCGCAGGGTGATTCTGCAGTTATTTCTATCATCACACTCTGTTCCCACATACCTGTGATATTCAACATGGTCACTTACTGTTCACTATGTTAGAGGGTTTTGCAAGCTTCGTTTTATTAGCTTCTCATGCATGCAGTTCTGTGAGAGATGATTGCATTTAAAGGAAACAGATTTTAACTTAACTCAGATTTCCTGATTGCAAGTATGAAGTTTTTATATTATACATACTGCCTTACTATGCCCATAACACAGGGTAATACACTTGTGATATTCTTTGGGATACACACCAGCAGCTTAATTGTAAAAGTTATGAGCATTTTCAAAGAAGATAACTCAATTTAGGATGATGTCTACTTAGCCTCTTACATTCTCCCTATCCTGACATGTTCCCACCTACTCCAACTTTGTGTTTTTTATTCTCCAATACTCATTGTTTTTTAAATCAGATCATTTGCTCATTGCTCCAGGTGTTTCCTTGCCTGGAATCCACCTTCTTTATCCTCTTGCCATTGAATACCAAGACAGAGACTTTCTGGGACGCACTTATCCCCAAATCATTTTACTCCTAAATGAGCTCACTTCCTTCAGTTTCATGCAAATTCACAAACAATTGCATTTTGTTTGTTATTGTCTGCTTTCAGTCATCTTGAAACATTTTCAATAAATCTTTCCCAAATCTCACACCTATATCTTTAATAATCTTATTTACACCAAAGAAAGAATGATTATTTATAATATTTATTGAGTGTCAGACTTCTGTCTTACACCATGTGTGGAGCTTCATAAAAATTTCTTTGGAACTATTCTGTGAAATGAAAATTACTGTGACCATTTTATAGGACAAAGGTTGAGGTTTTGAGAGATGAGGAAATTATCTAAGACAATGCTAGTGATGCAGCCAGGACCCACAAGTCAATGACCCCAATGCCCTTGTTTATCTCACATTATATTGACCATTCCTCTCAGAGTGATTTTTTTTCATTTTCCTCTCACAGTTCATATAACACCTTTCAGAAATATCCTAGGAATAATCTAGAAACATCCAGAGTGACATCTAGAGTCTTAGCTGATGATGTCAGGCACACTGGCCTAATGCATGTGGGCAGGTAAACTTTTTGGATCTTTCTAATCACAGCTTAATGGGTAGGAATGTGCACATTAGGGCAAGGAAGGACTCTCAGGTCGTTCTTCCTGTGTGGGAAAACTCACTCCTCCAGAGGAATTTGGAACAGTGATTATGGCTGTTTTGCTGCAAAAAAAATAAGATTTTTTTAAGCAGAAGTTTTAACAGTGACTCCTTTCAAAATTGCATGTTTTCTTTGTTTCAAAATTACTGTCATCATCTAATGAAGTGAAATAGTTTAAATTAATGAAAGAAAAATTTTAGACCAAACATTAAAAAAAAAAAAAAGTCTGCTAATACATGAGATCTGTTAGACTCTATTAGAAACTCCATTGATTTGAGTCATTTAAAAGACTGATGATCTCCTGAGATGATTCTGAGACTACCCCATACCAGGGAAGAGAGAGGCAGATGGAACCCAGAGGTCCTTCAATCTCTAATGTGGGTGATTTTTTCTGAATTCCCTCATTTTGCCTTCTTGTCAACAAATTCTGCCATCATTTCACTCACATCTTTGCAGCATTTTTTCCAGAGCTGTTAATAGAAATCATCTCACAGAGAGTGGGAAAGAATGTCATTTTGTTATTTTCTTGGGGCACTAGAAAGGTAGAACAGGCAGTCTTGCTTCCTAAGGCTTTTATGATGAAAAAAGAAGAGAGGGGGCTGCTGGTTCGTGAGGTACAAGAAACAACTTCATTTGACAGTGCTGTAGAGAAATAGTAACTGGAAACTCCCTGTCACCCTCTCTCCTTATTAACTAAAAGAAGGAACAATTTGGGACCACATTGACACCCCCAAACTTACTGGCACTAATGAGCTGCATGAACTTAATTGTTACATTATCTCTGAAAAGTCAGAGGGACTTTAATGATCATCAGGTATAACCTCCTTCTTAATACAGAAGCTCCTTTTAATTACAGAATTCCTGTGAGATGCCATTGGAAGCTCATTATTTCATTGAACTCTTTGTCTCATGATTAGTTGTTTCATTTGCTAAGAAAGTCACCCTTCTATTGATCTCAGGCATTCATTCATTAGTATTGGCTTTTTCCTTTGGAATTATAATAATATATGATAAAAGCAGTAATGATGATGATGATGATGAATAGAATTTTTTCCTATATACTAGTATAAAATAAAATTTGCTTGTGTTTATGTTTTTATTTATCATCATAAAAATCTTGTGTTATAGGCATTATTATTTGTCCTGTTTTACAAAAGGAGGAATTGAGACCTAGATTTTTAGATTGACCTTGTTGAGGGTTGCACAACTAATAAATGAAGAGTTAGAATTTGTGCCCAGTTCTCTTTGATTGCAGAACTCAAGTCCGTAGGCGCTTTGCATACTGGACACAAAAATGCTTCTAGCTCCACATTTTAAACATTCAAACAAAATACATTGTCTCATTTTTGTTCCAGGTTGCATATTCCAACTCCCTAAAACATCCCTTAATTAATTTGGCTTTCAGTCATCACATGATCATGGTTGATTTTATTTTAGAAGTTTCTAATTTCTTTCCTAATGTATTGAAACTTGAACTAGAAATAATACTAAAAGTGTCGTTTGATATATGCAGCTCATAGAGGATTCTATCACCAATCTTAATCACTTTCCAAATAAATTTTCTACATCTGCTACAGTTAATAGCAAAGATGATATTTGACGTCAGAAGAACATCAAAATACAAAACTTTAAGTAGAAAATACAATTAAGAAGACCCTATTTTCAAATTAGGAGGATTCTTTTTTTAAATTTGAAATATCACCATTTTCTCTGTAAAACTGAATACAGAATTTAGTTTGAATGATTTTCTATATCATTTGAGGACATGGTGTTGCACCTCCCTTTATCTACTGAAAATTTAGAAAATGTGCTCCCATCTCAGCTGCCCAGGTACAAACACACAATAGGTGCATCATTCTTGTGGATTAACTGTAAACTTCAGGCATAAGTAATGTTACTAAGAGGAGCTTAGGCTTTCAAACTAGTCAAAGAAATGTAACTGTCTTTGGGTGACCAAGGGAAATCAAAGAGCAGGAGATGCATAGGCATTATTTCCACAGCTATAGTGGCAGTTGGGGCCATTACAAAATTTAGTAGCTGCTGAAGCCTTTGCTGGAGTGCTCAAGAAAGCTTTGATACTGTTATGGAAATTGTACTGAACAAGAGCAGGGATTTGAGGGGTCCAAGGGGGAAGTAAGCTAGTATGCTTTCACAGAACTCATACATATTCCAGGCAAGTAGCAAGACCGGTGCCAAAAGAAGCAGATAGACCCCCATTAAAAGATGAAAATAGGAGTAAAAGTAGTAGTTATAGTAATAAAATGACATTATGTATAATATAATAATATCAGTAGCATAAGTTGTCAAGTGTGGTAATAAGGTTGAAAAGGGGGCCTGTGGAGTTAAGCTATTGCTAAGCCTTTTCTATACAACTTACTGATATCTATGGCAATATGGTCTTCAAGAATGTGTCTTGGAAGGGGCACCCTATTGCAATAAAATAGACACTATTAAATGTTTGGAGACTGGGTCACAGTTCTGATCATTAAGTAGTACTGTGATGGTGACATTTTATGATTAGATTTAAAGAAAGAACAGTTGTACACAATGCCTTAAAATAACACCTCCTCCTCACTTTACCTTTCCAATTAATTACCTAGTTCCTGTTCTTGTTACTTTTAGAATTTTTTGCTTTTTTCGAGGTTATATTCATAGGTCTAAGCAAGATGGTGATATAACTTTTTTTTGATTTAAGAAATATAGGCATTATTGTTTACTGTCCATTGAGGATAAAATTTTAGTTCACTTATATGACCCCAACTTTCTTTTTTCCACTCAACTTTTAGTTAATATTTTAGTTTTCTAGTTGATTAAATATTTAGTATTTGTTTCAATAGAACATACACTAAAATTAGAATGATACAGAGATTAGCATGACACCTGATCAAGGATGACGTGCAAATTTATGAATTGGTATTTTTGTGGAATAGTATTCAGCCTTATAAAGGAATGAAATCCTAACACATGCTGCAACATGGAAGAGCCTTGAAGATCTATCCTAAGTGAAATAAGCCAGACACAGAGTAATAATTATTATATGATTCTACTTATTGTAAGATACCTAGAGTAGTCAATTTGTAGAGACAGAGTAGAATGATGATTGCTAAGGGAAACAGGAACAGTAAGGAGTTGTTGTTTAATAGATATAGAGTTTAATTTAGGAAGATGAAAAGTTCTGGGGATGAATGTGGTGATGGTTACACACCAATGTGAATGTACTTAATGCCACTGAACTAACTGTGCATTTAAAAATTATTGAAATGACAAATTTTGTTGTATATATTTTACCACAATAGAAATACAAAAATGTTCCTGTATTATGCAACTTCTCCTTTTTGACTTCTTCCATTTAAAATTAACATCTCAATTATTTTCACCTTCAATGTACTAGAATAACTCCATGTACAAGCTTTCATAAAGATAGTGTAGCAGCAATTGCTGCAGACACTGATGTTCATTAAGTAATTTTTCTTCCTCTCCGCTTGCTATGCACATAGGATTATTGAACTTCGGATCCTTGTAGCTGATAAAGCCAAGTGCCTAGGTTTGGACAATAAACTGAGCAGTAGGGAAGGAGTCATTCTCAGACCTCGACATTTAACTACATATCTCTCAGTCCTTTGCCACAGCAACTGGCAAAGTATGAGATGGCTGGGGTTTTTTTTTCTTCTTTCTTTTTTTTATGTTCTGAAATTTTCTGATGTTATATTTAGGAGTAGGTATTTTTTTCACCCATCCTTTTGTGAAATGAGGAAACTTCTGCATACCCTTAGAAAGATTCATGTCTTTTTTCAGATATGCAGAATTTTCCTGAGTTTTATTTTGCTTATTTCTACACTTTAATTTTTTCTCCTTTTAGAGCTGATGTTTGTTGAAGTTAGATGTTCTTTATTATTCTCCTATGCCTTCTATATATTATCCTATATCTTCTGTTTTTTTTGTCCTTTTTGTTCTACTTTAATGTAGAGTTCCTTGACTTTTATCTTTTTTTGGGGGGGCGGGGCATTATCCTTCAAATCTCTCTGAGAATTAATTAGTTTTTTTTTAAGTTTTTCCTCTTCCATTAGTTATTTCTGTTTCCACTGGGATTGTTTCATTTGTCTATTTGCCATTTTATGTTACCTAATTTTTTATATACCTGAATAATCATAAGTTATTTGTGCATATTTAAAATAGAAAATATTGAGTTGACTTATCCAGGTAGCTGATTCTTGTTTTTCCTGCAGGATTTTTTTCTTCATTAGAGAGGCTGACTTGGCCAGGTAGGCACTTGAGTTACTGGGGTGCCAGGCTTTGGTAAGATATCACCAAAATGTGAAGAAATTTATTATGTGGTACCAGCGTTCAGTTAGTGGTCCTAATTCTCTCTAAGCAATGCATTACAGTTCTTTATTTGTTTTTGTTATGGTGATTATTGGGGTTTGTTTTTTTTTTTTATTTGTTATCTTTTGACTTGAGTCAATTTGCAATTTCTTGTACTCTTGTTATAGCCAGGAATGTGGGAGAAAGAGGAGAGGACTCAGGGAGGTGGTTGGTTCTTTGTTCTAGAGACAGAATTTCAGTCAGACCCTCTATTCCTCGCCATCCACTGATTTTGGCTCACTTTCATGATCCCACCCTCCATACTTACTAATTTTAATCCAAAAGCCTTCAGGGTTTTGCATGGACAATTAGCTCCCTTTTTTTCCTGCCATCCTTTCCTATGTTAATTTTGGGCTGTTTTTGTTCTTTGTGAAATTACATGGTTCTCATCCATTTTCCATCTCCCAGAAATGCTTTGAAATCTAATGTTGAATAATGGTTCTTCCCCGTTCTCTTTTCTAGTAGGGCTTATGGGTTTAATTCTGTTGTCATTCTCTTTTATTTTAATAAGAAGTGGAAGCAAATGAAGGTACTTGATCACCATATTAAACCAGAGGTCACCCTGTGCACTGGTAGAAAACAAAGGACTGGATTGCATTTTATGTCTTCGCAATACCATCAACTATGTTCTCACTAAGGGCCATGCATGATGAGCTGAGATAGCTGGAACACAGGTGGATATGTTTAGTGTTTCCTGGAAACAAGGCACATCAACATCTTTTCATGGTTTTTAAGCTGTTTGAAAAGAACACTGTAGGAAATTGAAAGGGAGATGAAAGTCAGGATTTTAATCAATAGCCCTTTCTCTTGCCATATTTATCTTTTTTAAAAAAAGCCTTGAATAATTTGGACATGACCAATATAAAACTCCATGATTAAACTAGCAGTTCTACTTTTGAACATACCTAACTGAAATAACTTAATTGAAAAGAAACTAAAAAATAATAAAAGTATTAGAAAACTAAAACAATTTAATAGTTTTTTTTTGTTGTTTGCATTTTAAAAGATGTTATATCTCAAAGAATCTCAAATTCAGGTTTTATTCTTGTAGTTTCCTGCTTCTATAATTATTCCCTAACTCATTTTCTTCAGTTCTTAGAGAAAAATACATCTGGTGTTTCTGAAAAATATATTTTCACAAATGCTTGTGGGTGATTTATTGGTGCTTATATCAATCCTATGCTGGGTGTATAAAATCGTGCCTACTCCACATGTCCAGCACAACAGCAGTATGGTTTTTATAATTCATCCAGACCTTCCTTTTGGCCACCTGCTTTTATTAAATCACCCTGCTTTTGCTTTTCCTAAGCTTCTGGGCTCTCCATGATGTAATCTGGTTCCTGGTATTGATCTAAAACCTTCCTCCCTTTGGTATCTCATTTGGCTCTTCTCATTTCTACCTACCTTGCCAGTCTTATTCACAATTACCTATTTGAGCCTCTTTTGTCTCCATGTTTCTGAGTGTTTTTTTTTTAAGTTTGACTAATGGGTACAGTTCAATGTGGGTATAGTGGAGTAAAGGAGATTTCTCTAGTATAAGCTCTGTGCAACAAACCAGAGTCAAATACCAGATAGCACTGAAGGAGAAAAACAGTTGGTTAGAGCTAAAGTAGTCATGGTGAAAGGTGTATGAAGTACTAGAGAATACTGGTGCAAGGAGAAAAAAGTTAGAAAATCAAATGAAAGTGGCCTAGGCGATTACCAAAAACAAGGGCTAGAGTTCTTAGCTGTCTTTTTATGCATAATACTTTCTAAAATAGAATATTTGACATTGAAATTTGAGTCTCATCTTACTTATTATCCCTTAAAATCAAGCATGAATGATTCATGTATTTACCAAGGATCTAATAGACACATACTATGCACAATGCATTATAGTAGAAATGATAGAAAATTAACTAGTGACTCAGGAATTACCCTCAAAGAAACCAGTATCTATATCTAGCAAGAGAGAGAGATAAGTACACATGTAATAGAGTGATAGAAAAGAATAAAGGAATGACAATATTTTGTAAGTGGTGGTGTAAATTGTTTAAAACTGAAAGAATACATTTAAGGCTATAATCTAAAAAAGGTAATTTTTTATCTTAGCCCTTGGACCCACAAAATCAAGGCAACCCTTACACACCCTGGGAGCACATGGGAGATGAGAAACAATAAGAACATCATGCCAGCCAGCCCTATAATAGCCCATGGCAGGACATAAGGTAGAGTTTTTATTTATTGAAAGTGTGCTAAAGATGGCCAGAAAAGAATTTCTTATTAATCACTCTTGTTTGCCTATAAAATGAGAATACTTCCTTAATAAAAATAACTATGCCATCTGGCAAGTTATTATATCTAATTAGAAGTCTAAATCTTTCCATTGATTTTCTCACAGAAAAACTTGAAAATACTTTTTTACTACTTCAGTAGTCTTTGAAAGCTAACAAGAACCACGACATGACAGTGATCTTTTGGTCTAGCTCTAGATATTTCTTTAGATAGCTATACATTTCAATGCATTCTGTTCACTAATGTGTTTATATACCTATATTTTACATACAGTAAAGTCTTCCATTTAGCCATTTTGCCAAAGGAAAGGTCATTCTGTGGTTAATGTCACTTATCTTATTAGAGAGAATACTCCAAACCATTTTTATATATGGCTCAGTTATTATACTCACAAAACTGCTTCTTTTTTCCATTGTCCCTGCCTTTAGTGTTCTAAAAATCTGGTAAATTTCTGCAATTCTTGCTTCCAAGTACATGAAGCAAGAGAGGGAAATGTCTTCTTGTAACAATAGCATGCAACATAGATTATGATGCTCATAACACAGATTAAGTAGGTTGAAATATGTTTTTTTTTTTTGATTTATGAGATTGGATAAGCTGTGAAGAAAGGTTTTCTTCACACTAAAAACAGGGTTTTCATCCTGAACATTGCACAACTTTCAGGGGTGACACTTGTAGATTACAAATGGGACCGCCATCCTATGGAAGAATTACGCCATCTATATTCTTTGGCCAAATACAGCAAAATGAAACAGGAAATTTATTTAGGGAAAGGTAGCATCCCATTGCTACAAAGAACAGAATGCTGCATCAAATATTCAGTTTATACCATATTAGTAACATTAGTATGCCAATAGGAAAGAAGAAAAGAATATTTAAAATAGAAATTTCAGTTTCATCCATTGAAATTAAACATGAATGGCTCATTAATTTATCTAAGATACAATAGGTCTTTACAATTAATTCTGCAAATATTATGGACAATTCAATGATGAGTAAGGCAATGCCCTCAAAGAAACCAAAGATCTGGCAGGAGAGTAAGACAAGTACATACATGATGGAGTGATGAAAGAGAAGAAGAGGGGTGGAGTGAGTTGATCACACAGGTATCTAGGTTCAGGATTACAGAAACATAGGTTTTACAATGTAGACCACTTATGACATAAACCAGCAACATAATTTATGATAAGTATATGTATTCACAAGACATTCCAACATCTTTATATAGATAAGCCTTTATGTTTTTAGATATGATATTGTGTAGCTTTAGATAATGGACACCAAAATATATTTTAAAATAAGTAAGTATGAATGCTGAACACAATGCATTGTTAGAAATGTGGACAGATTATGATGAAAAGTAAATAAATGACAGATTAATATATGGATAGATGATAGAAAGATAGCTGTGGTAGATGATAAAGGACCAGTTTTAATCTTAGAATTGTATCCACAAATGTGAAACAGAATTGACTGATTAATTAAATTTAATTTTATTTAAAATTTTAACATCAAACATCTATTTGGACCACAGATTCTTTTTAATTTCTGATATTGTCAGTGATGTCTGATATTGTCAGAAATTTCACAAGAGTTAAATTTTAGCATAGAACATGCTTGTGTCTGCTGAATGTCATGGGAACAATTCTATCAAAGTCACCATTAAGCTAACTTTTATTCCAAATGTTAAAAAAAATGAAAAAGTAAATAGAATGTTGATTAATTTATGTTTATTGTTTTTCAATTGATATAAATTTACCCTTGTTCTACTTCAAAATATGTAAAAAATAGAGACCAAGTTTTTAAAAATATCTTCTTTTAGACATTTGTAAACCTGGAAAAAAAAGAATGACAAAAATATAAGTGCAGTCATTTAATTGGCATATAACCTTGATTTTCCCCCATCCTTTAGTTCTTTTTCAAGAGAGCTCCAGAATTTGATTTAATCTAGAATCATATTTCGCTACACTAACTCTCCAAGCTGGCCAATTATCTATGAAGGTTTCTTCTTGGATGCCCTCAGTTAGCTCTGTTCATTCAATGGAAAACTTGTGGTACAGAATTTATTCTAAATGACAGGCAGAAAAATCTGTACTATTTGAATGGCAACTTAAATATACAATGCAAGGTATTTGATTTAACTTAAATCAAATTTATTTAATTTCGCTATCCAAGCCCAATAAAGATTCTTAGTATTTCATGTGATGTCTGCTTGATATTATAGGTGTGTGTGTGTGTGTGTGTGTGTGTGTGTGTGTGTGTGTGTGTGTGTGTCCAAATATATGTGTATACGACAGTACAGTTTTGCTATGGCTTGGCAATGAAAGTTCTTTTTGCTATCTTTATTTGTAAATGTAAGAAAAATATTTTATTACCTTTTATGAAGTTGTAAAATATGATAGAAACTGTTTTCATTAAAATTATATCATGTAACTTCCTATAGTATTTCTTAGGATTCTTTCCCTCTGTTCAGAATTCTGTCGTAACTATGTTTAGATCACCCATCTATCTACTAAGAACAGAACCACAACAAACTGAAAAACAATTGTCTGATATACTCTCTACCATAAAGATTCAGCCAATCAATAAATCTATCAATCAAATGTCAAATCAAGTTTGATTATCTTTAATATACCCAGTTCAGGGCCAGATATGTAGAGGGTATGAAGACATAGACCGTATTTCTATTTCTTAAGAAAGTTTTCCAAGATTGGCACTTACTTTCTTATAAAATTCAATGAGTATTTACCTAGACACATAACTTTAAAATGACAATGGGAGAAAGACCAAAAGTGCTTTAGGAATTGTAAGAGAGGATGTAACTGAGGAGACTACATAAGGGATGTGAGAAGCGAGATATCCAGCAGTTTAATATAGTTGATATTCCTTTGGAAAGAAGCATCCTCACTACCAACTGCAAACTGGATGACAGACAGTAGGTGAGAGATCTTATTTAGTAAGAAACACAAGTTTAATGATAAAGAGCTAAGGAAGGGAATGGAAAATGTAGAGCAAAAAATGGTAGTTATTACTGCAGTAAAAAAAATTGCCTCAAATGAATAATGTTTTTCTCAAAAAAAACCAAAAAACAAAATACAGAGAATTCCCAATTATTTCAACATAATTTCGCAGTAGTAGTTGAGACATAATTTTATCATTTATAAGCAATTTCTTTGATAATATTTTGAAGCAGCTTTCCCCATTCTCTTGTTTGCTTGCCCCTCCTTACCCCACAGATGGGTCCTCAAGGTGGCAGTAATAAGGTGTCAGGTACTAGTAAGTGTAGGTGACCATTGTATGTAGCTTTTGAATATGTAGAAGGAAGAGAGTGTTTGAAAAGCCACAACATAGGGAGATACCAAACCAAAAAAAAATTATATTAATATTTAAATGCTTGTTTTAGAGCACTTCACTTTTTAATCAACAGGATGACTATATGGGAAACCAGAGAAAAGGAAGGACATTTTAAGTAGACAATAGTGACGCCCAGCATTTCCTAAAAGATATTTGCAATGAATATTTAGAGAATGACTGTCCTGATAGTAGGAAGATAGTTAATAAAACCAACCAGATGGCATGGGAAGTTGCGCTGAACATTACAACAAGGTAGGTAAAGACAGAAAAATAAGTTTAAAAGTAGTATCTTTATAATATACAATTTGAGCTGGCTTTGGAATTTAACTTAGTTTATATAAATTAACTTTATTCCATTGGGGCATTAAGATTCTACAGAATAGTAAAATTGGAAATTCTCCTCTGGTTTTCCATGCATGCGTAGCACTGATGTTAGAATTGAGCTGTAGACTGGCTTATGTTGTTTTCTGTCTGCTTAGTATCAATCAGTCAGCCATAGTCCATCTTGAGTCTGTATCTGACAATGTGCCCAGTGACAAGCAAGAATTGGTCCTTGTCTTTAAAGAATTAGTTACCTCGTGGATGAGATAAAGCTTATAAACATGAAAAATAAATGCTTATCTCATTACAGTTAGATGCCCAAGATGAAGAATTTGCATTTGCCTGTCACATGGTAATAAAGGATAGGTATCTTAGACCACAACATATTACAAGTCAGAAAAGGGGCATCTTTAGCTCTTGGCAAACTCTATACTTTGCGTATGTGGAAAATACTGTCCAGGTTTCTTGCTTCCTCCAGAATAGGTTTTCTATCAAGAGGCATATGCTCTATATCTACCTTTAAAATTTCCAGGTACCTTATTTATTTATTTATTTATTTATTTATTTATTTATTTACTTATTTACTTATTTACTTATTTATTTATTTGTTTGTTTGTTTGTTTGTTTTTTACTCTAATCTGTGAAGGCTTTTTCTCCAAGCTATTTTCTGGAAGTAATTGAGTGGGGAAAAACTGAGCAAAGCCCTATGGAGATAACAAAGCTTGGCAAATGTTTGAGTTGTCACTCATTTGCTGAGTGTTTTAGCCTAAATACTATTTGTGGAGGTTCCTCAAAACAATCAGAATTTCAAATCTTCAAAGTGCCACTAACTGTATCTGCCAGAAAGTCTAATTTAGGGCTGTGAGTGCTTGGCATTTAAAATATATTTATTTAGTCAACAAATGAGCCAGGATACTCAGCCTTCCATATCAGAGAGGACATGATATACCATATACAAACTGCTGTTTCTCTGCTGGTCCACATGTTTTCGTTTCCACTCTTTCCTTTCTTTATTTGTGTGAACCTTGATTTTAAAGACCACAACTTCAAATTGTAGGTGAATCATTACTATTTGCTGCTTTTTTATTTTCCAGCCCTCTTCTCCTGGTATTTATGTCTAGTTGATTAGAGATATGTGCAGTTCCCAAGAACAGGTTGTGACTCCTGACTAATAACAAACACTAGTCCATACAGGAATCTCTCCCCTGAAGGCCTGACTCCCTCTGGTTTATAGTTAGTAGTAGGTGACCACAAGGTAGAAATTGAGCTATAGACTTCAGGCTGTGTCAGCAGTTTTTACAACAGTGTCCACTGTGGACAATGAAAAATATCTAACTCTAAGATAAAAAAAAAAAAAAAAAAAAAAACCAAGAAGCACTCTTGTATTTCAGTCTCAGTGGTTCCAGTTATATGGGCATTTTTAATATTTTAATTGTATGTTGGGTTTTCTTAAAAGCTTTTTTATCCACTGGCATACCTTCAAATATAATTGGAAAGAACACAATCTACATATGGAGAGCTATAAAAAAAAGTGTGTGTGTGTGTGTGCGCGCGCGTGTGCGTGTGTGTAAAATTGGTGTCGATTGCAACCTAACATTCAAGAGAAGAAAAAAAAAGTAGCATATTTTTTGAGTTCCAGTTAATATATGAAGTAGGTTTTTAAATGATATAAATTTTTTTCCTATGCCTGCTAATTTCTATACATCTCAGTTTTATATTTTATTGACAGAGATGCACTTTCTAATCACTCAACGATTGTTTATTAAATTAAGAAATAGAAAATATAAAAAGCAAATGTGAAGCTAAAAACACATATACTTTATATAAATATAAATTACTTAATTTTTTAATTCATTTATTTATTCAAAAACTTGTTATTTAGCTCCTACTCTCTGATGGATACTGTGCTTAGTGTTAACTATTAAGTGTATTTTATTTTTATATGAAGACTGAATTTTCATTGTAATGCACAGCTTCAATGCACACAAAGTGCAGAAATTCTAATTATATATTTAGAATGGGTGATATTTTTAAATAATAAAATACTAAACACAAGCATAAAGTCTGGAAATCCCACATGGCAATGGTGGCTGGAGAAGGCAATTAATGGGGTGGAATCATGGAGGTAGTCGGCACTTGATTGTAAAAGAGGCAACTTCAAGATGGCAGAATCACCTCCTCTGATTATTAATAAATAAATATTGACATTAATTGAGCACTTTCCATCTTCAAAGCACTTTACAATTATTAATTAGTCCTCTTAGGACGATTTGAAATATAATTTCTGAAGTTTGCATTTAAATAGGATATTCATGATGGTGTTTTGACTTTGAGTACAACAGCTTTTTT
The DNA here is from genome assembly GCA_030015415.1 of Cynopterus sphinx. Classification (NCBI taxonomy): domain Eukaryota; kingdom Metazoa; phylum Chordata; class Mammalia; order Chiroptera; family Pteropodidae; genus Cynopterus; species Cynopterus sphinx. The sequence goes on along the minus strand of CM057384.1, from coordinate 23,696,655 downwards.
TAATTCTCATATTTTTGTTTATTTATTTATTTTTTACAGAATTAATGATGGTAGGATGAATGTAACCAAACAGATATTTCAAGAAAGGTTATCTCAGGACACTGGGTATGGAGTCAAGAGGAGCTGTATTTGCATATTCTCATAGCAATGGTTCAAGGTCATGGTTCAGTTTCCCTAAAGACTTTCAGTGAAGAAGAGGTACTTTTAGGTCTTTAAATGAATCTCTTTGCACCCAAATGTTTGTGCAGAGTGTTATCTCTGCCTGGAATTGCTACTCAAACTGCTCCGTTTTCATTTTGCCTGCTAATTCTTATGAATCTTGGTTTTATAACAGAGAAGTATTTTCTAATCCCTAGATTTTAGAAATAATTCAATAAATGTTTATTAACAAGTAGAAAATAAAAAAAACATAGATCCTTATCTCACAGTTCATAGACTAATAAGAGGATCAAGGTTACATGAATAACTCCTATAGAGTATAACAAGTATTATTTTTTAAACAATAATATGCTTTTTTGAGCAGGTTTATTATATTTACAAAAAATTTGAGGGAAAGTACAGTGAGTTCTCATATACTTCCTCAGCACAACACCTGCCTCATTCCACCCCATCTTCCCCACAGTTTCCCCTATTATTATATAAACAGATTGCATTAGTATAGTATATTTGTTAAAATTGATGAGCCAATACATTATTGTTAACTAAAGCCCACAGTTTCTGTTAGGATTTTTTCTTTATGATGCATGTTCTAGGTATTTTGACAAATGCCTAATGACATATATCTACCAATTCAGTATCACACAGAATAATTTCTTTTGTTATATATTCTCATGTGTCAGTAAGAGTTTGACTTCTCTGTATCCACTCACCTTTGTCCCAGACACACCTGCATTTCAAGGAAGTTGTATCCCTTTGGTGACTGCTTGTACAAACACTGAAATATCAGTTTTTTCAGCTCTACTGAGCAAAGAATCTCTCTGTCCCCAGAGAAATACATTTCATTCAACCTGACTTGAAGATAAGGCCAGGGTCTAAGGGTTGGTGATGAAAAAGACATTTGCAATTTAATTCAGTTTGACTTACAAGAGTCATTCCAAAATATATGTGCCTGTCATACATTTTATCCAATTAGGGAGCATTCTGGCAGCTTTTTTATTTGCCACACCTATCATCTCTTTTATGTCTGTATTGGTCGAGAACATCAGAGGTACCATCTACCCTATCTGTGAAGCTACAAATAGTTCTATTAACCGTCATTGGAAAATCATATATTTTGGAAAGGCAACTTTCAGCTTATTTAGCTAAAACAGATATACTGGCTTATGTGCATGTTTTCTTAAAGATCCATGAACCTTTGCTGAACCATAGTCTCCTACTTAGTATACAGGAGCAATCTTTCCATATCAACATAGGCATCAGATCATTTTGTAATTATTTGTCTATGTCTGTCTTCCTTTCCAGACTGCAAGTTACATAATGGAAAGAAAACTATTGTTTTTATTTATTCTTGGTTCCCTCAAATATTTTAACTTTGCCTGCCACGTGATAGAGTCTGAACTTCTGAATGAATTGAAAACCTAAATCTAAAAACAAATTAAAAAAAAATGAGGACAATAAACTATAAAATTAAATTTCTGTAATGCTTTAAGGAGATACTTTGCAAAAATTTCTAACTTTGCTATCCAATCCTCACTCCTAATGAATTTGTAATGGCACAGAAAAGATGAAAGGAAGAAGAAGGTTGTAATATCGTGGCATAAAACCTTGATGAGAATATTATATATGCCTCAAATTTTGCTCCCTTTTATTTTTGAAGCTCCTCTAAATGCCACATTAAATCACTGAGAATAAAGACACTGATGACTATAAGGGTAATTTTCCATTCCCCCAGTGAGGAAACCCACTCTCATGACTGAGAGGGGACATTTCAGACCCTCCTTAAAGAATCTTAGGTTTACTTAGAGTTTCCAGGCTTCCTGGAGGATCGGTGATAGAGATTTCCTGTTTACCTTTCAGTAACCTCTGGAAAACTCTCCCTGGCACACTCCTATATCTGGACCAGGTGCCCCTATTAGGGTTGCATTAGCATGTTGCAGCCTCTCTCATTTTCCTTTCACACTGGATTGTAATTGCCTGGATATGTGCCCATGTTCTCCACAAGGCTTTAGGCTGCATTATGATAAGAAGCCTGTTTGCCTTGCTTGCTATTGTCTCGTTTGTGCCTAGCTCAATGTCTAGAATATAATGTGGAGGTAAGGAGAGAAGGAAGGAAAGAAGGAAAGAAGAGAAAAAGGAAAGAAGGAAAGAAAGAAGGCAAGCAGTCAGGCAAGCAAAAACAGAAGGAATGAAAGCAAGTCTCACATCTAGAAATCACACACTTTCTCTGACAAGTGCAGGGACATTAGGTTTAAGTGTTTCTTCTAGAAATTTGACTGATAAGAAAACCCTGTTATTCAGGAAAAGCAAAAGACATACTTAGCAAGGTAAACCAGCTGGCCCAAAACTCCTTTGGAACCATCTTAGACACTATGATTAGCTTTGATTTTGCCTTACCATCAATCTGACTCATATATTGCATGATAGTGGATGAACTGATCTCACCTATAATTTACTGCTATGCTCCATGGAATACCTAATCTCCACAGCCATATATGGACATAGTCCTAGCACTAACAAACATGATGCTGTGTTGGTGTGCACTGTATTTTCCCGATGCCTTTTCCTTAGTTGACTCCAGGCCATATTTGGTTTTGTGTCTCTTCTATCATCTGAGATGAGTAATTTATTTGTACTTGTGGGCTTTGTTATTCATACAGAGCAGGCCGTCTCTTTCCACTTATTCCATATTCCTCATTTTACACCTATCATGCATGTGTCTTATTGCTCACTTTAACTGTAGATAGAAATCATGTCATATGTTGCTTTGCTCTATGTTTCCATGGTTAGCATGTTATGTTGAACACAATAGGCATTCAATATTAAAAAAATAATAATGAGATGTATAAAAAACAGGGAATTTTCTTATCAGAAATAAAAGTATTTTTAATTCAATTTACATCATACTACTTATAAGCCTCCAAGATTCTGGGATTTATATTAAAAATTTAAGATATTCACGAAATAGTTTTTGAAAACCAGTGGCTATATTTGTAGGTATATCATCAGTGCTTTGATTGGGTCAAAAAAATATTCAGTGCTTCTCCAATTATTTTGTATGTTGTACCCCGAACTCCTGGAGTTAACAATGCCATTGCAAACCGTACACTCTCCTGCTATGTCATCACCTACACAGACCTACTAGGCTCTGTCCTCATTGATGTCAGGAATGGAACTCAGCAGGAGAAAGGTCAGAAATAAAAAGCTCCTAGTTTGTAAGATTTAAAGACAAGTTATCAGGAGTTGGACTGGAGCCCCCAACCATATAGGCTATAAGGTCAAAGCTTAACTGTTTTTCCATTTTATTGCTCAAGGACAAGGGAACTTGATGCATGAGATTCTAGCACCATAAACTGTCTACTGAGGTGGCCATTTCATCATGTATGGTTGCAAGTTGAGTACTGACCACACAATTTAAATCAACAGCAGCAGGGCCCTGGTGAGGATGTGAGAAGCAATGTCACATACAACATCCTTTTTCTAATTATTAGGACCTGGACAGGTGGCAGGAAGTGAATGAGGGGTGAAGTAGGGGGAGAGGGAGGGGCGAGGAGGCACAGTGACATTTCCTATCTCAGGAGTACAAGATTCATTACCTCTGATGAAAAGTCACCAGGCTGCGGTGAGTCCTGACATAGTCTGTGACAGGAGAAAGTGACATGGCCGTTTGACATTCAGGGCTAGAAGGTTGCTAGTCTGTAATCACTAGTTAAAATTGAATCTTGTACATTGCACCCTGCCAGCACAGCTCAACTCTTGATAATTATTTGGATGCTACTGTATTTGGATTTTATTTCCCCAGCAGAGAGGGGAAGTTGGATTTATAGTTTACTGCTGGGTTAAGATTGGAACAGGCTAGATCTTTTTTATGGTTAATATGGCAGAGCCAAATAAATCTAGAGATTTTTTTGTCCCTATTTTAATTCTAAACCGCTTGGGGGTGGGGGTAGGGAGTCACAAAGAAATCAAAGGGTGCGTCTTCTAATTTTCCATGAACTAGCTATAATTCTGTCTGTGTTAATATTTTTTTTCTTTTTTTTTTCTTTCATTTCATGATGCTTTAAGCTAGCCATCTGGACATGAACAGGGCTGGGAAACATCATCTTGCAGCAGCTATAGCCTAAGCTTCCCCATGGATGAAGATGTAGATGGTCAGTGCCACTTAACAACCACTCTTCTCTACCTGGGGGTCAGGAAAAGGACAAGAGAAATGTTTTACAGTGGGTCATTTTAGTATAATTACAGATTGGCCTTGAACTGTTGAATTGCATATAGGCATGCTGTGATTCCAATAAGAATATTCTCTTCCCCTACTCCCACCCCAAGGCACAGAAGCTTCTCACAGCCTATATATTCACCCCATTAAGCCCAGAAGGAACCCTGATGTCTGGCCTGACAGGCTCAATCTAACATTTTGAGGAGTCACAAGCCACATGTTCACAGAATGGTAATCCCCAGAAGTAACTTTATGTACAGACAGAATAAGTGTTGCTTATGTATTATTAGGGGTTGGCTGTGACCCAGTGACCCAGCTCACTGTCCTGAGCTGAGATATCTTTGCCACTAATCTCCCTCAATGTCTAAGAGTCCATCATTAGAACAAACATCAATTTAAATAAAAACATTGTACTTCCAAGGTTTCCCAAATAAGTTACCATTATTTTTTAGAAAAAAAAAATCAAACATATTTCAAAATAGGTAAAATGTGATGAAAAGACAGTAGCCTCTGGCCCAAGAGGCCTGCAGCATTGACATCCATTGTTCTGGGGGATCCACCCTGGACATGGGGCGGAAGCCTGATTTTTATCATCTGATTGTTGCCCCATCACTAAAATGTCCCATCACTTGCTTACCTGATAAGTTTGTGAGGTTGATATATGGAACCAGAATGCTGATTTCTGTAATTCACAGTAAGGAATATGTGCAACAGGATTTATAATGTGCAAAGGTGACATGATCAGTACAGTAATTACAGATAACCCAGCCAGATTCTATACAGAAGGTGTCCGGGAAGTTAAGATGACTTCAATACTTTGCCCTCTTACTGATGGGGTAGTTGTAGCCAGGGCCGGCTTCATGAAGTCCAGGACTGCCCAAGGAGCTCCAATAGTGTCCTTAGTGTAAAGCCTCCTTTCTCCTGGGGAGTGCTGGGATGGGTGCTGCCAGCTATTGCTCTCTTGCTTCTAACTTTTTTCAGCCTTTAGTAGTAAACACCTTCCCCTCTGCCCACTTTTCACTTTGTACCAAAAAGAATGTGTTGCTGTCAGAGCTCAGTTTTCAGAAGGCAGTAGGATTTTTCTGCTTTTCTAGCTACTTGCAGACATGAACAACTTAGAATGAATAAATTCATTACTTGATTTTATTCTGCTAGAAAATACACTGATGGAATGGAATACCTTAAGGGGAGGGTTTCTTGTTCAAAGCAGGAATTTATAAATAGGAACAGGTCTATGGAAGTCAGTGCATTTTGAGAAACTTGCCACAAATGTAAGAATAAGAATACCTGGAATAAAAGGACATGAACACCTAAAAGAAGAAATACAGAAAAAAGAAGATGGACCAAAAAAAAAAAAAAAAGGAAGAAAATAAAAGCAGATATATTGAGAAGGCTATAATCATGCCTTCTATATCCTAATGGTGACAGACTAAAAAATGATGTGAACACTCTGGTTGCTGAAATGATGATCCCAACAGTAATGAAACTGAGGTATCTGGGTTGGCTATATGAGGTGCAGTTAAAAGAATAAACTCATTTTGTAGTCATATCATACCTCAGCTGCTCCTAATTGTAGTTACTGGCTTAAGGATAGTTTTTCCCTTTTTATGGGCATCAGATATTTTATATGTAAAGAATAACCTCAATTATTCATTTTCCAGGCCAGAAGGCAAAAAGGCAAAGCTGTACCTAATAAGGGATTTTATTAACAGTATTGCTCATGGCCAACTGAAGGGCAGTTCTCATGTTCTGATGGTTTGGAAAGGACCTACTTCTTCTCACCCCCAACAAAACCTCATACATACATCATATATGGTTCATCTCAAGGCCTTCTCCTCCATGAAGTGTCCCCTGACTTACCAACATTATTATTTCCTTCTCTAAATTTCTGTAGAATTTATTTTTCTTGTATTAATGTATCACCTGTGTTTGACTTTAAAGTTCTTCCTGTTTTTCTCATTTGTACATCTTGCTTGAATGAACAATTATAGCTTGGAGCTAAGAAGTTTCTGAGACCTAAAGTTAGTCTTTTAACCTCCTGGAAACTCAATTTTATTATCTATTAAGATGAAGAAATGGGAATATGGGCCTTAAAGGTCACTTTCTGTTCTAATATTCTATGAAATTTTATTGTGCTTCCCTTGTCCTTCTCCTCGAAGGGGAATATATTTTTCTTTGTTTAATTTGCAAAACCCTGTGTTAAATCCAATATAAGCAGAACACCATTCAATGCAATGCTTAGTACGAGGCTCCAGGCACACCATAGGCATACCCAAGTGACAGCCCTGCAAATGTAGCAACACAGCAAGAGCTCAACCCAGTGCAATCGTCTCATGAGTGGCTCTGCTGGTTCTGTAACTAGAACATAGGAGCTCCGTGCTTTGGTAGAATCAAATTGTATTTTTTTTAACATTTTCATTCAAAGATGTTGTATCACCAGATTCTTTCCAGCCTCATCTGGTTTATGCATGTTTCCGAGGAGATCAAGCTGTCTGGAGCCTTCTCCTTATACAGCTCCCAGTGGTAAGCTTTCCCCACAGCTCCTGATGCAATTAGCATCCTGGAATATTGAACAGAAGTAATTTTATCAGGCAATCAAGAATACACAGCTAAATTTGTTGTTAGTTATTGCTGAACACTGAAGGAAAGGAAGAATATGAGAGGAACGCTGCTCTCAGGTGAAAAGAGCACAAGGCTGCACACTTAGGAGACGGTGACTTGCATTTTGTTATTATTTTAACATGTGTGCTAGTGTCCTTTTGAAGTTTATTGATTACATTCTTTGGCATCACATAATTGGAGATAAAATCATCAATATCTTTTTGAACGGGGGAAACAGTGAGAGAATTTGTGGTACTTTCAGGTGAATTTCAAGCATTGGACCACTGCATTGGATAGATTTTCTTTATTTTTCTTAGAATCTGTATGTCACCCAAGACGGAAGATTTTTGTCACTAAATGGGGTTGGAGCTTATTACTTGTCTTAGAAATACAGGAAACAGAAGTCTCCTTCTTCCTCAATATCCCCCGGCAATGCCATCCGATAATTTAGCAGCACTTTTCCTCTGCTTTTCTGGGGGCTGTTAATTCAAGTGCAGAAGCAAAACACGTGGGTTTGCCTTTTGTGCCACTCTCTTAATCAAAGTGATTTTCTGAAATGCAACTGTAGAAAATAGACCCTTTCATTTTAGGATCAACAACAGTTTTTACAATGGTAGGCAAACCCAAGCCCCTCCGTAAAATGTCAGGAAAACAAAAACCATCCCCACCTGAAAGGCCTCTTCGTTTGTCTTGAAAGGATTTTTTCGGCTGTTTCCCTTAAGCTGCTTTCTCCTTCTGTGCAACTTCCCGATCCCATTCACAAACTGTTGCCATGGTAAATAATTATATCACAGATGAATTGTGTATACTTCCTTTTCATAGCTGGAAGAGGAATTGTAGAGGAAAGGGGAAAAAAATCAAAATCCTTTAAAATTACAGGGGAGATAGCTGAGGAACGATTGCCTCCTCGTTAACATAATTAGCTCCATGAATTATAAATTGGTATTAGAACTTGCTCTTCATGACAAAAGGAGTAATTATATTTACTCATGTAAAATTAAACAATACCAAAAAAAAAAATTAATGGGACTCACTAGAAGCTCTCTTGACATTATCATAAAATTCTGAGATCTGAATATCCTGCAATCTGAAGTGTTCTAAGCAGCATACACTTTAATGCTGTTCAGATTTTCTGTGTAGCACTATATTTCCTGGCTACTTTTTAACTGAACTTCCAGATTCAAACACACACATGCACACATGCACACCCACACCACCACCACCCATATCACCAACAACAATAACAGACAACCCTTAAATAGTTTATTTTGTAGACTGATGAACAGAAAAAGCCAAATTTTCTGTACCTATGTGGGATGTGGAAATAAGTATAGAAAAATTTTCTTTTAGTTGACCATTCTAAAGTCAAAGCCTCTAGAATAGAGGGTGACTTATTTCTCTAAACAACTTTCAGATGTGTCTAAATGTGAGGCTGATACAAGAGAAGGTTAATTTGTCTAACTAGCTGTGCAACCTAAGAGATCTCATATGAGGGGAATGGCAATGTGTTAGAATGCAGTGGGTCAAATGACAATGTGGTGATATTATGGCATATCTGATTCAGATACCCAAAGACCAGTGATTACTAATATTTCAAAGTAGTGGTTGCCTGACCCAGGTTTAGGAAGACAGAACAGTAGAGGAGCAACACTTGCTTTATAACCAGTTTTATATAAGAGCTATTATGGTTATTCAGAAGCAATGCTGGCCCATTATAAAATTGTGGACTACTCTTTTCTATTCTTTACACTTTAAAAAAAAATTGAAGGAGATAGGGGAGTTATACACCTGCTAACCAACAAAACCAAATTATCTTCTAGAAATTCTTGCTTTGTTAATCCTTCCTACCTTTCCTCATAATTTGATGTAAACGTTACCTTGCCTACATTTCCTGTGTCTGGGCAGACTCTGATGCAGTGGACTAGAGTTCTACTATGCATGCTAGGCATAGGATATGACTACCTTCCAATATACTGTGAAAGCTTTCAAAGTATCTATTCATTTCTACCTGCCATTATATTTGAAATTTCTCACACTGCTCACTCCTGGAAGGTAAGTCACAGGAGTCACTTTTAAAATATACGACTTACCAAGGAGATTGGGACTCTTATGAAGCTATTGACTCAATAGTATGAAACCAAGGGAAGAGAATACTTGCACCCTGGATAGAGGGACCTGGGATGAATACAGATGTCTTCGGAGAAAACATTAGTTTATGCATTCATTCATCCATTGAATTCTTTTGTAGGGGATCAGCAACATTTGCTAGGAATGGGAGAAGGAAGGCAGCAAATAAAATAGAAAGATGTTTCCTGCAGTTCCAGAATTTATGAATCCTAGAAACCCAGCCTTTCATTTGGACTGATACGTAGCCAAAATGATGTTTAGAGTGAAGCCATAAGAATATGACAAAATGATTAAATCATACGTTAAGTGAAAAAGCAAGATATAGAATTGCTATTCTGATGATGCCTGGTATGTGCATATGGGGTGACAATCTGTCACTGCTTTTCCTTCTGGCCATCCTTCCTACTCCAGGACTTCCTAGAGCCTAGATGATTCACTTTGCATATAGAAGTATAGTCTAGTCTGTCCCTCGCTTTGCACTTGAGAATGTTAATTTAGGCTAGTGAATAGGACAACGGGTAGTGGACAGAGAGGCTGCTCCTCAGGGAAGAACTAGCATCTCTTATTTCAGGGTATCATTCGGGGTCCCATCCGGAAAATGATGGTACACTCAAATGGAGTAATTAAGCAGAGATTAATAAAGGAACCATTTACAAAAACAGAGGCAGGATTAAGAGAAATCAATAAGGGATGATACAGTATTTCAGGACTAGTGACAGTGAAGAGTCATCATCACCCCTTAAGGGACAAGTGGTGTAAGTGGTAGCTACAGGGTAGGAATGCCAAACCGGTTTTTGACCTTGAGTAGAGGGATGCAGCCAACCTGTGGCAATTTACCTAGACAGGAACAAGAATTCAGCACACTACCTGTCCTTGTGTCTTCTGCAAGTAATCTTCCATTGGTGAAGCCAGAGAGCAGTTGCTCTTTTGTTTATGAAGACTGGTCTATTGAGGCTCAAAGTATGATGTAGAAGGGTGAGGAGTAGGTCTGGAGAAACAAATAAGTGAATGAGTAGCACAGACCAGGAGACAACTCTTTGAAAGATAGAAACTTATTTGCTGTAGAAATTATATATTTCCAAATAAAAATTTTGTCATTAAATTTTTAAAAATATGATATTGAAAATATGGTATGAATCTTTATTATAGACTATCTCTTTGATTTTATTTTGAAGTTAGATTTTTGAAACAAATTAATCATTCAGTTTAGTTAAATATATTTGGACTAAGCTTTTGAAACCTGAGTTACTACATCAATAAGACAATTTCAAAAAGAATTTGGTTATTTGAGTATATGAATGGGAGAATGAATATTGGAATTCATTCTGGGAAAATTCTATCATTCGTGATATCTTGATTTTATTTTGCTGGAATTTTGTTCATAATATTGCTTTTCTCACCACAATAGACTCCACTTTCAACATCCAAGGAGATCAGTCTTGCTTTCCTCTCAAATTATTTGCCTTGAGGCTCATGCTACATTTTACATCAAGACTATTAGGTTAAAAAAAAAGTATTTTCTAAAGATGTGGCTAACTGTTAGTTAAAAGTACTATGCTATCATTTGTAAATAACTGAATATATGTGCCATGGTTATTTACTGCAGGCAAAATGGATACTCTGGGCATTTTTTTTTTTTTCAGGCTAACAGAAATAATAGCAGAAACTTTTTTAATAGGCCATATCAAATTTTCCCCTTTTAAATTTGGCTATCTCTGCTTTTATTTTCTAGACTATTTATTCAATATATTCTGTAAATCTCTCTTTTTTCATATAGCTCAAATTTTATTGATATCACATAACCATATAAAAACTTTTAATTATGAAAATTTTCTTTGTCACTAATATCTTCTCAGTGTGATATATATTAAGGGCCACTAGAGAAGAGGAACTAGAATTTAAAAAATAACAAATAAAATTAGAAATTGTCATTTATTTTGCATAGTATGCGTGGTAAAGTCTGAAAGTACACAGACAATACAAGGTCAAACCAGGAATGAAAAATGCATGGCATCTATACTGTCACATATGTCTCTCTCCCATAAAAGACACCACAGAGAGATCACAGCACTGCTTCTCCTCTAGATCTTGATACAATTTTGCCATTTTGCTCCTTCTGGTGTTATAAGCCTCCTTGTCCCAACCAGGACTTCTACAAATGCCCAAAATATCAGAATTCTTTATCCAATACCTTAATTTCTAAAGGGAAGAACCTTTGAAAATTATACATTAATACTATGTAAAAGTTAAATGAACATACTTTCTTTACTATTATGTCTACATTAAAAATGTAGTGTGTGATATGATTTGAAACTGTAGAATTAAACATATAACATCTCTTGTGCTTATGGATTCACTGGTAGCCATCAAATAAGGATATTTGGAGAAATGAAATACAATTTTGTAATAATAATGACTATGAAATATTTAACTATTGATGCCAGATACTGTAGTAAACACTTGAGAGACATTATTTGGTCTTTTTAAAAACTGTAAAGGGCATTATTATTTTAGTTTTACCATTGAGGAAGTTGAGTTTTAGAGAATTATGTAAGTTACCCAAGATTACTAGCTAGTAGCCAGTACATACTCAGTGGTTATGATGGATATCAATCACTAAAAACCTAATTTTCACAATAATTTTGTAAAACAGGTATTACATTAATGTTATTGCTGAGTAAACTGGGTTCAGGGAAGATAAGTAACTTTCCTAATCCATGTAGATCCCAGACTTACAGCTGAGAATTGAATTCAGGGCTGCCAGGATCTTGAGTTAAGGCATGTTCTTTCCCAACCCCAAACCAAATGTCTGCCTAATAAAGTCATGAATTTAAAAATTCATCATCTGCTTATTCCTTAAGGAAAACTTAAGGAGTATTTGACTATATGCTTCTTTGGGTCAGAACCTGTTTCTTCTTCCATAACTTTCATAGAGTTTACTGCCCAATCTGGGTAGTAAAAGTAAACACTCAGTATTCCTTGTCATCCATCTGAAGGTCAGAGGAAGAAGCTCAGTTTATTCAAAGTCATGTGTGCATATGGAAATCCTAGTGATCATCAGCAGTTTGAAGGTAACTACAGAGTAAAAATCAGATTGTCATATAGATGATCGGGAGCAACATTCGAAATAATAGCCACATTCACATCTAAATTCTCTATCGACTGGGTGCTGAGAAACTACCTCAGTAGCAAATGTCACTGGAGGTCTGAATGGCATCTTGCCTGCTGGCTGAAATCCTCATCAGAGCCAGCTCCAAAAAGTTATTTCACCTAAAGCCTGTCAACTTCTATTAGATCACCCTGGGCATTAATTTCAATTTTCATGTTTCTGTACCATAAAAAGGAAGAAAAAAACTTTGTATGTGCCAAGTCTTAGCTGCCAACTGTTGGGGGAAAAAAATTTGATTTCTATTGAATACTGCACTTTGGAATGAAAGAAAACATTGTCTAAATGAAGCTGCAGCTCTCAGTCACCTATTCCTATATTACTGTGAAATCAATTATGTGGGCTCTTTCGAAAGTTACTGATTGTAGCAAATTGAATGGCCTTCATTTCAGCATAATTTGGAGAGGTTGATGTAATCAGAGACCTTATACCACGGTGAGATACAAGATTCGTGATATTCAGATGGGAAAAAGCTACAGTGGTTAAGCGTGTTCCTTACCTTCCGCTCACCCGCTGTAAGGCTTTCATAAGTACAAATGAAATTGTTTTGATGAAGGCAGTGATGGTTCTGAAGGGATGTGTGAGGGGGTAAAGGAATGGAATTAAGGTTGCTGGAAATCGTGCTATTGTCTTCCCATGCTAGGAGGCTGTAGAATCTAATCCTAGGCCTAATTGGCTGCAAATGAAACACTTTAATATCAAATCTTGAGTTATGCCCCAGAGCTGAGATTCAAGCTTAGAGTGAGGAGAGGTGAAATACCTGATTTTTCTTGTCGTAAATGTTTGTTCTACTTCATTCTTTTGAAAGTCTAGAAGCTAAAATAATGGCTCTTCAAATCATAAATTGAATCTCTCTAACCCCAAGATCAATTTTTGGCTCAAGAAAATTCCTGGCAGGTTTGCTTTCATTACATTTGCCTAAATAAAATGTAACATATTCATTTATATGGGAAGCAGCATGTTTGCAGTCTCATGTTTCTACTTTGTAATAGGCCTGCTGGCATTGTCCAAAGCTGAAACAATACAGTTTGCTTCAAATTAATAACAAAGTGACTATACTCCACCAAGTGTCTATGAGTTATGTGAGAGTAAGTTACTAGACCTTTAGGAGGTACAAGCTATTGAACAGAGCATGATGTCCTTCTTACGAAGTGCTGGGGACTGATTCTAGCTTTGAGAATTTGTGTGGTTTTGAGTCGGAGAGACAAACAACAAGAATGCTTTCTTTGTGAGAAGAAGTCTTTGCATTTATTCTTTCTTCACGGACTTCACTGAAGATAGCTCCCTTATTTGTAACTATTTTTGGTCAGAGTTGAGAGATCTTGATGTTATAACAGGAAATGGACTTTAGTTTAATCTCAAATCCTTCCCCTTAAATTCATGATTTACCTGACAGAACTTCAGTGTCTATATATGTATGTATGTATGTATGTATGTATGTATGTATGTGTGTATACACACATACATACATACATATATATGTGTGTGTGTGTGTGTATATATATATATATATATATATATATATATATATATACATACTCTGTAGTTTAATTAAAGCTTTAAATTACAAAACTCATGCATGTCAGTGGACATGTAATAGGGATACAAAAATATTAGTTATTGTTATCTACTCAATCAGATTGTAAGACCTTTAAAAGTAATAGTCACACTTTGCATAGATTACATCTGGTACATATTAAGTGTTCAATTATTTCTTGTTTGAAACAGCATTATATACATATATTTCTAATTTTATTAAATTTATTAGGGTGACATCGGTTAATGAGATTATATAAGTTTTAAGTGTACAATTCTATAATACATTGTCTGTATACTGTACTGTATGTTCGCCACCCAGAGTCAAGTCCCTGTCCATCACCATGTATGTGATCCCATTTACCCTCTTCTACCCCCTCCCACCTTGCTTCTACTCTGGTAATAACTATACTGTTAGTCTGTGTCTATGAGTTTTTTTGTTTGTTTGTTTTCTTTGTTTCTTTCTATTTTATACCTTTAAAAACTGTCAAAATGTCCTGCTTCATATGAGTCATATGACAGGCTCTACCAGTCCAATCACAAGGATTCACCCCTGAAATATCAGAGGTTTTTCTAACATAATATTGGAAAGATCAGAGAAATAACAAAGTAACTGGAGAAAAATTATTTCTAAAAATATTTTTAAAAAACCAGAACTCTCCCATGATAGAATAAATTACCTCATGAGTGCCCTGTTAGCAAAGACTTTCAGAGAGAGATGGGGTGACCTGCTTGTTCTTTCCAGGCTGCTAGGAGAGAAATTGTGATTTAGATCAAGATTTAAACTCCAGGACTCCTGTTCCCAGCAGTACTGCCCCAGCCTCTCACTACTCCCATTGACTTTCAAACTTTGTGTTTCCTCATCTTTAAGATGAAAATAATAAAATCTATCACATTATTTTGCTATGAAAATTAAATTACAGAGTATCTTAATAATGCTTAGTTCAGCATCTGGAATACATTGTAATCCCCACCCCTTGTTTCACCCATTGTTATTAGCTTTGCTGAAAAGATAATCACACCTAAATGCCAAGATAGTTAAATGCTAACACCTCCAACATCTTTTTCTGATTTCTCTAGTCAAAGTATTGCTCCCTAAATCAAATACATAAATATACATCTCCATTAATATTTATTATAATATCTAAATATGTATTTAATTTATTCTGCTTCATTGTCAGCTTCTTAAGAACAAGGACCGCAGTACAATTCACCTAGGTATCCTCAGGAAAGCAGGTAGCCAGAATAACATATGTTTATTGAGGGCTAATATATGTCAGAGGCTCTCTCCTTGGCTATTTTATTCTTCTCAATAATCCTATGTCAAAGGCATAATATTATTTCCAGTTTGTAAAAGAAGAAAAAAGAAACTGATATTTAGGAGGGTTCAGCAACTTGCTGAAATCAAATAACTACCAAGAGCTGGAGCTAGATTAGCCTTTGGCAATAGAGATTCATCTTGCTATTTCTACAGGAATAAACCTGTTTATCTTAGAGATGGAGAGAATCCGAGATAAAAGTTGGCATAGCATTTTCATAATGGGGGCAGGGGGGCAGTAACAAAAGTGATAAACAGAATATAGTGGTATCACCTGGGAAAGGCTAGATAGATCCAGACATAAGCATTGGGAGAGTCTAGTGGTGGACACAGGCATTCCTGTAGGCATTAGGAAGGAAGATTGGACACTGAGTCCAGAAAGAGGAACTTCAGACTGCACATCCAGGCAAGTAGCTATGCTTGGGCAGATCTAACAAGGAGAATGGGGAGCATCTTAACTGGCAGATGGAGCATGAACATATTTCAGAATTTGAACCATATGCAGAAATCCAATAAGATTGTATTTGAAGTTTAGTTCTATGGCTGATCAGTCGTTCAGAGGCACTTTTTAGAGGAAGGTACATTTCTGGTCCTAGAGGGACTATGTATCAAGACAAAAACAGATGCTGAGAGTATTAGGCAGGGGTCTAGTAATCACAAAAGAGAAAGAAGTTGCTGATTGCATCTCAGGAGCAAGACAGGCATCTTGTATGCTAGAAAAAGGTACAAAGTCAGAGACAAACTAGAACTACTATTGACATGATGCTGAACCAATTGAAATAATTACATCTTAAAGTCAAACTTTTTGCTTTAAGATGTAAGCTTTTTTGCAGAGCTGAGCTTATGTTCCTTATGTCTATATAACTGTAGACTTTTGAGGGAAAAGAACTGATGGGTGCATTTTATAGAAAGAGCCAAATTGACTCTTCAGTTGAATCTCATTGAAATTAAAGCAATGTGAACATTTAATGTAGACACCTAAAGGAGTCTTTTAGCAGGCCTATTACCAAGATTCTTTCTCTGATAGAAAAAGTCAGAGACTCTACAAAAATAATGACAGCATTTCTATTACTGCTTTAATTACAGCTTTGCTTTCAAACTTGAGCATTTCTCAAAATCACAGTGCTTGTGGAAGTATAGGTTTCCAGGCCCCACCTCCAAAGTTTCTGATTCAGTATTTCTGTGATGGGGCCTGATAATTTGTATTTTTAACAAATTGTCAGGCAATACTGATGGTGTCGGGCAGAGATCACATTTTAAAAACCCCTGAATTAGAGTAATACTTTTGACTGTCACCAATAAGAATTGATCCAAAGTCACCAACACTAAACAGAGAGCAGAAAACACTGCAGAGAAAAAAAACAGACTTATCTAAAAATGAGATTTCTTTATGGAATTTGATAAATTGAAATTACTGGATTCACAAGTCCCCAGATTCTGAACTTTGCCTGTCATATCTAGGACACACATCTCAGCAGCCTCAAATCTTGTTTGACAGTATAGTGTCTTCCAAATCTATCCTTAGATAGACTTCTGGTCCGGTGGTATTTTTGTTTCTGTTCACATGTTAACATGACATTATTAAATTGTGTTCCCCTGAAATTAGTAAGGTGTCCTCCCAAACATCCTGATTTTCTAATTATGTATCTGAATCTACATAAAAATTTTGAATCATATCTTTACTGTGAGGAAAAAATATTGTCAAATAAAATGGTCATGAACAGAGGTATTAAAAAAGAGAAGTGAGGTGCAATCACATTTCCACAAGGATTAAGATAAGTCAGGACTAACAGTTACCAATAATGGCAGAGTCCAGGAGCAGGTGTCCAGCATTAATCCACATAGTCTCATGACGTTAATGGGAGTCCTGTGGCTTCATTCCCAAGCACCACTTTGAACATTCATCCCAAGATATGAATTAATACAATGTAGTTCCTGCACTGCTGAGTCTTATTGCTTAATTAATGTGATCATAATGACAGCGGGGGACTCTAAATTTTCCATGTCACTTCATGTCCTATAAAGTTTCAGTAGAGTAATAAGCTTCATAAGAAGACGAGTCATTTGCATATGAGAATTTAAGAAGCAGTATCTACCACTAAAAAGAGGTTGTGCAAAGATATTGGCTATGAAAGACATATGATGTACACCAAAGTTTAATATTTATGGATAAGTATCTCAGAGTTAAATTCTGATAATTATCATTCATTTGTACCATGTCTCCAATGTACTTCAAAGAAAGAAACAGTGTATTTACTTGATATACCATTGACTATCAAATTTTTCTTTCAACAGGAGAGTGTAAACTCTCTGTATAACAAGGCATTGCCCTTTGTATTCCGAGTGCGGTGGAGTGGGGTGGGGTGGGGAATAAGTTGAGGAAATATGCCATATTTTTCCTCAATTTTGTCCAGACACAGTTTTATCTATATCCTAGATTTACTGTCCATTTCCTATCTTTATCCTACTTACCATCTGTAATATTAGATAGTATTGACTGCCTCTTTACCTTCTTAAATTTTTTTCTCACTCTTCATACTCTTACTCAAGGCTTCTTGTCCTCTTTTTATAACACTGATACTACTCTTTTCTTTGACTATGCCTCATTAACATAACCCTTTAATACAAGCAGCACTCTAGGTTATGATCTTGATCTCCTTTTCTACCTCTTTTTTTCTATTTCCTTGAGGTATCTCATGGATTTACACAACTAGAACTATCACCTACAAGAAGGGACTTCAAAAAGTATATTGAGGAACCAGAGAATGAAATGTGTGGCTAAAATATACAGGACATACAATATTCCATTCTAGCTCTGTGTTACATTTGAACAGAACTACCTCTGCACAGGCGTTTATAAGTAACAACAGAGATTTTTCAGAATGAAACTAATAAAAATAAGCTAAAATAATTCCATCTTTTCATGTCTTGCTGGATGCCCTCTTGCTTGTGAAGTTATTAGTTAGGGGAGCGTGGAACTGTTTGGAAGGGCATCCTTTCAGTTTTTGCACTAGAATTAGGTGTATTTGTTCACATAGGAACTTTTCAGAATCTTTGTGGTCTAGAAGGTCATGTATGTCTTCTATTTCCTAATTTAGTGTGGTTCAAAGAAGGAAGGATATTCACTTTCACCCATGTGTAAATTTATACCATAACTAAAATAGTAAACTGCTTTAATTAATGGGCTGACAAGAAATGACAGTCTCTTGAATCTCAAGTTTATGAGGTTTAGGAATCACCAGGAAGCTTCATAAATACCATTTTATATTATATTTCTAATATTCTGAAAATAAAACCTTAAAATTCTCAAGAAGAAATAGAATATTCATTTCCCTGTGGTTGTGATTTTGATCTCATGAGTTTTTGAAAATAATGGATTTTATATTCAGATAGTTTTTAAATATGCTAGATACAAAGCATAAAAATGTACATCATTCTTGTGATCTGGGTGCCAAAAATTGTCTAGTCTTCAAAGTGTATTGAGTATCAGGAATGGAGTGCACAAAAATTTAAAAGACCAACAAGTATACTAGGAAGTCAAAGAAGTCCTGGGTTTTGGAATATCATCAGAAAAATAAAGCAAAACAACAACAACAACAACAAAAATAAGGAAGACACTTCAAAGGTGGTTTATTTACAAAATCAAACTAAACACATAAGTAATTGTAGGCCAAGAAAAAATATAGATATATGACATAAAGGAAAATAGTATCAAAAATATTTCATTGTTCAAGGAAGTTCCTGTGCTAATCTTTTATATAGTTTTTAGGGGGCAGAAATTAACCCTAGTAGATAGAATTGATTCTTAGCCAATATGTGGGATTAGACACAGAGAATCAGAGTACTGTGAAATGCTAGAATAGAAGATCTCTGATATCACCAGGCTCAATAATTTTCATTTTATACACGAATAAACTGAAGCCCAGATAAAGAAAACACATGCCTAGGAAAACATAAAATGTTAAAGTCACATCTGGAACAAAACCATACTACCTAATTTTCAGCCTAGTTATCTAAACAGTCATCTGAGGTTAGTATTGAACTAATGCTAAATGTACACATATGGATAAATTGTTTAGGAGGTTTATACTATTTACCCTTCTCAAGTCCTTGGTCATACAGAGGACATTAAATTACAGACCTTAGATATACAAGAACAGGAACAATATTATGAGGTCACAGACCACATTTGCTTACTCATTTCTGTCTCATGATTCACTTAACCTAACTTGATCTCTCACCCAATATATTATTTATCTCTAAAGGTTCTTTCTATTTTCTGAGCAAGGATACCACTGAAATCTTGGCCCCAAATTAAAATAAATGGTCATTTTATGAGACATTCACCTTGGGAAGAAATTTTGCTGTGGGCTATAGTGAATTAAGATCACCATTTATACCACTGACAATCAATAACAGTTTGGTTGCTTAAATTCCTGTCCAAAGTATTTTTTTTTTTTGCAGTAAAAGATCTAACTAAAAATTGGAGTACATGTTGTTTAATAGAGTAATGT
This sequence comes from Cynopterus sphinx, assembly GCA_030015415.1. Classification (NCBI taxonomy): domain Eukaryota; kingdom Metazoa; phylum Chordata; class Mammalia; order Chiroptera; family Pteropodidae; genus Cynopterus; species Cynopterus sphinx. The sequence goes on along the minus strand of CM057384.1, from coordinate 23,677,021 downwards.
ACAATTTCAAAAACTGTCATTCTTATTTCTTTCAGCTCTCTAAAGCCATTTGAAATCCCATGCAGTTCGTTGCTAGTATTCTCAAACCAAATGCTAATCTGTAGGCCAGTCTCTGAAGCTGGTTTGTAATCTCATAAATCACTTGGAAATACCCAAAACTGTCCCAAGTGTATTTCTTATGTTGTAACTGAATTCATATAGTAAAGACACTTCGTGAGACTACTTGCATTAGTGAAATATGAGCCCAGTAGAATGATAATGGCTGGTAGGTGTTAGTGTCTTGTGTCCCATGTAAGATACTAAATTTTGTACATCTCAAGCCCATGTGATAATCACGCCAGCAAGGCCTAATGCTTGACTTCATAGGATTGGTGACTATTTGGAAGATTCCACAAAAACATATTTCTATAGAAGTATTGAAAAACCTACCTAGTTTGAACATAACTAAAGATAAGTTTAACCCAGTAACAGAGCTTTGGCTTCAAATAAACTAATAGCCCAGAACACAAAGGCTTAAGGTCTGAGGTCTCAGGAGACTTATGGTAGAAACCATAAGAAACACAGAAGTTTTACGAAAAGTTTCTGATGGCTTTGGGATATAAGTGTTATTGTCTTGAGATTCCTCTTAGAAACAGATTCACAGTGGAAACAGGTGAAGGACACCTAGGCTTCTAGGGATTTGGATTCTCATCAACAGGGCACACTGAAACATTCCAAGAGTTGGTGGTGCCTAGTAGAGCTACATGGTGGCTAAGATTACATTGCCCAGTGTTGTGGTGGGAGTGCCAAAAATGTGACTGCAACCTGGAGAAAGAGTAGCAAGGCTTAGAGAAGCAACAGCTTTGCTCAGGGGAGGTCTTCAATGCCTGACAGAATGAAATTATAAACATAAGTGAGATGTTGTCTATAGATTCTTAGATGTATTCTAGGAAAATTTGCAGGGGACTGCAACTTGGATTAGAGGGTACAGACCCATTAAATAGACATTATTTCTGTCAGCCAGTGTTCTTTTGTATTCATAGGTAGATAGGCCATTCAGTTGAAATAAATTGCAAGCTATTCACTAGCCAGCCGTCAGCATTTATGCATCATGTAGCATCAGAGTTCTTTTTATCAAATTCTCAGATTTTACATTCCTGTAAATCAAAGCCGATATTCTAACGTGAACTTATCCTGGTTACCTGAGTCCACTATGATCTGACTCTTCTCTCAATTTGCATATCAGTTAACTCCTGTACCACTCCTTTAGTGAGCATTATTATAGACTCGTTGCGTCATTGCTTATGTTGTTGTCCTAAATGCCTAAAACTATAGTGAAGTGATTTTAGGTTTCTCAAGAATAATATCTATCTCTCTTGCTAGACTGCAAACTCTGAGATTGTTGGGACTTGTCTGCATTTAGTTTAGAGTATTTTCTACTGTGTTACAGCAATGGTGGATATTCAAAAGCACTTGAATGAATGTATGAATGAAATATTTAATTTTCCATCACTAAGGCTATGATGGTCTGACAGAAGATCATGTCCAGTTACTGTTACATAGTTTGGTTCATGTATATCCTAGCCAATAATAAATAAATGGCTGAATTTTTCCTCTCAGTAGGGTGTAGTGATTCCCTGGGACAATTTCTCATTTATCAGTATTGTATTTCGATAAAAGTATAAAGAGAGAGGTGAAAAAATGGACAAAAATCTGCTGATAAATTTAGAAAATTTCACTAAAAATACAGCAGTAAAATAGCTGAAGCTCAAATGGAGAGAATCATGTCTCCTGAAAATAAATATCCCCCAAGCTCATAAACACCAAGGCTAGTGGTCAGGAATGAACAGATGTTTATTGCCTCATGCACCCTCTGCTACTCTGGGATAATCTCTTAAATATCCCAAATCCAGTTTGAATTTAAATTAGATTCATATTTTCTTTCAAGATCATTCCATTAAAAATATCATATGATTAGCCAATTAAATGGAAGAAAAAAATCAGTAGGAGAGCAATCCCCTTTAATATTTTCAATTAAGATGTAGTGTGGCCAATAAAAATGGCTTACATTTTCATTTTATGGGTACCTATGGAGAGCATTATGACACAAATGACTCAGAAGAAGGTAATCGTTTCAAAATATATTGTAGTGGAAGACTGTAAACAGTGCAGTGTGTTAGCTTACAGTGGATGTGATGAAAATATAAAGGTTTTTTCGAAAGGGATTCATGTTTATTTTATAGTCTTTTAGGGTGCTTGTGCCTGCCAATTTACAGAACATATTTCTAAAATGCCATGGACTGTTCTCTCCTAGGGAAGGGTAGAGAGGTGAGGATATACCCATTAGGGGATAATATGTTTTTAAGGAGAAGAGAGTCATGTAACAACTTTATCCTGTCTGCTGCCTAGATTTGAATTGGAACTTCACGAGGGCATAGTATAAAACCTTATTTTCTTATAGGACCATAAGGAGAAGGCTGAAAGGCTGGGGCTACATGATATCAAATGCAGCAAGAAATACGAAAAATTTCTACTCACAGTTCAACATCCGACATTTTGAAATCTGTAACCACTGAAATTTGGACTGAATTATTTTCTCTGACTTCTTGAGACTATACTCCAATTAATATCAATCTTAATAGTTCTTAATGGTTATAGTATCTTATCATTTTTTAATATAAACCGGGGGAGGGTCCTCAACTCCCTCATGTTAAAATTTTATATCCTAATTCAATTTAGAATTTTAATACTTAAATTTGAGTGAGAGTTTGTTAAGGCCATATTGGCCAAGGATTGTTCCTTTCACATAGAGATTTAATAAATATTTAGTCATCTGTGTCAAAGAAGAACAATAGTGTTGAGAACATTTCTCAACAGATTCAAACAGTAATGCAAAAATAACCAAAGTAACTGGGATTAAAATACATGCTATGAATAATAGAAATTTTAAATTAAATTTTTAAATTAAAAAAGTATGATTATCATTGTCATATCCTGTACTAAATCTTTAATATATATGTATCCTTCAATCTTTTTCACAATCTAGTGAGATTGTTATTGTCATCAGACTTAACAAAGGCCGCATAGCTAGCAATTGTCAGCAAGTTGGAGTATAATCACGATATCTAGGGGCTATATTTGTACATGGTTCATTGCATGGTTATATGTGCATGACAATATTTTAAACACAGGAAATGCTGGAATAAACAGAGGTGAGCAAGTCAATCAAATTCCTTCCCTCAGGGAATTTACATTCTATCTTACTTATAATTAAAATTTGTTTCCCAAGCTATTTGATAAAGTTCCCACTGTTTTTAATGAATACAATGAAGAATTAAAAATGTGAAGCAAAACATTGAACCAAAGCCTCTTCTCTCCCAGTAACACATGCTCTTATAGAATGGGCCTATGTTTTCTATTTGTGTGTTTACCCAGTAATTATATAAACTACATCAACAATTAATTCAAATCCCAGACTTCAGGGATGAATTAGATTTATTATTTGTATACAGGGAAATTCAGAACACTACAGTTATTTTGGAGCACAGGCAAACAGGAAGACTAGAATTTTTTATTACTTTGCCCCTACACAACTAGTTTATATTTTTGAGTCTTTGTATGGTTTTATTTTCAAAACTCATCATTTACAAAGTGTCTGAAGTTTACTCACCAGGAGCTGGGGTGTGAGAGAGGGATGAAAGGCAGAGAGCAGAGGATTTTTAAAGCAGCGACACTACTCTATATAAAACTGTAATGGTGGATATGTGTTATACATCCGTCTAAACCTTTAGATGGTATGATATCAAAAGTGAACTGTAAAGTAAACGATGAACTTTGGTGATTGTGATGCGTTAATGTAGGTTCATTTACTGTAACAGATGTACCACTCTGGTGGGAGATGTTGATAATAGAGGAGGCTATACATGTTTGGGAGCAGGGGTTATATAGGAAATCTCTATACCTTTCCCTCAATTTTGCTGTGAACTTAAAACTGCTCTTAAAAATAGTCTTAAAAACGTGCTTGTCAATATTAAGTGGTGGTAAGGATGGAGAGCAAGTCTACCTCTCATAAACTACTGGTTGGAAAACAAAATTTAAAGCCACATTAGAAATCAGTTTAGAGTTTATCACATAACTCAGCAATCCCTCCATTAGGCATTTATCCAAGTGAATTGACAAAGTGTGCAGCAGCTTTATTGATAATCACCAAAATCCCAGATGTCCTTAAACATGTGACTGCATAAACATTTTGTGTATGTCTATTCAATAGAATACCACTCAATAATGAAAAGGAATGCACAAATGATTTGTATAACATGCATGAATCTTAAGCACATTCTGTTAAGTAAAAGAAGTCAAATGAAAAAAAGCTACATGTTATATATTTTTTTTTAATTTTTGTATCATTATGAATAAGGTGAATCTTAGAAAATGTATCTAAAGTTGCTAGAGTTTGAGGTAGGAGAATTGATTATCTACAAGTAACAGCAGGAAAATATTTTGGGGGTGGAGGAATTGATCGCTACTATATTGTGATGATGTATACATGAGTGTATGCATTTGTCTAAACCTATAGAACTGTATACCACAAATAATAAATTATGTAGCATGAAAATCAAAAGAAAAGGTGAATCAAGATAGTAGACAAACCGAGGATGGAATGAAGATTGTGCCAAATAACGCTAATAGTATTACAAATTAGTAACATAACTACACTAAAGGGAGTACGTACATAAGAAAGGAGCTGATATAAGCTTTAGAAAATTGTTTTTCAATTTTTTTAAAGTTAAAATAAAAAGTAAATATATAAACATGTATTTACGGTGTTCATTTGTTTAAAATAAATGTACTATTTGTAGTTTAAAACATATAGTAATATATTTACTAAATATAAATAATATTTTTTCTTGATTCAAATATATTTTAGAAGTATATTCTTATTCTCTAAGCAGTATATAAACACCTAGCTATCTTTCTGTTATTGATTTTTATCCTAAATACACTGTTGTAAGCTATAAAGTGATGAATATGTTCAATTAAAAAAATATATCACAATCTACCTTGGGGTAATATTATACTACTCATAAAGTATAAGGAACTTGCAACTGTGTACTTCCACCCTTACTCTGTATCCTTTATGTTGTCAGATTTTATTTTACAACTCTATAAAACCTAGAGTACATTATCAACATTTAGCATTTGATTATCTTTTAAAGAAAGTAAATAATAAGAAACAATTATCTGATAATCCATATTGTTACCATTTTTTAGTATCTCTTTCCTTTGTTTAGATCTAATTCTCCATCTGATATAACTTCCCTTCTTGAAGGGCTTTCTTTAATATTTATGGTAGTGAGGGTCTGCTGTTGATAGATTCTTAAGTTTGTGTTTATTTGAAAGAGTCTTTGTTTGCTTTCATTTTTAAACAAAATTTCTACTGGATGTAGAATTTTAGGTTGTTATTTTGTTTTTGTCCTTTTAACACTTTAAAAATGTTGCCTCACTCTCTTTTGGCTTACACTATTCATGAAATATCCTCTAACATCCTTTATTTCTTTCTCTGTGTATTTTGTGTCTTTTTTCCCCTATATTATTTTAAGATTTTCATGGTTACTGATTTTGAGAAATTTGAATATCATGTACCTTGATGTAGTTTCTTTCATGTAATTTTGTGCTTGGATTCATTGCATTTCTTAGATATGCAGGGTTATAATTTTCATTACATCTAGATAAATTTTGGCTATATTTATTCAAGTATTTTTCTCTTCTTCCTTCTTATCTCCTTTATGGCTCCAATTACACATATAGCAGTGCACTTGAAGTTCTTTCACAGATCATTGATGCTCTGTTCATTTTTCTTTTTTGTTTCTGTATTTTTCTTTTTTGATAGTTTCTATCACAATGTCTTCAAGTTCACTTATTCTTTTATCTACAGCATCTAATCTGTATTGATCTCTTCCAATATATTTTATCTCAGTCATTATAGTTTTAATCTTGAGCAGTTTTTTTCATCTTTTAATAAACTGTCTTATCTACTTCTCTGTTAAATATACATAATACAGTTATATGAGCTATTTTAATATCTTTACTAATTTTAGTTCAGGTCAGTGATGATTGATTGATTTTTTTTTCACCATGGATTATAATTTCCTACTTTGGATGCCTGCTAACATTTTATTGGATGCAACCTTAATTTTGGATGTAATATTAATTTTACCTTTTTTGGAGGTGGATCTTTTTTAATTTTTATATTTTTGAGGGTTTTTTTTTTTTTTGGCACACAAGTGAGATACTTATTCTATTCAGTTCAGTTATTCTAGACCTCAGTTATAAGATGTTAGGTATAACCACAGCTGTGTTTTAATTCATGACTAATTACTTTTCAATACTCAGGCAAAACCAGTCTAATTACTCTAATGTCACATGAATTACTCCAATGTCATATGACTTATGAAAATTTTCAGTCAAGCTAGTAAGAATTGTCACTATTATCAACTCTGTGTTAGTGTCACTTTCTGGCTCCATAATTCATTTTGGTGGTTCTTTGCCTGGACTCACATGCACACATTGATATGTACCATGCTGAATACTCATATCTGCAGATATTGAAATTCTTTCACTGTGCAGTGTCAACTGTAAGGTACTCTTTCCTGATACCTCTAGCTGCCATGATCTTCCTGGATTCACTCAGGATGTCTGTCTGGCTGCCTTAGTTTTCACTTCCCTATGCTGTAACCAAGAAACTCTCTCAAGGCAATAATCTGAGATGATCACAGAGCTCAGATCATTGTACTTCTTGTCTCTCAGGAATCTCTGTCCTCTGTTTCCTGATGTCTCATGTCTTAAAAACGTGTTAACATATTTTTTTTTCTCTAAATTTTGTCCTTTTTTTAGAGAGTGAGGTTCAGGTGGGAGAGTAATCTAGTCACTTTTTCTCCATATTGGCCAGAGGCACAAGTACAGATATCTGGGCTATGCTAATCATTTCTGACTGACAATTTCTGTTGGAACATCAATATAACATTTTCCTTATTTGGGGAGCATTTCTAAAATCACTTATTATAAAATTGTTTTTTGTTTTCAAATCCTTAGGATTCTTGTTCTAGCACTTATCATTCTTTAATATATCTTCAGTCTTTCCTTTTAAGTCTTGATAATCGTCAACGACACCCCTGAAGCTGTCCCTAGATCATTGGGTATATGCTGGTTCATAACGGGACCCTATGACTTTATATAGTTAAATTTAATTGCATAGTCTTAAAGGTTAATTAATGTCAAGATTATGTGTTGTACTTTTCTAGCATCCAAAGCACCTAGTTCATTTTATAAGTACATAGTATATACTCTGTAGATAAACATAGTTTTATTGCCAATGAAAGATATAGGATGAGATATAACATTAGACTAAATAACATTGAATTAGACCTGACCCTAACTGTTTCAGTTTTAATTTATATGAAACTGCAAGATGTACTACTCTGATAAAATATTAAAGCACTTAAAAAAATTACAGTCTTAACTAATAGTTGAGAAATATGTAAATGAAAAATACCTCCTGGTGATTTTATATAAGGATAGAAGGTCTTATACCATGTGACATACATAGTTTATGATCTTGTCTTTCTCAGAGGAGAATATGAATCTAATTCAGAGCTTCTCAAGAGAAAAAAAAATATTGGCATTTAATTAACACCATAAGGCAGACAAACATAGCTCAAGTGATTTTTATCTCTGATGTTTGCCTTGGATGCTTTCAGGACTAGAAAGCTTTCAACAATTTCATGCTTTTTAATACTACCCCTTTAAGGTACCTTCAGGCATCATGCAATAAGCTACATGTATAATATAGCTTTATTTTGGGGGGCACTTTTGGGGCTTGTAAGAAGCTGTTTTCATATTATTATTAAAATATCAAAATGATTATACTGTGTTATATAAGCACTTCTGGGAGAATATAATTTTCTTCTCTGAAAAATAAGATTTAAGTCATCCACATGCAAAATACTATTGTAATTCTTCCATAAACCTAGATATAATTCTATAAGATTTTCAGAAACTAGCTGAACTGACTTGATAGGTAATTATTGACTTTTTTACTTTATTTATTTATAAGATAAGTTTGATACCATAAAAAAGAATTATAAGGTTGGAATATTCAGTACAAAATAAGAAAAATAGTAATCACTAATTTGACAAATATTCTAGGAAATAGTTTTGATCACCTTCTACATACCAGGCTACAATAAAAGTTTTAGGTATAAAGCAGCAAACAAAACTTAAGGTCATTTTATTAGAGCTTAAAAAAAGACAAAGAGTAAGCAGAGAAATAATAAACAAACCAGAAAAATATCAGACAGCTATATACAGAAAATTTTTAAAAGGGTGGCATTATAGAAAATGTTAGGTAGATAGGTCTAATTTTGGTTATTTAAACTAAAATCTAAATGATAAAAAGTGAAATATGGAATAACAAGGGGAGGGTTTTTTTTTAAAGGCAAAAACAATAGCTCATTCAAAGACCCAAAGGTAATTTACCAATCAGAAAAGGCTAACTTTACTATTATTTAACATAAAAGATTACTTCTCAAGGTGCTTACTCAACAGGGATTGGCAAGTTTTCTACTATGTCAAAGCCTCTTAGGATCTCAAGCTTAGACTTCTCTTGACTGAAATGCTGCCATATCATGGCTGTGCCATCTTCAACACAAACCCCTTATGAATGGTAAGGCAAGAAAATAGAAATTAGAGAATCACATATAGGCTTTTCACTGACTTATCCTGGAAGAGGCATGTCACTCCTGCTTATATTTTATTGGCCGGATCTTATCAAACATCCTGCTCAAGTGTAATGAGGGACATAGAAGTGAAATTTTACATGACTAGAGTCAGAGAACTGGATATTGGTGAACCCTGATAATGTCTCTTCTAGGCAGAACACAGCTTGAAAAATGTAAGGAACACACGCAAAAATATAGATAGTGCTGGAATGTAGAGATGAAGAGAAAGCCCTGCAAGGTGAGGTTAGAGACAGAGGTAAGGATGTTTTAGGGGTTTTGTCAGCTTAAGAGTTAGCTGTTTGGATTTTATCCTGAATGCAGTGAGAAGCTATTGTATGTTTTAAAATGGTCATATGATCCAATTTGTATCTTTAAAAGATCAGTCTGTGTGGTATATGGAAAATGAATATTGGTCACAATAAAAGAGTGAGGCTAGTAGAAGGCAACTGAACTCTTTTGGGAAATAGATTGATATGAAATTAATAGTAAAGATCAGGAGAAGTAGATTCATTTAAATGTGTTTTGGAGGTAAAATAGACAGGATCTCCTGATGGATTTGTTGTAGAAGGAAGGATTCTGTTTAGATTTTTGTCCTGAGCAATGACATAGTGCCTATTTACTGAGATTACAATGATATGTGGGTTACAGATTTATAGTATAAATCCAGGGCTCTCTTTTGAGTATATATGATAGTTATATTAGAGGTTATTAAGGGTAGATTGAATAAATGCTATTCCTGATGATTCAGGAAGTCATTGAGAAAAGGGAAATAGATTTTGGTGTCTTTACAACTTATAGAAGGTCTTTTTCAACCATAAGCAGGAAATTTACTTGGGGATATCCAATCAGTGTTATACAGTAGGTTTACTGTTGATATGGGATGAGAAAGAAAGAAAACTAGTGTCTGGATTCTTAATCATAACATTTCTTCCATTGTTATATGTATTTTTCTGGAACAAATTACACACATTTTTATGATGACAAACAACATGGTAAAGTTTCCAGGGAGTGCACCTTAAAAATGGCCTGCCCAACTCTCTAATCAATAAGAAACTATTTTTAAGACAGCTGCTATTTTCTGGTGCAGAATGCATCTCAACATTTCTTGGCTGAGTGGTTCTGGAGGCTGCTTCATGATTGCGTTTTATGTTACTTATTGAAGGGCCCACAATTACTATGCCATCTTTCACAGAAAAAGATGATTCTGTTGGCTCTCCATTGGTAAAGCATGTGAATTAGAGAATGAGTTTTATGTAAGGTGTCCAAATTAACCTGCTTAGGTTCTTAAGAAAGAAACTAACCAGATAATTGTGATAGAAAGTCTTTGTGATCTCTGCTTACTCAAATCCTATTTATCAGGGACTAACTCAAGTCTGAAGTTCAATATAGCCTTTCCATAATGATCTCTATATTAGTTTCATTATGTAGTGAAAATGTGTAAAATTCAAATTATTAATCTAATGTTTTAACTAATATGCTTCATCTTCCCTATTAAATAATTAGAATATGTGACTTTTATTTAATGTTCATTTTTAATTTTCTAAAATATCTAGCCTCACTTGGAGCATTTAGGAGTTTTTTAGTAGACTGTTTTCTACATATGTTGTTTGTGCATGCGTGTGTTTTCGTTTGTGTGTGTATGTGAGGGAGAGAGAGATGGGATACGTTTCAAAATGTTAATGAGTACATTTTTGACAGGATATGTATTTTAAATTATTTTTTCCAGTGTAGAGATAGTATCTATATTTTTGAACAATTTGAAATCCTAGAATTGTCCTAAGAATTATATTTTAAATAGCTCTAAATATTTTGGAATTTCTGCATGGATCAATTAGTTTTACTATTATTAAATTGAATCATAAGATATTTCATTTTTAGATTAAAACAAGCCAGACATCGGCAAATTTCAAATGGCTTAATCAAATCTATTTAAATTTTCATATATTGATTTTCCATACTATATTGTAAACCTGTTTTCTGTTTATAAATGGTTCTCAAACACATGATTTTAATTGGTTGTTCAACAGTCCCTCTTTTAAATACTGATTTATTCAGCCACTTCAATACCGTTCATCATTTATTTCCCTTTTCTGTTGTTAATAAATACAAAATTTTCTACATTGATACTTGTCTATATGTGTTATTGTTACTTTTATATAATCCTGTTAAAGAATCACTAACTTAAAAGTTATTATCATTTATAAATTTCTTAATTCATCTCAATTAACAAACTGATTTCTTGAACTACTATATTAATTTACTCTTGCATTGGAAGGGGATTGACAAATGTTTTAATGTACCTTCTCTTTATTTTTTCTAACATGGTAAAACCCTAGTTGTGTAATTTATATATCTTTGATTAATATTGATGGAAAATATTTTTCTTATTTTATTAGGCATTTCCATTTTTTTCTGAAATATTTACACCATTTACTATATTTTATTTTATAAACTTAGAGTTTTCTTACGCATTACTTCTTAAAATTCATTAACTTATGCTATTAGTCTTTTCTCAAATACATTAAAATATTTCCAAATTTTTTTATTTATGCTTTGATTTATTTTTGTCAAATTTTAAAGTACAGATAAATAAAATTTTGGGTGGCAAAACATATTAATATTTTTCTGTATGTCTTATTCTTAATATTTGTCAATCTTCAGACAAGTTTTTACCTGTAAATTTTTTAAATATTTATTCATCATATAATTTTGTGATGCATCTAACTTTTTAAACTACTATAATCTGTTTTCTAAGTGTTATGAGCTAAGTAAGACTCTAATGATTTTTTATCACTTTCTTAAGTTTAAATTCTGTTTCTTAGTTATAAGACATGTTAATCTTTCTTGTATATTATGCTACACACACAGAAATATACACATATCTGTTTCAGGAAAACTATTTTACTCTATATTAAATATTTGTTTTAATTATTGTCATTTTATTTATTATGTCAAAAGAATATTTATAGGTCTTATTTGATATGAATATTTTATTGGGTGAGAGAGAAACTATTCTCAAACAGGGATACTTCAAACATAAAACTGGTAGCATAATGTTACAGGATGGCTTATAAAGTATAAATAAGGAAGCTGTTTAAACTTTACAATGATCGCTTATTGCAGTAGGGGTTTCCAGACAAGAGAAAATTGGTTAAAAGTGATTCTCTTATACAATGTTAGAAGATGACTTAAATCTCAGTTATGATTGATTTATAAGAAATAACCTACGTTACATTTTGCTTATTATGTTTATGAAATAAACTAGATTAAGCTTTGCTTATCAGGCTTAACTGCCTTTGTCAGCCTGGGGGATCTTCAGTCTGATCTCCATTTTATTTTATTTTCACAATAATAACTCATTTATTATTTCAGATATTGAGAGGCAAGATTTGCTCACATTATATTTTATAAATATTATTTTAACATTTAAATTTTGGGGGAAAATTTTAAATAATTTATCAAAGTCAATATTGCCTAGCTATGCTTATTCCATTGTCTTAAATAGCAACCTAATAAATTTTATTATGCTCATAACTTTTGTGACTAATTATACATTTATTTGGGAAACTGGCTGACTTTCAGTATAAATTACCTCTAAGTATTTTTAAAAGAATTTGCTTCACAGAATTGTTAAATGTTTTAACTAGTTATTTATGGTACACAGGACATGTGACCCTAAGATATATTAATAGTTTTAAGCATTTTCTATATATTTGCATTTCTACATATATAATTTAGAAATATTGTTTGCAGTGATCACTTGTCTCCTCCTTTCTACTAATTACTATATTTAATACTATTTCATGTCTTATTGAACTGGCCAGAATTTCTTGAAAAAGTTTTCTTAAAAATTGTGATAAAAAATTTGTTGAAAATTTTAATGTTGCATGGTTACTTTTAAATCTGTAATTGCATTGCAATAGTTATATACCATTGCATTTTGAAGTACACTTCTGATTTTAGTTATTTATGTATTTTAATACTATTTTGAATAATAATATAATTGTGAAATCTATCATAAGTATCATAATTCTTCTTAATGACCCATTAGATGCAGTGTGCTTATAGATTTTCAAATGATTAAATTATACATATTCTAGTATTAAATCATAGCCCTTGAATGAAGATTCTTTCTTTAGAATGATTCAACTGACATATTGTTAAAATTATTTGACAGATATTTTAAGATTTTATACATACACACACACACACACACACATGCACACACACACACACAAAACTGAAGGTTGACATGATTGTATCCAGATAGTAGAGTGTAAGTTTCAAAAAAATTAATAATAATTAGCGGGTTTTAAGATTTTCTTATATTCTCTATCAAATTATCTCTTCTGAAAATGATTTTCTATTTGAGAATTTGAAGTAACTCAGTGATAAAACTATCTTTCCTTGTGGGAATTTAAAGCTATCATAAATTTCTTAGTATCTTTGATGAGTTTTTTTCATTTTTCACCTTTTGTATTTCTGTAGCATTTTATATTTTCTCATAAATTCACGTATTTCAAAAAGCTTTTCATATTTTTAGCAAATACATTATAAAGAACACACACATATAAATATAGATATATCCATATATCTGTCTATATCTGTGTATCTAGATGCATATATAGATATAGTTTTGTACATACAATCTTTTAATACACCATGTCTCAAATTGTTTGTTTTGTCTCATTAAAGTGTCATAATTTTGTACATTTTTATTTTGTTTTAAAGAAGAGGTTTTTGAATTTAATTTATGTAAAACCTCCCATTTTAAACTTACATATTCAGTACATTTTTATTTTATTTTTTCTGTGTATTAGGTTGTCTTTATTTAGCTATTCTTTTCCAAACTTACTGCCAAAAGGTATATTTTACAACTTTTCTATTTGTTTAATAATGAAAGTATGTGAAGCTATTAATATACTTTGGCAAAATTCTATGCCTTTTGATTTATTTTCAGTTTTGCTTAAAAGGTCATTTTAAAAGTTAATAATGGTTATTATATATTCAGCTTAAACTGTGTGCTAGGTTTTGTTGTGCATGCCTGATGTATTTTAATCAACATTCCCATTTTAAAGATGCTAAGAAAATTTGGTCTAGGTTATAACTAAAAGTGAGTTGCCTAGGATTTTAAGCTAAGCAATTTACAATATATATGCTCAGAAAGCTCTTTTAGAAAGGGCTAGTCACCCAGAAGTAATTACTGTTTTGTTTGTTTACTTTTGTTCATTAATTTGTTTGATTGATTATATTTTGTAAATAATACATAATTGAAAATGAATGGACTTTAAGAATGGTGATTGATAAGTTTGACAACTGTATAAACAAGTGTAAACACCAATTCTACCAACCCTGGTGGAAATTTCTATCAGCCCAGATGTAGTATTGAATACTTTTCAGGCAATTTCTCACCTCCACTTTTGTGATTTGTATCAGCATAGAATTTTATCTGTTTTAAGTCTTTATGTAACTGAGCACTCTTGTGTCTGGCTTTCTTAGCTAAACAAAATATTTCACGTTCTTATTTTGGTTGCATTTATCTGTGGTTTATTCCTTTTTTTTAACTTATGAGGAATATTCTATATAAGAATATATCACAATTTTTTTTTCTGTTATCTCTTGATAGACATTTAAGTTACTCCAATTTAGAATTACTAAAACTAGCATCTCTTTCAGGACATATATTTTTATTTCTCTTGGGTAACTAGTAAGAGTAGAATTTCTATTAAAAGTTCATGAAAAAACTTGATTTCTAAATTGGTTGCCTCATTTGTAACTGAGATGCCAGTACTTATCAACACTAGTGGGTGTAAAGTGGTATCTAATAATTTGAATTTGCTGTTTTCTGATATCTAACAATGTCAATCACTTTTTACCTGTTTTTTTTCTGTCTTATTTTTGTGAGGTTCACAAGTGTTTTGAATTTTTGGATTATTGTTTTTTTATTGATATGTAGGAGTTATCAATATATTCTGCTAAAGTCCATCAGATGTATTTATGGAAAAATCTGTAATTTGTATTTTTATTTTTTAAATAACTATTGGAAGAACAGATGCATTTAATTCTGATGTAGTCTAGCTTACTATCTTTTTCCTTTTGTTCTTAGTGCTTTTTTGTTTTATCTAAAAAAAAACTATTTCAAGATTATATAGTATTTTCCTTTACTTTGAAAAGCTTTATGTCTTTAGTTTTTCTGTTTAGATATATCTGTGATCAGTTTCAAATGAATGTTTGTGTATATTGGCAGGCAGAGGGTTAAGGTTCATTCATTTTTATTTTTGCTTTCATACAGATATCCAGTTTTCCAACATTCAGTGTTGAAAAGTTTACTTTTTTCCCTTCAGTAACTTGATTTGATATCTGTGTCAAAATCAACACATTATAGGAAAAGATGTGGATTCGTCTGCAAATCTTTTGTTGAGATTAATCATATTCACAAGTTTTGTTGGTCTTAATATAATTTTCTGATAATATTCTTCTAAGGTTTTTAGTAATGTTCCCACGTTCATTTCTAGTACTGGAAGTTTTAATTTTCCCTCTTCTTTATCATTTTTTCTGATTTTATCAATTTCTTTAATATGTATAAAAAATCATTTGGTGTTTGTTTATTTTTCCCTATTTTTTCATTTTCTATTACACTGATATTTTTTCTTTCCCATTTATTATTTATATTATTCTACTTATTTGGGGTTTATTCATGTTCATTCTTCTAGATTTTCAAGTTGGAAGCTTAGATTATTAATTTTAAAACTTCCTTTTGTTCTAATATAAACATTTTAATATATAAATTTTTAATTTCTAACTGTGTTAGCAACATTCCTCAAATGATAATATGCTTCGTTTTATTATTCATATTAAGCTATTTTCTTATTTTCATTATTATTTTTTTCTGACCATTAATTATTTAAAATATTGCTGCTATATTTTTAAATATTGGTTGTTAACATAAAGCACACTGTATATGATTATGTCATTTTGAAATTTATTGAGATTTCTTTTATTGTCTAGTATATGGTCTGTCTTGGTGACTCTTCTTTGTGCACTTAAAAAGAATGTTTATTTTGCATTGCTGAATTTACTTTTGTATGAGTGTTAGTTTGGTGAAATTTTTTCATAATGCTATTCAAATCTTTTGTAACATTATTGAATGTTACAAATATTTATTGATAATTACTGATAATGGGGTATTAAAAACCAAATGTATGTGAATACGTCACCTTATACCTTCATTTCTGTCAACATTTTCTGTCATGATCTTTTAATTTTTAAAAAAATATACAATGTTGAATAGAAGCTCTGTCAGACATTCATGCCTCATTCAGTCTTAAACGGAAAGCATTCATTCTTTTACCAAGCAGATTATCTCTGGACATCTGTGACCAGCTATGTGGAGTTTCACTCTTTTTCTCCATGGCCTCCTATTAGCAAAGACTCAAGGGGTCCTCATGTTGAATTTTGGAGGCCTTTCTCTGAATAGTAGTCCATCCTTTTTGTACCTCTCCTCCACAACTTCCAGTTGCCTCAAACTCCTTCATCTCCAATCTGTATCTCCTCAACTGAACAGAATCACTAGGTTCAGTGACTTAGTACATAAATTTGTATGACTATTATGTAGGAAAGTTATATATAGCAAATACTCTTTTATTGCATTTTAACAAAAGTTGCTTTAGATGTACTTTTCCTAAAAAATACCATTGTCCCTTTATCACCAGTACTGTCCAATGAATATAATTCATTTATTTCCTTTTTATTTATTCTATCACCTCTTCAAAACATGTTTCCTCTTAGCCTTCATTTTCTCTCAGTTGTGATTTGGAATTTTATAAGTAGATTTAAATTAATTTATATTTATTTTAATAGTGAGTGTATTTTAGATTATTTGCAACTATATTCTTGAATATCATTTATTTATGACTTGTTACTTTTTGTTGTAAATAGTCTTTTGTGGCATTCTCTCTATATATACACATACACATATATATGATATAATATAATCTTATCTGTTGAAAATCATAAATTACATACTATTTGTATATTAATTTGTTAAAACTTTTTAAAGTTATGTAACATAAAAGCCTGAAAATAAAGTGAGGTTTATTAAACCTGGAAGCCTATTCCCTTCAACAGTATATTATACTTTTTTTATGTTAATGATCTTTTTCATTCCTATTTCTCATCTTTTCATGCATCCTATTTTCTTTCCTATGAGGTTATAATGCTTTAATCCATTCTGTTTATGAGGTTTTTTCTCTTTTTAATATTTTCACATGGTATATTATGTGCTATTATGATGGCATGCAGATCTCTAAAATTTAATCTGATAATTTTAATAAATCAAAGATATATGGTACTCATATTTTGAGATTTCAGAATGGATACCTTTCTTCTTAACAGAATTTATAGAGGACTTGAAAGAATTATAAATTATGATAAGTTCTCTGGGAATTTGTCTATAGTTGCATAGTTTTTTTTTTTAGTGTCTTCTCATCTTCTGATACCAACACTTAAAAAAGGGAGCATGCCACAGTTGTAATTAGGACTCAGTAAATGTTTTTTGCATGAATATGTGAAATCAGCAGGAAAAAAAATACAGATTAGTGTCTGTCAATAGATAGAATATGTGAACAACTTTAAAAAAAAAACACATTGTCCATTCTGATGCTGGTTTAAATTTTCTTTTAAAATAATAGCATGTCCAAATGCTTGTATTACATGTTCTTTCAATTAGCCTATCTGATGACTTGAGAGATTTGCATACGCAGACTATTTAATTGCTTTATATAGCAAGCAGAAACTATAAAACTAAGCATGCTGGGCTACAGCATTCTTACTTTCCTCTCCATTGCCATTGAAGTGGACATGTTTTATATCTGCCCCACTTGTGCTCAGTCTGCCACTCTTCCACAAATTAATAGTAGTCATGTTCATTATATGGGGTTTGAATTAGCCTCCTGCCCATGTCACTACCTTAGAATATGTAACACAGGCTTGCACGGTCTTACTACTCTACCTCACTGGCCTCAGTAAATAGTTTTAAAGATGGGAATATTAGCCGTGTTAGGTAGGCCAGAAGCTTCTACAGACTTGTCCTGCACCTACTTGAAACATGTTTTGCTTTCCCAAGTTTTGCTAACATGATAGTATGAGCCATAAATTACCAGTTATATTCTTTGTAACTATTTAGAGAAGGCCTGGATGGGAATAACTCTAACATAGAAATACAGTGCTGAGAGATAGAGTTGGTAGGGAGAGAGAGACCCTAGCAACAATAAACATCCCTGAATCTAGAACCACCTCTGAATAATTTAATTTTATGAGATTTTTCTGTAAATGACCAGATAGTAAATATTTTAAGTTTTGGGAGCCAGATAGTCTATATCAGTTATTCAACTCAGCTATTATAGTGTGAAAATAGTAATAGATGATACATAAGGAATGATTATAACATTGTTCCAATAAAACTTTATTTATAAAAATGAACAGTGGCAGTAGTTCAACCCTGATATAAAATAATAAATCCTATCTCTCTCTTTTTTAAACTTCAGTTAGAATTGAATATGGATATTTCATTTGAGGTACTAAGATGCTTGACTTAGAGAAAAATTTTTAGTCTTATTCATGGAAAGTAAACCTTCTATGAATGGCATATCCTCTGAAATCACTAAACCTGCCTTCCCTGCCCTATTTCCTACGCTTTTTCAAATAAATGCAGTATTATAATGGACATAAAAGAATAGTGATATTGTTACTCAGGAAAGGGACAGTAATCTGTTCATTTAAAAGAGTAATGCCCTTGCAGTGGACAAAAACCTGCTTTGTTCTCTGTTATATTCATTTCCTGGGTCTCTGGGGGAGATGTTTTCTCCCCATTTTATTTCCAGGGGAACAGACTGCTCCACTTAGGGAAGTGAGCAACAGGAGAGCCACCTATTATTTTCTCAACCCAGCTCAATTGTCTTTTTACTTAATGCCAAATCTTTTCAGATAACAGCAAAAGATTTTCTGTCAGTTAAATTTTTGGGGGGTGATGAGTTTTCAAAGCCTTTCTGTTTTCTTTCTTCAAAAGTGTTTCAGCATAAAGTGTACAGAATCTGTATTTAGAGCTGCTGGACTAGTGCTGTTTTTGGACCTGAACATTGTTCAATATAATGAAATAAACACACCACACAGCTTTGGGCATTTTTTTTTTTTTTAGTTTGAAGTTATGGAAAATAAAAGAGAGATAAAAGGGCAGACTCCAGCAGTAATTAAACATTCCCAGAAGCCTATGAGTTCCCCAAACTCGGCAAACTTATTAGAACCAATCTGATTCAGAAACAGGTGTCAGGTCCAGTAATTCAAGAGCATATGCTTTATCTCAACCTGGGGAATGGAAATAAAAGAAGAAGCATTAATCAGAACTCTAATCAGTGAGTGATACAATAAGGTTGATCTCACCTTATTTAGTTAGAGGTTCACATTGACGCAGTATCCAGATAGTCATCATTTTCATACTGATTATATCAGGAAAAATGAGGGTAATGATTCAGATTTGGCAGCTGTGGTGTTCTCTTATATGAGAAACTAATAAAGGGACACTAAATCTTGATATACTTATCACATTTGGGCTGTCAGGAGTATATAATCTTCTCCAAAGTTTTTTGGATTTGTTCAGTGCAGCATATTTCATCAGGAAGAAAAGTCCCCCTCACCCTGTCTTTTAGATCATTGCCCAAAAAAGCAAACCTAACCTTCCTAGAAAATCAAGTAGACAAGGTTTTATAAACAGTATGCTTATTAAAGAGTTTTCAAAAGCACGGACACATGCACATTATCTACATACTGATGGGCCAGTTTAATTTGCTTGGGAATAAAGTAGCTTCACATTTGTGGAAATCTTTGCAGTAGATATGTTTATGTAAAATCATATATGTTGACCCAATAACTATTTTCACTTGCATTCTGAAATTAGATTAAAAAAGTAAGACAAGTAAAGAGATAGCAAAGAATACTTCACATTTAAAGTAAAGTACAGGCAAATAGAGGTAACTGTGTGTGCATGTGGAAATTCATATATAAAGCTGAAGTTGGTGTAGACAAATACCATTAGTTTTACATTTACTATGGGTTGGTTTGGTTTACCAAAGGCAGGACAAGGCAATCAACTGTGAGAAAGAACAGATATCATCACTGTTGATGCACTTCTGTAATGATTGTTTGGGCTGCTAGTGGTCGATCTTCTAATAGCACAAATAGAATGGAGTAACTAATTGTACTTTTCATTTAATTTCTCTTTCATCTGTTTCATCTTCTGGATGCAGGATACCTCATTGTGTAAGAACTATTTTATTTCTGCAAGTTTTCTCTCTTAGGTAAGACTTTTTACTAAAGGCCTTAGACATCTTGTAATGCATTATGTACAGGGGGTCCAGTGGTCCTCGGCAATCTTGCTATCATGGATAAAATATCTCAGGATTTGTTTTATATCTATATGTTAATGTGTGATCATTTGCATGAACATATATGTATATTATGTGCATTCTTTGAAAACAAATTCTTAAAGGTATAGACTTCTAGATTTTGAAGGAATCTAGAAAGTTTTAATATGACCTTCTGAACAGAAAATGTATGGAGTATTGGCAAAAAAGTAGTAAACCTGAAGTCAATAAACTTATCTTTGAGTTTTACCATTTTCTCATCAATAGTTTAGACACCAGAACTAAATACCTGAATTCACAGTTTTTTCATCTGAAAATGGAGGATACATTCTGTGTTATGTACTCCCATTAGATTGTTGTAAACATAAAATGAAATGATGAGATAAAAAGTTTTCATAATATATAATGGGCTACAAAAATTTTCACTGGGATCATGAACTTTGCTCACTTAACTCACTTCATTGGCTTCCTTTATATTTCACAAAAGCCCTAAGATCACTTTTAGAGTCCTGAAGAGTGTTTAGTTTTGTTTTGTTTTTCTACAAAGCACTCTTTTCAAAGGTTTCTGCTCACTTCCTTCATGTCTTTATACAAAGCCAGCCCTGACCACCTTATCTAGAATAATTTCCTTTTTCCTAATTTCATTATTCTCCATTCACTTATCCTGCTTTATTTTCCTTTCTAACACTTGTCATCACCTTATGTATTATACATTTAAGTCTCTACATTTATTTTATGTCTCAAAACTTCAGTTCACTTGTTTATTACTATAAATTCTATTCTAGAGTAATGAATTCCATTAAAAGGCATCCAGTAAAAACCTGTCTGTTAAAAGAAATATATAATGATATGTTCATAATATAGTAAAGGTATTCATAATCCAAAAGAGTGTAGTTTTTAAAAATTGAATTTCAGTTTTTATAACTGTGGGAGGATATCTAGTTTTATGCCTAAAGAAACCTGCAAATATTCTTTATATAAAAGTGTTTGGTCCAAAAACATGTAGGATTGGTCCTAAATTTGTAGATGTTTGACTTCTTTCCTTTAGCAGCAATGCATCCCCATGTTCCTGCTTTAAGAACTCACAGTTTGAGAAAGATCTACCACACTTTTAAGAAAATGTTTTTGCTATGTATAGTCTTGCTGCTTACAGATTTGTCTAGATCTTAGAATTATATAAGATATTTGTTAGTTTTAACCAGAAGACATGTCATAAGCATCAGTAGAGATGTGTCTGAGTTTATAGTGCTTTTATTGTGCAAGTCACTGTTATGGCATTATATTCTTGTATTATTTTATGGTTGCCAGGAGCGTGGAAACCATCTCATTGGTGCCAAAAGAGAACTCAGCCTACTACTTGAATGATTAACAGATATATGTATCATTAATCTCTATCCTTTGTCACAACACTTTATCTGCTTTAGCCCTATAGAGGGCAGAATTGGAAACTTTTGTGTGAAAACACCACAATGTACTTTTCATTATTTCATCAAAAATTTTTATTGAGGTTCTACTTTGATAGTTTTCAGTATGGGAAAAAATAGAGAACTCAACTATGGGCTCAAATTTAGGCAAGAAGGAAATAACATGATTACTATCCCTATTGCTGAATTAAATGGTATAACAAGTAATGCCAAGCACATTTTACTTGAAAGTAGTCAAGTAGTATCCAAAGAATACTATGAGACTTGGAGAACAATACATCTCTATCAATTGTTCTTGTTATTAGGCAGCATGATTTTTATTGAATTATTTTTCTAACATCTTTTTTTTAATGAGGATTAAGACCAATGTCATCCCCTCTCTCTAAGGAAATAAAAATGAAGACATGCCATCTAGAGCATTCAAAATGGCAGATGCTGTGTTTGTGTTTGTGCATATGAATGTCTGCTAAGTGTTTGAAACAGACATTGTGAATACTACAATGAAGAATAGTCTTGTATCATATAACTTGGAAATTAAGGTTTAAAAGGAAAAAGACTTGTTCTTCTTGGGAGATAAGTTCATCTTGAGAGTTGTTTACTGATTTAGGTAGAAAAGTGGTTGTGCAGACACCTCCTCCTTGCTTTTGATGTCAACACAAAGTTTGTATGATTTGGTCTGTAATGTTTCAATAAGAGCCTTTAGGAATGTGCCTGGTAAATTTTGGAATGTACTATGAAAGGTAGGGTCATTTCATCTCTGACACTGTCATCAGCTATAAGTACTAATAAAATAATAGATATAAGTATTTACAATGCATTTCTGTTTTTATGGTATTTAATATTTATAACAGAGTTTCTCTCTAAAAATACAGATTCTATTATCAGAGTAAGGAGACAGTTAAAGATAAAATAGTCCAAAAATGCTGGAATAATAAATAAAGTTAAGAATAACAAATACTTGCACCAATTCACTTTTTGAGTCATTTGAAATTTCTATTTTCATTCCTCCTTAAAATATCCCTAGGAGACAGTACTATCCTATGATAAGTAATATTCTTCCCATTTGACAGCTAAAGAAACAGAGGCACATAGAAGAAGAAAATTATACAGAGACCACCAGAAACTGAGTCAGACAGTACTATGAAAGTTTTGTTATATTTTATAGCCAAGGTTTTTGTGTATAGTTACAACTCATCCAATTTTTCTTATATTCTAAGCTAGCCTGCTCTATTTTAAGGGATAGATTTAAGGAGGTTGTTATTTTTAATACAATTTTGTTTTGTTTGATACCAATGTGTTTAATCATTATTGCTGCTGGCTATTGTTCCTTTTCATGTATTTTAATACTTTAATCAATGGGAATTTTATTGGTACTTGTACCCTGAAGCTATTGAAAGTGGAGGGTGCAATTTTATAAATATACAATTGAAATAGGAAAAATAAAACAGATAGGCATGGAGACCGTGTTGGTAATAAAGGGATAAATTCCTTCAGGAGCTATATTAAGAGGTGGGGTTCTGTCTAGATGAGTGTTTGCACTAGACTCACTGAGTTAAAGAAGGTGGTTTGGCTCTTTGTTCATTGCATATTCTCACCTAAAATTTATTTCTCTCTTTTGCTTCTTTAAAAATTATTTCAAGTCTGAAATTCCATAGGGGACATTAATCTGAATAACAGTTATATCTTGAATATGGCAACTACATTTTATAAATCTAAGCTTTATGCTCCGTTTTTGTATTTGATTATATTAAGTATAGTGACTACCTTTATGCTGGCTTATAGTTTCTTCTATTTGTTTTATAGCTTATTGTAAATTGTATCCTTTATATATGTATGCCTCTTCTTACCCAAATAAACTTCAGAATCCCAAATAGAACAGATGTCATATCAGTTGCTTCTTTGATACATCCCCTAGAAAGTGATATCACCGTTCACTCTGTTACTCAGGACAGAAAGCTGAGGGGATACTGAAGAAAAAGATCTCCAATATTTAATTATATAAAATGCTGAAATAAATACTGGGAAATACTATAATCTTATCTGTATCTACAAAAAAAAGGAATAACTATTAATTTTTTTAAATTTTAGTTTATTGTTTTTTTTTTTCCCCAACTGCTAGGGAAAGTGAGAGGCTTAATGATTTCTCATGACTCTTTAATGATAAGGATTATCTAATTTCTTCATAATCACTAAATTGATGGAAGTGGTCAGGTAAATGTTTGGTGGAACTGACCTTCAGATGAAGAAGGAAGTTTCCACTCTCTCCCAATCATGCTGAAAGCTGCATTTCTTTTAATGACTCCACTTAGAGCAGCAGGAAGCAAAGTGATCATCACCAGCAGGTATTTAGACAAGAGTGAGAGGTTGGATGTGGACTGCTCTATTAAAACATCCCCTTCTAAACAGGGCTTCCTGGAGCTTAAGTGCCCATTGCTGCAGAAGCCAGGATGCCATCTGTGAGTGCACAGCAAAGCTCACAGCTCTGTCTAATGAGAGGAGCTGCATCAAGTAGACATCCTTAAATAGATGAAAGATCCATGGTATCTAATGGACAATTAGTTAACTTCATTCTTTAGAGTTTTTAAGCATCTGATAAATGGAGAAATAAAGACAAATACTCCAAGTGAAACATGGAAGGGAATTTAAAGCTGTCTGAAAGGAAATGACTTTCAAGTTTTATATATTTTCAGTGTTATTCTGTGTTTGAAAGTAAAACACCTAGTGGTCATATGAAGTTTGCTATTTTTTTCCCTTTGTTTAAAATTGTGAAGCCTATTTCTAATGCCATTATATGTGTTTAAAACATATGCTGGGTCAGTTTCTTCAAACACACACTGAAATAAGTGAGTGCATTCCAAGCATTGTCAAATTTAGTGAATTGATATTTAATACTACTCAATCTGGAGATTTTTAAGACCACCTGTTCAATTTTGTTATTAAACAGATGATAGTGAGTCTCAGAGAATATAAGTTGTTTTTCTAGAAGTCAGTTCTAAACTGCAGATTTGAAAGTTTTTTGAGCTTAGTATATCTCTCTCCATTCCACTGTTAAATTGAAGGATGTAGAAAAGACAAAATGATGGTGTTGTAAATTTAGTCTATGTAAATTAATTTATGATATTTTAAGATAAAATATAATCAATGAGTTCTAATGTCTTGCTTCATGCTGGATTAGCTTGCTTCAGAAGCCTATGAAAAAGTACATAGTATATATAGAATCTGAAGAAATGTATATCTAAATGAGAGAGAGAGATTCAGGTACAAAAATGATAGATCATAATTAATAAAGAGGACTAAAATGGGTAATAAGTTCTCGCAATGGCTCAGAAAGGAAGAGGTGACATTGAGCTAGCCCAACTGAGAAGACTCAGAAGAAAGTGTAAAGAGTTCTCTCTAAATGGTCAAAAGGATGGAAAGATGTGTGTCATTGGATACAGAATTGAGATTTATGAGTGTGTGGAATTTAACTGACTGATTTAAATACAGGGTATTTTTAAATTGTCTTCATTTGGTTAGGGCACAGTTAGTAGAGCTGTTGTCCTTCCGAGGGTTGAGATTCGGTTTACTGACTAAAACATCAAATACAATTGACATTGTTAGCTAATGATAATAGCAATAACAATGGCAACACTATTATTCTGTTCCTTACATTCTTGAGTCCTAAACACAATCCCATGATTTGGAAACACTTCTACCACATTATATATCAGAGATAGAGAAAAGTAGATTGATTCTAAGAGTGTGTGGCTCAAAACCACAGGCTCTTAACTGTTACATTTTATTCAGAAAATTTACAAATTTTGTGAAAATATAGATTCTTTAAAAAGCTAAGATTAATACATTTAATACAAATTTGTCTCTTATCACTGTGCTATTTTTTTCCATGTGAAAAGAAGAGGTTCCAAAGGAAATCAAATTTTACCAAATATTTTAATATTCTAATACTAATTTCTCTATTAATATATCCTTTCAGCTCAGCCCCAGAGGTTGCTATCGATGGAGGCTGCTCCTGAATCTGAAGATGTGAATAAGCCCTGGAGAACAGTGTGTGTCATTAAAAAGTTGCCATCTGTCTTTTTTTGATATCCGCTGTGCTGCAGTAAGTCACAGTATTTCCCTATCCTTTCAATGACAGCTCATGGTAAGATAAACTTGCCATGATAAGATAAATGGCAACTTTTTAATGAAAACCACGATGTCTGAGCTGCTTGGTTAGGTTTCAGTCCCTCAAAGTGCATCTCATACCTTATTCCCTAATATCAAAACCAATGACCTATTCTTCAAAGGGTTTTCTTTTCAGTTCTGTAACCTATATGATTTACAAAGTTCCCTTCACCTTTTTTTTAATATTGTCTCAGAATGAGACCTTAAGTGACCCTATAAATGTAACTTTTTGCACCAAATTTTTTGGCAGTGTTTGTTTAGAAGACAAAGACATTTTCATTATTCTGAAAATTATGTTTGAGTAAGGTTGACAAAGTAAGTGAAATAAGCAACTTTTATTTACTTAAATTACTTTCCTTTCTGTAAAGATAAAGGTACTTTGAATAGTGGTAAGAGTTGGATCTAGAACTAGTTCTAATCCATCTGAGCTATTCTATAGCTTGCTCAATCGTGATTTCTCTGTCTCTGACCATCTGCCTGCCAGATGGGAATGTTTAGCACAATTCAAACTAAACCTTATATTGATGCCATGTAAATGTGGGCATTAACTTGCCACAAAGATACCTCCTTAAGGTTTGTTCATGTTGCTGTTAGTGTTTCTGGATATTTTTCAGGTTAGAAAGTTAAAAATGCTCTCATATGGTATTTATACAATAGTTAAGAAGTTTGGAAAACAGTTAATAGTTTGCAAGTTTAATATAGCAAAACCAAAGCAAAAATATTGGTAAAACTACCAATTTTTTACTTCTGACCATAAAAAACCATATCTAAATTCTCAAAATGCTTTTGCATACCTCAGACATACCAATTGAGGGGTCAAAGTAAACTATTTTCTCACTATGAATTTTACGAAACCTTAGGGTCCTCATTTTAAACATAAATTTCAAGATTTTCTTAAGTTGAGATGGTGAAAGTATTGATGGATCAACTTAATTTTAGCTGAACCAAGTGCATGGGGTTAAATTTATTTTTATTAAATTACTATGTAGGTATATATTGGTCTTTGCCACTTTCCCTCATAAAATTTAGATGTTTTGTTTAAATGGGAAAATTATTATATCTTTATTTTTACCTAATTCAAAGTTTTGATTAAGCCATATTTCTTATACTGGGCTGACTAAGAAAATTCCTTATGCAGTGAGCGATTAAATGATGACTAAATATTTAAATATGTGTGTGACTGTGTGCCTATATATATAATATGTATGCAATCAAGAATTATTTATTGAGTACCTATCATATGACAGGCACTAATCTGGGTAATGAGAATTCAATGCTGAATAAAAAAAGTCTCTGCTTCTGTGGTAAGAATTATTATATTTGGGGTTTGTATGGATTGACCAATAATAAAAACTAGATTTAGAGAACAATGAGTCCTTAAAACAAGAAAATAGAATATAATAGCAAGTATGATAGGATACTAATGGATGGTTTGCCTCTATAATTGGTGAAAGTGCCATTTGTGTTATTATCTGATAATAGAATCTCAGGAGGGTCCAGATAGATCTATTATAAAGGCCCCAGAAATGCAAACGGTATGAAGTTTCACATGTATGAAGGTAGGAAGGAGTATCTTTGAGCTAGAATGTTGCCAATAAGAGGCAAAGTCCTAGGAAATTAAATTGGAGAAGTAGGCAAGGGTGAGTTTATATATGGTCATTGAGACAAAGGCAAGTTTAGATTTATTCTAAGCATGATTGAAAGCTATTAAAGGATTTTAAGCATGAATGTTGCATGATTTTAGTAAAAAGCAATCACTCTGGTCTTTGTGTGGAGAATGGACTGTGCAAGTTCAAGAGTAGACATAGTAAATACAGGGAAGCTGTTATAGTAGTCTTTGAGCAATGGGAGTGATTTTATTCAGAGGTATCAGCAGTGAAAATGGAAGAAATTGATGAATATGATGAATGCTCTGAAACTAGTATCAACCAAATGCTGAAGGATAAGACAATGAGAGAATTGGTATGAGGAAAGAGAAGAATTAAGGATAACACTTGGGTTTTGGGCCTGAGCAAATACCTGAGATGGAAAAATCTAGAGAACAGAAGTTGTATTTAGGAGAAATAGAATTTTGTTTGTTTTTTATTTATTATTTACTTACACATGAAGTTTGAGATGCTTGAGTTGGTAGCCAAGTAACAGTGGTAAGTAGGTAATTGGATACATGAGTTTGAAATTTAGGGGAGAGCTCAAGGTCAGCAATAGAAATTTGTATGTCAAAAGCATTTTTTGTTAGTTAAATCATATAGGATTGGATGAGTTCACCTCAGAAATGTATGTAGATAAAGGGCATGTAGAGGTTAGAATGAGAAAAGGAAACAAGT
The DNA here is from genome assembly GCA_030015415.1 of Cynopterus sphinx. Taxonomy (NCBI): domain Eukaryota; kingdom Metazoa; phylum Chordata; class Mammalia; order Chiroptera; family Pteropodidae; genus Cynopterus; species Cynopterus sphinx. Next base: position 23,648,936 of record CM057384.1, on the reverse strand, counting down.
AAAGTTGATTGAGTTAGAATAGCCAATGAAGTAAGAGAACCAGGTGAGTGTTCTTTCAAAGAGCTTGAAAAAAAAAAAAAATTTTAGACATAAAAGATAGTTAAGTATGTAAAATGACATTGAAAAGTCAAATATAAGGAAGACAGAAAACTGACCTTGAAACTTGTCAAGTAGTTACTTGCACAGTATGTACGTGCATGCATACGTATACTTATACACACAAAACAATTAAAAATTATTCATGATTCTAAATTACAGTGCTTGCTGCATGACTCATGATGTAGTCAAATGCTAGTTCCTAATGTGCTTAATCAATTCAGTGACCTGACTTATACTACTTTCTGCTATATTCATGCCTGTGGTTATAATTTTACAGAATTTTGAAGAGATTGCTTGCCCTTTAATGTTTTTTTTAAATAAATGATAAGTTATGTTTTATGTATTTAGATCCATTGAGATGAACTTATAAATCTTTCTAAGTAACTACAGTTTAATTGATGGAAGAAGTAAAGAAAGTGAAATTTATCTTTACAAATGCTAAACAAAATAGGTAAAGTAATGCTTTTTGCCTTTTCTCAAATAGTATATGTCTTTTTAATAAAAGGGATAAGAAGGCAAGCCAAATTTCAGGAATTTTTATTTATTTCTTATTCAAAATGATGTCTATTAATTCTTTCCAAGTTGTCTTGAATTTCACAGTAATGGGTTCTAAAATTTAATAGGAGAAAATTAAAAGGTAAAGTTATAAAATGATTGTATATGTCTTTGTAGTTGACCAGTATATAGTAATTGGTATATTTTATTAATAGCTTTTCTAGTTAATAGAGGTAAAATTTCAGTATGTAATTTAATTTTGGAGATGACCCAGAATTACTTTCAAGAAAACCCAATTCTTAGTAGTTATCTCTGTAAAGAAAGAATAATTTTAATTTAAATAATAATCCTAAACACAACATTCGCAAATGGTAAACAATTGTGCTAATAATAGAAGATACAGACTTTTGAATATTGTGAAGGATTACTTTTCCAGTATTGCTCTGTAGCTCTCAATATTTTTTTTCTTCTTCTCCTCTTTTTAAAGTGTGTGTGTGTGTGTGTGTGTGTGTGTGTGCGTGTGTGTGTGTCACTGGTACTATACTCGAGAGAGGCCAGTCTTCTCTAGCACTTACATGGGTGACAACCTGGGCTCTAGTTCTGTCTCTCCTGTAGTCAGCAGTGGACACTTACTATATCAGTTGAGACTTGTGTTTCTTCTCCTCCTTGGTGATTGAACAGAAATGGTTTAGACCAGTCTTTCTTAACTTTCAGGATTATGAGAACAGAGTGAAATTTATGGTTCCTTTCCATAGGAAAAAATGCATAATCACAAATTTAAAAACATTTTGTATGTGGTCTCAGTTGTATAGAAACTTCTGGACTTGAAGTCAGACAGATTTAATGACTTCAAATACAGGGGGACAGTCAGGAAAAGAGATGTTTACATCCTCATGCAATTAATGAGAATCTGTTTTCCTACACTATTAGGTAAAGCAAAAAGATGGCTTCCATAAACCATGAGTTACCAGCAAGCCGTGCTTACATACTAGAAGAACAGAGACTCAATTCACATTGATTTATAGATCTTGTACCTTTTCTTGTTTAAGTGTGACTGTTCTTCCTGTAATAATACAATAGATATCTCTGGCTGCATTTGGTAGTCATTCCTGGAGCACCACAGGTATTAGCTTCATTCAATAGAGAGTATGTTTCCCCCTTGGCCATCATAGGCTTCTGTGGCATTTGGGGCATTGCCCTCTAACAGCAAGTTCTTAGGAGCTCTCTTTTCACCTTTGCTTAATTAAGCAGGATTCAAAACCACAACCAAAAGTCTGATCATTTTATATATCCATATCTCAAATCTCATCATAAGCATTACACTTTATCTTTGTATTCGGATTTCACTAAATGCTATCAATTCTTAATCCTTAGGACATAATCATGGCATAATACAGGTGCTTACTACGTGCTAATTAATTCATCTTCTTAGCATTTTTTTATAACCATCAGGCAAACATCAAAGAGAAAATTAACTGTTTTATCATAAATTATTAAAATTGCTCTAAGGCAAAAGCTGATATAAATCACATATTTAAAAAAAAACATTTATACTATTTTACATAACTGTCCCATAGTAGGATTGACAAATGTATGATAGATTTTGACTTTCTTAAGTTGAATGGTGATTCACTTTTTAATTTAATTTTATTTTAATATTTTTTATGGAAAATATGTGTCTTAAGTAAGGAAAAAAGTGTCTTGCAAGTGAAATCTGAGCTGTCAGTTTTGGGTAAGAATAATGGAAACGTAATCTTTTAAATTTCAGGTAATTTTATTTCAGGTAATTTTATTTGATAATTATGGGCTGAATCAATGGATGGATGGCTCTCTGGGATAGCTGGATACTACTTCATTGAATGTTCAGGAGATTAAGGTTAGTTTTACTTTGTCAAGGGTTACAGGGCAATTTTAATTTCAACAACATGTTTTGAAAATATATTTCACTAGTTCAAAGGAGTACTGGAAAAAGGCTATGAGGGCAGAGAAAATTATTTTCTCATTAGCAAGGCAGAGGTAGTAACACTTTCAAACAAAACAAAATATGACACATGTGAGGGTATTTTCTTGGCACTTTTAAAAGAAGATAGATACATTAGTATTTGGTTCTATTGAAACTCATTCACAGGAAAATGTGAAGTCTGGATGTCCCATCCTTGTGAGTGGAAGCTCTTTTCTCTCAGTCACAGAATTGTGCCCACAACCTCCTCATTCATGCCTCTTCTTTCTGTTACCAAGTAATGCAGCATCATTTCAGAGAAAACTGATGTTAATAAAATTAGTCAGTCGCACATTGGAGCATTTATTGAGATCCTCTGGTTGTACATTTTCAGATTATAGTCAAGAAAGAAAACAACCTGTAGACCAATGAGAAAGTGCATCAAAAGCTGCAAGGGCAGCATATTTTCTTCTAATATCATCTCTTCTGGGAGACATTACCCTCCTGTGCTCTTCCAGACCATTGATTCCATTCTGAACCCATAAAAAAGAGATTATAAATCAAGAGAAGGAGGTACTGGTAGAATACTGTGAATGGTTTATAAGTTATTTTGTGAACAAAATTGAGACCATTAGAACTGCTGAGCAGCCTTCTACCTCTAATCATTTTTTCCATTAACTAAGTCTCTGCCCACCCTAGAGAGAATGGCATGATTTTTATAGCATTATCATATAGTACAATTCTAAAGCATCAAAAAGGCAGTGCTAACCAATTACTAACCACTTCATATATCATATAACCACTTCATAAAGGTATCAATACCCAATACAGGTACCCCTTCCTCTTGACATTTTCCCAGGATGCAAACCACTGATTAGATCTCTTTAATACAATAAAGTGATATAAGATTAAAAGTTAGTAGACTATGGTTTAAATCTTAATTCCACTTTTAGCTATTTGTATAGCCTCTGGAAAAGGTGGTTAACAAAACTAAGCCTAAGTTTCCTTCTAAGTACAAAGCTAAATATGAATCCATGGCTATCTCTTAGGATGCTACACAGAAAACAGGAAGTTGCATATGTGGATTTCTTTTAACACCAAAAAAAACTTTTTGAATATGAAAGCAAAATATAGCATTAATCATTATTTATTATCTTATTATTTTCATCATCATTTCTATAAAGTTCTTAAGTTCCCATTTTCTTGTCTAATGAATTCCATGCATATACTGAGATTACACTCTTAATTCTAGGTTGCTCTGTTATTATTTTTAGGTTTTCATAGGTGTTCATAGACATCAACTATTTTCTCAGCCTAGCAGCTTTTCTCATCTTCTGGATAATGAATGGTTCCCCAATTTCGGTCTAGGATCATGTTTTTTTCTTACAATGCATCCATAGCAGTGTCTATGTTTCTGAAGGTCTTGGATCTACCCCAGTGGCAGGTGACATGAACTGGGTATAAATCAATCAGCATTGCATTTATTTGGCTTCATATAACTGGTCCATGGATTGGCCTTCAATAAAACTTTATCTGGAAATACTCTTATTCTTTTTCACTTGATATCAACTGTGAAAACTGTAGCCCTGAAATCTACTAGCAGCCATTTTGTGACTACATTCAACCTATGTCAGAAAATAAAGTCTTCATGGAAGTTGCAGACCTGAGACATGAAAGACAAAAGCAGATTTAGATGAGATTATTTAAAACCTTATGTGGAGTGGTGACTGAATCCATATCTACCCTGTACTATTCAACTATATGACCCAGTAAATATCCTCCCTTGCCCTAAATTGTTTTTGATTATGTTTTCTATCATTTGCAGGCAAAATAACTCAAATATATAAATATAATGTGTGAGTTATATTTTTAAAAATCTAAGTTTTTGAGGGCTTCTGTGTATTTTCAGGCTTTCACAAAAGACCTTATATCTTTAGACACTTAATGCTTTTATAATTAATCCACCCAGATTAAAGATGAGAGAATCGAGATGCAGTTGTAAGGGGAGGAGCCAGTATTCAACTACAGTCTGTCAGCAGAAACCATTCTTTTTATGTAATAAGGGTTCCATTTTTTTTATGGAAAATTTCTTAGCAACGTATAATCAAGGAACAAGAATATTGAAATTTTTGGACACTCAGGAATTTTAAGCGTACCAGCTCTGTCCTTGAACATGCCTTCTTCATGAAAATCTGTGGAAAGCAGGAAAAGAGACTTAATGAGGCATAGAAAATTTACCTTAGGACAGAGATTAGAGTAGTTAAAATCTAAAGTAAAATTGAAGATTTTTATGGTAGCAAGAGGAAAGAGAAATTATCCTCTGATTATACCCAGGAAGTCCACTATAGCATAGCTTGCCTCTGCTGGAATATGAAGCTTTGGAACTTAACAGTTCCAGAGTGTTTGCTGCCATTGCTTCTACTCACCCACAGTGTCAGTAGTGATCTGCTCAATTCTACTACAGGAGATACTGTAGTAGAAACACAGAAGGGGGAATAGAAGGAGAGCTGCATGATGGTCTTCATTCTTGTACATGGTGGAAACTTACAAATCTAGAAGAGAATGTGTTTTAATCAAAAGGTACTCTTTTCTGAATTTTGAGGACTTATAAAATATCTGGAATGTTATGTAACTGTGTTAGGCCACTTTCAGCAAAGTTTGGGGACTTATTTTATGCCAGGCACGCAATATGCAATCATGGCTCAGCTCTCCCAATAGTTATAAATGTGAAGCATAGTCTGATAGGGTTCACTTCTTTGTTCCTAGGTGGTTACATATCATCACTCAGAGGAATCACTTAAGATAACATTGATGTATGAATTATTTTCCCTGACCAAAAGGAAGCTCTTTCCAGTCAATTGACACTCAGTCTTGAGTGTCTGAATGTCTTACAGTTAAATTATTAGAAAATGGAATTGAAAGTAGGGAAAGTTTTTTTTTTTCCCATTACCTATCTTCTGAGTGACTTTAGTATACATACGAATGTATTTTCAGCTACTTGCTAAATTTGAAATAACTACTTAACAAGAATTTTCATTTAAAATTCAGAATAGTTTTCAATGTCAACTTCTAATTTTAATTGTCATTGTTGTTCCATTTGAAATAAAAATAGCAATCCTAACCTTCTTTTTTTCTGGAGCACAAAACTAGTGCTACCTTCAAAGGGAGAATGGGGTACTAATTCACGTCCCATAACATTTGGCTGGATTGCTGCAGTATGTTGTAGTCTTTCTTGACTGTTTACTTAGGCAATAAATCTTGTCATTACATATACTACATCTGTCAGGTTCAAGACAGCTGCACAAAGACCCTATTTTATTATAAACCTTCAATTTAAAAATCTATAATTAAAGAAGGACAAGTATGTTATTTGGAGCTTGAAGCATTGGTGATTTGAAAACACCTCAACATTTAACTGTACTTACTCGAAGTAATAATTTCAAAGGTAAGATGAGTGAGGCACTGGGTCCAAATAGAACAAAATTTCCTGAGAGACAGTACCTCATGTTTTGGGTTTCATACCCTTGTTTCCATCTAACCATACTGGTAGGATTCTTATATCTAAGATAAGAACTAAAGCTACAAGATTCAGTAGAAATAGCTTAGCTGATAGGAGTACCTCAATAGGCAGATATTTTGATGCTTGAATGCTGATACTAATTCCCTTGGTTTTCTTCAAACTAACCCAGCCAGTGTGTCATCAAAATTAATCAAGAACATTATCATGGAAATCAAACTCTAACATTTTTCACTTTCTCTAGACTTCTGTCTTTTTTTAAATTATTTTAATAAACTTTTAATTTTGGAATCATTTCAGATTTATAGAAAAGTTGCAAAGCTAATACAGAGAGTTCCCATATGCCTATCATCCCAGTTTCTTCTAATAGCACATTTGTCAAAACTAAGAAACTAACTTTGAGACATTATTATTAGCTAAACTCCCTATTTCACCAGTTTTTCTTTTTCTTTCTTTCTTTCTTTTTTTTATTAGTTTCAAGTATCCAGTACATTGGATAGATATTTTTATAGCTTATAAAACAATCCTCCTAATTGTTCCTTCTCTCCTCTCCTTCGGTTTTCCACATAGCCAATATAATAATGCTAACTTCATTCCCTATGCTGTGTTCCCCATTCCCATGACCATCTATCAACTACTTTCAAAATAAATATTACAAATGACTATCAATTATTTAGTGACTTCTAGGTGCTAGGCACTATACTCACTACATCCTTGGCTAGAGTCACTTATAATTAGAAAATAAGCACCTCATTTTAAATGTAAGTAAGTTAAGAATGAAAGTTTAAGCTATTCTCTGGATCTGAAATAGAGAGAAAATTTAGATAAAATATCTGGAGTCTTTAAAGCTGTACCATGACCATGATGTTCGCAAACACAGAGAGTTTTCTGGAATTTCTATTGGGTAAAATCCTGAACAGACCTGATTGTCCCAAAAGACTTCACCTTCAGCTCTTGTCTCTCAAAACCATGCATACTCTCCCCAGGTGACTCATTTCTCCTATAGGCTTCAACTTCTATCTGTTCAACTGCAATCCCCAAATTTTTATCTTTAGTTCTAATCTTTTTTCCCATAATTATGTTGATTTTTTTTTTATTTTTAAGTTGTTTTAAATTTTGGAATAATTTTAAATTTATAGAAGAGTTTCAAATATAGTACAGGGAAGACCTAGGTACCCATCATCCAGTTTCCCTTAATGTTGACATCTTATATAACTATATATAAGATTTTAAACTATAGTTTAATGATCACACCTGAGAAAGTATCATTGGTAACAACACTATTAATGAAACTACAGGTTTTATTTGCATTTCGTTAGTTTTCTACTGATGTCTCTTTCTCTACGAGAATCTAATCTAGGACGCAGCACAGGAATTGGTTGTCATGTCTCAGTCTCTTCTTATGTATGACAGTTTCTCAATCTTTATTTGTTTATCACCACATTCACACTTTTGATCAGTTACTTTGTAGAACACCTCTAAGTTTTTTGTCTGATGTTTTCTCATGGCTAGACTTGAGTTTGTGGATATATGGAAAAATAGCATAGGGACAAAATAAGTGCCTTTCTTATTTTATCTTATTAGTTACTTGGTGAAGGGAATGTCTTTCAAGTTTCTCCACTGTGAAGTTGCTATTTTTCTTCTTTCCATGCTTTGTGTTTTAGAAATGAGTTCCTAAGTCCAGTCTGCACTCAAAGGGAAAAGTTAAGCCTCAATTCTTAAAGGGAGAACTCTGAAAGAGTTTTTGAATATGTTAAAAGCACGACTGCAATTAAAAATATTTTGTGGAAGATACTTTGAGGCTATGAGAATATCTTGTTTCTCTTTAAAATTTTACCACTAATATTAGCATTCACAGTGGATCTTGCTTTCAAGTTATTACTGTGGTATTAAAATAGTGATTTCTTTTTTAACTTTTCACATCCTTTTCATGTTTATTACCTGGAATTCTTCTGTAAGAAATTATTAATTTTATTCATTCATTCATACATTCATTCATTCCATTGTTATATGAGGATGAACTCATAGGTATATATTTTGGGTAATAATTTAATACTGTGATCATTGTGTTGCTCAAATTGTTTCAGCTTTGGCCATTGGGTGCTCTTTCATGTTGGTTTCTGTGTCCTTTTGATATTTTCTATCCCTTTTTTTTCTTTATAGCACCTCTCTATATTCTAGACCCAGAAGATTCTCTAGGGTCTTCTGGTATTTCCTTGCCCCAGTTCAAGATTGAATATTTTCCAAGAAGTCTTAGATCATTTTGGAAATGGTATTTAGAGAGGTATGCTCATTGCTACTGACTTTTCACTGATTTTAGTCCATCTCAGCAAACATGTTAGGAAATATGTGTATTTATACTAACCACATATACATATATATCTATGTTTATGTGTATCAGTGTATCTATGTATCTGAGTGTCTAGGTATGTGTCCATCATCTATCTAATCTATCAATAAAAATAACTCACTCCAAGGTTTCCCTACTTTGCTTATTTTTAATTTCTTTCTTTAACAAGGAGTAATCTGGGTCTCAGTATCTATATTATATTTGCCTATCTAAACCTTGTATATAGTGAAGCAGTCAGAATTGTTAAAATGGATTTCTGTGAAAAATAAATCTACCAATTAGAGTAAATTTTTTGTGTATGTTTTTATTTTCTTTGTAGCCTAACAGTATTTCGTTAACATATTGTTTTACAAAGTCATTTAGATGAGTTCCTTTTTTTGTCTCCACATTCTTCAGCATTCAGATGTTATATATCTGTAATATGGTCAGATTCCTTCTTCACATTTCTGTATATTTCATCTTGGTTTCTCATATTATCCTTGTTGTTTTTTTTCCCTTTCTATTTTCTTAAAAAATTATGTATAGCAGATTTTATATAAAATGTGTAAATTATAAATACATCTTAATGACTTTTTTTACAGTGTACACATGGGTATAATTTCCACTGAGTTCAAGATATAAAATATCACTAGCACACACATAAACCCCTTAGGACCAACCCCATCATTACTTCTTGAAATATAATCTTTTTAACTTCTCTAACAGTGGGTTAGCTTAGTCTGTTTTTGAATATGCTATTTAATAGATTTTTTTTTTCACTCAGTATTATATTTATGTGATCCATCCCTATTGAGACAGATAGGAGTGGCTTGTTCTTTTAATTGCCCTATGGTATGCTTTAGTTAATTTTATTGAAGTGTAATTTAGAAAAAATAAAATGCACCTATTTTTAAACATATGATATATATATGTACTCACATGACCACCACCCTACTTAAGATACAGAACACTCAACACCACAAAAAAATTATCTCATCCTACTCTATAGTCTGGACCACCTTCCCCCTATACACCATGCCTCAATGTTCTTATTTCTTACCAAATTTGTCATTTTGAAACATTACTCTCTCCATGTTCCTCCATAACTTTAAAACTTTTCAGTTCTTCTCTATTGATTTGAGGATTACATGGAATCTTTTGAATGACCTTTCATGCTTCACCTGAGTTGATGTCTGCTTACTGTCACTTGTTTTTTTTCTGTTCAATTTACTGTCCTTTCATATAGAACAACTTACAATTCTATGAATGTGTAAAGTCTCTATTTGTTCCCTTTGTATGTATATGAAGTTCTTTAAGTCAAGAGTGACTTTCCTTTCCCTGCCCACTGATCACCTCACTGGGTAGTTTTGATTTATTACTTGGAACTAAACTCTAGCTGTGCATCCGTAATACCTTATTCTCATCACCATGATGTTTATCATAATATTTTTGTCAATATAAATTTTACTTTTTAAATTATCATACTGTAAATTTTATTTTTTTAGGATGTTTACTTTTATAAATATTTACATATATATAGATTTATGTAATTACTAGTACAATTAAGATGAAAAACAGTTCAATCTTCTCAAAAAACTCCCTCATGCTATCACTTTATGGTCATCCCCTTTCTCTTTCTAACATCTGGCAATGACAAATCTATCCTCTAATACTATTGCTTGTCTTTATGAGACTATTATATAAATAAATCATAGATTATGTAACCTTTTAAGACTGGCTTTGAAATTCATTCAAGTTAGTGTGTATAAGTTCATTAAATTTTATGTAAATCTTACAGTAAAATTTTAAAAAAATATTTTATACAAGTTTTTAAATAAGAGAACAGAAAAAAAAAACTATATAATGCTGCTGTTATAATTGTGTAAATAATTACAATTACTGCTATTCTATATTTCTTCACAGATTCAAATTATCTAGTATTACTGTCTCTTTCTTTTAGCCTAGAGAACTTCATTTAGTATTTGACTTTTTGTAACATATTCTCAAAGTCTTGGTCAATCAATCAGTTTAAATAGAGACATTTATTTAGAAATGTCATTATTTTGCCTTTATTCTTGAAGTATAGTTTTTCTAGGTATAGAATTGTTGGTTGACACTTTATTTATTCTTTCTTTTAATATTTTGTCTGTACCTTTGTATTGATCACTGACTTTGATGAGAAGTTAAATTTTAATCTTATTATGGTTTTTCTTTGTACATAATGCACCATTTTGTTGTGGCTGGTTGGAAGATTTTTTCTTCATTTTTGTCTTTCAACAATTTAATTATGATGGGTCTAGGTGTGACTATCTAGGTATTTATGCTACTTAGAATTCATTAAACTTTTTTGAGGAAGGAGTTTTTATTGCTCTTCTCTCTGTTTATTATGATTTTTTGTTCCTTAGGAGAATGGAGTGAATGGGTCTATTTGGCAGTAGATACTGTTCTTCTACCTGGGCCAACACCATGAGAAGCTTTCTTTTTGGCATTTTCCCCAATATTTCTGTGAGAACTTGGTTAGATTTCTGGAGGAAAAATCTGCAAGACAATGCAAACTCCCCTCTCTTTATATCTTTGATGCCTATTATATCACACTCTCATGGAAGCCCACATTTAACCTTTAGCAATTAAAAAAAAGAAACTTCTAACTGTAATTTCTTACCACTTTGCATGTCACTCAGTTCTGCTCAAGTAGATACACAGGGCTGTTTTTCCCTGCAAAAATCCAGTTTTATTCAAATTTCAGCTTACTTAGTTCTTGATAGGCTGAATAAAAGTTATTAATGTAAAAGTTCTCTAGTCTTTTATTCTTGTAATCACAATAGTGCTATTCTTTCTAGCTCTTTTCATTTTTAAGCTGAATTTGAAAGTCTATGTCACCAATTTTTTTATTTGACTATACTTTGATGTACCATAAGTACCTCAAACAATATTTTTGTTATCTACAAAGTGTTTCTCCCCCTGGTTTTCTTATTACTGAAATGCTACCATTACTCATCTAGTCCCACAAACCAAAAAATCAGAAGTCTTTCCTGCTTTATATGATGTCTTATTTTCTAGAAGACACTAATGCTGATTTGATGGCAAATGTGGAGGAACACAGAGCAGAAATGTTCAACTGTTTCTTTCTTGAATAATTTTTTCCATTGTCACTTTACCCCCCAACCTCCCAAATCGTATTTCAATTCACAGAATTAGAGTGGCAATATGCTGCCAAATGGCACACATACTGAGAGGTAACAAAAAAAAATGAGACTATTTGTGCAATAAATCTACCATCCACATTAAAGTTTGAAAAGCACAGGTCTAATTGGAACTTCTATACATTTTTTGGAAGTTCTGCATTATGATCCATATTGATTGACCAAGAAGTGAGGATAAAGCCATAAATACTACATGACACTTTTTCAAAAGCAAAACTACCACACAGATATAAGTCTCTCTAAGCTATCCCATGGAAAGGATTACTTGGAAAGGCTCACCTGAATATACTATGGAATGTACTTTAGAAGAGAGACCCTGGTGTTCTGCTATATTGCATATTTATAGAGGTTTTGGAAAGGAGGCAAGTCTCTCTGATGTGTCAGTTCATCATTGACTGCCCAAGGAAAAGTACCAGTGTCACAAACTAAATTTAAAATTTGGTTTATATTAATTTCATCTTCAGTTTAAATAGAGACGTTGAGATGTCATCTTAATATTCCATTAGTTGAAGGAAGATTCAAGCTGGGTTTCAAAGAAGGCTACTGACTGGGGTCAGAATTTCTCTGTGAAGAGTTTATAAATGGTTTGAATTTATCTTATTTATGCCATGCCTTCAGTTCTCAATTTCCAGAGTCATATATTGTCACCATCTCACCTCCTTTTTTTTTATGGTTAAGTTTACAAAGTATGACTAAGTGCATATGAACTGAGACAGTGATATGTGTATGTATATGTGTATATGTTTCCATTTGCATTTTGATTCCATTGTATGTGATAGGGTACTAAATCTTTCTATTCACTGAGTCATATCAATTGCCCACATCAAATTAACTTTGGAAGAGATGTTCAATCTATGCCAGCAAATAAACTACTAGGTAGAATAAACCACTGCCGTAGTGGAGAGAGTGGATTTCAACCTTTATTTCTGCTACCTCCAAGTTTCTGTGACTCTCCAAATTTGATCTTTTTGTTTTGCTTTATAAGGCATGATGACAAATTTCCTTAGGAGAAGACTTGGGTTGCTCTTCCCCAACTATTTTATACTCTGTGATGTGTGATATTATGCAAGTAATTTGCTTTCTGTAAGTTATAGTTTCATTGCTCTGTGTTAAGTATACTATTAATATCTTATAATGTTGAAATATATGCAAAAAAGTAATTTTTAAATAACAATTATTGCACAAGTTCAAGACACTATTATCATTTGTCACAGGTCCTATTTCTTCACATTTTAATAACTCAGAAATTAGAATTGAGATCTGTTGGAATTTAAGTAACAGTACTTTTTCCCCCCAGTTCTTAGAGCAGCATGAAATAATTATGCATGTTAAAACTGATAGTATCTTTGAATCAATGAAAAAAATAGTATAATTATTTTAGATTTCAGTATTTCAAAGCACAAAGCACTGAATGTAGAAAATATTTCTAATTTGAAACCATAGGGTAAGAAGCCAAAGAAAACTGAGATGAGCACCTACATGTGCCAAGTACAGCCATTCTCATTTTTTTGGCTAGTATGATTCAACAACATTTAATAGTAGGAAATAAAAGTTCATTTTGCTTTAAAATACTAAAGATCATATGGCAATAATTTTTTTAAATATAAATATATTTATATTATTAATGTCATGTTTTAACATTTTATATTGCTTTAATATACTCCAATTTCATTTTTTCTTCTTATAGAAACTATTATATATGCAGATTGAGTATATATTACCATTTTCACAGAGAATGAAACTTAGACCCCCAAATGAAGTTCTGTTCCCTCAGTTCATAGTGTGTTATGTTTAGAATCTGAAATAGGACTTGATTCCTAATTCCAAAATTCTAAATCTCTCTACCAGACCAAGCATAATTTTCTTCTAGTAGACTCCAATGGCACTGAAAACCTGAAACAGTGGCTTTTTGATAGAACTTCAAAGCAATAATAACTGAAAGTTCAGAGGAAAGGAAGCAAAAATAATGTTTCGTGTAGTTGAAAATGTGGAACTATTTTTCTTATCTGCATGCCTTGCCCTTGTGTAGGATTAATTAAGATCCTTACATCCTGTTAAGGCACTTCAGTAATCCATAACTATTGATTCTGTACCAATTATTGGCCCATGCCCACGGAATTGGCAGAAATACCAAGAACAAAGTCTGCTAATATTTAATAAATTGCTCAGTCTAAGTCAGACCAGACCACATGCTATGTGTTTTACATTATTTACCTAATTTGGCCACTCAGAATAGAAGTGTCAGACTAGATTTCAACCCTAGTTTGAATGTGTGGATAGGTAGTGCTGCTTCTCATTAGAATAATAAGATCTTATGAACAAAAAATATACTTCATAGATGTTTAAGTCATTCACAGACATTGATTTTAAATAAAGTTATTACAAAATTAAATAAAAGTTAATATAAATTTAGTATTCCACAAACTCTAGGCAATTCCATCTACTTTTGTAATTTCAACCAATATATACATGGCTTAAAAGTTTATCTTGTGGCTAAACTTTAAGATCCTGATACTTTTCCAGTTGGATTCCCACCAGTATCCCAAATAAAATGCATCCACCTCAGAGCTGTGAATACCACATTTACAGTTTCCCAAGCAAGAAAGCAAAAGTTCACCCTCTCTTTCTCCTTGGTCACTATGTCTTGTTGCCCCTCCTACTTTCAAGCCAGTTTAATCTGCCTCCATTTTCAAACACCATTGTACATTCATTGATTCAGCCTCTCTAAATTTCTTACTAGATAACTGAAATCATCTTTTAATTGCTCCTGGTGTCCTCAGGCTTGCCTTTGTTCAGTCCCTTGTTTAATTGCTTCACCATGTTTACCTCTTTTAAATATCTAAGTGATCCTGTCATTATCTAAAGCAAGGCCTGTGAGGCCTCTAAATATGCCTCCCTGAACTTCATTCCTTGAACTCTGTCAAATACTTGCCCATCACGCTCTAGGCATTTTGAAATATAGTGTAGGTACACATTGCACAAAATACTAGTTGTAAAATTCAGTGTATTTATTGACAATCGATGTACTGCCAAAATCTCCTTCAAAAACTACTATAAAATATAATATTCATATTTTATGTATTCTGTATTCTATCTACAAATTCATTGCAGTCACATTTTCCTCAATAATTAAAACAAATACTCTTTTCATTGGCTTTTGCTGCACATTTATTTTAATTCATGTATGTTAAACATGTTTATGATGTGACTCTCTTTGCTTCCGTTTTCCGAATACTCAGGCATTCTCTTTCTGCATTTTTCTGACAAAACACATTCTCTTTTGTGTTTTTCTGAAAGTTTTTTTGACTTTTTAAATGCAACCTTCTGCCATGTCATCCAGACTTTCCTGATCACCCCTTCCATGCACTGTTAAGCTTTCTTCTTTTGGTATACCATGATATTTAGATAATCATCTTATATGTTATCATTTTTTGTTCATCACAGATTTTTGTGTGTAACATGTTTGTTTTGACTTTTACAAGAATATGAGCTAAACCATTAGCAGGGCTCCAGTTTTATGTGTCTTTATACTTTGGTTTTTAGGATGTTACCTGTTATACAATAGGTGATTGATGAATATTTATTAAGTAAATGAGTTAATACTATGAATAAATTTTACTATGCTGCAGAAGTATAAAGAATAGAATGTTTATATAAGAATTGCAAAGGACATATTTTGAATGCCTAACTTATAGAAAAAATAGGAATAGAAAATAAATCTGCTGGAAAATAAAGTCACTCTGAAATAGAGTTTCCTGTGGAATTATCTATATTAAAAACCTGTAGGTATACAGACCCCTTTCCTTTTTCAGAAGAAAACAAATATGAAATCATTTCTAACGTTTCTCAGGAGCAGCCATTGGGCCTGCTTAACTCATTTATTTTGGCCAGAATACTCAAGTACAACTGATGTGAGAATATCATTGTTCTCCTTGATATTGGCCATAAATAATACCCTGTCTTGTCTTCCAGTTCACAGTTCTCACAGATGTAAACATGTCCAGCTTCAGATTCTGTTTCCATGCTCCTCCTTAGTTTTCATCCTTGTATTGATAGATTTTGATGTCAACTTAGCTTTGGTGTAGCCACCCTTTAATTTAGTACACTGGTGTCTAATGTGGGCTCTTAATACAATTCTTCTATCTAGCACTCCTTTTTAAATCTCTGTTCTTCTCTGATTTTGTCCCAATCACATAATTCTAATAATTTAGGCTTCAGTTTAATAATCCTCCAGTAATGAAATTAATAAAATTTTTAAATTAACAAAAATTTCAAAATTAACAAAATTTCAAATTAACAAAAAATAAAATTATGACAGTAGCAACTCAATATTAAAAAGTGCCCGTATCTTTAAATCTAATCCATGATTCTACAATATAACTGTACATGTTTGATTATTAGCTTTATAAATTTTAATTTCCAGTTTACAAGTTGATTTTATCAAACTCTCAGTTATGGTATGCAATCATCATTAATCCAAACAAGGCCATTATTTTTTTTTTTTTACATTTTATTCTTTTTTTAACCTAATCTTTATTTCTATTCCACATCCTTTCATTGGCTCTCACTTTCCTTTCAAATGTCTTTTAAATATATAAATATGTGTGTACTTATATATATGCCTCCTTATAAAATATATAATTGTTATTTATGTATGTATTATTTTAATGTATGTATTTATTTAATACTTGAATGTATGCATTTAATTTATAACATTTTTATTGAGCTACAGAGAGAATTATATTTCTTACACTTTTCACTTAATGTTTTTCAAATTCTGTCTACTTTGGGGGTTTTCATGTTAACTGTTCTGTGGTATTATTGGCTGAATTTTGCCCACACCTCCCGTTCATATTTTGAAATCCCAAACCCCAGTATCTCAAAAAAAAAGCCTTATTTGGGAGAAGGTCTTTAAAGAGATGATAACATTACAATGAGGCCCTTAGGATAGGGCCCTAATCCAATATGACTGGTGACCTTTAAAGAAGAAGAAGAGATACTAGGAGTAGAGAAAAGTCATGCAAAAGAGCAGTAAGAGAGTGACCAGCTGCAATTTAAGGATATAAGCCTCAGGAGGACCCAACTTTTATGGTACCTTATGCTTCCAGCTTCCAGAACTGTGAGAAAAATAAATTTCTTTTGTTTAAGCCACCCAGTGTGTGGTATTTTGTTATGGCAGCCCTAGCAAAATACAAGTGTATTTCAATATATGTATGGATTCTACACATATATACACACATACACATATCTAATGACACTCATATCTCCTGCTCTAATAATAGTCACTTCTGTTATAACCAACTCTCAGCCACCTAATATAGTGCTGTAGCAAACAAATTTCTATGTAGCCCCTGTGCAAACAATTTTTTAGGGCATATTTCCGTGAAGTGAAAAGCAGAATGATGGGGTATTTCAGTAAGTACAGCTGATTTGCTTACTTAAATGAAAGCATCATGTTACCCTCTTCTAGGCAGCACATGAGATTTTCTTTCTATCCATAAGTTAGCCAAATCAGTATGTTTAGGAACCCAATTTAGAACAATCTGAAGGATGTCAAATGTATCTTGTTTTAATGTGTAGTTCTTGATTATTAGTGAGAATTCTTATTCCTTCAATAATTTGACCACTTTGGTGATAATTACCTTTTCAAATAGTTTGCCGTTTTTGTTTTTCTCCCTTTTTATGATTCATTCACTGTTGTTCACTGTATTTATTTTTCAGATATGAGTTCTTTGTTGATTTTAGACATTGGGAATACTTTCTTTTAGTCTATTGGTCATTTTCTGTCTAAGTATCTTATCCACTGAGTTCATTATATATGATATGGTGAAATACATTGAATTTTTCCCTTGTGGTTTCTGATTTGACCTATGTCTTTATCTACCGCCATATCATAAAGACACTACCATTTTTCTATTGTATATTAAATTTTAACTTTTACCTCTAGGACTTAATTAAACTGGATTTAACCTTGATGAGTGGGAAAAAGAGAAATCCATATTTACTTCTTTACATATACTACATTATTAATCAAGCAGCACACTATGTGTACACACACACACACACACACACACACACACACACACACACACACACACACATTCTCCCTTTGATTCCATTGCCTAAGAATCATTTTTACACTGTTTTTATTACTATAGCTTTGTATAATATCTTAATATTGGTAGAGTAGGTAGAATGAGGTCCACATTTTTTCTCTTCTGTTTCAAAATTGTCAGCTATTTATCGACCTTTATTCTTCCACATAAAATTTATTATAAATTTTTAAATGCTTAAAATAGTCAACTAATTTTTTTTGAAAAGTATTAAAATTATATGTTAATATCTTTATGATCTGACATCATCCTATGAGCATCTTATATGTCTACATTTATTTGTCTTTTATAACCTTTAATATATTTTTAATATGTTCTCCATAAAAGTCTATGCATTATTTGTTAACAAAATTTTCAGCCACTTTATGTTCTATTATTTAGCTGGCTATTCCTTGTATAGAAAATGTTCTATAGATTTTGCAAATTGATCTTGTAAACTACCATAATACAATGTTAATTTTGTTCTATTTTTTGAAATATATACACCTACCTACCTACCTACTTATCATCTGTTTTATTCACTATTTTATAAGGATTTTAAATTTATTTATTACATGAATGCCTATGTATATATGCACATGCATGTAGATAGATTAAATAGATATTTATTATACATCTATTGATAGAGTTAGATACATTGACATTTTATTATTTAATTATATAGCATGTTTTAAAATATAACCTATTTCATTTAGATATATTACTTTTAATATGAAATCAGATTACTTTAGGAATATATTAGTTATGAATTTTGCATCTATATTCAGGAATAAAACAGGTTCGTTATTTGCTCTCTCTGAATTATTCTTAGCTAATTTTGAAAGAAAAAATATACTACTCTGATAAAGCAAATGGGCAGCTCTCTGCCCCTTCAGGAACAAATGAATATTACTATACAAGTGAGAATTATTAATCCTAAAATTGGTAGACTTCAACTCTATAATCACGTTTGGGCCACGCCTTTTTGGAGTAAAACAACTTGATTAAAATGTTCATTTCTTCACATTTCTTAATATAATTAAGTTTTCTATTCCTCTTTTTTCATACTTAATATTTTTTACTTTATTATAAATTTATCTGCTTTATCTATCTTAGTCTGAAAATGCATTGAGGTATCACTGTTTACAGTATTTTTTAAAATCTATTACTATGTTGGACATATGCAACTATTTTTCGTTGTTTTTTAATTTTTCTCATTTATGTCATTTCTGTCTTACCCTAATTATACTTAGTACAGGTGTCTATATCTTTTCTAAATCTTTTTTAATAACCAGTTTGGTTTCTGAATCTTCAGTATTTTGTTATCTTCTTTATTGATTTCTTCCTTTACCTTTACGATTTCCTTTCTTTTCTAATGTTTTTTTCTTTGTTTATTTTTAGGTTTTGTTTCAGTTTTTTAGTTTCAGTTTATTAGTATATTTAATTTTTTAAAGTTTACTTATAACTAAAGTTGAATTTCCCCCTAAGTACTACTGGTTTAGATGTGTTCCTTTAGATTAAATTGCTCCTTAACTCAAAGATTATTTAGTAGTAAAATATCAATTTAAATTTATGTACATGTTAAATGCTACCTTATGCTTATTAATTAACAAAGCTATTGTATGCTGATCAGAGAATGGTCCATGAATTATTATAGGAAATAGTAAGCAACCTCTTGATTGGGTAAAAATTCTAAATATGCTTAAATATGCTCACATAAATACAATGTTGATACATTATATTACTTTATGTCCAACAAATATGTAGAATGTTTATGCTCCTTACTCATGTTATTTCAACAATAAATATATTTTCTATTTATTTCTCTATTGAATCTATTAGATTCTGAAAGTTTTATGACAAAATATTGAACTAGAATTGCTGAAATGTCTATTTCTTCTATAATTCTGTCAGAGTTGTTGTTTATAATTTTAATTATTTTGTTAGATATTTATATGTTCAAGATGATGATATTTTCTTGGTTGTATTTTTCTTTTTACCAGCATATAATATCTTTTTCTATTTGTATATTTATCAAAAATATCACATAGTTTAATATGCAGAAGGCAGTAGAGAATACCTATATGGTGAATACTTACTCATAAATTTGACAAATTTGAAAATAAAATAATTTAAATAATTAAAAAATTAAATACTTAAAAATAATTGAAACTATATCCTTTCTCTTGTAGTAGGGCAAAGTTGAGGCCAAAATTTTTGTATTTCAATAAACTTTTTTTCAAAGATAATGGTTTCAATAGTTTTGTGTATAACAAATCTGAAGGAATATTATTCTGATGAGTTTTCAAAAAATTTTAGGAGGTATCTGCAAAAGATTAACAGATCAAAAGAAAAACATGGATAGAAAAGAGGGTGACAGAACAGAATGTAAATGCCAATGATCTGCAAGTATAGAAATGACAACTAACAAAATGGTGAAATGACATAACAAAATGTTATGCTAGTAAATGCAAATAAATATAAATAGGCAAAAATCTTCTAATAAATAGTTTTTGATTGGATCACAAAGCAAAATGCCAATCTGTATTATAGAGCAAGTAGCCTTCTTAAAGTGAAACTATTAATAAAATAAAAAGAATTAAGATTATGGAAGCATAGACATTACAAAATTTCTATCAGGTAAATGTACACAAAAAGAAAGAAGAAAGTGTACTCTTAAAGTTGGATGAGGTAGAATACAGACAAAAACACATAAAATCGGAAGAGGAAGGGCATAATCTCAAATTTGTCAAATTTATGAATAAATATACACCAAATAACCAAGCATCAACTTTTAGAAAGAAATCAAAATAAAAATGCAAATTCTTTACTACTTTCAATCTAAAACACATATAGTGGGCAAAATTTAATTAAGGGTATAGAATATTTAACATGATAAGTAAGATGTACTTGGTGAATGTATGTTAAATACATTATTAGAGAACACATCTTTGCTTCAAACTAACATTCTCAGAAACTGACCAAATATTGAGTTTCAAGGAAAACAGTTTAATCTAAAAATGTTAAAATGATAAAGACAACTGCATTTCCCTGATGATTAGTGATGTTGACCATTTTTTCATATGTCTTTAGCCCATCTATATGTCCTCTTTGGAGAAATTTCTATTCAGGTCTTCTGCCCTTTTTTTTAATAGATTGTTTTTTTGTTTGTTTATTTTTGTTTTTTGGTGTTAAGTTGTATGAGTTTCTTATATTTTTTAGATCTTACCTTTTATTGGATATATCATTTGCAAATATGTTCTTCCATTTAGTAGGCTGTCTTTTCACTTTTTTTATTGTTTACTTATAAAACTTTTTAGTTTGATGAAGTCCCATTTGTTTATTTATTTTTGTTGCCCTTGTAGGAAGAGACAAAGTCATAAAGATATTGTTAAGACCATTGTCAAAAAGTGTATTGTTTTCTTCTAGAAGTTTTATTGTTTTAGTTCTTGCAAAACATTTTATTTTATTTTTTTAGAAAAACAGATTTAGGAGATGGTTTCAGTAACCTCAGGATAACATATATTTTTAAATAATATAAAAAATACAATAATCCAAATGAAGATTGATATTGACTAATAATTAAGGGTTTTTAAAGGTTGTATAAATAGTAATACAAACCAACTAAAATAGCCAAAATAGTCAAATGTTTAAAATTTAAAATATATCTGCATATGTACATGCACATTTATACATATACATGAAAATTAATAACTAATTAAAAGTATACTGTGCAAATGGCTCATTTACGTGTAAATGTTTAAAAATAATAAATGAAAATAAAAAGATATATATTGTATAAGGATTGATAATCCTAATGTTTTAAATACACACACATGTAGTTTATACACATAAAATAAGAAAGTAATATCAAAATTAGTTCAGTGTTGATTTTTAAGTGATGGAATGAGTGTTCTTTCTTTTTATTCTTGCTTAATTTTTGACTATTTTCTTCAAATTTCTACAATTGCCCTGTATTCAATCTATTTTCTGGAAACTATGGACATTTGAAAATGTGAACAGTTTCAAATGTAGTGAAGCAGCTCCACTTTGGCTACATTCAGCCAAAGTCGGGTCATCATGTATGAATAGGTAAACCTTGATTTTGCCTAAATATAGTGGATTCTCATATCCATGAATGTGAGTCTCTGCTCTGCAAAGTGGCCAGTAAATTGTTATTTAGAAGACAGCCTGAAAGGATGTGTGTTCCACTAGATAGAATTAAACACTACAACGACAGGAACATGAATTACGTTCATAATGTAGTAACTTACTTTCTATTCAACTTTGAAAAAGTAATTTAACTTATGTGTTTCAGTTCCCATTAAATTGATGGTAATAATCTTTCTTTGTTAACAAAGTGCTTTGAAATCACTGTGTGGCAAGTAATATATTACCAGAAAGTATTCTTAATTCACTCTGCATTGTAACCTCTCAGGAAAAGGATCTATGCATCATTGTGAGTATTTCAATGTACAATGTTAGAAAAAAATGAGGAGATGATTGAGAATAATATGGAAAATACTGTAATGTTCCTCTGTAAGTCTGTGTTATGAACTCACCTTGAATGTTGAATTGACTAATAGTATGTTTACATCAATGGGATGACAAATGTAAGGAAGTTCAGAAAAAGTGCAGTGGCACCCTATTTGTGAAGGAGGCAGGGAAAAATAGAAGGTAA
This sequence comes from Cynopterus sphinx, assembly GCA_030015415.1. Taxonomy (NCBI): domain Eukaryota; kingdom Metazoa; phylum Chordata; class Mammalia; order Chiroptera; family Pteropodidae; genus Cynopterus; species Cynopterus sphinx. The sequence goes on along the minus strand of CM057384.1, from coordinate 23,626,581 downwards.
TAGAACTTAGTACACAAAAATAGGACTGTATTTCAAAATAGGCAACAGAATTGCAAGAAGTATGTACATATAAGTGAAGAGAAATAAAGTGCTTATTTTTATCCTATGAGGACTTGAAGTTTGATTGAAGGACTTTTAGTATAAATAAATGGGGGTACAATTTTACCAATTCAATTCCCAGGCTATTATACTCACTGTTCAAGAAGTGGAAGAGAGAGAAAATATAAATTGTAAAGAAAGGTTAAAACATAGAGATATATACATATTTGTCTGTATACATATTTGAATTGCAAGTGTGATAAGAGCTTTTTACTTTGACATGAGTGCCAATAGAGCAGAGTCATGTTTTTAGTAAGTAATTAATTGCTGTGTGCCTTCTTGGTAGAGAATAACTCTGATTATTCTCCATAAAGTTTAACATAAATGTATTCCTGAATTAATTACATATTCTTATTGTTCCACTAGAGACTTATATTTTATAAGGGATAAAATAAATGTTAGTAAATATTTATTCATCATATGAGATAGCATAGGACCAATAATGTGAGATAACTTACCTGTAAAATATTTGTGAATCCTAAAATAGTATATGAGTATTTCTATACTCTCTTGTAGTCCCTTTGGAAATTAGATTACATCTTTCTTGAATTGGTAAGGAAACTGCTCCTATGATTATGAATTTAAAACATCTGTTCCACCATAGTTCTAAAATTTCAGGAAACAGTATTTCCTTCTTATTGTTTTGTAGGTGACAGATAGTGTGGCATAATATCACAATGAATTCCAGTAGATTTGGCTTTGAATACAACCCATTAGTTACTATTCTGATAAAATTTGTAATTAATTTTCAGAATTTTTTCAGGATTTCTATGTATATCAGATATCATATGGAAAAAAGACACCAGACTTAAAACTGGCTTTGAGAAATAAGTGAGGTAATTTGTGTATACATGGCAAGCAAAATTTGAGGCATTTAAAACCTATCAATAAATGACTTGATTTATTAGCAAATAGGAGATTTAATAGTTCACTATTATTTCAGTAATGTTCATCTAATTACAAAATTCTCTAAGTGTCAGATTCCTACTATGTATTAACATGATAAAAATAGCAAATTCATGTGTTGAGATTATTACAGATGAATCAAGGGTCATTGATAACCTTCATTCCTACCTTTCTTCCCACCCACATTCTTCTCTAGTTGTCTCTATAAGACAACTACACCACATTGAATAGTTACAGAATGAATTAGTCACCAAGTGCTTAAAAACTCAATCTGTTTGCTTATTTTAATGTCTGAAATAATAAGATTTGGCAATTTTACACTAGGGAATTACATGAAGCATTTAATGATGATATAGTCTTTAGTGATCAATTTCTCTATAATAAGGCAGACTAAACTCTCTTATATACCTGTCCAACATTGTTTTTATTCTTTACATATCTGTGGTTACAGAGAAAAAACATTACATTTTGAGAGACTTTCAGTTTCCCGTTCTACATGTAAGGAACTTGAAAGTTGCCACTCTGTCCTCCCAACAAGTATAAAGCTGAAGAGTTGGAAAAATCAGCTCTTCTTGGATTCATAAAAGGAGGTGGGACACAGGGCAAACTTCTGCCCCCAAACATGGGGACACAGACAATCAAATGCAGGTCATTGTAGCCCACTGGAATACAAACTCACAGTGGAAAGTGCCATAGGAACCAGTGCTAGAATAGTTAAACCTGAACTAAAATTTATAAATTGCTGGAGGCTTAGCATAAACACAATTAAGAGCTGAAAACCCCAGAGGACTCAGTCCTAGAGTACCCACCACAATACTGTGACATTTACTCCAGGATCTCAACCCGGTTCCCACCATAAATATTTGAGAAAAATTCCCAAAGCTTTTGGCGGGGAATGGGAGAAGGAAATATTTTTGAAGTACTCCAGTGTTCTTAAGATGGTCTCCCTTCAGAAGAAACTAGTTAATCAGAACCTAATCTTCTGGAGATTTATCAGAACCTAACTGCCATGGAGAAAGGGGAACACCCTTTCCATGTAGCTCTATCCTCCTTCATGGGAGAAGGGAAATACTGAACTTGAGTTCTCTAGCCATCCTGAAAAGCAGTGGCAAATTTTATAGACCAGAAGCATAAGCTCACTAAAAGACTAAGATCTAATTATAACACTATAGAATGCCTCCCTTGCTCCCACACCTCATCACCACATTACTGAAGGACTGTTTGCAGCAGTTTCTTATATAAGATGCACGTCAGGCTATCAAGAAGAAATTACAAGACATACAAAAAGGCACAACATGGTTTGAAGAGACAAAACAAACATCAAAACCAGACATGTCAGGGATGATGAAATTATCATACAGGGAATTTAAAATCACTATGATTAAATATACTATGGACTCAAATTGATAAAACTGATGCATGAAAGAACAGATGGGCAATGTAGGCAGAGAGATAAAAATTCTAAAGAAGAACCAAAAGAACTGTTAGAGATAAAACAATATTGTAACGAAAATAAAGAATAACTTTGATAGATTTATTAGCTAGAACACAGCTGAAGAAACAATCTTTAGGCTTGAGTATGTCTCAGTACAATCTTTAAAACTGAAAAGCAAAGAGACTGGACTGAAAAAAGAAGAAAGGATTAAAATACCCAAGGACTGTGGACAAATAACAAAAAGTGTAACATATGAGTCAATGGGACTAGTGGAAGGAAAAGCAGGAAACAGGAAAAAAATGTTTGAAACAATAATGGCTGGAAATGTTTCCAAATTATTTTCAGATGCCAAACCACAGATCCAGGAATCTCAGAGAACACTAAGCAGAATAAATGTCAAGAAAACTGCACCCAGGCATATTATTTTCAAATTACAGAAATTCAAAGATAAATAAATCTGCAACATACATATGATGTATTATTGGATTGTACACTTGAAACTTATATAGTTTTATTGAGCCACTGTCACCCCAATAAATTTAATACAAAATAATCTGAAAGAAGCAGAGGGTGGCTGTGGGGGTGGGGGCATGACCCATAACTATAGAGGAACAAATATAAGAATTACAGTTAACTTCTCCTCAAAACCATGCAAGCAATAAGTGTCGAGCAAAACATTTAAAGGGGTGAGAGAAAAAAACTCGACCTAGAATTCTGCACTCTATGAAATTATTCTTCAAAAATTAAGAAGAAACAGGTTTTCTCAGACAAAAGGGGAAAGAACACAGATCACTCATATCAGAAATAAAAGATGGGACATAGTTTCTATGGACACTAAAAGGGTAATAAAGGAGTACTACGAACAACTCTATTCCCACAAATTTGACAACATAAATGAAATGGACCAATTCTGTGAAAGAGACAGTTTGCCAGAATTTAAAAAAGAAAAAAAAAGATAGAAAAAAATAACCTAAATAGGCCTATTCTGGTAAAGAAATTGAATCATTAATAAATAATCTTTCAAACAGAAAGCACCAGTTTCAAATAGGTTCACAGGTGAATTCTACTGAACATTTAAAAAAGTTATTTTAATCCTCTACAATCTCTTTAAGAGGACAGAAGCAGAGGGACTACTTTTAAATTTATTCTATGAGGGTGGGATTATCCTAATACCAAAACAGACAAAAACATTACAAGAAAAGAAAATCACAATTCAATATTTCTTATGAGAATAGGTACAAAAATCCTCCCCCAAAATTTATTCCAGGTATGCAATGTTGGTTCAACATTCAAAAATCAGTTAATGCAATTCATCACATCAATAGCCTAAAAAAGAGAAAACTCACATGATCTTATCGATAGAAAACAAACAAACAAACAAACAAAAAATATTTGACAAAATCTAACACTGATTTGTAATAAAAACTCTCAATAAAGTAGGATGGGGGGAACTTCCTCACCTAAAAGAATAGCCACAAAATTCCTACAGCAAATATTTTACTTAATGGTAAGAAGTTCAAAAACTTTCCCACTAAAATCAGGAACAATGCAAGGATGTTTTCCCTCACCACTTATTTTTAATATTACATTAGAAGTTCTAATACAATAAGACAAGTAAAGACAAATAAAAGGTATACATATTAAGAAGGAAGAAACAAAATCTGTCTTTGTTTGCAGGTGACCATATCAAAAGATAACAAAATCCAAAATAGTTGATTAAATTTCTCCTGGAATTATTAAGTGATTACAACAGGTTTGCATGATACAAGGTTTATATACAAAAGCCAATCCCTTTTTTATATGACAGCAATGAACAAGTGGAATTTGAAATTAAAAACAAAATACCATTTACATTAATATTAAAATAAATTAAATATTTAGATATAAATCTAACAAAACATGTACAAAAACTATATGAGGAAAACTACAAAACTTTGATTAATGTAATCAAAAAATAAATAACTGGAGGGATATATCACGTTCATGAATAGGAAAGCTCAATACAGTCAAAAAGTTGGTCCTTCCCAAGTTGTTCTGTAGATACAATGCATTCCCAATCAAAGTCCCAGCAAGTTGTTTTGTGGGTATAAACAAACTGGTTCTAAAGTTTACATGGAAATGCAAAAGATCCTGAATGCCTAACACAATACTGAAGGAGAAAAATAAAGTTGAGGCCTGACACTACTTGACTTCAAGACTTACTAAAAAACTACACTAATAAAGACATTATGATATTGGTGAAGAATAGACAAATATGTCATTGGGATATAATAAATATTCCAGAAATAGACTAACATAGATATAGTTTGTTGATCTTTGACAAAAGGCTAAAGGCAATACAATGAAGCAAAGATAGTCTTTTAAATAAATGATGCTGGAAAAACTGGATTACCATATGCAAAAAAGAAAATCTAGACACAGACTTTACATAATTCATAAAAATTAATTCAAAATGGATTACAGAACTAAATGTAAAATGAAAATCTATAAAATCTCTATAAGATAATATAGGGTAAAACTTAGATGACCTTGGGCATGGCAATGATTTTTTAGATATGACACCAAAGGTACATCTATAAAAAAGACAAGCCAGACTTCATTCAAATTGAAAACTTCTGCTCTGTAAGAGATAATATAAAGAGAAAGAAAAGGGCCACAGACTGGAAGAAAATATATGTAAAGGACATATCTAATAAAAAAAAAAAACTGGTATCAAATATATAAAGAATTCTTAAAATGCAACAATAACACAAACAACCCAATTACAAATTGGCTAAATATCTTACCAAAGAAGATATACTGATTGTATGTAAGCATGTGAAAAGATTTTTTAGGTGATGTATCATCAGAAAAATGCAGCCTAAAACAACAATGAGACACCACAACCCAATCTATGAGAATGGCCAAAATCTGAAACATTGACACCAAATTCTGGCAAGGATGTAGAGCAGTATTAACTATTGTTCATTGCCAGTGGGAGTGCAAAATGGTATGGCCACCTTGGAAGACAGTTTTTTAGTTTCTTAGAAAACTAAACATAGTCTAACTACACAATCCAACAAATCATGCACCTCTTTCCCCAAAGAAGTTGCCAAATTATGTGCACTCAGTAATCAGCACCTGGACTGGATGTTTATAACCACTTTATTCATAATTATCAAAACCTGGGAGCAACCAAGATGTCCTTCAGTTGGTGAATGGATAAACAAAGGTTTATGCAGACAATGGAATATTATTACTTGGTATTTAAAAAAAAAAGAAAAAGGAGCTACTAGCCATGAAAAGAGTTGGAGAAAACTTGAATGCATATTACTAAGTGAAAAAAAGCCAATCTGAAAAGGCTACAAACTGTTATTTTAAGCATTCGACATTCTGAAAATTGGAAAACTAGAGAAAGTAAAAAGATCAGTGATTTTTAGTGATTGTCAGTTGGGGGTTTGATGAAGAGTGGAGCACAGAAGATTTAGGGGACAATAAAGATATTCTGTATGAAACTGTAATTGGGGATACACGTTATTCTTTATTTGCCCAAACCTATAGAATGTGTAATACTTAAGCAATCTATTAAGAAAGCAATGGACTTTGGCAATGATGATGTGCCAATGTAGGTTTGTCAGGTGTAATAAATGTATCACTCTAGTTGGAAAATGCTGATGGGGGTGTTATGCATGTTTTGGGGCAGGGAATACGTAGGATATCTCTGTATCATCTCAATAGTTTATGTGTGAATGTAAAACTGCTCTAAAAAAGTTAAGTCAATTAAAACATTTGAATAAATTAGATAGAATACCCATATATTTGCTCTTAGAATCATGGATCAAGCTGAACAACTTTTTGCCTACAATACAAGGTTATAATTGACTGTTAAAATACCAAGTTATTCAAGGTCCACTTGCATTTTGTCTGTGGTTGAGAAAGACCCTTCAATATCACAGAGAAGTTTGAGGAAGAACTTCCCAGAAATTGTTCCAATGTTAACTACAAATAATTTCAAATTAGAAAGCTATATTAATGTTAGTAGCATGTTACATTTGCATTTTGAAGTCTAATAACTCCTTCTGGAGCATCTCATTCAGATCACTGTATGAGTAATAACACTGAATTTTTATTGAATGGAATTTGTTCTTTAAAAGAGATAAGTAAGCAGAGGTTTTTGTTTTGTTTTTTTTTAATACAAATTACAAAGCACTGTTTACTGCAGCTTCAGGTGAGGCTTCATATAAGTCTATTTTCTATCCCAGAATAATATATCAAAGAGGGAATAGGTATGATGTAAATGGCTGCCCTGTGCCTTGGTGTAAATAAGATTATTAGAGTTAAGAAAATAGTATAGAATCATTTTTTTTTTCTATCATCACACTCAAACTACTGTTTCATACTAGGGGGATTGACTTTAAACCAAACATATTTTAATGTAAGCCACAATTTGTACCTGCTTCTCTTGGGCCTCTATGTCTTCTCTGTGGATTTCTTGACAATTGCACACTTCTCTGTTAGTAAGAAGATGAATCTGTGCAAAGAAAATTAAATTATCTCAAAAAGAATTTAAAATCAGTCAAAGGAGTTTTTGTATGAACTCTTAACTAAAGGTTTCCTAAGATCGCCAAAAGTTTAGGCTGCCCAGGTTGTAGGGTAGACAGCTCCCTATGCAACTGGATTTCTGTCATGACAAAAGGTGTCCCGAAAAAAAAGTGTCTTTCTAAAATTCCTGCCATTATTTCTTTGATTGAGTAGCTAACTCACTGTATTACCTAGAGAATATGACCACTTATTTAATATATTTGCAGAAACCACTTTCTACATTTTCAGGCAGAGTGAAAGGTGGAGGACTGGATGAGAAGGAATTCAGAAAAATATAGATTGGTGACTAAAATTTTGTGGGAGAAGGAGAGAGAGGTCATTGACAACTCAAATTGTGTGAGGGAATTTTAGTTATGAAATGAAAATTGCCAGCCCATTTCTAGCACTAAAAGGCAAATGGAAATGATTCAGGGAATGTGATTGTATTTCATTGCATTCAGACATAATAGTTATTAAAAAGAAATAACAACCTTGCTTCATGACTACAGCAATTTATGATTAACTACCCTTTCAAGGAATTTAAAATTTAGCTGAATTCACAAGCGTATATGGAGTTAAAACTGATGACAGAGTTAAAAAGAGATTTGCACATATCACTTGTAATTAATGACAAATGAACAGTGCAGAATACATGTGCTCTGACTTTGCTTTTTGGTAGCAAAGTCAGGGCAGGCTTCAGGGAAGTGGTGTTTCTTTTGGTCCCTTTTAGAAAGCAACAGTAGCAGCTAAAAATAAAAGAATAAACAGTAGCTAAAAATAAGAGAATAAACAGAAGAAATGTATTTTAAATTAATATTCAAGTGATTTTGAAATATTCAAGTTGAGCTACTGTGAGCATCAGTAATTACACCAAAAAATGAGTAAATGTTATAATTATAACTGCAGTAAAAATTATCCAGCAGTTTTAGGAAGAGGCTCTGCACAGCATATTGATCAGCAGTTATGGGGCTTGTCTTAAGGATGAAAGCAACCTAAAGAGAACATAAATTCAGTTCATTCATGTGGTGGATGTTCCAACAGCTGAGTCACAAGACTCTGAGTTGCTAACTTCAGGAATACTGGCTCCTACTGTTTACATCAAATATAATAATCTTATATTAATATATTTTCTGGATTATACCATGGGGAGAAAAACTGCTCTCCATAGTTCTCTCTAAATTTCTCAATTCCAACCAGTTAGCTAAGGAAGTTTAGGTTAGAATCACTGTTCTGCATTTATTAGCCCCAAGCTAATTCTAATATCATGCTAATCACATTGCAAATATTATGTCTAGGATTATAAATTTAGACTTATAATAGTGATTAGGAGAAGAGAGAACATACTGCCTGTTACTCTACCTCTGCATACTTTCACTCTGAGTCTCAACCCCACCTAAGTCCTGACACTGACCTCAATCCCTAGACACAACTTTGATTTTAAATATAACTAGGCTGGCTGTTGGTGATCTCTGCCTATTCTCACCACCACGATCCTGTATTTCATGGCTTTCTTAAGACAGGTGTTACATGGTTCTCTATCAGGTTAACTCAAATCCCTCAGCACTGCAGTCTAGATTCTCTCCCATCAGAAAATGTAAATACCTAATGGTTTACTTGCAGAAGCCCTCAAATCTCATTGAAGGCCCCAGTTAACTGCCTCCACATCCTCACTTTCTCCAAACAATGAAGTCAATTTCCAATAGCCTCCTTATGCTCTATGCCTCTGTGACTGCTATCCTGATAAGTACAAATCTGATCAACCCACAGTCTTCTGAAAGGCTACTGGCATCTGTAAATATAACTTCACTCTTTAATTGACACCTTCTCAACTAATTTATTGAATTCCATCTTGTTTATCCAGCTTAGATTTTATGTTCTTTAAAAAAAAAGCAGTTTCTTAAGTGTGTGTGCAGTTCCCACAATACCTACCGTGCTGCAGCATGTATGGAGTTGAATACATATTTATTGAGTGAATAAATGGGGAAATGAGCAACTGAATGATTGAGTCTCAGACCAGCAGAGGTTTCAGAGATTCTTGGAAATTTAAATGTCTAATAATAAATCTTAATTGATTGATAAAATTTGCTTTATATATTTTACAATTGTTAGGCTGATTTAATGCAGCATAACTACAAAATTTATTTATTTTTGCTGAGATTTTAATGGAGCTTATAATCTAGTGGAAGGAAAGACAAAACAAACAAGTAAATGCTTAAATAAACAAGACGATTTATTAATTTTTGCTACATATATATTATACATGTTACATATCTCTAGTTTATTGATGATTCTAAATTAAGCATTAGGATATAAATATGAATCTTTTCCCTAACCACTAGTTTTAACACTGCTCTGCTAAATCTCCCTTTTCTGTCCTTTAATAACATCTTGAGCAGAAACCATAACTTTCAAGTTGATCTAGCTATAAAAACTCAAGCTAGTTAAAACTCTAATCTTAAACTCAATATACATCTTATTTCCTTGCCTCTTTCCAGTAAAATGTTGAGACAGTGATCTGACTGAAAAGAATAGAAGAAGCAAATGTATTGTATGGCTCTGATAGCTCTCAGCCTATTCTGCTTCTAGGTGCCATCAACAAGGTGATCTCCTTTGATGGAGTATTGCTCAATCCTGGATACCTGTCCAAGTGTACACTTGCCTCGGTGAAAATTTCTCATTCTTGCAAGGCGAAGAAGCCTACTCTTTAACCTAGCCCTGACATTTCTTCCCAGTTCTCTTTTTTTCTCAGTTGGATACAGGGGCAGCTCTCAAGTCTGTTGCCTAGGCAACCAGGTGAAGCTCGTCCACTTTGGACATGGTATTCTTCTTAAGATTAGCCATATCCATGACTCTCTCTCATCCCATCCTGCCCCTTCTCTACTGTATCACCTCTCCTTCTCTCAATCCCAATTTCATCTAGTCTTTTCATCCAGGGAAAAATAAAATCTTGCTGTGTAAGCAAGCAAGATTTCTATCTTACATTATTCAGTCTCTTCAAGCTTGGATGCCTTTGGTCTGTTTGACAATCTTTTCTTCTGAGCTTTGGCCTCTTGTCCTCCATTCTTAAATACCAGGAAATGTGCAGGTCATCACACCTATTTTAATTTGTCTATCTTCCTTCCTTTTGAGTTAGCAAAGTATAAATTATTTTTCAGTGTTGCTATTTGCATGACTGTCACCATGGTGATAGTAACAGATAACAATAGATGCAAGCAATGGATAAAGCATGATTCAAGACCATAACTGTATAAAGATATTTATAGAAGGACTCTTGGCCATACTCCCCAACATCCCCCTTTCCGTACTGAAGCATCACACTGTAGATAGCCAAATTGAGAACAAGAATCCTGCTGGTCTTTGGAGAAAATTTCTATTTTCTTAGACACTTGTAGCTTTGGAGGTGATAACTATTCAACAGCCTGCCCAATAGCAGATCCAAGTAAATGAGTCATCATGGTGAAGCTGAGTGTATTGGAATTCTATCCTCACCAGATTGCCTGGTTTTCCATCCATATCATAGCTTCTGGCTACATCAGGTAGTCTCCCAAACCTGTACCATTTGCTTGTGGTCAGACTTGTTATTGGTTTAGTAAATACATTGTTCCAAGCATATAAAAACAACAATTAACTTTTCAATAGTGGTAATAGCCCATGTTAAAATGCAGTTTTTGAAACTCAACTAAAACTGCTTCAGGGAGAAATAGAATGACTTATTTTGCTATTTCTTTGAAGAAAAAACCAACTCATGACCATGTCTGTTTCACTTACACTTTCTATTGTGTCTCTGGATCTTGTTTTCACAAGACCATTTTTGAGACAAGTGATATAGTGTCCACCAACAGAGGGAGTAAAGTGAGTAAAATTAAATGTTAGTTACATGTATGTTAGCTACATGTTATAAATTAAAGTAAAAGTAGGTATATCTGCCTACCTTTCAAGATAATAGCAGTTTTGTAGTCTAGCATTGAGTATTTTCCATTTTGGAAGGTTATTAAGTAATCAAAGCAACTGAGGTCAAAGTTTACATTTAAAAACAATGAGAAGATTCTGTCACATGAACAATTAATTTTCCATGTTCATTTGAAAATATGTTGTCTGAATAGATGAAACATATCAAAGTAACATATGCGCAGGGGGTTTTAATATACAGCACATATTAACATTTTTCTCTTATTTAATGTTTATATCATTCTACTTATGTGTCATGCTTACTTTGAGATGTTTATAAATGTTAACTCATTTATTGTTCATATCAACCACACATTAGGCATTATTATCAGGCTTATTTTACAAAACAGGAAACTGGAGCAATGAGTGGTAGGTACATAATTGCCAGGTTTCACACAATCAGGCGAGGCTGGACTTGAATGCGGATAAGCCACCTCAGAAATACAGGTTCTGAATTGCTACACTAGTTTGCAAGAAGACCGGCCCCTGAACGACAGTCTGGTGTTGCTGCCTTTCAGAGTGTGTGGTGAGCTCATGCACTATGCCGCCATACAGATGTGCGTTTCAGTCCTGGCTCTGCCACATGCGGGATGTCTGACCTTGGGCAAAAACCTACAGTGTTTCATTATCTGTATGCCATTTAATTCAGAGTGTTGAAGGGAGGATATAAATATGTAATACTGATAAAAGAAAGCATTTAGAATCCTGCTTGTCATGTGGACAGTACTCAAAAGCATTATTTATTAATATTTCTATTAGATAATATTAAAGAACATGGAATGTGCCAATCATACCACCAGTCCAGTCCAAGCATTCATATCTCTTGGCTAGTCTGCTGCTCATGCCTTTGACTCCCCATCTCCAACTCTACCTCTGACCCAGAAAGCATCCTTTTTAAACTGCAAATTCTATCATATCTATGCAAATTTAAATCTGTCTCTTATTTCCAAGATTCCTATGTTAAAATATAAAAGCTTCAGCAGGGTTTACATGATCGTGAGGCTTACATGATCTGGTATCTCTGTATATCAGTCCCCATCTCAATTACTCTCTTTCATGTACTTTATGTTTATAAGAGAGACTAATAAAAAAAAAAACAATCATAATACTGTTCATTAATTCCAGAGGCCTTTATTGAATGCCTATTCAAGTTTCAGCTGCCAAGGGAACACAAAATGGGAAGAGCCAGGTGTTCTTCCCCATACATGTAAACATTAATAGGCATTTGCACAGCATCTATTCATATGGCCCCTTTCTTTTCCTTCTCAAGTGAGCTTCCTGCCAATGCCTGCTTTCACCGCATCCTCCTCTTCCAATTAGTTCTCTAGTGGTTTAATTATGACTTTTGTTCTATCTCTACCACTGAAACTATTCTCTCTCAGATTATAAATGACATTTGTGGTAGATACTAATAGTTGTCTTTCTAATACCCATTTCTTTCCCTCTCTCTCTCTCTCTCGCTCGCTCTTTTTAATGGAGAGAGGGACAGAGAGCTAGAACATTTTGGACAATAATGTAGCCAACTTAATTTAAAAAAAAAGCTTCATTACCCATATATCTTTGCAGCTTAGGAACTGTAATTGTCAGTCTACAGAGCATTTCTGGAAAATAATATGTTTTCCTGATTTAAAAACGTACTGCACTTTTCTTGTTATATATATATTTTTTTCTTTTTCTTCTTTCTGCTTTTAATGGAGATATGAAGCTGGAGATGGAGCAGCCATCATGTGATCATAATATGACCATAAAGTTGAGAAACTATATGCGAAGAAAAGAAAACTTGAAAAATACTGGGACATTAATGAGGTTGTGAAGTCCCTGCAAGACTCCTGAAACTTCTTGTTTCTGGACTTTGTTACATGAGCCAAAAGGTTTCTGTATTTAGTTACTAAACACAGTCCATAATTGATATAGACTCAAAATTATGAAGTCCAACAGCCAATGTTTGGTTTTATGTTTCTGAAACACTTTAAAGCATTTGGTTCTGTTGATTTTTTTTCTCACTTGAATTCCTTTCTACATCAGTTTGTGTGTGTGTGTGTGTGTGTGTGTGTGTGCGTGCACGCGCATGCGCGTGTGCATGTGTTATTACTTTTTCCAGGTTCTTTCCATCTTTTTATGTCTTCTCCTTCATAGTTATTTTCTAAGTTTCTGTTCTTTTTATCATCTATTATATGTTGCATTCCTCATCTTTTTTTTGCTCTGTCCTTTTATTTTTTAGTCTCTCTTTACACATTCTATCTAAAAGATATTTATTACCTTTATCAAGACTTTTACTCTAAATCATATGCCCAAAAGTCAAAATCTTTGTATCTCTAATCCAAAGCTCTTAATTCTAAAATTAACAAATAGCCTACAGAACATTTATACCTAGTATTCCATAGTGATTTCAAACTCAGGGCTTCTAAAATTAATATAAAAATATCAACTTCTTGCCACAATTCTGGAAAGAATTACTTTTGTTTTTACCTTCATTATGTTATGTAATTTTTTTTGCAGTGCTTACCAGCTTGACAATAGCATTTTATCATTTACCAGATTTACAATGTATGGCATGCATCACAAAAAAAAAAAAAAAATGCAACTCAGTTTGACTTAAGCAAAAGGAAACGTGTTATCCCTCATAACAACTAGCTTAAAGGTTGGGAGCTCTAGCGTTAGTTAATTTAGCAAGTCAGTAATGATATCAAGGTCCCTCATCATTTCAGTCCTTCTACTCTACCACCTTTGTCATGTCACCACATGAATGACATAGGTTGAGGCATCAAATCCAAACATGTACAAGTCTAGAAGAAGAGAATGTCTTTGCCTGTGTAACTCTTTTTAAGAGCAAAGAAAGTTGCTAAGCAGACTCACTTTCATTATCCAGAACTGTAAATCATGTTCTTTTGTAAAGAAATCATTGTAAGGAAGAATAAGGAAAAGAGGCCTTCACGTGTGCTATTTTACCACTGTCCTCTAACTCCTTATTCTTAAATTTTTCTTTCTCAGAAATGCCTTTTTTGACCAAGCATCTCTCTCTTATTTTACCAGACATACAGCTTGTTTTGTCTAATCCAAACTTTCAGTCATTCTTAGCAGTACTTGTAATGATAAGGCTTTAAATATTTATGTGGTTATTTAATTGTTTCTTCACTGGACCCAATGTATCAGGAAGACAGACTGTGTCTATTTGTTCACAGCTATATTAGCAATGTTAGAAGAATGCCTGGCCCAGAGTATTAACACATAATAAATATTCATTGAATGAATGGATTAAGATAGAGGAATAAGTGGTTTGATTATATAAAAAAAATAGATTCTCCATTTAGATATTTGTGACTTATAGAAGCAGACTAAGTTCTATTTTGATTGGTAATTCCAAATGTGTCACAAATTGGGAAGGCGTATAAACAAATTTTTAAAATGCATCTATATTTACCTAAAACAAAAGCTACTGTGAAATAGTCAAAATAGTTTAGTGAAGATCACATTGCATCGCAAAATATGATTTCTGCAATTAAAGGTACTGCATCGGCGTCATGCACTCATATTCTAAAATGTATCAGTTTAACATAGAAAAAATTATATCTTGGGTAAATTGCTAAAAGTGTCTCACTCTGCCACTAGAAAGAGATCATTTTACTATGCATTAATAATTATAATAACAAATACAATTCAAACAGCAATTATTAGCATACATGTAATATGTAACAGTTTACATAGTAATTTCATTCCATTATCTCACTTCCAAGAAGGTTGTTTTCTGGATTAAATTTCTTTTTGCAAAGAATAATATATTTTCATTCCAACACTTCAAAATACATATTCTTTTATAGATATATTTACATGTAAAACAAAACACACACATGTACACACACATACAAATGCACACACAAATTTAAATGAAGAATATACCATATACATATAACCAGAAGTGTGGTAGGTTGGCATTTTAGTCTACATGAATGCTGTTTCCTTCTGCTGATGGTTCTCATCCTTGTTAAAAGCTCTTGGATCCTCCCCTCCCATTTCTCTGATATACATAAAAATATATTTTGTTTTTATTTCTGGCAAAATGTTTAACATTGCTTGCACTTTGATTGTTGCAATATACTTAATTATATAAGTCAGTTTGACTATTCTGACACAAACATTTCAGAACATAAACAAACCATAACTTATGTAAAATATAATTTTATATAAAATTATTAGAAGTTCCTTATATAGAAGTTCCCTGTGCTAAGGGGACACTGATGGGCCTTAGCACATTAATGCACATCAACCATAATTCATAACTTCATCTGAAAGCACAAAATGACATTTTCCTCTAGCATTAGACTGAAGCGTTTCTTGTCCCAGAGTCTCACCATCACCATTGGCCAATATGGGATGCTCCAAAGTTTCTATGTTGAGTGGAAGGGGCATTGAGTCACTTCATTGCCTTAGTAAAGGGGGTGGAGATATTCCCAGAGGGCAGCCTCTGGCTTTTGGGTAATGTGAGGATGATAACTGAGCTCCCAGTTGCCCTCCTGTTGGCTGAGCAGGGCCCCCAAAGGTCAGCGGACAGTTGGTTGCAATGGAACTTACATCTCAGGTCCTAAGAGAAGGAACAGCTTTCTTCAATTGTAATAATTGAAAATTGGTTCTTTTGAAGTATTAGGAGGAAAATTGAAATTACAGTTCTTCACTCTCTTCTCTCATTTGCCATTACATGTGGGCGAGTGGGGGATAGGGAACAATAAATTGCACTACTTAGAGATGTAGGCTAAACCATTCTTTTGGCAGCTGTGTCAATAAAGTATACACATAGCATCAGTTTCCCATTATACACATCATTCAGAGTCATATATTACTCAGTATAATGGGAAAAAAAAGAGACTAAAACTTAAAATAAAAAGAGAAATTGAAGTACAACTAGAGCAAGTAGCAGCTGAGCCAACAGCAGCCAGCACAGTGAAACATTTAGTCAGTTCTTCTGGAAAACAAGTGCTTCTGGCATTAATGACCCTCAATGTCACATCCCAGAAAGCTGAAGAGCAGATGGGGTGCAAGAATATTGGAAGCAAATTTTTTTTGCTATTCGCAGGTAATTGGAAATAAATAGATGACTGCCCCCACACATTGCCCTGCAGATTGTGATTTGGTTCAAGAGTTTTGAAGGTGAATGTTTCTGTCTGTTTGCATTGACTTTGATGTGGAGTTTTCAAAGTGAGTGTGATAGGACAGTCATCATGTAGGTATGCTACAGGTGCAAAAATAAGTGTTTCCTAAGGATCAGATGGGGTAGGTGGTTATTAATTCATCCTTCCACTTCTCTGTATACCAAGATGTAATCAACTTTTGCCCAGTTGTTGGCAGAGGCTAATACTTGCTTCAAAATGGCTATTCAGTCCTGGAACCAAGACCCCAAGCTTGGTGAGGTTCCTCTGCCTTACTCAATAGATTCCCAAATAATCGCAATTAGCTATTTATTTTCTAAATGTAAACAAAATCCACTTTTTATTGCCTCAAGAAGGCTGGCTAAGAAAAGCATCTTTTTTAGAAAAGAATTAGTTTTTGATGCACACATACATAATATGCATACAATGTACTCATTTCATGCACTTTCTAAAAGTTAGGTTTATAAAGGGGTTTGCAAAATGTGGTACTAGTCAGGGATTGTTTTGGCAGATCTGTCATATAAATTTTGAAAGAGCTCACCTTCTATTGTTGTGAAAATTTAGATTTTTACAATTAGATTTCAATAAAGGATCCCAATAATTTTTATCTTATTTTCTAAAAGAATTCTATGGAGTTTTCATTTAAAATTTAATTACACTTTCAATGTTCAGCGTTCTTAATACACAAATGTCACAGTGTACCAGTGATGTAATATTTTTGAAAACGGTGGCTGTCATAGCAGCAGGGTGTAAGAGAGACTGGGTTTTGTGAGTATTCTCCCAGCTGCCACACTGTTATTAAGGAAAAACATTAAGCCAACTCTCTCTTTCTGTCTCTCTCTGTCCTATCAGTCTCCAAAGGTTTCTTCTACTTTAAAATGATACAGTTTAGAATATGAGTGCATGACTCCAGTGCAATACCTCAATCCTTTAATTGTAGAAATCATATATTTGTGGTGCAATGTGATTTCCACTGAACTATTTTGACTATTTCACAGTAGCTTTTGTTTTAGGTAAATATAGATACATTTTTAAAATTTGTTTATATGCCTTCCCAATGTGTGACACATTTGGAATTGCCAACGAATAATCAAGATAAAACTTGATCTGCTTCTATGTCACATTGTGATTTGGATTTATAGATCACTCCTAGATTCATTACAAAAAATAAAAAAAAAAGAAAGCATTCTTATTTTTCTTGTTATTTTCATTTGGTTTGGGGGGGTAGAAGTGGTGGGAGCCGAAATATCTTAATCTTTCATAGTAGAGCTGATATTTTAAATAAAATATTTTTCAAAACATTCAGAAAACTGCTCTGGATCAACATTCATAGGTAAACATAGCTTCTCCTTTTTTCATTTTTATCTGAGAGCAGAGACCTTCACTTGATGTTCTCATTTATTTTGTAATGGCCAATGAGAATATATTAGTGTTCTGGAGGTTTTTTTGGCTTTGTCTTTTAAAATGTTACTATGTGTCTAAAGTAACTTTAAATGTCTATTTCTCTCATATCCTTTTATTTTTGTTTACAGACTCATATTTTAATCATTAAGATCTTTTTAAAGAAACCTAAAACAACTTTATTTTGTATATTGAAAAAGATAAGTTCTATTTTAGTGAAATGTGCAAAAGTGTGAAAGTTTTTTTTTCAGTATAAAATAATAATAGTAAATAAAGAAAACCTCAGAATCATTATCCTGTATTCAAATTCAACATTATCTGCTGAGCAAGAACAATAGAGACTTCAAGCTTTTGTGAGAAGACTCCAGTACCCAATTTGAAATAAATGATTAGTTGTGTGGTTTAAGAAATTTAGTTTACATTTATTAAGCAATTACATATAAAAAAATACTAGAATAGTATCTAATTTGATGAAACAAGTTAGTTCATTTCCCAACTCAATGAAACTTAGGCTAACCTTTGTCCTTGGGGGAAAAAAATTAAAAATGCCAGAATTAGGTGATACTGTCCTAGGATATATGATTAGATTTCAATGTGATTAGAGAATTCTGTAGTACCAGCCAGAACAGGGAGCACAAAAGGATGTTTCCTATTTCTTCTCTCATAGTTCAGTCATCTGTCCGCTGGGAACTTCTGAGCTCTCACTCCTTTATGCCAATTGCCAATTCACAAGCGGTGGGAAGGTTGATGCTAAGGAGACTTGACAGCACAGAGCAGAAAGGCACCAAAATAATTCTATGCCCCTGAGTGGCCCTGTGGACATGGACACTATAAGTATAGAAATGAGGCCATAGAGCAAGGAGGCATCATTTTGGTGTCCCTTGGGCCTGTAGGAGTCAAAACAAAGCAACCCCCAGAACAAAAGGTTATTCCCTATAGGCTTGCATGTGATGGCATGGAGATTTTGATTGGAATTTTTTTCCATTCCTAAGTCAATATTGCAAAGAAAAAAATGTTTATTTTCTCATAGTACGTGATCTACTTTTTTTAAAAAAAATTTGATATCCTTTCTTTCTTCTACCCTCTGCTTCCTTATAGAAGATACTTACTGAGTTGCAATCATTTTTGTGGAATTGTTGTACTAAAGA
The DNA here is from genome assembly GCA_030015415.1 of Cynopterus sphinx. NCBI lineage: Eukaryota > Metazoa > Chordata > Mammalia > Chiroptera > Pteropodidae > Cynopterus > Cynopterus sphinx. The sequence continues at coordinate 23,607,943 of CM057384.1, read as the reverse complement.
CTGAGTCTAGGTGAGTAGAATCCATAGGGAGATAGGAATAAAAGAAATACAAGTTCTCTTCAATGCCAGATGACACCAAATGGATTTAAGGCCAGTACCTGAAAACCTCTTGGAATAGGGGTTTCCATTAAGGAAATGTATATAGCAATGAGCCAAGACTCTAACACATATTCTATACCTATTTAAGTATATGGGATAGCATCAGGTGTTTTACTATTAAAAAAAAAGATAAAAATATAAGGTCATAACTTTTCTCTTCAATGAGTTTCAACCCATCAGAGAGTCTACATTAATATACACAAAATAATTACAAATTATATAGGGTAACCATTTCTCAGAAATATTTGATTCTCAATCATATAGATATAAATGAAATTACTGTTGATTTAAACTTGACATTATCATAAATGTTACATTTGACTATATTTTTATGGCTTTAATAATCAGAGAGCTTAAAATTTCTGAATGATCTAGGAATGTGGTCCCAACAACCATAGTTACTGAAGGTTATGGGAATCTTTTTTGAAGATAAATGAGTCATTTAGATATTACAAATTTTGTTTACATGAGTCTAATGATTTAGATGAAATGTTAAACAAATAACCTTTTATATAAATAGTCTTTCCCTCTGTCAGTCCAGCCATTATTGTTTATTGTCACCTAAGTAATTCCCTAAAGTTCTCGGTTTTTAATTTTTTTAGATAATTTAATGGTATAGATATTCTTCAAGCTGATATATGGAAAAGTACATAATTTTTAAAGCACACAAATGGCAAAGAACAGGTCTCCAGTGACACCATTTTAGTGTACCCCATTTACTGGGTGGTCTGTGAAATGAACAAGTGGCTTCTTAATTGAAAAATCTATTAATGACCTGAAAAGATACTTACACCAGGTAAAAATGCACTGTCAGGTACCAGCAAGTTAAGTTGGTTAGAAATGAAAGAAAACTATGCCCTCCTGTGATTTCTGTACTTCTTAGGGGTGGGGATAGAGGGGAGGAGAAAAAGGAATATGCAAATCGAGTTCTAGTTCTAAACTAATTTTAATACAAACTAAATTGCATCACCCATGATTTTATAAATACTTTGGAATACAACATATTGATTGCATAATAGCCCATCAAATAGGAGGTTCATTAGTTCAGTAAGTTTTATATGCAGTTTAGCTATTATTTTCTACTAGAATGGAAGAAACTGAGCAAAACTGTCACCATCACAGTGATGCCTGGCAGATAAGAACCAAGTTCAGTCCCACTTACAATATGCAAAGTCTGAAGAAAGTAATAGTTAATAGTTCTGTCCGACCCCCTATTCCCAAGTCAATATCATTTCAGAATCATATTTCCTTAAACATTATAAGTATGACTCATTGGGACCTTTGACAATTCTACCTATCTATCCCAATGTAAGTTATCATGTCATGCAAGTTACTTTTTCTTTTATCACATAGGCTAATTTGGATGTTATGTTATACCATGGTACTTTGTTCTGGAAATCTTCTTTTCAAGTGCAATTTATTATTTTCCTTGAATTTCAGTGTTTCTGGAAAATGGTTTCTCCTCATTTCAACACATACACAAAATTATTTTCCTCAGTAAAAGCCTTTAAGTTTCATGTCGTTAGTGTATGTTGCTGGCTTCTGGTGAACAAGGGACAGAGGAAGTAGTGACTAGTATCAGAATCATGAGCGAAGATATGTTTTATTCATAAACTTTGTACCTCCAGTGAAATTAAAAGCAAAGTAAAGGGTCGAAGCTGTGAACCCTTTTTCCTAGAGCCTGTAAACCAATAAAGACTTTATATTAGCTATCGATATCTATCTCTGGGTTGCCTTAATAACATCTTATTCCCTGTTTTCACCAGCCATCAATAATATTTCTGCCTGCTCGCTCAGGCCCCTATCTCTGCGTGCAATTGCATTATAAGGGTCTATAAGCCCAATTTGCTTCACATTCTTATTTTTGGAAAAGGCTGGCTGGCTTTTGTAATGAGAGCAGCTGCCAAGAAGGCTTGACAGAATTTGTGGCCCATCTGGCTTATAATCTTCACTCAATATCTCAGAGGCCTAAACTCTGAGACCTGCTGATAAGCTCAGGCGTCCAGGCAAGCGATGGCAGCCTTCTCTGTGATTTCTCATTAAGGACAGGGACATCTCTCTGGGAATCTCTCATATCCTGGATATTACATAATTCCTTTTTTCATTTTCTAATAAGTACAAGAGAGTTGTATTTTTTACACTATAGTATCTTCATGTACCTAGATATGAGTGAACGGCCATTTCGAAAATTTTGACGTTTAAATGTTCAGGTTTCCTATAATATCTGTTGTTATTCCAAAAGAAAAAAAAAACTGAAGAAAATGCCATGAAATAGTTCAGAATATATTAAATTATCCATGTATACATTGTAGTTTTTAGTAATGACGTGTATATAAATACACATGTTTTCCATCACAGTACTAGTATGTGGCACCAGTGGTTTATGGCAAAGAGGAATAGAGTCAATAGCATATCCACTCACTTGCCCCAGCATTGACTAGCCTATTTTCTTGGTGATTAAATTAACAGAAAGAAAGATAAAGAGTTAGCTATTGGGGGTGAGGCAGTATATGAGAGTTTGATTGAAAGTGTCCTTTTCCTCCTCTACTTTCCCTATTGAAGATGAATTTTAGAAATAACATATAATAATGTACTGCATAATAGTATTAATCTTTTCTATCTTGCATCTTTTTTCTGATTTCTCATGTTGTGTTTCTTATCCTTTGTGATTCACTACTAAGTATGTCAAAGTAGATGATATATCCCCTGCCCCTAGAAATTTACAACTAGTGGGTCTGAATTTATTGACTTCTAAACTACAATTGAGAAAAACTATTATCTCCTCTAGAAGGGATGCAGAAATGGATTCTGTACTTTGGTAGATCTACATCTATTAATGTAGTTTAGTTAGAAAGATTAGCAAGGCTTTATTTACTATTTATCTTCTCTTTCTTGTTTAAATTGCTTTTGCTATGTTTCCTATATTTTACATGTATTTTTGATATACTTGAGATGATAGGGACAATATTCTGATCAAAAAGCTCCTATGAGAAAAATCTGAATAATAACTCATCAAAAAAAAAAAAATCTAGGCATGGAGCAGGACTTGTTGCTTATAAGACAGAAGACTGGATCATTCTTGGAATGAAGACTAAGCCGTTAATTTTTTTCTCATCAATTATTCAACAAACATTGTTTGAGCACAGACTGTGTATGCATCAGGTGCTATAAATGCCCTTAGGAATGGAAATTTGCATGAGTTAGAAAAACAACAACCTATTTTACCCAAAGAAGGAGAAAAAGGCAAATTGGAGGCTTAGAGGCTCTGGCGAAAAGAAGAATTAACTACCATTAACAACATGCTGATGGGAGCACATCAAACAAAACAAACAAAACCCTGAAAAGTATATCCAAAACATTCAGATTGAGAGTGTTTAAGAAGCTAGTCAACAAGTAGTGTCCTGAGACCAGGTGAGGACATAAATATGTCAGAGAGAACCTGAGGAGACTAAATACAGAATGAATGGCCCACACCCTGAGCCATAACCAGAAACATCTTTGAGGAAGAACTAAGGATCCCATTATCTTGGCAATGAAACCAACTCACCTGCACCTGGTTCTGTATCTCAGTACAAACGGAGCTAGAGAAGCTCTGACTGCTGCATGGCAGAGTTCACAGGGGCTTTTACTGGGTATTAATGGAAACTTAAGCCACAAATCTTTGTCATTGACAACCAATTTCTAGACTTTTGTATTACTTTTACTTTGCTCTCTCCTTTAAACGACCTAGTAAAAATAATCTCTAAAATTATTATTAACTTATCTTAGCTGAACTGAAAACAAAAGAAATCATACCCAATGTTGTATGAGGGAGAATGAATTGGCACTGTTTTGGTGGCTGACATCATTCTTAAGCCAATCTCACATTTTTTTCCAACATCTACATTAGAAGCTTTGTTCAGATGTCATTAACTCCCTTTGGTGTTCCAAACCAGGTGTTCCCTGCTTCTGTATATAGTAACAACTTATACTGTTGTAATTACTAATTTTCATGTTATTTGAAAATATACTATTGTTTAAAATTTTCTGTCATTTGTAAAAAAAAAAAAAAAACAAAACAAAACAAAAAAACATTACTAGGGCTTTTCCTCCATTTATCCCCTTTATATTTTCAATTAGACCATCTCCTGTTGTTATTAGCTTATTTTTTTTTTTTTTTCATTTAGTACATGCTCTGGAAGCATCTATCAGGTCACTGGTTAATTCATTGATTGTTTAACAAATCCAGACTATTCACATGTAGAGCTTTAGACCTAGTATTTGAAATGTTCAACCACAAAGTGTCCTGATTCTATTGTAAAAGAACAGCTTTCTAACAATAACCTCATGCAAAGTTACTAAATGTAGTTAGAATGACTCAGACTTCTTAATAAACTGACTCTGTAAACATATAGAGACATCTTTTTATATGCAGTACAATTTTTACCATGCTCATAGCATGTTTTACTCTATTTTCTGATATGAACATAGATGACATAGGAATTTTTAAATAAAGGTGAAAGAGGAAGATCCTGAATGAAGGTCTATGTGAGAGAATGTCTTCTCTCTCGCCTACGTGGGTAAAATCTGGCAGCATTTGGCTGCTTAACCTCATGCTCAGGCATTAATTTCACACTTTATTTCCCAGAAATTGAAGACAGTTAATTGACTTTTTACAACTGGTATTGAAACTTTTTCTACTTCATGCCTCATGAGATGGGAAAACTGTGCTGCTAGTGGGCCTCAACGGCTTGTCCAAGAAGAGGTGACAAGTCAGTAAATAAAAGACCCAGAATAAATTCTATATCTTATAATGTCCTGTTTTCATTTTTATAGAGAATTATTACAGTTGAAAGAATTTCAATAATGATCAAAACTTAGCTACTTTTCTTCAGTGGTGTAAAATCTTTTAAATTTACAAAAATATTGATGCTAAAAAGGACTTTAGAAAGTGAAGTTTGAAGATCAGCTGTTTATGTAATAGACATCAACAAATCAGACATGTTCTTTAACATTTTAAAAAATATAACATAGAGAGGAATGAAGGAAATGTAGAGTGGAAATAGAAATATATTCTGATATTTACCATGTGCCTACTATGTGACAGGCCCCACATCAGCCCCTTTTTTGTTTCTTAGATAATTTTATTCTCAAACTCTAGCTACAAGTTATATCCTAGGGTTGCCATTATTCAAATGAAAAAATTGTTAAGGCTCTATGTATTACAGGTAGGATTCAACATAAATGAAAATAGGTGTCCATAATACAACTTCCACTTTTCCCATTAGTCTGAGATTTTATAAATAGAATAAATTTTAGAAAGTTAATGAATAAAACAGGAGAAGAACTTTTCAGGCAACTATTGTGAGTGTTTTAAAAGTGAGTTCTTTTTGACATAATAAAAAAAAAAGCATGGAGATTATCACAGGGTTGTTGTTTTTATTTGTTTGTTTGTTTGTTTGTTTGTTTGTTTATTATAGATATTCCACCTCTTCTCTACCTGCAGGTATATGTTAAATTAAAATTCTGAAGATAGGAGTGGCCATCAGACTTGTCGCAGCCTATAAAATATGTTAACATGAGGTACATCTAGGCAAAAGCTCTCATAGGATGTACACCTTGCCACATCCCTCTTCCTGTCTTGGACATGGAACAATCTTGTGCGAAGTTATCTCTGTCATCCTGGGTCCTTGAGTGACTATGATAAATGGATCCTGGCTTGTTCTGACTCATCTAGTGAGCATTCAGATATTTGCCTTAATGAATCAGGCATTTCTTTTTGAAATAATGTAAATGTGAAGAGCACAATTTTGGCTCTGGAGAGATTTGTCTTTTAATGCCTATTTGTGCCACTTATTGGCTAGGCAACTATGAATAATTGATTCTCTAATCTTCAATTTCCTCACATATGATATGGTCATGATAGTATCTATATCATGAGGTGGTCATAAATTAAATGTGATGAGGTTTATAATTGTTCAGTTGAATGTCTGTCACATACTTTGAAGTTTTAGAAGTACCATCATAATCACAGTCATCATCATCTTCTTCATCATCATCATCATCCAGGGAGACAATACATTAATTTTTATGATATTTTCATAAGGGGCTTTGAAACAAAGGGGAAAAGCTTTTTTTGTGTTGATTGGAGACTATGAAAGATCGTCAATAATAGCTTCAGAATAAAAGGATAAGAAAACTGACACATGAATGCCACAGACTCCATGTGCAAGACAGACTGTAAGTACTTAGTAAATGCGAAATGAACCACAGGCTCAACTAAGGCAGGGATAGGAAAGGGTGACTGTTTCCAGACAAGAAACGTGAAGACAAAATAACTTTTGAGTGTTATTTAGTTAAATTATTATCTCTTGAAAAAACATTTTTTTCCTTGAAGACGTGAAAGTAGAAATAAAAAGCTCATACATTCCTTTGACTTCTTAGTAGTTTCAGAGTCTTGAGAATGACTTGAAGCTGTCTGAGTTGAGTTGAAGAAATGAGCAGCTGGATGTAAGTCATTCTTTGACTTATGAAACACGAAAAAGGAAGGTGTTACTAAAACAGAAAACAACAACAACAACATATATGAACAAGTGCCCCGCAATGGAATGTCAGACAACGGTTTTTCAGAGTTCGCGGTAAGAAACCTCCCACTGAGAAGCACAGTCTGAAATCATTTCCCAGGAGAGTGACTCTGAGGACCTGGATGTGCTCTGAGCAGGTGTTCCAGCAAGTGCTGCCAACTGGATCCTTCAAATTGTGAGACAGCCTCAGCAATTATTCTGAAACCTTCACAAACAGGCATTCAGTTGGGAGCCAGGAGAGTAACAGCATATGTAGAGAGGAAAAAATATCAGCTTTCAAGAACCAATAGACTTTGTGTGTGTGTATGTATACATATACATGTATATACATATATATATATATACACATATATATATACATACATATATATATATATATACATGTTCTCCATGTTATGATTATTTATGACCATCATGGTACTCCTTAACGTTTCTAAAAAAATTCTGTTTCCTTAGGTTTTTACTAATGGATCAATAGCCTAGAGTAATTATTATGTAATTCTCAAAAGGCACATATCTTTACAATTGTAGAATTATTTAATCCAGTAAAGAATATAACTGAAGTAAACTGCATATTTGGATATAAATCACCAAAGTTGACCTCTTTCTATAAATGAAACAATGTGAACCAGTCATATAGGTTAGGTCACTTCCAATCAGATTACATGATAATAGAAATAAACAGGATCTGGTTTACATAGAGGACTTTTATTCCAGTTCTATCTCCTTGTCAGCATTATGTCCTGTAGAGATCACCAAACTGTCCTGAGAATTAGTGTCTTCATCTGTAAAATAAAACAAGCTTTAAAAGGTACCCATTATACCTATAGTACAGTTTGGTTCAAGTAGAATGATGTGCAAGAAAGTTTTTAAAATCTTGCTCCAAAACAGTTTAGAGATATGAAGGACCTATTATCACTACAGTTATTTTTGGAATAAATGAAACCACATTTAACCTGCATTTATTTCCCTAGTCTCTCTTACAGTTATAGGCCATACTGTATAATTATCAACCTCTTTTAACAGAATTCTCAAAAATCCCTTCTGCATAAGGCTAGGACAAATTGTACTTTGTTTTGTTCCTGAATGTGTGTGTGTGTGTGTGTGTGTGTGTGTGTGTGTGTGTGTGTTTGTATGTGTGTTTCTACCTGCAAAGACCGTATTTTATTTGACTTCTCCTTTTATGTGGCTCCATCTGTACTTGGCAATACCGAGTATTCAGAGAGTACTCTCCATTAATTATTTTAAAACTAAAAACTGAGAGGCATATTGAAAAGGTAAGAGGTATAATAGAAAAAGTTCCACACTTGTCTCAATATAGTAGGGTTAAGTAGAAGCTGCTCCCAAAAGAAAATCTAGTGTAGGTTTCTAGCTGTCCTCCAGTACTGGGTAGCTTCATAATAAAGTTAGAAAACATGACAATTTATAGTCAGGGGGTCTTACTGGATTTTAGCAATTGTCAAAATGCATGGGTCAGTTGGAGAATTATATAATGTATATACACACAGAAAGGCTGTGATACCTTTCTTGGAAGATGATATTTTTTTAGATAAATATATCTTCATAATCTGCTGTGGTCTTTCTATCCAGAAACAGCAGCTTAAAATAAATAAAAAGCCCCTCTCTCTTGTCCCCTCTCTCTCTTTCTCACACATACACCCATTTGTTCCCACATGCTCCCACACAGAGAAACTCTGTTCCAGCTCTTTAATTTGATGATTATTTCTGTAACAAATTCCTTTCTTCCTGAATTCAGCCATAGACATCAATTTTTAGCCCTTTAACACTAAGATGTGGCATCTACAAGAATGAATGTTTCCTGTGTATTTTCACATTCTCAAATTTATTATTGATGGGCATTTCACTTATTATGCAAATATAGAATGGCAGGGAATTGATGACTTTTGGTCAAAGCTAAGGGTAAAATAAGCTGTATGACCAAAAAATGTAAACTTATCCAAGTTTAATGAGAGGCCAGGGCGTGCCCAACTGCAGCATCTCCTGGCACCATAGTCTTGACTAGGCATGGTAGCAGTGACTTCTCAGGGCTCAGGTGATTCACAGAGACTTCCCAGGGACATTTTATTACTTACCTAAATCCGGTGGAACATCAAGTTGTTACATTTTCCAATTCTATGCCTCTGTCATGGAAGGCGTGCTTCTTATAATACATATATTGAAAAGTATTTTGAAGCTTATTGTCAGTTGTGTCCTGTTTTAAGGGTACAGAAACACTCAAACCTGCTTTGAAAAGGGAATAATAAGAGCCTTAATTTGAGGGCCACCGATTACAGACTCCATTAAAATTGCCATAAGGCACATTATTAATATAACTGATGATACTAATAGTCACAATTTATTTAAACCATTGTGTTAATGGAGTTAACATACACCATTTATGCAAATGTTAGCTTATAATATTATCCAGGGCATATATGTTTTTTTTTAATTTATTTATCATAGTACCTGTGATCATAACATTTTATGGGTTAAGATAAATTAACTTTGTGGGTTACCATATATATTTTGGGTCTTCCATGTTCATAAAATTCTGCTTAAAAAGAGCTGATGCAATTGTAAGGCATGCACTTACTTGATTTGCCCAGTGCTAGCACAAGGATAATGACTTCAAATGTAGGCATTTTTGTGCTCAGTGGTTGTTAAAACTATCCATACATATAGACAAATCCTGTATTATATTATGAAAGGGTAAAGTAATTGTATGAGAATTTTTTTATTGCTCTAGTTTAAAAAGTCATTTTTAATAGTAACATACTTGTCTTACTTACTTTGGGCTGCCAAAACAAAATACCATAGACTGAGGGGCTTAAACAACAAGTATTCTAGAACAGGGTGCCAGCATGATAGGGTTCTGAGGAAAGCTCTCTTCCTGATTTCCACACTGTGCTCTCACATGGCAGAGAGAGAAAAGCTCAAGCTCACTGGTATAATAAGGGCATTAATCTCATTATGAGGACCCAACCCTCATGACCTCATCTAACTCTCATTACCTCCAAAAGGCTCCATTTCCAAATACCATCACATTGAGGGTTAGGGCTTCAACATATATATTTTAGGGGAGACACAAATATTCAGTCCATAACAATGACTGTAGAATTTTTAACAATGACAATACAGTATCACTGAGATCCACTCAATTAGAGCATTTTAATTTTAAAAATATATGTAGAATAGCTTTCTTAACTCTGAGCTTCAATTTAATTTAACTATGAGCTAAACTTAGCTATGGAATAAATAAATGTTTCACTAGTAGTAATAAAATATATTCAGCATATTTCAAGCAATATACAGCTTTGTTCTTACAATGGGATTCTGCATATACTATCTCCCATTACCTCTTTAGGGAATCCCTATTGCAAAGAGGTATCAACCCAGTATTGGATGGTATCTGCCTTTGTCAGTCTTTTGACACATTGGTGCCTCCCAGGATTACACATGATACTTATGTATCCCACCAAGAAAGGCTGCTGGGAGTTCTCAGTCTCTCTGACTGCAACACTCAAAGTTCAATCCCAATAGAAAAATGTTCAAGTTATTGTATTATTCAGGGTTCTCCAGAAAAATTGAACCAAAAGGATGGATAGATAGATAGATAGATAGATAGATAGATAGATAGATAGATAGATAGATATAGGTATAGATACACACACACGTGCATCTGTGTGTGTGTATAAATTTTAATAGTTTAAAGAATTGGCTCACTCAATTATGGAGGGTAATTCACTTTACTCAGAATTCACTAATTTAAATGTTAATCTCATCCAAAAACCACTTTGCCTGAAACATTCAGAAAAACTTTTGATTTATTATCTGAGCATTGTGTCCTGGCTAAGTTGACAAATAAAATTGACCACCACAGTTACTTTATGTCAAGAACTGATGTTTGTCGTAATTTTTTTTTAATCCAACTCCAAACAGGTTTGGGTGAATGAATATTTTTTTGAGCACTTATCATGTATTAAGTACTGGGGCAGATACTTTTACAATCATTTTATTGATGCACAAGATAGTCTTATGGGGGAAAACTTTAATATTATCTTCATTTTACAGATAAGAAAATTGAAACACAGTTTAATTGATTGTGTGAAAATCAATAGCCAGGTTACAACTCTCCTGGGAGACTATATTTTTATACATTTCTGTGAAATGTATAAAATTTTATGTTATGACACAGGATTTCTACACCAACTTCCCAGTGAGGAAAAAAAAGAAGACAATGTAGTTTAGAAGCTACCATCCTTCTTCCTCTTTTGCTCCTTCACACATTTTCTCTGTTTTCTCTATCTACCACTACTTCAAACCAACCCTTTTTTACTCTGGTTGTGGTTCTATTGTTATTAATTGTCATGATTAAAGTGGAATAATAGTATCTACCTATTTCTGAATATCAGCCACTGTACTATAAGTTTTAAATGCATCAACTCATGTCACTCTCTGTCACATGCATATACAGGTACACACATGTGTGTGAATGTACACATGCTGGATACCTATGAAGCAGGTATACTGTGAAAAGAGAGAATGGAAGTTTAGGGGTTTTAAGTAAATTGCTGCCAATCTAACAGAAATCCAGGGTCTTTCTACCTTCATGTCAGCTCATTTTCATCCCAATAAAAATATTTATGAGCATGAGAGATTCATTCCCAGCAGGAGGAGAATATATAATTAATCTGACTGCCCTCAGTGCAGTTTGGGGCCTGGGTACCACATGGTTACTACATTCTTTCCTCCTCTTAGATACATATGCCTGATTGGCCCGAGAGTCACTCTGATTGGAATCTTTGAGAGTATTCCTATTCCCCACAGTGAAGTCTGAACTCTAGTCCTGTCTATTTTTTTTTGTTTGTTTTTTTAGAAATTAAACTCTACTCCTGAAGTCTTCTAGTAATGGCCTTTGAGTCTGTCAATGGAGATTCTTTCATCAGATTAGGACCATTTGTCTAAAAAATTAGCTCCATGGGCACAAAGACTCTCTCCTTCTCCATTGCCCACAACAGTGCCTGACACATGGAAAATACTCAATACATAATTTTGGAATGAAGGAATCATGAAATACAGATTAAATGGATATTTATTGGTGTTCTAGAATATTATAATTTAGTTAGCTGTCCTTCATACTTTGTGGGTCTTAGTCCATTTAAACTGCCATAACCAAAATATCATAGACTAGATTACTCAAACAACAAACATTCATTTCTTACTGTACTGGGGGTTGGGAATTCCAAGATCAAGGTGCCAACAGATTCAGTGTCTGCTGAAGGCCCACTTCCTTTTTCATAGACAGTCATCTTGTTGTAAACTCACATGTCAGGAGGAGCAAGAGAGCTCTCTGAGGTCTCTTTTATAAGAGCACTAATCCCATTTCTGATCACCTCTCAAAGGCCTCACTTCCACATATCTCATATTGGTCATTAGGGTTAACATATGAGTTTTGGGGGGACACAAACATTCAGTCTATGGAAGTCAGGTGCATAACCAATCTGAGCTCTCTAGACTTATACCCACATCATCCTAGCAAATGTATGCCTACCTCCCAGCTCATGTTCAAGTCATGATTCCATCTACCCTTTGTACAGCAAACTGCATTCGTGGTTTTCACCTGTAACAGTGTCATGCTCAGTAGTAGCTGGAGATTTCTGTGAGCCCTATAGAATCTTCTTGCACGAAAGTTTTCGAATTCGTGCCAGTATCAAAATACTATCTTGATGGACATTATTTGCCTTCTCGAAGGTATTCAGTTTTAACTTCTATTTGCCTAATACAAGTGTTTTTTTTTTTAAGTATGCAAGGTGAAAAATAAGAGAGAATAAAAACATAATAATACTCTTGCATATAGCATTAAATATCCCACACAATCTAACCCAGAATTATCTTTCTATCAGTGTTCTCCCTGCCCACTCTGCAAGTACACTCCTTTCACAAACCTGAGTTTCTATATATTTCTCCCATAATTGTGCTTCCATCTTTTTCACACTCATCTATACTTGTCCCATCTTTTAACTTCACTCCAAATCCTCCTTCCTCTATGATGATTTTCCTGACTAGTCGTTTGACAATTTTTTAAATTAACAACTCCCTCCAAGGTGGCAAGCCAAGCTCTTCATAAGTAGCAGTGGTGAAGCAGGCACAGTCTCTATCTTCAAGGAGCTTAGAGCCCAAAAGAAATGTAAAGGGTGAAAGGACCCCTACAGTCTCAGAGATGTGGAGAATTCAGAGAAAGGAATGGTTGCTTAATCCTCACCAGTAGAAGCCAACCTTGAGCAGAGTTGGAAAGAATGAAACAGTTCTTGATTTTAGAGATATCTGAAGGGCATATATAAAGTGGACAGACTTTTTGAAAAAAGTCATAGTTACCTATGAGCACCTATAATTCATTTGATTTGACTAGACCTTAAAAATTATGAAAAAAGAGTGTTAGGAAAAGGGATCAACAGTTTGACTGGAGCTAGTTAATGGAGAAATAATAATGCCATTCTGCCATTTTAAAGAACTTGAATTTTATACTGTAGGTAACGATGAGGAAACAATTTTTGTTTTAATAAATGAGATAATATAAAAGGATCTGTGCTTTCAGGGAAAATGACAACAATATGTAATAGAATCATCACCTAGTGTTAAGTTATAAAGTATATCTAAGGACCTCCAAGTGCTCCTAGCAAGATTACCTAGCCCAGCTAAGACACCCATAGCCTGTGGCATCTGTGAAAGGTATGTACATGTTTAATCCTGAGGTAAATCATAAGTTTCAGAAATTCCTTCTCTTCCACTGTGGTCATCTCTGATCACATAGTGCTGAGTTTGACAGTGCTCACGTCTATTCCTTTGATAGACCCTGTAGTGTAGGATTCCCAGGTCTTCCATTATCACACAGGCTCACATATGATTTGTTTATTCTATTAATATAACTCTTTACTCCATCTTCAATCTTTTTCTGACCTTCCTTGGACAGTACTTGCTGCCTGATACTGGGTCCTGTTTGGCTGCACCAATTACAAGTTCTATTATCTTAAGCATGTTACTTAACATTTCTGGGCCTCAATTCCCTCAACTATAAAAAAGAAAAATAAACGTACATAATAACATAGTTACTGTGAGGATTCAAATCGTGAGGACACATAAAACATTTGGAACATAACAGCAATGAAATAAAATTATAAGAACACACCCTGTCATAGAGTGCATGCTCAATAAGTAGTACTTTTTAGGATTATTAGTATCTTCAGCAAAATTTCCTACATCATATTCTCAATTTTTTTTTTTATTTCACGAGTAAAATTTTGTCTTCTGAGAATACTTATGCTCTCAACCTCTCAAGTGATGTTTTGGTGTTTTTTCTCTCACACTTTGCTTATCTTGGGTGTTTTTTATCTCCTTGTCAGCAGTTGCATATTATTTTTGTTTTCTTCATTCTCAAAATCCCCAACTCTTTTGAAGTGTACTTTGCTTTATTACAACTTTATTTCATACTGTATTATAGCTCTTTCTCATGACTTCTACTGATCTTATAGATGACCAATCTGTCTCACTCTGTCAGTCTGTCTTCCTGGCTTCTTCGTTAATTCTTTAGCCATCATTCTTGGCAATTTGTTATCTATATTGGATACCTTCCTATCAACTCTTGACTTCTACCTCAAGTTAGCCTTGCACCCCCATGACTGTACCCTAGATTTTCTCATCATTAACAACTACACCCTATCTAGAACCTGATATCAAGCACAGCACTTTCTGCCCCAACTTTTTCTTGACCTCTTCTTAACTCCAATTTCCTCATCCAAGAAGCTCATGTGATGTATTTCCCTTTGTTCCAACAGTCCTTTGTCTTTTTCAGTTAATCTGTCTGGGGGTGGAGGGGAGACATTCTGAGAACCCATTTCATACTTCACCATTCAAGAGACCTGGTCTTTCTTCATTCTCCTTCATCTTAGTGACTCCTAGATTTTGACACATTTTTAAACGCAGATTACCTGGAGTATATGTTCTAAAATGTAAATTGTTTAACGACACTCCTATGTCTAAAATGCTTTAATAACTATTACATTTTGAATGGCGTATAACCTCTTTTCTTTGATCTCCAAGGTCCTCCACGGTGACCTCTGCTCATTCATTCCCTGTCCCTCATTTAGTAAGACTCATTCACATTGGCCTTCTTGTTATTGGTAACTAGTTTAAACCTGCTTTGTATTCTATCTAAACCTTTATTCTTGAGGTTTCTTTACCCAGAATTATTTTCTCTAAGATTGTTTTAAACCTTCATTTTTATCCCCATGCAGTTTTGTGCTCAGTGTCATCCCCTCAGTGAGGCCCACTCTGACCCCTCTTCCCCTCCAAAAAAAACTATCTTTTATACCATTATTACTCCTTTTTGCTTTGATTTTTGTCCTAGTACTTATTAAAATAAAGTATTTTTTATTCCTTTGTTGATTTGTTTATTTCCTGTGACTCTCACTTAAGGTTAGCATTATGAGAGCAGTCACTTTTATTATTCACCACTTTATTTTTGGCACCAAGAACAGTTATTGCCACAGAATAGGACTCAACACTCTTCTTTTTAAATGAATTGATGAATAAATGAATGAATATAGAAAGATTGGGAAGCAGAAAGTCTATTAAAGATTCTTTTGCAACAATCTATAACTGTTACATCTAAAAGTAATAGTTCATTTCAATCATTATATAGATAAAAAGCATCTTGTGACTTTTTCTGTGGTGCCAATTTACATTGGAAACAAACTCTTGCTCTTCTGATCTTCGTGTGTGCTAATGTTATATCTGTAGGTCTAGGATAAGTCCACTCATATCTTTTTATTTTTCTCAATAACTTTATACACAAGGCTTGTACTCTTCTGGGCACAAGAAATATTTATTGAAAAAATAAGTGATAAAAAGGTGCAAAACTGTTCTTCTCAGGAGCATTTGAGATTTTGCTCCTCTGCGCATATCATCAATTAAGCTTAAATAAAAAGTTGAATGCAGTGATTTGGAGAATATGGGAGAATATGGGAGAAGTAAGCATACAAAAGAGGAACAGAAATGTCTAAAAGAAACTTACTGAAATTGAATTATGCGAGACACAGAATAGGTACTTTTGTAAGGAGTAGATTTAGGTCAGAGTCTCCTAGGTTTAGCACTGTTGTGTTGATATTTGAGACCAGATTATTTTCAGTTGTGTGTGGGGGCCGTAGACTTCCCCCTCTCTTGTAACAATTAAAAATGTCTCTAGATATTGTCAAATGTAATTCTGAAAGGCAAAAACTAATTTTAGTTGAAACATACTGACTTGGGTAATAAGTGGTGGGAAAGGTGGTCTCATGTATTCAGTTTTTAGAATCCTGTTAGGTCTTGTAAGAATGGGCCTTGAACCTGGAAACCTTCCTTATCAAGAGATAAAGGGTTCACACAGTCCATGCTGGGCTTTTCACCTTGTGTGAGAATGTCTTTCCCTGTTTCAGACCCTATGAGTGTTTTTTTTCTGTTCTGCTCAATTATAAATGCCCAGGACCCTCAGGCACACATCTTGCTTTCTGTATTTCAGATTCTATAGGAGAGGAGGGAGAGTCCTGCTGCAGCAGAGGAGTGGTGCCACGTAGGCCACCTGCCCCATGTCAACTGTCAGGGGCACTTACTAAGCATGAAGGACCAATGAACAATATTGAAGCTGATCTTGCTCTCTTTTATCTATGTGAGTAAAAGCATTGTTCCATCCAGTGTTAAACTTTGCTATGTTTTCATTGGTGACTCCACTGCCAAGATGGAGTGGGCAGAAGTATATGGATTTCTAGTCCCAGTAGCTGCTGGCATTGTGATGATCTTTGCTATCCTCCATGTCACTGAAGCCCTCCTCTGCCTTTGATTATGGGTGCAGCCACATGGCTTTTTGTTGCCACATGCATGGCCAAAGAAGAGTTGACTTCATCTCCCTGGGAAGTCAAAATACATCAAAGAAATATGGCTTTCTTTGGTCAATAGAATGAAACAGAGTGGTGTGCCAGGTCCAAGTCCAGGCCTCAAGAAGCCTCGTTGTTTTTGCTTTCTCCTTTTCATCCCTACAATGTGTGAGAAAGACATTTCTGGGATAGCCTATTGATCTCAGGAGTAAATGGGAGATTTGTGGAGTAGAGCTACCTGTAGCACATTAGTTTAATCAGCTGATTTTCTAGTGAAATGTGATGTCTTTTCATATTTGTGGCAGAGTGACTCATTGAGGGACTCATCTAAGCTGGTCTGTTGTCCCATAACCTTCTGTGAGCCCTGGATCTGCCCATAATTTTGCCAACTTGTCTCAAACACAAGTGACAGCAAGGAGCATTTCACATCTAATTGATGTAAAACCGGATTTGAGATAATTGTGGCATAATCAGCCACTTTTGACTCTGGCCATATTTTTACTATTTCCATCTTTCTTTTAGACTATCTCTAAAATTCTTCACTTGATTCATGACCTCAGTCTGAACTTGAGAATTGAGAGGAATAAAGCATGATCTCTCCTGACCATCCAGATCCATCCTAAGCTCTACCACAAATGGAATCCCTGCTCACTGAATTTCTAGTAACAATTGTTACTGACACCTAATACTCTATTTTCTCTATTTCTTTTACTGTCTTGCTTGTCTCCCAATTAGATGGCCTACTCTTGAGGGATAGACACTAATTTAAAATTTTTTGTTATTCTCCTGCATCATTAGTACTATACCTATTAATTAGTATAGACTAGGTACCCAGAAGATCATCTTTATTAATTTTATGCAAATGACTATAATGTTTATGCAGAATAACCTGATGGAGTGGTCATTGGCCTGAGTCAAAAAATAAGGTGACTGCATTTCAAGGTCACAATGCTGGCAAGAAAATCACTTATACTAAAGACTGGAAGTATGGTTGAATGTGCTTTAAATTGAGATGTTTGGGGACCCGTCAAAGACTTAGCTATGTCATTATGGACATCTGCTAAGAATGCTAAAGGTAAACAATCACCTGAAAGATATATTTGCTTGCGTGTAGTGGGAAACAGCAGCTCATTAGCTCTCTGCTTAGCTCGTTAACTCACCAGCTCGTTAGCTCTCTGCTCGTTAACTACTTAGCTCTTATTAGCTCTGCTCACTTCCTCCTCCTATCACTCACAGTGTGAATGAACTGTAAATCTGCCAGAGCAACAGATGGCCATTCCAGGTCTGGGGAGGGAGTTCAGGAGGTGGAGGACAGAGCCTTCTGAGATTTTTCTGACCTTGAAAATATTCCATTTTATAGAAGTTTGTGGATTATGGTTTAGCTTCATCATGAAAGAAACCAGCACAGTTTTATTTTAAGGAGCAGAAGAAGTTCACTTAAATGGATTCCCTGGTATGATGCAAATGTGCAATTACAAAGCAATGTTAGGATTGTTGGCATTGGTCTGCCCATCAGGCAAGGACTTTAAAACACAAGGAAAATCTAAGAGTGTTTACATTGAGTATTTATTAATGTTTTGTCACATGCTCAGCCCTGTTCTGGACACTGGTGGGGGATTCAAAAGATGCTATGTAAGAAATTGTATAGAAGAGACAATATTAACATGCACAAATTGGAGAACACTAAATCTCAGTTGTCAATCAGAAATTAAGTTGTATAATATAGGATACATCTAGTTCAGAAAATAAAACAACTTGATTATCAACACCCCCATCCCCCAAAGGTTGCTCCATTACTTATTTATACAAAATCACAGATTTGGCTTACATTGCATTAATAACCAAATTGCCACATTTTCCACCTGGTTGTACTCAGTCCAGTCCTTTAGTTTAGGAACATTTGACTACCTGTGGAAATAATATGCCACATCTACTTGCTACTATCTCCAAAATACGCCATTTGTGATTCATTTATGATAGCCAAACTATTGTGCCTCCAGGAAGCCAAAACTTAAAGGGCATGTATTGTCTGGAAATGATGACAAATTAAACAGCATTTTGGCATCTTCCTTTTCATCCATCCACACATTTGCTTGTCTATATCAGCAACATTCCACAAAGTAGTTGAGATAGCATCTACCACTAATAGGTTGTTCTAAATCTTTTGATCATATTACCAATCAAGACTCTGGATAGAGATAATAGAGGGGATGATTAAGTTTTATATGGTAGAAGAAGATACAAGAAATGCATAAATAGGATTGGCACACTGAGGGAAAGGACTGGGTAGAGCAGCCCAGTAAAATTCCTGAACACAGGTGAATAATTGGGGCTCAAAACCTGAGTGAAAGTGCCTTTTCAGGGGTGGGTGATACACAGTATAAGAGTAGAAGGTTCTCATAACCAATTGTGTCTGCTTTGCACTGTTGTGGATGAGCAGATCTCTGCAGGGAGAGGCTTCTGCCAGCCCAGCTACTTTGGCCTGCTAGGCAACACTCCACTGATTTTAAGCCATGCAGATACAGTCTATTTTGTTGCTACCTCATCATCTAAAAAAAAAATAATAAATAAAAAGAGAAAATGGGAATAATGCAAGACCTTTCTAAGATGCCTGGGGCTCTCTTATTTCTGCTGCAAGAACTTTTGAAAAAGAAAACATAAACAAAATCTATTTCCTGTCTGCCCATAACAAACAGAGACTAAAAATACTGTTACAACTGTACAATAGTTTAAGGTCAATGTATTCCCTCTTCGTGGCTATGAAAACCTGACCCGCATAAGGCATTAAAATTCATAACACATGAAAATTAGGGAGTCCTGGAAGCACTTGCTTCTATATAAGTACAAATTTTCTCTGCCTACATCTAGCATTTAAAGGAAACCATCCAGATAATTAAAATGCCTATAAATGAAATGTCAAAGTTAAATGTTTTTTTTAAGTCTTAATGCTTAGGCAAAGTGAAACCTTTATTCTAAAATAATACACTTTAAATACTAGCGGAATCTTGTGAGGGAGTAGAATAATTAAAGTTTGCCACAGAAAATGGGTCTGCAGGTCTATGTGCTGCTCCACTCGGTAAGTAACCTTTCTGAAGGGGAATACGATAATCAGTGTGTATTTTTTGTCCTTAAATACTGCCATTATTTTAAACATGAATCTAGCTACTGTGGATAAAGCTAACCGCACAATGCACACAGAGTAAATTAATCACACAAATACAGAAAACAAAGTCTTTGAGTTAGGCAGATTCTGTTTTGGTTTGTATATTTGACTTCAGTTTTTTTTTTCTTTCTGTATTAGTGTAATTATTATTATTAAGGGTTTTTTGTTTTCTTATCCCTCTATGTACATCACCCTCACCTGGGTGGGTATAGATGCCATTGGGAAATGCCCCTGTGAGCTCCACCTAAGTTTAGGGCATGCATGCTAAATCTGAGCTGTGAGACAGTTTGAGGACCATTTAGTGTCTTCGTCATGATGTGACTCTATCCAGATTGTAGAAAGGCTGTCCACCTTTCTAAAGATTTTATTGTTATCCACAACGTTTAGATCAAACATTTCACATACTACACTCATACAATAACTTACACTCAGACAGTTTGGTAGACAGCTTTTCAGAAAGTAATCCTGATTAGACCAATTTCTGAACACTTCATTTATTGCTTTAATTTTTAAAAGAGTATTATTTATACCTTATTGATCCATACAATTCTAGAAGGTAAATATGCTTATGCTTATGTATTTCTCTATTATTCTATTGAGAACTTTGGGCAGAAGTTTTTATAAATATTTATTGAGATACTATTTATTAGCAAAGATGTTTGAGTTTTAATAAGGGCTGAGAAATAAAAAAGACCAACAAAATATTCTTAGAACTCTCATTCTAGTGGAGAATCAGTAGTAAGAAAGCAAAGCTTAAATAATTTTTGAATTTCATGTATTAAAATGCCCTCAGCAGTGATCAGATTTCTTGGTTTTCTGAAAGCTCATTAAACCTTGTCACTTGGCATGTGGAGGTGTTTTGCTAGGCAGGATTTGCCTTGTTCTACTGAGATAAGCCATAAAAGAGAAACTGTTTTGCTAGTACAATAAAACTCCTAGTATAAACATTCTTTTTAAAAAAATCTTTCATTTGGTTGTAGAGAAATTATTTCAGTACAAAAATGGATTTTTTGTCCCAGAAAAAAATGCTACAAATCTTCAAAAGTTCTTAGTTTCCTCTAAAAGTTACTTCCTTTTAGAAATTGAATTTTGGTGGGTCATAAGATAAATTCAGTCTTTGTTTGGAATGTTGGTACAAAAAAGGGAGACACAACTCTGCCACCCTCCCTCCCTAAATCCTGTGTAGCCCCTTCACCAGTCGTGATGCCATCTTCAGGCTCCAGCATGTGACATAAGTGCACAAGCTTTCCTGAGAGAGGGCAAGAAGAGTAGGGGGCCACTTCTTTTGATGGAACCGTTTCTGTCCCAAATCTGTTTTCGAATTAAAGGAAGAATTGATTAAGCTGATATAGGTTTTAAATAGATACATGATTTTCAGTCATAGGAGGGATTGGAAATAGTATTGTAGGAAATTTAGTGGAGAAAAGAATGAAATACAAGAGCAGAAAGAGAAGGAGAGTAAGAAATGCAGAGTACTTGCAGAGTTTTTTACCATATTAACCACGTTTTTATGTGGGATAGAATAGACATTCACTGAGCTTACATATTTGGAAATAAATACTGTGACTCAGTGGAAAGGACATCACTTATGACATAATCATTAGAAAAAAAGATAACCTGATACATAAAGTCTCAAATTATTTGAAAGTTGTAAAATAGTTCTCGTCATCATCATCCTCCTCCTCTTTTTTTTCTTTTTTTTCTTTTTTTCTTTTTCTTTTTCTTTCTTTTTCTTTCTTTTTTTTTTTTTTGCTTATCTGAATGCTAAATTCCAGAAATTGACACATACCCACAGAATATAATTAAATTTTTACTTTTTATAAAATATTTGGTGAAAGAGAATATTGTTTTCATACCAAGGAAACAAGGTTAGGAAAAATTCTTGCATTAGGGATTTAGTTATATATTGTTTTGAATTCTGATTTTCTTGGTTGTCATATGGGCAGATCACTTCACTACTTTAAACCTCAGTTTTTTGGTTTGGAAAATTTAATTAATGAATCCTAACACTATGCAAATCCATATATGCCAGTACTTAATAAGTAGGATCTAATCAAGTGTCCCTGCTTTCTTTAATGGCAGCATATGACACAAAGCCAAATAATAACAGCCAGATGTATGTGCTGCTGCAGGTTTTAAAACTGAAAAGCAGAGGGTTTTGATTTGTTAAGTCAAAATGAGGTACTTGTTTGAGTAGAATGGGGAATAGCACAGATAGAGGAACAAAAGACAAGTGACAGGTTCCAGCACACACTGTGTCTACTTTCTAATTTCACCACCCTGATTTCTCCCTATGGGGCTAAATCTTAGTCTGGTTGTTGCTTTCTGCCTTGGCTATGCTCCATTCAGTGCCCATATAAGGGCTTGTTGATTTAGTGTACAAGCTACTCCAGAGCAGAGCGAACCGTGTCACTTTGACACTGCTATGCACTTGGCTTTGATGTTTAAGTTCCTCCTTAACCAAATTATGAATGCTCTATTTCTCTCCATTGCCACTGTAATGAACTTTAACAATAATTATATGCAGGCTCCTTGGACTAGATTTTTTGTCTCCTTTGGTGCCCATACTCTTCTGAGTATTGCAAATCCTGGAAGAAATATGGCAGTATAGCTGCATAAAAAAGACAAAAGAAGTTTCACCTGGCTGGGAAACATGGTGAACAATAGAACAAGTCAGAAACAAGTTAATGGGGAGAGGGGAAGGGCATACACTTGATGAATACAGTATTTGAAAAGTTTGAAATATAAGTCTTAATTACATTTTCTCAATCTATGTAAGACTCAGGCAGCAAACTTGTGCAGTGTAACTAAGATTAAATAACATTAGTACACCAAATTTTCTAGAAGTCCCTATGGAATCTATTTTGCTATGTATTTCATCTGTATGACTTTTTTATGTTTTCAATATACTGTCACATATTACACATAGATCCCTCAATGCATTAGTGAGAAAGACTGAGTATCCCAATTGCTTATCCAAACATTTTCCCACTGCAGGGGAAGGAGGTGTTGGAGGGAAAGGTACAGAGGAACCATAGGTGATAAAAAGAAATTGCTCAATTTTGATTTGCTTTATTTTGATTTGATTAATATTTAAAAAGAGCTTAAAATCTATTTTTTAAAGTAAACCAGTATAATAATTAAGAGTTCAGTTTGTACTGTCCCATTCAAATTTTGTCATTTACTAAATGTGTAGTACATACTAGTCCCCAGTCTTCACATCTTTTAAGAGGAGATAATACTACCCACTTCAAAGGAGAGTGATGAGGTTTAAAACTATTGAACACAGTGTCTGGACTGAATTAAGAGCTAAATAAAATATATTTCCCACATTACCATGTGCCTTGACTTACTAGATCTTACCATTCCTTCCTTGTATTTCTTCTTTTCCTTCTATTTTTTTCTACTTTTCTTTACTGTTATTAATAAAAAGTCAATAAGTAGTAATTAATGCCAGATATTTTACTACATAATTTTTACGTATTATCTAATATAATCCTCACAAAAACCTTATACATTAGTACTATTATTACTATAATTTTACAGACAAGGAAAGTGAGAAATAGCAAAGGTTGTGTAACCTGGACAGTTACTGATTTGCTTCCAGGAAGAATAATATAGTTCTGCTCATTAGCACTGTGCCATACTGCTTCTCATCTTAATATTTTTAACATCAGAGCAAGGTTTTATCTTGTTATAATGCAGCATTTAAACCTAAGTGGAAGTAAGATTAGAGTTTTACTTTTTTTAATAGATTGTGACACAAAGGAGAGATCGTGCATATCTAAGCTTCATGGACTAGGCAATGATAATTAAGAAACAAGATATTGGGGACTATAACCTGTGTCCATAAGCCTGTTGTAGATGACTCATATTATCCCTGTATGTAAAGACAATGCACTCTCCCTCTCCACACACTCATTTCACTTAAAGTTATAAAGATAAAACAGGAGTCCATACACAGGAAATCCTCTAAATGTTCTTCTTTCTTCTCCTAGTCAACCACTGCCAACACTGCAATCAAGAGCGCTGCTTTAGCATCAGTCTAAGGAAACTGCCTACCCAGGCTTTGCTTCTCACTGATTGTTCTGTCCTCATGGAAGTTCATATGACTGCTGGAGATTTACTCAGTGGTCTCTTTCTATAGAATATAGTTATACTTTTGTCAACTCAATGGTACATTAAATTTGCTCACTAGGAAAGAAGTGCCTAAAACAAAGCTTCAGATGTTGGGGAGAACTGAGATGCTGATGTCAACAGATGACAAATTAGATGCCTAACAATGCAAGAATCCTTACGGTATAGATTTTAACATAATTATCAATACATTCCTTTCAGCTGTTTTCCCATTTTAATTGCACACAGTTTATGTCTTTGTTTTATGTAGCTATTTCTATGAGAGGAGAATGGAAGCAGCAAGATGAAAATGAAAGAATTATGCAAAGGAATCGAAGTCTTGCCAAATACAGAATTTGTGGTTTCTACTTTGTGCATGATTTATGCATGATTACATTTTTCAGTGTATTATCCTGCAAGCTACTTCATTGTATAGTCCCAGTTAGTCTTTCTGGTGTCTGTATTTGGATTGAGACAAATATGCTTCTCTTATTTTCATTCTTGAAGCCAATAACTTTTTGGGGAGATATAGAAATTCCTAATTTTAAATTAAGCACTGTCCACAATTCCTTGTATTATTTCTGTTTGACTTGATGTTGAACATTTTCACCATCCTGGTCGGTCTCCTCCTATCCTATGCAAACAATAGATTAGATCTACTTCAAAATATTTTCCTCTTTGATTCTCAGGATTAAATTTATAATTTACCTCATTTCTGTCTCAGTTGAGTCAGAAAAATGGAAGGGGCCAAAGCTGGAAAATAGGCTGCATCCATTACTGTAAGAGTAATGGATGGGGGGAAAAAAAGACATGATATTTTAAAATACAGAGAAAATCATAACAGTACATTTCACTACCTAGACTTACTAACCATTGGGTTTAGGAAGGCAGGTACAACGAAAGTTGTATATTGAGAAGAGAGATGTTACCCCGATGTGGGAGAAACACATATAAATGGAGAAACAGACAAATTCAAGCAGGCAAACACTTGGGATTAAGGAAGCTTTCTCAACCGAAAACAAGATCCTAACCATCAGGATGTGCTTTAGTAATTCTTACAGGGCTGAATGCATCCTGCCACATGTCAGTTTCAGTCTTAGCACTGGGAACAGGGTAGGTCTAAATGTTAGGATCTAGTATGACCCAATGGAAATTTTCTGAAATACATCTCCTGCAGTCTAATAGATAAAATGAAAGAAAATATAAGCAGTTATCTAATTTTTAATTATTAGCTGAAGGAGGAAACCAGGAGATAATGTTTTGTTATGAAAAATACATCTATTTCCTCCGTATGGCAGCCTATGGTACACTTCCATAATATCGTGTTTCTTTTTTTCTTTGCATATGCCCATGTGCTTCAAATGTCCTTACCCTTTAGTTCATGAATGTCTATAATTACCTATACCTTACTGACCTACATTAAAAACTCTCCTCCCTTCATAACTTTATTTTATTGAATGTAGTGTACCCATCTTTTGGTGCATGATGTATCTAAGACCCATGCCAGCAAACCTTTCTTTCCAGCTATTTTCCCATTAAAATCACTGTAAAAGTTTCAATTTGTTTTTTTTTTCTCATGTCCTATGCCTTTGTTGTGTTATTTTATTTATTTATTTTTTAAAGCTCAGCTTATCCAATCAACCTTTGTGAAAACCAATTATTCCCCATATTCAACTAAAGAGAGACTAAATGCTACCCTAAATTAGCACATGACCAAAGCGATAGGAGATGCAGTTCATAATCTTAGTGGCCTATGCTCATACCTAAAGTCTCATATCCAGATGTGAAGAACAGGCTATTATTTTCCAAAGTTCTCCAGGTAATTCCCATTTTCATTAAACTATATCCAGGTTAACCCTATTCATATTTTTTCTCTGAATAGCTTTAGGCTGAAAGGAAGATCTTTTTGCCTAGCTAAAAGGATCAGTTGACTAAATCCACAGGAAGGATGGACCCTCATATTCAGTAATTTATACTGGAAAAATGTCATATGACATATATGTATGTACGCACACACACACCTGTTTGTGGATGTGTATGCTAAGTGTTTCAAGCTAGCTTTGCAAACTATAACAAGCAACTAAGTTTTTAAAGTAGGTCATGAATAGTCAAGTGCCACCCTTAGAGAGATGCAGCTATCAACTCCATTCATCAAGGTATTACTGTGATGTCAAGCTCCTCATTTCACACTATAATAATTAGATTGGCTATCCACAACACCTGCTCTAATTCTTGGCCTTAACCCTAGATTCTTCTTTCTGTTGGGATAAATAACTAGTATACTGAAATCAAAGGGCTAACACACAGTAAGTCCAGAAGAGAGATGGAAAGTATATATTTGTTTATTTTTTGACTAACTGGGATATAACAGGTAAATAAAAAAATCAAACTCAGTTTTCTTCATATACCTCTCTCTTTCTTAAGGCTTTTTTTCTAGCACTTTGTCTGCTGTGGGCATATGTTTTCTTCTGGACGTGTCATGCATGGAACTACAACAAAAAACAGATAGGACCTCATGTGAGACTGGACAGTAAGACCCATACTCAAAAATAGTACTCAGGGAATGGGCTTATATCTCTGGCTGCAAGACATGCATGATGATTTATAGCCACCTCTAGGCAAAAGCTCAGAGGTCAGAATGGGAACAATGTATTATATGTTTATTATTACAATTTCAATTAAATGAAATATTGTCTAATTTTCCCATAGTTTTGTTAGGTGCACCCTTGCATGTGTGCAAGCAAAAATAATAGGAAAAAATTGCAGATAATTGCAAGGCATAGTGAAAAGAACAATAATAGCTTGAACATAATTCACTTGTAAAGACTAGAGGGTATTAAAGTAGGGAATTTTTTTAAGGGCAATATAAGGTAACATTTATTTTTTCATTTTAAAAAGAAACACATTATTACATATGTTTTGCCATTTCATTCAAAATGGGCAAAAAAAAAAAAAGAAAGAAAATGAAAATTTAATTATCCAGAGGAAAATCATCACTAAAATTTTAGTACATATCTATATTAGTCAGAGTCAAACCAAAGAAATAGAATCATTAGGAGATTCAGAGGCATGGGATGTCCAGGAAACTAGGAAGCAGCTTCAATCTTCATTTCAACATAATCATTGATTTGTGTACTGAAGAAGCAGTCTTCCTTTTGGTACTAAAAAATCTAGACCAGAGAGCATAATGTCAAAGGAAGAGGAAGCAAACATTTTAACATAAAATAAACATAAATTATTAGAAAATATATAATGTATAATTTTTATATAAAACATTAATATTGTCTCTCCAAATTCCTTTTGGAACTCTTATCATAATATATTTCTATTCTTTTAAGGCATTTGAGTTCTTTTATTTAAAGTGGTTTTCTTCTAGGTAGCATGGAGTCTGGTCTACAGTTTTATTCAGTATTGCAATCTTAGCCACTTAATTAGGACATTTAGCCCATTTATATTTAATATGAGTACTGACATGATTTCACTTACCAGTCCTCTTGCTATATGCTTATTATGATCTCTTTTTTTCTTTTATTCCTTTTTTCTTTTTTTCTTCTTTCTTTTGGATTGAGAAATGTTTAGAATTTCATTTTATATGGAATTT
Organism: Cynopterus sphinx; assembly: GCA_030015415.1. NCBI lineage: Eukaryota > Metazoa > Chordata > Mammalia > Chiroptera > Pteropodidae > Cynopterus > Cynopterus sphinx. The sequence goes on along the minus strand of CM057384.1, from coordinate 23,580,496 downwards.
GTTAGCTTATTAGCTATAAATTTGGGGTTATTTTTTTTGGTTGCTTTAGAGTTTATAGTGTACATCTTTAACTTGTTACACTCTATCTTACTTAGGTAATGTTATACCTCTTTATGCATGGTATGAGAAATGACAGTATACATTCATATCTCCTTTTCCAGCCTTTGGATTATTATTGTTAAACATTTTATTTCTATATATGTCATGATTACATAATGCATTTTGTTATTTTTGTTTTAGTCAATTATTTTTTTTAATCTTTATTCATATAGTTACCATTTTTAGTGCTCTTCATTATTTTTGGTATACCCAGATTTCTTTCTAGTTTCATTTTTCCTGAATGCCAGAGCATTTCTTTAATATTTTTTTTTAAAGTGCAGGTCTACTGGCAATGAATTCTCTCAACTTCTCATGCCTAAAATAGTCTCTAATTTACTTTCATTTTTGAGAGATATGTTTACTGGGTATGAAAGTCTAGGCTGACAGGTTTTTGTTCAATACTCTTGAAATGTTGTTCTGTTGTTTTTGACTTAAGCTGCTTCCAAAGAGAGGTTTACCATCTTCATTATTATTGCTCTTTTCTGTGCAAATGTGTCATTTTCTTGTGACTGCTTTTAAGATTTTCTCTTTATCACTGGTTTTAAGCAATTTAATTGACCCTTCTGGGCCTCACTTTTAAACTTTTTAATAATGGAACAAGAACATTTAATTTAGGTCTTTATATTTTCCTCACTATTGAGTCATACCTCCTGTCATTCTGTCATCATTGTCCCATGAATTATGATATTTTCTACTCTGAGTGATTGTCATAGGAACTATTTCCAGCCTTGTGGAAATTCTGAGTATTGTTTTCTCAAATTCTTTAGAATATTTCTCTCCTCAGTCAGTCTCCATTAGTTTCCTCATATGTATGAGTTCTGCTCAGTACTTAGCTGAAAATGTAATAAGAACACTCTGTAGAACTCCAAAGTTTTCTCTGTGCCTCTGTCTTTTCTCTAATACACACTGTTCTATAAAATCTACCTGGCTTGGTCTCCCCAGACTCCAAGCTTTATATCATCTACTTAGGATGACTTCAGGGCTCCAACATGGCTTAACTTCCCTATGCCCAAACCTGGAACTTTAGTCAGGTAGTGAGCCAGGTCAGGTGTAGAGATCATTTAACTTGTTTCTTGTTTCTCATGGGTCACTGTACTTTGATATCTAATATCTAAATATAATAATTTTATTTATTTGTTTGAATTTTCAGTCATTTCAGGTAAGAGGGTAAATATGTTCCCTGTCACTTCATTTTTTCCATAGCTGAATTTTCTACAATGATGTTTTTATGTTAAAGATATATTCTAAATGTTATTTGTAAAGAAAAGCCCCAAGATTTATAAAATTATTTTTGTGATTTGTAGTGTATCCTATTATGTAGAGCTGGTGTGCATTGTTTAGCAATCTTGACTTGGAAGTAGCTCTTGATATTTCTAACAATAATTTGTTGTACATTTTTTCTGTGCATGATTGTTAACTTGTCCATTTTTTTTCCTCATGAGATTTTTCTAAGAGTCTAATTGCTAGAAAAAAGTTTAAGTTTTTTAACACATATTGCTAAATTGCCCAACTTGGTCAAGCTTCAGGTAATTTTTGAAGGATGAAAATGGTTGCTATATTTGTGTTTGAGAAAGAGGAAACAGTGGTGTGAATAGCTGTTGATGGTTGAGAGGTGGAGAGGCTAGACACAAGAATTTCAGTTAGAAAACCAACTAGAATTAGAGATGATGAGAATCTGAATTAAAGTTTTTCTCTGAGAATCAAAAAAGAGGGAGGGATTTTGGAAACATTTATGAGGCAGAATCCACAGATTCTGAATTTAATTGAATGTTAGAAATATTTATATAATTTGGCCTTTGACTGAAATGGGAAATTCCTAAGGCAAGAAAGTTCTGTACATGGTCAATTCATTATCCAATTAATTAATTTTTATTGGAGTTAAATTGCATAAAAACTGCCTATGGGACTTTCAAGTAGGGATGGCTAATATAAAGTCAGTTTAGAGATCTGAGCTTCAGAAATTGATTTGAGTATCTACATGATATGAGCAAATACATGGTAGTGGGAATCAATCATGGATGTGCAACATGTAAATGTCACTTTCTAGGTAAAATGTCTAGAATGAGAAGAGAAAAAAGCCAATCAGGGAATTAAAATCCAGCATATATTCTGAGTATGAGTAAAGTAAAAATAATGCATCCATGAAGGGATGGTTAGAAAGGCAGAAGGAGAGAATGGTATTCAAAATCCAAGGAACTTAAAAAAAAAAAAAGCAAACAAGTAAACAAAAATCTAGAAAGAGAGAAATTGTCCACAGTGTCAAATACTGGTCTGGTGCAATAAATATTAAGAAATACCTTAGGATTGTACAATTATTTTAGCAAAAATAAAAGTAGCATTATATCATGTAGGAGGTCATCTGGTTATTGGAGTTGATGGCAAGAATCATAAGGTCAAGAATTTATTATGTTCTTGGGGTGACAGTCGAAGATAAGGAGGAGTTTTATGCTTATCAGGTCCCAGTGTCCAGCATGCCACTAGTGGTGGACTATAATAAATTGGGTCTTGGTCAAATAGGCTAGTAACATAAGGGTTGATACTGGGGGTTAGATTTAGGGTGGAATGTTAGATATAAGATTTAATTTGATTGTAACAGTGCTAATATGTTTTGTTGATTTCAGTTGAATGGAAGCTGCAGTGTACATAGATGTAAATGGGTCTTAAATCTTCAGAGTCTGCAATACCTAGCCCTAGATTCAATTCAGATACTATTTTATGAATATTAAATGAAAAGGGATGAAAAAAAGGGATGGGAAGGCAGAGAGTGAAGAAATAGGAGGAGAAATCTGTCTCAGTAATTTTCAACACTTATTTTCTACCATATAATGAAAAAAAGCTATTTATGAATAATTAATTTGTATGATCCTTTCTTTTCCTTTTTTGGCATAAGAGAAACTGTGTATCAAGGAAAGAAGTACATGTGAGTAGGAGGTAAATATCAGAGAGATTTTTTATTTATTAGAGAGACTTTCAGGAGGGGACAGACAGGTGTCTGATATTACCAGTCTTTTGGATAATGTTATAAATTATATAGTTAATTTTTAGTCACTATTTTAGACGTGTCACTGTAAAATGTGAATTCTAGTGCACTTACATATCACAAATCAGTCACCTTTGTACCTCAGGAGCTCTCTTATGATTAATGTTATTCCCATGATTGTCAAAGAATTAATAATAATTAGCTCCCTATAGCCAGAAACACAGATAAACCACATGCTTTCCCCTTCTCAATTCATTTCTTTTTTTTTTTTTTAATAATACAATGAAACAATTACCTTCCATTTGTGACATCACAATCACTCCCATAGCAACAGGCATCTCCTTTTATCATTTCAGTATGGGAATAATCAGAGTGCAGATATGAATTTTTGAAGGAGAAAGAACATATTTATATATAAATATACTAACAACCAGCTATTTCTAGGAGACAGAAATAGAAATAGGAATATTCTCATAGATAAGGGTTTCTTTTAAATGTTAAATTTTGTCTGACTGTAAACTTCATGTTTTAAACCTTTTCTCCCATTATTATTATTATACCTTGTGTACTTACAGCTGAACACAAGTTCACTGTGACCTTTATGAAATCACAAGCCATCCTTTCTCTTTGTCACTGTGATAATGGAATGGATCAGATTCTTCCTGCAGACATTATAATGGAGTTCAACTGTCTATGGCATACACTAATGAAAAATGTTAAATCTTTCTCGTCTTCACCATGTGCTGCCACAGCACACAGCAGATGCCCTGCCTGGAGATGCCCATATGGCAGGCTGGTATCGGTGATATTTCCTCTAATGTCAAGGGAGCCTGCTGAATCGAAGGGATGTTGTGGGTGCCATTTGGAGGCTTAGGTACAAGTGCATTGAGTGAGAGCCACTTTATCTGTCTTTGCCTGTCCCCCCTCCACAGTGCCAGCTAGGCACTGGAAGTGTCAGGGACACAGGAAGTTCTTTCACTATTTCCTCTGCCCACACACACACATGTGCACGCATGTGCGCGTGCACACACACACATACAATACATATCTATCCCCTTATAGATGTCTGATGTTTCTTTAACAGTCTACAAAATGTTTTCACTGTAACTGAAAAATTTTATATAAAATACAAACATTGCAGGCAAGGGCACATGCTGAGTTAAATCTTCTTTATACAGATATCAGTATCAATCATGGGTATTACTTCTGTTTCTCAAAGAAAAATGTATTGTGGGCTATGTACCATTAAGGTAATGGAGCAGCTTGAGTGGGGTGAGGAAGAGACAAAAATATTTTTAAATTCATACCTATAGCCACCAAGTAACAATTTTGTTGGTTTACTATTGCTCACTATTACTCATTGTCATTATTTATCTAGGCATTTAAGGCTTGTGAGGGGATGAACCCATTAATTAAGGTTACCAGAAGGAGTAAATAGACTCCTCTGGGCATGGAGAGTTAGTGAGGAGATATCAGGCCCCAAGTGAAAAATATATTTAGCAAAACATCGTAAATTATGTAAGGCAGGATGATGATGATGATCATGATGATGATTCGGTGAGCATGCTTTTTCTACTCTCTTCTGATTCCTCAATGGAGACCCCACATTCAGAGGTCCATGGCAATAAGCTGATCCAGGCTTCTGGTACCATAGCTCTACTACCCAGGAATTACAACATGATGACCCTATTATAGGTGTTCTACACTTCTCTGAAGGAAGCATATCTCTAAGACCTTTCTGATCTAGGTTAAGTTAATTATTACTGGTCTTCTAGCTCCATATTGCTTTTTTTTTATAGATTGTATATTAATGTATAATATATGTTATATATTATATATTGGTTCACTTCTAGCCCAATCCTATTATAACTATGTGTTGGTAATTGGGATGTAGGCACATGCTGCTTTTTCTTCTAAACTATGAAAGCCCAAGAAGAATTAACCCGGAATGCCTGCTCATGGCTTGTCAACTAAACTACAGTTTAGTTTTTTTTTCTTCAGAGACAGACTCAGACTGTGTGCATGCTTGACAAATAAAGGCTAAGTGAAGTAACTGAGAATAGTTCCACCAAAGGTTTTATTATTGGCAAAGTATTATATAGATAGCTAAGGTGTTTGCATATGTTTTACTTGTGTTTATGTAAATAGGCATAAAATTACATAAGACTCATGTCTGGTCTCCTTTTCAATGGTCATGTTATTCAATTAATATGTCAAGACACTGTTGCTTTAAGAATATATTTCTCAAGTATTCAACCAAGTATATAGTACAGCTTATATTTGCATTTGATGAAGAGGTTAGAGGCTAAACTCTGCAGTGATTAACACAGAGGTTTTATAGTAACTCATCCTGAGTTCAATCCTTATTTAAGAGAAGTTTTGTAACCTCCCTATGCCTCAGTTTCATAATCTTCTAAAAAAAGTTAGTAATAGAAATTCATAGCAGGGATTTGTTATGAAGTTTAAACTAAGCAATACACATGAAATGGCTACAGCAGTGGCAAGGGTCACAGCGAGTCCTTTGTAAATTTATTAGTTAACTTCAAGTACAGAGAGAAGCCAAGACTATTGAATGCTAAGCTAAAATAAGTTCTTTAATGTTTCCTCCAAACACACACACACATACACACTCACACAAACACACTTTAGAACATAGTTCAGTGGCTGACACAAAACTGGGACTTATGAAGTTCAGTGGTGTCTGTGTTCCAAAATCTCTACCTGGTGTATGATTTAATCTATCCAAGGACAGATGGCTGAGTCTTTTGTTTGGATCTTCCATTGAACAGACTTTCTAGGACAATAGACAGATGAAGTATCACATTCCTAAAGTTGATAACAACTAAGACACTATATAACTATACAAATTGGCCCTGGTTTCCTGCCAATAGTTTTTCTGGTACATTGGATAAACTTTGATTGCTGGCTAGCAAGTGTGGTGACTTGATGCATGATCCCTGAGGTTTTAATCATTTTGTTGACATTCTTGTCTCACTGAAAAATGCAGTTTTTGGCATCACATCTTCTTCCCTCATTACTGCCAACTGGCTCTGAGCTGCTGTATTTATTATTTTTATTTCTTCCTCACTGTAATTTTTAATAAAATACCCTAAAAACAGTCCAAGCCACTTGACTACCTACCAATCTTGACCATCAGGAAGATATGTATTCCATTGATGTTTACTAAAACAAACAAACAAAAACAAACCACACACACTTAAGAATTAATTGCCTTCCTATACTGTTTTCATTTATATTGAGTCAACTCTCTACCATATTTTTGCTGAGGACAAAGAGATACTACATTTATATTCATTTGGTTATCATGTGGTAGCCCTTTAAATTCATTGATTGATATGTTTACCCATCTAACAGGCCTTCATTGAATACTTAGTATGTACCAGGTATAGTCCAAGTTTCTGGGAATATGATGCTGAACAAAGGCAAATGTAGCCCTTAATCTCATAGAACACTTATACTAATAAAAGAGATAGACATCAACCACATAAACCAATGTAAAACTATAACAATGATTATATTCTGAAGTTAAAGTACATGGTTCCATGAGTGGTAGGAGTGTTTGACCAGGTAAGGCTGGTTAGGAACTTTTCTCAAAAGAAATGACTATTGAGCAGTGAGAGTAATGACCAATGATAGAGAAAACCTTTTCATGTTGGAGACAGAGTAAGTGCCATGATACTAAGAGCAAGGGAAGTTTGATCATGGAATTCGAAGAGGAAAAGAAGGCGAGAGTGATGGAAGCAGGAAGAGTGAGGTAGGTAAAGCTTAAGGGGTAGGTAGGGATCATATCCTATGAGATCTTGAAGGCCAAGTTAAGAAAAACAAGTAGAGTTTAAGAATAATGAGATATGAATGATTTTAAACCAAAAAGGATATAAATCAAATTTGCATTTTGAAAATAGCACTGACTAGAATATGGAAAAGAGATAAGTGGAAAAGAGAAAAAATAAAGATACAGCAGTAAAATGGTTAATATAAAAATTCTAGGACAAAAAATATGGTAACTGAACATAAGGTGTAGAAATAAATATAAAGAGAAATAGATGGAATAAAAGAATATTTAGGTGGTGATAAAGAATAACTTTTGGAATCAAACTTGCATCCTTAATGCCAGGGTGATTTCTATTTTCCAGATTGTATCTATTGGATATGCATGGTGGTGCCATTTGCAAAGATAAGAAACATGTATGATGATTATATCAAGTTTAGTTTTAACTATATCAACCATTAAAGTAACTTGGAGATATTTAGAAGATGTCAGGTGAGCAAATGGCTAAACACATGTGAAGATCAGAGATATCTCACCTGAATGTGAGTATTCATAAGTTATCTTCTTATACTTGAAAATTCTAGTAGTAGGAATGAATGGACTTGTTGAGGAAGAGTGTATGAGTGATAAGAGAGGGGTGAAGAGGATTCAGGTTTTAGAGTTTGAAAAATTTTGTATCATGAATGGCAGGCCTCCCACATTATATTGATAATTTAGTACTTAGAATGGCCTACTGCTGAATTAGAAGCAGAACCTGGACAACTAGATAAGAGATAAATAAGAATTTGAAGTATTATAATAGATTTTCTGGCAGCTACGCTCATTTATTCTTATTATAGATTTGTCTATGTAGATTGACACTTTGACAATTATCTCTTGATTTTTTCTGAAGATCAAATTAGTAGCTGATCATATATGTTAATTTTCCTTTTTTTTTTACCTGTAAATAGAGATAGTAAAGATAATACTCATAATGTCATTCAGTGTCTCTTATATGAAGACCCAAGGAATAAAATTTCTTCATAGCTTTAATTTGCTCTTAACTCAAAATACTTCTGGCAAGGTAACTGTCCCTGCTCTCTAATAATCAGATCATTAATTCTCTTAAGCTAAACCCCTACTATTATTTCTAAAATATAAATTTCTTCTCTTTGGTTTCAAGGTTCTTTCCTGCTTTGCTCCTGTGTATATTTGCTTCCCTCAGATGTCTAGGTTTTCCCCAATCACAAAATTTTCCTACCTTCAAATTAATTATGTAAGTCATTCTTTTCTCTTTTTCTTGCTTCTAACACTTTTTGCATCTTCTCACATCTTCTCCACTAGACATTTCTACAACTCAGATCTCTCTCTTTTTATTATTCTTTTTGAAAGTGGGCTCTTCTTCCAGAAGGTGAGAGTTATACCCAAGTTTCCAAAGATAGCCTTATGAGCTATATGTGAACTAAACTGATTAATCAGTTCAATGCACTATGGAAATATATTAAAAATAGATAAATATAAATATTCTTGATCTCTAGTTTTCTTATAATTTACCTTGAGTATAGAGTATCCTTTCGCTCCCTTTTCACCTTTGAAATTTGAAAACTTAAAAAACAACTAAGATTTTTATAGATGGCATTATGGTTAAGATAAGGAGAAATAGGAAATGAAAGTGTGTCTGATAGAAGCACATCCTCTCCTTTTCACCCCACTTCTACATACTCTAGTCAATCGCTTCTAACCTTCTCTTACCTTTTCTGAAAAACAGAACTATAATAATGTCAATATATTTTTGTATATTTTTATGTCAATAAGCATACTGTCAGTAATATCAACAGATTCTTAGTGCATTAATTGGTTGCTTTGATCATTTGCACACATTCTAACTCATCACATTCCTTCTGTGGTTTTCTCCTCTTCTTCAAAGATTTGGGCAATGTCTTTTTTTCAAATCTCCCTCAACAATCAGCACTAGTAAAGGCAGATAAATAAGTCATCTAAACCATTTTTAATTAATCATATTTAAGTAAAATTGCTCTCTTAACATTTCAATATGGGAGAAATAAGTATCTGTCTTGAAGTTAGGATATAATGTGGTTTGATGCCTATCAATTCAAACAAAATAAAACATGAACCCAGCAGTCATGCATCTCACAATGTAAGGAAAGAGGAGACATGGATATAGCTAGCTGTAATATAGGTTAGAACAGAATTTGCCTTGGGGAGGGCCTATGAAGTTTCATTGAAGAGGGTAATACCTTTCATTGGATAACTTTAAAAGTTTCCAGGTGAGAATGGGAGCATTGTACAAGTGAGCAAATATACAGGCACAGAGGATAGAAAGAATGTACTATGTCCAAAATTCTATGAGTCACAGAAGAGTGGATATATGCTGCTAAGTACAGGGGAAGAAGGTTGTAAAGCTAGTTTAATACTCAGTACACAGAGTATAATACCACATAAGTAGAGAGGCCCTTATGCTGGGATGTCTAGAATAGTTAACACTTATTATTATTAAAAGCAACCTTTTGGTTTAGATAAAAGATTATGATTATCTTATACATAAGGAGCAGTAACAGTCCTATAGACTTGTGCTTTTCACAGTACATCCAACAGAAGTGCAAAAAAAATGTTGATATGGTCTCTGAATAAAAGGATTCTATTGACTATTGTGAGTATATTATATATAACTTATGTCCTTCTTAGATTCACAATGTCTGCTTACAAATTTTTGGTGTAGAAACTCATTTAAACAGTGTGGTGGTTTTTGACCACAGAAAACTTTTTATCATAGGACACAACATATCACGAAAATAGGAATGGTTGTCTATTGATTGGAAGGGTATTATAGGGTAAGTGTTATGCTTTAGGGAGATTAATCTTTGAAAGACTGCATTAATATTTGACAAACACTGGAGGTAGAAAGATAAATTATGTTTTTAATATTTTTACTTCTGTTAAATCTTAATACAGTATGCCCTATTATATTTTTCAATAGTAACATCTATTTAAATAGTAACTTCACGAGGTGTTCCAGAACCTTGCCACTCTCTCCCATCAAGAGGTAGAGTCTAAATCTCTTCTCCTTGAATGTGAGTCAGCTTTTGTGGCTGCCTCAACAAATAGGATGGTATATAGTTATGGCATGTGACTTCCTAGTTTAAGTCATAAAAGATGATACAAATTCTACCTGACTCTCAATACACTCTTGGACCCCTGCACCACTCTTTAAGAGGTCTAGCTACTCTAAATCTGCCATGCTGGAGAGACTACATAGAGATAAAGACAGATGCCTAAGAATCTCCATATGTTTCATTGCCAGTTAACTGTGTCTTCTCAGTTCAGATGCCAAATATATTAGTGAGGAAGACTTGGAGATAACTTTAGCCTTAGCCAGTGCCTGTCTGATTACAACTTCATGAGACAATCTGAGTGAGAACTGCCTAATTGATCCCAATCAATTATCTCTCAAAATTGTAAGTGATCATAACAATTGTTTTTGTTTAAAGCCACAATGTTTGGTATGGTCTATTTTTGAGGCATTTAATGAGTGGAGCAACTGGATTTATAACAACTTTCAAAAAGTCATAAAACATGATTTAAAAAAATTTTTAAATCAAAGGAAAATGGACAAAATTTAAATAAGAAATTAAACATAGGAAAGATAAAATGAAGCTAAATGTGAGGTCGGTCTACAATTTATGATGTATTTTCCCTAAATTGGTTCAAGGTGTTCCCAAATTTGGTTCTAAATTTACTTATAGCCATAGCCATCTTAATCTCTTGCATTATCTTGCAGCAGTAACCAAGTGAGTGGATTCTTCTGTTAGAGCAGTGGTCCCCAACCTGGCACCAGGGACTGGTGTTTCTATGAGAATCTAATGCCTGATATATGAGGTGGGGCTGAAGCAGTGATGCTAGTGCTGAGAAGTAACTGCAAATATAGATGAAACTTCACTTGTTTGCCTGCAGCTCACCTCCTGCTTTGCTGCCAAGTTCCTAACAGGTACAGGTCCATAGCCCAGTGGGTTGGGGACCCCTTCATTAGAGAACTATCCCTTAAAAACTAACAGGTGAAATAGACAATGAGCACAACACAGAGAAGATCAAAGTCAACATCAGATAATAGATATTGAGTCTGAAGTAGGAGCACTGTGAGGGAATAAAACACATTGGATATGAACTAAAAATAATAAGAAGAGGGTTTTTAAATGTCATTGATTTAAATCGACAAAAGAGGAGAAAGAATCAAATGTGATTCTAAAATTGTGAGTTCAGATAACTAATGGAATGGTGCTTCTATAAAGGAAAAGACGGAAGACAGAAAAATGATTGTAAAAATAATTTAACTTGAAGTTTTGTCAATGGTCACACATCCAGACAGTAATATTCATCTCAGTAGGCAGACTGAAAGGGGGAATGAGATGTAGAAAATTAGTCAAATTGTAACAAGTTCTAAGATTTGTTAATTGTCTTTTTGGAAGTAAAAGTTGAAGCTATGACAGTCGATAAGCTTGTCTTGGGAAAGTGTTTGGGGAAAGAAAAAAATTAAAAGCATAAAACTTCAAGAAAACATGAGTAAAGGAGGACAATAGACAAATTAAAAATAAAACATGGAATTAAAAGTTGCACTGTTAGTTAATAATTATTCTAAAACATCAATTTCTTTATGATGGAGGAAGGAAAGGTTAGAAAAGCAGGACAAAAAAGTGAAAGGAAAAAAAGGAGGAAGAATTCTGAGAAGCAGTAGTAGGAGAGCATTGTCTTAATCAGACTGCAAAATATTGACCTCTCCAAATCCTCCAGCTAACTCAGAAGTTATAAAAAACTTGTTTATGGTTTTGGAGAGTATGATGAGGGGCACCCCTTCAAATCCTTCAAATGCTCACTGGAGCCAAGCAAGGGTGATCCCACTGTGTTGCCCCAGGCTGAGTTAATCAAGCTGGCGCTGTAACCAACATGCTGGCTGTGCCACTCTACTCCCTTAATGTGCAGAACAAACCCATCTCCTTGTTTGATTTTGCTCCTTTTTGGTAAATAATTTACATAGTTTTGCATTAGCTCAATTTGCAAAAATTGAGCAAACAGTGCAATTTTCTGTAATTATGCCAGTGCAAGACAGAAGTAAAGTCTGGCTGAGAGAGGCTTTATCTGAACTGAAAAGACATTTGGTGGAAATGGAGCATGAGAAGAAAATGAAGATCTGCTTAAATTGGCTCTGGTCAAAGTGAGAAAGAATAGAACACAATTCAGCTAACACTCTAACTGAACTAGAAGTCTTTGTTTTTCCTCCTCTCCTCTAAAACTTGTCAGGTGGGCATATGCACACCACACATATGGTGTTACGTCTGCCCTCCCACAGAGGAAACAGATACCGTTGTAATCACTGCCAGTGTGATCTTCACACTCATAAACGTACACACTACATACTTCTTTGATTGAACTTCACTGTTCTTCACTCTGACCCTTTATGTTGCACATCTTTCATTCATCTACTATCCCCAAATATCTTACAGGAACAAAACTGGAAAATTAAAGATTGAAGTTAATTTTATCAAGTGCAAGGCTTTGCTAGATAGCCAACCAAGCACATGGCTTTGGCTAGATATTTGTGATGAAATTTGGAGAGCCTGAGAAATATGTAATTGTTTAAACTCTGTGCATGGGCCATCAGGATATGCATTTAAACATCCCTGCCAATCTCTGAATTGTGGAAAATTGGTATGATTAGACCCTTCAGTCTTCTGTAATTGGAATGTGGTCTAGAAAAAGATGGTTTGCTTCTATAAATTAAGGAATGAAGAGGAGAATCCCCATTTCCCTGTCAGTTTGATCTATTTAGGCAATGGGTCTGGTTGAGTCTAATCCCAAATTAGTCTTTTTGCTTGATTATTTTAATTTACATACTCTAATCTTGTTGAGTTCTGTCAATATCTAGCTATAGCTTTGACAAAATCACTTGTTATATTTAAATGAGTGTGCTATAATATGTGGTCTCCAAACTTCCTGGCAGCTAAAGAATTTTTATCAGAATCTCATCATGAGCATTTAAATTAAATGTGGATATTACTTTTATAAATATCTATAAGTAAACATAATCACTTTATACGTGAGTCTTAAGTGAAATAATACCTTTGTACTCTGGAACTCAGGGAATGGCCTCCCTTTCTGAAAACTCAAATGAAGGGTTAGTCCAAACTTTTTTAAATGGGCAGATTCCATTAAATTCCATTCTACATCTATTCATTTTTGTGGAACCATATAATTACTATTTTATGTAATATGTATGCATATTAATATTACAGTATTACTGTAATGGACAGTTTTGTCTTAGCCTGTTCAGCATTAATCACTTCTTTAATGTATAACAACAACTAGTTTGCCTCTGTGGTGCAACTTGCTCCAACTTCATTGGATGCTACTGAGACTGACAAATCTTATGCCCCACTTTCTCAACACATCTGTAGATCTAGTTTTATCAATCATTTACACTAACTATTCCATGATCTTAGTGGTTGATAGAGGGTAGACATATTAAACTAATTAGTTATACTAATCAGAATCTTTTCCCAGTTTTAATATATGGATTCTAGAGGAGGAAAATTCTTTTTTCTATTTGGATAATAACACACAAGAATAAAAGCCTCAAACTATCAGATGCTTTATTTTTAGTTATGTTGGGAAGCCTGCCTGAGAATAAAAAAATCATGCTGAGAGATCAGAAATGGAAGATAGAGAGAGTGAGAGGAAGAGAAAATGAGAAGGGCAGTGATCTAATCTGGACCTGGAAGTGCACACAGTCTAATTCACTGTTCTTGGACTACACAGGTACATAAACCAATGTAATGCCTGTTGCAGAAGTTTAGATCACTGTTCAAAAGTACTTTTGCCATCTCCATAGGGGGAGTTTGTCTCTCCTCTATTTCGATTTTGAGTTATTTCCCATGACTTACTTTGCCAATGGGATGTTAACAAATGTGATGGAACCAAAGCTTAAAATGTATTTGCACTATTGAGCTTGTCATCTGGTGCCTCTTTCAACCATATAAAAGTGCTACTTGCCTTTTCAGCTGGAGCTTTATAATTTATATACATGGAAAAGACACAACCCAACCTGTAATAAGATGCCAAGACTAGCTGGCTCACCAATTCTTGAAATAAAATAAATGGTTGTTACTTGAAGCCACTGAGTTTTAGGGGTGGTTTGTTACAGACCAATAGCTGATATATACATACAGCTTTAAAAATATAAGCCAGTTTGAGTCAGTAATCAGTTTCTTGCTACTGAAAGAATTTTGACTAATATGGAAACTTTCATTTTTTTAAAGTAAACTAGTGAAATAATAGTTCAGCTGAGCTCTCATAATTAATAAAATTTTTTATCTGTTTCACTTTGAAATTTTAGATGCAACAGATAGGAGGGAGGTATAAAGAGCTGAAGAACCAACCCTGAGACCATAAAAAGTACTGAGAAAATAAGGAAGTAAAGTGATATCAAAATAGAGAGAGTACTAGCAATCAGTAGTTCAAGCTACTCCAAATTTCAAAACTCACACTGCAAACTTAAATAAAATAATAAATTATTTAATTGATTTTCTATCCACCCTACCTAGACAAAGAACAACAATAACAACAACAACAACAACAACAAATGTTAAAGCTATTAAAATGAAAAATAAAAGGAAAAACAAAAACTACACAGAAGAAAAACTGCAATCATACCTGAGGATTGTCTGTCAAGTCCTTTTGTTCAAAATAGTGTTCGTGCTTTTGCTTGTCTTTATTTTGCTTAATGCATCTTCTCAATGGTAATAATAGCTAATTGCCACATAACCAAATAAACTGTAGTTTGGCTCATGGAATTCAATTGTTAATTAAGATCAGTGAAATAAGCAACTTGACAGCAGAATTGTTTTAACAAGAGAAAGTGACAACCTCATTGATTTTTTTTTTCTGGTCAGCCTCTGAATAATCAATATGATGCCCATAAAGAGTAACATTTTGAAAAAATTTGTAGATATATAGATCAAGAGTAGCCATACCCAAACCTAATATAAAGACTACACATCTCCAAGAGATCCAAGAATTTGAGCTGATCCTAAACTTTAAGATACTCTCCACTATGGAGGAAAAACATGCAGGAAAAAAATATATATATAAATGAACATTTAATACTGAGAAAGAGATTGAGAAGTTATATAATTTTAAACATTCCTTTTACATACAGTCACAGTAAGCTTATTCTCTTTTTGTTCTCCTTTAAAATACATTTTAACCTTGAAATACTTCCTTTGTATGTGTGTATGGTTGGCAGGAGGTGACAGAAGATGAGGCTTTATTAATTTTAGTTATTCCTGTTGCTTTCTCCTTATTACTAGTGTTTCTCCTTCGACAGCAGAGAAAGAATGCTACAAAAAGTAATCTTTCACACTTAAAAGAAAGCCGATGCCCTGTCCTGGGTGCCTTGTCAAGAAAAAAATAAGCTCTGTCTTTCCAATAACTGTGAAATTTCTTTGCCCCTAGAGAGGGCTGCTTTCTGTGTCTTGGCCAAGTCATGACTTTCTTTCTTTACAAATGCAGCCAGTGTGATCTCCAAAGAGATAAATGATGAATAAGGTGGAAGCTATTTATAGTCTGGCTAGGAAAAACAATTTCACTTAACAAGGATGTCGGTTAAAATAATTAATGTAGATCCAGTGGACATGTGAATAGAGGAGCCTGTTGGAAAGTGATTAAATAGACAGTCTGATCCAGGAAGAAATATACCCTTCAGATACTGGGGAATCATTTCTCTCAGTGACCAGGGAAGTTATAGGTTAGATACCCTTCCAAGGCCTTGAAAGGCCAGGGCAATGCCCTTCTAGATTTCAATAAATGTAGCATACACTCGTATTTAACAGAACAAATGGGTTTGTGTTTAGAACCTCTGGTCTATTACTATGGGCCTCCTCATTTTAGACCTTTCTTTGGTTTTCATTCACAGATACATAAGTAAAATCTGTGGCTTGTATTTGGCAACAATTTATTGAATATATTCTATGTTGTTCACCATGGTAGTAAGTACTCACAGCATATAGATGTTTTCCTTGAATATCACATGTTAAAAGAAAAACAAGACAACACAGAATTAAAATGATGAAATTAAATTAAATATTTACATGAGTCTAAATAAGATTTCCAAAGTAATACACTAGTCTGTGTAGGTGTGATCAGAAAGGAATGTGTTGAGAAACTAGACCTTGAAGAATCATGAAGATCGATAGGCAGAAGAAAAAGGTGAACATCAGGCCGGCTGAACAAGCTGACAAATAGAGCCATGTGAACACATTAAGGCATTCATACACTGAGGTGCGGGTGGGAGATTCCCATCTAACTCCTAAATTGGCCATCCAGATCCAGATGCAACTTGGAACAGTCAAAGCTGAATTATATAAAGAGATTTGGTTTAGTTTACCAAAAGTACAGTGAGTTTGGATCTCATATTGTCACTCGGTTTAATCAAATGCTAATAAAGTCATAATGTCATGGCCAACTGATTACAAAGCAATGCAAATCACAAATTTTTTTTTCTTTTCTTTTCTGATGTGGTTCTACTAATATCCACAGATCACTGTAGTTAAATGGAAACACTAACATCAGAACTACTTCTTCTCTAGCACCTGTTATTTCTATCTCTAATGATATACTATTTTTAGAAAGAAAAAATATCTAAAGCATCTTCCAAAAGATTCTGTCTCAGTTTCGGGTAGCATTATACCAGCATATTCTTCATGTTATGTTGGTTGGGTAGCCTGATGAACAGGACATCTCTTATTAATGAAGAAATAATGACTCAAGAATGCATGCAAATTGGGCGAGGAAGCTGAAACAAATGGCATTGAAATGGCTTTACAACCCTGGAATTTTATGATTCTCTAATTCTTGACTGATACTATCAAATAAGCATCAATGCAAACAAGTACAGAATTTCTTGTAGATTCCATATCTACAGAGGGAGGGAAATTCCAAGAATGGGCATGACATACCTGAATGAGGGGGGATGTCAGACTCATGGACTGGGATTCAAACACTCTGTCCACAGTTCTACAGTCTATTTAACATCTCTGCCTCAGTTTCACCATCTACAAATAATATCTATTATAGCAGAATATGGTGAGGTAAAATGAAATGACATATACAGATAACCTAACAGTAATAGGTGCTTCATAAATATTAACTAGCTTCTTACTTAGCCTGGAAATCTGTCAAAAAAGGAATTGATTTTCTTGAAAGTTGAAAACATTGAAACCGTTGTTTCCGAGTGCTTATAAACATTCTCAACTTGATGGGAATCTTTCTTCAGCATTCAGGCCCACAATTCCTGTATGGAATAAGTATTTTTATCAAATAACCTCTAATATTTCTAAATTTTAAAGTCTATAATTCTGGTACAATTTCTTCATTTAATAGGGTTAGCTGACATAAAAAAATAACTATATTTTGAGGGTTAGAAAGGAGATTACTGACTTTTAATCCAAAGCACTTTTCCAAATATAATAAGCATTGGAAAACTAAAGAGAATTCAATGTCTGAATCTAGTCTTCCATTACTCCCTCTGAGGCATTCCTGCACTCCACACAAGGCTGTCAGAAGTGGCCTGTCCACAGCACTGCCCAGCTTGCCAGTGTTGAGGACCAGTTTCTACAGTGGGAGGAGAGTCAGAGGAGTCATTCAGGCCCAGCCTCAACTGGTAGAAAACCAAGACTCAAAGCCAAGGACATGGATCCTCAAGTCTAAACTGCTTAGCTCAGAACAGCAATGTGGATCTAGCACCAGGATTTCAGATTTTAGTGGAAATTGAATTTGAAAGAGAGAAGATTGAAAACAAGGGAGTAATGGAGAAACTACAATAAGATCCCCAGTGATCATACTTGGGTGTGTTCCACTAGATTAAAGGATGACAGAAAAGGCCAACAAACATAATGATTCTCATTTTAGTGGAAATTATTTTAAGCAGGCCATTTCTTTTAAACTAAAGTAGATTGCTTATTAATGAGAAAATAGAGGTTTTAAAATAAGAAAAGTATATGGATTAACAAGTTATTTAAGGGGATGAGATGCTGTGGGGGGCTAGGAAGTATAGATTAGAATGTTATAGTGGAAAACTTCTGATGATGAAAAGATTTCATAATCATCATGGAATGGGGAATAAAAGGGAATAAGAAGAGAACTAAGGAAGGTCTTTGTCTAAAACAATCATTTCAAATGATTGCCCAGGTCCTCATATATGTGACCAAGCCAAACATTTTATGGTCTACATTCCTTGGCATTTTACAAATTATTTTCATTGGTAGCAAAATAGTATCCCCTTTTTAAAATTAAAAACTAGAGAAATAATATTTAAACAAAATTCTGTAAACTGACATGGATAAGTTTCTCCAATGTCTGATTTAAATTAGAGTCTTCTTGCTAAAGCAAAAAATAAAAATAAAAATCATGAAAATAAGGGTTTCACTTTCACAACTTGCAACCCACGCTTTGCCTCACCACCCTGATTTCCTTTAGAGAATTTGTCTCAGACAGATGGTAGTGAG
The DNA here is from genome assembly GCA_030015415.1 of Cynopterus sphinx. NCBI lineage: Eukaryota > Metazoa > Chordata > Mammalia > Chiroptera > Pteropodidae > Cynopterus > Cynopterus sphinx. The sequence goes on along the minus strand of CM057384.1, from coordinate 23,562,075 downwards.
TTAACAAGTCTAGACTGTGGGAGTATATATCTGCATTTGCATCTATATGATTATATAGAATAATTTTTCACCGAAATGGCATGCATCATTGGGATGAGCTCCAGGACTTTACGACTTCTCTCTACACAATTGAGTATGGCATGTGTACAATTCACTCTGGCCACTACAGAAATTCTACCACAGCTGGAATGGAGAGCAACAGCTGCTTACCAGCACACAGCAACATGGCACAACAGTTTAGAATCATAAATGAAGAAGACAGCCTTCAATAGACACTGCAGGGGGAATTCAAAGCAAGAGGAAGCAATTAGCTGAACTGGAACAGAGCCAGGAAAGCAAGACAAGATTTTCCCCAACTTTGGAAAGGAGAATGCAATGTATGATACATGAGCAGGTTCCTGGTCTGGGCTCACAGATGAAGGTACTAAGAGAAGGGATGAACTGGTCATAAGGTGATCATGTTTGGACTGGGTAAGCGGAATGATTTCTTGAGCTCAATGCAGAATACCCTATTTTTTCCCTAATAGGCCTCTTATCCAAGTACATACCCAGCCCCAATCTTGTTTGGTTTATGAGATCTGACAAGATCACAGTTTGAGAGAAGAGGTCTGTAACACTCTCTGACAGTGGTTGACTTGGCTTTTAATAGAAATGGGCAGAAATGTAGAGACCTTGTGCATTTGAACACACAAAATCGGCCAGCTTTCATCGCCAACGCCTCACAGCCTCTCCGTGGCAGCTGGAGTGGAGACCTATGAACTGATCTGGAAAATGCGTCCTTTCCTTCTAATGGAAGCCACCACATTGCGTTCTTTTAATTACATCATGTCATGTCATGTTGCCGTGTGAAATGACACAGAGGAACACGTGGTGACCTGGGATAACAGTGATGAATTGCATCCTGAAGAGAAGCCGGCTTTGAAAGGCATCTGATGTGGCAAAGCAGGTAGTTCATATGTCTGTGGGAGTCATGGATGATTTTTCCATTACAAATCACAAATATTTAATGGTGAGATTATGTGGGAAGCAAGAGAGGCTTTTTGCCAAATTTCATTTTTATTAATGAAGTGTAATAATTATTTTATACTAAAATAATAAAAATTATAATTATTAAGTAAATGAAAGCAGCTACTTTCAGAGGGATTAATTTTCCATAATCGGATTAGATGATGAAACTAACATCAGAGAGGGGTTCATTCTAATAATTGTTTGTTTCCCAAATTTGAAATTGAAAAAGAGCATGAGAGAAAGTAACAACTTTCTAATCAGCCATTATGTAGAATTGTTTACAATAAGTTTGTCTGATGTCCTAATGAAGACTGAAAAGAAACATCTAGAGCCCCCTTGTGCAATGCGTTTGCTGCTAGTCATATGGGACTATTTAAATTCAGCTAATAAAATTAAAGGTTCAGTTTCTTAGTCACAGTAGCCACATTTCAAGTTCTCTAAAGTCGCATGTGGTGAGTGCCAGTTGTATTAGACAGCATAACTACAGAATATTTCCATGGCAGAAAATTCTAATAGGCAATTCTGACTGAGAGAAGAAAAAAATAGAAAGCTACATACATCTTCATGCTTCTGATTTCCTCATATATGTTGACATGTAGACTTTTTGTCCAGGTCTGTTCATGACATAGGAAAAGTTTCATCTTGCTCTTGTGCAATTACATTTTTATTTTTCTCTTAGCCTGCTATTATTTGTAGGCGGTGGTTTTTTTCCCCCTAAGTTCTCAAAAAACTGCAGGTCCCCCTGGAATGCAAATGAACAACATCATTAAATAAAACCACGTTTGGGATTTAGTTCCCAATGTTCTCAACAAAATGGAAACCTATTTACAGAAAACTCCTGTATTTGTCTCCCCTCAAGGGGTCAGATCCTGACTTTTTATTTGGGAAATACTCTCTCTTATGAGTCATATCATCATATCATTTAACCATCAAATCATGCTTTACCAAATATGTAAAAATATCAATCAATTTTTCTTACTCAAACTCAGAAATTGGAAAAACAATACTTATATTTTAAAGTTATTTTGAAATGTTCCTTCATGCAACAGACAAAATAAACTTTTGGAAATCACGTCTAAGGAAAAGAAAACATAATATCAAACCCTACATTCTTTTAATTCAAAAGTATTTATGTTTGTTCCCCTTAATAACTTTATGAAATGATTTTTAAGAAGTATTTTATTCCACCTCAAAGAGAGCAAAAAGGGTCCCGCTGTCCTCCCCTCTTAAGTCAAGCCCACAGTTACCACACTATTCGGTGACAGACTCAGGACTCAAAAACATATATTCTGATATAAACACCAAGGTTCTTCTGAAGTAGACTGCATTTCCCACCTCAAATCCAAGCCTTAGGAATCTCATGAACACAGAACTGTGTACAGAAAAAAAAAATGGAGCTTAATGAATTGAGCAATGAGTAACAGCCAGCTGTTGTCTTCAGCTACCTTCTTCTCTGTGGAAAAGTATTAAATGGTTTAGGCAAGCCAGGGTACTACTTCTCTCCTGAAACTCATTATTGTCAGTAATGTGATTTTATCACTAAACTGTGGCTAGCTTTTTAATATACTAGGCAAGTATGGGCAACTACTGTGTATGACTTACTGTGCCTTTAACATTTTATAATTATAAGCCAGACACTGTTAAAATGTGGTGGGTAAGGGTGAAGCATTGTACTATAGCTGGAAAAAATCAATACCTGTTCCCGAGATAGGGTACTTGACCAGAAAGGATATTGCAAGATACCAAAGAACAGATATGAAATACTATTTCTCTGAAGTTAGTTTTATTATTATTTTTTTAATCTTATTGCATCAGCAATAAAGAACACAGATCAGGTAGACCTACAGAGGCACCATAATTCATTGTTGATTTCTTGAGATAATCTGAATTTGTAGGAATTGTAAATTGTATATTAGCTCCTGAGATACCCTTCTCTCCTTGGGAATTAGCATTCTTTTTTAAATAGGAATAGGTTGTAAAGCTGGACCAAACGATCCTTAATGGTAGTATAGCTTATTTCTTCTCCTAATCTTAGTCAGTCTGGTAAATTTGGGCAAGTTATTTAATATCTTTCGCTTCCATTAACTAATTAAAGTAAAATAATCTGAACATTAATCCTAAAATCCCAGCTCTATAATTCTGTGAATTTATGTTTTTCTATAAAGACCATCTTTTCTGTGTTCTCTTGTATTTTGGGATATGGTTGGGAATCAAGTGGGAATCCCCCATTCAGATTTTTTTGCCCAGACTTACAGCAGCACATCCCTTATCACACATGCCCACCCCACTTTATCTCCCCAGCAGTATCTGAGCCTGAGACTCTCCTATTCTAGAACACAAATCTAATGCCAAACTTTGACCATTCCCTGCTCATTTTGCTTCTCCGAGATTTGCTCTCTAATCAAAATATATTCTGCATATTGTCTAATTTTCATGGATTAGTCAACTGTTAATTGTGGAAGGTGATAAAGACTCTCCCCTTGACAAAATTTTGATCAAGTTCCTTTGAGCTCTCTTTTTATTAGGCTTGGAAGACTGTTTACCTCAATTTTAGCAAGAATCCTCACCCCCACTGCAGCCAAGATTCTCATCACCCTGGCCTCCTTTCAGCAAAAATCCTGTTAAGTCAGTTTAGCAAGAATCCCCTACCATTGATGTTTCCTCTTAGCAATTTTCCATCCATTGATTGTCACACTGTGCTCCTTAGCTATATGTCCTCACTTATTTTTGCTGTATTTCACATTAAACACAGTTCTATCTATATTGAGGTCTTATTTTATTTTAATAGTCCCTAAATGATATCTGTTTTTACTGCTTTAACTACTCACCCACTTTGGTTGTGTCTAACATGGGGATTTAATTTCTGACACTATCAAATTGTTTTACAGATAAAGAAACTGAAACCTAGAAAACCTTAATGATTCTCTATCTTCAACTCAGTTAAACACACATCCAGGATGAAATGGGTTCTCATGATTACTGTCCAATGTTTCTTCTCTTAGAGTACATCTCTTTTCACTCCTTAACTTCTCTCCTGCCTCTATTCTTAATGATCCTTATATCCCTAATACATAAAATTTTCTCAAGTCATACCCTTTCAGAATATACTTATGTTTGGTTAATGCGCCCACTCTTTCAATATATTACAGTGGTGAAAACTGGTGTTTGAGAGCCCTGTCACCCCTGCCCCATCTATAAGAGTGATAGTGTCACATAGAATGTGAGCACAGGATTTGCCAGGTACTAAAACACTGCCAGCCAGGTGCCCTTTATTTTTTTAATATTGTTTGTTTGAATTGCTGAGAGCCATACAATTGTTTACATAATTCTGTCACGCATTTCTTGATGTATATCAAGATGTATATCTATTTGTTAACCTGTGTATGGTTTAGTAAGAGCTTTAGTCATTAGACCACAATCAATCATGTTACAGTCAGGGATACCTTTGAATGTTGTTATTCACATGTGTTCAAGTTAATATGGGCTTTAGTGAACATGATTTCAGGCTATCTTATTTTGTACAGGTGAATACTGGGTCTCTTGTAACTCCCTTGGTTCTCTATCCAGATTCTCATGTACAGCATTGTGCTAAGCAAATGATCTGGAAAGATTGATTGGATGAGTAGATGAATCAGTGAAGCATATGCCTTGAATCTTCTATTTTTCTTATAGTAGCAATACTAACTTTTTGCTCTTTAAAACGTACATACTCCTTTAATGAAAAACTGATATATTGTTAAGTGATCCTCTAGTCAAATTTAGAGATTCATTCTATTTAGAGTAAACAGAGGTGATTTTTCAAACCTCTGATTGAAATAATTGAAAAAAAATGGTGTGGACATAAGAACAAAAATAGAAAAATTACACGATAGGGATAATTAGCAATGTGGATGTCATAAAAAGAAAGTAAATGTCAGAGGTAAAAATTCAAATAAAATATTAAAGTGTAGCATAATTAAATGAAAAAAATTTAATATACTTATGGCTTAGATTATGTTGTAGAGGAAGAGCAGTTTCCTTTTACTCAAGGTATTCACGCCAGCCTTGTTTTGTTGTTCAAAATGGATCATCACCCTTTTTTACTTCCAAAGTTTCTTTAAGTTAAGAATCAAGACATTAATCCAATACCTGCTAACTGCATTCCCATGCTCCGCAGTTCTTGGAGCTGTACTTTCATTACTTCACACCTCGGAGTGAGGAAATTCTTTCTCATTTTCTAGGCAGCATTGGTCAATAGCTCCTCTGTTCCCCATTGTACTCTGTGCAAACCTCTAAATTTATATTGTATTATATATTTTTCTTATAGGCTTATGTACTTCTTATAGACTGTATTGTAATAATTTTCTCATATGCTTTTCTCTTCTATTATACTATTATTTATTCATAAACAGAGATTAGATTTTATTTGCATTTTTTGTATCTGCATGGCCTCAAGGAATAGCATTCTTGTTACTTTGCCTTCCACAACTTGTAGATCTTCACTACAGTTTTCAAATAAGATCTCCAATAAGCCAATAAATCTTAATGGTAGCCCACCTAAGAGAGATCATAATCTAGAGAGAGGATAGTTATATTAAAATAATAGAACATAAGAGTACAAGTCCAGTAAATAGCTGTGATGAAGAAAATGGAAAAGTATCATATAAATATCTCATGTTTATATATATTTATATATTTTTTTATATTTATATTTCTTCACAAAACTGCAGAATAAACATATTGAAAACTCTCCCCTTGGAAAACATCTAAGGGGTGAATGAATATAAAAAAAATCCTCTTGAATACTTTAATGATATTAAGAAACAACTAATTAAATTTCTCATTAAAATAAAAAGTCTTACTGTCATTCTGAAACCAGAGTGGTATGTGATCAGGAAGGCTATGAGAAATTTTGTTAGGACAAATGTTGATTCCTGAAACCTGGATATTTGGGAATTAATAATACTTTGAGAAAAGTAAATTAGATTTTATGTCCATAAAAAGTGGGGAGGTTGAACCTGAGATAAACTTCCTATCCTCTATAAATCCAGAATTTTGAAGGAGCTACACTTTCAGTGATATTGTAAGCTAGAAAAAAATCCACCTGTTAGGAAAACATGTCAAAGATAAAGCCTACCACTGTTCTTCTAGATAAAAAGAAAAAAAAAACATGTATAAGAATAATATAAATATCTTTATATTCTCAAAGAAGACATATTATGACTAATCTTAAAATATATAAATTCTTAGAATTTCCACATATCAAATTAAATATTCATTATAGAAAAATACATTAATAGAATAAGTCACTAAGAATGAGAATCAGCAAAACCAATAAACTATGTATTTAGACCTCTAATGACTTCTGAAATTATAATTGTCAAAAATATTTTTTTAATTTTTTACAGAAAAAATTTTAAAAGATATATTAAAGAAATAAGAGTTTGTTAAAATTATGACTCAAAACAAAAAATGACCAAAAGTGACCAGTCAAATTTAAAGGAATAAAACTAAGAAATGATAAAAAATAATAATTTAAAAAAATAAATGAAATAGTACATTAGACACAGCTAAAGGGAAAAGTGAGAAAGAAAAGAGTAAATTGGAAGTAATTATCCTTAATATGACATGGACAAAAGGATGGACAATACGAAAGGTGGTTAAAAATACACAAAATAGGATGAAAAGAGATAATTAAATTTCCAGAAAAGAAAAGGAGTGGGAAGAGAGGTTCTGAGGCAATATTCAGAGAGAACACAACTGAGAATTTCTATGAATTTTTTAAATACATGACTTTTCAATGTAGGAATCCTATCTTATATATGTCTATCATAATTAAATTCAAAATACCAAAGAAAAAGAGGTGATTAAAGCAGTTAGGGAGAAAGGGCCAATTGTATATAAATAAAAAGAACCAAACTCTCAGCTTATTTTAAAACCGACAAAGGAGTTGTCAGTGAAATTCTATCTTAAATAGGTTGAGAGAATTTGATGTCAATATAGAACTATAGAGACAGCTAGACTACCTAGTAAGAATGAAGCCTAAATACTATTTTTCACACAAAAACTGAATAATCTTATTAATAATAGAGTATTATTAAAGAATTTATAAAGCATGTACTGCAGAGAAAAAAATGACATGACACTTGAAGGAAATTCCGAGATGCAAGAATAAATAGTGACCAACAAAACTGGTTAAATATGGAAAAAAAAATTTAAATGATGATAGTATAAAACAGTACAATTAATGTATGATATTGGGGTTAAAAACAATAATGTATTATTCTGTTTTACCACATTAATAAAACAGGAAAGGAACTTAGCTCAACAGATATTTTTAAGTACTTGACAATACTATTACCCAGTTGTGATTCAACTAGAAAGGAGCTTTCCTAACTTATAAATAATATATACTAGAAATTTACCATCAATATCATATTTTTTAGTGAGTCACTGGAAAAATTCTCTTTACATTTAGGAAATGGCTACTGTTACCATTACATGTATTCAATGATGTCTTCGTCTTCTTAGCAAGTTCAAGAGAGAGAGTGAGAGAGAGGAGGAAGAGGAAATAAAATAATTATTAGCAGAGAATGATTTCTTCATAAACAAACTAAAATAAATTATAAAGCTTTAGTAGAAGTAATAAGAAAATTTAAGAATTGGCTGGATATAACATTTTTAAAGAGTTCACACATTTAAAAATAGTATTTAGAAGAGCAACAGAAATTATCTATTTTTATAAATCAAACAAAAGATGTACAAAATGTTTACAGAGAAATTTTAAAAATGTTATCAAAAGACATCAAAGAATATCTAAACCAATAATTTGGAATAGATACAGTGCCATCCCCTGGGAGACTTGGAATTTTTGTGGTGATGTTTATGATTGAAACAGTGATTGGGATACTACTAGATTTGAGGGTCTGGGTTTAAAGAAGATAGTTATTTTGTAATAATATTTCTTCCACAATCTTCACAGCAGAATATCAAGAAATAATGTATAAATGCTATAAATCATAAGAGTTCTGAATATGCTATCTATAAATATATAGTTTTGTAGTTGAAAATATAAACAAAGTAGAAAGATCAAAAAATATATGTGACCAGGTAAAACAAAAATGAAACTTAGAAAATGTCATTTAAGAATGGGTCTATTTTTTTTAAAAACAATAGAAAACTGAGTAGAAAGCTTAACTCAGAAAAAGGTTTGTATTACACATGTAACAAGACATGGGACATCAGCCATCCCAGGGCCGCTGCAAGCACTCAGACAACTCACCAGGGAAACTCGCTCCTTCTATTTCCCTGTCCCACCATCTTCAATGAGGGCTTTAATTCTGTAATTCCAGGATACTAATTTTCTTTCTGATTATTGTTGCTACATTCTGAGATTTCAAAAAGCAATTGGAAAAAACCTTCTCCTTCCCATGCTGTATTTCTATTCAAATTTCTTACAAATGTTTTTCTCAATTCAGTCACTAAAGAGTAGATTTAAAATATTACATTTTCTAACATCTATTAAAGAGAAAAGTAAAAGAGAATGAATCAGAAGTTATCACTCTTGTTTATACAATAGGGAAAAGTTGTACAAACTGGAAAGCAATGGCTTTACTTACATCCATCAGAAAACAGAAATTATAGTTAAACTGGCACCCTGAAACCTCGCAAGATAGGCAAATCTAGAGAGCCACAGCCAAAGTCTTCTTACCTAACAAACAAACAAACAAACAAACAAAAAAACCTAACTAACTGAGGTTGTAAAAGTGTATAACTAACTTGGAGAAAGAGAAATATTCAACTTCAGACAGTTCTAGCCATTTTGTCTCAACTAAGAGGGGAGAAAAAAAAAGAAGCACTCGCAAAGTTCATAGTTCAGAGACATAGACTCACTAAAAAACAGAGTCTAATCGTAGGACTATATAATGCTTACCCTCCTTCTACATCTCAACCACATTACTGAATGCCTAGTGATAGTAGTTCATTTTACCCAGAACATCATGTCTAGCTTCAGTAAAAATTTACAGGGCTTGCCTAAAAGCAAACAAAAAATCGAAGAGACAGAACAAACGTCAGAACCAGACATGGTGAAGATTTTGGAATTATCAGACCAAGGATTTAAAACTACTATAATTAATATGCAAAGTGCTCACTCTACTGGCTAAAGTAGACAGTTTGTGAGAACACATGGACAATATTAGCAGAGAGATGAAAATCTTAAGAATCGAAAAAAAAGCTAGAGATAAAAAACACTTAGAAGTTAAGAATACCATTGATGGGCTTATTAGTAGTTGGGACATGGCTGAGAAAGGAATCTCTGACCTAGAGAATATACTAATAGAATCCTCAAAACTGAAAAAAAATATAAAGAACAAAGACTGAAATAATAATAATAAAAAGGAACAAAATAACTAAGAACATGGGAAAATACAAAGTGTGTAACACACCTGTGATGAGAATGCCAGGACAAGAAAGAGAAAGGGATAGAAGAAATATTTGAAACAATAATGATTGAGAATTTTCCTAAACTAATATCAGACATCAAACCACAGAAGCAGAAAGCTTAGAGAACACCAAGCATGATTATGCTAAGAAAAGTACCTAAGCATACCATTTTCAAACTACAAAAATTCAAAAGTAAAGAAAAAATTCTGAAGAAAGCCAAAGGGGGAAAATTAAAACCACACCTTAACTATAGAGTAACAAAAATAAAAATTCCATTTGGCTTCTCCTCAGAAACCAAGCGAGCAAGAAGAAAAAGGAGTGAAATATTTAGATTGTTGAGAGAAAAATCTACCAACCTAGAATTCTGTAGCCAGTAAAATTAATCTTCAAAAGTGAAGGAGAAATAAAAACTCTCAGCAAACAAAACTGGAAGGAATTTGTTGCCAGTAGACCTGCCTTGCAAGAAATGTTAAGGGAAGTTCATAGAAGCAAAATAAAGCACTTGGATCTACATAAAGAATGAGAATCGAAGAAGAAAGATGTGAAGGTAAAATAAAAACTTTTATTTTTTTCCAATTTTATTGAGATATGACTGATATGTGTCACTGTATAAGGTTGAGATATAAGACTTATTATTTGTCTTACATATATTGAGAAATATCTACCACAATAAAGTTTAGTTAATATCCATCATCTTATCCAGCTATGTTTCTTATTCTTAATTGATCTAACAGATGTTTCTTCAAAATAATATTACCAGTAGTGTAATTAATCATGTATGCTAGGTACATATTATACATGTAAAATGAATGCTCCAAGATTAAAAAGAAAAAAAAAACTAAAAAAACTGAAAATTTATATTTGCAAACAAAAATGTAAATATATAAAAAGTCTGGTGAAATTTACAAAATGCTGCTAAAGTAAATATATAAGTTTAATAAGGTTGTCAGGCAGAAGAATCATGTCTAAAAAACAATTTTGTTTTTCTATATTTGCAACAAAAAATTGAGAAATTTTAAATTACCTTTTACTATAGTGTCAAAAAATGTAAAACACTTAGAGTTAAATCTAATAAAAGATGTATAACACTCTTAGGCTGAAAACTACAAAATGTTGCTGAGCAAAATTAAAGAATACAATAAAAAAGAGAGATGCTTTGTTTATAAGTCAGAAAACTCAATATTTTCGCAAACCCAATTTCCCACATATTAATTAATGTATAGATGCAACACAATCCAAATAAAAGTCTCAGCAGGATTTTTCTTTTAGTAATTGACAACCTTAATCTAAAATTTAATAGAGATGCAAAGGATCTAAAATAGTCAAACTTTCAAAAAGAATACATTTAGAGGGGTAAAATGAATTCAAGACTTATTATAAATATATAATTATCAAAACAGTGTGGTATTGGTAAAGAGATAGACACATAGATTCAATGAGCAAGATAGAGTCTGGAAGTAAACCCACAAATAGATGGAGAACTAAGTGTTGTCCAAGGAACAAAGGTAATTCAGTGAAGAAAGTATAGTCTTTACAACAAATGGTGCTAGAAAAATTGGATATTACCTGCAAAGAAATAAATGTTGATCCATATCTCAAATCGTATACTAACTCAAAAATTAATTATAGAATTAAATGAAAAGTCAAAAGCTATGATACATTTAGAACTTAGAAGAATTCCTTTATGATCCAGGATCAGACAAAAATGTCTTGGATTCAATACCAAAACATAAAAAGAAAAATTGATGAATTGGATTTGATCAAAATGAAGAACTTATGCTCTTTGATACATACTGCTAAGTGAATGAAAATACAAGCCCAATTTTCTTTTGGGAAAATAACTGCAAAACATATCTCTAACACAGGACTTTTTCTTAGAATATGTGAAGAACTCTTAAAGTAAAAATATAGTAACTGATTTGAACACACTTCATCAAAGAGGAGATATGAATGAGAAATGAGTATGAGGAAAGTGCAATTTAAAACCACAATGAGAAGTCACTATACACCTATTAAAACATTTCAATTTTAGAAAAGATTCATCATATGGGAACTGTTACTTTCATACACTATGTGTAAGGATATGAAATGGTACTACTATGTAGGAAGCATTTGGCATTTTTCTAAAGAGTTAAGTATGCATTCATTACGTGACTAAGACATTTCATTCCTAAGTATCCATCCATGAGAAATGATGAAAGTGTATGTCTACACAAAGACTTGTATATGAATATTCATATCATCTTTCTTTGTAATAGCCAAAAAGTTTAAACAATTCATATGTTCCTCAAAAAGTGAGTGGTTAAACAAATGGTGGTATATCTAGACAATGAAATACCTTCAGGAATAAAAAAAAAAAGAATGAACTGTTGATGCAGGCAACATTGATGAATCTCAGAATGATTGTGCTGACTGAAAAAAGCCAAATGAGAAAGAATACATGATGTATGATTGCACTTATGCAAACTTTTAGACAATTCAAACTAATCTACAGTGACACAAAGCAGATTCATTTTTACCTCAGGAAAGGATGAGCCCAGTGGAGCCAGAGAAAAGAAATACATAGCTGCACAAATATATATGGGGGAGTAATGTATCTTAATTGTGGGGCACACATATTTCAAAACTTATCAATTTTTACCTTTTAAATACGTGCAGTTTATTCTATACCAATTATACCCATTGTTTAAAAAGAGTTAATACTTTTTAAATCATAATACAATTTAGTATTATCTCTTAAATAATAAAAGGATAAAAAATAAATGTTTTAAAAATTATTAATCATAGACATATCTAAAACCCCAAAGAAACTATGACTTACTTTTACTTAAGAAATAAGTATATTGTAATTACTATACGCATGTCACTCTTCTAAAGTATACAATATTGTGTCATGTGAATCTTCTATCACTTTTATGAAAGATGGACTATTATTTTTATTATATATGAGGAAACTGAAGTTCAGAGAGGTTAAGAAACTGATTCAAGGTCAATTATCTAGTAGGTGACAAATCCAGTACTGGAACCCAATGGTTAGTAGGACTTCAAAGAATAGGACTTTAATCACTTATACAACCTCTCTCACAGCAGTAAATAAAATTTTGCAGTTTATTCAAAATGACACGTAAAAATTTGAGTATATCCCAGGAATATAAGGATGCTTTAAAATTTAAAAATCTATTAATGAAATTCACTACTTAACAGATCAAAGGAAAAACATTATATAATCATCTTAAATGCAAAATAGTGTTTGTTACTATTTAACAACTCTATAATTTACAAAATTTTACCTTTTAACAAGCCTTTCTCTGATGGAGTGTAGATACCAAAAAGAAAAAAAAAAAACTTAAATGTTACATTTAGTGGTGAAAGTTAAAAAATCTTACCTTTTATTTCAAAAGAAAATTAATATTAACAGCAAAAAGAATGTTCACTATTACCACTCCAATTTATAGTTGTACTGAAGGCCTTGGTTTCTTCAGTCATATAAAAAAAAATAAGTAAAGCCTAAAAAAAGTAAGAAAGATAGGAAGAAATTTATCATTATCATTGTTCATACAGATAATGCAAGACAATCAATACACATACTCTTAGAATTAATAAGGGTTCATCAAGTCTGCTTATTTTTGACCCAGTATATAAAAATCAGTGTCATTCATATATACCATCAATTAGAAAATATAATTTTAAAATTATATTTTTAGAATGAAAAATATATCTAAGATAACTATGATTAATCGTATCTAAAAATATGCCATGACTTCATACAGAAAATTATAAAGATTATTGAAGAAAACATATATTGTAAGATTGAATTTTCTACAATTATGCATTGATGGACTTCCAAAAGAAATCCGGCAAGGTTGTAAATTTATAATAAAATTCATGTGTTAGGACTAAGGTCCTTGAGTACCCAAGACAATGTGAAGAATAAGGCTGATACCAGATACCAGCACTTAAAAAAATATACCAAATTTTATCAAATTTAAGACATATAATGTCATATCTTCCAATTAAACTATATAACTAAATATTTTCTAACCTCAAACATGAATACAAATACCTTTATATATATTGAAAAAACTCTTAGCTTACTTGTGTGTATATATGTGCATGCATATATGTGTATATGTATGCATGTACACACATACGTCTTGTGCATACAGATAGAAAAAATATAAATGAAATAGGCTGGCTAAGGTATTACTGAAATGTTTTCCCATTGAGAGCTATATTTTCTGAATTCCTTTTTTATTTAGAGTAATTAATGTCCTAGTTTTTTCTTACAATATAGTTCTCTGTGTCATCAAGAGTGCTAGTGATTTTAATTTCTTTAAAAGGGTTTTGCTCTTATCTCTGAAATTTTCACCAAAGCTGCAGACACCTGACTTGTAAGTTTCATTGCTGGCACTTTGTTCATCTTAACAAAAGTATCAATTGACTATTTTGAGAAGACGCTTGGGACCTATATTCTTTTGTCAAATGATTCTTAAATGATTTGTTGACTTAAATTTTAAGGAATTGTGATTATCCTGTCATGCCACCAGGAATAACAACTAAATTAATGCATAAGTAGGCACATAGCATATTTTCCATCACAAATGCCCTTTGGCTTAGAAAGATTCCAAGATGCCATCAATTTTAAAGATGTCTCAATTGCACAGATGTTAAAATACAAAAATTTGCATATTATAATTATTGAAATATGGCAATTTAGACAAAGATTTATTCTCATTATTAATGAGCAAAGGATAGATATAAACTATTCAATACATGGGGATTGTATTCATGTATAATTATTACATTGTGATTTGTAATAATAAAAATTAAATTTAAAAACTGGAAACAACAAAAATACCTATCATCTCTATGATGAATAACTAAATTATTGGGCATTTCTAAATGGAACAATATACATGTGTCTAAATAAATAAATGCTGCATTATATTTTCAACATAGATGAATCACAGAAATGAAAGCAGAACAGATAAAAAGTTATATAAAAAAACAAAATACAAAATTAAAATGAGTAAAGCTGTATATAAAACATTGTTAAATCTCATAAACAGCATTGAGAGAAAAAGTATGTAAAATATTTTATTCAAATATGATACCATAATTATAAAATTTTTAAAAAGACAATACCACATTGCACAAAATAATCTAGTTTGTACATATTGTAAATAGTAGTATAGAAAGTTGGGCCATAATGGGAAAAGGAATGAGAAAGAAAGACATAGGCAAAGGGGATTGAAAGAAAGAGAAAGGCAACTTGTTTGGAAACAGAGGAACCAGTGGTGATCCTTTGAAGGATATGGACTAATTTTATATAAGCGATAAGAAAAAATATTGTCAAACTCATGTAACTAAATTTTGAACTTTCAACCAATATTTTGCATGATCTCTTTTCCAGAGGATGTACTAATTTGGAGGAATATATGACCAATATTTAGATAGAAAACACCATGTCAGTTTTTGTTATGCCATTTTGTTTTTTCTAAAAGTTGAATAATTTATTTCAAGCCCCACATTGAAGAGACAATTGTGCTGCTGCTGGTTGTGATTTAATCTTGGTGTAACAGAATCTTGTTCAGCCATTTATCTCAATAATACCCCAAATTCTTCCTTGTCTTAAGTTGAATAGTCCCTTTCATCCTCATTATTGTGTTTATATGCCCACCTAAAAAAAAAGTAGATCCTAAAGATTTTGGTCATTCATCCTTGAAGGTTGAGTTAATATTAGTTCTTGAAAGAAAAGAGAGCAGGGAGAATTGCAGCATTAGCAGCCTGTTCAGCTCTTTAAGAGTTTCTTCAGTGGAAGTGAAACTTCCAAGGACTAAGTTAAACAATTTAGTCTTGAAACAACATAATGTCCTTCTCTTCTTTGCTTTGCCCTTACTGTACAAAGTACATGTGAAGCACACGTGAAACAGTTAATTTATAAAATGATAAAACAAAAACAGACTATAAGCAACTTTGTCTTCACACTAGAGTAGGTACTAAAATATGTAAATGACTTTAAAATATAATTTGAGTTGTACTAGACTGTTTGACCCACACTATGATCCAATGACCAAGTGAGACTCGTATTACGTTTCCTGTGCTGGGGGGAAAACAAAGCTCTTGAAAATTACTTTTGTTTTGAGTTGACAGGAGAGAGTATTGCCACAAACCATATAAAACTAGGAGATCTTTCAAATACATGAGGCTATTAGCCAGGAAAAAGTTTGTTTTATGTTTCTATTTTTGTTTTTGTACAGCACATTATTCAGGGTTTCAAATATAATCTAGTGACTAAATCCAAGGAAACAGCAAATAAACACTAGCATTACCTGTTGATTTGTGAACTGGCCCCTGTACACAGAGGGCAAGGAGAGATGAAGAAATCTGCAGGCCACTCAAAATGTTTACTGAACACACACTTTGAGCAAGGAAGGCATCGTACTAAGTACATCACAGGTTCTAAGTTAACAAGAAAATAGGTCAGCCAGGAAATCTCTTAAAATTATATCCAGTGTTTAGATTTGTAATTCTCTTTTACATTTGTAATAATTAAAATAAAATTAAAACATGAAGCAACTTCTTAGGTAACATTTAAAATAAAATTTCGTAGACATTTATATATGAGTATAATTTATTTTAATATTATAGTACAGGATTAAATATTATTGTAAGTTTGCCAATAAATCACATTTTGCTCTTTTTAATACACTGTCTCTGTCTTAGGTTTTTTCAAAAGCTTAAATGAAACATGGATCTACCACCAAGGGGCATAGAACTGTGTTGAACAAGATATGTGTTAATATAATAATCACCAAGTAACTTTTTCAAGCAATAAATATTAAAGGTATTCAAGAAAGAGAGCTTTTATTGACTAGTATTATTAAAGAAGGCTTCACTGAAGGAGGAAAATTTTGGCTAGATCTAAAAGAATTGGAACCTGGAGAGAAATTAAGTGTTTCTGGAGAGCATTAATTAGGCATTGTGGAGGTATTGTCAGGACACCATATGGTCTGTAGAGGAAATTATGGAAAATCAGATTGGAAATATATAATGAATCCACACTGTGGAAGAGATTTTTCATACTGCTAGGAAAATTCAGTTTGTCATTGTAGCTGACTTCAGTAGCTTGACAATACACGACTATTAAGTGTTTTCTATGTTTTCTACTATTTCTCCCTCTTTTATTGTTTTCCTGTTTTTATCCCTAGACAGTACCTCTGCTACAACAGGTTATATAGCTTCAACAAGCATTCAGTGTTTACGAGTTTATTTGTGCATTGTGTGTTGAGTTTATTTGTGTACTGGCATCATTCTGAAGTCTGTTTTACAAGCACGACTTGTGATGAAATGTTTGGCAGCCATGGGTTCAGTTTCTGCACCTGTGTCTCCAAATCCTATTTAGATTGCCTTGCCCTGAAACATTTCTTACTCTTAACTTGGCTAAGTGCAAAATCCCTTGGCCTTTGATTTCTCTTTTCTTTATGTGAGACCCTTGGCTGTGGACTTGGCTGACTGTTTAGCCCTTTGCCCTTATCTATTAATCTTACCTTGGAAAGCAAGGCTTGCTCTCTAACCTCAGATTCAAGCCTTTCAGGGTGAGCTTACCTCTTTCCTATGCAGGGGATATCTTTTTGCTTGCCATGCCCATAAAGAGATCAATGTGACCTGTGGAACTGCTGAGGCTGGGAGATGGAAAGGCTCTTCATTAGGCCAATCCAGTCTCTAATCTGATCTTCTCTGGTTGGCAGTAGGTGATGTGGAATTATTACTGGTCTACTGATGGAGAAGGCTGATGGAACCTTGAGAAAAATAAATGCTTCTCTTGCTTTTCCTGTTACCAGCACAAGCCTCCTACCTATGACTAGTCTTTCCCTCCCACCTGTTGCCAGGCCCCCTGTTCTCTCACTCCTGAAAGTGCTGTCCCTCCTGGGAAAACCTTATTTCTAAATCCTCCAAAACCCTTTGGTTCTTTGTAGAAGTCCTTTTAAAATTTCTGTCTGAACCTATCCTTAAAGAAGTAAAGCTATTCAAACCAACTTTTAAATTGTTCTTTAATGTCTGATTAAATATAAGCAAAACAATCACTTTCCTGATTTTGTAACTACAGAGGTCACATGGCATACTGCACGAAATATCCTACAACATTCTAAGGATGAATTTCACTTTTAGAAAAATTAAATAATTATATATGGTCAAGTCTGGTATAAGAAATCTAGCAAAATAATATAATTCTCAGTCAAAACTAGAGTTTACTTTTAAAAACATTGAGATTTGTGAACTGGTAATAACTTATGTGTCATTATTTCTGAGACTGCATTCCACCTCCACATGGCATTTGTAAGACTTAAACTCTATAATATGCATAGTGCCCTGACAAAGGGCATTTTATATTATAGAACTTACTATGTTGTATTATATTTTTTTTACATATTGTTTCTCTATCCAGACAGTAATATCTTAAAATGCAGTGAATGCATTAGCCATCTTTATGCAATGTTTGCCACACAAAATATACACAATAAATATTTAGTAAATGCATAAAATATTGACCAAGAATTATAAAATATTGGCCAAGAAGGCGAGAAATTCAAATAGATTATGGGAATTTTTCCAAAATATATGTATTTTCATTTGGCCAATATGATTGCATGTGATTTCCTTTGTTTCTCTTGACTATTATCATCCTCTACTTTCTAAATTTTCTAAAAGGAACATGCATTATTCTATTTAATCGAGGAAAAGAAAGTGAAGGGAAAAAAAAACACCTGTGATAATATAAATAGTTTTGCCTGTTTGTGGCCGAAATTAATAGAAAGCATCTGATATAAGCAAAAATGGATAGTTTGAAAATGTGAATGGGTATAATACTCGTTTTTCTCTCTTGCTAGTGTTACATGTATACAGCCCAGGAGACACAATTGACAGATGAGCAGGGGAGGATGACTGATTCATGTTTTTTGTATACTTCAATGATATTACAAGTTTGTTTACCTTAAAAGTTTGTGTACAAGTGAAATTCTTTAAGCTTGTTTATGAGTGACACAATCATTTCAAATGAGATCATTGGAAAGCTGACCCTGTATGGGAAAGATTTTAGCATCTGCCTTTGCCTTCAGTATGTCTCCTCATGTGAATTCCATTTGAAGATGAAAATAGAGAGCTTTCTCTTTCATGGAATGAATGATCCTATATAAGTCACCTCTATCTCAGTCACCTGAAGCAAATCAAAAACTACTTGAACCTAGTAATGAAATGGCAAGTTTTATTTTAATGTATTGTTGTTGCTTGATTTTTACTTTCAATACAATTTAATGAACATTGCTTTTGAGAGATTACTAATAGTTTACCCAAGAGTTTTCCAAATGCCAGTAGCTCACACGTACTAGGTTGAGGTGAAGCAAAATGGTAAGCATTATAAGCAAAGTCTCACAAGCCTTTCTGCCTGTGTAACCTTTCACTGACTTGTTTCTTCCCTGGGACTCTCTGGAAGCCCCAATTGCCCCATTTCCAGATATGATCAGCATAGGCGGTGTCTTCCCTTCCAAAATTATCTTTTATTCCACTCATAGGACCTATTCTCCACCTGTCAGGTAATAAACTAATTCTTACACATTTGAGAATTAATGAACAAGTCTTCAAAGTGCTAACCTTGTGAGCACATTATTTTCTGTGCCTCTGGAGCTCCTAGTCATCAAGGGATAACCTCTGATTCAGTTTCTAATCCAAATGTGGAATGTTGCCCAGTGCTCAGGGAATAAAGCCCAAAGTCCTCAACAAACTGGCCCAGGGAAAGTTATTCTGTTTTTTCTTACAAAATGCCTCTTTTGCAACTCTACTAACTGAGTCTCACACAGATACTATTCCTTGAGTAGGTTACTTCATGGGTACATGCTTTCATAATGTATATTCTTCCTGTGCTCACATTTCTACCTCTGCTCCACCTCTTCATATGTTTTAATACTCTTACCACTATAGAACGGTGCCCTGCAAAATAAAATAATTCAAAAATTTAAAATAATACTTCTATAAGCAATTTAATGGCTATTATTTAACTATTTTTATAGTTAATAGTAGGTAAGTGTGTTGACTGTTTTCAGAGAAATGGTCCAGCACTTGCTATAGCTTGGGTATAGTGAAGTAAGTGCTACAAAAATTTAACTTGAGGGTGGTAAGAGAATCATATTGACTAGACGCAGGATTTACAATGAAGACTAGAGATCCTAAGAAGTAGTAAAAATAGGCTAGAACCAGATTGTAAAGAGCTGTGAATTGATTTCAACACTCAATAGTTTAATTATATTAAGCAGAGACAGCATACAGAAGATGAAAATGGAAAATAAACATGACATTACATGCCACAAAATTTTCTATATAACTTCCTGGCAGAAAAATAGGCTCCTGAAATTGTGTATCTCTCTCTCTCTCTCTCTCTCTCTCTCTCTCTCTCTCTCTCTCTCTCTCTGTGTGTGTGTGTGTGTGTGTGTGTGTGTGTGTGTGTGTGTGTGAATTAATGGAATTGCTGATATGGAAGGAGTTGGGAGAAATTTTTTGGACCATGTGTCTCATAATACAGTTAAGGAAACTGAAGTTCAAAAAACTTTATGATGATCATACATTTGCCACAATTTCTATTCTTTAGTTCACTGCAGTACTCCCTAGTCTAGTTTATATGATGGAGACTATTAAAGCTGATGATGGTTTCCCTAGCCTATGTCTAGACACGTATATGTTTCTTGAACTCTTTCCTTTACCAGGGAATATCCATGATATCCATGATAATTAAAAACAGCCTATAAAAGAAAACATGGTATGACAACAAAAACAATTGATGTAGTTATTTTTACATCTATTGAAAAGATAACTACAATAGTTGCTAGGATAAAGGAAGAGGCAATGAAGGGTAAAAGAAAAATACTTCATACAACCTGTTTTTGGTAATCAACCTGACCTGATTCAGCACTTATTATATAGATGCACACAGACATAGTCACACCTAGTTTACCTCTTGTCCTCTGGACGCTCACAATAATTATATGCTGCCCCTGACTGTAGAAGGGACATACTGCAACCAGAGAAACAATTAGATTCTTGACTAAAAGTACATAGCCTAAGATTTCATGTCTTATCTTCATGAAATCTTATCTTTACCTCTCTAGATCTCTGTCCTCCTTATAATATCAGTTCTAATCACAATCATCTTCAATAACAGCTCTTCCCACTTATAGAAACTACCAAAATTTTAAGCCATGCCTTTTTTATCTTGCTATCTGCTGCCTGCTAAGACTTAGAGGTGCAACTGCAGATGTATAGAGATCAGTCAACAACTGGTTGGTTCTACTTTTACGTAAACTTTAAACCTGGAGGCACAGAACAATCTTCCGGAATTAATTTTATTTTGATATGAATTTAAAAATATTTTTTTCTTAGCTATATTAAGGTATGGTTTACAATTAAAAATTATATACATTTAAGGTATACAGTATGATGTTTTGATACAAATTGTGAAATGATTACCCCAAATAAGTTTATTAACATATTTATCACTTCACATAGTTACCTTTGGGTGTGTGCGCGTTTGTGTCTGGCAAGAACAGTTAAGATCTACTCTCTTAACAAATTTAGGTATACAGTTCTTAGCTGTAGTCACCATTAGGCTTTGAGAATCCATTCATCTTATAACTGAAAATTTGAACCCTTTGACCAACATCTGTCAACTTCTCCAACTCCTGACCCATTTGTCCGGCTTATTTTACTAAGCATATTACCCTCATGTTTCATCCATGCTGTTGTAAATGCAAGAATTTCCTTCGTTTGTACAGCTGAATAATATTCCATTGTGTATATATACCACATTTTAATCATTTATTTGTTAGTGGACACATAGGTTATTTCTATAACATGGCTTTGGAGTAATGTTGTAATTAACATGGGAGTGAAGATATCTCTTAGAGAGCCTGATTTCATTTTATTAGGATATATACCCAGAAAAGAGACTGCAGAATCATATGGTAGTTCTATTTTTAATTTTTTGAGGCCCTATCCATAGTGTCTTCCCTAATGATTATACCAAGTTACACTTTAAAAGAGCTTTAAGAGAGAGAAAATCTTTTTCCCACTGTATACTCTTGGTGCCTTTGCCATTATTATTATATTATTATTATTATTATTATTATTATTATTATTATTGTTATTATTGTTATAATAAAAGCTAGACCTCTAGTTTAGGCTACTCTCTTAAAAGATGTAAATTAATTCAAATATATGACAATAAAGTTCATGCTAGAAAAATACTTGATGGCAACCAGTCAAGATAACTAAAATTCTTTAATTGTCACCAATCTATAGTATCCCAGATGCAATCATAATCTATCCTGATGAATTTAATAATTCACCTTTTGTTTTAAAAACAAGCTTTGAGAACTTTTACTTTTGGTTTTCAGCAATATACAAGTTATAGAATATGAAAATTTGTTCCTCATTTAAAGTATTACAAAAGGCCAATGAACTAATAAAAATCTTATAATTTTTTTTAAATTATATGGTACTAAACAACATTAAAAGATAACAACAATAAGAGGCACCTCAAACAGAATGCCAGGTGAGTGTTGAAAGAAGTATGAAGTATAAATAAGTGAAAGAAGGTTTCAGCCTGGAGTAGAATTTCATAAATGTAGAGAGTAGAATTTGAGAAGGGAGAACCAGCATGATTAAAATTGTAGAATTATGTTTTGGGGAATATGACTAGATTACTGTAACTGGTGCAGATGATTTAGTTTAGAAGATAAGTTCAGATTCCCTGTGAAATAATATGCAAATGTGACAAGGTCATATATGGGGGCAACAATAGCATTCAAGAAAGCCAAGCTGTCAAACCATTTCTCTGTCCTTGCAAAAGAGCATGTCTGTCAGGGAGCTATAAATGAGTTGAATTTGTGTTAAGTCTGGGCAGACAGGAAACTTGGAAACAATCCAATGTATATGGATGAAGCCTGCCATCCATGTCTTCTTCCATGCTCTTCTTGTATTCAAGAATGGTTTCCAACCACTGCTCTGATTATTTACAGCCTCTCTATTCATTCTTTAAGCCCCATCTCCTCAACATCACCTTCCCTAACTGTTCTACCCTCAATGATCTCTCTATTTTCTGAGTGTCACTAGTTCTGATGGTTGGTTAGAAAAGATTTGAGATTAATTTAGCTGTGAGGCATTGCATGAAGTGAAGAGGGCAATGCAGAGTGAAACAGAAGCCATTTAGAAGGCTGTTTTCATACCTATATCTGAAGTAATGAAAAGAAGAATGTGGACAGAAAGAATGGAAATGGGAGCGAAATATATTAAAATATCAACATGAATTAGCTATTGGACAAAAAAAGGACAAGAAAGGAAGAATTCTAAAATCAGTTTCAAGTTTGGAGAATTAAGTTAACACAAGAAATTCCTAAGGAAGTAGAAATCCACTGGAATGAATCTGAAGGAGTGTTTGGAGGTAAAGTCATGAAGTATTAAAAGAGGACACACTTGAAAGGCATTGAAGCTGTCTATGGGGTAAATGGAACAGCTGGGATTGTGGTCCAATAGTGTTTGCAGAGGTAAGGGCTAGACTTAAAGATGTGAAAGTCATCAGTCCAGTCAGCCAGTCACTTGGTTTATACATAATAATTAGTTGATAACTGTGGGTAATACTTTAATTGTAGAGGGAAGCCTTCAGTTCTCACTGTAATGTTGCAAAATGTTGCAAAACTGCAAACTGCAAAACTGAAATAAATAAATAAATAAAAATAAAAACCAAGGCAAAAACTACGGCTGCAAAATCCACACTGCAACATTTTTCACAACAGCACTTTCCTTTCTTTTTAGTCATTATGGGTATTTGGGTTTAAGTTTTGTACTCAACTCAGAAAGTCCAATATGTAATTCTAATGCTTTCAAGAATTGAATTTATGCTCTTAAACAAACAGCTTCTTTTCTATGTTATTTTCATCTAATATGAAGACTTAGAGTCTAGGCCAAACAAGGAAGCCTGGGCGGGAGATGTCATTATCAGGTTTTTTGTTTATTTTTTGTTTTTTAAAGCTATTCCTTTCTATGTTCTTTCCTATCTTCTGCTCTAAATATTAATATGCCTTTTACACACACAAATTACCTATATACAGATAATAAATAAGAAGTCCCAAACATGAAGCTTTTTAGGATTTCAATTTGATTATTTTAAAAATAAAACCACTGTCAGCTTTGTTTGTGGAGAGGGTTTAGCAGCTCTGTTTACTCTAAAAGTAATCACTTCTTGATTCAGACTGCTTCACCAGTAAATAGAATATCTTAGGACATTAATTATATGGGAGAGAAGTCAGCAAGAAGTAGCTGTTACAATTCATTACTGTACAAGAAAAAGCAAGGGATGATAGAAAATGTAAAGACAGAGATAATTGTTATTGCTTGGCTGTGAATAGGATTGGGATAGATGGATTAGAATTGGTTTATCTATCTCCTTCATAATAAACTAGAACACAGGCCAGGGAGAGAAGTTAAGTAAAAGCAGTCAGTCACTCACAAGTTAATGCTCTGGAATATTGCAGACAAAAGAGACATCTGATAGCACCTTTTGACAAAAATATAAAAATTAATGTTTTTATATAAAACAATTTATTTCAGTTTATATAACTTAGCAAAGCTCCATGACTTATTTTGCCTTAGATTTACTTTTTTTTTTTTATCAGATCTTGCTGGGGAACAGAATATGTAAAACTTGTCTGGGTGACATTGCAATGCAACTTGGTCTTTAGCCATGTACCTTTACCTTACCTGCCTCCTTTCACTCACCTGGGCTACCTGAGGTACCCTGAGGAGCTCTGGCCCTGACACAGCATAGTATAAAGCCCATGACCTAGTTATCTTGGTTGTTTCTTTTTATAGATACTAAAACCAAGACCTAGAAAAAAATAGCTTTTTACTGTAACTCATTTCATGAAATTGTGAGGAAGCTGACTAAAGAAAGGTCTTTTGGTTCAGGTGTGCCGTTCTTGACCATGTATACCTCCTCCTGCTTCTTATTGGAAGTTAGAGGAGACTTTCAGTGCCATTAACTCAGCATTTTCAACCTCATTTTTAAGTAATGCCTCCTTCATATTGATCTAAATTTATACAATACTTCACCTAATTTGATGTAAATATTGAAATAGATTATAGCAAGCAACACTTCAGAGAGAGAAACATATGATAATTTAACCTGGGGTCCTATGAGTATCAGGTTGGAAATGATTTCAAAATAAGACATGATGTAGATAGTACATACCACTTTTTTTTTTTAACTTGTTGGTTTGGATGCTTCCGACCACATGGAGAAATTGGATAATTTCAGTATAAGTGCAACTGTATTGGTATGTGAATGTAAAAAAAAAAAGGAAAGAAAAGAAAGAATATAATTGTAAGATATTGCATGACAAATTAAAATGAAAGCTGCAGAGTATAATGTAATTAAGAAAGGGTGGCTTCATAACTGTGTGGCTTCATATCTGACAGGATGTAAGTTCTATATGGTTTGGTAATGAGACAAAGTTTCATTATAGGAAAGTACAGAGCTATACAGAGAAAGGAAAAAGGAAGAAAATAAAACAGAGGAGGAAGATTGCTGCTGGGGCAACATGGTAGTAAGGAGAAGATTAGGAAGAGTGAAAACAAGAAGGGAAAAGTCAAATATCAGTGACATTGAGAAGAGCAGACAGTCCTGCCATTGTCAACCATTTGGGGCAACATGGAACCCTACCAGGTATGTGGCAGAGGACTCAAGAGGATGGCTTTGAAATTTGAAGACAACTAGGTTCTGAAAGTATTGTAATTTAATCATTGTCCCTGTTCCTTACCTTAGTGAATTACAGTATGGGATGAAGATGTGTTTCCTAAACCCCCATCCTGGAATTCAAGACCTCATACTTAGCTTTAAGTGATTTGATAGATTGCCTTACCTTAAAACCGGGAACCTGGAGCCGTTTTACATAGGCCTCCTTTGATTTCCTCAATGGGGATTACTTTCTCACCACCCCTCCTTTTTATACTTCTCTTCCTAGATATGCCATGGATTTCAAAGAGGAGAATTAGACTGCTCAGGGAAAACCAATTAATACCTCATTTTTCACTGTAATTGATGCTAGCTGCAGAGAGAAGCATGCTGTGTATATGCTCCATACATGCTGTGTGCCATGGCTGTCCCTTGATCGTTCTCTTTCCTGATGGCTGCACACACCAGTCATATGGTAGCTTCTCAGGGAAAGGGTACTCATGCACAGTGCCATCCTTCCTCTCACAGCAACTTTCTCTTCATAAACACCCCACCACCTCTGTTAAAGATGGAAACTCTCAGCAAGTTATCTTAATGTCAACTATATGAGTTCTTGCCCTATCTCTGATGTTAATTCACTGGAAGAATTTCATAAATCACTAACTTTATCTTGACTTTAGGTCACTCTTTTGGATGGATGTAATAATTCATAATCTCCTAAGCCAACAGAGTTATCTGAAAGACTGAATTAGATAAATATATGAGATTTTTTTGTGTAGAAAGGTATAGAAAATATATTAGTATAGGGTCTTATTAGTATTATTAGATTAAGAATTTTTATGTATCAGTATCTCCATTGATCTTTTCTAGAATATACATATTACATAATATTGCTAATTTCTGCAGTGTAATTTAACTTGCAAATATTAAGTAAGGAGTTTTACAAAACACATGGTATCAGATATAGTCTTCATAATGGTAGATATCAGCAATTCCTTCATAAAGAAATATCTTAATCACCACACATAGTTATTCATTTATTTAACAAATGAACAGTTACTTATTTACATTTGTCAAATTCCAGGCCTTCCTCAAACCAGCCATTTTATAAGGTTCCTGTAATCAAGGAATATCTAGTCTATAAAGTAAAGTGGCAGATTATTACATTTAAATTTAATAATTAACTTTATGTAAATACATGCATAAAACAGCAAAAACAAAAGAAAGGAGACATTTCTATTGTCATCACAACTTAAAATGAAGCAACAAACTTAGAAACATTCAGTTAGTTTTCAAGTGTAAGCCTAAGCAAAATTTTGAAGGCTATCATGTTTCCCTTATCTCTTATATTTTAAATTCTGTAAAACATATACGACTTTTTTTATTTGAAGTATTTTAAATATGCAATTCAGTGCTATTAACTGCATTGACAATGTTGTACAGCATTACCAATATCAATTTCCAAAACATTTTTATTATTCTTAACAAAAACTCTATTCATTAAGCAATAACCCCTCACTCCCTACCCCCCCTCAATCCCCTGTTAACCTTTAATCTTATTTCTATATCTGTGAATTTGCCTATTCCAGATATTTCCTATAAGTTGAATATTACAATATTTGTCCTTTGTGTCAGGTTTCTTTCATATAGCACAGTGACATATATTTTCATTGTCCATCAATGTTACAGTATTAGAACTTTGTTATTTTTAGAGCTGAATAATATTTCATTTTATTTATATATTGTATTTTGTTTATTCATAGGTTGTTTCCACCTTTTGGCTATTGTGAGCAATGCTGAAATAGACATTGATGTACAAGTATCTGTTTGAGTCTCTATTCACAATTCTTTAACGTATACACAGAGACTAAATTGTTGGATCATATGAGAATTCTGTGACTTTTTTATTTTGAAGAACTACTGGATATGGTTCCATAGTGTAGAGGTTAGCAGGTCTTCTTTACATGCAGAAGGGCCTGGGTTAGCACCCCAGTGGAGCGATGATCCATCGTCTATGATCATGCCACACTGAACAACCTGATATCTGATCTTGGAAGCTAAGCAGAGTTGGGTCTGATTAGTACTTGAATCATAGACCACCAAGAAAGACTAGATGCTGTAGGCATAAATAATAATAATAATTTTTAAATTTATTAATAATAATAATTTTTAAATTTATACAGTGGTGACACTATCTTACATTTTCTTCAGCAATGCACTAGAGTTTCAGTATTCCCATATCCTGGCCAAAACTTTTCTTCCATTTTTTGTCTTATAGTTATCCTAGTAAGTGTAAAATGGTATTTCATTATGCTTTTAATATGCATTTTCCTGATAATTACTCATCTTGAGCAACTTTTTATGTGTGTTTATATACAATTTGTATAATTTATTTGGATAAATATTCAAGTCATTGCCTATTTTAAAAAAAATTAGGGTTTTTTGTTATTATTGCGTTTTGAGTTCTTTGTATATAATAAGTATTAATCCTTACAAGATATATGTTTTGCCACTATTTTCTCCCATTATGTGGCATATCCTTTCCTTTTCTTAATAATATCCCTTGATGAATGAAAGTTTTTGACTTCGATGAAGTCCAGTTAATGAAGTCCAATTTATTTTTTTGTTGTTGTTGCTTATATTTGTGTGTGTGTCATATCTAAGAATCCGTTGCCAAACTAAGGTCATGAAGATTTACTGCTTTAAAACTGTAAATCATAGAAAACAAAAGAGCAAGTAATAATGTGATGAGCAAGAAGCACAGAGATGTGATTGAGGTATATTACATTCTGGACAATGTTGTCATTAAACATAGTTTGGCAGAATGAAAACAGAGAGAGTCCTAGAGGCAGAGTATTTTGAGTACTATAAAATCTCATGACCTCCTTCCATCCTGAAAGACAGAGAGCCAGGTAATAGAAGAATAGGTATCATTGCAATTAAGTGCCACAAAACCACATTATATATATTCCTGCTAGACACAACAAATTCAGTTACAGGATGCAGCCTGCAATTTGAAATCCTCCAGTAGGTAAGAAAAGGAGATTTTACCAATACAATATGGACAGACTATAACAAAGGCAAATTCATACAATTTATCAGTTGATAACCACTGAATGGGTTTATATTACATTTTGCTCAAAAGTGAGTTAAAAAGTAGAGTCATAAAAGATACTTAATGGAAAGAGGAACCACATAAAAACATTTAAAAAAAGAGACTTAGTAGATTGTGTTATTGACCCCAGTTTTTATCTCTACTTGTATATATGCTCTTTACCATATTGCTTTAGAATTCCTTCGCAAAAGGCAGATTATATTTTCTTATCCCTTGCTTTTGGTCTTGGCCAAAGTATATTTCTTTCCCCATCCCTTGATTTGTCTACTAAAATGAAGTAAACGTGGTAGTGTGACAGTTTTGAGCATAGGCCTAAAAGAGTTTGTGTGCTTTGGCTTACTCTCCTGCATTACTGTCATAGCCATGAGAAAAAATGTCTTAGCTAGCCAATCATTAAGATATAAGATTAAAAGCAATTAGAGCTGAGCCTCCATGTTCAACCTTCCCCGCTTGATCCCAGTCTAGGTCTGCCAATATCCACAGATGCATGAGTGATGGTGAACAATTTTTGTTTGATTCATTCAGTTTTGAGGTGTCTCGAACATACAGTTGTTAACTAAAGTAGACCCCTAAAATTGATCTATTGCAAGAAATCGAAAAAAGTAACATTTTGAAAATTTCAGAAGATTATAAGTTTATTTGGCCTCCATGAAATATAAGCATAATGAAATATAGGAAATAACTTTTGAGATGAAAAAATAGGGTAAAATAAAACATAAGGAAAAGGTGATTTAAAGATATATGTCAAGTAAACTAGCCATACATGAAAAGAATTTTTAAATATATTAACAAAGGACAGATATAATTCATGGATAGAATGAACTTGGATATATCTCAGAATATACAATAAAACAAAGTAAATAGATACAGTTATAAAGTTGAAATGTATTTGTAATAGAAATCTTGTAGTAAAAACATTTGAGAAACTATAAAAAGAAAGAAAAATTTTTTTTTTAATGAAAGAAATTTTCCTCTATCAGAAGGAGGAAGCTGAATAGTAGATCCAGATCAAGAGTTCTAACTACAGTCCCAAGAAATCATTTTCAAAAATCAACTCCTTCATGGATTCTGACCATGGTTTTAGTTGCAAAAATGTAAAAACGTGTACCAATTGCAATGTTGAAGAAAATAAAGGACACACCAAAAATTGTTTTCCCTCAGATTTCTTCCTTCAATACTAAATTTTGGAAGATCACAGAATAAAGGTTATACTTCATTAATTCACGACAACTTTATTTTTCAAAATTATAAGATAATAGAGAAATATTGTAAGATAATTAAAGGCTAAGAAAGGAAAGAGTTTTAAACTTTGCTCAATAATTAGTAAGTTGACAGAAAAATGAAACAAGATTAAAGGCTCATGATCAGAGCTGTCCAGATATAAAATTCTGCATGTGTATTTGAAATATTTGTAATTCTCAATTTAAAAATTCATGAGAATCATACTGTAGACTATACAGTGGTTTCTGTAGCCATAGGGAGAAGCTTGGCACTTTAGGTTCATCCTCTTTTGATACTATCTTAGAATCAGAAATGTGGTTCATTTAGCAGGAAATTTTAAATAAATAATTTTTTCCCCTCAGAACAAAGTTTATTATGGTTATTAGTATAGATTAATAATCATAGATATTATTTCTCATCTAAAATCTTACATATAAATTGCTCATATATTATCAAATAACATTTGCTTTGTACTCTCAAATGTAAAAAAATAAAGGACAACCTTTTTTAATGAAATGTGACAATTTTTTAACACTATTTCTGGATTTCTTTCTTTTTTCATTTGCAAGTCTTTTCAGGTTAAGAAAAAATGGTTATTTTCATAATGGAAAAATTTTTATTAAAAAGAGGAATGTAATGTCTATGTAGTTTTACATTATAAATTTTTTATGTGATCTAGTGACTTTGGTGGCATTTGTATTTTAGTGGTAAAAATTACATAAACATCTTGAAGAAATAATGTGAGAACAAGCAGGTGTTCTGCTACAAGTCCTATATTTTAGTATGTAAGTGATGGTTAGCTGTGCTACTGATTTTAAATCACATAATGTTTAGTACGCATTGTCAAAGATAAGACATACAAATCAACAATATAATAAAATTGATATAGTAATGATGTCACATTGTATTATAATTATTTGTAACTGTTAATCATGTTTCTTTTAGTTTTTCATGAATAACATGTGTGTGTGCAAATATATTATTCCCAGTGTCATTATATTACCATTTCTAAAGCCATTTAGCACATTGTCTAGAAATGGGAAATTAACAGAGTTTGAACGTCCAGAAATAATTATGAATTATAACTAGAAACTACAGAGCAGCATTTGACTTACAGTTATTGCCCTGGACAAAACTCACCTGCACATTTATTCTACTATCTATGATATTCATGAGTCTGTGGGCCTGTGGGTGGATGGTTCACTGCTTATGCCAATTACTTTTAAATAGTTTAATATATCAACTGTAGTCTAAGATAAAGTTTCTAGAACATTTGAAAATTCAGCTTCAGTCTGTACCTTATTGTTAATTTGTAAGTGGGTTGTTAGAATAATGCTATGCTAATGGTGGCAGTGAAGTTGGGAAATTATTGGCGGTGTATTTGAATCATGGTCTCCTTGAGTATCATCTTTAGGATAGTACCTAAAATCATTGCAGTGCACTCTTGGTAGTAATTTTAAAATATAACAAAACACTATTTTCAACTTACTTCTAATGAGACTAGATTTTTTATTTTCATGTAGTATTAAGCAATTAGGATGACAGTTCTAACTATGTTTGTCTTTCCTCAGTGATTCAGATTTCTAGTTGTTTGTCTCTCCCTATTAAATATAGGTTATAGACTTCTAATTGGATTCTATAATTGAATCTGAACCCTGATATTTGAAAAACATCGTCTAAAGTGGTAAGGAGTGATCAGTTAGAGTGGAGCTAAAACTACTGTTTGAAACTAAAGCAATTTTGATGTAGTCTCATTTGTTTATTTTTCTTTTGTTTCTCTTACCCAAGGAGACATAGTAAAAAAAATATTACTATGAGTAATGTCAAAGGGCTTACTTCCTATGTTTTCTTCTAGGAGTTTTATGGTTTCTGGTCTCACATTTTAGTTTTTAATTCATTTTGTGTTTCTTTTATATATGATGTGAGAAGGTGGTCTACTTTCTTTACTTTCTTTTTTTTTGCATGTATTTGTTCAGTTTTACCAATACCACTTATTGAATGACTAGCTTTACTCCATTGTATATTCTTCCCTCCTTTGTCATAGACTAGTCAATGATATAGGCTTGGGTTAATTTCTGGGCTCTCTATTCTGTTCCATTGATCAATGTTTCTGTTTTTATGCCAATACCATTCCATTTTGATTCTTTTGGACTTTTAATATACTTTGATATCAGGTAGCATGATACCTCGAACTTTGTTTTTCTTTCTCAATATTATTGTAACTATATCAAACTAGAAAAATTTGCATAGTGAAAGAAACTATCAGTAAAATGAAAGGTATCTTACCAATAGGGAAAAGATATTAACCAATTGTACATTTGATAAGGAGTTAATATCCAAAATTCATAAAAAACCCTTACAATTTAACACCAAAGAACAAACAATCTAATTAAACAATCAGAGGACCTGAATAGATATTTCTCTAAAGAGCACACATGGTGGCCAATAGATACACAAAAAGATAGATGCTCAATGTCACTAATTATCAGAGAAATGCAAATTAAAACCACAATGAAATATGACCTCACACCTATAAGAATGGCTATTATCAACAAGACAAGTAACAACAAGTATTAGAGAGGTTGTGGAGGTAAAGGAATCCTCATACACTGCTGGTGAAAATGTAAGTACATCCATTATGTACAACAGTATAGAATTTCATCAAAAAATTAAAACTAGAACTATCTTATGACCCAGCAATTTGACTTCTAGGTATTTATCTGAAGAAATCCAAAACACTAATTTGAAAAGATATATGTATCCCTATATTCATTGCAGCATTATGTACAATAGCCAAAGTATAGAAGCAAACTAAGTTCCCATCAATAGACAATTAGATAAAGAAATGATACATATATACAATGGAATATTACTTGGCCATAAAAAAGAATGAAATCTTACCATTTGAAAAAACATGGATAGACCTAGTGAGTATTATGCAAAGTGAAATAAGGCCAACAGAAAAAGACTAATACCATGTGATTTCACTTATATATGGAATCTAAAGAACAAAATGAACTAACAACAAAACAGAAACAGACTCATAGATACAAAGAACAAACCGTAGTGCCAAGTGGGTACTAGACTTATCAGGTGGATCACTTGGTAAATTACATAAATGTCTAACTAGTATGCTACACACCTGAAAATAATATAAAAATAATACTAAATATCAACTGTAATTGTCAAATAAAAAAATAATGAAACTTCAGCAACTTTTTAGTTTCTCTAAATAAAGGCTTGGAGTCATCCATGAATTTATATTATTCAACTGTTTAGAAAGATGGATTGTAAGCAACTTAAATGATTCTTTTATTTATATGACAAAAAGAAACATCTCTTTTAAATTGAGGACTTTCTAAAAAGAAATTTTAAAAATGTAAAAGTTTTGCTTTTTTGTGAGGGACTGAGACTGGGATTGAGTAAAAAATAGGAGAAAATGTATTCTAATCTTAAAATACATTTAAAATTAATTAAAATTAATTAATTAATCTTAAAATACAATTAAAATTAATATATTTTAATTGGTCTCAGAGAAATGTGTGAGAGAAGGTCATATTCTGAGTATGGGAGCATAGTTAGAGGCACACCTTTTGAAAGAAAGCTTACCTCCCTACCAGATATGGAAACAACTAGGCAAAGCTGAGGCAGGGCTGGTAAGAAACATCTTCAGGAGGATTATGGCCTTTGATTCTAGCAATAGACCAATCTGGTAGCCAATAGTAGGTTTGATTTATTGCTTTCTAATGTCCTCTGTTATCCTCATCTTTTTTTTTTTAATCTTTGGGGTGACATTGTTTATATCAAATAGTTTCAAGTGTAAAACTCAATAGTACATCATATGCATATTACATTGCATGTTCACCATCCAAAGTTAAATTTCTTTTTATCATCTGATATATGACCCCCTTTATCTCTGACTACTTCCCTCCTCCCCCTGTTACCTCTGGAAACTACTAATGCACTGTGTGTGTCCATGAGTCTCTGTTTGTTTGTCCTGTTTGTTTGTCGCTTTCAGTTTTATATCCCACATATGAGTGAAATCATGTGTTCTCAACTTTTTCTGCCTGACTTATTTCATTTAGTATGATTATCTCAGGTTCCATCCATGTTGTTACAAAAGACAGTATTTCATCTTTTCTTATGGATGAGTAATATTCCATTGTATATATGTACACATCTTCTTTATTCAATCATTGACTGAAAGGTACTTTGGTTATTTCCATGTCTTGGCCACTGTAAATAATGCTGCAGTAAATATCAGGGTGAATATATCTTTGCTGAGAAATGTTTTCAAGTTTTTTGGGTAAATACCAAAAAGAAGGATTGCTAAGTCATATGGTAATTCTATTTTTAGCTTTTCGAGGACACTCCATACAATTTTCCATAGTAGCTGTACCAACTTACATTCCCACCAGCAGTGTATGAGGGTTCCTTTTTCCCCACAACCTCTCCAGTACTTGTTATTACATGTCCTGTGGATAATAGCCATTCTAACAGGTGTGATGTGATATCTCATTGTGGTTTTGATTTGCATTTCCTTAACAGCTAGTACATTCGAACATCTCTTCATATGCCTTTTGGCTATTTATATGTCTTCTTGAGTGAAGTGTCTGTTCAGGTCCTCTGCCCACTTTGTTAATCGGATTATATCCTCAGATCTTTAGTGAAACTGTCTTGAATTTTCTGACCTTTGACAACTTTGCCTTAATTTTGCCTTGGGATGTTTGCAGAGTCCAAGTCTAGGTTTGAAGAGAAGTGAGATAAACAGAAAGGAAAAATCAGTTAAGGCAAGATCTTAAATGTGATCTTTAGGGAACAGAGGAGTGATATGCAGAGAAACAAAAGTTAAGATCCATATACCTGAGAGTTCAGATTTGCAAAATGATAAGTATACCCTAGAGATTCCCAGAAATAACTGGGGACTGGTGCTTAGGGGAATCTAGCAAAGATTAAACTTCCTACAGAAGTGAGATGTGTGGTCAAAGGATCATTATGCTGATACTGAAGGCACATGACTCTGAAAATTAAAAAAATTGGAGTTTTTGAGCAATAGAAATAAGAATGTAAGGTAAAGTTTTAGCAAAATCTATTTAAGGTGTTAACCACAGGAAATTATTTTGATATTTCTTTCTCTCTTTATGTTCCATAGCTGAATCTATGTATGATTGCCTATTTTTAGATGTGTGTGTGTGTGTGTGTGTGTGTGTGTGTGTGTGTGTGTGTGTGTGTGTACTAATAAAAAGAGAATTCCTTTGGTCATTTAGAATGTACACATTTATTTAGAATTGAAAACCATTGTCTTCTGGAACATATTTTCTTTATCTGTGTCATCAGAAATGGAAAGTTTATATACAGGAGGTTTGGATACCTATCTTACAGAGTTTGCTCATCTTTGTTATATAACACAGAAAGTAAGGTTCACAGTTTCTAATACCTTTGAAGATAACTCTACTAATATTTTTGCTAGTAAATGAGGGATTGTGTTTGCTGGGAGATGGAAAGCTTCATGGGATTCAATTCATAAGAGAATGACCAAGAATAAAGACTGCAGCTGGCCAAGGGTAGCCATAATCTTCCCTGTCAGTTCCCAAAGTCCATTCATCCAATGTTTATTGAATCATAATATTTTCTCAGACAGTATAGGCAACAGGGTTCCAAAAAGAAAGAGGCACTCTCCCTGCCCTTAAAGAACTCAGAATCTGAGAGAAAATAATATTGTAAGCTGATATGTATTGCCCATCTAGGCTCTGTTCTAAATGCTAGCCCAAAGCCAGGGAAGAGCTACCTCTTCCTGTGGCATGAGCAAAAGATACAATTTGAAGTGATCCTTGAAGGACAAGCAGGACAAGGGAGAGATCGAGCACATTCCAGATGGAAGGAGCGGTATGTACGAATTCATGCATGTGTGAACAAGAAGTGTGATAGCATCAGGGAAGTTCAATATAGCTGAATAGATGTTGTGATGAGGCATTGTAGTGCCAAACAGTGTAGGCTGGTGCTGATGATAAATAAGAGAAAATAAGCAGGTAGGAAGTTAAGAATTGAGCCCCTTCTGTGGTAGCTACTGTGATAGAAGTTCTGTTTCTATTATTTAGTTAAATCTTCAAAATAATAGCACATTTGTTATTATCACTATTTCATAGACAAAAAAAAATGAGTAACAATAAATATAAAAAAGTAAATATCTTTTACAAGTTCACACAGCTAGTTAGGGACAGAGGCTCCTAAAAGTTTCTCTTCTTGCCAATGTGCTACATACAAAGGATATCATGTGGCATTCTAAGGGGTTCAAGCTTAAAGGACAGGCAGTGGAGAGCTGTTTAACTGGCCATTACTTAGAGCCAAAATGTTATCTTCTTTAATTCATTATTTTTATATTAAAGCAATTACATTCCAATTATTTACCAGGCATCATTCTTGGTGTTTATGTACAGTCTTTTAGAGGAAGATTGGTATATTAACATATGTATTCAATACAAGCTAGGGGGCTAGAATAGAAGCATGATAATTACTTATTGATGTACGAAAGAGGAAGTTTCAAAACCTACCAGGAAGGCAAAACAGGAATGTGGTGGAAGAAGCTCTACAAAGGAAATGACGCTTGAGCCAATTCTCTTTTAAAAAGGTTAGTAAGTGTTATGAGAATCCAACAAGCAAAGTAGGAAGAAAATGCATAATAAGAGGAGCTGTGTGTAACTCAGTAAGATCAAGGGTATAAGTAGGTTAGAGTATTAGCACTCTGGATGAAGAGGTAGTCAGGGGCCAGATCATGAGTGGTCTTGTATTCCAAGAGGGAATCTTTGCAAATCACAGATGGTGGCCCAAATTCAAATAACAGATGTACCTTTGTTTCTAATATTTCTCACACAGTATTTTTTTTTTTAACTAAAATTAGTTGCAAAAAAAAAAAGTGAGATTTTACATAAGATCCAGATTTCTGCCTCTCTTGAAAAATTAGGAGGTGCCAACACTAGGTCTGGACTGCTGGATAGCAGCAATTGGTTGAAGCTGAAAAATAGTTCCCTTCTTTGGTTGGGTGTGTTCACTTCCCAAACTGCTTCCTTCTTTTATGCTGACTGATAGATCTGTGTTGGCTTTACAAACTTGGTGGCCCTGGCTCCTTTTAGGATCATTCACATTTTTTTTTTTTCCCATTTGACTTTTAAACCCTCTTACACCTACTTAGAACCTATTGATTCTTGCTGAGATTCATTATAATTTTGCCAGCCCTGGGGTTTTGGAGTTGATTTTCTAAAAAAGAACTAAGACCTCAGGTTAAAACTAGAAATAGAAGAAAGCAGAGGGATAGGGGTGCTGTGATGGTAAAGAGAGACTAAAGATCCACTTGCATTTGAATGTTTTATTCCTCTCACTCTACTTACAGGGCCTAACACAAAGTTGGGTACAAAATGTTTAGTTAAATATGTTGAAGCAAAGATCTGGGGTCAGGGCTGAAAATTCTAACCGTGTAATCATCTGGTTGTTTTTTTCTGGCAGCCAGCCCCCATGCTGAAGCTATCTAGGAGCCCCAAGAGTCACTCATTAGCATAATGAGACACTCCTGTCATTCAGGAAGTTCTAAGGGCTTTTGGAGCTCTGTGCCAGGAATTTGAAAAAAAAAATGTTTTTTTAATTCAATTTATTAAGGGTGACATTGGTTAATAAAATTACATAGGTTTCAAGTATACGATTCAACAATACATCATCTGTATATTGCATTTTGTATTTACCACCCAAAGTCAAATCTTTTGTTGTAACCATATATTTGACCCCTTTTACCCTTACCTGCACCCTCCCCTACCTCCCACAACCTTTCCCTCTGGAAAGCACTAAATTGTTGCCTGTGTCTGAGACTTTTTGTTTGCTTGTTCTCTTGTTGTTTTCAGTTTAATATCCCACATATGAGTGAAATGATGTGGTTCTCAACTTTTTTCCTCTACTTATTTCACTTAGCATGATTACCTCTAGATCCATCCATGTCCCAAATAGCAGTATTTCATCTTTTCTTATGGCTAACTAACATTTCATTTTATATTTGTAACACATCTTCTTTACCCAATCATCTATCAAAAGGCACTTTGGTTGTTTTCATGTCTTGGCCACCATGAATAATGCTGCAGTAAATATCAGGGTGAATATATCTTTGCAGAGAAATGTTGTCATGTTTTTTGGGGGTGTAAATACCCAGAAGAGGGATTACTAGCTCATATGATAATTCCTATTCTTAGCTTTTCGAGGACCCTCCATACTACTTTCCATAGTAGCTGTACCAACTTACATTCCCACCAGCAGTGTATGAGGATTTCTTTTTCCCCCACAAACTCACCAGTACTTGTTATTTCTTGTCCTGTGGATGACAGGCATTCTAACAGGTATGAGATAGTATCAGATTGTGGTTTTGATTTGCATTTCCTTAATAGCTAGTGAAGTTGAACATCTTATGTCTGTTGACCATTTGTATGTTTTTTGGGGAGAAGTGTCTGTTCAGGTCCTCTGCCCATTTTTTAATTAAATTTTTTTTGTTGTTTGTTTGTTTGTTTTTGAATTATATGAGTTCTTTATGTATTATGAATATTAGCTTTTTTATCAGAGGTGTTGCTTGCAAATATCAGTCTCTGAGAAGGTTGCCTCTTTGTCTTGTTGATGGTTTCTTTTGCTGTGCAGAAGTGTTTTAGTTTAATATAGTCCCACTCATTTATTTTTGCTTTTACTTCCCTTGCTTTTGAGGTCAAGCCTCAAATGTATTTTTTATTATACCACAGAAGTCCTTCAGGAAAATTTTGTTTACTTTGTTTAATTTGCTGTAAACCATACAAATTTGTGATGGAAACATTTTTTATAACCAATTTATATTACATAAAACAAAAATTTACAAACATTAATTTATAAAATGGCAAAGCAATCAATGGAAACACTCAGAAAGTGCATTATCTTTTATAAAATTAAACAGAGAACAATCAAACAAAACCAAAACCTGCTTATACCTCTGATTTCAACATTTCTGAGGATGACTAAATTGTACTTGGCTGAAAGTGTATATTCTCAGTGCTTTCTGATTTCTGGACATAACTAAAAGAAAAATAAAGATAAAAATACAATTGTCAGCCTTTCTGGTTCTGCTTCCAAATTCTAACTCCTGAGTCCAGGACCAGGAACAAACTATGCAGTGACTGAGGGGCACTAGCTTGCTCTCCATCCTACTTTCCCCTCTAGGCTGGCCTGCACATGCCAACCATTGCAGGATTTTTTCCCTTTAGTGCAGTTTTACCCCAAAACAGTAACCTTCATGAGGGTTCAGAACAGATACATATCACACATACACTATCCAGAGTCAAAGTTCGTCATGCTGAGAGTCCCTTCTTCCCAGGTAGCAGTGAAATTTAGGGCATTGTGTGTAGCCTTGTGGAGTCTGAGACTGCCTTAACCAGCCTGCTAGCCTGAAGCTGAGCTCACAGTCCAGGCTGTTTCACCTCTAGGAGGTTATCAATTTCAATATGTACAGTAAGTGGCTTGATTTTTAAATCTAATGAGTGGCAACTTGATTTATCTATATATACTGTAACTTAAACATAGAGATGCCTTACCTTTTGTTTCATATTTTTAATTTATATAACTATATATTACCAAGTGACCAAGAACATAATAACTGAGTTCCAACCAGGATCTTTAATTAATAAATCCAGAACAATAATAGTATACCTACCTATCATAGCGAGTGATAGCACTTAATAGTCAATGTTTATTGAATGGATGTTTATTTAGATCTTACTTTATAAATGATTCTGTTTTGTGTACTTGCTATGCATTAGCTCATTTAATGCAACAAACATAGTATGTGGCTCCTTCTATTATTGCAGCTTTACAGTTAGGAAACTGAGATACAGAATGTTAAATGACTTGCCCAAAGTTACAGAATTAATTTCAAAGTTAGAATTCATAGTCAAGCAGTCTGGCTGCATCACCATACTTTACCAAGGCATTCATACAGCCTAATTAAGTGAGGAATAGTAAAGGAAAGAAGGGAAAGCGAGGTAAGAGTTAAGCTAGGGGCCCTCCCCAGAGCAGTCAAAGGGAAAAATAGCCTTGGTGGAGTTTAATCATCAGACCTGAGTTGATAGTGAAGCAATTTTTGGTTCAAAATTTCCTGCCAAACCAGAAAAATATGGGGGATAGGAAAATCCCCTAACCCAGCCATGCCCAGAAAGGCTCCTGTTGTATAAGAATCTTAGCTTTCAGTCAAAATCTAAGAGATAAACCACCTCCCAGTACAACTTTCTCAGGATGTGGCTCTGAAATTTTTCCTCAGTCCCTTACTCAATACTGTCCCTGCATCTCTAAAATTTTTCCTTTATCCCTTAACTCAGCCCCTCTCCCTGTTTTGATTTCAAGCCTCAGACCTCAGCCTGAGAAACAGCCAAGGCCAAGAGACAAGATAGATGGCCTTGGTACCTCTCCTCCCCTCCAGGCTTCATGGGAAACAGACCAAATCGGGAGGCAGGCTGGATAGCCTTGGAACACCCCCACCCCTAAGAAAACAAAAGCCTGTGATTCAGACAGCTCGGGCAGACTCTGTCTCTGAGCTGCCAGCACTCTTCTCTTAAGTGTGTATTTTCACTATAATAAAACTTGCACTTTCCTGCTTGCTGTTTGTGTGTCCTTGAATTCTTTCTCCTGACATAAGACAAGAGCCTGGACACGGGAGTCCCAGGTCTGGTTCCCTCTTTAGATTCCCACTGTGTGGTGCTCTCTAGCAACAAAAGCAATTTGACTCAACACTTGAAGCCTCTTGTCTATCTCAGTGATTAACTTCAGCTTCTGGATTCCCTTCCTCCAGAGATTTCTTGGACTGACCACTTTATTCCTAAGTGCACTTACCTAAGGTTCCTAATTCTTTGTGCCTTGGTTCTCTTTCAAAGTCCAGAGTTGCTTGAGGACTGAGATTCTTTCTTCACCCCAAAGGCTATGCAGACATAACATAAATAACAGGTTGTCAGTAAACTGTGGGCTTATCATTGATCTTTCACTTTCCTATTGCTACACTTTAGGCAAGTTCACTACTTGCTTTTCTATCATAGCTTTGATGGTCTCCTCTGTAAAATGAAAGGGCAAAACTAGAAGCCTATACCACTCTGAAGAGCTGTGTTTGGAGTACAGAGCAAGTTACGACAAAGCAAGGTAAGCACCAGGATGGCTGGTTGAACCATATCACGCAGGTATGCTATGTTCAGATGCATTACATATAGGTCTTGCACCTCCTTGATGCGGGTTACTGTTCTTTGGGTAAATCTGCTCTAATGGAGAGAGAACCAGATGCTAGCTCACTGCTGTGAGAACACAATAGAGGCATGGATCTCATCAGCAGTGGAACTTTTGGACTTTGTCTGGTCCGATGCTCCTCCATACTGGGGCAAGGTCAGGAAGGCAGCCAGCAGTTATTAAGTGCCCAGTGCCATCTAAACACTGCGCCAGGAACTTTCTGTTGTAATATAACTTAAGCCTCACAATGACGTGGGTTATGTACAACCAATTATCAACACTTTATGGATAATAAACAGAAGATTTTTAGAAATAACCTAGTCAAAGTCAGCCAATAAGCATTAAAACCGAAATTCAGACTCAGATTTGTGACTTGCAACCTTGTCTTTATTTTGTTTACTTTGCTTTGTGCTTCTTCAGATATAGCACAGTGGGGCCCACTGTAATTGTGCTAATTTAGAACTAATAGTTCATAAGCTTAACCGCTGCTGGTTTTTCTAAACCTGGCTTAGCCTGTGGCCTCCTCACTTTTCTTTGATAGATTGGTTTATCAGTCAAGGAACAGAGCAGCTCATAGATGGAGAAAATTTTTTAACAAAGGCCCAAACACTCAGAAATGCTGGTTCCACAAAATTTCATTTTACTTCAGCAAAATTCTTATTTTTGTCTCTAATGCTTAGAAGTATTCTATCTCTTTTACGTATGCTTTGAGCAAAAATGTTCACATTCCTTTCTCTTTATACATACTAAAATGCAATAAAATTGGGTTTAAAAGTAGTGTACTCTTTGAGGCAAAAAATAAATTACAAGTAAGTCTTGCAGATAGATGCGAGGTAAATTGATTTCTGTGTACAAAATGTCCTTTCCCTGATTTGTTGATAAAATTTTAATGTTGTACATGTTAGAACTATTAAACACCTCTTTCAAGTATGGGGTTTCTATTGGTGTTATGCTTTCTCCTTTTATAATTTGTTTTTTTAATACTTTCACATTATGTTGAAAATTGGACAGAGCATAGTGATGTGAAATAGGATACTATTACCAAAAGGACCTCATTGCATTATCTTTACTTGCTTCCCTGAGCATTAGGTTAGAGCATGGAACATTTCCAGGCTGTTCTAGGTATACTTTAAAGAAAATTGATGAATGAAACTTCAGAACCTATTACCATTTGGATTTAATATTAAGGCATGATGTTTCTGTGAATCTGGAGGCTTACCAAAAAAAGAAATTTAGGAAAGGCTGCTTCAGCAGATGGGCTAAAATTATATTAAAATCTGAGTGGTGGTCAAGTGAGGCCCTACAGTCAGTGGGAACATCTGTGGTTCATGACTGGGCAGAAAATGTGTAGCAGGGTTAAGGGGAGATCCCAAAGTAAAGCAACATTCCCCAAGCAGATTATTTAGAGCTATTAGTCATCTCTTTAGATTTATTTCCTTGTGGTCTTTTAAAAATGTGGAGTACCAAGTAGGTTATTTACGACTGTTATGCCACACTCTGAACTCAAATGTAGACATGCTGGTATCTGGTTAATGCTCCCATTTTATTGATCCAAAATGCCCTGCTCTCTACTTTGCAGCTACTCTCTATCTAAATCGTGTTTCTTTGACTACCTAGATTAATATCTACCACAGTCAATCAATATGTACCAAATGAGCATCTATCTCATTTTCTAGGCAGTGTTACAGGATGTATTAAAAGGCTAAGAAGAATGCTAGAGGTAAGAAAAACAACTGAGGGTCCCTGTTATCTAAGGAGGCCTCCAACACAGGTGCGACTTGAACTGCAGGGGATTTGGATAGTTTTCCAAATTCACCCACACAAATCTGTTTTTTAAAAATAATATCATTAAATCACTTTAATCAGAAATCTTTATGTCCTTGAAATATATTCAATAAATATATATATTCCCTCTGAATTTAAGCTATTAAAACAGCAAGAACAAAGATAAAGACAATGAAAGTAAAACAATATTTTGAAACTATAGCTATTCCTGCCTAAGGCTCTGAATCTAAAGTCTACTCCAGTTTTGTTAAAAAGAGATATTAGCTCAGGTATAGTGACCTCCTAACCCCTAAATGAGACTTTTGTCTTTGCATAATCAGCAGTATTGAAAGAGAATTGAAGGGGGAATAAATCTCTCATTATCTGATTCAGTGACATTTAATGCCTTATACACCTACTGCTAAAATAAGTATGAATCTTATGCTTGAAGTCATATTGTGAGTTACACATATACTTGAAAAAAAATGAGTTATTAAAATTTTTTTTTTAAGTAAAATTATAAAAACATAAACAAAGGTATTGGGAGTTCAAGACTAAGGTGTTTCTGGCAGATCAGTAAGGCCTCTTTTAAAGAGGATTTTTTTTTTTCTTCTAAGTCTCTTTTGCACAATCATCTATACTTAATTTATAGATGACTTATTTCTCTCAAAATGATGTAGTCTCATTTTTTACAGAGACTGTCCATCTCATCTTTGTTATTCCCTCCATAACCAGAACAAAACACATAATACAGTGGAGGACTATCACTTATTGTGAGTATATGTTGAGTAAGTAGCTGCACTAAAATATAACTCAGGACAAATTTGAAAGTAATCATTTAGTTACTCATAGCTCTACTGGTGAATGTCTGAGTAAAGCACACGTGGGTAGGACTGAATCCCAAAGTGAGGTGGCTTCCAGTCCCAGGCATGATAAGGGCCTTCACCTTCCCTTAGAAAGAGCATTAACACAGAACTTGTGCAGCTCAAAGATCTCTACTCAACCCATTCATCTAATGTACTGGGAATAAGCAGTATCTCTTCAATAGACTCTTCCCCCATTGAATAAATAGAATCGAATTTCCAAAATCCCAAGAAATTCATTGACATGGAATTTTGTATAAAATGACTAGAATAATTCAACGTTTAGAATGTACTAATGAAACCAAAGAGACTTGTTATATTAAGATGAAATTATCATTCTTACACAACCATCTTGGGAGTTGTCAATGTCGAAATCTGTCGAGAATTCTTTATAAGAGTTTATCTGAGCCACACTGCGGATGCATGTTGGGGAGAAAGATCTCAAATACTCTGCAGAGTAACAGTTTTGCAGCTTCTTTTTTGCATTTGAAATTAAGTAGGGGACTTAAAGAAGATTAGGTTACATGTAGGTGGGAAAAAGGAAGGCGGGGATTGGATTACAGAATAGTGAACAAGATGAAGTGCTTTCTTGAGGGTGGTTACAGCTAGATGCACAGAAACAATGGACAGCATTTTCTTAAAGCAAAGATAAACCTTTCAAGGAAAAGTTATATGCCTGGGCTATGACTACTCTCCATGACATACCCAGTTTAGAATTTAAGATCAGATCACCCTGTGAGGTTACGTCCCATCAAAATCCTTTGTCCCATCCACAGTGGGAATAAAGTGATGAGAATCAAACTCATTGATGAAGAATCTCATTTATACACACATACACACACATATGTGTATATATAGTATATATATGAGTACTTTAGTACATATATACAAATTATTATATATATGAACATATATATTATT
Organism: Cynopterus sphinx; assembly: GCA_030015415.1. NCBI lineage: Eukaryota > Metazoa > Chordata > Mammalia > Chiroptera > Pteropodidae > Cynopterus > Cynopterus sphinx. The sequence continues at coordinate 23,517,722 of CM057384.1, read as the reverse complement.
TACACATACAACATATAGTATCTATATATCTTCTATATATCTGTGTGTGTGTGTGTGTGTGTGTGTGTGTGTGTGTATAATCATTCAAATGGAAACAGTTATGCTTTAAAGGGCAACCTAGAGGGAATCAACTATGGAATGAAAATGAAAATTACAGCAAACCCCATACAGCTGTTCTCTGCCTTCTGCACATTCTTGTGCAGGACACTGTGACATACATCTGGCTTACATGACTTTCTGGAAAATGTAAAACTAAATGGTACTAAATATTAGAGAAGAAGTTAAGATACATGCTCACTGCCGCCCCCCACAACCCTCCGCAAACACACCTTACATCTTGTTTCTTCACCAATAAGACATACATTCCTTATCTTTGTCTATATATTTCAAGTTTACTATTTCATATAAAGGAATGAATTTTTTGGAATACAGCTGACTCACCCATTTCAGAATGGGCACAATGTTTTTTACATCACAAGTTGGTGTCTGTGAGTCAGCCACATCTCTAAGGCTAGTTCTAACAACACTGCCAACTAGAAAGATAATAATAAATGGAATAAAGTATAAAAATGGCTTATAATTACCAGGTTAGAGGATAACCTAAGTGGGAGATTACCATTGCATAAATTATTAAAATCAAAAGCTTGCTTGGATAAGAATTTGCATGAAGAGTCAACACTTAAACATGATGATATTAAGATGAATCTTTATGCAAAAACATATAGAACATATACTATATGCTCAGAAATGTGCTAAGTGTATCAAGGGATAAAATATAATCAACATTTGTTATCCTTAGCCTTGAAAGAGCTCATGATCTAGCCAGAGAACCCAGATTTAAAACATGAAGCAAGAAGAGAATTAATCTAATAGAAATGTAATTAAGTGGGAAAAGTGCTGTAGAGATTATTTATGTTATGAAGTCAAGGAGGTCACACTTCTGTGTGGCAGCACTGTCAGGGAAGGCATTGTGGAAAGCAAAGGAGACATGTAGAACATGGTCACAGAGAGAGGGTACTCTGTCGATACCTCTAGCCTTGAAATTCCTTTTGCATACATAAGTGGAGGGAGAAAATAATAATTATGACTAAGATATAACACTGAATTTAAATATTGCTGTAGGCCAAGATCAAGAAATTTAACCCTCATAAACTATCTTATGAATAAACACATTAAAATGACAATTAAGGTGGCTGTATTTTAAAAGGCTAAGTGAATACAATCAAACAAAATATATCATGTACATTTCATCTTTGCTAGTCTAATCTATTCCTGCCTAATACAGAACACTTCTTCCTAAAGGAAAAGATGCAGTCAGTTTTATAGGCACATGGAGTATACAGACTATGCATGTATAACAAAGGCTTTATTGGTACCCTGTTTTTCTGAGAATGTGATGTTTTAAGTAAGTATCTTTCTAATATTTCCCCAGTCTAACAAAATATATTAATAATCTACTCCTTAGATTAAAAATAATGCAAATAAATAACTTTAGTACATAATGCTGAATCAGGTGTTTTATACACTGAGTATATGAATTTGGATTATTAAGTTTTATTTTTTTAACAGAAGCTAGAAAGCATGGTCATATGTTGGAGAAAAGCATTTCTATAGCAAGGATAAATATATGTGATAATATCAAAAAAGCTTTGAGGAAAAGGTTATTGTGAGTGAGCCCTTGCACTGGAGTTTTGTGAAAGCTTGTTCTTGGTAATCTACCATTCTGTTGATGATTGGCAGTACTCTCAAATGCTCAGGTGACTCAAGCCTGGTAGGACTATTGACCATCACAATAGCCTGGAATGGTAAATGAAAACTGAGAAGGTGAAATTTGCCAAGAATATGGGTAAACGTTATTGGGTTCTTAACAGAACTATAATAGATGACTCAAAATAATCACAAAATTTAAAAATATCTACAATGTCAAAAATTAACATGAGTTCCATTGTTAATTGATAATCTTCACATCTCTGAAAATTTTCAAACATGAATGATGCTTAAGAAAATTTGTGCTAAGAATCTAGAATTTAATGGGAAATCATCACTTCTTGGTCAGCAGACTGCCCAACCCTGGGATTGAAAAATTTGGAACCCTTTGACTATGCAAACTGGAATTACCAAAAACAAACAAACAAACAAACAAACAAAACAAAACAAAACTTAATAAAGCAATTACTCCTCTGGACTTCCAATGACCTTCTCCTTGCATTTCATAGGACAGCCAGCTATAGTCCCCTTATTTTCATGGACCTACTTTACTCCTGTTGTGGCTGAGAACTTCAGTAGTAAATTTCCTATTTATCACCAGGTTGTACAGAAATAACCACATTCAAACCACCTACCCAACCAATATTAGCAATGTCCTTTTACTTCCTGATTAAAGTGCAAAGTACTTTAAACATTCAGCGTAAACACATTTGTTTATTTCTTTCTTAATTTGTGAGGCCACTTGGCTGGCAGAGACCAGAGTAGAGGAATCCAAGATGTATTGATTTCTTTCTTCATGACTATTTAATCGGTTAAAGTGTGCGCCACTTGCAAGTGCCAAGATGTTGGTTACATTTTAATAAATGTCCTCTTTGGTCGATCAATACTTCTCAGCCCCCAGATAAATAAATAAATATTTAAATAAAAGTGCTGTTCTCTCATAATTTAATGTGGAGAAAATCTTTTTGCTATCGTCAGTCATCATGACAAACAAGAATATGAAAAGTGTTAATGAAATGACCAAGTGTCTATAAAATAAAAGACTGCAAGACAGTCTCCTTTCTTCCCTTAATTTGATGAAACAAAATGGAAAATTACACTAGTGCCCATCCAGCGTGAAATGATGTTAACAAGCAGAAAACAAATGCTATAATGAAGGACTTCTAGGATGTACTATGTATAGTCTTACTTGTAAAGAGGGAATTACTGGGCAGAGCTCTAGCCCTGGGCAACATCCCACCCCCTACTGAGGAGAATCACAGCTATCATCCTGTCCCTTGGGAAGCAGCGCTTTTCGGCACAATAGGACAAATTGATGTTCACAGCATAATAATTATCCATGTGCTGCAAACAATAGGCCATACAATTACCAACCAGGGCAATGCCCTACACAGGCAAAGTGAAGTTGCAAAATGAAGCGATTGTGCAGATAATTGAGGCAATAGCCCCACAAAAAAAGGGATGTGCACAACTTGTTATTTATTGAGCATTGTTTGGGAGGGAAGAGTTACAAATAACTGAATTTTCTAGAACACCAAAACTTATTATCTAAGCAAAAAAAAAAAATTCATTTTTAAAAAGCATTCATTTTGAATAGATCTTAAAATATATTACTAATCTTTTTCCTTTTTAAAAAGAATATATAAATATGATTATATTTTGATAGCCTTCTTAATTAAGCAAACAAACAAACAAACAAACAAATAAACGAATCTTTTGCTAAGGAAAGGTGACCCAGAAACTACTAACCAGGCTCTCAAACACATTCATGTACTCCTCCCCTATCTTCTTCTACCTAAGGACAACATTGAACACCTAAGTACACTGTAAGCCATCAATTGAAAGACTTAACAGGTTCCTACATAAACACCTCAGATGCAATAACAATATAAATCAAATGGCATCCTGAAAATTAAATGAGATACAGTTGTAGGTGGTTTAAATTGACTGATGTCAGTTTGTATAACTTTTTTTTTTTTTTACTAGAGAGTGGAGCCTACTTGGAAAATTGGGGATTGAAGAAGCAGCAGTCAGGAAGCTTAAACTGCCAGGGCTCAAACTTCATCAAGCTCTTAATAACCATGTGTTTCTGGAAATCTTATTGGAGTCCTTCTAAAAGTCAAGATTCTATCCACAAAATAGGGATAATCAAGATGCCTGTACAGTTGTGATTTTTAAATAAAATTTACATGCTAAATTATTTAGCCCTTTTATGCACACTTATTTAGGGTTCTATAAATACTAGCAATTTAAGTAAGAAAAGGAGGAGGAAAATGATTAAACAGGAATCCAGCGATGCAGGTATTAGTGATGAGCATGAGAAAGACTATGAAAGGAAAAGGAACCATTGCAAAAACCAAAGGAATAAAGAAAGGAGTAAAAAAAGAGAACTCAGGGGACACCATGCTCTTGACCATTAATGGAAAAATCACAATTTTAATATTGATAAGTATTTATTGAGCAGCATCACTTTCTAGACACAGTACCAGACAGTCAAATTACATAAGATACACAATTTTGCACCAACATCTTTGAGATCTAAATTGTCATTGCCATTGTGTGGGTGAGGAAACCAAAACTTTACTAAAGAAATACTGTAGGTAGCGTGGTAAAATTCAAATATATTGTTTAAATATATTATCTTTGTCTCTAAATCCAGTGTGCTTTCACCCTGTCACAGAGCCCACATAAAATTATTTTCCTTCTTCTTTGTCTCTCTCCTGTGATCCACTATCTCCTTTTACTTCTTTGTTTCTGAGCACTCCCAATGTGTGAAGAAGCACTGAAATGAGAGAGGATAATCAATTAGGTCTTTGCCCTTAGAAATTTTACAGTCTGCTGGAGGACAGAAACATGAAAATATGTGTAAAATAATAACAGATGACTTCTCCAACAGGGTTATGAATGAAATGCTCTTGTTTCTCACATCTACCCCCTCCACCTAGAATGCTCTCTTTTTCTTTCCAGGATCCCAGATCCTGATATCCATCTCTTAGTTTCAGGTCAAATTAATCCTCCTCTTTCATAACTCTACACACATAGTGATCTTCCTTTCTTAATTAAATCTTTCTATGTTTTATAGTCTACTCCAGAAGAGCTTGTTAAAATGCACAGTACTAGGGCCCACTCCCAGAGTATAAGATTTAGTGTCTAGGATGGGTTCTGAGAATTTGCACTTTAAAAGTTCTTAGTTGATCCTGACTCTGCTGATCCAGGGCTGTACTCTGGGCACCCCTGGCTACCCCATATCACCTTTTCAGCACTTGTTAAACATTTCCCCTTTTTCTTAGCTGTTGTTCCCATTGCAATGCCCAGTTCCCAACTTAGCCATTTTCCCCCTTGTATCCTGGGATATATTTTTTAAATTTGTTGTGCCCTTCCACAGCTAGTATTACATAGGACAGTAAATAGGAGGTGTCTAGGAAATGTGTTTTACTTGACTGGTTGACTGGTGTTCTGACTACTGATCACTTGCTGGCTATTTCTCTCTGGCCATTTTCACCTCTCATGACAACTCCACCCAGAGCACCTATTGTGTGTGTGTGAACTCAGATTACTGTACGGAAATAGAGGTGAACATATGTAGCTATATGTGTTATCATGTCTATTAAATAAGATCTCTCCAATAATGATACAAACTTTTCCTCAAGCTTATTTGCAAGGTAATACATGGATAGTTTCCTTGGTAACACTCACTCTGAATATTCTAAATTTTCTGTAATGAAAAATTTTGCTTTTGCTTTATCATTTACACAGTCTCCCTCATTTTTTGTATTGTTCTGAAAATACATAATGAGATCTAGATGCTGATAAATGTCACTTTTAAGGACATAATTATTGTATTCATGTATTACTCTTTTCATAAACCTACTTTTGTCAGTCAAACTTCCAAAGAGTAGTTATCTAATAAAAAATAAAATTTTAACTAATGCTATTTAAAGTTATGTTTCAACTGACCTCTCTATAGTGTCCACTTTTTTATTAGTGCATTTTAAAATCGTATTATTTCTTCTCTCTACAAATCAGAATAAAAATTGGCATTTCTGTGTTTAATTTTGAGAAACAGAAGTAGAATTAGACAACTTTTTCAGGATATATCATTGCAAACAGTCTAGCCCTTAATAATCCTGAATTTCTGATTCCAAAAACCTAATTCCTGGGCATAGCCATAATAAGTTGCATTTTCTACTAGACTCAGCAGACTCTTCATTAGTTATTGTTACTGTTTACCCAGTTTTGAGCTAGACTCTCCCAGAGTGCCAATTATGTCTGGAGAGTAAGTCCATACACCACAAGGTGAAGAACAGGTTTGACAATTATCCTATTAACTTGATCTATATTTACATGTAGACAGTCAAACCAGATAATTCAGTACAAATAACTTACCCAAAGGACTTATTATCTGGATTGGTTATCTACATAGATCAAATTAGACCCCAATAACTCCCAAATCTCCACTTTACTTTATGTCCTATAGACATAGCCAAAGGTGATTCTAGCTGTTATAGCCCATGCATGCCAACCTAGTTATTTGTAGAAAGTAGATTCAACTTTCAAAGTTATCACATATTTACAGAAAAGTTTTTAAAGCCAGGAGATTTCAAGAATAGCCACTAATAAGGTATTATTGTTTATTTTCCTTAGGTCAACCAGAATATACATTTTATTTGCATTACCCTTATCTCTCTTTTGAGAATTATGAATTCTAGGATTGGTTTAAATATTAATCTCTGTCAGGGTCCATCTGACCACTTAAATACAGATGCCTCTACCAGTCAATAAAGAGTGTTTTTCTCTTTGTTTTATCTTAGTTATGGGAATCTGATGGTAAGAATGTTAAGTCAATTTAAACATAAACTGTTAAAAGTTATTATTTAGGCATCCATTCTTTTAGGACTCATGATACTTGGCTACTACACTCCTCAAGGATAAAAAAAAAAAGTAATATTCATTTGTATATCACCAAAGCCTTTCTGAAGCATGATAGATATTCAATATATGCCTGAATAAACATGAAAATTACAGATATAAACTATGAATGTTGTCAGGAAAAAAAAAAAAAAAACAGTAAGAAAGAAGAAATGTAATAAGATTCCTAATCTTACCACACTAAGATTTCAATGATTGATATTTTGGTGTATTCTTCCAGAAAGGGTTCAATGCACACTTTATGTAATTTAACACTGCGTCATATTATAGAAAGTGTATTATAAACTTTTTTCATTAACTGGTATATTCACAAATTCTTCTCCATATAAATAAATATATTTCTGTGACTGTGAGCATCCTGCTTCACATTATCATTAATATATCTTTTCCCCACTGCCATGTTCCCCACTTCTATGCACTTGCCCACCTCATCCTATTCTGTCTCTGGCACTTTATGTGAATTTACCATCCCAGGTCATCTTACTTCAATTTTGAGACCTCTCTCCAGGCTGTCCCCACTGACTCCTGCTTGGACTCCAACACCATGGACTCTTTCATCACCAAATTTGGGCTCTAACACTCATTCTGGAATAATCCTCAGTGTGGATACCTTTTCCACCTTGTTCAGGCTGTTAATCCAGTCCACCACCACATGCAGATAGCCTTCCCTCTTCACTGGGGTTCTGACTCCCCATACTAGACTTTCTGCTTCATGAATTTACAACTTACCCTATTTGAGTTCTAACCATCAATGGCACTTCTCAACTCCTCCAGTAATGCTTTCCTCCTTCTGTCTCATGAAATGGCTTTAGAATTGAGTTATTTGGAAAAAATAGGAAAGGGGAGCTGAAGGGAAGGATAGAGGAAAGAGGAAGAAGAAAAGACCTCTTTAAAAAAAAAAAAAGGTATTTAGAAAGAATCCAGCTCTCTGCTTAGTGTTTGCTGTGTTATCTCATTCAAATCAAGAAATGCCCCTCTGGAATGTGTACCACAATTATTGTTATCATATCAATTAAGTAATCAATTATGTGATTTTAGAGTCATTGTAAGAAACTCTCTTATTAGACTATGTCATGAAGGTAGAATTTGGACACTAACTTGTCTAATAGCAAACAATCTTCTTAACTATAAGCTCTGATGTTTTTTTATATTGCTACTATAAAAGAAAAATGATATTAATTTTTCAATTTTAAATATATGATTTTGCTAAATTAGTACAAGTTAACAATTCTGTTTTATTTTTTGTTGTATTATAATAATCTCATTTAATTATTCTCCTTTTTAATTTTTATTCTTACCTCATCTCTTAATGTATTTTATTTTCCACTCAATCTTTGTTTTATACCCTTTTTTGGAATTTTATCTTTTTATTACATTTTACAAAGTACTATTATCTATTTGTTCTTAATAGATTTTTGCTATATTTCAAGAAATGGAAAACAAAATAAAACAAAACACACAGAGAGTGATTATGAAGATATACTAGGAACTAAACAAGAAGTTCTCTTGACCTACTCTTTCTGCTTTCTATCATAGCACCCCCTTCCCTCCATAATTAAGATTAAAAAATCAATCTGAGAATAAAGCAGATCCTATACTTATTAAATCCACCTGCAAAATGAAAAGTTGGAAACTTTTTTTTTCTTTTGCATAGGTGCTCACTTTTAGAGCAAATCTTAGTAGAGATCAACATAGACAACCACCTAAGCTTAATAGGTTAAGTTGTGGGTAGCAGAATGGATGGGAAGTCTGGAGACCTACTCACTGAAGGCCTCTGCCCTTTTCTGCCTCCCTAGTGGGCTTTGAGGCAGTTCTTTTTTAATCTTAAAATATTTAATCTGTACTATTAGAAACACATATTAAAATTTAGTGGTTCTTAAACTTGAGCATAGCATCCATCAGAATCAACTAGAAGGCTTGTTAAAATACAGACTTCTGGACCTCACCTCTGGGGGTTCTGGTTTAGTAAAGCTGGGTAAAGCCAGCAAAAGTTTCCAGATGCTTCTGATACTGTGGTCCAAGGACAAGACTTTGAGTTACACTGGATTAGACTATTATCTGTAACACTCAGAGCCACAAAGTACTGTGATATGTCTCCAGTTTCTTTCTTACTCTAAGTTCAGTCACAAAAAAAAAAATGTTTATTCTCAATTCGTCTTCCAGGCCCTTATCTTTGAAGTATGTCTACCTCGGTCTTCGGTTATATAGCTGTAAAACTAAAACCACCTAAATTTCATACCCAGAAATTAAAGAAAACGGTGCCTTGGTTCCGATTGGATTTGCTGTCATTTCATAAATGTGTTCTCAACTTTGTGTAACTAAGAGAGGAGTCAAAATGTACTTGAGCCACTAATACTCCTATTTCTTACTCTTGATAGGCCAACCAAGACAACATTTAAAAATGTATGGAATTTATGCTGTTTTAAAAAATAGTAGATTGTAAATATTTCACATTTCTTCTCTTCATAGTTAAACAATAGCTTCTGTAATATAATCAAAGATGCATACCCCTATAGCTTCATTTGAACCCTTGAAGTTCTGGACAATGCCCAGCATTCCATTGAAAAGAAATACAGTAAGACGTTTTCAAACCTTTGGTATGAATGTTAGTAAACATTTAAAATTTTTCTTCCTCACATATTTTAATTTCCTTTAGGTGTGATGTCCTTATTCCCATTAAAGACTGCTAGACCTAAATAACTTTTTGTGGTAGATATAAAGGAAGATGGTGGAGTGTGACTGTCAAATAGGAAAATGAGGGATGCCTCCATCTCTGCCACTTAATTAGAGGACCTCCTTACATCAGGAGCAGCAGAGAGAGAAATGAACCAGACTTCATAAGATCCAGACCATGGCCAGCGAATACATAATTGGTGATTAGAAAGAGTCACTCAGCAGGTACTCCCTGGCAAATGGGGTTAACATTTTTATAGAGGACACTTTCACCAAAAGGAATGAATGATTGGATTTCAGGTGGGGATATACAATGGTGCTGCAAAGATATTGGATCAGGGGAACTTAATCAGAAAGAAAACGAATGAGGATATTAAAGAAAAGCCAGCTACTGAGATATTGGATCCTATTTGGCTCACATGTCAGCATACCTAAGTGAATAACCAGAGGGATTATGGGAGCCCAGTGTCACAGTGGTGAATTCCAATCCCAATTGAATAGAAGTTGTTATAAACACCTACCTTGATTTCGCACCTACCTTGCTAAAAGATGTTATCACCCTGCCAGCTCTCTGAAGGAGATTCGCTGATCTGGGAAAAGGAGAGATGGCTGACAGCCCTGAAATGTGCCCTGGGTTTTGCAGCTGGAAAAGACTTAGATCAGAGTGGTGATTCAAGAAAATCCTGTCCCACGTGAATTCTGATAAATATGCAAGCACTAAAACATTAAGCTACCTTTGTCAGCAATCTTAGATCCTATTTTTTATTCCTTTCCTCCTAAGTTCTTTTATTAGCCACAATGATAATGATGCTAATAATAATCTACTTATTCCAGCTCCTAGAATGAGTCCTAATAATTTATGATATCCGTTTTTATCTAAAATCCAGCACAATTCAACCTTAAAAAAATGAAGTTACACACAGAAAATGAATTATGCACCAAATTGTAAATATTCCATTTCTTTTGCTGATCTAAAACTCCCCAAAGAAATATGAACACTTGATTTAAAATTCAGCTGCAGTGACATTTTCTAGCAAGAAAGAATACTTGCACAAATTCACAAGTATTTTCAAAAAGATAACTTTTTTTGGTGGATACTAGTACATTCTAATGTGTTTTTAAAAACTATACTGTGCTTATATTCCCAAAAATGAATAAAATATTTTTTAGTGAAAGCGTGTTCTGTGAATAGATTTTTGCAACATTTCAGCCAGAGCGGACTTTGCATTTCTAGGAATAACTTTACCATAAGAAAGAGGCACGTGACAGCAACTTCCTGCCTGGAGAATGGCAAAACACATATAAACGCCTACTATTGCACTGCTGATTTAACTGTTAGCTATCCTGGCCAACTGATATGTCACAACTGAAAACTTGGAAACCACTAAAGTTTAAAAGGAGACGGAAAGCCTACCTGTTGTGTTTTCATCAGGGTTTTCACACATAAAGTGTGAGCACGAAGATGTCTTTTTTTTTTTTTGGTGACATTTTTGTTTGTTTTTGTTTGTTTCTATAAAATGTGCTCAACAATGATAGCATTAGCTTTTATTCTTGGCTTACTATGTTAAATGATTTATGATGAATCAAGTATACCAACTGTCCAAATTCTTTAGGCATGTGGGACAATAAGTAGAAAATGTAATTTTGCCAACATCCTTGATTATTTTCAGAGCACACAGACACATAAAAGACATTATTGCACCCTAAGTTTCCTTACACTGCAGTGAACAGTTTACACAAATAATTGGATTTTTGCATGTTAGCAATAATAGGTACATCAGTAGTAATAGCTTCCATTTATATTGATTTAGTTAACATTCACTCAACTCATACATGTGTCTATATATTTTGAAGATTTTTCATGCTCTTTAATTAATAACACAACCTTGGGAAATGTCATGGCATGGATAGTTTACCTCAACTTTTCTATAGATAATTTGAAGATTATAAAATGTATAGATTAGAATTGTAGATGTATACTTCCTACCATTAATCATAATTAATTGTGATGCAAGAAAAGGTCTGTAGGTTGTTGGTGTCAGAATCACCAAAGCCTTCTTAAAATGGAGTTTAAGTCTCTAACACAGAATGTAGTAGAGAATCAGAATTTTGGGATCAGGACTAAATAATTATATTTATCAAGCACCTCAAATGGCCTGCTTCTAGGAACTTTTTCCCTAAATATATCTAGGATTTATTTGTCTGTTTGTTTATGTCATTAATATCTCCTGATGTATCTAGAAACTTTTTATTTTTTAATCTGAAATAGTGGCAACAGAAACAGAGACCTGGTTAGATAGCCTAGATTAGAGGAAAAGATGATGATAAGTGATGGACTTCACTTCACAGAAAAGCCTCTGCATTTGAAAGAAATGGAAAGTCAGAAAGAAAGAATGCAATGGAGAGTCCACAGTCAGGGAGACCCAGATGAGCATAATCCAAGAAGTCTCATCTTTCTCTGACATCCACAAAGCACATCTCCAAAGAATTTCAAATTGGGCAAATGCTAGTGGAATGAAAATAAGTAGTTTTTATTTGTATTTTGGTAACTGGATTCTGCAAGGCAGGACTACATTAAAATGAGTGATAACATTTGCTTTTAATATTCTTTCATTTCTCCTTCAAAACTCTTTTTCTTTCCATACCTGCCTGCTCCAGTCCCACAAACTTTACTAGTTCTCTGACAGCCTTTAAACACAAATAATAGAGTCTCTAATAACAGAGTGATTGCCACTGGGGGATTACATATCTCGTTTCAAATGAAGTTATCTCTCACTCCCTCCCAAACTATTTAATACAGATATTGCTTCCCTATCTACTGGAAAGACAGGTCCTGGTCCTTAGATTTGTGGCCAAAACCAACCCTGCTTATTTTCCTCCAGTTTGCTTCAACTCATTGTTATTGGGTTTCCTGCAGTTCATTTCTAAGGCCAGGCTGGGCAGGATTGGAAAAAATCTCATCTGGTCCTCGCTTTCTATACGTTTTGTGTCCCTCAGATCTGCCAAGTTAAACTTTTTAGTTGAATTTCAGTTTTTAGTTTCACCCACAGCGAAGCAGCAAGTTACATGGAACCTAAAGAGCTAATCAGTTCTGACAAAGGAAAAAAAAAGCAATCACAACATTATTTTTTGTTGTTTTTGTGATTATTAAAAAAAAACTAGCAATTGATCTTTTTCATTTTTCTTATAGTTTTGTTGTTCTTACAGAAATAGCATTGCTGAAAAGCAAAAAGTAATTAATTAAAATAAAATTTACATGCGGTTTTCATTCTCCTTTCCAATATTTTACATAATGTATCTTTGTTAAATAACACAAAGTATTTATCACATACTAAAATGATATGCAGTGTGCACACACACACACACACACACAATGTCCAATGAAAAGGTGGCATTATTGCAATTGATAAAATAACCAAATACCATATTTCTCTCTCTCTTTCTCTCTCTCATTATCTTTCCCCTTTTTCAGTCACCCTCCTTTTTTGGTCTTTTGGCTTATCAACATATCAAAAAGCTAATATGATGACTCTTCCATATATCTGCTTTTCAGATTTTATTCACCTCTGACCTATAATGTTCCAATTTAGCTCAAGTGCTTTTATTTATGCTATTCCTTAGACCTATACATTTTGATCAAAGAAACGACACTCGCTGTTCAGTGCCTTCAGAGAGCACTTTGCAGGTACCATCCGTTCAGAAAAAGCAGTCACCCAATACATGAGATTGTGACAAGGTATAATGTAATGGTAGTTATGCGAACCTCCAATAAACCAGTGCTACTTCACAGATTACTTGGAGAGAAAGTCTCTTAGCGTGCTTGAAGAAGTATGAAATGAATTTCATTTCCTTCTCATTTGCCTTGCTTCTGAAAGGTTTCATGCAAGATATGTGACCAACTATTATAGTACTAATCCATCCATGACAGAGCTCAATTTTCTCTGAGAATTTACTTCTGAATGGGCTTCCGAAATACTTGAAAGCTCAAAATTAAAGTACACTGAACAGAGCAGCCACTGAGCTGTGGACAACTGTCAGTCAAGAAAACCAGTTGGAACAAAATGTAAATTAGATTTTATTTTATTTTATTTTATTTTTTAGAGTGATCTATAATGATGAGGTGGTAAAGTTTTATAGCCCATTTCCAAACAAGAACAATAAGGAGCAAAGTGGCAGGAACCATTGTTGTGAGCTTTTCTCATTACTGCAAATGAAAAAGAGAGCTTGTGTTATGGAAACTCTAGAAGTGATGTGCAAACACTGTGGCTTGTTGCATGCACTTTTTGTTCTGGTGGGTGAGAAAGTGGTATGAGGGGAGCTGTCTGCTCATCACTTGAGATGATGTCTATAAAATAACTGATGTTGTATGTGGTATTCCAGGAGTAGTTGAGGAGCGGTGTCAGGCGATTTCTCCCCTGACATTACGGGATATGTCAAAGACAGTTTTGATCCTTTGAAAGGCAGGAGTTTTAAAATCCAACAGCGCAACTCAAAAAGTTGGGAGGTTAGGGATCCATTAGATTAAAATTGAAAACGATTGGCAGAATTTCCAGTCATTCTAATTTGTGGTGATATAGTTCCCAAGATACCGAGACTAAAAGCTTAGAGTTGGTACCGAGCATGAACACAGGCCAGCCCCACGTATGGTGGAGATAAAACAAAGAAAGCCTGTTTGTTGAGCTGAACATCCAATCTCTCTAGTAACAACATAGAGGAGAGGGGAAGAGGATGAAGAGTGATGTTTCCAGAAAGTTTCCAGTTTACAAGCAATAGGTTTAATGTGATTTTTCTCTTAAATAACAGAGATTCAGTGAATGGACCTAATTTAAACAATAAATGCATGCTAGTCTAGTTGAATGAAATACCCCCAGAGTATTTTTTTTTTTTTTTCGAGAGGCGTGGGTACAAAATTTTAAGGGACATCAACAACTAGGTGACAATCAGTCTTGCGAGTGCCTGATAATGCCTTACAGGAGACTTGGAAGAATTGCATCATTAAAATATAAATAGAATGTACCTGGGTTTGAGGATTCTAAACAGTGGAATGAAATGAGGGTGGGGTATAAGATATAAGGATAGGGACTGCCAGCAAAACTCATCTGCTCATTCTCCCAAGGCTCCAGATTTCCTAGTGTTTTCTGTTTTTTGGTTTGCTTTTTGTTTTGTTTTTCTTAGGGTATTTTTAAGGTTGTCGATGTTGCTGTTGTTGTTTTTGTATAAATGGAGAAATTTAGTTTCCCCTGGCTGGAAGTCAGCTTTGTAACTATAATGTACTTAAATGAACCAGATAAAGGGTAGAAAATGATTGTGTAGCTTTCTACCAAGCTCCAATTAGCATTATCTTCCTGGGTTTGTGTTAATAGATGAACATTTATAACAGGTTAAAGCAGTTCAAAACCCTCCTTTTCCCTCTCATCTGGTGACAAAGGAATAACCAGGGTCAGAGAACCAGATGTTTGAGTCTCTCTCCTTGATGACATTTTAGAACACTCGATTTAAAACACATTATTCCATCTGAGACCTGAAATAATAAAAAATTGGCTGATTGTTGTTGTGTCTTTTTTTAAGGCCAAATTTATCAGGGTTTTTCTTTTTCTTTTTTACAATTTTAGCTACTGAAAATAAGCTTAGGTTTAATATTATATTTGAGTACAATAATTTTAAAAAGGTTATTTAAACCTGTTTTAATAAATTAAAAGCTTGGAAAGGTCATTGCAGTAAAAGAATCATTTAGGTACTTATATAAGCATGGGTTGTAAAATATAGCCCGGCATGGAAGGCCTTGTTTCCAGAGTTAAAATTTAAAATTTGATGTGTATCTTCAGCAAAATGTTTGAAACAAGAGAAGGTAAGAGAGGGCTTGAAGGGGAGAGAATAAAGAGCGATGCCTCCAGAAAATTCTCAGACTATCAAAGAAACTACAAATTCAGCGTCACATAGTTTCTGGAAGGGAATGAACTCTGAAGCTGAGGAGAGAGAGAGGTTTAATAAACAGAATTATGGAGACAACTGTGGTTTAGTCAGATGACTTCTAGAACAATTTTTTTTTTTTTCAATTTTTGGTACAACTTTTAAGAGGTATTGACAAATAGTGGGCAATATGATCATGGTCTTAGTTAAAACATAGTCAAAAGTCTTGGACAATTGTCCTGGAGTAGAAGAGACTGGGAGGAGAAGGGCATGGTTATGGGTTTAATGAGACTTTCACATAAAAATTCTACTTACTTGTACTTAATATGGATTTTGAAATAACTTAAAGGAGCAATAAAGAGACAAAGGCCTTTTTCCATTTATGTCCTAAGATCATAACTAGGAAAAACAGTCATTGAGGAATTAAGAGCATGGTCTCCAACTCCAAGCTGCCTGATTCCTGACTTGACCCTTAAGTTCTTTGTAATTCTGGACACATTAGTATAATTCTCCAGACTGTATTTTCTATAGAAAGGGGCATGAATATAGTACTATCTCCTGAGAGTGTTGTCCTGAGCACTCAGTGGGCTAATATTTCTAAAGTACTTAAAGCAGTGCTCTACCTATAGAGGGTGTGAAGTTGATATGAGCCACCATCGTGATACCCATGTGCAAAGGTGGTCTAACAAGAAGAACAGTTGAAAAATGAAAGGACAAACCTGAATGCCCATTTGTCATGGCAGCTCTAGCAGAGTGATTGGTTTATGACTCCTTCCAACTTGTGATTTAACTTAAACTTTCTTTTAAAAAGAGAATTCCTGGAGGTGCTTGAGAATTGTTCTTTCTCTAGGAATATCCTAGTCTAACATGACCCAGGTTCTACAGAAAAAGCTAATATGAAGCTTTTCAGACTTTATCTCTTTCCCTTCCTATTTTTACTGTGGTCCTAAAAACCTAGAGCTATAGAGGTTGGATTGAGTTTGTCTCTCGGCCATACAGAGAAGTTGCTAAACCCTTGTCTTCTGGGTTCTCTTTATCCACAATCTCTTCTACAAGCTTCCTCAACATATATAGATGCATATTTCCTTGTTCTCTTCCACTGAAAGAACTGAGAGGATGTGGAAGTCGTAAAGAAAGGCAAAACCAGAAGATGAAGGGATCTTAGACAATGGATCATAGCAAGGAAAGCCTCCCACCGAACACCTGCACTGAACTCTTATAGGAGCAAGAAATGAACTATATTGTGTTAAACTCTGAGGTTTGAGGCTTAACGTGTTTTGTGCATTGTCTCCCCTGACTAACAAATCAGGAAAATAAATATTATTCCTGTTTTGGTGATAAATGAGGATACTGAGACTTAGAAGATTTCACATTTCTTTACTCCTATTTCATTCTCTTCTTGTTGCAATTGGTGTTTCAAAAGCTGCAACCAAACAGTAACTGTAAAAAATAAGTTAGGCACTGTTCTTATTGCTGTGCATATATCACATCCTTTACATCCTTAAGTGCCCCTAGAAAGTGAGTGTTGTAATTATTCTCATTTAACTGATGAGAAAATTGAAACCTAGAGATGTAAAATAATTTCCCTAAGGTCACCACTTAGGTAGATGATGGTGTCAGGATTAGAACCCAGATAACATCATCTTGACTGAATGTATGCCCAGCATCCACCATGAGCTCTAGATAACAAGGGATTTCACTTCATTAGAGAACTTTTGCCTGATGGGAATCTGATCAACCCGGAGAAAGAGCAGACATGAGAATTATAGCTAACCTGTGTTTTGTGTCTCTCTCTGGCTTTTGAGTTTCTTTGATTTTCACTGTTTATATACAGAAATTGAAATCATCCAGGAACTTTGCAGGAGATCTGCTCTTTGCAGTAAGCAGAGGACTGTTTTTTGCACATGAATTCAGAAATCTGAATGTAGAAATGCAACAACAGTAGACTTACCTGCTTCTGGTTTGGGGTCCTGGCTGAATTACCATCTTGTTAGTCACACTGCAAGTGTGATCCCCCACAACCGTGACTGAGAGCTACTTCTTGTTTATTCTTTTTCAAAGTAATGAAAGAGAGTGGACCAAAGACAGGCAGGCAGGCCCTTATCACATCTAATCAAAAAGGCTAACACCAGCAGTATAAGTCTTCGAAACCAGCAGGGGGGCTGGGGGGTGGATAAAAAACAAACAAACAAAAAAACCTAATAGATATATTCTGCTTCGTTCTTTTTTCCTGTGTTCAACTCCAGAACTTCACTGTAGCTAATGGAATGTGACATTATTCTCTGTCTCCAAGATGATTTCTTTTGTGTTTTCTTTTTCTTCCTCCTCCACCTCCTATTATTATTATTATTATTATCAATGCTAGAATAACATTTTATTAAATACAAAGAGAGAGAGAGAAACAAGTAGTTATGTCTTCTAGAGCAGGTCACCACATCTTTATTATTGAGAAAGTCCCTTAAATTACTTTAGCCTCTGTTTCTTCAGTCATGATTAAATCAGCGATGTTTAAGCCAGTCCTATTTACTTTCCGTAGAAATCATAAATAATAATGAGTTTAAAAGATATTGAATTTATGTACATTTTAGGTTTAGTGGAAAACATAGTATCAACTGTAACTATTTTTTGCCATCTCAAGCTAATCACTATACCAGAATATATACCATCATTCTTTCTTATGCTTTGAATATCCCCATCTGAAATGGTCATCTTATATATATATATTCTCCAATTCTTATAATTCAACTGTTCTTTTTTTTTTAATCATTAGACCACCACAAATCAATTAAAGAGCACAGTCATCTTACCTCCAAACTCACAACACACACTCTATTTTAATCTATTTGGTAGTGTGTGACACATATAATATTCTATTTTGAATTGTTATAAAATTTTGAAACGTATTTAAATGTGTGTGGATATTACATTTATTTAAATTTTGTTGGTATAAGCTTCTTTAAAGCAAAGATATTTTTTTAAATCGATAATAGTATTTTTCACAGGACTTTGAGCATAATAGCTGTCCAAAAAAATGTCTAGTTATTAATAGTGGCCAAATTGCCCAATGTTGACAGTTCCACACTCCAGCAAGGGCTGCAGTTGGTTGAACTTTATGACCATTATCAGGATTCTTCTGTGTTTTTAGGAAGAATTCTCCTCCTGACTAGAAATTTTCCAAAAGACTAAGAAGTAAGATAGGTCGTAATCCTACTCATTGTGATCTCCATGTTTACATAGAACTTCCCGCAAGTGCTTACTACTTTCAGAGATATTTAGTTATTTTATACTTACTGATGAAGATGAGTGAGGACTAAGGAGATGAGGCACACCAAAAGCTTCTGGTCCCGAGATTTACCATTAATCACCGCACCTACCTTATTATGGTTTGGCCACATCTTATCTTTTCATTTATTCCCTGTGAGTATGGCAGGGCAGAACAACAAAGAAGTCTATATTGTCAGCCACAGGAAGGAAAAGTGGAACATAAATATTTTTCATCTGCCAAGTAAGTATTGTTATTCCATGGGCATAGTGGTTTTTGTATTTAAAATGACAGATCCTGTCACAAAGGGTCTTAATATTATATTGAAAAGATATCTGTATTACAGCAGAGGTTAAAAAACTCATTTATTTATAAGACTCTCAGGTCCTGGAGAGGTCTTCTGCCTCTTTCTCCCTGCAGACAGTTAATATCATTGAAAATAAAAAGCTGTTATATTATATGACAAGGCACAGTGATATTAAAAACAAACACAGGCTGGCTGGTGCCAGAAATGTGTTCTAGTGCTGGTAAACTGTTGGCTCTAATGAGGGGGAGAGGGAGTAGATGCCATTTTTTGTTTTGTTTCGTTTGTTCCATTTTTTTTTTCTTCTAGCTATTTTTGCATTTCTTCATGCAGAACCTGATTCATTAAAAGTTACACAAATAAGTTACACGAAATAAAGTAAGCTTTATTTTATGGGGTTTTCAGGTTAAGAAAAAATAAAATTATCTCAAGAGTAGGTGAAGGGTGAGAACTGACCAGGGAGCTGGCTGGAGGCATAGCATGCCTACCCTTTGCATGTCTAACTTAGCATGACCAAACTGAACTACAGAGAAGCTTGCAGCTTTACAAAGGTAAGGGACAACAATCCAAAAGTGTAGGCTAAAGGATGTTCATTCACTCCCCTGAATCCAGTGTGACCTTTTATTACCTTAATCCCTGCACCTTTGCATCATAGCTGCAAGAGTCAAGAAACTTGGAGACTGCTGAACACAACACATGGTCAGTGAGAGACAAGAGCATTTTCACTTCACATCAGACATCCACTGGGGTTCCTCTACTGGATTCCATGGATCTCGTGTCTGAGCTACCAGGTCACCAAATAAAGCCAATGGTAGCTGGTACTGCTAAAGTAATGACCACGGAGTAAATGCGCCTCAGAAGTCAAGTGGGACTGCAACCAAATCCCAGACTAGTGGGATATTGTAAGCACCACCTGAAAACACATTAGCAGCTCTATCTAGAAGAAAACGAATGCAAAGCCAAAGTGCAATTCAGCGAGAAGCTAGTTTCATCATTCTGCCCAAGCATAAAGACTGGAAGGAGAAAATAATACAGCCAAGCCCTTGCACACAGGAAAAATTCCATTTAACTTTTTTTTTCCTAACCCAAGGTTCATAACAGGTGAGGAAGAAGAAGCAGGAGGGGTGTTGCTAATTTCATTTTTTAATTTGTCTTGTCTGCTCTAGGCATTCTTCAATTCAAAGCAAGACTTTTAGCTCCCTTAATTCTGCTTGTTTGTGTTTGAAGGAAAACCAAATTAGATCAAGGACTTTATCAAGTCAAGGCCAAGGCCCACCTTGGATCAGTTCGCTCAGCAAGGATTGACCTAGTATTGCTATAGAAAAGGCATTGCATTAATTGCTATAGGGAATTCACAGTTTCTACCTGAAAGTACCTAAAATCAAGGAGGGAAGGATAGACATGCAGAGAAGAGTCTTAAAAGCAGTGCCACTGACAGTGGTGTGCCTATGGTATAGCAAAGCAGATAAATGTTTGTAAGATGAAGCATATTAATTTGACATTAATATAATCTTATTTTATATCATTTATCCAGAAAAAAATATAGCATGTATCTATTCTACTTGAAAGGCAGACTTAGTTTATACATATATTTTTGTGTAATCAGAAGCATTTTCTAAAAAGAAATTTTAATTTAAACAAATGTTCATTTTTTAAAATTTGAGGCCAGAAGAAAATGTTTATCATTCTAATCATTCTAAAATATATTTTGTAAATCATGGTAGTACCACCTCAAAATGCAGTGTTAGCTCTTTAATGTCTACCACAGTGGCTACAATGAGCAGTCAGCAGTCTGCAATCAGGAAGAGGGTCTTCACCAGACCCTAACCTTACTGGCACCCCAATCTTGCATTTCTAGCCTCCAGAACTGTGAGAAATAAATTTTTGTTCTTTATAAACAAACCAACCAAATAAACAAAAGCTAAAAAACGTGTCACAGAACAGGTATAAAATATTTATTTTTAGAGATGTGGGATGATGGGTTATACAGGGTTTGATCTTATACCACTTAGAGTTTACTAGGTTACATCATGGAAATGAGATAGAACTGATGTAGGACTTACTGTTTTGACTGTGATAAAAGTATTTTTAAAAGTTTTTCTTCACTATCCTTTTTGGCCATAAGAGATATTCTTTAAGTTCATATCTGTATGTTTATAGAAATTCAGACTCTGATTTCCTGGCAAAACTAGTTATTTTAAACCAGTTATTTGCCATGTAGTATGAAGCAGCACATGGATTGTGGAATAAGCTTTCTCTGCTCCCTTTTCTTAATATAATGACTAAAGATATAATCTTAACACAACAAGTTTTCTTTCTTTATCATTGAATACTGTTTCAGGTGTTATTTTTGACACATTTGAGTGTGGCTAGACATTCACATCTGACTCTAAACATGTGTTTGAGATCCAAGTTTCTTTTTGAAGTTTTTACTGGCAAGGATTCTAGTTTCCTGTTTAGTTCACACAGATCTCTTCCTTAACCTTCCAAAATATTTATAATATGATATGAACCATATATTTCAGTGCTTTTAAAATTTTTCTCTTTACTAATTTGTAACTTTTTTTTTTTTTTTTTTTTTTATGGAAACCTTCCCTGCTGAACGTACAGAGCAGAGTCTTTATGCGGGCTCTGTTTTAGAAATGAGCCCCAAACAGGTTCTTGAAATATCCTTAGAAAGAGAAAATAACATCTTGTGGGGAGAAGCTGGTCCAAAGGTTAGGTATGTGTATGGCATGAGAATATCAGGATAGGCTTTTTGTACTGTGGGCTCAACTCTTTTTGCATTACAATAAACTTTTATGGTGTGCCTATGATGTAGAAAGCATTGTGTTAGGTAGGTGTCAGCATAGGGAACAAATGTGGAGAAAACATGGTTCTTAACAACCAGATTTTCCCACTCAATTGAGAAAGAGTCATTTGCTAAAACACCTTAAATTCAAAGGAAGCTTTAATTAGCATCCAAACACAATAAATTGTTGTGGCTATAAGCAGAAGGAGCTAAAAATTCCAAAGGACATAATCTTATCAAGATAGGCTAGACTTTATTAGGCAAAACTACTTTCTACAAAGTGGAAGCCAACATATCTTGTTAAAAGTGGGGAGAGGAATGCAGGCAACATAGGGCCAGAAATCTGTTTTGTTTAGAAAAGCCCTAAAGTCTCATTAATTTTTATTCTATGACTTGGTGATTTATAAGCAACATCATTCAGGGCTGATTTGGCCATAGAAATATTCTGCGTGTTTAGATTAATCACTTTGTAAAGTTTGTTTCCTAAGAATATATACTTCTGTTTTTAATAGTCTACATTTACACTATTCCAGGAGTACTATATTATGTCAAAATGACCTAATAGAATGATATTCACTGCTCTCCAGAAGTCACTTCCATCCCAGGTTAGATACTCTTTCAGACCAAATTTACATAGATAGAAATGTCCTTAACATTTAGAAGAGACAAAGGGTGAGCAGCCAGAGTTCAATCAAGCTAATGTTGAGGGTTCAATCTGACTCAGAATTCAGATGGTTGGATAATGGAGCCTGCAATTTCCTGGTCTCTCTCTCCTACCATCCCCCACCCCTCTTCCTCTCCCTCTCCCTCCCTCTCTCTCTCAAGTTCCCTTAGAGAACAAATGAGATAAATTGCTATCTGACCCATTGCTTGGGGATAAATATTAAATGGTTTATCTGAACAACCCAATCACCTCCAGCCAGAGTGGAGAATTGGCCTAAATAATGAAGGTGTGTGTCATTCATCTCTTTGTTTGGCTCCTGGTAACCTTGACAGAAATGAGTAGAGACCGTGCTGATTTGTATACACTCAATAATTCAAGGTGTTTGCTTATCTTTCCTTGTCAGATGCTGCTCATCCCAAGTCTACTTTGCTATCTAATTAGCCATTTTTTTAACTTTGCTTTTTCACAAAAAACTTTCTTTTTTATTACATGAATTTAATTTGCAAACTCCTCGCTTTTATCAAATGTTGTACTTACTTCATTTATTAACATGTTCATTAGTTTATATTCATATCCTTGACATGCCTTCCCCCCAGTTTTGATTCACCCTCAGTGTAATAATCCATTTGATTTTGCTTCCTAAAATATAAATGAAGCATTTGTACTAAACATATTATTTCTCAACAGTGCTTACTGAAATCAGACAATATATATTTTTGCTTCTGAATTCTTTCTCTGGAATATTTTCATCAGCTTTTCAGGCTTTTAGTGCTCTTTATAGAATACTGTGTATTTTCTGCTGTCTAGGGTCTGATACTAGTTGTGATGAGTATTAGGGCTACTTATCAATATTTCGGGTTCTCTTTCTGAGCCTTTAAGAGATCTTCTCTCCCTAAACCCTTGGTCTTGGAATCTCCCTGTGATTTGCCTGGACCAATACAATATAAGCAGAAGTGACAGAAATGTATATTTATTTGTATGAAACTCTCCTGCATAATTTTTTCCCCTGACTCAGTGACCATGGAGCTAGTGCAAAGTTGAACTGTTTCATGGAGGACAGTGGTCCTGGGGACAGCAGGATTTGCTGGTAACTTTGGGTTAGTGAAGAATAAACCTTTGTAATTTAGGAGCCTGTTTATTTCAGCATAGCCTAGGGTAACCTAATTGATCCTTTTTTTTTTTTTTTGCAACTATTTTGCAAAAATATTTATTTGGTAACACTCTGTCAGTCTTAAACACTGTGTGCCCAACATTGTGCAATGTCACAAGTGAATTATAAAAGAAATTCTATCATAAATGAGTTTTAACCTTACCAGAGAGACAAGGCTGACAGACTGAAAATAATTGTAATGGAAGCAAGGCAAGTTTGTGACTAAATGCTTAGTTGTGAGGTATGAATTCAAAGTGCTCTGGAAGCTTCAAGAAGGTGAGAATTCCAAGTGGGATAAAATGAACCAGCAGAGAGTAAGAAATAAGGGATTCCAGGAAATGAAAAAGATAAGCAAATAATACAGTAGGCAAGATGTGCGGTGAGGCAGAAGAGTTTTCAGTGAGGCTAGGGGAAAGAGAGATTCCAAGTGAATAGGCAAGCTCTTCTAGCCCCATCTCTATTGTTCTCCATTTCTTTTGAGTGGATGCCTTTTCCCCAAAAATAAGCTGTGAATAATTTCAGATCAGTGAATAGGTTTGTTTCACTTCATCCCCCAGCAGCAGTAATACTTCTGTTTGGAAAAATAGTTGTGTTTGTATATAACCAGATTTGCTGCATCCTGAGCAAAGAAAAGCCTGGGTCCTTCCCTGCAAGGATTCAGACTACTGACCTAAGCGCCATTCACAGATGACTCCATGAATATACTTCTGCCTCCTGGGAACATATGGGCAACAAAGAGTCTCGCTTTGACCAAACTCTATAGCCACACTCTTCTGAGCCCTCTTTCCAATGAGGCCTCAACCTTTGCCTATAAAGAGTTGAACAAACATTAACTTAGTTTCTAACACATCAAAGCTGTATCCCTATGATGACTTTGCCCCGCCTTAAAGTGCCTGCCTGAGAAAATTCAAAGCTGCCGAAAGAAATGACTGTCTCTTCCAGCCGACACCTGAAGATAAGGGCCACCTTTTAGCCTTTGTGGGAGGGTAGGAGCCTAACTTTGATAATTGCCAGTTAGCAAACTCAGATGGGTTTCACATGGACCCACCTTCTTTTTCCTGCTTTTTATAATGTTTTTTTTTCTCTGACTCTCCTGAGCCCTCACTCACCCCCTTCCTGTGTCCTCATTCCCTCCTTAAACCACCCAGTCACGTCTGTACAAATCGAAGCTGGGTTCAATTCACAATGGACTCTTCTTCCTGTTACAGTGGTTATTACTGATTAGAATCTGCCCTTACCACTTTAACTAGTCCAGCTTTGTTTATCTTTGACTCGGCCTAAGCAGAAAAACATATATCCAGATGGCATGCTAAGAATGAAAATTCATGATATCAAGGGTAAATTGTTTTTTTTTTCTTATATTCATTAGCAATACCAAATCGCTCAGCTTTCCAGGAAGGGCACCTAAGGCCCTTCACTCTGCCTACACTCTGCACTTTTGACTCCCCAGCAGTGCCCCTACTAAGGACTGAGGGTGATATACAATACCTCCTTTGTTTGACTCTTTAATATTATTTTTTTGAAATGTAAGACTGTTTCCTCCAGAATCTGGTCATATTTTTGACAATAGTTAACAACATTTAAAGTACAGAAAACAATGACCTAAACTCTGCCATAATTATAACCTTGGGGGTCTAAGGTGACATTGAGAAATTCTTATCTTTCTTCAAAACTTCAGAAAACTGTTCTATACATATACTTTTTTTCCATGTTGTAGAGCACAATGGAAATTGTCATTATACACACAATGATTTAGACTAGTTAATTCAAACTAAAAAACATATTTTATTCAGAAAAATTTTGACAGAGAGACAAACTTTACAACTGGGCATTTAGGGTAGTTTATATGTTAACCTCATCTCATCTCTTCCATATAGATTTTTAAAGAAATGATATTGGTCCCTTCTCATTCTTTCTGCTTATATGTTTCACATTTATTTTTGGACATTAATATTTTTGGAGGTAACTTATTCATTTTCTCTTTCAGAAACATCCCCATTATGATCTTTTTAAAAATGCTAGACTGTGGAAAACAGTATGGAGTTTCCTCAAAAAACTAAGAATTGTCCTACCATAGGATCCAACAATCCGTCTACTGGATATTTACCCAAAGACTTGAAAACTCTTATCTGAAAAGATATTTGCATACTGATGTTCATAGTCATTATTCACAAGGGCCAGGACATGGAAGCAACTGAAGTGTCCTACAATAGACGATTGGACAAAGAAACTGTAGTACATATATACAATGGAATATCAGCCATAAGAAAAGATGAAATACTGCCATTTGCAAAAAATCATGGGTAGACCTTGAGATAATCATGCTAAGTGAAATAAGTCAGATAGAAAAAAAGTTAAAAATCACATATCACTTATATGTGGGATATAAACCTAAAAGCAACAAACAAACAGGACAAACAGAGACTCATAGACATAAACTATAGTAGACTAGTGATTACCAGTGGGTAGGGAGGAGGTAGACTGGTAAAGGGGATCAAGTATGTGGCGACAGAAAGAAATCTAATGGAAGGTGAATACACAGTGTAAATATATATTTGCCTTACTGTTAAAATATATACCTGAAACTTACCGGATTTCATTAACTAATGTCACTTTAAAAATAATTAATTAATTATTTTTTTGAAATGCTGGAAATGGTGGTTGGGCCTTAAGTAGATCTTCTCCTCAGGGCCACTATGGTTTAATCCTTTGGTCCAACTGCAGGAAGTAGCTGACTTCTCACTGTCTGTCTGCTAATTCTCACTTCAGTTATTCCCCCTCCTGTGAATGTTCTCAAAGTCTCATGTACTATAGAGAAAATAATCCACGTTTGGCCTCTGTAAAGGCTGTCTTTAATCAGAGCGATGTTTTTGCTTGTCCAACATTCAAAACCTCAAAATTCACTCAAAGTCTTTACTGTATTTTGCAAGATGCTTTTGATCAGTCAGACACTGGCTCATCATTTGATTCAAACCAATGACCCAAGTCTCAAGTGCTCCATCTATTAGACCTGCATAATCATCCAGCTTAGCTGCACATTGTCCATTTTAATTAAGGGTGTGCTACACCCATTAGAGGAAGTTTATGAGCCACGGGCTGAACTTATTTGTGCATGTACCAGTCCCACAAACGGAGCCTAAGCACCTCCAAAAGGGTAATAATAATAATAATAACAATAATAATAATGAATCTTGTGTCTCCTTGAATACCGACCTCCAGCTAAGTACCCTTTCTCTGTATGAATTTCTTGATAATTCAGTGCCATTAAAATAGATTCTCTTAAAGTCTGTTCTGTCAAACACACAAAAAAGAGAGATATATAGAGTATGGGATTTAATTATCATTGCTCTATATCTCCAAATGTGAGTTTTTCTGAATAATAATTGCCCAAGTTTGTCTTCAAAAGGCATTTTAATAGTGCTAATACTAGTAAATATTGCTCATTTTGATCTGATGTGCTGTTTTAATGGCTCCCATGGTTCTAAAAGTCATTTCTTATTGTTTTACTGTAGAAAGAATCTTACTTTAATTATGTCATAATTGTTTGGAAGCCATAGAATCTTAATTAATGCCAATGGCTTCAAGGCACAAACCAAATGTAGAGTTTATGTTCATGTTTGTTTCTTCATCTCTTCTTGCCCAAGAAAAGATCATCCATGAGGTTTTTCAAATTACAGACATCCATAGATGTTTTTTAAAAGAGTCTGGTGATGTCATTTCTTTATTTTTTAAGTCAGATATTTTCAGCTTCACCTCAGTTTTTAAAGGTTAATAAGGAATCAACATTTTATCTTCACAGGGAAATCTTTATCTCAAGAACACAGTTGTTCACTCTGAATGGTAAGAGTAGAAACTTTTTATTGCAGAACAGGATGAACTCCAAATGCCTTCCCTTGGAGTTCCATGACTGTCACAAGCCAAGTGCACTCTCTTCTAAAAAATCAGCTCCAGTTAATATACCACTAACTTGTTCTGTTGATACTTCCCACAAATGCATTTGCTCACTCTCTTCCCTCTACCTGGAATCCTATAATGACTCATTTCAAATCACAGAACCTCTCCTGCAACATCACAGCAAAGCACAGATAACTGCACTCTACTCATTTGGCTTCAGGAGTCACACCTTGACTTCATTTACATTCATGGCATTTTTATCTTTTAAAATCACTGCAGAAAGACTATGTCTAAAAGCCTTGGGGTTTGCCATGGCATTTTGCATCAGGACTTGCTTAAAGCACATATTCCTTAAATATTGGTTTAGTAACTGCGTATGGACTTTCCCCTTTGGACCTAGCAAGTTTGCAAAGGGACATCTAAAAAACATATTCCTGTGTGGTACGAAAGAATCAGCAAAGAATTTTAATCTCTTAGAAGCAGAAAGCTGGAAATGACTTAGAGATTATATTTCCCTGCATTTAATAGAAAGGGGAAACTTGTGCTCAGGAAATTAAATTATATTTCCCAGGGTCCCACCACTAGTTAGTAGCAGAGTTGCAACTAGATCACAAGTTTCCTGACTCTAAGTGTTAAAGTTTTCCCTTGTAATTTTCACAAGCTGAACATCAATCACTTTCATTTAGCTATTCCAGATATCCCTCTGATTGTCTTAGTCAAATCCCCATTTTTCATGCGAGCTGGTAAGCAACAAACAGCTAAATGGAAACCATTGCTAATCTAACATCTCATTTTCTCTTTAGTTTCAATCTCCTATACAAACTGAGATTCAAATAACTATTTATCTGAATTGATTTGGAAAAGACTTTAAATTTTAACTCAAATGAGGAGGGAATTTGTGCATGGGCCCCTGAGGAGTCAGGGGAAGGAGTGCAGGGGAAAAGGGAAAACAGAGAGAGCAACGTGACCTCTGAGCTTGGTTCACCTCTGTGACCTGTTGCCTGAGTGTAGCCAATAACATTATTAATATCACAAGAGGAAACAACTGTCCTGTGGATTTCAAGATGAGAAATGTTGATAAAGTGAGACAGAGAGGAACAATATCCTCATTCTGTTGGAAAATAGCCTCGATGAGGAAATGAACTATTTAGTGACTTTGGAAGTGGCAGAAGAGAGCCCTACCATCCCAGACATGGCATTGTCATGGTTGGGCATGCTAGCCATGGCAGGAGTAAGGCCTCCATAAATGTTCCTTAGATATGGAACATAACTTGGGTGAGCTAGTAGACTAATAAAGATATAAAGAACATGACACAGGTCACAGAGTGTAGTAGCCAACTGAGCAGACCAGTGAAATACTCTTATGAGAACTATAGATATAACTTAGGAAATATTTCAGGGTACTGGAGTTGGAGAAATTTCTGGTATACCTATTCTGATGACCTTCTACCCACAAGTTTGAAACATTTGGGAAACTTGCATTACACCTTCTAATTAATATCCAAAAACAAAGCAATGACAAGCTGTACTAGACACTAAGAATGAAATTGCAGAAAGTGGTCATGTTTTTCTCTTTACAACTCCCAATTACCTTTGTTGCTATTATGACAAAATTAACGGTTACCTTAATAAGCCACTTGTGGATATGTCAGCTTGACCAGTCTGTGGGTGGGCAGCAGCACTGAAATAAAGAAGTTTCCTAAAATTCTAATCATCATGTTCCAGGCCTCAACTACTGTATTTGTGATCCTGGAACAAACATTTTACTTAAAATGAATTAAAGATTTTTCAGATAAAAAGCCGATAATTATAATTGCTATACTCAATGTAAGTTACTGACTAAGATTGCTACTGAAAACTCTAGGTGCATAGGATGCCATTTGAAAAAAAGTGATATCTGAATCAACTTTGAGGAACAGGTATATGAGAATTATTATGAGTAAATTTCTGAACTGTTATCTTTCCTCACGTTTATCATCCATTATCTGCCTTTGTTCAGGTTCATGCTAGTCTTTTTATAAACTTTTTTTAAAAATACAAAATCAATACAACTTTAATTACAAAAAGCTCATGGTGCCTCTTGAAAAACAGAACAAACAAAAAAGGACATTTTAAAAAGGGGCTGGTGATCTAAGAAGTGTGACCTTAGGCCATCCTATTTCTAAGGGGTGATGTTGTTGATCTGTTGGTCCCATTATAATGATTTACACATCCATATCTGGCATCTTTTGTTCTTCAGCAGGCTTTGTGCTTGGTAAATGGAGAATTGCATACCAACCACCGGTTTGACATTTACAATGCTTTGTAGCATAAGATAGAGTCACATCTGGGCAAACATTGTCCCTGGTGGTTAGCGGCTCATATCATCTGTGCGTAGTCTGGCTGCCAAAATGATGAGCACTCATTAGAAATGTCCCATTTACTCTCAGAGCCAAATAAAAGCACAAACTAATCTAAAATGAACAGTCACAGGGTATGTGTATGTGTGTGTTCGATATATACTGGCTTCTTCCAGGGCACAAGGCAGCTTGTTTTTCCTTTGGATATTGTTTATATCAGCAGTCTGAATCAGTGTGGTTATAATAATATAGAAAACCTAATCCTGAACATGTGCCTCAGTCCGAGCTGAGGGACATACAAAATAGCCAGATGAAATTCTTTTGCTGATATATAATGTGTACATGTTACACATTAAATTAAAAATTTTGTTCACTGCTTGACACAGCCTCAGGTTTATGAAGAGCCCTGGATAAAATTTACCTGAAAATGAGACTTTCTCTGAGCAACTGGACTTTGTGTTTGTTTGGTTATTTGTCTGTGTTAACATTTTCTGTAAATGAAATACCTGATCATGAATTCATCTTTGGGTTGGCTGTTATATAAGATGTACAACATCCCATCTTAAAACGCTGTAGAGACCTTCACAGCAAATGCTTGCATTAATCTATTCTTGAATTTATCTTATTTTCTACCATGATTTTATATCTTCCTAATTTTTAATTTATTTATGTATTTATCCTCCAGAATTTGAGTAATTTTGTTAGTCATTTGAAATCCTTTTTTGGAACAAGATAGTTATAAATACCTAAAACAAATAATGTAAAACAAAAACAAAACCATCCTCTGACCTCAAGGAGCCCATAAATTACTTGTAGTGATTGTATAAATTTAGAGAAGATAAAGATATAAGGAGGTCTATACTAAGTGCCAATACATGGTAGACATTTAAGGCAATAGTACCTGAGAGGATAGGAGATTAATCTGGGTTGTAGGACTCAAGGCAAATGAATAGTTGGGATGGAATCTAAACATTGGATCTCTAGTCAGTTATATAATGCTGAGTGGGACATGAACACCCAGGCATGAAACTATATATGACAAAATTGAGTAGGGGAGTGTGCTCCTAGCTAGGCAGGCTGAGAAAGCTAGAGGTCTTTAGCATTCAAATTTGTTTTGTTATTCTCATGGTCTTCACTCAGACCCTCTTTTAGACAATCTCAGCATCTTGCTTTTGTTTTCTCAGTTCAGGGCAGATCAGAGGCAGCAGGAACTCTGACAGCTTGAAATGACATCTCAATGAGAGTGATGGAGAGGGGGCAAAGACTCCTGGGTTTGGTAGCATAGGATCATCTTTGTGGGGCAAACATACCTCATACCTAGGAGCCTTGAAAACAAACTTTTCTGCATGCCAATCCATGATTTTGCAAGAAATGGTTTTATATGTTATTCAATTAATTTTGGATAAGAAAATAGGTCATATTTACTACATTGAATAACATAAATAAAATCATTAGAAAATTGCTCTAGACAGATATCCAGTATCCCCCTAGCATTTCTGTGACTGTGCTTAGTCACCACCAATATAAAACTATGCCAACCTTGATGCCATTACTATTATCATGAAAATGTTTTTAATGCCACTGCTCTGCAATTGCATCTCAAGTAGCTCATGATAATTTTGTACAAACGGTTCTTTTAGCTTCAGATTCTTCCAGTTTTATAGTCCTACAATGCTGGTTTCAGTTCTCAGTTGTTGGGGGCTCGACTGGTGGCAGGATTTAGGTTATCAACTCACTTCATGCCTCTAGTGTTAACACATTATTGTTGAATCAAGCTGCCTTTCCCAGAGAATGTTTCTGTTCCTTATATCACCTGGCTCCAGTTGTCTACCCTAGGCCACATTTCTGCAGGTAAAGAAAGATCTAAGAATTGGCCTTTGTATCTAGCAAGCTGATGGTCACTGACAACCTTGACAGGAAGAGTTCGGAGTGTGTTGAAGATGATTCTGCTCAGAGTAGCAGAAAAGTAGTTGCCTAAAAGACATAAAGGCGGCAGTACAGTGTTTTGAGAAGTGTTACTAAGGGAGAAGAGAAATGGACAGTAGCTAGAATGGGATATTAACTGCTATGAAGCTTGTTTTATCATTGTTGTAATTGTTGCTTGTTTGTTTTCTCTTAAGATTGTATCATATCTTGAGACTGATAGAAATAATCTAACAGCAAGAAAAGAATTGGTTGTACAGGAATGAAGCTTTTTAATAAGTTAGAGGGATCTAGTGACAAGAGGGAGAGCACAATATAAAGCCACAGAAACCTGCAGGCAAGGACTAGCTGAGGTAAAAATCTAGTCTCAGAGGGCTGTCCAATGCAAAGTCCCCCTATTGTCTTCCCAGGGTTTCTCACGTGTAAGAGAGATGTCAGAGTGGTCACAAAACAAGAAAAGGGTTGATAATTGGACTCTGTACATCTTGGGATTCCAGCTGACGCAATTCGATCAGGTTAATTTTATTGGTACCCAGCCTATTTTCAAAGTCTATCTCAGAGGGGTAAAACATACTTTGAAGAAACAGAGCAAGCCGGAATGAGAAAGCAAAGGAGATTAATGGGCTCGTTTTCTCCCTTTTTGTAAATACAGTTTGAAATTCTACCAGAAACAACCCAGACTGGAAAATAAACCACTGCGCTGAAAACTCACATTGGCAATTTGGTTGTCAGTGAAAGAACAGTGCCCTGGCATTGCCAGTTGCAAAAAGGAGTGGAGAGAGAAGAAAAAGAAGACAAGGAGGGAAGAGAGTGCTGAGATTGGAAGAAGGGTAAGGTAGGGAAGTAAGTTACAGGAAGAGGAGATAAGACAGAAAGAAATGGAGAGGAGGAAGCAGAGGTAAATAGCCAAGATGAACAAGAAAGCTTTTCGGTTGTAAATGGCTGTCATTCCTTTCTCCATACAAATGCCAATCAGAGCAGCAACATGCTGTTAGATTAATATGCAGCAGCAGCCCAGCCTCACAGAGTAGTATGATGTTTTAGTCTGGTGTCTCGCTCCCCAGATATAATCACCACGCAAAGTAAAGACAAGTGAATAATGTTGGTATTTTTTTTATTGGAGGGTGCCTTTAAGTTTAGCTCAGAGACAATAGCCTGTGGTTGCATCTGATTATAACTCATCTCCATGGGGGTAGATAGTCGTTGTAAATGTCTGAGAAATTATGAGCTTCTTTAGCAAGATGAACTCTGTGATTATAATGACACTTGGCATTTGCACATTTTGTAGCCTTTCTCATCTGAAAATCATAGAACTACTTTTATATTATAACTAGATTCTCGTGTGTGTGTGTGTGTGTGTGTGTGTGTGTGTGTGTGTGTATTTGGGGTTTGGTGTACATAATGATGAGTATTTCTCTTTCTTTCTTTCTTTCTTTCTTTCTTTCTTTCTTTCTTTCTTTCTTTCTTTCTTTCTTTCTTTCCTTCCTTCCTTCCTTCCTTCCTTCCTTCCTTCCTCTCTCTCTCTCTCTCTTTCTCTCTTTCATAGTAGGAGGCAACTACTTGGAATACTGTCATCAAGATAACTAAAAGTTCTGTTGAGGGAGGCAGCCTCAGAAGTCAAGGAAATGTGTGAGACCAGAGCTCATGAAAGCAAGGCAAAGGAACAGAGTAGGGATGGCTGTATTAGCTCTCTAATCAGGAGAACAGAGTGTATTGTTTGAAAATTAGTCTAAATGTAACTCCAGAATCCAGAGGTTTTTCTAATTCTTGAAGGCAGAGCCATCCCTACATCCAAGTAATGTTCTAATATGGCCTACCTTGAGAAACAATGAAAGCTTCTTTAATCTGAAAACATTTTCTCACTGGCTATTAGTAATTCACATTTTATCCATTACTTCAAGATAAGCCCATGAAGAGCCTTATTCATGCATGTTGGCAATATAAACTATCATCATCCATTATGACTTAGCATGAATTAGTCTATGGAATTTGTTTCAGCCAGTTTATAGGGCATTGAGAAGAAAGGAGACATTGAACAGATTTCAAAATTGTTTGTGGTGGTGAGAAGCGAAATGCCCAAAATTTGATTGGAGTATTGTGAGAACTGAAAGGAAATACAAGGGCTCTGGACATGTAAGAAAGAAGTGAAGAAATAGGAAGTAGAAAGATACTGAATCCAGCTCTGACCATGTACTCAATCAAGTGACTTCCATGTCTATAATAGTTTGCTTACATTTTGAAA
Organism: Cynopterus sphinx; assembly: GCA_030015415.1. NCBI lineage: Eukaryota > Metazoa > Chordata > Mammalia > Chiroptera > Pteropodidae > Cynopterus > Cynopterus sphinx. The sequence goes on along the minus strand of CM057384.1, from coordinate 23,483,934 downwards.
TATACTTTTCATTAAAAAGAAAACAGAGATGAAAAAAATAAAATATGATATAATATGAAGCAGAATTGGACATTTCAGAGTCTCCATTTATCTAAATTTTTGCCTCCCCTCCACATTCACTCAACTACTGACTGACACTTTTACCAATTATTGTCAGAATGCTTCCAGCTCTGTTTCTAGTTCTTACCCTCGTATGGGCCTAAAATACAGGTCACCAAGATAAATTGGAATTTCAGTTAAAGAACAAACATCTCTATATTTATATGTTAATATTAATATAAGTATGTCTCATGTAATATTTGGGTCACATACTAAAATTTTTTTGTTGTTTATCTGAAATTCAAACCGATGGCAAATAAATATTTTTATTTGCTAATTCTCTCAATCTTACCACAGCTGCATTCCAGTAGGATAACACGGATCACAGAATTGGCCTGTCTATAGGTTAAAATCCACCTTTGGACTGCTGTTTCACTAGTGCATGTTAATGGTCTCTGATCTTCCATATGCCAGACTCAAATCATCAGAGCTGCCTCCTGCTTCCTGCCAGAGCTACCTGTCCTGCTGGTACCTTGGCCTCCCAATCAGGGAATCATACAACTCTTCATCCTGGGCTTCTTGGACTGGGCCTATCCTGTTGCCAAGTAACTGGAGCAAAAACATACAGATAAATGGGAAAGATAAGACTAAGTACTTCTAAACATCTTAATTTGCTTCATCAGATACTTGAAGACAATTAAACTCCTAAACTCACAAGGTTTTTAGAAAGGCAAAGCTCTTTGCAAATTTTAAACAAACATAGAATAGGTCCCATGACAGTTAACTTGATGTAAATGTGTGTGTGTGTGTGTGTGTGTGTGTGTGTGTGTGTGTGTGTGTGTTGTTTTGTGGAGAAAAAAGTTGAAAGAAAATGTTTATACTTACTTTAGAGGCCCTAAAACCCCCAAAGCTGGCTTTTCTTTCCTAATCTCCATGCCTTCATCTCCCCTTGAGAATGACCCATTTACCTTGTCACAGGGTAAAGCTCAGTTTTGGCAATCAGGGAATGTCTTCACTATTCAAAATTGCTGTAGCAGCTGCATTTCAGTCCCCTGCTCAGCGAGCAGGTTCCTGGTCAAGTTCAAAAAAGGAGCCATACCTTCATTTGCAGGATGCTATGTTGAAGTCACACTTCAGAGACATGGCTTTGTGCAGCCTCCTGGGATTTAGCGAGGCTTGAATCACTGTGACCTCTGTGCCCTTACAACATCACAGAAAACACCATCACGGTGGCCACTAATTGGTCACCTTGATGTCAGTCACAGCATGGAGATCAAGGACAGAGCCGGTCCTGGAAAGTGAACTACACACGCTCTCCGAGGTGGTCTCTACAGATCAGGCTAGCATCCTGCTGAGAGCACAGTGCGAGGGAACCTTACCCCAGGACTACTTGAAACATGGCTGTGCTGCACACGAACAAAGGACAGGTGGCCTCCCTAGTGACCCTTTCCTAGCTACCTACCAAGTCCAAATTGTCAGCCTTTCACACCTATTATGCTTCTATTATCTGTGAAAAATACTAAGTGCCATGCCTTGGATATAACATGCACAAAGCATGCTCTTGAAATTAGTTTCTGCTTATTGGTTTTAAAAAAAAATTAAGATTGTTTGATTTTTAAGGTAGCAAATCAATCAAGGATTGCTGGGGTGTTACATTTGATAAGATCACTATAATAATAAATTAAAAGAAATCTAAATGCAATGTGTTTTATGAAATAACTTACATAGTAGTAGAAAGAATGGAAAGAATGTAGAGAATAAATTGATTACATCTTCTGTTATTTCCCTTGCGTTGAATACAGTTGTGGGTTACCATTCTCACCCATTTAAACTGGGTTATGGGAATGACTAGAATTAAGTATAAATTATAATAAAAAAAAAGTGATACCACTGCACAGGGTAAGGTTTATTAAAAGTTCTTTATTCTTTAGTTCAATTTACCAAATGAAATAATTCATGGAGTCCATTTAGGTAATTTAAGACTTTTCTCTAAGTGATCTTTCTCCAGTCTCAATACCAGGCCTAGGATCCTACAGAAGGGTTTGTTTCTGTCTTTAATGTGGAGACTAGTGTTGTAGGAGTAGAGGCAAGTATTAGAACAAAGGACACACTGTGGTCAACTAATGGTCTAGACACCCACAATCATAATAAGAACAGAGCTAGAACTTCTGAGGATAGAATCCACTAAAAATAGTAAGGACTAAAGTCTCAGATGCTCTGGCAAATAAATGAGGAAGAAGAATGAGTTTTCTTACATAGAAGAGGGGCCCACAGGGCATCTACTTGCCTGTTGAGGCAAAAGTAGTTAAACATCTTTTGAGTAACTTAAGGAAAGCAAAACTCTTTGGGAGTTGTCTGGGTATGGTCTGATTCTCCTTCAGGGGTGTTCTATGCTAGAAATGAATGAGAATCAGATAGAAGGGGTGGAGCAGCCACTCATTGGATCCAGCGGTAGGGAGTGCAGAAAACCCAGCCTGCCAAATGGAATTGAAAGGGCTGGCCACATAGAAAGTGAAGTGCCATATATATGCTTTCCTGATTCATGAGATAACAGTGACATTTTAATGAAGATTCTCTTTTGTGGAAAACTTTAAGGAAATGGGATCAGATACTAGGTTAAGGGGTTCACTTAAAAGAAAATTAGGAGAAATAATACAGAAATTAGGAGGAAGAATTGGGTCAGTTAGTAGTATTCTGAGAAATCAGACTAAATAGAAGAATTAACTTTTGTGTTTTTCTATCTTCTCCTTAGTGTGGCCAATTATTAAAGCTAAGGAGTGGTCCAGGCAAAAATAACTAGGCCCAGGGGCAGAAAAAGCAATCCAGAAGCAGTTTGTCCTTGCCCTTGTTAACTTGAGACTGTGGCAAAGAGTCTGGGACAGTCTACATTATTCTGCATGCAATCTAATAAAAACTGGCTGCGAACAAGAGGACAGGGAACACACTAGAAGTTTCCCTCCCCAAATCTCAGACATGCAACACACTGCAGTGATATCTAATCAGCTGACTTGCTTCACTAGTTTAATTACCTTTTTAAGAACCTTTCTATATCTACCCTTCTGTGATAGCAGATTCAAGTAAGAGCCTGAGAGAGGGGAGTAAACAGACATTTGAGGAATTGTTTTTAAGGTATGACTCCATTCAAAAAGGGACCTGAAGTTCCAACCTTAATAAAAGCTTAGGTAACTTCTCGGTATTGTGGGAATGAAATAAAGAGGCCTGAGGGCTAAGTCCTTGTTTCTCATGCAAGAGGACTTTTGAGGTTTCATCTTCTCAAATGTGATCTCCACTGGGTAATCAGTCATCCACATGGTAACCCAGCAACTTTTAATTGTCTTTAATTAAAGGGCCACAGAGGCAATCAGCTACATTTCTAGCACATTAATGAGAGAAGCATGAAGTGCAAAATGGCTGCCAGAGAAAGACAATGCTTATACAAACTACATCTCCTGGCAGAATTTCTAAGGGGGAATGTGGTAGGCGGTACATTCTTGAACCTGCAGGTTCCCTGGAAGCCCAGGCTGAAGAGGTAAAAAATAAAGAAAATTCAAGAATGTCTGGTCTGGGGGTAGGGAGGAGGGGAAAGATATTTAAGAAATATGTAAAAGAATAAACATGATCTTCTTGATTAAATTAAACTTAAAAGCAGACTATAATGTGCACCTGGAATTCTTAAAAAAATAAAGACTAAGAAAAAAAGACAAAGTGAACAAGTTAAATGAAGCTAAACAGTGACGTCAACAAAAACCTAATGTTGAATTACAAAGTAAAATTGGAAACTTTTCAGGCCATCTGTAAGCTCGCCTGCTTCAAGTAGCTTTGTCTGATTATGACAGTACACATTAATCCCTGCATTCTTAAAAGAAAAATTACTGTAGTATTTACTAAATGTATATTTGTTTGCCTAATTGCAAATGCTCATATATGCCTTATTTAGGGGATGGGGCACCCTGGCTTCTTTAGACAATTTATGAAGTGATTTTATTTATATTTTCATGCTTGGTTATCAGCACCTCCCTGTGCTTTTTTATGCAGATATGTACCTGTTCCTGCTTTTGTAGTTGAAGAAACTAGGCAATAAAGCCCAGCCCAGGTCCTGTTGCCTGAAGTAGTAAAGGTCAGCCTAGATCCTGCATCCTCTGGCTGGGATTTAGTGTTCTGTCCACTCTCACATGTGAGCCTGCACAGGCACATGACTGACATGCCTGTGCATCCTCTCAGCCCTTTAGAGCATACCATAGATAGTCAACACATATTTTGATCTGATTCAGAAAGAGCGACTTTAAATTAAAGACTGTGGTTCTGAAATAGGGCAGAAGAAGGAAGATTTTCACTAAGTTTGTAAACATGTCCTGTGAGATTATTTCTTTTCATTTGCATTGTCATTAAACAATCTTAAACCGTATTGTTTAAAATTATATTCCATTATTTGCTAGGTACTTTAAGGAATATTTGGAAGAAAAGACTTTTAGGGATAAGCAAGTAAATATCAGGAGCTGGACTGCCCTCATTCTTCACAAGGAGATTTTTCCCAGCCTTTTTTCCCACTAATAATAAGACGTGCTTGTACTAGCAGCTGATGCCTAAAAGTTAGACATGTTGATTAATACTTATACAAACCAATCGATTCACAAAAATCTTAAGTCAGCCACTATGTGCAAAACTAAGTTCTTTGACATAAAGACAGGTACAAAACAGGCCCTGTTTTCGAGGAGTTTATAGTTTAGCTGGCAGATAAAGTCTGCACAGGAAAGAAAACTAACAAAGAAGATGAGCCCATGAATTGGTTTTTATAATTTGTATATTTAGACTTGGCAGGCACTGATCAAGACTGCTGGCAATTTTTACATGCTGGCTTTTCAGGTATTATCTCTTTTTATTTTCAGAACAGTCCAGGATGCACATATAATTGTTATTGATATTTGCATTCAATATGAATACAATCAAGGTCACCTTCAGCTCAAAACTCTCCCATAGTTTATCTTCTAAAGCCAGTAATTGCAGATTTCTTATAACAGCTACAAAGCTCATTGGATGGGATACTGTCTCCCTCTTCCATGTCCTTTCTAAGTCCCTACATCTTGGTCCTCATCGACTACCACTCTTCCCCTCAATTACCATGCTCTGGATACAACTGTCTTATTAGCGCAATAGAGAAATATCAAGCAGGTCTCTGCCTCAGGCCTTGGTGTGTCCAGGGCTCACCACATTGGATTTTCTCAAGTACCTCAGTTCTCTTCAAACCTAACAGGAGAACCTTCCTTCCTTGACTTCTTAAGGAAATGTTGGGTTTCACGCTAGCAGTCAATTTCTTCACCTAGCTTTTCTTTTGTTCAAAACTACCTCATGTTGATGCATATTTATATATTGATTTACTTATTGGTGCCTTCCTCCCAGGACTAAACAGGTCCTTTGTTTCCTTCACTGATGTATTTCTACTCTCTGGGTTGGAACCAAGCATCAAAGGGGCTCAATAAATACTTGTGGAATCCCCTGAATAAGGCAAATTGGGCTTTGAGAGCTTAGGTAATCCAGTCATAGCTCTATCGCAGAAATGGGGCAGGATCCGCATCTTCTGATGCTACCTATCTGTTTTGTCTTGGAGAAAGAAAGACCACTGCAGGCTGTGAGCACTGAAACACAGCTACTTAAAACAAAATGTAGAGACTTTGAGTTCCCTCTCTAAACTAAATTATGAGAAATGTGAAAGAAGGTATAAGATTATGCAGAGTGGGTCCACATTTTTTTAATTATTAATTTATAAATATATCAATTCATTCATCATGTATTCTGTATGTACTCAGTGCCCAACATTGCATAGTTTCTTTTATCTCCTTTCTTTCTTCAGGGAGATAGGGTAGATAAATGATAGATAGATAGATAGATAGATAGATAGATAGATAGATAGACAGACAGATAGATAGATAGATAGATATAGATAGATGATAGATAGATAGAGAGATAGATAGATAGATAGATAGATAGATAGATAGATAGATAGACAGACAGACAGACAGACAGGCAGACAGAATCATTCAACTGTATAACTGCTGGTGTTATCCTCTCTAAATCCAGGTGCCTCTACCTCATGCTCCCGTCCACTACCCTAAAACAGCAACACACTTTACAGATATTTATCCAGTCAAACCCTTATGCAACAAAATCTACTATTTCCTTAGATATTTACTACATTCTGGGTACCCAATAAAGAAATTTATGTTAAATTATTGACAAGTGCATTACTTTACATTTCTGATAAAATATGTGCATTTAGAGGGTTTCTGAAAAGATAGCAGTAATGACAGAAACTGTAGTACTATTTTAGGTTGAAGGAGAGACCTATAACCTTAATATTATAGTATTTGATTGTTCTGAACTCTCTACCTAACCATAAAGCTGATTTTGGCCTGGCAGGAAAATAAATGTGAAAATAAAGGAAGAAAATGAGTCGTATGGCTTAAAGGAAAATAATTTTCTATTTTCTCTTCTTTCCCTTTTCTTGCAGTTCACTTTCTATCAATAGGGAAATATTCTTTCTTCTACAAAGAATAACCTCTCTTTCATTGAAATGGCACTGAAAAATGTCATTTTTGAGTTCTCTATGGAATAGTTTGACAAATTTTCAAACTACGTGGGAAACACAGATCTCTGTCTTTCTAGGTGGCTTAAACTGAACAAGATAGAAAATCTCCACCCGGACAGACAGAGACTGTTGTTTGGGTTTGTGACAAAATATAATACCAATTTATAATAATGGCAATGGCAATGGCAATGGTAATGGTCTTGTGTAGTCAGCAGTATTTGTTTTCTTATTGGATTTTGATGTTCAATTTCTATATATCTAGAAGAGAAATTTCTTCGAAAAATATGGAAATGTAAGTACAAAATATGGAAATATAATTTTTTTAACTCCTAATTAAATTGAATTGGGGATTCTGCTGTTTGCAGCTTTAAAAAATAGCCAATTGAAATTTAATTTGTGTCTTTTTTCTATAGTATTCATGCCCTAAAGCTAAATTAATGATTAGTTGTAAGCACTTCAGCAAAGAGACCATTATTATTTTTGAATAAAATTAAACTTTGGCCCATATAGTAGATAAAATAACTAGTACTAAGATAAGAATTACATCTGTACTATAAATAACAAAGGGTTAAAACCTGTCTCCTTTCTCTCCCTCTCTCTTTACCCTTCCCTCCCTCCCTCCCTTCCTTTTCCTTCCCCTCTTTTCCCCTGCCTTCCCCTCCCTTCCTCTCTCTCTTTTTCTTCCCCTGTCTCCTCTCTCTAACAATTAAAAAGAGACAGGAGGCTCAAGTGTATTCTAAGACTGGTACATGTTGTAAATCAAATTAATTACTTTTGCCCCAAACTGTCCTTAGTGGAGGATTTTTGGCTACTGGACTGTTAAAACCTCTTTACTTAATCACTGTCCTATAGCATCATCCCCCCGATAGAAGGGAAGAACTGGAGCAATGGCAATCTTTTCACCTTTCTCAAGTCCCCACAAGACCCTGATTTACAGGGTGAATATGTCATGTTTCACTTAGCCAGACTACCTACCTTTCAGAAGCCCTTCTTTGGGAGCAGAATAGAACCCGGAGAAGTTGAAGTGGTAGGTGGCTTTTTTTTTTTTTTTTAAATCTATTTCTCATTTAGAGCTGTAGCACTGCTTTCAATACCCTGTGAATTTTTTTTTTTTTTCAGAATGGGTTTTAAAATTTCTTTGTTGGGCATTATATTTGTCCAGACTTTTGACATTCCCATATCTTCGATCAAGAATTCATCACCTCAATGCTTTACACCAAACACCACACCAGATAAGTCCAGCTCACAAGGACATGCATGCTTAAGGGGAAAGCTACGTGCAAAGTGGTGTATTGAATCGGCAAAACACACTTATTATAATTCATCTGTGCAGCCACCTCGGTCTTCAGATAGGCAATGGCAAGGCCATCATTTCCAAAGGCGAGTGGAGAATGCCAGAAGAGTACTCAGACAAAAAATAAATCACGAGCATTTTTACTGCTGATGTTTGAGTTTATATTATTTGCTATATATTTTTAAGTGAATGGCCTTGTCTTTCTTATTAAGGAATGCTGAAGTTAATAACATTTTTAAAAAAAAGCCTTTTTGATTAGATACCAATTGATCATGGGGGTGACTAAGATATATTTTGAATAAAAGAAGTATTCCAAATTTGAATACAAAATATTCCATACCCAATTCCTACATGCACACCTGAGGTCTGGGTATATTTAAACACTTTTATCAAGCCTGATTCCCAGAAGCCAGTACTGTTCTCAAATCTCAGGCTTTCTTAAATGGAATGTTATCTAAGCCATGTGACTTCAGGAGGAAAACCCTCTCTTACAGATCTTTTTCTCAGAGCAGGTTTTAGGAGAGAACTCACTAGGTGTTTTAAGGACTGGAGTCTTAAGGACTCTGAGAGTGTCTGTGGAAAGGAATCACCTTTAGTGATAGCTCTGCTTTGTGGGAGAATGGCTGATTCTTGGGGCCTAGCTTTGTAGTCCCTAAATATTGTCATCGTTCTGTAAGTTATAATATCTCTTCTACTAAGAATATTATAGTTAATAATTAGGAATTGTGGGGACAGGGGCATACTGGAAAATGATCTTATAACATAGTATTGAATGTAGCATCCAAATGATCATAAAAATCATTTAATGGTAGTTCATAAGATAAAGTTTTGTCTTAGGTTGTATTTTCATTGTTTGTCTTTCTCTTTGTTCTGAAAGGTTAATATCTGGAACATGGGCAGTGAAGCAAAGAAGAACTCTTTTGCTTAATAACATATAATTTAAAACCCCAGTGATGGTTTTTGGTCAGTTTCTTGCAATCTGCAAGGTAATTTTTTTCAATTTATTTGGAATTAGTCACGTGCACTGTTGAAAAGGCAGAGTGAATTGATGCTAAATAGTTTTTGGAAGATGTAATTGTGTGTTGATTTGTAAATAGCCAAGCTTATCAAAAAAGTAATTTAAATGTTATACCAACAATTTTTTTCAGTTTGGTATACTCTGTAAATGAAGCAATCTAATTTTTGTCCTCATTAGCATGAGAATTCTCTTTGCTTGGCTAAATGATTTGAGGGCCTACCTACAGACATCCAGAGTTTTGGAATCTGAACTTTTAATGATCTCTTACCCAGCATAAATACCACTCATTGGATGATAATGCCAAAATGAGTTTTATGTATAAGTTTTATGTATCATTTGATTGGTTGTGATGTGTTTCTTATAGGTTCTATCAGTGTCCATCCTGAGAGAGCATGGGGCCCTGTTAAACCTGTCTCCATTTCCCTCATTTTACCCTTACCACTCCATTTGAGATATTTGCATACATCTTTTATTTTCATTTCTACAGAAACCCTAAAGTAACCACGTTATTCCTAAATACCATAAAGTATCTAGAGATTTGGTAGATAAAGAAACTAAGCTATAGTCATGTTTCTGAGTCACCAAGCTGAGATTCAAAAGTAATGTGCAGACTGACCTCATACCTTAAAAAAAAAAATGGCCATAATCAACTCCAACAACTGTGTGTTTTCAGGTTCTAAAATGGAAATATCTGGACATACCCAGTCTTGGTTGTAGTGTTATTTTAGATCATCAGACTTGGGGATAGCAATCTATTTGGAGGAATAATTTGAAATTGCATTTGCATATCACTTTAAATAAGTATTGAAAAAATACCATATTAAAAAATTGGAAATAGAGAGGCTGATGGAGTTTATGAATTGACTGAAGATCCACCTCACCCAATATACCCCTGGACAATATCACTTATTATTAGATGACAGAATGAGTGGCAATTCCACTGCCAAACATCTTTGAGACAGGCTTATAAAAAGATAGAATAAATAGTTTCCTTTCCTAAGGTTCTTGGCAGAAATACTCATTAAGGATAAGATAATCTTATAATGTACAGCAGTAAGAGATAAGTTATTACCCCAGTATGTCTAAGAACACAGGAGTCTAGGTGTGATATCATTTTAATCACCCAGCAGAGCCACAGATCATGGAACTGGTCCCAGGACAAGGATAATGGAAAGAATGGAGTAGAGCTTCTTGCAAAGATCAGGCTAGCATGCAATGTTATGGCATAGGGTTTGGAGAAGCCTGGGAGGAGAAAATAGCTAGGCTCAGATACAGAATGGAATAAGAGACAGAAGTGCTGAGAAGTAGGGGGAAGGTAACAAAGAAAAAATTATGCCTGTTTTGTCTACTACCTTTTTTCAATTGTCCTCCTTCTGAGGTTTCCACAATTCTGTTAGATCTGGCTGCATAGCCGAGACTGAAATGTATCTGCGACAGAAAGAAGGAATAGCACCAGCCGGAGGTGTAGCAGGCTCACTGCTCTGCTGTTTCGTTCTACTGCATTGAATAAAATGAATCTTTTCAAACAGGTGAATTTTCCAACAGAAATGGCCCAAACGGCCTCAGCTCATTGAATAGAAAGTGTAATGGTGATCTAAACCTATTACCTTCAATGGAGTCTGTGACATTTTCTTCCAGCATATTGATCGGGGAGAGAGGGAGAGAAAGAACTTTTTTCTCTACTCATTGTTGCGTCAGTCATTGTAAAGCTAGTCACAATACATTAAAAAGCATTGAGAATCAACAGGGCAGGCTCTTTTGTAGCAATAATAAGTGATTTTACTGAACAGAATTAAAATGCTATTTAAGATCTACCCTGTATACATTTTTTTTAAATTTCTCATCGGAAGGACCTCTCTCTCCTTCCCTACAAATCTAGATATCAAAAAATCTTATTAATTGTTTTCAGCAAGAACACATTTTTATCAAAGATTCTGACATATTTTTACAGTGAAATACATTAGTACCATCTCTCAAAAATGTCCTTCATTATACCAGTTTCCTTCAAATAATCAGTAATTATGTTTGAGAAATTTCAACTTAAACAAATGTGGACTGCAACCACTCCTGGATGGTAGAAATGTTCTTTTTGTTTTTTGTTTCGTTTCATTTTGTTTTTAAGCATCTGTTGTTCTTATTGAATAACATGATCTCTAGAGGGAAATAAAAAGGAATCAAAACAGCCTTGTTATATTGAAGTGTTGCTTGTGTGAAGGTGGCACTAACATTCCATTAGAATACAATTGAAATATCCCAATTTCATTGACTACAGTAACCAGCTTATTCATAAAGATTAAGGGATATGGAACTTTTTACAACCCCCTAATTTCCAGGAAAATATTATTCATCATTTTCCATGAATTGCTAATTTTCTATGTACAACATAAGCATTTATAGGTAGAAAACACCATCATGAATTTCAAAAGAATATAAAATCGCAACCATTTCATAAATGGAGAAGAGATACATGGAAGTTCTCTGGTAAGAAAATGCCTGCTGAACTATCATTATTATTACTGTTATTAACTTATATTGAACCCATTTGTTTTGGTTTTATCTTACTTCAGTCCATTCAACATCTTGTCTCGAATATTTATATGCACGTTTTCTTTGTCTCAGTATAAACCAATTGCATTTCATGTTATCTGAATTTTATAATCTCACCTATTACTTACAAGCAATCTGCTGCAACAGTTGTTACTAGGTGTTTTTATAAACTAATTCAACATCTGTTAGTACTATATAATAGTATCAACCTACAAATGGCCAAGAGAACTTAGCATTGTAGAAATTATCATGTAGATTAATGGAGTTACATTAGTAATTGTAGGATCCACTCTATATTTCATTGTAACTCGATGAATAATCAGTGTTATCTGGGCAATTTTCTTTTCGTTATTGGATGCAGTCTACATTTGAATGTAATTGCACTTAAGGCAAAAGATCATGCAAACTACCTACTTAGAAAATTAATTGATAATTGTACAGAATTAAGGAATTCACATAGACTATTTAGGAAAATGAATTTTCTAGTATACAAATAAAGACAACCAGTAGATAGATACAAGTTGAAAGGACTTTGAGAAGTTGCTTTGTCAGTTTGGTCTTCATAGGTAGTTGTAAAGTAGTAGTAGCTTTAAGTCAGATCCTACATTCAAAAGCAGACTAGCAGAAATGCACATAACCAGTCATATGAACCTTAATTCCAGTTCCAGTTTTGCTGCTTATTTATTTTATTAGTTTTGGACAAGTCAATTCCCTTCTCTGTATCATGAAAATGATATGTAATCTTGACCATACAGAGTTGTTGTGGAGATCCAACAAATTCATCAGTGTATAACTTTCTTGAAACATATGGGGTTCCTTTGCTCAGAATACAAAAATCTCACTTCTGTGAAGGTACGTATAGATGGAACAGTCTCTGCTCTCAAGTAGGCTACAATACATAAAAGGTAGTAACACAACAGTCACCAAACCTGGTTCTGGATGGACTAGCCACAGCATGATTGTAACACCCCCACCCCGACCCCCTACATTCAAATAGGCTAAACAAAGATGCCTTAAGGAGAATGGATTAAAGGGATGCTGACAGCCTCATGAGATCCTTGTTCTCTACTGTAGACAAGCAACTGTCTGCCTGAAAGCCAAGAGTAGAATTCCAACAGTTCATGCTGGAAAGAGAAATTAAGAATAATTTATTCCTAGCTTAATTAACTTATCTTCTTTGCTATTCATCATTCTTATCCAATAGGAATGGGTAGACTTTATTAACTTGATTGTGCTTTTGAACTCTAAGATTATCATTAAATAATGATCTAACAGGTATTCAGGACTGTCTTTACAATGAATAGAAAATATGGAAGGAAAAGTTAGATATCCAGTCCCCAAATCATAATTTCTGGTCTAAGGGGGATGAAAACATCCATGTTTCTTAATAGCCCATCAAGAGAGCCTACATTATTAAACCACAGACAATAATAGACCCAGTCCATATATATGTATGTATATATGAATTATCTGACACTAATAATAACCATAATATGCTGAGTCACCCTTTAATTATATGATTTTATTCTGCATCATATTTGTGAGGCCTCTTCTGCAAATAAAGTTCAAAGACAAGCTAGTTAGTGGCAATTAGACAGGAATTTAAATATCATGGCTTCTATTTTAGAAAAAGTTTAATATTAGATTGTCTTTTATAATTTTAGAATGAAAAGTTCTTGCTACTTAATTTATAATAATCCAAACCAAACAAACATAATAGCAATTGTACCAAGAATTATAGCAGGCCTATTTCTGTGCTGTGTTTTCCCCTGCTCTCTTTTCCCAAGCTTTGGGGATTGGTATATCTCCATGTTACGGATGATGAAACACTCAGAGAAGGAACTAGGATTTGAATACTAAATTGTCTTCCAAATCCTCAAAATTAAGTGTTATTTACTACAGTAGGCAGGATTCTAAGATACCTTCCAGATTTCGAACCCTTGGTATAAGATATCCTATGTAATTCCCTCTAATTGAGTGTGGAGTGACCTGTGAATATGACAGGATAGTCACTACTTTGGTGAGGTTATAGTATATCGAAAAGGTGATAGGGTAGCCCTAATTTGTTAATGTTGTCACCTAATTAAAATTCTTTCAAAGTAGTTTTGGAGGAAAAGGAAAACAAAGCACATCCGTGAAGCCAATCTGTTCCACAGTTTGTCAGTTTGTGATCTTTGTCTCGGATCCAGATAGCCAACAGTTTTATGCGAAACAAAGTAGATTATGCAATATCTATCCAGAAGTCCCAAGATTTATTGTGAGACCTCAACTTGTTTGTGATTGGCTGAGGGCAGGAATCCACTTCTCCCAAATTTTAAATTGCTCTGGGTTTGCTTCAGACTAGATTGCTCCAGTTAATGTTCTGATATTTTGGAACTTTCAAAAGCTACATCATCCCAAGAACACTGAGTCTCCAGTCCTATAGAGAGACTAATTTTATTGGAAATAATCAGAATCACTCTTCTCAACTACCAAGTATACAGAAAACCTCACCAACCTAGAAGGACTACTTGGAGAATTGTGGTTCAGTTTGAGAGTCATTATTTACTTTCCGGTGTATTAGAATTTAATATGGAAAAAAATCAGTTTACATTTCAAAGACAAATCAGATATATTGGTTCAACAGTTCAAAAGTTTCCTTTGGATAGTCTAAGTCACAGCCATATTTCTTAACAATCTGTTATTCAAAGGCAGCAAATCCAACTTTTGCTTTTGTACTTGTATATTCTGTCATTTGCTACCTATTATTCCATCTTTGGATTTCTCTTATACCAGTTATAAAACAGTTTTAAGTCTCTACATATTTTCTTGAATTGCTAATGAGCTCTTTGGGAGAAAAACTATAAAATTTCTAATAAAAGGATCATAAGAGTGATAGATATTTTATAAGTTATCTGTGCCAAGTTGTTATATCCCTACCCTCCTACCTTCACCATATTGAATTTTAAGTTCCTCTTCAACATCATTGACAAAGCACATTCAGAATTTATAAAAACTAAAGAGATTTGAAATAGTATTCTCTTTTACGGAAGCTGATTCCATTTTAGACATTAATTATTAAACTTTTTTTTTTTTATTTTATTGAACCAAGATCATATTTCTTTTGTGACTTTAACTCATTAATCCTAGAAATGCCTGTAGAAACTACATTTCATCTATATTATAGCTCTTTAAATAATTTCAGATCACCATTGTGTGCTCTTTAGACTCTAATTATCCAGAATTAGCATCCCTGCCTTCTTTAATGAGTTATCATAGGATATAATGCTGAGACATTCCTTACCTTTTCAGTATTTATAAGTACTTGACCAGCAGTGTAGTACTGTTGGTTCACAAATTCAGGAGCTTTCCAGGTGGAATATATAACTAGCCTCTACCCTCTAGAACCTTGAGTTTTTATAGAGACCTTAACTAAGTTCAGTCATGTTTTGCATCCAGATGGTCTCAAAAACACATTACTTTGTTGAGACTGTATCTTTGAAAATGGTTCCAGCTGTGGATGGGGAGGGAGTGAGGAGCTTTTGGTTGCCCAAGTCTGTTGGGAGCCAAAAGGCCTTCATCCTGACCACCCAGCCCCCGGCATAGAACCTGGCCGTTAACAAACCTGTATGCTATCTAAAGAATGCAGGAGCAGATAATGCTCCAGGGAATAGTTAACCACAGAATGTATTAACATACCCACCGGATAAGGAAGGACCTACTGAATGGCTGTTGACCTGCCCAAGGAGCCCCTCTCCTCCTTGTTCCTCTTTTCACTTCTAACCTTTGTACCCCCTAACCCCATCAACCAAGGACCAATGAAATTGTAACAAGTATCCCCCTGCCTAGTCAGTCCTGCCCCCCTTTGTTCTTCTGTATAAATATACCTGCTCTAAAATAAAAAATTTGAGGCTTGATCAGAATACTGTCTTGCCTCCGCTCCTTTTTCTCGCCCGTTTCTCTTTCAGGCTGGACCCTCTTCGAGCCCGCGAATAACTAGGTCCCGTGGGTCGGGACACAGGTCCAGTTTTTAGATCAATCAGCAGTCACATCCTCTCAATGACATACTCCAACAAGCACTTAGAAAAAGATATAATATTCTGGTTCTAGTTGACCACTACCAAAAAGAGTTTGATATGAATTAAGTGACCATTAAGTGATCATTTTTATAAAATCAAAGTACCATATTTTTTTAAATCATCATATGTTATAATGCCTCCTCATATTTGGCTTTCTACAATTTATATAATACATCCTTTTCAAAACTATGTAAGTGTAAGGATAGAGCTAAGGATAGGTAGGGCAGGGGATTAGACCGTAAAGGCTTAACATTTATTTTCATTAAATATATCCAGTCAAATCCCATCATCAGATTTGGATTAGATTTTATCATAAATGTTTTCTATCTAGTTTCAGTTTTCAGCTATCTGTGAACTAGCCTTTTTCAGTATGTTAATATAAGTGCACAAAAGGCTAGGACTAAGCATAGAGATCTGGAACATATTAGGAAAGCCTCTACCAAGTTAAAAATTACCACTATAATCAGCATGCTGTCAACCAGTGATAATTCAGTTTCAAAATAATTTAATTCACACCTTCGTATTTGTCTAAAATGATGTCATGTAGGACCTGGAGCTAATCAATATCTTGTTAAAATACATACAAGTCATCTATGATTTGCCTGATTTACTCATCAAGTAAAACTAGCCTTAAAGGAAATTCAGTAAATCTGGAACTAGTTTCATCATCATCATCATCATCATCATTATTATTATTATTAAACTCAATAGTTTATTTTAATAAGTTCATCTAACTGATGAATATGATGATATAATGAATGTTAATTGAGGTCAACATCAAGGTAACTTATTTTTAATTTATGAATTCAATATCTTCTTAATGTTGGAAAGGGGAAGAAAAGGAAATAGGCATGAGTCTGCCCCAACCCTCATGTCCATTCTTAAGGTCCTGATATCTCAAAGACGCACAGTGATAACGGAAAATGCAACATTATAGTACATGGAATTGACCTTCTTAATTTTGAATTCACAAACTTTTTGTCAAGATTTAGCTAAGTAAAAAAACAAAAAAGTTGTGAGATCTACCATTGCTTTGTGATGTTCTGCCCTACCCGTAAATCGCATAAGTCATCCTTATTTTTGCTTTCTTTTCTGTAAATTAGATTGATGTGATCACCTTAATTTCATTGCTCTTCTTCCTTTCTCAAAAGTTCTTCAACACTGGCAAGCACTGATTTTATAAGCTATCTAAATTTTTTCAGTACTCTGGAGAGTATTCGTAATAACAGAGACCTGATCTGTGGCAAATATAAACTCCTTTATTATTTCTTTAAATTTTTGCTTATAAGATTCTCTAGCAAATGTATTTTATCTTTTAATGTTTTAAAATAATTATCCTTACCTTAATTGAAAAGGATGAAGTTATACAGAATGTGACTAGTTTTCTCTTTCGCTCTTTTCTCTTAATGTTAAAATAAGCCATCCATTCCAGGTACAGCTACAAAAGGCCTTTATGTTTCTCTAATTAGAAAATTAAATATACATATATATTTAAATAATATAATTCAATGCTATACTTTTTGATTTAAGTAGTCATATTCTTTCAAACAATTTAGAAAAAGAATAGAACAATATTCTACTATGTTTACCACATCTTTGTCATTTCCAGCAATCATCATTGCTTCCTGGAGATTTGAGTTTCTATCTAATGCCATTTTTCTCCATCTTGGAAGAGTATCTTTAACATTTTTCTGTGTGTATGTACACAGCAGCTAATAATTAATAGTCTTAATAATTTTGCTCCTTTGAAATTTCTCTTATGTTACTTTATTTTTCTAGTGCTAGTTTCACTTTTATTTTAAACTGTCTTCATTTAAACCTGTCTTCATTTCACCTGTCTATGCAGAATTTGGCTTTTCCCTTCTCCTTCAATACTTTAAAGTTTCTCCATAGCATCTGGACCTCCATTGTTGGGCAGAGTCACCACCATTTGCTTTCTTGATTTCCTTTATGTAATCATTTACTATGGCTAATTTCAAAATGTTTCTTTTACTTTTTGGATTTCAGAAATTTGACTATTTTTAAATGAACTTTTTCTTTATTTCATTTCAAATCTCTCAATTTTCATCTAGTTAATTTTACATTTTAGCTATTATATTATCAATGAAAGAATTTCTATTTGATTCTTTTTTATAGTTTCTATGCTGAGATTTTTAATCTTTTTATTGTGTATTTACTTATTAAGTTTCTATTGATAACATTTTTTTTCTTGAATACATTTCATATTTCCTATTTTCTTTACATCATAATATGTATGTGTGTTGTTCGTTTGTTTCTTTTTTATATTGGAATCTGGATGTAGAAGCTCTGAATTCTGTAACATTCCCTTCAAATTTTTACATTCAAATAGTTGTTGTTAAATATTATTTTTAGATTTTATAATTGTTCTGTTGGTAGGGTTGTCTGACCAAGCTACTCTTTCATTACCTGAAATTAGAACACTCTCCTAACTTTTAAAACTGTCATTGCCTTGTAACTAAAGCTTTGGAATTTTATTTTAACTTTTTTGTTTTCTTGTGTTATTCTTTTTTGTTTATTAAGACTTTTTTAAGACTAGCTGTATTTGTTTATTTGTTTGTTTGTTTGTTTAGGTGAGGCAACCCTTGGTTGCAAGAATGTTCTTAGCTTCTTATCTCTTATTTTTTTATATTTTATGCCTATAGCACCTAGTCTTCCTAGGTGGTCTCCCATCCAAGTACTAATGAGGCCTGACCCTGCTTAGCTTCTGAGATCAGATGAGATCGGGCTCATTCAGGGTGGCATGGCCATAGACAAGACTAGTCTAAAGAATATTCTTCTAGCTGTTTTGCCTTCTAGAGCAGGTAAAGCAGATGCCATTTAAATACACCAAGCTGGACTTGCCTCTTGCTGTTAAGACAAATAACAGGTTTAGTGGGAATATTTCCTCACTTTTCATACCCCATCTCGAGTATGTAAGATGAAGTCCATTGAGGGTATCTACTATGATTCAGGTATTTACACTTATATTTTGAATTATTAAACAAGGTCATAAGATTATAGTCTCCAATTTACAATGAAGAAACTGAAGCTCAAAGAGTAAATTAACTTCATGAAGGTCCTAGAGTGAAAAAGTCACTCTTTCTGAGTCTAAAATAACAGATTTTTTCTGCTATTACCATGCTCCTCTCTGGTTTTTAATAAACATGTCAGTTTCTGTGTATACTTTCCAAAAGAAACTATTTCCCAATCAAGTTAACCTGAGTTTTAGTATGCTTTAAGATTGTGTTGCTAATTACCAGCAGTGAATTAGCACATACCTTTTCAACAAGATATTCTATTCATCCTCACTTTCCAATCTTATCTATCTAGTTCAAATAAGATCTATCTACCCCGTTGCCATGTTCTTGACTTGCATATCTCTGAGTAGCTCCAGATTATAAATACTCCCCAAGAGGGTATTGAGAGGAAGAGAGAGAGAACAGTTTACGATGTGCATTGTTAAAGAATCATTTCTTCTGATTAAGTATTGATTATCTACCTTAATTGTTTATTAAATAAGGCCTTAGGTATGGGGGTGCAGCAAACATTTGAAGAGAGAGAGAGAACACTGGTTGAGTTCTCACAATTCATTGTGGTCAGGGGAATAATAGACTACACTGATACTATCTTTCCTGCAGGCCCAAATGAGGGACATTTTTTAAAAACACATTCTGTAGGCCTCAGACCATGTAGAGTCTCTGTATATGTTTGTGTAAAAATAGTGTAGGAAAGAAGAGGACTTTAGGGAAGACTAAATAATCTAATGGGAACAATCCGTTGCATTCTTTTCTCTGATAGTTATTCGAACTAGTTCAGTTCAGGCTGTGAGCACCTGGAAGGAAATGCCCAGGCAAGCACTTGCCATTGAAATATGGTTGGAGAGCCATTCCTGCATGTAAGTATCACCCTGCTATTTTCTTTAGTGTTTTCAGCCTGAAACCAATCAACCTGAAGCCCAACTGAAGAAGGAAACTTTACAATCACAAGCAGTGGGAAACTTCGTTAGTTCAGTGGGATCTCATTTGTTTTGGGTAGGAAAAAAAGGTAAAAGAAAAGGGAGGGGTGCGAATTTGGAACTATGGGGACTAACAGAAGCAGAGCCGACTGCATACAGCATGTTTGCAGTAATAAGCAACAGTGTTATTAGCGAATATAAAGCCCGTGATAAACAATGTCATGATGTTTCATTCACCCTAATAGGCAGGAACAGATAATTGGGACAAATAAAGCGCTAAAACAGTCTCTAACCACCTTTCCGAGCGCCTCTCTCAGAATGAGTGAATCGCCCTGCATGCTGCAAGGCTCAGCGGTAGCCTGGGACACCAGCTTTTGTGTTTCACTAAAAGAATATGCTCCCGTTGCTAATGGAAAACAACAGAAGCTAAAGACTATTGCTGGGATTGTCAGATCCTCTTTTTTTAAAAGTGGTAATGAGTAGACAAGGAGACAATTCCACACATTCATCAAAGCCAGCAGAGAGCTCTTTGGAATACATTGCCAATTGAAGTCCCAAACACTTCCAACAATGGGGACTTTTAAATCTAAACTCAAACTCAGTTGTTTCATGTGGCAATTTCCCCTTTTCCAATCCTCCCCAGACAAACTGTGTAGTCCCAGCAATGGGCTTTTGTTTGAGCAAGTCTTTCTTAGTCCCTACCAGAACTTCATTCTGACAGTTATTTTTTCATTTGATTGGATAAATATATCCAGTAGATGGGAGTTTGGCACCACTGAGACATGATCTTTCTATGGCAGTAAAAACAGATAATCATCATTTGGTAACTATTTCTTTTTTCAGACTCAGTTTCTCCACTTGTCTCTTTAAAAATTGCACTGTTTACAACTCTAGGTACTGGCTGAAGTAATAAAAAAAATGCTGACGTAGCACTGATACTGAAAAGCACTGTAGTTATTTAGGATCATGAAGCAGGCAAAACTAATTGGAATATCAACATAAATGAATTTCATTTATTCATATAACTACTCAACAAATGTTTATTGAGTGCCTGCAACATACTAGGCATTTATTTCTATTTTATATTCTTTTCCATTTATATTTAGACTCTATACCCATTTACGGCAGCAGGAATCAGTTAAATTATTGTATCTCAAAGGAAAATTATTTATATTCTTCACTATTGAATTAAATATTTCTCAACTCAACCTCACTATATCCAAAAATGCAATCTTGAACCACATGGGCCAGAATACCAGAATGTGAAATAGTGGAGAGAAAGCAAAAGAGGAGACTAGAGATAAAAACTTATTCTAGTTTCACAGATGTCTAGTTTCTTGATTCTTGAAAAAGTTAATTAGTAAAAACCAAAACCAAACTAACAATAAACAAGAGGTGAAAGCTCTAAGGTAACAAATGTGGAATTGATTGTCACAGAATAAGATATATTTACATGAAGAACTAGAATATCCAAAATAGTTGAACTATTCAAGCCACAGGTAGATCAAGTGATGAGTCCAGCAGAAATGTTGTTAGATGCCTAATTATTCCAATGGGGACAAACATTTTTCTCTCTAAAACCAATTAAATGACATTGAGCATTATCTTTAAAAACATAAACACTCAAATATTTATCCAACGCAGGACTATTATTACTAGTAGGCACACTATTTAAGAAGGGAGGGTAGTCTTGGGTTGTTGTTTGCTGAGAATACATGGGTTTCAACTGCATTACAACCACATTGAATGTTGTGGAACTTAAGGAACACAGAAATATGATAATTTGTGAGATTTGTTTAACATGCCAAACATTAATTATTTTTATTATTGAAATTTTTGTATACCACATCTTTTCAGCAAAAGCTGTTTATACCATTGGGAAGATTCCTTTTCTGTATTGCCAGTGGCCTACATGATTTCAGTGCACTTTGTCTTTGTTAATGTTATATTAATGTTGTAATTCTGTTTTACCTAATGAAATACTAAATGCCCTTTAAAATGTATATAAAATAAGAATATTTAGCTTTATGTATTTATTCAAATTTTCAGACATATTCTTAGTTAAAAAGAAAAAAAGGCACAAAATGACAATATAGCACCTGGCTTACAAAGCGAAATAAAATAAGTAATTGAGTCATACTCAATAGGGTAGATCTTAGGTTTGGATAACTGAGGCTTGAAACCTCACCTTCTTTGTAAGAGGTGATTTGTGATATGCATTATTGAGATATAACTTAACAGAATGTGAAAATGCATAAAGTGTGGATGGGTGGGGACACTTTGATAATGTGAGAGTATGGTATTTTGCCCAATAAAATTGGTCATGTGACTTCATTGTCTGACGCCACTTCATTGATCCAGGTACAAGTATGGCTTGCTTCCTGTTTACCATTTATCTAGTCCTTATCAATTCTTCAAAGTAATGAGGCCTTTCTTAACCAGCGCTGAGTATGTGCTAAGCTCTTCCTCCTCTGTCCTCCTAAAGCTTTTATTTGTCATATCACCTACTTGATGCTGAGACTATATGGCTTGTGTTATATTTTTATAAGTAGATCTGCAACTAAACTGTAAACCTTTCCCCACCTTGGTATTCTATTGGACACTGCATTTGGCACAATGGCACAATCAAGGAAAATTCTTAATAGATGCTTAATGCTGTTTATTGTATCATTACACAATAGATTCTGTCTCAACCAACTGCACCAGTTCATTGCTCACCACTCTCTGGCCAGATCTGGTCTATACTTTTAAGCAGTGAAAATGGGCCTTGTCTTTGCATTCCCAGTTCAGTTGTTTGAATCAGATACAAACTGATTGTGAGTAGAAGTTATTTCAATTTGACAGTGTCTTATTTATGGAAGGAGAGAATGAGAACATATTGACTGTTTTTGTTTTTCTTATGAGCCACAGGATAGAGAGGAAAATAGGAGGGACCTAATATTATCATGATTATCTAAAGTGTGCCCAATCTAAGCTGAGTCTCGTGTTCAGTCTTGTCAAGAAAACAGGGTGGCATGCCCACATTCCCCTCAAAACAAATAATTCTGAAAAGATAGCAGAAAACTCAATGGTTTTCTGTGTCTTCTTTGCATTAATAGAAGGTATTGGCTTCCATTGCTGTCATTCTACAAGCACTTTTCACCAAAATTCATTTTCTGATATGAAACCATTATCAAAACAATCTGCAGTTGAGATCTTACTAGCTAAGTTCATGGCTTCTTCTCAAGATGCAAATTTTTTATGTTACTTTATTTTCAGGAGTGGAAAACATGACCTTTCTCCCTTTTACTTCATTTTAGCATCATGGATTGGTAAATGCATTCTATGTTTTTCTAGATACTTTATTATATTACCATATTTCTACTACAGAAAATATGAAGGGGAGAAAGAGCAAAAAATAAATATAAAATAGGGGAAAGAAAGAAAAATATAGAATATCAGTCAGGCTTGACGAGGTTCCCCTAAGAATAGATTACCTAGTCTAATGTTGTGGAAAAATGACTGCTATACATCAGCAGAAGAGGTCAGGAAATTAAATTTTATGTGTCCTGCCTGGAAAAAAAAAAAGAGAGAGAGAAAGAGTTTGGCTGAAAAATAGAATCTTTCATGGCCTGGTGGGAATTTTGAACATTTCAATTCTGTTAAAAAAAAATTCAATGGTGAAAGGAATCACAAGTCAAGGAACAAAGTAGGTTTTCTAAACTAAAACAAAATAATGTCTATCAAAGGCCATGTGGCTGCCCAGTTATCAGGTCCAGTGTCATGAGGTGATAGGAGGGATGGTAGCAATGTTTTAGAGAGTTCTTGAATTCTGTGAGGTTCAGGTTACAGAAAAAACTGTGGTGCCCTCTATCGTTATTTGTAGTGTCCCCCTCAGAGGCAATACTTTGGACTTTACTGCTTATGAAACTGAAAGAATATTGTTTAACTTGTATATTTAAGTAGAATTTTGTTTTCAAAATACTGCTCTTGTAAAGAGAGCACACTCTTTTCCCCTTCCAATGACCTTATCTACTTCTGAAGTCATGTTCTGAATCTTTTAATTGTATTCTATATTTTTCATCTTTCTTACTTCTTTCCATATAATTCATACGAAGCCATTCCACTTCTCTTTTCAACAAGGATAACTAATTCACTTGTACCTTTTATATAATTCTACTACTACCTTTCTAGCCACAGAATCTGGATTATGAAAATTTTTCATACCACTATAAAATCTTCATTCTTTCTTCTTGTTAGTAATTTCCATGTATTAACAAATGTATACTAATCTCAATAGTAGTAAAACAACGAAAAACTTTTTTTTTTACCTGATTTTTCTTCATCTTGCCTCCTTTAATCTTCCTTACTTTGGATGACCTAACTTAGCAAATGAGAAATGTAGTCTCTGGCATCCATTTTCTCATCTTATTTATCAGATGTTTTCAGTCTGGCTTCTTTCCTCACCTTTTCTCTCTTCCTCTTTGATTTAGTATTACTGGTCACTGCCCCTACCCCCTTGAACTTCTTCCATCCCCAATTCTACATGACAAAGGTCTCCTACCTTTCCAGTGTTTTTTTTTTTTTTTTTTTCCTTCTCTTACCTTTAAACAAAGGCATTACCCATGGTAAAATACTAATTAAGGTTAACTGTTCTTCTCATCCTTTTATTTCCTTTCTCAAGTTTTTACCTCCCTTTCTTATGATGACATACCACTTCTAACAGATGTTGTTTCTTTAGAAGTGGTGAAACAAAGATATTGGAAATGTAGATACAGAAGACTGTTTCAAGTCCTAGCTTCATATTTTTTAGGTATGGAGTTTTAAGCAAGTCACTTAACTTTTATAACCTCACTTTCTTACATTTAAAGGAAAATAATGGCTAATTCAAAATTATATTGAGAGGAATAAAGGAAACATGGAAAACAATTACAGTTGAGAATATATAGAGACAGAAATTCAAGCTTTTGAAAAATGAGGTCATAGAGAAGCATATGCCTCTCATAGAAATAGATAAGAATGAGTAACAAAACAATATTAAGGCAAACTTCTGCTTCTGATCACAATTAAGTAACATGGACTGATTTATCCTCCCAGCTGAAATAACCATAAATTGGGAACAATATATTTTAAAACTGATTTTACACTGTTGAATATTAGGCAAAGAAGTCTGGTGATTGGTGAGTAACAAATGAGTTGACCGTGCTAACTGAGCCAGCTCATTGCCTTGAAAGAGTTGTCATATCATGGCACAGAGAGATGTCACCTAGGTGGAGTTCCAAAAGATTACCTGAGTTGAAGATAAAAATAGTTGTAGTCTTTAGGACAGAGTACCTGAGAAGAAATCTAAATGTACACAGAGAAATTTAAAAGGATCTTCAGAGGATCTCATTCAATGTGGGCCTAACGTACATGCACTTGGAGTCACTATAAGGAGATAGGGAAACAGAAAAATTACCACATTTAATCTTCTAAATTTCTCAATTAAATTTCACATACAATATTATATTCGTTGTGTATATTATGTGTACAACTATGTAGTTACTATGATATCATTTACTATATTCTCTATACTGTATGTATAGCCCCATGACTATTTTTATAACTGACAATTTGTTTTGCTTTGCAAATCTTCTAACCATGTATTTCTTTTATTAGCTCTTGACACAAGGTCTTCAATATTTTTTTTGTCTCAGATCCATCACATTCCACCTTCAGTAACCTCACACATTCTCTTATCTTCCATGGAATCTACCTGGCATTCCCTCTTCTCTATTGTTCCCATGCACAATCTTGGTCATAAAGCCACTCTGTTCAACGTCCTGTCCTAGCACTAAACACCCTCGCATTCATGTTGTACTTATTCCATGAACCCAACTTCCATCACACCCCTCCCAGCCCACTCTCCACTCAAATGCTTAAAGGATTTTCGATGCTTTACCTTTTTCTTCTTTTGCAACTTGTTATATGCTATTCCCTCTATTTGAATGTCCTTCTTCCCACTCTTAAGTTCCAGAAGATGAAGTTCAAATGCTGTCTTCGCTTAAATTATATTCTATAATGCCTATCTTTTTCTTTAAGTCAAATATAATCTCAATGTTCTCTGGTCTTCCATTATACTACATCTAGACAAATTTTGTGGTGCACATGTCCTCCTATCATTTTGAAAAAAATTATTCATTTTCTAATCTAAGGTGTCCCAGTTTAAACTATCACCATCACTTACCTGACTAATTCCAACAACTTGACCCCATTTATTCCACTTCCTTCTCAGCAGCTAGAGAGATTTTAAAGTCTAATTAAGACACTGGCCTGCTCAAAACACTTAGGTAGTATTCTGTTTCCCTAATGATAAAACCCAAATTTCTTATTATGGCTTGACCAGGCATACATGATCTGACCTCTGCCTATTTCTTTAATCTCATCATAAGCTATTCTTTCTTATTCCTTCTGTGCTGCAACTATGCTGAACTTCTTTTAGTTCTTTGAACACTCAAAGCTTTTTCTCAGGGAAGAAAGAACCAGATGCTACCTTCTCTGCTAAAAAGATATTTTCCCTCACTCTTCACATGGATAATCCTACTCCTTCTTAATACCCCAACTTCACTGTTAGGTCTTCAGAAAGGGCACCCTTGCTTGACCTTTCAGCCCTTTATTTACTTCTTTCATTGTACTTGCTGGTTTTATATTTTTTGAAATTGTTTTTATTCATTTGTATTTTTCTCTCTTTCCTCCTGGAATGTGAGCTCCATAGAGGGGGAAATATGCATTTCTTGTTTTCCATTGCATTCCTGTCACCCAGCATGGTTCCTAACTCAGGGTTCAATAAATATTTGTTGAGCAACTAGATAGTTAAATCATACCAATTGGCAGAATTTTACCTTTATATATTTAAGGTCTCCTAAGGAGTCTGAATAAAACCTGACAAACAATATTTATAAGTTTTCAACAACCTGAATTCATAAAATTAAAAAAAAGTGTTTCTCCAAAGAAGTGTTAAGACTGTTTAGAATGAATTATAACTGTCCAACAATTTGGGTACCCTTAATAATATGTAATAAATTATAAACTTCAGAAAAATCTGCTCATAGTGTATTAAATGTATATAAAGAGAGATACTTTCCAGAAATTAAGCTTATGTTCAGTTTTTCAAGTGCCTGGTAGGAACATATGGTAAATTATCTGGATTTTGATGATCGTCTCTCAATATTCATATTTATTTTCATTTTATATGAACAAAATACTTATTTCATCCCTTAGAAGATGATATAATTTTTTAAATATGAAAAATGTTAATAGTGTTAATTAAAAAATGAGGACTTTTATTACTTCAATTTTCCTTGATCTTGAAATTCTTTCTACATTCTCTCACTTTTTTCTTTCTTCTTTACCATCTTTTTCACTATCGTTATTCTGGAAATTCTCCATTCTTGGCATATTTTCTAAGTGCCATATCTGTTTCAGTAGTATGTTGGGCACTTTACTGGATATGAGATTGAAGCAGTAATTAAGAAGTTGTAAAGCATCATTCCAATACATTTTTACAATACTTATTCTCCCAAAATTACCTCCCTTAGGTATCTCAATATATCTCAAAAGCATTAATTTCTTTTCTTGCCTGCCCTCTGATTCACAACTTTTTATCATTGTCTTTTTATCAAGAGATTCTACCTTCATAGAGTTATTTTTTACCACTTGAGTTCTGTATCATGTATTTTGGGCATTTAGGGAAATCTGAACCAGGGTCCTTCGATGTATTAGTTGTTCCAATAGCCACTTAGGCATCACCTAAGAACCTCTAGGCCTCACCTGTCCCCAGAATCCTGAGCCAGTTGTTTCTCCCCAGTCACAGCTGAAGCAATCAGTACTGCATGAGCTTGGACTTACTTCACTTAAACTTTCAAACTTTCATGATTATGATCATGACTGAGGCTGTGCTTCCACCTGTGAGCTTCCACACAGGCTCAACTCTGAAGTGTGTTATGTATGCTCCACCTCTTGTGGATGAGCCTTTGACCAAAGAAGACAGTCCAGGAGGTTCAAATTCTCCTGCCTCCAATCTAGGGACCTAACAAATTGATACAATGCAACAGTTTGTCAGGCCTTACAAGACTATCCTGCAAAATAGAACAATTAGTTTTGCTTAATAAAAAGCAGAAGTCAGCCCAATTAGGCTCCATATATTGGCTACCCTTCTTTTCATCATTTCTTATCTTTTCTGTTCTGTTTTTTTGAAAATTTTCCCACTGATAAAAAAGTGGCACATTAGTTCATTAGTTTTACTTCAAGTTCGGCTTCCTGGGGAAACCAGTTAAGACAGAAATATCTTATTTGGTATGTCTATGATCTTATATTCATTCCCTAAGCATCATCTCCAACTCCTCTGTCTGTGGTCTTTTAAAATGTGGACAAGTGACATAAGCTCAGATGTCAAAGTAATTGTTCTCCATCAAAAGCTTATGTATTTGATCTTTGGAGTATACATGACTATTATGTGAAAATTTTAATAAAAATATATTAAATAGTAGGTTGTAAATCCTCCATAGAATTCTTGATATATAAAGTTCTTTCAGTATCTATTTGTTGTCTTACCTCTTTTATAAAAACTTCTTTCACTATCCCTACTTATACCAAATAATCTCTCTTTTCAGAAT
Organism: Cynopterus sphinx; assembly: GCA_030015415.1. Lineage (NCBI taxonomy): Eukaryota > Metazoa > Chordata > Mammalia > Chiroptera > Pteropodidae > Cynopterus > Cynopterus sphinx. Next base: position 23,455,807 of record CM057384.1, on the reverse strand, counting down.
GAGATACTTAGTAATCCCAAGATCAACTGTAGAAAGAATTTATACATTAAAAATAATAAATACACATATTCATACATATTATTCATTCATTCCTTCATTCATTCATTCATGACAGTTTTGACCTCTTACTATATACCAGACAGTCTTCTAGGCATTGAGTATAAAGTAATAAATTAAAATTACACTTTTAATATTTTCACTGAAATTACAGTCTAATGAAAAGGAAGCCTATTTTATTTTACTTCAGAAAAATAAAATATTTTAAAATACAAGTTTAAAGTCCTTACCTCACAGCATTATAGTACTGCCTTACTTTATTATCCAGTTGTATCTCAGGAAGACATTGCATTATATTTTTAATGGATTATTTAAAAAATAAAGCAAGCAAGCCCAGCAGATCACCATATCTAGAACCATTAGTACAATCTTCTGAGATTAAAAAAAATCTGATCATCACACATTTGGGAAAGAAAAAATGAGGTTAAATATGTAATTTATTTGCACCAGAAGACTAGTTTAACAATGGAAAGGGATAGTAATATGGTATGGCACCAAAAAGACTGAGGCAGAAGATAAATACAACCTAGAACATCTGCATCTTTTCCTTGGTGAATGGAGTCCCCCAAACACCACTAGTCAAGTTTATATACCAAGCTGTTACCTGAAAATTTTGCTTCCAGTCATCTTCCCATGCTTCTTCCATTAATTGAAAACTTCATAAAAGTAAGTTATATTTCACTCACAAATTGGATGAGATATTGAATTAGGGAGATGCTATCTGAGACACTTGAGTTTGTTAGACTTGTCATAGGCAATATAAGCCATGCCTTTCTCACATGTTCTGGGATACTCACAAAATATGGAAAAGCTTCTACCCATACATAACCCATATGAATTTTGCACAGTGAGATTCAGTCACAGTTAAGAAGCAGATCAAATACCCTTCTTTGTTTTAATAGATGTAATTATTTGTTATAATTTTATGTAAATGAAAAAGCTAATAGATTAAGCTTTTAAAAACTCACTTCACTCTATTATTTTATTTAGTGAAGTAAATAAATTTTCAAAATTTACAGATCCTTTGAAAGTTTCTAAATTACAAAATGTTTAATTCTCTCAATATAACAATAACAAAATATTTTAAAATAAATTACATAATTTATTATGTAATATTTTATTAATGTTAATAAATGTTATTTTCTTACATAAATAAATTTTTTAAAAACTAAGCTGATGCAAAACAAAATGGAGACCAATAGATGTTATCACTCTAATTCTACATCATTCAATTATAAAGAATAAAAAGTTATTTTTTTATGTATGAGTTGTGTTGTGTTTATGAGTGACATGCAAACACATATAATCTTAGAAATGTGACCTCATGTGCTAAAACAGGGAATCAGATTAAGTCTATGAATTGCAAATGCGAGTTTAAAAGTAGGGATAAGAATGAACTATTTTTAATTAGAGGCTACTAGGGAGCATCAGTAAATGCTATTTGCATTAAATGACTGAGTTTCACTAGTTGACAGTAAAGTAGAAAGGTATCATCTAATCTTAAAGTAACTAGAAATATACATTTAAAAAAATGGTGAGCTGATGCCTGTCCAGAACTAGAGCTCAATAGATAAAAGTTCAGCATGACTTTGACTCTATATAATTTTTCTGTGACTTAGGTGAATGTAATATCTATGCTCTTTATATCTAACATGCTCCAAGGTATATAGAGGGTCATTATACTTAAAAAGATGAAAAGAAAACAGGCTGAGTTTCTTGGGATTGCTACAAAGACTAACATTTAGAATCCAACTTTCTCTACTCTACCCTGTCAAGCACAGATCAGCATGGGCTCCCAGAAGAGATAATGCAAAAATGTACATAAGCCTATATACCACTAACAGTAGTCTTCTGAGCAACTGAAAAAAAAAAATGACATTGTTTTTGGGATTATCTTCTGTAAGGGAGGAAAATTAGACAGCTGTGTTTAAAGGCAAGAGCCATTCAGTCAATAATAGGACATTGTATCAAGTATAAAGAAAGAAATAAGAGGGATTCAGAGACATGGCAAAAGCACAAATATAAGTAAAGAATTGAGAGAGGGGTTAAAGAGATTAAAATGATTGGTTCAGCAAACCTTTAACTGTAGGCAAGAATCAAGAGAGAAAATTGGCTTGACTCCCAATTTAGAAATAAACTGTGAGAGCAAATGTAAAACTAGAGTTCCTGTTACACTTCCAATAAAAGACTCAGGAGTTATAGACCCTGGAATTGGCATAAAGAGTTAGTTGTCTAAATGGTTTGAGCTGTTATTTAGAAGAGTGAATAGGATACATTCATCAAACCAATATTTATTGAGCACTATGTCCTACATACTCTTTTAGGTAATTGGAAGACCTGTATACTGAAAACTATAAGGTACTGATGAAAGAAACTGAAGAAGAAACAAATAAATAAAAAGATATTCTGTGTTCATGGATTGAAAAATGATATTGCCAAAATGTTCATACAACCCAAAGTAATCTGCTGATTCAGCACATTCTCTATCAAAATTCCAATGCCATTTTTCACAGAAATAGAAAAAATTCTAATATTTGTATGGACCTTCAAAAGAGCCCAAATAGCCAGAGCAATTCTGAGAAAGAGAAACAAAGCTGAAGGCCTCACACTTCCTAATTTCAAACTATATTACAAAAATATAGTAATCAGAACAGTATGTTATTGGCATAAAAATGGACACATATCAGTGGTACAGAATAGACAGCCCAGAAATAGATGCATGCATTTATGTTCAATTTTTGACAAAGGAGCCAAGGATATATAATGAGGAAAGGACAGTCTCTTCAAGGCAGAGAAAACTGGATCTCCACATGCAAAAGAATTCAACCCCTATCTTACATCATGCACACACACATACCTCAAAAAATGGATTAAAAACTTGAATATAAGACCTAAAACCATAAAACTCATAGAAGAAAACATAACATAGGAAAGAAACTCCTTGACATTTGTCTTGGCGATAGTTTTTTTTTGTTTTTTTTTTTTTTTTTTTTTTAATATGACACCAAAGAAAAGCAATAAAAGCAAAAGAAACAAGTGGAAAACACTTCAGCACAGCAAAGAAAATGAATCAAGAAAATGCAGTCTATGGAATGAGAGATAATCTTTGTAGAGCACATATTTGATAAAGGGTTCATATTCAAAATATACAATAAACTCATGCAATTCAATAGCCAAAATACAGATAACCCAATTTAAAAAATGGGCAAAAGAACTGAACAGATGTTTTCCAAAGAAGTATTGTATAGTCAAAGTTCACTCCGTTAGTTACTGCCTCTGTGTCAGCTCCTGTTAATGGATTTGGCTCCTGAGACACCAAACAGGGTCAGAACTTCAAACTCTCTTCCCTGAACAGTCAAAAAAGCATTGCATACTAGGAGGGCTTCAGGCAGCCATAGAGCACCACTTCACTAATTTGGCGGTCTCATTTTATAATGCCTCCTGTCCTTGTTTCTTTTACTCTCTTATTCTAAACTTTTAGAATTTCTTCAAACCTCAGAGATGCTTTGGTTTTATAATGTGCATTAGTGACAGCACAATAGTAGTTAATAAAGGATGTTGATGAGGAGAAGGAGACGGAGCTGCTTGCTATTTTCTACCATCACTGCTGGGTCTTGGAAGAAAGGAAGGCCATGTGGCTGTCAGACATTTAGGAAGACCAAGCACACATGATACAAACTGGCAGGACCTTAGTGACCTGCCTTGCTATCCAACATCTACTAGTGGCTGGAATAATTAAAACCCAGGAGAGTGCCAGCAAGTTGATAATAGAACTTGGTAATGACCCTTTTTGTTTCAACAAATTCATATAGCAGCTCCTGAATTTTAAAAAGTGCTGTGCAAATCGATTCGTTAGCTGATAAAAAGTGAATACTAATTAGCTCATACTAAAATGGCCCATTTTCATGCTGGCTGGTGTATTGAGGTGGGGGAGGGATAATAGGATTTCTGAGGCTAGACTCACTCAGGCAAATCTTCTATTGGACCACCTCAACAGCATTATTAAAGCTAATCTTAAAAAGGCCAGAGCTCCAAACTTCACCACTAATATTCATTGTAGGGAGACAAAGGGTTTTTCTTCCAACTCTCATTTCCTGTCCCACAGAGCACCACATTAGCACATTAATATATTAGTGGTGATGCCATAAAGCTTGACAGTCCAAAGAGGGACGTGACCAGGAGCTTCAGGGACCAAGTTCCTATCTTATGCCTGAGAAGGAATTCAAGAATGAGACAAACTGCAAGCAGGAAAGCACAAGTTTTATTAAAGTGAAAGTACACACTTAGAGAAGAGTGCGAGCAGCTCAGAGTCCGCCTGAGCTGTGTGAATCATGGGCTTTTGTTTTCTTAGGGTTCGGGGTATCCCAAGGCTCTCTGCCTGCCTCTTTGTCTCGTCCTGTTTTCCTTGCCACCTGGATGGGAAGAAGGAGGAGGCCCAAGGCCATATATTGCGTTTCCTGACCTTGGCTTGTTTTCCATGCTGGGGTCTCACACTTGAAATCAAAACAGGAAGGGAACTTAGTAACAGACAGGAAAAACTCCAGAGCCACATCCTGGGGTGGTATGAGGGGGGTCTTCCCTAGGCTAACTATACTGCCTCAGTGGTATCATCTCTTTTCTTCATGATCAGAAGGCCCTAGGGAGCTCTGCTTTGACATAGAAAGTTTCTAGGATTCTAGGGAAATACAGCTAATAGTTATGATAATAAGAGTTACCAATTATTTAGTTTATTCTTATTAACCGAGAACTGTAATCATTTCTAAACAGATATCATCTCATTAAAAATCTTTTAAAATTATATGTCAATTATAAAGATTAAAAAGAAAAAAAAAGGCTAAAAGAGGCCAAGTGACTTGTTCAAGGTTCTACAGATAATTAATGCACAGCTAGAATTTGAACCCAGAGCTGATTGACTCCAAAGTCTGTGCCGCTTCCACAATGTTGTGCTCTATCTTTATAGTAATGAAGTGCTAGAATTCAAAGTAAACTTATTTAGACTTAAGTAAATCCTAAGAAGACATTCTGTTTTGACATTCTATATGATTTGAATGTCAAATATAAGACATTCTATATGACTTGAACCTTCATAAAAATGTTGGAAGGATTATAAAGGGTGATTAGCCATGCACTGTGGGGGAATAGTCATACATATTTCATTAAACAATTATTTTTAACATAAGTACATATTGTAAATTGTGACTGTAACACAGCAGGGTCGCTCTGATAACCCACAGGGATCTAGGACATTGGCAGTGGCTCCTAGGAGGAAAATGCTGTGCCTGTCAAAGATAGTTGTATCCAGGCGATGTGGCAATGACCAGTGAGATTTATGATACTGCATATTCATGGAGCTCAAAGCAGAAAGTCGTCACCCAGCGGTCATGTTGGAGCATTATGGAAGTTGCAGTGGCCTTTCTGGCAGCCACTTGGGGCAGGGAAGCAATGGCAGCAGTGGTGTTGGCCGTTGAAGACAGAATAACTGAGTGGTAGCCGAGAGGCAGTTTGTGAGCACAGGCTAGTATTGCAGTAGGCTCCCAGAAGTACATGGAGTGGTACTTTTTAGGAAGTTAAGGTTCTGAGTTGGTAGGTATAGTAGAGAACTATTAAAAAAACTGATACCACTAGGGTCATCGCATTTGTAATCATGGCTTGATATGACCAGGAAAAGATAGATTGCATGTGATTTTCATAGTCAATGACATCAGAATCTTGTGTTCATGTACAAAAGGCAGAACCTATCAGGAAAATAGGACACTTGCCTCTTTCATTCTGCTTTTATTGTACTTTTATATCTGGCTACCTAATTTTGCTCTAAGCATTGTTTCTTTAGATATATATTATCATTTTTCAATTATTCTATGATCAAGTGATGCTAACTTTGATGATATGAATATTTCTGCTCTGGTTATTTTATAATAATAATGTACATCAAGGAACCACATTATTTTCAAGTTTATAGAGAGAAAAATAGTACTGTCCCTATATACCTCTATTTCAGTTTTTCCTACATGGAAGATAGTTTGACATTATCTCAAGAGCACTGGAGTGGCTTTGTGCTCAGTTCACCAGACCCACTTATGTGGATCTTTTCATGCAGATGGGACTCTGCAACCTGAAAGGACATCATTCATTCTTAGGGCTGATTGTTGTTGGGATGAGGGATTATTCTATCCTGCCCTTTCTCTGTGAACTTCCAAAATCAACATCAGCTCAGTTGCCTGATATCCAAAGGATTGCAAATACCCACACAGTAGTAGTTTGACTCTGAGGTGATATTGATGAGTAGGTGACTCATATGTCTGTGACTTGAGAGTTTGGTTTCTGAATCTCCTATTTTAAATCTGTCAGGCTCAGAGACTGAGCCTCAAATCAGCTTACTCACTGTGAGTGAAAACTAAGATTATCTCAAAGTACTCAGCGCAGTGGTAGGCACATGATAGCTTCAAAATAGATGCCTATGAATGTGCCACTTTGGAAAAAAGGCCCTAAAATAATTTGTGCTGATATGACTTCTTAGTATAAGAAAGACAGCATAATATTTTATATACTTGTAATATTTTGAAACTTTTGGAGTGTTTTCAGATAAAACCACCTTCTTCATTATTCATGGTGTGTGATATTAATAGGACAGATACCATTAGCTCAACTTCGTAGAAAAAGAGAGACAAGAACCTATTTTTTTTTACCCTATACAGCAAAAATAACAACCCTGGCTTTTTGTTCTACATAATTTTCATTGTACATAGAGTTTTGGTTAATTGCAGTTTAAAAAAAATGCCACATTTTCTTTTTATAGACTACTGGTTTGACAGCAAGTCAATCCTAAAAAGTATGGTATAGTACAAAAAAATAAGGTGATTACCAGTGAAATCTCTACAGAAACAGGTTAAAATATTTAATATAAATAATTATGCAAACAAGATTTTTATATCCTAAGTTTTAGTAAAATTGGGTTCACCAAAATCTCTAGGGACAAAGCCCTAAGGAATTTATCAAGATGAGCATTCAACTGAGAAAAATTGAGCTGAAGGTTAAATTGATTTAAGGATGAAAAACTCATTGCCTACCAGGGATCTATTGGAAAAAGATGGACTTATATTTGTGTGTGTGTCGGTGGGGAAAACATCACCATAGATTTGAAAAAGTTCAACTTATTTTTTTTTTAAGCCTGAGGATAAACTTTAACCATGCCATGCTAATAAAATGCTCCAGCATGAAGGGAAAAGGGAAATATGTATCTGTTTTCTTCAACTTAGGTGTGTTTACACTGAGCACTCAAGAGTAAGACAGAAATATATTTACTAAATCCAGATCAAATGTGTGGTTTTGAGATTAGCTGTTTGTGTTTCTCTCTCTATGTAGATCTGATTGGAAATAGGAAAAAAAAAAGATTATTTTATTTTGGTTTGTATTGCTAGGAAAACATTAAATTCTCCTTTTTGGCAGATTCTTGAACCCTTGGTAATTTCATGTAAAAATAGGTATACCTAATTTTTTCTATTTAGCTTTCTAACATGCCACCAAATAGTAGTTTAAAATCAAATGAAGATGTTTGAATGGATGACCTCTATTAAGCTCCTGTAATCTTATATATGAAATATATAAGATATTAATGATTTGTATGGTAAATTATCTGAATATTACTATCACCATAAAAAATAAACACAAACTAAATAGACAAGTCAATATCTAGTTGCGGTGAACTATTAAGTACAACTTCTATCACAGAAAATTTTTCAGTATCCTGCCCTTTACCTTCAAACTGGATAAACAACTTCCATAGCATGATATTATCATGTTTATGAGCATTATAAAAAAAAATGTAAAGTCACCAATTTATGATTATTACCCAAAAAAAGTCACCAAATCACAGATCAGAGCTTCTTCAGTCATATTTAATCTAGTCTGGCATTTTTGGATTAAATTAAAAAAATTTTATTTCATTTTAATTAAATAAACTTCTTAATCAAAGATATGTAACCTTATGAAACAAAAATATTCTTAAAAATATAAGAAAAGGGCATGGGAAAAATAATTCAGGAGAACATGTTCATTCTATCACCAATGTATATTTTTCAATGTACATAACGTTTTGCTCTGGCATTGAGGCAAGTGTTCTTTCCCATTATTTTTTCCCCTTAGTGCTCTTTCTTTTGTTTTTCTTTCTATACTGTTGTAATGCTGAAATCCAGAGGGTTTATTTAATTTAGGGCACTGTTTTCCTCAGAGATCCTTGGGACACTGGTTAAACTGCATGTTCTTAAAACCAAATCTCACATCTAAATTGGTTCTTCTGAAGCTGAAGTCTTGAAAAACATGCTTTACAAGATACTACCCTCTCCTCTGCAGTCAGAAAATCTAATTCATAATTAAGTGTAAGAAGCACTGACCCTCAAAAGAGACAAGTTAGTCAGGTATGCTACATTTTGGCAAGAGTTTTGTGGCTTTATTTGGTCTAGTCCAGTTCCCAAGACACCACCTAGGTGTTTGTGGCTCAAAAACACAGCTAGTTAGGATTTCCTTTGCCTTTACTTCTGGGCATTTATCTCTCTTTGGGATTGAATGAGTACTGCCATAATGAGGAGCTGATTAGCCATTAAATATTTGGGGGTCCTGCCCCTGAACCAGTCCAATACAACTAATTCTGAGACCCACTTCTCACTCTCTTTTCTATCTCAGGAGAGATTTAGAGTTTGAAGACAGTATATTTGGGATTAGCTCATATTATTCCAGGTGGCTCAAACAGGTTCAAATTCATTCAGCTAATCTGATAACCTTTGAAATGTAATATGCCCTGATGAGTCAAAATGTTCCTTTGCACAGGATGCCAGGTTTAATAGTCCTCAAAGAGTAAGATCTGAATCATATCAATATGAGATATATGCTTTATGTTTAGGATTAGTGTGTTTCTAGTGAGAGAAATGAGTACTCAGGTGAGATACTTTTGATCTAAGAAGAGTAGCTTCCACCATGACTGTTAAAGAGACAAAATTGGATATAAGTGTTCAATTCCCTCTGTTCATTCACAAGGTCCACTAATAATCTAAATGCAGTTTCTAGTATCTCTGCAGGCTTTGACAAGGGGTCAAGAGCTTGTTTCAAGGGAGCAAAGAGTTTTGAAGGGCTGAGGAAAAAAAAAACATGCGGGAATAGAAAAAAGACAACAGTGTCAGGAACAGGGGATTATCCACATAGGCTATTTTTCTGACTTTGTAAACTGTCAAACTTTCCTTCCTACATTTGTCCATGTGGTTTAAGGGAACTAAGACAAAGGTATAGTTCTCCAATCCTCAACCTTGTGACATCTACCTGACCAACCACTTAAAAAGTAGCAAGAACCTATGCTATTTTTCAGCGTATTTCAGGTCTGTATAGGAAAGGATCCAAGTCATCTAAAGGCTACTGATCCATAAGTTGTGTGGCCAACATAAGGTTCAAGGGTCATAGACCCTTTATTCAGGGTTTCCAGGTTGCCCGAAACCATAAATATTAAAAACCATAAGAACTATTCTCAGAGTATCTCAGGATCTCCTGGAAGGCTTGTTAAAACACAGATTGTGAAGCCTTAATTCCAGAGTTTCTGATTTACTAGGAGCCTGAGAGTGCATTTCTAACAAGTTCTCAGCTTCTGCCATTGCCAGTCAGGGAACCACACCTAGAGAATTCCCGCACTAGAGTAACTAGGAGGACATCTTACAGAACAGTAAGTGGAGGTTCTTCTATACCTGAGTTCCACATGAATAAGGAAACTGAGCTTCAAAGTCATTTTTTAAATGTTTACAAGTTCACACAACTATCTTTAATAATTCTAACATTTTAATTTATTGTGCACTTACTTTATGCTTGGCATTGTTCCAAAGAGGTCTTTATTGATACTGTGTCCTTTGATTATTAGATCTATCTTATCAGGTATGTTCTATTATTCTAGGCATTATACAGAGGAGGAAACTGAGACCTAGAAAGCTTATCAAATTCCCCAGTGTCACACCACTACTCAAAGAGAAAATGAGAATGAAAACCCAAGTCTTCATTACCTGTGTTTTGATTCATTATACTCAAATTTTAGAAAAACCATAATTCTAGCCTGATAGATTGTAGAGCAACATGTTTTAAAACTTGCACAGGGAACTATAATTGTGATTCTATAACCAAGCTCTACCACCTTATGCCATGTTACCCCCAAATTATTGTATCTTTCTGTGTCTTGAAAAAAAACACACTAAAAAGTGTTAAAATTAAAGCATACTAAACATTTGAAGCTAAGCATTTTAAAAATGAGAACTGCTCACATTCCTGCTAGGATACTGCCATAGTAACCCAGTGGACCAGTGAATGGGGCATGCATTGAGCTGGATAGCTGAGTATCAGGATCCAAGTTGTCTTTCTGACCCAACCATTCATCAGTTGTAAGAACTTGGTGAAATAAAAACATTTAGCTCTCATTTGTTATATGGGCATATGCAGCACTTGTACAATTACTACCATGGGATCACTTTGAAAGTAAATTTCCATGCAATAGAAAATATATATAACATATTTACATATGTATGTATTTAGCATACAACATATATTTACATTCATTTGTGCATATAAAAATAGCATGTATGTTTGCACATATATGTATAAATTAAAGTATTTTTAAGTGTCAGCCCCCTTCCTAAAACATAAGAAATATTACCATAATGCAATTCTATATATAATTTCTAGGGCTGCAGTTATAATTTGGATATTTTAATTAAATTTACATTCACTTGGACAACAGTTTGACAAAGTTGGCACCTATTCATTTCTTATAAACTCACTCTGTATTGTTAAGGTAATTTTTTTATTAAACTTATAAAAACTTTACATAATTTTTTTGCTTCTATTTTTTTTTCTCCAAATCTTTTTCACTAGATGAGTTTTCCCTGAGCACTCTTTCAAATTGCCATTCTTTCATTGGAATGTAATAATTGTTTCTTATGTTCTAGTATATGAAATAAAATTTCTTTATGTCCTTGGAAACCACAATCCTAAAAGCCTCTCAATTCACAATTCTTTTTTCTCCTACTAACACAGGTATACTGTGTTTCCCAGCCTCTTTTGGTGTTTGGTGTTTCCATATAACTGAATTCTGACATTGGAATGTGAGTGGAGGTGTTGGATGCTTCACCCAGGCCTGGCCTTTAGGACATCTTTCAGATTTCTCCATGCCCTCTCTCTTAATTCACCTGCAACTAAAATGCAGAAGATCAGTGTGGACTTGATCAAGAAGATATAGTAGCTCTAGTGTATGGTAAAGCCACAATATATAAGGAAACTGGTTTCTTACATGTCTGATTGGCCCAAAGGCTCTCCCTATTCTGTTGATTCACATGGGACTCTGACCTTTGTTTTATTTATGAATGGATATTAGAGAATTTGCCTAAGCTAATAAATAGAGTGTGTCTTTATTGGCTTCTGCTAACTGTCCCCTCCATAACCATCTACACATCTTCTCAGACAACTCAACAGAATGAATCCCCTTCCAAAGATAAAGCTGGTTTCTCATGGGCTCCTATAACAACAACACTAATTATCATATCCATCTCTGCTGATGTTTTTTTCCAGATGGAATTATCTATTCCCTCTCTGCATTCAACATGCTTTCCATCATTCAAATACTGATTTAATATACATCTATTTTATTAAAACTTCTGAAAAAATTTAAGCCTATGTTTTCCCCCCCACACCACCACTACCAATTTAAAATCAATTATGGGCTAAAACCAGTAAGTGAACGGTTTTATGAAATGGATGTGTACTGTTTTTCATGAAAGCACCTAAGAAATGTTCCTAATCCAGTTAGAGAATGTTGTTTAGTGTGACATACGACTTGAGCTAAAAAGCTGAGTCTTGATATGTGAATAGGTATTAGCCAGGAGACATACAAGAAAAATAAAAGGTATCCCTTGCCAAAAGAATGGTGTATACAATGACTCAGAGGTGACAGAATAGTCACTAAGTGTGCAGGGTAGTGTGAAAGGATGAGGTTCCAGAATATGAGTTGGGATCACCATTTAATCATTCAATAATGACTATACTTTACCAGGGACCATGCCAGACTCTGCAGATACAAAAATAAGTAAAACATAATTTCTGCTCCTTATAACCTTACTCTTAGTCTAATTAGAGACAAATAATCACAGTGGAATGTGACAACTATTTTATCTTATTTTATCATATCTATAGTGCTATGGAGATTTAGGCAAGGCTGGGATGGAGGGAAGGCAAGGTCAAAAAAGCTGTCAGAATACATGACTTTTGAGCTGACTTTTAAAAGAAAATAAGTTCATCAGAAAAGGAAAACATTCTGGGCAAAGAGGTCATCATACTGTTGCAGAAAAGTTGCAAAAATCTGGCGAGAAACTGAGCAGCACTCATAGAGTTGGAGAACTCAGGTTTATTATGCTAGTGGTCCCCAAAGAGCTAGCGCTCTGAAGATCTGGGCCAAGAGCTCAGATGCAACATTTCTTATACAGAACTTATTGGGCATGGGCTGATTGGTCAATTTGTCCTCAGAACGCTATAAATCACAGGAGTTGCTATGAGGTACAGGCAGTTACGTTTGTTGCTTAGACAGAATAAGCAAAAGGGAATATGGGTATTTAGTTAATTTTGAGTATGGCCTATGTAGCAAGCATATCTATGGAAGTAGAACAAAGAGCTGATTAGCCTTTTGAGTGAAAATTCCTCTTCAATAATATAGTCATGGAGTTTACCAAAATGCGTGCACACACACACACACACACACACACACACACACACACACTCACACACATGTAGAACACAGAGCAGTGTTCTAGGATTGGTACTTGTTGTACAAATGTGGGCATAGGAGATGGACCAAACAGATAGTGACCGAGATCACAAAGATTAGGGAATATTACCCCAAAGTGTTTGGAATTTATCCTTCAAGTCATACAAAATCATGGAAGGACTATAAGCAGAAGAGTAATATGGATTTGCATTCCAGAAAAATCTTCTTTTCTTTCTTTCTCCCTTTTTTTTTTCCAATAAAAGTGCATGGAATGAAGAACAGAAAGGCAGTTTGGAAGGGGACATTTCACACCTAATTATATTCTCATTTGCATTATTTTTAGTATAATGTTTTAATGTCCTGTCTGCTCAACTTCGTGTTAAACTCTCTAAGGACAAGAGACACTGGTACTTTTTATTTCTGCAACCAAAGAGCACAAAGCAAGGCACATTTTTTTTTTTTTTGGTAAAATGATACTGATTAAATGTTTGATTAAACTTAACTTTGATCCTAGACTCCTGTTGAGTTGAGAAAGATTTTATTGCTGCCCTGCAGGAGAGAAGCAGCTGTATTGTCCTCCCTTGAATAGATATCTTAACCTGTCCAGAAAGGGGAAATAACTACATCCGCACAGAGGAGGTGTTGAGAAGTTTAATTAGCTAGTGTTTATAATCTTCTTTGAAGCTGAAAAGTGCTAATTATTTTTTTCCCACTTTAAGATTCTGAGTCACATGGACCATATATTAAGAGCTTCTGAGTTAGGAGAGTTTAAACCTTCATAAATTGAGCTAAGTAGCTTTTGCAAATACGTATTCCAGCAGGATAGCCTTAGGGTTGACCAAGTAACTCTGAGAAGATGAGAGGTTTACAGGTGAGTTTGTAAGAAAACATCCTGAGTCTGTTAATATCATCAAACCGACAGGAGCCACAGAAGGAGTGTTGCTGCATTAAGTGACTTCCTCTAGGGTTCCCCTGCTGTTTACCTCTGCCCACTTTAATGGACGCAGTGTTACATCTTCCCATGCAACCCAATCATAGACCCACTTAATCCTCCATATCTAAGCATTGGTGGAAAATTTAACAGACAACATAATAATGAGAGCTAAATCTAAAAGTAATATGCAAGTCAACCCAGCGAAATCTTATGGACTGACGTTATGCTTACTCATTGCCAGTATCCATGTTGAGAGTCATCTGGCCCATCACCAAAAAATGTCTTCAAGCCCATTTTAACCCTTTATATCCAAAACTGAAAACCCTAAAACAGATGTTACAGTTCCCCCATTATCTATCAAAGTCACATTTTTGCGTTTTTGTTTCCATTTGAATATCCTGCCTTTTTTTTCCCCAGATGATTTTTACTGGGAACATCTATTTTTTTCAGAGGAAAACTTATTCCCTTACTATAATGACCTTACTATAATGGCTTTCTATACCAATTATTTTAAAATATAAATCAATAGGATCAATATTCACGCAGAAGTCTTACACAATAGGTGTCATATTGCAATGAATATAGTAAGTGGGTCAAGTATTTTAGAAAGTGCCTAGAGTAAACTTGAGATTCTTTGTGTCCAGAAATATATCTGAAAGTTGTCCTCAATGGAAATAGATGCCTATATATTGGAAGCCATACCCCAAAGGATCCAAGGACTATGAATGATATTGATAGTATCTACTGATTATCAAGTGTTAGTTATGTTCCAATCACTGTGCTATGTGCTTTGCTTGTAATCCCTCACTTCATTCCCTTAACAACCCTATAGAGTAGGTATTATCTGAAATTTAGAGATGCTGAAGTTAAACATACAGGAGGGTAAAAAATTTGGTTGAGACCATATGTTTCCTAAGTAGAATCTTTACAAAGAAGCTGTTTGGAACAAAAGTTTGGCTACTTACCCACTACAGTTGTGCTTCTCAAACAAAGCCATTGTATGCTAGGGGTCCAAAATGCCACAGATAAATAAGGTTTACCTTCCTAGAATCAATTTAATTCAATGTTAAGTAGTGCGATTGCATGAAAATTTTAACTAAGTTTATTAGATAAAGCACAGTACTCTATATTTACACATTCCTCAGTATTAGGCATTTGGGGAAAGTTTAAAGAGTCCCACATTCTTCTATAATGCATACTGATATTTCTTTTTGGATGTCATTTAGCCACACCATTTATTCACCACCTTTTTATATTCTACATTTATTGCTGGGATAGAATTTACCATGAAGAAATATTTGGACAGTTGAAACTTCACCCTATCCTGGAATTAAGGGCATTAATTAATAAATTTTATCTCTTGTGATACCAAAAATACAGGAATAGAGAAAGAATCACATACACACACACACACACACACACACACACACACACACACACACACACACACACACACATGTTCTTGGACTCACAGACCACCTATTTAGTAAAAAAGGCAAAGAGAAAGAAACTTCAGAGTCAGCAACACATCTAGATACCTTGTACTCTGTTGGACACTCATAAAGAGGTAAATAACAGGACCACATATGCCCAAAGACATCATTAGGTTGTCTTGTTTAGTTTATCATGTCTATTAGTTCTTTGTTCAGCTTTTCAAGGTTTTATCTGCTCAGATTATTTTTGACCTGAAAGCAAGATTGGCAAGAATGCTCCAAGGGAGAATGGCATTGACTTAGCAGTTTCTATCAACATTTTACTGAAATATTTAGTGTTTAGGTCAAATTACTTTATATGAGAACCCTCTAGGATTCAAGTTAATTCTGGTGCTTTATTTTTTAGGTTTATAGTTTTCCAGTGACAAAGATTCCATTAAATTTATTTGACTGCTTATCAGTTTTATATTTTGAAGATACTATTTGCTGAAAACAACTCCAGAGTTCTCTCCTGGTCAGAATAATTCTTGAACCCCGGTTACTAGACCAGCTTAATGGTCTGTTATTTAGTGCAAAACTACTTTGTTTCAATTGATTTCCAGTTGTTACCAGGGCTCTGCCCATTCTTGTTTTTCTATGCTTAGTTGTATTAGATTCAGAACTTGGTGGGAGAATAAAGAACTGGAGTAGAATCACCAAACAATATATTATCTTCTCAGAATTTTGCTACCATCTTACATCCTAAGTCTAGTCATAGAATATAATTTTCAATAGTAATAGAAGAAGAGGGAAGGTGGGTACAGCTATTCAGGAGAGGGTTGGTAGGTTTTGTTTCTTAATATTTCTTCCTCCTAAATATATCCATGCTATTTGCCAGTGTACTAGCATTTCTTAAAAAGCATATCAGTGTTATCTATAAAAAGTGAAGAAGTCAAATAATGCTATTAGTTGAATGCATTCCTCTGGCTTTTGACACATGTATTGTAACAATTCACATTTTCTACATTTGCTTTTCATGGAATATTCCAGTTCAGAGCTTGTTTCTTGGATGCTGTTACTTACTGAAGACATCTAAGAGTAATTAGTGAGTCTATGTTCCTGCTGTTTTGATTCTAGCCCTCCAGTATCTCACAAGTATGTCCATGTGACTGGAATCTCAGTATATTACAAGTAGTATTATAACTACTTCACCATCAATATCATGCTTTGAAAGTCTTTCACTCTGTGATGACTGAATCTGCACCATTAACCATACCAATTCAATTCAGCCCCATTCTTCATTTACTTTGCTTTATTTCTTATGCCAGTATTTGTATTGAGTAGGAATCTATTGCAGTCGAGTTAAAAAGACAGATTCAAGCCAAGACAAGCCAAAAGAAGGTGAAAGTTATTATTCAGAGCATGCTTTCCCTAGGTCAGTGGGGGAAAGGTGCCAGTACTCAAACATGGACTAGAATTATGAAATGGAAAGCTATTTATCAGAATGTTTTCTTCTCTCATCTCTCATCCTTTTTTTAAATACAGTTAATGGCTTTCTATCTACAGATCAGACTTTGCAATCTCTTAAAATGCCATTTTTTCCACTGAATTTTTGATGCCTGTACTTATAGACAATCTGAATCAGATATTGGTCTGGGCCAAAATCACTGATGTCACATGTACCATCCAAAATCTTCTACTTTTTTTGGCTTATTGATGTGGTTGACTATGTTACCCACAGCAAACTACGTTTTAGTGGTGAATCACATCAAACAACATTGAATCAGTGGTTTTCATGAGGCTGAAGAAAGCTGTGAACTTCCATCTTTATAGATTTCACAGCCCAATAATCTTAATACACCCACACATATTAGGGGGTAGATATTAACTTACACAATCTCCCCAAAGAGTGTTATATTGGGATCGATATTTCATTAGCACTCTCTAGAGCTAATGATTAAGCTACAGACCAGCTGGACCCAATTCCCTGCAGTGAGTCATTGACATTTGCACTGTGGCCTGTGAGGTAATCTGCCCTTTTAAAGGAGTGAAAAAGGTTAACCCAGACCCTTGTAAACCTTTATCAATGACTTGACATCATTAAAATCTGCCCAGTCCATTTTGTGGCAGTCAATCAAACATAAAAGTCCCTAGAGTAGTAAGCTCTTGATTTTTTTTTAACCGAGAAAATCAAGTCAACAATCTCTTGAAAAGCTTTTAAATATCCAATAAGTGCCCCACACAATACAATGTACCATGGCAGATACAGACAAAAAAAAAAAAAAAAAAAAAAAAGGAATACTGCATGCCCTCAAGATACTTATTGACTAGTTGGGAAGCGAAGCCAGATTAAAACCCAAGAATAGCATAGGACTTTAAGTATTAGCTAATAACCGAAAAGAAGAAATAAATGAAAACAATAGTCATGGAAGGTCACTTTTTACCTTTCAAAAATTACATCTCATGTACTTTGCATCGTGAAAACAAAGAGAAAACAAACATGATAAATGGGACTTGGGACTTTATAAAATTTCTATAGGTTGGAAAGAAGGAAAGATCACTTGCATTGTCTAGAGAGAAAGGGGAAAAGGTGGAGCCTAACATGAAGAAACTGGAGCTGCAGAAAATAATATTTTATCCAGCTATTTCTACACACCTGAGCCTGACTACTACAACTGAGAGCTAGAACTGAAAAATTACCTGTAAAATTCGTATAAATGAGAACTAAAACTATAGTTTTCATTTGATGCGAGATAAATCCTGTTTATAGTGTACCGTTAAGGTAGAAGCTACAGCTGTCAATGCAAAATCTAACAGGTGCATGCTGCCTCCCTAACAGCATGTTTCCTCTCCTTGTACACACTGCAGGTGCCTACAGATCTACTTTCCAACAGGTAGACTTCTCTTTCCAACAAAGCTTTCCCTCCAAAGCTTTGCTCTTGCTACTGAGATAACTACCAGGTTGTTCTTGGCAGCTTCCAAAACACTCGCATCTCCTGTGTGTTTCACCCACAGGCATCCATACCTCCCACCATCATCAGCTAATTTTTTATTTGCCCATGCCCTCAGAATGACAGGTCCCACAATTAGCCTTCCCAGAGGCCTCCTTCAGCCTTGGCAGTAGGTGTGGTGAATGTCAAAATCCAGTTGTTAGCAGACTCAGTTAAGTATTAAAAGCTTTATCTATAATAGCAAACAAATGTTTGAGGGCAAAGAGGAGCAGAAGTATCTTAAGAAGGAAAATGACTGGGCCATTTGTTTCATCCAGTTGTAGAGTGTTAGAGAAAAAAGCTCATTTAGTCCAACCGTATCTTTTTACGGAAGAACATGGAAACCTGAGAAATGAAGCATCTAATTAAAGATCTGATAGAAAGTTAGTGACAGAAGTGGTACTGGCACTCACTGCGAAATTGTAAGCCCTTTTAAGACAAAAGGCATTATTTATATCTCTTTGAAGTTTAATAGTTCTTAGGACAGTGTTTTGCCCATAATAAATGCTAAGTAAATGTTTCAAAGAAAGACAATACAATCCAAGGATTGATTCTTAATTGAAATTCTCTGAATGTTGTCAATTACTAATTTCTTTTTGAGTAATTCAGTTTTTACCCACTATTTTACATCTGGGTTTTGTGTTTCATCTACCTTTTACCATTAATTTTTCTATTTCTCCTCAAAATCAAGTTATTTTTCTCAATCAAATTTGGTACTTTTCTTTGTTGTTGGAAAAGAAGAAATACATTCCCCCTATACTTCTACCCATTTTCTTTATTTCTTTTATATGGTTTCGTACTCATTACCACTTCCCTTCTTTTTCTATATCCTTAACATTAAACTCTCTAAACAGTATCTTCAAGCCTGAGGTCAACTGGTCAGCATACCATTATTGAATGAAATGTTTGATACTTAAGAAATTAAATTAATCAATTATGATTTGCATATTTATATGTCTCTCAGTATTAGGCATTTGTGGGATATAACAAAACAAAGAAGTAAGCTTTGCATTGAGAAAGCTTTTTTATTTATTTTGGAGATAAGAAAAATTTCATGAAGATTTAAATGACAAAACAAAACAAAAAAAAAACACTAAACATAACAAAACAAAATATAATTGATTTCTATACTGCTGATAAATGCAATAGCTTTGCAATCTGAGGGGTTAAGTGAGAAGGTCTTCTGGAATAGAAGAGGTATGAGATAAACTTATAAATCAGACTTATATAAGCAAAAAGGAGGGGTGAACATTTTCTGGGTGAAAAGAATATTGAATCAAAGCTTTAGAGATAGGTATCCACAGGTAAGTTATAATTAGGTGTCACTGAGTAGAACAAAGGGTATATAGTGGGAATAAAGATTTAGAGATCGATGGACCAGGAAATTGGGGCCTTGAATTTTGACATTCTTAGCCTGGTAACAATCACTAGGTGGTCTGGCTCTATAAGGGCTCATGGTCTCACAGAGTAACCAGACACACATATAGAATCACTAAGATTAATTTAATCACTTGTAGAATCATTAGGGAAATTAGGTGATAACTAAACCAACCTCAAAAGATAAATGTTCAAAGGATAATATGACCAAGAATGGCTTCAATAGGCTAGAATTTAAATTAGATTAGCAGAGAGAGTTTGAGGTATTACAGGGGAAAAGTTTATGATATCTTTTATTTTTATTTGTTTGTTAGTTTGGTTTTTCCACCCTGCTATTAATTGAAAATAAATAAAAAGATTTTATTGCTCAAAAATTATATTAAATGTATTTTCTACCCTAAAATTTACATACATGGTAAAATTTAGAGCTATGCAGTTATTAGTTTTTATGAAATTCTCACTGCAGAATACATGCTCTACTAAGTTTCATCTTTTTTTCTTTACAATTAATAATTATTGATTTTGAAAATGTCACTTTAGGTAAACACTAAATATTTAAGGAATATAGGTGATGGCTGCTTACTTATGAGATCTCTGCATGCGTCTATTTTCACTTGTAGTCAAGAACCAATTAAAGAAACAAGCATCTTGTACTTTGCAGTAGACCTAGTCTGAATCAATCACAATAAGAAAAAAAAAATTTAAAGGGCATATTGTTTAGAAGCTGATATAATGTTCTTGTCACATATATTTGGGGCTGATGGGACTACTT
The DNA here is from genome assembly GCA_030015415.1 of Cynopterus sphinx. Classification (NCBI taxonomy): domain Eukaryota; kingdom Metazoa; phylum Chordata; class Mammalia; order Chiroptera; family Pteropodidae; genus Cynopterus; species Cynopterus sphinx. Next base: position 23,435,487 of record CM057384.1, on the reverse strand, counting down.
TGGCACCTAATAGTTTTGAAGATGCCCATGAACTTTTGTCTTGTTATCTTCATGACTTAATTTTTTTTTAAATAGACATTCAGAAAGATTTACAAACTATTTCATTTCTTTCACCATCATCTCGGAATCTTTCATTGTAGGTATTCAATAATAGATGGCTAGTTTTGAGTGATGTAGTTAGAAGAAAATCCTTTTTTAATTTGAAATTTCTAATAGATAATATCTAAAGAAATCTTACAGAATTCTGCAATTTTAGATATACAATTTTAGGTCAGAAAAGAAAGGTAAATATGGAATTTAATCTAGCAATAAGAGTCCTTAAAGAAGAAAATCAAATAAATGAAGTAAAATAGTAATTAAAAAAAAAAAACAAGCAAAGAAAATAATGCAAGAACACTTGCCTGAGATAAAATGTTATTGCCTGAATTAATCCAAGTATAGGGATAAATATATAATGTATAATTTTGGGAGAAAGAGAATTAATTAGTATAAAAAAATAGAGACCAATAACAAAAAAATGTACCTTGTGAAAATTATTTGTAAAAAAGTCAATTACTTTGGATAAGAAGAGCCTCTAGTAATTTAAGATTTTGAAAGACATATTTTATATTTAAATTACTTTTATTTATAGTAGATTAATGTGCTTTAGAAATTAGAAAATTTTTTATAGTTATAAAATTAAAAGTTTTCATGTAATTTTCTGAGTATAGGAACACTAAAAAGAAAACTAAGTACTAGATGGTGTTTGCCTGACCAAAATCCTAGACCAAGTCTTGATTAGAGATATTATATGGAGACTATAAAAGTTATGATGAGGTTTGACCAATAAGGTAAGAATATTTGCTTAAGAAAACAAATAAATTCCTCTTTCCTCATGAAACCATTTGACATGTTGACTTCTGGGTTTAACTAATACATTCAAACAAGCTTAGAAATCATCACTCTAAGTCATCATAGTTGAAACAAACAAACAAAAAATTGTAACAAACTGAAAATCAACTGCTTGTATTGAACTCATCTGAGAACTGAGGTCTCTGGCAAAATAAAAATCTGGAAAGGTAAATCCAAAGTCACAGACAAGAGCCACAAGTTGGTGGGGAAACTTAAATGGTAATTTTCAAAATTGTTAGAGGCTGAGTAGAGACTAGTATGAAACTGAAAAATTAATGTGGGCTGCAGTCTTGGAAGGGAACCTTTTTGTAGTTTTTATCTCCAGATTTTCAATGTGGAGAGTCAAGAAATTATTCTGTTACAATGCAATCATATAGACACATGACATAATGCATTTGTCTATACCCACTGAACTTTAAAACATAAGAATGAACCTAATGTGTGCATATTAAATAAATTATTTATGAAGTCAGAGGAATCACAGGATAACATGGAGAATGTGACAAAACAATAGAACTGTATTACAAAAGTATAGAATAACCTTACTGAAAAGGATATGGGGGCAATGTGCTGACCTAAGTCAATTTAGAAATGAGAAATGTATGTAAAGCTAAAGGCAAAAGAAAGTTTAAGCACTTTACTAGTTGGTAAAGTTATTCTTATTTGGGTAGGGGTTAACAATTTTGATACCCTATACTATTGTGTATAGCAAACATTCAATATAGAAGTAAACACTTAAGTGGACAGAGAATATTGGGAACTGGCTATCTCACTATTGGTGAAGTTTATAGATAAGTACCTGGAAGAGGCTAGGGTGATAATATGGTAGTGCCTTAGAGCTGGAGATATCAATGTGAACTCATGTTTAGTTTAATATTATTAAAGATAATTAGATATAAAAATATTTATAGGTATGTGTATTTATATTAGCTTATATTTACATACCTTGCCTTGCTCTGAGGGAGACTAGAAACAACAACACCTGAGTAGAAATGAGAATGAGCACTCCTATTGCCCATATCTTGGTTTCTAATACTATTCTTAAAAAAATAAAAACAACAACCAGGATCCTGGAGAAATTGCTGATATTAAGTAGGGGAAAGAAATTCTCAAGATGAGCCTATAGTATCTTAGAGTGACAAGAAGAAAGGAAGTGTTAAAAAAAATAAACATCCCACAAAGATGGGGGTGTGTCAAAGGATCTTAAGTTCTCTGTGGCTAAATCTGGAACAATTTGATCAACTAAATAAATAAAGTACTATTAGGTACTTATGCAAACTATAAAGTAAATATCTATGAATTTATACTGATAATAATTAAATAAATAACCAAATGGAGAAAAAGAGGAATATCTCATGCAGAGGAATTCCAAATAATTTTTGTAGATACTCTTCCTTCAAGAGGTGGAGTGTAACTGCCCCCTCTTATGTGTGGTTTGCACATAGTGACTTCCTTCCAAAGAGAATAATGTGTAAAAGAAGACAAAAAAGACTAATTTTATGTGAGAGAAATCTGACAAACACTACTCTAGCCAGGTGATGAACATCAACATCAACAATGATAATTCATATTGATAGTATATATTCATGATGTGATGCAATGAGAATGTCACTTTACCTCTGTGTTTATCCTCCAAAAAACCTATAACTGCAATCTAATTATGAGAAAATCATTGAACAATTAAAGTTGAGGGACATTCTGCAAAATATCTGACCAATTGTCTTCAAGTTCAAAAACAAGAAAATTCTGAGAAATTGTCACAATTAACAGAAATTTAAGGACGAATGATCATTAAATGTAATGTGGTATCCTAATGGGGTCATGGAACAAAAAAAAAGTCATTAGGGAAAAACTAAGAAAATATGAATTATATGTGGACTTTCATTAATAATAATGTATTAGTATTAACTTACTAATTATAAGAAATGCATCATAATAATGTAAGATCATAATGGGGTAACTAAGAAGTGTGTGGGAATTCTGTACTATCTACATCATTTTTCTAAAAATCTAAATACTGCAAAAATAATTTATTAAGAAAAAGTTTGACATGATTTACATTAGTATGAGAAAGTTCAACAGTTTGCATGAGTCCTCAGTTACAGTCTTTAGAGTTAGTGACATGCTAAGCCCTCATAACAAAGATGGTAATATGGAAACACGTACACTCACAAAAATATACTCACACACACACTCACAATAAATAGGGTAATGACAAAAGAAAGTAAAATAAAATTGCAGAGCACCCAAAAAAATGTTGTATTTTTTATTTACTTCTCCATCTCCTGTCATTTTGCCCAAAAAAAGTCATGTAAACCATGTTTCCTGATTTCCATTTCAGTGTTTTTAAACACTAACATATACAAACCATTTATGTTTCAGCTCTCAGAATGGTTTATTCCTTCACTTCTCTAGAATATCTAATATTAGAAACTCATTTACTTTATGGGAGTTCTTTAATACTTGGATAAGAAAAATAAAACATGTCTTGCCCCGGGCCAATAAGAAAGTGACAATCTGCAAATTTAATACAGAAATGATTAATTTTCATAGATAGTGGTGTAAATTTAACTGGTAAACATACCTTTTAAAGAGGTGAAAAAATAAAAGCTTAATGAAAGTTTTTATTTATAGAACTTTTTTTTTTTTTTTTGCACAGAATAAGAGAGTCATGTTGTTCTCAAGCTGGAAAGAATTTTCAACTCAAGTTTCTAACAAAGCAAAGACTTGTCTATCTATTTAGAGTCACCAGTTTTAACGAACCCATTCATTTTATTTATGCAGCTTATTTGGTAAATTTATTGGCCATCAGTATGAAAAGAGGAATATTTTTTTTCCATTTTAACATTATCAATTTAGTTTTTAAATAGTTGATCAAGAGTTAACTTTAGCCCAGCAAGAATGAATGACAGTAATTTCAAATAAGTGGAGGTTGAAGTCATGAAATTTTGTACATTTACTAAATGTGTAGAGGAATGTCAACTCATCCAGTCTATTGGCACCCAACCTTTATAGTATATTTATTCATTTACTTATTGATTAATTTCTTCACAAAACTTCTTTCACTTAAAAAAAAAAAGCATTTGTTACACTCCTACATAGATCATTCCACCAAAGAGGAAATGGCACTACGTGACAGAGAAAGAAAAAAATTACATTATGACAGATGTATCTTGTATAATATTTCTAGACAGAGAGAAGTGATAAAGATTTTATTGTCGATTTTATTTACTTGTTTATTTACTTACTGTATTCTTGCTTTATTCACTTTGAGGGCTTAAAAAGAATTATGGAGCACAGTGGCATCCCTTTTAATTTATCGAGTGCACTTTGTCCATTAGAAAAATACTGTCTTGTTTATAGCATGCATATAATCAGATTCACTTTCCTCACCACAGCAAAGCAGCTTCCTCAATACTCAGCATATGTCTTGTCTTATACTTACCAAGTGAAATAAGTGGGTGTGATATAATAAGAAATATCTGTTTGGTCCTTGTCCCTAGTTCCTGACACAGAACTCCCAAATCTCTTGGAATTCCTGAGTGATAGAAGTATCTTTTTTCTAATAATGTAATTCTTAGTGGGCCTCTAGATAGTTTCAGGATGGTGGCTGGTTGCGAGAATGACTAAATCTCAATTATAAGCCTAGAACTCTCAGCCCCATTCTTCCAACTCTGGGGAAGAGAAATAGGCTGGGAAGGCAGAAACCCTAGAGAGGTATGGAAGTCCCACTCATCTTCCCTCATGCCTTGCCCTATGCATCTCTTCTATTTGACTGTTCCCGAGTTATATCCTTTATAATAAACTAGTAACAGAAATTAAAGTGCTTTTCTGAGCTCTGTGAGCGTTTCTAGTAAATTATCAAAGCTGAGGAGGGAATCATGGGAACCCGGAATTTATAGTCAGAAGTACAGGTGGCCCAGCTTTTGCAATTGGCAACTGAAGTGGGGCAATTGTGCGGGAATGAGCCTTTTAACTTGTGGGATCTGACCCTAATTTCAAGTAGATTGTATCAGAATAAAAATGAATTATTGGACATTCAGTTGGTGTCAGATAGGTGGTTTCAGAAAGAGAAAAATTTTTCTGTAGGTCTCAAAAAACCAGAACTGATCAATTAATCAGAAAAGTTACTCGATAGCTACCATGTCAAAAGATTTTGCTAGATGTTATGGAGGGTATCAATTAGTTTAGATGAAAGCTCTTAAGAAACACCCCGTTAGTTTGTGTACTTGAAAATAGATTTAACAAGGAAGCTAATCCACATAAATTGTTAAATTAATGGCAGAAATGTTAAATAAACATCATAGAAGTTCCAAGCATGTGTAGGTCAAAATTAGGAAATAAAAAAAACTAGGAAAATGTTTGCTGGGTTGCAGGACCAGGGTATGTTTTTGGCTCTACTCGGGGCAGTGGAGTGAACCTCTTTGTTTTTATGAACATTGACATCATCATCGGTCTCGCCTTCCTGCCAGGTGACCCACAACAAAACTTTCTCATTTTTTTGCCTCTACACAAAAAATTGAGATTTTTTTTTGGGACTTTTCTTTGTCTCCCCATATTCCCTACACGCATGCGAGTGCGCGCACGCGCGCACACACACACACACACACACGCAATAGAGGTTGCAGTTACTATTATCCCTTTTGTGCTTCACTCTCCCAGCACCTCCACATGTTCACTAACCCAGGAGCTATTCTCAAAGCCTGTCTTTTAGTTTTTTATGAAGACTTCATTTTATAGGCATGATTGATAAATTAATTGGCCGTTAGAGACTGACTTTAATCTACAACCTCTGTCTCTTCCCAGGGGAGTTATGTGCCAGGTGGTCAGAAGTGTGGTTAACAACCTGGACTTACAACTGACATCTGAATTGGGGGTGATTGTTACTAAATCCCAATATTTGAGTCTATCTGTCTAGGGCACACTGACATAAAGAAATGCATGAGCAGGAGTTTACAGGGTAGAAAGGAAGTACTTTATATAATTGGCCAATCCAGAATGAGGACAAACTCATGCTCTTAAAGACCTGACTCGCTAGTAGCATGTAGGTTATATAGGGCAAAATCTAAGGCACTGTGGGTTAGAGGTTGGGGGTGTGTTGGAAGCTGATTGGTGGGAGGTGAGGTAAAGGTAATAAATAATTTATTCAGATCTTGAGAACAGCTCTGGGGGCAGCTTCAATGACCTTCCATCTGGTTTCATGGAAAAGTAGTCAGGTGTCATTCCAGCCTTAAGGCTCAAACTGAAACTCGTAGGTCAAGATGTTATGTTAGCCTGCCAGAGGTCCAGCCCTTTTGACCATTAGTGGATTCCGGGCTATTGTCTTCAATTGCCTCAGGGATTATCGACTATCCAGGGAAAAGGCTAGGTCTACGAGGAGTTCAATAAGAGTAAAAACAAGATGATTTTCTAAAGCTGTAGTCACAAATCAAATCAAAATCATGAGGACCCTCAGTTTCACAGTCTTATGGGACTGATGCCTGTAAGATCTGATGCTTTTTCTAGGTAGGTAGTGTCAGAATTGAGTTAACTGCTTGGTGATATGGAAAAATATATGCAATGGAATGGGTCCCACAATTGGGGCAATTTTGTAACAGCAATTGATGTTACTAAATTAACAAATAAATTGATAATAGGAGCTAGGTATTGTTGTATTAAAAAAAAAAAACAAAATTTGTGACATTAGTTTAGTATTAGTAGGCAACAAGAGAACACACAATAGCTGGCCACAGAATATTTAGTAAAATTGCCATGTACAATAAGTTGAAAATGCTAAAGTGAAAGCCACAGGACCAAAATGGTGTCACCTATGCTAAATCTCATAACTCTAGACTTAATATCTGAGCTAATACCAGTTTCAGTCTTCATCAGAAATAATTTTAATCAACCTGTCTGGAATTTTCTGGTCAATACAGATGAGGCAATCTTTCACATGGGCCCTCTTCACATGCCCCCACCCATAGGAAGAACAGGCAACCCTTTAAATAAAACCCCACCCCATAAAAAAAAAAAAAGAGATTTCCAGGTCTAAAAAAATTTTTTTTCTTTTGCTAATAACTCCCTTGACACTCCTTTTTTTTTCAACAAAACCTTCTATTCTATTCTGTATAACCCCTTGAGTGCCCTTCTAGTTGAAGAGTAGATACTGTTAGTGCACTTAATTTGAGGGCATTGAGAAGTTAAGTGACAGTAAAAGAGCATTCATCCCATAGTAAAAGGAGGACAGAAAAAGGAAGAAAATATATTTGGACAGAGGAAAATAGGAGAATACCAAAGTTTCTCTGTGATATCTCCTTTTCCTCATTTTAAGATCAGGTTTGACTTGTGGATGATTATTAAAGAACCCAAGTGGGGACCATAGCTAAAACTATAGGAATGGATTCATGAGAAAATAATCAACAGAAAGCCAATGAAAATTATCTAATGTCTCTCTAAAGTGTTAAGCAGGTGAAGCACACAGGACAATATGTCAGGGTCTTTATTCACAAAGGAACATTCAATCTAATGAGAAAACAAGAGTCATACATTAGGTCCTAACAAGACAGCATTACGCTACATTGTAATGCATTGCTAGGTCTGAGCTACACCAGAGAGAATTCAAAGGGACACCGAAGTTGATCTGTCCAGGCTCCATTAATATTTAGATGCCCCATACAATATCTATGCTGATGATTACTCGGCTGATGCATGGAAATCTCCAGTGAGCATTATATAATGCCTTCTGTGGACATGCTTCCTAAAAGGCTTATTCTAATCTGTGTTTTTCAAAGGGAAGACTCTTCAAAATATTCCAATACAATAGTTACAAGGTTGACAACATTTCTTTGAGTAAAGATTGGAAATTAATGCAATGAAACAGCACTGAAAAAATTATAAAACAAAACAGATGAAGAGAATTAATTAAACTAGGGTTGGAAGTATTACACAATAAGAAATGGGAATGGAGTAAAATCAGACTTTTCAAAAGCAACACTGAAAATTAGAAGGTAGCGGAGGAAAGCCTTTAAAGACCTGTCTGAAAATGATTTTTAAACTATTTTTAATTCTAACAACTCAGGAACATTTTGAGACAGTAAGAATTCAACAAATATATGTCCCTTGAACCCTCATAGGAAATTTCTTGATGATGAACAACAGCAGAAAGAGGGTAAAACTGATCGAGAAGTTGTGAGATACAGGAAATAGTAATTACAAAACTAACAAATGAATAAACAGCGAACAGAAGTTTCAGAGTAACAGTTAAATTGGAGGCCTAAAGAGAAACAATTCCTGAATCTAGCAGGTATGAGAAAGATAGTCTCCAGGACAGAAAGTTAGATCAATGGATAGATAGATGCATGAATGCATACTTACATACACAGAGAAAAGAAAGAAGGATGAGAGGGAAGCAGTAGAAAAGAAGAAAGGAAGAAGGAGGAAAAAACAGAAGGGTGAATTGGTGGATTATGTGGTATGTTTGGACATCTGAAAATAATCATTGATAGGTGTATGACAGTTTTATGGACAATATGAATGAATGAATGAATGAATGAATAAATAAATATAAAGATAAAAAAAACAGTGACTATCATAACTTTAATAATAACCAAAGTTGTTTTAAGAAAAGTTATATTAAAATATTTGGCATTCAACAAACAATATTTCTACAAATATAATAATTTATTGTTGTAACTTTTAAAATTTTAGTCTACTTATTTTATAAATTTGGTGTAGTAACTAAGTAAATATCTACATTGAGAGAATAGGTAAGGGCAAGTAGAGAGAAGTGTTTTAAGAAAGCTTAAGCTTCCTGTCCTATAAAAGTCAACAGATACATTGTCTACAATGTATAAATCAAGACATGGCAGTACAAATTATTACATAAGAAATAGGGAAATAAATAATAAATAAAACTTTTAAGAGAAGCACAAAGTGGTGTTGGGGGCAGATTTTTCTATTTTTTAATATGCTTCAGTGATGTTTTATTTTTTTAACCTTTGTTTACAACTTTAAAATATCCTTAAAACATAATTGCCAATCATCAAATTATTTCTGACTTATGGTTAAATCAAAAAACAAAGGAGAAAAGAATATGAATAATACTTTTCTACTTTATAAACATGCATACACACAACACACAACACCCATGAGTATGCTTAGAGCATTGCTGAAAATATAAGCAAGAAAAGTTAACAGGAGCTAGTCTGGGAAAGATTCCTGGCATCAGTGGTAGATGAGAGAATTATCTTTTACTGTACACACTTTTATAATATTTAAATTATTTTTATGAAATAGGTTTATTTTAATTCAAATATCATTTTATAAACATAAACTTTTCCTGTTTTTTTTTTTAAACAAAAAGCAATGGAGATGGGTGAATGTATGAGAAGTAGGTTGGTACTTTAAAATGTGTTAATACCTTGTATATTAGTTTGCTAGAACGGACTGAGTGATTTAAATACAGAAATGTATTTTCTCAAAGTTTTGGAGGCTGAAAGTCCAAGGTTATGGAGTTGGCAGCCTTGGTTTTTCCTGAGGCCTTTGTCTTTGGTTTGTAGATGGCTACCATCTTGCTGTATCCTCACATGGCCTTTTCTCTATATGCACATATTCCTGATTTTTTTTTTCTTCTCATGAATACACTAGTCATATTGGACTAGGGCTCACCCATGTGACCTTATTGAACATTAATTACCTCTTTAAAGGTCCTGTCTCTAAATGCAATCACACTGGGGGTAAGAGGTTTCAGTGTATGAAGTTTGAAGGGAACACAATCAGTTCATAACACTTGTTATATGGACAACATGTTAGCAGCTCAAAGGTAGAAGTTAGGAGATTGAGCTCTGCATACAGACAAACCCATAATGGAAGCTCATTTTCACCTACTACTGGTAGGACACGAGAATCTTTTTCAAAATCTCTTGTCTCAGTTTCCTCCTCCATAAAGTAGTGATAATAACAATTTCAGAAGATTATGTCAGAATTAAATGTGATTATGTATATAAATTAAAAAACTGAGTTCCTAACATTACAAAAAAAGAATCTTTATGAACTGTCGTAATTATTAACACCATTATACAATAGACTATAATTTAATATTGTATCCAATTAATACAAAAAAATGTGGCACAGCATTGCTTCGCATATTTTATTATTTTGTCATTCAATAAAAACTGGTGTTGTTTTTACTAACAATGTTTGTAGAAAACCTTAATAATTGAGCCTGAGGCACCATCAACCTCTGGTTCTCACCCTAGGCAACAGAGTCACTATAGGGGCAACACAGCAGCATCCTTGCATCTCAGGGTTTTCTGCTGGGCAAAGAAAAATGAAAGTAAGTCAGTGGGAATGGGGGACAATCACAAGTAAAGGAGAGCATCCATGATAATATAATCATTGTATGATAAGGGCTAGATGTTCTGAGCCTCTGAGTCTGAGCCTCGTTGACAACCAAATGATTCACATATGCAAAATGTTTTAACTTCTATGAAATTAAATGCATTAGAGACATTCTTATTAGTGTCTTGAGGTCCCCTGAGGAGGAGAAAGTTTTGCCTTTAGACTGCCTTTGGACTTGAGCTACAATATTAGCTCTTCTCTGAATCTCCAGCCTACTGCCTGCCATTCAGATTTCGGTCATTGGTCTCTACAAAAGTATGAGCCAATTCCTGAAAAGAAATCTCTCTCTCCCTACACACACACACACACACACACACACACACACACACACACACACACACACACACACACACACACTTATTAGTTCTGTTTCTCTGGAGAACTCTAATATGTAAAGTGAAAAGAGGAAAATAATAGGCAGTATCAATGATCATTCTGTCCTGCTGTCCTGTGGCAGGTCAGGAAGGTGAGCTATCAGGTTAATGCTGAGTGATCAGATAAATAAGCTCTAGAAATGTGGATACTTACGTTGTCAAGGTTTTGCCCTCAGGATTCATTTTGTTTTTAACATTTGCCTGGTATGTATCAATCAGATTTTTCCATATCATGTGGTCACATGCAAGGGTTTTCATCAGGTAAGCTAATTAATATAGTCTTCATGAGGACCAAATCTACCATCACAGTCTGTATGACATAAACATTATTTCTTCTAGAACATATCCATATGGTTATGATCCTAATTAAAAAGCTTAAAGCTAAGAGCCACATTTTCTTCGTTTCTTCTCTCTTTTTCTTTCATGCTTCCTAGCACAGGGCTGGTTGCACACATACTAGGAACTTAACAAATGCACACATTATATGTTCCTTGAGGAATTACAAGAATAATGCAGGATTAGGAGACTAAACTCCAAGTCTTCTGATGCCAAAGGCATTATGTCCAGTCTGAGCAGTGCCTCTGGGAAATGCTCAGCCCCAGTGTGTCAGCAGGACCAGCAATAGATAGTAGTGACCCCCCAACGCCCCCCCACCCACCTCAGCAAACTTGCAGTGTGATGGGCAGTTCAGAAGTAAGGCCATCAAATACCAAAAACACACACTCTGAGTTCCTCAAAACAGGACTTGCACAGTAAATTGAAATATAAGTGCTAGTAGAAATTTTTCTGTGGGTTTGGTTTTATTTGTAAGACATGAGAAATGACAATTAGATGAATTCCTGAAGCAGATGAATGTGGATATGTAGTCATACCTTCACTGAGGTAAAAATCACAACAAAATGATCCAATACAAAACATAGGAAGCAACAGAGGTGCCACACAGTCATGTAGAAGACGGATAGTTTAATCTAATAATTAGTTTCACCATGAATCAAATACATTTTAATAGCTTGAAAAGAAAGAGCATTTAGCCTGATTCAAATGAGGATGAAGCTTTGCTTGATTTGACCAAGGATGTTTAAGATTTGAACAATAATATGTAATATAGAAAGTCTTTAACGGCAACCTTTTCCATTCTAACTAGTGCATAATATTGGTTTTGCAATCATTTAGTAATTATATAAGGAGGACATATTTATTACGAATTATTGATTTTATAATTACTGCTGCTGGTATTCACATTATTACACAATGAAAATCTTTTAATATACAATGCTCTTCACCCTCAGCTGGAGAACAGATAGTGCAATGCAATTTAGAGAGTAGCCAAGAGTAGATTTTTATCGGTATTTTTTTTTTTTTTGCCAACCAACTAAATGGTTTGCTTTCTGAAAAATATTGCTAATGGTGCTTAAGCAGACAGGAATGCCCAATTTCAAGGTCATTCCTGGCAGTTGATTATAGTCACCCAATGAGCACAAGGTTCCTATTTAACTGTTAAGTTATTTTTGCTGCACTCATTGCTGGGAATTAAAAGTTATGACTATAAATTTGCTGCCAGCTAATAGACATCAAAGGCCACAATCATACACTGGATCATGACACATAAAGATATATCTCCTATGAAATTGATTTTTTTCTTCATGTGCAAGGCAGCTTTGCATTACTCTCCTCGTGGAGTTTCAGCACAGGAAGTGTCTAGGCAGGCCAAGTGTAACTGTCAGCATAGTTTATATTCTGGGCCGAGAACTCCTTTTATTATTTTTTTCTCCGTGATGATGTGCAAAAAAAAAGGTTGTCTAAGCATATATTTTGATTTCACTTGCCAACAGATTCTGAATAGTTGATTTAAGGTCACTGTCACCCCCAAATGGGAAAAGATTAGGTTTTTGTGGACCAGAAATATTAAAAAGTCTGCCTAAACAATATTTCCTGCTCACCAGAATTTAAAATTGATGATTTTCACACCAGAAGAAATCCCATAGAGTTTTGTAAAGATGTAAGTCTGTTAAGCATTTCAATCTGTAAGATTTTCACTATCCAAAAGATATGAACATGAACGTCAAATCAAATTACAAGGCCTTGATTAGTGGTTTTCTGTCTTCTGGATGTTTTGTTGCTATTACAGAGAGATCCATATTTTCTTTTACAAAAAAACATAAGTTGTGTCTAAATAAAATTCTAGAAAAATCAAATCATATTTTAAACATATGCAGGTGGAAGTGCTTCTCCTGGCCTTCTAGGTGAGACAGCTCTATAGTTCTGGGCACCAGTGTGCATTTCACCGGAGTGACTGGAAACTCATAGTTACAGCACCATTGAAGACAAGAAACTAGCTGACCGGAAATCCCCTTCTTTCATCTGCAAAGTGAGGTTAATTATTTTATTTCATGTGGAAGTTAAACTCTAAACTCATCAGCCTAAATTTTAAAAGCCTTCTAAAATCATTCCCTAACTTTACTTTTCCAGTTTATCTCTCACTGTACTCCTCCTCCTCACACAATAGTCAGGCTCAGCTTCGCACTTCCTGTAATTAGGACACGTTCATTTCCAGCCTCTTGTAGCAGTTTCTGTCACCTTAAATTTCATTTTTCTCCCTCCCTCCCTCATATTCATTTTCTCTTTCTCCCCTTCTAGTTTGTACCACCCACTTAAAGACACAAAATTTTTAAAAAAAAGAATATTTGTATATATGTAAGAAAAAATTAACTCTGAAGAAAAGGTAAATCTTGTGAAAATAAGAACCCAGGGTGATTGCCTAGGAGAGTTTCTGAAATAAATGAAGTTCTTTTAAATTAGGGGATCAGAAAAGGCCATTCTGAGGAAGTGGCATTTAGGTGGGCATGAAGGTTCCAAGCAGAGAGCAGCAGGTATGAAAGGCCTCAGTTGAGTAAATTCTTGTGGTGCTCAATGAAAAAAAATGGAAAGTCTAATGGGCTAAAGAAGAGGAAAAAGGAAATAATGGCTTCAAATGAAATAGGCAAGGCCAGATGCATTAAAGTTTTGGGATGACAATAAAGAGTAGGGATTTGATTTGAAGTGTCACTGAAAGCCATCTGAGGGTTTTAAAGAAAAAAAAATAATATGATCTCATCTGTCAGTTGAATGTGTACAAGATTCAAAGTTCTGGTTGATACTGCAGAGAATATGGTGATGGAGCAGTCAGTGAATGTTACAATTTCCTTCTGCTTTAGAATTCTGACACAAAAATCAGAGTGGAGAAGAAATTTTGCTAACAATTTGTTTATGTCATAGAAATATTTGGGGGACTATAGTGTGTGTGGATTTACATGTTATGTTATGTGTGTGTATGATTATATACATAATAAGTAATTATATGTTTTAGGAAGATATTACACATTTACAGAAGTTACCAAGTTAAAACACATATCTGGTTGGAATGTGTTAAATATTTCCTGTGAAGCTATTTTGCTTATTATGACAAAGTGGCTTTCTTTCATTTGTACAGTTTCTAGAACAGCTTATTACCACTGTATTTTCCAAAATAGATTTTTATTTTTCAATCTTCTAAATATGTGATTGTTATTTATGTACCTTTCATTTGTCTCCAGATGTTCAGCTTGGTGACACTCAATCAAACTAATGAATTATGAAATGAAACTAATAGTAACTCAACTTTTCCAAATTGCTGAGACAGAAAGTAATAAGAATTCATTATTGGAATTCTAGGATAGTGGAAGTTTTCCACACATAGCTTGCTCCAGAGTCAGCACCTTTAGGTTTGAGGGCTAGTTCATCCTCTAAGGCTTTCTGTTACTGGTCACGAAATTGGGTGCAAGTTGGGGTGCTTTTACATTCTAGTCGGACACCTCTTCTTGGGAAGTGAGGGGCTTTGATGGCAATTACTATAGAAACAGGGAACTACTATTTACTTCATATTGACACATATGACCAGTTTTGAAATCAACTGACATTTTGATTAACCTACTTCAAAAAAAGATACCACTAAAATGTCTTTCTGGGGTGCAGAGACACATTAGACATTATTGACCTTAAAAATAAAGCAATTATTCTACTAGCAAAGATGGGTTCATTCAGGAATAGAGGAGAATTGTAGTTTGGGGAATGTAAGCTCTGGCAAAACCACTGGCAATTATGCGGAACAAAGGAGAGGAACGTTTTTTTATACAGACATAAGCAATTTGTTATAAACAAAGAGTCCAGTGAAGAAAACTGGGAGTTTGAAGTGTAGTGGCTTTTCATCGTCTGGGTTAATCTCTCATTGGCTGGGCTGTTGCCAGGGGAAGAGAAAATCATCTTTTCTTCTGTTGGGGTAGTAGAGTAAAAAACATTTTCTGTTGGAGATGCAAGGTAGGTCTCTTCTTGTTTGGGGTAACCAGTAATGAGTGGTAGGGTATGAGAGCTTCCCCTACAGTCCATCCTGACTCCAATGTCGTTTGAGGTCTCCCTTATTAATTTTTACAACATTGTTTAATTCTCTTTCCTATATAAGCCTACATATTAAACCAGCTCATTCAGTATATGTCTACACTTGGCAAAGCTGTCCTAAAACAAACAAACAAACAAACAAAAAAAAAATTCATGGTTTTTTTTAAAAATACAGCCCACAATCATAACTATTTCTATCAGAGTTATTCCCCCCCCATGAAATAGTGAAAGAAATGGTAAGTTGGGAATTAGCCATTTTCAGTTTTTAACATATTTTGTCAAGTTGACTAGACTATTTTATCTTGGGAAAGTTACTTCTTCTCCTTAGGGCACAGTTTCTTCATCTGCAGATAAAGATACTGTTTTGATTAATTTGCCAGATATGGTCTACCACTAAATATTGTTGTTTTTTTTTTTTTTTGCTGTGATTGTTTTATTTTATTTGTTTTATTTTATTTTATTTTATTTTATTTATCTCAGACATATTAAAAGTCTGAGAAAAGTGTTTAGTATAGTCTTTTACATATATAAAGATTAGAATGGATGTGCCACTCTGTATTTTATTTTCCTTTAAGTTGAACTACTGTGTTTACTTTCATTTACTTTACATTCACAATTTCAGCAAACTTTTTGTCATGAGAGTAGGAATGCCAGACCAGGCTGACAATGACACAGAATAGTCTCTCCTTCTTGCTATTATGATGAATACTTCCACTGCTTGCCAATCCACAAACTTTGGAAGGCATCCTGGGAGCTGGTGATTATAGTCATTGCTTTACTTTTTATTGCTTTTCACTTTTTATTTCAGTTTTTTGTCTTTTAAGGAATCCCCATGTTCTTTGGCTCTCAGAGTAAGTCTTATTTTGCTAAGCCAGAGTTCACTTGCAATGTTAAAGGAGATCAATGTTATTTTGGACAAATTCACACTATCTTTCTCATATACAGTGGTTAATGGAAGATTAAATATGGTAGCAAAACTTTTGATTATCTGTGCAACACGATTTAGCAAAATAGATCATTGAGAAATTACTCATATTTGGCCTTGAGATGTATTAGAAGATGCATCTTTGATCTCACTTTCTAATTATGTTTTACTTTGGTCTAATGTTAAAGAAATAATTTGCATTCCCAAAGCACATACCAAGTCACAACAGAGGAAAGGGACTTAGAAAAAAGCAAAAGAGAGAGAACCAGGATAAGCTTTTCAAATGCCATGGAGAATTCATAAAGTAAATTTGTATGTAAATAATCTAGATTTCATTAAATTTACTCTTTGTTCTGTAGGCTAACTTCTCTATCTTAAAATTCTTTCCATTCCTCTCTTCCTCAAAACCAAAATCATTAAAGATCAAATAAACGTGAATTCGTGAGTACCTTCTATAAATACAGAATTATGGACAATGCATATTGAGAAAGCAAGTCTTGCTATTTAGAAGCTTCCATAAATGCTGACATATGAAGCTAAAACATGCAGGGCAGAAGGTAAGAGATGGCAGCTCAGAAAAATATATAATAATTAATTGTTCAGTTGTCATGGTACAGAGCATCCTCTATAAGAGATTAAAGGAAGAGATCAGTACAAGCTGCTAAAGTGAGAGATGGCTTCACAGAGGTATTTGAAATGGGGTTTAAAGTCTGAGCAGAATTTTAGTAAACAGAAATAAAAAAGAAAGAAGGACATTCCAGATTCCAGTGTCCAGAAAAAAGAATGAATTGGAAATACATTATACAATATAAATATCTCATTGGGGGCAGAAGCTGGGCAAAACTAATTTATTTTACTCAGAAATTTTAAATAAAGAACCTTGAATCAAGAGGTTACCTAGAAACTTTAAAATGAAAAAGAAGGGTAAATTTCCCTGGACAACAGTATATGTTAGCTATAGAAATTCACTGTCTCAGTTAGGCATAATAGTTGAATTTAAAAAAATTCTAAAGTCAAACAACATTTGAAGTGTTGTGGTAAAATAGGGGTGATCAAAACCTGTGCTTTAGGATGTCAAGTTTTAGCCTTAGGGCCCTAATGAGAATTTTTACCTAGTCTCATTGTCACATAACATCAAAAAATTTGTTTTCGAGATTACATCACTGATGTTCTGTGTGAGCAGAAACTTAGACCAAAAAAATAATAATATTCTATGGACTTTGAATATTTTCACTTTCCTGCACCTCAACACTCAGATAATCCTCCCAAGCCTCTGCTTACTTGAATCTTCCTCATTGAAACCAAATGGAGAAATGATGCCAGTAACAAGAATTTCATTGTTACAGAAAACGTGACTATATACTATGCTTCTTATTTATTTTACCAACTACAGATGTAGTTAGTTTTGTGTGATGCCCAGGAGTGGAGACAATGAAGACAGGGGTAAGATAGGAGAGTACTGGAGCTGTGAATAAAAACAAATTTTTGAACATCACAATTCCTAGCTTTAAACAATTTATAAACTACAGAGACAAGGTAACTTCAAAAGAAACATATAAAAATAAACAGTTGTAATCAAGAAGGGGCAATAAGAGACAGTAAGGAAAGTCTGAAATGAGGCAATGTGGTGTGAAAGAAACTATAGGTCAATGCCACAATATATGGGAAAGACACAGTGTCCTGAAAGAAAGGAATTGCTGTGTTGAATGGCATTATTTAGGGACAGGATGGGGAGTGTAGAAAGAAGGCCAGTGTATGACAGGGGGTGACCAAGGAAGTGTGTGTGTGAGTCCCCTTATTTTAGCATGTGTGCATACACAGTTTTCTATAAGTTAAATGTTTTAATTCCCACTTAATAAGTTTAACATTAGTCAGGTTAAGCAATTTGTTTAAGACTACACAGTTATGTAATTGGTAGAACTGTTTAAAATTTAGGTGTGTCTGATCCTAAAGTCTTTGTTTTTGTCCACTCACGAGCAGGGCATGAGCAGAATTTGAAAATGAGAACTATTGCAGAGATGACTTTTTAAATAACAAGAGTTAAGAAGACTTCAATTAGATCTCCATGTCATGAAAAGAAAAGAGATACAGGAGAAAGAATGACAGTCATGAAGAAATAGAGATAGATACAGAGACATAAAATCAGAGAAAGAGACTATTATAAGCCAAGTAAAATGATTTCCATTTTTTTTTTAAATCTTAATATATCTTAGACTCATTCAAGGGATGGTGGTAATTATATTTAAAAATTGTATTAAAAATCTCAACCAGAATAGGTCTTTATCATTTGTCGTGTTGAGTATGGTTATCTGCTGCATCTCTCAGATCAGTCTAATACCTTTGTTTATATCAGTGCTTCCCAATCACATTGGGAGATTTAAAATATCTCAATGCCCAAGCAACAAACTATCCTTGCCAATTAGATCAGAAAGTGTGAGTGGGAATCAGGAATAATAGTTTTTAAAGATACCAAGGTGATTTTAATGCACAACTATGTTTGGGAACCAATGGCTTACTTGAAAATGAACTTCATTGTCTTTTACTCTAAATTTATCTTAATATCTGCTATTCTAAAAGAGGTAGATATTAAATAAATACAATGGAGTTTAGGCTTTAAAGTCTGTGTAGATCTGAATTCAAAATCCAGCTCTGTCACTTCTCAAGTACATTATTTAATACTTTTAAATATTTGTTTCCTCACCCATAAATAAATAACCACTTCCCAGTGTTCTAGCATTATATGAGGCAATAGATAGATAAGATCTGGCACAATTCTGCTACGTGGTGCTCTTTTTTTTTTCTTCTACTATATACAGTTTAATGAGGAAATTGAGACTGCAAACAAAAGTGACTTACCCCAGGTTCCAGAGCTAGTTGAAAGCACAGCAAAACTTAGAAACTTGCCAGCACCTCTCTTTCAAGCATTGTTTTCATTATAAAATTCTAAAGATAGTTTTTGGGGAAACAGTAACAACAATGAAAACTAATCGGGAGGAATAAATAAACCTGACTATGATTTTCTAGCTTCTTACCTGGAAGTCACCAGTGTTGCTCTGAATCAAGCTTATAATCTGCTTAATGTGTCCCTGTCTCACATTATACATTCTTGTCTCCTTCACTTTTATATCTTTCACACACAGACTGATTTCTGTCTTGAAACTTCTACCCACAAACTATTTCTTCCTCACCTTTTTCATTTCACTCAGTGTTCCTTCTGCCTTAGTTTTCTTTTATAAAAAGACCATATGAAAATTTGCCTAATCCACAAAATGTTTCTTATTTCATCTCCTTATTAATCTTGTCAGTATAATTAAAAAAACTTTGGTCTTAAAGTTAAAATTTCTGTTTAAATCAAGTTTATTTTCTCCCCTCCACCCACCATAACACTGGGGAGGAAATTAGTAAACATCTGGGTTAAAACAGAGAATTTTTCTGGGGCTGTTATGAAGATTTCTCAAATAAAAACGAAAACACTTTGCAGAGCACCAGTATGTCAAAAAGATTGGGACAGACTTTTAGGATTAAGGACAACAAAACATAACAAATTAGATTTTATTTACAGGTATGTCTATGATTTATTTCCTTATGTGAAATGTAAAATAACAACCTTTTAGATAATTCAAGCCCAGTAAATGCCCAATGTTGTATCAATTTTCTAGTTATTTTGGTGAAAATGGTCATTTCTTTTTTAATTATTCAGTTGATTGTCAATTTTATAATTCATTTAGCTTGTGTAGACTCAGTCTCAAAGTTTTAATCCAGGGCCTGTCACTCAATTCCTCAATGACCTTGGGCAAGTCACTTAATTTCTCCACATCTCAATTTCTTTGTCTGTAAAATTGGGATAATAATCTTGACCTCAGAGAGAGGTTGCATGAATTAACTGATTAATGATTATAAAGCAATTTGAAAATACAGAACACTATATAAATGCTAAGTATTGTTATTAAGCAAATCAATTCAGAAAATCAAGATAATGACATTTCTTTTCAATCTATTTCTTAAAGTGCTTAACGCCTTTGCATCTAAGCTCCCTGTTGTAAAAAAGCAGTTTAAATATTTATAATTTGAATTTTTCTAGTTTAACCACTTCCTACTGCATACCAGAAGAGAAAAGAAGCAAAAAATTCTCTTGAGCTAGGAACTTAAACAACTCACTCACTTTGACTTTTTTGCTTACATCCATTTTAATTCAGAAAAGTCTATCAATCAAGTATCTCTATTTATCTAACCTATCTATTTTTTAGAATCCTAGAATTTCAGGGCTGAAGAAACATTAAAGACCTTATATTTCAATCCTTTTGTATCATTGATGAGGAGAATATGTTCAAAGAAACATGAAGTTTTTGTTCAAGTTAACATGGCAGTTGGTTCCAGAGCTGATTTCTATTCTCAGTCCGTGGCCGCCTAACCTACTGGAGCAGGTAGTAAAATGGTGAGCCCTGCATTCAGGGATCTGATTGGAGAGACTTATGAAACTGATAGCCTGAAAGATTATAATTAATTATTTTTTACTTTAAAAACAACATGAAATAATTTCACCAATTTTGAATTAATCAATTATGGAGTTTGTTTATGTACTTTGGAGGTACAACATTATTAGTATTGACCATCATGCAACTTTCAACTTTCTTCATCTGCATTCACTTAATTCTGTCACTTTCCAAATTAGGTGAACTCAAGAATTAGATTTCCGATTATATATATAAATATGTATTTTAAGGAAAGATATAAAATTTGAATTTGATTTTTAATTAGAATATTTTAGGTCTGTGTGCAGGTCAGCCTACTAGCTAAGTAGCCTTAGCCAGGCATCCTCTCATTAGGGCATGGTTGTCTAATCTCTTAAAAAAGGATCAGCATAAAAACGTGCTAAAGTCTCTGTGATAAAATTCTAAATGCTGTGTTGTCTGAAACTGAGTTGAGAATTCCTCAGGTAGATATTGGCTTCCGAATAGGTCATAGACAATAAATCTGATTGTAAAACCAGTCACACTTTAAACCAAATGCTCATTTGAGGTTTCCTATCTTCAATGAAATGCATTTTCAGGATATTAATGCTGGAAGGAATATTGGAGATGATTTAGTCTGATTCCCTCATTTTATGTTGAGAAAACTGAAGTCTTGAAATATTAAGTAAATAGTCCAAGGTCACAAAGAAGCCAGGTTTAAAACTCAAGATTTTGTGAATCCTAGTTGAATGTACTTTCTTCTGAATCATTAATTAAGATGACATTGGAGGAAATGACACTTCATTTGAGCTTAAGACATTCATAAAACAAAAGAATAGTTAAGTCTTTAAATATTGTTTCTCTTAGTTACGCCCTTTTCACTCTTCACACGGGTTTGTTCTGATGACACGGCTTTTAAAAGAGAGTAGTAATTCCTTTCAAAATAAAAACTCAAATGTCATAGTGTCTAAAATACCATCACCGATATCTGTATTTCTCCTCAATGACCTGTTGATAATAAGTTTCATGTATTATGTTGATAGATGAGTGGAGAAAACCTGTTGTCTGTTTCCTTGAGTGTTGGGATTGAGCAGTGGAGACCTCATGGCCTTGTCTTATTCATTCTTGGCTTTTCATGGCATTCCAAAAGATTTGGACCTGTTTAGGATGGGGTTGCTTGCCATTCACAGAGTAACACTGGCCTGCTGAAATCAATATTGCCAATGTGATATCCTCTATTGAGCAGTTTAAAGTATCTCTTACCATCAAAGGACATATTCCCATTGGCACTCGAGGGTTTTTGAACCTGTTTCCATCACAACTGAATAGGTCTGTGAATATATGAGGACCTCCAGAATCTAATATGCAAAACCTCACAGCCATTGTCCTGAACTATGGAGGGAGAAACCTCAGTAAGAAGCCCCTTTTTACAAAATCTGATGAATAAGAATGTGGAAATGCTAAGTTCATGGATCTCCTTGGGCACAAGTTGATGTTTATAGACTTTCCAGATATGATGCTTGGTATTCAATTATGGAGTTAGTCAGCCTGGTTGATGACATGTTTTTTTTTTCTACAGGATGGTAAAAAAATTAATAAGCTAACACAAACTGTTATCAAGAACTGTGTAGTTATTTTCCAAAGATTGGTTCAAGTAGAACAATTATCTGACCATCAATTTCTCAAATAAGAAACCCATAAACTTGAATGCTATTTTCATCATACTGAGATCATCTTAAGGTATATCATCCCCACTCACAATCTCTATTTCCTTCCCATGGGAACCTCAAACTTAAAATATCTCAAACTTAACTCACTACCTTCCCCTCCAAGCTGTCATAATCAATTAATTAATTTATCAAATGACTTCTAATAGCCATTGATACCCATACATAAATCTACTTGCAGTTTGATAATGTGGGTTCTAGGGAATACCTTAATAAACTCCATGTTTCTGAATGTCTGAAATTTCATCATATGAACATCATTTCTGTTAAAAATTAAACATCTCTGGAAAGTTAGCACATCAAGTTAGCTAACGTTTACAACTTAGAATGGATATGTTTATTTGTAAATATCTTAGCACAGTTTTAAAATAGATAAAGCCAAGGGGGAAATAGTAGACAGAAGTCAACCTATAGGCTGTGTGTGTGTGTGTGTGTGTGTGTGTGTGTGTGTGTGTACGCGCGTGCGCACACGCACATTCTTACTTATGTGTTGGGACACAAAGAAATTGAGGGAAAATTTCAACAGTGAAACTTATATACAGTTCTTTCTACTCCAAGATCCTGTGCCTCTTATCTCAGAAGAGCAATCGACCAGATTAGCAGTCCTTATTCCAATCTGCATCAAAAATATAGCTACTTGAGCCCAATCTTCCAAATTCTGATTCTGATGAACTGGAACGGTACCTTGCTATTGAGGTTTTAAAAAGAGTCTCCAGGAAACTATTGTGCATCGAGAGTGGAGAACCTGTGCCCCAGACCCTCTACAACCCTGCTTCTATTATCAGCTTCTGGTTTCCTCTGATTTTTATGTCTGACCACATTTTCTTTAACTAATGTAAAAAGTGTTCCTCTAGAGTCACTTGCCCTCTCAACATGGTAATACGAAACATTGATCTCCACTGTATGTATCTCCTCTAAGTTTCACAGTTCACAGCTTGTGATTAAACATGAATGCTTTCAACAAGCTTTCCAGCACCTCCATTTAAAAAGATGCGCTTGAACACTGAGCACCCAGGCTTGCAGTGTTCCTCTGTACATTTACACCTGAGAGCAGTAAAACTAATTTAGTGGTACACAGCCATTCGGGTGTTAGGGTCTTTTTGAGAATCTATTGAGTACCATCCTACATTCAAACATTCACATGCACATTTGTCTTTCAGTGGACTTATACCCCAAACAGTTTATTTGTAGACCCTGACATGTTTAAGAATATTGTGCTCAGAATATCTAAAATGATTCTTTTTAGGGGCTGATGGTTCTAATCAGATGGGACCCTAGAGAATAGTTATTAAAACCATGTGCTTTGAATTTGATCATGGACTTTATAATCTAGTCTTCATTACTCACTACTGACATGTCATTGGACAACTTATGTTATCTTTGTCTCAGTTTTTTTCATCTTTTAACTAAATGTGATACACCCACCTCTGAAGGTTTCAGTGAGGTTTATATGAAATCACGTATATAATCCATTTAGCACAGCACCTGGCCACAACAAATACTTGGCAAATAGAAGTTACAGTGATGTAACTGATAATAAAAATAATCCTTAAGAAGTGCCAAAGAGTTCTGGGTAGATATAACTTTGAGAGAATACAAAATTGCTGCTGATGTATTAGGGAAACTGAGATATCTGTTCCTTTGTATCACAATTTAAAAAGTACAGAAATACTAGGAAGCTGGTATGAAGAAAGAAATATATGAAAACTAGCTATAGAAAATTAAGCAGAGAAATGGTTTATTAACTGAAAAGTAAGAGCATGAAAAATGTCACTGAGAATTAAGCACAAAAGGTTGTATTCTAACAGAGTCCCACCTTCTTCTCCCTCTGCTGCTTCTGTTTGGTTGACCATTGTTTAGAATCAGTCCATTGTGAGATGGCTTGATGGCATTCGGAGATTATTGTCAAGACCCATCTTCTGGGCAGTGCTAAGACTCTTTCCTGCTAGCATCATGAAAGAAAGACCAAAGGGCTGAGTTTGGGGATCTGGAATTTTTATTACCAACTAGGATTATCTCCTAACCTATGACTGATATTTGCATAAGAGAGTGGAAAAGATCCACCCTTGGTCACCATGCCCCTCTGATAAGAGTGCTGCTTCCCGCAACTTAAGCACCAGAATAAGAGCACAGAATCTTGGGTGCTCTCAGATCCACAGCGGGAAGCACACAACAGCTTGCATTTGTCACCTCTACCCTGTTTTTCATAGACAAGTCATAACATTGGCTCCAGCATGGAATACACACAACTCTAAGCTTGGTTTTGGCAGGCAAATGAGAATAAAAAAAGGCATCTACCCTTCTCTTATGGAATGTAAACACCTCACTGCTGGGCCGAAATTTACATTAGACTTTCATATTTGTAAAGAAAAGTATATAAGTTATTCAGCAGAAATATATATTTACATACTCAATATCTGAATGGTAGTTTTTACCAGCTTATCAGATGATCTCTGATTTCTCAATATGCATTTTTTTCATCAATCTCATATAATAGAATCTGGGTTTAAAATGTAGTATTTTTGTCCCTTAAATTCTTGGATTATTAATTTGAATGTGTCATTCTGAACTGACTGCAGGTCACCACGACAAAGTCTGAGAGCAGGGCTGAGCAGTCACATTGCACAAAGGTCTAATGGCAGGAAAGGGCATTGAGGAGGAATGTGGAGGAAAGTAGAGTCTAACTTTTAATGGAGCCACTTGTCCAGCATGTACTACTTGACCTACTTTCTACTTCATACAGTCCAGCTTACACAGCTGGATAAAAGGCAGACTGTAAGTGAAAACCAGGTACTACTTCTCAGTTGAAATTGCCATGGCAAATAAATTATGAAATTAAAAGAGATAAACTATTGCACATGGATTGTGCAACTCATTTATAAAGAAACTGATTCATAGACTGTTACATTTTCATGCACATTCAATTATTTAATAGCCAATATCATGGAGACAGAGTGACAAAATTGAAGACAGCCCATTTTTTGTTAGCTTTCTGAATTTTTTTGTTAATGTAATGAGAACAACTACCTCGATATCAAGATGCAATCACCTTGCAGTTAATATAAAAGATTTTTTAAAAACCATATTCATCATAGCTATCCAAGTAGAACATTAGTAACTCTCTGAACAAGCGACGAGTCTAAATTAAATCAAAAGGCAATCACAAGAGTGAGAGCATGAGAGCCATAGATCATTGCACAGGGAGGTCAGTGAGCTTTCAAAGCCTGACAAGATGACTCGCCCTAAAAAAAATCCACTTATGTCTCTTTTGACTCTTAGCTGTCTCAATAGTATGAGAATCCTGGAAAAGTTCAGGTTCTTTCAATCATCAGGAATCAGTGATCCAGCCAAAAACCAGCCATGACTTCAAGGAGCCAGGAAGGCCATGTGTCTCCAAACATCTTCCCACAGTCAGTAGAGGAACCTGGAAAATCCAAGGTTAGACCCTGAGTTCTGTTAAAATTCAAAACCCCTCCTCAGTGCAGACCTATGGATGCCACAGACGACTTCAGGTGAGGGACACAGAGAAGCCCCCATCTTTACCTATTCATTGTTTTGTGTGTCCGGTTGACTTCATTAATGATCAAACACAGAATGGCAACACAACAAAATTCTAAAATTTTTTCCATAAATTGCTAAGATGGAAAGGTGTGAGAAATCAATTCAAATACCTCAGATCGCTGTGCCTTTTTCATTTGTAGTTCCAAGGTCTAAATAACTGCATAAAACAAATCAAGGGAAAATAGGGCCCAGCTGCCTGTGGCCTTTGTTGATGAATAGGGCTCTAAGTCAGTCACTCAGCTGTTTTATTACTTGTCTTTAAGGCTGATGAGTCCCAAGCAGACCTGCATCACTGAATTCTCAATAAAGGGTTAGTACTTGTCCTGCAGAATAATAAGAACCACTAATGACACCAATTAAGAGCTGTAAATGTCATTTATACTTGTTTGTTATTTTTCAAATCAATAAGGCAGGAAAGACACAGCAGCCTGAGATAATTTAGATTGGAACAGTTTGTGAGGACATTTTAATGGATATATTGCAATAGGGATTCTCGTTCTCCTTTTGGAGACATTGTGTTCCTCATTGGGTCAATTCTGATATTTACTTAAAGTGGAACTTACCCCCTAAATAATTAAACATAGGGGAAACTATTTAAGACAATAAAAAGAGAGACAAATAAATACCTTTCTAAATTTTGTTCATTAAATCTCTTGTTTGAAAGAACCACCATTTTATCTGAGAAGATATCTCTAAATGGTATAATGAATAATTTACTAAAATAATAAACAGTAATTCAGAAAGAAAAAACAATTAGTAATGCAGACTGGAGCACTCAGCTCTGATGCTGTAGGAATTGCAAGGGCACACATTTTCATAAGGTTTTTACCCTTTTGCCAAATGTCAAAAGTAGACTTATAATTAGTGCATTCAAAAGATTGTGCAAGTTGTGCATGAGTTGTTTGTTTTGATAGAATGTGAGGCAGCTGGTCAGAACTCTAGATATATATATATATATATATATATATATATATATATATATATATATATATATACATATTAATTCCAGAAGTGAAACAGCAGTCACTGGGGCCCTGTCCTAGTAAGAGAAAACTATTAAACAATTCACTGATGAGGCAGCAACCAGGAACAGACAACCCATTCCCCATAAAACAATTGAGCTGTACCAATTATCATAGCTAAAGGGTCATCTCACCAGAAAGTTTGAGAATAGCTAACCAAGCTAACTTCTGGGTGTTTTTGTGCATGTGTTTTTAAACTTTTCTATTATAATTTGGGATGTTGACAAAGATAATAAGAAATATCATGTGAAATTTAAAATTGCCTATCCTAATTTTCTACCTCTAGACCCATTCCCCTGTCAGTGGATGTTCTGCTTTGTTTGAAAAGTCATATTTAAAGAATTAACTTTCTGAAGATATATTTTTAATTATTTTGAATAGGATGATAAAATCACAAAGCAAGGAAAAACTTAAAAGTACAATTTGGGAAATAACCATGTAAATAATCAATAATTATTTTGTGTAAATATATTCCTGAAAATAAAATAATTATTTAAAAAATTAAAGTTTTAAATATTCAATTTTTGTGGCTACATAGCACTCATTATCCAGTTTGATTATTTACACTAAGAATTAGCATAAATTGAAGCTATAAATAAAAACAATTTTAAAAATTAAATTAACCAGTTTTTAAAATCAAACATATAGTGATGTAGTAGGAAACAATAAAGGGTATAGCAAATATATTATAGCCCTATATCTTCTCTGGTTGATTCATTCATACACATACTATTGGTTTTTTGTGGGTTTCAATAGTATGATATTATGAATATGAGAAAAAGAGAAAAAAATAGCCAAGACCAGATTTAGGCATCTGCTCAGATTATTAAATAGAGATTTGATGCAAAGTTTGATCTCCAGCATTGTCATGCTTATCTTTGTTTTGAATAGTGTAATTATTATGTCCATAAATTGTCTCTAACTTACCTACCACTCCTCTTCCTACTATCTCTTATACTTTCCCAGTTTTCTCATTTAGCCAAATTTATTGATTCATTGTCTCCCAAATATTTCTCACATTCTTTCATGCCACTGCCTCCACCTGGACTGTATTCTAATTTACCTTATCTCCAGCTATGAAAATTCTACTCTCTGTGACACGCCAGTGCATAGTTCAGGCCTTTCATAAGGCATTAATTGATTAACACAGTTGGAAATAGTGTCTCATTCATTCATTTGATCATTCATTGATTATTTCATTTATTCAGCAGAAATATCTTGGTCTGTTATGTGCCAAGCATTGTGGTAGGCTCTGCTCTTTCTTATAAAATACTAGTTTTTTCTTTGGACCATTCACATAACATGTGCTATATTTTGACTGTTGTTACAGCAACATGAGTTTTATCTCAGCATAGTGTGGAAGGTTCCTTGAGGGCTGATGTCTTGCTTTAGTTGTTTTTGAATTTGCTATATAACCGATAATGGCACTGTTCATACACAGAAGAAATGAATGAGAATCATGAGATGTATATACAATTTAAAGACAACTAAACTGCTAAGTTTGGGGGAAACTAATCAAAATAGTTAGCTCTGTGTCAATGTAGATACAACACTCAATTGATTGGCTTAATTTCTTCTTTTCTACTGGTAATCTGGATATTATGTTAAATTAGTGTTAGACATATTTTCTTACTTCTTGAATTTGTTTTATTTTTTTCCAAAAGTGAATCAGGATCTTCAACATGTAGACATTGAGATGTGGTTTAGTGTTTTGTTAACAGAGATTTGCATTCTACAAGTCACCTGTGTCAATTGCTACCAGTCACAGAGTTGGATGCAAAAGTACATAGGATCCCTCTATCTTATTTGGTCTGTACAAAAGGAACTGTATAAGGCTTCTATAAGCCTAGTCACTATATGGTGAACTTTGCCTCAACCTAAAACTAGTCCTCGGTGTGCAGGGGATATGGTGGTGACTGATACTAACTAAAATACTCAAGACCATACAGAAGTATGTGAATAGATGGGCCAAATTTGACTCACTGAAAAAAAAAAAACAAAAAAACAAAAAAAAAAAAAAAAAAAAACTTTTTTGTCTCCCTGTCCCAGGCTCTCTGAACTCATTCTTTCTCTCACCAAAAGATATCTACCAGAAAGCATCAGGTGAATCCCTTTACTCTTGGAAGAGAGTTAATTTTAAGCATGGGGAGAAATTATACTAAAAAATTCACCATTATCTGGGAAATGCCAGATACCAGGAAGGTGGATGATACTGGACATGTTAGGGGCAAGCAGCCCTAAATTTAAAATTAAACTAATTAGGGGACTAACATTCTAATTACTCTATGGAAAGGTCAATGTGGTCCAGGGACTTTGGCTCTGGACATCTGTTTGATGTTTGCATTAACGTATTAGTTTTCTAAAGTTCAGGTACTTGCCTCTGTTACTGACAAAGAATCTAATAAGGCATTATGACCTCAGTGGTGGAATGGATATCCACTGTTCAGGACAGGCAAGCCCTATGCAAAAGGAAATTTTTAGTTGCAGTTATAAATGACAATTGAAAAATTCTCATTACTTTTTAACACTTAAATATAGAACTGATGTAGGTAATGTCATGTATATTTTTTTTCTTTTGGGAAACTACTTCCTCATATATGGGAGTCAGAGGATCACTAGTAAACAATGTTCTATGTTCAAAGAGCATTTATGTGTGTGTTTCCTCTCAGCTATCAAATATAGGTCAAGTAGTATCTCATTTCCTTAAGGAAGAGCCTCTCCAGGGTCAGACCAGACTGGGGATGACTAGAGAGGGGTGAGATGGTCGCAGGCTAGAGAGGGACAGGACTCACCTCAAGGGGGCAGCTGCTCTTTGCCATACAAGAATGCAAGTTCAGTGTCACCAGAGCTTCATAAAAGCCACAGAATTGACTTTTATATGAAATCTTCCAAGTTTCAAATTTGGCTTAACATTTTTTAATATGCTGTTCAAGATAAACAAAATGTATGTCTGAACCATATTCAGGCCTTAGATCAACAGTTTGCCACCTCTGGTTTTTTAAAAGCAAATTTGTTGTATGATAAAGGCTGTCTTGGAAGGAATCCTCACCCTGCCCCTACCTTACAAATCCTTCCTGGTTGACTTTACCCCTAGATGGTCTGGTTTCTTGCCTTATTGACACAGGGAAAATATATTCCTTGAAGAAGTGCCTTTTTAAATGATGCCTGAGAAAATGTACAGTAAATGTCTCTGAATTTTCAATTCTGCTTTCCTAGATAAAAATGTAGTCTCTACAACAAAAGAATTAGTATTTTTTACCTGGTTCTCATACTTATGCTTGTTTTATGGTAAACGCTCTGTCAATTCTGTATTTAAATGTTAAAAAGTAATGAGGATTTTTCAGTTGCTATTTACAACTGCAACTAAGAATTTTCTTCTGCATAAGGCTTGCCTATCCTAACTAAATACTCAGTGATTTTTTCTTGTTCTAATGCCTTTAATTAGATTTATAGACTCTTTACAGTGTTTATGTTGATGAGAGACTTAGAATATAACACACACTAATAAAATAACCCCACTACCCAACTTGTGCTTTTGCATGTTTTATTTTAGTGAATAATGAGTCTTAAATAATGTTCTGAATATGTTGTCGAGGATGTTCTAAAGAAATATGGACTGATGATCCATCAGGAAACATTAATAAACATACAACCACATGGAATTGGTGACCGAGAAAAAGTGATTCATTGGGCCATAAACCATTAAAGAATTTGGGTCATGAATGCCTGCTACGAATAAAAATGTATTTAGAAAACAACAGTTATATATTCTCATTTTTAATTTTTTTTCTCTGACTTTTAGCTTGCATAAATGTTTTAAAATGGAAGGTAATCATTGCATAACATTCTCAATCCCGAGGTAAAGAAATGTACTCTACATAGTTTCCCTTTCACATGACACAGCCATTTTCATGGTTATAGCTAATTAGCTTCCTTTCGACATTAGATACAGAGGATGTTTAAGCAACGTAAACTAGCTGTCATCCAGCGGCATCATAATCAAAATGGCATAAAATTTGCCATAAAACCTACAGCTAATAACATTTATAAGGCACCTTATTACATAAGGATATTGAAGAAGCTCAGACAGTGTATATCACAATTCCTCCCCGGGGACCTGGTTCATTTTCCTAATGACTGTGTATGGGTTTACTTTAGGAGCTTTTATGCACATCCCTGAGCACGGAGCTTACCCAGCCAGACAGATAAGAACTGAGGAAGAGTGGCATCCATATGCAGCAACAAAGTACTAGATCTGTCTGAAAAATGAATCAGAAAAATGGCCATCTTTGTCATTCATCAGTTAAGCCTTATCATTTCATGGCCATACTGGTTTAAATATTCTTTCATATTTTAGTTGAAGAAGCTTATACCTGCTCTCCACTTAAGAGACTTTAATTTTCCCTCCTCAATGCCCTACTCCTATATCCTTTATGATTCCTCTCGTCCTCCAAGGCAATCTTTAAGCCATGTTTTTCCATGGGGCTTTCCTTGATGTCTCTAACCCACGTTGATCTTTACCTTTGAATTTTATTGCTTTTGTTATCTTCTTGGCACAATGTGTACATTCCTGCCTATCATTATTTTCCTTCTGTTTTAACAAAGGAACAACCCTACCAGCTCAGCTTTATCCCATCACCAAATCATAGATGGTAAGCCCTGATGTACATGTTCCATCATTAAATTCTATTTGATCACTCCTATCTGGGACTTCCTTTTCCCTTGGTGACATGCTGCTTGGGTGCCAGCCCATGGTTCAGTGTATTCACATAATTCCTGCATTGCTACCTGGCTCTTACTGTTCCACTGTGCCAGAATTTGTTTCTGGTGTCTCTTACACTGCTTTGAATAGATCTTCTGAACTACTACTCAACCAATCATTGATTAACAAAGAACAATTGCCACCTAGTAGCCCTACTACTAGTTCCACCCAGTCATTTCTCATGCAGCAACTTGAATATCACATATAATCTGCATAGTCAACTTTTCTGTTCCTCCCTTGGCTTGGTGATCCCTCTCGGGGAATGGGACCAACTATTATCTGAACTATCTTTGCTATCTCCAATCAGGGAAGAGTCTGAATGTCAGATAACTTAGATTCTGTCAACTATGATAATTACTTTAGCTTATTTCCTATCATGTAATTTAAACATTATGTTATACCCTAGCCAATTTACTGATTATGCCATGTATAAAGCTTACCTTTTATTTATAATTAGATTATAAGCTTCTTATGAAGAAAGACCCTGTCATTACACTTCTTTATCAATGCTTTAATGTGTTCTCTAGTCCTAGGTATGTGGTAGTGCTCATATATTCATTAATGATTGTCTTTCCCAAACAACTTGTACACAGCATGATTTTAATGTAATGAAGACATCATTCTATCACATAATAAAATCTGGCTATTCACCAGTGGAAGGAGCACCATAGTTACTGTTTATAAGATAGGCCTCAAATGCATCCAAAACCTTCTTTTCCTTACCATGCTCTCTCTTTTTACTCTAAAGTTGATTTTGTACATCATTCAATCTTCAGTTTATAATTTCTTCATTCCCCAATCTTCTTGTCCTCTCCTGCTTCTTGATTTTTGATTTAAAGAACCTTTCTGTTTGGAAATTATCTTTTTTTGATTGTGAAGTAAGTTCTTGTGAACCACCCAGCTCTCAGCCTGGTTAAGTATGGCTTTCATCTTGGAGTCCTTTGTTCCTTCCAGCCTGGGTGACTGCCTTGCAGAAGCCACGTGTTTCCCCACTCCTGTACTATGGCTCATACTATTACCTTTGCCTGTTTCATGGAGGTTTTCTATGTCACTCTGACAGAAATCTTATTCTTCCCATTATACGCACACACACACACACTCACACACACACATACAAATATATATGCATACATACATATAGATATATACAGATATATATCTATATTTAGATAAAGATAAATACATATGATATAAAATATTAAGTAACTCAGAATCTTTAACTCAATTGGTGATGCAAAATATTATGATGGAATGTTTAGTAACAATTATATAAAATGGAATCCATGCAATTAATTGGTAATATTAACAGTGGTCCCCAACTTTTTGGCACCAGGTACCAGAGCTCCTATGAGAATCTACTGCCTGATGATCTAAGGTGGAGCTGAGATGGTGATTCTAGTGCTGGAGAGCAGCTACACATATAGATGAAGCTTTGCACAGTGGCTGGCTGCTCACCTTCTGCTGTGTGCCTGGTTCCTAACTGGTACCTGTCCATGGCCAAATGCCAAAGATATGCCAGCAGAAGGAAAGCATCATCATGTTGTCCCTCTTGTTTTCTAAGAGAGTTTTTATGTTAAGGGATATAGATTATTATGGTGAGAGGAATGGTAGGAACTAAGAGGAGATTGTGCTTTATATGCATGCAGTTATCTATAAAATTTTATAAAAGTTTTGAAATTTATATGGAGTTCTTGAACATCAGTTGGTTAATGATTTTTTCTGAGGCTGAGGTAGCCACAGAACAGTTGAGATGGCTTGAGCAAGGAAAGTGATCCTTTCACCTTAGAAAGCAAGGATAAATTTTATATCTGGAAGTCATACAAACAAAAGTGTAAATGCTGTGAACTGTCCTAGAGAAATTCTTTGACTTCATCAAACTTACTTTTTATGTGTTTGAAGAGATCACAAAACACAAATAAATAGAATATATAGTTTGTCAGATGGTTGATAAGATTAGGAGGCAACTAAAATAGGGTTAGGGATTGCTCACTAAGGCAAGATGCATTAATTCAAGTAAAAAGATTAAGATGGATTTTACTGATGTGATATTGAGCTCTCAGAGAAAGAGGTGAAGAAGAGGACCATTAAAATATCTAGTGAAAGCATCCTGCAGGCATAGGATCAAGAGGCTCTTATTTTAACCTTGCCATATAATACCAAGGATCCCTGTGATCTTGATGGTCATAAATGTAAAGTGATGTCAATCAGTATGGTTTCTGTTTGTTTTGTTTTTGACTCTAGGGCTCAGAGTAGGTAAGAGTTGAATTTAACTAAATTTAAACTTTCTTTTCTAAGTATAGTAAAGAGAAAGGTAATCAAGAGAGTTGAGAAGGTACACAAGAAAATGATAATGAATATAGAATCCCAAAGAAATAAAGAAGATGAAGACATGGAGAAGGAGTGAGGGACACTGGAAAGGTGACAGAACCAACAAATTATAGGTTCTTGTGAGGTCAAAGACTTATTAAATCTGCTATTTAGAGTATAAGCTAGAAAGCTGGGTGATATCATAAGAGAATGGGATTCTTAAAATGGAGGCCATAAAGGGAATGGGTAAGTTATGTTAATAAGGTCCAAGGTGTAACTATACTGACAACAGAAGTAAAATGAAATTCATGATCCTTTCAGAAAAAAAGATAAAAAAAAAGAACTCAGAGGACAGGGGATTGGAGACATCATCCAGGTGAATATGGAAATTATGATGCAGGCTGGAATGGAAGTGTTAGAATGAGAATGAACCAGGATCTAAAATATTCTGGGAATGAAACAGAATGATCCCCAAATTTGTAGATGTCAAAAGGTTTCTTAATCTTCTGGTCTGACTTTAAGGAGGAGAAAAAGTAAATTAGGGAGGAGAGAAAGAGAAAGACTTCCACCCTACTTATCATATTATCTGTGATAAGTGGATGTGAGAGAGACACTAGTCACCCTTTGAAAGGACTGCTGGAGAATCAGCATCTCCAACAGATGAAGGAATTCAGGTTTTCTTTTAAGCAGTGAGTCTCATGCCTGTTAGGCCCAATAACTTGTGTTTATAATAAATATTTTGTATTGATCCTTTAAATCTTGTTATAAAGTCATAGATACTTCAACCTACATACACTATAACTTTATAAAAATAAGTGTAAAGGAGAAAATCAAAATAAAGTTATTTTTAAAAAAGTCATTAAATTACTTCAATACATAAATGCTCAAGCACAATTGGTGGTGGCAGTCACAATGTAGAGATCATATACACTGTATTCATGACAGCTGTAAATAAACACTGATAGGGGTATATTTTCTGGAAAACGCAAATACCACTGGCAGTGTCACCATCAGTGTTAACTGAAATTGTGATAGCTCCAGAAAAATTACAAATAAAGTAACATCTACCCTTGATTTTCATAATAGCTGCATTTCTGGACATTGTAATGTACATTTTCACTGGGAAAATAATATTTTGAGTTCAAAACCTAAAACTGGGTTGTATTCTAGCCTCAGGTATTACTAAACTGCTTTTCACCCCCATGGATATATAGTGGCACACTGGAAAATAGCATGGAATGCAAACCAGTTCCTTCTTGTGCAGTATCATTCCCTGATACTTTGTGCCACCCTTCAATGCCAGTCATTGTGAAAACCAAGAGTATCCATATACATTTTTGAAATGCACCCATGCTTCTTCTGTTGAACACACAAAGATTAATTCATTTTAGGTTGTAGAATGAAAGAAAAGCTTAAGGAAAAGTCTGAGACATAAATGGAACTTTGAAATTGTGATCAAGTATATTCTCAAAGTGATTAAAACATAGGACATTTTGGACAAAAGCTAAACTTGAATATACACATATACTTTGAAGAGTGAAAATTGTCCATAATATTTTATGATTCAAATATTAGATGTGTCTCTTTTCCATTCATTACAAGACTTAAAATGCACAAGATTAAGGAAGAAGAAAGCAAAAAATGCTCAAAGGATACTGCATTTTACTAATTCTAAAAAATGCTAAGACTAGAAATTTTTTGGAGAATTCTATGAATCTGAACTTCAGCTGGGTTTATCATCTAATGAATATGCCTTCTGTATGTGCCTTTAATGTGTGTGGCCATGACGGCATATGCATTTGCATACTCTCAGGCTTACCTTAAGGTTCACATGGAAAAAGCTGCCCTTTTGTGATAGAAAAGCTCTGAGTGAGTGTTTGCAGTCAAGCATTTAATTTACTAGCAAGCAGGTCTGCAAGGGTGCTGGTCAAACGGAGGATGATGATGGTGATAGTAGTGGAGAGAAAAATCAAACTTGAGAGGTTGACTTAGGATAGTTCCAAATCCTATTTTCAACAAAAAATATTGAAATGATATCTTGTTATTCATAAGTGCACCAGGGCAAAAGAACACATCACTTCCCATTTTATCAACATTTATCACAAACTTTTCACCATCAAAGTCTTTTCAGACTGTAAAATAAATACAACCTGGTCCTATCTTTACAAATATACTCATGTGCTTCTATATATGCACAGTCAATTTTGTGTGCACAAATAAGCATAGTTTGGTTTTTGTTCATCAAATATTTTGGAGCATTTTTTCAGATATTTAACTCTCTTTTCTCTGAGCTTTCTAAAGAAATTTAATGTAAAGGGGGAAAATCCTCTTTAAAATTTTTTATTCATTTACACTTCAATCATTCATGTTGTTTAATATCAGCTATTTGATATTCAAGAGCCCTTGGGCCTTTTCAAACATGCTTTAGAAAACCTTTTTTTTTCTTCCCCTAATATAAGAAGAAGTAGCATAAGTAGCATTTTGCCAAAGGCAAGGCAGGGTGAATGCCAAGGGAACAGGGTGCTACTTCACTCTGAACTGTGAAGTTTGAGTAATATCTAAATTGGAGGAAAAGAGAATTCTTGGTAGTTTGCTTTGTATGCACACTTGGGCACCTCTGTTTGTATAGTCACATATACAGTCTGTATTATATTACAGAATGAGAATTTGAGTCTAGAAAAACTCCCTATGTAGATAGATAATTAGCACATTTCCTTCCTTCTCCTCCTCCTTCCTCTTCTTTCTTCCCTTTTATCTTGTAAAAAAAATAAAAGCCACTAGATCTAATTAATCTATTCACTTAAGATATTTTTTCTCATGTTGAGAAATGGGGAAATAGAGCAACTTAAAAGAATCATGGACATTTGATTTTTCAACTGGTTTACGATTTTTTTCTATTAAATTTTATGCTGATAATGATCCATCCCCTAGTTTATTTCAGATACTCAAGCTTCACTGACTCCTAAGGGATGCAACACACAGCCTTTAAAATTATCAAACCTTATCTGCTTCTCTAGGAAAATATCCAAGATTTGTAAAGCTAGAAGCCTATATGTTTTGGTGACTCTCTTTAAGGTAAAGATTAAAAAATATAAATACAAAATCAAGCATTAAAATTAATATTATTCAATGGTAACTGAAACCACAACACATTATACATTTTTAAAACTGTTGAAATCAAGAATAGCATCTTTATATTTATTATATATTTATTATTTGTTAACTG
This sequence comes from Cynopterus sphinx, assembly GCA_030015415.1. NCBI lineage: Eukaryota > Metazoa > Chordata > Mammalia > Chiroptera > Pteropodidae > Cynopterus > Cynopterus sphinx. The sequence continues at coordinate 23,398,453 of CM057384.1, read as the reverse complement.
CCTAGTGCAATTGTCTGCTATTTTCCTGTAACTTTCTGATTACTGGCCCTTTGATCACTTCTCCATATGATAATCATTTTTTTTTAAATGGAGTGACTAAGTAGATAGTTAAGTATTTCCTGTGGCATGTGTTATGGAAATGAGTTTTTAGTCATTGATAGTTTTTTAAAAAAAAATTCAGCATCACATCTTGTCTATAATGTCACATAAATTGCCAAAACTTTTGTAAATTTGGGTAAATATCTCAAGTTTTTTCTAGATATAAGCTAAAAAATATAAATGTATTTCAATTTGTGTATATGTGTACATGTGAGTGATATAGTTTCAAACCTAAAATCCTCTGTGAATTGATTACACACATTTACCAATTTGTGAGAAATGTCTTCTTTTGTAGTGGTCTATTAAGAGTTTTATGTTATCTTCATCAATGTTTGTACTTTGTGTCAAATCATCAGGTAATTAATAAGGACCTATATAGATGCAAAAGGGAAAGGTGTGGCCTGGTATAAACAAGGAGAATAGTGGAATGAAGAGCATAGAGAACAAGACAGCAAATGTGTGTTAAAGCGACAAGGAGGTGGAAGATAGAGGTAAATACTGACTAGTGGAGTTCAGTCCATCAGACTTTAAAGTTAAGGAAGTGACAGCCTATTAATAGGTTAGTATGTATATTAAGTACACACTTATTATCATTTGCACTCAGGTTCCACATATCCAATTCTTTCATATGTACTAATTTGTGGAACCTACCTAGGGGTTATTTAACCTTACACAGAAGTGACTGTGTACCACAGAAATATAACCAACTAATTTCAAAAAAGCCTGCAGTTACCCTAAAGCCACCTGACATTGGTCTAAATGTGCAGAAGAAAAGTTAGGGTGGAAAGAGGAAGTGGTCTTAACCTATTAAAGTAAACATATCTTACTCTGCAAATTTTACAAAAGGGTGTGACCTTGTGAATTATCACATGAGTTGTTCCTATGTCTGACACATACAGGTGAAGGATCCTGACGTGTGAAGCTTCTCTGGCTTGATTTTCATATGCACTTGTCCTTTCCCTTTCTGTATTTTGTCCCTGGTTCTCCACTTTGGGAATTCGGCTGCATGAGTCTTTCAGACATCTGAGGACAGCTGCATGTTTTCGTTCTTAAGTCTCTTCTCTCAGAGAAACATCCTTAGCTTGGGTTTATACTCTGGGGATATTTAAAACATCTCTTCCCTGCTCTTCCCATCCTGGCCTCCAGTTTGCTGTTGCACCTCAAAATATAACCTTAGGAACCAAGCATAATAGTAAGCTTTTGGTACTTATGGCTTGTACATTTTTTATTTCAATTATTCCTAAGTAGCTAGATCAGTAGGTCTGTTAGAATCACATTGGCAATTATGTGGGGGGTATAGCATACTGTCTTCTACAGCTGATGAAAATGTAAATTAGTACAGTCATTGAAGACAAGTACAATGAGAAATAGCTATTTTAAAAAATATCTGCATATTCTATGATCTAACATCAGCACTCAATAGATTCTACCCTAGAAAAAACAGGCACATGTGCAAAATGAAACATAGAATATTCGCCCAGCATTGTATATGTCCGGGAAAATCCAGCAATAACGCAAATGTTAATTTAGCAAGGAAATAATTTTAAAATGTGGTACATTCATATTATGGCATTCTGTAGAGAGAATCAATAAGTAGATAAATAGATTTATAGACTGTCAACACATATTTTTGACTAAAAATCAAACAAAATCAGAATTATATACAAAGCATAAAATATTTATTGTAAGACAAATAGGCACAAAATACACATCAACATATATGTAGAAAGATATAGCAGTAATTGATACTTCTGTGGAGGGCCAGAATTGGGATGGTTGGCTAAAGGAAAATTTTCTCTTAGGTATAGCTTTTTAAAATTTATTGTTTTAAACAAACAAACAAACAAAAAACACATTTACATATTTCTTGAGTAACTAAAATTATTTGAAATAAAATTATATTAGTTGTAGAACAGATAAGGTGACATTATTCCCTGGCTTACACATACAAACACACACACACACACACACACACACACACACACTCAAGTTCAAAGGAAATTCTGGATGATTGGTTAAATTAATATGTATTTAAAGCTCTAGGTTTAAAGTGCACATATACACACAAAACACACAAACTATCCTTGAGTGTCTAGGGTAATGTAGTCATGTCATCAGTTGTAACCAGTGTCATTATGATGATATTAACCTAGCAAGAATCACATGAAATTCTCTGGTGAGGTTTTAGATTTTAGGGAAAAAAAGATTTCTTAAGGGTTACTGACCAAGAATATAGACTCCTGAATGTATATTTGCAAAAATGAAGGTAGACAGGGGTAGAGAGATGAGGGACAGTAGAGTCAAATAATGGTGAGATGATTTGAGGCAGGCTTTCTGTCCTCTCTGCTCCATGTCTTCAACTAGAACATGGGCTAAAATCAAATGCACCCACCTCATGAAAACATTGTAAGGGTCATCTGGACACCATATATGGAATCTCTTTTAAGAGCATAAAATGCTTTACAAATCCAGGTATTGTGACCATCAACTTGATGATTAACCAGTAAACACAAGATTGATATACTTTTTGCTAACCATAAAAAATGAGAAAAAAAAAATCCTGTAAAGTTGGTCCATGTCAACTTGGTGAATGGTGCCTGAGCTCCATAATGTCTGAAACCTTTGACCATGTCCATGGCACTGGCAAATCAATGAATGAAAGCAATTATCCTTATGATGGACTGTGTGAAAGTTTCATTTCTATAAAGAAAATCAGTTGAATGGCTTATGCTAGGCAACATAAACCTAAAATAAATGATGTTGTCTTTGACTGTTACCATTAAACTGTAATTGGAACATTTTTGTGCAAATGATCCTTGTTCCTCTCACCACAAAAGTCTGAAGCTGGTTAGACAGGAAGGAATATTCATCAGAGAGCCCTTTAACTGGATGTATATTGGACCAGGGTGTTAAGAAGATTTACTCTTTTACTCTCTCCAGCAAAATAATAGCTTCTCTGTTCTTTCATTTTGCTCTCAAGCCTGAAGATGATTTGTGCCAGGCAGCGAAGATCTGAATCTAATGCTTTAATGTTGTTTTAACATAGTTTTCATTTTTAATCTGTAGATAATCTTAATATAATAGACGGTGAATCAATATTTATAAATGAATTTTAATCTTTTATAGCAGATCCATTAACAAACCCCAAATTTATTGAGCCATAAAATTTAGGCCAAGCTATGGCATGTAGTATAGTCTTATAGTTCCCAATTGAATCACTAGGCACTGTAGATATGATGCTTCCCACTACACAAGAGCTCTCCAAGAAAAAAAAAAAAGTAATGTATTTGTCTCCTCTTTTACTTTTCCTTGGGATAAACACAGAAACAGTAAAAAGGGGCTAAGGCACCACAGGGGATGAGAAGCAGGGCTGCACAGCCTGCGAGGGAGCCTTTTACAGAGTTAACAGTGGCTGTTGCAGAGCAACCAGCTGTGCTTCTGGAATGAGCTGGTAGCAAGAGGCGCTTTTAGTATAGGACCGATATTTTCCTTGGATGTTACTGCATTTGCTTTCGATTTCTATTAGGGCATTTATAAAATGTATCCTTCCACCACCAGGAGTACAAACAATGAATATAACAATGGTTTTGCCCTCAATATTTTTTTTAATAGTTTACTTGGATAAAGCCAAGTATAGTCAAAACTGCCAGGCTAAGTGTTTGTGGGCCCCTAGTCCACTGCAAAAGATCATGAGGATGTGTGTAGTCCTCCCCACTCTCACCCCACCTCATTTAACAGGGTGTGTTGTTCATCACTGAAGATTCCTCTCTACACTCCAGCAGTTAACTCATCAGCAAAACAGACACATTATCACACAGACACCTGTGTGTATACACACAAAGACTCACAAAGGTAAGAAGGTCTTTTCAGAAGATGGGTTTGTGGGTCTAGAATTCTATATGGAAAAAAATGCTGACATCTGAAGTCTAGCAGTCTTTTGTAAAATTGACCAAACCACTAGAGCAAATGAACTAACCTGACAGCACCTTAAAGTACCATCACTTTATAGTGTCCTTATACTATAAGTTTTTGAGAATTATTTTTATTTGTTTGGAGATTATGAAATCATTGTGCTAAGGAAACCTGAGGAACTATAGAAATGACAGTTCTCTTGGCTTTCTTGGAGACTCTGAGTCACATCACATTACTGTATATTATATACTCTTTTGAAAAATAAAATACTTTGCATTTCCTTAATGTTTCTCTGTGGACATGCATACTCTAATTCGAAACTGGAGAGCAATTTTGCAAAGTAGCAGCAAGATGTACTTGATGTTTCCTGGCTTGGAAAATCATATTAAAAAAAAATGGTCAAATCCCAAAAAACCAGGTGATTGTTTTTACTGTTTCCAGTACTTATCATGGAGTCAAAGACACTGCCTTAATCACTAGTCTGCTCACTTTCACTTTGTTCTGGGTACCCTCAGACTTGCGAGTGCCTTTGATCCAACTGACTCAAATGCTTTTGTATAATGTATTGCATTTCCTTTTCTGACACGATGCTTTTTCTCTCAATAATACTGTTAAATATACTGGTCATATTTCTATTTTGGTAAAGAAGTCTTTTAATATCTAAACTACCTGGTGTGGAAATAAAATCTGGTTGTGAACAAATGTGAATACGGAATCTTAGAACTACTTTCAAAAAAAAAAAAAAAAAGTTCCAGAGGATAGAAAAATAGAGAAAAAGAAATGGAGAGAAGGAGTGAGGGAGCAAAGGCCATTTGGCCATTTGTGTCCAGATTAAATTGTTTTTTATAATTTTATCTAAGGCCCCCAAAGGCCTAGAATCCTTTACTAACCATAAGAGCTTAACTCCTACTATATTATTTTAAAATTGCTAACTTTCTCTGTATGGACCCAGTTCCAAGCATGAGTTAATCCATATATACTGACAGCCAAGTCACTACCTAGAATATCTGGGAATTCCCTTTGTCCCTGTCTAGATCAAAGCTGACTTATTTTTATTCCTCAGCATCTCAATGACTCCCTTTCTCATTAGAGGTTGATAGAGTAGCTGCACTGAAGAGAAGTCTGTGTTATTCTGAGTGTTTGGCTAAGCCCACAGACCCATTTAGAAGGATCGCTTAATTATAGTTGTAATAGTTTGTGACCTGTGACCCTGCCATTCTTTAGAGTTGATGGATATGGGGGTGAAGGATCTCTGACCCACAGGAAACTCCTATGGCTTGTGCAACAGCCCGTGAGGTAATTACATACAAGAGCACTGCCCACAAGGACACCTTATGGTAGCTGGTTATGCATTCAGTTCTTTGGGCAGCTCTTTGTCAGAATGTGTGAGTATAGTTGCAGAAAGAAAAGGTAGTGAGTAAAAGCCATGAATTAGAAATTATGAGAAGGAGAAAAAATAAAAATGAATTAAGTGCTAATGGCTATGGAAGGTGGAAGTCACAGAAAGAGAAAGAGAGACAATTCAATGACCATAATGGAGAACATGAGAATTGGGGAAGCTGGCACCTTTACTTGGTGCAACCCCAAGATTTGTGGTTGAGTCACAAAAGATTCTGTCTGATCTCCAGAGCTAATGATCAGGAAATGTTGGCAAGTCCTTCCATCTAAAAAGGTAGTGAATGAGGTTCCCACATAGCCTAGTAGAGTACCTACTAGAATGCTTTATTCTTCTTCAAGTTCTCCTGCATTGTCTTTATTATCTGAGGTAAATTAATGTATCCTATTCTACACTTGCCACACATATTTGTAGTTTAACTGTTATTCTGGGAAAAGCTCTGAATCAAATGATCTTTAGATTTTTTCTTTTTTAAAACTTTAATTACATAGTTTATTTATTAGAGGTGTATTCAAAATCAGACATAACATGCAGGATAATTATATTTTGATGATGAGAAAAAAGAGAGTCAGAAGAGATATAGGACTGAAATGCTGGTCAAGTAAAGTAGATTCCTTAGAATTGTATTTAATGAATACTGATACATTTATTGCCTGTTACTGACTAATCACCATTCTAAGCTTCAATATTCTATATTAAAAATATTAACTCTATAAGTTTTAACTCACATAATTCTCATAACAACCCTATGAGTTAGGTACTATTGTCCCAACTTATAGGTAAGGAAACTGAGGCACAGAGAGTTAAAATAACTTGCTGAAGGCCTCACAGTAAGGACAAGAGCTGAGATTTGAACTCAGGAAACTTGCTCCAGACTAGAACTTTTCCTCCACTGCATCACTGCCACTCAAATTTGAATTTGAAAACTTGAATTTTAACTGATTGTCAAATATTTTGAAGTATATCTGCTAGGCAGTGTGAAGCCCAAAAAATATTTATTTCCTAAATCGAAGAAATGCATAATCTTACTCATGTGTCAAAAATGTAGATACAGTCAAGAGTCATTTTTGACATTACTATTCTACTTTTTCATTTTTGTAGTGGTTTAAAGATATTTATTTAATGTTAACTAGTCAAGCCCAGTTTTCAGTTCTTTAATTATATTATCTTTAGCTATTGCAGTAATCCTGAAAGGTGCCCCAATTTTATACTTCAGGCAGCCAGGCTTAAGAAGGTTAGAGATTACAGTTCACAGTCACTGTAATAAGGGAAAAACCTAGGATACACAAATACATTATTAAAGGCTACAGACACCATATTGATATTCAAACAAATGAAAGATCATTATAGTCTGCTCCAACAATAAAAAGTTTCAAGGAGCAAGTTTTTTTATGTTGTTTTTGTTTTTGTTTGTTTGTTTGTTTATCTTTTTGTTGTTATTTTATTTATGCATTGAATTATGGGGTAATATTCTAAGGTGGGGATTGGGGCCATAGATTCTACAATCAAGCTGGAAAAAAACATTATGACCAAAGGTTTGGAGACATTCTGGCCTGGTGGCAAAAGAATGAGACATAAATTTAGATAAACCATGTGAAAGCAGATTAAGGAGGTCCTAAAAAACAACAGAGGATTTGGACTTAATGTGATAAGATGTAAGGCTGTGAAGGCTGTGAAGGCTTTCGAGAGGCTGAGGACATGATAAAAGCAGTGCCTGGGGAAGATTAATCTGTCAACAGTTTGCAGGATGGATGCTATTTTAAAGATTGTATATTGTTATAGTACTTTTATGTTTCCTTAGGGGTGTTTTGTGTATATTTCTCTCTCCTCCATAAGATTATAAACTCTGGTAAGGCAGAGACCATGCTTTCAGCTGACTCTTTCAATTTCCCACAGCATTTAGCCCAGGGGCTGGTCTGTTACTCTTGATGGTTAAGAATGTAGAAAAGCCATCTAATGATCGAAGATATTCAAATATTTCAGGCTATTTAGAATGAAGCAAAAGTGTCTTCCCAGGCTAAATTAAAAGGACACATATTTTTTTGAGTCAGAAATTTTGGAATCCTGTGTCCAATGACAAAAATAATTCAAAAAGAGGGAACAGTTAAAATGGAAAAAAAGAAGGGAAGAGGAGGCAGTGCTGATACAAAATGGGCCAATACAAACACTGGCTTGTTAGGGCACAGAGACTGGAATAACATTGAGAAATGCCCTTGATTTTCACATGGGTAGTAGACTGAGTAACTTTGCTAACCATAAAGGCTGGGAACTGAAAAGATAATAAAGCCACATCATGTAGTCCTGTAATTATATTACACCCCAAGAGTTTTCTTTTATACCCCAATGCTGCTCACAGGGCAGGCAAATGCTGCATTCAACACTGTATAGAGAAGACTGTTATGCCACATTGGAGTTCAACATTTTTAATAAATAAATTAATTAATAATATCTTCCCTAGTACAAGATAAGGCAAAGACAGCACACAAGGCTTGTCTTTGTTAATTCAACTTACCTCAGCTAAGAAGAAACTGAAATCCAAAGTGAAATGATAAGTCTGTAACAGCTAGTTAGACTAAAGAAAGCACTAAGACTGGAATCCATACTTCTAGGGTCACAGTTAGCCTTTGTTCACCACACCAATATTTTACATGCCATTTTGTTTAGGATGTCAGGGTTCTTTATCTTTCTCCATTCCCTGAAAGCATGAAACCAAGTGACAACTTTTGACTCAAATATTTATAATGTCAGAGGCTTTTCTGGGTTTATTTATAGGTGGGAGCACAAGCTCCCTTTGTTTCTTGAGTTTGATTTTCAATCCTCTTAATGAAACTATTTCCATGTAATTAAATGTGAGCTCTAATATAGTTCCAAAAACCTTTTAACTGAACTCTGGGACAAGCCAACATCACTAGATTCTGATACATCTAACTTTTGCTTAATGGCTGCAGTGTGAAAATAATTTATTCTTCTAATTTTATAATGCAACATATCAATTTTTTCTTTCCTGCCTACCTTCCAGTCCTGATACTGTATGCATACACACTTTTCACTGAGCAAAAAGAACATCTTTGTTTCCATGGTTTATGATCATGGGCAGTCCCTACTTAGATAATCTTCACCTCCACAGTGGTACTCTTGATAATGGGAAGTTCAGCTAGCAGTATAGTTTACATCACCATATACAGTCAGTTAATGGCTGCTTTATTAGGTATCTCCAGTGAGATGATGGGCCATCTGAGAGTATTAACACCTGGATTTACAGACATCATGAAAGAACACACCGAAGGTCTTTACTAAGCTAAATTACTCAATAACATCTTAGAAACATAAATAATCAAGAAGCCTCATTTTCAAGCCTAAAAGCCAGGAGTCTGTCTTGCTAATTGACCATGATGGAGTTATAATACAACACAGAAAATCTCTCTAGAAGGCTGCCTCGGGCATATAATATCAATAAAGCACTGGTGGTCCCATTTTCAGACCCAAGTTCTTATGGGGGCCTCCTTCAATGTAGGCTCATGTTTTGAGATGCTGTCCTTTGGGGAGGTTTTTTAAAAGTCTAGTTATTTCACAAAATGGATAAAGAAGAACTATTTTCATGTAATTAAATGTGAGCATCAAGATATTTCTAAAGGCTTCTAGGTTTTTCAGGATTGATTTATAGGATTCCAGCACCCAATAAGATTAGTTAATTCATCAAGAAAGCATCAAAATGTAGAATGGAATGGAATGGAATGGAATGGAATGGAATGGAATGGAATGGAATGGAATGGAGTGGAATAGGACTCAAACACCGGATGCCTGGAATTAAATAATTTGCACCTATATTTCCATGATAAATGGGGGGGATATTAATATAGGACTAATCTTCAAGTAGACAGTGGCCAATTGACCAATATAGATAAAAAAATTACACATTTTTCTAGTGTTAAAGCATTATGATCATTAAACAATTCATCTTTAAAATTTGGTAAGGCGGGCATTGCTTTTAGCTTACAGATTATAAAATTAAAGCTTGGAAGGATTAAGTTAAATCATAGTTAGAACTCATGTGCCCTGATTCCTAGGTAATGCCTTTATATATCCTCAGTTCTTACATGTTATATTTTCCTTGAAGCTTGAGTTTATTTGGTAATTGTGCTTCTCCGTCCATCTCAGTCATGTGCAGTGATGAACTGTGATATTTTTATATAATGCTTAAACCAATGAGAATAGTAAGTATAACTCACCCTCTGTGCTAATATAGCTAGATTATTCTCTGAACTATTGGCCATATGCTGACTAACCAATATTAGTTCCTCCAAGAAACAGTATTTACAGCTCACCCTGTATTCCTATGAAATAAAATGTCAATCAAGGCTTCAGTGGTCTTTCAAATATTTTAAAGTTTCCAAATGTTAAAAATTGTATCACATTTGCATGGGCAATTAAGAGAAATGCAGATTTGCTTCTTTGTCTTCCAAAATTTGTTATATACAATCAACGTAAACATTCAGTTTGAGTAATTAGGAAGTCTATATATTTTTTTTACCTGAGTCAAATATGTATGTCTTTTGAAATACAAAGAAACTGAATAATCGAAGAAGCTGACTGTTCATTTGTTACTCCTTTGCCAAAACTGAACCTTTCTAATTTTGTATGTGGTGATAACCATTATAATCAGGTACAGATAACATGTGGTATGTTGTGACCACTCCAAGGACTTTCAATGGCTATTTTTTTGCCCTTTAAGAATAAAACATATGGGCATTACTTGTCAGGAAGAGTTCATTTTTTCTCTTCAGTCTTCCTTTTGTCCTCATGCCTCTTTCCTCTTTTATTGTCTTAGCTATCTACTCTTTAATACTGGAAGATGATTATGTTAAATTATGTTGACCCAAGTTCTAGTGTCAGTCACTTATGTCCTCAAGCCTTCAAAGACCTAGATAAGTAGTAGTAGCCTATCAGGAAATGTCCAGTAGACCTTATGTTTGCTGAAATAGAGGACTATATGCAAGGATATGAACTCACTTTTGGCAATACTAATATGATTGTCATGTCAAGATGACGGTGGAGAAGGAAAGAAAGTAACTAGAATAAGTTATCATCAAGTAAAAGAATGGAAGAACATGATTTTAAGAAGCAATAAGGGACAAACACCAGAGGAATTTATGTTAAAGTCTTTTCAGAAAGAGTAATTAATACATTGCATATGGAATCAACTCATCGAGGGATGCAATGGAAGTAATTAGTATGAAGTTTTAATAAAGGAGCTAGACATGTATTTAGAGAAAAGAGAATGCTATGATGTACAATTAATAACTTTGAGGCTGGGATGAAGCATATAGGACATGGGCTTTCTGGCTGCTTTTCCCTATTCCCCCATCAGCTAGTCAGCTAAGAATGTTCCTTAGCAAACACTTTCTACCATGTGCTCCCAAGAGTGTCTTGTCTGTTGAAATCAGGGAAATCTAAAAACAGCTCTGTTCTGTTTCAGAAAGGTAAATGAATGTTCTATGGAAAGCAGAGGTGTGAAAGGCTTTAGACAAACTTATTACAAGCTCCAGCACACACTTAGTGAATGGAATTGTGAATTAAAACCTCATACTGCCCAGTGTCCCTAGAGGCCAGGAATAACAGATAAAGTATAAGAACAGTGCATTTAATTAAGTACTATAAATGAATGGCAACTTGGTTCATCCTGCAGTGTCATTCTTATTCTATTTCTGCTCCAAGTAATATCGACAGGCAAGAGCATAAATTGGGCTATCAGCCATAATCACTTGTATATTTGATCCCCTACTTTGGGGCAAAAACTCTCTACCATCTCCGCAAGAATTTCCAAGTGAATGAATGAGATGCAAACTCTGTGCCTGGCAGTCAACTCCAATCACCTATATACTCAAACATGTGACCTCTTAAGTAAGAGTTTAGCCCATTAATTACATTTTATCTATGAATGACCTGCTGGGTGAAACAAAGTCTGCTTTGGGTTTGATTGCTTGCAATAAGTTAGGTTGAAATTGTGTATAGAGAAGGCACTGGAAAATAATTAAAATAGTCTTAAAAGGGCCTGAGAAGAAAGAAAAGAGCCACCTAAAGAATCTCACCCCTCACCCCACTAACATTCCATGCTGGTGCCTGGTATTCCAAGATTCGTCATCAGTTATTTTGGTAATTAATGGCTCTTCTGGTGATTGAATCCCTTATTGAAATATGTTTATCAATAAAAACTGGTAAATATTAATTAAGGTTTACCACATTTATGGATCTATGCTATTAATGCTCATTCAATATCTCATTTAATTGCCACAGCAATCCAAGAACATAAGTATTAATAATAATAGCATTTTATAAATGACAAAACTCTCTGAAGCCACTTAGTTGGTTTTAGTGGCACAACTGATGTTTTAACCCAGTTCTTCCTAGTTCCAAGGTCCTGGCAATTTACCTCAGTGCTGAGAGCAAGGTTTCATGGAACCAAATTATGAGGACCCAGGGGACGCAAAGGTGCAAGCAGGAGATATAGTGGTTGCATGGCAGTAAGAAGAAATAGCTCTCAACGAGCCTGCCTTTCTTTCTTTCCTTTCCTTTTCTTTTCTTTCCTTTTCTTTCTCCTTTTTCTAGAGTGAGTAACCCTATCTATGTCTGCTTTATTGATGGCAATAAAAAGCAACATGAGTAGTGATTTTGCCAAATATTTCTTTTCTTTTGACGTGAAATGTTATCATACTGCATCTTCTATGAAATAAACAGAGTCTAATGTTCTTAAATGGCACAAAAAACATGTTGGAAAGGCAATTAGTTAGTTGTCCCTTTCTCCTTTTTACATCTTTTCTCTGCAAGTGTAATTTTAAACAATGTGTCATCTAAGAGAAAGAAAAAACCTCAATATCTATTAAATAATTATATAACAATTATATATAGACAAAAGTATACTTTACCCATTTGTCAAGCCAAATATACAGATATTCAGAACTGAAAGAAAAAAGCATTAAACTAATTGAAAACCATTACTTTTTGTAACAGAGATGTTTCAGTTGGATTAATAGATGAGTCTGTAGATTTTTCCAGAATGAGGTTATAAAATAAAATATCTAAGTTTAGGAGACTAAAGATTGATTGGTGCAGACTAAGAGGAACCTGCAAGATTACCTACCAAAGAAAGCTAGGTTTTAAGTTTATTCATCCATTCATTCATTTCTTTATTCAGCAAATGTTTATTGAACACTAATCTGTGCTGGTCACAATGTTATGTATTGGTGGTATAAATGCTGAACAATCAGGCATAGTTCATTGAGCTTATATTTCAGTGAGAAAGACAAATAATAGTTAAATATAATAAATACAATTTATGATAAATGCTATGATGAAAATCAGGGCAGTGGTAAAAAATAAATAAAGGAAGTGGAGGAGTGGATGTGGACAAAAGAAAAGTTTACCTGGAAAAGCAAAACAATAGATGAAGAAATAGAAAACTAGGGTTTTCGTTTAACAGATGAATATGTGCAAAGGCCTTGGAGTGGAAAATGGCTGTGCTTTGCCCTAAGAAATGTTGAAAGCCATAGTGGCTAGGGCAAGGTGAAGAATGGAAAAAGTGGGAGGATATGACTTTGAAGAAAAAGACTGGACTAGCATGGCTTTGTAGGAAATGAGTGGCATGAGAGATTCATGTTGTATAGATCTCTTCATTGGAGACTAAGAATGGACTAGTGTTACAGAGAGTGCAGACAAAACAGTGAAAAATTTACTATATAATTTATCTGAGATATGTCAGTGGCTTGACTTAAGAAAAAAATAATCAAGGGGTGAGGGAAATAGAGAGATTCAGAATAGACTTTTGGATTTGGATTCATAAGATTACTCTGATGAATTGGATATTATTTGAGGAACTGGTAAATGATGGAGTTTTATTATGTTATATGTTTTGTTTTTGTGTAATAACACCATCCTCATGGTGAGAAACTAAAGAGGCAAGAAAGGAATAGCTTGTATTAAGTAGAGTGGTTTGTAAAAGATCAGTCGTTTCCACTGGGATATCTGGATATACTTTATCACAAAAGGGTTAAAGAGGAATACAGCCGTAAGTCATTATCTTCCTACATCTAATTTTTACTTATTTTAATATATTTCCTGATGCTGATAGTATTGCTTCAAGGCCTGCTGAAAGATTGAGATTGCATGCCAGTAATACTTGAGACCAAACTGCAGGGATGTGGGGTGGGGCACATAGGGAAATACAAGGGCAAAATATACAAACAACCATGTGAGAAGAAACTAAAAGACTTTCATTTCCAGTACCAATAGGTGTCTAACACTGATTTTAGATATTTGCAAGTGGACAAACATTGATAATAGATGAGAAGAAAAAGTACAATTGTTAAGTACCTGAAAGAAGACTGACAACAATTAGGAAAGAGGAGCACTGAGAAATAGAAATCTGGACAATAATCTCCTAAAGGTCAGGATATTCAGAATGTTGCTGAGGACCCCTTCTCTGCTTCCTGGGAGAAAATGCCTTAGCTCAGTGATTACCCATCCATCTACCAAAAGTGACATTTTAACTCATGTATCTATTAATTTAATAAATACAAATTTCTTTTCTGTTTGGAAGCAAGCACGACAGACAGTTGCTCACAAGGCAAGTCCAGGAGACATAGATAGCTGCATTGCCCACCTGCTCCTCAACTATCCCACCCAATTGCTTTCCCCTCTTCCAGTTGTTGTCTCAGAACTTCAATTCAAAGTCTCATGAAATGAACAAACCAGACAGTGGCCTTGTCTTCATGGAACATTTACTCTGAGGGCACAGGGAAAGAAGAATTAGTTCATATTAGTCAACTAAACACAAAATTAAATGTAGAATTCTGAGTACTGTGAGTATTGTTTTTAAAACTTAAAAATACATAAAAATGACTTGGGGTTATCCCCCCCCCATAACTTTTACAATATGTCATTTTCTGATCTAGCATATCATAAAGTTAAAGTTAATAATTGTAGGTATATGAACTTCCTACTTCTAATTAATCAATTTTTCAACAAAACTTTGGATTTCTGCTTTATTTTCCCCATCACAGCATTCTAGTCTCTCATTAATGCAATGCCAATGTCTGCATAAGCTGAAACTTCAAATGTATTATATTGACTCCCTGGGCCATGAACTCCAGCTCTTTGCTAACTCCTCCAACTGTATCATTGGTGTCATCTTAGGACTCTGTAATCGTCCCAGGGAACCACAGAGTGCATAGCTCTCCCTTGGTCCATGAAAGTCTAGTCCCCAGTTCAAAAGTCAAGAGACAGCAGATTTGCACCTCCTCTGAGCTGTAGGGAAACATGCTGATTATTGCCAAGAAATAAAAGTACATCAGACATAAAAACTCTGCCAAGAGAGAGGAAACCTCGTGAAAAGCATGTTATAAAGGCAAGTGAGGAGCTAACATATTCACTTCATGCTGCATTCTTAGGAAGTAAGAACTTGGTTTAAATTCTTTGTTTGCAAGAAAGAATGTTGCAGATGGGCAGAGTAGGCAACCTGCTTAGGGCAATTCCAGGGCCCTCAGGAAGTCATTCTGCCCATTTCACCCTCACACACCCCACCCAGGCTCCTTCTCTTACCTGGTCACATGAAGACTTAACTGATCCAGAAAGAGAAGCCAGAGGTTATATAGAAGCCAATCTATATAACAGATTTGTCTTTTCTGCTGGCTCTATTGCAAGTTATAATTTCCAACCTTCTTTAGGTTGCAGAGTGAGAGTATTGCCTGCAGCACTCCAAAGATATTTTTTTTCCCTCCAATCATGCTTCTTATTAGCCTCTAGAAAGATGACCAGGCCTTTTTTTATCTGAGGTGGGGAAAGGTTGTAACAAAGACCTAAGGAGTATATTCCCCTATATAGCAGGGGAAATGCTTGAGGTGGGGTTAGTGGTCAGGAATGGCACTGAAATAGAATTGCTCTGTTGAATTTAAATACTTGATTGCCATGAGTCCACAAATGCTTAAGTAAATCTCTGTGATGATGAAGAAAGAAGATCAATAGAATTAATTCAGAATATTCCAAGAAATAACTATCTAGACCATGGCTAAATTTCATCTGTGTATTCTGTTTAGAAATTTAGAAGCATATTCATATTTAAAATGACTTACTTTAAAATGACTTGCCATATGTAAATGTTGGAAAGTAACAAATCTGCTAACAGTCCTGAGAAATTTTTAAATCACTGGGGCCCCAGATTTGTTGTTAATCTCTGCTTCCAAGATACTTTTTCCTAAAGGAGTTGCTATAAATGTATTTGTGTGAAAAGGTCCCCTGGGCATATTCATGGAATAACAAAAACGACAGGTAGAAAAGTGTGTCACCCTTCCCAGGTGGAATGGGAAGAAAGGAACCCATCTGCAATGAAGAGTGGTAGCAACTATGTGGAACAGAGAAACAACTCCATTACAAGAAGATATTTTTTGCCCTTTATTATGCTGTTTTGTTTGTTTGTTTGTTTGTTTGTTTGTTTGTGCTAAGCACTTTTACTTTTATCTCATTTAGTCCTCAGAGTGACTTTTTTTTTAAATAACTTAATTAGGGTGACATTGGTAAATAAATTATATAGGCTCCAAGTGTACAGTTCAATAAAACATCTTATGTATACTGTGTTGTGTGATTTCACTTACATGTAGGATATAAAACAATGCAACAAACGAAAAAGAGTGACCCTGTTTTAAAGAAGTTCGATGTCTTCCCTGGATAGCAGGTTTCAGCAACAGGTAGTGAACTCAGTATATGGACCTTTGGGAAAGAGTAAGTTATTGATGGGGGTGGGCTCCACAACAGAAAGCTGTCCTTAGGGTTTCAGACAGGAGATGGAATGTGGAAAGTCCTAGTGCAGTCTTCTCAGAACTAAGGTTCAACTTTAAAGGGAACTGCCATTTTATTTAATATGAAGGTACCCTTCTGCAATCAACAGGCTTGGGTCATTCCATTTATTTTGCACACACAGCAGAGGTACTAAGTGATTAACTTGAACAAAGAAGATAGAGATTTGTGATTAACTGAAAAAGGAGCCTAAAGTAACTGGAGCTGAGCATTTCTGATATCTTCCTTATGATTTCCCCACCTGATGCACATCAACAGCTTGAACCTAGTTAAGCTACAACCATTGCTTGTTTATTTTTACGTTATTCTTGTGCATCAAAGGCTGTATACCAGATATGTCCTTTACCATCTTTTCTGCTTATTCCCTCTGGTAGTCTTTACATGGGTGTTAGGGACTCTGATCAAACTAGGAAAAGATATGTTAATTAAGTTTTTGTCCAAATATACTATTATCAGGATGGGAGTAGAGTATCGTGAAGAATAAACTGTCAGGACAAGTTAAAGCATTTAAACTTAGGCAATTGTGTCCAGGTCTGTCCCAGAGAGGAAGTCTGATTTTTTTTTTTTGCATACAGTCAGGTGTCGTATAATGCAACATTTATGAAACTTATTCTCAAAGGAACAGTAAAGGCTAAATGGATTTCTGTAATGTGCACACACATAAAATAATTAAGTGTAGTACTTTGTTCTTTTGTATTGGTCAGAAAATGTACACATGCATACAAATTAACACACACCATAGTTATGTGCCATTTTGAAAGCACAGGACTTCACTAATCAGTTCGTTCACCTTGCACCTAGATTGAAAGCAAAAATAAATATTTCCTCATTCTTTTTAGAATCCTTATTGTACAGATGTCAATTCTACATCCTGTTACCTCGGGAACTTGTTTGGTAGTTAGTTGTGAAAACATCTGCAATTTTATATTACATTAAACTTCTAAAGAATAGCAAGGCAAAATGCTCCCTTTTTAAGTGGGCACCAGAGGTTTTAACACTTTTAGAGTGAGAGGTAGGCATCTCTACTAGGTACAAGAAAAGGAATGATGGCCTGGGAGTCAGGAGATATACTCCACTTCACACTCTGCCTTTAGCCAAATCTATGAACTAAGACAGGTAACTTGGTTTCTCTGGTTGATAAAAGAGGAAACTGAAATAAATAATCTCTCAGTTGTCTTCCAGAATGGTATTCTATCAAACTACGTTTCTGAAATTATAAACATGCTAGATACCACGACAAGACAGTGGCGATGACAATTTTCACTAGTATTCCTCGAAAATAACCCTGTATGAAAAGTTTTAAAGCCTTTAACTCTGATCTCTCTATATTAACTTTCTCCTACTATTTTCAAGAAATATGTATATATGGCTTTTAATATTCTAATCACAAACACTTAGCTGCCAAATAAGCGAGGTGTCCAAGTAAATGCAGATTAATCTGTGTGTTCTATGGAGATATGTGTGCTTTCTCCTTCCAAATGAGCTCAGCCTGAGAAATTCATTTAACCTTTAGCTTCCAGTTTGATGAACCTGTGGTGCCACTGTACCTTTCCTTTCCACAGAATGGTTTATAATAACAATAAAACAAGAGGAAAACATTGAAATTGACAAAGATTAATTTATTTTAACTCTCTCTGGTGAGAATCTCAAACGACAGTTTTCACTTTATAAAGCTGCAACTTCACTGCAATACAGAGACAGCCCAAGTCATCAATTGTGTCTTTTCTGGTGAGCAACTGAGTTGCACTGAAAGTTGAACATACACTGAGAAACATAAACTGAAATTTAGCTATTGTTTTTTATCTGCAAAAGTTCAGACGGAAAAAATTTGAAACTGAAGCTGATTTCCTATTTTATAGTCATAACAATTCACTTCATATCTCTACTATGATATATACAGTAGTTTCTCTGATTTGTCTCAAATCATCTCATTTTTTCTGAGAGTCAAAAAAGATGCTTTTACTTTTATTCTCCAGATTTATGCTGTTTGTTAGAAATAGGGGCAAACTACTTAAATATTTTAGAATACCTGAGCCCATTTAAATATTTCAATAGTAAGCATATAGAAATATTTTAAGCATACTACTTACTTAGCCAAGAGAAAAATGGGAAAAAAATCATTCAGTTATCAACCTCATACATATGTTGATATCTCCAATTCAGAGTAATGGGCTTTTTTTTTTTCCTTCTCAAAGCTGATTTGGTAAAGTTTAGATACTTCCAAAATGGTTCCCATATAGTCTAAAATTTTAAAGAGAATAGCTAGGGGCTTCGGGATATTTATATATAAACATAATGTTTGACTAAAATCAGATTTCAATCAGTAAAATGGCTTGAAAGCTTATTTTTGCCTACTTGATATAAAATCATCACTCACCTGCCTTCACCTTACAAACGGATTGTTTTGACTTCATAAATACAGAGATATGCTAAGAATGTTTGATGATTTAAAACTTCTGTGATAGGTCACAAAAGTGGTACCATTACTCAGATAAAGAAAAAAATTACAGAGCAGTTTTTCTATACAAGAATAGTCTTATACATAGATATAAGAAAACTTCCTTCTTTGGAGGAATTTTCATTGTAATTTAAATAAGAACATTTGGAGGTGCTATAAGATTTCAAAGGTATATAAACACATCTAAACTTAAGAAACTTCTCTTGTATTTGTATTAATGTGCAAGCATAAGATATAACACAGGTAACAATGAATTCAAGAATTAAGTTGGAGAATAGACAGACTCTCTCCAAAAACAGAGAATAAATTCCACATGTTAGTTAAATGAGGATGATGCATCAAGCAAACTGCCTTGATAATACATATGCTACAAAGAGACAGAAGATAAAATTCTCCTTGGGATTTTTGAACCCCATGTCTCCAATGTGAAATATACCAGCCATATTTAGTTTTCATTATTATGATTACAAATGCAAACGTGTTTAAATCTGAAGATGCAAACTGAATTGGATGTCCAAAATGTTATAAATGAACATTAGATCTGCCATCCAAGAATTGAGGAATGATCTATATTGTTATTATCCTGAAGAAGGCGATTTATATAGCAATGACAGCGCACTCAGCTCTGTACGGTGGGTGGGAGATGCCTGTTTCGGTTCAGTGGGCTTCCTGTCTAAATAAGTCTTAAAGCAAGAAAGGATGAAAACAAAAACTAAATCCATCATTAGAGTTACAGAATTAATCTCATCCATTTTAGTAATCCAGGTCTATATGTCTTTACTCAAAGGTGTTACCAAGAAATCCTTATAGGGGAATCATCTACTCTCTCTACCACAATCCAAAATATTTTCAGATTTAGCACTTCTTTCCTGTATTCCCTGAGATCTCACCCCAATAATCATGGCTCTTCTATTCCTTTCTCTTTTTCACCTCATCTGTCACCAAGTTCTGAAGATTATTCCCAAATGCCCACAACTTATATGATTATCCAGTGTCTTTTCTAATTGGCAGATGTTCCTTCTGGGCTCATGGTGATGGGGGAATAAAATGAGCAGCCATCCTTAATGGAGGAAGGACGGCACAGCCAACCAACCCAGGTGAAATCACTTGTGTGATTAATGAGTGGCAGATGTTCCAGCCCCATCAGTATCCCATTCAGGAATCATTCTTTACTCTCCTCCATGAAGTTTTTCTGTAGGTTGTGAAATTTTAAGTATGTAGAGAAAGGAAATGGGAGCTCATTTCAGAGGAGAGCATTGTTATGCGTTCAACAAATCCTTTCGATAAATATTTACTGATCTCTGAGCTGGGACCCTGGGGATGGTGAGGCATTTTATCAATGGAGTTAAGCAGTGTAGAATGAAAGATCAAAATGAACACAAGCTTTGAGACAAGAAGGATCATAGTGAATGGAAAACTGATCAACAAATTTAAGATGAACAGAGTTGCTATCCAGCCTCTAACTCCTGTGCTTCCACATTCCCCTTAAAATGTTATGTCTGTGTGAATGCATGTGCACTCATGCGTTATCAGTAAACATGCTCTTGTTAGTAAAATTGACCCCGGTAAATTATTTTTTTAAGTTTACTTTTTTTTTTTTCCTGATGGGCAACTCAGCTTATAAAGAGTAGTAAATGAATCAGGGTAGTTAGGGTAGAGAGAGCAAGAAAAGTAAAATAATAGAAATTAAGAGGAATACTTATCTGGGAAAGTACAGAAAGAGAATAGGGGAGAACAGGAACAGAAAAGGAGACATAATTCTCCTTATCAGAGGATCCCTTTTTGTGAGTAACTTTCTCTTAGTTCCTCACACCTGGGTCGATAGTAATTCCTTCAGGGCTGAAGGTCTTCTCCTTCTTTCTTGACACAAAGCAGTTACACTGTTACTAACCCAGGCACACATACATGAAGAAATACAACCACAAGACAAAACCAAAGGACTATGCTCCTCCTTTTCTTTTAAAAATGGTTATACTACTTGAGCCTGACTTCACATTTCAGAGGCACTATCACCAAGGTAGTTTAGGAAGATGTGTCCTTATTCTTTCCACTTCTGTTCCTTCTTCTCTCTGCACACCTATATTAATTTTGCACGTGCAGCCTAGATCCTTACTCTGATTTCTAAAGTTGTCTGAGCATTAATCTAATATGAAATCTCCCAGAAGAGTAAATGCATATCATTGCTGGTACACATTAGACATTCATGAGGTGTTTGTTGAATACACAACAGGTTGGAAATGAGTTGACTCATCAACAACAGTTCGACAGAGAATGAGACGAGGCCATTTTATAATAACTGACTCTGGTTAAAATTGGGGAGATCACCAAATTTATCTTTGACCCTCCCCCCGCCCCCATCTTACTTTCCTAGTAACCCTCATACCCCTCCTACCACAACTCCCAAATGTCAAGTGCCCTCAGGTCACCATCAAGACTGAGTAGCACAACCAGTTTTAAAGATGAATCTCAATTGTCTGTACAAAGAAGGTGTAAGTGGTTGATTATTTGTTTGATGGGAGAGGTTTCCTGCTGAACAGTAGGTAGCCTAAAGGCATATGAACTACTGCCTAGGAAGCCAGGGTGAAAATCCTGACAATCACATTCAAGTCATGGAATCTTCGTGGCATTCAATTTCACATTCTTATTCTTGTGATAATAATAACAATTGATATATTTATTTTCATTAAATGACTTAAGGGTTTAAAAGTACAAAGAATCAAGTTTGGAACAACGTAACTTATTAAAAATATTCATACAAGCAGCAATGTAGTTTCTCTCAATAAATGTTAATTCTCATCCCATGTTTTTACTTCTCTCTTCTGCTTTCCTTTTGTTCTCTTTGTCCTTGAAAATTGGTAGTCCTCATAGTGCCTAATGAAGTGTCTTTTGCTGTGAGTTCTCAGAATATATTTAAATGAAATTGAATGCGTAAAGGAGTGAATGAATGAATGAATGAGGAAGCAAATTAGTACTTGATGGTAATGTCCTGTCTTCTTTTCCCCATCTACTTGAGAATCTGTAATCATCTTCTGAAGTATCACCAGTGTGATACACCCATCTAGGGCTAAAAACATTCCTGGCTGTCATTTTTAAATTAATTATTCAATTTTGAAAGTAATGCATTGCTTTTAATTCCACATTTTGTTACATCACAGATAACAGATTGTTAAATCCTCTATGGGCTTTAAAAAAAGTGAACAGGTTATCCTGGTTCTGCTCTTTCAAGGATATAAAATTTCACTATTGAAGAACAGTTAGGTTTTTAATCAAATAGCTTTTTGGTCACACAGCTAGTAAAGCCACGGAAAACCAAAAGACAGTGTGGGCAATAAGCATTTAAACAAAGCTAACTACACAATGACTACTACTGTCAATGGAATTCGGCAAGTTTTGATGGTTAATATCAATCCACAAAGCATAACTTTGTGAGCATGTAAGGGGCCCAAAGACCTTGAATGTTGAAAAGAACTATAGATCTTCAAAGTCAGACACATAAATGAAAAAGAAAATTAAAAAATTTAAAATAGTGGTATACAGTGGAGACCTGAATAATGTAAAAAGCCTTGGTGTGAGGGGAGAGTTGCTGGAAAGACTAGCAAATCATTCTACTTGCAGAACTCCCACATACTGTATATTTTGAATTTACTTAATAAGTTTTATGGTAGATAGCACCATTTTTTTTTTAAATCTAAGAGATCATCTTCATAGTATCAGATGTTAAGGACAATGACAGAGTAGGATGGTGGAGCATTAAGATTATAAGAAACAAACCCCAATCAATCCTATAGAAGTCCTTTAGGGGAGAATTTTTGAAGAAATTCTAGGTACAGAGTTAAAAATTCAAACTGAAAGAAATAATCATCTGGATATTTTATCTCAACAGGAAGGGTCAGTTTTACAACCCATAATATACTTGCCTGTGCCATCTCAGGTTTTTTCTTCAATGTCTTGTTTGTTTTCTTAAAAAGGGGGGCAGCATTGGAGTCAACATCGATACAGTAGTTAGAAACCAATGCAAATTTCTTATTATACTTATTTCAACTATCCCAGGAGAATAAAAGACTTGTACAATAGGAAATGATATCAGATTTCTAAATTTTTCTGATGAATATCATTTTTAGTCAGATTTGTTTTATTTTCAGTAAAATGTCATATATTTTTCTGTCTGAATTAAATTGGAATTGGTTTTAAATGAATCCTGAGAGAATTTCTGTTTTAACCAAAGAGGGAGAGAAACATACAGACATAAACAAACATAGTCATAGCTACACGTGCACATTCTCAAACCCACCTACCTTCGCATGCCCAGGGACGACCTTGTTGTCCTGATAAGGAACCCCTGGGATATTCCTTCCTTGAATGTACACCCTTTTAAGAAAGTATTACATTGTAATATGACTTTTTTTTTTCTGTAACTACACTCTCTCCTAGACTAAAGCCTATGAAAATGAGATATCGAGCTGGTTGAACAATTTTCCATAAATGAAATTTGAGCTTAGCTATTAATGCTCTATGTGAAAACCTCTGTATGACTCTGCAGTGCATATAGTGTCTTCTCCCAGGCTGTGAATAATAACTGCTGTTGATCTTACCTGTCTACTGTTAAGTCGCATGTGTTCTGTCATTCTGTATTGTTTATGGTGGGGGAACCCTTCTATTACCAAAAATGTAAATAGAAAGGGATCAACAAACATCTCTGCATACGGACTGAATTGAATGACTCAAAGTCTAGACATCTGGTGTTCAGAAGGACCAGAAAAGCCAAATTCTCTTTTTCACCTAAGATTTACATAAGAAAAATTAGGCAATAGTCGACATAACATAATAATATGTCACCATCCAAGCTTAATGCAGAGGTCTTCTCAAGAATTTCCGGTAGGTATTCTATGATTACAGAGGACAGTCATGCTACTTTTGAAGATACACCTGAGGTCAAGAGCAAATTATTAGCATCTCTCCATCAGAATCTGTCATTGTGAGTTACCTAAAGGCAGAGGCCATGATCATTTTAAATATATGGACACTTAAAGTAAGACCTTCGGAGATGGGCAGACTTTGAAACTCTGCTTAGGACACAAAGACCCCTGAATTTAATTGTTCATATGAGACAAGATCTATGGTTCTAGCTATAAGCCCAATTGTGTTCCAAACCCAATTAGTCCCTCTATTAGGAAGTCTGGTGTGGAGATATGAAATTAGTAACTGTTATGGCTATTCTGCCATTATCAAAATAAATCTAGCATAGAGCCAAAAGACTAAAAGAAACTGACTCATTGGTATTTTGGAGCTACTGAATTAAACAAATTCTGAAGTCAGCCTTATCCCTAGGCTTCCCATGTATGTAGGACCATAAATCCTCTTTATTGTTTAAGTAAATTTGAATTTTTTTTCTATATTTTGTTCTTATTGATATAAACATTTCAGTTAGGAACCATAAACCAATAGTTTTCTCAAACACTACTAAAAAAAATGAGTTTATAATTATTAGGATATATCTAGACATCTTATGATTTAAATTAGACCCCAATACTTGATGGTTTTTAAGGAAATAAGGATTCTCAACTACGAAGCAGATAAAAAATAAAGAGACTCAGAGGCAGAAGAAAATGACAATGACACAATGGCAGGGAAGATGTAGAGAGGGTGAAGACCAGGAAGAAGTTCAGATGAGTTGTACTTGTAAGTGGCAAAAGTAAGATGAAAATGTGCAAAGATGAATCCCTATAGACAGTAAAGACTTCCAGGTACAAGTCAGGAGGTTGGCAAAAGCTTTACAAGAGTGACATGTAGATTCCAAATTGTATAGCTATAAATAATCCTCAAAGAATCTTGTTCACTGATTCTAAATCTTTTTAAAATTTGATTAAAAACTATTAAGTGGAATGGAAACTCTCATTTCAGAGGAACACAAAGAAAGGAACAATTATTAGCCATAATTATGTTTTTCAAAACTGTCATGTATTCAGACTTAAATTTCAGTGCATTTCCAGTCTCTTCTTTGTGACTTTAGTCTTTTTTCATTTTTGTTTTTGTTTTGCTCTGTTTCAATATATCCATTAAAACTCTATATTTCTTAAGTTCTGTTATGAATGCAGGGAATTACAACACGTATTCTATCCCATTTCTCCTGTGGGCTTATCCAAATACAAAATGAATGAATGTGTATACACCCCATACATATAGCTTGCCTGATAAAATTTGAGATGAGGACACATTTCTAAATGAAGGCAGACATTGTATGTAGAATGGAAGTCCCTGTGAATAGAGGAAGGGGTG
Source organism: Cynopterus sphinx (assembly GCA_030015415.1). Lineage (NCBI taxonomy): Eukaryota > Metazoa > Chordata > Mammalia > Chiroptera > Pteropodidae > Cynopterus > Cynopterus sphinx. The sequence goes on along the minus strand of CM057384.1, from coordinate 23,373,467 downwards.
CGATGAGGGACTAGGCCACATTTCTGCTCATTGTTCTCATGGCTTCCATCACCTGCAGAATAAAATTTAATTCTTTGTACAATATACAATCATTATAAATATTCTACCTGTATGACTAGCTCAGTCTATAGCCATTTTTTTTACTTGACATTTTGATAAACACAAAACACATGCATATCCTATATTTCTCCTCATAGTCTTAAACATAATGTTATTTTTGTTTGGAATGCATTTCTACCTACCTATTACCACTGACAAACACTTATAGGTAACATCTTTAGTAGAACTTTTCCTGGCATATCCAGTCTGGTCTAAATGTCCCAGTATTCTTCAATTACTTTGTATTACATCAAAATATTTTTGAATTTCAATCACTTGTTTATCACCCTGGCCTGCAGACAGGGAACCTGTCTTGTTTATATCTATTCTCATGGTATCTATTTGGTGTTTTGCACATACTGGGCTGAAAAAGGAACTATCTATCATATGAATGAATAAATGATGCCCAAAGGCATCATTTAAACTTACTGGTTATTTTGGCATACACTACAAAATGCTTCAGAAACACACACACACACACACACACACACACACACACATACACACACACACATGTTCCTATTATATGCAGACATTTAAATATGAGAAATATTTTTTTAGTTTAACTTATGACTTTGATTTCTGTTAAATGTAAACACCCTTTGAAAAGGTAATTCTTTATTATCCATTCCTGAGCTTAGATTTAGCATGTTGACAACTAAATTTACTCTCCAGATTTACCTACTCCTCCTTGACTCTATTGGTCCAAATATGTTCCCTGGGGAAGTTGATCAAGCCCTGTGCTCAGTTATAGTTTATAAGTTTTGACTAGCTATAGTTTATAAGTTTCCAATAAATTACCAAAGTTTTTAGTGAAGGATATAAAAGCACATTTACTCCTGAGAGAGAAAAGACAAACTCCTGTGGAGGGGGATTGAAGAAATTTAGAGAACTAAAATTTCACAATTCGAAGCACAGTAAACTGAAGGACAATGTTGTGGCATGGAAAGGCTTATCGATGGTGGACTTCCCTGGTTCACAATAAATTACAGCATTTTAACTGACTCACTAAGTTGTGGAAATAAAGAAATTCTGTGCAGAGAAACTGGTATTTGGAGTATGATCAATATCTGAAATGAGCTAATATCAGACTTTAAAAAAATAACCTATTTTTATTGACCCTTTGCACTTTGTCCTCTTGTTATTTTGTTTATTTGTGTGCTTCCTAAGTGGAAAAGACATAAAGTTAAACTCCTTGATAAGTTTCTATGCAGAGAATATATGGTGATAGCATCACAAAACCCTTACCAATAAGGCCACATTGCTTATCACTGCCAGATGAATTATTCACTATTTCAGTTTTCTTTCAACATTAGGGTATGGAAAGAAGGTGAACTTTACAATCAGCTTTGCACTTCTGGGGTCAGCCAAGCACTTATCTTCAGAGTGACAGAGAGACATTAATTTTACAAGGTCTTCTACTTCATTCTTCTGCAGTGGAAATCCGACCAAGACTTTATTAGTCCGAAAGATCAGCCTTGGAGCTATACGAGAATAAATTCACTTTGATCAGAATAAACTCAGGTAGGGGAAAGGATGAATTTTATTGCTGTAAATTTGCAGTTTCAGATACAAAGCTGCTTTCAATTTGTGCATAAGTATCATTTTTGCCTTTTAATTGAGCCTTCCTACTTTCTGTCACACCTCAGAAAATACTAAATTAAAGGTATCTTTGACTCTATTACCCTAAGATGCTAGCAACGCCTCAGCTATTTAAATCCCCCACAACTACAGTGTGCATTTAAGGCAGTTATAAAATTGGCCACATTTGTCTTTCAATGTGTATTTTTTTTTCCCCCAAACTGGATCCCTTTGTCCTCCTCCTCTTTGTTTTAATCTTACTTGCTGCTCTTAGTAAATGAAATAATAACTAATTTATAATGAAGTTAGATAATTTATGTTCTTTTTTATCCAGAGGAATTTTTACGTAAGGAAGGCACAGAGGAGGAAGTAATCCAAATAGGTTAGTTTCTTGGTAGTTCTTTATATTCACTCTTTTTATTACATTTATTCTAGAAACATTGATTTAACACTTCCTATATGCCACACTCGGCAAACCAGAGGTAGTTGAAAAATACAGGTGCTGTTCTTAAGGAATACACCTTCCAGTGAAAGCCAAAACATGAGATAATTATGATGTAGGGTAATAAAGGGAATTGTGGAGGCAGACCAGGGTGTGTGCACAATAAGATTCTCATACTTCTCAAGGATGAAATTCTTTCCTAAGAGCTTGAAGGCTTGGTGAATATTTGAGATATTAACTTCCAGAACTACAACAGTTCACTTGTAATCTATCCTGAAAGTGTTTTTACTCCTGGGTTTTCCTTTTTTGCCTACCTTCTCACAATGACCATTCTCTAACTTTAAAAAAAGAAAGTCTTAAAAAGGCCTATCACCTTCAAGTATCCGAATCTATAACTAGGACATAAAACAAAACAACAATCCAAAGTGGTGGTTTTTGGGCCAAGAAAGTAACTCTGATGACTAAGAAATCTTTTTATAAATCAGATGTTCCTGATGCTTTTTTATTCAACAAAATTGAATTATTGGCATATACATTATTAAAAATAAATTCTAATCTAGATCACTGTAGGATTTTTTGTTTGTTTGTTTTTTCTGAAAACTGAGAATTCAAAGAACTGAAAGACACTGACAACAAAAGCCTTTCCATTCCTATCTACGTATTTTTGTGAACAAAGCTTATGTATAGTCTAAAAACTAAAACTAGACAGAAAATTGTTGGGGAATTTTGCCTCATTCTAGAAATGATTAATGTTTATAACTAGATACAATAAATAAATAAATAAATAAATAAATAAATAAATAAATAAATAGTTATGAATAAGACACCTTTTATGTCATTAAAAGATTAGTTCCAAAAAATTTTACTTTTTCTTTGTAAAGTTATTATCAAAATGTAATACTGTATTTAAGTTGTTATGACCAGTTGTGTACTATGGATAATTGTAATGATAATTCAATCCAGAAAATCTTATAACACTTAGAAACTATTGTCACATGAAATTAACTTTAAAGGAATATTAAAATAATATGTATTTGCTTACTGTTTGCAGAGAAGTATAAGAGAATGATCAATAACAGTTTTTAGACATAAAAATGTTAACTTTGGGTAAGTTACATAGTGGATACGAATTGGAAATATAAAGTCAAGGAAAGAAGAGCTTGTTAATATAGACAAAAATAGGATGAATCAAGATGAAAATTTTGGGAGGAAATGAAGGTAGGGGATCACTTCAGGGGAGAAAAAATAGCAGATGACAACGTATGTATTCCAGAAAAAGCTTTGCAATTTGAGGGGACTGTGGGTGATTATCAGCAAGCAATTGCTGGAAAAGGAAATGGGGAAATCACCTTCTAGGGAACAGTTGCTAGAAGACAGAAACTCATTCAAATTTCTGGAGTGAGTCTTTCCTCTCTCTAATAATGCAATTTGTTGAGTTCTCATAAAATTCAGCCTTTTTCCAGAGTGTTCAGCCAGATGAGTTCACATTTAATTCAAGTCCAGTGGTTTTGAAGCCTTGACAAAAAGCCAGATGAGCTGAGTCTGGACTTTCTCAGATTCTTCTGGATTTGGAAGGTTCAGCTAAGAGAGTGAAAGTCTCAGCAGCCAAAAAAATTAAAGTTGGTAGTGGTCAGTAAGATGTTATAATCTTTGTTTCTATTCCTCGCCCAAAATCTTTCCAAAAGATCCAAGTCCAAGTCTTACTAGTCGACGAATTGGAGAAGAGTTAAGTGGCAAGCAGTTTATTATTATTTATTTCTCATTGAAGAATTCTAATGCTAGAGTTGTAAAAAGGCGAAAAAAAAAAGTAATTAAAAAAAAGAAAAAGGAAAGGAAAAGAGAAAAAAAAAAAGAAAAGAAAAATAAAGTATGCAAGCTATGATGCAATCTTTTAAGACCAGCATCTTCTCAAGTGAAATTGTGGGTAAGAGAACTTGCCTGAAACTACATGACACCTGGCTCTTAAAGATACATTTGGATAAAACACAGCAGAACAATGTTGAAAAGAAGTCTGGAACTTTTCTTCTGCTTACTTATAAAACGTTCACAGGAAAGTTTGTTAATTTTTAACTCCCTGAGTTTCAATGGTAAGCATAAGTAACTAAATAAAACCTATTATTTTTTTAAGAAGAGGAAGAGGAAGTAGGAATAGGACAGAGAAATTGTTTGAAGATTCCTTAAAAATATGAAACATAAAAGATTCCAGTTTAGGTTGCAGATACTAAATTTATAGTGGCATCAATCATCACTTGAGGGTGTGTATTTTCTAAAGCCCCAACAAAGTTAGTTTTTATAGTTATAGAAAAGTGAGAGGACAAGACTGTGTATGTAACTGGCAAGAAAATGATCAAAATAATGGACTGTGGTATCAAGGCGGGATGGAGACTGGACTAGAGGCAGAAAAAGTTGTGACTGCAGCTGTGAGTATGTACAGACTTATGGACCCATAGAGGATGAGGGCCACAGGCAGGTTTGTAGGGTAGGAACAGAGAACAAAAAGAGGACCCAGGAGACAAATGACTATAGACAAAGGAGTAGGAATGGTGATGAGAGATAGCTGATAGTTCAGCCACAGTGTGATATTTGGGGACTTTAGGACATTATAACAGAATTTAAAATATTATATCAAAGCCAAGGAAAGGAATATTGTCAGTTTCTTGGGGCAGTTAGTTAATCCATTAATTTCTACTATAAAATAACTCTGCCTGAGCACCCCTATAAAAACATGGTATGTTGTCTTAAGATTTTATGAACACATGTCTTTTTACATATGTAAAGTAAAATACAAGGGCCCAAGATTTAGGTTGTATATACACAACTTAAAACAAACAACAGAAAAAGAAATGAAGAAAGAGTGAGCAAGATGTGAGGGATAGAAGGGAGGTAAGAATGGAGGTAGAAAGGAAGAAGAGGAAAGTAAGGAGAAGAGATGAGAATAAATATAAATCTAGTTCTGTGGATTCCTTTGTACAAACTAAACTCAAGCTTTTTGTTTTTTGTTTTTTTGTTTTTTGTTTTTTGTTTTTTTCAGGTCAATTTGACCTTATCATGGTCTTAATATTAAATAAAAAGGAAAATATTTAGTCCCACTTTTAAAATGGGAAGCAATCATATTGACAAAAGGGCTATCACCTAACCTGCTCAGATTTCTCTCTTTCTTTTCATCTCTTGCACTACACCTATAAAATCGACTCTGATATTTTATGGATAATCTGCTATGAGCCAGGCTCCAAAAAGATCTAGTTACTTAGAGTTCCCATTGTATCTTTCTCTTACACACACACCTATGTGACCTTTGTACTTGCAGATTTTTCTCCCTGGAATATACTTTCTGTACTTTTCCTTCTGAGATATTTATTTCTACCCTTTCTTCAAAACATAGCAAAGCATCACATACTTTATGATGCTGATCCTTTTAGGCAGACAAGGTTGCATTTTATTTTAAGTTCATCACTACTACTATTGTATTGTAACTGATAACATCATATTTCTAGCCACAGGGTTGTGTTTATCCCTGAGACGAAAAATGCTATAGGGCAAACAGACAGTATTAACTGAATAATTGTGGAATTAGTGGTCTGATACATGAATCAATTAATAAATAAATTTACACCAAGGTCTTATGAATTATTCTGTACTAAGAAATTGCTACACACAAAGGGGAAAATGTTGGGCTCCAGTCACAATTTCCAAAATGATACTATCCTTTGTATTTTAAGAAGCCCTTCCAAAAATATTCTTCATTATTTGCATTATAACCTAATATTGGTGGTGACAGTGGTGGTATTTTTATTGATTGTTTCAAGAATCTTGATACCAATAACAGTATCAAATGTAATAAATGAAACGGGATAATGAAGGTGGTTGGAACAGACACATTAAATCGAGGACTTATGTTTCTGCTATATATTGCCTAAGCTCTTATTTTTTCTTCTTTCCTGCTGACTCCCACCTTTCTCACTTGTTAGGGTATTGTCTTCACAGTTTTCACAGGACAAACCTGATATTGTTGGAAATGACACTCAAAGTAATTCAAGTACAGGATTGTATAGGCTGATGAAGTACTGTAATTTAATTTTATTGCATCAGTGGCAACAGTAAATAAATGCACAACATAACATGCTGAGATAGTCTATTGATCTTTTCAGTCAATATTGGATGAAAATTCCTAACAAAACATAAAATTACAATATTGATAGAAAAGATATTATTTTCAACTTTTAATACTACAAGCAAAATTGTTAGACCAATTGTGTCATTTTCCACAAGTCTAAAACATGTATAGATGACCAAGTACTGAATTCACAACTCATCAAGTCACATACATTAGTAATACATTTATCACAAGGTTACTTATTATGTTACCTCTTGGAGGTAGGTAGCTTCACAGTGGGATAGGCTTATATGTTTATATTTGGCCAAAAAGATGTCAAAAAATTCTGGTACCCAAGGAAATTTCAAAGGTGTTCCTTAGAGATGAAGTATTTCCTTCTAAGAGCCCAATTTCAGTTTATAATCTTGATTATGTTTTTATTCAACATAATATACAAAAATGTGAATATTAGAGATGAATTCAAGAGAAAAACAGAATTTTTGTAATGATACGTGATGGTTACTTTCTTAAAGTAGAAGTCATACTTCAGACAATATTATTAAAAACAAGCCAAAAAACAAGTAAAACACTCTGAAACCTTTCAATACAAAGAAGATTGTTTTATATTCCTAAACAACTGCTTTGGATATTCTGGATTTTAGTTTGTTTAGAAAATAAAAATAGTCTTGTCTTCAGTAGGGATCAAAATTATTTTCAAATGTATTCAAATTTGACCTGAAAATATGTCATAGCTGGAAATTGATTTCAATTTTCTGTCATGGTGAGTCTTGACTCTATATTGAGATATCTTGGCAAATGGAAACTTTTAAGTCAAATTTAACTAATCCATAGTAAATACCTACTATGTGCCAGGCACTGGAAGAGGTAGGCAGTTTCTATTATGGAGTTAAATTTGTAGTGGACCACTCCATATAAAACTTGGGAATGACTGTCATGCCCTTTTGGGAAGCATATGAAGAACTTGTTCTTACAAACTTGAGATGGAGAATTCAGGAATATATCACAATAGCAAATTATATTATTTCTGCAGTATTGGAATTATTTTTAATACCTCAGAGTTTTTTTAAAAACTGTAATTTTCTTCAAATGAGTATATTTTTCCACCAAGGATGTTATACACAGTGCATCCTTTAAGAATATAAAGATTTTTCATGAAAGAAATTTTATTTAAGTAAGACATTTAGCTAGGTAATTTTGAAAAGAATTATTGTTGCAGTTAAAAATTAAATGATCTCCTTGAGACATTTACCCCCCTAATTCTCCAATATTTCCTCTCTCCTTTTGACATCACTGCTTTACTGCTTCATATGTTGGAGAAAAGGATTAATCCTTCTATGCATGAGGCAGGACTCTGAATTAAAAGTGAATTCTGAACCGAGATATGTTAGGAGCTTACATACTTTGTCTAACAGAAGAGTAAAATTTCCACATGGAATACCATATGCATTTATTCTAAGGCTTTTTTCTCAAATTGTGTCATTCCAACAGAGTTAAGCTCACCTTGGTAGCTCTCACTATAGAAGATGATAAGAAAATGGATCAATCTCAGAGGAAGCAAGTCCATCAAATGGTAGCTAATCTTTTATGAGGGGAAAAGTGAACATCTGTGAATTCTTCAGTAATAAAATAGAGTACACATTTTTTTCTGTTTGTTTTTCAGACAAGTTTATTAAGTACATAGTGGGTCAGAAATCTTAGAAGTGCCCTCCAGTACGAAGTAAATATAAAATCAGAGAAAAGGGGAAACTTCAGAAATTTAAATGAGTTAATATTTATTTAAATAAGTCATAATATACCATGAAATGAATGAATGTATCACATCTAGAAATGTGTTTCTACACCAAGAAATAGTATTTTAAATGAATTTTATTTTTTGAGGAAATGAGAATAAACTCTCCTTAATCCAATCAAGCTAACTGTGGTCAAATTGATGAAAAGCATAACCCAGTTTTTTGTGTCTTAACAAACCTTAAAAAGCAAATAAGTTTTGGTGATTGACAACATAGTTAACTGAAGAATAAGAAGCTGTCACTGCTTGTTTAGCATCACTCAGGAGAGAGATATTTCAAAAATTCATCCAATTCTATTTGCTCTAATTTTTATCAATCAAGCAACATTCTAGTTACCGGTTAGATTCTAAGATACTTTGGAAAGGTGATCTGCTTAAATGACACAAAGTTATGTAATGGAATAGTTCTCTAGTGGCTGCTTATATGAGAATGATGATAAATATGGCACTTAGAACTGGATTTGGGTAAGTCATCATTCTAGGAGCTCTTGAGTATAGCTCCCTCATGCTTATTTGTGTTTTCTTCCTTCTGAAACATGTACTAGAGCTATTGGGCGAAAACCTTATTGTTGGCTACCTAATTATTGTTTCTGAAACTCAGATAAAAACTTCTAGATAGCCTGAATTTGGGTAAAAATTGAGAATTCTAAGGCCTGATCCTAATAATTTATATCTTCAATAGAATAAAGGTAAATAATGGGACAAGAATGTTCATTAAATAAATATTTTGGGAGACTTACTATATTCAGTGAGCCACTTTCAATATATGAGGAATAAAAATTAAAAAATAAAGCCATTTGGTTATAGCATTAATAATCATTGAAGCACAAAACTGAATGGCAGATTTATAGCTGGCCTACAAAATAGAGATGAAGACCTCTACCTTCACCTGTCCAGGAGAGTGAGAAGTGAATTTTTTCTCCTCCTGGTTGACGAACCAGTAAACAAGCTCCCATTAGCATTGTTCAGATATGTAAGCTCTACACTGCCCAGCATGAGCTGAGCTCCACATATGATTACCAGGACACCTGAAGGAGTTTGTAAGGCATTGTATTTAACTGAGAACAATAAACTCCTGCTTGCTTATGCCTTGGGACCTCAGTACTGCACTGACACTGAAGAAGCATTCATTGTCATGCCTGATTTTACTTATGCTCAATTCCACTGTTTTATAGTTGAACATCATCACTCACTGCTACTACTGACACTTGTACATTAATGGCAATGTTAATAATTACTCTGATAATGATAATGTTTTCAACTTTCATATTTTTCATGAATTTTATAATATTATTCTAAGTCATATGAATCTTCACAATAAATTTATAAGCAAAGAAGATAGTGATATTCATCCCATTCAACAGATGGGAACTCTGAAAGTCAAAGTGGTTATTTGGATTTTCAACAACAGGTTATTTCTGAGAGAGCCTGGAATAAAATCTAGCAATGACTAGTTCCAGTTTCTCCTTCAGACACCCTCCCTTTTAATGGTTATAACCAGACACTCTAAATCACAGGAAATGCCTAATTTTGGGTGTATGAAAGAGAACTCTGGAGGCCAAGAAACTAGAAGACATAAGGGATCACTCAAGCTTAGCTTTATTTCTGTCATCCTCCTCATTATTCTTCTCAACCCTCTCAGGCCCATGTGCCCAGAGAAAAAATAGCAAATCAACATCCTTCTTTACAACTGGCATAAATCTTAGTTTCTTCTATGCATGTGATGGATAACTACCTGCACTGCCCCTGCTTTCAAGATGCTTTCACTCCAGCAGTGCAAAAGATTTCAATCCCATACACAGGGCTGCTGAGTTGGTATGGGGGTGAGGAAGGGAAACACAGATCTTACCACGGATCAATGCAAAAAGTGAAATAAAAGAGAAAATTTAAGATAGAAACATAAATGACACATTTATAATCATTTCTCTAGATTGTCTAAGAGGAGAAAATGAGAAGCTTTTAAGTATTTGGGGAAAAAAAAACATCAAGGGAAAATTTAAAAGACAAGAAAAAGAGGATGGTTTTTAAACAATGCATTATAAGTTCTTTCATTTTGAAAATGTCTGAGAGAATTATTTCATATGTACAACCAAATATGTAATTTCTTTGGACATTCATTTTGTTTTATTATGTTAGCAGCCAATCACATAAAGAAGCAGACTGGCTTTTTTTTATTCTAAACACTAGAAAGTAAACTTCAAGGACTTTAGATTGCAATGTAATTGGAGAGAAAAATAATCACAATTAAAGAGTATGAAGGGTTGAAGGGAAAGAGAAGAGGCTAGAAGAAGAGAGCTTAGCAACTCGGAATATGATAGAAATCCTTGTGCCTGGAAAGCGGGGCATTGGGAACTTTATTACAAGCCCCTAACAACAGGACTTTTCCTTAGCCACCTTCGGATTGCCTCCTACTGCTAAGGAAATTCTCCGACTTTAATAGACCAAGGTTAAATGCATAGTTAGATGCTAATCTTGGGTATCATTCTTTCTGATGAATTAGAAACTCTCATTGTTCATTGTCTCCTGAATTCCTACAAATACAGGACAGAAAAGCCTTACAAGAACTGTTTACCCTCAAACAACACAGGTTTGAACTGTGCAAGTCAACATATAGGTGGATGTTTTTTAATAAATACGTACAGTACTACAAATGCATTTTTTTTCTCTTATGATTTTCTTAATAGCATTTTCTTTTCTCTAGCTTGCTTTAGTGTAAGAATAGAGGTATAATACATATAATATACAAAATATGCATTAATCAACTGTTTATGTTATCAGTAAGGCCAGTCAACAGCAGGCTATTAGTAGTTAATGTTTTGGAGAGTCAAAAATTATGTGCAAATTTTTGACTTTGCAAGTGGTCGATGCCCCTAATACCTGCATTGTTCAAGGGGCAACTATAATTTAATTTTACTACACGTGTTCAATGGGTTTTTCTGTCTGGCTTTTATCAGGAGGAAGGGAAAAGACTGCAAACAGATGGATTTCAGCTCAGCCTCTGAGTAGCTAAACCACCTCCATCAGGTGATTTCATCTGTTAGGGGCTCATTTCATTTAAATGGATAAGGAAGGGGTTGCATTCTGCATGTGTTTATGTTAAGGACCATGACCTAATCAATATACTATAAATGGAAAGTAACAGAATACACATTTTCAGATGCTTTAATAGCTGATTTAGTGTGAAATATTTTCCTTAGTGACGGCTCTATTTTAGTGCGGTGGAGATTACTGCATTAAGGCCAGTCACCCTTTTCATTCCTACCATTCATGAGTTCAAGCCAAGTAGGATTGAATGTCACTTCATCCTTCAATTATAATCATTTATGAAGAATTTGACATAACTAATGATTAAATGGCAAGAAGAGTTTTCTTTATTGATTTTATCTTCTGTGATTTGAAGCTGAATATATATAATCAGCTGAAAAAATACTTGGTTTCTCTGATAACAAATATTTCTACAACTGAACGTTTAATGTCATCATGTTTTTCTTTCTCATTCACTCCTTAACTGAGCAGGAGTGAAGTGACGTAAATAATTTTTTGTGTGCTTTTATGTGGAGTTCTCCATGTAGCCAAATTTCTGCTTTGGGAGGAAAGTAAAATTATGAAACTGAGTAAAGTGGTCCCCAACTTTTTTGGCACCAGGGACTGGTGCTCCTATGAGAATCTAATGCCTGGTGATCTGAGGTGGAATTGCATCGGCGATGTTAGCACTGGGGAACCACTGCAAATACAAGGCTCGCTCTCCCGCTGCTCAACTCCTGCTGTGCAGCCTGGTTCCTAACAGGCCACTGACCTCTCTGGTCCCCTACCCAGGGAAGAAGGGATCCTTTTTAGAGCAGTTGTCTGCCCTAGTGTATAGGTTCTAAACTCCTCAAGAGGTGTTTTGTTGTATTGAGTTTTGTATTCATAGCACCTAGCCCTATCTCTGGTGCAGAAAATTATGCTCAAAATGTGTCTATTAAATTGTATGGGGTGATTTAAAAATAGTTGTTCAAGAAAAGCATACCAAATAATTAAATTGTAAGTAATTGACTAGTGAATTATTAAAAAGTAAACAGACCCATGTATCCATCACCCAGGGTAAGATATGAAATACCAATATCATAGATGCCCTCCCCATGCACCTACCTAAGAGCCGCCACTCTTCTTGGGAACTACTACCTGACCTTCTAACAGGACGAAGTTTCTCTATGACAGGAATGTCATATGTACTTTTCAATGTCTGGCTTCTTTCACTCATCATAATGTTTGTAATATACATCTATGTTTTTGTTTGTAGCTATAGTACAAGCATTTTCATTTTCATATATTATGCCATTTGTTAATGGAACATGCTTTTTCTTTTAATTCCTTCTACTGTTAATGAACATTAGAGTGGCTTCTAGGTTGGGGTTCCCATGAAATATTTCTGTGAAAATTCTGGTATACTTTTTTTGGTATAGATGTGAACATATTTCTATTGGGTAGATACTTAGACACGAAAATATTGTTTCATTTGGGTAGCATTTATTCAGGTTCATAGAAACTGGAGATAGATTTTCAAAATGGTTGTGCAAGTTTGCACCCTCTCCATAGTTCTAACTGCCCTACATCCTCACATCCTTACCAATGCTGTGATGGTGTCAGTCTTTTAAATAGAAGCCATTGTGGTGAGTGTATGATGGCATATCATTATGATTGAATTTACTTTTTCTTCATTTTTAATAATTCCAAATGCCTTTTGATATTTTTATTGGTCATTTGGATAAACTTTTTTTGTAAATTGCCCATTTGAGTCTTTTACTCATGTTTTGAATGGGTTGTCAGTCTTTTTCTTATTTATTATAATTTTAGATATAAATAATTTATATTATAAATACAAATCTTTCATTGAATATATGTATTATCTTAAATAAGTATTGCAGCCTTGATTATCTTTTATTGTAGGATCATTATTTTAGTTCTATATTTCAACTTAATTTTTAGTCATTGTCCTTTGTAGTTCCATACATACCTTAAAAAGTTTATCATTTTCTACAAAAATAAACTGCTAAGGTTTTGTACTATGATAGAATAATTGCATTGAACCTATAAATGAATTTATAGAGTTTCCGCTTCTTAAAAATATGAACTCTTCTAATTTATTAACATAATAATATTTTATATTATCTCTGAGGTCTTGCACATTTTCCATTAGATTTCTTTATAGGATTTTGATATTTTATTGAGGCTATTTAAAATAGCACGTTTTAAAAAAATATTTTCTAATTACTGTTTGGTGTTATTTAGAAAAAGACTATTAAAGTTTATCCTCCTAATTTTACTTAGAATTTGAAATATTAATCTAAATATGTGTGTGTGCATGTGAGGGTGTTTGTATATAGCTTATCCTCATTATTCATAGATTCCACATTTGAAAATTCACCTACTTGCTAAAACTTATTTGTAATCCTGAAATACTCATGTCACTTTCATGATCTTTTGTGAGCCTGCATAGAATGAACAAAAATTTGAGTCACCAACACATTCTTTCCCATGTAGATTGAACATAATGATAGTCCACCTTCTTCTTTCACCTCTCATACTATGAACAAGTGTCCTTTTGGCAGTCTTTCTGTGGCTACATTTTTTGTATTTTTGTTGATGATTTTACTGTTTAAAATGTACTCCTCCGCCAACCTAGTACTAAAGTATGTCTAGTTTTCCTAAGTGTAGTTAGACTGTGATTCACCTTACAAAAACAATGCATATGTTAAGTAAGCTTTGTTCAGGTGTGAGTTATAGGGCTATTGGGGATGAATTCAATGCAATGAATCATGAACACACACACACACACACACACACACACGAATGAATGAATATATACAGTAGCATGGCTTTAAATGACAATACATGTAAAACAAGGTTATGTATTAATCAATTAATGAAAATTATGTGACTAGAAGCTCTCAGACACTTAACCTTATATTTCCTCCAGGAGCAGTTTTTCATTATTTGCTTCTTCAGTATTCATGGTGACTTTATAGAATGTAATCACAAATAATTAGAATTAACACTCTCTGTATAGCTATGTATCTAAATATATACTTCTCCATTCAGTACATTTATTATCATTTTTATTTGCATTATGCTTTGGGTAGGATATAATGTCAAATATTTGTACTGGAAGTTACCATCATCCTTGCCTTTGTTACCCAATCTCAGGTGAAAAGCTTCCAATATTTCACCACTTAAAATAATATTTATGGGTCTTGGGAGGCGTAACACCAGTAAGAACCTCTGAACCTTGTGAGTAAAAACCTCCAAAAACTTTTCTCCATAAGAATAATGAGAATATTGGCAAAACATTTTCAAATCAACTTTTTCAAAACTCTGGAAAGTAACCAAAGGATTTAAAAAGCTGGGGAGCATTTGTGAAAGAAAATAGAGTAAATCTTGGAAATAATAGTGTGCTTTATGACACTTTACCTTGCCTTATTTACATCTCCATCCTCTGAGCTCTGCAGTAGACTTAAAGGCCAATAATTCTTAAATCAAGGTGAAAACCAGCAAACTAATAGCCACTGAAAGTGGAAGAATGTCATTAGAATACCTCCAAAGCCCATCTTCAGATGTCATATATATTATTTTTCTTTTTTGCTAATTTCCTAGAAAACCCCATTCACAGGGCTTAAGGCCAGGATGTATATGAGAAATATCTTATTTTTGGTGTGAATCTAAAACTGCTCTTAAAATTACCTATTAATTTAAAAATATTAAATCTGTTTAAAATTTTTGAAAATTAACAGAGACTCAGAGACTCAGGAGGTTAATCAAATGTACCAATATATACATAATTGGAGTCACAGAATGAAAGGGGAAAGAAAAAGGGTCAGAAGAATATTTGAAGAAATAATGGCCAAAATTTGCAATATTTGATGAAAAACATTCATCTACACATTCAAGAAACTCAACAATTTATCAGAAGGATAAACTTAAAGATAGTCATACCTAGACACATTATAATGAAATAGGTCAAAAATAAAGAAAAGAGAATTTTGAAGGCAGTAAGAGAAAAGTGGCTTATCGTATAAAAGGAATTCTTAGAATTAATTACTGATTCCTGATTAGAAGCGATGGAAACAGAAAGCAGTGGGATGACATATTTGAAGTTGTGAAAGAGAAAGACTCAGCCAAGAACTCTTTATCCACTATAACTATTCTTCAAAAACAAAGAAGAAATTAAGATATTCCCAAATAGACAAAAATTGAGAGTTTTCTTTGCTATGAGACTTGCTCTGTTACAAATATTGATGAGATTTAGGCTGAAATAAAAGAACACTAAATAGTAATTTGATTTTCCTTAAGGAAATAAAGAATATAAGTAATGGTAACTAAGATAGATAGATGATAATAGATTAGATAGATGATAGATAGATAGATTGATAGATAGACAGACAGACAGACAGACAGATAGATAGATAGATAGATAGATAGATGATAGATAGATAGATAGATGATAGATGATAGATAGATAGATAGATGATAGATAGATAGATAGATAGATAGATAGATAGATAGATAGATAGATAGATAGATAGATGATAGATAGGTAGATAGATTAGATAGATAGATAGATAGATAGATAGATAGATAGATAGATAGATAGATGATAGATGAATAGATAGATAGATAGATGATAGATGATAGATAGATAGATAGATAGATAGATAGATAGATAGATAGATAGATAGATGATAGATAGATAGATGATGGATGGATAGATGATAGATAGATAGATGATAGATAGATAGATAGATGATGGATGGGTGGGTGGATGGATGGATGGATGGATAGATAGATGATAGATAGATAGATAGATATAGATAATGTATAAACAGATAAATATTTATGTACAAAAATGTATACACCTCTTCTGAATTCGCTGTACTGCAGCAGTGGTCTTCTCCCTGTGCAAGCCCAAAGTCTCAGCCTCACGTTCATGCCCGCAAACTTTGAATGCCTCTGGAAAAAAAAATGGTATAGATCATTGTTATATCTCTGGAATTTTAGTACCTTTAGTATTAGTTTCTACAATTTTCTGATGCTATCAATCAGAATATTTTAGTATTTTGTTTGTTATTAATTTTTCTTGCAAATCCATCATCTGCTGCAATCCTCCTTTCTCCTTGGAAGTGAAGTTCTTATACTTTCAGTCTTTCTTTAACTTCATATCTGAGATATTACTTTTCTACATAGCATATATTTTTTAAAGATATTATATAACAATCTGTGATTTAATTGGACTTTAAGTTCATTTATATTTAATATGCCTGCTGATATTTGGGCATTTAGCTATATCTTAGTATTTATTTTCTACTTATATCACAGATGTTTCTCTTTATTCCTTTCTTCTTTTTCTTTTTATTTCCTTTTAAGTTAATCAAGTTTTTTTTTTATTATACTATTTTAACTAGCATTAGCCTATTACTTATACATATTTTTATTATGGTCTTAGTGTCTTAGAGATTTCAGCATGCATCATTGGTTAATAAAAATCTACCTTAAACTGGAAATTTTAGTATGTTCCAGAAAATGCAAGAATGTTAAAATACTTTAACTCCACTTTTCTTTTTGCATTTTGTAGGACTTTAAAATATCTGCTTATATTTTGCATACTACATTAAACTGTTCTTGTCGCTTTAAGCCATATTCAGCAAACTACATTTGCTGGACAAATGTAGCCACATCTGTTTATCTATGGCTTGTGAACTAAAAATATTTTTTAAATTTTTTAAAATTTTTTTTTAATGAAAAAGTGGAAAATGTACAAGAGGCCGAAAGTGGCCTGCAAACCCTAAAATATTTACTATCTGACCCGTTAAAGAAAAAATTTTCTGATCCTTCCTTTAAACTATCAATATTAATTTAGATTTACTGGTTTACCTTTGCAGAGATCTTCTATCCTTTTTTGCATGACCAGGTTCCACTTCAGATTAGTTTCTTTCTGCTGGATGAAGTCCCTTTAGCACATCTGTTATTTCAATACTTATTCGTGTTTCTGGTAGATGATTTTGCTTCATATAAAATTCTAGCTTGTTTGCATGCCTGCCTGCTTGTTTGTTTGTTTGTTTGTTTACTTATTGATTTATTGGCTCTGGTCATCATTTTGTCTTTAAATTCAGTTCTCTGTCTTATTTCTCTTTCAAAGGTAATGGATTTATTTTTCTTGTGATTGCTTTTAAAATTTTTTTCTTTATCTTTGCTTTTTGATATTATAATATGCTCTAGTGAGTTTCGTTCTTTTCTTTTTATCTTATATGTATTTTGTTTGAGATTTATACCATTACTCGAATCAGCAATTTAATGTCTTGAAACAGTTTTGGAAAATTCTCAGCCAGACTTTCTCAAAATACTGATTCTAACCCTCTCTCTCTTCCTTTTGTGGAACTCCAGTTATTTATATGTTAGCATGTTTTACAAAGTTTCATATGCCTTTTATGAGCAGATCTCAACTTCTTGTAACACTAGAGAAGAATATAATTAATAAATAAGAGGAAAAAGTAAAGAAAAAAAAAAAGACTAATGTTGGTAGCCAAAAGGCCTTCATCCTGACCGCCCAGCCCCCTGGCATAGAACCTGGACGTTAACAAACCTGTATGCTATCTAAAGAATGCAGGAGCAGATAATGCTCCAGGGAATAGTTAAGCACAGAATGTATTAACATACCCGCCGGATAAGGAAGGACCTACTGAATGACTGTTGACCTGCCCAAGGAGCCTCCCCGCCTCCTACCTAGTTCCCCTTTCCCTTACACACCCCCGCTTCACACTCCACTTCCTCTAAACCTTTACAGCCCCTCACCCCAGCAACCAAGGACCAATGAAATTGTAACAAGTATCCCCCTGCCTAGTTGGTCCTGCCCTCCTTTGTTCTTCTGTATAAATATACCTGCTCTAAAATAAAAATTTGAGGCTTGATCAGAATACTGTCTTGTCTCAGCTCCTTTTTCTCGGCCCGTTTCTCTTTCAGGCTGGACCCTCTTCGAGCCCACAAATAACTAGGTCCTGCGGGTCGGGGCAGACTAAATTTTGAATTTTGAACTATAGCAGAAACTGGTGTAGTGAGCAACTGGTCCGCTCATAAGACACAGATTTAACTCGGCAACTTAACATCCCCCTTGAACAAGTTTTGGAAGGTGGCAGTCCAGTAGTGATCAAAATTTATCTAAGAGTTGTTTTTATGACTGATAACATTCTTCTCCAGGAGGTCATTTAGGGGGTCAGAGGACATCTATTGGTGCTGTTACTTCCCCAGTAAATAAACGACTCCCAAAAACTGCATGTTAGGAATATACATAGTATGTTAGTTTGTAAAAGAATGAATTCTTATTGAAATAGAACTTCCGATGAGCTATACATTAGTGCTGGCTCTTCATTATGATAAAATAATATAGGGAGGTCAAAGGCAATGGTGGTTGTGAGCTTTAACTAAAGCAAGCATCCATAGTGAAACTCAGAGATGCTTAAGATATCAAGACATTTGCATGACACTGGATATGGGGACTGAGATTAGATTGCAGGGGAGAAAAAAGCACACTAAAAGATTCTTTAAACTTTTCTCACAACTTCCCCATACCTTTTGGATGCGATTTCCCGGGCCTCATTTGTATTTTATTTATACCATACCAGAGAATTCTCATTTCTCTGGTCAATTTTCAGTCAACTGGGTTGAGAATCAAAGGATTAATTGATGAAGAAACATTCACCAGAGAGTGAATGAGTCAACATCCCACACGTGATTCTAGTATGAAGTTCAAATTTATTAGTGTCTATTAAATGATTTATCCAGTTATGATATAGCTAAATAGATGATACTAGATATATTATCATGACAGAGAAATGACCTGTAACCTTGATGTTTAAACACTGAAAGATAACATGTGATCAGTTGCACTGTGATTGGGTCTATACATACCCTAAAAAACACACCACAGAGTGGACAGTATAATCATAATAGTATGGTATTCGATTACACCGTTGCTAACTGCTATCGCTAATGCTAATAGTAATAATATTAGATATGACCCTTTTGCTGAAATTCTGGAAAGGGGATGAGGTGAAGAGATTCAAGTACCTTCTATTAAGTAAAATACCATGTTTAGCACAACAAACCATTCAGAGAGAAAGAAAATGTGTATGTTATAGAATGATAAGTGTTAAATAATGACAATTACTCAAACTCAGAACATAGCCATTGAAAGACACTGAGTAAAAGGGTAGGATTAAAATGGAATGGTTTCTCAAAACTGTTAAGTTTTGAAAAAATAAGGTAGAAGACTTGGTACAATGGAAAACAGAAATTATTAAGAAAAAATAAACTATGGCTCAAAATTTTATTAATAATGTTATTAATAATATTAATAATGTTAAAGAATGGTCAATTTAGTTTAGCTAAAGAAAGGGAATTTAGACATGTGATTAATAATTTCTATGAGGTTGGGGGGAATTTGGATGGACAACCATGTTTACTCTTATATGATATGAATATATGTGTACATACAGATAATGTGGAACCGGACAGATCATTTAATATATATATACATATATATAATATATGTAATAATCTTACTTGAATTATGAGAAAACCATAATTCAAATAAGATTTATTAAAGTAATATGTCTGGTAGGCTGGTACTCCCACTTGGTTTCAAATCTACAAAAATTCTAGTGAAAATTTTTGCAGAGTGATTTGTAGAGAACTCCCTTACCTTAGTGATAACTACTAGTAATACAGCAGTTCATATGGATCATACCCTTTTTATTCTCACCTAGATGGTAAAATAAATTTACATATAGATTTATAATAAATTTCATGGCTTTGTTTTTGTTTCTATGTTCCATTACTTAATAATACATTTCAGTGAGTTTCTCTGCTTATCTCATCCTGAGTCTTTTATGTGTCCCATGAAATGTTTTGTGCCATTCCAAGAACGGCAAGCAGCTGTTGGAGGCACTTGATATTGCTCAAATAATGTCCCAGCGTGCTCTGTAATTTCATAAAAAGTCAGTTAGGGGAGGGTGGAGCTCTTATATGTACATAATGGGAACTTTTTCTGAGAAGAAAAATGGGCACCATTGCTTTGCCATTTACATATAGATTTTTCCCCTACTGCTACCTGAGAAAATTAAGAGCTTCTATCCTATCAGTTTCTTAAACAAGTTCTTGAGAATGTCCACATTTATGTCAGCACTTTTTCGACATCCTAATGATGTTTTGCGAGAACTATGGCATCTATATGGCTTGTTACCAGCCTAATGAAAAGTTGCTTTAGGTGTCAAAATAAATCTAAGAATGTTCTACACTTTAGCTGACTGTAATATATCATCATGGCCTGCTTAAGTAGTACAAACTACAACATGATAAAGCAGCTAACAGAAACCTATGAGAACCAGTAGCTGGGATAATGGCCATTCAGGGTAAGGATAATATAGCAGCAATAAAAATTTCAATAACCAAAGGTTATATACTATACTTTTTAATGGAGTTCTTGGCTAACCGAGCTTTTGTGAACTGTAGACACCTGCATAGGATGATTCATTATGAGCTTTACTTTCACTTCCTTTCCATTTGAAATAATATTAGTGAACTCCTTCCTCAGGTCTTGAGATTTTCTTTTTTATAAATTGTACCTTTTGGAAATTAGAATAAGTTTTAGCTGTACATACAAGTAAAGTTCCAAATTAGTGTTTTCTGAAAATATAGTGGATTCAATGGTTTCGTGATTTTTTTAAATGAACATCCTAGTTCCTGAAAACTGAAAGAACTCTCAGGCTAACAGGAGTACACGTTCCATTGTTTGATGAATACTTACTGACTTTGTTTCTTAGACAGGAGTCTCCACCCTGAAATCCACATTGTCCTGTCTGCCATAGCACTTGACATCATGGTATGCTTTTTGTTGGGACTGTCCTTCACCATCAAACCCACTGAAACCCTCCTTTTGTTCTTTCCAACTACTCTGTCCATATCAAAAGCCTTCATTTCTGTGAAAACTTCTCTAATGGTCTCAGCTAGAATTTTTTTCCTTTCTCCAAAATCCTTATCCTGTAGTCACTAATTAGGCCAGAGTCTTCTCCTCATTGTAGGGAAAAAAGGCCTTTTATCCAGCACACTCAATATCTGTGGTTGGTATGCTAAATGAAAGAGTTAAAATGTGAAATATTTTTTAAAAAAAATATAAAGTTTTTAAAAATTTTTTAGTTTGTTATTCTAACTTAAAAGAGAGATATATAAAATAATTCTTCAATCTTTTGGTATTGCCCAAGCCTTTATGTATAAATCTGGTGATTGTAATTTATCACTATTTTTCCTGTATATACTGTTTCCTAATGCATTGTATATGATTTCTGTATTGAAGTTCTTTAAAATGGAGCAACATCTTAAATATACTTTTGTAAAAATCTAAAGGAAAATGCTTATTGATTTCTGTATTTTTTTCCTCAAATATATATTGCTGCTCTGCCTGGACTAAATTTGACAATGGTATTATGTGGTGGCTCTTTTTGTGACTATCAAATCGACTTTAATAAACCTTTCAAAGGCAATGTATTAGCTTTATATTGCTGCATAACAAATTACCCCAAACTTAGCAGCTTAATACAACACACACTTATTATCTCACAGGTTTTAAAGGTCAGGATGCCTGGCACAGCTTACTTGGCTCTGCTGATCACATCAAGGTGTCAGCTAGACTATTTTCATCTGAAGCTCAACCAGGGAAGAATCCTCTTTGAAACTCCTTCAGGTTGTAGGCCATATTCATTTCCTGTGGCTTTGTGACTGAGGGTCCCAGCTTCTTGCTGGTTGTTAGAGGTAACCCCAAGTCACTGAGGCTGCCTGCATTTCCCTGCCACATGGCTCTCTCCATAGGTAGTTTACAATGTGGCTCTTTGCTTCTTTAAGATCAGCATAAGAATCTCTGACCTTAGTGTGCTAAGATGGAGTTTAATATAATGCAATATAATTATACCAGAAATATGTCATCACCTTTGCCATATTCTAGTGCTTAGAAGCAAATTGGTTTCCACCTGCACTTAAAGTGAAGGATGATACAAGACTATGACTCAATGCAGTTATCTTAGGGTATATACATCATAGGCATTTGAATAAAATTACTTTTCTTAAAAATAATAACTTTTTGTATTCATCTTTCAGCAGCTATCTTATATACAATTAAATTATAGACAGAATATTACATAAAATGAGTAAATTAATTTGGGTATAAACACAACTGAATCTTGAGGAGTATATAACTCAGTTAATAAGAATAAGTTTTCAGTCTCCTATAGGACTCATAACTATGTTTTGCAGAAAGATTTGACAGTGTCCATAAAGCTGGTGAGTCCATATAAATGGGTCAGTTCAGAGAATTTTATTGAACTAATTTGAAATCCACTTGAGGTTATGGCTAATGATGTTACACACGCGCACACACACACACACACACACGCACACACATCATACTGTGCTTTGTATATAGCAAGCTCTCAATAAATATGAACCAGATAAAAGAAGCTGGTCAGGCATCACAATGCAAGTGCTATACAAACTATTTAGAGACAGTAATTGGTAAATACAATATGATGAAAATTTGACATCCTGCTAGTAATTGTAGCATATGTGAGCTAATAGAAATATTAGGTGGCATCTATTCTAGTTCTCTCTTTTTATAAGTATGGAAACTTAGACTAAAGGAGGTAATCACTGAATCAATATTATATGCCTAATCTATTTATAAATTTACTATTGTAAGAGAAGAGAGAAATAGAAACGAAGTGCTCTGAAAGTATCATGAAGCAAATGCATCGTTAGGCTACAAACAGAGATTTTAGGAGAGTTAAATGTAGGGTACTGAAGCTGCACCCAGAATAATTGGGACAGAGAAAGAGAGAAAAATGAATAAAAGCTTTTAGTTCTGATAGAAGACAGGATTTTCTAAGGCATGGAGGCATGAAAGTTTCATAGTTTACTCAGAAAGCATAAAGTGAACTCACTTCTACAGAAAGGAATGTTTTCAAGGAAATTGATGTGGAAGGTCAAAATGAAATTGTAAAGGGCCTTAGACTCCATGCCAAGGGGTATAAGTATTTTCTAATGAATAATCAGGCTCTACAGGATGCTTGGGGTAATAACATGATCAGGGTGTTAGGAATACACATGTGGATATGGTTTATGAGATAGACTGAAGAGGTAATATATGACTTAAATATACTCCAAGCCCTAGTTTGGCCCTCATCTTGGACTATCAAAGTAGGAGTGGATGGAAAATCCAAAAGAATCAAACTCAAATTCCAGAGTTCTTAAATAATCATAATTCTGAATATTAAATTCTCACAATACAAGAATACAAACATATTTGAGAAAGTTATCAAAACCTTCATTGACTATGGATATCATTTGAACATCAATCAGTGATGGTGACAGGTGACTAGAATGGTATAATTAGAGACAGACTTTCAAGAAAGGGGATATGGGCTGGGGGAAACCAGTGGGTGAGTGGCACCCGGGGAATAGTCACATGTACCCAAGGGAATTTCTAGCTTATGTTTGGCCCTAAAAGAATGCTTGTGGGGAGATAAAAAACTACCACTTAAAAGTCATAAGAAATGATGTTTTCCAAAGAAAAGTTAACATTTTAGGGTCATTGAAGAGGTATAAATAATTCTAAGAAGAATTTAAAGATATAGAACATTTTATAGGTAATGAAAGAGGAGTTTCTACGTCTATAGCACAGGGTTAGAAATTGGGGCAGACAGAATGAAGCTTAGGGAAAGTGCCCATCACTTTCCAAGCTCATATTGGAATTTAGTGTATAAACATCATATCAAATAGTTACATGGCCTGTATCTAAAGATAAATATCCATTAAGTATCTTTCTACTGTAAGATACAGCTTTTTTAAACTTCAGTTGGATGACATCACTTTAAAAGCATTGTTATTATTTTGATGCTATTGACATGCTTCTAAAAATGTCTTATTGTGAGGGTCAGCAAAGATAATCTAAACTTGAATATTTCATGTCGAAGTTTTGCATACACACTGCTTCCTTCAAACAATCTTTTCTTTATAAGTCCGCCATACCTTTGTGTAAATCAACACAATACTCTTAACAAAGATAGTGTGATTTTTTTTCATGAGCTTTTGAAACAATCTCATGACTGAAAAGAAGAGAGAGCTCAATCTCTAAATTCTTTTCTCCATTAATTCTCTCTCTCTCCAATCCAACCTACTCTTTCGGAATTTCCATTAAAGTTTACTGCTCAACCTTATCTTTACCTGGTGGTTCTCTACTACTCCTTTAGGGCTTTGTTTCTTTAATAGTGCCTTCTGCTACTTCCATGATTTTCCTTTCAAGGTGACTTTTCCCTGTCAAAAAACACACAAGCCCAGTTCTCTCCCATTTAAAAAAAATTCCATTCTCAAGCATATTGCTTCTTTTGATTCCACTTTATTTTATTATTCAGTTACACTTGAAAGAAATTTTTACTTTACCATCAAAAATTTACTTTATATTTCCTCTAAATCTGGTCCTTTTGGTGATATGGTCAGAAGCATAATAATAAAAAAATCTAAGTCTTCTCTTGAGAATTTGTAACCATTCATGAAAAAGAAAACTTTTAATGATTTTCATTTACTTTCTGTAGATTATTTTCTCTCCCATTGCTCTATAGCATTTGAAAATGAGCATTGGCTAATATTGAATTTTAAAACTTTTCTGTTTTCTCTTTCTCATATGTTGAACACTTTTTTTAGTAGACCTGAACACAAGACAATTCACATTTATTTTATATAACTGGACAATTGTTTGCTCATATTCTGCTTTGATACAAGTAAACAGAATACTCCCGCACGAATGAAAGAGAACATTCTATTGGGCTTACTAGAAAATGAGAGTGGAAATCTTAAGCTATAGCCAAGGTATTTTCATCTTCAGATGTGTCTCATTAAAGCATAATCACATAATAGTTATCTTTGTTCATTTATTTTTATTAATGCTTCATGGACTTTGTCTATTTTTTTTACTGCTGGATCTCTAATTTCCAGAATAACATCCAGCACGTATTAGATTCTAATATATGTTGAGTAGTAGAATAAACAACAGACTTATTTTCCTATCATCATTTTCTGTCTCTCAGCTTAATGTAGAGCCTTCAAAACTTTAAAAAAGTAGTTTGAAATTATTCTTCCTTATTCTATTATAGCTTCACTTTCAGATTCTTCTTTTATTCTGGTTGATTTGTCACTTATTCTCTTTATGTTTCTGATTGCTTTGTAATTTTCCAGGTGGGTCCTTTCACAGAAATAGAGTCAACATTTAGCTTTTCTAAAGTTGCTTCTCATGTTATGATACTCCTCCACCCAATTCTCATAATCACTAGTTATGCTTATCTTTTGTTGAAGAATTTAGATTTTGAGATGCTAAGAGCTATGTAAATAATTAATGAAATAGAGACTTGTGGATGCATAATTAAATTATATTAGACAAATAGATCAGATACATTAGAGTGATAGCACTCACAATAGATGGGAGACTTATTCAGCACTACTAAAATACAAGGCTGAGAGAGTTACTGATGTTACAACTAGGATGAATTACTGCGACCAGCCGAGATATAATAACGGTATGAATTATTGAATTGGCATCTTCCTGAGACAGCTTTGGTCACAGCCTTGCTATGTTCTGGAGATGATAGAAGGAGATTTGTGTGATGTAAATTTATAATCAAAGGGTGTTCAGGATGAAAGATGACCTCCAAGGTTATGAACCTGAACAGGAGACTGCATCATCACATGAAAAAGGAACAGGAAAATATGAAGCATTCTTCAGTTAGTTGGAAGCCAAAGAAACTCTACTCTCTTATGAATTTAACTCTAGAAAAGTTTCTGATAGGCAGGCGTAGAATGTAACATATCAAGATAATATTGCTTTGGGCAACCAAGTAAGGAAAGAAGACCAGTGTTATAGCAGTTTAAACATGTTTCCTGAAATTATGCCTAAGGAAGGATTAGCCACTAATTAAAGCATTTGCATTTAGAATAGCACAGAAACCCAAGGCTGTGCACGTGCATGCATGCACACACACACACACACACACTTACACACACACTGCACATATACTGCACTGCATTGATTTGGAAAATAATTAGGCAGTTCGGGTCCAATATATAATTAGAAGCAGAATATTTTGTTAATATGCTGATGATTTCATTATAACTCGATCAAAGGGATAGCATTATTGTGGAAAGTGGTCTGAAAAATGTTTCCAGACCTGCTGACCAGGCAACTTCTTCTTCTTTTTTTTTTTTTTTTATTCTGAGCTCAGCTAGTAGTGTAAGAGGAACCCAGACTCACTGGGAAGACATTTCTTTGCCACCATCTCTTGACATGCTGAATGATGGAGATGGATTTGAGAGGCAGCATCTCTTTCTTGAAAACTAAATAGCCTTTAAAAAGGGCTATTAAACTGCTGTTTCGTGTTTGATTATTCTGTCCTCAGTAAAGTCCTTTATTTTTTACTACTAAATGGTCATTTTTATGGATGACATTATTTTAGACCGATGACTGTTTCAAGAAACAATAGGTCAAAAGCAACAAACTACAGACTAGAGCCGAAACTATGGAGAAAATTATCCCAAATAATAGACTGTGGTGGGTTCAGTCTAAAAGAATGTCCTCTAGGATATTGTGTCAGATATTCAAGAAAATTTTAGGGTAAATCTCTTATAGACAGGGTTTTAATTTGATGTAATGAAATAGTAATGCATAGATTTATACCATGCGATAAGACTTTTTTTATGTCTATACATAATTTCAAATTACATATGAAAAATACACTAACTCAAATTAATGTATTTCTAACATATGAACAATTGCTTTGTGTTTTCTGGCTGTTAAAATTGTGCTTTATAGCATCAATAACAAATGTAGTAAAATGTATTTCCTTATTAGTTCTCACATTGTTTTGTTTTTATAAGAAAGGCAGTAACCTAAAATTATTATCTTCAAAGTTACTTTCTTTTTAAAAATGACTTAATTGTTCTTATATTGTGTAATAAAGAGAACAGACGGTATTGACAAAATTAATTCAGAAAAAAAACCCTTACAATTTTGCTCTTTTATTTTCCTCTAAGACAATAAAGATACACTAAAGACAACTAAAAAATAGCCCTAGAAAAATGAATTATTATTACTTGCAAGGTGTCAGAATCAATAAAATATAATTTCCTTTGTTTATTGACTTGAAGATATTTAAATCATTGCACTTTTATTTTTAAATAATTATTTTATTTAAAGAATTAAAAGAATTTTATTTACTTAAATAGTAATTGGTTAAAACTTATGCTCAAAAGAATTAGTATTTAGCTTGTCTGTGTTCTTTCTTCTCCAATGTAAGTAAGACTTTCTTTTCCATAGCAAGCACAGAGGCTTTCAACTGTCCTTTCTCTGTCCCTGCCTCCTCTGCTTTTCTCCAGTCCAGTAATAAAATAAACTTCTTAGAAAGAGAAGAGATAATTTAATAAAATAACTTATGGAGGGATTTAGAACCAATTGGAGAATTGATTTTTATATGAGCTAAGAAAAACACTAATTTTTTTCATTCTATTTTTGAGACTTCCAATGCTTATTCTATGCAACCCAAGACTTGCTTGCATCACCATGTCATCTAGTGGAATATAATATATGGTTGTGATAGTATGAATAGCTATGATATGTGATAGTGTGATAGCTTATGAAGTAGGCAAGCATCCGCTAAACCTCTTTATTAAAGAAATCTAGAAGGGAAAACTCATTTGGCAAAAGACACGAGATTCAGTAGTTTGTATAATAGTTTACTAAACATTAATTTATATATTTTTAAAGGAAAATAAACCAGTTATTAAAGTCCACTAGGATTGACTTGAAATGATCTTTCCTAGCCTATACATCTATGGAACCAGAGGGATTGCTCTTATTATAATAATCAGTGAGCTTATATCTTGTACCCACCATGGGCAATGTACACTGCTTCACACTGAAATTTTTACCTTTGTGGAATGTAAAATCTATTTAGAGACAAAAATTCTTAAGCATGGAAGCAGAAATAACAGTGTATGATAGATTATAAGATTTATGATGAAGATTCAGGCTAAGATTCATAATATGGAATATGTTTTAAACTCAATTCACTGAAAAATTATTTTTCCTTTCATTCTTATTTTTGATATATATATATATATATATATATATATATATATATATATATTCATGATTGAAAATTTTTTTTTTTTTTACTGGTGCATACAGTAGTTTTGAACTATAGAGTTGTGTGAAGATACTTTTTCTCTACCTACTTATTAAGGGTGGCTGATGTGCTCACCTCTTAGAGCAAACATTTTCTAGATTCTCTGGTTTCTCAGAAACCAGAATGAGCCCAGCAATTGACATCTTTAAATTACTGATGACCTGTACTATTAATCCTTTCACCTTGCTAAGGCATGCCTGCTCGGCCATGGTAATCAGGCTTTTTTTACTCATCATAATCCCATTAACAAATTGAAAGATAGAACAAGAATTTTTTTTTTTTTTTTTTTTACCAATCCCTCTGACAGGAAGCAGCGCAAAGGGGTTATAATTATGGATTATGTCTTTTATTATACATTGGAGCAAGCACACATTAGCCTAATTAAAAACACAGTGTGAATATTCAACTGCATTGAGCTGCAAATGTTTAAGGGCTGTCTGTAACAGCTGAAAATATATTTTGGTCTCATAGCAAATCTCATCGAATTGAATGGAAAACTGAGTTCAAGAATTGAGGATTGCACATTTTTGTGTTGGCAGATTTGCTGAAACCTCATCATGTAAAACACTTGTTAATCTGAGACTCAGAAAAACAAAGCATACCTGAATGAACCATATGATTCAAAAGTGAGTCTACACTGAGGCCTACTAATCATGAAAAAGTCAGATATTCAGCTTCACTAAACCTCCCAATCTGGTTTGGATACCTTTAGAAGAACCTACGAATGAGTAGAAATCTGTCCAGACCTAGACAGAAAATACTACTTCAACACCTTAAGAAGATACCTTGTTGTCAACTTCAGAGATATTAGCTTGGAATTATAAAATTCTACAGCTATATTAGCGTGTACAGTCAATATAGTCCAACTCTTCAAAATTGGACAGAAGATCCAAAAGCTAAAATAACTGGCCTAAAGTCATAGAATATACATGAGGCAGAGCTAAACCAAGACAGTGACAAATTTTAGTGAGGTTGTTCGTTGCGTAACTCCAAGAATTGCCGGTCATGAAAACTATAATGAAAATCTTCGGAACCCCATGCAGTAGCCTTAGGTGTTTCCATGGTTCATAGTCCATTTCATGGCTCAACACCTTCTTAATCTACCTCCTTTAAGTATTGAACTTTTCTAACTTCTCATCAGGACACTCTTCTATCTTTGACCTAAATTCTTTTTACTGACATTTACACTGTATTTTTCTTACTTTATGGAAGGTTCTTATCATCAGATACTTCTATAAAATGTGCCGTTGTGCTATTGGCCTCTAGTGATAAAAATTTATTCCTTTTTCAGATAAGCAGTGAGTCCTGGTAAAGAAAATTCACTGTTATGACTTAACTTTGGTTCACTGATATAAATATGTTCATCAGTGCAATTTATAGCTGGAACAAAGCTAAATATAAGATCACTGAGCTATGATCAGTAGAAATAAAACCTTGCCATATACGCTATGAAAAGGAAAGCTCAATGAGTATGATATATATTGACATGTGCTTGTTTTCACAACAAGGTTGACAAAATAAATTTGGATCTTTCCTAAATATGTTTCCTAAATATATAGCAATTCAATGCTGCTCAATCTCTCTATCAGTTTTCATTTAACTCCAATAGATAACTCCATTGATCACCTGTTTCCATTGTTGCCTGCCTTTAACCAATTCTCCTCAGAGCTATCATAAAGCATTATTAAATCACAAATCTTATTGCATTTTTTTCCCTTTAAGATATTTTAGTAGCTACCTAATGCCACTAAAATAGAGACCAAACTCTTAACCATTTTCCCAGATCTAGCCAGCTCCCCTAACCTCCTCTTTACCTGCTCTGTTCCAACTTCCCTGACCATCTTTCTTTTCTACTTTAGAATCAAGATATTCCCTATCTCAACAACTTTGAATGAATAATTTCCTCTTCCTGGAAAGCTTTCCTCTTGCTTTTGGAATAATCAACCCTTCTCTTTATCTTGCAAGTTTCAACCTAATGTCATTTCATCAGGGAATTCTTTTTGTTCTCATCTCACAACTGAGCCCCATATCCAAGGCAAGGCATTGTGTAATCTGATTTCTGAGATTTCTTAAAATTGAAATTTAAATAATTTTATTGTCATTATTAATTTAATATTTTTTTTCTAAATTAAAAGTTTAACGAGGTCCCAGATTTGGTCTTTATTTTTCATCACTCTGTTCCCAGCATAGAGTATGGTGCCTCCATATAGCACATAATAGACTTATAATCTGTGCAATGAGTGAATGAATGGGTGTTGGGTAGCCTTTGATATCAGCTACACATATCGGGCAGGAAGTTAATTAAATCAAATCTCTGCAGGGTGCTAGCACATCCTGTTTCATCTACTTGGAATAATCTTTCTGCTTCACTTTAACTTCTATTTAGTACATGAAACATTATTTCATGATAATTCACACTTCCAAGTTAGTTCCCTCTGTTGGACTCTTGTGGTATGTTTCATTTCCATTTATAGTATTTTTAATGATAATTTTTTATTTAGTTGTGCAAAAGTTTGATTATTATCTTCCCCGCACTTACACTTCAGGAGCACAGGAGCATGTATTTTTGCTTACCAATATGTTAGGTTCTCAGGACAGTGCCTACTACATATTTGGCTCTAAAACAATATTTGTGAAATGAATAAAAGGATGAATATTCACTAAGTTTCTTCATGGGATCAAAATGTTCACAATAAGTAGAGTTGTCTACCATAATAGTTGTGTTATATAATTCACTGAGGCAGTCCAGATCTCAGTGGGGTAATTAACTGTTTCCACAAATAAAGACTTTTGATCATTATATTAAGAAGCAAAACTATGTTTCCTGTTGATTTAAGGTTTTGCATATTGGCCCAGTCTTCTCAGGGATCTGTGGAAAGGGTCACTTCTTTTCAACCAGAATCTTCACATTTGGTTATTCACCTTGGTAACTTATTCACCTTTCACTCAAATTCAGGAAAATATACAGTTCACAGGCTAGTGTATCCCACTGACAGCTTCCATAAGGCCAATAGACAGAAAGAAAGCTGCCATCAGGTCCTATTAATGACTTTATTTACTCGTGAACTAAACAAGAAAACTAAGAAAAGCCATCTGGCTTAAATGTTGAGAAAATGCCCCAGGAGATCGTAATAAACCCTCCTGCAGTATTATTTTCTCCAGGCTAAGAAACCCAGTTCTTCCAGAATTTCTTAATAGAGTTTATTCTGATGTACTATATTTCTTGGCAACTGTTACAAATTGTAGGAATAAGTAGTTCCTTTTAGACTATGTAATTTTTTTTCTTTTTACCTCTTATCAAAGAGTACATAAACACATGAAATCACAAACTATCAGAGATTTAATGATATGTGGAGAACATGTAAGTGCCTCTTTCCTTTAATAATGACAAAACGAGGCCCAAAAGGGCTGTCTGTCTTGGGCAAGGTCTCCCTGATATGTATAATGATCATCTCTCTGATACTTATGAATATGAATATAGTGTCTCATAAACTTATGTTTCTATGAAGAAAAAAAAGATATGTTTTGAAATTGACCAGGATCTCTAGTTTCCTGACATTTATTGACTTGGTGGTGGTATTTCTAATGATATCTGCATCATTCTTAATGACCAGTCATCTAAATAGTTACTTAAATTGGTGGTATCAAAATTTGTGATTCTATTAAAGAGTAATTACTCTCCTTAGATACTTAACTTTCCTTACATACACATGCAGATAAGTCCAGGCTATTGGGAAAACAATATATATAGCATAACATGATATAATTTTTGAATGAACAGGTTTATAACATTCAATTTTGAATATTTTAGTACTCAATAAGTGTCCCTTTATATATCAACTACTGTCATCATTGTTTAATGAAACTATTATTTTAGGACTTTTTTATTCTAAATAATATTTAAGTATGGAATTTAGGAACTTTAGAATGTTTCAAAGTATAGCTCTTCATGTGGCACTAAAGTTAGTGCTTTGGGAGAATGGTGACACAGACAGAGATTCTTGTTGAGAGAATTTTCGAGGTTAGCTATCCAAGCATAAGAATAGAATAACCAGACTCACAACTGGTAATCCAGAGTTCTTCTTATATTTATCAGTTCTTTCTCTTTACGTCCCATCATAAATAAAATAGAGTTTGTATTGA
Organism: Cynopterus sphinx; assembly: GCA_030015415.1. Classification (NCBI taxonomy): domain Eukaryota; kingdom Metazoa; phylum Chordata; class Mammalia; order Chiroptera; family Pteropodidae; genus Cynopterus; species Cynopterus sphinx. The sequence goes on along the minus strand of CM057384.1, from coordinate 23,340,993 downwards.
TAATATTAAATAAGTATAACAATTGCACAAGCCATTTGATTCATGATTCCTGCCACTATTTTATATAATTACAATATTTAAATTCATAACTGTATGAGATTCAATGACATAAACACTATTATTTTCTGCATAGAAATAACAAATTATAATCTTAGGATATTATGTAATGATAATAGTAGTAGTAATTAATAATAATAATAATTAAAAGAGTTTTTAACTTTCTTTAATTATTATTTCAGAAATCACAGAAAATCTAGGTTACATCAAAAAATGTATGCAGAATTTTACATAAATTGAAACCACAATGAGATACTACTATGTACCTATTAAAATGGCAAAAGTTAAAAAGACTGAGCATACTAAATATTGGTAAATATGTGGAGGAACTGAAACTCTTATACATAGCTGAGAGAAGTTTAAATAATTAAATCACTTTGGAAATGGTGTTAGCACTTTTTTAATAAAGTTAAGCATATACCTATCACAGTATCTAGCTACTTCACTCCTAGATATTTTTTTAAAAAATGAAAGCTTGTGTCTATGAAGGTGGGTACATGGATGGTCTTAGTATCGTTATTTGTAATAGCTCCAAACTAGAAACAACATAAACAGATCAAAAAAAAAATAGTCTGTTTCGTATGATTCTATTTATATAAAATTCTAAAACTGCTAACTAATATACAGTAAGTATATCAGTGATTGTCTGGGATGGATGTGAACAGTGTGGAATGAAGCAGAAAGGAGGAAACACAACAGGGCACAGAGGCCTAAAGAAACTTTTATGAGTGATGGAGATGTTCATTATTTTGATTGTTGTAATTGGTTCACAGTATATTCACTGTAGTATTTAAATATTTATTGCTCATCAAGTATGCCTCAATAAAACTGGTCAAATAAAATAAAGAATTTTATAAAAGTATATTTATTAAACAAAAATATATGAATTAACCAGATCAAGAGGTTAGAAAATGAAGCAGTAATTTACTGCTATCAAGGCAAAATAAAATAAATAAATAAAAATGAGAGCTGAAATGAAATAATCATAAATTTTTGAAAGTTATAGTTGACAATTAAACCAGAAAAAGATTCTTTGTGTGAAGAAAAAGTACACTAACTTCCAACGTGCATAACAACTGAAATGTTAAAAGCTACACAAATTTAAGAATTAACAAAAAGGAAGATGGCATTGCTTTAATAACTAGCCATAAGAGAGAAACTTGCCAAATGCCGTAAAAATAATGTTGGAAATGTAAATCACTAAATAGTGTCCTCAGGAAATGAAAATATTGAAACTGACTCCAATGTGGTTTAACAATGAAAAAATAAAAATCTCAGCCATGGAGAATATGTAGAAATTTTTAATAAAGAGTTATTTTTTTTTAATTAGGCCTAGTTTGTTGTATTGGTGATCCCCAACATTTACAAAACATGCATTTCCTGTGACTTTTATACTATTTCTAAACATATGCCAAAGCAATAATTTAAACATTGTAGGATTGATTAGGATCAAATAGACACATCAGTGGAAACATATTTAAGGTATTCTTATAGAAAGAGACAAATGCAAAAGAAGAAAAATAAATGAACAAAATATAGTTAAAAATTAAATAAATATATCTACTCTTTGAGGAAACTATATACTATTGTTTCCACTAAATTAATAAATAATGACAAGATTGACCAAGTTTCGTGTTGTGTTGTGACAATACAGGGATACTAAGTGTGTTCTTACCATGTGTACTCTTCATGGGATAGTGAGTTAATTCGACACTGCTAGAGGAAAATTTGGCAAAATGAATCTATTATTAAAACCAATGTACATCTTTTGGCTTAAATTTCACAGTTAAAAATTAGTCTTAAAAATATGAGTGTACACATTTGTTCATGGAACCATAGTGTATATTTGCAAAAGTTTAGGAAAATGCTGAATACCTTCTAATAGGCATTGGTTAAATAAATTATAGCATATCTACATGTTTTGGTATGCTATGTAGCCATTGAATCATGAGATAGAGATGTATGTATTGTCACAGAGATATTTTTTTAAATTACCGAGAAAAAGATTACATAATAGAAGTTAGGATATGTTCACATTTTTAAAAATAGTTGATATGTACATACACTCATATACCTACTTGTCTTTTTAAAATATCTAATGTTTTAAAGAGACAAGGGGATAGTTGAAAGAGTCTCAAAAAAGTTAACCGCTTTTATTAATAGTTGCTAAGATTGAGGTAAAGTTTTTCATTTTTTCATACTTTGTAGTCTGTTTCATATTTTTTAGTCTTTAAAACCACCATAGCTTAAAGTATTATCAGGGGGAGAAATAATAAGTTAAAATGTTATCAGAAAAAATGTTTATTTTGGGACATAAGTAGTATAGTAGAGTAATCTACTCTGAGTAAACTGAAGTAGTCATCTATGCCTTCTGCTCACAGGCGGAAAGGATTCTGATTTTGATTTTGTGCCCCTTTTTAACCCATACATGGAACCAGAACTAGTAAGAGCATTGAAGAAAAGGAGCTGCCATATGTGAGAGTAGGATGCAGGGTAGTGGTTCTCTGGAGACTGAGTTAGGGTAGTGGAGACTGCTATCTGTTGAAAGGGGTTGATGCCACACTACAGAGTTCTCCAAATGCATTTGTGAGAAAATGAGAAAAAAGAAACTTTAAATTTCTCCCCAAAACCATGGTTTTATTTGAGATTGTGAGTAGTTGGTGTTTACTGAAATTAAGGTTTTCAAGCCATTATTGATTGTAACTTAGTTTTTCCTCCTTGCTTTAAAATCCAATGAACAAAAAAGTGTGGAAATTAGGAGACAAATAAGAAGTCAGGATGACATAAGAAAAGAAGAGTCTATTTGGAGGTTCACTGGGAAAGACCTTAAAAGCTACCTGCAGATTCTGATCCCAAGGTGAAAAAAGGTTGCATTTTTGTAACCAATACTCACACATTTGGAACCCAAGTCCTAAGCTGAAATCAGACAAACATTGAATATGATTATGGTACTCCAGTAATAAAAACATCTGCGCAGGTAAGCACAAAGTAGAGGGTTGTTCTTTGTTACCCTGTTGATGTGGAGACCTACTTTATACACAATTCGGGAATAATATAAAATAACATGTGGTAGGTGTTCAGTGGTATGATTTAGTTAAGATTTGAATTCAAAGATATATTATTATTAAGCATAGAAGATTTCATCCAAAAAGTGACGCTTCCAAAAGGTCTGGCCTCATATTTCTAAGAGAATAGCACTACCAGTCACTCATAGAATGGACTGATCCCAAATACAGGGCTTAACTGCCAACTCCCTACCTCTCAATTACGCCCCAGAGTTCATCAAAACAACCAAAAGCCCCATGTCTCTCAAAACCTTAACTCATCTTCACCACCACTGCTATTACTTGAGTTCAGTTGTTTGTGAAGTTTTGCTAGAATTAAAGAAGCAGTCATCTAACTGGCATCTCTGTCTCTTGCTTTGTCTTCTAATCAGTGTACCCAGTATGATCTTTCTAAAATTCAGCTCTGACCTTACCAATCTCCTCTCTAAAATACCTCAATGACTCCCCATTTTCAACAGCATAATAGCTAAACCTCTGAGGATGACACACAAATTTCTTTGCAATCAATCCTTTCTGCTTGTCTTTCCAGACTTATCTCTGCTGGTTCCCTGATATTTCATCTCTTCAGTCTAATGATTTGTGATTCTTAGCATATAGCAAACTTTTGTCACCTTGGGGCCCTTCACATCTTGAACTCCCCTCCCCCATCAGATATCCTTATACTTCCTTTATTGCCTGGCTAATTTTAATTCATTCTTTAGGATTCAGTCCGAATGCCATCTCTTCCCAAAAGATGCTTTGTTTGGCCTCTTGTGTCAGGGATTCACAGCCTTCCACTTCTCCCCTAATACCCTATATTCACCTCTGTTTTAGAGTTTGTCTCTGTAACAGTTTACTTGTTTCCCCAGGTTCACCATCAACTCCGTGAAGTCACGAATTACATTTTATTCATGGTATCCTAAGGCGGATTTTCACTCCATGTCCAGTACATGGTGAGTGCCCAAACTATTTATTGAATTCAAACTTGAACAAATGAATAAATGAATGAGTGGTGAAGCATGCACTGTATGAATAAAATCAATGAAATGTGTATGCCATTGTGAATGACTATGTAAGGGAATATTGAGTGATTAGAAAAAAAACAGACTATGAAACCAAACTTTTTCAGATTTATGCTTTATTCAGTATCTAAACCACACAAATTATACTCAGTCATATTGTTTAAATAAATACATATTTGTGTGTATATATGTGTACATATGTATAAATGCATCTATATATATATATAAATATATATATACATATATATATATACATACACACACACACACACACACACATATATATATATATACACACACACATACACATACACACACATATATAGTTGACTCTTGAACAGAACAGGTTTGAATTGCACAGGTCCACTTATAGGTGGATTTTTTTCAATAAATATGTACAATGCTGTAATGAATTTTCTCTTCTTTATGATTCTCTTAATAACCTTTTCTCTAGCTTAAGTTATTATAAGAATACCTTTTATAATACATTACATACAAAATGTGAATTGACTATGTTATTGGTGAAGCTTCTGGTCAACTGTAGGTTTGGGGGGAATCAAAAGTTATACCCAGGTTTTTGACTATATGTGGGTTAGCATCCCTAACCCTCACATTGTTCAAGGACTATCTATACATACATTTGTATATATATCACGTACAAATATATGTACATATATACATACATACATTTTTCTTATTCTTAATGTAAATTAAACTCAATTCTCACCAGTGTGCTAACTATAACAACCAAACTTGAAGCTTATAAAATAGTCTACATTGCTCGTTATGTTTTTCTCTTTATGTCATTGTAAGATTCTTGAGGTCAAAATCTATTATTATTTTACATTCTAAATTGTGCTAAGCATTGTGTTCAGCCCTCAGTTGTTGTATTCATGTGAGGAGGTAGACTTGATTTCATGGGTAAAAGGGGTAATTTGTTCTTGAGAAGCAGAAGTGCAGGTTCTGGGAATAGAGAGCAGAGCAGGTCCAAAGCACCAAACCCTATATTTCATGAATTTAGGAAAGTTTTTCAAAAGATGCTTAATGCACAGGAGTTGATGTTTTATTAATAATTTCTTTCTTGAAAGACTCATGCAGCCTGGGCTGTTTTCAGCTCTTTCAAGCTCTCTCTTCTGCTGATGTAGCGAGAAGCAGCAAATTCAAAGTAAAGCTAAAAGAAGCCTGGAAGCTCAGCCCCTGGGCAGTCATTTTCAATATTTATGATTGCCTGTAAATGGCTAGTGAGCTGGTGGTAGCACCATTGATTCTATTTTTAACAGTTGACTTCCTCACAATCAATGGGATTGACCAAACTAACTGTCAAGTCAGCAGCAACAAGAGGATAGCCACATGGAGGTCCATTATTGTGGCCTGTGGCTCATCGTAGGCTACACCTTCAACAAGCCTTCAGCTGGGGAACACATCCCCTGGCACTAAACATGCCCAACCTCTTTTCTCAGTGCCGGCTATTCCCATTACCATAGAAACTCAGTAGAGAAAGGCCAAAAAGTAAATTATGCAGCTCTTTAGCACCCTCTGGTGTCCAGTCATCCAAAAACCCCAAATTCTCTTGGTTTTTTAAAAATTTAAGAATGATCATTCCTTGTGAGGTTCAGGAATCCAGAGTGAGAAGTTCTTTAACGTAACTTCACCATTCATGTTGACTAAAGAATACTAATAATGAAAAACTTTTCCTCTATCACCTAATTAAGGGGAACTCATATCACCTACGTAGTACATTTTTGTGTCTTGGTAATATGAAAACCACTTGCTTCAAATTTTAAAATATATTTTTAGTTACACAAATTAAATTTTTTTTAGAAAATATTTTGTTTACAATGTAGTCATTAACTATTCGATACATTCCAATAAGAGGATGGAAGATGCAGATAAAAAGATACTAATCAACCTAACACATTGATTTTTTTTCTTTTTTGCATTTTTAATTTTATATTAGTTTCAGAATACAGTACAATGGTTAGACATTTATATAATTAATGAAGTGATACCCCTGATTACTCTAGCACCCAACTGTCACTACACACAGCCATTATAGTAATATTGACTATATTCTCTATGCTGTACTCTACATCTCTGCGACTGTTTTGTAACTGCTAATTTGTATTTCTTCATCCCCTCACCTTTTTCACCCAGCTCCCCAACACCCCTCCCCTCTGGCAATCACCAGTTTGTTCCCTGTATCTGTGAGTTCGTTTTTATAAAATTTATTCTTTTGTTCTTTAGATTCCTCATATAAGTGAAATCATATAGTATTTATTGTTCTCTGTCTGACCTATTTCACTCAGCATAATATCCTATAGGTCCATCCATGTTGTTACAAATGGTAAGGTTTCATTTTTTATGACTGGGTAACATTCTATTGCATATATGTACCACCTCTTCTTTATCCAATCATCTATTGATGGACACTTAGGTCACTTTCATACGTTGGCTATTGTGAATAGCGCTGTCATAAACATGAAGGTGCATAAAATTTAAGAACTAGTCTTTTGTTTTCCTTTGGATAAATACTGAGAAGTGCAATTGCTGAGTCAAAGGTAGTTCTATTTTTAACTTTTTGAGGAACCTCCAAACTGCTTTCCGTAATGGCTGTACCAATTTGCAATCTCACCAACGTGAACAGGGAGACCTGAATAGGTATTTCTCTGGAGAGGACATATAGATGACCAACAGCCATATGAAAAAATGCTAAAGGTCACTAGTAATCAGAGAAGTATAAATTAAAACCACAATGAGATATCACCTCGTACCTGTCAGATTGGCTATCATCAACGGATCAAAAAAAAAAAATTATTGGCGAGGATGTGGAGAAAAGGGAACACTCAAACACTGATTTTTTAAAGATATCAGCTCTCCACTCTATGTATTGGCAACTGTCTTGAAAGAGAAAGTCTGTGGAGTGGGCAGTGGGTCTGGGTCCTGGGCTTGATTCTTCTTTCAGGTTAAAGCGTGATTTTTGACACCTCAGAACTGCTATAAAACTGTTTTCTCAACTGTAAAATAAGAATGTGGTATAGATCTAATTCTTTATCATCTTGAGGAGGACATATGGAAATCTAAGTTTTTATGAGATTGTCAGGGTTTGAGTTTCCATATTACTGGAATAAGACCGATAGAAACATAGATTGCATTACTACTTGTGCATAAGTTTGAAAATTTTTTTTTGTTATAAAAGAAAGTTAAACAACTTCAGTTTGAATCGATTTTCCATGTTCTTCTGAATATCAAATTAATGAGATGCTATGACAATCCTGAAAACATAGGAAGAATGGTGGATTCTCATTTTAGACTCTCTTATGATTACATATTTTAAAATAAGCACTGGTAGTTCAATAAAATTTCCCCCTTTTTAGAGTGGCCTTAAGCAATATATAAGAAGAAGTGAATTAGAGAAAGGGATTTCTGCAGAAAAGTGCCAAGTGTTTTTCATATGTTTTTATTATAACTGTGCTCACTTATTAAGATCCTACTAGGTACCAAGAGTTTTAGATACCTCATTTTATTTAATCCTCCTAACATTCTTGCAAGGTAGAATTTATTATTCTCATTTTGTAGAAAAGGCAACTAAGCCTCAGAGATACAAAGCAATTTGTCCCAGTTAACACACAACCTGTAGAGCTAATATTCAGACTGAGTTTTGTATGAACCCAAGCCACTTTTTTCCCTCCCCCATAGAAGTAGCCTCTTTTCATTTAGAGAACAAAGTGGGGAAAGATGGAATTGCTGAATATGTTGTTCTGACAGAGCAGTTCAAAGATTCTTCTCTTAACAATAGATGGTTATAAGAAGTCCCAGAAACAGGCAATCCAATGTCTGTGCTTGTCTCTTTGGCGGTGAGAGGCTTGCAGGCTGCCGAAGGGTCCTCCAATTTAGTAAAGCACAATCTACAATGAAGCAGCTCCACTCACTCATTCACTTTTCCACTGATTTTAGTTGTTCATCTACTGTGTGCCAGGTTCTTCTAGGATGTTAAAATGAAACTAGAGTTGTTTCTTTAAATTTAAAATTTTTTAGCTGTCAGAAGAAATATCACAGATACCTCTCACTGGGGAATAAGAAAGGCCTTGCAATCTCTCCTTAGAAGAACTCACCATGTCCTGGAAATTCAGAGCTCAGCAGAGTGACAGGTATTTATGTCCACATCATCTGTTCTTTAACTGTTATATCCAAGTAAGCACTTTGGTCCTACACTGCCAGGAAATGAGCTCCAGACAGAAGAAAGAAGTGTTGGAACGTCTCCACATCTTATAGAGAATTAAGGAAATTCTGTTGCCAAAAGCATATCATCACGATTCAGTCACTGATGCATTACTGAAAAGCTTAAACACCTGCCTAGTTTTCAAATCCTCTCTCTATGCTACCTCTCTTACCAGCACACCTCACTCTAATTCATCTGAGAGACCTAAATAACAGGACTGATGTTCGAAGGCCAAAGAGGGCTTAGTCTCTGTATAACCTCTCTGGTTTTGATTGACAAGGAGAACATTAAACAGGTGTCTGTTCCCTGATATCACTCTTTCCACCTTTTTGGGTATTGAAAAGATCTTCCCAACATCTGGGACAATAAGAGTTCAAAGATATTCTTCACAATCTCCTCCAGCCAGGGCTGCTAATGTGTCTTACTGGGCATTTGGAAAAGAAGCTATGTTGTCATCAAGACCACTGATAACTGGGAGGAGAAAGTGGTAGGGTGTAGGGAAAAAAAGCTACTCTCCCTTGGGGATGGGTTGGATATTCTTGGCACTGCAGGGCTTCAGCATTTTCAGAATTGCAATTCTGTGACTTACAGACCTAGAAATCAGAGATGTAAACAGAGAGAAAAGGAAACAAAGACTACAGAAAAGAGAGAGAGAGAGAAAGAGGGAGAGAAAGTCAACCTAGCAGGGCAAATAAAGGCAGAAAGTTTGGAATGGAATGTACAAATGCAAATACAAGGATAAACTCCCCCTGCAAAGCTCCAGAGACACAGAAAACTTAAGTTTTTGGAAAAGTGAATGTGATTGCATTAAATTTTTTTTCCTTTGCATTTTTCCTTATTCCGTTTATATCCAGTCCCCCCTTTTCCTTCTAGTTCTTTATTTCAGGATCACTGGATTCTACTGTGTTTGAAGGGGGAAAAAAAGGAACTATAAAACTAAATTATAGCCAATCAGATTGTACTCACAGCTCAACTGCTAGACAAATTGCAGCTCATGAAATTTGCTATGGGTCAGGAGACTGAGTAATTTTATTTTAATCAGTTTTATTTGAAGTTGGAATACCATTGCAGCAAATCCTCTGAACAGGATTTCAGAAGGGATAGTGTCTGGGTTTTTTTCCTCTCTTCCTTCACCCACCCACTTTTTTTTTCTTTCTTCCTAGTAAACTGTTTCAGGTCTCTGAGAGATAATGAGAAATAAAAGTTGACATGGTCAAATTTTATTCCAGTTCTGAATGAAAGTATCTGTGGAGCTTACATTGGCTCCAGCCTTTCTTACAGTGTAGGATTAAGCTGTCAGAATCATGTCTCCAGCATTCATTTACATAGAGATATCCCAGGCGGCCCGGCCCTTAGGACCCCAAGAACCACAAATGCTCTGCTGGTCTGTGGGCCTTGCGGTTGGGACAGATTTCTGAAACATTATTCCATGTCACAGGAGGCCTCCCAGGCTGCTGCAAAGTTGATGGACCAATATCACCACAATACAGCTGCCTCCTCAGCAAGGGGGAGCAAATAAGGCCTTTCAGAATCACCAGAATATGGGATAGAGAGGGCATTAGCACTTCTCAGCAATTAGCACTTCTCAGGATTTGTAATGAGATCTTCACCACAGTTTAGATTATAGAGTCAGATGCAAGAGTAGGGCAGGGAAATGGTAAAGTTTGTTAGGTCAAGAGGCAGGGTAAGCATGTCATCCACTCTTTTCTTTCACTTTGAAACCCAGTTTGTAGAAAGATTCATACAATGGTGAAACACGTGAAAAGGGAGTCTGCTTTCCAAGGAAGAGAATTTAGCAAAAGCCTAACCTGCCGCCATATGTCAGTTCATGAAGAGTTCTTCACAGGCTAGTTTTGAACAGCCACCACACGTCAGTGTTCATGTATACCCTGTACGCATTAAAATAATTCTTGTGCGAGTGGCTAAGGTCTAGAGCAGTCTATACTGTTTTTCTACTTGGTAAATCTCTTTCTTCTTTAAAGTTTTCATCTCAAGTTTCTCCACTTTTTTAGGCCAAAGGAATTGATAAGACTACACAATTAATTTATGGTAACAGAATAACTCTGGCAAACCAAGAGATGAAGAAACACATAATGACACTTTAGGAAACTTATCCATTTGCTCATGTATTAAGTTAATAAAGAATTGTTAATCTACTTTTCAGGCCAAATACAAAGGATAAAAACATAAGAATACATAGTTAATGATCTCAAGTAGTTGAGGCCTCAAGTGGCCAATGTCTGAAGTGGTGTGAGACAGACCAGAAATTGCTGTGTCCTGCTAGGGTGAAACAGAAAATGACAAGAGATCTAACTGGAGAGAGTCCATTCTATCACAAGATGATAATAGGCAGTGGAATCCAGTAAGGTCATCTTTCTAATAACAGTATTACCTAATACTTATTTAGTGCTTACTGTGTGCCAGCAACTTTGTTAAGTGCTTTATGTTTGTTACCACATTGAATTCCCACAACAGTGCTATGAAAGTGTCTGGATGTTGCCATTTCCATCTTATACAAAAGAAACTGAGTCACAGAGTGTCTGTAACAGCTAGTGGGGGACAGAATCAAGATTCCAGTTCAGATGGTCTGACCCTAAAGCTTGTGATGTCAACTATTTTGCTATTCTGCTTTCAATACAAAGGACCCAGTGTGAAATAATGGTAAAGGAGGGTAATAAAGAGATCATTTGTAGAGACTTGCAGGGGCAAAGTCTTTCAGCAGCTACCAAATTCTCAGCAAGAACTTCAAGTCCTAAGAGAGAATGGCAAGAGTAAGGTAGAGCACTGGCCCCAGATGTAGGTTGGGCAGGACTTAGCAAAACACACACTAACTACCCTGTTAGCAGAACTTAGAGTCAAGGTTACTGCTGGTCTTAAGAACAGGGTAGAATTCTAAGTTGTAGAATGAGGGCACCCCTTTAAAGCCACATTTGTAGAAAGTGAAACATTGCCAAGTCAAGACTTGTGCTGAATAAAATACCTTAATCCACCTGCTCCAGCCTGTGGTCAAGATGAATGCAGAATACCAGAAAATACTAAGTCAGTGTCACTCGTGGTTTGCTCCTCCAATATTCTGCAAACCTCAGGTGTTTGTTCAAATAAAGATTCTCAGGCCTGTGCTGAATTGGAATCACTGAGGAAGAGTTCAGAAAATTTCATTTTCATGTAAGTTTTCCAAAAGTTTTATATGGACATTGAAGTTTGAGAACCATTGAGCTCAATGGTTCTTTCAGGAAGGACTCAAAAGACTCTGGCAATGGGGTGGGATGGTTGCAAATGCTAGAACAGGAAGATTCCAGCACCAGGTGTGGTGAGGTGGGCTGAAATGGGTAACCTACTGGGCAGTAGTGTAGCAAATATCAAATATATTCTCAAAAGTCATTTAAATTTGATTATTATTTTTGCCTTTTGGGGATATAGTTTTTTTTAATAATTTGAAAAGCAAATAATTTTTAATAAAAATGTAACACTTACCTAACAATTAGCCTTGAGTTCCATTTCTAAGAAGCATTAAAACATGATTACCTTCCTTGACATGAATCTAAAAAAATAAACTTCCTTACTGACTTTAAAGGAACTCTACATGTGAATTTGTCTAAATCCTCAAAGGTAAAGTCCAAATATTTACTTCTTAATGAGTGAATTAGAATAGCCATCTCTATAATAACCCCACCTATTTTTAAGCTTAATTGGGACTCCTCTGAAACTAACAATGATATCTAATACGCTCACATTATTTTCACTAATGCTTTTGCCCCTTAATCTAAATAAAGCTTTTTATAATAAAAGAAGATATAAACAAATATACAAAAAAAGGCTTATCGAGAACCATTTTTATTTATTCATTTACTTTTTACCAGAGAAGACATTGAGTTTATGCTAAGAAGGTTGTTTAAAAATAAAAATTCCAGTTTTTTAAGAAATTGATTTTATCAAAAAACAAGTAATCATCACAAGCAATTTAACAGTAGCTTAAATTATTTCTCAACTTTACTGTAAACTCTTGAAGGATATATATATTTTTTTGCTGTAGTCTGAGACAGACATTGCAAAATGTATGATCCTCCATTTGTATTTTCCCCAGCATCCCCAAACTCAGCCTTCTCTCTCAGACGTTACTCACTGATCTGACGTGTTTTGTTGACTGAAAACATTCTCTACATAAACTTCATGGAGTTAGTGTTAAATTTTTTTGCAGTGAATGCATTTTTTATGATTAAAAGTCACAGCATGCTTCTTGTCTGGGGAAGGCAGTTCTAGGAGAGCAGTCATTCTTACTTATGAGTTCCTAAGTCACAAGTAGTTTTAAAGTTTGATTCACTTCAAAATACATAGATTTAGAATCAAAATCATAGCACTATGAATTTTAGACAAAATATTTACCTTGAAATTGTATTTTTAGGTGACTTTTGACAAGACATTCCAGATATACTTGTTTTAGCCAAAGCTTCAGAAGAGAACAAGTGGCATACTCAAATTATGGTAATTCCAGAAGGATCTAACACAAAGGTGTGGGCTGGAATAGGAAACGCAAAACTATTACAGTAAACTAGGATTGGCATTTAAGAGCTTTTATCACCCCTAAGCCTGAAGGACAAGTTGAAGAAGAAGTTATCAGGATCCGGAACCACAGTATTGTATTAAACAAACCACCTTAAGAAAACCAGTGATCTTCTGTTGAAGCACACTGATACCCTAAGGAGAGCTGATAGGGAAGGAGTCCCCTGTACTTCTCCCTTCCTCTTCCTTCCTACCTCCTCCGGAGGCATCTATCTGTTAAACCCAAATAGAAACCAGAGGACATAGGAGCTCTTTAATGGGCTCATCAAAGATCAGCCTTGCAGCACTGAGAAAAAGGTAGGAGGTTATAGAGGCAAACTGAAGATATTTGGCATAATCGACAATACCGTGAGACGACAGTAAATGTCCGACACAGAGTTTCAGTACCTACTCTGGGACTTAGCACGTGGGTTACCTACCTTAGGCAAATTACCTGGGCTCATTATGCTCCAGTTCCCTCCTCTGTAGCATAAAGACTCTAATTACTTTTGTGCAGAAATTAAGTGAGAAAATATATGCATATTGCCAAGCCCAGTGCCTGGAGTAAAGGAAGAACTCAAGGAGGATGAATTCCTTCCTCACAGTCCCTTTCCAAGTGGCAACTAGTTTTCCATAACTATTTTTACTTTCTCCCTGGTTCTCTCTTTGATAGATATCAGATATACACAGAGAGAATGTCTTACTTCCTGAGAAAATATAACGACATTTGTTCAGTAATTAAACCCACACCTCTAGCTTCTTTAGATCAATGCTAAATCAAATGAATAAATCAGCAATGGGATAGTAATTTTCTGATAATGCATCTCATGGAACTACACCCAATAAGACACAAGTTGATGAATCTTGATTTTTTTAAACTATATATTTTCTATAGTAATTGATAAGAAATGTTTTTTGGAAATTCTGCTTAAAGGTCAACTGATTTTCATAGATTATTGAAATTGAATTCCTTTTGTTTCAGTGATAGATTCTCTTGGAGAGGGCCAAATGTGTCCCAGCAGTAATGCACATTCATTCATTTGATGTCAGTAAACTGTACCTTGGCTGTTTTAATTAATATTTACAAAGTGAGGCTGTCCTACCATCCTAAGAAATTATTCAGTATAGACAACTTTTAAATGATAAAATTATAAGACATGAAAAGAATAGTTTGAGAGACAAAGCCGGGAAAAAGGTGAATTTCTTTTACCCTGTCTTCTTACTATATTCCAAAAACTTTCTCATTTTCACATTGAAAATTACTTTTTCTTATAGGTAGAACTAATGTATTTACTTCAATTCATCCATAAGAGCGACAGCTCAGATTATTTAAACACTTTAACATTCATCCAGTTTTTAAAAATATATTATCCTTGATAACCTTTAGAATAGCAAAAGTGACTAGATATATATTTGTTCTTTACAGATGAGGAAAGTTGGGCTCACAGAGGTTACAGAACTGTAAGTGACAAACCCAGGACTTAATCAAGAAGTATAAAGTGTGAAATATCATTTTAATACCCAAATTTTGATTAAAAAGTTGCTATGATCCAGACACTGTGCTAGGCACAGACATTAAAACATAATGAGTAAGCCATCATCATCTCTTCCTTCAAGTAACATGTTCCCAGCCTTTTGCTAGGCTTTGGGTGACAATTAAGAGTAATAATGTTTTCAGCCTAAACAATGATAAAATTGTACTTGACTTGGATTCTTATTTACTTATTCAATATTTATATATGATTGCTATATCCGGTGACCCACATTTTCTGTAGGTATCTTTCTTGGTTGATAGCATAATAGAAACAGCTAAATGGTCTCCATGTTGAGGTAACATATCAGCCTCACTTTGTTAATCAACTGCATGAGAAACTAGAAGTCCAGAACAATCACAACTACATGTAGATTTAATTTACTCAGACATAGGTACTTCTTCTACCTCTTTCCATTTTTCTATTCTTTCTTTCTTCAATATTTCCTCCTGAAAATATATGTAACAAAGTACCTGGTCTTTTATGGGTCGAAAGTCAAATCTATGTAGAAAATCAAAATTGCCATCTATGAGAAATTTCTAATTTAGAGGGGAAACATACAGTCACTTAAACAATAGCTATAAAATATAATTGTTCTGAGATGTTTAAGTATAGGATTTTGTGGTAGCATTAATAGGGTGAGTTACTGCAGGAGATTGTCCTCAGGGGTATTTGAAAATTGAGCAGAGCGTTACAGAGGGAAAGGGAGTTCATGCAGCCAAGACGGAAAAGACAAAGAGCTCTCTGAGTGGTAAGAAAATACTGAGCAGCCTCATTTTCTGTGCCAGGAGAACAGCAACAACAAAACGTAAAGTTCCAGAGCCTTCTACAAGATTAGGTTAGCTAATATTAAATTTACTAATGAAAATGCTGAATGGTGAGGTGATCAGAAAAACATGCATGATGCAGTAAGACTCTATCTTACCTTTATTTTAGATATACAAAGGAGTTCTTTTCAAAATTAAAATGCCTGCTGTGGCATGGGTACCTCCAACAGAACAGATGTGTGACCAATCAGAACAGTTGCTAGCAGTTAAGTGCACATTGAAAATCAATACTGGCTGTGCTGGAAGGAAAAATGTCACTGAAGACTTGGGATCACTTTATAAATCCCCCTGCCAAAATAGTCTGAGTGTTGTAAGGAAACAAGAGGGAAAGATAAAAAAAAAAAAAAAAAAAAAAAAAAAAAATTAAACCCTTATTATTGTTATGCATGTTTTCATCAATCTTCCAACTGATTGATCACACAGCCTTCACTACAAGAGGACCTTTCCTGAAGCACCAATTTTCAAATCCACCTCTGTTAGTTAATGAATTTCTGTTAAAGTCCTCAGTCATTAGTCCAGCATGAAAAGTCTCCCATAATCATGTCCAATTAGATCACTTGAACCTATGCCCCCATTAGATGAGCTCTCTGGTCACATCAACATGGCCCCTACACCTTTAGCATCCCTTTGGGAAAATTTGGCTTAGTAAAAAAAATACAAGCTTTGGTTCAGCAGAGCTCAGTGTGAGTCTTATTTTTAACTCTGTGACCTTAGGCTAGTTCATTAACTTTGCTGAATTCATTTCTTCATTTGGAAAATAAAATGAATAACACCTACCTTGCAGAGCTGTTGTGAACATTAGAGATCATTTTATAAAATGTCAAGCAATGTTCTTCGCACATAATAGCTGCTCAATAAATGGTGGTGGTTATGTTAATTCCTTTCTCCAGTTTCCTATTTGGCAGTTCCCAGCATATCTGTAGTCTCCAAGGTGCTGCCCCAGTTCCTGCTCTATGTTCAATTATATCAACTAATTCCTTCTAAATTGTTACCTGGTGGGGACCCTGATTCTGACTCTGCCACTGACACACTTAATAACCTTGAATAAGTCACCTACATTTTTCTGGGTTTCTGTTTACATAGCTGTAAAGTGAAGGTTTGATTAGATGATTTCTAATGCTGTTTCTAGCCCTATGAGTATAGATTCCATGGCATTAATTGGCCAGGAAAGCACCCCTTTCTCATGCTTTGTGAGTTCTTTGAGCTCTATAACAATTAATTGCACTTCATTCCTTCCTAAGAGTCACCTAGATGTCTACTCCTAATTAATTGATTATTTTGATGACGATTATGGCAGTCAATGAAACAAACCATTGGCTTTTCCTGAGGTTATATTGATAACAGACAAATGATATAAATGGCCACATATACATTACCTTAGGATTTGATTTTGATCTTTCTATATTGGTCCAAAATACTTTCAAAGCCATGGTAAAGATATATAGATGTAACCAAAGAAATAAATGAAAGGAAAGTTGGCATGTTTTCTTGATTAAATTTCAAGGTCCTTTTGACCTCAATTTTTTATAGAGAGAAATGAAAAGGTACAAACTGCTGCCAAATACATGGGTTATAGCAATTGGTTACCCAGTTGGAATCTAATAATATGACCATTTTGGCAAGAACTCCACATATGTAGCTATTTAACAACTGGCAGCATGAATAGCATATGCATGTAACAGAAACAATTATGCCTGTTGACTAAATTGGGAGAAAAAAGGATAGTTATCTCCAATGTCAAGATGGTTGACAATCAAAAAGTAGACTACATAATCTGAAATACAGGCAATGATCTGAATAGAGCCATTATTAATATCACCTTTTCTCATTTGTCTGATGGTGCTCTCCTGGATTCCCAGACTCCATTCAGTCTATTCTCAACTGTTCAGAGCCTTCACCACCTGGATTGGTTTGTTCCATGGAACTCAATGAATCAATCACCTCTAGTGAACATCATTTTTTGTGCTACAAACACAAAAAGTGATACTTTTCTATCTAATTTAAATATGCAAATTGTTTCTAGCAAAATTTTGTTTTTACTTTAAAATTTAATTTTTTGAAATTTGCTTTTAAATGAGAATAAAAAAAACCTAGAGTTAACATGCAGCAAATATTAGATTTTTTCAAAAGTTTATTTCTATCGTCATCTTCTTCACCATCATCTTGAGAATCCAGATGAATAAATGATACCTAATCTAATAAATACATAATTATTTAAAAATATTCAAATATTTAAACTATTTACATGTTTAAATTTGAAATATCAAAATTCAAATCAATATTTTTGAAGAATGAATGTGTTATTTAGAAAATGAACTAAACTCTTATACTATTGGAATGAAACCAGCAAAAACTGTGCTTTCATGAATAATTGGTCTAGTAAGAAAAACAGAAAATAAAGAAGAACATAAATAAATGATTACAAGAATTGCTACGAAGCTAACAAATGGGATGCTGAAGAGTAAACTAATTCTTTGGCAATGTTGAGCAATGTTGTAGGTAAGCTGCCCCAGAAGGCCTTATTGATAAGGTGACATTTAAATTGAGACCTTAAGTCTGAAAAGTGACTAGTTTTAGAGCAGCCTGAAAAAGAGAGCATTACTGAATCCTTTGGGTAAGGGTCTTGTGCCAAGAATGAGGAATACCAGAAGGTGGAAGTTTAGAAGAAAGAATAAAATATGCAAATTTATACAGTCTCTATTCAGTTGCTCACATAGACCTAACAAACATTAATTACCTGCAAGTGGGCACACAGAAAGAGTTGAGAGTATGTGGATTTTTTTCTTCCTGAATACTTTCCTATGCTAATTTTGAAATAATTTGTCAATCCTGCAATTCTATGTCATGAGAGAGAGGCCACAGGCAAATTTCCCTTTGTGCTGCTGAACTTTTCCAGAAGTGAAAAGTTTGCTTAACTACCCGAGAAAGAAGCATGAGCCAGATGCCAGCAAGAAACCAGGTACACCATTGCTGGCTGCTGGAATTCACAGGCCCCAAATCTGCAAAAGAAAGCAATGTTAGGTCCATCCAGCTGTGCTGACAATGTTAATGAAATTTTCTTTATACAGTGGTTTCGCTGAGGTCAGGTGATTACCTCACTAGGCCCTGCTTGTGAAATTGCAGTGGTCAGGAAAATGTGGGGTGGCTATAAGCTCATCAGCTGGATAGCTGGGAAAACCAGTTTTAGAAAGCTGTCAGTTAAAAGATGTTTTCAACCTATCAGAGGTATGATGTCTGGATAGCAGACTGCATAACAACTACTGCACCAAATAGATTGATTTTCTCCCCCCAAAGGAAAATGTTTGTCACAGGAGACGATCCAGCACTTGAGCAGACTTTCTCCATGAGGGTCCTGCTGGACTTACTATACACTTGAGTGTCAAGCAGAAGACAGAATCCAAATTATCAGACAGTCTCATTTTTAACTGGAAATCAGACTAGCACTAAAATATAAGAACATATTTTCCAACAAATCTTCTTTAAAGAAGCTAATAGGCTAGCATCCTTCAGACTCTATATAATTTCTAACACCTTAAAATAAAGTACTTGTGACATATCTTTGCAATGCATGTTAGCTTAAAAAATTATTATTTTTCTTTTTCTCTTAATTTTCTAATTTCACCTTACTTTACCTTTCCCAGATGATAACTTGTTAACATCAAACCTCTAATAATGACATCTTTAATTCCTTCTAAAGCTATTTTTCACTGCATAGTTTTTTATACAAGTTATGGAGCAGCAGAGTTGATAGAATTCTACAAAATTAATTAATCAAATTAATCAAACTGCCAGATGCTTAAATATAAAGTATTATAAATTAGATATTGCTTTTGACAGTCACCAAAATAGAGTGTAATGATCAAGTGGGAAATATGTTATTTTTCTTTCTCACCTTGTTTTTTGGCTTTTGATTTTTAGTGTGTAACTTTGGATTTAGTTAGGCTAGGAATAAATTATTGGCTTCAATTATGGAAATAGTTGCTTTCAGCCAAGAAGATTGTATGGTGGTAAAATGCCAGTTCTGTCTATTGGTTGAGCTGATGAAAACTGAGTCAGCAATGTTCTTCAAAGACACTTAAAATCATGTGTTTTAGGGCTGTAAGTAATTTCAAGATTCATTCTAGTTCAGAGTGCTGCTTTCAGGAAGTTAAAATAACATTTCTGTTTTATTGAATCTGAGGTTCAAAATAGTTAGATTAGTACTTAGAGGTCATAAAATTCTGCTGGAGAGATCTAGAATTCAGACTCTGCCATATTTTTAAATACGGAATACCATAGTTTTAGTATTCCAATATAACAAATAGGTATAGTATGTTACCATTCTCTTCACCCATATGCATGGCACTCATTATTAATCAATGATGACCTGCTTTTCTGCTACGTATGGAAGCAGCTTCAGAAACATCACATCTGGTCAAACTAGTTATGCTATCCACATGGGATTAAATCTATTTTCTTGCCTTTGCACTGGACCATGCTTTCTTTAAGAACAGCATTGGGGGGTTCAGATTCAAGCCTTGTGTCCAGAAATAGCTTCTAAGTAAGCCACAAAAGTCAGTTGGGCTCATTTGTTATTAATGTACCACATTGAATGCAACATGTTGATAATAGGGGAAATTATGTGGGTGAGGGTTTCAAGGGGGTTTATGAGAACCCTATGTACTTTGGTTTGATTTTTCTGCAAAACTAAAATTGCTCTAAAAAATAGTCTATTTATTTAAGTCGATAGATTGACTCATCTAATCTTATTGTTGATCCAGATAGATCGCCACATGGTACATTTGTACATGTCTATTACTAGGGACTGTAAAAGCAAGTGTGATGGACAAATCAATTGTAAATTTCATTATCTGATGAATGTATTTTAAGAATGCGTTTGGACGAAGAAATATAAGTATACATCATTCTTCGGGTTAAACTATCTTTGATGTACGTCCATGGTGCAAGTATTTTTTTCTTGATATTGGAATAATTACCAAGGCATAATAGTTGTTGTCACAAAACTTTTTTTGTTTTGCTTTCAGTTTCCCTAAAATCATCTGGCTTAATCCTTGGATTATGGAAGTCAATATTCTTCAAGTCTGTGCACTATAATTCAAGGGTAAATAAGTCCCATAAGAAAATTTTAAGAAAGTGATGTTTAGCTTGGCAAAGAGGAGACTAAAGGGCACTGTGAGAATTGTGTTTGATATATGATGATCTATTAAATGGAGAACAGGAACAAGCTGTTTTCATTTCCAGTGAGGAAAGAATACAAAATTGATTCAATAGAAGATTTGGGCTTGAATATAATAGGCCTTCCCTAATTAACCCTACTCCTTTTCTGAATATTACTTTATCTTTTTATTATCTGAGATGGGTTTATGCATAGCAGAAGATTCTACATATATTAATATTTCCACTTTAATTTTCCCCAAGGTTTTTAGTTTTTATCTATCAAGATGCATATTGAATGCCTGCCATGAGCTAAACTTAGTATATAGTCCTTATTTCCAACTCTTTAGTAAGCAACCCAATGGCACATTGTTTCCCTAAGAAACAGGTTAACAAATGCTTATGGTCTTTTCGGTGTCTTGAAGTTTCATGGTATGAAAACAAACCTAAACTTAAACACTCCAATATGGTGAGCTAACTACCATTACGAACATCTCTTCTCTCTTAATCACACCACCAACCCTGTCACATATAAGCCTCACAGAGAGCTCCTGATTATTTCCAAAGTCGTAGCATATCACCACATTTATTAAGCATGTCCCACATTCCAAGACAAAGTATTTCCACAGGACAGAAGAGGACCCTGGAATGTCATGTCAATTCTTGTGGAATATTAATTACATTCAAATCATGTCATTGAATAAATATATAGTAAGCCTATTATATTATAATAAAATACAAAGTATATAAAATATAGACACAACAAAAGACCTGATGCCTCCTCTTTAAGAGCTTACTTTTCAGAGGAGAAGGAAGAAATTCTCAAGTGTGAGCATCCCAATTTTAGGCAGAGGCTGAGTAGACAATGGTTTTCTGAAAATATAATTCATCACTGGGAAAAAAAAGCATCATTGATTTCAATTTTAGGACCAAAGGTGAGGAAATGAGGCCTTGAATAATAAGGAACTCACATTGCCTTTCCCAATTTAGTAATCCCCATACTTAGGAATTAAATCCTAATGGCAGAAGCCTATCTCAATACAATCAGCAGGAAGAAAAGAAGAGTGGGCAGGTGGACAGGATTGAAAGAGCTTTAGAAATTAGGATAAGCTTGTCCTTTTGTATATTTTTTAAAATTTTTGCTTCCCCAAGTTTGTCTTTCTATAACCTAAAAGACCTTTAATGTGGAAATGGTTTGTATCACAAGCCATGAGATAGCAGAAACTAAGGAAAATGTGTCTACTGCCAATATTAAGCCTGAAAGAAAAGAAAATCATGGGGGAGAGAAGGGGTTAGTGTAGAAGCCCAGAAAGAAGGAAAGTTGCCTGAATGCCAAGGCCTTTCAAGAATAGAGGGTGTAAGAGAGCTAGAGACTCATGGCTCTGTGCTGATAATTGGAAAGCCCAGTTTGGGGCTGGCAGAAGTGCATAGAGAAACACAGCTAGCTCTAAGATTGGGAGTGACTTACTTGATATGTAAACAAAATCCATACAAGGATAAGGAGTGGGGAATCTTGGAAGACTCCTTGTAAGTAGTGGCTTTTGACCAAAGATAGAGAAGGAATTTTGGCAAATAGATGTAGGAAGTGGGCAATTTTAAGAGAATTTTAGAGAGTGTTTTAGATATTCCAGAAGTATCAATTAAGGCCTTGTGTAATAGGAGATCAGTCTTTCAAAATTTTAGCTTTTAAAAATTTTAGCCTCATAATTGTCCTGACTGAAAATCTCTGAATAAATTTGAGTTAATAAGTTATGGAAATGGTGGTGAATCATTTTGTATAAGAGACAGATTGAAGTATAACACATGTCTGTGTTATTACTTGAAGATAATCCAGTCCTAAAGCTGGGAAGGATAGTAGATAACTGAATTTTTTAAAATTCCAGAGTTCAAAATCTCTTTCTCCTATTATTAGGCCTTACTCATAGTCAACCTGTGATAGCATAGGCAGGGATGTCCTATCTGGATAATTCCACCATCAAACAACCAATAAGAACAGGTAACAGATGCTGTCTAACAACTTCATCACTTTTAAAATGAATCTTTTTTTTTTCCACCTGGGCACTGAAGTGTCTAATTTAATTATAAACTAGTTGATTTCTTTACTACTTTGCTTTTTCTCTTTATCATTTCAGAGCAATAGAAGAGGATATTAGATTAACTGTTAAGTATATGGAATTGAGTTGAGTACTTTTTATTGATTCTTACCCAGAAAGATTAAACACACAAACACACATACACAAGCACAGATACTCCTATACACATACATTATGCAAATTCACAATGAAGAACAAAAATAACTTTTACTTTATTTCTGATCTTAGGACCATCTTCTCCCAAAATATTGTAGAAATTGTGAGCAACATATTTATCATTTTCTAGACATGAGCAGAGATTTTAGAAACTCTAAATTTTATTCTAAGTGTCCACCTTGGTCAAAGCATTTTTATTAGACTCAATCTATTTTTCTTCTGAAGGAAATAAAACATATTAATTAAATCAAGCTTATTTTTACCTATACAAGTTGACATTTGACCTATTAACCTTTTTTATCCTCAACCTCCATCAAGGTCTTTCTTTATTTTTTTTTTATGACTAATTTTAGGATGAGTCAATAGTTGAGTTCAAGTGCATTCCAGGTTCCCCTTCCAACTCCCCCAGGGTCCTTGAGCAGGATCTTGTTAGCACCTGAAAAGTTTGGCACCCAGTAAGGCAATTAGCTTCCTTTCACACCTAAATTTACCTCTACCCCATGCAAACCTGCAGCTGTTCTCTTGCATTTGTTACTAAAATGATCTCACTGATAAACACTGAATCATGAAGCTGAGGCAACATAACCTTATTGGCCTCCTGGGGACCTAGTCCTATCTCCTTAAAATATTCTCTTTATTACCTTTACTTGGGGAGTCACTTTCCACATTTAACATTGAGAACTTGAAACTGTTTACCCCTAAGTGTTAGATTTTTCACTCATTTTTAACTAGTTTTTAACTGGTGATTAGCAGATATTTATTTCATCAAAGTACTTATTTATTGAATTGTTAATGTGTTAAGTACTTACTGTGTACAAAATACTATTCTTTTGACTATAGAGAATCAAAAGTAGTTGACACCTGTTAGATACAATTACACCTATGCACAATATAAGTAAAACAGCAACTTTTATTGCGGTATTTGTAAAGTCCTCAAATGAGTCCTAGAAGTTCCAGATTAAATAATATTATTGAGGGTTAAGTCTTCAAGGTTGATCAAAAAAGGAACTGAGAGGAAAGGTATGGGCCAGCCTTGAAATTTGAAAGTATTTGCCCATTCTTTAGAGGTTCAAATTTAACATCCTTTAGACAAGGGCCTACATACCATGAATGAAACATAGCAAAGTGGGGCATTTTAAGTAGCAGGTTGGTTTGAGTGTATTGATTTAGGTGGAAATCTAGACTAGTATAATGATAAGAGAACTAAACTTGACAGTGCAAGGAAAGATTTCCTGCTGGTGAATGTTCAGGGGTGAGAAAGTATAGGAGTCAGAGCACTGCAATGGAAAACCAAAATAGGGAACCTTGGTTATCCAAAAACAAGAGTGAGAGGCCCTGAATGCCTAAGAAGAGAATCACAGGGTACAAGATTTCCATGGAATCTAAACAAGATTAAGATACAGAATCAGTGGCTGAATGCTACTCATCCTGAGAAACCACCACCAAAGCTTTGTCAAAGCTCTTATTTCTATCCCTGAAGGCCTTGGAGACTCTTGGCCTATTATAGTGTCAGTTTCTCATTGAATCCTTCTGAGCAGAGTTAATCATGGCTAATTTATAAAGATTATTGGCATCTGTCCTGGAAGTGCGTTATAGGACAAGGAAGGATTTGGAGGTCTGTAGATAATGAATCTAAAAGATAATGTTGAAGGAGAATGGCTACAAACTCTGTAAGCAGTTGAAGATAACCTGAAACTTGAAACTTGAGAAGGACCTATAAGTTGGAACATTATGTTTAAAACTATGTTAAAATAAGTCATTAATTTTTAGTATTTTAAAGATTTTTGTAATAATTTAGATGTATGATAATGTCCATATGTAAAGTAAGTCATTGTTACTTTTTAAACATTTGTTTTATGTGAATCATTTCTTGTTCACATAAAGTCAAAATAACTAATTTGCTGTAGCTGTTTATAAATAATTGCATTTTATTTATTCTTAGAAATGGGTTATTATCTGTGTGAATCTTCTTTTTCTCCTTCCTTTCTCTTTGTTTTCTACCTTTCTTCCTCCTTCCCCCTTTTTCTTTGGTTCTTCTTTTCCACCTACCTTCTCTTCTTCATTTTTATTCTTCTATTTTTCCCATGCATTAAATAGAAATAACTCATTTTCATTCTGTTTTTTTTTTAAAAAAACCTATCTGAAAAGTATGCCAATAGGCATAGTATAAATTTAAAGTTTTTTTTAAGACTTGTAATGAAACCATAGCTTCTTTACAAATGCCTCAAATCAACATTTTCATGTCATCCTCAGCTCCTCTTCCTACATTTCCAGCTGTCCAGATTAACTCTCTGAACAGTGTAGGAGAGAAGATAACTCTATATCTTCATAATCTGCCCTTAAGTCTGACCTGTGTCATATCTGCTTACACTGAAATATCATCAAGTTAAAGCTTTAAATAATCCTTATTATCATCCTCACAGTTCTGAGTTATGGTCCCTTTGATGCAAAACATGGAAAATTTCTCTGGGGTTGGGAGGAGACCAAGCCCTGCAATGAGAGAAGAGGGTCCTTCGGTGGAGAGTGTAGAAAGAATTCAACACACACGCCAAAGTTAGAGTCAAAGGGAGAGTTTATCAGAAAGAGATAACACTCCACAGACAGAGTATGTGTTCACAAAGGCAGGTAATGAGATGCACAATGAGAGGGACAGAGTAAAGGCATTGAGTGAAACCCTGAGGGTTCAGGGAATTCAGTTTATATATCATTTTTTAGTTCACATTTCCTTTGATATGGGCATACAGTGAGGAAGGAGAAGGGTATATAGTATGAAAAGGTAAGAATATGTAGAGTGAAAGGCCTACTTGCAGTTCCCAGCCCTTAATCCATAGGTTCCCATGGTTTTAGCCATAGAGAATGACTCTTGGTTCCTGTTTCCTCTTCAAGGGGAATGGGTTGTTAGCAATCCCAGCACATATCTTCCTTTGTTCTGAAGGTGTCCTCCTGCCCTGGCTGCAAGACTGATCAGCATATTGCAGTCTGATTGTAGCTTTATTAATATTTTACTTCTCTTGCCTCCTCCCTATATTACCATTACTGAAGTTATTGGGAAAATTTCTTCATTATAGTCAACATTCTCATTTTTTTCATCTGCATAATCGCATGTTAATTTTATATGCTGTGTAAAAAACCTCCATACAACTAGGAGCTTAAAATAACACACACTTATTGTCTCGTGGTCTTTGTGAGTCAGAAGCCTGGGCATGGACTACTTGAGTCTTTTTGCTTTGGTTTCACAAAGTTGCAATCAAGGTATCTTTTGACCAGATTGCATTATTGTCTGGTGGCTCAACTGGGGAAAATCTATTTCCAAGCTTATTCTGTTGCCAGCAAAGTTCATTTCCACGCAATTGTATAGGACTGGGAGTCCCAGCTTCTTGCTGTCACCTGGAGGTAGTCCTCAACTCCCCAGCTCTCTGCTGGGTGACCTTCTTCATAGGCAGTTCACAGAATAACAGCTTGCATTTTTAGGCTGGTAGGAGACCAACAACAAGTCCACTAACAAGAAAGAGTATATATTACGCAACATAATCACAAGTGTAATATACCAACACTTTTGCCAAATTCTACTTGTAGGAAAAAAGTCACAAGTTACATCCACACTCTAGGGAAGATTATACAACAGTATGAACACTGGAAGATTGGAATCCTAGGGTTGCCTTTAAAATCTATCCACCACAGAATGGATTTAATTTTCAGAGAGTTCTCAGTCTTGGAAAACAAGCAGTCAACATGGTTGTATCCATCACAGGCCAGCCAATTTATCCCATTCATTTCACAAAGATTCCGAAAGATAAGAAATACTGTGCTATAAAATAAAGATGATATTGGGAGGCAACCTGTTAGATGACTGGTAAGTGATAAAGTTGCTGTTCATCTCGCTATTATTTGTGGAGTTGACTTCTGATTCCCAATCCTTGCCATGATTTGGGGTCTATTAATGACGCTGAGCCTAATTTCTCTCCAGCTTCTTCCTTAACTTTCAAAATGTAGACGATGGTATACATCAGTCTGAGAAGGTTAATATGAGCTTTAGCATGTAAAGAATTCAGACCAATTTTGTCTGAAAATTCTTTTGAGTAAGAATTTAGCAAGAAGCAGCACAAATCTTTAAAGGGCTGACAAAAAACAGTGCTGGGGAGGAGATACAGTACTAATTTAATAGAGAAATGAAGGCAAAGAGGTGTTTTAATTACAATCTAAAAAAAAATAGGAGAAATCTTTATAAGAAACAAACTATTTTGCATATTCAAGGGACCCAAATTAGATTAAATTAAGAAACTAGGGGATTTTTTTTTTTAGTCAACACATTTTTTTAAAGGCTTTGAAGAGATTCTAGAATCTTCTCTAGGTGGTCTTTAATGCTAAAATTAATGTATGTTTTAGAATGAATTAAAAGTGTCCTTGACATTTCTTTTCTTAGAACCTATTTATTAAAGATAGATCTCCTAAAAGTGTAAACTTCCTTCCAAAATTAAAACTTAAGTCATTTTTAGTTCTTTATTTAGGAAAAGAAAAGAGGTGACCTTTTCTGAATTTTGATAATATAAACCATTTAGCTTGAAGAGTGACATCACAATAAACAGTGAAGGTAGCTTAACATAGAAAGGTATGAAGATATCCTTTGTTATCCAAATTAGGTCTAATTTTTTTTTGTTTGAATCAAAGGAACATTTGCAGCTGTGACTACGCTTATATGTGAGTTAAATAACCATCATTAAAAGGCTTAAGTTGAACTAAAAAAGAAAATTCAACAAACAGAAAGAAACAAAGGGAGGGAATAAAGAGAGGAGGAAAGAAGAAGGAAGAAAAAAGAAAACAGCCAAACTGGTTATTTCACCAGATAGATTAGTTATCTAGTGGTAAGACTGTTAGCTGTTAAATAATACTTACTGTCATGGATTCTAATTGGGGACATTATTAAGATCCTTCTCATAGCAAATGCATAAGTCATTTCAATTCCCTGACAGATCTTTATCCAAAATCTTCTGAAATTATTTTATTGACAAAAATTGCAGTATTTTCTTAATAACCTTTATTCTTGTGTACTGAGAAAGTTATATCTTACCCTCATTCTTATTTTTTTTTTCCATAGGGCAGTTTTTTTTTATCGAGCAGTATATAGTGGCTTTATTTTTTATTTTAATATAGATAACCTTTCATATATGTGAAAATGGCCACGAAGTATTCCCTTAATATTGTTTTATTTTTAGTCACCGTCTAGAATTTTTAACTACTTAATTTATTAAGCAGCCTTAAGTTCTTCCAGAAGTTTTTTTTTTATCCCTGACACTGTACAAGGTAGAAAAGAGATGAGATTTTAACGGGCCAAAGTTTTTAGCTATATATTGATGGAGTGTTGACTTGCTTATGAATTTAACTTCAAAATCAGTTCCTTGCAAAGAGACAGACTGACTCATAAAACAACAGATGAGTGAACACACAATAAAATCCAAGTTGCAAAGACCATTAAACACTAAAGTTATATTGTAGAGTAGAACTTGCTTAGGTAAGAACTTCCTGCCCAGTGTCATGACATGATGATTAATGCATGCATATATGAACTTTATGAAAAGATAATGAATTGATTGTGTTCTTAAATAATGCCATTTTAGACCTGTTTGACTTCTTCTCGTCCCTCAGGAATAAACTGACCACACTCTGTTAGTTCAAACAAATGAACGTTTAATATTAGCCATTCTGTCAACCATGTTGGGGGGAAGTGGCATCATTTATCAAGGGAAAAAATAATGCAGTGGCTTCTGTACTGGGAAGCCAGTGAAGACCAGTAGTTACTGAGAAAAAGAGGCTGCCACAGACTGCTTTCAGACTTTGATTTCTGCCTATTTTGATTTTAGGGAGCTTATTCTAATCATATCATGAGTCTTTCTCCTTTGTTCCTAAAAAGCAAAGTTCTTTGGCAACTTCAATTCTAAGATGAGCCCCTGTAAACACATCTGCTGCTATTTGGTGGTCATTCAATGAATTGTGAATGGTAGAAAGATAATTAAGGAATCTCTATAAGTAGAAAGGGCAATTTGAGGGCCATTTGTGATAATAGACTAAAGGCTATCTTAGTCATATATCTAACATTTAAACTCAATCCACCAATCAACTGATACTTATTATACTAAGTACTATTCTAGTAACTAAAGAGAATATGTGGGATATACAAGTCATAACCTCTGTCCTCAGTTAAGAGAAAGGAAGGAGCCATCACTGTTGGATAAAGTATTGAAAAGTGTTCTTTAAAGGCTAAGGAAAACACAGTCTTTTTTTTTCTGTGTAATATTATTATTTACGTTTATGTTCTCTTAAAGCCAACATAAATTGTATCTACATCACACACATATAATTGATAGTCACAAATCTTTTAAGTATAAAGATATACTGTTAGATAGAAGTTTCCACTCTAATCCAGTCTATACACTGACACTCAGTGTGACAAAGATGACCAGGTGAATGAATGGGGAAGTGAATATTGAGAGGAATACAGCTTGAAGGCTTTTCTCATGATAGGTGATAGCGCAGCACCTTCAGCTGAACAAAAATGGTAGGTACAGAAATTCTTTTGAAAAGTTTCACTTTTATTATATACTGAACACTTATTATGTGCCATTCACATATCTCCTGGGAATAAAGCAGTTTGTAGGCAAACTCTAAGGCCAGATTTAAATACTCTAACTACTGAACTTACCTATGGTCTTGCCTGGCTATAAAGAGAAGGAATGAGAGTCTGGGGTCAGTGGGGAAAAGGTGTTTTGGTACCAGTAAAAAATGAGCAGAGAAAATTTTGAGTATTTTTCAGAGGTAGAGTTTCATAGAGCAGTATTGGAAAACATTAACATCAACTAAATTGATAAAGCTATAAAAAGCTAAAACTTGGAAAAGATAAAAGACAAGGAGAGAAAACTAGCAAAACTGTTTTAAGTTCAAGAGTGAGAATATCCAGATATATAAAATAAATCCCAGTAGGTGATATTAGAACTCTGTCAAAGCCACCCATGAATGTCCTCCTTTGTTTCCTCTAGTTCAACAAAATTTTTTAAAAATTAAAAAAAAAAAAATTAAAGTGTAAGTCCACAATGCAAATTTCAATATTGACACATTCAAAGTCTGCTACAATATAAAAAATATTTTCACCTAGTATAAAAAAATGTTAAAATATATTCTTACTTTATTTCTTGGACTGTTTCTTAAATGAATAAAATAATATTTACTATATCATGGTTTTTGTAGATGAATATTTTCTTTCCATATATAATTTGAATTTTCTTATTGGCAGGGATAATATCTTAGTTATCTTTCTGTCCCTGTTATAGGTCTGACTGTATGTCTGATACACTGGACTAAACTGAACAATCAAAACTACAGAAAATAAAAAAGTATTGTGTTATAGTAGGAGGATTTACATTTACTTATAAATTTTATTATTTTCATTATATTCTGTTAAAAGCTGTATGGTTATTTTTCTTAGTTGGTATCTCTAGTTGTATTCACACCAGAAGTCAGAGGTGGAAGAGTTTTCTGGAGATTTAATCAATCTTTTATTGGCCTGAAGGGGACTGAGGTTGTTCAAGGATTCATAGAATTTTGTTCCCTTTGAAGACCCATTTGGCTAGCATTTTTACAGATATGCTCATGAGATGGAGTTTGAAAGAAGAGGGCTGGGTGATAAGAACCAAAAATATGGAAAAGCTTTTCTGTTGGGCATGAGGAGAATTGAAGAACAACAAAACTGCTTAAATTTCTAATATGAGGTACTTCTAGGTCTAGTCATTCTTCCAGACTTTACTATAACTGAATTGTCAAGCTTATCGCTAGGCCTGCTGCTCACCCCAGCTCTATGATATCTCTTCGATCCAGGAAGGCTGTTCCATAGCAACTGCAATCTTTCAGTGGTCACTTTCTGCTTGGTGAGTTCAAGAATTGCCACAGCTGTCAGTACCGAGACTATTTCTACTTCCACAGTTTTATTTGGTCTCTCAAATGACTTGAAAGAAAGTCCAGAATTTTGTCAATTTATTTTTATATTCCAATAAACCTTAGATATGCAATACTGATACTTATTCCTTTATCCTCCAAGGTAGGAAATTGGTTGTTCCCACACAGAAGTTATAGAAGAAACTCTTCCCACAATGTACTGTCATATCAGATAATCATTTAATCATTGACTAAATCTAAGGCACTGAGATCAGAGGACTCAAGAACTCTGGGAAACTTTAAAAACCTTTCCAAATTAAGCATTTATTGTTACTTCATTGCTCCCTTGCCACTTAATTTTCCTGAGTCTCATTTTAGGAGAGATTTGCTTCTTTAGCCTTGCACACTTCATCTCAATCAATATATTATTCTCCCTAGAGGTCCCAAATTATTATTTTCAAATGTCTCTTTTATCTATCCTGGGAAACAACACAAGCAAATGGAGTTTGACTTCCAGCTGTCAAATCAAGTGTTGAGGCAAAGCCTGTGAGCGTGAATCACTCGATCTTGCCTTGTTCAATCTGGATAACGTGGCACAGTCCCAAGAATCTTCCCCTACCACCAGGAGAGAAAGGAGTCGAAGACAAATGGTATAATTTTTTAAAAAATGGACAATTTATTTATTTATTTTAATTATACAGTGCTCATTTACACACAAACTACTAGCTAAATAGTGAATCCTTATGTTTCTTGAACTTCTTAGGTAAATCAGGGTTAAGATTTGAAAATGTAATATTTTAAGTGGGCCATCTTGTTATTGTAGTTAAGAATTGAACTCAGACCACCCTATAATTTTATCCCTGGAAATCCATACCCTGGTAAATGTGGAACCAAGTCTTCTCTGTCTCTTTTAGAGACTAAAATTTCCAGGTTGATACAGGTTAATATTCACAGTGTAAGCTATTGATCACATTGTTGACTAACATAAAAAAGTTCTGTTTTCAGGGGAGCGTTATATAGCAATCTTGAGGGTCCTAATGAATGTATTACTTATATGTTAGTTTATATGTTGCTTTTGTTTAGTTTAAATTCTTTGACTTCCTGTGTTAGCTTCCATAAGATTCTATATCTTATAAGGTGCAAAACAAAAAATAAACAAACAAAACCCTGCATTTTGTCCTGATGATGGCTGTGTAGAGGCAGTGATGACATTGTTGGAAAATTTTAAAACTAAAATGCCTGACCAGTTTCAGAGACATTACCTAGATGTGTTTTGTGTGTTTTCTATGGTATATTCATTTCTTTTATTTTCAAAGAAGATAATAAGATAGAAAGAGCGACTTTTTGTTTTCTATTCTCTACTGTCCCAAATCCTCAGACTCCATCAAAGCACAACTTGAGCTCCACCTCCCACATCGTTTTCCCCACTGGTGCCAATCTTCCAGCTAACTCCATCTCCCCTTTGTAAACGCTCGATGTGCTGACCTATTTAAAAATATAACTCAGGTGCCTGGCGAACCATGATGCCTGCCAGCTCTTCAGATAAAGAGGATCCACTTATTAATCTGCTCTGTCTCCATCTGCCTGCTCAATTGGGATTGACTGCTTGCTGTCCAGACTGATACTGGAGAAATCTGATTGAGGACAAGAATCTCTTTGTACGTTTCCCCCACTGATACGGCACAACAGGTCTGTTGCAGCCAGGGAGTTAAGCTGATGTGACATGATGTCAGATGGCCTGCCATTGTACGTCAGAAATTAAAAAGAAAATATTCTTTCAAACCGGAATTTCTTATGTGATTTTTATTTCCTTGGGCTTTGAGCAGATTGAGTATTGAATTGCTTGACTGGAGCCCATGGATAATTTAATACCTGCAACATTCATCCCCAGGTGAATTTCAGCCACATTTGACTTGTTCAGCATGGCATCTCGGTTCTAACCATTTCATGGAAATCTTGTAAATATTGATTGATGAAATCCCAAAGAAATACTTTTTCTAACTCTGATTCTGAAATGCTCCAGAAGGAAAGACTTGATCTCTGTTTCTGCTCTTTCTGTTCCACATCTAGTAGTGTGATAAACTAAATAAAAATGTGGACCTTCTTTTTTACATCTCAAGTTAGAACAATCAAATCATATAACTTAAAAAAATTAGAGTGATGTAATTTGATACACTAAACTAAGACCGAATAAAAACAAACAAATGAATAGCAAACAAGTAAGCAAATAACAAATAAACAAATAACCTCAAACCATATCAGTGGGATCAAAATATTATCTCTTGGGAAGTTTTTGAGTCTCTTGAGTTGAGGTATTGGCTGTATAATGTTAATTATCCAGAAGAATGTAAACCTAGTGTATGTCTATATGGTTTTTGAGCACTAAATAGTTAGAATCCCATGTGTAAAGTCTTCATATTTTAGTATGTGTTTGAACTACCCTAGGTCTCATCTACAATCAAAACTGAATGACTTACAAAATTTCTGAAAAGTACTTATTAATAAAAAATAAAGAGAATCCACTTGAGAGAAAGGAGACACAAATAAGAGTTAAAGATCTTACAGGAATTAATATTCAGTAATAAGGAACAAAATATCACTTTTTTAATATTCAGCTTTACTCCTTAGTCGAAGCTAATCATTTGTTAATTTCTGTAAACTCAGTGCTTAAAAATTTACATGTGAATGAGATGTGTGGCTGATCCTTACTCTTTATTACATATTAAACAGTATGCAATGTAAATACAATTGAAGAAAATAAAAGCTCATTCATTCAATATAAATAACACTGAATAAATTAATAAATTGACTGTCCTCTCTTTGATAATCATTGTGATGAGAGTATATGTGTATAATTGTGTGTGGGACTGTGTGTATGTGAACACATAAGGTATTTGAAACACTGAAGAGAAAAAGAGCTTGCTTAAACAGATGAGAGTACCTTGCTACAACAAAAATGACATGCATAAAGAATATTTTTTAGAAATCTAGAAATTCTCTTAACAAGTAATAATTGTATTGTAGAATATTTGTCCAAGATATGTACAGAAAGTTTTTACTAAAAATATTTAAAGACTACAATATAAGAAAATAAAGAGTAATGAGAGAAAACAATTTTTTTTCTTTTTTTATGAAGTATAATTGACATAACATTGTATTAGTTTCAGGTGTATGATGCAATGACTTAGTATTTGTATATATTGCAAAATGATCATCACAATAAGTCCATTTAATATTTATCATCAGATATAGTTACAAATTTGTTGTCTTGTGATGAAGTTTTAAGATCCACTCTCCTAACTACTTTCAAATATGAAATTTGCTGTTATTAACTATAGTCACCATACTGTACATGACATCCCCATGACTTATTCATTTTATAACTTGAAAATTGTACCTTTTGACAGCCTTCACTGATTTTACCCACCTCCAGCCCCCCACCTTAGGCAACTACCAATCTGTTCCCTTTTTTTATGAGCTTAGTTTTATGTGTGTGTGTGTGTGTGTGTGTGTGTGTGTGTGTGTGTGTGTGTGTGTGTGTGTTTTAGATTCTCCATATAAGGGAGATCATAAGGTATTTGTCTTCTTCTGTATGACTTATTTAACATAATGCTGTCATGGTCCATTCATGTTGTCACACAGCAATATTTCATTCTTTTTTATGGATGAAAAATATTTTATATAAAACACACATTTCCTTTATCCATTTATTCATCAATGAACATTTAGGTAGTTTTCATGTCTTGGCTATTATAAATAATGCTATAATGATAACACTGCAATGAACATGAGGATGCATATATTTTTCAAATTAGTATTTTTATTTCTTTTGAATAAATACCCAGAAGTGAAACTGCTAGATCATATGGTAGTTCTACTTTTAATTTTTTGAGGAACCTCCATTCTTTTCTCCATAATGTCTGGCTGTACAGATTTACATTTACAATAGTGCACCAGGGTTCCCTTTCTTCACATCCTTGCCAAAACACTTGTTATTTCTTGTCTTTTTGATAATAAGCATTCTAATGGTATGAGGTGATATCTCAATATGGGTTTGATTTGTATTTGCCTATTTTAATTTTTTCATGTTGATGGAAAATTTATTTGAATGTGGAGTGCTCCTTATCACCATGGACTCCATTTTCATTTTCCCTTAATCTAGAGTAGAAAAAGAGAGTTTGCTCAAAGCATATTCTTTATACTACTCGGAAGTTGGGATGTGCACTTCTGAACCTTGATGAACTGAGATTAACAGAGGAAACATGGGAGGAAATGATCTTTAAACTGTTCCCTGAAGTCACATACCCAAGGTCCACTCCAAGCATGTAGCAACTTGTTTATTCTCCCCTAGAGACTGGAGTCAAAGGAAAATTCTCAGTGAAAACAATCTCAAACCTCAATGAGAAAAAAAAATGACAAAAATAAGAGCAGTGGGAGAACTCATATCACTGGAATTATGAAATCCTATAAGATTCTTAGGGAGAACAAAGATTTCCATGAGTTAGAAATAGCATTCAGAATGATCTAGAACAAAATAATTGATACTCTAAACTATGAAAATGCCTCCAAATCCACAGGACACAAGAAAATTAACTTATATTTTGTGGGATGAAGTTAAAATACAATAGATTGTTTGATTGTAGCATCAAAAGTAAAACATCCTCTCTATTCCATCTTGTTTACAAAACAAAATTATGTACCTTGATACTTAATAAATATGAATCAAAGTCTAGCATGAAGGAATCAAAGTGACAAATTTATTTTTGAAGGCAGTGACATAACTATCTTAGCTGAGTAAAGGAAACAATTTTTTTAATACATCTAAAGAGAAAATTACTTTGCAAACTGAAAAAAATAAAATCATTAAAAACAAGCAAATGCTATTTTCTGAAGAAGGGGTAGAAGAGAGAGAAATGAGAAAATGAAGTTTGCTTATTAGTAATTTGCCATTTGATTCAAGAAGGCAAAGTTGCTAATATATTTTACTGAATATTTTTCTCATCCACATAATATTCTAATAGCCTTTTTTTTTCAAATTATGTTTTCTTCTGATCAAAACACTTTCCTGAAGGCAATCAAGATGGCTATCAGAGGTTAATAAGATCATTATAATTCACATGAAAGATATAAAACAATTCATTTCAAAGAACAGACACTATTTCCTATGAACATTTGCAATGCAATTGATTATTTAGCAGCTCTTCTTCCCCTTTTTCTCTATTTCTGTCCCTGAAGTGTTCTGTAGTAGGAAACTTTGACCTTGCTGAGAGAAATAATAACACAACATATCTGCACTGTCTGTGTCATTAATACCGCCTTCTGAAAACAGCATCTCAACTGGCAAAATACAACTAAAATGCATGAACACACCAAGGAGCTGCTCTTTGCCTTGTTCACCTTCTTTCTAAATAATTCATCAGTTTAATGATAATGACATTCAAATATCATAATTACAGCCTACTCTTTAAAAAACATCAATTTCAGGACCAAATTGGAGTAACCAGCCCCCACTCCTTTTCTCATCATTAGCTGTTAATGCCAAAATATGATCTTTATTCATTTCACTGACATAATATAAAACCAATGTAGATTTCCCATTTTTCATAAAATTTTCATCTGCACTATTAGTTTTACTGATAGCAGACTGCAAAATGTTGTTAAGCTACAAGATGGAAGACACTGCAAAAACCTCAGCATGTTAAGAAGCCATAAAATTTTATTCAGTTCATTTACTGCTACAGTCCAGTAACCCTATAGTAAGAGTGTGCTATTTTTATTGTGTATTTATTTAAAGGTTGAATATTTTGTTCCCTGGACTCGACATCTAACTGAGTTAATCTGAATTCCTAATACACTGAGTTGTATTCTACTTTGGGGTTTGTCATTTTCTTGAAAGTGTTTTTATAATTTGGTTGTGTGGAAAAGATGATAACAGAATACTGCAAACAAAAGCTTGGCTGTGCATAGGTGGTTCATTTGTTCTCAGAATTAAATCCCCAGTATATTGGCCTTACATGCTGCTAAGGAGAAAGACTCCTTTTCCCCTCTTCTCCTTTAATCTTATCTCTTCCAAAGCAAATCTTGGGGCACAGTGCAATGAAACAATGTAACACACCTTGTCTGGAACTTGGCAGAAGTAAGCCACATTTTGCACCATTGCTTTGTCAATATGTCTTAGAATTTTGACATAAATAGATAAGATTTTTTAAAAATAGCATGAAATAGTACCTGCTTTAAGTCTACTAATGTAACCATGGACATCTAAAGTTAACTTGTCTGTTTTCATACCAAGATATTCTATTCTACTCTGTTATCATTATATTATGAAAATTGCAGCATCATTTTTGTCAGTATATGGAATATATCTAAATATTCCGAGAGACTTCCACAGATTTTCCTACCCATGGAACAATGACAATGGTAACTCCACTATGAAATAAAAAAATTGTCAAGTAAAGCCAGAAAAGCACAAAGATGGAGACTAGAAGGGGCAGTTGTTCTATTGGTATCTGAGCTCTCTCACTTAGGACCAGGGTGTTTGTTTCACTAGGCAGAGCAAATTCCCAGGCTGTGCATATTTCTTAGGCCTCAGGAGTGACTGTTTACTGCTCAGTCCAAATTAAAGGCCATGTGGAAACTCCAGGTGCAATAAATAGATAAACTAGCAACAAAAACTACAATAGCAAACAGGCCAGACAAATGATCTACAATATCCATAATACATTCTTTCTGTGTCTGTGACTTGCTAGGAACCTAGAAGACAAGCCTGTCCCTACTTGGTCCCCTCATCTATAATACAGGCTGATAAGAGAACCTATGCCAGTTTCAGTGTTTTCTCTTGAAAGTGCAAAATATGGGGCTGATAAAAGCAAAGTGTGCATTTTTAAAGGCACATGAGAGAAAGATTTAAATCACCAGAGATAGACTGTATTTATTCATTCCAAAGAGGTACAAAGGCTCTGTCTGGGTAGCATTAAAGAGTAAAGGTTCAAAAGGAATATGTGAGCATCCCCAGGAGACAGGAAACATAAGAATGCATTAAAATGAGATGGAGAATGTGTCCCAAAATAGCCAAATAATGACTATTCGTAGCTACTATCTTGTTAGCATTGATTGTGGAATATTTGAGTGCCTGGGAGAATCAATGTATACGGTAAACAATCACCTTTTAAACTGAAATGTCAGAGATACGATACAGAATAATGAATATAAAATCTAGACAAAACTAATGAACAAACAAGATAAACAAATTAAAGCAGATAAGCCAGGAAGGGTGAGTGACTAAGGACTAAGTTAGGCGTAATCCCAGTGAAGATCTGCCCATTTAAACAGCCTTGGCTGCATGGTGTCTACGGGGGGCTGACAGCTGAGCCCCTCGTTCCTCCCTTTAGCTTCTGTGATATAAAATCTGGGCTGCGGATGTGAGATGCAGGAGCCAGTTATTCAGGCAGTGGTGGGGAAAACCGTTTCCAGATTTTACAATTTCATGATCATCCATTTATCATTTCCAGAGATGAAAGGTTATGTCTTTCGCTTACTCTGCACCTGGTACTGGGTCTTGTGCTCGGAGAACCCACATGCCCCCCCCCAAAAAAAAATTCCAAACCATTTTTTTCTTTTCCTTTTTTTTTCTTTGATTTGCTTTTAATTTTTTAAAAGAGTGCCAGAAGGCTTACATGATAACTCTCAATTCTCTGCTATTTTGTGCATCTTTCGTGTTTTTCTATTTTGAATTGATTTGGGAACTTCTTTTTGCAGTTAATGAGTCAGCAGAGATGGGATGTTGATGGATCTCCTTGGACCTGGGTCAACGTTGTTCTAAAATAAAAGGAGCCAGTATGCTTTAATGGTACACTCCATCACAGAAAAGTCTCTGCTTCCGGGTGGGTGGCAGTCGTTTACAGTTTCTCGCATCCTGAAAGAGCAATAATAGGTAAAACTGAGATTTTGACACAATCTGGTCTCTACAATGTCTTTCCTTTATTTTTTTCCCTAGTTGGGGGAGGTGGATGTGGGCTTATCTCTTGATACCTTGTCTCCTTAAACTGCAACTTTTGCTGTCCCACTCCCCAACCCATATATTCTTCCATTTTCATATTTACCCAATTAGACTTTTCTCTCTTTAGTATGCTCTCTTCAAAACTGATCTCTTGTGGGCCTCATTTCATAAGAAGTTTTTTCTAAATAGGTGCTGTCACAGTGGAAACGATCTCATATTAACTGAAAATATGTGGATAATAAACACCGACTAAGAGCATTTCTCTTATTAAGGATATTTATGTTGAGCAGGAATCTCTCCCTTGCATATATAAATATAAACAATATATATGTATGTATATTGTGTATATATGTACATATATACATAAATATACAGTAAGTATGTATATATGTACATATATATGCAGATATAGGTATAAACACATTTATATCTAATGGTGGAAATTTCAGATACAATGGCAGGCAAGTGACAGGAATTTATTTAGATCAGAACTATTTATATGCATGCCATAATGGGAAATATACCTATTCTGTCTGCAAATAAGACTTGCCCAATTTTATATTTTGTTAACATTCATTCTCACTTTTTTTTTAATAAAGGGGCTAAGGATCACAAAATAGTAAGACTTTTACTTAGCAGCCTTGGCAGAAGAAAACATTAAATTATGACATTTAGACAGTAAGTGAAATACATAATATATAATATTTTAGTTTGGCATTGCTATAGTAATTTCATAGTCAGATGAATCTCGTATTTGGTTATAAAATTGTAACTAATAGTTAGAAAGAGAATTATCTTTTGTCTTGTTATTTATGTGTATCTTTGCCCCTATGAGGCATTCAGATCATCCTCAACTCATAGGCCATTTTTGTGGATGATAGGACTGCCAACATGTGCTCCTTGCAGGCCAAGGTAGAATCTGTGCAACCACTAAAATAACCTGCTCTACCTGCATTAACACCTTGGGCCAAGTGGAAAAGTCACTACCAAAATGTAAGGAGAAAGCCACCTGACTTTCAAAGGTAGACTAGTGGTTTGATCTTTGGTCAGTTGACTAGGATCAAGAACCTGGAGATATTGTTGAGATCAAATACTACAGGTTGATACTATCCTCTTGTTTCTAATCCTGTTGGATCCCTTAATTAAATGCTATATGAGATAAATTGAAAATTTGGTCCCAGATTAATCAAAGTGACTGGTGGAGTGGCTTACTCGTGGGAAATTTTTCCAGAAACCAAGATGGTGTAAAAACAATGAGTACTTATTTGGGAGAAACTTATTTCCTCCATGGGTCTCACATATTTCTGCATGTGTTAGGAGTAAACACACTGTCTTTGTTCTGGGTGATGTTTTTAAGGATTTTTGTATAGTGAACTGTTTTGGAAAATAGAGCTGGTATCTCCCTCCAGAACAAAAAGCAAGTTTGCTTTCTGCCATGGAAGACAGAGATAGCATCTCCCTCCAGAGCAAAGACAGTCATGCTTCCTGCCTCATGTAATAAAAATAATGAACCCCTCTGGGGCTAAGGGCAGACTTGCTTAATGTCCATTATAAAAGACTTGGCTTCCCTAAGCTAAGGGTTTTTCTCCTAAAATGCAACCCATTGCATGTGTAGGGGTCATTTGACCCTCTTTACATCATCCTGTGGGAATTGGGGCTTAAGGAACCAGCACAAGAAATGTTGATATTCTTACCATTCCTATTGCTGTGAGTAATAAAGCCTTTTGTCTCTGACTCAAGAGTGTCATGTCTTCTGCCCACATCCGTGAAACTGGGGCAGGCTAATTTGTTAGCTGGCAAATGGGGGGAAATCGTGTTCCATTCACAATTCTTGACAGCCCTTGATGGAATAGTATAGGACTGTCTTCTTTCAGACAAACACAGACATTTTGAAGATCAAATATTATTCCTTATAAATTATGCCTCCTATACATGCTATCAGGGTAAATTCAGTCTAGATGTGATCTTATAGAACATCCCTCATTCTACAGATGAGAAAAATTGAGGTTCAGGTTTGTTTGCCTAAAATAAGATCGTTATTTAGAAGCAGAATTTGACCAGGTGCCAGTTTTTCTTATTTCCTTTTAAATATTATTCCCAGTACATTTCATTAACTATAATAAAATTTAACTCCAAAGTTTACTTTAGTTTCAAATAGATAGCTGATAAAAAATTTTTCATGAATAAAATGTGAAAATCGTGAAAGCATACTATCTATCCCGTATCGTAAGAAAGGATTGGGTTCACTTACATCCTAGGTTGGCACAGGCCTCAGGTTGGATCTAGCAGTGTTTTTCAAATCATGGATGAGAACACTTTTGACAAGGCACATTTTCCTCTTGGCTAGCTCCAGCAACATTTGCAAAT
Source organism: Cynopterus sphinx (assembly GCA_030015415.1). Lineage (NCBI taxonomy): Eukaryota > Metazoa > Chordata > Mammalia > Chiroptera > Pteropodidae > Cynopterus > Cynopterus sphinx. Next base: position 23,300,061 of record CM057384.1, on the reverse strand, counting down.
GCTCTGAAGTATTTGTTGGACCTTAAATATGTCATATGCATGGACAACAGGAATTGGCGCTTTCTGCATTCATCCAAAATACAGGATTAGTTTCAGCCATCTTTTATACTCTTGGGGAAATCTTCCTTGAAGTGACAATAATTTAACCTCATTTTTCATTTTCTTTTGAGCCTCTACACTCTTATCTGTGGAAACCAATAGCTTATTTTATGTTTTCACCTCTTGGTTACTATACTCTACAGAATAGGCTGTTATGTACTGTGTAATAAACAACCTTAAATCTCAGAGTCTTAAAATAAATTTTATTTTTGCTCATTTTACATTTTTACCACAAATCTTCAGGAGATTTTGCCTTGCTTTATCTTCACTTTGGGACCCAGGCTGACTGAACCTCCAGCACATTAAACATTGTAGATTATCATGGCATCAGCTCTTGAAACATTTGTCTTTAAATAATATTACTGCAACTCTTATTTTCCCTGTCTACACATGCACTAATAATCACACTCAACATTATCATGTACTAGAGAGAATAAGTAGGACTATACAGTGAGTGGTACTGATGACGGTGCAGCTATATTGACTTTGACCCCAATGGTTGCTTAAGGTTTTAATTGAATGTCCCCTCTCCTTCCAGGGTTTCAACTCTTATTTTGGATGTTCTCATAACTTAGGCTAATGATGTCTTCCTTGTTCCAAAACATTTCAATGTATTGCCATGAGGAATGATTTTATGATGATGCTATATAAGAAAAGTTTGGCTGAAGATTTTTAAAAGAGTGAAATTAGAGGTGGAAGGAAAGTTAGAAAGAGGACTGAAGAAAAGCAAAGGGAAAGGGTGATTGAAAAGAAGACTTAGAGAGGAGAGGGGGTGAAAGGAAGAATATGGAAGGAAAGAGGAAAGGCTTTGAGAGTAGAAAATATTGAAAAGAAAGAAAGCCAGTGGGAAACGAAGACTGAAAGCAAAACTTGCACATTTCATTATGCTTAGAACTTCCTGGGAAAAAAAAAGGTATGAAATCCTATAAGACATTATTTAAATCTTATGATATTTTGCCCCAGGGCTGAAACCAAGTCCTGGGCTCATCATCTCCAGTTTCCTGCTGACTTAAAGAGAAAAAAAGAAAAAAAAAATATATATATATATATATATATATATATATATATATATATATATATATAGTAGCAATAGAATAGAAGTTCTGAATCTCAAAGCAGCTAATGAAAACATACAAACTCTTCAGATTTTCCTCTTCCCCAGGGCTCACTTTTTCTTAGAAGGAAAAAATGTAAGAACCCAACTGAGATCTGAATTTTTCCCCAACTCTACAGAAAAAGAGGTAGAACATTGTTGACCTCAAACTTCAAATACCAGGAGACTAAAATGACACTTCAATAAGTAGAAAAATTCTTGACTATATTCTTTGGTTGCAAGGTTTTTTTCTCTATGCATATCTATCTTTCTGATGAAGAGGTGTGTGTGTGTGTGTGTGTGTGTGTGTGTGTGTGTGTGTGTGTGCATGCTCGTGTGAAAGAGAGAGAGAGAGAAAGAGAGAGAGAGAGAAAGAGAATGAGGGAGTTATACACTGGAGTCTGCTTGCAGATACTCACACAAGCCAAATTAGCCATGATGGGAGTATTTACACCATGAAAATCAGCAATGCTGCAAACACAAATCAAGTTGGTTGGTTGGTTGGTTTTTCAGAATGTTGGCTGCTGCATTACCAGCACACCCCTGAGAGAAATAAACTATTAGATGAAAAGAAAAGAGGGGGGAAGAAAGAACATATGTGAAGAAAGAAAAAAGGGAACTTTAAGAGGGAGAAAAATAAGGTGGGTTTGGATTTAGAAGAAGAAAGTTGAGCTGTCCTAAATTCCAACCCATAAAACTCTCCCTTTTATTAAGAGTTGGTTTTGTTTATTTGTTTGCTCTAAAAATTTTACATTTTCTTCCTTCCTTCCTTCCTTCCTTCCTTCCTTCCTTCCTTCCTTCCTTCCTTCCTTCCCTCCTTCCTCTTTCCTCCTTCCTTCCTTCCTTCCTTCCTTCCTTCCTTCCTTCCTTCCTTCCTTCCTTCCTTCCTTCCTTCCTTCCTTCCTTCCTTCCTTCCTTCCTTCCTTTCCTTTTTTTCTTTCATTTTGCTTCTCTTTTCTTTTTGATCAGTAATAGGCAAGTGAGCATCAAAGAATACGCATCTGTCTTCCTGGGAAGCAAATTCAGTCAGACCTCTGCTAGTACAGAATGAGTCTCTAAGGATGAAAACCAGGTAAAAGCTCTTCTTCTGGATACTTGTGCCTGGTCTGACCAAGCATTAGGAGCATTAATCCTTCCAATCTGAAGGACAAGCAGATTGCCCCCTGGTCTGGTTTCAGAAAACATTAGAGCACAATTCAGTGATGTTTATAATGCCACCATGAGAGCATTGGCTCTTTCAGAATGATTTGATCTCTGTATTTAAAATGCAAAATCATTTACTCATTAATGCTTTAAACATTTATGCGTGTGTGTGTGTGTGTATGTGTGTGTGTGTGTGTGTGTGTGTGTGTATGTGTTTAAATGAGCTGCCAATATTTTTTAGATTGGGGGAAATAAAAGATGACTGAAACATCTAAATGCCAAATTTGATAATTGTATTATTTTCTATAGGTCATTCAGATTCCCCATTTATAAAAATTGAGAAGAAACAGAGTTTGCCACCCTAGGATGGCATTTAAGCCTAAACTGCCCAATGTATTCTCAGGTCCTGTATTCTTAGGGAACTTTCATATGTGCATACATAACAAATTCTGTCTTTTTCTCCTGTTAATCTGTCTCATTTTAATTTATCAGTACAGTCAGAAAATCTTAGAAGAGTAAAAGGAGAATAATTTGTTACTCCCCACAATATCAAAAGATACAAAGCAAAAGGAAATGAAATATAATTTTTGGTTGCAGTGCCTTAGAATTATAAGAAGGGACCTTAAAAGTTCCATTTCCTTGCCTCCAAGCTAAGCAGGTGAGCATTAAATAAACAAACAAACAAACCAAGAATAGACTTTATATCTTCCTCAGCTAACACATATCAAAGTTTAATGACTTCCATATACATTTTTACATTTTCTTTTCTGTTTCCTTCTTATTGCAAAAGCATAATGCTCAGATTTTCTTTGTCATTCTTTGGAGGGGTGCAGAGACCTGAGAATTCTCAGTGTACGTTCGATGTGTGTGTGCGTGTGTGTGCATTTTTGTTTTTCTTTTCTTTTTTTTTTTTCAGTGAATGTATTTGAAGGGGTAGTAACCCACCCAAAGCCTAATATTAACACTGGCCACATACTAAACAATTGAACCTGAACCCTTTGCCCCTGGCGAGCTGCTTGGATTGCTTTGACGGTTTCAGAGCTTAGTGGCCATCTCCGTGTCCACTCCCTGTCTATATCAACTCCATCATATAGGTACATACATAAAACATGCTTGCCTCTCTCATCCCTAACCATTCCTAAAGGTCTCCTTTAGTCCCTATTCCATAATTGAAGCTCCTGTTCCCAAGTATTCTGTCTTCCTCTGAACACATCTGAAGTACATACTCTTAGAACTAATTGGCCACCTATATTCTGCCTCGAGCTACAATTTGACTCTGTTTTCATGTGGGTCTTATTTATTTTATGAGAACTGCAGGAATATACACCACAGTTTGTTCATCTTTGTACCCCCACAGTTCCTAATATAGCCCTGTATATGAAGTAGGTGTGTAATGAACATTTGATAAAAGAATGAAAGAAAGAATCAATTCATCACTTAAGTAATTGGGTCTTTAACTCAGTGGCAGAAGGTTACTATTTCAAAGATGTAATGATTGTCTTTCACACATTCTTTTTGTGGAGAGAATATACAATCTCTGTGTGATTAGGAAAGTATTTCTACTTCTTGATTACCTATTTTTGAGTGAAATTTACATCATTTCTTGAGGTCTCCTTCTCAGATTAGATTAAATTCAATTGGCACCTTGATTTACACTCCTATTAGGCTATTCCTCAGTGCTAGATATTAGGTATATAAAAAAAAAAAATGCCAAAAGTTTTTGCCTTCAATGAACTCAGATTGTAATGTGGAAGATAAGAAATAAATTATAGTAATACCACAAAGATGCATTTATTTTATTTTATTGTATTATTTTATTTTATTTTAATTAAGTTTATTGGAGTAACATTGGTTAACACCATTTTATAATTTTTAGGTGTACATTATTATTTGACATCTGTATACACAATTGTGTGTTTATCACCCAAAGTTCAGTTTCCTTCAACTACCATATATTTGATTCCTTTTACTCACTTCACCCTCCCTCTATTCCCCTATTCCTCTCCCACCCCACTAGTAACCACTGGTCTATAGTCCACATCCATGAGTCTCTATTGGTTTATCCTATTCATTTTGCTTTTAGGTTTATATCCCACATATCAGTAATATCATGTGATTTTCAACTTTTTCTGTCTGGCTTATTTTGCTTAGCATGATTATCTCGAGTTCCATCCATGTTGTCACAAATGGCAGTATTTTATCTCTTCTTATGTCTGAGTAATACTCCATTGTATATATGTACCACAGTTTCTTTAGCCAATCATCTATCGTAGGACACTTCGGTTGCTTCTATGTCCTGGTCACTATGACTAGTGCTGCTATGAACATCAGTGTGCAAATATGTTTTCAGATATGGGTTTTCAAATCTTTGGGGTAAATATCCAATAGAAGGATTGCTGGATCATATAGTAGTTCAACTATTGGTTTTCTGAGGAATCTCTATACTGTTTTCCATAGTGGACATACCAATTTGCAGTCCCACCAGCAGTAAGATACTTTTAAAAAGGCATGTGAAGCAAGATATTGGGAACAGAAAAAGAATGCTCCCTAGGCTTTGCCTTGGAATGGGCAAGGAAGGGACTCACAGAAAAAGGTTAATCATTTAGTTTATCTTCTTTCCTTCCATATAAATGGCACCCAGGAAAAAAATTGGTCAATCAATTCATACCTATCAAATAAGTGTATTATTTAATGAAAGTTCTAAAATTCTGTAGTCTCAACTGGTGCTTATCTCATTTTTATTTTTCAAATTTGTAGCCCAATGTGTAAAATAGTGAAAATAGAAATGCTTTAGTTAGATTAGGAGGAAAGGACTTATTCCCCCATCCTTCCTCTTTTTTGCCTTAACCTTGACAAGAGAGCTAGAAGCATAAGTTAAAACCCATTGATCAAAGACTTAGAGTAAGCAGTTAAACATTCTGTTAAATCATGAAGACTGAGTAGTTGAAGTTAGAACATGTCCATGTAATAATGAAGTACACAATTTGGAAAATAAATGACCCTCCCTCAGTTATTATGAGTTCAAAATAAAGCTTAAAATTAATAAAATATATAGAGATCTCTTTGATTATTAGAAAGTAGAAATGAATCTCATAATCCTAAGAGGTAATAGAAAGTAAATAGTAAATATATAATCAATTAGGATAGATTAAGATAACACTAAAATAGATGATCAAGAAACGTCTCCATAAGAACACCCCTCCAGGTGTTGAGGTTGATGCCAAGCATAACAATCAGTTCTCAAAACAGGAGTATGACACTCGAGAGAGTCATAACCCATGACCTAATGAGCTATGGGGACTTGGGGTCATTTTCTACATTTCCAATTACTCAGAAATTGAGAAATTAATATTGCTATGGGTACACACATTGCCAATGTGTTTTTACTCCCAACTGCTGTTTCCTCCTTTCCTGTATGATACTAATTTAAATAAAGTTGCCTTTTCTATCGAGGTCACTATGTACAGAGTCAGTCTAAATCACACATTAGTTTTCATTCTTGTCCCCTCAAACTTTCCCTGGGTCACAAAAGTTTTAGATTAAGACTCTAAGTTTAGTTGGGCATGTGCATAATTCATAAGGTTTTAAAGGAATAACAGTTGGCTACTTTCTTAAAACCATGAGACTTGTTATATTCATCTGAAGGAGATGTGTGTCTGAGATTTTCTTTCATCATGCTGTGATTAATAACTCAAGGGAAAAGGCATGAAGATGTTGGTCTGAAACTGAAAAGTTCTAGGAACAACTACCTGTTTTATTTTCAGCTGTTTACAAATTATGTGGAGGAAAAAAAATACTATAACGACCTATATGGTATCTTGAAAAAGAAACAGAAGGACTGAGGAGAGCTTTGTTCCTTGTATTACAAAGCATTCAAAGGCTCTGAAAGTGAGAGAACTTGAATTTTTTTTCTGTTTTGTTTGTTTTGTGTTTTTCCCTTTGGGCCATCTGCAAGTGAACCAGTCTAAATTGGTTTAATCAATCAATAGGAATTTGCAATTCTATGCTAAGTGCAGTGAGAGATAGCAAAAGATTATAAAAGACAAAAAGGTATTCTGTGAAATTGGGTTGTAGGAGAAGCAGGTTTCAACTGATCCTTTGATCAAGCTCTCATACATCTCCTACTAGGGAGGCTGGTAACCAGACTCCCTACATCTAACATTAACTGCCACAGGGGAGAGCTTGCACATCTGGTCAGTAATTATAAACTGACTCTTTAGATTTATAGACTAAGCGATAAAGGTCCACATAAATGATAATTGTCCACAAAAGTTATCTATAATATGCAACAAACAAACAAACAAATAAATAAATAAACCCTTTTTAAGTAACTAAAAAAAGGCTGCTCACATTTAGATCAAGCATAAATTTTCATTGCCTCGAATGAAATAACATCAACTCATTGCCTCAAACCTGGTTGAGTAAGTTTTCTTGTACTAATCAGAAACTTTGTCAAGTATCTACCTATGATTAGTAAAAATTTCAAAAAGCACATTGTTGAATAAAATTAAAACATGGGGGTCTTGAGGGAGAAAATTGTGTGTCTCTGTGTGTGTGTGTGTGTGTGTGTGTGTGTAGACCAGAACCACAACCTTAAGTGCTTTATATTAAATTCTTCACATAATTTCCCCAAACACTCTAGCTCAGATATAAATTTATATTTTCTCCCATCCTGAGCCTGTGTTTGTAGACCATATTCCTAGATTCAGTATGTCTGATGGATAAAGGTCACTCAGACTCTGATCACAAGAATTATTTTAAGTAGATGGGAACATTCATCTGTGAAAAAGTATTAAGGAAATAGTCTATTTTAAGAGATGATGAGTAAATATGGCAGATATTAGAATGTATCCATTCTTTTATCTGGAAGATTAAGCATGTGTATCACAAATATGAATGTTATATTGATATTAACCAACAATATTGAGACTGCAAGATGGGCTCTCTTCTACATTCAAGCAACTGGTTTTGATGTATGGCGTCTTGGGTGGTATGGAGCAGACTTCTAGATGGTATGTAAAACCAGAGATTTTTCTTTAAAGGTCACTGTATCCCATTATCTGATGGGGAATAATTTTATATCAACATAGATGCTATGGAGAGAAATAAAAATGCACAGTGTTTTAAAATTTAACACAAGACTTCAAAAGTCTAAGTACTTATATTCAATTGCTCAAGTCCACATGCTTGAATCCGTAATAGTGCATGTTGCCTCTCCTCTAACTTTAAGCACATAGTATCATTTATTGATTACTGTGTGCCAGTCACATGCCTAATCTCTTCACACACATATTATTTTACTTAATTCTCACAACAATCCTGGGAGGTAGTAGCATTACTTCTATTTTCCAGGTATGAAAACCCATAAAAATGTTAAGTAAGTTACCTCAAGTCACTAGTGATGTACAGTATTGAGATTTAAAACCAGGTTTGTTTAAATGGAAAGTACTTTTCTTGGTAAAATTAATTAATTTAAAAACCTGAGGGTTGCTGCTTAACTCACTGCAACAAAAATTAGATGGCTGTATGCCCTGAAATCTAGATATAGAGCCATCATTACCAATTTTAACATCTTGACTGATTTGTGTGTTGGTTAACAACTAGTTGAGGATGATGTACCAGCATAAATTCTCATTTTCAAGTGACAAACAAGAATTGGCTGTTAAAACATGTTCTTATAATTTTGATTACTGTCAAACAATATGCGAAGATACACTTAATTGTAAATCAAACAAAATGATTCATTTAAACCATGTAATCCTAGTGACTAAGGACAAGACTTGTACTCATGTTAACTCCAGTGAAAATACCAGAAAAAATGACTTTTTGCTTGACTTAACCAACGTCTTTGCATGTTCTTGGTTGAACGGTTTCTTTGCTTTTATAAGTGGATGTAGGTCACTGTCCCTTTCCAATATACACCTTCCTGCATCCCCCAATTTCATCGAGTTTCTGTGCATTATAAAACATCTACATACTATTATTCCTAAATCTATATTTTCCATTTTTCCCTTTCCAAAACACTAAATGTGAACATCTCACTTCATTCTTGGTCTCTCCACATATAATCTAATAATCATCTATTATGAACTAAATATTTGTGTCCCTTAAATTTAAATGTTGAATGCTTAACCCCCAATGTGATGATATTTGGAGGTGGAGACTTTAGGACATAATTTAGTATGAATGAGGCCCCTAAAGTGGGATTATTGTCATTGTAAGAAGAGGAAGAGGATGGAGCTTTCTTTCTCTGCTGTGTGAAGATATGGTAAGAAAATGGCCATCTGGAAGCCAAAAAAAAGGGGTCTCATGGGACCCTGTTCATGCTGGTGCCTCTATCTCAAACTTCCAGCTTCCAGAATTTCAGAGTATCTTTCCTTGTTGTTGTTGTTGTTTGTTTGTTGTTGTTGTTGTTGTTGTTATTTAAGCCCCTTAGCCTGTGGTATATTGTTATAGCAACTGAGCTGACTAATCTATGCTGAGTGTAGCCAAAACAAGAGTCTTAATAACATCTCTCTCTTGGTCTCTCCATTCTTCTACATCTCCATTTAAAGTATTCTAACTTAAGACTTTACCAAAGCTGTTTCATCTTCTTGGAAAGTTTTTCCTCTAATGTTTGCATGACTGATTTCTTATTAGTACTGTCAAGGAATGACTGAGATATTTAGCTCGAATGTACTTGAACACTTAGTCATGTCTGAGGGAGAACAATCCTATTGTCTCTCCAAACCCAAAAGTTAAGTTCATGAAAGTAAAAATGAAGAACCTCTGTGGAATATAGTCCTGTGTTTGTTAGTCTGTTTTCATTTTTGTTTTTTAACCCTTTGGATAAGCTGATTGGATGATGGTCACTGACAGGGCAGTTTGCCCTTGAGTAGGCTTAACAGAGCTGTCAAGAAATTGCAGATTTATTTTTCTTTGGTTTGTTTATCAGGGTGTTCTGAGAAGCCTTGAGATTTCAGCTGTTATGTTACATCCCTGTGTATAGGTGACATACTGTATTTTGTTTTCCTACATGATGGTTTTATCATGTTTAATATCATAACTGATGTCACCTTTTCAGAAAGGCATTCTCAATCAGCAGTGTTAGCTGCATGCTTTATCTTTTTTGCATCTTCTTATTTACTTTTCTCCATAGAACATAAATTTATCCAATTTAAAATTGTATTTCATTATTAATTTACATATTGTATTCTCTCCCCAAGTGGAATGCATGTCCCCAAAAATTTCACTTGTTTTCCCTCAAAACAATATCTGTGATAGAGTCAATGTTCAAAAAATATTTGTTGAAAAATTATGAATCATTTTATGAATGGGTATAAGCCCCTGTTAATTTATCTTAGTCAATGAGTTTCCAAACCTAATTTTATATCAATTGTTAAACATGAGTGCCAATTCTGTTACCACAACATCCTACTAACACTCCCTCCCTTATGGAACCCCAGCCACCATGCTTTTCTCACCATGCCCATAGTGCTATGTAGACATCCAGTCCCTGCTACCTTGTTGAAACTGTCCACCTGGATTATAAACCATAACTAATTGTTTTTCTTATATCATTAACATATAGATTGATTGATATTTTATGTAAAAATCTCAATAGCTGAAGGTATACATAGAGCCAACTTTGAGTGTCTTCTCACTCGGACACCGTAATCGCACAGATTTTTATCAGAGGAAAGCATTATTAACAATCTGGCTTACATCCTTCCAGTCTTTTTTTCAGGGAAGGTTTATTTTTCCATCAGTATTTATCCCTTACAAGTATCTCTTCCCAGGAAAATGTCCTTACTCTCCAGAGCTCAGAACGCTGTCTCCCACACTTGATCGAATACATATTTTCCTCTATGTTGTTCTTTTGTCACAGAGAGGCATACAGCCTTGAATTGAAAATTAACTTTTCATATAAAAAGGTTGTTTCATCTCAGCAATCTCTTCCATTCTGAATTTCCCACTGTCCTAGGCACAGTGATTTTACATAAAGGAAACTCATGTCTTAGAATGCCTGTGAGATTTTTACAGAGGAAAACTGAAAATATGAAATAGAATCTGGAAATCACAAAGAACGCATCGACTAAGCCCACACCTATTATGTGCTTTTATTATCAACAATTGCTTTAGACTCTGTGGGACACTTTTATCTGAAAAAGAGGTGGTAAAGAATGTTTTTATATTCCCCCCAATACATGTTTAATCAACAGATTCTTTAAAAAGTGAGACTGAAGTAGAAATGCATCTTTAGAAAATTTAAGACTTTTTGTAATCAAACCATTTCTATTCGACTTTCAGACTCAAGTCTCTGAATAGTTGTCTTCATACAGCTTATATTATAGGCATTGATTTCATTAATTTTTTCTTTTAGAGAAAATATGGTCAGTTTATTTTTGTTGTCTTTTTTATTTTATTATTCTATTATTGGCTAAATCATCAGAGAAAATCCATGAGTACATGAGAGAACTGGAGATTTATTCAATTTAATCAAAGTCTAAGTAACTTGGAAGTCGGGGCATATACATACAAACACACTTAAGACTTTCTATGTCTATGTTTGTTCATACATACAGGCTGGCATGTGTGGTAGATTTGAATAGTGAGAAAAGGAACCAACATTTGAAAATTCTGTTGTCTCATCCTAGTGCTTGTATTTGCTGGTCTTGTGACCATGAACAGCACCTCTCTCTGAGATCCTCATCTGTGTAATACGAAAGATAGGATACCATTTGGCTAGGCAGCTAACTTTGCCTCTACAAATATTCAGTGTAAGTATATGCATATCTGTATGAATTATCCTGGTTTCAGAAATCACACTTATGGAGCACAGATTTTGACTGAATGTACTGTTGTTACCTGACTTTTCTGCAAAATCCTAGGCTTACTACTTATTTTTATATTACTTCCTTCAAAACTAGAAAAATAACCTTTTTTTCCCTTTGACTTTTGGCAAGACTCCTGGCGACAACCCACTGCTGAAGTGCTTGGGTAAATAGAGAATAAGAGATTTCTTAAACAAGTGAATTATTTAAATCTGCATATGCAATGAGACCTGTTAGGCAAAACTTCTGCTCAGTAAGACCCCCAGGCTCTTAGGAAGATATTTGATATGTAATTTCCTAAACTGCTTACTGTAGTTTTTGCATTTTATTGTTTATTTTGCACGAAATTGTATTGTCAGTAGGAAGGTTCCCAGAGAGAGTTTTGATTGAAATATGCTTGGATGAGCATTAGGCTTTATTTTTTTGTGCATGTAATAATATTAAAATTTCAAGTTATTGCCAGTTGGAAATTTGCCAAGATTCAAATCAGAATGATTTCTTTTTTGTGTGTGTTGTCATTCGATTTGGTTTTTAAAAATAATACATATTTTCTCCTTAGTTAAGCAAAAACAATGTAAAGGTAAATAGCATGTATTTAATTAGTAATTACAGCTTATTCTAACACATGCTTGCTCCATTTTGAGGATAAGAAGGAGTTCCCTAATTTCCTTTGTCCTCACAGCTTCAGCCTCATTTGTCTCTGGGTTTTCCTTTCAAGTTTGTGGTTCCTGGCCTCAAAGTCAACTCAGTTTGGTCTAAAGGAGAGCTTACACTGACCCTGTGTATTCCAGACAATTGATTAGCAGGTACCAAGCGCAGGCAATGGGGCCAGAATTGTGTTTATCATTATAATGAAACCACAAGACATATGACCCTGTTTCTCCTGTTATATAGCAAACAGAAAAGGTTTTCCTTCATGGTACCAATTTTCAAATACAACCAGATGTTGGAGAAGACAAAGTTTTCACCTAGTTCTGTTCTAGATTCTTTGACTGGTCTAATAATTAAATTGACAAAATCAGGTTAACATTTTTAATTTTGTATGTACAACAGCCCCATAAAAATATGACACCCAAGGGCAAGATAGGCATTTGAGGCTTATACGCCATCCGGAGTTAAGAAGAGAAAAAAAGTCCTGGGGCTTCAAAGGAGAGGAGGATAATTCACAGGATAATAAGAAAAACAGATGTTGGTAATTAGATGTTTAACCTACGATACAGCTAGGTCATTCTGATAAAAGTTATCTCTGGTAATAGCTCTCTCTCTCTCTCTCTGATCCAGGACCTGTATTTAAATTATTTTAGGTAGGTAATAGAGAGGAAAAAGTTTTTTCTTGTGTCTGCTGGGTCTTGACTGCCTTCAGCTCAAAATAATTTGCAAGCCAAAGTGGTACATTTGGGGATGACATATTCTGCTCCTTTTCAGTCAATCACAATTGTAAAACCAATCACACATAAGGTGAGATATCAGTTAGAGAACTTCCAACATATACATAAGGCACATACACAAACGTATACATGCACAAACTCACAAACACACAGAATGTGCTTGTAAAACAAAAGTTCAAACACACACACACACACACACACACACACACACACACACACACACAAACTGGAATAGTTCAAATATCCTAACTTTTCTCTCTTTTTAATTTTTTATTTTGGTATAGTTTTCTCTTCTCCTTTGATTGTCCTCCTCTCTTGTCATCTCTTTCTTCTCTCATTACTTCCCTGTTTCTCCCTTTCCCTGTGCTTTTCTATCTCCGTCTTTTTTTCCCTCTTCATTTATAGAAGTTTTCAAAATCTACAGCTTGATTAAAATTCTAACTACCTGGTGCCTTTCTACCCAATTTCTTGATTTATGAGACCTAAATTTCAGATGATGTATCCTATAAAAGATTAATATGTATCCTAAAAAAGACTAATATGATAAAATACAGTCACTGGTGAGATGATGGTCCATGAGATTATGGCCCAGATCGTTTTCAAGTAGACTAAAACCTTGGTGCCCATTTTTGTTGGTTAGTAGGGAAAGTATAAGGTGAGAGCAGGGTCTTTGCAGTTATGCAAAGAATTTCATATCAAATCGAGTTCAGTTCCACTATTTTCAGCTTCTCTATCAGATTTATCCCTCTATGTGCTTCCTTATTATTTGATAATCTACAGCTCATACTTAGACACTTAACTAGGCTGTGATTTGTCAAGTGTCTTAGTACTAAACTCACCCACCCCGACAATGGAATATGTATTTTTTCGGAAATGGAATGATACCATGACTTGCTTGGGTAATGACTAGGCCACATTTAGGAGCTTAGTAAAAACTCATTATATATTTTCTCAGTGATTAAGTGAGTCGTTAGTTCACTAATGTCCTAATTATGAAGGTTTTAATGATATGGGTAGTATAAGGAACAAATAGACTCAGCCAAAGTTACTTAATCCTACACTATAGAGTCCTGAGACCACAAATAATTTCTTAAGAAAAAGAAACTCCTCTCTCTCTGCCCCTTTTTTTAAAAGAAAATCTTTGACAATGCAATGGCTTCTTTGCTCCTCCACCAGAAAGAGATATAAAATAATAACCACATTTATTTTAGTATGGACCTCCAAGTTTCTCATAGTCACATTTCCTCTCTAAGATTAGGTCAGTCTTCTAGATGACTTGCAGTAAGAAAAACAACTTAAAAAAATCTGCCTCTATTCTGTAGAGACTGGAGAGTTTTAAAAATTATTTGAGGAAAAGTTACTCAGTTGGCTCTTGGAATGAAAGTCTTAATAAACAGAATGACTTAATTTGAATACTACGCTGATTAGCTTTAGGTTTGGGTTATCCTTGATAAGGTTCTTCCCCATTACCCTACTAATTGAACACTGGTTCCAGTAGTAAAGCTAGGCCAACAAGGCAGGTGAGAATTAAGCACTTGGCAAATATGTTGCACCTTAGAAAGTATGAATCTTATATTTAAGGGGGGGAGGCTAATTTCTTCAAATTAGGAACCCATAGCAATTTTTCTTGTGTGTTTTTCTTTCACTGTGAGTTTTTAGACTGCTCTAGTGAACTGTTTCAATGTTCTCATCTCCCGATCCCTCGTTACTTTGAGCCAAAGATTTATTGTTCTCTACTTTGGAGGGTGTTCTTTGTATGCAATTATGTTGGCTTAATTGTAGCTCATTCTTCCTCATATATTCTTGTGTGACCCCATGCTCACTTTATTGTGGGCTGTTGCTGTCAAGCCTAATCCCTGGAAAGATGTAAGTACATTAGAATTCATTACAAAGAGAAAGAAAAACAAACTGGGGTGGAAGAAAACTCACAAATGGGGAGCAGCTTAAACTGCTACTACAGACTTTAGAGACAGAAAAAAAAAAAAACAAACCCAGGATAAAATTGTCCCCAGCACAGCCCTAATGCAGGTCTGCAACCCATTAGTCACCAGTGTAAAGTTTTACCATGGAAAAGACTAGTTAGCTGGAACCAAGCTAGAAAAAAATGGTAATGTATTTGTCTTCCTTCCATCTCAAGCATTTTTGTTCTTTTGTCTCTGGACTCCTTCACACTATCCATATCCCCCACTCCATCTCATCCTACTCACCCTCTGTCACTCCCAACTCTAAGCATTGGAAGCTTTTATTCTAGCCCTTCCTCCATAACATCAAAATCTGATTTAGGGAAAACATCAGAAACTCATTAACTCTTAGGTGATTATCTGAATCTACATACAGGGTAAGCCTACAGTGGAACTGCTATGACAGTCAGTGTTTCTTACACCTGAGCATTAATTAGAATCACCTGAAAGGCTGTGGAAACATATTAATAGGCCCCAATTCCAGGATTTCTCATTCAGTATTAGTGAGGAAGGGCCTAAGAATTTGCATTTCTACCAAGTTCTGAAGTAATGCTGATGCCACAGATCTAGGGTGCCACAATTTGAAAACTAGTGAGCTAGTGAATGCTCTGATTGCCATCTTCTAATGATAGCCTGTAGAAAGCAAGCTTACCTCACAGCAGAGCCTCATCCGAACCTGGCCTTTTCTTTCTTTGTCCCTTACTGTAAGGTTGTGAGCTCACCATGAGGGAGGGGAGCTCTCTGATAATCTAATCCATATCTCCAAAAGTGACTTCCAGCAGCTTGCTGCTCCTCCTAGAAATACCAGTGTTTGCAAGGGAAGTGACCATGGTGGACCCTGATACAGGAAAAGAATGAATATCTTGGGGTATAATTCAGTAGCAGATGGAGATAGAAGATGTTTCTGGACAAAGAAGACCTGACAAGCGGCCTTTCCATTTCAAGCTTGAACTCATTCAACAGTGCCTATCTTTCTGAGGCCTTCCACACCACTGCCTCATTGCAGAGGAGAATAGACGCATACCTCTATGCTTCTGGAAAGGATTGGGTTATGGTGAGATATTGTGTCTAAAATTTTATGTTATTATCACTCATATCTAACAGATACACACTCAATATAGATATGCTGTTTGAAAAATATAAAACAATACTTTGAATTTCTCACCATTGCATAAAACTACATTTCATGAATATGTTTATCCCTGTTGCCAATCTCTTTGAAGAAGGTTTATTCTTATATTTTAAAGCTTAGACTTATTCCTTCTATACTTTGTGCATGTACTTCCTGCATTTATTTGCATGAACAAGTTACTGCACTGACTCCTCAAGACTTCGTGTGTCTCTGCTATACCCTTCTCCCTTCAGTTAAGTTTGTGCTATTTATCCCTTTGTTTCAGGTGTAGCCAACTTATACTGGTCAATTGAACTTGTTATTGTTGTTAAACTACCAGTGTTCTAGGCATGTAATCAAGACAAGAGGAACTGAGGAAATAATACATTGTAGTTTGATTTCAGAGAGTAAAGGGCTTGATATTTCTATCCTCCAAAGTCACATTTCTTAACTAAAAACTGGAATTCTAGTGTGCCATTTATAGCTTCTATTGATATGTAACAATAAAACCTAGCCTAGTGCTTGGCATGTAGAAGATATTCAATACAAGACTGAATAATACATAATAAGTGGATTTATTTATCACAAAGCTCTGAGTCCAAAGATATTACCTGATGTTCTTAGACTGCTGGTACTGATGCTGGTTTCACTTTCATGTCAATGTGATGAAGGCTTTAAGAGCCAGTCTTTCTATACAATTGTTCCTTGGTATACAAGGTAGGAGAGGTGGGAAGGACAGAGATACAGACACAGAGTCCCTGGAGTTTGCCCTCAGGCCTACCTCTCCAGCTGTCTCTACCTGTTATGATCCTGCTCTGGTTTTCTGCCTCAGACTTGAACCTGAGACTGCCAGTTAGCCTCTGGTTTCTATCTATGGTTGCTGAGAATATAATTACTAAAAAAACTAATTAAATGCTGAATAGAAGTTCTATCTGAAATTGAAATTACATGTGAAATAGAAATTATATGTGAAATTCACAGCACAGCATCTGATCTATAAGTAGACACACTTGATTCATTTGAATCAGAGCACTGTCCTTACATTGTTGCCAATTCTCTTTCCTTGGCTTCATTTTTGTTAATAGTCTTACTTCTAATCTAATTTGTGATCTTCTTTGGGGAAATTCCCAGGATTCAGCTTGAAGAGAGTATTGAGGTAATGCAGTGGGGAAAGGAATGTGGGGACCTAATGCAATGAGGTCCAGCAGCAACCCAGAATGTTGCCAGGAATCACTGATCAACAAGTAAAAAGCAGGTATATCTTCTGAGCTAAGCTCAATAATGAGGGGTGGGACCTTGGGTACTCCTGCCTCATCTTCAGGTTGCTTAAGTGGGAAAGTGACCCCTGTGTCGTTCTTAAATACTAAAGAAAATACCTTTTATGCACCTTCTCATCTCATCTATCTGTCCCTACCTTCTCACCCTACTTCTGTCATCTCACAAACTCAAGTTCCTCTCAGTCTCATTACTTTAAAAACCAAGCAAGTAATTCTATTCTCCCATTTTTCTCCTGCCCTAGGTTATATAAGTTGTCTGACTCAAATGTTTCTTTATTTTTCTTTTAAATGGATAACATACAGATTCCATGCTCCATTTTTCCTCTGTAGTTTGCCATTAATTGTTCAGGTAGTTCTCCCATCAAACAGCTTATCACAACATAAACACATTCACTTCGGTTTTATTTTTCCTGTTCTGTTTTTAAAAACTCTTTCCCAGTTAGCACAATATATTTTCTCTCTCCCTTTTTTCATACTCACTAACTTTTTTATGCTCACCCTTATTATTGCAATCATAATTTGAACAATGGACTAATCATAGCTTGAAATTTTGAAATATTATTAGTGATACGCATGTATTAAGGCAAGGGTATCATGCGGTTTGAAGTGGCAATTAAGAATAATTAAGATCCACTGCCAATAACATATAAACCCTTGAAAATGCACATAAGTTCCTTTCAAAACATCTGCAAAATCTTTACGTACCTTCTCATTCTTCTCTAATTAGAAAGGCTTGTCTTAGTATTAGCTTAAAAAATACATAACAAATATATAGTTTGAATTTCAGCATCTTTTGTTATATTGAACTATTAGGTGTTATATTGAACTAAAGATGTTTTATTTTATTTTATATTGTTTTATTTTACAATGTTTCATTTTGAACATACAGTTTAATGAGTTGATTAGGCATTCAAATACTCTCCCAGAAATCTCAATCAGTATGATATTGTCCCAATGAAGAAATATAAAAGATTTTCAAACAACTGATTTATAGAGAAATTTTTAGAAAACAATCTATCAGTGTTTGTATTCTGCTGAGCACATAAAGTTAACTTCCTTGACATTCCTTTTGGATTTGATTGCTGAAAGATTTTCTTTTTCCTAAAAAATAAGATTATATTTTATGTTATAGGTACAGTAAATGATTTTTGAACAAGTTGAATATTAAAAATACAATAAAAGCAAATAAATTATTGAGCAGAAAATGTCTTTTGACTTCTTAGCTCCAGAAGATATAAACCTATAGTTGGAATTTCTGCTGTAGCTAGAAACAGGGATGACAAAGTCAGCATCAGTAATGGATATCCAACTGTATAGAGGAAAACTGAAGGCAGGTTTTTAACTGACAATCTAACTCAAAATAAATATATAGCATTTGTGTCCAAATGAAGCCCACAATGTATCTGTACAAATATCATTTATGAAATAATTCTGTATCACTTTGAGTTTAAATGTGCCTACAATACTAATTTTATCCAATAAAGTATAAAGAGAAAAGATGGGTGTCACTCCTAAGTGGTGGTTTTAAGAGCTAGTGAGAAATTCAGCACATATATATTTTTTTCAATTAAGGTGTTGTTAACATTTCTGCCTTGGTCCTAGAGAAGAGCCTTTATCTGACCTGTGTTGTATATTTTGTTAAGAAGAAAATCAACTTTGATTGTTCAAAGCACTAAAATTTGAAGTTTTGTTTGTTATTGCAGTGGAACCTAATCTGTTCTAATAAAAATGCTTATTTAATATATAGATTTCTGGGTCATACATCTTAAATAAGAATCTGGAGCAGGTAAATCCTAGAATTCTCTATTTTGCAAGTTCCTAAAATGCTAGGCTTCCGAATTTTTAGAACTAATGATGTATGAGATGTTAGTTTAAAAAAAAATTTGGAACTATATACCAGATTCAGATTATGAAAGGTCTTAACTGCTAGACTTAGGACTCTGGCTTCTGTCTTGAAAACAGGAGAAAGATTTATATAATTGAGCAAAAGACATTTGTGCTCATGAGGTACTAAAGAAGAGAGAGCTTAGATATAAAAAAGAAAGAAAGAAAGAAAGAAAACTAAACAAACAAGCAAAAAAACAATAAAAACACAGTATCACAATTTGAAGATATTGCCACAATTCAGGATAGAATGCCATGAATGTAGACATTTTAACTGTGTACTTGATTATGAGTCTTTGAATACAGAATAACCTCTTAAGTATGTATGTATACTTGTTGACAATTAGCCTAAAAAGTTAAGATATAAGCTTTTTTTTTTTTAATCTCATGTAGTGAAATATATTATTGAAAATTTCTTAAATAACCAATCACTAAAACCTGGGGCAATTGATACTCAGAAAAACTGTTTTAGTTTTGACTTTGCCTTTAGTCTGAGAACTATTTTCTTAGGATCATAAAGGCCAAGTTTCTGAGACATAAGGAATAGTTAGATTAAATAGATGGATAATAGATGATAGATAGATAGATAGATAGATAGATAGATAGATAGATAGATAAATTGACAGGTGATAAATAGATAAAAGACAGACACATAGATACTTAAATATACCTTGGTTTATATGTTTCTGTGTCTTGGTTTTTCCAAGTATATAGAGTGAAATTAATGTAAATTAATTACAAAATAAGGCATTCCACTCTATCCATTCTGCAGACTACACATAATTATTTATAGTTTGTAAAATATTTCTTACTTTTTAAAACTCTCCTCTCCAAAACTCTGTTCGTGTTTGGATGGAGCTAACCTCTTTTCTCTCTCATCCTTACCACCTCTACAACATTGACATTTGACTCAGGTCTGGCTAATGAGGGTATTTCATTTCCTTTCCAAAATGATAATTTCGAATTGAATTTAGAATACACATGGAATCACCATGACTCCTGCTCACGACTTTACTAAAGCCATCATCGAAAAAGAACTCTTTTCACTGCACTACAGGGTTATTTAAGTATTTTTCCTTATTTTTAATATGGTGTCTTTCTTTGCTGCACTTACGCATTTCTGTCCTCTAGAAAAATAGATGGTATTATATAAAAGAAATTCATCTTAGAAAAAAAAGGGGAATATAAAAAGGTCTTAGATTCTTGGAGGAAAACATAAAATAAAAAGTGCATGGTTATTGCTTTCTACCCATCCAGTGGGGTTTGAAACAAGGGAGAAAGTACTTTACAAAATACCATAGAGGAAAAAATCCAAAATAGGGAGGCTTTGAGTCCTGCCTCTCATTTGGAATTGGTGGAAGAGATTGACTCACCCAGTACTTGGAATCAGCACTGGGTGGAACAAGCAGAAGTAGCACAATGGAAGAACATCTCTGGTGAGAAGAAGCTGTCTCAGGACTTCATGTGTCTGTTCCCCTCGCCTGTACATAATGTGGAGTAAGCTTTGGTGAGTGAGGCAGGAGGGAACTGGGAGTTGAGCACCAGCAGCCCTGATCAAGCAGGCAAGGAACATCCCCACCAAGGTCGATGAAGGTGGCAAGCAAACTAGTCACTTCTACCCATCTCTATAAAGATGTGTGAGCTTCATCATCTGGGATAGAAGGAAATAGATGAGTCCATCTCTGAGTTGAGAAAAAATATTTGAATTTTGAATTTGATAAAAATATTTTTTGTAACATCTTGAAATATGCTAAAATAGGCTAGTTTAAAGTAGCAGAGTACGTGGTATTTTTATTGTGTTGATAAGGTGGGGAAAGTGCCAACTTCAGAATTAATAGAGACTCCAGAGCAAAATTAGAGCAGTCATACATGTGACACACTTTTATTTCTTCACATCTCTGAGATTATGTAATGTCTACCTCTAAGGATACTAGTGATTATCATGTAGGAAACTTTGCCTTGAGAATGAGGACCACAGAGATGGAGAAAAGAGACTGAATCCCAATGGTGTATCTGCCATACTAAAGGTACATCTACTCACTAGCAAGTTAACCTCAAGCAAATATTACTTATATTTTTGAGTCTCAGTTTTCTTATCTGTAGAAGCACCTAAAAATGTTTCTATAATACTTAATAGAGATAATCTATGTAAATTAGCACATTGCCTCACTCAATTTATAGTAGTTTTATTGCTATTATTGATCATTCTTACTCGTGTAGCAAGGCAAATCTTGAGAAAAAGATAAAATTCTTTGTATTTTTCTGCTAAACACACATAACTTTTAGAAATATTCACTGTTTACTTTCTATATAATAGCAATCACTTTCTAAATAACTATATAGATGATAACAATCTGGCTAAAATGCTATTTTTTTCTCTAATTTGTATGTCAACAAAACTTTCTTGTTATCATTCCTGAGACATTCCTGTTGGCTAAAAAGACATTCATGTTTTCTTGAAAGCTCAATGTTTTTCATATCACCGAAATCTGGAGTGCAGAAAAAAAAACAGTTTAAATTATTTTTTTTGGCTTCTCACTGCAGTAAAACATAATTTGGCTGAAATAATGAGATTCAATTGCTCATAAGTAAACTGCAGCTTAAACAATGACAGTTGGGCAGTATTTGTTGTTGAGCCTCCTGTTTCAGAGGCAAGCTTTGTTATTGACTCATTTTCGACATATTTTCTACAGATTAAGAATTTGGAAAATGGGGCCAAAAAAAAATTGCTAGAGTGCTAAACTGAATTCTTATGAAGTGCAAATGCTTGTACGTTAAGTTCTGATTTTCTCTTCAAGTGCTTCTCGACTTCAATTTACTGACACCAACTAACAATGTTTTTTTTCTACCATTTATTTTCCAGTTATGCATATCTTAGACTCAAATATTTTGATCAGCACAAATTTCAATTAAGTCTGATTATGTTTCTTTGGAAGAGTTAATTAAATTATTTCTTTTAGTGGTCTGGAAGGCAAATACCAGTCATATGGATTGCAAAAGACTTTTAGAACACTTAGAGATTTGCAATACATGTGACACACCCATTTTCTGACATTCCCTGTCTCTGAGGCATAGAAAGAGCAAGTACGTTTCACTTGAGTGACACTTCTAAGAGGGGAAAGATGATTTTCATCATCTCCAGCATTCTTTTGTAAACCCATCTCTATGTTTCTAAATGTTCTTATAATCTTGTCGTTTAATAGCCATTCCTCTGGTATGGTTGAACTGAGAGTTCTGTTCCAGAACATCTTTCTAAGAAAAATTAAAAAAGCAAAAACCTATAAACTTAGGTAGACAAATGAGGATTTAGAACCAAATAGCTGTTTAAGGGAGCCAGCCATGTATCTGGATTCTTGGAGTCCTCTCTTGTCTCCCTGATGGGAAGGGGAGACTGCTTCTGCTCATTACTTGTTGTTTATATGCTTCTTTGGTGATAGCGGTTGGTTGTAGGTGAGATATCACTCCTTTAGGAAAATGCTGGTCTTTGAAGGTAAAAGAACTGAATGTGTTACCAGGGAGGCAGAGAGAGTGAGGCCCAACCTGCTGGCATCCTGCCTGCTTCAGTCTGCTGTGGCCCTGGCTCTTGACCTTGCCTTTTCAGTCATCTGCCAAGGCAAAGCTTAACTGTGTATTTTGTTTAGTCCCTCAGAATTCAGCTCTTTTCTCAGTGAAAGCTAGCTAGTATTACCAACTAGCACCTTCTGATAAAGTAAAATATGTGTTTTTTTTTATTCAGACAATAGATGCTAATAATCTGTCCACTCTTCACAGCCCAACCTTTCCAGTCAATATAATGTGACTCCCACCCCTCCCTATACTTCTGTAAGGCTTATGATTTTCCATCTCTCTCACATGCTGCTTGTTACTTAATATTTTTGTGAATTAAATATGCTATCTCACTATTTTTTGTCACATCAGAACTTCTACCTTCAAATAACTTTTGTCCCTTGGGCAATTATACAATTATTTTAGTGATGCTGCTATAGCTCAGAATTCTGTTTGAACTCTTCTTTTGGAATTTTCTTCAAAGCCTATACCATTTTTTTAAGATCTCAATAGTGGTAAATCTTTGTCTCTTACAGATAGATTCAATTTCTGGAAATAGCTAAAGTCATTCAGAGCCAAGTCTAGTGAATGAGATGAGTGATCAAGCTGGGTAATGTAGTTTTTGATTTGAAAACAAGGTTTGATTATAACCTAATGAAACTGATATTTCTGTGTTGCTCATAAATTGACACTGAGAGGAATTCCAAAACAGAGGTCTTAGAACTGAACCATACACTTTCACAATGACTAGACTTATACTAGATGCTCAGAAACTGAAACCTATAACTTTCATTTTATGGATGAGAACACTGAGACTCAAGAACGTGGACTCGCTTGCCTATGTTCATCCACTAAGAAAACAATATCTAACAATTACAATGATCCAATAATGAAATAAAGTATCTTTGGAATTGAATAATCACTTCCGAGTGTATTAATTAAATAAGAAAGAGGGATTATATATGTTGCAATAGGTAAGGCACATTTTATAACTAATTGGAATGCTAAGACTTTGATTGGGATATACTTTGAAGAGCTCCAAAAACATTTTATTCACAAATCGTGGAACTGGCATCTATCTCCGAGAATCATCACGACTCCTGTCACCTGGAGTTTGATCTGTTTTGCTATTGAGAATCACATTAACATTTTCTCTATTATAAACTTTCTAAAAATGAACAGCTCAATATATCGAGATATCCAATTGTAGTTTCATTTATTAAAATTTTCTTTCCTATATTAAGCTGAAATTGCTGTATTGTTCAGGTATAGTTCTTACTTCTGAACACTTCCTGACCATAAGATACATTCAGAATAAATCTAATCACTCCTCTCTACAGTTGAATACAACCATCAAACATTCTTAAGTTCTCTCTTCTTAAAGTTAAATACTTCATTATCCTTAAACATCCTTCACATTCAGTAATTTCAAAACCTCATTCTCCCCCATATGAGTGGCTTTTATAACTTAAAATTCTCTTAGGATTTCAAAACATTAAAATTGTTCCGGCTTTCCTTAGGGCAAAAAACAGTTTTTCCATTTCTCTCTTGAAATGTGAGATCCTGAAGTATGTATACTGTAGGAGGAATTTGGCTATCCAGAATAAAACTGAACTAGATTTTTCTTAAATGGGGATTGAAGCCTCTGTCAATGTGAGTATTCCAATGTAGTCTAAAGGAACTAGAATCTTTTTGAAAATTTTGCCACATATGTCAGCATTTTGTGTTCGATAATACTGAAGGCCAACCAAATCCTGACACTGGCATCTATTTCATAATCTTTTCTCTGGTCATATTGTGTCCCATCCCATACACTTTATATTATTTTCAAAAGACTTCATACTTCTAAAATTCCTTTATTTACAATTAAAAATAATTTAATTAATTAATTTTTTATGGTGACTTAGGTTAACAAAATTCAATACATTTCAGCTGTACGCTTTAACAGTAAGACATATATATATATGTGTGTGTATATATATACACACATATATATGTATATTTACACTGTGTGTTCACCACCCATAATTAGATCTCTTTCTGTCACCACATATTTGACACCCTTTACCTTATCTACCTCTCCCATTTCCCCTCTCCCCAAACCTCTTGTACCTACTAGTCTATAGTCTATGTCCATAAGCCTCTGTTTGTTTATCCTGTTCATTTGTTGCTTTTAGGTTTATATCCCACATATCAGTGATATCATGTGATTTTCAACTTTTCTATCTAACTTATTTCATTTAGAATGATTATCTTGAGGTCCATTCATGTTGTCGCAAATGGCAGTATTTCAGCCCTTCTTATGGCTGAGTAATATTCCATTGTATATATGTACTACAGCTTTTTTTATCTGATCATCTATTATAGGACACTTCAGTTGCTTCCATGTCTTGGCCACTGTGAATGATGTTGCTATGAATATCGATGTGCAAGTTTCTTTTTGGATATGGGTTTCCAAGTCTTTGGGGTAAATACCTAGTGGACAGATTGCTGGATTCTATGGTAGATCAATTCTTAGTTTTTCATTTGCAATTTAATTTGATTCTATTGCATAAAAAATAAAGCATTATTATCTTTCGTTTTTAATGGGTAAACTGCATGAGTTGTGAAAGCTATCAGTGGTTCAATAAATTATATATTTATATATGTTGTTTAGTAGACACTTAGAGAAAAGAAGGCAATAGGAATAGTAGTTTAAATCAAACAGTTGTTTGATTTAACATTGGTTTATAATATAAAACAATATAAGTGTTAGGTATATAACACAATTTGATATATGTATACATTATAAATTTTTGGTGCTCATCACCAAAAATCTAGTTTTTATTTGTCACCATACATTTGACCCCCTTTACCTATTTTCTTCTTTCATATAGTAACCACTAATCTATCATTCATTTCTGAGTTTATTTTTGTTTGTTTCTACTTTCAATCCATGTATGAGTGAAATCATATGGGTTTTGTTCCTTTCCATCTGATTTATTTCATTTAGCATAATACCTTTAAGTTTTATCACAAATGGCAGTCCTCCATATTTTGTATGGCCAAATGGTATACCATTGTGTGTGTGTGCATGCCTGCATGCGTGTGTGTGTGTGCATGTGTGTGTGTGCGTGTGTGTGCATGTGTGTGTGTATACCACATCTTTATCCATTTATTGGCCAATGGACTATTAGGTTGTTTTCATAATTACACTAGAAAGCTATTTTCATCAAAATAGCATGCTACTGGGAGAAAAACCGACACACTGGCCAAAGGAACAGAATTGAGAGCCCAGAAATAAAATCACACATATATGGACAACTAATCTACAAAAGAGCCAAGACTATACAATGGAAAAGGAAAGTCTCATCAGTAAATAGTGTTGAGACAGCCACATGCAAAAGAATGAAACTAAACTACTATCTTATACCACACCTTAGAATTAAGTCAAAATGAATCAAAGCCTTTAACATAAGACCTGAAACTATAAAATACATAAAAAAAAAAAAAACATAAGTACTAAACTTCTGGTCAGTAGTCTCAGCAATGTTTTTGTTTTTGTAGCTTTGACTCTAATAGCAAGGGAAACAGAAAAAAAAATAAACAAATGAAACTACATCACACTAAAAATCTTCACATTAAAGAAAACCATTGACAAACAGAAAGAGAACCAACCAAATGGGAGAAGATATTTACAAATAATACTTCAATAACTGGTTAATATCCAAAAGTATGTAAATAACTCATACTATTCAACAAGAACAAAACAGATAACCAACCCAATTAAAAATTGGCATAGGACCTGAATAGACATTTTTCTAAGGAAGACATGTAGATAGCCACATGAAGAGATGTTTACCATCATTAATTACTAGGAAATTCAAATAAAAACCACAATGAGCCTTACACCTGTCAGAAATAACAAGTGTTGGAGAGCATGTGGAGAGAAAGGAAAACTAGTGCAGCCACTGTGAAAACAATATGAAGGGTCCTCAAAAACGTTTAAGAATAGAGCTACCATATGATTCAGCAATTCCTTTTCTGAATATTTACCTGAATACTCTTCCACTTGTATAATTCCATGTCTTGCCTTGTGGACTTTAAATAAGTTTTGTCATATATATGAATTTTTTATGTTTTAAATCTATACTATTATATTTGCTTTAAATAATTCAGCATATTTTAGAGATCCAAGTAATGTGTCTCTATTCAACTAATTTTTAATACTCTTTATTTATTTTTCTTTTTGTAGATCTAGATTTTTCTTCTGCATATATGACTTCCTTTAATATTTCTTACAATGTAGATATATATTCTGGTGAATGGGTTTTTCAGTTTTGTATAACTGTAAAGGTCTTTATTTCTCTTTCATTTGTGAAGGAAATTTTTACTGGATAAATATTTCTAGATGTAGTTTTTTTAAAAAATGTTTTAAAGATGGTGTTCTCTCTTCCCTCTTGCATGGTTCCAACAGGAAACTATCATCCTTATCTTTGTTCTCTGTCATAACATCCTTTCTACTTTCATATCCCTAGCCATTACTCTAAATTATGATTTTGAGCAATTCAGTTATGATGTGACCTGATAGCTTTCTTCAATTTGGGTGGTTTGCAGGTCATTGACATTTTTGGATTGTGTGTTTTTGGTTTTCATCAAATTTGAAAGATATGACTATTATATCTCTAAGCATTTGTTTGTTTTGGACTTCTTCAAACATTTTAAGTATTGCTCATTTATCCCAACTTTATTTTTTATATATAATTCTCAGTCTCTCTCCCTCTCCCTCTCTCTTGTCCTCCTTTCATTTTTGAAAGTTTCTATTTTAATAACTGT
This sequence comes from Cynopterus sphinx, assembly GCA_030015415.1. Taxonomy (NCBI): domain Eukaryota; kingdom Metazoa; phylum Chordata; class Mammalia; order Chiroptera; family Pteropodidae; genus Cynopterus; species Cynopterus sphinx. The sequence continues at coordinate 23,272,931 of CM057384.1, read as the reverse complement.
AAGTTCACTTTCTTCTGCAATGTTAAAGCTACCATTTATACCATCTAGTATATTTTTTATTGTAGACTTTAGAATTTTCATCTCTCAAGTTCCATTTAGGATGTGTTTGTATCTTTTATGGCTCTATTAACATTTTCAATATTTCCTTCCACTTCTTGAACATATGAGATACAGTTATAACTTTTCATGTCCTGTTCTACTAATTCTATCATCTGTGTAATTTCTGGGTTAGTTTCCTTTAATTGACTTTTCTCTTAACTGTGAATTTTATTTATTTACCTTTTGCTCTTTTGCATGCTTGATAATTTTTAAAGTCATTTTAACATTTTTAAATTACATTTGGCATATAATATTAGTTACATGTGTACAACATAGTGATTAGACATTTATATAACTTACAAGATGATCACCTGAAAAATCAAGTACTCATCAGAGTATTATTGTAGTAACCATACATAGTTATAAGAATATTATTGACTATATTTCTTATGCTATCCCCATAACTATTTGTAGCTACCAATTTATACTTCTTAACCTTTCACTTTTTTACCCTGCCCCCTGACACCTCTCTAGATGGCAACCACCAAAATGTACTCTGAGTCTATGTGTTTGTTTCTCTTTTCTTTGTTTGTTTATTTTGTTCTTTGGATTCCACAAGTGAATGAAATCAGATGTTTGTCTTTCTCTGTCTAACTTACTCCACTCAGAACAATATCTTCTAGGTCCATCCATGTTGTTGCAGATTGCAAGATCTTATTGTTTATTTATGGCTGAATAATATTCTAGTGTATATATGAATCACCTTTATTTATTTATCCATTGATGGACCCCCAGATAGTCTCCATATCTTGGCTACCGAAAATAATACTGCAATGAACATATGGATTCACATGTCCCTTCAAAGTAGTGTTTTGGGTGTTTTTGGATAAATACCTAGAAATTAGGATTACTGAGTCCTTCTTTGTCTTTTGTTATACACTTCATTTTAAAGTCTGTTTTGTCTGGTACAAGTATTGTTACCCCAGGTTTTTAGTTTGTTTCTATTTTCATAAAACATTTTTACCATCTCTTTACTTTCAGTTTATACATGTCTTTTGATCTGAACTGAATCTCTTGTAGAAAGTATATGTCAAGGATTTTGTTTCCTTATCTATTCAGGCACCCTAATTTTTGATTGGAGCATTTGACCCATTTACATTTAAAGCAATTGTTGATAGATAAGTAGTTATTGCCATTTTATTGTTCATAATTTTTATCTTTTTTCTTCTCCTTCTTAAAAAAGTCCCTCCAACATTTTGTGTAATAGTAGCTTGGTGGTGATGAACTCCTTTAGCTTTTCCTGTCTGGGAAGCTCTTTATCTATCCTTCAATTCTAAATGATAGGGTTTCTGAGTAGAGCAATCTTGGTTGTTGGTCCTAACTTTTTATCACTTTGAATATTTCCCACCAATCCCTTCTGTTCTGCAAAGCTTCTGTTGAAAAATCAGCTGACAGTCTCATGGGAGTTCCCTTGTAGGTAACTAACTGCTTTTTGTTTGCTGCTTTTAAGGTTCTCTCTTTGTCTTTAACCTTTGGCATTTGAATTATGATGTGTCTTGGTGTGGGCTTCTGTGGGTTCCTCTTCTTTGAAACTCTCTGTGCTTCCAAGGCTTGTATGTCTATTTTCTTCACCACGTTAGGGAAGTTTTCCATCATTATTTCTTAAAATAGGTTTTATTTCCTTGCTCTCTCTCTTCTCTTTCTGGTATCCTTATGATGCAAATGTTCATATGCTTGATGTTCTCCTAGAGGCCCCTTAAATTATTCCTTTTTTTGCAATTTTTTTCTTATTGTTTTTCTGATTTGTTTTTTTTTATGCTACCTTATCTTCTAAATAACTGATTTGATCCTCTGCTTCATCTAATCTACTTTTGCTTCCTCTTAAGGTATTCATCATTTCAGTTATTATATTCTTCATTTCTGATTGATTCTTTATGGTTTCTATTTCAATTTTAATGTTTTCTTTTAATCTCTTTGTTAAAATTTTTACTGAGTTCACCTACCCTTTCCTGAAGTTCTTTGAGCATCCTAATAACCAACATTTCAAACTTTGCATCTAGTAGACTGTTTATTTCTATTTATTTACTTATTTTTCTGGAGCTTTGTTCTGTTCTTTCTTCTGGGACATGTTTCTTTGTCTCCTCATTTTGGATGCCTTCCTGTGTTCATTTCTATGTATTAGGTAGGGCTGCTATACCTTGCTCTTCCAGGGAGAACTTCATAGCTAAAATATCCCTCCTGATTTTCAACTGCCACATGCAGGTTCTGCATCAGCCTGTTCTGCATCTTTGCCCCTCCTTCAAGTCTTAAGGTGTCCTCTTCTGTGTGTGCCCAGCTGTAGGAATTCTGTTCACCTAGACTTCAGGTGACTCCCAATGATGGCTTTTTTTGCAGATAAGTTGTAATTTTGATGCAGTTGTGAGAGGAGATGAGCATAGCATTAACTTACTACACCATCTTTCTTGGAAGCTTCTGCATGGTTAATAGTTTTGATCCTATACCAGACAGTGTAGATTTTAACTTGTTGGGTACTGAATATTTTGTATTCCTTTATTCTTATGAATATTATCGAGTTTTGTTCTAGGATATAATTAAGTCACTTGGAAACATTTTGATCCTTTCAGGTCTTGCTTTTAAGGTTTTTAAGTAGACCAAAAACAACATTTGTACTAGTGTTAATTATTTTCTACTACCAAGGCAAAGCTCTTCTCCACCTGTTGCCCTAGGAATTACAAAGAATTTCACTCAAGTTGGTGGATGCACAAAATATTTCTGGCCCTGTGTGAGCTCTAAAGGTTCTTCCCTCTAATCTTCTGTAGTAGTTTTTTTTTTCCCCAGCTTTGGGTTGTTTCCTCACATTCATGTGCTGATCAGTACTCAGCTGAATACTCAAAGTGGCTCCCTCTGCTGAACTCCAGAGTTGTATTTCTGTGTAGCACTCTCCTCTCAAATATTTTTATCTGAAAACTTTAGCCACCTGGCTTCTCTGGACTTCTAGATCTTCTTCTCAACTAAAGAAGTCCACTGAGCTCCTTCTGGGTTCTCACTCTGTGCATTGCACCCTGGAAGTTCTCTCTCAGCAGTAAATAGGGACAATGAAGGGGCTCATCTCATTTGATTTCTATATATAGGAATCACTTTTCCTTCATTACTCGATGTTCAGCATGTTGAGAAATATTCTTTCATATATTCCATGTATATGTTGTTTCAAGAAGTATAAATCTAGTTATTACTAGCTAGAGGTGAAGCTACCAAGATCAGTATTTTTAACATGACTTCTTGATAACCCACACCCCACCTGGATCACAAAATCAACCAAATATTTATTTGATTTGCTAATAAGTTGCTGTATTTGCCATCAATGTGTTGAAGTATTTCTTGAGAGTCTACTAGACTGACTGATGTTTGTTGAAAACAAGTTTTCCTTCCTTCTTTCATTAATAAAACTTGAGCATAAAGTCAGTACAAAAATTCCTTTTAATGAGTGGTTAATGCTGTATTATCCAACTGAAAAAAATCTTTAATATTGTAGGAAAATTAATAAATTGGCCAGACAAATTCACATTTTAGAGATGAAGGGGAGCTATGATATGGAGAGGTTAGATTGTGAGAGGCCTAGAGAAGTGAGAAAGATGGACTCCTTATGGCATAGTGTGAGTGACAGGCTTCTATATTGCTAGGTACACAGAACTTGAAACTTGACCTACATTATTAAAAAATTATAGTACAGTGAAGTACTTTGTAGGAGGATTTACCCGTATATATATTTCAAATTTGCCAAGTTACAAGTTCCTGTAAAAGTATAGATGCAATCCAAAAAAATAAAAAAAATAAGTAAATAAATAAATAAATAAATGGGGGAGGTTTATTAAATTGGTTTTAATCTGTTTTGGAAACTCTTTACAAACTTAAAATCTCTCCAAAGTAATGACTCTTCAGCTCCTATTAAAATAGTGCCTTGAAAAGTAAGAAAGCAACGAGTCATTCACCCTTGGCCCTTTGTTCTTGGGAAGACTGAAAAGCTCCTAATCCATTTTCTCTCTTCTTTTTGCATCATGCCAGGTCATTGTACTTCTTGCTATAATATTGTTCCCACCCCTTGGCAGTATTGTATATTTTATGGTTGTCAAGGTGTATGTTCAAATTCAGTGGTAGGAGATATGTGGAAATGATGTGTCATGAGCCCTAGTGCTTCTCACCTTGGCTTGGCTGAACAGTGACCCTGGGCAAGCTGAGAATCAAGGTGGTTTACTGGACTCCCTGGAGTACTGTTATTGGGTCCCCAGTAGGTGAGACTCCTGAGATCAGCTTGAGGGAGTAATGGAAATCATGGCAGTTTATTGTATTTCATTTATCATGTCATGCTTGTTAGCATGCTGTTTTATAGCCATATTGCTCCACAGTAGAACTGTTTTAGTGTGCAAACTCTACATTTTTACTTTAATTTGCAACAGATATGATATAAAGATAAACGAGTTTGTTTCTCATTCACCAACAGGAATTGTCCCCAGTAGTTTACAGGTGATCAATCAAGATGAGACAGGAATCCTCCCCAATGCATATTAAATATGATATTTTCAAAGAGGGAAATGAACTAACGAGCAAGCACTACTAACAAATGTTCAATTTCATTCAATATTATGATTTCCAGAGAGACATGTCTGAAGTCATGGAAAGATACTGATACTTCAAAGAATAATCACTGCTTGGTTTCTGGGGCAGTCAGTGAGGATGGGGCAGATCACTTTCTAAAAAATGACTTCTGTGTCATATGATTCCTGGTCAAGGCCCAAATGAAACCTTTCCATGCTCTTCCTAAACAGCTGCATATTTTTGTGGATTTCAAATAAACTGATATTGATAGGTCATTCTCTCTCCTTTTTTTTTAAACATGAAGAAAGAAGATAGCTTAGGTACCTGCTATTCACTTTTGCAATTGCTTTCAAAGCCATTACATCAATCTAAAAAATATTTATTGAGTATCTGAAGTGTATGCTTTTCAGCGGTACAGACAATATAAACTAAAAGTGAAGTAATATACATTGTGACTCTGATCTTAAGCAATATTAAAGTTAAACATAGTTAAATGTTTTGGTAATGAGTAACAATGCTAACAATTTATTGAATACATATCATTACTAGACATGATACTAGATATTTAAAATTTATCTTTAATCTTCTTGGTAACTTTTAGAGTTTATATAACAATCCTTATCTTATAAATGAAGAAACTAATTAGTAGAGATAGTTAAGTAACTTGCTTCATTACATAATCATAGAATAGAAGAGTTAATATGCAAACTCCTGTCTGTCTACTGCTTGGGTATAAATTCACCACACCACATTAACTCTTTTTATTAGTTTCTTAGGGTTCTTGTAGCAAGGTACCAAAACTTGGTTGCTAAAAACAATATAAATTAATTTTCTTATATTTCTGGAGGCTAGATGTCTGAAATCAAGGTGTCAGTAGAATTGATTCTTTCTAGAAGTCTGAGAGAAAATCTATTCCATGCTCTTCTAGCTTCTAGTGGTTGCAGGTAATCCTTGGTACACCTTGACTCCTAATGCATAACTCCAATCACTGTCTCTGTCTTCACATAGCATTCTCTGTTATACTAGTGTCTGTGTCTCTTTTCCTCTTCCTATAAGGACACTAATCATATTGGATTAGGATCTACCTTAATCCAGTATGGCATCAATTTGACTTAATTACATCTGCAAGGACCCTATTTTGAAATATGGTCATATCTTTAAGTACTGAGGATTAGGATTACAACATATCTCTTTGAGGAACACCATTCAACCCACAATATTCTTCAAATCTGCTCTATACTGTATTCTTCAAATTTATGATCAAATTGGAAAAAAAAATTGGAGCTCTTTAAAACCCAGAATCTTGCACATAATAGACACTCAAAAAATTCCTGATGCACATCATTATTCTCATTATCACAACAACTTCATGCAATAAAAGTTGAAAGTATTCCCAACATAGCTCCTGAATCTATGACTATGAAGGAAAATCAAAGGATTTTCTGCTGAGAAAAAAAATTAGCTTAAACTCCTGTGATTCAATTCCATAACATTGCATTAATTATTCAAAAATAAATGAACAATTTCAGACTAGACTCTGCCCATATGGAACTTATAATGAGACATTTAATAAATAGGTATGCATATGCTTATTTTGTTATGAGAATGACAAATGCTATAAAAAAAAGGGTCAAAAACATCTAATTTGAACAATAAACTTTGGCATGAGAAAATACAGTAATTTAAATGTGTTTATGAATTTGAAAGTATTCTCTATAGAATACCTCAGAAGTTTATCATTGTAATTAAATTAATTTCATGAAATCTATCTCCTGACATATTTTTGATGATTTGTAACAAACTGAACTAAAACCTCATATTTATTGATTGGTATGGAACTAAATATCATCTAAAGATTTGTTTTTGTTTTTTCCCTAAAGATTGATTGTGCCTGCAAACAAAATGTGATAGTTAGCAATGTAAATGTAAGCCCATGTTGAATTTTTAACATCTGGAAATTAAGCAAAATTAGGAGAAAAGACAGAAAATAAGGGTCTACCTATTATCTATGGTTAAATAGAAAGGACTCTGGATTAAAAGTAATATTCAGTGAGGCCAAAATCACTTTGATCTTATTTTGTGACTCCAAAAATGAAAGTGGTTGAAAGAGATAATCACTAAAGGTACTTTCAGCTTAAATATTCCATGATTAAAGTTTAATTATTCAAATTAAAGGATGTACTATTTGTCTCATTGGCATTACTTTTATTTGAGAGACTAAAGAAAAGTGGGGAAACTGGACAGTTAGAATATGAAAGGTATTCAAAATAAGATAAAAAGGAGAGAGCTCATCAGCTACAGCCAGGAGAATGCAGAGCAACTGAGGTCTCAGTCTAGTCAAAGTCTGAAAAGGCAGGCTCTATCTCAAGTAATTCATAAAAATAAAAGTGTTTTGGTTGTTTTAATTTTGTTTTAAACCTACAACAGATGTTAGGCTACACTTTTCTGTCAGTATGTCTAAATAAAAAGAATGGATTCTTTTTCTTTTACTATCTCATTTTCAAAAGTCTTAATTAAGACACTGGAGTAGAAGGTTATGCTCTGTGTTTGAGGTGGAATTGTCATGGAACCATTCCCAGAGGTCCTCATCCTTGCCCCATCTGCTAAGAAACACTTATGCTCAATACACAGTAAATTGTGACATGAAGGGCATAATTTCATTCCCTGGTTGAGGATGTGTCAAGCCACAAGGTTTTGTTTGAGTAGTTTAAGTCATTTTTCTAAAAGCCGCTGAAATCTCTGGCCATATAGGTGATCACAATAGAAACATAATATGAACAGTGGTTCCTTTAAGGTTTTAGTCTGCCAGTAATTGGTTTATATTGCATTTGCTTCATAGAAATAGTTAAAAGTGGAACATGGTGAGCAAGTCCAACACCAGAAATATCTAATCAAAGACTATGCATATATCTCATTAGCTGATTACATGTGTGTAAATGGCTCATGCATCAAATAAAGTAGGAATTGGGGAATTTATATCACTAACTTAGGTACTCTAAGTCTGCACTTTCCTGTTTGTAATATGGGAAGACTCAAATTATAATACTGTGAAATCAGTCTTAGGAATAGAGAACTATTCAATAAGGCAAGCTTTCTCAGAATCTATTTCAATTATTTTTCATTCAACTCAATGGTACCGTAAATGTGGAATGTTTCAACCATTGTTCTTATACTGTGGAAACAATGGAATCAGTATGATTATAATCATTGGTGTATCACAATTTTCCAGCAATTCATCTTTGTTTATAGTACTCAGTTTGTTTTTCTGCCAGTGTTGATTGGATGACACTACAAGTCTGACAGGCTATAGTTTTTACAGTACATTGCCTTGACTGTATGGACTTGAAAAAGGATATACTAGTTTTATACTCTCTAAGAGGAGTCACACCCTTGCACACTGCTGCCTTGTGTTGCCAAATTCTAAATACAGTTTTATCTTCAAGAATCAGAAAAAGTAAGTCAAAATTTCCAGGCAGCCTCAGGAATCTCTAAAATCATAAAATTCTGTATTTTTATAATAATATAGTTACATATTTTAGAATTGTAGTGAGCCACAACAATAATAAACAAAGATTCATTTTTCTGTGACAGTTACATAAAAATTCACAGGATTATCTGTTAAACAGGGGAAAGATATAATAATGCAGTTTTATGTTATTATGAACCAATATATTGTGACAAAATTATATATTTCAGTAACACATAAAAATGATGGCTATCTGATATTGTCATTTGATAGCAGAAGTCATTAATAGCAGCAACTCTTTCTAGCAACTCTTTACACAAAGTGAAGATCAAATAAAACAATTTAAAATAGTGAAAGATATAACACAAATGTTTAAAAGACACTCAAAATAAAAATTTAAAAACATAGGAAGTGTTAATCACCCTGCTTCATATTCTTGATCTTTGCATTGCGACAAATACTGCTAATGTGGAAAATTTTATTTCATTTTTCATTGTGGTTGAACTATTAAGAGTGAATCCAAAACCTCTTCAAGTTGTATACAAACTCTGAATTAGTTTCCTATTGCTGTTTTAATGAATTACAACAAAATTACTGACTTAAAGCAACACATTTTATTATCTTACAGTTTATAAGTCAGAAGTATCACTGGGATAAAATTAAGATGTCAGTAGGACTTTTTTTTTTTTCTGGAAACTCTAAGGGGAATCCATCTTTTTGCCTGTTCCATCTTCTAGAGACCACCTGCATTGCTTAGCTAATGGTCCCTTTCATTACCTTCAAAGCCAGCAGTGTACCATTTACATTCTCCCCCCTCACACACACACACACACACACACACTCTGGCCATCTGCCTCCTTCTTCCTTTGTTTCAGGACTCCTATGACTATATTGGGTCCACTTGGATCATACAGGATAATCTTCCTCTCTCAAGATATTTAATTTAATCACTCCTGCAATGTATTTTTTGCCCTATTAAGTAATAGTCATAAGTTTTGGGGATTATGATCCAGGCATGCTTGGGAATGACATTATGCTACCTACCACAAGCTTATTCCCTTTTTTAATGATGAAAGTATTGTGTCTTCTTTCCAAAGAACTGTAGCTTATAGCAAATATTCAAACACCAGCAAACATCAGTGGACAATATTCAATAACACAGCATACAGTTGTCTTAGTATTATTAAGAATGCCACACAAAGTCACCTGTTGAAATTGCCAATTAATTTTGGGAATATCACTCATAGGATGTGTGTGATATATGTGATGTATGTAAATTTCTTAATATATTTTATTTGCAAGAATGACATGCTTATAATATAGTATTAGTTACAAGCAAGAAGAATGATTATATTGTGACCACTTCTCTCTTGACTCTCACTCTCAAGAATGGCAATAGTATCCTTCCACCAGCAAGTCTTCCTTCTTACGCTTGCTTCTACTTAACATTAGTAGATTCCTTTGAATAAATAAGGACTCAGTGCTGGTTGTGCAATTTTAAATTTTACACAAATTCTTAACTGATATTTCTCAGAATATAGAAAGTCATATAAATTTTCTGAGAAATGCCAGGCTGGCTTCCCACACAGAAACTGATTACCAGAGCAACCAGATCCCTGGTTGACTGGCTGCAGAGTTTTTCAGACTTCACTGTCCACAGTAAATTATTAATTCCTTCGTAAGAGAATCTTCTTTCACTTGAACTAGATATTTGGATATCTCTCCTTTGTTAAATTTCTGGGGTGATGAAAATATTATTGGTAGAGGTGTTTCTGGATCAGCTAGAAATATGTTCATATCACCTCACAACTAAATAATAGAAATCACTTTTTTTCTTTTCAGTATATACTGAAACATTTTATCCATTCATCACAGTGTATTTTACTAATTAAGATCATGGGCACTGGAGTCAGATAGCTTTAGTTAGGATCTCTGCTTTACCCCTAATTACTTGTGTAGTTGTAGGGCAGTTACTTCACTCCTCTGGACTTTAGTTTCCTCTCTGTAGAAAGAGGGCAATAATATATTATTCACTTTCTGGATATTTTATATTTTAGATTTATTTTATATGTAAAAAATAGAGTAGCTATATTTGTCTCCTTCCCCTGAGGTAACTTCCTTCTTAAAATTGCTATGCAACCTTCTCAAGCATTTTCTGTGTATGTTTACTATGTATTTGTAGCCACAAAATACATATTTGATGTCTTTTAAAATATTATGTAAATATTATCTTGTTTGTTATTCTGCAGCTTGCTCTTTTTACTCAAAGCATTATTTTTATTAAAATTGACAAAAGTAGATCCCATTTATTCTTTTTAATTGCTCTATAGTATTTCCTTATTCGGATACAATTCAACTGCCACATTATTTCTGGTTTACCTGTACAAATGTTTCTTTAGTATTTAGACCAGAAGTTAAATAGCTAGTTGCTGAGTATATAATCTTCACACTTATCATGTATTAGTAAATTGCTGTGGCTTTCCATTTACATGTATTCTCACCAATGCTTGATATTTAAAGTTAGGTTTTTATTTTCCAACCTGATGGGTATGAAATAGCATCTCATTGCTGTTTTAATTTTCATTGTCTGATTCCTGGCAAGGTTAAGCAGCTTTTTATAGGTTTATTGATGATTCAACTTTCCTCTTTAGGGATTGTTTATAGACTTGGCCATTTTTATATTGTGTTTTTTTTTTCTTCTTAATTTTATTCAGGGATCCTTTTTTAAAAAATAGTTGCCCTGAAGTTTAACTTTGGCTTCAGTATTCAGAAAGACTATGATATTTGGTTTCAGCCTCAGCCTTAGACTTTGAAAGACAGAGTAACAAAATACCTATTTATTTCTAGCTCTGATAATCTGCTTGCTCAGTGGGTGCATGCTCACAAACCCTCCCATCATCTCTAACCTGCACATCAATGCCAGGGATATGAACACTGCGTGGCTGTTGAATTGATTGTTAATATCTGATATTCATTAATATTCATTTTCAAATTTAAGTGTACTTCTTCAAGCAATAGAATCATAAGCATATTTATTTATTACAATAATAAAATATTGAAATAATACTGATTTTGAAAGCTATTAATTCAGTATACAGAAATTATTAAGAATTTTGAAAGAGTTAAACAATAATAGCAGTTATTATAAATAAGAGAGTGCATTAGTTAGATAACATTAACAAAAACATAATATCCGTTTTGAGCCAGCAAATGTTTATAAAAATGTAAATGCTAATAAAATGGCAGAATAATAAAAATTAGATTATATCACAATGCAAATCTTTAGAAGCATTAAAAGCTATATTTAATTTTTAGTTATTTGATTCAGCAGAGGCCAAATGTTTTTCAAGAAAAAAAAGTCCTATTTGAGGAGTCTTTATATCTCAAGAGGATGAATAAAAGCAGCATTTCAACTTGCCACCTCTAAATATCATGATGAGGGAAAATTGCAAAGTCTTGTGTAACGATATCCATGATAAATAATTTTTTTTCTCAACATAGTGAAGAATATAAGGCACATAAACACTAGAAGAAAGAGTGGAAGGAAAGTAAAATAGCCCAAATTTTCTTTTCACCTATACTTCAAAATATCATCCTTTAAAAGTACACTTTAAGAAGACAATTTCTTATCTCTTTGGGTTTATGGAAGCCAACATTTTTAGCATCATTGAAATAATTTTAGAGACTTCTGTTTTTAATATCTGCAGAATTTTTGAGATGTGCTTGAGTTTTAAAAAATTTCTCTAGAAATATTACTGATTTTTTCCTCTGGAATTATATTTTGTGGTGTGTAAATACATTAATGATGTCATGCCATATCTACTGCAAGTGAACTTTGCTTTTAGTGCATTAATGTGTGCGTAGGACCTATTAATAGTCAATAGTGCAGAAAAATTTCAGTTCCTGCAACATAATGCCAAACTTTTGAATCTGACCATTCAAATTCTCAATAACTGCCACAGTTATTTATTTATTTATTTTAAAATTACATTTAACCTTGTACCTAAGAAATTGATTCTATGATATTCACATTCAAAGCTGGTCAAATATTTGTTACTTAACCACAACGTGTATTTGGTAAATTTCTACCCATTTATTTCCTTTTCAAATATCTTTCTCTAGTCTGTTAGCTTACTTTAAGATTTTGTTTATGTCATCTTTGTGGTAAACCTCAGCACTTTGATGTTTCAATTCCATTTTCTTCTGTACCTGCTATAGCTATAGAAACTTCTGCTGTCAGTCTAATTTTATTTCCATTATAGATAATCCAGAATCAATTCACAATCAGGTCTTATGTTGGTAGCTCAGGGTTCCTGAACCCTAGGCATATTGTAGTAGTAATGAAAGTTGGTCATGTTGTTTAATGTTTTTTTCTCATTATTCATACAGGGGTTCAGCATTGTCCTACTACTCCCAGAATTCCTGGGCCTTTCCAATGTGCTTCTTCTGGCACTGTGTAGTTCCATTTTGCTGACCCTGTGTACATTATGATAGGTCTGCAATGCTCTGGGTACAAATGCTGTTCATTGCAAAAATGAATAAGTCCTCCACATCAGGTAGCCCTTTTGGAGGAATGACAAGTAATAGTTAGAAATCAACATGTTTCCATTAAAGTAAGTGTAGTTGTAGATAATTATGATAATTTTTCTATGTATGTCAATATAGAATCTGATTCGTGACAGATTGGTAAAATTAGCCATTCCTGACACTGGGTCTAATTCATAAATACCTGTATTTGAAAGTTTAAAAAATCTCTGAGGAGTTTGAGATTTTGCAAGGGCTAGAGTCTAATGTCAGATTTCCCATTGCATCATTTACAATTGTAATACCTCCCAACTCATTGTCCCTGTGAAATCCCCAAACCTGCAGCCAACCTGCAAAGGCATCTTACCTCAGGGAAATGGCCCTTAGATGCTCACTCTCCGATAGCAAACTCTGGGATTGTTTTTGCATCACTCCGCTGCACATGGTGAGCGGGATCACCCCTATAGCATTTCTACAGCAGCCAGGGTGTAGGAGGTGGGGTTTTATAAACCTTTAGTGAAAATAACAAGCACAAACTTCTTGCGCCTGACTGATTTCTCACTTACTGCAGTGGTAGCAGCAGCATCTCAGAGTTCTGATGGTGAACTCTAGGGCTCCCAGAAAACATGTTCTTCTCCTGGGATTATGTTCCTTCTTTGACTTATCTTCCCCATATCCTTTAACTTGTTTTTTTTTTTTTGGTGTCTTTCCATCAGTCATCTCAATGTCCCATTTCTGCTACCACCACACACTATAGCTAAAAATTGTTTACCTAATATGGTCCCTAGAAGATAATAGAACCTTAATAAGTACTGTGGAATTAAATATACAGTTATTAGTATAATCAAAATCTTCATCATTATTAGATATGGAAAGAACCCTAGACATGCTGCAATAAAATTCCATCTGGACAGTGGGTCATTTACTTGAGGACTTTGCTTTCCTAAGCAGCATATTTTAATTTAGGCCAGCTTTTACTGTTTAGAACATTCTTCTTGTTATTCAACCCAAATCTTCCTCCATACCATTCAACCACCAAGTCCCATTTTTCTGTGTGTATGTTTTCAGAGTAAATTTAACCTTTCTTTCTTCCCTACATGAGTCCTTCAAGTATTTAAAATATAATCATCTTTATCTCTTCTTTATTTTTCTTCTTTTATCATGTTTTATTACAGAACTCATTTTCCATACTGTTTAATTCCATTGGGTCCCCTTCAGAGTACATGATAATCTCCAAGTTTTTTCATAATATGTTATTTAGAATCTAGCAGCATCCTTCATCTTTCTTCTGCTTTGACTGCCTGGGGACTGCGAGATTACCAGCATCCTTCTTCTTTCTCAACGCTTTGCATCCTGGAATCAACTTCTGTTTTCAAGGACCCCTGGTTCTCTATAATTTGCCGACTGGTGACTAATACTGAGCTTTTGCTTTTACATAGCATTTTGAATTTGCCACACTGTTTTCTGCTCTTTATACTGTACACCAGTCCTTAGTCTAAATAGCAGTGTGTGAGATTCTTGAGGAGAGAGGCAACACATTTATCACCTGTAAATTCCTAGTATCTAGCACAGTGTGAGGCACCAGTCTGTTTATCATGCATGCTTAATGAGTGTATGAAAAATAAATGAATCAATGAAAGACACGGTTTTTTTATATGAAAAATTTTCAACATGTTTATGACTATTCTGTATATGTAACTTCATTTTTGCTTGTAAGACAGAATTTTATCACTGAGTTAATCATGCTCTACAGTTTATGGAACACCAGTGTCATTGACCAAGGTCAGACTTTTCTTTTGCTCCTGCCAAATTTTAGCATGATTTCTTGCATCCATTACTCCTGACAATTGTACTTTTTACTTTCTCTGTTTAGCCATCTCACACAGCTTTATATCATTTGCAATTTTTTTAAAGCAGAACAAGAGGATTAAAATACATGAAACAGCAACAAATAATAGATGATATATTAAGTAGTGAATTGAAAGCTACAGACGTTAAGTGCTCTAAGAACTTGGCAGAGAAGTAGAGCTTGAGCATGTGAACTAGATAAGAAAAGAGTAGAGTCACCTAGATGTGAGCTGTGTCAAGAATCTGGGTAGGGCTTGAAAAGAAAAGAATCTGTGAGCAAAGGGAAAATAACACCCTCATATGCTTGCCAATGAAGTGGAGTAGGATGTGTAAAGGAAAGTGGTAGGATTTTCACTTGAAGAATTTGAATCTGGATTTCTCTTTCTTTTTATCTTTTTTTCTGTTAAGGCAGATGAAGGGAGAGACACTATGAAGATGGAGCCTGCATCTCTCAGGGCTTTCCAATAGACAATACTTTGGAATGTTTGGATTTGTTTTAGAAAAAATACAGAGAGAAAAGAGAAGGCAAGTAGCACACAGAGTAGTAGAAATGATCTCTGCGTCTCTTGTTGCTGCATGCCTTTTCCCTACCTTCCAGGCAATGCAGTTTACACGAGAACACCTCATTTCTACTTTTAATCCTAATTCATGCAGTAGGTCTGAGGACTCTTCTAGTTGCTGCCAAAAGAGAAGCCACACAGATGGCTGCCATCTATAAAAACTGGAATCTTATAAATTCCATATTTAGCTGGGAGTGTGAAGACCATTACTTGATATTGGATCTTTCCTTACCAACCACTGTGACATGGTGAGACTTATAGGTGCTTGACTTCCATAAACTTTGCTTCTAAAACTATGAATTTTCTAAGTAAAATGGACTTGTGTTTTACTTCACATTAACTGATAAAATATATAAAACTAGATTTGTTCCTATTTACCATCAATGTTGATTTGATATCATCATATAATTCACTTTTTAGCTATATTACCTACCTTTCTTAGATTTCACCCTTATTTTACTTTTACCATACTATTTCATCATGGTATAATCTCCTAATCCACCTTGACATCTTGGAAATTCTATCTAAGAACCACTGATCTAAATAATTTTGTCTAAAATATGGATATCGATCAAATGACTTGTGGCTCGAATAAATAAAATTGACTAATCAAATTATAGGTGTTAAACTTTTATCACACAGAAATTTGTTTGCCAGTTTTACTGCTTTTGGGATTTAATTTTTGATGTTTCCTACTAGACATGTAAGGTCATGACTGTTTTCTCACCATAATGCCCTCAGAACTTAATGAAACATATGGAATAATTTACACATTTAGAACCATAAAGTACAGACTAAATTAAATAATTATATATATATTATATATATATATTATATATTTAAAGAGTATTATCAGTGTATGTATATTTTGCTTCTATTACTCTATAATTACAACCTAATCTTTACATTTTACATTTTACATTTTTAAATATCACCATTCTCTACAAACAATAATTATTACATGCACAAGTGGGCATAGTTATATGAGATCATTAGACTATACTAAAGCAATCTATAAAATAATCAATAATCATTTATGGAATACTATTTACAGAAATCTTGGCCATATACAAGTAGTTCAATACATCATCCACTTTACATTCCAGCTGAAAGATTCAGTATACATGAAACCACAGTTGTGGTAGCACTACTATAAAAGGAGAAGCAACTATCTGTACTAGAAGAGAAAAATAAAGTTCTATGCCTGGCGGCATCACTCACTAATGCCATGCTTTGGAGATAGTATTCTAAACCTAAAGCATGGCATTTCAAAATGAGAGAGATATGATATTATATTTGGAATATACCATTGTGTGTTCTAAAATGGCTTTCCCCCAACTCATTCACCTGCAGATACTTCAAATTGAAGTTCTAGCCCAATCCATTTTTTGAGCCAATCTTGGCCCCCCAAACTGAGAAAATTATAACATCATCATGAAGACACAATGGGGAGTAGGATCGTCCTCAACTACCAATGGCCCAGTACCTGGTGTATGTAGAGTGAACGTCAGACATCTGTTTGTTTACCAAGCCACAGCCTTCCCCTAAGCACCACTGTATTCACTTTGGATTTCTATTCAGCATTTTATTACCATCCCCTGGGAGTTGGACCCCATCAACTTGATTTTCAGCCATGAATATAACCATTGCCAAAGTACCATCTGGAGCCATAGTGCTGCCATCCACCTGATTGTCATTATTGCTTCTGCCTGAAGCCTGCTGTATGCCCCAGCAGGCAGGGCTGAACACCCTAAGATATGGACATTGGCTTAAATCAAACTTTATATAGTGATACATCTTAGAGCATTGCAATGGATGCTGCTAGTTGCACTCTTCAGGGTCCAATCCAACAAAACTGCTAATGTTTTTAAGTATATGCCAAGCACCATTTTAAATACTTTATATACATCATTTCACTTAATTTTTACACTAACCCATGAACTAGATATTATAATCATTGTAATTTTTTTCACATAAGTATATCTGACCAAACATGCCTAGGTAATTTACCCAAAAAATGGTGAGCCATGTTTTGAGCAAACTGTTAATGACTGGGCCGCACCAATTAATACTTCATCTCCTGCCCTGTGTGGTCTTGGCTGTGGCCACATTCTTCCCCACAGGCTGGTGGCTGAATTTTCAGAATTCCATGCATACTATGAAAGATACTGATTGCTATTATAATTGTATTAAACAATGCAACAGCATGTATATAGTACAACACAAAAACTCTTCCTTTAAAAAATAGAAATCAATGTTTATTCATACTGAAAGGACTTCAGTCATGTTCATATAACTGAGATTACTCTTTTAAATATCAAATTCTGAACCATTTTTATTTGAAAAATTTCTGAACTATACCCTAAGCTTTTCAACATTAAAAAAAAATGCTATAATGAATGGAATCCATTATTTTCTGATCTCTAAGTAATGAAGTAAATAGACCTTAAGAGGAGGTACTATGTGAGGGTATGAGATTTCATGTATTTACAGTGTATTGATTACTCAGAAGTTGTCCTGACTGTTTTCCTGATTCTTTGGTCTTTCCTGGAATTGAGGTGCCATGTGAAGTAGAAGAGATATCAGTGGCCATGCCAGTACCAAATGTGTACCTTGAGGGAAATGTCACATGAGTATGGGCAAAGCACAACGTCCCTTTATTCTTCTCCCTTTATCTTCCTTCTACTAATCCATCCTTTCTTGCCTACTTACACACACAGCCTTCTTTTGCAACAGAAAGATTCTGATATGCATCAACAAGTAAATCAATCTTTAAGTGTCCTAAATAACCAAAATCGAGTAAACATTTTAATATGAATAATAAGGTGAATATGAACAGAATCCAACAGGAGCAAATTTCTTCTTTTATCATTTATTCTTTGTGCATTGTGTTTTTCTTCTATAATGATTTTTTTTTCTCATAACATAAATATGCTATAGAGGCTGGGGTATCTTCCACATTAGGACACCCTAGCCTTTTGGATGCCAAAAGGGTTGCATATTTTTTTTGGGGGGTGAGGGCATTCATTAAACCCCTAAGCCTAATGTTAGTTCAGTTCAAAAAGCAAATAATGTCCCCAAGGTCCTACCTAATACAAGAAAATAAAAGTTTAACTTCAGTTTGGAGGCTAATATCACAGCTAGTAATAATATATGATTGCCTAAAGTATTCTTTTTGTATATCTCTCCTAAAATATAAGGATGGATTGCAAAAGAAGATAGGTAGCTTAGGATTCAAATTCTGGTCATTTTTTCACTGTGTAAAATAATGATATAAAAATTATATTTAATACATGTCTCTGCCAAAGGCTTACTACAAGCTCATGTAGCAATTGGGTGACTCCTGGAATCCTGATAGATTTTTAAAAATTAAACAAAAGACCCACCAGACATGTGGCATGAAACTTTCTGGATATTGGAACATGAACGTGAGCCAGAAGATTATTATACTAGGGAAATTTAAATTGCGTACAAGAGCACTAGCTAATAGTCCAAACCGAATTTATGATTCAAACTGATGAACCAGATGAAAGTTGAAGATTCAAAAGAGAGAAACAAGAGAAAGAGAGTTGGTATGGATCGTGACAGTCAGACAGGAAAGCAGGGAGTTTGAAGAGCATTTAGCAGTATGAGGGCCCAGCTGTATTAGGGCCCAGCAAAAAAAAAAAAAAAAAAAAAAATCAGCATTTTCTGAGTAGACTGGATTTCTGATGTGCCCCTCTTCTCATTCTACCAGGAGAATTAGAGGATGTTTCCTGGCTATCTTAGCACCTCCCACATTTTAAAAAAATCACACCTTTACTTATCTGCCTGCCTAATTAGACACCACTGGATAAGAAATGTGTCTATAGGTCCAGCTATATACTCATGGCTGGAGCAGGGTAGATATTCAAAGAATCTTTGAATAAAAAATAAATTGAATTCTAAAGTTCAAACAGTGTTGATTTTTGGGAGCCACTGAGGATTTGTCCATTTCTAATTTCTCCTGAAGCACAAGTGGCCTCAGAATCTGAGGCAGAGTTAAAACTATAGATGTGAATAATGATCCTTACTATAAAGTTTCAGAGTCCCAGCAAACATTTTCTCCCTCCATGGAGAATACATACCATGCAGACACACAACACATGATTAGAAAAGACCTACATGAGACAGGAACATAGTCTGTATTTAAAGAAGACAGCTTTGAATACCAAGCAATCAATAAATATTTGTTAAATAAATGGATAACCCTGTACAAAGGGGTTAGGCACTGGAATGTTCAGAGGAGATCTCAGCAGGCCCTTGCAGAGAAGACATGATTTGAAGAGGTGGAGAGGAAGGTGTGCGGGGTATGCTAGACAGGAGAGTGCTAGACAGGATCAAAGCCAAAGTTTTTCACTCAGCATGGCATATTGTAAATGTCCTCTGTGCTAAGATGCATGTGATTATGTGAGCAAACTCAGTTCTGATAACTCTTTTCAAAACTTCCCTGTTACCCTATATAGAAGCTCTTTTCTAACTCTGCCCTTTATGTCATACTGTGGGGATGTCTTAAAGATATGATCGTCTTATTAAAATTCTGCTTCAGATTTAGGGACTTTCACATCTTTGGATGGGGATCTAAATAAGACATGAACTAATCATAAAGTAATATGATTTCTTTTCATCCACTTTCTTTTAAACCCAGAAAATATTATTGTTATTGTTGCTCTTTGATAAACAAGAAGATTAAACCCGGTACTGATAAGGAATCCGAAAGTAGCTCTTTTGAGGCAGTCAATACAGAATGTTTTTTGGATGCACCTCACTCAAACCCTTTCTGTCTTTTGGCATCCCACCAAAACAAAACTTTCTCCATTGAGCCATTAGTTGTCACACCGTCTGAAAAGACCACTGTCTTCCAATATTGTGTTACTTTGTTTTTAACACAGAGACTACATTCTTATAATAAGATGGAAACTGAACTTAACTAGTGTGAAACAAGGAGGGTTCTAGAAAACATGTAGCAATAACTTGCATAAGGTTTTGAACAACAGTTCCAAGAAAATCTTTGAATTCACTGTGTGTTGCAATGTAAGTTGTTTTTTCACAATGCCTTGAAATGACATGTAGGATGAAGAATCTATTTTTAAAAAGAGAGACAGTTCTAATCTCCTGATCAAGGCACCCTTTGCTGCAAATTTTCTTAACACATTTCCCTCTGAGAAGTTTGCAAACAAAGGCAGAGACAGACAAAGAACATATGCTAAATTGATCATTTTTGTGTCTGAATATTCACTATTTGAGAGACAAGAAACTGTTCAATCTGATCTGGGGTATGATTATACTGTAGTCCAAATTGAAGTGTCTGTGGAAATGGATTGGGCGAGTTTCTCGGTTGTCAGTCATATCACTTATTCCGTGCAGAGTAAGATGAGGGCACTCATGGGAAACAGTAGAAGTGGTTCTGCGTTACACCTAGACAGATGGGTGTTCCTTTTCTGTGAGGAGGCCCTTGCTGCTTCAGCTCCCACTAGGGAGGAAGAGCAAGGAGAGCCCTCTCCAGCACTGCCAGTGTCACCGCTCCTTGCTCAGGGAGAGCTCTCGGGCTCATTCCAAGAGCTGATTCTGGATCAAGTGCCCTTCTCCAATCAAATCAGAGAACGTGTGTCTGAAAGAACTGGGCTGGGGGTGGGTGGGTGGTGCATGACACAGCAATATGGTTAGAGAGATAAGGATGTAAATGTAAAAATGTAAATAACAAAAGATTCCTGTCGCAGCTTAAGATGACAAAAGAAAATCAAAATAAATATTTGCTTCATCAAAGAGTGCTGTGCAAAAAAGGAGGAATTTCTGTGAAAAAATGATATTTTTGAAATCGATCCTCATATTACCATTAACAATTTAAAACATATCTGCTACTTTTAGCAAAAGATGTAAGGACATAGGTTTATTTGCTTGCAGAGCAGTGGATGTAAGAGTCCTTCTTTGCTTCTCCCTTTCCTCTTGGTTCTCCAGAGAAACAGAACCAATAAGAGATAGATGATAGATTAGATAGATAGATAGATAGATAGATGATAGATAGATAGATAGATAGATAGATAGATAGATAGATAGATAGATAGTAGGTAGGTAGATAGATGATAGACAGACAGAAAGACAGATGATAGGTAGACAGATAAAGAGACAGATAGATAGATAATAGATCAATAATGGAATTTAAGAAATTAGCTCATGTAATTATAGGGCTAGCAAGGGTGAAATATGTAGAGCAGGCCAACAGATTGGAAACTGAGGCAGTATTTGTATTTTACAATATTGAGGCAGAATTACTTCTCTGGGAAACCTTAGTTTTTTACTCTGAAAGCATTCAACTGACTGGATGAGGCCCACAGACATTATTAAGGATAATTTCCTTTACTTCAAGTCAACAAATTATAAATGCTAATAACATCTGCAAAATACCTTCACAGCAATATCTAGAATCCAGTCTAATGAAACAGTGGGGCATCACAGTCTAGCAAGGTTGGTATGTAAAAGTAATCATCACGGCCCCATAGAGGGTTCACACACACACACACACACACACACACACACACACACAAACACACTCAGCAGGCTATAATGTAGTGTAAGTCTGTTAAAAGATATTTCAGTTTTTCCTTCTTCATACCATTCTTACTATTGTTATTCTTTGCTGTGGTTAAATATTTAATAATTAGTTCTGCCTCTTTCATCACATTATTTTTTCTTCATAAAAGTGGTGAGGGTTCCCATTCCTTTCTCAACAACATTCTCAGGTTCTCCACAAAGTGAGCCCATCCAGCCTCTCAGTTTACTGCCTGCTGCCTGCTTCTCTACCTCATAGCACCCTCTGATGAGGTTCTTCCTGCATTGCTGTTTTGGATTTCTCCACTGAGAAGAACTTCATCTTCTTTTCAGATGTTGGCATTCACCATGGATTCTTTCCTGATTTGCTAAGTACACACTTGTTACTCTATGAAGCCCTGGTTAGTGATTTTCTAATTATTTTTGGCATCGTTTGACTGGTGTATAATCATTTATGTGTGTATCCATTTCTTCATTTTTTGAGCAGTAAGAATCATAAACTATGAACAACTTTTCATATTTCAGAGTCTCTCAATCAGAGGCCTTCAGGATATACTTTTAGAATAAATAAAAGAGAGGAAGGAAGGAAGAGAGGGAAAGAAAGAAAAATTAAATGGATAACTGAATATCAGAGAGCAAGTACTGAATCTTGAAATTTCAGAATTTTAAAGATGAGAAAAGGTCTTTAGTGATCATCTAGGTTTCTTTTCTCTTTTAATAAAGAAGGAAAATTAAACTCAGAGATTTTAAATAACTTGTCTAAATAGAGGATAAATGTCTTGGGTAAAGTTAGTAGAAGTGGAATATAACTGACCTAGAGTGCTTTCTATGACACCACACTGCCAAACAAATAAGAGATGAACATCAGTGAACCACTAAATAACCTCTTCTAATAACCTTCCAAATCTGCAGACATTTCATCATTAGTTTTCCCTTTTATAGGGTGTGGTAGTTTAGTCACAGCACTGTCCACAACTACTCCAGTCCTTCTCCTTCCTGAAAATGGAAGGACACACTCCCTGCCCTCCTTGAAATTGGGCCTGGCCAGGTGACTTACTTTGGCCAATGTAATGGATGAGAAAGTGGTATGCCAGATATCACTTTGGCACCTTGTCTTTTCTTCACCAGAGCACCCCCCAGTGTTT
This sequence comes from Cynopterus sphinx, assembly GCA_030015415.1. Classification (NCBI taxonomy): domain Eukaryota; kingdom Metazoa; phylum Chordata; class Mammalia; order Chiroptera; family Pteropodidae; genus Cynopterus; species Cynopterus sphinx. The sequence goes on along the minus strand of CM057384.1, from coordinate 23,250,189 downwards.
TAAATGGTAGAGGCTCTGTAAGTTAGTTGAGTTAATATCACATAGAACGAGAGCTTCAGACTAGCCTATGAAGAGATCCATACGGCATTCGAGAAATGAACATTTTGTTTTTCAGTTATCTACTAAGAGTTTGAATTTGTTTGTCATTACTGAGACTTTGCTCATCCTTTCTGATACAGTGAACATGCTGAAGGTGAGTATACTAATTTGATATGGCTGCCATAAAAAATACCTCAGACTAATTGATCTAAGCAACAGATATGTACTTTTGCATGGTTCTGAAGGCCAATAGTTTAAGATCAAGGTGTTGGTGGGATTGGCTTCTTCTGAAGTCTTTCTCCCTGATTAGCAGTTGGCCACCTTCTTGCTGTGTCCATACCTGGCCTTTCCTCTGGGCATATATGCCCTGGAATTTTATTTGAATGTCCAAATCTCCTCTTTCTAGAAGAACTCCAGTCAGAGTGGATTAGGACCCACTCCACTCATTTTAACTTGATCACATCTTTAAAGTCCCTATGTCAAAATACATTCACATTCTGAAGTACTGGTTTTAGAGTTTTAGCATACGAATATGGGACAAATACATTTCAGCTTACAATAATGAAAAATATCATAATCTCTTTAAGATGTTAAGAACACATTAGCTTATGAAAGCAATGCAAGAAATACATTGATTTGATTGCCTGCCCTGGCCTCCACTAAAAAAATATAGCTAAATTTAGTTTTAATTTGATAGGATTCATTTTAATGTTACTTCCTGCCCAGCTCTGTTCTAGCAGAGGCTGGAGATAAAGCATGAAGCATAGATAGGTACTGCTCTCTAAATATTTGTAAATTCTCCAACATTTCCAGCCTCTGTATGATTAGATGCAGCCATGTGATAGTTCTTGTCAAAAAACTGTGAATGAAAGCAATAAATCTCCCTTCCAGCAGCTTTGCAACCTCTTTTCCTGTTCAGAATGACTATGGATGGCAGAAGAAAAGAGGGAGGCTGCCTTACTTTCTCAGTTAGCCCTTGGAGAATAGCTGTTCGGCAGAGTTGCTGGATTTCGGACAGATTCATGTGAACTAAAAATACTTTATAGATGAAGACATGGAAATCTGGAGTTTTTTGTTACAGCAGCATATGCCTAATCCAATTCTTACCCCAAAAAGGAGCAGAGGGGACATGTGCAATTGTTGGGTTGTAAGTGCAATAGCAATTATGAGCAACAGAAATAGAATGAGGACACTTATCACTTAGCAGGGTGAACTTCATTTATTTTTGTTTTTTATTTTTCATTTAGGATTGAAAGATACCAAGAAAAATCTGGATCTGCTTCACTATTTCACCTATGGTTGGTCTCGAATACCAACCTAATAGAACCTGGCCAATTTGCACTTCAGAACAGCATTTGGAACTAAGTTTTCATAAGGTAGAAAGTAATTTAATGTTGAAAAGGTAGAGCCAACCATACATGAATAAATGCATATCCATTGCATATTAATAATGCAATATAATAATCTACCTTCTCACTTTTAGAAGACTCCTCTGAGCCTTTTCCCAATGTTAAGATGATTCTGAGCTCCAGGCCAATTCTGACTTTTTTCTCCTTGTTTCTAAGAAGTGTTCAAGAGAGTTACAAGCAGACTCCAGGAAAACCATTTGAAATGGAACACTGACAAAGTTCTTTGAGACCAGAGGATGATGAATTAAACTGTGTATATCTATGTCATACCTGAAATATTTGAATGCACAAAGGTTATTTTTTCTAGATAAGAAAGAACTTAGAAAGAGAATGATTACTGTTTTTAATTATCTCAGAGAGTGTCATGGATATGATTGTAATGAAGAAATTACAAAATAATTTGGATTCATCGTTTGTTTTGTAGCAGTAGCAACCCGAATATCATCAGGATTTAAAGTAAAAGAGAAATGACTGTCTCTCAGGGCTCATATGAAATAAATTTCTATATTTAAAACTATGTGTTTGGTTCAATGTAAGAGCTGCCCTCTACTCTTTAGGGTCTTTGGTTCTGTTCATTATTCATTCAACAAACATATGACCAGTATTGAGTTCAGTGCTCTATTTATAAAAATCAAGCAAGTTTTGATCCCTGGTCTCAAAAAACTTAAGTAGCTTATATTCTAGTAGAAGAAAAGGTAGATGACCAAAAGTTCTATAATAGAGGAGGAAAGAATGTATGTTGGCACGTAAAGAAAGAAGCACAAATTTTCCTGGGTGCTGCTTGAAGGTGCCTTTGAGAAGATAGCATTTAGGGTGGGACTTCTAAGAATGGCAAGGTCAAGAACAGACAATTGCAGAAAAAATATATAATATATATATATATATATATTATATATATATATATAATAACACAAAATATGAAAATATGTAGTTGATGTGTCATGATTAGAGAAATGTGAGAAATGTTGCATAGCTAGAGCCTTCATATGGTACCAGATGAGGCTGAGATAGTAGAGAAGCCAGGATTTGGAAGACTTGAGTGGTTTGGTTTGGTTTGGTTTGGTTTGGTTTGGTTTGGTTTGGTTTGGTTTGGTTTGGTTTGGTGCAGTGTGGTGCGGTGTGATATGGTGTGGTGTCATGCAGTGTGGTTTTATTATATAGGCAATGAGAAGCCATGGTAAGATCTGATACCCTTGAGAAGTTTAAACAAATTTGTACAACCTCATCCATTCCCAGAGTTCACAATTCTAAGTAATAATAAACTATTACTTCCTTTTAACTTCCATAGTCTCTGCTGTATATATCTCAATAGTATATATTTTCCTGCCATAAAAACTTTTATTTTTACCTTCACATATCTTCTTTTGATCTAATTTTATTATTCTAACAATACATAAATGTCTTTAAGACAAAGACTGTGTCCTCTTATTTTTGATATTTCTTATGATGCCTGGCATATGCTTGCCAAAAGGATGTTGCTAAGTCTTTGCTTTAAGCCTTATAGAGATTAACTTATGTCATGGGAACAATGTCAGAAAAAAGATATGAAACTCCCATAGAAAAGTTTGAGAGTACAGCAGGTATTTAATGAGCATGTAGTTTAAGGTCGAATATCTGAAATCAAGATTAAGCCATGCTACTTGCCAGCTAAATTATTTACCAAATCTATAACTCAATGCCCTCTTATATAATATGGTCATTGTAATATAATATTATCTCACAAGGCTTTTTTCAGAATCAGAGAAGATAATATAAGTAAAAGTGTTGCAGAAATTGTGAAATAGTATACAGTGTTGACAAAGACAATGATGGCAATGATGAAGATAATGACAATGAATTTTCAAGTGGCAAGAAATACAGAAGTGTTCTCCACTCATATAAATTACATATAAGCCCTTTAAAAATAAGCAAGTCTTTCTTCACCATGTTAAGCCAAGAGATATTCACTATCTAAATCATTGTCTGAATTTGTACAGTGGTACTCTCTTCCAATATAGTTTCCATTTGGAATGTCATATTGCATACTGAAGAAAACAGAATGGGGAAATAGAATCTCTAGGTACTGGTTCTGACTCCACCCCTAACCATCTTCTTGGTTTTCATAGTTATGAAATGGACAGTAATATAATTTTGGCTTCTTCAACTGTATTAAATTTCTGGTCAAATTAAAAGATGTCAAAAATGTACCATCTTGTTTATGCAAGGACTATACTCTTGTAAATATGGAAGTGCTTGGCATACATGAAACTCATTCAGTGACTTCTGTGGACATACTTAGGCCAAGAATAGTAAAGCTTGGCAACTCACAGTTATGACCGTTAAGCACATCGACTTTATCCACCAACTCTAATCAACACTTGAACACACAGAAACTTTATGCATAAAAATATTTTTTCCCAATCACCAGGATTGTAGGAGCAAGGTTATTGCAGCTGTATGGGCACATAAAAAAGACAGGAAATGAAATGTCAACAGTGAGTGTAATACCTTTCTAAAATATGTCCTTCAATTATTGAGACAGTTAGCAGGCTGTTCTTGAAAGAAGAATGATTTGTTTATAAACCAGATACATTATTTCAGCTTTTTAGAGGAGAAAAATATCTTCATCATATTTTTCTCTCCTTATATAATCCAAGAATATATTTCCTACATTTTTTTGGATATACATTTGTTTATTTATTCATTCACAACTAATTTCTGGGCACCTATTATGTGCTAGTTATATATGGAAGTATCAAGACTAATTTACTTTTCCTTGCTCTCAAGCACCTTTCAAATTTGTAGGGAAAGTCAGTCATGTAAACAAATAAGAGCAATGAAACATTATAGTTGTTGTGATAGAAATATATGCAGCATATACAGGTAGACACAAAGGGGAATGTTTAGTTCTGCCTAGGGAGAAAGAAAAGACTTTATGAAGGAGGTGGCATTTGATGTGATTCTTAAAATATGAATGATTTTATGGGCAGACAACAAGGAGAATAGCTTCCTTAGCCGAAGAGAATGGGGGAACTTAAAGTAGCTTAGTGTAGAATGGGTCGGAGGAGGGGATGATCATCATACTGAGTAATTCATGAAGCTAGGCTGCACAGGGCAGATCATGAAAGAGTTTTAGGACCATATGGAGAATTTAGACTTTATCATGTGAGCAATGAGAAAGCCATTGAAGATTTTTAGCCAGGGAATGACATGAGCAGCTTCCCATTTTAGAAAAGGACTATGGTGAGATAAAAAATGGGAGTAGACATTAGGACACCTGATAAGAGCTCCTTACTTTGGTACATATACGTGAGGATGGTCTCCTGGGCCAAGGCATTGTGCATGGGTATGAGATCACATTCTGCTGACTTAATCCTAATTTTATTTCTACATCTCTAGCCTCTGTTTTGGTTCTAATATATCAGCATTTAAAGAGGCTTATGGACTTCTCATCTTAAATACAAAACAAACTTTCAGCCACCCAAATCATTCTATCTTTCCTTCATTCTAAACTTCTTCAAATTATTATCTTTTCTCAAAGTCCTCATCATCAATTAACCTTTCCAGGCAATTGGAAGCTCTCAGAAGTCCTCAGGCTTCTGAGGGGGCGGGGCTCAATGCAATAGTTAAAAGCTTAGCTTCTACACCAAAAAGCTCAGATATGGTTCCTGGCTCTACTGCATCACATCTAACTTTACAAGTGGGGACAACTTATTTTTATCTTTCTATACCTCTATTTTCTCATCTGTAAAATGGGGTAATGATATCTCTTTGGAATATTGTTGTGTTTATTAAAAGTTTAGATACATTGAAAGTGTTTAAAAGAGTGATTGGTACTTGGTAAGTACTTAATAAATGTTTACTAATTTGAGGACTGGTTACCAAGAGGGACAGTTGATAGCATAAATTTGTGTGTATCCAGAAAAAGAGAGACTAGGGTGGGCTACTGTTGTTTTTAAAGTTTTCATAGAAAAAGGGACTATAATAAGTCATTAAATAACAACAAAAATACTAGGAAAGACAGCAGAACAAAGGCCTATGTATCATACCAGTCTCTAATGTTGACTGTGTAAACATATATAGAAATTACTCAGATGTATAGCACTGTGCTAAACCCTGTGAAAAATGGAGAAATAATGCAGGCACAGAGTCTGCTGTCCAAAGTATATTGCTCACCCAGGAGGATAAATCACAGTAAAAATATTGTTTTTTAAATAAATTCAAAAGGCATATGTGGAGGCACAGCCATAGTCAAATATCTAAAGATGGGCACATCATGTGGGAATGTACATCACAGTGGCCCACCTTTGACTCTGGTGCTGAGCGTCGAGGGCAGATATCAGTTTCTCAGACTACAGCCATAGTTCCTGGTTCTGTAACTGGAGAACAGTGTCTTAGTTAATTCAGTCATTAGATATGGTTGTTGGCCCACTTGTTTCTGCCATCAATGGCAGACATAGACACTGCTTCTTTATTTCTGTCATTCTCTAGGGCATGTGCCTCTGTCTAGATGATGTCACAAGGTTTGTATTCAGGTAGGTAAAGTCATCTTTTCTGGGACAGAAATAGGATCACACATGGCAGTCTTTTTGAATGGTTGGAAAGTAGTGTTGTGCTATAAGGGCACAGAAGCAAGCAACAGGCAACTAACTCATATTCAAGCTCTAGGTGTCAAAGGTAAGATCCTTCACCTGCTTCTGCCCTAATTTTTTTGTCTATAAATAATAATAGATACATTGTCTATAGATAATAGTATCTGCCTTATACAATTGCTGTAAGATATCTAGCTTGTGGTAAAAATGAACTTTTGTCATTATTATGAGTCTTATCAGGTAAAGACAGTGAGATCTTTATCCCTATTGCATGGGTGGCTAAGTCAAAGCTTTTGTTTATGGAGACCACACATACACCACTGTGCCTAACCACTTCAACCAATGTATCATCAAGACTACCTATGAGAATGTGACGTGAACTTCCCTGAATGGTTAGTTTAGGTTTTTGTCAAAATGTTTTGATTTTCATGCACTTAGAGGTAAAAGGAAGTGGCCTGGTTAAAGGATTTTTTAATAATTCTTTAAAAAAAAATCTACACTCTTTATGACTTTAAATTACTTAAAACTCACATATAAAAGTAGTGACCTCTCTCCCATAAATAAATAAATAAAAAATTCCAGCATGGAAATGCATTAGCTAAAATAAGTGTTTGATCCTTTCAACCAAAGCTCATTTCCTTCTTCCATCCAGAAAGCCTTGAAGTGTATTATACTACTTGCAGATTTCTATGTAGGCAGGGGATAAATAGTCTGCTTCTGTAATTAATAACTATTAAAGCTGTTTGACTGATCATATCTTTGGGCTTCTGAAATCTCTTCTGTGCAGGTGTGCATTAATGGAATCCATTAAATTCATATATTTCAACAGATAGTAATTTATGATCTTTTATAAGATCTGTCAGGAGCCGCAGCAGGAGATACAGGACTGTCTCAGGGCATTACAGAACAAACCAGGCTCCCTCCCTCAGAAATGACTTGCCTTTGAGTACTAAATATGAATGTCAATGCACTGGGCAGTCACATTAGGTGTGTTCTCTACCATTCGCTGTCTGAGAATATGCAGAATAAGCTTTTTATCAGTGGTGAATCCTTGAACAGGGCTGAACAATTTTCAAAGATGCTGAAGGAAAAGTATGTGGGAGTGCTAACCACTTTATATTTGCCATAAAAAAAGGAGAAATTGAGAATATAGCAGGGCTCCAGGAAAGTAATGGTTTTTCCTAGAGGTGAGTCATCCTCCCAAAGCCAAGTGTATCTGCAAGTTCTCTTAATGGGGCTGCCTCCCTGTTCTGACTAATGTTTCCAACTGAAATCAAATTCAGCCTTTATATCTGCCAGGTTACACCCTCTGGCTCAGCCCAGAGAAGCTCTGCTCTCTCATTGAGCATCCTCTCAGCAGAGCCAGGTTTCTGAATAGTCAGTGTAGCCAGCTATCTTTGTGAGGTTGTGGGGGGACATTTCACAAATGGCAGTGCCTTATTGATAATGTACAATTCTACTTAAGGGGTTTTTATAAACAATTGAAAGCTGAAAGAAAGCCTGAGAGAACCAGTAAAGATATTATGTAAGTATCAAGTGGCGTCTGAGGGGATGGTTAGGGGACAGTCAGCTTTGAGCTGAGGATGGGTGAATGAGGACTGCAGGGGTAGAAAGTTGCTTTGAGCCACAATAGGCAGAACAATGAGAACAAGTTGCAAAAGAAGGCAACTACTTAAAAGTTCCCTTTCATATTGTTTATAAATAAATTCAAACTGTTTTCTAGTGATTTTAAAAGGGGAGACAGTCAAGTTGAGGTCAAAAGCCTATATGACTGCAATGAATCTCTCCTATTTATGGAGCGCTTTTACCATTCAAAGAATTCTCTAAGACAATTAGCTGAGGTTGATGGGGCCCATTTTAGAGGAGATAACTGAGCATTATCCCTACTTCTGTCTTCCAGGACACAGTGGTGGTATGTAGAATTTGCCCTTTCCTGGAGATTCCTGAGGACACACAGATAGAGGCATCTGCTTTCAGGGCCCATCTAACAAATCAGCAACACCACAACCACCATCATCAAACTGAACCCAATGCATGGGTGCTGAATGCCCTTGGGAAGGTGTTTATAAAATTTATATTTTGTGTCTTTGTTCAAGATTGCATATATGTGTGAATCTCTTTATTTTATGGAAACTTACTATTTACTGAATGAGCTGATGAGAGGAGTTATTTACTTTATAGAAATTCTTTGTTTTGTAAACTGATCTACCATAGAGATATCTGTAGATAATCCACCTACGCTTTTCCACACCCAATCTTTAAAAATGAGGTTGTACAAAGTATAACTCTTGCATGAATATAGAATAAAATTATGATGTAAATCTAAGTAAACTAATATGTTCTCACTAGGTTATAGTCAGAATTTCTTTAATTAACCTCCTTATTGCATTCAAATACCTCTAGACATATTACAGGCAAAATTAATCAGTGTTAACTACTTATATTAATGATTCAGGTTAAATCTTTCAAACAATAATTTGTCAAATAAATATTCCAAGATACTTAAGTGTTAAGTTCATTAAGAAAAATAAAGCATAGTCCCTGCTTTTGAGAAAGTCATAACTTAGTGAGATAATCTAAAAGCCAAGTTGCAACACAACATGATAACCAATAATAAGGTATATGAACCAGTGCTATCGGGTTGTGTTAGTCACAGATTTTAGTAAGGGTGGAGATGGGGCTTCAGAGTCCTGAGGACATTTGATCTGAATCTTGAAGAGGTCTTTTATTCACTCAACATGTATTCATTGTGTCAATTATTGTTTAGATGTTAAGTGAATGGAATTGAATTTTGTGAGAAGGGAGAGGGAGGGTCAAAGCAGGAAGGGTGTATCCAATCTGGAGCCGACAAATTGACAGTGAAAAGAAAAGAAATTAATATTTGCTGCATATGTATCATCTACCAGATGTTTGAGCCTCCCAGCAAGTCTATTTGAAGCCTTTTTATTCCCTTATTACAGAGGAGGAAGCTGAGTTTCAGAGTGGTTAATTTGCTGGCCCAGGCTCATATAGGTGGTATAATACAGAGCTGGAGTATAAAGGCAGCTGGTCTCTTTGCAGAGCCATGATCTTCCCATTCCCGTAGCAGATGCCTTCTTGTACATAGAAACAAAAGGAGATGAAGAGAATGTGAAAGATGGCACCAGAGTCAATGTGATTTTGGTAACTGAGGTACTTTATGCTTCAACTGGGGATGGAAGCCTCAGAGGAGGTAGAACATAATGGAAAAAAACATCAACTTTAGAATCAGAATCAACGAAGTTCATATCTTGGCCCTACACTGATTGTTATATTGTCAATGATTTTCAGCCTAATCAGATGTAGAATGGGATAATAATATCTACAGCATCACTGTGTAATAACAAACATCCAGTGTTAAAGTAAATATAACATAGTAGTTGCTAAACTAATATTCTTTCAACTTTTCTCTCTGCTTACCTTTATTACTTTCGTGATATCATGAAAATAATTCCCTACATATACATTTAAACTGTTATTTCTCACTATTTTGGATGAGGTTTGGCTGACCTGAGTCTGCTTTAAAAACCTTCACTTACTTCCTGGCCTTACAATGCTTGAGAGGGATTGATTCAGTGACCTAGCCATAGCTGAGAGCACCCACCAGTTCCACAGAAGCAATAGTCAGAGCTGTTTCTGACATTGAGCAATGTCATGCAATGGCTATATTGGAGCATTGAGACAATTATCTTACAATCAGATTGGGTCCCTGAACTAAAAGAAGAAAAAAGTTTTTTAAATAGTTGGATTGCTGTGTGTAATCAGAGTAAGTATCACTTTTTGCATAAACCATCAAAAGACTAAAGGACAGTGGCCTCACAAAAGCACCTGTTACATAATTGAAAGTGTGACTTGACAAAGAACTTCTTTTAAGGTCAGGCTAGAAAGTAGAGCAAAAATGAACTAAGTATTTCTAAGAGATAGGCTTGAGTTGAAAAGCTGGTAGAATCAAAATCAAAAGAGTAGAACCATCCAATTGGAGAATTTTTTGAGTGAGATATAATCTCTTAGGTGATAAACCCAGACTGGACATTGCAATAGCAAAATGCACTCTAAGAACAATTTTGGCAGTAGGAACAAGTTGGCTTTATTGCCTTAATGGATCATCCCTTTCTCTATCTTCTGTGATATGAGAGCTGATGAGATCCTGCCCGAGGCAGCAGGACTGTCTCAACACAGACTGTCTCTCCATTCACAGGAGTAAACACTTTACTGGGAGATTTAAAGTGAAATTTAGAATTACAGGAAAGTGTCTAGGAAACGGATAATTTTTTCTTCAGTGAACTCTTAAGAGGGCTTGTCAGTAAAGTTCAAGCAAGCAGGTGTGCTGAAAATTGCTTTAAAACCAAAGAGACAGTAGGAGGCATGCATATGCCAGAAATCATATCCCCCGTGAGAGAGACAGCCCATTTTTCAGCAGGAGCAGCTGTTGGTGCATCTGCAGACAGGTTGTTGTCAGGACTGTTGAGCAGAGAAATTTCAGGAGAAAGGAGCTCATAAGGAAGGAAGAGGTGCAAAGACTCTAGGTGTATGAGATTCAGCAAGGAAACTTGGGTGTTGGGCTGTCCTGGGCTGGCATTGTTAGAATTTCATCTGAGATTGGGAGACTGGCAGAAAGTGGTACGAAGACTTTAGATTGGAGTTTGTTAAATCCTGAGCAATAAAAATTGCAGTTCACTCTAATGAAACTTCCTGGGAACACTATTAGTATTAAACAGAGCAACTCTCCCCCCAGAAAAAAATGCTAAATCACAGTCACAAATAATTCCGAATCCAGTTCTGCACAAGGCAGAACATGATTGCACTTTTTAAATTAAATTCACTCTTATTGCTTTGAAGGTTGCTTTTTTCTGAAATCAATAGGAATTGCACACATGGGCCAGAGGGCCAAGGGTGGCCATACTGTATAGAGGTACATGAAGGTACCTCATGAAGGTACAGATGACAGAGGTGGGTGGGGGCCAGGATAGCTTTATTAGGCATTTACTTCAAGAGAGTATATAGGTTAAAATGTCTGTTAGAATCATAGAATCAAAACCATTGTTTTTAAGACTCAAAATAACATTCTATGTTATAGTACATGAGAATTGAACTGTTTCTATGAGCATCTTGTGAACCCAAATTATCTTACATTCTTTATGTGGCCCATAGATGTTGGCATATTATTGTTCATCAGGTAGGTACTCAATCCATAATTTTAAATTAAATGGTAATATTAAAAATAAGTCTTATGGAACTCTAATTAATAGTAAACATCTTTATTCCACAAGCCGCAATATGAATCATTTACTGAAATTCAATAAGTGGAACACTTATTTATGAGTTTAGCAAATATTTGTTGAGCCTTCTCACTATGTACCAGGTGGTTATTTTTCTGATACAGAGATTAACAGCACATGGTTCCTACCCGGAAGGAGTTCATTATAGAATAAATGAAAGAGATAACAAAACCAACGATCAAAACCAGGAGGATAAGTGCAATAGTGTCTTTATTCACCCAAGGATAGGGAGTCTAACCTCAGCCTGGGGACCAGGATTAAGAATCACTGCTGGGAGAAGACATGTTAGCTGCTCCTGCTGGCTTGGGAAGATGACTGAAGACCAGCCAAATGGATGGTGTTGGGCAGGGTGTTCCAAACAGCAACAGCATGGACACAAGCACAAAAGAGAGAGAAATTACAAACAATTAAGGAATTGAATAGAGACCAGGAGAACCAAAAAGAGAGGTAAGTGGAAACTCAATGACTGAGAGAAGTCTGAAGAAATGAGTTGGGGACAGAAGCTGAAGTAGGTTATGTTAAAGTGTATGAAAGTAATTAATAGGAATTAGGAGCATTTGAATAGTAGTGATGTGAACAGATTTTTAGTATAGAAAAGAATTTTGGTGGTGCTATGGAGAATGAATTAGAATAAAATGAAGCTAAGGGCACATAGGTCATTTAGGAAATTATTATAATAGTACAGATGATCAATCACCAAAACCTGAGTTAACAAGGGAGATAGGAGGGTGTGATTTGAGATACTTGGAAAATAATGTTAATAAGACTTGGAAAACCTGATGCAACAAGGGAGATAGGAGGGTGTGATTTGAGATACTTGGAAAATAATGTTAATAAGACTTGGAAAGAGATAGGATGGAGGCATGTGGGGAGAAGGAGAATAGCTCCAGGAAGCATTCAATTAAGCACATTGAAAATATCAACCTATTTAATATCATTAGGAGTCCAATTAATTAGGTACTAAAATGATACATATTACAAATGAGAAAATGGAGCAAACCTAGGCAGGTTAATTTATTACATTGTATTCATCGGAGCACATTGTTGCAGATTGGAGTATTCCAATGCATCAAATAAAAGAATCAGAATCAAAGCTAGCATGTGTATTCTTTCAGGTACACCATCCAGGACATAGCAATTAGAAACAGATGGAGTAAAAAAATTAAATGAAGTAAAGGATTCCATATAAATCTTGTTGCACTAACTAGAAGGTGAAAGAAACAATTCTATAGAGAAAAATATAGACTCAAATTCAGATGTCAAGCCCATGCTTACCTTACATACTATACATATCACTGCCATTGCAGGAGACAATCGTGGAACATAGTTACTTAGAAGAGTTATCAAAAAAAATGATTAAGAAGAAAGAGAACAAGCAATGTCCAAAGCAAAGTGGTTGAATTTTTTCCAAATTGAAGAATTTCAATTTCAAGTATAAAAATGGAAAGTTTTAAATATGCTTTTTGTTGGGGAGGGGGGTCTCCATTTCCTTATCTATAATATGGATATAACATTTGTACCCAATTAGGACTCATAATATTAAATAGGTCAATATTTAAATGCAATTGAAAAAGTATTTGCTGGACCTATCTTCCTCCTCCCCACATATCTATCTTATTACTTTCCAAGTCTTAAAAATGAGATATACAAAAAAAGAATTCACCTCTAGATAAAGAACAGTAAAAACGACAAATATTAATGTTTAGAAAAACTAGGGGGAGAAAGATATTTTACAAAGAGATAGCAGTTAGACTGAGAGTAGGCTTGTCATTTCCACTGGTAGCTGTTACTAAATAATATGAGTAATGATGTTTAATTTATGGGTGAAAAATTAATCAGACTAGAATTTTATATATTTTATTATGGAAAAGTGAGCTATATAGCTATATCCTGAGTTAACTACCCACCGGTATGCAAAGAAAGATCAAGTAAAGGATGAACTTTATCAAGGGTTGAAGTAGGATTCAAGAAAAATGGCAAATATTGAAATAGATAAGATATATTTGTGCATTATTTAACTATTAAATGTAAAAAGTAAGTAATAACTATTTTGTATTTTTTAAAATGCAGAACTAAAATTCTAAAATATAAGTAATAATAATGTTTGGTAGACTGTTTTCAGTCTGTAGTTAAAATATAACATTTTCCTTGTCACATTCTGAAAGAAACCAATGAATAACTTGTATTTTAATATAGGATTATGATATATATGCTTACAAATAGGTATATATACACCTATATATGAATAGATATGATTAAACTTTTGAAAGAACAGAAATATAACATAGCACTTCCTAACCAGAAGGAAGAAAAACAATGGAAGTAAAATAAATTCTGGTAAACAAAACTTGGAGAATAAAAAGGTGACAAAGAAAAATATTATAAACAGAAGACACTAAATATGGTAGAAATCAGATCAAATATATGAATAAGTGTAATTATTTTAAACAGATTAAAATTTCTTTTTAATATCAGACAATGTAATATGATTTTTTAAATCCATTATGCTGCTTATAAAAGATCCACTACAACAAAATGACACAAAACGATTAAAAAATTAGATAATAAAGAAGGCAAAAGTAACAAAAGGAATGCTTTATAATAATAAAATAATATTAAAGTCATACAACATATATCATAGCAAAGGATATTTAATTGAGGAAGTAATATAGTGATAATAAGCAATCATCATAATATATAATAGTCATAAGCATGTATATCCCTAAAGTAATAATATATAAAATATATAAAACAAAATCTATTATAATCAGAAATATAAAAAGTTTTTATACAGAAGATCCTGACATAAAACTATCAGACACTGAAAGATCAAGCAGACAAAAAAGGTCAAATGATTGGAATAAATATATCAAGAAATTTGAATATATGTCTCCAACCCTGTCTATTCCTACTTATTTTATAACTATTAAGTTATGCTTAAATATTAGACTATTTTAAACATATATGGAGCATTTATTTTATTTTAAATTTGACTATGCTCTCAAAAACAGAAAAGTTTCTATACATTTTTAAAAATCCATATCTATCAGTCATTTTCTAATAAATTTTAATGAATTTAGATTAAATAATAAGAGTTTGGATTTTTAAAAAATTTTATACACCTATATGTAAGTCCTGAATGAATAGAAAAATAGAAATAAAATAATATTTAGAAGTGAATAGTGAGTTAATCATTAAACATTAAACTTTATGAAGTAAAATGGTATTTAAATTTAAATTTAAACAAAAATATGTAGATGGTTCTAAATTATCTGTTTAAAAATAAAGATTATCAAATCAAGTAAATTTTCAACTGATAAAGCTAAGAAAATAATATAATTAATATAAGCAAATAGTAAAAGTGAGAAAATAATAACAGAGCATGTATTAATAAAATAGATAACAAAACCAACACAAAATATAATAATAATATTAAGTTGTTTTTTAAAAAGATTAATAAGAAAAGATTAACAATTTTGAGCTAAGATTGCTCAAAAAATAGCACGATAAATACTGTTGTGAACAAAAGGTGAATATGACTGCAAAAGTAATATTTAAAACATCATAGTAGGCATATGTAATGAGTATAATACTAAAAATATGAATATGCTCATCAGGTTAAAAAATACTCATTACCCCAGGGAAGGGAAAGACCAAAATGGGTTAGAACGGTAAAGGTCATTTCAATTGAATTTGCAACAATTTCACTTTTGATAAATCTGTATAGTAGGACACCCTTCATGTTTTAAAATTTTCATGATATATAATAAAAAAGAAATAATAAATCTGTAGAATATAAAAGATGGACCCTATTTCTCAAGTCAGAAACAGCAACAGGCAAAGAAAAGACTCTCACAATGCATGGGAATTTGCTAGCATGTTCCAAATACTCTTTTTCTTATTAGTCTATGATATTAGCTTAAACCATCAATTATTGATAATTATTGATTGTATTTATTGAATATCTATAATAATTCGGCTCCACTTTGTGACCACTATTTTACCTATCTCACATTGCATCCCCAAAACACAAAGTTTAAAAAGTTCTTACTGTTTGTTAGATTCAGCCATCTGAGGGTACACCTGCACCTTTCTGAATGCTTCTCATTCTGTCTTTTGTTAAGGTGCTGAGATCATAAGAAATATCTAAGAAACTCCCTGGGGGAAGCTGCATGTTAGAAATGACTCTAATTCAGCTTCTTGTTTAAGTAAAGGGTGTCTTTGTTAGACTGAAACCAGAAAGTCTAAGGTAGTTATAATTTAACTCTTTCAGGTTCTTACCTGACTTAACTAGCAAAAAAAAAAAAAAAAAAAAAGTCAACCCTGGAGTCTGGGAAACTAGAAGTGATGAGAGTAATGCAGGCGATTCTGGAACTTAGATAAGGCACCTGCTAGCAGAAACCAAAAAATTACATAGGGGCCCTGGACTAGTTATGGAAGAAGAGAAGCCTAAAAGTTAGATTTCTATTTCTTTAAGATGGAAAATTGAGCTGAGACTCCCTTCATTGTGGCCAGGTGTTCAGTGGTTGAACTCAGAGCAACTGGATTCAGTTATGAGAAAAGAGCCATCAAAGGATCATCAAGGCAGAGAACTACTCTTTTCATTTCTTCCTTTCCTTCCACAATATATGTTTTTCCTGCTTAAGTAGCACATTCACAACCATGACAAAACCCTCCTCTAAAATCCTCTATCAGTTTGAAGTGGTTTCTACTTTACAATCTCAATCCACCCACTTCTGTCTCCTTAGAGAGAAAATACAATAGAAATGCAAAGAACTAATAACATATACATCCTCATCTCTTTCACAAGGGTATTGTAAAAACTAATGAGTTATTGTTTGAAAAGACCTTAGCAGCCTTCTGATGAAAGGTGGAATATACATAGTTTTGAAGGTTTTATTTTGTAGTCTTTGTTGTTAGCATAAAAACAATAGTTGTATAGCCTGTGAGGCATACTGTCAGCCAAGCATCTTTTTTCTCCTTCCTTGCTTATACTTGAAAAGTAAGCCTGTTGTACCCTAAAGGCCTTGGTTGTGTTAATCACCTTTAATTCTGCTGTCAGATACTGTGGACCAAATTCTGGATTATTTAGTCAGCTGACAAGACAACTGAACATTTTGAAAAATTCCCTGACCTTCATTACATTCCTCTTTCCTCTTTCCCACCCCTAAAGAATATCTCCTCAAGTGTACTAGACTGCCTATTTTGATAATTTGTCTAATTGGCTACATTTACTTAGGGAGCTCTGCGAAGCCACGTTAAGCCACAGAGGAAGGTTTATTCTGCTCTGCTACAAAATGGAAGGTAGCCCTCTTTACAGATCTCTAATAAGGTATACAGGAGCTCAAAGCATCACTCAAGGGTAGCTGTGCATAGGCCTTTGTTTATCTGGAAGCTGATTTCTGTAGATCTTGGACCCTGGGTTCTGGGGGGCTGTTTTGCATTTGCTGAACAAGTACACCTTTTCCCTGTTGTCCGCTTCTCTTGTTATGTATGGGCTGTCTGTATAAAATCCCTTATGCTGATTTTCCAGACACATTTATTTATGTTCACTCACTAATTGAAAATCTCATTCTCAAAGTTATTATTCTGATTGATGTCTGTCATTTTGATCAAGCAGTAGCTCACAGATGCTTTGTTAGAACCATTTTACAAGTGAGTTTATCATCATGCCTTTCTCTCCTGACCTTCTCTATGGCTGGTAGCAAGAAAACTCAGTAGAGGCTCTGAAAGAGATTTTTGGCAAGCCTCCCAAATTCAAGTTTTATTTTGTCTTTACAACTAAAAACAATTCTTCTATTTTAGACATTCTTGACACTTATTGAGGAGAGACATAGCGATCAGACTGAATGCAGGGGTACAAAAACAAGTGGAATAGTAACCTCTGCCCATCAATTGGAACTACCTCTCTTTGTCCCCAAGTCAAGCTCACCTTCTCACTCTCATATGTAGATAATCTTGTGGTGTAGAGTTAAAGGGGCAGACTCAGTAGTGTTTGATATTAAAAGATGCATTGTGTCACACTCATCCAAAGTGCCCTGAGACCATGCACCTTAATCAGTAGATGCAACCCCATATATTGATGCAACAGTATTGATGATGCCCCATGAGGATTTCATGGTGCTGAACATAAAGGCAATGATAGTTACATTCAAGATCTGTTACCATTTAGTAGTTCTGAGATAAGAGCAAGCCATTTTTTCTCTCTCAGTCTTCATTTTCTCCTCTGCAAAGTAAAGATTATCATGTTTTCACTGTTTATCTCTACGGTTACCAATTCAATCACTTAGAATTTTATTTAAAAATACAGAAATGTAAGTTTTTAAAAATTACTATTTAAGTCCTTTTAAAACAATGTTATTACATGGAATGATATTAAAAATATATTTTAGGTTATATTTTAAAATAAAAATATTGAAAAATGTTTGTCAGATCATTTTCTATGACATTTAAGTTCAGAAAACTTGAAATTGTGAGTTACTTTAGATGGGAGGGCACTGGAAGGCAAACAGCGACTTCAAAGAGGGAGGTGTAAGATAGAGGAAGCAACTTTTCAAACACTTTGCACATCTGTTAAGTCCCACCAACTCACTTGTTTTGTGAGGAAAAAGTGTTTCTCAAAGTGTATAAGTTGCTCTATAACCATATTCATATTCAAATAAATCTGGTTAATGCTACAAACAATATTCCTGTAATGGAGATTAATAATAGCCATTCACATTGTTGAAGTTCATTCTATCAAGAAGTTTATTTTAATTTATTTAATTCAAATTTCTGAAATGTATTTGAATCAAAACTTTTTATTCATCACAAAGACTCAGGCTCAAGAAACTATTGCTTTCTGAAACAGTTTTAAAAACCTTGTATTAGACTGTAGATCTCCTGTGATTAGGTACTTTTGTCTATAGAATTATGAACCATTAATCTTTGAAGGACTTTGAGATTATTTGGTATAACCCTGTGTCTAATGCATACATTTTTTTTCTTTAGGAGAAATTCAACCTATCTCTTGAGCACAAACTCTGCTTGAGTACCAAAAATCCTGCATCATGAGGTCAAAAGGAGGACATCATAAATTTTTGGAGAGTAATTCAGACTGAATGAAAATTTTGACTTCTGATCACTTTTAGGCAATGATGACAATTTCTCTTAGAACTCATCTCATTCTTTTACTTGATTATTTTTAAAAATTAATTAAGTTCTTTTATGTGACAGACACTATTCTAGACACTGAGGATATTTCAGTAAACATGTCTAAGAAAGTCTCTGTCCTCACTGAGCTTACATTCTATGTAGGAAAACAAACAGGCAGTAAGAAATAATATTAATAACTAATATCATGCCATGGGGTAATAAATGGTATGAAAAAATTAAGCAATTTTAGAGGTAGAGAAAAAAATAGGGGACATAGAAAGCCTATTTTAAGTAGTCTGGTTAGGGAAGTACTCTCTGAGCAGGAGATAGTTGAATAGAAATGTAAAGGAAATAAGAGTGAATATTGCAGCAGAAATGAAGAGCAAAGTCCCAAGGGCATGGATAAGCAGGTGAGTTAGAGGAGTAGTGAAAAGACCCTCAGTGAAAAAAGAAACAAAGGAAGATGAGGATGGACAATTGTCAGAGGCCACAATTTAGGGGTGACGATTGTGTTCAAGGTAGGATGGAAGCCACTATAGGATCTGGAACAGACAGCTGGTATTGTTAACATTAAGTTTTCATAGAGATCACTCTTTGTGAGGAACAGACTCCAAGGGCAAGAGCAGAAGCAAGGAGACAATTGCCATGGGTGTATATGCCCCAGACCCTCCACCCTCTGGGCCCATATTCTTCTGTTTTTTCTTCTACTGTAGCTCCACTCATTTTCAGTGGGCTTGGTTGTTTACAAGCCTGTTCCCACCACTCCTGATAGACCATCAACTCTGTAGAGGCAAGGGCCATGACTGACTTTTCTTCTTCTCCCTAGAACACAGTCCAGTGTTGGATACATGTGTACTTAAATGCAGTTGAGCAGAATTTTTTATTTCTTCTTGCAAGTGTCAGGCCTTAAAAGTCTGCATTTGAAGACAACCATGTTAATTTCTTATCTAAAAAGTCACTTTAAGTTGTCTCCCCGTTTCCATGTACCAGGTAAGGTATACCCTCTCTTACGAGAACATCATAACTTTACCTGTGTTACCTGTGTTCCTAAAGCCTTTTCCTACCTTGTTTACCATTTGTTGTATCAGTAATCATTATTCTTTTACTGCTCTTTCTCAGAGTTTGTGGCCATAGAAAGCACATCATACACACACACACACATATACATATATCACTTTATCCTCATAGTGACTAACCCAAATAAGTAATTAAGTTGCCAAGGTTGAGAAATTTAGCACTATGAGCAATTTAGATTATAAAGGTTCTTTAGTTTAATAAAGAATTCTTCTATTTTGGGAGATCAAATAACATTATAGTATTTTATGGTAGCTATAAGAACTTGTGTTATGAAAAAAATGGGGGAGCATGATCAATAAAGCTAGATGAGAAAGCAAAAGTATAACATGAGTTTTGTCATATAACTAAGGTGGGGTTATGAAGAGAGGAAACACACTGTGAAATAGTTCATAAATTTGGTATATCTTTGAAAAAATTTCTTCCAAACATAGTCATATTGGACTGACTTAGTGGAGAATAGTTCCAGAATCACAGAATTACTTGATCCAGGTAAATAGGAGTGTGACAAATGAGTTCTAAAGTAATAACAAAATTTACAAATAGTATTTCATATTTTGAGAACTCTAAATTGGAATTAAAAATTGGTTAAAAGAAAAAACCTCTTAAAATATAAATTTAAAAATCATTCAGTAACAGCTTTAAGAAATTATTGAGATGTGGTTCAAAAACTAGAAGTTTTGCATGGGAAAGGGATCATGTAAGAAAAAAAGTGGATAAAACATTTATCAATAATATTTGTGGCTGTATTTAACTAGATTCCAAATCCACTGGCCGATGAAATTCAACTGTTTTTTTGATTTCAGAGTAGAAACCAGCTGAGCTTTTAAGCCAGTCAGGGGAAAGTATATTATTTCCATTCTCTTTTTAAACACTCTGTAAAGAACTCTCTCGTTCATAATAGCTTTGTTTACTGCGTAGTACAGCATGTTCTAATTATCACCCTTGCCTCACTAACCACACAGCTTATGTTCCCACACTCATCAGTTATTTTTATGCCTCCTGCAGAAATGAAGAGAACATTAATAAGAATAATACTTGGGGAATAACATTTTTGATAAAATTAGAAAAAAACTTGTGCCTGATAATACAGGAAATCAGAGCATTGCAGTTAAATTGAAATGACCTGTTACCAATAGCATATTTTCTGTTTTTATTTGTGATATGCTATCAATCCTTAATCTTATTCTTGCCTTTTTTCTCTAATAATTTATTCAGTTATTCTTTGATTTTTGCTGCTTATTCTTCCCTGTCACTGAGTTCATTTCACTCTTTTTCCATCTCTAGCTTGAGAATTTCTTCCATCTTTCTTGCTTTTTTCCATATTTTGAAATTCTCGCTCACTTCCAATTTCCTTTGCTTTATATTCTCATTTTCTCCTTTGCTATTTTTTATCTCCTTCCTTTCCCCCTCTCCTTCTATCTGCTACTTATAATAACTTTTCTAATGTATGCACAAAAAATATCATTTTATACCCCTGACTGGCAAGAATGTATATACATATATATTGATATGGGAATTAATGCATTTTCAGCACAAGAAATGGGACCAGTGGGAATGTCAAATGGAACATTAAAACATTTTTAAATCACCACATAAGCTGAGTAAGGCTTAAATAATATTTGCATGGAAGAGTCTAAATAAAGGAGCAAGAACAACTAAGTAATAGAAAAGAAAAATGGCTATAAAAATGATTATTTCAAAAAGTAATATATTAACACAGAATACCAAGAATCTTTTCAATCTGTAAAATGTGGAGTCAATATGCTTTTTTTACACAATCTTTTCTAACATTTAAAAATATGTGTGCACAAATACTTCTTATGAGCTGAGGACGCAACAGGTCTCACCTCATCAAGAATCACGTTTTCTGTGCTGTTGATTTCATCATTCAAATAATGGTTACTGTTTGTAGGAATATTTTCTAGAATAGAAATCTTAAATGAATGGGAAAGAAAAAACACACATGCACAAGAGAAGAAGATTGCTAATTAAAAGGGAAAGAAACAGCAAGGCGAGATACAGCAGTCTGTGGATACAGAGATTTTCAGCTATGACTCAGGAACACTTTTGAAAAGATTACGTCAACTCTTCCCTCAACAGTTGAATATAATAGTCCCTGTGAACTGATTGAAGGTTGAAAAAAATAGCAACTAAGACTTTTTTCACATGCTTATAATCGGCTCCTGGAAATGTTCCGCTTTAGATAAAGTGGTTACCAAAAGAACCTTGGTATGGTGCAGACATATTTCAGTTGAATACATATGGATTAACTGCATTTAGAGCTGAACTTCCCCAGAACCCACTCATTCCAGTTTATAAAGGGGAACCACTCTGCTGGGGTGACAATCATAGCCTAGTGGTTTCTCTGTTATCTATACTCACTGTCAAGTCCAGCACCTGCTTCCCAAGGCCCACAGTATCTCTAGCCTTTTCCTTCCTTCATCTCAAGGGAGCATCCCTTGAACAAGGTTATTGTGGTACAGATTTTTTTAAAAACTGAGAAGCCTCTTCTTTCCTCCAAGGATATCCCTAGCCTATGAAAACCATCATTCTTCCTTGCTTTCCCATGGTGTATGACTCAGAAAACACGTACTGTGGAGCTGAAGGATGTGCAGTTTAGATGGACAGACCACAGATTGACAGTAGCCTTCCCCCTTGGTGCCAAAAGCAGGCAGTTATATTTGGGAAACAAGACTAAAGAAATGCCGTTTTGAGCTTTGTTTTACTTTCTGCGTTCTCTAGGACAAATGCATTGTAGTGTCATGGTCATGATGATCTAAGAAAATAGGAGGGGGCCCAGACCCTCAGAAAGCCCACTCACCAGGCCACTGGCCTGACTCAGCTTCCAGGCAAGGAGAACTGTACCCACAGTACCTGTGGCACACTACACACAGTAAAACCATGTAATAGGCAACATTCAGGAAATAAGGAGAGATGGTCCCCATCTTGCGGCATTCATGCTTTGCCAGATACCTGTGGAGGCAGAGAATCACCCAGCTCATGAAAAGGACAAGTTCAATTCATAGTTGGGAATGATATTTTAAGAAGCTAGAATAGGGCCAGGAGAGTGTAGAATAGATGTAAAGTCAGTCTCAAGCTGAGGATAAAATAGAATAAATGGTTAATGACAGGTGATTTACATGTTCTCAGGGTTCCCATGGAATCAGAACACTAAGTTTGGGTGTCACAAAGGAGATCTGGGAAATGTTTGCTTGGGGGAGAGGGACATTACAGTGATAGGAAGTATAAAGGAGCAAGGAGTTGGATTTGGGACCTTGGCTTTTGTTTTTGGGCCTAGGAGTATAATTCCAAGTTCCACTGAGTTTAATTCAGTATAGAAGCATGGGAGGCCATGAAACCATTAGAACTATTTTCAAACATCACTTAGAATTTGCTCTTTGCCGATGTATGACAGAGACAAGGAGAAAAATGCAAAAGCTGTCCAAAGTCCACCCTTGTAAGATGGTATGAAAAGGGTAACTTACATACTATAGCCATAGCTTCCTCTTCCCTCTCCAGCTTGAAAGAGGAGTTTCTATCAGGTCCCATGCTATCTCTCCTGCCCTCTCCCAAATTAAGACATTAGAGAAAAAGTTTATTGTTGTCATGGTTACACAAAAGCCAGTGCATCCACCATGCAGTCACATTCCTTTGAAAACATTCTCAACCTTGACTCATCAGACTGGTTTGCAAAGCTGTAACATCTTTAAGGACATTTGGAGAGAAGAAAATGTTTGTGTGCTTGGCGGGTGATCGAGTGCTGCTTTGCTTCACTTTGTGTTGGCACAAAAACCATTTCCTGGTTGTGTACAAAGAAATGGAACATTTACCTTGTTATACAATCTAAGCATTTGTCCAACAGAGCTGAGCACCTTGGGCAGTGGATGGTATTATGTTCAGGGAACATACTTCCTAAACCAAATCTGCTTTTTCCTGCCCCTCTCCATGGTGATGATTAATGACATCACTGCCTTCTTTCCCTACTTTCCACCCCAAAATAATCATGTTTTGACCTATGAGAAAATATCTACCACTTCTTGCTAATTCTAGGACAAGCAATTCTCCTGCTAAAAAGTCAAAGGATAATTCATTCTGGTATCTTAAATTAAAGAGCTTATCAGAAAATATTTTCGGGGTTTATTTTCAAAAGGAAATAAATTCATCTTCTGTAATTTCATACACTTTATACAAATATACAGAATAACCTTCAGTTCACTCCATCCATATGCAAAAATAGTCATTTGTAAAAAAAATATGTTTTCTCCTTTGTTAAATAGAATTCAGTTGCTTTAGGTTTTTACCCTTTCTCTCCTCAGGTCTTGCTGTCAGCTGTTACTATCAGCAATGATTAAACATAAGCAAGCATTGTGATTCATCACTGATAGGCTCATCACTGATGTAAACATCCTTTAGTCCCAAGGTCATATCAGGTAGAGAGCCAGGGTAACTTCATACAGATCCACGAAGCTGAATTTATGTAAAATCATTTATTTTTATATCATTACCGAACCACATACACACACATGCATCTAAAGCATCATTTTATGAAATATTGAGGCTTGAGAAGGAATTATTATTCAGTTAGGCATAAAAATATTTGTATTCTAACCTCTTGGAACTTAAAACAAAAAGACTGAGAAATTCATAGAGTAATTCAGCCTACTAGCTCACTGTCTTTCTGGAGCTCATATGGAAATATCCCAGAGAGAACACCGCAGTATTATATGCATATGAAACACATAGAAAAATATTTTCTCTTAAACATCAGAGAACAGAAGAGACCTGACCTTGGTACTATATATTGGAAATTTCCAATTTCACTTTGGCTCTGAGTAAGAACTCAAATGAGTTTAAAATCTTTATATCTAACAACCTTCACACTTCTGCATCTACAACTTTCAACCTGAGGGAGAATTTCTGTGAGCTTTTCAATACTGGGCATTCTTTTGAAATTCTCTCCTCCCTTAATTTCTATGAGTCATGTAACACTCTTAATTTACTCTCTTACTCATTTTTCTCAGGCTCTTCTTCTCCACCTGTTGTCTCCACCTATATATATATATATATATATAAGAACCTATATATATAGGTTCCTATATATATATATATAGGAACCTATTACACAGGGTATATATAACATATATATATATATATATGTTATATATATAATATATATATATATATATATATATATATATATATATATATGTTATATATACCCTGTGTAATAGGTTCCTATTGCTGCTATAAATTTTACCAGAAATTTAATGTTTTAAAATAACAGAAAGTTATTATCTTATAGTTCTGGAGGCAAGAACTCTAAAATTAGCTTTTGCTAGACTCAATTCAAAGTATAGATAGTGCTAGTTCTTTCTGTAAGTTCTGGGAGAGAGTCTACTCTTTGATTCTTTCTTGACTCAGAGGCGGCCAGATTTCCCTGGCTTGTGGCTGCATCATTCCAATTTGCTTCCATTTTCAGGTAGCCTATCCTTCTGCTGTAGTCAAATCTCCTCTGCCTCCCTTTTATAAGGACACTTGTGATTATAGTTAAAGCCCACCAGAGGAGCTTCCCCTTCAAAAAGCTTTAACTTAATCAAACATGTAAAGTCCTTTAGCCATAGAAAGTAGCATTCATGGGTTCCAAGGATTAGGGCATGGATATCTTTGGAAGCCATTATTCAGACTTTTATACCTGTGTTCTTTGCTCTTTTGTTTTTATCCTCTTGTAGTTATATCTTCTCTATCTGATGGCCTTTATTTAGGCCATCTTTATTTAGGACTTCTATTCTAAATCTCTAGAAACTTTTGCTTTAACCTCCAAACTTGACTTGCCAGGCAGCTGTTGTCCACTTCCTTTCAGCTGGCGTGCTCAGAGCAAACTGAAAATGCTTGAAATTTAACGCAAAGACTATGTCCTCACTTCTCCACAAAGATAAATATGTGTCCATTGTTCTTATTATTATTCATATTTGAACCTGGAATAATATCGACTCAGACCTTTTCTTTCTGCCCAGCGAGTCTCCTGTATATAGCCTAGAGAGTCTTGCCTTCATTTGAATTTATGCTCTCCCTCTTGTCTTTCTGATATTTACCACAGTTGGAATCCCTATTGCACTATTCTTTATATTGTTTTAAAAAATCTCTTTTTAGAGTCAAAAGAAAAGTTTATTAGAAAAGGAGTAACACTCTGCAGACAGGTTTGGTTTCCTCTCAGAAGCAGAAAGTGAGAGGGTCCTAAAAATTTCTTAATTAACTCTCCTGCCCCTACTCTTTCTTTTTTCCACTTCACCATGTATTTTTTTTTCAGTAGAGTCATCCTTCAAAACTACTCTGCTTAGTGTCATGATCTCCCTCAAAACATTCAATAGGCTTTGCAGTGCCCCCAGTCCAAAATGTTAAGTCTGTGTCAAATTAAAGTAGACTCAACTTTTTTTCAGATGCACACTATTTTCTCTTATATGATAATCTCTGTGTATTAGGATCTTAGTCTCCCTTCAGTGGATTTACTGATGCAATTCGTTCACCTTGAAATGCCCTCTCATACCTTTTCCTTTTGAGTCTACCTCAAATGCCTCCTCATTCATGATGCCACCTCTCATAGCTCGAGTCACCTTCCTCTTTTTTTAAAGTCAAAATTATTTCACAACAGACTCTCTTATATCCATTTGTACAAATATCAGGTATTCGAAACATACTTGTTAAATAGATAACCAACTTTTTCATAGAGGAAAGAAACAAGTAAGTATGATTCACAAAATTTTTACTATTTCAAAATTTGCCATGTGTATCTTTTTGAAAAAGCCAGCTATAATGTTCCTACAAGAATTTTTTAAACTTTCTCATATGACTTTTTAAATTATATATTCATTTTCTTAAGCATCAGTTTCTCAACTTGGTCCTGCATTTTAGAAGCAGAACAGAAACTTCAAAAAAATTAAAGTTTTGTCTTTCTTTTCTTCTACACACCATTTGAGTTTGATGGATACCAAGAGACATATATCAGATCTTGAACAGGATCCCATTGAGAGTTCCCATGGCACTTCAGTCACTTAGTCATGATCTATGCTCTCAACAGTTGAAGATAATGACTTCAGGAACGATCTTTCACGGGTTTCATATTAAATGAGATGAAAGTGCAGGCACGGCATTAAAGCACCTTGTTATTTGCAGAGTACTTAGAGTAACCTTAAATATGGAGATGATCAAATTTCATGACCTTTAGTTTTAATTCTTCCATCGTATCTTCTTGTGCAATTCCTATTTTTAATAAAGATGTGTGTGTGTGCATGTTTCTGCCTAAACTAAGTCAGATGCTTAATTAAACATTAACACTTTAGAGTTAAATACAGAAGTCAGAAATGACAATATAAATATGCTTATTTTTATTGTAAGCTTATCTATTTTACCCTTCTAACTATATAATTTTAAGACTATTGTTTTTAAAGTCTGTTAGGGGCACAATATAATAAGAGCCTTCACCTTTGTTTTCTTTCTACTGACTTTCATTAAGTGCAGAGCTCATTAAGGTCTATTTTTGACATTTTCATTTTTGACATTAGTCATTAAGAGAAAACTCTCCTATGACAACAATAAAATAATTTTATTCCGAGTATAAAACAGTTCCCCCAAAATCTGGAAGAATTTTAAAAGAATAGAGCCTGGGGGAGTAAATATACGTGCATATTTTCCCAGAAAGAACCATACACCCCTGTTAAAATCCATAAAAAACACATAGCAAATAAGCACTTATTACTTCTGATAAACTAATGTACATAGGTGCTTTTAGAATCAATACGAAGAAGAACGCTGTGCATCTGAAAAAAAAATATTTCTCAAGCCCCATTGTCAATGAAAAATGGGAAATGTGAACTTCTCCAGGAAGGTACCAGAATAAGTAACATTTTATATTTGAAGACTCTTCTGACTAAATCTACCTATCTCTTAGAACTCATATACTGCCGCTGCAGATGAGCCCTGCAATAGAACTGTAGTTTGTAAAAAGTGTCTGTGAATTGAAAAAGAGAGGCAGGGAGAGAGATCAGTAAACCTGAGTTGACCTAAATAATAGGTATAATATTTTTAATCCTCTTGAAGTGGAAACTGGTTAGGCTGCCTTCTTGACTTTTAAATAAGATTCAAGCAAAGCTCCCAAAGGTCAAATGTCTCATGATTTTTGTGTAATGTGGCTCGTTGTTTTTCCTCTCTAGTTTACACTATCAGAGATAACCTGATATATCTGTTTTCTTACCAGGCTTCCTCTAAGTAAATTAATGGTAGGAGAGCATAGGCTATCTGCACTCATGGAGCTGATTGTTCTGAGAGAGACATTACAATCCACACTTGGTTGTATGTGGACCCTAACAACACTGTTATCAGTTTCCCTCAGCAGTTTGCTCTTGAATTTTTCATATTATTGATATATTTTTCTCAGTGCTTTTATGTTCCTTTCATATTCGTTTTCTTGTTTGGCTATTAAAAATGTAAGTTCCTTAAGGGAAATCATTGTATCCTGCATTTCTTTTGTTATTTTGGGGTTTATCAATAGAGGGTAGAACAAGTATATCATTTTCATGCAATGCATGTTGTTGACTGACTGGCAAGCATTTATTTTCTGAATAAAAATGTCACATTCAGAAACAGATTTTTGAAAGACTCTGAAGATTACTCCAAAACTTGGCAACTCCTCCACACGAATGCGGGCAACGTCTATAGGACTGTAGGTACATAGCTATTAAAAGGCCCAACTCGTATGCTTCGATTTAAAGATCTTCCGAAGACTGGTTCTCTTTGGGTCACCACACTTGCCAGTTTGGACTTTTGAAACCTACTAATATGGGCTGACATAACAAATTAGCAACAAGGAAAGTTCACGAAGGACAAGTGTGAGAAAGTGTGCCAAATATATTAGCATTCGTTTTGCAACCTTGTCTCCAGTTTGTGTGAAGTTGATGGTTGGAGGTTACGCTTTCATTAAAAATTGACAACATTTTAAATGCTAATCAAAACTGCTTGTCCTTTCTACTTCTATTTATCTTAGAAGGGTAAAAAAAGAGAAAGGAAAAAAAAGAGAGACAGCTTGCTTTGAACTACAACAAACACTCCCTCTATTGCCCCCAGACCTCTTCGCCTCCTCCTGTGTAGGACAGATAAGGGCTATGCAGACTGAGTGTGAGGACCAACAGCTGAAGTGTGAGGGAGCTGCAACATGAGTTAGAGATGCGTGTCTCTGGGGAAGGAGAGAGGAATTTTGCATACATGCTCTTACGTGTGTGCATGTGTGTGTATGTGTGCATGTGTGTGTGTGTGTGTGTAGGGGTGGACATTTCATATAAATTTTTTAATGAATGATAGAAAAGAATTTATGGAGTTGTAGTCGGTTTTAGATGGGTAAGAGGTAAAAGAAATACATTTTTAGAAAAGAAGGGCCATATACTAACATGAGGAAATAATACAACAAGAAATAAAAGTAAAAAGAAAAACATTCATTTCAAGTAGATAACAAAACTTGATCAGTGATGAACCTTCAGAGAGAGTATACTGCACTTCAGAATGTTCTTAGAAAGGGCCTTAAGAGGGTAAAAGAAAAACCTTGTCTCAAATTTCTTGTTTCCCTCCATCTTTATTGAGATATAATTGCCATATAACATTATGTAAATTAAAGGTGTACGATGTATTGATTTAACACATTTATATATTGCAAAATGATTACCACTATAGCTTCAGCTAACATCTCCATTACACCATATAATTACTATTTATAATTATATAATATATTTATAATTATATATGTGGTGAGTCCATTTAAGATCTATTTTCTTAGCAACATTCAAGTATATAATCCAGTATTATTAGCTATAATTGCCATGCTCTAAATTAGGTCTCTAGAATTTGTTAATCTTATAACTAGAATTTGTACCCTTTGACCAATATCTCCCTGTTGCCCCCAACCCCAGCTTCTGGTAATTATCATTCACTCTCTGTTTCTCTGAGTTCAGCTTTTTTTAGATTTCATATATAAGTGATATTTGTCTCTCTCTCTGGGAGACATGTCAATTAACATAATGTCCTCAAGTTTCATCCAAGTTGTCACAAATGACGGTTTTTCTTTCTTCTTGTGGCTGAATAACATTTTATCTTTAAAAAAAGATATATATAAAACGAGACATAAATAAAACTGTATCATCCTAGACAGACACTTAGATATTTCCTTATCTTGGCTTCTGAGAATAACACAGCAATGAACATGAGTGTGCAGATATTAGTTGAGCATGCACAGAGATATGTTTCCCAGAGTTTGATATGGAATTTCTTTCCATTCATTGGAGGAGAGTGAACACACAATTCAAATACCGTAGTTTTTAGCATATTCTCAAAGCTAGCCTATATTTACAAGCAAAATTAATCTGTTTAGTTGAGTTCCCTGGTCAAATAAACTCACAAACCCATGTATTTCATTTATTACTAAATTGAAGATTCATTGGACTAAAGAGTTGAAGTATGTGTAAATGCATATGTGTCCACACGTGTCTGTGTATACATGTACACATGTGTTTATGTGTGTATGTCAGTAGAGCTTAATAAGCTACAATTAAGGGGATTTGTATAAAATACTTTTCTTCAGTGCAATCTATGGTCTAAATCTGTGTTTCTCAAATAAGACCCTATTTGTTTCCTGAACTTTCGAAGTCTTTGTTGGATAGGACTGTTCTGCCAATGTCAGAAATATTCTGTTCAAGATTTAGCTGGGAATGTCAGTGCATCAACCTGGACAGATTCCTTCTCTTTCTCTTTCTCCTTCTTTTCTTCCCTCATGTCTTCTTTCCCTTTTCTTTCCCCATTGCCTACTTCTCTTCATTCATCTTTGTCTTCATTATCTCCTTCATCTTCATCATCATCACATGCTACTATGAAGTTAACATGCCTCATCTCAATCACTCCCGCACACCTAAAACGTTAATATTATTATTAGCTCTATGGCAAAAGCAAACTGGGGTCTTGAAGGTTAAGTCTTTGGTAAGAGCTGTATGTGAACTTAAAACCAGGTATAGATGATAATAATGTAAAGGCTTCCAACTATTAAACTAAACTTGAACCTTCGTTAGGAACCCATTACTGATCTTTATTGGAAAACGAATTTTTGTCTAGATCTATTTATATTTTTAATGAATAGCAATAGTTGGAATAATGAGTTCCATAAGTTTATCCCCCACTGTGTTAAAAAAAATAGTTCTCTCCGTTTATCCTAAATCCTCCTTTTTCAAGCTTCAAAGTGGGCCCTTTGTTCTGGAATTTGATGAATAAGTCCATCACAATCCTTTCTCTATTCTTTTCAATTTTATAGACTTGTAGACTTTGAGTCTATTCAGCTTTGATTTTTACAGACTGAAGAGCCTGATTATACAATGCCCCTAAAGAAAATATTTCCATTCATTTGGTCACTTTCACTGCAGTACTCCCTAAACTTTCTCTAACTATCTTTGAAACAAAAGTAACACAACCACGCAAAGCATGGCTAATTCGTGAAGTGGAGCCTAGCCAAGTGGACTTGGCTGAGTTTCTATCTAACCTTTCTAATAATGCAATATAATAGCTGATCTAACATACGAGGCTCAGTTCCTGACTGCATAGAGAGAATGATTTTAAATGAATGAGAATTAGCCAGGGCTCCATTCTTTTTCCTTGGATTTTGAAATCTGGTCTAAAAGTTGTTCATCTGTGTTAAAACACAAATCACCCAAGAAAAAGGTAATGTATTGCTGCTTTTGTTGTAGTTGTTGTTTCTTCTTTAAATCATCAAAATCACAATATTATTTCAGGTTTCTGAAACCAGTGACCTGAATCGTAATATAGCATAAAGAGGAGGCAATATATTAGGAGATTTTGGCCCTGCCTGGGAAAACTGGATGGGAAAAAAGTCTCCTTTGGCTTTTTTGCAAATAAGATGGTGGTAAAAAGCTGTTAAATATTACAGGCAGTGGAAGGAGTGCCAGGGGTAAGGTACAAGCCAGTGAAAGTAGGAACAGAGTTCACCCAAGACTAACATTTCCCTCGTAGGCTGCTGATGATGCACATATTCCTTTTAGATTTTCTTCCATCTTTGTATGCTGCTATGCACTGTGCTTAAAATCTTCCATGCTTGAGCTTTCTTAGCTCAAAGACCATCTGATACCTGGATTTGTGTGACAATCAAACAGCTTGGAAAAATTACTGGGAGATGCTTTGCATCAATAAATGCAATTTATATGCTAAATAATCACATCAAATAGATAAAAACTTCCACTTTCTCAATTCTGTTATAATGTTTAAATTTCAGGACCAAAATATAGTGAAATATACCTTTTAGTGTTTGTTAAGGAGGAGGCTTTGGAAACATTACATAGATTTTTTTTTCCTGACATTATAATTGGAACAACAAGCCTATGCAGTTATAATCACCTTTTATCCTTCTCAATGACATGGTAGGTGCCATCATTTTATTAATATAATTTTACAGAGGGAGAAACTCAGGATACTGATAGGTGCAGCTATTTCTCCAAGGTCATCCTGTCAGTGCTGGAAGTAGTGCTAAGCAAAGACAACTAATTCTTCATTCAGAGAATACTATTTAAGCTGATGAGACATTCCTGTGATCGATAAAATGGGAGCCCAGGCAAAATATGGACAACCAGAATGTCATGCCAAGATATAAGTGAGAGACACAGCAGCAGAAATATGCTGCTGCTTATGAAAATAATGGAGAGCAAGATCAGCGTATTTTGCAACTGGAAACTGTTCAATTAATTTCATTTCATAGTCATTTTTTGAAAAATAAATCTGTGTTTCTTTATACCTTTAAGCTCAGTAGTTTTATGCATTAGGTTGATATGCATAACAAAATGTGGACTATTTTTTAAATTGCCAGATAAGAGCTAGTACGCCATTACTATTTACATATTGAAGTTGTAACAATTATGTGCTTTTAATTCATTTCACCTTCAAAGATCCAAATGCTTCCAGTTTGTAATATATGGCAGGGTGCATTAGGTACACTGAGTCTTTCTGATTCACAGCTTTCTAATCAGCTATTTAGAGTTTACACCAAGCAGAAAATCAATGTATTCAAAATGTAGTAGCTCTCTTGTTAACTTTAGTCATTTGCTTAAAGAGTAATGTCAAGCTGATAATTGAAATATGGCTTAAACCATGCATTTTAATTCAAAAGAAAATATGTTGAAATATTACTCATTTGGTCTTTCCCTACTCTAGCCCCAAAGGGCATATTTTGCTTGCCTAGCTCAATGATACCACTGAGGAATAACTAGTCATTACACAATGCCTGCCTATGCCAGTGCCAGAGGTGGGACTTTACCCTTATCTCAGGGATGATATGGCCTTGCCTAAGAATTGTGAAGTTTCTCGAACAACTATTGGTGTGCCTCTTGGAAACTCTGGTTTATACTGTTTGTGGGTGGGGAAGTTGCTGCAATGACTTTATGGAGGTGGGTCTCATGCTCTACAAGTATGCTTGGTTGTCTTGCTATATTAAGGAACACAGGGTCATTTGCTGTCAGATAGAAACGATGGCCTTGTGTTTTAATTTGAACATTCCACACTTAGAAACTTAACATGGTCTTTGAAGTCCAGCCTATGTGTGAGGCGCTGAGTCATGTCATTTGACAAACAATTTGGGTCAGACAAAATTTTACCTATAAAAATATTTAGGATAAGAATATCACAATAATTATATTCTAATATATTTAAAGTTATTATCTATATAAAGAATGACTTATTCTATGAGGTCTAATATACATATACAAAAAAAAAGTTGAGGAGTTTTCAGATAGAACCGCCATACCAGAGAAAAAGTAATTAAATGATGTAAAGGTAAAATGAGATAGCTTAGTGATAACACCTTCATCGACGTAATGTATTCCTTGATAAAATGGATGCTCAGAGATAGTTTTAAAGACTGAATCCAAATAGAATGTGTGGAAGTACAGGAATAGCTGATGTTTGAGGTCTCTTCCAATCTCTAGACAAGGGTAGATGGTGCCTGTGCTTGCTAGTCACTTACTGTCTTGTGCTTGTTCTGAATTTAACCCTTGCAATCTCTTATTGAAATTTGTGTGCTTAGTGTAGTGTTTTGCATACAGAGACTTCATTATCTACCTTTAGATGAGCCATTGCTACTCTTATAATAGACATATCTAAGCAAACTTGCTAATCGCTAGACTCTGCCCAGATTTGTGTCAATTCTTTCAAATGCTGAATGCCAGCTTTAACTATAATCAAACAGGAAGCTACTTAATGTTTTGAAAATGTGAGTTGGAGCTGAGAAGCAAAAGGGAAACAAAAGTATCCTGTTGAATTTTCAGGAGGAAAAGCAAGATGATAGAACATAATTATCACATGGATTATAGTCAAAATGTTGAAGTGGAAATTTCCACCCTTGTTCAGAAGATCACTGGATCTGCACCCTGTAATAAGGATAAAATGAAAAATAAGCTACCTTTCTAGCCCTCTCTCAGCTTTAAGTATATCCCTTCCCAAAATTTACATTTCTGTTAGAAGAGAAAAAGGACACAACAAAGAAGCAATGTGAGCCAATGAAGAAAAGAGCACTTCTTGCAGAAAAGAGATCTTCTTGACAACCATTTAAAATGATTCTCACAAGGGGTGTTGCCTCCAGTTGATACTGGCAATATTAAGACATATCATTAATTGTTAAGGCTGGGATGGGTGTGGTACTGATATCTAATTCACAGAGGTCAGGAATGCTATTTAAGATCATATAATACATAGGATAGCTACTTTTAACACAAAATCATCCAGCATAAAATGTCAATGGTGTTGAGGTTGAGAAACTCTGGGTTATAACTATGAATGTATTTTACATAGTGAGGAAGCAGACAAGAAACTAAGTAATTGAAGTCACCAAATTACTTTAAAAAATATATATATGTTAACTAAGGGATTTTGGGCTTTATAGTACCTGGGTGTGTGTCCTAATTTGATTTTCACTACTGTTTGATTCTGAAAATGAAGAAACTAAAAGCAAAATAAAAGAAGAAAGGAAGGGGTAAAGGTCATAGAAGAGAAGTAGACAAAGCAAGAGAGAGTAAGAAAGGAGTATATAAAGGAAGAAGGGAGAAGCAAAAGGAGTGGGAAAAGGAGAAGAAAGTGTGAAAGAAAGAAGTGGAGGAGTTAGGCTTACAATATAAATCAGAATTCTATTTTTGTTATAATGAACATCATAAGTAATCTTTAATTATTTGAAGGGTACTCTCTCCTTTTCTTTCACTTCTATGGATCCTTCGGAGGAGATAGCACCTCTGTCAAGGGGAATCAGAACAGATCTCCTTATATTGAGGTGTAATTCACATGTCCAGACAGTTCAACCCTTTAAAGTGTGCAATTCAATATGTATAACCATTACCATAGTCACTTTAGAATATTTTCACCATTTCTAAAAGAAACCTTGTACCCTTTAGCTAGCTACCACCTCTTATCTCCCCATTCTCCTCTCTCTAACCCTAAGTAACCACTAATCTACTTTGTCTATATAGAATTGCCATTTAGACTTTATCTTTCAAAAATTTTGTAGTTTACCTCTTACATTTAGGTCTTCTATTCATTTTGATTTATTTTTTTGCTTATAAGGTGAGGGAAGTGTTCAACTTCATTCTTTCATATATGTCTTTCCAATTATCTCAGCACCATTTACTGAAAAAACTGTTTATCTCTCCATTGAATTGTCTTGGCACACCTATCGAAAATCAGTTAACCATAGATACATGGGTTTATATCTGGATTCAATTACATTTAGTTGATCTATATGTCTATTATTATGCCAGTCCACTTTGCCTTGACTACTATTGCTTTGTAGTAATATTTAAAGTCAAGAAGTGTTAGTTCTCCAATTTTGTTTTGTTTGTTTGCTTGTCAAGATTATTTTGGCCATTATGAGACCCTTGTAATGCCACATGAATTTTAGAATCAGTTTGTCAATTTCTACAAAGAAGCCAGTTGGGATTCTGATAGGAATTACATTAAATATGTAGATTAATTTTGGGAGTATTACTATCTTAACAATATTAAGTGTTATGATCCATAAATATGAAATGTTTTCCCACTTATTTGATTTTCTTTACATTCTTTCAACAATGTTTTGAGTTTTAAGAGTATAAGTTTTGCACTGCTATTATTAAATTTACTCTTTTTGATGTCTTTATAAATATAATATTTTCTTAATTTAGGATTTATATACTTGTTGCTACTCTATAGAAATACAGCCAAGTTTTATATATTGATCTGGAACCTTGTTGAATTCATTTAGTAGTTACAGTGTCTTAGTGTATTATATTTTTATGTATAAGGTCGTGTCATTAGCAAATAGAAATAATTTTACTTTTTTCTAATTGAAATGCCTTTTATTTATATTTCTTGTGAAACTTCTATTTTTAGCATAATGTTGAATAGACATGGTGAGAACAAACATTTTTGCTATGTTCCTGATATAAGGGAGAAAGTATTCAGTTTTTCATCATTGAGTATGATGTCACCCAAATTATATTTTTAGATCCATTTTATTAGTTTGAGGAAGTTCCCTTCTGTCCTAGTTTGTTGTATGTTTTTATTATAAAAATTGTTAGATTTTTGTGAATTATTTTTCCACATCTATTGCGGCAATCATTTTTTAAAAATAAATTTATTGTAATGGTGTATTACATTAATGTGTTTTTGATGTAAGCCAACATTGCGTTCCTGGTTTGAACATAGTGTATAATTATTTTAACATATCACTGGTATAAGTTTGCTAGTACTTTAATAAAGATTTTGGAGTCCATATTTATTAGATATTAGACTGTAGTTTTATTTTTTGTGATGCCTTTGCCTGGTTTTGTATCAAAGTTAAACTAGCTTCATAGAGTGAATTGAGAAAAGCTTTCTCTATACTACTTTTTGGAAGAGTTCTTGGAGAATTATTATTATTTTTTCTTATATATTGAGTACAATTTGTGAAGTCATATGAGCCTGGATTTTCTTTTATTGCTAATCTAATTCATCTTATGTGTTATTGGCCTATCCAGTTCCACTTCTTGAGTAAGTTTCAGTAGTTTGTATCTTTCTAAAAACTTGTTTATTTTAACTATGTCATTTAATTTATTGGCATACAATTATTTATATTCCTTTATAATACTTTTATTTCTGTAAGGTTAGTAGTTATGTGTCCTTTTTAAAATTTCTGATTCTAGTATCTGAGTCTTCTTTCTTTCTTTCTTTCTTTTTTTTCTTTTTTTTTTTTTTTTTTTGATCAGTATAGCTAAATGTTTGTAAATTTTGTTGATATTTTCAAATAACTAGCTTTTGGTTTTATTGATTTTTTTCCTATTATTTTTCTACTCTCTATTCAACTAATGTCCACTCTAATTGTTAGTATTTTATTCCATTTGATTTTAAGTTTATTTTTCTCTCTCTTTCTTTTTTTAGTGTGGTAAGGTGGATAGTTTTTTTAATAAAGGCACTTGTAGCTATAAATTTTCTTGTGTGTACTGCTTTAGTTTTTGGTATTTTGTGACCGTTTTTAATCATTTAAAGATATTTTCAGATTAATGTGATTCACCAGATAAACAAATTAAAAAATAAGAATCATATGATCATATTAATAGATATAAATAAAGCTTTCAACAAGATACAGCATCCATTTATAATCAAAACATTTAACAAAATCAGTATAGAAAGAAAGTACCTTAACATAATAGAGGCTGTATATGACAAACCCTCAGCGAACATCATACTTAATGGTGAAAAACTAAAAACTTTCCCTCTAAGATTAGGAATGAGGTAAGGCTGTCCACTACTTCCACTTTTATTCAATATAACATTGGAGGTCCTAGCAATTTCAATCAGACAAGAGAAAGATATAAAAGGCATCCAAGCAGGAAATGAAGAAGCCAAACTTTCACTATTTGTAGATGACATGATTCTCTATAAAGAAAACACTAAAGACTCCACAAGAACACTAGTGGAAACAAAAAGCAAATACAGTAAAGTTTCTGGATACAAAAATCAATGTTCAAAAATCAATAGCATTTCTATACTCTAATCATGAAGTGTTAGAAAAAGAAGTGAAAAAGAGAATTCCTTTCACAATTGCAAAAAAAAAAAAAAAAAAAAAAAGAATAAAATACCTAGGAGTAAATCTAATAATTAAAACTATATAATTAAAACTATAAGACCCTATTAAAAGTAATCAAAGAAGATAAAAAGAAATGGAAAGATAATCTGTGTTTTTGGACTGGAAGAATCAATATAGTTAAAATGACCATATTATCTAAAACATTATACAGATGTAATGCAATCCTCATCAAAATCCCATCAGCATTTTTTTAAAGAAACAGAACCAAATATCATCAGATTTGTATGGAAGCACAAAATACACAGAATCGCCAAAGCCATCCTGAGAAACAAGAATGAGGTTGCAGGCATCACTCTGCCCAACTTCAAATTATACTACAAAGCAACAGTAATCAAAACAACATGGTATTGGCAGAAAAACAGACATACACATCAGTGAAATAGAATTGAGAGTCCATAAGTAAACCCATTTTTATATGGGCTAATAATTCTCAACCAAAAAAAAAAAAAGTACAATGGAGAAAGGAAAGTCTCTTCAATAAATGGTAGTGGGAAAACTGAAAAGTCACCAGCAAAAGAATGAAATTAGATACCATACACTAAAATTAACTCAAAATGGATTAAAGACCTGAATATAAGACCAGAATCAATAAAATGCATAGAAGAAAACATAGAAACTAAACTCAAGGACCTTAGACTTAAAGAGTATTTTATGAATTTGACCTCAAAGGCAAGGAATGTAAAAGCTTAAATAAATGCATGGGACTACATTAAACTAAAAAGTCTCCTCAGCAAAAGAAATCATCAGCAAGGTAGACAACTATATGAATGAGAAAATATATTTGCAAGCAACACCTCTGATAAGGGCCTAATACCCAAACTATACAAAGAACTCATACAACTCAACAACAACAACAACAACAACAACAACAACAACAACAACAACAACAAAATTCATTCAAACAATGGGCAGAGGGCAGACACTTCTCCCTAGAAGACATACAAATGGCCAACAAATATTGAAAAGATGCTCAACATTGCTAGCTATTAGGGAAATGCAAATCAAATCACAATGAGATACTACCTCATACCTGCTAGAATAGCTATAATCAACAGGATAAATAATAACAAATGTTAGAGAGGATACAGAGAAAAAGGAACCCTTATACATTGCTGGTGGGACTACAACTTTGTGCAGCCACTATGGAAAACAGTATAAAAGTTCCTCAGAAAACTAAGAATTGATCAACCATATGATCCAGCAATTCTTCTACTGGGTATTTACCCCAAAGACTTGAATACCTATATCCATAAAGATATTTACACACTGATGTTCATAGCAACATTATTCTCAGTGCTCAGCAGATGGAAGCAACCAAGGTGTCCTATGATAGACGACTGGCTAAAGAAGTTGTGGTACATATATACAATGGAATATTACTCAGCCATAAGAGGAGATGAAATACCATCATTTGCAACAACACAGATGGACCTCGAGATAATCATGCTAAGCAAAATAAGCCAAACAGAAAAAGTAAAAAATTACATGATATCACTTATATGTGGGATATAAACCTAAAAGCAACAAATGAACAGGACAAATAAACAAAGACTCATGAACATGGACAATAGACTAGTGATTATCACAGGGTAAGGAGAGGGGCGGGGAGAGGGAAGGTAGACGTGGTAAAGGGAGTCAAATATGTGGTGACAGAAAAATCTAACTATGGTAGGTGAACACATAGTGTAAACATATATTTGTCTTACTATTAAAGTGTACAGATGAAACTTAATGGATTTCATTAACCAATGTCACTATAAAAAAATAAATTCAAAAAAAGATATTTCCAAATGTATTTGATTCTTCTCTGTTGACCATTATTTTTTTAGGATTGCATTATGTAATTTCTACATATCTGTGAATTTCCCAAATTTTATTCTGATAATGATTTCTATTTTTATTCCTTTGTGGCCTGAAAACATATTTTGTATTATTTTTATATTTTGAGTGCACTGAGATTTGCTTTATGGCCTATGTCGGCAGATATTTCATGTGCACTTGAGAAGTGTAGATTCTACTATTGTTTGACAAAGTATACTGTGAAGGTCTGTTATGTTTAGGTGACTCTAGTATTGCTCAAGTTATCTATATCTTTCTTGATTTTCTACCGACTTGTTCTATCCATTACAAATAAATCCATTACTATTGAATTGCTTATTTTTCCATTTATTTCTGTCAGTTTTGTTTGGGCCTTTTTAACTGATCTTTAATTGTCTTCTCTGTGAGACAAATAATTTATATTCTTAGTACCTGGAACAATGTACGTTACATAGTAGGTCATCATTAAATAATCAATACATTAATATTTTATTAATTATATTGGATACCTTATGAATGAAAGAAGAAATGAAGAAAAATTTGAGTTCAATTTTGATTTTTACACCAACATTTAACCACAAAATGACACATCAAACTGGCCATCAATCTCCTTAATGAATGTTATTGACCATAAAGTGAACAAGAACAAGAGAGTGGAATGCTTCACACCACTTACTCTGAGTAGAAAAAACAAGAAACCTATAGGGGCATTTGTTAGGAATTTCT
Organism: Cynopterus sphinx; assembly: GCA_030015415.1. Lineage (NCBI taxonomy): Eukaryota > Metazoa > Chordata > Mammalia > Chiroptera > Pteropodidae > Cynopterus > Cynopterus sphinx. The sequence goes on along the minus strand of CM057384.1, from coordinate 23,209,940 downwards.
GTGGTAGAAAGAACAGCATAGATTTCAGTGTAAACCTTGAGTGTCATTGGAAATTCTGAGAAGACAGTTAAGAACCAGGGGCTTGTTTTTGAGACTATATGATAACGAATGTCCCAAAATAAGGCATAAAAACTTCAAATTTGCTTAATTGTACAATACTATATATATCACAAGGGAGATGTCTTTCTGACCTCAGCTGGTGATCAGTTTATGTCCTGATGTATGCAATTTAACGGTCTGTATCATTTTTATCATGTCACTGCAGATGTTTTTCTTACTTATATAAATACCTAATCCTCTTGTTAGATACTTATCCCTGCTAATTATTTCTACTGTGTCTAAAGCAAACCACTTATAGGCAAAGCTTAAGAATGAGAGTGCCTTCTCCCTGCAGCCAAAACAAAAACAAACAAACAGACCTACCTCAAAGTTTATGGTAAAATATACTTTAGCTTATATGTATATTGTGATTTAGCTTTATTAAAAGAAGACATTCTCTTTGTTTATTTTTATGTCACCTTGTTTACATCACACTCAAGAGAGAGATAAATCAAATTTTAATTTTTCGACAAATTGAAAAATAAACATACCCACATATCATTTCCTAGGATGGTCAACAAACCTATTAAATGCCCATTTATACTCACTTACCCTACAAACCCTTACACATGGGACATAAAGAATAGACCACTAAGGAACAGGCAGAAAAAAAATGGCAATTTAAATATTCAACATGTGCCTATAGAGCCAAGAAATAACCCAACATTGTGCTAGCTCTTTATATATCAATATGAAGTGATGATTCCATGTTCTGTCAGTAAGTTTATAAAAGCCTGGGATAGTTATTCTACCTCTCCAGGTCTTAGAGACCTCTCAATTATAGAAAAAGAAAATTTAGTTCAATTTCAGAGCCTATGTATCTGGCATGATTGTAGCCACAGGAAAACAAAGTACTTCCAGTCCTTAAGGAGATTTAAGTTAGTGGGTCAGGTCAAATTTTATCAAATGTCTCCTCTTCCTCTAGATGTCAAGGGAACCATAGAATCTCAGATATGAAGGAAAGTTTGAATGCATCTAGTTCAAAGTTTTCACTTATCTATGAGTCTCTATTCTAATATTCTTGAAAGTAGATTGAGGTCATCCTGAAAATATCCTTAGAAGTAGTGAATTTTCTGTTTCACTAGACAGGTCTTTCTAACATCCCAAAATACCATCAGTAGAACCTGCTCTTAAGAATGACATTCAGAAACAAACAAACCTAAAACATAATCTTGGTGAAATGACGAACAGCAGCTGAGATCTAATGGGAAGCAGACAGGGTCACAAGTGGAAAACACAGCTTCTACAGGAAAGTGAGTGAATTAACACATTTTAAGGTTTCCCGGGTGCCAGACAGTGTAGTAGGTGTTTCACTGAGAACAGGCCAGTGAGGCAGATAGGACTTGTCCAGTTTACATATAAGAAAACTAAGCCCTAGAGGTGTGATAATTTGACCATTTAACAGGATTATAGGTAGCAAAGGCAAAGTTAAATTTCTTGGCTCTTTGAATCTCCTGAGCACAGAACACAATGCTGCCTCCCTCTGCTTATTGTGTAGCCATCTGCTTGCTTAAATTTGCTGTGTAGTTTGAGGCTATTCACTTAACCTATTGGACCTAATTATCCTCTAGTTCAAAAATTGGTGATATTTCCACAGCACAAAATTATATACATACAGTAATTCTCAAGTTTTATAGTGGCACAGTGGTTACCACTTCAGGAGTCTATTTCTCACTGGAAGCACCCAATTGTCCTGATGCAATTCTCATTCTGGGCAGAAATGATTTACCATGGCTTAGTAATGTGTGGCTAAGATATAACCACAGATAATCATAGATGATGTATACTGGCATGAGAGATGTCTATCATTTATTTAATACCAGTGGCCAGTTCATCATGCTCTAACACTAATGCTAAAGTAAAATAAAAAGTGGTAAATGTAAGTTTGATATCAGTTAGCACATATTATAATAATCTCCACTCTGACATGTTTGAACAGTCTTCATGCATTGTGAGGTCTGCTTCTGTGGTTTTTGAAGCATATGACACAACTAATAAAACTGCTTTACAAAAACGAGCTTTACTACCAAACTTCTGTAATTAAATATGTTTATTATAATAGGGATATAATTTACTGGATCTCCGAAGTTAGTTTGTATGATTAATAATGAAACACGTTTTAATGAACATTTATTCGCAATATGAAATACAAATATCTTGTAGATCAGCTACCATCTAAGAAAACTTCATTTATTCTCTTAGATTAAAAGCCCTGTATTACCACTATGGGTATTGTGGTCTTGACAGCACAACAGTCTGCTCTGTAAAAACTCATTAATTTGGACCCCCACCAATGTGGACACTGGGCTAACTCAGAAGGTAGCGGGACTGAGGTTTGTTCTTGTACTATCTATGAAACAGTTTGTTAAATAATCGTGTAAACAAGATTATGTAAAGGTCTCTTTAACCACCTAAAAGAATTTTCTTTCAAAAATTTAGTACCATTGTGTGTGTGTGTGTATACAATTAATATGGCAATTACAAATGAATCCTATTTATTCATTCAAAGAGACTCAGTTCTTTGCTTACTAAAAACTGACTGAATAAATTTTGAGAATGTACAAAGTATAAGGTGATGTATTAAGAACTTGAATAGAGAGACAAAGAAATATAGGAAATAAACAATTCTCCTGAGAAGGTTATATTTTAATGCAGTGGTTCCTAACACTGGCTCCATATCAGAAACTCTGGGAATATTTTTTTTAAATGTTATACTTATCCTCCACCCTTAAGATTTCTGATTTAACCTAGGTTGGGGCCCAGGCAAACATTAGAAAGTGAATACTTGGAGTTAATACATTACAGTTCTTCAAATAGGATCTTAAAATGCAAAAGCTCCTGTGAGTATTAATATATTAAGTTGTTGTCAGACTTCTTCTCTTCCTGACATGTACCATTATCAAAGCTGTTTTCTTGGTTCTGTGGCCAGCAAGGACTTATAGGTGTGGCCTGTACTATCCTCAGAGTTTGCATATGACGTTGGTGGCCAAGAACAGTTCTCATTTATGCCTGTCATCTTGACATAATTATTAGTGGTATACACTCCTGCATTCTCGAAACTGTCTTGGTTTGGACTCTCCTATCAATTTCTAAGGTCCTCTTAATCATCTCTTGAATCTATCTCTTCCTGTCCATCCACATGAATTCTCCTCTACCGCAGGATTATTTTATCTCCTGTATCTACTCCTGTCCTTTCTCAAAACCTCATGTGAGATTCTCTCCTTGAATTTGGTCAAGTTGTCACCATTGCCATTAAAATAAACATTAAACTACTTAGCATAGTAAGTCGGGTTCTCTAAGGACTTGTTCCATGACCATTTCTGACCTCATCCTACCTCCTCTGCCCTTCCACAGTCTAATAAATCTCTCCTTTTGTTACTCTGTGCTTCCAGGCATGCTATATTCTCTGCCAAGCTTCACTTTCCTTCCTTCCTCAAGTAGTAGCCCCATAACCCATGCTGCACTAAAAACAAGAATCACTTTTTTGAAATATTCACTGACATTCCAGGGAAGAGCCACTGTGGGTGGTTTCTTTCTACACATCTCTCTTATGGTTGTGACCACATTGCTCTGTATTTGTTGCTTTGATTGTTTTCGTTTATTTTTGTATGCCTGTATTGACAATCTATATCAAAGAGTAGGATTCATATTTTTGTTTCCCCAGCCTCTGCCTCAGGGTCTCTACTTAGTAAAAATATCCCTCAATATTAGATATAAATTCAAAATACTAATCGAACATGATGGAATGTGCTGAGCTAACCTGGGTCTGACAGTGTGTAAATTCCTAACATTTTGAAATGACTTTCAGTAAATGACTTGCCCAGCATCCAGGTTTAAATAACTATAAAATAGATATTTTAATGTGGTTTATGTTCCTCTACAGTGCAATGAGGGTAAACTCATTATACACTATTTTGAAGATGATTAGTTCTATAGGTATAATAATTATTATAAATATTGTAAGAAATATAACCATTTTTCTAATTCCCATAAGATCCTAAATAAAATAGGAAAAATTAAATAAAAGATATAGCTTTTGACACACATATGCAAATCATAGTTCTTATTCTAAAATACACACTGATTGCTGAAAATGAGATATGTCTTCAAGCCAATATATTTAAACTTTCATTCTGACTGATGGCCTGTCCTGAGATTTGTCAAAAATATCTTTATTGAAATAGTTATGAGGAGACCAATTCTGTTAAAACGAAGTAACCTTGGCTTCAAGTCAAGAAATTCCAAGCTCAAAAGTTGAGATCTGTTGAAACAGTTAAAATTTAATTGACTTTATTTGACTGGTCTTGTCAAAAGCCTTTTCATTCAGATTTACTGTGTCTACTTAGAGTCAATTTTTCAATGAAGAGTGATTCCCAAAAATATAAAAAAATAAAAACGGTTTGTGGTAATTATTTAAATTGCATATGTTACTTTCTTTTATAAAAGATGTTGTATGTGAGAAAAGAAGGGAAGAAGGGAGAAGAGAGGTGGGTGAGAGAGAGAGGAAAGGAGAGATTAATTCAGAAATAATGAAAATCTCATTTCCAAATAGAAGATACTTTATATAATATTGTAGGCTGAAAAATGACAAATTAGTTTCATAAAGCCCATTGTGGTTCTGCAAGCATTTACTTAGCTATTATAAAGATATTAATAACTAAAAATTTTTATAATCACTAATGTTTGAAGCACAAATTTTTCTGTGCAAGTATGTAGGCATATAACAAGAATCTGAAATTTGGCAAGGAGCAAAGAAAGCACTCATTTAGTAATTATTGTACTTGGAGAACACAAATACTCATGGTTGTTAATTGCACATGTCTGAGAGGAAACAAGTAGGTGACTTCATTATGAATACAGGATAGTGAAGTAGAGTCTCTAAATTCTGTCTATAGTTCAGACCTAAAATATATAGATCATCATAAAATTTCAAATTAAAACACTTGAGGAAACTGGCAGGTGGTTGCTAATTTGTGCAACAATCATCTTGAGGGCTCATATTTCTCCATCTTCATACTGTGAGACAAATATACTTTCTTGGCTGAGCATTATCAGAATGCATTGATAATGAGACAGAAGATAAAAAAGTTATGAACCAAAAGTAAGTAAACATATCTTGAACTGAAGAAGCAAATTTTATACAAAGTTTATTAACCACTCTAGGATGTGATTTCAGGGGTACTGAGAATATCTCTTCTAAATCACTCTCTTATTTTCTATGCCTAAACAGGCCCTCCTTTGGAACATAAGCTCTCCAAGACAGATGTGCTCCTTGATCTTTTATCAGCCTCAAAAAATTGAATGTAATTAAAGAATTAGAGAAAAGATGGCAAAAAAAGGGAGTGGGATGGAGAAAGGAAAATGTCACATAATTACCTGAAATAGGGAAGAAAAGGACTTGTGAGCTAGAGAAAGGACACACATTAGTGAATAGAGTAGAAAGATAACTTTGCCAACCTCAGAATTCTGATGTGTAAATCAACTAGATGGATAATGCTCTTAACCAGAGGCTTTGTTTAAAATACATAAATACGCTCCTTCAACATATATCAAACTGCAAACATTCCTTGCTTTATTTGTGTCTGGATAGATGACAGTGTGGCTGTGATTGTGAGAGGCAAACACGATTTCCCAAAACACCAACTCTCTCACCTCAAAGCACTCAAAGACTTTCAAACAAACCAAGCTTTAGTTTCATATATGGACAGTTCTATTTCTAGTGAAAAGGGGAGGTGTAAACCCAAAAGATGACCATCCTTCAAAATGTATGAATAGGAAATTTCCACAAGTCTGTTCCATCAAAAAGTCATTAAATTAGGTTACTTAGTCTGTATCAATCTCTAATTAATAACTGTAGATGACTAACTTCAAAGACTGTCTAGATAATTCATTACCCTGAAGTTCGGTCCAAAATTAAAGTTTCTATGGACCACTAAAAGATAATGTAAGCTGTGGACCACACAGCCCTAGATATAGTGTTTATTCAATGCTCATAATGAAAGTGCCTATCTGTATGCCTTTGTCTATAAAGAGCCCATTTGTTTTGTTTTTTAAAAAAGCTTTTGCGGAATTGAACACATATTTTAAAGCTAGTAAACTGCCAATCTGTTTATACGGAAATTATCTATAGCATAGCCACACTTGCAATCATCAAAAGTAACATTGCAGGAAGCAATTTAAGTTAACAGAAAGAAAATCAGCCCACATTATATTTTCAGATTACAGATGGCAACAGATAGCACTGAGAAACTATGGTTTGGGGCCAAACACCAACTCTAGAGGGGGAACAGAGAGCTTTTCTCTCCCCATGTACATGATAGATACTTCAGTCATGTGTTTGGCGACACATCCTGCTCGCTATGTGGTTCTATCAATTTTATCTCTGGCATTTCCTCATTAATGCTCCTTTCAAAGGTAACTGAAATCCCTCTTGAAAATACAAATAGTCCTTACATTCAACCCCCTCCCCTAAGCTTCTCTGGCAGGTTCACTTCTAGCTCTCTGCAACGTGATTCTCAGTTCTGCCTAGAAAAATGGAGTTGGATGCTACTTGGTCATACATGCAAACCTAGCAATTGCAGGCAAAATTTATTATTCTTGCACAAATCTCTATAGAAGAAAGTAAGGGCAAAATTCCTGCCCCCTAGAGCAATTCACTTCACAATTTTAATGTAATTTTCCCTCCTTAGGTATTTACTAATTAAAAAAATATATACTAACACTTCTAGCTGTCAAGTGATTATATTCTGCCACTATGTTCAATACTTTTGCACCTTTATCATTCAGAGTGTGAACAAGGCCTAATTTGAAGCACAGCTACGTCCAAATCCATACCCAGTTTCTAAGCTATTTCTGACCTAGGAGTTATTTTTTTCTTAGATATATTTCACTGTGGTTCTGAAATTGGCCCTGCTATTGCAAATTCTGGACCTGTCATGAACTTATAATCGACATTCACAACATTTTCTCCAGAATCCCAGAAGTTGATTCCTACACTTGCCAGTCTCCACCCAATAAGACCAGTTGACTTGTCCAGCCGCCCTTAGAAATGAGGGTGACCATTCTCTCAAAGTAAGGAAAAGGGAGTGGTGCTTGACACAGATGCTAGACGTACAATGAGGTATGCTTCAGTTTGATTTTTTTACACATTGGGGATGTCACATAGATTCTCATTTTATCATTTAGAGTACTAAATTTATTGCTCTGGCAAGGCACTAAATGCTACTCCTACTCTACATTCACTCCTATCTATACCCCAACTTGAGAGGGAATTGGCACTGGGACTTTCTCAAAGAAAGACTTTTAGTGAGCTTAAACCAAAAAAGAGGTATCCTGCAGAAAATGTGAACACAAAAGTCATTTTCTCTATCCACAACTGACATCAATTCTGTCAACTTAAACACAATTTAGATTCAAAGACTTTCAGTCACGTAAGGAAATAGTTACAGAACCAGTTGGTAATTTTTCTGTTACCCTGTATACTGCACTCATGTCCTTAGCATGTCTCCAGTCCCCTGCTTTTCCAGAGAGTCTTTGCAGAAGATGTAGCTGTCTGTTTCTTTGCTGTAAACTAGTCAGTTTAAAAGCAGTCCTAAGAATGGTACCTGTTCAGAAAAGAATGGATTTTATGCCCTGCTTATTGCCTTCCAAATGCCTAGAGCTTTTCAGAGTAATAGCGACTGGTGTAAAAAGAGAATTTGAAATAAAAGAAGCTTTTATTGCCCCAGAAAGAGGCTGCCCATAAACTTTCCACCTGCCTTAACCACTAGGGAACATGTATCAACAGTTACTGGCCAATGAGAATTTACCTTTCCTATTAGTTTCATATCCTTTAGAATAATGTACATGATAAAAATGCAGCAAGAAAACAGGATCAAACCTCCTTAATTCGTTGTCAGATGCATTCCACCCTAACCCTTTCTGCGTTCCATCATCAAGAGGACATTTTATTGTTGGTGCTGATGCTTTACCCTTATGCAAAACCTTTCATCTTGGAATATCAAAGATTTCTGCAAATACTGATTCATTAATTAAGCTTCTCGTTGACTGTTCAGAGAAAGAGAAAAGAAAAATGTCTTTCAAAAAGAAAGAGATTTAACATTCGGGTTGTTTGGGTGGCAGCTTCAGTGAACAAAGAATGCCATTTCACTCGTGTCATTGTGACCTTCCACAAATCAGTCACTAAATCCAGAACAGACCTTTCTATGAAGATGCAAACATTTTTCAGGTCAATGTTTCATAGGTTCGTCTTTAGTTTCTAATGAACCTTCTTCGTGCCACTCGGTCACATCATTTGTCTCTAATTCTGTTGTTCCTTTGTTCTTCTTTTCTAATAGAATGTGAAACCTTGTGAACTTGCTGAGATTTATCGGTTCGTTTCTGATTTGCAGTACTGTGGTGCTAAAATTCCACTCTTAGGGAGAGGCAAACCTGCCTTGGATCTAAGCCAGGTTTTTAAGAAACTGTCCTCAAATGCAAAGCCAATAAGTTGTTTGACTATTTTGGTCTTAATTAGTTGAAATGCTGAAACTCAAAATAAATCAAAATAAAACATTATCACCCCAAATCAATATATAAATAAAAGAGACTGGAGCACATTTTCTATTCTTTCTACCACCCAACAGGTATAATAAGCAGAAACAGAGCCAATCCAGAATCAGTATGTGGCTATTTCTTATGTTTTTTTTTTTTTTTTTAATCAAGCTATTTTAATACAGACCCTTATCTGCTGTGGAAAAAAAGATTATGAGGTGGTATAGGGAAAAGGTACTAGAAATGTGTGCCCAGAATCACATTGTCTCCCCACCCATCATTGAAATTAGACACATGCGAGTCTAATCATCACAATACGTGAATCCATCCAAATGCATCTGAGGTTTACCAATATTATTTCTGGTAATGTTAGAAAAAATTTAATTAATTGGCCATGAACACCCTAGGAAGCAGTTTGTAAAACCACACTTAGAGCCACTATGACTAAGTCACTTAATGTTTAGTAAGTACATGTAAGGTACAGATACTATGCTGGTATCACATTTGATTCTTTCAGTATTCTTAGAAATCAAAACCTGTGTCCACAAAACCCACATTATATTTTAATTATTTTTATCAATAAATTAATTTTCTAATTCTCCCTCTCTCTCTGTCTCTCAACTCTTTCAACAATGTAACAGAGTGGTTGAAAGTGAAACAAGACCACAAAGATGTGAATCTCAGCTTCCTCTCATACTATGTGACTTTGGGAAAAGTTACTTAATTTCTCTAAATTTTACTTTCCTGATCTACAAAATGGAAACAATCCCAGTTGTTAGGTCGGCAGGGGAAGGGCTAGCCAGATGCCTGCCTGGAGACTCCCCAGCTTGATACAGGGAATCCAGACCAGAATAGGGCCCACCCTAAAGCCCTGTCACCACCCTAAACCAGAGGCTCAATTAGCATTTGATTAATGTTCCCCACCCTATACCCCTACCCCACAGTAACACATAAAAGCCATGCCCTCCCACCCCAGGGCGTGGCTTCTCTGGCCCCTCTCCTCTCTGGACCAGAGAACCTAGCCCGGGAGCGCTCTCCCAATAAATGCTTGCTTTTAAAACTTCTGTCGCCGTGTCACACGTTTACCTTACACCAGTAATTACTTTGTTGAGTGGCACACAGTAGGCACCCAATAAATGTTGTTTATGTGCAAATACAGAAACTCACATTCACATATGTCCTATGTTTCTTAGAGTAGATCATACCTATCACACTGTGTGAAGATTTGAAAATTTCATGAAAGAGAGGACTGTACCTGGAGTGTAGCCATAAATACATTATGCAAAAATTCTTACATCAACATGTCATTATATATATATAAATAACAAGGGACAAAATTTAAACAATGCCCAACAAGCAGCACTGTCTTTTTGAAAACAGATAGATAATCTAGAAACAATGCTCAGAATCACACTCTCTCTGTATAATGCCTTCTGCAGCCTAGCACTTAAGGCAAAGATTAAATCATCTTGAATAGAGAGACCTCAGAAATCTATGACAATGCCCCTTGAAGTTTAAGCCCCAAGTCTGGGTTTCTCGTAGCTATAGTGATAGACAAATTGTTTTTATTTTTTTGTTACCATTTATCACACTTTAACTGAGTGGTTTTTATTTGCTTTTTATTTCATGAAAACATGCTTAGGAAATTTAAAGAGGAGGATCCCTTCCTTCAAACATTTTATGTTCTAGGTGGGCTGCCAAAGTATATATTTGTGAAAAGCTCCATTATAATACAGAACTATGTGTAATTAATCTTAAAGTGAATTGACTTTTTTGGCTATGAAAATTCAGAAAAGAGAATGAAATACTGTGGGCTAGTCTGATCAGGAAATATAACATGATAGAAATGAATGATATGAACTTTTCCAGTAAAACCAGAAGAGATAGAATCTGAAGGAAACAATTTGGGTATGTAAACAAGAGTAAATCACACAAACAATTAAAGAACTAAATGACCATTGAATGTAAAGTGTGAAAAATGAGAGGAGGCTCTGCTAGGCAGAATGGATAAGCAAAATGCATTTGAGTTCCTTTGAACTTTATATCAAGTAAAATTAGCACATCCTGGTGAAGAGATTTGCAAGATTTACATGAAATAATTAGCAAAACAGTAAAAGACAGTTTGACTGCAAGATAATATGAATCAATGATGAGGTATGGGGCTATTTAAAGACTAACAAAATTTGAGTTACATTAATAGACATATAGTTACTTGAAAGCTTAAGAGTAATAGACCATGGTTAAAGAACTGCACTTAATTCCAGATGTCACATTTTAGTTACAAACTAAATCCATCAAAAATGAATTCAGGCAAGGCATTGAACTAGCAACTAGTTTTATAATTAAACTACTAGAAATTCTGTCTTATGAGGAATAGTTGAAGTGCTTACAGAAAATGGGTGTCTGAAAATATGTTGAGAGTTGTATGTGCAAGAGGTGTATATATAGTGAGTACTGTCAAAGAGAGTAGGCATGCACTGTAGGAATCTATTGGATATCTAGTACTTAGAGCTACATAAAGTGAGGTATCACTAGAAATATCACAGCTGAATTAAATGACTATATTTATCCATACCAAATAAGGATTTCATATTAGCTTGGAAATTGCACTATAAGAACCCAAAGGTTTTTGGAGAATACAATTTTATTAATATTTTAATTCCATCCATCATACATTGCTCAGACAAATGTCACTCCAATGTATAATTTTAGTCAAGTGCTAAATCGTGTGGCTGTTTTCCATAACAGACACTTACTACAGGAATATTCAGGAACTATCCATTAGAAATCTTCTATTTATAGTGGAGGACATTTCCATGTTTTCTCTACTTGGGAAAGAAGATGATTTCTGAATTTAAATCCAGATCAACATAGTTAAGTTTTTAATCATGCTGTCTGGTATTTGTTTTCAAAGAAGGTAGAAGTTTAAAAAATACAACTACCTCTCTGTCTTTGCATTTTTATGAAAATGAGATTGCACAATGTAGTTCTATGTCAGCTATTTATAACTAAAATATTTCCTTTTATCCCATTCATAAGAGTTCCTAATTGTTGTTGGACTTGTTAGTTTAACTCCAGCATCTTCAACGTCAAATGGTTTTATTATCATTATTAAAAACAGAAACACCAATTTGTGAATTGGATGATCAAATAGTGGCTATATGTGGTAATGAAGCTATTGCATTAATATAAAGTCATTAATGTAAATGCAAATGACCCAAGGCTGCAAGTCTGCGTTTAATAAAGCAGCAGAGTAAACCCATCTAGTCTGGGAATGTTTGAGTTTCACTCATGAACAAATTGGGATTTCCATCCATCTATTATACATGGTTTCTGCATGCCACTCTACAGGTAAAATGTTCCTTTTATTTCCTTCACCTTTACTTTCTTTATGCATGTGTTGGCTTAGGTTTCTGTGAATTAAGTTGTATTGGTTCTCTTCCAGCTCATACAGTGACTTGTAAAGAGAAAATAGTTGAGTTATTTGCATGACCTTTTATATTCATTTTGTATGAAATGAAATCATGTGCTTTTCTTCTATAAGTTACTAATGCCACTCAGCAGCCTATAGGGTTAATTGTTATTTTAATGAGAGTGACATGCAGCACTAGGTAAGAATATGATTTTAAAAGCTACAAACTATAAAGGTTACATATCAGTAAAGTGGTAAGTTTTTATGGCATATTGCTAGGAACCTAGTCCATTCTGTGCTCACAAAGAGGTTATCCTTCGCCTAGTGCAGGCCATATGCTTTGACAGCATACTAGAAATTTTTATTAGAAAACATTGTGTTTTAAAATCTTTCCAAATAACTCAGTGTCTAACCGTGGGATTATGTGGTTGGAACAACCTTAGATGCAGACAGCATATCAAATATTAATGGTTATAATGGTTATAAAGTTAATGGTTACAAAGTTATAATCCAGTGGTAGAAGTTCAGAACAGATTTCATTAAATATCTACAGAACTAATGTCATTGGTTAAAAAATCATTGTCTTTGTGTTCACAATTCCAAATAGCACTGAGTACTACAAAGATAGTATACAGGAATATGTCACAGTTAGTGACATTTAAATGGATGCTTATGGAAGACCTCCCTGAAGACAGAGCATTTAAACTAAAACTTCCATGATATGAAGGTGCCAAAAACAAACAAACAAAAAAAAGTTTAAGCAGGGAGAGGGAATAGCAAGTGTGAAGCCTAAGAATGAAACTAATGTTTTGTTGGGAAAAAAATGTTAATGAGGACATGGAGAGTAGAATATAATAGAAAAGACAGGGAGTTGCTCATCATGGGGCCTGAGAGGCCACCAGCACATGGAATATGGAGTTGGATTGCATTCTAAAGAAAATAGAAAGTCATTGGTGAGGTTCAGAATGGAGGTGACATAATTCTAAGTAACTGCTGCCATGAAGAAAGGACAATAGTTTGGCAAGAGTTGGAGGGAGAACAATTAAAAGAGTTTTGATACTGTCTAGCTGAGAGGTAATGGTAGCTGAATTGAGCATCAGTGGAGGTGAAGATAAGTAGACAGATCTGGTGTAAATTCTGTGGATAGAATAGAAATAACAGTAGCCGCATTGCCTAAATCACACAGAATTGCACCCCTTACAAAATGAAATTCAGTGTTTCTGTCAGTCATTCAGCTCCTTTGACCTCTTGCACAAACTTTTTTGAGAGGAAAAAGATGTGATTAAGAATCATTTCTCTAGTATCTTTAAACGGAATGCAAAAATAGATATTTTATGCCAAGAATGAGTTTGCTATGGGAATCTATTCACAGGAACCATGGTTTTAAAAGTCTCACTTCCATAAATTTTAAATTAACAATGGGTAAGCTTAATGATCACTGAAATTTATACTTGAAAATCTTTGGGGAGATGAGTTTTGTGGAAACTAACCTAGGAATTGACATACATTCTGCTGTAACTGATAGAATATCAAAGTAAGAGGCAGTTTAGACAATGCTGAGAAGATTAAAAAGGAGCCTTAGGTGAGGGGATCTTCCCTCATTTCCAACAGGTCAGGGAAGGGTTCAGAAGAGTCACCTGGTTTTGCTCAGTGACTAAAAGAGATTTAGATTTGAAATCAGACTAAAAGACATCAGAACCATGGAAAAGACTGATTGAGGCTCAGGCAATTGGTATAAAATTCCTAGCTGCTTATTATATAAGGATAATTTCATCTGCTTTTAGGCATTAAAGGAGAAAATCAGTCTCTGCTTTCGTGATTTGCCAGTCTTTCTTCTGCACAGCCTGCTTAGCCATTGTCTGGTTACAGGAGTCCCAAGAATGTGAAAAATTCAGCCCATTGCTGGTCCTTTCTGGATAGCAACCTTGTCTTCTCCAGACAGGGTCTGTCATTGACTTCTAATAGAGCCCTGTGGATGGTGGAGATAGGAGGCTATTGGGCCAGGAACTTGTTTCTTTTTAATTCTTTCCTTTTACAAATGATTAAAGATAAGTTACCTTTTTCTTTAAGAGACAGAACTCAGAGAATTTCTAATATATACATCTGACACTTTTTCTTATTTTTCCCCATCTTTTTCTTGAATTCTTAAAATTGTGTATTATATTTTTACTATACTTTTACCAATAGTGCTATTAGTAATATCGTTTTCAAATCATGGATTATCAAAGTTGTCTGAGAGCTTACAAATAGTAAGTGATGAGATTCAGCTGGAGTCCGTTGACATCTCCATTCTCAAAGACCATACACAAGGTTTAGGAAGAATGACTTCTGTATATCCCCACTGGTCTTTTGTTTCAGCTTGAAATTCCGAGAAAGAAAAAACATCTTCCAGGGCTAAAGTAAGAACTGAATTGTCATATAGCTCAACTGATGTTGCTCACAAGAAGCTGCTACCATAAACAGCTTGTTGGACCAGATACCAAAGCTTTTCCTTATGTCACTATTGAATAAGAAGCTGTCATAAGGAACAAATGATGTGGTCAAACATATGGTTCCAATTTTGTAATAGAGTACTTGACAATACTACCCTTATCCACATGGTTAGAGAGTTTTGGGTTGAGGAGTCACATATAGGTTTAAACTGAAAAAATAAAGGAATGGCATAAGACCAGTTAAAATCGATCAACTGCTAAGAGTCAGAAGAGAGTAGTTATTTCTCCCAAGAATAGGGACTGGTCTCTTGCTCAGAGTTGGAATACATGGCCTCAGTCTCTTCAGTTGTTGGCATACTCGATGTCATAGAGACATCTCACTATTTCTAGAGATCATCTTTTTCACAGAGAGAGCTTGGCACAGGCGACTTTATTCAACTTTTAGAAGTGCCAGTGTATGAACCAGAGAAAATCCAGTGACTTTTGCAATGAGCCTTGCTTAGACACTCAAGGTACATATTGGAGCCAAATGGTCATGAGAAAAGAGCCAAAAGATATGCTTAAAAACATATATATGCATACTCACTTATGCATACGTATAAACATAAATGTTCACATGAAGAGCCATATGCAGATATGTATCCACATGTAAAATCCTCAGCATCTAAATCTCTTACTGCAAGCTGCAGGTCCAAGGCAGAGACACAAATATGAAACAAAAATAGGGGAACATCATTAATCCCAACATAGCCAAGTTGGTATCATGGAATTCACCTGGATGATTGTGATAATATCCAGACTGAGATATGGAATGACTTCTTCAGCAGGTTATTTTTCCTTTGGAAATTTGCCACAACATGTGGGTTTATAATGGATGATTATAGCTCCTGCAGGCATTGTGACATCAGTGTGTGTATTTCCGATTCCTCACCATCAATGTTGACAGTCTTTGTTTCAGCTTATAGGCCTTCATGGGCCTATTTCAGAAAACAAAGCTCTGTTCAGGGAATGAGGAAAGGTCCGAGATGGAGGAAGACTTCCTTGGCTCTCAGAGTTTGGTTAGATTTTCCTTCTTCCTTATAGTAGTACCCTGTATCTTCCTTCATCATAGCACTGACCTCAAATTATTGTAATATGTGTCTCTCTCACCACTAGTTTGAAAGTTACAGGAAGGCAGGGAGTTTCTCATATTTAGTACCGAATAAAGCTTTGCACGGTGCCTGGCACATAGCAGGTTCTCAATAGTTGCTAAATAAATCACATGTCAGATATACTATTTAATGCTTTCATTCAGTGTGAATTCTTATTCTTAAAGATGTATTCATTTATTCATCAAAAATTATTAACACACACCATTTATGTCTGGTTGGTGAGTCAAAAGGGGAAAAAAAGGAAAACAAACAAATGCTTGGCCTTCAAAGGTTTATTTACAAAGTTTGTGTGTGTATGTGACACTGGGAGTTCAGGGTTAGATGGTGCTTAACTAATTGCTAAGATTTTATGCACTTCTCAATGTAATAAAATTTATAAAATAATTTAATCTATTCTAATTTGAATAATATGCTCTATTCTAGACTCCTATTTTGATCATCACCTCCCCAAAACATTCTTAAAATATTTTTTTCTAATAGAACATTATTATTTCATTATGGGGTGGAAGTTGGACAGAATATGCATAAAATTGACTTGGACCTTTTTAAAAGAATGCTACCTAGTCATAGATTTGCTTGTGTTTTCTTATTTTATGCATTTTGCTCATCCCTGGTCCCTGTGGGAAATCGGAATGAAAGGTCAGGTTACTGTCAACTGTGAGAAAGGCTGTTTTAGAAATGATTCTTGCTGAGATCTCCCAGGAGATGTCATATCTTGACATGTGGAATAAGGTCTTAGGGAAATGCCTTTAAAATTCATATGTAAATATGCCATGTATTTATGTTATATGAGGGTTATGTTTGCATGAGTATGTGGAAGTATGCATGTGTTATGTATGTGAGAGCATGTAAATGTGTAGATTATGTGTGTGTTGCATATGTGCATGTGTGTTGTGTGTAGTATATGTGTTTATGTATGTTGTATTATGTGTTTTGTGTGTGCATTGCATGTATATGTATATATTTTGTTGCACATTTATTGTGTATATTAGTGTGTATATGCTGTGTGTGTGAGTGTCTGTGTGTGTATGGCAGTTTCCATTTTTTTTTCAAATATATACTCAGGAAGTGAAAGAGAAAATGTGTCATTATCTGTGGAGAATACAGCCACAAATTAAATAGATTAAAGACAACCTTTTCTAGGTTGTCAGAAAAAATATTGAAGGGCTTTCAAAAAGGGAAAGAAATCTCTTGGGCAACCCTGTCTATATTTGCATTGCTTGTTTCAGAGTAAAGACAAAAAAAAAACCAAACACATCCACGCCATACACTGTTGACACAGAGTCATATTTTGAAAAATACTGGTTGGTAGTACCTCCGTGATATGCTTGCCTATGACATTTTAAGATCACAAATTGCTGCTGGGAAATACTCCCTCTTTTCATATTTACGCTTAAAAAATCTTTTCTTCTTAATGGTTAATTAGGTCACTAATCAAAAGAAGCTCTTAAGAGGAAAATGAAATGTTGACATTTTGCAATTATTTGCTACTGTGAATAATACATAAACATACTACTTATGGAGAAAGTAGCTTTCAACCTCTTTTTCTGCCTGAAAACTCCTGCTGACAGCAGAATCCTGTGCCTTAGGTCACAGACTACCACACCACCTCCTTCCTTACATTCAGTTTGGGTCACTTATGTGTAATTATACTGTGCTTTTCCAAAATGTACTATCAATGACAAAGTTTGCATGTGTGTGCATGTGTGTGTGTGTGTGTGTGTGTGTGTGTGTGTGTGAAGTATACTATTCTTATCTACTTCCTGCTATATCATGAGTGTTAACACACTGGTATAGCACTAATTATGTGAAGCGAAACTCCTTGAAAAATCAGTTTAATCAGAAATAGATAATATTATAATAATTCTAATATTTTAGTCCATTCCAAGCACTTCTTTAGTACCAGGATTGTGATAGGCACGAGGAACATTAAGATGTTCATAAGAGACTGATGGGAAGATGACATACAGCACCCAGTCACATCCAGGGACTATCTTAGAAGCATATATAAAATGTTTACCTTCTCATCTCATTTTCCTCTACTTCAAATGATACTTTCTTCCAGCTCACCTTGATCATGTAACAACATGGTCAAAACAAGCACCAATATTTTTAGCCCTCTAAAATCTTGATTTCAAGCATTTCTCTATGTAGACTCAACTTTCTATCATTGTAGCTTATTCTTCCCCCGGACTTGACACTAGCATAAAGTCAGTGTCCCACCCTTTCACTACCTCCACCACTACCCAGCTAGAATCCATGTATCATCTTTTTTTTTCTTCTGGGTTACTATGTAGTCTCATCTCTGGCTCTCTGGTTTCTAACTTTATTTTCTTATTGTTTCATGGTCTTCTAAAAATATAAATTAGGTCATATCAATTACCTAAACTAATAATTGTGGAATGAAGGAATAAATTATTAGTCTATTCATTTGTGTTACCTGCTCTGCCCCAGGGTAGTCTAGGCTAACATCTTCAGATGGCGCGGTGCAAAGGCCTCATTCTCTTAAGTGGTTGTGTTAGGTTCCTAGGGCTGCAATAATATTATACCACAGACTTTGTGGCTTAAAATAGCAGAAATGTATTCTATCAGAGTTCTGGAAACCAGAAGTCTGAAATCAAAGTGTCAGCAAAACATACTCTCTCTGAAGCCTTCTAAGAAAGAACCCTCTATTGTCTCCTTCTATCTTCAGGTAGATGCCAGAGATCCTAGGTGTTCCTTGGCTTGCAGCTACATGACTCCAATCTCTGCCTCTGTCATCACAGGATCTTCTTACTCATGCATCTGTGTGTCTGTGTCTCTTTACCTCTTGTTATAAGGAAGTAGTTATTAGATTTAGGAGCCCACCCTTATCCAGTGTGACTTCTTCTTAACTAAACTAACTATCCCTGTAGAAATTCTATTTCCAAAGAAAGTGACATTACTAACTTCCAAGTGGAAATGAAATTTGCTGGAACACTATTTAATTCACTACAGTAGTGATTGAGTCCTGAGGAAGAAAAATGCATTTGCAAACATGAGCTCATTCAAACTTTAAAAGGCTAGGTGGTCATCTTCAAAAGGGATTTGTACTTGTCCATCCTCCCCGAGTAGTTATAAACTTTCAGATGACACACTTTGAGGGAGCATAGTTGCACACTACAAGAATCTATACACATATTGAATGCTTTTATTATATAAAAAGCATATTGAAATACATAATTTGGGGAATATATTCCTTTATGCATAAGTACAAAGTGAAAAAAAATATTCCTGCATGTAAAATTTAGAGTGATTTAGACTGCAATTCAGTATTCTAAATAGGATATTTAATTCCTAGTGTATTTTCAAATATACATTAATTAATTAGCAGTGTTTTGTAGATATAGAAGAGTTTTGAAAATTATCTCTTATACTCCTACATTTTAATGATTGAGCAACTGAGTCTAGAGAAATTTACATGTTCACGTTTGTCCAGGCCATTGGTTGCAGAATGAGAACACACTTTTTCTTACTTACAAGTGAAATAAACAGCTAACATATGAAGTCAAATAATTTAATTGGCTCATGACCCTCACTCTTTCCTCCTTGAAGACATTCTTCTGGGAATGATGCCTTTAATATAGGAGGCAGCAAATAGACACTGGATTTTAAAATGCTAATTTAAATTCAACTCAATATTGTTCATGTTTCTTAAATCTCTCTCCGATTTGGTTTCCTGAGCAGTAAAATGAGAACAATATTTATACATAGAGTTAATGTAAATATTATTTGTTTAAAGTGACTAAATTGCACTTAACTATACATACATATATAGACTAAAAGAGATTATACATAGATACATACATACACACATACACACAGATGAGATAGTGTAGCAAAAAGTCACTCTGAACAAAGGAGAGGTGTTCATGATGATGAAGAAGATGATGAAGAAGAAGAAAGTATGGACAAAATAACAGAGAAATCATGTTTTGGGGAAACAAATATAGCACTTTTTCTTAAGGGATTAATAGAAAACACCATAGGTTGACCCTGATCAGTCCTTTGTTTATATCATTTTATAAAATATTCTCAACAAAACTAGACAAAAAAGATCACAAATTGACAAATAAAAAAATTAGGTATCAAAACATTTATGTAAGTTGCCCAAAACCACCAATTTAATATGTGCTAAAGATGGATTTCAAATAAGTGTCGGTCCAAGAGCAAAAGTTAGGATCTGTTTTGGAGCTGATATGCACAGGCAGTGAAATATTTAGGGATGCCGAAACCAGAATTGGCATATTAACCACGAAGTTATTTAGAAAGCCCTATTGACACCCAGGCACTGATGGACGAGTCAGTAAATGCATGCTTTTGCACCTGGCATTTTTCAGACACCTTCCAAGCTCAGCTTCTGCCTCTGCTCTGCCTCTCGGGATGACTGCTTGATTAATGAGCTTCCATTCATAAGGCTTTCTGATGAGAAATGTGTGCCATTACTGTAAGTGTTTGGATTGGCATTGAGACATGCCGGCAAAATCTCTACCCCTGTGGCTAGGGAAATGGAGGGATAATATAATCACGTCTGTGGATTCACACTCAGCAAATCCGTAGGCTTATTTTAGGGCCTACTTTGAGTAAAATTCAGTCAGATTCCTGGCTAGATGTTATATATTCCAGTTCCCATGTTTATTAAGTGTTTTCAAGATTTTATCTTAACCTAATCCTTTCTGAGTCTTTGAAATGTATTCAAGTTTAGCTCACAGATGAATGAAACAGCAGAAGTTAAAGAAAATGCAAGTGCACTGGTTTTCTCTGAATATTTCTGATTTGTAGCAGAATCTAGGTAAGAAAAATACATTTAAAATATCATTGAGAGATAGAGAGGAAACAACACAAAAATTTAGGCGTAACTTCTTGTTTGTGAGACTCAGTGAAGAACTTACAAAGAAATATTTATTTGCTAGGCTTTCAGCATCTCGGAATATAGAGTGCACTTAGTTTTTATTTCCCTGCCAATCTGTCTGAAATCTCTGAGTGTGTCTACACAACAGTAAGATAATGAATTTATTTTTTAAAAAGTGTTAGTCAAAGGTTTTTATTTTTCTAGGATGCTAGATAACTTCTTTGATTTTTTAAAATAAACTTTTAAAGTACAGTAGACGTAGTACAAAAGAAAGTAGGCTTATTGACCCCTTTGAAGTTTATATTTCTATGAGTCAATATTTTTAATTATTCAGGGGTTTTTTTAATAACCCTCAGCTTGTGCAAAACATATAGTTTCCAAAAAAATAGTTAGAAGTACTTTTGCAAAACATAGTATGCTAACTTGCAAGGTCATTCTTTAAATCTGTCCACACTTTCATTCACTCATTCATTTAAAAAATATTTATGAAACAACTATTATATACGAGTGATGGTTGTAGGACTAGTGGGACCACCAGAGATAAAAATCCACAGAAGATTCAGTTTCTTTAGAGCCTTATGATGACATGCAGGCATGTTCTCATTTCATTGTTTCACAAGCTGCATGTAACAGGTGCCACATGAATAGAGCTCACAAAACATACATTTAAAGAAATTTAAGTAATTCACTAAATGATGTCATGGTTTGATATTTTAATCCTCTTATTTCTTGTATACCACTTGTCTCAGTTTGTGAAATGCCACCATAAGTGAATTGTTTTTTCTTTAATCTTAAAAGAGATCTAATGTACAATTTAATTTTCAGTTAAGGTGTAAATACTTCTTTACAAAGAAGAATAAGCAAAGGCTAAACTCCCTTCACCATACCAAACCCTGGAAACACACACATAAGCACATATACATACTCTCTAAGAATATATTAATGTATTTATCTAAAATACACAATACTTAGTAAATACAAAGGGAAGAAAAGTAATAGCACATTGGAGGAGCCTGTAAGACACACTGATAATCAAGTGATCAAAGTGAATGCCATCAGTAATGGGACAAACCTCCAGCTTGCATGTGTGGAGGAATGCAATGAGAAGCACCTGACACATGCATTTATCCATGAGAGTCATGCTGAGGATGGATAACTTTCATCTACATACAAGGAAATATCAAAAAAATCCAAACCGATGGTCATTCTACACAATGATTGGCCTGTAATCTTTAAGTGTCATGGTCATGAAAGTCAAGGAAAGGCTTTCATGAACCATTTCATGTTGAAAGTGACTAAGGAGATGTGGCAACTAAAGGGACATAATATTCTCAACTGAATCCTTGAAGAACATTACTGGGGCAACTGTAGACACTTGATGGGGTTCTGAGAATTACATTTTATAGTAATTTTATATCTATTATAGTAATATTATTTCCTAGTTTTGATGATAGTCTTATGATTACATAGAAGAAGTGGCAAGCAAACTTTCCCCATAGAGATAAGGAAAGTACATCTTTTGGATAGATGGTCTCTGTCACAACTACTCAAGTCCACCATTATAGGAGGGAAGCAAGCATACAGAACTTATAAACAAATGAGTGTGGCCATGTCCCAATAAAACTTCATTTAAAAAATAAGCAACAGATGGGATTTGGCACAAGAGCTATCTTTTGCTGACTCCTGATTTCTTCATAGGAAATAGGCAAGAAAGTTTACAGTGGTTTTGGGGTGTTGAATCAACAAAAAAGTTACTATCAAGTAATTCAGGAAAGACAAGATTTTGCACTGTGCTTGCAAAGATTAGAGATTGTTGCAAAATAAAAATACATATGTACAAAAAGTGCTTATCTGAAACATAAGAGACATCCAGTAAGATGATAAGCCTCAGGGAGCTTAAGTATCCAATGATTGAATATGTAGCTCTAGTGAAAGTTATAACAGGAATGTCAAATGGCCAGGAGTAGTTTAACTAAAAATGTTTCATATAATTTGAGAATGAAAAACTATAATATTTCCAAATAAAGACGTTTTAAAACATGTAACATTAAATGCATATATAATACTAAGTTTTAATCAATTAAACAGTTTTAAGTAGATATTTGAATATTTCAGCTATAGTCCTAAATGTTATATTCAATTATTCAAGTTGGAAAAAATGCTTTTTTTTTCTTGTGAAAATAGGAATTATGTTCATATTTAGGTTTGTCTAAGATCAGTGTACATGGATGTATTTCCCATTCTTCTTTCTATAGAGTTCTATCCTTTATACTGAGGCAATCTAGTGGAGGATAAAGGTCAAGTTTTGTAACTAAGCAACTTACCTAAACACTCTTAGTTTTAGTTTCTTCAAATATAAAATTCAATTATTATGTATATGTAACCAAATGGTCATTTTTTTCCTGGCCCATAGTATGTGCTCAGTTAATATCAGTTTCCTTCTATTTCTCTCACACTATTTAAATTTAATTTAATGCTCCCTATCAGTATCAATATGCTAAAAATGTTATAGGTTTTTGAAGAGAAGAAAATTTATTGTTTCTATTCTTAGCAGTCTTCATGATACAAAGTGTAGAGTGGGCAACTGATAAATATTTGATGACAGATTGACCCAGTAAATTTCTCTCAGATTTTTTTTTCATTATCTTTTTATATAATCCTTTTAAATATGTGGTTTTGTAATGTTGTCTTTGCCAAAATTCATACCAACCTCCCTACAGCATCATGCATGCAATCACTTGTATATAACTATTTCTAAATAAAATAAAACACAGGTCAATTTTATAAACACAGATATATACACAGTGGAAAAAAGCTATGCCTATTGAAGCACATCAATTCTATAAATTATGTAACCTACTATCTCATAGTTATAACTATAATTAAGTTTTTAATTCTGTTCCTTACAACAGAACATTATCTATTACTTCTATTGAAATAACCAGGCCACTTTTATTGGGAAGATTTTCTTAAAGGAGAATATCAAATCATTCAAATTATTTAAGATATGGTAGTAATGACCTTCAGTAGCCACAAACTGATTAATTGATTGACATTTTCATTAAAACTATTAATTTTTAAAGGAGCTATGTGAAATACTGATGGCATTTCCCAATGTGAGTGCCCCCAAAATAATACACCATTAAAAATTAATTTAGTAAATCTTTAGTTCATCATACAACTTTTATGTGATCAAAAATGGAGGTGCAATTAGTTTTATAAAGAAGTTATAGCTTCCTTCAAAGAACACACAGGCCACTAGCTGAGGTAAGGTATATAGAAGTGACGAACACAAAAGCAGTACTGACGCAAAGTAATCCATAAACAAGGTCTTAAGAATGGCACAGAGTATTCAAGGACTTCAGAGGATGGAGATTATCTTGTTGAATGAGGAAGATGGCCTCTGAGTAGGACTGAGAAGCAGAGTAGGATTTCAAAAGACCAGAGTCAAGAACAATGCCTTATGTAAGTCTGCAGGTCTGATTTTATGCTGGTTTCCTGTCAATAATTCATTTGACTTTTTTTTTTCCATGTGAGAATTATACAAGTGACTTCCCCATATTTTTGTGTATAGATTTTGTTTGGAGAGCTATCTCGTAGCAAATCAAAGATGCTAGCTTTTCACCCTCCAATAAAATGTTAGAAATAATCCTAGATGAGTGATTCTAGGTGTCTCAGTTCAAGTCCACATTGATCCAAACAACCATACTCTGAATAAAATTTTTAAAAATGTTTTCCAGATTGGAAAAAATTATACACACAACTATAATTTTATTCTGCCTTTTCTGCATACTTTCACAATCTCTCACTCACTAGCTATTTGTACAAACTTAACCTATAATGTTACATTCACAGACCAATTTAGCATAAGGCAAACACTGAGTTAACACAAGCCATAGTTTGGAATGATGTCAAGGACTGATGCCCCCTCACTTACTCATTCAAATAATTCTAGATACACAACAAAGCTGCAAAATCTAGAGAGAACTTATCTAGACCACCTGAAAGGAAAGAATGTGAACATAAGCTTTCCAAAGGTACGAATAAAAGCGAGCAGACCTGTTTGTCCACCAGAGGTAACTGGGGAAATCTAGGGTTCTGAGTATCTTCCCTAGGGAAAGGGGTAAAGCCAAATACAAAAGTGTTGGGTTTGAGTCTCAGATTTACCACTTATTAATCCTTTCACCTTCCTGAACCTCAGTCTGGGAATAACAAGACACAAATTTCATGGGCTTATAATAAGAAACAAAATAGGTAGTGTATATGAAAACACATTTTAAACATGAAAATATTATCAATATGTCAAAATTGCATTCTAAAATATAATAATATACCCATCTAAAATCATGCTCAGTAGAGCAGTTTTGAGAGTTGCTTGTCTGTTTTTCCAATACTTAAGATATACTTTAATTTCCTGTTTATTGAGGGCAGGTACAAGCAGCTATTGACTACTGCAAATTATACTGGACCACAATTTAGAGAGTTTTAATTCTGTTGTAACCAATGGCAGACAATTATGTGATTGGACAAACCACACAACCTCACTAAGATTATGACTCTTAAGAGTCTAAAAAGGGTATCCCCCTGCTCTAATATTCTATGAAACTGTAGGTCTATTTCTGAGTGAGGTCACTATTTTTTTTTGTCTGTTGTCAGCTCAGTTTTAAGGCAAATTATATTCAGGAATTTATTCATTCAGAGTAAAAGACTGAGCTTTAAGGGAAAATTTAGAAAATGAATTGTATTTTCTAAATACAAATTATAAAATTATAGGTTACAAAAAATTAGTTTTTATTCTACTTCTCAAGCATATGAAAGCACTCACCACCAGAATGGTTGCAACAGCTTGTCAGTAACAGCTGCCCTGGAGAAGAAAAATTAGAGAAATGAGTCATTCTTAATGACTTTTGTCAGTGAAGTATTAATTCAAAATATAGCTAAACAGGGCAGGGCAAGAAAATTTTCCCTTGCTTGGAAAATTTTCAGTGGCCTAGAAAAAGAACAATTGGAACTCCAGGAGTTGAAACTCCATGAGACAAAACAAAATTTTTCATCTAACATCAAAAACCAGTTAGTAAACAACAGCAACACACATGTGCATGCACACATATACACACATACACACCACAAATAGTTACTAAACAAAATTTTATGTAGTGGATGTTCCAGATGTACAAGGTGCTGGGGGTACTAGATTTCTGAGATAACCTCCCTTCTCGACAAGTTTATGATCTAGGTGAGAATAGAGAGACGAATGTAGATATTCTGAATCAGATAGGAGAGCTTTGACCTCTTTCATTATTACTTGGCTGGATGCTGCCAGATCTCTGACCCAGATGTGATAGATGCTCATCTGGCAGGTCTTGATTATCCCAGAGTTGCCTCACTTTTTGAGCCCCTGCACGTACGCAGTCAGCCAAACTGAACATATCCAACCACCAAAGAGCTCCCATGGAGTCTTCCACCTGCTTCTGCTTGGGTCATGCTTTATTTTCATATAGTATTAGGATTCCTGCCTTGGGGCAAGCAACTGGGTTGAGAAAAGAAGAGAGAGCTGGAGGAACAAAGAGAAATGGGTCCCGATTATCTCCTTGTTGCTTTTTTCTTTGACATTATCTTTTTTCCCTGACCACGGCCTTGCTCTGCCAGATATGCTTCATTTTCTGCATGACTTCATTTGGATGGGCATTTCAGGCTCTAAATTCCAAGTCTGATCTCCCACTGTAGATAGACTCTGCCACTAACAAAAAAGAGGATTTAAAGTTCAAAGTGAGTTAGAACAGTCTATGTCTTAAAAGTTTGCTTCTTTCTGATTCTTCTCTGCCATTGGCTGCTTCAACAAGTATTAAATTACTGTACATTGTATAGCAAATATCTCCAAATGGACATTTTTTAAAAATGCACCCAGGAAGTCAGTCTTCTAGCTCAGGGATTTGATGGTGAAAACTGTTGTTGTTGTGAGACACTCATTCTGTGAGAACTGCAGCACCATAAGTTACATTTCTCCCACATGGCTCCCACCTCAATCCTCAAATAAGTGACTGAGGTGAACTAATTGTTTCCAGATTATTCAAGGTAACAATTGGACTGTTATATCCACATGCACTGCATTTGCTGTCACCCCCAGCCACCCAAATGCCCCCAAGATGCTTTTGTATGCCCTCCCTATTCATGCTTAGGCATGTCTTTAGAGCAAATGAACAATTAAATCTTTTTAAACAAAATATACATATTCATCAGCTCTTACTCTTTCAGAATTCTAATGAGAAACTATTCTTGAGGGAGTAGTCAGTGTCTCTGGATCTGAGCTAAATAAGCAATTGCTAAATTCCTAGATAAATATTATTCTATAATTCAGCGAACAATGATTTTCCACTCTTTTAGGGCTCTAAAAATCAGACCTAAAGAGTTTTGAAAATATATGCAAAAAAAAAGTGTTTGATTAACTATATAAGATTAAAAAACTACTTAGTTTTATAACTTTCATTATTTAAATAAAGTGTGCTGCATTGGATATAATTTATAACCAATTTAAACATGAAATATCATATTATAATTTGCACATAAAATTAAGTTCCCTAATTGAAAAAAGAACATATTTCATAAATTCTGATATTATAAATTGATATAAGCAAAAGCAAACAAATGAAAAAGTAAAAATAAATAAAAAATAAAAATAAAAATATACCTAATATAGATATGCCAAGAAACTGCATTAATGTGGACCTAACACATTTTAAACTTATGATTACACAGACACTAACAAGGCTGAAAATAGTCATTGCAACAACTAGCTATAAGGCCATGTATTCTTGAATGCAGTTAAAATAAATAATGCTGCTAAAGTGAGGGAAAATGGGTACCTCTTCAAAAGGGAATTGTTCGTATTAGAAAATCATTAGTATGAATGTTGGTACAAGGTAAATAATTTTTATCTACCTTTAAAGTAGGTTTTTCAAGAACCTCTTGGCATTCATGAAAGCATACTGACTTATGGAAAAATTAGTTCAATGTTTTTGGTGATCTGAAGTAAATTATTTAGTTACTTTGATTTAGTCCCAACTACACAAATAAAATACATTAAACAACAGTTAAGAGCACTAAGTGTTCCTCTGTTGTTTTGGAGAAATTAACTTAGCTGTTTTGTTTTGTTTTTAATGTTTTATTTTTTTCATTAATAGCACATTAATAGCATCTCCTCCCCACCCTTAGGTAAACTGCACCCAGGCAATAACTTTTGGAAATACCAAGTAAACTTTATAACCCTGTTTCAATGTTTATGCTGAAGAAATGCTCTAGTTTTAATATTTTCTTCAATAAAACATTACTTTTCTTTTTTTTTTCTTGCTGTGGACTTATTTGCAAATGAATTTAAAAAATTCCCCTTTTTCCTAGTATATACAACAAAGTACTAGTTTCCCTTCCATTTATCAGGTATAATCATGTTTTGAATTCTTTCATCTTAGAGGAAAATTCACATCTTTTTTATATTTCTGAATCATAGAAATAAAAAAAGCTGCAAACAGATGTGAAAATTCTCAAAATGGTATTCATTGATTTTTAGGTATGATTGAAATAATACTATTGGGTTATCTTGAGGGAGATGGGATTGGTTGCTTCTATGGAAAGATGCTGATACCAGACAGAGGAAGTTGGTTCTCAGAGCCTGAAAAGACAGAGCGTGGTGGGTTCTATGATTAACCATGATTCTCATGCAGGATAGAACAAGCTCCCAGTCATAGCAGGGCCTAGGCATAAATGCTTGGGCACTGTGCATTAAGCGTCATGGCCTTGGAAGCCATGGTTAAAGAGATGGATGCCTCTCCTTTCTAATAGACCATGGGAGCTAGGAGAAAAGAAAAAAATAATGCTTCTACAAGAGGTCTCAGAGATGAATATGATTTCATTGAGGAAGATAAAGAAATGTGACATTTCTTTTATTCTGTGCACAGTGATGAAAAAATTGGCCTGTTATAAACATATTATAAAATAAGTACCTGAAATAGAAAAGTTTTCTTCTTTAGAAAATATATACCATTAGTCTGGTCAAAACCCTTAATTTATTTTAAAAGTTACTAATGATTTATTAAGGAGGAGATTAGTACATGGAAAGTATTACAGTTTTTTGAAATGCTGTCTTGACCCAGGTTTGAGGCCATGGTTAGAAGCTGGTTAGTTCTCCTTCTTAAGTAGCCCTTTAAATCTAAAGCCCTATTCACCTCCCGTTTTGGGCTCTCATAATCTGGACCACTACACACTCACCCTAATCACCCCAGGGCCAGGTATCAGACAACCAAGGACAGTCCCTGTGCCCCAAAGCCCTGTAAAATTACTGAAATTGCCAATTCTACATGTGCTGAGCCTGACTCACCCATTTCTTTCCACAGACATGACACCGAATGTGTTTGTCTGCGATAACTCTTCTGCCTCTGCCTCTGCCTCATGGCTGACTATGGTGCTTCTTCTGAGTGGCTCTGAGTGCTATGTCCTCACCAAGGATCTCTCAGTAATGAAATAGTAAAATTCTGTCTCTCTCTTTCTCTCACTGGGCATCTGACTTCTCCCAAGGTAATGTGTTTAGAACAAATTTCTCATGCCCACTAACATTCACCACCATAGCCCATTTCTGTGCATCTGAGGTTGAAATGTGGGGTCAATAGCCTTTTTGTTGGGTCCAAGTACAAGTTCCAAATTATTACTTCTTCCTTCTCTTCTGAAGCTCTTGCCATTTGAGTTGACCATCCTAATCATGCCTTATTTAATCAAGACATTGAATCCAGTTTTGCTCTTGCTTATCATCTTTATTCCAAGTCCTACCATCATGCTGGTTGACTTTAGCTTTAGCACCCATTTATCTATGTATTACATACTCTAGTATATTCCTTCATATGCATTCTTTGATCTGATTTTGTTTTTTGATCTTCACTTTTACGCATCTTTAAAACCACTTCTAAAATTAGTTTTGAAGGTCAAAAGTCCAAAATCACTCTCACTGGGCTAAAGTCGAAGTATCAGAAGTGAACCAAAGGCCTCTTTTTATAAAATCAATAAAATTAATAAACATTTAGCCACATTAAAAAGAAAAAAATAAAAGATATAACTTATCAATATCGAAAATAAAGTGAGATATCAATAGAAATTAATAGATATTAAAATGTAACAAGGGCAAATGACAAATATATATGACAACTTAGATGAAGTATATCAAGTGTTTTGAAAATCATAAATTATCAAATTTCACCCAAGAAGAAATAGATAACATGAATAGTCCTATTCCATTAAAGAAATTAAATTTATTTTTAAAAACCTTTAGAAAAAAAAATCTGTAGCCCTACATGGTTTCACTGGTGAATTCTACCAAACATTTAAAGAGCAAATAATACCAAACCTATACAATGTTTTCCAAGAAATATAACAAGGAACACTTCCCAAGTTATTTTATAAGACAAGAATTACCCTAACAGCAAGATTAAATACAAACAGTACAAAAAAAAATACACAAAAGGATAAACAAAAACAAACAAAATCCTACAGATTAATTTTTCTCACAGATTAGAAAATCTTTAATAAAGTACTAAAAATTTAACCAGCAATGTATAAAAAGAATATTACACCATGGCCAAGTGGGATTCACCCTGGAAATGTAAGACTAGTTTAAATCTTGGAAATCAATCAATATAATCTACTGTATTACAGATTGAAGGTGAAAAAGCCATGTGATTGTGTAAATTGATGCTCAAAAAGCATTTGAGCCTACATATATGAAATGATAAAAACACACTCAGAAAATTAGGAATTGAAAGGAACTTTCTTAACATGAAAGAGGTCATCTATAAAAAACTACAGCTGACAAAATATCAGTTGATAAAAAAAAGAGTTATTTCTTACAAAGATAAAAATAAGGCCAGAATGTCAACTCCTACCACTCCTACATTTCATACTGAATTTCTTATTTAATGCAATGAGTTAATAAACTTAATCTATATAGATTGCTAAGGAAAAGATAAAACTATTTACAAATTATTCTGTTGTTTATATAAGAAAATATTGTTAGAAAAATGAAAAGACAAGTTATAGATAGGAAGAAAATATTTGCAAACACATATCTAAAAACACGCATCCAGAATGTATAAGAAAATTATTGACATGTATCTAAACTTTGTATAGTAATATACTGAAGAGAAATACATAAAATTATTAACTGACAAAATGATCAAATCTTAATAGTAATGAAACAAACAGCCTTGTTAAAAATAGGCAAAATGTTTTAGAAGACACTTGTAAACAGGGCATATAGAAGGCAAATAAGAACATGAAAAGATGTTCAATGTCAATAGTCATTAGGGAAATGCAAATTAAAACCATGGTAAGATGCTGCTGCACATCGTTTGGAACAGTTATAAAGAAAGCAAAAAAAAAAAAAAAAGGCCCTTTCATTAAACTAGTGCTGGCAAGAATGTGAAACAACTGGAACTCTCATATGTTCTTGATGGATTCAAATGTTACAACCATCCTGGAAAACTGTTGACAGTTTCTTATAAAGTGAAACTATGTCATTGCCATTTACCCTAGGTAAAAAACACATTCATGCAAAAATCTGTACATGAATGTAGATAGCAGACTTAGTCATAAGTGACCTGACCTGTAAACAACTCAGATATTCTTTCTTCTTCAAATGAATACTAGTGCTAATAAAAATAAACAACTGGTAGATGTGGCAGCATCAGCACATCTCAAAGGAATTATGTTGAGTAAAGAAGCCAGTCTCCCAAGGTTACATACTGTATCCGTTTATAGGACACTCTGAGAAAGGGCAAAACTAAAGAACAGATGAGTGTTTATCAGGCTTTAGTGACAGCTCATAGGAGGTTTTGAGGAGGCTGAAACTCTTCTGTATCCTGACTGTGGTAGTGGTTACCTGAATCTGTATACATACATACATACATACATACATACATACATACATACATACATACATATACATATATATATATACATACATACACACACACACACACACACACACACACACACATATATATATTATTATTATTATTGAGAATTGAGCATCATAAAAGAGCCAATTTTACTGTGTGTTAATTTAACAAGTAAAATTTTGGAAAATAGTCCATGGAGGAGAAACAGCTCCCAGCATTTTACTCACTTGTCAGGCACATTTAATATTTTCGAAATTATTTTGTTCATATCCACATCACGTGGGGATGTAGGAGGGTGAGCAACAGTTGTCCTAGGATCAAGGCTCAAAGGCTAAGTTAATACTTTTGTATCAGGACTTCAAGGGTGCGGTGAACAGAGCTGCCAAGCTTCACCCTGGTTTGCAGGGAGGGTGGCATTTTCATGTACATTATTACCACAATAATGTTACCCCTTGAAGTAGCTCTGAATATGAATATCTTGCCATCACAAAACAATATCCCCTACCTCTACCCTTCACCCACAAAATCACATAAGATATTTTAAGTGTCATGAGTTGTGGAATTTCATTTATTTACCTTAAGACTCTAATGCATATTTGAAATTCCAATTTTGGGAGAGGTCACACTCATTCTAAATTATTATACTGGTATGCAAATTAAGTAATGCCTATACCTTTTAGAATACTTTTTTTTATTTTTGAATGTGGGAAAGAATGAAGACCTTTACAAAGGGAGAGTCAAGTGTGTTGTTTTAACTATAATGGTGTCTTATAGAAGCTAGAAGCTTATCGTAGTTTAGGAGTCTAAGTAACCCTTGTTTTTTTTTTTATTCATAAAATGGCAATAGAAGTACCAACCTTATGGGGATGTCAAGGGTTATATTAGTAGGAAAAGGTACCTTATATGAATAGGTTTTCACAAATAGAAATTATTTTAGTTGAAAGGAAGAGGCACAGGAACACTGGAGGAATTCATAATTTTTACTATTGCATTTTGCCTAGGGTGAGAGCAGTAAATCTACACTAATCCAATTGCTAGGAGAGCTCTCTATTCCATGGCCTGAAGTAACAATTGTCAGACCTACTCTCTGTTCTCTTTAGTGGGCTGGTGGCTATTTGCAAAGCTATCTAAGTATAGATTTTTGTAATCCTACAAAAATAAAAATAAAAATAAATAAACATAAAATGTTTATTCCTGTCTTTTTAATCCTTCAAGTCGTGAAATTCTATCAGTCTAATCCTGAAAAGGATTCTATGGTGTGGTACACACTAGAGGAATTACCTGATTACTACTGTTCAGAAAATGTAGTCTTAGGTATGGTAATAGCCATCTCCTCCCAGAAAGACAGAGTCTTGTTTATCATTATTGGTTTGGACTCTTCTGAGAATCTTTGACACATATAACAAGGTTCATTTCCAAGCCAATTTGAATTAAATTTTTTCATGATTCCATGAAGCACTGGCAAATGCTTCCTCCAAATTAGAATCCTTTATATTTTCCTCTCTTTCTCTTGCTTCCTTTCCCAATGATATTACCCAGAATTAAATATCCATATTGACCAGAAAATAGCTCCATTATTTTACACAGTTATGGATGGTTTACTTAAACATTATTGGGTAAAATAATACAGTCATAGTTTTAAAGCTGAAAGTGATGAAGCAAATTATGGTTTTATTCATGGATTAGAAATAACAGCCATTTCTTAAGTCTATTTTCTAGTAACAATCACACATAATTTCTTCTACCTCTCAGTCAATACACCTTGCTTAATGCATCTTCCACCTTCTTCTTCCAAATATAGATTATTAGCAATAGTATCCAGATCTCTAGTCACTTCAGTGTTTCCTCATGCAATTATGCAGGTGTTCTTGACTACTGCCTAAGCTTTGAAAAGAGTAAGACCTCTTTTACCCATCCAGACTTAGATCAGCTTGTCCAGCTCTGGTCTTTGGTCAACATCACCCAACTTGCCCAATTGTATATATCTCTCCACTTCTCAGTTAGATGATAAAGCCCATACGCAGGGGAGCACAACGGTGTAAAATGACATTTTGGTTGAGAACATTTATTTTGTCAATGAATCAATGCTCTTCCCCACTCAAAAAGTATAAACTTAGATGAATTACATACTTTCTTACAACCTTTATTTACCCATTTATAAAATGAGAAGAAGCTACAGGTGGTTAAGACCCCTGATAAAGGTGGATATACATAGTCATGTTTGTTTCTTCTTCCTATGTTAATAACCTCACAAGTAGAAATTTTATTCTTAATATTGGCAGATACCATGTCTAACATTATGTATTTGAATGCTTTAAGAACAGGCATACCCATCTACTTTCTCACTGTTCCTACCACCCTTCACTGTATATATGTAGCTACCATATAGTTATGCTATTCACCCACTACTTAGAGGCACTTGCATTTGCTAGAATCCTTAGATCGAGTGTTTCATATCTAAATACAAAGTTCAATAAGTAAATTAATAATTAGGAAAGAAAAACCACTTTCTCCAGTGATGTATGTTTCTGTCGGTGTGTAGGGCCACATTTTTTAACCACTGGAGCAACAGCTATTCCAGGACAGTCACTGATTTCATTTGTCACTTTATTGTCAGAGTCAGAGGAGTGAATTAAAGCCAGAGCTGTCATTGTCATTTTTTGAGAACATTTCTTTTCCAAGCCCAGTTTATAGTTTGCTGTTTCACTGGATAGAAAAGCATTTTTTAGGAGAAAATGTGATCTTTGCCTTTCCTCATGACCTTCCCTTTTCCTGAAACATCAAAATATGTTTTCCACATATGGAGCCCTCCAAAAGTCAAAATTCCAGGACCAGACCATGTACACCAGCCAAAGTATAAAATCATCTTTTATACATGACACCTCTGTTCAGTTAGAAATGAGAATGGATCAAAGATCAAAGGAATCTGTAGTGTGTTGACCTAGCTGCCAGGAACAGAAAGTTCCTCTCAGTGTTCAGGAATTCCTGATAACATGGAAGTACATTTTGCAAGGCCATTGCTAGTTTAAAAGATACCTTATGTGGATTAAAAAAAAAAATCCCTTTTTGACAGACAAAGCATGGCTTGGTAAGTTAAGGCGTGGTTAGGTTTTGGTCCACACTAATCCTCTTGGACAGTGGCCAGTTTATAGTTAACAACCTACAGAAGTATTTATATATACTACATATGATATACCTAGTGATGAACTTATAAATATTCTTTTCACTTTCATGTCTTCTTTATACTTTTTTATAATTTCCCTTTTCCTTTTTTTCCCCATTTTTTTTTTTCTGTCCCTGTATCAGGGAAGAAATCACAAATAACTGCTGGAATAAAGGGAGATGAGTTTCCATCAGCACTCCCAATATTAAGGCTTGAAGAAGAGTCTTCCTGTTTGAACGAGTCAGAAGGAGAAAGAGATATTATGAAATGAGGCAGGGATAAGAGAACTGAGCAGGGTGTGATTGGGTTCCAAAGGGAAGGTTTCTGAATTTCCTGGGCAGTTCCATAGGAAGACAGAAAACAAACAAACAGACAAAAAAAAAGTCAAAGAAAGAATGGCTGTGACTAAAGAAGAAAGGCCATTTATAGCCTCTCAAATACCCAGGCCCTTATTGGTACAATAATAGCACAGATTCCTACACCCACAGATGGGATCTGAAAACCACAGAGAGTGCCAAGTAGGCAGAAATAAAGAACTTCTCAATGGTGACCTCTGGGTTAATATCTAAGAACTAACCATTCCCCTCCCCCAACCAAAAAATGTTTTCTGAGCTAAGATTCACTGCAACCTTTCTCAGTCCTCAGAAGGAAGGGGTCATAGCATGTGAATCCCTAAGACTAGAGCTGACATTTTTACCATCCCAACAGATGGCATATAAAATATAAGAAATTGTGAGTTATTTGAAAATAAAATGATATTCAGGAAAATCTTGGTCTTTGTATGATGCTCGCTACCTCTAGACAGTACCTGTCATAGTTCCTGGTTGTATCACAGTAGGACCCTCTCAAATTCTAGGCATCTAGTTCCCAGACAGTAGAAACTTTAAAGAAAGTGAGATGTAATAATTTCTTGCCTTTTCTCCTCCTTCAGAGAAATATGATTTCAGTACTACTTCTTAAAATCAAAGGAAAGACTCATTAAATATAGGCAATAGGTCCTCAGCCAACCTGTGGCAGAGATGTGTTTGGTTCAGATGGTATTTCAGATGCCACTTGATATCACCTTTAAAAAAAATATATCCTTCATGGTCAGAACACTTAACATGAGATCTACCGTCAACAAATGTTTAAGTGTCCAATACAGTGTTGTTAACTACAGCCACCATGTTTTATAGCAGCTCTCTAGAACTTATGCCAGTTGATTAGCAACTCTTTATTTTTTTCTGCCCTCAGACTGTGTTTACTCATGCCATCTCCTCTTCTGCACAGAAAGTTCTGGCTCTAGCTTCAAAAG
Organism: Cynopterus sphinx; assembly: GCA_030015415.1. Taxonomy (NCBI): domain Eukaryota; kingdom Metazoa; phylum Chordata; class Mammalia; order Chiroptera; family Pteropodidae; genus Cynopterus; species Cynopterus sphinx. Next base: position 23,174,050 of record CM057384.1, on the reverse strand, counting down.
ATAAACCCTATTTCAGTTGTCCTTGGTCCTGTCCTCTGCCACCATGCCTTGACACAGGCACATTTTTCTGCCGGAAAAGGTCTAAGACATCTTGACATGACTGCCTGCCACACTGTTGGCATTGTAGAACTTGGAATTCTGGGAGAGAAAATTACAACATATAAACATATCCAAACTTCTCTTGCAGGCAAAGAAAAGATTTTGTCACCTCTTAAAGTGATAGCCATCTCAGGAAATCCCACTGACCTAGTCATGAAAAGCATGGGCCTGGAGGCCAGAGAGAATTCATTAAGTGACATATTCTCTGCACAAAACTGGAGTGGACTTCGGGTGACAATAAAAAATGCTGGGCTAGGTAACCAACAGGAAAATACATGAAAACAAAGTGAAAATATTTCTGTCTCTCTTTATACTTCCTAGAAGGAAGAGAATAAAAGGTTGACTTTCACTATCTTAGCCTATATTTACCAAACTAGTTTGAGGGATTGCATCCACTGGCAGCATGAAAATAGATTGTCTGGACCAAAGTAATTTAATTCCATCCAAATCTGAGTGAGGGCTCTGTCTGATGAGATTTTAGCCTCTGTCCAAGGAGGAAGTGACAGCAGAAGGAAGTGACCAGTACTCAGCTGAATCACCACATTTCCATAAGAATGGATGTGGCTTAGTGATATACAGAGCACCAGAACCTTTCCTTAAAGATTCCAGGAATAAATATGCAACAAAAACTGAGTAAACAGAGAGAGAAAGGAATAATCTCTCTGCCCTGCACCCCATCTGGGTGAGGGGAGAGTCTTTTTGCATGCAGGTAGTATGATATGGACACTTTGCCTGCTGAGCTCTTTGTTGCCCTGCACCAAGAGGCAGGTAAAGCCAAGTTGCTGAGGACAACAGCACATTTTACTAAATCTGTGAAACCTATCATTGTTTGTAATGCCATACTGTGAAAAAATTGAAAAAGCAGAAAAATGCAGACTTTCCTAATAAAATAGCTACTGCTCCCAAAAAGCAATTGCATAGCTTAGGTTGTTCTGTTTTAAAGAAATGTAAAAATCCACAGAAAAACTTAGAGCCCGTAAATATAGGCAGCAGTACTCAATATTTGCAGCCAAACTGAATGTCCTGATTAATTTAGCACTCTCTACCCTTCTTTTTGTCTTTTCTCTCAGTTCTTTTTAAGGTCACATCTTATGATTTGATGAAAAAAAGCAAAGTTTATTGATTTCAGAAGCACTGTATGTGGCACTTTCATTTTGAGAAAAAGATGATGGGAGAGGGCGAAGAAAAAGTCTTTTGTTGTCATGGAAGTATATGCATTGAATAAGCCATCCTAGAGTCATATTGCCAAGCCTAACATATATATTCCAATATGACTCAAAGTCCACAGCTATTTCCAGTATATTATGTGGCAAAAATGTGTTTCCCTTATGGTCTAAAAGTTGCAAATACCACAAAGTTCTGTGTTAGAGGAAATGTGTGAAAAAGATAAGGTCCTTTTGTGAGCAAATCCTGCATTGTGCTCCCCTATTGACAGATTTTGTTTGTTAAAGCTGTAATTCCTGGCAAATACTACCAGAAGCCTGTTTCTCTGGAGGATATGAAGTCAAATATGGATACCACTAACTGGAAAATATCTAGTAAAAAGTTACATATTCTTGGGAGTCTGCTGAACTATTTCTCATTTGTGTAAACTTCTGACTTGACACCATGGGGGTCACATGTGAATTTGCAAGAAAAATGTAAAAAGGGTAGACAGGAGAAGGTAGGAGGTGGAATTATTATAGGATGTAACACCTTCATGAGTGGAGAAACAAGGAAAGAACATCTTACTGGGGAGGATAGTTATTCTTCTGAGGAAGAGAAGAACATCTGTCTTTGGGTTTAGATCATAAATAACTTTCATCTAGTTATTTATGTGCTCTTTAGTTCTTGAGTATTTTGATGATATCATTTAGTATCTGTTGTTTAGTTATGGGGTTCAGAGCCTAAATAATTGTATCTTTTTTCCCCCATCACCCTTGTTTTTCTTAAAATTATATATTTCATATTTAAACTAAATGTTCTTTGTTTCTGAATATTGCACCGTTTATCATAGCTTACTTAGTTAAAAAGAAAAAATGTGATAGTTTTTGGTAGTGAATATTGAGGACTCGAAATTCCAAAAATATCCAGCATCTGGTTTGTGAATTATGACAAGAAAAAAATTCTGAGATGTTCTAAATTAAAGTAATAGTGGCCAGAGAATGAGAGAAGAGACAGAACAGTTTGTCTGTTAATAGCTGTGGACCAGCTCTGACAGAAGACTGATTACATCCCTGTGTTTCTGTTGGAATTTAGGGTTAATTTCCAGGTGGGTATTTTTGCAATTATCCAAAAGAGAGAAGCCAGGCGCCATGGAATCTCAGGAGTCATGGAATCTCAAGAGTCTCCGCTTCTAATATATGAATGAGTTTTCCGGACACTGCTGTGGACGCTGCTGCAGACTCTGCTGCACCTATCCCAGAACTAGCCCGGTTTACCTGCCCCCTTCCCTTTATCTATAGCTTATGTAAATCCTTTCTAAATGTCTTGCAAAACTCCTGGATGTTGAACATGTTGTCTTTTTTACCTAGCCATGCTACTGGTGGTTTAGACTCATGCCCCAAGACTAGTTTCCTCTTTCTCCTCCTCCTTCCCCTTCTCCATCTCTTCCTTCTTCCTCCTCCCCCTCTCTCTTCTCCTCTCCCTTTTCTTCTTCTTTGGCTAGCAATGGCCTAATAAACCATTTCTTTTAAAAAGACTTTTAATAGCAGAAGTTAATTTTTTTTGTTTGCCTATTTAACAATTGTGTGATCTCAGACAGCAGTAGTCTCTGTGTTGACAGTGGAATGGAGCTCCCTATGGTTGTACAATGTGTTGGCCCTGGCCATCCTTAACATGGGTCATCCATGGCCATGGATTTGAGTAACTAAAGTAGCACAGGGTTAGTAAGGATGAATAAGCACTCCATTACCGGATTTCTCTTCCCATACATTGGTTTCTGCTTCAGGGCCAGTGGTCCAAATAATCCATAAGAAATAAAGGAGCCCCTTTATCTGCTAGGTTGTGCCTCTGGGTCTCCTCAGACTCCTACATGGAAACTCTCAGAGAGAAGAATAACTTATTCAGCAGAAGAGGCTTGTTGAGTGGCTCAGGGTTAGCATTCCCAAGCCAAATTTGTTTTCCAGGGATGCTGCCTGCTCAGCCCCTATCTTTCCTGGGGGAAGGATTCATGAACATTTAACTTAGGGGTTTTGCATATCTGCCAAGTTTTGATTTAGAGAAAGAAGTTACTACTCATAGAAGTTTCAAATTATTTAAATCAAAGTCATCACCTCTGGCCTAGTCAAAGTGAAGAGCCTTATCTGAACCTTGCTTTCTCATGGTTTCTATGAATTTTTAATTTCACGGAAACAATGAGAAGGCACAGAGTGACTAGATGCCTCCAATCCAGCCGGATAAACTCTTCTGCAATTAGTCACCTAGATTTAACATGCATATAGGCCCTTTTAGTGTCTTAAATTTTATGGCTTGAGGAGAAATACTTTTTAGATCTTTATCTCACAACATGCAAACTGTCAACTTTAGTGAGGAGACACAGGTTGGTAATGGCACAGAAATAATATTATGCATGACTTTCTTAGCTTCCTTTTGAAAAACAGGCAAACATAAATACAGCACCCTAATAGAAATTTTTTTTATAGAAGAATTTAATGTTGTTGAATAATAGGGTAGCAGGTTGTTTTAAATTTTCTCTATTTTCTCATATATTTTTTAATCTTTTAAAATTATTTTTAAGATATAAAAAAGCAACAATATGAGAGAAATGAGAAGTAGATATCATGGATATTACAATCTCTGAGACATTAGGCATCTTTGAAAAAGTAACTGTTGGGTAACTATAAATGATTATAATCACAGTGTAACTTTTGATAATACATATATATGATTTCTAGATGTGACCTAGAAGGAACGTACAAGTCCAAGAGATTAGCTGCTTCTGAAGAGTCTCTGGAGATGTTACGCTGATTATTTAGTTAATCATATATTTTTAAGGAAATTGAATCTTTCGATTAAAATATAACCCAGAGAATCAAAGGGTAACTGTCTGTGCTTTTTTATAAGATTATAGGAAATTCAGTGACTTACATCCTCTATGTCATTGAGGATCACATTTTCAATTTCAAAATTTGGTTTTGAAAAATCTTACTACGATGTGTAAGTTTACTTCCATGTTCTAATATGGAAAGTCTTGTAAACATCATTTTCCTTCCTTTCCTTTCCTTTCCTTTCCTTTCCTTTCCTTTCCTTTCCTTTCCTTTCCTTTCCTTTCCTTTCCTTTCCTTTCTTTCGATTCCTTTTCCTTTTTCTTTTCCTATACCTTTTCCTTTCCTTTTCCTTTTCCTCTTTTTCTTTTTCTCTTTTCTTGTTTCCCCTCCCTCCTTCCATCACTTTCTTTCCTTCTTCTTCTGTTTTAAAATTATTTGGCCAATATAAGACACTGTAGGACCTCTGTGCATAATTCTGAATCTGATTTTATAAGATGAGGGGAAAACTGTAAAAGTTAGCTCAGTGGGTTCTTATCCCCAGACAGAGCCTAGAGACAATTTTTCTTATGTTTCAGTTCAGCAATCACCACACCTCCCTTTGTCTCCTTATACCTCTTATCTTTATTTTTTTCTTTTTTAATCATCAAAACTCCAATTCAAAATAAAATCTACTCAATTGGCAGTTTTAATTGAGTTTTTCAAATGGTTGAGATTTAATTACAAAATACTGTTTCTATAAACTAGAGGTGTGTGTGTATGTGTGCACGTGTGTGTGTGTGTGCGTGTTTCCTTTTTGTATAGGTGATTTTAAGCATAGAATAAATCAAGATATAGGCAAAATTTTCCAGTCTTGGCCTGGAGATGGCACATAAGGAGAGGAATAGAGAACAGGTCTCTACCTCAGAGCAGCAAGGCCCCACCTGAAGCACAGCTGGACTAAGTTGGCCTTGTGGGGTGACTGAATCCCCACCTCACCCCAATACATCCTCAATTTCAAAGTTCCTCTTTTTACATTTTTCTATGATTAGAACCATCCTCCTTTATCTGAGAATTTGTGCCATTTTAGATACAAATGTGACCAGAAAGAAACACAGATTAAGCCATAAGTAGTTCACATCCATATATTTACTACTATCCTAAGATATTCTTTCTTGACAGTAAATTTTTAAAAGTTTAGAAAAAAATACAAAGACATATGTTTTTAAAGTCTGAATAAGATTGGGTGAGAGGTAAATTATTAGTAAAAAAATATTGATTTCATATATGCATTTATGAAAATTCATAGCATGGGCAGCCTTGAGCATAATCAAAAAATTAGTGAAACTTGTGTTTAACACCCTCTACCTCTTTTAGCATCTTTTCCTACCATGAAATTCAAGACAAACCAGTCCCCAGTAAATTCACACAGACCCCTTGGTGTTCCACTCTCTCTCTTCTCCCAGCCTGGTGTCCCCTACCATGACAGGTCCTATGTAATATGACTCCCCACCCCACATTCCCATCCACTTAGATGCTTAGCTAGCTAATGGGCTAAATGGGTCTAGTAATAGACACATATAGAAAACAGAATAAAATTTTCTTTCCCAAAGTATTTCTATTCGCCTTAACATGTGAGATCATCTCTCCAGAGACAGGATGGAGCTGTGCTATTTTTAGGCAGGTGGAGGCTCCTTGTCTTCAAACAAAACACACTCAGTAGTTACGTGGCTACTTCTTTCAGTTCTATACAAAGTTCATTGGTGCTGATACACCTTAAACAATAAAATATGGTGACACATGAAGTCACCGGAGGTGATGGTTGGAGAGTAAGCATATTCATCAGTGATTTATTTCAGGCCAGCTCCAGATAAATACCTCAAATTTTGCCTGTTAAAAAGTTCATCTAGTTTTATTAAAACAGTCTTTCAGTTTATAAACCTTTGTAAGTGTTCAATTAACAAAAACCCACTGTGAATTTAGGAATCTCTTATATGTTCCCCCACCCCCTCTTTCATTAACAGTGGCCTTGAGCATATCAACTAACTTCTCAGTCTGCAGATTCTGTAGGGGGCTTTAGAAATCTATTTCCCCCACTGCAGTTTCCTTTACAGCTTAAAATACCTCTGCTTATTACTATTCCAGGCCCTTCTCATATTCTCTTATCTAGGTCTAAATGCAGTATGCATTTTCATGGAAGGTTTTGTTTTCTATAAATATAAGAGCAATGGTTCTTAAGGAGGTACTCTGTGACAACCAGATCTGGACCCACGCTTATTGCAAAAAGTCAGTTGTCTAGAAATGGTTCCTGACATTTGCATGTACTTCTACATTTGTACCACTTCTCTAACCCTCTGTTTTGAACCAAATATTTCATCTAAAGTGATGATCTCATAGGATGGCTTAGTTGTTATCCAATACAGAAAGGCCACTTCAATAGTCTCTAGCCTCTTTATGGTGGCCAATATATAAGTGTCTTTGGCTGGAACTTTGTCACTTGTTGCAGCCAAGACATTTGGGTCATTTAACACAGACATAGGCTCTTTGTAGAAGGCATTATCTGCAGACATCTTTCTTACAATGAGCTTGCAGGAATGACAACACACTCCTTACCAGCACACTCCTTTTCCTAGCTTACAGTGTTTATTTAAATTATTGGGCTACTTGCCTTATCTCCATGACTAGTCAGTAATTTCCTTGGGTGATATTCCAATATTCCAGTGCTTAGTGTAGTACCTTTGAGATAGTGCAGGCTTGATAAACACTGAGGGAACTATATTTAATAAATTGAGAGAGCCACTCATTTGGGTTTCTAATACAAAATGGCCTTGGCTATTCTGTTTTAAAATATTTAGCAGTTCAGTTAAAAACGCCCCTGTGAATCTTTTATGACATCATTTATCTTTCTATTTCTTTTCAGCTTTAAATTGTACAGCCAGATTTATTTGCTGTGGTATTAGGTTTCCGTGTCTACCCAGTTCTAGTCTAGCTCGTCTAATGCAATTCAGCCTTTTTACTGCAAGACTCAGATTCAAATATTAAATCAACATTTGCCATTAAGACTCCACATTTGTCTATGCGATGATGATTGGATTCATCTTTTGGAAAGGAATCTATATAAATACATCTTTTCTAATAATTTCCAAAGATAATCCACCCCACCTCATATTTCTTAAAATGTGGATTCCAGGACTCTGAGTTTCTTTCCTCTGGGCTGCCATAATGTCTACTGTCATTTCATTACCTTCACCTTGTGATTTTCTAATGTTTGCTGCCAAATAAATTGTTTCAGAGCAATGCTGCATGATTTGCCATTTTTATTAAAAGCAAAATCTGATCAACAGCATTCCAATTATAATGGTAAAAAGAGGAAAAGATAATCAGACTCCGAATTAAATTGCATCTGGACAGGCCTGTATTTGAGGGCACTAATAATATATTGCATATGTATTTGTGCAGAGCATGCCAGAAGTGAATTCCACATCATTAACAAAGTTCTCCATCGATCGCCCACAATCTGGCAGCTGTAACCAGCAAGGTGCAGAATCAAGCCTTCCTCGCTACTGAATATGTATTATCATGGCCCAAGCAAGTCCCTTCTCTGCCTACGGGGTCTGCCAGCCTCACATCTGCTTGGAGAGCAGAACGAGGGTTTGCATTAAGGCTCTTCAAGTCATTTCTCTCCCAGACAGGGATCTTGCATTTTAAACACCACTGCACAAAGAGCTTGGAACTCCTTCCCAGAGTCAGTTCTCCTGGCTCACTATGGAGAACAGAGAGAAATCTGTCACCCCTGAAAACAGCCGCAACCAGCCCTCAGGAGGTAATGGGCTGAATGAGGAATGTGTGGTTGCCACTGGCTTTCTATGCTAATAGTAAGGGGGAAATCAGGGATAGGGTAGGAGCTTGGTTTGGTCTAGCTTAGTGATCTCTTACATTTTTTTAAAAAGTATATTTAAAATTCCTTACCTCATTTTTCAAAATAAAATGTATTACAACAGTCCTTCATATAATATGTCTTTTGAAAGTTGCAAGAAACAATTAGCAAGAGGCGGAGCTGTGAATGGGTTAAGAAGCTGGATATCAGAGAGGCACATTCTCTCACTGAATTCCAGCTCTGCTGTTTACCAGCTCTGTGATCTGGGGCAAGCTATTTAACCTCATACTTCGTTTTCCTTATCTGTAAAATGGGAAAACAATAGTACCTACCATCTAGGGTTGCTATGAGGAATAGATACATCGATACATGTAAAGCACTTAGGGATGTGCCTGGTACAGAGAAAAATAGTAGAAGATATTAGAATTCAGAAGAACTAAGGTTTCTCTCATCTAATCAAAGTGATGATTGAAATTGGAATTTCATTTTCTCATGATCTCACAACTAACAAAGTGGCAGAGACGTTACAGGCATTAACATCCGCAGATGAAAAGTTATCCCATGTTCCTCTGAAGTGTTGGATGGTAAGCATTTGCTGCAGCTGATACAAACCTTTTTACATATCATTTTTTGTGGGGGGGGGTGAGAGGAGTTTAGGCTTATTAGTAGACATGCATTTCAATTTTTGTTGGACTACCTAATCTGAAACCCTTTTATGATAATCAAAATTATCATCAAAGACTTATTGAGTACCTGCTATGTGCAAAGCTTTGATAAAGACTCAAATGAAACAGTGAAGTGTTACAGCATGGTTCCCGTCCACCTATCAACAGTTCTGTGTCTGAACTGATGGCTCTGACAACATGCGCTAGAGAGGGCAAAGGTCTGTCAGGGATGGAGAGAGCCTGCTTGGGACCCATGTCTTTCCCTGGAAGAAGTAGAAGCAGAAATCCTGCACTTAACCTAACAGAGGACTGGACACTCTAAGGTCAGATTAGTGCCAAAGACTATTGATTAGGATCCATTACGGAAATGAGAGTAGGTGGTCATAAAGGATTCATGTGGCTTCCTTTGGGCCAGAAATTTTTTCAGGAAAAAAAGATCCAAGTAATTTACTCTTTTCTGTATCTAATGCATATTTGTTGTCTGGTCAAAAAATGGCAAGCACTGTGGAAGCATTATAGAATATACAAGCCATATAAGACTCAGCTCCTATTCTTGACAAACTTGTCATCTAGAGAGCTATATACCTTATGAAATTCAAGAGTCTAAATATAATGTAGAAAAATGCTCCTAATGAACAACATCAATTAAAATAAAAAACAGAAAACAGTAAAAAAACAGCACTATGTTAGCTGAGAAATAAGTGAAACACATGCATCCTGAATCAACAAAACTTCTCCCCCATCTCAGACCTGCTTTTTCAGAGAGAAGGAGAACACAGGGATAAAGGAAATCTTTTTCAGGATGCAAGAGCTCTCTTAGTAAAAACAGAAAAAAAGCCAAACAAGCTTAAGAATTCCCTCTGCTTCTCAATAGTCTCTTCTCTGTTCCATTTTCTGCCATGACAGGTCACTCGTTGTCACTTGAAGCCCCAGCCCTCCACTATTAATTACGCCTCTGGGTTTTTATTTACTTTTCATCTTAGAGAAAAAGGAGTTGGAAAATAAGGGATTTCTTTTTCAGCAGTTCCTTTCTTGTATCACATTCTACAGCTTCCAACCCTGTACCACCTTCCTGAGAGATTGAAGAAAGGTGGGGAGGGTAGGACTCAAAATAAAGGGGAGGAGAAAAGTGGTTAAAAACTTAATTTAATATACTACACTAAAGATGCTGAAAAATGCATTTAGTTCAGAACCTCCACCACTGAGTACTGTGAGTAGCATTTAACTCTAATAGGGTTTCTGCTTCATCAGCTACAATAATTATTTTCCTTAATTTGCGTTGGACATTCTGTATAACAATCTCCATGTTTGGGGGGCTCTTTTCATAAGCGAAAACAAAAAGCAAGGGTGTGATCTGCTTCATCTCTTACATCTGGCTTGCCTTCCTTTTCACAGCCCTAAAATATATCTTCGCCCTCTCTCCGTCATCAGCATGAATTCCTTGACATTAACAGCATCCATCTCCACTCTCCCATCCCCATCCCCACCCACAACTTAATTGGCAATTCGCCACCTCTACCCTTGTCTTTAAAACTAGACAAGCTTTCCTGCAACTTGCAAGAATATTCTGTCCCCTGCAAGAAACCCCAGAGAGGCTGATCTTGAAAAGGCGCAAATGTATTATTTAAAAAATGATATTGAGATCAAACTGCGATGTGTGTTTATATCTTTTTGATCTCTATTTTTGTCCTTCATTAACTATCCCTTTACCCTCTTTCTCCAAGTGTTTGCTACAGATTTTCAATCACACCCACTGGCAAAGCCAACCCACAGGGAAGCTCTCAGCAGCGCCCTTCCAGAACCAACCCAGCAGACGAAAGGCAGATGGAAAATTCCAGGGGTTCCGATCTGAACATTTAAATGATCATTTAGCGTAACACAAATCTGCGAGATATGTATTTTTAGTTTCCTATGCAGAGCAATAGAATTGAGGCAAATGCAAAGGATCCTGGTGAGGATGTTGCTGAGAAAATGCTTTGGAGAACTACAACCAGCAAAGGATGAATTTAGGGAGACTCTGAGAGGGACTCGGGAGAACAGAAATGCTATTTATAATAATCCCTTGCATTGTCTGACATTCTGTCTTTGAAAATTTCACTCACAGCTGCTATTTTGATTTTTTAATTCCCACTTGGGTATAGGAGCAGTAGTAAGACTACATGGTTTTGCATCCATTTTACAGATTCAAAATGATTTGAGTCAGAAGAACAAAATGGTGGCAGTTCTAGAGACAAACCCTTCCCATCCAAGAAGGTTCTCATTGTATCTAAAATAAGCTAATATATTACCCAGAAAATAAGGCTACACTTGGGAATAGGTTCGTAATTTCAATATTTAGATACTATTCAAAGACAGGATTTAAAAAAATATTCTAATATAGTTGTCAGTAATCTCAATGACAGATAACAAATGATTAGAAATAGAATAGTATGTGATTTCTGCAATTAAAATTCTTTAAGGTTACTTTCCACATTCTAACATGAAAAGTAAAAATAAGATATACCAAAAGTCATTAAGACATCTGTTGACAAACCAGCAGCAAGTCCAGTCCTATGTGACACATCTCTGCCACACTAACCAACCAATATAGGTTAAACCAGCTTTTGTTAGAGCCAGCACTCCATGCTCAGGGTAATGACAGTTTGACATACATGAAGTACCAGAAAGACATTTAAAACAGAAAAGATGTTATGTATAAAACTCTATCTCAATTTTCATGATAAGAATAATTTAGCTTCCAAAATGAAGCCAGATCCTACAAACAAGGAATAATGGTGGGAATTTGAATCATGTATCAATTATAGAATATCCAAGAGTGCTTATAAATACCCTGCTCTTTCATAGTATGCAATATATACCTTCTCCTTGCTGTATTTGTGTCTTTATTGTTTATTATGTCACTAGCTATGTATTTGGATTCTGTATTCTGAGACTCCTAAGAAAATGCCGTAGAAATATGAATCTGTTAATGACTAAAAGTATTTGTTTAAAGGAGGAACAAGCCTGACCTTCTTATCCCTTCTCCTATTTCAAATCTTTCTAATTTTCCAGTCGGCTAATCCTTTAGAACTTTTAGAACTACTACCTCTCCTATAAAGTTTTCTGAATCACAAACTACAATTATATTTGGGTAAGTGTCTCAAAAACAGCAAATAAGTAATATACATTGAGCATTTCCATGTGGGAGGCATGGAATGTAATTCTTTACATGTATGATCTTATTAAATATGCATAATAATCACATGAGGTGGGTACTGTTATCCATGTTTTATAATAGTGATAATACTTGCCTTCCTTCTTGACTTCCCCACACTGATGACTAAATAAGAACATACAGTATTGCCTTCTAAAATTATTTTTCCCCTGCTTCTCTATTTTAATTGACATCATCACCAAAAATCTTGATATTTTTCTCTTTTCCTCATCCTCCACTTCCACTATATCAGCAGTCCTATTGATTCAATCTCTAAAATACACCCTTAAAAACCTCCACTTCTGTTCTGCTGTTTATGTACCATCTCGGTTAAATCAATCATCACTGCTTGTCTACACTTGTGCAGTAGTCTTCTTACTGATATGCTTGCTCCATTTCTGTCTTGCTATAATTAAAAAGAGCAATCTTTTAAAATATAAATAAAATTTAATGTCCTCACGCTCAACCCTATAATGGCTTCCTATCACATTTAGAATAAAATGCAAACCCTGTATCCTGGTCTTAATGATCTAGCCTAGTCTAATTTTCAGACTTAATCATTCTCTACCTTGCTCTGTCTTTCTCAATAACAGTGTTTCTTAAACGCTCCAATTCATTTCTGCCTTAGCATCTTAGCACTTGTTTCCTCTACCCGAAATGTTCTCTAGCCTTTTGCATAGTAAGTGTCATCATTCAAATCTCTGCTTTACATGTTACCTTAAAAGGCTTTCTCTGACCACCAAATATAAAGTTGTCACCTAGGCATTCATAGCACTTATCACTGATATTTTCCTTCTTCACTTCCTAATTTGCTTGTGTACGTCTGTCTCACTGTAAGAGCAAGGACTATGTTTACCTTATTCACTATTAGGACCAGCTACAGAATTTCAAGGGCCGAAGGAAGAATGAAAATATGGACCCCTTCTTAAAAAATTACTAAGAACATCAAGACGATGCAGCAGGCATTAAGCCAACTGCAGGGCCCTTCTTAGCTCAGGGCCCTATATAATTACAAGGCCCATGCTGTATTCACACAGGGCCCATGCCCACAAAGTCTGTTCACTATTATTCTCCCAACTCATACTAGTTGCTTACATTAATTTTTTGAATAAATTATTTATTCACTTATTTGTTAAATACATTTATTTGTTAAATAAATGAATAAATTGATGAATGAATGAAATTAAGAAAACTGAGCTGGACATAACAAACTTGTTAAACACAGAGACTAAAATGCTGAATTGGAATGAAATCTCAGTCGGATCTAGCATTTCCTCTCAACCACTGTACCACATTGCATCCTAAGACAAATAAAAACTAGTCTCTGGAACAAACAAAAAATATTCATCCTCTGCTTTCAGCGAAACTTAATATCATACAGAAATGAAGAATGACAGCAAACAGCTACAATTCAAAAGAAGTGTGTGCTAAGTATTTTAAGAGGAGTGTGAAAAAAGTTATGGAAATGTGTCAGGTGAATGCTTAGAAATTGTACTTGAGGTGGGCTTTGAAGGTTGGTAGAAGTTTGGAATATGAGGGATGAGGAAAGTTCGTTACAGAAGATGCAATAGAGGAGGCACTAAGAAAAGGCTATGTAAAGGGGAGTGGAAGGAATAAAACTGACACATATGTGAGGTTTCACTTAGGGTGGATACTTACTGCTTTTTCAATAGGAAATGGGAACCTGATTGTAACATTCCAAAAGCTTAACTGGAGAAAGGTGAATCTGGCTATAGTGAATAGAGGGAGCAAGGGAAAGAAACCACAGGCCATTTTCCTGAGCCTTTCTAAGGTGTTCCAAGGAAGAAATGGATAATGGGAATCACAGAAAAAATAAAAACCTAAATGATTAATTGAAGTGGGTAAAGGAGTAGGAATTCCAAGTGTTAATTCCAAGTCTTAAATCTCCAGCATAACTATTATGCGCTTGCAGGTTTACAAACATTATTTCTGTTCCTTATAACATATACTTGAGGGGCTTTGTCAACATATCTTATTTATTCATAAATCACAAGAAAAGAAATCTCAATGAAGTGAATGAGCTCTCTTGAGGCCACACATTAAGCTCTTAGCACTGTGACTTTACTATATCCTGTCTCGGTTAATGGGGAAATCGAGGTTAGAAGCAAGGAAGTCAGGACTTGCAGCTGGTTAGGAGAGTGGGAATCTTTACTGTCTTATAGAGGTCATATTTGTTTCATATGTATAAATACTGTCCCTTTTATTTATTTTGTTTTCTTTTTTTTACCCACAAACTGTCTTTGTGTATGTGTGTGTGTGTGCGTGTGCATGCATGTGTGTGTGTGCTTTTACAGTAAATAGCACAAGACTAGTCACTTAACAAACATTTTATAAATTTTTATGAATATTATGCCAAGTTGCAACTCATAGTTGAGAGTAAAATATATCTTGATTTCAACAGCATAAGATCTAATTAATTTGGTAAAATAAAATCCAGTATTGACTAAGAATTTTTTTAAAGTCATTTTCATATATTTATGATTAAAAATAAAGAATTCTCCCCAATATATTATTTAGTCCCAAGAGTATGTATATTGAGGAGTGATGAAGAAATATTCAAACAAACACCAACTAGAAACATTTGTTGCAGTAACACTCTTCTGTTGAACATTATACTCAGCTACCTGCCATGAATACGCCATGATTAGCAGGTATTTTAATAAAAAACAAAAAATAATTTTTATTTTTCAATTATAGTTGGCATACAATATTATATTAGTTTCAGGTGTACAACTTAGTGATTAGACAACTATATAACTCACAAAGTGATCATTCCAATAAATCTAGTGACCTCTGACACCTTACAAAGTTAATACAATATTGTTAGCTATATCCCTTATACTATACTATCTCTGTGATTACCTTGTAACTACCAGTTTGTAATTCTTAGTCCCCCCAACCCTGCTTCCATCTGGTAACCCTCAAAACAATCTCTGTATCTATGAGTTTGTTTCTGTTTTTTATTTGTTTGTTTTCTCTTTAGATTCCACCCAGGACACTACTCTCTAGGTGTATCCTGAAATTTCTTTTCCCATCCCATTACTTTTAGTCTGTGTGTGTCTCTTAGTCTGAAATGAGTCTCTTGTAGGCAGCATAAGTAAGGGTCTTATTTTCTTATTCATTCAGCCACCTTATCTTTTGATTGGAGCATTTAATTTCTTTGCATTTGAAGTATTTGTCAATGATTATGTAGTTATTGCCATTCTTTATTTGGACTTTTGACACATAATTTTTCTTCTTCCTAAAGAAATCCCTCCAACATTTCTTGTAATACTGGCTTGCTGGTGATGAACTCCTTTAGCTTTTTCTTGTCTGGGAAGTTCTTTTACCTATCCTTAGATTCTAAATAATAGCTTTACTGAGTAGAGTAATTTTGGTTGTGAGTCCCGGTTTTTTATTACTTTGACTATTTTGTGGCAAGCCCTCTGGCCTGTAAAGTTTCTGTTGAGAAATCAGCTAACAGTGTAATGGGCACTCCTTTGTATGCAACTAATTGCTTTTCTCTTGCTGCTTTTAAGATGCTCTCTTTGAATTTAACCTTTGGAATTTTAATTATGATATGTCTTGATGTGGGCCTCTTTGGGTTCATCTTGTTTAGGACTCTCTGAACTTCCAGGGTTGTATGTCTATTACTTTCACCAGGTTAAGAAAATTTTCCATCATTATTTCTTCAAATAGAGGTCTCTTAAACTATCCTTATTATTTTGGATTATTTTTTCTTGTTGCTGTTCAGTTTGGGTGTCCTCTGCTACCCCATTCTCTATGTTGCTGATTCGATCCTCCATTTCATCCACTCTGTTGATTACCTCTAATATACTCTTCATCTCAGACATTCTATTCTTCATTTCTGACTAGCTCTCTATTATGTTTTCCACCTCCATTTTTTCTGTTGTTGTTGTTATTTTTTTATTTTTATTTTTTATCTCTTTGCTAAAGTTCTCGCTGAGTTCATCTACTAAGTTCCTTGAGCATCCTTATAACCAGTTTTTGGAACTCTGGATATTGTCTTCATTTTGCTTTTCTCCTTTTAATAAATTCTTTTTCTGGAGCTTCGTTCTGTTCTTTCATGTAGAACATGCTTCTTTGTATTCCCATTTTGGCTGCCTCCCTGTGTCTGTTTCTACGTATTAGGTAGGGCTCCTAAGTCTCCTGGTTTTAATAGAGTGGTTTATGTCGTAGGTGTGTTGTGGGGCCCAATGGTGCAGTTTTAGAAGGGCTCCATCTGCAGGCCAAGTTCAGCCACAGCTTGTGCACCTCTGGGGCCACCTGCTAAGAGTCACCAAGCAATCCACATATGGCTGCCACCTGTGCTGGGCTTAAAGTTGCCTCAAGGGATTAAGTCAGACACAAAGGACAGCTGCCAGTAGTGTGGGGCTTGGGGCTGCTCTGCCCAAAGAGGTACAGGGGATGCTGAGGCCAGATACTGCTTCTTTGGGTTTTGTGAGCCTTTGCGATATTTTATGATAGTCCTCAGCAGAAGCCAAGACAGCTGGTTTGTATAGAATAAATCACTTGAAGCAGGTTGGGTGGTTCCACAACAGGGAGTCTCAGGGAATCTACTGGGCAGAGAGACCTGTGTTATCCAGGTTGATGGTGCCTGCGTCTGCAGGCTGAGAGTGGGGCGGGCTCAACAAAGGAACAGTGGTTTCTGCCAGCACCTAAGTCTGAGAGAATGCTGCCCCTTCAGCCCTTGCCCTGAAGCCCAACTCAGTGCCTTCCCATATATCCCTGGTGCCCCTCAAGCAGCTGCCCCAGTACTGGTGTGCACAGAGAGCAAGTCCATTGGTGAGTAAGGCCAGGTGTGGGCCCTGTACTCTGCTTCCCACAGCCCTGTCTCACTTGGCTACAACCTCTGCTGGTTTTCACAGCTGTTTCACATCTCTGCCTCTCCTACCATTTTGAGGTGACCTTGCTTTAGGGCTTCTGTTCAGCCAGACTTCAGGCAACTCCATGTACTGGTTGCTCTGTAGTTTTGTTATAATTTTGGTGTGTTTGCTAGAGGAGGCATGCACTGTCTCTTATCTTCTATGACATCTTGGGAGGAGACAACTCCTTGGAATATATTATCTATCTATCTATCTATCTATCTATCTATTTATTTACAGCAGAAAAGAAGAGCTTTATTAGAAGGGATAGTGCACTTCCAGATGTGGAAGTGGGACTGAATAAGAGAAGCATGGCTCAAAGGCCTGAAGTAGGTTTTTAACAATATTGCTCACTAGACCAATACATCAATTCATTTTCTCCCCCATGTCTCATCAGAGACAGTTTCAATTTATTCAAAAGTTGCTTGTTTAGAGCAAGCCATCATCCTATTGGAATCTGAAGTATGTCTCCCTTTGGGGACCATATGACCATTTAATTTAATTTTACTTAGAGAAAAAATGCATCAACTCTTGTTTTACTTCCCTGGGAGAATATATGCTTCACAGATTAAGAATTCTCACCAATGAAGCTCTAAGTCCTACATCTTGTCAGGATGTTTGTTAACATACATCCTCTCTCATTCTATTGACATGTGAAATTGAATTTATATTTATCCTCCACCTAAACACTACTCATTAAATATCAACAGCACAGAGGAGGAGGTGAGAATCATTTTCTGTTCTTATTTTTAATGAGGCCACCTTAGAAAATGAGAAGGAAAAAAGAAGTCAGGCACATGAGTTCATAGGCTAGTGATATGTGATCAACCTGGGGTAGGATCAATTATTTGATAAAACTGTTTCATGTACCTTCTATATATACAGAGCTATGCACTAGATGCTGGAGAAGGAAAAGGGTAATACAGAGAAATATTTTGGCATTCAAGATGACCAGTCTCTTTGGGAAGGTCACATAGTCATGAGAAAAAGTAAGTATTCAAAGCAAGAGAAATCAAAGTTTTATATGCAAAGAAATAATATTTTAATTATTTGTATACCCAGACTACAAAGATGATCCCACAATGTGTCATTTTGGAAGTGAGAAAACAGTGCAGAAGTAGTGTAAGTTTATAAAACACCTATAGAAAGCAATAGAGCAATACCTGTTATAAATACAAATGCATTTACTCTTTGGCTCAGAAATTCTTTAACAAGATATTTATCCAACAGATATATAGGCAAAAATGAAAGAACTATGTGCAAGCAAGAAAATTCCATGCACTGTTTTTTTTCTTTATATTTAAAAAGATCGGAAATAATCTATATACCCATCAATTAGGAATTGATTAAATATGTTACAGCACATTATCTGATGAATTTTTGTAGCTATTATAAATAAGGGGGCAGTTTTTTATGTATGTATATGAAAAGATCTTCAATACATATTACTTTCTAAATAAAAATGCAAAGTACAGAACAAAGAGTACAGTATGATAGAGTGCTTAGAAAATATATCAGATATCATAAATAAATATGGAAATAGGAACTAACTGTACATGTAACATATATAACATATATATATATAATACATATACATACATAACATTTCTCTCTCTTACACATACACATATACGTACACATATTATGTAAATGCTTAGACCACTTAATACATTTGACTATTATGTTTGCCTCTGGAGAGTGGAACAAACCAGGGTTTATGAGAGAAAAAAAAACTTAATTTTAACTTTGTAAATGCTTTGTATATTCACAATTTTGTTTTGAATATATATCTTATTTAAAATTAATTCAAGACAGTGAATTAGTACTATAAAGTAGAATATGATTGGCTGATTATAACAGACTCTCTGCTATTGGAGTTCAGCAAAATGAATATGCATCCTAAGGTGAGGACCAAGAATTCACTGGGGGAAAAAACCTGCTCTGTGGGAATGGAGTAGTGGTTGAGTGTGGTGTGAAAGTGACTGTATTTACCCCTATCTACAGAAAAAGCTTTTAGTTTCTACCGAGTCCACTTTCTAAGCTGATAGTCACTCCCACAGAATTAACTCTAAAGGACCTGTAAAAAAAATAGGAGAAAGGGCATCTAATTAGACTGCAGGATCATCTATGCTGAAAACCTTTTCTCATTCCATGTTACTTACTGTCATCTGTCCTATAGAGATTGGGGGTGAGTCAGGACTCAAGCTAAGGAATTCACCTTGCTCTAGGACACTTCTGTTTCCTGAATTAGAAGAAGCTTCTATCAGAAATGATAAAGATTTTAACTGTTCTAAATTACTTTTATTCTTTTCTCCTTCCCTTTTAAAACTTGCTTATTATCACTTTCTAGATGGCAATATTACTGAAGAATAAATATTCGTACATTCAATTGGTATATTAGAAAAATTTGTATTGTTGTGTGAAAGACAAAATGTACCAAAGAAATAAGGAGATGATTTAATTTAGATTATCGAAAAGGGAGAATGTTTACTAATAAGAAACATCTCAATGAAAAGAAAACGGGCCCAGGGTCATTTTAGAAGCAGGTAGATAAATGTTTCATGAGTTTTAGGGAAGTATGCAGAAGAAGGAAGATGGGTCATCTTTATAACAAATGTGCTAGTGTAGAGTTGTCTTTTTTGTGGTTAGCCAAACACAATAGGGTAGAGAGATTTCTTAAGTGTCATTGTTTTCTGGCAGCACCGGGCTCAGGTAAGGTTTGACAATGCTATTTGTTTCCATTGTCGAACAGAGTCCTTGAACACAATTCTTCCAGCTACTCTGGTTTTATCTGACTTTTTACCATTGTTTCCTCAGTTGCCAACCTCAGTGCTTCATTGATTTTCTCAATATGGCCTTCCTACACAAGTAAAGTGTTCCTGGCCTATTTTTTTTCTTTCTTACTATCTATTTTATCTCAGTGATTATTAGTTCTGATTGGTTGATATCTTCTACTAATGTCTTCAACGACTCTCCTTGTCATTAAGAAATGATTTTTAGGACTTAAGTAACTTCATAATCTTTTACCTCGATGTTCTCTAATAACATATACCACAAAGCCTTGCTTGACCTTTCTCACAGTGAAAGAGAACTTACCCAACTCTGGAGAAATACTGGCTGGACCTCTTTGCCACAGGGTCTGGAAAGAATCATAACAAAAACATCATCATTTATAAAGGAAAATAGAAAGCTTACCTGTCCACTAGTTTTACTAAAGACAAATTAGGAGGAAATGAACCAGGAGGGAAAAAAGAAAGATTTAGGTGATTCAGACTGAGCAATAACTGTTGACAGGAGAGGGGTTATTATTAAGTATTAGGACAAGTTATCAAGGATGGTAATAAAAAAGTAAAAAAATCTCTAGGCTGCAGGAATCTATCACCTTAAACAAGCATAATACATACTAATATGTCCTTAATGAAATCTATACGAAGGGAAACATTTGTTTTACAGAACCCTAATCATAATACAGCAGTTTTTTGCTTCTCATATCCCAGTGACACAATCTTAACTCTTCAATTGCATCCAGTGTCTCTAGCTTCCACCCCTGAATTGCTTAGAAGCAGAAAGCATTAAATTATGAGTAAAACTCTAGCAATGGGTTTAAGATTGTATTCTACTTTCTCTTTTTTTTTTTTCAAAATGATTTTAGAATATATTTAAATATTTTTACCTTGCTACAGGAGGGGTTCTTTTATTAAATAAACCTTTGCTATTATTACTGCTGTAATTATTGAGAAGGGCTGCTTTTCACTTATATTTGATGAATTCAGTGCTAATGCATGAGATCTATAAAATATTAAGCTAACCTCTGAGTGTGCCTCTGTGGCCACAAGGTCTTTTACATGTCCAAAACAGTGTGTTTCTGAACTTTCATATTCCTATGCAAATAAAATACAGCTATGAGGATGCACACATCTACATCCACAGCTAATTACACTCCTAAGGACCCTCCATTGTCTTCTATTTATGTATAATGAAATCCCTTGCACTTTATCTGCTCCTGTAATTTTTAACATTAAAATACATAGAGAAAAGAAAAACAATAAGTGCTGCCCCACCCCCACCACACACAACCCCCAAACCAGATGGATTTAAAGGAAAATCCTTCATTTGTTCCAGTTGTGTCTATGCCAAGCGTTTTGCAGTGAAACCCCTACAGTGTGTTCTCATTTGGGAAAAGAGAGTGTTACAGAGGGGCAAAGGCACTTTCCATGCCTGTTCCTGAGCCATTTTAAAGGGAGTAAAACATGTAGGGGAATGTTCAATGGATTTTATAGCAAAGTATCATGGTGCTGTTATCAGCTTCCTTGTGGGAAATGGTAATGTGTATTCATATAAACACAATGGGGTTGAACATCACCTCGTATTCATTTGGATGCCTCTCAGTACCCAAGCAACTCACACACAAATGTCTATTTGCTCCCCCACATAGCTCTCAGAAACCAAGGCTCCCCAACCCTCTCAGGCCCTGCTGCTACCCAGCACCTCAACAGCAATTGCAGTTTTATTTTAAAAGCACATCCTCACTCTTACTATTAACCAGAAATTTGATCAATTTTTGTTCTTGTCCAGAATTTTGGCCTAAGATGATAATTAGCTTTCTTCAATTTTTTTTTAACCCAACACATAAAAGCAACAGTCATTTTATTATTTTGTTTTTAATCAAAATTTCAGGAAAGCAGAGCAAATGAAAAATAAAACAAAAAATCAAAGCAAAGGAAAGAATAACAACAAAAAATCAAGCACTGAGGCACAAGTACAAGGGTCAAAGAGAGTAAAAATATATTCAGATGCCAGCTAGAATCCCTATTTAACAATGCAGTAGTTTTATGAAGATTGAAAAATAAGACTCTTAACTGCTCAGTATCTTAGTACTTCCATATAACTGTGCTGGATATTCAATTGAGGGTATATAAAGGCGAATGGGTGTGGTGGGTAAATTTTCAGACCACAATCCAATTCCTGGGAGGCTAGCCCTAGTTCTCCCACTACCCAGTTAATCTGAACAACAAATAATAATTGAGTGTAGAGACTATTAGTCACACGCTTACTTTTCCTAAACAAAATGTCATGGTTCATGAGTATAGGTATATCTGACTGAACATTCACCAGGAATTTTGGAGAAAATCATATGAAGTCAAATCAACTGCAGAATATATTTCTCTATACTCATGTTAAGCTACATTCTAAGTAGAATCTTACAAGTGAAAAATATTTGGGATATCAATATTTTGACTCTCGCAGCATCCAGGCTGATGTAATTAATCAAGGAAGAAGACATATTGTAAGATGGGCTTGAGCCTGGATTAAATACCCAAATTCCTGTAGCAGCTGGTTTCTCTATCACACCTCATGGATCTCTGACTGCTTTGGTTGATCACTGTTTTATGTTTTTAATTTTGGATCATTATGTATATCTAAGATCATGAAAGCAGGTACTGACAGTGTATTCTATTTTAATTAATGAATTCATTAGTCAATCATTTATTGAGTAATTATAATTTTCTCTAGCATTGACTATATGAAGATGAAAATGTTGCCGCTCTCACCTTTAAAGAGCTTAGATGTCATTAAAAGAGAGAAGAATATATATAAATTGTTTGATTATGGCTGATAGCTGTTTTAATAGACCTTCATAAAACACACAGTGATAGCCTAAAGGAGAAGAGATAAACACTTTTCAGGGCAGAGGATAAAGAGAGGATTCAGGATGAATCTATAACTAGATGAGCAATTAAGATAGGTGTTGGAACATACGAGTCTGAGATGCTGAAGAAAAGAAGGAGAATGCATGTGCACAAAGAAAGAAGCAAGAAACCTCTTGGCATCTTTAGATAACCATAAACAATTCTTTTTGGAAGGCAAATACAGAGGGAGAAAAAAGAGGGAGAAAAGTGGGAAATAAGCTGTATAGGTTGTAATTTGATGAGAAGAAACTACTGAATAAATATATTTCACTCTCTTTTCCAAGAAGAGTGTTTCCTAGGGTGTATCTCTCTACCCAGGTCATTCCTGGAAAGAAGCGGAATTCTCAGAGTCCAAGTCATGGCCTCATCATCCCTGATCTACTAATTTTTTTTAATAAATGTGAAATCAAGTTAATTTTACATCAAAGGCATTTATACAAGAAAAAAAAAACACAACCAAGACAATTTGAAAATTATATGAGAAGGGAAGAATAATTTCCCTTGATAGTAGGGTAATGAGACTGGTGATAACAAGCAGGTTGTATGAGCACAAGTTTCAGATTTAAGGGACTTCCCTAACCAGTTGACGGTCTCTTTTGTTGGCACCAAGGGACTTCTTTTTAATTGCACAACTGAAGCAGCAACTTGCACATAGCTCAGCTCTACTTATATATTCAGAAATACTCAGATTATTGGGTATCAGGTTGATAGTCAAATATAATCCCATTTCCCTAACCCAATAATCTTCTTGAATTAAAAAATAAAGGACACTAAAATATCATATAAAAGTTTTAAAACGTTTTTTTTCCAAAATGAAATGAAGGCTAGAAACCCAGAAAGTAATTGAATATAAAAGTCTTTTTTAATTCTGAAAATTTTGGCCTAAGTCACAGAGCAAACAATGAAGCAGTGGCTAATTCAAGGTCAAGAATCTATTAGCAGACCACTTTATTAAGTTAGGAGCCCAAAGGGCTTGGCCCATTGCACAAAAAGAGAAGCTAAGAAAACTTCCCTGTCTTGACCTTGGCACTGGGCAGTTGGAAAAATAAAGAAAATATCCCTTGAGAATTTATAGTCATGAGTCACCCTTTATATAGGTTTGTGATCTTATTTTACTTTTCTTGTGTGGTCGGAAAACTTCAAGAATTTAATTTTAAATGTTCTTGAGCTGGAAGAACCCACCCCACCCCCACCTAACATACATCAGCCTTCAGTGATTATAAGCAATCGTGATTCATCTGTGAGAGAATGCTACCTTTACTAAGGACTCAAGAATTACCAAAAAAAATGTTCATGGAAAGTAAGAAGCTCATAGTAAAAAAATGTGTGTGTGTGTGTGTGCGCGTGTGTGTGTGTATAAATGTGTGTTTATATAAATGTACAAATTATATATATACATATATGTGTGTATATACACACACACACACACACACATATATATATATCAAATCACTGTAAATTAAAAACAGAAGAAATAAGAAATAGAATCAGATTCATAAAGACCAGATATTTTAAGTATCAGACATGAAATATAAAACAATTGTGTTTAATATATAAACAAAAGAAGATGTTTAAAAATAAGAGCAAAAACAAGAGATTATATCTTATTAACTAGATTTAAAGAAAATAGAATTTAGGGAAATAAAATATTTGCAAATAAAAACTCAATAGATACATCAATAGAACATTGGACCTAAGGAATTTGAGAAACATGGAAAACAAGTAACTTTTTTTTTTTTATCTGTAATACAGTTCAGGGAGAGACAGATGGATAGTAAATATAAGAGAGCCAGAGTCATGGGGGATAGACTGGAGAAAGTCTTGCATGAATGCAATCAAGAGTTTCAACAAGAAATAATGGAATAAGAAAGAGGCTAAGTTAGAAGAAAGAATGACTGAAAATATACCAGATTTGTTAAAAGAGAGGAATATTTAGATTAAGGAAGCCAAATGAATCCCAAACAATATTAATGTTCAAATGCCTTCTGGGGTTCAGATAAATATCTTTACATTCAGACATTTTAAATAGCATAGTCAAGCACTCGGATTTCCAAAACAGCCAGCTTTTTATACATAAAGTCTATCTTTGTATTTAACTTCTTTTCCCAGTGGCACTAGAGAGATTCCTGAAATTCCTAAAAAGCAGAGCATAAATTTCAGAGTCCAGAAGGCCATAAATTGGATAACAAAGGGCAGAGATCCATGAGATCCTTAAAATACCTCAAATAAAAAATGGAAATATTTGAACAAATTTTCTCTCTCTTGAGTAGAGCACATTTTCAGCTGCCAGTGGCCTGCTAATTCTTTCCTTTCTACTTTGCTTTGCTGGTCAAAATGAAAATGACAAAATGTTGTCCTAAGCAGTTTTACAGAATTGATCAGGCAAGACTAATATAGACTTTGGTTCCTCATCATTCATTAGTACGTTAAATTGGAGCAAGAAAGGAGCAAAGGTTGGTGTACAGATTTGCTGGGTTCCAAGTAAGCAAGTACTTGATGATAGAAGGCTGGGGAACTTTTCTTTCTGCAAAGGCTAAATCAATCTTCAAAAGCAAAATCTGGTATGGATAATCTATTTCTTACTCAAGAAAATCTTGGTGAAGACACAATGCAATACACATATGACAGAAAGAATAATTGATTGGAATTTTTGATGGATGATTTTTATAAAATTGTATATATTTGTGATGTCCAAGTATAAAATAAAGTAGAATTCATACCCCGATTATTCAACTTCACTCAGAGCCTTTTCCTATAAAACATCCCTGGTTTTCAGCAGAGAATAAGTTAAACAGACCTTGATGTGTTCAAAATATTCAGCTTCCCTTATGCTCTTATCTTCAGTCTCCCATCACCAAACCCATCACACTCTTCTTGGCTTTTCCAGCTCACACTGATTTACTGTTCTGAACTTCTATAGTACACATTTCTCATGCTGTTCATTATATACCTTATTTTTATGTCTTATTTATTTTGAGTACATTTCATACATGAAATGTTTTGAGTTTATCAAGGCCAACAACCATGACTATTACTTTAGACATTTTTTAATACCTAGGAAGGAGCTGTACTTCCAATACTCCATCATGCCCAGCTCAGATTGTACGCAATGATTTGTTGAATCTTGTATTTTATTTGTAGAATGAAGGCATGATATAAATAACAAATCCAGTTTTATAAATACATCATATCTCCTAAACCAAAAGTTGCTACTGCTAAATGGTCACAGATTCAAGTGTTTTTCTTAGGAGAATCATGCCTTTCCATGTAAAAAGTCATTATTAGAAAAATAGTCTCTGCCATCAAGTAATAGACAGTTTAATTAAGCAATGTCATTAGTAACATACATGTAGAACATAAGGTCAGTCTACTTTAGAATCAATAGATAATTCAAAAGGAGTACTTTAAAATTAAAATGGGTTTAAAAAGTTTTTTTTTTAAGTTTCACACTTGACAAATATGAACTAGCGTTACCCATTGTTGCCCATAATTAAAGTAAATGAGAGAGTAAAAGCAATTATTTGGTTCATCAAATGATTGATTATACCAGTTTGAAGTCACCAAGTACAGGATTAAATTTTCTCTGAAATTATCAGAGTTTTATAATGAGGAAATGAGGGAGTTTGGGGCATATAAATCAAATGATCTTTCCAATGTAATAAATATGTATTAAAATCTAAATTTAATCAATTACTAGCTACTTGATTTAAGTTGCTTAATTTGAGTTTCAGTTTCCTCATCTCTAAAATGGGAACAGCAATAACCACTTTGCAAAATTGTTCGGACATTAAACAACTTAATGAAAATAAAGGCCTCATCACTATCTATAGCTCGACAGACACTTAATAAACTCATTATCACACAAATGAACCATCTCTTTTGAAATGGATTAAAAAGTAAACATGGTCCCTACATTTTCTATTAGATTTGTCAGTCATTGTGACAGTCTCTTTTAAGAAAGCTGTCAAGTAATAGACAGTTCCTGCCAATGGATAGCTTTGAGGGAGGAGCCCCAGCCAGTCCTGTTTTATACCACTCCATGGGCCTCTTTGAAATGGAAAGTGCTCCAGACTCAAAGGCAGCCATCCTTATGCAATTCAACAACGCATGAGTAGTCTAATATGAACCATCTGGTCCAATGGTGAACGAGCTGGGGAACCTGGATTATTGCTTTCAGGAAATAGAATAGAGAAATATGGAGGGTAAGGAAAATCCGTCAGCTATGGAGGAAGTTAAA
This sequence comes from Cynopterus sphinx, assembly GCA_030015415.1. Classification (NCBI taxonomy): domain Eukaryota; kingdom Metazoa; phylum Chordata; class Mammalia; order Chiroptera; family Pteropodidae; genus Cynopterus; species Cynopterus sphinx. The sequence goes on along the minus strand of CM057384.1, from coordinate 23,147,459 downwards.
GTCAATGCTGTTTATTAGTTAGGGTAGGGAGTGATGTGTTGTGAACAAACCTATATAAAGGGTAAGCAAAAGACAAAGGAATAGAAACCATAGATAATTAGACATAGAAAAATAGAAAATGTACATTAGGAGGACAAGGTAAAGAAGCAAGGAATAAAAGTGAGAAATAAGAAGCCCAGACATACAAAAATGTAAATGTTGATGGAATAGCTAAATGGAAAACTCAAAAGAAGATCCACCATAAATTCTTACCATTGTGATTCTTAGAAATGCTATGACCAGACTTCCTTCATCTGAGAGTCCCATCCCAAATCACTTCTTCCTTCTATTGCTCCAAGGGAGAAGATTATATATTTCTCTTCCACCTTCCTCAACCTGCTATTCCTTGAGTTAGCACAAGTTTCCTGTAACAAACTAACACTTTCAGTCTAGCTATAGTGCCTTGGAAACATTTAAGAAGACAGAAGGAGATCTATGTTGCAAATAACAACAGAAAAAGATACTCATGTTAATTTCCTGCCCCCTCCCTTGTGTTAATACATTAGCATCTCTCTGCACTTTGTTCACTTTTCTCCCTCCACAGGGAAAATATCTTTTTCAAGTCTCTCAACTAGAGTTGACCTTTAAACAACAGGGGTTTGAACTGCCCAAGTCCACTTATATGTGAATTTTTTTTCAACAAATACACAGTCGGTCCTTCGTATCCTTGGGTTTCACCTGGGGATTGAATCAACCTCAGATCAAAAACAGTATTTTTAATATCGGGTTGGGAATCCGAGGACACAGAGGGACAACTGTATACATTGTTCTGTGCCACTTCCTTCAAGGGCATGGAGCAACTGCACATTTTGATATTCACAAGGTGGGGGTGCTGTAAGCAAATTCCTGTGGACACCAAAGGATGACTGTAGTTAACTTTGGGGGAGTCAAAAGTTATACATGGATTTTCAACTACTTGGAAATTGGTGCCACTAACTCCCCTGTAATCCAAGGGCTAACTGTAATTAAATGCTACCTATTTAAAAAATGCCCAGTTGAAGCTTCACATCTTCCCAAACACTCTGACTATAGGAATATTTTATAACTAAATTCCTAGACCATTTTTTAAAATACTCAACACTACCATAGGCTAGCTCTTTTCCTAAAATTTGCGTTGTTAGTTAATGCATTGTTATGTTGCCTATTCTTTATGTGCATCTAATCCATTCTCTAACACATATAAGTTCTTTGAGAACAGAAACTAAGGCAGATGCATTCTTTGAATTTCTTTTATCTTCACATGATATCTCTGAGTAGCAGAATAGAAAAAAAATGAATGAGTAAACAAAAATCAAATGAATGAAACCATGAATAAATTTAGTGTGGTCAAAAGGCTTACATAAGATTGCCCGTAGGACCCAGACAAAGAAAGTTTCCTAATTCTTAATAAGTAAAGTGGTGGCATTTGTGCATTAGTTCCTTTGAAACTAGGTTCCTTGATTCAACCTGTGGAGGCTGTTATAATTGTCTATCACCATCAGAAAAAGCATTGGGTGCAAAAGTCTACTTTAGGTGCTACAATGTAACAATTGCAGCCTATCAGACTAACAGCAAGTCTTTAAAAACATCCCATGCATCTGATTGTGTTAAAGAAGATACCACAAGGAATTGACTTACTATAGTAGGTCAGCTGACAAGAAGGGAATGCTGGCACAAACCAAGGTATGCAGTTGGAACTGTTTGTTTTCAGCTTTCTTTAATTTCAGGGAAAAGAATCTTTCATCTCTTCTCCACACTTGAACAGCAGGTGGGCAGACACTGAAATTTTTCAGGAGAGTGAGTGTGTGGGTGTCATTTGGAAGAAGTTCAAACGTCATGTATATTACCGATGTTGACAACTCTAACTGCAGGACACAGGAGAAGCAATCCTAGCTGGGGTAGAGCTGGCATTTTCAGGGTGTTTTTCAAAATATAAATGCCTGACACTGATATAAAACCCTAGCTCCTGAGGGTTTTGGTGTGTAACCATGATGTGTGAGGCCAGGCATATACAAAGGATGAAATGGAAAATTTTTCTCAAATAAAATTGGAAGTAGCTTATATATTCTGCCTCTTCTCAAATCAGCTGCAGCTTCTTGAGTTAGAAAACACCAGATGTGCTTTCATTGTTTTGTTGTTGTTGTTATTTGTTTTCTCTGCTGCCTTTGCCTTTCCAGGGTCCAAAGTGCAAACTGTTGAGGAGTAAAAATGGGTAGTTTTAAAAGCATTCGAGTTTAATGTTGCCCTCCTAAACTTCTTGCAGCATGTGTCCATGACACCTGTGTGTGTGTGTATCTATGTGTGAATCCTACTCATCCGCAAATGGGTGCATTAATTTATTTCAAATCAATATATCAGTCCTATACAGAAGTAATTGTTAAGATAATTTAGTATGAACATAGGAATTAAGTTCCTGGAAAAAGAACAGTGAAGGTGTGAAGTTAAATTTCTTGTAAAGACTTTGGGGTATACAGGAAAGACCATATGACCACATATTTGAAAGAACGGGCTATCTTTTTTCTTTGTTTATATTTATATTTATTTTAATAGCTTAGTTTACTTACAAATGTTTTTAAATCATTACAGAAGGCATTTTATATATATTTTCTAATACTAATGTAAATAGATTGAACAACTTGTGAAAATGTGGACGATTCCTTCCTTTCTCTCTCTCTTTTCCAATTTATGACAATCTGTTTTATCTTTTCCACTTCACAGATCATCTTTCACATTTGCAATTCTGTGTTTATTTATACCTCAGATTAACTTTATGTTTGTTTTTATAAAAAAGAAGAGCCTTGCATATAATTATCTTTTAAAATTCTGACTTTAAATCTGTGAATAGTGTTAGTTAGAATTTCTTTGTTATAGAGATGTAAGTTGTCTGGAAATGAAGAGTTTTGTGTGAAAAACGAGGAGAGGTAATGGTGCAAAAGAAAACAAGAAATGGAGGAAATGAAAATATGCACATTTTTGCACGAGTGGCAAAGTTAAAGTCACTGGGAAAAGAAAAATGTATTATATGTTCAATGGTTGGCTCTTTAGATGATCTTATTTGTCATGTATGGGGTGATGTTAGAATGTGTTATGATGATATAGACAGAAAATAATTATGAAGAAAGCAAAACATGCTTGTGCCTTCTCTCCTCTCCATAAAATCACATATCTCTTTGGGGAATTCACTTTACCTGCCACCCACTTTCCCAGACGGTCTCCCCAACTTTTTTTCTTTTCTCTCCTGGGTTTCTCACAACTTGTACACCTCATTCCTTTCTGTTGATTTTCCTGATAGAATTTATTCGTTGCATTTAATCAGCTCCATTAAATGAGTTCACTGTCTTGCCAAGGAGCTAAACACAATGTCAGCTTTAGTTATGGCCCCTGATAGGCCAGAATCACTCAAGGGAACTCTGAGAAATGCGCTCAGAAACTCTCATGTCACAGCTGTTCTAGAACAAGAAACTGAAAAAAACTGACATTCTATTCAATCTGAAGGCAGGTTAGCCTTTGGACTTTGAACCTCCTCAGCCTCCCAAAGAAACAAAGATATGCATAATTTATTTCATGACCTGGAAAGTTGTGAGATGAAATAAAGAGTTTGGATCCCAATTCTTCCCTTCTTTAAGAGTATAGCTTCAGACAAATGGGGATATTTCATTTATTCATTCAACAAACTCTGTGAATGTCAGACACTGATCTTGTTTTTGTGTATGCTAGAGGTGAGTGATTGATGCTGACAAGACCCATGTTCTCATAAAGTATATGTCTACTGGAGGAGTACAGCTCATACAAGTATACACCAATAGACAAGAGAAAATCCAGACATGCTAGTGCTAAAAGAAAAACAAAGGAGGATAATGTGCTAAGTTAGTGCATTACACACTTTAATGTGCATGAATCAACTGGGTATCTTGTTACAGTGCAGATTCAGATTCCATCAACCTGGGGTCAGACTCAAGACTCTGCATTTCTAACAAGTGTCTATTTTTCTGTTAATTCCACCAAAAGATATATTCAACAAATGGTCATTTGTCACCCATTTAGTACCCACTGCCATGTTAGGCCCAGAGGGGTTATGAAGACTCATTTACATCCTCTGGCATTCTGTGGAATTTCTACCCCTGACATGTTGTGGACAGTGATAGTGAAAAAATAGTATTCATTCGAAATTTATAAGGACTGATAATGCTAAAACAAATGTCATCAACTGTGACAATCTATGAAACTGAAAAAAAAATGCATGTTCAATGGGGGAAGGTGAAATCACAGCCCTTTTTCCCCCAACTTCCTTGGGCTTCCTGGGTGTCTGCATTGCTTGCCTGCTGATTAGTGAGGTGTTTCTAGGTACATTAATGTGGAAGGTTGGATGTGTTTGACAATATGTCAATGATTCTTTTTGACAAGACTTTAATAATACTGAAGAAGTGATTGTAAGATGCTGCCTTTTAATAGGATATAGATATAAGCGACCTGCTTTTTATGACAAAGGTCAGTGGTGTTGATGGGTAGTGTTGAGAAGGTAATTTCCTTGGCATGGTAGGAGACAACTTGCATGATTAATGAAGGTATCTCTGTCTTCCCTTTTTTTATATATTTCTCATAAGGAAGAAAGAAAAGTGCCCCTGCCAATTTCCTCCATCTGCCACTTCATTTGATATAAGGAAAAGTGGTACTCCACAATAAAATGAGTCACTGCTCAACAATTGATGGTAACCTCTAGCTGGCAGGTGCCTTCAGAATTTGGTGATAGTATCTGGAACGAGTTTTCTTTTATTAGGAAAGAAGTGTATATATGCCTTTCCAATGAGACATACCAGTGGTCAAGGACCAAAGGCTGAGTGGCAGAGACTGGAGGAATACAGATGGCACATCCATATGTGTCTATATGGTAGCTTTAGGTTGAGTAATAAAGTACTAAAATCAGCTCTGTAGAAAGGTCACAGCCATGCAAAATGAAGGGTACCCGGTGGGCAAAGCCTGCTTCTGGAAGCAAAGCCAGTGGCCTTGGGCCAGGTTGGAAATGCTGGTTAATAGACATGGATCAGGCAGGGAACACTGTGGATTCTTCTAGATAGAGACCATAACAGAGCACAAAAGTCTCAACAGAGATTCTTCTTTCACAGATTTATATCTCTATACCTTATTTAATCTTATTTCTTATGGTGAAGAAAAAGATAGGAAATAGAAAAGAGTGTGAAGACAGAAGAAAGAGAGGGAGGTCAGGGAAAGAGGGAGGGAGAGAAGGGTGGAGAAGAAGGAATGAGATAAAGGGAAGCAAGGACAGAATTTATACATGGTAAGTATTCTGGGAACTAACAGTACTACTCTGCCTTTGCTACCAGAGTAGGCTTCTCTCCTAAGCCATGTTAAGATAGTTTTACCAATGACTCTTTCCAGAGAGGATGTGTGTTGCACTCTGCCTCCTGCCCTTGTCATTCTCTCTATCCATTACAAGATTGCAGGAACTGTTTATTTTGGAAAATTTTGGCTAGGTGATCTTATCCACAGTTTTTCCCATTCTTAAATTTAAGTTCCTCCAATCACCTGTTCTATCCCAGATTTTTATTCCAAACTGGGCTTTAATTTCTTAAATATAAATTTATGCCCCTTTCTACAATCCCACTGCATTCTTGACTCTCCAAACTTTTTTCTGCATACTGTGGATGTCCTCTTCCACAATTAACAGTGAGGTGACATGATTAAACAGTGGTAGTTGACAGTGAGAAGAGTGATGTTAAATAGTATGGTGTTATGACCTCAACACTCAGAGTTTTGCCAGTCGTCTAAGTTCATTGTTATAACTTATGGAAGGATAGAGCTTTGCCAGTATTCAGATATCATCCATATCACTCATTCATTCTTCAGTTAACATTTTCACCTCAGTGAATAACTGCATTCATTTCAGCTACCCACTTCCAAGGTCAAAATGTAGGCTTTGTCAATGAAACCAAAACCAAAACCAAAAGCAAACCAAATCAAAACTAACTAAATCATCTGCTCTACTTCTGAAATATGAAATTCTATCACATCCCAATCTGTTGTCTTTCAGCTCTCTTCCTTGTTTATTATCATAAATATATCTAAATTATAATCTCACTGATACTTCTCTGTGTTTACCTGTTTAGTGATTTACTATCTATTTCATCTTTCCCCTCTCCTCATTGCTTATTCAGCTTGGCCTCTGTTGTCCAACACATTAACATTGTTGACCATCCAAGAGTCCTCCTTCTCCCACAGCTGGCTTCTAAATACTGTTAAAAGAAATAACTCAATAAACTCAGTATATGCGCCATGGCTAAGACCTTTTTGCTGCTAGATAATGGTGCTATTTCCAGCATTATTTCACAATATCTCTCAAATATCCTGTCCTCTCCACTTTAGCCTTGGCTCCGTATGTCACATCACGGAGGAAATATAAGTTATTAGCTTCCAATACCTACCTATAAAATGGCCTTCAAACACTTCATCCTATCTATTTTAAAGTCTCCCCTTCCCCTCCAAGGCTAAATCCTCACCTCAACCTCAAATATGCCACCTTTAAAATTGCTTTCTACTTGACACCTGATCCCAATTACTTCATTGATATTTAAACAGGATCAGGCCCTTATATCAGAAACAAAACAAAATAAAATGATTCCCACAAACCTTTCTCCTTCTCCACCCTACTATATATTTTCTCTACATAACCACTTTTTAAAAAGAATTTCCACCTTTCTTCATCTCAGAATTACTCTTTTAACAATTACCTTTTAGACTCTTATTTCTATCATTTCATGAACCAATCCTGCCAGAATACTAATGCGTCAATCTAATTCATCATCTACTTTTTGGTCATTTTCTTCTCTAACATCTCTGTCGTCATCAACTTTGACAACCATTTATTCTAGAAATTATGTCCTTGGATTTCATAAAACTGTGCTTTCTGCATCTGCTTCTGCTCAGGCTTTTTTTCACTTTTCTTCCTCTACATAGTTTGTGAATGCTGATATTTCTCAAATCCCAAACTTCTCTAACTCCACCTTCCTCTCAATTGGGAAATCACTTCTACAGAGAACCTTCTAAGGCCTCCAGAAATGGGGTTCTATTTCCTCAGGAGTTCCCTTTCAAAGTACCTCACACCTATTTTTCTCTGTGCATTATTACAAAACTTGTCATTGACAACTTATAGGGTGGCATTCTCATGGTACTATGAGCCTCTTGGGAACAGGGATTGGCTTACTTTGCTCTTGTTACTTCAATGCTTAATTCCATGCCTGGCACACTTTAGTCTCATTACAAATATACATTGAATGAATAAAATTGCTTATTTTGACTGTAACTAGAGAGACTGATTTTCTGAAATTTTCAAGGCTATCTGGCATAAAATTGGAATATTTGAAAACCAGTAAGTAGATCAATGGGTTCTGTAGAGCAAGTAAGTCTAAATGGCATTGTATGTCTCTAATTGTATGTCTCTAAACTATCAAATTCCATTGTCATCATGTACTTGCTATATGATTCTGAATAAATAATTCTGATCCCATGTGTTTCTTTTTTTATAATTTTAATATAGAAACAATTGAACTACTTGACTCAATTCTTCTTAAATGATATGGGAAAAGGGCTTTGAAATAAATTTACATATGTAGTCATTTTAGATTTTTACAGTAATTACAGATTTTTGGCAACACAAAACAAAGTATTTGGGTGTATGTGTGTATTTTATCTATATCTAATTGGGTGTAAGTTTATTGACAGTTTACTTAATGAAATGTAGAAATTACTAATAATGATAAAGCCAAAAGCATCACACATAAAGTTGAATTGCAGATCAGAGAAATAAGAAATTGATAAACTATTTTTTCTTTTCATATACACATTCCCAAAGTTAAATCTTATTGGCCTAGTTTTTACATTGATTAAAAAATGACTAATATTTACTTGAGTTTTCACTATTATATTTCTATTAAAATATTTTACCTTTCATTTCAGGAAACTAGTTTCAACTAATATTTTGATTTGCTAAAAAATTTTAAGTACAAGTTGAGAAATCTCACATTTTTTTAAAGAATGAAACTATAAACAACAATAAATATATGTTAATTATCTATTTTTTCTCTTCATATCAACAATAGATACCATTTTAATAGCTAAATGATGTGATTGTGTGTGAAACATGTCTAATACCATAGCAACTTTCCAAATGTAAATCTTGGTTAATAGAATTGTTTTCTCCTATAGAAGAGTATGTTGATTCATGTGTTCATGAATACTTCATGTTTTCTTTCAAAGAACCAAAAATTTATAGAATCACAGAATTTTAAAGCTAGAAAAGACCTTGGTGATAGTAGAGTCCTAATACCTCATTTTACACATGAGAATACTGAAAACTGATTTCCCTGTCCTCACAAAGGAAGCTAAGAAAGTGCTTCCTAGTCTCTTCTGCCACAGAAAACTCTATTCCATACACCAAAGACAGCATATTTTACCTCAAATATCCCATTTCCTGTCTTACCCCCATGTGAATGTTGAGCTCTAGGCAGGCCCAAAAAGTGCAATTCCCCAGCATGGGCTCTTTTTCTTCTTTGTGACGTTAAACACATTTCCTTCCATTTAAACTCTTTCACTTCACTTGCATAGTTCCTACTTTAAGATTCAGCTAAAGAATTGCCTCCCCCAAGAAGAACTCCTGGATATAAAAGACTGAGATAGGGGCTGTGTTTTGTTTTAATTATGTTTCCTATACATTCTTATTTCTACCATACATAGTATGTATATTATTGAATTATAACCATGGACTTACTTTTCCACTTGCCTGTTCTCCTGGGCACAACACAGTGCTGGCTTATAGTTGGAGCATAAAGAATATTCACTGCAGGAGAGAAAAAAATGGCATAGATAATAGAGGCTCTGTTCATCCCTCTGGCAATCAAATCAAAGTTGTGATGGAAACAAGGAGCAGCAGCAAGGAAAAATTGCCTGGGATATAGAGGAACAAGTCATACAACTATGGAGGAATCCAAGAAAGCATCCTGCAGCGGAAGAAGGTAGGACGGGGAAAGGATGCAGGGCTGCCTGGTCCAGAGCGGCTGAATGAGAAGGAAGCTGTGGCAGTGGTGGATGCCTCTTAAAGGGGCCACGTCTATGAGCGGATTTTTGCAGTGATGGACCTGCCCGCTCTGAGCACTGGTGCCCATTAGCCTGATGCAGGGGGCAATAGGGACTTACAGGGAGACTTTGTCGGAGTGAAGGCTGAGGCGAGACTCTCAGTACAGAAATGCCACCAGTATCCATCATTCCCTGTTGAGCCCTCCCCACTACCACTGCGCAGGACACAGCACACATAGCCCTGACATTATCAAACTGGATAACAGAGGTTGCTCTGCCCAAATGATTACCTAAAACCCTGCCTACTCCAGCTCAGGCCCCACTCAAATCACATTCAGGTGTATCCTCAGTGAGTCACGTTTTCCTTGATGAGATTCATGCTGGTGGAGGCCTATTGAAGCAACTATAAGCACAACATCTGTGGATTGTTTGCTGAATCTTAACAGGTGGCCCCAGTGGAATAGAGGCTTGGGCTAAGTTTGGCTTGCCACTGAACTCTTCTCAAGACTGTGCCACTGGACAGAAACCTACTTCACATATCTACGCTGATAAGACCAGGAGACTTAGGAGCTTCGCTTAGTACATAGAAACACACACGGAAAGGCAGCCAAAATGGGAAGGCAAAGAAGCAGAAAACATATGAGAGAACAGAACAGAGATTCAGATATAATGGAGTCAAGTAATCTAAAAGATGCAGAGTTCAAAACACTGGTCGTAAAGATGCTCAATGAATTTGTGGGAAGAGTAGAAAACTTAGCAAAGAGATAAAAATGGAAATGGAAATTATAAAAGGGAACCAGTTGAAAATAGAGAACACTTTATCTGAGATGAAAAGTATATTAAATGGAATAAACAAAGGAATAAACAAGTGAATAAAGAAAAGGATCAAATGTCCTATCTAGAAGACAGGAAAGTCTATCATGATTTAAGCAGAATATGGGACACTATTAAGGCTCCAAATATTGGTCTTATCAATGTAACAGAAAAAAATTAAGGTGTTGAACAACCATTTGAAGAAATAATGATGGAAAACTTTCCTAACCTGATGAAGGAAATGGACATAAAACCCCAGAGAGCTCAGAGAATTTAAAATATCAGGGATTCAAAGAGGTCCACACTAAGACACATCATAATTAAAATGCCAAAGGTTAAACACAAAAAAGAATATTAAAAGCAGAAAGAAAAAATAAATAATTATTTATAAAGGAACACTGATAAGACTGGCAACTGATTTCTCAAGAGAGACTATGCAGGACAGAAGGGCTTGGCAAAAAATATTCAACAGGATGAATACCCAGGAAATACAACCAAGAATAATTTATCCAGCAAAGCTATCATTTAGAGTTAAAGGACAGATAAAGAGCATCCCAGACAAAAATAAGCTAAAGGAATTTATCGACACCAAGCCAGTATTACAGGAAATGTTGGTGGAACTTATTTAAGAAGAAAAAACACGTATCAAAAACAAGAATAAAGAATGGTAACAACTACATTTCTATTTATAAGTACCTCAAATGGAAAAGAATTAAGTACTCCAATCAAAGATAGAATGGCTGAAAGGATAAGAAAACAAGACCCCTACATATGAAAAGAAAAGGGGGGATAGAAAAAGATATTGCTTTTGTGGACCTAGAGGGTATTTAAGTCAGAGAAAGATAAACACTATATAATTTCACTGATATGTGGAATTTAAGGAATAAATAGAACAAGCTAATCAAAAACATACTCACAAATAAAACAGACAATTTGGTAACAGAGGGGAGGGTGATTTAGGAGGCTGGGAGAATGGGGTGAAGGTTTAAAGAAGTACAAATTAGAAGCTGATGGACGGTCACGGGATTGGGGGGCACGGCATAGGGAATGCAGTTAGCATTAATATGTTGGCTAGTTGGAGGGTCGGGGAGGAAGGGAGCAATTGGGGGATCATTTTACTAACTATAGAGATGTCTAACCAATGTACTCTATACTTGAAACTAATTAAAATTTTAAAAAATCTGAAAAAAGTTTATTTACTGTATAAATGAATAAATTCATGTAGAGAAACCAAATACTCTTATATGCTGAAACTAAAGTAAAAACAGAAAGAGCATCATATTGATTAAGAAATGAAAAAAATAAATGGTTTCAGCTGTTACTTCAATTAGTATTGTAAATTAATTTATTGCTAAACTTTATTTCAATTAACTACACACATAAATGTTTGCTCTCACACACATATGCATGATAGGGTTTGAAAAGAAAGAAACACATTCAACAATAATTCCATCTACCTACTTGTGTGACTAATCTTCAAACCAGGTGAAATAACCCTTATTGTGGTCCTCAGGGTAAATACAATAGAAGAGGGCCTCAAATGACCACATACCCTTCTGAGGATGCTACAGGAGAGCCAAACAAACACCAAAAACTACTGTCAGAGCATGTGCAGTGAGTATCAGCTTCCACTCTGGACTGCTTTTTCTGATGGAGGGTCAGCTTAGGATGTTCGTAAGCCCTGCCCTTGCTGGGTCTTAGAAAAGCACTTACCATTCTTATTGGCAATCAAACCAACAGTTCCATCAATTTCTTTGGAAAAAAAAAAGCTACATGATCTGGCTGACAAAATGATGTATATTATGAATAATAAATTTTGCAAGGGTTTGAATTCACGTTATTTACTAGAAAATGATAATTTGTGATGTTTACTTAAACACTGGCTCTCAACAAAACACTTAGAAGCACTTAGCATCTTGTCCCTGAGCATTTTGCATCTGAAAATTATACTACTTAATTTTGTGATACAGAAAGAATTTTAGTATGCTGCTACCCTTTCCACCACCAAGACTGCCAATGTCGGCCATACCTACAATCATAACTGGATTGTGATATCTGGAAAAAACACACCAGTGGTAGCAGCAACACCACTGCTGTTGTACAAAGCAATGTCTGCCAGAACCTACTCCCTGGTGAAAGAGGGGTCCTCACCATGACTAGAAGAGAAAACAACACATTTTATATACAAGCAAGGAAGTCCTGGCTGGAATACTTTCTTTAACCTCTAGAGTCTTATTTTTTTCATCATCAGATACACTTTACTGGTTGCTTTAGCATTTAAAATGAATTAAGTGCTATTAAACCCCATTTTTAGGTAGTTTCATCAGTACAGCCTAAGGGAATATAAAGCAAGGAGCTTTCTTCTGGCAGAAATCCAGATACTAATGGTGTTAAAATGCTTTCTTATTGCATTTAAGTCAGTAGTTAGGTCAAGTAGACAAACATATTTTAGAATATGTTTAAATAAGCACTCCATTTAGTGTTTCTTTTCAACTCACACATTTTCTCTTTATTCTTTTCTCTGGCGGATACAGAAAGTGACATAGTCACAGGCACAGTGGCTTTTGTGCCTGGACAAATTGAATCTCTCAATTAAACTCAGAAGATCTGAGTCTAATGGCAATGATAATGATTAGGATGAGAATGTCAGGGGAACTAATAGAATATTCTAGAGGACAAAAATGATGATAAGGGCATGAAATCCTCACTGCGTAGATGGACATCAAAGAGACATGTGTCTCTGGACCCTTGACTGCATCTTGTTTGCAGAAATAAGAAAACTGGCCACCAGTTGTGCACATAAATTTAGGTTATGTTTGGTCTGAGAAGAAAATGAGTCTCAAATTTCATTTACAGCTACCATTATATTGGCAAAGAGTGATATCACTAAAGCAACTTAACAAGGTCAGTTACATTTTAATTGTAAGCATCTAACTATAAATGAAATTGGGATATATATTTACACATTTTTTGCGGAGCATGGAGGAACTTTTAAAAAGGCAAGAATGAAGGCCATAGGGAGAGATTTTTGTGCTAAAATGATGTATGCAATGTGGTGCTTTTAGGCAAAAATGAGACATAGGACAATCCTAAATTATGACTTAGGTGGCAAGTGGATTGGATAAAAGCAAAGGAATTCTTAAAACAAGTAAATTATACCCAGAAAAAAAATAATCAACATGTGGTGAGAAAAAAAATGAAAAGTAATTGAAATGAGAATTTGACATGGATTTTGTAAAATAATAATTTCTTATGTTTCTGTGCACCTAGCACTGTGTTGGGAAAAGAGTTTAATAAATGATTGTTCAGTCTAGATGATGGATAAGTGGGGCCATAGATGGATGAGAAGAACTCTGCCTATGCAATAGGACAAAATCAGAAATGAACCCTAGGATTTTGGAAATGAAAGAGAAGTATCCGAAGGTAGAAAGTTCTTAGTGCTACACTGTATTTCCCACAAATGCTTAAATTAACATTCTTCACCATCAAGGGGATATTGTTATACAAATGTTGCCCATCAACAGACCTTGCTCTGCAATTGTTAGGATGTTTTTAAATATCACTAATGATGCAGCCTTTTACCATGAAAATGGTTTGAAGGCCAAATATAGGATATAGTTCAGAAGTTGCTTCATTTAGAAATATATATTTGGGTGAACTTTGTTTGCTGGGTTACACAATTATTCAAGATGCCAGTTTAGAAAGGGTCTCTGGAATCTCTCTTTTCTCTCTCTTTTCTAAAACAATGCAACAGAACCATGTAACCCTGAACATACTAATAATATTTAATCTTAGATTAAATATTATTCTCTGTCTGAAATGTGTTCTGTGTCCAGCTTGATATTTATGAAATCTTTTCTCAAATTTTTCAGTTCTGTTATTTTTCTGGACTTACTATCTCAAGTCCTACTTGCCCTGCATCCTCTACCTCTTCACTCCTGCTTCTTCCTATGTCATGGGTATGAAATTTTCCTTTTTATTTACATTCTGTGGCCCTTACTTTCTGGAGTCATAGTGATTGGTGGCAGCGGTCCTGTTTTAAGTTTTCTCTTGTTCGAAGTGCTTCTTCAAGATACACACATTTTAGTACTTGTTTTTTCTTGCCTAGGCTCAGAGAAAAGTAGATAATATACATGTATTACTTGGCTATATCATAAGCATTCGATATTTTACTTCTACATTTTTCTACATGTGTTTTTCTGGAACCAAGTTATTTTCATAAAACCATAAAATTTTGCTTTTAATATATACAAAAAAATTAAAGAAATATTTATAGTAGATTTTTATTGGCTTTGTAAGTTAGCATGTGTGTGACCTCAGCTGTATGTCAGGTAATTGCTATAAAATTCCATAGGTTCCTTGGACCCATAAAGATAAAAAAATAATTTTATGTATTATAATGTAGTTCATTTGTGAAATTAAAATAGTTCTTCAACACTATACACAACACCTGAGCTTTAAAGAACAGGAAAAATACGTGTTTCCAGTTTGGAGATCTATTGCAGAAAGCTAGGTCAACAGACTTGACCTTCATATTCACACAACAGGCTTACGTGTATTTGAGATCCTTTCAATGGAGTATATGAGCATTCAGCAATTTAATTCTCCCTGGAGTAGAAACTTCAATGTGCATAAAATTTATTTTTCCCTATTACTAAATTATCCTGTAACAGCATTTGATCGTGCAGCTACTGGATCTGGCTTCATTTACTGTAAGGTTAGTAAAGTCACATCTTAAATTGCATAAGAGTTGGAAGCATCAAAGTTCCCTCTTTTTTTCCTTTATTAACTTCTTTAATAAACTTCTTTCAACTCTTTGTAAAGAGTTGAAAACTATCACAGAAAGTGGGAGGTCAGTATGAAGAAATACTATAGGCCATCACCTTTATTTAGGAAAGGTCAATGAGACAAGGATGTCAAAAGAAAAAAAAATATATAAGATGCTCAATACTTTTCTTGTTTTAAGCTAGTTAATCCTAAAAAGAAAATCTAAATTATATTAAAAATATGAAAATGGTAAGAACAGTAAAATGAAAAACATCCCTTTGGATAATTATTTTACTAAATGTAATGGAGAGTCAGGCATAGCATTTGCATTTGGACTTCAGAAAAAATATTACCATGAATCTTCTCATTTTCATTCAAAGTGAATTGAGGTGACTGTTCTAAAGGACACAACGAGAATTATTCTTTTCTGTAGGACTTAGACTCTCTGGAGCCAGATGTAAAACTATGTTTACCTTCAGAAGATAAGAAAACCATGAAACTAAGTTAAATGAGAAAATCCAGAAATAATGAGGAACCTAAAGGTGAAGGAAGTGGATGTCACCAAGGAAAGGCCTTAGGGAGATTCTAAAAGCAGAGGAGCTAGGCTTTGCTGAGACTGTTATCAGATAACAAAAGTCAGACAGGAGCACAAGTTGGGAATACAGGCAGGGAAGATAGGATGTTGTGCTAGGGTTAGAAGCAGATCCAGGAGGTAGTTCTGAGGGGGCAGGAAAGTTTACTCCCTTCACCCAGAACCAGATTTAGAATCCTGGAAAGTGATTTTAGTCATTCCTGTTAGAGTCAGAATGAGGCATTGGGTGCGAACAGCAGGAAAGGCAAAAGTAAGACAAGGGTGTGTGTGAAAACAAGAAAGGCAGTGGGGCGAGGAGAGGGAGGTTGAAGAATATACCGCAGGGCACGAATCTGGCTAGAAATCAATGCAGCTCAGTTTTCTACTCTTTCCTGTGCAATCATAAGAATGTTATATTTTACATAGTACTTTTGATATTTTAAAATTTTCAACCAACCCCATTGCCACCAATTATAAACCACAGCTACATTTCAACCACTCAATAGAGCCTGGACCTTTATAAAAGTAGTCCTTTCTTCTGGCAAAGATGTAAGCAATCATGGATCATGATGTATTCAGACAGGAAAGAAACTAAAAAGATTTAGTTCAAGACTCTTAGGCCAAAAGCTTGCTCGTGACAAGTTCTCCAGGACTTTCATTCTTCACACAGAACACTGAGGATGATAATTTTGAAGGCACAATCAGAAAGACCCCTTACTGAGCCATACAGCATTGGTCTATTTTAGGACAATAAAGGGCTGAACTCCCTTTCCTGGGATTTAAAAGTTGGGTTTCACAGAGTGCAGCTATTTCAAACCTGCAGCTGGCATGCCTTGGAATTGGTACAGTATAATAACACTCTTCTTCGGAACTGGGAGTTACTCAGGATGGAAGCCACCATCCTACTCTTCAACGAGTAGCTTAAAGAAGATTTGAGTAATACTGAGCTGCAATCGCTCAGTGACAAAGATACTCCCTAGTCGTACTTTTGACAGGGTTTAAAGTCGTAAGGGTACAAGTTCATAGAACATAATGCTTCCTTCTGAGTTTGGAAAGATATAATAACATGCACAGTCACAATCTGTTATTAGGGCAGGCTGAATGATAAGTGATGTCCAAAGACAGGCAGAAATGCTATCAAGTACAAAACAACAATCAAGAAGCCTCTCTTAAATGAATTGTATAACTGTGTGTATTTTTATATTTTCTTTATTAAACTTACTCATGACTTTATATATGACCTTTGGGTCACGAGGATTGGGGAAGATTTCAAGGAAAAACTAATGATTGCTTTTCTTTGGCTTAACTACTCTTAAATAGAAAACTTCTGAAATTAAATCTACTAGTTAAATACAAAGACATTTATTTAAGGAAAAATACCGCTCTCAAAATTTTGAAGTGCCCCAGGGCTCATTCCCTGGGATCCTTTAGCTCCACTCCATAGGTATAATCTTATCTACTCCCATGGCCTCAAATTCATCTATATGATAATGACTCCCAAACTGTATCTCCAGCCTTGACCTCTTCCCCCATCTTCAGGAGAATATCTCTAAGGGATTTCTAATATACATCTCAAATTTACCATGTTCAAAATAGAACTCTTCAATTTCTTCCCGATCTCTCATCCTCAATTTCCTGTTTCCTCAGTTTGTCTTTCTGCTCTAGCTAATTACTCCACCAACTAACCAACTCTATTGTTAAATACAAAAAAAAAAAGCATCCTTGATTCTTCTTTTTTCTTTTTCTAAATTTATTTATCCTTTTTATGGTGACATTGGTTAGTGAAATCTGGTAAGTTTCAGCTGTACATTTTAACAGTGAGGCATATATGTGTGTGTGTGTGTGTGTGTGTGTGTACACACACACACACACACACACACACACACACACACACACACACACACACACATATATATATATATATATATATATATATTTACATTGTGTGTTTGTGTTAACCTGCCACAGTTACATTTCTTTCTTTCACCACATATTTGACTGCTTTTACTTGCCCCACTCCTCCCCCCACTTTTTCTTTGACTTAAAATTCATAAGTAGGATCTGCTGACTCTGCTTTCAAACCATATTCAAGATTTGTCCAGTTCTCTTCATCCCTGTTCCAACCAACCTCACATCCTGATCACTGTCACCTGTCCCCTGGGTGCTGCAGAGCCTTCTGGCTGCTCCTGCTTAGTCATTCTCTCATACAGATGCCCAAGTAGTCTATAGATATTATAAACAGGATCATGTCTTCCTTGCTTAACACCTTAAATTTATTTTAATGTATTTAGAATAAAATGTAAATGTATGGCTCTGGCCTATAAAAACCTGTGTAATCTGGCTCCAGTTGACCTCTAACCTTATCTAATCATCCTCGACCCTAGAACCACACACTAAAACTACAAAGCATTTTTTCCATTACTGGGACATGTCAATATTGTTTCCACCTTAAAGTTCATTATTTTTGAGGTTTATCTGCCAGAAATACTCCCCCTGTCCCACTGTTAATTTTTATGTGGCTGAAGTTTCTTCTTATAATTTAGGACTTCTCCATTTTAATTCTCTGTACTTATTAGTAAATCATAATTTCTAGTTGAACATGGTCATTGCCTTTATTATCTACTATTGTATGCTTAGTGCCTAGAAAAATGTCTGTTATGTAGTTGGTTCTCAATAAATATGTACAAATAAATGCCCTTAAGAGCTCTCATGATGATTTTATAACTGTAGGTGTCACTGTGTTAGAAGCAATCGCTTCTTTGAGAGTCACCTTCTTAACTGTAAATTGTTAAATTGGGACTATAACCTGATTACTTTGATAATTTTCACACTTAATGTCATAAGATTTTGTAGTCTATAATAATGTCCCAAGCTATTTCTGATACAAATAACCACATTGGGCAGGGAGTGAAAATAAAAATTATGAATTTACTCATTTTTTTTCTATCTTGTTCTTCATTTGGCAATCAGATAATTCTGCTACTAGGCTATAATGAATACTTTGATAGTGGTTTTATAGTTCAAAACCACAAATTAAATTTTTGTTTAATTCAGATATACAAATAGGTTGACATAGCGATTGAACTTTATATTAAAACAACTATTCATAGCTGTTAAAAAGTACTGAAATACTATTATGTTTGAATCACATAGGGGCAGGTCTTTGATTAAATTCTACATCTGTTCTTCAGTAGTGGCATGACTTTAGGAAAGTTTTTAACCTCTTTGAACTTCAGTTTCTTCTTATTATAAATGATAGGGTAACACTTAAGTCATGAATGTTATGAAGTTCCAAAGCAGCAAGTCACACACACACAAAAAGAAACTCAATTATAATCAATTATCTTTCTCCTTCTCTCTTCTGGTTCATTGCATACACTCCTATTCAAATATCAGACATTTTTTTCCTTTTAACTGTGATCAATTAGTTCTTATTCTAAGAGCGGTTCTGTAACCAGGTTTCAGGAGAATTATCACAATGAGAAGAGTTGCAGGTTAAACATTTTTAGCACTTCGCTAAAGCTTCTCAAAAATATTCTGGTACTCAAAGCTTCCCCATAATGTTCCTGCACAATCACCACATATGTCTTAGCGTGAAAATGTTAAAATACCTTAAAAACTAAGGGTGAAAAGGACTTTTATGCTTATATTTAGTTGCTACCAGGACAAGAGAATAGATAAAAATTACACATAACCACTGAACTCTTTATCTGTAAAAAAATCCTATTGTATTTTGCCAAATGAGGAAGAGAGTTTTCTCCAAATTGATTGCTTCCCTTGTCTTATAATTTTTGTTCTTAAGGCACTTGACTGTCTTCAATCTAATCTATGTATTGCATTTGCATAAATTTGCTTCCGTACCAATCCCCTCTCCTAAGATCATTTGCTAACTCTTTAGATTCCCATTTAATATGACTTTAAAGTTTAAAATTTTTCAGTTCTATCAGAGAATTGCCTTTTAAGGAAAAAAACAGAATATTAAACCTAAAATAGATAATAGAAATAAAGTAGAACAAAATAAATACTTCTTATTTTCCAGCTACACAAACATCCCAGGAGATTAGGTAGCATAATGAGTTATTGACAAATTGTTGACTAGAATCAAGTTCTATCAATTCCTATTTAATGTTTTTAATGGCCACACCATGGACTGATTTTTATTTGTGAAATATAATATAAAATTTCTGCATATGACCATATGAGTAACAATAGGTATTTATTGTCTTTTCTCAATGTTGTCTCAGGCTCTAGAATACTGAGTGATGCAGGACTGCAGTACATCTTTCTCTTGAGGTTCCTCTCCAATTGGAAAAAAAGAAAATCAGAAAGATTCTATTTACTGATCCAAGGGATATAATTGTCATTCAGTTAAGAGCATTCATTTATATTATTATCAACCTTAATATCAACAACAATATTTAATGCATTCAATACAACAGATTTGGAGCAAAACATGGTTTGCACAATGCCTGGTCCTAATAAGTGCTTAGTAAATATTAGTTATCATTGTTATTTCTCTGCATCCCATCTAACAGATAATAGCACTTTATAAGAGATTTTTCTCATTCAGTCAACACAACTCATAGGATTATTACTATTCTGATTCTTCTTATTATCGTTATTACTGTTATTATTAGCAAAATCCCTACTTTACTAGTTAGAAAACTGAGCAAGACATAAATATCACCTTAGCTACTCTGAACCAGTAGGAGTTTGATGACAGATTAGAGATCACCAATTTGCATATTGTGCCTAGTTCAATGCTCCCCTCTATAACTTTTAGATAGAAGGTCACACAGTTCCCATATGAACCATTCTAGACTTGGGGATCCAAATATATAACAAAACAGAGTGTTTTATGTTCTACTTACTATAATTTTCAGAAAGCTTTACATAGTGAGACAATTCTGTTTTTAAATAATTTCTACCTATTGGTCTTATGTTAAACTCTTTCTCAAACTTCAAAAAATAATTTATATCTCCCTTTTATACAGGTAAAATGATGGGAAACAGTCATCACATGTCTCTTCTTCAGGCTAAGCATCCAATTACTTTAACAATATCATGTCAGATATGTCTTGCACTTTACGATCTGGGTTGCTTTTACTTCTGTGTACTCCATTTATCAATGTCCATTTTTGAAAGTGGCAATCATAGCTTTATAAAATACTTGAGTTGTGGGCTAGAGTGTTCAGAGCATAGTGGGACTATTAGTTTCCTTAATCTTCAGCATATACAAATCCTATGTGACTTTCAAATTTTGGCCTAAATATTTTCACTTTGATATGAACATCACTTTCGGTCCATTGGAGAGTAGATGTAATCTTTTTTATATTTATTCCTATAGAAAATATGTCATCTACCACATACATAGATCTAGTCCAGTTATTGGACACATTGAAAAGAATAAGACAAGCTTATTTTTTTTCCTTCTTTGATAATATAGAAGCCATACATTAAACATATGTATACAAATGTGTGCATAAAAATTCATGCATAATTATAAATTCTATGAAGTGAAAGAACAGGACACTAGAGTAAAAAATACTAAAGGTACTTGCATGGTGTTGTTTCATGTAGGCTCTGGAAAGTATCTAGAACATGTCCAAAGCATGTACGTGAGTGCATGTGTTTTGGTGGGGCTAGTATATGAGGCAGACAGTTGATGGTAGAGATGGGTAGAATGAGTATTTAGTGGAAAGGAATCATCAGATCCCAAACCTCTGAGTTAGGAAAATGTGTGGCATTTCTGAAGAAAGAAATGAAATCCAGCATTCCTGGTGTGGTGAGGAAGAGAGAGAATGACAAGTGAGGAGGCAAGAGAAAGGTTATCTATTAATGACATGATACATTTTGCCTTGTATCCATATTTTATATCCCCTATAGAAATGTATTCTCATTCAGATTAGTGATTATGCTTCATTTTTGGAGCCCTCACAAAATCTAATAAGGTCCTTTATACTGGGAGCCAATACAGATGTAGCTTGAAATAAGTAGACATCTCTATCCTTCATAACTATGTATTACCTATAGTTTTGATAAGCAATCCTTGGTTAGCTAACCTACTGATAAGAATATTGAACAGAAGTGACCAAATGTAAGATTCCATATCCCAAGCAACTGACATTTATTTTATTGATAGTGGTTTATTGATGAGCAAGTTTGGATATGGTGGTTCAATCATTTTCATTCAAATCTTAATTTCTCATCTTACATATTCAAAAGATCACAGAGAATATTTTATTTGTGTTACTGGACAAGCCACTGAAGACTTCCTCAATTTGATCAAGAATATCTTTTAAAAATACACAGCAAACATCATATTTAACTGTGAGAAACTTGAAGGTTTCCCACTAAGCTCAGACACAAGGCAAGGATGCCCTCTTTTACTCCTTCTTTTTAAATATCATTCTGGAAGTCTAGCTAATGAAATAAGACAAGAAAAATAAAAAAAAAATATTAGTAAAAATCCTCTCTGTTCACATATTGTATAATTGTCTATGTAGAAAATATGAAAAAAACTGAGAAAGTGTCTCCTGGAACTAATAAGCAATTATAGCAAGGTTGCAGAATACAATGTTAATATACAAAAGTCAATTGCTTTTCTGTATATTATTAATGAAAAAGTGGAATATAAAATTAAAAACTCAATACCATTTATATTAATGCTCTAAAAAAGAAATAATTAGATATACATTTAACAAAACATGTATAAGATGTATATGAGGAAAAACTACAAAACCCTGATGAATAAAATAAAAAAAACTAAATAAATGGAGCAATATTCCATGTTTATGAAAAGGGAGATAATTTTGTCAAGATGTCACCTCTACTCAACTTGTTCTGTAGATTCAGTCTAACATCAATCAAAATTACAGCAAGTTTTCTTGTGAATATTGACAAACATATTCTAAAGTTTATGTGTAGAAGCAAAAGACCTAAAATAACCAACACAATATGGAAAGAGAATAGTTAGAGGACTGACACTACCTGATTTCAAGACTTACTATAAAGCTACCATAATCAAGGCAGTGTGGCATTGGTAAAAAAAAAAAAAAAAAAAAAAAAAAAAAATTGGACAAGCAGGTCAATGGAACAGAATAGAGAATAGAAAGCCCCCAAATCATTCAACATAATATAGTCAATAAATCTTCAACAGAGATAATACAATGGGGCAAAGATAGTGTTTTAAACAAATGGCGCTGGGACAACAGAACTCCTACATGCAAAAAAATGCATCAAAACACAGACCTTACACTCTTCACAAAAATTAATTCAAAATGGATCACAGATGTAAAAGTAAAATACAAAACTCCTGGAAGATAACACAGGAGAAGACCTAGATGACTTTGGGTATGGCAATGCTTTTTTTAGATACAATACCAAAGACACAATCCATTAAAGAAATAGTGGATAAGCTGGACTTCATTAAAATTAAAAATGTCTGTTCTGAAAAAGAAAAAATGCCAAGAGAATAAGAAGCCAAACCACAGACTGGGAGAATGATATACTGACTGCTTGGCTTATAGTAAACACCAATCAATTGTGATCATTAATTTACATCCTCCGTGAATGATTCTTTAACTTAAAAATCCACCTTTGTTCACTTGTAGTTTATTGACTAATAAATCATTCGATACCTATCTTTGCCATGCCATTAGATTACAGTCGTCCCTCTTTATCTGTGGGGGATAAATTCCAAGAACCTCCAGTGCATGCCTGAAACCATAGTTAGTACTGAACCTTGTATACACTGTTTTTTCTTACACATACATAACAATGGCAAGTTTAATTCATAAATTAGGTACAATAAGAGATTAGCAACAATAACTAATAATAAAATGGAACAATATATCATAATAAAAATTATGTGAATATAGTCCCTCTCTCTGTGATAACTGATTTAATAACCAAGACAGCAACTAAGTGACAAATGGGTGGGGAGCATACACAGTGTGGATACCCTGGACAAAAGCATAATTCATGTCCTGGCAGGGACACAGAGCAGCAAGTTGTGAATTTCATCATGCTAATCAAAGCAGCACACACCTTAAAATGTACAAATTCTTCTTTTTCTAAAATTTTTCATTTAATATTTTTAGACCAAAGTTGACTGTGGCTCACTAAAACCATGGAAAACAAACCCACAATAAAGGGTGTGTGGGGGGCTACTATATATAAAAGGAGGAGTAAAGTACATGTGTTGACTTAGAGCATCAGTCTTAATATAAAGAGAATGGGGTTCCAAGTTCTCATTCTGATAACATTCTGTGAGACCTTGGGATGGATTATTATCTAAAATCTGACCAAGTATCTGTTCATTACTTCGGCTTTCAAAACTCAGCTCTTCAAGGGACTGTTTTAGCTCTTGTTTCCTAACTTCTAGCTGTCTCTTGACTTAAACGTTTCTGCTTCTGTTGCCAACTTCCTTCTGCTCTAGATAGGATCCATTTAAATTTGAAATGACCCATTGATCACACCATGATTGTTTGGGAAGAGCTTTCTCTATCAGGACATCTTATAGACTGCTGACTAGTTAGATTTTCCGGCCTTTGGGAGTAGCATTAAGTGCAGTCCAAAGAGCTGAAATGAGGAGAGGGGCCAGATGATACAGAATAGAATTTAGAGGGTTCTCTGCTCTGCATCAGTGGTGTGAGCAAATGTTTTCCTTAAAAGTCAACAGGTATAGAAGACAATATGACTGATCTGTCTAAAACAATGTTTAATGAATACATTAAGTCCTAACCTAATGTCGTCAATAGATTTGTGACTTTAAGCCAAACAGTGTATAACAAAAGCAGTTATACCATAGATTCATTGATATAAATGAGAGTTAGATTCCGTTGGCATCTCATCAGCGTCACAATGAAATGACAATGAATAAATCACTGTTATTCAAGGACCTGCTGTACTATGTGCCTGAGACCGCATTTGGTACAAAAAGAAAAAGAAATAGAGATGAATAAGACATTTGTTTTTGGCCTTTGAGGAGTTCATATTCTAGTGTGTTAAAAAGAAATTTCACACGCAACGAGAAAAAAAATCAGTGTGTAACTGTTATTATAAAGGTATGTGTTCTTTCTCAATGCAAAATAAAGAAATAAGAGCAGCTTTGAATATTAAGGAAAGTTTGCTTCACAGGATGTGGTCTCTGAGCCTGAATCTTAAAGTATAAGTAAGAATCAGAAAGAAAAAAAGTCATTCTACAGCACAGAGACACCCGTGAACAAGAATGAAGAGGCATGGCAAATAACTAGACAGAGTGTGTGTGTGTGTGTGTGTGTGTGTGTGTGTGTGTGTGTGTGTGTGTGTGTCTGCATGCAGTTCAGGCTGGGCATAGAGAGAATACTGTAGGTAACTAAGGCGCATATGAGAAGGGAGTGAAAAAAAAGGAAATTAGGGAGTTAGGAGAGTTAAGGATGCAGAGGAGAAAGGAAGGTTAACCTATGGATCTAGGTCCTAGAGGAAACGAAAAGAGATAGAATAAGAGAATTCCTGGGAGCAGTGCCTTACAACAGATAAAGGGTCTCTGCCCATGAGATTAGAGGTAAAGAAAGGATCACAGGTAGATAAACATTTAGATAGGAAGCAGGGCTTTAATTCTTCTGTGAAATATTTGAGGGGCTCAAGAGCTCTAAGGGAAGGTATTTGGAGGTGAGAACCTTAAGGAGAAGAGCAAAGTTTGGGCATACTCACTAAAGATACTAGGAAATAAAAAAAGCTGATAAATAAGTTATCAGATAAATAAATAACCGGTGATAAATAAATAACCAGGGATAAATAAAATATGATGCAACACAGAGAGTTTATCTAAGATTGTGTGCTATGACTCTAGTGACAGCAGTAAGAATGGCTGGACAAGTTTCACCAACAATGTCTCATTCTCTGGCTCTATGAGGAAACAATGCCGATTGCGGTATTGATCTGTCCCCCATATATCTCCATGAGAAGTTCTCGGTTACTGGTCTGTTTTTTCCAGAAGAGAAGGTAGAGGGTATGGATAAGAATGACTCAGATATCAACCTTGGAGCTAGAATTATTTATGGGAAAAGCTGGGTGAGAAGCAGTGGGAAGCTGAATTCCAAGACAGTGCAGAAGGTCTTATAAGGACATTGAATAGGGTGAATATTCAAACAAAACAGGAGAGAATGGAAATGACAGAAGTCTTACCACTCTGCCTTCTGCCATATTATCTGATGATCTTTATAAGAAAGGTAACTGTCTATGGATAAACTTTTGTTTAACATCTTCTAGCCACCTCAATGTTATTTTGAAACAGCTTTGCTTTGGATCTGGAAACAAAGTTGTAGACTGTGAAGCTATACTCTATTTTTGTATAAAGAATCAAGGTTAGTTAAAATTTACACATATTACATAACTCGGGGGGTAGGGGCAGGAGAGGATGTTTTTACCCAGGAATATATGCAGAAATTGTGGATCAGCAGAGAGTCAAGGAAATGAGACCCCAGAGGAGATAAAGAAATAAGCATCAGAAACCTCTCTATCCTCCCACCCCTTTTGTTACAAAGGTTGCCATGGCATTAGAAAGGTACAGAACTCATGCAAACAGGAGAATGTACTGTATTATGAAGGATTAAACATTTTTTTTTGAATATTTTTTTCTCTCTGAGTCAGCCTTGGTGAGAAAATTTCCTGACTCACAGTGTGTGGTATGCCGTGTTCACAGTAACATTCTCCAAAATACAACACACCAGAGTCGTCCCTGCCTTTCCTATTTAATCCTGGAACCCTTGGAGGACTCATCAATTGGGCTGCTGTATGTTGTTTCTGGTGATAAAGATTTCTGAGGTATAGGATTTCCAGGTGATGACAAGGTCAACTGTGGGGCCTGGGTGCAGATAATCGAAGTGGTTTAGAGATAAAGACCCCTAGCTTTTAAGTTTTGAAACAACCTCTGCTCTTTGTTTTCCAATAAGTAATTTCTAGCTGATCCAATAAATAATCGTGGCACCATTTGGATGTATCCTCTAAAGGAAAATTCCTGTTCTAAGCTAAAGGCTGCAGCAGTGAGACTGTTTCTGCCAAAGTGAATTTTTCGCTTCTTTGTTCCTCTAGGTAATCCTGACAATCTTTGAATGTACACTGAGCTGAAAGCTATAATAACCCCAATTTTATAGATGATATAACTAGGTTTAGGGACAGAAAGAAGCTTCCTCCACAGTGTACAGGATTGCAGAGAAGCTGGAACTAAAGTCTCAGTCTTCATGTCCTGCTCCTTTCTTGCATGGCCAGCCTGGTCCCCGGAAGGAAAGACAAGTGTTTGCCCATGAGTTTATGTGGTGTGTGTGTGTGTGTGTGTGTGTGTGTGTGTGTGTGTGGAGGGGGAAGTTCCTGTGTGCATTCAGGCCATGAGGGCTTTTATCACCATCTAGAATCTCTGGTCTTTACAAGACACTGTCTCCAAGAGATGGAACACCCCGCCTCCCCCTGCCCTCGCCCTCCCCTCTTTTTTTTTTTTTTTTTTTTTTAACACACTTTAAACATCTCTGCGAAGAGACGATGTGGTGTCCGGAGCTGCAGCATGTGACCCCAGAAGCCCTGCCAGCTGTGTCTGTCCAGCTTGCTCTTCTGCTTGACCTGCACTCTGGGGAGGCGCGGGGCTGTTTAGCAGCCGTATCCCCTGACAATCTGTTCAGGAAAACAGACTAGAAGGGATGCCGAGAGCTGCGCCAGCCTCAGCATCCTGCTGCCATCTAGGGATGATCAGACGCTGTGTCTTCCCGCGCGCGGGTCCCGGCTGGACCTCCGGAGTCGGGAGCGGTGCGCGAGTCCCTGCCCCGCAGGCCCCGCGCCTCTGCCCTTGCGAAGCCGGATTAATACCAGGACAGCTCCCTAGGGACCAGGCCAACGCCACTGGGTGGGACCCGAGACTGCAAGGTGGAAGCCAGAGAGCTAGAGGAAGAACAGACAAAAACAGTGAGAAGAAAAGGGGAGAGAGAGAGAGAGAGAGAGAGAGAGAGAGAGAGAGAGAGAGAGCGCAAATAGCTAGTGTTCGAGGGACAGACACATTGCAAAGACAGGAACCTAAAGGAGAAGGATTGACAGGGTCCATCAGCCGAACCAGAATGTGCTTTAGTAACAGCAAGGTGCCCTGCGTGTGTTTAAGGAATGGGGTCATTGTCATCTGGCTAGCCTCTGCTCCAGGTCCAAAAGCATCAAGCGACTTTTTATTTTACACATATTTAAAAGGTTTCCTCTTGCAGAAAGGAGGGGGCGGGTATTGCCTTTAGTAAAGATCTTAGAGAAAATCCCGACAGAAGACTCAGGGTAACCTGTTATGATGTAAGCATCTCTCTCTCTCTCTCTCTCTCTCTCTCTCTCTCTCTCTCTCTCTCTCTCTCCTGCAAACAAAACAATGGGGCTTTCAAAGAAGCTGAATTGGGAGAGGGTTGACTAGAGGGGAAAGGAGGAGGGGGACAGGGATTCGGGAAGGGGCCCTGCTGTTGACTGGGAGGCCCTGCTGGGAAACTTCAAATCACATTCTTTCAAAAAGGAAGTGTTATTAAAAGTAACTTTAATCCTTCCAGCCAGACGGCTCATAAAAGCATACAATTAAGTCAAACAAATGACAAGAGCATTTTCTCCCCTACCTGTTTCCCCCTTCTGAGAATAATTACTACAGGCTAGTCTTGTGTCGTTTTGTGCAAACAGAAGCACAGTGCTTTGGTAGCTGCCTGGTTCTCTCTTACTTTCCTGCTTCTTCCTTCCCCACGGCCCCACCCTAAACCCTTTCAGCCCTTGGTACTAACCAGCCTGTCTGTAGATCCAGCCAAGAACAAAGGGGCGAATTTCAATATTTCCTCTTTGTGCAAGGTTAATTGAAAATCAAAAAGTCACTTTTCAAATGTCATATTAAACTCGCCACTGCATCAATTTCCTTTTGGTTCCCATCTCCATAGGCAAGAGAAAAGTGTTTTGGAGGATGGTGGGGAGGCGGGGAAAGTAGGGACACAATGAAGAAAAAGAAGAAGAAAGAGTGAAAGGATTAAAAAGAAATCATAGATACACAGAGACTTTGATTGCAGATACGCTAATGTACAGTGGAAAATTGTTTCCCAGAGTGTCCTCAGTGGAAGGCAACCTTTGCATTCGATACTGTTACTTGATATTTCAGAAACAGAATTGCATCCTAAACCTAGGGAGATTAGGCCTCCGTGTTTTTATGTTTTAGTAGATAGATCACAATATGATTGTCATAAATGCCATGTTTTAAAATCTTAAAGGGTAATGTAATAACCTGACCATCTTCATTCTCCTTCCCACTTTTTATTCTTCTGAAACAGGCACACATATACACACGTTCTGTGCACACAAACACATCCTCATAACAATAGATACAGCTTCACAGGCTTCAGACCTGCTGGTTTTTGTCACAGGGTATTTTAGAAGCTTTGGGCTGGAGTTTGGGTACCTAGTATCATTAGCTTTGCTGTTGCTCCAATTACCTCTTTCTTCTCTAGCTTTCCTGAGACTTGGTCCCCTAATCTACAAATGGGGTATCAGATTTGCCTCCTAAACTCACTGCTCAGACTCTGTGAGGTGCTACAGGAACAGAATAAGCACATATTAATTTTTAAACCAATTCTCGAGTTCCCAGAATTGGCCTTGTTTTTACCAGTGCTCCTGAGGCCTACAGACTGGCCAGCCTTCATCATGTCTACTGTCTATGTGTCTCCTACACTCCCTGAGGCTCTACTCTGCTCACTTGCCAGTCCTTCCTGAAGCCAGTTACTTCCTGCCCAGTCGCTTTAGTCTCTCTGTCTCAGGCCCATCACCTTATTTTCCAGATACTGCATTGTACCCCCTCTGCTGATGTACCAATGAAACTTCTCTGTAAGGATCATACTAATCATAGGAGGCTTGTCTCATGGGAGTCATTTGATTGCCACAGACTGAATTTTTTAATATACTGACAACTTTTTAGCTAGACAGGCAGGGTGAAGAATCAGAATTGTGGAATAAATTCATTCTAAAATAACCCATCTGCATTTAGGTTTTCTTCTTTCCGTTTCAATAGCAATGCAATATTGTGGTGCTATAAGATGTGTTCATGAACCCTTAATGAAGGTAGATGAGAAGATGGTAGCTGTCTAAACTCATTAGAATATGTATACATAGAGAAGTACTCTAGAACATTGGCCATCTACCTGTGTCAAAATTCTAGTAGCATTTTTTTCCTTGCCAAGATTAAATAGGTAAACACTGGATTTACTCCTTGGATTTCTATGAATCAAAACTGTATGAATACATGCTGTGTCCTGTTGGACACCTTTTTAATTAAAGGTCTTTGTTAAAATGTTCCATTTACAATGCAAGTTTTCTCAGCACGGCCAGATACAGTTAATCACATTTTCTTTGGGTAGCATTTGTTCTCAAAAAACTTTTATTGGTATATCTGTAAAAGTTATTGTACGTATTTTGTTGAAATAAATGTGTCCTCTTTGCACTCTCTAAATATCTTGAAAACAAGGACCATATCTTTCAACACTCTCAAAAAGATCTTAGGGGTAGATGCTTAATAAACAGTTGTTGGAAGTTGAAGAATTATGAAAATTAAAATGAATCTTGGGCTGTATCAGCCTAAGCAACTTCTGAAGCAGTTTAGTGATTAAAAAAAAATGATGGTTGCGTTGGGCCAGCAAAAAAGTAGTTAGATGACTGCATGAATTAATTAATACCTTCAAACAATTGTGTTAGAATTTGTAAATATAGTCTAAGAAGACAAAATATGGATGTATATTCAAAAAGTTATTTTCTTGGTGAGACTGCCTACTGACCATAGTAACATTACTTACTTACATTAAACACATGCTGGCATGACCTACTATTTTCTTAATCGACTTGAATTTCTTAATGTTATGCAGAACTCCGCTCCCTTAAAATGATGCTCCAAAAGAAAGAGAGACAGAGGGAAAGAGGGACCTGGGATGAAGGAAAGAAAGAACATAGGAAAAGAAAGAAATTAGCTGAATCTCTCTGATAAATCTACTCTCGTATTAGAGTGGAATTCTAGCAAACTAGTTGAAGACAGCTCTAAATAGTATTTTTTAAATCCCTATGTTAGAACATGGCTTAGACTAGTATATTATTGTTCTTTACTACTGTTGTGTTAGATTTCCAGAAAGAGAGTCTCTAGAGTCTTTATAGGGCTCTATGAATGTGAATTGACAAATAGGCACACCAGTATAATTTATTTACAATGGTCGTATTGAGTATTGGAATTTCTGGTTATGCATAGTGAAGGAAAAGTCTGAGAATTTGGTTTTAGTAAAACTGGAATCTTGCCCTGACACTTCCTATAATCTTCTGTATAGCCTTGGGCAAAAAACTAAATCCCTTAGATACTATCTATCTATCTATTTATTTATTTATTTATTTATTTATTTATTTATTTATTTATTCATTTATTTTTTCTGGGCAATGGTGTGATAATCCTGACCTAACACATGGATTATGGTAAGAATTCAATATCTGCAAAATTTTTGTGAAAAAAAATATGTGCACAGTAGAACTAGAAGATGGCATTTATATGTACTATATTTTGGTAATCTATGCAAATATACTGAATGTATACTGTAAGATGATTTATTTTATTTTAATTTAATTTAATTTAATTTAATTTTATTTTATTTTTATTTTATTTTGTTTTATTTTATTTTATTTTATTTATTTTTGAGCTAGGAGCTATCCTGCAGTTTGCTTGAATCTATCAAAAAATAAAAGATGCTAGATTAGAGTTTGCCATTCTACAAGTAATTTTTACTGTGTTCCAATGATGCACACATAGGTTAAAATCTCAAAAACCCATTTCCATTGAGAAGATAGATATAAATGATGCAAGGTCTGAAAGGGAAGGGAGCTGTGGTGACAAAGGGACAGCTAGGATTTGCCAGACCCCTGTCTGTTCATTTGCCTTCTATGCTTTCTATTTTCTTCTCTTGCTCCCTCTTTTTAAAAGTCTCTATATCCCCGTTACAGCTAATATTTTGTGAAATATTCAAAATGTGTATTTAATCCATCCAAGTTTGTAGTCTCCAGTGTCAAAGCTTCTGCTTAATGCTGAGTTAATGCTCGGTTGTGCCAAAGCTTGAAGCTTTCAATGCAGCCCTGAAACCAGCTGCGACACATCACTAACGCAGAGGCTTCAGCTCCAGAGACTACTGCCTACATGGAGTAAATGCATCATTTTTAAAATCTTTGTCAGTGTGATCTAAGAGCTGTGTAGAGTATAATTGGGGATCTGTGAAAAAATTTGTAATTGAAAGTATTTCATGAGAATTATCCTGGGGGTGGGGGCTTCCTTGAAACTTTGCCTTCTAAACATCTCACAGCCCCAGAAACAGATCTTTCCCTCTGGGCAGTTTCTGCTTTTGATTAGGTTGTGTTTTTTTTTTTTTTTTTTTTTTTCTTCCCTCAGACATCTTTCCCTTTTCAGTAAGCTGAAGTAAATAAATTTGATGAGGCAGACATTTTTCTATGTATAGTCTTAGAATTACTGGTTTTGGAAGAAGACTCTGTCCATTGCTTCTTCAAGTATGGTTCAAGGGCCAATAGCATCAGCATTTCCTGAAGCTTATTAGAAATGGAAATGATATGCTGAATCAGAGTCTCTGGGGATAATGGGACAGGGATCTGTGTTTTAACAAGACCTCTGGGTGATTCTGCTCAATACTAAAGTTTGAGAACCATAGCTCTGGGCTACCTGGATTCAAAAATTTCTGATATTGCATCCTCGAGAGATGATCATACGGTTTTGCTCAAACCATTTTAGTAATGAGAGATTTACTATATTAATAACGACCTGTGCTATTAAAAACTGTTACAGTGCCCTTTTAAAATCTATTGAGCAGATATCTGATTCTATACCATTTATAGGTTTTATTATTTTTATCTTCCATGTTGATCATGTAGTAGGTGGTCGATATACTTGCATTAAAAGAAAGAAAATATTTATCTTAGTTTTGTCTCCTAGATACACCTATCTAATTCAATCAATTCATCTAATCCTTGTTCCATTAGGCAGCCCATCACATATGTGAAAACTGCTAAATGCCCAAGTCCTCTCTTCTTTAAAGTAAGTGATGGTAGCTCTCACTTCCTCCTAAGAAGACATTGGACTCAGGGTTGAATGTTTTCTGCTGACTCTCTTCTAGATATGGGCTCTTTGTACACTCAGAACAATGAAAACCTTTATAAATCATCTAAAAACAAACCAGATTTCCCTGTCTTGCATAGTGCAAAAAAGTTCTTTTCAATAAACATAGAATTTTAAATTTAAAAGTTAAAGCTGATATTAATTCTGACCTGTTGTGTTTTCCTCTTTTATTTGTCATTGACAATATTTTTCCTATAATTTATAGATTTTTAAAAAAGTGAAAAATAATAAATGCTTGTTAAAAAAGAAAATTTAAACTACGGAAGCATATGTAAATATGCATGATTATACAATTCACAAGAAACAGGATCAGTAATTCTCTCTCTCTGCTCCCTCCTTCCCTTATATATACAGAGGAGAGTCAGCAGGGATATAGGTATTAGGTTCCTGTGAGCAGATGCAGCAAGTCTTACGTTAATTTAAAACATAATATAAACCTGTTTTGATGTATAATTTATAAAATTGAGATTATATTAAAATAATTTTATAATCTACTTTTAAAATGAACTCTTTACCTTGAACATTTTCTTACACCAATCAGTATTCACAGAACATCATAAACCTTAGTGATCACAGAGTATAAATATAAAACAAGTATACTGAAATGATTTTAATGGATTTCCTATTACTGTTTCCCCTCCAAATTCATATGTTGATCCTACTGCCCAACATCTTGGAATGAAACTGTATTTGAAGATAGTTCTTTGAAGAGTTAATTAAGTTATGATGAGGTCATTAGGGTAGACCCTAATCTAATATGACTGCCATCCTTAAAGAGGAGATTAGGACACAGAAGCACACAGGAGGAAGGCGATACGGGACACAGGGAGAAGATGGCCATCTATAAGCTATGAGTTTGGATGCAGAAGGAACCAACTCTGCCAACACCTTGATCTTGGACTTCCCACCTCCAGAAATGTAAGAAAATAGATGTCTGTTGCTTAAGCCACCCAGTTATGGCAGCCCTAATAAACTAATGTAGTGACTAGCAATTGTCTCACAATATTTACATTAATAAATAATGCTTGTATATCCTAATACATAAATAATCATTTACTTCACTGATTATTTTCTCACAATCAATGCCTAGAAGTGGAATTATTGGGTCCAGAAATGATTAGTTATTTTGGAATGTTAATTAATTCCAATGTTAATTGGATTCATTATTTAGAATGTTGATTTTACTGTAGAAGATACTGATTATTTTTTACACCTTTCCTCTCCCACAAATGAAAAACATTTTATTCTCCATCTCCATGTTAAACCACACAAAGCCAAATATAATGGCTTAAAGCCCAAAGTTAAAGACTTCTCTTCTGATTAGCAGTCATACTTGTACTCACATACTGTATTATATTTATTCAGTAGGCAATAGGTTCACTCTCCTTCAAACTACATTTTATTCACCTAAATAATGTTTAGAAGATGCTTCCGAGAATCAGAAGATTCCTCTTGGGGAAATAAAGACTAGAAGACTGTCTCTAGAGAGGATTTTTAACATAAACGTGTCAGCTGAAAAGGGAAATGTTAAACTTACAAGGACCCTTCAACTTGTTAGCACCATATCGTATTTGTGCTATTGTTTGTTGTCCTGAGTTTCAAAGCAGTTAATCAAGTCATTGCTTACCAGGAAAGAAAAAGATGTTTCTCTACCTCAAGATAGCTTCACCAGTGGACACCTTCAGAAACAACAGAGCTAGAGCTATGGGCGGTGGCTGCACTCTATAGAAGCATCCAGAGGTGGCAGTTCTATAGGAGAACATTGGCCTAGATAGTCAACAGAAGGTATAAGGAATACTGTGGGGACACCCTCAAGGAGCTGGTCTAACTTATGTGGGAGCACATGTCAGAAATAGTCCAAAGACTTTCAGAAAAGAGAGAGAGAGAGAAATTATCATGTGACTGAAGGTCCTTAAGAGTAGGTAGTGGTGAGTAAACAACATAAGGACTATTATCAGTTTAAACCCCGGGGAAGAGGGGCCTAGGAAAGCAAAGAGTGAGAAAGACTCTCCAAAAACAGAGGAATTATGGTGTCTTCTACTTTGCAGTTCCTGACATTTCCTGTACCCAGAGCAGGGGCTCTGAGAGTAAATGGTATTGGAATGGATTTTCCAAACCACCTGGACCTCACAGTTTAATGCTGTGGTCTAGTCTTCGTGGATGGCAGTTACAGCAATATGGTGAAAAACAAAACCTACACATTTACAAAGTAAGATACTTGAACTTATACCAGTAAAAACCATCATCTATTTCCACATAACATGCTTTCCCCTTTTAGGGATAGCACTGGGATGGCTATAGAAAATTTTTAGATTTTGCAAAGGGGAAAATGAATGGGGGATAAATATGGTTTGTATTTAGTGAGATGTAGTTTGTGGTTTGCAGCCCTTCATATATGAAAAAGTTCTTGCTAGCTATCCCTGAGCAGTCATAGCTTTCAAGATACTACTCCTGCTCACAGTGTTGGTTCATAGGGAGTGGTGACTTGAAGGAGCACAGGGGCTGTATCTCAGTATGAATGTGCCATGTGGTGCCTGGCATTCAAAGTATGTTGAAAATGGAGAAAAAATTGAAGTTTGAAATGTCTGGATCTAGAGCTAGTCTAAATAAAATTCTTCTAAGCCCTTAAGCATAAGAAAATTTTGATAGTGTTTTCCCCAAGAGTGATGACAAACTGAAAATGTTGCCCAAATTTACCAAAAGAAATTGACAAAACTGAAAGACATTTTCAAAAACCATGAGCAGTAATAATCAAATTTCAATCATAGTAGTGAAAAGACTGGATTATCTATTATCTTAGAAAGAATAGTATTAAATTGTTGTCTTATCAATATGTGCAATCATAAAATGTGGAAAACATATTATGAAGAGATAAACTATGGACGCATTTATATAATTGAATACCACTCAACAATAAAGAAGACTGGACCGCAGGTACATGTAGCCACTTGGATAAATCAAAAAGGCATTTTGTTAAGGAGAAAAAGTCAATCTGAAAAGTTTATAAGAGTATATGATTCCATTTGTATGGCATTCTGGAAAAGATAAAACTCCATGGAAGGAGAATAAATTAGTGTTTGCCATTGGTTATCGTTGGGGACGAATAAGTTTAGCCAGAAAGAAGCAGATACTCTTAGACATTATGACCTGGCAGGAAAATGTATAAAGAGAACCAGAGGCAAAAAGGCAGGATTTAGTGATGACAGACAGCAGAGGTGCCTTGGGGTCATTTTACAGTGTCTGTTTCTAGGAGAAGCCTTCCCTGGCCATGCTGCAGAACCTACCTCTCAAGGACTTCAACCACGAGGTCTCGAGGGCAGTCAAGGCTTTGGTGGCAAATGGTAAAAGAATTGCTGTGATGAAACTAGAATGAAATAGGTTTCTCTTTGTTAAGTAAGTTTCCACATTTTCTATAAGAAGTGATTTTTACTTTGAATGAAAATTAAATACATTAGCAATGATCCACTAGGAGAGTAAAAAACCCAGATAGTATACTGTGCTGTAGTGTTTTGTTTTAATTCTTGTGTTGGCCATTGAATTAAGGGTGATGTGTAAAGGACAGGGATCCCGAAGAAGCCCAAAGAAGGAACTCTGGTAGTCAGAGAGATTTTGTGGTCCCTGGACTTTAAGTTGGACCAGGAGGCTTTGGAATTTGATGATTTTTTCTCAGGCAGGAGATGGCTGTATACGATAGAAAATATGGGTCATCTTTATAAACATGTAAAGGAAAGAGATGGTGTGTGGACTCTGAGAGTAACAACTACTGGTCACTATGCCCTAGAGTGACTCAGAGCTGGAAACATGACAATGCAAACAAAGTAGAGGAGCAGATGAGCCCACACTATGTGATTGTACCTAGAAATCTTCAGGATACTTTAGAAGTAGGTAAATCTAGCCGGATCTGTGGCTTCACTCTTAAAACGATGCCATAATCACATTGTAAAATTAGAGCACCTGGGGTCACCTCACTAAACAGAGAGGAGACATGTTACCTTTAGTGAGGTACAGAGAGAGAGAGAAAAGTGCAGTGGTCAACAGGTTGCATGTCTGGGTTGGAATCTTCACCCTATAACACATTATTTATATGACTCTGCAAATGATTCAATCTCTTTAAGTTTCAACTTCATCATCTGAAACAAAATGTAATAATATGAATGATTTCATTGATGTGTTGTGGAGATTAAATGCAATAATGTATATAGTGCATTGTATATACCACCCATATCATACACATACAATTGCTATTATTGTTGTTCTTAAGCATTGGATTTGCCATCTCAAGTGGAATATGTCTTATTCATACTGGTGTTGCTACAGTTATATGCTTCTTACCGATGGGGTTACATTCTGAGAAATGCATTGTTGTGAGAACATGATAGAGTGTGCTTACACAAACCTAGGTGGTATAGCCTACTACACACTTAGGCTATGTGGTACAGCCTATTGCTCCTAGGCTACAAGCCTGACAGCATGTTACTATAAAAAAAAAAAAACATGAGATTAGATCAAGCACAAGAAGGAACAATGCAATCAAGAGAAGCAGTGAACATGAGATGTATGAGGCTGCTCTGGATGTAACATGATATGCTGTTTGACAGCAAACATTTTTAGAGTATCACTAAAATAACGATAAAAAGTATAGTATGCTAAATACATAAACCAGTAACATAGTTTATTATCATTATCAAGTATTACATACTTTACATAATTATGTTATACTTTTAAATGACTGGCAGTGCAGTAAGTTTGTTTACAGTAGTATCACCACAAACAGGAGAGCAATGTGTTGCATTATGACATTATAATGGCTATAATGTCACTAGGCAAAAGGGATTTTTCAGTGCCATTATCATCTTTTGGGACCACATTTATATTTAAGATTTGTCACTGTCTAAAGTGTTATGTGGCATATGACTGTATAATGTTCAGCTTGATAAGCATGTAATGAATGTCAAATTAAAATTGGATGAAATTTAGATAGCTTGGATAGAAAGTCTAGTGGTTTCATTTGCTGACCCTGGATGACAGCCCTGGAACATGCATTCTGTAAGTGCTGATATTGGCAATGGGGGATCTTGGAGGTCAGAGCCCATACAGTTCACTGGACAGAGTAGCTCTTCACTGCAGTGGTGTGATCAGTGAAAGTTAAGAGAGAATATGTTAGAATGTTAGAGAGGGAATCACCATGGTTACCCAGCAGAATTTCTAAGGCTCAGGTGTCTTCAGCCACTGAGTCAGGTGTGATATCCAGAGACAACCATTTCTTTAGAACAAAAGAAAAAGAGAGAGGGTGAGGCAAAACAAGAGAGGCTGAGAGAGAGAGAGAGTAGAGGAAGTAGAGAGACAGAGATAAAGAATAGAGAAAGGAGAGAGAAAGAGAGAGGTGAAAAGAGAGAGTGAATTAGTGGGGAGAGAGAGAGAGAAGGAGAGGAAAGGGAAGGGAAGGGAAGGAAAGAAGGGTTGGAAATACTTCCTTCTAGATTTGCAGTTCATCAGATGACCTTGAAGTTCTGGCTTCATTAGGTTTAATGAACAATTATG
Source organism: Cynopterus sphinx (assembly GCA_030015415.1). Taxonomy (NCBI): domain Eukaryota; kingdom Metazoa; phylum Chordata; class Mammalia; order Chiroptera; family Pteropodidae; genus Cynopterus; species Cynopterus sphinx. The sequence continues at coordinate 23,109,486 of CM057384.1, read as the reverse complement.
CTACCATCTTTAGTTATGTTCTAGTAAAACCCATTACCACAAAACTTTCATCAATTTTTCTTTCTTGGACTCAACAGCTAAGATGCCAAGAGCTTGTGTCCAGTTGCCACAAGGTAAATTCCCCACTGCAGCTTCAAAGAAGCTGGCAAATAAGAGCCCAGACAACTCTGTTTTTCAGTATTAATCTTTGCATCCATTCATTGATGTTAACTTTTAAAAAAGAAGAAACAACAAACCTCTGAGATTAAATAATGATTTTCTCATTTTTATATCCCATAGTTCTTATTTTATAGTATCAATATACGCACTTGATGAAACAACTTGCAAGCAGCTTTCTCTAAGGGAATAAAATTTTTCTGACCATCTCAGGAATATAATTACCAGGAACATTACTACTAATCAACAATTATACAGGATATTGATTGTGCTCCTCTCATCTTTCGTCTCTGCCAAAATATGTAACCATTAGTGTATAAATCACACTTATCTTGTTCTCTCTGTTTGACATAAACCTCTGCAATCAAGATTCTCACTCTCATCCTGCCCAAACAGATGCCTATGTTTCAGTCTCAACCAGTCAAAAAACAAATCCAGAAACAATGGAAGGTAAGAGGGCACTGAGGAAGGCTGCCCTCTAGAAAACCCAAGATATTCAGATTTATCCCTTCTGAAATGTATTGCTTCCCTTAATTATTCTTTCAAACAGAGAAAGCAGTACTCTCTTATAAAAGCAAATGGAAACTGGCCCAGTGAGATTTAACTTTATTTGAGATAAAGATAGTGGAGTTCAGAGGGAGGTTAAAAATGAGGTGTTTTTTTTGTTGTTGTTGTTGTTATTGTTTGTTTGTTTGTTTGTTTTAAATTGTAGCCTGTGTAATTCAGGGAACAAGTATGTCCAATCAGTTATACTTAAGAACCACAGAGGCCTGAATATTTGGGACTTGTATTAAAATTAACTGGAGACTTAATAGGAGACTTTAACTATTTTCATCACTACTATTATTAATGTAGTCATCACCTCTCTTTCACAGAATTTACTGAACTACAGTTATTTGTTCATTTATTTGATTTTCACCCTAGAATCAAAGACAAAGACAACATCCTCACATCAATTTAACCAACAGGCACAAAGTCATTTCACAATAAGAGATTATTGAATGAATAGCATTGCTATGTTCGGCTCTGAATATTATGCAACTTTTAAATTTAATAGAGATTTACAAATGTAAAGTCAAACTTTTGATTTAGCCATATAAGGCATTTATTTTTACTAAGCAACATTGAAATTTGGGATGAGTGAGTCACTACCTTATTCAGAGTAGAAATGAAAAAAGATGCTTTTGGAATCCGAATGCAATATACAAGCAAATTTGGAATGTTGGTTCCACCTGGCCACAGGTCCGATGGCACATGAAGCACACTGATGGTTACAGTCATTGAATTAAATGGTCTCAGGAATTATACCTGACTTTTAACTGATGTTGGAAAAATCAACATGGACTAAAAGTATAACTGAAGGGAAGAAATCTGTGGTAGCATAAGTCAGACTCAGTAGGATCTTTTGGAGAAAAAGTATATATGAAGTAATCTCTGGTCTATGAAAAGAGTGACCACAATTCCATTTGGAGTATTTGGAAAATAACTGGAATGGACAGAGTTGGGCTAGAATCCTCTTGCAAGAGTGCTACTTGCACAAGGTCACAGGGATGCTGTGTGAGCACCTTGCTTCTTTGTTCTTGGTATAGATAATGCTTGTCCCAACTGGTGTAGCTTGAAATTTTTGAGGGGTTTATAAAGTGGCTTCATCCTCTGCATTAAAAACTTCTGATTTGTCTATTTTTGTGTTCTCCTTGCTTCTCTCAGTTCACTGTTTGTTTCCTTAGGCAGACACATCCTTAAATATCTTAACCTAATTATCCTACTTGTACTCCAAAAGCAACCACAATGCTGCTCCCTGTGAAATCATGTTTATTTGATTAATTCCTAAATGTTCTCTTTATCATGAATTTGTCTCTTGATCTGATTTTCCTAGTTTGCTCATGAACATGAACCATCTGCACAACTAGTCCTGTCACAGACTTTGAAAATTTCTTTAATTTTAATTTAAACACACACGCATCCTTCACCAGATTTTCCTTCTCAGTCTAATTTGTCTTCTGCCTGAGTTTTCCAGTTGACACTTCAGGTTGCCCTCAGCGCTGTGAGTCCTACCATCTGGCCTGTGTGGAATGTGTCCATTCTTATATAGCAGTCCATTCTGGCTTACTGATCCACCACAGTGGGGAGTCAGTCCAAAAGGAGAGGCTGACTAGAACCACATCACTCCCCAGTGCCCCGCAGGGATGGCCTGCACATATTGCCTCTCAGTAGAATTCCAGATGCTGTGTCCACACCTTATGCTTCAACACCACTCTTCTCAGACCATGTTAGCACCCACTCTGATTGCTTATACCAGGCCAGTTTTCCCAGCAATATATCCTCCTGCTGCTGTCAGTCTCCCTAGGACTAAATTCGTTCAACTTGCAACTGCCCTTCTCCCCACGGCCCCACCACCTTATTTGTTTGAAAATAATGAATTTATATTTTATTAATTTAGTCTTTTAAAAATTAGCCCTATAATGTATTCTCTTGACCATCAACTTAAGATTTATGTCCCCTTTGTTATCTAAAGGCTATCCTCCTTATCTTTTCCTCTATTTTCTTAGGATACATACTCTACACTGCAAATTTAGCACTTACTCCTGGTACTAGTCATTAGTATAATGCTTTAAATGATCGCTTTTGGCCAATGAAATGTTAAGAATCAGTACTCATTCACCTTGCTCCCTGCTTCTGCTTTGGGAATTGTGAAAGCACTGAAATGGAGCTGCCCTTAGCTGTTCCTCTGGTTAGGTACTTTAAGAGTGGAGTCATCTAGCTGGCCCTTTATGGACAAATAATGTAAGAAATAAACTTGATGTTTCTGGTTTCTGAGATTTCTGGGTGTTTTTTTTATCTTTGCATAACTAAGTCCAACATGGATGATATACTTTATCAGATCTTGATGTCCTAGGTCAGGGGTCCCCAAACCCTTGGGCCATTGTCTGGCATGAGTCCATAGAATGATTATTAGGAACCAGGCCGCAGAGCTGGTGGGTGAGCAAGCGAAGCTTCATCTGCTCTTGCAGCTGCTCCCCAGTGCTAGCATCACCACCTTAGCTCCACCTCAGATCATCAGGCATTCATTAGATTTTCATAGGAGCACCAGTGCCTTGTGCCAAAAAGGTTGGAACTCTGTCCTAGGTTACATTGTTGATAGGACTGCAGCACTTAGGAGCAAGGATCTCCTACTATTTGTTTTATGTTTTTTTATGTATTTGAAAAAAGACTAGAGATATGTAATCAGTAACTCATTTGTTCAATATAAATTGATTGAACATACACCCTTGTTTTATCTTTTGTGACAGTTACTTTTTTTCTTTAAGAAAGAGCATTGGGTGATGAGAGTGTTTACTGAATGTAGTCAAGGTCACTTGGAATACAAAAATTGGCCAAAATGCCATTCTAAAGAGAAAATGAGTAGTCTCCAGGTTGTAGAAACTAACTGCAAAGTATAACCAACAAGTGCCTAGTGGAAACTTCAGGCATCAATCTGATTTAAAATCATAAAGAGAATACTGTGTGTGTGTGTGTGTGTGTGTGTGTGTGTGTGTGTGTGTGTGTATTTCTCTTACATCATATATTATTTGTCTTAGGACTACTTAAGAAAGTATTGAGGAAAGGTGAGATAGGGAGAAAAAGGACACATGACATAGTGGGAGAAAACATGCATAAGTATGATGCAATTAAATGATGGTGTAAATATATATAATGCAGAAAACTTGAGAAAAGCAAAATCATTCTGGAGGGAAAGGCCATATGAAACTTCATGGAGTTTTTAAGACTGAAGTTGAACTTTAATAATTCTGTAGGCAGGAGGAATGAGAAAGTCTATTTTACTATGATAAGACCAGGAACACAATACGTTACAGGGAACACCAAGTGTACTAGCTGGTCATTCATTCAATAGTTATTAATTAAAACTTCTCTACATGTTGATCATGGTAGGATTATAATGGAAAACAAGGTGTCTGGAACCCTTGCCATCATTGAGGGTTATAGTTTAGTTCAGGAAAAATAGTAAACAAATGATTAGTTAATTTAAAATTGTGCTAAATGCTTCAGAGAAGTACAGTGTGATCTAAAGGTATAGACAAAAATGGTCTAGCCCAGTCTGGGATAGCAGGGTGAAGAAGTATCTTGCTGGGAAATATCAGCAAGAGCAGAGCAGGAACACAGGCCACCAAATTGAGTGGCCTTGAAATGAGGTTGACTGACTAGGAAGACGAGAGCTCTGTAAGGAGCTTCGTTCTTCATACCACGGAAGGAGGGCTCTTGAATAAAGTCATGGCCAGATTTTTGTTGCTTTGCTTCTTTTTTTAACATTCCTCAGCATAAATTTCTCTAATGGATCTTGGATCATTTAAGGGATGATCCCATGGGACCATTTAAGAACATGTCTCCAGAAACAAGAGTTAATAATAGCAGTTTCAAATTCCTTCGGTCTGCCCATTAATATGGTCTCAAATCTCTAAGTTATTGTGGTATATAAACCAAGTCTTTTACGTTTACTGAATTTTAAACAAGCATAAGTGACCTTTTTGAAGGTTAATGGGTGTGGACATATTTTTTTCAAGACGTTTATATCTCATGAGCTCTCTCTCTCTCTCTCTCTCTCTCTCTACCTCTCTCTCCTACCTTTTCCTTAGAGCCTGTCACTTGAGGTAAGTGGAGTGATGTGTGGTTGGAAGCAGGGGCATGGTGTTGGAAAGCTGGCATCATTGCTTCGCCTCACTGGAACTCCTCTATGGGAGTGATTTGATGTTACTGAAATCTTTCTCAAATGAAAATACAACCTCCCTGGGAAAAACTTTGGAGTGTCCCAAAAAGTATTTCAGAGTCATCCTGAGGCAAGATTGGCATTATAAAAGCTGAGTTTCTGCATGCCAGTATTGTGTGGCAAGATTCGTGATGCCCTCAAATGACAGCAGAGATAGGCTCTGGCAGCAGCTGTTTAGAAAAATCATAGTAAGTGGGGAGGCTCAACAATGGGAAGGAAGGAGAAATACTCTGAGACACTGAAGCAAAGATTCAAACTGTGTGAATCAGCCAGATGGTTGGGCAAATTTGCTGGCAGATAGGCCAAGAGTATACACAAGAATCAGGAATCTGTGTAGGGTCTTGGAAGTATGATTTAAAGCCAACTTTTCCTTGATGATACCTGAAGAAAATGAGTAAGTTCTGGCTCTTGATTACCTGTGGTTGATGGAATAAATATAAAAAGGAAAATGTCCTAGGCTGGGTATTCCACTTTCCCTGTGAACTCATAGCAAAGTGTTAAGTGGTTTAGGGAGATTACTAGTTCTAAGATAAACTGTGGGATGCATTTTTCCCATTTAGAAAAGACATATTTATTAAGCACTTACTATACATCAAATATTAGGCTAGGTACTATGGAGTCAAGGGTAAACAAGATAGCCTATGAATTCTGACTTATAGAACTTATGGTTTGTTGGCAAAACCAGACAAATAACGAATTATAGTGCCAAGTCATAAATAACACAAATGGGGTACATAAGAAGCATAAAGAGATATTTTGGTGGGAAGAGGGGATCAAGGAAATGTGTCAAGAAAATATATCTGAGAAGCTAGTTCTGTAAAGAGACTAATAGATAGATTAGGGAAGGAGGGCAAGCTTTAGGGAGTGTGTTCCAATTAGAAATAAAGGAAAGTATTTGCAAAAGTCTGATGTGACAATTCGTTGCAATTCAGAAAGACATTGAAGTTTATCATTATGCCTGGTGTATGGTGCTTAGTTAATGAACTGAAGGTATAAAATGTAATCTAGTTCTTAGAAATGAATTCTTTTTTGCTTGTCGAACTATAAACAACCTTGAGCTGGGGCATATGTACATTAACAGAATATGTGAGATTGAAGGAACCCTCTGAGTAGAATTCTCTTATGATTTCATTCTTTTCCTCTGTGCTGATTCAAATTTTGGCCTCTGTTAGCAAAGTTTTGGTAGAATGGAAACAATTCTTAATATCTGGGAACAAACACACACAGAGGGATCAAATTTTGTTCTCCACAATTTATTCTATATCACTTCCTGATAATTTCTCCATATGATAAAATGAACACAGTGAAATTTTATATATTTAAATTTTACTGGGTTAACTGGGTTCATATGTGTGTGTGTGTGTGTGTGTGTGTGTGTACACACACACATATCATGATTCAAACAATGTTTAAACTATCTAAATATCCATTTTATAGAGTACTTTGATCAAAAATACAATATTTTACAGTGTTTTTTTTTTTAAAGGTAAAACATAAAATGCACTGAGAAACATAAGTTGGTTTAGAAAAAGCATCCAAATATATTCATGGAGTTCTACAATAAGTCTTATGTAAGAATAAATAAATATCTAAAATACTATGACAATGTTCAGATATCCAGACATTATCAAGAATGAATGAATGCTCATATATAAATATTTTTTAAAGAAAACCTATTACCCTAAACTTTTTGTTTCTTTCAATGGCATTTTTCCCATTTTTTTTTTCATTCTGAAAGGGTTTTTTCCCCTTTTCGTTGGCAGGAGGTAGCAGGTGGGGTACTGCCAAAGATGATCTAAGATGGAAATCACCTAAGAACTCCATACTGAGTGCCAGGGTAGACTGGTGTTTATTTTAGTGGGTGTCTAAGTTCTGTACATTGGGATTTGAATACAGATAGAGGTCATTCTCCTGTGGGTCAACAGGACTTTGAGTCATGCTGGTTGTAAGCTGGTCAACACGCAAGTCACACAGATTCTTTGTGAAGTTGGGGGTCAGCTGATAGGAGAATCGTGTTATGAAAGACCCAGAAGTGCACTAGGTTTTACTTTTAAAGTAGTAACCCATTAAAAATGAAAATAAGAAGAGGCTTTTGATCTGTGCTTGGAGCCCTAGAGAACTAAAACCAAAAATGGAATTAGAATTCCACATTTTGAAAGTTTGTGACCAAACTTATAATATGCAGGCATGCTAGCAGTTTTAAGATCTGAAATCAGTTTTCTTTATGTCATGACAGGTTTTACATTAAGTTACTCAAGTCTCCAAAAATTACAACATTAAATCAGATACATAAAAATGAAAACAAATTTATTGACATTAACTCTCTTTATAACTTACGAATATAGGAAAGAACTAAAGATTGAATAACTTTCAAATTTACATCCGAGTTAAAATTTTTTAAACTGTGTTTTTCCTTCATGTTTTTCCATTTTCATTTTAGAATTAAAATTGACTGTATAAGATTTCTCTATATATAAACAGTAGGAACTGTTCATAAAAGGAAAATATTTTTTTCATTATTCTGGAAGGTATTTCCTTGATGGATTTGTGTTCATCAATAAATTGTATCTCCTTTCAAAACAAATATGCATGTAAGGCTGCTTCCAGAATCTCAGCAAGCTCTGAGAGGGAATTCTACAGAAGCTGGTAAGAAATGGAGGAATAGAGGAGAAAATGCATAATATAGTATGCCCATAAGCCACATGACCTAGGTTAACTTACCTATCTTCACCTCTGATTCTCTCATTTGACTCAACTGCAACATATGGGAAAAAACAAGGCCCATTTCATTAGGTTTTTCTTATGACTGAATGAGACAATGCTTGCTAAACATTTAAAACCAGCCTGGTGTTTAGTAAGTGATTGATAAATGTGCTGTTTACATTTATTGTTGTTGTTGCTATCACACAGAAACTTGCCATAGTAAAGCTGATAACTTCCTACTTTTAGAATAACTGAAAAAACTATAACATTGCAACTAGACCTGAGATACTAGATATCTGCTAGTAGGCAGGAGTGGAAGAGAGGGATAAATGTTATGTCAGAAAGGGTACGTTGAATACATGCATGAGAAAATGCCTGTCAAGATGTGGAAAAGGAGCAAGAGAGTGTTTGCTTAGATTTATGAAGATTGTCTTGAGCAGAACTAGTATGGCCTCCTTACAAGAGAATGCTGTGTCCTTATATATAGAGAAAGTTGTGTCATCTAGCCTAGGATTCAGACCAGTGGCCTCCCTTAAAAAATAAAACAAACACAAACAACAAAAGTAAATAAGAATTAAGCCACACAACCACAGTGATAAGATTATATTTATAATTCAACAGAAAATGAGTTCATAAACAGTACATTGATTCTAAAGGGATCACATCATTTCTCTTTTTATATATCATCGTGGGGTTAGCCTGGGTCTTGAACAGTTAGCATGAAAATAAGGCCATCTCTGTTGCTGAGAATATTCTGGGTCTCATTCTGATTAAAAATCACAATTGTTTCTTTGAGAAACTGTGTATCTCAAAGTCACCAGTGTACGAGGTTTGCATTTGTGTTCATTTTTAAAAATTAAAAAAATCCAAGCAAAACTTTCCCTGTGCATTAAGCCTTCTGACCTTTACTGAAATAACAAAACAGTTATTCAAAGGACACAGGGATGAATTAAAGGTAACTTTCTATTTGCCAACATTCAAGGGACTCTTAGCTTGCCTGCTTTTCTCAGAGGACTATTTTGAGAGAATGTTTGCAAAATATGCAACCCTCTCAGGAGGGTTGTTGAAATATGATTTAAAAAAAATTTGAATAACTAAATATAAAAAAAATTTGATATGTTTACAATGAAAAACTGCATTAGCAGAGCTAAAACTGCTTTAAAGAAACAAGCAAGCCAACTAGAGGTACCAAGGTGTTTAGTTGTTGATGTTGGTAGTGGTGGTTTAGATTGTTTTGTTCTTTTGCACTCCAAAATCATACACAAAATATACAAGTTTCTGGAAGAAAAGGCTTGGCAAATCCTATGCAATCCTTGAAATAGCCCTCATATTTATCCCTCTATTTTCTGTCCCAATTGCTATTGCCTAGCAATGTGTAACAATGGTAATAGTCTCTAAAACTGATTTTTTTGCTCTCGCCAACCTCTTCTTCAATCGATCTAATATAGTTATTCCAGATTTGTCTTTATGATTTTCTTATTTATAAACCATGAATGATTCATCATTGCTACAAAATTAAGTACAGAAGTTCATTCAGTATTCAAAGGTCATAAACGTGGTGCCATTCTCACTTTCTACATGGCTGTTTATTTTTCTTCTACATGTAACTTATTTTCCAGAATAAATTAGTTCATTTCTATTTTAAAATGCTTCTCACATTTTTTTTTTACCTTTGCATCTTTGATGTCTTGGGTCCTTCATTCTAATATTATGCTGCCCTGCTCATAATATTACATAACAACATACATAACACACACACACACACACACACACACACACACACACACACGTCCTACATACACTCCAATTGAATCGACTTTGAGAAGGTATTCAGGTTGCAAACTCATTGACTTCATTGTTTCAGAGGCATTTTTTCCTCTTAGTGCTAAGAGTTGTTCCAGAAGCTGGAAACTTCTGGAGGAAACTCTTCTGGAGGAAACTCCATTTCTACTCATAATACTCCCTTTGGAATCTGTTAAATACATGATTTCGACATGAGATATTTGACCTTACATTATCTTATTTTCCGTTCTTAGAGTTATAATCAATAAGGCCCATAATGAATGAACCCTGTATATATGACTGTTCACTGTCACAAATGTGGGGAGAAAAACCTTCTTGAGGTTTAGAACTGAGTAGGCAACAAGAATTTCACTATTAGAGAAATGCTGCTATTGTCTACATAAGTATTTACTATTTTATCAAGACAGCATAGAACAGAGGAGAAAGAACCCCAGAACCTTAGCTTCTCATGTCTAAAAGAACATATTTAAACTATGTTCTCAGTGCTTCTTCTAACAGGATCATTCTCTGATTTTTGAAAACTGGAGGTCATGTATTAATTGCCACCCATAAGAAATATGATTCATTTCTAAGACCATATATTTCTTATTTTTATTTTATTGTTATTTAATTTTATTCTAAGAATTCAAGGAAAAATTAAATATGGCTTGGTGGAAATGATAGATTTGTATCAATAAAGATACCTTTGCCACTGCTTTATTTATAAGCTTAGAGCTAACTTTTATTCTATATTGTACATGTTTTGGCACTGTAAAATGGGATAATAATAATAATCATCATACAAGGTTGTGATAAAGCTAAGTTGATATATTTGACTAAATATAACAGAAATAGGTATATAGATGAACACATGAACTATCATTGGTTACATAATTTTTAGACTTTCTCCCTTTACCAAATCATATATTGTAAAAATCTATAAACATCTCTTTAGTAATTGTAATATGTATTATCCTACAGATTATAAAAAAACAAAATAAACCAATGTTTGTGTATTTCTGTGTGATGCTAATAATAAATCATATTTTTCTCTGTTCTTTTTGACCTGTTTGAATATAGGCTATCTGCTTTTCAGTAATGAAAAAAGTATAGGAAATTGTCCTTCAGATGCTCCTATTGAGATGATGCTTGGCTATGAAGATTCAATATTTTGGTTAATTTATGAAGTTATCACAATTGAGAAGATAAATTGTGTCTCTGTTTTATAGGTGAGACTCAAGAGTGGTCTGTGGATATGTCATTTTATCATAGTAATACATACCGGTTAACCAGTCTTTACAGATCAAGGTATTCCTGATAGGAATAAGACACTAGGCCTAAATTATTAAACCTAATTTATGGTTCTTTGTAGAAAATTAAAGAATATCCACTCAATCTAAATGTAAAAGGAAGAGGCAGTAACTGAAATTTATAAAAATATGGAGAGTCACATGGAACCAAGGAAAGGAAGTTTGACTTATTATAAGAGAAAACAAGAAAGAGAAACTCAAAATCCATATAAAATCCCTAATTTTTCCTCTGTATTTCATTTTTTCCTCAGACCGAGTACTTATATTTCCCTAATTTAAAAAAAGGTTAAAGAAGTACAAATTAGTAGTTCATAGATGGTCACAGGGATGAGGATCATGGCATAGGGAATGTAGTCAGCAGTAATGTAATGGAAAGCCAGGGAGAAAGAGTAACCAGAGGCATCATTTCACAAACCATATACACGTCTAACGTACTATATACTTGAAACTAATAAAAAGAAAAGGTTATACAGATTTTTTAAAAAAGACAAACTCACAGAAACATACAGTAGAATGGTGGTTGCCAGGGGCTGGGCAGGCGGGTGGGAGAAATGGGCAGATTTTGGCGAAAGGGTAGAAAATTTAGTTATAACATGAATAAATGCTGAGAATCTAATGGTGACTATAGTTAATTATACTGTAAAGTATACTCAAAATTTTGTAAGAGAGTAGATATGAGGAGTTCTTACCCCACACCCCCAAAATTTAAAAGATAACTATGTAAGATTAAAAAATTATTTAGAAAAAAATTAAAATTTTTTAAAAAATGAGATCAAATCAACCAACAACTCTCAAAGTATGAAGTAGACTCTTTGTTTTTGTTCAGACTTCCAGAAACTTTCTTGAGACAGAATTCAAACATTTGTGTCAGGGAATGTCCAGCATGTTACAATTGGGCTTGTCCAACAATCAGATCACTGATTCCAGAAATTTGAGTTAGGTAAGTACTGTAGCCCCTGGTGAAACCACTTGGATGAATTGGGCAAAGGGATAATTCCCAGATAGAAAGGGTAAAGATGTTTGTCACAAAGTCCCAATAAAGACATTTCCCTGATTTTCTTGTCCAAATACAATTCTCTCATTTGATATCTCATAGTTTTTATTTCTGTGACCCAGACTTGTTACTATTTGATTATACATTGTCATATATTGTTCTTTATTCACAAAAACATACTTTGCTTTCAAACCAAGCTATAAATGTTCTGGTGTATGAGCATGTCATATTTCTGTTGTATGTTGCAGAAGGCCTAGCATGGTGTTGCATATATAGTAGTCTAATGCTTCAATTTATATAGATCGTTTGGCATGGGGAACCACAAGCATGTGTTTAATGAAAACAGATTTAACTGTTTGGTTTTTCTGTATCTCTTTATTCAAACTTACAGATAGGTTAGTTTGGTCAAATCAATAGAAACAATCATTCATGTTGAAGCAAATTCTAACCCTTTTCAATGATATTTATCTTTTCAGTTACTCCTCCATATATGTGTAAATAGTAAGAAGGAGGGCAAGGGTTCAAGATAACTGCAGGGAAGAGATTGATGGGAAAAAGAAATTGATTGGAGTAGGTAGCCAAATGATATGGCATCCCAAACCTCAAAGGAGAAGATTACTAGTAAAGGCAGGGTTGCCTCTTATCATGAAATTTTACATTCAAATATTTAAACACTTATTTACAACCCAGATAAGATTTTTTTTTTAAATCTTGAACAAAAACAATCATTTAATTTACAATTGTCCAGGACAATATATTGTTTATAAATAACATATTAGATTATAAGTATCTCATTCTACACATATATTGATTCATATGACAGCTAAAATAAATGCACATTTTTGGTCAAAATATTTATGAGTAAATGCATATCACCATTTTAAGACTTTTTCAATGATCAGAATTTTTTTCCTCTAAATTATTTACTTTGTTTTCCCCTAAATTATTTACACACATTTGTACTTACTACTTTTAGCAAACACATTTCTCCAGAGGAGAGAAATATAGAAGTTCTTAATTTTGTTAGTATTAGAATCAATATTATTTCTAATCAAAATCATTTGGTGTCATTATTTCTAGGAAATCATGGGATACCAAGCTGATACTGGCCACTTTATAAAGTGGCATCTCGTATAAACTGCTCCATGTCTGTTTCTGTGTCACCATCCATTGCTATGATTTGGTATTTAAAGAAAGATGTGCTTCTGATTTATTTACCTATTGCTAACATGCTTACTTTAAATTTTATTTTCTCTGTCTCCAATACTTTTTAATATGGTTAATACAGAGATGATGATAAATATATGCTTTCTAAAAGATCAGATTCTATTCAGGAACCATTAATATAATATCTTTATTATAACAATATGATAAGTTGAGAAGGATTCGAGTCTTTTACAAAGTTTTAGAAATGTTTCTCCTACCAACTATAGTTTTTACTTTTTAGAATAAATTATGGCTAATGTCCTCTTATGTGATGGTTTTTGTTGGCAAACAGATGAGAGGAAGTGGGAAACTCAGATCTAACATACTTAAATCAGAGGGAGCATTAGCACAAATATTCTTAAGTAACCATTCATTGTCTAATCAAACGAAACTGGCTTACTCAATGTTCAGTAGCATGTCTTTTCAAATCCTGGCTCAGGCTCTTGACTAATGTGGGCTGCTCACTCTGATCCCATTGGGGCTGCAGAAATCTCCTATTTCCTTTCATTTTCGGGTATGCAGCTGCATTTCTAAGCCATGACTACATTGTTAAATGAATCATTGATTTGGAAAATCTGAAGTGACCTTCAGCTTGTTCTCAAGCTCTTCCTCAAGAGAAGAGAGGCAAAATCAGCAAAATATTGCAAAGAGGTAGTTTTTCTAAAGGTATGTGGCAGGTAGAAGGTTGGAAACCACTCTGTATATGTTTAAGTGTGTGTGTGTGTGTGTGTGTGTGTGTGTGTGTGTGTGTGTGTGTGTGCGTGCGTTTGTGTGTGTGAGAGAGCAGGATTATATGCTATGTTCAGACGTGACATTTTTCTTAATAATTTGTGTTTTGGGTATGGCTCAAAAGACAAAGCCTTTTTCTCGTAATACAGAGACAAACTCTGCCCTTTCTTCTCACCTGCCCCTGTAAACTATATGCTACGCAGACAGACTGAAATTCTTCATTAAAGTGGCTTGGACCAGTTCTGGGGACTTATTTAGTCAGCACAGTGACAGTCTTTCTGAATAGTCAATACTATGAAAAGTTATATGACTAGAAATTCTACTTTCTTTGTTTTTCTTTAACTTCACTCTTCATTTTCAGTTAGGGTTATAGGTAATGTTTTGTCAACATCCTCGACATACGCCCAGCCCTGGGGGGCAGAACAGCATTCCTTTAACACTGACTTGCTCCTCTTCATGATGGGTGACCTAGTTAGACATATCAATATTCAATGAGACATATAGATTACCCTGATGGAATTGCTCAATGAAGTTCAAATAAGGTCAGTAGAAGATACAGGCTGTATATCCACTGAGTTGCTAATTGGTCTCATGCCAGAAGTGTCCCTTATCAATATAGTCCAGTTAACCTCAATCTCTTATCCCCCAAGTCCCTTTCCCTTTAGGTGCTGAGTGTTTCCAAAGGTTTCTCTAGCTAAAGTAGATATTGGAAAAAGAATTGATAAACAAATATATCAGCCTTTAGGTATAAGTGACTGACAAATCTCAACTCTTTTAAAATAAAAAAAAAAAATACAATTTACTATGCTTGAAGGTTTCTACTGTGTTACTGGGGCCATAATTCAATTTTCATAAGAGTTGACCTAAAATGAGAGAATAAGTTATCTAGATGACCTCTTAGTTCTTTTCTTACATGTTTTTTTTCTTTCTTTTATGAATTTCCTAAGAAGTATAGTTCATTTATTATTAACTCCATTTTAGAGCTAAGGAAGCACAGGCTTAGAAAGGTCTAGTAGCAGAGCAGAGTACACACTTCTGACTGGAGGGGTTAGTCACATTTATTTTCCAGAAGCTGCGCAGTCATTCTCATCTGCTGTGAGGCTTTTACCAAATTCCTTTTATACATTTCCAAAACCAAACCACCTAGACCAACTTTTCTTCTGTCTCTGATATCTTCTAACCAACTTCTTCTCATGATGAGTCATTTTTGCTCTCTCTTATCTCATTTTTAATGTTCAGGTGAGTGAACATGGTGACTATAAAAGGTAAGCAATCAATATCTAGGGTCAGACAAAGCTCTGCAAGCCAATCTGCGAGCCTGAACAAAGCTGCTTATGTCCTTAACTATAACCTTGGCACATGAAAAGTGCCTTCTATTCCATTTTACCAACGTTTCGGTCAAAGATCAATTGCCATTGTAATTATATCATATATCACAGGACTGGGAATCAGTGAGAGGGCAGGCCCTCTAAACTCATACATATCATTAGCATTTAAAGAACACGAAAAACAAATTGAACGTTAGTCCTCATGTAACTCTTTTTTCTAGAGCAAATAATTTTCCAAATTAAAATGAATAAATTAATGAAACTGCCACATGCCTGAGAATAAACCACGTTGTTAATGTCGTCAAGCTCTCAGCAAAGTTTAGCTCATTGTATTTCTTTGTCTGATCATTATACCATCTAATCAAGGGGAGCTTAAATACTTCAATGAGCTCTCAAAATAAATTTGATCTGTGCAGCTCAGGTCTCATGGATTCCTAGGGTTACTGACTAGGTGAAACATGTTTTTGTTTTAATCCCTGTCTCAGCTCAAAGAGGATTAATGCTCATAATTCTCCTATCCCCATTTAATTGAGAAATAAAGTTTGAAGAGGCATCTCCTGGAACACTCCACTTTGAAGTATGACCTATCCACTGTCTACACAATAAATCTGCTCACACACACTTACATGCACCCTTCCTGTCCAGAAGAAAAAGAAAAGAAAGGCATTGTGTATATGTGTGAAGGTGTATATTTGTGCCTCTGTTCCAAAGCACAAAACGTTGTTTTCTCTTTTCCATCTTAGAATTTTTCTCTGAGAAATTCAAACTGTATTTCAAATAGTTGTGACCTTACTTTTTCTCTGACACTGTAATATCCCCATTGGTAGAGATAGCCCCTTTATTAAAAGAACATAATTCTTGCATCTATATTGTACAATGGGATTTTTACTTTTGTATTTTCCACACTAGTAGAGGTAAAATGTCTGAAGGAAACAAATAAGGAAGACACTATACTCTGGAAATATTTCCTCAGCAGCTGGACAGGCATTAGTAGAAAAGGACTTGCATTCTGTATACATACTCCTCATTGTGTCCTTAGATAGAACTAATGCTAAAATCTGATAAGCAAAGGGCACAGAGAAGCACAGGAAGACTTAATGTCAGTCTTTTTTTCCCCATGCAAGTGGATGTGAGAATTTATTGGGCCAGTCTCTATGAAGTGCTTAGCACAGGGCTGAGTATATGGTAAGACTTCACTAAGTGCTGTCTGTTAGCATTTATATAAACAAACAACTTACACTTAAAAAAAAAATCTTACATCTAAGCCTTAAGGATTCAGAAGGACTCAATCTGGCAGTCAATGTCTTTTCTAACCTAATCTCAGAAGTGACATACCATCACTTAAAGCATAACCTATTGGTCATACAGAACAACCCTAGTTCAATGTGGATGGCACTGCATAAGAGAATGACAACTAGGAAGCAGAGACCATCAGAGGCTATCTTTGAAGCTTGCTGCCACGACTACCTATGTGCTGCTGAAAACTTTATCCAACTGCTCTCTTATTTTTTAGCCTTCAAGGATCAGGTCTGTGTGACATTGTTGTGAGTGGGACGTGAACAAATGATGATATACCCAGAAAAAACAACATATAAAAATTTAAAAATATCAATTTATAGATGTTTTTAAATGTTATCTCACTTGAGCTTCAAAATTACCTTTTAAAATAGGCAATAGAGTAAATACCACTGTAATGTTTTCATAGATAAGGAAACTGAAAATCAGAGATTTAATGATTGACCCAAATTTCAACTAGATATCCTCCTAATACTCTCATGGCATTTCTTCTGCTAGGCTAAGCTGCCTTGCATATTTGTTAAATGACATATTACTTATGTTCTCAGTAGAGGGTTTGCAACAAATCTCAAGTGTGTGATTTTTGTCTTAGTGGTATTTTCTTTACTTTCAAAAAAGCATGATTTCTACTTTTTTCTACTATTGTGTGCCACACACATGCATATATACTTATAGACAAGTATGCACACACACTTCTATATCTGGTCTCTTACATTTATAGGAAATAAATTTCTTTCAGAAAATACTAATGGTATTTTGTCTCAGAGAAGTCTCCCTTCCATGAAACTTTATGAAAGTTTGGATGTTAGGGCTTCAGGAAAATTTTTTTCTATTTGGGGGAATTTTTCAACCTATTTCTATTTGAATTGGTCACCATTTATATGAGAAAAAAATGTATACTAATAGAAAAGCCCAGAGTGTATTTAAAAAATTATTACACCTTTTCTGCCACAGGTTTGGGCCTTAGACAAAACATCTATTTAGGAATAGGAAATCTACTATTTCTCTTGTGCATTTCTGTTACTGAATAGAGCTGGATTGAATAACTAGGGCTGATAAAGAATTCAGAGCAATTGCCTTACTAAGTAATAGTGAGCCCATGTTTTAACCAATGGGAATGAAACTGTTCTTCTGTACATTTAAGTAGGCAGCCTTCCATAGACAGATTTATAGTAGAGGGGTTGGGAGAGCAAATTATTAAAAAAAAAAAAAAAGCAAGATCCCCTACAATTTTCACTCTTCCTGAAACGTCCTCTACTTCAGCACCAATTAAAACAACCCCCATCTATATTCTGCATACCTGCAGATTTATTTGTACCTCCAGACATTTCTCCCAGGTATTTTTCCTTGTGCTTACAGTACACCCCTACCTTCTTTCTGCATATTCAAACCTTGTTGACCCTCCTTGAAGCCTCCTCAACTAGTAATACATAATCATTTACATCTTTGCTACTGCTTATGAATTTCAAAGTGCTTTAACATAAGCTAATTCAGTGATCCTCAGGCAACCTTAGAAGTTTAGCCCAAGTATTATCTTATTGTTTTCATGGTTGAGAAAAAGCAGCTTGGAGTGGTTCAATTAGCAAACAAGGTCAAAGAGCTAAAAAAAAAATAAGAAGCAACACTAGAGTCGATCTCTTTTTGGTGAATCCTAGTGTTTTACCTGCATCTACAATCTGCATGAGATTTTCCTTTTCTGAGTGCTTGAAGCTCCTGTAATCTGTCATATTCTAACATAACCTTTAGGTATTAACTGCCTGGTGGTTTGCTATGTTTATGTAATTCACCAATGACCTAGAAATAGATTGATCCTCCACATTTTACATGCAGCTTACCTAATACTTGCCTTCTTCCTGTGCTTACCCAAAGATGACATGATGGGAACCATGGGAACAATGGGATTAACAGGGAAGAATAAGACATTTTTAGGCACTTTTTTCTGTTTGCAGCTATCCTTGAAATAGATAAGAGAGTCAACTGAGATTTAGAGTTATATGCTTCATTCATTTATTCATTCAGTTAAAATAGTCCACATTCTATTATGTGATAACCTCTGCCTTAGGCCCTGGAATTTAAATTTAAATGTGGAATGTTCTTGATTACCAGGAGCTAAAACTGAGTGGAGGACCATTTACTCTTTGAAATAAGAACAAACATAAGCACCAATGTAAAAAACGGAAATTGTTCACCTACATTGCATCAGGAGTAAGCACATGACTCTAACTGAGCCAAATATAGTATATGTTCCTCTAAGAAGATACTCTGAAATTGAGTATACAAGTTTAATGGCTAAATTATATTCATCTTAAAATGAGCATTATCTGTCTGGATTTGTAGTGTGGTGATTATGAATGTTAGGTTCCCTCCCAACATTTTTCTCTTTAAGACTCTAAGCTGAATGAGAAAAAAAAAAACAGTTTGAAGGTTATCAAATACCTCAGGCAGTCTGTTGTGAATAAAGATGAGAGAAAACCATGCATTCTACTTATAGCTAGAGTTTTTCACAGAGGATATAAAATAATTTTGAATGGCTTAGTTCTTTCACTAATTTTTTGATAAGTCAGGAGTCAGGACTTAGAAATATACATCAGTTTTTTGCCTAATCAAGTATCGTGGTACAAGTAGAAATGAACCCTTCATGACTATATTCAATATCCACTCAACATCCTATGCCCAGCATGTGGCCTTTTAAAAAGCAAGATCCTGTGGTTGAAATTCTTGCACCTATTCTCAAAACTTCATTTACTCATCACTCATTGAATTTGAACTCTGTACAATTTCTGGTTGATATCTCATCAGATGAAGGGTCACTGAACAATCACTAAGTATAAAACACTTTTGGGGCATTTAGTGGTGAGCCTTCAATATGTGGAGTAACATGAAAACAATAGCACTTGTACAAAGCTCAATAAAGACAGTCCTCAAAGAAAGTAATATGAATGAGGATAGGCTATTAGCAGTGAGAAGACAATTATCATTTTTTGAGAGATTCACCTCAGAGGAGGCTACAGTCAAAAAGGACCCCAAAAGAATGAAAAAGGTTTGCACTACAGAGATTGAAATGGGAAGAGATAACAAGCTAACAGAATAGATTGAGCAGGTAAATACTCTGACCACGATTTTCTACAATTACACATTGTTTGACACAATATTAATATTGATTCTCTGTTCTATATATTTAGTATATTCATCAGATCCTTTGTTTGGTACTAAATGCATTTTGTCATACAAGAGTCTTTTACACAACTTGAGAATCATTTAAAAATAGTTGATATTTTTCACAAAATGCTTTCTATATTAAAATTTCAAAGTTAAAATTGAGACCCACTTCTTTTACCCTGGTGTAATAAATGTGCTTTATTAGTAAATTCTCATATTCCCTGAAAATCTCATCATCTCACAGTGACATTTCAAAACTGCCTTCATAAAATTAGGATGATTCTAGAAAGCTTGAAAACAGAGAGCAGTTATTCCCATGATATATGATCTTCCTGGACCTCTACCTCATAAACTCCTAACTCCCTTTTAAATCATATAGAGAGGCCGATTTTTCCTTCTTTGTACACAACATTCATTTTTCCCCTCTTCGGGCTATTATTTATTATTTAACTTGGTTACTGTATTATTTAAAGAAAAAGTAGTTTGCAATATTGCCTTATGGGAGATGCTATACAGGGGAAAGCTATATTGATTGCATTGTAGCTATTAACTACTGTTCTGAAAACAAGGAAGGAGTGTGAAAGTGAAGCAGAGCAAGAATTATCTTTACCCTTCTACAAGATAGAAGAAGTGGGGGACCACTTTCCAAAAAATCCAAAAACTTTAGAATTTCTACAAGATTCACAAAGCCTGCTTGGAAGTTTAAGATAATGGGTGAACCACAGGAATGAAAATGGCCCTTCAGGAACAAAGAAATTACCATATTTTTAGGAAATATACAAAGAATAATCAAGCTTTTGTAATTTAGCTCCAGTCCACACTTTCAACATTAACTACTAAATCCTTCACACAGATACAATGCTTACTGAGACTGTCCAGAATTCTTAATATATCTTTTTCTGTTTTTTTTGATGATGTTTTCCTTCCTCAAATGTTCAGATTTAATAAAAAATATAAATATTCAGGTTTTTATTCCTTGATCTTCTTTTATGAATACATCTGTTCTTGCTGTGAATATAGAAATTGGTGGAATACTATTACCAGAAAGGGAATTCTATAGATTAGGTTTCACATGGGGAAATATTCCTAAGAAGACTTAGGAAGCATAAATAACCAAGTGGAGAAAATGCAGTCAGTAAGGAACAAAATGGAAGAGCACATATTTTTTTTTTATCAAACTGAGAGAAAAGAAGCAGATGTCAAAAGCTCAGTATGAAGTCAAGGCATAGGGACAGTAGAAACCAGAGTAGAGAATAGAGGTCAAGAGATTAAGTGGGAGGTTATTTCTGGGGAACAAAATCAAGAAGAGGTATAATTTATCACTGACATTTAATTGGCCTCCATGGTGAGATGCATAGAAGTTCCACTAGTATTTAAAAGACTATGGATAGGGCATATAGAATTAATCAATCAGATCTCCAACTGTACTCTTCACTCTGTTAGGTGTGGCAATAGAAAAGATGTTATTCCTTAAAGGAAGTTAGAAGAGCAATGTAACACATAAATCAAATAGAAAATACTGTTTCACAGCACAGAATATTGGTTTCTACAGTCCCACTAAAACACCTTGCTCATAGTGATTGACCAGTGAATACTTGTTAAATGAACATAAAAGCTGTCAGTGTCTTCCAAATTCTATGTACTATGAAATTTGAGAGAGGAGAAATTCAGTGAGGGATAGATAATGAGGAAGCTTGAAAAGAATGTAGAGCTTGGACTATGCTTTTGACACTAAATGTGACAATAGGGAGAAAGATCAAATTTGAGAAAAATGAAAAGGGATAAGTAACATAATTTCTCCATTAATTAAATCATCGTTCAAGTACTGAGCTAAATTCCAGAGTCAAAATCCCAATTGTCTAATTTCATTCATTATTTCTTTCAGAAACACACCTGATTTCTCTCTCTTTCTAGGTAATACCACACTAACACATGTCTGTGGTGTTTATTAATGAATACCACATAAATGTCCTTTCCTACTTCCTCACGTACATGTATCTGTATGTAAGGACAAAATCGTATCCTCTTGAAGCCACATCAGAGTTCAGGAATGACATTGAACAAGCTGCTCTTCAGTCCCTTCATCCTGTGAAAGGAGAAGACTATAGTCCTAAACTCTATGGTTTCTAAATCTGAAGCAAAACCTTACCTTGTTGTACCATTGTTTTTATTTAAATGATATCAATCTGAAAATATGCTTGCATAATTGTCAAAATAAATATATTGATTTCTGTACAAATTAAGGTTTATGCTAAATTTGCACTGATACAACTGAAATGATAAACTCAATGATAACAACAAAATAGGTAATTAAGTTGATGATCATCTAATTTCATTTTTGATAATGCATATGTTTTTATTTAAATGAATACAATGTTAATTATAACCAGCTAGTTGTAAATATCCTCTCATTTAAGGCATCTGCTCAATGAAGGAGAACTTTGAAAATATGAACTCCTCATGCTGTTGCTCATCATGGTAAGAAGCAGACTTGAGATCCTGCAGTTGTCTATGATCTGACTGTTGCACAACTTGTGAAATGAGGGACTGATTTTTTTTTATATCTGCCTACACAGAGACACACTAATAGTGCATTCCAAAAAACAAATATGTTATGCCTATTGCATTCATTCATTCATACATTCATCCTTTCATTCATTTACATTCAGGACCCATGTAAAACAAAATTTTATAAAAATATATAAATTATCATCATGAGTCTCACATCCTAGGAGCATAAATAAGTACAATAAAACTAAACTTTATCAAGTATTAGGAGTAGGTTAAATGTCCTTCACATAGCATTGTATTTAATCTAGACATGCTAAGGATACACAGGCAGACCAGGCAGTTGGATGTGACTTTGGAGATAAATCTAAATAATAGAAAATGGTCCTTAGAACAGAACAAAGGTATAGAATTTGAGCTCTATTCCTACTGTGTTAGGAGGAAACACAGGAAAGTCCTGTGTATCTAGAGAATAAAGCACATTTGGCACTATGATGGATAAAGTAACTTAAAAGTTTTGAAATTCATCTTAAAATAAAAACCTGCTGTAAGCAAAAGAAAAAAAATAATTAAAACCAAAATGCCAAATAAGTTCCATATATTAGGAAGAAAAATGTAATGCTATTAATAATGAGAAATTGGAGAAGAAGAAGGCTTGAGGTAGAAAGTGATTGAAATACCCTCATCACATGAAGGTCTGTGAACCAAGGTAGGCAGAACAGAATTGTAGAGGAAGGGGTGAGTTAAACATTTCAGGAAAACAAAACAAAACAACTCTACTCTGCAACTATCTGTGCTACTATTGTTCTCTAACAATCAGACGTGTAGAATGAATCTATCAACTTTATTTCACAAAGCTGATTGAAGCACTTGGATTAGATGTGTGTCCACAGTGGTTTCCTAATAACTTAGCTTAGTACTTTATTCACCCTTAGTACAGACAAAGATAATTAATTACAGCTCTCCTCAGCAAAAGCCTGACTCAAGTTGACATCATGGTAAAATCCAGACTAGAAAGCACCAATTCCACAGGCAGGGAAACCAAAGGGACAGTTCAGAGGTATTGAGCCAAGCATTATTAGATTCTTCTATATTCACAAATCAGACAATGCTTCCACCCCCACTTGAAGAAGAGTGAGCGATGGTTGTGGTGTGTAATCACTAGAGTGTAAATTACCTGGGGATCTTGTTAAAATGCAGATATTGATAAAGTACGTCTTGGCTAGGACCTTAGATTTTGCATTTCTAACAAGCTGGCAGGAAATTCTTACACTGCTGGTCCACGAAGTAGTTAGGGTGATTACTGTGACAAAGCTTTCCAATGTTCAAGCAGGCTCTGTGATTCTAACTACAACATCTGGGTTGAATAGGGTACTCCAGTTCTCTGATTTTCTGTATAGTTCAGGATTAAGGACAACTATTGCTTGTTTGCTCATTATAACTGGGTAGGCTCACAGCAACAAGTAATTGTTGAAATCTTGATAAATGTGTCCCAACATAACTATAGGAGGATAATTCAATTACACATTTATAAAACATTCAGACTTGGAAATGTTGATTTCAACTCTTTCATGGTTTTCATATATTCCTCCTTCTGGCTCTAGAGGATTTAATATTTTTAAATTAGCTCATTCTGCCCCCAGAGGTCTTCATTTCTTCATTTGTTTTATTTGATCACATTAGCTTATAATCTGACTCATATTTTTAGGATGTATTTGAAGACAGAAATACAACAATGAAGTTGGCATTTCCTTCCCTAAAAAGTGGTCTTCAGTGTGGACTCTACTTATCTGTCATCTTAATTTTCTTCATCCCAGTACTTTGCCCATAATGAATCCCTAATAAACATTTTTTGATTGATGTAAATATTTGAAATTTTCATTAGTTATGTGTATCTGAAATATTTGGTTTCCCAAATCTATATCTTATTTCTCCTTTTAGAACTTTACTCAATTCTTTATTCTTCAAAGTGCTAGTAAATATCTGAAGTTTATTCTTTCAGCTTGGAGGTGATAATTCCCCATTTTGGGGGAGATGGATATTATGCCCCAACGTTTGAGCAGTTAATTAAAGCACAAGGAATGCTTAATTAGTGTAATAAATGCAATTAAACTGTCTGTAATGAAGAAACTGCTGCTCAATTTTTAGAGCAACAGGGAAGGGATGGCCAGATGGGTTAATTAATCAGTGTTAACTCTCATTTGATGAATACTTTGAGGTTCTCTGGTACAATGAGACTATACAAATGCCATACATTGTTGTCATTATGTCTAGATAGACTATCATTTGGGTCCTACTTCCTTAAGACTCTCCATTTAACAAAGTTTTCAATTGCAAAGTTGACTTTTGCTCTCCCAGGGTGTAATTCTCTTTTTTCTATGTCTCAATAGTAATTTTAGCTATGCTACAATAAAAAATAAAGTAAATGTCAATTTTCAAGATTTTAAAAGGGATTTGTTTACATATCAAGCAATGCACTCCTTTATTTTTAAGAAACACCTTTTACCATCATTGTTCAACTCTGTGCATACCAACATTTTTCCATGAGTAGCAAAGACCATTCTCCGCATTCTTTCACTGTGTCTCAAATTTTCATCAGCCATTGATTTTGGGGCAACCACCACATACCTTCTGTGAAAGAAGTTTAGTTATTTTTGATGATTTTTATTAATATACTTTGTGAAAATGACTGAACATCTTTCTTATACCTAGCATACTATTTTTCTTACTGGAGCAAATTTCTAGTTCAACTGGTATATAATATTTCAATGATTAGAAGAGTTAACTCTGGCTCCAAAGGCACAGTCAGTAGTCTCCCCTCTTGTTTATGTACACTTATGATATCCTAGTGGCACTGCGTGGTGGAAGAAGACAAAGGTCTGTGGCTACCACTGCTCTTTGTTAAGGCTTTACACAAAAGTACTGACTGTGCTATAATAGGAAATAAGTTTGCCAAAAAATTACAAGTGGCTGAAATTCTACTTAAATTATTATATGCTTGGATGGCTGCAAAAACAACAGATAGCTATATAATTAATACAAATCATGTCAGCCTCCCTCACTTTCTTCTCATCTCCATGCAGACCAGTAATGAGGCGCCTTCTGACACACAATCACAACACACTGACAAACCATCTTGGTGTGTGAAAAAGACACAGAAAAATTCAAGAACTGTGACAATGTTAGCAAGCGCAGTTCCTCTTCACCAGAGATTTCACATCATAGTCGTCCCTGAGGCAGAGACTCCTGGCTGGAGAAATCATTATCTGCCACGCTACAGACAAGCTCCTAGGTCTGAAGGGCTCTTATCATAGAGAAAGCAAAGTTGTTATCTAAAAGGATGATTTTCTTCTTTCTCATGTTACTATTCCTGAGAAAATATTGAAAATGAATAAATCTCCAAAACGATTATACATTTTATCGCTTATTTCCACCACTATATGATGACCATGTACCTACCAAGAAATTAGTGTAGCCACATCCAATAGATTAAAGAAGATAATGATGTCAACTTGTGATGTTAATTTTTTAAATGATAAAATTTCACCTGATGTGCTATGACACACAATTGTCACCACTGTGTTTTATCAGGTCTGTTCATCAGCATCACCATTGACTGACATGTTTAGTGCACTCTTCACTTATCGGACTCTGCTGGTGGCTACAGATAATATATAAAAGAATAAAACAGTTGTTGAGCCTGTATTTTTACCTTAATATAATTGGTGACATGAAATTTACATGTAAAAAGGATGCAAAATTATTGATTCTATTACAATCTAATTCCAAATGGAAAATACAAACAAGATATATGATGGGAGATCTGAAACTGAGAATGTGGTTACTATAGACAGAGCAAAACAGAGATAATTCTTCTAGGAATAGTAAACCCCAAAGTAAGGGAATTCCAGACAAGAAGATTTGTGAGAGAAGCAAGAAGATCCCTAAAAAATGATCACTAAGAATGTCCTCATAGGCAGTGATATGATAAGCAACAATGTTCTGCACCAGAAATAAAAGTGGTTATTAAAAGTGAGAACATGAAACAAATAGAAATTAAAGTTAGAGACCTTGAAACTTATGGTCTAGATGTTCAGAAAAGACTGACATGTGAAACAATAATGAATGATTTGAAAAAAGAGATAATGAGGCTAATTACTAAATCACATTGTATAAACTCTAGTCTTTATAAGAGTTCACATTAAAAATTATCAATGAAAAATGTAACAATTCAATAGAGTATCCTAATGGTGATAGGTCTTGACTTGTGTTTTGCCTATTAGCTGATCTTTGAATTTATAGAGAGAAGAGAATAAATACCAGATAGAAGTTAAGCATAATATAAACTGTGAAGTCAGTATTAGATATTACATGGTTAGGGGCAGCAAAAAAATATCAGTTAAAGACATGATGCAGTAGGCAATAGTGATCCACTAAAATTTATAAAATAGGTGATGATAAGTGTTATTTTTGGTAGATTAATCAAGGGCAGTGGCTCCATGATTTGGTTTTTAGACACCAGAGAGGCTATGAAAAAAAAGCTGCATGTTTATGTGCAACATGTATACACTGAAACATGCATCTACTAAATAATAAACATATATGCAACATATATATCTTTTAAATATGAAGAAATGTGACTAATACACTGCAAATAAATCTAATTAATGCAATCTCTTATAATATTATGCCATTCTATTTTTTTTATTAGTGGTGTGGTTATTATCTCATACTGAGAGATGCATTATTTTCTTGAAATTGCTGCTAACTTAAATTGTCGTTTTTTCTTATAAAATATAAAATGCATGTCACATGTTTAACATATTTTCATTTATTTTATTTATTATTTGCTATTTGATGATATTTGATATTATTAGTGAGTAAAACTAACATACATATAACCATTAAAATTGCTATATTTAATTATTATTTTTAAAGTCTTAATAATTAATTCAGAATCCATTTCTAATGTGTAAAATTATAAAATATGTACATTTTCTAATGACACTACTACCATCAAACTCTATTTCTCCCTATAGAATTTGACTATCTTTTCTTCATCAAATGCCATTTGTGGTGCATTTTTGAAGACCAGAATGTAAGGATATGCTTAGCATTTAGCTGAGAGTGGCACATTTTGAAGCCAAATGAGCTTGTTTCATTACCCCACACTTTGGATTTTCATTACTTACAACATGTCAACTTACTAAGTACAAATATTCCATCCTCCAAAAAAGCACTAAATATTGAAAACAAGATTTGATGAGATAGAGTCAGTGGGATAGAAGCGATATAATAAAACAGCTCGAATTTACCAAGAAGTTTTATCACATAAAAATAAGGAAAACACCAAATGGTTTCCCAACTTCACTCCCCAACTCAAACACACAGCTGTCTATACTCATAACTTATTTCTGCAATGATACAGTTTCCTTTTTCTGGAAATGGAGAATGCTGATAGATAGGCACTTGATTGTGGAATTTGTAGAAACTTAGATGTTGAACTAAATGTTTTAAATTGAATTGCACTTTGATTGTGAGCTTCACTTTCAAAGCTACTTTGGCAGGAAAGGTTTGACTCAGCAGACGTGGATTGATCAAACCCTGGCCATTCTGAATAAAGGCGTGGCTTCAGATCTGACCCTTGGCCAATTCTTGGTAGATAGTCTCTGATCCTGATAACAAGATTGTTTTTGTAAGTTTGAGGTCTTGGCCATTCAGATCAGTTTAATCATATAAGAATATTCTGACAATGTGATTTCTGGTAAATGCTTGTTTTTTCCTCTGGAAGAGAAGGGGACTAGAGTCTGAGCAACTGATATCAGACACCTGGGGGACACACGCCTATATGACTAAACCCCAGTGAAATCCCTGTACACTAAAGCATGGGTTAGCTTCCTTGATTGGCAAAGATGTGACATGTGTTGTCATACATTTTTGCTGGGAGAACTACCACTGGCAGGGGACACCTGGAAGCTTGTATCTGGTTTCTCCTGGATTTTGCTCATTTGTGCCTTTGTTGATTTTTTTCTGTATCCTTTTATATTTATGAACCATAACCATGAATATAACAGCTTTTTTTGAGCTATGTGAGTCCTTCCAGAGAATTATCAAGCTTGAGAGACTTGGGGACCCTTGGCACACTACTCTTTCCTAATTCTCAGTAAAGGTTTCACTAATTTGGCCCCCATTACTTTTCTTCTACTCTGAACTCTTAACACTTATCATCAATATCAAAGAATTTAAGAATTTTGCAGAACCCTCATTTAGATTGTTTATTATCATTTTATATATTATTACTTTCTCAGTAAATTGCTATTTTAACACAAAAGGTATGATTGCTGTTTTCTTTCCAAAACTTGAAAAGTTTTCATAATAGTCATCACTAACTAAGTACTCAATCAATGCTTTTGCATTAGTGACCAACCAAGAAACTGATGGAATTGATAATAAATGAGAAACATCTATTAGCAATTGATCTAATCATGTTTGTCAGCCTATCAGTGGGTGTCCAGAAATATTCTAGATTAGTGTTACTGGACTGCTTAAACACTGACAGAGACTATGTTGGCTAATTTTTATATGTGCCTTGCATATAAAAGTACCAAATGTTTATGGAATAAATGTGTAAAAGAAAATCTATTGAATTTTGTAAGAATCTTAGTTGAATTTTCTCTGAAGACTTAGAAAACACAGACTTATGGAAATTCTGAGTTTGAATGAAATATTTTCAGTTGAAGGATTATTTCATGGATCTGAAATAATCCTAATGGTTTCCTCAATCATTTATTTTACTTTTTTTTTGTGCTGATGTAACACAGAATTTAGTGGATATTTTATATGGCATAATAAAATATCTGCTATATTGGAAGTAACTTGTGTGTTTTTGAGTATTTAGTAAAGGCTCTTTAAAATCATATGTTTTTAAATGCTTACAATTTGCTGTACAGCCTTGCACAGATCATAAAATTCAACTCAATACATAAGAGAAAAGATGTAAAGGTGGTAACACTAGGCATTATTGGGCTAATAGAGCTGGTGAAGTGACAGATAATGAAGTTGAGGAGAATTAACTATTTTAAGTTTAAAAAAAAATGTAGAACTTTGACTCATTTCTTAAGTCATAGCACCCAGAAATGTGAGGTAAGTGCAATGTAATCTCTTAGGGAATGTGTTCCTAGGAGAAATAGGTAAGAAAGTGAGGGATGGCAAGCAGAGATAGAAATGAAACCAAGTAAGAGTATGGTTTTAGGTAAACTCCTACAGAACATGATCTGGCTTGATCTGCAGAGGGATTAGCATGTGTAAGGTCTACATCAGAGTTGTTGCTTCTACAGGTAAGGAAGTGGTGCTTGCAAGCCATCATATTATTTGCTGAGTTAAGTTAATTGCTATTTTAACACAAAGGTCTAAACTTCCAGGCATTCCCCACTCTCTGAGCACAGGAAAAGCTAAGACAAAGAGGCAGAGGTGCAGACCATTAAAAGCAAAATAAAAAACTCTGTTAAAAGTAGTCATAAGGATGTGAAGTACAGTATAGAGGATACAGTCAATAATATTGTAATAACTATCTATCGTGCCAGGTGAATACTAGACTAATCAGGGGGATCACTTTATAAATTATAGGAATGTCTAACCACTATGCTATACACCTGAAAGTAGTATAAAATAATATTTAAAGTAAACTCTAATTAAAAAAAAAAAAACTCTAAAAGGGATCCAAGAGGATTTGAGTGGAATACTAACAATATCCACAATTGGTTCATAAAAACATGGAGGTGTGCTATAAAATGTCATCAGTGGATTATTTGTGCTTCAAATGACTATATTTGAAAAAAATTATTGAATAATAATTTGAATTTTTTTTTTTTTGCAATAAATATACCAGCCTTTAAAAAGTACCCCTGTTAATTGTTAGGATGTGGAGATCAGTGTGAGGTATGGGATGAACCCAGCAAAAAGAGTAAATGCTACAGAAAGAGGATCAGAACCAAAACAAAGAGAGGTTTAAATTAACTATGACTTGAAAAGTCTTTTGCCAGGAAAGCATTTTCTTATAGAACAAATATACTATAGGTCCAGAGTTTGACTCTGGGAAATGCGAATCCTTTAGCTGAAGAAGAAATCTTGAGCTTACAATGCATGGCTCAGATAAATAAAATTTAATTAAAAGCTTCTATCTTAAAAGTGCTCTATTTAAACAGTCCACAAGGCATATTAGGAAATATTTTGAATATTTTGTTTTTGTTTTCAACCTCTGTTTGTTTTGTTTGTATTCCTGCTGGCAGAGTTTTCTTTCCTATTGAGTTCTATGAAAACGTGGAAGAAATATTTCTGTAATGAACCCAGAGTGGTTACAAAATGAGAATTCCTGTGTGTAGTGAATTGCAAGGATGAATTTAAAATTCCATTCATGTACAGATAGCCCTTTGTAATGTGACTCTGCCACTTTTCTTTTCCAGAGATGGTTTGTATTTCCCCACCTTTTAGGTCTGTGGTAGCTTTGTGATTTGCTTAGACAAATAAAATTTAGTGAAAGTAAAGTATGTTTCCCAAGCTCGGGCCACAAAATCCTTGCAGCTTTTCTCTCTTCCTCTTAAAACCTATTGCTATCATCCGAAGAAGCTTGGGCTAGTCTGCTAGAGGATGAGACCATGCAGAACTGAGTTTTCTTAAGCCTGCCAACCTGTAATTGAGCTGCCAGCAGACTGCAGTCACATAGGTAACCCCAGAAAAAAACCAACAAGAGAAAAATTCAGTTGAACACAGATTTGTAATAAAATAAAATGGCTTTTGTTTAAATTATTTAGTTTTGGGGTGATTTTTAAGGCACCAAATAATGATCTGTGGCATCCATACATGCCAGGACACAATATGTGAGGCTAGGTATCTGGGTTTGCACCACATCTATTATAAACATTATACAGAGAGACCTCTTTAGTGCTTTAACACCAGAACCTCTTGGGAAGTTTCTTGAAAACCTCTGTTTGTGAGAGAGGAAAACAGAAAGAAGAAATAAAATGATATTAATGAGTACAAGGCACAAAATAAAAATGATTTGGTAGGGACTAGTGAGATAGCTTCCCTATATTAGGTGTTAAAACAGAAACTGAGTTATAACATAGAAATAATAGTGGACAAAACTGAAAGATCATCTAAATCAAATGGCACAACCAGTGCAGTTAACCTGTAAAAGAACAACCATGGGGTGAACTAATTACCTACTGTAGGACATTGTGGCTCTGATTAGAGAGGCACTGATAAGAAGGAATGAGACATAAGATAATATGAACAAGATAGGTATCATGTGTTCATACAGACTTGTGTATTCCAAGGTATGAGTTTATATTTTATTATAATTGCAAAAAAGATACTATTGGAAGATTTTAAGCAGAGAAAAAGCATTATCTGATTTACAATTCCAAAATGATCTTGGCTCTTGTGTGTGGAATAATTTATAAGAGAAAGTAAAAGTTGAAGAACAAAATCTGATGAAAAGGTCATTGAAACAGTCCAAGAGATGATGATGACTTTAACTAAGATGGTCATAGAGAAAACAGATAAAAATGTGGAGATACTGGGTTTTTATCTGGAGGAAATTTTACTTTGTCTTGGTAATGAGTTTAATATGTGCAGTGAAATAAAGATGGAATGAAGGGGACACTTAGATTTCAGCTTCAGCAACTTAATACTTTTTTTTAAAAGGAACAATTTTATGGCTTACAATATTTCTGTTTTAGTCATGTTGAATTTGAGGTGCCTAACAGATACCTAAGTGAAGATGCTAAGTATATAAAAGAATAAATTGTTTTGTAATTTAGATAAATGGTCAAATCTAGACATAGAAGTTTGAGTATATAAAAGATATTTAAATCCAGATAATTAGGTGATATTTCTAAAAAATTAATATATATTTATTGTTATAAATGTATAATATATAAATATATAATACAAATATTACAATATACATACATATGTACATATACATATATATACGTATATGCATACATGTGTATGTATGTATATATATATATATTCATTAAAAAAGTGTGAAGTCTAAGCCCTGGAGCAATCCAACATCTAGTGATCCATTAAAGAGAAATATCCAGGAAAGTAGATTTAAAAAATTAGTCATTGAGAAGTAAGGAAAACCAGAAGACTGTATTCACTGAAGAAAATAAAGTTTCAAGAAGAGGAGTGATTAACTCTTTTAAATGAGAGGTTAGTTAAAGTAATTAAAGCAAATAACCATTGATATAGGCAATAGCTGAATTTTAAGAGACATTAGGAGCAGTTACAAAGTGATGGAAGGACATCAAGTCTTTAGAGCAGATTGAGGATAAAAGGTAGTAAAAGAGGAGGAGCAAGAGGGGACTGAGATTTTAGATAACTGTTTTATAAATTTAGCTGAGAAATGTGTAAATATCTGCATTTTTTTATTCTCTCTCTCTCTATCCCTCTGTTTATTTTTTCTTTCTCCCCTTATTGACAGAACATATAAGATTTCAGAATGTATTTGCATGCTCATTAGAATGATATTGTCATGAAGGCTAAAGTTTAAGGAAAAAAAGGTAACAGTGCTGATGCTGGAATAGGAACAATCAATAAGAAGAAAAGTTTCTTTAATGTCAAGAAGACATGGAATCCAAGCACGAAGTGCAGATATGAATGCTTATATGATTATAGAAATTTTATGCATTAACTTATTTTTGTAATATATGTTTACATTATAGAATATGATTAAATTATGCTATTGCAGATGTTGTTTTGCTCAGACTTTCCCCCGTAGAAATAAACTACTCATTCTGATAGATTCTGAGAGAGTCAATGAATGATGGGCAGTTTTTAGTTGAGCTTTACTTGCCCTACTTTGAAGAGACTAACCCACACAAAGTCTTACATCCTTCTGTCAGTAGCACACATTCAATGACTTTGTCAAAAGTTTAACTCATTTGCATCACATCTGAACAACTCTGTACAACAATCCTGAGAACACTCTCCAATAAACTTTTTTATACAAATCTCTATCTCAGAGTCTGTTTTCTTAAAAGCCCTCCTATGACAGTTGGTACCAGAAATGATCTAAAAAGAAGGACCTTGTGAAATTGAGATCTTAGAGCGGCAGACAACCTTCCTAATGAGAACTATACCACTCTCAGTAGTTATAGCAGCACTGGTGGCTTCTGTTATTATAGGAGAGCAATTGTTAAAACTTTTTTAGGTGTCAAACTTAGATGGTATATTGATAGAAAGGAATAAACTACAAATGCTTAAAATTATCAAGAAATGATAATTATAAGAGCTATAGAATTTGATGACTGATACTGGAAAGTATTTACACCTTGGACAAGGACAATGAAAATCTAAGAGTAATTCATCATCAAAGACTAAGAATAAATTTCAGACAGCATCCTGGTCATAATGGCAGAAAAGACATAGAATCAGGCCTTAGACTTAATTATAAGCACAGCAGAGTTGAATTCTCAACTTGAGTAGAAAAGCAGTAGTGTGTCCATGAGAAGAGGATGCACTCAAACTTGAATCCTCAGATTCTTTTGAACCTTCTGGACGTTAGAAGTGGTCCACTCTTCTGTGTTAAATGCCAACACTCTTCACATGCCTGTAGATGATGCAGAACCTTCTGCCTTGAAAGACAATCCCTTACCTTGTTTCTCTTCCTGACTAACAGATCAAAAACAAAGGATTAAGTCAGCCTATTATGGAATTGCCAAAACTGCTAGGAAAAGAAGGCGATCTTTCCTTGAAAGAGCTGAAGGAGCTGACCTCCATGTATAGGCAGAAGTCAAGAAAGTATGTATGGGACAGATCTGAGGGTGATGATTTGGGGAGATAGAAAATAAGACTGGATAAGTGAGACTTTGTTGATATTGGAGCACTCTTCCACAATATAGCCTTTAATACCCTGACAAGGATCCTGGAATGCAATATTAACATATTATTGGGATGACCTCTGGAAACTTAGAAGATGAAATGCCCATAGAAAATAATATAGAAATGATAACACTACTGTGGCAGATGGGTGAAGAAGAAATTAATAGTCTCAGAGACTGAACATTCTACATAAAGCTAGAAAGACATAAAACATCCATGTTTTTCAAGAGGATCCAGAGAAAAAACTCTGTTTATCAAAGCAATAGTAAGTACACTGGTGAAAGGGACCCTGGCATTACTTAGAAACTCAGTGGTTTTTCTCTTTTGTAGATCAGAGATGATGGTAAAAGGTTACACATCAGGCATCAGTGTTCAACAGTTAGAAGACAGTGGACACAATAATTAGAAGAAGTGGCAAAATCATAGTGACAGCCAGGGGACCCACAGCTATAAAGAACTATAGAGATGCTTCATAGAGCAAGGCATCCCTATGAGCAAGATAGACAGGCTGCCAATAAAAAAATATTGCTTAATGTACATAAAAATCAAGTATAAATAATCACGAAGGTAAGCACTGCTGCTTCAATAAAAAAGTAATTATTCTCTTATCAAAATTACAGACTTCATTCACTTTTTATCTCCTGTGATCTATTAACTAAAAGAGAAACTAGATCTCTGGGGAAAACAACTCTACAACAATATGGGAAATATATATGGAAATGATGCCTTCAGTCTTTCCCCAAAGCTATCAAACCAGATGAACAAGTTGTGGCAAGTACATTGAAGGTCTTTTGGGATACAATTCTCTTTGGGTCTCTAATGTTTCTGAATGTTTATAGGTAAAGGCACAGACTACCTTTGTTCTGGACTATCTTTTGAGGAATGTTTGCATACTAATGAGACTTAGAAAATACAGTGTCTCTCTCCAGAGCAAAGAGTAGGTTTGTTTATTGTCCACAATAGTAAAGACAAAGTTCTACTCTACATAGGTGAGGCAGGCTTACTATTTATTTTTTAAAATTTAGGTTCGCTAATCTTAGTTTCCTCAGCTGTGATGCAAACCCATTGTATGTGCATCATTGACTTGGGTCCCTTCATATCATCCCACCATGTTTTGGTGTCAAGGAAAACAGAGCCAAACATGATGCTCATGCTGCTTGCTATGTTGTGGGAAACACAACCTTTCATCTCTGATCCAAGGTTTCTTTTGTTTTCTTCCAAAACCATTATAGGCTAAGAATTTTAGCTTTCAAGTAGAATATATTCTTTACAATTCTTAACAAGACTTTTGAAAGATTCAGAGACTTGCCACATCAGTAAAGTGTTTAAGATCTAATATTCTGGGGCATGGGACAACCTTACATTCCTCACCTCCCCAAATTGACAAGGAGAACAAAGAGACATAATATCTGGTAGGTCTCTATGGTTTTGGAAACAACATTTTCTGCACTTGGAAATATTCCTTTGACATATATATTAGATGACATTAAAGCATTTCAGTTTTGATGGAGTCTGAAACTTGAAGGGACTCTGTAACCTTTCTAGGTTATGGCATGAACAGTATCTCATTTGGAAACAGCTGCTGTATAGAGTATATAGAAACCCCAAGAAGGAGAATCATAGTGTAGCCCACTAGGGTTCTGGAGCAAGACTATACCAGAGAATAATAAGCCTTTCAGAAAACACCTGGTTTGATATAAGGCAAGAGATAAATGACATCATCATGTGAAATGAAGTGGGCTTAGGACCAGAAATACCCATTTAGAACTTAATTTTGTACTACTACCAACTAGTAAGATTGAGCATTTTCAGTACTCATCAATTTTAAGATAGAAGTAATCACCAAAGATGAGTCATAAATAGGTGTGGCAATCACAAGTAAGCTGCATTAGTAGGTATCCCAGAACCCTGTGTCCACTACGTTGCACCAATGCCTGTTCCTCAGACCACATCTATGATAGCATGTGGTCAATCCCATATTACCAACTAAGATGGAAAAAAGTTGTGTTTATTTCATAGGTTGATTAGCCCAATATATGGGCACAAACCAAAGTCAGACTGCAACCTTCTCTGAGGTTGCCTAAGAACAGCTGGGAGTGGTTAATGTGATTAACCTGGCTATTCACCATGTTAAAAATGTTAATTACTTTTTGTGGTGAGAGAATAAGAAATGAATGTAAATAAACATTGAGCTAATACAAGTCTGGCCACATGTAAATAAGACTGGAAAGACAGGTAGCCTAAAGTTAAAAAAAAAAATACACACACACCACACACATACACACACACACATTTGCCACATATATTTTTGCCATATACATGGCAAATATTTATGACATAAATATGAGACACACATATATGTGATATATGTGATATATATATATATATATGTGATTATATATATGTATATATGTATATATATGTGCAAATGACTTGGCTGGTTGAAGCATGGGAACTGGAAGAGAAAGAGGAAAACTTAGAAGATCAAGGAGAAATAAATCTGAAGAAAAGGAATGTGGAAAACCCCATGAGTGTGATCACAATGTGTAAATATCTTCGTAATACATGCTAATGTCAATCAGAGAACATCCATTTCAGAAAAGTCACACAAAATCAAGTAGACTGAGTAACCTAGGTCATGTCAACCACTTTTGGTCATTGGTCATCCTAATGCATCTGGATTTTAAGGGAGAAATCAAAATTAGACAAATCAGTCTAGGATTTATCAATTTCTTCAATTTATTTGTAATCAACACATCATGCCTTAATTCCATCTTTTGATTAGACCAGCAGTCATTTATATACAACAAAACTGGCTGCTCAGTGGAATTCCATCTCTGAGCAGCTCCTTTTCTACTCTGATTCTTTTGACAGTCATGGAAAAAACAGGAAAGCTGGAAAGAATAGAAAAGTTAAAATGCTTAAGGAATTTGATGTCTTATAACCATGTTTCCACCTTTTACTGGAATCACTGTATGTGTGCTTGAAACCAGTTCCACACCTTTGATTGAGAGAATAGAGGCCATTGAACATTAAACATTAATCCCAGAAGATAGGATTGAAGACTAAATTATAGCATAGGCTATATATATTATCTGTTTGATATATATATAGCCAACATATATTATATATAACATATGTAATCATATATATTATTTGGTCTTTGTTTCCTGTGTTCATATAATGATTTTGAAACTGATTTGAATATGGGCAAATTACTTAGCCCTCTTGAATCTAAGCTTACTTATTTTTAAAATTGTGTAATGGTATAAATGAGGTAATTTAGAAGAAGCATTATACAGGGTCCTGTATATAGAAAATGTTTAATAAATATAATCTAATAATATTAGTAGTAATTTTTATTCTAAAATAAGAAAAGTGGCTGTAAAATTAGAATGTTTCAAGCATTAAATGAGATAAATATATTATTTAACATTTGATGCATTAAAATATTATTATGTCTTAACTACTTTATGGTAATATTATTAAAAGATGAACCTTATTTACATTATAGTCAGACTTTGTATTAGCTCAATATTTACTTACATACATTTCTTATTCTCTCATGACAAAAAAATTTAACATTTTTAACTCTACATGAAGTATAGTGTTGTCAAACATATTAATTCAATCTCAGACTGACTAGGATTTTGTGATATTTCAGACAGTGGTATGTTGTAATATCCTTCTTTGGCATAGAACCAAGGTGTTTACTGAGAAAATGGATGATATAAGTAGTATCAAAAAGGAAGATTTAAGGTTCTTGAGAGAACAAACCCTTACAGTTCTTTAATTATTCCTACCAATGGGAATAATATTGAGAACTTACAATGTATAGGCAATACATTTTAAAATTTAATTTGTTTTCTATCAATGTTATACATGCTTCTAGTTTTTATTTTTTAAATCACAGTGAACATAATAACAGTTTTATAGAATTCACTATTTAAAAAAAGCAGTTTCCTGAACCCTTCCCACCACCCTTGTTTTATCCTGTTAATAATTTCCCAATTTCTTATTTATTTACTATAGTTTTATATTAATTTTCATTACTTTATTTTATACTTTCCTTCTCCTGCTGGAACTTTATTTCGATACATTAAGGTCTGTCAGGAATTTTCTCTTTCATCTTGAAGCAGCAATTCTAGGTGTCTTCTGACTTGCTTCAGTCTGGGTTGACTGATCTCAGAATCTAGCTGTCTTTTGGAATTTCCCTTCACCATCATCCAGGATACTTCCTTTGTTTCTTTTACTGTGTCAGAACCTATGTTTTTATTATGCCATATGTCCTTTCTTGGTTTATTTTCTTGCTTTTGGCAAAGCGTATCATGCTTCTGTTTTGTAAAAAGGGTGCTTGGGGTGAAAGTTTTGGGATCTCACACATCCAAAATGTCTTTATTCTCTCTTCGCTGTTAATTAATAGTGACTAGATAAAATGTTATCTCAGAATTTTAAAGCTCTTTCTTCACTGTCTTTTAATTTTTAGCTTTGTTTTATTTATTCTGTTTTGTTTTAAAAGATCTGATGTCATTTTGATTCAGTCCTTAGTATGTAAGCTTAAAAATAATCTGCATGCACCAAACATTTTAAAATTCAAGATGTTACGTTTTTGTGGAAATGTATTTTCATTCTTTTAGGGGGGCTCTTCATTGGCTCTTTCAGTCTGGCAACTCAATTTCCTTGGATCTTGCAATTGCTCTTGAGTTATTTTTTTAATTGAATTCCTTTCTCCATTTTCTCTCCTCATTCTCTTTTCAACTCTATAATGAAGATACTGCATTTGTACTTGTCTTGTAATTTTTATGTTGTTTTTTCATTGCTTTCCATCTCAGTCTTTTGTTCTTTCTGAGAGATATTTTTTCAAATTTATTTTTCAATCTTTTTATTATATCTTTCATTTTTTCTATTATAATTTTAATTCCCTAAAGTTCATATTTATTGTATTAATGTTTATTTTTTATTATCTTCTTATTTCATAGATTATTTATCTCTCTGATGTCATCAGGTTATTGATCTCTTTCCTCTCTCTTTTAGGATATTAAAAATATACATATTTTTGAAATCTATTTTTCCAAACTAGTCTCTTTTTTTTTTCATCTAGTTGTTCTTATTTGTTTATTTGCTCTGGTTTCTCTCCTGGTTATCATTTCCTGTCTACTTACATTAATGAGTGTAAACTAAGACACTTACAGAAACTCAGAATTCATGGGTGGGCAATAGCAAATGTAATGTTCACTCAGTGTAATATAGTTTGGCTAATTCGCTGAGTAATCATCTATGTCAGTGCATTTAAAACTTATCCCATGAGCTAGTGATATTTTGCAGAGAAGGTGCTTGATTTCCTATGCCTGCAGGGCAACAAATTGACTAAAAGTCCAGTGATTTGGTTAGAAAAGAAGACTAGGAATTTTAACAGACACTAATATCATGGTATACAGTATAGTCTGCCCTACCACAACTGTGCTTGACATTGCCTTATCTAAAGATCACTGCTTCCTCTCTTCAGAGTATAAAATTCCAGTCTTTTCATTGGGCGAGAGGATGTAGTTACATGTCCATGCAAAGTAGGAGAAGGAATCTGAGAAGACTATAATCAGTGTTTCTCAGTGGGAGAAGCGTGTTGATATTTTGAGCCAGACAATTCTTTGTTGTATGGGACTGTCACATATAGTGCAAAAATACATCACTGTAGATCCCACTGTAGATCCACTGAATGTCAGATGTCACTCCTTAGTCATTGCGATACCCAACAATGCACTCCCATAATTCCAGCACTCTTTGGGGGAAGAAACTGCCTAAACTGAGAAGTGATTTCTAAATATACTTTTATCCATTTTTCTTACTTTGATACCTGTATCAACCCCCTGCCAGAGACACCACCAGTTTTTAAGATTTTTAACACTTCTGCCAGAATGCCATCAATTTTGGAGATTTTTAGGTTTTAGCCCAAGTAAATTGAATTGTTTATTCAATTCTCTACTGCCAGTTTGATTTTAGTTTTGGGGTATCTGATAAATTATTTATTATTCATTGACTTTCTAGCTTCCAAATTGTTCTTGTTTTATTTTTTTTCTCTTTGTGAGTTTGTAAATTTTTATAATTTCCTTTATTGTCATTTTGGTGGAGTTTCCTAAAAGAATGAAAGCTAATGAGCACAATCTACTTACTGTCTTTAACCGTTACGATGCATCTCTTTTGTGTAGTATATTTATGTCCATAATAACCATCTGGGAAACAAATTCAAATTAAGTCAATTTTTCAGTCACAGAAACTAAGGCTTACCGAGCTGATATCCCTTGCCTAAGTATCTGGCTATTAAGAAAGACAGCAGTATATTTAAGCCAGTGCTCTCACATTCTGCTGCCTATTCTTGAGGATTTTTAGGGTTTTTCCAATTTGCCCATGGGTGCACAGTGAGCATTGTAGGAAGAAAGTGTGGGGTGAAAGGCAATTTCAAGAATCAGAGTATAAGTTCCATTTCAAGGTCTCATAGGCAGCAAATATTCAGAGGCTCCATTTTGCTTTGCCCCTCTAAACCCTACATAAGCAGAACTACAAATGGCCTTAAAAATGAAGCCCATTTTGGAAAGACTCTTCAGATTATGTGAGTATCCTCACCGTCCTGTAACCCCCTGTTCAGATTTCATGCTTATTTCTATTTTTCCTCACTGAACAAAAAATTTTAAATATTATTCTTAGCAAATCTGATTAAAGTAATAAGCTTTCTCCTAAAAATAATTCCTTTACATAAAACTTTCTGCATACATTTTCAAAGAATTTGCCAATCCTCTAAATCCAATTTGAGACCCCCCAGAATTTTACTGGTTTTAAATTTAATAATACTACAACTATATTCCAAAAAGCACCCACCCCCAATTTTTATATTTTTGTATATAAGAACTAGAAAGACTAACATTCTTTCTCTCAGGACTTTTAAAATATGCTTTTGAAAAAGATACTTTGAAGCTTGTAGCAAGTTATTTTAAGTCACTCTTACCAATGTTTTATCCTTTCTGTTCTAATGAATATGTGAACTTCTAAAAAATTCAGCTTGTAATAGTGACTATGAGAAGAAAGATAGAAGGATAGCTGTGTGAGACTTATCCAGTTTCTTGAGGTTTTCTAGAGTTTTCTCCATTAATAGAGTAAAATAACTTCAACATCCAACAATTTTCTTCCTGACATTTTATTGCACAGCCAATCTATGGTAGGTTTCCATCACTAACCATATTGTTATAGATAATTTTGTGTGTCAACTTGACCATGCCATGGAATGCCTTAATATTTGGTCAAACACTATCTTGCATATTTTTTTGAGACAGTTTTTGGATGAGATCAACATTTAAATCAGTAAACTAAGTAAAGCAGATTGCCCTCTCTTATGTGGATGGACCTCATGCAGCTAGTTGAAGATCTGAATCTAAGAAAAAGGCTGACCCTCCCGTGAGTAAGAAAGAATTCTTCCTGTTCGACGGCCTTCGAACTGGAATATTAGCTTTTTTTTTTTTTTGTCTTTGGACTCGAACTGAAACATTGGCTCTTTCTGGGTTTGAAGTCTAATGGCCTTCAGACTAAAACTACATTATCTCACCAGCATCTTAGATCTTTGGGCTTAAACTGGTACTTACATAGTTGCTTCTCTTGGGCCTCCAACTTGTCAACTCATTCAGGAGGCTGTGGTACTTATCAGCTTCTATAATTACATGAGATGATTCCTTATAATAACTCTCTCTCTCCCTCTCTCTTTGGAGAAGCTTGACCAATAGGAGGAGGTATAATGG
Source organism: Cynopterus sphinx (assembly GCA_030015415.1). Classification (NCBI taxonomy): domain Eukaryota; kingdom Metazoa; phylum Chordata; class Mammalia; order Chiroptera; family Pteropodidae; genus Cynopterus; species Cynopterus sphinx. The sequence goes on along the minus strand of CM057384.1, from coordinate 23,067,880 downwards.
GAGATTTTATATATATATACTTTTTAAAAATTTTCTCTTTTATAATAAAAGATTCCCATTGTCATGATGCAAACTCCACTGGTAATTCCAGCATACTCTGCAGAGCAGAGTTCTGTGAAGAAGCTCATGATAAATTTATTGTCCACAAAGCAATCACTTTGCTGGACTTTCACAAGCAAAATATTTAATTTATCTGCATATCAAATCAGCATTTCAGGTTTTCTTATTGTATAAAGACTTTTTTTTTTTGGTCTTAAATTTGAATGAAAAGAAAGCAATAAATTTTTTCTCTTATCATATCAAAGTCATTTTGTAAGTTGACAGAACCAGAAGTGATGCACTTTAAATATATAATTGCTTAAATATTTTGTTTTACTTTCTACAATATAATATACCAATAAACATGAGAAACCATACATCAAAAAGACTGGGTTTGAATTCCAGTTTAACCTCTTATTAGTTGAATAAGTACAGCTGAATTACTTATCTTAGCTGGGTTTCTGTTTCTTTTTTTGCTAAATATAGAAAATAATACCTTAAATTGCTTTTCTTATGGAGCTTTTATGGAAAGTAAATTGGATAATATATATAAAATCATATGTACCATGTGCCTCATAATTAGCATGAATATATTTTAATACCAGAAAAAAAAATAGAAAATAATTTTGCTAAGGGAAAAACATTTTTGTCAGTACAAAAGAAAAAAAGATGGATATCATTCATCTCAAATCTCTAATGCTATAATATTTTTTTTCATGTATGAGTCTATGTATACTCAGATTTAGGCCTAATATTTGTGCCTACAAGCATGTAGGTAACTATGTTATAGATTTATACAAGGAGATTAAAACTGCTTGCTTCCTTTCTCTGAATTTAGTGGGGATGATTCCAGAATGAAAGGGATGCTGATTAATCCTTCAAACCCCTTTTGGGTCTAAACATCAATGGGATTATCTCAAAAAGCCTAAAAAAGACAGAAAGATCATAGAATATTAGAGCTAGAAGTGATCATCAAATCTAACTCTTCCCCACCCCTGTTTTGCAAACTCCCTAGATATAGGCAGAAGTTTTGAAGGATCTGCTCAAGTTCATTTGGGTAATCAGTGGGTGAGCAGGTACTCTAAATTGGCTTCTTAACTGTCCATCCCATTGTCCCATTTTTTCCACCTGTCATTGCACTGCTCTGACTTTGCTGTTCACACCTCTGAGGGAAATTGTGGACCTTCTGCATGTGTAGTATATTTATCTCCCTCAGGAGAGCTGGGTTTGTGCATGAAGGAGTTTTCTGGCCTCGAGTTTGTTTAACAACTTCCAGAAAGAGGACACAAAAACTGTTTTGGCACCTGGAGAAATGTAATCGAAAGGAGTATATGAAAAGATATAAATCACTTTTACTTTCTGAGATTTCTTTTATTGGGTAGGGCACCCTTGTTGGGGGTGCTCAGAGAGTACTTTCCACAAATGGATACATGGTACACCTCTTTCCACATAACGTTTGGTCTTTTGCTAAGGGTTAAACTATGTCACTGTAAATAAAGCTATTTGGGGTGGTGTTGAGTATGGGTGTCTCTCTTTGTTACTGAATCAAACACCAACCTTAAGAAAAAAAATGGAAATTTTCCCTCTTAACTCTTAGTCCTCCTCATAAAGCTTAGGGAAGAGTAGTAATAGAAAAAAGAATACATGGGAGGCTATCTTTTCTTTTTTCTTTCTTTCATTTTTTTTTAGCAGTTTTAGATTCACAGTAGAAATGAAAGTTACAGAGATATCCCATATATGCACACATAAACTGCCAATTATCAACATCTGACACCAGAGTCTACATTAGTTAAAAATGGAAGAAATTAGATAGCTTACATTAGAGTTCACTATTTGTGTTATACATTCAATGATATTTCTGATAAATGTAAGATAACAAGTCTCTACCATTATGATATCATAGAGAGTAGTTTCACTGCCTTAAATACCCCTTTGCTCTATTCATCCTTTCCTCTCCCATAACCTCTGGGTATCACTGATCTTTTTGTTATCTCCATAGCTTTGTCTTTTCCAAAATGTCATATAATTGGGATTATACAGTATGTAGCCTTTTCAGATTTTCAGATTGGCTTTTTCACTTTAGTAGTATACACTTAAGTTCCCTCCATGCCATTTTATGGATTGATACTCATTTATTTTTAGTGCTGGATAATATTCCTTTGTCTAAATGTACACAGTTTATATATTCATTCATCTTTTGAAGGGCATCTGGGTTGCTTCCAAGTTTTGGCAATTATGAATAAAACTGCTATAAAAGCTATGTGTAGATTTTTTTTGGAGGGTGGACATAAGTTTTTAATGCCCCTGAGTAAGTATCAAGGAGCATGATTCCTGAATCATATAGAAAGAGTAAGTTTAGCTTTATAAGAAAGTACAAAATTTTCCTCCAAAGTGGCTGTAATATTCTGCACTCTCACTGGCAGTGAATGAGCATTCCTATTATTTCACATCCTTCCCAGCATTTGGTGTTGTCAGAGTTCTAGATTTTGGCCTAGATAGGTGGGCAGTGATATCTTGTTGTTAAATTTGCATTTCTCTGATGACATATTTCATAGAGCATCTTTTCATAAGCCTATTTGCCATTTGTACATGTTCTTTGGAAAGATATCTGTTAAGATCTTTTGCTTATTTTTCAATTGATTGTTGGCTTTCTTATAATTGAAAGTCTTTGTATATTTTCAATATTAGTCCTTTATCTTTTATGTGATTTTTTGCAAAAATTCTTTCCTAGGCTATGGCTTGTCTTATTCTCTTGACAGTGTCTTTTACAAAACAGAACTTTTAAATTTTAATGAAGCCCAGCTTATCAGTTCTATCTTTCATTGATAGTGCTTTTTGGATTTGCATCTAAAGGTCATCATCATACCCAAAGTCACCTAGAATCTCTCGTATGTTATCTTCTAGAGGTCTTATAGTTTTACCTTTTACACTTAGGTCTGTAATCCATTTTAAATTAATTTTTGCAAGCAGTATAATCTATGTCTTGATTAATTTTTTGCATGTCGATGTCCAGTTGTTTCATCACCACTTGTTAAAGGGGATTTTTAAAATACTTTTGAATGAAAGAAAATTGGAACTTGGGTTGGTTAAAAGGGTGAAGTTCACTTCCAGTGTCCTACCAGTTTCTCTTTCTATACTATTTTCTCTAATTGTACTATTAATTTGAATTCTCAGATTCTTGTGCTCCCTTAGGCCTTTTTAGAGGGCAGGAAAGGCAATTTTAACCTCCTCCCAAGGGGTTCAGGAATTCATATTATTGTTCTTTTAGGATTGTTTTTGTTTTAAGATTGTTTGAAAAATATGACATTATTTTCTTAAGAGGAATGATTCTCCACTGGTTAAGTTTTCAATGCCATCATTAGATTTTCTGGGTATTTGGGAGGGGCATGGTGGTGACAGTTTGAATTTTGATAAGAAAAACAGTTTTTTTAACCTTTAGTCTATGTATTGCTCTTTTTGCTATATATTTTCATTTGAAGGCTTACAGCCCAAAGGAGAGTTGTACATTCTCTGAATAGCCTGTAATTTTCTAAAGCTTTAAGTATTTGCTGAGCCTCACTAGTGTCGTGTGAATAACCTTGCATTCAGACTACAATACTCATTTCTATCACCATTAATAACGTACACATACAAAAAATTAAGCAAATATGTTAAAGGAAATGCAAGAAACCCTTAAAAAATAGGTTTGTCCTACCATTTGCTGCACTGGTACCCAAGATGGTGAGTATTTCTCCTACTTCTAGTAGGACAGACATCCCTTCTTCTTCTTGGGTCTCCCGGGTTGTTATTCTTCTCTTGACTTTGGTTACTGTGGCCTATGCTATTTCTTGGCTCATTTCTTCAATGAGAAATATCTAATATCTGAGTTCTTAGTCCTCAATTGGTGATCTAACACTCTCTACCATTTATTTTTAAGATATATATCAAACAGCACAACACCTTTGTAAGTATCAGCTGGCAAGCATCTCTTGTCTGCAATAACAGTTCTTTGACTTAGTTTATGCAGTCAAATAATCTGGTGACCTGAGATTAATTTTTGCTTGTGCAGTGGGAGATATTAAATCCTACTTATAAGTCATACTCTAAATTGAATTTTATTCCATTCTCTCCCCCATCTCTTCCACATTTCTGCCATCACAATAGTGTTGTTTCTCCATCACTCACTGTTTTCCTTAGTAGCATTTTTTATACAAGACTTGATAGGAAATGGACAAGAATTATGGATTCATTTCCAACTTTGCAATCATCTTTAAATAATTCCTTCTAAATTTTTATGCACTATAGAACTAAGATAAAGACTGGTCCAAGAATAGAAGGCAAATTGCAAATAGAAACCACCCTCAATTTCCTTTGCCGAATGTAAGCCTTCCCCATAAAGAGAGACACAGAGCTATATCCTACCAGAGCCAAATTTACAACCCACTTACATCGTGAAAGAGTATTAGATAACTACAGCAATGTATGTAATGTTTGCCTCATGTTCTGAAAGTCCTGACATTCCTTCTCCCTTGATACTCTCATTTCCAACAATTTCATTTCATTTCTCCAAAGTTAACTTAGTTCAATATCTCATGACCTTGGATCCCAAAAACACCTTCAAGACTTGTTTCTTTGTCTCAAATTCATCTAGCTTTAACAATAGAGTTTCTTTTCACTGCATTTACTGTTCTAGGCAACAAGAGTTCTCATCTACATTCCCAGGTCAGGACCCACAAATGATTTCTAACTGCCTAGGAAAGAATCTGTGCAATCTTGTGTTCAGTGACATTCACAAGTACTTTCATCTCTGTTTTTCTTATGCTGTTTTTCCACATGAATCCCCTGAACCAGGAAGGTTGGCCAGTCCACTGTCCCAACAAAAAATTCCTGATGGGTTTCAGCTTTTGTATGTAACTCACATCCACGTTTATTTTATCTGCTTGAAAAGTTCTATGTTTTTTTTCCCCTTCTATTTAGATCTAATGCATCATCCAAGTCTTAACTCCAATTTTCAATTTTTATTTCTCTATAAAGCCTTCCTTAGCAATCTGTAAGAATTTTCCTCCTCTTATCTTCAGCCACATTTATTACTTGCATTAATCATGTTGGCACAACTTAATCATTAATGATTCTAGTTATTTTTTCATATGTGTCTCTTTTGTTTACCCAGCTGTATAGTAAGTCCCACAAAGTGGTCAAAATAAGCTCCCTATAAGACATATTTGATTATATCCTTTCCTTGTCTAAAACTCTACAACAGCTCCTCATTGTGGTTAGGCTAAAGTCCAAATGTAAGAATGTAAGTGCCTCCACTACCTGTCTCATGATCGCCTCTCTATCTTCATCAATAACTGTTTATCGTTTCTTCTTATTTGAAATTTAAGACAGCAGATCTACTTTACTGATTTTGGATTCTTGCCTTTGGTCCTATATACAATCAGCCATCAAATCCTTGCACTTCCACCTGCTAAATATTGTTAGAATCTTCTTTTTTGTCCTCATCTATATTGCCACTAATCTAGAATATAGAAACATTCACTCTTTTCTGGACCAGTGACTTACCTTTCTCCTGTCTTGAGTGGTTTTATAAAATAGACTGCTGAGTTTGAGGTGATTCTGAGTTATCAAAATAGATATTTAGAGTGTGGATTTGAATATGCATAGTCTGGGGTAACAGGTAAAATGGGAGTCATCAAATTTTTAATCACAGGAATAGATGACAGGAAAAAGAAAGAGTATAGAGTGAATCAAGAAGAGGGAATATAGTAAAGGTATTTAGTATTTAATAAACGGAATCTGAGAGACAGCAGCCACAACAAGAGAGGTTAACCAATCTAGTGAGGTATCATCATGAAGGAAGAGAAGACAGTGATATAAAATAGGATTTACAGTGCTGAATCCTGAGAGCAGATCCAATGTAGATAGACTGAGATGCAATGTATTACAATATCTGTGAAGAGGAACAGGCCAGACTTCCTGTTTATTCATTATATGCCAAACACTTGACCCATCATAATTTATTTAATAAGGTTATTAGAATAAGTTTATTTTAATCCAGTGAGGTAGATTGTTGCCTGTGAAGGAGTATGAGAATGAATTAAGAAGCTCTAGTGAGATTCAAGATAATAGGATATAGGATAATAGAAGCTGTTTTCTGTTTTGGTGTGTGTGTGTGTGTGTGTGTGTGTGTGTGTGTGTGTGTGTGTGTGTTCTACAAATTGGGAGAGACTTGAACAAACTTTAATACTGGTTAATAGGACCTAGAGAGAATTGGGAGTTGCAAAGAAGAGAGAAGATAGAGGCAGTTCAGTCAAGAAGGCAGGAGGCAATCGAACCAGAGCCTAAGTGAAGGGGTGAATATCAGCCAATAGCAGGACAACTACAGTATCTTTCATTTTCTCCTGAGCAATTGCTAGATGAGTGCATGGAGGTGCCTGGAAATTGACTTTTATTTGGGGTAATATGTAGGGAATGAGTTTGTTTTGCTGGCAGATGTTAGAGGTGGTAAAGTGATCGACACTTTTGGAATCTGAAGATCTGGGTTCAAATTCCTCAGCTTTGATGATTAAGAATTCTTACGGAATCTGAACTAGCCTCTTTTAGCTGGTAAACCAAGTTCATATCTTCCAATTTAGGGGGTCGTCATGGCAACACCTCACCCAAGGCCTATCACATAGTAGGCATTCCAAAAATTTATAGTTAAACCTGAATCTACATTGCCCTCCACATCACCCTTTTAGCTTGTTGAATTAGAAATCAGTAATGAGCAGTTTTAAAGCTTTCTGCCAACAGCCATTGTGAGGATGAAAAGAAAAAAAGAAAAGAAAAAGCTTCAGTAAGTAGACAGTGCTATTTTCTGTAGAGAGACTTAGCGCCCACCATGCCTGGGGCCATTAATGAAGCCTGGCTCCTTTTTCTCATCATTGCAGCCATTCAAAAGGAGAAAGTTCTTCTTGGCAAGGAAGTGCTATTTTCAGAGACAAGATTAGGCTCATTTTGGGCAGGAGTTGTGCTTCTTCAGTCCCAGCACCTCTGAAGATTAGGTTAAAAGGTAAGAAGGAATGACTCAGAATAATTGCATTGCTTTGCTGTGAACTTTAAGATCTTTTAGCAGAGGAGTTTTACAAGCAGTGATAGATAGTCATGGAGAGAGAAAAAAGTACAAACCCAAGGGACAAGAACGGCAATGCCTGACTGAATTTCTACACAAAAAGGAGCTTGGCTAGTCTTGTTATTTTTTTCTTCCTCTCCCAATTTCACAGGAATACTTTTAATATACCTACATCTTCCCAGGTTATGAAAACAGGTTTTTTTTCTATCCACTTTCATTGTGTAACTGCATGTCTTCTATAAAGCAGATTTAAAAAATCCCATTCTGAGACTAAGTATATGAAAGTAAAGTACTATATACACATGTAAAGTTCAATTTTTTTTATAATTGAGGAAAGCATATTCCGTAATGATGTCTCTGATCCAGAACCCAATGTCTTACCTCTCATTACTAATCAAGTAAACTATTAAAAAGTATTTATTGATCCCTTATTGAGCTTTTAGCTAAATGCTCAGCTATTTGGGAGTTGGAGCAAAAATAAAACTATATAATTTCTAGACTTAAGAGTTTACAATGTATTTAGATGAAAAATGCATGGTTCAACTGTACACCTGACAATAAGGAATAATGCATAACTATAGATATTTAAGTACTATTTGCACTTATTCTTTTTATCCCCTTATATGTTTCTCTCCTACATCTATCCACTCAGGTCTCATGTCAGACACCTAGAAGAAGTCCTTGATGTCTCCTTTTTTTTGTGATCTCCCATGTCTGATTAATTGCTACTCCTAAACATCACTGGAATATATCTGCTTATCTCCAGTTCATACTGCCATCATCCTGTTGAAGTCACTATTTATTCTTACCTGGAGTACATCAATACTTTGATAACTGGTTCCCTGACTTCCAACCACACCCATTGCCAATGCATTCTATGCAGTGAGCCAGAGTGATTCTTCTAAATGCTAAATATAACAATATCCTCAAATTCACACACAACCTCGAAGTTTCACACCTTTTTCCTCATGTCTCTTTAAATCATACTGCTTCAAATCATCCTAGCATTCACCCTGGCTCTGAAGACTGAGCCTGGGCTCCTTGTCATGGCTTTAAGAAACTTACTTCCCTGACTCTAGCTTGACTCACAGGACTTTTCTCCAACATTCAAGAGAAGGAGGTATAGTCTGGGTCCACAGACTCTCTTTCTGCCCTCACCCCAGGCCATGGTTCACTTTTTAAATTCATCTTTGGAGAGTCTGGCACTGTTACCTTGTACTTCTGTTGTGACCTGCTCTCAACCATAACAAACATCAGTTAATTGTAATTGTGTTCTAGTCTTTGTCCTCTTCTCTGTCCCTCAATAAGAGTAGGGCTGTTTGACTTATTTGTCATCAGACTGAGGCTAGATCAGTCTCTAGCATTAAGTGAATGGCCAATAATAAATAGTTGAGCAAATAAACATTAGACTAGGTCAGAGGAAAGATAGAGTTCTTTAAGAGAAGGGTATCTCTGATCTATAAACTAGCAGGAATGGATTGAAGTTGGCTGGGGTTTGACAAAGCCATAGACAGAATTCTATTCTGGGAAACCACATGAGGAAAAGCATTAAAAAAGCGATATCAGCATGATAATGGAGAGACCACCTGACTGATAAAAGCAATAGGTGGATATTGAAAATATTGGGAAACTGGAAAATTGACCTAGTTTCTTTCTTTTCTTTATATATAAATATAAATTTATATATATATATATATATATATATATATATATATATATATATATATATATATATAGTGTTTGTGGGGAGACATTGTTAAAGAATATAGAAGATCTTTATAACAAGAAAAATATTTATTTTTGATGAGGCAATAAACAGGAAATATTAAAAATGTTTGACCTAGCATTTGGAACTTGTCAAGGAGAGAAAAAAGTTTGTGTGAAGGACACTAAAACTCTTTCTACAATCATTGAACTAGAAGAGGGATTTTTTTCAATCTGTGATTGGCAGGCAGGTTGCCACAAAGCATAAACCCACAAGCCCTGTAGTCTGATGGCTAAATTTAAAGCAATGTGCTTCTATGTCTCAGATGTATAATATTAAGAAAGTTTTAACCTCCCTAAACCTCAGTTTTCTCCTCTGAAAATGGGGATAAAAATGATTGAATCTACCTCTTAAGACTGTCATGAGGAAGAAGTAATATAACTCAGGTAAAGTGCTTGACTCATAGTAAACATTCAATGAAATCACCTACTATTTTCATGACATATCATACTTCTTTTTATTATTTTGTATTCACAGTTTTCATTCTCAGGTAAAAAGGTTCAGCGTGAGTTATGCACCCTTGTTAAATTAGTTTTCTGATTGTGATTTTTGATTAAATGTCATGTAAGATTCAAACTAGAAATAAATAATCATGCAGACAAGATGTTATACCACAAAAGAACCGCAGAACATAAATGAGGGAAATTTTGCCATTTGTGTCACTGTCTAATTCATGAAGAACTGTGAGACATTTAGAAGAACTTGATATTCTGTGAATTAGTAAGTGAGTTAACTCATTTGATCAAATATTCAAAGATGATAAATCAACCAATGTTCTCTGTTCATTTATGACAAATATAATTTATATAGCACACAATAGCATCGATGATGGCAGACACACATGCAGAGCCTGTTTAGCCCTTAAAGCAGAGCCAAGTATGGGGCACCATAGAGATGAATCAACAGAAGTATGCTCTGGGATAAGACATTGAGAAAATGGAGGTTCTGTAGTTGAGGAGAAGGCTGGGATTTGGAAGAACAAGAGGAATGGATTTGAGAGAAGAAATTGGCCCCAACACAGATGGGTTTTTTCAAGTCAGTATTCCCAAAGGGAGTAGCAAGCTCGGGCACAAGTCAATATGCTCCTTAATAAGACAATCCAATGGTTGTGCAGAGCAGAGTAATTGACAGCAGAGTTTATTGTAATTAGTTAGAATACCAACTTGTTGTGGGTGAGCAATTTATTTACGCAGCCTCCTCGCCAATGCCTGGGCCATGAGGAAAGGAATTCAGCCCCCTTGGGCATAGATTTAGCAGGAACATCTTAGATAGGGAAATAAGGTGTGATAAAAATTGATTGACATTTGGGCCATGGACTAAGAGCAATGCTACTTTTTTTTTTTTCACTAAGCAGTATGAAAGAGATGAGGAAGGTATAAGAATTAAATGTTACTTAGAAGAATGACAGACTGTATTTTCAATAGAATACCCTCACAGACTCTAAAGCTCATCTTTATTCCATCAGGTATTGCAAATATTTGGTTGCACAATTCCCAAAGGCCATCAGTATGTTAGGAATTGGTAAATTCATAATTTGTAACTGAAAAGCCTCCCTTCCCTGTCAACACTGGCTTAGAAAATAGGTCTCTGGACCTGTGGTTGTATCCAGAAGAAAGCTCAACTTTGAAGATTTGAAAAACCACACAATTAAGAGAATTGAAGCAATAACTAGAAACCTGCATTGTACAAGTCAGCATGGTCAGAAGTTTGTGCCAACAGACAATACCACATTATTTGCCTAAATGACAAAAACAACCATACCTACCTTTAGTGTTCTGAGTACTGAGAACCTTTCTGGTAAGTTGTATGTTGGCTTAAAAATGAAATGAGAACTTCAGGTGTTTCTGATTTTAGTCCTTGGAAACATGCTGGTTATTCTGGCTATTTTATGATTATATATAAAGTTTTATAAAAGAAAGAATGTCTGCAGAAAAGCAAAGAACTGCTTTTCTTGTTTATTTATTTCATTTGCAAATGAATGTGTGTGCCCTTAGGATGATAAAACAGGTTTTGAAAATTTCAGCATTACTTTTCTCTCATTTGTTTAAAAACTCCTTTATAGTAAAAGTTTATTTCTTCGCCATTGTTATTATGTTTCTAGCACTATTTTGTATGTGCAGAATATCCAAATATGTTCCTGAATAGCTGATAATTACCATGTACTTTCACCATTTACGAGAAAACACATAACTAGAATACTTCTTGAACTCAGTGGCTTAATATATCACTGAAAATGAAAATAAAATGCTATTGAACGCTTGAGAGAAGCTAATAGGTAAAGCATGATGGTTCAATATCAATAAAAATAAATTTTGATATGATCATTAGAAACTGTCTTTAAAGGTCATCTGTCTTCATTAAAGTCCAAGACAACTTTTAATAATTTTTTTCTTATCTAACTTATTTTAACTTTTTTTAGGTGATAATGTGTAACCTAAGATCACACTTCTTAGATATTTAAAGATATAGCTTTGTAAAACAAACAAACAAAAAAAACACCTCTAAAATATTAGTTAGGTGCCATGTTTTTTGGGCCAAGTGTGTCCTTATATAAGTCTATGGGAAGAACTTTTCCTCTATTAACTAGGGACCCTGTGTTCCAGAAAATAAAATGGGCATCAGAAAATATTTTCAGTTGTTTTAAAGAACAAACACAGTTCTAAACTCATTTTTAAAAAATGCTTTCAACAATCTCCTTTTTCAAAGTGTAGGCAGTGGAACTGGCTAAGGGGAAGAAAAATGAGATTATAAAAGCTCCATACAACTTGTCTCATTTGGCACATCTACAGTGAAATGCTTTAGCTTTCCTGCCAGGATAGTTAAGTTAACACTTAATTAGTATGTGTACCAAACAAAACATGCTTTTGGGCAGCATTTTTTTTTTTTTAATTTACCCCCACTGCCCCACAAATAAATAGCCTGGTTTCTGCCCAAAATATTCAAGAAAAAGGCTGTGCTTGCCTGGGGGAGAGACCAGATGCCTTGACTTCCAGCTTCCTTCCATCAAAGCTGTGCAGTTTGGAAATTAAAATCTACAGCAATAATGAAACATATTAAAATGCATGCAAAGTCTTGAGGGCTTATAATATGCTAAAAACTGGCAATGCATGTTTACATCCATATATCAACTTGGATGTGCTGAAAAGATTTAAAGTGTAAAATATGCAAATATGTGTCATATTGTCACACTTGGTCTCTCTAATGGAACTCCCTTTCATCTCAAGTCGTCTTAATTTCATGAATATTACATGGCCCTCACACCTTTTACTCCTGCTGTTGCGAGGCTGAGAAGATTATGAAAATATGTTAATAGTAACTTTCATCAAATAAAAGTTGCAATATTCCAAATAAAGCATTTTTTCCCTCCTCTTAAAATACAAATGTTGAAGGGTTTCACGCTATTTTGTTTCCCTGTGGGAGACTAGATAACTATAGGCCAATTAAATTAATGAGAAAAGACCATGTGAATGGCAAATTTGTGCATAATCCTGGCTGGCTGCACATATAGACAGGTATATAGTGGTATTTAAAATACTCTCAAAGAATAAAAATTGTCTCATCTCTGCGCACTGATAGCATATAGAAATGTTTTTTCAAATTAGGCCATTTTACACAAAAGCCCATGATTTTATATTGAATGATTGCAACACTACAGAACGTAGAGGGGAGAGAAGTTTAAGGAATCTATCTTCATTTATGAAGGTAAAAAACAATAGTAATATCAAGATCTCAGATAATGAAAAAACAAAGAAGAAAATGATAAACTGACCATCTTGAACACATTGTCCCAACACTCAGAATAACAGCTTTGTTCCTTTGTTCAGACATGTGCTGAAAGGTTCATTGTGACTTCCTTACTGACAACTTTAATGCTTGGTGGATGGCAAAAGCAATAATAGGCATTCTTTTCGAGACCTAATTTTCACCCGATGAGTTGGGATTTGGTTAGAATTTTTAGAGGAGCACTGAATTTAATAAATTTTGGAGAGATTAGTTTTAACTAATTAACAGATATTCTATAAATGCTTAAAGGGTGGGTAACTAACAACAACTAAAAAAGATGCTGACAATACCTTTGCTAACAATTGAAATTAAGATGTTAAATAACATTTGAAAGAAACTAGATCTGTGGCCCAGGAAACTTTCATGCAGGCTCTGATTTTTCATTGTTTGCACAGATGATGAAAGGACCCTCAATCACGATGGATACAAAAGGAAAAGCCTAAAAATGGGAGGCTAACCTTGGGAAGGCTGCTATAGTGCTGGGCTCCAAGATGCCAAGGGTAGCAAGAAGGATATTGGAAACTGTTTCTAAAGAAGATTTCAGGAAGGATAAGTATGGCTAAAGACAGATAGCATAATGATGAAAGATCACAACCAGAAGATAGAACTTTGTAACTGTTTTTATTTTCCTGAATTTTTGCTATTATTTGTTTTTTTATTTTATTATTTTATTTTAATTTATTTTTTGTTTGTTTTCTTTTGTATTACTGCTGTTCTCCTAAAAAAAGGTGTTCTCAGATTAGAATTGTTAGATGAAAATTTTAAAAAAGGACAATGCAACTTGCTATGTAAAGCCAGAGGACATAAGCACACAATTATTTTTATATGATTTTATGTTATTTATCAGAGATTCTTCTATTTTTTCTCAAGTGATATATAATCGTAGTGGAAAATTGGAATTTTCCCCAATTTGGAGAGAAAACATCATTCTATATCTTTCTCCATCACTTAAAGGCAATGCCTCTGTATTATGCAAAATTTAGAATATACTCTTTAAATAATTTTTTATGCTATGACTTAAATCTAAATGTTACCTCATGAATAATTCCCTACATCATTATGAATGCTTTATAATTCTCAATCAATTGCTACATGTTTAGTATTATCTGTTTTTTCATCAATATTGGATATTTAGTTTGTTTCAAAATTCTGTCAAATAATATAAATGAAATAAAAGATACTATTTACACATTTTTTGCCTATATTTAAATACGGTTTTAAATAAATTTCTGCTAAGGGTATCAAAACAGTTTACAAAATAGCCATTAAACTTTATTAAGTTTAAAGACATGTAATAAGAAAAAGATAAGATAAATTATTCTCTAAAATACAATATTTCCTTGTTTATTACTTCTTTTTTCTTTACTCAAAAGTATCCAGTGAATTTTAAAAGAGACCACATAAGACTAGAAATGGTGAACTAACTAGGTTATTCAAAATAAACTTATTTTGAAAAACAATTAAATGGACTGGAAAAAAATTTAAATGACATCAAAACTCATTAAAGAAGGTATACAGCATGCAGTTAAATATAACAAATAATTCAAAAGAACAGAGCAATATGAGTAAGGAGTAAAAAAGGCAGACAGTAGAAAGATAATTCACACTTCAGGTACTGGAAATGTTTAAAACAGATTATAAAATGACCATGCTTACTATATTTAAAGAAATAAAAACCAAGCTGAGAATACCTGCAAGAGAGAAACAAGTAAACAAGGATATATTTGAAAAAAAAAATAGGATTGTAAAATACTATAAAACAAATTAAAAACTCAGTAGAAATGTTTAACAGTAGAAATGACACATCCCAATTGAGAATTAATATAGCATTAGATAAATAAGAAGGTATCATTCATGCTAAAACGCAGGGAGAAACCAAAAACATACAATTTGAGAGAAAGAATATGGTTTCAGGGAATCAAATGAGTCCAAGAAGAGTGAATGGAGGAGGACTGGTAGAGGTAATATGCAGAAAGATAAGAGCAGAAAATTCTTCAGACCTGATAATAAACTATTTTGCAGATTCAGCCCTATCCAAGATAAATTAAATAGAAATATGTACCCAAAGATATCATAGAGAAATTGTTGAAAATAAAAGTCAGAGGGAATCCAAAGTCAGCCAACAAATAAAGCACAGATTTCCTTTAAAGAGTGGCAGATAGGCTAACAGCTGTCTCAGAAATGCAACAGCTAAAGCCAAAAAAACATGGAATGGCATCGTCAAAATACCAATAAGGATCATGCCATTGAATCTATATGCAGCAAAAATATCTATAACAATAGAAATAAAAATCACGGCATTTTAAAACAAAAGCTGAGAGAATTAATCACCAAGAGATCCTTATTAAAGCACTGCTAAAGTATGAATTCCAGAGAGAATGATTCTTGATAAAAATTTCAGAGATATTTTATCTATGATGCAAAAAACAATGAAAGGAGTACACATGCAGACAAATGTAAATAGCTATTGATGACATAAAACATTAATAACAATGTCCTGTATATTTTAGATACAATGCCAGACATAATGCCATTAGACATGTATTTCATGGGTGTAAATAGAATTAACAATAATCCAAGAAGAAGATATATAATTTTATTAATTTTATATTGTGTTTAGTTATGTATGTTGCTAAGTGTTTTTCCCGAGACTTAGCCATAAAAGAGAGCACATAACTATAGGTAGAATAGCTAAAAATGAAAAATCACCTAATAGGATATTAGATATAAACATACATTGTATTAAATATAAAAGACATTCCAAGTAAAAGACAATCATGTTCATTTCAGATTAGCAAATGCCATTTATGACAGATACATATAAAAATAAGATACAGAAAGACTGAGATTCAAGTACTACATGTTAGACAGCATAGATTTTATAGAATATAACACATCTGGAAATTGAGATAGATACTTATTTTATAATGACAAGAGTTACAAATGACCAAGAAGATATAAACATTTACAAAATATTCCATTAAAAATATAACCTCAATTTGTACACCAAAGCTTACTGACTTAGAAAATTTATAATCATTGTGAAATATGTAACCCAGTAAATTATATCACAGGTCAATAAATTGGTAAGAAAATAAAATTGATCTAGTGGACACATATAGATAATTACCCCAACTAATACAAAGTAGACATTTTTTTTTCAAATACAAAAAGTACATTAACAAAAATTGTCCAGAAATTTTCTAAAAACAAGCCTGAACAAATGTTAAGGGATTTACATCTTATAGAATGTTTTCTCTATCTATGATGTAAACATGATGACAGATGATAGATAATCTACATATATTTATAAATTCAAAAAATAGGTCACGGGTTAAAGAAATGGAAATAGAAGTAGAGAATATTATAAGTTGAATGATAATAAAAATGCCACTATTCAAATCTGTGCACCACAGTCAATGCAGCCTTCAGATTGACATTTATACAGCTTTGAAAAAATATATACATATTTCAGAAGAAGTATATATATGTATGTGTACTTTAGAAAAAATAAAGGCTGAAAATTAATTAGCTTTCTAGCTTCCAAATATTGAGAAAAATAAAAGTAAAAATAACCTAAAGATTATATGAAAGAGATAATAACACAATAGTAGTAACAGATTTTAAAATACAAATTTTATATAGGAAACAAGCACACAACACATGAACTCAATACTGCTACCAGCTACCAGTTAGTCTTTGTCAAAAAATCTAGTTAAATTGACAAACTCTGGCAGGATTATTGAAGGACAGGGGCGGGGAGGGGGAGAGAGCTGATGAGAGGGAGGGAGGGAGATATGGCACAGATAAACAATATAAAGAATAACTAAGATGAAAAAAACACATCACTGTAGATTCTTCAGTTCATTTGCCAAAACAAGTTACATGCCACTCTTAGAGTTAATGAGACAAGGAAATACAATAGTTCTGTGAAGAGCTACAACACATTATGGTCAACAATTATTAATGACAATACAATCTACCATATGTCATAAAATAATTTTTTGTTAATTAGTACAGATCAGTTTTACTCTTTTCTTTTACCCCTCCAACATTTGTTTACAGAAAAAGAGACAAGTAGACCACTTATTGTTTATCTTTTCTGCACAAGGCTGTAACTAGTTATAAGTGGATGACATTTCTAAAAGTACATATTTGAAATTTTCTCCTTTCATGATTATGGGGGACACCTACACTTATCTAAATCTAGGTGTGTTGCCTTACACTAGTAGCTCTAGTAGTTCCAATTACAATAGTGACTGCTTGGGAGAAGCCAAAGACTGCTGAGATTGGGTCTCTGCTTCTTTCACATTTGGAGTCAGCATAAAAAATTAAACACATGATCACAGGGATGGGGAGCATGGCAGAAGGATGCAGTTAGCATTAATATGATGGCCAGGGGAAGGAGGGAACAATTGAGGGAATTGTTTTATGAACTATATAGACGTCTAACCAATGTACTATATATGTAAAACTAATTTAAATAAATAAATTAAAAGCAAACAAACAAGCAAACACAAACAATCCTACTCTTTAACATGACCAAAGTACCTGCCAAACTGAACTAGCCCACCAGGCCTGATCATTAAGAAGAGATTGTCAGCATGACATGGCAGACCTTTCACTTATAATCATGTTCTTTTTCAAAATGTTCCTTTTATGATCTGTCCTAAAGCTCATCTATTTTTAACTGCCCAGATTTATTATAAATAGAGTAGCAAAGCTTATAAGGTCATGCAACCCTTGATCGCAATTGCAGTAAATCAACCCAGATTCATTTTAATGAGATACATAATTTCTTCGTTGATGTTTTCTTTCTCTTTTTTTTTTTTATTTTGGTAAGGGTTCATCTCAGTGCAAGCTTTTCAAAGCACAAAGTCTGATAATCGGTTGAAAGAGAATCTTCATTTTATATCTCCTGACCCTGCTCCTTCTAATTTCTGTATGCAGCAAAGTGAGAGCCATTTCAAGAATCCAGAACAAACAGATTCATAGTGAATACCCAGAATTAAAAATGCACCCAGAAAAAGCAGGTCATAAGTTTTCAGATTAATTTTCTTTCTGTATAATTCATTACCACAACATGCACACAAGAGTGATGTCTCATCAAGAGATTTATCACTAATAATGGGAAAAGAGCAAATAACTATTGATTATGTAAGCAAGATGGAACTACTACCAACTAAAAAGTGAAAATTTTGTCAATGAATAGTGGGTTTTGTTTGTTATACTAAACAACCTATAGAAAGGTTTCTTCTCCACTGTAGTGATTTAACTAAATAATTCATTTGGTTGTTTGTTGACACAGGCAATGAAAAGGAAAATAAACAATTATGCTTATGATTGCTTATAATTTTTATATCCTCAGAATGCCAGGTAGACAGTTGGGTGAATACACCTAAAACCATTAAAGCAAATCAAATGTGTGTGTTTCTCAAACTCTTTTTTGCCATAGCTGTAGTTGCATATGATTCCAAAGAAAATATGAACAAATAAATATATGTCAGTATACACGTATTCTTCCTTTGATGAAGAATTAGGTTGTCAGAAACTTTCTGACCATCATATCTCTTGAAAAAATGTCAAGACAAATTGAGGTTTACTTTTAGTGGGGGTTTCTCAAGCATAGTTTTGTTAACCAGCCTTCATTTTAACAACAGATCATTTGTCACATAGCCCATATGTAAAGAATTATTACAAAATAATAATAGTAATAATAATATTAATAACTACATTATTATTAATGTATTTTCTTAAAGCAACTTAGAATTTTAGAAAACGTCTAGTCTTTCTTTTAAATTAAAAGTTACTGAAATTTGGGATATGTGTTTTATAATCTAAACACATATCACCTTTTACAGTATGTCTATTAACAACAGCGAGAAAATCCTATATTCAATTTTCCATTGATCATCTCACTTGCTATAATTGTCATTACATATTATTCATATATTCTAGTAAAAAATTATAATATTTGGAATAAAAGAGATTTTTAACATTTCATTACATATACATGAAGAATCTAAAGCCCCAAGAAGTGACACTGGTGGCAATATAAAAAAATGATACCCAACTTTCCCGATCTCTAACCCGTTATACTTTATACCAAACTTTGACTTTTATCATCAATCTAAAGAAGAGCCATACTAATGTAGAAAAGGTCCAGAATAGAAAATGTCAATCACACCAAAAATTAGGGTATGTGGGTGAGTTTCACCTACTAAAGGATAATTTTTTGAAAAGATTGAAACTACATACATGAAGGCAAAGACTAAAAGGGCCAGATCAAAAACTATGGAAACAGAGAGACATCAGAGAAAGGGATTTAATTTTTCTAGTCCATTCTAGAATGATACAAATGAGAGCACTTTTAAAATATAAAATAACATAATTGGAGGCATTACTTTACCTAGAGGGTAGTACATCTATTACTTTAATGGTAAAGGATATCCATCAATCAGCGGTGACTTGAGAATATAATGCACTTAGCACTTACTTAGTGGAGACATGACTGCATGTTCACAGGCTACAATAGATTGGAGGAGCCAAGCTAACAAAGCAAAAATAGAGTTTTAAATAACTTTCAATTTACATGACATTATTTTATTAGAGCACTTTGATTCTAAAGAAGCTTATTCAAGCAGCTAAATTCAGCCTCATCAAAAGATGCAACCAGAGCAGTTTTGAATGAGGACTGGTGAAAAGATAGATGAAGGGAGAGAGGAGGATACTCCAAGGAGGGAGAGAAATGAGCAAGGTTGAAGAGGCAGAAATGCCTAGGGCTGCAGGAGGGCCCAATGAAGATAGCCCAGTTCCCAGAATACATAGATACTCAAGACGTTCAGAGTGAGTAATAGAAAAGCAGTTAGCGAGGCAGCTTATGGAATTTAACTGGAGGTGCTTGTATTTAATATGTGATAAATCCCTAATAGATCATTGAGGGGGGAGGATTTTGGGGATATTGCTAAATTATTGTGCTTAAATTGTTCCTCAGTAATTCAGTCAGAATCCTGGGCTATGTGAATTTTGATATTAGATTTAACTTCAAATAATATTTTATACCATGTTATTAACTGACAATGTAACGAACAAACCACCTGTTTTTTGTTGATTAAACTATTTAAATATTTTAGAAGTACTTACTTTAAATTTGTGACTATTGTTATTTAGTCCTATGTCAAGATTTAAATACATATACTCAATATATAATGAAAGAAACAATATGAATGCAAACATTACACTGGAAGTGAAATAAATAATCACATTGACTGTTTAAATCTTAGAAAATTCAGGCATATTTTTTCATTTTTCTGTTTTTTAGGCCAGATGAGTTTTGTGCATTAAATTAATATTCATAATTTATATATTTGTCAAGATACACTATTCCTAGATATTTATCTAATAGATATTAAAGCATCATTCATACAATCCTTACATAAGAATGTTTATAACAGCTCTATTCATAATAGTATGAAATAGAGATGGATGCAAATTTGTATAAACAGGAGAATGGATGAAAAGTTCTTGGTATATTATAATAATGGAATACTACTCAACAAGTAGATTACCAATATATTTAATAACATATACACAAAAATATTGTTCTCAGTCAAATAAGTTAGACACGAAAGAATAAATAACGTATGGCTCCATTTATATGCATCCTAGGAAAAAACTAAACTATGATGATAGAAATCAGGTCAGCGGCTACATCTGTGGTGAGTGGCTTTGGGGTAAATGGGGAAGAAGCACAAGAGCATTATGGGGTGTTAGAAAAGTTCCAACATTTGATATTTATTTGTCATAAAGTTCACTTAAGATCTTACAGTTTGACATATGTAAATTACATCCTAATAAAAATTAATATCCATGTTGTTTTTCTATCTGTACTTGGCTCACATTGGAATCCATATTGGGCTAGCTATTTTAGGGTTTGCTGTTTTATCTTCTCTTTGGTTAATTGATGGTTTGAAAGATTTTCTTACTTAATTTTATAGACTATGTATTTATTATTTAAGGATTCTTTTGAAAATTGTGAGTTTCTCTATATAAGAGAATATCATTTTTATTAGATATATCTCACAAATTTCTGAATAAAAGTTTTGATGGGGTTAGATCTAAAACAGAATATTCATATTTGAATTGTAAAGGGGGTTATAAACAATGAAACCTCTTGACTATTCTTGAACTATTCAAATGTATCCAAGTTCCTCTTAACTATTAAACATATCTTGACATGATTTATTTCTCCTTTTCCCCTTTACCTCATGCTGCTATACAGCTCTGAGCTAATATTACCTATGTAGTTTTCCTCTAAACCTCTCATCAACCACTTTAATGTTTTGGTCTATTCTTTCCTCAAATTGCTGTAAGTTCACCCCAGATGGCATGACACTAACAACTTGTACTCAAGTATGCATTTGGAGAATAAATCCTGATAGTACTTTTTAAGTTTAAGTTTAAGTTTAGATGTTCATAATATATTCTATAGAAGATTTCTCACTCATTTAAATGGTTCTTGTTATTAGCGGGAATTAAATTCAATGGTTTTTAGTGTATTCTCTAGAAGCACAGTGAGAACAATGCCCTAGAAATTAGGACACCAAACTTTTCTTCCTAGTTACTTCACCAACTCTGCCCTGTCCAGCAGTTTATTTCATCTCGAGAACATGGTTTATTCATATATAAAGAAATGGTTGTATTACAAATAAATCTAGGGTCATTTCTAGCTCTAATTATAAATGTGTGCTTATTGTGTTTAGGGTTTAAAAATGAGATAAAGCATTCCAAACATAAAGTCCCCATATGTGTGCACTGTATATAAATACTTTATGATTAAATGTTAAACATGTATTGAATAATACTTTTTAACAAGTTACACTTTCCCCAATGACTATATCACTGTTCTATATAAAGCTTGTTGATCATCAAATATGAGGGTCTAAAACATAAATGCTAATATAACTTTTTTCAAAGAATCTTATAGCTTAAAATACCATTGATCAAAATTACATTAAAAAAAACTGCTGACAAATATGTTTAATTATTAATCAATCAATAGGTTAAATTAACACTGAATAAGAGTATGAATAAAGTGAATTGTAATAATGTAAATAAATAAAAATAAACAAACAAAAATTCCTGGTTTGTGTTCTCTAGAATCAGATCTTAAAACAAAAATTGAAGTGAAAGTAGTACATTTTGGAGCTGATTTCAGAAGGAAGCAGGGAGCAGAAAAAGAAAGAAAGTCAATCACATATGTACAATCAGACCAGTTACTACTGTGGCAAGTAGAGCTCCATCCCACTGGAGAACTCTGGGAACCAGTGTAGAACATGCCTCCAAATTATTCCAACCCAGATGTAAGGCAACAGTGTATTTATTCCTCCGCTCTCCTCAATAACTGTTTGAGAATAGATTTATTCAAAGAGCACTCAAATTTTGTTATAGACTGATTTAAATATCTCAATATACTTAGTGGAAAACCCCAACCTTAGTATATTAGTCTGAATCAACTTAATTTTTCTCCTTACAGTTGAAAAAATATTGGTCCAAAAAAAATTCTGATTCATTTTCTTGAAATCACATGCCTTCATATTGTCTGAGCCAGAACTAGAATAGAAATTTCCTCACTCCTGGGTTAGAATTTTACATTTCATATGATAAATGCCAGTTGTTCTCCAAGTGTGATGTTCAAAGGAGTAGCATTGGCATTAGCTGGAAACTTGTGAGAAATGAAAATTCCTGGGTCCCAGAACTCTTTGACTTAATCCCAGAGAACTGTTTTAATCTGTCAAAGTAACTGATGCACACTAAAAATTTAGATCCATTGGTACCTGTCATTAACATTTTACCTATATACAAACAGGAAATGCCACTTCCCCAACTCTCACAAAACAAAACAATGCTAAGTAAATTTAATTATTTATTGTATGCTGTATTTTTCCTTTCTGCTGTTTTTTTTTAATATATGCATTGACAATGCATATTTTATCCAAGAATTTTTATTAATAGGTCAAAATATATATTCCCATGTTAAAATATCTTATTTAGAAGTAATTTAGTAAGTTAGATTAAAAGATAGAAAAACTATGTTCAAATTTGTGTGACTTCCTAGAAAACAATTTTTTTTTAGTTTTTTTTCTCTAAGTTTATTCAACTTAAAAAAAGGGTATTGAACTAGAAGATTTAAAAAATTCTATCTAGCTCCATATATTTCTGCTCCAATGACTAGCTGTAGTTGAAGGATAATTCTAGCAGAATGGTGAAGCAGTCCTCTGTAGATATAGTCCTCCATTGTTCTGGCTCCTTGTTATAAGGAATAATTAAAAGAAAACCTAGACATTTATAGACTCTGAAGTTTAAATGATAAAACAGTTTTTCCTTTTGAAGCTAATGTATTAGCTTGTCTTGTTGACTCTTTTGTCTGAGAAGGCACAGTCTAACACAGGCCATTCCCAAGATTCTGCAAGACTAAGTCATCCTCTCATATCCAGGGTGTCCTGGTAGACTGAATTTAAGCATCGAGCCCCTGTAAAGAGGGTGGCTTCTCTAGACTATGGCTAACCCTGCACTGCTTGACTGGCAGCTCTTTTTCTGAGCTAGCAGAACTTAGTTTATAGATCTGTTTCTAATATTTAACTAACATTTTCTCTAATGTTCTCTTCTTAATAGTGTGAGTCACTGACATTATTTTAAAGAGTTGCATTGCGTGTAAATAAGCCACATCAGCGTAGTTTCCAACTGATGCAATACAGCTCATTCCTCCCCCACCGAGAGGAAAGTAACTGAAAGGGACAGAATGACTTTTCTTCCCCTAAACTGTCAGAGTTGCAGGGTAAGCTAGTGGTCAGTTTTGAGGCTTTATCTTAACAATCAGACCCATCTGGTGATTCACAGGATTTCTTTTAAAGTATCCTTGGAATTCTCAGATATATGAATGCACAAGCAAACAAAAAGTGCGTATACCTCATATCAACCTGTAAGTGTAACTAATTTTCTATTTTGAGACAATTGGAAAGAATGTCTTTTAACTAATCACTGAGCGTTGTTTAGTCAAAAAGTGTCTAGCAGATTGTAAGAGTGTCATAAATGCTATTTTTAAATAAGTAATCAAAATGATCAGATCTTGAGCTCACACTTGAGTCCTGTTGAATGTCTGACACATACAAGAATTAAGTTGAGGTTGTATTGGCAGAAGAGCCAGGAAAGGTAGAGTTTCTCTATCTCAGGTGGTAGAGTCATTTCAGGCCATTCAGATCTCCTCTGATATATTTTAAAAGTCATTTATGTAAGTATAGTTGACAGGTAAAATACTAATTTTATTTTGTACTTGCTAAATCTGGCAACGTGAAAAACAAGCCATAGTCTCCTTACTCAGACTAAGAGAAGAGAGCTAAAGGAAGATAGCAGTCACTTCTTAACCAAACTAAATAATTTACATAGATATAGACACTTCATTTTTTTAAAAAAGTTTTAAATTATTTATAACCTTCTCAGATGAAGTAAACATTACCTCCTTTTGACAGATGAGGAAACAACATGAATGATTTCACATTGGCTCTGGAACAATGGCAACAAGATTAGAGTTTATGGATTCTGAGGTTGAGTGTTCTATTCTACCATCGCGCTCTAAAATCAACTTAGAGGGTGTAGATAGTTCTTATCTGCCTAGCATCCAGGGCTTCTCCACTTAGGAAATAAGACCAATATTTTCTATGAAAAACCAGTCTCACCTCTTTTTTTGTCCTAGAAGTTTGAATGGGAATTACCCAACTACTAACTCCAGAGTTGACCAGTATGGTCTTACAGTACCAAGATTACTCATAACAATGGCTAGAATAAATGGTACAGAGAGTGCTCATGATCTGAGCTGCACCAAACAGAGTGAACTTCAATTTTTTCTACACTAAAAACAAGGTAGTATATAGCCCCAGAGCTGTTGACAGTCATGTCGAAGCCATAAATAAAAAGCCTGCAGTAGGTGGAAAAAGACAAAGAAATTTCAAGTGAGAAATGCATAGAGAAACCAAGTACTGTTCTCAGGGTAGGAGAGCTCAACTTATCTTGGACAATTTCACATTAATTTTTGCTGAACCACCTTCTCACTCTCATCGAAGCTTAAACTTAAAATGCATTCTCTTTACTCTGAGCCTTATTTAAGTGTTATTTGTAATTCTCTCTTAGTTTGTTTCCTTCATTTTTCATCTCTGTGGTGATAGTCCCTGTATACCCGAATACAAAAAACTATACGAAGCATGGGAAATGGCCTTGCTTATAGAAGGAGGAAAGATAGATTTTACTTTGGAGAAAGAAAGTTAGAGAGAGGTCATCTCATTGACAATTCAAGTTGACCTTACTATCTAGCACAATCTTTGCTGTAAAGTCTTTCTCCAGATTACAGTTTCTTTCTATTTAAGGATTGTTTCCTGGTTGATGACAGTTTCAATGACCCCTGGTCAAACAACCTGTATTACTGCATGACCTAGTATACGAGGAACTGACTTAAAGGTAAACTGAAGATGTTTCAGTTAGACACAGGAGGTTTACTGCTATTCATGGAAATAACTGAACATGTAGCCATGACTGCCTCGTATTTCTGGGTAGATGTAATCGAATGCTCGTCTTATTTAACTCGATAAATTCTATGGCTAAAAACAAAAATTATGCTTATATTGAAAGTAAGATGATATAAGTATGAATACATTGTGTAGGTTTTCCATTTCCATCATGAAAGTAAATGCATTAAATAAATTGAAGATTCTATCCTGAATTACAGAACCTAGATAAAAGGAGTATTTGAATTTTAACTGATCACATCTTTCTGGAGTCCTTTAACACTGATATTTTATATTATATTTTCTCTTGTAAATTTGTATGACTTGCATTATTTAAACTTGCGAAGTTTAGCAATACAAAGATTCCACTTCTCTTATATCCTCTGTCTTGCTTAGTACAGACATTTACCTAATACAGAGGGGCAAAAAACAGCAGTTGTGTTTGAACACCTGGGTTAAATTTTCTTAATACTTATGAGCTTTTGCCTTATTTACTCTGTTCTATCTATGAAATGGGGATAATAAAAACTTCCTTATACCTCACTGAGTAGCTAAAATTCTCATAAAATATGTGAGGTTATACTTCAATACACCCTTTGATCTCTCTGGTTCTAGCCCTGTTCATTATTTTCTAACTATTTTACACCTCCTTGTGAATTGTAAGTAACTGATAAATAGGCAAACTATCTTGTCCAGTAGAATTTCCATTGACTTCAATCTTTATTATGGAAAAAAGAGTTTCACAACTGTAGCGTTTGTTATTCAATGTAAATTTGTGATTTTTTGACTCTTCCTTTAAACAGGTTCTAACATCTGTCTGTTCTCTCATATGAGAAATATCAAATTTTTACATATGTTTATTTTTTATATCTGTAAGAAAGTCATGATTTTGCCTTATTCTGATATTTATTTTTTTTTACCAGTTTTAGATATTTTCTACCCAGATAACTAATGGATTCTTCTACCAGAGCCTGGTAATCTTTCTCACCAGTCCACATAGGGGGTGGTTTATGTTCAGGTACATTTTAGCTCCCAGAGATGATTTCAAAGAGGTAATAAAAATTTAATGACTTCCTTTTTCTTTAATGTTAATTTTACTCTCTAATAATTTTGTACTTTACTTTTTGTGTGTGTTTAGAAACTTAGTTTTATAGTCTAATTATTTGATTATCTCTGTACAAGTATTAATTGTTTATTAAAATATACTCTCCACTGGGTGAGAAACAACAGAGACTCTGGTTTATTAATCTCTTTGCTTAAGGAGTTGAATTTCATCGTGTGACCATTTGGTGATTTCTAGTCTGTTAGATGAGAAACAGAACCTAGTTTGTAAATATTCTTTGTTTGTCTGTTTTGAGCTCCAATCAGCTATGAATTTGTCCACTGGGAAGGAGATCGGGTCCATGGTAGACTGGTAAAATTGTGTGGTTTTTAAATTACTCTTGATCCTTAGGTAAATTTTAGAATTGAAACTCTCTGTTTTAATCTGTAAGTCCTAGTGTCTGTAACTCAGACCTCTACTTCCAGTTGTATTGCTGCATTATGGTTTCCTACTTCCAGAAGATATTGATAAATTAGAGTTTAACATCTCTTAAAGCAACTTGTTTTGGTTGGCTTATAGAGATAAATAAGCACTTACATAAACTGAACATTTCTAAAATTTCCAGAATATAAGGAAATTGAACTCTAATACTTTAAATGGGAAAAAATGTACTTTTTACAAAAAGCAATTTAGAAATATTTTAAAAATTCAAGGGAACGTAATTTAGATAAGTGGCAAATGAGACTACTTAAATATTCTGGGTTTAATGAAAACAGCTATGTGTTTTCTGATTTATCAGTATTAAATACAATACAAAAGTACATTTTTCTTCTCTGTGTGTATGTTTTTCCTAAACTAATACAAGTTACTGATCAAATAAGCTAGCATTAATTCTACTTAATGTTCAAGATTATGAAAAATGTAAATCTGTGTTTTGAATCTCTATTAAGATTAATTTTATTCTCACAGTAATTGTGCTTTGTAATTGTCAGCTTGAAGAAAATTTCTAAGATCTTTAGGTAACTTAAATCCTCAGACTGATATTAAATCGAGTTAATTAGCACACATTCATTGGATAGTTAGATCATTTCTGAGACAGAAAACCGAAACATTGATTACTAAGCATGATTTTAAGTTTATGTGCTTTTGCGTCTTATTTTTATATGCTACCTAGAGGCTAAATCTTTGTGTCTGTTAATGACCACTTTGAGAAGTTGTGCTCTAAGGGATGTTTGTGGCTGTAGAAAGCTAGGTTATGTGTATGCATGATCTCTGCTAGTCGGCTACAAATTGCTAGTGTCTGACAGTTCACAATCATCCAACCCCATTTTTCTTAGTAAAATACAGTCACTTCAGTTAAAAGTTACAGATACTATAAGTAAACAAGAGTCTACTAGGAGTAATAGTGGCAGAAAGGTACAACTTTGTATATGAGGTGACAAGATGTGTTCTTGTTTAGTAAGAGAAAAAGTGAATACATAGTTTTGTTGAAACAAGATGAAATGTACATAGAGATCATTTATGAGTCATATCACATCACATGAAAGATGAATACAAGTAGTTTATAGTTCTTTGTGATGAGATAAATTATAATACTCAAAGCAAGCAATAAACAATTTTAGGTAGTTAAATATAGATATGAATATTGATATATCTCTATGTATGTATCTATCATCTATCTATCATCATCTATCTAATCATCTATCTATCTATCATCTATTGAGAGAGCTAGTGTTACTGTCCTATGAGTTTTAGATGAGAGTGCTTTGGACAAGAGCTTAATGGTAAGGTAGTCTGAAATGGTTTTATGGTCCCTGAGGTTTTTGAATGGCTGCTTATTTATTAGTGTGGGTAGATCTGTAAATCACAGACAATGAAAATCAAAAAATGTCTCAGTGTGAAAGTGCCAAACAAGATCTACCGAAGTGGGTATCTGTATCTGTGCTGTGCCAGAAACATGACCTCGGCAAGCTCTTTGAGCTTTATTGTCACATCTGTACAATAAAGATAACAACACCTTCCTAGAAGATTGTTTAAAAATTGGAGATAAAAATGCATGATAGTTATTATTATGTTTGAAAACAACTGTGCCTAGGCTTCAGTTTTTGAAGGTGTGTTACCGTGTGTGTGTGTGTGTGTGTGTGCGTGTGTGTGTCTGGGAGAGTCCTTCTGTAAAATAGAGCATTTCATTACATTGAACTACTTCTTGTTATCTATAGATAGAAGTGTATGTTGGTCCCATCCGAGTTGCTTCATTTCTCTTATCTGTGCTTTTTCAGCCTCTGGCCATCATGAGGTCTCTCTGGGCCACTTTGACAGCAGTCAGTTCCAGAAGCTGGGACCATCTACTTTAGAAGTTAAAGCTTGATTAAATGTGTGCTGTGTAAAAGCAGATGCTCTTTTTTGTTTTCTAAGGCAAATCTGAGCCATGGGTGTCAGAGCCAGGAAAGTGTGAGGGCTCCCGGAGGTTGGTTCCACTGTCGTCTAGAGCTAAAACCAAGGCTGAGTGCTTCTCTAGTACTTAAAATCAGGGGATCTTTATGGAAATTTCATCCAGACTGTGACTCTTCAAAAAGGTGACTATCATGTTTTTGTGCTGCCAGAAAAAAAATGTTTTAAGAGTCTTGGAAATGCTGACACATTGCAGTATTTTTTGTGGGATTTGTCAAAATGTGGATAAATCAGATGATTCTCAGGCTGGTATATTTATTAGGAAGAGATTATATAGAAACTATAATATACATATGTTTTAATACAAACATTTGTGGACAAGGCCAAATTTGAGTTATTTTGTTTTCTCTCCTGTATATAGCATAACTAGAATGATTTGGGGTTGGGGGGAATGCAGTTGTTTCAGATACACAGTATATAACTTCCAAGGGGGAATTTAGATGGATATGTACTCAGCCTTGGCCTACTCTAATCTTTAAATCAATCAGTTTATCTGAGCTACATTTTAAGTAATTATTCCACTATTTATTCACCTGTAATTTATACTCTACCTTAGACAAACAAGATCACTATCACTAAGAATTGGTTGGATAATATTTGCATAGTGTCTGTTGGATTCAGGGTGCTATACTGTGTGCTGAGAGAGATAATAGGGAGTATAAATATGAAAACTAATTTTAAGGAGTTTATAATCAAGTTATATAAAAGGATATAACTTGGAATATTATTAGGTGTCCAATAAGAATAGCTAACATCTTTGGATGTTTAATGTTTACTGCATGCCAGGTTATATTTGGTGTGAGTTACAAGTATTACTTATTTAATTTTCACCACAAAGTTCTAAGTTAGATAATATTATTATCTCATTTTACAGATGGAAAAACTTAGGCATGTTCAGTTTCATTAACATTTTCAAGTTCATACCTAATAAACAGTCTTGCTTTGATGTTACGTGAGTAGCTTTGATTGACATATGCTCTTCACCATTTTACACTTGAGAGAGACAATGTTTGCTTTAGGTCTCAGTGAACTAGGTCTCACACAAATGGCTTTGAAAAGGAAGAATTTACATTGGAATTTTAAGGATGGATAAGATGTTAGAATTTAAAGTGGCATAATAATAGGGAAACAAGGCCAATGACCTACTTGGGGGATAAAAATTGGCAAGGTATATCAGTTCATTGTTTTGAAATCTCACCATTCATTCTGCTCCATCCATCCATCCCATTCCATATATTCATATCGCTTTAATTCTGAGTATAAGTCTAGTCATAGCAGTAGAATGAAGGTCTGAGTCATGAGAAATGATTTAAACTGACGAGGATGAGAGGTGGTTATGAAACCTTTTACCCTCTTTTCTGTCATTCTGATGGAAGGAACTGAATCCAGGGGAATCAGAGTATGAAAAACCATGGACTCTATGACTTTCACTTGTACCTAATACAATTTCAGTAACAGATGGTTCATTTAACTTTTAGTTTTGTATTTTAAAATACAAAATGAAGGTTTCTCACAAAGAATTATGTTTATGTACTTTATCGACTCTAGAAGGAGGGAAAGATGTGACTATTAAATTGTGCTTTCTACATTAAAAGTAAACCTCTCTTACTTCAATCTCTTTATTGAGAGGGTGGCCATATTGACAAGTAAAATTATAAAGTCTACTTCATCCTCAGGATACCTGCTTTAAAATAAAGATAGAACCACAAACCTTTAAGCCAGGTAGAAACCATAATAATAATATAATATATTGTATTAATAAGAAAAAAGACCTCTCAATCATATCTCTGGCTGGTGACAGGGGCTTGATTGGAACGATTTCCTCAGCAAGTAGATTTCTTACTGTATATAGAACTCATGTCATTTAATCATGGATGCTTTGCATGGTGACCCTGATACATTATTAGTAATAACATATTTTTCAGTGATCCTGTAAACTCCGAGAAAGATTCTCTTCATACCCCATAGTATCTAGCTGAGTCTCTTGCATTGAATCAATGCATTTGATTAACTAACTGATGTGGGAAAACAGGGGGCAGACCCAAATTACTTGCTTTTGGATGAAGGTGTGAGAATCAGCAGATTCTTAATCTTAGGGTATTCAGTGGGGACTCTAAACCTGAAGATTTGTGTGTGGAGAGAAGTAAAATAAAAAATTTACTTTAAAATTTGTGTCTACAAGAGGGAGTAAATTGGAAATTTACTTTAATTTCTACATTGAAAGGAAATCTATGAAATGAAGCTTCTTATAAATGAAACTCAAAATAAAAAAATAAATAAATAAAAGTTGGCGTGAATACCCTTGCTAACAGAAGCTGCTGAATCTCCAACACCTCTTACTGAGATTAATCCCTTCCTACAGGCCAAAATCTAATTATAACCATTCTAATTAGTCAAGAAGTAGGACTGCTGTTCCTTTTTGAGGAAAAAGTCTAGGTGGGGATGCTACTACTACTGAATGTGAACTCCAGAATGAGGCAGAAAGAATTAGGTGTTAATGAAAGTCAGTCATCACATACTATAAAGTTTATATCTTGCCTCAGTTGGCTACTGCCTATATATTTTTATGGGGCATCTGCAGTTTATTTTGCTGCTTTAGATTTGCTTTAGCTCCAGTTTCATTGCACAAGCTTTTAAACCTAAAATAAGTGTTATGTAAAATATTATTTTGACTTTACATTAAATGGATCTTCAAAACTTTTAAGTGCTCTAGGGCATAAAGAAGAGAATCTTCTAGGGAAAAGCCTTAATATTCCAGATATAATGAGTTTGTTTTACATTATCTTGCTTAGTTTTTTTTCCTCTGAACTATTTTCACTTGGGTTCCTTTCATATCCCAGTTAGCAAAGGAATTGACCAGAACTAAGAACAGCCCTAGAGCAATAGCTAAAATTCCGCTGTGCTTGTCAGATACTGTCTGACCACTGATTACTGCCCAAGGGGAATTTGTTTCCTTTATAAACTTTTTCGTAGGTTTTCATCACCAGGGAAACAGCCTTATTTTCTCTCTTAAGAAACTTCAGAATGGTATTGAGGAAAGCACGACCTTCTTAATTTTCTTCTTACTATTTTAAATCTTGAGTTTGTATGCTATTTTAAAGGGTAAGATGAAAGAAAGGCCTCTCCTCTTACTGAAATCGAGGAAAATAGTATACTAATTGGTGATACAAATGCGATCTACCTGGAAACTCGCCTCAGGCAAAGGACTGTATGAATCATAATGGATCAGTACAACAGGAAGCTGTCCTTTTCCTTACCTTTTACCTATGGAAAATATGCAAATATTCAGTCCCATATGAGAAAAGCTTGGATTAAATAGGTTATATTAGTCAGAGTCTTATCAGGAAATAGAATTTATCCTAAATTGATATCACTTATTTGTGGGATAGAAATCTAAAAGCAACAAACAAACACGACAAGCAGAGACTCGTTAACATGGACAGTGTAGTGGTTAGGGTGGAAAGGGGGAAGGAGGTGGCAGATAGGGTAAAAAGGGTCAAACAGAAAAAAAGAAAGAAATCTAACTATGGGTGGTGAATGCACAGTACACTTACTGTTGAAGTGTACACTTTAAACATTAGATTTTGTTAATGTCACCATAATAAATAAAAGTAAATAAAATAATAATAAAATAAAAAATTAAATAAAACTTTTTATAGAGGTGTGAACAGGTTTAGGGGCACAAAGAGAAGACAGTAAATTCTCAGAGATAAGCAAAAATTTTGGGCACTGAGAGACTAGCAACCCATCATTAGGGACAAGGGACTTAGGGAGGCAGTAGTGTTAGTGGTACCTACTGGGAACTGGAAATATGGAAGAAGGGTACAATATAGGAGCACAAGGAGAGGCAAAAAAAGTATTCCGAGGATCATGTGCAATAACCAATACTCAAGAAATGAACATGTGGATTAGCAGGAGTTCCAGATAGATTTCTTTTTGTCTTTATGAACAGGAAACTCAGAAATAATAAATTTTTATTTTATAATTTAATTTTTTAAAACTATTTTTAATTGTATATTGGCCTTGATGCTTTTCTTTTAAGGAGATGTTTATTCTCTCGTTTGTGCATGTGCCAGGGCAGCATGGAAGAGTTAGTGTCTCTTTAAATTTTGAACCCTAGTTGGCTTGCTGCTTCATCTTATTTCCTGACCAGTGGAATGAAGTAACAATATAGGTAGTGTCAATCTGGAGTGGATCTGACAGAGAGATTCCAGACGAGCCTACCTATCAGAGACACATTAGCACTAGGATATAAAACTGTATGTAAAAAAATGCAAACATAGGAATCCAAGAACAGAAATAATAATTTTAACTACCACAGTGTTTCTATTGTTAGTCTCATTGAATTTCCCGTCCCCATCCCATCCCCAAATATTCAGGAGCTTCCCTTTTGAAATCAGGTACTCCCATAGCTCTAGACTTGGGCTTCTAATTTTTCTGCCAATCTACCTAGAATATTCTCCATCTTTGTCTTCATCTGGAGACTCCTACATTCTCTTTACAGGATCAACTCATGTGCTTGTCCATAGCCATCACCTCCTCTCTCGAAGAGAATAGAATTCTTAACTGGAATATAAATTCTTTAGAGACTAGGAAGATGCCATGTCTGAGTACATATTATGTTATATATAAAGTCAAATAATGAGTATTCTGAATTGTGGTTTGGAGTGCTGGTCATTATTTATGATGATTACCAATATTTACAGTTCTTCTAAAGGTTTGGTAGGATTGCATTTCCCTGCCCTTTTGAAATTAGATATGGACATGTTACTTGCTCTGATCAATGAAATGTGATAGTGATACATTTCATGTTGAAGTAGAAACCTTTAGAACGAGTACACATTCTCCACATTTCCTTTTGATGTTCAAGATGTTCTAGTTGGAGTTTCGTTGGTCTGCCTTCTTGAATGAGTAAGACATGCTGTAAGTGAAAAGGGAACCCATTCACTTTAAGCTACTGTAATTGGGGTTGTGCATTACTTTAAACTACCCCATTACATCTATATTAGTAGTTTTAAGAATATCACTGTCATGGACTAAATGTTTGTGTTCCTGAAAACTTCATATGTTGAAATCCTAATCCCAAATATAATGGTAGTAGGTCATGATTCTGGGATCTTCAAGAATGGAATTAGTGTTCTTGTAAGAAGAAACTTGAGAGCTTGCTTCTGCTCTCTCTGTCCTCTGCCATTTCAGGACAGAAAAATAAGACAGCCAACTACAAATCAGGAAGCTGGTTTTCACCAAAACTCAATCAAAGAGATTTCCAGTCTCCAGAACTGTGATAAAGGAATTTCTGTTGTTGATAAGCCATCCAGTCAATGGTAATTTGTCATAGCCGCCAAAACTACCTAAGAATACAACTATCTAGTCTGATGGAACACTTTAAGTCTCACTGATTAAAAACAAGCAAGCAAACAACGAACAAACACACACCTTACCAAACAAGATCCCCTAAAAAAGTCAACAAAAGCAACATAGAGGTACCTCAGTAGGGACATCTTTCAAAGGATATTAGTAAGAACAAATATATCAGCATGAACAAGGACATGGCTGTGCTTTAGGGTACATGTGTAGAAATGGGGGTGGGGAGGGGAACATGAAGGAATCTATTCGCCTCTAGCAGAAATTTTGAGATAGAGAACTATTCTGAAAATATAAACCCATAAGTAAAGCTGGCCCCGATTATCAAGTGAGCAGAGTTTATAAAACCCAAGCATCAAAGGATTGAGAAAGATCTTCAAAGGTCACTTGGTTCATTCACCTTCTTTCAAGTAGGATCACACCAAAACCATCCCAGAAAAATGAGAAGCTCTTTTATTTTTGAAGCTTTCTATAGAAAGATATTTTTCTTAACAGTACTGTTATTAGGTTAGTGTCAAAATCTCTTTTCTTAATGATGTGCCTCACTCACATTCAGGATGCTTAATATAACAGTCAGCATCTATATTAGTTTCCTGGGGTTGCCATGACAAATTAACCCAAACTGGGTGGTTTTAAGCACAGAAATTTATTCTTGCATAGTTCTGGACCTGGAAGTCTGAAATCAATAGGTCAGTAGGGCCAGACTCCCTCTGACGCATCGAGTGAAGAATCCTCCCTTGCCTCTTCCTGGTTTCTGGTGGCCCTCAGCAATCCTTGGATTTTTGTCCTGTAGCTCCATCACTCCAATTCCTGCTTCTATTATCAGGTGGCTTTCTCCCTTGCATATGTCTCAGTATGTCTTTATCTCTTCTTACAAGAACACCAGTCATTGGATTTAGGGCTCACAGTAAGGCAGTATGAAGTCATCCTAACTTAACTAATTATAAATGCAAAGACACTCTTTACAAGTAAGGTCATATTCTAAGGTTTCAAGTGAGCAAGAATTTTTGTATGGATACTATTGAACATGCTGCAGCATCCTTTGTGCTACTTGTCCTGAAGCTGAAAACATAAATGACTTTTATTTTTTTAAAAAAATTCCACCCATAATTGATCTTTCTTGCAATCAATGGTTTAAATTAATACAAAAGATCATTTTCAAAAGTCAGTATGAATGTAGCCATAGCACTGGTTTTGGTGGGAGGAGAGAAATCAACCTAAGACTTAGAAATTAAACTTTGAAAAATAGTAATCTGGTCACACTAGTTGATTAAATAAATGAGATAAACATACTTGATACATACAATAAATGAATATGTATTATGACACAGTATATACTGTGGGCTTCTCTTAGCCATAAATAATACAAAATATGTAGAAGGCAAAGTAGGACATGCTAAAGTAATTAGATAGACTTTAGGGAGAAGAAAGAAGAGAGAAAGGGTAGATAAGATTTTATGAACAACATATATTCTACTGGGGAAACTACATAATAAAACAGTAGAATGAGCAAAGCAGTGTCAGTCAATAGAATTAACTGGAGACCTAGCCATAGAAGAGTGTTTATAAAGAGAATAGCTGGGCTTTGGTTTATAAAGGTGAACCTGGGCCTGTATGTGGAAGTCCTGAAATGTCAAATTCACTTTGAGCATCATCCTCAGGGTGCTGGAGAGGCCCTGGAAGTATTTGAGCCCAAGAGAGACATGATGCAATGATGGGGGAAAAAATAAACTTGTTGACAAAATAAAGGTCATGTTTTAGATACGGGAGTGTAAAGAATGTTGCAGTGGTCCAGGAGAGTTATAAGGACATGTTTATATTGAATGTTAGGAAGTAATAACGTGGCTACTATCACATGGAATTTGCTGAGGAGTTTGTGTGGTTCTCTAGTAATGGTCTACAGAGAGAACACACTTTTTTTCCCCATGTATCTCTTCATTTCTCACTATCACCCCCAATGTGTAAAATCTGCTGCTTTGGCTGCTCTCATTTAACCTAAGTTTCATTTAAAAGAATAAAGAAAAGTACATTTTCAGCCTTCACTGTTGAGAAAAATCTCCTTATTCAGCAAAAGATAATGTAAGGTTGCCCTGTTAACTCAGCCTTGCAGAAAACATTCCTGTCAGTTGGCATGAGCTTTGTTCCTTTCACCTCAGGCAGGTGGTAAAGGCATTTTGCAAAGGAGGATTCCAAATTAGGTTAAGCACCAAAATAGGGAAATGGCCTGGCTCACCCTGGTGGGGAGAGATTGGACTGCTGAAGTATATCCAAGTTCACCTCTTAAAGCCACGTTGCAGTGCAGCTCTTGGGAGAATAAAAATAGAATGGTTGACTCTGATGCCTTTCCAACTTTCTTTATGCTGGCCTTGCCCTAATGTTCTGGTGCCTGAGCACCCCATAAATGATTACCTGACTTATTCTATTATTCCAGCAAGACACTGCTTTCTTTGGGCTGTCTTAATGCCATTTTCTTCTGAAAGCTTTGGATGCTCTTCATCTTAGGGATGTGTTACATTAACAAGTTCTAGGATGCTGAAACTTTCATAAGACATACAAAAAAGATATTCAAGCAGTGAAATACAAAGTTCCAGACTGTGCTTATGTGTATAGACATTATAAATACACACACGTACATAGAGCAAAGACTCAACCTATCTGAATAACATAAAGTGTAATCTTAACTATTTTCTTTTCTTAATATAAAATTTTTAGGAATCTACTTTTTCAGTCAATATTTTTATTAAGTAGATTCACTCAAATTATGGCATGTGACTGTAGTTGATTTTCACAGATATCTACTATTGCACTGTTGCTATACAACAAATTATGTTACTATTCTCTTGATGAGAATATGTGTGTGCTATTGTTTTCCACTAGATTATTGCTCTTATAAATGGTGCTGCTATGAACTTTCTGTTATGCAAAGGAGTCAAATTGCTGGTGTTATAGGCTATACAAATGTTCAATTTTATATGATAATAGCAAACTGTGTTCCAAAGTGGTTCTACCAGTTTACATTCTCATCAACAGTGTTTAAAAGATGCTGTTAATCATTCAACATTTGGTAATATAGACACTGTTTTCTGTCAGTCAACTAGCATTAAGTATGAGCCTGCCTTGGATTTTATTTGCATTACGCTCATTGCTAAAGTATTTGAGCACCTCATGTACTTAATGACAAATGCATGTTTCCTCATATGTACCTATTTTTCAATGGGTATGGGTGTTGAGGTCTAATGCTCTTTTTTAGTACATTAGATCTGGGTTACAAAAGGCTAGAAATTCATTTCCATTTCTTTGAATTTTTCCAAATAGTGTCCACAAAATTTTGCCAGCAGCAGTTTCTTCTGTAAGATAAATGGCTTCTGTGACTTCCTGTGTCTCTTCAGCTGGAAAGCCTCTAGGAATAGTTAGAGTTTATATAATACTATGGTGGGCTCAAAGTAAGAATACATGTTACCTGATTTCTGCCTTTTAGGAACTTGAAATCTTGAACAGCCTGTCACATTGATTTAAACCCTCAGCATTTCTCCTACCATTTATCAATTTATTTTTTTTCTTCTTCTTCCAGGTTTTGTTTTATTCTGGCCAAAGTGGAGGTATAGTAAAATTTTTATTTATAACTGCCAAAAATTGAGAAAATATTAAAACATATTTTAAAAATTATTTAATTTTTAATAATAAATAAAATAAAGATAATATTATTTTGACATATTAAAAGTGGTCATATCCATAGGCAAACTTTTTAATGACACACTTGGCTTTGTGCTTCTCAGATGGAGCCTCTGTCTGATTACTTTTCACATCACAGTGACTGAAGATGTATATATACCATGTTCAGGTTTCTTGAATTATACTTCAATTTGAGGCTTTTCAGAATTTAACTTCAAAGCTATTCAGAACAAGAGCTTTGTGGGTCACCCAACTTCAAAGCATACTTGAGATTATTTAACATCATTAAACAGAGCAATCTAAGAGACAAAGACACAGGCTAAAGTCAAAGCAATTTTAAAGACATTACATATCATTGTCTTTGGTATTACTTTACCTCAATTTACCAAAGCCTATCACTCATTAAAACTCAAGTCCAAAGAGCATGCTATGCTATGGGGTGTGTTGCATGTGTGTGTGTGTGTGGGGGGAGGGTTATTCACAACTTAGCCTTATCATTTTCTCAGATTTCTCTGCTCTATCTTAAATGTTCTCTGAGGTATATAAATATTGTTAGTATATTGACTAAGCATATGAATTTTTCTTTAAACAAATACAATAACCTATTCCCAAAAAGGTATACTATGAGGCACAGCTGTCACAACATCTGACAAATACCCAAAGCCAAGGATATGACCTAGCAAATCTGAATGCATTCTCTTATTTTTCTCATATTTTAACATTTATCTCTCCTTTATTTAGTAGCATTTGTCAACCTGCCTCTACTCATGGCAACCCTTTTATTTTAATGCTCTCACTCTTATTCACAAACAAAATTTACATTTCTTGCTGTTATAAATTTTATTTTGTTGAGAAAGATAACTTAAAAAAGGCTGAAGCCCAGTGAACTGCCAAAGAATGACTTTCAGAAGGAAAAACATTACCTTTCCTCATAGACTAGAAAAAATGAGAAAGAAAGAAAAAATATTTGGGTAAGGTTTTGCTTCCATCTGTGAAGTTGTCTATTCTCATCTATCAAAGAACATTGGTAGAAGATTGGAGATATCAGTAAGCTTTCTGAGTTGAGTATAACTGCAAAGGTGTTTGAGGCATTATGAATTTATTGCATATGGGATATAAAAATGTGGGTACAGTATGCCATTCAATAAATGCCATCCAACTTCATATATATATATATACATACATACATATATAATTTTAAATTAATATATATATATATATATATATATATATATATATATATAATTTTAAAAAAATTTGTCTCATTTTATGTGGGTTTTCTTCAATTAGTTAAAATTATAGAAATTCATGGGTGCAAAAGACTTCATAGATTATTGGCCTACAATCCTTATTTGATAAGTAGGGTAACCATATAATTTATTGTCCAGATGTGAACACTTTTTAGAATAAAGAAGGATGCTATTAATAATCAGGTAGTGATAACAGAAATAAGCAGGGACTATGACAGGCGATAAGGGGTAAATGGTCACTTTAGTCTTAAAGCATAGGATAGCTAAGTAGATCCATAACATGTCTTATAAATGCCACCCGACACCATAATCCAGGTTTCCTAGTGTTTCATTGGGAATGCACTGGAACAAATGAGTTAGCTGCAATCTGAAAATGTGTACTAATCATTTTGCCCAAGGTCTGAAGGTGAGTCACATCATACTGCTGACCTAAGAAAAAATGAAATTAATGTTGCATTCTCCCAACTTCTCACTGGACTTGCAATAATAAAAGATTCTGACAGCATGACTTCCCCTTGGGCAACCCAAGCCAGGCTGACATGATCCACTTTGATTTGGCCAAGTTGACAATAAAAGGCATGACAACCTTTGTACATGTGTATACTCATCTCATCAACTTCCTAGGTACAGGGTGAGTGTGTCTTGGGTCTGATACAAGGAGGAGTGATCAGTTGAGATGATCTTTCTTCCATCATTTTTCTTATTGTCCTATTTAGCACTATGATATAGGAAAAGCATGCTTACTATTCTTGCTTGCTTTGTCTTCTATTTAGCATAAACTGAACACCTATCGGGTACCAGAAATAGGTTAGGAGTTTTTACATATGTGTATATTATTTACTGTGTTTTGAGATTTGATCATTTCTCTTACCAAGTGAGTCAGAAGAATTTGCATCTCACAGGCTGCCTGCTTCACTATAGTTACCAAGGTTATATGCGAATAAGACCTCTGCAGGACTCTTTCTGACAGTTTTCTCATGGTCAGTGAAAGGCTTACTAAGATTTTTATTTCAGGAGTAACTCCTGTTATATTCCCATCTTCATTCACAAAACGAAACAAAAAAATTCTACTAGAATTCAATACTGATACTCTAGTACAGTGAAGGCATATTTGAATTTGCTTAAATATTTTACCAAGGGAAATTTGTGAAGAAAGAGTCCAAGGTGAACCTTTGGGTCATAAAGACAGAATCTATTGAGGAGTTGTATGGGTGTAGGGTTTCCCTAGATCTAATAGGTATATTTCTCCAAGGAAGAATAAAATCTGTGAGGAGTAATTCAAAGAGACCAATGACTATTATAAAGAGGAAGCAGGTTGTAGCATAACAAAACTCAAAATTGTGTTTTCAAAGTTTCAAGTAGCAAAAGAAGACAGATTTTTCATATAGGTAATGATATTTAAGGTGGGATTTGAAGAGATAGGTAAAGTTCTGCCTTAGGCAAATAAAAGGCAAGAAATTTTCCTGGCAGAAAGAATAGCATAAGTTGTGGCATGAAAATGGGAAAACATGCACAGGATTATGATCAGAAAACAGGTAAACTCAAACATTTGTTGGAATTTAGGGACAAGAAGTAAATAGCACAAGATTAATGGTAAACCTCAGATTACTTTTCAATCCCTTTTCAGGAGAAATAATAAAAAAAGACCCACTCTAGCAAAGTGTCTCGATTCAAAACCAATAGCATCTTTTAGTAAATAATAGCTTTTAAGATCCTAGGCTTTGTTCTTTTAAAAGCCGTGTCATGAACATTATTTCATTTAATTTTCATACCATATCTGTTATATAGGTAAGGCCATTATTTCCATTTTGTGGGTTGGATCGCTGAGATAAACAGAGAATTATTGCTAACCTGGTGGGGCAAGTAATGCCTTTTCCTTCTTCTCTCTCTCACTGGAAGCAAAGTGCTTGGTCAAAGAGCAATACCTTTGCACATGCAGGAGGCTTGCTTTCCTGTTGAGATTTTATTTGAGTTTGGAAAGTGGGACGATGATTTTTGTCAGGAAACTTCAGTGGATTAAGCCACTGCTTCAACCATGCTAATAAGGCTGCTGCACTCAAACTGTGAGCAGAAACTTGCCAGCTCCAAACTGCTGCTGCCTGGCGATTTCATCAGTCCACCTGCCGTGCACCTAGCATATCAGTTCCGATTTCTAGGCCCAGTACGCTGAATGTTGGCTCTGGCTGTGGGCTTTGGCCTTTTATACGTGAGGCTGCTGCCTACAGTCCTCATTGCCATCTTCAGACCCAGCATCCATTCCCGCTAACACAACTGACCAGTTTCTGGGCTGGCAGAGACCACTGTGCAGATGGGCTCAGTACGAATGTCCAAGCGGAAAATCGAAGCAAATGCAGATGGAAACACAAGGTGTAGACAAGAACCCTGGATTCAAGTATGATGGAGGTTTGAGAGAGACTGAATCTGCTAAATTTATCTGAGTTGGTTTTACTAGTAAATCCAATTTAGGGAATATCCCCAAATACAACAGATTCAGCTAGTTTTAATTCGTGAGGGTCACATACAGGTGTATGAAATAGTATAGCCATATATTATTTGTATATGATTAGCATGTAATTCACATGCTTCTATTTAGACTCTGCAGTTAGTTCTCAGTCTCTTTTTAAGTGAAGTTTGTTAATTTTTTAAAATGATCTTGTTTACCTGTTCCTGAGATTTTTTCCCCTGTCCCAAGTCTTAATAGAAATATTCGGGTGGAAGAATGTATCATGGAACCAGCATCATGCACAGCACATCTCCTAGGCTTAAATTAGTGAACATCATCATTATTCTGAGCACTCTGAATTGCCCTTGTACAATTATATTCACAGAGCATTCATAAAATAACATGCCAGTCCCCCACAGTGGAAAATATACCACTTTTTCTATAGTAATATCTAAGTTTTAGTTGTAGTTCCCTAGGTTTCCAGCAAGAGAGTGAACCTCTCTGAGTTTTAATGGCTCATAGCATCACATGGGAGAAACAATTACTATCTTGTGGTCCTCACATGGTGACTATTAGAGACAAATAAGATAGGGCATGCAGATATGCATGGTGAATATTCAGCCTGCCTTTAATTATTTTTTTGATATTTTGTTCATATGAGATTTGGCATCTATTCTTACTTTAAAAATGTTACACAGAAATAAATATTTGTCTTGACTATGAGTTTTTCATACCTTTTACACTTTGCTCTTAAAGTGAATGTCTTACTTGCTTTACTCTAGTCCTCAACCTGGACAAACACTAAATGGTAGTAAAAGGTTTCAGCCAACCAGACATTGCTGTAGAAGGATAGTTGAAGACAGCTACTGAGTGCACTAGATACCTTGGTCAGCTCAGGGCAGGAGTCTCCAACCCCTGGGTCATGAATGGGTACTGA
Organism: Cynopterus sphinx; assembly: GCA_030015415.1. Classification (NCBI taxonomy): domain Eukaryota; kingdom Metazoa; phylum Chordata; class Mammalia; order Chiroptera; family Pteropodidae; genus Cynopterus; species Cynopterus sphinx. Next base: position 23,025,487 of record CM057384.1, on the reverse strand, counting down.
TCTGTGAGCTGTTAGGAACCAGGCTGCTCAGGTTGTGAGCGGTGGGTGAGCAAGTGAGCTTTATCTGTATTTGCAGCCATTTCCCAGCGTTAGCATCACTGCTTCAGCTCCACCTCAGATCATCAGGCATTAGATTCTCATAGGAGCACCGGTCCCTGGTGCCAAAAAGGTTGGGTACCCTTATACCCCAGGACATTTAGAAATAAAAATGTTGACATTGTTAACCCTGAATCCCTCTCCAGAAGAAATTATGACTTCTGATTTCTTATTGCCCATTAGGATGAAGTACCAAAGTTTAAGCCTAATTTTCAAAATCACTACAGTATAGTCCTCTGAGGCTCCCTTAGTATTAATTCTTAAATCTTCAATTGATCTGTCTATTCAGCTGATTATTTCTACTCTTCAGAAATCCCACTCTCATTTCAGATTCCAAGGTCTCGATTTTCTGTTCTTCCTTCCTAGAATTTTTTTTTTTTTTTTGTCTAGTGAATGGAAAAGATATTAAACAGCCTACAAGTTTCAACTGAATTATTTTTTCTCTGCTAGACTTTCCCAGCTGATTCCAGCCCAAGATGACCTCCCTTCCTAATATATGTGAGTACTGCCTCATAGTATAAGAGCTAACTAAGTACACCAGTTTTCTGCCATTGCTTAACTGTTTTGTGTATATGCTCTATTTTTTTTCCAAACCAGTTGGTAAAATCCCAAAAGGCAGAGAACATCTTATGTTTTAGAAATTTTTACCTATGAATTTTTGTACACACACATTTTCTCTCTGTATGAGAGTCTATAAAACTCTCATATTTTAAAAGATATGTCATTTTTACCACATAATTTCAATCATTAAGCATTTAGAGTATGGCCATGTCTAATCCCAAAATATTTCTAGTATCTTGTGAATTAATTGAGTTCCCTGACTCTATTATTAGGTTCTCTGTGGAAAGAAATATGATTTTTCCTACTTTTGGGTCATCTTTAGTAACCTCGAAAGACCAATGGGTTTTCTGACAATGTACAGCTCAAACACCTCAGGAATATATAGTTACTTCTGGCTGAACTAGAAAAAAAATAAAACAAAACTGTCATTAACTTTTTCACAGAAAGTCTATCCAAAAGTTATTCAACATATGAGAAATTCACTCTTGTGAACTTGATTAAATGTTTAAGATATTTACATTCATTGTGAACTTCCTGAACTGTGTAGATGCATTTGATATGTTAAGACAATTTTCTTGTGTAAAGATAAAAAATTGACAGGAAACTTTACAAACATATCTTTCTTTTATGTTCTGCTTCTTTTTAATAATATTCTATTTACAGATAGATAGGAACTCTTTTGAAATTTGGTAACACTCATGACAAAAGGCATCTTATAAATTGTGCCCATTTTTGCCAAGAGTTAGACCAGACAGAAAAGCCTAGGAGTGGAAGGTATAGGTAAAGTTCATCTGTAATTAAAATTCACAAAATATAAGTTGCTCTCAAATCAGAATAAGATCTCAGCAACAGATCAATATAATGCAGGAGTTTGCGGGGATGGTGATCAACTTATTAAGTCGAGTATGGTTGCCAGGCCTTATCTGTATCATGTTGATCTCTAACTTTCTTACAAATAGTTTTTCTGACTCCAGGACTTGTTATAAAATAATTCTTCCCAAAAGAAAATATAATTTTTAAACATTTATTTGTGTGATCTCACTTTAACAGCAAATATGAAAAGGACCCTAAAAGAAAAATGCTAATGATGAAATTTTACCTCCAAAGTTACACTACATTATGTTAAAGTATTAGTCTTTTCATTAAAGCATCATTTTCCTCCCCTAGTGGAATCTGTCTTTCATATTATGTCTCCCTTCTTTATATTATTCAATAAAGGATTAACCGAATCAGTGGTGTACTGTGTGTACAGACTCCTATGCACAAATTGTAAAATTTTCAGGAATATTGAAAGCAGTCTTTAAACAAAGCAATTATTTAAAATTAAATTACATTCACTACATTTAAATATAGTATAATAAAAACAAAAAAAATAAATCCTCAACACATATCTTACTAAATATTTTACCATACTAAATGTTGCTATTATCTATGCTTTTGAGGATAGTTATGGTTATTCTGTCTCTGTAGTGGAAATGCAATATAATGTAACAGTGTGCTTGCCATATCTCTCCCCAGTCTCACATTCAGTTGCATCACATTGGTTAACTGATATTCACAGAAACCAAAAGATACTACAATTAGGTCTTGATTTATTGCTTTGTTGATTGTTTTGACTTAAGAAAGTAATGGGGCAAGTGTGATTGTTTTTGAAGTTAAAGTTTCTTTTATTAAAATCTAGTTTGCATACATATTATATTAGTTTCAGGAGTATAACATAGTGATTCAATATTTATATACCTTACAATGTGATCAATATAAGTCTAGTAGCCATCTGTCAATGTACAAAGTTATAATCTATGTGGGTTATTTATTGTATAATAAGAAATTTGTACCTTTTATTTCTCTTTATCCTTTCCACCCATCACCCACACCCCTTTCCTATGGCAACTATCAGTTTGTTTCTGTACCTATGAAACTTGTTTTGTTTGTTCATTGTTTTGTTTGTTTTTAGATACTACAAATAAATGATATTGTATGGTATTTGCATTTCTTGGATTTATTTCACTTAGAATAATACCCTTTAGGTCCATTATGTTATCATGAATGCCAAGATTTCATTCTTTTTTTTACTGCTGAGTAATATTTCATTATATGTATACATACATACATAAATACATATATGTATGCACATATACACCACATCTTCTTTATTTATTTATCTATCGATAGAACTTAGGTTACTTCTATATTTTAGCTATTGTAAATAATGTTGAAGTGAATGTAGTGGTGAAAGTGTTGCTAACATAGATTAAACTTAAAAATGTATTGTGTCAGTTTCCCTTACATTGTGACCAGCATAAAAACTGAGAAAGCATTTTTTTTCAGGACTTGAAAACTATTATCTAATTAAGTAAAAATATTTTTGAATAAGTCTCTGCATATCTTTACTATTTTACTTTCTTCTTATTTGTAAATAGACAGAAATATGAACTTACATTAAGTCCAATCTGTATTAATTATATATTTGCAATCATAGATTGATGTCAGCTATAAGAGACCAGCAAAAATCAACAAAACATCCTCAGAGTTTAGTTTGCTACATGAATCTTCAATAATTATTATATATTTTGTTATCATTTATAAATTATGTGCCATACATACTTTTCAATTTTTGAATTTTATAACACAAATCTGTATGTGTTCACACACACACAAACACAAAGAGATAGGATGTTTAATGGGAAGGAGCCAAACCAGATGTTGAACTTTTACTAGCACAGCAAATAATCTAACATGTTATCAGATACTTAAAACTTTTACCTTATAAAGATATTAAATATGACCTTTTCCCTACCAATGTATTTTGTTTGGATTAATGAGTTCTTCAAGTCTCAAAAGCATTCACATCATTAAATTAGTTGGTGAAATGATAGGAAATTTCCTATTGTACTGTTTTATGGTAAGTTTGGAGACCTTCTATTCCCATAAATCAGTATTTATAAGATTTTACTATCAATATGAGACGCACCTAGTAAAAGAGGATCCGTAAACAAGTGTATACTTTGTTATAATTTTTTATACAGAAAAGAACATGAGCTTGAATTCTAGCTTAGTTTATAGTTCAATGTTGACTGTGGACAACTCATTTCACATCTCAGCAAGTGCAAAACACAGGAATTATGCTATTTTACCAGTTCCCAAATATTACCACATATCAAAATAACCTGCAAAACTGTTCAAATCAAAGGATTCTTTATTTCTAACAAGATCTACTAAAACAGAAACTCTAGAAATGGGACAAAAAATTGGATCATATTTATTGCCCTCATGTGGTTTTTATGCCAGACATAGAACTCCTCCACCTTAAAAACCCTTTCAGATTATACAGTCATGATGGTAAACTAGTAAAGATGTGGGTACCAGACATGTACATATGTGGATTTTTAATAATTTACTCATTTTCCTGACTTGTATCTATTTCTTCTAAAACGTACTTTTAGAATGTGGTATGCTTGCTATGTGGCTTTCTTATCCTATATTCCTTATACTGCAGGATACATAATCAATACTATTTGTAAGAAATTATTTGGCTACTTTTAAAGAGTTAAATATATATGTCAATACTTCTATAATCTTATGCATAATGTTATGAGAAATTGTGGCAAATTCCTAATTTTTTGTGCATAATAACAACAAAAATATTTAGAAATTACTTTTAAATGAATGCATATGTTTCATACACATTTATATTTATGTATATATACATTTATAATTTATAAAAATCTGTAGACAAAACATTATTTATTGCCAGTATAATGAAAGATAACAAAGCTCAGAAAATCATTATAGATAATCAGTTGTGGAGATAAAGTCAAAGATAGGTAGGTATCTTAGCATCATATTATATGCATTTTCATAAATACAAGTTATTCTTTTGGTACAAAAATAATAATCGTTGTAATATAGTTAAAATATTTGTTATTCTACCTTGTTCTTAACTATTTTCTTAGGGATTTGAATTTTACATGATTAAATGGTTTTATCTATAACCTGGATTAGGAATTCACAGTAGTTTACACTTTTTTCTAACATAGTTGTCCAAAAAGGTGAGGAGAAAGACAGGTGTTATGTCTTTTTGATATCTCATTGGCTAAAATACCTGTCGCTTCTTACAAATTGACTGAAACTCCTGCCATCTGCTGCTATGAACCTCATCTAAATGTAAATGAAAATAAATACATTTCTTGAGAAAAATAACTTTAAACGCCATAAACCTTGGCTCATTTTGTAGTGGTTTAATGAATTTTCTGCCATCCAAGTTTCCCAGCTTCCAAAGAGATGTCTAATGACATCAAGCACAAGTGCCCTGTAGATAACTGTATAAAATCCAAGCTTTCATTCTCCTGGAAATAAAAGACTCAGTGTGGAAAGGTCCAAAGTGTCTCATTTTAAGGGGAGGGTATCTGGACTTGGAGTATTAAGGTATTTCTGTTTGTTCATCAAACATACAGAAAAATGAGCTTGTCTTATTTTTTTCATAGTTTGGGATAGCCTTGACTCTACTTTTCTTATTTTCATTTACTTCTGTAATATATAGATATGGAACACCAAGTTTTGTTGAAGAATGATTTTATATGGTAGTTTTCAGAAGAAGAATCCTGCTTCTGAACTATAAATCTTTGTCTTTCTATTCCTGCTAAGGTATAGTTTATCATGCACTTTGAAGGAGGTTTAAGCCGTCTTGTTCTGTACCAAGTCTGAAGCCATAAGAGGGCATGTAAACAAACATGGTAAAAAATAATGTGTGAATTGAATTAGTCCTGTCTCTTTAAACATAAAATCTGGTTTGATCTTGAGTATTGGGTGCTTTTTGGCAACTACAGCCTTTGCCACACTAGCAACTACCTGAAATTTCTATGTAGCTCATAGGTTTCCAGTTGCTGATTTGTGTTGAAACCCAGTAAATTTTACTCACTCCCTGATATCTGACTTGGCTTCTTATAACCCTTTTCTTTGTTGTCTTAATTTAAACAATCACTTATCATCCAGAACTAGAACTTTGCCTATGTGTTTAAATATTGTCCCTTATGATATATTCCTCCTGAATATGAATCCCCTACCTCATTTCACATCTCTCTATCAAGTCAAAAACAATGCTGTAGAACTCTTGATCTGATTGAAAATTATAAATCAAGTACAGATTGTATGTTTACCAACATAAGCCAAATGCTAGGCAATAAAATAGCTTTCAAAAATTTAAAGGATTGAAATCATACAGAATATTATCTGACCAAATGTAGTTAAATTAGAAATTATACATCAAGAAAAACAACATAAGAAATTAAAAAAATATTAACTCCTAAATAATCTATTGTTTAAAAAGGAAAATGTAGATAAAATTTCAAACTGAATGATAAAAATATAACATATCAAAATCTAGGTGCAGGTGATGTGGTGCTTAGTGACATTTATAGCTTTAAATGATTATATTAGAAAAGAAAATGTGTTTATATTTAAGGACAAAAGATTTCAACTTAGGAAGCTATAAGACAAAGAAAAAAAGCACTCCTAAATTCAGCAAATATTAGACAATAGTAAATATGAAAAAATAAATAAAAGTAAAACCAGACATAAAACAGAGATGATTAGTAAAACAGTAGTTGATTCTTTGAAAATATCAATGAATTTTATTAAAAAGAGAAAGAAAACAAATTACTAGTATCAAGAAAGAAGATAATCGGCATCTTGCAGATCACCAGAGAATAAGAAACTAGAAATACTTTACTACAACAAAATCAACAATCTTGATTAAACAAAAAGTCCTTGAAAATTATAAAAATAATTCCATGATGAAACAGAAATTCTGAGTATGTCTAAATATTACATTACCAAATTGGATAAAATTTAACACCAATTCATAATAATAAAAAAAAGAATTCAGTGAATTAGAAATGGAATGAAACATCCTCTATTTGATAAAAAAATCTTAAAATATCTACAGATAATATCATACTTAACCTTGAAATATGAAATTTTTTCTTCTAATATTACAAGATAAGCATGTATCTTCTCACTACTTCTATTCCTCACTGCACTGGAGGCCTTAGCTATTACAATAAGAAAAAGATATAAAAGGCATAGATACTGGAAGGGAAAAATTACAATTGTTTCTATTTACAGATGACGTGTTTATCAATGCATAAAATCCAAAGGGATCTAAAAAATAAATCGTGGACCAATAAATAAATTTATCAAGGCCATGAATATGTTTGATATATCAAAATTAAATAAAGTTTTTAATGTTAGCAATAAAAAGAAAAATAAACATATGAAATTATCCCCTTTATAATAGCATCAAAATACATAAACATATATGAATAAATTTAATAAAAGATGTAAACTGAGAACTATATTACCAAAACAAAGGAGGCTTAAGTAAAAGCTAAAATACACTGTGTTCAAGGATCAGAATATTCAGTGTTGTTAAAATGACAATTCTTCCCAAATTTGAATATATATTTAATGCAATTATAATTAAGATTCCAATTTTATTGTATAAATTGTATAAACATATAGGTATATCTACATATTCTCTCTATGTATTTATATATATATATATATATATATACATACACATATATATCTCATGTCATATAATAACTAATTTAAAATAAATTTTAGATATAAACATAAAAGATAAACAGCAAAGATTTTAGAATAGAAGAAACTATTTTTCTGAGTTGGAGTAGGCAAAGTTTTCTTAAGCAGGACACATAACAATAGTCATAAGATTAAAAAAAGATTGACTACTTACAATTCATAAAAACATAAAAGTTCTGCTCATCAAAATAAACTGTTAAGAAAATAAATCAGTGTGTCACAGAGTGTCACTAGATAGATATCTACCAAATTTCTGGTATCATAAGTGAAGAATTTCTACAAGTCAAAATCAAAAGACAAACAATTATTTAGATGGCAAATACTTGGACTCCACAGATATGAAAAATATATGAAAATGGAAAAGTTCTCAACATAGTTACCAGAGACATTAAAATTAACATCATATCACACTAAAATTAAAGAAATAGTCAACAGCAAGTGTTGGCAAAGATCTGGAGTGCCTGGAACTCATGGATTAAGAAATAGGGATGGGAAAACATGAAAGGATTGGGGTAGAGACAGGGATTAACTTAGAAGGGTATGGGGAAATTTTCTGATAGGGTAGGAGTTTGGATTACAAATGTGTATGCATTCATCAAAATCCAGTTAATGCATACCTAAAATTTATTTAGATGTAAATTTTAGCTCAAAAAGAAAAATCTATAAGAAAAATTGAACTATAATCATTTGCATGATGAAATATTTTGGGTAAAGTGTATTGATGTTTGAAATTTACTTTGAAATGCTTCAAAAATCTTGATGGTTTATATAATGAATTCTCTGTAAAAGTCTTTCAACTTCTCTATATGTTTTAAAATACTTACATGAAAATATCTAAAATAGCTAAATACATAGCTCTAGTTAACATTAATCAAGAGATTACTAAGTACCCTTCACTAATCTAAATGCATTACATGTATATGCATTTCTAATCCTTACAAGGACACTTTAGGATAAATTCTGTTATTATCTTCACTTTACAAATGAAGAAAACAAAATACAAATGGATTAAATAAAAATAAACAAGAATAAGTCTTCATCTGTTTCTTAAGAAATCTACATGTAATGGGATGGAATACATAGAAGAATACCAAGTACATGAGAAAGGTGCAGATACTAGAGGAAAAAAAAATACATAGTCTATTTTTTATTTTTTTCTATATTGGGACTAGGTAACATGAGAGTGGATAATGTTCCCATCTGAGAGCATAATAACAGTAAATTCAGACAATACAGTGCATATTAGTGATGTTAATTCTGAAATATAGGTAAGTTTTGGCATATTTGGATGGTCCTCTCATAGGGATACCATCAGACATTAATCTAACAATCTTCTTTCCCATTTCACTGTCCTACTGGATGACTGGTAGTCCAACGTAGCTAATGGGAGGCTTCTCAGAAACAGAAAGAGTACACAGGCTCAGCCTGGACAGAGCGGCCTGGAAAGAAGGCCTACAGATCTCATTCCTCTGAATGTGTCTACTCAGATCTCCGAAATCCTAAAGATCATGACAAGAGCCACAGTAAGCAACAGCATGAATGTACATTTCAAACTGCAGTTCTCAAACCAGTAGCAGCATCTAGAAAACTTGTTAGAAACGTAACTCTTAGACCCCATCTTAGACCTACTAAGTCAGAAATTCTAGAATGGGCAAGAGTGTGGGTGTAGCATACATCTTTGTGTAAATGTTAGAGATTCTGATGCACACTAAAGTTTGAGAGGCACTGGCATATGAGAAATCATTGGAAGCTTTCTGTACTCTGTTTTGGCAGTCATTCAGAGCTATCCAACTTTATTTACTGTGGGAGAATTTTCTAAATATATACCACTCTCAGGGCAATAATTACATCATATTTTCATATATGAGTTTCTCCTTTGCTCAATAAGCTCATTGACAACAAAAGTTGTGTCTATATTATTATTGTATTCTTTAGAGTATAACACAGTCATAAATATCTGTCAAGTGACTAGTTGAATAATTTAATAAATGAATAAGTGAATATGCCTTCATGTGAGTGATGAATTTCTGATTGACTGGGAACTTATCATCCTCTTAGGAAATAAAGTAAACCACTCCTGTTAATTGAATCATTGGTGGTCTATTCATGACAATCTTGGAGGATACATAAAATGTGAATATGTGAAACCTGGAAATATAGCATAAGAGCTTTCTAAAAAAGCATTCATTTTAGGGTATCATTCTCACCTCTCTTTTTAGACAAAGTGCCACCTAAATGAAAGGGAGGATGACTGAGTATGATCACTCAGAGGTGGATCTGAGATCTAATTAAGCTTGATTCTGATGCCCAAATACTGTCACATATAACAGGATTCTGTTGTCAAGAAATTGGTTTTTTATTACTTCCTTTTAGTAATATAAAATTTAAATGTATTATTTAATGTAATATTATAGAGTCAGCTACATTTTAAAAATCAAATGTATACACTCAGTAAAACAATACTATTGAGGTTTAAAATGTAAATTATACATTTTACTCTAATACCTATATTTTCCCAAAAGGCAGAACAAAAGAAAATATTACCAAGAGTAGTTACATCTCAGCCATATTATTATCTTAATCTGTGCATTCCCTGTTTCTTTTTTTCACTGTTAGAAAGGAACTGAGTTGTCAGGTTGTATAAGGAAAGTGAAAAGCATCACCTTCTATTCACCAATCAAATCATAGTTGGTTCCTTTGTTAATACTCTTTCTCAGACACAAAAAGAATGTAAGGACTGGGGAATCACATGCTAGAGTTAACATTTAATGACATTATAACAGTAAATGCTGTTTGTTGTTCCCCAATTCAATCTATATTTCTCATTATTTTTCAGAGATTTTTATTGTGATATAGCCTGAATCACATTAGGTCCAGAAAAAGTGGAGGAGAGAATGACATTCTGCATTTAAAAATTAAGCCACACAAAACTAGAATTTAGTATAACATAAAGTCATTGACTTTATATCAATTCAATTATTGTTTAAAAAAATTAAATGACACTATCGAATGTTTATTATTATATTTTTGGTTAGTGTCTATGGAACATAATTCTGATTTTCTTCTAACTAGCTTAATTTTGAGAAAGAAAGTCTGGAAAGATTTTCTAAAATGTTTTTCCACAATAATGTACCTGTACATAGATGGTTCCAGAGACTGTTTACTAGCTCACCAGTGCTCTGGTTCCATTTTCACATTTTGTTTTAATGAATGATGAAATCGGCTCTTGGTCACTAGACAACTTTTATAAGTTTGTACCCTCACAGTGGCTATGCGAAAATGTCCAGAGAAAGGAGCATAAGGCAAGAGTTCTTTTCTTATAAAGAAGGTAAACTTTTCCTAGCGGTCTCCAGCAGACTTTCCTTTATGTCTCATCGACTAGAATTGGGTCATATCACCACTACCGTAGAAAGAAGGGGCTGGGAATGTGAGTACCTGAGATTTTCAGCCTTTACCTTGGGACAATGACTTTGAGAAGAGTAGAGAATGGTGGCTAGAACACTGGCTAGTAGTAGAACATGTCACATATCTTAAAATAAAAGGCATTAACTCAGAAAAATGAAGTCACTACTGGTGGAATTTAAAGTTCAAAGGCAAGAGTTTTTTTGTTTTGTTTTTTTACTAAGAAGGACTTCCTAGTAACCCTAAGAGTATATACAAGAACAGTCCTTCCATGGATCCTTTTCTTCCTAGTACTGATTTTCATGTCATGAATTATTCTCAGAGCTCTACTTCATACCCACCATAAAAATTAGAAAGCAAAGTAGATGTAATGTGATTATCAAACTGCGGCAGACATTTATAGGTAAATATAGATTTAAAATTATTACAAAAAGTTAACTCTTGCCTCTCCCAACAGAATAGTCTCTTATTAAAGCAAATTTCAGATTAGGAACTATAACTAATAAGATTAACAAAGGGAAACTTATTTTCTTGTTTTGAATTGAGATGTGACCCTCAATTTTAAAAAATATTTAAACATGATATATTCCCTAAGAGAATTAAGAACAAATTTAACTACATGAATGCAAACACACACACACACACACACACACATATTTATATATATTTATACATATATCCAGAGAGACATAGTCTTATGTACATATATATATATATCAATAAAACGTCACTCCCTTGATGACAGCTTGGTGAATATTTTTTCCTTTAGTAAAATTCTGATGAACCAACATTTCAAGTCCATGCAAACAGATTCCCCATGGATTGAATATTTTATTTATATCATTATTAATATCACTCAGCTCTGAGAATGATGCCTTCAAAAGATTTCACTGCCCTTTGTTGTATGGATGTGTATGCGATTTTGATTAGCAAAACTGCACACCTCCTCTAAGTTTCCTTCTGAGCTGTGCAGTTAAAATTATTATAATAAAATCTATTAACTGCTTGTTACTGCAGGGGGAAAAGGCACTGCATCCAAGCTTCCATCTGCAACCATTGATTCTGAAGTAGTGAGTGACAGTTCCCCACTGCCTAAGTAGGTTATAACAAGCTACCTTCAGGCTGCAACAGCCAGTAGAGTGCAGAGGAGAAACGACTAACCTCCAAACTTGTCTTAAGCCTCAAGAAAGAAGGAAAGGGGGGAAAAATCTCTGCCAATAACTGCAATGCCTGTTCTCACATTCAGCAGCAGGAGCTTTGTAATTGCCAACTTGCTTTAATTCCCACTCACACCTTGGGGGGACAAGGCAGAGAACTCTCTCTAACGGATAGTAATAAAACTATTATTCATCTAATCACCCACAAGCATATGTGTTTCTTTTGTAACGACTTTGTTGCCCTCATCCCCATAAAACATACACACACATAAGCTAACTCATGCAAATGAAAACACAATAGTGAAGACAATGCAAACCAAAAGAACAGGCTGCTTTGCAGAGAGACAAAAATTCTACCTCACATTCATTCTTTATACATATAATTCCAATGAATTCCTATCAAACCCACACACCTCAGTGAAGGCTCTGTACGTAGTGATAAGGAGAATCCACACTATTATTTATATCTTTCAAATAAAATCACTCATTTTGCTTCAATGATTAACCTGAATATAGCAGGTGAAAGTGCATTTCAAGTTGAAAGCTGGCCTCATTTCCCTCTTTTATTTTGCATATGGATATATAGATGAGCTATAAGCCACACATATCAGCACTCTATTAGAATCATTTTTTTGTTTCTTTGTGTGTATATATTGTGGTACACACTCAAATTATATAATTTATCTCTTTCCATTTCTGTCACACACACATATGCACACGCACACACACACTCTCTCTTATTATATCGCACTCCACAGGAATCAGATTTGCATGCATGTATTAGTTCTCCAGTATTTCGTATTAAAGAATAATAGGTCAATTCTCTCAACTGTGTATGTCTATAAAATAATGAGATATGATGTGGTTCGGAGGGTCCCAGTTATATTGATACTGATTAATGCTGCCTTCTTGAAAACAATTTGGAAAGATTTGTATTTGTTATAAAAATAATATAACTAATATAAAACTAATACAATAAAGTTTAATATATTTGATTTTTTAATGTCATTTAAACCACATTGACAAAAAAACTGACCAATTACATTTGATTCAAAATGAAACCCCACCTTTTAGTGAAAAGTCTTAAAACTATTTTTTAAATGAAATCTGTTTTAAAAATTAATTGCTCACCACTAAATTAAATTGTGAACTAAACTGTACAAAATGTACAAAGCTATAATTGAATATGTTAAATAGGCATGTCTCTATAATAAGAATATTCTGCAAAACTGGTGCACTGATAATGCAAACAAATTATAACAACATTTACAATGATAACAATCAGTATTTTAAAATTTCAGGTACAAATGGGTTTTTAACAGGGGTTTGGATGGCTCAGTTAATGTCTGTAAATGTATTATGAACTTTTCACAAAACACACATCTACATATCTTTGGATTATCCTCACTGGCTCAGAGTTCTAAAAATTTAAAAAATTTAACAACATAATATCATTTCCATAGTGTGCTACTATACTGTGTTGAATATAATTTCACAATAGACTGGTTAGTAGGACAAATTCACTCAAAGTGAGGCTCTTTCTTTATTCTCCTGAATTTCAGAAAGTGTCATGAATTTGAACATATTCTGACCTAAGAATCTGGAAATGGAAGCTAGTACACAAAAGGTACTCATGGCTTGTCAATATTTTTTATCCCTTGACCATATCAGCATGATATCCCCATCTCTCTCCAGAAGCTTATGGAACTTTATACTTTAGAATCTGAAATACATTGTAGTACTTATTGCTTCCAACACATTTGTTGGATGGCAAAGATGGATTATATGGATAACTAAACCCTACAAAAAACCTGTAGTTGTAAGCGGCACTGTGGTGGTTTGCATTTACAATTGTATATATTTTAATGGTACTTCTGAATGCCCATAGTTTGCTATGCTGCATTTCCAATCATGAGAGAGATAACAGAAATAATTACCATCTGATCTAACATTCACTGAACTCTTAGAAAGGATTTGCACTCATTGTGCTACATGGTTTATATGTGTAATTACACTAAGTCCTCAAAAAATAACCTGTGAGGCAGGTTTATTGTACTCCTATTTTAAAGATAAGAAAATGGAAGCCTAAGAGAGGTAAACTATTCCGAGGGCTTACTCGTGATAACTGGTAAATCCAGGCTGTCTTTGGGTTTCCTTAGAAGACCCTACTCTAGGATTTGAGTAAAAGTAGTTGATTGGGAAGTGCAAGAAACAACAATAGAGGAGAAAGGGATTGAGAAATTGGAGAGATGGTAGTCAATATTTGGTGAATTATTTAGAAAACTATCACAATTAATGACCAGAGCTTTATCTAGTGGGGAACCTCTTGGAAACAGCACACTGCATCCCCCACATTTATCCTGATCCAAGTGTGTGGGAACTGGAATACATAAACATCAATTCTGCTTAACTATTTAATCAAGAGTTCCAGGGAGGTGAGGCAATTCCCTATAACCATGGTCAGAGTAAACTTCCTCTGCTTCAGAGAAAGCTTCCAAGCAAATGATGGTAGTTGGTAATCTTCAAGTAGCAAGGCTCCAGGTATATAAATGGGGCATTGCAGTGAATTTAAATATAGGCTTTAATAGTGGCTTTATGATTTTATATGGGATAGAGATAATCTGGCTGAAATGCTGTATTGGTGCATGGGTCTTAAAATTACTTTGGCATAGCAACTATATTGGTTTTACTAAATTTATAGTTTAATTTGGGTTTTATTTTATTTTTATTTTATTTACCTTGATTATGAGAAAGGAACTGACCGATATTTGGAAATTTTCAAAGCTCTAAGCCACCCCTCGAGCCATTGCTCCCTGGTTTGTACCCTGATCTACAAAACTCATGCACTTAACTACCCTACAAATATCTCTGATAAAAGCACATCTCTTGACTAGGGAAAGTTGACTCCAATATCTCCTTTCAGAAGCTCTCAGGCTTCTGACAGCACCATGCCCTTCAGTCTTCTCTGCATGCTTTAAAGATCCTAAAGCACTTTAGGTAGTGACTACAGTAGAGATGTACCCATTTGATCTGTTAGAAGTGGAGGTCAGTGGCCTCAGGGGAAGACACTTGTTAGCAAAACTATCTCCCCCACTGGTTCGACACAATACCTGAAAATTCACCAGCTGAGACTGCTTCTTAGGGAAATACATGTTATCTGCAGGATTCCCCTCTGCCTAGTTGGTAATACTTTGATTGGAACTTCTTCAATGGGAATTTGCATTTTATTGCTTTATTATAAATTAGATGTTTCAGATTAACAAGTTTTTAGAATTGTCCTGATGTCAAAAAAAAAAAAAAAGATGGGGATATTACAATGGAGACTACTCAAGAGAGAAAATATAGAAAGTTTTCGGAGACAGGGAGTCCTGCTTTGATAGTAAGATATGGGCCTTTGGGCAGGATTAAAAAGCAAGTAGGCATTGCTTCCATGACAATGATTTCAGAACAGAAGCCAGGAACAGAAGTGGGAGAGGCATACCTAAAAATAAATTACACATAGTCTTTAGGTTTTTCCAAGGGCAAATTTCTCTTTAAAATCTGTCCTAGAGTAATGAGGTAACAGACTCATGGACCATTAGACGTAAGTATGACAGTAGAGAACATGAAATTCAATTATAATTACAGAAGAACCTGAAACTCTGATGAAGTATGTTAACTCCCCATGGGAGTAGTATACATAAGGATTCCAGAAAAGGGAACCCTAATATTTCTGATTCTTCTGCCCATCCCTGTCTATTAATATAATTATAAGTATTTTTTTCTTTCAGATTTCAACATAACTATAGGGGATGGATAGAGAAAAAAGAAAAAATAAATACATAGGCATAATAGAAAGAAGTTGAGATGGGCAGAAAAATGGAAGATTGAAAGTAGCATTTGATAGCATGGCAGCTGTTCAGTTTGTTATTAACAATTAGTGTGTATTGCATTTTCAGGAGCCTCAGATAAAAGGAATTCTGAATAAGCACCCTATGATCATAATATTAGAAATTAACTATTGAAAACTTTCAAGAGCTGGAGTCTCCCCTTTGGCTTTTAGCTGTATTCAAGTTTGAAAGATCAGAGACTATATATTGGGGAGATGGGGATAATCAAATATGCATTAAATAACCGACATCCTGTGAAAGGTCATCACAAGTCAGTATCAGAGAAATGTAAAATCAGACTAGCTGACTTCTAAATCTCATATAATGCACATATATTTGAACTAAAGGAGATTTTCCACTCAATGTAAATATTTTCTCATTTTGCTGTATTCTCTGGCTATTGATTTCTGTAGGGAGTTTGAGCCTATGGTGAAGGAATCAATTCAAACATTACTCATGAAATCAACTGGTAAGAAAATACAGTGTAAAAAGCACTATTACTCTAGAAAATAAAATCTGGAAAAACAGAACTTGCAAAATACCCTAAAAATAATGTTGTCATTCAATTCAATTATATTTTATTCATTTGCATTCAATTCAATTCCTCAACTAGATATGTCCTAACATGTAACAGTGTCTGTGCTAAATGCTGTGAGGTCCATAGAACAAAGTAGTCAGCTAATACCAACTTTTGAGGGGGTTCGAACTTCATTATTGAGATCAGGCACAAACACATCATGCACCTGCCAATGGTGTAAAGTCAATGCCATAGACCTATAGACAGATGCTAAGAGCAAAGAAAGAAAGGTATTGACATGGATTAGTTGACTTTGAAGGATAGATTCAGTTTGAGGGATGGAGAGAGATCATTCCAATTGGGAGGAGAACATGGCCAATGGTTCATGAATCAAAAGCAAGAAAAAGAGGGAGCTATAGTGATGTTGTGTTATTAACATTAGGGAAAAGAAGTTTACACACCAACACTGTGGCATACCAGGATTCCACATATTAATGAAAGCCAAACTGATCACTTTTTAAAAGATCCACAGAAAGAATATAAAGACCTGAAAAGAAATTCATTGGTTAAGAATATAGTAATTTGATATGAACTGTTCCTTAGAATTGTGCAATTAAACAGGGAGTGTGAGAGCTGGATAATTATATCTTTTCCAATAGATGCTGATGACACACATAATCTTGTCAAAGGATGGGCAGTATCACTTGTTTTTGCTTCATGCACTACACACACACACACACACACACAGAGAGAGAGAGAGAGAAAACATTGAGGACTGTGGTATAGTGATTTAGATTTTTAGAAACCTTAGTAATAATTTCCAAATTTCACAGCCTCTGTTAACAATGGGTAAACATAAGTGAGATATAGATATTCAAGTAAAAATTCATTTCAGTACAACAACTACCTGTGTCAGAAGAAGAATACACTTACTGTTAGCTTGGACTGGTATTTCAGAACTGCTCAGCATTTCTGGGAATCTTATCTAAGGTTATATCTATGCAGGCATCAAAGTGAAAAGTTGAAGCAATTCCTCAGTATTTGCGACAAAACAAAAGGAAAGAAAACTAACTCAAAATAGTTTAAAACAAGCATTTTTAGGTTGACTGTGTAATAACCTTGGATTGTTTGCCTATTTGTCAGTGAGCAAATTTTGTCTCTCCAGTTAGACACAAGTGAAAACTCACAATTATTAGTCAATGGGAGTACAACCATTAAAATCAACTTTAAAAAGTCCTACAGAAAAGCAGCCTGTAAGAACAAAGTTATGAAAAATCTAAATGCAAAATTTGTTGCAAACTACTGACTTTTCTTTTCTACTTTTGCTAACTAGGATGATTATCAGCTAGGAACACTTAAACCCATAATCAGAAGAAGCCCACTGAGCTCAACAACACTGGGTCTTGTTAATTTTGTTTATTTACTTTTTTTATTTTTGGCCATAAATTGTTTTATTCTAATAACATTAATAAAAATAAAATTGGACATTGTAATTGAAAAATAGTCTCCCACCTTGAAAATAAATATGTCTGCCTCGCCTTGATACTTATTTTCGCTAACCATGGGAGATCATTATCTGGTCAGAGCATTCAGTTCTGTTCATGTTACACAAGCTATTTTGGTCTTCATTTTAAGGAAAATTATTTGTCAGAAAATCTGTGTTGACCAGTTCTCAACAGACCACTGAGGGAGGATCAGATATGCCAGTGTGCTTAAGAATCAAGAATTAAGCTTTACACAAAGCTTGTACTTTACAACTCTTTTCTGAATTCAATTAAATAGAGACTATGAGGGCCTCTCACCAGCAATAGACCCTTATATTGAATGATTAAACCTGTTTCTACTAAATTGTCTATGATTTGTTTCAAAATTTGTTTCTAATGTTTGTTGTATTTGGGAGTTATTTTTGTTTGCACATTTTCTCTGCCTTATAATATTTATTGAGTAAATATCCATTCTCTTGGGTGGATTTCATGTTTTTGCATTATGTTGCTGTTGCCCATATTGCAGGATGAATGTTCTTGTATCTTTTGTGTGCATAAGCTATACAGGTTCCAGTATGTACCTATGAGAGAAACTGATGGGTAATATTCATGCACACATATGCTTTTATAGGAAAGTATTAAATAGTTCCCCAAAGGTGTTATATTAACACTGATGCCAGCCATGGTGCAAGATTCTTGTTGCTTCACAGTCTCATAAAGTTTTGACAGTTTCATGAAAAATTTTTGTAGATTTGCAGGTAAAAATGCTATTCTTTGGTATATTTATTGACCAATTTAATTTTTCTCTTCTCTGAAATGCGTATGCATTTCTTTTTCCTATAGTAATTAGCTTATGGCAAAGACAAAAATAGTTGTTTTTAGAAGTAAAGTTGTTTTGATATAAGAATAAAATAAGCTGTGTCAGGATGTCATCATCTTAGCTGCTGAGGGGCTCTGCTGGAGGCTTATCGTTGGGAACATAGAGAAGAGACTATGGCAAGGAGACATTTAGACTATGAGTACTAAGAATTTGTGAGGACCTAATTAAGAGGGTTCTGTCTGGACAAGGCAACCCTTTGCTGATGTAAACACTCTCTGAAGGCCTTTAGGACATTAGCTTTGCTGTAGTAAAGGCAAGTCTTACTGATAGTGGCACTAGTGAGAAAGAGCACCACCAGAAAAGGATAACAGATTGCCCACAAATAACTGCATCATCATTCCTAAGTGACACGCTTTAGCAAGGGGGTTCTGTTTTTGCTGTGGCATCTGGAAGTCAGCTTGCTGTCAGTAAAGTCATATCTCTGGAAAACCAACCTCATAGAAAAGGTACACCTCAACTAAATTTGGACGATGTTTCTTTTATTTCTTTTTGCCTGGAACAATAGTGTAATCCATCTATTATTGCTTTGCAGTGTTATTTTTTATTGGCTCATTAAGAGACGTTATTCTATATGATATTGGCTTGTGAAATTCCCACAGAAAATTCATGATAAATAAATTGACAAACTCAGTCTCTGACCATAAATTGCTGCCCCAAACAAAACAATCTTTTCTTCAGGAGTGTCTTGGCTATTGATGAGACTTTGTTCTTACAAGTAAACATAAAAAGAACTTAGCAAAAGTATTATAAGTCTCTTAGTATTTTGTTTGGGATTATGTTAAAAGTGTTGAGAATTGACATGTTTTGATATTGTTTTATTAATAATCATGGTATATGTTTCTATTTATTTAGGGCCTCTCTTACAATTTTCCAACACATTTTATAATTTCTCTATGAAGGCCGTGCATATCTTGTGATAAATGTATTTCTTGATTTTCGACTCTATTTAAAAATTTTTATTGAAAATAATATCAGTATTTGAAGATATTTTGTTATTAAAGTATCAGTTGTGTAATTTATCTTATATCTAGGTATCTCACTAAATTCTCTTCTCAATGCTATTCTTTTCTGTATATCAACTATAGTATGTTATATAAATATATTATTTCTGATTTGACAGATTTTTTTTTCTTTAAAATTTTTGTATCTATGGATTTTTCTAGAAATTGAAACTACAAGATGATGTTGAATATAATATTGGTGGAATTTTTAAAATAATTTTCCTGTAAACATTTCACACACAATTAATTTATAATATGTTATACTATTTTAAATATTTAGAATGTAAATTGGTCCTCTTATATTTTTATAGCTATTACTAATGATGACTTATATGTTGGGTAATTTTGAGTTGAGAATTATATTTCATTAAAATTAATCCAAGGAATGCTGAATATATTACTCCAAAGAAGATTTATTATGAATTTTGATAGGAACCAAGCTTTATTTTTATTCTTTTTGAGTGGACCAGCTTAATTTTTATCTCAAATTTAACTCCTAAAAACCATAGAAATCATAGATTTCTTCTGTGGATCCCAGAACTGGTGTCATTTACATTAGGGTTATTGTCTCTTTTGTCTACAATTATTTCTTGCTTCAAGTCACTATGTTTTATTTATTTACTTCATTTGTAAAATTTAATTATTTTTCTTTATAGATGAGGTTTGCTTTCTTGCAAGCTCGAAAATACTTTTAGAGTTATGTTTGCAGTAATGTCTCCCCTATGTTTCTTCAAAGTTCTTAGCCCTCTATATTTCCAATATATTTTACAAAGAATCACTTTTTTTTTCTAAAAAATGGAAAACCCCTCCTTCTCTAAAAAATAGTCTTAATTACCTGGTTCTTAAAAGATGTTCAGTTCTTTTGTGTGACAAATTAGTGATGGCTGGGGAAAATTATTTATTTTAAATTGAATCATGGGCAAGCATGCACATTCTGTGTCATAAGCCAAAGATTCAAATAAAATCTGTATAAAAATAAAACAGAGAGTACCTGTAAAATTCTTGTTTTTAAGTATCAGTTTGAGAGGTCATTCAGTAGCTTAAGGATAACTTGAAAATATGTATTTTTCACCAACATCTGATCCCAGGTGTGTCTAAAGACCTGAAAACCTATCTTATGCCTATGATTTCTATTGCTGACTCTGTGTCTAGCATACCTTTAATTCCATCTCCTAGTTTACTTTTCGTTCTTTTAAAATTATCACCACTCTGCTTTTCATAGTTAATTCTACTTAACTTGATACCTCACAGAAAATGCCAACTACCTCCATAATGCTTTTTTTCAACTCTTACCCCTAAAGTGTTATTGACATACATAGCATTTTATTGTTGAATCTCTGTATTGTATACTTTATTATACACTTATTAATTTGGTTTTTCACCAGGCAAAGTATTCATAGAAAGACTAGATTTCCTTGTATTCATTTTTTTTGTACCCAAGCTTAGCACATCGCATAATACATTGCAGTCACCCAATAAATGTATTCTGATTGGCAGTACCTTTTCTGGTAGAAAAATGAAACATACAGAGCACATTTATTTCATTGAAAACCTAGTTCTGCCCTAATGGATTGAAACAATTTTAGTATCATAGAAACAGCTCCCACCTTGTATAACCCACAACGAAGAGTACACCATATCTGTCTTTAGACATTTGATCTGTATAATAGAAGTATTTGCTTCATTACAGGGAAACAGAGCCAGACAGTAGTTAAAGTGGTAAAAAAAAGAAAAAAAAAAAGAAAGAAAAAACAGATTTAATCATAACCTATTGCAATAGGGTAAAAATAGAAGAGTACAGAATTGGGCTCAATCCTGAATGCAGAAGAATATATTGGGACTTATAACCAACAAGAACAAGGGGAGCAGTGGATTGAAAATTACTAAAAGGAGCCATCAAAGATAAGAGAGTCTTATTAAATATATTTAATAAAATTGTTGATGATGACAAACCAGGGTCATCAGATATCCAGGGTAAGAGCTGAGGATATGATCAGATATTGAGAATGATTATATATCAAGAGTGGGGAATTCTTGTTAAACTGACTTAGTATAATTCTTGTTAAAACTATACTCAGCAGCCTGAAATTAGGGCCCAAGATCAAGGCCTAGGGGAAAAGAGAGTTTTGTGGAGAATTTCTAAAGTTTGGTTAAGGAGAGAGTCCTTTTCAACATACCTGATTTTTTAATGTTGTTTATCATAGTTGCTATCTTTTATAATAAGCGTCTTGAGAAGTTTACAATTAAAACTGAAGTTTATATAAGGAGAAAATATCTGTAAAGATTTTATTTATGTGCTCCCAGAAACACTTCCAGAAAAACTGTAACTAGAGGCCAATTTTCTATGTCAAAGGTGAATTTTAACTCTTAAAATTAAAAAGTTGACAGTATATTCAGCATAGCTAAGGCACACTCTTTCATCTCTGCTATTGCTGCATGTATCAGCTTCCTTTGTGTGGAAGCATGAGTGTCTGACTTCAAAGGAAAGGGATTTAGTAGGACTTCAAAGGTGATGTGACAGATGGTACATGAGGAAGCATGGCCCAATGCCTATTCTCACATTAAAAGGTGTTTTTTTAAACATGAACTCTGTTGACATTTACACATGATAATGAGTATGGCATTTTATCTGCCCATGCTTCTCTGTTGTAATCCCACGTTAGTTATCCACTGAACATGAAAGAATGCTGGGAGCCATCTTGAATAAATGGAAAGTTAGACAAAATGGCATTCAGCAACCTTTCAACAAATATCAACCTGCATTTATTCCAGTGTCTTCTTGTCAATAAGTCAGACAATTTCAGGGTCATAAATAGCAATTCTATCTAACTTATCCAATTTGATATCTCTTTATTGAATATTTGCCATGCATGCAACATCATATTAACTGTTATGAGAGATTTAAAGGAAAGATATTGCATAGTACCTGCCTAAGGAAACCTGTGAGATTTTAAAAACACATACATGTAAATTAATTTATGAACTATACAAAGTGCTCAAATCCATATACACTTACTAAGACTTCACCAGGAGGAAATAAATGCAGAGGACCCTCTGCCAGAAATCTAGTAGCAGGTTGCTCCTGAGTTACTCTCTGCTTTAGGCAGATAGAATTCATGAGAGAAATAGAACTGGGGAAGAATGAAGTAGAAGGAAAAACATGCAAGTAATGAAACCTTAGTTTTTTTGTATGTGTGTGCAAATCACCAAAAGAAAACAATTTTGGATCTGTTGACCTCTTTTTACTTTACAAATTCCTGAAACCCAAGCTAAAAGTTTTCAAAAGATAAATAAAAATAAAAACATATTGTTCTATAATTATACTTTTTAAGAAATATTACAAATTTAAATCAACCTTGTAGTTGTGTATTCTTATTGCATTCCTGGCTATGGTAAATCTAATGAGACTCCTAGGGAAAAGGGTAGCTGCAAATTCTCTGTATGCAGTTATTTCTCCCTTCTGCTATATACAAAACACAGCAATAATTAACATTTTTTTTTATTTTTTAAAACCATAAGATGAAAAGATCATTCATGTCACAGAGTTTATGCATATGGACTATTTGAATTATTTTTAATTCACTTGGTATTTCATTATTTTGTTTCATCTAAATAAATGAATTCTGAAAGGTTACTGTGGAGATACCTATCAAGCATCTTATCTGGCAATGAGTACAAGAAAAAAAAAATAGAAGCTGTGTACACAGCAAACTCTAATCTAAGTGTGTCATTAGATGGAGAACAAATTGTTAAAGTCACCCTTGAAGTTGACCTTGTCAGAAAGAAATGTACACAGGGCTCCACAATCTTCAGTGTGAGTTATCTTCCAGTCTTTCTCATCATATTTCCCTCAATGTTGAAATACATCACTACTCTTAATGTTCAAAACATACCAAGAACACATGATTTTTTATACCAATACAATTATCAAGACCTACAATGACCAGGAGGTGACATTGTCTTTAGAGGAATGTTTTGTGAAAAAATAAAATAAATAAACTATCTCCATCTATGAAAAATGCCTTGAATATATTATAGGATATAATGAAGAAAAATAAAATTCCATACTTACACATAAATTCAGCCTGATATTAAAAGGAAGGATTTATGATAGACAAAAATTTAAGATGGCCCATCATGCTTGGGCCGAACAAATGGTACAACCAGAAAAAAAAACTAAGTGTAAACTGACTTTTCATAACTGACACTTAAGTATTTGAGAAGAGCATATCCTTATATAATTCAGAGAAAGTTGAATCTGATGTATGATCTACTCACATTGAAGATTAGAACCCATGAGTTTTTTTTTAATATGCTAACTGTTTTCATGTTTCTATATTTCTAAAGACTATGTGCATCTGAATACAATAATAATTTTAGTCACTGAATTTTTGATGAATATTTATACATTTGTGAAAACATTTTTTAAAAGTAGAGCTATTTTAGAACTTTTTCAAAAGCTTAGAACTCTATGAAATGAGAAAGTAATCTGTAGCCTCTGTTTTGCTATGACTAAAATTGTGCGGTCATATTAAAATCTCTTTAATTCTTTTATTTATTTATTTAACAAATATTTTATAGAATCCTAAGTATTGAGCATGATTAAAAAATAAAATTTACCTTTATGGAGCTTATAATCTAGTGATGGCGACAGATATTTAAAAACCATACCAATAAATATATAAGTATGCTTATATATTCACCAAACAGTTTCTATTCTTACTGACCAACAGCTAGGCCACTACGATATAATTAAAACTAAACAGACAACTTCCAGTTCTGGCTCATAAAAGTCTACCATACATGATTGTAATTTTTGATGATCTTTCAATATTTACCATATTTATATAGGTGACATAGTGATTTTAGAAATTATGCATTACAAATAGTGTGGTCACAAGATAGAATGAACCTGGGTCCCTATTTTGAGAAAGGTCATCTGCCAATAGGAACATCTGGTTGGACTTCGTCTTCGTGAGAAATACTGTTACACATTTTATAAAAATGTATACATTTATGTGTTCTACATAAAATTATACATTTTTAGTTAGATTGATTCAGTAGTTAATATTATCAAATACAAAAGTTTGTACCTTCAAGTGAGTGCCTGCCATAAAAAAAAAGAATAATACCATGTGTGACTTTGGCTTAAAAGTTGAGCACTGAGTAATGGGCCATGAGAAAAATGTGTTTCATACGCTAAAAAATGGAGATCCATGCTGTGGAGTGGCAAATGTTTGTTGAAACTGTCTTTGCAATAACAGGGCAGAATATAACGTGTGTTGAGACTATTGCTGTAAGGCAAGTGCTTAAAAAGAGCCAGAGAGCTGGTGCTGCACAGCTCTTACTGTCTGCCTTTAGTATGTCATAAGAAAAATGAGTTCAAGCAAAATCCAGTGATTTTCAAACAGAATTGTAAAAGGATACAGACATCACCCCCCTTAAGGGTTGGAAAAGCCAATAACTTCTGGGCTGCAAAGAGAAGGGTGAAAGATTAAAAGTGAACATGGTATAGAAAGATTTTTTCTGCTAAAGCAAAAGACTCAGCTCTGCATCAAAGATCAAAGTAAGTATTATTTTCATAATAAGCCTTTTATTTCAGATTGTCTAAGTCACCATTAATGGAGGGATGGAGATATGATGATGAGGAAGTAAGCAAATGGATAGACATGAGAAATATGTTGTAGGAAAACATTGGACATTGGTATCATCTTTAAATACTGAGAAGAAGCTGAGGTTTTACTTCACTTGGAAACTAAGAATTTGTCTTGACACAGTTTTATGGATTCTGGCAGAAGATAAAAAAGTCTCGGGTCAAAAAAAAAAAATGTTTACTCATGGTATAGTTACAGTTGAAGATTTGGCTTTTTTTTTTCACTAGTTTTCTGTGTCCTAGTTCTCATGGTTAATGTGAAGCCATCTGCATAAAACGTGGGTTGTGTTATAGTACAGGAATCCTGAATTATGAAAATCCAAATATTTTATAATGTGTAGTGAGAATGTTGGACTCTGTCTAGAAGGAGATACCATCTCTATCTTAAGGCAGTACATAAGTCAGCTCTTTACTTTAGCACTAGATACTTTCTTTAACTTCCAAAGCTTTTTGCCATAGAAACATCTTTGAAAAACTAGTCCAGGAGCAAAGGCATTCCATGACTTCGGTTGCAAGATATAAACAATTGTGTTAGTCTCATGGAAGATTATTTCCCAACATGAAACAGTACATAAACTTTCAAAAAGCAAGTAGATAAGAGTCTACTAATATAATTTCAAATATAATTTGAAAAAGTTATATTAACAAAAATCCCACAAGCCTGGACTGAAAATTGAAATAAAAAGTTCTTGAGTCATTAGAAAAAAGCAAACAAAACAAACAAATGACAACAAAAATATTTAGGCCACAAAACTTGTGAAGTGTGGAAGCTCTGCCTCTCCAAAGAAGACCTTTAATAAAATGTTTACTTCGATATGGTTATGAAAATTAATAGACAGATTTATCTCTGATGCCATAGACATAAGAGCTATGAAGAACAGTGAAAAGAATTCTTCCCAAGAAACAAAATCAGATCTAACAATAAAACATCACTATCATTTGAGCTATTATATTTTGAAATTTTTTTATAAAGAAACATCTATTACAACTGATATGTAAACTATGAGATTATATATATATACATATATGTATTTATATACATATATATATATATATAAATGGTATAAACATAAAAGTGGAAATACAATCTTAAAATTAAGGAAAGTGATTGAGATTAGGGTGTCAGATGGTATTTCTCTGAAAATTGGCCCTGAGCTAAGCACAAAGATTTGAGATAAGATTGCTCAAAGTGATTAAGTATACTGTAATAATCAAAATGAAATAGAAATAATAAGTAATCAAAAAATGAAAAAGAGTTAGTGAGCTATCAGATCTCTTTAGGTGGTCTAATATATATGTAACTGGAATACCCTAATGAGAGAAAAGAGAGCAAATATTTGAAGAAATAATAGCAGAATTTTCCCCAGTTGTTTGAAAATTATAAAGCTATAAATCCAAGAAACTCAATGAACCCCAAGCAAAAGAAACATGAATAACTACATCAAGACATATGATAATCAAATTATTTAAAATACTTAGAACAAATTTTTCAAAACAGCCAAACAAAAAGTCACTTTGCAGAGAAAAATAAAATCACAGAGGTTTCTCTTAAGAAAAAATGTAAGTGAGAAAAGAAGGGGAAGTATCTTTAAAGTCCTGAAGGAAAACTATGAACCTAGAATTTTATAATCAACAAAATTATCTTTTAAAACAAGAAAAAATCTATAGAACTAAATGATTAATTACATTAGGGTAAAATCATGGTCTCAAACTAATGAATGCATCTCCTCCCTTAAGAACCAAGAAAAGAAGGATAATTTAAAGATAAAGAGAATAAAGGAAATGAAAATCAGATCAGAAATGTAAAATAGAAAGCAGAAAACAATTGAAAAAAAATCAGTAAAACCAAAGCTGGTTGGTTATTTGAAAAGAATCAACAGAAATGGTATACATCTCATTATATTAATCAGAAAAAAATTAGAATAGACACTGATAACCAATATCAAGTATGAGAGAAGGAACATCAATAATCATTCTAGTGTTTTTTTTTTAGCCACAAAATTATTCTATAGTTATTAAAAGGGTAGGGAATTTGATGAGCAACATTAAGCTCTACCTTCAACAATGTAGATAAAATGAACAAATCCCTTGAAAGACACAAGATACCAAAACTTACTTAACAAATAAAAGTGATGCTAAACCTAAATAGCTCTATTTTTATTAAATAAATTGAATTTGTAGTTTAACACTATGCACAAAGACATTCCAACCTCAGATTTCACTGGCAAACTCTACCAAACATTTGAGGTATAATATTGATTCTACACAAACCTCTAGAAAATAAAAGAAGGGATTGATTTGCAACTCATTTTATGAGGCTAATAGCATTATTCTGGTAGCAAATCAGACAAAGTTATTACAAGTTAAGTAAAATACAGAGCAATATTCCTCATGAACACCAATGAGAAAATTCTAAGTACAATTTTAGCAAATCAAAAACAAAACTACAAAAAACTAATAATATAATATGAGCAATTGTGAAATTTAGTTTGTTTAACTTTGGAAAAATCAATCAATTTAATTCATGTTAACAAAGTAAACAAATTTATTATTTTAATATATGCAAAATATTTGCATATATTATAATCAACAAAATTATCTTTTATAATATATATTAATATCTATTAATAAAAAACAGCATACATTTTAAAAATAGGAGTTTTGTCAACTTGATAATGAGTATCTACAAAACCTATATCTAACATTATACTTAACATTTAAAGACACATGTTCTTTAAAATCTTTTAAAGCCTGCTTGTTTAAGACTAGTGCTTTCTCCCACAATCAAAGACAAAAAAAGATATCTATTCACATCTCACACCACATCTATTTGGCATATAGTGGAATATGTCCAAAGCAATAAGGCAAGAAAAAGAAATGAAAGGCATTCCCATATTTGAAAAAAAGACATAAAAATGTTTTTATTTGCAGAAAACTAGTTATCTATGTAAAAAATCTGATATTGCTACATAAAAGTAACTAGGACTAATGCACAACATTAGCAAGATAACAAAAACTAATTTTAATATACAAAATTAATTTCTACTTATTAGCAATGAAACAAGTTCAATTAAAAATATCATTTATAATGGCATCAAAAAAATGAAATACTAGGAATAAATCTGATAATAGATGTGTAAAACTTACACTAAAAAATTTAAAATTTTACTGAAAAGAATTTTAAAATGACTAAATTAATAGATATATATATTTTGTTTACACATTGCAAAGCTCAATATTGTTTTCATGTCACTTTACCAAAAATGATCCATGGATTCAACAAAATCTCAGCAACCTATTTTTTTTAGATGCTGATAAGCTGCTCTTAAAATACACATAAAAATTAAAAGCATACAGAATAGCCAAAGCAAGTTTAATAAAGAAAAAGAAGATTGTAAGGGTAACTACTTGATTTCAAGACTTGTTTTAAAGCTACAGTAATGAATACAGTGTATCAGTATTAACAAAATTAAAAAAAAATAGAACATTTCAACAAAATATAGAGTTCAGATATACACCCATACATATAAAACAACTGAATTTTTGCCATATTGTAAAAACAACTAAGTGGAGAATGGAAAGTCTTTTCAACATATGATGTTGGAGTTATCTGGTATTAACATATAAAATAATAAATTTTAATCCATATCTTGCATCCACAATGAGGTATCATTACATCTACTAGAATTTCTAAAATTAAAGACCGACCATATCAACTATTAAAGAGAATATCAAAGAACTGGCACTCTTATATACTGATGGTGGAAATGTAAAATAGTGCAACTATTGTAACACTTTGAAAAAGAGTTTGACACTTAATTGACAAGGTAAATCCATATGGATCATATGATTCAGCTTTTCCATTCTCAAGTATTTACTTGGGTTAAAAAAAAATACATTCAAACACATCTGAATATTTATAGTAACTTTAATTTGAAGAAACAAAAAATGAAGAAAAAACCCACAAATATCTATCTACAAAATAAGATGAAAAATTGTGATATATCTATATAATGAAATACTGCTAACAAAAATAAATTAGCTTTTGTAATAAAAAGAAATATACTGTATCATGAATGAATCTCAGAATAATTGAGTAAAAGAAATTAGACAAAAAAACAGTTCATATTGTATATTCATAAAATTTTAGAGACCACAAAACTAATCTACATTGAAAGAAGACAGGTACGTGACTTCACTTTGGGATAGGGGCAAGAGGTAAAAATTACAAATGATCACAAGAAAACTTTTCTGAGTAATGAATTGTTAATTAATTTGGCTGTAGTGATGGTTTTAAAAATGTATACATGTATCAAACATTAAATTGTGCATGCTGTATATAACTGAGTGTATGTCAATTAAACCTTAATAAAGCTATATATTTTTTAACTAGAACAGTAGTTGCTATAAAGAGTGAGAAAATGAGCCTACTAGTATCTCACAGTAATATTTTTCCAAGTGCTGATCACTTTGTTTAAGTTGCCATACATGAACTTTATAGTGATGACAAACTGCATAGGGTGCTTTTCTCTAGTACGGACCATAGAGTGGAAACTGGCATGGAGAAGGACAGTGACTTCATATGTTCAGAGACAGGGTTTCTAAAAGGCAGTATACATAACTAAGTGGCTTACAGTAAGAACTGGTAGATACTCTAATGCCTAGGCTGATGGAGTAGCTTTCACTGGAGAGATTTCTAGTGTTGTAACAGAAGATACTGTGGTGAAATGTATTATTTTTTTAAGTGTATTCTTAAAGCTTCCATTCAGAAGTAGCATGTCACTTCTGCTCTCAAGTTATCTGACAAAGCAAGTCACCTGGTTAAGCCTGACATCAAAGGCAACAATAAATATAAACTCACACAGTGGAGCATTGCAAGTCAAATGGCCAAATTTGATGCCAACGACACAGGGATATATAAACAACTACAGTGCATTGCAGAACATGTGTTTAAACCCAATCTTCCCTTTCATTTAAAACTATTTACTTGCCCAACCTAAAGGAAGAAACCACAGAAGTACCATCAATTCAGTGTCAGACTCAAGTCTAGGACCTTTGGATGATATCTGCATTAAATTGGTATTGTGTTTCTTTAGGCTCCAGAGATTTATGACCCCAATTGTAAACTTATCTAGGCCCTAAGGTAGAATGTTCATTATTGAAACAAGGACATAGTAACTGTAATACACACTTCCATGTAGAGAGGGAAAAAAGGAAGTACATAGTGTCACTGCTCTGTAGAAGTCATTGTATTCTCTTCAGCAGAATTATTATGGGCCTCTACCCTGGGTTTTGGGTATATCCTTGATAGCTGATTTTGCTGCCTATAAAGTCTCTCCCTAATTTGCTTTTCTTTGAGAAATATGTTGTTTATTATTGGATGAGAAGCAATTTTACCTTCTTGCCTTTAGAAAGGGGACCGAATGGTCATTTTAACCATAAATTAACAATGTTTCTTGAATGGGTGGCTCCTTTCAAAAACTTGTTCTGTCTCTTAACTTTGTTAGTCTAGACAGTTCTGTTTATATCTAGCACCTGGCCTGCTTTCTTTTTTCTTTCTTAAGTCATCTCTTTCTTATAGTTACTTGTCATACGTAGTCCATAACAATTAAAGCATTTAATAAAACTCAAGTTCCCAGAAATAGCTTAGATCATGCCTAAGACCACTTGGTACATTACATTTCCTGTCTTCCAAGTTATTGCAGGTGAAAGTTTTATCAAAGTCAACCATTTCAAAAGTACTTTATATCGTCAATGATTGTTTGCTTACCTTCACTGCTATGTCCTGAGAGTAGTATCATATCTCGTAGGTATTTTCTTACAGTCCTCTCATGGTATCAATTTATGTAGCAATGTAGCTGTCGGGATAGGGTAAGTGTTGCCTCAGTATCTAGCAGCTCCTACACAACCAGAAATCTGCAGAAACAAAAGTGCTACAGTTCACTTCAGTTTCCATTCACTATCCCTCATCCCCCCGAAAAAAAAATCACATAATTTTGCTGCACATTAATGAAGGAGGGCAAAACTATGATCATTCTCCTAGAAGGGTCCACAAGCATTTTGAACTATTATTTAATTGACTGTAAAGTATTATAGAAAGAGAAAGTATCCTGTGGCTGTAATGATAGAATATAGAATTTAAGTGGGGTAAGACAGGATATAAAGCAAGCATGGGTTGAAGGCTTACACCAACATATTTGAGAACTATAGTGATCCTAAAATCAGCACGTGCTATAATAGGGCTATTTGAGTAAAGGAGCTAGAAAATATATAAGAATTCGATTAAAAAAATAATTAACATTTCTGGAGGAAATATTCTCTGATTAAATTAATATCATAATATCACTTTTCTTGGATCTGACATTCCAATATTTGACTTTATTTTAGAAATTCTGGCAATTAGAAAATGTCACTAGGAGTGCAATTAACACATGACGGCATGCTGTTGTTTTTCAAGAGTGGTTTTCTGAATATCTTAGAGGTCAATGTGGATCACTAAATATCTGTTTGAATAGATTGATAGATATTAATTATTAATTGTAAAGACAAACTAAAATTAGTGTATTAATCAGGCATTTTTTTTTTTCATATTTGAGGTACATTTGGCATTCTCATTAGAATGATCTGACAGAAATCTCTAGAACTAAGTCCAGGTTGAAACTCTTTATTTCTCCCTTGCTGAGTTGTTTTTAAAAATAAATGCTTTTTAAAAAAATAAAAAAAAATACAAAGGTAATACATCAGAAATAAACTGATTACTAAATAAGGGCTAACTTTAGAAATTTTCTTAAGAGGTTTTGAATCTAATTCAGCTAACATAATACAAATTTGTACTTTGTAAATGGTATAGAGAAATTACATTATTTAAAAAAAGCATAATCTATAAATGTCAGAGAAAAAGTCATAAAATAATGTTGTTTCTTTAGGAAAGATAATTGTGAGAAAGAATAAAGTAATTGTATTTCATGACCAAGAAAACTTCAATTTTGCTATTTATTAGTTTACACTGTGTTAGCTCTGCCCCTATTTAAAAGTACACAGAACTCATTGTGTAGCACCCC
This sequence comes from Cynopterus sphinx, assembly GCA_030015415.1. Taxonomy (NCBI): domain Eukaryota; kingdom Metazoa; phylum Chordata; class Mammalia; order Chiroptera; family Pteropodidae; genus Cynopterus; species Cynopterus sphinx. The sequence goes on along the minus strand of CM057384.1, from coordinate 22,993,203 downwards.
TAGAAACATGAGAACATCAGGAGAAAGAGGCAGCCATCATTTAGAAAACAAACAGTGAAATGAATTGCTATCTGTCACCTTTCTAGCTGTTAGTTGACCTATAGTTCCCATCTACTCTGAGTGGTTTCATGCACAATTCTTAATGGAGTACAAAAGAAAAAAGGCATGCCTACATTTTTAGAATGACATAGTCATTCTCCAAAGGTTCCCCCTTACAGGTAAAGAATTGTGACTCTTTCATCTTTGTGGTCAAATTCCTTTTTTCTCTCAGAAATAAAAGAATGTTCTTTGTCTGTGATTTTCCTTCTTTCTCATCAGTCCTGAGTGATGAAAGACAGATACTAACAAGTAGAATTAGATTCTCTCTTGGATCAAAAACTCTGGAGGTAAATCAGTTTGTCAGCCATTTTCCTCCATTAGGATAGAGAGCGTAAGGTTTGCATAATTCCTATTAAGTTCCCACCTCAACATAATTAGGAGTGTGAATAACCAGCTGATCAGCTGTATAGTGTAGACACGATCTATGGAAAATGTCAGTAACCTTGCCTACATGCTATATCCAATGCATTTATGTACTCCATTTCAAGAAGGTGAGGGCATGGTAATGTGTGGCATGTTATCTTTCAACACCAAAAACAAAATTTTAAAAGATCTGTCACGCATCCAAAACCTTTAACATTTGTGTAATTTACCACCATGTTCAGCAAACATTTTTGAAATCTTAACAATGAGAAAATTATTACAAGATACAAAGATGATGAAAAACTTTTTGGACATTTTTCTGTTTCTTCCAATTGTGCCATAATGGCAAGCCTACAAGGTGAACAGCTTGTGGATGGATATAGGATGGTGCAGGTCTCAAATGTGTTCACACAACTGTAGCATGCTGGTTAAATACTTACAAAGAACTAAAGAGTGTGGGAGGTAGTATTTTACACAAATTCACATAGAAAAGATATCTTTTTGTATTCTATAATGTGGTGAGATTTCTTTTCATTTATCTGATTTTTGTTTCACTTTTTGCATTTTAATTGAAGGGAAGACTGTAGATGAATCTCATACTTTCTACTCTGAGCCATACTCTTCCATGAGATTTTAGATTTGGCTAAAGGTCAGTTTTATAGGCACAATTTTTATTTAAGCTTAGAGATGTATTTTGGCTGACACTAGAGATGTGGTTAATAAAATGAATCATAGTAACCGAAAGTGATATTAAATTCAAGATTCAGAAATCATAGCCTATAACCAAACCAAATACTCAGTCGTAGGGATGGACAAATGGGTCCTTTCGTCTAGCACAGTGTTACTTCCCTGGTTAGTTTGACACTGACATTTCCTTTAGGTAATTTTTTCTTTCTTATTCTTTTTTTTTCTTTTTCTTCCTTTTCTTTTTTTTATATTATTTTATTAAATAATCAATTTGAGATAAATACCATCACTCAAAATATTTAGGCAGGTCAGTTTGGTTGAACTCTTTTACTTTTAGTAACAATCCATCATTATTTGATCACATTAACTAAATCGATTTGTCCCTCGTTTTGATGTCTGTACATAGCAGGTTTTTTTAATGGTTGACTCAAATGGGATGTGGGATTACAAAAGTTTTTAAAAAGTTAAAGATTCCTGAGATTTTATTGCAGAATGGTTCTGTAAAAGGGTAAGTGGACATCCTCACTATTCATATGGAGATGAAGACTCACTGCTAATGAGTTCTCAGTAGTAGGATACATGTTTTAGTTTGTTTCATTTTCTTGCATTGATTCTGTTTTAAAATTTGGGAAAAGGTTTATGTTAAGCAAGTCACTCTTTCTGACTAAGTACATTCTTTGCATTTAAGGTAAATTCTGTCTGCAGGAGAATGGAAAGACAATAAAGAGGATCACCAAGGAACCAAACAGAAATTTGGCCTCATCAGCAGAAAATTGCTAATCATATTAAAAATGATTAAAAAAAAAAACCTATTCAGCAACAGACCTATATCATTTTGATTATATTTTAGAGGAGTAATTAATTCTCTATGTAAACTCCCATAGGAGGGGTACCTGCTAAAGAAAGTAATTCAAATAATGGCCCTCATCTAATTCCCAGCACATTTAATAAATGTACATAATTTTCTTAATTTTATGATTTCTTTCCATAATTTTTCCCTTAAAATATTAGAATGGTTACTGCAAGACTTATAACAAGAGCTTTTTGAATAAAGGAACAAGTTACAATTGAATATTGAGACAAATACATAGAAAACACCTGAACAAGCCATTCAACATCTTTTATTTCCCTCTGTCAAGGAAAGCATGAATACCTGGTTGAGATTATTAACTATATATACTTAATATATAGCCATATGTATATTTTCTGTTCATATAAATGTACCTTTAGTTCATATAAAATTGATTTTTTTATTATATTCAGTACAAAGTAATATAAATTTAGACCTATACACATCTAAGTTTGAAAGCATTTGTTCCACCTTTCTGGGTATTTGCTTATCTAAAACATGTTTTTCAATTCCCAATTCCTTTAAATGAGTGGTCCATGGTAAAACTATCTGCATATGTTATTTTTCAAATGGCATTTTAATTAAAAGTGCTACATATAAAGCTGGGTGTAGTAATACAGCTTTGCTACAAGAATGAAAATTCCAAGATCAAATTGTAGGATTAATATAGTCAAAATTGTAATACATTTTGAATATTCATGCTTACATTTTCTCTCATTAGAACAAACTATGAAAATTGACTGACCACCCAGAAATTGCAATAGTCCTTAAAGAGAGAGAGACAGAGAGAGACAGAGAGACAGAGAGAGAGAGAGGCAGAGACAGAGACAGAGACAAAAATAGAGACAGAAACAGGCTGTTTCCAGACCTGGGTTACTTCCATTGTTAAAAAAAAAAAATTTATTGCAGAAATGCACACTCATAGTCTGTAACGTCTTATTTTTAAGAAAAATTAGTAACTTACATCAGTACAGTTTTTATATTAGTACAGTTATGAAAAATATGAAAATATATTATAGGATTGCTTAAATATTGCTTAAAATAATTAGACACATGCCAGCATTTAAAATGTAAAATGTTTTTTTTTTTTTTGTAATTCTAAATGATGTTTTATGATATTTGGTGTTTTATGCATATATACGTGTGTGTGTGTGTGTGTGTGTGTGTGTGTGTGTTTGTGTACACAAGAATCTTAAGGCTGCTATTATTTCTTTAAGTGTAAAAAGGTGAAAATTAAACATTTTCACTTTGCTTGGACAAGTTGGCAGGAGTCGATTTAAAACCTAGGATGTACACATCTTAAGAAAAAAAAAAAATATTAACCAGTTAATGTGGTTTGAAAATATGTACTGGAAGGACATCAGTTTAACTCAGTAACTAGCTAGAAATCGAAGGTCAATAAAGAGAGATACATTTATGTTTTTATATCTTGTTAAAAATTTGATTAGGTATTCTTCAAATAACAGAATATGCTGGCAGATCCCTCCCCACTTTGTCTTACAAAGCTAGCAAATTTGTGATATTGGTAGTAAGATTTTTGAAACACACTTTTGCAGCACAAAAAACTGAACAAAATTAAAAAGATGTGCAGTATGTAAGACACATATCCATATACATGTGTGTTTATATGCATATGATCCTAAAGAACAAGGTCTTATATGTTGACATATATCATCCATGCATTTTTATCTTGACACTGAAAAAGATGGGCCGAAGCTTTTAGAAATCAAATGTGAACTCATTTTGAAATACCAGCAGTGTTTGAATTTTAAATTAACCTATTTACAATGAAACTATGCCTGCTGATTGCCATCATCTTCAGGAAAATTAACAGTAACGATCATTGGTGTCATAATGCAATTTCCTCACAAAAATCACATAGGCTTCATTACTGTTTACATAAATTGTCATAAATACCAATTATGGCTGAACATAAAATGTAATGCTCTTTTTTAAATCATAATCAGACAATTGTTCTTCTAATTCATATGCTAGGGGAATAGGGTTTTGATTCAACCTTTGTTGTGAAGGAAGTGTTTTGATGGTAGTTTTGCTCGGAGTGCTGGTTGGCTTCTTGTCAAATCATGTAGTCCTTGTCCCCTTTCAGCGTGTCCTCTAATATACTGGGGAGAACATGGAGGCGTGCTAATGGCAGATGAGAGAGATATACACTGAAAGTGTCCTCTAGACTTCAGCTGAGAGGTGGCTTCCGGTGGGATTTATAACAACATTTGGTGTAATTATGTAGAAGCCCCCATAAAGGAATAATGCAATAAAAGACCTGTTAGAGAAGCACATTTGCAGCACCAATTCCAGGTTCCCCCATAGGTCAGCAGAACAAATAACCAGTAAAGGCAATGCCCTGTTAAATGGCTAATTTTCAAAACAAATAAGAGCTAAGATGCTGGCAAGGGAGTAGAGGAAAAAGGCCAGGAAGAAAATATTCAGCATCCTTATCATTTTGGTCTCTAAGAAGGAGATAAATCAGCTTGAAAGGTTATTCAGATAGAAAGTCTGAGCGGGGACATTTCTCCCTGAGGACAAAAGCCCTGTCTTTGCTTTCTATAATCTGGCAAAGCAAAGGGGAGAATCATGGCTTTGGGCCTATTTTATCTCACTGTAGAACTCTTTCTATTTGTCTACTGGTTTGTTCTTCAGCCTTTCTTCTTGACCTGCTTACTTCTAAAATTTAAAAAACTAAGTCTGCATGCAGTTCCCATCCTCTTCTGCTTTACAACAGTCCTTAAGAATTAGAAAATGACAAAAAAAAATAATAATAATTCCATTGATTCTTTGAACAATGCTGTCCATGTGTGTTGGTGACCCCACACAATTACATGTATCTGGGAGGTATGGTAGGTGACTTGCTGCTGTCCCTCCCCACATCTCAAAACTGAGTAGTCTTTCATTTTAATGAGTGCTGGCAATTTGTCCTAGTTCTCCCAGATTCTCTCCTAGTTGATTGAAGCAAGCCATACTGATATTAGTTAGCTTGTTAAGTTTAATGAAACAAAATTATGATTGTTGATCTAAGAGGAAAAGAATAAATAAATAATAAAGCACTGATAGGGATTTCTTCTCTGTGAGAAATCAAAGTGGAACAAACAGAAATCCAGTAAAATTAGCTGCTGTTGTTTCACTAAGCTAGAAAAATGCCAAAGGTAAACAAATAACACCAGCAGGGAGGAGAAAATGAAACTTACTTTTTTTTTTCATCTTTCATAATCTCATGCATTATCGGTAACAGGGTGAGACATTTTAATACGGTGTGATCATCATTAAAAGGCAGATATTTATCTTATCACAGTGCATTAAACTCCCAGAAGGAAGTGGGAAAAGCGAGAGAGAGTGAATGACTCTCATGAACTATTTAATGAAACACTATGGTTGTATTTTTTCTTGATTGTTTTTCTTAAAAAAAAAAAAAAAATCTGATGTTGAATAAAACTGGTTCCAAATATACCCAGATTGCACCCCGGGCCTATGCATTTTGAGAAGTCTCTACTGTGTTCTGACTTTGTTTAATAATTTCTAATTATGTTCTACAACACAAAATTAAATATTTCTATCTCCATTGTGTGTATTTATTCATGAGGTGGGCATTAATCGTAAAACAATGTATCTTGTTGTTTATTTATACCAGATGTGAGTATTTATGTTGCTCTGTTCAGGGTTCCCAGCTAGGTCTTTATTTGTACACAGAGCCTCCTGGTTTGCATGAAAATGGGTTTTGAGCTCTGGAGTTCATCTCCATTCTTGTATTTAAAACAACAACAACATAACAACTTTTTTTTTGTAAGAGGAAGAATTTATGAATAACTAAGAGATTTCTGCTGTGGCTCTGTTGGTCTCTCACCAGCAAGGCAGCCAGAATACATTTTAGGGACCAAGAAAATTCAATTTGGGATTTGCTTTCACAGTTTAGGTTGCTGCCTTCTTGCAAACAAAAGCTGCCTGGGCCATGGAGAGCCTTTCTTCTGAAATACATTTGCATACTGTTAATTTTCTATTTATTTTTGACTTTAAAAATGTATCAGTTTGTTGGGCTGGAGTGGAAAGTGCTTCTAGTGTATCCCTCTGTGTTTGCCTCCATGTTATCTAACCCAGTCAGTGAACATAAGAAGCTTCTTATAGGTATTTTTAAAAGGATATCTTGCTTTTGCAATTTTATTAGCATGTCTTATATCCTCTCAATTCTTCTGCCTAGGGTAATAGCCTTTATCAATTTCTGTGTCTCTCTAAGAGATTTTATTATGTCTACAAAAAACAAAAATATGTATTTTCCCCATTTTAATGCAAATTGCAGCATAGCTACTGTCTATCACTCCCCCCCTCCATTTGACATTATATCTGAAGATTGTTCCATATCAGAATATATATAAAATTAACATTAATAAAACCCTCTCGGTTCTTTACTATAGTTATATAATATTCTGAGTATGAATATACACAAAGTATTTAACAAAGGACCATGTTTTATTTTTAATATTAAATCAGCTATATATAGCACAATGATTGCCTCATAAGATGCTTTTAAATAAACTTTTGTAGACCTATACAGAATGATCAACTGGTTCGTGCACAATGATCTTGTGATGTGGTTCTTCTTCAGTGTGATTGGTGATCAGGTAAACACAGCCCATTCTTAAATACTGTGCTTAAGAGTTAAGGGTGACTGATCTATTTCAATGTGGAGAAATAAATTAGTGTCTAAAGAGCATTTTCTTTGGTAGAACAGGCAACCTTCCAAGTGAGGAAAGTATCCATGTCTTTGCTATAGTGCCCTAAGATGGAAGATGTATAATGAGGGACCTACTAAGGGACTCTAATCTACAGGTATGATTTGCTTTGCTCAGTTAATAAATATTCAAAGTAGTTGACATCATTAACTATTTTAGAGATTTAACATCAAAATCTATTCTGGTAACATCTGTTGAAAAGCCTGATGATCTAGCAAGAATTAGCCTCCCTTTCTTCAAAATAATAGCCCCTGGAACTGGACAAGACAAGAGAATGAGGGCTGGGATTTTCTCAGACCAACTGTAGATGACTGAAATCATAAAATGCCTGAATCCAGTAGGCATTTAAGTTTGCCGTAGAGAGCCTGAGAGTCAGAGTCTATATTTAATACCACATAAGATAAGTGCTCCAATAATGATTATGATTACTGTGATGTTAATGTTAAGATACCTGGGGAATATAAATTCCTCATGTTACACAAGAGTAATATGAGCCCCACTGGGCATCTTTCCTCCTGCTAATACCTTCCAATATGTTTGACTTTATTTAATCATATAGATACCTGGTATTATTCCCAGGCCATGAGTGAAGATTTTCATAACTGGTGATACAAACACAAGTGCCTCGTTATAGGGAGTCTAGGGCTGCTCATATATGGTGGACATTTTTAAACATATGAGGCAAAATCATGTATGAAAACTGGAAGATTTGGAGGACTAAATCAACATGAATGTTGAAAGATATTGCACTTTCATTTTCCAACCTGAAAAAGTGAAAGGCCCAACTCCAGGCCACTCTTTCCATCCTGTCTCACATAAAAGAGTGAAAACAAAATAAAACAAAACAAAACTGAAAGCTCTTATGAAGAACACAGCCCAGGGGCACAGGTCACTAAAACACTGAGACCTAGTGATAGGGCTGTAAGACTCTTCCCCTCCCCCTCATCTTACCACCATATCACTAAAGGACTAGATACCACAGTTCCTTTAACCTAGTACATTATGCCCAGCTGTCAACAAAAAATTACAAGGCATGCTAAAGGGCAGAGAACACAGTTTGCTGAGACAGCAAGCATTAGAAACAGATTCAGGTTCAAAGATGGCAGGGGTATTAGAATTATCAGACCAGAAGTTTAAAGTAATTATGATTAATATGCTTGGACATTAATGAAGGAGGAGGATGTTACTAAATAATATAGAAATTAAAGAATTGGATAGGTAACCTGTATTCTATTGCCTTATACATTGTGCATTTTGAATTTTTGATTGGTGTTGGATACCAAAGAATCCAACTTATTATGTAGAGAAAGGAAAACATTAGGATAAGAAAAGATACAAGCTATTCAAGGGTGGTTAATAAAAGCCCATCCTGGAGTATGAGGATACTAAAGCAGAGCTGGCTTCACAGACCAGAGGCCTGCTGGCAAAATTATTCTATTAAATGCAAGGTGAGTCCAGAAGTAACACCTAGCACCTGAGGGCCATGAGTGGCATAACCTGGGAGTCTGGGTGCCAAGCTGCCAGCCACAGGAATTGTTATGTGCTTCCCATAGTTCACTTTCTTTTCCTTCACTTAGGCTTCCTAGATCAATCTGAAGATTTGCTGCTTGGATCCGATGGCACTGGGATCCCGCAAAATAGAGAGATTCCACATGGAGGGAACTCCTTAAATATTTATTCCCTTTTAAGGTAACTTAAATGCTGTGATTAGTATTCTCTAGTTGAAAGGTCACCAGATTAAATGCTATGCATCCCTTCTCTCCTTCCAGTCATCTCTCAAAAGGGTGCCATTCCTTGTATGTCTGCCATCTCTGTATTCTCACAGCTTCAGTCCTTCACGGAGGAGGGCTAGGAAAGATCCCACCCTGGTAGACATCCCTAAGTTTGCTCAGGAAAAGGAAAGACAACTGAGTAAAAACTCGCCACATTTTAAGAGACAGATCAGAACATAGAAAGCTCCTTTGGTTCTGGCATCTTTTACTAATAACAGCCCCAGTAATAATCAGGTGATGAGGATGAGAACTATCAAAAAGGAATACTATCCACCTCTACTCACCAAATCTGGAAGGGGGGCAGTGCATAAACAGGCTTTTATCTTCAAGTCTCTGGTTTGATTCCAGATATAATGAGACCGACCAAATGTCACTCTAATTAGAAGACAATAAAGTTCCATAGCAAAATGCATTCCACAGTTTGAACTCACTTCAAGGAGACATTTGTCTTCATTATGGGACGTGCGTACTTGGGGCTTGGCGGGCATTTCTGCTTTAAAGATGCTCGTGCCATAATGAGTGTGAAGATGGAAACCTTTTAACCAGTTCTGCATGCCTCAGGCTTGCCCCGATCATGGAGCCTGGGCCTCCAGATACAATTCATCTAGGCCAAGTCACTCTTCTAGACTGCTTTCCTATAATTGTTCCAAGAGAAGGAAGGAAAGAAATACAGTCCTGACAGATTGTGGAGGTGATAAAGTTCCTGAAAATTAGAACTGCTAATAGAGTAAAAGTCTATTATTATTTAAAATCTCCTAAGGTTTAATACTCCCCCCACCTCCTCTCTATTTTTAATTGAAATAAGAAATTCTGCAGGGGATATAACCAATTGAGTCTATATCAAGTCAAAAGCTTAAGTGTGTACCTTATTTGTTCATAAGTAATAGATCTTTTCCCCTGCAATTTCCTGTAGTGTCTGCCCCCTGCCCAGTGGAATGGTTGTCATAGGATGCAGTGGCATAGTCTTCCAGGGCTGGTAAATCACTCACGTTCAACACCTGCTGGTAAAAGGACCCTTTGGAAACTGAAGTTTCCTCTCCTCTCTCTTTTCTCATTCTTCCATGCTCGGAATTACAACATAAGTGAATGTGTTCCTATCCTTTTGTAGATATGCATCATGTTGGGAGGACCATGATACTTAGAGAGAAGAGCGAGTAAGAGGAACCAGAGATGATGACATCTCCCAGTAGACTATGATTCAGTCAACATGAGATGTTGACACTAAAAAGTAGAAAACAAGTTGAGGCTGCTTGTCTCCTGGATATGTCATTTTATTCTACCTTTCTATTAAAATGGAAATATCCAATCTATTTGTATTATAGGATTCTGGTAAGAAATAAATGAACTATCATGTGAATATGTTGAGCAAAAGGTTTAAAAAAGTTAACCAATCACTCTTCTACATCTAAAATAATACAAGTACAGATAACTGAAAGTCACAAATACATTCAGGAGGCAAAAGAAAGAATACGTAAACCGAGTCTGTATTCCAGATTTCTTTTTCACACACACAGGTGGTCTCTGACTTTTGATAGTTTGATTTACTTTTTTTTTTTGAATTTACAATGGTCCTAAAGCAATATGCACTATAAATTACATAACATATTCAATCTTTATTATAAAGTAGGCTTTGTATTAGATAATTTTGTCTAACTGTAGGCTAATGTAACTGTTCTGAACATGTTTAAGGTGGGCTAGACTAAGCTATGATGTTTGGTAGGTTAGGTGTATTAAATGCATATTTTACAATATTTTTTACCTAGGATGAATTTATCAGAATAAGTCAAGGAGCATAAGTCAAGGAGCATCTGTATATATGTTCACCTCACCAGCTGTTGGAGAAGAAGAATGCAGCATGGCCATAAGCTGACAACTGCACAGACTCTAATCCAGGTTTCCTGAATCCACAGCTTGCCCTACTGTAAGACTTTAAATGAGTCATCGTTCTTTAAATTTTTTATCCTTAGGAAGGTGATCATTTTCAGGAGACCTTGGAATGCTCTCTTGACAAAATTAGGACTCAATTGACATTAGATGTTCTTTTTATCTAAATAAACATCATGTATTCCTGCCTCAATATTTTTTATTACACTGTCTTCTCTACTTTTGAAAAGTCCTCTGCCCTGTATGATACTTTATTTAATTTCCTTTGGGATAAGGAGGTTTACACTAACACTTCAAACCTATATTGGTGTCTCTCTTCTCTGAGCTCCTAGAGTCCTTATTGACAGTCCCTCAGTTGTATATTAATTGTAGACTTGCTATTCGTATGATTTTTTTGTTGTTTATTATTGTCTAGGAATTGGCATGAACAGTAGAATTAACTTAAAACTCGGTATTAACAGACCAGAAATTGAACTGTTTGTCCAACATCTTCAAGAACCTTGTTTAACGTTTTTGAGCTTCATTATATTAACCTGTAAAGTGAAGGTGATGACAATTATACCTACCTCACAATTGTGAGAATCAACAGAGAAAGGTCTGTGAAAGTTCTTGATAACCAAGAAAATTGATTTACTGCTCTTATATGTACTTTGGTCTATCCAATCAAAAGTATGGTCTTTAAGAAATAGTGTGCTATATATTTTGGAGTTCTATACCATCTGGCAAAATATTCTGTGCCTAATAGATATTCAATAAATATCTACTGATTGTTAAGTTGACATATTGAATAAATACATTAATCAACAAAGGTGTAGTTTGAATAAAGTTTCATGGCATGAGACACAGAAGAGATACAGAGTACACCAGGAGATAAAAATTGACCTAAAATCAACCAAAAGAAAGAGTTTGAGCCTCAGTTAAAAGCCTTTGTGTATTTGTGGTATATGTATATGCATGGAGAGAGAGAGAGAGATAGAGACAAAGGCTTAAGAACTAAGAGAAAAAATATGTTTAATAAGGTATAAAAGAAAAAAAAAATTCTCTTAAGGTTCACCAGAAGTATGTTAAGAAGAAATGTTATCTCTTAACCACATAGGGCACAAATTGGATATAGAAGATATGTGTGTGTGTGTGTGTGTGTATACACACACATATATATGTATGTATATATGTATATACACATATATATGTATGTATATATACATACATATATATATATGTGTGTATGTGTGTGTGTTGTGTGTGTGTGAATATAAAAATATATATATATATATATATATATATATATATATATATATATATATATATAATCTGACAAGAATTATAATCCTTATCATCATAGATCTACACTCTCAGGCTTTGTAGTTAGATGCTTAGAAGGCTGGAAAAACCTTGCAGCTGGAACAGGAAATTCTTTAGAGCAGTTCTCAGTGCTAAGAGCCACAAATGCCTCCTATCTAAAACTAATGTTTTCTATCACGCAGTGTAGTATCCTTAAATACAATTCATAAATAATGTAACTTACAGCATGCAGGACTTAAAAAAAATGTATCAAAAATTTAATTTTAAGATAAATAAAAGGTATATGACATACAATAAAATAATGCATATTTCAATATTTAAATGCACAGGAATAACTACTAGGAAACATAATGAAGTTCATGGCTGCTTTCACCTATGCATAGAATCTTCATGAATGAATCAACTACAAATTATGCTAATGCAGCATGCAGTATTGATATTCAAATACCAGCAGTGGTATTTTCATTAGTGAAGTGATTTTCTGAAATGACAAAAAAGGTCTTGATAAAGTTCTGAAAAAAAAAACAAAAAATGATTTACTGAATAGCTGAATTCATAGAAAAGTGAGTGAATAGTAAAGCTGACTTGCTTTTGTATAAAACAGGTGTAGAGTCTAGACTTATGTACATAAAGACAAATGAGGCTTGAAATTTGTGTGGGGCCTGGGATATATTTTTGCATGTGATTTTCTGCACATTTTTTGGTTTCCAACCACTAAATTCCAGTACTACCCACCAATATTTTTTAAGAACAAAAATGCCCTCAAACATCTACATTGCCTTTGTTCATTGTTTTGGGGAATGAGAACTCATGGAAAGACAATTCTATAAGGTAGGTTTATTTATTATTACTAATAAGTAAATTTAAGTATTTAAAATATAAATAATTCTCCCGAGGTCACACTGCTAATAAGTATAGGAGCCAAGAGTTGAAATTGGGCTAATGTCAAAGACCTTTTTGATTTCTTTCTTCTGCCAATGGGATTCTCTAACAAAAGCAAAGATTCTCATTTATATTAGAAATTGCATTGTGAGACCTCTGCAGGGCTTTTTTATATCACCCTGTTGATTCAACCACAAAAAAGTTCCTAGAAGAGATGGAATTTAGGTGCTCTTCCTGGTAAGAAGGAGAAAAGAGGCGTCAGAAACAATAGAGCTTTACTAATTGCTGCAACTTCCATGGTTGTCTAAAATTCTGACGGGTCCTAAGAGAGCACTTCTATACAGATTCTGAACAAAATGGAACCAGAATATACCTTCTATGGCATCACAGTTGTTCTGGTTCAATAGAACCACCCTTCTGGAACTTTACCACACGATAAGATAACACTAAATAAGAAGCCTCTGTTTAAACCACTTCAACCTGGGAAACAAGTAAAATCTAGAACAGAAATGAACTTTACACCTATTCATTTGGAATCAAGAAAGTTATTTCTTAATAATGGGATCATTACAATAAATAAAAAATAACCTGTTGATTCCATTGTGTGATTTCTCGAGTTTTAGTGACTCATTGCTCCTAGTTGCATTCTCATTCCTTTGTTAATGTCTAAACTGTTATACTTTAAAATAAGGTTAGACAATCACAATGTCCTTCAGAAAGTGAATGGATAAGTAAACTGTTGTATATCCAGACAAAGGAATATTATTCAGCTCTAAAGGTAAATGAGCTATCAAGCCATTAAAGGATGTGTGGGAACTTTAAATGCATATTACAAAGTGAAAAAGCTCCATGTGGAAAGGCTACATACTGTAGGATTTCAACTATATGACATTCTGGAAAAGGCAAAACTATGGAGAAAATAAAAAGATCAGTGGTTGCCTGTGAGAAAGTCAAGAGGAAGAAATAAATAGTTGGAACACAGAGAATTTTTATATAAGTGAACTTTTTCTGTATAATATTAAATTGATATACAGCATTTTATATTTCCCCAACCCAGTGAATGCACACCAAGAGTGAAACCTAAGGTAAACTATTGACTTTAGCTGACTACGATGTATCAAGGTATGCTCCTCATTTAAAAGTCTACCATTCTGGTAAGCAATATTGATAATGGAGGAGAATATACATATTTGGAGTCAAAGGATATGTGGGAAGTGTCTGTACCTTTCTCTCAATTTGATTCAAATCTAAAACTTCTCTTTAAAAAAATCTTAAAAAATAAGGCTAGAAATATTATTCCTAATCTCTATGACAAAGTATAAATGACTACTATCAGATTAGGTGCTCTGATGAGTAGGGCACATGGTATGAAAAGAGAGAGGATTATTTGTGGAGAAGTGTGACTCTGAAGAGGGGTTGGGCATTAAGAGCAGAAATAAAGAACCTGATATATAACTCCTTGACCTTCCCAAAGACTCCTTCTATAGTGTAGACTAGGAGAGGTCATGACCTTGGCACTTGTTAATTATTTTCATCAACCACTTTTTCTCAAAGATTTCAACTATGTTTATTACTGTCTAGCATCCCAATGCTTGCTCATAATACTACTAAATGTATGCATAAGCCTTTGCTTATATACTTTTTGATTCCTATTTTATCTAATGAATTTGATTCCAAGTGAAGCAAGAACAATGCCCTCTATCTTTTTATATTCTCCACACCATAAAGGACAGTAGTTTAAAAAAATGAGTAAGTGCTTGCTGAATGACTTCCTGATATAATCAACAAACCAAAACAAAGAATGTGAAAAACCAGAAATGTATTTAGAGACGAATAGAAACCCTGTTCTGCATTTTAAAATTCAGAAACATTAAAAAAACTTGCCCTAGGTCCCACAAGTAGTTGACAACCATCCAGGACAAGAACCTAGGTGTTCTAAGTCCCAATCCAGTATCTTCCATTATATCATGAGCTGTCTCATGGGAGCCTAACAAATTAGGTCTCAGGAATGTTACGCTTTCTATTGTCTTCATTTTTCTTTTAAATTTGGCACACGATTTTTGTCCATTGGACCATCTAAACTTTTACTTTTCATTGTTCAGAGAAATTGCCCCAGAACTATCAACAAAAATGACAGAGATATCTATTCATGTGCTATTCATCCATCATGTAACCCGGTGCAGTTATTTACATAGCACCGTGACACTAGTAAGCAAACACAGTGGAGAAAAAGAGAACGAGGAAAGGACAAAAAAGACATCTGTGATTTTTATGAGCCATTTTCTTTACAGTGTGCAATACCCAATAAGCCTAATGTATACAGTAGGTGTATCTGTCATGGTCTATATGATGCTTTGGTGATTGTGCCTTTGCCATTATCAATAGAGCCATTACAAAACACACTACCCCATCTTCTGCTGAGATACGTACATTGGTACATTGCCAAACAGTTTCATGTGATGTAGAAATCTGCAACAGTTTACTAGACATTACTAGACTGACAATAAAACAGTAGAAGCTTTTTGCTAAAGAAGCAAATAGATCCCCAGAACAAGAGCCTCTAATTCAAATACTTAAACCGACGTCTTGCTCCAAGTTGCTAATAAAACGAATACTATAGTGCGAATCTGCCTTTATTTCATTAACACCATTCCACATACACAAACATACCCTCATATACAAACACAAGCACACACAATAAGCACAGGGGCACACACACTTTCAAAGGCTTAGAAATATGATTTAAGACTGCTAAGCCAGTATCCAACTCAAAGCACTGCTCTCAGAAAACGAGGTCTCTTCTCTCTCACGTGACTTCTCAAAACACCAAATGACTGAGCACATAGTCGGTGCCCAACAAAGTGACTGAAATACTGATTGTTTTTTTAACTGTTACAAACTGCCCATTTTGTTGTATAGCCATAGAGAAATTCTATGGCCATCAAATGATGATCAATTTCAAGGAAGTGAGTTAGATCTTGAAGGAAATGAAGGCGATTTGGCAGTTCCAGGATTTTAGATTGCTACTTTGTCTTTTTTTTTTTTTTTTTTTTAGACAGTGTGGAAGGTGGTAGAGCTGAAGGGAATGGCTATTCTGTTTCATTACTGATAACTGTGTTTCTGTCCCATAAATCTGAGAGGAAACAAGCCAGTTCTAACACATGTTCCTCCTCCTGCCTCCTCTTTCACCATTCCTCCATCCAAACTCACTTGGGAGTCCAATCTGGACTTCAATAAGAGTGAACCAGAACAAAGGCTTTCCCAATCTTCCATGTGGCTAAAAAATAAATATTCAGTAGAAATATCTTTGTAAACCCTAATGTCTAGGAGAAGCATAAAGAAGAAAGGAAAATAATGTCGATGACAGAAATATTTCCCCCTTTGACTCTGGTACCCTCTTTACTCTTACAAAGATATTATGCACTATCTGTTTTGGATATGCTTTATGATTCTTCATGGAAATCTCTATAGAGTTTCTAGAAGTAACTATTGGAATTGATTTCTGTCAGCACCGAAATTGCTATTTATTTCCAGCATTGACCCATCATAGAGACTACAATATGATATCAAGGATGTTAAAAGCTGCTGAGTAAGTAGCTCACCCACTGGCCTGCTATGGGGTTAAGTTCCTATAATGGTATTATTCCTTAAGGGCTTCTAGTAAGAATATAGTTCTTTTTTTCTTTTTTTAATCTGGGTCAAGGCTAATGTGTTATCCTAGGAGGGTTCATATATTAGCTAGTTAACATATTGGCAGGGGTTGTTGTCTCTGATTAAGCCATTACCACCCACTGTCCTGTAGCAAAGAAAAAAAAAACCAGGAGAATAGGGCACATAATAGACATATTTTGATAAAAGAGACAAAATTAAAAGCATGAAACTAAGTTTGGGGTAGTTAAAATTTTTGGCACCATGGTTTCCAGGCACTACTAGTTATCATTGAGATTGGGCCTTCTATAAAGCTAAATACTCTATTATCTTTTTCAAGAGCCAGAATTTGCTTACATGTGGGATTTCATAGGTAGTTCAGCATGGAGCTTACGTAAAAAAGTATTAATGTTAAGGCACTTTATAGTCCTTTGCATGACTTAAAACTAGTAGTTAAACTTCCTCTTCATCAGAGACTGCTCCTTTTATCATAAACATACAAAAATAATTTGAGAAAATTTCAGTTTTCACTTAATTTCATATATATACATTCATATACACATACATATATTCTAGAATAATTTTCTATTTAAAATTAAACTTCAGTTCTTCATGCTCCTTAATATTTTTGGGCCCTGGAAAAAAATTCATCTCATAGACCTAAAGCTGTAAGATGATAATATTGAAATGCAAGTCACAAGCTTCAATTAGGTACAATCAGAAATCATGCGGTGACTTCATTAAGTATCATTAAGAATGATCAAAATATTGCTCTTAGGAAAAATACATCAAAAGCATTGCATTTACACATTGATTAAACAGGATCTGCAATTTCTAAAATCTGGTACGAGAAAAAAGAATGGAGTAAATTAAGTGCTCATATCCCACTTAGCAACAAGGGAGTGCTTAGCAACTGGCAAAGGAAGAAATAAAGGGAGATGGTGGAAAACAAAATACTATCAGCCTCTGAAACTGGAGGAGGAATCAAAAAATGACAATGTAACTAATTGGGGTTGGAGGAAAGGTTACTGTTCAGGGAGCAGTGGGCAAGAAGACATCAGCCTGCTTTGTGTAAGGTTTTTATTTTCATATTTAGCTTTAGGAAACTGAACTCATAATTAGGAATCAGGATCACAGGAAGGGCTCTCATCAAATCTAAGACTGTGGCCACAGTCATTTTTGGTGACATGCATGTACCCTTTTACAAATATTTTCTTTCTTCTTCTTCTTCTTTTTTTTTGTATACTCAGATGCATAGTTTAGATCTCAGTTCCATAAGGTCTTAAGCCTTAAGGAGCTTAAAAAAGATTTGCTATTGTGTCCTTTTGAGAACTCTTTAGCAGTATTATTATTCTAAGCCCACCCCCTGATCTCCTTTCTTTGCGTTTGATCTGAATTCCCTGGGGAGGCACATTCACTCCATGGCTTCAATTCCTACTCTACGCTGATAATTCTCCTCAACCCTTCTTATCCACTCAGAGACACCTCTTCCTTGTGCTTAAATCTGTGTCCTTGGATCTTCCACAGGCTACTCAAACCTACCATGAAAGACCTCGTTCTCCCCCTCTTCTTGCTCCTTGCCTCCATTTACCATCTTAGGAAGACCACTGTTCAGGCAGAAACCCCATCCAAGAACCACCTTGTTTCTATCTTCTCACTACTCATATCTGCTGATAGCTAAGTTTTTTGGTTCTTTCCCTGAAACATATGTCAGACTCACTCTTTTCACAATCTGAGATAAAAAATTAATCTTTCTCCCCCATGAGCAAAATTCAAATTCTTAGTATCACATGTAAATTCTTCACAATCTGCCTAAATTGACTTTTCCTTTTAACCTTGGTTCTACCACTTTCTATTTGCACATACGGCACATTCGGACCATTTCAAATGTGTCTTCATTCCTGGAATGTGCCATGTTTGCTGACAGGCTCATCCAAAACTCTTGGTGTGCTCTCCTCTTAATAAGTCTTTTCCTTTTATTCAAATGTGAAAACTCTCAATGTCTTAATGCTTACCTCTTCATCGCATTTCATTACAGGGTAGATGGTAAAGTTCCATGTTAATTTTTATTTATCAAAGAAAAATCCCAGGGGAACAGACATTTGGAATTTAATTTCTGACATTACAAGAAATTATTTACTATTATTGAATAGTAAATATTCAATAACTATATTTAATTGAGTTAAATATATGAACTAAGATTCAGTATTCCCCAATTTAGAACCTAAAAAGGAAGGGTTGAAATCTTTTTTTTTTTTTTTTCTGTAAAGAAATAGTAAACATTTTAGGCTTTACAGGCCATCTAATTTCTGTTGTAAGAACTATATACTTCCATTGTAGCATAAAAGCAGCTATAGACATTTCCTGCCTCTACTCTCCCTGCCCCCAAACTGAGCATGTCTGTGATCTAACAAAAATTTATTTATAAACACTGAAATTTGAATTCACATAATTTTTAGGTGTCGTGAAATAATGTTTTACTTTTGATTGTTTTTCAACCATTTAAAACTGTTGAAATGGCTCAAGAACCATACAGAAACACTCAGCCAGCTGGATTTAGTTCCCAGGCTGTAGTTTGCTGAACTCTGCTATGTTCATCACCTGTTTCAGCTCCTTATTTGGCCAAGACTTCATATGTATCTCATTTGAATTTTTGCCATCTACAGTTTGCTTAGTATATTTATCATTTAACATAATTCATATCAATGTCATTGCCTTATTCCAACAGTCATTTAAATTGCATCCCAACCAGAAAGTCTATAAGACCTCTGGTTCAGATATAACCCCTCTATTGGTAATATGTTAACTATTGACTCCAACACTTATTAAAATGTGTCTATTGAGTAGGCAAAGATCTTGGCCCTTTTTTGTCTAACGATTTAGAACAAACACAGAGTCTCTATGTGATCCAGTGTTTGACAGCCATTTACTCCTTAGACACATCCCTATTGTCATAATTAATTTTTCAAAAGTAACTATAAATTTAGTTAAGTAATCCAAATTTTTTTACCCTGAATTGCCACTATCTCATCTGTCAAATTAATTTATTCCCTTATCTAAAGCATTTTAATATATATTTTTTAAAATAGAGCACTACTTCTACTCTTACTAATGTTAGTGAAGTCATTTTACTAATCTTGCCTCTTCCTCCTCCCCAGCATGAACTCATTAATGCATATAACCTTCCATGGTAACTCCTTTTCTCACATCCCCAGTATTACGTAGATAATAAGATCCATGATAATTCTGACCTTAGTGCATTCAGGCTGGTGTAACAAAATGACATAGACTGGGTGGCTTACAAGCAGCAGAATTTTTTCCTGACGGTTCTGGAGGCTGGAAGTCTAAGATCAAGGTGCTGGCAGATTCAGTGTCTGGTGAGGGCTTGCTCCCTAGTTCATGGGTGCCCGTGCTCTTTCTGTGTCCTCACATAGCAGAAAAAAGTGAGGGGACTGTTTAAGGCCTCTAATAAGGGCACTACTCTTAATGCCCGAACCACTTCTCAAAGAACCTACATCTAAACACTGTCGAACTGGTAGTTAGGTCTCAAGATGTGAATTTAGGAGGACACAACTATTTAATCCATAAAGAATATATATAATTATATTCAAAATAAGGATAATGACAAGAGAAAGAAAGAAGAGAAGGAGAAATAGAATGAGGAGAACAAAAAAAGGAGAAAAACAGTAAAAGGGAGTGAAGATAAAAAGTAAGAAAAAACAAACAAATAGGAAGGTTATATCATATATTTTCAAAAATCAGGATTTATAAAACTCACAAATATTATCTCGTATGAGCAGAGAAACTGGAAAAATTACTTTTTTTTAGAATGACCTAGAGAATTTAATCAATCAAAAAGAGAAAAGAGACTAAAGTCAGATTTTTTTACCCTTTTTTTCTGAATCACATGCTATTGGAAAATCTGATAGAAGATACTTGAAACTGACAGTTTCTCCTTCTCAGGTTCCATATGCGTTCAGACTCTGGGCATCCAGGTCTTTTTATCTGAATAGAAATCAAATCCTAGTACAGCATTAGAATGTTCTAGCCTCTTGCAATGGCATTTAGATTCCTCTGCTGCTATTTCAAAAAACATCTAAACCTATAAATATTAAACTACATTTTTGGGCCCTAACCTTGATGGAGGGCAGATACCATTTAATATTGCTAAAGGAAGAGAAAAGGTGCAGGTGTAGGCAAGGGAAAGAAACAAAAAATAAACCAAAAATGTCAAATCTGATTGATTAAAAACTACGTAGGCGAATCGTCAAGGGCTGGTCCAGCATCACTGGAGAGTGAGGTCAGACAGGGCTGTTTTAAAATTATTTGGTATTTTCAGAAATTGATTACTTAGGGAGAGCATTAAGAAGTAGCTGTGCACATTCATTTAATGGGCCAGTGCCTCTTGTACAGGGCTGGAATCGTCACATTCAATCTCATCTACTCCTTGTTAAGTTGTGCTTTCTTCTGGAGCGGAGCGTGTTTATTTATTACAGATGCTATAAGCATAAACTACAAACTAGAATAATAAATAATTTCTTAGATGGGATTTTGTGAGCACCACCTCCCCGCCCATCTTTCCACTCCCAACCCCCAATGTGACAGGCACCACTGTTTATGGGCCTATGAATGTCTGCGGGCCTGAAGAACAAGTCCTTTTCTGTCCTCAGGCACATTTCCATGATTAAGCAGCAACTTATGTGTAGAGAACTGAGGGACACTGAGATGCCCTCTTCCTGAAAAGTGCTCTTTAGTAGTCCACTCCTTAAAGAAACATTCCACTGGTTCTTTGAGAAAGGAATACCCTTTGCAAATATAAACAGTCTTAGGAGATGTGTTATACATTATTACAAATACACACACACAGACTTGGTGTAAATTCATTTTGTTGATTATTCCTAGCCTGATTGTCAGCTAGAAACAGGCCCCAAAGAAAAAGGTTGCTGTCATAAAGAAAGAGAGGAATATTCTGGAATATGGATCATGAATCAATGAGCTGTATTTGGGTATGGCACCTTATGATAATCTAAGTAAGGTGAGGAGAAAGCAAGGAGTTTAGTGGAAGTGCACACACACACTCTACTCAATCAAAAGTTAACCTTCATCTATAATTTCTAATCTGATAACACCTAAAGATGTTCCCATTTATCCAGAGGTCATTTTAAAACTCCCATTATGACATGGTGAGAGTCTCCACTAGAAATTCTGCTGGTTTATTTCTCCACAGTTTCTCTTTTCATTTATCAACACTGAGAACTCACCATCCACATCTCTCCCTTTATATCTCTGTTCAACTCAATGTTTATCTCAAAGTGCAATTCCATGAACTTGTCTCTATTTCACTGACTAAAATTCTTATTCTGATTTTATATCGATCATTTTTAATGTTTAGTTCTATTTTTGCCATTGTGTTCTCAGATGTTTTTATTTTACTCACATAGATTACAAAGTGTTTTGTGGCAAGATGTACTCTATAAAAGTCCCTACATATGATTGTCTCCAAGACCAAATACCAAGTATAAAATCAAGAAATTACATATCCCCATTTTTAAAATAGCACTCCAAGGTAAAAGTTGGGTGAGGTATGGGTACTGAAATCACTGCCATATTCCACAAATACAGTATGCAACAGTATACTCCTTTAAGAGTATAGCTTTGTAGATTTCATATATTTCTCTTAAGTAAATTTTTCTGGTAACTTTCTAAAACAGTAAGAGAATCTCTTTAGGATATTTACTTCATAAGAGTAAAGAGATGAAATGCATCCACGCCTGTAGTATCCAACAGTCAAAAATGCAATACTTCTTATGGTTGAAGTTTTCAGTCATCCCAAATGCATTTACTGTTGTCTAATTAGGTAATCTAAGAACCTAAAGTCCCCTTGTGTTCACCCTGCAATGACTGTAATCTGTGTGCCTGACATGACCATATTTATCACCAGAAATAATTACCCCATGGCAAAAGCAGAAATGCAAATGCATCCCTGGACCCAACAGAACAACGAGGGAGACCCTAAAGGCAGCATTTCATATTCAGATACAAGTGGGGTTCACAATTAACAAACGTCGATTTTAATAAACCTGATGAAAGGTAAGTAGATTTGATATGAAAGTCAAATATACTTGAGATGCCCCCTTCTCTAAGGGTTCCTCTTTAAATTAAGACTTTGCCAGGTGATTAAGAAGAATGCCAGCACTTCAAAGGGAAGCAGAGCCTTGTTCTCCGCTGCTCCACGGGTGACCAGCTCTCTTTCCCTTCAGTCCAGATGGAGGCTTTGTTCTCCTGAAGTTGGTCAGGTGCTGTGCCTGTCCAAAAAAGGGAGGCGAGCAAAGCTCAGGAGCCTGCACCTGCTTAAAAAGCAATGCTTCTCCCTCAGTTCCAAAGCCCCGAACATCAAATGCCTCCCTTTGCCAAAGCAGCTTGGCTATTCCCCAGGCGTTTTCAATCTAGTTGGGTAAAACAAAAATTGCATAATTTGTCATTATTTTCAAGGAATGAGATGTGCCTTCCACAATCCCTTTTGAGTTAAACACAATAATGCTGTGCTTCCTGTGAATGTCAATGCCTTCTTTCTCAGAAAGAATAGAAATAAAGAATGGGAAAAAGAAACACCCAATTGATTGCCTGTAATTTGTTCTCATATTTGTTATTGATGTATTCTTTGTATGCATTTTAGGGATAGGTAGCAGAAAAATTATTTTCCCAGGTCTTCAATAAAAAGAAGTCAAACCCTATGGGAAAAGCCGGGACTGGAAGCCAGGACTTCTGAGTCAACCTCAAAATTCAAAACAAATGAATCACATCAATTTAGGCAAGTCACAAGTCATATAATCATTCAATCTTTAAAATGCACATTAAAATGTTCTTCCCTAAATACATACCATTTAATTATAAAACCAAAATGAAAAAGAATGGTCAGAAAGTGCTTTAAAATGTTAAATTTCCTCTATAAAAGTAATGTAGTTTGAATGAGAAATAAGGGGTGGGGCAGGATACTCCAGTCATCCTTTCTAAGGTGAAAGATTTCAAATCCAGGCAGAAAGGGGAGTGAAGAACAACTCAGAACCTTTGTTGAAAAGCAAGAGAATCTTAAATCTCATCTATTAAGAGCCAAGAAAAACACCTAAAAATCTCCACCATATTTTTTTTTGTGTACAGTGCCTTTCTGCTGCCACTTGGTTACAACAATAGTGGAAAAAAAGTGGGCCCATAAAGCAAGATTGATTGCTGAGAAGATGATCAATTGCCGCTGTGAAAGGAGAAAAAACTGATAAATGTTTTTTTTTCTCTCTCTTCACAACCTTTTGCTAAAGCTGTGCAAAATGTGTCATGCATAAAAAGTATGCAATTTTCATGTAATTAGAGGAACACAAGATGAAAATGAGTTCCATCAGAGCAATCAAGGATGGTAATGTGGTATGTATTTGTCAGTGCCTATTTGTCATGAAAGCAAAACCCAACAAGTTATATATTTTATTTTATATTCACTCTGTAAAAACATAAATGCCACTTTACCATGGCCAAATCTATAAATTTCAATAACTTTTTTTTAAAAATTGAAATTTTGGAACTGCGTATTAGAGTATTTTATCCTTTAAAAAAACAGAATGCTATTTTATGAAAAAACATTAAAATTACAGGACAGATTTATTTCATGAAAGGTCAGATTTACAATGGGAGGTGATAGGTTTACAGTTTTCTATACAAGAAACACACTATAATTTATTTTCTCTAGAAATATACTTGCATCTTACAGTAGCATATGCTTCTGATCCCATCCCTCAAAAATAACTATATTAAGTTTTTATATTCTTCTTTGGCAAAAAGACATATATTTTTCTTCCTTCCTTCCTTCCTTCCTTTCTTCCTTCCTTCCTTCCTTCCTTCCTTCCTTCCTTCCTTCCTTCCTTCCTTCCTTCCTTCCTTCTTCTTTCTTTCTTTCTTTCTTTCTTTCTTTCTTTCTTTCTTTCTTTCTTTCTTTCTTTCTTTCTTTCTTTCTTTCTTTTCTTTCCTCCTATTCATCCATTCACTCATTCATTATGTTATTTGAAAGTTTATTGAGCATCAAAATTATGCCAGGCATGCTAACTAAGCTCTAACAAAATAGAAATAAAAAAGACATGATCCATAGTCTCAAGCTGTTTTTACTGAGTGGGAACAGAGGCAAGTAAGCTATTAATAAAGTGGAATAGTATCACAATAGGGAAAGATTCAAGTTATGGAGAGAGTTAAGCATGTTTCGACTGGTAAGGTTTATGAGAAGATTACTATTTAGTCCAGTCCTGCCATTAGGTATTAGTCAAGGTGTGGGAAAAGCCAGTCCAGGCAGAAGAACAAGGGTGAAAGCTGTGAGGACACTGACAGCTTGTCCCATTTGTGAAAGGGCAACTAATTATTTCTATGATAGAAAGTGTGAGGAGATAAGTAATGAGGACAACAAAGTGAATTGTAGAAGGGAAAATGAGGAAGATCATTATAGGCCAAGCTAAAAGGTTCGATCTCTGTTTTTGGTGAAATAGGAAAACTTTCAACATTTAAAGCAGAGATATGGTATAATCAAATCCCTGTGTAGAGGAGACACTCTAGCAGCAGCATGGAGGATTCAACTAAGGTAAGACCAGTTAGGGATCTATTACACTAACACTGCTGAGAAATAGTCCACTATGGCCAGGTTTGAAAGTCCTCAGAGAAGAATTTACATGATGTAGAAATGAATTACAAGTAAGGAATGACTCTGGGGAGGACTTTAGGTATCTAATGCAGTCAACTGGATGAATAATAATACTTTTTATGAAATCAGGATACACAGGTAAAAGGAGCAAATATATCTTGGAAGATAGTGAATTACAACTGGTACCTGTTTAATTTGAGATAATGGTAGAGTGTTTGAGGTCAATAGTCATCGTATACACAATCTTCATAGTAGGAATTCAGACATTTTTCCCTTCCTGAAATATTGTGAGCTTATAAGGTTATCAGATCTAAGTTAAAAATATAGTCATTCATTCATTCATTCACTCATTTGGGTTCCTACACTGTCTAAACAGTTGAAACAGTTTTAAGCACAAGAGATGTCTTTGTAATTACAGTTTTAGACCTGAACTCTACCTCTGCTAGCTATGAACTCTGATACAAGGCATTTGCAATAACCCCATTAATCCTTGTTTTCCTTATCTGTAAAATGATAGTAATTTATGAACCCTCTATAGAATTACTTATGAGGTTTAAAGGAGATGAAGCACAGAATAGTACAGTTATAAAATTAGTATTATTGAGAGCTAAGTCACTAATATGTAAATGAACTCAACAAATATGAAAAATGTAAAAATATCTCCAGGTATTTGAGTTATATTATTTTTTCTTTATCTAGTGGCAACTTGTGTTAAATAGGTATCTGCATCTAAAAACACTTTAAAATTATAACTTGATAGCACAACATAGCAAATAATTCTTATTGAACACTAACTACTGAGAATATATGAGCTACCTTTATATGTTTGTGTGTAGTAATAATGATAATAAAAGTATTAACTCACGTTTATATAGTGAGTGCTTTCCCATTTACTGAACATTTTAACATGTACTGGGATATAATATTCTTTTCTTATAGTGTACTTTTTTTGACTTTGATATCAGTAACTCATAAGTCTAGAAATGTTCTATTTCTTTTTATTTTTTAAAAAGATTTTTAGAAATATTACTATTAATTATTTTTTAAATGTTTGGTAGAATTCACCTGTGAAGCCATCTGGTCCTGCACTTTATTATTTTTTATTATTATTATTTTGGAGTTTTTTTTTAATTTATGATTTAATCTTCTTACTAATAATTGGTCTGTTCAAATTTTCTGTTTCTTCATGATACAGACTTTGTAGGTAGTATGTTTCTAAGAGTTTATCTATTTCTTCCAGGTCATTCAATTTTTTGGCAAATAGTTGTTCTTCATAGCCTCTTACAATCCTTTGTATTTCTGCAGTATCAGCAGAAACATTTTTTTCCTCTTTTATTTATAATTTTATTTATTGGAGTCCTCTTTTTTTCTTGGTAAGTCTAACAAAGATTTGCCTAAAATTTTGTTTATCTTTAAAAAAAAACTACTAACACTGTTTCATTGTTTTTTGGTTTCAATATCATTTATTTCTGTTCTGATCTTTGTTACTTTCTTCCTGCAATTAATATCGGGCTTAGATTGTTCTTCTATTTTCTAGTTTCTTAAGATGCAAAGTTAGGTTATTTGAAATCTTTCTTTTTTCTTAATGAAGGTGTTTATTGTTATACACTTCTCTTTAGAACTGCTTTTGCTGCATCCTATAATCTCTGGTATGTTGTATGTCTAATTTCATTTGTCTCAAGAAATTTCTCTCTTTTTATTTCTTTTTTGACCCATTGGTTGTCTACGAGATTGTCATTTAATCTCCACATATCCACAAATTATATAGTTTTATTCTTATAATTGATTTCTAGTTTCATACCACTATAGATGGAAAAGATCTTTTATATAACTTTAATTTTCTTAAATTTATTAAAATTTTGTTTTGTGGCCTACCATATGATCAGTCATGGAGAATATGATCTAGTTTTTTTTTTCTTTTGAGTGTTAAAGCAATTGTATTTCAACTGCATTTTCAGTAAAATTTGTTTTACATTAGCATTTAAAATTGACTCTTAATTACTTCCTAATTGGTTTATAAGACTTTGTTTTAAAAATTGCAAATGTAACCCACGAGGCTTGGGTACTGTTTAAGTAATATACTGTGTGTTGCTATAGACAGTAGTGTTTGCCTATTGTAACAACACTGACTCTGCTGTATCTTCAGTGACCATATAAATAAAATAAATATTTTATTATCTCTCTTTCTCATTCCCTCCCTCCCTCCATCCCTCACACACACACACACACACACACACACACACACACACACACACACACACATGCACAAGCACACACACACAAACCAACCTACAATCAAACATCAAAAAATCCTTAGTTTCAAGATGCTCCATCATGACAAAATTTTGAAATCTTTTGCTCCAGTTTAGAGACAAAAAAAAAAATGCAACTTAACCAAAAAAAATGACATGGGGTAAATTGGGGGCTTTTAAAAAGGAATGAATACATGCTGAAGTAAAAAAGAAATTATCAAAGTTTTAACACAGAGATGTGATTTTAAATAATATATATGCCATTGCTTTTATTTTTCCTGTTAAATATGATTTTTTTCTTATTTTTACTAACATTTATATAGAAATTATGACATTATGGTCATAACTAAATTCCTGGCTTCTCTCTACAAAATAGGAAAACATCACCAAACAGCAGCTGAATAGATTCTATATAAAATATAATGGTGAGAACAAAAGGATGTACTCCTCTGGACTGCATTCCTGTCAAAGATCAGTTGACCATAATCATATGGGTCTAATTATGGGCATTTCATTCTGTAATGTGTATTTTTTTGTCTATACCTTCACCAACACCACATTGTTTTGATTACTGTATCTTTATAGTAAAGTCTTGAAGTTAGCTAGTCATCTAAGTTTTTTTTCCTCTCAATAATATGTTGGCTATTGTGGGTCATTTGCTTCTTCATATAAACTTTAGAATCTATTTGTCAATGTCCATAAAATAAGTTGCTGGGATTTTGATTGGGATAGCATTGACTCTACTGATCAGGTTGGGAAGAACTGACATCTTGACAATATTAAGTCTTCTTATCCATGAATATAAAATATCTTTCCATTTATTTAACTCATCTACCTTTTGTTTATCAGAATTTTGTAGTTTTCCTTACATAGATCTAATCCATATTATGCTAGTATTTCATTTTGGGGAATGCTAATGTAAATGGTATTATATTTTAAATTTCACATTTCACTTGTTCATTGTAGATGTAAAAGAAAGAGTTTATCTTGTGTATATGAACATCATATCTTGTAACATTGCTATAATTGCTTATTAATTCCAAGAGTTTTATTGTTGTTGTTGCTGTTGTTATACCTATCAGTTTTACTGCATAGATGGTTATGCCACCTGTGAACAATGACAGTTTTAATTCTTCCTTCCCAATCTGTATGCCTTTTATTTTCTTGACATGTTGCATTAGCTAGTACTTCCCATATGAAAAGGAGTAGTGAGAGCGGACATCCCTACCTTGTTCCTGACCTTAGTGAGAAAGCTGTATCTCATCATTTAGTAGAATGTTAATTGTAGGTTTTTTAAAGATAGTATTTATTAATTGAGGAATTTCTCCTCTATTTCTAGTTACTAAATCTGACTACATTCTTCTGCATGAACTGTAGACTCAGAGGAGGGAAAAACATGACTAGATTATTCTTAAAGCAAACGCCCTTTGTATGAACTAAGAAACTCCAAGCAATTTGAGACCTGTGACAATGGGTTCTTGTTTTTAACTTTATAGAAAGTGAATGAGTTCTTTTGCTTTCCAGCTCTGACATCTTTACCTCACTTTCATTGTCACAGAATACTACCTTGATTACTGGCCTCTTGCTTATTCTGAAATGCAAGATCCTCTTGCTCCTTAGAAAGCTATCTGCTCACATAGTTAATGGCCACTGGCTCTTCCTGTTCCTCATAACTCTTCCTGAGTTACTCTGAATCTTTGTTTCTATGTGTTCATAATCACTAGCAATTGAAAATCCCCTAACCATAGCCCCAATTTATTGACTTTCATTCCTTAGCTGAATTCTCTTGTTAATGTGACTCCAGGTCTAGTATAAAAGAAATGGACAATATCTGTATCATTCTTCTTTCCTCCTCTAATCTATAGTAAGTAAATGTCAGTGCAACTGAAAAAGTTTTAAACACTGGAGGGTGACTCAACAAAGAGTAAGCAGAAAGAATGAAAAGTAGATTTGTATGCATGTGCGTGTGTGTGCATATGTATGTGAGAGTATTTGAAGTTGAGTTTTCAGGATTAAAAGATTCATGAATGTTTTTATGGTAAATTATTGGTGAATGATTCCTTTTGATGAGACTTCAAAAATGAATAAATATTAGGTAAAATTTGGGCTTCTTCCAGAAAGTCTCCATTGAAATAATCCCATCTCTTTTGATGTAAATTACAGTAAAATATATGTCCATTAATTATTGTTTACTGGTTAGGTCAAACTCAGTGGAGTTAGGTTTGATTTGGAGAGAGAACCAAATGGAGTAATGTAAAGCCTAATATGGGATTTTTTAGGCTGTAACTGTACCCAGATACAGACAAAAGTTCCTAGGGGGCTCTCATTAACTCAGAGTGAATACCTCAAGCTCTAGTCTTTGGTCCATGAAAAGGTTTCAAGACTATGAAAAGCATATTTTTAAGAGAAATATTCTTATCTCGAGTTAGCAGGGTTTTTTCCCCAAGACCCAGGTGGAAGAAATCAAGAAAACAAACTTGTTCCCCGCCTCTCTCCTACCCTCTATTGATAAACAAACCCATACTACTGGGTTTATTTATTCCAAAGTGGATAAGCATGTGCTCACCACCATCAAAACATTACTGGTTTCACACTCTATTGACTCCCCGGCCATCTGTCCAGGTATTAGGTATTTTGATACTTATCTCAGCCCACGGAAACGAGTGATCAAAGACAATCTTTTGACATCCCCAGCCACAGAGACTCCTGATTGAGGTAATGAAGAAATACTTAAGGAACTACCTAAGAGAATCTGAGAACCACAATGGCATAAAGCAGTAAGAATACGTAGGAGGGAGACCTAACTAAAGGCAGAAAATCTGAGTTCTAGCAGAAGTGTGATCCCAAAATATATAACTAAGGCACTTCTATTAACTTTAATACTGGTTAAAAGAGGATGATTAAAACATATGTAAACAAAATTCCTGTTTTTTCAGTACATCGTTAGATGTCACCATAAAGTTAAAAACAGGTAAAAGTAGCCCCTCACTTTTGAGAATTTTCAATAAAACAAAGTCAGACAAGTACATGGGTAGGATATAAACAAATTCATGACAAAAAGAGAAACTATTTAAAAAGGATAAGAGAGAGAGGATGAAAAAAGTCTGACATTGAGGAGAGGCTCAAATGCCAGTTGCACTTAATAAAGTAGATCCATGATTTTCAGGCTTTTTCTAGGATTTGATTTATAACTTTACTGTGAGTTTTACACACCCGCAGGCCATAGCATAAGTAAAAAGACTGATTTTTACATGGCAAATAATACTAACTTTATCCCCTTTTTTCCTACTCAAGAAATCATATGAGAATTACAAGTAAAAATTATTTTACAATGATTTAAAATTTTGAGAATTTAACTATTATAATCTATCATTTGTAGCATATCTCAAAGTTAAAGAATTCATACCAGTTAAAAAAAGGTAAAAACAGAGTTCTGAAGCTTTTAAGTTTTTAGGTTAAAAATAAAAAGGGTAAAAGACCAAATAATCATGAAATATCACTAGAATGTTTTTTATTTAAAAAGAGAATAGAAGATATAATCAGACATATTATTCAGCAATCCATTATCAAAAATATGTACTAAGCTTCTGGATATAATCTGAAGTGTAGTTTTAAATTTTCATAGAAAAACGGGTTTATAATACAATGTAATAAGCAGTTTGCAATCTAACTGATATAATTACATATCAATATTTATTCTTTTTCCTGTCTTCTTTATCATCTTAATGACATTGTCTCAGCTAGACATTAGGGAAATAGATAACAAGCAAATTCTAGGTCATTGCTGACAACTGGAGATACAGAGAGTCAATATCAGAACTTAAATACACTGAGCCTTATTACATAAGCTAGCCATATCTGAGGTGTTCTCTATTGAGTCCAACTTACATGCCCCCATTTGGACTCAGTGCTTGGGAAACAACTTGGAATAATAAAGACATCATGAATTTGTGAGGCAGACAGATGTGGGGTAAAACATGTTTCATCCCTGGGTCATCTAGACAAGTTAATTATTCTGATTCATTTTTTTGCTTCAAAGGGTAAGAGCATCTACTTTGGGTTAATATTTTACATGTGTCTTATATTTGTCTACTAGGGCTTTAGATCTGCTAATGCATTATATCCTGACAATATTGTTTAGAAATTAAATGATAATTTATAAACATTTATGTAATAAACACTCAATGTGTTTTTTTTTACCTTAATGTGGTACTCACTTGACATTAACCCACCAATTCTATATGTCCCAGTTAAAGAGCCATGAGGGTTTATACAGAACAAAATCCCTGTCCAGGACTGGAAATAGTAACTTCATCTCACAACGCATATACTTATGGTGAAATAGCAAATGTTTAGATTCACTTCTCCTTTACTTTGCTTAATGCACTTAAAACCCTCTTCACCCATACCTTCTATGATACACAGGCCTACAGTGCCATTTGCAGATAAATAAACACGCAAATAAATAAATAAATAAATAAATAAATAAATAAATAAATAAATACTATTCCCAGAGCCAGCTTGGAGGAACATTTGATAATCTGAACCATTACAGAGGTGAAATTTCATTACACAGATGGTGACATCCCGATGTCTATCATCAAAACACAGCGGGCAGAAACTATCAGCCAGGCCCATTCCCTTCTATAAAATTACACTTATATTAATGTCACTCCAGATTTCATTATGCGGAAAATGATATTGCACATGTCTTCAGCACTAGAAGGACAGTGGGTGGTGGGGGTGTCAGAGTGGTGAGAGAAGAAAAGGGGGTAGTAGTTGGAGGGTGGGAAAATAGACACTCTGTGGAAAGGCTGTGGAAACAAATTCAGATGAGGGCTGCCTAGGACTGGCAGATAGACAAAAATTAAAGTGTATAAATGTATACATAAATGTATATTTTAAAAATCTTTGTAGATTCTGCTGCCAATTCATGCTGCTTCTTGAATGATTCCCTGCCAGATGTCCTCTGCAAGCCCCTGATGGAACATTTAAAAGGCCCTCCTCTGGGAACCTAGGAGATTTACAGTTAATTTTTATTAATGAAGTATGACAGGTATCTCTGTTCAGCCAACAAGATGTTACAACAATCCAAGAAAACACCCCTCTATTTGGAATAGGCATCCTCACTCCATCTCTCTCTCTCTCTCTCTCTCTCTCTCTCTCTCTCTCTCCCCCTCTGACACACACACACACACACACACACACACACACACACACACACACACAATCAAACACTTAAGCATACACACAGATACCAGGGAATTAATAGTACAATAAATTAAGAAACAAAGGAAAACATCTACTTATTCATATACTTACTCTCTGGATCAAAAGAGGGAAACATGAAGTAAGGTGTATAAATATTTAATCATTCTGTCATGCACCTGAAACTAATATAATATTGTATGCTAATTGTAATTGGAAAATAAATTATTTTTTTTTTAAAAGAGGGCAGAAAAGAATTGATTACATGAGAGTCTTACAGGATAGGGTAGAGATGCAAGGTAGCAAATGCTACTAATTTCTGCTGCTTTTTTTTCCCGTTACTTCCTCTCTACTCCTACATTCTTCCTTTCTATTTACTCCCCAATAAATTACATCTTTTGGCAGTTAGGTTTTATGCCCTATTGTAACCCCATTATACTGGCCTATTGATGTTTACCACCCTTATCCTTCTAAGCCCACTGAAGGGGTGACTATCTTGTACTCTATGACTTCCTCATATTATCCCTTTCCTGGTAATGGTCATCACAAATATCTTGGTTTGAATTGTACCCAACCTTAAGGAACAGGTCATCTTTTAGCTTCTCTAAGAAAATTTTCCTCCAGTATTTTGATGTCTACTCTCTATTTGTATAATATTTATATAGAGTTCTATAGACTTTTGCATAGGATTTTTTTTTTTTTAAGATATGTGTGCTAATCTGGTATTATTAAATGAAATATATCCTCCTTTGGTTATAGCATCTTTTTTTATTTCTCATAATACTACTCTCAGAGTAGGCAATAAATATATAATGAGGAATGGCTGTAACAAGGAACTGATTAAGCAACAGTGCTGTTCATTAGGTAAACTTTGGATAAATTTTTTATTTTCAATGAATATACATCAATATATGTTTTATATATATGAAATATATGTATATATATGTATGTATATATACATGTATGTATGTGTGTATAGGTGTGTGTATATATATATGTATGTATGTGTGGGTGTGTGTGTGTGTGTGTGTGTGTGTATATATATATATATATATATATATATATATATATGTAATTTTCCATTCATATTGTTTTGCAGTTTCAAGAACCAGAAAACTCTCATTTACCCCTTTTCTGAGACCCTTCCATGCCTCAAGATTAAACAATGATCATTTCATTCTCTTACTATAGGGACTCCTCAGACATTCTTCCTGGGGTTCCTTCATCTCTTTTTAACACTTCTTTTACAGGAAATTGAATGAATTAAATGACCAAAACTAGAACTTAACTTTTATAATATGGACTATAGAATTTTTCATAATACCCTGAATATTTAAATAGATGCAATCTTAACTGGAGTTCTCAAAGTTTAGGTTATATGAAAATCAGTAACTAGAGTTTTTGTTGCCTCTCAGACAGAAAATTCACAAAGATTTCAGTTTAGGATGCTTGAGGGAATCTCTGGAATCACAATTTTGACACACATGTGATTCTCTACATGTATGATGCAAAGCAAATTTTTGAGAAAGATTAAAGTTCAACTAAAGAGAAACCTGTAAATATGTAGTAGAAGTTATTAATCAGCAAGTTGATAATCCAGTTTCTTCTGTTGTCTATAACTGTTTTTTACCTTCACTCAAAAAAGTTCTGAGTTTCAAATATGTGCCATTACATTTATATCTGTACTCTCCAGCAAAAACTATAGTCACAAAATTACCTGTTTGTCTAATCAGGATTTTTATTCACTAAGCCATGATATCCAGACTTTGAATTTCTCTCATTTCTTGTAAGGCCAGTATTATACAATCACTCCTGGGTAGAATATACAATTGACACAATATATATTTTATATAAAAATTTTTGATTTACAGTTACAGTCAGTTAATTCAATTAATCTGAACCCTACTCCTCAGTCATAGAAAATTCATTTTAACTTAATTAAGGTAAAATGTAGAGAACAACAAAATGCACGCATATTAAGTATACATGTTGGTGGATTTTGACAATTATACATATATATTTAAATATCATCACTATTAATGAACACTTCCATCAACCCTTAAATTTTTCTGTGAAGCTTCAAATTTATCCACTCCTCTTCCCTGAACCCTTTTTGCCAGGCAAATATAGATCTCATTGCACTCAGTTTGCATTTTCTAGGAATTTGTATAAATGTAATCATGTAAGAAACACATTTTTGTATCTAGATTAATTCATCATGACATTTTAAAAGTCTAACCATGTTGTTTCACATATCAGTAGTTTGTTGTGTTATTGCTGAATAGTAATTCCATTAGGTAGACATATAACATTTGTTTATCTGTTCACCTATCATTGGGCATTTGAGTTGGGAACCTATTATAAGTAAAAATACTATGAATATTTTGAGAACTAAACTTTCATTTGACACTTACATCAGAATTTCTTAAGAGTATATGATAAAAGTCATATACATACAGGACCAGAATCCCAGGGATTTGTCCTGAAAATATATATGCTTAACAAAGCTCCTGAGTGATAATTGTGCAGCTTACTTATCTTTTTTTTTTTTTTTTGAATCAAAGTCTGCTTTAGCTACTACAGACAGCCAGAGTTCTACATCACAGATTCAATCTCCTCCAAGATCATATAAGGAGCCCAGAGTGTAGAAAACAGTAAGGACCATGAAACTTTTATGAATGGTTAATATTTCAAATATACAGAATGAAAGTAGAAACTGAGGGGATAGCAATGGTGGAAAATAAAGAAAAGAAATAAAATCAATAAGAGAGAACTCAAAATTTCCTGAGCGTGTATCTAGTAAAAGATCATTGATAGATAACCAAGCTTTAGTATAAATACTTAGATAAAAGCAAAGGGAACAAAACTCCACTGAAAGTGATATCAGCAGGGGTAAATTTTACTCCACTGAATTTTGTAGAATTTCTCTGCAACAATACTTCAAACACTAAGTAATTCTTTCATCATTTTCTTCAATACATGTTCATTTTCTATTCAGTTTTCTCATAAAGGAAAATAAAAGTAGAGAAGCTAAAAACAAAAATAAATAAAGAAATAAAATCACTACAGAACTTTTTGCTTCAGTACTGCAGAACTTTGTGCTCCATTACTGCACCTGCCTTTAGAGTTTCCTCCACTCACTGGGGAGAACACAGGGGAGCATGTTTGCCTGCCCAATGTGGAATCAAACACTCAGCCTATCCTTGGAGAGGCTTTGTTGGCAGTCACACATGGATCCGCTCCAGAACCGACAGATTTTTGGCCTCTGGAGAGATGTGAGATTGCAAAGGTCAGGGAAGATTGACAAAAATATTGACTTTGATATTTTATTATTCCACATTTTTAAAGAGTAGAAATGCACTGATAACTGCACCTTTCTAATCAGATGTTACCAGAGGTTCCCAGTATTGCATACACAATAAAGACTGCAATACCAACAAAGCCCCAAACAGACTGAGTTATATTAGAGGAAAGTAATCAGCAGCAGTTCTGCTTCTCTCTCTGCTTGATTTCTCTGTTCCTCTGTTTTGGTATCACTTTGTAGTTTCCTATTATAGGACTTCTCAACCTGTGGCTATTTTCTGGTACTATTTTGACCTCATTTATCCTTCTAGAGTATATAATAACTTCCCTGACTATTAAGTCTAAATGATGACAAGCAGCACCCCAACATTTTTCTCCAACACCTCTTGTTCTGATAGCAGAGATTTATTTTGCCTAAGGAGAAATATTGAATACTATTCAGTGCTTGGAAGAATGTGTTTTTCTGGGAATGGTATCCAACCTTCAGCTTGTCACAGAAGCAGGATAAGGAACTTGGCTTTAGATGAACAATTTTAATTCTGTTTCTGTGCACTATCCTCTTGGGAATGGTGGAAGTGGGCTTAAGTGTCCCTTTTTGAGTCAAGCATAGCAACTCATTAGCTTATAGTATTCCTGTTGCAGACTGCCTTTAACATGATTAGAAAACCAAGGTTGCTTCACACACACACACACACACACACACACACACACACACACACCCCAGAAAAAGAACACTATGATAATGAGAAAAACAAGGCAAGACCAGGAACAAAAATGTGTTAATAGCCTAGTCATGTACAAGACACTTTCTTTTACAGACTCTTTAAATTTACTTTTATCTGTTTCACAAAAACAAAACAAATAAACAAAAAACAGACCAAAATAATCACAAAATACTTTATGAGTGAGATTTGTCAAGAAATATTATCTTTACCCTAGAAAAGAAATGAGAAGCAGAGTTATATTTCTAAGACCATCACACATCCCAGTGCCAGAGATGGCATTTCACTTTATCATGGATCCAATAAAAGCACTAGCCCTGGACCAGGCCCCCAGCAGCAAAATATGATAAAATAAATGTGGAACCCAATGGTTATGATGGTGACCTGATAGAATTGAATTTGACAAGCCTTTGAGAACCAGCACCTTAGGAAGCTAGCTAAAAGTACATAGTCACTTTGTGTCCTTTCCTCTGTAGTTTCCCCAAGTTTTTCACAGATCCCACATAATCATCATGTGTTTTAATTGCATTTTGTCTCCCACTTATTAAAATTTGTTCTCAAAGTTACCATCTGGAGAGAATTTGGAAACACTAATCCTATCTCAGGTGATCTTGCATTTGTACAGGGAACAATGATGGTGGGGTTTCAGCCATAGCAACTGGCTATAGAGGAACATCTTAGAACAAGGAAGCTATCTAGGATCCATCAAATCATACCTCATCATCCATTCTTCATAAAATTTGTAGTTCCTGGGGTGAGAGTACAAATGGAGACCCACATAACATATGCTTAAATATTAAAATTTTTATGTCAAACCAACGAACTATTAAATTATGTTTGAACCTCCTACTTAGAAAAAAGATGCCACTGTAACAACCAGAAAGGGTAAATTTAAATTTAGAATTGTTTTCCTCTTCAGTGTTCTGGACCACAAACATGACAGTATAGGAAAAGCTGACCATCACTTCCTCTTCTTTTCACTGTCTCTGTCTAGCAAAGCAGGTATTCACATGTGTGGACACTCGAGACTGCATAGCAAACTCTATCTGCACATGTTGTAAATTGTTTCCCCTTAGCTATCCTTCGGCCCAAGGAGTGAGTACACTGGCCATTTCTTCAGAGTCAAGACTAGGGAAGAAGTCTTAATGGGCCCTAGCTTTGAGCTATTTTAGTGGAGAATTCCAAGGTCCCAGATACTCGGGAC
Organism: Cynopterus sphinx; assembly: GCA_030015415.1. Taxonomy (NCBI): domain Eukaryota; kingdom Metazoa; phylum Chordata; class Mammalia; order Chiroptera; family Pteropodidae; genus Cynopterus; species Cynopterus sphinx. Next base: position 22,955,617 of record CM057384.1, on the reverse strand, counting down.
ATGTCTAGAAGAAGAATCGGGGCTCCATATGAGCACATCTGTACAGGCTCCTGAACGCCACCCACTGTGTGGAAGCTCATGTAGTAAGAGGGTTAGGAAGAGTTCTCCAATGCCTGGTTCAGGCTCATGGTTTCTCTTTTCTGAAAGAACTGTGGAACTGCTCAACACCTGTGGGGCCAGCTATGCAGAGAGCAAATTTTCTGCAGGTTCAGGAAAGAGAAGATACGATGGATATTCTGAGAGTCTAAAAAAGTAAGTTATACCAAACTGAAAAGAAATATTGGTGTGATAAAAAGTCTTTTCCACACCCCAATGATAAATCTCATTCATATTTTAGGAAGAGAGACTGAAAAGATTGAAGAAGAATTTGAGATTCTCTCAAAGACTCTACTGGGGAAATTTAGAAGCAACACTGACTGCTAGAGAGGGGAGAAAATGTGATAGCGGTCTTCAGGGAAGGTGGCACTTCTACAACAGATGGGCCGACTGAATTTTTTTAAATGATGATTTGACAGAAGTTTTCAATGTAATTTAGGAAAGAGAGAAAACAACATAAAGACGATTAGTGCTATTCTTTAAGATTGAAGAAATGGCATCAAAAATAGAGTTAACAGCGGTCCTAAGTTAGAAACATAAAATATTTATGGAAGTTTTATTAAAAGACTTGCCATCAAAATTGGAGGAATGAAGCCAGGTTTTAAATCCACATTGTATTGGGTCAGCTGTTGGATATGAAGTTCCTTGGAAGGAGAGATCAGTAAATTCAATAAAATCTATGGCTTTTATTAGTTTTCTCACTTCTTCTTACCTATTTTACTACTTTAAATGCCCGCAGATGGATATCTCTACTTTCTAAATATAAAGTTTCTATCCATTCTGTATAAAACATTTTGTAAATTTGGAGTTAAACATGTAATCTTTAAACACATGTAGCTGCTCCTCATCAGTTGAAATTCCTACTCCTTAAAGCAACAAATAAAATGATCTTCAGTATCTGGCTTCAATCAATTTTTCTAGGTTCATTTCCTGACTGCCTCACCTAAATAATTCACATAAAAATTCTCCTCTAATATGGCATGTTCTTTAAAGCCTTCATGCCATTGCATATTCTGTTCTTTCTACCTGGATAACCTCTTCCTGCTATACTTGCCCTTGATGAACTTCTATTTATCTATTAATTCTTATTTTTAAAAATTACCTTCTCTTGAACATTTTTCAGCTCCCCAAGGGAGAGTTAGTTATTTTTTTCCTTTATGTTTCCCCATACTTTGCACACATCCCCAGTAGGAAAGTGTGCCTGACAGGTAGGTCTCACCTTCAGTATTTTTCTGTAAATGAAGCCAGCTACCTTTCTATCACTATCAAAAGACTGCTGAAGTTACATACATCCCATGCCAACAGAATAACATCTAGAAGAAGAAAATATTGTTTCTTGTCTCTTTTTTTAAGAGTAGGATCTTTTTTTTTCTTAGAAGCTTCCCAACAAGCTACCTATTATGTCATGTGCTCACCTCTAAACCTAGCAAATTTAATAGGATTACCATGGTTAGTTAAATCATTTGGAATAGTGGTTTCTTCCCTGATAGAAAAGGTGGCTGAACAAAAGTGGAATTCTTTTGAGAAAGTAGGATAGGAAAATGAGTATTGGGATTAGAAACCAACGATATTTGTTCCAGTAGTGAAGTGGCTTGATCTGAATGGAATTCAATAGTCTTATAGCCTGTCATATACATGCACTGTCATTATAAAATATAAAATTAAAACAACAACAACAACAAAGACCATTGGAAGATTCCATAGTGAGAAGATGAGCACTTCTTAGATAAACTTGTCTTCCAAAATGTGGTTTGAATTCTGAAAAATTATGTTATTTGCTACTATTTCTTTCCCTGTAGCAACATTTGAATTTTGAGACCATGATTTAGACCTGTCAGCTTAAAGTTTGAATGATTATTCTTAAAGGGTAATTCTCAAAAATCTTTGCTTTCTGCTCCTCTGTAGTGATAAAAGCCAAAAGAAGGCTAATTCAACTCAGGAAAAAAAAAGTGCTTCATTAAGTTGGAAATTGAAATTTTAAGTTAGCTATCTTAAAACAACTTAATCTCATAGAAACAGGTAGGGGATAAAAGTGCTATGTTGCTATGCAAAAATATTTGAAATAAATTTTGGTATTTGTTAAATTTGAGATGTAAGGAATTTCCCACAGAGGTTTCTATATAACCAAAATCAGTGATTAAATTACCTTCAGTCTATTACCACATTCATAGGCAAGACCGTCTAGGTCTTGGATTCCTGATGACCAAGTGTTTGTCTCATATCATTGGTCTAAGAATTCTTATGCTAACTGAAGTTCCATATTAAGCCAAAGACTAGAGAAAAGCCTTGAGGAAGATAAGAAAAAAATACCAGCTAAGGTGTTATATGATATGCAGTATAAATAAAGGATACTGCTTTTAACTATTTCTATTTATTATTGCTGTTCTTCATATCTGTTTGCATGTGTTCTGTTTTATACTTTTTTACTCCACAAAAGATGTTGCATTTATAACTAAATTTACTATGTAGTCCATAGATTACAGATGATCTGGTAACATCTGGGTGGGCTTATGATGGAATTAGATGGAAAATATACAACATATGGAGACCATGGATTCCAAGACAAACAGCATTTCAAGAAGCCTGCGATATTCTCTGTGAATAAAGTAAACAGAAAAGCCTTTGAATCGCCTCCCTGCTGGAAGGCAATGATTGTGTTTGATGTCTTCATGGATCATGTTGGACAGGGTCATTCTTGAATACATGTGTAGGGAGATGGCAGCCAATGATATGGGAATAGAGTATCCAAGAAAGAACCAGTGCACTAGACAGGTCGAAGAGCTGAATAGCAGATGCAAAGTGGAACTGTCTCAGGCATATTAGTACCTATGGTCAGCCAAGCTGTGCCCAGTATCTCTTTCTTTATGAACCTGCCCTATCCACAGACCAGTGTTTGTGAAATAAGTACCAAAGTATTATTCTAGCATAAATGGCAATTAATTTAATTAGGATCAGATGTCCTTGTGATTCAAAGAGAACTGGGCCAGATTCTGTAACATGAACAATAGCATGAACAGTCATAAATGACTCTACCAAATAGGGTTAATGGTAATTGAATAAGCTAATTAGAGTAACTTCTGCAATTTGTACTAAAAATATGGAGAATTTTGAATATGCAAATAATGTGTAAAAACACAAGAAAAATGAATGTACAATGAGAAAACCAAAGTTCTTTTGCCCACCTTAACTCAGGGATGGTACCATAAAGGTTGGGGACTGCTGATTTAGAGGAACATGCACTTATGCATATCTGTTGTGTGTATGCTCATGTATATATTAATACTTTTATTATTAACAAGTAGCTATGAAAGAGAATACTTGCTTTCATAACATGCTGTCAAGAGTTTTAGGGGATATACCAGGAGAAATTATGTCCTCTGACCTCACTTCTTCAGGCTGTTTGGATCATACATACCACCAAGAATAAAAACCAAGACAAATCTAGATTAGTGCAGCATGAATTTGAAGTCTTGAATGACACAATCAGAGATTCTCTGATTGGAAGAACATTTAGAGTTCATCTCAATATATATATTGTGTGTATATATATATACACACAAACACACACACATATAGATATAGATATATAGATAGATATAGATATAGATATAGATATAGATATAGATATATTAAAAAATAAATTGGAATAATGAATGAATAAAAAACAATGAATCTAAAAGAGCCCTATGAAACTACTGCTTTAAATTATTTTCTTTTTCATGCATATTTATTAACACATCTGTACTCTTCACTCAGTGTTTGCATCATGCCTTATGTATGGGACATAGTTGAAATATTCTATGTACATCTTTATTGAATCTACACTGTCAGAAGATATCTGTGACAAATGGAGAGAAATAGGTATTCATTTTTTCATCAATCAGTCAGTAAAGATTTATTGAATGTTTAAAGAGTTATAAAGGTGCAAGACAATATAAGATGAAATGTATATTCATGAATAAACAACAAAGGAATTCCCCCCCCATCCGTAAATTCAGAAAAATAATCTGTAATACAGATATCTTTTAGAGCAGTGTTCCTCAACCTTTTTGGCACCAGGGACTAGAGCTCCTATGAGAATCTAATGCCTGATGATCTGAGGTGGAGCTGAGGCTGTGAAGCTAGCACTGGGGAGAGGCTGAAATACAGAAGAAGCTTTGCTTACTCCCCACTGCTCACCTCCTGCTGTGCAGCCCAGTTCCTAACAGGCCACTGACTGCTACTGGTACATGGCCTGGAAGTTGGGGACCCTGTAGAGAATTATGAGGTCTTACAGATAGTTATTTTTGTTATTGATAGGGTCCTCCTTGTATGGACAAAATATTATATTTCCACAAAGTATATCTATCTAATTTTACAGACTTTAATATCTTCCTCTTAATATTCACCCTCCTCAAACACCCAGTCAAAGGGCAGATATAATTGAACAACTGTTTAATTATTAATCATACTCCCTTCCATGGATTCTATTTCACTTTTCTCTTTTTTCTGTTCCTCTGAATCTTTCTCCTTCAGCTCCATCTGAAAGGTAAGATGAATTACTTAAATTTTCTCACTGTGTTACTAGAACTAAACTCCCAGAAGTCAAGAACTAATTTTTTATTTTTATTTTTATTCTTTTTATTTTTTGGTTTCAGTACTGAGATCTCTGCGCCTACCACAAGGTGGCCTTCATTTAGGAGCTTGGTGCATATATTTTGTAAAATGTAGGAAAAGACTATGTAGTCTTTGCTTTTAGTCTTGATTTCCTTTTTGAGCTTTGGACTGGTTGTTTGGATCAGTGCTCAGCATGAATATCTTCAGACTTCTCAAACAAGATTTCTAAAACACATGCTGTCACATGAATGGACTTAGAGAAAGTATTATGCTAAGTAAAGTAAGTCAGACAGAGAAAGACAAATACCATATGATTTCACTTATAGGTGGAATCTAAAGAACAAAATAAGTGAACAAACAACTCAGAAACAAACTCATAGATACAGAGAACAAACTGATGGCTTCCAGACAGGAGAAGGGTTGTTTGGGGTAGGAGGACTGGGTGAAGAGATGAAGAAATTAAGAAGTACAAATTAGTTGTTATAAAATAGTCACAAGGATGTAAAGTACAGCATAGGGAATATAGTCAGTAATATTGTAATAACTATGTATGGTGCCAGGTAGGTACCAGACTTATTGTGGGGATCACTTTGTAAAGTATATAAATAAATGTCTAACCACTATGCTGTACACCTGAAACTAATATAATATTGAATGCCAGCTGTTATTAAAAAATAAAAATAATTAAAAACGATTGTTAAAACACATGTACACTTTACAAAATAAATCATCTTCAAATCAAGATAAACCTAAACATCATTATTGCAAGTACTCTGATAACTGAATCTCTGGACTATTGAAACCAGAGTCCCAGAACATCAGAGTAAAATCACACAAATAGAGCTCCAGTGGCTTATCTTAACACCACAGAGTTTCCTAGGAGAGCTAATGTGATGAGCAATCCTTTTAGTCAGTACATTTAGATGATCTACCTTGGCTGATTCTAGTTCCTTCTCTCCACTTTGTAACAGGCTTCTTAAAATTGTTGTCTTGCAAGTAAATACACTACAAACTCTTTTTATTTTTTAAGTCATAATCTGTTGCTATTTAATGCATTGCTTGTTGACCTGGGATTGGAAATCATTTAAAAAAAAATTGTTTAGAGAGTTTTCAAGATTTTAAGCAAGAAAACACGCACTATTTTACTGATATGGCATTGTCCATCAGCAAATAGTTTTGAACTAAACTTTAAATTTTTTGGCCCAAAGAAAACAGAACACTGCAGAAACAAATAAGATGTGTCACAATAATTTACGATTTACCATCCCTCTCCCAGATCTCTTGTTGCCCTTAGCAATCCCTGAAGCAGAAACAAACACAACAAATTCTTTCAGCATATCTTCATGAAACTGTCTGGGATGTGACAAAACTTTGAGAAACAGTTTTGTGATAATGGTTTTGCACTTTATTGGTACTTCTCCAGAGGAGGTGGTGAATGGCTGCTTTCAAATACATAGAGCTATCAAAGGCTAAAGTCAATAAAAACCACTAGAGAATAATTGGGGAGGAAAGAAAAAGAGAGAAAAAAAGAGCATAAAAGGAATGAAAAGAAAAGAAGGACCTATAAATATCAAAGCCTAAGGAGTATATTTTGTGAAAATAGATGATGCAAAACAAAATTGGGAATAGTTATTGGAGGACCAAGGGAGGCAAATAAAACAATGAGATATATGATGCCTGTCCTCTTGCCTCAAGTCTAGCTCATCAAACAGTTTTTCATTCCATTTTGTATATGAGTTTCATCTGACTGCTGCCAGCAGAAAGTGCTTGGATTTTTCGGAATTTTTTTCACTGTCAAAGAAAATAATAAGTTGATGAGATTCAAAGGCGGCTAATATAATGTCCTTTTCAAGAATGAGAAAAAATACAAATTGAGTTTTGTGTTGATGAATAAAGCATTTCTATTTTTTATGTTCTTTGAAAATAATAGCATTAATGATAATAAACAATGAAGTACTTTATTATACTAAAGACAAAAGCCTGTCTGAGTCAGAAGGCCAGAATTTGTTGAAAAAAATTATACTTACTTTTACTGCTTAACATATCATGGACTATATTATGCAATTAAAAGAACTTAGAACTAATTTTTCATCTCTGAGAAAAATACCCTAAGGAATTGGCAAGGCTGATTACACGAGCTAACCTGGTCACCTCTGTTGTACAAATGCCCACAGAAATGAGAGGCAACTTCTGTCTGGAAATAATAAGTCATAAGGTGTGGGTGGGCAAGTTATTTAATCAGAAAAGTTAAGGAACTTGTTTATGATTTTCAAAGCAGCTTGGCTTACCATAGATATGCCAGAGAAGAAAGATGCCAGCCAACATGGCCAGATAGTCACTCAGAGACCTGGCCAGGACACTGCTTTAAAGTCAAATTCTAGTAGCCTAGAATCAATGAAGGGTAAAAACAGTCTACACAAATGCCAGAGATAGTGATTCTGACCTTGGGGATGGCAGGATAGAAACTCAGTAAACTGGAGAAATCAGGTACACTGGAGATATAAGAGTACAATTTTAGAAGAAATAGAATTAAGTGATTTCATGTTTAGAGTCATTTCTTGGATCTGCCATCAACAATTTCTGTGACTTTTAACAAGTTCTATAAGCATCTAGTATCTGGTTTCCTCATTACTAACATAAGAGGACAGAACTAAATGTTTTCAAAGTACTGCCCTACTCGAGACACCATTATATTCTATTCATGATAGTGTTTGCCATTACATGGTGCTCTGAAATGTATTTATGTGATAGTGTTTGCTTTTTTCAAGCAGTCCTGTGTAGTAGCTCATATAAAAAACACTGTAGCTCATTTTAAAGACAAGAAAATGAAGGCATAGAGTTAGATGACTTCCTCAATGTTGTTTAGCTAATTAGCATCAGGGCAAAGACTAGAAATGTTGGTCAGCTATAACTTCATCCCATTATTCCTTTCAGAAAATTTTTTAAAGCTTTATGTAAGGAAAACAATAATCCTGCATTTTCTTCAATTACCTTATATGCACAGGGATTAAGAACTAACTGAAAAATATAGGAAAGTCAGGATTGAAAAAAGAGAAAGCCTGTGCATTTGTATATTGAAAGAAAATGTAAGCAAAGTTAAACAACCAATCCTTCAGCAAATCTGTATGAAGATGAACAATGAGCAAGATTCTATATTAGGTATGTGAGAAACAGAAAATTTTTTTTTTTTATAAACAGCATCTTTGTCCAGCTAGAGTTTCTATAATATAATAAGAAAATCAAATATGTCTAAAAGAAATTCTGTTATAAACCTAAAATATAATGAATGATTTAAAGCATAATCTTTAGATATTTTGGAAAAGGATCAAATCAAGTCGAGCTCTGGACAGGTCAGGGAAAATCTGAAAATTTGGCATTTGAGTTTGGAAATAAAGTGGATCATCACACCTTGAGAATTTTTAAGGGTTAAAAATCTGTCAAATTAAGTAATGCATGTTGATTATTGCAGGAAATTAGAAATGAGTGAAAAGATAATTAGAGTTCTCTGAAGCTCATTGTAAAGTGGTAGCCACACAAGAATACATCACATCACTTTGTTCATATTTTTTATGCCTCCCTTTCTCTTTTACCTCACCTTTATTTCTTGTCTTAATTTCTGTTTTCAATGGACCCAAGATAAGAGAATAATAACCCATGTTTAATGATGCAGAACTTCATAAAGAAAAAAGTGTGAGAATGTAGGTTTAGTGAAACAAAGTATATTATAATATACAGGGTTCTCAAAGAATTCTTATATTAATATAAAAAATTATGGGTTCATAGAACTAAATAAATTCATCAGCATAAGTATAATTTTTCCTCAGTCGATAATGTGTAAAGAAGTCTCAAAACTATAATATTTTAGATATGTATAACTATATTAACAATCATTTGTAAACTTAGTTGTAAATCTAAATATTATGTGAGAAAAATATATGAAGAAGGTAGCATAGTTATTTTATATTAATGTGTATATTGATTTAAAAAATTAAATGAAAATGTTTTCAATATAAGGATGTACTGAAATTGACATGTCATTTTATTATACCACATGCATTGAAAAGAACAGGGATTTAGGGTCAGCACCCTTAGATTCAGATTCCCTCTCTGGCAAGAGTTAGTACTTTAAACTGAGTAAGTCATGTCATTTTCTGGACCTCTGTCAAATGAGCAAGTTGGACAAGTCACAACTTGCAAATTATGAACTACAAAGCAAGAGTCCAGAAAGATGCGCTTTGAAAAAAAAAAAGTACTGTGATAAAATATATTGGAGAAATGGTCCAACATTTCAAACTTGTAGGTTCTCAAGACGTAGTGCATATTAAAGGCTCAGAAAAGCCCCATAGCAAAGAAATCTATTTACTTTAATTTTAACATTTTTCAAATGTAAGATATTTTTAGATTTATTTTTCTATTGAAGATGTATATTTTACTGACATAGTTTTCTGTGAATCTAATTTTTGGAGATTCAGGAATGTCTTTAGAGCCTTAAAATTCTAGGATTCTAATATGTAAAGTGGTCTCACCAGAAGGATGGAACTGGAATTTGAGATCTCATACACTATCTTCCAGCCTGAACCAGCATGAGTAGGTAGAGCCAGGCAAGGAATCCCATGAAACAGAGAACTCGAGAAGGAAGAACAAAGATGTGTGGCCTCCTACCATGGAAATGGTGAAATCAAGTTTTGGTGAATCAAGAAATATGATGTATGACATGGAGTTCTATATTCAGACTTGAAGAAGAGCTTCTGCTGTATCAACTGATCTTTTAGATCAGGTTTGTCAATTTCTTTTGAGGTTAGAGAGATACAGTTACAGAGATATAGTCTTCTGCATTTTGGAGTATTCAGTAGTATCTAGTGACTGTTACTCACTGGAAGATATAGTAACGAGGAGGCAAACTAGAGGACAGTTCCATATTCCATACGTGGGCATGAAGAATGCATACAATACATATCTGGAGAAAATGTGAAAGGAGAAAGTAGGAAAGGAAAAATGGAGAAGAAGGGATGAAGAGAAATGGGAAATGGGGGAATAAAAGGTATAGAGAAAGAAAGAAGGGGAGAGGAAAGAAAGGAGGTTTAGAATTATTTCAATTCTACGGTGGAGGAGTTGAAGGATAACGGCGCCTGACATCTTTTCTGGATCATCTGTAAACATTGTAAGCTTTGAAGACAAAAAGACCTGATTTTATTCATAATTTATATCTTCTTATGTCATTTTCAGTAGTTCAGTTAACCTCTCTGAACTTTCTTTTCTATACAATGTAAGTTACAATTTTGCTGGCTTATTTAACATGCTAGAGAAAATGTATGTAATAAGCTTAGTACTTTGCTGAGAACTTAATAAATGGCAATTGCTTTTATTATTGCTATTTTTAAATTGGGACTTAATCATGTACTTTTTTTTCTACTAAACTTCATACGTCTATTATTCTTACCTTTTATTAGTCAGTCTGTGACAGATTATGTTGCTATAATAAGCAACTTTAAAATCTTAGAGGCTTAACTGACACTCTCTTTCACGTCTATTTTGTGTCAGTGAGGTCTCTGCTCTAATCTATCCCTGCTCACAGACATGAGCTGATGGAGTTTCCATACTCTGGAAAGGCAACTGGTACCATGGTAGGAGGAGAACTGTGTAGCTTCTATTAAACAAGTCCCCTAAAAGGAATATATATTAGTGCTGCTCACATTTCTTTGGTTAAAGCAAGACACAAGGCCATATGACCAACTTGGAGGTGGCAGTGAAATGCATCTCCGTCACATGCTCAGAAAAGGAGATGTTACGAAAACTATTAAAAACACATCTTACCAACCAAGTTTTTGACTCTCATACCTCACCAACTAAGTTTCTTCATTGATAAAATAAGTTGTTATGAAAAGTACAGTAGTTAACACATGTCGAACATTTAGAACAAGGTTTAGCACATGGTAGTCATGTAGTCATTGCTAGCTATTGAGATCTATTGCTTTTGGAAACTCTTTTAAGACTTGAGCCATGATCTGTGCTGTCTTGAGGCCCCAACTGCATGTTGCCTGGTGCTTTGCAGCCACTAGTTACTCAACAAATATCTGTTGAGTTGAATTGAATAGTGTTCCAGCAACATGGCTGGAACCACCCACCAGCTGGCAGACTGAGCACATGTAAGTCTTTCAGTTTCATTTCCCTTGCCAAATGCCAATGCACTCCACTAAGCATCCCTTAGCTGTGATTCTATGTCTTGGCAACCTAATTGACCTTAATGTAAATGCTCCCAGTCACATAAAACATGTTGTGAAGTGCACAATGGCAGTCGCAGTTGACTGCTAGCTGCCATCACACTATGTGTATGCACTGTATTGCTCCACAAATCCTCCTGAATATAACAAATAACAATGCCTTTCTTAGAACTCCCAACCATCAGCACACATATTAGTGGCACATTTTAATGACTTCTGCAAAAGAAAAGAAAAAAAGATATACAGCTTTAAAATGAGGGCCTACATCCTCGTACACAGACACTGTTGGATTTCATCCTAGGAGAGGGTCCCCACCTATCTAAAGCCTAATTGGATTCTGCTCCTTTGCATTACCTGCACAATTAAATATGAGGCCACTGGGGAAAATGTGCATTAGGAAAAAAGTGAGTGATAGTCTCCTCTCTGTCACCATCCTGCTGAGGGACTCTGAGCATCCTACTTAATTTTTCTGAGTATTAGTTTATGCATCTATCGAATGTTTGCAGGATCTTTTCTCAAGAGCTGATGAAAGAAATTGGTAGAATAAAAAATATGGAAATTCTATAAGGAAGTAAAAGTTATTCTGTAGCTATCAGAAAATAGTAGTAAAAATATTTTATTTTTGGTATCCTCAGTTTGACTTTTCCATGAATGATTTCAATCAGTATTCTCCTGCAGGATTGCCCAGTTTTTCCTAAAGGCCATGTGCAATGAGCAGCAGCAATTCAAAAAAGGAAAAGAGCACTCTGATATCAGCCACGTCTCGGACAGATGCTCTTCACTGAATTTGCACTCAATGCCAACATCTTGACAATCATAGTCAGATAGGATCACCTTAATGCATTAGATTTCTCTAACCTGGAATTTATGAAAATGATAAAAATTTATTGAGAACCACTGAACTCAATAGCTTACAGTTAAATGGAATGTATGAAATCTTAAGAAGTGGGTACATCTAAATGCAAAGGCAGAGGGACTCTGTGGTGGATGCTAGTTATGCTTTATTAGGGAATTCAGGGAAACCCTTAACCTGGAGGCTGTGGGAAACAATCTTATCTTTGGGTTAGTTGAGGTCCCCTTGCCATTGGGTTTGTGACCCTTTTTGAGTCTATTACACCTGCTTTTACTTCATGCTAGTCTCCACAATAAATGAATCATCTTGTTTCTGGGCTTTTGCTACGGAAATACCTCTGTTATTCTTTAAAATGTGATTCACGCTTTTGAAGCTCCCACTTACTTTAAAAGAAAGTATTCCCTCTTAAACTTTTGCAAAATGTTGGCTATTTTACTTCTTGTATTGATGTTTCTTTCCTTTCTCCACAGGTACTCAATCTAAATTGTCCATGAGATGTAAAATTATGTTGTAAAGTTAATGACAAGAGATAGCTATACCTCCAAGTTCACTGCAGCAGTATTTACAATAGTCAATACATGGAAACAACCTAAATGTTCATGGTGAATGAAGGGAGAAAGAAAGCATTATATATGTGTGCATGTGTAATAGTATATATATTATATAGCATATAATATACATATTATATTATTAATATAGTAAAATGTTATTTCACCATAAAAAGAAAGAAATTAAAAATAAATGGAATCCTGCCATTTGTGACAATGTGGATGAAACATGAGGGCATTATGCTAAGTGAAATAAGCCAGACAGACTAAAGACAAATACTATATGATCTCACTTATATGTAGAATATAAATAAAACAAAATAAAACAAAATAAACTCATAGAAACAGAGAACAGATGAGTGGTTGTCAGGGGCAGGGGTTGGGGGCCTGGAGGAAAGAGGTAAAAGTGGTCAAAAGGTACAAGCTTCCAATTATAAGATAAATAAGCTTCAGGATCTAACGCACAGCATGGTGACTACAGTTAAGAATACTGCATTATATATCTAAAAGAGAGTAAATCTTTTTTATTTTTTATTTTTTTTTTATTATTAGTTTCAAATACACAGTACATTGGTCAGACATTTATATAATTTATGAAATGATCCCCCTGATTACTCTATCTTCCCTCTGGAAATTCTCATCATAATAAAAAAAAAATTGTAACAACATGAGATAATGGATGTTAACTAAACTTATCATGGTAATTATTCACAATATACTTATTATCTTGTATACCTTAAACTAATACAAGGTTATATGTCAATTATATTTTAGTAAAACTGGGAAAAATAGAATGATGGATTACCTTAGCAGAAATAGAAAAACTGAAATGGTGCTTTTGCTTTTGTGCTAAGTGTGATACCTATATTAATAAATGCTCATTTTGTCTTGGATCTTTGGGTACAGCGGTGACATAATTTCAACTGTATTATTTTTTCCATATTCAGAGGAAGCATTATTTCTGTTAGGATTATTCTGATAGTAAGAAGTGTAGGTTCATTCTTTTGTCTTTTTGCTAGTTGACTGTGACAATTTAGTTAGTTAGCTAGTTGACAGTGACTCAGAAGGAGTCAAGAAACTCTATAGTTTTAAAAGGAATGGACAGACAGATGTGTGATGGAAAGATAATCAGAACAAAAGCTTTGTTTCCAAAGAAAAATTTGTCTCCATACAGACAATCTCGTTGTGTGTTCTGTCATGGACATGACAGCAGGCTTCTTTCAAGATATTATCGCATATTCAAAAAGTAGATTAATATTGAAGAACTTAGATTATTTACTGTTCATGTAAAATACTAGAGAAAGCTACTGGTGCACTTCAGCTGAGAATGATACCCAGAATTTGGAAATAAAATTAGGAATGTAGTCCTTATTTTATTGGTTACATTTCCAGAGCTCAATTGCCACATGTGCCTGGTGGCCTCTGCAACAGGCAGTGAGGATATACAACATCCCTCTAATTGGGAAAACTCTGTTGACCAGAGCTGATTAAGAATGTAGGCTTTTCATGGGTCACAAATCATCTATTTCTATTAGTTTTTGTGAGGCTTACCACTGTACATGTATTGCAATTTCCTGTTCTTTTAGAAAAATATTTTACTAGACCAAAAAAATGCCAATCGATCAATTATTTTAATGCAAAGGAAAATAACTTCTGTGACATTGAAGCTTAAATTCTTGGTAGACCTCTGCAAAGTGATTGGTGAAATTTATGGGCACAGCTGGTTTGCAGTTGTAAAATCCTATATTTTTTAATGCAAAATGGCATCTGTGCCTGTTAATTGGATACTTAGGCACACACACATAAATTGCCTGGGAATTAGGTGTATATCTTAAGTCCTGCCCACATCTTAACATTTGAGAATCATTACTGGGATTCATTTTTCCTCCTTGTTATTCTTGTAGAAGGGGTGGAAAAAGCCTTTTCCTTGTTATAAATATTGCCCATTGGGAATACATATTTCCTCCTAATCCAGCTTTAATCCTTTCAAATTCTGAACTAAGAAACCACTGTCTGTTGTGGTAGCTGCCATTCTAAATAACTTGGAGCTCTGTGATCATTGCCACCTGTCTGATGAGAAAAGAAAAAGCAAACTTGTAATGCTACAGGCAACCTTGTCTTAGGAGGTGAATTCGAATGTTATGCTGAGGCCATAGAAAAGCAGTCAGGATAGAGCCTTGCCTCGCCTGTGTTTGAACATTTTAGTACTTTTGGTAGTATTCTCTAGTTTGCAATGCTATGGTAACAATAGAATCTAGGAATATTCTGTTACAAGTTTCATGCAGAAGTTTATTAAATTTGCTCTCATAATTATTGTGAGCCCTAGAAAAGAAGACTTGAGCTCCGAAGTCTATACTCCCACCTGAGCAGATTGCTTTATTATTCTTCCATGCACTGATAATTTCCATTAGAAAGCTTGCTAACCTGGTATTGACAATTACAAACCATAATCAGAAGGTGAAAAAGGCTCACCTACTCTGATCTGCAATGAAGCTGATACCAGCTATCTGGGAAGAAAAGAAACACAAGAAAGTAAACTCTGAACTATTGGTGTATCTGTCCTTTTTATGTTAGCACTGCAAAGTGTGGAACATGAATGAAAAAAAAAAGAATGATTTTCAGAGATTTAATCCTTTTAGAATAGAAGGCTTTGGTTGCAGTTTAAGGAGCCTTTTCACCTCAAGGTCACAGCTTGAATCTCGTCTGGATTTATGTATAGTGTTCACATTCAATTATTTTTGAGATCTTTCTGCAGTATTGCCTTTGCATTGCATCTATTGTTTATGCACATTGGGCCTTTTACACATTTGTCCTGCTCATTCCTGTCTGAATTTCTGGTTAATATTTCCTAATCTTTTAAATTGGCTGATTGGGTTATGATGGATGGGTTTATCCTCCTTCTTTTCTCTACCTAGATATAATTAAGTTGGACTCAGACTTCCTGGCCTTTGATACTCAATAGAAAAAAAAAACTGCTTCTAGAATAGGTTAGTGCTTGCTGGACCTTGACACTTCAAAATACTGGTTCTGTCTTTAAGCTGTTTTTAGCCAGTGTAGAAGAATCGAGTGGTTTTCTTTTTTATCTTTTTATTGAATATTTAAAACATAGATATATGAAGAATATTGCTTATGCACATATATATGTGTATACATATATATGAGTGTGTATATATACATATATAAATAAACAGATGACTTAAATATACTTATTTTAAGTATAACAGTATTTTTATTAATAAATATTAATTATGAACTTATGACATAAATGGTACTGCTGGGAACTATAGGTGATAAAGAATTCTAGATTTTCTCTTAATTAACTTATTTGATAAGAAGAAACATATATGTGAAAAAGAAAAATTAAAGTGCAGAGTAACATGATGACAAACAAGTAATATATAATAAATTCTTCGGAAATTCATAATGACAGAGGAATATTACTATCTCGGTTGATTAAGGAAGACTTCATATAGGAGATGGGACATGAAGAATATACAGCACAAGAATAAAGTAGGGACAGACATTAAATCGTAGGGTATTCTAGAAAGTTGGAGGTTGAAATATATGTGGGGTGTGCTGTGGAGAAGGTGAATTCATTGGCATGGAGCACAATACGTTGAGAGGTTTGGAGACATATTGAAGCTTAACTCTTTTTATCCTTTCGTATATCCTTCCCCTCCTTGTCTTCATCCCCTTGCTCCCCCAATTAATAAAAGGCAGCAGACCTAGGGCTGCAACCTTGTCCTGCAGAATACACAATCTCTTAGCCCTGAAATGCTAGGCTGACCTTCAAAGACTGTAAGATGAAGGACCCAGCTGTGATTTCAGCAGAACACCAAACTTCAAGTCTAAGAGTGCTCAACTGTAGTTTGAGGCATTAACATTTTCTTTTCTTTTCTCTTAATGCCATCAATCGCTTACTATAGACATTGAATTCACTTATGAAGTTAAAACAGAGAAACAAAGTGAGATGCAATGATCAGAAAATTCCATTTTTCCCCCTCTCTTTTAACATTTTGTTGAATGTGTGCAGAAGTATATGAGGTTATTCACTTGTACCCAAACAGGAATATAAGATTTGCCATATTGGATCAGCCCATTGGGCCATCAGTATAGTATTCGCATTGCTTCTGGCACCAGATGATACATGAAGGACCAGAGGAAAGCGAACTCCCCCCACATATACACACAAGGCAGAGAGTCAATTGTGCAGTGCAATAGATGGGGTAAAAGTTTTAGCTGCTCAGAATGGGACTGTATGAATGGAATATATATTTAAAGATATCTAAATAGGGCAGAAGCTGCATCTATTGAGGAGCAATTTAGGCAGTTTTCACCTTTAGAAATTGTGTCCAATTTCTTCCTGTTTATATTCAATTATAAGAACTATTATTTATCTCACAATAATAAATTAAAATAGTGGAATCAAACAGAACCATTCCAAAAAGACGAAGACGGCACTCTACGATAACTGACACTTTGCTGCTTTCTTTCTGGGTGAAAGCATAAATGCAGTCAAAACTAGAATTTAATGTAGTGCCTCAGGATCTGAACCCCCTTCCATTAGTGATTATTAAAATGGGCTCAGAGTCTGTGTGATTACTTTGCTTATTCACTCATTCACTCTACAGGGAAAAAGACTAGATTATATTGTGTGGAAATTTCTATGCAACGAGAAAAGTGCTACAAGAAAAGACCCCTAGGCTCAGTAGAGTTGAGGAGCTAAAGTACCATCAGTCACAATGCAGGTGAGAGTATGATATGTCACAGGTGTGACCAGCTGAAATAATGCAATATTCAGAGAAGGGAGGGACCAATTCTAGATGAGATGAGATGGAAAAACACTATGCTGACATTTTCTTCCTGGAGAATCTGAACAATACATAAAATAATTAATCTGACATTCCTCAAAGCCAGTATTTGTGGAATTAAAAAATATACTTAGATTTAGCAATAAATTACAGGTTTGGAATTGTACTCAGCTGTAGGTAAGATACAGCTTCCTGATCTGAATAGTAATTTTGCAAAATTATTTCTAATTTCATCAGAGATTTTCAACCTGAAACCCCAGACCAGACTTGTTGATAATATTATAATAATTATGGTGGGTCAAGCTATACATTTTTTAGGGCTCAGTATAAAATGAAACTGCAAGGCCCCCAGTTCAAAAAGCAGAGAAAAAGTGCCCATTAAACATATGAAAATATAAAGATATTTCCATGATTCCATGATCTCTCTCTCTCATTCAACCTGTCATGGTGTGGTTTTTTTTGTTTTGTTTGTTGTTTTCATTGTTTGCTATTTAATGTTTAATTAGCATTTAAATTATTAGCATGACATTTACTATTCATATTTATATTGTACCATGCCAGTTTTAAAACAAATATACAGGCACTTAACTTATAGGTGAAATCCCCCAAACTGTACAAATTATATTTTGAGCTCATATATTTATATATATTTAGTTTTTACCTGAATAGTAGACATATCACACAAAACTTATCTGTTTGCATTTTGCTTTTGATATGTATACACTCTACCATACTCTCTAACTTCTGCTTAATGATAAGTAAAAAAAAATTGAAAAAAAGAGAACTAGGGTTTGCTCTTTCCCTAAAGTATTATTTTTGGAGTAAGTGGTTAATTAATACACAGAGAAGAAACTTGACTAAGAAAAGATATAATAGAGATCCTAGATTTTTTTATCATTCTTAGACTGCAATTGTCTTTGTTCTGCACTCAAAGCAAGTTCTGGTTCAAATAGAAAATATTTTCTATTGTGGAGAGTGTGCCCTCACCTATGTAACACACATACCTTGTATTTTTTAGTCTTACGGAACTCTAATTTACTTTAGGTCTGTCTGAATTCTGTGCTCTTGGTGCTTGTGAATTTTAAATGCAAATTACTGGCAAGGAATGTTAGCAATAATACATATTTCAAGTATCTTCTCTGCTCATATGCATGCCCTATTGTCCCACTGAACTTCACTTGTAAAACACAAGTTCAAAGATAAAATTATTAAGAATTCAAAATGGTGACTATAGGGAATAAAACCAAAATTGAAACCCTCTTAAGACAGATCTGTGCAACTACACAGATCCAACCCAATGAAACTGGTCTTAACGATGATACCAATAATATGCTAAACAGTTATTGTATAAAGTTATGTGATAAAGCTGCTTTCTATATATTATATCTTTAATTTTTACAACAGTTCTATTTTTTATATGAAGAAATTAAGGTTTTTAGTTATTTATCAATCAGCTTCTAGGTCTGTAATACTCAAAGTATGGTTCTCTTGACAGACCAGCATCATCATCACCTGAAGTTTGTTGGACATGCAGAATCCTGAGTCTCACACAGATCTTCTGGGCTACAATCTGCATTTTAATGAGATTCTCCAGGTGGTATGTGTGCATATTAATGTTAGAGAAGCACGATCTGGGTCACTCTGATTACAAGTGAAAGGGGCCACAATTTATATCAAGTTCTATTTGGCTTCAGAACTCAAGCATGAAGCTATTACCCTACTGCCTTATGTAATCCAAATTTCTGATAATGGGCCCCCGTATTAAAATAATAAACTAAACTCTGAGTTCACTGAAATCTGCACCACTGACAATAAACACTCGTCTAGAAAATCTTGCTATGCCTTCCAGTTTTACAAACTATGGTGACATTTATAAATCAAATTTTTATGGAACACAAAAATAAAGTTGAGGAATGCACAGGAAGAGATATATTCATAAGGTTAATGTAAAAGACTTCAAGAGAAGATAGTTTTCTAGCAGGATGATTTAACTTGTTCAAAAGTTGAGAAAGACATTTGCAAAGGACGTT
This sequence comes from Cynopterus sphinx, assembly GCA_030015415.1. NCBI lineage: Eukaryota > Metazoa > Chordata > Mammalia > Chiroptera > Pteropodidae > Cynopterus > Cynopterus sphinx. The sequence continues at coordinate 22,936,462 of CM057384.1, read as the reverse complement.
TTCAAAATGTGAAGTGCTATAGTAGATGAGCATAAAGTGTTAGTTTTCTATCTTCATAGAGCACTAAGAACATTTGAGATTATTAGACAAACCTCTTCTCTTTCGATAAAATTAATCCATAAGTAGAGAAGTGAATTTGCTAGGAGAAGTTATTTTACATCTATTTCTCTTGAAATAAAATAATATAAGCTATGGAAATGATCTTATCTTCTGCTTTCTTTTTTTGTTTGGATGTGTGTGTGTGAGTGTGTATCCGTGTGTGTATGTATAATGTCTATGTCTTTATACCCAGTAAATTTTTTTCAACAATTTCAATTGATAGGACTTGCAGTTAACTCCTAGTTCTTTACTAAGAACTCTACTACGTAGATCTAGACAAGAGATTTAATTCTCTAAAATTCATTTTAGAAGTTGTTCTGTCTAATTACATTAATTCCAAATCTATAGCTATAAAAAAAAAAAAAAAGAGTGAATTTTTTTTTAGAACCCAGGTACTGGGTATATGACTCTAAATTCTTGTGCTGATTTTCAAGGAAGGGTCTAGAGATTGATAAAGTAGCCATCAATGATGCAACTTGCTGCACCTTGAAAATACATGTAAACCTAATAATTCTGTAGAATAGTAAAATAGAGACTAAGTGAATAGGGGAATAAAATGTTCAGGGACACCATCTTATTTTAGCTTGCCTTTCTGGTAAGTAGAAGGACTCTTATTTATTATCTATTGTGGGTGAAACAGTGTACCAGAAATATCAAGTTCACCTGAAACCTCAAAATGAGACCATATTTAGATAAAGACATTTTGTGTATGTAATTAATTAAGATGAAGTTATACTGAATTAGAATGGGCCCTAAGTTCAATGGTTAATGACCTCACTAATGTGACAAAGACATACACAGAAGCAGAGATTGGTGTGATGCCTCTTCTAACAAAGAAATGCCAAAGATTGGCAGCAACCCCAAAAAATTAGGTATGGGCATGGACTATATTCTCCACCTGAGCTCCCAAGGAAAGACTAACCATGCTGCCATCTTAATTTTAAATGTCTAGACTCCAGAAATATGAGAAAATAAATTTATGTTTAATTAAGTCACATAGTTTGTAGTGTTTCATCATGGCAGTTCTAGGAAATTAAACCACTCTCACATAGTTTCTTACCATTGAGCATTGATGATGTTGTACTGTTAAATATAATTGAATTTTTCTTTGCCTCCTGTCTAAGAAAAGTATATTTCATGATTCAGTGGTTAATTTTATACTATTCAGTCTATTTCACATGGAAAAATGTATAATGTATAGTATAATAAAAAAGACAAGTAAGCAAAACACAATAAACTCTAAATTATGGGCTGATTCATTAATTAAACTATAGACCCCGAAATAAAAAATATGTGTACATATTTATTTTATAACACCAAAATAATTCTACTAGGACCATGACCTATTTTATAAAAATGATATGTGAAAATATCATTTAGTTATATGAATGTTTGAATTTCAGAGGATTTTATAAAATGCACACTGGAGATCTTGATTATACATAAAATCCTAAAATATTTGTAAATTTTTTGAGTTTATTGTTGTTATTATATGTCTATTTTTCTATCTTGATTAGCACTGAAATTTTCAAAATGTAAGTATCTCTACACTGTTTTCAGGAGGAGTAGTTCATGTGACCAGGAGGGGTTATTCAAGAAGGGGCTAAAGAAGGTATATGTGCACTTGTAATGAATAAGTAGGGACAAAGTCTCTAGGTCTGTGTATGTGTACAGGGTGTATGTATGTGAAAGCGCATATGTGCGTGTGTGTTGTGGGCCTGACAAAGGACCCAAGGTCTTAATTCTATTCAAATTCTCTTATATACATGTCATCAAATGTCATGCTGTATGCCTGTGAAGGAATATTTTTTTTTATCTCCATTGCCTTCTTCTGTTCTCTCTTTATTTCCTTTCCAATTCACTATCCTATTTTTTAAATATATATTTTTTCTATTTTTCTCTGTCTAGCTCTGTCTTCACCATTCCTGTCAACTTCATAAATTTTATCTTTGGCAAAACAACAAAAACAACAAACCAGAGTTCCCAGGACAGAGACTAAGTTGATTGCTAAATTGTGAAGGAAAGATCTAGAGTTTATTTGTTCATTTGTGTATCCTCAAAAGTTCACCTTGATGTAGTGTCTGTGTTTTTGTGTTCAGAGAGAGAGAAATGGGTAAATAGATAAGAGAGATAGAGGATGGATGGGTGGGTGGGTGGATGGATGAATGGATGGATGGATGGATAGATGGATGGTTGGATGGATAGGTAGGTGGACAAAATGACAGAGAGACAGAGAGACAGAGGTAGCCCAGGAGCCAGGGAAAGTTAAAGTCAAATGTATTGAATGAGGTATATATGTATAGAGCTCTATTATGGACCTAAACTGCCCAGAAATCATCTACTGAATATCTTTGTAAAGCATAGTAATGTTCTCCCCTTCAAAATGACCTACTGAAACATTTTTATTTTCTTATTCTTATGAAGAAAGAAAAATTTAATCATAGTGTCTTTTTCTTTGCAAATATAATTGTAAATACATAACAGTTGTCTGACTTTTCTCGAAAATTCATGAAACCACACCAGATAACAGAAAATCTACCAGTGAAAAAAATGTTCTTCTCTCCTCTTGTTACATGGAGGCCTGCAATCACCTTCCCAGCTGTAATTTTCTTCGACACCAGGGATATTAAGAATGTGAAAAAAATGCTTGAGTAGATTATAAATAATAGTGTGAGACACAGTGAATTATGTTTTCTAATAATTGGTTTTACATTATAGGATCGAGGGGAAAAAAAAGCATGAAAGCAGAAAGAATGTGAATGCAGGGAATTAAGGATTTCTCATGTCATTTTAGGAGTAGGAGTTTGAACGGGGAGGAAACTAGAGAAAGAAAGTAGAGGCAGTGAATGGAAGAGAGAAAGAAAAGGAGAGGAAAGAAGAAAGAAAAGAAAGAAGGAAGAGAGGGAGGGAGGGGGAAAGAGAGTAAAGGAGAGGAAAGAAAGAGAAAAGGGAAACATAAAAAGAGACCAAGTTAATTTTAGGGTGGTTACTCATGCCATGACAAACTTATGAGTAAAACAGCCTAAAGAACAAAGAAATGTAGTTGGGCCTGTTGAGATAAGGTGTGTCTGTCACTGAGGGGAAACAATTTCAGTTTTCAAGGGGTGAGTAATAGCAAATGTAACTTCTTGAAAATAAACAGGAGAAAATTATAAGTGTTTATTGCACATTCACTATCTTTATATCTGCTTGTTTTATGTAAAATGACTCTATTGTAAACTCATAGGTACTGTAGACTCAGAGAAATCTAGGATCTGCCCTTAATTAGCTTTATTATATTGTTACCCAAACTTCTGTGAAGCAGTTTTGCCTCCTTGCCTATTTCACATGAATTTGGGGGATTATCTAATAAGATACTACATTAGAAAGCAATTAAAAAAAATGTAAAACAGAATTCCTCTTGGGATTTCAACACATCTTGAGAGAGAGCTGCTTGGGAGGATATTCCTATTTTAACAAAAGAGAAAAGACATTACTTTTTTATGGAGGCATTGTGAAGTGAAGTGTTAAAGGAGGAACATAAAAAATTTAAGGCCTAAAATCACACTACAAAGGAGAAAAAGAGTGTTTTTGTGAGTGAAGTTTGGAAATTGTTTATCTAGATTGTTTCCATAGTTAAACTGACTGAACAAGGACGTTACTGATGGCACTTTACCTTGATACTACCAGGAACTAGAATGCAGAATAAACAGAGATGGACATAGTCTAATTGTGTCCTACAGGGACAAATATTCACTTCACTGACTCCTAAGGTTAAAAGGAATGGGGGGAGAGGAAGCGAAAGAAAGAACAAGCATCAAGAAGGAGAGAATAAAGACAAATAAAGACATTCAGGTAGAAGGAAAAGGAGGAGCAAAAGAAGAAATGGATAGAGAGGCCAAGATTGGGAGGAAAGATATGGTTATGCCGGAAAGAATAGAAAATAAAGAAAGAGTGAAAGAAAAGTGAAGGATGATTCAGCACTCTTATATATACATGTTCTCAGAAGAGTTAAACATCAAACTTGACTTATCTTTGATTTTGCTTTTGCCGAGACTACTGTTCAGTCTCTCCTCCGTTTCCAATAGTCCACAATATGATTGAAAAGTCATTACAAACATATCTTGTAGATATTGTGGTTGTGATTCCAGACTATTGCAATAAAGTGAATACCACGATAAAGTGGGTCACACACATTTTTTGGCTTCCCAAAACATATTAAAAAAATACTTTCACTAACTGCTTATATGCACACCTACCCATACATTTTAATAGTTCAAAGCCACACACCTTGGGTCACCTCTCCATATATATTTTTTAGATTATTTGTGACTACATTCACTACAGTCTATTCCTATTGCATTTCCATTTCTCTGTCTTTTACTAAAACTGTTTTTTAAAGGTTCAGGAATAGAGAAAATGCAAAATCAGTGTTTACTGTGCTCAAATAGAGCAAAACTTTCTAACCGCTTCTTATAATGCTAAGTATTCTATGGAGAGAGAGCTTTCACTCCCAAAACAATGCACAGCATGTTCTTGAAGTGCTGGTGTTACCAGGTAACTCAATGCCATGTATCTGAGCTTCAAAAATTCCTTCCCACCTTTAATAGAACACCTGGCACGTTTCCCAGTCTGTGTTTCATTTCCAAGTCTTGACCTTATCGAAACTGACTTGAGTATGCACAATCAACCAGTAGCATCCAAGATTTATCTGTCCTCAGTCTCTTCAAGAATTTGATCTGGCCTTCATGTAAATTCCCCAAATGTATGTGTACCTGGAATATTATCTTAACCTGGAATGTTCCATATTAGAAAATAATAATACTAACATCTTCTCCTCTGACTTAGTGTTAAGAGCAAGACTATAATTCTGAAGCTGCTTCCTGAAAAGTCTAAAGGAGAGGAATTTCTGTCTGATACACTATAAACAGAACACATACCACAGAAAGTCATTATTTCCATAAGGATAAAAGGGCATCTCTTGCAGATTCTGCTGATTGTCTTCTGATAAGGGAAGTAGCAATGGCCTGTTATTAGAGATAGGTTGTTGATGACAGCCAAGTCTTCTTCTGCCCATTGAAGAGACTTTAGTGGCATGGACATAAATGTTACCAGTCTCAGAGACAGCAGCATCCAGAGAATGGCAAAAGATGCAGATTGTGGTGGAGAAGGTCACTAGACAACAGCTTTTCTACTTAATGAAATCAATAGAGATTACAAGACAGAAAGAATTTTGAGTGAGGTACCCATCATGGTTATGGCTGGCCACCAAAGTGACTTTTCTCTGATGGTAATTTAGAAGAATATTTGGCAAGTGGTATTTCTTTGAGGGCCAAAGTTCTATAAAGGAGGATCAAAATCATTTGTGTCATTGTTTCCTGGGTCTCAGTTCTTCTATAGCACGGCATGGGGTCAATTCTCCACTTCTGTTTTGTCTCAGACTTTGGAACTTATCCACTTTTTAGGCTGAGGGAACTAAAGAAGCCTAAAGTCAGTAGCTTATGGACTCAGCAGCTCTAAAACAAGTATATCTTATTCATGATCCCTTTACCAATATGAACTAATTTTTTGCAATATAATTACAACTAAATTGTTTCATTAAACAGTTCCACTAGCACAAACCTTTGTTTACCTCTATAGAAAGACACCGTGTTTGTGAATCTCAGTCTTCCTAATTGGGCACAGGTTATTTGCAACTGTGTATTCCTATTTGTAAATGTAACTCTGCTTAGATATCCTTCTATTGTCCACTGCCTGTATGCATTCATTTATTCATTCAAAAATGTCTACGGAGTTTCTACTATTTGCCAGCCACTGTGTTGGGGTTAGAAAGATAAGAATGGAACAGAAGTTGGCCAGATCCCACAGAACTTCCATCTTCTCTACTGAATTTTCCTTGACTCCAACCCCAGACTGTTTTTGGTAGGTAAGCTGAGATGCCTCTAATGACAACCTTCCCAGGATCCTCTGACCAAACTTCCCACAACAGTGCCTTAACCTAATAGATTACAGAATGAATTTAGCAGCACGAATAGTATAGTTGATTTCACTGCATCCTCACAGATTTTGTCAGCCAGTAGAATTATTTTCTCCAGTGCCTATTGCCCATACACACTTGTTTTGTTTTTGCTTTCCAATTCAACAAAGCCACAGTCAAATGTCTGCCTATTACAAAACCATTTGTGAGGAAGCTGATGCTAAAGAGTTTCTCATCATTTTTCTTAAAGATCTTGGCATTTGACAGAGAGGACAAAAACAAACAAACAAACAAACAAAAAACAAACAGACAAACAAACAAACTCAGTTACTGGGCAGTAAAATTCTCCACAAACTGAATATTCACATTGTTCATGGATCAGCAAACACCCCAGTTTGGCTGTAATTGAAAAAACGTTTGGCACATTTCTATTAAAAAAATACCTTTCCCTTCATGAATGTTTAAACAAATTAACTCAAACAAGAGGCAGTGATATGCATATCAAAAACAATTCTTAAACTTGATGTCAACTAAAGTGAGGAGAAAACCGTGTGCTGGCAGGTATTCTTTCTGAATTTTACTAACACTTTCCTTAGCATCCTTCCCGCCTCTTTTAAGCAAGCAAATTTACTTTTATCTTGGAGGATCTTATAGCTCTGGTCATTGCTAAAACATTCTTGGTTTACTAACCACCAAGGACAATTTACATGACTGTAGTCAATTTAACTTGGGACATTCTGTCTCACTAATTAGTCTAAGGCTTTCTCACTGGTCATTAATGGTGTTCCACAGATGTCTATTAGAGGACACCTTTGAAGTGTTTATCCAGTGAGTTCCACTGGCATAATAACTATAGTGTCACCCATCCTAGTATGTGACCACAAAGATTCTAGTATCAGCTCTGCATCTACCTAAGTCTGTGGCATTGAGCAAGTTGCCTTAGTTTTCTCATCTGTAAAATGGAGTAAGATTGTGTCTAAATTTAACTATTATGAGAAACATTCTGAGAAGATGTGGAGAAGGTCTGTTTTTATCTCCATTATCTAATTTGACATGTGTGGACATGAACTAAAGGACTCAGATGTCACACATCAAAATAAGATAGATGTGTACAGTACAGAATTTTCTTAGACACTTTACTAATTAAAGAAATTCTATATTCTTAGTTTCAGTGAGTGTACATCCTCTGGGATCTCAGTTAGAGCTTTTCCATTTGTATTTTCCTTAAAATCCAGGAAACATTTGTATAGAACTTTATCCCCCACCCTCTGAGATTTCGATGTTATAGAAAGCCCTGCCACATCGCAGACCCGGTCTTCGCATTGCTTTAGGACATCCATATTAGAGGGGTCTCCTTCCAGGAAACGTATGCTGATGCTGCTGCTATGATGAGGCTCACTAAATCCAGTTTAGATGAAGAAAAAGAAAAGGAACAAAGAAGGAAGGAATAAAGGAATGAAGGATAGAAAGGAAATAAAAAGAGAGAGAGGGAGAGAAAAAGAAAGAAGGGAGAATGAGGAAGGAAAAAAAGATTGAAGAAAGGAAGGATCAAAGATAAGAATGATAGGTGGGAAAAAAGAAAGGAAAAAAAATCCTCACTTCTGGGACTTTGAGGAAGGTGTTTGAGTTAACAGTTTATACAATCACAATTACGCCGAGATTATCTCTCTCTGCTCTATAAATAGAATAAAATAAATGACTTTGAAACCCTTTAACTTTCTTCCTCTATTTCTCCCCCTTGCCCTGATTTCCTGTGAGATATGATTTGATCTTATTAGTTAAAGTTAGTTAAAGTTATTTTCCCTAATACCTCTTAACTACCTTCTTACTAAGTAGGGGAGAAATTTCTGACTCATTTTGTTTCATCAAATAGTTCCTAGAGATGGCTAAGTCTATCTCTACAATGGGCAGATGAGGAAAAGGATGTAGGTGGTATCTAGCACAGTCATATCCTCTCTCTCTACACACATACCACTACCCCTGCTCCCCACCATTGACTCACCTCCCTATCTACAAATGTTTGCTGTTTCCCATAAAATTCAAGGACAAGTCAAGACATAGAGCATGTTCAGGAAGAAAGAACGCAGTTCACATAAAAGCAGGTAATCAGTCCTAAGTTAGCATTAAATTGGAGGAGAAAAATGAAAGCCATATTAAAAAGTTGGAGCAGAATAAAAAGAATGGAGTTTGGAAATGAAATGAACACTTTAAATGTACAGGAAATGAGCTATAGGGCTTTTCCCTTAAATATACAACAAAATCAGCTTTAAGTTTAGCTTACTATAGAAACTCTGTATTAATATAGATTTTTGGACGAAGTTGTCCTGTCTCTGGTAATCTGGTAAATTACATTTCTGCTTTGAAATCTCTCTCTCTCTCTCTCTCTCTCTCTTTCTCTCTTTCTTTCTCCTTCTTTATATTGTACAAAGTACATAATTTCAGAGAAAACAATGACTCTAACTATGCTGATTTGATTAAAGTCATGACAACGAAGGGCAAATTCTCATACTAGCTTTAAAAAGTTGCAAAATTGTTTTTCTTTCTCATTTCTGTTTGATTAACCCTTCCCTCTCAGAAATAAGTGTCATAAATAAATACTGATTTAATCTCCAGAATCAACTGCAAAGGCAAAATATATAGTTTGGGTGAATGGAAGAAAAGCTAGACATAAAAAAAGACCTCTGCCGATCAGACCTTTCATTTCCAAGCAGAAATAATTACTGTGATGGTCAGTGGGGAGATCTGAACAATTTACAGAGGTATAACAGCAGTTCCTATCAACATGGTTTTATATTCAGGGCAAGGCATGGAAGTCTAGGTCCTGAAGCATTGCCTATAATCTTTATTTCATTTTTAGATGTTATGCTGTAATAAAATGTAAAAAGGGAATACATAAAAAGTTATAGAGGTGGGAAAAAACATGGTTTGAAGTTCTATGGCATTTCTTGACAGGGCATGTTCCTAAGGATATGCAGAGAATAACAAATGCCATTTGAAATAAGTACACTAGAGATCTGAAACTAGATTGAAAACCCAAGTCAATTTTCCTGAGTGTCATTTGATTAGCTTTCTTATATAGAAACGGAGGTTTAAACAATGCTGGGATTCTGAGCACAGAGGTGCTTGGGAGCACAGTGAGAAACGGGTGCCTCCCACCAATTTCATTCCAATGGCTTTACAACATTATCTTTTCACATTCTTCCTGTGTTTTTGCAATAATCCATAAATGAAGCAATGTCAGAAAAAATGTGATTGATTGTGGTGAAGCATGCATGCACACTCACGTGCAGTAAGTTATTTTTCTATTCCCTTTTCAATTTGTCCCAGAGTTGCTCCGGGCAAATACCTGTAGCCTATTGCGAATTTGGGGTAGGAAGATAGAAACAAAGTTTTTTAGCTTGAGGGGGAATCTGCACAGGTAACAAACAACTCAATTGGGCCTACTGGCTATTTTCATCTAGAGAGGAATTTCTCCTGTTTGGCCATGATGTTTTTATTCTGGTTTCTTGAGAGAGATTAGAAAAGAGGCCTAGGTAGTATGAAACAATGAAATTTAGTATAGAATTCCTGTATTATTCCTCAACTCTTTTGTTCTTTTGTTTAATGTATGCCGAACAGTACAGAAAATTTGTGCATTATAATGACTATACTAGACTCTAATTCCGGTGTAAATTGTTGATTTTATCATTAATTTAATAGGTTCTAACTTCTATAATATATACTCAGACAGTATTGTTTTCATTACTCTGGTTTTCTCCCCAAGAAAAATTTACCTCTACTTACATGTAACCTTTCGCCCCCTAAAGTGATACAAGTGTCCTTGCCTCATAACAACTACATTCCTCTCCTGCCTTCAAAAGCTCTTGCATCTTTTGCAATTTTGTTAGTATTTGACTAAGTTGTTCCTGTCCCTATGAACCCTGATCTGGAGAGACTATTCTTGGTTTTCTAATCTTACAGCATGCACAACCTGATGGTGCGTGTCCCATCTCAATATTTGAGTTCTGCCATCTAGGAATGTGAAATGTATACTGACTTTAACCATTTTAATAACCAAAAACTTATTTCTCAGTCTTCTATAAAGTGTTTAAACTGCTAATGCTTGGGGGGGACATAATCTTTAGTGGAACACGAAAGATACTTTCTGAAACATCTGGTTGTAATCCATAAATGCTGGATCTGTTTTTTCAGGCTAAGAGACTTCCATCTTTTTTCTAGTGTCATTGTCCCATAAGAAGCATCTAATGAGGCCTGAGGATGTCATACATGTATTTAGAACACCCAAGTTTTTCTTGGAATATGTCAAATCTTAGGCATTCCCTTCCCTTCCTCACTTATTTTGCTCTGGGTATGGCAGATGCTCTTGATCTCTGACCAGTAATAGTACTCTTGATCAAAATGCTATCATCTCATTAACGTGGAATAAATAAGCATTTCAAAGGAATGCAGGATGCTTACTTCATCTCGATGTATGGAGAGAAAAATTAGTGATAGAATATTAACTTAGATGGGACTATATGAAAATGACTGAGTTAGGAACTCAAATGCAGCCTTTGTAGGGAGGGTGGATTTCTGATGCTAAAGTGGCACGTAGATTTAAATGAAAAATAGAATATTTGAATTATCCTACAGAAAAACATCCATAGCAAAATAATTCATTTGATAAATAGGGCTACTTAATAGATCCCAAATAATTTCCAGTTTTTCATTTTATTTTGATTATGTACAAAACCAAAATGTAATGAGAGGGCATTTATCTAGCTATTGGATAAAGTCACCATGAATATTCTTCATAATAGCACAACTGGCCTTATTCGTGCAGACCATGCCATAATTCCCAATTAAATGGTAAAAATACCAAAATCAAGTGTCCATACTGCTTGCTTAGAGATGCTTAATTTTATTAACATTTCTTTTAAATGCAGTGTCTGCACTTCTTTTCTTCCTTCTGATACCTTAATTTCATTTCATTGTTGCAATTCCTAGATTAATCTCTCTATTACCTACATCGGATTATACTTTATGACTCTATGGGGAAATAAAATAAACACATTCATACACACAGTTCTTCAGCATCCATTGATAGCATTTCAGACAGGGAGAATTCTTTATTGAAAATCAGTCTTGGGCTGGTCTCCCTAATCTACCCTTCAGATGACACCTCTCTGTCTATTGTTCGATATAGATTGTAAGACTCAGGGGAAGGAAATGTTGCTGAGTTCAAGAGATTTCTGGAGTTTAGTTAAGCTATAGATAAACTCTTCATAGATTATCGTTAACCCACAGACAATCTCTTTTGCTCATGTTGTTTTGTTTATAACAAAACGATGCCACCTTCTTTATTCTCGCTCTAGCAAGCAAGAAGAATCGTTAAGGATTTCTTCACTAATTATTCTCTTTTGACAACAGTTCTGAATTGTTCTTCTAAAATGCTGATCCACTGGGCTGGCCACTGAACTGTGCCCGAGAGTGCGCAATAAAACCAGAATTAGGGATAGTGTTAGTTAGATGGCAGTTTGGATGGGGAAACGACACATCTAATAATGAACAGGAATGGCTAGTAATTAGCTGAAATGACAATAATTAAGAGAAATGACAAGTCTAATAAATTTTCACTTAAGTGTTGTCATATGGCACTTTGGGTTTTTAGCTTTCCATTTAAAATATTAATCTCAACGGAGTTTATTTTAGATGAAAAGTCATATCAAGACTGGAGATAGGAGTAATTCTATACACACACTCCATCAAATTCTGTTTTATCAATGTCACTTATGTTATGATCAGTAGCGAATGGATTAAGAACTCATATCGTTCCCCTAAAAATATATTCCTTTTGTGTATACCTAATTTATGCAGCTCAAAAATATTCAGCCACAGAGATCAGAGGAAAAGTGGTTGTTTTTAATTTTCTTTGATATCTTCAAAGATAAGAAGGTCTCACCCCTCCCATTTCCCCCTTCTTCAGCAACAGACAAAGAAGGTTAAATCTTATTAGCATGTCCTATATAGCTAGTTGTAACCTAAGTGACCTGTCATGGCACTAAATGCCTACTAGAACTTTCTCTGTACTTGCAAGATGGAAATTTTATGCATCAATGCTTTTATGCATGCATCTGATTTGGGAAGTTCACTGCTTTATGGATATGAACATTGTGATCATGTAAATTGATCTACATAATGGGATTTTGTGTGTGTGCGTGCATATATCTATATGGATATGGATGTATGCAAGTGTATTCTAAAAGGAAATATAATACATGAAATGTTAACTTTAATGATATGAAATGCATTAAATTCAAACTACCTTGCATGTGTATACAGATGCATTATGTCTCTATCATTGTGCTCTGCAGGGATTTAAGGTAGAAAAAAAATCATCATATACTCTGTTGTGCCATGCTAAATGAGAGTGCAGCATAGCACTATTCTAGGCAATAAATAAGATTCAAGGAAACCAAGACTTATGAAGCTTTTAAGTACCGCCCTTAGCAAAACTGCAATAAAAATGAAATTTTATTCAGGGGTATATAGCTTCTCCTTTCAGGTACACTGGCTAAGCTCCTTTTGTCTCTAAACTATCATTTTTTGAAAACCAAGAGTTCTAAATTGCAGGGTTCTGATAACCGAAAAGTACTTTAAATTCTCAGCTTTCTTCTTCCCAAAATTCATTCACCATTAAGTCTCATTACTTCAAGATCTAATAGATTTAGCCAGATAAACTAGCTGAGCTAAAGCATTAATTCCTTAAAAACTTACTTTTCTCAGACGATATAATGTCTTAATCCAGGTCAAAACTCAAAATATTTTTAATGAAGCTTATTTTGGTAACCCTAATCCTTGAAATTAATTTCAGGCCTATGACATTCTAAGAGACTTTTAATTATCTATCATCTATCTATCTATCTATCTATCTATCTATCTATCTATCTAATCAATTTGTCACCTTCAGGACAGTGTCTTGTGTGCTTCTAATGGCCAAAAGCAATCTGGTTGTTCATTTTTCAAAGCTGGATTAAAATTTCCCATCTTCCTATTTGTCGTCATTGACACTTAGTAGACACTCAATTCATATTTAATAATTATACTGATGTAGCAGATATTGATAATCTCTACATAGGGGCTCAATAAATTTACTTGAACAATATGCCCATTTTCCACATAAAGAAAAAATAATATAACATACAGGGTGAAATAAAAAATTAAAACAGAAATGAGCAGGCTATTCCAGACCTTCTAATTATTCAGATAGCAGCAGAATTATACAACCAGTAATTCAGTGAATTCTATCTTAGAAATCCAGTTGTCATTTAATCAAGAATAATTTTACATAACCAGTCAGTTTGTTCATATGACAAATATTTATTTCATATATTTATTAACTATAGAGAAGCCAAGGATAAAAAAGAATGGTCTATGTGCTTAATTTTCTTCTCTACTCTATATAAACCAGTAGCAGCAAAATAGAACTAACCTAAATCCAATGGCATAGTTGTCTTTTGTTTGCAATATTGACCCAATAATTATATAGATCATATTTGAGTTCAAACTGCATTTAGGGCAGTGCTGGTGTATTGGATTTGATAGTGTCCCCCTCCTCTAAATTCATGTTTACCAAATCCTCAAAATGTGCTTGGCACACAAATCCAATGCCTGGTGCCCTTATAAAATGGTCATATAAAGGCACACAGAAGAGAAGACAGTGTGAAGATGCAGATAGAGATTGGAGTGATGCAGCTACAAGCTAAGGAATACCAAGAATTGTCAGAGGACAACCAAAGTTAGGAAGAGGCAAGGAAGGATTCTTCCATAGAAGCTTCAAAAGAGCATGGCCCTGCTGATACCTTAATTTTGGAATTCTAGCCCCCAGACCTACAAGGGGATAAATTCCTGTTGTCTAAAGCCACCCAATTAGTGGCAACTCTTTATGGCAGCCCTAGGAAATTAATACTGTTGAAATGTTTGTTTTTGATAAATGAACATTACATCCTCTTGCCTACCAAATAACTGGCCCAGAGACTTGAAATAGGCAGGGTTTTAGTTTAAGTCAAATTTTTGATCAACTTAGATAATGTATTTATCAAGAAATATATACATATGTAATAAATTAATTATAAATATAATTAATTTTTCTGTTTCGAGTTGTTTAGGTATTGATCATGTCTATTAGCAGAGGCTAGGTTGTGTTGCAATAAAACAAAATCTAACAAGAAAGTTGCAACAATATCACAAATGGAGCGCATCAGAAACTGGGCAACTTGGCTGATAGAAATCTCACCAGTCTCTGGGCAGGAACTCTGTACCTCCACATACTGACTTGTATATCATAACCTCCCCTGCTAGTGTTCTTTTCCTAATTCATAACAGTTTTCTTTCCTACCCCCAAGTCCCCTTCTATTGTATGAGCTAACATCTTTCCATAAATTTACGTTAAATGCTGGTTTTTACTTGGTCAGTGAATTCTTAGCTAAGGTGATAGCTGTTAAACACTTAGTTATAGGAACGTAAAGTACAACACAGGGAATATAGTCAATAACATTGTTATTACTATATATAGTGCTAGGTGGATACTAGAATAATCAGGGGGATCACTTCATAAACTATATAAATGTCTAACCACTATACTATATACCTATTACTAAATAAAAAAATACTCAATGTGAACTGTAATTTAAAAAATGAATAAATGAATGTAACACTTTTAAGTTTAAAATATGACACCTTTCAGGAAAAAAAGTTAAATTGAAGCCTGAAGACTTCTAAGGAATAAACATATAATATGAGAATGATAAATAGAGAGAGAGTCAGATTTTATGTGCATTTCCCTCTAACATTATATTGCATGGCTGTCATCATTTGCACTTGTAGGTACAATCTGGCCTTTTATTCTCCTTATGGAATATGCTTTAAGGACCTACAGATTCATCATATAGTGAGATAAAGTTGAAAATGCTTTGTATCTTGATTTTTGCTGTTCAGCAATGAATGGTCAGAACCATTGAGAGATGAAACTTTTTTGACAACACAAATTTTATGTTGGTTATTTTGCTGTGATCCTAACTAAAGAAAGAAAATATTATGAACATTTTCCCTCGTTCTTTCCTTCCTTCTTTCTTTTCTTCCCTGTTCCTTTTTTTCCCCCAATTTAATACGGGACCTGGACCTGGAATATTTATAATTTTGTTAAGACCAAAAAAACCTGGTCTATTAGAGCACATGAAGAGTACTTCTATAAGGACAGGCACATTTCACTAATACTGTTTTTCTGAGATATTGCCATACTTCTCTGTTTGAGAAAAAACACAATATTTCAAATATAAAGAAGCATTGCTATTGTTTGGTCACTGTCAAAATAACACATATACTTATGGTAGTATCAAGGGAAAGTGGAATGGTGAGGCAGGGTTTAGAGGTCAGGTCTCTGGAAACCACTTTTTTCTGTGTCATTTACTGCTAAAATGACCTTTGTCAAATCATTACAGTTCCCTAGAGCTCACTTTACACCTTTTTCAATGGCTAGATGTAATGAAATTGCTTTTAAAATAACTTAACTAAATATCACTTACAGGATATTTTATTCTCTTCACTCACTCCTGTATCAGAAAGTAGGGAACAGGGACAATATATTAGAGATATTTAGAATTATGTTTAGGAAATATATTAGGCCAAAATTTTTCACTTGTCTTCTTTATTCAGAATTCATCTATTTGAACACTTACATATATGAGCCTCTACCCTCCTTTGTAATTTCTGACTCTATTTCAGGTGGGTGAAAAATTCTATTGTTCCCATTAGATTTTAAGGTCAGTATGGTAAAAGCATATATTTCTAGCAGTATAAATTTCCATCAGCATCCTATCACTATACCACAGTAGTCTAATTCAAGAAGAAGAATGAGAAAATGGAGGAGGGGTGATGTGGCAAATGGAGGGGAAGGAGGAGGAAAGGGATTGGAGAAGTAGCAAAAGAAAAAGAAATGTGATGTCTCAAGAATATAAGACCCCTCTGTAATTTATTTGTCCAGAATAGTAAAAGCTCAATGATAAAAACAGCATTTTTAAATGTTTAGGAGAAAATTCTACAAACTCTGAGTATCTCATTTAACTTAACCCAAATTCTACAAATTTTGCTTATCTGTTTTTCTAGCTTAATAAAAATTAAATTCAGAAAATTCTAAGAACATTTTCAGAAACAGAAAATGAGACATAACTAACCTCAATCCAGGAAAACAAAATGTGAATGTATGGTGTGGGGGAGAGGGGTAACTAAATAATTTTAAAATATAGCCAGAGAAGACTGTGAATTTTAATAAATTATATTTTTGTTTTGTGAATTTATTAATAGAAATAGATTTTCTACTACATCTAAAGGGAATACAAATCATTATGAGAAAATACAAATAGTGATAAGACATGATCTATTTACCCAAAGGAATTCAGCTGAGCTATAAACTTGGACATGATATAAGTATAATGGCTCATTTGGAAATATGCAGAGTGTATACACACATCAGGACTATTGATGCCATTAGACTTGAGGTTTTTAATACAAATCCAGGTTTTATGCTCTGGGCTGCTTTATAATTAGGGCAAACTCTAGATCTTACTTGAGTGTGGCAATAGGAAAGTCAATGATATGTAGGGGACAGAATATGGGAGTATCAGAGTCTCATTGGTCTTAGCAACAAGGACTACTCAAACATGGCATATAGGCTCCATATAAGCAGAGCAAAGACAGAAAGCAATTACATTGTTAGTAGGAGAGCTGTGCAGGACTCCTCAGAGATTGCTGCTTACTATTCTGGACAAATAAATTATGGAGAGGTCATGGGATGTTAGTTTGATGTAGTCCCATAAGTGGAAGGATTCCAAGGGCTCATCTCTGGGCATCAGTGAGCAAAGGTGTTATTTGTTGAGTTCCTGGTTTCTGAACACAACGAATCCATGTGTGATGGGTGTGTGGAAGAGATGTATAGTATGGTAACAGCTAGCTATGCAAAAACTTGGTGCCCATTTAATAAGGTAAGAATTTTTAGAAGCAAAATCTCTATAATAATATCATTTGACAATTATATTGAATATTTGAAAACAATAGTTGAATTTTAAATTCATGAACATGTGAAGAGGGATTTTTCAAAACAGAAAAGGACAGATACATCTATAAAGAGGCTTCTTTTGGTTTTGATATCTATTTGGAATTCTTGGGGGAAAAAACTTATGACATAAAAGAGTACCTAGGAGAAATAAATCAAGAAAACATGAACATTGGGTCAGTTCATCCTTATGTCTAGACTTACGATGGTACAAAGATCAGGAAGAGTTCCAATAAAAAAGTCATTGAAGGGATGATTGGTAATTGGAAAGGAGGTTCCATAACTGAATAAGGCCCACCAAAAAGTATAAATTCAATATTTATGGAGGGTACTTTAGTAGATAGAATTAGAATTTGAGTTTATTAAAAGCAAGCAAAAAATAAGAAAATAAAATCTCTCAAAAAAACTGTTTCTAATCTTCTTTGCCTATAATTTATAATATTGTTACTAAAATAGATAATATAGCTTAGACCCTTTAGAATCCATGTTCAGTGAGTGTCTCAAGATGTCAAGAACTAATAATAAAAAACAAAAGAGAAATTTGTGAGAAAAACATCTCCTAATTTGGGATGAAGAGAAAATCAGTGGTTGTATGGTTGTGAGTCACTGCACACCCTGAGATGTGGTTTCAACATAAAGATTTTTTTTCCTGCTTTTTGAACGTGTGTATATACATACACCTACATATATACGCATAGTTATGGCATGAAATCTTAGGTAATTACACCCTCGTTTATAATATTCACTGCAGACTTAGTCTGGAATCAGTCTTAGTGCCCATGATGTGTCCTAGACATCATGATGCCAGTAAAATCCAACATCTATCTAGTCAGACAAATCCTTGTCTTTTTTTGCATTACCTAAGAACTCTAAAAGCATCACACTATAAACAATGGTGACAGAGGCAATATGAGATTGCTTAATTAGAAAAGATTTAACACATCCCCTACTATTGTGCCTTCTTAGACTTTATAATATTTTCACTTACACTAGAGACATGTGTGACTGTTTCTTTCTGTTTGGTCGATTTTCCAAAGAAGAAGAGGCAAAGTACTATTTCAGTATTCTTTTGTTTCTTTTTCTTTTTCTTTTGTCGTTTACTTCATAAGAGTCAGTGTGTGTGTAAGCCCAAATAGAGTAAAACCAGGCTGTCCAGAGGTGCAGAAGTTGAATGGCAGGCTGGCCTCCTTCACCAATTGAATCACTCACTCCAAGCACAAGTGATTCAATTTTGTGCCTCAGCAAAACTGCAGATTACTACATGCTCTAGACCAGTGGTTTTCAACCTTGGCTGCAAATGAGAATTCTATTGGGAGGTACTTTTAAATACCAGTGTTCAGGCCCCAACTGCGATGTAAAACCAGATAATTTCTAGTTGTGTCTCTGATGTATGTGTGTCTGTGTGCATGTGTGTACATCTGTGTAGCATTATGTATACATGTGCACGTGATATGTGTATGTGAATGTGTATGTATGTGTATGGGACAGGGGTGCTTGGCATCCAGGTGATTCTAATATGCATGAGAGAATCAGGGTTGAGAATCAGTCATGGGCTGTAATTATCTTCCTTCATAGGTCCTCACATAATGTAACATCATTAGAATAAGAAGCATACTATAATTTTATAAGAAATAAAGAAGGTGGAGATAATATTCTCCAAGAAAATAATGTTGCATAATAAATTTTCTTTAATGAATAAATGACATCTTTACTTCTACACAAAGATAGACCAAGTGAGGACTTGAAGCAAGGTCAGTTTTTCCCTAAAATGCTCACCTGGGTCCCTTCCAATACATGAAGAAATGAATAATTATCATTCTCAAGTTCTACACCAGATACATGCAATGAATAATTTTATCCTGAAAATTTTTTGTAATAGAAATTACAAATTATGTACCTTAGCCTGAGAAATATTTCCATAATATGTCCAAAATCACATATATTTAAAACACATTTTTTGCAGAACACTTACACTTAACAACATATTTATCTTATATTTATACTTAAACATACAATGTATGATATATGCGAAACTTCTAATTTTTTTTCTTTTGCTTACTCACTAAAGATTTGTGAGAAAATCTTTGCCAACATGGCAACAAAAGAGAATCTGCCCCAGGTAAATGTGGATATCTTGCCTTCTAGGACCTTCTGTGTCTTCCTGTGTCCAGTGTTCTCAGCTTCTGTTCTATGAAAGTTTTCTTGGGCAGCTAGCACCTTGCTTCAAGATCCTTATCACCTCTGAGGATTTACTGCAAATCTCAGTTTCCAAGATTCATTATGCTCCTCATAACGGCTCCTTAATTTATTTCTCTAAGTACAGTTTCTCTCTCTAACCTCAGAGTTCCTGTGTGGCTGTTCTTGGTCATATTTGATATTCTCTGCTATACAATATCCATGAGGAGAATTTTATTTGTTGGAGAGAATAACCCCTCCATTCCACATCAGTTGAACATGGATTCTACCATGGAATGTACCACATCACTTACTTTGCAAACAATTTTATATCCCTCTAGGAGCAGTGGTTTTCCACTTGCCCTTAGTAGAGACTGTAAAGGTTCCAGTTTCACTTGGAAGTCAAACAACACATTTTAAGATCATCAAGTGATCAACCAATCATTTTAATATTTAGAAGAATTATTTCCACATCACTAGATAAGTGAAGGAACAACAGGTCACAAAAGAGTAAATACTTTGCAAATGACCCCTTTGCTTACTTTGCCTTAAATACAAATGATCTTGTATGCGCAGACTTCATTTAGTAGGAAAGTCACCTCTAACTCTATTACATCCCTCCAAAAGAGCAAATCTGAGACAGAGTGCAGGCTGCCAGACGGCCACTTCCATTACTGTCTCCCCAGGCCACAGAGACAATATATCTATGTAACCAGTTCACGTGTTTATATAAACACTTTAAAACACCCAATCAATCACTTCTTTCTAGCCAGCACTTCTCTTAGAGAAGTATATGTCCCTGACCTAGTAGACTCAATGTAACACCTTTCTTTCATGAGCTCAGGGTTTAATGGGCCAAACACAACAATGCTACAGATGAATAATTTCAAAGAGTTCTCATTATAACCAGGATCTTCGTTACAGAGATTCAGAGGACATGTGCCAGAACACACCCGCCTTTAAGATTTTTTTTTTTTTTTTTACAAACTCTCCAAACAATGAAGCACCCAAGGCTGACAGCTCTCTTTAAAAGTCAAAAGAAGTTTTCAGTCTCCTTCTAACTGTAAAACTCTGTGTGGGTAGAAATTTACAAGTTTCTATCTTCCAGAAAGTTAACTTTGGCAATAGTACCTTCTATCAAAATCTATGCAATAAGCTTGATCATCATCTACGGTCTGGAAGAGTCAGATCAGAGTTTTTCTGGGCATATATATCATTTTAACTAAATTGATATCTAAGAAATATTTTATAAGATGTAGTGCTTTTAAATGTTTTTCTTTTCTCAGTTGTTCTATGTACATATGCCACCTCTGCCCCCTTCGCTTCTTATTTCTTGCAGATTTGTTTATAATTAGTTTCCTTGTTCTATACTGAAAACCACAAGTGAGAACTGGGATTAGTGAGGTATGCTTTAAGAGCAGAAAGCTCTAGCAGGAAATACAATCTCTTCTCCATAGACACAATATCTGTGGAAATGAAATGAAAAATTATTTACTGAATCAACATCAAACACAGCACAGCCTATATGAGGGAAGCAGACACACATTATCACAAAGGATAAGGAGCATAAAACCACTGATCCTGCAGTCACAGGGTCATAAAATCCTGTTTTCTATTTGAAGAACATTTAATAGGGGACATTTTGAATGCCTCGTCTCTGAGAAAGCCTGGTACAATGGGCTGAATAATTACATTTTGCAAAATAGAGGGAGTCATCGTGTCAGAGAAAGCAGATGGTCTCCCCACCACTCCAATACCCCAAACCCAAACAAGCTCAGCGAGTTTTGACAATTTGACAATTGACAGAGAAAAAAGATATTTTCACTCTTAATTTTAAATAGAAACAAGGACTTTAAAGTGAACACAGGGCTCTTCCATGAAACAAAGTATAAATTCCCATCGGCTGATCACCACTGGGGTTAAGAGGATGGGACTGAACTGGACGCCCAGAGTGTGCCATATCTACTGGTACTAAATAGAGCTGAACAAAATATTCTAAATGGATCATGGAGTTCAGGCTCATTACAAGCAGGATATCACTTTTGTGAAGAAAGTAGTTGGAGAATGATATTTAAAATACCTGTGAATTCTTTGGTGTACAGAAAAAGGTGTCCTAACATATTATTAAAATTACCACCTAGAATATGCATCAAATCAAAGATGTGATTCTTTATTTAAGTTAGACACATAATGAGCATATTTGAGATCCTTATCAATTATAGACAATTGTTCAGGTTTTTTAAAAAATACTCTTTTGACAATTAGTGTTCTTAGAGGTATTGTTCAACATTCAACTAAAAAAGAACTATAATCTAGAGAATTTAGTTTGAAATTCTTCCTCTTTGTTAAAAAAAAATTAGAAATCACTTGAGCTATACTAGAAAGGACATAGGATGAGGAAACATGATGTTTGATTTGTTCTTCTGGATTTGCCACTTAGATTTAAACAGATGTGTCTCAATGCTCTATTATAGAAAGGGAAAAATACCTGTCTTGCCTGCAGATATTGAAATAATGAAAATCAAATGAGGATATTAAAATTTTTAGCAAAACTTAAAATTGAAATTTCAAAGTAAAATTTACTCAGACATAATTCTAGGCTTTTAGTTTTTATCTTTTACCTGCTTTTTAGGCAAAGTCATTCATGTTATGTAGCTTCAGTCACCACAAACATACTGAGAACTGCCATGGCCATTTCTAAAAAAGACCTGTGATCAATAATATTGTAACTGTGCATTGTGTCAGATAGGTACTACACTTATTAGGGTGAGCCTTCTCCTCTCTCCTACCTTTTAACAATAACCTGGAGAATTTCTACTACTTTCTAGCTATTTCAGATATTAAAATTGGTCAGTCCACATGAAAACTCCATCTCTTATCTGATTCTAAACCCTTCCCTCTGCTATTGCTGGTTCAAGGACTGGCTGGCACCTTTTATTTCCTTGACTTTGTCCTTTTCTTAAGGTTTAGGTCCCCAATTAGAAATAGGACAAAGGAATGAAAGGTAGGGGTAAATGTCCCTTTCCTTCCTGAGATTATTTTAAACCCATTTGCTGATGTCTGCTACTTTTCTGCCTCACTCTCACCTACTACTGGTGATGCCTCTGTGTGGAAGGTGTGAATATGCTACTCACACTGCTGGGACCCATTCATGCAAGAGTAGGGCCTATGGCCTTTCCAACACTCAGGACTCTGTCCTGCCCAAATGCTCTACCTGCCTTCAGTTACTGCTCGCTTCTTATAGCTTGGGAACATTCACTCAGAGGGTATCTCTGTCAAGCAGACTTTGAGCAAGATGCCTCAACTCTAGCTTCCAGAGTGTTCTACAGTGTCCACTTAACCAGAGGTATCTCATCTTTGCCAAGCCAACTGGTGTGAATCAAGGTTACCACTTTCTTTCCCCACCAGCCTCCTCTCTCCAGTCTGCTTTTCTACCAGTGGGGTGAATAGATTAGCAATTTCACTATATGCACACATGCAAACTGGAAAGGAGACACAGTCTCCCTTTCTTTCTAGCATCTCTCCTTTTTACTAGAGATTTTCTTTGGGCTCCATGCACATTCTTGAATAAGACACTCCTCACAAAAGCAGTGACTTTCTCTCATTATGGTGCTCACTTCCATAATGAGATGAAGACAGTTGGAGTAGATATGCATTTGAGTAGGTAAGCCACACTAACTTTTAATAATAAACCCTGGAGAAGCTTCACCCTCAGGCTTTTTTTTAGACTGCAGATTTCTTTGTACATTTTTGTTTTCAGGTGTATAAAATACTTACATCTCACATCAGTTCTTTGGAGTCTGCTCTATGCACTGCTCCAATTTCCATAAAGCTGCTAGGAAAAGCCCATTAAATTATACTATAAAGCCCAGCCAGTCAGGGGTCTTCACCTCTCTGAGGAATGACAGAATGACATTCTGGTTATTCTTCTCTCTTTGTGCTCTAATTATATATATATAATTAGATAAATTTATTTATTTTATTTGTTTTTATTTTAGGTATATGCTTTTTGGCCTCAAGCCCTTTCTTCTGGGCTATACTGTTCCCAGAAACATCCACCTACCATTATTACCATGTCACCTTAAGCAAACTGTCTAGCTACAGCCGTGGTGAGGTGAGATACTCATAGGCAATTAGGAATTAATGATCAATAAATACTCCACTTACTTTTGTTCATTTGTAAGTTTTCAGGTTAAAACATTCTTTAAGGTGTTTATCTTTGTGATTTTGTTAGTATGTCCCTTTGCTCTGTCATAACTCTGATCATACTTGAAAATACTTATTCCCTGACTATGTTCTCTGTTAAATTATATGGTTCTTGAGGACAGTGGTCAGTCTTATGGATGTATCTTGTTCACTCACATACCCTTAATACCTAATGCATTTCCCTAAGAACTAGTATTAAGTGAATTGATAAATGTATAGAGAATGGAAATACTATCATTAATTTTTATTAGATTCAGCAAATGATTGTTCAACACTTTACTTGAATTTGCCCTTAGCTATCGAGAACCTTATTGACTCTGTCCTCTTCCACCTCTATTGATTTGTCTGTAGGTTCTTGGTCTCTATACATGTCAGAATTTGTTTCAGATTGCCACTGTCTCTTCATCTCTATCTAAATCGGAGAGATTGGTGAAAATGCATATTTTAAAAATCAACAAAAGTGAATTTTACATGACTTTAAACTAGATATCTTTGAAGTCAAAAAATTTTAATGAAATAGAGTCTTGAGCTTCTAATGTCTTCTACATTTTAATTTTAACGTCTCCTACAGTGTATTCTTAAATGCTCTTCCCAGGACAGTTAAATGGTCAAATCCATCAATCATTGCCTCTAAGAAAAATTTTATATTTTAAGATTTCTTCATATATATGCTTATTTAGTTTTAAATTTTTACTACAATAAAATGGTTTCTTTTTTAAATTGCTTCCAACTTAAAACAAGGAGGTTGTAGAAAACCCTGACTCTTGGTATACAGACAGATGTATGGAGAGTGCTCAGCCACCTGCCATCTGGTTTCCCATCACATTAGGCTTACTCCTTAGACCTCACCAATTGATGAAACCTCTGGCACAGTTGTCACTCTGTCTTTCCACCATCTAGTCAAATTCTTCTGTTTTCTTTGCAATTCCCCTGGCATTTTTTTTTTTTTTCACCTAACCTGATTGTTAATAGTAAAAAGCCAAAGCCTATTACTGGGAAATTCTCACAGGCCTAGTACATCATCCCCCTTATTTTATAGACTAGAGGCCCAAGGTCCGCAGGACAATGTGCTTCTTCTATAGGTCATGACTAGGCAGGAAGGGAGGTGAGGCTGGAATACAGGGCTCCTCACCCACATTGAGGGCTCTTTCTACTATAAAACATGTGCATATTGAGTCAAGCATTTGGGGAATGAGCTACTGTATTTCTTATCTGACTAAATTGCAGATTATTGTGGAAGGATTTGAACTATTTCATTATGAATGGTCAAATTCCACTAAGCACTAAATCAGTTGTAGCAATGCACAGAAATAAGCAAATTGAGGACCAGAAATCAGAAAAATATTCAATTATAAAAATTTTTGTAGAGAGTGCAACTGGATAATTTCAGGTAAAATTACACAAATTAAGAAATAAATCTTTCACCTCATTCAAGTTTTTTTTCTTTTTGTGTCTGTTGTATGTTTGGGTTTGATTTAACTTCAAATGTTTAATTCCCCTGCCCTCACCTGGTCTTCAGAGATATCATCAGAATGAAGCAGCAGGCTTCTCTCCTGTCTCCTTTGCAGTGGCAGTGCCTCAAAGGTAAATCATTCCCAAACTGTCAGAGCAATCCCTCCTCCCAAAAATAGTAGGGCATATTTCTCTGAAGTTTTGTGGAAGTGGTCAGCTGCTGTCACTAAGGATTAACTGGTCTCCAAATAACCAGAAGCATAAATCAAAGTGGGAGCAGAAGAGACAGATCCTCCCCAACAACTCTAGGGAGGAAAGGAAAATGTGTCCCGTACTTTCTTTCATCTTCTCAGCCACACCCACACATGGAGAGTCGACTGCATTAGTACAGTCATCTTCAAAGGCAAAGGACAGCAAAGAAGAGGGGGAAAAAATCCTAATGACTAATTGGCAAACCATCTGTCTATATGTGTTATCTCTCTATGTTACCTTCACAATTTTCCTTTTTAAGTTCTCATTGATCTAAGCCCAAAGACATTAAAGTGAGTAATATATTCCAGTCTACTCATCAACAAAGTCATCCTACTATATCATGGCTGGGTGAGCCAGTAGCCTAAACTCCTGGCTTATCAATAAAGAAAACTGAGGCCCAAAAGTTTAAGTGAATTGGCTAGGATACTGGAGCTCCTCCAAAAGACAGCCAGGGCTAGAAATTTCATATTCTAATTTTATCCACATTCAGTGTTCTTGCTAGGATAATATGTCATTACAAAATTATCATCTTTCCTTTACTGTGTGCTATTTTATGCCTTTTATAGCTGCTTTCCCACCTTCCTTAACATTAGAGCAGGATCCTGGGTTTTTATCTTCTATCAAAAGTTGCAATTGGAAAATGTTTTACATCTGTCTTTCACCACTTAAGATGAATGTGAATTCTCACACCACCTTCCCTGAGGGTATGTTCATGTTCAGCCATGTATTCTGAGTTGTGGAATGGAAGATTTTTTTCTCTGTTAAAGGATATGGCATCAGGGCAGATTGTGGGATGGGATGGCATGTTTTCTGACACTCTGGTCTCTGAGCTGCTAATATCTACTATTAGTAATACAGATTGTACACATCACTTTACTTTCCAGGAAACTGTAAGGAATTGACTAATAATTGTAGAATGGGAAAGTTTTATTTTATAAGATGATAATCTCCCATAAAATCTCTGGTTCAGAATTTCATTCACCAGTGTAATGTAGAGTATTCTTACTTTTTCAGAGGAGGCAGTAAACAAACAGTTTATCTCTTTTTCTCTCTCACTCTTTTTAAAAATCTAAATAAATGTATCTTTAGTGTCATTGCTGTTGTCTCCATTTCAGGGTCTCTCTACTCTGCCTCAGACCTCCTGGGGACTCAGAAGAGAGAACATCTGTTTGTCTGTTTTGCTCCCTTTTTTCAGAACCTGCTAAATAGGGAAGAAGCTAAATTTTTAATGTTCCCGAAGCTCTATGTATAAAACGATGATATTGGGTGGCAATTGAAGAAGAGTTTTAAGACAGGCAATTTTATACCAACTTACATAATGCATGCCAAAGTGTGAGGCTGTTATGGAATTGCATCTGCAATTGTGAGCTGCATAATACAGCAATAGTATTTGAATATTATCAGATTGTAAATGGTGAAAATGCGGTATTAAGTGTTTGTGAGGAGTGAATTATGCCCTATTATATCGCTGAGACCCTGGGAGCAGTGGAAGCAGCCGGTGGATGGCGGGTTTCTCTGATTTATTAACATGGTTAGTTGACTGGGATTATGCTTATTTTTATGTGCGGCACCATTATCAGTTCTGTTGCTCTACTTGAAAGAGGACACACACAGTGAGGAGGGATAATGGTCACATGCTTCCCCTCCCACATGCCACAGCACCTGGAACATCCAGCATTATTTGACTCTCTTTGGAAGGAACTGAAAAACCTAGAGAAATATATAAAGAAAAAAAAAATCTCCAAATGCTAGCAAGAGAGTTTGGGGAAAGCTGGAGATGTGAAAAAGGCTCAAGAGGAACATGATTACAGACTGTAAATACCTTCGAGGTAGCACTATAAATGAAGGGTAGAAATTATTCACAGTCTCAGATGATGTCAGGAGTAGGTGCAATGGCCTGGAGCTAAGGAAGAAGAAGCTTGAACTAGATAATAAGAAAAGTTTATAGCAGTGCGAATGACAGGACAGAGAAATAGGTTCCCAAGAGTCATTACAGATATTCAAGGAATAGGTTAAATAAAATTTTAACAAGACTGATATAATGAGGAGAGCTGAATAGAAGTAACATGTAGAGTTTGGTGCTCCTCTTTCTGGAGACACTGATGAAGTAATAAATGCAAACATTTTCCACACAGAATGCAGTTTTGCCGATCTTTGTTATAAAATCTTTATGCTCATATGACAATGTCATATTTAAAAAGCAAAACCTCTGATTAGATTGCCAGCTGGAAGGTCACAATCAACAAGCATGATGACTTTCTTTCCCATACAAATATCCCGATTCCTGACTTTGAAACCTGGATGGAGAGATTGTATGAGTTAAAAGAGGCTGATGGGTTAGAGAAAGCTTATTGAAGGAAATGAACTCTAAAGAATAGGGATTTAGGGCATAGTTTACATGATTTATTTATTATTTATAACATGATTATTCAAAAAAATTGTGTTCGTAGTTGAGGATTTAAATAAGGACAAGAAAGGGAGGTTATTGTTCTAACATGAATTTTTTTCAATTGTTTCCTAACTGAATTCAGTGATAAATCGCAATTTCTGCAGCCAAGCAGCCCTTCTCAGATTGCATGGTTGAAACATGAAGCTCTCAAGGGTTGATGATTGTTCTCGATAGACAATTAGATGGAACCATCATATCAACAAGTGATATGAACCTGAAAATTTTAGAGATGTCTCCAAATCAGTATGTAGAGTGTTACATCTAATCTCTACTCTATAAATATAAGATGGAATATGGCGCACATAACATAGCCTCCCTTTCCAGGATCAGTTCATTGTGCTATTAGAAAATAAATCCACAGCCATATTGGATGATCAAATCTGTTGGGTAAGAAACCACAAATACCACCTAAAGTATGGAAAGCAACTTGAGCCAGACTACAGACTGATAAAAAAAAAATGAAAATGTCTCTAAAAGTGTGGTGTTAGGAGCAGGGTGGGACTGAAGCAATTGCAAGGCAATTAGTTTAGATGGCATCTCCCCTCACCATCACATCTTTGTCCAAGCAGTGAACAGTGGTGATGCCCAGACAACTATAAGGAGTGTGATGACATAGGGCAAAAAGCAAGATGATAATGACTTGACAGGCTGCTAAAAATCAGGGTGAATAGGCCTACACCACATCTAAAACACTTCCACCTTTCCTTCACTGCAACTCTCCCCAGACCTCAATATAAACATAAGTAGTGTGACCTGGGACATAGCTCAGAGTCTGTGCAAATAGGTACAGCATTCCCAGAAAGGTAACAGTAGATACTAAAACAAAGAAAAACACACAGCCAAGCATAACCAAATATCTGGAGAGAGCCACATCACGAAGAAAAGGCAGAAAACACAGCAAATGGAAGAACAAATGCTCACAGAATAGAATAAGCTGAGATATTAGACTAATTGTTATACATATAATCTAAGAAGCACAAGAGGATATTGTAATTAGTTATTTAAAAAGTATTCAATTTGGAAGCTTAGAAACTGAAAATTTAATCCTTGAAAAAAAAAAAGAAAGTGAATTGAAAAGTGGACTATTCAAATACTAAAGAGTAAAAAAAAAAATTCAGTGAGATGTAATTGTGGAGATTCCCTCAGTCCCACAAAGTATAAATGGACAAAGACATGTGTGCAAAAAAATTGGATGTATGTCCAATAGTGTTCTCAAAGAGATCATAGAAAAATGAAAGGAGAAATAGACAAAAATAAATTTCAAAATTTCCCATGACTGAAGAAAGATATGTGTTTGTGCACTGAAAGAATCCACCAAATATTGTACAATAGAAAGAAAAGAAGGAAAGAGGAAGGAAAGAAGGAAGGAAGGAAGGAAGGAAGGAAGGAAGGAAGGAAGAAATAAAGACTGCACATAGAAATATCATTGTGAAATTTAAAAAATCCAAATATAAAGAGAATCCCCATAAGTGTCTTAAGAGAGTATAAACAGGATTTCAAACAAAGAAAATTCTCTTGACCTCAGATTCTTATCAGTTAACACTGCTTGCAAGAAACCTACTTCCCTCAAGATTCTTAGAGAAAATTACATTGAACACTATTATTTAATTTTTAGGGCAAAATAAAGACATTTTCAGATTTTTTTACAGCATGGATTTCTTACCATCCATAATTCAAGTCTGAAAGAATTACTAGAGCATACATTCCAGCAAGTAAAATAAATGATTCCTTGAGAAGGAAATGGAATTTAAGAAGCAGCAGTGAGCAAAGAAATCAATAAAATGTATTGCTAAGTCTAAATGAACATTGATTACAAAATATCAACCTGAAACTAAAATCACATATGATATTGATGTTAGGTAACATCACTAAACATGCAGCAGAGAGTGAGTTTCTAAGGAATAGTTATTCAGTTTTCTTTTTTTTTTTCTTTTTCTCTTTATTCATGGGCTTAGATGTGGTCTTATTTCTCCTGTTCTGGCATGGGATGATAGAGAGGATCCTTATTTTTTTCTGAAAACTTGTAGCTATCATCCAATTTTATTTTTTAGATGCTTTATTTTTCTTCTTTATGTGCACTGTAGCACAAGATAGATTATAAAATCTTTCAGAGAAATGAGTTTATTAATTTATTAATTTAATAGATCTGGTAATACCAGCATTTTGAAGGTGTTAGTTAGATAAAGATATAGTATAGTTTTCTATGCTGGCTGGGGCAGGATATATCATAGAATCAGTTAGGAAGCAGAGAAGATTATACTAAACCAAGAATCATACAAACAAGTCATGCTTTTGTAAAATAATTTGTCTGTATGGTGCTAAGGAAAAGAGAAACCTATAACACAAAAAAACACAGCTGTCTTTCTCTATTAGATGGGAGAATAGTCCATTGCAGACACTAATATAAAAAAACCTAGACCTTATGAAAAACCCCAACTCTACAAAAGAAAGTCTCTATACTCTCAACCGCCACAAGAGCCCCTTGAATATCTGACATAGGATAAATTCACCTCCTTTAGTAAAGGTAGTGAAAAGAAACAAGCTCAAATCTACAAAAGACATTACAAAGCAAATAAGAAAGGGAATATGACCAAAAAAAGGTTGCTATGTGTAGATAAAAATATAGACCAAATATTTCACCATCATTGGAGAGACTATGTCTGACTCTGCTTTGAAGCAAATAATAATAATAATAATAATAATAATAATAATGATAATAATAATAAATAACAACAACAATAATGATGATAATAATGACAATAACAATTAATAATAATAACAACAACAATAATGATGATAATAATAATGATAATAATAATAATTAATAATAATTAATTAAAGAATGCAACAGTGGGGCAAGAGTAGACAGTGAATATCATGAGCTAAAATACAATAAATAGAATTAAAAAATAAAAAAAACTAATTACATAAATGTAAGTAAAATAGAAACACAAATAAAATATAATAATGTTCATAGAACATAAAAATTAAAAAATATGTAAAATGAAACAGAAATAAAGAAAGGATTTACAAGGGAAAAAGTCCAGAAAATAGAAATTCAATCTAAATACAGTCATTAAAGGAAAAAATGTATATGTAAATCAAATATTGAAATTTGTAACTCAAGAAAACTGATTTAATTAAAAATTTATTTCTTCATATTAAAAAAATAAAATCTGAAATAATCAGAATGATCAGGTCTGAAATATATCAGAGTAATGCCACTGGACTTCATCTATAGATAAAAAACTCTGAGGGCATTTTGAAAAGTAAGCAAATCAATTATAAAACAGGGAAAAAAGAAGCAAACAAGTCTGGTCACAACTTCTCCAAGCAACCAGTAACACAAGAAGACATTGGGGCAACATCACAAATTCCTTGAAGATAGATAGTGACCTAAGAATTTCGTATCTTGACCAAATGTTAATTAAAATATCAAGAAACAAATGGTTTTTAATATGCAAAAACTCACAAAAAAAGGTTATGTAAACTTGTTCATGATTTTACTTCAAGACCAGAGTCAACTGAGGTATGACTAGAAAAACTACAGCAAAAGCATTGGCAGTGCATGATGCCTACATTTAACTGTAGACCAGCGGCTAAAACAAATTTGAGAACTAGCTGATAGAACAGAAACAGAAGTTATATGTGCCAGAATATAGACATTATACAGATAATACAAATTGGGACAAGAAAATGTTAGTAGTTGGGAGATAGAATCAAATTAATCTGAATGTAAGCTTATTTAAAATAAAGGTTGATACTAATTAAGAAAATAAAATTAAATAGGAGAAATTTGTAGATAAGAAGGAGAGATGTCCATAATGAACACTGAATAGACTTAATACTTTGAGACTCATATAAAATAATAATTAAAAAACGGATACAGTCTTTCTTAAATATCAGAATTATGAACATGTCTAAAAATGGCACAGGAAACTATTTAAAAGGGCTATGCAAAAGTAAATATTAAACCTGTATATATCATTAAATTTATATTTCTTAAACTCACCTTTTATAAAAGAAAATGACTCTCAGATGTGATCATTTAATCGTAAACCAAAACCCCAAGTTCAACAAATCTGTGATCTATAGATGCCACCATCACACATGTACACACATATATAAAAGTAACCCCAAAATTTGGAAATTTTAAAATTGGCAAAAATCTAAAAAAAAAAACCCACAAATAAAAAGAAAGCAACGATCATGATCTTAGTACCAGAAGAATTTGTAACCAAAAAGCCCTAAATAGAAAAAAAATCACTTGTAACTAATGAAGAGTAAAATTTACAATAAAAATAAAACCAATATAAATATCTATACTCCAAAAAGCATAACACTCTTAAACATAACACCAGAAAATACTAGGCAAAATGAGTAAAAACACATTAATAGTAGACTTTGTCCCCTTATTTGGGATATTCAGAGAGGAAATTTGGGAAAGTTTTAAAAAGGGGGTAATTTACAATTTAGGGTATGGAATTGTCAGAATCTCGGGCTGGTAACAGCAAGCTTTTATTAACCTCAATCCTCAAGTAGCAAGGGATATAAGTCATTTCAATACACAGAAGCAGAGATTTTCATGTAGAAAACCAATGGCAGTAGTACAGTTACCTTCCACCTAGTATTGTCTCCCCAAACAAGCTAACATGGAAATAGTGGAAAATTAATGCACCGATATTACATATTGTGAAAAATGTTGATTATTATTGCAAAAAATTCTGAACACTCTGACAAATGTAGAAATAATGTAATTAATAAAGGAGAAAGATGGGAGAGGAAAACAAAATAATAGAATAACTTATTTGTTGTATAGGCTGTAGATAGGCATTAAAGATACTGGAAAACAATTGAGAAATCAGAGAGAAAAATGTTAAATATGAAAGAGGCTAAGAACATCTAACAAAAGTAGAGATACAAAGGTTATCACTAGAACAAAAATACAAACTTTAAGTACCATTAAATATTTTATGAGCATATATATGTATATATACATACATAGGTATATACACACACATATCACACAAAAAAGAAACAGGGAAAATATTAAAAAAAATGTGTAGTGATGAAATATTATGGCAGTGTTGAGATCAAGCATAGCAGTCATTTTGATGAATGTGAATGAACTCAAGTTATCTGATAAAAGATAAAAACTTCTTATTTGATTTACAAAACAAGACCTAACTGGATGCACTAGAAAAGAACGGTGCCTAAACTAAAAAAACTCAGAACACAAAAAATAAAATTATACCACATTAGTATAACACAAAAACGGAAACAGGGAACAGTAGTAGAGATTCTAATATCAGAAAAAGCAGAGGTCAAACTCAAAACCATGAAATGTGAAAAAAGAACACTTTTTAATGCTAAAACCTACAAATAACAATGAAGATGTAACATATGAAACAGGTAACACAATGACCTCTTTTATAAAACAAAAAGTAAAGAATATGCAGGCATAAATATAAACGCTAATAGGAAGCTTTTATACATCACTCTAGAACAAGAGGGAGTAAACAAAAAATAAATAAAAATATAAAAAATTTAAAAATGTAATAAGATCAGTTTTATGGGCATATAATAACTTTACACCCTGATAAAGGAAATTCAGCTCCTTATCAAGTACCCAAGGCACATTCACAAAAGTTGGTCATAAGCTGAGTTATAGAAAAGACATCAATAATTTCTAAAAACTAGAAGTACAAACAACACTCTGATAGATAAAACTAAAAATTATTAGCAAGTAAAACCAAAATCAAAAGACCCTTCTACATGGAAAATTAACAATTCTATGAATTTAGTAAAAGGGGAAATTTAAACTAAACTTGGAAATTTTTACAAAAAAGAATGATAATAAAAGCACTATACATTATCACATATAAGAATTTGTAGCAGATAGCAGAGGAGAATTCATAGCATTAAACCCTTAAATGAGTAAAAATGAAAGAATGATAATAAATGACATAATCCCAGCTTGAAAAACTGAAAGAAACAAAACAAAGCAAACACAAAATGCAAGATAGGAATGGATGAAAACTAAAAAAGCTAAAAAGAGAAAGAGAGAGAGAGAGAGAGAGAGAGAGAGAGAGAGAGAGAGAAAGAAAGAAAGAAAGAAAGAAAGAAAGAAAGAAAGAAAGAAAGAAAGAAAGAAAGAAAGAAAGAAAGAAAGAAAGAAAGAAAGAAAGAAAAGAGAAAGAAAGAAAGAAAGAAAGAAAGAAAGAAAGAAAGAAAGAAAGAAAGAAAGAAAGAAAGAAAAAGGAAGAAAAGAAAGAAAGAAAAAGGAAGAAAAGAAAGAAAGAAGAAAAATAAATTAAAGAAGAGAATAAAAGCTGGATCTAATGAATAAACCAAAATCCTTTCTTTTTTTAACAATTTAGCAAAATAGACAAACCACTAGCCAACTTGATTAAGAAATAAAAGGAGAAAGCAAAAATATACAAGATAAGGTATGAGCAGGGGAACATAACCATTTTAACAAAAATAATTTTACAAATCATGAAACTATATTATTTTAATGCAAGTAAACTTGAAAACCTAGGGGAAATAGCATTTGGGAAAAACATAGGACACATGAAGAATATGGGAGCATTATGATCAAGAAAGATACTATTAGATACAACATATATATCAATAAATAAATTTAGGTAGGGAACTGTCCTCTAGAATTCTATTTCTGAATTATAAATATAGAAATTATTGTTAATCGGGAAAGTTGTCACACACTCATAACTATCATCCCTCTCTAACTCCACTCTAATCAAACTTTATAATCAATATATAACCTATAATCCAGTCTGGGTTCTGAATATCTATTTGACCCTCTGCATTCTACATTTTATCCCTACATTCCCCTTTCGCCTTCTGGACTGCAAGATGGATGAATGAACACACAGGCTATTATGGTGATCTATTGAAAAACTGGGTGGATTCACCTGGCAAATATGCAAAGCATTAATGACCATTTAAGTGAAATTCCCCAAAGGCTGTTCATTAAGTCCAAATCAAGCTTTCTGCTGTGGCTCCTCTGGAAGAGATGACAGGCCTCTGTGTCCTAGAAATGGGGCACCCACTGGGAAGGAAGGATTTTCAAACTTACTCTATGACTTCTGGGTAGGTGTCCCATGAAATGGCCCTATTTCAGAGGCAAAATGAGCAGTGTACCTCTTTACTCAGGCACTTTAGGTTTCTTAGTAGTTTAGTGACTCGCACCAAGAATAAGATTTATTTTGCCATCTATTTGAGAAGAATGCCATATATTTCGCTGTTTCTAGTAACATCTCAGCCTGAAATTATTAGAAGTCTCACTAACTAAACAATCTATCTCAGTGGTAGGATTTAATTCCCCCTCTCCAAATGCCAATGTACTCAGAAAAAAATTCACAAAACAAACTTATTTTATAAAAAAATTTCTCCAACTTTTTCAATAATTTATTCCTATCGGATAGAGAAAATGATGTGTGTGCCCAGGGCTCTGTGATCTAGACTTAACTGACCGATAGCAACTGTGAAATGTCTTTGAAGTCTTCCATTTTATTTTATAAATTAATGCATTTATATATTACATTTATACCATAATATATTGGCATTTGTTGTAATATAAAAATGTTTAAAATTACTTCTGAGTTCACTTTCTTAAATTTTTATGCTAAAAATTGGGAGCCCCAGGAAGATGGCCAGTGTTTATTCTATTAATTTACAGTCTCTCTGACATACCTGTGTATGTACACAAGTTTGAGAAGTTTAAATTTAGCAGGTTTTCTCAGTTCTCCTTGGTGAGTACTAGACCTCATGTATCTAATCTTTTCAGCCTTGACCCACCCTCCATCCCCCAACCAAGGCTCCTGCTATATGATATAAGGACATTTGTATCACAAAGTTTGCCTAAGAGTTTCCTAGTTAATTAGTTGATACTTTACAAGGTTGCTGTGGCATGATTGTCACTTGAACTTCATTTTCTCTGTTCATATTTTTTTCATATGTTTATTCTTGGTCTTCAAATCAAATTAGCAATAGAATATCTTATAAGCGCACATGTGTAATGCAATGGAGCACAATGACCTGATTGTGTCAAAAACTCTAACCCCAGTCCATGCTGTCTCCACAGGTCTTTAATTTCTCTTGCACTACATTTTATTGGAAATATGTGCTCAAAGTTGCATGGATTGCTTTTACTAATTAATGTATATGTTGATTAATATATTTTATTAAGTAGATGACATTGAACATCAGTGGTTTGATAATGTTTTGTTTGACTCTCCTTATCTTCTTCATGGAAATCCTCTATTCAAACCGCTGAAATTTTATAAATGTGAAAATGAAGAGCAAGTTCACCACTCTGAATGCTGGCCTGGTTTTTAAGTTTCATATTTTTCATGTAATAAGGTGTATGAGAAAACATGGAGGGAACTTGCTTTTTACCAGCTAGATTGTTTAAATTAGTTTCTATAAATGTTTTTAGTATTCTTAATTGACATGAAGATATATATTAGTGTTCTATGCTGGCCCTAGCAGCACTCAAATAATGTCCTTTTGAATGATTATTGGAAATCACAAAAAGGGGACAAGAGGAACAAAAGATGACAAATTTACTACTAATGGTGATGGTATCCCTAGATTATGTGACATAGAAAACATTAACTGAGAGGTTTAGAAAAAAAGAAATAATCCCCTTCCTGCCTTCTATGGGATACATGATTGTTCTGACTGATAGAGTGTTACACCCAAGTGGAATTTGAAGGAAAGATAAAATAACATTTGGTTAAAAGTCTGGTAATCTCAGTGGTGCCAATAGAATGAGTTATATTTACAAGTTTTAGCACCAAATTGTTGAGTTTGAAAGTTAGTGCCTCCTTAAATTTTGAACTTTAGGTGGTCTCACCCTAGTTCTAATTCTGATCTCAAGATACTTGCCAACTAGTTTATAAATCTGTGTATGAAGGCGGGGGGGAGAGAGACAGAGAGACAGAGAGACAGAGACAAGAGACAGAGACAGACTGCATATTTCAAACTGCTTAGCATGACCCTCTGTGCCTAAATATGTATAGCCTAAACTGCAGTACATTTATTTTATTATGGTTCCAGTAAATGAATAGACCACTTGCCATTCCTTTAATACATTGTTTCTATTATTTTGAATTTTGTTCATGAGTTTTTTCTTCATGACCTTCGAAACCTATCCATACGCAATAAAACGATTCTCTTTATTGCTACTTTTTCCAGAATTACTCTCCTGAAGTAGACGCTGTGTTGTGCCACCAATCTTTCATCTCTCACTCCAACTTTCAGGACATATTGTTCCAGCTACTGGAAAAGCTGACGACTGAACAGCTTTAAGTTGAAATTTTTCCTATAAAAATTGACTTTGGCCAAAGACAAC
The DNA here is from genome assembly GCA_030015415.1 of Cynopterus sphinx. Taxonomy (NCBI): domain Eukaryota; kingdom Metazoa; phylum Chordata; class Mammalia; order Chiroptera; family Pteropodidae; genus Cynopterus; species Cynopterus sphinx. The sequence continues at coordinate 22,899,405 of CM057384.1, read as the reverse complement.
CATTTCAACCAAAGTCTTATCCTTTCCAAGGGACATTTTGCATCCAATGACTGAATGGTGCAGGAGTTGAAGTCTGGCCTTCTTGCTCTAAGTCAAGACAATTATGAAGGGTCATATACTTGCATAAATGACCAAAGATCCCTTTCAGTAAGAACTGAGAGCTATGCTATGCTATTTCAATGTCTTGTCTCCTGGGATTCCAGTCTCCTTCTTGAGCAATATAAACTAGGTCTGAAAACTGAATTAAATTCAGAAATTGACAGAATGATGACTTTTAAAATTTTGGTAACTACCCTTGGATTTCTGATTACACATTCTTGATTCCTCTATTTGTACAAATTATAAATACCCTTATTAGTAGCCTGTTTATCATGCTCCTGAGGGATGTTATACTCTATCAACCAACTGTGTAGCCTTTTGCAGATCAGCAATGCCTCTCCTAGTTGCCTCATCTACCTTGCTGCTCATTACATTTTTGCCTACATCAATCTAGTTGCTTTATTCTTTAGAAACAGTGCAACCATTGGAATACCTCAATTTCACTTACGGGGCAACTTTGAGAAATATATCATCAATTTTATCAAACCATCTGTAGATTAATTTACATGTTTTGCCCAAATTAACTTTTAAAATAATATTGTTATTATTCCCTTTATTTGCTTTAAACCAACATTGCTCTTTTTATCTATTAGTGATATACAAATTACATGTTAATTCTATTTTTGCCTTTAGATTTGATACAGAATTTGAATGTTTATAGTCTGTTTTTTTCTTCTTCAAAATTCCCATCTGTATTTTTCATTATATATTTTTCATTACATATTTTTCATTATAGTTGCCCTCAGAATTAGGCACTGATAGCAAACAATTAATCACACAGAATCTGATCACCTTGGTCACTATCCTAATTAGAATAATTTTAGACAATTCAGAGAGACTTGAAAAAATTATAATTTTTAACTATTATTTCTTAATTTTGAATACATATCAAGACTTCTACTTCATGCATAGATAGCTCCCATTTCTATAAGTTCAATTTTTAGTTTCCTAAAAGATTAAAATGTATAGACAATTAAGAAATTTTTAAATATCATGAAAATACCTATCTATAAACTATACAGACACGCACACACACATACAAATTTAAACATCTATTTACAGAAATCATATACTGAAATGGACATAATGATATCTAGCATAAAAATCATTGCAAATAACTGAAACAAAATCAAGTAATTTGCCAATTCTATTTTTTCATCCCCAGAGTTAGAAACATAACTATCAAAAGTTTAGCTAACTTTTCATAATCTCAGTAACTGGAAGGTATGACATTCTGCATCTCTCTTGTTTCTTGCTTTCTTTGAGTAAAAGCTTAGTTGTTAAAGATTTATCAGCATACCACAGACTAAGCCCCTCCTTCATTAAGCTTCAAATCAGTAGCTAAGCAATTTCATAATTTTGCTAAGGAAGTAAAGAAATAGAGATTGCTTAAGTATGCATCAATGAACAAATCTGATTGTATTTGTCAACATACCAACATGGAAAGAATTGAGAAGTACCTGCTAGTAAAAAAGGAGAGGGCATGTGAATAGGGAAAAGCCACATGTGATTAAATTATAAAATAATAAAACTAAAAAGAACCTGAGGAAAATTATTATTCAACATTTCAATTTAACAGATGAGAAAACAGAAGTTTTCCTAGTTTCTCAATAATTGAGCCAAAGAAGATTCTAGCTTTAAATACTGCGAATATTTCTTCTTTTATACCATATGGTTCATTCAAAAGGTCATGTGTTATTTTTTTCCTTCACCCATGTTTATTTACCCAAATTACATTTAAAAAAACATAAGCTGATATTAGTATTAATATATAATAAAATATTTTTATTTTGCCAACTAATTAATACATAGCTACTTTCAAATCCTTATTATATTGTTCATAATGTCTGATTTTCTCAACTATTTCTCACAATTTTCTGACCTCAGAATAACAATTTATCTTTATAAAAAATATTGACTTTATTTAAATAATAAGATTTAAATTTATGGGACATCTGCTACATGCTAGGTATAAAAACTTGGTGAGTATGCATCATTATGTCTATTTTGTAAAGTAAACTAAAGCCCAGAGAGTTTATTTAACTTTTCTAAGGTGCTGCAATTATGTAGTAGCAGTCCTAGCAGTTTCAAAATCAGTTCTGTCTCACTCCACAGCCTGTTTTGGTTCTTTCCCTCTCCCTTACTCTGCTACTTTATCTCTTAGGCTTCTGTCTATAGAAAAATAAAACCAAAAATTTGTCATAGTTGCATAAAATTTCCAGATCATATTTGTGCCTTCTGGCTATTTAGATCATATCCAAGCAAAATTAAATTGTCAGTCATTTTCAAGGTCACTCATCATTGTAGATATTTGTCATTGTCATGACCTATTTAACCTGGAGTAGGTACACAACAGAACCTTAAAGTTATCTTCCAAAAAATAGATATCTTGAACTAAAATTAGGAAACTGGAGACAAGGTGAGAGAACACTTAAAGTAATGAAATCTGGGGTCATTAGCACTCTAGGAAAGCAACATAAGCAAACTGACAGCATAGATGGAAATAAAATTCTATTTATTGTTCTTTGTTTGGTACAGCAAGAAAAAAAAAGATACTAGGGGCAATGCAGAAGGGCTAGCAAAATTTGAAATAAATTAAAGGCAATAACCTTAAATATAGTGATAATAGGTCTGTGAAATTCACTACTGTAGGATATCTTTAAATCAAATAATAATGTTGGGCTACAGGGTGGATAATTTAATGACCAATAACCTTGCTGGTGTTTTGGCTGAAGAAGATACACAATATCTTATGGGCTTGATCTGATCAGCCTAAGGGCAAGGAGAATTTAATTTTCCCATGAACCAGATAAAGTATTCATCAGAATAACTAGAGCTTGCTTTCTCACATTACTAAGGCCAACTTGTGAGCTGGATTCCCAGCTCAGGTATTAAATATTACTTTGCAATGGGCACCGTGGGAAAGTGATAGAATGATGTCAGCGTAAAAGATAACTTTAATTTCTTTTTCCAGTAGTGGGTTAAATTGCATTATACCATTCTAATACTTTCTTCTAGTTGACAAAATTTACTAAATAACTGCCTCAAAGGTAAGATTTCAGTTAGTGACCTTGGGAAGAAGAAGAACACTAACCAATATAATTTTTTTATACACTAAAAATGTATAAATGTAGAGGCATGTGTACACAATGGCTGCTCATTAATTTTCTTATTTAATGTATCTTGTGTAAACTTCCATCTTAGTACATAAAGATTTTCATATTTTTAGTCTTAGTATTTTATTATGTAAATAAATATTTATGTTATGAAAAACAACTATACAGGGCTTCTCAGAAGAAATATAGAATATTTCATTTTTTTCCCCTATGATAACAAACATTGCATATACATCTCTGGGCATATGTGCAAGTATATGTGTATAATAAAGTCCTCTGAGTAGAATTATATATATATATATATATATGTATGTGTGTATATATATATATATATATATATATATATATATATATATATGCATTGATTTTGCAGTATTTTCCAATATTGAAAGTATATATATGTATATATACTTTCCAATATTTTCCAATATTGAAAGTATATATATGTATATATACATATATATACTTTCAATATTGGAAAATACTGCAAAATTGCCCAGCAAATTAGTTACCTCAAATTTCACTCTAACAATCAGAAATGAGATCATGTTTACCTACCTCCAGACCAACTTTTTTTAATATTTGCTATTCTGAATATTAAGAGCTACAGGTAGTTATTTTTTCTATTTTGCTGATGTCTATTAGTGTGAGGCTGAACATTTTTTCTGTGACCTCACCATTTAAGTCATTACTTTTTTCTTTTTATTTAGTAAAAGGCTTTCTCTTTTAAGTTTGTAAGTGTTTTTTAAATATTTGGTACATTAGTCCTTGTCTAAAATTTTAAGACATTAATTTTTACCTAAGTATCTTCAAGACCTCTTAACATGATTATATCCAATCTATTAAACTAAATATACTGAAATATTAAGTGTTAAAAATAAACATTTGGCTGATGTGAGTCTTTCTCTTTTTCTGCCATTTAATAGAGATAAAATGTAAGAATACCAATACCAAACATCAGAGATTAGAAGGGTGAAATTAATTTTACTCAGAGAAAGTAAATGATAATTTATTAATAAATATTTTTATCTATCCATAGATCTATTCAACAAACATTATCTGAATACTGGGTTTCAGTCTTTCACAAGCTTTAGGGAAGAGATCATTTTTACTTAAGCATATTTAATCTCTTTCTAAGCAGTTTTTAATCATGAAAAATATAGTCAAGAAAAGTTGTACATCTTCAAGATTCCTATGTTTAATGAATGTCACTTTCTCAATGTGTCCATTGGGACAGCATTGAGATGCTAGTAGTAACTCAAAATAAAAATAGAGATTTATTTTTCCCTTAGGGAGAGACATAAGGTCCATAGGTGGACAGCGCAGGTCTGATACAATGGATTTTGGTTATGGAGGCACTTTCTATCTTTCTTCTTTCCCATCCTTATGTAAGGCTTCCATTTTTCAATTCTGTTTATTGTCATGAAAATTGCTGCTGGGTCTCCAGCTATCATATTTGTGTCCCAGACAGCAAGTAGCAGAAAGCAGATGTGAGGGAAGTATCACCAGCTTTCAAGAAAGTCATTCTCTTTGAAGAGTTTTTCTGAAAGTCCCATTCAGTGGTTCCCATTTAAACTTACTGCATGTGGTAATAAACTTGATTGTGGTAATTATTTCAACAATGTATACTTATGTTAAATGATCTCATTGTACAACTTAAATATGTCCAATTTGTTGATTATCGCTCAATAAACTTAGAAAAAAATGATTCTCACTGGCCTTTTTATTAGTTAGGAAATTTAAGAAAATGGGTTGTCAATGTGGATGTCATTGTTTTGACTGTTTTTGCTTTTTCTTTGCCTGTGCATATTTATAGTAAAAAAGAAGAGGATGAAAACTAAGTAGCAAACTGTGCCCCAATATAGGTTGCTTAAATCTTTAAGAGGCAATCTTCCAATTGCCTTCTTCTTTAAAACTCAAGCAACAATGAAGAAGTATACCCTGCTCCTAAATTTGATGCCTATACCAAGGCTGACATGCAGGAAAAACTCCTAAATTTGATGCCTATACCAAGGCTGACATGCAGGAAAAACTCCTAAATTTGATGCCTATACCAAGGCTGACATGTAGGAAAGACTCACTACATGACATTCAGGACAGAAGAACCTCAGCTTGAAATCAGGGCCTTTAAAAATACCATATTCCTTAGAGTTTTCATATCTTATACCTTACCTCTCTTTATCATCTTTTCTATTCTTCACACAAAATGAGATACTGAGTTCAAGATATTTTTTCTCCTTTTTTTTCTGATAAACACAAAGGTTTAGATCCTTATTAATTTAATATTTTTTCTGCCTCTCCTTCTTTAGGCTTAAATTTTGTTCTTCCTAGTTACTAAAGCCAGATCAATCATTTGAATCATAATTTTAAATTCTATTTTTTAAATTCTATTAAAAATAAATAAACCATAAGCCTTAGTCTGGCATTTAAAACCATCTACAATCTAGTCCATCTGGTCTTGCCAATATGATATTTTAAAAGTGCCTAGTTCATCCTCACTCTCTCTCTCCTCCTGTAGCTCTCTTTCCTGTCCTTGCCAAATCCTCTAGAAGCTAGTTCAAGTTCCCTTTGATGCACAAAGAAAGAACAATGTCAGGGAGCCTCCCCCAAGCCCCATGGCATCTTTCTCACAGTAAAAGCAACTTCTGTCTCTAGACACTTGTCTGCAGGCAGCACACATTGACATATTCTGGTTTCTAGCCATCTTTTTCATGCTTGCATTCATTGTTTGTATTGTTTAGATCTTACACAATATTTAGGCCCCTTCTCTGAAGCCCTAGTAAGCTTTTGAACACATAGTAGACTCTCAAACATATTTGGTGGTTGAACCTAATTTTTTCCTCTTCTTATATTTTTCTTTTGTGATTGAAAGTTTTCTTTCTCATTATATTTGCCTTTCAATTTCTAACCAAAATTGTATCTGGGCCCAAACTCCCAATATGATGTTCCGCAGAGCCAGAATGCATCTCCCACAGAGGTCAAGGCAATCCACAATTGGCTGACTATTAGCACAAGGCCCAGGATGGAACTGAATTATTAGCTCCTTTTTAGCTGAATGATTTCCACTGGGTTTTATTTTCTGTTTGCTTGTTAATAGAAATGCCCATAGGCAGTGGCTCCAGATCAAAAGTATGGGCCTAATAGAATCGAAAAGTTCATGTTTAATTTGAAAATCAGACTCCCTTTAGATTCCCAGCATTGCCAAAATTCATCTGAAAAGCAGAAAATGTCATTTTCCTTCCACCTTCAAAAGCAGCTGAACAAAATTTAAATACATCTGGTTATAACAAACAAGCTAGAAAGTGCACCACAATTGGGACAAGCTTGCGCCCAGATCCAATTTTTATGACTGAGTTAGAAAGCCCTTGAAAAATGGGGCTCGTGGTGCAATCCCTGCTGGGACTTTAACTGGAGCCTCTTTGGCAAGAAAAACTGAAGTAATAAGTATGAGTGACATTTTCCCAAAGCAGGTTAAATACCCCAATAGCAACCTAGAAGAAATTATACTTAAAGGTTCTCTCAGCAGCTTGACTCAATTTGACACCTCTTCTTTGCATGTGAATTCCCTGCATGACAAATCACATGATGCAATTTGCTGGCTGAATTAGATGATTTTATTAGTGTTAATGCCACAGCTTTTAGAGCTAAGTCAATGTGACAATAATAATAGCATTTTGTTTATTTTCTTGTTTGTTTAAAATTTCTCCTCGAAAACGTACATTGAGAAAATTTGAAGGAAACTTTTTCATTGGCCATTCTCATCCTTATGACTACAACTTGGTAAAAGCTAATGAGACAAAGACTACCTCTGCCATTTTTCAGGTGCGTACTTCAGCAAGGCTTGAGTCTATTTTGGGGGAGGATTGCTGTTCCTGGGGCAATGAGATGGACTGAGTTAGCTTTTTTGACTTTTCAGAGGATTCTCTATTGCTTGATCCTTACTTCAGAAAATACTAGACAGTTTGACAGGCTAAGCAAGGCTTTTTGCAGAAAGAATAGTCATTAATTTGGTCACAAATAATTCCTATTATATTCATATTGGTCTGGAAAACATTAAAGGTAAGGCTGTGAACTTAAATCCCTATCTAATCAAAATGGAGGTCTGGTATAACATAATGATTAAGGGATAAATTTTGGAGTCACTTGGTGGTAAATGCTAAGCTCTACTATTTACTAGTTATATGATCTTGGGCAAATTATTTAAACTCTTTGTGTCATAGTGCTTCAACTATAAAATGGACTTACAATAAAGACTGGATCATGTCCTTTTATTTCCCTATTCCCCAATAAAAACTTTCTATGGCAGATCAGTGAGGTTTACTCACAGATCTCCCAAAACTCCACATTTAGAATATACTTATTTCAGAGTATAAGCCACTATTTATGCTGTTTCCCTTGTCAGGAATGCCTTACTCTTGCCTCTCCCCTCTCTTAATTAGAAATAGTTTTATTTTAGGGTCAGCCCATCAATTGACTTTTTCTCTGGCACTCTCTACTACAACTTGATAGTTCTTTTTTGAATGTCTCATCACAACTTCTTATCTCTTCACCCTTCATCTATCATATATTAAGTTCATGTAATGTCATAAACATTTATTCTTAGATTTTTTTTGTGTGTGTGGTAAATATTTAAACTTAGAGCAAAGTATTTCAAGTTTTACTGCATTCTATACCTTCTTTAGTACCTAGAAATATTAGTCTGTGTTTTAGCGAAACTTTGTGAAAGAGTTCTTCCATGGACATTGAGACATATTCAGAATGTAGTACTATTGCCTGCAACCATAAAGGTACTATTTGACAAAAACATTGGAAGCTTTGTCTTTATATTATAAGAAATATTAGAAATGGTATGAGGGCAAGCATCAGGGATTACTTATTCAAAATTCATTCTATCTCATAGAGAGAGCCAAGGTATTTACAGAGTGCTATTCTATGGTGTCTCTTCAGTACTTTGGCTTTTCTGTTTTCCCCAAAAATGTGACACTCACAATTGGCAGAATGGCTCCCTTATCTTCATTTCAAGGACTAGCTGAAGGCTGTTGTCCTAAATCAGTCTTGTTAGTCCATGTATAAAAACAATCCATATTTTAGTTCTTTACTTTGTATTGGATGGAATACCCTTGCACTGATCCATTGCCTCCATGACAATAACATACCTGGAAGCTTTGACCTACTGTGTTTTCTTTGACTAGATACTTTTAGTTCTATACTTATCTGTTGCACTTGATTAACATCCACTGACTTCCTACTTAGGATGATACTTTTGTCCCTGATAGTTACTCTGCTTTCCTGAAATTATTTCACCCCTTTGACTTAGTTCCCTTTGTTTTAAGGCTACCTCCACATGGCTCAAAGTTCTGTCCCTGTTCTATAGCTAACATTATTTAGCACAGTTCTATGAATATCTTGAACACACATTATAGCCTTAGTAAAAAAATAAATGTAGCAAATTATCAGTTGCTAGACATTCTGTTTATTAAATGGCACTTTGCACTTCACCAGTAAATTATATATAAAGTTCTTTGTGATATTTTATCATTGAAATAGCAATATATGCATCTGGACTCTATAAAGAGAAGCAATGATTTTCAGAATAATTTTAATTATACTTGCTGTATACTAATTTTTAACAAAGTACTATTTCATGTACATATTGCATGACAAATATCTTAATCTGAGCATTTTAAAAACCAATATCCTATATGAACAATCTCTATTCAGAGGCATATGGTATACATTTGTGGCTTACATTTGAAATTTTGAGTCTCAAAAGTCTTTACATTCCATTAAAATGCACATTTATAAACTAAGTTAGGTATAGATTATGATGAGGAAAAGTTAAATCATGGAAGTAATTAAAATTCTAAAAGATTCCAGTCAAATTTTACACAATATTTTTCTTTGTCATAAACCTATATTACCATGTCGTTAATGTTTCTGCATAGTGTCCAACTCAGGAAAAAAAAAATGAATTTTAAAGGGAAATAGCAGCACAGTTAGGTTTCTGAATACCGTGATGCACATAGCTTATTAGTGGCTTCATTAGTCTATTTAGGCAACTTTGAATCATGTTTCCTCTTTAACTTTCAATGTCCTGTCTTCATTCCTTGCATTCCCTATTCATTTCTGTTTCCTCCTCTTCTCTACTTTCATTTTTTAAATATATTTTTTTAATTAAAATAGAGATAAAACATTAAAGCGAATGAAATATAAATGATGAGATGTGTCCATAGCACTTACATAAAGATCAGAGCTTTGGAGTTCAACACAACAGTTGTTTCCTATGAACAAAAATGTGAATAACTATAAGAACACTTGAGTAACAAATAGAGTGACAAGGAAACAAATAAAATTGAGTTAAACAGTATGACTTTTGGAATAATAGTAAGAAGAAAATGTTATCCTGACTACAGAAAGTGTTCATTCTTTTTTGAGAACTTAACATAGGAGAAGCAAGGGGAAGAATGTCTGCATGTATTCAAATCAAGAAACAAAGGTAGGTAAGATTTTGTAGTGAAGTTCTTTATTTAAAAATTCAACTGGCAGTGAGTCATCCCTTACAGTCACAATGAGCCTTTGTACTTTTGTACAAAGATTTCACAGGCAAAGAGCTACAAAGAACATCTATTTTCATTTCAGATGGACAACTAAATCAGAAAGAAGGAAACAGAATAGAGATAGGTTTTGAATACTTCATTATTGTCTCTCAGTAACTTTTTTTTAACATTAAAAAGACAAAGTGTATTTTACATTTAATTAAATGCACAGATTTTAAGGGTACAGTGCAATGAGTTTTAGAAAATGATCACATTCATGTAATCCTGACCTTTATCAAGATAGAGAAAATTTTTTCACCCCAGAAAGTTCTCTTCACTTCAAAATTCAAACTACAACTCACTTCCCAGGAAGTAACAAGTACTCATATTCTTCTTTTTATAAATTAGTCTGTTCTACAAATTTAATTAAATCATATATTATGTATATTCATGTTGCTGGCTATTTTATTTATCAAAATATTTTATAATAATCTTTTTAGAACAGTATTAGGTTTAAAGAAAATTTTTAAGCTAATACATAGAATTTCCATATACTGCATACCCATATTTTTTTCTGTTATTAACATCTCACATTAGTATAAAATTAAAGAACCAAAATTAATACATTATTATTATGCACTGGTGGAGTGCATAATCTCCATTAAAATACCCTTAGTTTTTATCTAAAGTCTTTCTATTGTTCTAGTATCCCATTAAATTTGCTATCATGTTTTCTTAGTCTTCTTGGTTATGACAATTTCTCAGATTTTTCTTTTTTTCAATGACCTTGAAATTTTTAAAGATTAGTGGTAAGATATTTTGTAGAATATACCTCAATTGTAATTTGTCTGATGTTTTACTCATGATTAGACTAGAGTTATAAGTGTAGCAATGAAGGTCACAGAGGTAAGTGCCATTTTGTTATATCATTCAATGGTATGAACTATTAAATGGAGTAACCATTGTTGATGTTGAACCTGCTAACCTGTCTCACATGATATTTGTTAGGTTTCTCCATTGTAAAGCTACTTTTTCTCCCCTTCATCGTAATAACTTGAGGTTCATTCATTCTGTTGCACATATCAGTAGTTTGTTTCTTTGTATTACAGAGTAGTATTCCATTATATGATTATACTGTAATTTATTTAGCTATTCTGTGGTCAATGACAATTTATGTTTTTCTAATTTAGAGCTGATATGAACAAAGCTCCTATAAACATTCATTTACACATTTCTTTTTAAATGTACATATGTTTTTGTCTTGGGTAAATGACTACAAGTGAAATGATTGGATAGGTTTACTATATATCAAACTTCATGAAAAAAATGCCTGAAAAATTTATAAAACTGTTATATGATTTTACAGTTCCATCAACCATATAAAAAAATTCTAATTGATTTTAACTTGTACTACCTTTTAGTATGGTAAGTCATTTTAAATTTAGTCATTCTAGTGGGTATATAGTAGTCTCTAATTCTGGTTTAATTTTTATTTCCTTCCTTTATAACTGATATAATTGAGAATCTTTTCATGATCTTATGTGCCACTTATATTTCTTCCATTTTAACTATTCAGTTACCATGGCACTAATTTCTCTCTTTTTCACTGGATTTCACTGACATTTTTGTCAGAAGTCAATTAGCTGTCTAAGAGTAGATCAGTTTTTGTAGTTTTGTATTCCATTTAATTACCAAGCCAATACCATACTGTTCTGATTACTGCTGTCTTCCATAAGACCTTAAATCATGTAATGTAAATTGTTCATATTTGCTGTTTTTTTAAAAGACTGTTTTCAAATTTTTTTTACAGTTCTATATACATTTTTAGGATAAACTTGTTAATTTCTACAAAAAGATTGCTTGGACTTGATTGGAATTTTATTGAATCTATTGATAAATTTAGTAAGAGTCATTATAAAAATATTGAATCTCTAGAGAAATAATAGGATATAACTTACCATTTATTTAGGTATTATTTACTTTCTTATAGCAATAATTTGTTGTTTTTATTACATAGGCTATACACATAATTTTTTTCAATATGCTTTTTGTTTGTGTAAATTAAAAAAAAAAGTTGTTCTGAAAGATTTTGTGTAAAATTTATATTGTTTTCTCAGTAGATGTGTGTTATATTTCAACAGAAAAGCTAACATATACCTAAATTTTCTTTATAAATTGTTTTTTAATAATGAACTAATTTCTTTAATATATAAAAGTCTATTTATATTTTCTATTTCTTCTTGAGTCTGCTTAGTAATTTCTCTCAAAAATTAATCTATTTTTTAAGTGGCAGAAATTATTGGCATAAAATTAACTATAAATTCCTCACTATACTTTTAATGTCTTTAGCATCTAGTGACATATATGAGCCTTTTCATTCCTAAATACTACTCAATGTTTTCTAACCAATCTCAATAGGCAGTATAATTTTATTCTTTCCTCTACTGTGTTTTGCTTGTTTGTTTTCTATGTCATTGATTTCTGCTTTCTTCTAGTTAGTTACTATCTTCTACTCAATGTGGATTTAACTATTTTTCTAGCTTCTTCAAGTAAAAGATTACATCATTGATTTCAATCCTTTATTATTTTCTAATGTAAACATTTAAAGATATAAATATTACTCTAAACACTATTTTAACTATCACACTAACTCTGGTATTGTTTATACTCATTTTGTCATTATCTTAAAATATTTTCTATTGTTTTATGTGTTTCTTCTTTGATTTAAATTTCAAAAAAACTCAAAAGGTAGGATTTTCTAAGTATTTATAAATGTAAATTATGTAATAATTATATCTTGAAATAATTATGTTTTGGTCAGAGCACAATTTGTATTAGTTTTGATATTTTTTGACTGAAATTATACTCTCTTGCAATACTGCACACTTAATTTACAACTCTATCTTTTGCTATTCTTTTTCCTTCTCTTTGTCTCTCCCTCTCTCTCTTTTTCTCTCTCTCTCCCCTGCCTCCTTCCCTCTCCCACTTTCTTTCCCTTCTTTCCTTCCACTTTATTTATTTATTTTTTTGGCTGTAATTATTATAAATGTCCACTTAGGTCAAGAATTGTTCAAGTCTTCTATATTCTTACTGATTTTATCTATTTTTCTATAGATTACTGAGAGAAGATTGTTAACATCTCTACATAAAATTATCCATTTTTGTATTTTTCCTTTTGTTTTATTTAATTCAATTTGAAATTCTGTTATTAAATATATAGACATTTAGAATTGGTATGGCATTCTGATTAGTTGATATTTTTATGATCATACATCTTTCTTACGAGTCATTTTTTGTCTTAAAGATAACTTAATTATTTATTAATGAAGCTATTTTTGCCATTTTCTGATTATGATTTTTATAGTATATCTTACACCCTATTTTTATTTTCAAGCTGTTTTCAAACTAAAAATATATTTTTTGAAAACATACATTTCAGACTTTTTTTTTCAATCATAAAATCTATGTCTTTCACTTTACTTTTTCATCTAATTGTTTTTAATGTAATTATTAATATGACTGGCTTTGTCATATCGCTACTGTCATCTTGTTTCATCATGACTGTGATTTTAGTTAATTTTATGCATCATGAAAAATTTCAAGTACCAAAGAAAATCCTATAATAAATCTTAGTTGTTTTACATAATCAAAACTCTTTCAAAAAATACCTTTAATTTTACAAAAGAATAAAATGAGAAAATTATTTTAATAGCTTACCAATAATGTCTCACAGTTATTTTGCCTGTCTCTTAACTTTATTCTAACTAGTAGTTAATCAAGTACACTCAAAGTTCCATGAATAGACTTCCACAGATTTGTCACATCACACTACTGTTCCTTCTGTCCCTGATTTCAGTTTATTTAAGAATATCATAAGCACATAAAAATTTTTTTTTGTCAATTATGTCTCTATAAAGCTGGAAAAAGAGATTTAAAAATAATAACACCGAAAATATAAATAGTTTTCAAAGGGAAAAAAGATTTTTTTCTATAATATTCAAACTGTGTGGCAGTCATTTCACTGATATTCTCTCCCAGAAAGGGATAACTCATTCTGGGTATTTCTATTCTAAAGATATTTTAAAATATTGAATTGATATCCACACAGAAACATTTAGATAAGTTAATTAATGCCAATTTTTTCTGAAATCAATTATTGTAAAATATTAAAAAATTAAGATTTCCTTAAGAATCAAAAAGAGCTAAAATTTAAAGATTTTAACACTTTTTTCCTCGTGTGAGATTTGACAGATCCTTCTTTGTTTAAAGTTTAAAGTATAGAATACATTTGTTTTGCTATCCTTCAAAATGACATTCATATTTTTTGTCACTGTATACCTAGTAAAAACAATATTTACATAAACCAGAATTCTATAAATTTGTTTTTATGACAATTAGTGGGCCTGTTTGCAAATTGATACAGAAGATGGAGATATCAAACACGATGTTGTGTCTTAAGTAATCCAGACAGTGAGTCAAATTTTTATAAAATCTGAGTGTTACTGAGAGCCATGTAAATATGTCACCATATCAGAGCATTGTTACATGCTATGATTCCTGTATTTTAAGAAGAGTATCTTACCTTAAATCAAGAACTTTTGTATAAGCAATTTATTTAGAAGATAATCCAGAGAACAGGAGTAAGGGATCAGGGACTGTTAGGAAGAGTATGAAGACCAACTTCAATGTGAGCCTTTGAGATGACTCTGTGCTTCACAGGGGCTGGGACCACTGTAAAACATACAGAATGTCACTCAAACTTTCACTACCTGAATGGTGGGAGGTGGGAGCTTTTATATATTCACCGGTTGAAGGCTACCCTGGAAAAAAATGTCTTTGCATGTCCAGGCTACCCTAGTGCACAGAATGGGTAGACTCCCATATCCTAGGTCAAACCTTGAGATAGAGAGGCCACATGGGTCTAAACATTTGCAGTAGGACTTAAATTTAACCTGCCAGAGATCCAACTAAAATCAGAGGTGCAATAGTGTATCTAATTCTAGGTAACATAAATTTTGATTCAAAGGCTTGGAAAAAATTAACTGCTAAAAAATATAAAGGTAAATGATTAAGAAAACCATCGTTAGATTATCCTAAACTAATAAAATTAGAAAGGTTATATAAGAACCTGAGATTAGAATGAGAATGAAAACCTTCTTGAGAGAGATAAATGGGAGAGATTACTCCTCAGGCTGTGAGGAATTCTGCCCTGCTCTAGGAATAGCTGAATTTAGTAAATTCAAATTTTGGAAAATTAACAGGAGGCTCTGGTGTTGAGAGTTTGGAATGGAATCAGTGAGAACAGTCAAAATAAAAAAAATAAATAAACATGAAAAAGAAAAACACACAAAGTGAGGAAACTCTAGAGAATTCAGTAGCAAACAGTCAAGACCTTGATCATAGGGGTTTTGACATCTCAAAGAGAAAAGGGAACAGTTTGGAAATGTAATAAAAAGTTACTGAGAGAGAGAAAAGAGAATGAAAACAGGAGAGAACTAAGGTAGTCAATTCCAGAGTAAAGCTAAAAACAAGTGTGTTATTACTAATAGGATATGGTTATTAAAATTTAGTGTTTTTCCTCAAGCATACCAGAGTGTGGTATATAGAATTTAATCAGTGTCACTAATGACACTGATTTCATCAGAGAAATTTGAGACTTGAGAAAGCATTTAAATATATTGTGGCATTTTTTCATTGTGTATTGAGCAGAAAAGTAGTCTATAAGTCTATCACATAAAGATCTATATGAATGTTAGGATATTTAAAATACACAATAAATTAATTATGTGTCATTATAAGCAATGAACAGTATATATTCATACATACATAATGTACATTGCTGGGTACTTTATGTAATACTAAATTTATTTATTTTTTTTTTTAGTTTAGAAATCAATAGGCTAAAATACCTTAAATTCTCTGGAAGTAGACATTTTCTAAAATATGCTTGGTATAGCAAAAATCAGTAAGGAAATAAATACTGTAGTCTATTCCTGGCATATATTTTTTATTATCTTCTGCACTATACAAATAAATTAGTTATGAAAATTCAAAAGCTAATTTTGCCATTACACTATTCAACTAAGTATGTTCAATATTATTTATATAACATGCAAATTATGAATAAATATGATTTTATATTTTTACTGTATGACTGGAATTTGTAAATTAAAACTTCTACACTATAAGTGGTCCTAATTTCTTATTAGATAACCATTAAGCATTGACTAAATTTATCAGTCCTTTGATTGTGGCTGGATATTAATTTAAGATTGAGTCTGAATGCTAACACTGACACCAGGAACACACATACTTTCTTTCCATGTGGTTTGGGTTATAGCCACTTGTCCAAATACATTGCAAGTTTATGCATTCCAGATATGCTATCAGGTAAAAATTTGAACCAGCTCACATTCGTGACGTATACTTCTCTGACACTAAACATATAATAAGAGAAAAAATGGTATTCTTGGTTAATTTAGCTGTTCCTTTGTCCTGATTTCCAGTGAGTGCCAAAACTCAGAAAAATGAGCAGTTCTCCAGTTAACCTTTGTGGTGGGTAAAACCAGTGTAACATTTCACTGCCCTCTACAGGATGCAAACATAAGTTGTTTGGGCAAAACTTTCATTCTTGTATATAATTTGAAAACAAAACTCTCAAGCAAAGATCCAGTATTTAAAAACACTGGTGCAGCAAAGGAGGGTGGGGGGGAATGCAAATTGAATTTCCTGTAAAATTAATAAATTTGTGAACACATACAGTAGCCAGCAAGATTTCCCCAAACTGAAATAAACAGAGTAAAAATGCCACAGTATGATAGAGTGGCAATAACATATTAGAGGTTTTATGAATTGTTCAAATGAGAGAGAGAGAGTGAGAGAGAGAGAGAGAGAGAGAGAGAGAGAGAGAGAGAGAGATGGAAGAAAGGAAAAAGGAGAAAGAGAAAGGGAGGGAAATGTTATTGAAAATGAATGGGTGTTACCATTCAAGCTCATATTTTCTCCCTTTTTGTTTAATTTCACTTGGTTGCTAAAATAAAAATTATCTAAAAAATGATGGATTCATTAGAAGAATATGCAACCTTTTTTTTTTTTTTAAAGAAACGTGTTTTATCTAAGATTCCATCTGAAGACTTTGCACCATAGAGGATTTTGAAAGTCATTTACATAAGAGCTAACGAAAAACGTATTCAGCAAAACATAGGGCTTCCTAAACACAGGAGATAATTATGTTGGAAGAATGATATTCCATTGGCATCTCTATTTTCAACATACATTTATTCTCCCCCTACACAGTACAGAACAACCAAACACATATCAACACATATCTCATAGGTATCCATCATTGCAGTGACAAGTACACTGAGTAGCGGGTAATGGGGGCTAAGGTGGAGCAAAAGCCGGGAAGAAAAGAAATACTGTATTCTATTCTTGGCGTATATATACTACCTGAATGGTATTTTTCATTATCTCCTACACTGGGAACATTCTATTATTCCACTGGGAAGTCATAGCAGAAGAGATATAATTATCAGCAGAGTAATGGGGATGCTCTTGCTAATGGCCAGCTATTCAAATATCTCAATATAATCGTCTTGCCCAATCTCTCCCCATTGCATACTCTTCTGGAGAAACTCATCATTTTTTCCACTTACTCCAGCATAATGAATTCATTTTGCATTTTCTTTGTGAGAAATTAAGAGGAATTGCAATATAATGTGTTGACATTTGAAATTCTGCACAGAAAAGTTTAGGCTGGCAATTTAGTTTAATCACAAGCTAGTAGGGAGAGGCTGCTTATTAAATTAGTTTTCTGTGTACAGAATGTGTATTTTCTTTGTAACCTGTGTATTTGTACTTGAGTTTAGATATTTTTTTACCCCTTCTTTATAAGTTACAGTTTTCTCAAAAGAAAAAATAATGTGTCCCAAACTGAAACACTATGTTCTTTAGGATGATATTTTTCTTTTTTAGGTCAAAACTGTTGACACCAAAGATGAGCATTAAGTGTGAGGTTCCTGGGAAATGTGAAGACATAAAATAAGTGAGAAGCTGCCTTTAAAGAAAGCCACCACAGTGTTTCTTTTTCTGAGACATTAAACCACTCCTTTTGGCCATCATCAGGAGAGATTCTATCTCCCCCTTGAATTAAAATTATTCTTCCGTGTATTTGCTCAAATTTAAGTTGAATAATCATTTACATATTTCTCCCTTTTATTCTTTTTAGAGTTTTAACTCTTTTTCTCTATTAAGACTTGTAAACTGCTAATAAAATAGCCTTTATTCCACTTTGTTTAGGGGATTCCAGATATCTGTGTAGGTGATAAGATAAATAAGTTATAAAAAATTGCTATTGGAATTACCGAATTAGAAGACAGTTTAGCTTTTTTTCTCATCTCATTTTAAAACTCTAGTTAAGTTCTACCATTTGTGGGGTGTGAGGTAAGGCTAGGTATAAAACCTGTGTCATGAGCTGATGGGGAGCAAGAAGATAAATAAAAAGGTGACTCATTTTGATTACCATCCTATCATCTCTCATTCTTGCTTTTATTTTTTTTCTTGATTTTTATATTCAAACAAATATTATGTTAACATAACACCCTAACATTTTTTGGAGAAGTAGCACATTTGGGAAAATTTGTACAGAGGGATTGCCAGTCCTCTAATTCTCTCCGGTCTTATCTGAACAGCACACAGATTAGAACTGCTACACCCTGGCTTGAGCTCACAGGAAGCTACTGGGGAGGAGCAGAGAAGAAAGGCATCATGGCCTGCATTTCAACAAGGGCAGTAAAAGTCAACCTTAGAAATTAACATAAAATGAGCAGAATTACTCTAAAGTCTATGAGAACCAAAGCCCCTCACCCTCTGGATCCATCACCATCTGATCCACTCCTGCTCCCCATCTTATGAGGATACCTAGAGTCCCTCTACTTTCTGTGGTGCTCTTGATTGCTAAGGCTATGCCTAGCCTCTTCAAATTCCTCTTTAAAATTACTCTAAAAATTTACATTCTCACTTCAATTATAATTCTTTTTATATCTTTTTAATGTTCTATTGAATGTCATTATTCTCTTCTTACTCTGAATATTGTTATCAATAATAAAATTCACGGTTATTACTTCAACTGTCAAATAGTTCTACCACCATAACCATTATAATGTGAAATTTGTCACTTTGTTTGGAAGATAGTCTCCTGGTCTAAAATATAGAGTTTTCTCCATATTTTAGATGGTTATATCTTTCATAATAAAGACCTTGCATAAAAGAATATTATCTTAATTTATGTTTGGAGATCTTCTGTAAGCGAAAGAAAAAGAAAGTAAAGGGAGAGAAGCCCACACAACTCCTGTCATGTGACAGTGAAATTGCTCTGTATATTAATAACTGATTGTGATGCGTTCGGGTTTTCAAATTCCAACTCATAAATTATTTTTTATTACTCACTAGAAGCTAAAGGAAGCAGGGGCTAGATGAGTGACTGCAAAGGTATGTGTTTGAGAGCATTCTCATCAAAAAAGAAGCTCTGGTTTATAGTCTGAAAGGCATATGCCATTATAGCAAGAACACTTAATCACAAGTCATCAGCCTGTTACTAGTCTTAAATCTAGCCCTTGCTAACTAGCTATGTGACCTTGGGGCTACAAATTATAAGGCTTCCAATTCATCCATAAAACGAGGACGTTAGATTTGATTTTGTAATACTATTTCTAATTTGAAGCAACTCTAATTACATTATTTGGACTTATAGTATCTTTCTGACACCCAGGCTATTAACGGACAGTTGACATAAATTATTATCCTTAGTAGTTTAATTTTAAATGATTAATTTTAAAGAAGTTTCTGATAGCAGGTAAAAGGGAGGTTATGTAATTACTTAGGAGATATTTCAATAAAGAAATGTAGCAACTGGGATCAAGTGATCCATCATTAGGGATTTATTGAATGTCTAACAGCTTAAATACCATGAAAGTTATAAAATGTTTCAAAATATTGGAAATAATTTCTTTCTTTTGTGGCCCCCTTCTACAGAGGAGGGTAAAGTATAACCCTTAATAAAAATATGAAGCAATGAAGTGGCAAAGAGTATAGTTCTATGAAGAAGAACAATATTTCAAAAAATAACTTAAATGAAGCAGTTTTATGGAAACAATTGGGGTCTCATATCAGTTTTAGAACAATTAGTGGTATAACACAAATATAAAACAGGAATCCTCAATTCAGCAGGGAGAAGAGACTTGACCAACAAGTTATAAGCCACTTCTCTAATGCTGTGTTCAGTGACCGTGGGTATGTAAGAACAAGTCCTAGGTACAACTGGAAACCTCATGGTCCCTCCCAACATATCTCAGAAGAATTGCTGACAATAGATAGCAAAATGCCCTAAATTTATAGTTCACTTAGAGAGAGGATCTATCAAGACACACAAACAGTAGACTTTCTTTCCCTAAACACTATTATGAAGCTGCTTTTTGGAAAAACATAGATTATACTTTCTTTAATTTACAGATATGGATTCCTGCCCACCTAATTACAGACAGGGCAATTTACATGTGGTTTCTTTTAACTCCCCAGGTAACGGGTGCACTATAATAATTTCATTATGTATTCAAGTTTACCAGCTTTTTTTCTTATAATAAAAATATGGGTTGATGTTATTTTAAATAAGTGCAGCTGAGAAAAAGATAAACTTCTCTATCCAAATCTTCAAAACATTTCAAATAAAAAATAAATAAGTGTATTAGCAAGGTTTGATTCTATAGAATAAAATAGGAGGGGGTTCCCAAAGAACTTTCTGTGCTCCTTTAGGATTTTCAGCAAGTAATTTGTGGCAATTGTCCTCACACTTTTTGCTCATGTACAACTAAAAATCTTTTGACAAACTTTTACTCTTTTCTATACTTCAAGTCGACAATAAAAGTTTTCATCATAAACTTATGCCTATTATACAAGGTGCAAAATAAATGCCTTATAAATGTTGGCTTTTAAATATAAAATTGTCAAACTATTTTATTAAATGTATCTCATGAAATCAAAATACTATGATTTGAAAGCTGCCATTATTATAAAAACAATACGCAACATAAATTTCCTTAGCAGTATTCAATTTTTAAGTTTATTTTTTCTCTATGAACTAAAATTTCCATTCTACATCCTTCACAGAATTTTATTCTTTAACATATGTTTATGCTTGAAAGTATTTTATTGATTATCCTATCATTTTCCTCTGCAACAAAATTATGTATATAAAATATAATTTAATATTTTAATTGTCTGACTATAAAACTAGAACAAGAAATTAAAATTTCTTCTCCAATGAGTTATTATAATTATCAGTACTATTCAATTGATCAAAATAATACAAAAATATCATTTTGATAAAGAATACTAAATATAAAATGCAAAAGTTCATTGGAAATGCATCTTTTAATGAAATAGATGGATCTGAATTTTCTCATTAGTTTATGAATTCATGGATGAATATTACTCATTGCTATCATGAGATAGTGCTTGTCATCAATTTCTCATTTTAACATGCTTTTTAAAAGGTATGTGTACCATTTAACTTAATGGGCAATGCAGAACTTACATATATAGAAAAGTCAATGTCAAAACAATCAACCCAATTATGACCATTCTCTTGTTAGAAAAAATATTTTTAAATTTAAATGAAAGTGCTCATATATATCTCAACCTCACAACATCTCACTCTGATTTTTTATTGAGATAAATTAATAGATAGATTAGATAGATAGGTAGATAGATAGATAGATAGATAGATGATAGATGATAGATAGATAGATGATAGATGATAGATAGATGATAGATAGATAGATGATAGATAGATAGATGATAGATAGATAGATAGATAGATAGATGATAGATAGATAGATGATAGATAGATAGATAGATAGATAGATAGATAGATAGATAGATAGATAGATAATGAGGCAGATAAAAGGTAAAGTCACAAAGTCTTGAGATAAGTTTTTGGTGCTACTGCATTCAAATTTTCTTCACTGAAGTTCTCTTTGTTTTGTTCTCATAGGACTCTTGTTTCAGGAGCAATATGCTCTTTTACAGTAGTTTGGGGATGGAAGAGTCAAGGTCATTAAATGAAAATTGTTATCACACCTCTATGTTACAGTATATCATAATTTAAACATTTCAACTCAAACCAAAATATTACCATTTTCAATCTCACACTCTGTCCTTAATACCAATAAGACAGAGATAACAAAACAATTCAATTCTTATTCTTTAAGAGTGACAATATTTTGAACTGTCTCTAAAAGTTTTTAATTCTGTGTGATGAATCATGAAAAGTTATAATTTTTCTGGTGTGAGAAAAAACATCCGGCAAACTGGACAATTGGTCTTAGATACTTTCTTTGGAAAATCAACTTTAGAATAAAGAATATATAGATATATAGATATAGATATAGATATAGATATAGATATAGATGAGGACCTGGAAATGTATTCCCTAAAATTATTGGTGTCCAATGATCCCTAGGAAAGACATTTTGTGTTTTCACAAATGAATTTTCCAGGATAAAATCTGCCCCAGGAAAGAAGATACCACCCTCATCCCCAAAAATAGATTCTACAGTTTTTGTTTTCTCATCTCAGCATAAGTGCAGCTCTCATTAAAGACTCCAGCAACATGTCATGTGTTCTAAATCTATTATATAACATTCCTTTCAATTTTTTTTCAGATTTGTGAGTTCTGAATTATTATTGACAATTTATAGCCATGTAAAACTGATTTCATTAAAAAGAAAAGGCAAGAGTGAAATGCAACCATAACATATGCCTAACTCCAACAACATGACCCCATTCTTTTGTCACTGTAAAAAGTGAAGAGTTTGTGCTTTATACTATTCTAGGAATCTGCAACTCTAACTTTCTAAGACTCTCAACAGCAGCTTATACAGAGCTCTCAGTGACACTGAAATTTAAAAATGAAAATAAATCTAATAGTTACTCCTTTTGAAAATGTTAGCTCATCTTTGTAAAGCTTCTTACTCAACTTAGCTATCAAATTTTGAGTAACATTGGCATTTTTTACTTTTGAAAGTTAAAAAATAATCATGCTGTTCATAGATTTAATTCCACTTTGCCCTGGTCATTTATGTTGGTCAATACATGTTTTTTTTTCAACCGGAATTTAAAGATTTATTACCATATAATTATTATAAACAATGATTTCTTAGAATAGTGAAGATTTTGCAGTTGGAAACTTCCCCAGTTGTGCATGGGTGTGTGTGAGTATAAGTGTGCTGATGAAATTTGGGAAGTGAGGTGGGGAAGAAAACATTTGTTTCATTTTTGTCCTCTCAACTAAAAATATATATATTCCAAAGTCTTTTAATGACAATTTAATAGTCAAATGTGTGTGGTTTATGAAAATAAAAAAACACATCTAAAAATTAGTAAATATAAAAAAATGGAGCTTTCAGTGTTTAAAAACTCAAATGCTCAATTCTGGTGCATCATTTGTCAATAAAAAGTAAAAAGACAACTGTGTCCAACTTGATGAAAAACAAAAATAATACCAGAGAGCTCAAAAAGTTATTTATTTTTATGTTTAGACAAGCACTACCATATAGTTAGCACATAGAAAGCAGAATTATTCCAAACACAACATACACACACATATATTTTGTTCCAGAATTGAAAGCAACCTGAACTGTTAGTCACTATTTTTAAAAAATTCTATTTAAAGTTTTGGCAGAATTATCAACTTAATTACTATATGTCATTTTCTAAATATAAATATAAACACATTTAAAGAGAGGATGAATGCAAAACCAAATAATATCATATAAAAACTGCTTTGCTGTTTATGGCATTCTTCACGATTTCCTCTTTTTGCTATCCTAAACTTGTTGCTCCCCAGCTGAAACTTTCATTGAGCCTCCAGGCCTAGGACATTAGGTATTCACGTCACACCTACCCCTAAGTTATATTCTTTTTCTCCCATAGCCTTTTCTGGATCTTTGAAAATCAAGGGCATTCTCCTTCTCCCTCACTACTTTGACTGACCCTCTCTATGTGTCATGGCTTAACGCTGGTTTATATGGAATATGTTGTGTAAAACCCAACTAAGTCCTATGAAGCAGATACTAGTAAGAAATAATCTAGAGATGTAAAGTAAGTTATACATGGTCACAGCATTTACACATTTTAAAGACAGAATTTAACTCCACAAATTTCAGACTACAAACATTGTTCTCCATCCATTGTGCGACACTACTTCTTATCACAGGCTTCTCAAATTGATTAGAAGCATAAGATCGTGAAATTTGGAGCCTGAAAAATGTTAATTCTATTTTTAGCTCTGATGCTATGTTTGGTCTTAGTAAAATTAATACTGTGAGCCTCAATGTCCTTAGTTAA
Organism: Cynopterus sphinx; assembly: GCA_030015415.1. NCBI lineage: Eukaryota > Metazoa > Chordata > Mammalia > Chiroptera > Pteropodidae > Cynopterus > Cynopterus sphinx. The sequence continues at coordinate 22,875,251 of CM057384.1, read as the reverse complement.
CAATGATGCCCATTGATGTTTAAGTTCTCTTCCATTTCTTGCTATTGTCATTCCTACAACTAATGGAGTAGCAACCATTTACTTACACTGGCTAAAAGTGAGGCAGTATACACACTGATTTAGGAGCAACATGTTATTTACCTCTTGGAATATTACTTTAAAATATTATTCAGAAAATAAAAAAGGTTGGCTATCTTGAAAAGCACACAGCGGAGTAGAAAGTGAATGATACCTTAATGATAAGTTGTCTCTTTAGTAAGAGAGAAAAGCAGGGGAAACCAAATTAAATAATGTTTGTTTGTTTTGTTTTGTTTTTTCAGGAAGAGGCCTAACATGTGAGTGTCAGATTTAAGGAGTGTCCCATATGGAGAAGAAATGCATAAACTGATATAATTTTAAAATACTTAATATGAAAATTTGTTCCTACTTTTGGTTGCTTTTCCTCTTTTCTTCTCCTATTCAGTGAACTTACAACAAAGAATGCCTTCTCTGTACCTGAGATTATATTTAAGTTGACCCTTGAAGAATATGAGACTTAGGGGTGCCAACACCCCACAGCAGCTGAAAATCTACATAGAATTTTTGACTCTCCCCCAAATTAACTACTAATAGTCTACTGTTGACCAGCTGCTTTACTGATAAAATAAATAGTCAATTAGCACATATTTTATACGATATATCATATACTGTATTTTTACAATAAAGTAAGCTAGAGAAAAAATGTTGAGAAAATCATAAGGAAGAGGAAACACATTTATTGTACTATATGTATTTATTGAAACAAAGTATTATAGTAGGCCCATGCAGTTTAAATCTGTGTTGTGCAAAGGTCAGCCATACATTAGCAATTATAGTAAAAGTCTGTGCAATATTTGGGGACCAATAGGCAATACTGGACTACAGAGAGAAAGCAAATTCAATTAAAAATAATTCTGAACAAGAAGCAAAGCTTGGGAGTCACTTAATCTAATGTTGCTCAGAGAATGTTATCTTCATGATCTGCAAGTTTTCATTAGGAAAACTAAAAATAGAAGTGTAGGGTAAATGAGTTGGATATATAGCTTAAAAAATAGGAAGGAAACTACTGATAGCTTCAAGGTTTAGAAAACTCTGTCACAAGATCTGAAAAAATAAATTACATCAAGAGTTCTTTTAGTGTTTTCTTTATTTTGGGGGAGTACAGTGTAGATTGATTTGGAGTGACCTGTATTTAAAAGCCTTAGAATTCTTGGAAATGAGAGAGCTCTATTGTACTGTCCTTCTCCTCCTCACCACCACAGTACAAAGCAGTAACTTTTATACAATCTTACTTCTCAACTCCTGTCTTATTTTCTCAATGAAACAGGTCATCCATCCATTCATTCTGTTCTCGCTCTCTATGACCTCTTGCCATTTCTAGATTTCCTATTTTAGGGGGCTTCTTTCTTCTTTACTCAGAGAGTTTAAATAAATGAGGCAGGGCTGGAGATGTGGATGCCAAGGTTGAGAAGCTGTGAAAACTTGTATCACCATTAATTGTTCACTATGCACTTTTAGTTCATGCCAATAACATGATCTGGTAGGGACAGGGCTACATACTGCAGTGTTTGTTCACACACACACACACACACACACACACACACACACACACTCACACACACATACCAAAAAGCTACCAATGACAGAATAAAACATTTGTTTAATTCAAATTTAAGCAACCTTCCATTGGATTGTGGAGGCCTGCTCTTGTATCCTAAGAACACTGAATAGCAAATAAGTTTTCCAGAAGTGGAATAAAAAGGAGAGAGGAAGAATTTGCTTGCACATTTAGATGCCGATTCAGCATTTCAGGCAGAAGACTATACAGAGGAATTCTGAGGGTCAACTGGTATTATCAGGTACTATGTATTAAGCTCTTCATGAAGTTGCAGTAGACAACATTCTATAAAGCTCTCTGAGAACAGGGACTCATCCCACTTAGTTGATTTTGCCACATATTTCAGAAAGAAAATAGAATTTTTCTATGTTACACTTTGTTCTTCCCATGAATAATCTTTTCTACTGTCATTTGCATCCCTTTAGCTCTCCCTCCTTTTTCAAAAACTTTCTGGTACATGTGTAGAAGTGATAATCCTCTAGAGACTCACCTCCCACCCTTATGACCTCGATCTTAACCTTATAAGTGTTTTTGCTCCTTTGAGAAATAAAGTCTTTTCACACAAAATCTTTCTTTGTCCTATGTTTCTCTCTTTCTAGCAGATCACTCATACACAATGTTTTAACCTGCTGATGTCCAGAAATCACAACCAGAAATAATGCAACCAGAAATCACATGTGGCTACTGAAACGTGGATAGTATGAATTGAAATGTGCTGAGGGAATGCACAACAGACACCTTAGTAACAAACAAACTAAAAACTCTCAATAACTGTTTTACATGGCTATACTTTACAATGATAATATTATCAAAATACTGGGTTAAATATATTAAAGTTAAATTCATCAATTTTATTTTTAAATTTGACTATTATTATATTTAAAATTGCACTTGTGCCTTTTTTGTTGTTGTTTATATTTTAGTTGGTTACTTTTTTCTTTTGAAAAACAATATTCTCCAATAGCTTCCTAAGAAAGCTTCCATGACATATTTTATGAGTTGTTTTATATCTAGCCATGTGCTTATGTATTTGTCCTAGTCAGTAGTTTCCTCTCTACTAAAAAATTTCTCAAGAGAGCCTTAGCTTCAGAAATAGTCTATACACTAAGGATATCTAAAGTTTAATCTTTAGGCTATAACTCCACAAAATTTGAAACTATTCTATTCAGCATGTTATTGGACACACTAATTACTTGAAGGACATTTTATATAGATCTTACATATAATTATAATCCTTCACACACATACACAATTATGTAAATGCACAGAGATTTGTTTGCCTTGTGTCTTCTCGCTCATAGAAACTCATACCACATGATGTTTAATTTCACAAGTGGAACAGCTAAAGGTCCTCCTTGATTCCTTTCTACAGACCTAACTGCAATTACTGAATTTTCTGACTTTAAAATGTTTTTCCAACCTGACCACTCATCTCCATTTCTAGTGAAATTAGTTTTGCCTGAGCTTCCACAATTGTGTTTTAGGACTACTTCTTAACTAGATTTTATGTTTTAACTCGTGTTCCCTTCTAATCCATTCCTACAACCAGCAGAGAGTAGATGATTTAAACCATAATCTTATGATGAATATCTTTTAATTGTGCTCAAAATTAAATACCACCTCACAAACATGAGTTCTATGGCTTCTCATGTTATATCATCCAGCCTCTTCGATCTTTTCTCAGACCATCATGTCCTGCTTGCATACTCTGCTCTAGCTCCTCCTGGAAGTCAGTCATTGTATAACCCTTTTAAAGTTACCAAGCTCTTTCCTGCCTCTGGGTATTAACTATTTCTTCTCTCTAGAATCTGCCATAAATCTTTGCATGACTGGCTCTTTCATATCCAAGGCTTCATTTCAATGTCACCTACTTAGAGAGGCTTTTCTCAGCTCACCACTCCCAGTCTAAGATAGCTCTCACTACATGAATGTTATTTCTTTATTTCTTATCACAGAGCGTTGTTTTTCCTTTATAGCACTTTGTGCAAATTGTTTCCTTTTACTTTATGTGCTTGTTTACTGTATGACTCCATCTCTGCAAAATATTACCTCTAAAGTAGCAAAGGCCATATTGTCTTATAGACCAAAGTCTTCTGGCCCATGTACAGTGTTTGACATATGAAAGGTGCTCAGTAAATGTGGGCTGAATCAATAAGTAAATGTTATGTGCTCCCAGGAGCCTATTTCATCATTAAATTCAAAATTTTTAATTATTGAATAAATATATTAGGTGCCATATTTTAAAGCTTCTCTTAAATACAAGAAAATATAAAGAAAATAATAAATTTGTATTTTTCAGCAATGTATTCAAAGAAGGAGAGAAAGTCTGGGCCGATGGATGAGTGTATAAGTCTAGAACATCACAGGTAATGTTTTTTATTGTATAAATATAGTTTTTCAATAACAGAACCACAAATTTACTATCATGGAAATTACCATTTAAACCTTAAGCCTTCAAGTGAGAGATATGGAAGAGAATATGGGTATCCCATTGTAACCTGTCCCTATATCACTATAGAAACATCTCATACTATCCTTGTCAGTCATTTATTCCTACACTTCTTGCTCAACCATTAAAAACAAACAAAATCCTCTCAAAAAATGGAAACAGGATGAAAGAGAATTTTTAATAATAAAAACAAATGCTTGTTATTCAAATACTCTTTAGAGATTTCATTTTGAGAAATAAATAACACAACTTGAAGAATTTGGCTAGAAAAGAGAAAAAGAGGAGAAAAACAGGTCTTTGGTGGCATATAAAAGCTGTGTGTCATAATTTCACCTCATACCAAAGACAAGAAAGCAATTAATCAAGAATAAGTTATAGAGATAAAATAGATGTGTGCCCAACCTGTATGAATGTCAGTTTTGCTTGATGGCACTGTCCATTAAGAAATAGATATTGGAAATTTGAAATACGATATAATAAATTCCATGGAATAGCTCTATTTTTATATAAAAACTTCAACCAGCTAGTTTTATTCAGAAGTTGAACTTTTCTATAGCTAATTTAAAAGAATCACTGATCTCGATGAATTGCTAAAGCGTTAGTACAGCTATTGTTAAAATGGGTAAAATGTCTTCAAACTACAGAACTTGCTGTTTGAGCCTAATTCTAAGCTCTTTTAAAAATATTCTTTCTTCCCTTGAAGTTTAAAATTGAATGGAAGTGGGTGGAGAAAGACATGCCAGAAAATAAGATTCTGATTTTGTAAATTTCTTTAAAAATTGTGATTTGGTTCTTTAGAAAAATCAGCGCAAATGAGGTAATTTCTTTAAAATAAAAGTTATATGGCTGCAATTTGCATTCCATTAATCTGGTCTTTAAAAGTTCCTTCCCCCACCCCTTTTCAAACTGTCATTTCACACTATCGTGTTAGAAAAATGTTATTTCTTACTAAGTATTGCAGAACTTTAGAATTAGAAGGAAAATTAGAGCTACTCAGGTTAAATACTTTCATTTTCCAAAGGTGAATCTAGAGGCCAGAGAGTTTACATGGACCTCAAGAACTTAGCTCACAAAATGGAGTGCCAGTTCTGATCGGGGATTAAATCTCAAAGTGACCTCAGGGGCCATAAATGCATCATTAGTGAGTCCAGTGTGAAAGAAATGAGATAATAAAGAGTGTCAAAGCCAAGAGAAATTACATGCCTATATGTATGAGTTGACCCATTAACAAATATATTATATGTGTAAAAGTTGGGTATCCAACTTTAAGACCTGTGATCATGACATATCATATTGACTTTATTTTAGTTCCTTTAATATTTATGCTGAACAGCAAGTAGAGAATGTTCTGAATTAAACCATTGTCTAATTATTTATATTTCCTTTAAAGTCAACATATTTGTGTCCAAAAAAAAATATATAGGTTGATAACTTGGGCTAAAATAAAAAGCTTAATGACATTAGTGAACAGACATTTTCCTTTGGTTTGGAAACATTATTTTTTTAGCAAGTTTTTCCTTTTATTTTATTATATACTTTATTATTATTTACAGGTAAATGATAATTAAAATTCAGTTAGTTGTATATGTTAATCAATAGCAGTATATTTTTTAGAATTTGAAACTATCCCCAAATCTAAGTGTTTCTTTTTTCTACTCTAAGACTTCCTTGCCTATCATTTCAAGCTATCTATCAGTACAGCTTTATCTAAGAAGAAAATTTTTATTGTTTCCCATTAACTGAACTCTGTTTCACTCTGATCAGTTTCTTTATTGCAGCACACTCCCATAGGATTATTACCAATCCTGAGCCAATCTTTGCACCATTTCAACAACTTAAAGAACTATCTTGTGTATCACCTCAAACCCTTCTTCTTTAGAAGGCTCAGCCCTTCACCCATTTCTTGTGAAACCTGTGCTGCTGTCTGGGTGACCACATCCCCTTCTTAGCTTCTCCAGAGTGGCCCCTCTATACCACAGTATTTGTCACTCCTATGGGCTTTTTTGTTATTGTTTTTTAAGAATTCTTGAGGACAAGAAATGTGCCTTCTATTCTCTCTGTATTTTTCATATCACCTAATCTACTTTTAGGCGCTTGGCCAAAGTTCAATAAAGAAAACTAATCAATTTTAACACCCCCCTCCCCCAAAAAAATAGCTAGGACTCAAACAGATTCAGAAGAGAAACACACCCAGTCTCATTCTTTTTATAGCTTGAAAAGCAGTGAAGTTCTGGTGGGCAGGCTAACTGGCTCAAGCAGTTGCTGTGAGTGCACACTCGGGATTAGAATCTAGTCTCCTGAGTACTAGGCCAACATTTATTTTACTCTCTACTACCTCACTCACAATACCCAGAGATCATTAAGAACAGAAGAAAGTGTAACGTGCCTTGAAGAGTTGAAACACATTCTTGTCTGGATGCAAGACACCTCGGCTAGGCATCCAGAATGTCAGCTCTTAGCCCCTTCAAAACAATACCACCTGAAATAAAGCAACAGGCAGCAGGGAAAGCTGTCAAGTCCCAATTTGTAGTTTCTAGTAAAGATCACAGCAAAAAATAGACTCCAGATTCAACTTGTCTTTATTTCAACTCCTCAAGGGCTCAGCACTCGCTAACTGCTGGAATTCCACACAAGCATGTGGACCAGCTTTAGGCTTGCTTCTCCTCCTGCCTGGTTACCCAATTAGTTCCTTGTTAACCACACACCTGCAGTGTCTTTCCCCTCAGGCTCTGCTCCTCTCTGTGTAGCTTTTAACCCCTTCTGTACATATTGTTTAAAACACTATTAAGGTGCCCCATGGATGCCTGACAGAATCATTGGTGCCCCTTTGGTTGCCAAAGTAATTAGCTTACAGGGACATCTCTTCTAATATAACTGCAAAATCAGGAATAGATCAAACTCCCCTGGCTGTGAAAGCTGCTGGGGCACTGGGAATGCAAACGTTATTCGTCCAGGTAATCAGGTAACACAGCAACACAGAGAATATCAGAAGCAAGTTATCCAGAGATTTCAGTCAAAGGAAACATAGAAAAACCCTATTCTTACCAAATCTGAACCCCAGAAAGAAAAGCCCCTAGGAAGCCAAAAGGAGAATGATGAGTCAAGGGAAAATGTCTTGGTGTGATGCTGATGATTTTTCACAGCTTCTCATGCCTTAGCAACTCCCAATCTTGAAAAGGAAGCAAGCTTTCAGTAGGGATGTGGAAACTGTGCTCTGAGGAAGTGAAGGAAAGTGAGGATAGGGAGGATAGGCACCTCAAAAACGCCAACTAGTCATCAAATCATGTATCTGCTTATAGAAAGAACCTGACTTAAAATGGGAATTAATTAGCAGTTCTGCTCTTTTTGTACATCTTCCAAAAAATAAAATGACATTAGGTAAACTTCCTTAGCAACACATTCCTTGATTTGAAAATCTTTACCTCCAAGAAATTCATCTTTCCATTTTTATTACTAAAGAAGAAAAATAGTGGTTCAAACTATAAAGTACCAATCTGGTTAAAAGACATTCCAGCCTACTGAAGACCATGAAATTGTAGGAAGAAACCTGGTTATTTTAAATAAGAAAATATCGCAAATATTAGGTTCAGAGTCATGCAGCAATTATAATTGGAATAGAAAAGAGAAAAGATAGAAAACGAATGTAAATGTTTCACTGGTTTTCATAAAGGAGATAAAGGTAAACTGTAGAAATTATAGCTCAAGGGCTTGACATTGATAAATGCTAAAATTATTAAATAATTTGTCCACATTCAAAGATTAAAGTGGTAAGTGGAAACAGAGTGTTTTTCCCCCAAAATAACTCATGCTAAATTTTTTTCTTTCTTTTTTTTTTTTTTTTATTTTTGATTCTGTTGCAAGACTGGAAAATAAGAAATTTCAGTAACAACATTGTTGAATCTCAGCAAAGTTTTTCTCTTTTTAAGAAGATGAGAGAAAATCATATCGAACATTTTCATAAAATCAGGGCTGATTGAACTTTGCTTCTCAAAGGGGAAATGTTAATCTAGAGAAAGATGTTAGAGCCTCATTGCTTTTTTTCCACACATAGGCATCAAGTGCCTGCTACACAGAATTTGGGGAATTTAAAAGCTAGCAGTGAGTAAGATAATGATTGACAAGGACAGACACTCCCTTGCCTTCATGGAGATTACATAAATTTGAATTATTTTATTAAAATGTGGTGGGAGAAATAAAAAAAAATATGATTAAATACTTAGATTTTACTCAGAAGGATAACTAAATTAACACATCAGAGACTTCTGATTTAAAAGGTTAGGCTTGATTGTTGCGTGTACCTGAGAACAAAATAGTTAATAGACATAAATATAAATTTGAAAATCTATTTAAAAACAAACTCAGAGAATATCTCTTGAGGTTTCAAAGTTTTATGTGACTCCAAGATTAAAGGTAGTTAGAATATATTTAATTTTCAAAATAGGTAATCAAATCCTAAATTGTATAGATGAAGGTAAACTTCAGTGTCTAAATCTAAGGGAAATTAACTACTTTGGTTGGATCAGTTTGGAAGTTTTTGTTTTGTTTTGGGCATCACACATTAGACACAATTCAGGGGTAGTAAATCATATCAGTGAAATGTTTTGAAATCCTGTTACATGAGAACCTAATAATTGGGAACATTTAGGTAAGAAAATGAAAGAGGTTGAAATGTGTTCACTAAGAGTTTGCAATTGTTTAAATAAGTTTAGGACAAAATGAGGATTAAATGATAGAAATTACAAAGATACAAATGTCAGTACTAGTAAGGAGAAGCATACAAATTTACTAACCACAGGGAATAAGAAGATAAAGCTGATGTTTAATATGGCAGAGTCTAAAACGTGACCAAGTACACTCTGAATGGCAAGCTGTTGGGGATATGTTAGAAAGGACTTCTCAATTAGGAAGGATTTTGACCTAAGTGATATCTAAGATCCCTTATAATTTTCTAAATCTAAATCTATCAGACTATGTAATAGAAGTATTTTCTTCTTCACATTTGACTTCAGATGAATGCTTCCTCCTGAATTACTATTCTATAACCACAAGAGACGAATATTTATTATGTAGGAATGGTTTCTCCAATTTCTTTTGTCTTGATCTATGGATGTTACCATCTTAGACTTTGAATCCAGTAAGTGAGCCTCACATCTCAATCAGGCCTTATTTTATTTTGTTTGTTGTACTTCTAATATTTTCAAACAAAATATTAACCTGTCCCTCCTATGATGAATTCTGATGCTCTTTTTGTCTCCATTTTTTTCCCCCTAGAAACAATTCAAATCATTTCATTCTAGTCACATTTTCAATTTTTGATCAAATAAGCTTACAGTTTCTTTTAATCTTTTTATGTTATATTCGGGATGATTTCAAAAATGCCATGATTAATGGTATATTAGGATAGTTCTAGGGATGTCACGGCACTAATTCTTAGCTTTGCTGGTGTCCAAATTCCAGAGATTCTCTGCAGTAGTTACTCCAGAGACCAAATTCCTGTCTGGCTGCAGAACAGTACAGGCTCTCTCCTGTCTGTGTTGAGTGGATGGATCCTTTTAGCCTCTTTCCACCCCCACCTTTAAAAGTACTCTCTCTCTTCAATCCCTGTATTTCTCCATATCTTTGAAAAACAAATATACTTGCTTTTCCTTAAATTATTCCTTCAGCAGAAATACAGGGTACCACCCACCCCATTCTATTTAGTCAATTACCACTAGTCCATTTGTTTCTCATTTTCCAACATTTTGTCGGCATCACTTGTCTGGAGTTATTTTCAACCTTGCTCATGTTGTCTGCCCTCATGGATTTATACCTTTATTTATTGTGTTATGGTTTTAGAAGGAAATAGAAGTAAACATTTGATCTGACAGGCTAAATCAGAAGTCTCTCTTTTTTAATCTTGAATGCTTTTAACATTTTTGGTTATTGTTCATTTAATCAAAAAAATTTCTCTTATTTTATTTAAAAAATAGTATTAAAATCAAGAAAATGTGAGGCAAATGAATCCAAATTCTGATAGTGTATGTTCTGTCCAGGGGAAATTTTATATGGTGATAGTTCTTTTTTTCTATTTTTAAATATTTTCTAGATATTACAACTGTGCTATTTTCATAATAAGGAATCTAATTCAAATCACTAAAATAATTTTTACCCCATCTTTTTAAAAGAATTTAAAGAAAATACTTGATCCAACAAAATCAATGCCTTAATTTTTATATTAGAATTAATCAGAGTATACTTTTAAATTAAAAACATTGAGAAAAATAATTGCAAAATAAATCTAAATATTATGGAGTGAAAATTTATTGGAAACGAGGTGCTGTTTGGGTTCAGAATGTGACAGTCTAAGATGTGTGCTTCTTTGGTAAATGGATTCTTTTAAACTAAAGACAATTTTAGCCTCTGACTCAAAAGAAACTTTTGCCCTCCACCTCCATCCTAGAAGAATTTGAATTAGGGGCCTTGCCTAAAATAAGGGATTATCAGAGATTATCTCATTTTGACCCATCTATAGGGCAGGATGAACTTCTATTTACTAAATACCTGTTCTTAATAATATCCTGTAATGACCTTTTGAAGCCCCCAAGGTGCATTGCCTCATCCCTTCCTAGCTCAGGATGTCCTACATATCTCAATCTCCCTTTCTTTTCTAAACCTCCCCATTCATGTGGGGTTCCCAGACATATGTATGTTTTAAATTTGGCTATTTTTTTCTTGCTAATCTATCTCATTTCTATTTGATTCTTAGACGAGCCAAAAAGACCTTAATGATAGAGAAAAGTTTATTCTTCCAGGACAATGCTTTAAAAATACAAATCAGAGTAGTTAAAATTTAGGGCTTGAGTAGTGTAAAGATCCCCTTATTTCTGTTAAGGGTATTTGTTATGAACTTCAAGACACTGTCTGCAAGATCATAGAAATGTGAAGTTAAGGCATGACAAGCTCTACTCAAATGATCTGGACATCAAAGAGTTAATATTCATATTTTAACTTCCAGATTTTGGTAGAAGGGTCTCCCTGGAGGGATTGTGAGCAGCAAGCTCCACACTTGCTTAAATGTTCTCCATAATAATCCTTTGCTTTGTCCTCCTTGGAGGCTGAAAGCTGTGGGAGGATTATTGTTAGCATTATTATTTAAAAACAGAATAAACAAATAACAAGAAATTCACTAAAGGGGATGTACTGCCTTGAGCTTTGAGATAGGGGGATTCTAATGGGATTTTCAAATTTATATTGCTAGTTTTGCTAACAAACAGATGTGGATTAAAAAAAAAATGTTGCTGAATGGTGTTCTATAAAGCAGCTCCCCTGCCCAACCACACCCGCCAAAAGTGAGTAGCTCAACCCATGGAATACATTTTTGTGTCATTTTAACCACTTTTGCCAGTTCAAGTTTATTTCATCATATTTGATCCTAACTATTTTATTTTATTTCATCTCATGACCAGGTCATTCAGATTATCTGGAGCCTAGGGTATTAACCCTTTGGATTACATTTTTAATATATTCTAGCAATAGTTAATCTATTTAAATTGATGACTTAAATTTCTACAACTAAATTTATCTCCTGATACGTAGGTACAGTTATTGTCTTATACAGCCTTAAACTTTACCTCCTCCTGACTTCCTCAGAGAGGACTAGTATTTCATTAAGTTGTTGAAAAATAAAAATAAAAACTATAATTATACTATTTTCAAAAATCCAATATTACTATATTAGTGTAATTTTTCTCACCAGTAGACATATTATTGCTGTCACTTTATAAATTTGTGCTCACAACACACACTCACACACACACACACACACACACACACGAGACAGAGAGTCAGAGAGACAGAGACAAATAAAGAGACAGGCAGAGAGAGATAAAGACCTAAAACAAAATATTGTGAAATAAGGAAAGACCAATTAAATGAGTAAAGAAAGGTTTATTCATTCAGAGTTTGCTACAAGAAGGTAATAACCACCATGACTTGTGGTTTTACAGAGACTCAAATTCAGGCAGAGGACTGAGAAAGCTTTAGGATAGATTTCAGGTATGTCCTGATTGAAGGCTGATGGCCAGGTATCCAATGCAATTGATTAAGAATTTATTTTTAGCTTTCCCATGTTAGTCCTAAGTTGGAAGTAAAAATAAAAATTAGAAAAATTATTAATTATTAATCAAATCCTGGCTATTTGGGACCAAATGTTACAGAAGTTATTGCTTGGTTTCCTGGATTGTTACCAGAGATGGTAGTCTATAGACTTTCTATAATTCCAATGGCTGGCTTTTGGGTTACTTATTGTAGATAAAGGGTTGGTTTCTTGGACAAGTTGCTGCAAGTTGTAGATCAGAGTTTTATTTTAACATATGATCTAGTCATTGTTTGTCTAGCTAAACAGTTTTTCACTTAATTTTTTTTTAATTTTATTTTGTTATTAGTTTCAAATATACAATACATTGGTTAGACATCTATATAGCTCATAAAATTATCCCCCAATCTCCCCCTCCATCTAGCCATTTCATTAATGCTATTGCATTTCCTATACTGTGATCCCCATCCCCATGACCATCTATCAACTACTAATTATTATTTCTTTAACCCTTCACCTCTTTTAAAATACTTCAAATGCATGTGGAACATTTATATAAATTGATTTCATCCAAGATGACCATAGAACTGTCAATACTTTCTAATTGATATTATACAGACCTCATCAAGTGATCAAATGTAGTATATTAGAAATCAAAGTAAAAAATCAGCATAAAAATAATAGAGAAGAAAAAAATTGAGGAAAAGAAAAAAGAGAAGGAGAAGAAAGTTGGGAGAGGTGAGGAAAGAAGAAGAGACTAGTATTTACAGTCAACACCAAGAACTATAAAAACTCCATATGTTAGGGAGGTAATTAAAACACTTCTAAACAGGACAAAATCAAAAGGGAAATTTCAATTATTTAGACAGAATATAAGTGCCACATACCGAAATCCATGGAATCCAGATAAAGTAGTACTTACAGGGAAGCTCATGGCTTTCAATGTATATATTTAATAAGACTTCAATGAAAATCTGTGCATGCAATTTTTACCAAACTTATTTAAATATTTTCAAATGTATAGACATGTTTTAAGAATAATACAAAGTATTAAATAATGTTTATTCAGATTCAGCACTTTTTTCCCATTTGTTCTATTATTCTTTCTTTTTGTGTGTATTAATTTGTTTTTCCTATAATATTTCAGAGAAATTTGGATATATTATTCAATTTAACCCTAAATTCTGCAAAGGATATTTTCTACAAACAAGGAAAAAACTATAGTGCAGTTAATAAATTAGGGAATTTTAATACTGACAGCAACTATTAGCTAATCTACAACACATTTAAATTTCCTCCAAAGTCCCAATAATATTCTTTATGCTTTATTCATTGCTCACTAGGCCTTTACTCTCAAACAGTTATGCAACCCTTTTTTTTGAAATAGGTTGAAAAATACAAATAGCCTATTTAGTTTGTGGAATGTTTCTTACTTGTTTCCTCATAATCAGACTCAGGTTATTTATTTTTGGCAAGAATATACAACATAAGCGATGCTGTGTTTTCTCAGATGATCACTCCAGAATGTTGGTTTGTCACATAATGAGTGACACGAACACTGATCATTTGGTTAAGGTGTGTCTGCCAATTTCCTTTTAAGTTAATGCTTTTCTTTTTGAATAAGTGCTTCTATGAGGAGGTACTTCGAGTCTAAATATCCTGTTTCTCATCAAATGTTTGCATTTGTTGACAATTTTTATCTGAAATCTTATGTATATGATAATTACTAAGTGGCAATTTTTCTAACACCTCTCCACTAGCTGTACTTTCCTGTGTTTGAGATTTGTTGATATCATGAGTGAAATGTGGAAACTTGTATTCTATTTCATAATCTGTGTTTGCTAGTGAGATTACAAGTTTATTTCATATCTATTTTGTTATGCTCATGTATGTCTTTATTATTTTTGTTGGTATTATTTAAATAATATTTTTAAAGGACATTTACTTTGACATAAAATTGTCCTTAAAATATCTTTCCTGCACATCATACATGTGCTACAAATATTTACAAAAGACCTTGCAGCCCTATTTAATGACCCTGCAGCTTAGAAAGTTTCTCTAACCCTCTTTTCCAAAAATTATCAGGAGGATAGCCAGTCTCCAGCTCTCCCATTTGACATCCAAGCCCTTGGCATCTTATTTATTGTTGGCAACTTGATGCTGGGTGCAGACTGATGCCTCTGTAGGATGTCACCTGGCTGCTCTTTTCTGTTATACTTCCAAACAGTGTAACTCAAATTAGCTTCAACTCTCTGTTCTGTAGCCTAAGGATAAGTACTGTTTTAAGCCCCATATTCCCTTCAGGTGTAATAGCTTCGGGTTCTGCTTGTCTTGCAAGGAATTTTGACAAGTAGAAGATACATTTAGAAGAATACAGATTGTGGAGACTTTTACATTCAGCCCAAATTGTGGGTACTTAATCTACACTAGTGGTCCTCAGTATGTGGCCATGGGAGCCCCCAAGACCCTTCAAGGTGGTTAGCAAGTTCAAAACTACTTTCATAATAAAATGAAGACGTCATGTTTCTTTTTTCTCTCATGAATGTACGGCGGAATTTTCCAGAGGTTACATTTACATGATTTCTGATGTTCTAAAAGACTGAAAGTAGAAGCGCATATGAGAATTCATTTGTCTTCTAATCACCCACTAACCAGATTTGCAAAAATGTATAACAATGACAATTTTCTCACTAGCATTAATGTATTTAAATGGAGTTACTTTTCATTAAAATATATTAGAATGTGATTGATTTTTTACATTTTTATTTTTACTATTTGTTTTATTTTTAGTTTAAATTTTAATATGATAAATTATAATAGATAAAATCTACATGAAAGAAATCAGCACCGTTGTAATTTTGAAATAAAAGAAAAATTGTGTATGTGACCTGTCTACTGGAAAGCCATCAATGACTACACCATCCATACAAACTCCTAATAATGATTAGAAACCTAAACTGCCTGGGCTGACTCATGAATATATGACCAGCATCTACTTATCCACTTTCTTTCATTTTAGAGGTGTTATTTACCTTCTTTGAGAATCTCCAAAAAGTCAATTCCTTTTCAACCACAGTCTTTAAGAGACATTTTTCTCTTTGTGAGGAAAACCTCCCCTAATATCTTTCATAGCTATCTCGTCTCATCTCATCTCTCAGGTCATCATTAAAATTACTTCCTTGGATATACTATTTATGTATTATATCTCTTTCGATCTTTAATAGCTCTCACATTGTCTTATTTAGCATCTTGTGCTTTTCCACATAGACCTTGTTAATTTAATAAGCATGCCAGGAAGCAAAAGTACTTACATAAAGTAAGTTCTTGGGCATGACTGATCCTCCCTTTTTAAAAATCTACTGTACTTCTCTCTCTGGTTTTTTATTCTTTTCCCAAACTCTGAAGAATGCTCATTTTCTTGTCAGTTCTGTGATAGATTCAAAATTACACATTTAAAATAATTTTTCTATAATAGATATTTTTAATGGGAGCGTTCTTAAATTCTGCCAGTTGATGCCTTATGTATAGTCTTTCTAAGTATGTTTAAACCTTTTTACACCAATTGTTATGATCTAAAGAAAAAAATAATATGTCACATACACAGAGTGGCATTATACCACAAATGCATCACAAATACATTGAAATAAATGCACTGTTATATGATCAAATATATTAAATGATGACCTGTGATCATTTATGTATAAAAATCAAATTTTACTATCGTCTGAGCTGTTTTTAGCCCTATTTCCACTACCATCATTATAAAACATTTGCTAATTGACAAATGAACTCAATGAAAATTTAGTAGAGAATGAACCTGAATGATGAGAAAAAGATTACCAGCTATGATACCATTCTTGCTGGATCTTATAGACTTCTTAGATGGCAGAGGGTTTAAATGGAACTGTGAAAGAAGAGTTGATTTAGAAGGTTCAAGACAAGCAGAAAATTCATTTAAGGAAAAAGTTTTAAAATTGTGAATAAACATGCAAAGATGTTCCTGACTTGTTTGTAGATTGACAAATGTCTCAGGATGCTTGGAATTGATTAGGATTTCTACACTTCAAAAGAATATGGAGATATCAGAAAAAGTAAGTCAACTGTCATCAGAGTAGGTCACAGATCCACTTTAAAAATGAGAAAGGTTACTTTCTACCCTTTTTCCTTTTGTGTGCTGCTCAATTTTACATCTAAGAATGCACATACATCTAGAAATATCAGTGCTTTCATGCTACCTGTCATCATGCTGGTCAGGGAGAAAAGTGATTTGACCAGTTTCCATTAGGTGTATTTACTTTTGGTGTTAACTTTTCCTAGAGAAAACTTCATTTTAAATACAAAGTTGATGAAGAAAATGCAAAACCTGAAAGATTGATGACTGATATCAATATCTACAGTGATAGAGGGGACAGACATCTAGTGACAAGAGGCCAGCTCTGGTTCTCTCAAATGATGCTATCAAGGTACTTACTATTCTCCACCTTTTACTTTCTACAATACAAAACTTTAGCTGAGTCTCCTCAAGCATACCACTTGTGAACTGAGAATGATTCACACATCTCTTTCAATATTGTTTTCCAAACTGTTTTCTCTTTTTGGCAGTTTAATATGGGTAGCCTGGTGGTAGGAAAAAGTCTAGGATTTTAAGCCCAGCAGAATGAGAACAAATCCTGCCACACTCCATTTCTACCTGGAGGTTCCTGAACAAACTCTCAATGATATTGTTTGCTCCTCTGGGAATGAGAATAATAGGCACTGCTGTGAAAATAAGTGATGATATGAGTACACATAGTGAGCACTACATTAATTAGCTGGTTGGTTTGTTTGTTTTAGGCAAGAGAACCCTTGGTTGACCTCAGAGATTGCAAAGACCTTGTCAGTTTACAATCCCTTATATTTTTATTTTTTATACCTGCAGCACCTGGTCTTTCTAGGTGGTATCCCATACAAATACTAACCAGGCCCAACTGTGCTGAGCTTCCAAGGTCAGACAGGATCAGGCTTGTTCAGTGTGGCATGGCCATAGACTTAGCTGATTTGCTAGATATAGTTGTGTAATAAAGACACATGAATATGACTAATTAATAGAGACACTTCTGTACAGCATCTAATTCTTCCTCTTTATATAACATATTAGGAGTGCTATGTATATTACATATGCTATTCCTGCTTGCTTTTCTATACGTACAAATCTAAGCTGTTTATCCAGTTACAACACTGTCAATCAGAAGGGGCACAGGCCATAAACAACTGGGGGCCATATTTGTGCCTACCAGCTGCTATCAGCCCCATATTTAATTTAGTTTGAAGTCTATGTTAATTAACACTTTCTTCTTATTGTCTTTATTGATGCCATTCACTGTTCACAAGTTCTCCTCGCTGGATTCCCATAGTACATTTTTATGTGTCTATTTTATTTTGAGAGTGTAATACTATATAATTAACATACTTCTCATATTATAATTCCCATATGCCATCCCTCAAGTAGATTGTAATCATTTTGATAAGAGGGACTATGCCACACTTCTTTCATAACTCCTAATATCCAGGTAATACCTACATATTAAAGATGTTTCAAAGTATTAGTTGAATTTTATCGAAATGAGCCTGATAGAAATGGGTAATGACACATACACTGCTCTCCAATCATTGTTGAGTCCTCTTTTCATTCTCAGCTGTGCTGATTCTGCACCCAGCCAGTGACCCATCAATGCATTTGCCAATGGTTTGGTGAATGTGCCACTGTGGCAGAATAAAAAGAACTTTCTAATTCACATGTTCAGTACATAGGCTTTTCTGTTTTGAAGTGGAATAAGTTCCTGAGTCGGGTTGCTTTTAAAAATGCAAGTTTCTATAAGAAGCTGGAAAGAATTTGCTCCTGCTCTGACTGCATTTTTTAATCATCACTGTTTGCCCCTCCAGTGCGTCTGCCCATTTCTGAAGCCAGGCTTGTGATTGTGATGTACCATCATGGCTAAATACACTACATCATTCCAGCAGGCTCTTCACATTGTGTTATTGTTAATGATGCTTTTTATTTACCAGAACCATAGGCAATATGATATTACTCTCATTCAGTGAGCCCGGCAGGAGACTTTTTAAAAGTGTAATGCATTTGCTCTAATGTCTCTGATCAGGTGGATCCGGCCTGGAAAAACTCCAAGATGGATAATTACATTTTTGCTACCTATAATTTCCACTGCCCCTTTGAGAGTTTGCAGCATTCTTCTCCTTTCATACTTCACACATGTGTGGTATTTGCTGAACACTATTTTAAAAGGGAAACAAACCAGCTACTCTTAACCTCTGGTAGGTGAGAGGAATGCAACCAAAACTGGAGAGGCCAGAACAAACCCTTCTAAAATCATAATGTCATTGAATTTTGTCTTTATTTTTACTCATCCCTTCATAATCTATGTCCCTTTTTATTCCTTTCCATGACCCATCTTCTTTCACTTTCACATAAACCGTATTCTCATGCTGGTATGATTTTCCCAATAATGAGAGGAAGCAATCTAAAAAAAATAAAAAATTCTTACTAAAGCATGCATATTGCGTTCGATAACTTGTCTGGAGATAAAAGATAGATACTGCAAGGGGAAAGGCATTACACAGAGGGACAGATTTTGAAAGTCAGAACTGTAGACTCCATATCCTGTAAGAAAAGAGATACTCTCACGGTCAAGTAATGAGTGAAACACATACCCCTTAAACCCCCTCTCATGCCTGCACACAAAAACTGCATTGTTTTTAGGGTAAAAAAGATGTGCCCAATTCGACATTTTATTGTGTCTAACAGGTTACAAGACTCTTTGCAACAAGGTCAAGGAGAATGTTTTTAATGTTTTAATATAAGAGGTCCCAGAATCTTTCCTTCCTTCTTTCCTTCCTTCCTGCCTGCCTTCCTTCCTTCCTTCCTTCCTTCCTTCCTTCCTTCCTTCCTTCCTTCCTTCCTTCTTTCCTTTTCTTCCTTACTTCCTTCCATCCCTCCCTCCCTCCTTCCCTCTCTCTTTCTTTCTTTCTTTCTTTCTTTCTTTCTTTCTTTCTTTCTTTCTTTCTTTCTTTCTTTCTTTCTTTCTTTCTTTCTTTCTTTCTTCCTTCCTTCCTTCCTTCCTTCCTTCCTTCCTTCCTTCCTTCCTTCCTTCCTTCCTTCCTTCCTTTCTTTGTAAAAGCCGCTGAAGTAATAAAAGTGAATAACTAAGCAAAATATAATAAAATCTGGGTGCAAGAAGGTGTGATCATGTGATCCATAAAGTAACAAGACTAATTTTCAATCCTGACTGGCAGAATCAGAATGGTAGCCATGGCAGAATATCAATTCTAATATCATAATTACATGAAGTGATAATTTTTATAGAAAAACTCTTCTTTGAGTGTGTAATGCGCATTTCGGTGGTGTTTCACACTGGTTTTTTAATGGGCACGTATGATGTGCTCTTACTTCTTTCATATGGCTTCCTTCCCTTTGGGGACCTGGATGCTCATGGGATCCCTATAATTCATGTCAACCCACCGAGTGCCTCATTCAAAGTTTCATGTCAGAGTCATCTGTAGTTTAGTATCTAGGCAATTGCTCAACAGACCATGAGAGCTGATATCACTGTAATGAAGAAGCCTGTCATATATTTATGGAATATTAATTTAGTCATTAATATTATAGCTGTCAAAGTTAACTAACATAGATTTTATTTTATCCAGTTTCCCTTTTCTTTTCTTGATATGCTTTGATTTTGTTGATTTTATGCAAAGTTATGTAGTGGTCATGGGGGTTTGCTGTGTCTTGTACCAGATTACCTTTCTTTGCTTTTCTAATGTTACAGACAGGTACATGCCACTTTTATCTAGAAATTATTTGAGGCAACGCTGAGCAGTGTGATGGATTCCTCTGCTGAGCTGAACTCTTAAGGGATTTGGCCACTCACCAATTCACATCTAGAAGTTGTGGTGGTAGTAGACAGAATCAACTCTGTTTCTAAAGGTCTAGAACTGAAGCAAACTTCTCAAAGAAGGTAATAATTTAAATTTAAGAAGTGTTGCATTTTAAGTGCTGGTAAGACATAAATGAAAACCTTCCAAATGAGGATAACATTTGGGAGTGATGCTATTTAAAACTAAGAAAAAAAGATGGTATTAGGGGACTTTTTTTTTTTTTTCCTTTTGAGTTTCTTTTAAATACAATCAGTGGGCCCATGTTTAACTTTTGAACTTATATTCAAAGCCACCATCTGGTTTGACAGCCCTTGCTCATGTGTTTCTTGGTATTTTGTCCCATTTTGGCAATAAATTTGGCTCATATTCTTGGCCTGGTGTTTTGTGCTTATAATACAGGTTTGGGTTAGTGTGACCTTTGCGCACCACCAGCCCATATCTTCTTGTATTTCCCACTGATTTTAGAACCAGAAACACAGTTAATTAAGGACACATCTGAAATCTGTTTTGTAGTGTCTTCATGTTTAATGATGCTCTTTGAGGATCAGTCTTCCTGTTTTTGTTTTTACAGCCTTTTCTAACTTTGCAATTTGATTAAATGTTTGTGTTTTCTAAAGAACAATTCACTAGTCTCCATGACTTTGGCCATTGCTTTCTCTTTCAGAAATCTTATCCACACTATTGTCAGTCCTACTAGACTGATCCTTAGTAGCTGTCCTACTGCTAGTCCTACGAGTTCTCCTAAGCTACAACTTATGAGGGCAAGAGTTTTTCTACAAGAGGACAAAGAATAAGTATTTTATGCATTGTAAGATACATATGGCCTCTGTTGTTTATCTTTTGTATATTCTTCTTTGCATTTTTTTTTGGTGGTTCGTTATCACAACCTTTTGAAATGCTTTAAAAAATTCCTAGCTTAAATTATTCAAAAACTTACTGATCTTTATACCACAGACCAAAGGGAAGAACAAAAGTATATTCTCATGTGTAAAGAGTTCATGTAGACTGAGGAGAGAAGATTAAACATTGTGGCTAAAAACTAAGGAGTTAAAATCAGTAACTTTATTAGAACATTGCTTTTTAGGAGGAAATGCAACTACTTTCTAACTTTTCTGTTTAATAAGGGTGAATTTTATCTTATACTTCAAGTAGAGTCAATATAATCTTGGCCTTATACAAAACATTTAAATAGTCCCATATGTCTTTTATTTTCTCTCAAATCAAATAGAGTGTGTTTATACTTCCTTTCTAGAGAATAAAGCCATCTTGAGTTGACTTAGAATTAGACAGGACTTCATGAGTAGGCGATGTTTGAGTAAGGCTGTGCTGTTAAGCCATGTGATAAGATGACCTTACAAAATGCTTTTTACACCCTTGGTATCCCACTCTTCTCAAGTTACTATTTTGAATCCTGAAGGATTTTGTTTTGTTTTTGCAAATTCATGTTTTAGGGAAGATATTAATACCATGTAACCCATGTTATCTGTCACTTGGCTTAGTCATAACAATAGACAGACCTTTTGGACAAATCTTTCCAGGAGGAGACACAATGTAATAAAGTAAAAGAAAAGAGGAGAGCAGAAATGTCAGAAGAGTGAGGAAAAGACCAAAAAAAAAATCTGTAACCATTTGTTTGTTGGGACTTACTTCAAGAACCTCTATTTCTTAATAACAGATTTATTGGCTACTAAGTATCATAAATCTATACTGATATCCAGAGAGGTCAAACCCAGAGGAATGGGTGGGGCATGATGTTCAAAAGACTTTTTGCCTTCACAGCTATTGAAATAGCTAAGCCTACAACCAGTCCACTACCTGAGAAATCCCTGCAGCCTTCCAAAGAATTCAGAAAAACAGAATGATCTGCTAAGAACAATTTTTCTTCCTAGTTGATTAAATACACAAGCCAGAACAACCCTCTCCCCTGACATACCCAAGCAGAAGAGCCAGTTTTCCTGGCTTGATGAAACATCTCCAACAGGAAAACTATGAACTAATACTACTAAACATCAAAGGCATGATAAAATAATGGGGGGTCGTCTGTTACTCAAGAGGGATTCTGATTCTTGCAATATGAGGTGAGTAAATTTGAAGAGCTCTTTTCAGATTTCCGATACTATACATTCAGTGTCTCCAAAAGATATTTGAGTTATTTGTTATTATTGCAAGAATTCAACTAGTGCTTCAGGCTGTTCTTCAGTGTTCTGGTATTCCTTTGGTGCCTAGCACAGGGCTTGTCCATTGCAGGGATTTAGTAAAGATATATTGATTAAATTTCATCCCTAAGCCATCCTTGAACCTCATAAATCTCTTCCATTCCAAATTTGTCACTCTGAATACATGAGAAAGGGAAAGGATGATGTACCCCTCTGTGCCCTGCCTTAGTCACTCATTGTCTTTGCATCAAGTTACCAAGATTTATTCCTTTTAATCAGTCCCGATCAAACAATCTCTCTAACCAGTTAACCTTTCAGGTCGTTTTCCCCTTTTCTGACAATTTGTCTTCAGCTGTCTTCTTTCAAGGTGTTCAGAAAGAACCAAAACAACACAGTGTGCTAGTTTACTAAACAGGCCAAAAATGTGGTAACTTAATTAGTATAAATATCAGGAATATTATGTCCTCCCTCTCCTGCACTCTAAACACACACACATGCACACACACACTCTTCCTCATAGTCATTCATTTTGAAATTCTAACCAATAGATACTCATGTATCTGGACTGTTCATACCCCAAGCCCTTCCCAGGTAATTAGCACCTAAAAAAATAATAATAATAACCTTGACAAATAGGTAGAAGCTAAAGGCAGAGTTACTGGAGTAATATCACTTGGGATAGAAGAGAGCATAGGGAGTAGAGATATGGCAGTATGGTAGAGCATTCCTTTTGCTGGTGCACCCTCATTAAATTTATCTTATTTAAACAAATATTAACTATTTAAAATGTTTTCTGGTACTTCATTAGCCTAAACCTCATTACATTTCCCTGTTAATGCATTTAAAAATGTTTTAATGAAAAAAAAAGCGGTGTGAAGACATCAGAAGCAAACTTTAATTTCACAACTTATTTTGAGGAAACAGTATGTTACTTTAAAGTCCCAATAAAGTGACATTTTTTTGAGTTTTCTTGATATTAGGCCACTTAGATCCATAATTTAAAGCTAACTTAATTTTAGTTGCCTTTGTTACAGGCTTAAATTTACCTCATTTTACAGACAAATTCCTGTCTATGTTGACAACCTCATCATTCTGAGATATTCCAGCCCTGTTTTTCTTTGTTTCAAACTCATTTGTTCTCATTGGGAATTCTAAACCCTTGGGGAATATAATAGTGAGAGGCAAACCAGGGAGCATTCTCTTTCTTAACAACTGCAAAACTCTAAGAAAATGCTCATCAAATAATTGTGAGACTTGAAAACATCCCAAAGTCATCATCTTCTGTGATGTGTAGAATAATTAAATGCAACATCAGCATGACATCAGTGGTAGATAATTTTCAGCCATAAAATGCCATTCTCTCTCATAACTTGAGGGTTTTTGGAAGTTTTGTCTCCATTTCAGCAGACAGAGTACAAAACATTGTGACATGCTTAATATTTCTTCCGCCAAGATGTCCACTTCGATTCCTCACCCTTTAAAGAATTGTTGATTTCATCCTGCATTTAGCTGCCAAAAAAGCGATTGTGTGTGCAGCACCAGTAACAAAGTGAAAATGAATTATGCATCAGAAGAAACTGCATTTGAGTCAAAAAACTTAGACTTCAGCATCTTCAAATTACAATATGATTTAAGAAGGAATACATTTAAGGAGATAGCAATGGACTGAGGTGAAGGGGTCAGCATTGGCCCGGTTTAATATAATTTAGCTTTCAATTATTTATTTTTTAAAGAGCTACTAAGCACACTGAATCTCTTTAATGGCAATGTCAAAAGTATGGAGACTGGAGAAAAGCCATGAATAATAGTGACAGATTGTTATGCATGGTAATGGTATAGGGCCTGCTGCAAACCAAAGTGTTCACCAGAGCAGGGAGAGCAAACACGGGAGCAGCCCACTGTGAGAGCAAGGGACATGGCTCCCTTCCCTGAGCTGTGAAGACAGATGAACTCTGCTTCCTCTGAGATCTAACTGGCTTTGTCAAAAAGGCCATTAAGCCTATCTGTCTACAAGAATTCTGTGCTCTCCTCTTGACAAGTGGAACACATAATTGTTTGTTTAAGTTTTCCACCTTTAATTTTATTGACAGTAAAATTGATTCCATAAAACAGCCTCCCACATTTTTTTCCCTGCAGTGACTAGGCTGTGAAAAGTGCCCAGGAGGACATGAAGTAACAATTTGTCCCTCCTTCAGGAAATCAGTCATCAAGTGAATGGCTTTGAAATTATTTGAACATATAGGGCAAAATATATGATAGATCTATACATTTAAAAGAATCTGATGAAATTAAAAAGTGTTTACTAAAATAGGGGAGAAAAAGATCATGGTAAGGTCAAAGAGCTCAGACAAAGATTAGGAATCCCCATCTTCACTCACCCACTTGCCAAGGGGCTTGCTCCCCTCTGTTTACTCTTCACTCTTGCTCCTGGCAACAAACAGCATTATCCAAGAAGAAAGCCTGTTCAAATGTTCTGTGTTTCTCACCTACAGAAGGGTAATTCACTTTTTCCATAGCCACTTCTCAACTAAGTGAAACAAACATCTGGTTCTGTCTGTTAAATGGTCATTGTGTCACACTTATACAGTCTTTTGGACATGAGAGATTATAGAATCCTCATTCCTTCCCATTACCATACCATTTCCTATACCACCTGCCCTGTCTTAGAACTGGTTACCCCACCAGCCCAGTCCTGCCTAGCTTAGTGCCACATGACAAAAAAGCTGTGTCCTATGAACAAAAAGTAAGTGTCATAGAGGGAAATAAAAACAGAACTGGTGATCTGGAGGGCAGATTTCTAGTCTTGGCTCTTATGTGTTTATTTACAAAATATTGTGACATTGTTTCTTCAGTTTTGAAGTGAACAGATTTGTTAAATCAGTGGTTTGAAAGAATATATGTAAGCATTTATAAAATATATAAAAATATATAAGTATATATATATATATTTAAGTGTACACACACACACACACACACAGTTTATTCTTTTATTACTGAAATATTTTTCTTTTTGAAGCATTTTTCTTTTCCAGACCTTCAGTTATTGAGCAAACAGAAGTAGAACCCTGCTAGTTGGGGAATGAATGGGGAGCCTGTGATGTCCAGAGTCCTTCTCATTCTTAGCTGTGCTCCTTGAGTGTCCCACAGAATTCCATCCTAAAATTTATAGGATATTATGATTTCTGAAGTTCTTTCAAGCTCTAAATTTCTTGGATTTTCTGTCATTTTATAAAACATTTTATACTAAACTGCTTCTATTTTAAAACCCATTCTACTCCCATCTGTACTTTTTAAAATAATGGAGAGAAAAAAAAAGCAAAAACTAGAGGAATATTTAAGGATAAGTTTTCTGAGAAAAGAAAGTTAATCATTCCCAACTGCACAATCAAAGTGGTTCTTAGTGATTGCTTAACCTGTGTGAGGCTGGACCAGTCAGCAGCTCTACAAACATGTTACACAGAAGAGGAAAGAGAAATAGGTAAAGGGTGTGCCCATTCACCACATTGCTGATAGGAGAAGGATCTGTTTCCACTGTTGGGAGCAAGTTCAGGGTCATTGATAGTATTTATTTTAATTTTTTTTGACACACTTGTGCCTGAGGAAGGCATTGTTTTTTTGAGTATAGTCTATGCATTTCCATTCTTTGGGAAATATTGGAGGTCATGTGGTGCTGAGAAAACATTGCTGCTTAATTGTGAAAATATGTAATAGCAAACTGCCAATGGAATGGTATCGAGGGAAGGAGCCAGAGCTTCCTTATGCCTAAACTAACTATAATTTAGAAAACACATTACAAAACAAAGTAACTATAAATTAATAAACTCTTGGGTAGAGAGCTATCTTGCTTGATATGACATAAAAGTAAACTCTCTTTCTGATGAAACATCTAGAATGGTTACCTGCTCTATAATAGCAGGTCTCAGTCCTCCATTACTCATAATCTAGGGAAGTCTTTTCTATTTTTCAGATGAAAAAAGAGAAGGTTTAAAGCAAAATTATATTCAATACAGTCAATTTAAAAAAACTAAAATATATGTAATTAAGAGAGTATGAAAATATGAGTATTTTATTTTAGAAAACAGTGTTAGAAAAAATGAGGCTAAAAACAAAACTAATTATTTTATATCTAAGAAAAATTAGTACTTATTGATTTCAAGGTTTGTGATTTAGCTTTCTTCAGAATGCTGTATGGGGGTTGACTGTTAATATTTTGTTTTTGTCATCATGTAGTTCCTTCTCTCTAGTCTTAGGAATTAACTAATACAACACTTTCTTTCTTGAAGGAGAAAAAAGAAAGAAGAGAATATGAGCAGAATTGTTTTGTCATGAGCCAGTACCACCACTGTCACTTTGGGATCTATTTTCCAGGAGATCTTGGATCCAGAAAAGAAGCTTTATTTTCAACCAACAACCAAATAGCAAGGTAACTGTTAAAGAGTCAGCAACTTATGGTGAAATAGCTTGTTCCTCTCTCTTTAGACAGTAAGTGAAAAAGAAAAGTTAATTATGATTTAGTAAAATAAAAAAGAATTATTGTGACTGAGTAAAAATAAATATGTTTTTGGTGATATGTGTGAGAGTCTTCATCTTAATCAACTAATTTATTCTAAGGATCCAATGCAATCTGTCAAAGGTAGCTTCAATCACAGTTAGGGGGTACTTTGAGAACCTTCACTTTAGTAAGGTTTAGATAATTCTCCATGACTCTCTAGAATGCCAAGAGTGTGTCACACTACATAATCATGACAGTCACCTGATTGATGTTGACAAGAGGAAGAGATGCAACTAATCACAATGAGTTATTATCATGATATAAAAGAGTTAAAAAGAAAAATATAGGGAAGGATATCATATGACAAATCTTATTTCTCTGGTCTTTTAGCAAAGCACTCTCACTCCTTGGAGTAACTAACAAAAATTTTTAAAGAGGAAGAGGTTATGAAAGGGAAAAAATTAATTGTTTTGCTTTCTTTAATCTTGACATAAACCTTGTTTAGAAAGTTTTGCTGTGTTTTGTAGCATGCGTGGAGATGTCTCTGCCCAAATTATGTTAGCATTTAGCCTGAAAGCTAAATAGCATTTATAGGGGAGGAGAATTTGCCACCCCAAAATACTATGTCTTTTTGGCATAAGGATCATTTAAAGCTGATCATTTTTGACAAACAGAAGGCTCAGAAAGGTTTTTGTTTGTTTGTTTGTTTGTTTTGTTTTTGTTTTTGTTTTTTTTACCTCCCCCTCTATTGCCTAAAAAAATTTAGACCAGACATCCTACAGCAGAAGAGAGCCGTTATCAGACATAACTACAAAGAATATGGGCTGAGTGTGCTGGGCTAGAAGAAACTGGGAGAGCCTAGATATAAAATTTCTCTGGGAGTCCCATTGTCTCTGCGGGGCTGATAGATATTTGCTCTTCCCATCTTCCTGTTAATTGTTCTCCTTCCCTTTGTAATCCTAGACCCCCACCCCATTTAGCTTAGAAAGACACATAAACCTCAACCAACTGATTGTCTTTGACCCTTTCATGTCTATGAGAGGATCCTGTATGTGCCAAATTAAATTAGTTTTTTTTTTCTCCTGTTTATCCATCTTATGTTATTTTAATTATTAGACCAGCCAGAAAAACCTAGAAGGCGGAGCACACCTTTTTGCTCCCCAACTCACTTAAATAGTCTCAAGAATATGCTTTTTAGAGAAAATAGTTGTTTCAGAGAATCACAATGATGAAAGACAAATTTCGTGGTAGTGTTGTAAAGTTCCTAAATGTGACCACATAATTTAGGATGGATTGTGTCATCACATTCAAAACCAGTAAGTAACCTATCCTGAAGCATAAATCTGGTAGGCTACTGCAACAGTGACCAAAATGCTTGTTTGATTTTGTCATATTGACTGTCCTCGTCTTGTTGTGATGATGCAAATGAAGGATGTTAGATCACTGAAGGACATTAACACTTATCTGAAGAATTCATTTCATTACAGATTTGGGTCTTAAAGAAAGTATAGAATTTTCCAAACAAAGTCAATGTCATCTCTTCTGTGTCAGAAAATAGGAAGGGAGATAATAATACAATATAAGGGAAGGAGACTTTTCTAAGGTCACATGAACATTTGGGTGAAACATGAAGACCTTCCCTTGTTCACAGTTTTTTTGTTGTTGTAATTGTCCTCATCTTATAGAAATTCTCTATAAATAGATTTATTTACCTAGCCACAAACTGGCAGATTTTCATTTCTATTCCATAGGTAAAGTCTCACCTCTTCAGATTAGGGGTGAGTTTTTATTCTCCAACAGCTCATTTTTCATAAACACAAGGAGAGGATTTTCCTATTTGTGTGGCGTATTTCATATGCAAATCTAGCCAGTCAACATCAGAGTAGGCACTGATTAGATACAGAAGATGCTAATCCTGGTGAAAACTTTTAAAAGTTATTGAGGTAGAAAATGTCTTTGCATGTGTCCTAAAAATTCTGCCAGAGGTAGAATCTGTCACTTTGGAATTGATCTAGTGAGATTGGCCATAGGTGCTGAAGTCTTGGAATTCACCCACCCTCTGGAAATGGATTACCACCAGATGGCAATATTAGAAAGTTTTGTTCTTCTTGGTTTTTAAAAATTAATGGGCCTAGGGGTGTGTGTGTGTGTGTGTGTGTGTGTGTGTGTGTGAGACAATTGTGCTTTTTCTCTTTTGCTCTATCTTTCTGGGGCTTGTTTCATCAGCATATTTTTAAAAGGTACCTTGAAAGTATGGCTCCATCCTGCTGAGCTAGTCAAAGTACTTTACACACATTATCTCTCATTTGCCCTCCTCTAATCCTCAGTGTTTGATAAGTGTCACAGGAATCAAAGAAATGTCCCTTTTTACCTTTTAATTTGAGGGGGAGACAAAGACTCAAGATTAAAAGTACAGAACAATGATTTTTCCAAGATGGCATCCAACTTTGGAATTCTTTTATAATCCAGGAAAAAAAAGCAAAAACACTTTATTTAATTTCCATTACCACTGTTCACCAGTTCATTTGTCTTTCTTTTCTAACCCTCAGAATGCTAAACTTCTCTCTCTCTTCCCCTCATCTTTATTTTTCTGCCATAAACTGAGGTTTGTGGAGTGTCCTCATTTATTAAAAGTGAACAAAAATGATTTCACTTCTTGACAGAATATACCCTCTTTAGTTCTCCAGTTACTGTCTTCTCTATCAGTGGTACTATGGAACAGAGCTATTTTTATCCTGAGAGAAAACACACACACACAAACACACACACACACACACACACACACACACACACACACACACACACACCTGTGCGCTATCTGTGTGAAAGAGAAGTAGTGAGCCATTGAGATTTGATGGTTACTTCTTATATCAGTATAAACATAATACATTCTCACTAATACATCTTATTTGGGTAATACTTAAACATAATGAAATGATAACACTATGCTACTTAAAATTTCTTTGGAATCATAGAGTGCATAACTGGACAAAAAACACATTCCCATCAGGCAAATAAGTTAATTCTTATAATGTAGATTTCAACAAATCAATGAAGTAAGTATAGGTTGCTACAGGGCATTATGCCTAGTACTTTTCTACATTAAAAGAAATAAATTGTACTGATTTTTCTTAATATAAAAATAATGCATGTAAATTGAAAAAAATTATAGAATACAAAAAAGTACAAAGAGGAAAATAAAAATAGTCTATTATTCTGCACCCAGAGTTAAACATTGTATTTATTTGGAGGCATTTTATAATAATTTTTAACAAAATAAATATCGATGGTTGTTACACCTCTTTCTGGTTCCTGTAAGGACAACAAAGCTAAAAATATTTAACCTTTTAAAAATTTCAAAAGCTATTCTTGAAACAGTAAGTAGTTGAGACAATCCAAGTAAAATGTCAAAACCTTCATTACAATAATTTGTTACATACTTTTTCAATGTGAACTGTTAAAAGATACACTGAGGCATATTAAAATTTTTAAGTTTCTTTCAGCAAAAAACAATTTGAATCAGGTAGCACCAAACTGGAAGTGATGCTCCACTGAGAGAAGCTTGGGGTGAGGCTTTTATAGAGAAAAGGCAGAAGGAAAGTAAGAAAATTGTTGACCATTACAGCTTAAAGTCTAGTTGACTGTGATCAATTATCCTTAGGGTTTTGATTTTGTAAACCGAGGCATTTTTCTAAATTAATTGAATGATTATGGTGTTATAAACACATGCTATGGTATGACAGTTTCTCCTTCAGGACCACAGTTCTCATTTTTTCAGATCCCTGCAGCATTTTTTTCTCTGGAAGTTGCCCTATGATGGAGGGAGTCCATCCCCCAAGGTTAGCACTCTCGAGGGTCAGCACACATCTAATGTCAGAAAACAAAGGCCTGCGTTTGCACTTTGAGTCAAGATGCCTCTGAAGAACCATCTCAGCTCCACAACTCTTCATGAGATTGATCAAGGGCTCTGTTGAAACTATGTCAGAGTTTAACTCAGCCCAATTCTGCTTTCCTCATTCCCTTAAAGGTTTTATTTCTAAAATTACCTCCTGTAAACAAATTTATGACTCGGAGTCTCGCAACCCTCTATGATAGACATTATTTACATCATCTGCAGTATAGACTGCTGTAGCAAACAGCACTTAAACTCCTCAACTAGAATTTAAAATGTCCTCTTTGATAAAAATGCAATTATAATTTTGGACTAATTTAATGAAAATACTCTCCGTCTTAAAATCTTGCCAAACTCACAGATACACTAAATTATGAGTGTGTGGATTATGTTTGGATTTTATTCCTGATTTCTCATCACTGGATAAATAAATGAATAAATATATAATTATTTATGGGAGAGAATGACCTATAGCATCCAGATCAAACATCCTGCCAAATCTCCCATTGTTCTGGGAGCTGCTGTCTTCTGAAATTTTGGAACTAGATTTGGGCATCCTTTTTTAGAAGGATAACTAGAGAGAATCCAGAATTAGAGAAAGTTGCTTCAGGTTATGGAGGGTCAAGCAGTCAATCTTACATACATGAAAGATTTAAAGAGGGAGTAGATTTAGCAGTAAGAACATGAAAACCCATTGGCCTTACAAAGATAGTAGGAATGAACATTATAAGGATGCAGCTCCTGCTTATTAGCAACAGAACTGTCTTGCAATTAAACACACACACGCACACACACATGCACACACATGCACACACTTTATGAGGTCTTAAATACACAGGAAAAACTAGAGTGAGAGCAACCAGAAGCCGAGAGTGCTATGAAAAAATACTTGCGCTGTGCTGAGGTTCAAATAGCTAACAGCCAGGGATTTGTCCTGCCCTAATTTTGTAACATTGTAGACTTGGACAAGGAAGGGTCTCAGCTTGAAGTCCATATCTAAACTATATGGTAATAGACACACACACACACACATACATACGCACTCAAATTATGCAACAAATATAAAATTCATGTTAAAAATAAATAGATAAATCTGTATTCTAGTTTTGATAGCTGTAGATATGGATATAGAAGTTCTATCTATGATGAGACAACATAATATTTTTGGTTTATTTATGTTCACTGGTTTTGAGAATTGTATTTTATGAATATAGGACAATATAATTATTTTCTTTGTGTAAAGACCAAATAGTTTTGTTGTTAGCACACATAGAGCTGCTATATCTATTTTTGAGCATATCCCCAAGTGCACATGTATAAGGCTATCTCTAGGATACATAACTAAGAATGTCATGGCTGAGTCTCAAGGTGTGAGAATCATATTTTTTAGTAAAAAATGCCAAATTATTTCCTAAAATGATTGTATCAATATTCACTCCTGCCAGCAGTCTGTAAAAATCAGTTGCCCCAGAGAGCATCAATACTTGCCTGACTGATTTTCTACTACCAGTGTTGGACATGAAATACTCCTTCACAGAGATTTTATAATTCATTGTACTGATTACTAACAAATTGAGGGGTTTTTCGTGATTATGTGACATCTCTCCCTGTTCTGTAAAATGCCAATTGATTGCCCACTCTGCATGTGTGAGTACATGTGTGTTTCAAAAAGAAAAAAATTTTTCTCTAAATGTTCCCTAAAAATATTTTTCTAATTAAGTAATAGGAGTTCTTTATATATTCTAGATCTAATCTTCATTAGTTATATGTGTATGAAATATCTTCCTTCAGTTTGTGATGTGTCTTTTTATTTTCTAAATAACTTTTTGGAGATATGGGAGTGTTAATTCTAATATATTCATATTTGTTGATCCTTTCTTTTATGGTTACATTTATTAAGTCGTGCTTTAAGAAATTATTTTTATGCCAAGATCTTTAAGATATTCTTTTATATTATTTTATAACTTTGTATAATTTAGACATTGACATTTAAATTTTAACCTACTGCAATGATTACTGTTAATAGTGAGGTAGAAACCAAAATAAAATTTTATAAAGAAGTGATTGTCCTGGCAAAATTTATTTTGCCTAGATTAATGGCTATAACTTCACAATAAATCTTAATATTTGGTAATATTTTGACCTTTCTTGATA
This sequence comes from Cynopterus sphinx, assembly GCA_030015415.1. NCBI lineage: Eukaryota > Metazoa > Chordata > Mammalia > Chiroptera > Pteropodidae > Cynopterus > Cynopterus sphinx. Next base: position 22,842,469 of record CM057384.1, on the reverse strand, counting down.
TAAGGAAATATTGTTTGTTTTTGTACTTTGTTCCCCACACATGTTATAGAATCAACTTATTTAAAAAAAATAAGCCCATTGAGATTTTTACTGGAATTGTATTGAAGCTATTGTTTATTGTGGGGAAAATAACATCTATTCAATACTGTACCCTTTTATCTATAAGCCTTATAATTTCATTTATTTAAACATTTTTAAATGTCTTCCAATAATATCTATACCTTTTTTCTTAAAGGGCTTGGGAATTCTGTATTTTTTTAAAATGATTCATACTTATCTTCAATTGTGGTGATTGTATAATGTATTATTTTTTTTTATATTTTCCAATATACTTATTTTTATAGAAATGCAATTTAGTATACATACTAATTTTATATCCAGCAATTTGTTAAATCATCTTAATATTTTTCACAGCCACATGTCCTTAGGAATAACCTGATTATTTAAAAGGACAGTTTAAAACCCTATGAAAAATGGAGTTAAAAAGAAAAAAAGCTTGAAGATATGTAAACTTTTCATCCAACATCATCCCAGTGATGGAAGAAATTTACAATAAAATCCTCATGAATGGACTTTTACAAATCCAGCTTTTGTGTTTTCACTGGGATGTTTCTACTGCTAAGAAATAGTTTTCTGCCTTGTTCAGATACCAGGTTTTTTTCTTGCTGTAATGTTGTTTTGGAGTTTACAATAGATAGAAAAGTAAAATTTAACACCTTTTCCCCCCACCTCCATCCCTACTTCAAAAGAAACTCTGTTTGATCCTCTTCCTGAAGTTTCTATTGACAGGACATCAATCATTTTATTTGTATACTACTTTTCATAGCACTAAAAGTGCTTCGTAGAACTAGTAACATCCCAGTTTCCAACATAGACTGACGAATTATTTGTACAAAAGGGAAGCTTATCAAGACTGCACTGCTTACCTTTCTGTGTGCAGAGCTATACTGGCTGAATGTGAAACAGGAATGGAATCTGGTGCCCGTGTCATTAGAGGAACAGAGGTGCTATGGAAGTCTCGTGGAATTGCAGGTTGAAGGCTCCTGGGGGTTTGAATGGCCATATGTACCTACAGGTAAGAGCGTATTTTAGTTTCCCCAACAGTCTTTTTTGTAGGTAACTCACTGCTATGAAACTCAAATCCTTGGGTTAAAATTATCACACAGCACTAAGCATTCTAAGGGGTTATACTTGATAACCAAGTCTTGGTGGTTAAGGTAATTTAAAACAAAATTGGATACAAATGTCATTCTTTTTAAAATTAGCATAATGTATAATCATGCCTTTTAAAACCATTCTTTAACATGGCTCTTCCATTCTGGTAAGGTTTCACTTTTTCTGCAGTAATTTCATCTTCTCTTATCTACCCTATCTACGTGACCATTCTCCTCCATTACTATTAACACTCTTTCTTTGTCTTTCCAGTAGTAAGATTACACTGGCATGATTTCTCTCTCTAATCTGAATAATCTAATCTAAATTTGTTGTCTTTTAAGTCATTTTATTTAGTAGTTTTTTAGAGATAAATTAATATATGCATATGGTACTTATGCTGTAATAGATATGTATAATGGGTCTCAGTATAGGGCTGGAGCAACATGATCTTGTGAATTTCTCTTTGAGTTCTACAGACCAGCTGTGTAATTGTATAATAGGTATAGGGCAAACGCATATACATATCAAGTATATGTTAAATTATTATATCATTGTTTGTATGTTGCTTTGGAAAACATTCTTGTTTCCTAGGCTTATGTTCTTTCTATTAAGGTTTGTTAAATATTTTAAAACACAGGATGTACATCGCTGTTTCTTAATGTCTCCCAGGTATGTGATAAAGAAATATATATTTTTTTATATCAGACAGAATATATAAAATTTTTTGAGTGACAAGAACTACTGAGGATAATAATTTTAATTTATGAGATCCAAATAGTAGAGGAGTATGGCAACATTAAATTTATATATACTAATATACAATATACATAATGAATATATTATAGTTATTTGGCAAATGATTAACGACCTATATACACATACAAATTGTACATACAACCCATATGATAATTTTATAATAATAAAGAAATTAAGTGAATATACAACAAAATATATATATATATAAAAGTTATACATCATAGAATTTCATCACAATAATATAAAGGTAATAATAAGCTTAAGACTTTATCTCAATAGCTATTAAGAAAAATGAACATGTATAATTCATATCTGATTTTAGTTCTGAGTTTTCTCTTTAGAAAAACAAATCCAGTGGTTTTTACTAAAACAAAAATGTTATGGCCTAGAAAAAAAGATATTTATAGTACCTAACTCATGCAAATATTTTTCTCTCAACAAATTTTTCTATTAACACGTACATTTATAGTCATAAAACAACCTTTAAGCCACATTTTAGTAAGCCCTAAAGCAGACAAAAATGAAATGCAGATGTGGAATGGGAGCCCAACAGATGCTGAAAACCCTGTCTATATCCTAAAGGAATCCATTTCCTATCAGAAAGAAACTTAATTTCTACTATAAAGAATTTGATTGTGTATTGTTATACAAAATGTGATTAATGTTTTGTGGTGATTAATCAACTGCAAAATATATAATTATGCCATCTGTATTTTTCTAGTTTCTTGTCACTTAAAAATTCTGTAGGGGAGTTGGGAGGTGGGGTGTTGAGAACTTGTAGGATTTGAGGAATTTTAAAGCCACAGGAGACTAGTCTGGGGAACAGACAACTTATAGGCCTGGTGCTTATTCTCACAGAAAAGCACCAGATCATAAACAAAGAGATCCCCAAAGTCCACTGGCTCCTGGCAGAATGGAAGAACCTGATGACAGGCCCCAGCCTCACAGACACAGGAAGAACTAGCTCCCCTAGATAAACTGCTGTTGCTCTTTTCTCAAAGAAAAGGTTACAGACTGCATCTTACTAGTAGATGTAATGGCCCCAGTGCCAGGCAAGGATTTATCTTTTACTTCAGAATGTCAATAAAGTAAATATTTTTGCACTTCTATTCCACTACAACCCTAGATGAAAGACTGTGATTAAGGTTTATGCCACAACTCATATTCATGTATTCTTAAAAAATGAAAACTATTAGAGTTGTATTTACAACATGTCCCAGTTGGAAAAAGTTTCAATATAGCTGAGAGTTGCTTATTAAGTTCAATTCTGCAGAATACCTAGGGTTTTAATATATTATTTTGACCTAGATAATGCTAGATAATATGTTTCATTGATTTTTCTTTTTCATTTTACTATTGCTTTGGGGGGGAGCATTATATAGAAAGAGCTTAAAATGAGTTCTGCTACAAATTCCCAATGGTCTTTAGTAAAAGAATAGCATTCTACTTATGTGCTGAAGGGTAGCACAGGGAGATAGAATAATTTTCTTAAAGCATGCTTCCTTAACCCTAGGTATATATCAGAATCATATGGAATTCATCTTTTAAATGCAAAGTCTATCTGGGCCATACCTTTAGACATTCTGCTTTAATTGTTCTGGGGTGAAGTCTAAACACTGGTGATTTTAGAAGCTTCCAGATGATTTTCTTGTAATATTCATCCAGAATGAATATCCAACAAGCTAGTGGTTATTCGGGTGTGGTCCTCAGATCATCAGCTCTGTGTTACCCAGAAACTTGTTAAATATGTAAATTATCAAGCTTTGTTCTAGACCTACTGAATCTGAAATTCTGCATATAAAGCCCAGTGGTCTGTAATGCAGAAACTATCCTTGAGACTTCAATGTACACTAATTGCTCCTCGAACTTTAATGTGCATCAAATCAGAATTTTTAATATAGTAAGCTTAGGATGAGGCTCAAGAATTTGTATTTTTCACTTGTTTTTACATGATTCTGAGATGCTAGTTGGGAGACTACATTTTGGGTACTATATGGTTAAAATTTTGCAGCCAGTGCAAGCTGAAATTAACAAAACAAATTATTTATATAATTTTAAATATGTTATGTATTACCCTTCTTAATATAAGAATTACTTTTTTTTTTTTTAAGGTAGTTTTTAAAAACCCGTTAGTTTCAAACTACAGGTAATACTCCGAAATCCTTGTTCAGCCTCTGGGATAAAAGCAATGTGCATGCAGAGTTCAAATGTCTTGCTCATCACTGAGTTTAATTTAGCACAGTTTAACACTCAATGAACATTTATGAAATGAAAGGGACAATGAAATAATGTTTTGACTGAGCTCATCAGTAAATTCAGTTTAGAAAAAGAATTGACTTATTCTTTCCAGTAGCTATTTTACTTACTTAATTGAGACACTATTTTGAAATAATACAGACTAGTTTTATTTAAGTTAAAAGCCCGAATCTGTCCAGTTTGGCAACTGACAACAAGCAGATTCTATGGACTAGATTTCTTTTTTTTTTGAACTAGTAACTATAAAGCTAAACAGACATTAGTTGATGTAGCCACTGCAGGTTTTTTTTGTTTATATGGTCCTAATATCTACAAATCTTTAATCCCTTCAGCCATATAATTATGAATCTGCCATCAGAAACTAACACAGAACTGATACAGGAGAAACCATTTCCTTCCTCATATTTTTGTATACATGGTCTGATAATTATAAAAATGAAAATGGAAATAGGGAAGAATATGGTATTTTAATTGGGTATAATCTACAATTTATACTTTTTTTTTACAGTTTTTAAGACTATTAGTATGACATATGTACACAGTAGAAGAGAATAAGATGTAATGATTATTTTGGGAAGACTGTTTGCAGAAGCATAATTTCCTTCTTTCTTCAAAAGCAGGAGAAAAGGAAGCAAAGAATTTGAGAAAGTAATGATTGAAGAAAAAAGGAAGGAAGCTACTCTGTATTTTTGACATGAGTGCAATCTCAAAAATACTCCTCTCACTACAGGGTCTTCTCCTATTCTATGTTACTTTTAGAGGGATTTGGATGAAAGCTTCATAAACTATTTTATAGAGTTAAGAATGTCATTTTCAATGTATATAAAAACAAAGCACATTCAGTATATTTTACCAAGATCTCAAAAGATGTTAGATTCTGTCAAATTTAGCATATTTCATCACGATCTCCAAAAGTCTTTAGACTTATCAATTTAGTGAGAGATGTGTGATCTGGACCACATGCTCAAGTCATAGTTGGTACCAAAAAAAAAAAAAAAAAAAAAAAAACAGCAAGAAGCAGTATTGCTAAATGTTGCTGAACAGCTTCCTCACCCATCAGGATGACTCAAAAGAAACATATTATTTATTTGGAATTTAGAGACAACTCCAAAAAAAAGATAGATAGATGTGTTTAAGAGAAAGAGAAAAAAATCAGAATTCACTTATTTAGGAAAAAAATACTTAAAGATGAGAAAAATGGTGTAATAGAATCACCCTACACATAGCCTAAATACATTAATCAGTTATTTCTATTACAACAGTAAATTTTATCAAATGTATAATATATTAATACATATAGTAAATGAATATCAGATATAAGATGGCATTTAGAAAATAAATGAATAGAAGATAAAGGCAAGTTTTAATCAATCACAAATTGGGATAGATGAGTTTGTGGTGAAATTTAGTCACTGACCTTTAGTTGTGCAACACTGTAAAGGGCTAAAAAGGATGAGAAAATCAGCAGTTTTCACACATTCTTGGTGTAGTACTTTCAGTTTTCATGACATTAGGAATATCTTTGCAATACCAAAAACTTGAAAACATCCACTGAGGAAGAATTTATAATTTGTACATTTTGGCGAATGAATGAAAATGTGCTATATGTATAGATATAAATTTACTTTGAAAATTTTAATGTTGGATGGAAAAAAAAGGTGCAGAATAGTAAGAACAGAATAAACATATTTATGTAAGTTTAAAGCAAAAAAAAAATACACAGTTTATGAATACCTCAAGGCAAGACTGGAGCATATGTTGACAAAAGAGTGGAAAGGTTATGTAAGCAAAAATTGACAAAAAGTACACGTGATTTAAATATGCAAATTATTTTTTTCCTTAATAACTTCTGGAAGCTCATTAGATCATTTTATTTTTAAAATCATAAAATATTTTAAAGTTGAAGGAACAAAGAAAGTGACACCATGTAGTTCTGTCTCAGAGTGGAGAAGAAAATATTGTACTAAATTCATCTTTCATTTGGGAAAGTATCTGTTGACCTCTTTGAGTAGAGTATTAGGTTGGATGGACCTATGGTTAAACCGATACCTTTTAATTATCTTTAAAGAGTTTGAAATTTCAAAGCACCATCTGATCAAGAAAAAAATGAAGAAGGCTGAAATTCTAGGTAAAGTTTCCTGTTTCTCATGACATTTTGAAAATTGTTCTATTCTCTGTTAGCCATGCTCTCATTACTATAACTTTAATATCGTTGCAAAAAAAAATTCAACTCAAGAAAAATCAAAGTATATTCATTTTCACTTAATAGTTAAACATTCAAAAATATTTCTATGTGTTTTGATAATTACAAGCTTCTTCATGAGAACTAACCACTAATGCTTTGTTATAGAACTTCAGCTTTCCAAAGATAGCATAACAGTGTAACCAATTAAGAGACCATTAAGGAAATATATTGCAATTAAGTTTACATTCAGCAGATAGAACTTGGTAGATAAGGGGAATCTTTTAAATGTGGGCTATTTATTTATTTTTACATTTTATCATGTTGATTATCACAGCATGGGACATTGTTTAGATTAAAAAACATTGTAAAACGTTAAATTTAAAAATGCAAAAGCCAATATGCACAATTAAACAATTATCACTTTCAACCTAGACTTACAAATGAAAATAAATAGGTAAGTCAAGAGCACATAAACACTTGGGGGGTCTCAGTTATATTCACTGCCTCTGTGGCAGCTCCATTAACTTGAAACCTTGGGTTGTTATTAAGAAATTACAGTCTTGCCTCAGGAAGGGAGTAGAGTTATGCTTGTTCATAAGCCTGGGATATATCTTCCTCATCATGAGAAGATATATGTTTTCATACGTGGCATTTAACAAATGCACAAGCTACCTTCTTTTTCTCAAAATGAGTTTTCAAATTCTATTAAAGTAGCAAGTTTGCAACTGGAGGCAAAGCCCACACTTCAAACACATAGCAATGACAGAGAAAATATAAAAGCATAAACAACAGCAATACTAACAACAAAAGCACTTTAGGCAGACTCCAAAAACAGATTATATACTTTTGTAGACCAGGCATGGAACAGATGCCGAGAACAGTGAGCACAGCTATGGTGTGGGCCCTGCTGGTCTCCAAGACTATGAACAGATAATGGCAGTAATACTCAGTAATGGATTATCTGCTTGAAGCCATCCAGCAACAAAGGTCACAATAGTGTACCCTGAAATTGGCTTGAAAAAGCAGAAACTAAAAAATGTAGGGAAGCATGAGGACAAGGTTAAAGCTATGTGTTCAGAAAATGCAACAAACTACAGCTGGCTGGGTGACAGAAAGTGCAAACTCCTCAATAGCTTAGCACGAGAGAGATCTGAACTACAATTCTGAGGACTGATGTCCACTGAGGAGGAGAGGGCAAAGCCAATATCATGGAACAAAGACAGGTAATAAAAGGGAAGATGAAGTAGTGAGAAAAATAGGGAGAAACAACATTTGCACACACATAAAATTTCCCACTCAAAATTAGCATTTCCTCCAAAATTGCAACAAGCAAATGAAATTCAAAATTATATAGATATAATACAAATTCCCAGAAAAAAATATTCCAGATAACATTAATTTTGTGTAAAAGTCTTAGAATAATTTAAACATACTAAATTACAATGTAATAAAATGTAAACTGTGAAGAAAAAGGCATAATAAAGTTAAAGGGCAACAGATGACAGGGAAATATTTATAAAGAGCTTAAGTGACAAGTGATTATTCTCTGGTAAATATCAAGAATTTAGCAAATTAGTAAAGACAAATAAATCAAAAGTTATGAACATAATACATAAAAGTAAATAATGTTCATTAAAGGTATGAAAAGATATTCAACTTAAATATTATCATAAAAATAAAAAAAAATATTTTACCTGCATTTGACTGCAGAATTTAACATGTCAGCCAATGCTATGTGTTGAATATAATGTCCCCTTTATTAGCCTGATATAAAACTCATAGGTAGCATTATTATATTTAAAAAAATCCAATAATATAATGTCATACTATTATAATATATCATAATTAAAATATAAAAGCAAAAATGAAAGAAAGTAATTTATAATATGATTATATAGTTTAACACATAAATGCTTGGGCATATGACAACATAAGGTCAGGCATTTGCATCTATATAACCACAATGATGAGATGTGACAGATCCTGGCATTTTTAGTAGAAAATTTAATGATCATGGGTATTGTCAATAGCAATGTGTCGCTGAAAACTCAGCTTAGGTAAAAACTAAGCAAAAAATTCTTAGGATTTATATTGAAACTAACATGTTATAGCTTTGATAATTGCACACACGTTTGAATTTGGTTTTGTTTATCTTCATGTATGTCCAGTTACATTTTCAAAACTTCTTTGAGAAACAGAGTACTTCTTTTCATGGGGGATTGTCATATGCATTGTTACTCATCTCACATTTCTGACCCCCACCCAATTAATGCCAGTAGTACTTTCCAATTGTTATGACAACCCACAAATTTCCAGTGCCTCTCAGAATGTGGGACCACCTACCGTGAGAAGTGCTGATTACAGTAAGGGGGCACTTTCAGTGCATTGATTGTGATATAAATTGGTGCAATTTATAGCAGTTTATTAATTTATAATAAATTTAAAGGTGTCATTCTCTAAGACCAAATAATTTCACTCACAAGTATATGCTCCAGACAAACCCTAGCTCATGACTTGGGGAAGATGTATGCGAGTGATTATAGCAACACAGAGAAAAATTGAAACCACCTAAATGTCTATAAACAGGAGAAGGGATAAATAAATTATGACATATCCTTACAATAGAATATTCCATAGATATACATATAAATGCTAGAGCTACATCAATAAATTGATAAATTTTAGAAACAGAATATTGAAAAAAGGTTGTAGAGATGCTATCAAGTAGGATACCAATTACATACATTTTAAAAATATGAAACAATACTTCACATTGTTTAATATATGTACATATGTCATAAACAAACAATAACACATCGGTTTTGAGACAGGTTCTTTCTTCAGAAAGGGACAGGCAGGGAGGGGATGGGGGGATGAATCTAGTGTGTTACTTTTCTAAGAAAAAGGTTTAAAGTAGACAGTGAAAATGTTTATGTTGTTAGCTTGGTATCTATGAATGTATTTCTTACATTGTTCTCTATAATTATGTACAGTTATTTTTTAACTACATTGTTTTAGCTGATCATATCCAATATCTTTTTAAAGCCATGGGGTTTTCTCGGTAACAAAAGAGAAAAGGTTCTTTTTTCCCATAAATTTTCTATCCTGTATTTGAAATATTCCCTTAAAAATGAATTTTCCCACAGGTCTTTTATGATAGCCTTACTTCTTTTCTGTGTCATATCAAATCCACACTATTTGACTGAATAAAACAAAGTATCATTTATCTTTTTTTTTCTTAGCTTCTAGCATGATGTCTACCTTGAGTATGTTGTAGGAAAAATAAATAGCTGGAAAGTGCAGGTAGAGTTTGTATGGAAACAAACACATGAAATGTATGTTACAGATAAAATGACTTTGCCCTGTGTCAGGGACTGACTTTCTTTTAGAGAGTGTTTGTCCTGGAAAAAATAATAGTTTTATGCTAAAATAGATGTATTTCCTATAAACTCTCAAACTTTAAAGAGCAAAATTTTTTTCTCCACATTACTAAATATTGCAAACATTCTGCAACATACATGAAAACAGAGAACTTACTTGTTTCTTTTTTCTTTTTTTTTAATAGCAAAGATTTATAAAGTAAGATATTATAATTGAGGCAGTACTTAAAACCTATGCCACATCTGTTGAAAATTTTATTTTACTTTTGAAATTTGGACAATTTGGAAATTTGGACTAGCAGAGACTTCACAGCAAGTAGCATAAAAACCACCAGGCAGTGATCTTTCAAACACAAGCCACCATATAATGTAGGAATTTGATATAAAGAAGGTATATAAGAATGATGAAATATCAAGGTGTTGAAAATAGATAAAGATCCATTCATGTTATCTTACCTGGAACTATGGATTAGGTTAAATCAATTTTAATGTAGATTATTATTTTATTGTTTGTTTTCATGAACATGTAAGATATCAATAACCTTAATATCTAATCTGAGGAAATAGCTAAGAACTAAAATCAAATTCTGAAATAAGAATATGTAGGTTGCTTCATAAGCACTTCCTACAAAAAATATGCCAAACTAATTCTTATTGTTGCCTAGGTATGCTATTTATTAAAATTACACAATGAATTTAGTTGAGTAAATAGATTAATTGGATTTGTCACAGTAGGGCATCATGCTTCATTTATCCCAAGAATTGGCTTCCATCAGTACCATTAGATGTTGTTTTAAAGTTGTAGGAATATCTATCATAGTGACAATTCAAAGATTAGCTTTATTTATGAAAGATACCCATTTCTATTAAAGCCCATTATGTACTGTCGTCAATGATTTATCTGAAATTTTATTAAGGTAATTTCATGTAGACCCTGTTCCAGTGTGTAATAAAAACTCTTTATTAACCCTGAATTTATTGCTTTAAAAATGTTAAAGGAGGGTTCTCTGTAAAGAGTAGTCATTTGTATTTTCTTCCTACCCATGGAATTTTTAAATTGCAAGCTCTGTCCCTAATTTTCAGCCGTCAGTCAATCACTAATTCATTTGGTTAGTCATTCAGTCAATAAATGTTGAAGTATTATTGTGTGCATCATTATACGTGCTGGGAATAGAACCATGACAAAACAGAAAAGTCTGTGGTCTCCTGAGGTTATTCTAAAGAGGAGACAGAAAAATAAACTGAGGGAAAAAAATATAAACAATTTATCCATCTATCTATTTACCTAATTATGTCAGACTATGTGAAGTGCAGATATGGATGATAGGAAGTGTGGTGTGGTGTGGTGTGGTGTGGTGTGGTGTGGTGTGGTGTGGTGTGGTGTGGTGTGGTGTGGTGTGGTATGGGTGTGTGTATGTGGTGAAGAGAGTGATGAAAAGCAGTGGTGGTGGTAGGCAGGTTGAAGTTTTAGGTCAGGTGACCAGAAAAGGCCTTTCTGAGTATGTGGATACTCGTGTGAAGGCCTTTTCCCAAAAAGTGTAAAAGCAAATCAATGAGAAGCACTTTCCAGGTAGCAGGGTCATTGAGTGCATAAATTCCGAGACTGGAGTGGGCCTGCTGTGTTCAAAGACCAGAGACAATGGAAGAATGAAGACTTCAGATGTTTGCCTGAATCTCTGCAGTCAAGTGTATTTTTTTTTGTCTGTCACCTTCACCATCCTATCAGTTCTCTTCACTATGACTATTTCTTGATGTACAGAAACCAGGAATGCAAAGATGTATTCTGGTTTCTTACAAGAAATAATAACTCTTGGAATTTAGCTTAGCTACTTTCCATTTAAAGCCTAGTATGTTTTAGCCTTTCACTCTCCCCAACCTTTTATCTCCAGCAATTTTATGTTTTCTTTAAAATTCACATAGTTTAAAATGTTTTTGACCTCTTCAAATTTTATATACTGCTGTCAGTGTTAAATGGGGTTATAGAGCTACATGCAAAAAAGCAACTGTATCTTCCTAAGGGAAAACTGGGAATTATGAAATAATTATTGCTACACTATATGCAGATTAAGAACATTATTTAACTACAAGACAAAAAAATAAGAACTGTTTTAATTGTTTTGGCATATTATAAACTAGAATTTAAAAAAAAATGCTTCTTGACTACCATACAAACAATTCTTTATCTATATTGACCTGTTTTACATTGAGCATAAGTGTACTCTGAAAATATCTTTTGTTTATGGAAACTCTTTGAGGTACTAGACATGTTTTCAATTTTTTTAACCTGGACAAAATAAAGAAACTCAAAACCTAATTCTGAACTCCTGTCTATAGAGTATTACTTATAAGATTTACATGCTCATTCAATTAATTATAAAAAATATTGGTGAAAGCCCTGTCTATTCTGATCCATTCATACATTGTTATCATTACTGCAGCTATGAAATATTATATTAGCTACCTCTATTTTTTCACTTTTCAATTGCTTTTCTAACTACATTAACTTCATATTCATACAGCATAGTCTTTTCATTATTTTCTAAAAACATCTTGTTCATCTAAAAAATTTACTTTATTAGATTATAATTTATATAAAATATAGTAATTTTAATTGTATAGTTCAATGGATTCTACCCATGTAACCACCAACACATTTAAGATACAAAACATTTTTATCACCCGAATGTTCTTTAATGCCCATTTTCAGTCAATCACCATCTTCCTCTGGCCCCAGGCAACTGCTGCTCAGCTTTCTATCTGTACAGATTAAATTTGTCTTTTCTTGAGATTCACATAAATGGAATGTTACAGCATGTGCTCATTCATGTCTGGATTTTTTGACATGGTTTTAGATTGATCACCTGGTTATCGATCAGTAGTTTGTTTCTTTTTATCCCCAAGTACTATTTCATTGCATGATATATCTCAAGTTTTTATTCATTCATCTATTGATGGATATTATTGGGGTTTCTGAAAGTTTTGGCTATTATACACAAAGTTTCTCTAAATAACCACATGCAAGTCTGTGTAGACATACTTTCATTTCTAGTCTGCTTAGTAGTATAATTACTCTGTAGCATCAAGGTGCATGTTAAACATTTTAAGAAACTGTAAATCACTTTTCAAAATAGTTTAAACCATTTTAAATTTCCACCAACAACACATGAGTTTCAGTTACTCTAGATCCTCAGCAACACTTTATATTGTATGTGTGTTTTAATTTTAGCCATTTCAATGAATATATTGGAGTGTCTCTATAGATTTTATTTATATTTATTTGAAAGCTAATGTTGTTGAGTACCTTTTCATGTGTTCAATGGTCATTTGTATATTTTTATTTCTGATATTTCTAACTCTTTTCCTCATTTTAAAAACTGGGTTTGTGTCATTATTATGAAATTAGAGAGTAATTTTTTATATATTTTCTGGAAATTTTATTTTCTTAGTGTCTTTTGAAGAGTGGTGTTTTCAAATTTAATAAAAGTAAACTAATCATATTTTTTGTTGTTGTGGTTGTGATTAGCTCTGGGCTCTATATAAGAAATCCTGGCTTTCCGCAAGGACAAACAATATGTCTGCTATGTTTCCTTCTGAAACAAAATTTTCTGTTTCCTTCTAAACATTTTGTATTAATGTTTATGCTTAAATCTATTATTTATTTTGGGTTAACTTTCATTTACACTGGGATGTAAAGTTTGAGTTTCCTTATTTTTTACATATATATACATATATATATATATATATATATGTATGTATGTATGTATGTATGTATGTATATATATATCCAGATATCTCAGCACTTTTTTTTTTTGTAAAGATGCTTTTCCCTGTTGAATTACCTTGGCAACCTTATTGAAAAATAAATTGACCATGTATTTATGGATCTGAACTCATAAATGTATAATAAATGGATTTCTGAAATCTCTATTTCTATTATACTGATCTATATATCTATACCTACTCCAATAATACATTGTCTTGATTACTATTATTACTAAATCTTCAAATAAATTAAAATTTCTTGGTTTTTTTCTTTTTCAATATTGCTTTGGTTATTGGAAACCATTTTCATTACCATCTAAATTCTAAAATCAGCTTATCAATTCAAAAAAGAAGTCTTGCTGGCTTTTATTTGGGTTTATATTGAATATATCAATGACTTTGAACAAATTTTAAAAGATGCTTAATAATCCATGAAATGTATATGTCTCAATTTAATTATGGCTTTGATTTCTTTTGCCAGTGTTTTGAAGTAGTCAGTTTACATGTGCTGAAAATATTTTACCAAATTTATCCATAAGATTTTTTTTTTTTTTTTGGTAATTTAAGGTACAATAATTCATTGATATTGAAAATCAATTAACTTCTGATACCAGTCTTGCATCTTGGGCCTGTAAAAATTCTCTGTGCTATGGATATTATCTCCCAGCATGGCAGGCCTATTATGGGCTTGTTTTATTTATTTTTGTGGGAATGACAATCCTGCCTTGCTTATTGTCCAATGTCTAAAAACAGTTATCACATATATTTCATCCAGTTTCCTGGTTGTTTCAATGGGAAAGTAATTCTGGACTCTGTTGTTATCACTTGGCCATAAGTGGAAGTCCACACTGATCTCTGCTTTTTTCTTTTAATTGCTAATATTAAAGGTATATGATATAATTCAAAGAGATTATACTTCTTAAAATAGTAAATTTCTAATCCAAGGACAAGATATGTTCTTTTTACAAAAAAAAAAAATGTACTAATTATTTTTACATTTTGAATTTATGAATCAATATTCATTAATTTTGAATGGCATATATTAATGTTTTTTTACCAATAATATCTTTTTTTCAAAAATTTAAAACTTGTTGACATTTATATTAGTAGTCAGGAGTGAATGTATTATCTAGATCTGTTCTGTTTTTATTTAATTTTAAAGAAGTAGTTAGTTCTTTCCTTTTTTCCTTTTCTCCTTCCCTTCTTTTTCTTCCATCTTTCCTATCTTCTTTATGTTCTTTTTTCCTTCCTTCCTTTCTTCCTTCTATCTTTAGTTTCTTTCTTCCTTCCTTTTATATTTAAACAATTTAAAAATTGTATACAGCAAGTTTGTTGAGATTCTTTTATCAATTTCAATCATTTACATTTTATTACAAAATTATCTATTTTATTGTGAATTTTAAAGTTCTACATAGAATTGATTAAAATACTGAATATTCTTTTGCATATCTGCATTATTCACTATCCACATGTCTAATATTGTGTATGTACTTTTCCTCTTTATTGTTTATTAAATTAAGCATTGCTTTATATTTATAATTTAATTCACAAAATTGTAAAATTTATTTGCTATTAAAATACATTTTTTCTTAAAAAATTAATTTCTATTTTTATATCCTTTTCCTTTCTTATAATCTCTCTATTTTTCTGAGTTTACAGATTAATCAATTTGTTTGGTTTGTTTGTTTCTTTTTGGTAATAAAGTAGTTTGAGGCCATCCATTTTCCTGTGAGAAAAGATTTATCAGTCACCTAGATTATATCCACTCTTCAGTATCAATTCTTTTTGACTACACCTAATTTCTTACCCCTTCACTCCTCCCTCTGGTAGGGGTACACCACCTATAAAAAATATCAGAATCACTCTGTTTAAATAGACTGCATTTGAATGTGATATGCACAGGTTTGAGCTTAATTAACTGTATGAGTCATTTCTCAAATTGGATGAGATGCTGGAGAAACTGTGGAGAATAAAGAAACCATCTCCAGTGTATTTATAAGTTGAAAATAAAATGAATGAAAATATTTTGAATTTTTTTATGTTATATTCAGAATGAACAAGGTGAGAGAAGTTGTGTATGTTGTGATGAGCACTAACCTTTAGACCTAACACTCGGATTACCAATCATGTTTTCTTCAAATGATGTTTTATTGCCATCTTTACGATATACAGCCCAGTATTACTCCTTATATTCTTATGTTGACATATGCCCAGGTATGGGCCATTTAATCCCCTGAGCCATGACTAGCATATTTTGACTTGAAAAATGACAATAAAATTATAACATATTGAAAGCTAGTACAGAAATAATGACAAAGTAATAGTATTTCAGAAAGAGAAAGAATGGATTGAGGTAAGGAAACATAATGTTTAGAAGTTTCAAAGATTGTTGCTAGTGTAAGCAGAAAAAACATACACACACACTCACAAAAAAAAAAAAGAAAAAAAGGAATGAGAAGACATCATTGTTCACATTAAGTACACCACTATTAACAATTCATGTTAACCTAAGGCATAAATTTATGTCTACTACCTTTTTAAACTCTCCTGGAGATAACTAAGAAATACATGCCTCTCTCCACAGCAAAATTCTTCTATTTGTCCTCTCACCAACAGGTAGCACCATTCTCAAAGATACTGGTCTAATTTCTTCTCCCTGGCAGAAAAGCTCATGGGAAAAAGTAGAGCTCTGTTTTTTTTTTCAATTACATCTATCTACTCCCAACAGGCTTCACCCAAACAAGTTCAAGGATTCTAAACAAGATGTTTTTCTTTTCAACATATCCAACTTGGCTCTGCTTCCCTGCAGTGCAGGTACAATATATTTTAATGATTCAAGAATAAAATCAAATAATGTTTTTTTCTTTTCTTTTCATTTACTATAAAGAAGTTTCTAATCTCACATGGTAAATTCTGGCTTATCAGAGATTCAAATTCAAAAAGTATGTCTACGCTTAAAAAGTGTAACTGTTGAGAGATTCCTGCACACATTAAATTTATCCACTTCATTGAAATAATAGAAAATTGAGACAGTGTACGATTGGATCATTTCTAACTTGTATATATTAATAAAGTGATATAGTATTTAGTTATCTCAGGCTAAGTAGGCTAAGTATACTGATAATCTATATATGAACATAATTATTTAAAGATAACATAAAAACAATGTCCTATAAATTACTATATGTTAAATAATCTAAAATGCTAATTAAATTTTTTAGTCTCTTCACGCCTTTAGTAATTCATATGATTACTAAAAGATCACAGCAAAAAGGTCTCACTTAGGTCACATGGTCTCATTATGCAATCAAAAGTCCCAAATTATGCCAGGCCATTGAGCCACACTTTACTCTTCAGTAAGTCAGATGCTAGAAAGTTATGTTATTTTTACCAACAAGGCTACAGTTTTAGCAAGTTACTGAGTTACCAGTAAAGTGAAATCATTTGAACCTAGCAAAAAAATATCTATCTATCTATCATCTATCTATCATCTATCTATCATGTATCTATCTATCATCTATCATCTATATATAGATGATAGATAGATGATAGATAGATCTATCTATCTATAGATGATAGATAGATGATAGATAAATCTATCTATCTATAGTTGATAGATGATAGATAGATAAATCTATCTATCTATAGATGATAGATAGATGATAGATAGATAGATGATAGATAGATAGATAGATAGATAGATAGATAGATAGATAGATAGATAGACAGACAGACAGACAGATCTGGAATTAAGTAGAACATGTCAGTGCTCCTCATTTTCCTCTTGCCTAGAATATATATTCAACAAAATAGGACACTATAGAATATTGTTACTGAATTGTTGTCAAGCTATAAAAGATGTATTTTTTGCAATGCATATTTACCACTGTAATTAGTTTTATTTATTTAGACAATTGATTTTTGTGTAAACAAATATTTTTTCTTTTCTTGTGTACTCATAAGCACTATAATGAGCAACAAGATATTGAAATAAGAAAACTGTGGGATGAGATGCATAATCATATTGTGTGCAATATGCATAAACAGTTTTATTCACAATGGGTAAGCATTCCACCTTTTTTGAGCCCCCTAATAGAATCCTCAAGAGAAAGTAACTACATTTTCTAAATTAAAACTCAGATTTATAAAGTAAGGAATGTTCTGTATGGATAGTTAAGCTCCTGCTCAATTCCTTTTTTCAGCTTTACTGAGATATAATTGACATATAACATGTAAGTTTAAGGTATAAAACTTGACAATTAAATACACTTATATAAAATGATTACCACAATAAAATCCATTAATATATTCATCATGGTCCATAATTATGTGTTTTTTAATTTCTTTCTGGTCTGAACATTTAAGATTGGTATTTGTCTTTGTCTGACTTAATTCACTTAGCATAATGTCCTTAGGTCTATCCATGTTGTTATAAATGGCAGGATTTTTTTGGCTAAAAAAATTCCATTGTGTGTGCATATATTTATATACCCACAATTTTTCGTGTGTGTGTGTGTGTGTGTGTGTGTGTGTGAATATGTGTGTTTGTGCATACCTATCACATTTTCCAACCTTTCATTCATTGATGGACACTTAAGTTGTTTTCATGTCTTTGCTATTGTGACTAATGCTGCAAAAAATATCGGGGTGCAGAAATCTCTTCAATATAGTGATTTTATTTCCTTTGGATATATACCCAGAAGTGGAATTGCTGAATCATATGGCAGTTTAATTTTTAATTTTGTGAGAAACTTCCATACTGTTTTTATAGTGGATGCACTATAAAATTTAAATTTCAACCAAAAGTGTACAAGCGTTCAGTTTTCTCCCCATACTCACCAGTAATTATTATCCCTTGTCTTTTTGATAATTGGCATGGTGACAATGTGAGGTGATACCTCATTGTGGTTTGATGTGCAATTCCCTGATGATTTGTGATGTTAAGTATATTTGTATGTACCTGTTGGCCATTCATATGTCTCCTTTGGAAAAATGTCTGTTCAGGTTCTCTGCCTATTTTTTAATCAAATTCTTCTTTTTTCCTTTCCTCGACTACCTCCTCTTCCAACACTATTTATTGAAGAAACTATGTATTTCTAATTTACTATTCTTGGCTTCCTTGTCAAATTAGCTACTATATACACATGAGTTAATTTCTGGGCTTTCATATCTGTTCTATTAGCCAGGTGCCAGGACCATGATGTTTTGATTACTATAGCTTTGTAGTACATTCTGAAATCAGAAAGTGCATGCCTCTAGCTTTGTTCTTTCTCAGGATTGCTATAGCTATTCAGGCTCTTATTTGGTTCCATATAAATGTTAAAATTGTTTTTTTCTATTTCTATGAAACATGCCATTGCAACTTTGATAGGGATCTCATTGAATTTGTAGATCACTTTAAGCAGCAAAGATGTTTTAACCATATTATTTATTTTGATCCAAGAACATAGAATATCTTTCCACTAATTTATGACTTATTCAGTTTTTTCATAAGTGTCTTATAGTTTTCAGTGTATAGATCTTTCACTTCAATTAAATGTATTCAAATGTATTGTTTTTGATGATATGGATTGCTGTCCATATTTCTTTTTCAAATAGTTTATCATTACTGTTAGAAAGCCAACTGATTTTTGTATTTTAGTTTTGTATCCTGTAAATACACTGTATTTGTTTATTAGTTCTAACAGATTTTTCGATAGAGTCTTTAGGAGTTTTATACATATGAGATCATATCAATTACAAACAAAGATAATTTTACTTATTCATTTTTGATTTCTAGTACTATGTTGAATAGGAGTGGTGAAAGTGGGCACCCTTGTCTTTTTCCCTGATCTTAGCTGAAAACATTTCAAGGTTGAGTATGTTAGCTGAGGGTTTGTCATATATGGCCTCTACTATGATGAGGTATAGTCCTTCTATACCTACTTTATTGAGAGGTTTTTATCATGAAAGGATGCTGAATTTTGTCAAATGTTTTTTCTACATAAATTGAGGTTATCATATAATTTTTTATTCTGTTTATGTGGTATATCACATTTTTCAGTTTGCATATGTGAAAAAATTCTTACATCCCAGGAAGAAATTCCACTTAATCGTGGTGTATAGTATAGTATTTTTTTTTTTAGTGTGTTGTTGAATTTGGTTTCGCTCCTAAGTTATTTAGAATTTTTTTCATCTATATTTTTCAGAAATATTGGACTGTAGGTTTTTTTTCTAATTGATGTCAGAGTAATGCTGGCCTTGTAAAATGAGCTTGGCGGTATTCTCTCCTCTTAAAATTTTTGAAAGAGTTTGAAAAGAACTGCTATTTGTTCTTTAACTGTTTTGTAGAATTACCAGTAAAACCACCTGGTCTGGACTTTTCCTTGTTGGGAGGTTTGATTACTGATCTAATCTTATTATTGGTCAGATCACATTTTCTGTTTCTTCATGATTTAGTTTTATTAGGTTTTATGTTTCTAAAAATCCATCCTTTTCTTCTAGGTTGTCTAATTTATTGGCATATAATTATCCATAGTAATGTCTTGTCCTTTGTCCTTCTATAGTATCCCTTGTAGTGTCACCTCATTTATTTCTGATTTTATATATTTGAGTTGTTTCTTTTTTTTTTCTTGGTATAGCTAAAGTTTGTCAATTCTGTTTAAATTTTTGGAAAAAAAATAGCTAAAGTCTGTTGATCTGTTTTATTGTTTTTGTCTCTATTTTTTCTCTGATCTTCATTACTTTTTTTGTTTTGCTTACTTTGTTCTTAGTTTGTTCTTCTTTTTCTAGCTCCTTGATGAATAAAGTTAAGTTTTTAATTTGAGGCTTTTCTTAATGTAAGTGTTTATTGCTAAACTTCTTTCTTAGAACTGCTTTTATTGCTTCCTATAAGTTTTGTTATGTTTTGTTTCTAATTTTGTTTGTCTCAAGATAGTCTTTGATTTTGCTTTTGATTTATTCTTTGATTCATTGGTTGTACACAAAGGCATTGCTTAGTTTCTACATATTTTGGAATTTTCACTATTCCTCCTACTATTGATCTCTAGTTAGTAGGATCTACACCGCTTTGATATGTTCTATTCTGAACTTTTGCTGTTGTTCAACCACTTGTGTAGTTTATGACTAAATATTCTAGATGAGATGAGAAAAAGTGGTTCTCTTTGCTGTGTCCCACACAGCTGAGAAAGCTTACTCATAATCTCATTTTTTCCTGTAAGAGAAATCACAAGGCCATAGGTTTCTCTTGGGACTGAGCTGTGCCACCTTAGGTAGAGGAAGTGCAGGTAAAGTAAAACTATTCTCACCCTGTCTTATGTATCTTATCTTGGATTTTTTTCTCCATCTGTGTGCTGGAACTTCTGTTCTGGAATCCTGGAATTTCATAAAGACACTCTTGTCCATGGGTCATTATCAAAGTCTGGTATTTGGGGGGAAGATGGTAGAAAGGTATTATTGTGCTCTGATGTTGATCTCACTCTTTACCATACAATGCTTCTTCATGTAAAGTATGGACGTAAGGGCAAGATAATATATGGCTTATCATTGTGGCTCCTTAAAGTTGGTAGGACATTAAGTAATAATTTGCTTGCAACATCTCTCTCTCCTCCTCTTTCTTACATAATCTCTATAATGAGATGATTTGTCTTATAAAGCTTCTTTTTTCCCCAGAAACTTGTGATGAGCTTGCTATCAAAGCAAGAAATACATATGATGAATGGATCTTCTTTAACTTATTCCACCATCACTAAAATGTTTATGGCTGATAAAATGTGAGTTATATTTCTCTGAAAATGTAAAATTTAATTAGGATTTCTTACTATAAATTAAGAACTCAAAAGAATTACTCTCTAAAGGCAACTTTTAGTAACTATAATGAGATTACAGAGAGATGGTTTTCCAACCTTATCAATATTCCTCTGATTATATATAATTAGAGGTATTCTATATTTTCAGATAAAGGTGGCCCTACTTCAATACTTATAATGTGGTTAAAAAATATTTTTTTCTTTTACATTTAAAAACTGAAAGATATTTTAGAAGCTTTTTACTTCTTTAGTTTCTTCTTACCTGTGTTGTTAGAAAAGTAAAATAATCCTAAAGATATGAGTAACCTGATTGCTGTAGAAACAATGTACAAATAATTTTAACACGTATATTAACAAAATGCACAATTACCAGAATTATGCCAGAATATATTGTTTTTTAGCTGCTTTACATAACTTCATCTTAATTAGTCAAAGCACTGTTGAGGAATCTTGAATCTTCCTGTCATTCCACTAAAACTTTTTAGGATAGTCTATTAAATTACATATCAATTACTTTTAAGTTATTCAACAGATTTCTTTCAATGGTCTCTGTCTTCAACAGGATGAACCTAAGCCATAAGATGCTGTAATACTGTGGAAAAAAAGGAAATTCAGCAACACACATTCTTATTGCCATTAGTCATCCAATTGCGGGGATGTACAATAAAGAAGTTAAGCCAGTTTCATATACTTTGATCAAGTACACAATGCCATATAAAATACTAATTTTTTATTAACCACTGGGATTTTATATGGACTTTTCTTTAGAGTCAGCAACTAAATTATGCCATTAGAGAATTCTAAAACATATGTACAGGTAGCCTTGTGTTAAATTGAAGACAAGTGTTTATATAACCGTGATATTTATTGATAAGTTTAATTATAAAAGGTAAAAAATAAAATATTGTTGTTGAAAAAGACTCTCAGATTATTTTGTATAAATAGTCCAGTTTTTTTTTGTTTTTATTTTTACTAGTAGAAAAAATTAAATAAAAGAATGAGTCAAAGATAATTAAAAAAATAGCAAATCTGCAGACAGAATTCATATTTACTTTATTTAATCTCTATACTTTTTCTTGTCATTTTATTCAATTTAAAATGCCATAATATATTTTCTTCCATTGTTCTCTACTTCCCATGACTGAGTGACAAATACTATAGCTAGATTTATATTTCTAACTGAAAATTGCATTTGCATGCCATCATGGTACCTAGCACAGAGTTCAGTAAAGTGTATGCTATCAGGTATTTGCCACATGAAAATTTTCTTGAAAAATATGATTAGTGAAGAAAGAAGTAGAATCTTATAAGAATTCATGCTTTTTGGTCTTACTACTTGCTTTCAAGGCACAATGACTAAGATTCAACCCATTGCTCACCTCCAAGGAGTCAGCCACTGCCTCATGACCATTTATCTTCACCTTGTCCACTTAATGATAATTCCTGGTTTTATGAATTCTATGCAACTGGCAGGCTACATAAATATCTGAGAAACATTAATACAGCTTTATCGTAATATCTACTAACTCTATCTTGACATTTGAATTATTTTTTTTTCTAAAACAGCAGGGTTACTTGCATTACAAATCTTATGAGTTTTATAGGTTTCATTATAATGTGAATCCACAGAAATTTGAGGATTACGAAGTAAAAACATTAGTTATATCTTAAGGGGATAACTATGGTCACCTAGGAAAACCTTGTAAAGTTGTCATAAAATGATATCTAGGACATTTTAAATGTCTTATGTAAAAGAAATGCTGCCAGACAGCAGCCCCTTTGGTAGCTGAGGGTGTAAAGCACACTGAGTTTAGGGAAGAAGCACTTAAATGACCACACATATATAAAGTGTAGTGCTCTCTGCTAAACTTATTAAAAGCTACAATAAAAAGGGCAGGCCATTGGCAGACCAAGTATAATGGCAGAGGGGACTTAGTTTCGTGGAATGGGTTTCTTTTCTTTTCTATGCTTTTTAGTAATAGTATGATCTTAGATCATGCACACACAGAAAAATTCCTTTCCAATTTTTTAGTCTCTAAAACAAAATCTGTAATTAAGGTACCAATAATTTTTCTATGGTATTTTAAAAATTATTTTCTTTCCAATTCCTCAACTGTCCTCTTGCCAAAATTTTCCTTCTTCTAACACATACATATGCAAAGCCACCTCAAAATCAAAACACAGTAGCCTTATTGTTGTTTTCAGAACTCTGCCACTATCCACCAAAAAAAAAAGAAAAAAGAAACATCTTCAGCTATTGTCCTGCCAACCCCCACCCAACAGAGGCAGCCTGAGCTTCCATTCACCGTGCAGCTTACCAACACTGAACAATATAGCCTTCTCCTCTGTTCATTTACTTCCCTCTTCCTTTTAATTCAAAGACCTTCCTTTTGCTTTGCTATTGTTCCTACCACATACATCTTCCCAAGATTGTTCGGATTATCTATTTTTCCTGCTTAAAAAACTGCTGGAAATGATGGGTGGTATTTATTCGACCATCAAAATCCATATGTCATGTAACCATTTGGGTGTTTCAGCACAGAGCTAAAAAGTTGATAAACTTAATAATGGGTAAGATATAAAGTTTTAGAAAATGGATAACTTCTTTGAGCCTTTTCTCTCCTATGAAAAGAAAATTTCAGAGAGCTAATGTTTACATCGGTGAAAGAAAATGAATTGGAATGAATGGCTATGTATTAGGGTCCATGGAATGTCCCAGGCTGCAAGAGGCACAGGAGGGTATTGAGAGTAATATAAAGAACATATGATACAATTCAAAGACTTTTGTTAGATGAAAGTGTCTTTTCAACCTAAACAT
Source organism: Cynopterus sphinx (assembly GCA_030015415.1). Taxonomy (NCBI): domain Eukaryota; kingdom Metazoa; phylum Chordata; class Mammalia; order Chiroptera; family Pteropodidae; genus Cynopterus; species Cynopterus sphinx. The sequence continues at coordinate 22,818,370 of CM057384.1, read as the reverse complement.
TCATTGCATTTCCCCTTCAAAAAAGTGAGGACATTTTATAATTTGTTCCAAAATTAAGTAATGTTCTTTAGAGCATGTTTAGAGAATAATAGGAAGAAAGAGAAATAGAAAGACAGAAAAACAGGAAAAGGTACTTATCTATTAACTATCAACCTATTTAGAAATTATTAGAGAGAGAAAGAAGCAAGGCATCCCAAGAGGGGGAAGAGAGCAAATTTCAGACTTACTTGTCAGAGTATATGCAGAGCAGAGACCTGTTCAAAAATCAATGACAATAACAACAACAAAATAGGAAAGTTGCTATTTTTTTGCAATTGAAATAATAACAAAGGACCAACTCTAAACTCCAGGATTTCTTAGATAAGTGTGGTTAGTATGCTGGAGAAATAAAAGGTGACAATGCACTAGAGAATAAACTCAGAAAATTGCAAACAGAATAGACTGATAATTCTCTATAATTGTTATACTAACTAATCTTTCCAGCCCAGATCAACATAGATATCTTGAGGATCATCAAATATTGATACCCAGACAGGATAATAAAAGAAAAACTATTGGAATCAATCTAATTAGCTAATTATTTCCTAAATTTTTGGTGAGGAATGATGTATATTTATACTTGAAAATCACTGTCTTATGGTCCATTATATTTTCACTTAAGCTAAATGTATCAAAATTTGCATAGACATTTCACAGTGTAGTTAAAAGACTAATACAAATGTCACTGTTAGGGAAAAAATACTTAAAAAAAAAAGAATGTCCATAGATTTAGTTTTATAAAAATATATTAACTTAGTGCACCTTATTTGGCAATAGCAATTCAAACCTACTACAGGCTGTCATCATAAGACTCTTCCAGAATTGCAGCTTGATGTGGTTAACAACAATCTTAGCATGCCATACATTTCCAAAATGTAATTTTGACAACTGATGCATATACAAATTCAGAATTTTGGTTATATTTATAATTTTAAAAATATTTATAGAACTACTTTATCTATTGCCTTTGTAAACACAGGATAGAAACTTGATTATATCTCTGCTAAGTTTCATAGTTCAAGAGTCTAATTATAATTTTTTGTGCAAGATCCAGAGTACCAAGATATAAATTAAGAAGATAGGCTTGTCTGCTAAGACAAAACTAAGGTAATGTTGGGGTGAACCCTGATTAAAACCACTAATCTAGATGACCTCTAGAACTTTTCCAACTCTACATTTATCTCCTCTACTCTGGGCTCCCAGTGTTTCACAGTAATTGAACATCATTTACACGAAGAAGTTAGGATCATGAGAATCATGGAGTTTAGAGTTGGATGAGATACTGGAGATCTATTCTAATGGTTTGCAACTTGTATATCTCAGAAATCATCTTCTACCTCAACCTCTTAGGAAACATCTTTTCCTACTGCCACCCCGGAACTGTCAAGAAAAGGTAGAGGTAACAGACTATGTTTTCCCTTTGTCTTCAAAATTAAGTAAGAATAATTTTGTTTTTATGTGTTTTACATAATAAATTACTAAGGTATTTTAAATAAAATCTTTCTTAAAATTCTTTGGAAATCTACTAATTTAGGGCAACATTCCCATGTAGAAACACCCTTTTGAGTAGCTGGCTATTTATTAGTGAGAGAGCAGATTAAAATTTTAATTGGAATTACAAAGGGAACTGATTATTTTAATTGAATATTATGTTGACACTAGCTGACTTGAAGAGGAGCTTTATCATATCTCCTGTGACCTTTCCATTTTTCATGCAATCTAAATTATGGCTATGCAAACTTATGAATAAGAAATATGCATGAGTAAAAAATGTGTATGTAGTTTCAATCTAGGCTGTTTTAATTTTATTTGCCCTTTATATATTTCATATATTTAAGAATTTCACTGTGTAAAGTCACAGCTAAGTAGATTTAAATGACCCATCAAAATTTTCTACTGAAATAAAGATATTATTCAAAAGCCCAAGGAAACCTTGATGAATAAGACAAAGATGTGGGTTTTGATATGAAAACTATAGCACAGTAGAGGTTGGACATTGGAACTATATTAAACATGCCTTTTAGTTTCTGTAATCGGATGCTTTGACCTCTGGGTTTTATTGACTATGAAGAAACTTGTCCTTCCCAGAGTTATTCAAGCCCTAGAGATAAAATCTACCAGGAGAATGATTTTCAAAGGCAATTTAACCAATCCAGAGCCCATACCTTACCACTTCCTCTATCAGGCTCTCAACTTTCAGGCTACTCTCCACATGCCCTAATCACCCAGGGCCTGGACTAGAAAATAAGGACAGCGTCTATGTGCAGGGCCTGATGAAATGTTTCAAACAAGTTCAATTCTAAACCAACTTGTTCTGCATTATCTGTTACTTCCCACCAAAGCCACATTTTCCCCTTGATTTCTCCATCCCTTGAATTACCCTGGTCTTTTCCCATGTGGCCTCCCTGCATGAAGTCCCATTCCTCTTATTTCTAGGTAAATGTAAGGTAGACGTTTTCATTAATGGCAGGCATTTCTATATCCGTGTGTCTTACCTCACTCTATTAAAAGATATCCTGGGTATCTAAATAAGAGAAAGAATTAAATTGTTTCAAATTCTACCTTCCTGGTTTCCTAAATGTATGAGACTGAACAAATTACTAAATTTAGGAGCCTCCGTTTTCTAAGCTATATGTAGAGAAAATAACAGTATTTAACTCAAAGGACTGAGAACTAAATTTATATACATGTTAATTATAACAGTACCTGCTACAAATTAAATTTCAATAGATATGAGCTATTATTATAAAAGAGAAAAAACTGGTATATTAACTATGATTAGTAGGTCTCCCAATTCTCAAATCATTTAATATACCATGATTTGTATTCATGAACTATAACTAAATTGTCACTCTACACATCTAGCTTCCATACAACTACAGAAATATTATTCCTCAATTGCTAAATATTCTTATGTTAAATGAATAACATATTACTTCATTGTCAGTGATCTAAGAATCACTGTTTTCTGACTTATTGATGAACAAATATAGAAGTAAAGAGGTTCACTAACTTGGCCAAATCACTCCACAATTCTTTTCTTCCTCATTTCTTGGAGATTGGCATTCAGGGCTGAAAGCCTCCATTCTCTGATCACAATTTGAGAATTTCTTACACAAACCCAACCCAGTGTTCACCCAAAAGCTCACCAGACTTATGTCCTTTAACTAATTTACTGAAAATGAAGGCCTGAGGTAGCCTAAGCTTCTTTTCATAAGTATTCATTACTACTTCCATAGGTTGAAAGAAGGAAAAAAATTGTAGAAACATGAGAAGCAAAGAAGATCAAAGAAGAGCAGAAAGAAGCATAGAAAAAAAGGTTTTTCTAAAGTACACTGCAAAATTTCTTTCATTAAAGGGTTCTTATCACTGCCCTCAAATAAAATAGCTGCAGGATAATATGTGTGGCTTGTAGATGAATTTTCTCTGAACTTCCTGCTTGATATGTTCTTCACTGAGGAACTATTTGACAACAAGCGCCCAACTAAATAAATTTTTCAGCAACTTTAGACTGGAACAAGGCATGACCCATGCTAAAGTGGATCAGTTGACAATCTTGTAATTGTTATTTGAGTGTTTCTCAAAGTCTCCAAAATGACATCTCCAGGAATTCATCGTTTGTTTTGGGAAAATTGTTTTTTGGGGATAGTTCACTCTCCAAAATCATTATCATCATCATCATCATCATCATCATCATCATCATCATCATCAGTATCATTATAGTAAAAGTAATAACGATATAAATAATAATTAATATAAGAAAAATTGTTCAAAATAATGTATATTAAATTCTTTATATGATGTTATTTACTTTAACATTGAGATAGGAAAATACCACCTCAAAAAGTGAGAGTCTATGTAAGAAGACAAAATGCTAAAGGAAAAGAAAGGTAACCAGCACAAAAGAAAATTAAAACAAAGAAGAATCTTTCTTGTTTTAGAAATTTCCAAAGATTGTTTTTTTTTTATTAATAAAATGTACAGAAAATTCAGAAAGATGAGATTTAACAAATGAGGAAAATCTCTTTCTCCTTGAGTCTGTTTAATTACACATCAGCTAGTTTATGTTCCAATCCACACTAGGATAAGCAGAAGTTATAACTAGAATGTTAAACCTAAATGAAAAATTGGACAAAAGCATTTTGCTATAGATAAAATCTAAGGCAATGGGCATTAGTAGTATATAACTCAGTAATGAAAACCCCATTTAATTTCTGATAGACCTAAAGAGATGTATTCCAAAAGAAGAAAAATTAAGTTTTTAAGCTATATATGCTTTTCATAATTACAGGGCTCCTTAGCAAAAACTGCCTGATGATGATTCTATTGAAAAAAAGAATTCTGTCTCTTCTGGAATTTTAATTTTGATGACTCTGGTTACTGATATATATTTTTTAGACTAAACATCTAAATCTCAGACATAAAATATCCGACAAAATAGTCCATCTGTCCTGATATATCAGTCAATTGGTACCACACTAAGAGAGCACATGGGGTGTTGGGCCATTTCATAAGATTAGGGAGTATCCCCAACCCCAAAATATGGCTTGTCAAAACCTACTTCTATTTATTCTCCTTAAATCTCCCTATCATATCCTTAGACCACTAAGAAATTAGGGAATTTACCACTGTATGGAAGGCAAGAATCACAGAGTGAGAATGTCACTGTGTGTGGAAGATATAGTTTGCTGGATAGTTGATATGAGTTTCATATGAAGACACTAGAAACAGGGGGCCTTTTTAGGAAGAGATGCAAACCACAGACAAAGAAGCCAAGGTGGAGAGTATCTAAGGTCAGGCAGACAAAGGGATCAACATCTCCAATTAAAAAATGGACAACCACAAATGATGACAGGACTATGAAGAAATTGGAAGCTTTGAACATTGCTGTCATGAATGGAAAATAACAGCCAGTTTAGAAAACAATGTGACCATTCCTCAAAGTGCTAAATATAAAGTTAACAAAATTACCAAAAAATTATACTCCTAGGTATATATCTAAAAGAAATTGAAATGTATTTTCACACATAAGCTGTACACAAATGTTCATAACATTATCTATAATAGTCATAAAGCAGAGACAACACAAATGTAATCAACTGATGAATGGATATACAAAATGTGTTATATCCATATGATAAAATATTATTTGGCCATTTAAGGAATGGGGTACTAATACATGCTACATCATCAATGAAACCTAAACACACTATGCTAAGTAAAAGAAGACAGACGTGAAAGGTCACGTATGGCATGATTCTAGTTATATGAAAAGAACAGAATCAACAAATCCATAAAGATATTAAATAGAGTATTGATTTCCAGGGGCTGAGGGAGCAAGAAGAGTAGCTGCTTACTGGTGCATGATTTATTTTGGGGGTGTTGAATTGTGCTACAATTAGAAAATTACATAGTGGTGGTGCTTGTAGATCTCTGTGAATGTACTAAAATCCACTGAAACACATACTTTAAAAGAGTGAATAGATGATATGTTAATTATATATTCATAAAACTGTTACAAATAAATACACTTGCTAACTACAATGAAGTAATGTATTGTTGGCTACATAAAAATAAGATTTCAGTTCCATTTGAATTTGATAAATCCTTTAAGATGCTGTCTATATGCCAGGAAGCTGATGACAACCAATGAGTACAAGGATAAATTTGAAATTCTGGCCTTTGGGGAGCCCCCAATCAGGCAGAGGACAGAGACAAAAGCAACTGTTACTCTTTATTAATTATTGTTATAGGATATGTACTGAGTTGAGAAGTACTTAGACTTAATTGAAAGGAGGAACAAATCAGAGACAAGCACAGGGAGAAGATGACCTTTTAAATTGGCACTTAAAGGTTAATTAAAGTTCTTCAAGATAACAAACATGAGAGTGACAGGGGGAGAACATTCTCAATAAAGAACATATAGAATATGTACAGAAAAATGTAGACTAGGCTATGATTAAAATCTATATGCTAAGGTGCTATTGACTCTCAAAGAGTTCAGAGAAGGTGTTAACAAGAAGGGTAAGTAGCTCTTTGGAGAAAGAAACATTTTATGTGAATTTAAGAATTTTATCATCTTATGTATGCTTTCTGTTTGCTCAAATGAGAAAGTTCTTCATTTTGTATATGGAGTTCTGGGAATTCTCTGACTCTTCAGATGTATAAATAAAGGCATTCATACAGACAAATATAAGGGTTTTTTTTTTTTCAAATTGTTTTTAAAACATTATGTTGGATATCATCTGGACATTGATGTGGAGTAAGTATCATTTGCCTAAGTAATCAGCTCTCACCCCAGGGTTTTTGTCCATTATGCATTGTGGTCTTAGTGACTGCTGATTTCCTTTTGGATGGCTTGCTCCTGAGCCACACCTTTAAATAAATACAGATATTATTAAATGTTCAAACCTAATTCATAAAAATGTATCTCTGATGCACTCAGCAGACTTGTGTGTATGATGTGCCATTGAGATGACTCTGACTCCTAGCGATCCTAAAATATGGCCAGTGTCCACAAAGTCCTGTCATTGACAGCCCAGCTCAGTTCCTGTAAACTCATGCCTATGGCTTTTTTCCTAGAGTCCATCCATCTCATGTGTGGTCTTTCTCTTTGCTTGCTGCCTTCTATTTTTTCCAGCATTATTGTCTTTTCCAAAGAGTCTTACCTTCTCATGATGTGCCCAAAGTAGGACAGCTTCAGATTTGTCATTTTGCCTCTCACAATGTTTTAAGCTTAATTGCTCTGGAACTCACATTTTTATTTTTCTGAAGTCCAGGGTATCTATAGTGCTCTTCTCCAACACTATATTTAAAATGAATCAAGTTTTTTTTTTTTTTTCTATCAGCCTTCTAACTGTCCAATTTTCACAATAGCTCATAGTAGTTGGGAAAACAAGGGTGTGGTAATGTTAGCCTTGGTCTCTAATGACACATCTTTGTTCCTCGTAATCTTTTCTAATTCTTACATTGCTGTCTTTCCTAGTCTCAGCCTTCTCATTTTTTCTTGATTGCAGTCTACATTTAAATTGGGACTGAACTAAAGTAAGCAAAATATTAACAATATTGATGACTTCATCACCTATGTTAAAGTTGTGTATTTCTTCTTCAGTCATGATTTTTGCCTTCTCAAAGTTCAATTACAGTCTAGTCCTGCTTTGGCATGTTCTTTCACTTTCATCAGAAATTTTACATCATCCCTACATTCTGCCAGTGAGATCTGCATTTCTTAAGTTATTGATATTTCTTTCATCAATATTCGTTTCTCTTTCTTTTGAGTCTAGCCCATTTTTTTTTTTTTTTTTTTTTTTTTTTTTTGTGTGTGTGTGTGTGTGTGTAGTATATTCTGTGGATGGGTTAAATAAATAAGGAGATAAAATACACACTTGTCTGATACCTTGGGCTACTGGAAACCATTCTGTCTCTCCATATTCTGTTTGACAGTGGCTTTCTGTCCACAATACAAGTTATGCTTCGGATAGTTGAGCACTGAGGGCCATTTCTTTCAGAACAAAAACCATAGCTTTTCATTATCCACACAGTCAAATGCTTTACTGTAGTCTTAAAATATAGATTGACCTTCCTCTCAAAAACTTTGGAACACTCACTATTCAATGAAAATTTGAAATTAGATCTCAGGTTGCTCTTCATTTTCTGCATCCAGCTTGAATATCTAGTGTTTCTTGCTCCACATAAGAAAGAAACCTTTGCTGCAACACCGTGAGCATCACTTCACTTTTGTGGGAAATTAGAGCAATGGTCCAATGGTTAACTCTACTCCTTGGCATCTCTATTCTTGAAAACTGTGATGTATCTTGAACATTTTCTGACTGTTGACCAGTGCTTCATTTTCTGTATTGTTGATATATTGTTGTTAGGATTGTAACAGATTTAGTCTCTGGCTTGAAATGATTTTATTGGTATCCCTCATAACCCTGGTGATTTATTTATTTATTGCCAATATTTTCAAGGCCGGGTTTACTTCACTTTCTAGAATTATAAGTTCTTCTTCATAGAAATGATCTTTAAAGATATCTGTCATCCTTTTACGACTTCTCTATAGATTTTGAGCACACTGGTTCCACCTTTCCTTTATTTTCTCCTGGTCAGATAATGTGCTTTGTTGGTCACTTGGTATTTCTAGTGTAGGTCTGAATTTCCCTTCTCTTTTAGTTCTGGAATCTTCTGGTACAAATAATTAGTTTTTCTTTTCCCTTATTTTTTTATTTTTTTATTTTTTTTTGTTCTCTTCTACCTCTTTACATTGACTATTGCCATAACTCTTTTATCTCTACATGATAGTTGGTGAAAAATTGCATTCAATGTTCTAACCTTACTGTTGTCACCTTTTACCACAATCTGTTCTTGGTCTGGTTTTGGCTTCTCTATCTCCTGTTTCTAATTCCATAGTCTATTTGATTTCTACATTAGCCATCTGGTGATGTCCATGTGTACAGTCTCCTGTTGTCATTTGAAGCATATGTTTATAATGGACAAGTTGTGATTGGCTTTGCAGAAATCTACAAGCCAATATTCTTTTTCATTTCTGACCCCTAGTTGATCTGATGATATTTGATTCTGCTTTATTTCTTACTTTTGCTTTACAATCATCTATAATTATAAGCATGTCTTGCTTTGGTATGTGATCAATTTCTCTTAGATATTCTCATAAAAGCTTTTAATTTCATCTACTTTAGCTTCTGGAGTAGAAACATAGACTTGAATGATGGTTATATTCATAGATTTTTCTAGAAGTCTGATTGATATTCAGTCAGACCTTGTGTTGTAGCCATGAACTGCCTGTGGTACATTTTGCCTCAGTGTTAAAGCTACTTTTCTTCTGAGTTTGCCATTTCCAGAGAACACTTGGTAGTTTCCTGACTGGAAGTGTCCAATTCCAGTCCATTTTAGTTGGCTAACATCAAGCACTACAATGTTTAGACATTCCATTTCTTACTTTACAGTTTCTAGTTTACCTTGGTTTGTATCTCTTACTTTCCTTGTTCCAACTATGCAGCATTATACTTCCCTTTCACCATTGTACCTGACAGCTATTAGATATCCTTTTGGTTTTGAACTACTTGTACCATTAACCCTATCAATACACATTTATATTTAAATGGAAAAACATACATGTATTTAAAAGGCATGACATTACACCAATGTCTTTAAATAAAATCCAAGACTCGTTTTAATTATCCCCCGCTTCTTTTTTCAACTCTCCAATTTATCAATGATGAACTTATTTTTTATTATTCAAACTCTTACTGGCATGAGTCTCTTCAGCTTGATAGGTCCTATCTTCCTTGTGTAGGCCCCACTGCTACCAATTTGACAGGAAAAAGAAAAGGAAGAAAAGAACAGAAGAAACAAAGAAAGGAATGAAGAAATATGACTTCCTATTTTTTACGACATCTATTTATGTCTGTCCCTCATTCTTACCTCTATTGATAATTTCTTGAGAGCAATAATTAAATCTTACATTTCAATGTGTCTTTCCACAGGGTCTAGCGCAATGTGTTAACTCAAATTTGTAACTAGACAACTAATGGCTGCATTCTACCAACACACATGTTGCATTTAGCCTGCAAAATTTTTAAAACAAAAATGAGTTTATTTCTAAAATTTGCTCTAAAGGCAGTTTTAGGCATGGGTTTCAATTACTGACTTTTCTCAAAAATCAAGTTATTTCATCACTGGACCTGTATACCTACCTGCAAGAGAGGAAGAAAAATAGTTGAGTGGCTGCTGCTATTTGTAGATGAGACCCTTACTAATGGTTCAGTACAGATCTCCTGCCAGACTTTGACTCATTGACTACCTGGCACTTGAAGGAATTTGAGTTTATACTCTTATATAGGAGGCACTGGTTGAATATTTTAATATATTCCAGTTGACTGATTACTCAAGGTCAAGTTTAGAGTTTCAAGTCAATTGAATCAGCCTTTTCTAATAAAGCTCTGACAGTTCTTCTCTGCTATTTACTCTTCTACATCTTAAACCTTAGCCTAAATTCAGAAACCTGGTCACTGCCATCTATGAATTATAGTAATTTCAACAGAGAATATTACTTGCAATCCTCTAGAAGTGGAGGAGAGTGCCTCAGAACCATTAGTTTCAGGGGAATAAAAATTGCTCATTCATAATTTTGTGTGTGTGGTCTATGAGCTGTAAAGACCACTTAAGGTCACTGCTTCATACAGTATTAGGTAAACATTTAAGAGGTAAATACTTTTATCCATCTTTGCTTCCAGCAAAGAAATAGACCATGAAAACTCTGGAGGGCTGGCTTGATATATGTTTTCGCTCTATTATTCTCCATAAGCTGAGTTCTCAGTAATGCTCTGCATAGATGCCGGTAACTGGATCATGCTCAGTGAGTGTGAGGGAAGAAACATAGATGTATCTCTGAAGCTCTCTCTGTGAATTTATAGGCAAGTTTGAAAGAACTGAAGAGAAAAAATTACTAAAAACGGAATATTACGTTAATATATAACTGATGTTGTTTAGTGGCTATATATCATATCCAATACCGATAGTTATTTCTCTGCTAATTGAAGATAAATGTCACTTTTTTTCCTCTTAGATTTGCTGATAGTTTCACTTGATATATCTCAGTTGATGGTAACTCTACACTGATAAATAAAAATGACACTATTGAATGTGAGGTTCAACATTCTTGTTTATTTGTATCTCCTCTGTGAATTATTTATTCATATCACTGAGGTGTTAATGAATTTGGATCCATTATACATTAAGATAATCTAACTTTTTAAAAATATTTTAAATTTTATTTTACTATTTTCAAGTATATAGTAATTGGTTAGACATTTATATAGTTTATAAAATGATCCCCCTAATTGTTCCTTCTCTCCTCTGGCTCTCCACCTCTCCATTACGTTACTGCTGACTGCCTTCCCTATGCCGTTGCTCCCCATCCCTATGACCATCTACTAACTACTAATGTACTTCTTTAACCATTTACCTCATTCTCCCAGGCCCCCAAAACTCCCTCCCCTCTGGCCATCACCATTTATCCTCTATATTTGTGAGTCTGGTTTTGATTAGTTTGTTCTTTTTGTTCCTTAGATTTCTCATATAAGTGAAATCATATGGTATTTTACTTTCTCTGTCTGACTTATTTCACTCAGCATAAAAACCTCTAGGCCCATCCATGCTGTTGCAAGTGATAGGATTTCAATGTTTTTAATGACTGAATAATATTCCATTGTATATATGGACCATAAATTCTTTATCCAAAATGATTAAACTTTTGTCTTACTTGATGTAATTATTTTTCCTAGGTTATTCTTTCTCTTTGATTTTATTTATAATTCTCATATATAAAAATGATTTAATTTTAAGTAGTCTAAGTTAATTATTTTCCTTTTTATTTATTTCTTTACTTTTATGGTATGAGCACTTCTCTTCTTTCAGGATTGAGAACAGTAAAAATATATTTGTACCAATTAGCTACTAGACATTGGGCACTATAAAAGTTTTTGGTTATACATGGGCAATCAAGGCAATGAAGTTCAATCAAGATGCTTCCAGTTGATATAACAAGATAAATATGTCACCAATAAACTTCATTTTCTCTCTCTTTTTCTGTCCTCTTTGTCATCTAGGCCACAGAGAACTCAAATATTAGCAGGGTTTGAGATTTTAGTCATGGATTATCACGAGAAAAATATATTGTAACTCCATTGCTCAAACTCAAATACTGATTTCAAATAGAAATTAATGTGAAAAATTTTTTTATTGATTTAATAATTTTAATGTAGACCTCAGAAAACAGACTCTTCAACTTGCTTCTCATATAGACAGACACACAAACACAGAAGCACACATTCTCACATTCTGTCTTAAATTACCAGAGAAGTATTGAAGGTGAAAAAGTGGAAACCAGAGACACGTTTCTTTCCACTAATGAAATTAAAGGCTTTCTTTTTCCTGGGAGAGTGTGATTCAGGAACTAATCAGCACCATGGTCCTTGCACATTATCTAAAAAAAAAAACAGAAATTACTGGCTACTGTATCTGTGCTTGGAAGCTCCAGGGAAAAACTCTGCAGGCCCTCTGATAACTTCTTATGCCGTGCTTAAATATTCCTCTCCATATAATTGGGTTTGTTTGCTACATATAAAAAACAACTACTGGCTAACTGTCTGAATTTTTTCTCTATGCATTTGAGTAGGATAGTTTACTTGTGCAGATTAAGCTTCTTGTGTTCGATTTTTCTCTACTCTGCTGGCAAGGACTCGAACTGCTCTATTTGCTTTGCACATTCCCATTAAATTATTCTATGACATTCACATTCATGTCTTTAGAACACTGGCTCCAAATGAGTCATATTCAAAAGAAAGCCTTTATTTTTAGGCAATTGAAATCAGAAACAGTATCATAGGGAAAATGATTCTAAAAGTAGGTTTTAGTTCATTCATGTAGGGCACAACAAACTCTTCTCCAAGTTCTGTACGTTGATTGCTCTTCAATATCAAGGCAACTCTTTCTGTGAAATAAAAAAAGCCATTTCTCACTTTCATTGAGGCCAAAGATAAGGGCGGAAAAAAGAACACAAGGCACAAAGATATCTGAATGCCCTTGATGTTTGTTTCTTTTGGGAATATCTACGTGAAATTGCCAGTATAACCTCTGCCTCTCCTGAGGCCAGTACAAAGAGGCTGAATGAGAATCTTATAAATATCTATTTTGTTCATTTATATTGTATTGGGGAATATCCATCATATTAATTCATGTAGAGAAGATAAGTACTACACACATCTTATGGACACTATAAATAAAGAATTTAATTAGATAATATAATCACACACACACACACACACAAACACACACACACATACACACGTACATGCACCCCTGACATGAATAACATGGTACCACAGAAACTTGGTAAATATCTATTTGATGTTGCTACAGTGCCATGTTCCTGGTTTTATATGTGTTGACCCCTAGTGCAAGAGGAATGAGCATATATGATTTATTTAAGATCTCCCAGTATGGTATAGGTAAATATTTTTGAGCTAAAAGTTACTCTGCCCACCTGTAGAAATTCTTGGTTTACATGGTCAAATGACTTTCCTCAGCTGCATACATTCTCTGTTCTCAAAACAAAACAAGTTTAAAAATACATCAGGAGCAATATACATAGCTTCCACAATTTTAGAAAGTAAGGGGGGGATGTTAAGATTTTATTTTTTCACCATCATGCTTTTCTTTTTTCTCTATTTGGCATTTCTTTGTCCCCAAACACTTTAAGACCCATTCATCAGCATTGCCTATCTTTTTCTCCAGTCAATTTCCTGATTTATATATATATTTTTACAATTATATAATATCAAGGAATAATATGTCAGTGTATTTTTGCTTTCTGGAACTCAGTGACAGGAAATCTATTGTTTTGTCCTTTGACCTGCTGAAGTTATCTTAACCTGCCAGCCTTAACTACATTTGGATTATACAGAGTAACAATCTGATTGTAAAAATGCTATAAAATAATAAAAAAATAAACAAGATTTGGATTCAGAAGTACTAAATTCGTAGTTCCACACCCAGTCATATTTGCAAATTATATAATTGTGGTTTATCATTTGATTTATCTGAATTTCTTTTTCTTTTATTCAATAGTCTAGGAGCACTTAAAATCAATAAAACCAACTTTTAAATTACAAAAGTTTTGTTTCGATTTTGAAACCAAATTCTTATGTACATATAGCTACTGCTACCTGGTGAAAGGTGGAGAAACAAAATGTGGCCCATGGTGAAGGACTTGAGTAACTGAAATAGAATTTTAGTCTAGGAGTGTGTTGGGCAAGTATCATGAACAAAGTTGAGCAAAATAATAGATTGAGGAGGAATTAAGAGCTAATCTGAAACAAACAAACAAACAAACAAAAAACCATAAACACAGAAAATAGAGGCAGAATGAATAAAAATAATCCATTTTTAGTTTAACAAGGAGTTGTGTCTTATTGCATTTAAAGTAGTACCTTTTTTTATGCAAGCACACATCCATGTGGCACAAGGAGTAAAATAAGAATACTTGTGATGTTCAGTTTATAATTTTAATAAAAGGCACTTCCAAGACTCAAACTTAAAAACAAAAAATATCAATGCCAATGGAATCCCAAATTTTAAAGGAAAATATAGAGAAATCTATTCAGCCCAGCTTAAAGCCTTACAGTTTGTGACTGGATTATCTAAATAATTGTCCAGATTCTAAATTTGAGAGCAAAAAGGGGCGATAAAGAAAATCTCAGTTTTTTCTACAGGTGAATTTTATATCAAATATAACATTTTATATCTATCAACTTTTATTTAAATGACTAGTTTCCAAAGAGGTAGACGATTAACTACTTAGTTAATGTCATTAAAAGTGGTCAAAATTTTAAAGGCATTAAGGAAGCTAAATAAATATATCCAGTTTTCAGGAAAAATCAAGTGATAAAATATCCATGTGATTGCTGTAATTATTGTCAACACTGAACTAATCTCTTTTTGCTCATATATACAGAACATTCAACATGGAATGGACTTGTGAGTTAAACAGAAAGATTACACATTACATAGCTGAAGCAATTCACTATATATCCAGAGGGCAGTTTTTCTTAGTGATTAAAATATATAGAGAAACAGAAATAGAGAAATGGAGAATTCACTGTGTAATACTCTTCCATTCTAATACCAAAATCATTAACATAGGGAAACATTGTGTTAACTTATTGACATTCTTTGCTTGCAGAATAGGTTTCCCAGGAGACAGTACTGAGAAGAATATATTCATCATATTGTGGCACGAATCATTCAGTAGGAAAATATAGGTAGTATGGTTGATGAACAGAAAACATTCTTTGTATTCTTTCTTTTTCTTCTCTGTTGTTCTCACTTTGCTCTTTTATTATCATCATTGATATTAAAAAATCTTGGAAGAGCATTAACATTCTGCTAACATTTGAAGATGTCAAGCTTTTGGACATAGTTTTAAAGCTGGTGAGTGATGAGTTTTGCAATTTCTAATATCAATTGACACTTTCTCACCCACCTTTCATGTATTCAAAGATTTCTCAGCTCCAATCTGCTCTTAGCTATTGTTGAAGGCTGTCATCAAATACAGTGGCTGATACTCACATAGCCCTCAGCAGAATTTGGCCTTCAATGGGTAGCAAATGTAAATAGACCTATAGTCTCTAAGCATGAAGAAGCATAATTTAGATTTTAGAAAACCATTTGAAGGTGACTCAGGTGAAGTCAAAGAGGATTCATTCTCTAAAAACAGAACTGTACATTGAACACACAATAATTCAAATCCTGGCATAATTATGGTACTCTTCTGAATCTTGAGAAATTGTATTTACAAAAGGGACATGGATACTTTACTCATGCAGAAAATACAAGCGATCAAATGTGCTATGAAATTAATCCCAATGATTCCTTTTGCACTGTGGTGGTATTTGCTATAGAGAAATGAATCCTGATGGTTCAGAACTCTCAAAGTTATTTGTTAAATTGTGTCTCCAAAAAGATATATTGAAATTCTGACTCCTAGTACCTCAGAATATTACTTTATTTGATAATGGAGTTGTTGGAAATATAATTAGTAAAGATGAGAGAATGCTGGAATAGGATTGGTCCCTAATCTAAAATGACTGATGTCTTTATGAAAAGAGAGAAGTTTAGACACAGACATGCACAGAAACAACATGACATGAAGATGGACAGGGAGAAGATGATCATATGAAGATGAAAGCAAAGGTTGGAATTTTGCTGTTATAAGCAACAGAAAATTTAGGGTTCCTAGAAGGTGAAAGAAGCAAGGAAGGAGTTTCACCTAATGGTCTCAAAAGGAGCAGGGCCCTGTTGACACCATAATTTTGAAATTCTAGACTCTAAAACTGTAGAGCATAAATTTCCACTGTTTTAAGTATTATGGTAGCCTTAGGAAACTAAGGACACTCAATGATATTAAATTAGCTTTGTGATATTCACATTCTTGTGATGGATTCTGAGAATAAATTAATGACAAAACAACACATAAGTTAATGTAAGAGAGAACAAACCATCCTATTGAAGGAAATAAATATTGTCATAGAAATATATTTTTCCAAGGTATAGCTATTCAATTGTGGTAAGTACTAATACAGAAAATTATTGACCTCCAAGAAATTATACAACTGGAGACATAACTTAGTTCATACAAAATGAATTATTTTCATGAAAGAAGTGACTTTTAAACTAAAGCCCCAGGAGCATCACTCGAGGTCTCAATTTTTCCATTTCTGAGTGTTGTGTGAATAGAACTGAATAGAACTATGAAATTTAGATATTGATAGTTTTTCAACAAATATTTTTGAGGAAATTTGGGAAAGAAATAAAGAAGAAAGAAAGGAAAGAAAACCTATTTATTGAATTAAATCCAATTAAAGCAAAAACATCTAGATGAATCTTAACTATACAGTAAAGACAAGACCAAGCACAATAGATTAGAGTGACAGGTACCTCTTTTCCAACATAACAGGTTGAACAAAAAGAGACTTGTACTTATACAGACATACTATTATTTACTTAATTCTTTCCATTTTTTTTCTATGTATTACCTAATTAAATCAAATTATAGGACAATAAAAGAAAGCATATGAATCATCATCAGGAGGTAAAACAATCAGTAGAGACAGATAGTCAAAAGGTTGAAATTATCAAAGAGAAGCTTTCAATGATAATAAGCATAAAAGGATCAAACAAAAATACATGTATAGCATTAATAATAAATGAATAATTTCAGCTAAAAATGTGGAAATGACAAAAATGGTAATAGAGATGAAGAATAATTCTGATGGGCTTAGCAGAATTGATATATCACATAAAGGAAATAAAATATGCTACCCTAAATATGCCACTTTGGAGTATTGATTACTTTCATTTAAAGTTACTTAAGAAACAGCTAGAGTAACAAGAACACTCTGACCATTCCTTGCAACCCTGAAAACAGGAAATAAATCTTCCACATGAAAGATATCCTTCCTGTATCAGGAAGGTAGGTAGGTCATCCTCATCATTACAGATAGGATAATTATGGCTGAGAAGGCTGTATAAACAAATATTATTATCCTTTACTAATTTATTACCCCAGCCCAAACTCTTTTGTCTTGTCAATTATTCACCTATTTGTTGTTTCTTTGTCTAAAAGATGCAAAAGCTGCCTGTGTTGGTCACTTCTTTGAGTCTCATAATTTTGTAGCTCTTGTACGTACTAAATTAAATTTGTTTTCCCATGTTAATCTTTTGTTATGTCAATTTAAATATTAGACCTGCCAAAAATCCTAGAAGAGAAACATATCTTCCCTTAAACATATGAAAATTGGTAAAAATAAAAGATGAAGTAGAATTTATCCAAGAGGATAAAAAAGGAGAAAAAAATAAAGCAGATACATTTGTGAAAAACAAATAATCTGACTTAAGATATGTGTAATTAGAGACCCAGAAGGAGAAGTAGTAAAGAAAATGGGCAAAAAATAATACTGAAAGAATATTGAATGAAAAAAATCTCCAAATCTGATGAAAAGACGCCAAAACACAAATATTAGAAATTCTGCTTCAGTAGCTTCCATGCAGGATTAAAGGCAAATTAAAAAAAAAACAAAAAGATAAAGATAAAATATTGAATTTTTCCAGAGAAAAAAGACATATGTATAGGAAACAAACAAAAAAAATGGCTGTGTTTTCATAAGAGGACAATAATCAAGCAGAAGACAAATGTAAAGAACAAGCCAAAAAAAAAAAAAAAATGATCATGTAGTGGAAGAGGTAGAGGAAGAGGGGGATAATTTACATATTTGATTTAAAATTTTAAAATTATTGAAATACAATAAAATGGAGACTAAGCTCGAAAATCCCCTAAGCAGACAAAACCAATTAAGTTTGTAAAGAAAACTAAATCTACCTTATTTCATGAGCACAGGTGAAACTTAACAGGCTATTTTTTTGTAAATGCCTCTAATAATCACAAAGGAAACCCTAGTCATCTTCCTTAAATGGTATAAGATAATAATTTCTAAGCAATTTCCTTCCATCTGGAAACTCCCACTGCAATAACCAGTCATAGTAAAGTTTAAACAAATTTCTCATTTTCACTTTTATCTTGCCACTGACCTTCATATCAGGTTTAAACTTGAAGACCCTCAATTCACAAACTGTCCTTTCATGTACAATAAACTCTTACTAAATAGTATTATACTTATCTGGTTTTAATTTTTATTGCTTCTGAATTTTTAACACTATAAAAACTGTGGTATTGAAATAAAAGTAGATATATAAATCCATGGAATAGAATTGTGATAACCAAAATAAAACAGTGCATTTAGGGTCAATCGATTTTTGACTAAGATGTCAAGATAATTCAATGAGAAACATATTTTCTCAATAACAACAAAAATATTTAGCTAATTACATACTCATATGCAAAAAGATAAATTTAAATCTTTACCTTCCAATATACATATAATCATTAATTTAAAATGGATCATTGACCTAAATGAAGAGCTAAAATTATAAAGTATCTAAAAGAATGCAAAGAAGAAAATCTTCAGGAACTTGGATTTGACAGAATTCTTAGGTACAATGCCAAAAGAAAAATCCACAAAAGAATAAATTGATAAAATATTTTATCAAAAGTTACCATTAAGAAAAATATTATTATCCTTTACTAATTTATTACTAATTTATTAATTAGGAAAATTATATGCAAATATATATTGATAAAGGGCTGACATTCAGAATATTTTTTTTCTATTTAAAGTCAGTAATAAGAACACAAAAATTTCAAATAAAAATAGGCAAAAATTTCAGTCATTTTCACAAAGAAGTTACAGAAATGGCTATTAAGCACATTAAATATATATATATATATATATATAAGTTATGGAAATTAAAATTAAACTAATAGATACCATTTCACACCCAAGTAGAAGAGCTATATTCAAAAATATAGACAACAAACAAACTAGGGAGGATGTGGAGAAACTACAACCCTCATATATTAATAGTTAAGTGGTTAAATGTGAATGTTAAATGGGATAGCCACTTTGAAATTTGGCAGTTTTATAAAAAATCTTAAACATAAATACACCATATGACACCACAATTCTATACCTGGAAATCAATCCAAGAGAAATTAAATATATATACATACACAGATATTTATAGATGCATTATTCATAATATCCCGAAAGTAGAACCAATTCCAATGTCCATCAAGTGATGAATGTATAAACAAAAATGTTTCATATTATTATAATTAAATATAATTCGTCAGTAAAGAACAAATTGCTGACATGTCCTACAACAGGGATAAATCTCTAAATCATATGCTAAGTGAAAGAGGCCAGAGTTAGAAGACCACATATTATATTATTTTAGTTTATGAAATAAACAGAAAAATCAAATTTCTATATAGAAAGAAGATAGTTTGTTGACCACAGCTGGATATGGAAACAATGAGTAACTTTAAATGAGCACTAAGAAATTTTTGATGGTATATTTGTCGTGTCTGCAGGAGTGGGTAGTGCAGAGTGTATGTTGGCTTTTGGCATTTTTTTCCTATATGCAATATGAAACACTTGAAGTAAATGTTTTTTACTTCTAGAAATGGCACTCTATTTGTGAAGCATGATTCCCATGTTTTTCAGGCCAAGGATTATCAGAATTGTATTTGTGTGATTTCTTGGCTTTCTACTACCTTCCAGATCTCTCTTTCCATGCCGAAATTCTTTTAAAAAGCAGCTGAATATATACTCACTGCAACATATATCAGTATGAGTACATTTGCATTTTTTCAAAAACATCTCATCTTATTTGTAAAGCAGATTTCTTTCAACATATCAAAGTATATACTCTAACTGAATCCATTTTGAGCCCTTTTAAAATCATCCTTCTAAGCAAAATACTTTCATTTAAAAAAATGAACATTTTCTGTACCCAAGTTAACTTTTTGTGTTGAGCTGAAGCAATATAAAATATCAGTTCAAATGGGAAATGTGGGGAGACATTATAAAGGAAAGCCAGGAAGATTAAATGGGAGATGACTCTCTAAGGTCTGATGTGCGGTATTAATGATGTAGCTTGCTGCTGCTGAGAGGAACAGCTAGTTCTTTTGCCTTTTGTATCAGAAAAACTAGTGATGTCTTCTATTTTTAAGCTGTGAAGAATTTAAATAAATTCTAGATTTTTCTATAAAAATTATCTTTCAATTACTGAAGAAACATATACAATTACACTGCTTTGAAGTCAAATTGCAATTTATCGTAATTGTACACATTACCACAAACCAGCCTAATTACTATGTTCATGATTTTGACTATGTTTGTTTAAAAGGTTAAGCTCTTTTTTGTTATTACCTTATGATTTGCTTAGAGCAGATAACAGTAGCAGCTTTTTGTTTAAGACTTGCAGGTCCAATGGACAAAGAAAATCAGTATGATTTCAAAGAGCTGACAATGTATATACAGCATTTTATATAAGATTGACCATAGTCAAATGCTAATTGATATGTATATATTATACAGATCTTAAATGCAGTACAAGGTTTTAAAGAAGTAGAATTTTCTTTGGGTTGGAATAGTAAGGGAAAATGTGGTAGAAAATGTAGGCAAGAAGTAGAGAATGGAGAGAGACCTAGGTGGGGCTGTATAATAAATATAAAAATATTTAATGCAGTGAACAAATAACAATTTAATGATGGTATTCTACACGGTTACTCCTAACCTCTTTTAAGGTAGTAGTAAGAGAGGGATGGTGTAGAAACAAGTTGAATCCTAAAGATGAAGGGGAGAGGAAATGGGGAGATGTTGATCAAAGGATAGAAACCTTCAGTTATAAGATTAATAAATTCTAAAAATCTAGTGTACTGCATGGTAAATATAATTAACAAAATGTATAGTTGAAATTTGCTTAGAGTATAACACACACACACACACACACATATGAAAAGTGACTATGTGAAATGATTGATAAGTTAAATAGCTTGATTGTGGCAATCATTTCACAATGTATACATATACCTAAATATCACTTTGTATATTTATACACAATTTTTGCCAATTATGCTTCAGTAAATCTAAAAAAATCATAAGAAAATATATTTAAGAGTAATCATTTTGAGTATATTTATATACAGCTAATTTAACTACAAATCATAGGTAGTCATAATCAGTGGGTTACTGGTAGCTCATTAAAAATTCTAAAATTAGTTAATTTTATTTTGAAAGGTTTGACAAACAAGGAGCAACCTAATTCTATAAGGACACTGACTTACTTAACTTCTATAGTGTAAGAAATAGTTATCACAGGAAATATATTAAGTGGAAAACTTATATTAACAAGTTACATTAAGTCCAGAAATTTAATCGTTCAGTTTCCTCATCATTCAAATGAAAATCATAGTTTAAATTCATCTTGCATATTGTAGGGTTGGAAAAATAAATCTTTTTCCTTTACCCATCTTAGGTTTTCTCTATGCCACCCTATAAATTAAACTGGAAAAGGAAAAATTAACAAGAGAAAAACAGAAGTTAAGGTGTACATAATACACTTATGTATGGGAGCACCTAGTGATGAATAACCCAAATAGTTGGTTAGGGATTGGGCTTATATATCATTTTAGGGTTAAAAAAAGAAGTCTGGGGCTTTGAGGCTAGAGAGGCAAGTTACAGAAACATGACCAAGAAAAGTATGGTGAGCTAGGGTTGTTTAATAAGGTTCGTTATACAGATTTAAGTCATTGCCTTTTCTATTAGTAAGAATTATGAAGTCTCATTCCAAAACTGAAGTGTCCTAGGATAGATGATTAGGCAAATAAGCTGTGGTACATATATACAATGAAATATTACTCAGCCATAAAAAGAGAAGAAATGCTGCCATTTGCAACATGGACCTTGAAATAACCATACCAAGAGAAATAAGCCAGACAGAAAAGGTTGAAACTCACATGATATCACTTATATGTAGGATATAAACTTAAAAGGAATAAATGAGCTGGACAAATAGAGACTCATGGACATGGACAATGGACTAGTGGTTACTAGAAGAGCAAGGGGAGGGAGAGTGGAAAAAGAAAAAAATAAAATGCAAATAAATAAATAAATAAATAAATAAATAAATAAATAAATATTTTTTAAGAAGTGTTCTTTCAGACAAATGAGAAGACATCTTTACAAATGAAAATTTCATTTACAAGTGTACATTTTCTTTACAAAGGAAAACCTGTGCTCTGTTTTTACAGCTTTTCCTGACTCTGTTGGTTCTAGAGGGCCTTTAGCTCAAAATAAGCCATATACCAAAGAGGCATATTTTGAGGTGGCATATGCTGGTACCCTTCATTATATTAAAACTCTATAAAAAATAGTAAATACCTGGAGATAGTAATTCATTTTGCATTGTATGATCCTCCATGGGGAGTAGAAATTTGTGGTTTGAAATGGTATCTTTCATCTTGTCTGAATATTTTTAAATTTTGAATGAAAAAGAAAATAATGAAACAGCTAATATACATGTGCATATAACTCGCATAGTGGTTTCTAAAGAACCCAATATACTTCTACATCTTTCCTTCCTTCTTCTCTCCCTCCTTTTTTACACTCCTCTCCTCTTCTTCATTTCTTTTCTCATCTTTCTTCCTACCCTTCTATTTTTCTTATCAAAAATTAGAAAAGTTCAGTCTTCACTAATTTAGACAGTGTGCTAATTTAGGCTTAAATTAAACTGGATTTTACATGGAATATAGGCATTTGCAAAATGTTCGTAAGCTAGAATAGTTTGCTTAAAAGAACCAACACTTTTTGAAAAACTCTAAAAATAGCTATTTCCATACCTAAAGTATACAGTAAAAATAATAAAACATTGGTACTTTCTGTGGTTACTAACATTCATTTCTTTTACTGATTTTTTTAAAGTAAAAGCTAAGCTAACATTATCTATCATGGACTAAGTTATGAAACCAAGTGAGACCAGAGAACTCTCTTCATAATTTACTGATTGCAAGATTGAAGGAAAGTCGCAACCAATAATTTTAATCCTCCAAATGATTTGACTAGACTTGTCTATTTTACCTTTTCTTGGTATTCTATAATAAGCAACAACCATAACATTGGATTAGCTTAACTAACTTCATGATTGTATCAAACTTAAATATTCTATTATTAGAATTTGCTTTTGTTTTACCAATAAATATCAAATTATCAATTCTCTTTAATTATTTTTATTTGCCTACTTTCTGCTTCAATGACTATCTTTTATTCAAGGTATTTTTCCTATGTGAATAAATTTATACATAATTTCTAAGAATACAAATTCTCATTTGATTGCTGTATGGTTAATAAGAGTTTGTCTTTCCAGTGACTGCCTTAGAGAGGCACACCTGCAACCCAAAAAGAGTTTGCCTTTTCAGTGCCCATTACTTCAGATGCAAATTCATTTGCTCTTTCATGCCTGCCAATCTGGGAGCCTACCTGAGTTGGGAGAAAAATGGACTCAATATAAAGATGAGAATAAGGGACCACAGCTATCCAGAGCTTAAGGAAGAAATCTGCCATTTTTCTTTGAATTGTCCTTTAGGTCAGCTTAATCTTAACTGACCTACCCATATTCTTTATTATTCTGGTTTTGTGATATTTTAGTCAGCCAGGAAATAGCTATTATTTTTGCTATTTCCCTGCCAATTTTTAAATGGTGCTCTTTTCTGATACTGGTCAAATAATTTATCTGTGAATATTTAAAAATCTCATCCCATATAAAGTTAACAATATATATTGAGACTTTCAGATACTGTATATAGCAGCTACTCCCTCTGTAGATATGAAGCCAGATGTAACAGAAGTTGTGAGACTACCTGTAGTTTTGAAATTAGTGATAGCAGTGAGTTTTTAGCTCATTCACAATTTGTGATGTGAGATAAAAGATAATGTTTTTGTATGTTTTTTAGTTTAATTTTGAAATTTTAGACTCACAGAATTACAATAGTACAGAACTTCACCTTTCACTCAACCTTTGTAATGTTAACATAACCATAGTACAATAATAAACATAAGAAATTAATATTGTAAGTTAATACTATTAACTTACTATAGATTTATTTAGATTTCACCAGTGTTTCTACTAATGTTTCTTTTATGTTCCAAAATTAAAACCAGGAATTCAAATTACCTTCAGTTGATATTACTCCATAGTTTTTTCTAATCTATAACAATTTCTCCACCTTTTCTATTTCTTCTTCTTCTTCTTCTTCTTCTTCTTCTTCTTCTTCTTCTTCTTCTTCTTCTTCTTCTTCTTCTTCTTCCTCCTCCTCCTCCTCCTCCTCCTCCTCCTCCTCCTCCTCCTCCTCCTCCTCCTCCTCCTTCTCCTCCTTCTTCTCGCTTCTCCTTCTTCTTTGTGACTTTGACACTTTTGAAGATATTGGTCAAATATTTGGTAGGGTATTTCTCAATTTTGGTTTGTCTGATGCTTTATCTTAATTAGACTGGGGCTATGAATTTTAGGGAAGAATACCACAAAGTTAAAGTGCCCTTCTCATCGCATAGTAACAGTGGATGCATATCAACATAATTTATAACTGGTGACACCAATTTTCTAACTTGGTTGACATGATCTCTACAACATCTCTCCACTGTAATTTCTTTTCTCTTTCTGTGCTCTCTTTGTTGTAAATGAGTAATTAAGTCTAGACCACATTCAAGAGAAAGAGAATTAAGTTGAATTAAGCTCTACTTTCTTAAAGAAAGAATATGAAAAGTTTGAAGACATATATTAAAAACTATAGTAATTAAGAACTGTTTGAAGAGTTAATTTGATATTATGCTAAATATTCTGTTACTTTTTAAAACTTTCTGCTTCTACTAAAGCCAAGCAGAAGTATGAACTACCTCTTCAAACCAGAACATAAATTTGGAGATCTTTTCCCTTCTATTTTGAGTCTTTTGAAAACAAATTCTTACTTTGCTTTCCTCTACTTTAAATGCTTTCCAGTACCTTTAAATAATCTTTATAATATATTCTGTCTAATTTTTATAATTGTTATGTATGGGAATATTCATGTGTCCACTTTGCTTTACTACCATTATCATAAGTTTCAAGGCTCAATTAATGTAATTGGCTTGTTTGATCTAATTCATAATGATGATGTTCAATCCTAAAGAAATAAGTTAAATATATATTCAACATAATATGTTCACTAAGAGAATAACTTTAATCATTTAACAACCTTAAATGATTAAAAAAATGTTTCATTGATGACAAATTCAGTCATTTCTAATGCACCATATCTTGTCAATTCATACAAATTAGATGCTATTTTATGTCCTGGCTTTATCCCTGTAATACTACAACTGACAGTTCAGTTAAAACTGAATCAGAATTATAAATATAAATAACATACTGGTGTTCTTAACTTTTGTTTTGACTTTTCAACTAGCACTTTTAGTAGCAAACGTATTCAGTCTCACTAATATGAATACTCACTTAGTGCTCTTTTATTTTTGACTGTGCTGTGATTATGACCATTTTCAGCCTTTGTTATTGATGTGGATTTCAAAATTAACCATTGTAGGCAGATGACCTAACAATGAGTTTCCAGAAGGTCAATGTGATTCTGTGGTCAAAACATCTAAAATTATCAGATTGCAAAGCAATGTAGTTAAATACTTTTGGTTTCCTTTACAAACAACTAGGTTTCATCATACGCACAGTGATCCAGCTGCTTGCTTGGGGAGGAGCTATGATGAATTTTGAGCATATACATATGCATGATTCTGTGTGTGTTAGCATGAATGCATGTGTACATGTATATGCATATGTGTGTACATGTATATGCATATGTGTGTACATGTGTGTGTGTGTTGGGTGGGTCTTAAAGAAGAAAGCTTTAAGAAATAGAAGTAAAGAAAGGTTGAGTAGAAAGGAGGTGGTAAATTGAGCCAGTCAAAAATGCACTGAGTGGCTACCTTGCTTAAGAAAATAAACCAGCAAGTGTAATAAATATAAAAGCCCAGGCCCTTGTTTCAATGGGTAATTTTTAGATACTCATTTGAGCAGTCCTTTCATGACACAGAGCAGCAATTTTTACATTGTGATAATATTACATTCACAGGTCTTAGAGGAGGCTGAGGAGCCAAATGTGGCTCTTGGGCCCAACTCCTTCAAGCAGAAGAGCTTTATTTTCATCTGTTCTATATAGTTTACATCTGAGTTAAATGCTTTGGATAAAAAGTTCCTTTAAGAAAAAACTGAAAATGATTCCATAATTTTGAACTACTAGAAGACAGAAATCACAGGTAGCAACACCTTAAGAAGGTTGATGAAAAAATAAATAAATTACATCAATAGTTTTAAATTACAAGAGAAATATTATATTTTAATTATAAATATAAGGAGTGATTGTGATAACAATAATATAGCATCCTATTTCACACCCAGGTCTTATATTTCATAGCTCTATCAATACAATAAGATAACAATATATTATTTACAAATACGATATTATAACAGTTATTTTATAAAAATTTAAACAGATCATTTGTGGTTTTATAAATATAAGCAGTATTGTTTTATTCATATACTTTTTTCAATTTTCGGCTGAAGGAAAATAGTTTTTAAAAATACCTATCCAATGCCCTCATAGTACTATGAAGCATACAAAGGAAATTCTTACAATAGTCACTGGCCATGGCAATCTTATCATACTTCTTGTTATTATATTTTTTTGTTATCATATTTCATTTCTAAGATAATTAAGTAGTAAAGTCAGAGGTTGGTTATGTAAATTTTAATATTCCAATGGTTTTGAAAGATTATGAAGCCCCATGAAGATGAATTGGATTATTCCTGTATTATAGGTTGAAAAAGAAATGAGAAGATAAGTGTTGACTTATTCACACATGAACTTAGCTTGATTTATAATTATTAACTTTTAGTATATAGGTAGTGTGATGTTTCCTATATAAAGGCCATATATTCAGAATGATTATTATCATACCTGTATTAGATACCATTAATATAATCTAATTTTGAAGAAGTATTTAAAATAATGACAACCATATCTGTCCCTAAAATCATGCATGATACTATGTGCTCCTGGAGAACAAGATAGAATTGTATGAACACCACAAGAATGATACCTTTTGTTTCAGGCACTAACCTCAGGAAAGGAAGCCTGAAAATCAAGTAGTGCAGTTGCATGAGTTTATATGTCAAAGCTTCATTTATTCCTAATGGGGCCATTAACGCCTTCTTGTGATCTCAGTAATTAAGAAGCCAGTTTGATTCCTCTGATTATGGACTTCCTCAAAGCTGGCTGCTAGGTCATAAAGGAAATAGAAAGATACTTTGGAGAACTAATGGCTGCTCCTGTGTGCTGAGTCAGTCTTGAATTTTATGAGAGGCAATGCTGACTTATGCCAGACCGCTTTGTGTCCCTGAGATGATCTATTTTAACATGTTGATTGCTTCTTCTTGGGTATCATTTTCCCTATAGAGACATGGGCCATTTATATAGTTTTACAAAATTAATTCTATATGGGAGACAAGAGAAAACTTAGCTGGAGCAACAGTGGAAATTCTAAAAGTGAAACAACATGTGTAGAGACCTATATTAAATAAAAAATGCAGAAGTGGAAGAATTTCTGTGATATTTCAATTGGAGGATGGAGGCTGGTGACTCCATTATGGACATCATTACTACAGTCATGTTCACTGGAAGATAGTAGAATGGTTTAAGGACTCTCCATGGAAATACTATTTTATCCCACTCATTACCTCCCCACCCATCTCCAATTTTGTTTATGTCTTCCTTAATGAATGCCATAGAGCAGTAAAAAGAAAAAAAGAGGATTAGATGGCCCCAAACAGTAAAGCAACATGAATCACTATGATGGATTTCATTAGTTAGAAATTGAAATTAAAGACACCAACCTGTAAAAATTTGAACCTCTGGAGGTCATTCCAGGACATTGTCTGTTCTAATTTCAGAAGTTAATTTGACAGAAATGTTTAAAGTATGGTGGGTTAGAGAAATATGGTGACTCAGAATAAAAATCACAGTGGGAGAAAAAGAAGCTTTATACCACTTTTCCTTTCCACACTTTGATTAGACAAGCACCAGAAAGCCATATTTGGGACACTGTTGAAGTTCCTTGTATATAAAAAACTAAAAAGGCTTTGTGTTCACTGTTCTACCTAGGAGGCATGTATGGATATTCAACTGATTTTTTAATTGTGAGAATTTCCTTCTGAATAAGCTCTTCTGAATCGCAAGACCCTCTGGTGAGCAAATAATAAGAAGAGAGAAAGTGGGAATAGAGGGACAGAGGAATGAGAAACAGGATGGAGAATGATCTCAGTTGCTCTCTAAGTGCATATTAAGTAATATGTGCTCAGTTTAAAGAAGCACAATCTCAATTAACCTGTGTTCAACTACCTAAAAATTCAAATAAACTGAAATGATTATTTTATAACTCTCGTTCTTGGATAAAGAGAGAAGTAGAAATATTAAGAACAACAAAAATATGAACAAAACAGCAGCAGCAGCAGCAGCAGCAGCAGCAGCAGCAGCAGCAGCAGCAGCAGCAGCAGCAGCAGCAGCAACGTGATGGTTCTTTTGCTGACATCTTCCTCCCTTCCTCCATTTTTTGCCCTGCTGTTTGCCCTGGGAGGTTGACCTAGTTGAGTATATTTCCTAGACTTCTTTGATCTCTTGGCATGGGGCAAGGGTTTATCTAATAGAAATTGGTAGCAAAAGATTAGCTGGCAGGACAGGAAGGTTAGGATATTTACCTCTAGTTTTTATCCTACGTTACAGCATTTGTTGCATTTGTTTCCTCTTCCATGGCACAGCTTTTTCAGGCTGACTCTCTAATTTGGCTCCAGCTCTACAAACACTATTGACCTTATCTCTTTCTTCTGCACTGTTTTAACACTCTTATCAGAAATATAAGTCAAATTTTACCAGGTAACTTGTAAAGGAGACATTTTTCATATCTACTAAATATCTTCGTAGAAACAATCAGGTTAGGAGAAAGGAAATCTTAATTCTATCTTTAGCACTGCAAGAATTCTAAGTAATTCAGTTATAATCACATTTTCTCAGTCTACCTGCTATAAATGGAGACAAATCAATGAGTTTCAGCCCTGTAGTGGCATAATGAATCTCAAAAGATGGCCAAACTTTTCATCCTGCTTTGTATGTACATCTAGCTCCTCTTGGAAGCTAGACTGTGTCTGTAGCTGCTTTAAGTGATAGAATGAGGTGAACGTGACCTTCTGCAACTTTGGAAAATGTGTTAAGAAAAAAAGTTCTTTGACTCAGTATGGATAAATTGAAAATTATGCTGAGGAAGAAACGATCCAAGGAAAAAGACCCAGGAAAGTGAAAGATGCTATGAAAAAAGAAGCCATCCAACGGAGCACTGAGTACCAGATGCTCAACCATCTGACAACATCTGTTATTTTGCAGCTGCATGAGAGTCCTTAAGAAAGACTAGCTGAGGAACCTCCTAGTTAGGCCACAGCCAACGCATAGATTAAAATGTCAGTGGTTTAAGCTACTAAACTTTGGGGTGATTTATGGTGCAGCATTAGATAACTACAGCAGTAGTCTACTTACTAGCAGTGTGACTGTGAAAGGTACTTAACCTTCCTGAGGCTCAGTTTTCTCATTTTCAATATGTGAAAGATTATAGCTAACTATACTAGAGGTTATTTTGAGGTGTAAGCTAAAAATGAGATTAAATATTCAAAGTAGTCATTTGGCATAGAGTATGGGACACAGAAATTATTCAATAAATTTTGCTCTTTTTGTTAATATTATTATTATAGATTTTTATCTTTACCTCCATAGATAATCTTTCATATATATATGAATAAGGTCATTTGAGCATATTTATTAAGCATTTGTAATATTTTACATACTCAATTATATATTTGAGTATGTAGAATTAGTAAAATATACAAGAAAGATTAAAAGTCTCAGCAAGAGGCTGTAGGGAGAGGGCGACTATGTCTAAGGCAAAAAGAAGAAATTTCTATAAAATGATAGAAGCTATTTCAACTGAGACTTAAATAATGAGATTGCTTGCGAAGGGTGAACATTCCTGACAAATGTAGTGATCAGGAATTTTAGATACTGATGCATGAGAGAAGACTTCAGACGTTAGAGGAAATAACCTACCCAGAAAACCTAGAGAAGTTGTAGATAGCTGTAGGAAAGTCACAAGGAACAGGAGAGTTGCTGTGAGACCAGGCCATAAAGAAGACTGAAGGTAATTTTGAAGTGACTTGTATGTTTTGCTCAGGATATTGGAACATATATGGAAAGCACAGAGACTTTGCAATGTAGATCAAAACCCTTGGTTGAAATTTTAACTAAAAATTTGGTCGAGCAATCAGTGGATTGAATAGAAAGAGACTGGAGACTTGGAGGTAAGGGCAAGTAGAGAAAAGCTCACATTAAATCAGTAAAAAAGGCAAATGAACAGTGTTTTTTGAATTCCAGATATATTTCTGAGGTAACATTAGTAAAATCTGGTAACCACTGGATAAGATAGATAAGCAAAAAAGAGAAGGCAAAGAGGGGTCTCATGTTTTTATTCTATGGTGAAAAATGATAGTGACCTTCCCTGATAGAAAATACAGAGAAAAAGAAAATAACATTTCCCCACTATAGAAGAAGGATATGGATAGGAATGAAAAAATAGTCAAGATTTTTCTTATTGGGCACTTAATATGAGCTAGATACTTTTACAAAAAGCTTCAAATATATATTTTCCAATTTCCTAAAATATTAGTGTATCTATAATCATTATATAATGACATTGAGGTTCCATTAGATTAAGTTACTTGAATAAGACATGGATAGAACATCAAAGTTTTGTGACATTGATGTTCGTACATATTTCTTATCTAGAAAGTTGTATATGAAGCTCAGAATTAGAAGAGAGGAAGACAGATAACAAATATAAATAAATATAAATATAAATATACATATACATATACATATACATATACATATATATATATAAATATAAATATAAATATAAATGTATAGTTATTGATGTTATCATGGTAGAATGAGAAATGAGAAGCTCAAAGCCAGAATCCTCAAAAACTCCAACAGTTAAAAATTCAAAAGATGAGTTATTGTGTAAATAAAGTTGTTACTGATGCAGAGGAAGAGGTCAGCAGAGAGAAAAGCCTAAAGTAGGGGGAGAGGAATGGAAAAGAGTAAACCAAAAAAGGGAGCTGACACATAAATAATATGCTACAGAATGCTACGAAGGGTTGAGAAATGAAAAGTGACCATTATATTGACAGCTAGAAGATATAAATAGTCGGAACAGTTTGGAAAATGTTAGTGTCCCAGCTAGAATTGTGACTGCCCCCCTTAATTAGTCTTTACAAAGCAGGAAGAAAGAAGACATTCTAGTCTAGTCTTTGGATATTGCATTAATAAGGTTACAGTAATAGGAAGCAGGAAAATTATAGGAGCTGTGCTATTATAAAAATGATCTCAGGCAAACTGTTCTTCACAATTCTGATTCTTGTTTCTATCTAGGTACTTTTTTGTAACCAGGTTTTTTATTAAACCAGGTGACTTTGTCTTCCATCAATAGAGGCCATATGTATCCACAGCAGGTATTTGTCTGTGGTTACCCAGGCTTAAGCCATGTCAAGAACTGTGAAGGGTGTGAGACTTTACCCAATTTGTAAACTAATATTTTAGTCTGCAACCAGCTTGAGGATTTAGCAGGAGACATGAGATTCTTGGGTCAAAGGCAAAGGATTTTCTTACACATGGCAATGGCAGTAGTAAGAGTACCAGCATTTTCTTAAGCTAGTTCCCTGAGAACCATTTCTCACAAGATCATTGCAGGGGGTCAAGTGATGCCTGTACATGCAGTGGGTTGCATTTTAGTACATAAAGTTTGAGTTTAGAGAATCCAAAAATTTTATAATAGGCAGCATGTTCTTATCTTTTGTCCCAAAGGGAGACCTATTTGTAATACTGAGCTTTTTGACTCTGGAGGAAGACACTGTATCTCCCAAGGTAGTAAACAAACCTTTCCTTTCCTCTGGAGGGACACACTCTATTTTCGAAGGCTGTTACTGTACAAACATCCTTCAACATGTGTGAAAAAAAGGCAGTTAATCACTTTGCTTGTAAAATGTGCAGCAACATGAGAGACCAAGGAGAACCAACTCCCAATAAGCCAATGCAAAACTTTAATCATGTGTTTGTGGTTGCCTTAGAAAATGAAAATGACAATCACCACAATTTTATATGTAAAATTGATATGGGCCAAAAGACAATATCCTTCATATACTGATACATATAACCTTAGCATGCAAATTAACAGTTTGTATAATTTGTTTATAAATCTCAAAACTTCTGTGTTTAAAATTCTTTTGTTTGCATATGCATTCACTATTTCATTTGACAGTCAAAACAAACATGAAAGTATGTATGAGAAAGTATCATTATGATTACTCCAAAAAGATAGAAAAACTGATGGTAAGGGAAATGATATCCTTTTCCAAGTCACAGATATAAAAAGCAACTGAGCTTTAAACTTCAATGACTGTTCCTTTCAGTTTGCTGTTTCTGTATACATACATTTTCATGGGTGTACTCTGCTGCAGTTAAGTTAAATGGAGTACCTCTTTCTTTCCTACTCATTGGACCCATCTAATGTGCTGTGTGAGTTTGGGCCTGCACTCTTTTCTGCTTTGGTGTATTAAGCTAGTAAATGATGGCAATCATATATATATTGCCTCATCACAGCATTGTGGTGAGAATTACATAAGGTAATAAACACGTGTATTCATCCCAGTAACAATCAGTCAGTCAGTCCATTAGCACAATCCTCCTTCCTTTTTCACTCCATTGGCCCCAGGACACAGCCTCAAATCTCAAGAGGCCTTGCAGACATCCAATCTGATCTTTCTCTCCCTCTCAATGTTTATTCCTTTTGTAGCATGCACTCCAGTTAAACTGCAAATCTACCTTCTTTTGTTTCAAATAACCCTCCCTTGAAATTTCATATCGTCCAGTAAGAGCTCCAGTAGCACTTTTCTATAAACATCCCTCTTTTTCTCAGGGAGTGTTTCTAGCTTTTTATGGGCCTCTGCCATCATCTTTTTTATTTTTGTAATATATATCACAATATGTTACCATTATATATGGTTACATCTTGTTTTCAAATAGATACTGCACATTTCTTGAGGGAGAACATGTATCTTCTCTCTTATGGTTGTGTCTTCATACCCAATACCATATTTTGCCCAAGCCTGAAACACTTTTTTTTTTTATAATGGCTAATACTAAAGGCTTTGGAGTTAGGTGTTCCTGGAATACAATCCCAGTTGTGTTATTTATTAGTCGTGAAATCTTGAGCAACTTCTTTAAATGCTGTAGGTATTGGGTACCTCATGGGAAAGCTGGAGATGGTTATATTTTGTAATAGGTTTTGTGAAGGAGTATTTATAATATTGATTAGCAAAACATAACTGCTCAATAAAATGTTATCTTATGAATTTAAATTTTATTCTTATTCTAAATTATATCACTTTTGACTTCAGTCTCATCATAAGAAAATTATGAATTCCAGAAAATTCTGTTTGTTTTTACTGCTCATCAATTCCCAAGCACCTTCTTTATCATCCTATTTTTAGAGCAGTGACTTGTTGAAATATTTGTTAAATCCTTGACAATAAAGTATTTCCACTTTTAATATTTCATATAAGACTAATTTGGCTTTGTTTACCCAAAAGTTAAGGTGCTTTTGAGGTCTTTTCATAATTTACCTAAATATCTAATTGAAATGTCTTTGTTCTTCTAGTGATATCATCTACAAACCATAGTCGTGGTAGCTGTCCATCACACCATTAGCTATAAACCAAGTCCAGAATCACGTCTGGTCTGGATATTTAGTAGGCTGTATATGTATCAGGGGGTTCTAGGGAGATCGCTACATCACTGGAAGCCTCCCTCCTGCTTCATTTCTTATGACATACAACTTCCCATCTGACAGTACTAAATGCCAATTGCCTCATAGCATCATTCTACCTTAAACTCGTCAGTAGCTCACCATTGCTTATATAATAAAACTCAGACTCCTTTGCTTCAGTCATTCCCATCACAATCAGTAAAAATTATAATCTCATCCTCCTTGACTTCCTAACACTAAGCCCTGCCTATCCTCCTTGTTGTGGCTGCATTTATAACACATTAACCTGCTTTTATGCAATGTTTGGCCAATATCCATATTTTTCTTCTTATGCATAGAAATATCATCACCCCTCCTTTTTATCTACAGGTATTTCTACATTGGATAAATTCTTTTCTCTATTTTCTGTGTTTTTTTTTTTCTGTATTTTGAATAGGATTATACTATGCCTCTTGCCTTAACTTTTCTATATTTTGTAATTTTTCTTTAAACTTTGGAAGGCATTTTCTCAACATTATTTCTTACATTTTTTCACACTTTAAAAAATAGCAATCATATTTTTATTTCAACATTATTTTTATTGTTTTCTCATTGTTCTTTTTACATAACATCCTGTTCTTTGTTTATGGGACATCTATATTCTGAAGTCTATCTGAGAATACTGAAAATACAAAATTTTTCATTATTTCAAGCTTCCTTTTATTTTCACAGTTTTATTTTTACTTAAGAGAAATTTTTTTATTGTTTTATTCATTCATTTCCCCACAAACATCTTCTAAGTTTTGTTTAGTCATATTTAAAAGGGAAAAAAAGCAGTAGAAAAAAATAATTATGATGTAGAACACATATTTTTTGAGTAACTGGTTTTACTTTGAGATGCATAAGAACTGGTATTTACCATTTGAGACTCTTAATTGCCAGAATTTTTAAAGTGTCTTTTTATCTGAATGTTAATCATCAGAGAAACTATAGTTTGATATAACAAATTCACTTTACTAATGAATAAGATGAATATACTTAGGTTTTGTTAGGTTGAGTTATTTGATTTGTTTTATTTTTACTGAGCAGTAACCCCTGACTACATTTTCTAATTCGCTTGAGTCATAAAATTGTATTGATATGATTTGAGGGTACTAGTGCTAATAAGTACATGGGAGAAGTAAACAAAATTTCCTCTAGAAAAAATAACATAACTCTAGTTCTTCAATCATTATTATATATAATTTTGCAAGTAGAATATCTTATACCCAATCAACAATAATCAGAGACACAAGATAAAATGATGAATAATTACAAATTTGTATGTAACTGGTAATATAGCCTCAAAAAATTAAAAAACAGATATTATAGAGCTAGAATTAGAAGGAACTTTGTGCAATTATACAGAGTAAAAATAAAAGCATTAAAAGATAAAAGTTTTGAGAAAATTAGTGTACTCGACCTTTATAACACTATACTGGACAACTACAGAACAAACATTCTTGATTATTCTACTAAAT
The DNA here is from genome assembly GCA_030015415.1 of Cynopterus sphinx. NCBI lineage: Eukaryota > Metazoa > Chordata > Mammalia > Chiroptera > Pteropodidae > Cynopterus > Cynopterus sphinx. The sequence goes on along the minus strand of CM057384.1, from coordinate 22,782,834 downwards.
ATCTAGAACTATTATAAGGCTACAGTAACTAAGACTCTGTGGTACTGGCACAAAAATGGACAGAGAAATGAAAAAAATGGAGAATTCACAAATAGACACAGATGTCTAACACCTGATTTAGGTAAAATGTGGCATCTTAGAACAATGAGAAAATCCAATAAATAGTTGGCCTGAAATTATAAGCCCTGGATTCTATGGTGGTTACAAAATAAAATAGTGCTGAGACAATTAGATATCCGGAGGGGGCGAAAATGTCATGACATTTTCTTTTCGCTATATACAAAACTCAGCTTCAGGTTGATTTTTAGATTTAGATGAGAAAGGAAAGCAATGCATCTCTTGAAAGATAACTTAGAAAAAAATGTCCGAATCTCTAAGACTTTAATATGAGACAATATTTTTCAATAGGACACAAGAAATACTATTCCCCTCCCCCCACCCCCGCCATGAAGATTGATATATAGAACTAAATAAAAAGAGAATTTGTTCACCAAGAAACACCATTAAGAGAATAAAAAGGCAAATCATGAAGTGGAAAAAAATTTTTAGAACATACCAATCACAAGGGCTCATACTTGAGTATATGATATATTCCTACACATTAATAAAAGAAATGTTCCAAAGGAAAAATAAGATAATTAAACATACATTTCACAAAATATATAAAAAAGTTTAAAAAAGGCCAAAGTTGCTCAATTATATAAACAATCAGACTTATTCAAACTACAATCACAATAAGAAACTTCTTGATGAATATATCATTTAGTTGACTTATCTGCAAATGTTATATTCCAAAATATAAAAACTTTTCTTTTGAAAAAAGGATAATACAGAACTACGTATAACTGCCTAGAGCTAGAACTCTTCCAACATGAAGGTGGGAATGATACAGAAAGTCTGTAAATATAAAGACACATAGTAATGGGTAGTTCAAAAAATAGCTGGCCTGGAATTATGAGCCCTGGGTCTGATGGCTACAAAACCTTCCTGCGCTATTTAGAAGCTATATAACAATGGGCACATCACATGTCCTCTGTAACTCACTATTTCTTCATTTTAAATTTTAGCTCATTATAGATACCTCTGTGACTGTGATGGTTAAACAAGATTATCTGCAAGAAGTGTTGTATAAATGTATGGACAGAAACTTAGGAAAATAGAATAATGCCTCAAATATTTATTTTTTTTTCAATTTTGCTGTGTTAGTTTTGGAGATTTTATACTATCGAGGAAGAGAGGAAAGGAACTCAGTATGAAGAAAGAAGAATAGATACAATTTTTTCATGGCTCAACATACTATTAGTTCAGATTATTTTCTTTAGAGTTTTTTTTTAATTCTCTAAATAGGTGGTAAACTATTATTATGAAGTGGTTCTGTAAGTTCATGAATACCATTTGATGTTTAAAGAAAATATATTAATAGGATATCTCCCATTAAAAACATTTACATCAATTGAAGTTAAATTATTACATAATGAGAAAGTTATTTTGTTTATAAGAACTGGACCAAAATTCATTCAGTAAATTAAAAAATACAGTAGTAGCAAGATCTTTACACTCTCTCACCTTCTCTCTCACATCTTTATTCTTTCTTATTATGTTTTTTCCTTCATAAAAATGCTGAGAACTATTTCCTCAACTCTTTTGCATCCTAATTATATGTTTCTCCCCTTTAGGATTAATTATATTGAGATTTCTAGAAACTAATGATGATAATGATAGTGATGATGATGATGGTGGTGATAACAATATCATATTATTGTTAATGATAACATTAAGAGTACCAATAATAATAAGATGTATAAAAAAAAAAGAATTTTAGATTATGACGGCTGACTGGTCATTCTGGAATGCCCAGACTGGAATCATTTATAACCTTGTTAGATACAACTGAGATGGAACAAAGCTTCTGAGAAGGAGTTTAAAGAGTCTTTATTTGGGTTCCGGAGCAAGGCCTTCCCACAGCGCTATTCTGAGTCATTTCATTTCTACACCCTATGTGCACACTCTTCATGAGCACCTGATCCCCCAATTAAGGCCTACACCTGACACAGTCAAACTTGCAACACATCAAGTGCTGCTTTTAACACTCTCCACAGCCCAGAGGACTTCTGTGATCAAAGAATCAACACAACATAGCAGTGGTTCCCAGAAATCTGACTTGCTAAAACAAAAGTAGCATTTTGCAGAAACGCATTTATCTTTCTCTTCTTTGGTTACTGGGGCATCCATTGCATGTTAAACATGTTCACCATGTATTAGTTGGAACAATTTCCTTCTGTTCTCAAGTGATCAGTGACTGAAAAGGGACAAAATAAGACTAGAGGCTGTTATTGTTTTTGTTGTTTTTAAAAAATAGTTCCTGAGTAAAGGAGGACAGGGGTTGGGGTGGAAAGTAAATTCTTTTCTAGATAAATTTCAGGCCCAGGACTGAGTGGTAGAGAGCTCCTGCTGAAAAAAAAAAACTGTTTTAAATCCAGATCATACCTTTTTAAAAGTCTAGAATTGAAGGTCATTAGACCAGATGATCTTAACCATTATTTCAGACCACAGCTCATACAGTTTCCTCTTCATTATCAGAATAGCTCAATAGTACTTCTTGTCAAGATGACAGACCTCCCAGTGAAACCACTATAATCATGTCTAAAGTCATGTGAAAAATAGAACGATTTCATTTAATCTTTTTAAAAGTGAATTCACAATAGAGGTTAGGTATGATCGAAAGACCGTGAAGATCTGTGTAAGTTATCACCTCTAATCTAGGAATACAGTCTAAGAAGTTATATTTCTATTGTCAAAATTTCCAAAATTTGATATGCCACAGAAAATCTGTACTGATGTGTATACCAAGTTCATTATCTTATTATAACTTCAGATCCCATCCTAACTTTTTATTTCTTATAATTTTTTTCTACTTCACTGAATTGAGACAAAGTAAGTTGCAATAATCATAAATTATTATAAATAATGCAAAAATAGTTGAACCATATTATCATAAACAGTATTTGTTTCTGGAAGGAAATTATTTGTGTATACAGCCAGACTCCCTGGGTTGTTTCAATCACTATCTGTGACTTTGGGCAAATTTCCTTAATCTCTCTGCTTCCGGTTTTTTTTTTTTTTTTCAACTATAATATGGGTTTGGAAATAGTACCAAACAGTGGCAGTCAATGTAAATCACTCAGAAGAAAGCTTGACACATACAAATACAAGTTATTGTTGTTTTTGTTCTTGTTACACAGTTCTTAGTTCTATTCTTTAATCTTTATTAACCCAGATTTCCATTCCACTGTCCTACCTTTCCCAATTCACTCTCTTCCCCTGATGCTCTAAAGTGGAATCACATAAGCAGATCATTGGAGCATAACTATGTTAAACATGCTCAGTAGTGGCAAATATGATGAATAATTTAAATCACTACAGTAGTATCAATTTAGGATAGCTAAGTGATAGATTAAGTAACAAAATGAAGCAAAATTTTGACTACTATTATCTTGATTAGTAGAATTTTGGTGGCTTTTAATTACTTCACTATTTTCCTGCACTTTAGTATTTTTTCTAGTAGCTACATTTTGTTTTTCATAGAAGTAGAAAAAAATATTTTAATTTAAAATATATGCAATAAATGGAATCTATAATGTAACTCAACTGATCTTTTGAAAAGAGTACAAAGCTTTTCAAAAAGGCAAATTTCAGAAATTCACAGATATTATTAATCTGGGTATGGTAATGAAATCACACAGCCTTCTAAGAAGAATTGACATCCATTTGTAAAATGAGGTCAATTTAACTGATCTTTATATTTAGAGGGTAAATATTTATTAATTCAAAGTTTGGGAAATAAACTAAAAGGAATTTTCACTCCGCAATATTTCCAGTTTGTCATAAGATGGAAGGCTGTCATGTCCCATGGCTTCTCTCTGAAAATTATATTACAAAAAATATTCATACTCATTAATAGCTGATTTTGTGTTGGTTACAGGTCAGAAATTCTTTATTTTCTTGCAAAGAATGCTTATATTTTTTGGTCTCTAACACTTTCTCAATTTTGCATTTTATGTTTGTTTCTGATTTTTTTTGATGTCTATTTCCAAAATGATTTTTAAGAAAGCAACACTGACATTGATCCATTCATATATTATGTACCAAATTATGTATTAAGTAATTCTTATATTCCAGCTACTATACTTGGATATTGAAGAAAACAATGATGCACAAAATACATTTCTTTCACTCAAAAACGTAATAGCACATGAATGATAAAGACAAATTTGTAGGTCACTGTAATGCAACATAATAAGGCGCTAGTACAGAGTAAAAACACAACAGTTTCCATAATGTCACTTGCTATATTTACTACAACATTTAGAGGCAAAAGTAAGCTCTTGAGATTTTAACAAAATCTTTTAATTTGGATTCATTTAGCTTAATTTTGCACTTTAGACAATTTGCCCAGGGGGCTTAGAAACATAATTTATGAATTACTCAATCATTTTTCAAATAATTTGTTTTGTATGAAATATTTATATAAAGTGATTTTTTTTCCTGAAAAGAAATAGAGTATGAACAGATACTTGCACAAGTGAAGTTGGATGGTTTGCAGATATTTCTTGGTTTCCACAAAATAACTCAATTTGTCTTAATTTAAATATTTTAATATATCTCTGCCACCTACATGCCCAAACTTCTGTTTAGTGCTATACAGGAAAAATAGTAGAAAAGCCCTTAAAATTTAAATGGAGTCAAAACATTATCTAGTAGAGGTTTGAAACAATCGAAGACATTATACAATGCTGCTTAATAGAATGTCTCTGAGCGTCACTATATTAGAGAAATTAGTTATTGGAGTTGAGCAGAAATTACTGGGGAATGCTGAGATGAGCTTTGATAATTGAATAATATTTCTATATGTGAAATAAAAAGTGTTCCTTTCTCCCTGTGCCTCTCTTTACCAAGATATTTTGCTTTCCTAGATAGTCATATTTCTGAAACACTGCTGGTAGCCAAAAATGGTTAGTTGTCTGCCCTGTAATTACACACCACCATCATTTGTTTAAAATATTTCATAAAACTGTGTATATCACAGGGCTGAAATAGGAGATAGGCTAGACTTAGAGGAAAATCTGAATTTCTATTATTATGTTTCTCTTTATATGAATTTTCAGACAGGCTTTCATTACCAGGAAGGAGAGATATTTGCTACCATGGCATGATTCTGTCTTAATGCAATTTTGTAACCTGCAGTCTTCCTATTTTGCTTCTTCCCTTCCTCTCCCTTTACTTGTTTGGGAGCATTTCATCTAAATCATCACTTGTTGGACAGTCCTTTGTGAATCATAATGTGCTCTGATACCACTATCAGTGAAAATGGTGCTGTCAACATTTATGTCAACGCTGAGGTTGTAATTTCTGACAGTAATGTTCTTGGGCTTGATCTAAAACTCTCTGTTCACGTTGACAGAGCTGCCTGTCAGAGTCCCTTTTGCCTGACACTTCTAAGTGACTAAGAACTTGGTGGAACTCAATCTAGGAAAAAAATCTCATTCCAAGTTCTCCCATTAGGTCTATGGCTCATCCGAAAACACTGTCCATGTTACCAAGAGATAAATGAATGTAAAAGAGCACAGACTTGGGTCATGAGTAGGTTGCTATATAATGTTCGTAAACTATCTGTGGAAATAAAATATACCAGTGATGAATTTTTCCTAAGGGCTGGGTCTTTTCAAGACCCAATGCATAAATCTGAAACTCCATTAAAGCACATTGGTCTTACTTCTTATTTCAAATATTATGTTTCAACATAGCTTACTTCTTGTCTCAAACTATAAAATTATACACTAAAACTTTATGATTTGTATGATGAAAATGCTTCATTTTGAACATTACTGCTATATCATACTCATCACTATGCCCCAAATGCGTTGTGTTCCTTCTCTCAAACTTTTTTTGGTCAAATATTTCATCTTTCTAGAAATTACTTCCACTTCTCTATAAGTATTAGATTAGCAAAATTTAAAGAAGGATGATATTACTCAAAGCTAGAGAGTATTGGCAAAACTGGCTGTACTCATATATTGCTCATGACACTGTAAATTGTATAAGCCTTTTCAAAAGTAATTTAGGATTATATAAGAAAACCTAGTAATTCTACACTTGGGAATACATTCTAAGGGAATAATTCAAATAAAATAAAAGCTATACATACAGAAGTATTTACAGCAACATTATTTATAACAGTTAAAACTGGTAATACGTAAATGTCCAATGAAAAAGGGCTAAGCATGTTATAGTAGATCAAATTGATTTAATTGTATAAAACATTAAAAAATATAGCGTTCACTCTATTATTTTCTACCTCTGTGACCACATCTCCCCAGTCTTCCTTTTGAACTGTTTCTTCTTGTTCAGCCCAAATAGAAACATCCTCTAAATGTATTTATGCACTATTCCAGGTTATGCAACACTGCTCAGAAAGCTTCTATCATAGCACACTTCCTACTATGAATATGACTTCGTAGTTCCTTCTACTAGACCATAAACCCTTTGTGGATAAGAATTTTGCCTTTTATCACTGTATCAGTGAAGCCTATAGTAGATTATCAATAACTATGAACTGAATTATCTCATACTTACATAAAATAGCTATAATCCTTTGGTAAGAAGCAAAAGCAACATAAAAATATATAATATATTGTAAAAGACTCCAATGTATTGATTTTGAGAACAAGGAGTCAAGGTCCACAAAGAATAAAAATACCAAAATTAAATTGCTATGACTATGAATAATTTAAATGTTACCATTTTCTTTTCTAAGGTTATAAATAAAAATTAGAAGTGATGTTTAATAGTTAATTGTGTATGACAGTTCTAAGAATTAGATTATTTAAAATGAAAACATTATTTCTCTACTTTTTTAAAATTTCTATTTTCTGTAGGTCTATGACAGCTAGTAGCTGGATCCCTCTGATGAGTCCATAAATTCATCTGAGATCCAACTTCCTCATCTACAAAATGGAGACAATAACACCATTCTGACAATATTATTACAGCAGTTAAATAAAATCTAGTAAATATATAGGCAAATAGGAAAGCTATGAAATTCAGCTCAAAGTTTCTAAGAGGGTACTCAAAGTAAGAAATACTGCATATACAATGCCCAATACTAGGAGAACACATTATCTGATTTCTAATTCCCAATTAGTTATCTGTCTTGACTCACTAAGTGGAGAGACTTTGAATGTACACAAACTCTTTCTCCTTAAAGGCTGATAAAATAATAATTTTTTTTAAACTAACCTTCAGAGGCTATACATGGGCTTGTGCTTACCTGTCTCCAATTCCAAAGACCACATCAATTTCATTAAGTTCCACTGATGTATTCTCACAATCTTATTTAATAGAACTCGAAGTAGTCACCTTATATTAATAAAATGGTAAAATTCAGCTTTTTTAGTATATACCTGTCTGAATTTTCATAACTATAGGCAGACATGGGACAATAACTACAAATAGGTTTTCAAAGTTACACCATCTGAAAGATTTCATCATGTTGCCCCTTTGTAGTGAATTCCTTTCTCTATTCTGCTTCGTGATAACTACTATACTGTTTTATGTTGTTATAATTTTGAGTTTTTCAAAATGTCATATAGATGGTATCATACAGTATTTAGACCTTAGAGCTCACTTTAATTTAGCATAGTGTTTATGAGAGTCATCCATGATGCTTGGTGTACTAGCAGTTTGTATTTTTTGTTGTTGACGAGTAGCATTCCATCATCTAAGTGTACCATATAGTTCATTTTTCTATTTATCAGTTGGAAAAATTTATGTTTCTAGTTTTGGGCAATTATAAGTAAAGCTATTATAAAGATTCATGAATAAGTTTCTGTGTAAACGTGTTTTCATTTCTCTCGAGCAAATGTTTAGAGATTGCATTGTCTGATCACATGTAAGAAAATGTTTACTTTGTAAGAAACCATCTTCCAAACTGACTGAATGATTTTTTATTCTCACTAGCAATGTTCCTGGTGCTCCACATCCTTGCCAGTATTTGGAATGGTCAACTTGTACTTTCTCCAATCTAATGTGTGTATAATGGTATCTCATTGTAAATTTTTGAATTTCTCTTATGAATAATAAGGTTGAGCATCTTTTCTTTATTCACTGTTGGTATATCTTCTTTAAGGGACGTTTAGTTATTCACATCTTGCTTTTTGATGTCCATATTCTGCATGATGTATAACTACATCTTTGACACTCACTGCACCACATGGCTGTGCAAAGTCCTTCTGAGTTTGGATCCATTAAAACCTCTAATTGAGGAGCTACTCAAAAAATGTGCCATCAGAGGGGAATGAAAAAAAAAAAAAGCTCATTTCCTACTCTCAAATTTTTATAATGATCTCAAGTTCAATGGAGTGACAACTTTGGCAGAGTCTTGTCTGGGCTTCTCAAACGAGATTTTGGGTTATGGTAATGCAATCTAGTCTAAAATCAAAATGTATAGGTCTGTGATTAACCAGAAAATACTTGAGGAGTTTATTACCTCCTTTTCTGTTAAGGTTCCACTTACTGTGCAAATAGGTCAGTAATACTGAGGATATTAGTCTATTCCTAAATATTTATTAAAGGTTTACAATGTCTAAGACACTATACCAGCTGTTCACAAATGTTTGTGTAATTGAACTGAAGGTATACAACACTTATATAAATAAGATTTTTAACTTACATTAAATTATTCAAATAAATTATATCTAAAAGCCATACTGAGACTTTTTATCAAGCACTGATAGCATGCTAGATATAGTGGATAGTTGAAAGATAAAAAAAACATAACCTAAGCCCACAAGTTTGTGATTTTGATCAGAAGATTTACATACATGAAGCAGAGGATAAAATATTACTAAAAACTGCTAAGTTACATATTGATACTTTTGATACTTGTACAAATATAATGATTGAGATGATAATAACCATAGAAAAAATTTCCTAACAAAGATGGACTATAATAGGAATGTGATAGATGGTGATACTAATAATTTCTTTCTTGGGCCCAAAACACAATAGGACATAAGAGTCAATATAGAACAAATAGGGAAGAAAAGGAGTGCTAATTAGGTCCTGGAAAAAAACTCATCACCCAAGAGAGGAAGGGAATGGAGGCTGAATTTGGCAGCTACATCATGCTGCATGTCAGATACAGATGTGAGTGACAGGGCCTGTTTCTCACGTTCATAGAACACATAGGGAGGGGACTAGTGACAGCAATATTCAGAATAGCAAGCTGAAAGCAGATAATGTTGAAAAGAGCTGGCAATAGAATTAAATGCTAGACATCAGTTTTGGGAGGAAGAAAAAAGTTTCAGGACACAGAAATGAATAGTGCAAATGCCTTTTTTTTTTTCTTTTTGGCTTTGGTCAAGATGAAGGCATACATACAGCATCGTCTAAGGGGTGAGTATTTGAAGAAAGGTCTGTGGTAACCACTGGGACTTAAGATCACAGCTCTGGGAAGGGAACTCTTTTTATTTTATCTGGCCAAAGAACAAGGATGAGATCTTGAATTAAAGCTACACGTGGGCTTAGCTAAGGGAAGTTTTGAAAAGACTGAATCAGGAGCACCAGGCAAAATTGACACTAATGAGCACAGCTGAAAGTTAAAAAAGGTTATGGATAGTTTTGATATCTGATATTCATTATTTTAACAAAAAGAGGTTAATAGTATCCCCTTTTAGTATTACATTTTACCTGTACTTAGAATCCAAAATCATATTTTGCTTCTCTGGTACAGATTCAGTCATTTCCAATTGGTAATTACATAACTCCCTCCTCTTCCCCAAGGAGAGAGTCCATTCTACAAATGCAATATACAAATAAATAAAGGCACCGGTGGAGCTAGGCCTGCAAGCTTTTAGAGAGTCGATAAAATTTGATTAAATTCTTCTTTTGTTGTTATTATGTTTTCATCACCTTTGTCATTGTGTCTACACTTCTGAACTCCACCTGGGAGCGGCAGTAACAAGGTATCACAAAACTGGCTTTTTTCACTCTAATTCCAACCTGCCAGAAGCAGCAAGCACAGGAAATCTCAGGAGAAAACCTCTTGTCATACAATTTACTGCCCAATTTTGCAAACCCAAGAGGTTTAGCTACTAGTAGTTTCCAGAATTTCAAATATGCTTAGTAGTTTGGGGCTATTTATTCATAATAAACTTCTAAATATTCAAGATCAAAACCATGGGTTTTCAGCTGGGAGAAGTCTGATGAATATTCCTTGAGGATTTCGGAGAAAGAGAGAAGTTCAATACACAGAGGATACCATATAATTCTACTTATCTGTTACTACCTAATATTTATAGTGAAAACTGTACCATTGCAGAGCTAAAAGAGACCTTGGAGATAATCTGATATAATAAGTTCATTTTGTAGAAAAGTCTGAAAATGAGTTATCCAAGATCACACAGTAATTTAGTAGAAGAATAGATATAAGAATCTGGGTTTATAACTCTGTACAAGCATATTCTATGTTCAGAAATTGAATTGAATTCACTTCAACAGAAGCCCAGAGCTGTTCTACAAAAGAAGTAAAAGGCATAATATTTTTCCTCAATAGCCTTATACTGTCTACAAAACACATGGGTAAAGCAGATGATTCTTTTTGATTCTATATGATTCTAACCTAAACTGAATCTATTGAAATAATAAATTTGAGATGCTCTAATACAGAAACCTTATTGAAGGTGGACATTAAGTTATCCTTGAAGGATGGTAAGGAAATATATAAACAGATAGATGTGTTCTTTCTATACTATAATATAGAAATAAAAAGGACATGGGATTAAAAAAATGAGAATAAGGATCACATATGAGTGAAATAAAGACAGGAGAAACTGTATATATTCACATTTTTAAATTAATAACACTCAAACATTTTAGTTATAAGAAATTTAATTTACTTTTAGAATCTTTTTCTGAGCCTGTTTAACTAGTTGCAGTAGAGGTAAAATTGTGTCTAAAGTATCAAATAGCAGCTACAGAATTACTTCTTTTGCTTTTAAGTATGTGAATTTTATTTTTTTTAGTTTTTATGTGAATACATTTTTAAATAATTAATATTCATAAAACATTTCAAAAATAATATAAAGTTCTTAAGTAACTTTTCCCCTTTCCCCAGTGATAACATATTATAAAGATATAATGTTAAAATCAGAATTTTACATTACTACAGTACTATTATCTATTTTAAAGATCCCATTATTTTACAAATTCATTCTGAAATGTTTTGCTGATTTACCCAAGAAATGGCAAACAAAGGGATCAAAATGAGGAAAATATTTATTTTATAAATATTTTAGTCAGAGTTTCTTTAAAACAGATGGCACATGCAGAGGGGTAATTAAAGAGATTTCAAAGACAATTTTTAAAGATGAGGGCAGAATTAAGAAAAAATAAGAAGAGATAGCGAAGCTCCCTGCAGTAGCAACACCTAAGTTTAAAGTGCAAGTGAGGGAAGCAATTAAGTAAAGTCAGAGAGAGCTATCCTATTCTTATAGCAGTGGTACAACAGACAGGGACTTTGTAGTTTGGGGAAAAGAAATGAATTATATGTACCTGTGGTCCTGCACAAAGCCAGCTGGGAATAAATACCCAAACTCATCCTTTCTCCCTCATTGTGGTCTTTTGCTGGTTCCTCCCATTGCCCCAAATCAACCAGAAACCAGAAGATAAGAGAGCAGTCTGATCCACTTGGTAAAGTGTAACTTACTTAAACAGCTAGCAGAGTGAGAAAAGCAGATAATAAGACCAGAGAGAAAAATAGTTCAATGACATGAAGAACTGATTTTCATAAAAGTACTAAGTTAATTCAATTAATAAATAATAGTTTTTTTTGTTTTGTTTTGTTTTTTGGCAAAAGAAGTTAGAACAATTTTATTTTCACAATGCACACACAGATAGACATATAGAAAAAAAAAACACAAAACCCAAAACTTTGATATTAAAATAAACTCAAAATGAATTATAGCCATCATTAAGAAACATGATGAAGACAGGAAAAAATCTTTTAATGGATTAGGCAAAAGATTCTTAGATAGTCAAATGTATAAGCCATTAAAAAAACTTTATCAACATTAAACCTTGCTTTTCATCAAAAGATACTGTTATGAAAATAAAAGGAAAAACCACCACTGGGAACAATAAAATATTTGCAAAACACATAACCAATAATGAACTTGTATCCTAACTATATAAAGAAATATCAAAGCTCATGAGTAAGGTAAGAAACAATTAAAAATCCTGGGAAAATTATTTGAAGAGATAATTTATGAAAGAAATAGAAATGACAAATGAATATGTGAAAATGTGCTCAATATTATTAGCCATTAGGGATATCTAAATTAAAATTATGATGGGAGACCACTGCACACTTATTAAAATCTAAAATTAAAAAGGCCAACTATGCCGAATGTTGGTAAGGATATACAAACTGGAACAGTCACTTTGAAAAAGAGTTGGCAGTTTCTTACAAAGCTGAATGTACACTTATCATCTTATCCATTCTACCCATTCCTAATTATTTATACCTCACTCAGGTGAAAGAAAGCATATGTACAGAAAATCTTGTACAGGCTTATTTAAAGCAGCTCTATTTGTAATAGAAAAAATCTAAGTCAAATAAGTCAAATGGATAAACAAATTGTATTATATAGACATAATGGGATATTAATTCAGCAATAAAATATAAGGAACTATTGATCCTATATACTATCTGACATGTAAATATAGTATACATATTTATATTATATGATGCATGGAAAAAATCTCATCCGTGCAAATTAATCTATAGTGGCAGAAAGAAGACCAGTAATTGGTTGCCTAAAGATTATGAGGTAAGCATTACAAAAGGGTGAACAAAACTTTTAGGAATGATAGATATGTTCACAATTTTGATCAAGTGATGGATTTTTAGGTGTGTATCATGTCAAAACAAAATGAACTGCACTTTAAATATGTAGATTTTGTGGCATGTCAATTATACTTTATTTATATACTAATAAATATTCTATATTCCAGTCTCTTACTTCTTTTAGTCTTTCTCATTTTACCACTAAGTCCACTCTATTTCATATTCTAATGTTTCAGCCTTTCTCTTGATATAAGAAGACTTGCATTTCATAAAATAAGGAAGCAATAAACTGATAAATTTTAATTAAGAACTTATACATAGAGCCTGGTATAATTAAAAACAACAGTATAATCTCTCAGTTATTTTACCTATTGCATTAAAATCATCAAATTTTGATTTCCTCTATTCTAGTAGATTGAGTAATCTATGAGTATCTTATTGAATTTTTAGTACAATTTTGACACAGTCATCTTTCCATATGTAACTTAAAATGAATGAATGAATGATGTCTAGTCTTAACGATATAGCAATTTAGAATTGGATTCAAGACAAAAATTTGTCACAATCTATGTAAGAGCTGTAAAATCACATCACATCACCTCACGAATAGGCAAAGAATTGCCTAGATGAACAGTGTGGGAGTAAAAGGGTAAAACACAGTTACAATTAGGGCAACAACAAAACTCCAAGAGGTATGAAGAAGCAAGCGATATGAAAAGTTGATAAATCTTTTGACTTTTCACCACATGGCCACCCATCTCTGGCCCTTTCTACTTGCTTGACACTTCTCAGAGTGTTTTTATTATTTAAAGGGTTATCTGTTGTTTCTTAATGCTCTGCCTGGCTTCTGCCATCTCTCTCCTCATGGCTACTTCAGAAAGGTGGCTTTCATGCCTAAACAATAGGGTAAATGCCAGTGTGAGAGACCACTCATTCCTATTCAGAAAAAATGCTATGAAATTCTAGCTGGGGTCCTGAAGATCTCACTGAAGTGTGGTTTCTTCTTCATTCTTTTTGTTACAGAGAGAATTTTTTTTAAAGACTCTAGCTGCTCCGTTAAAACCTTTTTCTCTTAAGCTGTACCACAGCATGCTTTCCATTATGAACATGGTTAAATGATTCTTAATGAATTCTCTTTATCAGTAAGACTCAGCTCAGAGGAGGATTTGCTACTTTTAATTCTATATAGAACACAAATGAATCACGGAATTGTTCTGTGCTATTACTGAGAAGATACATGGCCTTCACTTAATTACATTAAATTTCTAATTTTTGAGAATCTTCTCTAAGGTATGTGACTATACATATTGGGTATAAGGGATATGAAAAAAAAATGTATCCAGGGTCTGGAATTGAAGTTAGTGATTACTTAAAAAAGAACTGAGCTCTAGGATAGCTTGTGCCATGTAACAGGTGACCAGAGTGAAAGTGCTTCTCAGAACTGGTGGATGTTACACGCATTAAAGTGGTCAGAAGATCATGATTATTCAGGCATTTAAGGATATTGCTATTTGAAGATAAATCATTGAGAATGCCAGTTGAGGAAAGTTCCAGGAGAGTTATAGTATGCTTCAGTGATCTTCCTCTGACAGTTCCTCCAATTGCTGTCTGTACAGATTATTTACTAATTAATCGCAGTGTATTTCATAGAATTCTTGAATTGTAAATAAAATAATTCTTGCTGTATGCTTTTCCTGTATTTTCCCAAACAGATTACAGGATTCTCTGGATCAAAGTTCATGAATACTTAACTTAGATAAGTAGAAGTTAAACAGCTTGTACATGATAAATATGTTAATTTTTGATATGTCACCAAAATTTAGAATGAAAAGGGCTTACATGACAAATAAGTATAGCAGAATTAAAAGAGATATTATGAAATCTTGAAAAATTTAAGGCTCATAAAATGAAGTCTCACTTACAGGTTAATCTAGAAGCATAAAAATTACTCCTTTATAGACATTGAATGGATTTAAAAGCCAAGATATAGGAAAAAGTAAATATTAATGGATGAAAAAGAAAATGTCTATTAAGGAGGCATTGCTAACTTTTCAAGTAAAAAAAAAATGGAACATCAGGTACAACAATAAAAAAATCCATGGATTTTACTGACTTTCCTAGATCTCATGTAAAACTTCATCTTGGGCTTTAAAGTCATGTATTCTTAAGGTGTTGTTAGACTGACACGAAGCAGGGACATAACAGATGACAGATGTATTTGTCCTATGGCTGATGTAACAGATAACAAAAAATTTGGTGGCTTAAAAAAAGAGAAACATTTTTTCTCATTGTTCTAGAGGCCAGGAACCTGAAATCAATATCACTAGTACACTATTAAGATGTCAGCAGGACCATCCTTCCTCTAGAGTTTCTAGGAGAGAATCATTTCCTTGCCTTTTCCAGCTGGCTACTGGCATTCCACAGTTTGTGCCTGAATAACTCTAAACTCTGCCTCTGTAGTGACATTGCCTTCTCTTCTGTCTGTTCCTCTGTCTTATAAGGACACTAGTGATTGCATTTGGGAACACCCAGATAATCTAATTCAAATCTCTTGATCTCAGAATCTTTTACTAAACCGCATATGCAAAGATCTTTTTTTCCCAAATAAAATAACATTTAGAGATTGCAGAGATTAGGTTCTGGCATCTTGAAAAGCAATTACCAGCTGTTACTACCATAACAACTATCATTGCTGTTGATGTTCGTAAATGTAGCATCATATTTATAACTTTGACTCCGTGATTAGACAGAGCTGAATTCACATTCTGTATTTAAGTCATATTGAAGAAATTATGTACTTCTCTGTATTTCAATTTCCCCATCTGTTAAATGGGATATGCATGAGTAATATCTCACAATATTGTCATCATGATTAAATAGGATACTGTATAAAAAACTTCAGTGCAGTTTGGACTTAGTAAGTTCTCAATAAATTAAAGCTATAATTATTTTTATAAAAGTAATAAACCCTCAGTTATTCAAAACAAATCATCAGTTAATTTAAGAGTTACAAAAAGTCTTAAAACTTAGTTGCTGTTTTCAGAAGATTACAATCTAATTGGTGAAATAAAATTTACATGTGTACAAGAATAACAAAAAAGTAAGAAATGCATATTGTAAATCACAAATGATAGAGCTGCTTAAAATAAGGATTAATCAAGGACAAGACATTTTTTTAACAAAAGTTTAGTATTAGTGAAGCTGACAGATAGTAGATGCAAAGTCACATGGAATAGAGAGTATACTGTTATAGGAAAGTATAAGATAGGGTAGTAAGTAACTGATAGAATAGTACACAGAGGGTGCATAAAAGGCTGGAGACAAGTATTAGAATGGTGGGTTAAAGATGGGTTGTGGTCAATACAAAAGCTTAGAAGTTCCATGAAGGCAATGGCCCTCTCTCTCTCTCTCTCTCTCTCTCTCTCTCTCTATCACTCACACACACACACACACACACACACACACACACACACACACACACACACACACATATTCTTATTCCCTGGTTTCAAACAGTATTATTCAAACAATATTAGCATCATGATAAAATGAGAAGCTGAATGAAGAGTGAACAGAGATTTAAAAAAAATAAAAAGATAAATTTTAAAAAAAATCTCCCTGAAGCTATGATTACCTATGCAAATAGATTAAACTAGGATGTCTAAACCATGGCTCTACTGAAGTTTTATCTGGAGAACACTTTGTTACGGTGCAGGGATGCTGTCCTGCCCATTGTATAATGTAAGATTTTAACCATCTCTGGCCTCTACCCACTTTCACCCCAATTTCACCTCTCCCCAAACTGTGACAATAAAAAATATCTTCAGGCATTTCCAAATGTCCTTAAGAAGGAGGGGGCAAAATTCACCCTCACTAAAGTATTTGGTTAAATCAAATGAAGCATTATGAGAATTAATTTCAGTTGAAAAGTGTTTCAAAACAAGAGAAGTTGGAGTAAAATCAACCAAATATACTAATACAGCCCCAGAAGACATGTATGCTACTGATTTTACCTAGTGAAATCTAGAACTCAATTCCTCTGGTAATATAATAGTATAAGGATTTTATAAAATTCCACATATGCATTTTTTTTTAAAAAAATCTGAAATCATAGACTGAAATATTTCTTCAGGAGTTGTCATCACTAATAGTTTTGGAGGGGAGGATCTTAATGAAACAGAAGGCACCAGCCTCCTAGGGTTGTTTAGAAGTCTGTGTCCTGCAGTCTACACCTCATGTTTGCTCTACAGAGGATACTCGCATACCCAGGGGCACCACTGCACATCCTGTTATCAGAACTAGACTTGATTTAAAGGGAACAAAGAAAACACATATTGATTTCTGCTGCATTAAATATATTTACACATCAAAGGAAAAGAATAGAGAAATGTTTCAATTTGAGTTACCTACTTAAAATTCCATTATTAAAAAAATCATATTCTCTGGTAAATTTGGTTATATTAATTTTTCTACACTTTTATAGTCAAATAGTTTCCTTTTTCTGGCTGTGTTTTCTGGAATACTATGAAACTGGTTGTGGCCCTAGGAAAACAAAATATGCAAATGAATGTTTAGCATAACAATACAAAGGCATGAATTTGGAAATACTCCATACTATAAAATTTAATACTAGGGACTCCAGATAGAGTTTTCATTAACTCACGGTAATAGAACAGAGTGTGAACCTGAAGAAAATTAAGTTCACAGATAATTCAAGAATTCCTGTCTTAAGAATTATTTAAATAAGTTCTAGCTCCAGGCAAAATTATAAAGTTGCTAAAATTAGAAGGAAAAGCTGTAATTTCTTCTTTAATAGCTTATTTTCCTTATTGATTACACCAGTGTCTGGGCATCTAATACATTAATGCTTTTATGTGGATAATTTATTTACTTATGTGTTCAACAAATATTTGATGCTGTGTACAATAGTATTCAACAATGATATTATTGAGAGGAATATCTTACAGATATCCTATTCTCCTGACCTTATTTTTGTCCTTACTTAAGGTATCTTTGCCC
Organism: Cynopterus sphinx; assembly: GCA_030015415.1. Lineage (NCBI taxonomy): Eukaryota > Metazoa > Chordata > Mammalia > Chiroptera > Pteropodidae > Cynopterus > Cynopterus sphinx. Next base: position 22,764,911 of record CM057384.1, on the reverse strand, counting down.
AACTATTTCTTCCAAAACCTAATTTTCCCTTTATACATGAGTTTTGTTCTATTTTAAAGATATGATGAATAAATAATTACTAGAATATTTCTTAATGATATATGACCCCTCTCAAATAAGAAATATCATAATAATAGGATATTTTTAAATTACAAATAACAGAAAGTAGAAATGTTTAGCAGCGTTATTTGGGGATGAGGCTTATTATAACGTCTAATGACATGATCTAAGGAGCCTTATTTCTGATTACTTGGAGTATATGCCTCCCGACTTCACTTTGTTTAGGAGTCCAGAAATTTGTCTGTCATTTGAGAAGAAAAATATTGGAGAATTTGGTTATTTGGCTAAAAGGAATTAATGAATAAAGAGAAAAAATAATTTAAAAATTAACTGGCATTCACTTCCATCTCTAATGTAATTTTTTTCAGGTCAAAACTCCAACTTCCCAGTGGCCCTAAATCACTGAGATTTTGGTAGCCCCAAGAAAGGATTATTTGTAGTCTAAATTACCAGGGGACTGACATATAAGTGAAAAAAATCACTGAATGGTAACTCTGTTTCCAGATCTGTTCTAGAACTTGTGGAAATACAGAAACTAAGCCATAACTCATTTCTTCATGGGACAGCTAAGTAATGCAAGCATGAAATACTCCAAAGCATCAAAGTAGATGGAGATCAACATGAGTTGTCATGTTTAGGTATGTCTCCATGGTGAGTTTTGATATATCCTTTATCTGTCTATATGCCACAAAGAAAAGAATATATGAAAATGAGCTTTAGGATGATTAAATTACTCCATTTTGTTTTTATTTAAGGTTGTACAGTCCCTGAGGATAGTTTTTGAACTGAATGCATTTTGACAGCTCAACAATACAATTTCCGTGTTCAGCATGAGATTACACATCGCTGTACAGATCTGTTACCTGCTTTGTTGCCTTTTCCTACATCTGGTTATCTACCACTTACCATTCAGTAGATAATGACCATCTTATATTTCTACCTTCAGATGATGAAAGAAAAATAAAATCAAGAGAATACAAAGAGAATCCAGACAATTTCATTTCCTTAAACCACAATAAAATGTAATTTGTTTCTTTAAAGATAGTGAATCATCATGTATATTTAAAAACACTTGGATCTCAGTGCTAGAAGAAAGCAAATGAAAGGATAAGGGAAGTATTCTTTTACTGTATTCAAAAAATTGGTTCATATTTTCAAAACATTTTTTTTTCCTCTATGTATTCTTGAAGTCCTTGGGAATTTTTACAATAAAAAATGTTCTAAGCACTCAGACTGTCCTCAATAGGACTATAATAATATAAATCATAGGTAGTTAGTTTTGTAAAACTTGATTTTTAAAAAAAATCTAAGTCTTTTGTGATGTTAAGAAAGCTATACTTTTTTTTATCATGAGTAATGACTAACACTAGAGTCTGATATCTTTACCTGCTCTACGTGTGGCCAGACTGGTAGAATAAAACCTTCTCCCTTATTAAGCATATACTGCATGGTACCAGAAGTCTCTAAGAGATGCTGACTTGATTTTTGTTTCTTTATGCAACTCATGCTTAATCATAATTTTAGTGTAGTCAGATGCTTCTCTATTTAAACATCTCTCTTCTAATAGTATGAAAAATTTAAACTGCCCAGTGTTAGATATCTCCTTTGGTTCAGACAGTTACATTTATTACTAAAATGCAAATATATTATAAGACAATAATATCTTGTTACTAATTAGTTAACCAGTTTTATCTTGACAAAAAGGATCGTGAGAAAATGGGAAATAGAGCCTGGGCAAGACTTTTATAAGGAGAAAGAGCAGCAAAGGCCTGAACTGTGTGGGTATTGCTGGGAGGAAGTTTTAGATGAGGCAGCACATAAGGATCCAAGAAAGGCAGATAATATTCTGGGAGCACTGAGACTTTCAGATCTGTCTTAAATCTCAATGCCTGGGTAATTACGGATGCTTACTGAGCCAGCAACCTAACCTGAAATGTGTGTGTACTGGGGAGTAGGAAAGAAAAATATTGTTATGGGTATGAATTTGTATTCTGGTCATTTAGATTTACTTTGGAGAAGACGTATGAGACAGAATTCATGACTTTTCCTGGACATATAAAAATCCCCAAATTTGAGCAAACAACCTGGCTACAATTTAAGAAGAAATAGCTGTGTTTTTGAGAGATATTAAGAAAACAAAGTCAAATGAAACAATTAATAATAATAATAATAATGATAATAATAATAATAATAATGTTTTTGCAGTAGCCAGTTCATGGAATGAGACCATACGAAAATAAAGGACAGAAAAATATGAAAGAGCATAAAAGAACAGCTGAGTTTGCCAAAAAAGTCCTTAAGTTCTTCACTCTTGTCCTTCCCATATAACATCCTCAGAAAGTGGCCCTCTTTAGACAGTAAATCTTAGTTCCAGTGGTACTTTTTACTAGTAGAATATTAGTTGGCATGTCAGAAGTCTTGGTCAATATTAGTAATAGCTAAATATTTTGAATGCATACGATGAATCAGGCATTCTCTGAAGCGTTTTATGAGAAAGTCTTTTCATACTGATTATAAAGGCCAACACAGAGAATTACAGTCATCTAGGAAGACCATCTCCAAAAGTGGAAGAGTGTTGAAATGCCGAGTCCAGTGCTTCACCCTGACTTTCCAGATATCATGATGGACATTTTTTCTTTTAGCTTACTTTTTAAATAATAGCTAACACTCTACTGTCATATTATATTTCCTATTCACTATCAACATTTTGATTCTTAGAACCTTGACATGCTTATAACTTTTACTTTTTTATATAGTTCTCAAAACAACCTTGGCATTAATGATAACAAAGCCAAGACATAAATGAATACATTAATTTTTCCATGTCACACAGGAATAATTTTCAGAGCCTGGTTTTAAACTCAGGCAAAAAGGAGAGCTCTTAGTCGCAAAACACAGTGAGTGACTTTAGGGGCCGTGTCTTGCTGTGACCTCAGTAAGCTTCTTATTTCTCACTGGTCAAGTCTGCAAAATAAAGGAGTGCCATGGGAAATCTACAGTTCTTAGCTTTTAAATTCTGGAACCCAATTTAGTGAAAATCTGAGAAAATAGTCACTTTATATGCCACCGTGGGGTCTAAACAGAGATGGCTTTATAGCAGAAATTTACCAATGTATTATTTTATTTCGAAGATTTAACACAGGACATTCAAGATAGAAGGCAAGCTGTGATAGATGAGAACACTTACTTGAGATTTATATATACCAGTATACAATTTGGGGGATTGACTGTTTACATTTTGATTTATGATCATGCTCATATTAATATCATGTTTTTAGACAATAATTAACAATATTAAAAAAGCTCACAACACAGTAGTGGACAAAAAATTAAAAAAGGTGTAAAATAATAAAGGACTATCCAGTCTTGATTTATATTTATGTGTATATGTGTGTATGTGTTTACATTTTTTGAAGGTGAATGCATACAAGTATTAGCTTTTTTGGGTAACATAATTATACACAATTTCCATTTTCAAATTTTGCCAACCCACATTACTTTAAAGATTATAAAAATAAAAAATTTTGAAACAAAATATATTCAACATCATATAAAAAAATTTCATGAATAATGTCCCTCTTCTCTTTTTTTCCTTTTGAACATCTTAGAGGATCAATGAAGTTTTGATTTTCCCTGAATTGTCTCCTTCCTGCCCCATCCCACCCTTTGCCTCACTGCCTAGGACTTAGTAACAATCTTACTGCAAACACTTGCTTAGATCTTTGGAATGACCATATACATTTAAGATGACCATACAAATGTCCTGCCTGCAGAGTATGTTGACCAAGTTATCCATAGCCTGAGACTCTAATCATGAAGGCCTATGTAGCACTGTTAGATCCATGTCTATCTGAGTTGCCTCTAATAGTATGTAGTATATTGTCTGCATGCAATCAATTTTAAGTCATAATAATTGGTTTTAATACGAATAAGGCAACAAAAAATAACCAAACTAAGTAGTACTGGTGCAGTAGCTCTTTATGAGTTTCAGACAGGGAAAGTAATTTAAAAACAAAACCAGGAGGATCAGAGTGTTTAGCATGACAGACCTTCCCGAACAACGTGTGAAGCAGAAACAAAACCAATCTTTAGTGTGCACACATATGGGCCTGGAGTAGTATCAGTAATTCTAGGAATTCTAGAAATCAGAGCTGACTAGATAGTATAAGGAGAACTGAAAAAGTTTGGTGGGCTTGCATCTATGCTATTACGATAACAGGGTTTAAAAAATCTGAAAGTGCCATTGGCTATAATCTCCACAAACCTCATACGAACTTGTCACATTGAAATTCATAACTTCCCCAAAGAATCTGTTTAAATCATCCCAGTCTTAGTGTTCTTGCCCTTTTTTTGCTTTTCTTAGCAATTATCACTTTACTGGTACATTCAGATATTTGAATATTTTATTTTGTACCTTGGATGTATTTATGTATTTTTGCCCCGATATTCTCTTTTCTAAGTTAAATAATCATTTGCTTGATTTTTACAATCTCACCAGAAAGTGATATTAAAAGTTAGGGTTCCCTTGAGCAAAGCCCAGGTCCGCTCCTAGGAAGCCACAGTAGAGTAGAAAAGAGACCTGAGGACTGGATATGTAATTATTTATCTTTTCTATTATTTTTTCTCTTCACTAAAATATAAGTTATAGGAGGGCACCATTTTGTTTTATTCATAATATAACCCCGGTATCTAAAAAAGTGCCTGGAAATTAAGGAGCATTCAATTACTATCTGAGCGAACAAAAGAATATTTACAAAAAGTTGTCCTCCCAAAAAGCATACATCACTATGAGAGACCACCATAGCAATTCTCACAGGGGGAAAAAGAAGCTTAAGTCCATGGGGTTTGGCCAGGCTGGCTAGAGTGAAGTAGGTTGATTTGAGAACATTTAGCCAAAAAGGTGACATAATTCCCCTTATACCTATCAGAGAACTATGCTAAATTCATTCATTTTTTCCAAGCCCCTGACATTGACCTGATTACTTTGTGACAGACCAACTACTTCCCCTTGTCCATCTTTCATCATGCTTTGTGATCCAAGACATCAACTTTAAGCTTGCTTAATCCCAAACAATCACACTTGAGCAGGCAAAAACAAATCAAAACAAAACAAAACATAGGATTGGTCACCAAGGGGATATTCAGTAAATACCTATTGTGTTAAATGACATTCTACTTGCAAACCAGCCAGGACAGGAAAGAAATTCCTATGTGTATAACACTCAAAGTAAAAGGCTTATAATGATAATTGTCATTATTCAATAATCTCTCTTTGTTTTTAGTTAATACACAGAGGAAGTGGATTATGCATTTTCAGTGAGCTTTCAATTATATCATTGTAGATAGTAAATATGAGATACACATATGTTCAAAAATTAAGACTATTCTGACTTCCCCCAACACCTATTTTTAGGTTTTGTTGAAAGTCTCTGTGTGACCAGGAAATTGAATAATACAATATATGATCAAACAAAATTTAAAAACAGTGTTTTCTACTTTTGAAATCATATTCCACAGAAAGCATGCTCACACACTCTCAGATGAAGATCTGCTCATATATTCCAACTCATGCCATGTGTATGTATATTTTTCACTGAGGCTGTCTTATCTCTTGCTGAATGTGAGCTGTTTGGATTGAAATACCTCATAGCAATACCCAGAGCTAGGCATTAGAGCAGGCACAAGAAGCAGCACTGGATTCTATTGTTTCAAGACTTGTGTTTGGAATCCTGACTTTGAGCAGGAAATTTATCGTTTATCTACTTCAAAAGATTTACCTTTGTCATCTTCAAAATTACTGATAGACTTTTCTCATCTGAAATGTCCTTAGGGATCATTTGCCAGTCCCCATTTGAAACATAAAATTCATTTATCCCACAGAGGTGATCATCTAACAAATCACAGGATGAAAAAATATGAAAAGTAGAAATCAAGGCCTGCAAGTTAAATATGAAATAGTAGCAAAAGCAAAGAGACACCACACCCAGGAAAAATAGAAGACAATTGACTTTTAGAAAACTTAAAAAAGAGAAATGATACCACAGCTGATATCAAATTGATCAGTGTCAGAAAACATCACCTTTCGCTTGGAAGTAAATCGACTAGAGCCCCTCTTCTCCACCTATGCCTCTTTCACAGACCAATTAAAATAGTTTTCTTTAAACACACAGAAAAAGAGGGAAGCGTCTGGGCACGGAAGGGACATCAGTCGTCTGGTTCTGCAGACAGGTGCATTTGTCATGCCCTGGGGAGCAATGACGGCTGTTTCACTTTATTAATTGAGAAGATTATACATCCATGATATCCAAATTTCCTCATTCTATGTGCAGAGGAGATGGAGGAAGTGACATTTCATGGTTAAGCAGGAAAAGGAAAAAAAAATTTTTTTTTTTGGTTTTATTGCATTCTAATTAAGCATGATGGGAGTGAAAGATCCTATAGCAATACAGCAGGCTTGAAACACTGACAGGGTCAATTATCTTCTGATAAGTTTCTCACCAGAAATGATTAATAATATGACTAATACTAACTGAATGTGAGTTTATTGAGTTTTATTTCTTATTTCAAAGTTCTCTCGGTGAATATGCACACCATGGTATACAAGGAATGATGGATAGAAGTGATGGGATCACTAATAAACCCTTAGACTCCAATGGCCAGCTGGGCACACAGAGGATGCAGGTTTGATTTTCTTTCTTATTTTCTGGCCACCAACACCTTGGCAGGAACCAAAGGGTGGCTAATTTTATAATATAATTTTTTTCCATGAATGAAGAAAGTACAAGACACTTCAGACCTATAGATTCAAAATTTCTCATATGAAATTGAAATGCAACTAACTGATGATGCTACTTAAGGTGAATTAGGTCTAGCTGATTTGTATAGAAAAACAAAGACAGCAGTCCTACTTTCCTAAATGGGTTCCATCCTCACAGATAAGTGGGTTATTATTTTTAAAATTCTGTATAATGTTTGATTTGATTGGTTGCACCTTTGTTATGAAATTAGCAAAGTATGTCCATGGATAAGACTTATTTTAAATAAATTGAAAGTGGAGGTTAAGCTTGTATTGTGTATTGTAATTTGTAAGTTTTAATGCCTTGGAAATTGAGATACTACTATTTTTATCCAATTTCTTCCCCACACACTGGCATCGCTTTTCTATTTAGAGATATCTGACATCAACAGCTCTAATGCACATCTCTATCTTTGCAGAGTTAAGGGTGAGATATAAGAGAGTACAGTATTCTAATAATTCCTTGTTTTTGAAACGAGTCAGTAAAATTCTTTATGTTTTCAAAGCTGTTCACTACCCTTGGAAATAAAAGTAAGACAACCAAAGAAAGTAATTAAGTGCAATAAAAGTCACAAAGGACCCCAAAGTGATTGGAGGTCAGCTTGCTGAACCTTGGAGGCACTAATTGTATACAAGATTTTAAACATAATGTCAACCTCCAACTTAATTGATCTTTAAATTTGTCCTACCTATCTTGGCTAAACGTAAACTTCCCTCCTCTGAACTCATAGTTCAAAATCTGGTAACTCCAATTTGACAACTAGAAGCTAGCTTTGCTATTTATATAACTGTCATATTGCAATTCAACTCAAACATAAGTATATATTTGATCTTTTATGTGTCCTGGTCTTATCTCCTCAAGAGATAAATTCCTTGAATACAGAAGACAATTTTTTAAGAGTTTCATATCTATCAGAGTACCAGATGAGGCAGAGTATGCACTAGTCACAAACATTTAATTGAGTAACTAATGTTCCAACTTGTTCAGCATTTGGACTGTGATGGGAAATCAGTTACAGACCTATGCAAGGTGCATGTGGAGGTGTTTTTCCCCAGGCGATCCTGATACTTCTAGAGAATCATCTGGATTTAGCAAAAGATGAACATGCTAGGGAGAGGGGAAGAGATTTTAAGACATGGTATCTACTATTCAAAAGTAACATACCATAACATAACATAACATAACATTCCCCCTGTGGAGAGGGGGACTAAGGATGAGGAAAGAGACAACTTTTAGTGCATTGAAGAAAGAATAGAAGACTCATTAGTGGCAAAACAAAGCCATAAGCCAGACTCCTCCAAAGGCACCAGAAGTTCAGAGCAATGAAAAAGGCGCTGGAGAGGTTAGAACCATCTGTAAGCTGACATGTAGATAGCTTAGGGAAAAAAACAATTACAATTATTCAGAAATACTGATGAGAAAATTCATAATTAAGGAAAGCAAGATTTAAATAGAGTATAAACAATATAAATATTGCTCTCTGCTTTGCTTATTTCCTTATTTTTCTTGTGATCTACCAATTAGTATCATCTAGAAAGAGAAAGCCAGGGCCTGGTGATACAGTTTCTGATACACAACCTGCCTGGTAATTTTGTCCGGTTATTTTTCTTCCTCTATGAATGGGGCTGGCGACTATGCCTGTCATCAAGTGACAGCAGTCGATGGCTAGAATATTAAAGTCTGATGTGTGTGACTGGAGTTCAGTGAAAACACATCAGAAAGGATGAAACCCTTACAATTCAGTCGCATATTTTGCTCTGCAATTTTCAAAACTGAAGTATCTGGAGTCTCTATTGAAACACTTTGTAATGTCCCGTCACCTGTGTCTGTCAGTATGTGATCTGACTCTGCTTTTTCCATTTCCCATTTTCTGAGTTAAATGCAAAGCATGTTTGTAAATGATATTTATTTTATTTTAAATAGAGTTTGGATTTCTTTCTACTTCATGGCTACATGCTTTACCTCTGCCCTCTCTTAATGTATTTCTATGAAGTGTATAAAAGTCAGGGCTCAAAATCCAGACGGGCATCTTCCAAGTTACAGTGTTGGAAGGAGTGACATGCTAGGTTCAAAGTCACACTTCGTGCTTATATTTGGAAATATGCATTGCTCAAATGACATGTAATTTTTTAAAAACATAATAAACTGTATTTGTGCTTACAGAATTGTCTGTATCTCTACCTTTCTAATTCTGTTAGATGATAAGAATCTAGTTGGAGATGGGAGAAGGTAAACTTGATATAGGAAGCAGACAGTGCTAACATTTGCCTGTTGGGTGAATAAATATGTCAGATTTCTCTTTCCAGTGACTGAATATTGATCTCTCTCTCTCTCTCTCTCTCTCTCTCTCTCTCTCTCTCTCTCTCTCTCTCTCTCTCTCTCTCTCTCTCTATATATATATATATATATATATATATATATCATCTCTATCACTATCTTTATCTATTTCTATCTCTATCTCTATCATCTATCTATATCTATATCTATCTATATTTATATCTTCATATAGATAGATATATAACTTTTTTTCTTAATTTAAAACCATACTAAACCTTTTGAAGTCCCTCTCCTCAGAATGGAAGAGAGGTAAAGTTTCTCTTCCTCTTACCCATAATTTTAGCAATTTCTCATTATATTTCTCCCTTCCACAATCCTTAAAATTTATCTTGTTGGACAGCATGATATAAAAGGCTCTGCAAGTGGTGGTAGGTGGAGCCAAGTCAACTTCGAATGGTACATAAAGCATTGAATTATAAGTCTACAAATTAAGATTTGTGTGTTTTGAGATAAGTTACATAACTTTTCTGAGCCTCAATTACAATCCTTAAAATGAGAATACTAGCATACACTGTAGAATGTGAGAAATAAAGTAAATATATGCAAAGCACCCATTTCTAAGTAAAGTAAGAAAAAGATGGTGATCACTTAACTCATCTGGAATCCCAATCTTTTTATCATAAAATGAAGGTGTCCAACTAAATAACACTGCACTTTAAGGGGCCTGGCATTAACCTTGTGCTTCATCAACAGTAGCTCATGGAACACTTATCTCAGTTTGATTAGGCTCTACCACAACTATTCCTATGTAAAAGATTAGAAAACCAAGGCTTAAAGAAATAAATTATGTACCCTAAATTACATAGCTGTCTGGTAGTGTAGAAGCTACTTGACTTCAGAGGGCTACTCTCACTCACCGCAGCATATTTTATAGGTATTATTATTCCATTTAATAAATAAGACATACTTCAGTGAAAAACTATTAAAGAAGAGGGAGATAAAATGCACACTATATAAATACTGAAATACTTTAAAAAATATCATTGGATAATTTTACCTCAAAGATAACCCTTAGAAGTTACTTTCTTATTTCTGTAAAAGTAAAAGTATTCGGTCAAAAATATACATATTTAGGACACCTTTTTAATTGATGTCATTATGAATTGAAATTTATTTTTCAGAATGTATTTTGTTTTTCTTTTTTGCATTTCAGTTGTTTAAGTTATCACATGATAACCTACAAAAGTCCTTTGAAAAGTAGTAAGGCTTATGTTTGTGTTAGTTAAATCAGTGGCCTGCTTGCCACTGATTTGAACAAACTTAGCTCTTTCTTGCTGCCATTGCCGAAGAAAAAGCTATAGGATGCAAATTCTTTTTTTTTTTCTTTTATGGAGCACATGTTCTTAACAGCAAAGAAAAATATTTCCATGCTTTTAATTGTGCTGAAGGAAAGAGATATATAGCCTCCTCAGGCCCTTACTTGGATAGTTGTATATAAAATATGGTAGCAAATTAGAAACAAAGGAGATATGCTGATAAAGGTGAGAAGTGACTGGTGACAACAGACAGAAGAGGAAAGTGGAAGAACTACTAACATAAAATAAAAAGGCTGCAGAATTCAGGAAATAGGGTCATTACCAGAGGAACATGTGTACAGAGTTGGGCCACCTAAAGTCATGAGTTTTGCTCATAAAGATGAGCCTGAGATAGTAAGAAAGTGTGAAACTATTCTAGTAGTTTCTATTTAAAAAAATAAAGAGATTACTTATTCAAAAATAAAATGGTTGTGTGTCCTTTAAAAGTGGTGATGCATCTAAAAAGACTAAGAGCCCCTAGTCCAGATAAGACATACAGGAATCACAGTTTAAGCCCAGTGATCTTATCCAGTCTCATAATTTTAAATATCACCCATGTGCTCAAAACTTGTTTTTCCAGCCTGTACTTTTCTTCTGAATTCTAGACTCCTTAATTCTAGACTTATGTCTCCAACCACCTAATCGACATTACTTCTTTAAGTATACTAGACCATGTTTAAAATAAAATTGATGGAGTCTGAGTTGCTCTTTAAGGATAGTTGGAACATGCCAAAGAAGAGAGAATGAGACACACACACACACACACGCACACACACACGCACACACACACACACAACAGAGCTGTAGAAGAACATGGCATAGATCAACAAGGAGAAAAAGGAAAGTCACAGTACAATTGTTACAAATGGAAATCTTATTTTGCAGAGGGCAAAACATTACATTTTATCTCTAAATGTGATAGAAGAAAAAGAATGATAAATTCTTCACTGTCTCTATGAAGGTTAAATTAGACACAAAAACAAAGACACTAAACATTTCAGTTTAATGGCTTCTATAATTTTGAGATTGCAAGTGTCCCCAAAATTCTAATTGATAAATAGCCTTCTGGAATCTCTTGAGATTTCCAAGTAATTCCCCAATCTTCAAAAGAGGAGATAAATCTAAATGTACCTTCAGAACTTTTTTTGGATTTTGTTCAAGTTCTATGCTAAGTCAGGTTCCACCCAGTTTAAATATTAATAAGGTTCTGTTGCCCCACTTTAGGCTCCACCTTGGCATATCCCTTATCATATTCAAGTGGCTATAGCTTTTATTATTGCAGCCCAAATTACCTTTATCTAACTCTTCCCCAGCAGCAATGAGCTTTGAGGTAATAGGATAGCAGGAATCTTCTTTCATGTCTCTTCTTTATCCCTAATCTTTTTTTTGCCTGTGCATTGCAAGAGTGGGCGTGAAAAAATAAGGCAATTTCCAAACACAGTCTAAAATCCCAAAAGGTAAGATATAACCATCTGGAGTACAACAAGCACATCATATTTTCTTTCTTTAGCAAGACAGTTCTGAGTTTTATGGAAGGCATCCCAGTAGGCAAAGACCTACTAGCTGTTTGTAACTCTTTAAAAAATTAAAAAAAATAATAATAAAACTGCAATGTTTCTTTAATGTCACAGTCTGAATTATAAGCAGCGAGTTGGCACATCTCTCATTTTATTCATTCTAATTACAATTGCCTTGTCACTGAGATGCCAACCTGACGAAGAGCAAATCAGGTAGTGAATCCCCAGAGGCCGCTTAGTAACAGGAAGGCTGTCTCCAGTGGAATCAATGTGACAATTTCTTCTTTTCCTCTTCAAAGTCGAGAGTCCCCCTGGACAAATTCACATTTGATTATTTTCGCTAGGCTCTGTCTTCAACTGCTTGATTAGCATCTCACTCACCTAAGAAATTAGACTAAAGTTTGAGACCATGGAAGGGAAAGCAAAGCATGAGCATGGGTGCCTGCTTGTGAGCACAGCACATGCCAGGAAAACCATTTTGTTCACTTGACACCAAGAGTTCTCACTAATGCGACTATGAAAGGGCTACTGTGTATGTATGTGTGCGGTACTGTTTATGTTATTAGGAGGTGATATTTTCACACCTCTTAGTCCAGAAATAATGAAGTCAGAAGTTTGAAAAGCATAGGCAAAGTTGTGGCAGTTGGTTTCATAGGTACCTGATTACTCTCTCTCTAACATTATAGCAGCTGGATTTAGAGATAAGAGTACTGTGCATATTGCTAATGAAATGTTTAGTATAAAACTGAATTTTCTCTGGTAAAGCACACTTCTGTAGAATGGCAAAATTAATTTAAAGGAGAATTAATATATCAAATCAAAATTATTCAGAGAAAATTCCCTCAGTTCATTACCAACCATTACTTGTGATTGATCAGTAACCCAGAAAATAGAAAAGAAGAAGCCAGAATTCTGCCTTCAGATTCATTCATTTTTGCTTCTTTCCTGATGTATTCCTTTATAACTCCAGTTGATTGGGCAGTGATTCTTAAGCCTAGGTGTATATAAAGAGCAGATAACTGGGCACCTGCTTCAGACATTTTGCTTCACTACAAGTGAAGTATAGCTTAGAAATCTGCACATTAACAATCATTTGGGGGGTGATTCTATTAGAAACACTATTATAATGATTATCTCAATTCTAAAATTCTAACATTAATTTCCATATTGGCCTATAGCTCAACTCTGATACATTTTTAATCATAATGCTTGTCAGCTACTCCCAAGTAATTCTCAAGAAAGGACTGGCTATTAACATTGTCTTTTTGCTAAACAACACCCTAGATATAATAAGTGCTCAGTAAATATTTGCTGATATGAGTTGATTCGATGCAGAAACCAAAGGCATATTTTTGAAGTGTCTTCTTTCTTGAAACTAGTTTCCTTTGCCAAACCATTGATCAAATCTCCTTAGAATTCTAAATTATCTTATAAGAACATTAGTTTCTTCAAGGAGATTGGCCTTAGATGACTAGCTCTCCCATGGGACTGCAGATTTCTTAGCTATGTTTCTGGCTCAAATGAGGTGAAATGAGTCAGCGTTGTTTCTGTCCAATGCATGGCTGATGGTCCGGCTCCTCTACTCATGGTCACATTAATTGCTCAAGCTGAAAAAAATATACCTTTCCTAGGACTAGAAGGTCAGCCAACAAGAACAGAACTATAACAGGCAGGAAATAGATTAAATACTGTAGCTCTAGACCATCATGCCAAAGTACAGGTTCAAATCTCCCTCATGCTCAGAAATCAGCAAACTGCATTATCAGCCTTCCATGTGACAATGCTATGCACAGTGGCTTTGTGATTCACAGCATGTAGGGCAATGAGTTTTAATTTTTGCCCTTGGGTTGCTTGCCATCTATTTTGGGGAGGCAGATGATATACATGCAGAGAGTAAAATATGAATAAAAATTTAAATAACACAATGAGAGAAGAGCTCTGAGTATGCCATTATTTGCCAAAGAGTAAAAGACTTCTAGAGCTATTTAATGAAGAGAGAAATAATCTTCAAAAGGGGGGATCTGAAAAACCTTCAAGGTATGGTGAATCTGGCTTATGGGAACAAATGAATAGATTTGAAGGAAAGGAGATTGTCAACCTGACTCCAGCCAGAAGTGCAAGGAAGGCAAAGCTGACTGTCTTTCTTCCTCTCTGTCTCTACTATAAACTTGTACTCATTTTAAAGTCTACCAGGTAACCCATCACATTAGACCTACCCTCTGAACTGTTTTTTTTTTTTTCATTTTCCACAAATATTAAAGTTTATTGTATACATTCACATATATACTAATTCTTACAGAGTATGCTGTTTATTAAATTTATTTTGTACTTAAATGTTGCACAACATAATGTGCATTTTTTAGTGTTTGCATGGCCCCTTTTACTCATCAAAACTTCTCTCTGTCAACTAGAAAATAAGTTAATCAATTCTTTAAAATATAATAAACAGATAACTCAAGGGAAACCCAGGATAACATTTAATATATAGCTCTAGTTCAGGACATATAGGCAAAAATGGATATACTTTTTACAGAGAACCATCAGGAGGGCTCTGACCCATTAGAGAGTAAGCCCTTAGCAGCAGGAGGTGCACTGTTAAGTCTACTCAGGGTATTTCTGTTTGTTCCTGTCCTACTAACACCTGATCACAGAAACAGTGTACCTTTGCATGACTCTATCCAAAATGACTATGATTTCCCATTATTTATGAAGAAATGGCCTTTTGAGCCTTTATAATAAGATTTCCCTCTCTCTCTTCAAACTTCATTGCTGCAGCATAGCTGACAATATTGTTAGTTACATTCATTATTCTGACTCACTTTGTGTTTTCTCACCTTGGTATTTTGCTCAAATGCCCAACCTACACACAAAATCTTTTGTTCTCTCCTTAGATCTGCCCAAAGCCATCCCTCCAGACCCAAACCAAGCCCAAGGGTTTCCAGATATGTTGGTTCTTCTCTCTTCTGCACCCTTACATGTAGAGGAAAAAGGCACTTAGTTCATGTGACTGATGTGACTGCATGTGTTCGCCTCTATGTGTGTGACCACAGAGCATTAGAAGATCCCTTCTTCACCTAAGTGTGTGCTGTTTGAAAGGGTAGACTTTTAGTCATAGCAGCTAGAATCAGTTTGTTCTGGACCTATAGTCTCAGAGGCTAGAGGGCGAAGACCTTTTAGAGAATCCACAGTGGTTATATAGGTGTATATAGGAATTAGTGCAGACTACAGAAGAGTTTCCACATTAGGCCTTTCTAATCTACTTGATTGTCCCAAAACAGAAAGTTCTTTATAGGAAGATTAAAACACATATTTAGATGCTCTTCTCCACCTTTAGGTCCTGCAGAGTAAAGTGATTTGAATATATTTGGGCTGTTAAGGAGGTATGTAGAATGCAAGCAGATAAGTATTTACAAAACATTGTACTTTGTAGTGATATTATGAATTCGCACACTCCTGTGAGGAGGGGTGATCATATGTATATGAGGCTTAAACTTTTTAAAATCATTGTTGGAGAGAGTTCTCTATTTTTCAAATCACTGCTTTCAACTTCAGTTTAATAGTAGCTTAAGCAGTTCAGGCTGTCTGGGCCTGAGCCAATAAAACTCATTTGTAGTATTTAATGGATGGCTCTGGTGATCAAAGATGGTTGCAAAGCCACCTTTTCCCTCAGGTAACCATTCAATGACCAGAAATGTGTTCCAACCACGAGCAGCTTGTTTAAAAGACAAACTCAAGTGTGACTCAAAGCTAATATAAATCAATCACCATTAAAACCTTTTGGAATATAGCTCTCTTTTCCACAGCTCTTCATGTCAAATACCAATGAGCGTGTCATATATTATTATTCCCTAGAATCTTGAAAGAATGAAGATATCACCAGCTATTTAGACAGGCAGAGCACAGAAATGTGACTAACATTGGGTTTTGTATATGAAAACAAAACCCAACACCATGGCTGTTTTATCTTTTAAGACATTCTTAAACATGTACAGACTTACACCATTCAATTAGTCAGTTAAATAATAAATACAATATGGCTGAGGAAGGGAGAATATTAAAGATGAGACAGGTATGGAAGGATGGGATGGTAGCCTTGAATATCAATAAGGTTAGAAAATACAGCAAGGCAATTCTCTAAACAGGCACCTGAAGAACAAATGAGTTAATCTCAAAGTAGAGACTTCATAGAAAGAGTGAGAAGTTTTCTATTATGGAGGGAATTCATTTAAAATAAAGTTTAATTTAGGCCTAGTAAATTCACCTAGTATGGGAGTGTTTCCCTGATAATGCTGTAAAAGACAGAAAATGTGTTCAAATAATTTATAGGGTCCAGTTGTACTTGATCAAATGATTAACGGGATTCCATCTGCTTTCTAAATATTCCCACCTTCCACTAATTCTTCTGAAATTTTGCCATTTCAGTCAAGCTAAAATTTATTAGCACCCACTTACAGTGATTTACATGCAGAATGATTTGCGTGCCTCTTTCCTGGGCTATTTGCATGCTTTTATTAGGAATGTAACTGATTTGGGGGCACATTTGATTTATAAGCATTTGGCAAGTCTGCCCTTCTATTCTTTTCTCTATTTGATTTATGCAAGGACAGAGTTATATTCCCGGGGCTCATTCACTCCCTAGGAAATTAATTTTTTAAAAATCAAACTTCTCATTTGGTTAAAATTTCGCTACAAATTAGATTTCCTCTCTTTTTCTCAGCTAGAAGAAAAATAGTAGTTAGAATCAGTAGTTCCATTGGTAAAATTTTGAAACAGATGAAGTCTATATACAGTAGCCATGGGCTTCATTCTATGCCTATGTTCTCTTTCTGTTACCCAACTCTGTTTTTATACTTTTTTTCAAAATACATAGCTGTCACTTTAAATAGAAAAATTTTTCATATCTACCCCTTCCCTAATTTTGTCTCTGTATTCCCCTTTACACCTTTAGAGAACTATTTCTCACCAGCTTGCCCTTAACTGTCAAGAGGAAAACGTTCTAATAAAATTATACTGCCAGAGTGAGAACGATGCTTGCTTCCATGAGGCAGCTGGGATTTGTAATGGGACAGTCAGAGAATCAATTCCTTAATTATAACTTCATAATTTATAATGAACCATTCACATACATTATCTAATTTGATCCTTAAAACATTATTCAAGATAATTATTATACATATTTCAGTTTTACATGGGGGGAAACTGTGACTCAGGAAAAAGAGGTAATTTAGGGGAAGATTGTGGGTAGTGGGGTGTCCCAAGCCCGGTCACCAATCACCGAATTCCATATGTTCCCACTCTTGCACTGGTTCCTTAGTGCTAAGGGACAATGCAGTAATAATGGGGTTTTACTTCTGGAGGAGACTGTGAGATGCATTTTCTTCTAGGCTGGACAATTTTCTTATATATTTCAAATCAAATTATATGGGTGGCTTACTTTTCTGCCTAAAAGTAAGTGAGGAAGGGGATGAAAAACCATACCAAGAAAAGGCTGAGTGTAGCTACAGGGGAATCTAATTTAGATGATCTCATGAGGCCTTGTGCCCTCACAAAACAGTCCACAGCAGGTCATTCTCTCGTTTCTCCCACAGCCTATTTCCATTTTTAGTCTAACATATTTAGCGACCTCATCTTGTGGCACAGACAATATTACAGGAGAAACAGAAGCAGTGATAGCCTGTTTATACCTCCTAGAGCCTAAGATTTTTCTGAGAGTCCACCAAAAAGTGGTGGTTATAAAGTCATTTTGAAAGATGGCCTCACTCTGACATACAAAAACTGTCCATATATAGAACATAAAATTATCAACTGAGTTGCACTGATGAATATTATAAGAAAAATAAAATTACTGAAGGCATTTAAAATTTACAGGAATGTAACCAGATTTAGAAATTTATAATCAAGTATATGCATTACTTGGAAAGATAAATTTTATCATACTCAGATTGAGTCCAAACATTTTCTTTTTTGAGTAAGTCATCATCAGGATTGTCTTCTATTCTCTCTGTTTTATTTTTGCTCTTTTTTGATATTAGAGACACTAAAAAAAGAATAGTGGCTTTTGAAAAAAAGAGATTAAAAAAGCAAGAGAGATTATACCCAACAAAGCAGTCCCTTCCTGCTTTTATTTACCTTAAAATTGATTAATTCATGATTGATTGCTTTCTTTGATAGTACTAGCATGAGCTGACATCTATATTAGGGTGGGCAAAATTTCTCTGTAAAGGGCCAGAAAGTAAATATTTTAGACTTTGCACACCACATATTCTATCTCAATTCTTGACTCAATTCTGCTATTGAAGCACAAAACTGGCCTTGGAAAATTTGTGAGTGGATATGGATATGTTTCTATAAAACTTTATTTACAAAAAAAAAAAAAAAACCCTCAGCCACTGCATGTGGCCCATGCACCATAGTTTGCTAATTCCTGTTTCATAAAGTTCACAGGATATTGAAAGTTATGATAATATATCATAGAAGAGTATAATATATGTTAGGTCATTTTTTCTTTTCCATTGTTTCTATTTCCAAAATTGTTATAACAAACTAAAGAAGTTTAATTATTTTAGAATTCTTATAGTATCCCCAAAATTTAGTATAAAAATGCCTCATCAGAGCAATGAAAAAAATATATATAGGTTTACTGGGTGAATCCCACATGTCTTTAATAACTTGTTTTGTTATTTTTTTTTTTTTGCATGCACTGCCATTTCACTTGATAAAAGTTGGACGCCATAATGCAATTCTGAAATTACTCCGCTATAATCAAACACAAATCTCTATATTTACAAATATTTTTTTGTACTCTACATCCCATGGCTTTTACTCATGTCATGTTCCTGTCCTTTGGCAGTTCTCCTTATCTAGACTGTACCACTCTTCCTGCTAGATTTTCCTCATTTATTAAAGGGTTGATCTGTTTCCCACATTTCCCCATTATGCACAGTTGGTTACCCCAGCTGGCCACTTCTTTCTGTATCTTCCCTACATTGACTTCAAGGTTTTAATCTAGTTCCATTCTCATGTTTTCATGGTCCTAAGGTGGAAACCAGTTCTCATAAGTAGCTCTTTATACAGAGATGAGGTACTTGCATTTTAACTTATTTTTACCCTTGTAGGAAGGTGGCTTCTGCAGAGTAGTTATACTATCAGTTGTATTACATGTAATGACAAGCATCTATGAGATGGCTAGACAGAACATAAGACTAAATCTGGAGATCAAGATGCTTGTTGTCATTGTCGCTACATCTCTGTTTGCAACTTTTTATAACAGTTGACTCACATGAAGACCCAAACTATAATTTGCATCTCATTATATAATGCTCTAATTATCTCAGTTTATCTTTTCTGTTCTTGAGAATGAGCTTGGATATACATAACTAACCTTGATATTATCTCTAATTTTCAACTAGAGAAATAAAAGCTAAGAAATTTTAGATAACCTACCCCAAATAGCATAGTTGTCACTATTATTGTAGACTATCTATAATACATAGTCAAATGTTGCTTCTGCTAGATAGTTTGCCTCTTTGAACATAAATATGATTCTAATTACCAGAATTAAAGAATCAAAGATAAAATTGTCTCCTAGAAATCAAAAGCAAAAACAAACATACAGAAACACCAAACCATTCTTGCTGAACAGAGTGTAACCAGAACAGGTGCTTCCTCATGGGCACTTTGCAAAAAACACAGCCTTTTTGAAAACACCAATTACAGTCCCTTAATTTCTCTACCTTCATTCCTTAATAATTAAGGAATCAAATGCATGGTGATGATAACAGGACCCCATGCCTTAAGTGACCATCTCCATCTGCTCCTCATTCCCCCACCTGAAGCTATTGTCTTCCTTTAAGGCTCTGGCCCCGACAGCTGGAAAGCTGAAAGCAAACTCATAAATATGAGGTTTTGAAATGCAGCCAGATGAATGCAAACACTGTAATGGACTGTTTTTTGTTTTGTTTTGTTTTGTTTTGTTTTGTTTTTTAATTCCTGGAGTATTGGCTTTATTTTGTGAAGACACATCTTTATGTTTGGTGCTCTTATTACATCTTTGAAATCTGCAATAAGATTTTTCCATTGAGGATGAAAATATGTCTCCTATTTATAATATTTATAATATCCTTCCTAAGCTCTAATGCATCTCTTACCCATTTTATCTTGTTGGTTGAAGATTACGTGTGTGTGTGTATGCATGCAGGTGCGCACATACACACACACATATTCCTAAATGCAGCATAATAGGATTACCCTTTTATGTAGTTAATGATTAAGATCAAGTGGATAAGTAAAAAATCACGCAATATTTGTGAATAAGAAAAAGAGAGAAAAAAATGTTTTGGATACTGTTAACCCTGGTAGCAAGAAAGTATTGGGGTGGGTGGATAGAGGCTATACAGAGGGGATGTCTTGACATAAAATATAAAAGGAAAAGAGAAAAGACATGTAAGAGGGAAAACATTATGACAGAAGAAAAGCAAGCCAAGGGAAGTCATCTATGTATAATTGTAGGAATAAGGCATACTTGATTGAGCAGATAATGCCTGTAATTATTAATTTCTAACCAATAAACTATGCAGTCTTGAGTATTTTAAACAGTTGTGTTGTTTTATATATTCATCTATTATATAGGGATAGCAGTAATAAACCATGCATGAGCTTCAAAGGTCTTGTTTCAGATGACGTTGATTATCTCCCCAAAGCCATCTCACCCATCTTCTTTCTCAAAACTTGTTTATTATTAGATAAACATGCACTCCCTGGCACTTTCTCCTACCCTGGGATTAAAGCTGATTAATTTAAGCAACATGGACATTCATTCTGCTTGCCTATTTTTAGTTCACTCAAGGGCATATGACACAGCCAAACCTGACCAATATTGGAGGAGATAACCATGAGGCCAGGAGGAGGGGATGTTCTGGGTAAGCAAGTTGCCCAGAATAACACAGTTGTAGGTGGCTGAGCCAAGATTGAAACCCACAAAGTTTATCTTCTTTTGAGAAATAAATAAAAGAGAACATCGGAGTCATATCTCTCTGACTCTACAGCAAAAATTCTTAAATCGAAATATGAGAAAGAATACCTCTGGAGAGCTTATTAAATGCAGATTCCAAAGCTCCACTTTAATTTTATTATTAAACTCTCAGGTCAGGTTATTGTGATGTAGATGAACATGAGATCACACCATGAGATACACTACTTAAGAGGATTTGCTAATCCTTGTTCTGTTAATAGAGCTGAGGAATGGGCAGCTAGCTCCTCATTCCTGTTGTGTACAGGTATTTATTTAGTCTAGGGAATTGTATTACTTATTTATTCTTGAGTACCGTGAAGGCAAATATATGATTTTTAAATGGTCTACATTTAGTGAAAATGCTAGATTTCTGACTTTTGTTTAGACAGGACATGTACCAACTGCTTATTATTTATTGGTACGTACTTGATGTAATTATTAGGGTAGTCATTAAAAATGATAAATTTGTTTGCTTATTCTTCTAGGACAGTGCTGTCCAGAACAACTTTGGGAAACAATGGAAATGTTCTATATCTGAGGTGTCCAACACTAGTGAAATTAGTCACACATGGCTATAATACACGTTAAAGGTGCCTGGTGAAACTGAGGAACTACATTTGTAATTTTATTTAATTTTACTTATTTATATTTAAATATCCACCATGGTTAGTGTGTATGATATGAAGTTTCTTAAGAGTGTGTATATGTGCACATGTGGTTATTTTAGGAACTTGAAAGATTATTTTATAGTACCGACTAGTCTAATTTGTAAAATGGACTATGCCATGAATTTCACTTCTCTTGAAAATCTAACACGTGATTCTAAGCTGTTTATATTCATCAGGGTGAGGTGTTGTCTTCACAGCCCTGCTATTCCCATGATGCCCCATCTCTGTGAGGCAATGTAATCTCAATGTCAGACACATTTATGGAAGCCAGCCTCACAGAATCCTGACAAACAATAGGCCGGCATCCTGACGAGCTGCCACAGTGCTCCCAGGACAGGAACTACCTTTACAGAGAGACGGAATCATTCATTATCCTGAAAGATTAAGAACCAAATATCTCATTAGAGAAACTGCAAGCTGAAAAGCAGATAACAGCTGGAGGAAAGGAAAAACGCCATTTGCGGATGAGAAAGCAGTGGGGCTAAGAACTAATTGGTTCCATACTGAATGGGTCTGGCTTTCTTTTCCAATCACCCAGGGCCACATTTCTCTCAGAACTGGTACCCACAAGCTTCCAAATTCTTACTGTAGTAGACTGGTTGTACTCATCATTAGAGTCTTAATAGAATTAGTAAAAATGACAGACTGCTCAATAAATCACATGCTGGTCTCTTCCATTTGAATGAGAATTGACTGATACAAATGATTGATTAACATTGACAAAGCCATATGGGTTCAAATCACATTCTTTTTGTTCACACTTTCAAACAACTCAAAATTGTATCTTTCTTTAAGTTCCAGAATTGAGAATTTTGCTTTGTTTTGTTTTGTTTTTCTGTATAAGACCATGGAGGGGTTGCAGGTGGGAGGTAGATTTGCAGAAAATGCAAAACTTTGATTCTCAAATCACACTGGGTGTGTGATGCTGGGAAAGCAGCTAACCTTTAAGCCTCTATTTTCTCATCTATAAAACAGTGTCTTCTTTATAGGTGTAACATTTCATAATGTCTGGCTTTCAAGGATGGAGTCATCACCATTAATAGAGTTTCTACATACCCTTCAAGCATTTCCAGTCTCACACATTTTCAATACAATTTTGACTGGCATATAAGTATAAGGTGTACCATCATTTTATATTTACTTCTGTCTCTGAATTAGACTGTAAACTTTTCAAAAGGCAGGTAGAAATTGTTACTCTGTGAGAACCTTACAACATTATGTTCAGCAGAATACAACCCAACATTTGTCTTAGACAGCAGAACCCTTTTTTCCCCCCACCTCAGTCACACTTGTTGGAGGAAAGTATGAAGGATGCTTGTACTATTAAGGGAACTAGCTCCTTGAAAGAGCTTGCCAAGATTCACATAAGAGTAGGAGTCAGGGCTTGATGTAGGCTGGCAGGGTTCAAATAAGGTGTTTAGTACTGGATGTTGCTGAGAAAAGCAGTAATCACTAGGACTTTCCTCCTTGGAAAGCAGATCCTATTCCCTGGGCTCTGGGGCAGGACTTATTTACATGAGGAGATCACAAGTGGGAATCTAAATCAAAATTTGATTTCGGTGCATAATTCTTATCACAATACAGTACTAGGACACCTGACAAAAATAACTGCTTGGAATTCCAAGATAAAAGAAGTCATATTTTAGGCAAATGAGCCAGATAGGAAGGTATGAACTGAGGACAAGAAAACGTATTTTTTAGGGAGACTAGAGAAAAAAGATCTATGCTTGGTTTGAGCCGCAATCCTAGATCTAGATGGACAACTGCAGTCTATGTTACATGAGGTTGGAGGACAGAAGAAGCAAAGTACACATCTGACTGATGTTGGATTGATGTCCTGTCTCACTAGGAGAGACACAGGCTCTGGCAGAGGATAGAGCCTAGAGGTAGAAAACTTCCTTTTAGATCTTAGGGAGTGAGTTCCTTGGCAAAGTAGATTCAGAAGAATTCTGTTTTAATAAGTTCATATTATTTTCAAGGAATGAATATGGGTCTCTTGGGTACCTATTGACTGTCCTTTTGCTGACTTTTCCCTGTTATAACTATTATCCAAAGCCTAGTTGGCTGCCCACATATGAAACATTGAACATGACAAACAGGTGAGGCCATGTAATGTGGCTGCTCGTAACCAGTGAGATAAAGTAACAAATTGGACCAGGAGCCCGCCCAATCATTCTCAGAATGCTGGTGAGGCTGACAGGTTGATGGCTGTCACTGCAGGCTTCGTGTCAAAAGACCTGGTATTCGATGTACCATGGAGAATCCTGAGTCTGATTTGCAGCATTTCAAATGGACCTCCCTCCTGTTTTCAAACAACTTAACCTATTACTTGAGTTTCTGTCTTGTCTAACCCCTTGTTCTGGAAGTGTCCAAGTAAGCAGCAGTAACTTACTCTCCCAGTCAATTCTCCTACCAACCCCCCATATACAAGTCCGTTTTCCCCAGATGAGAACTGAACCACATCTGTGCATTCATTTCTGACACTGTATTTAGGACAGAGCTTCATACCATTTTAAGTATTTAAGAACATGGATTCTAGAATCCTAGGACAAAAACATGACTCCACCAATTATGAGTTGGGGCTTAAAATGAGCAAATTACTAAAGCTTCTTAAACATTTGATTCTTCCAGTCTCTCATGAAGAAAATAACCTATGTAACCGTGAGGCTTAAAATTCCCTAATGTTTAGTAACTCAGTTAATGTTGCCTCGATTATTACTTAGTATTATTAATATTATTTAAATATTTTTCCTATTATCTTTATTTTTAAGGGCCAGATAAGACCACTGCTTCAAATTTTTCCTCCTCGCTGTTATTTTTCACCTTAAACAGCTTGCTTCATGTCTATAAAACCAAGCTCTTTAAGGTGAGAGTGCTCTCTTGTTTATTTCAAATGTGTCACCAGCATTAAAGTAATTCATAGATGAGCACGTTAAAAAAATTAAAACTGTTATATAACACTTTCCCTACAACTTTTCAACAACACACTACCACCAGATCACATTTTGGGCATCTCTGCTTTGTAAATTTACCACACTTTTGATCTAAGGTAAGAAAATACAAATAAAAATAATAATAAAAAATAAACAAAACAAACTCAATGTTTTATTTTCTCAGTAATTTTTCTGGGTAATTATCACTAGCTGAATCATATGTACTATTTAAGGTGAGCAGCATAGGAAGGTGAAAAAAATCACTTGTTCAACAGTAAAGAAACAGAAGAACTTAGACAATAATACTGTGGATTTCAGTAAAAATGTCATCTTAATGCAACAGTGATTCATTACTTCTGCATTTCACATAG
Source organism: Cynopterus sphinx (assembly GCA_030015415.1). Taxonomy (NCBI): domain Eukaryota; kingdom Metazoa; phylum Chordata; class Mammalia; order Chiroptera; family Pteropodidae; genus Cynopterus; species Cynopterus sphinx. The sequence goes on along the minus strand of CM057384.1, from coordinate 22,739,923 downwards.
CAAAGGAGAGCCAGATTGGCAAGTTCTCCTGCCGAATTCTCTCTATCCATTCTTTGCCTTCTCTAATCAACTAACTCTAGATTCTCCGCAAGACTCTGATGAGTCTTCCTTTTTTCTTTTTTTTTTTCATTTTTAATGTTAACGACCATTAGTGTTTCACTGGGAAATAACTGGGCAAAATTTATTTTCATTTATATTTCTGGGTAGGCTGTGTGGCTTTCATATAGGCCATTTCCATTCCTCTCTCTGACATTCCTCTCAAAGAAAATTCTACAAATTTTTGTTGTTGTTGTTTGTTTTGTGCTGCACCTACCCACACGGTCTCATTTCTCCATTCCCCCCACCTGGACTAGCCATTCCTTCCCATCCTGCTGAAGTCTCCTCTCTTCATTCCATCTCTGAGCTCCTAGAACCTTTTGTCATCTGACCTCAGAGACCGAGCTCTCAATCTTAAAAAGTCATAGAAATTTTGCCATTTATGTCTATTTTTGTTGTTGTAGTTGTTGTTTTAGTCAATCGTATCTAGAAACTATCTTAGAGGAAGATCGTGTAGCACAAATCCTCTGTTATTAGAACTCAATAATGCCAATTAAGAGGAATTTTAAAGATTATTTGAGTGGTTTCCAAGTATTTTAAAACTGTAGTTCTTGGATTCAAACATAGAAGCCTACAGTTAGAACAGACCAGGGCTGGGTAAACCACCCTTAGCAACCTATTTTGTTTATCTTGTTTGATCATTTTTCTAAAGAATTTCTCAAACTCTGAGCAGCAGAGTTTGATAGTCATTGAAGGGCATTCTCATTTCATAAATGAAGAGACAGGAGCCCTGAAAGAAATTTAGGTAACCTGCCAAAAGACATAGAGCTGACACCTTGCATAGGGATGGCAAATCATTCAACCAGTGTAGGTACTAGTTCAATAAAATGTATTGGTTGACTGCCAGTTGTCAAGTAGCAATTACCTAAGCTTCACTTCTAGACCAACAAACCCTGGGAATATTGATTTATATCAGGAAAAAATGGGTGCCACAATATGAGAAACCTTTAGTGAGATATATTTGTGTCTGCTAATATTTTAATTAAGATGTTTGGAATATAAGACAATTTACGCTTGGTTATTGCCATGAACACCTGGGGAAGTTAAGAACCTCCTTAAGCCGAGGCTAGTTCAGTCTCCCTTACTTGATGCTATGCTTGATGAATGCTCTATATTTAATATCACTCATCCAAAGAGTCAGTTAGCGAAATAAGATGAGCAATGGCCCTGCTAATGGAAATCACATTTCTTAGGGGTCAGCATCCTTCTTAAAGGGGTCTTTTACTGTCAACCAAATAAAACTGCCTCTGCATTGACTTTGAAGAAACTGAAGATAGATAGTCCCCCGTGTTCATTATTATTAACTCAATACTTAGGAGAACTGATTAATTTGCAGAATTTTAAACATCACATTGAATAAATCTATATTTTTTTTATTTGCCCATTTATACACTTAACAAAATGCTGCTTTGTATTTAAAACATAGTTTGCCTTATTTAGATATCTCCTTGTATCCTGTAACTCTGGTGGGTTTAAGAGGCTTGCATTGTACATCCCAGGCATCTGTTGATTTTCTCCCTTTATGAACTAGTTATTGATATTACATTTAGAAATCTCTTAATTACCATGGAGCCATTTTTTTAGGTGGATATAGAACCCAAGACATTCTCTTTTGAAGGTGACTCAGGACTTCATACTGCAAGCCATAATCTGGATTTTACTACCTAATTTACATTCTATCATCTCTCTTTTTCTGACTTGCAAAGGAAAAAAGTCAGTAAAATATGTGTAAGGCAATCTATCTAGAGGATAATTGTGTATCTTTTGAAAGATGATCCCTGTCCAAGAAGTTCAATAGTAATATGTAATCTATGTTGACTGCTTTAATGTGGATAAAAATTTGCTTTCAAATATAATGTCTTTTTGATAATATTTTTCTCTAAAATTTTTTTGTTTAATGTTTTTCCTGGCATCGATCTAGTTCTTCTGTGACCTTTAGCTTTCCTCAGTATAAATATGTCCCTTCAGAACCTCTATTCATTGACTCAATTTCATGGAAAAACTTTGAAAACACACTATTTGGACCTTTGCGTATGTGCAAATTAGCAAGAAACTGAAACTTTGGGTTTACTTACAAGGCAAATTTATCTTAATAACTATATTTTTTGGCATATAGAATAACAGCAATGGGCTAACTCAAATTTTAAAGTGATATAGGTAGATTTGAAATTATGTTAGAATTAGTGCCTCATCTTTTGGAAAAAAAGGATGAGAGGGGAATTGGAGCTATCCAACAAACCATCCATCCTGGCCAGTTTCTGAATCACAATTAGCCAAGTGTTTGTCCTTAGGTTTAGGTTTCCAATGGTTTGAATACCCTTAGCCAGTCAAGGTTCAACACAAGCTAATTTCCCAAGGTATACTGGTTCAGGGTATGGAGCTTTCATGCTTGTTTATTCCACCCTTGCTCCCTTGTGCTTGTTGGTCTTCCATTTTCTACAATACTCCTGCCCTTGTCTTCCATCACATTTCATTATATCTGGATTCTAGACCTTCTGATCCCGCTTGATTCTAAGTGTCCCTTGGTCTTAACTTATTCTTGTCCTAAGAGTACTTGAATTTGTCCTACCTTTGTCTGGAGACAAGATAATTTATTCTCCCAGAACCCACTGAAGCTTCTCTGTCCTTGGTGACTCCAGTGAACTTCATGATACCTAAGACAACATTGAAGATTACTTTAAATAACTGAAGATGTAAAATAATGAAAAAGATCAACTGCTTAGCGATACACCAAGATAGGTAATTTAATGTTAGCCTTTTATTTTAATTTCAGAATTCTAATCTTATTCTTATTAGTTGGCTTACAGTGGTTGTTTTTATTTTTTTAACACTGTAACCATACTGCATTACTGTAGTGCATTTTAAAATTTTCTAATGTTAAATCTTTCTACAAATTACTTAAAATCCCATCTCATTTACTCAGCCTTAATTTAAAGAAAAGAAACATGAAGTATACTCCATAAACAGGGTAAAATTATAATAGCAGAACAGCAATAACCTCGACCACCCATATAATGAGACTTCGGCTTCTGGAAAATTTGGCTCAACACATGTGTCAGTGTCAACCGAAGGCTGAGATCTATTAAGAGCGCACTCAGACAGTCTGATTATGTGTTTCTTGTTTGGTGACAATTACTTTCATTTTGCATCAACATTTCTGTGAACGTCCAACAATTTGTTTTTGAACCGAAGCAGATTTAAAAAATATATAATTCTATGCTGTGGTGAATAAGTGTGTTCTTTAGTAAATAACCATTAGCACACACTCTGCTCATCTAACCCTTCAGATGAAATCGCCAAAACTTTTTAGTAAATTGGCAAATTTGGTCAATTAATATTTTTGAATACTAATTTGGCATGTTTGTTTACTTTACTGAAGACAACTGATGAGCAAAACAGCTAGCTAATTTGATTTAAATGAATAAATCAGTTGTATGTGTACACTGCATCTCATTTTCAAGAACCAAATATATCAGTAAAACTGCTTTGACTAGGAGAAGTACACTGCATATGTATTTTGTCAAAAACTTGTATGACCCTGGAAAAGTCACCTGACTTTTTAGATTTTTATTTCCTTATTGATATCATGTCATCCATACTTTCATCACTGGAAAATAGAAATGAAATAGTGACCTTGGCTTTTCTGAGAAATGTTTATAATCACACATGAAACAAAAAGTATTTTAGTTTACCAGGTATCGTCAGAATATTTTTTTAGGAAAAAAACTATTTTTTAAGAGAAAACGTTCTGATAAGAACTTAGGTACAGAGAAAGACATGACAACACAGATGTTTCTGGAATCTTAAGCAACTAAAGTTGTTCTGCATAATCAATCAATCAATCAATCTATAATTTTGCTTCTTAGATATTAAAGAGAAAAATAGGAGGTTGAGAAGGATCAGATAGACAGAGGAGGAAGTCCCCAATGACAGGATAAACAAATATCTTTCTACAAATAGAGATATGTATGATTTAACTTAAAGTGGTTTCCATTGCTGCATTACAAACTCTTCCTCTTTTTCCACTTCATTCTCCCTGAAACATATCATTTGACCAGTTAAAGTAGCTTGCCTTAGATCAGACAAGGGCATAGCCCATATCCAAACCCAGATATCTGGTCTTAAAAGTTTAAGATCTATGTGATATCAACTCTCTTAAATTTTCCAGCTGGCCTGACCTACAAAACATTTCAAAGGACTGAGAGACCAAGGTCAATAGTTAAGTGATATAATTCTGAAATCATAAGGTGGGCCAGTCCAATAGGGAGATGATTTTGAGGTCACTGAATTCTAGCCTGGCTCTTGCCTCTGTTCTACTGTTCTATGTAGTGCCCACAGGGAAGAATGGGGTGGAGATTGTGCCTCACTAATCGAATGTGTGCAAATCAGATCTTTATAAAAAGAGTGATGCAGCAAGCCAGGTATCCCAGATTTCCAGCTTCAGTCTTCTCCATTCAGGGACTGCTTTTCCTCACATGGAAAGTGAGGAATTTGTATTAATGGCTTCCAGGATAAGGAGACCAAAATTCTATGTTTCTTTCAATCCATTATTCCAGGTCGTGTTCTCAGCCAGTGGCATCCTAAAATTCTCCTGTCCTTCAAAAGAATATTTTAGAATGGGGCCCTTTACTCATTGGTGACTATGAAACACACATTTCTAAGTGTGAGCATTCATACTCTTTGCCACGAGAGGTAAGAATAGTTTTGTTCTATATTAAGGAGGGAGAATGTTCCTTATTTCAGCCAGCAAAGAAAATACTGGTTCTGACTGGAACCAGATTCTTTTTTTTTTTTTTTTTGGAGTGGTGTGTATTTTTGTGTGTTCATAGAGGGTATCACATACAATATTAAACAGACCTTGGGAGAAACTAGCTTTTTAAATGACCCCTGAATTGAATTCCTTTGTATACTCACCCCCTAACACACATACAAAAAAATTAAAAATATTTTGTTTGTAATGTGAACTCATCTAAATTAATGTATTCAGTTTGTACATACATATTTTTTTTTCTGATGCTGTATGTATAATTGTGTGATTCTTATATTCTGTTTCCTTTTATATACATATTATTGTCCAAGAATAAGGGCTTCTTTTTCTGTGTGATATTTTTGTGTGGTTAACACTAAGACTTAACCATCAGAATAAGATTTGTCATGGAAGGGGCTAGGCAAAAGAAATTACTGTTGTAAAGCTTCCAAATAAATCACTGATTACCAAAAGTGGCACGGTAGTCTCTTGGGTTACATTATTAAGATGCCCAAGAGGAAACTAAAGTCAGTAAAACTAGGTGTTTGGTGCCACTTTTGAAATTCAACGTGAGGATTTTCTGAATTTGAATACTTCTATCACAGCTTTTTTCTTTAGCAAAGAAATGGCATGGTTGTTTTCTCTTCATAAATCTGTCTATACATTATCAAGCTGAATTTAAATTGGTTATTTTTTTGCTGGTATGTCTACCCTCTTAAATTGGATTTGTATTAATTTTCTGTCCTCACTAGTACTTGCAACTTCTTCCAAATTAGTGTTGCTTTATGTTTTAATTAGTATGTGGTCCCCTCCCTCATTAATTAAGGTATTAAATAAGGCCAGCTCTTCTCTAACTGCTGGTGTTCCTCCCACCCCAACAATGCCTCTCTCAACCTGGACACATTTGCATTTATCACTGCCCTCAGTTGACCATGATCCAAGCAGGCAAAACAACCACATTCTACTTCAAGGTTACTTATTCTGCGTTCTGCAAATGCATTTTCATTACATGCTAAACCTGATGTGTTTATCCAGTCCACATGAATCATTACTAAAATCAAACCCACTGGAAACCAGGAGAATGTCAGGGAAAGAAACCCACTGGCTTAAAAGGTGTTGGTATAATGGGTCTTTCTTGCAATAGTTGGGAAGTCTGAAACCAACAAGATCGATAGAGTTTGCATCTCAGACACAGTAGATAATCTATGGGGCTGGAACAATCACTACTGATTCCTATAGGCTGGAAAAATGCATCAATGGATAGACAGACATGTTTATTATTCCCAATAAATGCTCTGGGTCTGACAATTTTTCTTAGTTTAATGTATGAATTTCATTTCATAACAGCAATAAGACACTCCAGGCTGTGCATTTGTTAGGGATTATTGCACTTCTTGGGTGGTTTAAGTCATTCTGCCTTTAGTCTTATGCCATATAACATGACCCAAGGTACCTTATAAATAGCAGAGCAATGCACTGCCTGTCATGTGTTATAGCTTGAATAGCCTTGTAAAGGGACATGGATTATAGAGGTATGATAATAACTATAAAACAGGAATGGTAATTTAAGTGCCTGTATTGGATAATCTGTATGATTAGTATTTTTTTATTTTTCTCTTTTGTGTTTCATTCTACTTAGAATTCTCATTTACTGAAATCACTGCTCAACAATACAATGTGCTAATGGGGTTGAAGGTAATTCAAGTTCTAATTTAATATTTTAAGCCTTCTCATTGTTTTGTTTACCAATTAGCTGTCAGAGGTTAGACTAGAATTAGCTGGCTTACATGGCAGCCTCATTGGTTCAGAGATCACAGCTACCACAATAAATTACAGCAAATATTCTAAGGGTTGAATTCTTAAATTCTGTGTAAAGTGATACCAAAAAAATCCATGTAAAATAACACCTAAATGTTTCAATATCACAACTGAAAGAGGGAATGAACACCACTTGTATTTTGAAGTTAAAGTTGTAAATTTATAACACATAACATTAGGCCTAATGAGGATTTAGTATTTTGTAAACCGGCATCTTATTGTGTCAGATGCACCTTTTTCTTTAGGTTATTTTTTTTATTATTACTATTACTATTATTATTATTATTATTATTATTATTTAGTAGTAGTAGTAGTAGTAGTAGTAGTAGTAGTAGATCTAGAGGTTTGACATAATAGTATTAAAATTTATCCACATTTTGTTTGTTTTCAGTCATTTATTATAAGGAAAATAATGACAGTGTTAACTGTCAAGAGTCTGGCTGGGGTTAATGAGGGAAAAAGAGATTAATCAATAAGTAGATCAAGTGTCTGAGTTTCTATTCCCCCTCTTTAGCTGACTTGGACAACACAAGACCTTTAGCGCAGCATGGAATATTTTTCCTCATCATTTCAGTGGGAAAACTATTATGTTAGTGTAAACTTAGAAGAAGGACAATAGGTTTATATTTGTGCCACATGTCTTTCATATCTATCTATCCCTACCTGCCTGCCTGCCTGCTTACCTACCTGACACGTAAAGGATTATGGAAGGTAACCCGCACCACACACTTCATCTAGCCACTGGTCCCGGAGACACTCAACTGTCACTCCATTTCAGGACAGATATTCTTTTTCACATCTTTTTATTTGCATAAAACAATATGGTTATGTCACAGACTTTCATAATTATAGCATTGGAAGAAGTCCTATGAACTTTCCAGAACAAATTTTTTACTCACATAGAAATTCTGCCTACTATGTGCTGGAAGGATGGTCATTCTCTCCTATGATGGATGTTTACTGCTGGAGAAATGAAGTTAAAATTTTCTAAAGTTATATCAAAATATACCTCTTTATAATTTATCCTCATTGGTCAAGGTATAGCCTTTTACATTAACATAAAAAAAATGCTGTTAAGTGTCTGATTTTAAATTTCTATAAAGACTACACCTCAATATTTATTTTTAAATTTATTTTTAATTCCAGATAGGAAGTTCTATGAGGCACATTGCTAATTATAACATGCACACTTAATGATGAAATTCTGTAGTGACTGCAGAATGTTCTACAAAGCAGTTTATAGATTAAATTTTTCCATGTTTCATTCAGTGAAAGGAGAAGAGAGACAGATAACATGGACAATAGCCTCCATTTAAATTCATGTAATAGATCTAATATGGCACTTTGTAGCATTTTGCAGAGCTGTTCTTTTAATTTTATCAGGATAGGAGTAGTTACTTTTTAACAAAAGAATAGGATTCAAAGAGTGTAATAAAAAAGAACAAGTACCTTGATATTAATTTTTATAATATTTTACTGTAGTAATATATAGCTTTTTTAGTTTTCTTTTCTCTTTAATACTCTTAGAAATTGCAAGCCTGTCAAGGGCTAAAACCAGGCCTAATTACTTATCTTAGCAACTACATATGTCTTCCAAAAAAATATATATTCTATCAATTCTAGATAAAATTAGTTATTAATAAACTTTTCTTCCAAGTATTCTTAACACCCAACTTAAATACAATACCCACTCTACTTTCTGGTCACATTTCCTTCCCACCAAAGCTTTCTCAAAGCTTACTACAGCCCATAGTCGCTTTTTTCTTTATGCTTTTTTTTGTAATAATTGGTAGACTGGCCATTGTTACCGATTATTTATGTTACATTGTGTAGTAATTACATTGTCACATTAAACTATTTTTGTATGTTTTATATGATTATTTACTGTTTTACTTGTTTGTCTTTATTGATCAGTCGAATTTTAAACTACCAATTGTAGAACTGCTCTTACAGGCCCTTGTATAATTTGTATTAGGGTAGGCACATGACAAGAACAAGCTATATTTGCCCATTTTTATCAGACACTTTGGTGGTTTCTTTAATTATTTTCAGTGTCCAGGCCATCTGACTTTAATAAGGGAGGAATGAGAAATGTTAGAAAAATTACAATTCACAGCATTTCGTTGGGTTAGAACCAAGTATGAATGAGGTGAGGTAAAATGTGCTTTATCATTGAAGTCTCATTTCAGAAACTGCACAATGACAGGTAAAAGTACTATATATATATATATATATATATATATATATATATATATATATATATTTGAATGCTCAGAAAAGATAAGAAAGCCTGAAGAAGAACAGATGTGTTAGAAGTGCAAAATGGATTAACATCAAAGCCCCCTGGGAAAAATCTGAAACATGAAATGTAGGCTCCTGACTGACAAGAGCTATTCAGAGAATGTTCAAAGCCTGGCAGTGCATTTCAGGCTGTGTCTCTCCCTGAGCTGTGAGAGGCCTATGTGGCAGGTAGAGATGCAGGGGGGGAGGGGAACCCTCTCTGAACTTTGGGTAAATGCAGCTTCCTGTGTGTGCTGACGTGCAGGATATAGAAAGGCAATGCATATATATTTTTTTTAAAAACCATGAAAAGACAGAGTCTGTTTCATACATAGGCAGAGAGAGAAGCCATAGATGTGTTTGATATAAAGAGTAAAATCCTACTCACCCATCACAATGACTCAAATGTGTAGTATTTATGACTAATTTATCTGGTATTTATAGGCTAGAAACAGTGTCTTCACTATTTCTTGTAGTTCTATCATGACCTTACAGATTTTAAATAATCATCTGATAGTACAAGCCAGGGACCAGAAACTGCATTATCTTTCTCAATAGTTTCAAACAAATTATTTGCGAATAACAATATTTTTGAAAACAGTCCATTTTGTTTTAAAACACGAACTTGTTTATTTTACAAAATTCAGCTAAATTCAGTGAAAGCTTGTGTCTGGAAATCTTGAGTATAGTTGGAGTCTTAGAAATAAGACAAAAAGTTAGAGAAATATCTTTGGAATTAAAGAAGATTCTAATTAAAAGATATCCTATCTCTTACTGTAGACCTTAAAACTGAGCTATCACTTCACTTTATGACTGTCTTTTAAGTAGTAGCCCTAGAAATCATTACCATGTATCTGAAAAGTAATTAGACTTTTGATTCTTTTTTTCAAAACTTCAGTGAAACCTACATTACCCAAAATATCTCATGGTACTTAACTCTGCTGCCCATATTCGAAGTGGTGACAAGCCCTTCTTTGTGAAGGTGAATTTGATACTAAGAAGAGTTGAAGATTGAAATTACACCTGTCAAATGAGAAAATACTGCTTCCCCCCCCAAAAGAAACGGAAGTCATTTCCTATCTCTCCAGAATGTTAGACGATGGTGGGAAGTATCTACCAACTTCTAACTAAGAAACATAGATATTCCAACTCATGTTCTATCAGACCTCACTGCTACTAAGAAAAACAAAGCTCTGCTCCAATATTGTGTACATAATATAAAATATTAAATAATGAATGAAATCAACAAATACATAGAGTCTATGATGTTATAGGGAATGTTGTGAGAATATAAGAGAGAATAAAAATGTAATCATGACTGATGAAGCTCACATTATTTAATTATCTATCAGATCAATCCTGGTACATTTATCACAGTCTGCTTTGTTATTCTTGGATACCTTTTCCCTTTTCATGACCTGTTTCCCCACCAACTTTTAATTATATTGAGGTAAATATGGCATGGAAATTAATAGCCTGCATATGGGTTCAAATTCTATGTTTTCCATTTAATAGCTTTTACGATCTTTAGCAATGCTTCAATTGCTCTGTTCCTAATATCTCCATTCTTGACTTTTCTCAAAAGTAAAATGAAGGAAAAATAGATTGTTTCATTATTGTTATAAATCAAGTACAGTAATAGTAATAAAGAACTAAGCATAGTACTTGGCACAAAGTTGTTCAATAGCATTACTGCTGATGTTAGACACTATAGCTTCTTCCCTCTACTCAGTCTACTGGAAGACCTTGTGCAATACCTACAAAGAAGCTGACACCAAATGCTAGCACACTGATTAATTTTGGTGTACCTGAAAGTAAAATTTTGTGAATGCATTGTTAGAGAAAAAAGTTCCTAATCATTTACAAAATACATAAAACTGGCTCTACAAGTGATTGTCACCATGATGCAATCTGAGATTCCTGAAACTGAATAAGGTTCTATTTCTATTGCTCTACATTTGTTTCCTGGAAACCTGATATTTTCATAATATTTCAAAATAAGCATTTTTATCCATAACAATTTGTCTTTTAAATGTAGCTATCACTGAGATAGGCAGTTTATTAGTTAAATTTGTCTGAAACTTATTTATTCAAGTAACTATATGAATTAAAAAAATTGGTGAATTCCTAAGGTACAGAAACTATCATTCATATTTGTGTTCACAGTAAATAAAGGAGTATAAAATTGGTACTTAATATTTATTTAAGAGGATAAATGAATAATTCCATTTGTGAATAGAAAAGACTATCTTTTCAAAAGCATTCTAGTATGTGTTAAGTTCCAGGTTTGGATTGGTGGTGGGTGATCGGTGGTTAAAGAAGGAGCTACCGAGTTGCTAATGGGGTCAGAATTCAAATGAATAATTCAGAGAAGACTGAAAAAAATGTTTCTACATTAATTTTGTTTCTACACCTTTCCCTATGACATCAAACAGCCATTTGGGTAGACAGTAACTAAGGTCTAGAACCACCTATAAGAAAAATTTTAGCTTTATTTATGTTAGAGATAGAGGGAGAATTTCTCTCCTAGGCCAGAAAGCTTCTTTCCAACTAGAAGCATCATTGTGCTCTGGAGAAGCTGCCAAAGGGGCTTCAACTGCTCATTTCCTCTACCAGGATAAAAGAGAACAATGAGAAACCAATGATGGTGAGTTATTACCTAAGTATTAATATTATCTGAGGAAAAACTTAGAGCTGTAGAAAATAGTTGATCTTAAAATTTTATCTCAAAACTTTTGAAGGAAAATTAAAAGAAATTTAAACAGCCTTGGTACTTATTTCTCAGTAAAAATCTGCTTTTTGTTTTGTGTTAGGATTATAATCAAAACATTCCCCCTTTTACTAAACTTGAATGTCTGCTTGAGGCTATTGTATGTTGTTACCTAATATCTTCTAAATTGTTCATCAATTTTCTACCAACTCTTTCTTTTCTTTATGAGGGGTGTTATCTTTTGAAGAATCAAAAGCTTGGATTACAAATGTATAATTTGCTGTTCATGGCTGGGAGTAGGGTGGAGAGTGAGGTGAAATGTCTTTGTCTTGAACTATGTAGAGAAGAAGGCTGAGACATGTCAGTGGTAAATTCCTGGCATGTGAACCCTATAACATACGAAATTATAGTGGATTAAATTCTTAGAGTTTCTCATTGTGCTCTTCTTCCTCATCTCACCTTCTTCCTTACATATTTTGAGACAAACACTGATATGTCAGTTTATAAAGTAGACCACAGTTTTTATCCATTAGCTGGGACTCCATGTATCATCCAAGTTGGCCTGAGTTTTGCAGCATTTCTACAGTGGTGGCACCTGGTCTGTGAGAGATCATATATTAGGTGAATCCAGTTCATCTGCCATAAGACAAATTTCTGCTATCAGAAATTTACCTCTTTCCTCTACTTTTGAAAAATGGAACACATTTCTATAATTCTCTATAATACTTTTGTATCTAACCAATAGGCTAGTTTTATGATTTTTGATATCTGTTAGGTTATACACATTTACTTGTTTGAGAAAACACACTAGAAAAAAGTGTAAAACTTTATAAAGAAATGTCAGTAATGTAACCCTAATATTTTTAAGACATTTAAAATAATCTATATATCTAAAATACAAGAAGGAGAAAATCTCATTTTTGAATGCCAATTAATTACCATGTTTCCCTACATGGTAATGTACATTATCTCATTTAACACTCACAGAAACACTGTAAGGTATATATGATTTCATTTTTTAATTGAGGAAACTGAATTGCACTCATATTAAACAATTTGCAGGACTAGGATGAGAATCCAATTTGTGGGTCTCTAAAGCCCAATATTTTCCAGTTACATTAATATCATCTCCATATTAATGACATATATTTGCTTAGAAATGTATAATAATAATGACAAGAACAATAACACAGTAACAAAACAGCTAACATTTATTAATATTTAACATGGCCTTAATCAAGTATAATTCAATTTAATCATCAAAACGATTCTTTGAAAAAAAAGCACTATTATTCTTAAGAGGAAAAAAAAAAGATAAGACAAAAATAAGGTAAATAATTTACTTAAGTTTGCACAAATGGTAGTGATGGACAGGTATTTAACCCCATGTCTCACTCCAAAGTTCACAGTCATAATAACTGTGGTAAGTGCTTAACTATGGTAAGTGCTTCCACATCTATTATTTTATTTGAGCCTATAAAACTTTATGAAGGGGTAGAACAAGTATCCTTTCACTTTACAGGCAATGAAATACAGGGTCAGACTTGTAGAGGGCTGGTAAGTGGCAGGGCAATGTCTTAAGCTTGGATCTTGTGACTCCAGTGCACACGCTTCTTATTATATTCTACAGGACTTCATGTGATGTCTGTGTAATGGAGACAAAATGGCATGTGACTTTTTTGTGAAAGAAGACATAAAGTTCCACATTCTTTTCCACAACTTGCATCTGCAAGGCACACAGGACATCATAAAAAGAGTGTGGAAAGATTGAAGTAAGTCTTTTCACCTCCTTGAATCTGATTCCTCAGCCAGTCAAATCAGCCTAGTAGTAACTCCCTCACAAATTTATTGCTAAAGGCAAATGAGGTAATATCTGTGACTGTTCTCATCTTAATACTATTTTATAGTAAACGGAATATAATTCTTTCCCTCAAGCAACTTACAATCTGGTTCTAGGAGTAAAAAGTATTGCATATGAAATAATAGCAAAAAATGGAAAGTATGTGAAAATTACTATGAGCGAGGAGTGGTATTATCAGACCAATTATAGGAAGAGATGATGAACTGATTCTTCAGGGATCAGCTCTTCAGTAAAGGAATGGCATTCCAGGTGAAGGGAATGATTTGACTCTCTTTGACGTCTGTGCTTTTATTAATCAGCCACTTTGAAAAAGATCCGCAGGCCACATTTTCTATGGCACCTCAACAATGTCTTAGGCATAAACCGAGTAGCTAGTTTCCTACTTAGTGCTTGAAGCTCTCCATTCAGTATCAATTTTTTTTAGTCCATTTTTCAGACTTTTGGGAACCTACTGCAAAAATGCACTAACTTGTGGAAAAAGAAATACTATAAATTCTTACCTAGCACTCATAATTTTACATGTATAAATTTCTTATATTGTTATTCTGTCTAAGAGCTAACTGAAAGCTGAAGACTAAGAAATGGAAATGTTTAAAAGAAATAATAAGGAGGTGGAGCAGAGGGACACTAACCCTAGCTGGCAGTTCTTGTAAAGTAGTTCTGACAGCTGGAGATATAGGAATGGAATTGTGTAGTCAGAGGAAAGGGAACCTAAAGGTCTGCTTGTGGCAATGCAATAATATCTGATTTTACAGCTTATGTTTGAGGCCCATTAACTTACTTGTCTCAGGAGACACAGTATTCACTCAGAAAACACATAGACGATGAGGGACAGGAAACAGTAGAGGCAGTCCCCATGAAGCCAGGCTTCCCTGCCAACCACAAACACCATTTTTACTATTCCAAACCCCAAGCAATCTCTATTTATATAGTCCTTCTTTGATTTGACCTAAATAAGAACAAAGTATGTATGTATGAGTTTGCTGACACCTTGAAAGCAGAGAGTTTGGTTTGGTTTTTCTTAAGAGGTCACAAAACAGAGATTGTTGGTACTGAAGAATCATATTACCTCAACACTCACCTTTTCCAAGCAAGATTTGAATCAGAAGCACTGGCAGCTAATTTGTCTCAGGATTTTCTTTGCTCGTAGGAGCCCATTCAGTTCTGTGAAAGTACTGTTGAGGTAATGCCCCCTGTGGCATGCCCTTAAGTAAGGGCTGATGTGAATTTATGGATAAATAGCCTGGTCATCACTGTGGATGGGATGCCTCTGAAATAATTCTTTAGACTGAAATCCAGTGTTTTCCAGTAGGATGAAGCTTAAACTGCCCAAATAGGAACATGTTTAATAACATAATTTATTGGTTTCTTCCCCCTTCCTGTCTTACTTCTTCATTCCCTTGATGAAGTTACCTGGGATCACTTCACCAAAAAGCTATTTGCACTTGAATCATCATGTCAGAAAAGCATCCTATTGATGATACAATTTCTTATAATATAGGTGAAAAGTGCACTACCGGTTTCTTTGCAAAGGCCTGGCACACTCATTGAGGAAAATAATAACACGAGTTCATAGCATTCCACAGTCAAAAAAGCCTTTAAAGCCACTTTAAATAACACTTCATTTCTTCCCAAAGAAGCCAAGTAAGAAACCCATTAATAGTAATGCTTTTCTCTTGTGCATAATTTTGCAGTTTTAAAACACTTTCCCATATTTAATCATATTTGATCCTCATGACAACCCTGTAAAAAATGTAGGGCAAATGTTAGCTTGAGGGACAATGTAGAGTGGTGGAAAGAGTTCTCTGAACTGGGAGTCTAGGGGCCTGATTCTGTCAGTAATTAGCAGTGCAACCACAGGCAAGACCTTAACCCTCTCCAAGTCTTCGTATCCTCATCGTGGCATGAGGGGCTGGTCTATGGGATTTCTAAGATTGTTTCCAATAGACAGAGATGGAGAGTGGAGTATGTGGGTATGGTATAGCTTCCTTAGAGTTAGACAGTGGTCAGTAGCAGAATGGGGACTGAAAACAAGATCTAGTAAGTTTAAAGAAAGGGTCCATTAAATAGCAAATGATATGTAGCACTGATGAAGGGCCTTTCATAGTAGCCATCGAGAACACATTGTGTACCACACATAACCATGAGTTCTGAAAAAATTCTGTAAGATATTTTTTATTCCCAATTTACAGATTAGGGACCCTAGACTCCAAGTGTTCATGTCACTTGGCCTATGTCACAAGTTATCAAAGAAGTTTCTGATATTTGTGTTCCAGTTATGTGATTTCAAAAATGTCCCCTTTTATAAAACAAGTGCTCTTGCTTTTTCCAGCACGTCTCACATGAGCAATCAAAAATACTATCACAAATTAAAAATTTGCTATGTATGGATTTAAATCATGATTTCTATGATCATATTTTCTCATCTATAAAATGGGGTAATTATTTCCTTAGAATTTTTGAAAGGATTGAAAAGTGAGGAAGAATTAAAATCTTTGGAATATGATTTCTGCTGAATATATGTTAATCTTCTTCCCTACTCCCCGTTAATTTTTTTCCCCACCAAACTAGTAACCCCAGCTTCACACAAAGGCCACTTTGGTGGCTTCATACAAGGAAATCTGCCTCTCTCTTGCAAACGCACACGGGTAAGGCTGAGAGGTGGAGTGGTACATGATAAACATGAATACCTTGCAAATTTATGTTTCTTGTCCTGTCTCTGTTCTGATTACAGCCTATTAAGTTTCTGAAAAACTCTGGCTGTCTATGGTTCTAAGATTCTTATTATATTTAACTACTTTGCATTGCCCACTCTTCTCAACATTTTACCCATGAGCTTGAGTGTATCCACACATTTGGGTATGAAGGAGATTATTTCACTCACTCTCAGATTCTGCTGTTGAGTGATTCATAACTAGTGGGCTATGACTGTGCCATAAGGCTAGTAGGACATGTTGCATAAACTGCGGAAATGATATAATTATATTTTAGCTTAAATAACATCAGAAAAAGTTTAATTAAGACTTTTAATTAATAGTTGAAAGATTAATCAATCAATAATTATAGCAATGATTATAGGATGTAATTGAGCCTAATTGGAGGGGGCTGATTAATGATCAGAATAAAACTTTCAGATTCCCTATCTTGAAAATACTCAGAAATAATAAATTTTGGCTCAAAAAATTAAAAAATAAATGCCAGGATTGTAGATAATGTGTCCTTGGCAACTAGGCCATGAAATAGAAAACATGATTGAAGCAAAATAAATTATTCTATTTTTTTTCAACTTGTACATCATTATACTGATAATTTATACAAGTTTGAGATTAACAGGAAAATATGCATATCAAGAAGTCTATAGAAAAAGAAAAAATAAAGAAATTGCTTGAGACAATTTCCTTTGGAAGCTAATTTCTCAGGGGTGCTCTTTCCATCTCCAGAGGCAGAATGGCTGTGTGAATTCAAATAACATTCTTATCAGAGCATCATAGGAATAGATTCGGTAGAGGATCAGACATCTCAAGGAGACAGTCTCTGTTTATAGGATGACAACCCCTTTCACTTCTGCCTGATCTGTTCTATCAAATTCAAGTGGCTACTGGGACCAATATCAATTCTACCTGAAGATGGTTCAATTCTCTTTGGAAAACAGGTAGGTGATCTCATTTCAGGGTCATCTAACTGATGAGGATGAATCCCACAATGCACAGCCCAGATGGAAATATATGTTTTCAGAGAGAGTGTGTGTGGGGGAGGAGTGGTTCATTTTTTTGAGTAGACAGCACCACAACATTGATCCCACACACTAGTCTCAAGAAACAGGCCAAATAGTGTCCCAACATCTCTGAATACAAACACGGTTAGTAAAGGAAGACAACATGACAAATTATTTTCAAATTTTTAAAAACCCCAAGAAAATCTATTTTAATTACAAATTGGGAACTGACTGCTGACATATTTGCCAGGGACTTATATCTATTTTCTTTTGTTCCCTCTCCAACTTACATGTGCCCTCTCAACCTAAATGCAATCTGAGTCATGGCAAGTATTCTGTAGGCAAAAACTTTAACTAAGAAATTAATAATAAGAATGTTTACATTGATGAAATACTATATTTGCATATACTTGTCAATGTGACAAATTCACAGGAAAGACTGTATATCCCTGCCTTTAAGTTCTACAGAGCTAACAATATTACTGACTGAGAGCATGAAATAGTGATAAGAGTAATGAAATGAAAGCCTTCCCCAGTTGGTCTTTGGTTTTGGTTAAGTAATCTAAACACTCTTGCCTTCGGTTACTGCATTTATAAAAACAGCATGTTTTCTGATTTTTTCCCCATACTTTATTACCCCATTACAATGCTACAATGCAATTTTGACACTATCTGGAGTTAATGTAGACTTCACAAGTTAAAAGCACAGACCCCCCACAAGTCTGCCCTTACTCTAGACACTAATCACATGTTCTGGGGTTTCCAGGAACCCACACTACTGACCAAATGGCAACAAATCAGGCAGTTCCCACTACCACTTCAGTTCTTGATAATTTAAGAAAAACTCACAGAACTCAGTAAAATTCTATACTTACAATAACAGTTTATAATTATTATAAAGGATAAAAATCAGAACCAGCCAAAAGAGAGACCTGTAAGATAAGGTCTAGGATGGTCATGAAGATGGAGCTTTCAAGTCTTCTCTCCCTAGAATCAGGGAACATCACCTTCAAAGCATGTCAATGTGCTAACAAATTAGAAAGGTCACCTGAGTGTTAATGTCCAGAGGTTTTATTGGCATTTCCTTGAAGAGGCATGACTGATTTAATAATTGGTCATGTGACTGAAGCTTCAACCCTTTTTACCTGTCTAGAGGTTGAGTGATTGAGTTGATATTACATAGCTTAAGGTTTTCCCAACATGGCTAGCCTATATCCTGAAACTATGTAAAGGCCCATCATGAGTTACCTTATTAGTATAATCTCAGGTGTGATCTCAGGTTCACACCATGAATAATAAAGATACTCCTATCACTTACATAATTCCAAGAATGTTTCTTATCAGGAAACTAGGAAAAGGACTAGAATTTTTTTTATGCAATACCTATGGA
Organism: Cynopterus sphinx; assembly: GCA_030015415.1. Taxonomy (NCBI): domain Eukaryota; kingdom Metazoa; phylum Chordata; class Mammalia; order Chiroptera; family Pteropodidae; genus Cynopterus; species Cynopterus sphinx. The sequence continues at coordinate 22,721,306 of CM057384.1, read as the reverse complement.
TTGTTGTACTAAATAAACAAGAAAATATATGTAATGGTGTTTTGTTACTTTAAATTATTAAGCAAAAGTAATATGCCATGATGTATTATTAGAAAATAAGAGAACAATGCAAGTTCTATTTTATTCATTGTGCTACTATACCACTCAGTTTCAGGAGAGAAATGTCAGTTGGCTTTAGCAATCAGAAGAATTTTCATAGCTAAGATAGAACTGAAGTCAGGTTTTGAAAGATAAATATAGCTTGTTAGAAAGAAACAATCCCTTGTATTCTACTTATGCTGTTGATGCAGTCAAAATAATTTAACAGATAATAAAAATAGGCTTGCTGACGGATCTTTTCACCTTTTGATATATTGTTTTAATGCTTTGTTAAACACAGCTCAAGAAAACATAAGCATTTTTTTTCAAATACCCATGAAAATCAACTTACAAGGAAGAGCAGGTATGACCTCTATACTGAGTCTCAATTTCCCCCCTCTGTGTAATTTGGGCTTAAAGAGCACTAACGTGTGTGGTACCCAAATCATGAGGAAGCTGAGTTCTATTCTTATCTCTATTAATTTCCAATGTGGTCAATTTATACAAGATATTCAACCTTTCACAAAAAACCTAGTTTCTGTACTTGCTAATGAGAATAGTATCTGCCATGTCATCCTCATGAGGCTATTTTAAGACCCAAAAGTGCTTTATAAATTTAACAAACTACCTTATTTTAGAATTAAGTTCAAAGGTAGAGATTAGAAAAAGTTGAAAATGAGCAATCTATCTTTAGTAATATTGCTGCTCATTTTTTCCATCCCCCAAACCTTTCAGCAAACATTCCTCCTACCCATTAGGAGCAGTTCTGCTCTTTTGACTTATTGTAAATTCCAAAAATATATTGTGATATGTTTTTCATTTTGTCGCATAGCCAATGAGAGAGACTAATATATAGTCATATATATCTCTCTCTCTGTGTGTGTATACATTTATATGTGTGTGTGTGTGTATGTGTATATATATATATTTTTTTTTTCATAAATAGAAAATATAATATCTTCTTCCAGACATAGCACATGAGTGAGTGACCCCATATGGGTAGGATGGCATCTCTTGCATTCTGATCATGGAAGTCTTGACAGAATGGGAAGCTGAAGTTTAAATAAATAACCACAGTGTAATTCCTACTTTGGTAGCTGCTACAATAATGTCTGCTAAAAGTGCTGTGGAAGTTTAAATATGAGAAAAATTAATTCTGACTGAGGGAAAGGTCAGGGCACAATTCAGAAAACTGATGATTGTGCTTGGTCTTGAAAGACAAGTTAGGTTTTGAGAGGCAAAGTGGGGGCTGTGTGCACATTTCAAACATAAGCTGTAGTTTGAGCAAAGTGTGAGGGGGTGAAAGAGCAGGGCATGTTTGGGAATAGTGGGTGAAGTGTCAAAGCCAGGATGTGAAAGCCTTGGGTAAAATTGAAAAGATCCACTGCAGCTGAAAAAGATACAGCAAGTGTGTGTGTGTGTGTGTGTGTGTGTGTGTGTGTGTGTGTGTGTGTGTGTGTGAGGGCAGGGGGAGTAGGGGTTTTGTGGGGGGATTGCTGCTCGCATCTTTGTTTTAGAAATAGCACCTTTCTCTTGGTGAGAACTGTTGATTAGTTATACAGGAGAAACTGCAATTTAGGAAACATTTCAGAGGATGACTGTAACAGATGATTTTTGTTCACTGTTTACTATATGCCACACTGTATTCCAAGCCTGCTAAATGTGTTAGTACCTTAAATTCCTAAAACAATTTTATAAGTGAATTTTTGTTATCTCTGTTTTATGTGAAAGAAACTGGGAGCCCAGAGACTTAAGTAATTTGACCCAAGTTGTAACAGGCCATTTGGCTCCAGATTCACGGTTTTTAATCACCACGAGTTGATCAGGGTCCATATTAAAGCAGCCTATAAAAAAACAGAGAAAAGGGAAATCTGTGCTTGACTAAGAAAAATTTTAGAGCTATGATCCTTTTTTTGTGATATCTGATAAATAGTTTGCCTAAAAGGCTAGGAGTAGAAGTAAAGATAAAGAGTAAAGTTTTAACTGGTTGAATTTTGGACTTCTACAGGACATGTATAGACAGTTAGGCATCATTACCTTTTGGTGAAAGTTGAAACCATAGAAATTCATATACTTGTCAAGAAAGAATGTATCACAAAAGGAACAGAAACATTGATTACATAAAAAAATTTAGGTCAGTGGGAAATGCGTGCAATAAAAAATTTGGACATCCTCTCGCTAATTGTGAGTGCGACTCTCTTCCCTATAGGTTGTGCTGGTGAAGTTAGTTGCCATCTGCTTTCATCATAGTACAGAATTTTGACAATTGCTTCTCACTGAATTCATCACTACAAATGAAAATAAGACTCCATGGCCAAAGGCCTAGGACTGTTGAGAAATACTTAATTATCTTAAAATCTCTACAGCCTGGGGAACATAATGGTTATTGGGCTAATCAGATAAAAAGTATAGAATTTTAAATGGTAGAGACTGTATTACTAGAGAAGATTGTCACTCCATTGGAGATGATAAAACCTGAGTGCATAAATGGTGACTGGAGCATACCTTCAGCACTCATAAATCAATACTTGATAAAATGTACTCATGTATAACTAAGGTGATTTCTGTATGGTAGGTTGAATTATCTGATTATACTATACTAGAGGCCTCAATGGAATTAAGCGCAATGTTTTAATTCATAAAAAAGAGTTGGAGCTGGACATTGCTTTATAAGAAGCTGTAGTACAAGTAGCTCAAAATTTAAAGTTGTGAGCTACATACCCTAGGTATAAATTGGAAAGATGCTAAGGCTGCATCACAAGTAGAAATGTGAATTAGGCTGAGGAAATTTTCTACAAGGTTCCTAGAATCAATCAAGTTTACAAAGTTGAAGGATTTCTGATCTTTAGAGAACACCGCCATATTTCTGGCAAAAAAAAAGAAAGAGAAGCACTTGGAAAGCTAGCCAAGAGAGGCAGGTTGATGAGGAGCAGGACCTGTGAGCTTAGAAAACTTAAATAAAGACTATGGGAATTATGAACCTAGGGAGGAATTCTCTGATCATACTTCCTTGGACCTTATCTACCTGGTGGTCTTTCTAATACCCCATAAAAAATACTGGGTCATTATTGGCATGTCGGCTAAAATCACAGTGGAGATATTGTATAGGACAATCACTGGAAGGCCCTGACCATTTAAGGGAAAGTATATTATGTTATCACTTCATTTAAGTCTTCTAGAACTAAAGTATAAAATAAATTTGTAAAATAATTTATGGTATATCCTTCATTCTCTGTTTATTTCCTATATTAAATCATCCCCAACTATGCCAATGGAAAAATATGTTCTGTGCTGAATCTTTGTAATGGTCACTGTCTTCAACATAGTCCTAGAATGTTTGTGTATGAACAGTGCTTGGAGAACATTAAACATTATCACCCATATTCTAAAGCCAGAAACATGACATTTGAAATAAATGTCTCCAATTCAAATAATGTTAGCCTGAAGATCCTACTATGTAACTAACATAAACAAGTCAGAAGAACGAAATGGTGTGACATGGGCAGGCAACAATGAGTGGTGTGAGGTGCTACGCAGTACTACATGGGGCAAGTGGTAGGACAAAGCCACTAGCGAGCAAAGTAAGAAAGGATTGGCATAGCATACTGAAGAACTGTCCTAATTTGTGATGGAGAGCATACACAACTATTAACTCATTAAAACACAGATATTATCAGAAAGATAATCCTGCAGACAATGGGAAAGAGGGGATCTGAGGATTTGGTTATGAGGGTGATGAAATATTCTTGGTAAATGACAATAAGTTCTGACCTAAGAAAATTACCTCATGCTTTTCACTATCAAGTGTCTTATATTGTCTCTATTGTAAGTTTGTTTTGCTGTAGTTAGAGTCCAAATTCATTAAAGATAAGAACATGGTCTTTTTTTGAGCATAGGATGAGAGTTAGTAGAAGATCATTTTATCTAAATGTGTGAGCACACGCTAGCTTTGGGCAGGTCATATGATAAAAAGTACTCAAATTTTATTCTAATACGTATTCAAGTTCCAATACATACTAAATTTAGAATATTATATTAGTGATTTAAATTTGGGGAGGTTTAATATTTTCAATTTAAAAATATGAGAATTGTATTTTATATACTCTAAAATCCTTTCTAGTTTTAATGTTTTATCAGTTTGGTTCCTATAAACTCAAGGCAAGAAGTTATATTTTCTATCTCCAAACTCCTGCTCAAACACATTGGTTGAGTATTGTGATACCATCAACCATGGCTTCTGCACCCTTTCCAAGTTTACAATTCTGATAAAGAAGATTCATGTTGTTCAGAGGCTTTAAGTGTCAAAGTGATTCATATTTTACAGATTGTCCACTATACTGTGATGTCCTAAATGGCCTCCTCATATTCTAAAATAATGCATTTACATGAAGAACAATCACCCTTCAATTGAATATACCTTGAGAAGAAAATGATATAATTATAATTATTGTTGTTTTGAACTTTCATTTAATATATTTTGAGTACTTCAGATTATTTGCAAGATGGGAAAAGTGAATTGCAACAAAGTGTCTATTTCTATCTGTGATTTGTATATTTTTGTGATTACTGCCATTAGAATCAACATGCTTCTTCCTAAATACTATAGCAAATAAAAAGGAGCTTCTGGAGGAAAGGAAAGAATGTTCCCTTGCTACTGTGAATAGCGAGATTAAAATACTTTTTCTCCTGCTGTTCATATGTCCTTCTTATTCCGTAGTCATAGAAAAGTAAAAGATCAGTTTGGAAATATCTTTTTACTATGGCATGTTTGCTTTCCTGAGTAAATACTGTTTAGATGGGAGACCAATGACACTGGGATGCTCTTAATATTGGGGAGTTACCCATTTCCACTGAGAATTGATCACATCCATATCTGATAGCCATGTATTTCAGTATTATTTCTAGTAGATATTCCAGAATTTGACTTACTTTTCATTTACTTTTTTTCTCCTCAACATTTTAAAAATTATCGGTGGGAATTTCAGGCATTAGAAAACATGATAGCTATGTAAATGTAAACAATAGAAATTGAAAAAAATCACAGCTGCAGTTAAATCTTTATATATAAAAGATGAGATTCTGTTGTTTAAAGGACTATGAAAGGAAGGTGACCTGCCTGTTGATAGTTCTTGGGAATAATATTTATCGGAGGTGAGAAACACCTAGGAGATAGGCTTGGGAAAGTCACTTTCATTCTCTAAGTCTTAGTTTCCTCATAAATGAAGAAGTTTGAGCAAGATTTTTTCTAGCATACACACACACACACACACACACACACACACACACACACACACACATACATAGTATGTTTGACATTGGTGTAAACAGGTAAAATGGCCCCCAAAGATGTCCATATCCTAATCCTAGAGATTATAATTATATTAGATTACAAGACAAAGAAAAATTACATTTGCAGCGAGATTTAAATTTCCTAATTAGCTGACCTTGAGATAGGGAGATTATCCTAGATTGTCAGAGTAGGTTTAATGTAATCCTAAGGATCCTTGTAAATGGAAAGGGAGACAGGAGAGAGAATCAGAGGGATTGCAAGTTGATAAAGATCCAAATTTCTCTTGTGGCTTTAGAGATGGAAGAAGAGGGCCACAAATCAAGGATTGCAACAGCCTCTAGAAGCTGGAAAAGGCAAAGAAACAGTTTTCCCTTAGAGGCTTCAGAAAGGAACACAGCCCTGCTGACATTTTGATTTTAGACCAGTGATACTCATTTCAGACTTCGGACTTCTGAAACTTCAAAATAATAAAATTGTGTTGTTTTTAAGCCACTAACTATGTGGTCATGTTACAAAATCACCAGAAAACTAATATGTTAAAGAATAAATTGTTTAAATGTTAAAGTAAGTTATTTTGTAAACTAAATAAAGGAATTTGAAGTGGTTAATACTTTTTCTTACAAGAGTATGTTTTATCACAATCATGATTAGATAGTCATTTATATAAATAACTATCATTTGATCTAACATTTTTGGTTTATTCATCAACATACAAATTTAACAATGCTTAAAAATGTGATCATTGCTATGCTAGGGAAAAATTTGCACAAAAATCACCCCAAAAGTAGTTCTTCCACTTCTAAAGAAGATACAATTAATTCATTTGCAGGTAAATTAATTTTTTAAAAAATATATTAACATCCAAACTTTGTATAAATAACTCAATTACCAAGGAATGATGTAAACTTTCAAAACAATAAATGAGTCAATCTTTTCTTCCCATAATCATGATCATCATCATCTATGAGACGCAGTTACTATAAATGAGGACAAAGTCAGTTTTCTTTATCAAGCCACTCGTGCTTCTCTGAGAGGACTTTGCAAAGTCAATGCTCACATTCTTACCCTCCTTCTAATGTAGAATAAATATTAAGAGCATCAACCGAAGCTACTGCATTAAAAAATGAGTTTTTATGGAGACAGCAGCCCTGAGACTTTCCAGTGAGTGTCCAAGTCACTTTCAAATTTGGTGATTGGGAGGAATGAAACCCTATCTCCATCTCATGGTAACTGTTGACTAGTGAAGAGGTATGACTTAGCCAAGATCACAGTTACCTAAGTAAGACTCAGTGCCTGAAATAAGAATTAGAATCTTACAAATTAACCCTCAAATAATTTTCCTTGTGCATACTCATGTTTCTTAATAGGAGGATTAAAAAAAAAAAACACTCTTTCTCATTCACAAAATATTATTGCCAATGTAAGTTGTAATGAGTCATAAAAACAGACCTTTTCAACAAAATTTACAATAATATCAAAATGAATATAATACTTAGGAAAAAAATGAAGCAAAGAGGTAAAACTTGTATGCTGAAAATTACCAATCATTGCTAAAAGAAATTAAAAAGGCTCAAATAACTGGACAAATGTACTCATTAATGAATTAGGAGATGTAATGTTAAAATAATAATACTCAAATGATCTACAAATTTGATGCAATCCCTATTAAAATCCCAACAGTTTTCTAAAATAAAAAAAAAATTTAAAATTTATATGGAATCTCAAGTGACTCCAAATAGCCAAAACAATCTTTAGTAAAAGAAAGCTGGAGAAATCAAACTTTCTAAATTCAAAACTTATTACAGAGCTATAGTAATTAAAATAGTGTGGTACTGGCATAAAGACAGCCATCCATAGAAGAGGATAGAAAGGAATAGAGGAAGAAAATAGAGAATAGAGGATACAGAAATAAATTCTGGGATATATGGTCAATAGCTTTTTTGGCAAAGAGTGCCAAAATATATGTCGTTTAATGGAGAAACAACAGTTTTTTGTTTTTTTTTAAACAAATGATACTGGATAACTGACAATCCACAGCAAAAGAATGAAGTTTGATCTTTATCTAACATCATCCAGGAAAATTAACTCAAAATGGATCAAAAACCTAAGTATAAAACCTAAAACTTTAAAACTCTTAAAATAAAATATAGGGAAAACATTTTATGGCATTGGGTTTGATGATGATGTCTTGGTTAGAATCTGAAAGATGCAGACAACAATAACATAAAATAGATAACTGGATTACAATATTAACAAGAATTGTGTATCAAAGGACAATATCTAAAGAGTGCTAATGCACCCTACTGAGCATGAGATAATATTTATAAGTCATATATCTGAAAAGGCAATAATATTAGAATATATAAAGAATTTATACAACCCAAACAACAAAACAAACAAAACAAACAAAACTGAGCAAAAATATGAATAAACATTTATTCAGAGAAGATATGCAAATGTCCAGTAAGTACCCAAAAATATGCTAAGCCATTTTAGCAATTAAGAAAATGCAAATCAAAATCGCAATTAGATATTACTTCACACATATTAGAATGATTATTTTTCTAAGAAAATGGGGGAGGATGTGGACAAATTGAAATCCTTCTGCATTGCTGGTGGAAATGTTGCTTGATAGCTAGTCAGAATTGAGCGACAGGAGAATAAAAGGATAGGGGTCCAGCCTAGAGACTGCCCAAAGAACAACACCCTATCGGCAGTTAGAGAATTCCTTCCGCATCCCTAGAGACAAAAAACAGTAGGGTCCTAATCTTAGGTGGCCTATACCGGCTACACACAGCTATGTAGAAAAATACCAGCCTTACGTGCCTACTATAATCTAATGTTCATTTTATTGGCATTATAACACCATGTTTATGCCTGGAAGTTCATGAATTTAATTATAACAGACTGAATTATGGGTAAGTGCATGTGCAATAGGCAGTGTTATATAGCAGCCAAGTGTCAATCAAAATGACCTAATTTGCCAATCACCTAAGAATGCCTTTGGAAACACCCATCATAGCCCAAATATAATTCAGAGATTACCACTTCTGCAGGGTTGTTATAGCTCACTCTTCACTGATATCAGATGCTTCTTGGAGTGTTCTCTTTCTAAAATAAACTTTCAATAAATCTTTTCTAAATCTCACTGACCTATGATCCTTCACTGTGTCATGAGGAAGAATGGAGAAAAATGCTAATTACACTTCTGTGCCATTAACCACTATCTGCCTCCATTGAGGTGACAATGAAGTTCAAATAGCCTGCAATGGTAACAATGTGAAATAGTGCAGTTGCTAAGGTAAATAGTTTGGTGGTTCCTCAAAATGAGGCATGGAATTATTAGTGATCCAGAAATTCTACTCCTAAGTATATACCTAAAAGAATTGAAAGAGGGAATAAACTGATCCTTGTATACCAATTTTTCACAAAGCATTTTTCAGAAAGGCCAAAAGTAGAATAAACCTAAGTATCCATCAACAGATGAATGGGTGAACAAATATGGTATATACATACAATGAAATATTATTCAGCCATATAAATGAATGAAATTTGTATATATGCTATCATAAGAGTATACCTTGAAAACATTGTATAAAATAAAGCAAGCCAGCCACAAAAGGACAAGTAGTGTACTATTACATTTATATGAAGCACCTAGAATAGGCCAGTGCATTAAGACACAAAGCAAAATCGAGGTTGCCAGCTCTCAATGGGAGGGAGATATTGGGAATTATTATTTAATGGATATAGCATTTCTGGTTGCGATGATAAAAAAAAAGTTCTGGAAACATGTAGGAGTGATGGTTTTACAATACTGTGAATGTACTTAATTGTACACTTAAAAATGGTTAAAATTGTAAATTTTGTTATATGTGTTACTATATTAAAGAATGCACAAAAAATTCTAGTTTGAAACCTATAAGAACAAAAATTGTAGAATTTACCTGTATTAACCTTAACAATACAGTATAAATATTTATTATTATTATTATTATTATTATTATTATTATTATTATACTCATTTAAAAATTTTTGAAACAGAGGTTAAATAACTTGCCAAAAGTCATATAGTAAGTATATGTGTGGAAGGAGAGTCTCAGATTTGAATCCACTAAATCTGGCTTCAGGTTCATGTTCTTATGTTACTTCCTAAATCATCCTGATGCTTTTCAAATTATTGCCTAATTGTAAAAAAAAAAAATCAAATGTAATAGCAGTTTCATGATTTATTCTAAAATAAAATATTTTCAGAACCAATACAGTTTTAGCTGTATTATTTTCTGGAGACTCATTGTAGGATTTGGGTTTCAATTCAGTAACTCACTAGGAAAACTGGCTATGTGTCTCTAGCATAAGCTTTCCCTTCTCCTGTCACACAAGGTCTTTGTAGAGGGCAGTAAAATAATACATGTAGGATGGACCAATGCCCTGGGAAAGTTAAGGAAATAGAAGACTTTTCATTCAACCTTCCCTTTATTCCTCACAATACTGGTACCTCCATTGTAGCCCTAGGCCTTTCCAAATCTGTTTTATACAAGGAATGTCTGTGTGACTCTTTCAAATAAGTTAAAGTCCAAATTTATAATTCTTTAAATTCAGTCCAGTCAGAGCTTCTGAAAAAATGGTTTTCAAAAGCATTTGTCTATGACTCTGCATTCTCTAAAATGATATGCAAATCTTGGCAAAGTAACTTTCTTCCTGGGGAGGTCACTTTTGTATCCCATATTAGAATTTTAACTTCTTTAAAAATCAAATTTTTCTAACTCCCAAACCTTTGATTCTGTGACCTGCGCATGACTTCAGAGAGCAGTGAGCCTTCTTGAGAACAGACATGTGTCATGTCTGTATTACAGATGGCTGCTGCATCCTGTGTCATTTGATATTTCTCTCTGTTCTGCAGTTAGGTGGCTTAGATTTTTAATTAAAAGATTCATTTCTATGGCAGCTTTTATAAAGCAAATATCTGCATATGAAGGAAAGGAGAGAGAACAGAAGGAGGAGGGAACACGGTCTGCTTTCCACCAGATACTGAAATGTTCCACTAATCTTTTTCGCACCTTGTGGAGTTTCAATTTTCCCTTAAAATGTGGATTAAACAAAGTTGCCAAAAAACATATGCTTTTGTGTCAAACATTTCACTTATTTGGGAGGCTGAAAGCAGCTTGAGAGTGTTCACTGCCACTGCCTGAGGAAATAGAGCAGGGTGCTTTGGGCTTTTTATTGGAACCTTCTCCCTGAGGCTGAGGTGTAGACATTGGAAATGCGGCATGGGACAGTAGGCTGCAAGGACACCTTTGGTGCTTACTCCCAGAGGACAGAGGAATCAAGCCCAGTTGGGACTGGATACTGGCCATACCATCATAAGATAATAAGATCACTGGTCTGTGATTTTACCAGATTACACAACTCATCAGAGCTGGAATGAGTCAGTACTTGATATAGGAGACCCTCCAGGACAAATTCATCTGTTGTAGGCAAATGGTTAAGATAGTGGGCAGCTTTCTGCTGCATGCCCGCAAGCCTGGCTCTTTTGCTCACCCTCTCATTAAGAATTTAATCATACTATTTCATGGAAAGAAACTTGTAAATATGACACATAGGAAGTGTGAGGACAAAGAGTTGTGGGTCCTAGCACAGATGTTCCAGGAACTTGACTTCTATGGTTTGTTCTAACTTGCCAAGAACCCTAATGGTTGACTGTTAAATGACTTGGGTTTAAGACCAATCTTGTAGTTTAGCAAAAGGCAGGAGAAATAATTGTTTTGACTCATATCACAGATACCTTAGGTAGTAATTCTTTGCAATTTACTAGTTTTGAGGTTTTGAGATTAATCTCTCTGAACTTCATCTGCTTCATTTTTCAGTAATATGCCTAAAATGTTTTGCCCAGGTATGTTTTATAATTAAATAAAATATGTATGTCTAAGGGGTTATAACCTGAAAAATTATGTTTTTTCTTAGTTATTTTTTTAGATTAATACTATTAATACTATTAATATTAGATTAATAGTATTCACTATTTCTCAAACTAGAGTTTTTAGATAAATCATGTTACATAATCTTGATCCATCCACTCTATAAATTAGGCAGTAGTGTTCCCATTTCACAAATAAAATCAAAACTCTCTGAAACCTAAAATAATTTGCCCTAGGTTATTCCACTAATACTTGACCAAAGAAGGAAGAGGAGGAGGAGGAGGAGAAAAAGAAGAAGAAAAAAAAATAATAACCAAAGCTCTTAGCTGAGCTCCAAGTCATGTTCTTTCTAATTTATCTGGTCATTGACAATGGAATAATGTTTTACTCAGTCATTACTTCCTGAATTTATTGAGCATGTTATATTTCCAAGTTATTTGAGTACAGTAAATATCAAAATCCCTTCTCCTGGCCCCCATTAACACCAGGATATCTTTGATGACTTCACAAACAAAAAATACAATTATTAAATGACTTTCAGTCAAGAAACATTGAATTAGCTTCTCTATTCTGTCTTTGATATATAACATTACTTACTTCAATAAATGCTAATGCATTAAGTCATTTATTCTAGAAACAATTAGAGCACAAATCTGGAGTTAGACTCCCTAGGATTGAGTCACAGCTCCTCCCTTGTAGGCTTTGTACAAGTTACTCAACTGTTTCATAACTCGTCATCTGCAAATTGTAAAAATACAGCGCTGAAGGATTATTATGAGGATTAAATAACTATGTGCAGTCCTTAGAACAGTTTCTAGTATATGATGAGTGTTGTAGAAGCGTCAGCTATTTCCCTTTTGCATCAGTGGATTGAGATCTACCTTTGAAATATAGTTAGGATAGGCACATTGCCCTGTCCAAATTTCATCCTCAGCTTCCTATAAATTGCAGCTATTATTGCCTACATTAACCTGCAAAGGAACTAATTTCTTTCATGAAATTATGTTGTTAGAGCCCTATTTTCTTTTTTTTATGAAGACTTTTTGTTCTTCTAGATCCCAAAAGGAGATGAATAGGAAGCTGAGTTACATATGAAGTTTCTAATAATCTTAGTTTAGAAAAAGATGTATAGGAAAGAGTAAGTGGACTTCAGACAGAGAAAGTAAAAGACCAGGGTCAGGAGGAAACACTTTTCTATGTGGTAGGCCACACTATAACACATTCTGCTTTCTCCAGGAATTTGTCTCTGATTTGTCTAAGGGGAAGAACCTGTGTCATGGTGATTCATTTCATCATCATCTCTGAATGGAAGGCAAAATGTCTATATTTCCAGCATTGCCCTTTTTCCTGAGATCTAGGTTCTGGTGTCTAGCCTCTTCTTGGAAGCCTCTCACAGACACAATAAACCCACAATTCCAAAATGAACTGATGACATCCATCCTTAAATTAACTCCTGAATCTGTGTTCCTCTTTCAGGAAACGGTACCATCATTCACTGTAACACAAACCAGAAACCTGGGTGTCAACTTGAAATTTTCCCTTAGCCCCCTTTATTTGATAAAATTTTTGTTTTGATAAACATTCTTTTTTTTTTTTACCTTCTTGCCTCAATTTGTGTTGCTTCTAGATTTATTCATAAATTCATATATCTCATTTGGATTACTGTAATAGATTCCAAATTCTCCTTTAATTCTGCTGCTGCCCATACCTCGTGTTACAGAGTAACAAAAATAGAGGTCATGGTTTGAATATACACTTGATCTAACAATCAGAGTCAAGTAACCAAAACTTAAAACTATCTTGATTTCCCCCCCAAATACTTACTGTGACCTTAAACAAAACTTAAGCTTACTTAATGTCTGTGTGACTTATAGCTTCCTGACCAGTCAGCTACAAACAAGTCAGCTTATATAGTAAAAAAGGAATATAAGTTTCTAGTAACCAATTGTAATGAAAAATGTACTCCCTTATTCATGCTTTATAAACTAAGCTGTAACTACAGCTTAGGGAGGAACTTATAACTACTTTTCGTTTGAAGTGTCCCTGTTTATGAACAGTTTGTATCTCACCCAATAAAATATTTATATTATTTTCTTTTGACACTGTGTTCTTCTACACTGCCATAGAAAACCCTTCTTAATATAAATATAATTATGCCACTGTTCTGTTTACATACTGCATATATTAAGGTTGAAATGCCATGACATTGACCACAAAGCTTCCCCAGGCCTGTTGCCTGCCTTTCTACTACATCTTGTCTCCTAGCCAAGTACATAAACTAAAAATTAAATGCAGTTCTAAGTTTTCAAATTGTTCCTAACCTGTGACCCTTTGCATGTACTGTGTGCATTCTGAGGAATGATTAATTTCTAGTCTCTGCCCATCTTTTAGTACTTACTACTTGGCCCAGGAAATACCTCTTCTATTTATTGTCCTTCTCATTATCTTTGCAGAAGTCTAAGCACCTGATTCACATTTCACCTTGGCTCTCTCTCCTACGGGACTACAAAGCTTCTTAAGAGAAGAGATGGGTCTAACTTCCATTTGGTATCTCACAAACTTAACACAGTGTCTGGTTTAAAACAAATCTCAGTCTACAGCCATGCTACCCTGAACAAGCCTGATCCTGTCTGATCTCAGAAGCTAAGCAGGGTTGAGCCTGGTTAGTACTTGGATGGGAGACCACCTAGAAAGACCAAGTGCTGTAGGAGTAAAAAATAATAAATAAGGGATTGTAAGCTGACAACGTCCTTGCACTGTGAGGTCAACCAAGGTTTGCCTCACTTAAAAAAGGAAAAAACAAAAAAATTTTGATTAATAAATAAACAAGTATCACATGAGAGTAAGGGATTTGGAGCTACATCATCAGCTAGAGGGATACTTCAGGCAAAAGTGTCCTCTGCTTTCTACTCAGAAAAGTTCAAAACAGATAAGAAAATATGTCCCAAGGAGCAGACAGGCAGTACTATATATACAGAATATAATAGGTCATGAATAGAACAACCCATAGATAACAATGGAGATCAGTCGGGCATAAGGGGAAAGATATATGAGGGATCCTCAAGAAGCATGTTTTCTAGTCTCAGCTTAACTATGTATGTGACATTAGGGCACCTCACTCTGCATTATAATCTTTGCTTTAACAGAGGGCTGGGTTTAGAGTAGTTGACATGCCATATCCATTCCACCCAATTCTATAAATTATTGGCGAAAATTATATAATCTGACCATGGTTTGAGCTTCATGTTGGTTTACTATATCTCTATAAATTTAGTTTTTGAGTTTACAACACGTCTTACAGTACAATTTCAATACATGCTGTGATGCTGGAGAATATAATATAGAATATAGATTAAAATATGTCAATTTATTGAACATGTACTGTGTACTTAGTAGAAGCACCATAGTGTGTTAAGTATAGTAAACACTAAAAAAAAATAGTATGAAATTCCAGTCTTAAATGACTAAAATCTAACCGAGGAAGTAAAATTGAAAACAAGAAAGAGAAGAGGCAAGATGTTCTCAGGCACTGACCTTGTTCAGTGGCTAATTAATAGCCTGAAACACATGAGACATCGGGGTTGTTGAAGAAGGCCTGATGGCAAAATCATAAATTTAATTAGACCTTAATGTCTTCCATGAATGGTGACAAAGGAGAACAGAATGTAATCAGGCACCAAGCCGAAAGTGGGTACTATCGAGTATTATTGCGGGTTGGAAGGCAAGGAGGAGATTGCATTTGGATTGCAGTGTGGAGACAGGCCTTACTGCAGGGAGACGTGCCTCCTGTCCCTCATGGAAACTGAGATGAAAAAAGGAACTAGACTTGCAGGTGGTTTAGAACTGAGTATATGCAACAAACAACACAACACGGAGGCTCCAGAGTACCACATGGAAACAAGGAGAATTCTACCACAAGAGACATGGATATAAGGAAAGGTGGCACCCACAATAATCTGCATGTTAATTCAGAATGACAGTCTGTCCCCCTTCTTTCTGTGACCTCCCTTCCTTGGAAACCACAAATCTGGGGGTAGGGGGCAAACGCATATAAACAGTATCAGTCACCCTTGCATTTCCGTGTCATATTCGATGCTTCATCTCATTAACTACCTCATTTCCTGTCTGCCTGGGTCTACGTCAACAAATCAAAAAACAAGAATTCCTCTCTGTCCAATTCTCTGTTTATTCTAGAACCTATGCCCCTTTAAATATAAAAGCTGGCACCTTACTACTTGTCTTCATGAGCGGTTTTATACTCCCAAACCAAAGACCTTCTTTTCTGTCTTTCTTTATTTTGGAAGCTACATCATTGAAAAGACACTCTCCACTCAAGAGCAATACTTCCTTCCTGGCAGGAGACTCTACAGGTGCATATATTTTGTTTCCTTGCAGCCGAAATATCTGGGTACTGGCTAAAAAAACTAAAGCAAATGGAATACTCATCTTATCTATTTATCGTTATAATGATTTGCTCATCCAATAAAATTTAGATTTATCTAAATTAGATTCATCTAAATTCTCTTGTCTGTCATCTCTGTTATAAAACATGGTCTCTTTTGTTGATAAAGGAGCTGAGACACAATTTATGACCTGTTTACTCTCTTTTTCTGTCTCTCTGTTCCTGCCAGCTTCACACACACCCTTGCTCACTCTGACACACTCACATTTGTTCTCAGAGAGATGGCCCAGCCTCAGCTCATGGAGAGCTCCGAGGATAAATATGCAGCCTCGGCTTCAGATTAATGAGCTATTTGACTAGGACATGACGTTGGTTTAACAGCAGTTTTCCTTATATGTGGTGTGATCAGGAATTTGCAGAAGTTTATTCTTAGCTTTTTCTTTTGGCTTATGAAACATGTTAACAGCTTGTGCATTTTGTAATGCCTTTTTTCATTGCCATGGTAACCATTAAAACTTAAGGTGTATGTGACTAGAGATCTGGCCAAGCCTTTGGTTGCTGACATGCTGGAAAGCAGTGCAAATGAAATCACATCTAGATGGCTATTTTTTACAGCTG